>OX465290.1:108676095-113676095 GCA_949987695.1 Merzomyia westermanni | reverse complement strand
CTGTATTAACTCAGATGTCGACTAAAATGGAAGAACAGAAAACTTGTATAGTATCTCAGCTGGAAGAACAGAACGCACACATGGCATCTCAGCTTGAAGAACAGAAGGCACAGATGGCATCTCAGCTTGAAGAACAGGATACACGTATTACATCTCGAATGGCATCTCAGCTCGAGGAACAGAAGACACATATGACATCCCATATTTCAGCTCAACTAGATGAAACGAAGGTATACATGAGATCTCAAATGGAAGAACAGAAGGCAAATATCTCATCGAAGTTGGAAGAACAGGAAGCAAAGGTGTCATCGAAACTAGAAGTGAAAGATGCAAAAATTGCACAATTGCAGGATAAAATCGATGCTGAGGTAGGTGCATTGAGAGGTCGTATCCAGGAATTGCAACTAAATCGTCCATCTGCTTTAGCGAATACGCCCAAGGTAAAATCACCTTCCTTTGATGGTTCTGTTCCATTTCGTGGCATTGAAGGGACCTGCAGCAGAAATCTTACAGACTATTCCCGAGTCCGAAAGGAACAGTTATGATGCATTGATGAGTGCGGTTGAGAGACGCTATGGTAGCGAACATCGAAAGCAGATATACCAAATAGAGCTACAGAATCGATCCCAGAAACCGAATGAGACTTTGCAGGAATTTGCATCAGACATCGAGAGGTTGGCTCATCTAGCAAATGCGGACGCACCCGTGGAGTACACTGAGAGGGTAAAAATCCAAAGTTGTATAAATGGAATACGCGATGTAGAGACGAAGCGGGCCACATATGCAAACCCCAAACGGACATTCTCTGAAACGGTATCGCATGCTCTGACGCAGGAAACAGCCTCGCTTTTGAGTAAACCTGCATACAAGGCTCAGCGTGTAAGTGGAAACTCCGGCTTGGGTAGACAAAATTTTGGAAGCGTTGAACGGAGTACAGAAAAAAAGTCATGGTGCCATTAAATGCTTTAAGTGCGGAAAACCAGGTCACATAGCACGTTATTGCGGCACTGGCTCCAGTAACCCCAGCAATTCAGGTGGACGAAAACGCAAAGCTGAAGGAGATGAGCAAATTTCCCAACCAAATCAGTCGTTAAACTAAATCGAGCCAGCCGAAAGGGGCGTGGACTGGCTCCCGCAACTGAATGCCCCATAATCTCTGTCTCACAGATCGGAAGGAAAGCTAGTAATGTTATAATTTGTCGGTTGTCGAGGCAGCAAACAAATCAAGGACGAACATATTAGTAGGAAAAACCCTGGCCATAACAAAAGAAGATGGACGTGGAACGGTAAGAGTACTTAATGAGTTAAAATCGCCGATTAAACTTTCCAAAGGAGCAATATTGGGACAATGCCAAGAGGTCGAGGTAGTTATCAAGTGTGAGCAGCTTCAGAAAAATGATTCTACCATCAAGATTAATCTTTCAGATGATATCACGTCGTGGACGGCAGGCCTCCAAAAAGATCATCAGAAAAAGGCAAAGGAACTTCTATCACAGTACTCGAGCATATTTCACAAGGATGGTTCTAAACTAGGTCGGACCAAAGTTGTGAAGCATCAAATCCGCCAAGCTCCTCGTAGTATTCCATTGGCCAAACGCCAAGGAGTAAGAGAAATTATACAGGAAATGAGTGACAGTGATCGAACCATCAGCTAGTCCATGGAGCTCACCGGTAGTACTAGTGAAAAAGAAGGATGGAAAAATAAGGTTCTGTGTGGATTACCGAAAATTGAACGACGTAACGAAGAAGGACAGTTATCCATTGCCAAGAATCGACGATACTCTGGATTCGTTATCTGGCACGAAATGGTTTTCCACACTGGACTTGAAAAGCGGCTACTGGCAAGTGGAGGTAAAGGATGAAGATAAAGAGAAGACGGCCTTCAGCGTTGGAGAAGGGCTTTGGCAATTTACGGTAATGCCCTTCGGGCTATGCAATGCTCCAGCTACTTTTGAGAGACTCATGGATCAGATACTAAAAGGATTGCACTGGCAAACATGTTTGGTGTACCTCGACGACATCATCGTGCTGGGAAAAGCTTTGAGGAACACCTAAGGAACTTGGAGGAAGTTTTCCAACGAATAGCTGGTGCTGGTCTGAAACTAAGTCCCAAGAAGTGTTCCTTGTTTAAAAAGGAATTAAGTTATTTGGGTCACAAGGTAACTACGGAGGGAATCTGCACTGCCAAGGAAAAGATCGAAGCCGTAAAGGATTGGCCAAGACCGAGAAATTTGCATGAGTTACGGAGCTTCCTTGGGCTGTGCACGTATTATCGCCGATTTGTACCGAATTTTGCCAGCGTAGCTAGTAGTCTCCATGACCTTACCAGGAAGAATATGACATTTGAATGGAAGAAGGAACAGGAGGTGGCTTTTCAAACATTGAAGGAACAGCTATGCACTTTGTCCGATGTTAGTATACCCAATTCCAGGTTCTAAGTTTATTCTGGATACAGATGCGAGTGGTTATGCTATAAGAGGTGTTTTGTCCCAGATTGTTGATAGATAGGAGAAGGTAGTTGCACACTACAGCCGAACAATTGGGAAGCCTGAAAGGAACTATTGTGCACCCGGAGAGAACTGTTGGCATTGGTAGAGTGCGTTAAGCATTTCCACAAGTACCTCTATGGGCAGCGATTCCACGTCATGACAGACCATGCAGCGTTGAAATGGCTCTTACAGTTCCGTAATCCGGAAGGTTAATAGGCACGGTGGATAGAGCGGCTGCAAAGGTATGACTTTTCAATAGAGCATCGCAAAGGTAGCACCCACGGAAATGCTGATGCAATGTCACGAAGACCATGTAACTTGGAATGCAAGCATTGTTCGAAAGCTGAGGCCAAAGAAGACATTATTGATGTGCGGCTCATGACTATAACATCTACGGACAAATGGAACATGGATCAATTAATGAGGTGTCAACAAGAAGATCCAGATCTTACACGTGTGATGCAAGGAATCGAACGAAACGAGCGACCATCAAGAGAGGAGATGTCAGCAGAAAGTCCTGTTGCCAAGTCATATTGGGCACAGTGGAATAGTTTGCAATTAGAATCCGGTTGTTTGCATCGAATATGGGAGAGTGAGGATGGTCAATGCGTTCGAAAGCTGATAGTCGCCCCAAGGAAGAAAATCCCTGATGTACTCAATGAATTACATAACGGTCCAAGCGGAGGTCATCTTGGAGTCACCAAGACCTTAGAGAAAGTCAAGGAAAGATTCTATTGGGTTGGTTGCCGTCAATCGGTCGCGGAGTGGATTGCCAACTGTGGAGTATGCATCAAAGCTAAAGGACCGAAATCAAGGAGCCATGGCCAAATGAAACAGTATAACTCAGGTGCGCCATTTGAGAGGATAGCCATGGATGTAGCCGGTCCATTTCCTACTAGCAAACTCGGAAACAAATATGTACTGGTCGTTATGGACTATTTCAGCAAATGGCCAGAAGTGTACCCTATTCCAAATCAAGAGGCAGAAACCATAGCAGAAGTGTTTACTAACAATTGGGTAGCTAGGTTTGGTGCACCGATGGAGATATATTCTGACCAAGGCAGAAATTTCGAATCAGCTGTGTTCCAGGAAATGTGCAAGACATTGGGTTTTCGGAAAACTCGAACAACTGCACTGCATCCTCAGTCAGATGGCATGGTGGAACGATTCAATAGAACCTTGGAAGAGCACCTGAGGAAAGTAGTGGATAAGTTCCAGAAGGATTGGAATACTCACATCTCCTTATTCCTGATGGCATATCGCTCTGCAGTACATGGAACAACTGGTCAGACTCCTGCAAAGGTAATTTTCGGGAATGATCTTCGATTGCCAGCTGATTTGAAGTTCGGGATAAACGCTGATGCAGGAGTGAATGCTCGGAAATCTACTAGTGTATTGGAAGAAAAAATGAGAGAAATTCACGACCTTGTGAGACAACGGACTAAGATCATGAGCGATAAGATGAAGGCCAGAAGCGATAAATTCGGAAGGTTTTATACAGGGTGTTTTTTTTACAGGTTTGTTTTTCGAATAGAGATAAAACTGGCATTTTGTGGTCAAATCTGGCAACTCTAATGTCATTTATGTTCAGTTTGGTTTGCCATTTCATCATGAACAGGTTGACAAAAGAACAACGCTTGCAAATCGTGCAAATTTATTTCGAAAATAATGGTTCAGTTCGCGAAGTTTACCGTGAGCTCCGTCCATTTTATGGTCGACATAATCGTCCATCAGAGCAATTAATTCGGTTAACCATGGATCGTTTTCGCACTACGTTTACTCTATGTGATAATACGCATCCGCAGAGAAGTCGAACAGTGCGCACCGAAGAAACAATTGCCGCTGTAGAGCAAAGTGTTGAAGAGGACCCGAATGAATCGATTCGCCACCGTGCACAGCAATTGGAGCTTTGTCCATCAACTTTATGGAAGATTTTGCGCAAAGATCTTGGCTTGCGACCTTACAAGATCCAGCTTGTGCAAGAATTAAAGCCGCGAGACCATGCAATGCGTCGTGATTTTGGTGTATGGGCCGAAAATGAGATTGATTTCGATGCTGATTTTCATCGCAAAATTTTGTTCAGTGATGAGGCTCATTTTTGGTTGAATGGCTACGTCAACAAGCAAAATTGCCGCATTTGGAGTGAAGAGAATCCACATGAGACCCTTGAAACGCCATTACATCCACAAAAACTGACTGTTTGGTGTGCTCTATGGGCTGGTGGAGTCATTGGGCCATACTTCTTCCGCAATAATGCTGGAGAGGCAGCTACCGTTAATGGAGACCGGTATAGAGCCATGATAACCGACTATTTTGTTCCCGAATTGGATGGCATGAATGTGGATGAGTTGTGGTTCCAACAAGACGGCGCTACATGCCACACAGCGCACGTCACAATCGATTTATTGAAGGAAACATTCGATGAGCGCATAATTTCGCGGAATGGACCTGTCAATTGGCCACCAAGGTCGTGTGATTTGACACCATTGGATTATTTTCTTTGGGGATATGTGAAGTCGCTCGTCTACACCAACAAACCAGAAACGTTAGGGGAATTGGAAGCCAACATTCGTGGCGTTATTGCCGACATACGGCCCCATATGCTCGAAAAAGTGGTTGAAAATTGGACCTGTAGAATTGGCTTTATTCGAGCCAGCCGCGGCGGCCACATGCCCGAAATCATATTCAAACATTAATGGCATAAAATTATCCTTCCAATAAAGCCAAATTGATGGACCTTAAAACGATTTTCTTGTGTTTTATTTCAATTCAAAGTTCTATACCCCTAAAAAAAACACCCTGTAGAAGGAGATTTAGTGCTGCTATACAACCCACAGCGTAAGAAAGTTTTGTCCCCAAAACTACAATGTTTCTGGGAAGGCCCATACAAAGTAATAAAACGGATCAACGATGTGGTATATCGCATACACACTATGGGAAAGCCAAGGAATAAGATGAAGGTGGTCCATTTGGAAAGGCTAGCTGCGTTTAGTTCCGGCAATGTGTCTGCTCGGGACGATCAGACTTAGGTGGAGGGCAGTGTGGCGATTATTCTCAAGCATGTACCATCCCTAACTCAATAACACTCCCACCACTAGTTAAACACAACCGAGATAACGATGGCTACGCTTATGCATGCAAGCGTGTAACTAGGAAGAGGGATGGCGCGAGTGTTTGCGAATACGATGCAAAGACGAGATGCCAATAAATAACACCGACCCTTCCAGAACACGAAAAGCGAACAACCAAGAAAGTTCTCGGTGCGTAGGCAAGCACCCTGTTGGACTATATAAGGCTGTGACCAAGCAAGGCAAGTGGATCAGTTTATTTTCAAGTGTTGCTCAGTGAACTACTGCGAAGTTACCAAACTCTTAAATTTGTATTGCGTTTATTACTAGTAAATAAAACTAGCTATTAGTTACAATATCTGTGTGTGTGTTTATTTGACTTTATAGTGATCGAACCCAGGATTGATAATCAAGGAATCATCGAATTCGTCACAATATGTTATTAAATGAGATGAGATGTTTATAGTTAACATTTGGCACTGCGCTAAGGTATGGTTGGAAAGGACGTGTTTCCAAGCCGTATTAGTAAGCAGATATCTCTTAATAGAAAAAAAGCGAATCAGAGGTATCAAAATTCTTGTAGGTATTATTGTGGTCCTGGCACAAGCATCGCAAGGTTCATTCCCAGATGGCCTAGTAGAGATATTAAACATAATTTCACCAAGCAGGTATAGGCTACTCACAAGTCCTCTTAATAGTTTTTCCATAAATAACACACCGAGCATTTTACGACGAATTTGCAACGTAGGCAGATGAATATGTTTTAGACGACTACAGTAGGGAGGCAGATTCCTTACCGAATCCCATGGCAAGTCGCGTCACGCGAAAAGCAAGAACTGTCTTTGAACCGATTCCAATTTATCACAGTGAATCTGATAACGCGGGTTCTAGACTATTGACGCATATTTCAAAATTGGCCTTACCAACGAAGTAAAAAGTGTTTTGGTTATATAAGGGTCATTGAATTCTTTTGACCACCACTTAATGAAAGCTAACACCCCTTTAGCCCTATTAACACTATTCTCTATGTGAGACTTGAAACCAATTTTAGGGTCCATTGTAACACTTTAGTCAATGCAGCTAGATTCCTGCGCAATTGGGTATCCACCAATAATGTAACTATGCACCGGTGTAGATTTTCTGGTAAAACACATATAAGTTAACACAACGTCAGCACATGAGTATGAAGACATACAAACAGATATCGTATGACTGTTTAAGAACTCTTCAGTTGCTTTGGTCGCACGGCTAAACGACACCACACGCGCAACCAAAGTATGATGACGGGCGAGAACGCGAATGAATAACTTTCTCAGCACATGTAGGAGCAACGTGACCCGACAGAGCGCAGACATTAATTTCTTGTATAAAAATCATTGTAAACATATTCATTTTGTCATTCGTAACTGGTTTGATCAATAAAGCTGGACTAGGAAAAAAGTCCAAAATATGTTTTTTTTTGACTAAATTAAATCGGTAACTGCCGCCCGATCAGGATCCAGCGCGAATGAATAAAAAACTGCATCGCAGAGAAGTGGAATATCCTGAAAGCAGACACTTAAAATCAACTCTGCATCGCGAATAATCGCGTCGGTGCTTTAAGGTGAAAAACGCCAAATTCGTTGGAAAAGACGCGTGTGTGGCAGCATTGGATCCCGAGTCACCATTTGGATAAAAGGGAGCAAATCCAGCTCCCATCATTTCATCAATGAAAATATTTTTAGTAATGTAAGTGAACGATAAAATAAAAAAAATTACTTTTCGTAATAATTGGCAACTAAGGAAGTAAAATAATACACATCGAAAAAAGAATTACGAATCATAAAATAAAAAATAAATTTTTTTTTTAAATCAAGCGAATTTAAAACGTGAAATTTTAATGGTTTAGTATTAACGATTCAGGGTCGTACACTCACCAAATTCATTGCAAATTAAAAACTCGTGAAATTTAAAAAAAGAAAAGGTTTAGTATTAACGATTCAGGGTCGTACACCCACCCAATTCATTGCAATAAGATCTATAGTTAAGTAAAAAAAAATTGTTTTTAATTATCAGCCTCATTCCCTTTGACGATATCGTGTCCAACAGTCGTTCGTGTGTTGGTAGCATGAATAGCAATACGATAGGCAAAACGATAACAGCTGACTGTTACGTAACAAAACTGCTAAATCGGTAACCTCTATCACGATAATCGGCTGTTAATGCGAAAACAAAGTGTCAAAGTCAAACAAGAAGGAAATTGCTATCGCTGTCGAGGAAATAGACTACTAAAACACGTTAAAAAATGTCGGGAGATGTATCAAAAGATGTCCTTTGACCTCGGTATCAATAATCCGAAATCGAATTTTTGAATTTTTATTTCTGTGAAGAGATATTTGCAATAAAAGTTGAAAATGCTTTCTCCGAAGACCGCCAACGCAGGAAGACGTTTTGCACATAAATACCATGGATCACTCCCCCCATTTGGGATTAATAACTTTTCACAGAAACAAAAAATTCTCTTTCGGATCATTGATACCGAGGTCAAAATGCGTCTTTTGATACCTCTCCCGACATTTTTGGAAGTGTTTTAGCAGTTGCTTTCTAAACGAAACAATTGCCTAAACTTTTGATTACATACTCAGCGTCTGGTAAATCTAGCACATTCGTCACATCACGCAATATCCGCCTTTGGATTCTAAGCTCGGCTTCTTCCGACAAAGCCAGAGCAATAGCTTGGTACATTATTAATAAACAAATATGTATACGCACCATATATTAAATTTGCAAAAATTATTAATTTTTTCGATGTGCTACAAAACCAAAACACAGGTGCAGAGTTGCAAATTTGACATTCGATTTCCTTTAGTTGATGATGGACCTAAGCCTACACGATAAACGGCAACGTAACATTCAGGTTACCAAAAGCACACGATATATTCAGCGCAGGTATCGTTCGTTAAGCTTATCGTTCGTTAAAGGGAATTAGGCGGTAAGCGAATTTAAAACTCTCGTGAAATTTTTAAAATTAAAAGTTTAGCATTAGCGATTCAGAGTCGTACACCCAATTCATTACAAAAAGACACCAAAATAAAATAATAACATAATAATCTTCTTAAGAATTCTTATATTTTTACAATATGATTCGCCCTAGTGTATTGGCCACTGCCCAAGCGATTCAAGCTAACCATCTTTCCCAACCCACAGCTAATAACACTTCCAACCCTAGTCCTGAACTAGAAAATATAATAGCTTCCATAGTAAATAGACTACTTAGAGAAGAAAGATAGAGAGGCCCTAACTCATTATTAAGTGTGGGCCTTACAAACGCCACGGACGAGACAATAAGGCCAGAAAAGAACGACCATCTTGGAGATTTGGATAAAATGCATACATAGTACGAAGCTTGGGGGAATTTAGTGGCAATCCTGGTGAATATAGTTCGTGGAAGAAGAGCGTAGACAGTGTTAAATCTATACACACTGTGATACACTATGATACACTGAAAGATACTACCAAATATTTTGAAATATTATCCGTTATTAGGGCTCACATAGCTCTAGAGTCTTATAGCACACCACTCGATTGGAAAGCAATTTCAAGGTGTCTATCTTTACATTATGCCGATAAAAGAGACATAACCACTCTTGAGTGTCAATTGACCTTGATCGAGGGAAATTCAACTATCCCAGAAGCTATCAAAGCGTATACACGCATCTTTCTTTGATCTAAATAAATTGAGTAGCCTGAAAATGAGCCAGGAATTTCTTTCACTAACAGACATACCGGCATGAAGCTGTGGACACATTTATAAGGGGCTTAAAGGGCGACCTTCATCCCCTTTTGGGTATGAAGGAACCCGAAGATCCTCCCCAGGCATTACACTTATGCCTAAAACTTGAGAATCAAGTGGCCCGAAGTAGCTACGTTTTCACGCAAGGCACCTCCTCCACCCTCAAGGACACAACAATATAGGCCACAACCCTTTTATCCACAACTTGCATACATCCCAGCACCAAACGTGCAGTCCCATTATCAACAATTCCCGCAAAATTTGCAATTTCCTCCATTTAACCAGCAACTTGCTAAACCAAACCAAAATGTTCAGCAGTCCTGGCCAAATTATCGTCAAGGCCAGCCACCGAGACCAACGGCTCCGAAGCCACAACCCCGTCCAGAGCCCATGGACGTCGATCGCTCCACCCAATCGAGAGCAATAAACTATATGAACAGACCAAATTTCAACAAACTAGCCTAGAAAAGGACATCAAACTTTTCATAGCAGGTGCCACTCAAACAACAAAGAAATTTCCACATAAATATCGCTACACAAGGAGAACAACGTTACCAGCAAGACTTTTATGATAAACAAGGCCCATATAACCTGAAAGACGAACAGCATAATTGGATTCCAACTGAACAAGAATACGAAGCATACGTGGCCAGAGCATGTAGCGATGAACTACTGCATGAATCCACTAGGGAGAACCCAGCAGATTACAGTGACGTTAACTTTCTCTCAACAGTCACTTGCCATAGCAGCAAAAATTTTTCATATGACCTAATAACTAGCGTGGAAACGCCAATTAACGTAAATAAAAACCAAATTTTAGGAAACTATTTCTTCCCGGCCATGCCAAGGAAAATAAAATTACAATCAAAAGCTGTTTGGTAGGCAATGAAAATAAATACGACCGCCATCTTAACAATCCCGAGCTGGGAAAAATCCCAATACCCAGGACATATTCTTCACATGGACATATACAGTACCGAAAGAAACTTAGTTCTAACGGCAATCGACAAATTTTCAAAATACGCGAAAGCTAAAATAATAAAATCTAGAGCAATAGAAGATGTTAAGGAAGCCTTGCGCTAAGTTTTATTCCAATTTGGCGTCCCCGAAGCCATAGTTATCGACAATGACACAAGCCTTAATTCTGCCTCCATTACCTTTATGATGCAGGATACCCTTGGCATGCGAATATACAAAACCCCTCCATACAAGAGTTCGGTAAATGGTCAGATCGAACGTTTGCATTCCACTCTTGCAAAAATTATACGATGCCTCAAAGCCGAAAGAACATTTTCATCGTTCCCCGAACTCATAGACAGAGCAATTTTTGAGTACAACATCCAACACAATTTGAACAGGCCGGAAAGGAAAACATTGACAAGCTTAGAGAAAAACAGAATAAGGACATTTCCCGACACCACAAGAAACGCTCGCCCGTAAAAACATATTTACCAGGAGACACTACATTTGTAAAAATTGACAAACGACTAGGCTAAAAAATATCACCAAAATATAAAAAGGAAATAGGGAAATAAAAATACAACAATCCTGACCGAATCCGGAAGAATAGTACACAGGAGCAACGTTAAAATTAACCCATACCTCTCATTGGACATTTTTGACTACACGAACTCATACCTGGGGACCATAAACAATGGAATAGCCAAAATTCAAGACGGCAATTTTAGACTAAAAATTAACCTATACCTCTAATTGCAGACTACACGAACTCATACCTAGTGACCATAAGCAATGGAATAGCCAAAACTCAAGATGGCACTTTTAGACTCGTCCACATAATTGACCTAGAGAAATACGAAATGCTCTTGACGGACATCCACAACCACTACCCAGTCCTTAAGCATGAGACAAACCAAACCCTAGAAATCCTTAAACCCATAGGCAAATTTCGCACTAAAACGGCAATTAACATCCTAGGTACCGCGTGAACAAAAACTTAATGAATCTTAACGAAGAAACCAATAAACAAACTGTAATAAACGAACTTTTTGACAAGAGGTTAAATAACATTGCCACTATTACCAATGTAATTCTAAATTCAATAAAAAGGCGCAATAATTTAGTAAATGAAATTATAACAGATTTGCAAAGCAAAATAAGATTAATTAAGAATGAGTTAATTAACATTAAGTAGGCCATTCAATGGGAAAAAGGGAATATTATAAATACTGTTATTTTAGATAAAAATGAAGTAAGAATTGCTTTAGATAAATTGAAAGAGGAAAATTTTTCATTCAGCAAGCCGGAAGAAGCATTGGAAATCTCAAAAATAAACGTTTTTTGTCACGAAATGGTTATAGTATACATGATAAAAATTCCGCTTAAGAGCTCAGAAATATTTAAGAGACTAATTTTGAGACCAGTAAAAAAACCAAATAATATTGTACTAAATGTTCAATTTGAAAAAATATTAAAAAATAAAAATGCAACATATGGCATTTGAAAAAAATGTGAAAAATACAATGAAATATCAATATATAATAGCGGTAATCTAATAGAGTTAAGAGTAGATCAGTGTGTACTAGAGCGGGTCAAATTGTATGGATGGATTTTTTTGCATCAGGAGTATAGCAAAAACGTAATCTACAGATGATTCTAAGAAAAATTGCCCAAGAAACCATAACCGATTTCGAGCCCCCGACTTTTGCAAAATAGATATTTTGCCATATGAATGTAGGGTTTGGCAAAAAAATCTTCATAGCTTCTGATAGAATTATAGGAAAAATATCATATTGGGCTTATTTTAAAGGTATTTTACGTACATTTCAGAATCTGTATTAATATCTATAGTGTTCTTGCATTTTAGTAGATAAATCAAGCTTAAATTATGAGAAATTAGCCTAAAATGAACTCTTAACTACTCTCTCTCTCTATGGCGCGATATACAACAGGTATATCATCATAAACCTCCTAAGAGATTTTTGCGCCAAGCTTCTCTTCCAATTTGTGGTGTGCCGATTTGAATTTTCCCTACAAATTGGTGGGACCTACAGTTTTTTGCCGACTCCGAACGCATCTACAAAGGAGACGAATTTTTGCTGAGAAGCCTGTCATGGCAGAAATACACTCGGAGAGTTTGCCAAACCACTGCCGAGGGGCGACCCCGTTTTGAAAAACTTTTTTCAAATCACTTTTGTTGTTATGGTGATTGTTGTTGGAGCAAAGCTCGAATTTTTATGTTTGTTTGTTAATTGATATTAGAGAAAAAATTACAACGTTACCTGTACCAGGGCTCGAACCATGGACCTTCGGTGTGGTAGGCCGGCAACACTACCTTCACACCACGGCGGCACTATATTATCATTTTTAACAAATCTCTCATGGAAATTTTTTTTTTCCTTACAGCTTAAATAACTTTCAGTCAGACAGTTTTTCTTTTTTCGAATTCGTTTTAGTAGAAAAAAATTAAAAAAAAATTATTTATTTTCAACTAATAAGCAAAAAAACACAATTTTTATAATTTTAATGTAATTTAATTAAAAAATTATTTTTTTACTTAGAATTTACCATTTTAGAGTATTTAAAAAAAAAGTTATGGTATATTATTTTCCAAAAACTTTCAGTCAGACAGTTTTGCTTTTTTCGAATTCGGTTTAGTAGAAAAAAATTAAAAAAAAATTATTTATTTTCAACTAATAAGCAAAAAAACACAATTTTTATAATTTTAATGTAATTTAATTAAAAAATTATTTTTTTACTTAGAATTTACCATTTTAGAGTATTTAAAAAAAAAGTAATGTTATATTATTTTCCAAAAACTTTCAGTCAGACAGTTTTGCTTTTTTCGAATTCGTTTTAGTAGAAAAAAATTAAAAAAAAATTATTTATTTTCAACTAATAAGCAAAAAAACACAATTTTTATAATTTTAATGTAATTTAATTAAAAAATTATTTTTTTACTTAGAATTGACCATTTTAGAGTATTTAAAAAAAAAAAAGTAATGGTATGTTATTATTTTTTAAAATCTTGTTTGCTCTCCATTCGCGGTTGTTTTTCACGACTTTCTGCTGTAACAGCCATAACACCTTAACGTTTTTTTTTGGAAACAAATGTTAACAACTGTACATATCTTTCTGTTCCTTGTATATGCATTGGAATATTAGGATCATCTAGTGTTGGCTCATCATAATCTTAGAATTGTACCAAGTGATCGTATGGAATATTTCTTGTGAATGCAGGTTCAGATAGTAAATTATCGTCATTCAGATCAATCATATCAGTATAATCTGAAGCATTAAAATTGTTGTTGTTTTTCACGACTTTCTGCTGTAATAGCCATAACAACTTCACGATTTTTTTCTACAACACGTTTGGAAACAGATGTTAACAACTGTACATATCTTTCTGTTCCTTGTATATGCATTGGAATATTAGGATCATCTAGTGCTGGCTCATCATAATCTAAGAACTGTATCAAGTGATCGTATGTGAATGCCGGCTTGCTTTGGTTAGCCATCGAGAATGTAGCCCTGGTCCTGGTTTTATGTTAGCTAAATCAACTGAAACAGCACCATTTGAAATTGATTTGGCCATTTGATATAAATATTTAATATCTGTAGATGATTCTCGTTCTTGTTCATCACTGATTATACCAGGCACACTTTCCAATGCTATATGCTCAAAATCACTTACAACCTGAAAAATAAATTTTTTAGATCAATTAAAATTAATAAAATTTTCCTATTTTAATTTGCTTGAAAACATATTATAAAATAATTTTGACAAACGCATACCGGAAATTTTTCACAGTCTTGAAGGTCTTTGTATATTTTTCCACTTGCTGCTCTTGGTCCCCTCGTGACTGCTTTATCTAATGCTCTGCATAAATGACCAAATGGTAATTCATTGAAATGAAGCAAACATATAAACCAGTGCATTGGTCTATTTAAATGCTTCTCAAAAGTCTTATAACACCATTTTCTATTCCAGTATTAGCTGGTTCTCCATCGCTGCATATGCCAATTAATTGATCTATTGACAGATTTTTGCTATTGAAGAATTCATTTAATTTTTTTAATTTGTGTTTTGCATTTTTTTCTTCACCCAAATTAACATATCCAATTCAGGATTAGTCTCTTTTAGAACAACTAAATGTGGTTCTTTTACCAAATTTGTATGAAATTTCTCATTAATTTTTTCTCTAGTTAATGAATCATTTTTTCTGCCATCGAAAGAAAATGCAGTTATGTTGGAATCTACGAGGTGTGTTCAAAACGTATCGCGAATTTTGAATTTTCGCTGGTTACGTATATTCGAATTTCGAATTTTTTGTGGCGTTATGTTGGTACTCATGTCTCTCACTTATGCCGACAAGCTCGGCCATTTTGAATGTTCAGTTAATTGTTGACAGCTGCTTTGCTTGCACGTGTTTTGGATCGTCTTCGATTTTTACCTATTCAAAAAAATGGATCAAAGAACCTGTATCAAATTTTGTGTGAAAAACGAAATTAAGTGCGCGGATGCATTCCGAATGTTGACTTGGGCATACGGAGAAGCTACCTTGGACCGAAGCAACGTTTATCGGTGGTACAAAATGTTCTCAGAAGGCCGAGAAGATGTGCAAACAAGAACAAAAATTGGCTTTTGCACCACGATAACGCCCCTGCTCACGCATCGTTGCTTGTGCGCGACTTTTTGGCCAAAAACAACACACTAATGATGCCGCAGCCACCGTATTCCCCAGATCTGGCCCCCTGTGACTTTTTCTTGTTCCCTAAACTGAAGAGGCCCATGAAAGGACGACGTTACGCTTCTCTTGACGAGATAAAGACGGCATAGAAAGAGGAGCTGAACAAGATACAAAAAAATGATTTTTTGAAGTGCTTCGAAGATTGGAAAAACCGTTGGCACAAGTGTATAATATCTCATGGGGATTATTTGATTTTTGTTGGAACAAAATAATTCATGGGGATTACTTTGAAGGGGAAAAAATAGATATTCATGAATAAATAAATAATTTTTGAAAAAACACAAAATTCGCGTTACTTTTTGAACACACCTCGTATGTATCGTTTACGAAGCACTTCATCTCTAGCTTTAATTTTTTTTCTTGCAACTTTAGATTTATCCATTATGACAAGTTCACCACGAACATCTCGAAAATTTATATCTTCGAAAAGGGCTGTTGCTAAACATGAACCAACTCTATCTGAAACACATTTAGCTTTCTTAGAATACTTCGTCTATCTCTCTATCTATCTCTATGGCGCGATACACAACAGGTATATCATCATAAACCTCCTAAGAGATTTTTGCGCCAAGCTTCTCTTCCAATTTGTGGTGTGCCGATTTGAATTTTCCCTACAAATTGGTGGGACCTACAGTTTTTTGCCGACTCCGAACGGCATCTACAAAGGAGACGAATTTTTGCTGAGAAGCCTGTCATGGCAGAAATACACTCGGAGAGTTTGCCAAACCACTGCCGAGGGGCGACCCCGTTTTGAAAAACTTTTTTCAAATCACTTTTGATGTTACCTGTACCAGGGCTCGAACCATGGACCTTCGGTGTGGTAGGCCGGCAACACTACCTTCACACCACGGCGGCACTATATTATCATTTTTAAAAAAAAAAGTAATGTTATATTATTTTCCAAAAACTTTCAGTCAGACAGTTTTTCTTTTTTCGAATTCGGTTTAGTGGAAAAAAATAAAAAAAAAATATTTATTTTCAACTAATAAGCAAAAAACACAATTTTTATAATTTTAATGTAATTTACTTAAAAAGTTATTTTTTTTTACTTAGAATTGACCATTTTAGAGTATTAAAAAAAAAAAGTAATGTTATGTTATTATTTTTTAAAATCTTGTTTGCTCTCCATTCGCGGTTGTTTTTCACGACTTTCTGCTGTAACAGCCATAACACCTTAACGTTTTTTTTTTCTATAACACATTTGGAAACAAATGTTAACAACTGTACATATCTTTCTGTTCCTTGTATATGCATTGGAATATTAGGATCATCTAGTGTTGGCTCATCATAATCTTAGAATTGTACCAAGTGATCGTATGGAATATTTCTTGTGAATGCAGGTTCAGATAGTAAATTATCGTCATTCAGATCAATCATATCAGTATAATCTGAAGCATTAAAATTGTTGTTGTTTTTCACGACTTTCTGCTGTAATAGCCATAACAACTTCACGATTTTTTTCTACAACACGTTTGGAAACAGATGTTAACAACTGTACATATCTTTCTGTTCCTTGTATATGCATTGGAATATTAGGATCATCTAGTGCTGGCTCATCATAATCTAAGAACTGTATCAAGTGATCGTATGTGAATGCCGGCTTGCTTTGGTTAGCCATCGAGAATGTACCCCTGGTCCTGGTTTTATGTTAGCTAAATCAACTGAAACAGCACCATTTGAAATTGATTTGGCCATTTGATATAAATATTTAATATCTGTAGATGATTCTCGTTCTTGTTCATCACTGATTATACCAGGCACACTTTCCAATGCTATTGGCTCAAAATCACTTACAACCTGAAAAATAAATTTTTTAGATCAATTAAAATTAATAAAATTTTCCTATTTTAATTTGCTTGAAAACATATTATAAAATAATTTTGACAAACGCATACCGGAAATTTTTCACAGTCTTGAAGGTCTTTGTATATTTTTCCACTTGCTGCTCTTAGTCCCCTCGTGACTGCTTTATCTAATGCTCTGCATAAATGACCAAATGGTAATTCATTGAAATGAAGCAAACATATAAACCAGTGCATTGGTCTATTTAAATGCTTCTCAAAAGTCTTATAACACCATTTTCTATTCCAGTATTAGCTGGTTCTCCATCGCTGCATATGCCAATTAATTGATCTATTGACAGATTTTTGCTATTGAAGAATTCATTTAATTTTTTTAATTTGTGTTTTGCATTTTTTTCTTCACCCAAATTAACATATCCAATTCAGCATTAGTCTCTTTTAGAACAACTAAATGTGGTTCTTTTACCAAATTTGTATGAAATTTCTCATTAATTTTTTCTCTAGTTAATGAATCATTTTTTCTGCCATCGAAAGAAAATGCAGTTCTGTTGGAATCTACGAGGTGTGTTCAAAACGTATCGCGAATTTTGAATTTTCGCTGGTTACGTATATTCGAATTTCGAATTTTTTGTGGCGTTATGTTGGTACTCATGTCTCTCACTTATGCCGACAAGCTCGGCCATTTTGAATGTTCTGTTAATTGTTGACAGCTGCTTTGCTTGCACGTGTTTTGGATCGTCTTCGATTTTTACCTATTCAAAAAAATGGATCAAAGAACCTGTATCAAATTTTGTGTGAAAAACGAAATTAAGTGCGCGGATGCATTCCGAATGTTGACTGTGGCATACGGAGAAGCTACCTTGGACCGAAGCAACGTTTATCGGTGGTACAAAATGTTCTCAGAAGGCCGAGAAGATGTGCAAAGAAGAACAAAAATTGGCTTTTGCACCACGATAACGCCCCTGCTCACGCATCGTTGCTTGTGCGCGACTTTTTGGCCAAAAACAACACACTAATGATGCCGCAGCCACCGTATTCCCCAGATCGGGCCCCCTGTGACTTTATCTTGTTCCCTAAACTGAAGAGTCCCATGAAAGGACGACGTTACGCTTCTCTTGACGAGATAAAGACGGCATCGAAAGAGGAGCTGAACAAGATACAAAAAAATGATTTTTTGAAGTGCTTCGAAGATTGGAAAAACCGTTGGCACAAGTGTATAATATCTCATGGGGATTATTTGATTTTTGTTGGAACAAAATAATTCATGGGGATTAGTTTGAAGGGGACAAAATAGATATTCATGAATAAATAAATAATTTTTGAAAAACACAAAATTCGCGATACTTTTTGAACACACCTCGTATGTATCGTTTACGAAGCACTTCATCTCTAGCTTTAATTTTTTTCTTGCAACTTTAGATTTATCCATTATGACAAGTTCACCACGAACATCTCGAAAATTTATATCTTCGAAAAGGGCTGTTGCTAAACATGAACCAACTCTATCTGAAACACATTTAGCTTTCTTAGAATACTTCGTCTAATGGCGCGATACACAACAGGTATATCATCATAAACCTCCTAAGAGATTTTTGCGCCAAGCTTCTCTTCCAATTTGTGGTGTGCCGATTTGAATTTTCCCTACAAATTGGTGGGACCTACAGTTCTTTGCCGACTCCGAACGGCATCTACAAAGGAGACGAATTTTTGCTGAGAAGCCTGTCATGGCAGAAATACACTCGGAGAGTTTGCCAAACCACTGCCGAGGGGCGACCCCGTTTTGAAAAACTTTTTTCAAATCACTTTTGATGTTACCTGTACCAGGGCTCGAACCATGGACCTTCGGTGTGGTAGGCCGGCAACACTACCTTCACACCACGGCGGCTGCCGTCGTCTATCAATTAGTTGAATATTAAATTTATTTAAAATTTCAACCAATTTATCAATCACATGAGGAGTTAAATTTTTATGCGAAAACATTTTCCTTTGAATTTTAGCATGATCAGTTAAAAAAAAATAATATCTTAAAATCTCACGACTAGACGGTAAATTCAGATTATTTAATTCACTTGATAAACCAAATATGCAATAATATCGTGTTCAGGTATACATATATGACGCAGGATGACGGTTCATAATCACAAGTTTCCGACGAATTGACGCGCACGCACTTTCAACAAACTTCCTTTTCACACTAACTCTTGTCTACCTCCTCAAATATTTTCTATACCGCTTGCATCGCCTACTAATTGTTAGTATGTAAGATTTACAACAAGTGTTTGATGAAACAGTATTGTTTACCTCGCCTATTAATTGTCCGTATGTAAACTTTGCAACAAGTGTTTTATGAGACAGTGCGCGCCACTTCCTCAAAGTATTTTCCAATGCTCTAAACTTATTATCAGATCCGACATATATGATAAAGTGAATTGAGATGATGTAGAATGGTTCATCCATTTTAAATTTAAATACAAAAAGCTGTGAAGAAAACAAATTTTCCATAAGAAATTTGTTAAAAGTTCATTTTAGGCTAATTTCTCATAATTTAAGCCTGATATATCTACTAAAATTCAAAAAAACTATAGATATTAATACGGATTCTGAAATGTACGTAAAATACCTTTAAAATAAGCGAAATATGATATTTTCCCCATAATTCTATCAGAAGCTATGAAGATTTTTTGGCCAAACCCTACATTCATATGGCAAAATATCTATTTTGCAAAAGTCGGGGGCTCGAAATCGGTTTTAGAGCTATGGTTTCTTGGGCAATTAGAATCGTCTGTAGATTACGTTTTAGCTATACTACTGATGGGCAAAAAATTTGACCCGCTCTAATATACCGGTAGGAGAAGATTTTGACATGTCTCCATGTCCTTCCGGGGGAGTCGGGACCACCCTGGTTGGGACCTCCTGATCTACATCCTCATTCACGGCTAAATATTAAAGGTTTACAAATTGCTTATCAGTAAAAGCAAAGACATTATTCATAAACGCTTTATAAACTTAAAATATTGTTACAAAGAAGTTAAAATTGAAACAGATTTATAATAAGCGTTATCCTTGTATAAGGGCTTAATAAGGTAATTTTTGCAAACGAAAAAACGTCAAAGTGGTAAATTTTGCATTGAACCAATGGATGCAATTGATGCAAAACATTTGAATTTGGATGATTTTTTATGTACATACACTCATATTTAATAATGAGGTATGTATATAACTTTACATTAAGGCGCTTCACTCTCCATACAAATCAAATTTATACCGTTTTTCCATCAGAATTATAGAGTACAATGTATTGTAAGGCCTTAAACAATATATTAAAAAAAAAAAAATAAGACTTACTTGATATTGAAAGAAGCCAATGTTAGATGCAGCTCTATGCAAAAATCACCCGTAATTTCCGGCTGTCCAGTGGTATGCTAATATTGGCCATGTGTAAAAATTGGGCCAAAGTAGGTTAAATTTTACAGAAATATCAAAGCATAGAAAATCCGTTTCAAACGACAACTTAAAAGGAGCAATCGGTCAAGATTTTGCTGGGTTATTAAAGGTTCCAACAAACCAACACCTCGAAATATAGTCAAACGCAGCATCATAAATCTCATTATTTGGATTGCGTCGATAAAATTTTCAAACATTTTTATGCTTACCTTTTATGCTCAAACTGTTTCATCATCTGATGTGTTTTTTTTTTTTTTTTAATATTTTTCAAACTCCTTTTATACACAAAAAAGTGAATTTTTGGAGGGAGGCCTTAGAAAAGAGTCAGTTTTGAAATTCCGTCGGGAAAATTGCAACTTTTTTTGGTAGGGCAACTAACTACACATATGTGTATGTCAAAGTGATTGTAATGACTTCCTTTAGATGTTGCAAGGTGCTATCCCCCCCGCAAAGAAAAAACGTATCGGGATCGAACAGACCCATTATTGTATGAGAATTTAGAATAAGAAGGGTTAGGTTAGGTTTGGTTAAGGTGGCCGTCCCTTCCTCCTTTAGACGTTCAGAAAGTTGAAGCAACTTGTTCGGTTGATGTAGCGCAAAGTTTTTTCGATTTCAGCAGCACCTAGCTCTGCTAAACTCGTAAAGGAACATTTGTGAAATCACTCCCTAGAGTCCTAGCCAGTGCGGGACAACTGCAGAGAACACTTGATATTTCCTCCTGGTGCCTGCAGCTGCGATATAAGTCGTTCGATGGAACCCCAATGCGTTCAACGTGTATTCTCCTTCACACAGTGTCCTGTGAGTACTCCTCTCAGGGGGCCTATCGAGGGTTGGTTGCGGTTGAATTTGGACTCGTTAAGTTTCCCACAGATGCGGGGCCACGTTTGGTTGCTGGAACCCAGATTCCTGCTGTCGAGCATATCAAGCCAGTTCATTGAGCGATTGCAGTACCTGCAGTAGAGTGCTACCTTCGGTGTAGTGGTTGTGGCCTGAAGGGCTTTGATAGCTGATTTACTGCGCGCAGCCTCCTTTATGGCTGTAAGTTCAGCCTGGAATACGATGCACTAGCTCGATAGCCTAATGATCCAGGAGAGCGATCGATTTTCCGAGAACTTGTTGTCCTTAGAGAAGGTCGGTGTTTGTAGCCTACTACCTTCAGATATGTGGGTATGGTCTCCAGGACGCTTGCGTGTCCAAATCTGGTGTCGCTCTAGCGCTAAATAGCGTTCAGTCAGACTGCACTACAGCTTGCTTGGAATTTAGTGGGCATTGATTCAGGTGCCCGCTGTAAGAACTGCGGCTGACTCTGTACTTTGCTCATCCTGCCTATGTTATTGCTTCGTTCGAGCGCGGGCATCACGCTGAATTACCATAGAAGAGGATGAGTCTTACTACCACGGTGTACAAGAAATAAATCGGATAACAAAAAGTAAGCGAAGGTCTTTTTTATGAAAATACACGCTCTAGTCCCACGCTGTAGGCCTCATAGGCTAAGCCGCAAATATTGTTTCAAACGATCCAAAGCCGCCAAGGCAAAAGAGAAGGGCAGCCAAATTTGCTTTTGAGTGATGCAGGTTAATTTGTGGGACGCACATCATCAAACAGAACGGTGTCTGAGTCCTCGTCCATTGCTGGTTGGTTGGAGTGGCGAGTCCCATACCACTCCAATTAGCTCTCGTGAATTAACCAATGAAAACTAAAACAGAACGCTAGCGTGGTGGGACTCCCGCCCCTCTATATCCAAGCCGTTACATTCAAAAATTTTAGAAGCTCC
The DNA here is from genome assembly GCA_949987695.1 of Merzomyia westermanni. Taxonomy (NCBI): domain Eukaryota; kingdom Metazoa; phylum Arthropoda; class Insecta; order Diptera; family Tephritidae; genus Merzomyia; species Merzomyia westermanni. The sequence continues at coordinate 113,654,035 of OX465290.1, read as the reverse complement.
CAGGGCTTCATATAGTTAAGCTCGAAAAGGAAAAATAAATTTTATTCTACTCCGGCAGTGCGCTGTACAAACGCACAGCACATTTTCCACCGACTCTTCCGCCCCCGGAAGGTTGCAACAACTAATCTGAAAAGGGCCCTTCTATTCACCCTCAGAAGGGTCGAAAATCCCGTTTCGTTGTAGGAGGGCCACAGGCTCCTTGACACTCTGCAAGACTGCATACGCTTCCAGCTATCCTTAGTCTCACTTAGCCAGTGCTGAGAGATCCGACCCTTGAGGACTCCCAGGGGTGCAAGGACCTCCTTCGCCTCTGAGACATCAAGATTTTGCGATGCCCTGGAACTCATATTAGAGAAACGATATGTCAACCTGCCAGGTTCATGGTTCACTCCCTGCACTCACCACCCAGGCTCGATGTAATCCTTGCTGACCCGAGAGTCCGAAGAGCCGCTGTCGGCTATCCGATTACCGGTGATGTCCCCACACAGTAATGCCCTGCATGCCTCCTGGATAGCGTAGGTTTCTGATTGAAATACACACGCTGAATCTGGGAGACGCATAGACAGGGACTAGTCCGGGAATGTTGCGAAAATGCCCGTTCCTAATCTGTTAGTTAAAACTGAAATGTCGAATTTCTAAGGGAATTCCACTTCTTTCCAGTCCTTTCTGGAAGAAAATATAACCTCAAGGTTTGTGTCAAAAACTGTCCTGGGACTGATGTAGTCCGTTTTGGTTTTGATCTAAGAGTCGTTAATATTCAGCAGAATTCGGCTGTGGCTGGATATGCGCTCTTTCAAGAGTGCCAACTCCCAAAGCCTAAGTGCACCCTTGGATGCTGTTTCCTTGATAAAGAGATCGATAGGTGGTATGTTGCATATCACGTTCACAACCTCTTTGGGACATGATCTAGTCGCCCCGGTAATTGCGCCACAGGCAGCCCGCCGAACTTTGCCTAGCTTTTTGCTAATGTAGTTCACCTCGACCTTCCACCACATGCGGTGATTTCTGGGCTCAAGGCTCACTGTCTGCCTAATGTTTTCTATATTAGGCTTCCAGTTCAACTCAAGTGTCAAAAGGATGCCTAGGTATTTCGCACCATTAAGAGAAGGTAGATTGAAATTTGTTAATTTCGTCCTATTAGTGAATAGCACAAGCTCTGTCTTTGAGGGATTGACGATAAGCCCCGTCTTCCCCCATCCACTCAGCTTCCTTAGTGCTCCCTGCATGATCCCACTGATCACGTTAGGGCACAGACTCGATACTAGTAGCACTACGTCGTCCGCGTAGGCAACCACTTTAACTCCATTCCTATTGAGCTGATGAAGTGTTTCTAATGTTTCTGAAGTCCTTGGGCTTTTCATGACCTCTCTTACCCACCTTTGGGATGATAACCACCCTTGTCCTTATCCAATTTAGTATTACATAATTTAGCCGAATAGATGCCCGGAAGATACATACCATCCAGGGTTTTACCAGCAAGCTGGTTTTTTGTAGCATGGATGGGAAAATTCCGTCCGGCCCCGCGGTTTTATAAGGTGAGAAACTATTGATTGCCCAATCAATCTTTTTAAGTGTTATAATATCGTTTATTAGCGGAAGGGAAGGTAGTACAACAGGGTACTCTTTTCGTTCCAGTTGGCTAGACCCACAGCCTGCGAAATATGTTTTTACAATCAAATCCACGGTCTCTGCAGAGCTGCCTGTCCATGATCCGTCGTCTTTCCGTACAAACGACGGGCAAGCCTTTTCTTTTGAGAGAATTTTACCAATTGTCGAAGATGTTTTTTTGATTCGGTAGACGATCAAAAGTCCTTCCAGGATCTTTCTTTTGCCTTCTGAATCGCTTTTTCGTAACACCTCAGGCTATTCTTGTATGGCAGCCACATGCCAGTGGAACGGCTCAGGTTGAATAATCTCTGCGACTCTCCTGAGTTCGAAAAGATCTGAATTCCACCAGGAAGGATACTCCTTTTTGTACAACTAGTTGGACAAGCTACCCGTAGAGCAGACCCCATGGCCCTCTCCACCTTACCACTGTTGGCATCAAGGCCCTCCACTGACAAAATTTCCTGCAAAGGTTGCCTACCTAACTTATTTCTCACCACCCTGCCGAACCTTTGCCAGTTGGTCCTCCTTGGATTTCGGTGAGGAATAGAAGTATCTACTTTGAGGACGATATCAAATACGTGGTGAAACACGGATTGTCTATCTGATACCCTCCAGTTATCTACCCAAATAATGCTGTTTCCGCTAATTAGCGTAACGTCCAGCACCGCCTCCCACCCACTTAAGGTGTCAGTTCTAGGGGAAAACAAAGGAAGACGGGAAGGTTGTCCGAGGCCAGCCGCGAGTGCTGAAGGTTTATGTGGACAACCCTAAGACCCATTACTCCTATGGGGGTCCTGCCGCTTGGTCGACGACCTGCATCATCGTCCTCATTAGGGAACCCCAGAATTTTCACCGAATCGGCGCCGCACGCCGAATTTTAGGTTGAAGTTCGCTTTTTTCCTGCTGAGCAATACTGTCCTCACTTATGAGAAGCAAGATAGAAACGCTATTCAGCTGAGACGCCCCTGCGTTTGTGAGCATACAGATATTTCAACAGCGTCCCGCTGTCAATCTTTATTCGCGGGATCCATATCCGCGTTTTAGGTCTTTTCGGGATGGCGGCTTGGATGGATTTATTCCTTAAGCCATCCCCAACGTCGCCTAAGTGCAGCAGGCACTTCTTCACGAAGCCCTTTGATTGCTGGTCCTCGCACTAAAGCACCCTGTGACCGCGGACCTCCGCCGAGTCGAAAGAGGGGAGACTACCTCCCGGATTGGCCATGACGAACTGGATGACCATTTCGGACAACTTTGCCTCGATCTCCCCCCACTTCTCCAAGACGGGCCTGCCGCTGTTGGTGGTAGCATCGACAAGAGCAACCTGCAAGTTATTCCTGGCCATTTCCGCAAATGAGGCAGTCGCTTCATAGCTGCCTTCGCAAATTGTTGACCTCTTAGAGGAGTACTATTGCCAACAGTACCCGCGCCACCAATTTCCCCTACAGTCTCTTGGCTGGAGGAAAAGAAATCCTCATCCAAGGGTTTTCCTTATCTCTCAGCCGATGTTCGTCTGTCTGTTTGCTGCCCTCTTCCTGTTGTCCTTGTTCCTGTCCTTGATTTTGTCCCTGTTGACGTGTCCTCGCTCCCGACTGTCCGGCTACTGAGGTCCGCCTCACTTCCTTGTTTTTTTCGTTTCTTCTTATTGTTTTTTTGTTTGTGTTTATGTTCATGTTTTGGTCCCACATGTGTGCACGGAAAGATTTGGTCACTCGTCCGCAGAGCCGGCATGCGTAGAGAAGGCACTTATACCTCCGACCTCGCGCACCGTTCGCGGTCAGGTTTTCAATAACCGGGGTATGACCATTCAGCCCTCGGCACGAATAACTTAACACCTTGGCTTACGGTGGTGTGGGTGCGGTGATCCTCACATTTCCTACAGCCGAGAGTGGTTCGTACCCTATGTGTATACCCGTCCGGAGACTGTAGGAAATATAAGGTTTTCTTTCCTCTTATCTCGTCTCACATTGAGAACTCCCACTCCAGTAGAGATTGCAATGCAATACTTAAGTCCCTTCGCCACGTCATGGCGACTAACAATGAAGAGGCGTCCATTGCTACTGCCTATTCACGTTTGGGAACGGCTATGACTGTGCTGCTTCCGTTGCTTCGGAGTCTAGTAGCTGGCTCTCGGACTGGTACACCCTCGACCAAGTGTTGAACCAACGCAACCCGACACCGATACCGAGTCGTCCACGGAATAGGATTCAACCAAGTTTATGAACCCACCACAAGCTTCGAGCCAGAGTCGTGTAGCGTTCTTCGTGACCTCACTAACCTCCAGCCCTTGGTAAGTACCCCTACGTTTTTGTTCTGAGTGCTCCCCAAAACGGCTTCCCGCGTCGACGGTTTGGCTGCTGGTATCCAGGCGCAGGCTGGTAGCCTGCAAGGAATCTTGATCCTATGCACCGCTACCATTTCTGCCCCTGACCACAGCTCACCTAACGCGGCAATTATTTCTTTGTAAAGCTTAGCCGAGCGTTTTGATTTGCCTTTGATGCCATCCGGCATCTCGGATGACGGGTGAATTACCGGGATATTTCTCAGTACCGCGAGTATAAGGTGTTGTTTGGCCACTTCGTTAAACGGTCTTGGCAAGTTCGGCGCTGAAATTTTTGGGGCCGTAGAAAGTCCACTGTTACTCCCGGAGTTGGACAGGTATCCGGAAGGCTCCGTTAGAATACAGTCGAAAACCGCTGACTGCAAACCACCCAGTAGTGTTTGTGAAAAAACAGGCTCACCCAGCGAAGGTTAGAATCAGTCTCCCACTTCTGTGGCAGCCCTTAGTGACAGAACCAGAGTCGATACATATGAGCTGCTCGCTCGTATGTTGCTTTACTGCGCCCGTCAACTTTGACTTTCACCGCAGAAGCGGTTGACCGTGCACAACGATCTTGATGTGAGAGAGGCTAGGTACCTAAAGTTCTGAGATGCGCCTTTTCACATGCTGCATAAAGCTCCAACTCTCGAATGAGGTATCTAATCCCAATCTGTAGGAATTGCAATTTATGTACAATTGTTATGTACATAAAAAGGATAGAAGTGCAAGATTTTTTTAGCTGAAGAAGACTGAAACCCCTAGATTTAATTCGTGCTTAAAACTTTTTACTAGTTTCCAAACTAACCAGTAGAGATCCACAGTGTACGAAAAGGTGTAGGAGCTTTATGGTTTCATGGTTTAATTTTGTTTTTAAGTTTCAACCTATGTATCAACTTTTCTCCCGAAAGCAAAAAGTTATCGTATCTCGTCCTGTAATTGTTATGAAACAATCAACGATTAATATGACATTCTGCACATTGCACTATGATGGTCTTACTTACTACATTGATTTGTGATCTATGATTACCTCGGCTCGATGTGGTACTAGCATCTTCTCCAACTGGTTAATCCCGTCGAACCTTCTGGTCGTCTTACCTTGCTCATCCGTTCTAAAAAGTTTTAAGAGTTAACGGAGCCACGTGACTTTAACTAAAGTAGGAACTTGATTATAAGCGAAACACAATGACTAAGTGGTTATCACTTTTGGGGACTGAGTTTCGTGAGACAAGTGCGAAGCATATTCTCCAGCTTTGCATAATGCGACTATTTATTTTTTATTTCAGAGCGGGACGCTTTAGGAAAAAAGTAAAAATTCCTTGGTATTTCAGTTTTTTAATCAAAATTGAAGACAATACAAACAAGAATATAAATAATTGACTTACTTTCTCCAACAGCAACTTTAACACAGTACGACATATTTATATACTTTATTTTTTACATAGTTATTAGGGATTTTGCTGTGGGGATGGGTCGGGGCGATCGCATAGATAATTTTACAAGAGTCGAAAGCGGTACTTTGACCAAAGGTACATGCATTTGGATAGTTTTACCTCTGGTGCGCAAAGCGATATTGGCCCTTAATAAGGTTAACACTTCTTATAGACATTTTGAAGGACCTTCATTTCCCTTTTGCCAACCTTTTGACATTTTTCTAGAGGAATCATAAAATTACACCCAAGTCATGGCGGCTGTCGAAGTGTTAGTATGAGGTAGGTATAAATCTTTATATAAGGACTAATATCTCCTCGGATATCAAAGCCACAACTCTTAAAAATTTTGTTTATGAGTATAAATAACCCTTGTGACCTTCCTTACTCTTAAATGCACATTAAAAAGAGCTTATACGAAAAGATCTACATTTGTTGCACTGCATTATTCCATTATTGAATTATGCTTAACTCTATGTAGTTGTTTTCTATTAGTCAGTGGAGCAAATTAGTCTTAAAATGTCAGGCCTGGTTTTAAAGTAGGAGTGGAGCTGATTGCATGATTTTTCGATGTTAGTCTTAGTAATCAAAATAGTTTTCAAAACTTTGGAACTCATAAGGGCTTTTTCACTAGTCCATATTTTATTCATCAGGGAAAATCCTCTTTCGACAGGTGCGTTACTTTCGGGTATGCAAAGAACATACTCAATAATTATGCGAAAATTTTGCGCAGTGGATATTGTTAGCAAGAAAGTGTTCGAACAACTCCACCCAACGGTCTTCAGAGGCAATATTTTCATCATTCCAGCTTCTGATCTTATCATCGGTAACATAGCTGGTAATAAGCGACAATTCGTGAAACACTGCTGTATCTTGGTTCATGTTAATAAAAACTTGGGCAATCAGCAAATCTGCAACATTCTGTACTTCTTCCAAAGAAGGCACTCTTGTCAAATTTGACCACTTAGACACCACTATTTGTTCATTATACTGGCAACATTCTTCTAAATATTGTTTACTTGTCTTATAAAATTAGTCGGCAACGCTTTTTACATTCTTTTAGTTTTGCTAGCAGATTACGAGCTATCAGAGGAAGAAAAGTTGTTTCTGCTTTAAGTGCTGTTCTGCTGTTTTTTAGCGTTGTGAACTACGTGAGCTGCACATCCAATTCCAGTGAGCTGCCTTTCAATTCTTTGGTTCAGTTTTATGAAAACATTGTTAGTCCTTTTTCCATTCTTTCTTCCAAAATTGCAGTTCGTATTGTTTCCGCAATTTCTGAACCATGCATTTTCTTAACCAAATCATTAGATCACAAAACTTCCATCAAAAAATCGATAATTAAATCAGATGATTCGTCTGGCAGTTCTCGAAACCCTAAAATTTGTACTTTCACACCCTCGTTTGGTAAAAAGTACCTTATTTAAACTGGAAATAATTTTATTTAGGCATGGTTAGAAGCATCCGTTGATAACGACATGCAGTGGACATCACGCGATTACTCCATTAGCTCTTCCATTGCGAAAGGCGACAAAACATTTACAATTATGGCTGTCTGTCCGTCCCCTACAGCACTTGCACTCACTGAGTCACTTTTATTGTGTCCAATATTGCAAATGAAAACGTAGTTTTTTAACCTAAATTTCTTTTATTTTCTGTTTAAGACTTAATTTCAGTTATAATAATAGATGTTAGTTTTCTTCCGCGCCGAACTACAACTCACTTTAGTTGCACAATTTTAATTTAAAATTTAATTATTTAGGGAAAACAATGGTATCAACCGCGCGCTCAACGACAACTAATTCCTCTTCATAGTTAGCTGTGCCGCTGAGCCTTTGCTTTTTTGTTATATATATGTATGTATATTAGACTGGGTCGATTTATTAATCGATATCGCGCCGTCGATTTTTCGATAGGTTTTGGGTTCAGGAAAAAAAAGTTCCACTACGCATACCCAAAAAAATAATTTTCGAGCCTGCGAAATTTCATTTTTTTGACTTTTTTCAAAACCTATCGATGGCGCGATATCGGTTAACTTTCGTCCATACAAATCGACCCACCCTAATGTATATGCGTAACCTCCATAATAAGGACCGGTACTTTTCCATTCGTTTGCAGAATATTACCTTAGAGACGGTCGCAATTTTTATTATGTTTATATAAATGAGTAAAAAGGTAATTATAAATATGAAATTCAAGGGAACGCATATATGTAGGTATGTATATAAAATTCACAGGTAAGTACATATGTATATTAAAATATGAAATTTGCAGAATATTCAAATTGGTATCTAAAATTCAATTAAATTTTCTTCCATGTCTTCAACAATATCCTATGATTTTTTACGAGCACATTTAAATTTTTGCTCGAAACATGGCTCTATTAAGTTAGAAGCACAGTCATTTGAGCGAAAGCTATGATTTTCTTGCACCGTTAGTACACCCGTGCAACCTCTGCAGCAGCTATATCCAAATCTTTGGAAGTTGCCAAAACTGTTATTTTAAAAAAATTAAGCATTGACGAACTCGAAGCGGCTGCTTGCTCAGAAAGTCTGTGTCAGTGCAACACTTTAAAGTCTATTTGGGGACAGCGGGACAAACAGCTTCATATGGGACCTTAGCTATGAACCATGCAGTCACACCGTTTTTTGGTGTCACTCAAGATGCCACTGTCAACCGATTATATCCGCACTCATGGTTTCGCATAGTATAAGGGTTCTACTGCTTCAACCCAATTAAATTTTATTTGAGAAATATTCTTTATCGTACAGAAAGGACTCGTATTTTTTAGCAAACCTAGGGCTGAACGCCATAAACAACACTCAGATAAGTGGCAGTCTCAGCCAAAGAAGACCAAAGGACAGGAGTGTATTAGGTGCGCTTGACCAGTAAAATTGTTCTCTTCCTGTCTGTGAAGCATTGACCCCCAATTACACTGTGCTACTGTGCTGTATAATCGATACTGCAAACTGCGCCAACTACCGCAGAATCAGCATATGAGGTTTTATCAAGGGTATTCTTCGAAAGACTGAAGCTTGACGTGACCAGACCTTATCAGTGTGGCTTTAGACCTGGTAAATGTACCAACGACCAGATATTTACAATACGCGAAATCTTGGAAAAAACCCGAAAGTAAAGAATTTACGCACGTGCTTACGATAGCAAGAAAAGAAGCTGCTTATAAAGCACTATGTCTGAATTTGGTTTCCCGGAAAAAATTATACGGCTTTGTTAAATTACTTTGAGCAACACCACCAGCGAGGTTTTAGGCAAGGTGACTCCTTATCGTCCGATTTCTTTAATTTGATGCTGGAGAAAATATTACAAGCTGTAGACCTTAACCGAGCTGAAACATTATTTTATAAGAGCTTGATGACATTGATATCATTGGCCCTAATAACCGTTCTGTAACTTCTGCGTACTCCAAACTAGAAAAAGAAGCGGAAAAATAGGTATCCCATATTTTCGCAGTTAGATCCAAAGGTGCATCGGCAGGCCCTAAACCTCATTTACACACAGTCAGCAAACTCCTTTGTGAGTGATTGCCGTCATTCAGGCATAAGCTCCACCTGTTGCCGAAGAAGAACGCGGACTGCCTAGGGAGACAAGAGTCATGCTGGCCCAACTTCGTTCTGGATACTGTAACGGGTTAAACTCTTACCTATATAAACTGAACCCCAACATGCCAAATATCTGCCTATTATTTGCTCAACTTAGTCGACTCTTCTAACAGCAATTTCACTGTGGGCCAATCCTTTTGAAGCCGCAAGGTTTCTGGTACTTCCATTAGAAGAGCTCGACAATACTAGAAGTATCGCTAACACATCAACAACCGATGTATTTAGCTCTACTCCAACAAACTCAAAAGTTTGGCCCTGAGCTTTGTGTCCAGTCATGGCAAAACTGGCCTTACTCGATGTCGTACCTGCCCCTTGGATGACAAGTGCGGTTCTAGATATATATACTTTGAAAAATTACTAATATTTTTTAGTAATGAAATAATATTCACTTCACTAGTGATTGGTAAGTATATATATCAATTTAGGGGAGCACAAATTACACTTTTAACTATTGCCTGTCACTCGCATTAAAACACCGCCGATCTCGATTACTCATAGACTGTCACTTTAATTATTCATTTTCTCCTTTTTATAATATTTTCTTAAATCTAATTTACAGTTTGTCAACTTCCAATTCCAATAGGAACGGTAAGCTCATCGTCTGCACCTATGAGCATACGTATGTGTGTATGTGTACCAGAGAGCGTGGACAAAGCCGTGCTTGCAAGTAGGCATACACACACCGCATGCACATAGGTACATTAGAATGCTGTAATCATGCATTTACTTACATTAGGGTGGTGCTAAAACTAAAGGTAAGTAATTGGTAAGTATTAAAATTCATTTAATTTATTTATAGGTAAAATTAAGGTAAGTATATTTTAAGTATTTAGGTAAGTATAATTTAAGTATTTAGGTAAGTATAATTTCCATTTAAATTCATTATTTAATTACATTTCATTTTATTTATGCATTTCATTTTTAGGTATATCTTAGGTATAAATTGCTGAAACTAGTCGTCTGCTTTAACACCGGCCACCTTGAACGAATCTGGATTCTTCAATCATCTGTTACGGGTAACACGGCAAGCTTATGGATTGGACGCCTAATTGTTCCGGCTCTGGTTTGCACGTCGGCCACTCTCACCTTTCCGTCCTGGCCGGCGATCGTACCTGTCACTCGGCCTAGGATCCATTGCTGTGGCGGGGCGTTGTCTTCGTGAACGACGACGAGCTCTCCTACCTCTACGTTGGGCTGTGGGTGCTGCCACTTGTTGCGCTCCTGCAAACTCAGGAGGTAACTCCTGGACCACGTTTGCCAAAACCGACGCTTGATTGAGCAAACATGCTGCCATCTGTCGGAGTAGCGCGTGCTGGGTTCCGGGAGTTCCGTTTCCCCTGGCATTTCCCTGAGCCGGCAACCGATCAACAGGTGCGCCGGAGTTAGAGCCTCGCCGTCGTTCGGATCCTGGCTGAGTGGAGCGATTGGGCGCGAGTTGAGCACGGCCTCTACCTCTACGAGCAGCGTTTCGGTTTCTTCGGCGGTGAGACTCGCGTTGCCTATGGCTCGTACGAGCAGGTGCTTCGCCGACTTCACTGCCGCCTCCCATAACCCGCCGAAGTGGGGAGCCCTGGGAGGTATAAAGACGAACTTGAACCCTTCGTCTGCGGCGTATTGGGTTACCTCCTCCTTCTGACTCAGAAACGCTTCCCTCAGTTCCTTGAGTTTGCGATCGGCTCCTACGAAGTTCGTCGCGTTGTCGCAGTGAATCGTCGCTGGTATTCCCCGGCGTCCAACGAACCTTTTAAGGGCGAGAAGAAATTTGTCAGAACTCAAATCAGACACAAGTTCTAAATGGACAGCTTTTGAGGTAAAACACACAAAGACCGCAATGTACATTTTTACCGGGGGGCGACCCCGTATCTTTTGTGTGACGTAAATTGGACCGCAAAAATCTACCCCACAAACCATAAAAGGTCGTAGAGCACGCAGCCTGTCGGCTGGTAAATTGCCCATAATTTGGCTTTTTAATTTCGGCTTATAATGAAAGCAATGTATGCAGTTTCGCACGGTTCGACTACATGCTTCTCGAGCATTAACTAACCAGATTTTTTCACGTAAAATTGCAACCAATGCTTTAGCACCTGCATGATGGTTGCGCAAATGTAGGAACCGTACATACGATTTTACGAACTGCGAATTTTTACTCAATAATAGAGGAAATTTGGCATCGTACGGGATAGGCGCGTTTAATAAACGACCGCCTACTCGTAACAATTTCAACGACAAGGACTTTTCTGAATACTCATGCAAAAATGGATTTAACTTTTGCAAGCTCGACGGTAGTGGAAGATTTTTTGACAATTTGGTTATTTCTTGGCTATATTCATCAAATTGGACTATTTGAACAATTTTTAAGAAGCTCAATTGCAACTCTTGTGCCGATTGTGTTGGATCATACTTGGTGGATCGATTTCTCACCTTTAAGACCCATCGCAGAATATAGGCAAAAACTCGTAGTAATTTTTTGTGTGAAGAATATCTTTCAATCACAGTTACGAGTGGATTACGGTCGTCATTCAATGCTACTAAGGCGCTGGCGTTTTTCTTCTTTTCCAGTGCTTGTTCTTCAGGCGTTAATTCGAAGTGGGTATTTATTGGCCAACTAGCGGGGTCTTCTAAGAGGAACTGTGGGCCAGAAAACCATATTGAGTTCTGTATTTCATCCACGCTACAACCCCGAGACACTTGATCCGCAGGATTTTGTTTAGTTGGCACATGCCGCCACGAAGCACTTTGAGTCAACTCTTGAATCTCGGACACTCTATTTGCAACGAATGTTTGCAACGTTGATGGATGTGTTTTTATCCAATGCAAAACTATTTCGGAGTCTGTCCAGAATGTTATGCTGTCAATAGGTCGATTCAACATTGGGGCAATGCGTGACCATAACTTGGCCAAAAGATGCGCTGCCAGGAGCTCTAGACGAGGAAGAGACTTAGTCTTCAGCGGAGCAACCCTGGATTTTGCAGTTAGCAGAATGCGTTTAACGTCGTTAGCGAATTGGCTTCGAATGTAAATACAACAACCATACGCCCTTATTGAGGCGTCGGAGAAGCCGTGTATTTGACAACTAGCACTCGACTCAGTATAAACAAACCGAGGAATGCTGATTGAAGGCAACTGCAACAAATTCGCCTTGAAATTCTGCCAACTGCTGTTGAGATACAACGGAATCGACTCATCCCAATCTAGTTTTTTAATCCACAGCTCTTGCAACAAGATTTTAGCTGAGGTCACTAGTGGGGCCAGCAAACCAAGAGGATCAAAGAGTCGGGCAGATACCGATAAAATATTTCGTTTTGTAGCTCGTAACTCATCAAATGTATCATCCAGTCTAAACCGAAATAAGTCGTCCTTTGGCGACCAGTGGATTCCCAGCGTTTTAGTGGAGTCTGAATCGTTGAAACTTAACGATTTTTCCAGACTCTGACTATCGAAAAAACTTGGGTGGTTAGAGAACCACTTAGCTAGCTGGAATCCTGCCGACTTTAGGATGTCAGTTACCTCACAGCGAATTCTGTCGAGGGATTCAAAATCTTCAGATCCGGTTAACAGATCATCAACGTAAAAATCGGTACTTATTACTTTGGAACCGAGTGGATATTCTTGTGCATTCATATCACTTAGCATCTGCAAACACCGTGTTGCGAGAAATGGAGCTGGCGCCGTGCCATAGGTAACGGTGTTTAAACGAAAAATTTGCAGAGGCTCGGATGGATGCTTTCTCCACACTATTAATTGAAAATTTCTATCATTTTCATTTACGACAACTTGGCGATACATCTTAGTGATGTCCGCCGTAATAGCATACTTATGCATTCGAAAGCGAAGTAGCGTCGAAAAAGTTCTTCTTGAATGGTCGGTCCAACCATCAAAATGTCATTCAACGCAATTTGTGTTGACGTCCGACTCGACGCATCGAAAACAACGCGGAGTTTCGTCGACGTACTTTGTGGTCTTAGGACACACTGATGCGGAATGAAATAGTGGGCTTCACTCGGAAAAAACTTGGGTGGTTAGAGAACCACTTAGCTAGCTGGAATCCTGCCGACTTTAGGATGTCAGTTACCTCACAGCGAATTCTGTCGAGGGATTCAAAATCTTCAGATCCGGTTAACAGATCATCAACGTAAAAATCGGTACTTATTACTTTGGAACCGAGTGGATATTCTTGTGCATTCATATCACTTAGCATCTGCAAACACCGTGTTGCGAGAAATGGAGCTGGCGCAGTGCCATAGGTAACGGTGTTTAAACGAAAAATTTGCAGAGGCTCGGATGGATGCTTTCTCCACACTATTAATTGAAAATTTCTATCATTTTCATTTACGACAACTTGGCGATACATCTTAGTGATGTCCGCCGTAATAGCATACTTATGCATTCGAAAGCGAAGTAGCGTCGAAAAAAGTTCTTCTTGAATGGTCGGTCCAACCATCAAAATGTCATTCAACGCAATTTGTGTTGACGTCCGACTCGACGCATCGAAAACAACGCGGAGTTTCGTCGACGTACTTTGTGGTCTTAGGACACACTGATGCGGAATGAAATAGTGGGCTTCACTCGGGATTTTATTATCAGTGGGGCTCATGTGGCCCAATGCCAAGTACTCTTCCATGAAGTCCAGATACATTTGACGAAGTTCTGGATCTTTCAACGTACGTCTCTCCAGCGCCTGAAACCGCCGAGCTGCGGTTTCAAATGACTGACCCAACATGTTTTGATCAGTTTTGAACGGCAATCTTACTTGAAGCCGTCCCGACGGTAAGACTTCAGTAGTCTTAACGAAGTATTCCTCGCATTCCCTTTGTTCGGCAGTAAACTTTGTAGCTTGTGATTCTGAAGGGATTTCTTCCATTGCCCAGAATCTTTGGACAATTTCATCAATTGCTTCGGAATCATCTTCAGCTTTACATAAGGCACTGCTAGCTTGGGAATGCTCACTTTGGTGGGAGACGTATTTGCCTGAAATAACCCAACCCAAAAGTGTTTTTTGAAGTGTTGGGAACCTTGGGTCAGTTTTAATCTGACCAACCGAAAGAAGATCGAAAAATGTTTCGGCTCCCAACAAAAGATCGACCTTTGAGGACTTATAGAACCCCGGATCAGCTAATTCAATATTAGCTGGAATTTTCCAACCTGTGGTGTCAACAGCCCGATCTGGGTGATTTGCCGAAATCGCTCCCATTACCCAAAAATCTGCGAGAAACTCGAAGTTGTTAACTCGGGATTTTATGACTGCACTAACTTTTGACCGAACCTTTTGGGTGGCATTACCAATCCCGATGACATTTAATGTCGCCTTCTCTCGCCGAATTCGCAGCCTTTGTGCCAGCTCTTCAGTCATAAAATTTACTTGAGACCCTGAGTCAAGTAACGCACGAGCTGACACATAATCACCGGAGCAAGTTTTTACCTTGACCACCGCTGTCGCTAACATGACGCGATCAGGCACGCTCACTGTGTGCATAGTTTGTGAGGTCGAAGGTTGTGGTGTTGTTTCGAACGATATCGGGTATTGGTGTAACATGGTGTGATGTGACCGGTTACAAACTCGACACCGTTCTAATTTGCATTTAGAAACCGTATGTCCCTTGCGTAAGCAATTTATACACAATGGGACCGATTTCGCGAATTCGAATCTCTGATGAGGAGAGAGAGTTTTAAATTTAGGGCAGGTGGTTAGAAAGTGGTCTTTGGAGTTGCAGTGGAAACACGTAGTTGGCTTAGCTTTCGCAGCCACAAGGGATGACTTTGGCTTTTCAGCACTCTTGTTGGTTTGCCTTTGGGTGTCGTGCGACTTTGACGATGTCGACGCTTCTTCAGACGAGAGGTGCTGGTATCTCTTATTGAGAGCCGCTTCGCACTCACTCCACAGCGGAAGCTTGTCGTAGTCAAGTTGCTCCTCCCATTTTGACCGCGTAGTGGGATCAACCTTCGACATTACCAAATGTATCAACATCGCATTTGAAATATTTTTATCATCACCCAAAGACAACAAGGAGTCATATACAGCTGATACGGTGTCGATCATTGACCGCAGCGAAAGCGACGATGCCTTTTGTATTTTCGGCAACTCAAACAGTTTCGCAACTGTATTCGAAAATATGAGACATTTATTGTCATATACCTTCTTCAGGCTTGCCAATGCCTTCGGGTAATTTTCTTCCGTCATTTGGAAGGCCTTCACCGTTCCCAAGGCTTCACCAGACAAACACGAAACTAAATGTGTGAATTTTTCAATGTCTGAAAGCGCAGGGCTGTTATGAACGAGGCTCTCAAACAAACTCATAAAATTTTTGAACTCCGAATACTGCCCTCGAAACTTGGGCAGCGACATTTTTGGAAGTCTTGAGCTGTGGGGCGCTGTGAAGGAGGTGTCAGAAGCTTTTTGTTTGTTGCTCTCTGACAATATGGATTTTAATATTGCCTTGGTTCCAACAATTAAATCTTCAAGGCTGTCACGGGTGTCATCCTCTTCATCGATCTCTTCTATTTCGGACTGACACGCCAGAAGCTTTTCGCTGTAACTATTCAGCATTTCGAGTCGACACTCAACTTCCGACGGATCTGATGAGAGTGACTTATTATGAATTCCCGTTTTTATTCTAGCTATGCTTCTTTTTAAAATTGTCCTTTGTCTTTTTAAGGAAGTAGCGTCTTCCACCTGGCCTAGCTGATTCTCACTTTTACTCATCTTGATTCGCTATGCACAGTAACTTTGTACAAAATTATAGTCTGGAAGTTTTCAACGTGGCAATACGAAAACGAAAAAAAGCGCTGAAGCTTCACCAGAACTATCGAAAAAAGCGCAAATCAAGAGATGAGAGCTTATGATCCCTTAAATGGGAAACTAGACGCAAAGTCGAAAATTTTTAAAGACCTAACCGTGAGCAGTAATATGGTCAACGATTTAACCAAACAATTAAAACAGTATAGCTTTCGAAAAATATTTTACAGAATGGTAATCGGAGCCTTGTCGGAAATTGTATGAGCTAGTTTTTCACTAAACAATCCCGAAATCTTGTTTCACGAAATTTGTTTATAAACAATTTAATTTTAAAGTGAATACAAGAGATGCCAAAAATTGAAGCTTGTTGGGTGATCTTTGCAGCAATTTAACAAAAAACAACAACCTCAACAGCTTTTAATTGTTAGCACTCAATACCTGTTCTGTATGGACTGGTTCGTTTCCAGCTTCAACTTCCCTTTTGCAAAGTATGCAGCTGCACTTCATTCCTGGAGGAAACCTTGGTGGCCAAATTTTTCGGGATCGGTATCGAGTACAGGCGGCACTGGATCTCAGCAGCAGTGTTTTGGTGTGTGTGCGTGTGTGTGCAGCAGTATTGAGCGCAAATAGCTTTTTCTTAAAATTTGAGCTTTTCCACTTAGCGCCTTTTAGCAGGTAAGTAAAATACTTAAAATTTGTTTTTTTTTTTTTTGTATAATTATAATTGTCACGCACTTGTGGGTAAGTGAACCTCTTTGAATGTTTCAATTAATATTTTTTATTTTTAGGTTTCACCTTGGCACTGCTATCGTTTAATGCGCCACTGTAGGTACACGAGCGGTATGTATATATGTAGGTGCGCAGGTAAAATTGTCAGCTATTTGCACTAATTTTTTAAACAGCAATTTTACTGTATGTAGGTATGTATTTTTTAATTTTCTGACACTGTTTAAATTTTGCTTTTATATATGTTTAAAAACTATTGCAATTTTTCGATTGATTTATCAAAATATTTTTAACCACAATTTAAATTTTTATTGTGTTTTTTAACTTTTCAGGCTGATTTCACAACCGTCAACACTATGTATTTTTTAACACAGGTAAGTATTTTGAACCAATCTTTTAAATTAATTTTTATTAGAAAGGTAAGTATTTAATATTTTTCAAACTCTTTAACTTTTGTAAATTTATTTTGCTGCAGGTATTTTTCAAACTTTCTTCTGCTTCTTTTCAGCCACTGCACTGCACTAATAATGGTTTGTTTTTGCACACGACCGCGACAGGCAATTAATAATTTTAATATTGATACAATTTCATATAAATATTTATTTAATTGTATTTTTACTTTTTAAATGTATTTTAAAATTGGTTTTTTGAACTAAATCTTTCGTCAAAAATGTATTTGAAATTAATTTTAATTTAAGCACTCACTTGCACTTTAATAAATGTATTTAGTCTTTTAATTATTTTTTAACTTGCACTTTGTCCCTGCTCGGGCGCCATGAAAAATTACTAATATTTTTTAGTAATGAAATAATATTCACTTCACTAGTGATTGGTAAGTATATATATCAATTTAGGGGAGCACAAATTACACTTTTAACTATTGCCTGTCACTCGCATTAAAACACCGCCGATCTCGATTACTCATAGACTGTCACTTTAATTATTCATTTTCTCCTTTTTATAATATTTTCTTAAATCTAATTTACAGTTTGTCAACTTCCAATTCCAATAGGAACGGTAAGCTCTTCGTCTGCACCTATGAGCATACGTATGTGTGTATGTGTACCAGAGAGCGTGGACAAAGCCGTGCTTGCAAGTAGGCATACACACACCGCATGCACATAGGTACATTAGAATGCTGTAATCATGCATTTACTTACATTAGGGTGGTGCTAAAACTAAAGGTAAGTAATTGGTAAGTATTAAAATTCATTTAATTTATTTATAGGTAAAATTAAGGTAAGTATATTTTAAGTATTTAGGTAAGTATAATTTAAGTATTTAGGTAAGTATAATTTCCATTTAAATTCATTATTTAATTACATTTCATTTTATTTATGCATTTCATTTTTAGGTATATCTTAGGTATAAATTGCTGAAACTAGTCGTCTGCTTTAGCATACTTCTTGTCGAATTGTTCCCCAGTAACTATTTTAGCTTTTATTATATTACTAGCAGACCCATCGTACGTTGTCCTGCCTAAAATTTGACTTGCCTACATGTAATAAATTGTACTTTTTGCCCTCCCCACTTGGTGCTTCTTCTACATTTATCCTTATATCTTCCTTTTTTTCTACTTTTGGTTTTCTTCACAATCATATACCGTTACTCTTCTTAACCCTCTTCATTTTCCTCTAACACCATCTCTATGGCTTAAATTTCTATTCCTACTCTCCTCCTTCTCCCATTTCCTCTGCGGGTACTGATATGTACATAGTTTTGAACATATAGTGAAGCCACTGTCATTGAGATCAACAGTAAACTTTGTACATGAATGAAGGACAAGCAACCCACAAAAATTTGTGGGAGTGGCAGCGCCCCCTTTGCAAAATAATGTAAACCTTGACTAAAGGACACTGGATATATGTCATTTATCATTTACTAGAGGACCCGGCGGCCGCCGTGGTGTGAAGGTAGTGTTGCCGGCCTACCACACCGAAGGTCCATGGTTCGAGCCCTGGTACAGGTAACATCAAAAGTGATTTGAAAAAAGTTTTTCAAAAACGGGGCCGCCCTTCGGCAGTGGTTTGGCAAACTCTCCGAGTGTATTTCTGCCATGACAGGCTTCTCAGCAAAAATTCGTCTCCTTTGTAGATGCCGTTCGGAGTCGGCAAAAAACTGTAGGTCCCACCAATTTGTAGGGAAAATTCAAATCGGCACACCACAAATTGGAAGAGAAGCTTGGCGCAAAAATCTCTTAGGAGGTTTATGATGATATACCTGTTGTATATCGCGCCATAGAGAGAGAGAGAGAGAGGACCCGGCAGACTTTGTCCTGCCTAAAGACATGAATTGAAAATACATACATACGTCCAAAATTTAATTATACGTATATACGTACCGAGTTCTTTTACCATACGATCTAATTCACCATGAATGAGGTGGGGTGAGATTCCCGCATAACTTCTAATGTTTCATTCGGTTGACAGAGAACAAACACACAAACAGCTTTTTTTGGTTAAATAAGATATGAATCAACTATTTTTTTTTTTGATGCAGAACGAAAGTAAATATTTCAAAGTTTAACTTCAAGTAAGTTTTATTTTAATCTGTGGATTCTTATATGATTTATGGCTGTGTAAACAAAAAATGTATGGTTTTTTACCACATTTTGTCCAATTGCCATGCCCCCTTTATATATTTCTGCACATTATAATGACATAAACCTTTCTCTTAAACCAATCTATCTATTAAAAAAAGCCGCATCAAAATCCGTTGCTTAGTTTTCAAGATTTAAGCATTTAAGACATCCCTATGACTTTGTTTTATAATATGTAGTTATAGTGATTTAGACCAAATACGTTAAGAGTTATGACGAATTGAAATTTTATGTAGCCTGGGCCAGCCCCCACCGCCCACTTTTCCAAAACTTTATATAGCCTGTGCTGTAACCATTGATCCAAAGAATATACTCTGAAAATTTCGTAAAAATCGGTTAATTACTTTGAACGTCTATGAAGGACACACAGACACACATTCATTGTTATTTCGAAGATTTTTATTACCTTCATACATTTTTTAGCTATATCTTATAAATTTGAAGCTATTCTGTATATTTGTATATTTAGACTACCTCGAAAACGTCTCATCCTATTTGAATGAAATTAGTTATAAAGATAGTGTATTATATTCTAAGCATATTGGATGTTTTACGGGGTTGCCAGCTTTCTGAATTGTTTTTTAATGAAATGGGATATACCAATATGCGTATCAAACTATGAGTATTTTCCTGCGGATTTAAGAAAAAAAACATTTATAAGTATTACTGCCACTTATTGTTGCCACCAAAGCGTATTATATATATTTTTTGATTGGGGTAACTACAAAACGATAGATGTCAGCTTGGGAAGTATATTGAAGAATGGATTTATATTGGAACGAATTTTCGTCATCCCTTGTTAATTTTGGTTTTGTACCAAACCGGTTTCGGCGATCCGCCATCTTCGTTCTGAACGAAATCAATCACTGAAGATGGCGGATCGCCGAAACCGGTTTGTTACAAAACCAAAATTGACAAGGGATGACGAAAATTCGTTCCAATATAAATCCAGTATCCACCCTGTCGGAAAAACAAAAAACCAAATCAACTATATTGAAGAAACCTAAGTCGCCTCGTAGCAGCAAATGTAATGCTGTTGAGATATCAACAATGATTTCGGAGGTGAAAAGTTCAATCAGCTGTTCAAATTAGGGAAATCAAATTTAACATTTAATTGGTATACGTTAAACAGTTAAATAGTATGGTATTTATAAATTGGTGATATTTAAAAAAAAAGTGCGTTCTTTTTGCTCGGAATTTTTAGAGGTTGCCTTACATTTTACACTGCTTTACATACTCATAAGTAAAGATATTCTGGTCGTTTGATACATAATTTTATTTACCTTATCTAAAAAGGGTTTCAAAAACATATCCGATACTAACCACAAACAGAGCTTCCGTGAAAATAGAAAGATGTTTTTATATTTTTTTTGCAAGCTTTGTCCGTGCAGGTGAGGGACCATCAAGTGCATGTGGGGTGAAAAACAAAGGAATAGAGCAATATACTTACACATTTGTATTCATAAACAGAGAATATGCTGCCTTGTGTATGTGTATTTTCTCAGTGTTGCTACTCCGCTGAAAAAAAAATCTCTTTTTTACAAACATTTTCGTACATACCCATTGCACTCAAACCAAAACTTTTTTTAATGGAATCAACAATTCCAAAAAGGCTCATATCTGAATATTGGAACATTACGAAAAGTGGAAACACTCATTATTTTTCAATAAATAGTCCAGGCGACAGGGATTTAACACGGAAGTGGCGCGGACCATAGGTTTTTTTGGTTTATCTAACTCTCCTACTAGTGGAGATGAAAGGGTAAAAAATAATCAAAAAATATGCAGAGCATACTTTTCTTTTTTTTTATTATTTCGGTAATGGTAACATCTGTCAAAAAAGTTTCTTCCACAGTTTGTTGGAAAGGTGATTCTCCATCAAATGGGTCTTTACAGTTTTTCTTGTAAATGCTATAGTTCTCCCGCTATAATCATTCCCAGTGCATTATTACAAAAAACATGCAAACAAGTAGTTTTTTGTGATGCATTTTGTATAGGGCAAACAAATTTTTTTTCTCAAATAAAATTTTGTTTTTGCGGTTTGCGGTGTTTAAGCAATCTTTTGCTAAAGATGTTTAAACCCTCGAAAAAGGGCGTGGCAGCCACCCTACCTACGTTCAAAATTTAATAATTTGTTAAGTTATCCCGCCAAAATGACTTAACGGGTTTGGATACAAATTTACAGCTTCATAGTCTAATATGCCATAACGTATGCAGGGTATATTTAAAGAGAGTTGCCACATGTTTAAAAGTCTAAATTATGTTAAATCAGTTTAACTAATTAAAAATTTATATGGAAGGTAAACGAAGGAGGGTAGCAATAGTTTTAATATTTGATGGTCTTTATCTCTATATCCGAACCG
Source organism: Merzomyia westermanni (assembly GCA_949987695.1). Classification (NCBI taxonomy): domain Eukaryota; kingdom Metazoa; phylum Arthropoda; class Insecta; order Diptera; family Tephritidae; genus Merzomyia; species Merzomyia westermanni. The sequence continues at coordinate 113,632,645 of OX465290.1, read as the reverse complement.
GCTATTAGGGCGATGAAGTAAAATATGACCTCTCATAGTTAAAAAATGTTTTTCCTTATATGGATATAAGTCAAGTGATGTTACGCGGACCCTCATATCAGCTGGTTTCCATACCGAAATCTAAGTTTTAAGGAAATGTTTACCAAATTTCGAACCTAGGGAACGAATATGTAATATATGGTTTTATTAATCTAAAATTTTTGCTGAAAAGTTGCCAAAATACTTGGCCGAGAAACTTTACTTTTTTTTTTATTACTATGTATATAGCGAACTGGATTAGTATGTCATTATATTATTAAGTCAACGTGATGATACCTGCATTTTTATTAGTATTAGTAGAAATGGATATTTTCAAACTGTGTTTTGTGTGCGGGAAATAGCTAGAACATCGCGAAACTATTGTTGTGAAGCGTAAAGGTATTCAGACTTGCATTGTCTCAAGTATCGCGCCGAAAGATGGAAAGCATGCATTTATAAAGCTAATAAATGTGCATGATTTATGTAGAAAGGCCTATAATCAACAAAAACGTATACGAAAAGTTCTACATTCTAGCGAAGTTCCGGATAGTAATCGAGTTGCACGTTATTTTGTGCCGAGGATGCTTCAGATGAATATTTGAAAAAGGAGAACAAGAAGCCCATCAACAAACGAGACTTGATAAATAAAATCTCAATAGTTTCGTTCAAGGACTCAATTGCAAAGAGGAGTAAGGAGAGGGGGGATGACTGGGGAAAGGAAGTAGCTGAACGTGTTAATGCGTAATTGTACTTGAAGCATAGTATCACAGATCGTGTCTCAGAGAATTTCAAAGAACACCAGGATTGCCTGCATCTACCCGTCAAATCAAAGTGCACAGACAAGATCCCCTGATTTATTTCATATACGCGTATCTAAATGAACATAGAGATGAATGCCAATTTTCTCTGCGAGACCTAGTACAGACGTATGACAGTGAAATTCCCAGCGAAAATGGATAAAGCAAAAACTCTTGGATATATACAAAGCTGAGTTAATCGTGACATCTAACAAAAACCAAGAGCCCATTATTTGGTTTAATAGCGTTGGGCATGAAATTCTGGCGGATTCATTTTATGCTACGCGACATAATTGACCTAGAGAAGAACGAATCAGAATAGAAGAAGAAACTGCAAATATAATAACTAAAGACATTCGGTCAAAGCTGTATGAGACGGATACTTATCTATCTCCACACGAGTTTTTGGATAGAGTTGAGAGTAATGTGCCTGAATCTTTGGAATTTTTCTTAAAAGCTGTTGTTCTGAAAAACAAAAGATTGGATTCTGAACAGTACTTCTCTTAGTGACAGTGTATTGCTCATGCTATCATTGCAGCGGTTCGGCCAAGATCCCTTATTTCGTTATTGCATGTGGGACTGGGATCGGAGTTGAACAGAAAATGTGGCTCTAGGGCTCTTCTTAATTTATTATCTTCACTGGAAATTTCATGTTCTTTTGAAGAAGCTGTTCAATTCGAAACTTCTGCCATCACATCTCCTCAAGTCCATTTTATTCAAGATGCATTTATGCAATTCGTATTCGATAACCCAGATAATAATGTGTGCACAATTGATGTTTTGAACACGTTCCATGCAATGGGTGTTATCCAGTGTATTACTAAAAACAAGTCTGTGGTGGCTCAGGGAACTATCCCCCGATTAAAAGAGCCTGCGAAAGCCGAGTACATTGGAAGTTATGGCACTGTCTCCCTATAGAATTTTAATAGAGAAGGTAGACGGGGGCTCTCAGAGGTAACAATTAAAGATGTAAGTAAGTTGAATCCTATTGACCCTGAGATAAAATTATCGCCAACTGATTTTGTCTGGTTATATGGCCAATATAAATAAGGATGCGAAATCCTCCCAGGTTGGAATGGTTTCATGGAGCACATAACGTCGCAACGAGAGTACTCGACCTCACGCATCATATTTTTACCATTTATTAATGCTCCTCCTAGCAACTAAGGCACCCTTTACACAGCCCTTTTAGAAGTCTCAAACAAATGTATCGAACAAAATCAGACAGTTTATTTCGTAACCTTCGATCAACCATTATACTACAAGGCGCGTGACATTGTTGCCTCGTGTTCGTTAAATTCCGGCTCTTGCCACATGGTTATCAGATTGGGTGGATTTCATCTTCTAATGTCCTTTTTTAGGAGTCATTGGTTACATAATAAATGGAAGTGGTCTGAAAGAGCTCTTAAGCATTACGTACGCAGTATCGTCATCCCCCCTCTCATTCCCACAACAGCCGGTTCCATCGCACCGGAATGACCCGGGTTTTTTACCCCGCCAAGGGCTGTTATTTCAGTGTAACCCTGTCCAATCTGTCCCGTCCCACCCTTAAATTGTCATCCTCGGAGCAAACCCTTGTTACGGGCTGGGGTCGAACCCAATCCTGGACCAAGAGACTGGATCTGCTGCGTTTGCTGGAAGAAAATCTATATTAAACGGTCGTATTCGGTACAATGCGCCAAGTGTAAGAGATGGTTACATAAATCCGGATGTTCAGGGCTTAACCCTGCCATCCACAGACCCCGTACTTTCTTGAGTACTTTTGAGGCACCTTGCTGTACACGTCCAAGGACGTCCCGCGGTAGTCGCCGCTCTGGCACTCCCTTACCGCTTCTACCTACTTCCAATAGTCACAATAGTGGCTCAGTCTACACGACTGGCAGCACCGCTGCCATCCCTGCCTCACCCACTCCCGACTGTCGCTCACGCACACCAGCGTCTCCATCTCACACGGCCGCTCAACACTCCTATCCCCTCCGGAATAGGTCAGATATGAGCATCGCCGAGCGTCAGTCCCCTCTGTCTCTGCCCCTAATGTCCCCCCCTGCTTCCAGCCTGCACGTGGGTCAGGTACACCACCTCCTAGTACACTTCACTACGTGCACCGTTTGTCGGCAAAGATTATATACGCCTGCGACATCGGTCAAGTGCAACAATTGCCTTGGCCTGTGTCACACCCTTATGTGCTCTGGGCTCGCAAACGGTAACCTCTGGACGAATTCGTTCATAGCCCCCTGTTGCAGTACACAGCCGCCCTCCACGCCAGACAACATCGGCCATGGCGCTGTCAACTCTAGACTGCGACATAGTTTAGGCCTTAGCCTACCTCCACCTAGGTAAACGCATCCGTCCCTCACGCCTAGTATGTCCCCGTGTCCCCCCCTACACACTTCAAAATTCTGCAGCTGAACTGTAACGGATTAGCTGGAAAGATCGCGGAGATAACTGACTATGAAGACGCACAACATCAAAATCGCCGCGATACAAGAGACAAAACTGAACACGAGATCGGACTTACGAACTTGTGATGGGTATAATGTACATCGTAAAGACCGTCCCAGCGCTCTTGGGGATGGCCTTGCGTTTATTACACATCACTCTGTACAATAGAATCTATTTTCACCTGACGTCGACCCCAGGGACTCTACCTTAGAATGCCAAGGCATAGCAGTCCGGTCAGGAGACGCCGACCTGCAAATCATAAACATCTATATTCCTCCTGTCACATGCTGTCCTAGAGATTATCATCCCGACATTAGTGCGTTGCTAAGGGGCGATAACCGTCTAATCCTAGGCGACTTCAACGCGCATCATGATCTCTGGCACTCCAACTTGCCAGCAGACAGCAGAGGACACGCAATTGCAGACCAAATAGATAACTCAGCATTCTGTACAGTCAATGGAGATGCCCCCACCAGGGTGGCAGGTAACTGTCACAGTTCGCCAGACATCTCCATAACGAGCGCGGGCCTTATCAACTTTGTCATCTGGCGACCGATGCTTACATTAGCTTCAGACCACCTACCCATCTTACTCTCTGTTGAACGACCGACCGACTTCACAACGACTGATGAAATAACATACATCAACTTCACCAAAGCGGACTGGGACCGCTTTACTGAATATACAGAGCGCTCCTTCGCTGCCTTACCCACTCCTACGGAAGTGCGCAAAGGCGAAAGAGAGTTTCGCAAGATCATTGATTCATCCTCATGCCGCTTTATTCCAAACACCTTGGCCACGAAGGACAGAGTTATTTAGCGGCTCTCTTTAATCTTTCTCTAACTACCTTCGTTATACCTGAGATATGGAAAGCGATTGTAGTTCCCCTATTAAAACCAGGGAAGCCGGCGAACCTAGGAGAGTCTTATCGTCCGATATCCCTCCTTTTGCCGGTAGTGAAATTACTAGAGTCCATTCTGCTTCCTTACTTCGTCACAAATCTAAAATTGGCCGATCATCAACATGGTTTCCGCAAAAATCATAGCACGACATCCGGTTTGAACGCCATTACAACGCAGATTAACAACGGTTTGAATCAACATCTACCAAACCATAGAACTGTTCTTGTGGCACTTGACTTGTCAAATGCATTTTACACGGTCAATCACGCCACACTCCTCCGAGATCTGGATGAGACACCGCTCCCTGCCGGCCTTAAGAGGTGGACCCGTAATTACCTCAATGGTCGACAGGCAACAGTCAAATTTAGGAATAAGAAATCTAGACCACGAAGAATAAAACAAGGGGTGCCGCAAGGTGGTGTTCTCTCTCCCCTTTTGTTTAATTTCTATATTTCGAGACTTCCCCCCCCACCAGAGGGAGTCTCCATTGTTTCCTACACTGACGACTGCACGATAATGGCCTCGGGCAAGGGTCCCTCCATTGATGAACTCTGTACTAGAATCAACAGTTACCTCCATGACCTTTCCAGCTTCTTTACCGAGCGTAATCTGACCCTGTCTCCGACTAAATCCCCGGCGACCCTATTTACTACATGGAATGCGCAGATGGGGCAAAAGTTAAATGTCCACGTAGACGGAGTACCTCTACCTACTGTCAACCACCCAAAAATCTTGGGTGTGACATTTGACAATGGCTTCACCTTCGCTGGTCATGCCGCCGCAATAGCCTCAAAGGTACAGAGCCGCAATAAGATCCTCAAGTCACTGGCCGGCAATACTTGGGGAAAAGACAAAGAAACATCGCTTGCTACATATAAGGCTATTGGCCGGCCGGTTATTGACTATGCTGCGCCTATATGGTCGCCCAATCTTTCTGACACCAACTGGAGGAAATTGCAAGTCTGCCAAAACACCGCCATCAGAACTGCTACGGGATGCCTGCTTATGTCATCTGAGTCTCACCTCCATCAACAGGCAAAATTGCTCAATGTTCAAGAGCACGCGGAACTCTTGAGTAGACAGTTCCTTCTGAACTGTCATAAACCTAGTCATCCAAACCGACATCTTTTGGATGTAGCACCGCCCCCCAGAGACATAAGGAGACATCTCCGTAAGCATTACGATGAGATCCGGCATCATATCTCTTTGCCGTTTGATCTGCGGAACCATAGACGGGCTCTAAATGACCTCCACACCGAGTCGGTAGACAGATCTCTCAGATCTCGGCCTGAGAATCCTGTTATTAATACTCAACCACCTGAATTGGCTGAGGAGGAACGTGTACTTCCGAGGGAGACTAGAGTTATACTGGCACAACTTCGTTCTGGATATTGTAACAGGTTAAACTCTTACTTATCCAGACTGAACCCCAACATACCAAATACATGCCCTGCATGTGGTATGACCCCTCATGATACCATGCATCTCTTCTCCTGTTCAGTTGAACCCACTCTTCTAACACCTACATCACTCTGGTCCAACCGTGTGGAAACTGCGCGTTTCTCGGACTTCCGTTAGAAGAGCCTGATGACAATTCAGAATGATCGAGCCCATTGGGCAGGGCAAGCACTGTTAACAACAACAACAACATAAAATGTTGAATGGACATGCCTATGGCAGGGCAGTTAGGGTGCACCAATTAGTTCACTTAGCTTTATCTAAGATAATTCTAGCTAAGACACATTTTTAATGAAGAGGAAAAAGTCATCATGGAAGATATTTGTCACTCACCTGAGAATATTTTAAACAAATCTGAGAGTAGACGGTTTGAAATGGTCATGCAAAAATTTACTACAACTCTAAACCAGATCAAACGGTACGGAGCAACGGCAAAATGATGGGGTCAATACTTTAAAATGGTTACCTTGATGAAACAATTTATCGAAGCTGAAAGAATGGGAAATTGGTTTTTGCATTTAAAGTGTATTCAGTTAATGCTACCATATTTTCATGCAAGTGGTCATTTCTTATACGCAAAGTCAGCTATATTTACAGGAATCGCAATTGTCTACTGTCCAGTACGATAAATTAACCAACAAAGGCTTCTTCACTGTTAGACGCTCAGACAAATTCTGGGCAGGCATATGGACCGATATGACTATCGAACAAACCTTGATCAAAGAGTCAAAAAGCTTGGGTGAACTGACACGTGGAAGGGGAATAACAAATAGTGTGCTCAGTAAATGGGTTTTGGGTATGCCTGTAATGGCTGATAAAATTGCCGATTTTTGCAAGTTCGACTTCAACACTACAGACCAACACTTGGATGCGAGACCATCCCGAGTAGAACGCAACAATGATGATGGACAAAAATTATTGCAATGGCCCTCATCACATCCTCCCTTTCCTGAAACTGTAGAGCTCTTATCTCTTAGTACCGGCATTCAGGGTTCTGATGTCGTAAACTGCCACAAAGCCGACACCGTTGGGCTAGCTACAATGGATAAAATTATTGGGAAAAATTTTGGAAACGTTAAACTCACCAGAAATTCCAGAGTTCTACCATCATCAAGTGTTAGTTTGTCAATTAAAGTCAACAACGAGAATGTGGTGATAGATCGTATTATTCCAAAGAATTGCATTGTTAAAAAAAACAGATGAACAATTAAAATGTTAATTGAAGTATGAACTGGCACCATTTCCATTATCAATGTTTACTGAAGCTGGTATGCGCGAAACTACAAAATCTTCCTTCTATGACTGTTTCACACCATCATATCGTTGATGCAGGATACTTACTTCACCGTATGCCATGGCAACCAGAAGAAACCTTCGAAGAAATAACACAAAACTATGTTGAGTACGCTCGAAAATGTTTCAAGCCTCACAGCATTTTCGTGTTTGATGGATATCCTACAGATGTATCAATGAACACAAAGAATATAGAGAGCCAAAGAAAAGCATAAACACGTCTCGGTAGACATCATCTTCAATCCAACAATGAGTCCACCTATTTTTCAAGAAAACAACAGTAATAAACATCGCCTCATACAGGTGTGAAATAAACAGTGATAAACATCGCCTCATACAGGTTTTGAGTGACAAACTGCGTCTAGCTAAGTTAGTTTGTGAACAAGCATACGAAGACGCAGATACCCTTATCGTTCCTACAGCTCTAGAAGTATCGAAAAAGCATGATGCTGTTGCAATCGTTGGAGAACACGTCGATTTGTTAATGCTCATAACGGGCTTGAAGTCACCCGTAAACTCCAACATTTTATTTCTGAAAACGACAAAAGGCAAAACAGTAGAGAGAATTTATACTTGCGGTAGCTTCCAGTACCCCACAATACGAAAGGACATTTTACTTTTACATGCCTTTAGTGGTTGTGACACAACTTCGGCATTTTTTCGCATGGGGAAGAAAAAGTTCGTAAAAGTATTGAGCGCGGAGGAATATTTACAAAACTCCGTAACTCCGTTTTTGATCGATAGTTCTCATCCAGATCAGTTGAATATTTCCGCACAGCACTTCATAGTAGCATTATATGGAGCTAAGAGGAATCAACTTTTGAATTTGGATGAATTCAGGTTTCAATATTTTGCGAAATCATCAGGCAAACATGGCTTCAGTGCTTCATCACTGCCACCAACTCCTGAAGCAGCACGACAACACGCCTTCAGGGTTTATTATCATATACAAACATGGAAAGGCAACACGCTCATGCCATCTGATTGGGGGTGGAGGCGCACTACGAACAGCCTCGTGCCTATCGCGACCTCAAAAACCACCTGCACCAGAAGAGCTACTTAAACTTGTCAGCTGTAGATGCCTAAACGGTTGTTCTGCCCATTGCATTTGCTGAAGGATAGATATTATTTGTGCTACTTGCCAGGGAAAGAACTATACAAATATCGACGTCGATGCAGAGATGAATGATGACACAGCTGTTGAGAATTTCTTCACCACTGGAATAGAGTTCTCTCACGATGACAGTACTAATGAAGATACCGCTGAGGTATCTCCTCATATCAGCTGGATTTCATTCCATGTCTCTGGACCACTGAGGACTAGGTTAGGTTGCGAGTGCTGAGCTGAAACATTAAGGTGACAGCCCGACACGTAGGCGGCCAATTATCCCGTTGTGATACCATAAACGGGCTTAATAAACCCCGTTTCATGCCTAAAGCGGAGGGTCAAACCACTTCGTGAAATTAATAAATTTCGCTAAAGCCTCGACTTCACATCTTGAGATCTTAGCAAGGTCGTATAGAAAAGGTTTACCTAGGATGGCCAACCGCGGTCTGCTGAGTGCAGGACACTGCCAAAGGAGATGCTGGACGCTACATCTGCTGCTGCGATAGTAATCAAAGGTTGTAACCCCCATTCTCGCACCGTGCGTGCCTATCAAACAATGATCTGTGAGGACCCTTATAAGGGATGCTAAAACTGATTTGTGCAGAGTCAAAAGCGCTCTTGTAAGCCCCTTATCATATCACGTCAGCCTGGATGTCTCGCACGATGAGATGACTGACCATAATCCGTTTGCATTTGTTATAGTGGTTGTGTTCGCATGAAGCCTGGAGGTGGCCATGGGTATACCTACCGAATCATTTCCCGGAAGGATATGGTCGGTGGTGCCTCTCCTGGCCAGCTCGTCTGCTCTACAGTTGCCCTCAATATCATTGGTCCTAGGTACCCATATAAGGCTGATACTGAAGTGCTGAGCCATCTTGTTAAGAGATCTGCGGCATTCAGTGACCGCCCTTGTGTTGTCGACGAATGAGTCCAAGGCCTCCAGTGAGGCCTGGCTGTCTCTTCTTCATCCTTAGACATAGACACAAGATGGTTCACCAGCCCTGTGTATTGCCAGCATTGCAATCAGGAAGGCGGATAGAGACCTCTAAACCCAGATCCTATGAAAAGATTCCTGCTCCCGCCTTCCCATCAATCTTAGAGCCATCTGTGAATATATTGGTGGCACCCGGGACCGTATGCTGCCTAATATTCAAGTCTTGTCCTGATGGTATGTCTACTACATAGTTCTTCACGAATACATTCTTTGACGTACAATAGTCAGTGCGTATTGGTATTGGGACTGGGGTGTTAGTGCCCAGGATTGTGGCAAGTCCACTATCTCCATTTGACCAGAGACCTGTTTCTCTAATACGTAGAGCAGCGATGATCGATACTTCAATAGGTGTTAGGTATAGCATTGTTTTGAATGCTTCAGTCGGAGAAGAACAAAGAGCCCCGGTTATACAGAGCTCCGAACACTTTTTGAACCCTTTTAGGGTAAGTATTTTTAGCTAGTGCAGACCACCAGACCAAGACACCATATAGAAAAATCGGGCGCGCAATGGCTGTGTAAGTTAACACAGTCTAATGATCTGTAAATTGTTTAGACTACATTGTTGCATTCATTTTCGCAATCTAGCCAAATATTAATGAAAAACGATACCCGATACTTCCACTTGTGGAATCGATTCATAATAAACAATTCGAACATGGGAATCGCTGAGCCAGCATACTCGCAGGCAAATACCAATACCACCGATATCAGCGAATAGCGGCGGCAGCGGACAACATCATAAGCTGCAAGCGCAACAGCCGCGACGACGGTGACGGCTATAGCTTAGGGTAGAAATAAGTTAGGGTAGAATAATCAGTTCTCAATTAGACTCAATAAAGCACACAAGTGCACTAAAATAATTGAACCGCCGAATGTCAATCACTTGGAGAAGGTTAAGTCAACTGAATCAATTCAATAATTTGGAGGAGTTATCAACTGGAGAGATCAACTGAAACAATTCGATAATTTGGAGGGGTTATCATACGCAATTATGGATAGTCTAATTATAATACTTATTGCGTAAGTAGAGTGCTCAAGTTTTTTTTTGAAGTGATTCATAAAAATTAATAAATAGTGGCAGTATTCTTCTTCTTCTTTAAATGGCCATCTAACCGCCTGGGCGATTTTGACCGTCCAACATAGCTCGCCAAGAGGCTTTGTTGTTGAATTTCATTGGAACGTTGTTTTATGTGGTGGGTCCCAAACCCAACGCACAACCCGTTTCACGGGAGGTTGAATTCTATTACACATTTGTATAGCGAGCCGCTTGATCCAAGACAGACGCCCGCTTGCAGCCGCACCACCTGGTGATCAGACGCTGCTGTTTGAATCCCCCAGCCAGCCCTTAAACCGATTATGTCGGAGTGGCCTTACCAGGTTGTCGCCTTCTCACGTTTAGCTCACCACCAAACGGGTGTTCGGTGGTTACCCAGAGGATACTTGGGCGCAAAGCCCGGAAGTAGTGAGATGCTTGAACCGCATGCAAAAGAATCGCTCTGGCCATTCCCAGGTCAATGGCGATCAGAAACTTTCCCCACTTGCGTGGACTTCTGCACACGGCCCCACCCTCCAGTATTGCACCCTAAAAATAGAGTAACGTATTGAGTTTTGCTAGTAGTAATAGCGATAGTGAGGGTGTCCTAAAAGAGCTTCAAGAAAAGATTAGCAACTGAAATATTTCAAGCTAATTTGCAGTCTCGTGTATTGCAACGCTTTGATGAGCGATAGTGAGGGTACCCTGGAGAATTTATTAGAAAGGATTAGTACTGTAACTGGCGCACTGCAACAGCAACAGGAGTTCTTTGAACACAAACTTACCCGACTGACAGAGCAAATTACAACCCTAACCACAGTGAAAAAACCACATACGTACGAGCATGTGAAAATCATTTCAAGCATTAAATGCGAAGAACCTCTAGACCTGGTGAAGTCATTGCCAGAATTTGCAAGTCAGCACCTATGTTTCCTGGCGTCAGGCCGCCCACACGGCTTATGAGGTGTCATCAGGGCAGTTCTAGGCACTATGATAAATAAACTGAAGGGCTCCGCTGATGCCGTTTTAGCATCTTTTAATACTGTGCTGAATTTTGAGGCAATAATTGCTAGACTAGATTTTACCTATTCGGACAAACGTCCAATATATCTCATAGAACAGGAACTGTCTACGCTTCGGCAGGGCAACCTTTCAGTCCTGAAATATTTCGACGAGGTGGAGAAGAAACTAACTCTTCTCACAAATAAAACCATAATGACCCATGAGGGTCCCATTGCAGCATCAATCTGCACAAAGTATAGAGCAGACGCGCTTAGTGTGTTCATTTCGGGTCTGCAAAGACAGTTGTGTGACATTCTCTTCGCTTCTCGACCTGATGACTTTCCGGGCGCTCTGGCCCTGGCACAAGAATTCGAGTCAAATAGAGAACGATATGCGTTCGCTACAAGCTTTGCTGCGTCTGCTGAAGATCCAAACAGATTTAAGAAGATCGCTGATAACCACTTAGACCAGAGATTGCGAACCCCCCAAAAAAATCCACATTTTTTCAATAGACAACCGAAAAGGAACAGCAACGAAAATGATCAACAAGACCAACCAATACCGATGGAAATAGATCCATCAGAATCACGGCTTCGCCAGAATTCGAATTGGCGTCAATCACAAAAAGTAAATCAGGAGCAACAACAATACCGAAACAATTCTAAACAGAGCCCTAACTTTAACCAGGAATCAGGTAGGAATACTGGACCAAAAATCCAGAGAATTAATAATTTAAGCCAGGTTAACCAAGAGACGGCCTACAATCAAGAGGCGGAAGAAGAAAGAGAAAATCTCGAAGAGGAAGAACTCAATTTTGTAAGGGGAAGTCCCTGCTTCCGTGGATCGAACGGGGAGTAGGGCACCAAGGAAAAAAAATAAAGCTATTAGTGGACACAGGGGCATCGAAAAACTATATTAAACCTTTTCCCGAGTTTAAAAATGTTATCCCAGCATCCACACCCTTTCTAGTTAAGTCACTGCACGGAAATAGTCATGTGAATAAGAAATATAGAATCAAGTTATTTGGTGTATGGGCAGATTTTTTCATATTGCCTTTTATGGTACCGTTCGATGGTATTATTGGACTGGATCTATTAAGCCGGGTAAATGCTCAAATAGATCTGAGTAATGGAGTAATACGACACGATTTCGGGAACGAAAAGCTGTTGTTCCACGAGTGCGTGAATGTAAATTTCATTGATAGGAGAAGTGAGGAAATTCCTTCTTGTGTCCGAAATCATTTCCTTAAGATGATAGAAAATAGGAAGAGGGCCTTCGCAGACGAAAACGAGTCTCTTCCCTTCAATACAAATATAGTTGCTACCATAAGAACAAAAAACTAAGAGCAGGTATATTCTAGGCTCTACACATACCCTATGAGTGTGGCCGATTTGCTGGCTAACGGCATCATCCGCCCTTCCAGATCACCTTACAATAACCCGATTTGGGTTGTTGACAAAAAAAGGATAGACTATGCAGGAAATAAAAAAAAAACGGTTAATGATTGACTTTAGGAAACTAAATGAAGTCACAATTGAGGACAAGTATCCGATGCCTAATGCAATGGTGATATTGTCAAACCTAAAGGGAGCACAGTACTTTACCACACTTGATCTGAAATCTGGATTCCATGAGATTTAGTTGATAGAGAGAGACAGAGAAAAAACTGCCTTCTCTGTAAACAACGGCAAATACGAATTCTGCCGCCTGCCCTTTGGACTTAAAAACGCCCCCAGTATATTTCAGAGAGCGATCGAGGATGTTCTGAGGCTGCAAATTGGCAGGACCTGCCATGTTTACGTCGACGATGTAATTATCTACTCAAAAACTGCAGAAGACCATTTAAGGGACGTTGAATGGGTTCTGCGTAGGCTCTGCGAGGCCAATATGAGAGTCTCAGTGAAAAAATCAAAGCTTTTCAAAACTGAGGTAGATTACTTGGGCTTTGTTTTATCAAGAGGAGGCGTAAAAACAAACCCTAATAAGGTCTACGGCATAAAATGCTATGAGCAGCCAACCGCTCTTCTGGGGCTCCGCTCTTTTTTAGGATTAGCGAGCTACTATGGATGTTTTATTAAAAATTTTGCTAGCATAGCAAAACAACTGACCGATATGCTTAAAGGGGAAAATGGCAAAATAAGTGCCACACAGTCTAAAGAATTAAAATTCAGTTAACACCAGAAGATGTAGAAACATTTAATAAACTTAGAGAAATTTTAGCAACAGAAGACGTCACATTAACATAGAGAGATTTCACAAAACCCTTTGACTTGACGACTGCTGCATCTTCGAGAGGTTTGGGAGCTGTACTTTCACAAGAAAAGAAACCCATTACCATGATCTCAAGAACTCTAAGAGATAGGGAAGAACATTTGGCAACAAATTAAAGAGAGCTCCTGGCAATCGTGTGGGCCCTCAACACCTTGACAACTTACTTGTATGGTGTAAACCAGTTGAACATTTTCACTGACCACCAGCCTTTGACATTTGCAATCTCAGATAATCTTAACGCGAAGATTAAGATGGAAATCTCTAATAGAAAGCTTCAATGCAAAATTTTTTTACAATCCAGGGAAGGATAACCATGTCGAGACAACACATGAATATGGTGGAGGTTGAAATGGAGCAAGCTCTGACTGCGCTACCGTACATAGCGAAGAGTCCCTGACCTATACCATTGAAACAGTGGATAAGTCTGTTAATTGCTTTAGGAATCCGTCCGTTAAAGCAGACCTTTATCCTGCTCGGTTCGAAGACTAGACATATTGTTTCATTTCGTGATGCAGATTCGCTAATAGACACACTACAAGAAGTAATTAATGATGGTGTGGTTAATGCAATACACTGTAGCCTACCAGTTCTTGCGAAGATTCAGCACCGACTGGTGGAGCTTCATCCCAACGTGACCAACATGAGATTGTTGTTGCTGAACACAACCGAGCACATAGGGCCGCGCAGGAAAACGTGAAACAGATCCTGGCCGACTATTTTTTTCGAAAGATGGATAAGAAAGCAAGAGAGGTGGTGGCAAACTGCCGAATTTGTTCAAAGTCCAAATACGACCGCCATTCAAAAAGGCATGCCATTGCGGCAACGCCGATGCCATCTCACATTGAACAAATATTACACATAGATATTTTCTCTACGGATCAAAAATATTTTTTAACTTGCATCGACAAGTTTTCAAAGTTTGCAATAGTGCAGAAGATTGCATCGAGAACGATCATTGACATGAAACCGCCAATTTTACAGCTAATAAACATTTTTCCAAACGTCAAAACAATATATTGTGACAACGAAAAGTCGCTCAACTCGCATACCATAAAATCAATACTGTTGGATTATAATAATGTAACAATCGCAAATACACCCCCGCTTCATAGTACCTCAAACGGACAAGTGGAACGTTTCCACAGTACTTTAACCGAGATAGCTAGGTGCCTTAAACTAGAAAGAAATCTTAGCGACACCGTTGACCTAATTTTGCTGGCTACTATAAAATATAATAAATCTATGCACTCAGTAATCAACAGGAAACCAATCGATGTCCTTTACTCAGGTTCAGTCAATGCTGTGGAATCAATCCGAGACCGTATTGAAAAAACACAGGCCGTTGACCGCAATTATCATAATAAGAACCGTAAGGATATGTCATATAACGTCGGCGACAGGGTCCTGGTGAAGGTAAATCGAAGGCTGGGAAATAAGCTCTCAGCATTATATGTAGAGGAAGTAGTTGAACAGGACCTAGGCACCACCGTTCTTATAAAGGGGAGGAGGGTCCACAAGGACAACCTTCGGCCCCCTTGACAGACCAAGTCACTAATTGCCACCTTTCTTTAATTGCAGGATAATAATATTGGTATTCCTGACGACAACCACTTTGACAGAAAAACTCCCAGACTATACTAACACCAACTACATTCCGATTGTGGACGGGGACTTGATACACTTCACTAACATGACATTATACGAAACAAGATGAGACGAAAAATCTAATTACTTTATTCCCTCAGTCGCATACGAGGGGATGACTATCAGAGACTCCACATGAAGCAGGACATACTTGTTGACTCGAACAACAAACGGTACAGGATAAACACCCACATTCAGCAAAATATTATACAAATAACAGATAAAATAAACAAAATTATTACTTCTACTAAAAAAGATAAAATAACAATACTAGCAAGAAATAGGATAATAACTCTAGAGCTGCAACCTGTCACAATTTTAATAACATTAGCCAAACTAAATTGAGTTAGTCCTGTAATATTGGACAGTAGCAATATAAACAAAATAATCAACGAACACTCGACTAACGTATCAACAATAGAAATATTAGGAATGTCTAGAATTAAGGTATTACAAAATAAGGACAATTTTTATTTCATAATCAAATACCCCATACCTGAGATAGTCTGCAAAAAGCTTAGCCTATTCGCCGTATCACACCAGGGGCTAGTACTTCATTTTGGGGACACAAACACCGTTGCTGAATGCGGCAGCAAAGCACATGCCGTAAAATGCGAAAAATCAACCTTTGCCACCTTTTGTAAAATGCTGAAAACCATTACTTCCGGGCAACAGCTCATCTCTGGGGAAACTGCAAATTGCTCAACCACAGCAAACCACGAGAGGGGCATCAATAAGATCGACGATGGAATAATTATTGTCAATAATGATACGGCCGTAATAAAGGGAGAGACCGGTATCTTAAGAATCGTTAAAGGGACCTATCTGCTAACCTTCGAACAAAAGGTGACAATAAACGGTACCGAATTCCGAAATCGAAACAATGCCATCGCACGCACTCAACCTGATGGGACACTTGGGGTCTTTGAGTCTTAATTACCTCCAGGAAATGAATGTTGAAAACATCAACCACATAGACGCTTTGCGACAAAGGATCAATTTTAAGGACAGTGGTTTTCGTTGTTGCAATGACAATGTAATTGACAATAAACAATTCGCAGGCAAATACCAATACCACCGATATCATCGAATAGCGGCGGCAGCAGACAACAGCATAAGCTGCAAGCGAAACAGCCGCGACGGTGACGGCTATAGCTCAGGGTAGATATACAGGGTGGCTAATGAAAGCCGCTACCAAAAAAAAATTAAATAACTTTTTTTCTATTTAATGAATCTGGTAAGTTTTTTTTTTATTTTGCAGATTGACTTTTACATTTAACAAAAATGGATAACTGGGACACTGAAACAAGAATTTGGATTGTCCGCCGCTATCACGCACTGGAGTCCGTAGTTTCGGTTCAAAGAGAGTATAGGCGCACGTTTGGCGGCAATCCTCCGAGCAGATGGACCATAATAAGACTTGTAAACAATTTTGCCGAGCATGGGACAGTCAACAGAAGACCTTACCATCGAAACCCTTCAGTTCGAACGGAGGAAACAATCGCTGCTGTAGCTGCTGCCATACAAAACAATCCACGTGTTTCGACAAGAAGCTTATCTGCTCAAATGGGTGTAAGCAGACAGTCATTACAGTCAATTATGCACAAAGATTTGGACTTATTCCCATATAAAATTCAAATGGCCAACAAACTGAACGCTGCAGACTTGCCGATTCGCTTGGAATTTTGCCAGAAGATGCTTCAAATGGAGGAAGAGGATGGAAACATGTTGAACTGTCTTTTCATGTCTGACGAGGCCCATTTCGATTTAAACGGCAACATAAACAAACAAAATTGTCGAATATGGAGTGCTTCCAACCCACAGATACTCCATGAGACGGAATTGCATCCACTTCGTGTCACAGTGTGGTGTGCAGTTTCATCACGCTGCATTGTCGGGCCCTACTTCTTCGAAGAAAACGGTCACACCGTTACGGTTACTGGAGATCGTTACTTGAGCATGTTGAGAGAGTTTTTCTATCCAGAATTACGCCGAATGAGAATTTCTTTCAACTCTGTGTGGTTTCAGCAAGATGGTGCAGCTCCTCATATAGCCCAACCTGTTATGACAGAATTGCGACGAAAATTTCCCAATAAGGTGATATCCAGAAACTCCACATTCCGTTGGCCACCCAGGTCGCCTGACCTTACTGCACCTGACTTTTTCTTGTGGGGTTATTGCAAACAGGAAGTCTTCAAAGCAAAACCAACAAATTTGAATAAACTATTCCTGTCTCAACTCTCCAAGCAGTAATGAACAACTTTTTGGTAAGATGCCGCACATGCATCGACGAGCAGGGGGGGCATTTAAATTCCATTATTTTTAAAACTAATTAAGCTATATTTAATAAAATTTAATGAGCTTTAACATGAATAAAAGAAAAATGAATTCCATACACTGAAAAAAAAAATTATTTGAGTTTCTTAATGTAGCAAAATTCATCAGCCACCCTGTAAGTTAGGGTAGAATAATCAGTTCTCAATTAGACTCAATAAAGCACACAAGTGCACTAAAATAATTTGTATATCCAGTAGACCGCCTTAGGGGAGAACCCCCAGGAGGCGCCAATTGCCCTCTTGCAAGTGAACAGCGCTGCTGCTGCCTTCTTGGCTCGCTCCATTATGTTGTCACTCCAGAGCAGCTTCCTATCTAGAATGACTCCTAAATATATGACTTTATCGCTAAACGCTAAAGACGTACCCCCAATTCTTGGCGGTGTTAGATTTGGTACTTTGTACCTCCTCGTGAAGGGGATTATCTCGGTTTTATCCGGGTTAACTTCCAAACCTTCGGCTTTGGCCCAGTGTAATATTTTGGATAGTGCCCCTTCCATTAAGTTGCAAAGAGTTTGCGGAAATTTTCCCCGAATAATGACACAGATGTCGTCTTCATACACGATAATTTGGTGGCCTTCTGATTCCATGAGGCGTGGTAGTTGGTTGACGGAAACCAGTAGTACCGGAGAGAGAACGCCTCCCTTCGGGGTTCCTCTGTTAACAAGACTGTGAATCACGCTCCCACATAGCTCCTTTTTAATCCGCCTATGTGTGAGCAGATTTTGAATAAACTCCACCAGGCACACGTCAACCCCCAGACCAGTTAGCGAGATGATGGCTTCTGGGAGAACGTTGTTGAAGGCGCCCGCTATATCTAGAAATGCCGCCAGTGTGTATTCTTTGAGGTCAAGTGACCTTTTGATAACGGATACCAGTGAGTGCAAGGTCGTGTGTTGACCTGCCCTTTGTATAGGCATATTGAGCTTGCGATAATGGGTCAATCCGCCTCCTGATGCAGTCCTCTAGGATTTTTTCAAGAGTTTTAAGAAGAAAAGAAGATAGGCTTATAGGCCTATAATCATTTGGTTTCGAGTGGGATAAAGACCGCATTGACCTCTCCATGATTTTAGTACATAATTGAGCCTAAGACAACTTATAAACATCCCCTTTAGCCAGGGCTTTATAAGTTCGGCAGTGTGCTGAATCTGAGCCGGAAATATTCCGTCCGGGCCCGGCGACTTATAGGGCTTGAAGGTCGATGGAGCCCAGTCTAACTTTGTATCATCTGTGATTTCGCTTATTAGCCGATCAGTAGGTAACCCTCCACTAATAATATTCACAGACACGCTCGAGCATGTCGGGAAGTGTGTATCCATAAGCAAGTTTATGGTTTCCGTGCTTGAATCCGTCCAGTGGCCATCCGTACGTAACTTAGCTGAGTTGGAGCTTTCGATAGCACCCTCCTTAAACGAGAGCCGGCGGATGTAGATTTAATCGTGCCTCAGAAAACCACCCAGGATGCTTACTTTTCCTTTCAGATTGCTTTTTTATATATGTTGAGTTTCGATTTTGTAATCAACCTATGAAGGTTTAAGTCCGTCATGTTTTGCTTTATTAAAATCCGCCCTACAAGACTTCCTGAACTTATCAAGATTAGACGACCACCGTGGTGGTTTGTGTGTTTTTGTTATCTTCTTAGTCGGGCAAGCCCTATCTAAAGCTGTCCTGCATTGCTGACTGAAGTTGTTAACAAGCACGTCCAGCTCATTTCGCCCATTTAGATAGGTTTTTACCTATTTTTGTAGTAGCCCCAGTTTGTTTCCCGAACATTTTGTATATACTTAGGGTCTGTGCGTGTCTCCGATACGGAGAAACTGATAAACCTGTGGTCTGAGAAGGAGTGTTCCTCTAAAACCCTCCAAGATGCGACAAGGACCTCCTCGCGATTCCTTGTGATAAAGGTTACCTACCCTTACGAACTCCCTGCAGTTACACGGTGGCAGTGAGCCTTGGTGATCATGGACCAGATAGAAGGAAGCGAATTTGCACCTCCTGTCCAGCCCCTCGACGCTGATCCCAGTCAGATCTCCGCCACTACATTGGGGAAAAAGAAAAGCATTTAGAGTAGACTTAGCTTATATACATGTGCGAGGCTTACCCGTATCTTGAGCTCTATAGAGCTAGTATGATGGTGTCCGCAAACCACAGATCCTATTGCCAGTGATCCACGGCTCCTGGACTAGTACAATGTCTACCACACCTGATGACAGGTGAAGTAGAAGAGCAGCTGATGCGGATTTACTATGATTAAGGGTAATTTGGACAGTCTTTCTTTAATTCCCAAACGGATTACCCACCATATCCCGCCCGACGGGCGCGGGGCGCATCCGCATAACGAGCGGATTATTCGTTCGTGCCGAGTCGTTGAAAGGCTTTAATTTGTTAATCGCCGAGATCTAAAACTGCTCAGCTACAGAGAGAGCCTCATCAGCTAAGTAAAGTAGATATAAGATAGATTATACATTAAGAAATAACTAGTTAACAGAATAAAATTATTGTTAGAAGTTAATATAGAAGTCAAAGAATAAGAAACGATTAGTAGCTATGTATTTAAGATAGAAAGAATTGATTTTTTTATGCTGAAAAGCGAGTCTGAAATATCAAATCTACCAGAAAGAGAGTTATAATCTTGACACAAACAGCGAAAAGGCTCATTAAACTTAAAACTGGTTCGGCACTGTTTTAAGACTCAAATCAAATCTACCAGAAAGAGAGTTATAATCTTGACACAAACAGCGAAAAGGCTCATTTAACTTAAAACTGGTTCGGCACTGTTTTAAGACTAGAGGTTTAAAATGCTTTAAAGGACGAGATGGTACATTGAAGTTCACTTCACTAAGAGGAAATGGGCTGGATAGTGAACCATTTAGCAATTTAATCATAAAAATAATTCCAAGCATTTCCCTCTGACTAGAAAGTGTGTGCAGATTAATGAGTTTTAAACGATTCGTATAGGGTGGCAGATTGTACAAGGGATCCCAAATAGTAAAAATTGTTTTCAAATGACGCGAATGACATGAAAGGCTTTACGTCGTCAGCATACATTAACATTTTTGAAAATTTTATTATTGTAGAAATATCATTTATAAACAACAAGAACAGAATCGGGCCAAGATGGCTTCCTTGAGGAACCCCCGAAGAGACATAAATGACATCGGATACTAAATTTTTAAACACTACTCTTTGTGTCCTGTCACTAAGGTAAGAAGAGATCCAGCGATTGAGACCCGGCTGGAAGCCCAACTGATCGAGTTTATGAATAAGTAATGAGTGACACACTTTGTCAAAAGCTTTGCTTAAATCCGTATAAATAACGTCGGTGTGCAGATTTTTTCTAAAGCCATTTCTGACATGACTGGTAAACTCAAGTAAATTCGTAACTGTGGACTTTCCCTTACTGAACCCGTGTTGGCAGTCAGCTATCAAAGTAGAGATCGGCCCCGTAAGTTGATTTGTAACAATAGCTTCAAACAATTTTGGGATGGCAGAAAGCTTTGCTATGCCACGATAGTTCTCTATAGAAGACCTGCTTCCGCTTTTATGCAGCGGTAGAAGAAACGATGCTTTCCACGCAGTTGAAAAAACACCACACTTTGAATTGGTGAGAGCAGAATAGTTAGAAGTGAAAAATTGAGCAAAGAAATTTGCGATATCTTGATTATGGATATAATGTCTTGATATTTCATGGCTGAGGGAAACCCTGATACTTTAAGTTTATAATTTAAGAAACCATAAAATGACTTTGGATTGAGAATAATGTCTCTTTTGGTTTTAGAGATATAAGCTTTATAGCACTTTTTATTTAAATCTATGTACTTCTGACGTAGAATGGAATACAGTAAGTAATGTTTATTTAATCCGGATTTCTTATATAAATTAAATGATCGTTTTTCCTATTTTTCCTAGCCTTAAGCTCTCTAGTAAACCAAGATGGCGTAGGATGATCATAAGTTAATTTACCGTTAGGAATAAACTTCTCAAATAGGCAGTAAATAGTTTGATTGAAATGTGAAACGTTTAGATCGATATCACAACCAAATTCAGGCCCAGTTAATTAAGACAGTTCTTTATTTAAATTCTTGTAGTTTGCTTTGGAGAAGTTAAAATCAAAGCTACTACATGAGTAGCATTGAGTGCCTTGGCCATTGCTTATGGTTTCGTAGACTATTTCCATAGAAGGGTGGTAAAGGTCTTCTGGTAAAACCAACGGATCACAACGATTTACAGAAAATTGGTTTATTCTCGTATCATCAACATACACTAAATCTAAGACTTTCCCAAACTTAGTAGCGGTAACATTTATTTGATCAAGGCAGAGATCGGAAATTCCATCTAAAAAGTCATTGTACCCCAGATTGGACGGATTTGGAATAATGTTACCATCAGATATTTTCCACGATATATGAGGTAAGTTAAAATCACCCAAAAACAATAATTGAATCTGAAGCTTTAGTCATAAAGTTAACAGTTTTGAGCAGCGAGACATATTGCATGTAGACTGAAAAATTTGATGCTGGAGGGATGTAGCAAACATATAAGTACATAGAGACGTTCTCTAGTTGAATGCGGATGCATTTGAACTCAATGAAATCGGTGTTAGGAATATTAACCTCTTCTGAAGGGATGGAGGAATGAACGGCAAGTATAAAACCACCCTCGACTCTGTTCAATCGATCATTTCTATATACTTGATATTCATTTAATTATTATTTCAAGAAAATCAAATCAAATCAAATTTATTATGAGTCACCCTAGCACAACAATTTTGGAAAAAATTATTAACAGTGCCAGTCACGTATGATACAATTAAAATTAAAGCTAAATGTTCTAAGAGTTCTAACATATAACATAAAGAGGGGAAGAAAAAAAAGAAAAAAGATAAATAAATAAAAGAGGAAAACAGGAAAGATAGGTGGAAAGGAAATTACAATAGTTGAATAACTTAGTGACTATAATAAGGAAATGAGGAAATGCATATACAATAGAGTTGGAATAATTAGCGATTATTGTAAAAATTGGTAACTTCTTTTCTAAAAAGCAGTGGATTTGTAAGAAGCCTTAATCTGGATGGTAGTGAGTTCCAAAGACGAACCGCATTAGTGAAAAATTTACGCTCGGATGTCAGAGTTCTGTGTTTAGTGTAAACAAGCAATGTAGACCTTGAAGACTGTAGAAACTGAAGCCTTTGATATAAATAGTTCGGTTCCTTTATATGAATTATTTTGTGTATGAACAGCAGAGTTCTGACTTTTAACAAATTGTCGAAAGAAATGTTTAACAATTTTTCAGCATACGCAGACACATGGTCAGATCGGTTTAGCCCAAATACATATCTTGCAATGTTGTTATGAATAACATTAAGCTTGTTTCTACAGGGTGGCGCAGAAGTAATCCTCCTATCAGAAAATGCTATAAATTTTGCGATTGGCCCCTAAAGTCAGTTCTGTTTTGACATTTGTGTAGTAAACACATGCGAAATACACGTTAATAAACAATGTTACGCTACACTGCTCCAGAACGCGGAATATTGCTGACTATTTATTTGACCAATAATCGGTCGGGGCCAAACGGTTACTGTGAATGGTGAGCGCTACAGAGCAATGATCAACGAGTTCTTTTTGCCGCAACTTGATGAATTGGGATTGGAAAACATGTGGTTCCAACAAGACGGTGCAACAGCACACACTGCTCGTGCCACAACCGATATGCTGAACATCGGAAGCTTACTTTTGCGCTACCTTGCACATAAAGAGTCACAACTAGCATAAATCTCACAACCATACAGTAGCGTGGGTATCAAGTACAATTTAGCAAGAAGAAGTCTGATGTGTAAAGGAGTGAAATACTACACTTTGCCAATTGCACTAAAAATGTGGTTATTCCATGTCAGAGTTTTGTTGAATACTAAACCGAGATTTTTCGCAGTATCAACATATTGTATAACGGAACCGCCCAGCATCACTTTATCCAGGTCTTATGTATTGAAGGATTTTCTGCGAATGACAATACATTTAGATTTTCCAGGATTAATTGATAAACCATTTGCAGATGCCCATGCACCCACTCGCATCAGGTCGGAATTGAGTTCATTTAGACACGTACGAATACGAACAGGTGGACAGGACATATACAATTGGACATCGTCAGCATAAATATGCACATTGCAATGTTTCAGGGTATAGGTAAGTCATTAACATATAGCACAAACAACAAAGGGCCCAGGATTGAACCTTGTGGAACACCCCTGAGCACAGGTACGAAATTAGACGTTTTGCCTCCAGCACATACAGCCTGCGATCTGTCAAGTAAGTAAGACCTAATCAAAGCAACGGCATGACAGGAGAAATTAAACAGGTTTTTCAGCTTGCAACATAAAAGCTAATGATCAACCGAGTCAAATGCCTTGGAATGACATAAAAACTCTGAATTGAAAACATGAGGCTTTAGCCAAGTTTCGGTAAAAGCAATTACGTTATATTTACAATGAAAAGATTTCAAAAAGAGATCAGTTAATTTGGTATTTAAACCCCTGACATTTTGATAAAAGATATTCACGGATTTAGTGCTCAGTTTTTTGACTCAACGTTATTACGAGAAATGTTCGCTACATTTTGAACATTCCTATTCGGTCTGTATTCAAACTCCCGCACAAGAGCCCCAGGACGCCAGAAAGAGCTGTCCAAAAGAGTATCGAAATCTTTCCCAAACAGTTACGCTGCGATCTTTAACTTTAGAAGAAATATGGTACATCAAATCATCCTCGGTAGTGTCTGGATGGAACCTAGACACAAAAATAGATTTTTTGCGAGGGACCACAACCAGCTTACTTACGATTGGTTCAGACTCCATTGCAATAGTTGAAGGTTCCGGGTTTTTCCTAGTGGATATTTTTGAAGGGGCGTTCTTCCACGGTGCTCGGACAGCCGTACTAGGAATTAACGAAGCCATATCGATAAGTTCAATGCGTTGAGGCAAGTGCGGCACTGTTGAGGTAGTAGGCCGATCATCCGTAAGTCTGCGCTTGTTTTCGCGATTATCAGGGCATTCCAAATGAGGCGAATACTCTAAAGTTTCCAAGGTTTGGAAAATATTTTCATATTTTTTGAATTTTTCAGTCAGCAATTAAAAATCTTTGCTTATTTCAGAAAACCCGTTTCTGATATACCTAAAGATTTTACAGAGATCAACTTCCGTCGATCGGCATTTGAAACAAGACCAGCGCAGGCCTTTTCCTTCATTAAGCAGGTCAGCTATTCTACCGGTTAACCCAGTGCACTTGGCGTGGATAAGTCTTCATCATAATTGCTTTCCGGTCTCCTCCGTGAGCGTCGCGTCCGCATCGTCATCACTCAGAAGCTGACTCGGAGTATAGCCTCCTGAGAGCCAAACAACCGTCCGAGCTTGACGAGGCGTACTTACTTGGTTCAGCCTCCTTGTCCTCGGTCACCTCCATCTCGTCGTCACTGGGGGGTTCATCCACCTCCACACGAGACTCAAGGTTGACAAGGGATTCAACATTGGCCTTGTACACCCAACATTTTATATTTTTGAAGCCGTAGCTGACCCTTCGCCAGAACTTCGACGCTCGCGCTGTCCAGCAACAGAACTATCTGCGTCGTGGCCCGTTCAGTCTGTTCTACGTTGACCACTTTCCAGTTTTGGGTCGGTAAACCCTTGTTGTACTCATGGAAAATCTCCAGGGTGTCAGCTGGGTCCGTTGGCGTCACTGGAACCCAGGCTCTAGCCCTTGGCCGTGAAGGGACATCACTCACCTTCACCACTTTGAGGCGGGCACCCGGATACACCTCACCTATCCTGAGTACGGCGGCTTTATACAGCTCTACCGACCTAACTTCATCACAGGCGATGGTCAAGCTCTGGAACCAATCTGCATCGGTGTATGATGGCGGTGGACCAGGGCTGTCTTTTTTGAACTTTAAAGCAACTGCAGTGAGCGCGGCCTCGATCCACTTCCATTGCTGTTGCGGGATCCTACTATCTGCACTGCTCTTATCAATCACTCCAATGATCCGCCGACCCTTGGCAATTTCAGCTAAAGATCGTGTCCAGCCACCCTGTGTTTTGGCCCTTTTAGGTGCCGTGGGGTTAGTTTCCTCCATCGATGGCTGGCGTTTCGAGGTTTCATCACTCTCGACCCAGTTCAGCCGGAAATCTGGCAACACCTGCCTCGCCCACTCAAGGTCACGCTGAGCCTTCGCCCAGGCCTCCGCAGAAATATCCCCTTCACTTATCGGTGAGATGGCGTTCTGCGTAGGATCTGGGCTGCAAAACGCCTGTCTTAGTAGATGGGATCTTTTTCTGCCTTTTGCTCCTGTCCCTCGGCCCTAGAGCTGGCCAACCCCGCATCCCTGAGTGACAGCCCTGCTGGTGGAGGCTACGGGATGGGCGGTGGCTGCATTGATGGCCTCCCGGTCAGTGCCCCCTCCCTGAGAGGTACTGGTCTTTGGACTACTCGGACTGGATATTCTCTCAGCCCTACTCTGACTAGCTTGGTCCTATAACCCGCCACCCCACCACTCCCACATCCCTAGAACCCTCAGTCGCCTACGGCTTAGCCGTAGCCTTTGCGGACCAAGCTCCTATCGGCTTCTTATTTGGAAAACCGCGCTCCTTTTTGTGAGAGAAAAGGTACAGGGTTGGGGGGGAAGGTCGTCGCTCGAAAGGCGTTACCAGGTGTCACCACGAGGAGGCGCCGCCCCACATGAGGGATGAAGGGTGCAAAAACACCCACGAGTCGACGTTTTGGGGTAACGCTGGTGAGTGCAAGGCGCAACACCCCCATAAAAGACAACCAAACTGAGGGCATTGATTGATATGAATTGGGTTCCTGTACGCTAAGCAAATTGAAACACAGGCTCTTTTCGAAGCCTCAAAGAAAGACAATCAAGCAGGGGTTAGTCATATAAGAAAAACCTGACAATAAAAATAGAAAAATCTGTTACTGCTGAAAACGTCGCTGATTATGTAGCTAAGAATCTCGGGATTGCTAGTAGCTACATAACTTGCATTATTCTTTTAAAGAATGGCACATCTCTGAATGACGTTGACTTTTAAACTTGGCGTTTCTCCTGCATTTTATGATCTTTTTGATGCAAATTTATGGCCATCAGGCATTATTATCCGGCCGTTTCGTAAACTCCAAAAAGAGTATTTTATGTGTAGATTGTCGCTCACCTTATTGTAGTGATAGAGCTAAGATCTATAAAAACTTGTTAAATATCCCAAGGACGTATTTTTAGCCACCTCTCGGTGTGAATACGATGTTTATGTCATCGTTGAAACATGGTTAAATAGTAACTTCGCTGACTCAGAATTTTTTGACCCTAACATCTTTAATATATATCGGAAGGACCGAGGCGCAATTAAGACAAAGTGTTTGAGAGGCGGAGGCGTTTTAATAGCGGTCAATCGAATGTTTCGCTCTTCTCTAGTTCAATTAGATAATGCTGATTCTCTTCTTGATCAGCTGTGCGTATGTATTCTTGAAAGTCTCGGTAAACTATTCATTTGTGCCTCTTATATTCCACCTACCAGCTCTGATTCTCTATACACTGCTCATATAAGCAATATTGTAAATCTGTGCGAAAACAATGAAGAGTGTCATTTTTGCATTTTGGGTGACTTTAATCTCAATAAAATTGTATGGTCTAATTTTCTCGATAATGGCATCTTAACACCAACAAATATAAATAGTTCAGTTGAAATAGATTTTATTGACAGCCTTTTTAATATTAACCTCACTCAAATTAATTCATTTTACAATGAGCTCAGTAATATTTTAGATCTTATTGTTGTTGATGAAAATTTAATTTTTGAAGTTTTCGAATCTAGTTTCCCAATCTGCAAATGTGACAAGCACCATGTCCCGCTCTCTGTCTCCCTTGAATTTTGTAATTTTATCTCTGGGTCGACCGGTTTGTCTAATACTTTCAATTTTCGTGACACTGATTTTGACTCCTTAAATGCCATGCTCCTAGAATTGAACTGGAAATCAATTTTCTCCTCGAAAAGTGTGGCGGATTGCTACGACGCTTTTCTTCTAAATGTTATGGAAGTTTTTGCTAATAACCTGTCTTCTCTACCCACGCGAATTCATAAACTTCCGTGGTACACGAAAAATTTGCAGAAATCGAAAAATCTTGGAAATAAGCATTACAAGCTTTATAAAACCTGTAATGATGTATTCCATAAGGATAAATATATTCATTACAGCAAAAATTTAAATGTACTTGATAAATTTCTATACAGCCAATATATTTCTCGATACGAAGAAGAGTTGAAAGAAAATCCAACGGTCTTCTGGAAATACATTCGTTCGAAAAAAGGTTGTTCAAATATTCCGACTTGTATGTCGTATTGCGGTGTTGCCTCGGAATGCCCTTTGGACTCCGTGAATCTTTTCGCGGATTTCTTCAAATCAAATTTTGTATCGAGTCAGTCGGGTGGAAATTTGCGTGGTGACGTTGAACAAACGGTTGATTTCGGATCCATGCTGGTTACGGAACAAGACATAATTAAGGGCATATTTGCCCTAAAAACATCAATGAAAATCGATATAGACGGGATTTCGTCATTCATTTTAAAGAAATGCAGTGTGTCTTTTTGCGAACCACTAAATCCTATATTTAACCTTTTACTAGCTAAAGGTGAATTTATCGATCGGTGGAAAATAGCCTCCATTTCTCCTATTTTTAAATCGGGTAATAAAAATGATGTAGCTAACTACAGACCCATTTCTAAACTTTCGACATGCTCGAAACTCTTTGAGAAAGTAGTTAAATCGAAGTTGTCTTTTGCAATAAAGGGATCCATAGACGAGTGCCAACATGGTTTTTAAGTGGTCGCTCCACAGTCATCAACCTTGCCTCTTTTTCTCAATTTTGCATTTCGTCATTTAACAAGGGTCATCAAGTAGACGTTGTTTATGCTGACTTCGCAAAGGCCTTTGATACTGTTACTCACAGCATTTTATTGCGTAAGCTTGAGTTAATTGGTTTCCATTCTACTTTTCTATCCTGGATTGGATCATATCTCTCCAATAGAATTTCATTTGTTGAAATTGAGAATGTCAAGTCATATTCCTTCGTAGCCCCGTCCGGAGTACCTCAGGGAAGTATACTTGGACCTATTTTATTTCTTCTCTTTATCAATGATCCTATGCTTTAAAAACGCACAATACTTGTTCTACGCAGATGACCTAAAAGTTTTTAGATCTATTGGGAGCATGTCAGATATATCTCTCTTACAAATTGATTTAAATAGTTTAACTAACTGGAGTGTTAAAATTACTTACGCCTTAATATCAAAAAATGCTTTCATATGACGCTTTCGAAAAACGTCAACACAAATACCCTTTTTGACCATAACCTTTCAACTGTCAGTGAATTTGTTGATCTTGGCGTAATGTTTGACTCTAGTTTTTCTTTTACAAATCACATCAGCTTCATTATTCCAAAGGCCTATTCCAATCTCGCTTTTTTTGCGGCGATATGGGAGAGGCTTCAAAGATCCATACACGAGGAAAAGCTTATTTAATTCTTTAGTACGTTCAAAATTGGAATATGCATCTATAGTTTGGAATCCGATTTACTCTGTCCACTCTCAAAGACTGGAAAGAGTACAAAAGAGTTTCATTCGATTTGCTCTCCAACCGCTTCACTTCGCTGAACCGTTACCATCATATGGTGCACGGTGTGCCCTCATAAGCCTTAAGTCGCTTTCGTCTAGACGTTCCATCCAATCTTTGATGTTTGTATATGATTTAATACGTGGCTTGGTTGACTGCCCGGAACGCGGCTTCTATGTACCAAGTAGAACTCTCCGTGCGCACTATCCGTTTCACGTTCATCTGATTAGAGCAAATTACCATAATTATGATCCTATATAATTTCAATTTTAAAATGTATCTACACTTAAGATTCTGATTTGTACATGCTAGTCTGTAAGATTAATGCAAATCATAGACTCAAATAAACTGAATTGAATTGAATTGAATTAAAGATAGAATTTCAAGTTCCAACTTAAGGGTGGAATTAAAACGATAGGTTATTAGAGTATAATACGTAATAATAAAGGCTCTATTTTACTGTTATGCTAGTCGAGGAGTCTCTGTCTCTTGGACGGTAGTATTTGAACTTCCACAGCGGTATCTTCATTAGTACTATCATCGTGAGAGAACTCTATTCCAGTGGTGTAGAAATTCTCAACGGCTGTGTCATAATTCATCTCTGCATCGACGTCGATATAACAATCGATATTTTACAGTTCTTTCCCTGGCAAGTAGCACAAATAACTGAACAGCGTATATCTATGCAAATGCAATGGCCAGAACAACCGTTTAGGCATCTACAACTGACAAGTTTAAGTAGTAGCGGTTCTGGTGCAGCTGGTTTTGAGGTCGTGATAGGCACGAGGCTGTTCGTAGTGTGTCTCCACCCCCAATCAGTTGGCAAGAGGGTATTACCTTTCCTTGTTTGTATATGATAATAAACCCTGAAGGCGTGTTCTCGCGCTGCTTCAGGAGTTGGTGGCAGTGATGAAGCACTGAAGCCATGTTTGCCTGATGATTTCGCAAAATATTGAAACCTGAATTCATCCAAATTCAAAAAGTTGATTCCTCTTAGCTCCATATAATGCTACTATGAAGTGCTGTGCGGAAATATTCAACTGATCTGGATGAGAACTATCGATCAAAAACGGAGTTACGGAGTTTTGTAAATATTCCTCCGCGCTCAATACTTTTACGAACTTTTTCTTCCCCATGCGAAAAAATGCCGAAGTTGTGTCACAACCACTAAAGGCATGTAAAAGTAAAATGTCCTTTCGTATTGTGGGGTACTGGAAGCTACCGCAAGTATAAATTCTCTCTACTGTTTTGCCTTTTCTCGTTTTCAGAAATAAAATGTTGGAGTTTACGGGTGACTTCAACAAATCGACGTGTTCTCTCCAACGATTGCAACAGCATCATGCTTTTTCGATACTTCTAGAGCTGTAGGAACGATAAGGGTATCTGCGTCTTCGTATGCTTGTTCACAAACTAACTTAGCTAGACGCAGTTTGTCACTCAAAACCTGTATGAGGCGATGTTTATCACTGTTTATTTCACACCTGTATGGGGCGATGTTCATTACTGTTGTTTTCTTGAAAAATAGGTGGACTCATTGTTGGATTGAAGATGATGTCTACCGAGACGTGGTTATGCTTTTCTTTGGCTCTCTATATTCTTTGTGTTCATTGATACATCTGTAGGATATCCATCAAACACGAAAATGCTGTGAGGCTTGAAACATTTTCGAGCGTTAGGTTAGGTTAGGTTAGGTTAGGTTAGGTGGTAGCAGCCCACTAGGTGGGCCGCTCACTTGGACACTTTGAAGGTCCGTTGTGATACCACATTCTGAACGGTGACACTAACTTAGGATTACTTGGCAAATCGCTGCGTAGCGACAATAAAACTCCGGATTTGGGACACATCGATTTTCGACATGTCATCCGGAGACCTAAGAACATCCGAACCGAGATACCTGCGCCTAGTCCTAGCAAACGCTGGACAACTGAGCATGAAATGACTTGATGATTCCACCTCGTCGTCCTCCATGCAGCTTACGCAGCTCGGGTCTTCAAGAATATTTAACCGCACCGCATGGACCCCCATCGGACAGTGCCCCGTCAACACCCCTATCATCTTGGAAAGATGTAACTTGGGGAACCTAAGTAATTCCACTGACCGCCCGGAGTCAACTACTGGCCAGAAGGACTTCGACACCTGACATGAGGTGGTGTCAGCCCAGCGTTTGCTTAACTGTTCCGAAGCCCACCTGCCCAGAAGCAAACTACAGGTGGTAAGGGGAATACCCAGTGTACTGGAGTCAGCCACATCTGTGTCACGCGTGCCAGCTCTGGCCAAGAGATCCGCATGGCAATTGCCGGGAACATCACAGTGGCCAGGCACCCTCAACATAGTTTTGTGTTATTTCTTCGAAGGTTTCTTCTGGTTGCCATGGCATACGGTAAAGTAAGTATCCTGCATCAACGATGTGATGGTGTGAAACAGTCATAGAAGGAAGATTTTGTAGTTTCGCGCATACCAGCTTCAGTAAACATTGATAATGGAAATGGTGCCAGTTCATACTTCAATTAACATTTTAATTGTTCATCTGTTTTTTTTTAACAATGCACTTCTTTGGAATAATACGATCTATCACCACATTCTCGTTGTTGACTTTAATTGACGAACTAACACTTGATGATGGTAGAACTCTGGAATTTCTGGTGAGTTTAACGTTTCCAAAATTTTTCCCAATAATTTTATCCATTGTAGCTAGCCCAACGGTTTCGGCTTTGTGGCAGTTTACGACATCAGAACCCTTTTATTCCCCTTCCACGTGTCAGTTCACCCAAGCTTTTTGACTCTTTGATCAAGGTTTGTTCGATAGTCATATCGGTCCATATGCCTGCCCAGAATTTGTCTGAGCGTCTAACAGTGAAGAAGCCTTTGTTGGCGAATTTATCGTACTGGACAGTAGACAATTGCGATTCCTGTAAATATAGCTGACTTTGCGTATAAGAAATGACCACTTGCATGAAAATATGGTAGCATTAACTGAATACACTTTAAATGCAAAAACCAATTTCCCATTCTTTCAGCTTCGATAAATTGTTTCATCAAGGTAACCATTTTAAAATATTGACCCCATCATTTTGCCGTTGCTCCGTACCGTTTGATCTGATTTAGAGTTGTAGTAAATTTTTGCATGACCGTTTCAAACCGTCTACTCTCAGATTTGTTTAAAATATTCTCAGGTGAGTGACAAATATCTTCCATGATGACTTTTTCCTCTTCATTAAAAATGTGTCTTAGCTAGATAGATCTTAGATAAAGCTAAGTGAACTAATTGGTGCACCCTAACTGCCCTGCCATAGGCATGTCCATTCAACATTTTATCAACTGACGATGCTGCGTACGTAATGCTTAAGAGCTCTTTCAGACCACTTCCATTCATTATGTAACCAATGACTCCTAAAAAAGGACATTAGAAGATGAAAGCCACCCAATCTGATAACCATGTGGCAAGAGCCAGAATTTAACGAACACGAGGCAACAATGTCACCCGCTTTGTAGTATAATGGTTGATCGAAGGTTACGAAACAAACTGTCTGATTTTGTTCGATACATTTGTTTGAGACTGCTAAAAGGGCTGTGTAAAGGGTGTCGTAGTTGCTTGGAGGAGCATTAATAAATGGTAAAAATATGATGCGTGAGGTCGAGTACTCTCGTTGCGACGTTATGTGCTCCATGAAACCATTCCAACCTGGGAGGATTTCGCATCCTTATTTATATTGGCCATATAACCAGACAAAATCAGTTGGCGATAATTTTATCTCAGGGTCAATAGGATTCAACTTACTTACATCTTTAATTGTTTCCTCTGAGAGCCCTCGTCTACCTTCTCTATTAAAATTCTATAGGGAGACAGTGCCATAACTTCCAATGTACTCGGCTTTCGCAGGCTCTTTTAATCGGGGGATAATTCCTTAACGCTATTAAACCAAATAATGGGCTCTTTTTTTTGGTAGATGTCATCATTAACTCATCTTTGTATATATCCAAGAGTTTTTGCTTTATCCATTTTCGCTGGGAATTTCACTGTCATACGTCTGTACTAGGTCTCGCAGAGAAAATTGGCATTCATTTCTATACGCGTATATAAAATAAATCAGGGGATCTGTCTGTGGCACTTTGATTTGACGGGTAGATGCAGGCAATACTGGTGTTCTTTGAAATTCTCTGATACACGATCTGTGATACTATGCTTCAACTACAATAAGGTCTGTTACATTATTAACACGTTCAGCTACTTCCTTTCCCCAGTCATCCCCTCTCTCCTTACTCCTCTTTGCAATTGAATCTTTGAACGAAACTGTTGAGATTTTATTTATCAAGTCTCGTTTGTTGATGGGCTTTTTGTCCTCCTTTTTCAAATATTCATCTTAAGTTTCTCGCTCAAGTATTTTGGCATAGATTAATAAAACCATATATTACATGTTCGTTACCTAGGTTCGAAATTTGGTAAACATTTCCTTAAAACTTAGATTTCGGTATGGAAACCAGCTGATATGAGGGTCCGCGTAACATCAGTTGACATATATCCATATTAGGAAAAACATTTTTTAACTATGACAGGCCACTTCAGGTTACTGACAGGTTACTTCATCGCCTTAATAGCCGGTTCGGATATAGAGATAAAGACCATCAAATATTAAAACTATTGATACCCTCCTTCGTTTACCATCCATATAAATTTTTAATTAGTTAAACTTATTAATTTAACATAATTTAGACTTTTAAACATTTTGCAACTCTCTTTAAATACAGCCTCCATTCGTTTTGGCATATTAGGCTATGAAGCTGTAAATTTTTATCCAACCCCTTTAAAAGTAATTTTGGCGGGATAACTTATCAAATTATTAAATTTTGAACGTAGGTAGCGTGGCTCCCACTCCCTTTTTCGAGGGGTTGATTTAGCAAGAAATCGCTATAACAAAGATTCGTAGAAATTTAATATTCTACCGAAAACCGCAAAAAAAAGATTATTTTGCAAAAAAAAAGGGTTTTTGCCTTATACAAAATGCATCACAAAAAACTACTTGTTTGCAGTTTTCTGTAATAATGCACTGGGGAAAAGTGATTATAGCAGGAAAACTATAGCATTTACAAGAAAAACTGTAAAGACGCTTTTGATGGAGAATCACCTCTTACCAAAATAATTAAAAAAAAAAGAAAAAAAATGCACTTTAAATGGCTGCGGGAAAGTATGCTCTGCATATTTTTTTTTTTATTATTTTTTTACCTTTTCATGTCCACTAGTAGAAGAATTAGATAAACCAAAAAAACCTATGGTCCGAATCACTTTCGTATTCAGTCGATTTTCTGTCTTCCTCGCCTGGACTAAAAGTATATTTATTAAAAATATTCACCCCTATCATGCATTTCGATTACGTTCCCGCTCTACGCTCCGCCGGAGTCAAAAGTAGGTATCATGCGTTGCAATTGGATTGAAAGAAGAAGAGGAAGAGCTATAACTCTTTCGAAATCAGCTGTTTGCCTTGAAATGTGTGAAACTGGAACATAACAAAGCAAAAATACACAAATTAGTACTGTTCAAAGAAAATAAATAAAAGTAAAATTTTTATATTGTTATTTTTATTAAACGTAAGCATGGAATCCTTATCCGCGGCGATATTACTGGTTGAGGAGGAGAACAGCGCATCTCAGAATGCTGGGGTGAGAATTGAAAGGATAAGATTACGAGATATGTGCGATCCCTTTCAAATGAATGACGGGCTGCAAGTACTTGCTCGTGAAAGTAGACAATTTTCTTACAATTTGTTTACTTATTTAGATTCAAAAAAAACTTTCGTCTGAATAAGGACGCATTCAAGTATGTCCTAGATACGTTTGCGGAAGAAACGACGGCAAGTACTTTTTCCTCGTTATCTCCGCTTAACATTGTAGTATTCGCTTTAAGATTTTTTGCGGAAGGCAGTTACCAGCATGGAGTTGGCGCAGACTACAATGCCGGAATGGCACAGTCACCCGTGTCAAAGTGGCTGTAAAATTTTCTCGAAATAATGCAGCGAAAGCTATACCCACAGTGGATAAAATTCGAGCAAAATGAAATAGAAAAGCAGGAAGCAAAACAAGATTTTTTTACAAAGGCTGGTTTCCCAGGAGTTATCATGTGCGTGGATGGCACGCACATAAAAATAACCAAGCCATCCGATGGACCTTTTCTTTATTACAATAGAAAAGGATTTTATAGCATCAATGCTATGGTGGTGAGGATTGTATTTCATGAAATCAATTCCATAATTGAAAATTTATTTTTTTAGGTGTGCGATCACAAATTACGAATAAGAAGCATTGACGCTAGGTATCCTTACTCTCCATCATATCTGCCCATTTTCCATATTGCTCTTTTGTTGTTGCTTTTGACCTGAAAGTATATCAAAAAACATCATTAGGGCGGCAAAACTGGAAATATCGTGAGTTTTACAACTTTTAAATGCAAGTTTTACTTACATTTTAAGAAAATAAAAAAAAATCACGCAAATTAATAAAATTTTGACAGCAAAATAAAAAAACAAAAAGTTCTCCGCCAACAAAATTGCAACTTAGAAAAACGGAGCTACGATCGAAGTGCATGATAGGCAGAATTGTAAATTTCGAAGTTGAACTGAACGGAAACGAAACGCATGATACCAAAGTTGACAAACTGAGAAAATTTCAATCCAAGTCGAAATGCATGATAGGGGTGATTATTGAGCTCCAATTTGGGGGACAATGCATCGAATACCAAAGATAAGAGTTTTCCATTATGCAATAACATTATGTTCATGTATATTACAATTCATATATCCATAAATATACCTGTTGCCTTTACCTGGCCAATTATACCGTTTTCACTACTTCATTTTTCAAATTATGTTACTTTATGTGATTTTCGATATCGGAAAATTAGGCATGGTTATCATCATATTCCGCTATTTTTAGTAGTACTTTGGGCACAAAGAAGTCTGTGTACCGAATATCTCAAATGTAACTCAAGTTATCGTGTACATGGACAGACGAAGATCCCTCAATCATTTCCTTGGATAAGTCATTTTCGATAACACTCCTTCGGGGAGTGCTTTTGTCGCTAAAAATAACATAATACCCTGTGCACTAGTACAGCGGGGTTACAAAAAATGTTCGTATTTGTTGTTGTTTGAGAAATGAGAACTAGAATTTTTTCAAATTGTCGTAAAATATCATGTATGGCTCTTCCTCCTGGTATTTCTATCATACATTTGTACTTTCTAAAATACTCTCAGGTAATTGCGAAATGCAGTATTCATAAAAGAGCGAGTGCTGGAGTAGATGATCCTTAAAAGTAATCCAATATGACACGAATGGAACACATGATCAAACAATTTTGCAGTGTGGATTTAGCACTCCCATAGTCGCGCGTTCTACAATAGTAGCACGCATATGCATGTTGATGAATATTATCGCTTAGTCATGGTCACTCACATCTGATTTTTGGTTCCTAATATGTTCAAAATGAATATGAATTATTTGATTTAGTTTTATAATAAAGAAATTTTTAATATTACCCTAAAATATTTTTCAATTCATAAAGATTTCCTTGCAAAAATTATCTTAAAAATTAACGTCTCAAATAGGGGCGCGCCTATTGGAGTGTTAACGATTTATTTTTATTTATTTATTTATTTCAGTCATCGAGACAGAATTTCTTACAGACTATGATCATACTTAGATATTTAATTAAACAGTGCAAATAGGCTTAACTTGAAACAATAGAGGCTATCGTTAAAGTTTATTTGCGGAGCGAATGTGTTACAAAGGCGAATGATTCTGGCTATCGGCTCGTTATAAGAGTAAAGCGACTTATGTGAACCCTCAGTAAACTTTTTGGGATTTCTGAGATTTATATTAGATTCCTGTACACGAAAAAGAATAAATATATCTGGGCAGTCAATATTGCCAGATAAAATATTGTAAGCAAATAACAGCGACAGATATGACCTTCTGTCCGCTAGAGATTGTAAGCCAAGGAGTTTCCTCCTTGAGACGTAACTTGGAATATCATTTTCAATAAACACTCTTTTCATAGCAAATCTGGTAAATTTCCTCTGGAGCATCTCTATTTTATCAGAGTACTTTGTGTAGTATGGGTTCCATATGATCGCCCCATATTCTAAAATACTCCGTACCAAAGCAATATAGAGTGGTTTCAGAGTCATAGGGTCCTTAAAATCTTTGGTGTTCCTAATTATGAAGCCCACAATCGAATACGGTTTAGATGAGACTAGATCAATATGTTTAGAAAAAGTTAATTTAGTGTCAAAGATAATTCCTAAGTCCTTAATTTCGGATTTACGCAACAAATCAACGCCGTCCAGAGAATAATTGAAAGTATAGACATATGCGCGGCGGCAATAAGAGACAACGCAACACTTGCTAATGTTTAGGCTTAGGTTATTGATGGTACACCAATTTAAGAATATGTTTAAATCTTGCTGAAGTTTTTGGCAATCGAGAAGGCTGTTAATATTGAGGAATATTTTGACATCATCTGAGAACATTAAGCACTTTGACGATATGATATGCGACGGTAAGTCGTTTATGAAGAGTAAGAATAACATAGTGCCAATGTGAGTTCCTTGAGGAATACCCGATGTGGTATAGACTTCAATGTTCGAGCTTATTGAGTTTATTATCACCGATAATTTTGTACCAAAAAGAAAACTTCTGTTCAATAAAGTGCCGGAAAAACCAAATTTATTGAGCTTCAGTAAAAGAAGGTTATGATCTACTTTATCAAAGCTTTTGAGAAGTCGGTGTATATGACATCGAGTTGCGAATGTTGTTCCATTGCAGTGATAATGTTGTTTAAAATAAGAGATAGATTAGTGACTGTTGATTTACCTGGCAAAAACCCATGTTGGCAGCTAGTTAGGGCATGCTGAACATGTTCGAGTAGCTTTTTGTTAAGTATGTGATCGAAAATTTTTGGAAAGACCCCCTGCTTTACTATAGCTCGATAGTTGGAGATGAGGCTTTTGTCTCCAGATTAGAAGATGGGTTCAATTGAACATGACTTCCAACAATCTAAGAATATTCCTTGGCGTAAACATGTCTTAAAGAGTTTGGTGATTGGTTTTAAAAGAGAATCCACGCACCGAATGAAAAATATTGGGGGCAGCCCATTAGTGCAGTTGAAGCTTGGCTTAAGGTCTAAGATTGCGTCTGCAACATCACCCTCAGTAATAATAAATGCGTCATCAAAATTAAAATTAGTTGGTCTTCAACTTGTATAAGGAGTGTCTTCGGGCTGGTAGCTTTCATAAACTTCTTGAAAAAATTAGGCAAATAGATTGCAAGTCTCTTGCGTATTATTGGATACACAGCCTTTGTATTCCATTCTATCAGGTATGCCGGATGATTTACGCCTAGAGTTCACGTATTTCCAGAACGAAGATGGATTGAGTTTCAGGCTGTCTTCAATTTCGGTTATATATTGAATAAAGGGATATTTATGAAGTTTGTCAAATTCACTTTTATAATTATTGAAATTATGAAGGTCCACGGGAGACTTTGAGCTTCTGTATTTTTTTAGAGCTTTATTTTTAATGTTCTTTAAATGGTTTAATACCGCGTTGAACCAACGCGGTTTATTTGTGGGCTTAGAGGATTTCAAAGGCACAAACTTAGTGACGGCATCAGAAAAAATGGCGTAAATATTTGTATATATTAATTCTGGATCTTCTATGAAATCTAAAAAATCCCAGTTCGTGCAGTAAAAAAAGGTGTTCAAAGCATCGAAGTTGGCTTTTCTAAAACATAATAAAGGTTCGTGGTTCTTATTAAGTCGCTGAAAACTTAGAAATTCGAATTTAATAATTATCTGCCCATTTAGTGCAACAGATTCACCGACAAATTTTATGTTATTGATATGTTGTTCATAAACATTAAAACTAGAGTTAGGCGGTATATAGGATATGAAATTTGTTCAAGATTCTAACTAATCGAACCACCGTCGAACCCCCCCGCATATAATTGTGAGGACGTCGTTGAACACACCTGACGTGTTGACAGATCTTCGATGCAATCGAACAAGGCTACCTGTAAACGTGGCACAATATCATTGACGAATTGTGCTGTAATCACCTGTGGTCTCTTTCTATCTCATACGTTATTATGGCTTACCACTTTGACATCTTGAATTTACATATTTTCCTATATACATATTGACTGGAGAAATAAAAGGGAATCAAACACATTTCTGCTGGTCCACAATTTTGCATTGTAATTGCGTTTTTATTATTTAATTGTGGGAGATATTGGTGCGCACCACTTGCGCATTCCACTTTGCATTGTGGGGATAATTGAATCATCCCACTTGGACATTCTGGTGGCTGTTTTGGTTTCCCGATTATCCAGAAACCTTGGTGGGCACATAGTGCACTGATTTACAGGTAACAGGCAAATTGTTTTATCCACTGTGGAGTTGCCTCTTGAACATTTTTTGGTGCCTCCTGTGAGGAATGGCGAGTTTAAATCTTCGTGCTTCAGCGCATGCTTCCATGGTACGTCTGGGTAAAATCGCGGAAGCACCTAACTATAACCCAGACCGCATAGAATGTGAGGTTATGCTCACCAACATGGACAAGCATTTTGCTAAACTCAATGAGCACCACTCAAACCTGGTATCAGATGCCAAGCCTACCGAGCTTACTGCACATGATGAGTTTTTAGCTGCTGCAGAACTCCTTTACACAAAGATATGTATGCAAGTACGTCGTAAAATGGGCACCAAGGATGACACCCCTCGCGACAGTAAGGCTCACGTTCATAATCAATTCGACATGCGCTTAGATCCAATTAAGTTACCTTTGTTTGATGGGGATCCGGCAAATTGGTTGCCATTTAAGGACCTGTTTGAGTCACTTGTTCACAATCGCAGTGATTTAGATCCGAGCTATAAACTCAGTAAGTTGCGTCAACATGTGAATGCA
This sequence comes from Merzomyia westermanni, assembly GCA_949987695.1. Lineage (NCBI taxonomy): Eukaryota > Metazoa > Arthropoda > Insecta > Diptera > Tephritidae > Merzomyia > Merzomyia westermanni. Next base: position 113,592,748 of record OX465290.1, on the reverse strand, counting down.
GAGAATGTTCCATTGGTGAGCGGACTTTATACCGGGGGCTACGAGGACATGTGGAAGGAGATGAAACGCAGATACGACAATCCGCGTTTGCTAGTAGAATCGCATGTTCAGAGACTTCTTGACTTGCCTAGCCAGCTGGTGGAATCACAGAAGACGCTTCTCCATGTTGTTGATACCGTACAAAATGTTATGCGAGCTTTACGTGTCATGGGTCTTCCGGTGAGTCAATGGGATGCACTCACTGTACCGCTTCTGTTGCCAAAATTACCGACCACCACTAGGTACGAATGGGGAATGAGTCGCCTAACAAACAACATCCCAACGTTGAGCGAATTCCTAACCTTCATTGAACAGCGCTCGAATAACATGCTTCATACACCGTCGACTACAACAATACGAACAACATCTCGCCCGAAACCGACACAATCCGTTAAGACGCATGTGTCTGCCATAAATCCAAGTCAACGATTAACGAAGGGCACTAAGGAACTTGTCCACTATGCTCAACGGCGCACCGGCTACACAGGTGTCACAAGTTCCTCAATTTCCCAGTGGACGAGAGATGGGACACAGTAAAACGGCTTTTATTGTGTTTCAATTGTCTTGGTGCAGACCATGGATCAAGGAACTGTCCATCGCGAGACTGCGGACGTTGTCATCATCGCCACCACACCCTTCTCTGCCGTGAAGACACCACCGAAAATATCTCATCGACTGTTGGTTCGAATGTAACGACGAATCAAACTACCAATGCACGTGCGGCCATCGGGCAGGCGCCACAGGTATTACCACGTCAACAATGACAGAGAGGGCCGGTCCGGTCATTTCTAGTCTATGGCGATCGGACCATTTTATTAGCTACGGCAAGGGTCCTACTAGTAAATCCAGACGGTTTGCAATACCCCTGTCGGGCACTTTGTGACATGGGTTCCCAGGTGAGCTTAATAACTGATTCTCTCATAAATCGAATGCGTCTCCGCAGGCAGCCAAGCGAAGTTCGCATTGAAGGCGTGGGTTCCTGCATGGCAATTCATAGCAAGGGTAGCGTGACGGTTCAGATGCAAGCTACCACCAACGGTGACACTTATTTCAGATTGTCGGCTTATGTGGTACCGGCAATTACCTCTACGACTCCAAGTAGTGCGATCGATCCATCATCTTGGAGCCACTTACGGGATTTAACGCTAGCAGACCCAACATTTGGTACCCCTGGTCGGGTGGATGTACTTCTCGGTGCGGATGTGCTCAATGAGTTGTTGCTCGAGGGTTTTATTCAAGGCTCTGCAGAGCAGCCTTGCGCATTGAACACCAGACTTGGGTGGATAGTATTTGGCCCAGCTAGTAGTGACGCTTCATCAGGCACCTTGCCAACGTCGTACATGGCTAAATGTAACGAACCAAGACTTGATGAACTTCTTCGAAGTTTCTGGGAGCTAGAAGAACAATCTGCATCATCTAAACCTCAGGTAGATGAGTGTGAGAAAATCTTCAATGACACTTTTACGCGCACGGACGACGGTCGGTATCAGGTGCAGATTATATTTCGACCAGATGCCCGCTTTTGGGTGAATCTTATCGGGGAGCAGTTCGGCAATTCCTACGACTGGAGCGGCGTTTGCTGAGCGATCATACTCTTCGTGAACAATATGTCTCATTTATGCGGGAGTATATTACGCTGGAGCACATGGAGGAGACCCAGGGGCTTGCGGCGGGCACTACCGACGGGTACTTTATTCCACATCATGCGGCTACAACGAAATTTCGCGTGGTGTTTAATGCTTCCGCAAAAACATCTAACGGGGTTTGATTGAACGACATACAATTGTCTGGCCCCCAATTACATCCTAACTTGGTAGACATCTTTTATCGTTTTCGCAAATTCAGCGTAGCCATCACTGCAGACGTGAAGAAGATGTTCCGGCAGGTCTTAGTAGATCCACGACATCGTAAATGGCAGAAAATAATATGGCGCGAGGCGGCGGATGAGCCCTTGAAAACATACGAGCTGAAGACGGTTACATACGGAATGGCATGCAGCCCATTCAACGCAAGACGTGCACTGCGTCAATGTGCAAACGACAATTACGAATCCATCGATGACACCAGCCGGGCTGCCGCAGCGCGTCATAGCATACTCAACTCTTTTTACGTAGATGACTATATAGATAGTGTCATACGTGCTAAGGACGTGGGGACAATTTTGAAGCAAGGGCAGTTTATTTTGGGGAAATGGAACTCCAATTGCGCACACACGTTGACTACTATCACTGGTTCGAAATCTTCGGCTTCCGAGCTTGAGTTAAACGGCTCTGAAACAAAGGTATTAGGTCTGCACTGGGACCCGGTGCGGGACGAGCTTTTTTTCAAGGTACGCGATTTAGACGAGTCAATGATGCCAACCAAGCGGACTGTCCTAAGCGATGTAGCGAGACTATACGATCCAACGGGTATGTTAGCCCCCATTGTTGTTGTGGCAAAACTTTTCATTCAGGACCTTTGGAAGGCCGGTCTTCAGTGGGACGCAGGGCTGCCCCAGGAGCTATTACAGACATGGCTAAATTTTCGAAACAGTTTACCACAACTTGCCATGATTCGGATTCCGCGGTGGGTTGGCATACGTGTAGGCTTCGCAGTTCGAGTACATGGGTTCTGCGACGCCAGTTGTAAGGCATATGCAGCTGCCGTATATATCCAAAGCATCGACAACACCGGTACGTCGAGTTCAGTCCCCGTGGCGGCGAAAACAAGGATAGCCCCTCTCAAGGAAGCCACTATACCGCGTCTGGAGCTCTGCGGAGCTCACCTGTTAGCTATCTTGATGAACAATGTGCGCCAATCGCTGGATTTGCAAGATACGCCGTGTACATACTGGTGCGATTCAACTATCGTGTTATGTTGGATCCGGAAGGCACCATCAACATTCAAGCAGTACGTTTCGAATCGAGTAGATTATATCCAAAATAATTCTGATGTGAGCTCCTGGAGACATGTCCGCTCCGAATTTAGACCAGCCGACTGCGCCAGTAGGGGTCTTCCGCCTGCTCAATTAGCAAGCCATCAACTGTGGTGGACAGGTCCGTCCGTCATTCATGAGGACCTCAACATTGCCTTAAATGCACCTACGTTAACAGAAGAAGAGCGACGCATATTCGTAGCTGAGTCTCGTCCAATGCACATCTTGGCTTCCAGAACTGAAGGTCAGTGGCTAATGACAACAGCAAGCAGCAAACGTATCCCTCTGGTGGAGAAGATAAGCAACTTAACACGCCTGCTAAACATAACAGCACGGCTGCGACGACTGCAACCGTCATATCACGGTCTTCGTGGAGATGAGGTCTCTGCGAAAGAACAATATTGGGCACTACTTCTTCACATTAAACAGGCACAAGGTAATGTCTTTAACCATGAAATTAAAGCACTTTTATCTCATTCCAGACTAGAAAGTCGCAGTAAGCTATTAGCATTAAATCCGTTCCTAGATTCTGAGGGCATTTTGCGAGTAGGTGGCCGACTCACAAATACTTCAATCGACGAAGATGCACGCCACCCAATGATAGTTCCACGCGGCGCTCTAGCAGGCTTACTGGTTGCTGATGCCCATAAGCGTTGCTTGCATGGGGGGATACAGCAGATGCTCCAGTTCCTTCGACAACGGTTTTGGCTCCTAGGTGCAAGAGCGCAGGTGAAAGCATACATCTGCCATATGTTGCCGATATCTAAAGGCAACACAAAGGCAGCAGATGGCTGCGCTACCGAAAGAACGGGTTCTTGTAGCACCACCTTTTTCATGTAGTGGCTTAGACTACTGCGGCCCGTTTCATGTGAGACTGGGTGCCAAACGCTCTACGGTGACAACAAAAACATACGCGGCAATATTCGTCTGTATGGCATCGCGTGCGATTCACATAGAACTTGCCGAAAATTTGAGTACCCAAGCCTTCATCGATGCATACGATCGCTTTGTCAGTCGGCGAGGTATCTGTGCCACTCTATATAGCGACAACGGCACTCAATTTGTCGGCGCTAATAATCAAATGAAGGAAGACTTGAAGGCTTGGCGCAGCGTTCACGCGAAACAACACTTGTCAAATGCAGGCACTCAGTGGAAGTTTATAACTCCGCCTGCACCCCATCATGGTGGCCTTTGGGAGGCGGCGGTCCGTTCAGCCAAAAAACATTTATTGCGGGTAATGGGCCGGCAGACTCTACGGTTCAACGAGCTCTACACTTTACTAACGCGGATCGAAGCATGCCTCAATTCAAGGCCGCTAATAGCTCTCTACGACGATCCAGAGGGAGGCTTGGCACTTACTCCGGGTGACTTTCTTATTGGACGCCCACTTAACAGCCGTCCTGAACCACCCCTTCCTGAGGTGCCATCAAATCGCCTTCGATATTGGCAACGCCTGCAGCAAATGCTCGAACATTTTTGGCGACGGTGGCAAGCCGAATATCTACATACGTTACAGGCGCGCGGTAAATGGGCCAGACCAGAGCCAAATATTCAGCGTGACGACGTTGTACTCATCTGCAATGAGAATCTACCACCAACATTTTGGCGCATTGGAAGGGTAGCGGATGTACACCCGGGCAGAGATGGCTTAGTACGTACCGCCACAGTTGAATACAACACGAACCACCAGTCAGCAAATGGAAGTTTAGGCAAGCATCGATGTCAGCGACCGATACAGAAATTGTGTCGGCTTACGGGACCTTCAGAAGATCTTCTGAACCATGCCGGTTCAGCCGGGCAGGATGTTCAAGATTCTAACTAGTCGAACCACCGTCGAACCCCCCGCATATAATTGTGAGGACGTCGTTGAACACACCTGACGTGTTGACAGATCTTCGATGCAATCGAACAAGGCTACCTGTAAACGTGGCACAATATCATTGACGAATTGTGCTGTAATCACCTATGGTCTCTTTCTATCTCATACGTTATTATGGCTTACCACTTTGACATCTTGAATTTACATATTTTCCTATATACATATTGACTGGAGAAATAAAAGGGAATCAAGCACATTTCTGCTGGTCCACAATTTTGCATTGTAATTGCGTTTTTATTATTTAATTGTGGGAAATATTGGTGCGCACCACTTGCGCATTCCACTTTGCATTGTGGGGATAATTGAATCATCCCACTTGGACATTCTCGTGGCTGTTTTGGTTTCCCGATTATCCAGAAACCTTGGTGGGCACATAGTGCACTGATTTACAGGTAACAGGCAAATTATTTTATCCACTGTGGAGTTGCCTCTTGAACAAAATTGTAAATATGTTTGACATTTTAAATTGATACATCTATGCAGACTTGTTCGATTAACTTATCAGCAAAGGGTAAAACTAATAAACTGCTATTAAGGCTTGTTTTAACTGCTAATAACACTCCTCCACCTCGAGCGCAGCCACTAGCACTTATCATGGCGATAAACAGTGTAATGGTTGTCAAAAAACCCAGAGCTAGAAATTTGTTCACATAGCCAGGTTTCTGTGATAGCAACAATATCATTCATATTCACGTAACGATTAAGCAATCCAAAATTATTTGATTTTGTTCGTATGCCACTTGCATTTTGATAGTATATTGAAAATGATTTAAGTGATGTTGAGCTAGTTAGCCCGTTTCGACATTCTCCGCTCCCTCTTGAAAAGACTGAAATGGACGGATTTTAACATTAGCAGTCCATAGCTTTGCGTCAAATATGGCATCATAGTGACATGGAGATACACTGAGTTTGAAGATTATGCTTCTTAATTCATTAACATTTGCATCTTTCTTCACTAGCGCAAAACACGATAAATGGTCACGAGTGATCCCAGTATGCTGTGTAACGTAAGAGATAATATCCTCTCCTTTGACGGTATTTTTAAAATAAGAGAGGTGAATCCATCTTTTCTTAGCGACCACATCAAGCTCCAAATTATCGTTCTTACCAACCATGGGGGCGGAATTTAAATTTTTTACGTTATCTGCATTTTTGGCATTGGCGCTAGAATTTGCATTAACATCAGCATCAGTGTTACCATCTGCACTAACATAGACAGGCTTACGTGGATATTTCCTAACAGCGCCCGTGGCATTAGCATTGATGTTAGCATTTGCATTAACATTGACACCGGTTGGCATTTCATTATTCATGTTGGCGACATTTTCTTTGGCATTAGCATTGTTGGGCGTACGTCGACTAGCATCGCCAGCGGCAGCACTCTTAACATTTTCTATGGCATTAACATTGATTGGCGTACCTCGGCTAAGATCGCCAGCGGCAACAGCAGCGAATGTACTACTAGTAGATAGGTCGGCATTATTGGCATTAGCACCAGCATTGGTGGGAGTAGCTGGTTTATGTCTACCACTAGCATAATTTTTAATGATGCTGTTTAAGTTTTCAACAAGCAGCGCTAAGATTTTTAATTTCGGCATTGAGTTTTATAATGTTAGCAGCAGGGTAGACTGCAGTGCACTCACTTCAGCGTGTAGGTCATCTATTTTTTTAAACTGTTGTGATTTATCTTCGCAAAATGCTTTGATAATAGAAATATCTTTCGTATTATCTGCTGTAAGAGCGGACATTTCCTGAAACAGTGATTGCAGAGTCAGTTGTTGTGTACCGACATTCTCAGCTGCGTTTGTAGATTCTGCCCTCTTTTGAGAGGTAGGCTGTGATTCAGCATTAGAAGTTAAACCGGTTTCAGCTGAACTGAATTGAAAATACCTCCATAATTTTACATATTTATGAGTGAAAGTAACTATATTTTTAAATTTTAGAAAAACGGGCAAAGTTTGTCTATGCATTTTGTACCTTCTTTGATTTGGAGCCTAATATATTTTCTTTTAGCTCCCAACAACACTGCCAACAACTCTGAGGAGAGGGTCGTTTTCATGAGAAATAAATCGGCTTGTATATAATTGAATATATGAAAAGGCCAAATGAATGTCAAAAATTCACAGCCACAACTTAAACTCGGCTTCACATTTTCTACTGTTAGGATAATAGATATTCAGAGTACTATCATCAGTCAGTTTTTTGAGACAGATGCTGAGTGAGGTAAGTGCGCAACGTTCACAGGCCTTTGTCGCGATCTGTGCTCAACCTCGCGAATAAACACACCATCAGGCCAGAATGATTTATTCAGGGCCATATCAAAGCAATCCGAGAGATGTTAATCTTGAAAGATGATATACTAATATCACGCGTAGCATTAAATTCATTACTTTTAAGAAAGAAGGCTAAAGCTTAGATCTTATTTACATTTAAGCATGAGGACTCGACACGATGTTGGATTCGGCTTCAGCATTCAGTTACATTTAAGAATCTTTATTTTCTAAGTTGATTTTTAGGGTTTCCCGAATTTCTTAAGTAAAAAGGGTAACTCAGAAAACCATACCAAAGTTCAAACCTTGATTTATCTGGAACGCCCGCATTACTTATCAGCCTTAGTATAGGAAAGAGTGAGTTGAATTTTTTAAGTTTTTTCATTGCCAATTGCCAATCTTGATAAATAATCCAGAAAAAAAGTTTGAATCATGTTTTTTTTCAATTTTACTTCAAAAACAATAACTACTTTATTTTAGTTTTGACGCAGAATTCAAATATACTTGATGCAAATATTTTTTTCTTGATTGTTTATCAAGAACACAGAATGTGGATTAAGGCAAAAGTAGCCACGAAAAAATTTGATTCAAATCATGGGTTAAATTATTTATACACGAACTGTTCGATCACTATAACAATATACTCGTATACACAATTGTACGTCATCAGCATAAATGTTATCATTAGAATACTTGAGAACATCAGGGGGTCAATTCCTGTTCTGCGTAATCGTAAAGTCTGAAAAATTCTATTGTATTACAGAATTGACACCCAGGTAAATCATTTACGAGGTGTGTTCAAAAAGTATCGCGAATTTTGAATTTTCGCTGGTTACGTATATTCGAATTTTTTGTGGCGTTATGTTGGTACTCATGTCTCTCACTTATTCCGACAACCTCGGCCATTTTGAATGTTCAGTTAATTGTTGACAGCTGCTTTGCTTGCACGTGTTTTGGATCGTCTTCGATTTTTACTCGAAAATCGTACCAAAATTGCTCAATTGTGACCAAAAAGAGCATCGCATGAACATTGCTAATGAGATGTTAAACTCTGTCCGCGACGACCCAAATTTGCTCCAGAGGGTCATAACTGGTGACGAATCGTGGGTTTATGGTTATGACGTGGAAACCAAAGCTCAATCATCTCAATTGAAGCTGCCGCACGAACCAAGACCGAAAAAAGCGCGCCAAGTTCGGTCGAATGTGAAAGTTTTGCTGACAGTTTTCTTCGATTGCAGGGGCGTGGTGCATCATGAGTTCTTGCCACAGGGAAGAACGGTCAATAAGGAATATTACCTGCAAGTTATGCGCAATTTGCGCGAAGCAATCCGCCAGAAACGCCCGGATTTGTGGAAGAACAGAAATTGGCTTTTGCACCAAGATAACGCCCCTGCTCACGCATCGTTGCTTGTGCGCGACTTTTTGGCCAAAAACAACACACTAATGATGCCGCAGCCACCGTATTCCCCAGATCTGGCCCCCTGTGACTTTTTCTTGTTCCCTAAACTGAAGAGGCCCATGAAAGGACGACGTTACGCTTCTCTTGACGATATAAAGACGGCATCGAAGGAGGAGCTGAACAAGATACAAAAAAATTATTTTTTGAAGTGCTTCGAAGATTGGAAAAACCGTTGGCACAAGTGTATAATATCTCATGGGGATTACTTTGAAGGGGACAAAATAGATATTCATGAATAAATAAATAATTTTTGAAAAAACACAAAATTCGCGATACTTTTTGAACACACCTCGTATATACAAAAATAATGTTTCTATTACATTCTGAAATAGGGCGTTTTCGAACCGGTCTCTGAAATAGGGTGAGCTTCCACCCATCCGTCGAAATATAGTTGTGAATAAACTACCTAATTTAAGTCACAAAATTCAAAAAATTTATTTCTTTTTAAAGGTGGAAAGCCCATAACCCCAACAGAGGAAAGCTATTTGAGGAATGGAAGCCAAAAGCTAGAGGACAACTGCAACAAAGTAGTTGCACCCGATGTCAATGTAAGTAATTTTTGTTTCTAACTCTATCTAGGAGTCGTTCCATATGATTTTTACAACTAAAAAAAAGATTGGTCTGAAACATTTTTTATAAACTGGGTGCCACATTAATCGACATCTATTTCGGCGAAATTTGCCAGTAATAATATTTTAAACTTTTAAAATACGAAAAAATACTACAAATTAAAGGTATTTTAAAGCATTGTGATTTCTCAACTAATTCTTATAAAAAAGCGAAGCTCACGTGTTATACCAATAATCTTTCATACTCTTTAGGAAGAAAAAATATTTTTATTTATATTGTGACGTACTTTCCAACATGCCGGAGTATGCTCAGTCCATCCTACAAAAAGAGTTCCCTATGGTTTTTTCCAAAATGATAAAACCCTGTTAATTTGTTTAGTTTTAATATCTTTGTTTTCGTTAACTCATTTTTTTTTTCCAAATTCATCTACAATTCTTAAATTTATCGCTAACTACAATAAAGGTAGCAGAAGTGAAAACCCCTACTCAGCCCTACGTTCAGCGGAGGTGAAAACCACCACTTACTATCCCTTCTATTGCTCCTGGCTAAGTTAAAGACGGCAGAGGTAAAAACCCCTACTTAGCCCTACCGTCGGCGGAGGTGGAAACCACCGCAGAATATAAAACTAGTACTCGTGAGACGAAAACTCCCAGGTGTACGTTCATCGGAGGTGAAAACCACCGACTACTATGCCTAGCTAGTCGCTAACTACTCAATCTTCTAACAAAATCATCGCCCTTTTATACTAAATTTGCACGCAGGAAAACCGTTGTCTTACAACAATAAATACTTATATACTTATAATACATATTCTTATAAGTTAACGTTTTCCTCATTATCCTACTTTTCTTATAACTAAAAACGTATGCACACACTACTGTACGCATATTTTCCTTCACATGCCGGCTCCTCTAATTGCAGCGAACATGTTTACACACGCCTGTACGCCTACGTTGGTGACTTCCAATGTTTTTTTTTTCTCCCCGTTTGTAAGTTTGTGTTACTTCGCTTTGATGTGTGCTTGAATGTTCGCATTACTAATTCTCATGCATTTGCCTTCTTTGCATCGGCAAGTTTGATAACCTCTTAAGCTTTCGGAAAGCGATGCCGCAATGTAACGTTCGCTATATGGCGGCCGCTATGCTTACCGTCATTAGGGGCACCGCTTACCTGTAAAGTTCGGTGAGCGTTGCGATTAATTTGGCCGTTTTGTTTTAACTAAGTATTTTGCTGCCTGCTGTTTAAAATTTTGATTTTTATTTATTCCTAAAGCTTTGGCTTCCTAGAAAAGCGGTGCTTCAATATAACGTTCGCTAAATGGCGGTCATTAGCGGTACCGCTTTTTTGTAAAGTTTGATGAGCGTTGCGGTCAATATTCCCGATTTTCTTTTAATTATTTTGCAGACCTTTGTGTTGTTTTTTGTTTTTATTTTTTCTAATATTTATTTTTAAGGCAACAGAAATGTCACAACTGTTGTTTTGTGTAAAAATATTTGATTGAATTCATACCGTTTTGAATATGACGGTGGAAAAAAACGTTGACGAAAGATTTGCCACCGTCATGACGGCCGTAATATTTTATGTTTGCCGCTATATTACGTTACGGTGAACTTCACCGTCTTCTTAGTTTATACGTAATTACTTTTACATTGCAATGTTTTTGACAACCTACTCTACCGCTATGTGGCGGCTGCTATACGAGGTGTGTTCAAAAAGTATCGCGAATTTTGAATTTTCGCTGGTTACGTATATTCGAATTTCGAATTTTTTGTGGCGCTATGTTGGTACTCATGTCTCTCATTTATGCCGACAAGCTCGGCCATTTTGAATGTTCAGTTAATTGTTGACAGCTGCTTTGCTTGCACATGTTTTGGATAGTCTTCGATTTTTACCTATTTTTTTACCAAAATTGCTCAATTGTGACCAAAAACAGCATCGCATGAACATTGCTAATGAGATGTTAAACTCTGTCCGCGACGACCCAAATTTGCTCCAGAGGGTCATAACTGGTGACGAATCGTGGGTTTATGGTTATGACGTGGAAACCAACGCTCAATCATCTCAATGGAAGCTGCCGCACGAACCAAGACCGAAAAAAGCGCGCCAAGTTCGGTCAAATGTGAAAGTTTTGCTGACAGTTTTCTTCGGTTGCAGGGGCGTGGTGCATCATGAGTTCTTGCCACAGGGAAGAACGGTCAATAAGGAATATTACCTGCAAGTTATGCGCAATTTGCGCGAAGCAATCCGCCAGAAACGCCCGGATTTGTGGAAGAACAAAAATTGGCTTTTGCACCACGATAACGCCCCTGCTCACGCATCGTTGCTTGTGCGCGACTTTTTGGCCAAAAACAAGACACTAATGATGCCGCAGCCACCGTATTCCCCAGATCTGGCCCCCTGTGACTTTTTCTTGTTCCCTAAACTGAAGAGGCCCATGAAAGGACGACGTTACGCTTCTCTTGACGAGAGAGAGACGGCATCGAAGGAGGAGCTGAACAAGATACAAAAAAATGATTTTTTGAAGTGCTTCGAAGATTGGAAAAACCGTTGGCACAAGTGTATAATATCTCATGGGGATTACTTTCAAGGGGACAAAATAGATATTCATGAATAAATAAATAATTTTTGAAAAAACACAAAATTCGCGATACTTTTTGAACACACCTCGTATAGCGGTACCGCTTTCGAGGAAACCACACCTTAATATTTTTTTCAAAACAACAGAAATGTCAGAATTGTTGTTTTGTGTAAAAATATTTTAAATATTTGATTGAAGTCTCACCGTTTTGAATACGACGGTGGAAAAAAACGTTGCCGAACGATTTGCCACCGTCATGACGGCCGTAATATTTTATGCTTGCCGCTATAGTAAGGTACGGTGAACTTCACCGCCTTCTTAGTTTACACATAATTACTTTTACATTGCAATATTTTTGACAACCTACTATACCGCTATACAGCGGCACCGCTTACGAGGAAACCACGCCTTTAGGGTCGCTGCCAAATCTAGTGTACGGCTAACGCTTCTGTGTAAATATATGGGTGCCACTATTATTTCAGAAATTGGCATTCGGATGATACATATTTTGAATATTCCAAATATATACGTATATCTACATACTAGGTATGTGGGTTTTTTGTGCAAAAGGGCGTGTGTACTTCATGTTCATAACTTCATAGGTGCAAAATGTTAAAAACCCATCGTATTTCATAAAAATAATATATAATTCATAACATAACATAATTTTCGAAATTATATAAATATATGTGTTGTGTGGGGCTCGAAAGCCTTCGGATTGGGGTCCTCACAATATAGTAGGAGACTTTTTCTTAAATTTTTTATAAACCAATGCAAATAACTAAAAATTGGATTATTCAAATTCGATAAGCTGAAAACTAAATAAACTCCACAGTTTAAAGAAATCTTCTAAAAATTTCCGAGTTGTGCGTTAAGTGGTTTCTTTCCAACAGTCAACTGTTTATAGTCATCTCGGCTGTTAGCTCATAAAAATTGCACCTAACATCAATGGCATACACTTTCTTTGTTTTTTAGTGAAACTTTTTGTATGAGTTGATATTATTTTAACGTATTAAAATTAAATTGAAAATTTATGAAATGTTTGACAAAAAGGTGTAAACAAAATTTTCAGTATAAGGTAGACAAATCGGATTTTCAATTAAAAGGGAGAACTATCACTTTTTTTTTAGCAAATTGGTGACAAATCGTTTTGTTTAATAATGAGGAGACATCTCAGGTTCCTCAATTCAAGGAGGAAAATTATTTTACTTAGTTAAGTTTGGATGCCCGTACATGTTAAATCTAAGTGCACACGGATGGTTTTCGCTGATCTCGCTTTTAATATTTTTTGTATGCTAGGATGGGTCCGGCGGCAGGTAGGCATGATTGCGCGGGCCTATTCTAGTTCTTCGGATGAGAGGTCGCTTTTGCCTGCTTTGCATCCAGCCTACATAAACAAAGAATTCATGCCTATGAGTGGGAGGTGATATGAAGACTAAGGGGAAAGGATAAGTTGGTAGGGATAGGAGAATCTGTCCTGTCAGGCGGAGGCATAGTCACTGTGCTAACTCCCTACCTTTTACAGCACCGCCAAAACCTGACGTCCGCCATCTAGTGTCAAACATCTTTGTATTGTCCCTGTCAACACTCCCACTCCCCCGTTGGCGCAATCGCAACACCGACGCCAAGAAGAAAAAAATAAGCACCCCACGTCAATATACCTAATCAACCAATAAATTTTAACGAAAATTTAATTTTTTATATTTTACAGTTGTTAAATTCATTCTTCATTCTAATTCTAACTCCTAGTTAATAATGTTCGAAATTTAGAACTAAGAAAATCCAAAAAAATAAAATCAATTGTTAACTCTTAAGATCCCAGGCTTATACGGCTACAAATATAATAAAGTAATTAAAAAACCCGCTGGATATCTTCAAATCAATATTTTAAGAACGAATACCGTTGTTGCGAAAGTTCTAATATATGGTGTTTCTTTTGGAGCGTTGCTCGAACCACCGCGGTCGAATTCGTATTTGAAAGAAAATAAAAGCAAACGAGAATTCTCGTGACTATATGTGCCCGTATATTTGTAATAAATTTTAATTAACAAAGTTGAGCTACCTGTAAATAGCAGTGACGTGGTGGCAAATCCTTGGTGGGCGTGATGTGTTTCCGTATACGCTTGTTCGAAAAGTAGGGGAGACCACGGCCACCAAGAAGCAGAGCAAGCACAGAAATACGTCACGCAAGAACCGGTATCACAGGCCAACATAATGGACCTAGTGCGAGTTCGTCAGCTTTGAGAAATTAGTAAGGCTGTTTGAGGATATGACAACATAACACCAGAGCAAGAACCATTAAGACCAGCAGCAAGACCTTTTGTGGCGCGACGACAAGAGGAGCGCTATGAGTACTTGCAAGCCGGCGAGAGGAACGAGGACCCCCGATATCATTTTAGAATATCATTTCCACAACAGTCGGTTCTACGTACCGGATTGACTCGGATTTTTACATCCGACCAAGGGCTGTTATTTCGACACTACCCTGTCTAACCTGTCACCTTTTCCACTAATATTGTCATCCTTCGAGCAGCTCCTTGCAACAGGGCTGCTCAAAACTCTCCTGCTCCGGGCGGGGGTCGCATCCAAATCGGAGAATGGATCTGCTGCGTCTGCTGGAAGAAGATTTACGTTAAGCGTGCACTCTCCGTCCAATGCAATTCTTGTAAAAGATGGTTGCACAAAACCAGGTGCTCCGGGCTAAATCCTTCCACACACAGGCCCCCTAGTTTCTACAAAACTTTCGTGGCCCCTTGCTGTTCACGTCCTAGGACGTCCCGTGGCCAACGACGATCCAGTATCGCACCGTCGCAAGCTTCTGAAATAGTCTCCACGACTAATAGCACTAATAACGCCCAGCAAGTAGTGTGTAACACCCGCTGCCGCTCACGCCCACAGGCGCCAACACCGCACACATACGCTCACAGCTACTTTCTACGTAGCACCTCTGTTTCAGATTTGGCAATGCCGAGCGACAGCCTACCCCCCTCCCACTTTCAACTTCCACTTTTTCTTCCAGCACTAGCACAAATGTAAGACAAAGCCACCAGCTCCTGATCCCTTACACCATCTGCTCTGTTTGTCGGCTGAGACTATATACACCTGCGACATCAGTCAAATGAAATTCTTGCCTTGGCGTGTGTCACCTGCTTATACGAGGTGTGTTTAAAAAGTATCGCGAATTTTGTGTTTTTTCAAAAATTATTTATTTATTCATGAATATTTATTTTGTCCCCTTCAAAGTAATCCCCATGAGATATTATACACTTGTGCCAACGGCTTTTCCAATCTTCGAAGCACTTCAAAAAATCATTTTTTTGTATCTTGTTCAGCTCCTCCTTCGATGCCGTCTTTATCTCGTCAAGAGAAGCGTAACGTCGTCCTTTCATGGGCCTCTTCAGTTTAGGGAACAAGAAAAAGTCACAGGGGGCCAGATCTGGGGAATACGGTGGCTGCGGCATCATTAGTGTGTTGTTTTTGGCCAAAAAGTCGCGCACCAGCAACGATGCGTGAGCAGGGGCGTTATCGTGGTGCAAAAGCCAATTTTTGTTCTTCCACAAATCCGGGCGTTTCTGGCGGATTGCTTCGCGCAAATTGCGCATAACTTGCAGGTAATATTCCTTATTGACCGTTCGTCCCTGTTGCAAGAACTCATGATGCACCGCGCCCCTGCAATCGAAGAAAACTGTCAGCAAAACTTTCACATTCGACCGAACTTGGCGCGCTTTTTTCGGTCTTGGTTCGTGCGGCAGCTTCCATTGAGATGATTGAGCTTTGGTTTCCACGTCATAACCATAAACCCACGATTCGTCACCAGTTATGACCCTCTGGAGGAAATTTGGGTCGTCGCGGACAGAGTTTAACATCTCATTAGCAATGTTCATGCGATGCTGTTTTTGGTCACAATTGAGCAATTTTGGTAAAAAAATAGGTAAAAATCGAAGACGATCCAAAACACGTGCAAGCAAAGCAGCTGTCAACAATTAACTGAACATTCAAAATGGCCGAGCTTGTCGGCATAAGTGAGAGACATGAGTACCAACATAACGCCACAAAAAATTCGAAATTCGAATATACGTAGCCAGCGAAAATTCAAAATTCGCGATACTTTTTGAACACATCTCGTATGTTCTCAACTTGGAAAGAGGAACCTATGAACTGATACGTACGTTGCACCATGTTGTCGAGCTACGCAACCTACAACGTCGAACGATTCGCCACCTTCCGGTGCTTCGGATCCCTCGTCTTCTAGAGTGCGACCCAGCCTGCTTTCACCAAGGCATACGCACCAGTCCCTGACTCCCAGCGTGAATATTTGTCCCCCTTCGCACTTTCGCGTCCTACAGCTAAACTGCAACGGCCTAACCGGGAAAGTGAGTGAAATAGTGAGCTTCATGAAGCGACAGAATATCAAGATCGCTGCCATTCAGGAGGCGAAGTTAAACGCCCGATCAAATCTTCGGACTTGTGACGGCTACAACATCCACCGACGTGACCGAGAGAGAGCACTTGGGGGCGGACTCGCCTTCATTACTCACCAATCTGTGCAATATCGTCCATTTGAGCCTGGCGTCGACCCGAGGGACAACCTCCTGGAACGTCAAGGAATGGTTGTCCGGACAGGCGACGTCGACCTTGAAATCATTAACATTTATATACCTCCTGCCACCTGCTGTCCGAGAGATTACCACCCTGACATCAGTGCGTTACTCAGAGGCGATAATCGTGTAATCCTCGGAGACTTCAACGCACACCACGATCGTGGCACTCAAGCCTACAGGTCGATGGTAGGGGACAGGAATTGGCTGAACAAATAGATGATTCGACGTTTTGCACTGTGAGCGGGGACGCCCCCACGAGAGTTGCGGTAAATTGTTCCAGTTCGCCAGACCTCACAATTGTCAGCGCAGGTCTCATAAACTGCGTTGAATAGCGACCAATGCTCACTCTTGCATCTGACCATTTGCAGATAGTCCTCTCAATCGATCGCCCCAATGACTTCGTTACTTCTGAGAAGCGCACCTTCACCAACTTCAGTAAAGCTGATTGGGTTGGTTTTCTTAATTTCACCGAGAGCACCTTTGCTGCTCTTCCCATCCCGTCTGATGTACGAGAAGGGGAAAAAGCGTTTCGCATGGTCATAGCTTCAGCCTCCAATCAATATATTCCGTCAGGTAGAATTAAGGAGATACGTCCGTACTTCCCCGCAGAGGCAGCGGCCCTGGCTAATGAACGTGACCACGTGCGACGCTTGAACCCTACGGATCTCCAAATTCAAGATCTCAATGCGGAAATCAGACGGCTAGTTGATCAACACAAACGCACCAAATGGGAGGAGCACCAAATGGGAGGAGCACCTAAGGTCCTGTAACCTCTCTGCTGGTGTTGGCAAATTATGGTCCACTGTTAAATCCTTGTCTAATCCGACCAAACCGAACGACAAAATATCCATCACTTCGGTGATAAGGTACAGTCGAAACCAAAGAGATGCGCGAGCGCTTTCTGCCGGAAATTTGTACTGCATCCTCCGGTTGACAAGGAAATCAGGCGCGCAATCAGGGAAGCGCACAAACGCAAAAACAACCAAGCGCCCATTGCCATCACCACCACAGAGGTTCGGGAGGCCATACGGCTGTCCAAAAACTCCAAATCTATTGGCCCAGATGGTATATCCATGCTGATGCTAAAACATCTCGATGATGAGGGAGTAAGGTACCTAACAACCGTTTTCAATCTGTCCATGACCACCTTTGTCATTCCAGAAAGATGGAAACAGGCAAAGGTGGTACCACTACTAAAGCCCTTCAAGCCGGCCAACGTGGGGGAGTCATATCGACCGATATCACTCCTCTCGCCAGTAGTGAAGACCCTGGAGACGGTCTTGCTCCCCTATTACACCGCTAACCTGCGATTAGCCGAACATCAGCATGGATTCCGCAAAATGCATAGCACTACCACCGCTCTAAGCGCCATCACCACACAGATAGGTGTCGGTCTCAACCAATCTCGCCCAAATGACAGGACCTTGCTAGTTGCGCTTGATCTGTCGAAAGCTTTTGACACTGTTAATCATGCACAACTCATTAACGACCTGGAGGATTCAAACCTTCCCCCCTGTCTAAAACGTTGGACCGCCAACTATCTGAGTGGCCAGCAGTCATCGGTTGAATTTAGAGGCGAAAGATCTTAACCACGTATAATTAAGTAGTGGGTGCCACAGGGTGGTGTCCTATCTCCGCTTCTGTTTAATTACTACATATCAAGGCTCCCTTCCCCACCAGAAGGCGTCTCGATCGTCTCCTACGCCGATGACTGCATGATCCTGGCGACTGGACCCTCCGTTGATGAGCTCTGCTCGAGAATTAATTCGTACCTTTCAACCCTTTCCAGTTTCTTCGCTGCACGGAGCCTGACATTGTCACCGACCAAATCCTGGGCCACCTTATTTACGACGTGGACAGCGCAGGCGAACATGGAATTAGACGTCTACGTCGACGGCATTAAGCTTACGACTGTCACACACCCCAAAATCTTAGGGGTCACGTTTGATAACATGTTCAAATACGGTGCTCATGTAGCCGCAATTGCCACAAAAGTACAAAGCCGTAACAAAATCCTCAAGTCACTAGCTGGCAGTACTTGGGGGAAAGACAAAGAAACGTTACTGGCAACGTACAGACACACATTGGAGGAGGTTGCAGACCTGCCAAAACACCGCACTCAGAACTGCCACGTGGTGCCTCCTTATGTCTCCTGAGCACCATCTTCATAATGAGGCAAAAATGCTCGATGTCAAAGAGCACTGTGAGATGTTGACCAGACAATTCCTGTTCAACTGCCATAAATCGCAGCACCCCAACAGGAACCTGCTCGACGAAAATCCGCCTCCCAGGAGAATAAGGAGTCACCTCCGTAAGCACTATGACGAGATCCGGCACCACATTTGCTCGCCGTTTGATCCAAAGGTGCACCGGCGGGCCCTCAACCTCATCCACACGGAGTCGGTAAACTCCTTTGTCAGGTCTCGTCCAGTGAATGCAGTCCTACAGGCACAAGCCCCACCTGTTGCCGACGAGGAACGCGAACTGCCCAGGGAGACAAGAGTCACGCTGGCTCAACTTCGTTCTGGATACTGTAACAGACTAAACTCTTACCTAGCCAGACTGAACCCTGACATGCCAAATGTCTGCCCGGCATGCGGCGTGTCTTCCCACGATACTAACCATCTGTTCATCTGCTCAACTGAGCCCACTCTTCTAACACCAATTTCACTCTGGTCCACCCCTGTTGAAGCCGCGAGGTTTCTTGGACTTCCGTTAGAAGAGCCTGATGACAGTGTTGGATGAGGGGTGACATCCTAGGCAGGTTAAGTAGTCGCTACAACAACAACAGGACCCCCGATAAGTGAGTACGCCGAAGCCACACCAAGGAGCGATTGATTCACGGAACGCGTGCAGTTGATGTGGAGAGAGCGGACAAGACGGTATACAAACACGTGACTGATGTCGTAGACAGTCGGGAAACGACCCGAGACCCCATTGGCACCGAAGGGTGCCGTCTCAAGCAACCCAACCTCGGCCTCAATAAATACTTTTAGGCAGTTCTGTTTTGACATTTGTGTAGTAAACACATGCGAAATACACGTTAATAAACAATGTTACGCTACACTGCTCCAGAACGCGGAATATTGCTGACTATTTATTTGACCAATAATCGGTCGGGGCCAAACGGTTACTGTGAATGGTGAGCGCTACAGAGCAATGATCAACGAGTTCTTTTTGCCGCAACTTGATGAATTGGGATTGGAAAACATGTAGTTCCAACAAGACGGTGCAACAGCACACACTGCACGTGCCACAACCGATATGCTGAACATCGGAAGCTTACTTTTGCGCCACCTTGTATTAGGCATTTTACATATGCATTAGGGTGGGTCGATTTGTATGGACGAAAGTTAACCGATACCGCGCCATCTATTTTCGATAGGTTTTGGGCTCAGGAAAAAAAGTTCCACTACGCATACCTAGAAAAATAATTTTCGAGCCTGCGAAATTTAATTTTTTTGACTTTTTTCGACTTTGATTTTTAAGGTTTTTTTCGTGACCTAAAAAAATTTTCATTTCATTTTAAAATTTTCATGTATACTCTGTCCGGCCCAAAAATGTCCGCTAAAAACGTTGGCGATAACAGTTTAATAAAAAAAATTTTTTGGGTTTTGGGGAGTGTTTTGGTGAAAAAATTTACCCTTTCGCCACTTTTTTTAAGGGTTTTTTCAGCATACATGAAAAAATGGTTCCCAATGAAAACGAATTTGTCTCATATTTCCTGCCCACTTAAAATTATGCGCTAAAAACGGCGATAACGGTTTTTTGAAAAAAATTTTATTTTCTTGTTTTTGGACTTGTTTTGGTCGACTTTTCCAAATCCAATTTCACCAAACGAGTCAAACGGTTTCAAAGAAGTGGTTAGCAATCAGCTTTATGCGTATTTGAATGACCCGACGCCAGGTCCTGAAATTTGGAATAAATATGGTGCACTGAAGGAAGCGTGTCTAGCGTTCAATACCCCGCTTACGTCATCAGCGCCCGTCGAAAGGCTGTTTTCATTTGCTGGAATAGTCAGTAACTCAAGACGGAATTCATTGTCTGAGTTTTCTTTTGAAAAGCTGGTAGTAATGAAGTCGAATATAAACTTTTTGTGATACATATGTAATATAAATCAGCATACATTTAAAGCGTCGAGAATCTCATGTTTTTTTTCAGAACGTGCCTTTAATTTTTATACTTCAACTGAGAAAAAGTGGAGATAGACCCACCAATAAGTGTACCGAAATGATCAGGGCTATGAGCCGAAGATAACCCCGTCCTTACTTGTTTAATAAGATTTATGTTTACAGTGAAATTTTGAATAAAAGTTCTTTTAATTTTGTTACTTTATGAATTAAACGAAAAAAACAACAAAAATATTTCAAAACAGTTGATCTAATCAAAACTAATCGAGAAATCCAATCGATTTTTTTAGAAAAAATGTTTAGAGACCACTGCCATAGCTTTTCTTATAGATCCATTTCGGAAGCCATGAAAAGCTTAGCAGCTTGGCTTCCGAAATGGGTGTATAAGAAATGGATCATGAAGAAGCTTAGCAGCTTCCGAAATGGATCTATAAGAAAAGCTATGGCAGTTGTCTCTAAACATTTTTCCTACTCTATTCAATTAAAAACTTTTAATAATTAATTAAAAATGATTATTAAAAAAATAAATACAATAATAATTTTCATAAAAATCATGAATACTTGAAAATGTACAGGCCGTAAATCAACAAAAATTGTTGGTATAAAAAAGCTATTTTATTTTATGATAACAAAAAATATTGTTAGTACTTCCAATTAACAAAATATGTAACAAGATTTTTTTTTATGGATTTTTACAACCCTGGGGTTTTTTTGATCTGATCTATAATGCAATAGGCTAGCTGGAAAAAACTGAAAACAATGTTTGAGAAACTATATAACCTTAAAATATATAATAAATAACTAGATTTTTAATGTTTTTTCATTAATAATTAAGTAAAATCAAATAGGTATCCATTTTTGTATTCCAAAGTTTTAAATTTTTGAATAAATTTTTCTTATTGTTATGAAAGAGGTTTTGCAATTTTCAAAACGGAGCAATTATGGTGCTTATCAGTCCGATGAATTTAAAGTTTACATGAGGAAACGGCACTTTTGAAAAATGTAAAATCCTGGTTCACTGTAGGTTTTGTCACGGAAGAGGCAATATTTAAACATGCAAAACTTTCTAAATTTGGTTTATTTTATCCTTGTCTGGCATTACAGCGCCCACTTTTCCAAAAATTTACAAATCTGTGCCGTTTTGTAATAACCGCGTAGGTCTTACAGGTACTCCAACTAAAGTAAATGAAAACGACCGGTTTGTGTAATGGTCCGCAAAATTTATTTGGTATTACATTCTTGTATTCAAAGGACTTAGAACGATTCTATATCGATTTTAGGTCTTATTACAGAATAGAAGACCCGAATACGCTGCGTCTCAAAACTTTTAGAAGACTGGGTCCGATATTAATGATAGTATCTCCGAAGCCCTTTGTGATATGGAACTTCATCACAGTTCGACAGACCAAGGCTTGGCCTAGTAATGATCCAGACTATACATTATTCCTAAATATTTGCAATGTCACAATTTTCTTATATGTAGAGACGAGATATACATTTTTGTTTCTTTATAATCGGTTGAGTCGTCTTAAGTTTCTACCGTTCCGACTTCTGGCATCCTTAACTCAAAATTTGCCTTTTATCGAAATTATGTAAAAATAGTAGTTAAAAATGTAATATTATACCAAATTTTAAATATGTTGGCTTCAGAAAATAGATTAATTTGCACTATTATTTAGATCGAATTGTGGGGGTGTAGTGTAGTCGTGGACGTTTAAAACTCGAAACATTCCGGTAAGTAGCAATGGCTGTTTTAAAATTTTGTCCCTGCATACTTATATACTTACTTAAGTCTATCGTGACTTCAAAGCTGTTCCTTATGTGATTCGAAGTCTTGTTTTTAACAAAACTTTACTACTATTCTCTCGGTTTGATAATGAGTTCGGGCTTAACTTATGTATAAAGAAACAATTTTAAGTCAACTTCTGTTTTAAGTCTGCATGAATAATACGAAGCCAATCCTATCTTATTGACTCCAATCCAATCCTATTGGTAGACTATGTGTGTTTGTCTTTATGCCCTGAAAAGTTTCAAAAAAATATGCATCTTGTCAATTTGTCATTATTATTAAAAAACATAGTCCTATAGTCAGAAGCAAGACTGTGCAATTATTTAGAGTTTGAATTGATAAGTTTACTGTATTAGCCATTGAAGGTTCTAAGTTTGACGAAAATACCTGGTATCATGCTTACACCGAAACCACAATATTTTGCGGTCCATGTAAACCGAATGAGCCGATATCAAACTTTTAATCTTGTTTTACCACATTTTCATTTTAGCACATTCATGATTCTGGCAAGAGGGCGAAGTGCGTACGTAGAGGAGCTGTGCTGAAGAATAAACTCATACCTCGCATTCTTGTCCGGTTTTTTCGCTGGACGAAATTGAACATTGTCACCGACCAAGTCCTTACGACGAATTAAACGTCTACGTCAACGGCATCAAGCTTCCGACTGTCACACATCCTAAAATCTTAGGGTTTACGTTTGACGACATGTTCAACTACGGCGGTCATGTAGCCTCGATTGCCACCAAAGTACAAAGCCGCAACAAAATCCTCAAGTCGCTAGCTGGCAGCACTTGGGGGAAAGATAAAGAAACGTTACTGGCAACGTACAAGGCAATTGGCCAGCCGGTTCTGAGCTACGCGACGCCTATATGGTCGCCGGGGCTAGCAGACACCCACTGGAGGAGGTTGCAGGCCTGCCAAAACACTGCACTCAGAACTGCCACGGGATGCTTCCTTATGTCTCCTGAACATCATCTCCATAGTGAGGCAAAAATGCTCGGAGTAAAAGAGCATAGCGAAATGCTGACCAGCCAATTTCTGTTCAACTGCCATAAACCGCAGCACCCGAACAGAAGCGTGGTCAATGAAAAGCCGCCTCCCAGGAGAATAAAGAGTCATCTCCGTAAGCACTATGATGAGATCCGGCATCATATTTTTCCGCCGTTTATCCAAAGGTGCATCGGCGCTCCCTCAATCTCATCCACACAGAGGCGGTAAACTCCTTTGTCAGCTCTCGTCCGGTGAACGCCATCCTACATGCACAAGCTCCACCTGTTGCCGAATAGGAACGCGAACTGGCTGGAATTGTGGTTGTTGTTCATGCACATGTACTCCGTGGCGGCTATGTATATCTCATGAACAAAGTGCTTGTGCTGTGCTATGGTGTTGTTGGTGCGTTTACTTTCATTGATTAATCTGACTTACTGCAATCCTGTGTTACTACTGCCATTAATACAAAGGTGCGGAGATAGTTGGGTAGAGTCCCATGATGTTACTACTACCAATTTAATACTTGTCTGCCTAGATGTAAAAAAGTACGCCTACAACAATGGAAAAATGTATTAAGACACATTTGGAACATGCATCTAAAAATTCACTGGGCAAATGGCTGTGAATGCATACATATATATAAGTATCAACGCGTGTGTATATCCGTAGGATTTGCGGTTACGGGCATGTTTAAGGCAATAAGTTCTACTACTTACCATGCACGCGGCCTCTTGGGGCTGGTATACCTCACGGTTTCTGGGTACCGTTAAATTACAGGACTTTACAAACAAAGCACAATAGAACAGACTTCATCACAAGTAACCTCAACTTTCTAATAACCGATATTACGCAGTCACTTTTATAGACTATACCCTGCCTGGAAAACTCCTTCGTGCCTCCAGCATACAGGTGCATTTCATGTAAGATCACGGTTATGTACTTTTGCATTGTATGGTTTACACATACATGCATTATCGAAGTACAGTCTCAGGGTGGCAGTTGCATGAAGTGCATCTGAGCCTTGCTAGGCAGGGACTAATTTATATAGCTGTTTGCTACATTCCACCTTCATCTGATCTATCAGTTTATGTGCACAAATTTTGGCTGTTGAATGCCGTCCTTTCTATAATTAAGCCCTTGGATTCAATGATTGTGGTTGACTTTAACCTAGCATACATTTCGTGGAGCATAATTAATTTAAGTATTGTGCCAGTTTCATCTAAGTTGAGTAACAATTAGTTTTTGCATGAAATTACCCTATCTTGGTTTCAGCCAGATCAATGTTTTCCGAATGAGTTTGGTAAAGTTTTAGATTTGGCCTTCGTTGATGACTTATCTAAGTTCTTTATAAATCGGTGTGTTCCTCCAGTTTTGCTTGAAGATGTTTATCATCCCTCTCTTGAGATAGTTTATGAAACCATAAGCAATGAGCGGGAGAGCGTAAAGAAACCGTATGACTCTAATAAAAGATTTGATTTTGATGAAAGCCAATTACAAAATATGAAATAAAGAACATTTTAAATGTATCTAGCCTGAATACAAAGAGGATGTTGAGCATAGCGTTTTACATTTTAATAGTACTATTTATAACCTTTTTGAAAAGTTAACCGCACCTGTTTTTATGAAGAACTAACTGAAGCCTGGTTCACTAAAGAGCTAAAAGATTTAAAAAATAAAAGATCGCGTTTTTTTAATGTGCGTCGTAGATATTTAAAATTGAATAAAAAGTGTTACAAAGATTGAATATGTAAAATGCAACCCGAAATCATTTTATGGTTTCGTGAACTCTAAACGCCAAAATTTAGGGATAACATCTCTATCGACAATCTAGAAATTGCCAATTTCTTCGTTCAATTCATCAGCTAACAACTACCCGTATCAACCACACTCAAGTAGTTCAATCCATGTTCCTAATTTAAACCCAGGAGATGTTATATTGCATCTTAAGTCCTTGAAGGAGTCATTCAAATATGGCACTGATTTAATACCGGCATGCTTTCTTAAAAAGTGTGCTGAACACATCTACCAATCCCGGACTGATTTTTTTTAACCTTCTTTACAGTGTGGCATTTTCCCGACTACATGAGAAGAGTCTTTTCTTTTTCCTCTTTATCTGTAAGTCGTCTTTAGAAAACTATCGTGGAATAGCAAAGCTCTCTGCTTTTCTCAAATTATTTGAAGCTATCGTTACTAATCAACTAACATTTTCGACCTCAACACTGATTTGCAAATTTTTTGGCATGCATTTTTAGGATAAATCGACCACAACCAATTTACTTGGATAATCTCCACACCGACATTATTGTCACTCTTTACTCATTCAGAAACTGGATCTGGTTGGCGTTCAACCTGGTCTTCTCCTATCTCTCTGGTAGAATGCAAGGAGTCATTTTAAAAAACTCCGTTTCTAGCACCATTGATATATCCTCGGCTGTTCCTCAGGGCAGCCATCTGGGCTTGGTTCTGTTTTTGATTTTCATAAACGATATCTGCACTATAATAAAACATTAAAAAATCTTGATGTATGCTGACGACGTAAAACTATTTAAGTAAGTATTTCCTTCAAATGAATTTAGACTACTTAGTTACTTGGTGTAAACAATATGTCGCTCAATCTGTATAAATATAAACTCATGTGTTTTTCACGTCGGTTTTTTTATACAATTACCAACAACAGTCTTGAACATTTAAATGTTTTTGTGGACTTGGGTGTGGCTACAGTGGCGATGAGGCTACAGTCATTAAAGCTAGAGGTGTATTAGCTTTTGTGAAAAGGTGTTCAAAAGAATTTAGCTACCCTTATGTTACTAAGACCCTTTTTACTTCATCAGTTAGACATATATTAGAATGTGGCTTGATTGATTGCTGGAATCAATTCGGAAACAATTCCTACTTTTTGCCTTGAAAAATCTTCAAAAAACCATACAAAGTACACTTATCCTAAGTCATATAAAAAAGGTGGTCCAGTTTACATGGTCTACCTTTTATTGAACAATTTTTTTTTACCCCTTTTTATTAAACATTTTATAAGTTTCCTTTTTACTTACATGAAAAATAAGTTTACTTTTTACTCCCAGCCTTTCATATATAAATACTTTCCCAGTCTTTCAATTAAAAACAAACTTTGATTTTTTTTTTGTAACTAAACCTTAAAAAAAAGCCATAAAAATATCTACTTTTCGAAATCGCTTTTCATATTTCGGTTTAGAACTTTTATTTATATTAAATTACATATCGTCACCTTAGAGTGTAAACCTGCTAACGACCAAAAACCATATTTTACAGTAGAGGCAAAAAACTAAATATATCTTTAACTCTTAGTCTAAGTTGCAAATTCAACATATAGTTTGTTTATCCCGTAACCTTCTATGTCCCTAATCCAGAAGGAGTGAAGAAAATTGCATTTTAATGGTTCTATTGCCGAATTTGTAACTTAGCAGGTTTTCTTCTTATGTTTTAAAATTTGAAGTGAATTTAGCAGAAAAGTATCATATTGGGCTTACTTTAAGGTATTTTACGTACATTTCAGAATCTATATTAATATCTATAGTGTTTTTGAATTTTAGTAGAGATATCAGGCTTAAATTATGAGAAATTAGCCTAAAATGAACTTTTAACTACTATATTATCATTTTTAACAAATTTCTTATCGAACATTTATTTTTTCTTTACAGCCAAAATAAGTTCAAAACATTTCCAACAACTTTCATTCAGACAGTTCTTATTTCTTCGAACTCGTTTTAGCAAAAAAAAACACAATTTTTATAATTTTAATGTAATTTGTTTAAACAATTATTTTTTTTACTGAGAATTGACCATTTTAACGTATTTTTCAAAATAAAAGTAATGTTATGTTATTATTTTTTTAAACATCTTTTTTTGCTTTCCATTCGTGGTTGTTTTTCACGACTTTCTGCTGTAACAGCCATAACACCTACACGTTTTTTTTCTATAACACGTTTGGAAACAAATGTTAACAACTGTACATACATATCTTTCTGTTCCTTGTGTATGCATTGGAATATTAGGATCATCTAGTGTTGGCTCATCATAATCCAAGAATTGTACCAAGTGATCGTATGGAATATTTCTTGTGAATGCCGGTTCAGATAGTAAATTATCGTCATTCCGATCAATCATATCAGTATAATCTGAAGCATTAAAATAGATTTTATATTTTTTGTAGAGTCTGAGTTTTGGATCAAGTATTTTTTCTCGATAATATAAAATTTTTTTGATAGTTCTATCCCGTATGGCTTTTCTATCATCAAATACCATTGTTAGTAACATGTTTTCTAGATGAGCTTAATATGAATTGTTTTGGATTACACCATCTACAATATTAAGTAAATTACGTGGTAGGTACCGTGTCCAACGAATAAACTTTGATAAAAGTACACTGCCGTATATAACAGAATTATAGTATTTTACATTGAAATACATTGGCACATAAATTCTAATAATATAAACTGCTAGAGTTTTCAAATTTTCCGATGGTGTATTAGTTGTTATATATAGACGTAATACCCGGCTTGCTTTGGTTAGCCATCGAGAATGTACCCCTGGTCCTGGTTTTATGTTAGCTAAATCAACTGAAACAACACCATTTGAAATTGCTTTGGCCATTTGATATAAATATTTAACATCTGTAGATGATTCTCGTTCTTGTTCATCACTGATTATACCAGGCATACTTTCCAATGCTATTGGTTCAAAATCACTTACAACCTGAAAAATAAATTTTTTAGATCAATTAAAATTAGTATAATTTAATTAAATTTAAAATAATTTTAAGAAATGCATACCTGTAATTTTTCACAGTCTTGAATGTCTTTGAATATAAATCCACTTGCTTCTCTTGGTCCACTCGTGACTGTTTTATCTAATGCTCTGAATAAACGACCAAATGGTAATGCATTGAAATGAAGCAAACATATAAACCAGTGCAGTGGTCTATTTAAATGCCTTTCAAAAAGTCTTATGACACCATTTTCTATTCCAGTATTAGCTGGTTCTCCATCGCTGCATATTCCAATTAATTGATCTATTGACAGTTTTTTGCCATTGAAGAATTCATTTAATTTTTTTAATTTGTTTTTTGCATTTTCTTCTTCACCCAAATTAACATGTCCAAGTAATTCAGCATTAGGGTCTTTTAGAACAGGTTCTTTTACCATATTTGTATGAATTTCTCATTAATTTTCTCTCTAGTTAATGAATCATTTTTTCTGCCATCGAAAGAAAATGCAGTTATGTTGGAATCTATGTATCGTTTACGAAGCACTTCATCTCTAGCTATAATTTTTTCTCCTGCAACTTTAGATTTATCCATTACTAGCTTGTACCCGTAGGTTTCACTCCATATTTCTATAACAAAATCCCAGTTGTATGGGAGGCGCCACGCCCCCTTTTTCGTTATCCGCAGTTTTTCTGCATGTGGTAGGGATTAATGTCATATAACCCCTTACCAAATTTCAGTAGTCTAATGTAAATACTTCCAGAAATACGGACTGTTAAAAATTCCATTTGTATGGGAGGTGCCACGCCCCCTATATATATCAAAATATTTTTTAGCCCATGACCATCCCAGTAAGGTATCCAGTTCGTGTTTCAAATTTGGTTACGATCGGTTTATACGTTTAGGACGCAAGTCAAGCTATAGATACATATATACATACATAATTTGAATTTTATATATAGATGACAAGTTCACCACGAACATCTCGAATATTTATATCTTCGAAAAGGGCTGTTGCTAAACATGAAGCAACTCTATCTGAAACACCGAATCTGTCACACATCATAGCAAAGTTTATAGCATTGTATCGTTGAGTATAATGTCCTCGTTTCATTGTAACAGATACTTCTGCGACTGCTTCATTTGAAATTTGTGCTTCACCTGTTTCCATATATGTTCCAAGTGGTTCGTCTGTTGGATCATCACTAACTGTTGGCATTGTTTGTATTGTTGTAGGTATTTCTTCTACAATGTCATCCATATATTCAGGTATTGTGAATTTTCTATCATTATGTTGGTTCTTTTAAATGGTTTGGTATTAAACCACATGAGCATTCTGTTGTTTTTAACTTGCATTTACATTTTCCAATGTAAAATAATTCATTTGTTGATTGTACGAATGCTGTAAATTCCTGAACTTTTTTTCTGTGTTTAATGCTTTCGTGATTATTTTCAATTAAAACATTTATTTTTCTTAGAATACTACGTCTATCAATTAGTGGAATATTCAATTTATTCCAAATTTCAACCAACTTATCAATTAAATGAGGAGTTAAATTTTACTTTGAATTTTAGCATGATCACTTAAAAAAAAAATAAAATCTTAAAATGTCACGACTAGACGGTAAATTCAGATTATTTAATTCACTTGATAAATCAAATGCAATAATATCGTGTTCAAGTATATGTGATAAAGTGGATTCAGATGATGTAGAAGGATTTGGTTCATCCATTTTAAATTTAAATACAAAAACTTTGCTGTCTGAATGAAAGTTGTTGGAAATGTTCTGAACTTATTTTAGCTGTAATTTTTGGCTAATTTCTCATAATTTAAGCCTGATATCTCTACTTAAATTCAAAAACACTATAGATATCAATACAGATTCTGAAATGTACGTAAAATACCTTTAAAGTAAGCCCAATATAATATTTTTCCTATAATTGTATCAGAAGCTATGAAGTTTTTTGGCCGAACCCTACATTCATATGGCAAAATATCTATTTTGGAAAAGTGGGGGACTCGAAATCGGACTTAGAGCTGTGGTGTCTTCAGCAATGTTTCTTAGAATCATCTGTAGATTGCGTTTTTGCAATACTCTTGATTTAAAAAAGTTTTACCCGCTCTAATGTAAGAAATTAACTCGTACTGTTTTCTTTAAATGGTCATCTTACCGTCTGGGCGATTTTGACCGTCCAACATAGCTCGCCAGTCGTTTCTTCGTTGCGCCAACTGGCGCCAAATGGAAACACCGCGGGATCGCAAATCGGTCTCCACTTGGTCCTTCCATCGGAGTGGTGGTCTCCCTCTTCCTCTGCTTCCACCGGCGGGTGCCGATAAGAATACCTTCTGGGCTGGAGCATCTTCGCTCATTCGCACAACGTGGTCTGCGTAGAGCTCATACAGCTCATCATTAAATCTTCTTCGGTACTCGCCGTCGCCAAGCGTAGAGGTCCACAAATCTTTCGAAGAACCTTTATCTCGAATACTCCCAGAGCCGCCTCATCAGATGTTGTTAGTGTCCACGCTTCTGCACTATATAGCAGGACGGGTGCGATGAGTGACTTATAGAGTGTTATTTTCGTTCGTCGAGAGAGGACCTTACTTTTCAATTGCCTACTCAGTCCGAAGTAGCATTTGTTTCCAAGAGTAATTCTTCGTCAGATTTCTAGGCTAACATTATTGTTGGTGTTAATGTTGGTTCTCAGGTAAATTAAGTCCTTTACTATTTCGAAATTATATCTCCCAACAGTGGCGTGGCTGTCATGATGACAGAAGGTACTTCGTTTTGCCCTCATTCACCACAAATCCCATTTTCTCCGCTTCGTTTTCTAATTTGGATATCAATATCGTCAGCATTTTATAAAATATTGTTTCAGCGCGGTTAGGTTCTGCAGCTTGTATTATTTTCTCCAGCATTGAATTACAGAAATCGCACGACAGGGGGCCACCCTGTCTGAAACCTCGTTAAGTTTCGAACGGCTCGGAGAGGTCCTTCCCAATTCTGACCGAGCTGGCGGTGTTGTTCAAGGTCATTTTGCATAGCCGTATAAGTTTTGCGGGGAAACCAAATTCAGACATAGCGGCATATAGGCAGCTGCTTTTCGAGCTATCGAAAGCGGTTTTAAAATCAACAAAGAGATGATGTGTGTCGATTCTTTCCTCACGGGGGTTTTCCAAGGTATTGTAAAAATCTGGTCGATGGTAGATTTACCAGGTCTGAAGCCACACTGATAAGGTCCTATTAGTCTGTTCACATCAGGCTTCAGTCTTTCGCACAATACGCTTGATAGGACCTTATATATGATATTCAAAAGGCTAATTCGGCGATAGTTGGCGCAGGATCGCCCTTCTTGTGGATTGGGCAGAGAACGCTTCGATTCCAATCTTCAGGCATACATTCATCCGACCATATTCTGCATAGAAGCTGATGCATGCGCCTTACCAGCACGGAATCCGTTCTTGAATAGCTCAGCAGGCAAACCATCCGCGCCTTATTGTTTTTCAATCGCGCTATTGCTCTTGCTCAGTTTCTCCGTTTCTCTGGTTTCTTGCTCAGTTTCTCCGTTTACGGGCACAGAAGTGATCCCTCCATATTCTGAGTGCTCTCTGAACATCGGCCACCTGGTCGCCTTTCTGATTCTTACAGGAGTTTGCCCCGGGTTTAAAACCTTTTGTCATTCGCCGAATTTTTTGATAGAATAATAACGCCCGAAAATTCCCTTTGGCCAGCATCTCAAGCTCCTTTATTTCTCGCTTTTTTGCCTCTTTTCGCCCGGAAAAGGCGCCTCGCTTCCCTCTTCAACTCGCGTTGCCTTGTAGGCTTCGTCCTTTCTTTTCGTTGCAGCGCGGCACTCTTCATCATACCAGTTGTTTCTTCGCGTTCGCCGGAATCTAATTACTTCTTCGGCTGCGGTACGGAGTGCTCCTGAGATATGAACCCACTGCTCATGCATTCCACTAGGTTGAATTGTTCTCTCAGAGAGCAGGTGTGAGAGGCGATCTGCGAAATAATTGGCGGTCTGTTGCGATTGCAGCTTTTCGACGTCCAGCTTTCCCTGCTTTTTTTGTTGCACCTGTTTGGTCGTACAGAGGCGGGTATGAATCTTGGCTGCTACTAGGTTGTGATCAGAAGATTCTGGAAGCATGCCGTCCGCCTATAACAACGTGGGCGATCTGGTTGCATGTTTTTCGATCGGGGGACAGCCATGTAGCTATGTCGTTTATATACATATATATTTAATGAATAAATATTTTATTTTCTTATAGAAAGAAAACTTTTATTTTTGAAAGAACAAAAATTCAATCCAATATTTTAATTTTGATAACTAACATTTATCAACAGTGAACCAAAAATAATTTTAAAAATTAATAAAGTAATATATAACGCAAGTATATAACCCTACATATACTCCCCCTCCAGTGAAACGATCAATTAATTTATGTTAAATGTTATTTTCTTTTTGTTGTTTGAAAGTGTTGATGAGTTAGTGTTAAGTACTGTGTCTGTAATTACGTTTGCAGGTTTGAAATTGTTTTAATAGTATTTCCATGTTGAATTTTGAATACTTTATCATGTTTAGAAATAACTTTAAACGGACCATCATAAGGTGATTGTAAATTCGACTTGTGAATAACTTTAACCAATACGTATTCACAAGAATCTAAATTTTTAGGAATGAAAGAATACTCAGTGTTGTGATGTAGGACCTTTGATCTAACATGTGAAAAATATTTTCTTAATTTAGAAAGAATTTCAATCGTATTATCTACTTCATTACCATTATTATTGGAAACAACTAGTTCACCTGGTAATCTAAGTGTTTGTCCATATACTAATTCCGCAGAAGGACACTTTAAATCTTCTTTGAAAGATGTGCGTAAACCTAATAGAATCAATGGGAGAATTTCAGACCAGTGCATTGAATCATCTGAGGAAGTGATAGCTGTTTTCAGTATCCTATGAAGTCTTTCTATCATTCCATTTGATTGAGGATGGTATGGAGTTGTATGAATTTTGTGAGATCCTAATAACTTAGTTAGCTCTGTGAATAATTTTGATGTGAACTGTGATCCTTGATCAACAGTTATGTTTAGTGGAATACCGAAACGAGGAATGTAATTATAGACAAAAG
Source organism: Merzomyia westermanni (assembly GCA_949987695.1). Taxonomy (NCBI): domain Eukaryota; kingdom Metazoa; phylum Arthropoda; class Insecta; order Diptera; family Tephritidae; genus Merzomyia; species Merzomyia westermanni. The sequence continues at coordinate 113,559,658 of OX465290.1, read as the reverse complement.
TTGTTGCTATAGTATTTGCTGAAATATCCCTAAGCGGATATGCTCCAGGCCAACGTGTATGCCTGTCAATGATAGTTAAAATGTAACGATTTTCTTTTGATACAGGTAATGGACCAACTAGGTCCATATGAATGTGTTCAAATCGTCCAAAAGGTATCTCAATTTTTAGCAAGTAGCAGACCAATTATTTATTTCTTTGCGCATATTAGGCCAGAAGTATTTAGATTGAATTAATCGTCTAGTTGTGCGAGCACTTGGATGCGATAAACAGTGAATTTTGTCAAAAATAATTTTTCTTATAGATTTAGGAACAAACGGCCTAAAAGGTTTTTGGGAAATATCACACCATATATTAAGATTAAGAACTGGAATACCAATTTCTTTTAAATTACTGTTTGAATTTTGATCAGATATTATGTTTTGAAGTGTTTGGTCTTTTTGCTGTTCTTCATATAAGGTCTGGAAATTTATGTCTTTAGCTAAAATTGTGTTAGTATCCGGAATACGAGAAAGGGTATCAGCAACAATATTTTCTTTTCCTGAAATGTATTGAATGTCATTTGTAAATTGTGCTATGTATTCTAGATGTCGAATTTGTCGTGGTGATCTGTCTGTTTTTGAATTAAGAATTTGTGTTAAGGGCTTATGATCAGTGTAAATGGTGAATGTCGTACCTTCAAGAAAATGTTTAAAATGTTTAACTGAATTATAAATCGCTAAAAGCTCTCTGTCAAAAGTTGAGTAATTCATTTCAGTAGGAGATAATTTACGTGAAAAATAGGCGAGTGGTTCTAAAATATTGTTACTAACTTGTTGTAAGACTGCACCAATTGCTACATTTGAAGCATCTACAGCAATAGTCTTCTCTGACCAACTAAGTTCTTAAAGTTTATGTTTAGTAGCAAATGGTTACATTTCATGCAGAGGACCAAGTTCTGCTGCTAACATTTTACCATATCTATGGTAATAATTAACCATTCCTAAAAATTTTTGTAATTTATTTATAGAAATAGGTTTTTTGAAGTTGATTATTGTCTCAATTCTTTCTAAGGATGGCCTAATTCTTCGTTCTAACTTATTCGTTCCAAAGATACATTTCGAAGGTTCAATATTTAAATTATATTCGAGTTGATTTGGTTTTGTGTTTTTCCGACAGGGTGGATACTGAATTTATACTGGAACGAATTTTCGTCATCCCTTGTCAATTTTGGTTTTGTAACAAACCGGTTTCGGCGAACCGCCATCTTCAGTGCTTGATTTCGTTCTGATCTGTGTCTATCCTTTGTCATGTATTTATAGTCTGGATGCTGTATCAGGTAGTGTTAGTATTCGTGTATATGAGTCGTGTCTTACGAACGTATCCGAACGGGTACCTGCAATGAGGGTTGTTTTTAACGCTCGTTTATTAGTTGTGGTGTTATATCGGATAATTAGTTTGAGGATGTTAGGTCAGGTAATGTTAAGTGTATACTTAAGGGTGGGTTTTGACTCTCGTTAGTCATGTAGAAGTCAGTGATTTTTGTTTTCTGAGTTGTTTTGTGTGTGTGCTCTTTTATTGTTACTCGTTTTGTTATTGTACCTGCGGTGTTGTTTGGTCCTCTGTAAATTAGTTTTAGCGGGTCAAATATTGCGTCAGAAATGGTGTTTGTTTGTTCGTTAATTACTCTCCCGTCAAATGTCTTAAGTTTGTATATTTCCATGTTTTCTAGCACATTTAAGCGCCGCCCTTTTCTTTGTACGTGAAGTATTCTGGCTGTGTTTTTGATGTTGGTCGGGGTGCATTTGTTTTTGAACATGTGATTTGCATAGTTTAACTCTGTTGTAATAGTGGGTTTCGGTGTTTTTCTGTTGTAGTCCCTGATGTGCTCCCGGAATCGTGTACCTATTTTTCGTCCTGTTTGCCCTATGTAGCTGTGCTGGCATTCGCAGGTAAGCTTGTATATTCCTTGTTTCTTGAGTGGTTCTTCCGAGTTAGTGTTGGTTCTTAGTTTTTGTCCTAAGTTGTTTGATGTTCTGAACGCTGTGTTGATATCGTGTTTCTTAAAGAAGTTTGCCAATTTGTGTGTCGGTTTTCCAGTGTATGTCATTGTAGTCCAGATCTTGGATTTTTCTTCTGCGTTGTGTCTGAACCTGACCACAGTGGACATCAACAGCGAAGAAACGAAACTTCTGGAGAAGGGATTAAAACACAACATAGTAGACAACAACAAGGCTAGAAAAACGGAGCAAGCGATAGTGGATGCAGAGGTTGCAATATCGCTCCTCCCCTACGAAGAACAAGAACACGCAAGACACATGTGTAGGGAGATCATCAATAAGGACATAAAACAGCAGGAACATCGAAGCACGAATAAAGAGGAGATTATAATGAAGGGGCTTCAACAAAAACTAAAAAGGAACAACGTGGTGACAACAAAGGCCGACAAAGGAAACACAACAGTACTCATGGACAAGGACGAATACATAACGAAAACCGAAAACTTAATTAAAGAAATGAAATGCCGCATAATCAGCGAGGATCCCACCGATAAATACCAGATGGAGACCTAAAGGGCCATTAAGAATGCCACAAAAATAATAGACGATAGGACGGGACATACTCTGACACAAATGAACCCATCAGCTCCCCACTAATAGCGCTACCAAAAATTCATAAGCAGGACACGCCAATGCGACCAATAATAAATTTCAAATCAACGCCGGGTTATAAACTTTCAAAACATATAAAGACGATACTGAATGACACGCTTGAACTCGACCATGAACATACAATAAAGAATACAAATGAACTAATAGAAAGACTTGAAACCGTCAAACTCACAGAGAACAGGACAATCGTCTCATTTGACATAAAATACGAGGTGTGTTCAAAAAGTATCGCGAATTTTGTGTTTTTTCAAAAATTATTTATTTATTCATGAATATCTATTTTGTCCCCTTCAAAGTAATCCCCATGAGATATTATACACTTGTGCCAACGGTTTTTCCAATCCTCGAAGCACTTCAAAAAATAATTTTTTTGTATCTTGTTCAGCTCCTCCTTCGATGCCGTCTTTATCTCGTCAAGAGAAGCGTAACGTCGTCCTTTCATGGGCCTCTTCAGTTAAGGGAACAAAAAAATGTCACAGGGGGCCAGATCTGGGGTATACGGTGGCTGCGGCATCATTAGTGTGTTGTTTTTGGCCAAAAAGTCGCGCACAAGCAACGATGCGTGAGCAGGGGCGTTATCGTGGTGCAAAAGCCAATTTTTGTTCTTCCACAAATCCGGGCGTTTCTGGCGGATTGCTTCGCGCAAATTGCGCATAACTTCCAGGTAATATTCCTTATTGACCGTTCTTCCCTGTGGCAAGAACTCATGATGCACCATGCCCCTGCAATCGAAGAAAACTGTCAGCAAAACTTTCACATTCGACCGAACTTGGCGCGCTTTTTTCGGTCTTGGTTTGTGCGGCAGCTTCCATTGAGATGATTGAGCTTTGGTTTCCACGTCATAACCATAAACCCACGATTCGTCACCAGTTATGACCCTCTGGAGCAAATTTGGGTCGTCGCGGACAGAGTTTAACATCTCATTAGCAATGTTCATGCGATGCTGTTTTTGGTCACAATTGAGCAATTTTGGTACGAATTTCGCGTAAAAATCGAAGACGATCCAAAACACGTGCAAGCAAAGCAGCTGTCAACAATTAACTGAACATTCAAAATGGCCGAGCTTGTCGGCATAAGTGAGAGACATGAGTACCAACATAACGCCACAAAAAATTCGAAATTCGAATATACGTAACCAGCGAAAATTCAAAATTCGCGGTACTTTTTGAACACACCTCGTACTTATATCCCTCCATACCGCTTCCAGAGACATTAGACATAGTAAACAAAACACTACGAGACAAAACCAAAGATATGATCAGAACAGCACAAATCACAAACACACTAAGAACAACTTTACAGCAAAACTACTTCAAGTTCAACAATAAAATATACAGGCAAACAAACGGACTAGGGATGGGAAACCCAACGTCATCAATTCTCATGGAGGCATTCATACAGAACTTGGAAACAAAATATATGCAAGAACTAAAAAACGAACTAGGAGTGACATTTTACGCAAGGTACGTCGACGACATCATATGCATACTGAACAATAACAATGAAGAACGAATACTAGAATTCCTAAACAGACAACATGAAAACATAAAATTTACTATGGAGACCGAGAAAGAAGGAGAACTGAACTACCTGGACCTAACAATAAGAATTGATAGAATTACAAACAAGTTTAAATACGACATCTACAGGAAACCAACAACAGACACCATAATTCATGCTACGTCAACAGCACAAAAATGCGGCATTAAGGCACCTAGTGGACAGACTTCAAAGAACACCCCTCACTCAGGAATCATACAAGAAAGAACTAACCACCATATACGACATAGCCACGAGCAACGGATACAAAAAATGACTAATAGACAAACTCCGAAGGAACCATGGACCACAAAAAGACACAACGCAGAAGAAAAATCCAAGATCTGGACTACAATGACATACACTGGAAAAACGACACACAAATTAGCAAACTTCTTCAAGAAACACGATATCAACACAGCGTTCAGAACATCGAACAACTTAGGACAAAAACTAAGAACCAACACTAACTCGGAAGAACCATTCAGGAAACAAGGAATATACAAGCTTACCTGCGAATGCCAGCACAGCTACATAGGGCAAACAGGACGAAAAATAAGTACACGATTCCGGGAGCACATCAGGGACTACAACATAAAAACACGGAAACCCACTATCACAACAGAGCCAAACTATGCAAATCACATGTTCAAAAACAAATGCACCCCGACCAACATCAAAAACACAGCCAGAATACTTTACGTACAAAGAAAAGGGCGGCGCTTAAATGTGCTAGAAAACATGGAAATATACAAACTTAAGACATTTGACGGGAGAGTAATTAACGAACAAACAAACACCATTTCTGATGCAATATTTGAACCGCTAAAACTAATTTACAGAGGACCAAACAACACCGCAGGTACAATAACAAAACGAGTAACAATAAACGAGCACACACGCAAAACAAATCAGAAAACAAAAATCACTGACTTCTACATGACTAACGAGCGTCAAAACCCACCCTTAAATATACACTTAACATTACCTAACCTAAAATCCTCAAACTAATTACCTGATCTAAAACCAGAACTAATGACTTCTACATGACTAACGAGCGTGAAAACCCACCCTTAAGTATACACTTAACATTACCTGACCTCAAACTAATTATCCGATATAACACCACAACTAATAAACGAGCGTTAAAAACAACCCTCATTGCAGGTACCCGTTCGGATACGTTCGTAAGACACGACTCATATACACGAACACTAACACTACCTGATACAGCATCCAGACTATAAATACATGACAACGTATAGACACAGATTAGAACGAAATCAAGCACTGAAGATGGCGGTTCGCCGAAACCGGTTTGTTACAAAACCAAAATTGACAAGGGATGACGAAAATTCGTTCCAATATAAATAAATTATATTCCGCCAACCTTTCAAAAACAGATTTTAAATGTTCAAAATGTTGATCTTCGTCATCACTAGCAACAAGTACTCGTATATCATCAATATAGACAAAAACAAAATCAAACCCAGAAAATACCTCATTTATAAAACGTTGAAATGTTTGTGCGCTGTTTCGTAAACCAAAAGGCATGCGTACGAACTCAAACATTCCTGCTGTTTAATGAATGTCTTCTTCGGCCATGGGTATCTGATGATATGCTCGGACTAGATCAATTTTCGAAAATATTTGTTTGTTTTTTAAATCAATAGCTAAATCATGTATATGGGGTAATGGATATCGATCAGGTATGGTAATGAAATTCAGTCTACGATAGTCTCCACATGGTCTCCAATCATTTGGTTCTTTTTTTGGGACCAAATCTAAAGGAGATGCAGTATGAGAACTAGAAGGTCTACATATACCTCTTTTGACCAAAAATTCGAATTCTGTTTTTGCAATTTTAAATTTAATTTGATCTAGACGACGAGGTTTTGAGAAAGGTAAAACTCCTTTAGTTTCAATTCTATGAACTGTTTGGTGTTGCACTGATTTGGTGTAATCTGGTTCACAAGTTATTGAGGGAAAATCTTTTAAGAGATTGGTAAATTTATTTTTCAGAAATTGGTATTTTGAGAGAAAATATAACACAAAATCCACTAGAGCCAGACACTTTTAATTTTGTTTTTAAGTCAGTAATTTCTTTATTCTAATATCAACTAGCAAACCAAATTTCTCTAAAAAGTTAGCGCCAATTATGGGAGTAGAAATATCTGCTAGTATGAAAGGAAATTCGAAATCGCGTCTTAAACCTAAATCAAGTTTTAAAAGTTTTGTACCAAAAGTTTTAATTGAAGAACCATTAGCTGCAGTTAAATTTAGATCAGAATTTCTTTTATGAGATTTGAATTTAGAAGAGGGAACTACAGAAACAATAGCACCCGTATCTATTAAAAAGTTTAATTTATTAAATTTGTCAAAAATAAATAGGCGGCGAGAAGGTTTAACGTCGTTTTCGCTACTAGCCACTGTCATAATGTGGCGTTTTAGTTTAAAGTCTTTGAATTTGTATTATAATTTGAGCTAAAATTACATGGTTTAATACATTTATAAGCGTTGTGTTTAAATTTTTGATGATACCAACAAATAATATTTTTATTTTGGTTATTGAAATTTCGGGGATTATAAAAATTACGTGATGTAGATAGATGTCGTTCTCTAGATCTAGATCGAATTTGAAGTTCATTTATATCTTCACTAATTTTATTTAAATTTTGAAACATGACAGTAGTTAATTCTGTCAAATTTTTAACACATTGTGTCAGGGCAATGTTTTCAGATCTATCTATTGCAGCAATTTTAGAAGATGGTTGATTATTAATTAAATTAAAAATTGTATCTGCTAAAGTAATAATTTCATCAGTAGTTTTATTGTTGCAAGAAATTAAATGAATCTGTATTTCTTTTGGTAATTTACTAATCCATAATTTAAAAAGAAGTTCTTTACTAATTATAGAATAAGAACTAATTAGAGAGGTCATTTGTCGAAATAATTCTGACCTAGAACGATCACCAAGTTCTGTTTAAGAAATAAGTTGTTCTAATATTTTTTCTTCGGAAAGAGAAAACATCAATTAATGCTTTTTTAATAGTTTCAAATTTATTTGTCAAAAGAGGTGGATTAATTATATCTATAATTTTTGAAATGGTTTCTCGTTGAAGTGCAATTAAAATATTCTGATATTTTATATTGTCATTTTGAATGTTGTTTATTTGGAATTGTCCTTCAACGAGAATAAACCAAGTTTCAGGGGATTGTTCCCAAAAATAAGGCAACTTAACTGATTTTGAAAAATTAAAATTATCTCTAAACATTGTGTTATTATCTGGAAGCATATTATCAGTATGAATATTTTGTGTGAGGTTCAAATTTGGAATTGAGTTGTTGGTTTCGTTTTGTGTCTCTGGTGATGTGAAGCTTCTTGTATGAATAGGTGATCGAATCATTTTAGTTAACTGGAGAAAGAGTGTACACAATAATAAAAATTTTAATATTAAGATTAATAGAAATAAATATTAAATTAACAATTTAATAAGAAAATTAATTCAAATATGTTAAAATAGATTATAATTTGGAAAAGTTAATTATAAAATACAATTAATGGCTTTTGATTTCAATAACTTCATTAATTATTCGTAATAAAATAATTTATTTTTATGTTTTTGTTTTAATATTATATCGTTTATTTTTGAAAATAAACGAAAACAAATTGGGTAGAAAAACTGGACTCTATTCTCAATTACAAAGAATTCAATGTCATCAAAAAGAGAACAAACTTTCGAAACCAAAAAAAAAAAAGGATTTTTCAAAATGCAGAAAATTTGAAATCGGTAAAAGGAGTTTACAATGTTAAATATGTATACAACATAAATATTCAACATACATATATATGCAATCAGAAAATAAAAATTAAATTAAATAAACTAATACAGATACAGCTCACCGTACGTTAAAAAAAAAAATATTAATGTTGATATTACAATGTTGTTGTTGTCGTTGTATTGCAGTTTTTGTTATTTATTTTTGGCCCTTCTTTTGTTATCGTTTTATCATTTTGCTTTGTTGACTGCTTTTATTATTGTTGTTGTTTAAATATTCGTTGTAAAAACACTTGATAAAGATCCAATGACGCTGCAAGATATTATGTCATCTTAGTTAAGACATCGGTTTGCTCAATGATACACATATTCTATCGGCTTTTGCAGACATATAAACGTTTTAATCGTCACTTGAGTGATGAAGTGAAAAATTTGTTTCAGGATATGACACGTATTTCGTTTAAAATTTACATTTAGTTATAATATATTATATGTCGACTTTCATTTCAATTGCCCGCATCTCGATTTGACATCATGTATCTGGTACTATCAGAAGTTATAATATGAAAGGTTCTCAGGATCGCCAATATGTCGTTTATATACATATATATTTAATTAATAAATATTTTATTTTCTTATACAAAGAAAATTTTTATTTTTGAAAGAACAAAAATTCAATCCAATATTTTCATTTTGATAATTAACATTTATCAACAGTGAACCAAAAATAATTTTAAAAATTAATAAAGTAATTTATAACGCAAGTATATAACCTTACAGAAGCCTGATGGATCTTCTTGTGCATAAACCTAGTGCTGGATATGATCATGTTTCGAGCGCCGGCGAAGTCGATCAGCCTGAGCCCATTTGGTGAAGTATGATCGTGGAGACTGAACTTCCCGACAGTGGGACCGAATACATCCTCCTTACCCACCCTGGCGTTAAAGTCGCCAAGCACGACTTTGATATCATGGCGGGGGCAGCGCTCGTATGCTTCTTCCAGGTGCTCGTAGAATGCATCCTTTTCCATGTCGTCCTTCTCTTCCGTCGGTGCATGAGCGCAGATAAACGATATGGTGAAAAATCGTACTTTTATGCGGATTGTGGCGAGACGCTCGTTCACGGGAGTGAACGACAGTACTCGGTGACGGAGTCTCTCCCACCACAAATCCCACGCCGAATCTGAACTTGTCTTCATGCCCACTCCAGTAGATGTTGCAAGGTGTTTTGATCGTATTTCCTCGTCCCGTCCATCGCATCTCTTGTATGGCGGTGATGTCAGCTTTTGCTTTCCTCAGGACCTCAACCAGCCGGGCAGCGGCACCTTCCCCATTAAGGAACCGGACAATCCATGCCCTTATCTCGTACTCCTTATTTCGTTTGGCGGGTGTTGTCATCTAAAAAGGGGTTCTCATATCCGAGGCTTTGCTGTTGAATTTCATTGGAACGTTGTTTTATGTGGTAGGTTTCAACCCCAACGCACAACCCGTTTCGCGGAAATTAACTCGACGTTCGATAAAACATTTGACTTTACTATCGAAAAAAACCACTTTAGGAACAATAAATAACAAGGTAAGTAAACCGAGTAAAACGGTTATCACACCAAGTCCTACAGAGTTTAATGCTCCGCAAAATATTCGAATGAAATGGGTAATATTGGATTTTGATAAACCATTCGATATGATTTTGGGCAAATTAAATGTTGAAATATTACACATAACAAATACGCAGTTGAAAATGGCTAATGGTTTTATCCTTCCATTTCTTGCAAAAGTTTTTCTAGAGCAGGTAGTTATTTTGGAGGTAAGCGATATGAAAAATATTTAAACAGATCATTTGAATAGGCAAGAAAGAGAAGACTCGTTTCCTGTCCTTGGTATCGATGACCCCATAGTAAATGGGATAGGGGTGGCACTGGTCAAAAGTGAATAGCGCCAAGTTTCAATCTACCTTCTCTTAATGTTAGTTAAGAGTTGCATGTTTTTGATAGTGCGATATACCTAGGCGTCCTTTTGGCAATTATTCAATCGATCTTATTCTATGGGGCAATAGTGTGGTGGAAGGCAGTCGAGGTGAACTACATTTGCAAAATACTAGGCAAAGTTCAGCGGGATGCCTGTGACGTAATTACTGGGGCGATTAGATCATGCCCCACAGGGGCTCTGAACATGATATGCAACATGCCACCAATCGATATCTCTATCAAGGAAAGAGCATGTTTTTGTTGTTGTTCTTTCCAGTGCTTCGCCCTGCCTAATGGTCACGATCACTCTGAGAATCGTCATCTAGCTCTTCTAACAGGAGTTCAAGGAAACGAGCAGTTTCAACTGGGTTTGCCGGAGTGATATTGGAAGAGTAGGTACAATTGAACAGGAAAAGAGATGTTTAGTATCATGAGGAGACATACCACATACAGGGCACGTAATTGGTATGGTGGGGTTCAGTCTGGATAAGTAAGAGTTTACCCAGTTACGATATCCAGAACGAACTTGTGCTATCATGACTAGTCTCCCTCAGAAGAACACGCTCCTCATCAGCTCCTTCAGAAACCAACTAGAATTTCACGTTAGAATGTGATAACTAACCTTTTTCTCGATATCGTGAACTACGTCGCCATCTTGTGGAGAATACTATAATTCTCGACAGTTTCTCAAACCGTTATCTAACCTTCTACCTTAGAGTAATACATTAGCATTGGAGTAGTTTTCTTATCTCCTCGAACCTAAATGTTTGCTTTGTACGGGGTTCACAGGCCGAGATCTGATGGATCTGCCTATCGACTCGGTATCGAGGTCGTCTAGAGCCCGCCTGTAGTTACGCAGATCAAACGGCAATCTAAGGTGTTTTGGGAGACTTGCAGGCCAGTTGGTGGCAGCAAGGTTGGGTGACCATATAGGCGCAGCGTAATCAGTAACCGGTCGGCCAATAGCCTTATATGTAGCTAGCACCGTTTCGCCTTCGATTTAGTCTGAGACAGGTTCAGATTTCGCTCGGTGAAGAAGCTGGAAAGGTCAAGGAGGTAACAGTTAATCCTCATAGAAAGTTCGTCGGGCCCTTACCCGAATCGGGCAGCCGTCAGCATAGGATACAATGAGGACTTCGTCTGGTGGGAGAGGAAGCCTCGAAATACAAAAATTAAACAGAACGGGGGATAGGACACCACCTTGCGGTAAACCTTGTTTAATTCTTCGTGGTCTAGATTTCTTGTTCCTTAATTTGACTGACGCCTGCCGACCGTTGAGGTAGTTAGCGGTCCACCTTTTCAGCCGGGTAGGAAGCGGTGTCTCTTCCAGCTCTCCTAGGATTGTGGCATAGAAAGGTCAAGTGCCACAAGCACCGTCCTATGTTTTGGAGGATGTTGATTCAAACCATAGTTTATCTGCGACGTTATGACATTCAAAACAGATGTTGTGCTGTGTGACGTCCGAAAACCATGTTGCAGTAAATACGGGAGCAGAATGGTCTCCAAACATTGAATACGTGGATAAAGTAAAAAATCTTGGTATCACATATAATAAACACCTTCACTGGAATGATCACGTTATCATCACAACCGGCAAAATATACGGGATGTTAAGAAGTTTATGGTGTAGCCAATGGTTCATACCACTTGAAGTCAGAATGCTTCTGGCTAAATCATACCTAATACCGACGTTACTATATGGTTGTGAATTGTTTTCTAGCTGTGACGTAACCAGTAGGAGCAAATTAAACGTGGCTTTTAATGGTATTGCAAGATATATATTTGGCATACGTCGATTTGGCAGAATATCTCATTATTCCAAACTTATTTTTGGTGTTACCTTCGAGAATCTTTTAAATTGTAAAACTGTAATTTACCTTCATAGAATAATATACACACAACAGCCGCATTATTTTTACCAAAAATTAAACTTCTTCAGGTCAGAAAGAGGAAACCGTATTATTCAAATAGAACATAACACTGCTTTTTCAGATCAACATTTCTATACAAACGCTATACGAATTTGGAATCGATTACCCCCTTATTTGCAATTGGTCAGCAACGCAACGCAATTTAAAAAGCTAATATATGAACATTTTAAATAACACTGTTAAATATCACTGTTATATTTTTAACTTTAAAACTTAAACTCTTGACTTTTTATTATTTGTTTTTTAATATTTTATATTGTAAATTAAATCTAAGTTGTCTTAGTTTTATTTTTATTTTTGGCATAATATTTTTTTATTTTTAATATGACTATAATACTATTCAGTGCCGTTATATAAGATGAAATCTTTGTACTGAATTATAAGCATACAAATAAATAAATAAATAAATAGCTTCGCAACTGGCGACAGGAAAGATATCGGACGATATGATTCTCCTTGGTTCGCTGGCTTCCCTTACCTCTGCGACCTTACTGAAGAGCTTAAGGCGCTGAAAAATAGGAAAACGCGATCTTTTAAATTATATAAGAAATCCGAATTAAACAAACATTACTTACTGTATTCCATTTTACGTCAGAAATGCATCGATTTAAATAAAAAGTGTTATAAAGCTTATATCTCTAAAATAAAAAGAGACATTATTCTCAATCCGAAGTCATTTTATAGTTTCGTAAATTTTAAACGAAAAGTAGCGGGATTTGCCTCAGGCATGAAATATCAAGACATTATATCTAGCGATAATCAAGATATCGCAAATTTATTTCCGCAATTTTTAACTTCTAACTAATCTACCATCACCAATTCAGACTTATTATTATTTAAATTATCCCTATAAGCTACACGGGAAAAATTTAATTAATTCACCAATTATATGCGGCAAAGATAATCTAATTTACCTTAAAACCTTGAAAGAATCTTTTAAATATGGTCCTGATAGGATTCCTACATGTTTCTTGAAAAAGTGTGCGAACCATATTTACCAGCCCCTTACCAATTTGTTCAATCTATCACTAAGGTGTGGTGTTTTTCCAACTGCTTGGAAAGAATCATTTCTTCTACCGCTTCATAAAAGCGGGACCAGGTCTTCTATAGAGAACTATCGTGACATAGCAAAGCTTTTAATGTATGCTGACGACGTATGGCTGTTCATGTCATTCGCGTCATTTGAAGATAGAGCTACAATCAGATCTAGATACACTAGTTACTTGGTGCGATTTAAATTATATGCCACTTAACTTTAGAAAATGTCAAACCATGCGCCTTTCAGCCGGCTTCCTATACTGTTAACAATTATAGTCTTTAGCAAGGGTATGATTTTGTTGACCTGGGGGTTAAGCGCCATATCAACGCAACAGTCAATAAGGCTAGAGGTGTTCTAGCATTCGTTAAAATATAGTCTAAAGAATTTAGCCTATGTAACTAAAGCTCTTTTTACTACACTAGTCAGACCTATACTTGAATACGGTTCTATAATTTGGAACTCGCATTACCAGGGCCATGTAGATCGCCTCGAATCAGTTCAAAAACAATTTTTACTATTTGCCTTAAGAGATTTTCATTGGGATCCCTTGTATAATTTGCCACCGTACACGAGTCGCTTAAAACTCATAAATCTTCACACCCTTTCTAGTCGGAGGGAAATGCTTGGTTGGTTTTATGATTAAATTAATAAATGGTTCACTCTCAAGCCCGTTTCTTCTGAGCGAAGTGAACTTCAATGTACCCTCTTAACCATCAAGGCATTTGAAACCACTTGTCTTGAAACAGTGCCGAACCTATTTTGAGTTAAATGAGCCTTTCCGATGTTTGTGTCAAGATTATAACTCTCTTTCTGGTAGATTTGATATTTCAACTCGCTTTTCAGCATAAAATTATCAATTCTTTCTGTCCTAAATACATAGCAACTAATTGTTTCTTATCCTTTGATTTTTATATTAACTTCTAACAATAATTTTAGTCTGTTAACTAATTATTTCTTAATGTGTAATCTATCTTATATCTACTTTACATTGCTTACATAGCTGATGAGGTTTTCTCTGTAACTGAGCAGTGGGATTTTCGCCTTAGTGACGGAGAACACTAGCTCTGCATTTGGGTGGTAATACTGAGCATAGCAGTCTCCGCCCATCCACTCAGCTTCCTCAGTGATCTCTTCATGATTACACTGATCACATAAAGGCAGATACTATTTGTACTATATCAGCCGATAGGGCTCTAACTCCACTTGTATATATTGGACAAAATATACTAGTATATATTGGACAAAATATGCTGTATATACCACAAAACCACAGATGTGCTATGGCTCACTATGTTCAAGCATGGACCTTATCATTCTTTACTACCAGTTTGCAAAAGAGTCTTCATTACCAAGGGCATAGAGAGCATCTTCTATCTATCAGAAGCTCACCTCAATCGTGCCTCTTTTTTGTAACATACTCAATAGGTCGAGAAAAATAATAGCAATTGATATAAAAAGAGTTTTCGAATTTTACAAAGCAGTTTGAGATTGGCTTTTGTCGCTTATTCCGAGCCGTATACAAGGACCGCAAATAGACGAAGTCCCTAACAACTTCGAAGGCTCCTGACGTGGTGTGGCGGTAGTGTTGCTGGCCTGCCGCCCTGGAGGTCGCTCGTTCAAGTGACGGGATAGCTAACATAAAAAATGTTTTAATACGTTTTTTTAAACGGCGCCGCCCCTTGGCAGTGATCGGCATCCCTCCGACTGTATTTCTGCAGATGACGTTCGGAGTCGGTAAAAAACATGCAGGTCCCGCCTATTTGTAGGAACAGTTAGAATCAGCACACCACAAATTGTCAGAGAAGCTCTTCCTTAATATTTTCCGAGATACATCGCGCCATATATTTATTATTGTTTTTTTACCTACCAACACTTTACCTAATTCGCCTTGTCCTCGTTCACCCGAACACCCACGCCAGAGAATGTAGAACCGGAGCGCTTATTGAGGCGAATGATATCATGATCATCAGCATTAGCCGGCAATTGCACACACTTGCAATAGATTTTACCAGAACGGTTCATGTCTCCTGCTCCATTTATCTTCTCCAGCATCAAGTTGAAGAAATCGGATGACGGGAACCCCTTTGTCTGTCGAAGCTATTGGTATTACTCACGTCATATGGCGTAGACGTATTGAAAAGTCAAGTTCAGATACAGTAACATACAGGTAGCTTTCTTTCAGGCCGTAGCTTTGAAATCGACAAAGAGATGGTGGATGTCAATACTCTTATCGTGGGTCTTGCCCAGAATTTGGAGGATCGTTATTGCGATTTGTTATTTCGAAAGGATAAATTTAGACATAGGTCCTTGGAGAAGACTTAACCGTCCGTTTTTCCATCCAGATTGGAAATATCAGTTTAGGGGGTAAGACAAAGAAAAAGAGCAAGCGAAAGTAAAAAGGAAAGGCAAAGAGAAAGAGAAAGATATAGGGAGACGGTGAAAAATAATAGGCAAAATATGTGGAGGGGACAGTAGAAAAATTGGCAAACATGCTGTTTGCTGTTTTCGGGAGAGACGGAAAGGGATAGGAAAAAGAGGAAGATTGGGCACGTCAATTTGCAGGGTGTGCTAGGTACTTGTGTATGACCAACGGCTGCATATCCTTTTTATTTCCTTGCTCCAAATACTTACATAGTATGTACATTAGAGCATAGCTGGGGAATAATGATTAGTAATCCTAATGATTAGTAATCCGATTAGAAACTTTTATTTTGCAGAATAATTGATTAATTAGGATTAGTTGGCTACACTAATCGATTACTTATTGATTAGATTAGAACTAATAAAAAATCTAATCGCGATTAGTGACGATTAGCATATCTAATCAAAACTTATCAAAAAAAATCGATTAGTTTTGATTAGATCAACTATTTTGATCTATAAAATATATCATCGCTACCACTGCCTATACACAATTCTTCGTCTTCGCAATATGCATTTTATCAAAATGCATTCTCTTCGCATCCATATGTACATATACAGCTGTACATATAAACAAAATAAATACGGCAGAGCACTGCTTAGGTCATCACTTTCGCTGTCGCTGCCCACGCATCGTCATTATCATCGTCATCATTGTCTTCGGTCATCGCTAGAGCTCTAACAATTGGATTCTCATCGCCTACTTTACCTTCTTCGCAAAAAATTGGTCACCTGATATAAATGGTACATTCTCCATTTTACAATAAGTAAATCGAATACGCAAATAATTTTTTTGGTATTACTTTGAATATACATAGCGACATACATATGTAAATATACAAAACATCACACCACCGGCAAAATAAAGTCAAATTGAGTTATGATTAGACAGCTGACCTGACAGTCCGCGTTAAATAAACACTTCGTTTTTCATTGTGGCCTTCAATCTATAAAGTGTTGTAAGTGAAGTGGTGAAAACTCTATTTGTAAATATAACATTTTCAAATTATAAATATCGTAGTTGTCGAAATGGAGCAAAATGTCGGAATGGATCAAGATTTGTTTGAAGACCAAAACTTCTCGGCAGATGATGATGTTGTTGACCCAAATTTGTTGTACCAGTAGTAACTAGGTGGAACTCACTATATGATGCAATCCTAAAGTTACTACAGTACAAGGAGAAATTGAACGAGCTTTCCGATGAGATGAATCTGCCCTCTTTTACATCAGGTGATTTTCAATATTTGGAGTCGTACAAGCTGCTAACGTTCAATACCCCGCTTACGTCATCAGCGCCCGTCGAAAGGCTGTTTTCATTTTCAATAACTCAAGACGGAATTCATTGTCTGAATTTTCTTTTGAAAGGTCGAATATAAACTTTTTGTGATACATATGTAATATAAATCAGCATACATTTAAAGCGTCGAGAATCTCATGTTTTGTTTTTTTCAGAACGTGCCTTTAATTTTTATACTACAACTTCTTCTTCTTTAAATGGTCATCTAACCGCCTGGGCGATTTTGACCGTCCAACATAGCTCGCCAGTCGTTTCTTCGTTGCGCCAACTGGCGCCAATTGGAAACACCGCGGGATCGTAAATCGGTTTCCACTTGGTCCTTCCATCGGAGTGGTGGTCTCCCTCTTCCTTTGCTTCCACCGGCGGGTGCCGATAAGAATACCTTCTGGGCTGGAGCATCTTCGCTCATTCGCACTACGTGGCCTACCAGCGAAGCCGCTGTGTTTTAATTCACTGAACTATGTCGGCGTCTGCGTAAAGTTCATGCAGCTCATCATTAAATCTTCTTCGGTATTCGCCGTCGCCAACGCGTAGAGGTCCGAAAATCTTTCGAAGAACCTTTCTCTCGAATACTCCCAGAGCGGCCTCATCAGATGTTGTTAGTGTCCACGCTTCTGCACCATATAGCAGGACGGGTGCGATGAGTGACTTGTAGAGTGTTATTTTCGTTCGTCGAGAGAGGACTTTACTTTTCAATTGCCTACTCAGTCCTAAGTAGCATTTGTTTGCAAGAGTAATTCTTCGTCGGATTTCTAGGCTAACATTATTGTTGGTGTTAATGCTGGTTTCCAGGTAAACGAAGTCCTTTACTATTTCGAAATTATTGCTGCCAACAGTGGCTTGGTTGCCAAGGCGCGAATGCGCTGACTCCTTGCATGATGACAGATTGTACTTCGTTTTGCCCTCGTTCACCACCAATCCCATTTTTTTCGCTTCTTTTTCTAATTTGGAGTAAGCAGAAGTTACAGCGCGGTTGTTAAGGCCAATGATATCAATATCGTCAGCCGATGCCAACAGTATCACGCTTTTATAAAATATTGTTCCAGCGCGGTTAAGTTCTGCAGCTTGTATTATTTTCTCCAGCATTAAATTAAAGAAATCGCACGATAGGGGGTCACCCTGTCTGAAACCTCTTTTACTTTCGAACGGCTCGGAGAGGTACTTCCCAATTCTGACCGAGCTGGCGGTGTTGCTCGAGGTCATTTTGCATAGCCGTATAAGTTTTGCGAGGAAACCAAATTCAGACATAGCGGCATATAGGCAGCTCCTTTTCGTGCTACCGAAAGCGGCTTTAAAATCAACAAAGAGATGATGTGTGTCGATTCTTTTTTCACGGGGTTTTTCCAAGATTTGGCGTATTGTAAAAATCTGGTCGATGGTAGATTTACCAGATCTGAAGCCACACTGATAAGGTCCAATCAGTCTGTTCACCAGGCTTCAGTGCGATATTCGAAAGGCTGATTCCGCGATAGTTGGCGCAGTTTGCAGGATCGCCCTTCTTGTGGATTGGGCAGAGAACACTTAGATTCCAATCTTCAGCCATGCATTCATCCGACCATATTCTGCATAGAAGCTGATGGATGCGCCTTACCAGCTCCTCGCCTCCGTGTTTGAATAGCTCAGCAGGCAAACCATAAGCGCCAGCTGATCCATCATCTTCGATTGTGGGCACGGGTTCGGCATCTTCTCTGGTTTCTTGCTCAGTTTCTCCATTTAAAAGGGCAGAGAAGTGATCCCTCCATATCCTGAGCTCTCTGAACATCGGCCTCCAGGTCGCCGTTCTCATTCTTACAGGAGTTTGCCCCAGGCTTAAAACCTTCTGTCATTCGCCGAATTTTTTGATAGAATTTTCGAAAGAGGTTTTGCAATTTTCAAAATGGAGCAATTTTTGCGAAAAAATGTGTGTTAATCAGTCCGGCGGCCGCCGTGGTGTGAAGGTAGTGTTGCCGGCCTACCACACCGAAGGTCCATGGTTCGAGCCCTGGTACAGGTAACATCAAAAGTGATTTGAAAAAAGTTTTTCAAAACGGGGTCGCCCCTCGGCAGTGGTTTGGCAAACTCTCCGAGTGTATTTCTGCCATGACAGGCTTCTCAGCAAAAATTCGTCTCCTTTGTAGATGCCGTTCGGAGTCGGCAAAAAACTGTAGGTCCCACCAATTTGTAGGGAAAATTCAAATCGGCACACCACAAATTGGAAGAGAAGCTTGGCGCAAAAATCTCTTAGGAGGTTTATGATGATATACCTGTTGTATATCGCGCCATAGAGATAGAGATCAGTCCGATGAATTCAAAGTTTACATGAGAAAACGGCACTTTTGAAAAATGTAAAATCCTGGTTCACTGTAGGTTTGGCACGGAAGAGGCAATATTTAAACATGCAAAACTTTCTAAATTTGGTTTATTTTATCCTTGTCTGGCATTACAGCGCCCACTTTTCCAAAAATTTACAAATCTGTGCCGTTTTGTAATAACCGCGTAGGTCTTACAGGTACTCCAACTAAAGTCAATGAAAACGACCGGTTCGTGTAATGGTTACAAAGGTCCGCAAAATTTATTTGGTATTACATTCTTGTATTCAAAGGACTTAGAACGATTCTATATCGATTTTAGGTCTTATTACACAATAGAAGACCCGAATACGCTGCGTCTCAAAACTTTTAGAAGACTGGGTCCGATATTAATGATTGTATCTCCGAAGACCTTTGTGATATGGAACTTCATCACAGTTCGACAGACCAAGGCTTGGCTTAATCATGATCCAGACTATACATTATTCTTAAATATTTGTAATGTACAGACATCGAGACTGTCACAATTTTCTTATATGTAGAGACGAGATATACATTTTTGTTTCTTTAAAAACTAACTATAACACGCCAAAAGTAACTTTTGCATTTGCCATAATTGCTTGAGTCGTCTTAAGTTTCTACAGTTCCGACTTTCGATACAATTTACTTGCCACCTAATGACTTTTCTATAAATTTTCATAAAAGAGCGAGCAGCTTTAAACCGCGAACAGCGTGGAATCCTTAACTCAAAATTTGCCTTTTATCGAAATTATGTAAAAATAGTAGTTAAATATGTAATATTATACAAAATGTTAAATATGTTGGCTTGAGAAAATAGATTAATTTGCACTATTATTTCGAATTGTGGGGGTGTAGTGTAGTCGTGGACGTTTAAAACTCGAGACATTCCGGTATGTAGCAATGGCTGTTTTAAAATTTTGTCCCTGCATACTTATATACTTACTTAGGTCTATCGTGACTTCAAAGCTGTTCCTTATGTGATTCGAAGTCTTGTTTTTAACAAAACTTTACTACTATTCTCTGGGTTTGATAATGAGTTCGGGCTTAACTTATGTATAAAGAAACAATTTTAAGTCAACTTCTGTTTTAAGTCTGCATGAATAATACGAGCCAATCCTATCTTATTGACTCCAATCCAATCCTATCGGTAGACTATGTGTGTTTGTCTTTATGCCCTGAAAAGTTTCCAAAAAATATGCATCTTGCCAATTTGTCATTATTATTAAAAAACATAGTCCTATAGTCAGAAGCAAGACTGTGCAATTATTCAGAGTTTGAATTGATAAGTTTACTGTATTAGCCATTGAAGGTTCTAAGTTTGACGAAAATACCTGGTATCATGCTTACATCGAAACCACAATATTTTGCAGTCCATGTAAATCAATGGTTCCCAATCAGTGGTCCGCGGACCACCAGTGGTCCGCAGAAGCCAAAATATGGTCCGCGAATTATTTTAAATTTAGGGGGCAGTAAACCAAAGCTGCCCATATGCAAAGGTATACGTCATCGCGCAATAAAACAGGTGGCGGCAGCTCCACATACATACATTTTCCATGTATTTAGTTTTTGTAATTTGTGAGCCTAATGACCAAATCATATTACGGCAGAGGTTATAGTTCTTATAAAATTTCGCTGCTCTACTACCCGCCCCCGTATAATATAAGCTTGTATAACTGAAATGGAAATAACGATCGCGATTTCCTTTAAAAATCACAGCTATTGAAAAATCGCAGTCAGTCTCAGTCAAATCGTTGCATCTCTCATAACTAGCGCTGTCATTTATTATATTTGAGTCTCAGTAACAGAGCTTAGTATTACTTAGTTGCGCGAGAAAGTGAATCATTCATTACTGATCGTTGTTCTTAACTTTATTTCTTGAATTTGTTCGTTAATAGTGAAGGTAAGTGGACATTTTGATTAGATTGTTTTGGTAGGTCTTAAAAATAAGTAGTACATTTTCAATGCGTCTATTTCTGTTTATTGTTTCTGTGCATAACAAATTATGATTTGCTGCGTTCCAATGGCAAGTGATCCATATGCGGATAAAAATTTGCATGTAAATACAACAACAACGGTGTGATTTCTTCGTTTGTATTCGGTTTAATCTTTTTATTTATTTTATTTATTTTAAGAACGTGGCTCCTAAGAGAAAATACGACAGTAGCTATATTAAATTTGGATTTACTTCGATAGAATGTAACGGAGAAATAAAACCACAGTACGTTATTTGCGCAACCGTTCTCGCAAATGATGCGTTGAAACCAGCGAAATTAAAACGCCACTTAGAAACGGTACATCCGAATTTGTCTGACCGGCCGGTAGAATTCTTTGAAGGAAAATTAGAAAACCTAAAAAAAATGAAACTCGGATCTAGTGGTACGAGATTTGCAACATCAGAAAAATCATTAGTACTTCGTTTGAGATTTCTAAATTAATAGCACAATCTAAAAAACCTCACGCAGTCGGCGAAACGCTTGTGAAACCCTGTTTGATCAAGGCCGTCGAAGAAGTATTTGGATTAGAGGCCAAGAAAAAAATACAGGATATACCTCTGTCCAATAATACGGTCAAAGTTCGAATTGAACTTATGTCAAATGATATAGAGGAGCAACTTGTTTCAAAAATCAAAAAGTCTCCATTTTTCGCTTTGCAGTGTGATGAGTCGACCGACATTTCAAATTGTTGTCAACTACTTGTATTTGTTCGCTTTTTAGACGACGACAGCATAATTAAGGAAGAACTATTGATTTCACGGGAACTGGAAACACCATCGAAAGGTATCGGCGTGATGAATTCGATAGCTGAATATTTTGATAAACATAATCTGATGTGGGATAAACTCGTTGCCCTCTGTACTGATGGTGCTCCAGCAATGTTGTGATCACGTTCTGGGCTGGCGACGTTAGTAAAACAGAAAAATCCCAAGATAATTACAACACATTGTATAATTCATTGCCAGGCGTTAGTTTCTAAGACTCTTCCCGGATACCTTAATCATACGTTGCAAATGGCTATAAAAGTTGTAAATGTTATCAAAAGCAGCGCCTTAAATACACGCCTTTTTAAAAAGTTGTGCACTGAAATGGACTCTAACAATGAAGCACTTCTTTTTCACACCGAAGTTCGATGGCTATCGAAAGGTAATATGTTGGAAAGGTTATATGAACTGAGGGCAGAGGTTGAGATATTTCTTGTTGATAAAAAAATGAGTGATACTTTAAAACAGTTTACTAATCCGACATGTCAGCAGAATTTGGCTTATCTTGTGGATATATTCACACACTTAAATAAATTGAATATGCAACTTCAAGGTTCCGGAAACAAACAGTTAGAAAACGTTGCAAATATATTCATTTGTGAAGATAAACTTCGAGCTTTTATCTGCAAGCTTCAGTTGTGGATACGTAAAATTGAAGAAAATAATTATTCTCCGTTTGCAAAATTAAAAGCTCTTGTGGAAGACAAAAAGTATGACGAAAGTAAAGCAAATATACAAGAGAACATCAAAACTCATTTACAAATGTTGATTGATGAATTCAATCGTTACTTCCCAGAATATAGCGAAGAAGCTAAAGTTGACCAAAAACTGATTCGTAACCCTTTTAGCACGGACGCTGGTGAAGTCACTGAAGCAATCCAGGAAGAACTGATTGAACTCCAAAATGACAGAAACTGCAAGGATGCTTTTGAATCGAACTCAATTGAGTCGTTTTGGTGTAAATATGCTATTTCATATTACAAACTTCGAGAAAGCGCCTTGCGTTATTTTATGGCTTTCTCAACGACTTATTTATGTGAACAAGGATTTTCTACTTTGTTGGCAATTAAAAACAAAGCCAGGAATCGTTTGAAAGTAAGTGATGATTTGCGTGTAGCTTTGAGCAACAATGTTAGTCCTTGAATAGCCGAACTCGTGAAGAAGATGCAAGCTCAGAAATCACATTAGTGCGAAACTACCGAAGTTTATATTAAAAATATTTTTTTCTTTTTATGTAAATACCCATTGAAGTTTTAATTAAAGTTTCAGTTTGATTATTAGAGTTTATTTTTATTATATCTGCATTGTGGTCCCTGCTGACAAGAATAATATAAAAGTGGTCCATAGCCAAGAAAAGGTTGGGAACCCCTGATGTAGGTCGAATGAGCCGAAATCAAACTTCCAATCTTGTTTAACCAACATTTTCATTTTAGCACATTTATGATTCTGGCAAGGGGGCGAAGATACGTACGTATTTTGACTATAGATACGTATGCACATATATAGTTATTTTAATTTTTGTTAAAGCAGATACCGTTTTTTGTTTTTTAATTGATGATAGAGAAAATTCACAACGATTTATACAGTGAGAGTATGGGATGCCATGTTTGGATGTTGCATTTAGTTGACCTTACAAAATGTATCACTACTAATTTCCTAATTTTTGATTTTTTTTACTACCATTTCCTCGGCAAATGAAAAAAATACTCCTACTTTTTTTCGTAGGCAAAAGAAACCCAGAAAATGGAAGTGTCAAAACTAAACGTCAGCTAGAGAGTTTACGTGATTTTTTGTAATCTTCAGAGAACTATGTATGGTAAATAATCATTTATTAATTTATGTGGGAATAATGCTTTTTAACCATTTTACATCAGGATATCTAAACTCTGTTTAGGGAAAAGTTTTATATCAGGATGATACAAAGCTTTACTTGAAATGCGACTAACGGAAAGTGTATGCTACATAAGTTTATGAACTATTTTTCTGTTACATTACTGTGGGCATTGGATATAATACATGGAGAATAAGTGTGTGGAATATAAGGAAAGTTTTTTAAAGAAATTAGGGAATACTTTTTTGAAAAGTGTGCACAATGTTTGAAAATTTGAATTAGCTATTGTTTTTTTGTTAGTTTCTCAATATGATGAGATATTTCCTGTGCTGCAGCTAAAAGCAGGATATTTCCTAAATTGGTATCCGAGACTCGATTTCTCAGCCAGCACTTATTTAGTTTCATTAACGAAAAGAACTGTTCACATGAATATGTTGAGCCAAATGTTGCTATTATTTTTGAAGCAAACTCTCGTAAATTAAGACTACAAATACATTGATAAAAATGAGCAAGGCATGTGGATTCTCTATAATCAGCTCTAGTTCGAGTATCACATTGCAGATCGGTCAGTTCCATTTGCAGGATTTTTGTTGTTTCAAAACAATCAAAATCAAAATGATCGCCGAACAAATAAAGAATTGATTCTATGGAACAAGTGCAGAATACATACATTTGTCAAATTTTAAAGTAAAAAATTGGACATTATATTACATTTTATACCAATTCTAACGGTATATTTTTTTTGGTGCAACGAAATGGTTAAAGGGGTATTCAAGGTCAAAGGTCAAACTATGATTTTTTAATTCAAAATATCTTCCAAACTAGTGAACTGATTTTTAAAAATAACCTTAAAAATTAAATATTCATAAACAGCTTATGAGAATCTTCTTCTTTAAATGGTCATCTAACCGCCTGGGCGATTTTGACCGTCCAACATAGCTCGCCAGTCGTTTCTTCGTTGCGCCAACTGGCGCCAATTGGCAACACCGCGGGATCGCAAATCGGTCTCCACTTGGTCCTTCCATCGGAGTGGTGGTCTCCCTCTTCCTCTGCTTCCACCGGCGGGTGCCGATAAGAATACCTTCTGGGCTGGAGCATCTTCGCTCATTCGCACTACGTGGCCTAGCCAGCGAAGCCGCTGTGTTTTAATTCACTGAACTATGTCGGCGTCTGCGTAAAGTTCATGCAGCTCATCATTAAATCTTCTTCGGTATTCGCCGTCGCCAACGCGTAGAGGTCCATGAGAATACCTTTCATTTATTGTGCAACTTATTAACCCTTTTGGTCCATATGTACTGAAAATGCACAAAACCCATATTTTGTAACAATTCTATAAAATATTTCTTTTGTACTTCTGCACAGAACACCCTTCTGCATTGGCGGCCTTCGGTCGCGCTTCAAAACAGTAACCTTGGGCCGATCCAACACCGGGTACCCCATCCACAGTACACAATATTCCGCGAAAACAAAAATTTCTTACACTTTAATTGTGAAATTGCCCAATTTCTATAGAGAAATATGGGTATCAAATTAAAGATAATTATATCATCTACAATATTTTTATATTTAATAATACGGTTAATAAGGCATTTTTTGATTTATAAACAGTTTTATTTATTATTAAATTTTTTCCATAAAACATGGTTTTCTTATAAATATTTCACAAAAAGATAAAAGATATGCACATCAAATGAAAGTTATTTTCATTACCTACTTATCGGCATCAACGATTTTCAAATCTTCGTATTAGTTTTAAAAATATTTTGATTTCAAAAAATGCAAAGTTTACCTTTTGACATGGAATAAAATCAAAAGTTTTTATTTGCACCAAAAGAAAAATACACAATTCAAACCAGCATAAGTACTGCTATCGATAACTGCATAAATTTTTTTAATTTGCGAAATCTATATGTTCTGCACTTAAGCCGATTTTATTGTACATAGCTCAAGAACGCTTTTTCAAGTTCATCTGGGATTTCAGTTAGTGTTTGTAAGTGGTCGAAATTTTTTACAGTTATCTGGCGTTTCCACAAACATATTTTTTCATGATGGAATCATTCATGGAATCTCTGTATGTTTGCTTTCTGCAAATTCTAAAAAGTCTGAACTGGCGATGATTCAATCCATGAGTGCGTGATAAGTTGACACACTTTACAACGCCATCCATTACAGTGAATTGCAACCAAATTAGCGGGTATATTCTTACTTACAAGCTTTTGCCAAATTCTGGCAATAAGGGCTGCCTTTGATCTGGTCATGGATTTTGCGCCATCTGTGGCAACGCAAACTACTTTCCGCCATGATATATCCATATGCCCAGCACATTTATGGACACATTGAAATATATCTTCACCTCTAGTTGTCCCTGCCATTGGAATAGTATCCAAAAGTTCTTCGGTTATATTAAGCTGTGCGTCAACTCCTCGTATAAATATAGCTAATTGTGCAATGTCGGCTATGTCTGTACTCTCGTCAATGGCGAATGAAATGGCTGTGAATGATTTTATACGGTCTTTTAGCTGAGGTCTGCTTATAGTTCTACGGGATAAGCACACATATTAATACTTGAGCTTTTCTGAAGGATATAAAATTCCCACTGCTTTTAATATGCAGAACTTTACCATATCTCTATCTGAAAACGGACGTTTCTCATTAACTAGCTTTAACGCAATTTCATAGCTTGCGCGCTTTGCACGTACACCGTCATCTTCACGTTGCTGAGAACATTTAAACAATTCCAAACTTTTTAGGCCTTATACAAATTCTTTTCACATATGGTTTACCACTATTGAATCAGGCTACTCGTTTCTATTTAAGGAGGCATACATATTTTTTCTTTCTTCTCCTTCATATTGCTCGTATTCACTCCGATGCAGCTCGTAACCACACGCCTTTCACATACTAGACACTGTGATTCTCCGTCTCCGGATTAAAACTAAATAAATTTCTGTTATTTGTTGCAGCACATATTATACTTCTTTTACACCAAATTGTTTTTGTTTTCTTAAACACGATAATTTTTTAATATAATTTTTCTCAAATGACATTTCATTCTGACATCACTTATCTAAAATAAAAATACAATAAAAGTAAAATATTACGCAATGGAATTTTGTTTTCGTTTGTATCTGCAGTTGAACACTGATTGATTTTTATTCGGCAATTATCCTGAACTAAGCCTGTTAATAAATAACGTCCAAAAATTAAGAAATCACAAAAAACTGATTGACTATATAAAACATCAAAACTTCTGAGTAAGAGTTGCCGCACCTATTGAGTACGAAAATTTATTTTGGGCATTGCTGATTTTATTATTATTGATTTATGTACAAACTTTATCTTCACACATTTGAGCTGCTAACAGTACAAACAAGGGTTAGCACGAAAATAAATCGATTGAGCCATATCCCTCCCGACTTCGGCAATATTTTCCTTCTCTTCTCTTTTCAAAATGGGCGAAGTCGAATTACAATTATTCAAATTTTTCACAATCGGAAAATTCAAAAAAATATGAAAATGTTATAACTCAAGACTATGTAAAATGGACATGGCACCGAACACTTTAAGGACCATTTTCACAGTGGCGAGTTAACTTATGTTCCACGGTTAACTCTAGATTTAAAATTTTCAAGTTCAGTTAACTAGAGTTTAACCGCTCAACATTGGTTAGTTAACCTCGGGTTAGATATCATAAGGCTGTCTATTTTATATTGAACAGTAAATATTTATCAGACTGGCTAAAATAAAATTGTGAATCGATAGTTAACTGTGGAATGTAGGCTAACTCGGCACTGTGAAAATGGCCCTGAGTAAATCAACTTGTACTATAAATTATAATTCAAAAACCTATATTGGGTATATGGGTTACTCCTGTAATGTATGAAAGACAGACAAATGGGCCACATGGGTTCATATCAACGTCCCCTTTTTAAAAAAGGGTCATAATGAGCAACATCTCTGTGACTTTAAACTATATCTTAAAGTTAACATTGTGTCTCTATTGCCTACAAGATATGGCTCACATATTACAACTACATAAAAATGAGGGTGTAGGTAGGTATATTATATTCCGTTACACCGCATCTAGATTCCCACACTTATTTGTTTCATATTTTAAAGTCTAGATATTGATTTTGATTTGGGAGAACGATCTCCCTTTCTCTGCTTTTTTGTTATATAAGAATTAACTCTTATTCCTTTTCCATAATCATTATCTCCCAATGAGTAGTAAATTCTTTTTAATATATTATTGCGTATCATTTCTTTCTTTATTTATATTGGTAGAAAAAGCGGAATTAAACTTAATTAAATTGAAGGGAAATCCACCGCAAAATAAACAAAATGTTAAAAGATTGAAATTGAAAGCCCTGGTGCGAGTTCGCTACAAATTATCTCTCATTCCAGCTACAAACACTTATACAACTGCTCTTATTTTCTGTCTCCCCCTGTGCTTTGGAATCCCCCCTTACCAAGCACTATAAGAACGCAGAATTGCATGTTGCGAGCACAGTGCGAAGGTGCCGAATTTGCCCATCACTACTTTAAATGAATCGCTTATGCTTTTCAGAGGAATATTATCCTTTAGACAATGGTATAAAGTTTTACGAGTTTAACACAAAAGAGGGAAAAGAAATTGGTGAAGAGATCACAGGGTCCAAAACACAAGCTGCGGTTTTAAAACTTACCATACGTCAACTGTGGTCATCAGTAGGGAACTGAAAAGAGGCGAGTTTATTTGGCGAAGAACAGGAAATGTTTCTGTGACAAAATGGAAAGACAAACGTGACGTGTTGTGCATAACTACGGGCACACCACCCATGTCTAATCGAAGTTGAAACTAACAGACATTGCTACTTACAACGAGGACATGGCAGGAATTGATCGGGCCCACCAATTATTCAAGTCCCAGAAAAACAATAAGATGGTATGAAAAAATTATATATCACATCCTGGACATGGTTGTATGGAGTGCATTTTTCATTTATAGTTTCGTCCGAAATGATCATTTCTAGATTTTCGAGATTAGGTAATAGAAAGCTTGTTAAATTACCAGCCAATGTTACTAAAGGCAAGGATCTTGTTAATTAGGTAACATCCGGCAGACGCCCTCCAAAAGCCCAAAGTGCAACCTGTCCAATAGATATGAGTACCCATCACTTCCCGGAGAAAACTCCCTTCCCTTTCCAACATCAGAGTCAAAGTAAAAATAAGTTACCAAAAGAGATCCAAGGTTTCTTTACAAAACGGAGTTAGGAAGAAGACAAGCTTCTAATGCAAAAACTGTCCTAATAAGCCGGCGCTATGCCCCGCTGAATACTTCGAAATGTATCATAATTAAAAATAATATTTATGTATAAAAATTCGCTTCAATAAATAAAGATATTTAAATTAAAATAAAGACATGTTTATGTATTTTAGTAAGAAATTCCCGCAATTTCTTCCGCACACATAAAACTGCACTTGAAAAATTAAATGCGCGAATTCTGGTCATGGCGGGAATTCCCGTAATTTGTTCAGCCCATTTAAAAAAAGGATCCTGTGGAAAAATTAATTGATTCTTTGGCGGCTGCCAAGAAGCCGAATGTGTTAATGGTTAGATAAATGCAAAAAGGATAATTTTTTTGTAATAACCACATTGATAAAAAGTATAGAAAACCATTTGTGTAGCGTTCAATTTTCTGCAAATATTGAGGAAGAAATAATAATAGCCATTTACATAGAAGTCTAAAGCGAATATGAAAAAGTGTGTATAGCACGCGCTTCCCATTATCACTAAAATCGAATTTGTTCAGTGTACTCCATTTTCAACTAGGAGTTCGATTTTGCGTGTACCAGTCAAAAAAAAAAAAGAAAATAGTTATTTTGGTCAACCCTAAAATACATATACATATTTTTTTCCTTCTAGACTTCATCAAACCAGCCGGTGCTAAATGGTGTCAATTCCAGCGATGCTCGAGAAGGTATGGTTCAAAAGACCTCAAGCTCCACGGAGATCAAGGGTGCATCGTCGTCACAAGTCTCTAAGAAAGTAGTACCTGGACCGGCTTCTGCCAGTCATATCACTATTGACGACGAGAAAAAAAAATCGAACAAAGGTTGCTGCTCCGTACAATAGAAATAAATTCGTAAATACTTTACAACCATTATTAATATGGCACTTGTTGTATAGATGTATAATTATTATACTAATATATTCAAGAGAAGCTAGAAAATCATGTTAGGTATTATGCCTTCCGGTTTTCCTCTCTTGGTTATCACTTGACAAGAACGACTCTTTTATCACAAGAAAACGATTTACATATGTGATTCACAATTTTGTATGCAATATTTGACCTATAAGTACACACAAATGGAACATGTCATGTAAATGTTTGGTATTAGTTTAAGCTATTTCTCATAAATAAATAATAACGTACACCTTATCAATGATTTGTGTACTTATTTAGGTTAAAAGCAGAGATTAAAAATAATTATTGTGTAATAATTATATTTAAACAACTTTTATTTGCTTAAATATTAATTATGCTTCAACTTTTATTTGGTTTTTTGTGATAATGATTATTTGTCAACGTTTATTTTTATGTTGCTTGGTAATTGTTATGAAAAATATTTTGTTTCATTCACCATAACATTTCAATTTAAAATAAATTTTTACTCACCTTCGAAACAATTATGTACTATAATATATTGTGTCGAACGTTATGAAGTATGGACCACCTCTTAACTCAATTACACTCCCACCACTAACTAGCACAACAGAGAAAGCGATAGCTACACCCAAGATTGTATGCAAGAGGAAACGAGATAGCAATAGTGTTTCAAATATGAGTCAATCGCGATACATAAACACCGATCCTTTGAGAGCACGATGAACGACCAACCTAGAAACTGGCGGACTATGGAAAGTAGTAAGCAAGCAAGGCATGACAATCAGTTTGCAGTTGCATTCCCACAACAGATTCTTCTATCGTATCGGAATGACTCGGGTTTAACCTGACCAAGGGCTGCTATTTCTTTGTAACCCTAACTCGAACAGATCCCAATTAAATAGTCACCCTCCGAGTAGTTTCTTGCAGCAGGGCTGGGACCACAAGATTGGATCTTTTACGTTTGTTGGAAGGAGGTTATTGTTAAAAGTTCACGCTATTCAATGTGCTGAATGTAAAAGATGGTTGCAGTGTGCAATTCCCGCAGTTGTTTGCGCCCTCCGGGGCCACCACCGAATACGGCAGCTTACAGCTACTTCCTGCGTAGCGCGTCCCTCCCGACTGTGAGCAATGCCGAGGGACAGCCTTCCCCCACCCCATTACCAACTTCGTCTTCCAGCAGCAGCACGAATGTAAGTCAACGCTAAATTTTACCAGTTAGCCGGACCTTACCATCGTCAGCGCAGGCTTTATCAACTACGTTGACTGGCAACCAATGGAGACTTGCATCAGATCATTTACCATCCTCTCTGTCGATCGCCCTTACGATTTGGTTATCTGTTAAAAGTGGATCATTGTTAACTTTAATAAAACTGATTTGAATGGCTTCCGTAATTTCACCAAGAACTCCTTCACTGCTCCCCGTACGTGAAAGGCAAGGTGCGTTTTGAAAAGCTGTAAAGCGCCCGTTGCCATCACTACCACAGAGGCTGAGGAGGCCTTCCGGAAATCTAAAGAATCCAAATGTAGAAGCCCAGACGAAATATCTTCTTCTTCTTTAAATGGTCATCTAACCGCCGAAATATCTCCTGATCTTAAAACGTCTTGGCGATGAGGAAGTAAGATGCTTAACAGCGGTCTTCAACCTGTCCATAACCTCTGCCGTCATTCCTAAAAAATGGTAGCAGGAAAAGGAGGTCCCACTACTTCTTCTTCTTTAAATGGTCATCTAACCGCCTGGGCGATTTTGCCCGTCCAACATAGCTCGCCATTCGTTTCTTCGTTGCGCCAACTGGCGCCAATTGGAAACACCGCGGGATCGCAAATCGGTCTCCACTCTTCCTCTGCTTCCACCGGCGGGTGCCGATAAGAATACCTTCTGGGCTGGAGCATCTTAGCTCATTCGCACTACGTAGCCTAGCAAGCGAAGCCGCTGTGTTTTAATTCGATGAACTATGTCGGCGTCTGCGTAAAGTTCATACAGCTCATCATTAAATCTTCTTCGGTACTCGCCGTCGCCAACGCGTAGAGGTCCACAAATCTTTCGAAGAATCTTTCTATCGAATACTCACAGAGCCGCCTCATCAGATGTTGTTAGTGTCCACGCTTCTGCACCATATAGCAGGAAGGGTGCGATGAGTGACTTGTAGAGTGTTATTTTCGTTCGTCGAGAGAGGACTTTACTTTTCAATTGCCTACTCAGTCCGAAGTAGCATTTGTTTGCAAGAGTAATTCTTCGTCGGATTTCTAGGCTAACATTATTGTTGGTGTTAATGCTGGTTCCCAGGTAAACGAAGTCCTTTACTATTTCGAAATTATTGCTGCCAACAGTGGCTTGGTTGCCAAGGCGCGAATGCGCTGACTCTTTGCATGATGACAGAAGGTACTTCGTATTGCCCTCGTTCACCACCAATCCCATTTTCTCCGCTTCTTTTTCTAATTTGGTCCCACTACTAAAGCCTGGTAAATCAGCTAACGAAGGGGAGTCACATCGCCCAGTAGTGAAAACCCTGGAGACATTCTTGCTCCCTTACTACACCGCAAACCTGTGGCTTGCCGACTATCACAATGGATTGCGGAAAATGCACAGTGCAACCACCGCGCTGAATGCCATAAACATAAATGGTGGTCCAAATGGCAGGACTGTGATAGTTGCACTTGACATGTCAAAAGCCATTGGCAACTTTTTAACGATCTGCAGCGGAATTCGCTAAAACTAAATATCGACTGCTTACAATATCTAAACGCATTTTGGCTACATTTGGCGACTTCTGCGATTCCATTGAATGACAATCTCCTAAAATCTAAATTTTTTTTCTTCATTGTGATTAATTTTTTTTCACACATTTTAGCGATGAACCAGATAAAGTAAAAAAAAAAAAACTTATTCAATAGAGGGAAAATAGACTCCTAAAGCGTAAACTTACTACATACAACGCAAACTCACCAAGAATATACTTCGTACCAAAACATCACAAAAACGAAAATCCTATGCCGCTTAGACCGATCTCCGCCGACTGTGATGGACCCACAACAGCACTGTCGAAATACGCAACTGCGCTTCTAGCAAAAATACCAAAATCGCAGTTCCACTTACGCAATTCATTCGAATTTAAAACATTTATCACCGAACAAACACACCAACCGGGCCAAATACAGGTATCATTTGACGTTAAAAATCTTTTTACAAATGCGTCAGTCGATTCAATTTTAAGAGTATTAAATGAAAGGTGGAAAGGAATAGAATCTATTACAAATTTTTCGCAAAGTGAATTTATCGAAATGATCACACTTTGCACAAAAAACAGCTATTTTCAATTTAATTAACAATTTTACGCACAGTATTCTAGTGGAAATTCTAATGGACAGCGTTTTAGAACGAGCCATACAGAAAGTAAAAGAAGAATTAGATTTCAACATTCGCATAATTAAAAAATACGTAGACGACCTCTACCTAGTACTGCCTAAAAACATCCTCGCGCCGACTTTCAAAATATTTAATACCATAGAACCAGGAATTGAATTCACATTTGAAAAGGAATAGAACAATATGCTACCATTCTTGGATATGGTCATTTTCAGAAACACGCAGGACGGAACATTTAACACGGGCTGGTACCGTAAACCAGTTTCATCAAGTCGTATTCTTAACTATAAGTCAATACACCCATTAACCCAAAAAATCAGCACCGCAAAAGGGTTGATAAACCGAGTATTGAATTTGAGTGATGAAAGATACCACAACAAAAACAAATTAATTATTAAAGACATTCTCAAAGCGAATGATTACCCTCCAAAACTAATTTCAAGATTGATAAATCACTATAAAATGTCCACCAACAACAAAGATACCGTCCCAACATTAACTAACACCAACGCCCAACAACCATCAGAAATCAAAACCATGACAATTTCATACTTCCCATATATAACCAAAAAAATCACAAGCAAATTCAAAGAGTTCGCTGGCAACGTCCGTTTAGCGTACAAAAATAAAAACAATGTTGGGAAAATGTACAACAAAATTAAAGACAAAATCCCAACAAAGAAAGAAAAGAATGTTGTATATAAAATAGACTGCATCGATTGCCAGCGAAACAAAAGTTACATAGGCACTACCAGTCAACATTTATACAAACGCCTAAATCAACATAGGAAAACTGTCGAGAGAAAAGAGACCGAAAAAAGCGCACTCGCTAACCACGCTATTAGTTTTGGACATAGATTTGAATTCGACGAAGCCAAAATATTAGCTAGAGAGGAAATCTGGGGAAAGAGAATGCTATTAGAAGAAATATTCATAGAAGCGGAAAAGAATTGTGTAAATAAAAGGAGTATAGAAGCAAAGAACATCAGCGACATCTACACGTGTATTTTCTAACGATGTCAACAATCAACAGCTGTCCCACACAGTCTATCAAACATGAACGAGCTGACAAAAAACATCAACAAACGTCAAATACGTATATATGTAGCTTGCTGTTGCAATCATATTGTGTGTTCGTTATATTTTTATAATTCAAATTTAAATTGTAAATTTCCAAACTTTATTAATTAAACACTAGTACGATGCAGAAAACACAAAATTCTATCCAAAACAACAAGACAAAGAAGAACGCAGTAATTTTGAGTAAGAATACTGTATTTATAATTATTTGCCTTATATGTACTTTTGTTTGTATATGTACGTACTTATTATTAATTAACCCTTAGTTGCAATCCAAGGCCTTATACGAGGTGTGTTCAAAAAGTATCGCGAATTTTGTGTTTTTTCAAAAATTATTTATTTATTCATGAATATCTATTTTGTCCTCTTCAAAGTAATCCCCATGAGATATTATGCACTTGTGCCAACGGTTTTTCCAATCTTCGAAGCACTTCAAGAAATCATTTTTTTGTATCTTGTTCAGCTCCTCCTTCGATGCCGTCTTTATCTCGTCAAGAGAAGCGTAACGTCGTCCTTTCATGGGCCTCTTCAGTTTAGGGAACAAGAAAAAGTCACAGGGGGCCAGATCTGGGGAATACGGTGGCTGCGGCATCATTAGTGTGTTGTTTTTGGCCAAAAAGTCGCGCACCAGCAACGATGCGTGAGCAGGGGCGTTATCGTGGTGCAAAAGCCAATTTTTGTTCTTCCACAAATCCGGGCGTTTCTGGCGGATTGCTTCGCGCAAATTGCGCATAACTTGCAGGTAATATTCCTTATTGACCGTTCTGCCCTGTGGCAAGAACTCATGATGCACCACGCCCCTGCAATCGAAGAAAACTGTCAGCAAAAGTTTCACATTCGACCGAACTTGGCGCGCTTTTTTCGGTCTTGGTTCGTGCGGCAGCTTCCATTGAGATGATTGAGCTTTGGTTTCCACGTCATAACCATAAACCCACGATTCGTCACCAGTTATGACCCTCTGGAGCAAATTTGGGTCGTCGCGGACAGAGTTTAACATCTCATTAGCAATGTTCATGCGATGCTGTTTTTGGTCACAATTGAGCAATTTTGGTAAAAAAATAGGTAAAAACCGAAGACGATCCAAAACACGTGCAAGCAAAGCAGCTGTTAACAACTAACTGAACATTCAAAATGGCCGAGCTTGTCGGCATAAGTGAGAGACATGAGTACCAACATAACGCCACAAAAAATTCGAAATTCGAATATACGTAACCAGCGAAAATTCAAAATTCGCGATATTTTTTGAACACACCTCGTATACCAAGTTTTATGTTTTATGTCACTAGGCCCTGAAGAAGACCACAAATAAAAGGTCGAAACGTTGGCGAAAAAATAAAAAAGGCGTTTTTCTGATTTATTGGACTGTAAACCCGAAACCAAACAAAGTTCAGATAAAGTAACAGCTGTTTGTGGCAACTAATTTATCTCATCGTTCAAACCTTCAGTGACCGCAGAAAATGCCATAGAGTACGTAGTCAAACATTTCGGGATTGCTAGTAACTATATTTCTTGTCGTTTGTTGGTAAAACATGGCATGTCTCCTAATGAGAGAGAGTAACCTTTAAGCTTGGCGTTTCTCCCGTTTTCTACGGCTGTTTATTCGACGCAAATTCATGGCCATCGGGCATCATTATTAGGCCCTTTCTAAAATTTCAGCAAGAGTATTTTAGTTCATAATTTTAATTTTAGTGCTGTGAGAAATAATAATCTCTTGAATGTTTATTATCAAAACATCTCGGGAATGCGCTCGAAAGCCGTTGATGTTTTTTTTTATCTACTTCTCGGTGCGAGTATGATGTTTTTTAATCCTAATATTTTTCAATTGTACCGAAAGGATAGAGGGGTGGAGGGGTTCATACAAGTAATATCATGATCTGTATGAAGGAAACGAAGATTGTAATTTTTGTGTTCTTGGGGACTTTAACCTGTCTAAAATTACCTGGTCAAATTTTCTTAATAACGGCATCCTAACACCTACAAATGTAAATAGCCTCTTGGTATAAACTTCACTCAAATTAATTTGTTTTCCAACAAGTTAAATAATTTCTTAGATTTTGTCTTTGTTGATGAAAATTCAATTTATCAAGTATCGGAATCAATATTCCCGATAAGTAGATGCGATATGCACCATGTTCCACTTTCCCTCACCTTCGAATTTGTTGACTTTCTCTCTAGCTCAAGTGCAATCTCTAATACCAGGCGCCGAATTACGTTATCCGTTCCGTGATCGAAATCGACTTTAAATCACAATAGCTCTAAGCCCAAAATGCGGAATGACGGCGTACGTGAGCACTTGGTTAGAAGTAGCGGTCGGTTCAATTATGCATTATTATTTTTTTTTTTAAGTTGGACAGTTTCAAAGTTATTGTAACTTAAAAAACGGTTTACGATCATGGAACGTATGTCGTAATTCGGCCTCAGGTTTAACTTTCGTGAGGCGGATTTTGATTCCCTAAATGCTAAAATAATAGAATTGGATTGATTTCGATTCAAAAAGTTTGGCCGATTGCTACGATGGTTTCCTGTTTAATATTAATGAAATTTTTTGTAATAATCTTACTTTACTTCCTGAACGAAATCATAAACTTCCATGGTATACCAAAAGTCTCAAGAAATTGAAGAATCTTAGGAATAAACTTTATAAAATTTATAAAGCTTCCAATAATCTCCTCCACAAGGATAAATATATTTATTATATTTTTGTAAGTTTAACGAGCTCAAGACCAGTTGATAATAATTCTTAGTTAATTATTATTATTTTTGACTAGAGGAAAAATTGAAAGCAACAAACATATACAGGCTATAGTTATAGTACTATTTCGAAAACAGCCACGATTTCTCGTCAGACTAATTCGTATAGTTTTGCTATTTCAGAGGATCTTGTGGAGAATCGAACCCACTCACTCTGATTGCCAGCGCAGCTGCCTAACCCATAGGCTATGCTGCGTGTAGTTTTGCAAGCTGCTTAATTCACGTTTTCCTCTAATTGTTGTTTGTTATCTTGCCAACGGTATACACAATATTTTAGACATTCTGTCTATATGTAAATCATGCATGTTGGACTTTGTTTTTGTACATTCTTCTTTTCCATTTTTAGAAGATAGTTATTGTACATAACCGCGTGCTCCGGTATAAATGTATTTTGTTGTTGGTTTTACGGTCTGTTAATTTTACATATTTTTGTAAGTTTAACGAGCTCAAGACCAGTTGATAATAATTCTTAGTTAATTATTATTATTTTTGACTAGAGGAAAAATTGAAAGCAACAAACATATACAGGCTATAGTTATAGTACTATTTCGAAAACAGCCACGATTTCTCGTCAGACTAATTCGTATAGTTTTGCTATTTCAGAGGATCTTGTGGAGAATCGAACCCACTCACTCTGATTGCCAGCG
Source organism: Merzomyia westermanni (assembly GCA_949987695.1). Taxonomy (NCBI): domain Eukaryota; kingdom Metazoa; phylum Arthropoda; class Insecta; order Diptera; family Tephritidae; genus Merzomyia; species Merzomyia westermanni. The sequence goes on along the minus strand of OX465290.1, from coordinate 113,522,150 downwards.
CAGCTGCCTAACCCATAGGCTATGCTGCGTGTAGTTTTGCAAGCTGCTTAATTCACGTTTTCCTCTAATTGTTGTTTGTTATCTTGCCAACGGTATACACAATATTTTAGACATTCTGTCTATATGTAAATCATGCATGTTGGACTTTGTTTTTGTACATTCTTCTTTTCCATTTTTAGAAGATAGTTATTGTACATAACCGCGTGCTCCGGTATAAATGTATTTTGTTGTTGGTTTTACGGTCTGTTAATTTTACATATTTTTGTAAGTTTAACGAGCTCAAGACCAGTTGATAATAATTCTTAGTTAATTATTATTATTTTTGACTAGAGGAAAAATTGAAAGCAACAAACATATACAGGCTATAGTTATAGTACTATTTCGAAAACAGCCACGATTTCTCGTCAGACTAATTCGTATAGTTTTGCTATTTCAGAGGATCTTGTGGAGAATCGAACCCACTCACTCTGATTGCCAGCGCAGCTGCCTAACCCATAGGCTATGCTGCGTGTAGTTTTGCAAGCTGCTTAATTCACGTTTTCCTCTAATTGTTGTTTGTTATCTTGCCAACGGTATACACAATATTTTAGACATTCTGTCTATATGTAAATCATGCATGTTGGACTTTGTTTTTGTACATTCTTCTTTTCCATTTTTAGAAGATAGTTATTGTACATAACCGCGTGCTCCGGTATAAATGTATTTTGTTGTTGGTTTTACGGTCTGTTAATTTTACATATTTTTGTAAGTTTAACGAGCTCAAGACCAGTTGATAATAATTCTTAGTTAATTATTATTATTTTTGACTAGAGGAAAAATTGAAAGCAACAAACATATACAGGCTATAGTTATAGTACTATTTCGAAAACAGCCACGATTTCTCGTCAGACTAATTCGTATAGTTTTGCTATTTCAGAGGATCTTGTGGAGAATCGAACCCACTCACTCTGATTGCCAGCGCAGCTGCCTAACCCATAGGCTATGCTGCGTGTAGTTTTGCAAGCTGCTTAATTCACGTTTTCCCCTAATTGTTGTTTGTTATCTTGCCAACGGTATACACAATATTTTAGACATTCTGTCTATATGTAAATCATGCATGTTGGACTTTGTTTTTGTACATTCTTCTTTTCCATTTTTAGAAGATAGTTATTGTACATAACCGCGTGCTCCGGTATAAATGTATTTTGTTGTTGGTTTTACGGTCTGTTAATTTTACATATTTTTGTAAGTTTAACGAGCTCAAGACCAGTTGATAATAATTCTTAGTTAATTATTATTATTTTTGACTAGAGGAAAAATTGAAAGCAACAAACATATACAGGCTATAGTTATAGTACTATTTCGAAAACAGCCACGATTTCTCGTCAGACTAATTCGTATAGTTTTGCTATTTCAGAGGATCTTGTGGAGAATCGAACCCACTCACTCTGATTGCCAGCGCAGCTGCCTAACCCATAGGCTATGCTGCGTGTAGTTTTGCAAGCTGCTTAATTCACGTTTTCCTCTAATTGTTGTTTGTTATCTTGCCAACGGTATACACAATATTTTAGACATTCTGTCTATATGTAAATCATGCATGTTGGACTTTGTTTTTGTACATTCTTCTTTTCCATTTTTAGAAGATAGTTATTGTACATAACCGCGTGCTCCGGTATAAATGTATTTTGTTGTTGGTTTTACGGTCTGTTAATTTTACATATTTTTGTAAGTTTAACGAGCTCAAGACCAGTTGATAATAATTCTTAGTTAATTATTATTATTTTTGACTAGAGGAAAAATTGAAAGCAACAAACATATACAGGCTATAGTTATAGTACTATTTCGAAAACAGCCACGATTTCTCGTCAGACTAATTCGTATAGTTTTGCTATTTCAGAGGATCTTGTGGAGAATCGAACCCACTCACTCTGATTGCCAGCGCAGCTGCCTAACCCATAGGCTATGCTGCGTGTAGTTTTGCAAGCTGCTTAATTCACGTTTTCCTCTAATTGTTGTTTGTTATCTTGCCAACGGTATACACAATATTTTAGACATTCTGTCTACATGTAAATCATGCATGTTGGACTTTGTTTTTGTACATTCTTCTTTTCCATTTTTAGAAGATAGTTATTGTACATAACCGCGTGCTCCGGTATAAATGTATTTTGTTGTTGGTTTGGTATGGGTTAGGCAGCTGCGCTGGCAATCAGAGTGAGTGGGTTCGATTCTCCACAAGATCCTCTGAAATAGCAAAACTATACGAATTAGTCTGACGAGAAATCGTGGCTGTTTTCGAAATAGTACTATAACTATAGCCTGTATATGTTTGTTGCTTTCAATTTTTCCTCTAGTCAAAAATAATAATAATTAACTAAGAATTATTATCAACTGGTCTTGAGCTCGTTAAACTTACAAAAATATGTAAAATTAACAGACCGTAAAACCAACAACAAAATACATTTATACCGGAGCACGCGGTTATGTACAATAACTATCTTCTAAAAATGGAAAAGAAGAATGTACAAAAACAAAGTCCAACATGCATGATTTACATATAGACAGAATGTCTAAAATATTGTGTATACCGTTGGCAAGATAACAAACAACAATTAGAGGAAAACGTGAATTAAGCAGCTTGCAAAACTACACGCAGCATAGCCTATGGGTTAGGCAGCTGCGCTGGCAATCAGAGTGAGTGGGTTCGATTCTCCACAAGATCCTCTGAAATAGCAAAACTATACGAATTAGTCTGACGAGAAATCGTGGCTGTTTTCGAAATAGTACTATAACTATAGCCTGTATATGTTTGTTGCTTTCAATTTTTCCTCTAGTCAAAAATAATAATAATTAACTAAGAATTATTATCAACTGGTCTTGAGCTCGTTAAACTTACAAAAATATGTAAAATTAACAGACCGTAAAACCAACAACAAAATACATTTATACCGGAGCACGCGGTTATGTACAATAACTATCTTCTAAAAATGGAAAAGAAGAATGTACAAAAACAAAGTCCAACATGCATGATTTACATATAGACAGAATGTCTAAAATATTGTGTATACCGTTGGCAAGATAACAAACAACAATTAGAGGAAAACGTGAATTAAGCAGCTTGCAAAACTACACGCAGCATAGCCTATGGGTTAGGCAGCTGCGCTGGCAATCAGAGTGAGTGGGTTCGATTCTCCACAAGATCCTCTGAAATAGCAAAACTATACGAATTAGTCTGACGAGAAATCGTGGCTGTTTTCGAAATAGTACTATAACTATAGCCTGTATATGTTTGTTGCTTTCAATTTTTCCTCTAGTCAAAAATAATAATAATTAACTAAGAATTATTATCAACTGGTCTTGAGCTCGTTAAACTTACAAAAATATGTAAAATTAACAGACCGTAAAACCAACAACAAAATACATTTATACCGGAGCACGCGGTTATGTACAATAACTATCTTCTAAAAATGGAAAAGAAGAATGTACAAAAACAAAGTCCAACATGCATGATTTACATATAGACAGAATGTCTAAAATATTGTGTATACCGTTGGCAAGATAACAAACAACAATTAGAGGAAAACGTGAATTAAGCAGCTTGCAAAACTACACGCAGCATAGCCTATGGGTTAGGCAGCTGCGCTGGCAATCAGAGTGAGTGGGTTCGATTCTCCACAAGATCCTCTGAAATAGCAAAACTATACGAATTAGTCTGACGAGAAATCGTGGCTGTTTTCGAAATAGTACTATAACTATAGCCTGTATATGTTTGTTGCTTTCAATTTTTCCTCTAGTCAAAAATAATAATAATTAACTAAGAATTATTATCAACTGGTCTTGAGCTCGTTAAACTTACAAAAATATGTAAAATTAACAGACCGTAAAACCAACAACAAAATACATTTATACCGGAGCACGCGGTTATGTACAATAACTATCTTCTAAAAATGGAAAAGAAGAATGTACAAAAACAAAGTCCAACATGCATGATTTACATATAGACAGAATGTCTAAAATATTGTGTATACCGTTGGCAAGATAACAAACAACAATTAGAGGAAAACGTGAATTAAGCAGCTTGCAAAACTACACGCAGCATAGCCTATGGGTTAGGCAGCTGCGCTGGCAATCAGAGTGAGTGGGTTCGATTCTCCACAAGATCCTCTGAAATAGCAAAACTATACGAATTAGTCTGACGAGAAATCGTGGCTGTTTTCGAAATAGTACTATAACTATAGCCTGTATATGTTTGTTGCTTTCAATTTTTCCTCTAGTCAAAAATAATAATAATTAACTAAGAATTATTATCAACTGGTCTTGAGCTCGTTAAACTTACAAAAATATGTAAAATTAACAGACCGTAAAACCAACAACAAAATACATTTATACCGGAGCACGCGGTTATGTACAATAACTATCTTCTAAAAATGGAAAAGAAGAATGTACAAAAACAAAGTCCAACATGCATGATTTACATATAGACAGAATGTCTAAAATATTGTGTATACCGTTGGCAAGATAACAAACAACAATTAGAGGAAAACGTGAATTAAGCAGCTTGCAAAACTACACGCAGCATAGCCTATGGGTTAGGCAGCTGCGCTGGCAATCAGAGTGAGTGGGTTCGATTCTCCACAAGATCCTCTGAAATAGCAAAACTATACGAATTAGTCTGACGAGAAATCGTGGCTGTTTTCGAAATAGTACTATAACTATAGCCTGTATATGTTTGTTGCTTTCAATTTTTCCTCTAGTCAAAAATAATAATAATTAACTAAGAATTATTATCAACTGGTCTTGAGCTCGTTAAACTTACAAAAATATGTAAAATTAACAGACCGTAAAACCAACAACAAAATACATTTATACCGGAGCACGCGGTTATGTACAATAACTATCTTCTAAAAATGGAAAAGAAGAATGTACAAAAACAAAGTCCAACATGCATGATTTACATATAGACAGAATGTCTAAAATATTGTGTATACCGTTGGCAAGATAACAAACAACAATTAGAGGAAAACGTGAATTAAGCAGCTTGCAAAACTACACGCAGCATAGCCTATGGGTTAGGCAGCTGCGCTGGCAATCAGAGTGAGTGGGTTCGATTCTCCACAAGATCCTCTGAAATAGCAAAACTATACGAATTAGTCTGACGAGAAATCGTGGCTGTTTTCGAAATAGTACTATAACTATAGCCTGTATATGTTTGTTGCTTTCAATTTTTCCTCTAGTCAAAAATAATAATAATTAACTAAGAATTATTATCAACTGGTCTTGAGCTCGTTAAACTTACAAAAATATGTAAAATTAACAGACCGTAAAACCAACAACAAAATACATTTATACCGGAGCACGCGGTTATGTACAATAACTATCTTCTAAAAATGGAAAAGAAGAATGTACAAAAACAAAGTCCAACATGCATGATTTACATATAGACAGAATGTCTAAAATATTGTGTATACCGTTGGCAAGATAACAAACAACAATTAGAGGAAAACGTGAATTAAGCAGCTTGCAAAACTACACGCAGCATAGCCTATGGGTTAGGCAGCTGCGCTGGCAATCAGAGTGAGTGGGTTCGATTCTCCACAAGATCCTCTGAAATAGCAAAACTATACGAATTAGTCTGACGAGAAATCGTGGCTGTTTTCGAAATAGTACTATAACTATAGCCTGTATATGTTTGTTGCTTTCAATTTTTCCTCTAGTCAAAAATAATAATAATTAACTAAGAATTATTATCAACTGGTCTTGAGCTCGTTAAACTTACAAAAATATGTAAAATTAACAGACCGTAAAACCAACAACAAAATACATTTATACCGGAGCACGCGGTTATGTACAATAACTATCTTCTAAAAATGGAAAAGAAGAATGTACAAAAACAAAGTCCAACATGCATGATTTACATATAGACAGAATGTCTAAAATATTGTGTATACCGTTGGCAAGATAACAAACAACAATTAGAGGAAAACGTGAATTAAGCAGCTTGCAAAACTACACGCAGCATAGCCTATGGGTTAGGCAGCTGCGCTGGCAATCAGAGTGAGTGGGTTCGATTCTCCACAAGATCCTCTGAAATAGCAAAACTATACGAATTAGTCTGACGAGAAATCGTGGCTGTTTTCGAAATAGTACTATAACTATAGCCTGTATATGTTTGTTGCTTTCAATTTTTCCTCTAGTCAAAAATAATAATAATTAACTAAGAATTATTATCAACTGGTCTTGAGCTCGTTAAACTTACAAAAATATGTAAAATTAACAGACCGTAAAACCAACAACAAAATACATTTATACCGGAGCACGCGGTTATGTACAATAACTATCTTCTAAAAATGGAAAAGAAGAATGTACAAAAACAAAGTCCAACATGCATGATTTACATATAGACAGAATGTCTAAAATATTGTGTATACCGTTGGCAAGATAACAAACAACAATTAGAGGAAAACGTGAATTAAGCAGCTTGCAAAACTACACGCAGCATAGCCTATGGGTTAGGCAGCTGCGCTGGCAATCAGAGTGAGTGGGTTCGATTCTCCACAAGATCCTCTGAAATAGCAAAACTATACGAATTAGTCTGACGAGAAATCGTGGCTGTTTTCGAAATAGTACTATAACTATAGCCTGTATATGTTTGTTGCTTTCAATTTTTCCTCTAGTCAAAAATAATAATAATTAACTAAGAATTATTATCAACTGGTCTTGAGCTCGTTAAACTTACAAAAATATGTAAAATTAACAGACCGTAAAACCAACAACAAAATATATTTATTATAGCTCAAATATTAATATGCTTGATAAATGTTAATACCAGCAATATACTTATAGATATGAAGAAGAGCTGAAGGAAACCCCTAAAGCTTTCTGGAAGTTTATACGCTCTAAGAAAGGTGCTCAAATATTCCGACTTGTATGCCGTACTGTGGAGTGGAATGCCTTTTGAATTCAGTGAATCTTTTTACTGAATTTTTCAAATCCAATTTGGTTGGAAATAATTCGGCTAGTAACTACTGTATCGATGCCGTGCAAATGGTCCGTTTTGTCTCGTCAATCTCAGAAAACGATTTATTTAATGGTATTGCTGCCCTTACAAGAAAACCAAATTATACATAGACATCAATTTGGCTTTGTGGAAAGCTCTAACACACTAGCAGCGTGCTTATCCTGCATGGAATTTGTTTATGAAAAACTTGATCAAAAAAAAATATGCAGCCATTCTAGCCATAGATTTGTCTAAGGATTTCGATTCAGTTAACCATGAAATATTAATCCAGAAATTAAAAAGTTTAGGAATTCAGGGCAAAAACATAACCCTTTTTGAAAGTTGTTTACTAAATAGAAATCAGAAAATTAGAGCAGGAGTTCCACATCGATCAAAGCTTGCAGCAACTCTGTTTTTGATCTACATCAACAATTTATTAAAACTGGACATGAAGGGAGCGCCACAGTTCTATGCTGATGACGGACTTTTCATGTATGCCACTGAAACAATTGAGGAGCTAATATCAAATGTGAGGCATGATTTGTGCATAATACACGACTGGTTGTCTAAAAATTTGCTCAAAATTAACTTAAATAAAACATATTTTATGATATTTGAAGTTTTTTATATTCAATTGAATGCAGTATGTGACATTTTATTTGCTTTTAATCGTTTTTATACTTATATAACACATTATTTTAAAAATTTAAACAATATAAATCCCAAAATTGTACGTAATTTTAACGTAGAATTCAGTCAACTGCCCTGAACAGTTCTTATCTTACTTTTACATTTATAAAAACTACACCTAGTTTCATACATATTAACCTATTAACACAATACTGATTTTTTAAAAGAAGAATATTGTTTTTTATACTCGTCGACCAACTGCAGCACTAATTGCAGCTCTTCCTCATCGTTTGTAAGTAACCGATTATAATCTTGAACAAATGTAATCCCTCTTTCAGCGGCATCGTTAACGATGAAAAGATCGCCGCAGAAGCTCCAGCCTTCTTCAAAATCGAAAGCCGATTCCCAAACTAAGGGGTCAAGATGAATGAAATTCGTAGATAAACCGAAATTTGCAAAAAACTCTTTCGTTCGTTCTGAGACAAAGTCACTCAAAGTATAATTAGTAAAAGCGGATAAGTTTGAATAGCTACGCCCATTTTTTAACTTCACTACTGGGTTCTCTGAACCAAGTTTTTCAACCATAAGGCGTTTTTCTTCAAGTGACACATTCGGGTCGAAGAATGATAGTGCCACCGTTTGTTCGTTAATATACCATAAATGATTACTTATTTTTTTGATAACAACGGCAGATACATTTGTATCTATTTCAGAATATCTTAACGCATCTTTTATGAAATTCAAATCGTGAAGCGGTGCTGATATAGCATTTGTACTTTGAAACCATGTTTTTATATAAATATTTACAAGAAAAATACAAATATCTCATACTCCGTCGAGTTCCTTTTTTGTAAGGTTAAATTGTGACCGAAATATAAATATCTTTAAGCAATATATTGCTTTGGACATCCACCGAGCGTGACTGGTGGCGCCGGGTGTTTTGAAATTGATATTTCTAGCACCAAGAAATATCAATGCTAATTGAAGCATTTCTTTATAATCTTCTCGACTATGCAATTTAGTAAGTTGGTTACTACAAAAGTCTTTTAAGTCTTTACGGTTATTTGAACTAATTTGTGAAAATACAATTGCATCATCAAGTCCACTTGAAAATGTTTCTTGGTTAAAATTTGGCCAACATTTGGCAAATCTTTCAAATATGAATACACCAGATGCAGAGGTAGCGCCAAGTTTGTTTTCAAAGACGGCACGAAGTATAATTTCATATACAAGGTGGCGCAAAAGTAATCCTCCTATCAGAAAATGCTATAAATTTTGCGATTGGCCCCTAAAGTCAGTTCTGTTTTGACATTTGTGTAGTAAACACATGCGAAATACACGTTAATAAACAATGTTACCCTACACTGCTCCAGAACGCGGAATATTGCTGACTATTTATTTGACCAATAATCGGTCGGTGAAAAACGGTTACTGCGCAAAAGTAATCCTCCTATCATATAATGCTATAAATTTTGCAATTGGCCCCTAAAGTCAGTTCTGTTTTGACATTTGTGTAGTAAACACATGCGAAATACACGTTAATAAACAATGTTACGCTACACTGCTCCAGAACGCGGAATATTGCTGACTATTTATTTGACCAATAATCGGTCGGGGCCAAACGGTTACTGTGAATGGTGAGCGCTACAGAGCAATGATCAAGGAGTTCTTTTTGCCGCAACTTGATGAATTGGGATTGGAAAACATGTGGTTCCAACAAGACGGTGCAACAGCACACACTGCACGTGCCACAACCGATATGCTGAACATCGGAAGCTTACTTTTGCGCCACCTTGTATATGGTGTCTACAATTGTGGCCTAAAATTCTTTCTAAATAAACTGCAGCTCCATTGTCAACACCAGTATTCGAAGCTGTAGTGTCATAGCCCTTTTACTTTATCTAAAAGATTCCATTGTTGTAGTCGACCATATCGTATACCACTTCTGCAATATTTTTACCAGTTGAAGAAGTTATTTTAGGTGCTCCAAGAAATTTACTTGTACCATTGTAGCTGACCAAAACTGCAATTCGATCAACCTTGCTGCGTCCTGTTAAGTCCTGCATCAGCTTTCCGTCGAAATGTGCGATCAATGCTTCATCTTTATTTAACTACCAATTAAAAAAAAAATAACCAATATTTTTAACGTTGCTTACTAACGAGTCCAACTTACATTATCAGAGATACCAGCTGAGATTTTTCTGAACTCTCTCAAACGATTTTCCTGGCGAAGGCGATGAATTGTGGAACGGTTGATGGCATATTCTTCTACTCGATAACCCAATGCCTCAAAAGTTGCGATACTTTCGCATTGTCCAATGCAGCTACCAAACGCGGAGTTATAAAGTGCTTCCGACCTCTTTTTGTGACAGGAGTAGGGCTGTATTTTATTTCAAAACTACCTTTTGGTTGAAATGCCACGTCTGTTTTACAATAACCTCTTCCATCTTTATTGCTGTCTGGTTCGCCATGTTGTGTATCATTTTCATGATATGAATCATTGCAATCTATCAAATTGGCAACAGCTAAGAAATTATGAAAATTGGGAAATTGAGAAAACGGCTAAAAAATTTATAAACCATAATAAACAATAATAATGATTTACTCTGTTAGTTAAAATATAAATTACCCGCTTGTTGTAACATTTCTTCTTGATGTTTTCTTTTGCGTTCTTTGCCATGCCGCTCTTGTGCTCTTTTTTCCCGTTCATATAATGCCATATCAACACCAGCCATGCATCCAGGACGTCCTTTTTGTCTTTGCTTTCCAGGAACTTTTTGTCTTCGTTAATTTTCATGGTGGCCAATGCATCAGCTGTGGCGATATCAAACAGATCTTCTAAATTGTCCACATATTGCTCGATTACTTTCATTTGTGCACTACCGCTTTTATTAGGTGCAGTTTTTTGAGTCGATTTTCACTTTCCGTATAATTTAATCAATTTGTCAACACATTTATGGTCTTCACGAATAGGAATTCTGGACTGATACCAAAATATTTTGGCTGCATTGATAGTCAACTTGGCACTATCTTTTGCATCAAGATCCACAAATCACTTGTTGTAGAAAAACATTTGTAATACCTGTTTGTTTGATGGAAGTTTGGCACCAGTAATTTGATGTGATGTCCGCCCCACCAAATCGATATTGTTTAAATTTTCGAGCGATCTGCGTGTTGCAATACTTGATGTAGCAAGAACTTGCTCTGCAGTTGAGAGCGACATGATGTACAAAATACGTATTTGACAAACTCTTTGAATTATTATCCAATATAAGTATGTGTTCTTTTTATTGTCTAGTGGAAAGCTTAGTCTACGAATAAAAAACAGTAAATTTACGTCAGTTTGACGCGCACTGATACTTTTTGTAACTCAAATCCAAAACTTAATGAATCTTTTTTTTATTCCTCAAATATTTTTCACAATTTCTATTTCATTGCCAACTATAACTATTTTCAACACATTCTAACAAGTAGATTTTCTAACAAGTAGATTTTACGACAGTGCGCATCACTCTAACCAAGCATCATATTAATGCCCTAAACTTGTAATAGTTTCCGATATATATATATTTTTTAAAAACCTAAAAAACACACCATTAAGCATACTCGTAGTTCTGTTCGGTACGAATGCAAACAGTGCCATGGCGTATACGTAACAAAAGTTACTCATATGCAAGCAAAACCAATATAAGGATATTAAAAACTTTAAACAGTTTTCGGGTCCATCAAACGTGCTTGGATCGCAGCCAAACTTCGCATGTCCGTTTTTTAGACCGAAAGGACCAACAATCAGGCCGGTACTCCTTAAAAAGTATATTTCTAAAAATAAGGACACCTCTAATGAACACATTAAAAACCTAAAACTGAAGCTAATACCCTTAGTTTTGCCATATACAGAAATAAAAATTTTATGCCAACAAAACAGCTTTGGCTTCTGTACAATTCACTTTGCATGTCACAAATAAATTACTTGAATGCAATTTGGAATCGCTGTTCTACAAAAAGAATTAATGAATTGCAAGATGTTCAAAATAGAATGATCAAAAATATTTTACTTCTTCCCAAGCTTACACCATCTAGAAGCCTATATACCTGTAGATTAGATATAAAAAGCTACTGCGTTCTGCAAACTTTAATAACTGTCTATAAAATAAAAAATCGTTTAATTAAGCATGATATCGACATAAATTTCATTGAAGTTTCGGGCTATAATTTTCGAAACCAAGCTGAAATGAAGAGCAAATTTTTAAGGACAGAAAGAAGTTCCAGATCCATTAGGAACTATGGCATTCAAATGTTCAATAAACTACCAGAACAAATACGCAAAGCCGCTAATTTACAGCAATTTAAAAAATTAAGTAACGATTTTATAATTCAAACCTTCGATCTCAATTGGCAGTAGGTTATTAATTTAATTTTATTGTTATCTACAATTATTATCAAAATATTATAGTTTTGTCTTACCATTTTGACATAGCAATAAGTGAATACTTTTTCCTGCTAACGCACATGATAGCGTCATAAAATTAGAACTAAGTTATGTTATTTTCTCGTACAAAATGTATTTTTTTTAGGAATAGCTTTCATTGAAAGCATAAATCAATAAAGGAAAAAAAAAATTGTCTTCAAAATGTGATCTTGATGGGCTCTCGTCATTTACATTGCAGAAATGCAGTATCACTTTTTGTAGGCCTCTCAATTAAATTTTAAATTTTTCGCTAGCAAGTGGTCAGTTTATTGATCGTTGGAAAATTGCCTCAATCACTCCAATCTTTAAATCAGGCAACAAAAACAATGTAACTAACTATAGACCAATTTCGATACTCCCTACCTGCTCTAAACTTTTTGAGAAAGTGGTTAAGGAGAAGCTTGTGTTTGCACTAAAGGGTTCCATAGATGATTGTCAACATGGTTACCGGCCGGTCCACGGTTACGAACCTTGCTTCTTTTTCACAATTCTGCATCTATTTTTTCAAGTTTATACCGAATTCGCAAAGGCTTTTGATACTGTAACTCACAGTATATTATTGCATAAGTTGGAAAAAATTGGTTTCCATTCTAAGTTTTTATGTTGAATTGGATCTTATCTCACCAACAGAATCTCCTTTGTAGAAATTGAGAATACGGAGCCATATACATTCGAAGCCACATCTGGAGGGCCTCAGGGAAGCATTCTTGGACCCATTCTATTTCTTTTTATTAACGATATAGGATCTTGTTTCAAGAACTCTAAGTACCTGCTCTACGCTGATGACTTGAAAGTTTTCAGAACCATTGCGAGCATGTCAGATGTAGCAATGCTGCAAGATGATCCTAATAATTTAACTAATTGGAGTGTTATCAATAATTTACATCTCAATATTAAGAATTGCTTTCATATGAGGGTTTTGAAAAATCTCTATATGCATATGTCTACTTATAAACTTTTTTAAGACAACCTTTCTACTATCAGTGAATTTGTAGATCTTGGAGTAATGTTTGACTCAGGTTTTACTTTTGCAAATCAGGTAAGTTTCATTTTACCCAAGTCCTACTCTAATTTGGCCTTTTTGAGGCGATATGCCAGAAATTTCAAAGATCCGTATACTAGAAAAATTTTATACAATAGTTTAGTGCGTTCGAAACTATAATATGCATCTATAATTTGGAATCCGATTTACTCTGTTCATTCGCACAGAATTGAAAGGGGACAGAAAAGTTTCATCCGATTTGTTCTTCAGCCGCTCCGTTTTACCGATCCATTACCATCTTACAATGCCCGTTGTGCCCTCATAAACATGGAGTCGCTGGCGTCCAGGCGTTCTGTTCAAACTTTGATGTTTATATATGACTTAATTGCGGTTTGGTAGACTGTCCGAAACTTTTAGCACAAATAAGCTTCAATGTTCCGTGCTAGCTCTCCGTGCTCAATATCCGTTTCATGTCAAAGTAATCCTAGCTAATTACCATAATTATGACCCTATCTCGAGGGCCCTTGCCGAATTTAATAAAATATTTTGTAGCCTTGATCTGGACTTTGCACTCTCGAGATCATGTTTTGGTTCTAAAATTTCTTCGCATTATGTCTAAATGTATGTATCATACATAGTTTTAAGATTTGGATTTGTATTTCTAGTCTGCATTAAATGCATTTCTTAAGCTGAGTGAACATGTAAATTTTCGCTGACTAAAAATCGAAGTTTTCCGCTGTATATAGTCTTACTGTAAGTGTGCTGATATGCAAAATTAAACAACCTGCGATATTTGCATCAATATAGTTTCTGTGCTCATGCCGGCTTTATTTAAAATATAAATATAAACAATTTATTTTCTGCTTTAATCATATTCCGTATATTCTTAACGAAACATTTTCGTACACACATATAATGCCTTTCGAGTCTGGAAGTATGACAACAAGAAGACAACAACAACAACAGTTACTAAAAACAACAAATAATACTCTGTCGCCCAGTACAAATAACACCAACCGACCTGTAGAGCGGAAAGGGAAAAGTATTGTAACTGACCACCTTATTAATATGTGGGAGGAAAAATTTAAAAAGCATGAAGAAAGTATCATAAAGCAACTTACCGAGTCCATGAAGAATCTGGAGGACAGGGTTGTGCAGCGAATGAGCGAGATAGCCGGTGAGTTAGCGAATGCAAAGGAACGTATTGGAAAAATTGAAGAAAGAGTGGAAGGCGTGGAAAACGTATACATGGAATTGGATTTGTTAAAACGCAAAGCAAATGATATAGGTGAAGAGATTCAAAAACTTGAAGAAAACGCGGTATCCACTGATATCGTCTTGATAGGAATACCGCCTACTAGGGATGAAAATATCAGCGATATATTTTCAAAGCTGTGTCGTGTCATAAATATTGAGACTCCTATGTTGCGGCAATTCTTTCGTATGCGCGCAAACAACAATAACAACAGATCCAGTCCCGCTTCCATTCTAATCAAACTCAACACAGCGCACGACAGAAGTCAGCTGCTTAAAGCTATTGCTGCGTTCTGCAAATCGAAGAAACTGTCGTTAATACTTTCTGACGAAGTTGGCTATGGCAATATTTATGTACATGAGAGTTTAACTAAACTAAATAGATGACTTCTTTTCTGCTTTTAGTTTAAGAGGCAAAGTATATGTAAGAGCGCAGCGAAGTAAAGAGGCGATACGTGTGAACAGCAAAAGCGATATTGATGACATTGTCAGCGAAGCAAAGAGAACCGCCGAAACACCTCATAATCTATCAAGCATACAACAATAACATGTTTACAATTTTTAATTTCTTTTTAATTCTCATTCAATGTACCTATCGTTCTCTCTCACAGATGTATGTATGTATTAATATGTATGAACTTTTTCCATTTTTATCACTTCGTTCTGATTTGAGTCATTCCACTGTTGAAGGCCAGTTATACAGTGCTAGGTGCGTTTATGATCATGGTTAGCTTAAATGAGTGTTTGAACACTAACAGCGGATGTGTTAAGTTTATGTTAAATACTGTAAGCAAGAGTCACCCAGGCTTTCAGCTATGCCATATAAATGGTCGTATCTTAAATATGCCAAAGTTTGATTACTTGAACTATATTTTAGAAAACTTAAGAATTAATATGATATGCGTTACAGAGACGTGGTTTAATGAAGATATTGGCGAAAGTGTGTATGAGTTACGTGGTTACAGGGTAACAAGAAATGATAGGAAAACTGGTGCTAGAGGTGGCGGCGTGGCCATATATTGCAAGAATAATATTCCCCAAAAAGTGATTTATAAATCAAGTGTAAGTGATCCCGTTGAATTTATAGTCATGGATGTAGGAGATAGTTTTACGAAGCGTCTAAATATATTCGCATATAACCCTAGTAAATTGTTTGAATTAGATTCCCTGTTTTCGCAATTAGCACAACTTTCACACGCGTATGAACATATTTTACTTCGTGGGGACTCAAATATTGACATGCTTAACAACGATTCGCGATCTTTGAAATTAAGAGATACCTTAGCCTCCATTGGCATGGGTGTTGCTAATAAATTTCCCACTCGGTTTTCACCAAACTGCAAACCTAGCATGCTAGAATTGATGTGTACATCCAACAGTTCCGACGTGCTTCATTATGACCAATTTTCGTCTGCAGGAGTATCGGACCATGATATGCTGTTTCTTTCTTTCAATTGACCTCAATTGCACAACTCCAACTCATTTTCATTATCGAGACTTTGCGCGCGGTTAACTTTTCTGGACTTGCGTATGAAGCTAATATTCTAAATTGGAACAGCGTATGGATGTTTCCTAATATAAATGAAAAACTGAACTTTCTTGCCAATCAAATTATTTATTTATTTAATATTTATTTTGTTGTTGGTTTTATGGTCTGGTGATTTTTACATATTTTTGTAAGTTAATGAGCTCAAGACCAGTTGATAATAATTCTTAGTTAATTATTATTATTTTTGATTAGAGGAAAAATTGAAAGGAACAAACATATACAAACTATAGTTATAGGACTATTTCGAAAACAGCCCCGATTTCTCGTCAGACTAATTCGTATAGTTTTGCTATTTTCAGAGGATCTTGTGGAGAATCGAACCCACTCACTCTGATTGCAAGCGCAGCTGCCTAACCCATAGGCTATGCTGCGGGTAGTTTTGCAATATATATATACCGCTCAAGGAAGTAAGAGTTCGAAGCAAGCAACAGCCGTGGTTTACTAGAGATGTTATGTTGGCTTTTAAATCACGTAACAAGTTTTACAACCGTTGGAAGAGAAATCCTACAGACACTAGCTGGGATTTTTATCGCCAAGCCAGAAATCAAGCTACACTGTTACTAAGAATTTCGAAAAGACGATTTTTTCAGTCCAAGCTTGATATTGACTTGCCGACTAAAAGTCTGTGGAAAAATTTAAAATCCATTGGTATAGGAGGGAAAACTAACTCAGGTTGTAACTTGGACCCAGGTTTCATGAACGACTTCTTTTTACAGTCAAGTAAATTCAACAAGTAAGGAAGTCTAATTTCCGGTGGAACCGAACATTATATACCTACTAGTGATCTATTATGTCATCCCAATTTACGCAGGTCTATTTTAATACTTTCAGTTCGTATTTGCGTTCAAATAGACAGACGGACAATCAGAAAGACGTGTCGAGAGACGGACATGGCCAGATCGACTCAGCTCATCCTCCTGAACATTTCAGTATACTTTTTGATGGGACTATCTCTTTTTCTTCTCATACGTACAAAACATTTGATGTTCATGAAAGGTATGAAAATCAAAAAAGATATACAACTTCGCTTTTGCAGTGGGGTATTAACTACTTGCCCGGATATTCTACTTTTCATCCTGAACGTTCTAATATACATTAATAAATATATATCCCGATTCGTTTATGCAGAATGAAGTAATTTACCTTGTGCGCGTAACAAACATAGATATAAAAAAGGGTGTCTTTCATAGGCGCCAAAGAACTCAACCAAGCTTTCTGAAATTTTCACAATATATACTTGGGTTCACTGGGTACAGCATAGACAATATACAGTTTTGGAAAAGTAGGCGGAGCCACGCTCCCAGGCTATATAAAGTTTCAATTCGTCATAACTCCGAACTTTGTTGGTCTAAATTAATGAAATTTGGATACATGTGTCACTTAGTCAATATCTACATAATTTTTCAAAAGTGGGCGGTGCCACGCCCACATATTTTGTGTTTTGGTTTGCTCTTGAAATTTCACGATATGTTCAGGAGTTCGCTGGGCACTACACAGTCTGCATAAACTTTTGGAAAAGCCCCCAGGTTATATAAAGCTGCAGTTCGGTATAGCTAGGAGTTTATTTGTTTCAAGTTAATGACATTTTATATATAGATGTGTTCTATGTATCAAAACGTCAAAACAACGTATACCGGGTTTGCTAGTATAATATAAAATGGAGAAAGCAAACAACGAATTTCAGCATTCTTTTGTAAAACTGAGAGACTAGTTTGCGTTCAAATAGAAAGACGGACAGACAGACAGACGGACGGAGAGACGGACATGGCTAAATCGACTCCGCTCATCGTACTGATCATTTTAGTGAACTTTTCTCTTCTTGTTCTCATACTTACATACATTTAATGTTTATGAAAGGTATGAAAATCAAAAAAGATATATAACTTCGCTATTGCAGTGGGCTATTAACTACGTGCCCGAATATTTTGCTTGTGTGTTTCCCGGTTTGGCTAATTTTTGTCAGGAGTATAATAAATACTACTAAGAAGCAGCTGACCAATTTTCATTGAAATATCAAGATGGAATTATAAGCGATTGCCTTTGAAAATAGCACAAATTGTATGCTGAAAAGTGGGCGGCGCCACGCCTTCTTCAAAAATGACAAACTTTTTTTGCGGCCGAGTTTTTCTTGAAAAGCTTATTATGTGTGCAAAATCTGATTGATATAACTTGCTTAGTTGTAGAAATATCGCTTTTTAAATTAAAAATTTTTCAGAACTATGTTCAAAAACTGGGCGTGGACTTTAACCGATTTCACCCATTTTTACAGCAAACAGTTACCTTTATATATAGAACATTATCACCAAATTTCGTTTCGACAAATAAATTTTTGGCGGAGTTATGGCATAAACAGTTTTGTGGAATAGTCCACTATAAAAGGGGCGGGGTCACGCCCATTTTCGAAAATTTTAAGGTTTTGGATTTCTTTGTTTACGGAAACTTTAAAAGTGAAATATAAATGATGTAAACCTATTTTAGGCAAAGTTATTGCCTATTTAATATATCTACGATCCTCTTCAAAATCTTTTATATAAAAGTGGGCGTTGACCTTGTAATAAGTACAACACTTATTATAGAATCAAGTTATTTTATTTGGTCTGATTAATACTACACGTGTATGCCAGAGCTTTCTATTAATTCGCCAGCCCGGAAATATCTTATCTTGTATGTATACTGTAACAAGTGACTATGTATATTTGTTCTTAAATGTATGTAATGATTAAATTAGTTCGCAAATATATGTAACATTACTAAACGTATAAAGGCTTCTTTATACCATACATATATACTTGTTACAGCTTTAATTTTTTTTTTGTTTTTTTTTGTTTTTAACATAATCAATATGGTTTAACGGAATAATATTTCCTTGTTGAGTTACTCAACCTTCGTCAAAATCGTACAGCTTGGGAGGAACTAGCGCGACCACTTCGCGTATAATAATACCCTCTCGCGTGTTCTGGCGCTTTTTCCGCGGCATTGTAATAATTATTCGTAGTATTACCAGCAAAGTCTGTTACCTCGGCAGTGTTATTATTGTTGTTTACAGTATCGTTTGGTTCAATAACCGGTTGGTTTAGACCCGGTACTACTGCGTCATTGACTGCCTCTGTTTCATTTCTCCCAAGCTGGGTTTGTGGCGGTAACATACAGTTATTTCTCATTTTTTTCTCTTCCATAATATATTCCTTATTGTCAAATATGTTGTTAGTGCTCTTAGCTATAAATCTTCGGTTACGCCTATAATGATGATTGCTAGTATCTTTTACTATATATGATCTCCCATTTACATTTTCCGTAATGACACCATACTGCCATTCTTTTCCATTTTTCTTAAAAATTACCCTATCCCCTAACTTCAGCTCCGATAGTGGTTTTGCATTTCGATGAAAGTTTTGTTTTTGTCTTAATCTTTTATCTCTGATTTTCTTTTTAACTTTTGATTCTTCAGGTGCATTTCTGAATAAAAGGTGTTTGTTCCATTGTTGGGAGTTTGGATTTTAGTAATCTTCCAAAAAACAGCTGAGCGGGAGATAATCGCAAACTAGCTACTGGAGTGTTATTATATTCCAGTAAATGGTATTTAAAATTGTCCCTCTCGTTTGCTTCATAGCACCGTTTGAGTATATTTTTTGCAATATCCACTCCTTTTTCAGCTAACCCGATACTTTGTGGATATTTGGGACTTGAAAATTTAATTACTATGTTTCCTTCATTTAAAAATTTTCCATTTCTAATGAATTAAATGGATTATTATCACAACGTATTGTTGCTGGGTAGCCAATTGTATTAAATAGCTGCTTCAATACATTTACAACAGACCCAATGGTTTTATTTTTAAGGTGTTCTGCTAACACCAAGTTCGAATATGAATCAATAATGGAGATGTAGTACTTTCCCGCAAATTCAAAAATATCCATCCCTACCGTCTGAAAAGGGTACAAGGGTTCTTCGTCTTGTTTAAGTGGCTCTTTTGTTTGATTTCGCCTGAATGCCTCACACACAGCACATGCTGTAATTTGCTCTTTTAACTGTTTATTCATATTTGGCCAAAAGTAAAGAGTTCTGGCTCTTTCAAGGGTTTTCTCGATGCCTAAATGTGGTCCATGTAGCCATTTTCGTACAATTGGCTGTAAAGCTGAGGGAATTATCAACCGATGACTCTTTAACAGCATGCCATTTTCAAAGTGTATTTCCGATTTATATTTATGAAACTGTTTACCAAGCTCATCCAAACTGTTGTAATTGGGCCACCCATGTTGCGCATAGTGACAAATTTTCTGATAGCTTTTGTCTTCGTCTAAGAATTCGCAGTATGCTATGTAATTGTCTTTGCAAACTCGTTTTCTAATCGAGTGAATTACTCCACTAAGTTCCTCAATTTCTGAGATTTCCGGCAACGGGGCTCGTGACAGACAATCTGCGACTAGCATCCGCTTACCGGGGGTGTAAACGATTTCCATTTTTGGGTATTTGAGCAGGAACATATACATGGCCTGGAGCCTTGGAGTCACATCGTCAATTTGTTTTTTCACAAGCGACTCCAGAGGCTTATGATCACTTTGTACCACAAAGTCACGACCATAAAGATAATAGTGAAACTTTATACACGAAAATACATACTATGGCCAATAGTTCCTTCTCGATTTGGGCCCACTTTTGCTCGGATTTACTCAGTGTTCGGGACGCAAACGCTACAGCTTGACCCCCTTGTAATAATACACACCCTAACCCATCTTTCGAAGCGTCTGTCTGCAGCACAATGGGTTTTTCCTTATCATAAAGGGCTGAAACGGGCTCAGATGTAATGATATTAATAAGTTTCCGAAACTCATGCTCATGCGCCTCCACCCACTGGAACGGAACATTGTTTTATTTATTTATTTATTTATTTATTTATTTATTTATTACGACTCTTAGAGCCTAGTTCAGTACTTAAAAATAATATTGCATTAGTTAACAGATGTACAATATTTTATGGAGTAAAAAGTAAAAATAAGGATACATTGAAATATTTTAAATTGAAATATATAAATTAATTATGCTATGTTAAATTGCGTTGAAATATGTACCATAAATTTACTCAAATCCCAATATCAATCCCATACATTCATAGATCTCGTGTAATCATACAACCTTTTTTTAAATAAATTATTATCACAATTTTTGATGTATTCTGGTAACTCATTGAAGCATTTTAATCCTGTATAAAAAAGGCTATTTTTTCAGCTTCGGTTTTATAATTAGGTAGTTTGAAATTGTTTCTTTGCCTTGTATTCCTGTCATGGCCCTCATACTTGAATTTAATACCTGATCTTAGATAATCAGGCAAGTTTCCGTTTTTTATGTTGTAAATAAATTTCATTGTATAAAAATAAATTTGTTGCTTTACACTCATCCAATTTAAACTACGTAGCATGTCTTTTATGGGAGTATCATAACGTTTGCATAATATAAAACGCATGGCTTTATTCTGCATTTATTGCAGTTTTTCAATTTGAGAATCTTTCATTATAAAGAGGATTGTAGCACAATAGACAAAGTAAGGCTCAATTATAGACCTGTATACTTTCACTTTATAGTAATTACTTAAGTTCTTACAAGTTCTTTGAATAAACCATATTTTTGTTGCTATTTTGCTTAGTACGTAATCAATATGAGCATGAAATTTTAATTTGCAATCTATTAATATACCCAAATACTTAATTGTATGAACTTTTTCAATTTCCTCATTATTTATTTTGATAGTTTCAAGATCAGTAACGTTCTTTCTTGTAATTACCATATAATTCGTTTTTTCAATGTTAATTTTAAGTTTGTTAGCACACAACCATAAATAAAGGGCATTTAAATCTCTTTGTAATTTTTCTCTTATATCATGTTCATTCTTTCCAGTTATCGACATAAGCGCATCATCCGCAAAGAGTTTAATGGAACTGAATTTTAAGATTGAGTTAATATCATTAATATGATTGTTGAATAAAATGGGGACAAGAACAGAACCCTGGGGTAGGCCAATCTTAACGTCCACTTTATCTGATACCGACGAACCATTGATTGTTCTTTGTTCACGTTTTGTAACAAAATTTCGAAACCATTCTAATTCTACATTTCTTATGCATGCTAATTTCTCAAGTAATATGTTTTGATCGATAGTTTCAAAAGCTCTTTTGAGATCAACGAAAACTGCTATTATTGTCTTTTTATTATTGAGATCTTTCCATTCGGCTAAAACCATGTTCCATGCTGTTTCGCATGAATGCTTTTGTCCAAATCCCGATTGTTGCGGTATAAGTATCTTGTTAATCTCTAAATATTTGGCTAACTGATTTTTTACAACAACTTCTAAAATAGGGACAACAGTTGAAGTTTTCCACATGGCAGGGACTAAGCTACTGCTCAAACTTTCGTTTACTATTTGAGCATAGAAAAAACCTAGGTAAGGTATCACATCTTTGATTACTCCATCGGACAATAATTTTTTTCCACCCCTCTTCGCTTTAAACTTACTGACAAGTTCTTCAATGTCAACCGTGCTAACTTGGATACATTTAAAAACGCAATTTGACTGATTACTAATATTAACGTCTCTATCAACTACTTCAATCTTACTGCAAATATCTTTAATGCTATCTACAAAATAACTGTTTAGTTTGTTTGCAATATCGGATTCATTATGGTATAACTGATCGTTAATTACGATCTTTAATTACGATGAACTTTCATTCACCATACTCACTGCCTGTTTTAAATATTTCCACATTGTCTTACTATCATGACTATTGATGTCAATATTGTACTCCATATACTTGGCTTTTTTGATTTTGATAAGCTTTTTATATTCTTTTTTTATGTTTCTATATGCATCCCATTCTCCCAATATTTGGGCCCGTTTATATAGTTCGAACTTAAGTTTGTTCATTGTGGCTAGCTCATTGTCATACCACTTATTCATTAATTTTAACTGAACAACTTTTTCGGACGTCAAACTTCGTATAACATTCAAAATATACTTATTAACTTGCAATACCTTACTCTCCAAACTAATTCTACCAAAATTACTGAAATCACCTAATCGTAGTAAGTTTATAAGTGATTCATTGTTATAGTACTCCCATGACGTTATATTTATAGTGCTTCTCATTTTAAATTTAGAGCTATTTTTAATTTTAAATTGAATGGTTTCATGATCGGATATTTGATGATCATCTAGCTTTTCACATATGATATCATTTGTATTCGAAAATAGTAAATCAATTTTGGTCTTGGAAACCTCGGTTACACGTGTATCAAACTCAACTCTTTGATACATAGAGTATGATTTAAAAAGATCAATTAGGTGGGTGCTATAAGTTGATATTGTATTTAAATTAATATTAAAGTCGCCTACAAGAATATTACTCTCAGACAGTTCACAATTACTACCTAAGACGTTACGTAAGTAGTTAATAAAATCAGCATCACTTGTGCTAGGTGAGTGGTAAACCACGCCAATCTGCCATTTGGGGTTAATGTGCTTTGATAAAGATACACCAAATGTGTTTGTCTATTGCTTTGTTATATTTAATACTATACTCAATAGAATCGTGAACATAAATCAAAACACCTCCAGTGTGCCTACTGTGAGAATCACATCGTACAAGTTTGTAGGTTTGTATATTCAACTCTTGATTTGTAATCTGGTTTGTGGTACATGTTTCAGCGCATAATATTATTGCTGGACTTTTAGCTTCAATTAGTTTTTCTAATTCAATTTTATTACCTAGAATACTGTTAATGTTTAAGTATACACGTTGAGATCATTATTTCTTGACTGCTACTTTCTAGTTTTAGATTTAGATTTATTATCACTATATCTTTTAACTGCTGGACATTCTTTACTGAAGGCAGTATGATATACATCCGCATCCAAAAGCTTTTTTGAACAAGTTCACAACAATTTACGCAATTATAAGCATTTGATACACAATCTTTAGTGTCGTGATTTGCTCCGCATTTACTACAAGCTTTTTTGTTTATACATTCAACCGCCTTGTGATTGAATCCCAAGCATTTAAAGCATCTAAATACCCTTACATACTCCATAGTAATGCAAGAGTCCCACTCTACATTAATTCTTCTTTGCTCTAATATTTTCTCATACTTTTCGACATCAGTTTCAATAAGCGCATTATAACATTTTTCCCTACGACTATAATTTTCAAAAATCTTCAAAACTTTAAATTGTTTACCCTCACATATGCGTTAACTCACGTAACTTTGTTGAATTTTGTGATAAATTTGGAATGTACACAGCCAAATATTCTCTGGTTTTCTTAAATTTTGAATAGTTTCGCAATATTTTTTGTGTGGCTTAATTGCTCCCTCTGATACTACACGGCCCATGAATTTCATTTCTGTAGACCGGTATTGAACTTTGTCTGGATTGAATTTAATTCCCCTTTCTATAGCTCGTTTCATAACAGTACAAAGAATTTCATCATGCTTCGTATGATTTTCCGCTACAATTGCAATGTCATCAAAATAGATTATAACGCCGGGTATGTCTCCAAAATGTTTCACCATTTCTTTTTGAAACATTTCTGGAGCACAACTTAAACCAAAAGGTACGCGATTGAATTTATAGCGACCAAAGGGAGTCATGAAAGTTGTTAGGTTTGAGCTAGGTTCATCAAGCTCCATTTGCCAAAACCCACTACTTAGATCAAGAACTGTGAAAACGCGCTTATTAGCTAACTGACTTGTAGCATCTTCTATAGTTGGTATTGAAAAATGTTCCCTTTTGATCTATTTGTTAAGAGGCTTAGGGTCAAGACAAACATGAATATCATTTTTCTTTTCTACTAATTGTACGTTGTGAACCCAATCCGTTGGGTGATTAACTTGCGTTATTATTTTGTCTTTCACCATTTCCTGAATTTTTGTCCTGAATCGTTCTAACAAACTTAAAGGTATCCTTTTTTTTAATTCAAACAAGGAGTCGCCCCTTCCTTCAATGTAATTGAAACTTTTCCGGGAAATTTACCCAATCCGCTAAAAACACTATTATATTGTTTAACAAAGTCTTCCTTCTTTGCTGGCATTAGATTACCTCTTAGGTTGACATCGTGGATATCTATTCGCTTTATTATTTGAAATTTGATACAAGTTTCTAACCCTAAAATTGGCTCGTGGGTATCTTCAACGACAACAAAATCGGCGACCTGACTGGTTTTTAAATAAGGATCAATGCACCTGAGAGATACTGTAGCAAAACTTTTTATTTGATTACCAGCATAATCATATACGAGTATGGCGCAATTAATTAAATGTTTTTGAAATTTTACATTGAGATTTGAAATATATTTGATTGGAATGCAATTAACATCAGAGCCGGAGTCTATTTTGAATAAAGCTTTGATATCCTCTATATATAAATCTTTAGTCCACCTGCCACTACTTGAGTCCTTACAATTCACATTTATTCTATAAATACAATTATTATCTAATAGTTCACTAGTTTGTTGTCTACGTTTAGATTTACCTTCCGTGTTCCAGTTGTCGCTGTAATAATCTTGTACCGAGTGTACCTGCCCTTTAAGTTTGTTGTTTAATTCGTTTTTCCTTGTCTGTCCGTGCACTTTCGATTGCTTTTCCGTGTTTTGAGTAGCTTGTTGATCTCTTTTTCCGCGACACATTTTGAAAAAATGACACTGTTTATTGCACCCTCGGCAAATAACATCTTTTGCTTTGCATACGTTCAAATGCCCCAGGGAGAATGGTTGCTGACCACAATTGTAGCAAAAACTACTAATCGGTACTGCTGACGATCCGTCGAGCAATTTGAGCTGCAACGTTTTATCATAAACGCCCAAAATTATTCGATCTCGCAGCATACGATCGTTGTACGATTTCCCACATGTGCAAGCAAAGTCACAATAGCGGATTTGCGTACGCAACTCAGTTTCGTATTCAGTAAATGGTTGTTTTTCCTTTTGCGATATCGTGTTAAATTTAAACGATTCCATAGCAACATTTTTCTTCGGTATACAATAATCGTCAAAAGCTTTCAAAACTTGTTTAAGTGTACGAACACTACTTGGTGAACCACCCTCACCATCCCTAAAGCGACCACTCTCATCAACACCATCGCCAGTTTCATTGGCAGCACCAACAATAGTTTCATCTAATCCAAGTAACTGTTCGGTTGTACCATCATTTGGAAATAAAGTATTGTAGATTTCTACTGCTTTCGAGCCAACAAGCCATAGGAACGTGGCCACTTGCACGTCATCTCCCTCTTTTAATTTACCATTTGCATGCATATACATGCAAAAGTTGCCTTTCTTTATAGGCCAATCTTTTGCCGAATTGCTGCAACCTAGCTCCGGTGGTAGTCTGTTCTCTGCCATCCCAATTTGTAATAGTGTATGTAATGATTAAATTAGTTCGCAAATATATGTAACATTACTAAA
This sequence comes from Merzomyia westermanni, assembly GCA_949987695.1. Classification (NCBI taxonomy): domain Eukaryota; kingdom Metazoa; phylum Arthropoda; class Insecta; order Diptera; family Tephritidae; genus Merzomyia; species Merzomyia westermanni. The sequence goes on along the minus strand of OX465290.1, from coordinate 113,495,843 downwards.
CGTATTAAGGCTGCTTCATACCATACATATATACTTGTTACAGACCTTAACCGACCCCGCCCTGGAACATTCCTTGCATACCTCAAAACCTGCGTGCTGAATTTCGTTTCGATATATTAACGGTTTTTGATTATTGATTAATATTATTTCTAAATTTGACCTAACCAAAAGTAGGCGGTGCCACGCCCATTTTCAAAAATTTCTTGAAAAATTAATTTTATGCCTCAATCTCAATGTACTCACCAAATTTTATCCTTATAGGTGTATTATGTACTGAGTAATCACTTTTTTTGTGTTTTCGAAAATATTATATATATAAAAAGTGGGCGTGGCTATAGTCCGATTTCGCTCATTTTAAATAGCGCTCGGAGATGAGTGCCAAGGAACCCGCATACCAAATTTCATTAAGATATCTCAAAATTTACTCAAGTTATCGTGCTCACAGACGGACGGACGGACATGGCTTAATCAATTTCTCTTTTCGTCCTGAACATTTTGATATACTCGTACATAAGTCAATATCTATCTCGATCCGTTTATGCCGTTACGTACTGCCGTTAGGCGACTAAAGTTAATATACCATGTGTGCGTAGCACTACTAGGTATAATAAACTTGAAACTGGAAACTTGTAAGATTAATATAATCATAGACTTAATAAAGTGAATTGAATTTGCAATTCTGGAATTTTAGCCAGTTCGAAAATCTCTATTTTTCTCCTAAAGGTAGCTTATTTTGGCAATAAAAAAATCTATTGGTATAAGGTGTAATATATGATGAAAGGAAAAATTATGTTGTTTTAGGTCACAAAGAGACTCATTGACATAAAATATATGAAATTTATGCGTAAACATTAAATCTTACATATATACCCGAAAAGTATTCTTCATAATGTTAGAAACTTCTCTAGAACATCTATTCATGCTACTCTATGATGTACTTACTTCGCCAGAAGAAAGGCCAAAAATTCCCTTCAAATCTGCCACTGGATACAAAGTCACCTAGGATGCATCCAAATTTGAATGATTCCATGAATGTAATGCATATTTGGATCACCCAGCAACATGTCCATAACGCTTTTAAAACACAACTCAGCTATTTTAACCCCGTGTCTGCGCAACGTTTTTGATTTCGCATATATTAATTAATACAGTTTAAAATTTACCTTAAAAATAATGAAACTTTTTCAAAAATTATCTGCGCTAAAACATGTTATATATACATTTATTATAATTTTGGATTTTGATAAATATATTAGGTCTGAATTCGAAAATTTTTTTAGAGGTATTTTCTTAAATTTATAAAAAATGCTTTAAACTTAAATATAGGAAATATTATCTTGCCATCACCTTTTTGTTTAGGTACATTATCTCAAAATAGATTCTGCACGAAAAGTTCTTGCAATATTTAGGAGATATCTTAATATCAGAGAAATGACTATTATAAGAAATATTCATAAAAGTCTCAAAATAAGTATTTCATTTCAATAGATATTTTTTAGGTCTTGAAAAATTATTACTTTGCAATAGAAAAAATAAAAATTGTTAGTAATAATTATTGAAAGACTTTAAAAATTTTGAAAGTGAAATAATAATCAAGGCGAATTCATATAAGGTGATCGCAACAACACAAACACATCTACTCCATGTAGTTTGTTGTTACTTTAGAATGGCTCAAACGTCAGATAAACTAAAATAAGAACGAAGGTCGAATTCATTTTAAATAAGTAAAATGTCAAAAACCACATTAAGATGAAGGGGCACAGACAAAGGGGGAGATCCAATTAAGGTCCCTGACCCCTATTTTACCAACTTAGCTGTATTAAATTCGAAAAGTTAAAGCCATTAAAACAGTTCGTTTTTCCGTTATTTTTTGTTGGTATTTCCTTTAGATCTTTTCAATAATCTTAAGCAGATAGCCATTGCGTATACCATACAGCTTTAGTCATATATTAGTTTCCAGAAGCAGAGATGAATACAACGGTCTGGAAATTTGATATTGTATTGAGCTCCATAGAAAGATTTATATAAATTATGTTGTCAATAGTTTATTCTTGACCTAAGCGCTATGCGCTAAATGATGAAGTCACTTGTTATTTCTTGACTTAAGCGCTATGCTTTACGTTTATTCAAGTTCCCGTTTAAGACTAAACTTTCAAGCTAATTCTTACAACTACCCTACCTATCTTTACGCTTAGGTTAGCCGCTCGCTTGTGTGAGTTGTAGCTGTTGTTGTTGCTTTTGCGGTTGCTTGAGTTTAGCCGCTTGCTCGTGTGTGTTGTAGCTGTTGTTGTTGTTGTTGCGGCCGTTCATTAGCGTGTGAAATGGGCAAGGTGACAACACGCGCAAATTGGTAGACCTAGCGTCAGCAAGTTGAGGCGTTAGACCGGAAGCAACCTTAGCCATATTCTTGGCTGTTTTGGCTATGGGAATGAAGTGCCAATATTGGCTAAGTATGTGTTGCTAACTTATATTATAAAACTTTTTAGGTTCATCCAAAATAATTATATTCTTTAAACACGATTTGGTTAATATGATATTTTATTTTGGGAAGTTTTCTCACTAAGAAATGTAAGTATACATTTCAAGTACTGTTTGAGCAGCCCATTACATTTATGTATTTTATTTATTTATAATTGAGAAACATAAGGGACTTTGATATCTAACATCAGAAGATCTGGAGTGGTGCCGGGGTGAGGGATATTCCGTAAATGTAAATTTGGAAAGTTACAATTATTCGCTAAAGAACTTATATCGAGGAAAAGTGCACATTTCAGGAGTATCACATTTCAAGTCAAAGTTCACTCACAAAAGCGTAGATCAAGTCACCAAGCTCGATCGGGTAGTCCCTTCTAAAATATTATCAGCCCAATTCTAACGGAATAATTTTCTCTCGGATTTTTTCGTTCCCTCGGAAAAATTCCACCAATTATGTTTTCCTAGGGAGAAGAATAATTGGGGAAGAGGTATTCGAGTTTTCGAAATCAGCTGTTTTGGCAATTGGCATGGTATACACGGATTTCTAAACTGGCTAACGAAGTTTAAAAATGTAAAAATGAAGAATTCGTTTTAAAAAAGAAAAAAAAAATGTAAAACAACGTTTAGTGTTGCTTTTCATATGGCAGAAATGAAGCGAATAAGAGCCACACGAAAATAAACACAGGATTATGAGATAGTACATATACGCTTGAGTTGCCGCAAACCTTATCTACAATTTTTGCTTGTATATTTAATTTGCTTTCTGCTGTTGCAGATTTTAAAGGTATTATAGAATAAACAAGCCCGGAACTCCTTACATCGCATACTCAGGAACTCAAAAATACAATTTCATGATTTCAAGTTTAAAAACAGCCATATCTGTTATACATTTGTACTTTTCGATCTAAAATGCATCGCATTCTAATATAACATTATTTTAGTTTAGCATATACTTAAACAAGTAAATAGTTTTCCTATAAAAATACAAGAAACATTCAATTTTATCCCGCGCTCCTTTCAGTTAAGCTGGTGAAAAAATTCCTTAAAAATGACAGCGAAATCTCCCTTTTCCTTAAATTCGTAATAGCTACTTTTCTCCCTTAACTGGTGTTCCCTTTTTCGAACATTATTCAGAATAAAAGGAAAGGGAGGAGTGAAAAAATTCCCAAGGATTTTTTATTCAGAATACAAAGAATGGGAGAGGGGAAAAAATCCGTGCGGAATTTTCATTTAGAATTGGGCTGTATACCATTTCATAGTTCTAGGGGCCGAAATTTATTATTTTACTTCTATCAAAAGTTATTAACAAAATGATGTTGCTAATTCGCATGTGTTTTATCACAAATATAATGTATATATAGCGTCCTTTTTACAATTTTTAACTTTTAAATAACCAGTTTTATAACTTTTTAAAAGCTATGCTGGTTGTTTCTAATAATTTGTCTTACTCCTACCCTTAAAACAACTTTTAATAATTAGTTAAAAAATAATTATTAAAAAATTAAAAACAATATCAATTTTCATAAAAACTAAAAATGTGAAAAATTATTATTCTTGGCCTTGAGCTCGTTTCAGGAAGACTTGAATATGTCAACAAAAATTTTTGGTACAAAAAAGCAATGATGAAGTATATGTTAAAAATTAAATATTCGTTATTAAAAAGTGTTGTCAAAAACTTTTCTCACCCCCATCGGATTATGAAAACTGAGGACAAAACTCGTCCTTTATACCCCCTCTATAATTTTTGATAAAAATCAGGAATAGAACCGTCTTTTAAAATAATACCATGTTTCTAAATGAAGATATGATTTGAGAGTTTCTTATCTCCAATTTTAAGTTGAATGACTGGATTTAATTACTCCCAAAAGTGTATTTTTCCGCAACTAAAAATATCCGCACAAGAATTTGTACAGACTCATTCCCTTTTGATAGAATTAAATTTTTAATTTGAAGAAATTTTATGCGCTATAAACATTTAAACATTCATAGTTTTTAAATATATACGGGTATTAATTTCATTACTAATTACATGCAGATTGGCGGAATAGACTGGTAGTGTTTTATGAAATTGTGCCCCACAGAATGTCGCTCATCACTGCCGCGAATAAAACAATAGCTGAAAACAGTATGTAGTGTGAATAGGTAGACCTGCAGCCTATTTGAAAATCGAGTTCCTAAAAAAACATGATCCATTGATTAAATATTGTTATATATTTTGTGATGTTTATTTTCAAATGATGATGTTTTATTTTGCTAATGGCACTCATACTGAAGGGGGGGCGGGTGGTTAGACCCCTCATCGAACTTGCTAAAAATATGTAAAATTTTCAAAAACCCTGCTTTGATAATGCTAAACTTAGTTACTTTGATAAAAACGGCCTAGTTCAGAGAGGTTTAAAATTGCCTATCTCAAAGTAAATTCAGTACATTTTCAGTTGATATATTCAAAACTTAAATTAGATCCTATTGAAAAAAGAATTGAGATAGGCGATCTTCAAAAAAATTCAGAAATGGGGCGTTTTGGAACAAAAATCTGAGATAGTGCTTTCTTCAAGAATACTTTAAAGGGGGCTATTTTCCACTCAACCGTCTAAAAAAAATTATTCAATTTATCAATCTAGCCAGTGTATTTTTGACATTTGGAGCTTTATGACAATATCATTGCTGAGGTTTGTGCTTATCTTGATGTCATATTGTATAAAAGTTTAATTTTGCCTGAAGCAAAATTAACGCTTACGTGCTTCTCTTATGAAATTTTTGGGAGTGATTGGGGCCCGCTTTAATTTTTAAAAAATAATGATAAGAATGTTACAATGCCTTCATAATTGTTGCAGTTCTTGAGAAAAATTCGGAATATACCAAATCATTATTTTCAGAATTTCAATTACTAGAATTGGTTTTATTGAGATAAAAAATAGAATGACGGTCTAGAAACAATAAATGGTTTGATTGCTGTATAGAATTTTTTATGGTCAAGTCTCCCATGCAAAGTTTTTTCTTACGCCCCTGTTCTAACTTTTTTAAACTCACAAGTAAATAAAAAATGGTTATGAAGCAAAAGAAATAATTTTAAACTTTCGCCATTTCAGGCCAGGGAAGAAGAAGCAATAGCTGATGGGAAAATGTCACCTTCATAAATTCGTCTTGATAATAATTATCCGAATTCTTTTTTTTAAAGTCTTCAAAACTTTTATTTTGTAATTTATATTACAAAAGTCTTACAGTAATATTTATTTGTAAGATATATTTTTTTAAGTCTTCTAAGTTGTTCAATGTGAGACGGAAATTGGAAAAGCTTTTTATATAATTAGTATTTCAATGATGTGCTTAAGTAAAACTGATTATATGACTTTGTTTAACAGGTAATTTCAAGGGACGAGAGAGAAAACAAAGGATGGCACAGCTGTATTTCTCGGCGTATCTCATCACGATTCTAATAAAATTGCATACTCATGAACCATAAGAAGACATCCCGTAGCCGTGCTGAGTGCGGTGTTCTGGCAGGCCTGCAACTTCTTCTAATATGTTTCTGCTAGCCTCGGCAACTATATTAGAGAATAGTAACTCAGGGCCGGCTGGCCGCTTGCTTTGTATTTTCCCAACAAAGTTTTTTTTCCCCCAAGTAATTATAGACAGTGACTTGAGAATTTTGTTGCGGCTTTAAACTTTGCTTGCAATCGGGATTGGATAAGCGGGTAAAGTGAGAATTTCATGTAACGTCACATCCAAGACTTTACGTTGGTTGACAGTTGGAAGGGTAGCGCCATAAGCCTTGTTCGTCTGCTTGTGCTCAGAAACTGGGAGGTGAAGGAACTGCATAACACCTGGAGATAATCGTTTAGTTTAGGGCAAAGCTCATATATTTTAGGGTCCTGCTCCGTTGCCATTATTGTACAGTCGTCTGCAGAGAAACAAAATATACCGTGGTGTATCAAAGCACACCAGTAAGTTACCGATAAATGACGTCCATCGAAACCACCTAGAGAGGTCAGGCCATCCTCCGTCTGTTTTTTCCATCTCAGTCTAGGCCTCGCCTTACCTTTTCTGCCGAATTTGGGTGTCTATAGGAAAAATTTCTGGGCCGGAGCGTCTATGTCCATTCGAATAACATGATCCAGGCAGCGGATCCTTTGGGATTTACTTTTCTACTCTATGTGTAAAGCTCGCACAGTTTATTGTCTAACCATTAAGCTAACAGTACGCTGGTTTTGATGTCACCTAAACTCCTAGTTCTATTCTTATTTACCATATGCATGAACAAACCCCGCCATCTGGCAGTTAGTAGTGTGATCATGATGGATTTTTTGACAGATCTGTTTTATCAGCAGAACTGCCTTACCGTGTGCTCTCGGTCTTTTTTTTATTATTGCTTTTTTATACCAACAATATTTGTTGATTTACGGCCTGTGCATTTTCAAGTATTCATGAAACGAGCTCAAGGCCAAGAATAATAATTTTTCACTTTTTGAGTTTTTATGTAAATTATTATTGTTTTTATTTTTTTTTAATAATCATTTTTAATTAATTATTAAAAGTTTTTTTATTGAATAGAGTAGGAAAAATGTTTAGAGACAACTGCCATAGCTTTTCTTATAGATCCATTTCGGAAGCTGCTAGACTTCACTCATCAGAGAAATTTTGGCACGCATTGCTAACCATTAAGCTAACAATACGCTGGTTTTGATGTCACCTAAACTCCTAGTTCTATTCTTATTTACCATATGCATGAACAAACCCCGCCATCTGGCAGTTAGTAGTGTGATCATGATGGATTTTTTGACAGATCTGTTTTATCAGCAGAACTGCCTTACCGTGTGCTCTCGGTTTTTTTTATTATTGCTTTTTTATACCAACAATATTTGTTGATTTACGGCCTGTGTATTTTCAAGTATTCATGAAACGAGCTCAAGGCCAAGAATAATAATTTTTCACTTTTTGAGTTTTTATGAAAATTATTATTGTTTTTATTTTTTTTAATAATCATTTTTAATTAATTATTAAGCAATGCGTGCCAAAATTTCTCTGATGAGTGAAGTCTAGCAGCTTCCGAAATGGATCTATAAGAAAAGCTATGGCAGTTGTCTCTAAACATTTTTCCTACTCTATTCAATAAAAAAACTTTTAATAATTAATTAAAAATGATTATTAAAAAAAAATAAAAAAAATAATAATTTTCATAAAAACTCAAAAAGCGAAAAATTATTATTCTTGGCCTTGAGCTCGTTTCATGAATACTTGAAAATACACAGGCCGTAAATCAACAAATATTGTTGGTATAAAAAAGCAATAATAAAAAAAAGATTTTTATTTGTTAAAATTTCTGTGATTTTTATGAAACTCAAATTACAACTAATTATTATTTTGGATGTCTGCTTAATATATTAAAATCTTCTGTGCGTACTGCCTATCTCTGAAAGTATTTATGGTAGAATATTGAAAATTTATAAGGAGCTAAATGAGTCCAAACTCTAACACATTAAAAAAAAAAGGTGGAAGGGAGAAGTGGGCGTGGCACCTCCCATACAAATGAAAATTTTCCCACTGCATATATCCGGAAGTATTTATGGTAGGATATGGGAAATTGGTAATGAGTTAAACGAAACCAATCTCTAACACCTCAAAAAAAAAAAAGTGGAAGGGAGAAGTGGCACCTCCTAAATACTTATCAAATCGACAAAAAATACTCAGGCACCAGTAGCACCAGTAAAATGAAAAAAAAAAATTGCGTGAAAATGTGCAGAATTATCGTAGAGTACTCGTATATTTAAGGTGGAAGATATTCGATGTTTAGTTCTTATGATATGAGGTGGTACGCAGGAGTATAGTCATACGACATCGAGCACACCTTACAAAACATAAACGTTTGAGCCAACAAAATATGCTTAAAATTAAAAAGAAAAATCTTAGGCAATTCATCGTATGTGCTATGATTTTAAAACTATCATATTTTCTTTGTTTTGTTTCTCATATAAAATTTGAATAGCACAATACAATTGCGCAGCCTATGTATGTATATCAAGTGTCCTATTTACTTTTTACAGTTTATTTGAAATTTTCTATCAACCAGTGGCAAGTTTTCATATAAATTCAACTTATGTAAATGAATACGACATACAACTCAATGTAATGTTCAGTGGTTGTATTGAAAGAAGTACCACATACTACAATAAGATATCTGGTAAATTGCCTAACTATTTTGAATCCCTTTTTACTATGTTGTTATTGTAATTCACCTTGTTAAAAATAACAAAAAGACAAACGTTAAATATTTACTATTTTAAGGAAAGAAACATTTAGTTTCATTATGCACTCCACATGTAAATTTTAAATACAACGCCTTTAATCAACCCGAAATTCTAGGCTTAATATTTAGGCAATGCGACTGGAAAAATCTATAAAATCTTGGGAAAATGACTTAAGTGAAAATTTGGTGCATTACATAACTTACTATAATTATAAAACATTCTCTAAGTTGAATATCAACAATAAAGCTGAATTTCTGACAGCTATATTATCTTTAGCAATGAATACTCTCACTGTTAAATTAATGAACAAATGGTATGATGATGAATTAGCAAGAATAAACAAGTATAAATACACCCTGCATAAATTAGCCTCAGAAACGGGAAACTGGCAAAATTACCATACTTCACAAGCGGACCAGAAGGTATTCAAAAACAGCCAAAAGTCTAATTTGAAATTTTAGTTTTTCCTGTTAATAGCCAGAATATATAGCATTTAAGGCACCAGTTAGTAAACTATTATAGCAATTGCTTAAATATTAAGCCTAGAATTTCGGGTTGATTAAAGGCGATGTATTTAAAATTTACATGTGGAGTGCATAATGAAACTAAATTTTTCTTTCCTTAAAATAGTAAATATTTAACGTTTGTCTTCTTGTTCTTTTTAACAAGGTGAATTACAATAACAAAATAGTAAAAAGGGATTCAAAATAGTTAGGCAATTTACCAGATATCTTATTGTAGTATGTGGTACTTCTTTCAATACAACAACTGAACATTACATTGAGTTGTATGTCGTATTCATTTACATAAGTTGAATTTATATGAAAACTTGCCACTGGTTGATAGAAAATTTCAAATAAACTGTAAAAAGTAAATAGGACACTTGATATACATAGGCTGCTCAATTGTATGGTGCTATTCAAATTTTATACGAGAAACAAAACAAAGAAAATATGATAGTTTTAAAATCATAGCACATACGAGGAATTGCCGAAGTTTTTTTTTAATTTTAAGCATATTTTGTTGGCTCAAACGTTTATGTTTTGTAAGGTGTGCTCGATGTCGTATGACTATACTCCTGCGTACCACCTCATACCATGAGAACTAAACATCGAATATCTTCCACCTTAAATATACTCTATGATAATTCTGCACATTTTCACGCAATTTTTTTTTTTTTTTCATTTTACTGGTGCTACTGGTGTCTGAGTATTTTTTGTCGATTTGATAAGTATTTAGGAGGTGCCACTTCTCCCTTCCTCATTTTTTTTCTTGAGGTGTTAGAGATTGATTGGCTTCGTTTAACTCCTTACCAATTTCCCATATCCTACCATAAATAAATATTAAAATGAATTTCAGGTATACAATTCGTAACTAAAAAAATGTATGTTGTTGACAAGTTCCAATAACAAAAACGACCTTACGGCCGTACTGAATTATATATACCTGCTCAGGCGCGTATTTATGCCCAAGATTGTTTAACTTTATTTGATGTAAAAAGTGAAGTTGCAGCTGGACGCAGGTAGACTTTATGAATTTAGGTAACTGAATATTTCACAAATAACTACTGTTAATTTGACGGAGCACATATTAAAAATTTTTTTTTTCCATCAAAGTTTTAAAAAGGGCCTAAAAATAGGCATTTCGAAAAACAGGTATATCCGCCAACTTTTAACAAAAGAAAAAACAATTTTTTTTTGTTTCAATCCAAAATTAAATTATCTTAAATTGCTATACAAGAAAACGACAACGGCAGAGGCGCCACTGTGCATCATGCTATTAATTGCCAATTTTAAATTAGTTTCAACCATTTTTTTCAACTTGCATATAGCAATAACCCGATCCTTGTCCAAGCACAAGGCATTCAAAATATGTTTCTTGGCGAACCACAAGTCTGAAGATTTTTTAATCGTAGGCGGCTCTACATCCCCAGGCGACATTACTTTTTTTGCACATTGAACGCGATGTCGTTCAGCAGTTCTTTCAACCAAAATTTTGCAATATCGCTTCGGAAAGGTTCACGTAATGGTATTTTACTACAAAATCCATATATTGGAATGAGGGTACATTCCAATTTGACACATGCAGCCGTTACCTCTATTAGTATATCTGTGTTCGGAGACAAAACTTGCAAAGAACTGCCAGTAAAGTAAGAATGACATAAAACTCTCTCGAAACGCATAAAGTAAAAAGTTGCCACCGAACAGGAATCATTAAAAACTTGCAAGCAAAATAGCTCTAATTTTGAAATGTTTGTTCCTATGTCACGATCAGCTGTTTTTATACCTAGTAGTGCTACGCACAGAAGGGATACTAACTTTAGTCGCCTAACGGCTGTACGTAACGGCATAAACGGATCGAGATAGATATTGACTTATATATATCAAAATGTTTCGGACGAAAAGAGAAATTGATTAAGTCATGTCCGTCCGTCCGTCCGTCTGTGAACACGATAACTTGAGTAAATTTTGAGATATCTTAATGAAATTTGGTATGCGGGTTCCTTGGCACTCATCTCCGAGCGCTATTTAAAATGGGCGAAATCAGATGATAGCCACGCCCACTTTTTATATATAGAATATGTTCGAAAACAAAAGAAGTGATTACTCAGTACATAATACACCTATAAGAATAAAATTTGATGTATACATTAAGACTGAGGCATAAAATAAGATTTTAAAGAAATTTTTGAAAATGTGCGTTGCACCGCCCACTTTCGATTAAGTCAAATTTAGAAATGTTATTAATCAAACGAAATTCAGCACGCAGGTTTTCAGAAAGCGGTTAAGGTCACGCGCACTTCTATATGAAAGATTTTGAGGAGGATCGTAGATATATTAAATAGGCAATAACTTTGCGTAAAATAGCTTTACATCATTTATGTTTCACTTTTAAAGTTTCCGTAAACTAAATCCAAAAAATAAAAATTTTCGAAAATGGGCGTGGCCCCGCCCCTTTTATAGTGGATTATTCCACAACACTTTTTATGAAATAACTCCGCCAAAAATTGATTTGTCGAAACGAAATTTGATGATAATGTTCAATATATAAATGTATCTGTTTGTTTACGCCACATCAGTAACCACACTTCCCAATCCCAAAAACATAAAACTCGTTATACACATGTTTCCTGAATTGTACATAAAATAATACTCGTTTTACATATTTCCCATGAATTGTAAATAATTTCATTATAACATGTATTATATCATATTATTATTACATTATATTTACTCACCTCAACGTATGAGCTCACCCTAAGTGTGGCAACCCCGCGCAAAACACCCCACACCAATTCGCCGCATGGCCGACAGCTGACATGTGGGCGGTCATCATATTTATACAAGGTGGCGCAAAAGTAAGCTTCCGATGTTCAGCATATCGGTTGTGGCACGTGCAGTGTGTGCTGTTGCACCGTCTTGTTGGAACCACATGTTTTCCAATCCCAATTCATCAAGTTGCGGCAAAAAGAACTCGTTGATCATTGCTCTGTAGCGCTCACCATTCACAGTAACCGTTTGGCCCCGACCGATTATTGGTCAAATAAATAGTCAGCAATATTCCGCGTTCTGGAGCAGTGTAGCGTAACATTGTTTATTAACGTGTATTTCGCATGTGTTTACTACACAAATGTCAAAACAGAACTGACTTTAGGGGCCAATCGCAAAATTTATAGTATTTTCTGATAGGAGGATTACTTTTGCGCAGTAACCGTTTTTCACCGACCGAAATAAATAGTCAGCAATATTCCGCGTTCTGGAGCAGTGTAGCGTAACATTGTTTATTAACGTGTATTTCCCATGTGCTTACTACACAAATGTCAAAACAGAACTGACTTTAGGGGCCAATCGCAAAATTTATAGCATTTTCTGATAGGAGGATGACTTTTGCGCCACCCTGTATATACTATTGTTATACGTACACCGGTTTTATATTCTTGTTCCTTTTACCACCGAAAGAAACTAAGTTATATCAAATTTTGCGCTCAAAAATTAATTGGTTTATCTTTCAAGTTTAGTTTCACATATATATTTTTTAAACTGCTAAATGACTCCATGAAAGTACCTAAAGGAGGAGATAAAGTCGAGGTTTTCTGCCAGTTTGTGGTGTGCTGCTTATAATTTTCCCTACAACCCACTGTTAAGAGTTAAGAAAATTACAAATTTTTGGAAATACAAATGTGACAAATTTTAAATATTTTCGAAAATTAAGAAAACAAACTGAAGAACGAAAATATTAGCAGTAATCTTGCTCCGAAAAGAAGTTTATTCGTAAGAGAATTGTGCCATTTCGTGACTGTTTTATTGTATTGTATTGTAACGTGATAATACCGCAACATTAAAGTCTTGTGAGAACAGCTGTATTTAGCATCGTTTAAGGTAAAGGGAGTGCGAATCAATTAATTACACCCCCAACCACTAAGTGGCCTTAACACTTGCACAAAACCAAGAAATAGTACATCTTTCATCCCGTGTCCAGGACATTCGCTCAGGAGGGCACACACACACAGGAGTGCTTACCACAAACATACCCATTTATTTTGGCGCTGCCGAGTCGCTTATACCACCCGCCGCACGACTCGATGATAGTAAATATTTTATGGCCGCGATGGCTACGGTGATATAGTGCCCCTAGACGTACACTATGACATTAAACAAGTGGTGCAAACGGAGCATGCTGTGGTGGCCATAAACAGATTTTGCACTGAGCATCCCAAAAAGGTGACGATAATAAGTGTTGGCCCTCTAACAATATTGCGCTTTGCTATTCAATGTTTGGTGAGAAATTTGCGAATGCAGTGGAGAATTTATATAAAAAGGCGGTAATCATCAAGGCGTTGGCAACTGTTACACTAAGGCTGGGTCGTGGCGCCAATTTTTTGGCGTTGATACCTTGAAGCCAGCGCCATAGCCGGTATCAGCGCAATGCGTTAAGTGCTTTTTTGGCGCAATGATACCGTATTGCTAGGGGAGCAGTTTATGAGACATCACCGAAAACTAATACAACGCGTTTGGAGGGGGTATCTAGAGACACGTATTCATGCCAGGATAAAGAATCCAAAGGCGGAGTCTAACTTTTTGTACCCGTATAAAAATAATGAGCAAAAATAGTTTGCTCCGGTAATAATATAGTTTGGGAGACACCATCGAGTACTGAAGCCCGATTCTATAACTTTTAACCACTCGTAGAGCGTTAAGCTTATCGCCAAATTTTGGCGTTCTTAACGAAAATGCAATTCTGTAGCTATCCTTTAACACCGCTAAACAGCTGCCTCTTGATAGTGATAAAATATGGAAATACTGGTGTTCAGGAGTATTTAGCCCTAAATTACATACAAACGGTAAAACACTTGTAAATATATTAACGCGATCGTTAACACCTTGAAAATAATTTACGACAGCTAACCACACAAAAGCTATTAGCTAACACTTTCGTGTAGTTAAAAGTTAGCGAATAGGGAAAAGCGTTAAAAATGGTGTTAAGCGAAAATAACGCTAACACTTGGCGTTAAAATAGTTACAGAATCGACCTACTGAACGAAAACGGTCCGATGGCGTATCTACACCCACGTATCCATGCCTTGATGAAGAATCCGAAGGCAAAGTGTAACTTTTTCTACCCGTTTAAAAGTAATGAGCAAAAGGCAAATTATTCAACCTTTTTTGTGAATAACTTTTAAATTGTTTCAAATCTTAATTTTCCGCACTCGGATTGTGATTCCCGAAACCGAAACGGGTCCTTGGGTATACCTCTCAACATTTTTGGTAGCGCCTTGGTAGCTGTAGCGCGGATGTAGGCGTCACTGGCGCTGATACCATTATTTGTGATACCATAACGCCATGACGCCAGCAGCGCCAGAAACACCTTCAACTCAATGGCGCCACTTCAGTGTAGCGAGAGAGAACTCAAAAGCAACAGTAGCGCAACTCCAGTACAGCGGCGTTTTGTAGTAGTTTAGTGTTTCTGGCGCTACTGGCGTCATGGCGTTACGGAATCACAAATAAAGGTGTCAGCGCCAGTGACGCCAACACCGGTATCAGCGCAATTCCGTGAAGCCTCGCAGCGTTACACACCCTTACTGTACACGCTGCGCAGAATTCAATTTTTATTCAGATCCAGAGGCAGCTCATGCTGTGCTCGCCAGATCGAAATGCGCCATTACCATATTACCATGGGAACCCTGTATGGATCACTTTTTTATATGCATTTATTGGCGTCTAGAGGAACTGGGTAAAACTGCAATGAACACTTGCCCCGCTATAAATATATTGAATAAAGTGGAGCGCGCTCCATGGCTGCCATTGAGTTTCAAAAGTTGGATTCCTTGTGATGCTTTAATTGTTGCAGCATTACTTTTTGAAAACATGCTAGTGAAAAGAAAAAGTAGTTGGCATGCAACGGTGGATTTGACCGGGCATACGCGTGGTCAAATGATTTTGGATCATTTACAGGAGGTGCATAAATTTCCCAAAAATGTCGAAATCATCGAATTATTAGACGCGGATGCATTCAAGAAAATCGCACAATGGACTGTGGGACTGTATGACGGCTTTGTTGTAGATCACAGCAATGGAAATGGAATTTTTTAAAAGAAGTTTACAATATTATTTTAAGAAGTTGTGATTCAAGCATTTTGTAATCTAAAAAGAGATTTTGAAGTATTAATAAATTATATTGCAAGCAGACGGAAAAAAACTACTCGCCCTCCATAGAGCTTAGACATGGTCCTTCGAGCCGTATTCGAACCGGCGACTTATGAATATCACTAGACGGCTGAGCCGTCTAGGGGGGCGACTATGGCTCTTAAATTTGGGAGAATTGTGTCGGGCATATTTTTGGTTTCGGAAAAATTTACGCTTCCGATGACTTGGTTTTTTACATTGGGGTCTATTGTTAGGACGTGGTTCTTTCTGTCTATAACGACCCCCAGTTGTTTGAGGGTGTCATCGCCTATTATCTCATCAAACAAGTCTATGGTAATGTGTAGAAGGTTTTCATATGAAATAGGCTGGTGGCCCGTCCGCCATAAAATTTAGCTGCTGCGAGTGGTCTTCTGCAGTTTCACTATATTCGTTGTTGTCGTTGTTCGCATCTATTTGCTTGGTTTCCATCTTAAAGAGCCTTTGTTTTTTAAGCAACTTTTCGATTGACGATGTTGGTCCCCTTTTGAATGCATTACTGTTCATTGGTCGGTTCATGTAATTTACCTATTTGGTTTGGACGCTACCATCGACTTCCATTTTTTCGCTGGTTTAGGAGCTGTGGGCATGCCTGGAAACACGGCGCTCGTCCCTGGATTGGCTTGGAATCTGTTGTATGAAGCCCGGTTGGTTACTTGAGGATTATTTCTGTTTGACCAATTGTAGGTGGAGTGTGCACGAGGAGGTTTCGGTGGTCTCTGGGTGGTTTGCGGTAAGTTAGTGGTGAGGAAAACAAACCTATTTACGGTATTTGCATGAACTATTGTGTTCATTAGCTTCAAATTTTGAATGTCAAGGTATGCCGAATTTTCGGCTTCTGCACTATTAGCATGCGCGATAATTCTGGACTGAGGCCCCGAAAGAAGACGTCTAGTGCCCTGTTTCTGTATGTCTCCACAAGGACCGATTAAGTTTCCTGACTGTAGTCGTAACACTTTATCTTGTTGATGATCAACGACAACTGGTGGGTAACCTCTTAACATAAGCTTCCAATTTTGGGGCCGACTTTCGTTCTAACATTTACGTTGTTTATACGTATCATCATTTTAATCTATGTTATATCTATAATTTATAGGTGAAACAAAATGTGTTTTTGTGAATTTCGTCATCACGTGTTAACAGCTTAACTTACCTACAACTTTACGAAATATTCGCTGACATCCTTCCGGGTTGGGACAAAATCTATTGCTTATAGATAAATACATATACAGGGGGGTTACTCTGTATCGCGATACGAAAGGTAATGCGATGCGAAAATCAAATGCGATTCGATAACCAAGTGGCACTCTGTATTGCTTTCGCATTGCGAACAATGTTGCCTACTTTAGCTTTTGATTATTTCCATGTTGATTTAGGCATTACTGTCAGAAATATCAACGAATGTGAGAAAAAACAGGTAAAGAAAACCCTAGCGCTTACATTTATTTACAAGTTTTAAGTTTTTGCAAACAAAAAAATTAAATACTAATTCATAACATGGATTCTGTGGCGATGTGGGATGATACTAACGATGAAAGGATTGAAAGGCGTATTTTACGTGATACCTCTAATATAATTAGCTGAAGCGACAAAAGGTAAAAGCAATATTTTGCCATCGGAAAGGTGTTTTCCATTGTCCGAAGCTGAACAAGTTGATGCCAGAAGAAGTTTCTTTTCGGCTTGCGGAATACCATTAGTAGTTGGAGTAATCGATAGAACGCACATCCAATTGATATGACCTACAAGAGACGAGCATTTATATTTTAATCGAAAGCTAAAACATAGCATTAATGCAATGGTGGTAAGAATGATGAAGTAAATACAACTTAAATGCGCGAATAAAATATACATATACTTAAGATTTGTGACCACAAAATGAGGATCAGGCGCTGAATGGCAGGTTTGGAGGCGCTTACCATGGTTCTCACCTATTTAACCTGTCACTAGATCACTGGAAAAATAATTTTGAAAATGGAGATAGAGGAGTAAGAATACTTGGTAAGATTTCGATTGTGTTTTAGCATTTCCTTTTTTCTGGCATATGTTTTCTGACCTTACGCTTATAACTTTTATTTTTGTAGGAGACTCTGGATATCCCCTCGAGCCGTGGCTATTAACACCTTTTAGAAACGCTGCAGAGAACTCCGACGAACTTTTCTTCAACGACCACATTTCAAACTTCTAAAGCGTACCTTTGGCGTATTTAAAGGCAGGTTTAGATGCCTCTTAGCCGCAAAAGAGTTGCACTACGCCCCTGAAAAGGTAGTTTAAATATTGAAGGTATGCAGTGCTTTGCACAATTTTTGTATTTTTTTTTTTAAGTTGAGAACCCTACAAATATTTCCCTGGAGCCCAATGAAGTTTCAACTGCCAGTGTCGATTCTCCAGAAAGCCGAAATATTTTAAATATAGCGAAGAACATTAGGGAACAAACAAAAATTAGCGTGATTAATAGTTGCAACTCTTATTAGGCTACTTATTTGAAATAAAACACCACACCGAAGGTCCAAGGTTCCAGACGTGGGGGAGGTAACATCAAAAGTGGTTTGAAAAAGTTGTTTCAAAGCGGGGTCGCTCCTCGTCAGTGGTTTGGCAAACTCTCCGAGTGTATTTCTGCCATTGAAGACTTCTCAGCAAAAATTCATCTGCTTTGCAGATGCCGTTAGGAATAAGCAAAATAACGTTAGGGCCCGCCAATTTGTAGGAAAAATTAGAAGCAGAACACCACAAATTGGTAGAGAAGCTCGGCCTTCATCTCCTTAGGAGGTATATATCGCTCCAATTCTTTATTTTATTTTTATATAGTAGGACATTCCAATAAAATACCAAAATGTAAATTAAGTTCACCTTTAAATAGATTTCCTAATAGAAAATAAATAACTCTACCAAATTAAATTAAAAAAATTATTTTGGCTTGAGGTACATTTCATTTCAAACGTATTTTTAGCCTAACTGCTTTTTGAGATCGTATTATTAGCTTGTTGCTCAACTTCGACCTTTCCTTTTTGCAACTCCAACTTTCTCCGTCTCAACTTCATTTTTTGGTGGTCTGCTTTTATTTACCAACAAAAAAAGCAGATCTTTCTCCAGTTTCAATTTGAGTCTTTAAATCTTTTTACTTTTATTCATAATTTTTAGGATGTTTTGAAGATTCGAATTTATGGCCTTAAGCACTGTTGTTGAATGCTTATGAAAAGTGTTAGATCTGAAATTCTAGTCAGGATGGACTTCAAGGAAAAGCACGCGGTTTCTATTTCTTCACTTTATTTCTCATCTAAAAACTAATACATATATTTAACCTGTCATGAACTGTCACTTATGAAAAGTGATGCCATATTGGCGTATTGTGTAACATAAGATTATATGAGGGACACAACAGTCCCCACGCTTAATATGCTTAAATTAATTTCATTTTCTCTGATATTTGTGTTTTGAAATTTTTTACAATGAATTATTAATATATTAATCAGCTATAAAATCTTGTAGATGCGTTGGTTTCTTGCGCACACGTTGTGATCTGCGTATGCTTGGTTCTTGACTTTGTTGAGGATTTTCAGCTTCTGGAACTTGTGTAATAGGTGTTTCCATTTGCGTCCCGTCTCGGCTTCCTTGGTTTGGCGGTAATTGCGGTTCGGGATTGATTTGGCATGTTGGTGGTTCGACATTCGGGTAGTTTATTAGGGGTTGGTGTCGAAATTCTGTATGTACAAAATTCTAAAAACAAAATTCTGCTTTTTAAAATTCTGCTTTTTAAAATTCTGCTTTTTTAAAATTCTGCTTTTTTAAAATTCTGCTTTCTAAAATTCTGCTTTCAATGTTCTGTATTACAAAATTCTGTATTAAAATATAATGTTAACAATGTTAAAGAGGTAATGTAATTATTTTGAAAAAGTGCGCAGCTACGCGAACTACAGTTATTCTGTACAAAAGACCTTTCTGCATAGGCGGCCTTCGGCCGCGCTTATTTAAATAACCCTGGGCTACGCCATGCCAAGTCCAGGTGGTTGCCCGACTCTTTTGCGCGTTTTTAAGTACAGCCTAATAATTTACAACAACCACATGAAAACTTGCGACAAAACAAATAAAATATATACATATGTACATGTGCGCACTTTTTCAAAATAATTACATTACCTCTTTAACATTGTTAACATTATATTTTAATACAGAATTTTGTAATACAGAACATTGAAAGCAGAATTTTAGAAAGCAGAATTTTAAAAAAGCAGAATTTTAAAAAGCAGAATTTTAAAAAAGCAGAATTTTGTTCAAGCAGAATTTTTTTGCAATTTACAGAATTTTGTCACACAGAATTTTGTAATACAGAATAATGACACGCTCCCGTTTATTAGTGCTGATGGCTGCACATTGTATCGGTTTGGTAACATTGTGGGGTTGACTTCGTGTTGGTTTCAACTGTCCCTCGTGGAGTCGTTTATATAAATTTTGGGTCGAATCTAACTTTTCGTTTCTCGACGTTAGTTACTTTGAGTTGGTCTATATGGCGCTTTAATGTGTATCCGTCATCGAGTTTTACTAAATAATGCAGCTGGCCGTACTTACGTAGGACAATTCCCATTTTCCATACGGTTTTATTATTCATTGTGTGTAGTGTTTGTACTCTTTCTCCCACGCTTATTGTACGAACGCCTGGAGTTTTCAAGTTTGACTTAATTTTGGCGGTAGGTTTGAGTGCGTCCAATCTGATACGATTGCGTCTGTTTAAATACAGTTCTGCTGGACTTTTTCCACATATAAGTGGTGTTGCTCTATATATTTGTGCAATTTCGTTAAGTTTTGATTGTATAGATACTGGTTCGTACGTCATGGCTTTCAATTTATTTTTCAGCGTCTGTACATTTCTTTCAGCCAGTCCGTTGGTACTTGGGTGTCCTGGCGCAATGTATTTTTTAAAAATACCATTTCCCTTGCAGTATGCTTTAAAGGTTTCACTAGTAAAAATAGTGGCATTGTCGGATACTAATACTGACGGAAATCCGTGCGTGGAAAAAATATCTGTGAGAAGGTTTAAGGTTATTTGTGTGGTTGGTGAATGCCGAACGGCTCGAAACTCAATCCATTTCGATTTTGCATCGACAACTATTAGAAAGTGGTGGTTCTGGAAAGGGCCGGCATAGTCAATATGTATCCTTTCCCAATTTCCGGTCCGTTCCTCCCAATGATGGAGTTGGACTTTTGCGGGCTTTGATTGAACCTCAGCGCACGTTTCACACGATCTTACCATTCTCTCATATCGCGATCAATTCCCTTCCAGTAGCAGTATCTCCTTGCGAGCTGCTTCATTTTCGTAATGCCTAGATGTGTACGATGGAGTTCTCGTAAAATATGAGGCTGTATGTTCTTGGGAATCAAAATTCTCTGGCCTTTGAATATATTACCGTTGCAAAGAGTATAATAGTTTTCGTTTTCATTTGTATAAAGTAAATTAGATAAAATTTTGGAGAGATCAGGGTCTTTTGTTGTTTCCTGTGCTAGTGTTTCAGCATTAATGTATTCATTTGAAATTTCGAAAAATGATAAGTAGCATAACTCATTTACCTCTTCGTTGATTAGTTTGTCTGTGCTTAGTATCCCCCCTGTGTACGTGTTCTGAACCTTTCTTATACACAACTTCGTAGTTGAAGCTGGATAGAAATTCAGCGTACCTCAACAATCTTGCTGATGTCATAGACGGAAGTTTGCTACTATGGTGAAATATACGTGTTAATGGCTTATTATCAGTTACCAGTTGGAACTTCCTTCCATACAGGTACATAAAAAAATGGTTTACGGAGAACACAATCGCTAGTGCTTCGCGATCTAGTTGGCTATAATTTTGTTCAGCCGGTGTTAACGACCTTGATGCGTACGCGATCGGACGTTCTATGTCGCCGATTTTGTGTGATATTACCCCAGCGATTCCTGTGGGACTTGCATCGCAGGCAACAATAACTGGCAATTCTGGATCGAAAGGTGTTAAGACCTTTTCGCTGGAAATGATAGCTTTCAATTTTGAAAAAGCTGCTTCGCAGTTAGAAGCCCAATTAAACTTTACGTTTTTTTGTAGTAGTTGACGTAAGGTGTATGTTATGGACGACAAATTTGGAACAAATCGGGAGTAGTACGTCACCATGCCTAAGAATCTTCTGACTTCGTCGGCAGAAGCTCGACGTGGCATTTCAGTGATTGCTTGGACTTTTGATGGGGATTTCGAAATTTCGTTGAATTGAATAACAAAGCCAAGGTATTCCACGCGTGTTTTAAAAAAAGAACATTTATTCTTGTTTAGGTGCAGATTGTACTTTTTTAACCGTTGAAGGCAATTAATAAGGTTTTCCTCACACTCTTTTTTCGTAGCTCTGTGTATAATTATGTCATCGAAATAGGACATTGTTTTTTTGAGGCCGGATAGTATTTGCTCGATAATTCGATTAAATTCTGATGGGGCGGTTTTAATACCAAACGACAATCGATTTACTCTGAAGGTACCCCTATGTGTTGATCTTGTCTGTATTACACTCGACTCCGGGCACACTCGAAGGTGTCAATAAGCTTTAAAAAGATCGAGTCGACAAAAATATTTCGATCCTTTGAGGATATGTAGTATTTCGTCAATTCGGCGAATTGGGTAATTTGACGATACTAACTGTGGATTTACTCCTATTTTGTAGTCGACACCCAGCCTTACACCCCCGTCAGGTTTGGGGACGATGACCCCCAATCACTTCGTTCGCACTTAGAGATTATTCCGCAGGTCTCTAGTTCTTGTAACTCTTTTTCTACTCGTTCGCGAAGTGCATACGGAACTTCTCTCTCTTTGAAAAATACCGGCTTAGCATTCTTTCGAAGCTGCAGAGTTACTTCGAAGTTTGGTACACACCCAACTTTTTCGGTGAATACGTCTTGAAAATTATTTATGATTTCCTCGATTGTAGTAAAATCATCGATTGAATGGATGTTACTTACTTGCTGTTTGTCGACTTGCTGGAGATTGATATTCAAATGTCTTATCCACGTTCGGCCTAGCAGAGCGTCATAGCCATCTGGCACAACGTACATCTCTTCCTCTGAACACTGGTTATTGTATTTGACTAAAACTTTGATTTTTCCGTCAGGGATTACTATATTTTTGGTGTACGATCTAAAAGCGATGTTTTAAGGTTGTAGTTTAGTACTAATATCGAGACGTCTGAATTTATTTCGTGGTATTAACGTGAATCCAACACCCGAGTCGACTTCAAATTTTTGGCGGTGTCCGTTTATTTCCACGTCTACGTAATACTTTTCCATATCATTGCCGGAATGCTGGTTATGGTGAATGTCGATTATTTGATTTATGCCGTAAATTTGATGTATCAAATTATCATTTTCATCATCCTTCGAAACTGGTTTATTGTTTGACGAATTTACTAATGTTTTTATGCAAACTTGCTTTACGTGGCCTGACTTCCCACACGATTTGCATTTCAAGTTCTTCAGATTAGTGCGACAATCGTTTGATTTATGATTGCCTGTTTCACATTGGATGCACAGGTGGTCAATTCCTAATTTTTTTAAGTCGATTTTGGATTTCGAGCGCGCAGTGGATTTAGGTGATGTTGTTCTTCTTGACCGGCTTCTACGATGTTTTTATGCAAACTTGCTTTACGTGGCCTGACTTCCCACACGATTTGCATTTCAAGTTCTTCGGATTAGTGCGACAATCGTTTGATTTATGATTGCCTGTTCCACATCGGATGCACAGGTGGTCAATTCCTAATTTTTTGAAGTCGATTTTGGATTTCGAGCGCGCAGTGGATTTAGGTGATGTTGTTCTTCTTGACCGGCTTCTACGATGGTAATTTTATTGACGTCATTGCTACTATGGGTACTCTTGTTGTCAAGCTCGCGGCTATCGATTTTTGAAGCTTCTAATGACAACGCTTTCCCAACTATTTTGCTAAATTCAGCTTCTTCGGATTGCAACAGTTGTTCTCTAATTGTGTTGTCCCTGAGTCCCCGAATAAATTGCGCTCGTGGAAATATGTTTGAAATATCAGACTTGCATGCACAAGCTGATGTAAATTCGCAGTCGCTTGTAACTTGACGTAGCGCTGCTACATATTCAGCAATGGTTTGTTCGTCACCCTGGTATGTAGATAGAAATCGATGTTGACTTACAAGAGTATTTTTCTTTGGGCATAGATGTATTTCGAGTTTCTTGACTAATTCTTCATACTCGATTTCGCCCACTTTTTTAGGAGCAATCAGTGAAACTAAGAGTTTGAAGTGTGTCGAACCGATAGAATTGATGAGCATTTGGTGGCACAATGTTTAGTTATTGGAAACTCCTTTCATAACTAAATAGTTTTCAAATCTCTGCCTATAAAGTATGAAGTTTTCTTTTTTGCTGTCGCAGTTTTCGAAAGGCGGGAGAAGCACCTGTAATGGCGGCACATTTTGTTGTTGTGTTTGCTACGATGTCGTATTTGTTGAATTAATTCTCGTTGTGCTGAGAGTGGTGCTGTGCAGACGTGTTTTCTCTTACTCCGCTTATTTATTATTTTAATGAACATTCACATACATACATTTACAAAAGTTTACAATATCTACTTTTTGGTTTACAAACAATAACTATCACCGTCATAAATAAAAATTAAAATAAAAACTATATTTAAAATTGAATTTATAATCTACCTATCTTCAACTAAAACATAATTCCAAAGTTTTCCTGTGCTTTGCTTCAAAATGCCTTGTATTTGTGGTTCTAAAGTTGATCGGCTCTCTTCATCGAAAGTTCAGTGTGGTAATTGCATTGAATTCTTTCATATGGAATGTGTTGGTGTTGTGCCCGCTGACATAGAGTACCTGGTAAGCATGAACAAAAAGTTTTTTTGTAAAGACTGCTCTGCTGTTCGCCGCAAGTCTATTTGTTCTCCGCTACCCAATTTAACTCATGTGATCTCAGCATCGGATTTACCAACGTCATCGAACTCTTCTGTTGTCATCGTTGACTCCGATCTCTCACAGCAAGTTACGGCTTCGAAAATGTCAAATGACATCAACATCAACAATAATTTGCAAGTCAACGGCAGCAACAACAACATCGGTAATAATGAGCATACTAACGCCACCACCAGTAATAATATGCAAATCAACGGCAACAAAAACATCAGCATTAGCGAACATTCCAACACCAACAACATCAACAATAATAGTGAGCAAATGAGTACAACAGTAACAGCCAATATACTTGCTGCTCTTCTTAAAGAGAACGCGAGTATAAATACTCATATCACTGATCTAAAATCAGATAATGACAACCTGCTGAAAAAAATGGATAGCATGCTTGATTGTTTTTCCGTATTACAACGAAGTATGGCACAGAAAGACGATTTGATAGCTGCATTGGCCAGTGAGGTCAAAGAACTTCAGGTCTTACTTACCGATTTTCTTGCTGAAGCTCTTTTAAAAAATCCACAACCAAACAAAAACAATAACATGTCTGCTGCGGGCAATGCTATTGAGCCATCATCGCCTTCCACTTTCTCTTCTGTTGCTGCTGCTAACGTCGCATCTAATGCAACTTGTTCCAACAACAATGCCTCGGGGTCGGCATCAGCATCATATACTCTTCATACATTGCCGTATATTTCTGATAACTCTGCGGTCGATCTTCTCTCTGGTGCTTCTACCTTGTTTCCGATCTCTCAACATTCTGATAATACAGAAGAGCCAATTGTGGATAATTTGCATACCACTAAAACATCTCAACAGCCTGATGGTAAGCAAAATAATCGTGTTACTGCGCGTCACATGAATGGTTTCAACTCTAAAAATCGAGTGGTTGGTCGAAATGCTTCGACTGAGTTAGAGGTAGCCGTTATCAGAAAATGGGTGCATCTATCTTCATTTAAACCATCGGTATCTGAAGATATGGTTGTTGATTATGTCAAAAAACATTCTGGTATTGATGACAATTTTATTACTTGCTACAAGCTAGTTAAGAAATACACTCCGCTGGAGAGCCTAAGGAGGGTTAATTTTAAACTGGGCGTGTCTCCTGACTTCTATAGTTTGCTCTTAGATCCCAATCTATGGCCAACTGGGATTAACGTCCAGCCATTTCGTAACATCCCAAGGACCTAATGCGACTGAATTAAATAGCTGTGTAATTAATACTCCTAGTATTTCTCATTATAATATTGAAAATCTTAAACTTCTTAAAATTTACTACCAAAATATCTCTGGAATGCGTACTAAGGCTAATGAAGTATTTTTATTTACGTCTCGGTGTGAGTTCGATGTTTTTGTGCTAGTTGAAACGTGGTTGACTAGTGATTTTTTTGATGCAGAGTTTTTTGATCCGAATATTTTTCATATTTATCGTAAGGATAGAGATGCGCAAAAGACAGGCTGTAGTAGGGGTGGGGGTGTCTTAATTGCGGTAAAACGTGCGCTTAGGTCGTCAGTCGTCGCTTTTAGAAACGCAGATTCGCTTTTAGATCAACTGTGTGTCCGCATCTTTGGTACCTTTGGTAGCTTGTTTATTTGCGTATCTTACATTCCGCCAAACAGTTCTGAACACTTATATGCACTCCATATCAATAACATTTTATATATCTATGAAAATCATGAAGATGACCACTTCTGCATACTGGGTGATTTTAACCTAAACAAGATCGTATGGTCTGACTTGCTTAGGAATGGTGTCTTAACTGCCTCTAATGATAGCCTTCCACATGAGATCCATGTTCTAGATAGTCTTTCCAGCATTAATCTTACCCAAATTAATTATATTCCCAACACGCTTGGTAACTTCCTTGACCTTTTATTCATTGATGAGAAATTGATCTTTAAGTTACAAGAATGTAATTTTCCTATCTGTAAGTCTGATATGCACCAGGTGCCGCTCTTTTTATCCCTTCAGTTTTGTACATTTCCCACAATCTACACAATCGATTCCCCGTCTCTAAACTTCAGAAATGCCGATTACGACTGTTTAAATGCAATTTTCAACGAAATTGATTGGAGCTCTATTTTTCTTTCGCGTAATGTCGCTGAGTGCTATGAGATGTTCCTTGAACAAATTTACTTGGTCTTAAACTCTAGCCTAAATCTGATCCCTCCTCGGAGACATAA
This sequence comes from Merzomyia westermanni, assembly GCA_949987695.1. Taxonomy (NCBI): domain Eukaryota; kingdom Metazoa; phylum Arthropoda; class Insecta; order Diptera; family Tephritidae; genus Merzomyia; species Merzomyia westermanni. The sequence goes on along the minus strand of OX465290.1, from coordinate 113,469,322 downwards.
GTTACCTTGGTATACGAGAAGGCTTAAAAGACTGAAGAACAAACGAAATAAATATTACAAACTTTTCAAGTCCACAAAGGATTTTAGCTTCAGAGAAAAGTATATCAGCCTTAGTAAAGAATTCAATGAACTCGATAAAACTCTCTATAACAATTATATATCTCGCTATGAGGATGAGTTAAAGTCCAATCCCAAAGCATTCTGGAACTTCATTCTGTCTAAGAAAGGATGCTCGATTATTCCTAGCTGTATGACTCTGGATGGTCTCTCCTCCTCCTCTCTGCATGACAGTGTAAATCTCTTTGCTGATTTTTTCAAGTCTAATTTTGTAAGTGATGCTGACGTTAGCACTTATAACTCTTTCGGTGATGATCTTGGTTCGCATTGCGTTGATTTTGGAGCACTTTGCATCACTGATTTAGAAATACAGATTGGTATATCCGCTTTAAAACTGTCTCATAAAACTGATTCCGATGGCCTCACCTCTTTTTTCCTTAAGAAATGCTGCTCATCCCTAGCTTTCCCTTTATCTCTGATAATTAGCCTTTCCCTTTCCTCCGGTACTTTCATCGACAAATGGAAGGTGAGCTCCATTACACCCATCCACAAATCAGGTAACAAAAATGATGTCAGAAATTACCGTCCAATCTCAAAATTAACCACATTTTCAAAACTTTTTGAAAAGGTGGTAAAAGATAAGTTATTCTTCGCAGTCAAAGAAATTATTGATCCCAACCAACATGGTTTTGTCTGTGGTCGCTCCACCGTAACCAATCTTGCTGTGTTTTCAGAGTACTGTTTATCGGCCTTTAAGAGTGGATTTCAGGTGGATACCATTTACACCGATTTCTCTAAAGCCTTCGATAGAGTCGCTCATGATATTTTATTACACAAGCTCGAGCTTCTTGGTTTCCATTCAGTCTTTCTTCTGTGGTTGCGATCCTACCTCACGAACAGAACAACGTTTGTAGAAATTGCTGGTACTGCATCTTACTCTTTTGTGGTAACCTCCGGAGTACCGCAGGGTAGTATTCTAGGTCCGCTTCTTTTTGTTCTGTTTATCAATGATATCCGGTCCTGCTTTAATCACTCGCAATTTCTTCTCTATGCTGATGACCTGAAATTGTATTCTAGAGTTACCTGCGTGTCTGACGCGCTTCAGCTACAAAATGAACTCAACAATCTTACTGATTGGAGTTTAAAAAACAAATTGTTGCTTAACATAAAAAAATGCTTTCATTTAACCTTGTCGCGTACGCGTAATCGTATAAGTTCAAGTTACTCGATTCTTAACAATCAACTGTCCTCAGTCGAGGTATTTTCCGATCTAGGCGTTCTGTTTGACTCTGGTTTTACCTTTGTCAGTCATGTGAACACAGTTATCCCTAAAGCCTTTTCGAACTTGGGTTTTTTGAAGCGCTATGCGAAAGACTTTAAAGATCCCTATACAAGGAAATCCCTTTTTACTTGTCTTGTCCGGTCTAAGTTGGAGTACGCATCAATTATCTGGAACCCTTTATATAGTTCTCATTCCGACAGAATCGAGCGTGTACAGCGCAGTTTTACTCGCTTTGCTCTCTATCCACTTCATTTCGTCGATCCATTTCCATCCTATAATGCACGGTGTTTGCTCATAAACTTGAAATCTCTCTCTAGTAGGCGCACAATCCATTCGATAATGTTCATTTTCGACATTGTTAATGGCTTAATTGATTGCGTGAATCTGCTCGATCAACTTGGCTTCAATGTCCCAAATCGCATCCTACGTTCCCACTACCCTTTCCATCTTATTACAGTCAAATCTAATTACCACTATCTCGCGCCCATTACTAGGGCAGTCAGTGAAATTAACAATATTTACAAACCGCTAGATCTTGACTTTGCAATGCCGAGATCCCAGTTTGTCGATAAGATTGCTTCATTTTATCCCTAGTACTCAATTCCAGCCTATTTAGTTAGTAAGTAATTCCTGTACATTTCTAGTCTGTAAGATATTGCTATCATAGACCGAATAAAGAATAATAATAATAATAATAATAATAAAAAGTGATGCCATATTGGCGTATTGTGTAACATAAGATAATATGTGGGACACAACAAAAAGCAATTTGGTTTTCCACTTGGTATTGACTTTCGTTCGTTTTCTTGCTCACTTTCCTCTGATATCGAGTCGTGGCTCTGTTCACTAATTTTTTTCGCGGACTCTGTTTGACTCTCCGCTTGATCTGCAGTTACTTGCTCTACGGCCCTCCTAGTGTCACCAAACGCTAGTGTGCTACTCGTTCCACTAATAGATTTCTCTAGAGCTAACTACTCGGTCACTTGCTCTTCCAACTGCGACAACGGTACATAGACTGAAGGACCACCACCAGTTTCAAACAAACTTTCATTATTAGGGCGCAGTTTTGCCCTTAGACGTATTTTGTAGCCAGGCCAAACTTAAAATGTATTACATTTCACCATATTAAATATGCATTTTATTAGGTAGACAACTATGCAAAGAGTTACCTTCTGGCAAACCGTAAATGTCGCGCATTGGTGGACCAGCTGCATTTAATTGGGACGATAACTTTTTCCACATTTTGTAGAAGCATTTCTGCCGTTTGCAGACTTTAATAGTCCCTTAGACTCGCTCCTATAAGATCTACTATAAACTTAAATTTTAAATATAAAATTGTGCATAAAACTTAAATTTTTCAGCGTTGCGACAGCGTAGCAAAGAAAACTCGAATGTATAACACGTTTGTCATTCGCTTTCGAAATGCAGAGTACCATGATTTCAAAAGGGAAGATTTGAATGCGAAAGGGAAAATGCAAATGCGAAAATGTGAATTTAAGTTGCGAAAGTCTGTAGCATCACGATACAGAGTAACCCCCTTTGTGACACTTGACACGTCGAAAGTGCTTCGACGCATTGATCAGTATCGTGATGAAACCCAAAGGCCTGGAGTCAAGTAAGATGATCTGTAAAATACCTTACTGAAATGAAAAGCTGGGGGGGAAATTTATTTCTTTCTTTCTTTTCTGGAAAAAAATTTATGTAATTTGACAGCTTTCTAAAAGCATTTGCTTTCGCATCCCTTTACAGAGTAACCCCCCTGAATCAAGAATAATTAAACAAGTGGCGTATCTACTTTTTCGTCTTACTTCTATGCAGCGCATCTCACTTCCCCAACAGAAGAAGTGGCCATAATCCGATATTCTGAACTAAATATAAAAGAGACTGTCAAAAGAGCTTTGCCCAACATTCGTATAGGTTCATTTTTGTAAAGCGATATATATGTATATTTGTATCCATTTTTTTTTTGTATTAATAATTATAAAATGCAAAGCATATATAAAGGACAAAGCCTTTACTGAACTCTTTCTTACGTATTATAGTTGTAATAATACAATATTTTTTTAAGCGGCAGCGGCATTTAAAAAAAATATGTAGCTTAACTGAATATAAAAGAAACTGTCAAAAGAGTTTTATCCAGCACTCGTATAAACATACTTTTGTAAAATTTTTCCACTAAATTTTTTTCTTTTGTATTAATAATTATAATATGCATAGCATATAAATGGGCATAGCCTTTACTGAACTCATTATTTATATACTATAATTGTGATAGTAAATATAATTATCACTGTTTATACATATTCTAATTTTTTCTTAAAAATAAATGCGTTTACCATAATCTAAAGTCTTTATATTTTGGCGATTATTCTCAAGCATGTACCATCCCTAACTCAATAACACTCCCACCACTAGTTTAGCACAACAGAGATAACGTTGGCTACGCTTATGCATGCAAGCATGTACCAAGAAAGAGGAAGAGAGATGACGCGAGTGTTTGCGAATACGATGCAAAGAGGAGATGCCAATAAATAACGCCGAACCTTCGAGAACACGAAGAGCGAATAACCAAGAAAGTTCTCGGTGCGTAGGCGAGTACCCTGTCGGACTATATAAGGCAGTAACCAAACAAGGCAGGTTGATCAATTTATTTTCAAGTGTTGTTCAGTGAATTACTGCGAGGTTACCAAACTCTTAAATTTGTATTGCGTTTATTACTAGTAAATAAAACTAGCTATTAGTTACAATATCTGTGCGTGTGTTTATTTGACTTTATAGTGATCGAACCCAGGATTGATAATTAAGGAATCATCGAATTCGTCACAATATGTTTATGACTAGTTTTTATACGTTTTTGAATGAATACGATACCTGTAGTTATCGAGTATTTTCTTTCGATACCTTTTTTGGGATTGATTCCTTCTCCCGAAAATTTAAATGAGTACAGGCATCGAATATATACTATACAATACTACACAACAACATGACCACTTTTAGTACCAGGGGGCTTGAGAAATAATGTTATGTAAAGTGCTCATAACACTCCTTCTACAGCACATGGTGGGATAACCAAAAAACTAGAGCGGATTCAAAGAAATTGGTTTTGCCCAAGAGTTGTAGATGTGTGGAATTATGTGTTATTTTGCGAATTGTACAAACCATCGAAAACGCCTACGTATGCAATACGTCTGCCGATATGACAGCTGGTAAATACCGAAAGGCCACAAGTTCACCTTTTTGAAACCAATTAAAAATTTACATCGAACCTCATAATTCAGTTTCTGAATGAAACCATGTTTCATTGTTTTGGAGTGCCTGAAACAATTTTTTCAGATAATGGCAATCAGTTTGTGAGCAAGAATATGATGACAAACGGAAACGATTTCAAAGTACTGAGTAACCTTGGAATATTGAATGCAGGTACATTAAAACTGGAACGCGAAGAGGAATTTGCTATCCTTCGTGATGATAGCAAGAAAAGAATCCAATCTGCTTATGATGAAAATGCTCCTTCTTATAATCTTAGAACCCCTTTGCGTAAATTCCTACCGGGAGAGTTAGTAGTGAGAAGAAATTTCTCGCACAGTAATTTAGTTAAATTTTTAATTCGAAGCTAGCTCCTAAGGGAATCAAAGCTAAAGTCGTCAAAAAGGTTGGCACTTCGAATTACATACTAGAAGATGTAGATGACAAAGGCAAGGGAATTTATCACACCAAGGATATTTGGTAGCCAAACCGAGCTGTACGATTTGCGGAAATATGCGATTACAATTGTTAGAATTCGACACTGTTAAAGTACATATAATTATAATTTGTTTGTTTTGCGACGTCACAGATACTAACTCCCGCGTTGAATTCTAGCGCTCATGCCAACAATTTCCTACTGGGTTATTAAAATATTTAACAATCTTCCACATCAGGTGAGATGGCCATAGCGGAATTTCTGTTGGCAGATGCTGTCGAAAACACACAAAAATAGATAGCGGCATAATCAGACTATCTTAGGGCCACTTTCATAAAGGCCGGTTAAGCGTAATCGGCGATTAATTTGACAGCTAACCTTACAAAATACGTCAATTAAACTCCTTGTTACTTGTTACTTATAGTGCTACATGTGGCTGCCGGTCAACTTAAAATAAAAAATAAATAATCGAATCGTTAAGACCTAATTTGCGCTTACTCAATTCTTGATTGTATAATATCATACTTATTTCGTATATACCTAATTCGCACCTTAATGCCTAATCATAAGTACCTAATTTTATTTTCTCTATAGTTGATTCGCGTGTCCCTACTTTGACCACACTTAGTTTGTTCCTGCTTAATTTTTCGACATTTAATTTATAAAATAGATAATTTATAATTACGTAATTCGATAATACTTAATTCGAAAAAAAATAATAATATATTTGGGGGTTTTCTTGCCGATAGGTATTTCCAATTTTCTTATGCATTATGTTTGTTTACGCATATTAGTATACGAATGATTAATAACAATAGAATAGAACCGTTAGGCCCATTCAACATTAGTTTTTGTGCACACGTGTAACAAACACTTCTATTTTTAATATATTTTAAATCAGACTATCGAAAGTAATTTGAATTGGATTGCGAATCTTATTGTGCGCTGTAACAAAGTGAACAGAACGTGAAATTTTGTGAAAAATTGCGAAAATAGTGCTTTTGTGGCCAAAGACATGAGGAAAATGTTAATATAGAGTTTGTAAAGGACACATTAAGCCTCATTACTGACACTTAAGTGAAATTCCAAATATGCCTCGTTGGATAACAAGGTTGGGTGGGTAAGGACGTGGAAGGAATCATCCATCTTTTCCTCCTATTGACATTGTTTTTGCTAAATACTCTGTATCCCTGTACTTTTAAGAGTTTTGCTTTTGGTTTCCTTCGTTTGGGTGTAGATTGTAGTACTAAGGTACTGTACCTAAAAGAAGAATTTTTGCTGCATGTATCGTTTCGCTGCTTTTGTTTCGCTTTTGTTCGTTATTATTTTTATCGACGGCATACAAATAACATCTTTATGAACAACTTCGTTGTGAGGATGAAGCACACCCACTCCCATTTTCCTGGGATAAGCTGATGCAGAGCTGGGTATGCCACCCCGCTTCATTTCGAACGCACCTTTCTAGGGTTCTCTAGTTTTAGCAGCGTGTTGTCATCTACTTGCTTTACTTTGGCTGCACATTCTTTGTATTCTACCGCCTGCATTTCGTGGCTTTTACCTTAACATTCACCTTCAAGTTATAGCAATAAAAATCACTAACAATAGCTATGATATACGCAAACAATTATGTATATGCTAATTGCAAGACGACAGTTTTATCAAGATAGGAATATATTATACAAAGCTACTATAATTTGGTAATAAAAATCAATAACGGTGGCAGCATTAATGTCGGACTTTATTTCTCAGCTGTTACAAGTAACAGCAGATGTTGTTTACATATGTATGGAGGCATTAAATCAAGTGCAAATAATTGGAACAGAAAAGCGCAGCAACAAGGATTAACCAAACAGAGGAGCACCGTCGGCAGCGCAGCGGCAGAACAATGGTAGATAAGTCAACTGCATAGAAATCCGAAATGAACTTCATGGGGACTATTTGACAAGATGGTCGGGAAAAGGCTCTGTAGAAACCAGACGCACCTACAATCATCCGACTTTCTGTATGACCGAGTTAAGTCTCTAGAGAGTTTTAAGTTTTCAGGTAGCCTATAAATTTGCCTGTCCAACATCCTTGATCATGGATGGAAGGCCTTGGCGATCTAAGGTAAAATCTCAGGAAGGTTTTCAATGAATGCTACTCTAGTCGGGACTTTCAGGGGTACAAGACCTACTTGAGGGAGTATAAAAAAGTTGTGCGAATCGCAAAGACGAAATTCTGGCAGGAACACTGCGAGTCGATTGAGTCTACGAAGGACTGAGCAAGGCTTGGGAAGATCCTTGCCAGGAACTGCTCAAGCAAGACCTTCGTTAAACGCGTTGATGGGACATGGGCAGGATCATCAGCGGAAACCCTTGACGTTCTTATAGAAACCCACTTCCCAGACGACACCGGAGAAGCGGAGCAATGATACTCTTGATGAGCTTCTGAGGATCTAAAGACCAAAAGGTTGGACATTCGAAAATATTCCATATCCCAAACTTTAATAGCATTTTATAAAATAAAAAATAATTTAATAAAACATAATCTGACCACACCAGAAGAACAAACCCCTGAATACGCGCTTAGAGTTAGAACAAATATTAAACCGCGTATATTTCGAACAGAAAGGTGCGCAAAATCTATAAGACACTATGGTGTAAAGTTGTTCAACAAACTTCCAGATGAAGTTAAAAATTCAAGAAACCTGCAATGCTTTAAAGCTGAAGTCAGACGGCTACTTCTGGCCAATTATAACTTTAACTTTGAGGTGTAAAAATTAAATTGTTACTTTTCCTATTACATAAGTAAAATCGATTTTGTTTTCTACTTTTATATATTTAATTTTTTATTTTTATATTTATTGTTATCCTTTTACCGTATAGCCTTTCATTATGATTGACGGCATTTAGTGTTAAATAGAAATAAGCTATATTCTCGCACAAAAACATTGTCTTTTTTAGAGAAAACCGTTGTTAACAAAATATGTTGTCAATAAAGAAAAAAAATAAAAATAAAAAATGGTTCAGCAGGAAGTACCTAAATTTTTAATTGGAAAAATCTTAGACGAAGACAAAATCGCCTGGGCAATAAACATCTTCTCACCGTATAAATCACCGGGAGTAGATGGTGTACTCCCCATTATGCTGCAGAAGAACCAGATATCTTTGGTTAACCCTCGAGCAGGCAAAATTTTTGTTGCTAATGAAAAACCTCATACCCCCATACTAGTATTACTACTAGTGCGATAAGCTCGAATTTTAAGTTATATATTCAAGAGGGTTCATAATTGTCCTTTCGCGGCTGAAGCTCCCTAACCCGCGTCTAGCCGGACTTGCCTGTTAATTGCCCACTCCGCCTTTAGACACATCTTCTTCCTATTATTTCCAATCCTTGACAATTATTTCACTTACTAACAATTTTGTTTTTTACTACAGAAATCCTTTTTATCACTTTTTTGTAGTTACCAAAAACACTTCTGTCAAAACAAATTATTTTTAGAAATTGAACTAAATTTTTTAACGAGTATGATTATAAGGAAAATCTGCCAGCACTTAAAACTATAAAATCAAGGTTACGACATAGATAAAATATTTGGCAAAGATTATGTGTCAATAATTAGAATAGTAAAGGTATGCGGGTTATATCTGTTTAACTTAACCCCGCCTAAAGGCGGTCCTGCCGGTTAGAGAAGCTAAAGGCGAATTTTACAGCATGCATCATTCATAACCATATCCCGGCCACATGGTAGAAAAAATTGTGGTTTTTCTTTCCCAAGTCGGGCAGAAGAGGGCATGAGCTTGCCAAGGATTTTCGGCCAATAAGCCTCGCATCATTCTTGCTAAAAAATTTTGAGAGATTATTAGACATACGTATACGAGAACTTCGTTAGGAAGACCCTCTTTCCGAGGACAGAAATGTGGCCTTAGGCTAAACCCGGATAGAACGGATCTAATTTTCTACAAGAGGAAGTACAAGCCACCTACCCTCGAACTACCTAAATTAAATGGCCAGCAGCTATCCTCGTCTCCGAACACCAGATATCTGGGGCTAATAATGTACGAGGCGGTGATGCGGCTTGAGCTGACCTAAGGATCTGTGGTGTGGTGGGAAGCTCTTCAGAAGAACTACAATCTCATCAGCCTACAGAAGGTTCAGCGCCCCGCGTGTGCTGGTGCCACCGAAGCTTTGCGCACTTACCCCACTGTGGCTTTGGATCCCATTTTGACCTTGCTTCCAATCGACATACATGTTTTGTGTATATCGGCACAAATTGCACTGATACTTAGGGAGTCTGGGTGCTGGAAGGTACTCAGCAAGGGCATAGTAGTATTCTTAACAATCTTTCAGCGGGCACAATGAGTACCAAAACAGATTATTATCCTCACAAACTGAAGTTTGAGAGCAGTGCTACTACTATCATTCAAAGTAGGAATAATTGGAACAGGGGCATGATTACAGTTGACAACGGCTTGCAGATCTACACCGACGGATCCAAGATGAATTTAGGAGTGGGAGCCGGGATCTTCTTGGACTCCCTAGACATTTTGGTATCATTCAGACTTCCCTCGCATTGCAGTGTGTTTCAAGAAGAAGTTCTTGCTATTTTGCCAGCCTGCAAATCACTCAAGGACAGGAACATAACTGGTACAGTAACGATCTTTTCTGACAGCCAGACAGCAATAAAGGAAGTAGCAGCGCCACATACTAGCTCGGAAATAGTGCATGCATGCAATCAAATTTCGGCTGCACTAACTAACCTTGAACTATCCATTACCTGGGCTCCAAGTCATACAGGAACCGAGGGTAACGAGAGGGCTGATAGCGCATGAGCTGATTGCAAGAAAATGAGGAAACAACCAGCTTAGAAATGGTTGTACCCTTAGCAGTGGACAAGGGAAACATTCAAAAGTACTATCTGAACAAAGCACAGCTGATGTGGAAGAATACCACTAGTTGTGCAATATCACGATCCACCTGGCCAGAATATAGTGAAAGGAGGACAAGGATTCTACTAAGCAAGTGAAAAGCGGACACCCGCAAAATTATAGCAGTGCGCATTGGTCACTGGGCGATAGGCTCGCATGCGGGCATTCCGCACAATGATCACTGCAGAAGTTGTAAGGACATAACTACCAAAGAGACCGTGGAGCATTTTCTGTGCAAAGGCCACTCTAGCCAGAATGCGTCTAAAATCCCTTGACAGCCCCTTTTTGGAAAACATCGGTAGGGTATCTGAAATAGGGATTCCAAACATCCTTGAGTTTATCAACAACTCTGCTTGGTTGTAGCATATATCCGTATTACATTCAGTAGGTTCGACGAGTTTTTATGGCATCCAAACGGCTTCTAAAATCTACTTGGGCGACCTGGGTCGCGGTCATTTTACCTACCTACCTACCAGGGGCGTAGCCAGGATTTTAGGTTTTTTTTTTCGAAACATGAAATTTGAGACACACAATAAATTTTGTTTTAAAAATGTAAGCAAAATTCGCGAAAATTCAAAGAGATTTTATCAAAACTCAACATTTTTTTACACAATTTTTAGAATTTTTTTGAGTATGCAGTTTTGTAGTTCATAAAATTCAATGCAACAATGTGTCAATCTTAAAGTCGTGACAAATTTTTGTTGTTGAAATTTGTTTTCCAAAATATAGGAGTTTTGAACCTGGTAACCAGCATTAACACCAACAATAATGTTAGCCTAGAAATCCAACGAAGAATCACTAACGCAAAAAATTGCTACTTCTGACTGAGTTGGCAATTCAGAAGTAAAGTCCTCTCTCGAAGAACGAAAATAAATAAGTCACTTATCGTACCCGTCCTTGTTTATAGTGCAGAAGCTTGCACTGACAACATCTGATGAGGCGTCTCTGGGAGTATTCGAGAGAAAGGTTCTTCAAAGAATTACAGACCCTTACGCGTTGGCGACGGCCAGTACCAAAGAAGATTTAATGATGAGCTGTATGAGCTATACGAGGTGTGTTCAAAAAGTATAGCGAATCTAGAATTTTCGCTGGTTACGTATATTCGAATTTCGAATTTTTTGTGGCGTTATGTTGGTACTCATGTCTCTCACTTATGCCGACAAGCTCGGCCATTTTGAATGTTCAGTTAATTGTTGACAGCTGCTTTGCTTGCACGTGTTTTGGATCGTCTTCGATTTTCGTACCAAAATTGCTCAATTGTAACCAAAAACAGCATCGCATGAACATTGCTAATGAGATGTTAAACTCTGTCCGCTACGACCCAAATTTGCTCCAGAGGGTCATAACTGGTGACGAATCGTGGGTTTATGGTTATGACGTGGAAACCAAAGCTCAATCATCTCAATGGAAGCTGCCGCACGAACCAAGACCGAAAAAAGCGCGCCAAGTTCGGTTGAATGTGAAAGTTTTGCTGACAGTTTTCTTCGATTGCAGGGGCGTGGTGCATCATGAGTTCTTGCCACAGGGAAGAACGGTCAATAAGGAATATTACCTGCAAGTTATGCGCAATTTGCGCGAAGCAATCCGCCAGAAACGCCCGGATTTGTGGAAGAAGAAAAATTGGCTTTTGCACCACGATAACGCCCCTGCTCACTCATCGTTGCTTGTGCGCGACTTTTTGGCCAAAAACAACACACTAATGATGCCGCAGCCACCGTATTCCCCAGATCTGGCCCCCTGTGACTTTTTCTTGTTCCCTAAACTGAAGAGGCCCATGAAAGGACGACGTTACGCTTCTCTTGACGAGATAAAGACGGCATCGAAGGAGGAGCTGAACAAGATACAAAAAAATTATTTTTTGAAGTGCTTCGAAGATTGGAAAAACCGTTGGCACAAGTGTATAATATCTCATGGGGATTACTTTGAAGGGGACAAAATAGATATTCATGAATAAATAAATAATTCTTGAAAAAACACAAAAGTCGCGATACTTTTTGAACACACCTCGTATGCAGACCCCGACATAGTCCAACGAATTAAAACTCAACGTCTTAATTGGCTAGGCCATTTTGATATTCCGGCCCAGAAGCTATTCTTATCAGCACCCACCGATGGTAGCAGAGAAAGAGGGTGACCACTACTCCGAAAGAAGGACGAAATGGAGACCGATTTGTGACCCCGTGGTGTTTCCAATTGGCAGAACGACGTAACAAGTGGCAAGCTATGGTAAAGGGCTAAAATCGCAACTAAGCCGTTCAAACGATCTTCAGACATTGTTGATCTCAAATACGTTTTTAGTCATCGCAAAAGTTGAGAAGGATCGTTCATTCATCACTGTTGTCACAGGCAAAACTTCCATAACGCGAAGCATTTGGTTAACATTTGGAAAGACATCTTCATTAAAAATATCGAGTGCTTCAAGTGAGTTTTTTATTTTCTTTCCGGCAATGAGCTTCCGCCAAAGTTGTACTTCGTTCACCCAGATGTCACGGGAATCGCCCTGCAAAATTGAACAGTATGATTGAAATAGTTAAGCGCAGGACTCTTCTTCGAAAATTTTCATTTTGTTGGGAAAAAGGCAAGCGAAATTTGATAAAATATTGCAGTGATTTAAGAATCGATCTTGCAATTGTATCAGAAATGAATCAATGTACGCTATGTAGATTGTTATACGGAAATAATCTTCAACTGAATCACTTTGTACGTTGGAACTTTGGGTCAGGTTCGAGGCAATCGTTGGCTTTCGCCGAGCTCAAAATATGCATGGATATCTGGAAATTTGCGGTTTTTATAGCTGAAAGCAGTTGGAAAGCTCCAGACGAAGTTGTACGGTCTCTCCAGTTGGTGCAAATCACTTCATGAGCGCGAATTACTGCTGGTTGCAAATGGAGATATGTTGCGACGGACTTATGCTGTTCTACCCATGTGATTTTACAAAATTTTTTCAATTCCTTCACTCGAGTTTCCGATAGATGTTCCTTTTCATTTATCGCATCCTGAAGGGCATTTTGGCGTTTCGGATAAATGAAGAAGGAATGGATATTCTCTAGAACTCCCAGACAATTTTTGATTCCCGTTATATTGCACGCAGAGCTTACCGCAATTGAACCTATGAGCAGCACAATGGGAGTAGAGCGCGAGTGGATAAGTTCTTCTGACAACAGCTTGAGCTCTTTGGAACTCTCCGCTAACCGCTCTCGCACCGTCATATCCTTGCGGGAAGACGAATACGTGCAATCCAGTCCGGAAGATTTTAGGAAATCAAGGTAAGCAGTTCCTGTTCTCTTTCCAGTGAAATCGGTAATAGGAATAAAACTCAAAAAATCTTCCTGAATGATGAACTTTTCGCAGCATTTATCCAAGTAGCGAATGCAAATTGAACTTTGTTCTACTCCTCCAATGTCTGGCGTGTCATCTTCGAGAAAAGAAAAGCCCTTCGATTTGTTCACTCGATCGGTGTTGTAACTCCTGATGAGGTGGTGACAAATGTTGATTATTTCATTCTGGACACGGTTGCTTATGTACATAGTACTCTTTGGTGAATCACTCAGGTGTTTTTTCAACTGTTCATCAGTTTTGTCTCGATATTTTAAGATAGCTCTAACCTCTGAGAGCAAGTCCTTGTCGGCCACACAGGATAACTGTTCAATAATTTGAATCATGCGTAGTTTGCTTTCATTCAGAGGGTCTAATTTTTGTATCGACAATTGCAAATCAATGGGTGAAGCATTTTCTTCTTCGATTCCCATTCTCAAAGACCATTGCAACAGACATTTTTTATGGTATTCTAATAAACTGTGCTTTTCGAAAGTTTCCAGTGCTTTTTTCCAGTTTTTTAATGGGGTGGTTACTCAGAGTTTGATTACCGACTCCTCTCAATGTAGCACTAAATAAGACACAGTATTTGCAAAATGCACCGTCTTTTATTGCCGAATACGCTAGCCATTGATGTTTTTGGAGCCAAGAGCGTTGAAACTTCAAACTTCTCGGGCCCGATGCAGGAAAACTGTAGGCGTCAGGGGGACTCCAAATCTTCTTTTGCAATCCAGGAATTGAGTTTATTCCATCAGCTACTTATTTTTGAACAAACCATCGAATATCATAGGAAATGGGATCATTTTTCAAAGAGCAAACTGGCATATACGAACTTTTCGGTTACTCCAAATTAAATTCCACTTCTGTAGTAGTCAGTGCTAATCCTGTTTGTCGCTTACATGCGTCTTTTTCATCAATATTTGTCTGAGTTTGAAGGTCAGTACGACTACATTCGCCAACGTCCTAGCATGAACCAAATAAGTGCATAATACTTCGTACAAATCTGAATTCATGCTGTATTTAACATAATAATTAACGACGTATATCCATGGTAAAAAATATTAGGATAGGACTTATACAAACTATTTAATAATAACACAGTGCTACAAAATCAGAAGAAAAAAATATGCAGGGGCTCTCACATGGTTTTTTGGTTTCGTCATGGCCCATAAAACACTACCTCATTTGCGGTTTTTCCCCATCACTTCGTTTTTAAATTTTTTGCGTACAAATATAATACAACCCTGAAATTCTTGAAATTACAAATTCGAGATGCTATAACTTTCTTGTTTCTTGATAGAATTAATTTTTTTTTTTTGTTTTTGAAAGATGGTTCTATTACCTTCCAAACAAGAAAAAAAGTTTGCAAATCGACCTAAAAATTACCAAGTTTTGGTCTTTTATTCCAAAAAAAAAAGTAAATTTTTCTAAAAATTTTCGTTTTCGGCACGTTTTTATTGGATATTGAAGTTACAAACAATGGGTTTCAAACCTTTATAACAAAACACATAAAATCAGCTTTCCAAAAAGCAAAAATAAATTAAAATTGATTCAAAATTACGGTAGTAGTGCTTCATAAAGTGAGTAAGTCTTTTTGTTTTTTTTTGTTTTTTAAAAATGTTTTCGTTTGGTTTGTTTTTTATATTCGGCGCTGCTTGAATCTCTTAAAAGAGACCAACAGTAATCAGAGAGCATACTTATTGTGTTTTTTCCAACATAACACTGTTCAATTTTTAGTATTTCCTGGTGGAATCTTTCTCCTTGCTCATCGCTCATCTGGCCTAAATTTGATGGAAACATGTCCAAATGCAATGTTGCAGCTTAGTTGACATGTTGCAACCCAAGTTATGGTAGGCAGACAACATGTCACTTACTACTGCTTCATAATTTTGAGTCTTTGTGTTCCCCAGAAAACATTCACACACAGAAGAAAACCCTTGCCATGCTTGTTTCTCAACATCGGTCATTAGTTGTACAAAATTACTATCGCTAAATAGTTCGCGAATTTGTGGACCGACAAATATTCCTGTTGAAAAGGTTAACTTTATTTCAAATCGTGCAATTACAATACATACTTGCTTACCTTCTTTTAATTTCGCGTAAGTTATTCGCGGAAACCTTTTTTCAATATATTTGAAGGTTTGACCATTTTTATCCAGTGCTTTGACAAACGGTTTTATTAAAACCAGTTTGATGTGCAGCGGTGGTAAAATAATATTTTTTGGATTAACTAAGGGAATATTTATAGTATTTTTTTCACCAACTACAAGCGATGTACGTGGAGCCCAATCTTTTTGTTTGTAGTGTAGGCTAGTTGCTCGGCTGTACCATTCGCAGAAATAGCATGGATACTTCGTATTTCCACCCTGCATACCATTTAAAATAGTGAGTACCTTGAAGTCAGCTACAATTAGCCAGTTGTGAGTTTTGTAATCAATGACATTCAATATTTCAGCCATACTGTCATATGATTCTTTAATATCGGTAGCGTAGGCCAGTGGGACTGATGGATATATGCCAGTTTCGTGCAAAAGCACAGCCTTCAAACCTTAAAAATTAAATGAAACTAGAATATGCAACTACATAATAAACATTTCAAGTGTACTTTTTGTTGAACCGTCGATGAATAGACGCCAATCTCTTGGGATATGGTTATAGCTAAATTTTTCAAACAATGCATTTACATCATTGCAAAAAACTAAGTTCGAATATTTAGTGCTTTGACTAAATAGTGTACCAAATGCAACAGTTTCTTCAGTTCTACGAAATGTAGTATGCACATCCTCTTGCAAATGCTTCCATTGATCCATTCTTGTACCTAAAAGTTCTGTCTGTCTCTTGGACAGTTCTAAATCGCGTACAAGGTCTTGAAACTCTGCTCGAGAAACTATATGTGGTTCGTCCATTCCATTTAAAGGTGGAATGTATACTGAAGCTGCAGGCTCAAAAAATGCTATAGACGATTCGAAGCCACTTAAACTTGGTGATACTTCCCATACCGCTGTTTGATTGACGTCGCCTTTCTCACGCATTACACTCTTAATAACATGGTCAACATCAGCATATTTAATATTTCGTTTTACTTTGAAGTGGTATCCCTTTGTAATCGTCAAACAGAAGTAACAATTATTTTTTCGGTGGATACGTTGTGAAAGCCAAGCAACAGGCTCATCAAAAGTGAATGATACACTGGGATTTATCTTCCAAGACCTTAACGACGAATAGCACGACGAGCAACAAACTGTGGGTATATACCACACATCCTACACATAGGATCGACCGAAATATTCTTCATAAAGCGAAATAAACTCTTTTTTTGACGACGCGGCAATTTTGTGTCGTGAATCCACATACGAGGTGTGTTCAAAAAGTATAGCGAATTTTGTGTTTTTTCAAAAATTATTTATTTATTCATGAATATCTATTTTGTCCCCTTCAAAGTAATCCCCATGAGATATTATACACTTGTGCCAACGGTTTTTCCAATCTTCGAAGCACTTCAAAAAATAATTTTTTTGTATCTTGTTCAGCTCCTCCTTCGATGCCGTCTTTATCTCGTCAAGAGAAGCGTAACGTCGTCCTTTCATGGGCCTCTTCAGTTTAGGGAACAAGAAAAAGTCACAGGGGGCCAGATCTGGGGAATACGGTGGCTGCGGCATCATTAGTGTATTGTTTTTGGCCAAAAAGTCGCGCACAAGCAACGATGCGTGAGCAGGGGCGTTATCGTGGTGCAAAAGCCAATTTTTGTTCTTCCACAAATCCGGGCGTTTCTGGCGAATTGCTTCGCGCAAATTGCGCATAACTTGCAGGTAATATTCCTTATTGACCGTTCTTCCCTGTGGCAAGAACTCATGATGCACCACGCCCCTGCAATCGAAGAAAACTGTCAGCAAAACTTTCACATTCGACCGAACTTGGCGCGCTTTTTTCGGTCTTGGTTCGTGCGGCAGCTTCCATTGAGATGATTGAGCTTTGGTTTCCACGTCATAACCATAAACCCACGATTCGTCACCAGTTATGACCCTCTGGAGCAAATTTGGGTCGTCGCGGACAGAGTTTAACATCTCATTAGCAATGTTCATACGATGCTGTTTTTGGTCACAATTGAGCAATTTTGGTAAAAAAATAGGTAAAAATCGAAGACGATCCAAAACACGTGCAAGCAAAGCAGCTGTCAACAATTAACTGAACATTCAAAATGGCCGAGCTTGTCGGCATAAGTGAGAGACATGAGTACCACCATAACGCCAGAAAAAATTCGAAATTCGAATATACGTAACCAGCGAAAATTCAAAATTCGCGATACTTTTTGAACACACTTCGTATAATCCGCAAATGAAGCAAAATTTATCTTTTTTATTACACATTTCACACGTAAGATGTAATTATTATTCTTTATTTCACAATAAATTCACTAAAACAATATCAAATGGCCTCCACCAATTTAATACGAAACTTTTATGGAAAAAATTTAAAGAAAACTGACCAATTCTGACAAGTAACAAAGAGGACACTCAGATCGCCCTATACTCAGTTTTGTGAAAGTTCATACCTACTTTGTATAAAAATATTAATCTATATATATAGATGGCGCTGGAGTCGCTATATTTACAAAATCCATATTTATGGTCAGATTTTATTCATATTTGGCACGTATGTTTGATATATATGTAATCAAAACCTCTGTAGCTAGGTGGCGCAGAAGTCGTATTTATGGTCCAGTCGCTGACAACAAACAAAACGAAAACATTTAAAAAAAAAAGGCTTACTCACTTTATGAAGCACTACTACCGTAATTTTGAATCAATTTTAATTTACTTTTTGCTTTTTGGAAAGCTGATTTTATGTGTTTTGTTATAAAGGTTTAAAACCCATTGTTTGTAACTTCAATATCCAATAAAAACGTGCCGAAAACGAAAATTTTTAGAAAAATTTACTTTTTCTTGGAATAAAAGACCAAAATTTGGTAATTTTTAAGTCGATTTGCAAACTTTTTTTCTTGTTTGAAAGGTAATAGAAACATCTTTCAAATAAAAAAAAAATTGAATTCGATCAAGAAACAAGAAAGTTATAGCATCTCGAATTTGTAATTTCAAGAATTTCAGGATAGTATTATATTTGTACGCAAAAAATTTAAAAACGAAGTGATGGGGAAAACCCGCAAATGAGGTAGTGTTTTATGGGCCATGATGAAACCAAAAAACCATGTGAGAGCCCCTGCATTTGTTAGGTGTAGCACAGTGTAATGCAAGTTATTTAATAATAATAGAAATAATTTAATAATATTCAGCTTACCGTAGTGTGTGCCTCACCAGTTTTCTCTGGTCAACGAATGATTACGCCCGCGCTTGTCTTAGTAGATTGGCTGGTGCTGATAGAAAAAGCAACATATTAAGACTAAAACCAAGAACGGGTTATACGTCAACGCACTTTTCTTAATTATGTAAAAATGTATCAGGGATCAGGTATTGGGAGCTGGCAAGGCCGAGTCACCAGTCCTTCATTATATGGTTTCGGGCGACTGTCTCCGACCCATGCTCTTTCTTATACCACGCTATACTAGTACACATGGTATTAAAGTTTTGCCCATAAACGGTGGTTTGTAATGGTATAAATTGAGAAGGATCGCTACTTTTTGGCCAAGGTAAGTTGCTATTAAATTGAGAGAAATCGAACCATAGCCACGAAAATTTCAAAAAACGTATAAAATTAGATAATTCAATAAAAAGCAGATATAATAATTAAATTTGGTTGCTTTATTGAATCGATCATTCTATTGACGATTTAACCAAATTTTTGGCAAGAGGCTTAGCACCGCCCACATATTAGTGAACAAATTTATTTATTTATTTATTTATTTATTGTAATACCGTCAATGAAACAAAGTTTCTTACAGACTACTAACAAAAAGTACATACATTTTATATAAAGATTACAAGTATATTACATTGTTATGTGGAGTTACATACTGAAATTAATATGCTGGCATTCAGAACAAGTTTAAATATCTATAGATAATGAGCGAAAAAGAATTACGAAAGCTTCTGTGGTCATTGAAAAATCAATGACGATTGTTTGAGACAAAATATTAAATTCTCGCATAGATCTTGCAAGAGGAGCATTACTGGCGAATTTAGTTTTAACCTTTTTGCAGTAAAAAGGGTAAGTGACTCGGAAGTTACGCCTAGGAACATTAAAGGTAATCCTTTCCATGAGAGAGGGGCAATCAAGGATGCCTTGAATAATATTGAATATAAAAGTCATCGACAACATAGACCTACGACTATCCAATGATTGTAGGTCAATAAGCATGAGACGCGAAGCATAAGAAGGGACAGGATCGTCGAATTTTAAGGTTCTTAGAGCGAATTTAAGAAATACCTTTTGAATACGTTCTATTCTTTTAATAGAAACTTGGCTATAGGGCCTCCATATGAAAACTGCGTACTCAAGACCCGAACGTACAAATGTTATAAATAACATTTTCAGAGTGTAAGGGTCAGAAAACTTAGTCGAATTCCGACGGATAAAGCCAAATACTGAGTAAGACTTTGCAATTATGAAGTCCACATGATTATTAAAGTTCAACTTCGGGTCAAAGATAACCCCTAGATCTTTTACTTCAGTAACATTGCGCAGGAAAGTATTCGAAATGCTATAGTTCGTATTACGAACATTCAAAATTTTAGCAAACGTCATCTTAAAGCATTTATTAATATTTAAAGAGAGACTATAACGTAGACACCACGAATGAACTGCGTCAATATCACGTTGAAACTTAACTTCGTCAGAAGTATCCTTGACAACCGCAAAAATTTTGAGGTCATCTGCGTACAGTAAATAATTTGCAAATGAAAAGCAACTACTTATGTCGTTTATGAAAAGAACAAATAGTAGAGGGCCTAGAACGCTTCCTTGCGGGACACCGGATGAAGCAAAAAAAGGTTCTGACAAAACCCCATCGATGGTAACAACACAGCGTCTATTAGAGATGTAAGATTGTATCCATTTCAAAAAGCAGGAATGGAAACCCATATGAGCAAGCTTTTGAAGTAGTACTCCATGACAAACTTTGTCAAAGGCCTTCGAGAAGTCTGTATATACGCAGTCAACCTGGAATCCAGCAGAGAAAGCAGTATGACAGTAATCTACAAATACAGCTAAATTCGTGGCTGTGGATCGCCCAGACACAAACCCATGTTGATTTTGGCAAATAAGAGATTTGGTTGCAAAATACAATTTATCTTTTACAATGCACTCAAAAAGCTTAGAAATGGTAGAGAGCTTTGAGATGGGTCTATAATTCCGAACATCGTTTTTCTTACCTGATTTTAAGATTGGGGCTATGTGAGCAACTTTCCAATCATTAATGAAGGTTCCTAACGCAATAGATTTATTAAAAATAATTTTCAATGGCGCGATTAGAGCAGGGCATTTTTTTAAAAGGAGTTTGAGAAGACGGCTTAAGTGTGGCAAGCCCATTGGCAATGTCTTCTGAAGATAGGGTGAGATACCCAAAATTAAGGTGTGAGAAGTTTGAAGGAAAGCTAGATGTGGGGACATCATTTTCAGAAGTAAAATTAGACCTAAAAAAGTTAGCAAACAGATTAGCTACATCTTTGGGCCCATCAGCGAACTGATCATCAAGAAACACTGACTTTGGAATAAAAGAGCGTGATCTTTTTGATTTGATAAACGTCCAAAAATATTTCGGATTACTTTTAATACTCCACTCGGCGCCGCGAATGAATTTATTGTACAGATATTTATCTAGGCGATTGAACTCGACAGCAAAGTTTTTATATTTATAATAAAAATATATATTATTAGTGAGCAGAAAACGTTTGTGAAATTTGTTTCTTAGGTTTTTAAGCTTTTTCAATTCTTTTGTGTACCACGGAATACTATGTGGTCGCTTCTTTTTAATGGAAATATTATTCATACAGAACTCATGCATAAATATTCTGAATTTGGAAAAGCACTCATCGATACTTGAATCTGATATTAGAGCAGACCAGTTGACATCCAATAATAAACTATTGAGATTCACAAAATCACAGGTATCATATTTGAAAATGATTTTATAATTAGCATTTAGAAAAGTCGGAAGGTATTCAAAAGACTCAACGCTTAGAGTAATGGCCTTATGATGTTTATCACATTGACTCATGGGCGACATGCACTCAGAAATAACGTAGTTAATATTATCACTGACAAATATGAGATCTAGGATTTTGCCTAGCTCGTTAAAAAATAAATTGATTTGCTTCAAATTAACACTTAAAATACAATCTATAAGATAAGTCTCGTTAGAGGCTGTTACATTAGATGGCATGAGACAAGAGTTACAAGCATTATTAGTCCAGAGGACGTTACTCAAGTTAAAATCGCCTAAAATACATAGGTTATCGTCTAGTACATTGTTTTCGACAAGCGATGTGATATTGTCAGCATGCATTTTATAAAGTTCAAAATCACTACTAGGAGGAATATATGAAGCTACGATATAGAGCGATCCGGATCTGCAAGAGCCTTTTATACAGACACATAGCTGGTCAATCAAAGAGTCGTCATTTAAAAGAGTTATTAAGCAGGCACGGTATTTGCGTTTCACAGCGATGAGAACGCCTCCACCTCTGCGATAGCCAGTCTTGGCTGGATTTCGGTTCTTACGGAAGACATCGTAGGCGTTTAAATCGAAGAATTCACCATCGAAAAAATCAGGGTTTAACCACGTCTCGACAATGACAATGATATCAAAGTCCATTTGGGCGCTGAATGAGTTAACAATGTGGGATTTGCTAATATATTCAGAACCGTTTATACTAGATTAACGAAACTTGGTATTAGGCATACTATTGTTGTGATACATACACCCTTAGAAAATAAGCGAAAGCTCTTTTCGACCACGCCTACTTCTTTTAAAAGCTATCTGAGAAGGAGGTAAAAGACTGAACTGGCCATATCTCATTGTTAGAATGATATAATGTAGCAGTTAGCTTAATTTTCTTATTCTTTATACGATTTGAACAAAACCGCCCAGTTGAAAAAAGAGTTAGTAAGAATCACTTACGGAAGCTCTTCTCCGGAGTCTAGAGGGCCCTACCATCCCGATGAATTCGTTAATTATTCGTTTTATGAAAGGGGCCAAATTACAAGGCCCTTCCCTTCCTCTTCCGATGGTTTATAGAAGGAGTTCCATTCAAGCACTCCATATATGGCTCGTGGCATTTGTAGTCTTTTACGCACAGGGGGCGCACAGGAAGTGCTATCTGTTGACCGGAAACGTGTCTTGCTCTTGGTAATAAGCTGTTTTGTAATGCTTTCTTAGGGGAAACGGTTAAAAACTTTTCTACTAGGCGGTAGACGATCACGCCTACTTTCATACTAAAAGGGAGGTAGGAAAACAGAACATGCCATATCTCCTTAACTGATGCAGACAGAATCCTAGAACTTGGTAGTTACAAAAAACTAATCTTATTACTAATTTTTTGTTTTAGTTTTGCAAAATGGGCGTGGACATATTTATGAATAAATTAACTGTAATACTAGAATAACGAAACTTGGTAAGAGGCATACTATTGTGACAAATAAACTAACAGAAAATAATCCAAATCGCTTCTCAACCACGAAATACTGGTCTATTTGGCACTTATATCAATTGTGTTATTCTATATACAATTTTACACATGAACTGGTGATAACTTCAGAACCAATCATTTTACGGCTAATTTGGTCCGGATATAAAGTGAATTCGGTGTTTTCCTTGTAAGGGCGACAAATTGAATCTTAAAAATATATTGGGGGTTGACACCGTCCACTTTTCCAACTTATAAAGAACTAATAAACAAAAGTGTGTACACCGCTGATTTCTTGTCTTTCATCAAACATTCGTCCATACCAAACTATTTAAATTTCTGTTTAATTCAAATCATAATATCATCGTCTTAAAATGAATAGAAATAAAATAAAAGATTATAATCAATCGTTAAACAATTTTAAATAATCTAAATTTTTTTTTGTGTTTTTTTCAAAATGCCATGTATCTGTGGACATAGAGTTTGTCGGCTTTCGCATTCTAAAGTTCAGTGTGGTAAATGCAATGACTTTTCTCATATGTATTGTCTTGTTATTGTTCCCGCTGACGTCGAGTTTTTAGCTACAACCAACAAAAAGTTTTTTTGTAAAACCTTCACCGCAGCAGAATTTTAGTCGTGTGTACTCAGCATCGGATACATCATTGAACTCTGCCTACGTTGCCACTTCGAATATGACCAATGGCAGCAACATAAAAACAAACAACAACAACATCAGCAATAACGAGCATGTCAACCCCAACCACATCAATAATAGTGATCAAGTAAGTTTAACATCATTAGCCAACACACTCTTCGTGATGAGAATACGAATATAAACACTCCAATCACTGCTCTAAAATTTGATAACAACAACCTGTTAAAAAAATGGATCTCTCTCTCTCTATGGCGCGATATACAACAGGTATATCATCATAAACCTCCTAAGAAATTTTTGCGCCAAGCTTCTCTTCCAATTTGTGGTGTGCCGATTTGAAATGGATAACATACTTAAATGTTTTTGCTTATTACAATGAAGTATTGCAGATAAAGACGACTTGATCGCTACTCTGACCAGTGAGGTCAAAGAACTTCAAGCTTTTGCTTGTTGATTTTCTGGGTCAAGCAAATTTAAAATCCGCCCCAAACGAAAACCTGATTGCAGCGTGCAATTCTGCTGCGCCGTCGTCGCCTTTCTCCTTTTCGTCTGTTGCTGCTGCTAATGTCATCTATAGCATCTAATGCAAATTGTTACATTTACATTTGCCAACAACAACGCTATGGTGTCAGTACCTGCGTCATCTACTCTCCCTACACTTCCGTCTACTTCTGGTACAGTGTGACCAGGTGATCGAAAAAAAAGAAGCTAAATCGACAAATAAAAAAGGTTAGAAAAGGTTAAAATTAAGAAAAAAAGGAGGTTAAAAAAGGCAGACATTTTTTTACGAAATCTATTTCAAATTTTGTATTTTAGTTTTAACTATTTGTATATAAAGCAGTAGACATAACTTAAGGGAACTATTCTTGTTTCAACACAAATTTTTTCAAAGAATTACATACTATAGAAAAATCACTACAAACTTATTTTTTTTTTTTTTTTTTTTTTTTTATGGCGCGATATACAACAGGTATATCATAAACCTCCTAAGAGATTTTTGCGCCAAGCTTCTCTTCCAATTTGTGGTGTGCCGATTTGAATTTTCCCTACAAATTGGTGGGACCTACAGTTTTTTGCCGACTCCGAACGGCATCTACAATTAGACGAATTTTTGCTGAGAAGCCTGTCATGGCAGAAATACACTCGGAGAGTTTGCCAAACCACTGCCGAGGGGCGACCCCGTTTTGAAAAACTTTTTTCAAATCACTTTTGATGTTACCTGTACCAGGGCTCGAACCATGGACCTTCGGTGTGGTAGGCCGGCAACACTACCTCCACACCACGGCGGCCGGCAAACTTATTAGTTATATAATATTTTCTTCGTCTGATGGATCAGAATAGCTTGAGTCTGCGTACACAGTTTGTGTATTTATCATAGAGATGAGATCATCGGTAATTTCAAAATTAGTGCAACATTTGAATAGGCGTTTTTACGAACATCTAATATTAAGCAGAGAGTTAAGCATTTTAATCTGTTCCTTAGTTTTTAAAATGTTCATAGCACTAAAAATTCTTTCAACCTCCGCATTACTGAAATATAATACCAAACAGCTAAATACGAGTTCTATAAAAGGTTATTCGTTTAATGAATTTTTATGTCCTCAGACTTCCGCTTAAAATTCTATGGTAGAGGTCACACTTGTCCACTGTACGGTTATTAGCCTTCTCCCCTGCAGCTCAATCAATGCTACCTGACTTGGAGAATACTTAGGGCCGGTTTCACCAGCTCGACTTAACTAAGTTAACTAAGTTAAGTCGAGTTTTTCACTTTTTCGGTTTCACCATCTAACTTAACTAAGTCACAACTTAGTCAGCCTGCCAGCTGACTTATTCTCGACTAAGTCAGTGTTGCTGTCGTTCAAAACCTAAATGTCAGTAATGCTCCAATTTGTTTTGTACAATGTCCCAGCCGGAAAATTCGTCAAGCGTGACTTTAACGGCGTATGCGTAGATGCATGTGAACGTTGTTTTCTAGCATGCAACCATTACGAAACTATTGTTTTTAATTAAGCGCTAAATTTAGTACCTTCCAACTTAAGAGAAATGGGTGTAAAATCAATACATTCCTTCGTGTATGGCCATATATGTCCATTTCGCAGGAAGGTATTGGGACGCGCAGAGTTGTCTGGTATGAAAAAATACTACTATGCATAAAACAGCTGATCGGGTTGTTGTGTTCAAAATTATTTAAGTCGCTCAGTTGGTGAAACCCAAAATTAAGTTAGTCTCGAATCTGTGCTAACTTAAGTCACGACTTAGTTTTAGTCTTAGTCGCGTTGGTGAAACCGGCCCTTAGACTTTTCTTCCTGAAAGTGAGAAAATACATCCGGCTTTGTAACTTTCAAAGGATTATCAACTAAAAAAAAAATCTTTTGTAGAGTGTTCATATTATCAGGTAGGCGATGTCGCAATTGGGTTATCAACCCCATTAAAAATAGTTGACAATTTTTGCGAATAATTTTCTGTATTTCGTCATCAATACTACCTTCATTAAAGTTTAACTTAATTTATTCCTCGAAGTTGTATGAAAAATATGGTGTTGGGACCAGAAAAGGTTTGGAGTAAGAAGAGGCTAGAAAAAAGCCAAGAAG
Organism: Merzomyia westermanni; assembly: GCA_949987695.1. NCBI lineage: Eukaryota > Metazoa > Arthropoda > Insecta > Diptera > Tephritidae > Merzomyia > Merzomyia westermanni. The sequence goes on along the minus strand of OX465290.1, from coordinate 113,443,255 downwards.
CTAAACCCAAAATTATGAGGCTAAAGGACAAAAAAAAGGCCTCGAAAAGGCTAACCTGGTCACACTGTTCTGATAGCTCTGCTGCCGTTCCACTCTCTATCGCTTCTTTACCTTCTTCTTTGAATCCGATCTCTCAACAATTTGATACTACTGAAGAGGTAAATAGTGATAATTCGCATACGACTGATACAGATAAAAACTGTGCTAGCGAGCATAATAATCATATTACTGCGCTTCAAATGAATATTTTCAACTCTAAAAATCGAGTGGTTGGTCGGAATCACAAAATCGCCATTAACACAAAATGGATACAACTATCTTCAATTAAAGTATCGGTAACCAAAGGTAAGATTATTAGTTATGTCACAAAGCATTCTGTTATCGATAATACATATCTTTCATGTTACCAATTAGCCATTGTTTAATATATCAATCAGTTGTCAGAACCAACAAGATCGGACCAATACAACACATAGTTCCCATACAATCGATTGTTCCGATAACCGGGTTTTGGCCTATACATCTTGCAATTAAAGAGCTTGTTATGTATGCTAGGTGTTCAGATAGGTCTGGTGGCAGGTAGCATGCTTGCTCGTCGGATGGGAGAGTCCCATTTGCCTCCGTTACATCGAGCCGGCATAAGAAGAAAAAGAAAAGCGAAGGCCAGATAAAGCGTAATAGGTACCAGCGGGCGCTGTTTATGCTCAACAAAATAAAAAACGGCGAGGCAGCCTGCGGGTCCAAAGACGCCGAATATTACAAAACGGTTGTGGAGGAGTACGAAGACTTCCAAAAGAAGAATCCGGCCCCTCCACGCAACCAGGACGTTTCTCAAAAGAGAAACCGATCCAACCAAGATAGCCATGGAGCGGAACCGAAGAAGCCCAAACGGGCGGGAACGGTTCACACCACAGCCAGGCACTACAACGAGGTTGCCAGGGATAACCTGCATATGGCCATTGTGGACGCTAGCAGTAGATCGCCGGCAACGATTCAACAGAACTGGGTGGAGATTGAAGTTAGGCTGTCGAAGCTTGCCATGAGGCACGTGCGCGACAACCCTACCGGTCCCTTCCCAGTGTTTGACTCCTCCGCGAGCCTCCGGGCATACAGAGTCATCAAATGCGCTGATCAGGCCTCGCTGGACTTCCTCTCTGGGTGTGTAGCACAAATTAGCGGAGAGGTCAACAATCTCCAACTAAAGCTAATCCCAGCAGCGGAATTGCCAAAGAGGCCGCGGGCGCGCATTTGGTTACCACCTTTGGATGACTCGGGGGAGGAATTGTTGTCGTGCATAAAACTGTACAACAGCAGCATCCCGGCCATTGCAGACTGGCAGCTGATCGAAGAAGAAGAGCCGTCGAAGACCAGCAAACCAATTCTGGTCGCAATATGCGAAGAGTCCTTGGAGGCTCTGGCGAAGGCGGACCACAAGGTAGCCTTCGCCATTCGCATGGCCAAGGTTAAGGTCTTCCGCGGCGACACTACCCCAGATGAGGACAACCCCCAGGAAGTAGATGATGCAGGTCAGCTACTGCGGGGTGTCCACATTCAAAATGGGGACCACAACCAACAACATTAAATGTGCTCAGATTAATCTGCAGCACTCAATAAGTGCTACGGATAATCTGAAGGTCCTTCTAGTACAGGAGGACATAGACATCAGCCTTATTCAAGAGCCCGGGATCAACAGTGAGAGGATCATGGGGTTAAACATCAGCACTCACAATCTGTTCTACAAAACAGATGAAGGTAAGCCAAGATCATGCATTTTAATCAAAAAAGGTATAAATGCTTTCCTATGTTCGAATTACAGCACATCAGACGTAACGGTAGTAAAGTTGGAAGGTGATGTTATTCAGCCGATCTTCGTCATTCTGGCCTACATGGCCCACGACAGGCCAGCCCCACCTACCGAACTCAAATACTTCCTGGATCACAACAAAAACCAAAACGTCTTTATCGGTTGGGACACGAATGCAAGACACTCTATGTGGGGCAGTACTTCAATCAACGATAGAGGTGAGTCCCTTGTACACTATATCCTTAATTCAAACCTGGGTATCTGCAATACAGATACTAAGCCAACCTTCTTTTTCCCGAGTTCGGATAGATTCCAGGGCTGGGAGGAGGTCCTCGATCTTACCCTATCAACGGAAAATGGTGCAGCAGTGGTATGTAACTGGGAGGTTTCAGACAGAGCCTCCCTATCAGACCATCGCTTGATCTTCTTCTACACAGGGTATGGTCCGGGTCGGCCTCTTCGGTACCGGAACCCACGAAGAACTAGATGGGACAAATTCGTCAAAATCTCAGAGAAATCCTTAACGCTAAGAGAGCCCCACTCTGACATCACCAGCCCGCAAGACCTGGATGAGGCAGTGGATAAACCGGAGCACGCTCTAGCAATATCGTACAACACATCTACCCCTGTCAGTATTCTTAAGAAGAAATCTCCTCCGTGGTGGAACGGGGAGCTTAGGAAGCTGAGAACAACAGTAAAGAAAACTTTCAATGAAGGTTACACCACCAAAAAGAGGCGGCCATATAGGGAAGCGCTCAGAACCTACAAAAAAGCAGTAAGGACGGCGAAGGCTCAATCCTGGCAAACCTTCTGCTCTACAATAGAAAACACCCGGGAAGCCTCTAGACTGAGCAAGATCCTGTCCAAAGAGCATATACATAATCTTTTCGTGAGAAAGGAAGATGGTTCTTGGGCAGACTCAGCGGAGGGCTCCCTAGTAACCGTAATGAATAAACGCTGCCCGCAACCACACACCAGTACATATACCTCAGGGGGGGGACTCCGACCCTCCCGAGGAATTACTGGTAACGTTGCTGGATAAGGAAAAGATAAGACACGCAATCAACATATTCTCCCCATACAAATCTCCTGGAACTGACGGCGTCACTCCGGTGATGCTTCAGAAGCTAATGGTCCGCTGGCTGGCCAGGGTATACAGGGCGAGTATCACCCTGACCTACATCCCGCGGAGCTGGAGGAGAGTCCACGTCATATTCCTCCCCAAAACGGGTAAGCGTTCGCATGAAAATGCCAACGACTATAGACCCATAAGCCTAACATCCTTCATGTTGAAGACTCTGGAACGACTTCTGGATCTCCACATAAGATCAGTAATAACCGGGCCTATCCTTTCTGCAGCGAAGCATGCGTACATGAAAGGCAAGTCAACGGAGACTGCGCTTCACGAAATCATAGGTACCGTTGAAAGATCGCTTCACTACAAACAATACACTTTGACGGCCTTCTTAGATATAGAAGGGGCTTTCAACAACATAGAAACAGGCACAATTGTCAAATTCCTCCAAAAGGCTGGAATAGACAGCAATATTTGGGGATGGACGCAATCGATGCTAGAGAACAGGCAGGATACGAGCGAACATGGGATCAGCCACAATAACTAGAACAGTGAGCAGGAGTACACCTAAGGGAAGTGTCCTCTCTCCGTTACTGTGGGTGGTCGCACTGAACGATATCCTTCTCGAGCTCAATAAAAACGGGGTTAAGGTAGTAGCATATGCTGACGACGTTGTTATTGCAGTATCGGGACCGTTCCCTTCAATGTTAAGCGAAATCCTGGAAAGGGCACTTCGGGAGCTACAGGCCTGGACCTCTGCAAGTGGTCTAGGCATCAACTCGAGTAAAACGGAGCTAATACTGTTCAGCAACAAAACCAAAATCCCTCAATTCCGACTACCCTCACTTAACGGCACTGAATTATCGCTCTCCCAGAGGGTAAAGTACCTCGGTGTCGAAATAGATAGCAAACTCAACTGGAAACTGAACGTTGAGAAAAGAGTAAACAAAGCATACATTGCCTACTACTCCTGCAAAAGAATAATCAGCAAGAACTGGGGCTTAAAACCAAAACTAATGATGTGGCTCTACACAGCAGTCGTAAGACCCATACTATCGTATGGGGCGTTAGTTTGGTGGCCTGCCCTAGACAAACAGTACAACATCAATAACCTAAACAAGATACAACGGGCGGCATTCGGAGGCGTAACGGGCGCACTTAGATCCTGCCCGACAGACGCGCTTAACATCATCCTAGACCAATTACCGCTAGACATGCACATTCGCGTAACGGCCACTGGAGCAGCCCTAAGGCTTAGGGCGTCCGGCTGCTGGAATGCGAAACAGTATGGCCACAGCGGCATCCTAAACAGGTTTTCAAACGAAGACCTTACATCAGGCTACCTCTCGCCTCCCTTGAAATTTGACAAGAAATATGAAGTGCACCTACCATCAAGAGCCGAATGGAGAGACGGCAGCGCTTGTAAGCAGGGGATAATCTCGCTCAACACGGATGGGTCCAAAATGGACTGCAGTGTGGGGGCAGGAGTCTTCTCTGAGCAATTGCAAGTCGCTCAATTCTACCGTCTCCCGGACTCAGCCAGTATCTTCCAAGCGGAAGTAATCGGCATTGAGAAAGCCTGTGGACACCTTATAGGAGAGTCAATTGAAGGGAGGGAGGTACGCATATACTCTGACAGCCAAGCAGTGCTAATGGCGCTCGACTCGCCGATCACTTCTTCTAAGGCCGTCAGCGACTGCAAAAGGTCGCTTAGGTCAGCAGCAAACTCCACAAAAATCACACTTGTCTGGGTTCGGGGTCACAGGAACATTGAGGGCAACGAGAAAGCGGATGAACTGGCAAGGACAGGGGCATTAGCAGACAACTCGGAAGTAGTTAGTGTGCTACGCCCACTCACTGCAATCAAAAGTGACATACATAACAAATACAAGGCTATGGCCATTCGTAGGTGGTACTCCTCAGATAGCTGTAGAATTGCCAAGCAAACGTGGCCTGTCTACAGGGTGGCTGATGAATTTTGCTACATTAAGAAATTAAAATAATTTTTTTTTCAATGTATGGAATTAATTTTTCTTTTATTCATATTAAAGCTCATTAAATTTTATTAAATATAGCTTAATTAGTTTTAAAAATAATGGAATTTAAATGCCCCCCCTGCTCGTCGATGCATGTGCGGCATCTTACCAAAAAGTTGTTCATTACTGCTTGGAGAGTTGAGACAGGAATAGCCGCAATTGTTTCTCGAATGGATTGCCTTAGTTCATTCAAATTTGTTGGTTTTGCTTTGAAGACTTCCTGTTTGCAATAACCCCACCAGAAAAAGTCAGGAGCAGTAAGGTCAGGCGACCTGGGTGGCCAACGGAAAGTGGAGTTTCTGGATATCAGCTTATTGGGAAATTTTCGTCGTAATTCTGTCATAACAGGTTGGGCTATATGAGGAGCTGCACCATCTTGCTGCAACCACACAGAGTTGAAAGAAATTCTCATTCGGCGTAATTCTGGATAGAAAAACTCTCTCAACATGCTTAAGTAACGGTCTCCAGTAACCGTAACGGTGTGACCGTTTTCTTCGAAGAAGTAGGGCCCGACAATGCAGCGTGATGAAACTGCACACCACACTGTGACACGAAGTGGATGCAATTCCGTCTCATGGAGTATCTGCGGGTTGGAAGCACTCCATATTCGACAATTTTTTTTGTTTATGTTGCCGTTTAAATCGAAATGGGCCTCGTCAGACATGAAAAGACAGTTCAACATGTTTCCATCCTCTTCCACCATTTGAAGCATCTTCTGGCAAAATTCCAAGCGAATCGGCAAGTCTGCAGCGTTCAGTTTGTTGGCCATTTGAATTTTATATGGGAATAAGTCCAAATCTTTGTGCATAATTGACTGTAATGACTGTCTGCTTACACCCATTTGAGCAGATAAGCTTCTTGTCGAAACACGTGGATTGTTTTGTATGGCAGCAGCTACAGCAGCGATTGTTTCCTCCGTTCGAACTGAAGGGTTTCGATGGTAAGGTCTTCTGTTGACTGTCCCACGCTCGGCAAAATTGTTTACAAGTCTTATTATGGTCCATCTGCTCGGAGGATTGCCGCCAAACGTGCGACTATACTCTCTTTGAACCGAAACTACGGACTCCAGTGCGTGATAACGGCGGACAATCCAAATTCTTGTTTCAGTGTCCCAGTTATCCATTTTTGTTAACCGTAAAAGTCAATCTGCAAAATAAAAAAAAAATTAACCAGATTCATTAAATAGAATAAAAGTTATTTAATTTTTTTTTGGTAGCGGCTTTCATTAGCCACCCTGTACAACAGGAACAGAACCGAGAGCCTGCTATGCAGATCTAGGAAGGAGATTTTCAGAATCACAGCCACTATAACGGGACACTGGCCACTGGGCCAACATGCGGAAAGAATTGGGCTGCCATTCAACGAGGTGTGCAGAAGTTGCGGCCTACATGGCTGCAAAGAGACTGTTACTCACTTCCCCTGCGAGTGCCCCGCCCTGGCCAATATAAGACACAAGACCTTAGGTAGGTTCGTTCTAGCTGACCTGAAGGATGTGTCTAAGTGCTCCATAATTGATATAAGTGAATTCATAAGTCTTACCAAATGGTTTGACCAAAATCCATCTAGTCTATAGACAGTAAGGTGTAATTGGTTTCAGAGTTAGTGCATCAAAATGGCGCCCAGCACGCTACTTGGGCCCGGTCCTTCTGACTGGGCACCACGGCAACCAACCAACCAACAACTACATGGATAAAAATGGTTTTTGTGAATTTGGCTGTTGTTGTTGTTGGGGAGTGCGTCGTTGTGCTCTGACGCTCGTAGCGCAACTGCTATCGCTGGCGGCGTCGACGTTAGCCACTTGTCCCAAGATGTCGGGTTCTCGCTGCTGTTCCGCTTCTTCGCTGGTAAGATTTTCAAACTCGGCTGCCCAAATGTTACTGAACCCGTTACTCTGTGTGCTAGGGCAGCGTGTAGTCGGTGACGCAAAATTTTGTATTGAGACGTGGTTGTTTTTGTTGATGTACACCTACTCCGTGGCGGCTATTTATATCTCATGGACAAAGTGCTTGTGTCGTTGCTAAGGTGTTGTTGGTGCGTTTACCTCCAGGGCTTAAACCGACTTACTGCAAACCATTGTTACCTTTGCCATTAATACACAGCTAGCGTTGTTGGTGGGGGAGCTAGTTGGGTACAGTCCCCTGGTATTACCATTGCCACTTTAATACTTGTCTGCCAAGTCTGCGTGAGACACCTTTGGAATCTTCAATCTGCGAGTTCTGTTTCAAGTTTCGTCGGTACACCCCTTGTCCGATCTTAAACTTCACTCCTCTACTCATCGTCTTATAGACCCTCTTACTCCTTCCATGAGCCAATTTCAATTCCTTCATTATCTTATATCTGACCATTTGCATCCTATCCTTCGTCATCATGACCTCACAATCGACATCCTTCACCGCGCCTTGTTTCCTGTATAGCTCGTACATTCTGTACCAAAGGCATACTGAAAATTGCGAAGTATGGCGAGCTAGCGATCGTTGTGTGAAACCCGTTTATCCCAGCTCTTTTGGTTGTCTTTAATATATGAACGGATTAATTGTAGGACGGATATGTTCACTTTTTCCGCGCTTAACATGCTTCGCCCTATATTTCTCCAGAAACGTATTAAAAGTTTCGGATACGAATTGTCTTCCTTTGTCGGAGTGCACGTATTCAGGTACGCCGAATACATGGAAAACATCTGCTTCTAAGAATTTAACAACTTCCAGGACAGTGGCCTGTCGCAGTGTCTTCAAAAACACGAATTTCGAGAAGTGATCTAAACACACAAACACATGGACGTACGTATGGGCCCATGAAATCGATAAAAACACGTTTAAAAGGTCGCTCTGTAATGTGTTGTTTGCCCATAAGTGGCCTGTGGAACGCGTTTTGGGTCTTGTTCCCTTTACAGCCTTCACACTGCGCTAGGTACCTGTTAACATCTGTTACCATGCCTGGCCAGTAGAACTTGGCCCTTATCCTAGCTAATGTTTTATGCAACCCCCCATGATCTGATGATGGCGAGTCGTGAGCGGATACCACAAGCTCAGTTGGTACCCAGAGTTTCCAGACGTTGTCCTGTTCAGTGCCGTCTTCCTTGGTAAATTGCGTTCGCTTGTACACATATCCATCTGAAATACAGAGGTCTGGAAGCCTGTCTTTATTGTCAGTCACAGACCTTTTTAGTTCCTGGTATTCTTCCATCTCTAAGTATGGCGGCCTCAACCAAATGTCTATCAGCCGATCATTAACTACAAGGTGGCGCAAAAGTAAGCTTCCGATGTTCAGCATATCGGTTGTGGCACGTGCAGTGTGTGCTGTTGCACCGTCTTCTTGGAACCACATGTTTTCCAATCCCAATTCATCAAGTTGCGGCAAAAAGAACTCGTTGATCATTGCTCTGTAGCGCTCACCATTCACAGTAACCGTTTGGCCCCGACCGATTATTGGTCAAATAAATAGTCAGCAATATTCCGCGTTCTGGAGCAGTGTAGCGTAACATTGTTTATTAACGTGTATTTCGCATGTGTTTACTACACAAATGTCAAAACAGAACTGACTTTAGGGGCCAATCGCAAAATTTATAGCATTTTCTGATAGGAGGATTACTTTTGCGCAGTAACCGTTTTTCACCGACCGAAATAAATAGTCAGCAATATTCCGCGTTCTGAAGCAGTGTAGCGTAACAGTGTTTATTAACGTGTATTTCGCATGTGTTTACTACACAAATGTCAAAACAGAACTGACTTTAGGGGCCAATCGCAAAATTTATAGCATTTTCTGATAGGAGGATTACTTTTGCGCCACCTTGTATAATCTCCTCAATATTTGCGAGTGATAACGCATCCGACACTTTGCGATCCTTTCCTGTGTTGGATATCGAAGTTGTAGCCTTGTAGTTTCAGGCTCCACCTCGCCAGCCGCCCCGATAATTCCTTCTGACTCATCAGCCATTTTAAACTCGCGTGGCCCATGATAACCATGAATGGCAAGCCCTCGATGTATGGCCTGAAACGTTCGAGTTCAGTTATACTATAGTTTCGCTGCGCTTTGTTTACCTTAGCTGAGACATATGCTAAGGGTCTTTCATTGTTGTCCTCGTCTAGTTGAAACAGTACCCCTCCCACTCCGTTCATCGATGCGTCACATTGGATATAAAAGTGTTTGTTGAAGTCCGGGTGCGTCAGTGCGTGTTATGATATCAGGCTCTGTATTTGGCGCTGGAATGCCTTCCTTGCTTCGTCCGTCGTTGTGAATTTGCTAATTTGGTCCTTGGGCAGGCAGTCATACAGCGGTGCTGGGATAGTCCCTTAGTCCTTTATAAACCTTCGGTACCAACCGGCCATCCCTAGGAACCGCCTTAGCTGTTTCGGGGTGCGAGGGTCTCGAAAATCGATGACAGCGGCAATCTTACTGGCATCAGTACGAATGTCACCTATCACGTATCCCAAGTAGCGCACTTCTCTAAAACAAAATTTGCTCTTATCAATACTAATAGTAAGTTTGGCCTCTCATAAACATTTGCCGACCTTTTCTAACATATATAAATGAGACGAGAAATCTTCCGAACACACAAGTAAATCGTACAAATAAACAAACACAGATTTACGCAGGAAGGAGGGTATGACTTTGTCCATAAGTCTGTACATCCGTTGTGCGGCGTTACACAACTCAAACGGCATCACTGTGAAGTGGTACAGGGGTCGGCCTGGTACCTTAAAAGCGGTATTTTCTCGAAACTCTTTCCAGCGGAATTTTGCCAAAAAGCGTATTTCAGGTCTATTGCTGATATAAAGTGGGTATTCTGTAAACAGCTTAGAATGCCGTCAATGTTTGGGAGTGGATATGCATCCTTAATGGTATTTGCGTTGAGTTTACGTGCATCTAGACAAAGACCATTTTTGCTACCCTTGATTACTATTTCATTACTCATATTTCAAGCATCCTATCTAATTCTGCATACACCAATTTTTTATTTGCAGGTGAAATGGGGTAAAGACTCTGTTTGACTGGCAGGTTTTTATCGATTACCTCAATAACATGCTCCTGCATGTCAGTATTCCCTGACCCTAAGACAACAAATGAAGGAAACTTTGCCTTTACGCGCTCTAATTCTACGCTTTGGTCGTCGGTCAAGGTGTTCTGCACCGCATCAAACGACAAGTCATTATCGGCTGGTAACACCTCTGCAACGACAGCCCTTTTCGCGTTCAGACTGGTGCCCCTGCTGAACACATTCACATTGAAGGCCTGCCAGAAATCTATCCCTAAATAGACATCCTGTTGTAACCCTAGAACGATGAGAAACTCGAACTCTCGGGTCGTATTATCCCACAACACCGGAAGCGTTATAACACTCTCAACCGCGGTTTCTCCGCCGCTAGCCATTTTAATATTTTGGCCTTTGATTGGCATTATTAGCTGTTCCTTTCCTCATAGCATAAAATCTGTGTTCTTGCCTAGGCAGCACGCTGCAGCTCCTGAATCGAGAATCGCGAACAATCAGTTATCTCCTGCTACGGTCACTATGGTTGAGATTATTTTATCTTGTAATCTTTTGAAAAATTTTCTCTTTGCCCTCATTTTCCTAATTTTTTTGAACTTCCCACATTGTTTTTTCCTTGTCAATTCTTCACAAAATATCCGCCTACGCGAGTTACGGCATGTAACTGTAGCCTTATAATATCCATACCTTATGTATACATAAGTTTTCTAATGTGACAATAGCCTTATAAAAAAGTATCGATTAAAAACTTAATAAACTATAAACCATACCTAGAACGTAAAAACAGATTGACATTGGAAATAAAAGCGACCGGAGCTAAAGCTACCAAATAAAAAGAAAATTTAAAATAACCTTTTGTTTTCTTCCCATAAGGAACGAGGTAATAAAATTTTGAAATCTGGTTTCCTTAAAGTAAAGGAAAACCAAAACTGGCGTAGTCTACAGGATAAATTTTAAGAAAGCAAGGTAGAAAACGTATGCAAGTAAAAACGTGCACGACCTTAACCTCAAACTCGAGTCCTCGTGCCAAAGTGATCGTTTAGTCACCCTGTCCTAATTTCGCTAATCCCAAAGATTTCACGGACATCATTTTGATAAGGCGAATTTCAATTCCTTGCCTAAGGACCTACAACACGCTTCCGGCATATTGCAACGTCGAGCGAATATCGACAAAACATATTGCCAATCGTAGTCACATCTTAGCACCGGTAACGCAACGTCGAGAGAATATCGACAACCCACATTATTCATAAATAAATTCGATTGTACAACCATTATCGTCATTTCAATATTGAAAAATTTTAAACCATCAGCAATAAGGCAACGTCGAGGGAACATCGACAACTCACTACAAATAATCCAATCAAACTTAAGAAGAAATTCCAAGTTAGGTGAATTCGAGCACATGCAATTGGCTACTAAGTTAAGGAGACAACTTGAATTTGATGAGAAACGACCGCTTAGTAAGTTAGTTTTAAGTGATATTAGTGAAAATAGTATAACGATGGCGACGAACTCTCCTCAAAACGAGTCTGCAAATAATATGCAAGGCCCAGGTACCACACAGCCTAATGTAACGCAACTTTTAGCACATCTTAAAATTCCGGACGCCGTAAAAGACGTGCCTGAAGTTAAGGGCAACACAACATCGTTATACGATTTTATCGATAATGTAGAAGAAATATTAAGTCTTTTGCCAGATCTTGGCAGTAATTATACAAAAATTATATTGAGGTCGGTGCGTAATAAAATTTTCGGTGAAGCCAACGACGTCCTTAATATGTATGGAATAACGCTCTATTGGCTGCACATAAAGAACAATTTAATTATGCACTTTGGCGACAAGCGTAACGAAACTAGCCTAATTCGAGATTTACATTTTATAAAACAAAACACGAGCAGCGTCGAACATTTTCATGCAAAGATTATCGAAATTTTGGCAAGCTTAACGAATGAAAGTTCATGAGTGCGATCAAAATGTAAGAATGGCGAAGCTTAAATTGTATCAGGAAATGTGTCTTAATGTTTTCCTATCCGGACTTAGAGAAAATCTCGGATCTACTATTCGTGCAATACGTCCTAACTCAATATCTCAAGCTTTTAATTTTTGTCTCGAAGAGCAAAACATTCAATACACGAAAAGCCCTTTTTCATCAGGGGAAACTGCAAAGCGAATTACGGCGGCTATCCCTCAAACCCTTCTGCACCGCTTATTGAAGCCAATCGTCCAACAACAAATCACCACTCCATTTTTTCCCACCCCTCTACCTCAAATAAATCCACGCGTTTTCCCCAACAATATAAACCCGCAACAAACTACTTTTCAAAAATCTTTAAGTAGGATTGCACAACCGCAAAGGGCTTCCAACATCTTCGGAAGAACTAACCAACAATTCAAAAATTTAAACATTCCTGAACCTATGGACACTTCGAGTGGAAACTCATACTTAAATCGTTTCAATAGCAATTTGCAGCCACGCAATCCACCACAGTACACGGTAAAAGAAGTTTTCAACGTAGAATATCCAGATAATCGCGATTCGATTCAGGAACCAGATTCAGGAGCTCAATATAGCTCCCTAAGCCCATGTACATCTTCAAGTGAATGTAAAGCATACGTGTCTAGCTCTCACGTCTCTTCTGAGCCGCACTCGTACATTAAATACGAAACAGCCTCGGATACTCTATTAGATTCGTAGATTTCAACTCCCATCAGTCTTTCAATCTACCTTATATTGACATCTCTGATAGCCAAAACAATAATCTAAAATTTCTATAGATACTGGTAGTAATATGTCATTCATAAGCCCAGAACTCGTAAACATGGACATTATCGAAAAAATCAAACCCATTGCAATTAAAACTATTTTTAATACCCATTTGATGGACAACCAAGTAAAATTTAACTGTTTTAAAGAATTCAATGATAATAAAAAGTTCCGTTTCCTTTTATTTAAGTTTCATAATTACTTCGACGGCCTTTTAGGTTTAGAGACTATGAAAGAGCTTGGCGCAGTAATCGATCTTGAAAAATGAATTCTTACAACACCAAATGCAGTAATTGCTCTTAAATATAAACCCAGCTACATGTCAAAAAAATATATCGTTCCACCTAGAACCAAAATAGTCGCCAATTTGCCAGTAGATATAGAGTCGGGCGATATATTCGTAAAATCCAAATACATAAATGAAAACCTATTCATATCTGAAGGAATTTTTAAGGCCCAGGATTGGTACTCCTTAGTCGAGGTCACTAATCTCTCCGAGATAGAACAAAATTTTATCGTAGAACAGCCTATAAAAGTAGAACATTTCGACAAGAAAATTTCTTAGAAGTTCACAATTATTCCATACAGTGTTGTGAAGGTATTACAAACGAATACAGCATTTTGAGCTGTATAAGAACTAACCATTTAAATTCGGAAGAAAAACAACATTTAATAAAGCTATGCACATGTTTCGAAGATATTTTTTTTAGAGAAAACCAAAGTTTAACGTTTACCAACCATATTAAGCAAGAAATCAAAACAGCTGATGACATTCCGATCTATATGAAATCCTATAGATATCCGGAAATGCACCGGAAATGCATAAAGCCGAGATACAAAGACAGATTTCGAAAATGCTAGAAGATGGCATAATACAGCCAAGTTATTCGCCGTGGCCTTCACCCATTTAGCTCGTTCCGAAGAAAGTTGATGGAAGTGGGAAGCAAAAATGGAGGTTAGTCGTTGATTATAGAAAGCTTAATCAAAAAATCATAGATGACCGATACCCCCTGCCGAACATAAATGATATTCTCGATAAACCCGGCAAAAGCATGTACTTCAGCACTCTCGATTTAGCTTCCGGCTATTATCAAATCGAAGTAAAAAAGGAAGACATACCTAAAACTGCTTTTTCGGTTGACCAGGGTCACTACGAATGTATAAGAATGCCGTTCGGGCTTAAAAACCCTCCCGCCACTTTTCAAAGGGTTATGGACAATATTCTACGCTACTTAATAGGTAAAATATGTTTCGTCTACATGGACGATATTACCGTTTTTTCAACTTCTCCTGCAAGAACATATTGAGAATTTAAAATCTGTGTGCTAAAGGAGGCAAATCTAAAATTGCAAAGAAATTTCATTTCTAGGTCACATCGTCACTGTTGACGGCGTTTGACCCAATCCCGAAAAAATAAAGGTTATACAAAATTTTCCGGTCCCGAAAGCCGCAAAGCAAATAAAATCATTTCTTGGCTTAGTGGGTTACTACCGCAAATTTATTAGGGATTTCGCCAAACTTACAAAACCTTTAACAGAGTGCCTACGAAAAGATCAACAAATACGAATCGACTCCCGTTTTCTCAATTGTTTTGAAACATGCAAAAATATTTTATGTAACGAGCCTATTCAATATCCCAATTTCGAAAAACCATTTGTTCTGACAACAGACACTAGCAATGTTGCTCTAGGCGCTGTGCTATCGCAAGGGCCAATCGGTTCGGATAAGCCGATATGTTTTGCCAGCAGAACACTAAATAAATCAGAACAAAATTATAGTGCGATAGAAAAGGAACTCTTGGCAATAGTTTGGGCCACTAAGTACTTCAGGTCCTACCTCTTCGGTAGAAAATTCAAAATAATTACCGATCACAAGCCACTCACTTGGATTTTTTCACTTAAAGAACCTAACTCAAAACTTGTTCGTTGGCGACTCAAGCTCGAAGAGTTTGACTACGAAATCGTTTATAAGAAAGGCAAAGACAATAGTAACGCGGACGCCTTTTCGAGAGTAGAGATAAATCTCACGGAATCAGTTGAAAATAACGTAGATGATTTAGAATCAAACACGGTACACTGCGCCGCAGAGAACCACAACGACGCCATACCTATATCAGAGCTGCCGATTAACGGGTTTCGTTATCAGGTTATAGTAAATAAAGATAACAACAGTGGTACTAAACAAACTTGGAAAATTTTGTTCAAGAAAAATCGCAGAAGTCCCTTAAATACAACAGATTCGAGCTTAGTTAAAAGTATCGTCGACATCTTAGAGTCGTTTTCAATTTCAAAAAAAACAATTGCCATTCTAACTGACGACGAAAGTTTCAAAGTCGTTCAAGATGTTTACTCTAAATATTTTAGCAACAGTAGGTTGAGATTAATACGATGCAAGAGGAAATCATCCGAAACTATCACAAAAAATCCAATCATAGAGGTGTGAGCGAAACACTTGGCCATCTAAAAAAAAAGGTATTTTTCCCCAAAAATGAAAGATGTAGTAACTAAAGTGTTACAAAATTGCGAAATATGTATGACACTTAAGTACGACAGGAACAACAGACCCATAAAATTCGAATTGAGCGAAACTCCAAAAAAACCAATGGAAGTAGTACACATTGACGTTTACGCAAATCATAAAGAAAATTTCTTAACAATCATAGATAAATTCAGTAAATTCTCAAGTGCTTATTTATTGCCCTCAAGATCTAGCATCTGTATAATACAAAAGCTCAAACACTTTTTTGTGCATCATGGCGTTCCAAAGAAACTCGTTTGCGATAACGCTTTGGAATTTACATCGACTATTTTCCAAGAATTTCTTAACCTCTATAATGTAAAGGCACACTTTACTTTAGCAAAAAATTCAACCGGAAACTCGCCAGTCGAAAGATTTCACTCAACCTTAACAGAAATAATTAGAATCTTTTATTATCAAGATAGAAGTAAGCCAATTAGTGAAATCGTCGATGAAGCGATCATCACATATAATAATTCTATCCACTCTTCAACTAAACTTACCCCACTCGAGGTAATAACAGGCCATTATTTCAAATCGACACCATTTCCAACAAATACTTCGGCCATTACGAATCATGAATTTTTACGCAACCATACTAGAGAATACGAAAAGCTTGCTAAACATAAAGTAAAAAATGATAACAAAATAACAATCGATACAAAAAAAAGAAAAATTCATAAACAGAAACTTAAAAACAAATGCAAACAGCTATAAAATAGACACACAATACTATGCAATGTTACATATATCTACTCTATTACGGGAAAAAAAAAACAAATTTAAATATTGAGATTTGTATATATGTACAGATGTAAATTAATTCATAAAGTAAAAATTATAAGAATATGTAAATACTTACTTTATATTACTCATTACTTCCCAATTTCGAAAAGGGGAGAAGTTACGGCATTTAACTGTAGCCTTATAATATCCATACCTTATGTATACATAAGTTTGCTAATGTGACAATAGCCTTATAAAAAAGTCTCGATTAAAAACTTAATAAACTATAAACCATATCTAGAACGTAAAAACAGATTGACATTGGAATTAAAAGCGACCGAAACCAAAGCTATCAAATAAAAAATCCCATAAGGAACGAGGTAAAAAAATTTTGAAATCTGGTTTCCTTATGGTATAGGAAACCCAAAACTCGCGCTTCTTCGTACTCCAACTTCCGTTGGTGTAGACTTTTAACTTCACACACTGTCTTTGGCTCAACCCCACTTCTCCGTTCTCCTGAATAAATTTTCTTCAAAACTATTACACCGCTGTTCCCAGGGGTTCCTGTCCTGGCTCGAGTCCCCGAAGACACACAAAACGACTAGTTATTCCCACAAGCAAAACATACTATGAAACGCAGATATACCATTGTTCTCTTTTAGGCCTTCCGCCGGATTCTTGTCGAAATAGTCCATAGGCATACCACAGGAAAAACATAACATTAAATAAAACGGGGACGGGCAAAACGAACTAATGGTGGATTTCGTGTTATTGGGATTAACATTTATGGAAGCTTTACTATGGACGGGTGATATGCTGCGTAGTACTACTCTCAGGTCTACTTCTAACTTCTTCTACTCCTTTTTCCTCGATCACTTGACTTGGTCTGCCATATTCTACCTCACTCACAGCCTTTGCATTACTTTTATTATCTTTAATAACTTTTTTCGCCCTCTTACATTACGCTTTTAGGTCTGCTAGCGTATCCAATTTCAAGGCGGACGTCAGATTGGCTAAATACGGCTTAAATTTGCCACTAATAATGCCAACCAACTCCTTCTCGGACATCTTTTTGTGGAGGCGGAACGTCAAGTTGTGGATTTCGCCATAAAAATCTTCGAAACCTCATAATCCGACTCGCCTGTCTTGAAATGGCTTAGCAGATCGGCTTTAAGCTGGAAGTATCAGAAACTTGGGTTGTCGGCATTGTCTTCAAGCGACTGCCAATACCATTTCAAGGCGTTACCGGCAACCAGACACTGGAAATCGGTGAATAGCTGGTAGCTAAATATAAAGGATTCGACAGTTACCCCCTTCTAGTTCCGTCGAACTTAATGTGCCACTTTTCTAAATCTACATTCTAGTCTCATTCCGCGAACTAAAGTGGCTTTGATAGTTCCTTCTCCCTTCTCCGCGTCGTTCGTTTCCCTGCTGCTTACCGTGGGTAGCGTCTGATGTCGATGTCTTCGTTGGTGGGTTGCTTGCATGTCTGGATGATTCCAACTCAGCGGCTCTGCTGCGGAGGTCCCCCAAGTCCATGCGTATGTGCCGAACCTCATTCATTGTCAATATGCGGCTCAGCTGTTACACGCTGTTTTTGGAGTCCCCACATCAGCCTCGCCTTTACACCCTCTACCACACCTTGTTCTCCATCTTCCGATTAGAACATTTCGTCCTGTCTGTGGCGTTGATCTCTGCTCCGTCGGTTACGCGGACCTTAGTTTGACGCGGTTCTGCTCCTACGCCTGTTCCAAAAACTCTGGCGGCACACAGGTTAAAAAAATCTGAAATATTGAACCGACCACTCCTGCACAGCCCTTGCTCTTCTTCGTGTGACCCTGCAGCTCGGATCAAAAAGCACTAAGCCCCCAGGTACAATTTCTTCACCCCCTTGTTCGTCCAAGCACTCTTGCAACTCAGACTGCGTAGCAAGGGTAGGGTAGCCCGGCTGGTTTAATAACCAAAAACAAATGCAAAAGAGACAGGACATGTATTGAAAGATTTAATTTAAAATTATTCAACCCAACAAAAGAAATAAGGTGACTTCAAGTGAACTTAAAAAATATCTCGTTAATAAGTGAATAAAACTTGAAAATAAAAAAATGTATATGAATTCAAACTTCAGTAAAAATTACATCCACTTATATATGTAAGAAAAACAAAAAAATTACTAGCAAATTAATGAAGGGAGCTTAGATATCTAAATTTCAACTATGAATATTTCAGCAATTTCTATATATCTGTAAGGAAAATAATGCCTATTTATAGTAACATTAAAGAAACAGGTCTAAGAAATCCACTGGAAAAGCAACGTACAAATTGGCAAACATCTTTAAAAGATATAACATTAACACAGCATTCAGAACATCTAACAAAGTAGGACAAAAACTAAGAACCGACACTAATTCTGATTACCCATTCAACAGACACTGAGTGTATAGGCTTACTTGTGAATGTCAATAGAAAAATAAGAAGAAAAATAAGCACAAGATTCCGAGAGCATATCAGGGACTACAACAAAAAAACACGAAAACCCACCATATTACCAGAATCTAACTTCTCGAACCACATGTTCGAGAACAACTGCACCTCAGCTAACATCAAAACAACGGCTCGAATACTTCACGTACAAGGAAAAGTTCGGCGGCTCAATGTACTTGAGAACATGGAGATATACAAGTTAAAAACATTTGACGGCAGGATCATAAACGAACAACCCAACACTATCTCTGGCGAAATATTTCAACCCTTAAAACTAATTTACAAAAAACAGCACAAGCCAGCAGGTACAGCAACCAAACCCGTAACAATGAACAAGCAAGAACGAAAAATGAACCAAACGGCAAAAATCACCGATTTCTAACAAGCGGTATGTCTACATACCTACAAAAATAACCCTTGGAACAAGTAACAATTCGGACGTATCAATACCACGCACACACACACGCATATCAACGTTACCTACCACGGACACATAGATTGACATTACCTGCCACAGCACCCATGGACTATAACATCAACGCAACGGATAGACCCAGACCAGAACGAAACTAGGCATTGAAAATGGCAGAACGCCGAGACCGCTTCGTCACAAAACCAAACTGGACAAGGGATGACGGAAAATCGTTCCAACAAAAATCAGGTATAAAAAAAAATAAAGATAACGATTTTCTCAGTTCAAATTTACTTGCAACTGTATGAAACTTTTGATATACATCAGAAGGGAAATAGTTATCTGTGGAACTTCTAAAGCGACCGAAAATTCAAATGGAATAAAAAGGTATTTTACCCTAGGTTCACCAAAAAATAAATTGCCTAAAATACTAATTATATAAATTCAAATTCAAAGAAGAAAAACTTAGACAAACTAATAATAATAAAACGTAACTTCTATAATTTAAGACTAGGAGAAAAACTTACAAAAATACGCTTAAATTCAAGAATTTTAATTGATGTATATAAATGTATATATATAACCGAGTTTTTAAAAATGGGAATGTATACTTAGAAATTTTGAAAACTTGAACTAGTATGAAGATGGAAACAAGAAAATAAAAAAAAATACTATTATTTCATCCAATGAAAATAATGTAGGCCTTAGTAACTGAAACTTCAAATATTCCCGGAAAGTAAAATAACCTATGAAAAAATGACCTAAATGTAAAAATAATAATTATAATACAAAAGGCACACTCTAACACCCAAACCTACAAATTCACGTTCTTACTGGTTAATACGGTATTTCAGTAAAACAGGTAAATCGAAAAATGGGTTGCGAGATAATCGGCAACCGTTGAAATAAAAAAAAAAAGAAGTTGTATTTTGCGTTCATACAAAAACATAGGATGTTAGATTAAAGGCACACTTTACTTCAGCAAAAAATTCAACCGGAAACTCGCCAGTCGAAAGATTCCACTCAACCTTAACAGAAATAATTAGAATTATTTATTATCAAGATAGAAGTAAGCCAATTAGTGAAATCGTCGATGAAGCGATCATCACATATAATAATTCTATCCACTCTTCAGCTAATCTTACCCCACTCGAGGTAAAAACAGGCCATTATTTCAAATCGGCACCATTTCCAACAAATACTTCGGCCATTACGAATCATGAGTTTTTACGCAACCATACTAGAGAATACGAAAATCTTGCTAAAATAATATTCAAACGAAGTCTAGAAAATAAGAAAAAATATAGACAAGCTTAACTTGAATCGAATAGAACCAAGAAACTTTAATAAAGACGATTTGGTTTATGAAGCCGATAATAGAAAGAACAAGCTAGCTCCAAAATTTGTGAAACATAAAGTAAAAAATGATAACAAAATAACAATCGATACAAAAAAAAGAAAAATTCATAAACAGAAAGTTAAAAACAAATGCAAACAGCTATAAAATAGACACACAATACTATGCAATGTTACATATATCTACTCTATTACAGAAAAAAAAAACACGTTATTAAATATTGAGATTTGTATATATGTACAGATGTAAATTAATTCATAAAGTAAAAAGAATATGTAAATACTTACTTTATATTACTCATTACTTCCCAATTTCGAAAAGGGGAGAAGTTACGGCATTTAACTGTAGCCTTATAATATCCATACCTTATGTATACATAAGTTTGCTAATGTGACAATAGCCTTATAAAAAAGTCTCGATTAAAAACTTAATAAACTATAAACCATATCTAGAACGTAAAAACAGATTGACATTGGAATTAAAAGCGACCGAAACCAAAGCTATCAAATAAAAAATCCCATAAGGAACGAGGTAAAAAAATTTTGAAATCTGGTTTCCTTATGGTATAGGAAACCCAAAACTCGCGCTTCTTCGTACTCCAACTTCCGTTGGTGTAGACTTTTAACTTCACACACTGTCTTTGGCTCAACCCCACTTCTCCGTTCTCCTGAATTAGTTTTCTTCAAAACTATTACACCGCTGTTCCCAGGGGTTCCTGTCCTGGCTCGAGTCCCCGAAGACACACAAAACGACTAGTTATTCCCACAAGCAAAACATACTATGAAACGCAGATATACCATTGTTCTCTTTTAGGCCTTCCGCCGGATTCTTGTCGAAGTAGTCCATAGGCATACCACAGGAAAAACATAACATTAAATAAAACGGGGACGGGCAAAACGAACTAATGGTGGATTTCGTGTTATTGGGATTAACATTTATGGAAGCTTTACTATGGACGGGTGATATGCTGGGTAGTACTACTCTCAGGTCTACTTCTAACTTCTTCTACTTCTTTTTCCTCGATCACTTGACTTGGTCTGCCATATTCTACCTCACTCACAGCCTTTGCATTACTTTTATTATCTTTAATAACTTTTATCGCCCTTTTTCCGCTTTTAGGTCTGCTAGCGTATCCAATTTCAAGGCGGACGTCAGATTGGCTAAATACGTCTTAAATTTGCCCCTAATAATGCCAACCAACTCCTTCTCGGACATCTTTTTTTGGAGGCGGAACGTCAAGTTGTGAATTTCGCCATAAAAATCTTCGAAACTTTCTTGGGACTGCTGTTTTCGCTCTATTATCTCTCTTATCACCTCATAATCCGACTCGCCTGTCTTGAAATGGCTTAGTAGATCGGCTTTAAGCTGGAAGTATCAGAAACTTGGGTTGTCGGCATTGTCTTCAAGCGACTGCCAATACCATTCAAGGCGTTACCGGCAACCAGACAGTGGTAATCGGCGAATAGCTGGTAGCTAAATATAAAGGATTCGACAGTTACCCCCTTCTAGTTCCGTCGAACTTAATGTGCCACTTTTTTAAATCTACATTCTAGTCTCATTCCGCGAACTAAAGTGGCTTTGATAGTTCCTTCTCCCTTCTCCGCGTCGTTCGTTTCCCTGCTGCTTACCGTGGGTAGCGTCTGGTGTCGATGTCATCGTTGGTGGGTTGTTTGCATGTCTGGATGATTCCAACTCAGCGGCTCTGCGGAGGTCCCCCAAGTCCATGCGTATGTGCCGAACCTCAGTCATATACTGCGGCGCCATGTTATTTTGTTGCGCCATCATTGTCAATATGCGGCTCAGCTGTCACACGCTGTTTTTGGAGCCCCCACATCAGCCTCGCCTTTACACCCCCTACCACACCTTGTTCTCCATCTTCCGATTAGAACATTTCGTTCTGTCTGTGGCGTTGATCTCTTTTCCGTCGGTTACGCGGACCTTAGTTTGACGCGGTTCTGTTCCTACGCCTGTTCCAAAAACCGACCACTCCTGCACAGCCCTAGCTCTTCTTCATGTAACCCAGCAGTTCGGATCAAAAAGCACTAAACCCTCAGGTATAATTTCTTCACCCCCTTGTTCGTCCATGCACTCTTGCAACTCAGACTGCCCTTGGTAGTCCATCTGGTTTAATAGCCAAAAACAAATGCAAAAAAGACAGGACATGTATAGAAAGATTTAAGTATTCATGAAACGAGCTCAAAGCCAAGAATAATAATTTTTCACTTTTGGAATTTTTATGAAAATTATTATTGTTTTTATTTATTAATAATCATTTTAATTAATTATTAAAAGCTTTTGGATTGAATAGAGTAGGAAAAATGTTTAGAGACAACTGCCATAGCTTTTCTTATAGATCCATTTCGGAAGCTGCTAGACTTCACTCATCAGAGAAATTTTGACACGCATTGCTAACCATGAAGCTAACAATACGCTGGTTTTGATGTCATCTAAACTCCTAGTTCTATTCTTCTTTTTACCATATGCATGAACCACTTCCGCCATTTGACAGTTAGTAGTGTGATCATGATGGATTTTTGACAGATCTGTTTTATCATCAGAACTGCCTTTCCGTGTGCTCTCGGTTTTTGTTATTGCTTTTTTATACCAACAATTTTTGTTTATTTACGGCCTGTACATTTTCAAGTATTCATGAAACGAGCTCAAGGCCAAGAATAATAATTTTTCACTTTTGGAATTTTTATGAAAATTATTATTGTTTTTATTTATTAATTTTCCTACTCTATTCTATCCTAAAGCTTTTAATAATTAATTAAAATGATTATTAATAAATAAAAACAATAATAATTTTCATAAAAATTCCAAAAGTGAAAAATTATTATTCTTGGCCTTGAGCTCGTTTTATGAATACTTGAAAATGTACAGGCCGTAAATGCCGTTTCATGAATACTTAAATCAACAAAATTTGTTGGTATAAAAAAGCAATAACCAAAAACCGAGAGCACACGGAAAGGCAGTTCTGATGATAAAACAGATCTTTCAAAAATCCATCATGATCACACTACTAACTGTCAAATGGCGGAAGTGGTTCATGCATATGGTAAAAAGAAGAATAGAACTAGGAGTTTAGATGACATCAAAACCAGCGTATTGTTAGCTTAATGGTTAGCAATGCGTGCCAAAATTTCTCTGATGAGTGAAGTCTAGCAGCTTCCGAAATGGATCTATAAGAAAAGCTATGGCAGTTGTCTCTAAACATTTTTCCTACTCTATTCAATCCAAAAGCTTTTAGTAATTAATTAAAATGATTATTAATAAATAAAAACAATAATAATTTTCATAAAAATTCCAAAAGTGAAAAATTATTATTCTTGGCCTTGAGCTCGTTTCATGAATACTTGAAAATGTACAGGCCGTAAATCAACAAAAATTGTTGGTATAAAAAAGCAATAGAAAGATTTAATTTAAAATTATTCAACCCAACAAAAAGAAATAGGGTGACTTCAAGTGAACTTAAAAAATTCTCGTAAATAAGTGAATAAAACTTGAAAATAATAAAATTTATATGAATTCAAACTTCAGTAAAAATGACATCTACTTATATATGTAAGAAAAACAAAAACAACAAAAAAATTATTAGCAAAGTAATGGAGGGAGCTTAGATATCTAAATTTCAACTATGAATATTTCAGCATTTCTATATATCTGTAAGCAATATAATGCCTATTTATAGTAACATTAAAGAAGCAAGTCTAAGAAATACACTGGAAAAGCGATGTACAAATTGGCAATCATCTTTAAAAGATATAACATTAACACAACATTCAGAACATCTAACAAAGTGGACAAAAACTAAGAACCGACACTAGTTCTGATGACCCATTCAACAGACACTGAGTGTATAGGCTTACTTGTGAATGTCAATAGAAAAATAAGAAGAAAAATAAGCACAAGATTCCGAGAGCATATCAGGGACTACAACAAAAAACACGAAACCCCACCATAATACCAGAATCTAACTTCGAGAACCACATGTTCGAAAACAACTGCACCTCAGCTAACATCAAAACAACGGCTCGAATACTTCACGTACAAGGAAAAGTTCGGCGGCTCAATGTACTTGAGAACATGGAGATATACAAGTTAAAAACATTTGACGGCAGGATCATAAACGAACAAACCAACACTATCTCTGACGAAATATTTGAGACCTTAAAACTAATTTACAAGAAACAGCACAAGCCAGCAGGTACAGCAACCAAACACGTAACAATCAACAAGCAAAAACGAAAAATGAACCAAACGGCAAAAATCACCGATTTCTAACAAGCGGTATGTCTACATACCTACAAAAATAACCCTTGGAACAAGAAACAATTCGGACGTATCAATACCACGCACACACACACGCATATCAACGTTACCTACCACGGACACATAGATTGACATTACCTGCCACAGCACCCATGGACTATAAAATCAACGCAACGGATAGACACAGACCAGAACGAAACTAGGCATTGAAAATGGCAGAACGCCGAGATCGGTTTGTCACAAAACCAAACTTGACAAGGAATGACGGAAAATCGTTCCAACAAAAATCAGGTATAAGAAGAATAAAGATAACGATTTTCTCAGTTCAAATTTACTTTCAACTGTATGAAACTTTTGATATACCTCAGAAGGGAAATCGTTATCTGTGGAACTTCTAAAGCGACCGAAAATTTAAATGGAATAAAAAGGTATTTTACCCTAGGTTCATCAAAAAATATATTGCCTAAAATACTAATTATATAAATTCAAATTCAAAGAAGAAAAACTTAGACAAACTAATAAAAAGTAACTTCTATAATTTAAGACTAGGAGAAAACCTTACAAAAATACGCTTAAATTCAAGAATTTTAATTGATGTATATAAAAGTATAAATATAACAGTGTTATTAAAATGGGAATGTATACTTAGAAATTTTGAAAACTTGAACTAGTATGAAGATGGAAACAAGAAAATAAAAAAAATACTATTATTTCACATTGAATGAAAGTAATGTAGGCCTTAGTAACTAAAACTTCAAATATTCCCGGAAAGTGAAAAAACCTATGAAAAAAGTACCTAAATGTAAAAATAATAATTATAATACAAAAGGCACACTCTAACACCCAAAACTACAAATTCACATTCTTACTGGTTAATAGGGTATTTCAGTAAAACAGGTAAATCGAAAAATGGGTTGCGAGGTAATCGGCAACCGTTGAAATAAAAAAAAGTAGTATTTTGCGTTCACACAAAAACATAGGATTTTAGAGAAAAAAATAAAACGTTCAAAGAATTCGAAAACTTCGGAACTAGGAGTTTAGATAACATCAAAACCAGCGTATTGTTAGCTTAATGGCTAGCTATGCGTGCCAAAATTTCTCTAATGAAGAAGCTTAGCAGCTTCCGAAATGGATCTATAAGAAAAGCTATGGCGGTTATCTCTAAACATTTTTCCTACTCTATTCAATTAAAAACTTTTAATAACTAATTCAAAATTATTATTAAAAAAAAATATTAAGAAAAAAAAAATAATTTTCATAAAAATTCGAAAAGTGAAAAATTATTATTCTTGGCCTTGAGCTCGTTTCTTGAATACTTGAAAATGTACAGGCCGTAAATCAACAAAAAAAATTATAGGTTTAAAAAAGCAATAGCTTCGGATAAATATGTATAAATGCTTAAATATTATTTTAGCGTGCGTGTTGTATTGCCCTTTCAGGGTACCCATGGTAGTGTTTGGTCCGTATGTCTTCGTCAGTTAGTACCGTACCCAGAGTGTTGCACAACAAGGTGGCACAGTACTGACTTTGCTTATGGCTGCCACACTCTCCATACAGCTCGTAAGAAGTACACTACCCATTTATGCGCTCTTCTATAAGCCTCACGTATGAACGGTGCTAAACCATACAAACGGTAGCTTTAATAGACTACGCTTACAAAAAAACTATTTCAACAAAGTACACAACTCCAAGTGTCATCCCGAGTGGTCTTGACCCCTCGAGAATACCGTGAAATTGGACTTTGTATCGCCCTGTGGAAGGCAAAAAAAATGTTAACTATAAATTATTGTGAATGTAAAAATCAAATTTTAAACGAAAAGGAATACTGCATGGATAAAAGATGGTTTTCGTGAATTTGGCTGTTGTTGTTGTTGTTGGGGAATGCGCCGTTGTGCTCTGCTATCGCTGGCAGCGTCGACGTTAGCCACTTGCCCAAGATATCGCGTTCTCGCTACTGTTTCGCGCCCCTGTTAAGATGTTCAAACTCGGCTGTCCAAAGGTTATTGAACCCGTTGCTCTGTGTGCTGGGAAAGCTGTTGTATACCCTTATACTTCGATGTATATATACTTGTTCGTGTAATCGGTGACGCGAAATTTTGTATTGAGACGTGGTTGTTGTTGTTGATGTGCACCTACTCCATGGCGGCTATTTGTATCTCATAGAAAAAGTGCTTGTGTCGTTGCTATGGCGTTGCTGGTGCGTTTACCTACAGGGCTTAAGCCTACTTACTGCACTCCTGTGTTATCATTGCCATTACTACACAGCTTGCGTTTTTGGTGAAGGAGATAGTTGGGTGAAGTCCCCTGGTGTAACCATTGCCACTTTAATACTTGTCTGCCAAGTCTGCGTAGATATTAAAAAGTACGCCTGCAAAAATGGAAAAATGTATTAGGTTAAGACACCTTTGGAACATTCATTTAAAAGTTCACCGGGGAAATGGCTGTGCATGCATATATAAACGTAAGTATCACCGCGTTTGCATATTTATAGGATTTGCGGTTGGTCCTCATACCTACATATGTATGCCTGCACCCATTTACCACGGCATGTTTAAGGCAAGAAGTCCTACCACTTTCCCTGCTGCTGCCTCTAGGGATTGGTATACCTCGCGGTATCTGGGTAGCGTTAAATTAGGTCCGGAAATCACTTAAAAAAAGTAAACTTTATTTTTCTGTACACGCACTGATATGAGCAAATTACACCACTTTTATTTTAGCACAAGGAAATGTACTTCGTGCCTCAACCGTTCGCCCGCATTCAGGTGCATTTCATGCAGGATCACTTTTAAGTACTTTTGTATTGTATGATTTATACATACATGCATACCAGTACTGCATTATCGCACTGCAGGGTCAGAGTGGCAGTTGTATGAAGTTAGACGTACGCAGTTTGAGGGGCAGTGAATTATGTACAATGTGAAATTTTATATACGTAATGTGACAAATGAAAATCAGCCAAATCGGACCAACATGATGGACGAATTCGATGATTCCTTGATTATTAATCCTGGATTCGATCACTATAAAGTCAAATAAACACACGCACAGGTATTGTAACTAATAGCTAGTTTTATTTAATAACAATAAACGCAGTACAAATTTAACAGTTTAGTTACTGCACAGTAGTTCACTGAACAACACTTGAAAATAAACTGATCAACCTGCCTTGCTTGGCCACTGCCTTATATAGTCCGTCCGGGTGCTTCCCTACGCACCCAGAATCTTCTTGGTTGTTTCCTCTTAGTGTTCTCGAAGGGTCGGTGTTATTTATTGGCATGTCGTCTTTGCATCGTGTTCGCAAACACTGGAAAATACGCAGATTGTCTGCAACAAATCCAATAGAATCGCCACTTTACCTCCTGCAAAAACACTTCTTTATACCCATGCGGCTTCCATCTGGTCAACTATGCGACGCTTTGATAGCATCTGGAATTCTTGCCGGGGGAACAACAATGCGTGCTCTATGACTCTGGTCATCTTCACTTTCTCATATCCGATGCAAACAATCAGATATTAGCTTTAAACTTCTCCATTGTGCCCAGTATGCTTTTGCCCTGCGACCATCTCTTTTCTCCTTCAGTCCCCTCAACACACGTGCCAAACAAATGCTCCAGGAGCAACCTTTGCCTTACGAGGCTCCTGCTGCTCCATCTTCTTGGTGCTATAGCCACTATTGTGTCCAAAGATCAGAGGTACGTCTTGGCTGTTGTAAGTCATAACCCTGTTCCTTACGTTGATGTGAATGTCTCTCTCAGCCAAGGAATCGACGCCAATGATGACTTCGTCGAAAATATTCGCTTCCAAGAAGATGTGATATATAGCCACATTCTCAACCACAACCTTACATATCACTTCTGCCAGGACGTGCTTGCTTTCACCATTTACTGTCCACAACTTAGCTTTCTGCAATGGTCTAACCTTCCCGCTGACCAAGTCACTCAGAACGATGGAATGTGATGCACCAGTCAGCAAGGGCTCTGTCCCGTCCAGGTAGCATGCAACAGTAACATTACTCGCTTTCCGTCCCAGTTGTGACACAGATATTATGGGGCATTCATCTTGCCCATCTCCTTAAGCTTTGCGCTTACAACCACCTGCGTTGCTGGAGTCTCTGGAGCCGGTGCGGCAATAACGCGCAATATAACCAGCTTTCCCACACTTAAAGCATTTG
The DNA here is from genome assembly GCA_949987695.1 of Merzomyia westermanni. Lineage (NCBI taxonomy): Eukaryota > Metazoa > Arthropoda > Insecta > Diptera > Tephritidae > Merzomyia > Merzomyia westermanni. The sequence goes on along the minus strand of OX465290.1, from coordinate 113,414,652 downwards.
ATGACACCGTCATTTTTCTGTTGTTTCCACTTAATGCTTTCAGAATTGTGTCTACCCAGTCTGGCCGTTCTACCTCCACGCTGTGAGCTTTGTACGCCGACTTACTTAATAACGAGGCTGTTTCCTGCGTCAGAGCATGTGCTCTCTCTCTCTATGGCGCGATATACAACAGGTATATCATCATAAACCTCCTAAGAGATTTTTGCGCCAAGCTTCTCTTCCAATTTGTGGTGTGCCGATTTGAATTTTCCCTACAAATTGGTGGGACCTACAGTTTTTTGCCGACTCCGAACGGCATCTACAAAGGAGACGAATTTTTTGCTGAGAAGCCTGTCATGGCAGAAATACACTCGGAGAGTTTGCCAGACCACTGCCGAGGGGCGACCCCGTTTTGAAAAACTTTTTTCAAATCACTTTTGATGTTACCTGTACCAGGGCTCGAACCATGGACCTTCGGTGTGGTAGGCCGGCAACACTACCTTCACACCACGGCGGCCGCCGAGCATGTGCTACCGTCTTATCAAATGATCTCTTTGGATTTGCATATGTGGCTCGCTTTGTCTCCAAATCACGTATTCCATTTATAAAGCTCTGGATAGTAACCCTTTCTGTGTACTGCTAGATGATGTGTTTGCTAGATGAGCCAACCTCTCGATGTCAGATGCGAATTCCTGCAATGTGTCATTGGCCTTCTGAAAGCGATTCTGTAGCTATGTTTGATATATCTGTTTTCGATGTTGGCTACCATAGCGTCTCTCAAATGCACCAATTAATGCTTCATAATTGTTTCGTTCGCAATCAGCATTCGTCTGTAAAATTTCGGCCGCAGGTCCTTTCAATGCCACGAATAATACAGCAACTTTGTCTTCCATGCCCCAATTGTTCACAGCTGCCGTCTTCTCAAATTGTAGCTTGAACACCTGGAAAGGAACAGAACCGTCCAAAGATGGGGTTTTTACCTTGGGAATTCTCGCTGAAGCGGTTGCACGATTCAGTTGCAATTCATTAATGCGACCTCTCAAAGCATCCACCTCAGCCTCAATCTTTTCTTCAAACTGCATTATTTTCTCGTCTATGCGTGCCTCTATCTTAGATGATATCCGAACTTCCTGTTCCTTCAACTGTGCAGAGATCTGAGCTAATACCTGTGCCGCACTTTCTGACGACATTTCGGAAATACGGGCCTCTTTTGCTTCCAGCCGAGATGTAATACGTGTCTCTTGTTCTCCAAGCTGTGTTGAAATCTTAGCAGACATCTGAGGCACTGGATTCGTAGGCTCCTTTTTCTCTTCCATTTTTGTCGATGTTTTATCCACAAGATGGAAAACGTGATCATCAACATTAACTCCTTCAGCTACCATAGAATCTCGCAATCGTGACTGTAACTCTGATTTATTACCTGTTGTATTTAATCCACGCTGTTCCAGTTCATTCATCCATGTCTTTGTTATTTTTGAAAAGTCTCGGTATTTATTTAACAATCCCACTTCTGACACCAATTGTGACGAATTCGATGATTCCTTGATAATAAATGCTGGGTTCGATAACTATAAAGTCAAATAAACACACGCACAAATGCTGTAACTCCATAGTAGTTCATTGTACTGTACTTTAATACAAACTGATCAACCTGCCTTGCTTGGGCATTGCCTTATATAGTCCGACAGGGTGCTACCCCACGCACCTAGAAGTTTCTTGGTTTGACATTTGCCTTGTATTCGCAAACATTCGCGTCATCTCTCTTCTCTTCCTTGGTACAAGCTTGCATGCATAAGCTTAACCATCGTTATCTCTGTTGTGGTTAACTAGTGGTGGAAGTGTTATTGAGTTAGGAATTGGTACTTGCTGGAGAATATTCGCCACAATATTGTAAATATGGTACCGATACTTTGAGAATCGATTCTTTTTGTTTTGATACTATCGGGTGTCCGATACTTGTACAGCGATACTTTAAATAAGTACAGTAGCGCAGAGCTGTTAAAAGATTCAATCAACACAGTGTGCATTCCTTCTACAATCTTTTAAAAATTTTAATGTTTTGCTTGTGCAAAACAACATAAATTCATGAATGGCTTAAAAATGTAGAAGCAAAACAGAGAGTGTGTGTGTTATTGAATACTAGAATGTAATTCAATACAGAATGGGAATGAGGAAAGTGTTCCCACTTTCAAATGATTGTAAAATTTAAAAGAAGCCACACTCTTTTAACATTCACTACAAATGCTTTTTTCAGGGTAGATATTTTTTGAACTTCAGAAAGTGCGTGAATAAAAAAGTCGTAGATGTATTAAAAATTACTTAAAAAATATGAAATATGCAACAAAAATATATAAATTTAAAATTTAATAATATGCAAGTGTAGACGTGTTTATGTCGTGCTGCCGGTTTTGTCACTTTTTCCTGTATTAATAATTTGTACACACACGTAAAGTAGCCAAAAACTGAGTGCTAAACTGTTGCTTGACTTACGGGCGTTGAAATATTATCTTATAGTTCATTTTTTCGCGCGTAATTGTTAATTTACAAAAAATTTATAATGTCTGCTGTTGATAAAAAAGTGACAAGAAGCACAAAGTTGTCCCCGCTGAAGGGTAATACCCCGCTTCATGGCAAAGTTAAAGATGGTGAGAGCCCACAAACGGCGCAATGGCTGAAACAAATAAAGCAAATGGAGAGTAGAATGGAGAGTGAACTGGAGAGCATGGTGGCGAAGTTAAGTGGGAACATAAAGAGCAGTGAAGAGCGACTTGCGCAGCGATTCAACGACATTGCAGCAGAGTTGCAAAGTAATAAAACCACTGTCAAACTCTGTGATGTGATGCTGACTGCTGTAGAATCAGCGTGTGAAGAAATTGCTGCGCTTAAGGCAGAGGTGGTTTTGCTGAAAAATGAGTCGGCAAAGCAAGAGAACGCAGCTGCTGCTACTGACCTTATAATTAATGGCACACCCAATTGTGCACAAAAGAGTTGCTTGGAGATTTTCTCTGATATTTGCAAAGTAGTGAAACATGAGATGCCAGCAGTAAGAGACATTTTCCGAGTACCTGATACGAAACCAAACCGCGGCAGCAGCTCCCCACACACATCGAAGCCGACTTCCTCACCCATCATCGTGAAACTTCACTCGTCACATGCCCGCAGTAGACTATTCATGTCGGTAGCTGGCTACTGCAAAGCCAATAAGAGAGCTCTTACTTTAAATGATATTGCTGTTGAAGGTGCAGCGAAAGTTTGTCGAGAGCAAACCGTGAGCTTATGCATTATGCAGCCCAGCTCAAACGCCAAAAACATCTGGCAGCTGCTTTCTCAATACGCGGGCAAGTGTTTGTACGTAAAAGAGACGGGGAGAAGGCGATTCGTGTAAATGATAAAAAAGAAATTGACCAAATTGTCGGCACATCATAAAATAGGAAGAATGGTTTTGTCACGCAGTAATTTATTTGTTATGTTTAATTTAAGTTTCACTAAGCATTTTTCTCTCACATCTTTTATCTCTCTCTCAATCTCTGTTGTTCATTTTTTCTATATTCTTATTTGCTCTAATTTTTGCTTACACTTCCTTCCTCTTTTTCTATTTACTTGCCCTTTGTTGGCTTATCTTTACCTTATTTGTATTACTAGGCAAATTTGCATATTTGTTTTAATGCTAATTAGAAAGGTTTTCTTTGAAGTTGTGTATCATTTAACATGACTGTTCAACAAATATTTGGCTCTAATGATAAACACAAGATGATGTTGGATATACTGTGCAAACAATCGAATGGTCTTAATGTAGTTCACTTTAATGCACGCAGTCTGAGCTCTGATAAGATGGACTATGTTAGATATATTTTTAATAATTCGTTAATAGATATTATTTGTATATCTGAGACCTGGTTCGGTGAACATGTCACTGATCTACATTGCTGCATTAGCAACTATAATGTTGTGCGAAATGATCGAAAGCACAAAAAAGGGGGTGGGGTAGCTATATATTGCAGAAAATCGCTTACAATCAAAACTCTTGCTAAATCTGAAGGTAATGGTACTGAATATATTATTTCAGAGGTTACAGATGGTATCACCAAAATACTTGTTTCATGTGTATACAACCCGAATAAATGTTTATTATTGGATAGCTACTTTTCTGATTTATCTGTTCATGTTATTGAGTATGAGTGTTATGTTATATGTGGTGACTTTAATGTAAACTTACTTGTGAAGGATTCGATTAGTATCAAACTGCGTGATCAAATATCAGCAGCTGGACTAACTATTGTTAACGAGAAAATACCTACAAGATACGCTAATAATGCTAGGCCAAGCCTTCTAGATTATTTTATTACCACTGATCTGGCCTTAATTCTTAAATTTGACCAACTATTTTTCATATCGGACCATGATTTTATTTTCTGTACTGTTGATGTAGTGTTAGAACGTCCTGCTGTTGGTGTTACTTTCTCGTACCGCGATTTCCATTCTGTAGATACCAGTGCTTTGTTCTCTGATTGTAACGCCATTTATTGGAATCAATGTTGGAATTACGAATCGGTAGATTCAAAGCTCGAGTTTCTTAATAATCAATTGACTTCTCTTTTTGATCGTCATGTGCCCCTACGTAATGCTAAAATCATAAATAAATCCTGCCCATGGTTTAACAAGAGAGTTGGTGCTGCAATTCAAAAACGAAATAAGTTACATGCAAAGTGGAGAAGGCTAAAGACGAATGCATCGTGGTGTGAGTATAAAGTTGTACGCAACACGGCTACAGTCGTTACTATGCAAGCAAAAAGATGGTACTGTCAACAAAAACTGAATCCGTCTCTCCCATCTAAGAAGCTGTGGAGCAATCTAAAAAATCTGCACATCCATGGAAAGAATAATGTGCAGTGTGAAATTGACCCTGATGTTCTAAACGAGTATTTCACTGAGAATGAAAGCCCCGTCAGTCTTAGTGTCGACACAGAGTTGCCCTCACAAATTTTAATCCAAACTCCGTTTGAATTCATCTGCGTCAGCGAAAATGAAGTGTACAAAGCTGTTATGGCGGTCAAGTCTTACGCAGTTGGAAATGATGGTATATACTTGAAATTTGTTAAAATTTTACTTCCGTATATAGTAGGTGTTCTCACTCATATTATTAACCATATCCTCACAAGTGGCTGTTTTCCGGATGCTTGGAAAAAGGCAATTATTTTTCCGACTCCAAAAAAACCTCTTGCGTCCACGAGAGGGATAGACCAATAAGTATCCTACCATCATTTTCCAAAGTGTGTGAAAACTTGATGGCTGACCAAATTGCGGTGCATATTCAAAGAAATAATTTGCTTTCTCCATTGCAGTCTGGGTTTAGGCCTGGGCACAGTTGTGCTACTGCTATGCTTAAAATTGTAGATGACATAAGAACGCCATTTGATAAAGGAGATTTAACTATACTTTGCCTCTTAGATTTCTCTAAGGCATTTGACTCAGTAAACCATTCCCTGTTATGCTGGAAGCTAAGACATTTTTTCGGGTTCTCTGAAAGCTCTTCGAAACTGTTGTTAAGTTACCTAACGGGAAGAGTTCAACGTGTTATATGTGATAATGCCTCATCTCAGTTCAGAGCTATCAAAGCAGGTGTCCCGCAAGGCTCGATCCTTGGCCCGCTCCTGTTTAGTATGTTTATTAACGACGTATTTTCGGTGTGTAAATATGTCAGTGCGCATGCGTATGCTGATGACATTCAGTTATATCTTTCAAATCGTATCGGTCTTGTAGAAGACTTATGTTATAAAGTAAATAACGATCTGTCTGCTATATTGAGCTGGGCGCAAAAAAATGTTTTGTGTTTAAATGCAAGTAAATCATATGTTGTACCCATATGTAAAACCGATGTAGACCCTGATGATATACCGCCTTTAGTAATTGGGACATCCACCCTTGAGATCACTCACAAAATAAAGAACCTTGGTTTTATAATAAATAATAAACTTAGTTGTTGTGATCATGTTAACAAATTAGTAAGCAATGTTTATCTTATTCTGCGTAGGTTGAGAATGTCAGCTGCATTTACACCACAAGAGACACGTCAAAAACTCGCGATACAATTAATTGTGCCCCATTTTACGTACGCGGAATTAGTATATAGTAAACTTGACTCGCTATCAGCAAATAAGGTAAATGTAGCCTTCAACAATGTTACACGGTACGTTTATGGCATAAGTCGTTATGCTCACATATCACCATGGCACGACAAAATTCTGGGTTGTAGTATTATGCAATATTTGGCCGCCAGGAACTGTATTTTCATGTTTAAGTTGCTGGAGTGGAAAACCCCTAAATATCTGCATGACAAGATTCAATTAACCAGATCTCAGAGACTAAACAGCTTAATAATCCCGAAATATAGTACTCTAACATCTAGCCGATTGTTTTTCATTGGTGCAATTAAAATGTGGAACAGGATTCCAGAAAATTTAAAATCACAACTAAATAGAAGCAACTTCAGAAAGCTAATATACAAATATTTTAGTGATCTCAATATGACGCTGGCCTCCTAACTACAAATAATGCTGCTAATATCTTAATCTCTATTTTCTGTCTTTCTCTATTTTCTAAATTTCACTTACTATCTATATCACCTATTGCCTTAAATTGTTAAGTGCCATTGCATTAGTATTAAGCTTGAATCATATATTTTGTCTTATCTTTTAAGTAATGTTTTTTAAATATTAATACCAAATAATAGAATGTATCCCATTGTTGATGTACATATAAAAGACTGATTAGTCTTAGTTGTACAATGAAATTAGTTAAAATAAATGTTAAATGTTAAGCTATCCAGATATGTTTAAAAGACTGTTCTTCTTAAAAGTTAATAACCCTTCGCCTAATCACACTCACTAATACATTCAAGCGAAAATTGGAAATTACTAACATTATTGTTATACTTCTTTGCAACGCTTCTCCTATAAGGTTGCATGAGTGGGACCGAAACGGAATGATTTAGGTTAGTGCAGAGTGCAAGAGTGAATGTGTGAGAGCAAGTACGCAATGTCTTAGGTAAATGCGCAGTAGCCGCTAGCTGCAAAATACTTTTGCTGTTAATTTTCTTTTCAAAATAAAACTTTGTGAGTGCGCCAGCAAAACAAAAGTGCTGCAGTTATCAAAATATTACACAAATTAAAAGTAATTATTAAAACGAACTAAAAGTGCAACAAAGCAATTAAACTATTTGGATATTCATTGCATATTAGAAGAAAAACGGCAAGTGTAGAGTGCTAATCTTTGTAATCAAATAATCTCTTTGCAAAATGCATATGCGTACTTTTCAAAATAGCTTGAACAAGGAAAAAAAGAAATATGAACAATTAGTTAAAAAAGATCAATGTCTTTTAGAACTTGCTCAATCAAAGGAAGGTGCGTCTACTAGTGAAATGGTAAAAGAATGTGTAGGATGTGCGTCCAGTTTTAGTGATAGTGAAGGAAGTTTTTCTGAAAAGGAAGAGGTAGTGGGCAACGAAGACTACGAACAGGTCGAGTTTGATTGTGATAATATAGATTCTTGCTTGAATATCAAGTCATGGGCAATCACTTTTAATATTCCCCAAAGTGCAGTCGATGGATTGCTTGCCATTTTGAGGCGTTGGAAAGTGCCGGACTTACCCCTTTGCTCAAAGACTCTTTTTGATACCCAAAGGAAAAAGGTTGAGATTAAATATATTCCAAAAGTGGAGTTTGTGTATATAGGTATCCAACATTATTTTCTCTCAGAAAAATTCGAATATCTGCAAGACAACCCCGAAATCCTGATATATATATAGGAATTGATGGTCTCAAATTGTTTAAAAGTTCAAATCGAGTTTTGTGGCCAGTTCTTGGATCCACTGTAGGTTTTGATAACGTTAACCTCTTTTAAATTGCTTGCTATTCTGGATTTAAAAAACCCGACAAAATGTATAACTTTATGGCAGACCTTTGCAAAGAAGAGCAAACATTAAGGGGTTAAATATTTTAATAGGAAAAGCGATTGTCCAAAATGCGATCAGAAGGGAACATACAGAGACAAGCGAGTTTGTTTTTCTAAACAAATTGCAAATTTTAAGAACTGATGAGTCGTTTGGTCTGCCCCTTGACGAATCGAGAGAAGAAAGGTATAATAGAAAAAACTAATTTTGGTAGGGTTTCACAGTTTCCTTTGGACAGCATGCATTTGGTAGATTTAGGAGTAGCTAAAAAACTATTAAAACTTATTTTAAAAAGGGAAATACCTCACAAATGAACGTAAAAATAGATTTTCTAACAAAATTCGTTCCAAGTGAGTTTGGTAGAATAAGCAGAAATTTGGGTGATATAAATAATTGGAAAGCAACATAGTCCCGTCAGTTTTTATTATATACCGGGATTTTTATTTTAAAGGATTGTGTTTCCGATGACCATCATGATCATATTTTGTTATTGCATTCTGCCATTAGGCGCCTTTCTTGTAAAAGGCCTGGTATTAAAGAGTTTGATCTTTCTCAGCAAATGTTGCAAGATTTTGTTTCTTATTTTGGTACATTATACGAGGAAGAATTCGTTAGTTTTAACCTGTAGGTCGATTCTGTAACTATTTTAACGCCAGGTGTTAGCGTTAACTTCGCTGAACACCATTTTTAACGCTTTTCCCTATTCACTAAACTTAGCTGTCGCGAATTATTTTCGAGGTGTTAACAATAGCGTTAATATATTTGCAAGTGTTTTAGCGTTTGGAAAAAGTAAAAAAATTAGTATTGAGTTTTTTGCATGTAATTTAGTGCAAAATACGGCGAAAAGAGAATTATTGCCATATTTTATCACCATCAAGAGTCATCTGTTTAGCGGCTTTAAAAGAGAGCTACAGAATCGCATTTTCGTTAAGAACAAAAGCGAAAATTTGGCGATAAGCTAACCGCTCGGTGCGTGGTTAAAAGTTACAGAATCGGGCTACTGCACGGCTTACCCCATTTAACAGATTGTGTAAAACAGTATGGACCTCTTGATACTTTTTCTGCATACAAATTTGAAAACTATATGCAATATTTAAAAAAACTTAATAACAATACAACCAAAATTCTTCAACAGCTATATTTAAGGCTTGACGAGAGGGGAGGGTTAAATAGGGAGTTGAAAGAATCAACTAAATTTGGAGTAGGACTTTTGCTGTTTTTGTAGAGAGTTAGGTCTGGTAAAAGTTGTTAAACCTTTAAGTGGCCCTTAAGATAAATGTTTATGTACTTTTACATTCCCACCAAGGCAAATAAATTCTCATTCCACTTCTACATCACCTTTTTCATGAATTTTGTAATTAAGTTAAAAGTCTTCGTTTATACAAAAATTTAATATCCATTTGTTAGAGGTCTACTAAAAAAATGGATAAAATACCGAAAAAACAATACAGCAAATAAACCAACAATTGCCAGGTCAAGCAGTCGAAGAGCACCAAATCAGCATTGCCTACTTTGTGGAGGTACTTGATATCATAAAATCCATTGAATCGCGTAGCAGTAAAATAGAACAAAAGCTTAACGAGCAGATGGTCACGAAAGCGGAAATTGAAGCTGTTGTTGTTGTTAACAATGCTTCGCCCTGCCCAATGGGCTCGATCACTCTAAACTGTCATCATGCTCATCTAACGGAAGTCCGAGGAAACGCGCAGTTTCCACAGGGTTGGACCAGAGTGATGTAGGTGTAAGAAGAGTGGGTTCGACTGAACAGGAGGAGAGATGTTTGGTATCATGAGGGGACATACCACATGCAGGGCATTTGTTAGGTATTTTGGGGTTCAGCCTGGATAAGTAAAGGCAAAGTTGTGCTAGCATAACTCGAGTCTCCCTCGGAAGTACACGCTCCTCTTCAGCCAATTCAGGTGGCTGAGTATTGATAACGGGAGTCACAGGCCGAGATCTGAGGGATATGTCCACCGACTCGGTGTGGAGGTCATTTATTTCATTTCATTTCATTTCATTTCATATCTTTATTAAGTCCAATGGTTCAAAACCTTACTGACTAGATTACAATATTACTTAAAACTAATTATTAATATAATAACAGTAATAATAAATATAATGAAATCAATTAATTAATTAATTTGCTCGATAATAAGATTCAACACGTAACTTAAACTGGAGTTTTGGCATTGAAAAATCGAAGTCAAGCCTTCTAGAAATCCGATTGAATTCTTCGAACCCTCTTATAAGGGGAGCAAAGCTAAGATAATTAGCTCTAAGAAATTCGACATAAAAAATATTGTGAGAGCGAAGGGGTCGATTGGGAATGTTGAAACATAGCTGACTAAGGAGAGCTGAACAATCGATGGCCCCAGACACTATATCGTAAATAAACATTACATGGTGAACGGTTCGTCTGGATTCTAGCGGCAAAAGATTTATAAGCATGCACCTGGCATAATACGGTGGCAAGGGATTGAAATGGAGAGGTTGCAAAGCAAATCGTATGAACTTGCGTTGAACCCTTTCAATTCTTGCAGAACGTACTGAGTAAATCGGATTCCAAATTATTGACGCAAACTCTAATTTAGATCGCACCAAAGAGCTATACAATATCTTCCTCGTGTACGGGTCTTTAAAATCCTTAGCGAACCTTCGCAAAAAGGCTAAGATAGCATAAGCTTTGGGGATAAGGTAATTAACGTGATTGACGAAAGTAAAAGAAGAGTCAAAAACAACACCAAGATCGCGAAATTCATTCACGGATAAAAGAGATACATTTGAAATCGAGTATGATGACATGAGAACATTCGTAGATTTAGAGAGGGTCATATGACAACATTTTTTGATATTAAGAAGCAGTTTATTCTGAGAAGCCCAAACATTAAGTGCATTCAAGTCTTCCTGCAGGAGCGATATATCGGATGCACAAGTTATCTTACGAAAGAGTTTTAGGTCATCTGCATAGAGTAAAAAATTCGAGTGCTTTAAGTATAGACCAACATCATTTATGAAAATTATAAATAGTATTGGACCGAGGATACTACCTTGCGGTACACCAGAGGTTGCTAGAAAATTATAAGACCTTACACTCTCGATTTCGACAAATAATATTCTATTTGTCAGATAAGATTTCAGCCAAAGCAGAAAGGTTGAATGAAAACCTAAATTTTGGAGCTTCTGAAGAAGTATTTTGTGTGAAACTGTGTCAAATGCTTTCGAGAAGTCGGTGTATATAGTGTCAACTTGACGTCCATCCTTAAATGCAGAGACACAGAATTGAGAGAACACTGCAAGGTTGGTAACTGTTGAACGCCCACTAACAAAGCCATGTTGGTATGGATCAATTATTCCTTTGATAGCAAATTCTATCTTAGCTTTGACTACTTTCTCCAAAAGTTTGGAACAAGTTGACAGTTTAGATATCGGTCTATAATTAATCACTTCATTTTTGTTTCCAGATTTATAGACTGGGGTGATAGACGCCAATTTCCATCTGTCAATGAAAACACCAGTAGAAAGTGACAGATTGAAAATAAGACGCAAAGGCACACAAAGAGAACTACTACATCTTTTAAACAAAGTGGCAGACAATCCATCGGAATCATTTTTTGAAGAGGGTGATAGGGAGGATATCCCACTAATTATATCTAATTCAGATATAGACAACGAACCAAAATCTAAAGAATTATGTGTACGGAGAGCACACCCATTAGAAATATTGTCAGAATCTGCTACAAAATTGGCTTTAAAAAAGTTGGCAAAAAGATTTACTGACTCATCCAGACTGCTTGAACAAGAGCCATTAAATTTCATCCGGGTTGGAATATTAGAGGAGCCTTTTTTAGATCGAACGTAATTCCAGAAGGATTTTGGATTTTCTTTTAACTCATCCTCGAACGCAGAGATATATTTGTTATACAAGAACTTATCAAGCATATTGAATTGTTTCATATAGCTTAGATATTGATCTCTAAAAGAGATATCGCCAGTCGATTTATACAGTTTGAAATATTTATTTCTCTGGTTTTTAAGTTTTTTTAGTCCAGTAGTGTACCAAGGTAATTTGTGTATTTTAACTGGGAGCAAAGAGAGGTTACTTTCAAATATACCAGACAACTCTTGAAGAAACATATCGAAGCATTCAGATGGGTTTTTACCAGTGAAGATGGACTGCCAATCATTTAGATGGATTATCGAATTAAGAAGGTCAAAAATTGGCATTCTTGAAATTAAAAGAACGAGTTTTATTAATATTATTTAAGGTCTCAAAGTCAAAAAATTCTAATTTTAGAGATAAAGGTACATGATGCATGTCCGACTTACAAATGGGAAAATAACATTCTGATAGCTGGGTTACTAAATTTTCATCAACGAAAACTAGATCTAAAATCTTGTTAAGATTGTTAACAAGTGAGTTAATTTGAATAAAGTTGGCACTAAATAGAGTATCTAAAAGATTTATTTCATGTGCATGATTCACATTAGTTGGAGTTAATAGATCCTCATTCGGTAATTTTGACCACACAACATTACACAGATTAAAGTCACCTAAAACACAAAAATGACTATTTACGTTATTTTCATAAATGTCAAAAATATTATATACATGCGCACAGTACAATGAATCATTACTGCCAGGCGGAATATATGACGCACAGATAAGCAGATTTCCAGACGAGCCACAAATAGAAACACAGAGTTGATCGAGTAAAGAGTCCATATTCGAGAGCAGAACATGTGCTGAGGGAAGGGAACGCTTTACTGCAATTAGGACCCCACCACCTCTAGAGCAACCAGTTTTGATGGGATCTCTGTCTTTACGATAAGTGTTGTATAGATGTTGGTCAAAGAATTCAGCGTCAAAGAAATCACTATTGAGCCAGGTTTCAACAATAACATATACATCATATTCACAGCATGATGAAACTAGAAAAATATCTTTAGCTTTGGTCCTCATACCCGATATATTTTGATAATAAATTCTTAGACCATTATTAGAGGGACGATTTTCTACGTCCTGCCGGCTTGGCCACCCCTTTTTTGAAAAAAATGAAAAGGCTTAATTGTGACATCTGTTGGCCAAACCGAGGAGTCAAGCAACATATTATAAATTGAGAAAGAGACACCAAGTTTAAAGTTACATTTTGACAAAGAGCTTGGATCAATGTCTTTTTTAACTAACTTATAACAATGAATTAGCGATGGAGATATATTAATAGTTTTAGATATATAATCAACAATATCGACAGCATTTACCGTCGGCTTAAACGACGACAGGTGTAACCACTTCAATCGAACAGCTACATTAAGATTTGCATAAGAGTTACTACCAACAATAATTGTAGGCGCTTTGATGAGTTTGATATTGCTATCCAGGTTATCAGGTTGTTGAGCTACAGACAGCGCAACTTCAGCATACGAACCTTTGTTAGCCCCATCACGTGGAACACAATTATTACCCTCTTCAATAGCAGCAGCGTCAACATTTGAGGTCAGTGGCGACGCCGGCTTCGATATCATCGTGGTATTAGCATAGCTTGGCGAAGCAATGCTAGTGCATGAAGTTGGAGATGATAAATCAATAAGAGAGTGATTGATCACAATTGCATCTTCTTTATGAGGTGCATCGTGTAAGAGAGAAAGCTGATTAGAATTTGTTTTTGTGCCATTAACATTGTCTGTTTCTTTTTGTTTCACAATTGCACCTTCGTTATGAGTAGCTTCATGTAGAGGAGGAAGCTGATTAGGATTTGTTTTTGTACCATTTGCATTGTTTATTTCTTTTTGAGAGGCCAAAAGATTTACTTTGTTAGACGAGCGATTGTTAGTGTTTCTTTTATTTTGAGAGACTGTCTGTGTTGATTTTGTGACTGATACAATGGTTTTGGTTGAGTGATCAGTTTTCGAACATGCAGCAACAACACTACGCAGGTTTGTTATTTCTGATGTCAACAAAGATATTGTAGCATTCTTCTCGCCAATAATTGAGTTGAGGAGGCGAACTTCAGTGAAAAGCTCGTCACACTTTAGCGAAATATGAGAGTTTTCGTCTTTTATAGCATTCACTAAAGTAGCAATACGAACATTATCAGAGCGTAAGACCGCAATATCTTCAGCAAGCACAGACAAAGATAGTTGTTTGATATTATTGCTCTCACAAAACACACTTTGCTCATGAATATTATTATTATTATTATCACTTTGCTCATCATTTTTTGGAGCGGGTGGTTGCGGAGTGCGAATAGAAGTACGGCGACCAGCCGCACATATGTTACAAAAGAATGGTGTATTGGAAGAGATAAGAAAATCGAGATCAACCGAAGTCATGTTAACACAGTCTAGGTGGAATAGGTCATTGCACCCTGAGCACAACACTTTTTTACTTCCACGGTCAACCCTTTGCCCACATACACACGGCATATTTAAAAGTTTAATTTTCTTTTTATAAAGATTAAAGATTAATGCGAGAGTTTGAATGGAATTACAAAATGATTCCAAAAAAGTCACTGTCTAGAAGTAGTATAAAGACACAAATTAACTAATTAATTTATTTATTTATCTCACACTTCAAAAACGAGAAACAACAAGAGCGAACGGAGCGCAAACGTTGACGTACTTGTAACTCTGACGGCAGGCAATCGACTTAGGTTCCGTCTGTGGTTCCGCAGATCAAACGGCAGAGAGATGTGGTTCCGGATCTCATCGTAGTGCTTACGAAGATGTCTCCTTATGTCTCTAGGGGGTGGGGCTACATCCAATAGATGCCGATTGGGATGACTGGGTTTATTACAGTGCAGAAGGAACTGTCTACTCAAAAGTTCCGCGTGCACTTGCACATTGGGCAATTTTGCCTCTTGATGGAGGTGAGACTCATATGTCATAAGGAGACATCCCGTAGCAGTTCTTGGTGTTTTGGCAGTTTCCTCCAATTGGTGTCAGCAAGATTGGGCGACCATATGGGTGCAGCGTAGTCAATAACCGGCCGGCTATTGGCCTTATATATAGTAAGCAATGTTCCTTTGTCTTTTCCACAAGTACTACCGGCCAGTGACTTGAGGATCTTATTGCGGCTCTGTACCTTTGAGGCTATTGCGGTGGTATGACCAGCGAAGGTGAGGTCGTTGTCAAATGTCACACCCAAGATTTTCGGGTGATTGACAGTAGGTAGAGGTACTCCGTCTACGTGGACATTTAACTCTTGCCCCATCGTTGATTTAGTCGGAGATAGGGTCAGATTTCGTTCGGTGAAGAAGCTGGAAAGGTCACGGAGGTAACTGTTGATTCTAGTACAGAGTTCGTCAATGGAGGGACCCTTGAGGTAATTAGCGGTCCACCTTTTAAGGCCGGCAGGGAGCGGTGTCTCTTCCAGGTCTCGAAGGAGTGTGGCGTGGTTGACCGTATCACCATTTATGCCTGCATATACATACATATGCACTTGTTTGAAGTAATTCCTTTTATTTATGTTTGTTTATAGATGTTTTTAAACATCATGGGACAAAAGAGTTCGCAAAGGCCTGCAGAAGGTCGGTAATGCTCAGCCACAATCTTTTAAAACAAAGGCAGCTCGCAAAAAAAAACAAAAAACAACAACACAAATTTGGAAACAATAAAACACGAATCACAACTACAATAGTCACTACACATAGCAACACAACCGTCACGTCCACTGCTACCACAAATTCAAACAATGGACCATCAACCACAACAATATATACAACACTTTCAACATAACAAAATCCGACAAAAGAAAAGGGATCACTGATCATTTGCTCCTTAGTTTACAAATGATGCAATATTAACATTAACAATTCCACTCAATTTCTACCTAGCAACAATAGAGAAAGAGTTACTGAAAATGCAGATATAACTATTTCCGCCTGCGTCTACAAATCCAAGCACAACAACTATAGATTAAGAAAATGAGCTACCTGAATTTTTTATTTTAAATTTTTTATTTTAAATAAAAGTATTAACTTTAAATATATATATAAACCAAAAAAATATTAAAGCAAAAAAAGAATATTTAAAAAACATATTTAAGAAACATATATCTGAAGTTATTAAAGACAAAGAAGTACTGGATTTATATTGGAACGAATTTTCGTCATCCCTTGTCAATTTTGGTTTTGTAACAAACCGGTTTCGGCGAACCGCCATCTTCAGTGCTTGATTTCGTTCGGCGGTTCGCCGAAACCGGTTTGTTACAAAACCAAAATTGACAAGGGATGACGAAAATTCGTTCCAATATAAATCCAGTATCCACCCTGTCGGAAAAACACAAAACCAAATCAACATAAAGAAGTACATTGATATTTTAAATGACTTTTACCAAAGAATTTATAAATTTTAGCTTTTAAATAAAAATTAATTAATGTAAATAATTTTTTATACAATGTAAACTAAAACTGAACTTGGAACTGAAAGTAAGAATAATGAAAAATATTTTAAAAATATCAATACATAATATCTATATATATCGTATAAGTGACATACAGGGTGGCTGATAAATTTTGCTACATTAAGAAACTCAAATAATTTTTTTTTTCAGTGTATGGAATTCATTTTTCTTTTATTCATGTTAAAGCTCATTAAATTTTATTAAATATAGCTTAATTAGTTTTAGAAATAATGGAATTTAAAAAAGTTACCAAAAAGTTGTTCATTACTGCTTGGAGAGTTGAGACAGGAATAGCCGCAATTGTTTCTCGAATGGATTGCCTTAGTTCATTCAAATTTGTTGGTTTTGCTTTGAAGACTTCCTGTTTGCAATAACCCCACAAGAAAAAGTCAGGTGCAGTAAGGTCAGGCGACCTGGGTGGCCAACGGAATGTGGAGTTTCTGGCTATCAGCTTATTGGGAAATTTTCGTCGCAATTCTGTCATAACAGGTTGGGCTATATGAGGAGCTGCACCATCTTGCTGAAACCACACAGAGTTGAAAGAAATTCTCATTCGGCGTAATTCTGGATAGAAAAACTCTCTCAACATGCTCAAGTAACGGTCTCCAGTAACCGTAACGGTGTGACCGTTTTCTTCGAAGAAGTAGGGCCCGACAATGCAGCGTGATGAAACTGCACACCACACTGTGACACGAAGTGGATGCAATTCCGTCTCATGGAGTATCTGTGGGTTGGAAGCATTCCATATTCGACAATTTTGTTTGTTTATGTTGCCGTTTAAATCGAAATGGGCCTCGTCAGACATGAAAAGACAGTTCAACATGTTTCCATCCTCTTCCACTATTTGAAGCATCTTCTGGCAAAATTCCAAGCGAATCGGCAAGTCTGCAGCATTCAGTTTGTTGGCCATTTGAATTTTATATGGGAATAAGTCCAAATCCTTGTGCATAATTGACTGTAATGACTGTCTGCTTACAACCATTTGAGCAGATAAGCTTCTTGTCGAAACACGTGGATTGTTTTGTATGGCAGCAGCTACAGCAGCGATTGTTTCCTCCGTTCGAACTGAAGGGTTTCGATGGTAAGGTCTTCTGTTGACTGTCCCATGCTCGGCAAAATTGTTTACAAGTCCATCTGCTCGGAGGATTGCCGCCAAACGTGCGCCTATACTCTCTTTGAACCGAAACTACGGACTCCAGTGCGTGATAGCGGCCTACAATCCAAATTCTTGTTTCAGTGTCCCAGTTATCCATTTTTGTTAAATGTAAAAGTCAATCTGCAAAATAAAAAAAAAATTAACCAGATTCATTAAATAGAAAAAAGTTATTTAATTTTTTTTTGGTAGCGGCTTTCATCAGCCACCCTGTACAACCCTTAGACAGCATTGACTCAATATTGCCAGCAGCTACACCAACAACACCAGCAGAACGAGCATTCTACTTGAACTGCATTTTACGTACGCTGCGTGGGACGGCGCTGGATGTCGTAAGGAGAGAGCAACCGTCAGATTGGGTAACGTTGAGGGAGCTTTTGATCATAGTATATCTCTACTAGTAGCGCAACTAACAGCTGATTGCTAAAAACGCATATAAACACACGCACAGTTCTCGACACATTATTTGAAGAAAACTTTAGGATTCTTAAAGCAAAATATTAAAAAGCCATAAACCTAGCATATTTTTGAAGATATATCCTTTATAATATCCTATTTGTTGGCAAAAGAAGAATTTTTTATATTTTAATCAAGTTTTTTGTTGTTTTTTTTAAATTTAAATTAAAGGTTAAGTCCTTTTTTTAAAACATTTTAGTGTATTAAAATACAGCCATGTGCATATGCCTTTTGGCATTGCGTTTTGTTGATATTCGTATTTGCTATGTCATTGTTTCCTAATACGTAAACAAAGTTGTGGCAAGAAGAGATTTTTTTAAATGCGAAATTGTAATTTGTTTATTTAGTGGATTATGTTGTGTGTAAATGTAGCAAAAGTAACTCGAGTCAGCACAAAATACAACAAATTCATCCTCAACCTTTTAATAGCAGATATTGCACCATCTGCCATCAAGGAAAATGAAGTGTAAAATTGCTTTGGTGAGTAGAAAATTCGGTTATTGTTTAGTTTAGGAGACACGTGTTTGGACGTGTTTCAGTAGTTGTGGTCCTAAAGGAAACAATTACCGAACATTTTTGTGTTTGCCAAGGTAAACTTAACAAATCTTTTTATATGTGCCTCGAGAAGAGGCACAAAGGGCGTTCGAGAAAGCTGAAGAAGCTGGCAATGCGGAGGAGCTGGAGAATGCTTAACTTAATGGGTGTGCCATACGCAGGGGCATATTTGCGGCGATATTAAATTCGACTACAGTACACTCTTGTTTATATATATATTTTTAATTTAATATTTCATTTTATATGGATTACATACAATTTTTACAATTAAGTTATGTTACAACTTTTGCGTAAATATACATATTTAATAGAAACCTTTTTACGACTTTATTAGTAACTAAAATACTATGTCTGATGGATATTTTCTCCAGATCTGATTCGATATCTAAGTGCCGCTCAACGATGGCGTATTGTTCCAGACCGGTGGTTGAAGTCCTGTCTCCCTGTTTTGGAAAAATAAATAAGGTTTATTGTTAATATTGCCTTTCCAACAAATACCCAAATGCAAATACCACACACATACATACTAATTTTATACCCAGCGTGGCACCGCCCACATATAAATGAAGCAAATGCCAAATTCACCTATTATTAGCTTCAGAACCGCGTTAAATATCATTACGAAACATGAAACGAAAGATTGGTTAAGTACTTTAGACGCCAGACGCACATTCATTTCTATTTATGAGATTGCGCACATGGTAGTAGAAAAAGTTTGAAACCTCTATAGGTCATAACTCCACAACAATTTAGCAATTTACCATGACCACTTTTACACAGCTGGGTATTTAATGTTCGGTTCCACCCGAACTTAGGCTTCCTTACTTGTTGATAATTGTTTACGACCGCCACCGAGTGCTAAAACACGTCAAAGAATGGGTAATACTTTACATCCAACGTCAACTGTAAAAACTGCACTAGAAATGTCGATATTGGTACCCAGCGACGCGTTACGGTCCCAGGAACGACGCGTTACGGTCCCAGAATCCTGGAAACCATAATAAGGAAATTCATTATGTGTAGTAATGTAAAAGTTATTGGCAAAAAACCAAAAAATTACGCAGGTATTTACGTGCAGAACACCTTCTGCGTAGGCGGCCTCCGGCCACGCTTCAAAAAAAATAACCCTTAGCCGATCCAACACTGGCTACGCGATCGACGGTATTTCTGCGTGAAACACACTTTTGCACATTTTGTAACACCCATTATGTGTGACTACAACAACCACATGAAAATGACAGAAAATTTTCAACTTTGATTGCAAATAATTCTTGACAGAAATATAAAATTGAATTTCCGTCTTCGAGTTGTTGATACCGATGTCAAAGCATGTTTTTTGATAACTCTACCAACATTTTTGGACGTGTTTTAGCAGTTGACGTTAAATAGAAAGAATTACCAAATGACATTTTTTATGTTATTCATGTATTTTCGTATGAACTTATACCACAACAATTAAATATACGATAATTTTTACTTAACCTAAGCAAAATAAATAATAAATCAAACACTAGCTGGCAAATTTTACATATATAAAAATTGTATGCTCAGTTAAAATTGGAGCAACATATAGTAACTATTTGCAAACTTCGTACTAAGTTTAACTCCTTTTTTGAATTTTAGGGTTTTGTGCGAATTTTGTCGAAAGTCCCCGACACTGGTCTTTCATTCCACGCAGCCGAGTACCATTATCCACTGCCTTCGACTCAAATTCGCAAAATGGCTGAAAACTTATATGCCAAACTAGTATAGGTAAACAATGCTTTTGATTGATGAGTTCGGAGAACATCTCCAATTTCTACTCTCATTTTGCAAGTAAGCAACATAAAATTAAAAGGTAGCGTTCGACTTCTATGTGAAGAGATAAATAACAAAATTTGTAGAATTAAAGATTATATTAAATTAAAAAATGAAAGTAGTTCAACTAAAACATTTTTGATAAATGAATTAGAACAATTAAGTATCAAAACTCTTAAGAGAGAATTGCCAAACCATTTAACAGCGTTATTTAACGCAAACTTAGCAACTAGTGTAAAAACTGCAGTTAAAATTTTAAAAGAGAATGACGCTTATGATTATAAATACAAACGAGATTTAAAAAACAATTCAGGGGCTCCCCATTGCTCTAGTGATATTAAATTTCATAAAGGTGGATTTGAGAGCTTCACTTTACCCGATGGAAATCAGCTTTGTCAAACTTTAAATAATAACAACTTTCATACACGGGGAGTCTCATCAGGTAACACCACTTTAAGCCATAATCAATCTATTCAGGTGAATATTGGCCAACCCAGCCCACAAAAGCATTATAACCATTCGTTCAATAATCCTATTATGTATACCCCAAGCAATGTCTTGCAAACGAATTCAATACATGCAAGGAAGTTTAACCCGGCAGACTCTAACCAGTCTAGAATATGTAGGTATGGTCAACCTGAGCAAATGGATCAGGATGCCTCAAATTTTCAATTAGAAGCCTCGGAGGACTACCCTCAATTAAATTGACCCTTAATAACAAACAAATAAAATTTTTAATAGATACGGGTTCATCAGTTGGTTTAATTAAACCATACATACTCAGCATTAAAGCTACAAAAGTAAAACCTATAATTTTAAAAACGGCAACCGGGAAAGTTGTGCTAGACACGGTACAAGAAACAACTGCTTTTACTAAGCAAAGTTTGAAATTCTTTGTGCATAATTTTTCTAACAACTACGAAGGACTTTTGGGTTTTGATATACTTAAGAAACTAAATTCGAAAATAAATCTGGAAAATAATACTATTCATTTAAGTGGGAGGCTTTATAAGTTTTTGAATACCAATGGCTCGATAGATAACTTTAATAATAGTTTAAATATTATAGATGACTACAACGATGAAACTAAATTTAGATTAAGCCACTTAAATGACGAGGAATGCAAAGGGATCAAAAGCTTATTGCAACAATTTAAGCACATATTTTATAAGGAAGGAGATCAGCTAACTTTCACCCACAAAATAAAGCATAGAGTCAAAACAATTCATGAGGACCCCATCTATGTTAAGTCTTACCGATATCCGGAAGTGCCCAAAGCGGAAGTAGATAAGCAAATAATGGAAATGCTAAAGCAAGAAATTATTTGCCATAGCGATTCTCCGTACTCTGCACCGCTATGGGTTGTGCCTAAAAAACCGGATCACTCTGGGAAAGAGAAATGGAGAATAGTTTTCGACTTTCGTAAGCTAAATACACTAACCGTAGACGATAGGTACCCGATCCCAAGCATGGATGAAATACTAGACAAACTGGGAAAATTTATGTACTTTTCCACCTTGGATTTAGCGCAGGGTTTCCACCAAATCGAGATGGACCCTGCCCATAGAAAGAAGACTGCCTTCTCAACGCAAGGGGGGCACTACGAATTTTTACGTCTGCCATTTGGGTTGAAAAATGCGCCAGCCACATTCCAAAGGTTAATGAATACAGTATTGGAAAGGTTAATTGGTAAAAATTGTATGGTATATTTAGACGATATTGTCGTTTTTAGTACGTCACTACAGGAGCATATCGAATCGCTCGATAAAGTTTTCCAAAGACTGTCTAACGCTAACCTCAAAGTACAACTTCCTAAGTGTGAGTTTCTAAAACATGAAACAGAGTTTTTAGGGCACGTAGTAACGCCATCAGGCATAAGGCCAAACCCGAATAAAACTAAGGCGATACTTAATTATCCGGTACCTCAAACAGAAAAAGAGATAAAACAGTTTTTGGGTTTGGCGGGGTTTTATCGCAAAATTATTAAAAACTTTGCAACGATTACAAAACCGCTTACAAACTGTTTAAAAAAGGATAACACGATAAATGCGCAAGATAAAGAATATCTAAAAGCCATTGACACCATAAAAGTTTTGATAACAGAAGATCCAATATTAGTGTACCCAAATTATGAAAAGCCATTTACGTTAACTACGGACGCTTCTAACGTCGCTTTAGGTGCAGTGCTAAGCCAACAAAGCCACCCTATATGCTTTGCGAGTCGCACTCTGAATGAGCATGAGCTTCACTATTCCACAACAGAAAAAGAATTATTAGCAATGGTTTGGGCCACTAAATATTTTAGACCATATTTGTATGGTAGGAAATTCACTATAAATAGCGATCATAGACCACTTCAATGGCTGCATAATTTAAAAGAGCCAAATGCAAAGCTTCAAAGTTGGAAAATTCGCCTAAATGAGTATGACTTCGGCGTGAAATATATTCCAGGAAGGGAAAACTACGTTGCGGATGCGTTATCTCGCATCAAAATAGAGGAATGCAATGCTGAGGAAGATGAAATTGCCTCAAATTGTGCAACAACTCATTCAGCTCAGGAAGACAGGAAGAGTTATATCCATATAACAGAAAGACCATTAAATCTGTTAAAAATCAAGTTAAGCTAATAAGGGGGAATGAAAGCAATTGCCAAACAAAATAAATTTTTGGTAATAATTGTACTCTGATAACCTACAGAAAAGTAACCCCAGAATATATAAAAGAAATAATTAAAAGCTACTTTCTAAAGAATAACACTGCTATATACATGCCAGATGATAATGATTTCCTGCAGTTTTAAAATATTTATAAAAGTTTGATAAGTAGTAGTAGAAACAGAGTTTATAGGGCAACTAAAAAATTAAAAATGTTTTAGAATATTCAGATTTCAAATCCATTGTTACAGAAATTCACTTAAGTGGACTTCACCAGGGGATAGAAAAAGTAGCAAGATGTTTTAAAGAAATCTATTATTATCCAAACTATCTGAAAGAAATTTCAAACATTATTAATAGTTGGGAGCTTTGTAATCACTGCAAAAGTGACCATATTGCCAATAAGCTTCCATTCAAAGTTACGCCTCTAGTTTATGAGATCAGGGAAAAATTTGTTTTAGATTTTTGGAAATGGGAAAATGATTATTATTTGACTTGTATCGATTTATTTTCTAAATTTGCTATGGTAGAAAAAGTGAAGGCACTAAACTGGCTTGAGGCGAAAAGAGCTTTACTAAAAATATTTAATACCATGGGACCCCCCAAAATTATGAAAGTTGACCAAGATCAGGGCCTAAATAATGTAAACATCAAACAATGGTGTGATCAATTAAACATAAAAGTTGAAATAACAACAGGAAAAACAGGTATAGGCGATATTGAGCGGTTACACAAAACACTTAATGAAAAATT
This sequence comes from Merzomyia westermanni, assembly GCA_949987695.1. Taxonomy (NCBI): domain Eukaryota; kingdom Metazoa; phylum Arthropoda; class Insecta; order Diptera; family Tephritidae; genus Merzomyia; species Merzomyia westermanni. The sequence continues at coordinate 113,390,955 of OX465290.1, read as the reverse complement.
AAGAATAATAAATACATCAGAAGACAAGGAATTAAAATATTTAGAAATAGAACAAGCGATTTATACCTATAATCATACAATTATTCACTTAACTACAGGGGAAGTTCCCTACAATATATTTTTCAATAAAGAACCACCAAAAAATGATCCCCAAAAAATTTAAGAAAAAAGAATTGAAAACATCAATAAATACAGACAAGAAAAAGAAATTGACACCAATTTTGTAAATGCTGAAAATGCAAGGAAAAGATCAAATAAAATATCTAACCCATATAGACAAGTAAGATTGTTAAAAACAGAAGATGATGGGGAACACCATATTGTAAAATTTAAAAATCAAAAAGTTAGAAAGTATAAAAACCAGTTTAAAAGGAAAAAGAAAAAATATTGAAGAAATGAGATTTTTTATTTCATTATTGCTATTTCATTATTTGTGTTTGTGTAAATATTATTTAAATAACTTAAGCTATTTCAACTAATCATCTCATCGTTGTAATTAAAAGAAAACAAATAATAATGTATGAAACTGAAAAATTATTATTTAAACATAAGAAAAAAAAAATTTTTTAAATTGGATTAGATATAAATGTAAGTACTTCAGTTAAGAACTATGGAGAAGTTTAAAGTTGGGAGGAGTGACATATATTCGTATATATGTCTACTACATATGTACGTGTGTGACTCTACTCCCAAACGTCTCGCTCACATTTCACCTCTTATACTCAGAGATAGGAGTTCGAAGTGTGGGTGATGACATAGTAAATTAATATTAAGCGCTCATTACGATTTAACCACTTGAAGCGAATAAAGGTTATACAAATTTAGTTAAACCTAAACCTCGCGTTTTGTTCATTATTTATATATGTTTATATATATCAAAATGTTTACATTTCTATATATTCATATATTTATAGTAACCAATGATTGATATTTCATCATAATTTATTTTTATAAATTAATTCAACTTCTGTTTATATTTTTAAAAACTATAAAAGCCAATTAATGCAATTATTAAATGAAGCACTTACTTAGTTTATTTCCATACAAAAACAAAAAATGTTTAAAGCTAATGGAAAGTAATTTGAAAATGTAAACTAAAAGAACGAACTATCTAAAATATTTCAAAAATATAAGCATGTGCTCAATTAATATGAATATAATGAAAAATAAGAAGATAAAGTAATTTAATTTGAAGTCCAAAACAATTTTAAAGACGTGAAAATGCGCCTCCTAGTTTAATACATATATTGTACAGCTTTTTATACCTAGTAGTGCAACCAACACAAGGTATATTAACTTTAGTCACTTAACGGCAGTACGTAACGGCATAAACTGATCGAGATGGATATTGACTTATATTTATATATCAAAATGTTTAGGACGAAAAGAGAAATTGATTAAGCCATGTCCGTCCGTCCGTCTGTGGACACGATAACTTGAGTAAATTTTGAGATATCTTAATGAAATTTGGTATGTAGGTTCCTTGACACTCATCTCCGAGCGCTATTTAAAATGGGCGAAATCGGATGATTGGCCAGCCCAGTTTTTACATATATTTGCGAAAACACAAAAAAAGTGATTGCTCACCCATAAGGATAAAATTTGGTGCGTACATTAAGATTGAGGCGTAAAATACATTTTTCAAGAAATTTGTTTAAAATGGGCGTGGCACCGCCCACTTTTGATTAAGCCAAATTTAGAAATGTTATTAATCATAAATCAAACACCGTTCAAGGTGTGCAAGGAATGTTCGAGGAAAAAATGGGCGAAAACGGTTAAGGTCCACGCTTACTTTTGTATGAAAGATTTTGAAGAGGATCGTAGATATATTAAATAGGCAATAACTTTGCGTTAAATAGCTTACATCATCTATATGTAATTTTTAAAGTTTTCGTAAACTAATAAATCCAAAAAATAAAAATGTTCGAAAATGGGCGTGGCCCCGCTCTTTTTATAGTGGATTATTCCACAAACTTTTTATGCCATAACTCCGCCAGAGATTGATTTGTCGAAACGAAATTTGGTGATAATGTTCAATATATAAAGGTAACTGTCTGTTGTAAAAATGGGCGAAATCGGTTCAAGTCCACGCCCAGTTTTTTAACATAGTTCTGAAATTTTTTTTTTAATTTAAAAAGCGATATTTCTACAACTAAGCAAGTTATATCAATCAGATTTTGCACACATAATAAGCTTTTCAAGAAAAACTCGGCCGCAACAAAATTTTGTAATTTTTGAAGAAGTAGGCGTGGCGCCGCCCACTTTTCAGCATACAATTTCTGCTATTTTCAAAGGCAATCGCTTATAATTCCATCTTGATATTTCAATGCAAATTGGTCAGCTGCTTCTTAGTAGTATGTATTATACTCCTGCCAAAAATTAGCCAAATCGGGAAACACACAAGCAAAATATTCGGGCACGTAGTTAATAGTCCACTGCAATAGCGAAGTTATATATCTTTTTTGATTTTCATACCTTTCATAAACATTAAATGTATGTAAGTATGAGAACAAGAAGAGATAAGTTCACTTAAATGATCAGCAAGATAAGCGGAGTCGATTTAGCCATGCCCTCTCTGTCCGTTTGTCTGTCTGTCCGTCTGTCTATATGAACGCAAACTAGTCTCTCCGTTTTAAAAAAGAATGCTGAAATTCGTTGTTTGCTTTCGCCATTTTATAATATACTAGCAAACCGGGTATACGTTGTTTTGACGTTTTATACATAGAACACATCTATATATAAAATGTCATTAACTTGAAACAAATAAACTCCTAGCTATACCGAACTGCAGCTTTATATAAGGTGGCGCAAAAGTAAGCTTCCGATGTTCAGCATATCGGTTGTGGCACGTGCAGTGTGTGCTGTTGCACCGTCTTATTGGAACCACATGTTTTCCAATCCCAATTCATCAAGTTGCGGCAAAAAGAACTCGTTGATCATTGCTCTGTAGCGCTCACCATTCACAGTAACCGTTTGGCCCCGACCGATTATTGGTCAAATAAATAGTCAGCAATATTCCGCAGTGTAGCGTAACATTGTTTATTAACGTGTATTTCGCATGTGTTTACTACACAAATGTCAAAACAGAACTGACTTTAGGGGCTAATCGCAAAATTTATAGCATTTTCTGATAGGAGGATTACTTTTTTTTGTATAACCTGGGGGCTTTTCCAAAATACAGACTGTGTCGTGGCCAGCGAACTCCTGAACCTATCGTGAAAGTTCAAGAGCAAAAACAAAACACAAAATATGCGGGCGTGGCACCGCACCGCCCATTGTTCCAAAATTATGTAGATATTGACTAAGTGACACATATATCCAAATATCATTAATTTAGACCAAAAAAGTTTTGAGTTAGGACGAATTTAAACTTTATGTAGCCTGAGGGCGTGGCTCCGCCCACTTTTGCACACTATATATTGTCTATGCTGTACCCAGTGAACCCAAGTATATATTGTGAAAATTTCATAAAGATCGTTTAAGTATTTTGGCGCCTAAAAAAGATTTATATCGATTTTTGCTACGCACACAAGGTATATTACTCCATTCGACATAAACGTATCGGGATATATATTTATTAATGTATATCAAAACGTTCAGGATGAAAAGTAAAATATCCGGGCAAGTAGTTAATACCCCACTGCAAAAGCGAAGTTGCATATATTTTTTGATTTTCATACCTTTCATGAACATGAAATGTTTGTACGTATGAGAAGGAAAAGAGATAGTCCCATCAAAAACTATACTGAAATGATCAGAAGGATGAGCTGAGTTGATGTAGCCATGTCCGTCTCTGGATACGTCTATCTGTATGTCGATCTGTGTATTTGAACGCAAATATGAACTGAAAGTATTAAATTAGACCTGCGTAAATTGGGATGCCATAATAGATGACTACTAGGTATAGAATGTTCGGTTTCACCCGAACTTAGACTTCTTTACTTGTTATATTTACTTTCAGCTTTTCATTATGAATAATGGGTGTGAAGAGTGCAGATATATCTTTCATAACATGTGGTTTTACACGAGGTAGAAAGGGATGCCGTATACTGTACGTGTGCACACGGACAGCAAACCATAGCATATGTCTACTAGTAGCGCAACTTACTCCGAATCTGCACACAAACACAAACCACACAGGGTGAATTGTATGCAATAATAAAACAATGAAATTTAAATGCTGCAATATTGAACGTGAAGACTTAAAACACCCAAATTATTGAATATAAAGCAGTTATAACACCTTATCAGTTCCTGCAGAATGTAAATTTCAGTTTAAATTGAAGTTTTTAGTTGTAGTTTTTACTTTAAAGCAACTCTGAACGCGATTTCCTTCATTACACTCTCTCGGAGTACATTCATCCACTGCCTTCCACTCCGATTCGCAAAAGAAGATGCCAAACTAGTACGGGTAAACAATGCAGCAAACACATGGTTAGATTTGGCACACTGCTCTTCAGAAACTAATTAAGAAAAATAAGCAAAAAAAACGCAAACGCAAGTCTGACTTACCATTTAACTGGTACCTGTCTAGTAGGGAAGTCAACGAGCGCAACCCTATATTTTGCTTGGGGGATTTACAGCCAGTCTCGCGAAGTGAAAAATAATTGTTTTTTAATAATAATAATTCCCAACGGATTACCCACCATATTCCCCCGACCGGCGCGAGGGGCGCATCCGCATACCGCGCGGATTATTCGTTCGTGCCGAGTCGTTGAAAGGCTTTCGTTTGTTAATCGTCTAGATCTAAAACTGCTCAGCTACAGAAAAAACCTCATCAGCTAAGTAAAGTAGATATAAGATAGATTGTACATTAAGAAATAACTAGTTAACAGAATAAAATTATTGTTAGAAGTTAATATAGAAGTCAAAGAATAAGAAACGATTAGTAGCTATGTATTTAAGATAGAAAGAATTGATTTTTTTATGCTAAAAAGCGAGTCTGAAATATCAAATCTACCAGAAAGAGAGTTATAATCTTGACACAAACAGCGAAAAGGCTCATTTAACTGAAAATTGGTTCGGCACTGTTTTAAGACTAGAGGTTTGAAATGCCTTGAAGGACGAGACGGTACATTGAAGTTCACTTCTCTTAGAAGAAATGGGCTGGAGGGTGCACCATTTAGCAATTTGATCATAAAAACAATTCCAAGCATTTCCCTCCGACTAGAAAGTGTGTGCAGATTAATGAGTTCTAAACGATTCGTATAGGGTTGCCGATTATACAAGCAAATAGTAAAAATTGTTTTGGTTCTAGGCGATCTACATGAACCTGGTAACGCGGGCTCCAAATTATAAAACCGTATTCAAGTATCGGTCTGACTAATGTAGTGAAGAGGGCTTTAGTTACATAAGGGTCGCTAAATTCTTGAGACCATCGTTTAACGAATGCTGAAACACCTCTAGCCTTATTGACTGTTGTGTTAATATGGCGGTTGAAACTGAGTTTATGGTCCATAGTAACCCCCAGGTCAACAAAATCATACACTTGCTCAAGACTATAATTGTTAAGAGTATAGGAAGCCGGCTGAAAGGCGCATGGTTTGACATTTTTTAAAGTTAAGTGGCATATAATTTAAATCGCACCAAGTAACTAGTGTATCTAGATCTGATTGTAGCTTACTTCTATCTTCAAATGACGAGAATGACATGAACAGCCATACGTCGTCAGCATACATTAAAATTTTTGAAGACTTAATTATTGGAGAAACATCATTTATAAACAACAAGAACAGAATCGGGCCAAGATGGCTTCCTTGAGGAACTACTGAAGAGACATAAATGACATCGGATACAAAATTTTTAAACTCTACTCTTTGTGTCCTGTCACTAAGGTAAGAAAAGATCCAGCGATTGAGACCCGGCTGGAAGCCCAACTGATCGAGTTTATGAATAAGTACTGAGTGACACACTTTGTCAAAAGCTTTGCTGAAATCCGCATAAAAAACGTCGGTGTGCATATTTTTTCTACAGCCATTTGAGACTTGACTGGTAAACTCAAGTAAATTCGTAACTGCGGACTTTCCCTTACTGAACCCGTGTTGGCAGTCTGTCTAAGCTTTATGGAGGGCGAGTAGTTTTTTTGAGTTATTTTTTAATTTAATTTTATTTTTTATATTATATTATTGGTTTAGAGAGGAAAAGGGGGTGTGCGGAGCACATGTTTAGTTTAGGGAGCCCTTTTCTAATATTTGTTTAATTATTTTATTTATTTGAGTTATTTGTTCTATATAGAACGGGGGGTGCGAGGCACCTTTACACCTTGTATGTATTAATTGGGGGCGAGCACTGTTGGCTCTGAGCCATTGCACGGGATCGGCTTCCTCATTCTCGTTGTGAAAAACCCCCTTTGCACATATTGCATAGGGGCGATATTTTGGGAGTTTAATGGGGGGTGCGGAGCACATGTTACACCTTTTATGTATTAATTGGGGGCGAGCACTGTTGGCTCTGAGGCATTGCGCGGGATTGGCTTCCTCATTTTCGTTGTGAAAAACCCCCTTTGGGATTACAAAACATAAACTATATCTTTGGGATATTTCATAAGCTGCTTGCGAATTACAAGAGAGTGCAGCGTTAATAAAATAGACGAAATAAATCGTTATAGCTTATGTCGCTTAAACATTCTCGCCCCCCTAGACGGCTTAGTCGTCTAGTGATATTCATAAGTCGCCGGTTCGAATCCGGCTCGAAGGACCATGTCTAAGCATTGTGTAATATATTTGTAATGCTTTTTCCGCCGGTGTTTAAGTTGTTTAGTAGATAGGCGATTGTATCAATCCGCTGCTGTGTAAAGGACCAAAGCGTTTACGACGGTGTTTGGTTGCCAATGCTTCGTCTCAGTGCTGTCCGGCCTTCCTATGCAGTAGTAGGTAAATATGATGACGTCGATTAGCTGCTATTTCTGTGTTGATATTGAGCGTATTTCGGTTTCGGCTCAGCTATGTTAAGTTGGTTGTCTAATCAGGAAAACGATTTTTAAAAATTCCTTCAGATATCCGCAAAAAGCTTTAAAAATTTATTCTTTTCCGAGCAATGAGCCAATGTTACAATCCAATGTGGCTGCTTGAGATTTTGTTTGCGTAAGGGAGTTGTTGCCGTGGTTTTGGGGTTGAGCCTGTCTGAACTGGGGATTGTTTTGACTGGGGTGAGGCCTTGAGAAGTTTGTGGAGGGTGGATTAGATCGGGGTTTGGCAGGTCGCCATTGATCCACCCTTTCCACTATCTCGTAGCGAGTGGCAGAAACTGGTTCATTTGGGACCAGTTCGGCAGGTCTCTTCTGGAGCTTAATGATTGCTCCCACAGGGCAACTGTATTCTCTGGCAGTTTTGAGGTTACCAGATATATGAGGCCCACTGTGTTTTGGGTTGTATATATATTTTGTACCGCAAGGGATTTTAGTGTACAATATAACTTTGTGTGTGTGCGAAATTTCGCCTTAAGGGATTTGGGTATACCGAAGTATTAAAGTAATTTGGCGGGAAATATTGTTTTTGGCGGGAGCCAACAAATTGAAATTTGGGACTTATAATTTGGGGATTATAATTTTATATTATTATAATGTATGGGCAGGGGCTGGTTTCTTCAATGGCGAAGAAGGACCATTAGTTAATTTATAGGATTATGAACTACTTACGTTGTGGTACGCACCCTGCTGGGGTGTAAGTGTGTGCCCTCCTGAGCGAAGGTCCTTAAATGCTGCTAAATACAGCTGTTCTCATAAGACTTGAATGTCGCGGTGTTATCACGTTCCACAATAAATCAGTCACAAAATAGCACAATTCTTTTATTAATAAACTTCCGTTCAAGATTCCTTTGTAGTTCCAACAATTTGTAATTTTCCTCACTCTTAACACCACAAACTGGCAGAAAATCTCGACTTTGTCTTCTCCTTTATGTACTTTCATAGAGTCATTGAGCAGTTTAAATAAAATAAATATGTGAAACTAAATTTGAAAGATAAACCAACTAGTTTTTTTTGAGCGCAAATGTGATACAATAATTTTCTTTCGGTGGTAAAAAGAGCAAGAATTTAATAATAAGCCGGTGTAAAACCATTAACAATAATAATATGACAATAGAAAAAATGATGGCCGAGCAGCTGTCAGCTGTGTGGCGAATTGGTGTGGGGTGATTTACGCGTGGTTGCCACACGTCCCAAATAGATCCAATTTCAACACTTAAACCTAAAGGTGAGTTCATAAGTTGTGATGAGTAAATATAATGTAATAATAATAAAATATAATGTAATCCATGCGTTATAATGAGATTCTATACCATTCATGGAAAATATTTATGCAACGAGTATTATTCTATGTAAAATTCATGAAATATGTATATAATGGGTAGGTTTTGGAATTGGGACGTGTGGCTACCTATGTCGCGTAAACATTCTGCCTCCCCTAGGCGTACTAAGCGCCTAGTGTATGCTGCAACTCCTGCAAGGCCCGAACTGCTTCCTGAATAAGGATCCGCCCCACCTTATTTTTATACGTGGCTGTGCGTAAGCCGGTTGCGGTGCACCGGATGGTGCGATCCCCGACGCTGGTTGGTCGTGATGGTTGACATGTATTTGGAGCACGACCATTAGCCTTGGGAGGCTGTGGTTAAAGACGGCGACGGCGAGTTGCTGCTCGACGGTGCGGTTCGTGGTGGCGTGGTGTCGGAGGTATTTCCGCTGCAGGTGGTGCGACGTACGCTGGCTGGCGACCTCCGGTGTCCCGATGAAGGAATGTATGGTGATGCTGCCCGCAGACCCGGCAGCTTTCTGTGGAGGTGCACTGGTTGGTGCGATGGGACAGCGCTAAGCAGTTGGTGCAATACTGATGTGCCCTAGCGACCAAGAAGCGTTGTTGCGGCTGCATGGCCGTGAACACAGGGCACATCAGCAGCGCGTGATGACGCATGCACAATTTACATTTGCGGTAATCCGGTACGGGTTCGATACGGCACTTGTGATGCCAATGAGCGGCGTGGTGTTGGGACCGGAGGGCGTTGACGATCCATCTGTTGAAAAGAGAGAGTAATATATGCATATTAGTTATACGCCTGGGATTAAGCATATGTTTGGGGAGTGCCTAAGTTGTTGCCTGAGTGCTAACGATAGTATGAGCTTTGTGGACTGTATTAAGTTAGGGAGATGGGAGTGGGCACTGAGGGCCCTCGTCACTCTCAGATGACGGTAGAAAGCACAGTTTCGTGAGAGGTCTTGTGAGAATTCCGTTCTGGGTGCGGACGGCTACGACACGAATGTGTCCGTCTCGTCCTGGGTGTAGGCTTTGTAATCGACCTAGTCGCCACTCGGTGGGAGGTAAGTTGTCTTCTTTAATGATGACTAGGTCGCCAATTTTCGGGGGAGTTTGAGCATTTTTCCAACGGTAACGCTTTTGAAGGTCCGTGAGGTAATCAGTTTTCCAGCGTTTGTTGAACTGATGATGCAGAACTTTCAGTCGTTCCCACCTATTTATCAGAGAGAGATTTTCGTGATTCGGTTCGGGAAGCGAGAGCATTGGTGCTCCTCGAAGAAAATGACCTGGCGTGAGGGCGGTGAGGTCATTCGGGTCCTGAGAAAGCTGGGAGATGGGACGAGAGTTAAGTACGGCCTCTATCCGAATTAATAAAGTCGAGAACTCTTCGAAGGTAAAGCTGTGGGTTCCGGAGACCTTTTTAAAGTGTGTTTTAAAGCTTTTGACAGCGGATTCCCATAATCCGCCCATGTGAGGTGCGCCGGGGGGTATGAACTTCCAATTGATTCCTTGGAGGGCGTACTTCTGTACGATATCCGTCGATACTTCTTTCAGGAACGTTACGAATTCCAGTTCGGTAGCACGCTTGGCGCCGATGAATGTTTTGCCGTTGTCGCTCATCATCTGATTCGGGTACCCTCGGCGTCCTACAAATCGGGCGAAGGCGGCAAGAAAAGCCTTGCTGGTGAGGTCTGAGCATAATTCCAGGTGGACCGCTTTGGTGGTAAAACAGACAAAGACGGCCACGTCGCCCTTTACGAGGGTTTGAGATCGAAGCATGGATGCTTTCAATTGAAATGGGCCAGCGAAATCCACACCAGTCGGGGTAAAGGGTGGAGCGAATCTACAACGTTCGGGGGGCAAGGCTGCCATAATTTGTGATTGCGTTTGTTGTTTGTGAGTGGTGCAGACTTTGCACTGGAATATGCATTTTTTGATCAGTGGTTTGATACGGGAAATGAAAAATTCTTGCCTTAAGATTTGTTGCATGAGACGAGCTTCCGCATGTAGGAGCATTTCGTGAAGGAATCGTATATATAGAGTACAGAGCCGAGACTTTGCGGGTAGGATGATGGGATGACGCTCATTGTAAGTGAGGGTTGCATGGGCCACTCGACCATTCACTCGGAGGACTCCGCTCTTGTCTAGGAAGGGATTGAGTACGAGCAGGGAGCTCCGTGGTCCAATCGGGTTTGAGTCTTCTAGACATGATCTTTCAAGAGCGTAGTATCGAGTTTGGGCCATTATGATCAGGCGATGTTTCGATCTTTTCAGATCAGCATGAGTTAGAGAGGGTTCGGCTGGGTCATTAATACCGTTCACCGCGTCTTTTAGCCGACGTAGAAATTTTAGTACGTAAGCCATTATACGTAAAGCACGAGGGTAGGAAGAGAACCGATCTAAGAGATCCTCCGTCTCTTCCGTAGCATGTAGGGCTTCTACTTTACGTGACTCTGGGGGGTTGACGTTGCGAACTGTTGGTTGAGGCCAATCTTCGGGGGGTTTGGAAAGCCACTCTGGACCATTCCACCAGAGGGCAGAATTAGAAAGATCGACTGGGGTAAAACCTCGGGTTCCCAGATCTGCGGGGTTATCTTTACTTCGCACGTGTCGCCAAGGGACATTACCTACGAGGTCTATGATCTGGGCTGTTCGATTGGAGACATAGGTCTTCCATGAGTGAGGTGGCTTTTCGAGCCAGGCTAACACGATCTCGGAATCCGACCACATGGTCAACTTTCTTCCAGTGAGGCCGGGATGGGGTTGCACTACTGCGACTAGTTTGGCTAGTAAGAGAGCTCCGCATAGTTCCAGGCGTGGCAGACTTATAGCTTTGACAGGAGCCACTTTGTCTTTGGACACGAGGAGATGAGAGTAAACTTGAGTGCCGACAGTAGTTCGCACATAGAGTGTTGCGCAATAAGCCTTTTCAGAGGCGTCGCAAAAACCATGGAGCTCGAGCAGATGCTCAGGGGCGAAGTTAATCCATCGGGGCATTTGCATATTTGAGATTGACTGCAGATTTCTTGAGAATGGCGTCCATTTTACGAGACGTATCAGTTTGACCACTTCATCCCAATCAGTCCCGTCTAACCACAATTCCTGCATCAGGATTTTGAGAGCATCAATAGTCTCTTTTAGGGATTGCTCGGCTGAGGGAAGATCATGACTGCCGGATAAAATATCGTCAACATAAAAGTCCTTTATTGGACTGTCTTCGGGAGTTCGGAATATTATCCGTTGGTAGTCTCGGTTATCGGGGTGTAGGAGTATCTGGCGATAAATTTTTTCTACATCGCCATTAAACACATATTTATATGTCCGCCATTTTAACAACATAAGTCGGAGATCGGGTTGGAGGGTTGGTCCGGTACATAACACATCGTTAAGGGAGTGACCGGAACCTGACTTCTTGGAAGCATTGAATACAACTCTGACTTTTGTTGTCTTTTTGTCTGGCCTGACGACGGCATGGTGAGGGAGATAGAAAGAGCAGTATTTTCCTTGGGATTCCAATTCATTTGGATTGCACTCTTCCATGTGGCCGGTTCGAATCCCCTCTTTGGGATTACAAAACATAAACTATATCTTTGGGATATTTCATAAGCTGCTTGCGAATTACAAGAGAGTGCAGCGTAAATAAAATAGACGAAATAAATCGTTATAGCTTATGTCGCTTAAACAAGTCAGCTATCAAAGTAGAGGTCGGACCCGTAAGTTGATTTGTAATAATAGCTTCAAACAATTTTGGGATGGCAGAAAGCTTTGCTATACCACGATAGTTCTCTATAGAAGACCTACTCCCGCTTTTATGCAGCGGTAGAAGAAACGATTCTTTCCACGCAGTTGGAAAAACACCCCACCTTAGTGATAGATTGAACAAATTGGTAAGGGGTTGGTAAATATGGTTCGCAAACTTTTTCAAGAAACATGTAGGAATCCTATCAGGACCATATTTAAAAGATTCTTTTAAGGTTTTAAGGTAAATTAGATTATCTTTGGCGCATATAATTGGTGAATTAATTAAATTTGTCTCGTGTAGCTTATAGGAATAATTTTGAAAGTTTGAATTGGTGACGGCAGAATAGTTAGAAGTGAAAAATTGAGCAAAGAAATTTGCGATATCTTGATTCTCTTTCTCTTTATGGCGCGATATACAACAGGTATATCATCATAAACCTCCTAAGAGATTTTTGCGCCAAGCTTCTCTTCCAATTTGTGGTGTGCCGATTTGAATTTTCCCTACAAATTGGTGGGACCTACAGTTTTTTGCCGAATCCGAACGGCATCTACAAAGGAGACGAATTTTTGCTGAGAAGCCTGTCATGGCAGAAATACACTCGGAGAGTTTGCCAAACCACTGCCGAGGGGCGACCCCGTTTTGAAAAACTTTTTTCAAATCACTTTTGATGTTACCTGTACCAGAGCTCGAACCATGGACCTTCGGTGTGGTAGGCCGGCAACACTACCTCCACACCACGGCGGCCGCCTTATATCTTGATTATCGCTAGACATAATGTCTTGATATTTCATGGGTGAGGGAAACCCTGATACTTTACGTTTAGAATTTACGAAACCAAAAAATTCTTTTGGATTGAGAATAATGTCTCTTTTGGTTTTAGAGATATAAGCTTTATAGCACTTTTTATTTAAATCTATGTACTTCTGACGTAGTATGGAATACAGTAAGTAATCCGGATTTCTTATATAAATTAAATGATCGCGTTTCCTATTTTCGCTGAGATATCTTTATATATATAGTTCTTCATAGACTCAATTCCCCTAAACGGCTTGACTAATTTTGTTCAAATTTGTTGTGCGTATCAAATGCAGCTCGAAAAAGGTTTAGATTTACAATTTGATTTGCAAGGTGACTAAGCTCTGGAGTTTGGACTTAAATCTGGACAAAAGGTATTGACGTCGTCACTTGTTGTTGTTGTTTGTAACGACAAAAAACTCCCCGGAGGTTGTCGAATTGACAGTCCTTGGCCGGATATGAACCCGGTGCGCTCCGGTACTCCCTTGCGGTGCTGCCCGACTGCCGTGGTAGCGATTTGGTATAACCAGTGCACCTTCTAGGTTATGTCACCCCTCCTTCCTTAGGGAAGGAGAAGATGTGAGTAATGACAGGAGAAAGGCATCATTTCCGTAGATCAACCATCGAGTTGGATGTCATTACTGGACGTCGTCACTTCGTCATCTCTACATTTTGGGAGAAATTATACTAAAAGTCACTCTATACTAAATAGAAGAGTAAGCGGAGATATACAGGAAGAGGAAAAAATATAGTTAGATGAAGGGGCACTGGGAAGAAAGAGGAAACCAGAAAACGGGGTAGCTGCGTGGTCAGAGTGAGAAGAATCCACAATTCAAAAATATTATTGGAATAAATGACAACTATTCGAATAATAGGTATTCGAATAGTTAAACAAATATCACTACAGCTTATGCACACATTTTTACACGAAAACATACATACATACATACAAAACGGGAATGCATGCTCATATGTAGGTACAAGCGATGAAGACAGTGAATTTCGCTTCCGACATCTCTCGTATTTCAATACAACTATTCGAATAAACGGATAACTTATTCGAATAAATACTATTCGAATTTTTTGAAACGAATATTTTTATTTGTTTATTCGAATAGTATTTGTTCAAATATTATTCGAAAATAGTCCCACTACTAGTGGGTACCATTGTCGTGGTTGTTGTGTCAGTACTTCGCACTGCGTATGGCTTGAAAACTATTTTGTGAACAGAACTCAACAGGTTCTGTTCAATAATAATTTGTCTAAGTCGATTGACGTAACCTCTAGTGTGCCTCAAGGTACTCATGACTAAGCAGATCAAACGGCAAGGTAAAGTGATTCCGGATCTCATCAGAATGCTTTAGGGAGATGTTTCCTTATGCCTCTAGGGGCGGACCTTCATCCAATAGATGACGGTTTGGATGACTAGGTTCGTGGAAGTTCAGTAAAAACAGTTCCGCATGCTCGCATACATTGACAATTTTGGCCTCCTGATTAAGGTGAGGCTCGGATGACATAAGCAGACATCCCGTGGCAGTTCTAATGGCGGTGTTTTCACAGACTTGCCACTTCCTCCAGCTGGTGTCAGCAAGGCTGGGCGATCATATGGGCGCAGCGTAATCAATAACCGGGCGGCCAAAAGCCTTAAATGTACCTAGCAACGGTTCTTTATCTTTTCCCCCAAGTACTGCGGGCCAATGAATTAAGGATCTTGTTGCGGCTCTGTACTTTTGAGGCTAATGCGGTGGCATGACAAGCGAAGTTGAGGCTGTTGTCGAACGTCACACCCAGGATTTTAGGGTGGTTAACAGTAGGTAGAGGTACTTCATATACGGGGACATTTAACTCTTACCCCATCTGCGCATTCCATGTCGTAAACAGGGTCGGTGAAGAAGCTGTAAAGGTCTCGAAGGTAACAGTTAATCCTCGTACAGAGTTCGGTAATGGAGGGCCTTACCCGAAACCATAATCGTGCAGTCGTCAGCATAGGATATACTGGATACTCCGGCAGGAAGGAGGAGGAAGCTTCGAAATATAGAAATTAAAAAAAAGGGGTAATAGGTACTACCCTGCGGCACCCCTTGTTTGATTCTTCGTGGTCTAGATTTCCTGTTCCTAAATTTGAATAACGCCTGCCTTTTTAGGTCGCCAGGGAGCGGTGTCTCTTCCAGGTCTCTTAGGAGTGTGGCATGGTTGAACGTGTCGAATTACAATATTACAGCAATATTACAGCGTGTTCACAGAAAGAAATTACATACCGTATACCGCATTATAGTTAATCATTTATTATATTTTGTATGTTATTAAAACACTTAGTTTTTTTTCTCGTTTGTCAGAGGATATATTTTAATTGCATAGTAAAAAATATTCAATGCTAAATAGAATACCATTCCAATGTACATTTAAAATAAATCAAAACTAATTTTATAAATAAAAAGCCTTTGATGTTTCGTTATTTACTTAATATAATAGTTTCTACTCTTGTTTAAGTAAAAGATAAATGGTAATCACAAGACGAAAAAAAGATTTGTATGCCGAATGGATAGCAGTTCTAGAGAGTTATCACAGTCTCGCATGCTAGCCAAACATCTGTATCCACCTCTCCAGACAACAGGCTGCCCATAAGAATCATTTAGGGCACGCATAATAAAATGTCTATACCGACACTATGTTTCGCAGATGGCTACAAAACAAACTTCATCTGACTTCCATCAGAATCCTTATTAACTTGCCGTCGAATAAATTTTTTTGGTTTTCCTAGTATGGTAACATAACTCTCAATTCTACAAAGATCAATATTTTAAATGTATACATATCGTCGGTCCAATGCCAAAGCCACGAATGTGCATATTTGATGTTTTGAGAAAAACGCGTTTCAAACCTTGAAGACATTGTTAAAAATAGAGATTTAATTTTGTATGTTTCAACCACTATTGGAAGGTTTACTTTTGTAAACCACTGTGTAATGTTAATTTTTTAATTTTTTTTCAAAAAAATGCACATTCGTTGTTTTGGCTTCGCAAAATTTGACATATATATTATTATTATTAAAACAAATAAAATCACAATATTAGAAAAGTTATTTACATTTTTATTGAAACATAACACAACGTTTTGAAAAACTGAACAAAATAAACATTTAACTCCTCTACAGATACAAAACTTAAATAGAATAGCAGACTGAACGAAACTAAAAAAAAAACAAATTTCTCTAGAAAAAAAGGGTAAATTACGCTTAGTCTTCGTCTGACTCTTCACCAATATCTGGTTCCGGTAAAGTGTCCCTCACCATGTGATTTGTTTTTAGGGAACGGTGAACATAAAGGTACGCTTTTGGTATTGTAAGATCGTTACACATTTTATCAAGGTCTTTCCATTTTGCCTCACTGATGGGCAGGCCATTTTGATAGGCCTTCTTTAAGTCGGCTTGTTTTGGGCGACCTGGCGATTTTTTGCTGTCTACTTCAATAAACACATCAGTAAAGTCTAATTTGTACAGAACTTTCACGGAATTATTTTCTTTAATATACCGGAGACAGCAGAGTTTTCTCCAGGGAATATTGTTCATATTGAAAGAATTATTATTTGAAAATCCTTTAAAATCTATGAAATCATCAAACGTCAAAGACTTTACAGCAAAAGGGCGTGGTGTAATACGTGCATCTCTTATAAGTTGCGACCACCCCTCTGGGGTATAAACGGGTACATATTTAGATTTTTTCTCTATTTTCGAGTAGATGGAGTCGCACTCCATTTCGGTGTGCCCTGTCTCGAAAAACTGATGATCAATTACATTCAATAATGGATGATTCGCAAGAAGTTGGAGACACATGGTTGCAAATATTGAATTTTTCTGCTGTCCTCCACAGCCATCAGACATCACACGGACCGCCTCGATCTCGGAATGGCTCATAATAAAATCATATACACAGGACGCGATTTCATTAGCCCCTCTTTTTCCATTTGTTTCGTCCCAAAGATAGAACAGGACATTTTTGTTTGCTAAATTATAAATGGTGAAATTAAACACAGCTAGTTTCCTTAAATAAAATATTTGTCCCGCAGATCCTTTGGGCGTTGTTAAGACTACCTGCAAATCGAAATTGAAAGCCAAAACCTTAGGATTCTCTTTTGATATCAACTTGTCCTCATCGCGGGCTTGTCTAGCTTCATTTTTCCCATGAAGATGTTTGTGATACGCTTCCTCTCCTGCCTTTTTTTCTTCTTCTGACATATTTTCGTATTCCAAACATTTCCTACATTGGCCTTTCTTTGGCTTAAAGAAGCCTAAGTTGTATTCAGAGAATATCTGGCGATACTTTTCATGTGAAAAAATTTGGACATTTTTAGTGCTGCACAACTCTTTGTACATCCTGTGCATTATTGATATGTTCAGTGATGAGTCAGGGTACCTCTTCTTGCTGGATCTCCGACAGTAATGCGATTCTACAGCTGGAAAGCTTAGAATTAGGTTTCGTATAAATATTTCCACATTCTGTGGTAATTTGTTTGATGGTTGGTGTTTCCCGCGTTTATCTTGCTCCAAAATGCCATTGGATGAGCGCTTGACTGCGGCACTTCTCATGAAGGCATCTGTCACATTCAATGTGGCCATAAAAAACTCTCTACATACTGCATGTTTAACTCCATCAACCGTAAGACTATACACACAGGTGTAGTTTCTTCTGGAATTTCCGATACCTCTTGTGGTCCGTTTTTTTGGATTTTTGTCAATGTGTTTATATAGAAATTGACGTTGATCGTCAATGCAGCTTAAATTGCGAAAATCATTATAAATCCTTATTCGGTTAGGCTCGGTTACTGAAATTGCACATTCATGTTTCGGCTTATTGAGACAAGGTACTCGCAAAATAGGGCGAGAAGGTTTCTCGATACCCCTATGGCCAATGTAAGACTCACCTTTAACCCTCCTAACATTTTTCTTCCATCTATTCTCGTTTTTTTTTTCTTTATTTTTGGAACCTTTTTACGTTTAGAAGAAGGCTCAACATCACTTTCTACTGAGCTCTCATTTTCTATGTCTGATGAATTTGAAGGTTCATAGAGGTCCGAAGATGAACCAGAAATACTCAAATCTTCTTCTAGTGTTCGTGGTGATGCTGGGGTCAGATTGTTAGATTTGTTAATCCGACAAGACGTTGACGTGTGTTGGTCAAATTTACTGCATTGTTGCTGTAAATCTGGATGCTCAAAAGTGTTTTTCAATGGCTCGGGATAAGACATGTCACCTAAGAAAAATATTCTGTCTTTATTTTTTTTCATGTGAAAGTGAATGGTATAATCAAAGAAAAAAGAACAACTAAATAAAAAGCACAACTAAATAAAAAGCTAGCTAGTCACAGCATAGCATTGAAGTTTTTATTCTTGGCAGGAATTTATTGCACAATTTTGCATAGAAATAACAGAATTTTAATTTCTTTCTTACCTTGAGTATGTAGATTTTGCACTGCACTGGGTTGTTGCTGTAAATCTGGATCCTCAATGTTCTTTCTTAAAGGCACTAAGTTAAGCAAATTATCATCTGAAAATAGAAAAATCTAAAAATTATGACCTTCAAATTTGTGATAAAATGTGAAGATTTTTGTCTATAATTATATAATATATATAATATGATGCAAAAAAAGGAGGCCGGAGGTTTTGCATATAGCAAAACAAAACAAAAACTTAATAGGTACTTACTCAGTGTAGCAAATAATCTTAAATCAGTGTTTTGCATGCAAAAAAATCGTTTTGTATAAAAAGTTATTTTCCTTTCATTTTACACATATTTTCTTACCTTCAGTCTGTAGTTTTCGGCAATTTTCCATTATTTTTGCTTTTCGGGAACTCAGGTTTTACACACAATGTGGTACATTCGTGCTTTCGGTATTGCGGAAATTTTACAACCGGCACGTTCGGGCTGGGAGGGAGGGAGGGGATAAGCATGCATGTTCGCGCTTTTAGCATTGAATTCTCTGAACAAAATTGAACATACAGCTGCACATAAGTGGAAATGGGCAAAATTGCACATTCGTGTCTTTGGCATTATACCAACGATATATAAGTCAACAGCCTTTAATAGCTGTTTGTTTAACCGTCTAAACGAATTTGACCTTCCAACAAAGCGCGCCACCTAACTCTATCCTTTGCCAGCTGGCGCCAATTAGAAACGCCAAGCGATGGCAGATCGTCCTCCACTTGGTATTTCCGACTGAGTGGGATCCTCCCTCTTCCTCTGCTTCTGTAGGTGGGTTGCGACAAGAATATCTTCCGGGTTGTTGTTGTTGTGGTAACGACGAAAACACTCCCCGAAGGTTTTGGGGAGTGTGGTCGAATTAACAGTCCTTGGCCGGATTTGAACCCGGTACGCTCCGGTACTTCCTTGCGGTACTGCCCGACTGTCGTGGTAGCGATTTATGACCAGTGAACCCTTCTAGGTTAAGTCACCCCTCCTTCCGTAAGGAAGGATAAGGTGGGTAATGAGAGGTGAGAGGCATCATATCCGTAGATCAACCATCGAGTTGCACGTCATTACCTTTGGCATATTAGTCGCCTCTTACGACCGGTATGCCTACCTCGGGCATATTCTAAACCCCTAACCCGCAGGGGTTAGGTTATCTTCCGGGTCGACGCCTCTTCTTCCATTCGCATTACATGGCCAAGCAAACGTAGCCGCTGGGTTTTAAGTCGATGTCTGCGTAGAGCTCATATAAGCCATCATTAAATCTTCTGCGGTACACACCGTCGGCATCGCGTAGAGGCCCATTAATCCTTTGAAGAACCTTTCTGTCAAATACTCCAGCCGACTCATCTGCGTGGCCCATGCTTCTGCTTCATATTGCAGGACGGGTATTAGACCGATTTGTAGAGCATGATTTTTGTTCGTCGAGAGAGAACTTTGCTTCTCAATTGCCTTCGCAGTCCAAAGTAACATTTATTAGCAATAGTAATTCTTCTCTGGATTTCTAAGCTGACATTATTGTTGGTGTTAATGCTGGTTCCTATGTAAACGAAAATTGCAGAAACGTGTTCTGCGCATAAATGTTGAGAATCGCCTAGATGGTGTTGGACTGGCTAAGAGCCATTTTCACAGTGCCGAGTTAACTTACATTCCACAGTTAACTATCGATTCACAATTTTATTTTAGCTATTTTGATAAATATTCACTTCCAAATACACAATAGACAACCTTATGAGTTCTAACTCGAGGTTCACTCACCAATGTTGAACGGTTAAACTCTAGTTAACTCGACTTGAAAATTGAAAAGCTTGAGTTAACTGTGGAACGTAAGTTAACTTTTTTAAGTCTCGGCCGAAGGCCGCCTTTTTATAGAAGTATTCTTCCAATAAATACCAAGGATCCCCCCATTTGGGAACGGTTTGTTGCGAAAAACTTTTCACTGAAAAATCGGAGATACGCTTTCGGATTATTGATACCGAAGTCAAAACGCATCTTTTGATACCTCTCTGAAATTTTTGGATGTGTTTAGTATTTGTCTCCTAAAGGAAACAAACACGAATGTAACTTTGGTAATTGTTACAATAACCGAAAAATTACCCAAAGCCGTCTAAATCTGTGGTGTGAAAGAAATAACCCTTAGCCGGTCCAACACCGGCTACGCGATCCCCAGTATTTCTGCGCAGAACACACTTCTGCAATTTTCGGCACACCCTATATCTGCGTCTATGAAATTAAATGTGTTCTGAACTTGGTGATGCTCGTAAACAATTACCGGAGAGGTACATCCAGATAGATACATACTCCTAGTCCAAGTATTGACATACCAGTGTGGCCCACACCTAATTTTTTCCGTCGCTGTTTTGGTACTCATTCGTTGCAAGCTAATATTCAAATTGGAATGTAAAGTTATTTCCAATAGGCTTCCTTGACCTCTGCGACTAACTAAGACGAGAATGAGCGCAGTGGAGTATTAATTACCGATTAGACCGAATGTAACCCTGTCTAATCGGTAATTAATAATTTGGTTTAGTTATTGGCAAAAAACCAGAAAATACCCATGAATCCATTGTATATATGCACAGAACTCCTTTCAGAGGAGGCAGCCTTCGGCTTCAAAAAATAACAGTAATACTTTCCATCCAACGCCAACTGCTAAAAACACGTCTGAAAATATCGGGAAAGGTATTAAACTACGCGTTTTGACCTCGGTAACAATAATCCGAAAGGGTTGTTGTAATCACAAATATAGGGTGTCCCGAAATGGGTACAAGTGAGTTTTTTGGAGAAATTCTGGGGATCGCTTAACCGGTGTCAAAGTGTAATCAACAAGGTGAAGTAAGCTGTCAGTTGTCTCGCTCGAAATCCTTCTTTGTTCTGTCATTCGGGAATCTGAAAATGTGGAGCCAATGTTGTATCCGCAAAGGTGTTGTTTTTTGTGTAAAACAAGTACGTTTTAGTACATAAATTTATTACTATTTTACAATTTTTTTTTATATAAATATAAGAGGTCAGCGGTCCTATTTTCGGATCAAAGTTCAGCAAAATCATATCGTGGAAGATATTTTCACGAAAAAAGGCGATTTATCTTTAGAGATATTCTTCAATGAAATCACAAAACTGTAGGTTTTTGCAAGGTTTTAAGGAGTTTGCACCTAATACAGTAATTGACATATCACTTAGTAAGGCCCGTGCAAAATCAATAATTTCATTGTTGATATCGCTATGAAATAAGCTTAATTTGTTTACAAAAAAATTTATCTAGGCCTTTAGAAAATCTAATTTGTTCATCTCACAGGACCTAAAGAGTGCAACGATTCCGATTCATATACAACAAAAAAATATGGCATCCCTATCCTGCATCTTTGACGATGCGCTTAACAGTACCTCACGAAGACAAAATTTTCAAACGACGCTATATATATGAAAAAGCTGATGTGAAAAGGGAGTTAGAAATATCTTCTACCAATACGGTAAACAACCAAATAATTATAAAAAAAAAAAAAAGTAATAAGTAATAGTTTCATAAGGCAAGTGTGACAACTTTTATGGAGAAGCTTCTTATTCAATTTGTGGTGGTATGTTCTTTAGTTTCCGCCAAAGATTGGAGGTAAATACACTTTATTATCGACTCAGAACAAGATCTACCATCTCGCAGACCTTTCTTGAAATAGGTTTAGTAAGAAACCATTGGTATCGATTCCAGCCGAGAGGCCTCTGTAAAGCTACATAATTTATCTTCCTTTTTATTGTTGCTGTTTCCGACAAGGTAAGAATATAAGTTTTGGAACGATTTTCCGTCATTCCTTGTTAGTTTTCCAGACTAAAACTCAGGAAAACATTCAAGAGTCGTCAAAGGTAGTAAATTACCAGTCAATGGCTTATCCGTTCACCTCTCGGTATTGATCACCTGTTTATTTTTCACGTTAGATTAAAATACAAAAACAAAATATCTACTATTGTTAATGTAAGAAAGTAATTAATTTTTTACTCCTTTTTTACAAAAACGGGAAAAAAGTCTTTGAGATTTTACCCACGTGCGTACCTATAAAATACACCCATACCATTTCAGATAGCATACTTTTTGTCTCTTTTTATTTACCTCAGCTTGTTTATTACACTATGAGCCGGTGTTGGATCAATTACATTCAATAATGGATGATTCGCAAGAAGTTGGAGACACATGGTTGCAAATATTGAATTTTTGTGCTGTCCTCCACAGCCGTCAGACATCATACGGACCGCCTCGATCTCAGAATGGCTCATAATAAAATCATATACACAGGACGCGATTTCATTAGCCCCTCTTTTTCCATTTGTTTCGTCCCAAAGATAGCACATGACATTTTGGTTTGGCCTTAAGCCTTAATAATGAGAAAATGGATCAGGTGAGGAGAATATTTGAACAGTCTTCGGTGGATGTTATATGTGTATCGGAGACATGGTTCAGGGATGAGATAAAGGATACACATTTTGAAATTGAGGGTTATACTATATATCGGAATGATCGAATGGATAAAAAGGATGGAGGGGTAGCTATGTATGTACTGTAAAAAATACCTTAAATCGAGAATAGTATCCCATGCTGGGGAAGGTACAACGGAGTACTTGTTGGTGGAGGTGTCCAATTGCCGGTCTAAGATCCTTTTGTCTTGCGTGTATAATCCCAATAGATGTTTAAGTGTAAACGATTTCTTTAATGCGTTGTCGGTAGTAGCAGTGGATTATGATGAAATAATAGTATGTGGTGATTTTAATGTAAATATGTTATGTCGAGATATGTACAGCTCCCGCCTTCTAGATGATGTGTCTAGTGTTGGTCTTTCCTTAGTGAATTCCTCTGTACCGACTAGGTACGGTAATAACTGTTGTCCTAGTCTACTCGATTATTTCATTGTATCCGATTTGTCTTCTGTCTTAAAATTCGACCAAATTTCGTTTGTGTCTGATCATTTTCTAACCTTCTGTTCCTTTGACATTACTTTTGACCATGATAATTTAGTTTCTGTTCCTCGTAGTTTTCCTGACTATAGCTAGATTAATTTTAACAACTTGAGCACTGATATATCTTGTGTTGACTGGACTTATTGCTGGAGCTTGCCATCGGTGAATGATAAGCTAAACTTTTTAAATAGTATACTATTATCACTTTATAATGCTCATGTACCGATGCGCAACGCTCAAAGAAAGTCACGATCTTGTCCTTGGTTCAACAAAACTGCTCGTGATATAATTATAAAACGTAACAAAGCCTATGCGGTATGGAAAAGAAAGCGAAGAGATATAAACTGGCGTGCGTATACAAATATACGAAATGTAGCTACTGCCACTATAAAACACGAGAAGCGGTCATACTTTCGTAGAATGTGAACTTCCAAATAATGTGTTGTGGCGTAACTTGAAAAGTCTCCGTGTGCATGTTAAAGACAACACAGATTGCTCGCTTGACCCTGAAGATCTGAATGCTGTGTTCGTAAATTGTGCTAACTCTTCCAATGATCCAAGCACCCACCCGATTCCTTGTCCTGTGACTTTTTCTCAACAATTTGAATTTTGTGCTGTGTCGGAGCTTGATGTGGTGAGATGCATTTATAAGGTACGCTCAAATGCTATTGGTGCAGATGGAATACCGATAAAATTTATAAAAATTATTCTTCCACAGATACTGCCAACCCTGACCCATATTATCAACCACTGTATCACAACCTCTTGCTTTCCTGATGTGTGGAAGATTGCTACTGTTATTCCTGTAGCTAAAAATAAGACAGCCAGCTGTCTAAGTGATTTTCGTCCCATAAGCATTCTACCTGCACTGTCAAAGACATTATTATCTGAACAGATTCATTCACATATTGATAAATTCAAACTACTTTCCCCATTCCAGTCTGGCTTTAGAGCAAATCATAGCTGCTCAACTGCAATTATTAAAATCCTGGATGATATTCGGGCCCCCTATGACAGTGACATGATAACTATGTTGTGTTTGCTTGACTTTTCCAAAGCGTTTGACTCTGTTAACCACACGTTGTTATGTATGAAGTTAAAGTCTTATTTCGCTTTTGGTGACGCTGCGGCAAGTCTCATGAGGAGTTATCTGGGTGGTAGAGCACAACGAGTGAAGGTGGGGTCGCAGCTCTCTAGTCTCAAGTTTTTGTTTAGTGGTGTACCACAGGGATCTATACTTGGACCATTATTATTTAGCCTGTTTATTAATGACATATTTAGCACCTGTTTGTATGCGCAAATGCATCCTTATGCAGATGATATACAACTTTATATGTCTGGAACACATGCACAAGCCTCTCTACTTTGTTCCAAGTTGAATAGCGACTTGTCAGCTATTTCGTCTTGGGCGCAAAGAAATTGTCTTTCCCTTAATATTGAAAAGTCGTATGTGTTACCCATATCTAAAAGTTTAATTAATTCTTTGGATCTCCCAGCTTTATGCATTAATAATAAAAACCTCAAATATGTGTCTAAAGTAAAGAATCTGGGGGTGGTTATTAACTCTAGTCTCTCATGTAATGATCATATTAATGCTGTTATAAGTAAAGTTTACTACACTCTACGTAATTTACGAATGTCTGCGGCCTTCACCCCACTTGGAATAAGAAAGCGGCTTGCAATGCAACTAATACTACCAATTATCTGCTATTCAGAATGCATATACAGCAAATTAGACTCTAAATCGGCACATAAGATTGATGTCGCCTTTAATCATGTCACGCGGTATGTCTTCTTTTTGGCAAAGTATGATCATATATCTGCGTGGAGAACGAGTCTCTTAGGTTGTGAAATATCTGAGTATCTTAACGCAAGAAACTGTATCTTTCTGTGTCGCGTGATTGCTGATAAAATGCCTACTTACTTATATAATAAGCTAACATTCTCTAGATCTGCTCGCATAAGTGATTTGATCGTGCCCAGCTACAATTATCTAAACTCTGCAAGACTTTTCTTCGTCAATGCTATCCGCATATGGAACTCTATCCCCAATCCGGTTCGCAATAGCTTAAGTAAAGGCAATTTTAAGAATGTTATATTTTCTTTCTTCGGTAAGGTATATGCAAATTAAAAACTGAGTTCAGCTGCTTTTAGCCTAGTCAATCATTGTTGTAAAATATTGTTGTTCTGTGTCCTTGTAACTATTGTATAAATGGTGAAATTAAACACAGCTAGTTTCCTTTGGGCGTTGTTAAGACTACCTGCAAATCGAAATTGAAAGCCAAAACCTTAGGATTCTCTTTTGATATCAACTTGTCCTCATCGCGGGCTTGTCTAGCTTCATTTTTCCTATGAAGATGTTTTTGATACGCTGCCTCTCCTGCCTTTTTCTCCTTCGGACATATTTTCGTATTCCAAACATTTCCTACATTGGTCTTTCTTTGGCTTAAAGAAGCCTAAGTTGTATTCAGAGAATATCTGGCGACACTTTTCATATGAAACAATCTGGACATTTTTAGTGCTGCACAACTCTTTGTACATCCTGTGCATTATTGATATGTTCAGTGATGAGTCAGGGTAACTCTTCTTGCTGGATCTCCGACAGTAATGCGATTCTACAGCTGGGAAGCTTAGAATCTGGTTTCGTATAAATGTTTCCGCATTCTGTGGTAATTTGTTTGATGGTTGGAGTTTCCCGCGTTCATCTTGCTCCAAAATGCCATTGGATGAGCGCTTGACTGCGGCACTTCTCATGAAGGCATCTGTCACATTCAATGTGGCCATAAAAAACTCTCTACATACTGCATGTTTAACTCCATCAACCGTAAGACTATACACACAGGTGTAGTTTCTTCTGGAATTTCCGATACCTCTTGTGGTCCGTTTTTTTTGGATTTTTGTCAATGTGTTTATATAGAAATTGACGTTGATCGTCAATGCAGCTTAAATTGCGAAAATCACTATAAATCCTTATTCGGTTAGGCTCGGTTACTAAAATTGCACATTCATGTTTCGGCTTATTGAGACAAGGTACTCGCAAAATAGGACGAGAAGGTTTCTCGATACCCCTATGGCCAATGTAAGACTCACCTTTAACCCTCGTAACATTTTTCTTCCATCTATTCTCGTTTTTTTTTCTTTATTTTTGGAACCTTTTTACGTTTAGAAGAAGGCTCAACATCACTTTCTACTGAGCTCTCATTTTCTATGTCTGATGAATTTGAAGGTTCATAGAGGTCCGAAGATGAACCAGAAATACTCAAATCTTCTTCTAGTGTTCGTGGTGATGCTAGGGTCAGATTGTTAGATTTGTCAATCCGACAAGACGTTGACGTGTGTTGGTCAAATTTACTGCATTGTTGCTGTAAATCTGGATGCTCAAAAGTGTTTTTCAATGGCTCGGGATAAGACATGTCACCTAAGAAAAATATTCTGTCTTTATTTTTTTTCATGTGAAAGTGAATGGTATAATCAAAGAAAAAAGCACAACTAAATAAAAATCTAGCTAGTCACAGCATAGCGTTGAAGTTTTTATTCTTGGCAGGAATTTATTGGACAATTTTGCATAGAAATAACAGAATTTTAATTTCTTTCTTACCTTGACTATGTAGATTTTGCACTGCACTGGGTTGTTGCTGTAAATCTGGATCCTCAATGTTCTTTCTAAAAGGCACTACGTTAGGCAAATTATCACCTGAAAATAGAAAAATCTAAAAAGTATGACCTTCAAATTTGTGATAAAATGTGAAGATTTTTGTCTATAATTTATGATGCAGAAAAAGGAGGCCGGAGGTTTTGCATATAGCAAAACCAAACAAAAACTTAATAGGTACTTACTCAGTGTAGCAAATAATCTTAAATCAGTGTGTTGCATGCAAAAAATGTCGTTTTGTATAAAAAGTTATTTTCCTTTCATTTTACACATATTTTCTTACCTTCAGTCTATAGTTTTCGGCAATTTTCCATTATTTTTGCTATTTGGGAACTCAGGTTTTACAAAGATCACCAAAATCACGAATATTTAAAGCACAGATTTTCACACTGCCAATTCAACGAATTTCGCACATCCGTTAATTGATAACGCAAAATGGATGGCAGCCATTTTGTGGTTGACGAAAAAGCTTTGGAAAAAAATTCATTTCTACGTCATAGATATCAGTTGACTTACTTGTGTTTGTTGTTGTTATACACACATGCTAACATATTTTTTGTTTACATTTCACTTTCATTCATCCAGATGTTTAGCTGTTTTGATCATGGTAAAATAATTTGCAACGGCAAAAGCACGGTATTGCGGCAATTTTACAACCGACACTTTCGTGGAATGCGTTCGGGCTGGGAGGGAGGGATGCTGTAAGCATGCATGTTCGCGCTTTTGGCACTGAATACTCTGAACACAATTTAACATACAGCTGCACATAAGTGGAAGTGGGCAAAATTGCACATTCGTGTCTTTGGCATTGTACCGACGATATATATGTCAACAGCCTTTAATAGCTGTTTGTTTAACCGTCTAAACGAATTTGACCTTCCAACAAAGCGCGCCACCTGACTCTATCATTTGCCAGATGACGCCAATTAGAAACGCCAAGCGATGGCAGATCGTTCTCCACTTGGTCTTTCCGACTGAGTGGGGGCCTCCCTCTTCCTCTGCTTCTTTAGGTGGGTTGCGAAAAGAATATCTTCCGGGTTGTTGTTGTTGTGGTAACGACGAAA
This sequence comes from Merzomyia westermanni, assembly GCA_949987695.1. Classification (NCBI taxonomy): domain Eukaryota; kingdom Metazoa; phylum Arthropoda; class Insecta; order Diptera; family Tephritidae; genus Merzomyia; species Merzomyia westermanni. The sequence continues at coordinate 113,363,054 of OX465290.1, read as the reverse complement.
ACACTCCCCGAAGGTTTTGGGGAGTGTGGTCGAATTAACAGTCCTTGGCCGGATTTGAACCTGGTACGCTCCGGCACTCCCTTGCGGTACTGCCCGACTGTCGTGGTAGCGATTTATGACCAGTGAAACCTTCTAGGTCATGTCACCCCTCCTTCCGTAAGGAAGGATAAGGTGGGTAATGAGAGGTGAGAGGCATCATATCCGTAGATCAACCATCGAGTTGCACGTCATTACCTTTGTGCATATTAGTCGCCTCTTACGACCGGTATGCCTCTTTACTTCTTCTTCTTTAAATGGTCATCTAACCGCCTGGGCGATTTTTACCGTCCAACATAGCTCGCCAGTCGTTTCTTCGTTGCGCCAACTGGTGCCAATTGGAAACACCGCGGGATCGCAAATCGGTCTCCACTTGGTCCTTCCATCGGAGTGGTGGTCTCCCTCTTCCTCTGCTTCCACCGGCGGGTGCCGATAAGAATACCGTCTGGGCTGGAGCATCTTCGCTCATTCGCACTACGTGGCCTAGCCAGCGAAGCCGCTGTGTTTTAATTCGCTGAACTATGTCGGCGTCTGCGTAAAGTTCATACAGCTCATCATTAAATTTTCTTCGGTACTCGCCGTCGCCAACGCGTAGAGGTCCACAAATCTTTCGAAGAACCTTTCTCTCGAATACTCCCAGAGCCGCCTCATCAGATGTTGTTAGTGTCCTCGCTTCTGCACCATATAGCAGGACGGGTGCGATGAGTGACTTGTAGAGTGTTATTTTCGTTCGTCGAGAGAGGACTTTACTTTTCAATTGCCTACTCAGTCCGAAGTAGCATTTGTTTGCAAGAGTAATTCTTCGTCGGATTTCTAGGCTAACATTATTGTTGGTGTTAATGCTGGTTCCCAGGTAAACGAAGTCCTTTACTATTTCGAAATTATTGCTGCCAACAGTGGCTTGGTTGCCAAGGCGCGAATGCGCTGACTCTTTGCATGATGACAGAAGGTACTTCGTTTTGTTAAGGCCAATAATATCAATATCGTCAGCATATGCCAACAGTTGCACGCTTTTATAAAATATTGTTCCAGCGCGGTTAAGTTCTGCAGCTTGTATTATTTTCTCCAGCATTAAATTAAAGAAATCGCACGATAAGGGGTCACCCTGTCTGAAACCTCGTTTAGTTTCGAACGGCTCAGAGAGGTACTTCCCAATTCTGACCGAGCTGGCGGTGTTGCTCAAGGTCATTTTGCATAGCCGTATAAGTTTTGCGGGGAAACCAAATTCAGACATAGCGGCATATAGGCAGCTCCTTTTCGTGCTATCGAAAGCGGCTTTAAAATCAACAAAGAGGTGATGTGTGTCGATTCTCTTTTCACTGGTTTTTTCCAAGATTTGGCGTATTGTAAAAATCTGGTCGATGGTAGATTTACCAGGTCTGAAGCCACACTGGTAAGGTCCAATCAGTCTGTTCACATCAGGCTTCAGTCTTTCGCACAATACGCTTGATAGGACCTTATATGCGATATTCAAAAGGCTGATTCCGCGATAGTTGGCGCAGTTTGCAGGATCGCCCTTCTTGTGGATTGGGCAGAGAACACTTAGATTCCAATCTTCAGGCATGCATTCATCCGACCGTATTCGACCGATTTGTAGAGCGTGATTTTTGTTCGTCGAGAGAGAACTTTGCTTCTCAATTGCCTTCGCAGTCCAAAGTAACATTTATTAGCAATAGTAATACTTCTCTGGATTTCTAAGCTGACATTATTGTTGGTGTTAATGCTGGTTCCTATGTAAACGAAAATTGCAGAAACGTGTTCTGCACATAAATGTTGAGAATCGCCTAGATGGTGTTGAACTGGCTAAGAGCCATTTTCACAGTGCCGAGTTAACTTACATTCCACAGTTAACTATCGATTCACAATTTCATTTTAGCTATTTTGATAAATATTCACTTCCAAATACACAATAGACAACCTTATGAGTTCTAACTCGAGGTTCACTCACCAATGTTGAGCGGTTAAACTCTAGTTAACTCGACTTGAAAATTGAAAAGCTTGAGTTAACTGTGGAACGTAAGTTAACTGTTTTAAGTCTCGGCCGAGGGCCGCCTTTTTATAGAAGTATTCTTCCAATAAATACCATGGATCCCCCCATTTGGGAAGGGTTTGTTGCGAAAAACTTTTCACTGAAAATCGGAGATACGCATCTTTTGATACCTCTCTGAAATTTTTGATGTGTTTAGTATTTGTCTCCTAAAGGAAACAAACACGAATGTAACTTTGGTAATTGTTTACGACCGCCACCGGGTGATAAAATTCATCCAAAAATGGCGATATGGGTATCAGAAGACGCGTTTCGGTCCCAGTAATAAGAATCCGCCTCCGGAGAACAAATATTTTACTTATTTTCCAATAACCGAAAAATTACCCAAAGCCGATCTAAATCTGTGGTGTGATCCGCGATTGAAAGAAATAACCCTTAGCCGGTCCAACACCGGCTACGCGATCCCCAGTATTTCTGCGCAGAACACACTTCCGCAATTTTCGGCACACCCTATATCTGAACTTGGTGATGCTCGTAAACAAGTACCGGAGAGGTACATCCAGATAGATACATACTCCTAGTCCAAGTATTGACATACCAGTGTGGCCCACACCTAATTTTTTCCGTCGCTGTTTTGGTACTCATTCGTTGCAAGCTAATATTCAAATTGGAATGTAAAGTTATTTACAATAGCTTTTTCACATTGATTTAATTTCAATTTTCAAGTGAATTTGGTAGAGCTCTTCTTTCTGATTTAAGTTTTTAAATAGAATATTTGTCGTCTTTGCGCATTTTGTTGTAAGTATAAACCCAATTGTTTCATCGGTAATTAATGTTGTTGTAGTTGTTAACAGTACTTCGCGCTGCCTAATGGCATGATCACTCTAAATTGTCATCAGGCTCTTCTAAGGGAAGTCCGAGGAAACGCGCAGTTTCCACAGGGTTAGACCAGATTGATGTAGGTGTTAGAAGAGTAAGTTCGATTGAACAGGAGGGGAGATGTTTGGTATCATGAGGGGACATACCACATGCAGGGAATGTGTTTGGTATGGTGGGGTTCAGTCTGGATAAGTAAGAATTTGACCTATTACAATATCCAGAACGAAATTGTGCTAGCATGACTCTAGTCTCCCTCGGAAGTACATGCTCCTTTTCAGCCAGTTCAGGTGGTTGAATATTGATAACGGGATTCACAGGCCGATATCTGAGGGATCTGTCTACCGACTCAGTGTGGAGGTCATTTAGAGCCCGCCTATGGCTCCGCAGATCAAACGGCAAAGAAATGTGGTGCCGGATCTCATCGCATTGCTTGCGAAGATGTCTCCTTATGTCTCTGGGGAGCGGGGCTTCAGCCAATAGATGTCGATTTGAATGACTGGGTTAATCAAGGCCGAAAGCTCAAAATCCAAATTGTCATGATAGTCAGTAATATAAATGAATGCTTAATTTGGGAACACCATTTTGACATAATTACTAATAAACGTCACGAATTTATCTTAAAGCATTCAAATTAACTCGAGTAATTGAAACGATTCGAACAAAAAGCAATCAAGAAAAGATTTTATACAGCTCAAATGTAGAAATTAGTTCTTTCCGGGAAGCGCGTTTTATTTGGGTGTTTTAACTAAGTGGAGTTATTTTGAACCTATATTTCTTGCAGCAATCAAAAAAAGAAAGAAAGAGATGAATAGTAATGTTTATTGAAATTAAGTTTATTTCAATCTATTCTTCCACAGATTAAATATGTAGTTTTGTTACAAAGATGCTTTTGAAGCGGTATACATTATTATTTTTCATAAATTAGCGTCAAGCTGTTATGATACAATTCCATATTATAAAATTAATTTTTCGCTTCCCTTTTTTTGCGTATCTTTCTATAATGTTTTCAACTTCGAATTAAATATCATAATGTACGTGTAAAAGTGCTAAACCAGTGAGCCTCTCTCCAGTCATAGTTGTTCGTAACCATGTTTTTAATTGCCGAAGGGTGAAAAACTTCTTTACTGACGGCGGGGGGGGGGAGATGTTCCTGAATTTGACTGATGCCTGTCGACTATTGAGGCAATTACCGGTTCACCTTTTAAGGCCGGCAGGGAGCGGTGCAGTGTGGCATGGTTGACCGTATAGAATGCTTTAGATAGGTTAAGTGTCCCGATAACTGACCTATGGTTTGGTGGGTGTTGATTCAAACCATGATTTATTTGGTTGTAGGGAGAAGAATGGCCTCTAGTACCTTCGCGACCGGCGAAAGAAGGGATATCGGACGATAAGAATCTCCTTGGTTCGCCGGCTTCCCTTGTTTTAGTCTCAGTTATGACGCAAGTAGTTAGAGGGAGGTTAAAAAGAGCAGCTAGATAACTCTGTCCCTCGTGGCCTAGGTGTTTAATCATCTTCATGGCGATTCCGTCGGGTCCGATGGATTTTGAGGGTTTCGCCTTCATTATGGCTTCCTTGACTTCTGCGACTGAGACGGGAATGAGCGCAGTGGAGTATTAATTACCGATTAGACCGATTGTAACCCTGTCTAATAGGTAATTAATAATTTGGTTTAGTTATTGGCAAAAAACCAGAAAATACCCATGAATCCATTGTATATATGCACAGAACTCCTTTCAGCGGAGGCAGCCTTCGGCTTCAAAAAATAACAGTAATACTTTCCATCCAACGCCAACTGCTAAAAACACGTCTGAAAATATCGGGAAAGGTATTAAACTACGCGTTTTGACCTCGGTAACAATAATCCGAAGGGGTTGGTGTAATCACAAATATAGGGTGTCCCGAAATGGGCACAAGTGAGTTTTTTGGAGAAATTCTGGGGATCGCTTAACCGGTGTCAAAGTGTAATCAACAAGGTGAAGTAAGCTGTCAGTTGTCTCGCTCGAAATCCTTCTTTGTTCTGTCATTCGGGAATCTGAAAATGTGGAGCCAATGTTGTATCCGCAAAGGTGTTGTTTTTTGTGTAAAACAAGTACATTTTAGTACATAAATTTATTACTATTTTACAATTTTTTTTTATATAAATATAAGAGGTCAACGGTCCTATTTCCGGGTCATAGCTTTTTCTTGAAAGCAAAGTGGAAGATATTTTCACGAAAAAAGGCAATTTATCTTTAGAGATATTCTTTAATGGAATCACAAAACTGTAGGTTTCTGCAAGGTTTTAAGGAGTTTGCACCTAATACAGTAATTGACATATCACTTAGTACGGCCCGTGTAAAATCAATAATTTCATTATTGATATCGCTATGAAATAAGTTTAATTTGTTTACAAAAAAATTTATCTTGGCCTTTAGAAAATCTAATTTGTTCATCTCACAGGACCTAAAGAGTGCAACGATTCCGATTCATATACAACAAAAAAATATGGCATCCCTATCCTGCATCTTTGACGATGCGCTTAACAGTACCTCACGAAGACAAAATTTTCAAACGACGCTATATATATGAAAAAGCTGATGTGAAAAGGGAGTCAGAAATATCTTCTACCAATATGGTAAACAACCAAATAATTATAAAACAAAAAAAAAGTAATAAGTAATAGTTTCATAAGGCAAGTGTGACAACTTTTATGGAGAAGCTTCTTATTCAATTTGTGGTGGTATGTTCTTTAGTTTCCGCCAAAGATTGGAGGTAAATACACTTTATTATCGACTCAGAACAATATCTACCATCTCGCAGACCTTTCTTGAAATAGTTTTAGTAAGAAACCATTGGTATCGATTCCAGCCGAGAAGCCTCTGCAAAGCTACATAATTTATCTTCCTTTTTATTGTTGCTGTTTCCGACAAGGTAAGAAAATAAGTTTTGGAACGATTTTCCGTCATTCCTTGTTAGTTTTCCATACCAGACTAAAACTCAGGAAAACATTCAAGAGTCGTCAAAGGTAGTAAAGTACCAGTCAATGGCTTATCCGTTCACCTCTCGGTATTGATCACCTGTTTATTTTTCACGTTAGATTAAAATACAAAAACAAAATATCTACTATTGTTAATGTAAGAAAGTAATTAATTTTTTACTCCTTTTTTACAAAAACGGGAAAAAAGTCTTTGAGATTTTACCCACGTGCGTACCTATAAAATACACCCATACCATTTCAGATAGCATACTTTTTGTCTCTTTTTATTTACCTCAGCTTGTTTATTACACTATGAGCCGGTGTTGGATCAATTACATTCAATAATGGATGATTCGCAAGAAGTTGGAGACACATGGTTGCAAATATTGAATTTTTGTGCTGTCCTCCACAGCCGTCAGACATCATACGGACCGCCTCGATCTCAGAATGGCTCATAATAAAATCATATACACAGGACGCGATTTCATTAGCCCCTCTTTTTCCATTTGTTTCGTCCCAAAGATAGCACATGACATTTTGGTTTTTCCTATGAAGATGTTTTCGGACATATTTTCGTATTCCAAACATTTCCTACATTGGTTTTTCTTTGGCTTAAAGAAGCCTAAGTTGTATTCAGAGAATATCTGGCGGTACTTTTCATATGAAACAATTTGGACATTTTTAGTACTGCACAACTCTTTGTACATCCTGTGCATTATTGATATGTTCAGTGATTAGTCAGGGTACCTCTTCTTGCTGGATCTCCGACAGTAATGCGATTCCACAGCTGGGAAGCTTAGAATCTGGTTTCGTATAAATGTTTCCACATTCTGTGGTAATTTGTTTGATGGTTGGAGTTTCCCGCGTTTATCTTGCTCCAAAATGCCATTGGATGAGCGCTTGACTGCGGCACTTCTCATGAAGGCATCTGTCACATTCAATGTGGCCATAAAAAACTCTCTACATACTGCATGTTTAACTCCATCAACCGTAAGACTATACACACAGGTGTAGTTTCTTCTGGAATTTTCGATACCTCTTGTGGTCCGTTGTTTTGGATTTTTGTCAATGTGTTTATATAGAAATTGACGTTGATCGTCAATGCAGCTTAAATTGCGAAAATCATTATAAATCCTTATTCGGTTAGGTTCGGTTACTGAAGTTGCACATTCATGTTTCGGCTTATTGAGACAAGGTACTGGCAAAATATGACGAGAAGGTTTCTCGATACCCCTATGACCAATGTAAGACTCACCTTTAAGCTTCCTAACATTTTTCTTCCAGGCTCAACATCACTTTCTACTGAGCTCTCATTTTCTATGTCTGATGAATTTGAAGGTTCATAGAGGTCTGAAGATGAACCAGAAATACCCAAATCTTCTTCTAGTGTTCGTGGTGATACTAGGGTCAGATTGTTAGATTTGTCAATCCGACAAGACGTTGACGTGTGTTGGTCAAATTTACTGCATTGTTGCTGTAAATCTGGATGCTCAAAAGTGTTTTTCAATGGCTCGGGATAAGAAAAATATTCTGTCTTTATTTTTTTTCATGTGAAAGTGAATGGTGTAATCAAAGAAAAAAGCACAACTAAATAAAAAGCTAGCTAGTCACAGCATAGCGTTGAAGTTTTTATTCTTGGCAGGAATTTATTGCACAATTTTGCATAGAAATAACAGAATTTTATTTCCTTTCTTACCTTGAGTATGTAGATTTTGCACTGCACTGGGTTGTTGCTGTAAATCTGGATCCTCAATGTTCTTTCTTAAAGGCACTACGTTTGGCAAATTATCATCTGAAAATAGAAAAATCTAAAAATTATGACCTTCAAATTTGTGATAAAATGTGAAGATTTTTGTCTATAATTTATGATGCAAAAAAAGGAGGCCGGAGGTTTTGCATATAGCAAAACAAAACAAAAACTTAATAGGTACTCAGTGTAGCAAATAATCTTATATCAGTGTTTTGCATGCAAAAAATATCGTTTTGTATAAAAAGTTATTTTAATTTCATTTTACACATATTTTCTTACCTTCAATCTGTAGTTTTCGGCAATTTTCCATTATTTTTGCATTTCGGGAACTCAGGTTTTACAAAGATCACCAAAATCACGAATATTTAAAGCACAGATTTTCACACTGCCAATTCAACGAATTTCCCACATCCGTTAATTGATAACGCAAGATTTATGGCAGCCATTTTGTGTTTGACGAAAAAGCTTTGGAAAAAAATTCCCTGAACAGTTTTAGATACAGAAGGGCTTTTTTTTTGCATAACAACACTTCCGTTCTATGAACGCGCCTAAAAATATTCCACTTTCCTTGAGTTGACATATAAAAATATATGTACCAAAGAATGTATAAAATGAATAAGCAAATGGCACATTAGAGGAAAAATGCATCGTGACGCTACAGGGCATCATAGCTTAGTTGTTAGAGTACTCTAACAACAGCTTTGGTGCAGACACTTGGGTTCGTATCCCAGTGTCCGAGAAGGGGTCTGATGAGAAGTTGGGCACTTGGAAACATGTCATCCCATACCATCGCTGTGCATATCATTGTAATTTTTCCTCTAATATCAGTAAAGACTTATAGTTTATCAAAGTTGAATATAAAAAGTCACTTATAAGCAGGCAATCACGTCCAGTTCGTTCCGATGACCGCAAGAGAAAAGGAAGAGGAAAATTGGCAATGTTGCCAGATCTTAAAATTTTTTATTTCGGGCTGGAACATATGCGCAGGGTTGACGAAGTCGATTGGAAGGCGAAGCGCTGCCACAAACCTCCCCGCTAAGACGAAACTACCGGTATCGTAAAGGGAACTTAACACGTCTCCCACAGCGCGTAGATTTCGTCGATACAGGAGGCGATGAGTTTATTGAGTTTTTTTCTTGAGAAGAATAGGTCCTTGTTGGCGTTGATAACGTTGCTGTGTCGTTCTCTTATGAGTAGCTTATAAAACTTTGGCGATCTCTTGATGGCTGCAAATGGTCGGTCGTATGGATGGCTGAGCGATGGACGGATCGAGTCGTTTCGAACGAAAACCTGAGACGCAGTGTTTAGTGCGTGTGACACAAATACTGTCGGCGACGAATGGTGCGTCGTTGTTGTTGGACGTATTCTCTGCCTTGACGACCGGAATTAGGTTACTATATCCTGGGTTACTCCTTTAGTACTCCTTGCATGGAAAAACTCGCCTGGAAGCCGTAGTGGTGTGCCATAAACGAGCATTGCGGGGCTTGCGTGTATGTCGGGTTTGTAAGCTGCTCGAATACCAAGTAGAATCGCTGGCAGGTGATGTACAAGGTGGCGCAAAAGTAATCCTCCTATCAGAAAATGCTATAAATTTTGCGATTGGCCCCTAAAGTCAGTTCTGTTTTGACATTTGTGTAGTAAACACATGCGAAATACACGTTAATAAAAAATGTTACGCTACACTACTCCAGAACGCGGAATATTCTCTATCTCTATGGCGCGATATACAACAGGTATATCATCATAAACCTCCTAAGAGATTTTTGCGCCAAGCTTCTCTTCCAATTTGTGGTGTGCCGATTTGAATTTTCCCTACAAATTGGTGGGACCTACAGTTTTTTGCCGACTCCGAACGGCATCTACAAAGGAGACGAATTTTTGCTGAGAAGCCTGTCATGGCAGAAATACACTCGGAGAGTTTGCCAAACCACTGCCGAGGGGCGACCCCGTTTTGAAAAACTTTTTTCAAATCACTTTTGATGTTACCTGTACCAGGGCTCGAACCATGGACCTTCGGTGTGGTAGGCCGGCAACACTACCTTCACACCACGGCGGCCGCCACGCGGAATATTGCTGACTATTTATTTGACCAATAATCGGTCGGGGCCAAACGGTTACTGTGAATGGTGAGCGCTACAGAGCAATGATCAACGAGTTCTTTTTGCAGCAACTTGATGAATTGGGATTGGAAAACATGTGGTTCCAACAAGACGGTGCAACAGCACACACTGCACGTGCCACAACCGATATGCTGAGCATCGGAAGCTTACTTTTGCGCCACCGGTTATAATGGTTGGCCATGTCTAGTCCAATTATATGATGGTATTGGATATCCAAAGGCAACACACTCAAGACGCATTTCACACAAGCTATGAGCGCTTCGGAAAACCCCTTAAAACAGTTAAACTATTGTTTTGTCCAAACAGTTTAAATACATACAATTTTGTGTAAGCTTAGTTTCCTCGAAAGCGGTGCCGCTATATAGCAATGTGAAAGTAATGACGTGTAAACTAAGAAGATGGTGAAGTTCACCGTAACATAATATAGCGGCAATCATGGCAAATCTTTCGTCAACGTTTTTTTCCACCGTCGTATTCAAAACGGTGAGAATTCAATCAAATATTTTCACACAAACCAACAGTTGTTTAGAAAAAAATATTAGAAATAAAAAAATCAAAAACTAAAAGAGACGGCAACCAAATAGTGGAAACAAAATGGGATAAATTGAGCGCAACGCGCATCGAACTTTACAAGAAAGCGGTGCCGCTAATGACGGTAAGCATAGCGGTCGCTATATAGCGAACGTTACATTGCGGCACCGTTTTCCGAGGACACCAAAGCTTTACCGAGCATACAGTTACTCTGATATTTATGTAATCCAATTCTGAATTTAAATTCTAATACCAACAAGCACATTATGTTTGTTTATTCATTATTATCTTATGCAGAAACAAATTTATACATTACAAAATACAAAAGTACACTTATATAGTGGTTGCAATAAGATAATAGTAAATGGTGTCTAGTGTTCAAAAAAGAGCAGAGATACCACCATTTCCTACATTAAATATATATATGTTGAATATTGTGGGGTGCAATACAAAAACATACGAAGAATCATAAATACTTAAAAAGAAAGCTGATTAAACATAAGCCAAGTTAAGAAAAAAGTTTCTGCACAACAACTAGGTATACAGAAATAGTAGGAACCAAATATAAATATTGTTCTTAAATAGGAAAAACAGATTATGTGATAGGCCGCAACAGAATTTCTATGTCAAAATGATCTAAGCGAAGAAGCCACAATTTCACCTCCTTCAAGAAAACGGATATCCTTCTAATGACTTGTATATCTACAGGAAGTTTATTGAAAACCATACATGAGATTATGGTATAGAAGTTGCGAAACAAGGTGGTGCGGAAAGCAAGAACTACAACATTTAAATGTTAACTGCTTCTTAACCTGAGTTCGGTGTATATGGGACTTCGTAGATAACCACTCCTCATAAAAAAAAATTTTAAAACTTTATAGTAGTACAAGTGTCTCACAGGAAGAATATTTAGCATTTTAAAAAGTTCCATTGAATGCACTAAACGGCTAGCGGTACATATTCTTCTTATGAGACACTTCTGCAACATTAAGAGTGGACGAATCTTACTAGTAGTATACGCACTCCCCCAGCAACTGATACCATATTGCAGTTTAGACTGCACTAGTCCATAGTATACCATTTTCAGCGCGCCGATCGAACATATTTTTTTAGACGTTAAACTGAGCGCACAGTAGATAGAAGATATTGTTTTATAGCAAAGATATGCGATGACCAACTCAAGTTTTGATCCACTATGACGCCCAAGTACTTAAAATTAGATACTTCTTCGATCTTAAAACATTTACTGTCACAGTCAGTTTCTGGTGCATAATTTACTTGAGACATTTGCTCAGTACATGTATGAGTAAACAGTTTATGCCGCATACAGCATGCAGAATGAAAAATAATATCGTCACTTGACACCTCCTTATTACAAATACTAAAATACATCAATTTTGTCTTGTTGCTTACAATTAGCTTATGAGTAGCGAACCATTCTCGTAGGTTGTGCACATCCTGATTTATATTCATAAACAGATTGAATGTATTGTTTGTTCCATATGCAAACGCCAAGTCATCGGCAAATGCTGTGACTTTCCCTTCGAAAGGCATTGAAAATATAGAGTTAATATAAATCAAAAATAGAATTGGACCAAGGGCTGGACCCTAGCTGAGCTAAAATTATTGCCAATTTTCACCATTTGTAACCTCGAAGTTAAATATGATTTAAACCAATCTAGAGTATTTCCACGGAATCCTGCTGAGTGCAGTTTACTTAAAAGAATACTATGGTCAGCCATGTCAAAAGCTTTTGTAATATCAACAAAAAGACTAGCACAGCATTTTTTTCCATCCATTGCTTTATATATAAAAGAGCATATATCAAGAAGAGCATCTTCGGTAGAAGCACCTGACCGAAAACCAAATTGCATTGGACTGAAATACTTGACTTTTCCCAAATATGCCAGGACCCTATACTTCACCGCTTTCTCAAATATTTTAGAAATTGATGGCAACAAGGAGATTGGTCTGTAGTTGTTTTTATCTTTTTTATTGCCTTTTTTATGAAGTGGTATAACAACAGCACATTTCAGATCCTCTGGAAATTGTCCCGCTACTATACTACTATTAAATAAATGTTTTAAAATGTCAACAACATAGAGAGAAATGTCTTTTAACATACGATTTGAAATATTATCATTCCCAGATGAATTCATGTTGTTTAAAGAATTTATTAGCCGTACGATCTCTGTGCCAGAGATAGGCTCAAAAAAGAAGCGACTACCTGGAGAAGTATTTACATCATAGATTGGGAGGTTGTTACATGCGCAGCTATTACCGGGTGCGGAAGCTTTTCCAATTGTTGCGAAAAAATCATTGAAGTAATTAGCAATGTCTATTGGGTTAGAAACATCCATCCCGTTAATATCCAAAACAATCGAATTAGCTTGTTTGTCTGAATTCCGATTCAGAATATCATTAACAACATTCCACTCTTTCCTAAGATCTCCATTTGCAGCTATTAGCCTACTTTTATAAAAATAATCATGCCTTAAACGAGTTTCTTTGTTCAACCTGCATGTAAGGCGGTTCAGGCGCTTCCGAAGACGATTATTTGTTGGATGTTTTTGACATTTGGCACGTAATTTATTTTTTAATCTAATGTTGAGCTACGTGCTTTGCAAAAAGTAAGTTGGGTTTTATTTTGCTCTTGTCATTCCTAGCGAAGTAAACGAATGGGTTCCACTTTCTGTTAACTTTTCTTATGACATATCTTATTACCACCGTCTGCACATCAAGCTATGATTCCAATGATAGGAATGATGATAGTGTTTAGCGATTTTTTTGGCTTTCTTAGTTGCCTCGGGTTTTTTCCAAGCCCGCTAAGCCACAAGAGGGCAATACTGGTAATACTTTACATCCAACGTCAAGTGTAAAAACTACACTAAAAATGTCGATATTGGTACGCAGAGACGCGTTTCGGTCCCAGAAACCCTAATCCGGGGCGGGGGAAACCCAATATTTTTAGTAGTTTTCAAGATATTTGCAAGCAATGTTAACCATTTTCTGTACTTTTCATGTGGTTGTTGTAGACAAAGATATAGGGTGTTGTGAAAAGGGCAAAAGTGTGTTCTGCGCAGAAATACTGGGGATAGCATAACCGGTGTTGGACCGGCTAAGGATTTTTTTTCAAGCGCGGCCGAAGGCCGCCTACGCTGAAAGGTTTTCTCCCCATAAATACTATGGATCAGGCCCCCCCTTTAGGATCGAAGCTAGGTAATTTTTTGGTTTTTTGCCAATAGCTTTTAAATGACTAAAAATAATGCGTTTCCCCCACCGGATTAGGGTTCCTGGGACTGAAACGCGTCTCTGGGTATCAATATCGACATTTTTAGTGCAGTTTTTTCAGTTGACGTTGGATGTAAAGTATTACCCACAAGAGGTGTCATTGTAGAATATTTGGCAATAATTTGGTAATTGTTTACGACCGTCACCGATTGCTAAAACACGTCCCAAATTGTCGGGAGAGGAGACGCGTATCGGTATAGGGAATCATAATGTGGATCCAGAGAACAATTATTTTTAGTAGTTTGCAAGATAATTTCAAGCAAAGTTCACAATTTTATGTAATTTCCATGTGGTTGTTGTAGACACAGATCTTGGGTGTTCTGGAAAGTACAAAAGTTTGTTCTACGCAAAAAAAATGGGGATGGCGTAACCGGCTTAGGATCGGCTTAAGGCCATTTTTCGGGTTTTTGCCAATATTTTTCAAAATAATAAAAATATTTGTTCTCCAGAAGAGGATTCTTATAACTGGGGCCGGTACGCTTATTTTGATACCTCTCCCGACATTTTTGGACGCGTTTTAGCACTTGGTGGCGGTCGTAAACAATTACCAATAATTTTTTACTTTAGCAGGCAACTGTAAAAATATGTCCAAAAATGTCGGTTGACGTATCAAAATACGCGTTTTGACATTAGGAGTAATAGCCAACAAGCGGAATGTTATTTAAAACTGATTAAAAGTAATGCCCAGAAAGCTTTTTCAAAATTTTCTTATTTTCGGAGAAATTTTACCAAAGTGCCACACGACTAGAAAAAAATGGGATGGTGAGGCGGGTAGAGAAGGCTAGTCCCTTTACCAAACTGCACTTTGTTTTTCTAGGAAGTCAATAGTTTATTAATAAGTTGTTCAGAAATTTGCAAAATTTTACTGAAATCAAGAATAAGACAACAAAAAGTACACCTTTCATAGGGAATATACTCTGGGCCGATCCACACTCGGCTACGCCTTCTTCAACAGTACTTCTGAAAAGCATACTTTTAAATAAATATTAACATTAAACAGGGCGTTTTCAAAAAGCCAAAAAAATGTTTCCATCACTTCTTAATAAGGAGATAATAGCGTTGGCTTGGATTGATCTGTTAAACTACAGGGTGCCGCAAAAGTAATCGTCCTATCAGAAAATGCTATAAATTTTGCGATTGGCCCCTAAAGTCAGATCTGTTTTGACATTTGTGTAGTAAACACATGCGAAATACACGTTAATAAACAATGTTACGCTACACTGCTCCAGAACGCGGAATATTGCTGACTATTTATTTGACCAATAATCGGTCGGTGAAAAACGGTTACTGCGCAAAAGTAATCCTCCTATCAGAAAATGCTATAAATTTTGCGATTGGCCCCTAAAGTCAGTTCTGTTTTGACATTTGTGTAGTAAACACATGCGAAATACACGTTAATAAACAATGTTACGCTACACTGCTCCAGAACGCGGAATATTGCTGACTATTTATTTGACCAATAATCGGTCGGTGAAAAACGGTTACTGCGCAAAAGTAATCCTCCTATCAGAAAATGCTATAAATTTTGAGATTGGCCCCTAAAGTCAGATCTGTTTTGACATTTGTGTAGTAAACACATGCGAAATACACGTTAATAAACAATGTTACGCTACACTGCTCCAGAACGCGGAATATTGCTGACTATTTATTTGACCAATAATCGGTCGGGGCCAAACGGTTACTGTGAATGGTGAGCGCTACAGAGCAATGATCAACGAGTTCTTTTTGCCGCAACTTGATGAATTGGGATTGGAAAACATGTGGTTCCAACAAGACGGTGCAACAGCACACACTGCACGTGCCACAACCGATATGCTGAACATCGGAAGCTTACTGTTGCGCCACCTTGTATTTCCACTTGCGGCTTGGAGGAAGGAGCGTCCGCTGAAGTGAATAATTACCAGGCTAAGTGAAATAAGTTCAAATGTAGACTACAGGTAAGAAAATCTGAAGGATAAAAATGTACAAAAGGAGTGATAGCTTTTCGGCGAGAAACTATTAACTTTTTCGGAGTGAAATTAAATAATGAATGCATAGAAAAAAGAAGTGCGTTTTTAACAATATCCGCAGTTAAATAATTAAAATAATTGAGCGTGTAAACAAAGTTGAATTTTGGTTAATTTTTTGAGGTGTAATCCGTCGGTGAAGAGTGGTATTTTTTGGAAAAGTTTTTTGTAAATATTTCGTAAAATATTGGGTAATTCTATACGGCCGTACGTAACTGCTAAAACACGTCCAAAAATATTGGGTAAGGTATCAAAATACGCGTTTCGACCTCGGTATCAGAAATCTGAAAGCGGAAACTCGATAATATATTTATGTCAAGAGATATTTGCAATCAAAGTGGAAAATTTTCTGTCATTTTCATGTGGTTGTTGTAATCACACATATTGGGCCTTCTGAAATGTGCAGAAGTGATTTTTTTGCAGAAATACTGGGCATCGCGTAGCCAGTGTTGGACCCGCTTAGGGTCGCCTACGCAGAAAAGTGTTCTGCACCTAAATACTTTGGGTCAGGCCCCCCCTTTGGGATCGGACCGGAGTTTTTTTTTTGGTTTTTTGGCAATAACGTTTCGCTGAAACAAAATATTCGTTTTTCGCCTTCGAAACCGAGGTCAAAACACGTCTTTTGATACCTTTCCCGATATTTTTGGACGTGTTTTAGCAGTTAAGTACGGTCGTATAGAAGTACCAAATATTGCTTCTCCGCAGGCAAATTCATACTCCTGGGACCGAAACGCGTCTTTGATACCCGTATCGTAGCTTATAGTTAGATTTTCGCGATCGGTGGCTATCGTAAACAATTACCATTTCAAAAAGTAAATATTGTTTCAGTTAATGTTTTTGTAGCCCTGTGCCAATCGGTTGAAAATTGTAAATTTTGACAGAGCGAAATAAAATTCTGACATTTATCGCGGTGAGTATGAACGTCAGAATTTACCCTAGCCCATGGGGCTAGGTAAAATTTTGACAACTACAAATGTGTACACGTATATGCATTCTCTATTGCCAATCATATTATTTCAAATGAATTTATATGCCAACAAATTACTAAACGATAAAATATAATTTAACGCAAAAAATACGAAATATAATAGCAGAAAAAATACGTACGTTTAAAATTTATTCACAAACTATTTGCTTTCGCACGGGGTTTCTTCAGATGTCAAAATTTACTACTATCAAAATTTACAATTTCATTTGGCACAGCGAAATGGAAAATATTTTTACACCATAGAAAATTTGTTCACCTAATTTTTCCTCTGAGTAAAATGTTTCCGATTAGCACACGGCCTTTTTAATGTTTAAGCTAACAAAAGAAAGCTATATAACGCCAAATAATATATTTCATGTGTAACTGTTTTGATATGGCTGTGATAAAAAGCAACCATGTGTATATTTGAGAGAATTTAGAGCCATAACATTTTTGTATCGATGGATTAGTACTAAATCATTCTAAATATCCGCTCGGATTCCTTTCCTTGTGAAAATTTTCGTTCGCCAGGAAAATTTCCGCCAATTCTCTTTCGCAAGTGAACATATAAATTGGCGAATAGAGATTTCGAATTTTCGAATTCAGCTGTGTTGCTATTTTATGTCTTGTTTTGGCACTACTTTTTGTAATCAGTGAAAGAAAAATAATAGTTTTTGATAAAAAGTTGTTAAATTAAATAAATTAACAATAAAAATGTATAGTGTTGCCTTTCGAATGGTAGCAGAAGAAGAAGAAGCCGAAGACTCTGTAGCACAGGAACCTCAAAAGAGATCTATAAGAACGCATATGCTTATTTTTAGTACATTTTATTGATTCAGTTGTGTTGCAGATTAATTAAAACTATAGCATAAATAAGCTGGATTGAGCTCCTATTGATAAAATTTGTATTATAAATAAGAGAGTGCCTTTTTCCATTCCATAATACATTTTGCTGGTGGTCCTGCCGAATTTAACTCCTCCGCATTTTGCCAAAATCTATTCAGCGCTTTCGTTCTTCCTTAATAAAAGGCGCGGGAATTTCCGGCTGCCCTTGCATAAGGCTTACTAAAGTTTATACTTTCAGCTTATTTATACTTTTCGTCCTAAAAACACAGAAGCAATACGATATTAATGTATAAAAGTTGCCTGGCGAAATATCTCGAAAAAAACTGTTGTGTATTCTCCCTTTTCTTTTCATTTGTGATACCTACTTTACTCGCCAAACCACTTTTCGCTTTTTCGAACATCGTTTAGAATAGGCGAAGAGCGAGAAGCGAACAAATACTTGCGGATTTTGTGTTCAGAATAAGGGAATAGGGAGTAGCGGAAAAATACGTGCGGATTTTTCGTTTAGAATCGGGCTGAATAAGTGTGTGCGCACACAAAGAAAAGGCTGCATTCAATTGAATGCCTATTTAGTGTCAAAAGTTATTTCTTCTTGATTAAATTTTTTCAATCTTTCAGAATCCTCTTGTGTGCAGTCTTATTTCCATTTTTAAGGGAGTTAATAGAAGAAAAAAATTTTAGTTGGTTGGTAAGAGTGGCGAGTCTTCTACAACTCCAAGTAACGCTTATGCAGCATTTTAATACCACATCTCGTGAATTAGACAATGAAATTTATTAGAAAACTGGTGCCACTATATAAATATCGTCAATCGAACATTTTAGAAGATCGCCAGGCTTATTAACATCAATCTCCAAGACGCTGAAAAACGGCTCTCCTGGAAATTTGATGCTGCTACAACATTCGCATAGTAATTTGCTCGACCGTATCTTTCGCCCCCGGAAGGATGCAGCTGCAACACGAGGTACTGTGTTGCAGATACATCCACGCCGAATGCACCACATTTGTCCAATGCCCAAGGACCTATTATTTGCCTCGCTAAAGCAGGGCTGAGGTGGATGCCGTGGCGTGGCTTTAGAGTTGCTCGGTTCGAGTACCAGGACCGATAACAAAAAAAGTCTTTCTAAACTTCTTGACAACTCTTAGCCTTGCAAATGTCGTTCGCAGTCGGCATAAACTATGAAGCCCCCCTGCGTGTTAGGGGCTTAGAGTATGGCCGAGGTAGGCATACATGGTGTAAGAGGGGACTAAGGTAATTGTTTACAACCACGACCGAGTGCTAATATTCATCCAAAAATGTCGATATGGGCATCAAAACACGCCTTTCGGTCCCACAAATGAGAATCTGCTTCCGGAGAACAAATATTTTCATTATTTTGAAAAATATTTGCAAAACAACCGAAAGCTAGCCCCATGCTGATCCTAAATCTGGGGCGTGATCTATGGTTTTTATGTGCAGACCGCCATAATGAGTTAGCGGCCTTTGGCCGCTATTTAAAAAAATAACCCTTAGCCGGTCCAACACCGGCTACGCGATCCCCAGTATTTCTGCCCAAAACACTTTTCTGCAACAACCACATAGAAATGACAGAAAGTTGTTAACTTCATTTGCAAATATCTTGCAAACTATTAAAAATAATTGATCTCCGGATCCCGGCATTTTTGGCCGTGTTTTCCCACCCGGCGGCGGTTCTAAACAATTGCCGCGGCTAAAATGCATAAAGGTAATTCTGTGCAATTTGATAGTTGATCCACGGATATGATGCCTTTCCTTAACCATCTTCTCCTTCCTTACGTAAGGAGGGGTAACATGACCTACAAGGTTGCACTGGTAATACCAAATCGCTCCCTTTACAGTGAACAGAAGAGACATATGACATCTCAGCTGGAAGAACAGAAGACACACATGGCGACTCAGTTTGAAGAATAGAAAACACGTTCTACATCCAATACACGTATTTTCGAAATATCATCACAAAGTTCAGCACAGGTGTTATTGCAGATCTCTGCTAAGCTGGAAGAGCAGGAAGCTTGGATGTCATCGAAGCTAGAGACACGCATGGACGAGAAAAAAATTCAGTTTGAGGAGAAAATCGAGGCCGAGGTAGATGCGTTAAGAGGTCGTATCTAGTAGGTCCATTCTGTAACTGTCTTAACGCCAGGTGTTACCGTTAACTCCCCTTAACAGCATTTTTAACGCTTTCCCCTATTTGCTCACACTTTTCGTGTGGTTTGTTATGTCGCTGCTTGTTGTGGTAAGGTACAGTGGCATAGTGGCTAGCTCATCGGATGGAAGACGTCATTTTCCAGCGCCCTTGCCTTCAGCAAACATTAAAAATTTGTAGTTATGCCGATGTGTGTGAAAAGATAGTGAAGGCTAGGGAAATATTGAGGTTAAAAAAAAAGAAAGAAGGAGAAGACCGTGTATATGAAGTCGCTGCTACGGTGTCAGGGCTATTTTGGTCGATGCTTTAAGTAAGCGTGTGTTGTGCGCATGCCTGGGGCGTGTATCGGGACTCCGGTGTCACCTATCGTGGGCGAACCTGGAAAACGATACGTGTCTTAATACCTGCTATGTGACTTTGGAATTTCCCGTTCCGTGGGATTATCTTCTATAGGTTTGGGGAAAAGGGGGGCTTAGAACTCAACAGCAATCTAGGTAACAAGCACCACAACCGCTGCGGAACTCTGTTCCCGTTTGTATGTTGTTGTTGATCAGGAAAGAAAAAAACTTGTAGCACAACTGTGGGGCGGTGACACACAAAAATCCCGTACTGAATAGCGAATTGTTGGCGATTGCGCTTTTTATGGTTTCCCTGACTTTGAAAGCTTTGTATGTATGTATGTATGTATGTATGTATGTTTATTTGAACAATTTCCTGGCACAACAATTTGAAAAATTATTCTTACAGTGCCAGTCATGACTAGTATAATTGATATGAATCAAATGTAAATTTAAACAAAATAAAATTTAAAGCAAAAATTTAAAAATTTAAGTTAAAATAAATAAATGAATAAATAGATAAATAAATAAATAACAATATTGCAACTTAACCTAAGAAGAATGGTATGGAAAAAGGAAGCGAAGGGAAGATAGAGAGATAGGATAGAAGTGTAGAAATTAGGATCGTTAAAGAAATGGAAGATAAAGAAGAGTATTCAAAGTAAGATTTGAAAGAGCCTACAAGTCATTATAAAAACTTATTAGGCATTCTTTAAAATGCTGTGCATTGGTAATCAATCTTAGTCTTGCTGGAAGAGAGTTCCAAAGACGGATCGAAGTAATGAAGAACTGGCGCTCGGACACAAGCATACGAAATTTAATGTGTGTGAGAAGCACTGACCTTGACGACTGTAGAAAAAGAAGCCGACTATAAAGGTAAAGAGGTTCTTTTGTATATATGATTTTGTGAAGGGTAGTTAGCGTTCTCACTTTTAGAAGATTATCGAAGGAAGTGTTTAGCAACTTTTTAGCGTAGGATGAGACATGATCAAACCTTTTTAGCCCATATACATATCTAGCAATGTTGTTAAAGACAACATTTAATTTGTTCTTGCTTGCATAATCACAGCTTAAAAAAATTTCACAACTATATAGGAGCGTAGGTATTAAGTACGCTTTCGCCAAAAGTAGTCGTATATGCAATGGAGTAAAGTACTGTGTTAACCATAGTGTACGGAGCATACCATACACTTTTCCTACTGTGCGAAAAATGTGATCTTTCCATGTCAAAGTTTTGTTAAATACTATACCTAGGTTTTTTGCTGTATCAACGTATTCAATCACTGAATTTTCAAAGATAACTTTGTCTAAGCCATCTGTGTCTAACAACTTTCTATGAATAACAATACATTTAGACTTTTTAGGATTGAGACATAAGCCATTCATAGAAGCCCACAAGCCAATTTGCTTCAAATCATAATTTAAATTAGTAATACAAGAACTGATACGATCACTAGGACAGCACGTATATAATTGTACATCGTCGGCATAGATGTGAACGTTACAATTCTGAAGAACATCGGGCAAGTCATTAATATATAAAGCAAATAACAGGGGCCCCAGGATAGAACCTTGTGGCACACCTCTTGAGACGTTTAAAAAGTCAGACCTTCTACCACCGATACTTACGGCCTGAGTTCTGTCACCAAGGTATGATCTAATAAGGGTGGTGGCATGGCTCGAAAAATTAAATACATTTTCAAGCTTCTGGCAGAGCAAGGCATGGTCGACAGAATCAAATGCCTTCGAGTGATCAAGAAGTGTTAGAAACGCAATCCAATTTTCATCAACTCGCTCACGGATATCTTCTACTACAGATAATAGTGCTGTTGTGCAACTTCTCTTAGATCTGAAACCAGACTGACTTTCTGTTAGGAGCTTGTTGTCATGCACATATGTAGAAATCTGCCGGTGTATGACTCGTTCGACTACCTTAGATAGAAACGGCAGAATGGCTATAGGCCTATACTCGTTGTTCGACTTTCGGATGGGGATGACTTTGGCAGCTTTCCAGTATGTCGGGAAAACACAGGTCGTCAAGATTGAATTGATCAAATATGTTATGTAGGGAAGTATTCTAGGGAGGATAATTTTTAAAAATTTAGCACATATACCGTCAAAACCCATAGCATTAGACTTCACAGAAAGTATGGCTTGCACTACATCACATTCATCAACACGAACAAAATTAAGAGGACTAACATTAATATTAGTATGAACACAATAATTTTCAGTACTTATACTATTTGTAGGAAGTGGCAGATTTACAAAATTTTTATTTATATCGTTCACGTCGACATCAGGGAGAACAGATGACTCTCCTTTGGGTTTACCTATCCCAATTTCCCTGATCTTTTTCCATGTTTCCTTCGAATTTACTGCAGAACTAAACTTATCCTTGTAGTACTCTTCCTTAGCCAACCTAATGGCTTTGGTGACAGACAGCCGAGCGGCTTTGAAGCAGTTTTGCGTTCCCTCAGTTTTGTAACGTTTCCAGCGGGAATAAGCAGAGTTACGTTGGCGAATTAAGTGACTTCGGCTTTCACACATTAAAACATCTGCACGTAAACATTCATAAGTCAGGACACACACATACAAACAAAAGACAACGTTGACTTTTATAAAAGTGTTCTTACATGCGCGCATACGCATGCGCAAATCGTGCACCTATACATAAAAGATACATTTATATTTCGGACTTCGTGATGTAGATGTGTTTGTGTCCAGTTCTGGGACTCATACAGATCTGCAGGCAGGGGTTGGGATGAGCTTGATGTTGCATTATACCCAGTGATTTTCGTTACAGGCTCGACTTCGCCGATATTGCTTGCAATATGCAGCGGGTTCTTAAAGAAGATTCTAACGCAGCCTCTGTCCTTGTTGCGCCTAACGTGTGGCCTCAACTCACGCCCTCAAGCCGGGCTTCCTGTCGCATATGGTCTGTCGGGCAAGTTGTCAGGGATTTGATGAAGCAACTCCAAATGGACTCTTGGTACTTATATCGACAAACTACTTTATGGATGATTTTACACTATAGTAACTATATGCCTAAATCTAAGTCGCTGGGAGGTTCTTTTTGTCAAGCATTCACTGGCGATGTATTCCTAAAACTACTATCACAGATTTTCTTCTAACGGCTAATATCACAGGTAGTTGTAAAGTCCAATCAAAAATAAGGCTACAACAAAATGATGAAATAAACAAACTAATCTTACAGGTGTGTATAAATACGGATACAAGCGTTAATAATTACAACGTAACTTTATGGTCAAGCTTGTCAAGTCTGTTAAAGCATCATACATGGGTGTCAGGTCGAAAACAGGAATTAGATGTCACAATTAACAGAAATATTTCGTCACCACAGATGTTAACAGTTAAACACAAACCATTTAAAGTACAGTGCACAACCACGCATAGTGCCTTGACCGTTGCCTAGCTATCTTGCAAATATATATTTTGCATGGCATGTTCCAATTTTCTTGCCACTAACATCCCCCAGCTCGTGCATACCGTTTCCTATCACTTTCAGTACAATACATTTGACTTGTTTGGGCGCCACTTGGCGCTATAGTTATCGGTTTGAGAACTTTTCTTAAATTTTCTACGATATACTATCCGACCGAGTTTAAACTTTACGTCCCAACTTCAATTCCTTCAGTATTTTATCGCGTTCCAGTTGCATCCGGTCGGGGCCAGAGAGTGTGTTTACGTCACCGCTTGAAATTGAACCGATTTTCCGATATAGCTTGTAACTTGCCCCATGTTGCACCATGAACACGCCAAAAGCTGCAAATACGGGGAACAGTTTGTTGCTGTATGCACCACGCTGCGCAAAGAAAAGGCAGCGACACTAATATACTTGTCCCACCCTTTTTGATTTTTCTTTTTATGTGGCCTAACAATTTGGAGCACTGCGAGGTTGACACGTTCCGCTGCATTCCCCTGCGGTGAATAGAACGCAGTCTTCACATGCAGCACCCCATACCTGGCAAGAAATCTGGAAAACACTTCGGATACAAATTGCTTTTCATTGTCAAAATGGATATATTCTGATACCCTGAAAACATGACACGTTCCGCTGCATTCCCCTGCGGTGAATAGAACGCAGTCTCCACATGCAGCACCCCATACCTGGCAAGAAATCTGAAAAACACTTCGGATACAAATTGCTTTTCATTGTCAAAATGGATATATTCTGATACCCTGAAAACATGAAAAACCCCTTTCTAAAAATTTTACTACTTCTGCAGATGTTGCTTTCCTCATCGGCTCCAAAAATAAAAATTTAGTAAAGTAGTCAAGACACACAAACACATACATATTACCATCGGACGTACGGGTTTAAGGACCCACAAAATCAGGTCAGTCAGGTGTTGTTTTCCCATCAGGGGTTTTTGGAACGAGTTTTGCGTTTTCCTTTGTTTTATGTGTGCCTCCATGGCCAGCGGAAGGTGAGCTGTGTGCAGACTCCGACGGCATCCAGAGTTTCCAGGCTTGGTCCTGTTGAAGCTCGTCTCCCCTGTCAAATTGGGTCCGTTTATGGACGTATCACGTCAGGAAGTCTGTCCTTGTTGGACGTCACAGTCTTTACCAGTTCTCTGTATTCGTCGGGCTCGAAGCACGGCGAATCTAGGCTAACGTCGATCATCCTTTCACTAAACCGTACTTCCTCCATATTAGCTGGCGACAACGTATCTGGAACAACGTTTTGACTGCCTCCACCGCGCAAGTTTTCTAGACAAATCCTTTTGGTACATTAACCACTTCAAATTTGCTTGGTCTCTGATTACCGTAAGGGCAGTCCTTCAACATATGGTATAAATCTTTTGACGCTTATCACCGCTGCGCAGAACTCGAGTTCCGTGATGCTATAGTTTCGTTGTGCCTTATTAAGTTTTGCGAGACGAAGGCGATCGGTCGTTCGTTATCGTCCTCGTCCAGTTGAAAAAGTACCCCGCCCACACCGTCTGTTGAAGCCTCGCATTGTATGTAGAAGTGCTTGTTAAAACCTCGATGTACCTACACAGGCGCTGATATCAAGCACTCCATCAACTTTTCAAATGACCTTCTTGCTCCGTCCGTCATGCACAACTTTTTTATTTTTTCTTTAGAGAGGCCTTGGTACCAGCCGGCCATCCCTAGGAACCGTCGTAGCTGCTTGGGTGTTTTGCTGCTACCTTATTTCCATCAGTACGAATGCAACCATCCCCTACTACAAACCCAAGGTATCAAAATTTACTTTTCTCTACATTTATCGTCCATTTCGCGTCGCGTAGACAACGAGCGACCATTTCTAACAGACACAAATGGGACGAGAAATCATCGGAACATACTAATAGGTCATCTAAATAAACCAATACACTCTCACGTAAACGAGCAGGTATGACTTTGTCCATTAACCTACACATTATTTGGGCTGCGTTGCATAAACCGAAAGGCATTACCGTGAATTGGTACAGGGGTCTACCCGGAACCGTGGACGCGGGCTTTTCCCTGGACTTTCTCTTTAGTGGGATTTGCCAGGACGCATCCTTCAAATCTATTGCTGATATGAATTTTGTATTTTGTAGACGACTTAAGATTCCATTTATATGGGGAAGCGGGTAAGCGTCTTTCACTGTCCTGACATTCAATTTTCTGGCATGAAGACATAGACGGTTTTTGGGACCCTTTACGACTAGTGACACAGATGAGTTCCAACTACTCTTGCTTTCCTCTATTACGCCTATGCTCAACATTCGGTCTAACTGCACATATATTAATTTCTGTAGTGCAGGGAAATTGGGTAATATCTCTGCTTCACGGGAAGATTTTCGTCCGTCACTCCTATCCTTGTTCTTCCATATCCGTTCGTCCTAGCCCTAAAACGGCAAAGGACGGAAACTGCGCCGGAACGGAAACCTTCTCTAACGAAATATTCTGCTCGTGAGTCAGAGTATGTTGAACCGCATCAAACGACAGGCATCACCGGAAGGTACGAGTTCTGACACAGACATTGGTGTTGAACATCTAATTGCCCCCCTGCTCACAACATCCATATCAAAGGCTTTCCAAAAATCGATACCTAAGTATGTCTCCTGCTGCAGATCTGGTACAATGAGAAACTGTAAGTTCCCGTCATTTCATCCCATAGCAATGGAAGCGTTATGACTCCTATCACAGGTGTTTCACCACCATTGGCCGTTCGAACCTTTTTTATGTCTATGATTTGGTTTTGCTTAACATCTAATAACTTGGCATAATTTTTACCGACACAACTTGCTCCTACCCCGGAATCTAACAACGCCAAAACTTAAGGTCACGATTGTCGATATGATCTTGCTCCCTTTTCATCTTAAATTTTTTTTTCCTTTCCCACATTTTCCTAATTTTTTTCGCAATTCCTACTCCTACCCTTATTTATTATGCTTTCACAAAATAGCCTATTACGTATCCTTTCATATTCCAATTTCCTTTCATGTAAACTTTTAATTCTATGCTTATATCTCAACTGTAATTAATTTCTTCATTATCTTCTCTTTTTAATACTCGGTACCTGGATTGGCTTCAGAGATCTCCTTTCCCTGGCTGGAGTTCTCGGCCACCTCCGCCAGTGAAAAGTTTTCCGTTCCAGGCTTAAATACGCAAAACGACATCTTCCCACCACACGCAAAACAAAACATATTTTGAAAACGACACTTGCAACGATTTTCTTTCTTCGCCTCCAAGGGGTTTTTGACAAAGAAATCAACGGGCATAGCTGATGAGACACACACCATTAAATGGAACGGGGCGCACAGAATAAGTTTATGGTAGACTTAGGGACTAGGAACGGTGTTGTTTGGGACATGGTCGGCTTTATTACCGCTGCTGGTTCCTGCATTAAACGACGTCCTGCGTTTACCCACATCGTGGATTGCTTCAATAGGTGCCCTCCTCACGGCCTCGTCCTTCGCAATTGTGCCTGGAAACTCCATTTCGCTCACCACCTTGTATCTGCTTCGGTTCTTCTTCATCACTCCCTCAGCTCGTCTGCATTCGGATTTCAAATCCGCCAGCGTATCCATCTTGGATGCGAACGTCAGGTTAGCAACGTATGGTTTAAAATTTTCTTTTATGATCCCCATTAACTCCTTTTCTGGAATTCTCTTCCGTAGCCTAAACGTTAAATTGTGGACCTCTGTATAGAAATCGTCGAAGTTTTCCTGTGGTGCCTGCTGCGCTCCATTATTTCCCGGATTATTTCGTAATCGGACTCTGCTGTTTTGAAGTGGACCAGCAATTCGGTTTTTAGCTTGATATATCCAACCTGCGGATCTACTGCGTGGTCTTCTAGGACTTACCAGTACCACTACAGTACCGATTACCAGACAATGGAAGTCGGTAAAAAGTTGATGAAATGAGATGTCGTGCTGCTCCCTTAACTCTTCAATGGGAAATACGAAGCTTTCCACCGTGAAACCTTTACCGGACCCGTCGAACTTAACGTGCCATCCGTTTATCAAGGTCGACCTTCTTTCGCTAGGTGGCTCCTGTGTATTTCGGTTAGTCCCGCTCCTGACGTTTTGCGAGCATTGTCCTGGGTCCCAGGTGTTGAAGCTCGGTTGAGTCGGTTGCCCAAGTTGTGAGCAGACGCCTCCATCTCACCGACGCGGTTGCTCAGATTAGACACGTTGTCTCTAAGGTTACAAATTTCGTTCATATTTTGGAGGACCATCTAATTTTGATAAGCCATTACCTCCATCATCTTGGCTGCAGTCGACCTTGATCTATTTTCGGCTGTGTTTGATGGCCCAGTCTGCTTATCTGCTCCGTTAGCGCCTACGCCTCCTACCTTTGACTGATCTGAATCCGTCATTTCAAACAGCTGATCGATCTTTCGGGAGAAATCTAAGCTGGCTTCTGATCTACCGATTGAAATTTGGCTAGTGACTGTCCATCACTTTTGGGTCCCTTCCTCACTCAGAGTTCGGAAGAGATGACGACAAAATCTACTGAATGAGGAATCCCGGTATCTATCTGGTTGAACAAGTAACCGACCACTTGGTTTTCGAGAGCCCGTGATATACTTCGGTTAACTGGCCTAGCTGTATTTAGTAGCCCAAATCCACCGACGCTTTCCTCCCTCTGTGTCTTCCATTCCTCTAACCAACCTCACAAGCACGGGATCCACTGTGCTATTAGCCAACAAACCCTTGCAGTAAGGGTTATTTGAAGGGGCATGCGTGGCTATGTACATATGTATAAACAAAAAATTTTAAAAAAATTAAAATTCAAATCAAAACTATATTTAGGATGGTGTCTTAATTGCGAACCGCAACTTGTTATGGTTTACTTTCAATTGATAGTCATTTTTATTTGGTTCAATTGGTCATGACTCATTTAGCTACGGTGTCAGGGTCTGGGGGTTCCCCACGTTGGGCTAGAGAAAGGCGATGACAAATTTGGACCGCTCGAAAGGGTTGTTCGGACATTGGTATGGCAAGGAGAGGTGCGCATAGGGAAGGAATGATGTTCGACCGTTTGTTGTTTGAGCATACCGCCTAGCGACCTCTCCGTCGATGAGTGTCAAGTCAGCGGTGAGGCGCTACAACCAAGTGTACCTGCAAAGGGTTCATAAAGTAAAAAGATGTCTTGGTTATGAAAATTTAAGATACTTCCCGTAAGTTGCGCTGAAAGTTTGTATGAGTCCCGAGATAGGACAGTCTTCGTTAGCAGCAAGATCCGAATAAAATGTGGTTCGAGAATGAGCGCCAGCCAGCCCAAATGTCGCACCCCACAGATGTGCTTGCACAGGTTTTGTTTTGTTGGGGTAAATCGCCACTACCACCATGATCCCACCGGCACTTTACGGCGTTGGTTTTAATAAAATTAATTATCTAGGCCGGCATCTGGCACATTGCGTTTTTTTTAAATAAAGTTTATGATTTTTCTGGGCTCTGCGAGTTGTGTTGTTGCCGAGAAATGTCAAATGCAATAACATTCATGCTTTCCCACCACAGGGAAAGTTTAAAAGCTCTTGCCTAGAAGGCTGCCACACGTAATTTTTATGGTGTGGTGGGTACCTATTGGGAAAAGAAAAGAACGGATACTAGGGATGGTATCGTTGTTGGCTGGAATCGGAAACAATAGCAAAACGGCAAAGGAAAACGGTGTGGTTCTAGCGATGTTATATATATGGGATGTTGCAGTTCATAGCAAAGAAAACTGTGAGGACAGTTAAAGTTAAAATTTTTTTTTAAGTTGTTTTTCCCTGCCAAGTAATGGCTGTCGTACAAAAGTTAATAATTATTAAAGGCGGTACGAAATCAGATTCAACGTTGTGAAACGCACAAAAAAAACAAAAAAAAAAAAAATTCCCATCTTATACGCCGTACGTTTACCGAGCGGACGTGTTTTTGTAAGCTGCGGATTTAAAGAGTGATATTTCAATTATAAATTCTGCAAAAAGCGAAAAAGGACGCATTTTTGGTAAAAACAATAATTTGTGATGAGTTCCAGATTTTTGGCATTGTGATGGAGTCTAAATGTGGAAAATGTAGAGCAAGCTCGCGTGAGGCTACTATACCGTGCAATGGTGTGTGCGGAGTTGTATTTCATGTGAAGTGTCTTGGTTTCTCTAAATATTAGACGGATGCATTGCTCAAGCATAAAAACCTAAAGTTCTTGTGTGATTGTTGCATTGAGTACATTGGAGGTGCTCACGATAAATTCACTGAAATAATAAGCCTTATCAAAGATAATGAAAATAAATGCGCAAAAATGGTGGAAGAAAAAATTAACGAGGTGAATGAAACGGTAAAGCAAATCAAAGAAGCCGCGAAGAAATACGCAAATCAAGAGAGTCATACAGATGTAAGAGCATCGTATGCTGATAAACTAAAAAATGCAACAGCAAATGTACCTGTTATACTAAAGCCAAAAGTAAACCAAGAAAGTGAAGTAACAAAGAGTGAGGTAAAAACAATAATAAAGCCTTCAAGGTTGAGTGTAGGTGTAAGCGGTATATCTAATAGGCAAAACGGCGCGGTAGCAATCCGATGCGAAAGTGTTGAAGCGAGAAAAATATTAGTAAATGACATTAAAGGAAAAGTGAGTGTAAAATATGACATCCAGCTACCAGTAATGAAACGACCAAAAATATTAGTATGTGGATTGAGTGAAATGCTGGATGGGGAGACAATAATCCAAGCAATAAAAACTCAAAACAACTTGCAAGAGAACTGCATGAAGTGTTCAAAAGTGTATAAGTCTTACAAAAATCCAGCGGTGTATAATGCATTACTTGAAATAGACGGAAAAGGTTTTGAAAAAATGATTGAAATGCAAAGAGTATACGTAGAATGGGATAGATGCAGAGTGTATGAAAGTCATAATATTTTAAGATGCTTTAAGTGCTGGGGTTTTAACCACACAAGTAAGGTCTGTAAAGAAACCCATTAAATATGTGCGAAATGTGGCGAAAAAGGCCATGAATATGGACAGTGCACAAATAATATTCTAAAGTGCGTTAATTGTGTGAAGGCTAAGGAAAGATTTAATCTTTCTAACTTGTGTGTAAACCACGACTGCAGAAGCAACGAATTTCAGTATTTTCAAAAAAAATTAAAAATTGAGTCTGAAAGGATTCAATACTAGCAATTAAATTCAACAATAAAATGCTTATATTTGAATATTGGCGGTATAAGGGCAAACTTTAATCAACTTGAAGCTATGTCATTTAGTGCAAGATTCGAATTTATTTGTTTGAGTGAGACACACCTAATAAATACAATACAGAATTGTGAAGTAAAACTGAGTAACTATCAACTCGTGAGATGTGACAGCACATCAAACCACACGGGAGGTGTACTTTTTTTATGTAAGCCCAGATTGGCAAATTGAAATAGTGGAGCAAACGGCACTCGAAAAAAGTATATGGTGTTTGATTATTGTGGTCAGACAAAAAGACGTAAGGGTTGGACTTACGGGATTATATAGATCGCCTGACAGACAGAGATCTCCCGAAAGACTGTTTTGTGAGTTTATTAAAGAAAAAATCGAGCAGTTTTGTGAAAGTGGTAATGAAATTCTCATTATGGGTGATTTCAATATTGATTGGCTGGGAAATGGTTCCTACAGGGACCAAATTTCTCAGTCTGTATCGGATAATGCATTGAGGCAAATAGTACTGGAGCCAACAAGAATTACAAGAACTAGCGCAACTCTCATTGATTATGTACTGACCAATATTTCAGGGGCCGAAGCCAAGGTTAACTCTAACTATAAAATAAGTGATCATGAATCTATTGATATTAATTTAAAGTTAAGGCGGAAAAAGCTTAAAAAAGTCAAAAAAGTAGTAAAAAGGTTCAGCTTTGATAGAGAATTGTTTGCGGAAGAAATGTCAAAATTCTCGAACATTAACCTTACCAATAACTTTAACGAAATGGTAAGCATTTTTAGTGACAAATTGAAGGAAACCATAAGAAAAATGTATACAACTAAAACGGTTATCCAAAAAAGTAACTTTGATGGGTGGTTTAATAGTAAACTGCTCAATATGAAAAACACAAAAATTCAATTATATAAAACCGCAAAATGGAGCAACTCCTACCTAGACTGGCAAAACTACAAGCAGTATAGAAATATATATGCTAAAGAACTGCAATATGCGCGAAACAACTACATTTCAAAAAAAGTAGAAACATCGAAAGATCAAAAGACAATGTGGCGAACAATAAAACAATTTGTTCTTAATGAGGAGCGAACTGAAATCAACAAAATTATAGTACATTCGATCGAAATAAAAAGCACAATGGAAATCGCTAACGAACTAAACAAATTTTTTATAGAAAGTGTTGAAGAGCTTAATAGAAACATTCCCAAAGTTTCGTATATTAACAATGTTGACCCTTGTGATAAGCAATTTAGCTTCAACAGATTAGAAATAAATGATCTGAAAGGCATAATTCAATCAATGAACAACAAGAAAGATTACAACGCTATATCCGCAAGTTTAATAATGGCTGCATTTCATGTAATAGGTCCAATCCTACTAGAAATTATCAATGCGTCCTTGGAACGGGGTGAATTTCCCACGAACTGGAAAACGTCAATGGTGGTGCCGGTAGAAAACGTAAAAAACACGGTAAACCCTGAGGAGTTTCGACCGATTAATATGTTAATGACCGAAAGCAAAATACTCGAAAAAATGGTGCACAAACAATTGGAAGGCTACATGGAGAAGAATAGGCTAATATCGGAAAACCAATCAGGATTCCGGCAGCGGCATAGCTGTGAATCGGCAATAAATTTAGTAATCTCACACTGGAAGTCAGAGATGGACAACGGAAAATGTATAGTGGCCGTGTTCTTGGATTTCAAGCGAGCATTTGAAACAATCGATAGGGGCATCTTGTTACAAAAAATGAGGCAATATGGTATTAATGGCGTGGAGAACCAGTGGTTTGAAAGCTATTTAAGTAACAGATGGCAGTGTACTAAAGTGTCAGAGAGCGTGTCGGATCCAGCTCAAATAATGCTAGGCGTACCGCAAGGCGCAGTCCTTGGAACGCAACTGTTTATAATATACATAAACGACATGGAAAACATACTACAGGGAGGAGTTAAAGTTTGTCAATTTGCCGATGATGCATTACTGTATACGACAGGAAGTTCATGTATGGATTGTATTACCCGGTTGAATGATAATTTAAAAAACATAAATAAATACCAGCAAATGAACAAGCTAAAACTGAATGTTGGTAAAACAAAAGCAATGATCATCAATGGCGAATCGAACCAGAACATCATAGTCAATGATGAAATAATCGATAAAGTTGACGAAATTAAGTATTTAGGCATTATCATAGATAAAAAATTAAATTTCGATAAGCACTTAGATTACATTTGTAGCAAAATTTCAAAAAAAACTGGATACGAAAAAAAGTGTCTATAAATAGTGCCTTAAATATACGAGTATACAATGTAATGATAAAACCACATTTTGAATATTGCTCAACTATACTGTTCTTGGGATCCAATTATATGAAAAGCAGGCTGCAAAAACTGCAGAATAAAGGAATGCGATGCATTCTACTATGTAATAGACTGACACCAACCGCATATATGTTAGATACCCTAAAATG
This sequence comes from Merzomyia westermanni, assembly GCA_949987695.1. NCBI lineage: Eukaryota > Metazoa > Arthropoda > Insecta > Diptera > Tephritidae > Merzomyia > Merzomyia westermanni. The sequence goes on along the minus strand of OX465290.1, from coordinate 113,330,075 downwards.
GCTGTTGCCAAAGTATTTAACAAGCCAAATAGTGTACGTAGGAGATGTGCAACCGTATAGTTTAAGAAACAAAAATGATTTTAGAATAAATTTGTATAGGTCCAATAAGGCTCAAAATATATTAATGTACAAAGGCCTGAAACTATTCAATGAACTACCAAGTAGTATAAAAAATGAAAATAATATTAATGTATTTAAGAGACTGCTAATTGACCATATTAGAGTAGTATTTTAGCTCGCAATAAGCCAACTAATAGCTATTAAGTACTAATTGTACCTGAATTTAAAAAAAAATAGCAAATGCTAAATAAAGAGAGAGAAACTAAACTAACCTAAGCGAGGGTGCAAGGACCGCTAATTACACCACCGACATTATTAAGCCATTACAAAGATTCGCCTGCTAAAGATACCTCCAGGAAGGATCAATGACCCGGGCTAGGAGGAAAATCGCCCCAGCAAACCATGTGTTTATATGTTAATATCCAAGTGCGGCATACATTCTAAACTCCGGGAATACCCATCCTAATATGTGTCAGCTTTTGGAGCGGCAGGGAAATCTCACCTTCAATTATCAGTTTTCACCATTTCATGCGATTTTAACCATCAAATATAATGGTCACCAATTCATACAACTTTTCACCTTAAGTGATCATTAAAGCCACCACTCACCAATCTTCGCCAACTTTATCGTTCACCATATGTTATAGATCTTCACATAGCTATCTTAGCGACAGCCACCACAAAACCCAACGAGCAGAAGAAATGCCGTTTCGACATACTTAGGCATAAGAATAATACCCCTAAAATGTTATTTGGTTTGGTATTTCATAAATTTTTTTCCTAAATCATATATTTTTTTTTTGTTGTGAAAGCCGTTTATCGGTCACGCGAAACACCAAAATAGTAACTTTTAAACACCCACTTTTTTATGAACAGCTGAATATTACAGCCCCCAAACATCCCCCTTACCATCGAAGAGAGCTCTTTTAGGTAGGATATAGTAGGATTTTGGGTTACATACCTAGATGGAAAATATCTCTGATTTAGAGAAATCTATGTTTGGTTTTCCAACATGTTGACCGAAAATTCTCTGAAAGTATCACATACATACACATATACCTTAAGATAAATTCTATCTGTTCTTTATATTTTCCTTATACATGTACATTTTTTTACTCAAGTTAATTTTATTATTTTAATTTAATGTTACACGTATATATTTTTTTAGTGGCTTAAGTATATATGTATAGAATTGCCTGTGGCGGTTTCGAAACTTGGTTTAATTTTTTTTACAGTATTTTTGTTATATATATGCAACGTACCGTGGTGATGTTATAGATATCATTTATTTTTTATTTTGCAATATTTTTCGGAAATTTTATATTTTTTATTAAAAATGTTACCTTGAGATTTTAAAATTTAAAACATGGCTTGCTAATTTAAATTGTCGGGGAGGGGGAAGATGACAAAAGGGTAGGTAGAGTGGAAGACTTGGAATAAAATGCAGCAATGGGGACCTGCCGAATCCGAAATCGAACGAGCGGTCCAAGGTAGGGTGGGCTTCTGAAGGAGATGTGTGAAATGACGTAAGTATAAAATTAATGATAATTGTAACATCCGCCCTGCTATCGATGTGGCCAAGGGTTAAGGATCACGCCCGCCTGAACTGAGCTAGCTGGGGGCAATTCCACATTGGTAGCGCTTAATGGGCGGATTGGCATACACGTGTACGTTACAACGAGAAAGTGTTTAATTTTTGCTGAAGTGGCAGCACCAAATATTTCCATAGAGTGAAAAAGACACCAATACCGGAACTTTTAATTTCCAGACAAACAAGTGTTTGGTGTGTTCTTGATGTGGCCAGAGTTAAATTGCGGGTAACTAAGGGCGCCCGAAAGTGTGAGACAAAAGGGAAATGGGCAATTGGCATCCAAAAAGGTGTTTCCTTTTTATGATTGAATTTAAAGTATTTAAGTGGGTAAAAAGAGTACGAGTAACAAAGTATGTAGGGAATATAAACGTACAATAAAATTCAATGCATTTTTTTTATTGATGCAGGATCTCGAAAACAAAAACCAGCAAAATGCCAAAACCACCATAGTGAAAGAGACTCCTCTAAAATGCCAAATTGACTAGGGTGGGAGACACATGGAATCCTGTCCTGATCCCTTATTTGAACACGGCTGACATCACGGTTTCGACTAAACGCGAGTAAAAACTAAGTATATTGCCAGATTACATTTAAGCAGCAAATGGCAATTAATTATTAGTCAATTTGTAAAGTATTGTAAAGTTGGTCTAAATGAGTTTTTAAGACGTCAGTATTTTTGTTAGTATTTACGATATTAACGAGGCTTGTAGATCGAAATATTATTGTTGACGGTGAGGTCGGATGAGGGGTTCCCTGTGTCTCCTATCCCAAACTCCATAACGTGAGGTCCCGCGGGTCACCAGGGGAACAGATCAAATGAATGGTCTAGAACATTCCTAATTTTGCGCGTCAACGGAAGCGTGCCTTCAGGGCTCGGACTTGACCAAATTTTGCAGTAATTTTAATACCTACTGCACTTTACCCAAATCTACTACGCTTTATCTCCAATAGAAGAGTGCCATAATCTGATTTATTTTTATAAATTAATTTTTTTTCTTAACTATAAACTCTCCTATAAAGCCATTAACCATGATTGATATTCTTGTTCAATACGGGGAAAATTACCTTCAATAAAAATAACCACTGAGCAAAATAGTAGCAAAAGTAAAGCCTACTAAATTCCTTTTTACATTACGCCTTAAAAAAAGCGTAATTACAGTAATTTGAGTTTCAAGGTAAAGTCAAAAGTGCAATGCTCATTAAATTTACTACGCAAAAGCAAAGTTAACTTTAGTTTACATAGTATATTGTTCTTTTTTTTCTTGGCATGCATGCTGTACTTTTACCGGATTTGGTAGTACTAAAAAGGTATTTGAAATAAAAATAAAAGTCCGGGCCCTGATGGCAACGACCAACCCGAGTGGCACCTATCATGCCACGTAAAGGAACCTCCCCATTGCGCAGTCGCCGTTGCTTGACGATTTTCGGGCATAGCGGCGTCACCGGCATTCGACCAATTAAAATGTATAGTTGAACTTGATGCGGGCGGTCGTGTGTTAGAGAGGAAAATTGTGTCGTCTACAGGTACGCTAACGAAGCCATCACCCAAGAAGTAATGCCCCCTAATGTAATGGCTTACAATGTAATGGTCAGAAAATTTAGGAATTCCCGCCACTACTAAGCCACAAACATTTTTATAATCACTCAAACTGCAACAACAACCATAACAATAGCATCACAGTAGGGCTACTGCAACAACAGCAACCATCAGTGAAAACAGCAGGGGCCGCCCTCTCGTAGGCCCACTGCAGAACCAGCAACAACAACAACAGTAGCGCCCTCACAAACGGGTACTGCAGCAACAACAACAACAGTAGGGTTACAGTAGGGATACTACAACAACAGCAACCAGCAGTGACAACAGCAGGGGCCACCCTTTCGTAGGCCCACTGCAGAACCAGCAACAACAACAGTAGCACCCCACAAACGGCCTGCTGCGCCACCGTGTGAGCCCGTGCCGATTAGCACCTTAAATTTTAAGTTGAGATTAAACCTAGAATGAAAGAACAAAAGAGAGATAGGGATTGGAGTAACCTAAACTAAGTTTTCTTAAGGTAAATTAAAATCCGAACTATTAAATAAGGAATTAATGGATTTTGGCGGCCGCCGTGGTGTGAAGGTAGTGTTGCCGGCCTACCACACCGAAGGTCCATGGTTCGAGCCCTGGTACAGGTAACATCAAAAGTGATTTGAAAAAAAAGTTTTTCAAAACGGGGTCGCCCCTCGGCAGTGGTTTGGCAAACTCTCCGAGTGTATTTCTGCCATGACAGGCTTCTCAGCAAAAATTCGTCTCCTTTGTAGATGCCGTTCGGAGTCGGCAAAAAACTGTAGGTCCCACCAATTTGTAGGGAAAATTCAAATCGGCACACCACAAATTGGAAGAGAAGCTTGGCGCAAAAATCTCTTAGGAGGTTTATGATGATATACCTGTTGTATATCGCGCCATAGAGAGAGAGAGAATGGATTTTGATTTAAAATTATAGTAAAAGGAAAAATATAAGAAAACAATTATATACATACATTTAGCATATAAGATTCCTTCATTTTAATAAAACAAAATATCAATTATTTAAGAAGAAATTATCATAATCTTAAAACTCAATGATAGAAAGTAAAGAAATGTGGGATCTAACTGCAAAAGAAAAATTTGTATAGATATAAATAAATACATTTTGAAGAAAGTAGAGGTAAGATACGAAAGCAGGAATTATAGAAGATAATCATAAAAATAGGGTTAACGTGGTATCTAATGAAATAAATTAAACAAAGTAACATGATAAATAAATACATACCGTTTTGTTTTTGACTACAATAGTCAAATAATTTACTAAAATGTGGTTTGCATTAAGTTTCAGAAAAACAAAAAAGAAAAAAAAGAAACAACAAGATTTATAAAAGTATTATTGGAATTTTTTTTTGTTACATTGAAAAACTTTTATCGACTCGTCGAATTACTTATGAAAATGTTATTTTCAAACGAAAAATCAGACTTTTGTTTTGTTTTCTTTAGTGCTCGTTAACGTTTTCCCGCCGACAAATTTAACAGGCAGCCAATCCGACCTTTAAAATTTGTCGGTTCGAAAAACACAAAACAGCTGATTGTCAACTGATATTATGTCGACAAGAAAATTATAAAACAGAGAAAAATTAACAATTCCTAGGAAAAACGCACGTGCGTTTGCACTGGAAGAATAATTTGAGGAAACCAGTGAGCGCAGTATAGCCAATAGGACTTTCGCAACCGCTCCCATTACTTTTAAGAATACAAACACAAATTATGTTCCGAATAAAATTGCCCAAATTTTATTAAATTTTTTTATTTTTACAGATGTTTTTGGCATTCCCTTTCCTTCCTTTCGCAGTGCTGCTATCTTTTCGAAGATTTTTTACAAGTATTTAACAGGAGGTTGAGAAAATGAAGTAGAATTTATCTTGGCGACAAATTTATCTGCCGGTTGGTTAATCCTGCCTTTAACAGGAAGTCAAGAAAACGGTCCTAAGATAGTTATTATACAAAAAAACTAAAGGAAAATCTATAAGGGCTGGTACCAATTGTATATAAGTGGATGTAAATGCAACATATCAGTGTTTTTTTAAGTTGACTGGTAATTATGATATTTACTTGGTGTGAGTGTGTTATGTCAGTCTGCCAGTATTATCGTCATAGTCATTTAGCAGCCCTATCTACAAGTTGTGGCTCGACACTACTCCGAGCATTCGCGCAGCGCAGGGAAACCGCATTGCACTGGGTGTGCCTCCCTTCCAGATTTGTGGCATGCAACCTGCAAGCCTCACAGTCATGCAGTGCTGGACCACCAGTAGCGAATATAGGGGGAGCGATGGAGGCCATCGTACCCACTGATTTCCCCTCTGTTACCCTCGTGCAACACCAACAACAAATTTTGTGAACTTAGCCTTGCATCGTTCGTTAGCCTAATTTCCAATCAAATAAAGGAGTTAATGACTTCATTTCACCATAACAAATTTTTAATTCATTCAAACTCAGTTTAAATTGTACAACTTAATCCTAACTGACTAAAGATAATTCAATTTTTCTTTCAAGCAAAAAAACTTATTTCTATTTGCAACTTAAAATTATTAAAAATAAAAAAAGAGGTTAACGCAAGCAAACAAAAAGGAAACTTAAGAACTATATAGATCAAGGTATCCTTACTAATATGCCCACCACTGTCTACCGGGAAAGAAATGTAGATATATATGTATTTGTGTGTATTATAATTGGAAACAAATAATACCGAAATGTAAAAAAATTACTTTACTCTTTTGCACTCACCATACCATCTTATCTGGAGTAGGCGCCTGCTTCAGGAGATGGAGTAGCTGAAACGAAAAGATCAAAAATTCCTTTGCCTTAGCTTGAGTAGCGAGAGGCTTTGGCAAGGGGCATTTTGTTTTCAGTTCACATATGATATGCTGGCCGGATAGTTCATAAAGAAAAACGAACGGCGAACACTAATACTAAAAAAAATATATCTGTTTGACAAAAAAAAAAAAAACAAACTAAAAAAGAAATAAGAACTATACTTCTATGGTTTTTACGTGAGCGCTAAAATATGTAAAAATATGTAAGAAAAAAACCAAGTTCAGCGAAAAAACTCCAGAACGTCTTAAGGGTGCTGCGGCAGGTTTAAGCCTTTTTAGTAGATATCCGGGCGAGGTATTGGGTAATTTGTGACCAAAAAAACGACTTAATAAAAAAAGAAATACGTATAGTTAGCAAGAAAGTGAGGTTAGGGCACCGCAGTCGATGCGGTGATAAAAAAAATGTCATGCAACAAAATAACTTATTTAACAAAGCCGGGGACGCAGTGGTGTTGGAACACATTTTGGAGGCGCGATTGGGGTGTTTGGGCTCGTTCGCTCAGCCTCTTGTGGTGGTCCGGTACACTGCTATTGATTTACGTATGTATGTGTGATATATGCTCTCCTTTTCCAGTCTCCAATATTTCCTTGTTTTGCTACGCTATATGCTTCCGGGCATTGACCCTGTTTACCACCACTTTCCATATGTTTATCTTATCAAACGTTACAGCGTTACAGCCAAACTTCTGCTGCTAATTTGGTCATGTCTTAATATCGAAATTGTTGTGCCATTTATATGAAGTCGTTGCTACGGTGTCACGGCTATGTTGGTTGATGCCTTATGTAAGCGTATGTTGTGCGCATGCGTGGAGCGTGTATCGGGACTCCGGTGTCACCTATCGTGGGCGAATAATACATGTCTTAACATCTTCTATGCGACCTTGGTAGTTCCCGTTCCGTGGGATTATGTTCTATAGGTTTGGGGGAACGGGGGGCTTAGAACTCACTAGCAATCTAGGTAACAAGCACCACAACCGCTCCGGAACTCTGTTTCCGTTTGTATGTTGTTGTTGATCAGCAACCACTATTTAAGTGCGATATTTCGACACACTTTACTTTTTCGAATGGCTTAAAGAAAAAAACTTCAAGCACAACTATGGGCGGTGATCCACGAAAATCCCGTACTGAATAGTGGATTGTTGGCGATCGCGCTTTTTATGCTTTCCCTGACTAAGAAAGTTTTCCGCTTTCACACATTAAGACAACTTAACGTAAACATTCATAAGTCAGGACGCACACATACAAACAAAAGACATGAATGACTTTGATAAAAGAGTTCTTACATGCGCATACGCATGCACGAATTGTGGCACCTGTACATACATATATATAAGATACATTTATATTTCGGATTTCGTGATGTAGATGCGTCTGTGTCCAGTTCTGGGATTCATACAGATCTGCAGGCAGGGGTTGTGATGAGTTTGATGTTGCATTATATCTTGTAGGCTGTCGTTACAGGTTAGGTGTCGGGAATTATTTTCGAGGTGCTAACAATCGCGTTAATATATTTGCAAGTGTTTTAGCGTTTGAAAAAAGCAAAAAAATTAGTTAGGAGTTTTTTGCATATAATTTAGTGCTAAATGCCTCTGAACACCAGTATTGCCATATTTTATCACTATCAAGAGTCAGCGGCGTTTAAGGAGGCTTAGAAATTCGCATTTTTGTTAAGGACAAAATTTGGGCATAAGCTTAACGCTCGGCGAGTGGTTAAAAGTTACAGAATCGGACTACAGGAGTTACAACTGAATCGTCCAATTGCTTCAACTACCATTCCCAAGGTAAAGACCCCATCAATTGATGGTTCTGTTCCTTTCCAGGTTTTCAAGTTACAGCTGGAGATGACGGCAGCGGTGAACAATTTGGGCACTGAGGATAAAGTTGCTGCACTGTTCGTGGCATTCAAGGGGCCTACAGCTGAAACCTTACAAACAATTCTTGACGGAGAACCGAACAATTATGAAGCATTTATGGGTGCAGTTGAGAGACGCTATGGCAGCGAACATCGAAAACAGATATACCAAATAGAACTACAGAATCGCTATAGCGGCAATCGCTTGCAGAAGGCTGATGAGACTTTGCAGGAATTTTCATAGGACATCGAGAGGTTGGCTCATCTAGGAAAAGCAGACCCACATGTAGAGTACACAGAAAGGGTAAAAATCGAAAGCTTTATAAATGGAATACGCGGTGTGGAGGCGAAGTGAGTCACATTTGCAAATACAAAGAGATCATTTGCTGAGACGGTATCACATGCTCTGAGTAAACCTGCATACAACGCTCATCGCGTGGAAGTGGAAATTCCGGCTTGGGTAGAAACATTTTTGGAAGCTCTAAACGGAATACAAAGGAGGAGTGACGGTTCCATAAGGTTCTTCAAGTGTGGGAAACCAGGTCACATAGCACGTTATTGCTGCACTGACTCCAGTAACACAAGCGATTAAAGTGGACGTAAACGCAAAGCTAGAGAAGATGAGCAAGATGAATGCCCCATTATCTCTGTGTCAGAACTTGGTGCATCATATGCTATCATTCGGAGGGACTTGGTCAGCGGGAAGGCGAGACCAGTGTGGACAGTAACTGGTGAAAGCAAACAAGTGCTAGGAGAAGTGACGTGTAAAGTTGCGATTGAGAACGTGTAACGTATCACAACTTCTTGGTAGCGAATATTTTCGACGAAGTCACCATTGGCACCGACTTCTTGGCTGAGAGAGACATTGAAATGAACGTAAGGAACAGAGTTATGACTTACAACGGCCAACAAGCTCCTCTGATCTTGGCACACAATAGTAGCTATGGCACAAAGGGAGACATAGGGTGTTCTGAAAGGTGCAAAACTGTGTTCTGCGCACAAATACTGAGGATAGCGTAGCCGGTGTTAGACCGGCTAAGGGCTATTTTTTTAAACCGCGGCCGAAGGCCGCCCACGCAGACAGGTGTTCTGCCCATAAGTACTATGAAACAGGCCTCCCCTTTGAGATCGAACCTAGGTTTTTTTTGTTTTTTGCCAATAACTTTTAAATTCTTAAATGGGCTTCCCCCACCGGATTAGGGTTCCTGGGACCGAAACGCATCTCTGGGTTCCAATATCGACATTTTTAATGCAGTTTTTACAGTTGACGTTGGACGTAAAGCATTACCCAGGAGAGGATTGATGTCGGAGTTTCAATCCCTGGCGGAAATGAGGTTTCATAAAGCGGTGCCAACCATTGAGTGTCTAGCAGTGTTTGATTCGGGAGATGCCAATAAATAAAACCGACCCTTTGAGAACACGGAGAGGGAACAACCAATTAACTTCTAGTTGCGTAGGGTAGTACCCTATCGGACTATATAAGGCAGTGACCAAGCAGGGCAGGTTGATCAGTTTATTTTCAAGTGTCGAACAGTAAACTACTGTGAAATTACCAAACTCCTTAAATTTGTATTGCGTTTATACTAGTAAAATAAACTATTTGTTACAATAATTGTGCGTGTGTTTACTTGACTTTATAGTGATCGAACTCAGGCCTAATAATCGAGGAATCATCGAATTCGTCTCAATATCGATGTTGCCAAACATCCATTGTCGGGGTGGGTGTTCCCCACGTTGGGCTGGTTTTCATTTAATTAAGATTCCAAGACGAAAAAAATATTTCTTAGTGTATGCCATCTTTTATTGGACCGCTCGGAGTCGAGGTAAGCAAAGGAAGTGACTTGGAACTTGGTTGTCTTGCACAACAGCCTTGTTGCAAGCCACCTCTAAGATGCGGGCATCAATTTAGTTAGCGACCACTTCAAAGTACTCACCTTTGTATTTACTCCTTAGGCCCGGTTTTTCAGTCCCTGGTTAAGCTCAGTTTAAACTAAGTTTTGCTTAAACTCGGCATAAATTTAAACTCCAGTAAAACTGCAGAGCGGGTTTTCAGTGAGAGTTTAAGACCGCTTTTAAGATTTGCTTTTTATACGGCAACATTGGTTTTTTTTAATCTAGATACGGTAAAAGATGACATTTGTTTACATATGCAACGCCATTGCTTCTTCTCAGTATTGTAATAGTTAGAATTTCACTATAATCACTTTTGTCAGATGATATATCCAGTATTTAATTAAATATAAAAATATCGTCCTTTTTAAATTGCGTTGAGTTTATTGTTTCACAACCAAAGCCATCAAATATGCAAACAGCTGACAGGCCGCTTAAACTACGTTTAAACTTCGGGCGGACATTCGGTGATGTGCTCAATTTCATTAGTAGTTCAGTACATTATATTTGAAAGTCTAATCCTATTTTTATGTATTTTTTACTTTAAATTTTGGTTATTAGTCAGTCAAGAGCCAGAATGTTCCTGAATCTACATTTTTGAAAAGCGGAAGTTGATTTAACCCTTTTTTTCTCGTGTGTGCGTACACACAATTGCGAACTTCAGTTAGCCCCCTTTTTGTACATAAGCTTTTAGTTTAGGGCTTAGGACTTTATAGCTGGTTCGATTATAGCGTAATTGGGTATCTGCATTTAAGGGTATTATCAAAATTTTAAAGTTTTGAAGTTTCTTTTTCCTTAAAAAGAATTTAAGTGTTATGTGTATGTTAGTGTATAAGTGGAAAATTAGTTCCATTGTGTTCAAAGCGGATCTGCTCCTTGAAAAATTAGACTTTTTAATATACAAAGGTATAGTGAAGAATTCTAATAGAGCTCTGTTAGGTAGGCATTCTTAAACCACCTGATTAGAATTTACTTCCGTTTCCTTTTTTTTAAATCTTTTCTTTTAGTTTATCAATATTAGAATCAGGCTTAGCGGCAGGGCGTTTCGTCATTGGACAATGAAAGTATTATGTATCTCGAAATGATCAATAAATTTTTTATATTGTGATTTTTGTAACGATATTTGGAATGATGAGATAGTTTCTTTTTGAGCGGGAGGTGAAGATGGTATGGCGATGAGGTGAGTAAGGAGTCTGGAGTGTGGAAGATCGCTGGGCAGGATGGAAGATGCGAGCGGTCCAAGGTAGCGTGGGCTTCCTGTGATCAAAAGCTGTGTGAACGAAGGAAGTGAACAAAAAAATGCAGGTAAATATATGTCCGTCCGGTTCCGAAGGTGGAGGGTTGAGAACCACTACCCATCCTTTACTGAGCTAGCTCCAGGAGCTAGCTGAGCTAGAAGGCCAGGAGGAAGATCCAGATTTGGTACGTGTGTTGGAAGGACTGAAGGAGAACAAACAGCCAAGAAGAGGGGAGATGATTAGAGAGAGTCGCATCGCAAAAGCATATTGGACACAATGGAGTAGTTTGAAGCTAATATCTGGTTGAAGGCACAAAGCCATGAACGATTAACGACGGATAAAATGGTTGAAATATGTGACAATGAAATGCATTGTTGGAATCTCTGCACGAGGGGATTGATGTCGGTGTTTCAATCCCTGGAGGAAATAAGGTTTTATAAAGCGGTGCGAACGATTGAGTACCTAGCAGAGTTTGGTTCGGGCAAACTTAGTATGTACCATTCCTAACTTAATAACACTCCCACTACTAGTTAAACACAACAGAGATAGCGTCGGCTACACTTATGCATGCTCCTAGGAAGAGGAAGAGAGATGGCGCGAGTGTTCACGAGTGCAAGCAAAGAAGAGATGTCAACAAATAACACAGACTCTTCGAGAACACGATGAACGAACAAACAAGAAAGTTCTCGGTGCGTGGGCACGCACCCCGTCGGACTATCAGTTTATTTTCAAGTGTTAAACAGTGAACTACTGTGAAGTTACCAAACTCATAAATTTGTAATGCGTTTATTACTAGTAAATAAAACTGGCTATTAGTTACATTATACGGGCGTGTGTTTACTTGACTTTATAGTGATCGAGCCCAGGGTTAATAAACAAGGAATCATCGAACTCGCCACAGTATTTTGTGTTCCTATGGGAAGCTGTGGGTTACGCTGGAATTCTAGATATCCTAACGATACAAAAAAAAATAATTTCGCGATTATTCTCAAGCATGTTCCATCCCGAACTCAATAAAACTCCCACCACTAGTTAAACCCAACAGAGATAACGATGGCTACTCTTAAGCGTGCAAGCGTGTGACTAGGAAGGGGAAGAGTGATGGCGCGAGTGTTTGCGATTACGATGCAAAGAGGAGATGCCGATAAATAGCAACGACCCTTCCAGAACACGAGGAACAACCAAGAAAGTTCTAGGTGCGGGGGGTAGTACCCTGTCGGACTATATAAGGCAGTGACCAAGCCAGGCAGATTGATCAAGCGTTGAACAGTGAACTACTGTGAAGTTACCAAACTCTTAAATTTATATTGCGTTTATTACTAGTAAATCAAACTAGCTATTAGTTACAATATCTGTGCGTGTGTTTACTTGACTTTATAGTGATCGAACCCAGGATTAATAATCAAGGAATCATCGAATTCGTCACAATGGGTGTCAGAAGCGGTATTGTTAAATAAATATTAGTGATTTGAAGGATAACAAGGACATGGCGAAGCTGAATGAATTAAAGATTCAGCAACTCAAAAATGAGTTGGAACAACGCGGACTAAACACTACAGGCAATAAATCAGAGTTACAGTCACGATTGCGAGAGGCTATGGAAGCAGAAGGAATCAACGTTGATGATCATGTTTTTCATCTTGTGGAGGAGGCATTGACAAAAATGGAAGAAAAAAAGGAGTCTCCGAATCCAGTAGCAACCGTGGACACAAACATGTATTAACTCAGATGTCGACTAAAATGGAAGAACAGAAAACTTGCGTGGCATCTCAGGTGAAAGAACAGAAAACATGTATGGAATCTCAGCTAGAACAGGTATCATCACAGATCTCCGCGCAAATGGATGAACAGAAATCATATATCTCTTCGCAGTTGGAAGCACAGGAGGCGAGGGTGTCATCGAAACTAGAAGTACAAGATGCAAAAATTGCACAATTTCAAGATAAAATAGAGGCTGAGGTGAAAGCTTTGAAAGGCCTTATCCAGGAGCTGCAACTGAACCGTCCAGCTGCCTCAGCAAATAGTCCCAAGGTAAAATCACCTTCCTTTGATGGTTATGTTCCATTTCAGGTATTTAAGCTACAGTTTGAGAAGACGGCAGCGTTGAATAATTGGGGCACTGAAGACAAAGTTGCTGCACTGTTCGTGGCATTGAAGGGTCCTGCAGCCGAAATCTTACAGACGATTCCCGACGGTGAACGCAATAATTATGAAGCATTGGTAGAGAACATCGAAAGCAGATATACCAAATAGAGCTACAGAATCGCTTCCAGAAACCTAATGAGAGTTTGCAGGAATTTGCATCGGATATCGAGAGGTTGGCCCATCTAGTAATGCAGACGCACCTGTAGAGTATACGGAGAGGGTAAAAATCCAGTGTTTCATAAATGGAATACGCGACGTGGAGACGAAGCGGGCCACATATGCAAACCCCAAAAGGACATTCGCTGAAACCGTATCGCATGCTCTGACGCAGGAAACAGCCTCGCTTTTGAGTAAACCTGCATACAAGGCTCATCGCGTAGAAGTGGACACTCCGGCTTGGGTAGACAAAATTTTGGAAGCGTTGAACGGAGTACAGAAAAAAAGTGATGGTGCCATTAAATGCTTTAAGTGCAGGAAACCAGGCCACAACCCCAGCAATTCAGGTGAACGAAAACGTAAAGCTGAAGGAGATGAGCAAATCACCCAACCAAATCAATCGTTAAACTAAATCGAGCCAGTCGAAAGGGGCGTGGACTGGCTCCCGCAACTGAATGCCCCATAAAATCTGTCTCACAGATCGGAAGGAAAGCTAGTAATGTTACTGTTGTTGCATATGTGGATGGAAGGGAGCACGTACTAACTGTGGATACAGGCGCATCGCATTCCATAATTCGATCTGATTTAGTCAACAAGGAGGTGAAACCATTGCATGGAGCAAAGTTACGTACGGCCACTGGTGAGGACACCCATGTCCTAGGGAAAATAACATGTGAAATCGCAATTGGGAACGTGGCCGTTCTACAGCGTTTTATAGTAGCAGATATTGTTGACGAAATCATAGCTGGTGTGGACTTCTTAAGCGAGCAAGGCATCAAGATCGACATGCAAAACAGGATTATGAATTACCAGAACATGGATGTGCCACTAAATTTTGGTTACGAAAACAAATACGTTAGTAAGCGAGTGCTTGTGGAGGAGAGCCAACAAATTCCACCGAAGTCGGAAGCAATCATATGGGCAAAGATTGATGGAGATTATGGGACAAACAAATTGTGGGCTGTCGAGGTAGCAAACAAATCAAGAATGAACATATTAGTAGGAAAAACTCTGGCCATGACAAAACAAGATGGACGTGTACCGGTAAGAGTACTTAATTAGTTCAAATCGCCGATTAAACTTTCCACAGGAGCAATATTGGGACAATGCCAAGAGGTCGAGGTAGTTATCAATTGTGAACAGCTTCAGAAAAATGATTCTCTCTCTCTATGGCGCGATATACAACAGGTATATCATCATAAACCTCCTAAGAGATTTTTGCGCCAAGCTTCTCTTCCAATTTGTGGTGTGCCGATTTGAATTTTCCCTACAAATTGGTGGGACCTACAGTTTTTTGCCGACTCCGAACGGCATCTACAAAGGAGACGAATTTTTGCTGAGAAGCCTGTCATGGCAGAAATACACTCGGAGAGTTTGCCAAACCACTGCCGAGGGGCGACCCCGTTTTGAAAAACTTTTTTTTTTTCAAATCACTTTTGATGTTACCTGTACCAGGGCTCGAACCATGGACCTTCGGTGTGGTAGGCCGGCAACACTACCTTCACACCACGGCGGCCGCCGAAAAATGATTCTACCATCAAGATTAATCTTTCAGATGATATCACGTCGTGGACGGCAGGCCTCGAAAAAGATCATCAGAAAAAGGCAAAGGAACTTCTATCAAAGTACTCGAGCATATTTGACAAGGATGGTTCCAAACCAGGTCGGACCAAAGTTGTGAAGCATCAAATTGATACTGGTGATGCAAGACCAATCCGCCAAGCTCCTCGTAGAATTCCATTGGCCAAACGACAAGTGGTAAGAGAAATTATACAGGAAATGAGTGACAGCGGCGTGGTCGAACCATCAGCTAGTCCATGGAGCTCACCGATAGTACTAGTGAAAAATAAGGATGGAAAAATGAGGTTCTGTGTGGATTACCGGAAATTGAACGACGTAACGAAGAAGGACAGTTATCCATTGCCAAGAATCGACGATACTCTGGACTCGTTATCTGGCACGAAATGGTTTTCCACACTGGATTTGAAAAGCGGCTACTGGCAAGTGGAGGTAAAGGATGAAGATAAAGAGAAGACGGCCTTCAGCGTTGGAGAAGGGCTTTGGCAATTTACGGTAATGCCCTTCGGGCTATGCAATGCTCCAGCTACTTTTGGGAGACTCATGGACCAGATACTAAAAGGATTGCACTGGCAAACATGCTTGGTATACCTCGACGACATCATCGTGCTGGAAAAAACTTTGAGGAACACCTAAAGAACTTGGAGGAAGTTTTCCAAAGAATAGCTGGTGCTGGTCTGAAACTAAGTCCCAAGAAGGGTTCCTTGTTTAAAAAGGAAGTAAGTTATTCGGGTCACAAGGTAACTACGGAGGGGATTCTGCACTGCTAAGGAAAAGATCGAAGCCGTAAAGGATTGGCCAAGACCGAGAAATTTGCATGAGTTACGGAGCTTCCTTATCGCCGATTTGTACCGAATTTTGCCAGCGTAGCTAGTAGTCTCCATGATCTTACCAGGAAGAATATGAGATTTGAATGGAAGAAGCAGCAGGAGGTGGCTTTTCAAACATGGAACAACTATGCACTGCCCCGATGTTAGCATATCCAAATCCAGGTTCAAAGTTTATTCTGGATACAGATGCGAGTGGTTATGCTATAGGAGGTGTTTTGTCCCAGATTGTTGATGGACAGGAGAAGATAGTTGCATACTATAGCCGAACAATTGGAAAGCCTGAAAGGAACTATTGTGTAACCCGGAGAGAACTGTTGGCATTGGTAGAGTGCGTTAAGCATTTCCACAAGTATCTCTATGGGCAGCTATTCCACGTCAGGACAGACCATGCAGCGTTGAAATGGCTCTTACAGTTCCGTAATCCGGAAGGTTAATTGGCACGGTGGATAGAGCGACTGCAAAGGTATGACTTTTCAATAGAGCATCGCAAAGGTAGCACCCACGGAAATGCTGATGCAATGTCAAGAAGACCCTGTAACTTAAAATGCAAGCATTCTTCGAAAGCTGAGGCCAAGGAAGACATTATAGATGTGCGGCTTATGGCTATAACATCTACGGACAAATGGAACATGGATCAATTAAGGAGGTGTCAGCACGAAGATCCAGATCTTACACGTGTGATGCAAGGAATCGAACGAAACGAGCCACCATCAAGAGAAGAGATGTCAGCAGAAAGTCCTTTTGCCAAGTCATATTGGGCACAGTGGAATAGTTTGCAATTTGAATCCGGTTGTTTGCATCGAATATGGGAGAGGGAGGATGGTCAATGCGTTCGAAAGCTGATAGTCGTTCCAAGGAAGAAAATCCCTGATGTACTCACCGAATTACATAACGTCCAAGCGGAGGTCATCTTGGAGTCACCAATACCTTGGAGAAAGTCAAGCAAAGATTCTATTGGGTTGGTTGCCGTCAATCGGTCACGGAGTGGATTGCCAACTGTGGAGTATGCATCAAAGCTAAAGGACCGAAATCAAGGAGCCATGGCCAAATGAAACAGTATAACTCAGGTGCGCCATTTGAGAGCCATGGATGTAGCTGGTCCATTTCCTACTAGCAAACTCGGAAACAAATATGTACTGGTAGTTATGGACTATTTCAGCAAATGGCCAGAAGTGTACCCTATTCCAAATCAAGAGGCAGAAACCATAGCAGAAGTTTTTACTAACAATTGGGTAGCTAGGTTTGGTGCACCGATGGAGGTACATTCTGACCAATTCAGAAATTTCGAATCAGCTGTGTTCCAGGAAATGTGCAAGACATTGGGCATTCGGAAAACTCCAACAACTGCACTGCATCCTCAGTCAGAAGGCATGGTGGAACAATTCAATAGAACCTTGGAAGAGCACCTGAGGAAAGTAGTGGATAAGTTCCAGAAGGACTGGGATGCTAACATCTCTTTATTCCTTATGGCATATCGCTCTGCAGTACATGAAACAACTGGTCAGACTCCTGCAAAGGTAATTTTCGGGAATGATCTTCGATTGCCAGCTGACTTGAAGTTTGGGATAAACGCTGATGCAGGAATAAATGCTCGCAAATCTACTAGCGTATTTGAAGAAGAAATGAGAGAAATTCACGCCCTTGTGAAACAACGGACTAAGATCATGAGCGATAAGATGAAGGCCAGGTACGACAAAGCAATAAATTCGGAAGGTTTTATAGAAAGAGATTTAGTGCTGCTATACAACCCACAGCGTAAGAAAGGTTTGCCCCCAAAACTACAATGTAACTGGGAAGGCCCATACAAAGTCATAAAACGGATCAACGATGTGGTATATCGTATACAAACTATGGGAAGGCTAAGGAATAAGATGAAGGTGGTCCATTTGGAAAGGCTATCTGCGTTTGGCTCCGGCAATGTGGAGGGCAGAGTGGCGATTATTCTCAAGCATGTTCCATCCCTAGCTCAATAAAACTCCCACCACTAGTTAAACACAACAGAGATAACGATGGCTACTCTTAAGCGTGCAAGCGTGTAACTAGGAAGAGGAAGAGAGATGGCGCGAGTGTTTGCGATTACGATGCAAAGAGGAGATGCCAATAAATAACACCGACCCTTCCAGAACACGAGGAGCGAACAACCAAGAAACTTCTAGGTGCGTGGGGTAGCACCCTGTAGGACTATATAAGGCAGTGACCAAGCAAGGCAGGTTGATCAGTTTATTTTCAAGCGTTGAACAGTGAACTACTGTGAAATTACCAAACTCTTAAATTTATATTGCGTTTATTACTAGTAAATAAAACTAGCTATTAGTTACAATATATGTGCGTGTGTTTATTTGACTTTACAGTGATCGAACCCAGGATTAATAATCAAGGAATCATCGAATTCGTCACAACCCAGCTAGAACACTATGCCTTAAATGAACCCTCATTTATGCCATAGTACTAAGGGAAAGTATCCCTTAAATTTTTGACAACTTTCCATTATATTATACAGGGCAAAAGAAGAAATGTGAGGTATATGCGTGTGAGATTTTGTCTCTCTCTCTCAAATAAGCTTCACGCATTTATTCATGCTATATCGCTCTCATTCGAATACCTCATACATAAGGGATTTTTAAGGTATAGCCTATGGTATTAAATATTTGCTTAATAAGGGATTATATAAGGGATTATTATATGAATTATATAAGCCATTATATAAGGGAAATCATTAAGGCATTATATAATGTATTAAATAAGGAAATGAAATAAGGGATTTTATGAGGAATTATACATTACCCGGTTTTGGATCATCGTTATAAATAAAAGAATATGTTATAATTATATATTTATTTAAATATTAAATCAAAATTGCACTTCATTATGCTACATTACAATTTTTAGATTCTGGAATACAATTTTAAACTAAAAATTCAAGCCGAAAAGTAATTACAAGCATTTCTGTGAATGATTTTATATACACATTTATTTTACGTTTACTATTTAACATTTATTTATTATTTAACATGTAAGTATTACTTAAATGGATGAAACCAATGTAATGTAAACATATAATAATAAAAAATTTAAAAATTGTCCAATATTTTTAATTAAAATTAATCATATGATTAAAACTTAAAAGTAATCAAATATTCCACTTTTGTATTAATGTCGTATTACACTTATGTTTTTTTTTAATTTTTGTATAATGTACATATGTAGGTGTTTTTAAGAAAAACTTAAAATAAACTTGCTATAAAGGTCCGATGAAGTTTCTTATCGTTCCCTAAAATTAGAAGATATATATTATAAGAGATTTAAGAAATTCTATTCAAAATGAAAATAAATGCGTTCAAATGATATTATATAATATATATATACTAACTGTATACGGTTTATTCCACTTTTGGAGTAATGTAGTAGTCTTACCTTCTTACTTCTTGGAGCTTAAGAACTTCTTTTGATAGAACCTGTTATGGCTCAGTTCAATGCTCCTTCTTAAAGTCTTTTCAATATTTTGACGACCCTCCGTAGCGAAGACATCTAAACAAAAATTAAACAAGTAAATATTAAAAGATTCAATAAATGCCAACTAAGCAACTATTACCGTATAAGACTTTATTGATTATCTTTAGCTGCGATAATGCCCTCTTTTCCTTCCTTCCATCAAAATTAAAAAGGAATGTCAACTCGTCGGACATTATCCTCCGAAAAACTTCATCCACGGTCCCAGTGCTGCCCTTGATATGGACCAAATACAATTTCTGAAAAAACATTGAAATAAAAACGAAAATTAATCAAAAGTGTGTTTTAATGATCAGTAATCTTGTTTACCATTGACTCCAAATAATCTGGATTTTCCAATTTTTCCTCCACCTCTTTTGCTGCGTCAATCGTCGCCAAGGGCAATGTTGCAGCGATCTCGATTTGGATATCGTCCTCAACATCCCCTGTCAAACGACCCACCGACCGTAAGACCTTGCTTACCATCACCTTGTAAGTATAGTGCTATCTGTGTTCAAGAAAGGTACACATAATAAAGTAATACATAAGAATGTACAAAGTAAATGGAGAAATGATTTCGGTTGTGCCAATGAATAAATTAGGAGTGGGACTTTTTTTCGAACAAACGAATAAAAATATTTGTTTCAAAAACTTGGAATAGTATTTATTCGGTTTATTTATCCGGATATCCGAATAATATTATTCAGTTAGTATTATTCGAATAGTTGTATTGAACTAAATTCACAACGATCCAATATCTCAATACAACTATTCGAATAGTACTATCCGAATAATGCTAGTATATTCATTCGAATAAAAGGATATATAATTTGAATAAATGTTATTGGCGGCCGCCGTGGTGTGAAGGTAGTGTTGCCGGCCTACCACACCGAAGGTCCATGGTTCGAGCCCTGGTACAGGTAACATCAAAAGTGATTTGAAAAAAAGTTTTTCAAAAACGGGGTCGCCCCTCGGCAGTGGTTTGGCAAACTCTCCGAGTGTATTTCTGCCATGACAGGCTTCTCAGCAAAAAATTCGTCTCCTTTGTAGATGCCGTTCGGAGTCGGCAAAAAACTGTAGGTCCCACCAATTTGTAGGGAAAATTCAAATCGGCACACCACAAATTGGAAGAGAAGCTTGGCGCAAAAATCTCTTAGGAGGTTTATGATGATATACCTGTTGTATATCGCGCCATAGAGAGAAATGTTATTCGAATTTGTTGTAGGCTTCGAATAAATAGATTTTTTATTCAAATAGGCTCATGCCTAGTATAAATAGATAAGTTTTACCTATATTTGCCTTTGATGTAGTGGGCGTATTAATCGCATGGGGCGCATTGTGCGTACTGCTTATGTTGTGCGGTGTAACTACAAAGTTACCTGCTAACTATAAAAAAGATAATATAAAAATACATAAGTACAAAAATATATAGATGTTAACCTTTATTTGTCTGGGGCGTAGTGGATGTACTAAACGCATGGGGCGCGTTGTGCGTACTGATGATATTTTGCGGCGTTACTACAAAGATACCTGCTAAATATAAAAAAAAATTATGTAAAAATATATAATAACAAATATACATAAAGTTTTACCTCTTTTTGTGTGTTTTGTGGTGGGCGTATTAATGTGCTGGGACATGTTGTTCCCACTGGTACTGTTAGAGATGTCGCTCTGCATCAAAAAGTCCAAGTTTTGTTCCATCTCATGAAATAGAAATAATTAAAAATTAGTTATGTTACTTTACACGAGTATAAATTATGAAATTGTTGAAAATGCTTTAATGCGAAAAGTCGTTGAAAATATTATGTAGCAATGGTATCAAAATTAACCTATTTCCATCGGGTATAGAAAAGTATTTAAATTTTATGCTTAGGCGATTTACTTTAATTGTTTGATCATTTAACTGGGTAGCTACAAGAATGCCCAAGCAAGCAAAGGATTCTAAAGGTTCTTCAAAGTAGTTTTCTATATTTGTGAACTTATATCCAAACACAGCTTCCTGACCAGATTCGTTTTTAGTATCCATAATTTTAAAAGGACCAACTTCTGAACAATAACAGTAAGAATCTTTATTTTTTTGAGCATCAATATTAAAAGAACCCATTTTGGAAAAAGTATTATCCGTTAAATCCGAATCTGATCTTTCTTGAATACGTAAATACAATTGTTGTAAGATTTTATTGGGCCTTTTTATCAATTTTTTCAAGTACTGCATATAATTTTCAAATTTATAAGCAAAAAAATTATCTAAAGGACCAAATTGTCTTGAAATACTAGGGAAATGAAGTAAACCATGTATATTAAAACTAACTAAATGGTCCCCGTAAATATTTGAAAATAAATCCACAAATTCTTCCAAAATAGCTTGAGCAGTATTTGATTCGGACAAAAATGTTCCTTCACATGAAAGTAATCTTATACCGGCGTGTAATAAAAGGAAAAGGTAATATAAATTATCATCGATACAATCTTTTAAGACGAATATGCCAGAGTATAATAAAAATTGCCTGAATTCTGTCGATTTCCAAATATTAATGTTATCAAAATTTAGACAAACGCGGCCAAATTCCGAGGGAACTAAACTTGACAAATAATTTAATTTATTATTCATTTCAACTAAGTTTCCTTTTTTTATTATTAAATTAAGTAATTGTTTGGTAACGCCCAAATCAACAAGGTGCATAGGGTCCAAATCTGTGCACTTCCAATATATTTTTTTGCCGTCGAAAAAGAAAATTGTGATGAAGTGCATCAACTCTATTTTTAAATGAAACATCAGATCGTGCCTCTTGTACCTGTTTGGAAAAACAAACCCGATTTTGTAAATAGTTTCCAACTTGGTTACACTTGGGGCAGCTATTTTTCCCAGTATGTGAATTAACACTGGTAACAAACGCACGAGCTGGTGAATCACAAATAAACAATCGAACATCAAATTTTTTATTACATGCGAAAGTTCCGACTTTTAGTCCGATTGTTTTTAAAGTTGAAACTTCTTCACAAAACTCTCAAAAAATCATTAATATTATACGGTTTTTGATATCCCGAAAAACAAGCAATAATAAAAGGACTTTCTTGTAGGTGTCCTACAATTGAGCCTAATATAGGCCACAATACTTTATTAGAGCTTTTAAATAACTTAAGTACATCAATTCCAACATCGATTTGGACTTCGGCGATGTCTTCGAGAAACCCAAAAGGTTTTGATTAAAAAAACTTCTGAATTCCAAAATATAAAAATTCTCCATTTGGAATTGATTGCACCTTTACCATTTCTTTTTGGGTTCCTAGAAGGCTTTTCGCACACAAAGGCAAACCATCAACACCAATTCTTTTTAAAGTTTGCAACATATCATTAACCATCGCCATTGGCATGTTATTCCGAATGGCTAATGCTTTTATTTCGCAAACTTTATCAAAAATTGGGTCCACTTGCACAACATCATCCAAATCTAATTGAATTGGTTGATGAAAACCAATATCATCACCGCCATCTTGAAAATTTTCTGCATCTACAACACTTTTGTCCACTTCACTTTCACTGCGCGCAAAACTGTCTATATTTCTATATTTTTTCACAGTTTCTGCAAAGCGCGACTTTTCCACACTCAAGGCATTTTGCACACTTTTCGAAAACATATTTTTACAATATTTTACTTGCCTTTTAATTTTTCTATAGCCTTTTAACAATTTTGGTGGCTGCTGTCGATGTTGCCGGCACGATGACTTTTCACTTTTAAGCAAATATTTGACAAGTGTCAATGACAAGCATATATATTACGCACTTGTTAGAAGGAAACGCAGCTAGCATGTCAAGCATGAAAATAAGTGTTACCGTTCTTACATTAACAACAAATGAGCAAATTTATGGGATTGTATGCGTGAATTGCTTTTTGTGTTTGTGAATCCCTTAGCCCGTTCTAGCTGGGAATAATTAATATATACATAAAGGGTGTTTTTTTTACAGGTTTGTTTTTCGAATAGAGACAAAACTGGCATTTTGTGATCAAATCTGGCAACTCTAATGTCATTTATGTTTAGTTTGGTTTGCCATTTCATCATGAACAGGTTGACAAAAGAACAACGCTTGCAAATCGTGCAAATTTATTTCGAAAATAATGGTTCAGTTCGCGAAGTTTACCGTGAGCTCCGTCCATTTTATGGTCGACATAATCGTCCATCAGAGCAATTAATTCGGTTAACCATGGATCGTTTTCGCACTACGTTTACTCTATGTGATAATACGCATCCGCAGAGACGTCGAACAGTGCGCACCGAAGAAACAATTGCCGCTGTAGAGCAAAGTGTTGAAGAGGACCCGAATGAATCGATTCGCCACCGTGCACAGCAATTGGAGCTTTGTCCATCAACTTTATGGAAGATTTTGCGCAAAGATCTTGGCTTGCGACCTTACAAGATCCAGCTTGTGCAAGAATTAAAGCCGCGAGACCATGCAATGCGTCGTGATTTTGGTGTATGGGCCGAAAATTAGATTGATTTCGATGCTGATTTTCATCGCAAAATTTTGTTCAGTGATAAGGCTCATTTTTGGTTGAATGGCTACGTCAACAAGCAAAATTGCCGCATTTGGAGTGAAGAGAATCCACATGAGACCCTTGAAACGCCATTACATCCACAAAAACTGACTGTTTTGTGTGCTCTATGGGCTGGTGGAGTCATTGGGCCATACTTCTTCCGCAATAATGCTGGAGAGGCAGCTACCGTTAATGGAGACCGGTATAGAGCCATGATAACCGACTATTTTGTTCCCGAATTGGATGGCATGAATGTGGATGAGTTGTGGTTCCAACAAGACGGCGCTACATGCCACACAGCGCACGTCACAATCGATTTATTGAAGGAAACATTCGATGGGCGCATAATTTCGCGGAATGGATCTGTCAATTGGCCACCAAGGTCGTGTGATTTGACACCATTGGATTATTTTCTTTGGGGATATGTGAAGTCGCTCGTCTACACCAACAAACCAGAAACGTTAGGGGAATTGGAAGCCAACATTCGTGGCGTTATTGCCGACATACGGCCCCATATGCTCGAAAAAGTGGTTGAAAATTGGACCTGTAGAATTGGCTTTATTCGAGCCAGCCGCGGCGGCCACATGCCCGAAATCATATTTAAACATTAATGGCATAAAATTATCCTTCCAATAAAGCCAAATTGATGGACCTTAAAACGATTTTCTTGTGTTTTATTTCAATTCGAAGTTCTATACCCCTAAAAAAAACACGCTTTACATACATATTTTTTTATAACCATGTCATGTTTATTTATAATGAATAAGATTCCCTGCAAGCCCTACAAGCACACTGACAGTCGTTTGTTACAACATCTGAGAGTCAGTCCTGTCAATCTAACTATCAGGGACTTGCGTCATACTCCTAAAGCGAATAGCAAAAAATTATGTCAACAACCGTGTACAGACGAGTACGGTATGTTCTTTTGTTATCACCCGCGAAGCTTCGGCTTGTCCAAATCGTGTTCTTTCCCTTAGTTCTTTGTGGGTGATGGCAACAACGGACACCAGTGTGCTAAGCTTGTCGGCTTGTCCAATTCGTGTTCTTTCCCTTAGTTCTTTGTGGGTGTTGGCAACAACGGACACCAGTGTGCTAAGCAACAAACATACTAGTATCATCGCTGTCAATAAAGAGTGTGAGTGTGGTAGTAAAAATATCAGGGTTTCACGTAGGGTTATACAAGGGGGCGCAAAAGTAATCCTCCTATCAAAAAATGCTATAAATTTTCCGATTGGCCCCTAAAGTCAGTTCTGTTTTGACATTTGTGTAGTAAACACATGCGAAATACACGCTAATAAACAATGTTACGTGGAATATTGCTGACTATTTATTTGACCAATAATCGGTCGGTGAAAAACGGTTACTGCGCAAAAGTAATCCTCCTATCACAAAATGCTATAAATTTTGCGATTGGCCCTTAAAGTCAGTTCTGTTTTGACATTTGTGTAGTAAACACATGCGAAATACACGTTAATAAACAATTTTACGCTACACTGCTCCAGAACGCGGAATATTGCTGACTATTTATTTGACCAATAATCGGTCGGGGCCAAACGGTTACTGTGAATGGTGAGCGCTATAGAGCAATGATCAACGAGTTCTTTTTGCCGCAACTTGATGGATTGGGATTGGAAAACTTGTGGTTCCAACGAGACGGTGCAACAGCACACACTGCACGTGCCACAACCGATATGCTGAACATCGGAAGCTTACTTTTGCGCTACCTTGTACATACAGACATGTACCTTATCTGTTTACGCGGGCTCAAATCTGAATACAGTAGACAAAATAACTCTCTGTCAGTTTTTTTTGCCATGTTCACCAATTTTGGCTTCAGTGAAATAATTTAAAGTAATAGGTTTCTCCAAATATGTTGGTCGCAATTAACTATGAAAAATGTAAATTATAATTCAAAATGAATTTCCATTAAGTCTTCAGGGAATTTTTGAGATTTTTTGGTGTATAGAAAAGTTTTCCCGTTGTATTTTCCCTCGATTCACGGCACAAGTTAGAGAGGGACAACTGCCAGAACAGTCTTTCTGAACTGTTAGTCTTTTCTATTGTATATTGCCACATGTTTCTAAAAATTCGATACGATACCTGGGTCTAAATACTGGATGCCAAAAAGTATCGCTATAAAAGTATCGAGTACAAAACATCGGTATCGAAGGGCAAAAGTATCGATATGGTATCGTATCGTATCAAAATTCGTTTCCCTACCAACAATAAAAAAATGTTGAAAAATTTGATTTTATGCCTTATTATATTGTCTGTGTCATTGTGGATATACGGAATCTGCAATATCAGTTTAGAAGTTGAGGAGAACGCTTGTCAAATGACCTATATGTTTAAAACGCCGCAATATTCGGTATGTTCATAACATTAAAATCGAGTTCAAAATAATGTTTGTCTATGGTACAAAGATGCCAAATACTTTTGGGTAATTCTATACGACCGTACGTAACTGCTAATATACGTCCAGTAATAACGGGAAAGGTATCAAACGACGCGTTTCGAACTCTGTATCAATAATTTGGAAGCCGAGGTAACATATTGGTAATTGTTTCCTTTAGGAGACAACTGCTAAAACACGCCCAAAAATATCGGGATGGGTATCAAACACGCGGTTTGATCTCTGTATCAATAATCCGAAAGCGGAAATTAAATAATTTGTTTCAGTGAAAAGTTATTAGCAAAAAACCCAAAAATGGCCTAGGTCCGATCCCTAATAGGAGGCTTGATCCGTGGTATTTATGTGCAGAACACCTTTCTGCGTAGGCGGTCTTTGACCGGCCTTCAAAAATATT
This sequence comes from Merzomyia westermanni, assembly GCA_949987695.1. Lineage (NCBI taxonomy): Eukaryota > Metazoa > Arthropoda > Insecta > Diptera > Tephritidae > Merzomyia > Merzomyia westermanni. Next base: position 113,303,521 of record OX465290.1, on the reverse strand, counting down.
ACCCTTAGCCGGTCCAACACCGACTACGGGGTCCACAGTATTTCGGTAATTGTTTCCTTTTTTACTTCGGTATCAATAATCCGAACGCGGATTTTAAATTTTTTGTTTAAGTGAAAAGTTATTCGGAAAAAAACTTAAAAATAAACCAGGCCCGATCCCAAATAGCTTGCTCCAAGGTATTTATGTGCAGAATACTTTTCTGAGTATGCGACCTTCGGCCGCGCTTCCAAAAAATAACCCTTAGCCAGTCCAACACCGGCTACGCGGTCCACAATATTTCTACGCAGAACACATTTCTGCACCTTTCGGTACACCCTAATCTTTGATTACAACAACCACAAAAATTACATAAAATTTTCAACGTTGATTGCAAATATCTCTAAACGGAATTTCCGCTTTCGGATTATTGATACGGAGGTTAAAACCCGTCGTTTGATACATTTCCCGGGATTTTTGGACTTATATTAGCAGTTACGTGCTGCCGTATAGAATTACCCTTGAATTTTTTGTTTTTTTGCCACTAGGGTTCCTGGGAGCGAAACGCAGTTTTTACAGTTGACGTTGGATGTAAAGTATTACCTTTGGGTTTTTGCCAATAACTTTTTACTGGAAAAAAATATTTCTTTTCCGCTTTCGGATTATTGATACAGAGGTCAAAGCGCTTCTTTTTTGGACATATATTAGCAGTTACATACGGTCGTATAGAATTACCACTTTTGATAATGCTTTCACAGTCAGTCAATATTTGAGGCCGGAATATATTTTGCAAGTTTATATGCCCTAATTACAAGTATAGTATTGGATTGCGATGTTGTGGCTCACACCACAACCGGAAAAACACACATATACCGTAGGCGATTTTTTCGCAGATCAGCCTATACATTCCCATAAGAGCAAGTTCTATCGTACCGGATTGCCTTCGGTATCAACAATCCGAAAGCGTGTTTTGAAGGCCGCCTACGCGGAAAGGTGTTCTGCACATAAATACCTTGAATCAAGCACCCTATTTGGGATCGGACCTGGGTAATTTTTAGGTTTTTTCGAATAACTTTTCACTGAAACAAAAAATTGAAAATCCGCTTTCGGATTGTTGATACCTAAGTCAAAACGCGTTATTCGATACCTGTCCCGATATTTTTGGACGAGTTTTAGCAGTTTTCTCCTAAAGGAAACCATTACCGGTGGCGTGATCCAAGGAATTTATGTGCAGACCATCTTTCTGTATAGGCTGCCTTCGACCGCGCTTCAAAAAATAACCTAAAGCCGGCCCAACACCGGCTACGCGGTCCATAGTATTTCAGCGCAGAACACACTTCTGCACTTTTCGGTACACCCTAATCTGTGATTACAACAACCCCATGAAAATAACAGAAAATTTTCAACTTTGATTGCAAATATCTCTTCATTGAGACATTAACTCGAAAATCCGCTTCCGGATTATTGTTACCGAGGTCAAAACGCTTCTTTTTAGACCTTTCCCGTTATTGGTTTTATGTGTTCTGAATTGTATGTAACCAATATTATTTATGTGGATGGGCATGAACTGAAAGAAAAAATAATCCTCTCTAGTTGATGAAACCACACACTCTGCATTTTCAGCTTCGAGCAAGCTACTAAATTGATCTATATTGGCTTCAAAGAGCCTTTTTTCAGCACTAAGGCAGTTTCTTAAATGCCTTTTGTTCATTTCGCACCTTTTTGCATAAAAACCCAACGAAATAACCACGAAATAAAATGTTATAAATATTTTACGAGTTTTAGCAAAAATGGCCGCGCTGTTTTGGTTATGAATGCACGTATTCTTCTTCTTCTGTTACGAACTGTCAAATTAAAAAGAAACGGAAGAAAATTATTTGCAATTGTATAGGTATTGTCAAAAATATTTTAAGTGTATTGAAGTATCCATCAGCATGCTCTATCAGGGTAGATATCCTAACGATAAAAAAAAAATAATTTATATTTACATAGATAGATATTTTTGTATAGCATCCCTGCAAAAACAGTACGGGTAAAATGATTAGTCAATTTACCCGGAGCCATACCGAAAGTTTCCGTATTTCTCCCATCACAGTTTTAAGAGCATCGGTAGATTTTTTGACCGTTTCTTTTCTCACGTTCCTGTATGTGTGGTTTTACATCTCGCTCGTTCTCATTTATTTTGCACTAAGATAAACATACAGCTGCACTGCTCACACCTACAGTACTATACTGTCACAGCTACTAGTCATATGAATGGTTATATAACTCCAATTTTTAAAGGGAATTTACGACTTCTATGACCGGCATATAATGGGCAAAATTACCTCTCGCCAGTAGTGAAGACCTTGGAGGCGGTCTTGCTCCCTTATTATACCGCTAACCTGCGATTAGCCGAACATCAGCATGGTTTCCGCAAAATGCATAGCACTACCACCGCGCTAAACGCCATCACCACACAGATAGGTGACGGTCTCAACCAATCTCGCCCAAATGACAGGACCGTGCTAGTTGCGCTTGATCTGTCGAAAGCTTTCGACACTGTTAATCACGCACAACTCATTAACGACCTGGAAGATTCAAACCTTCCCCCCTGTCTAAAGCGTTGGACCGCCAACTATCTGAGTGGCCGGCAGTCATCGGTTGAATTTAGAGGCGAAAGATCAAAACCACGTATAATTAAGCAGGGGGTGCCACAGGGTGGTGTCCTATCCCCGCTTCTGTTTAATTACTACATATCGAGGCTCCCTTCCCCACCAGAAGGCGTCTCGATCGTCTCCTACGCCGATGACTGCACGATCCTGGCGACTGGACCCTCCGTTGATGAGCTCTGCTCGAGACTAAATTCATACCTTCCAACCCTTTCCAGTTTCTTCGCTGCACGGAACCTGACACTGTCACCGACCAAATCCTCGGCCACCCTATTTACGACGTGGACAGCGCAGGCGAACATGGAATTAAACGTCTACGTCGACGGCATCAAGCTTCCGACTGTCACACACCCCAAAATCTTAGGGGTCACGTTTGATAACATGTTCAAATACGGTGCTCATGTAGCCGCGATTGCCACCAAAGTACAAAGCCGTAACAAAATCCTCAAGTCACTAGCTGGCAGTACTTGGGGGAAAGACAAAGAAACGTTACTGGCAACGTACAAGGCAATCGGCCAGCCGGTTCTGAGCTACGCGACGCCAATATGGTCGCCGGGGTTAGCAGACACACATTGGAGGAGGTTGCAGGCCTGCCAAAACACCGCACTCAGAACCGCCACGGGGTGCCTCCTTATGTCTCCTGAGCATCACCTTCATAATGAGGCAAAAATGCTCAATGTCAAAGAGCATTGCGAGATGTTGTCCAGACAATTCCTGTTCAACTGCCATAATCAGCGGCATCCGAACAGGAACCTGCTCAACGAAAATCCGCCTCCCAGGAGAATAAGGAGTCACCTCCGTAAGCACTATGATGAGATCCGGCATCACATCTCCTCGCCGTTTGATCCAGAGGTGCACCGGCGGGCCCTCAACCTCATCCACACGGAGTCGGTAAACTCCTTTGTCAGGTCTCGTCCAGTGAATGTGGTCCTACAGGCACAAGCTCCACCTGTTGCCGCCGAGGAACGCGAACTGCCCAGGGAGACAAGAGTCACGCTGGCTCAACTTCGTTCTGGATATTGTAACAGACTAAACTCTTACTTATCCAGACTGAACCCCGACATGCCAAATGTCTGCCCGGCATGCGGCGTGTCTCCCCACGATACTAACCATCTGTTCCTCTTCTCAACCGAGCCCACTCTTCTAACTCCAATCTCACTCTGGTCCACCCCTGTTGAAGCCGCGAGGTTTCTTGGACTTCCGTTAGAAGAGCATGATGACAATGTTGGTAGGGGGTGACACCCTGGACAGGTTAAGTAGTCGCTACAACAACAACAACTGAAATTTTACCCTCATGAATATGACTATTTTACTATTATATTGACGACCACTTTACATTGATTTAAACAGCATACTTACGGAAATTTTAGCAGTATTTAGAACGTAATTTTACCTGTATAATGACAGCAATTTTACGGTAAAATTATGGTAATTTTACTGAAAGGTTTACCTATCCCAAATTGTAATAAAACGCATAATTTTGTATAATGTATAGTTTAATACAAAGCTTATAAATATATAGTTGAACTCAACATCTTTTTAGTGTTTTATTATATTAATATTTATAATGTTTTATCTTTTTAGTATTTTATTTTATTCATTTTATCATTTTAGTATTTTATTATATTTATATTTATCTTAGTATTTTATTATATTTACATTTATTTTATTTTATCTTTTTAGTATATTATTATATTTATATTGTTTTATTTTATCATTTTAGTATTTTATTATATTTATAGTGTTTTATCTTTTCTGTATTTCATTACATTTATTTGAAAAGGCACTTAGTATTTAAAACTGAAAAATAAACATAAATTCAGTCTTTTAAAAACGGGTTTAAGTATGTTAACTTTAGAACAAAAAATAAAAAAGTTATTCACAACCATTTTATGGTATATATGTTTGTAAGAGTTAACAAATTATTTAATTTAGTAAATATAGTTAAGTATTTAAAGAATGTTTAAAAATATTAGTATAAAAAAGTGATTAAATTGTTAAGTTAAGTAAATATATTTAATTATAATGTTTGGTTCAGCTTCGTTGTAAGGTACCGTTTTTAAGTATTCATGAAACGAGCTCAAGGTCAAGAATAATAATTTTTCACTTTTTGAGTTTTTATGAAAATTATTATTGTTTTTATTTTTTTATTTTTTAATAATCATTTTTAATTAATTATTAAAAGTTTTTTTTTTTTTTTTTTTTTTTGTTTTACCGTACCGTTTTTGTTTGTGCCTGTTGTGGCTTAGTTCCGCGGATTTCTTCATGCTACGCACATATTCTATTTCGCCCTGCATCTTGAACACGCCTGCCGAAAAAGTAAAAACATTAGTATACGTTAATAAAAAACATTCGGAAATTACTAAATAAAATCTTTTTAAACAATTTGAGCTTTGACAGCGCTTTTTTTGAGCTCCTTCCGTCCACGTTAAAGTTGGTGGTGAGCTCATCAGTTGTGAGTTTTCTAAAGGCCGCATCTAAATCCCCTGTAGGTCCTTTAATTACATATAAATACGAGGTCTATAAAGAAAAGATGTATTTTAGTTGTGAATAATTGGCGAGTGCATCCTCGTATGTTTCGTTTTCGAGCTTCTGCTCCAAATCATACTTCGCAGCAATACACGATAGTGGAAACATGTCAGCCAGCTCATTCTGAAGCCCATTTCCACTTTCTCCACTTTTGCGGCACACTAGCCTATGCACTTTTTTTTGTAAAAACCTTTGTCTCTCGAACGGCTTTACGGTGGGCCAACATTTCCGGCTTTTCGATCATCTAAAAAGACACAGTACATGTACATATGAATTACTATCACACATTTTTGGGTATTTGTTTCCTTTACTTTAGCAAAATTCAGCACATATTTTCGAAAGTTGGTTTCCTCTACACATTTCAACAAAATGCAGCACATATTTTCCGGTAATTGTTTCCTTTAGGAGACAACTGAAAAAACACGTCCAAAAATGTCTGGAGAGGTATCACAAGGCGGGTTTTGACCTCGGTATCAATAATCCGAAAGCGGAGATTCCAATTTATATTTCTGTCAAGAGATATTTGCAATTAAAGCTGAACATTTTCTGTCATTTTATGTGATTGTTGTAATTACACATTTGGGATTGGAATTGGTCCATTTTTTTTCAAAAAACGTTTCACTACAACAAAAACTAGAAAATCCGCTTTCAAATTGTTGATGCCGAGGTCGAAACCCGTCCTTTGATGCCTCTCCTGGCATTTGTGGACGTGTTTTACCAGTTGCTTCCTAAAGGAAACAATTACTGCATACAATTTCTGATGACGCACTTACCTTTTCCACTGGAATCCTGCACTCTTTTACTTGAGGTTGTACACAAGCCAACTTCTGAACGCTTAAGACATCTGAAAATATTAAAAGGTATTTTCAGAATTATTTTGAATAACAATTGCATATTTTTTTTGTTATACATACCTTTAATAGTGCAACTTAACACCACCAGCTTAAACTTTTCAGGCTTTTTCCAGAAAACACAAAATGAACTAAAAATCAAGCTTGCTGTGTTGCCACTTGTGAAATTTTGTATGCTCAAAGAGTGCGACAGAAAAAGATATAGCAAAACAAACTTAAAACGACCAATATGCCACTTCACTCTAACAGAAAATTCTTGAGCACGAAAACTTTCCCTATGGCTCCGGGTAAATTGACTAATCATTTTACCCCTACTGTTTTTGCAGGAGAAAATTTGTATATGTATTGAAGTTTCAGTCATTCGATTTTTGCAGGGTCTCTAACCACTGTGTCAGCTGCCAGGTTGTGGAAACGCCACAACATTTAATATTTGAGTGTAATCGATACAATGACTTTAGGAACAGTGCTATTTTTGTAAAGTTTAATAATTTAAAAGATCTTTTTATAAAAAAAATTTTTAGATACTATGAAGAATTCATAGTATTTTTAAATAGTACAAATCTTGCAAAAAACTAGTGGAAAATTAAAAAAAAAGGAAATTTATATAAATACTAACTGACCCGCCGAACTTTGTTCCGCCTTAAAAGCACAAATCATACAGTCACCCTGAGTCCACATTTAGGTCAATAAATTGGGACCCGGGTAAAATATGGAGGTGAAAGATATCTTAAATTTTAGGAGAGACGTCTAGAGAATGATTATTGAAAGTTTCATTCATTTCTATGCAGTCGTTTTTGTGTGACGCGGGCGTTATGGTAAAAAAACCACATTTTTGGTCACATTTTTCCCACATTTTGGTCAATAACTCGGGAACTGGATGAGATATCCAAATGTTGTTGTCCTAAATTTTAAGTTAGACCTTAAGTGATAGAATGGTGAAAGTTTCATGCAATTCTATTCAGTAGTTTTTGCGTGAGACGCGCACAATCATACAGACGGACAGACAGACAAAAATTCTAAAAATTGGAGACTTGGGTTCCGCTGGTCCAATAACGACCTCTCCTATCAGTTTTTCTTCAATATCTTCAATGTACAGACATCGACCTGTTACAATTTTATTATATGTAAAGGTGAATAAGATTATACATACAGACATGTACCTTAAGTTTCTGTTTACACTGGCTTAAATCTAAATACAGTAGACTGAATAAATCTGACTTCCGGTAGTTTTTTTTCCATGTTCACCAATTTTGGTTTCAGTGAAACAAAGCAGTTCAACGAAGTTTTTGACTCTGAACGCTTACAATCTGAACTGTCTAACAAGGGTATCGGTTGGATATTCAACTCGCCATTCAATCCAGCCGAAGGTGGAGCATGGGAACGTATGGTCGCTCCAAAGGAACACACTCTTAATTGTTTCCTGATTGGGGCGGAGAATGTGGTAAACTCCCGGCCACTTACCCACTTGCCGATCGATGTCAATCAAGAGCAGCCATTAACGCCTAATGATTTTCCGCTGGGATCACTTAATACTGCCAAACGGCCGGAACAGAAGATGATGTGACCAGCACTTATGCCATATGCCTGCAGTGGCGCTTAGCTCGTCAAATGAGAGACCACTTTTGGAAAAGGTGGATAATGCAGTACCTTCCTACACTCACTCGCCGCGTAAAATGGTGCCAACGAACAATGCCATTGAAAAGGCATTCGTATGCGATCCCAACGTACCGCGAAGGGAATGGTGTCGAGGCGTGGTAGAGGAGGTATATCCAGGACGCGATGGAGAGGTTCGACAAGCTGACGTCATAACTACTAGAGGAGTAAAGCGGAGGACAGTGTCCAAACGGCCGTTCTGGATGTTAGTGTTGGTGAATCGGATTAATTCACGGGGGTGGGAATGTCGCAGAACGCCCATTTACCCTATGTAGTAAATTGCTCTATTACTATTTCATAACATTTCATTTTGAACTCATTTATCTTGTATTTCATAATTGTCATATCCTTTATGTACTTAATGCTTTTGAAATTTGAATTTGCCTTTATATGTACATACACATATGTATTTAATTTGAATTCTATTTTGACATATATGCAACTACATGCCGTTAGGCGATTGCTCCGTTTGCTTTATGTGGCAGGCATTCAGTCGTTTGCCAGCATTTGGAGAAACAATATTAGCATAAACCATTCCATTCTATTCCTAAGATTTGTATCAATTAAGAGCCTTTTATTTAATTGATAGAGGAAAGGAATGCATTAAATCTGCTAAGTCCAGGCAATCGACTACATTCGGTATATTTATAACGATAAAATCGAGTGCAAAATTATGTTTGTCTATGATACTACGTAGTACAAAGATGTCAAATAATTTTGGGTAATTCTATACGACCGTGCGTAACTGCTAATATACGTCCAATAATATCGGGAAAGGTACCAAACGACGCGTTTTAGTGAAAAACCCAAAAATGACCCAGGTCCGATCCCAAATAGGGGGTTTGATCCAAGGTATTTATGTGCAGAACACTTTTCTTCGTAGGCGGCCTTCGGCCGCGCTTCAAAAAATTACCCTTAACCGGTCCAACAGCGGCTACGCGGTCCGCAGTATTGCTGCGCAGAACACACTTATGCACTTTTCGGTACACCCTTATCTGTGATTACAACAACCACATGAAAATGACAGAAAATGCATGCAAATATCTCTTCACTCGAAAATCCGCTTCCGGATTATTGTCACCGAGGTCAAAACGCGTCTGTTGATACCTTTTCCGATAATTTCGGACAGGGTTTAGCAGTTGTCTCCTAACTGAAACCCCTATTTGGGATCTGACCTTTGTAACCTGCCTGTCATTTCTATGTGGTTGTTGTAAACGCAGATATAGGGTGTGCCGAAAATTGCAGTGGTGTGTTCTGAGCAGAAATACTGGGGATCGCATTACCGGTGTTGGACCGGCTAAGGGTTATTTTTTTGAAGCGCGGTCGAAGGCCGCCTACGCAGAAAGGTGTTCTGCGCGTAAATACCTTGAATCAAGCCCCCTACTTGTGATCGGTTTTGGGTTTCTGCCAATAACTTTTTAATTACTAAAAATAATAGGTTTCCCCCACCGGATAAGGGTTTCTGGGACCGAAACGCGTCTCTGGGTACCGATGTCGACCTTTTTAGTGCAGTTTTTACAGTTGACGTTGGATGTAAAGTATTACCTTTGGGTTTTTGCCAATAACTTTTTACTGGAAAAAAATATTTCTTTTCCGCTTTCGGATTATTGATACAGATATCACAACGGGTCGTTTTTGGACATATATTAGCAGTTACGTACGGTCGCATAGAATTACCACTTTTGGCAATGCTTTCACAGTCAATATTTGGGACCGGAATGTATTTTACAAGTCTATATGCCCTAATTACAAGTATAGTATTCGACTGCGATGTTGTGGCTCACACCACAACCGGAAAAACACACATATACCATAGACGATTTTTTTTTCGCAGAATGGGAATCGAAGGCTTAGTGGAATATCAGCCTATACATTCACATAAGAGCAGGTTCCATCGTACCGGATTGACCCAGTTTTTTTTACCTGGCCAAGGGCTGTTATTTTAGTGAAACTCTGTCTAATTTGTAACATTAAACCGTGAAATTGGCAACCTCGGGGCAATCCCTTGTAGCAATCCTTTGGTAATTTTATACGACCGTACGTAACTGCTAAAACTCGTCAATAATCCGAAAGCGGAAACTCAATTATATATTTCTGTCAAGAGATATTTGCAATCAAAATTAAAAATTTTCTGTAATTTTCAGGTCGTTTTTGTAGATACAGATATAGGGTGTACACAGATATAGGGTGAACACAGATATAAAAAAGTGCAAAAGTGTATTCTGCGCGGAAATACTGGGGTATTAGACCGGCTAACTTTTTTGAAGCGCGGCCGCAGGCCGCCTACGCAGAAAGGTGTTCTGCACATAAATACCATGGATCAGGCCCTTCGTTTGAGATCGGACCTGCGTAATTTTTTGGTTTTTTGCCAATAACTTTTTACCGAAAAAAACATTTCTTTTCCGCTTTCGTATTATTGATACGTCAAAACGCGTCTTTTGATACCTTAGCATTTGCGTACGGTGGTATAGAATTACCGTCTGTGTCAAGGTCTTATGTTGGAATACACCGCAGCTTTCCATGCCAGATAATCTGACCTCACCATGAAATGATCTAAGCTCACTACCTTCAAGACCCAACGCCTAGTCTCTACCTCGACTCGTGCGCACTTCACATTTGGGAACAAGTGCACAATACATTAGTCACATTTTCAATTCAAAATATCTTCCAAACTAGTGAACGGATTTTTAAAAATTTAAGAACTATAAACAGATTGTAAAAATACTTTTCGTTCAATGTGCAATCTTTTAACCCTTTGGGTCCATGTGTACTGAAAGTGCATAAAAAATTCTATGAAATATTTTGCTTGCAAAATGCCTAATTTTTCTTGCAAATTTGCTATCTTCCATTGACGATCCAACACCGGCTACGCCATCCACAGTACTTCTGCACAGAACATTCTTCTTCAAAAAAATTACCCTGGGCCGATCCACCACAGGCTACGCCACCCACAGTACTCAGACAAAAAACACCATTCTGCGTGGGCGGACTTCGGCCGCGCTTCAAAAAATAACCCTGGGCCGATCCAATTTTTTTGTGCTTTGATATTGTCTCCGACAATTTGATAATGGACAAGATTTATTTATTTGACGCTAAACACCAGGTTATTATTCCTTAACTCGTTCTGGGTTCTCGAAATATGTTATCGCTGGCTTCCAAGATGTGGTTGACAGAAGACAGCTTAGGGCGCTGCCAGCCTTCACAGCGTTGTATTTGATTCTTAGAATGCTGTCGTTTCCGTGTGTTTAGTTGATTCCTTTTGTTTTTCCTTTGGTGGTAGGTTAACATTTTTAATACAAAGATTTTTGAAATATTAAAGTTGTTTACATTATTAAATAGTGATTTACAGAGTTATTGGTATCGAATGAACTTATTGAATAGAATTCTATAAAATAAAATATGTTTCCTTATGCTTCAATTTCCATTTTGATTTCGTATCTTTGTTCGGTATCCCATTCAGATATTTTACATTCTACCAGCCTTACATATATATATACAAGGTGGCGCAAAAGTAATCCTCCTATCAGAAAATGCTCTAAATTTTGCGATTGGCCCCTAAAGTCAGTTCTGTTTTGACATTTGTGTAGTAAACACATGCGAAATACACGTTAATAAACAATGTTACGCTACACTGCTCCAGAACGCGGAATATTGCTGACTATTTATTTGACCAATAATCGGTCGGTGAAAAACGGTTACTGCGCAAAAGTAATCCTCCTATCAGAAAATGCTATAAATTTTGCGATTGGCCCCTAAAGTCAGTTCTGTTTTGACATTTGTGTAGTAAACACATGCGAAATACACGTTAATAAACAATGTTACGCTACACTGCTCCAGAACGCGGAATATTGCTGACTATTTATTTGACCAATAATCGGTCGGGGCCAAACGGTTACTGTGAATGATGATCGCTACAGAGCAATGATCAGTTCTTTTTGCCGCAACTTGATGAATTGAGATTGGAAAACATGTGGTTCCAACAAGACGGTGCAACAGCACACACTGCACGTGCCACAACCGATATGCTGAACATCGGAAGCTTACTTTTGCGCCACCTTGTATATATATTCTTCAGTACTGTACTCTAATCAGGTACTTATTTTATACTTTACATCTTTATCTTTACATATAATAAAATTGTAACAGGTCGATGTCTGTACATTGAAGATATTCAAGAAAAACTGATAGGAGAGGACCCCAATCTACAATTTTTAGAATTTTTGTCTGTCTGTCTGTCTGTCCGTCTGTATGATTGTGCGCGTCTCACGCTGAATAGATTTGCTTGAAAGTTTCACTTAACGTCTAACTTAAAATTTAGGACAACTTTCATTTGGATATCTCATCCAGTTCCCGAGTTATTGACCAAAATGTGGGAAAAATGTGACCAAAAATGTGGTTTTTTTACCATAACGCCCGCGTCACACAAAACCGACTGCATAGAAATGAATGAAACTTTCAATAATCATTCTCTAGACGTCTCTCCTAAAATTTAAGATATCTTTCACCTCGATATTTTACCCGGGTCCCAATTTATTGACCTAAATGTGGACTCAGGGTGACTGTTGTGCTTTTAAGGCGGAACAAAGTTCGGCGGGTCAGCTAGTATTTATATAAATTTCCTTTTTTTTTAATTTTTCCACTAGTTTTTTGGCAAGATTTGTACTATTTAAAAATACTATGAATTCTTCATAGTATCTAAAAATTTTTTTTATAAAAAGATCTTTTAAATTATTAAACTTTACAAAAATAGCACTGTTCCTAAAGTCATTGTATCGATTACACTCAAATATTAAATGTTGTGGCGTTTCCACAACCTGGCAGCTGACACAGTGGCTAGAGACCCTGCAAAAATCGAATGACTGAAACTTTCTCCTGCAAAAACAGTAGGGGTAAAATGATTAGTCAATTTACCCGGAGCCATAGCGAAAGTTTTCGTGCTCAAAAATTTTCTTTTAGAGTGAAGTGGCATATTGGTCGTTTTAAGTTTGTTTTGCTATATCTTTTTCTGTCGCACTCTTTGAGCATACAAAATTTCACAAGTGGCAACACAGCAAGCTTGATTTTTACTTCATTTTGTGTTTTCTGGAAAAAGCCTGAAAAGTTTAAGCTGGTGGTGTTAAGTTGCAAAATTAAAGGTATGTGTTGGCGGTTTATAGCGGGTTGCGGGTGTAAAAATACGAGGTGTGTTCAAAAAGTATCGCGAATTTTGTGTTTTTTCAAAAATTATTTATTTATTCATGAATATCTATTTTGTCCCCTTCAAAGTAATCCCCATGAGATATTATACACTTGTGCCAACGGTTTTTCCATTCTTCGAAGCACTTCAAAAAATCATTTTTTTGTATCTTGTTCAGCTCCTCCTTCGATGCCGTCTTTATCTCGTCAAGAGAAGCGTAACGTCGTCCTTTCATGGGCCTCTTCAGTTTAGGGAACAAGAAAAAGTCACAGGGGGCCAGATCTGGGGAATACGGTGGCTGCGGCATCATTAGTGTGTTGTTTTTGGCCAAAAAGTCGCGCACAAGCAACGATGCGTGAGCAGGGGCGTTATCGTGGTGCAAAAGCCAATTTTTGTTCTTCCACAAATCCGGGCGTTTCTGGCGGATTGCTTCGCGCAAATTGCGCATAACTTGCAGGTAATATTCCTTATTGACCGTTCTTCCCTGTGGCAAGACCTCATGATGCACCACGCCCCTGCAATCGAAGAAAACTGTCAGCAAAACTTTCCCATTCGACCGAACTTGGCGCGCTTTTTTCGGTCTTGGTTCGTGCGGCAGCTTCCATTGAGATGATTGAGCTTTGGTTTCCACGTCATAACCATAAACCCACGATTCGTCACCAGTTATGACCCTCTGGAGCAAATTTGGGTCGTCGCAGACAGAGTTTAACATCTCATTAGCAATGTTCATGCGATGCTGTTTTTGGTCACAATTGAGCAATTTTGGTAAAAAAATAGGTAAAAATCGAAGACGATACAAAACACGTGCAAGCAAAGCAGCTGTCAACAATTAACTGAACATTCAAAATGGCCGAGCTTGTCGGCATAAGTGAGAGACATGAGTACCAACATAACGCCACAAAAAATTCGAAATTCGAATATACGTAACCAGCGAAAATTCAAAGTTCGCGATACTTTTTGAACACACCTCGTAGATATACTTGCCGATTATCGCGGATTAAAAGAAAAGACGTCCATTTGATTTCACAAAGTTTTATAGAGAGAAAAAAGGCGGAAGTAAACAATGTCTGACAAGGAATAGGGCTTCCAAAGTTAAGGAATGTCAATAGAAGAATAGATCAATTACAAGGTTGCCAATTAGGCGCGAACATGCCGGCCGCCTTGAACAACTGTTCAAAATTACAATAAATAATTTACAAAATTAAATTCAAAATTACATCAATTTGAAAATATATCTGACTTTGTAGGTAGAAGCGATAATTTGGCAATAGGTCGTAAGAATTCCCCTTCTGATGTTCTCAACTTCACTACGCGAACATGATCGTCCTTTCCAGGATGGGTGTCGATTACACGTCCCAATTTCCACTTAATAGGGGGTGCGTTATTATCGTGAACTATTACGATGTCGTTCTCTCGTAGGTTTTGCGTTGATCTATACCATTTCTTTCGCTTCTGCAGATTGACGAGATACTCGTCGCGCCAACGTTTCCAAAACTGTTGTCTGATCGATGAGATGATTTGCCATCTTTGAAAAAGTGTGCCCTTATAGACTTCCATGTCGGGGTCAGGTAGCCCCTTTAGCGGTTCACCAATGATAAAGTGCCCCGGTGTAAGCACTTCGAAGTCATCAATATCGCTTGGTATCGTACACAAAGGGCGTGAATTAACGCATGCTTCGACTTCGGTGAGTACGGTCGAAAATTCTTCGTACGTCAGCAGAGTAGAATCTAACGCTCGTTTAAGGTGGTATTTTATTCGTTTGACACCAGCCTCCCAAAAACCGCCCATGTGAGGAGCGCTTGGCGCATTGAAATGCCAGGTCGTCTGAGCGTCTGCGAAATAAGCGGTGAGTTTTTCATCCCGGATGCATCGTTCATATGCGGCACGTAACTCCCTTTCTGCACCGACGAAATTCGTACCGTTATCCGAGTACATGTGTTGGCAGTACCCTCGACGATTTGTAAATCGCTTGAATGCCGCAATGAAGCTTACCTTACTTTTTAGTTGATTTTAACTCCAAGTCAGTAGTTTGTTCGGGGGGTGGATGAGCCCAGCCGTGGTTGGTTTCTCGAAGCCAGATAGGTCCATTCCACCAAAGCGGATGTGATAAAAGTTGTGAGGCCGAGATGCCTCTTGAAGCGCAGTCAGCAGGATTGTGCTCCGACGATATGTACCTCCAAGTTTCCGATGCTAACACCTCTTGTACCTCAGATACGTGGTTCGCCACAAATGTAGACCAGCGGCTTGGAGCTCCTTGTAACCAAGCCAATGTGACCATAGAATCGGTCCATGCATACAACTTTTCCATTTTGCCATCGAGACTTGATTGGATTTGGCGGACCAATTTTGCGCCTAGATGAGCAGCGCAGAGTTCCAACCGCGGTAACGACGTGGTTTTGAGGGGTGCTACTTGGGTTTTCGCGGCGACTAGTAAAACCTTCACGTTTCCATCTCGATCTTGAGTGCGACAATAAAGAGCTGCCGCATACGCAGCCTCCGAGGCGTCTGTAAATACATGGAACTCGGGAGCTGAGGTGGGGCTGGTGCCCAACCAACGATCCAAGTTGAGCGATGAGAGCTTCGTCAGCTGTTGCCCAGTTTTCTGCTATTTCGGCGGGCACTAAGTCGTCCCAATCCACATTCGAGCGCCAAATTGATTGAAGCCAAATTTTAGAGCGTATTGTACACGGAGCGACTAGTCCAAGTGGGTCGAATACTTTACTAGTGTCAGATAGGAAGGCGCGTTTTGTGAGCTTGTGGGGCATGTCGTCTAAATTGACTGCGACAGAGAGCACATCGTTGTTTGTGTGCCAGATACACCCTAGCGTGCGAACTTCGTTACCTTCAGCTAAAAGATGCGACACTTGCTTGGATACGTGCGGTAATTGTTGTTGTAACAGCTGAGAATTTGTCGCCCATTTGCGAAGTTCGAAACCGCTCTGAGAAAGTATGAAATGAATGAAACGTCTCTTTGAAGAGCAGCGAGCTCTTGAAACGTGTCTGCACCTGACAATAAGTCGTCCATATAAAAATCGGAGACAATTACCTTAGCTGCGACCTTGTAGTTGTCGCCTGCATCAAGCGCTGCGCGGTGTAGTGACTTTACTGCGAGGTGCGATGCCGAAGCTACTCCATAAGTAACTCTTAGAAGTCGATAGTCACGGATTGGCGCTGATGAGTGCTCGCGCCAAACTATACGTTGTAGATCCGCATCCTGAGGTGCAACATAGACCTGCCTGTACATCTTCTCGATGTCGGCGATGATTGCGAATCGATGCGTTCGAAAGCGCACTAATATTGAAAACAGGTCTTGTTGCAGCTGTGGACCTACCATGAGAGCGTCGTTTAGCGATTTTCCGGACGAGGTCCTCATCGATGCATTAAATACCACCCTTAGCTTGGTGGTAGAGCTCGTATCTTTGACCACTGCATGGTGGGGCATATAGTACGTATTACATTCAGCTGCGCCTGCCAGTTCCATATGACCGAGATCGATGAGCTCTTTCATAAAGTCGCTGTAGTCATTTTTGAGGTGCTCGTTAGCTACAAACCGTTTCTCCATACGTATTAACGCGCGAACTGCTGCGTCTCTGGATTCCCCAATTGGAATCTCCTTCTTAATTGGCAGCCGTACGATATAGCGACCGTCTGCAGCTCTTTCGGTTGTTTCATCGAATAGTTTTTTGCACATGATTTGCTCAGAAGTGTAGTGCTTTCGCGGTTGTAGCTCCTCGAGCTCCCAAAACTGGCTGACGAGTTTACTTAGTTGCGTGTCGCAGAGGTAAGTTGAAACGGAAACGGGATGAGCTTTCAAGGCAGATGCGTTGCCAAACAAAACCCAACCAAACGCGGTGTTTTGAGCCATAGGCGTACCAGATTCGCCTTTTCTAAGACCATTTAGAAGAATTTTGTCCATCTCGTCCATGCCGATAAGGATGTCGATGGAACGCGGTTTTGAGAAATTAGGGTCAGCTAATGGTATGTTTTGGATATGTGGCCAAGATGGTATTGGTACTTCGCAGTTAGGTAGATCGTTAGTAATATTTGACAAAATTAAAGTACTCACATGAAACTTTGTTTGCAATGAGCGCGGTGATATGCATACCTGGACTTCCCCTTTTGTACGCCCTCCTTGTAGAGAGCCAATACCTGTGACGCTTGTTGTTGATGCAGTTCTAGGAAGTCGCAGACGTTGGACGCAAGCCTCAGTGATGAACGACGCTTGAGAGCCGTTGTCCAGTAGCGCGCGAGCGGGTTGCCAACGACCAGTGCTGTCTTGTAGCAAAACTTCTGCCGTTGCTAACAAGGTGATACGATCGGTG
Source organism: Merzomyia westermanni (assembly GCA_949987695.1). NCBI lineage: Eukaryota > Metazoa > Arthropoda > Insecta > Diptera > Tephritidae > Merzomyia > Merzomyia westermanni. The sequence goes on along the minus strand of OX465290.1, from coordinate 113,286,363 downwards.
TCAGCGTAATGCTTTTGTGTTTGCTATTGCCATTGATAAATCGAAGCTATTCACATTAATATGCTTGGCGTTGACCTTCAAATTGTCACCTTAGTTGTTCTTGTGAAACTTTTGTTGGTAATCATATTCTTAATTTGATGTTGACTATATTCGTATCGTTGTTGATATTATTAGAATATATTTATATCGTTTAAAACTCGACTTTTTAATTAATCAGAATATTTTTGTTATTAAAATGTTTTTTTTTTTAATATGATAAGAGTATCTTGAAAAGTTCCACAACTTAAATTTGCATTGCTCTCTCACATTTATTTAAAATGTCCTTTCAAGAATTTGGGATATTGGAGTATCACTAGGTTGTAAATTGTTGAATATTTTGCGTGCATTCAAAGATGCACAATTAATAGTAAACGTAGTAAATGCCGCCGTGGTGTGGAGGTAGTGTTGCCGGCCTACCACACCGAAGGTCCATGGTTCGAGCCCTGGTACAGGTAACATCAAAAGTGATTTGAAAAAAGTTTTTCAAAACGGGGTCGCCCCTCGGCAGTGGTTTGGCAAACTCTCCGAGTGTATTTCTGCCATGACAGGCTTCTCAGCAAAAATTCGTCTCCTTTGTAGATGCCGTTCGGAGTCGGCAAAAAACTGTAGGTCCCACCAATTTGTAGGGAAAATTCAAATCGGCACACCACAAATTGGAAGAGAAGCTTGGCGCAAAAATCTCTTAGGAGGTTTATGATGATATACCTGTTGTATATCGCGCCATAGAGAGAGAGAGAGCACTATATAAAATTCGATAGGGGAAACAACGTGTTAGCGTTGTATGACTTAGAAGACCTGAAAGGGAAAATGATAGGCCGTTTCCATGCTTGGGATATTCGTCCACAGTAACCAGACTTTTGATAATTTTGTTTTACCCTAATTTACAATCATCTGGGCGTTTTGGCAGTCGGGGACAACTCGCCCAGTGTTCTCCCCGAGCATTGTGATTCAGAAGGAAATCCACGTGCGCTTCCACCGGGAGCCGTGGGTAACCTGGCAATCCTCGTGTAAGCGGATTGTCTTTCGAAGTTTTGACGAGTTCTCCTTAATTAAAATGTCTACCGGGTGAAAAGCTTTATTAACCATGAAACCTGTTTCTCCGGTTATATTTTTTTTAACCTTTTCTGTGGGGGTGAGACCACTAAAACCAAAAATTTCGAAGTTTTGACGAGTTCTCCAATAACAAATGTCTACCGCCGCAAAGCAGTTAAACTAAGAAACAAAAAGTAATTCTCCGTTTGCCTCGGAGTTTTGACGTGTTCTCCGATATCAAAATGGCTATTGCCGCAAAGCGTATAGCTAGGAAACAAAAACTTACTTCTCCGTTTTTTTCTCTAGCCTATTTCTGTGGGGGCAAAACCACTATATCAAATTTCCATTTGCTTGCGGCCTACTAAACTATGAAACACAATACTTCAAAATCTTCCTTTACTGGCGGATCTTCTGTTGCCCGGCTAGCTCGTGGTAGAACTAGAGACTCTTATCTAGGGATGAGTTGTGCCCCACGTTTTTTTACCCCGAAATGGCTTCTTTGCAAATAAACCTTCTTCCTGTTCGCTTCATCGACCGGTCTTCGAAGCGAAGCAGGCCTGTTATGGTTTACTTTCAATTGAAAGTCAATTTTATTTGGTTCAATCGGTCAGGACCTATTGCGGTTGGTTAGGTGACAGTTTTGACTCACCTTCCGGTTGGCTATTTAGCTACGGGAAAGTGCGTGATTTTTGCTGAGGTGGCATAACCAAATATTCCCATAGAGTGGAAAAGGCACCAATAACGGAACTTTTAATTTCCAGACAAACAAGTGTTTGGTGTGTTCTTGGTGTGCCCAGAGTTAAATTGCGGGTAACCAATAAGTGTCAAATAAAGAGAAAGGGGCAATTGGCATGCAAAAGGGGTTTTCCTTTGTATTTAAAGTATTTAAGTTGGTAAAAGTGCACGAGTACAAAACATGTACGGAATAAACGTGCCATAAAATTCAATGCATTTTTTTTTTAATGCAATATCTCGAAAACCAAAAACCAACAAATTGCCAAAACCATCAAAGTGAAAGATACGCCCCCAAAATGCCATATTTACCAGGGTGGGAGACACATGGAATCCTGTCCTGATCTCTGACTTTAACCTGGCGGACATCACAGTTTCGACCAAACGCGAGAAAAAAACAAAGTATATTTCCAGAATACATTTTAACAGCAACGGCAATCCATAATTTGGAAAATTGGACTTAAGGCGGCAGTATTTTGTTACCATGTGCAATATAAACGAAGCTTGTAGATCGAAATATTGTTGTCAACGGCGAGATAGGACGAGTTCTCTGTGTCTTCTATCCCAAACCCAATAGCGAGGGGTCCCGTGGGCCACCAAGGGAACCCACCAAGCGCATGGTGTAGAACCTTCCTATTTTTGCGCGCCACCTCAAGCGTGCCTTCAGGGTTCGGGCTTGATCAAAAGTGCAATAATTTGAATACCTACTGCACTTAACCCAAATCTACTACGCTTTATGCTCCCTTAGAATAGGGCCATAATCTGATTTATTTTGCTAAGTGATTCTTTTTCTTAACTCTAAACTCTCCTATGAAGTCATTAATCAATATAAATATTCTTGCATTTTATTCTGTGCCATATGAAAAAAAAAAATTACCTTTAATATAAATAGTGTGAAATACAGGGTGGCTGATGAATTTTGCTACATTAAGAAACTCAAATAATTTTTTTTTGAGTGTATGGAATTCATTTTTCTTTTATTCATGTTAAAGCTCATTAAATTTTATTAAATATAGCTTAATTAGTTTTAAAAATAATGGAATTTAAATGCCCCCCCTGCTCGTCGATGCATGTGCGGCATCTTTCCAAAAAGTTGTTCATTACTGCTTGGAGAGTTGAGACAGGAATAGCCGCAATTGTTTCTCGAATGGATTGCCTTAGTTCATTCAAATTTGTTGGTTTTGCTTTGAAGACTTCCTGTTTGCAATAACCCCACAAGAAAAAGTCAGGTGCAGTAAGGTCAGGCGACCTGGGTGGCCAACGGAATGTGGAGTTTCTGGATATCAGTTTATTGGGAAATTTTCGTCGCAATTCTGTCATAACAGGTTGGGCTATATGAGGAGCTGCACCATCTTGCTGAAACCACACAGAGTTGAAAGAAATTCTCATTCGGCGTAATTCTGGATAGAAAAACTCTCTCAACATGCTCAAGTAACGGTCTCCAGTAACCGTAACGGTGTGACCGTTTTCTTCGAAGAAGTAGGGCCCGACAATGCAGCGTGATGAAACTGCACACCACACTGTGACACGAAGTGGATGCAATTCCGTCTCATGGAGTATCTGTGGGTTGGAAGCACTCCATATTCGACAATTTTGTTTGTTTATGTTGCCGTTTAAATCGAAATGGGCCTCGTCAGACATGAAAAGACAGTTCAACATGTTTCCATCCTCTTCCACCATTTGAAGCATCTTCTGGCAAAATTCCAAGCGAATCGGCAAGTCTGCAGCGTTCAGTTTGTTGGCCATTTGAATTTTATATGGGAATAAGTCCAAATCTTTGTGCATAATTGACTGTAATGACTGTCTGCTTACACCCATTTGAGCAGATAAGCTTCTTGTCGAAACACGTGGATTGTTTTGTATGGCAGCAGCTACAGCAGCGATTGTTTCCTCCGTTCGAACTGAAGGGTTTCGATGGTAAGGTCTTCTGTTGACTGTCCCATGCTCGGCAAAATTGTTTACAAGTCTTATTATGGTCCATCTGCTCGGAGGATTGCCGCCAAACGTGCGCCTATACTCTCTTTGAACCGAAACTACGGACTCCAGTGCGTGATAGCGGCGGACACTCCAAATTCTTGTTTCAGTGTCCCAGTTATCCATTTTTCTTAAATGTAAAAGTCAATCTGCAAAATAAAAAAAAAATTAACCAGATTCATTAAATAGAAAAAAAGTTATTTCATTTTTTTTTTGGTAGCGGCTTTCATCAGCCACCCTGTATTTTAAATACCTTCATTGCTTAGGACATTGCTCAAAACAATTAATAGTCAAACGAATAATGTGACAAATAACACTTGGGCAATTCACTTCAGCCGACTTATCAATTTACGTGGTTAAAAAATTATTTTTCTCCATACAAATATACGGAGAAAACTAATTTTTCAGCAAATAAATTGATAAGCCGACAGACGTGAATTGCCCAACTGTGTTACAAAAAAAGACAAAATTATACATACCTAGGCCTAGTCGAATATAGCAAGGTTTGAAAGGAGAAGAAATGTGGCTCTTTCTAATCGCGTATATGGTGATTAGAATAAATGCTAAAATGAACGAAAAACCGGTTTAATGCTCGTAATTCGAGGTTTTGGAGGTGTCCGGAAAATTTCTCGTTTCAAACCTAGCTGTATTCGACTAGGCCTACAGGAAAAATAGGGTCCCGGCCCAGGTTTTTTTTCGTGTCACACAGTGTAACTATTAACTTGGAATAACCCCCAAATTTTGTGCTCTTGACAAATTGTCAACCTTGATAAATAATCAAGAAAAAAATATTTGTATCATGTGTTCTGATTTCGGAGTCAAAAATAAAATTATTTGTAAGTCAAAAATAAAAGTGTTTTTATTATTTTTGACGATAAACTCAAAAAACTTGTTACAAATATTTTTTTCTTGATTATCTATCAAGGTTGACAATTTGTCAAGAGCACAGAATTTGGGGGTAAAACGCAACAAAATAAAGAACAATAATAAAAGCTTCAAAATTAACAATTCTACTTCCAACATTATAAAAAAAAACAACACTTCTAAAGAGACTTACTCATATCGAAGGCTGTCATAAAAGTAATGGTAGTCCCTGTGCATGTATTTTTTTAAAGCTTACAGGCTATCAAATTTATTTTTTTCTATGCTTTTGGGATGCTCGTAAAGGTTCACCAGGTTACCACTAGGAATACGAACTCTTTGTGGTAACAATTGCCACTCGTGAGGCTGGCGCAACTTGTAAAAAATTTGGCCATCTTTGTACAACAGTCCTCTAATATCAGTGACAACAGGGTCTCCAGCCTTTTTCCCCGGTCTCAATGAATCAAGCTGACACATCATTTCAAAATTTTTAAAAAATGTGTAGTCTACGTGGTGAATTATGTAAGGTTGGCTGGGGCGTGCTTGTGCCATTTTGGCTATGTAATCGTTCGGATAATAAACAGGCGGTTTAAACAGACGTTCCAATGTAGAATGAATGCTATCCACCTCCATCATTGTATGCCTCTTTTCCAGAATAATTTGTTCTATTTGGATTGTATGGTTCTATTTTGTGAGGCTTAGTAGTGCTGACGATAGTACTTTATTTCTATTTTGATACCCACATCCATCTGATATGAGTATTATTTTCTTATAGCTTAAATTAATTTTTGTATTCAAGAAGTCCATTAAACAAGTTATAAACTCGTTGGCACTTACTCCACCATCACCTTCATGCCAGACATATAAATGCACTTCTTTATCATTGTTTACATGCAGGGTATAATTATGAACTTGAAGTTTCTGTTTGTAGTATTGAGCAGAAACCTGCAGTTTGGGTGATAGTAAAATACTTTGAACGTCCATAGTCACTACTAGAACATCAGAAGAACACATTGATTTGGCGTTTTCTCTAGCTAAGTAAGCTTCTTGTTTCATTTCAGTGTAATGTTAATATTCTTCCAGGGTACAATTGCCTTCCTTGAAAGTAGTGCAAGTGTCGCATTGATCATTTCTGGGCTTAAATATAGATAGCTGCTACAATATTCTTACTAGAGCACCAAGCTTTATATTCTGTAAACATGTGAGCTTTGCTTACAAAAGAATCCTCTACATACTCTCTATTTGAGCTCGACCTGCAATAATGGCTGGGCAGCTTTGGTAAAAACCGCAACCAATACTTAACAGTGTCTGATTTATCTGCTACAATTACTTGAGGCTTTCTTTTCTTTTTATAAGGGTTTGGTGTTTCACTCACAGAATTGATCCATTGCCACAAAGTGACATTATTTATGTCAATTGTCCTCAATAAAAAGTTTTTACAATAAAAAGGAGACAAATCCCATATTTTTAGAAAGTTTTCGAGATGTAGTCTTACGCCTTCTAATAATCGGCCAAACGTGAACAAGATTTTTTAAATACGCCTTTTTAGCGACCCAAGAATCTAAGCTCCAGAAATATTCAAAAATATTATCCCTTCGTTCTTTGTCTATCGTAGCATAACGTAAATTCCTTGGTTTAGCTTTAGGTTTAGCATTAGGTTTAGCATTGTGATCACACAGTCTGGCTTTCTTAGACTTTTTCGACTTTACGACAAAACTAGTTTGAGGTTCATCATTTTCATTTTTCTCTCTCTTTTTGCCGATATATAGTTTCCCCTTTACTCTCCGATCTTTATTAAATACTCTATCCTTTTTTCTATCGAAAGTATCCATATCAAAGTCCTCCTCAGATAAACTATCACTTTCATTCAACTCTTCCAAAATACCTGTTTGATCATCCAAAAAATAAGAACACGAACTACGCCTTTTTGTATCCACAGAAAGTACTTAAGGGGCCAATAATCCAGTAGTTTCGTCTAGAATGTGATTATTTGATATTGGAGGTAAGTCGGTAGATAAAATATCCGTTACCATAACCCTAGGATTTGGCTGAATTGATGGCAACGGTTCACCGGATAATTTTATCGATTCCATTGTTCTTGATTCTGGAGGATATAAATAATAGTTATGTCTCGGATGTTCATTTCTTTTTGGATCATAAGCGTGTGAAATAAATATATCTGGATGACCTTCCTCGGTTTTTCCAATAAAAACACCTTCTGTGCACAAAAAGAAAATCAGCTTTACTTTATTTTTTTAGCTTAGGCCAAAAACACCTTTAACAACAAAAACGCATCAATCCAAACAGTTTGTTTCCCTTTTGTATTAATGGTCAAAAGTTTTCCTTCATTACAAAATGCGCGATACGACATGAAAGGAGTTAGTTGTATGTATCAAAATTAAATTCACTTACCTGGATATAAAATATAATTTTGGTCAATTCGCAATAATTTCCGTAAAAATGCAGCTGATGGTCTCAAGGTTAGTCGCGTGCCATTGTTCATGCGGTTGTCAATTTTGGCATGTGCACAATAAACCTGACATGTGCAAAAACAATCATAAAAAAACTTGATATGTGCAATTTGAGCACATGCCAGTTTTGTGAGACTTAATAGCGGCACATATCAGATATTGCAAATTCGATTACGGTTCGAATTTACACATGACAATCTCTGCTATCAATCTGTTGGTAAAAATCAATGCCATCTAGCATAAAAACGAAAAATCGAAAAAATTCACATATTAAATTTTGCAATGAACACGACGATATTATCCCTTTTTTTGTTTTGAAATGTGTACTGTACTTTTACCAAGTTCGGTAGTATTAAAAAGGTATTTAAAATAAAAGTAAAAGTCCGAGTCCTGATGGCAACTATCAGCCCGAGTGGCAACAATCATGCCACGTCAGACTGGGTAACGGAACTCTTCCATTGCGTAGTCGCAGTTGACTGACGATTTCCACCGTGGTGGCGTCACCGGCGTTAGACCAATTCAAAAGTTCAATTGATTTGGATGCGAACGGTCGCAATGTTTTTCTACCTTTTTACTAAAGAGAGCATTGGTTATGCTGCGGTGCTTAAAACAAATTTTTACAATGAAAATCGGTGGAATTTATAATTAAAATGCAATATATCGTATTTTTTATAGTGCAAGTGGCGTAAGAAAGTGATAGTTTGTGTTTGTGACTTGATTAAAGCATTTTTTTGTTGCAAACGAAAAATTTTGCTTCGAAGGCAAAACCATGTTTGCATGTACGCGTGTGCACTAAACGGAAATTGGCAAATAAAGCACCATTTCTTATATATAAGCACTGAATTTTTTGTATACACTTATGTTTATGTAGATATTTGAAAAGTTAACAAACCAAATCATTTGGTAAGATTTTATTAATCATTAATACGCGGTGGCGGAAGTGAAAATATAAAAAGTGCTGAGCACATTAAAGTGGAAAGTCTTCTCGGGAACAACAACGTGCAACTTCAAGCGCATATAAACGCGCTACCATCGCTCCACATCAAATCATCTATCAACGCGCCACTAAGCGCAACAGTAAACGTGCATCTCGACGCGTCACCATCTCGCATATAAACCGGTAACACAACCGGCCACAATAAAACCGGTAACAATAACCGGTAACAACAATACCGGTAACAAGGCCGGCAAAACAAGCCCGGCAACAACTATCCGGCCACAACAACAAACCCGGTAACAACACAACCAGCAGTGACATTAGCGGCTGCCGCCCTTACATAGGCCCGCCGCACCAGCAAAGATAACAGCAGGGGCCGCTTCTTTCAGGCCCACTGCATTAACAGCAGCAACAACCGGTAACAACACAACCAGCAGTGACAGCAGCGGGGGCCGCCCTCTTCTAGGCCCACTGCACAACCACCCGGATCGACCACAACAACACCAGCAGTGACAACAGCTAGGCCCGCTGCACTATTACCAACAACAACAACAGTATTCCCGACCAACAGCCTACTGCAACAATGGGTGAGATGTAGGGCTGATGTAGTTAGTTCTATTTTCTTGTAAATAATACGAGTATAGAATTAAATTAAACAAACTAAATTTAGCTTAAGCTAACTTAGTTTAAACTGAACTTAAAGAACGAATAAAACCGCACTCCTTAGTATTCCAAAAAAAAATTTGATGGGAAACTTGTGATAATTGATTTACTTTAACGCATTCCTCTAAAAAGTAATAGAGCAATGCGTTTGAGTGTTTGTTTTCTTTATTATAAAATTTTGTATTTAAATGGGCAAATTATCAAGTACTTCAATTCTTTAAACTTACAAGAATGTGAATTTACTTAATACCTTTGGCTGTGATTTTACGAAAACAAAAATGTTTGCTTATAATGCAAAATTCTTTATTGCTATTTGAGCGTTTATTAAGTGGTTAATGTACAACTTCTTTTTTATATTAGCAACACCAATTGAATTCTTCACTTAATTTAAAAAATATATACATATATATGAAAAACAATACAAAAAGTTTAAACAAGTAAATTAAATTTCAACAAACGGCTTTACTGCCTTTTTTATTTATAATTATAATTAAATTTATAGCTATTTTCTTTTAAACCATCAATTTTCCATTTACATTGAAAATTAGCAAAAAAAAATAAAAACTATATGATGTAAAATAATTTTAATATCGATTTCCATTTAAATTGTAGTCCGTGGACCGTTAGGGTCAGTTATTACATTTAGTTATACTTTTAGAAAAATAAAACAAGGTATAAGAAAATAAGAATTTTAAAACATAATAATATTCCTTCGATTACAATTAAACTTCTAAAATACATCAATATTGATAAAAAAATTGTAGCCTAGCAGTAATTTTCGATAATATAATATTGAGAAAATTGGTATAAGCGTAGATCTATAATTTCATAAAGCGGTTATAAATAAAAACTAAAACAAAAATTGATTTATTAAAATAAATGAACATAATAATAATTTGTGACTTGAAAATTAAATTCGAAAACCCTAACTTAATATATCTAATCGTAAGAAAATAAAACGGCCAAACCGAAAACCATTTTTTTATAAAAGAAAACTCGATACAAACAAATAGATTTTTTTTTCCTTTTCGGCGTTTGCTTCTCTTCTATAAATAGCTTATGCTAGTGTAGAATGTAAGAATAAGTAGAATAAGATTTCAAGTATTTTTATGAGTTGTAAATAAAATTGTTATAGTATCGGAATGCTGACTTCCTTAATTATTTAGAAGGCATATAGGATTCTTAGGTAAGGGGCCATCGGGATTCGGTTTGGTGCATCGATGGCCATGGATGAGGGTGGGCCAGCACCGGGCGTCGCAACACCCGCGGCGCCCCCTAATATTGTTCGGCCTTTTATTGTATGTATCTTTTTATTTTTCAGCATGGTAACAGGTCATTTCCGGTTCGTTTTCAATTTTCAGGTTTTTTTTTCTTCCGGTAATTTAAATTTATCTGTTTTTTTCTTCTTTTCCGTTCGTTATTTCAGTCTTGATTTCATTTCCATTTCGGTTAATTTTTAATTTTGATTTCTATTTAAATATTTTATCTGCGCGCCCGTTCCTTGAATTTTAATTTGATTTTCTGTTTTGTTTCGAGTTTTTGAAATTTAAATGTCAACGGTCTGTCCGTGGCATCCGGTTTTAGCCGGATATTGTTTTATAGATGTTTGTGCGGTTTTATGCGTTTTCCCCCGCGTTTTAAAGGCATGATTTGACCTTTCTCTGCTTATGGCGCAGGACGGTAAGTTTGGCAAGAGCCCACCCCAGCCGACAATATTTTATCTGCGCCCGTTCCTTGAATTTTAATTTGATTTTCTGTTTTGTTTCGAGTTTTTAAAATTGAAATGTCAACGGTCTGTCCGTGGCATCCGGGTTTAACCGGATGTTTGTGCGGTTTTATGCGTTTTCCCCCGCGTTTTAAAGGCATGATTTGACCTTTCTCTGCTTATGGCGCAGGACGGTAAGGTTGGCAAGAGCCCACCCCAGCCGACAATGACTAGCCGCAGTGCAATCTTGATACCTGTTTACTGTTAAAATCAAAGGTAGCACTCTTTTTCGCCTTTGCTACATTTCTTTCAAACTCATAAAAATTTAAAAATTTTACCTTACTCAGATTTTCTTTTATCTTGCATTTGGAAATTAAAAGGTTAGGTTGCTTACTGTTTGATGTCTCAATTATTACAGGCCTATGATTGCTTCCTCGCACATACCCATGGTGGGCCTTAAAGCTAGGTAGCGTTGTCATGTTAGTGAATACTAAATCTAGAACTGAGTCGCTATTATATGTTACACAATGATACCTTGCGGTACGCTCCGGCACTCCCTTGCGGTACAGCCCGACTGTCGTGGTAGCGATTTATGACCAGCGAAACATTCTAGGTCATGCCACCCCTCCTTCCGTAAGGAAGGATAAGATGGGTAATGAGAGGCGAGGGGGTCATATCCGTAGATCAACCATCGAGTTGCACGTCATTACCTTAGTGCTTATTAGTCGCCTCTTACGACCGGTATGCCTACCTCGGGCATATTCTAAACCCCTAACCCACAGGGTTCTTTGTTATCAATTTTGAATTTTAATACTAATAAGGATAGTAACTTTTCTATCTCGGAAACGTTTGTCAAATTTTGTTTTTGGTAGCACTGTACCTCCGACTTCTTTGCTTTTTCACCCAAATTCCTGTCTTGTTGGATTTGGTTCACTCCTCAACACCTCATTATATTTCCTCGTCACTAGCCTTTTGTTAATCACCCTGTCATCATTTATTCGATATGAACTTATGGTCTTTAGCGGTGGAAAACTTTCGTCATCTACTTGCAACAGACTGAATCTATTATTGTAGTTAATTGTGCTATGATATGTCTCAATAGCCTCCACTTTCAAAAATTTTTTTATCGTCATGATTTCTAACATTTTTTCTCTTTTTCCCCATATTGAACAGCTATTGCTATTCAGGGAACAATGCTCTCCACTACCACATAAAATACATACATTGGGTTCCTTGCACTCCTTTCCACAACCTTCCTCTTTTCTGCATAAAATGCACCTGGTTTTAGCTCTACACCCCATCCTCGTATGACCCAGTCTTCCTTATAACGCTGCCTAATTCTAGGTATGTAATGTGCAACCATGAAGTTACAACAAAAAATAGCTACACTTTCCGGAAGCTCATTTCCTACAAAGGAAATTTTCACCGTGTAAGTCGGAATCACTTTAAAGTCTGTCACAATATTATTTTTCATATGCTAATACGTTTCAAAAAATTATTTGCACAGTGTTCTATTAATAGATTTGATACGTTTAATCCCTGGAACATTAAGACGTTTTATTTTTTCAAACAAAAACAATCCATTTCTCATTTTGTTATTTTCAAACCAGCTACATTTGGACGTATCCATCAGAATGCAGAATTCACCACGATGATTCTTATTATACACTTCACTACGATTAATATCTATCCATTTTTTTTCATTTTAAATTTTTTCACTTTTAATTCTCTTTCTTGCTTAAGCTTTCGTCTTTCCTGTTCTAATTAAATTTTAACTTGGTCTTTCTTGATTTGTCTTTTCCTGTAACTCGTCTGTCTGTTCAAGTTCCTATATTCCAGCCAACCTGTGTCCAAGTCAGCGTCCGTGTCCATGTCGTTTTTGTCCATCTCACCTGTGTCAACCGCCGGCGACGCCGCCGTGGATGAAGTCGCACAACATCAAAACCGCCGCGATACAGGATACCAAATTAGACACAAGATCGGACTTAAGAACCTGTGATGGGTTTAATGTACATCGAAAAGACCGTCCCAGCGGTCATGGGGGTGGCCTTGCGTTCATTACACATCACTCTGTACAATATAATCTACTTTCTTGACGTCGACCCCAGGGGCTCTACCTTAGAATGCCAAGGCATAGTAGTCTGGTCAGGCGACGTCGACCTGCAAATCATAAACATCTACATTCCCCCTGCCACGTGTTGTCCTAGAAATTATCATCCCGACATTAGTGCGTTGCAAGGAGGCGATAACCGTCTAATCCTAGGCGACTTCAACGCACATCACGATCTCTGGCACTCCAACTTGCCAGCATATAGTAGAGGACACGCAATTGCAGATCAAATAGACAACTCGGCATTCTGTACAGTCAATTTAGATGCCCCCACCGGGGTCGCAGGCAACTGCCACAGTTCGCCAGACATCTCCATTACGAGTGCGGGCCGAATGAACCTCGTCAACTGGTGACCGATTCTTACATTAGCTTCAGACCACCTACCCATCTTACTCTCCGTTGAACGACCGCCCGACTTCATAACGACCGATAAACTGACATACATTCAGTTCACCCAAGCGGACTGGCACAGCTTTACGGATTATACAGAGCGCTACTGCGCTGCCTTACCCACATCAACAGGTGTACGCAAATGTGAAAGAGACTTTCGCAAGGTCATCGATTCAGCCTCAGGCCGCTTCATTCCTGCTGTTAGAATACCAGAAATTCGTCCGAATTTCCCTGCAGAAGCTGCGGCAATGGCAAGAGAACGTGACCAAGTGAGACTCATCAATCCCGCAGATCCGAGAATCAAAGATCTCAATGCACACAACTGACCAAGTGGAAACAACACCTTGAGGCATGCAACCTCTCCGGCGGAGTCGGCAAAATATTGTCGACTGTAAGGCCCTATCGGAAGGACCAAGTGGAGACCGATTTGCGATCCCGCGGTGTTTCCAATTGGCGCCAGTTGGCGCAACGAAGAAACGACTGGCGAGCTATGTTGGACGGCCAAAATCGCCCGGGCGGTTAGATGACCATTTAAAGAAAGAAGAAGGCCCTATCCAATCCAACCAAATACAATGACAAGGTCGCCATTGCATTCGGCGACAGCGTCAAATCGGACGCCAATAAATGCGCGAACTTCTTTGGCCGGCTGTTTATAATGCATCCACCTGCTGATAGGACTAAGAGAAGAGCCGTCCGACGTGCACACAAATACAAACACTCCACTGTTCCCATTGCCGTCTCAGTCTCAGAGGTCAAGGAAGCCATAATGAAGGCCAAACCCTCCAAGTCCATCGGACCCGACAGAATCGCCATGCAGATAACTAAACACATAGGCCACGAGCTATCTAGCTGCTCTTTTTAACATCTCTCTAACTAGGTTCGTCATACCTAAGATATGGAAACAGGCGATTGTAGTTCCCCTACTAAAACCAGGGAAGCCGGCGAACCAAAGATGATTCTTATTGTCTGATATCCCTCCTTTCGCCGGTCGCGAAGTTACTAGAGACCATTCTACTCCCATACCTTACTGCAAATCTGCAATTGACCGATCACCGGCATGGTTTCCGTAAATCTCAGCACTACATCCGCTTTTTTTTTATGGCTCTGAGTACTCACAATGAGTACTGTTGATGGCCTGGATTTTTTTGTATCCGATATACGCCAGGTTGAACTTGGGTAACATGTTTTTCTTGTTCTGCTTTATAGTTTTTTTATTTCGCTTTTGAGTAGTGCCACTGGGGTATTTTTATCGTGTTCTGTTTAATTTCTTTGTTGTTTTGCGTTAGATATTTGCTTGTAATTACACCATGTGCTGGTTTTTAGTGTTATTTGTCGGTGAATTTGTTATCCCGTTATAACTTTATAAGTTTGTGCCGGTGTTAAAAAGTATTTTTTTTTTTCATTTTTTGGATTTCGTTATTGATGTGTATGTATGCCCAGTTGATTTGTCCCAAAATTGTTTTTCGCCTGTTGTATCTAATATTTGATTGCACGCCTAGAACCCTAATGTCTTGTCGGTCTAACTTGTCCGGTACCTACTTTGAAGTGCACCTACTTTGCAGTGTTTCACTGTGAGTTTAATATAAATTTTATGTTCGTTATTGTTTAATTGTATTTACATATATTAAAATGTTATGTATATTTCACTTTGAACGAATCGAATTTAATTGGAATGTAATTGTTTCACTGGGTTTTTATCGTGTTATTTTAGCAGTTAACGATGTCCCGCTTCATTATTACGAGATTTATTTTATCATATACGAAGTTTTATTTCTTGATTTGACGACACTCAAAAGCGAAGTGCTACATCCGCTTTGAATGCCATTTCAACGCAAAATAAATCATTGTTTGAATCAACACCCACCAAACCATTGGACGGTTCTCGTGGCACTTGACCTATCTAAAGCATTCGATACGGTCAACCATGCCACACTCCTCCGAGATCTGGAAGGGACAGCGCTCCCTGCCGGCCTTAAAAGGTGGGCCGCTAATTACCTCAATGGTCGACAGGCATCAGTCAAATTCAGGAACAAGAAATCTAGGCCAAGAAGAAAAAAACAAGGGGTGCCGCAAAGTGGTGTTCTCTCCCCCCTTTTGTTTAATTTCTTTATTTCAAGACTTCCCCCCACCAGAGGGAGTCTCCATTCTTTTCTACGCTGACGACTGTACGATAATGGCCTCGGGAAAGGGCCCCTCCATTGACGAACTCTGTACTAGAATTAACAGTTACCTTCGAGACCTTTCCAGCTTCTTCAACGAGCGATCCTGTTTACGACATAGAATGCGCAGATGGGGTAAGAGTTAAATGTCCACGTAGACGGAGTACCCCTACCTACTGTCAACCACCCGAAGATCTTGGGTGTGAAATTTGACAACGGACTCACCTTCGCTGGTCCTGCCGCTGCAATAGCTTCAAAAGTACAGAGCCGCAATAAGATCCTCAAGTCACTGGCCGGTAGTACTTGGGGGAAAGATAAAGAAACATTGCTTGCTACATATAAGGCTATTGGCCGATCGGTTATTGACAGAGCATAGCCCATATGGTCGCCCAACCTTGCTGACACCAACTGGAGGAAAATGCAAGCCTGCCAAAACATGCCATGCTAGCACAACTTCGTTCTGGATATAGTAATAGGTTAAATTCTGACTTATCCAGACTGAACCCCAACATACCAAACACATGCCCTGCATGTGGTATGTCCCCTCATGATACCATACATCTCTTCTCCTGTTCAATAGAACCTACTCTTCTAACACCTACATAACTCTGGTGCGACCCTGTGGAAACTGCTTGTTTCCTCGGACTTCCGTTAGAAGAGCCTGATGACAAAGTGAGAGTGATCCTGCCCATAAGGGGGGGCGAAGCACTGTAAACAGCAACAACAACAAAATTAATTAACGATCAAACAACTGAGTTTATACTTACAACAAAATGCGCAAAGACGACAAATATTCTATTTAAAAACTTAAATCAGAAAGAAGAGCTCTGCCAAATACACTTGAGTATTGAAATTAAATAAATGTGAAAGGGCTATTGGAAATAACTTGACCTTCCAATTTGAATATTAGCAGATTATAGCACAATGGTCTCCAATACCTTCGCCACTGGCGACAGGAGAGATATCGGACGATATTATTTTCCTTTGTTCGCCGGTTTTCCTGGTTTTAGTAGGGGGACTACAATCACTTGTTTCCAAATCTCTGGAATGACGAAAGTGGTTAGCGAGAGGTTAAAGAGAGCCGCAAATAAATCTGTCCCTCGTGGCCTAGGTGTTTAAGCATATTCATAGCAATACCGTCGGGTCCAATTGATCTTGAGGGCTTGGCCTTCATTATGGCTTCCTTGACCTCAGAGACGGAGGCGGCATTGGGCGCTGTGTTGCGTTCGTGTTTATGCGCCCGGCAGATGGCTCGTCTCTTGGCCCCGTCAGCAGGTGGATGCATTATAAACTCTCGGCAGGAGGAGCTCGCGAATCGCCTGTGGGGTGGATTTTTGACGCTTTCACCAGGACAATTTTAGGGGAAAAGTGACGAGTTAGACATGGTTACATCGAAATAACAGCCCTTGGTCGGGTAAAACGGTACTATAGGAACGGCTGTTGTGTTGCCTAGTCGTCATCTTCCTTACCTAGCATTGTCATCAAGCTCTTCTGACGGAAGTCATTGGGTGAGAGCTCAAAAAGGAGTTTACCGACTGAGTTGATTTGATTTTCTTTTTTTCCGACAGGGTGGATATTAGATGTACGAGTATATTGGAACGATTTTTCGTCATCCCTTGTCAATTTTTGTTTTGTTACAAACCGGTTTCGGCATCTTCAGTGTATGTTTTCGTTCTGATCTGTGTCTATCCGTTGTTATGTATATATGGATGCTGTGCCAGGTACTCTTAATATGCGTGTATATTAGAGCGTATCACCAAAAAAAAGTCGGCCGTACCTCCCCTCATATGAAGTGTTTTTGAAAAACATTTTAAAAAAAATTTTTTTTTCTGGCAACCCTAGATGTCGCCCAATTACATATTTCTTCATATCTTTTGTATTTGTTGTCGCTTTTTAAAGTGTGACACATCAATTTTTTTGTCTCAAAGAGGAGGGTTTTCTCAAAAAAGTTTATTGAGCTCATGCGTTCCGTTGTGGCACTTACCCACCATATCTCAGTTTCTACCACATTAATATAACAACCTAATGTCAGTTAATTGAAGACCGTAAAAAATCATAAATCTTTTGCGAAAAAAGTATTTCGATTCAATCAGTAGAACCAGAAATATAACACAATTTATTTTTAGTCTAAAGCCATACAAGAAAAAATAAATTTTATTTATTTTCCTCGCTCGCGAAACAGTTAGTGAATTGTTTGTTTTGTAACGGAAATTTTAGTCCATAAAATTTTGTCGGGATTCAAGCTTGCTGTATTTCTGCCGGCTCTCGAACTGAGATAAAATGTGGCCCATGCGTTGTTCATCGATGACCGCCATTTCAGATTCATGAACTGTAGGAACAAATCGCTCGGTATTTTGGGAATGACAAGGATATGCTGTGAAAAAGATCAGTGAAAATGCCGATAAAAGAGAAGCAAAGAAAAATTAATGGTTTTCGTTGTGCATACTTGGTAATTCAATTATTTCATTGGAACATTGTAATGCTTCGAGGTAATCTTTCGCGAAGAACTGCAAGCATGGTGGTTCAGCCGGTTCGAATCTATCCCGATCTATTACATTAAAATATTTGGCACTCTCGAAATTTATGAAATTATCCTCTTTCGGACCAAACATTTGACGAACACATCCATTAGCTGTTCTGCGGGCTGCTAAGATCCTCGTGTATCCATCTGAGCGTACGAATGGATCTGTATCGGTTATCATCGATATCAAAATATTTACTGGGTGCAGAAAGTACGAGTTATTTTTTATGACCAGACGGACAATATTTTGAATGTCTTGTGGCAATTGGCGAATCCATGTGATGTATTTGAAAACGTGACGACATCCGTGAATTGCTAGTGGTTGGTTTTTAACCAGAAACCAAAAAGGAGCATAAACTTTTACAATAAAGTCGGCAAGTGTTTTTAGTGTTATTGAGGGTTGCTCGCACGTTATATAATAGCGAAGAATTCGAGACGCTGTTGTCAGCCAACGGGCTGTACTCATAGCACCGGGATTCTCGCTTGCTAAACTCTCATCACACTCTCCTGTATGAACAGCCCGGACCAAACGATACAAATATAATTGGTCGCCCGGAATATTGAAGTCTTCAATATTATCTGGCATCTCACCCATTGGAATGCGTTTTAAATCACAATCAACAAAACGCATTTTTAAAGTTTTTGCAGTTTTTAACACGCACCAAGTAAAATGACAATTGATTATGATGTCAAGGGCAAAACATAAAACAGAAAAAAGTAGATAAACATTAGTCCATTTAATTTATAAAAAAACGGTCTTCATAAATAAAAATGTATAAAGAAAATAAGGCATCTAATGTATGGCGTTCAACTAAAAACAAAATTTGTTTTATTTCGAGTTCTACTGAATTAATTGAAGTACTTTTTTCGCAAAAGATTTACGATTTTTTACGGTCTTTAATTTGCTGTTATTAGATCGGTACATTAGGGTGGCAGCAACTGAGATATGGTGGGTAGGTACCACAACGGAGCGCCTGAAATCAATCAGCTTTTTTTAGGAAAAACCCACTCCTTGAGACAAGAAAATTGGTGTATCACACTTTAAAATCCGACCATAAATGCCGAAGATATGAAGAAAAATGCAATTGGGCGACAAATTTTTATTTTTTTTAAATGTTTTTCAAAAACACTACATATGAGGGGAGGTACGGCCGACTTTTTTTTTTTGCCTGTAAGGCGAGACGCTCTAGTGTATATGGTTCGTGTGTTACGAATGCTTCCGAACGGGTACCTGTAATAATGGTTGTTTTTAACGCTCGTTAATTAGTTTGTGGATGTTAGGTCAGGTAATGTTAATCGTGTGTTTGAATAGTCTATATTGAAGGTTGTTTTTTTAGCTCGTTACTTAGGTAAAAGTCGCGTTGTTTTGTTTTTTGTAAATTAGTTTACCGACTCTGTATGGATGAGTTTGAGGGAACGTTGATGTACCTTTGGATCAAACGGCGAAAAAATATGATGCCTTATATCATCATATTGATTACGGAGATGACTTCTTATTCTCCTGGGAGGGGGATTTTCATCGAGCAGGCGCCCGTTCGGGTGTTGCGGTTTGTAGCAATTGAACAGGAATTGCTTGGTCGACATCTCACTATACTCTATAACTCCTAACATTTTTGCCTAGCAGTGTAGGTGGTGTTCAGGTGACATAATGAGGCATCCCGTGGCAGTTCTGAGTACAGTGTTTTGACAGGCCAATTGCCTTGTACTTTGCCAGTAGGTTTAGGTTAGGTTGCCAGTAACGTTACTTTCTTGCGGCTTTGTTGTTCTTATAGCGACTATTCAACCTGCCTAAAATATCACCTCCCATGCACAACATTGTCATCAAACTCTTCTAACGGGAGTCACTGAAACCTCGTGGCCTTAACAGGGGTGGACCAAGGTGAAATGCTGTTAGAAGAGTACGCTCAGTTGAGCAGATGGTTAGTGTCATGGGGAGACACTCAGTCTGGATAGGTAGGAGTTTAGCCTGTTACAGTTTCCAGAACGAAGTTGGGCCAGCATGACCCTTGTTGTTGTTGTTAACAGTGCTTCGCCCTGCCCAATGGCCTCAATCACTCTAAATTGTCATCAGCCTCTTCTAACGGAAGTCCGAGGAAACGCGCAGTTTCCACAGGGTTGGACCAGAGTGATGTAGGTGTTAGAAGAGTGCATGACCCTTGTCTCCCTAGGCAGTTCGCGTTCCTCTGCGGCAACAGGTGGAGCTTGTGCCTGTAGGACTGCATTCGTCGGACGAGAACTGACAAAGGACTTTACCCATTATGGATGAGATTGAGGGCCCGCCGATGCACCTATGGAACGGCGAGAAAATATGATGATATAATATCACCTCTTATCCAACATTGTCATCAGGCTCTTCTAACGGAAGTCCCAAAAACTTCGCCGCTTCAACAAGGGTGGACCAGAGTGAAATTGCTGTTAGAAGAGTAGGCTCGGTTGAGCAGATGAACAGATGGTTAGTATCGTGGGGAGACACGCCGCATGCCAGGCAGATATTTGGCATGTCAGGGTTCAGTCTGGATAGGTAAGAGTTCAGTCTGTTACAGCATCCAGAACGAAGTTGGGCCAGCATGACTCTTGTCTCCTTAGGCAGTTCGCGTTCCTCATCGGCAACAGGTGGAGCTTGTGCCTCGGACGAGAACTGCCAAGGAGTTTACCGACTCAGTGTGGATGAGATTGAGGGCCCGCCGTTGCACCTTTGGATCAAAGGGCGAGAAAATGTGATGGTGGATCTCGTCATAGTGCTTACGGAGATGACTCCCTATTCTCCTGAGAGGCGGATTTTCGTTAAGCAGCTTCCTGTTCGGATGCTGCGGTTTATAGCAGTTGATCAACATCTCGCTATGCTCTTTTACACCGAGCATTTTAGCCTCACTGTGAAGGTGATGCTCAGGAGACATAAGGAGGCACCCCGTGGTAGTTCAAAGTGCGGTGTTTTGGCATGCCTGCAACCCCCTCCAGTGTTTATCTGCTAGCGCACAACAGCCGCTTCTATCGCACCGGAATGACCCGCATTTTTTTACCCGGCCAAGGGCTGTTATTTCAGTGTAACCTTGTCCAATCTGTCCCGTCCCACCCTTAAATTGTCATCCTCGCAGCAAACCTTGGCAGCTGGGTTGCTCCATTGTCTCTTGTTACGGGCTGGAGTCGAACCCAATCCTGGACCAAGAGATTGGATCTGCTGTACAATGCGCCAAGTGTAAGAGATGGCTACATAAATCTGGATGCTCAGGGCTTAACCCTGCCATACACAGACCCCGTACTTTCTTAAGTACTTTTGAGGCACCATGCTGTACACGTCCAAGGGCGTCCCGCGGTAGTCGCCGCTCTGGAACTCCCTTACCGCTTCAACGTACCTCCAATAGCCGCAATAGTGGCTCAGTCTATACGACTGGCAGCACCGCTGCCATCCCTGCCTCACCCACTCCCGACTGTCGCTCACGCACACCAGCGTCTCCATCTCACACGGCCGCAAAGGCCGCAAAACACTCCTATCCCCTCTGGAATAGGTCAGATATGAGCATCGCCGAGCGTCAGTCCCCTCTGTCTCTGCCCCTAATGCCCCCCCACTGCTTCCAGCCTGCACGTGGGTCAGGAACACCACCTCCTAGTACCTTTCACTACGTGCACCGTTTGTCGGCAAAGATTATATACGCCTGCGACATCGGTCAGGTGCACCAATTGCCTTGGCCTGTGTCACACCCTTATGTGCTCTGGGCTCGCAAACGGTAACCTTTGGACCGATTCGTTCATAGCCCCCTGTTGCAGTACACAGCCGCCCTCCACGCCAGACAACATCGGCCATGGAGCTGTCAACTCTAGACTGCGACATAGTTTAGGCCTTAGCCTACCTCCACCTAGGCAAAGGCATCCTTCCCTCACGCCTAGTATGTCCCCCGTCTCCCCCCCCTACACACTTCAAAATTCTGCAGTTGAACTGTAACGGATTAGCTGGAAAGATCGCGGAGATAACTGACTTTATGAAGACGCACAACATCAAAATCGCCGCGATACAAGAGACAAAACTGAACACGAGATCGGACTTACGAACTTGTGGTGAGTATAATGTACATCGAAAAGACCGTCCCAGCGGTCATGGGGGTGGCCTTGCGTTCATTACACATCACTCTGTACAATATAATCTATTTTTCCCTGACGTCGACCCCAGGGACTCTACCTTAGAATGCCAAGGCATAGTAGTCCGGTCAGGCGACGTCGACCTGCAAATCATAAACATCTACATTCCCCCTGCCACGTGTTGTCCTAAAGATTATCATCCCGACATTAGTGCGTTGCTAAAGGGCGATAACCGTCTAATCCTAGGCGACTTCAACGCACATCACGATCTCTGGCACTCCAACTTGCCAGCAGACAGCAGAGGACATGCAATTGCAGACCAAATTGACAACTCAGCATTCTGTACAGTCAATGGAGATGCCCCCACCAGGGTGCCACAGTTCGCCCGACATCTCCATAACGAGCGCGGGCCTAATTAACTTTGTCAACTGGCGACCGATGCTTACATTAGCTTCAGACCACCGACCGACCGACTTCATAACGACTGTTAAACTAACATACATCAACTTCACCAAAGCGGACTGGGACCGCTTTACGGACTATACAGAGCGCCCCTTCGCTGCCTTACCCACTCCTACAGACGTACGCAAAGGTGAAAGAGAGTTTCGCAAGGTCATTGATTCAGCCTCAGGCCGCTTTATTCCTGCTGGCAGAATACCAGAAATTCGTCCGAATTTTTCTGCAGAAGCTGCGGCGATGGCAAGAGAACGTGACCAAGTGAGACTCATCAACCCCGCAGATCCCAGAGTCAAAGATCTCAATGTGGAAATTCGTAGGACAGTCAATGAACACAAACTGACCAAGTGGGAACAGCACCTTGAGGCATGCAACCTCTCCGGCGGAGTAGGCAAAATATTGTCGACTGTCAAGACCCTATCCAATCCGACCAAATACAATGACAAGGTCGCCATTACATTTGGTGAAAGCGTCAAATCGGACCCTAGGCGATGCGCGAGCTCTTTCTGCCGACAGTTTATAATGAATCCACCTGACACAAACACAACACAGTGCCCATTGCCATCTCAGTCTCAGAGGTCAAGGAAGCCATAATGAAGGCCGAACCCTCAAAATCCATCGGACCCAACGGAATCGCCATGAAGATGATCAAACACCTAGGCCATGAGGGACAGAGTTACTTAGCGGCTCTTTTCAACCTCTCTCTAACTACTTTCGTCATACCTGAGATATGGGAACAGGCGATTGTAGTTCCCCTACTAAATCCAGGGAAGCCGGCGAACCAAGGAGATTCTTATCGTCTGATATCCCTCATCAACCCCGCAGATCCCAGCCGGCGAACCAAGGAGATTCTTATCGTCTGATATTCCCTCATCAACCCCGCAGATCCCAGAGTCAAAGATCTCAATGCGGAAATTCGTAGGACAGTCAATGAACACAAACTGACCAAGTAGGAACAACACCTTGAGGCATGCAACCTCTCCGGCGGAGTAGGCAAAATATTGTCGACTGTCAAGACCCTATCCAATCCGACCAAATACAATGACAAGGTCGCCATTACATTTGGTGAAAGCGTCAAATCGGACCCTAGGCGATGCGCGAGCTCTTTCTGCCGACAGTTTATAATGCATCCACCTGACACAAACACAACACAGTGCCCATTGCCATCTCAGTCTCAGAGGTCAAGGAAGCCATAATGAAGGCCGAACCCTCAAAATCCATCGGACCCAACGGAATCGCCATGAAGATGATCAAACACCTAGGCCATGAGGGACAGAGTTACTTAGCGGCTCTTTTCAACCTCTCTCTAACTACTTTCGTCATACCTGAGATATGGGAACAGGCGATTGTAGTTCCCCTACTAAATCCAGGGAAGCCGGCGAACCAAGGAGATTCTTATCGTCTGATATCCCTCCTTTCGCCGGTTGCGAAACTACTAGAGACAATTCTACTCCCTTACTTTATTGCAAATCTGAAATTGGCGGCCGCCGTGGTGTGAAGGTAGTGTTGCCGGCCTACCACACCGAAGGTCCATGGTTCGAGCCCTGGTACAGGTAACATCAAAAGTGATTTGAAAAAAGTTTTTCAAAACGGGGTTGCCCCTCGGCAGTGGTTTGGCAAACTCTCCGAGTGTATTTCTGCCATGACAGGCTTCTCAGCAAAAATTCGTCTCCTTTGTAGATGCCGTTCGGAGTCGGCAAAAAACTGTAGGTCCCACCAATTTGTAGGGAAAATTCAAATCGGCACACCACAAATTGGAAGAGAAGCTTGGCGCAAAATCTCTTAGGAGGTTTATGATGATATACCTGTTGTATATCGCGCCATAGAGAGAGAGAGAAATTGGCCGATCACCAACATGGTTTCCGCAAATCTCACAGCACTACATCCGCTTTGAATGCCATTACAACGCAGATAAACTATGGTTTGAATCAACACCCACCAAACCATAGGACGGTTCTCGTGACACTTGACCTATCAAATGCATTTGATATGGTCAACCACGCCATATCCTTCGAGACCTGAAAGAGACACCGCTCCCTGTCGGCCTTAAAATGTGGACCGCTAATTACCTCAATGGTCGATAGGCATCAGTCCAATTCAGGAACAAGAAATGTAGACCACGAAGAATAAAACAAGGGGTGCCGCAAGTTGGTGTTCTCTCTCCCCTTTTGTTTAATTTCTATATTTCGAGACCCCCCCACCAGAGGGAGTCTTCATTGTTTCCTACGCTGACGACTGCACGATAATGGCCACGGGCAAGGGTCCCTTCATTGACAAACTCTGTACTAGAAACTGTTGATTCTCCGTGACCTTTCCAGCTTCTTCACCGAGCGAAATCTGACCCTATCTCCGACTAAATCGACGGCGACCCTGTTTACGACATGGAATGCACAGATGGGGCAAGAGTTAAATGTCCACGTAGACGGAGTACCTCTAGTTACTGTCAACCACCCGAAAATCTTGGGTGTGACATTTGACAACGCCCTCACCTTCGCTGGTCATGCCACCGCAATAGCTTCAAAGGTACAGAGCCGCAATAAGATCCTCATGTCACTGGCCAGCAGTACTTGAGGAAAATACAAAGAAACATTGCCTGCTACATATAAGTCTATTGGCCGACCGGTTATTGACTACGCTGCGCCCATATGGTCGCCCAATCTTGCTGACACCAATTGGAGGAAATTTCAAGTCTGCTAAAACACCGCCATCAGAACTGCTACAGGATGTCTGTTTATGACATCTGAGTCTCACCTCAATCAAGAGGCAAAATTGCTCAATGTTCAAGAGCACGCGGAACTCTTGAGTAGACAGTTCCTTCTGAACTGTCATAAACCTAGTCATCCAAACCGATATCTTTTGGATGTAGCACCGCCCCCCAGAGAAATAAGGAGACATCCCCGTAAGCATTACGATGAGATCCGGCATCATATCTCTTTGCCGTTTGACCTGTGGAACCATAGACGGGCTCCAAATGACCTCCACACTGAGTCGGTAGACAGATCTCTCAGATCTCGGCCTGTGAATCCCGTTATCAGTACTCAGGCACCTGAATTGGCTGAAGAAGAGCGTGTACTTCCGAGGGAGACTAGAGTCATGCTAGAACAACTTCGCTCTGGATATTGTAATAGGTTAAACTCTTACTTATCCAGACTGAACTCCAACATACCAAACACATGCCCTGCATGTGGTATGCCCCCTCATGATACCAAACATCTCTTCTCCTGTTCAGTCGAACCCACTTTTCTAACACCTACATCACTCTGATCCAACCCTGTGGAAACTGCGCGTTTCCTCGGACTTCCGTTAGAAGAGCCTGATGACAATTTAGAGTGATCGAGCCCGTTGGGCAAGGCGGAGCACTGTTAACAACAACAACAACAACGTTGTAGGTTGCGTAGCTCGACAACATGGCGCAACATACGTATCTGTCCATGAGTTCCTGTTACCAAGTTGAGAACATATAAGCAGGTGACATTATAAAATGACATTATGACATATAAGCAGGTCGCATTCCCACAACAGCTGGTTATATCGCACCGGAATGACCCGGGTTTCTTTACCCGGCCAAGAGCTGTTATTTCAGTGTAACCCTGTCCAATCTATCCCGACCCGCCCTTAAATTGTCATCCTCGGAGCAAACCCTGGCAGCGGGGTTGCTCCATTGTCTCTTGTTACGGGCTGGGGTCGAACCCAATCCTGGACCAAGAGATTGGATCTGCTGCGTTTGCTGCAAGAAAATTTATATTAAACGGTCGTATTCGGTACAATGCGCCAAGTGTAAGAGATGGTTACATAAATCTGGATGTTCAGGGCTTAACCCTGTCATCCACAGACCCCGTACTTTCTTAAATACTTTTGAGGCACCATGCTGTACACGTCCAAGGGCGTCCCCCGATAGTCGCCGCTCTGGCACTCCCTTACCGCTTCAACCTACTTCCAATAGCCACAATAGTGGCTCAGTCTACACTACTGGCAGCACTGCTGCCATTCCCGCCTCACCCACTCCCGACTGTTGCTCACGCACACCGGCGTCTCCATCTCACACGGCCGCTCAACACTCCTATCCCCTCCGGAATAGGTCAGATATGAGCATCGCCGAGCGTCAGTCCCCTCTATCAGTCCCCTTAATTTAAGTTAAAATTGTAATTTGAATACAAATGTTTATTTCAGAAAGAAAAATGAATAAATCAATCAAATCAAATCAAAATCTTTCTCTGTCCTAAATGCCCCCCCTGCTTCCAGCCTGCACGTGGGCCAGGATCACCATCTCCTCGTGCCTTTCACAATGTGCACTGTTTGTCTACAAATATTATATACGCCTGCGACATCGGTGAAGTGCAACAATTTCCTTGGCGTGTGTCACGTTCTTATTTACTTTGACCTCGCGAACAGAAACCTTTGGAAGCATACGTTTATAGCGCCTTGCACACCGCAGCCTTCCACACCAGATAATCTGGCCTCTCCATCCAATGTTCAAGGCTCATTACTTTTTGGACTACGACATAGCTTAGGTCTCAGCCTACCAGCTAGGCAGACACATCAAAATTGTACAGCTTAGTTGTAACGGATTAGCTGGAAAGATGGCGGAGATAACTGAATATATAAAGCTAAACAACATCAAAGTCTCTGCGATTCAAGAGACCAAACCGACCATCAGATCAGATTTACGAACTTGTGCTGGGTATAATTAACATCGGAAAGACCGTCCCATGTAACATGTTGCCCGAGGGACTATCACCCTGACATAAGTGCGTTGCTAAGAGGTGATAACCGTTTAATCCTCGGTGACTTCAACGCACCTCACGATCTTCTTCACTTCAATCTGCCGGTAGACAGCATAGGGCATGCACTTGCAGAAAAAATAGATGACTCGGCATTCTGTACAGTAAACGGAGACGCCCTCACCAGAGTGGCGGCAACTGCCACAGCTCGCCAGACCTATCGATCGTAAGGGCAGCACTTATAAACTGCATCAATTGGCGACCGATCCTGATATTGGCATCCGACCACCTGCCAATTATACTCTCAGTCGAGCTACAGACGGACTTCATTACCTGTGAACGAAGAACCATTATCAACTTCAGCAAAGTGGACTGCGACCGTTTTACCGACTATACAGAGGGCTCCTTCGCTGTCCTAGCCACACCGACAGACGTACGCCAAGGTGAACGAGAGTTTCGCAAGGTTATTGATTCAGCCTCCGGCCGCTTCAATCCCGCTGGGAAAATTCCGGAAATTCGAGCGAGGCAAGAGAACGTGACAAAGTGGGACTTCGCAATCCCGCAGACCTTAGAATTCAAGATATTAACGCGGAAATCCGACGGACGGTCAATAACTTCAAGTTGACTAAGTGGAAGCAACACCTAGAGGCATGCAACCTCCCGTCGGAGTCGGCAAATTATGGTCTTCAGTCAAGGCTCTTACAAATCCGACCAAACATAATGACAAGCTCGCCATTACATTTGGTGAAAGCGTCAAATCGGACCCCAGGCGATGCGCGAGCTCTTTCTGCCGACAGTTTATAATGCATCTACCTGACACAAACACAACACAGTGCCCATGCCCGTCTCAGTCGCAGAGGTCAAGGAAGCCATAATGAAGGCCAAACAAGTAGTCGCTACAACAACAACAAGGCCAACCCCTCAAAATCCATTGGACCCGACGGAACCGCCATGAAGATGATTAAACACCTAGGCCACGAGGGCCAGAGTTATCTAGCGGCTCTTTTTAACCTCTCTAACTACTTTCGTCATACTAAACTCTTACCTATCCAGACTGAACCCTGACATGTCAAATGTCTGCCCGGCATGCTTCGTGTCTCCCCATGCTACTAATCTGTTCATCTGCTCAACCGAGCTTACTCTTTTAACAGCAATTTCACTCTGGTCCAACCCTGTTGAAGCCGCGAGGTTTCTGGGACTTCCGTTAGAAGAGCTTGATGACAGTGTTGGATGAGAGGTGGTACTTTAGGCAGGTTAAGTAGTCGCTGGCACAACAACAACAACAACTTTCGTCATACCTGAGATAGGGAACAGGCGATTCTAGTTCCCCTTGTAAAACCAGGGAAGCCGGCGAACCAAGGAGATTCCTATCGTCCGATATCTCTCCTTTTGCTAGAGACCATTCTACTCCCATACTTTACTGCAAATCTGCAATTGGCTGATCACTAGCATGGTTTCCGCAAATCTCACAGCACTACATCCGCTTTGAATGCCATACAACGCAAATAATTCATGGTTTGAATCAAGGCATTTGACCTATCTAAAGCATTCGATACTGTCAACCATGCCACACTCATCCGAGACCTGGAAGAGACACCGCTCCCTGTCGGCCTTAAAAGGTGAATCGCGAATTACCTCAATGGTCGACAGGCATCAGTCAGACTCAGGAACAAGAAATCTAGGCCACGAAGAATAAAACAAGGGGTGCCGCAAGATGGTGTTCTATCCCCCCTTTTGTTTAATTTCTATATTTCGAGACAGACACGAGTTGCGAAATCTTTGGATATCCGTTGCGATTTCAGTTTTTCGACGTACCTGGGCTGCGACAAGATAGTGTTTGGTGTCAATGTTAGGACCTCGACTCGTACTTACATCTAAAACGCTGGAAGCATGCCGTCCGTCTATCACAGCGTGGTCGATCTGTGTGTATTTCGATCAGGGGACAGCCACGTAGCCTGATCTATCTTGTTGTGCCTAAACCTAGTGCTGGATATGACCATGTTTCGGGCAAACCCCTGCGGGTTAGGGGTTTAGAATATGCCCGAGGTAGGCATACCGGTCGTAAGAGGCGACTAATATGCACAAAAGTAATGTCGTGCCACACGATGGTTGATCTACGGATATGATGCCTCTCACTTCTCATTACCCATCCTATCCTTCCTTACGGAAGGAGGGGTGACATGACCTTGAAGGTTTCACTGGGAGTACCGCAAGGGAGTACTGGAGCGTACCGGGTTCAAATCCGACCAAGGACTGTTAATTCGACAACACCCCCCAAAACCTTCGGGGAGTATTTTTGTCGTTACCACAACAACCACAACATGTTTCGAGCACCGGCAAAGTCAATCAGCCTGTATCCATTCAACGA
Source organism: Merzomyia westermanni (assembly GCA_949987695.1). Taxonomy (NCBI): domain Eukaryota; kingdom Metazoa; phylum Arthropoda; class Insecta; order Diptera; family Tephritidae; genus Merzomyia; species Merzomyia westermanni. Next base: position 113,257,150 of record OX465290.1, on the reverse strand, counting down.
AGTCTCACGATGGAGACCGAATCGTCCGACTGTGGGTCCAAACACACCTTCTTTGCCCACCTTGGAGTTAAAGTCGCCCATCAGCGTTCATATGTGTTTTCTAAGCGCTCGTAAAATGCGTGCTTTACCACATCGCCCTTATCCTCCGTCGGTGCGGGGGCGCGGATGAATGAAAGTTTTCTTGTGGAACTTGTATTTACGTGGCGGGTCACAAACCTAGCGCACAACCCGCTTTGCAAGGAGGATTTCTTATGACACATTTGCCGCCAAGACAGACGCCCGCTTGCATCCGCACCTCATAGTAGCCAGACGCTGATGGTGAAGTCCCCTGGAAAGCGCTTAAACCAATAAATTCGGAGTGGTCTTGCCAGGTTGTCGCCTTCTCACGTTTAGTTCACCACCGAACGGGTGTTCAGTGGCTATCCAGACGACACGTGGACGCAAGTGAGACGCTTGAACCGCCTTCAGAAGAATCGCTCTGGCCATTCCTAGGTGAATGGCGATCAGAAACTTTCCCCACTTGCGTGGACTTCCACACGGCCCCACCCTCCAAGATACTGGTACGTATTTGAGCCTAAGACAAATTATAAACATCTTCTTTAGCCTGGGCTTTATAAGTTCGGCATTGTGGTGCAGCTGAGCCGGGAATATTCCGTCCCACCTAACACTTGCTGGTTCTAAAAGTGATTTACACACTTAGGTAAATAATTCCCGCCTAACAAAGCACGCCAGTCGGGTCTTCTTTTTGCCAAATAGCGCCAATTAGAAACTACAAGAGATCTCAAACCTTTCCCAAGCGGAGTGGGGCCTTTTCTCTTCCTCTGCTCCACTGGCGAGGGTCTAGGAATCTTTATTAATTCGATAAACATTGCGGCTGCATACGTACAGGGTGTTTTTTTTACAGGTTTGTTTTTCGAATAGAGATAAAACTGGCATTTTGTGGTCAAATCTGGCAACTCTAATGTCATTTATGTTCAGTTTGGTTTGCCATTTCATCATGAACAGGTTGACAAAAGAACAACGCTTGCAAATCGTGCAAATTTATTTCGAAAATAATGGTTCAGTTCGCGAAGTTTACCGTGAGCTCCGTCCATTTTATGGTCGACATAATCGTCCATCAGAGCAATTAATTCGGTTAACCATGGATCGTTTTCGCACTACGTTTACTCTATGTGATAATACGCATCCGCAGAGACGTCGAACAGTGCGCACCGAAGAAACAATTGCCGCTGTAGAGCAAAGTGTTGAAGAGGACCCGAATGAATCGATTCGCCACCGTGCACAGCAATTGGAGCTTTGTCCATCAACTTTATGGAAGATTTTGCGCAAAGATCTTGGCTTGCGACCTTACAAGATCCAGCTTGTGCAAGAATTAAAGCCGCGAGACCATGCAATGCGTCGTGATTTTGGTGTATGGGCCGAAAATGAGATTGATTTCGATGCTGATTTTCATCGCAAAATTTTGTTCAGTGATGAGGCTCATTTTTGGTTGAATGGCTACGTCAACAAGCAAAATTGCCGCATTTGGAGTGAAGAGAATCCACATGAGACCCTTGAAACGCCATTACATCCACAAAAACTGACTGTTTGGTGTGCTCTATGGGCTGGTGGAGTCATTGGGCCATACTTCTTCCGCAATAATGCTGGAGAGGCAGCTACCGTTAATGGAGACCGGTATAGAGCCATGATAACCGACTATTTTGTTCCCGAATTGGATGGCATGAATGTGGATGAGTTGTGGTTCCAACAAGACGGCGCTACATGCCACACAGCGCACGTCACAATCGATTTATTGAAGGAAACATTCGATGAGCGCATAATTTCGCGGAATGGACCTGTCAATTGGCCACCAAGGTCGTGTGATTTGACACCATTGGATTATTTTCTTTGGGGATATGTGAAGTCGCTCGTCTACACCAACAAACCAGAAACGTTAGGGGAATTGGAAGCCAACATTCGTGGCGTTATTGCCGACATACGGCCCCATATGCTCGAAAAAGTGGTTGAAAATTGGACCTGTAGAATTGGCTTTATTCGAGCCAGCCGCGGCGGCCACATGCCCGAAATCATATTTAAACATTAATGGCATAAAATTATCCTTCCAATAAAGCCAAATTGATGGACCTTAAAACGATTTTCTTGTGTTTTGTTTCAATTCGAAGTTCTATACCCCTAAAAAAAACACCCTTTACTAAAGAAAGTACGGTGCCTGTGGATGGCAGGGTTAAGCTCTGAGCATCCAGATCTGTGAAGCCAACTCTTACACTTGACGCATTGAACAGAATGCGACCGTTTAATATAAATTTTCTTCCAGCAGACACAGCAGATCCAATCTCTTGGTCCGGGGTTGGGTTCGACCCCAGCCCGTAACAAGAGACAATGGAGAAACCCAGCTGCCAGGGTTTGCTCCGAGGATGACAATTTGAGGGTGGGACGTGACAGATTAGACAGGGTTACACTGAAATAACAGCCCTTGACCGGGTAAAAAAACTCGGGTCATTCCGGCACGATAGAACCGCCACGATAGCCGGATTTCGGTACACAACGCAAAATCGATTGATAATCGGTTTACATAGAATTAAAGCGCAAATTTATTAAAAATATACTTCGGTATTTAACACAAATCAACGCACAAACGATCTCGCGAAAAGTAAAACGCGAGACTACATTGTTTAACTACTGCCAAATTAAAAAAGCTTGCACGAAATAGCTAATTGCATTAATTTCACCTAATAAACAAAAGCAATAAAAGTTTACGTCCAACCGCTGATGTGCCAGTATATGACAGGAAACATACCTCATTCAAAGTTCCATTAAGTTCTTTGATTACAAACTGCACACCATTGGACAAAAGAGACTCAGCCCGAAATGCTATTAAGCGCTCTCTTGAACTCAGTAAAACTGAAAGCGGTAAATATTCCAAACAGCAACTGGAAGTATACAAAGAGCTTCTACGGGAGCAATGGAGTCGATTTAATATTGCTCAAGAGAGTGTTGAAGAGTCATGCGGAGCTAGCGCCATAGATGCCGAGCAGTGCGAAAGAGAACAAGGAGAACAGTGGTACGCAGTGACGCTTGGAAATTAGCTCTGATCTCACCTATTTTCAAGAGCGGCAAGAAAAATGATATTGGCAATTATAGGCCCATTTCGAAACTCTCTGCCACAGCAAAGCTCTTTGAATGCATAATTCAGGAGAAGCTATTATTCTTTGTCAAGAATATCATATGCCCAGAACAGCATGGCTTTGTTCCGGGACGCTCAACTGTGTCTAATTTGGCTATCTTCTCTGATGACTTCACCGCTGCATTTCAGTCGGGTTGTCAAGTTGACACAGTATATACTGACTTCTCCAAGGCGTTTGACCGGATGTCACACAAAATTCTGACTAAAAAGCTAGCCTTGATGGGTTTCCATTCGGTTTTTTTGAATTGGATTGAGTCCTACCTAGACAATCGCCGCTGTATGGTGGTAGTTGACAATGTTCGGTCTCTTCCTTTCGTCGCCTGCTCAGGTGTTCCGCAAGGTAGCATCTTGGGCCCTCTGTTCTTTGTGTTGTTTATCAACGACATTTGCTCCTGCTTTTCTGCAGTAAGATTTTTGCTTTATGCGGATGACCTTAAAATGTACTCTGTAATCAATAGCTTTCAGGACTCTGCTTTGATGCAACTAGATCTCGATAGATTAAGTAACTGGTGTAATAACAATCGGTTAACACTCAACATAAGAAAGTGTTTTCATATTACTTTTTCGAAACGCTTAAACACCATTGAAACTTCGTGTCACTTATCTAACACGACTCTGGCTAAGGTAAGTGAGTTTAAAGATTTGGGAGTAATTTTTGATTCGAAATTTGCTTTTACAAGTCATATTAATCTATGTATTTCGAAATCTTATGCCATGCTTGCTTTTGTTAGGCGTCATAGCGGAGATTTCACTGATCCTTATACGCTAAAGCTCTTATTCTCAGCGTTTGTGCGTTCCAAGCTTGAGTACGCTTGTTTCATTTGGTCGCCATATCACAAGGGCCACATAGCAAGAATTGAACGGATTCAAAAAGTATTTTTAAATTTTGCATTGCGCCACTTATGCTTTTCGTATCCTATACCTACTTACGAAGCACGGTGCCTATTAATAAATCTAAAGTCATTGCAGAGCAGGAGAACAATTTTGTCGCTGTCGTTCGTTTTTGACTTGTTCCGAGGCTCTGTTGATTGCTCGTGCTTCTTCAAAGAATTCTGATAAACATTCCGCGTAGAGCTCTTCGTAACTCCGAGTTTTTCCATGTTGGTTTGTGTAGAGCTCTTTATGCTAAAAACGCTCCAATCACTAGAGCTTTGATTGAGTTCAACAGAATTACCAAACTCATCGAGATAGATTTTTCAAGTTCGAAAAATCACTTCATGAGCTCTTTAATAAATTTTTATAAGTAAGGTATTTTTATATTTTATTAACTTTAATTGCTGTAGCCTATAAGATCTTGTATACTGTTTGGCTAAATAAATAAATAAATAAATAAATGTCGAACTTTAAAGCAATGCTTGAAGCACAAACCACTCTTAATACAACAACAACAAGCGTAACACATCTGTTGATCCAAATATCAAACTTCCAACCTTTAAACTACCGCAGTTCGAAGGAGACCCAACGACATGGCTCACATTTTTTGACAGTTTCAGTGCCATAGTGCTGAGACACAAAGCGCTGACTGGAAGCCAAAAACTACATTATTTACGTTGCTGCCTGTCTAACGAGCCTCTGGCGCTGATATCTCATTTCAAGCTTCAAGACGCAAACTTCAACGAAGCTTGGAGTTTACTAATAACGCGATACAATATTCCACGTGTTATAAAATACCACCATTTCCGTGCTATTTTTTCTGTGCAAAAAGCAGACAGCGACACTCCTAAAGCTATTAAAGGTGTATTAGATCCTATAATGCAAAATGTGCGTGCGGTAAAAACTTTGGCACGTAATTGTACATAGGTTGGCAAACGAAACAAGACGCCAATGGGAACTGTCACTTGGGGAACAACAGGGGGTAGAGCTTAAGTCTTTGCAGGAATTTCTTGAAACACGATGTCGCTCACTGGAAACAGCGTTGACGAACACCGCACCTGCGAAACAAAGCAAGAGCTGCAGCTAAAATCAAAAGGTCACCGCATATCATGTCACGCAAGCGAATCAGTGGGACTCTAAACAGTGTTTATATTGTTCTGGGGAACATGGAATATATCAACGCCCACGGTTTCGCGATATCTCAGTTCCATCGCGAAAAGAGGTGATACGTAATAAAAATGCATGTACTAATTGTTTGAGTAATATGCATAAAAAAGACAAATGTCGAAGCGCTTAAACATGAAAAATATGCAAACATCGTCCGAAGACAACGCAAACGTCAACTTACTCGTAAGACACATGTCGCCCTCTGCCGCTACCTCGTTCAGAAGCAACTCCGAACGGTGGAAATTCCGACACGAATGCAGGTAAAGTCTAGTCATATTCTACGCGCGCTTTTTGATTCGGGCGCGCAATCCTCATTTATATCTAAAGCATGTGTGTAAAAGTTACAATTAACTAAAACCCGAAACATAGTCATCTTGTCTGGAATAGGATATTCAAAGGGTGTAGTAAAGGGTGAGACACCACTGCTGTTGACACCAACGGAAAGTACCGAAACCTTCCCACTATCGGTACTCGTTCTCGCTAAGCTTACAGAATGTTTACCAACGTCAAAAATACACACGACGAAGTGGCCGCATCTCAAGCACTTGAAATTAGCAGATCCGCAATACAATCTGCCAGCTCGCGTTGATTTAATTATTGGCGCTGAAGAAATGTATTCGCTAATGGGCACAGAGATTATAAAGGGTCCATCTAATACTCCAATAGCACAGAATTCAGTTTTTGGCTGGCTGCTGGTCGGTAAGCTAAGCATCCCCTATAAGTCTACCTATACTTCTCTTTGCTTGTACTCAGACCTGGATTTGACAAGAGCTGTCATGAAGACTTGGTCACTGGATGAAATACCTGAGACTCGTTACTTCACTCCAGAAGAGGCCATGTGTGAAAAACTATTCAACCAAACACATCAACGAAATACGCAAGGTCGTTTTATCGTACATTTACCGTTCAAACAAAACGTAAAACTTGGTGATTCACGAGCTCGAGCGGTTCAAGCTTGGCTAAGAATGGAAAGGCGGCTCGAACAAAATAGCGAGCATCGCGCACAGTACCATGCATTCTTACAAGATATGTTAGATCAGGGTCATATGGAGCCGGTAGATCATTTGCCTTCATCGAATTACTATGTATATGCCGCACCACAACGTTATCAAGGAATCAAGCTCTACAACAAAAACTCGTATCACAGAAAACGACAAGCGGGTACTCGGTCAATGATAATTTAATGATGATTTAGCTTCTATTTTAAATCGCTTTCAAGTTCATAAGTATCGCTGACATAAGCGGTATGTTTCGTCAAGTAATGGTCGCTAAAGAACACGTCGATTATCAACGCATTATATGGCGTAAAAACAAGCACGAACCGTTATAAGATTTCCGTTTGCTAAGAGCTACTTACGGTCTCGCATCTAGTTCTCATATCGCAACCAAAGCGTTGCAACAAACAGCAAAGGAAGTTGCTACGCACTACCCCCTCGCATTGTCCGTAATACTTCGTGATTTTTTGACTGGTAGTACGTCTGAAATAAATCTCAATGTCCTGCGTAAACAAGTATCGCAACTAGTTGAGCAGGGTTGTTTTGAACTACGGAAATAGGCATAAAACTCTCCTATCGTTATTCGTAATATTCCACTTGATGCAAGAGAACACGCTATATCTCACCCGCTGGCTGAGGACGATACAGTGCGCGCTCGAGAACTAATGTGGAACTCTAAGGAAGATTACTTGTACTACGACATTAACCTGGGGCCGCCACCGAAACATTTAACGAAACGATCGCTTTTGTCAGATTCATGTCGCTTATTCGATCCTTGCTCATCATGTGAAGCAGTCGTTAGCTGGATCGATGTCCAAGGCGTAGCTCACTCATTCGCCTTAACGTATTTCTCGACGACAACAATATTTTAAGAGTGGGTAGTAGAATTCGGCCATCCACTCTATCGTCAGACACCAGGTTTCCTATAATCTTACCGCCAAAATCAATAATCATCACCATGATCATTAACGACCCTCACAAAAATCTTTTCCACGGGGGCCACAACTCATGCAATCCGTATTACAACGTCGCTTTTGGGTAATAGGCATACGAGGATTGGTCCGAAAAATCTTTCATAAGTGTACTACGTGTCGACGTCTAAGTGCAAATCGACAGAAACATTCGTCAGCGTTATAAAAGGGACTGCCGTACATACGTATCAGACAATGGTACTAATTTTGTGGGTGCTGAAAAAGACCTACGTATGATGTTTCAGCAAGCGATGCACGATTCCAATATTCAACAATTATTTGCGAACTCTAGCATAGAATGGCAATTTAACCCCCCAAGCGCTCCTCACATGGGCGGGTACTGGGAGTCTGCTGTTAAACGTGTAAAGTTTCACCTTAGGCGAGCCCTCAAAGCGACATTGTTAACGTATAAAGAGTTTTACACTCTGCTTACTGAAGTGGAAGCATGCGTCAACTCACGCCCTTTGTCCCCCTCGAATTCTCCATCCGACCTCGAAACATTGACACGTGGCCACTTTTTGATTGGCGAAACTCAAAGCCTTGCCAGAACCTACGACGGTCGATTTAAAAGGTAGTCTAAATCAGCGATGGCAACTTATGTCTGCTCCTCCTAACCATTTTTGGAGCCGTTGGCAATCAGAATATCTTTCAACGCTTCAAGCTGGAGCTAAATGGGTGCGATCACAAAGGAACAAACAAGAAGGGAGATTTAGTCGTAGTACGAGACGAGCGTCTTCCTCCTGCAAATTGGAAGCTAGCCCGTGTCTTCAAATGTTACCCTGGACAAGAGCTATACAAGAGTGGTAGATATGAAAACAGCGGAAGGACTATTGACCCGACCTGACGTAAAGCTTATACATATTTTATCAGACGAAGAATCTCAGTAATACGCATATTTCAACGTTACATATTTGAACTAAGTAATGAATAGTCCAAGGAGGGCGGTATGTTCGCGCCGCTCACGCATATTAGTATCAGACACACATATGTACATATTCGCCCTGCCTGTATTCAGAGTAGACACACATACATAATATTTCAGCCTGTAAATTTAGTTTTAAGTTGAGTATGAATTCAGTAATAAATGAACTAGCAAAGCATAAGTCATGCGTCGCCTTTATTTTACTCCGCTACTAACGCAACATAGTGAATAGCACAGTTGATAATGCAGGCGACAAAACATTAATAAAAATCTCGAAAAAACGCGTCGTTTGATTTATCGATTTTGGGAGTGGTCCAATTGTATTAATTTGTACCATATGGAATAATAATTTAAAAGATCCTATTTAAATTTTTATTAATTTTATTTTTATTGCAATCAACACCTTTTTTACTGTGTTTTTTAATGCCATTTTTCATGCCTTTCCAGTTTTATCTTTTAGTCATACGATAAATTCCTGGGTGGCCACCATTAACAGGATCATTATGAAACTTTTGTAGAATGCTTATAATTCTTTCGCTGTCTGTCACATGCATAACCTTCGAAGTTAATGCAAAAATTACATTTTTGAGAACTTTGGTACCTATTTCTTTAAATTTGTCTATATAATCAAACAATTTGTCTCCTAAGCACAACTATACTTTTACAAGTCCTAAATTTCAGGCTTCTTTTATAAGCCTGGTAAAGAATTGTCCTAAAAGAGAAAGAAATGTTAAAGTTATATGGTATATTTTAATTGTGAATTTTCTTCCATAAACTTATTGCCTGAAATATGCAATAGCCCAATGAATGGTTGCTAATTCTTTTTCAATTGTTGCTTTGTTTGTTTTGCCTTTTGTGAATGATCTTGAGGCGTAGGATCCTTCTAGCTGTTTTCCTTCGTACTCTTTTTTACTGTGTTTTTTAATGCCATTTTTCATGCCTTTCCAGTTTTATCTTTTAGTCATACGATAAATTCCTGGGTGGCCACCATTAACAGGATCATTATGAAACTTTTGTAGAATGCTTATAATTCTTTCGCTGTCTGTCACATGCATAACCTTCGAAGTTAATGCAAAAATTACATTTTTGAGAACTTTGGTACCTATTTCTTTAAATTTGTCTATATAATCAAACAATTTGTCTCCTAAGCACAACTATACTTTTACAAGTCCTAAATTTCCGGCTTCTTTTATAAGCCTGGTAAAGAATTGTCCTAAAAGAGAAAGAAATGTTAAAGTTATATGGTATATTTTAATTGTGAATTTTCTTCCATAAACTTATTGCCTGAAATATGCAATAGCCCAATGAATGGTTGCTAATTCTTTTTCAATTGTTGCTTTGTTCGTTTTGCCTTTTGTGAATGATCTTGAGGCGTAGGATCCTTCTAGCTGTTTTCCTTCGTACTCTTTTTTACTGTGTTTTTTAATGCCATTTTTCATGCCTGTCCAGTTTTATCTTTTAGTCATACGATAAATTCCTGGGTGGCCACCATTAACAGGATCATTATGAAACTTTTGTAGAATGCTTATAATTCTTTCGCTGTCTGTCACATGCATAACCTTCGAAGTTAATGCAAAAATTACATTTTTGAGAACTTTGGTACCTATTTCTTTAAATTTGTCTATATAATCAAACAATTTGTCTCCTAAGCACAACTATACTTTTACAAGTCCTAAATTTCCGGCTTCTTTTATAAGCCTGGTAAAGAATTGTCCTAAAAGAGAAAGAAATGTTAAAGTTATATGGTATATTTTAATTGTGAATTTTCTTCCATAAACTTATTGCCTGAAATATGCAATAGCCCAATGAATGGTTGCTAATTCTTTTTCAATTGTTGCTTTGTTTGTTTTGCCTTTTGTGAATGATCTTGAGGCGTAGGATGCTTCTAGCTGTTTTCCTTCGTACTCTTTTTTACTGTGTTTTTTAATGCCATTTTTCATGCCTGTCCAGTTTTATCTTTTATTCATACGATAAATTCCTGGGTGGCCACCATTAACAGGATCATTATGAAACTTTTGTAGAATGCTTATAATCCTTTCGCTGTCTGTCACATGCATAACCTTCGAAGTTAATGCAAAAATTACATTTTTGAGAACTTTGGTACCTATTTCTTTAAATTTGTCTATATAATCAAACAATTTGTCTCCTAAGCACAACTATACTTTTACAAGTCCTAAATTTCCGGCTTCTTTTATAAGCGTGGTAGAGAATTGTCCTAAAAGAGAAAGAAATGTTAAAGTTATATGGTATATTTTAATTGTGAATTTTCTTCCATAAACTTATTGCCTGAAATATGCAATAGCCCAATGAATGGTTGCTAATTCTTTTTCAATTGTTGCTTTGTTTGTTTTGCCTTTTGTGAATGATCTTGAGGCGTAGGATGCTTCTAGCTGTTTTCCTTCGTACTCTTTTTTACTGTGTTTTTTAATGCCATTTTTCATGCCTGTCCAGTTTTATCTTTTAGTCATACGATAAATTCCTGGGTGGCCACCATTAACAGGATCATTATGAAACTTTTGTAGAATGCGTATAATTCTTTCGCTGTCTGTCACATGCATAACCTTCGAAGTTAATGCAAAAATTACATTTTTGAGAACTTTGGTACCTATTTCTTTAAATTTGTCTATATAATCAAACAATTTGTCTCCTAAGGACAACTATACTTTTACAAGTCCTAAATTTCCGGTTTCTTTTATAAGCCTGGTAAAGAATTGTCCTAAAAGAGAAAGAAATGTTAAAGGTATATGGTATATTTTAATTGTGAATTTTCTTCCATAAACTTATCGCCTGAAATATGCAATAGACCAATGAATGGTTGCTAATTCTTTTTCAATTGTTGCTTTGTTTGTTTTGCCTTTTGTGAATGATCTTGAGGCGTAGGATCCTTCTAGCTGTTTTCCTTCGTACTCTTGACTTAGTACTACCGCGCAGGCATAACCGCTTGCATCTGTTGTTATACAAAATTCTTTACTAAAGTCGTGAAAGATATTAGGGATAATCAGGGCATTTCTGAAATAGTTCAATGATTTTTCACATTCTTCTGTCCTATTAAAAAGGAAGTTCTTTTTGCACAGTCTGGTTAGTATTCTGGAGTGATATGCAAAATTTGGTATACGAGTAAATCTTCCATAATAATTGCAGAATGTGGCGAATCTTTTTTGCTTCGTCGGCATTCTTGGATAATTTTGAAAAATTTCGAATTTACTTGGGTCTGGAAAAATTCCGTTGCTTGTACAAGTTAGCATAATGTGCAGCGACATTCTTATAAGACGCTCCGCCTATTTTGTATGCTGGGTTGAGCTTGCACTAATTTAGCTCTACATTTCATGATCATCATGAGCATCATTATCATCATCGCACAGAAAATGAGAGTCAGCCAGAGTATGGCTCTAAAAACAGAATACACTCTGTTGCTACGCTACAAAAATCACGCGATTATTGGGGATTTTTCATCATAATAAACTGTAACTTCATTCGCCTTATTCTATCTACCAACAATATCATAAAGGCTACAGTTTTCAAGTCTGGTGCTAGGAAAAGTGGTTGAAGAAATAAATTGTTAAGTTGTTAAGTTGACGTGTAAAAAGCAAGTCATATCGCTGTATTTATGTCGGACTAATTAAGGACACTAATTGTAATTGATATTACTAGCACCATTAAATCAATAAAGGACTTGTAATATAAGTGGCGCCCAGCTTGGGGATCAAAAAGGACCTGTGGATCTCTGAGGAGCTGGCTACGCTTACTCTAACTTTATTAAAAAGGAAACTGTAAGTGATTATTTAAAATATTTCCAAGTGGATAAATCTTAAAAAAAAATAAAATAATAATAATTAAACTTTTGCTAAAAGAGTTTCTCCAAGAAGGAGGACTTACATTTTAAATTAAACTATCCTTAAATCTTGTAATACAAATTTTCTTAAAATTATAGAAAGTTAAATTCATCTTAAAGGTGTTAAAAAAAAACTTTGTGTTAAGTTTCCTTGTGTGTTTCCTTTGAAAAATTTAAAAAGGACCTTTGTTTGTATGTGATTTAAAAAAATTGTAATACTACTGGAAAAAGTTCAGTCTACGTTATTTGCATTTAGTTTTCGTTGCGGGTAATTAGGCATACTATCAAAATTTAATGAATAAAATATAGAAGAGTTATTTAACTGAAAAGTGGTTTTGAAGGTTTTTTTTGTCGATTCTTTCTGTGCCGTAAGAAAAGCGCTATTGGATGTATTTTAAAAATATATTGTAATAAAAACCTAAAAATTTACCTTTTTGTGTTGTTAGTGCGCATTGGCGCAGCGTGGGTTTACCGTATGCCTGTTAAAGTCGATTTCGCTAAAAATACTGTGGTCTTTGTTTTCAATAAGCCTTTATAAGAAAAAACTTTTTGTCTTGGAAAAATGAGTTTGACTCCGGAACAAATTATAGCAATAATCAATGAGACAAATCAAAGTACGAAGAAGGAATTAACTGAACAGTTAACTAGCTTAAATTTAGCAATCAGCCGCCTTCAACCACCAAGTGTTGAATCTTATTTGCCTGTTTCAATAAACCCGTCCATTGCAGAAAATAATGCAAGCCTCGATTTGATAAAATCTTTCCCGGAATTTAGGGGCGATTGTACCTCTTATCCCGCATGGCGAAGTGAAGTAATGTTCGCCATGAACTATTACAAGGAGGGTTCAGAGAGGGTTAGGGGCTTAGAATATGCCCGAGGTAGGCATACCGGTCGTAAGAGGCGACTAATATGCACAAAGGTAATGACGTGCAACTCGATGGTTGATCTACGGATATGATGCCTCTCATTACCCATCTCTCTTTCCTTACGGAAGGAGGGGTGACATGACCTAGAAGGTTCCACTGGTCATAAATCGCTACCACGACAGTCGGGCAGTACCGCAAGGGAGTACCGGAGCGTACCGGATTCATATCCGGCCAAGGACTGTCAGTTCGACAGCACTCCCCAAAACCTTCGGGGAGTGTTTTTGTCGTTACAACAACAACAACAACAACAGAGGTATTACGTAGCCATGGGTATATTCAGAAACAAAATCATTGAGTCTGCTAATTCCCCCTAGCTTCTTTTAACACCGTACTGAATTTTAGAGCAACTATGAGTACATTAGACCAAGACAATTCAGATAAGAGACCACTGTATGTCGTAGAAAATGACCTTAGCATTCTGAGACTGGGTAATTCCACTATTCCAGACTTTTACAGTCAGGTTGAAAAGCAACTGTCGCTTATAATAAATAAGCAAATTGTGAGTCACAGTGGTCATATCGCGGCATCCTTAAACGAACGCGCTAGAGAAAAGGCTTTACGCGTTTTTATATCAGGAATTCGTCGCCCGTTGTGTGATATCCTATTCTCAGCTAGACCCAAAGACTTGCCTACTGCCCTTGCGATTGCTCAAGAGCTCCAATCCAACCATACACGTGTCGAATTTGCGGAAGCCTTGCCCGTAGGTAGTGCATTCAAAACAAATAAGCCAACTTCCACAACATCTCATTACCAATCAATGGAGCGCAATAAACCTCAGCTTTTACGCTCCAATCAAAACACAGCTAACCGGCCAACTCCTATGGAGGTGGATACCGGCACAAGTTTTTATAAGCAGCGTGCTAATATCCAAAATCCTTCCACGTCACTACAACATAAACAATTATAACAGCCTTATACTGTTGCTGTTGTTAACCCAATGGGCTCGATCACTCTAAATTGTTATCAGGCTCTTCTAACGGAAGTCCGAGGAAACGCGCAGTTTCCACAGGGTTGGACCAGAGTGATGTAGGTGTTAGAAGAGTGGGTTCGACTGAACAGGAGAAGAGATGTTTGGTATTCTGAGGGGACATACCACATGCAGGGCATGTGTTTGGTATGTTGGGGTGCAGTCTGGATAAGTAAGAGTTTGACCTATTACAATATCCAGAGTGAAGTTGTGATAGCATAACTCTAGTCTCCTTTGGAAGTACACGCTTCTCTTCAGCCAATTCAGGTGGCTGAGTATTGAAAACGGGATTCACAGGCCGATATCTGAGGGATCTATCTACCGAATCAGTGTGGAGGTCGTTTAGAGCCCGTCTATGGTTCCGCAGATCAAACGGCAAAGAGATGTGGTGCCGGATCTCATCGTAGTGCTTGCGAAGATTTCTCCTTATGTCTCTGGGGGGCGAGGCTACATCCAACAGATGTCGATTTGGATGACTGGGTGTATGACAGTTCAGAAGGAACTGTCTACTCAATAGTTCCGCGTGCTCTTGAACGTTGAGCAATTTTGCCTCTTGATGGAGGTGAGACTCAGATGACATAAGCAGACATCCCGTAGCAGTTCTGATGGCGGTGTTTTGGCAGACTTGCAATTTCCTCCAATTGGTGTCAGCAAGAGTGGGCGACCATATGGGCGCAGCGTAGTCAATAACCAGTCGGCCAATAGACTTATATGTAGCAGGCAATGTTTCTTTGTATTTTCCTCAAGTACTGCTGGCCAGTGACATGAGGATCTTATTGCGGCTCTGTACCTTTGAAGCTATTGCGGTGGCATGACCAGCGAAGGTGAGGGCGTTGTCAAATGTCACACCCAAGATTTTCGGGTGGTTGACAGTAACTAGAGGTACTCCGTCTACGTGGACATTTAACTCTTGCCCCATCTGTGCATTCCATGTCGTAAACAGGGTCGCCGTCGATTTAGTCGGAGATAGGGTCAGATTTCGCTCGGTGAAGAAGCTGGAAAGGTCACGGAGAATCAACAGTTTCTAGTACAGAGTTTGTCAATGAAGGGACCCTTGCCCGAGGCCATTATCGTGCAGTCGTCAGCGTAGGAAACAATGAAGACTCCCTCTGGTGGGGGGGTCTCGAAATATAGAAATTAAACAAAAGGGGAGAGAGAACACCAACTTGCGGCACCCCTTGTTTTATTCTTCGTGGTCTACATTTCTTGTTCCTGAATTGGACTGATGCCTATCGACCATTGAGGTAATTAGCGGTCCACATTTTAAGGCCGACAGGGAGCGGTGTCTCTTTCAGGTCTCGAAGGATATGGCGTGGTTGACCATATCAAATGCATTTGATAGGTCAAGTGTCACGAGAACCGTCCTATGGTTTGGTGGGTGTTGATTCAAACCATAGTTTATCTGCGTTGTAATGGCATTCAAAGCGGATGTAGTGCTGTGAGATTTGCGGAAACCATGTTGGTGATCGGCCAATTTCAGATTTGCAATAAAGTAAGGGAGTAGAATGGTCTTTAGTTGGTTCGCCGGCTTCCCTGGTTTTAGTAGGGGAACTACAATCGCCTGTTTCCATATCTCAGGTATGACGAAAGTAGTTAGAGAGAGGTTGAAAAGAGCCGCTAGGTACCTCTGTCCCTCATGGCCTAGGTGTTTGATGATCTTCATGGCGATTCCGTCGGGTCCGATGTAGATGTTTATGATTTGCAGGTCGACGTCGCCTGACCGGACTACTATGCCTTGGCATTCTAAAGTGGGTCCCTGGGGCGACGTCAGGTGAAAAGAGATTATATTGTACAGAGTGATGTGTAATGAACGCAAGGCCACCCCCAAGACCGCTGGGGCGGTCTTTTCGATGTACAGTATGCCTATCAAAAGTTCGTAAGTCCGATCTTGTGTTCAATTTTGTCTCTTGTATCGCGGCGATTTTGATGTTGTGCGGCTTCATAAAGTCAGTTATCTCCGCGATCTTTCCAAATAATCCGTTACATTTCAGCTGTAAAATTTTGAAGCGTGTAGGAGGGGAGACGGGGGACATGCCAGGCGTGAGGGACGGATGCGCTTGCCTGGGTGGAGGTAGGCTAAGGCTTAAACTATGTCGCAGTCTAGAGTTGACAGCGCCATGGCCGTTGTTGTCTGGCCACGTAGACGGAGTACCTCTACCTACTGTCAACCACCCGAAAATCTTGGGTGTGACATTTGACAACGGCCTCACCTTCGCTGGTCATGCCACAGCAAAAGCCTCAAAGGTTGTTGTTGTTGTTGTTGTTGTTGTTAACAGTGCTTCGCCCTGCCCAATGGGCTCGATCACTCTAAATTGTCATCAGGCTCTTCTAACGGAAGTCCGAGGAAACGCGCAGTTTCCACAGGGTTGGACCACAGTGATGTAGGTGTTAGAAGAGTGGGTTCAACTGACCAGGAGAAGAGATGTATGGTATCATGAGGGGACATACCACATTCAGGACATGTATTTGGTATGTTGGGGTTCAGTCTGGATAAGTAAGAGTTTAACCTATTACAATATCCAGAGCCAAGTTGTGCTAGTATGACTCTAGTCTCCCTCGGAAGTACACGCTCCTCTTCAGCCAATTCAGGTGGTTGAGTTTTAATAACAGGATTCACAGGCCGAGATCTGAGAGATCTGTCTACCGACTTGGTGTGGAGGTCATTTAGAGCCCGCCTATGGTTCCGCAGATCAAAGGTGCCGGATCTCATCGTAGTGCTTACGAAGATGTCTCCTTATGTCTCTGGGGGGCGGTGCTGCATCCAAAATATGCCGATTTTTATGACTAGGTTTATGACAGTTCAGAAGGAACTGTCTACTCAAGAGTTCCGCATGCACTTGCACATTGGGCAATTTTGCCTCTTGATGATGGTGAGACTCAGATGTCATAAGCAGACATCCCGTAGCAGTTCTGATGGCGGTGTTTTGGCAGACTTGCAGTCTCCTCCAATTGGTGTCAGCAAGATTGGGCTACCATATGGGCGCAGCGTAGTCAATAACCGGCCGGCTATTGGCCTTATATGTAGCAATGTTTCTTTGTCTTTTCCCCAAGTACTACCGGCCAGTGACTTGAGGATCTTATTGCGGCTCTGTACCTTTGAAGCTTTTGCGGTGGCATGACCACCGAAGGTAAGGCCGTTGTCAAATGTCACACCCAAGATCGCTCGGTGAAGAAGCTGGAAGGTCACGGAGGTAACTGTTGATTCTAATACAGAATTCGTCAATGGAGGGACCCTTGGCCGAGGCCATTGTCGTGCAGTCGTCAGCGTAGGAAACAATGGAGACTCCCTTTGGTGGGGGAAGAAGTCTCGAAATATAGAAATTAAACAAAACGGAAGAGAGAACACCACCTTGCGGCACCCCTTGCTTTATTCTTCGTGGTCTAGATTTCTTGTTCCTGAATTTGACTGATGCCTTTCGACCATTGAGGTAATTAGCCTCAAAGGTTCAGAGCCGCAATAAGATCCTCAAGTCACTGGCCGGCAGTACTTGGGGAAAAGACAAAGAAACATTGCTTGCTACATATAAGGCTATTGGCCGGCCGGTTATTGACTATGCTGCGGAGGAAATTGCAAGTCTGCCAAAACACCGGTTCCCGGTTTGTTTCCCCTTGACTCCCGACAGTTAGAGTTGAATGCTTCCAGCACTAGGCTATTTAGTCCATTCACTATATTCTCTAACTTCATACAGTTAGTACCCCTATCCCTTCTGTCAATACATGTAAGGTTTGTTTATATTATGTATCTAAAATTTTCCCAGTCCGTTTCCTGGGATTTTTCCTCGGAGCAAAAGGAATGATGTTTTCCCTATGTCAAACTTAACGATGGGATGATCCGAGAGTGAGGGTTCTGTTGAAAAAATTTATATTACATGGAAGGGTAAATCACAATACATGTAGAAAAATATGTGTGCACTGAGATTTTCTTTTCGAAATTGAGTAAGCACAAAAAAATATTCTATAATCTTTTTTAAATATCGCAAAAACATAAATAAAAAAAAAAACGAGTCCAAGCAGAATCATTTCAGGCCGTAAAAGATTACATAAAGTTAATGCAATCCACTTATTAATAATTTACTTGTTTCCCAATTGTGAAATCACAATTTCAACAATTATAACAAAAGTGGGTGTGCGGGGATTCTCGTCAAGATAGTATCGGTAACAAACTAAATTTCAAACAAATTTATACCGCTAAAGATTACAGTTAAACCTGTTAAAAGGACCATTTGCAAGTTAAATAAACTACTATCTGAGAATTTGATAAAATGTCTCATTCAAATATAACAGTTAGGGGTGGTTCCTTCTCGATTCCACACACTTTCGGTAACAAAATTTTCTATGCCAACTGAAATTAGTATACCAAATTTAATTTTTTGGTATATCAAGGAATAGTCCTTGCTAATATCTTTGGACTTTTCTGAGCCAAGAAGTCTATTTTTATACCCAGCTACACTAGTTACTTTGCAATCATCCATGTTTTGGACCGTTTTGAACCAACCTTAGTTTCATTTTAATTGCTTTTGGAACCAAGTTTATGTTCATTTATTTGTGTTCCTTATAAGACTTGGAAAATGGTTTTATGCATCAAAATTACGCTCCCTTCCAAGTCTATTTGTTAGTGTAAATTTCTATTTCATATGGAAGTGCCTGAGCTTTATACAAAATTGTTTTTGTTTTGCACCTTCATAAGAAACTCAGGCACTTTCATATGAATTGTATTTATATGTGAGGGCATATGGTAGTGGTTTTAAATATTTTTTTGTATTCAAAGTGTAAATTTGTATCTGTGCCTATATTGCAATGGAGTCTGAACCAATCGTTAGTAAGCTGGTTGTGGTCCCTCGCAAAATATCTATTTTTGTGTCTAAGTTCCATCCAGACACTACCGAGGATGATTTGATGTACCATATTTTTTTCTAAAGTTAAAGATCAAAGCGTAACTGTTAGAAAATTTAATTTCACATATCAAAAAAGTATGTCTTCGTTTAAGATTGATGTATCTGGGAAAGATTTCGATACTCTTTTGGACTGCTCTTTTACGCTAAAGATCCCGGGGCTCTTGTGCGGGAGTTTGAATACAGACCGAATAGGAATGTTCAAAATGTAGCGAACATTTCTCGTGATAACGTTGAGTCAAAAAACTGAGCACTAAATTCGTGAATATCTTTCATCAAAATGTCAGAGGTTTTAATACCAACTTAACTGATCTCTTTTTGGAATATTTTCATTGTAAATATAACGTGATTGCTTTTACCGAAACTTGGCTAAAACCTCATGTTTTCAATTCAGAGTTTTTATGTAATGAACATCAAGTATATAGAAAATTCATTCCTCCATCCCTTCAGAAAAGGTTAATATTCCTAACATCGATTTCATTGAGTTCAAATGCATCCGCATTCAGCTAGAGAACGTCTCTATGTACTTATATGTTTGCTACATCCCTCCAGTATCAGATTTTTCAGTCTACATGCAACATGTCTCTCTGCTCAAAACTGTTAACTTTTTGACTAAAGCTTCAGATTCAATTATTGTTTCGGGTGATTTTAACTTACCTCATATATCGTGGAACATATCTGAAGGAAACATTATTCCAAATCCGTCCAAACTGGGGTACAATGACTTTTTAGATGGAATTTCCGATCTTTGCCTTAATCAAATAAATGTTACCGCTAACAAGTTTGGGAAAGTCTTAGATTTAGTGTATGTTGATGACATAAACCAATTTTCTGTAAATCGTTGGTTTTACCAGAAGACCTTTACCACCCTTCTATGGAAATAGTCTACGAAACCATAAGTAATGGCCAAGGTACTCAATGCTACTCAAGTAGTAGCTTTAATTTTAACTTTTCCAAAGCCAACTACAAGAAATTGAATAAAGAACTGTCTAAATTAACTTGGCCTGAATTTGGTAGTGATATCGATCTAAACGTCTCACATTTCAATCAAACTATTTACTGCCTATTTGAGAAGTTTATTCCTAAACGTAAATTAACTTATGATCATCCCACGTAAGCTTGGTTTACTAAAGAGCTTAAGGCTCTGAAAAATAGGAAAATGCGATCATTTAATTTATATAAGAAATCCGGATAAAACAAACGTTACTTACTGTATTCCATTCTACGTCAGAAGTACATAGATTTAAATAAAAAGTGTTGTAAAGCTTATATCTCTAAAATCAAAACAGACATTATTCTCAATCCAAAGTCATTTTATGGTTTCGTAAATTCTAAACGTAAAGTATCAGGGTTTCCCTCAGCCATGAAAGATCAAGACATTATATCTAGCGATAATCAAGATATCGCAAATTTCTTTGCTCAATTTTTCACTTCTAACTATTCTGCCGTCACCAGTTTAAACTTTAAAAATTATCCCTATAAGCTACACGGGACAAATTTAATTAATTCACCAATTATATGCGCCAAAGATGTTCTAATTTACCTTAAAACCGTAAAAGAATCTTTTAAATATGGTCCTGATAGGATTCCTACATGTTTTTTGGAAAGAGTGTGCGAACCATATTTACCAACCCCTTACCAATTTGTTCAATCTATCACTAAAGTGTGGTGTTTTTCCAACTGCGTGGAAAGAATCGTTTCTTCTACCGCTGCATAAAAGCGGGAGTAGGTCTTCATGTAGATCGCCTTGAATCAGTTCAAAAACAATTTTTACTATTTGCCTTAAGAGATTTTCATTGGGATCCCTTGTACAATCTGCCACCCTATACGAATCGTTTAAAACTCATTAATCTGCACACACTTTCTAGTCGGAGGGAAATGCTTGGAATTATTTTTATGATTAAATTGCGAAATGGTTCACTATCCAGCCCATTTCTTCTAAGTGAAGTGAACTTCAATGTACCGTCTCGTCCTTCAAGGCATTTTAAACCTCCAGTCTTAAAACAGTGCCGAACCAATTTTCAGTTAAATGAGCCTTTTCGCTGTTTGTGTCAAGATTATAACTCTCTTTCTGGTAGATTTGATATTTCAGACTCGCTTTTCAGCATAAAAAAATCAATTCTTTCTATCCTAAAGTCATAGCTACTAATCGTTTCTTATTCTTTGACTTGTATATTAACTTCTAACAATAATTTTATTCTGTTAACTAGTTATTTCTTAATGTATAATCTATCCTATATCTACTTTACTTAGCTGATAAGGTTTTCTCTGTAGCTGAGCAGTTTTAGATCTCGACGATTAACAAACCAAAGCCTTTCAACGACTCGGCACGAACGAATAATCCGCGCGTTATGCGGATGCGCCCCTCGCGCCGGTCGGGCGGGATATGGTGGGCAATCCGTTGGGAATTATTATTATTATTAGAACTATCGTGGTATAGCAAAGCTTTCTGCCATCCCAAAATTGTTTGAAGCTATTGTTACAAATCAACTTGCTGACTGCCAACATGGGTTCAGTAAGGGAAAGTCCACAGTTACGAATTTACTTGAGTTTACCAGTAATTTCTCAAATGGCTTTAGAAAAAATCTGCACACCGACGTTATTTATACGGATTTCAGCAAAGCTTTTGACAAAGTGTGTAACTCATTACTTATTCATAAACTTGATCAGTTGGGCTTCAAGCCGGGTCTCAATCGCTGGATCTCTTCTTACCTTAGTGACAGGATGCAAAGTAGTGTTTAAAAATTTAGTATCCGATTGGTGCGATTTAAATTATATGCCACTTAACCTTAAAAATGTAAACACATGGGGTTTTCGTGTGGAATTTCTCAGCCGGCTTGCTATACAATTAAAAATTATAGTCTTGAGCAAGTTTATGATTTTGTTGACCTGGGGGTTACTATGGATTATAAACTCAGTTTCAAGCGACATATTAACACAACAGTCAATAAGGCTAGAGGTGTCCTAGCATTCGTTTAACGATGGTCTAAATAATTTAGGGATCCTTATGTAACTAAAGCCATCTTCACTACATTAGTCAGACCGATACCTGAATACGGTTCTATAATTTGAAACCCGCGTTACCAGGTTCATGTAGATCGCCTAGAATGAGTTCAAAAACATTTTTACTATTTGCCTTAAGGGATTTTCATCGGGATCCCTCGTATAATCTGCCACGCTATACGAATCGTTTAAAACTCATTAATCTGCACACTCTTTCTAGTCGGAGGGAAATGCTTGGAATTGTTTTTATGATTAAATTGCTAAATGGTTCACTATCCAGCCCATTTCTTCTAAGTGAAGTGAACTTCAATGTACCGTCTCGTCCTTCAAGGCATTTTAAACCTCTAGTCTTAAAACAGTGCCGAACCAATTTTCAGTTAAATGATCCTTTTCGCTGTTTGTGTCAAGATTATTACTCTCTTTCTGGTAGATTTGATATTTCAGACTCGCTTTTCAGCATAAAAGCCTTTCAACGATTCGGCACAAACGAATAATCCGCGCTGCGCCCCTCGCGCCGGTCGGGCGTGATATGGTGGGTATTCCGTTTGGGAATTATTTATTAAAAAAAAAAAATTTGAGGGCAAGAAAAAAAAAAACATAAGGGCTACAACTGAATAGGGATGGCGCAGCCTTGGTATATTGGCCAAAAATACATCCCAGTTAAAATCAGTTGTATGCATGCAAGAAACATGCGCATAAAATGCGTAGCTTTCAAATTGAAAACGTATTTATTCACAAAGAAAGTATGCATGCTAAATGAGTTGTGTGTATGTGGCGAGGAACTTATTCAATCGAAACGCTATATACATAAGATAAAATAATGTACAGAGTTTGATTTGTAGTGCACTTTATTCAACAGGACTTCAATAATGGGAGTGTTCAGTAATTAAGATATTGGTTTATTTTGCTTGTTGACTACAAGTGCCTTTATTTTACAAAATGTTGCTCTATTTATACAAAAGAAATACATAGGAATTATCATTAACATACAGCGTGAGAACGCTGTAAGATATACGTGTATACATACATATGTAGGTATATATGTACATAAACATATATTCTGGTCGCACGCTTTTATTGCAACGTAAGCGTGCGTTGATGTCACAAGTTTATCCAAAAATGCAGACGAAATTGGAGATGTATCATATTCGTTGCAATGCATTCCAACAAACTGTGGGAATGAAGACGTTGGCGTCAACATCCTCCCCCCGATGAGCGCAGCTCGATTAAATGTTAATGGTAAAATCCAAAACTTCATTTAAATGACGATGACGAGGGGCTGGTGTCGGTTTTTCGTGTTCGGAGTGATCTGTATTACTGGGCAAAGCTTGCTGGTGCTTCGTTTTACATCTCCATTTGACGAGCATAAACACCAGTAGGCATACAACTAAAAGCAGCGCTGTGTAACCAACTGTGATATGATGAGTATTTTGAGCATCAAGTTTGTTTGGTAGCTCTAATAGATTATGATTGACCAATTCGGCTTGTAATGACGTCAGGTTTTGTGTTTGTGGTATATATTTTACGTCGTCCATCTTCCGAAGTAGGGGCTCTAGTTGCTCTGCAGAAGCCACCTTAGAGATTTCACCAAGCCTTGTGTAGGAAGAAGCCAGACTACTGGATATTAGCTGATGCGAGTGAACTGATACAAAGCGATGTTTAAGGATGCAGTCTGGTTGAAGTGATAGCAGTCCTGATCCGTTTAAATTGATCTCGGTGATATCTCTTCCACATACCACAGTGGCACGAGATGAAACTGATGTGGCATATATAAACTGGTTGTCATGCCGTAGTGGTATCCACGCAAAGTCGTTTGCTATTTTTCTTAGTAGACATTTTGATTGCGTATCATCACGGAAAAGATTTTCTTCACATGCGCATTTGGCCGATCCACGGCTATAAAGGATTTGAACTTTTGGACATATGTAACTGCCCTGCTTGATGTCCACACATGATTGAAATTCGGACACCGTCATTGGAAAGTATTTGTCGAGAGCCGTATTGATTGCAAAAACTGAGGCACATGGCATGATCTCAACCATTGTACCATTGGTCAAGTTGGGGATCGGTACGATGTTGAATAGGTCGTATCTATCACGTTCCACAAGCGGCAAAGTGATACTAAACACCAAATGCTTTTGCGTGACTCCTCCTTTGACCTTCATGAGCTGGTATAGTTTTAACAACTCGTCTTGTTGTACCGGCAGTTCCAGTGATGCTGATAAGTGAGTTTTAATGTTACTCACTTCATGTTTTAATTGGTTGGGCGTAGGGAGCAGAGGACTTATTTTCCCATGATGAGAATCCATGAGAACGTCCAAAATAGAAGACTGGATTCTCTGCAAATTCCCTGCGATAAGCGTTAGCTGCATTGCCAGCGACGAAAACATTTGAAACAATTTGTCTTCGAGTCTCTCATCCGTGTCACTGCGCTGTTTTAATTGGTTGGGCGTAAGGAGCAGAGGACTTATTTTCCCATGATGAGAATCCATGAGAACGTCCAAAATAGAAGACTGGATTCTCTGCAAATTCCCTGCGATAAGCGTTAGCTGCATTGCCAGCGACGAAAACATTTGAAACAATTTGTCTAAGAGTCTCTCATCCGTGTCACTGCGCATTCCATTTAGTATGAGGCTAATCTGCTGATCTATTACGCTGAATTTTTTGGCAACTGCATTTTGGTCTTGCTTCAAAATGTTCATTGTAGAGTCCACAATAGACGTTTGGTTTTTGATCAGGTTAAGTAGATGAGATTCATTTTCTTGTACTTTTGTGACTGTGCTCGACATTTGTTCGGCATATTGTGAGTCTAAGATGCCGAATAATGAGTACGCCACATTTCCAATTATGTCCACTGCACCCCTTTTCTGCCTGTTGGATTTCACTATTGAGGCATCCAGTTGTAGAGCATCTACATTCTGTTCAAAGTGCTTTACCAAAGCGTTGCATATGCCTTTTTGCTTCATCTCTTGACACAAATGTCGCAACGCCATTGTACCATTTGACAGTGCTGCCAGTTCTGCTGTGAATCCTTTCAGGTCGTAGTAAATTATAAGGTTCCACTCCGATGAGGATATAGCGGTTGATCCAATTCCCTCAAAGTGAATGCCAAGCTTTGACCCAAATCTCCTGTTTTCAATTTGAGCTCCCAAAGCTATGGGGAGGATCAGTAGTGATATTAGTAGCGTAGCAAATCCTTTGTGCAAGGAATGGATTTCTTTCTTTGGTGGAATTTTTTCGACCGGTATGCTGGTTGTCTTTTCTTCTGACTCACTATTTGTCTCGATAGGTAGGGGAGCTAGCCGATGAATTGGCCTCCTACAAGTACCAGTTGCGGTTTTCACATCTGCCACCCGCACCACATCGTCTTTTCCTTTGTATACATTGACGACTCGCCCTAGCGGCCAGTGAAGTACTGGTGAGCTGTCTTCTTTTACTATCACCATGTCACCTATTTTGACATTTTGCTGCTCGATCTTCCATTTGTGCCTTGACTGAAGCTCAGTCAAATATTCGCTTGACCATCGCTTCCAAAAGGCCTGCTTGAGGTGGGAGACTAATTTCCATCTGGTTAGTAGGCTCATTTTTTGTGTTTCAGAATTTGTGTCTAATTGCGCATTAATGGGTTCTCCTATGAGAAAATGGCCTGGAGTTAGAGCTGCAAGATCGTTGGGGTCCTCGGACATTGGGCTGATGGGCCTGGAATTAAGGATGCCTTCACCTCTATGACAACCGTGTCCAATTCTTCATAAGTCAGTGATGCTGTCGAGGTGCTTCTGACTAGGAGATGCTTTGCTGATTTTACGGCTGCTTCCCATAGTCCACCAAAATGTGGACTTCTAGGTGGAATGAAATGAAATGTGATTCCCTTTGTGGCACATTGATTTATGATGGATTCACGTGCAGAGTCGGCATGCACCGCATCGTTGAGTTCAGCCAGCTGGGTTCTTGCCCCTACGAAATTTGTTGCGTTGTCACAATATAAATTTAGGCAATGTCCTCTTCGGCTTATGAACCGCTTTAATGCGCCTATGAATGCAGCAGTCGTTAAATCACTTACTAGTTCAAGATGTACTGCCTTTGTTGCAAAACAGCAAAACACGGCTATATATGCCTTTTGTGGTCGTTTTCCTCTAATCTTGAAGTGAACCGAAAATGGTCCACAGAAGTCTACGCCAGAGTTGATGAATGGTCGTGCTGGAGTTACCCTTGTTGATGGAAGATTACCCATGATTTGGCCCATCAGCCTTGGTTTAGCTCGGTTACATCTAACGCAGTTTGCCACAATTGACCGAGTCAATAGTCTTCCCTTTATTGGCCAAAATCGTTGCCTTGTAAAAGATAATAGTGCTTGGGGTCCACAATGCCGGTTTTCTTTGTGGATCATTTGAATAAGCAACTTGGTTATTGGATTTTTATAAGGAAGTAGCA
The DNA here is from genome assembly GCA_949987695.1 of Merzomyia westermanni. NCBI lineage: Eukaryota > Metazoa > Arthropoda > Insecta > Diptera > Tephritidae > Merzomyia > Merzomyia westermanni. The sequence goes on along the minus strand of OX465290.1, from coordinate 113,230,987 downwards.
TTGGATGTTTGGCATCGAATGTTAGTACTGATTCTTGTAGGCGACCTCCCACGCGTAAGATGCCATCGTTGTCCAGAAACGGAGAAAGGCTGCGATATGGGCTGTTCTTGCCAACCACGTTGAATTCTTTGAGCTGCTTCAGCTCGTCCTGGAAGTCTAACTGCTGCGTTGTTCGAACTATGACCATAAGCGAGGCTTTTAGTTCAAGTACTGTCAATGAAATGCCCGATTGCTGTGATCGTTTTCGGGTCCGATTGATGAATCTTAACATGTATCCTACAACTCTTTGTAATATGTTGAAAGAGCCATTATGTCGGATGTTATGAAGCATGCTTTCCTGAACAATGGTACTTGTTACAGGTACTGATGTCAGCTTCTTGCGTTCCATGTTAGTAGTTTCGTCTATTGTTGATATTGCCTTGGAATATTTTGATGACCAGGTGTCTTCTTCGCCAAGCAATGCTTTTGGCCCATAAAACCATAGGCTGCAATTTTCAAGCTTCCCCGGCGGTAATCCCCTTGATATAATGTCGGCCGGGTTGTCTTTGGAGCCTATGTGCCGCCACTGTTCAGAAATAGTGTGCTCCTGAATTGTAGCTATTCGGTTCGCTACGAATGTTTGGTACGATGATGAAGGTGAGTTAATCCATGCCAGGACTATTTGTGAATCAGTCCAATAGTACGTAGGAACATCTAGCTTTAAGTCCGTCTTTATCCTTTTGCTTAGTTGAGCTCCCAACACTGATGCACAGAGCTCCAGCCGTGGAAGAGTTTGCCGCTTTAAAGGTGCTACTCGTGATTTGGCACACAACAGCCTTACGATTACTTGTCCGTTGTTCAGCTCTGATCTTATGTATATCGCAGCCCCATATGCCTTTTCGGATGCATCTGCAAATACATGAATTTGAGCTTTCGTTGGAATGTATCCTTCGAATACGTGCCTTGAAACTTGCATGTTGTTTAACTTTTCTAAGTCGCTCCGGAATGATGCCCATTTTGCACTCAAGTCGGCTGGTAATGCTTCGTCCCATTCTAATTTAAGTTGCCAGAGATCTTGAATAAAGATTTTGGCAGTGACTACTATTGGTGCCAGTATTCCCAAAGGATCGAAGAGTCGGGCTATATCTGCACTGACTGACCGTTTAGTGATTACACTGCAACTTCCCAGGTGCACCTTGACGCAAAATCGATCGATCTTGGGCATCCATGTTAAGCCCAGGGTTTTAATGGTTTGGTTAACATCATTGTCGAAGTCGACATCGACTTCCTGGTCCTCCATGCCAACATTTTGCAGTAATTGTGCATTATTGGAATACCACTTTTGTAGGTTGAGACCATGTTGCTTTAAAATGTGTATTAACTGCTGTTGAATCTCAATAGTTGTGGTTAAGCTGTCTGACCCACCAATTCCGTCATCTAACTAAAAATTGTCATGTAGAAACTGGGCACCGAGAGGATATTGTAACATATTTTCCTGTGCAATTTTTTGTAGGCATTTCGTCGCCAAATATGGAGCTGATCTAGTCCCATATGTGATTGTATTTAATTGATAATGCGTTATTGGCATACTTGGATTATTTCTCCAGATGATGAGTTGGAATTTTCTATCTTCCGGATGAATGAGCATCTGGCGATACATTTTTTCCACATCTGTGCTGAACACAAATTTAGGTAGACGAAAACGAAGCAAAATAGTGAAAAGTTCGCTCTGGACGGTAGGGCCGGTATACATGAGGTCGTTCAGGGACATTCCGGAAGTTGATTTTGCTGATGCGTCGAATACTACACGCAATTTCGTGGTACGACTTTCAGGCCTCATGATGCAATGATGAGGAATAAAGTACCTAGGCTTCCCGATGGAGTCAATTTTCACCTGCGTCATGTGTCCCAACCTCTCATATTCTTCCATAAATTTGATATATTGATTTTTTGTCTCAGGAGATTTTGATAATCGGCGTTCCAAGGCAAGGAATCGATTATATGCGATTACATACGATTCTCCTAAGGCCTCTATGTTGTCGTGAAATGGCAATTTGACCATAAACCTTCCACTTTCAGTGATTGTTGTATTTCGAGCGAACTGTTTTTCAGCAGTGGATAATTGTTTTCCTCGTGATGCAACTTTCTCAAGTTCCCAAAGCCTAGAAAATGCAGCTTCTAAATTGATGTCATCTTCGGTGCATACTCCACATGTTGCGTTTGTGATGTAGTTGCCACCAACTTTTCCTGAAACGATCCATCCTAAAACCGTATTTTGCAGAATGGGTAAGTCTTCGGATAATTTAATTTGTCCCACTGCCATCAACTGGTTATAAAATTCTGCTCCCAACAATATGTCAATTTTGTCGGGACGATTAAATACTGGATCAGCTAGCGTGATATTCGCTGGAATATTCCATTCTTCGATATTGATGTCCTGTGAGGGTTGTGGGGATATGATATGAGGTAACACTGCTGCCTCTAGCCGTGTGGTGAAAGTGTTGATTCGGGAATATAACGCAATATTGACTCTGTTTTGTACCTTAGTGTTACTCGAGCCTATGCCGTTAATAGAAATGGAGGATGGCTTGAGATACCTAGTCGCTTTACCAGTCTCTCAGTAACAAAATTCACTTGAGATCCTGAATCTAAGATTGCACGGCACTGCACTTCTGTTCCATTTCCCTTGACTTTTACCATTGCAGTGCTGAGTAGTACATAGAGTTTGGAGGTTGCTAGTGACGTGGCTTCCTGGTTTGAAATTGTTGCTTTGATTGTGAATGGTTTGGCAGTTTTCAAATCAGTTGATTCCGCTGGAGTGGTTGACATTGTTGTGTCTTTGCTAGCATCCTCGAAATGCAACAAGGTGTTGTGCTTTTTGTTACATTTTAAACAATTTCTAAGTGCGCAGGTTTTTGCAGAATGTCCGGGTTTAAGACAGTTGTGACAAAACTTCTGTTTCTGTATAAATTGAAAGCGCGCTGATGGAGATTGTTGGAGAAATTCTCTGCACGAAAATAATTGGTGCTTTCCCTTTTTGCACAGGCTGCAAGCGTCGTTGTTATTATTCTTTGCCGTAACCGAAGTGCAGACCTTTGCATGAGGGATAGAAATTTTGCTACCCATAGCTTCCATGGATTGGAAATGTTTCTCAAGAAATTGCAGGAACTCTTGAATTGTTTGCACTTCACGGGGTTTCAACAAGGATTGCTCGTAGCGTAAACGTGTTGGCTGGTCCAATTTCTTCAATAGCAGGTGAAGAAGCAGTGGATCCCATGTTGAAGTATCTATTTTAAGATTTTTTAACGCTAACAGACACTCTTTCGTAGTGTCATGCAGCTTCTTAATGCTGTCCATTGATGAACCTCCTATGGAACTGAGGAGCTCGTTTATAAGCTTACTAACGAGTAGGCGTTTGTTGTTGTACCGCTCCAGAAGTACGGACCAGGCGGCTTCGAAATTATCCTCTGTTGAGGCAAAATGTTTAATGAGATTTCCAGCCTCCCCGACCACGTGAGCCTTCAGGTAGTACATCTTCTGAACCTTTGAAAGTGGTTGACTGATGACAAGCTGTGTGAATAAGTCGTAAAACTCCTGCCACTTAAGATAACTGCCATCAAATTTTGGGATTGTGATCTTCGGCAATGTGACCGATTGATTTTTGAATGGCATTGTTTGCGGGTTACTTTCCCCCGCTTTGAAACTCCCTCGTACCCTTTCCTCCAGGGTCAAAAATTGGCTATCATTGTAACCCTCATGAGATGGATCGTCGAACATCTGATAAATTTGAAAATGGATGTCCTGGATATTTGCCCATAGCTTTTCAATCACCGGTTGGCATCTAGGTGAAACTGTGTCATCCAATGCGCGTTGTAATGACGCCATCATTACCCCTTGCCTGCGTACTAATTTGATGAAGCTGTTTGCTTCTGATTGCAGTACAACATGCTGCTGGGGCTGAGTTTGGGCCATCTGAGGTTGGGTTTGTGCCACCTGAGGTTTGGGTTGAGCTTGTTTTGGAGCGAACTGAACAGCCGCAGTCTCGAAAATGTCTCTATACTCCAAGACCAATTGCATAATCGAGTTGTAGTAATCATTGCTGAAGTAATCGTGCTCCAAGGGCGGATTTTCTAGACAGCGAATTTCGTTGTCTGTGGATTCGAAGTTTGCCCATTCCTTTTCAAGTCTATTGAGCCGCTCCTTATAGTATTCCGCCGATTCTTTTCTTGCAGCGGAGTCCTTCTTGAAGTTTCGTATAATGGCCTGTATGTTGTTGCCTGTTGTGTTTTGTTGATTTACCAAGTCCATGAAGGCTGCCATTATTGTTCTCGGGGTCACCAGAATGTTCAGTAATTAAGATATTGGTTTATTTTGCTTGTTGACTACAACTGCCTTTATTTTACAAAATGTTGCTCTATTTATACAAAAGAAATACATAGGAATTATCATTAACATACAGCGTGAGAACGCTGTAAGATATACGTGTATACATACATATGTAGGTATATATGTACATAAACATATATTCTGGTCGCACGCTTTTATTGCAACGTAAGCGTGCGTTGATGTCACAAGTTTATCCAAAAATGCAGACGAAATTGGAGATGTATCATATTCGTTGCAATGCATTCCAACAAACTGTGGGAATGAAGACGTTGGCGTCAACAGGGAGTATTCTTAAAACCAACTATTATACATAATTGAAGGCTTATGTATAAAAGTTAAGAATGACAGGAGATAGAAGAATATGCAGAAACTGGTGATTTTAGTGCTACCATCTGCATACAATAATGTTTTACTAAATACTAACAAGCACTGCAAAACAGGTATGTTGTTTAGTGCTACCATCTGCATACAATAATGTCTTACTAATTACTAACAAGCACTGCAAACCAGGTATGTTGTTTTTATGGTAAACAGATACGTTATTTTAATGGCATTCCTCAACATTCCGCAGCGTAGAATTTCCAGCAACTCAACTCAAATGCAGTTTTACGGAACGCACGGCTCGGCTCGATCCCAACTTCCACCCCAGTGTGGGCCATGAGGTGGAATAAAATTCCCCCGTATTCCGTCGTGACCCAAGGCTTCGCTTACTAGATCGTTAGGGGTTTGTGCATTTACCAGCTGGTTCATCTCGTTCAACAACCGATTGGTGAATTTCTGTGTACATTTACCTGTGCGTGCTATAAATCGACGAAGTGCTGATAAAAAGCAATCGGTTGATAAGTCGCTAGACAGGTCTATGCGGATTGCTGATGTGGCCAGACACACAAAAATACAAATGTATCGCTTGGCCTGTCGTGCGTTTCTACCCCTATACAATTTTAACGTAATTGGTCCAGCATAATCGACTTTGGAGTGCTGGAAAGGAAACGATTGACGCACACGGATTTTGCGGTAAATCGGCCATGAGCTGAGACGTCGAAGCTTGACGCAAACGAAAGCACTTCGGACAGTTATAAGTTACTTTATGTATAAGGTTTCTGGCCTCCAACACCCAATACTTTTGACGTAAAATAATGAAAAGTGCTGATACACTTGGGTGCATGTGTCGATAGTGCTCGTCCAAAATTAAGAGATGAGTAACCTTACACTGCGTTGGAAGTATTGGGGGTGTTTGGTCTCCATAGTTAATTCGGAATTAGATATTCTTCCTCCCAACCGAAGGATACCCTTGCTGTCCAAATACCGAGCCAACTTAGGAATTTGCGAACGTCCACTTATTTCTCCTTTAAGTTTAAGTGATTGAATCTCGTCTCGGAAGCAACTTTGAGTAAGTCGCAGACACACATTAAGGGCGTTGCCTATTTCAGCGAAGATTAAAGCGGGAGATTTTGTTCTGGCATTACGTTTCCGAGAGTGATTAATGAAGCGTAGAGCATATGCTGTTGTCCGGAAATGAATACTCTAAGAGCGTCTTGACGATATTTACTCATCAATGATTCGATAACCTGTCGGTCGCTTCCATATGTCATAAGAGTTTTATTAGTTATGGCCGTCACTTTCCTTTCGACCCTGTCGTAGAAGTCATTAATTGTAAGGCCTCCCTGGCGGAGGGTGGACATTTCCTGTTCAATAACATGTATGGGTTTCTTATCAGTAACGAAAAATCAAGTCTTGCTATGATAGCTTTAAAATTTAAGACGGTGTTGAACGAGGAAAGCACAGAATCCGCGCGTCCTGTAACTTTGTTACGAATAATTGCTACGGTCTGTTAGTGCTTACAACTATCAGCGTATGATTCAAAAATTTTGTAGGCGACATGAGCTGCCTGCCGCCATGACACGTAACGAGTCTGGTCACCTGAAAACTCTGGCAATGATTTCACTACATCCAATGATGAGTTGCACTCAATATCATGGTCAAATGTTGTTTCCTGATATTCTTCTACTTGGGTGGGTGTTTCTATTCTAGTGAGTCTCTGAGTCAGTTCGTCAATTCTACTCTGGAAGTCACGTTTAGTCTGGTCAGTGGCTACTCTTACAGCAGCACTAGTGATTGTACGAAGTTGCGCTTCTTCCATTTTTTTACTTTAATTTACAATTTAATTCACAAAATTTTTCAGCTATGCAATTTTTGCCTTTATTTATTAATTTAACTCTTCACTGTTGCTCTTAGATTCACTGGCTTACTGCTTTGTAAATTTTCAATACACAATTCAATTGAGCCTATTATGTTTTAATTTTTTGTTAAAATTCACTGGCTAACAGCTTACTTTTTCTCTCTAAATATTCAGTGCACAATTCAGTCAAGTCTATTATGACTTATTTTAATTTACTTAATTCAAATTCACTTTCTTAAATTTATTTCCTTACAATCATTTCTTTTTTGTTGAATTCCTCCTGGTGTAGCTTTAAATCTGCTTAGCTGCTTGAAATCTGCTTCCTGATATTTTCCAATGAGTCCGAGCTCACGACCACGCCGTTCGTCCAATAAATAGGATTTAATTAAATACGCGCGCTGCCCCACGTTGGGCGCCAATTACTTATCACCGTCTTTATTGTATTAAATAAAACCAATAACTTTCAATGCTTGTTATAAGTTTATTCAGGAAACCGTTTGATTTACAATACCAGTTTGTAGCTATGAGAGTCTGGCAAAAGACTGAAGACTAACTTCACATTCATTAAACACGAAACCTAAGGCGGCAGCGAATGCAGTAGCGGTTGCAGTCAATGTTGTTGTTGCCTTAGTGGTCGCAGTCGATGTTGTTGTTGCCTTATGGTTTTTATTTCACTTCACTTGGCTAAAGCGAGCGCAATCGATGTTGTTGTTGCCTTTTTGATATTTTTATATTTTGTCACGCGCACATCACAGACATAGTGTTCGCTTTTTTGGTGTGAACGGCATGTTCACTGTCAAGGGTTTCATGTTCGGTTTCTTATTCAAATGGGAATGTAATTTTTCCCATGAATCTGCTATGGGTGCTTAGCAGGTGTTAACTTATATGCAAAAACTGGTGATTTTAGTGCTACCATCTGCATACAATAATGTCTTACGAAATACTAACAAGCACTGCAAACCAGGTATGTTGTTTAGTGCTACCATCTGCATACAATAATGTCTTACTAATTACTAACAAGCACTGCAAACCAGGTATGTTGTTTTTATGGTAAACAGATACGTTATTTTAATGGCATTCCTCAACATTCCGCAGCGTAGAATTTCCAGCAACTCAGCTCAAATGCAGTTTTACGGAACGCACGGCTCGGCTCGATCCTAACTTCCAACCCCAGTGTGGGCCATTAGGTGGAATACAATTCCTCCGTATTCCGTCGTGACCCAAGGCTTCGCTTACTAGATCCTTCGGGGTTTGTGCATTTACCAGCTGGTTCATCTCGTACAACAACCGATTGGTGAATATCTGTGTACATTTACCTGTGCGTGCTATAAATCGACGAAGTGCTGATAAAAAGCAATCGGTTGATAAGTCGCTAGACAGGTCTATGCGGATTGCTGATGTGGCCAGACACACAAAAATACAAATGTATCGCTTGGCCTGTCGTGCGTTTCTACCCCTATACAATTTTAACGTAATTGGTCCAGCATAATCGACTTTGGAGTGCTGGAAAGGAAACGATTGACGCACACGGATTTTGCGGTAAATCGGCCATGAGCTGAGACGTTGAAGCTTGACGCAAACGAAAGCACCTCGGACAGTTATATGTTATTTTACGTATAAGGTTTCTGGCCTCCAACACCCAATACTTTTGAGGTAAAATAATGAAAAGTGCTGATACACTTGGGTGCATGTGTCGATAGTGCTCGTCCAAAATTAAGAGATGAGTAACCTTACACTGCGTTGGAAGTATTGGGGGGTGTTTGGTCTCCATAGTTAATTCGGAATTACATATTCCTCCTCCCACCCGAAGAATACCCTTGCTGTCCAAATACGGAGCCAACTTAGGAATTTGCGAACGTCCACTTATTTCTCCTTTAAGTTTAAGTGATTGAATCTCGTCTCGGAAGCAACTTTGAGTAAGTCGCAGAAACACATTAAGGGCGTTGCCTATTTCAGCGAAGATTAAAGCGGGAGATTTTGTTCTGGCATTACGTTTCCGAGAGTGATTAATGAAGCGTAGAGCATACGCTGTTGTCCGAACTAGTCGCTGCCACGAAGATAAGCGGTGTATAAGAAACTCAATTGTATTGGGCTCTGCCCTGTGCTTTATTTCACTTGATACTTCCTCATTTGTTCGAAACGTGAAACGGTTACCCTTCTCTAAAACCTCATTGAACTCAATATTGTTTCTAAGCCATGACGGACCATTGCACAATAAACCAAAATCTCGTAGTAAGGCTGTCGACATTACAAGAGATACACAATCCGCTGCATTTCCTTTAGAAACTACAAGATGCCACATGTTTCGAGGAAGAGTCGTTAATATCTCACTTGCTCTATTACATACGAATGCCTTAAGCCATGACAGCACCTTAGATTCCCGGTGCGAATGAGTAGAACTTTCACTAGACGTGCCAGTAGGAGAGCTCCACTTAGGTCGAGCCTGGGAAGAGATACAGTTTTTAAAGGAGCCACTAGCGGTTTCGCTGCAAGTAGAGAAACACTGATCTCACCATTATCTCCTTCAAATCAAGCATAACCTCCAGCTGCATATGCTTTGGTTGAAGCATCCGAGAACCTATGAATTTCTATTTTCGTACTATGGTTCGGCACAAATCGATTAATTTTTATTTTACTTGCCTGACTTAAGTCTTCGTGGTATTGCGCCCACGTTTTCGATAGGTTGGTGGCAAGCTCTAGTTCCATGATAAATTTTGCAACCACAGTAATTGAAACATAGGTTTGAATCGAACAACGATAGGCGCTAACAATTCCAAGGGATCAAATAATCGAGAAACATCTGATAGAATAGGGCTTTTGTTAAATGTCGAATGAGATTTCGTTTGAACAGTATAAGTTAAAATATCTTCACTCGGTTTCCAATAAAGCCGAAGAACCTTCGTTACCTCGTCTAGAAATATATCATGCTGGCCAAGTAGTTCTTGCTCTAATTCTGTGGAGTTTGATACTCATTTGCTGAGTTCCATGTCGGCCATCTTTAAAAATTGTACTAGTTCATCACGCAGTTGTAGCAGTTCTGTCTCTGAATCGGCAACCGTGAAAACGTCGTCAACGTAGAAGTTCTCTTTTGCAGTATGTAGCTTCCGCGAGAAAATGTCGTCTCGTAGTCTTGAAAGACCTTGACTGCCAGGAAGGGACCGTACATAACTGGTAGTGCTTCAGTGGAAGGCTGGGATTCACTCTCCAAATGATTCTTTGGAAGTCGCGATGATGCCTAGAAACACAAATTTGAAACATTTTAATAATGTCTGCCGTAAAAACTAATCGATGCAGACGAAACTTTAAACAAACGGCGAACAATTTCTGATAAATGTTAGGTCCCACATGTAGAACGCTATTCATATGTTGGGTGTGACACGTGGGCTAAGTTCGACGAGTGCGTCTATAAGATAGTTCGCTTTCAGGAGAAACTTGATTGGCCATGTTTGTTTGCGACTGTGACGGGTAAGCTGAATCTCTTGAATCTACGTGCAAGGAAGTATGGTGTCGTCGATTGCATTTCTTACAGCTATACTTGGATTTGCATGTATATAGTATATGCCCTGAGCTAAGGCTATTGAAGCAGAGTGATTTATTTTTTATAAATGAGCATCGGTCGTCGGTAGGAATAGACCTAAGTAAGACGAACACTTGCTTAATATACGGTCGTTTGATCCACATTTAATACATATCGAAATTGACCTATTGCTATCAGTTGAAATAAATGAAAGAGAATTCCGTGTCTTACCAGGAGTGGATGAGTTTTTTTAAGGGGTTTTGTGTGTCCTACCTCCAATTCTTCACATCACATGTCTAAAGACTTGAAAAAGGTGCCTATGATGGTAGGCGCGTTGTCTTCTGTGCTACGTTCCATCCTTTTTAAATAATGAAACTTTTGAGTGTTAGTGAGATTAGGTTGTGTGAATGGCGCCAATAAAAAAATCCTTAAATTTTGGCCATGCTTTGTATTGTCCGCGGAATGGAGGGATGACATTTTTTGCTGGTTGTTCCCCTTGACCTCTTTTTTAAACATAGATGCCATGGAAACTTGTTTTAGAAACTGCGACTCCTGCTCCGCGAGTTTTGTGACAGTGTCGAAATCTTTCTGTGGCGTTGGTAGCGTTACCGATAAGCATAGTGTGCGAAGTCTACCACGTGCAGACATAACCTTATCTTCGTAAATTACAAAGTCTACATCCGGGTCTGAATACTCCGAATCTTTGAAATACTTGTACATGGCCGTAGTGAGGGATGAAAACTCCTCCCAGGAGGAGTCCCAGACCTCATGTAGTCGGTCTTATCGTGCTCCTCTGCTGCACTAATGCATTGTGATACGTATTTCCATGATTGAAATCTGGATTGAAGGACCAGTTTAGCGAGGAACTTATAGTTTCGATCTAATCGCCATATACATAAAATAATGTACAAAGTTTTATTTGTAGTGCACTTTATTCAACAACACTTCAGTAATGGGAGTATTTTTAAAACCAACTATTATACACACTTGAAGGCTTATATATAAAAGTTAAGAATGACAAGAGATAGAAGAATATGCAAAAACTGGTGATTTTAGTGCTACCATCTGCATACAATAATCTCTTACTAATTACTAACAAGCACTGCAAACCAGGTATGTTCTTTTTATGTTAAACAGATACGTTATTTTAAGGGCATTCCTCAACAGTATGAATGAAAAACGCATGCTGCATCAGTGAAAAGTTATTTAATTTGAAAACTATACACCTTACTGAGTTGTACTCCATAAATGCAGAATTAGTGCTTCTGTACGTATATATAATGTTTATGTACTAGTGTTTTAGTATGGATTCGGAATTGGTGTTGAACCCAACCCGGGACCAAGAGAATGGATCTGCTGCGTTTGCTGGAAGAACATTTATGTCAGACGTTCGCACTCCGTCCAATGTTTCGAATGTAAAAGATGTCTGCACGAAACAAGTTGCTCCGGGCTAAATCCCCCTACACACAGACACGCTAGTTTTTTACGCTTATGTACCGCCACACGTTTCTGATACAGTCTCCACGACAAACAGCACTAACACTTCCCTACAAGTAGTGTGCAATTCCCGCTGCCACTCAAGCCCCCCGCTAGGCAATTGGCCAGCCGGTTCTGAGCTACGCGACGCCTATATGGTCGCCGGGACTAGCAGACACACACTGGATGAGGTTGTAGGGCTGTCAAAATACCGCACTCAGAACTACCGTTGGATGACTCCTTATGTCACCGGAACACCACCTACACAGCGAGTTAAAAATGCTCTGAGCTAAAGAGCGTAGTGAGATGTTGACCAGGCAATTCCTGTTCAATTGCTGAAAACCGCAGCACCCGCACAGGCGTTTGCTTGACGAAAATGCGCCTCCCAGGAGAATAAGGAGTCATCTCCGTAAACAATATGATGAGATATATATTTTCGCTGTTTGATGCATTGGTAAATCGACGGGCCGTCAAACTCATCCATACAGAATCGGTAAACTCCTTTGTCCGCTTTCGCCCAGCGAATACCGTCATTCGTATTAGGTTAAACTCTTTCCTAATCGTTTTTTTTTACCCGGCCAAGGGCTATTATTTCACTGCAACCCTCTCTAATCTGTCACGTCCCACCCTCAAATTGTCATCCTCGGAGCAAACCCTTGCAGCGGGGTTGCTCCATTGTCTCTTGTTACGGCCTGGGGTCGAACCCAACCCCGGACCAAGAGATTGGATCTGCTGTGTCTAGAAGAAAATGTATGTTAAACTGTCGCATTCTGTTGAATGCGTCAAGTGTAAGAGATGGCTTCACAGATCTGGATGTTTAGGGCTTAACCCTGCCATCCACAGACCTCGTACTTTCTTTGGTACTTTTGAGGCACCATATTGTAAACGCCCTAGGGCGTCCCGCGGTACACGTTGCTCCAGGGCACCCCCCCCGCCCCCACTATCTTCTAGCAACCACAATGGTGCCCAGCCTTCACGACTAGCAGCACTGCTGCAATGCTCGCCTCACCACTGCCGCTTACGCTCACCGGCGTATCCACCCCGCACAGTCGCTCATGTTGTTGTCGTTGTTGTGGTAGCGACAAAAACACTCCCCAAAGGTTTTGGGGAGTGTTGTCGAAATAATAGTTCTTGGCCGGATTTGAACCCGGTACGCTGCGGTACTGGCCGACTGTCGTGGTAGCGATTTATGACCAGTGAAACCTTCTAGGTCATGGTACCCCTCCTTCCGTAAGGAAGGGTAAGGTGGGTAATGAGAGGTGAGAGGCATCATATCCGTAGATCAACCATCGAGTTGCACGGCATAACCTTTGTGCATATTAGTCGCCTCTTACGACCGGTATGCCTACCTCGAGCATATTCTAAACCCCTAACCCGCTCATCACTCCTATCAATAGGTCAACGAGCACTGCCGACCGTCAGTATCCTCTGTCTCTGCCCACAATGTCCCCCCCTACTTCCAGCACGCATATTGGTCAGGACCACCATCTCCTCGTGCCTTTCACAATGTGCACTGTTTGTCGGCAAAGACTATGTACGCCTGCGTCATCGGTCAAATGTAACAATTGTCTTGGCCTATGCCACGTTTTTATATGCTCCCTCACCCCTAGTATAACCCCAACCTCACATCTTGCGCACTTCAACCTTGTACAGCTAAATTGTAGCGGATTAGCTGGAAAGATGGCGGAGATAGCTGAATACATGAAGTTAAACAACATCAAAATCGCTGCGATTCAAGAGACCAAACTGACCATCAGAAAAGATTTACGAACTTGTGATGGGTACAACGTACATCGGAAAGACCGCCCCAGCGGTAATGGGGGTGGTCTCGCGTTTATAACACACCACACTGTACAATATAATCTATTTGTTCCCGACATCGACCCGAGGGACTCTACCTTAGAGTGCCAAGGTATAGTGGTCCGGTCAGGCGATGTCGATCTGCAAATTATTAACACCTACATTCCCCCTGTAACATGTTGCCCTAAGGGGCTATCACCCCGATATAAGTGCGTTGCTAAGAGGTGATAATCGTTTAATCCTCGGTGACTTTAACGCACATCACGATCTCTGGCACTACAATCTGCCGGTAGACAGCAGAGGGCATGCACTTGCAGAACAAATAGATGACTCGGCATTCTGTACAGTAAACGGTGACGCCCTCACCAGAGTGGCAGGCAACTGTCACAGCTCGCCAGACCTATCGTAAGGGCAGGACTTATACACTGCGTCCACTGGCGACCGATGCTCACACTGGCATCCGACCACCTGCCAGTTATACTCTCAATCGAGCGACAGATGGACTTCAGAACCTTTATCAACTTAAGCAAAGCGGACTGGGACCGTTTTACCGATTATACAGAGCGCCCCTTTGCTGCCCTACCCACACCGACAGACGTACGCCAAGGTGAACGAGAGTTTCCCATAGTTATTGATTCAGCGTCCGGCCACTTCATTCCCGCTGAAAGAATTCCGGAAATTCGACCGAATTTCTCTACGGAGGCAGCTGCCCTGGCAAAAGAACGTGACCAGGTGAGACTTCTCAATACCGCAGACCCCAGAATTAAAGATCTTAACGCGGAAATCTGACGGACGGTTAATGACTACAAGGTGACCAAGTGGAAGCAACACGTGGAGGCATGCTACCTCTCTGGCGGAGTCTACAAATTATAGTCAACAGTCAAGGTTCTATCAAATCCGACCAAATACAAGGACAAGGTCGCCATGGTATTAACGACTTTCGTCATTCCAGAGATTTGGACACAAGCGATTGTGGTCCCCTCACTAAAACCAGGGAAGCCGGCGATCCAAGGAAAATCATATCATCCGATATCTCTCCTGTCGCCGGTGGCAAAGTTATTGGAGTAAATTCTGCTCCCATACTACACTGCAAACCTGCAGTTGGCCGAACACCAACATGGCTTCCGGAAGACACGACGCAGATAAACTATGGTTTGAATCAGCAGCCACCAAACCATAAGACGGTGCTCGTGGCACTTCATCTTACCAAAGCCTTCGATACGGTCAACCACCCTACACTCCTAAGAGACCTGATAGAGACACCGATCCCTGCCGGCCTAAAAAGTTGGATCGCTACCTCAACGGTCGGCAGGCGTAAGTCAAATTTAGGAACAAGAAATTTTGACCACGAAGAATCAAACAAGAGGTACCGCAGGGTATTGTCCTATCCCCCCTTTTGTTTAATTTCTATATTTCGAGGCTTCCCCCCCACCAGACGGAGTCTCCATTGTATCCTAGGCTGACGACTGCACGATTATGGCTTCGGGTAAGGGCACCTCCATTGCCGAAATCTGTAGATTAACTGTTACCTCCGAGACCTTTCCAGCTTCTACACCGAGCGAGACCCGACCCTGGCAGATGGGACAAAAGTTAAACGTCCACGTAGACGCAATACCTCTACACACTGTCAACCACCCTAAAATCCTGGGTGTGACGTTTGACAACAGCCCCACCCTCGCTAGTCATGTCCCCGCAATAGCATCTAAGGTACAGAGCCGCAACCAGATCCTCAAGCCGCTGTCCGGCAGTGCTTGTGAAAAAGATAAAGAAACGTTGCTAGCCACATATAAGGCTATTAGCCGACCGGTTATTGATTACGCTGCACCCATATGGTCGCCCAACCTTGCTGACACCAACTGGAGGAAGTTGCAAGTTTGAGAAAACACCGCCATCAAAACTGGCACGGGATGTCTGCTTACATATGTCATCGGAGTCTCACCTTCATCAGGGGCCAAAATGCTCAATACACGCGAGCATGCGGAACTGTTGAGCAGACAGTTTTTACTAAACTGCCACAAACCCAGTCATCCAAACCGCCATCTATTGGATGAAACTCTCCGTAAGCACTATGATGTGATCCGGCACTCTGGTCAAACCTTGTTGAAACTGGGCGTTTCTTTGGACTCCCGTTAGAAGAGCTTGATGACTATTCTCAGAGTGATCGGGCCCATTAGGCAGGGCGAAGCACTGTTAATAACAACAACAACAACGACTAGGCAGTTCACGCATCGCTAGTACAACAACAACCACAGTAACGTTAACATAAATGCTAAGCTAATATATTTCCCCAGGACTTTAAGTATGTTCAGCGGAAATGATCTATACGATGTACATTTTCTGAAAATCAGGGATTCTTTGTTACAAGAATAGCAGAAATAAATTAGTTATACTACGTCATTACTTAATCCCAGGTACAAGGCATCACACAACTCTAATCAAATTTTAATGACGTGGATCACACTAAAAAAGATTCATATGATGGTGTTACACTAGTATTTCGAAAACAAACAAAAAAAATTAAAAATGCACTTAGAAAAATATGGAAGAAATAGGGAAAAAATATGCAGATATGTAAAAAATATGCAAGAATAGGCAAAAAATATAAAGATATGCCAAAAATATGCAAATATGCATAGGCGCAAATCTTCTTCATTTTCAATAAAACGAGTTCCGGTCTTGGCCGGGATCTCTATACCGCTAACCAAAAATATGCAATTTCATAGAATTCCGAAGGCTTGTTATTACTTAAGATGAACTCTAGAAGGTAATCACCCCTTAGAATAGCCGAAGGTTGATCTGGGCTACTTTTGTTTTGGTGGGGCAGATCATTGCTCATTCCCCATCAGCTCGTCTTCCTCCGACAGCCGAATGCCTCCTCATCTTCTTTGCTTTCTAGATCCAGGTTAGGGAAGTCTAGACCCTCCAACAGATCCTGGGTGTTACGGCCCGCATGGGTTGATTCCGTGCCGTTGTCGGAGCCTGTGGCCTGCCCTGCGGGTGCTTCGTTGTGTGTGGGTTGTTGTTATTGTTGTTTGTAACGACAAAAACTCCCCGAAGGTTTTGGGGAGTATTGTCGGGAGTGATAGTACTTTGCCGGATACTTGTGGTACTGCCCGACTGTCGTGGTAGCGATTTGGTATGACCAGTGGAACCTTCTAGGTCATGTCACCTTCCTTACTAAAGCACAAGATGGGAAATGAGAGGTGAGAGGCATAATAACCGTAGATCAACCATCGAGTTGCACCTCATTACCTTTGTGCATTTCAGTTGTTGTTGTTGTTGTTGTTAACAGTGCTTTGCCCTGCAATGGGCGCGATCACTCTAAATTGTCATCAGGCTCTTCTACCGGAAGTCCGAGGAAACGCGCAGTTTCCACAGGGTTGGACCAGAGTGATGTAGGTGCTAGAAAAGTAGGTTCGAATGAACAGGAGAAGAGATGTTTGGTATCATGAGGGGACATACCACATGGTGGACATGTGTTTGGTATGTTAGGGTTTAGTCTGGATAAGTAAGAGTTTAACCGATTACAATATCCAGAGCGAAGTTGTTCTAGCATGACTCTAGTCTCCCTCGGAAGTATACGCTCCTCTTCAGCCAATTCAGGTGGCGGAGTACTGATAACGGGATTCGCAGGCCGAGATCTGAAGGATCCGTCTACCGACTCAGTGTGGAGGTCATTTAGAGCCCGCCTATGGTTCCGCAGATCAACCGGCAAAGATATGTGGTGCTGGATCTCATCATAGTGCTTACGAAGATGTTTCCTTATGTCTCTGGGGGGCGGGGCTACATCCAATAGATTTCGATTTGAATGACTGGGTTTATGACTGTCCAGAAGGAACTGTCTACTCAAGAGTTCCGCATGCTCTTTAACATTGAGCAATTTTGCCTCTTGATGGAGGTGAGGCCCAGATGACATAAGCCGACATCCAGTAGCAGTTCTGATGGCGGTGTTTTGGCAGACTTGCAATTTCCTGCAATTGGTGTCAGCAAGGTTGGGCGACCATATGGGCGCAGCGTAGTCAATAACCGGTCGGCCAATAGCCTTATATGTGGCAAGCAATGTTTCTTTGCCTTTTCCCCCAAGTACTGCCGGCCAGTGACTTGAGGATCTTATTGCGGCTCTGTACCTTTGAGGCTATTGCGGTGGCATGACCAGCGAAGGTGAGGCCGTTGTCAAACGTCACACCCAAGATTTTCGGGTGGTTGACAGTATGTAGAGGTACTCCGTCTACGTGGACATTTAACTCTTGCCCCATCTGCGCATTCCATGTCGTAAATAGTGTCGCCGTCGATTTAGTCGGAGATAGGGTCAGATTTCGCTCGGTGAAGAAGCTGGAAAGGTCACGGAGGTAACTGTTATTTGTCAATGGAGGGACCCTTGCCCCAGGCCATTATCGTGCAGTCGTCAGCCTAGGAAACAATGGAGACTCCCTCTGGTGAGGGGGGAAGTCTCGAGATATAGAAATTGAACAAAAGGGGGGAGAGAACACCACATGCGGCACCCCTTGTTTTATTCTTCGTGGCCTAGATTACTTGTTCCTGAATTTGACTGATGCCTATCGACCATTAAGGTAATTGGCTGTCCACCGTTTAAAGCCGGCAGGGAGCGGTGTCTCTTCCAGGTCTCGAAGGAGTTTGGCGTGCTTGACCGTATCAAATGCATTTGACAGTGCAGCCCCTGCGGGTTAGGGGTTTAGAATAGGCCCGAGGTAGGCATACCGGTCGTAAGAGGCGACTAATATGCACAAAGGTAATGACGTGCAACTCGATGGTTGATCTACGGATATGATGCCTCTCACCTCTTATTACCCACCTTATCCTTTCTTACGGAAGGAAGGGTGACATGACCTAGAAGGTCATAAATCGCTACCACGACAGTCGGGCAGTACCGCAAGGGAGTACCGGAGCGTACAGGGTTCAAATCCGGCCAAGGACTGTTAATTCGACAACACTCCCTAAAACCTTCGGGGAGTGTTTTTGTCGCTACCACAACAACAACAACAACAACAGGTCAAGTGCCACCAGAACCGTCCTATGGTTTGGTGGGTGTTGATTCAAACCATAATTTATCTGTGTTTAATCAGCATTCAAAGCGGATGTAGTGCTGGGAGATTTGCGGAATCCATGTTGGTGATCGGCCAATTTCCGATTTGCAATAAAGGAAGGGAGCAGAATGGTCTCTAGTAATTTCGCAACCGGCGAAAGGAGGAATATCGGACGATAAGAATCTCCTTTGTTCGCCGGCTTCCCTGGTTGTAGTAGGGGAACTACAATCACCTGTTTCCATATCTCAGGTATGACGAAAGTCGGGTCCGATTCATTTTGAGGGTTTAGCCTTCATTATGGCTTCCTTGACCTCTGCGACTGAGACGGCAATAGGCGCACGTCGGAAGACTCTTCTCCGGAAAAGAAGCTCGCGCATTTTCTGGCGTCCGATTTGACGCTGTCGCCGAATGCAATGGCGACCTTGTCATTGTATTTGGTCGGATTGGATAGGGCCTTAACAGGCGACCATAATTTGCCGACTCCGCCGGAGAGGTTGCATGCCTCAAGGTGTGGTTTCACTTGGTCAGTTTGTGTTCGTTGACTATCCTACGCATTTCCGCATTGAGATCTTTGATTCTGGGATCTGCGGGATTGATTCAGTCGCCTGTTACGGCCGGTACGCCTACCTCGGGCATATTCTAAGCCCCTAACACGCAGGGTTATTATGTCTGGGCTCGGGTACCGCAGCTCCACTCCCACCACCTGATGCCTCCTGGCTGCACTCCCTGTTTACAGCTTCAGCACTGCCTAGAGCCTTCGGCTTCCTGAGTAGAACAGTCAAAAACATGCCCTTGTGCTGATAACTCGCCACATATCCGTGCAGACTCCAGCGTTCTGAGCTCTAAGAAGCCTTAGCACAAACTCCTTTGTTCATTCCGCACTTCTGGGGGGATATACCGTGACAGTGTGCGTGGGCGGTATATTGTCACCCCTCGTTGTTGTTGTAGCGACTACTTAACCTGCCTAGGATGTCACCCCCCATCCAACATTGTCATCAGGCTCTTCTAACGGAAGTCCAAGAAACCTCGCGGCTTCAACAGGGGTGGACCAGAGTGAAATTGGTGTGGGCTCAGTTGAGCAGATGAACAGATGGTTAGTATCGTGGGGAGACACCCCGCATGCCGGGCAGACATTTGGCATGTCAGGGTTCAGTCTGGATAGGTAAGAGTTTAGTCTGTTACAGTATCCAGAACGAAGTTGGGCCAGCGTGACTCTTGTCTCCCTGGGCAGTTCGCGTTCCTCGCCGGCAACAGGTGGAGCTTGTGCCTGTAGGACTGCATTCACTGGGCGTGACCTGACAAAGGAGTTTACCGACTCCGTGTGGATGAGGTTGAGTGCACCTTTGGATCAAATGGCGAGAAAATGTGGTGCCGGATCTCGTCATAGTGCTTACGGAGGTGACTCCTTATTCTCCTGGGAGGCGGATTTTCGTTGAGCAGGTTCCTGTTCGGGTGCTGCGGTTTATGGCAGTTGAACAGGAATTGTCTGGTCAACATCTCGCAGTGCTCTTTGACATCGAGCCTTTTTGCCTCATTATGGCAGTTCTGAGTGCGTTGTTTTGGCAGGCCTGCAACCTCCTCCAATGTGTGTCTGCTAACCCCGGCGACCATATTGGCGTCGCGTAGCTCAGAACCGGCTGGCCGATTGCCTTGTACGTTGCCAGTAACGTTTCTTTGTCTTTACCCCAAGTACTGCCAGCTAGTGACTTGAGGATTTTGTTACGGCTTTGTACTTTGGTGGCAATCGCGCCTACATGAGCACCGTATTTGAACATGTTATCAAACGTGACCCCTAAGATTTTGGGGTGTGTGACAGTCGGAAGCTTAATACCGTCGACGTAGACGTCTAATTCCATGTTCGCCTGCGCTGTCCACGTCGTAAATAAGGTGGCCGAGGATTTGGTCGGTGACAATGTCAGGTTCCGTGCAGCGAAGAAACTGGAAAGAGTTGGCAGGTAAGAATTCTCGAGCAGAGCTCATCGACGGAGGGTCCAGTCGCCAGGATCGTGCAGTCATCGGCGTAGGAGACGATCGAGACGCCTTCTGGTGGGGAAGGGAGCCTCGATATGTAATAATTAAACAGAAGCGGGGATAGGACACCACCCTGTGGCACCCCTTGCTTAATTATACGTGGTTTTGATGTTTCGCCTCTAAATTCCACCGATGACTGCCGGCCACTCAGATAGTTGGCGGTCCAACGCTTTAGACAGGGGGGAAGGTTTGAATCTTCCAGGTCGTTAATGAGTTGTGCGTGATTAACAGTGTCAAAAGCTTTCGACAAGTCAAGCGCAACTAGCACGGTCCTGTCGTTTGGGCGAGATTGGTTGAGACCGACACCTATCTGTGTGGTGATGGCGTTTAGCGCGGTGGTAGTGCTATGCATTTTGCGGAATCCATGCTGATGTTCGGCTAATCGTAGGTTAGCGGTGTAGTAAGGGAGCAATATCGACTCCAGGGTCTTCACTACTGGCGAGAGGAGTGATATCGGTCGATATGACTCCCCCACGTTAGACGGCTTGCCGGGCTTTAGTAATGGCACCAACTTGGCCTGTTTCCATCTTTCTGGAATGACAAAGGTGGTCATGGACAGATTCAAGACGGTTGTTAGGTACCTTACTCCCTCATCACCGAGATGTTTTAGCATCAGCATGGATATACCGTCTGGGCCAATAGATTTGGAGTTTTTGGACCCCCGTATGGCCTCCCGAACCTCTGTGGTGGTGATGGCAATGGGCGCTTGGTTGTTTTTGCGTTTGTGCGCTTCCCTGGTGGCGCGCCTGATTTCCTTGTCATCCGGAGGACGCAGTACAAATTGCCGGCAGAAAGCGCTCGCGCATCGCTTTGGTTTCGACTGTACCTTATCACCAAAGGTGATGGATATTGTGTCATTCGGTTTGGTCGGATTAGACAAGGAGTTTACAGTGGACCATAATTTGCCAACACCAGCAGAGAGGTTACAGGACCTTAGGTGCTCCTCCCTAGCCGTCTGATTTCCGCATTGAGATCTTGAATTTGAGGATCCGTAGGGTTCAAGCGTCGTACGTGGTCACGTTCATTAGCCAGGGCCGCTGCCTCTGCGGGGAAGTACGGACGTATCTCCTTAATTCTACCTGACGGAATATATTGATTGGAGGCTGAAGCTATGACCAAGCGAAACGCTTTTTCCCCTTCTCGTACGTTAGACGGGATGGGAAGAGCAGCGAAGGTGCTCTCAGTGAAATTAAGAAAACCAACCCAGTCAGCTTTACTGAAGTTAGTGAAGGTGCGCTTCTCAGAGGTAACGACGTCATTGGGGCGATCGATTGAGAGGACTATCGGCAAATGGTCAGATGCAAGAGTAAGCATTGGTCGCCATTCAACGCAGTTTATGAGACCTGCGCTGACAATTGTGAGGTCTGGCGAACTGGAACGAAATCTGACCCTATCTCCGACTAAATCGACGGCGACCCTGTTTACGACATGGAATGCGCAGATGGGGCAAGAGTTAAATGTCCACGTAGACGGAGTACCTCTACCTACTGTCAACCACCCGAAAATCTTGGGTGTGACATTTGACAACGGCCTCACCTTCGCTGGTCAGGCCACAATAGCTTCAAAGGTACAGAGCCGCAATAAGATCCTCAAGTCACTGGCCGGCAGTACTTGGGGAAAAGACAAAGAAACATTGCTTGCTACATATAAGGCTATTGGTTGACCGGTTATTGACTACGCTGCGCCCATATGGTCGCCCAATCTTGCTAACACCAATTGGAGGAAATTGCAAGTCTGCCAAAACACCGCCATCAGAACTGCTACGGGATGTCTGCTTATGTTATCTGAGTCTCACCTCCATCAAGAGGCAAAATTGCTCAATGTTCAAGAGCACGCGGAACTATTGAGTAGACAGTTCCTTCTGAACTGTCATACACCCAGTCATCCAAATCGACATCTGTTGGATGTAGCCTCGCCCCCCAGAGACATAAGGAGAAATCTTCGCAAGCACTACGATGAGATCCGGCACCACATCTCTTTGCCGTTTGATCTGCGGAACCATAGACGGGCTCTAAACGACCTCCACACTGAGTCGGTAGATAGATCCCTCAGATATCGGCCTGTAAATCCCGTTATTAATACTCAACCACCTGAATTGGCTGAAGAGGAGCGTGTACTTTCGAGGGAGACTAGAGTCATACTAGCACAACTTCGCTCTGGATATTGTAATAGGTTAAACTCTTACTTATGCAGACTGAACCCCAACATACCAAATACATGCCCTGCATGTGGTATGACCCCTCATGATACCACACATCTCTTTTCCTGTTCAGTTGAACCCATTCTTTTAACACCCACATCACTCTGGTCCAACCCTGTGGAAACGGCGCATTTCCTCGGACTTCCGTTAGAAGAGCCTGATGACAATTTAGAGTGATCGAGCCCATTGGGCAGGGCGAAGCACTGTTAACAACAACAACAGGAACTGGTGGCTTTGACTTACATTTGTGCTAGTGCTGGAAGAAGAAGGGGAAGGTGAAAGTGGGAGGGGGTGGGCTGTCGCTCGGCATTGCTCACATCTGAGACAGAGGTGCTACGTAAGAAGTAGCTGTGAGCGGCTGTGTGAGGTGTTGGCGCCTGTCGGCGTGAGCGGCAGCGGGTGTTACACACTACTTGCTGGGCGTTATTAGTGCTATTAGTCGTGGAGACTATTTCAGAAGCTTGTGACGGTGCGATACTAGATCGTCGTTGGCCACGGGACGTCCTAGGGCGTGAACAGCAAGGGGCCACGAAAGTTTTGTAGAAACTAGGAGGCCTATGTGTGGAGGGATTTAGCCCGGAGCACCTGGTTTTGTGCAACCATCTTTTACAAGAATTGCATTGGACGGAGTGTGAACGCTTAACGTAAATCTTCCAGCAGACGCAGCAGATCCATTCTCCTGGACCCGGGTTGGATTCAACCCCATCCCGGAGCAGGAGATGACAGTATTAGTGGAAAAGGTGACAGGTCAGACAGGGTAGAGTCGAAATAACAGCCCTTGGTCGGATGTAAAAGTCCGAGTCATTCCGGTACGTAGAACCGGCTGTTGTGGGAATGGTCACCCCTCGTCGTAGCCAGTGGTGGTCCTGCGCACCCCAGCAAGTTGGCTAGCCGTGTTGTGGTGTCCTCATTTTAACAGTCTACTAATAGTTCACCCCAGGAAAGACAGTGGTCTGCTCCATCTCTTCACGACCTCTTCCATTATGGCGCCTTGCAGTCTGGTAAGCCCCTCCTGGATCAGATTTCCCGCAGGATAGTTCCTGGACAGCACCACCATTCTTATGCCTCTGGTGGCATTTGAGTAGCTCTTACAATTTTGTTACAGTAAAAATAATGCAAAAAAAGCGAAAATACAAATACAACCAATGTGAATTGATACTATCACAATTGATCAATATACTTTTTAACATTTGACTAAATTTAAAATGAAATTAACTGATGAATATTAACAATAAATAAAACGAAAGTTGTTTGGTCTTAGAACAAAAAATACAATAAATATTTCCTTAAGCTTTGAGTTTAAATAATAAACCCCAAATAAATAATTTCCAGCAATGTTCAGTATTGCTTAGCATTGGAATAGAATCAAGATTGATTAGAATTGATTTAAAAGAAACTCAGCGTTTTATTTATCTTTTTATTAAAATCTATTTTTGCTGTTGTCAAAATCGATTACAAAATTGGCAATAAAAAAGCAATTATTTGTTCGCAGCGCTAGATACCCTTTTGGTTGTTATTTTATGAAAAGTACTAACTAGCTTATACCCGTGGGTTTCACCCCACGTTTCCATAAAAATACGGAAAATGATTGAAACAACTTTAGAACCTTTTCTAATTTTGTTTTAACTTATTATTGAAGAGCTCTTTCGTATACAATATTTTTTGCTTTGCCCTGAATTGTGGTGTGTATAAAAAGCGCTGATGGCTTACCTACACGTGAACATGCTACATATAATTGACCGTGGGAGAAGCATGGATATTCCAAATCAATACCACGCTTCAGCATCAAACAGCGACAGGAAAAAAAGAGTTTACTTTTTACAATAATATTATCTATAGATGAAAAATCTCATTTGTATGGGAGGTGCTCCGCTCCCTTTTCCGATTTCAAAAAGTGATAGGTAATAGGAAAGGGACTTACTTTATACAACGTCTTACCAAAATTTAGTAGTCTAGCATTAACACCTCCAAAGATATTGAGTATGAAAGTTCCCATTTGTATGGGAGGTGCCACGCCCCCTTTTCCAATTTCAAAAAAGGATAGGTATTAATTAGGAAAGGGACTTACTTTATACAACGCCTTACCAAAATTTAGTTGTCTAGCATTAATACCTCCAAAGATATTGAGTATGAAAGTTCCCATTTGTATGGGAGGTGCCACGCCCCCTTTTCCAATTTCAAAAAGTGATAGGTAATATGAAAGAGACTTACTTTATACAACGTCTTACCAAAATTTAGTAGTCTAGCATTAATACCTCCAAAGATATTGAGTATGATAGTTTCCATTTGTATGGGAGGTGCCACGCCCCCTTTTCCAATTTCAAAAAGGGATAGGTATTAGGAAAGGAACTTACTTTATATAACGCCTTACCAAAATTTAGTAGTTTAGCATTAATACCTCCAAAGATATTGAGTATGAAAGTTCCCATTTGTATGGGAGGTGCCACGCCCCCTTTTCCAATTTCAAAAAGTGATAGGTAATAGGAAAGGGACTTACTTTATACAACGTCTTACCAAAATTTAGTAGTCTAGCATTAACACCTCCAAAGATATTGAGTATGAAAGTTCCCATTTGTATGGGAGGTGCCACGCCCCCTTTTCCAATTTCAAAAAGTGATAGGTAATAGGAAAGAGACTTACTTTATACAACGTCTTACCAAAATTTAGTAGTCTAGCATTAATACCTCCAAAGATATTGAGTATGATAGTTTCCATTTGTATGGGAGGTGCCACGCCCCCTTTTCCAATTTCAAAAAGGGATAGGTATTAGGAAAGGAACTTACTTTATATAACGCCTTACCAAAATTTAGTAGTCTAGCATTAATACCTCCAAAGATATTGAGTATGAAAGTTCCCATTTGTATGGGAGGTGCCACGCCCCCTTTTCCAATTTCAAAAAGTGATAGGTAATAGGAAAGAGACTTACTTTATACAACGTCTTACCAAAATTTAGTAGTCTAGCATTAACACCTCCAAAGATATTGAGTATAATAGTTTCCATTTGTATGGGAGGTGCCACGCCCCCTTTTCCAATTTCAAAAAGGGATAGGTATTAGGAAAGGAACTTACTTTATATAACGCCTTACCAAAATTTAGTAGTCTAGCATTAATACCTCCAAAGATATTGAGTATGAAAGTTCCCATTTGTATGGGAGGTGCCACGCCCCCTTTTCCAATTTCAAAAAGTGATAGGTAATAGGAAAGAGACTTACTTTATACAACGTCTTACCAAAATTTAGTAGTCTAGCATTAACACCTCCAAAGATATTGAGTATGAAAGTTCCCATTTGTATGGGAGGTGCCACGCCCCCTTTTCCAATTTTAAAAAGTGATAGATAATAGGAAAGGGACTTACTTTATACAACGTCTTACCAAAATTTAGTAGTCTAGCATTAACACCTCCAAAGATATTGAGTATGAAAGTTCCCATTTGTATGGGAGGTGCCACGCCCCCTTTTCCAATTTCAAAAAGGGATAGGCATTAGGAAAGGGACTTACTCTATACAACACCTTACCAAAACTTAGCAGTCTAGCATTAATACCACCAAAGACATTGAGTATGAAAATTCCCATTTGTATGGGAGGTGTCACGCCCCCTTTTCCAATTTCAAAAAGGGATAGGTATTAGGAAAGGGACTTACTTTATACAACGCCTTACCAAAATTTAGTTGTCTAGCATTAATACCTCCAAAGATATTGAGTATGAAAGTTCCCATTTGTATGGGAGGTGCCACTCCCCCTTTTCCAATTTCAAAAAGTGATAGGTAATAGGAAAGAGACTTACTTTATACAACGTCTTACCAAAATTTAGTAGTCTAGCATTAACACCTCCAAAGATATTGAGTATGAAAGTTCCCATTTGTATGGGAGGTGCCACGCCCCCTTTTCCAATTTCAAAAAGTGATAGGTAATAGGAAAGAGACTTACTTTATACAACGTCTTACCAAAATTTAGTAGTCTAGCATTAATACCTCCAAAGATATTGAGTATAATAGTTTCCATTTGTATGGGAGGTGCCACGCCCCCTTTTCCAATTTCAAAAAGGGATAGGTATTAGGAAAGGAACTTACTTTATATAACGCCTTACCAAAATTTAGTAGTCTAGCATTAATACCTCCAAAGATATTGAGTATGAAAGTTCCCATTTGTATGGGAGGTGCCACGCCCCCTTTTCCAATTTCAAAAAGTGATAGGTAATAGGAAAGAGACTTACTTTATACAACGTCTTACCAAAATTTAGTAGTCTAGCATTAACACCTCCAAAGATATTGAGTATGAAAGTTCCCATTTGTATGGGAGGTGCCACGGCCCCTTTTCCAATTTCAAAAAGGGATAGGTATTAGGAAAGGAACTTACTTACTTTATATAACGCCTTACCAAAATTTAGTAGTCTAGCATTAATACCTCCAAAGATATTGAGTATGAAAGTTCCCATTTGTATGGGAGGTGCCACGCCCCCTTTTCCAATTTCAAAAAAGGATAGGTATTAATTAGGAAAGGGACTTACTTTATACAACGCCTTACCGAAATTTAGTTGTCTAGCATTAATACCTCCAAAGATATTGAGTATGAAAGTTCCCATTTGTATGGGAGGTGCCACGCCCCTTTTCCAATTTCAAAAAGTGATAGGTAATAGGAAAGAGACTTACTTTATACAACGTCTTACCAAAATTTAGTAGTCTAGCATTAATACCTCCAAAGATATTGAGTATGAAAGTTCCCATTTGTTTGGGAGGTGCCACGCCCCCTTTTCCAATTTCAAAAAGTGATAGGTAATAGGAAAGAGACTTACTTTATACAACGTCTTACCAAAATTTAGTAGTCTAGCATTAATACCTCCAAAGATATTGAGTATGAAAGTTCCCATTTGTATGGGAGGTGCCACGCCCCCTTTTCCAATTTCA
Source organism: Merzomyia westermanni (assembly GCA_949987695.1). Classification (NCBI taxonomy): domain Eukaryota; kingdom Metazoa; phylum Arthropoda; class Insecta; order Diptera; family Tephritidae; genus Merzomyia; species Merzomyia westermanni. The sequence goes on along the minus strand of OX465290.1, from coordinate 113,203,470 downwards.
AAAAGTGATAGGTAATAGGAAAGAGACTTACTTTATACAACGCCTTACCAAAATTTAGTTGTCTAGCATTAATACCTCCAAAGATATTGAGTATGAAAGTTCCCATTTGTATGGGAGGTGCCACGCCCCCTTTTCCAATTTCAAAAAGTGATAGGTAATAGGAAAGAGACTTACTTTATACAACGTCTTACCAAAATTTAGTAGTCTAGCATTAATACCTCCAAAGATATTGAGTATGATAGTTTCCATTTGTATGGGAGGTGCCACGCCCCCTTTTCCAATTTCAAAAAGGGATAGGTATTAGGAAAGGAACTTACTTTATATAACGCCTTACCAAAATTTAGTAGTTTAGCATTAATACCTCCAAAGATATTGAGTATGAAAGTTCCCATTTGTATGGGAGGTGCCACGCCCCCTTTTCCAATTTCAAAAAGTGATAGGTAATAGGAAAGGGACTTACTTTATACAACGTCTTACCAAAATTTAGTAGTCTAGCATTAACACCTCCAAAGATATTGAGTATGAAAGTTCCCATTTGTATGGGAGGTGCCACGCCCCCTTTTCCAATTTCAAAAAGTGATAGGTAATAGGAAAGAGACTTACTTTATACAACGTCTTACCAAAATTTAGTAGTCTAGCATTAACACCTCCAAAGATATTGAGTATGAAAGTTCCCATTTGTATAGGAGGTGCCACGCCCCCTTTTCCAATTTCAAAAAGGGATAGGTATTAGGAAAGGAACTTACTTACTTTATATAACGCCTTACCAAAATTTAGTAGTCTAGCATTAATACCTCCAAAGATATTGAGTATGAAAGTTCCCATTTGTATGGGAGGTGCCACGCCCCCTTTTCCAATTTCAAAAAAGGATAGGTATTAATTAGGAAAGGGACTTACTTTATACAACGCCTTACCAAAATTTAGTTGTCTAGCATTAATACCTCCAAAGATATTGAGTATGAAAGTTCCCATTTGTATGGGAGGTGCCACGCCCCCTTTTCCAATTTCAAAAAGTGATAGGTAATAGGAAAGAGACTTACTTTATACAACGTCTTACCAAAATTTAGTAGTCTAGCATTACCTCCAAAGATATTGAGTATGAAAGTTCCCATTTGTATGGGAGGTGCCACGCCCCCTTTTCCAATTTCAAAAAAGGATAGGTATTAATTAGGAAAGGGACTTACTTTATACAACGCCTTACCAAAATTTAGTTGTCTAGCATTAATACCTCCAAAGATATTGAGTATGAAAGTTCCCATTTGTATGGGAGGTGCCACGCCCCCTTTTCCAATTTCAAAAAGTGATAGGTAATAGGAAAGGGACTTACTTTATACAACGTCTTACCAAAATTTAGTAGTCTAGCATTAACACCTCCAAAGATATTGAGTATGAAAGTTCCCATTTGTATGGGAGGTGCCACGCCCCCTTTTCCAATTTCAAAAAGGGATAGGTATTAGGAAAGGAACTTACTTTATATAACGCCTTACCAAAATTTAGTAGTCTAGCATTAATACCTCCAAAGATATTGAGTATGAAAGTTCCCATTTGTATGGGAGGTGCCACGCCCCTTTTCCGATTTCAAAAAGGATTAGGTATTATTAGGAAAGGGACTTACTTTATACAACGCCTTACAAAAATTTAGTAGTCTAGCATTAATACCTCCAAAGATATTGAGTATGGATGTTCCCATTTGTATGGGAGGTGCCACGCCCTCTTTTCCGATTTCAAAAAGGGATAGATAGGCATTAGGAAAGGGACTTACTCTATACAACACCTTACCAGAACTTAGCAGTCTAGCATTAATACCACCAAAGACATTGAGTATGAAAATTCCCATTTGTATGGGAGGTGTCACGCCCCCTTTTCCAATTTCAAAAAGGGATAGGTATTAGGAAAGGGACTTACTTTATACAACGCCTTACCAAAATTTAGTTGTCTAGCATTAATACCTCCAAAGATATTGAGTATGAAAGTTCCCATTTGTATGGGAGGTGCCACTCCCCCTTTTCCAATTTCAAAAAGTGATAGGTAATAGGAAAGAGACTTACTTTATACAACGTCTTACCAAAATTTAGTAGTCTAGCATTAACACCTCCAAAGATATTGAGTATGAAAGTTCCCATTTGTATGGGAGGTGCCACGCCCCCTTTTCCAATTTCAAAAAGTGATAGGTAATAGGAAAGAGACTTACTTTATACAACGTCTTACCAAAATTTAGTAGTCTAGCATTAATACCTCCAAAGATATTGAGTATGATAGTTTCCATTTGTATGGGAGGTGCCACGCCCCCTTTTCCAATTTCAAAAAGGGATAGGTATTAGGAAAGGAACTTACTTTATATAACGCCTTACCAAAATTTAGTAGTCTAGCATTAATACCTCCAAAGATATTGAGTATGAATGTTCCCATTTGTATGGGAGGTGCCACGCCCCCTTTTCCAATTTCAAAAAGTGATAGGTAATAGGAAACAGACTTACTTTATACAACGTCTTACCAAAATTTAGTAGTCTAGCATTAATACCTCCAAAGATATTGAGTATGATAGTTTCCATTTGTATGGGAGGTGCCACGCCCCCTTTTCCAATTTCAAAAAGGGATAGGTATTAGGAAAGGAACTTACTTACTTTATATAACGCCTTACCAAAATTTAGTAGTCTAGCATTAATACCTCCAAAGATATTGAGTATGAAAGTTCCCATTTGTATGGGAGGTGCCACGCCCCCTTTTCCAATTTCAAAAAGTGATAGGTAATAGGAAAGAGACTTACTTTATACAACGTCTTACCAAAATTTAGTAGTCTAGCATTAATACCTCTAAAGATATTGAGTATGATAGTTTCCATTTGTATGGGAGGTGCCACGCCCCCTTTTCCAATTTCAAAAAGGGATAGGTATTAGGAAAGGAACTTACTTTATATAACGCCTTACCAAAATTTAGTAGTCTAGCATTAATACCTCCAAAGATATTGAGTATGAAAGTTCCCATTTGTATGGAAGGTGCCACGCCCCCTTTTCCAATTTCAAAAAGTGATAGGTAATAGGAAAGAGACTTACTTTATACAACGTCTTACCAAAATTTAGTAGTCTAGCATTAATACCTCCAAAGATATTGAGTATGAAAGTTCCCATTTGTATGGGAGGTGCCACGCCCCCTTTTCCAATTTCAAAAAAGGATAGGTATTAATTAGGAAAGGGACTTACTTTATACAACGCCTTACCAAAATTTAGTTGTCTAGCATTAATACCTCCAAAGATATTGAGTATGAAAGTTCCCATTTGTATGGGAGGTGCCACGCCCCCTTTTCCAATTTCAAAAAGTGATAGGTAATAGGAAAGGGACTTACTTTATACAACGTCTTACCAAAATTTAGTAGTCTAGCATTAACACCTCCAAAGATATTGAGTATGAAAGTTCCCATTTGTATGGGAGGTGCCACGCCCCCTTTTCCGATTTCAAAAAGGATTAGGTATTATTAGGAAAGGGACTTACTTTATACAACGCCTTACAAAAATTTAGTAGTCTAGCATTAATACCTCCAAAGATATTGAGTATGAAAGTTCCCATTTGTATGGGAGGTGCCACGCCCCCTTTTCCAATTTCAAAAAGGGATAGGTATTAGGAAAGGAACTTACTTTATATAACGCCTTACCAAAATTTAGTAGTCTAGCATTAATACCTCCAAAGATATTGAGTATGAAAGTTCCCATTTGTATGGGAGGTGCCACGCCCCCTTTTCCGATTTCAAAAAGGATTAGGTATTATTAGGAAAGGGACTTACTTTATACAACGCCTTACACAAATTTAGTAGTCTAGCATTAATACCTCCAAAGATATTGAGTATGGATGTTCCCATTTGTATGGGAGGTGCCACGCCCTCTTTTCCGATTTCAAAAAGGGATAGGCATTAGGAAAGGGACTTACTCTATACAACACCTTACCAAAACTTAGCAGTCTAGCATTAATACCACCAAAGACATTGAGTATGAAAATTCCCATTTGTATGGGAGGTGTCACGCCCCCTTTTCCAATTTCAAAAAGGGATAGGTATTAGGAAAGGAACTTACTTTATATAACGCCTTACCAAAATTTAGTAGTCTAGCATTAATACCTCCAAAGATATTGAGTATGAAAGTTCCCATTTGTATGGGAGGTGCCACGCCCCCTTTTCCAATTTCAAAAAGGGATAGGTATTAGGAAAGGGACTTACTTTATACAACGCCTTACCAAAATTTAGTAGTCTAGCATTAATACCTCCAAAGATATTGAGTATGAAAGTTCCCATTTGTATGGGAGGTGCCACGCCCCCTTTTCCAATTTCAAAAAAGGATAGGTATTAATTAGGAAAGGGACTTACTTTATACAACGCCTTACCAAAATTTAGTTGTCTAGCATTAATACCTCCAAAGATATTGAGTATGAAAGTTCCCATTTGTATGGGAGGTGCCACGCCCCCTTTTCCAATTTCAAAAAGTGATAGGTAATAGGAAAGAGACTTACTTTATACAACGTCTTACCAAAATTTAGTAGTCTAGCATTAATACCTCCAAAGATATTGAGTATGAAAGTTCCCATTTGTATGGGAGGTGCCACGCCCCCTTTTCCAATTTCAAAAAGTGATAGGTAATAGGAAAGAGACTTACTTTATACAACGTCTTACCAAAATTTAGTAGTCTAGCATTAATACCTCCAAAGATATTGAGTATGAAAGTTCCCATTTGTATGGGAGGTGCCACGCCCCCTTTTCCAATTTCAAAAAGTGATAGGTAATAAATAGGAAAGAGACTTACTTTATACAACGCCTTACCAAAATTTAGTTGTCTAGCATTAATACCTCCAAAGATATTGAGTATGAAAGTTCCCATTTGTATGGGAGGTGCCACGCCCCCTTTTCCAATTTCAAAAAGTGATAGGTAATAGGAAAGAGACTTACTTTATACAACGTCTTACCAAAATTTAGTAGTCTAGCATTAATACCTCCAAAGATATTGAGTATGATAGTTTCCATTTGTATGGGAGGTGCCACGCCCCCTTTTCCAATTTCAAAAAGGGATAGGTATTAGGAAAGGAACTTACTTTATATAACGCCTTACCAAAATTTAGTAGTTTAGCATTAATACCTCCAAAGATATTGAGTATGAAAGTTCCCATTTGTATGGGAGGTGCCACGCCCCCTTTTCCAATTTCAAAAAGTGATAGGTAATAGGAAAGGGACTTACTTTATACAACGTCTTACCAAAATTTAGTAGTCTAGCATTAACACCTCCAAAGATATTGAGTATGAAAGTTCCCATTTGTATGGGAGGTGCCACGCCCCCTTTTCCAATTTCAAAAAGTGATAGGTAATAGGAAAGAGACTTACTTTTTTATACAACGTCTTACCAAAATTTAGTAGTCTAGCATTAATACCTCCAAAGATATTGAGTATGATAGTTTCCATTTGTATGGGAGGTGCCACGCCCCCTTTTCCAATTTCAAAAAGGGATAGGTATTAGGAAAGGAACTTACTTTATATAACGCCTTACCAAAATTTAGTAGTCTAGCATTAATACCTCCAAAGATATTGAGTATGAAAGTTCCCATTTGTATGGGAGGTGCCACGCCCCCTTTTCCAATTTCAAAAAGTGATAGGTAATAGGAAAGAGACTTACTTTATACAACGTCTTACCAAAATTTAGTAGTCTAGCATTAACACCTCCAAAGATATTGAGTATGAAAGTTCCCATTTGTATGGGAGGTGCCACGCCCCCTTTTCCAATTTCAAAAAGGGATAGGTATTAGGAAAGGAACTTACTTACTTTATATAACGCCTTACCAAAATTTAGTAGTCTAGCATTAATACCTCCAAAGATATTGAGTATGAAAGTTCCCATTTGTATGGGAGGTGCCACGCCCCCTTTTCCAATTTCAAAAAGTGATAGGTAATAGGAAAGAGACTTACTTTATACAACGTCTTACCAAAATTTAGTAGTCTAGCATTAATACCTCCAAAGATATTGAGTATGAAAGTTCCCATTTGTATGGGAGGTACCACGCCCCCTTTTCCAATTTCAAAAAGTGATAGGTAATAGGAAAGAGACTTACTTTATACAACGCCTTACCAAAATTTAGTTGTCTAGCATTAATACCTCCAAAGATATTGAGTATGAAAGTTCCCATTTGTATGGGAGGTGCCACGCCCCCTTTTCCAATTTCAAAAAGTGATAGGTAATAGGAAAGAGACTTACTTTATACAACGTCTTACCAAAATTTAGTAGTCTAGCATTAATACCTCCAAAGATATTGAGTATGATAGTTTCCATTTGTATGGGAGGTGCCACGCCCCCTTTTCCAATTTCAAAAAGGGATAGGTATTAGGAAAGGAACTTACTTTATATAACGCCTTACCAAAATTTAGTAGTTTAGCATTAATACCTCCAAAGATATTGAGTATGAAAGTTCCCATTTGTATGGGAGGTGCCACGCCCCCTTTTCCAATTTCAAAAAGTGATCGGTAATAGGAAAGGGACTTACTTTATACAACGTCTTACCAAAATTTAGTAGTCTAGCATTAACACCTCCAAAGATATTGAGTATGAAAGTTCCCATTTGTATGGGAGGTGCCACGCCCCCTTTTCCAATTTCAAAAAGTGATAGGTAATAGGAAAGAGACTTACTTTATACAACGTCTTACCAAAATTTAGTAGTCTAGCATTAATACCTCCAAAGATATTGAGTATGATAGTTTCCATTTGTATGGGAGGTGCCACGCCCCCTTTTCCAATTTCAAAAAGGGATAGGTATTAGGAAAGGAACTTACTTTATATAACGCCTTACCAAAATTTAGTAGTCTAGCATTAATACCTCCAAAGATATTGAGTATGAAAGTTCCCATTTGTATGAGAGGTGCCACGCCCCCTTTTCCAATTTCAAAAAGTGATAGGTAATAGGAAAGAGACTTACTTTATACAACGTCTTACCAAAATTTAGTAGTCTAGCATTAACACCTCCAAAGATATTGAGTATGAAAGTTCCCATTTGTATGGGAGGTGCCACGCCCCCTTTTCCAATTTCAAAAAGGGATAGGTATTAGGAAAGGAACTTACTTACTTTATATAACGCCTTACCAAAATTTAGTAGTCTAGCATTAATACCTCCAAAGATATTGAGTATGAAAGTTCCCATTTGTATGGGAGGTGCCACGCCCCCTTTTCCAATTTCAAAAAAGGATAGGTATTAATTAGGAAAGGGACTTACTTTATACAACGCCTTACCAAAATTTAGTTGTATAGCATTAATACCTCCAAAGATATTGAGTATGAAAGTTCCCATTTGTATGGGAGGTGCCACGCCCCCTTTTCCAATTTCAAAAAGTGATAGGTAATAGGAAAGAGACTTACTTTATACAACGTCTTACCAAAATTTAGTAGTCTAGCATTAAGGTATTAATTAGGAAAGGGACTTACTTTATACAACGCCTTACCAAAATTTAGTTGTCTAGCATTAATACCTCCAAAGATATTGACTATGAAAGTTCCCATTTGTATGGGAGGTGCCACGCCCCCTTTTCCAATTTCAAAAAGTGATAGGTAATAGGAAAGGGACTTACTTTATACAACGTCTTACCAAAATTTAGTAGTCTAGCATTAACACCTCCAAAGATATTGAGTATGAAAGTTCCCATTTGTATGGGAGGTGCCACGCCCCCTTTTCCAATTTCAAAAAGGGATAGGTATTAGGAAAGGAACTTACTTTATATAACGCCTTACCAAAATTTAGTAGTCTAGCATTAATACCTCCAAAGATATTGAGTATGAAAGTTCCCATTTGTATGGGAGGTGCCACGCCCCCTTTTCCGATTTCAAAAAGGATTAGGTATTATTAGGAAAGGGACTTACTTTATACAACGCCTTACAAAAATTTAGTAGTCTAGCATTAATACCTCCAAAGATATTGAGTATGGATGTTCCCATTTGTATGGGAGGTGCCACGCCCTCTTTTCCGATTTCAAAAAGGGATAGGCATTAGGAAAGGGACTTACTCTATACAACACCTTACCAAAACTTAGCAGTCTAGCATTAATACCACCAAAGACATTGAGTATGAAAATTCCCATTTGTATGGGAGGTGTCACGCCCCCTTTTCCAATTTCAAAAAGGGATAGGTATTAGGAAAGGGACTTACTTTATACAACGCCTTACCAAAATTTAGTTGTCTAGCATTAATACCTCCAAAGATATTGAGTATGAAAGTTCCCATTTGTATGGGAGGTGCCACTCCCCCTTTTCCAATTTCAAAAAGGGATCGGTATTTGGAACGGGACTTACTTAATACAACGCCATACCAAAATTTAGTAGTCTAGCATTAATACCTCTAAAGATATTGAGTATGAAACTTCCCATTTGTATGGGAGGTGCCACGCCCCCTTTTTCGATTTCAAAAAAAAGTACGTAAGAACCATGCCTTGCTATGTACCTGAGCTGTGTGTAAGTTTGGTTAAAATCCGTCCACGCGTTTGAGCGTCAAGTGGCGACACGAAAAAAAGTGTTTACTTTTTATAATATGTATAGATTATGTATAGATGAAAAGTCTCATTTGTAAGGGAGGTGCCACGCCCCCTTTTCCGATTTCAAAAGCGATAGGTATTAGGAAAGGCACTTACTCTGTACAACGCCTTACCAAAACTTAGTAGTCTAGCATTAATACCACCAAAGACATTGAGTATGAAAATTCCCATTTGTATAGGAGGTGCCACTCCCCCTTTTCCAATTTCAAAAAGGGATCGGTATTTGGAACGGGACTTACTTAATACAACGCCTTACCAAAATTTAGTAGTCTAGCATTAATACCTCTAAAGATATTGAGTATGAAACTTCCCATTTGTGTGGGAGGTGCCACGCCCCCTTTTCCAATTTCAAAAAGGGATAGGTATTAGGAAAGGGACTTACTTTATACAACGCCTTACCAAAATTTAGTTGTCTAGCATTAATACCTCCAAAGATTTTGAGTATGAAAGATCCCACTTGTATGGGAGGTGCCACGCCCCCTTTTCCGATTTCAAGAAGGGATAGGTATTAGGAAAGGGACTTGCTCCCTACAACGCCTTACCAAAATTTAATAGTCTAGCATTAATACCTCCAAAGATATTGAGTATGAAAGTTCCCATTTGTATGGGAGGTGCCACGCCCCCTTTTCCAATTTCAAAAAGTGATAGGTAATAGGAAAGAGACTTACTTTATACAACGTCTTACCAAATTTCAGTAGTCTAGCGATAATAGTTGCATAGATAGGGGGTATGAAAGATCCCACTTGTAAGGGAGGTGCCACGCCCCCTTTTCCGATTTCGAAAAGGGATAGGCATTAGGAAAGGGACTTACTCTATACAACGCCTTACCAAAACTTATTAGTCTAGCATTAATACCACCAAAGACATTGAGTATGAAAATTCCCATTTGTATGGGGGTGCCACGCCCCCTTTTCCGATTTCAAAAAGTGATAGGTAATAGGAAAGAGACTTACTTTATACAACGTCTTACCAAATTTCAGTAGTCTAGCGATAATAGTTGCATAGATAGGGGGTATGAAAGATCCCACTTGTAAGGGAGGTGCCACGCCCCCTTTTCCGATTTCAAAAAGGGATAATCATTAGGAAAGGGACTTGCTCTATACAACGCCTTACCTAGGTATTAAGAAAGGGACTTACTCTATACAACGCCTTAGCAAAATTTAGTAGTCTAGCATTAATACCTCCAAAGATATTGAGTATGAAAGTTCCCATTTGTATAGGAGGTGCCACGCCCCCTTTTCCAATTTCAAAAAGCGATAGGTATTAGGAAAGGGACTTACTTACTTTATACAACCCCTTACCAACTGCAGCTTTGGGCTTTCCAAAAGTTTATGCAGACTGTGTCGTTATATAGCCTGGGAGCGTGGCTCCTCCTACTTAAAATTTAGTTGCCTAGCATTAATACCTCCAAAGATATTGCGTATGAAAGCTCCCATTTGTATGGGAGGTGCCACGCCCCCTTTTCCAATTTCAAAAAGGGATAGGTATTAGGAAAGGGACTTACTTTATACAATGCCTTACAAAAATTTAGTAGTCTAGCATTAATACCTCCAAAGATTTTGAGTATGAAAGTTCCCATTTGTATGGGAGGTGCCACGCCCCCTTTTCCGATTTCAAAAAAAAAGTACGTAAGGACCATGCCGGGCTATGTACCTGACCTGTGTGTAAGTTTGGTTAAAATCCGTCCACGCGTTTGAGCGTCAAGTGGGAACGCGAAAAAAAGTGTTTACTTTTTAAAATATGCACAGATTATGTATAGATGAAAAATCTCATTTGTGTGGGAGGTGCCACGCCCCCTTTTCCAATTTCAAAAAGGGATAGGTATTAGGAAAGGGACTTACTTTATACAATGCCTTACCAAAATTTAGTAGTCTAGCATTAATACCTCCAAAGATTTTGAGTATGAAAGTTCCCATTTGTATGGGAGGTGCCACGCCCCCTTTTCCGATTTCAAAAAAAAGTACGTAAGAACCATGCCGGCCTATGTACCTGACCTGTGTGTAAGTTTGGTTAAAATCCATCCACGCGTCTGAGCGTTAAGTGGGAACGCGAAAAAAAGTGTTTACTTTTTAAAATATGCACAGATTATGTATAGATGAAAAATCTCATTTGTGTGGTAGGTGCCACTCCCCCTTTTCCAATTTCAAAAAGGGATCGGTATTTGGAACGGGACTTACTTAATACAACAATTTAGTAGTACAGCATTAATACCTCTAAAGATATTGAGTATGAAACTTCCCATTTGTATGGGAGGTGCCACGCCCCCTTTTTCGATTTCAAAAAAAAGTACGTAAGAACCATGCCTTGCTATGTACCTGAGCTGTGTGTAAGTTTGGTTAAAATCCGTCCACGCGTTTGAGCGTCAAGTGGCGACACGAAAAAAAGTGTTTACTTTTTATAATATGTATAGATTATGTATAGATGAAAAATCTCATTTGTAAGGGAGGTGCCACGCCCCCTTTTCCGATTTCAAAAGCGATAGGTATTAGGAAAGGCACTTACTCTGTACAACGCCTTACCAAAACTTAGTACTCTAGCATTAATACCACCAAAGACATTGAGTATGAAAATTCACATTTGTATAGGAGGTGCCACTCCCCCTTTTCCAATTTCAAAAAGGGATCGGTATTTGGAACGGGACTTACTTAATACAACGCCTTACCAAAATTTAGTAGTCTAGCATTAATACCTCTAAAGATATTGAGTATGAAACTTCCCATTTGTGTGGGAGGTGCCACGCCCCCTTTTCCAATTTCAAAAAGGGATAGGTATTAGGAAAGGGACTTACTTTATACAACGCCTTACCAAAATTTAGTTGTCTAGCATTAATACCTCCAAAGATATTGAGTATGAAAGATCCCACTTGTATGGGAGGTGCCACGCCCCCTTTTCCGATTTCAAGAAGGGATAGGTATTAGGAAAGGGACTTGCTCTCTACAACGCCTTACCAAAATTTAGTAGTCTAGCATTAATACCTCCAAAGATATTGAGTATGAAAGTTCCCATTTGTATGGGAGGTGCCACGCCCCCTTTTCCAATTTCAAAAAGTGATAGGTAATAGGAAAGAGACTTACTTTATACAACGTCTTACCAAATTTCAGTAGTCTAGCGATAATAGTTGCATAGATAGGGGGTATGAAAGATCCCACTTGTAAGGGAGGTGCCACGCCCCCTTTTCCGATTTCGAAAAGGGATAGGCATTAGGAAAGGGACTTACTCTATACAACGCCTTACCAAAACTTATTAGTCTAGCATTAATACCACCAAAGACATTGAGTATGAAAATTCCCATTTGTATGGGAGGTGCCACGCCCCCTTTTCCGATTTCAAAAAGTGATAGGTAATAGGAAAGAGACTTACTTTATACAACGTCTTACCAAATTTCAGTAGTCTAGCGATAATAGTTGCATAGATAGGGGGTATGAAAGATCCCACTTGTAAGGGAGGTGCCACGCCCCCTTTTCCGATTTCAAAAAGGGATAATCATTAGGAAAGGGACTTGCTCTATACAGCGCCTTACCTAGGTATTAAGAAAGGGACTTACTCTATACAACGCCTTAGCAAAATTTAGTAGTCTAGCATTAATACCTCCAAAGATATTGAGTATGAAAGTTCCCATTTGTATAGGAGGTGCCACGCCCCCTTTTCCAATTTCAAAAAGCGATAGGTATTAGGAAAGGGACTTACTTTATACAACCCCTTACCAACTGCAGCCTTGGGCTTTCCAAAAGTTTATGCAGACTGTGTCGTTATATAGCCTGGGAGCGTGGCTCCTCCTACTTAAAATTTAGTTGCCTAGCATTAATACCTCCAAAGATATTGCGTATGAAAGCTCCCATTTGTATGGGAGGTGCCACGCCCCCTTTTCCAATTTCAAAAAGGGATAGGTATTAGGAAAGGGACTTACTTTATACAATGCCTTACAAAAATTTAGTAGTCTAGCATTAATACCTCCAAAGATTTTGAGTATGAAAGTTCCCATTTGTATGGGAGGTGCCACGCCCCCTTTTCCGATTTCAAAAAAAAAGTACGTAAGGACCATGCCGGGCTATGTACCTGACCTGTGTGTAAGTTTGGTTAAAATCCGTCCACGCGTTTGAGCGTCAAGTGGGAACGCGAAAAAAAGTGTTTACTTTTTAAAATATGCACAGATTATGTATAGATGAAAAATCTCATTTGTGTGGGAGGTGCCACGCCCCCTTTTCCAATTTCAAAAAGGGATAGGTATTAGGAAAGGGACTTACTTTATACAATGCCTTACCAAAATTTAGTAGTCTAGCATTAATACCTCCAAAGATTTTGAGTATGAAAGTTCCCATTTGTATGGGAGGTGCCACGCCCCCTTTTCCGATTTCAAAAAAAAGTACGTAAGAACCATGCCGGGCTATGTACCTGACCTGTGTGTAAGTTTGGTTAAAATCCATCCACGCGTTTGAGCGTTAAGTGGGAACGCGAAAAAAAGTGTTTACTTTTTAAAATATGCACAGATTATGTATAGATGAAAAATCTCATTTGTGTGGTAGGTGCCACTCCCCCTTTTCCAATTTCAAAAAGGGATCGGTATTTGGAACGGGACTTACTTAATACAACAATTTAGTAGTACAGCATTAATACCTCTAAAGATATTGAGTATGAAAGCTCCCATTTGTATGGGAGGTGCCACGCCCCCTTTTCCAATTTCAAAAAGTGATAGGTAATAGGAAAGAGACTTACTTTATACAACGTCTTACCAAAATTTAGTAGTCTAGCATTAATACCTCCAAAGATATTGAGTATGAAAGTTCCCATTTGTATGGGAGGTGCCACGCCCCCTTTTCCAATTTCAAAAAAGGATAGGTAATAGGAAAAGACTTACTTTATACAACGTCTTACCAAAATTTAGTAGTCTAGCATTAATTAATACCTCCAAAGATATTGAGTATGAAAGTTCCCATTTGTATGGGAGGTGCCACGCCCCCTTTTCCAATTTCAAAAAAGGATAGGTAATAGGAAAGAGACTTACTTTATACAACGCCTTACCAAAATTTAGTTGTCTAGCATTAATACCTCCAAATATATTGAGTATGAAAGTTCCCATTTGTATGGGAGGTGCCACGCCCCCTTTTCCAATTTCAAAAAGTGATAGGTAATAGGAAAGAGACTTACTTTATACAACGTCTTACCAAAATTTAGTAGTCTAGCATTAATACCTCCAAAGATATTGAGTATGAAAGTTCCCATTTGTATGGGAGGTGCCACGCCCCCTTTTCCAATTTCAAAAAAGGATAGGTAATAGGAAAGAGACTTACTTTATACAACGCCTTACCAAAATTTAGTTGTCTAGCATTAATACCTCCAATAGGAAAGAGACTTACTTTATACAACGTCTTACCAAAATTTAGTAGTCTAGCATTAATACCTCCAAAGATATTGAGTATGAAAGTTCCCATTTGTATGGGAGGTGCCACGCCCCCTTTTCCAATTTCAGAAAAGGATAGGTATTAATTAGGAAAGGGACTTACTTTATACAACGCCTTAGCAAAATTTAGTTGTCTAGCATTAATACCTCCAAAGATATTGAGTATGAAAGTTCCCATTTGTATGGGAGGTGCCACGCCCCCTTTTCCAATTTCAAAAAGTGATAGGTAATAGGAAAGGGACTTACTTTATACAACGTCTTACCAAAATTTAGTAGTCTAGCATTAACACCTCCAAAGATATTGAGTATGAAAGTTCCCATTTGTATGGGAGGTGCCACGCCCCCTTTTCCAATTTCAAAAAGGGATAGGTATTAGGAAAGGAACTTACTTTATATAACGCCTTACCAAAATTTAGTAGTCTAGCATTAATACCTCCAAAGATATTGAGTATGAAAGTTCCCATTTGTATGGGAGGTGCCACGCCCCCTTTTCCGATTTCAAAAAGGATTAGGTATTATTAGGAAAGGGACTTACTTTATACAACGCCTTATAAAAATTTAGTAGTCTAGCATTAATTCCTCCAAAGATATTGAGTATGGATGTTCCCATTTGTATGGGAGGTGCCACGCCCTCTTTTCCGATTTCAAAAAGGGATAGGCATTAGGAAAGGGACTTACTCTATACAACACCTTACCAAAACTTAGCAGTCTAGCATTAATACCGCCAAAGACATTGAGTATGAAAATTCCCATTTGTATGGGAGGTGTCACGCCCCCTTTTCCAATTTCAAAAAGGGATAGGTATTAGGAAAGGGACTTACTTTATACAACGCCTTACCAAAATTTAGTTGTCTAGCATTAATACCTCCAAAGATATTGAGTATGAAAGTTCCCATTTGTATGGGAGGTGCCACTCCCCCTTTTCCAATTTCAAAAAGGGATCGGTATTTGGAACGGGACTTACTTAATACAACGCCATACCAAAATTTAGTAGTCTAGCATTAATACCTCTAAAGATATTGAGTATGAAACTTCCCATTTGTATGGGAGGTGCCACGCCCCCTTTTTCGATTTCAAAAAAAAGTACGTAAGAACCATGCCTTGCTATGTACCTGAGCTGTGTGTAAGTTTGGTTAAAATCCGTTATAGATGAAAAATCTCATTTGTAAGGGAGGTGCCACGCCCCCTTTTCCGATTTCAAAAGCGATAGGTATTAGGAAAGGCACTTACTCTGTACAACGCCTTACCAAAACTTAGTAGTCTAGCATTAATACCACCAAAGACATTGAGTATGAAAATTCCCATTTGTATAGGAGGTGCCACTCCCCCTTTTCCAATTTCAAAAAGGGATCGGTATTTGGAACGGGACTTACTTAATACAACGCCTTACCAAAATTTAGTAGTCTAGCATTAATACCTCTAAAGATATTGAGTATGAAACTTCCCATTTGTGTGGGAGGTGCCACGCCCCCTTTTCCAATTTCAAAAAGGGATAGGTATTAGGAAAGGGACTTACTTTATACAACGCCTTACCAAAATTTAGTTGTCTAGCATTAATACCTCCAAAGATATTGAGTATGAAAGATCCCACTTGTATGGGAGGTGCCACGCCCCCTTTTCCGATTTCAAGAAGGGATAGGTATTAGGAAAGGGACTTGCTCTCTACAACGCCTTACCAAAATTTAGTAGTCTAGCATTAATACCTCCAAAGATATTGAGTATGAAAGTTCCCATTTGTATGGGAGGTGCCACGCCCCCTTTTCCAATTTCAAAAAGTGATAGGTAATAGGAAAGAGACTTACTTTATACAACGTCTTACCAAATTTTAGTAGTCTAGCGATAATAGTTGCATAGATAGGGGGTATGAAAGATCCCACTTGTAAGGGAGGTGCCACGCCCCCTTTTCCGATTTCGAAAAGGGATAGGCATTAGGAAAGGGACTTACTCTATACAACGCCTTACCAAAACTTATTAGTCTAGCATTAATACCACCAAAGACATTGAGTATGAAAATTCCCATTTGTATGGGAGGTGCCACGCCCCCTTTTCCGATTTCAAAAAGTGATAGGTAATAGGAAAGAGACTTACTTTATACAACGTCTTACCAAATTTCAGTAGTCTAGCGATAATAGTTGCATAGATAGGGGGTATGAAAGATCCCACTTGTAAGGGAGGTGCCACGCCCCCTTTTCCGATTTCAAAAAGGGATAATCATTAGGAAAGGGACTTGCTCTATACAACGCCTTACCTAGGTATTAAGAAAGGGACTTACTCTATACAACGCCTTAGCAAAATTTAGTAGTCTAGCATTAATACCTCCAAAGATATTGAGTATGAAAGTTCCCATTTGTATAGGAGGTGCCACACCCCCTTTTCCAATTTCAAAAAGCGATAGGTATTAGGAAAGGGACTTACTTACTTTATACAACCCCTTACCAACTGCAGCTTTATATAACCTGGGGGCTTTCCAAAAGTTTATGCAGACTGTGTCGTTATATAGCCTGGGAGCGTGGCTCCTCCTACTTAAAATTTAGTTGCCTAGCATTAATACCTCCAAAGATATTGCGTATGAAAGCTCCCATTTGTATGGGAGGTGCCACGCCCCCTTTTCCAATTTCAAAAAGGGATAGGTATTAGGAAAGGGACTTACTTTATACAATGCCTTACAAAAATTTAGTAGTCTAGCATTAATACCTCCAAAGATTTTGAGTATGAAAGTTCCCATTTGTATGGGAGGTGCCACGCCCCCTTTTCCGATTTCAAAAAAAAAGTACGTAAGAACCATGCCGGGCTATGTACCTGACCTGTGTGTAAGTTTGGTTAAAATCCGTCCACGCGTTTGAGCGTCAAGTGGGAACGCGAAAAAAGTGTTTACTTTTTAAAATATGCACAGATTATGTATAGATGAAAAATCTCATTTGTGTGGGAGGTGCCACGCCCCCTTTTCCAATTTCAAAAAGGGATAGGTATTAGGAAAGGGACTTACTTTATACAATGCCTTACCAAAATTTAGTAGTCTAGCATTAATACCTCCAAAGATTTTGAGTATGAAAGTTCCCATTTGTATGGGAGGTGCCACGCCCCCTTTTCCGATTTCAAAAAAAAGTACGTAAGAACCATGCCGGGCTATGTACCTGACCTGTGTGTAAGTTTGGTTAAAATCCGTCCACGCGTTTGAGCGTTAAGTGGGAACGCGAAAAAAAGTGTTTACTTTTTAAAATATGCACAGATTATGTATAGATGAAAAATCTCATTTGTGTGGTAGGTGCCACTCCCCCTTTTCCAATTTCAAAAAGGGATCGGTATTTGGAACGGGACTTACTTAATACAACAATTTAGTAGTACAGCATTAATACCTCTAAAGATATTGAGTATGAAAGCTCCCATTTGTATGGGAGGTGCCACGCCCCCTTTTCCAATTTCAAAAAGGGATAGGTATTAGGAAAGGGACTTGCTTTATACAACGCCTTACCAAAATTTAGTTGTCTAGCATTAATACCTCCAAAGATATTGAGTATGAAAGTTCCCATTTGTATGGGAGGTGCCACTCCCCCTTTTCCAATTTCAAAAAGGGATAGGTATTTGGAACAGGACTTACTTAATACAACGCCTTACCAAAATTTAGTAGTCTAGCAATAATATTGAGTATGAAAGTTCCCATTTGTATGGGAGGTGCCACGCCCCCTTTTTCGATTTCAAAAAAAAGTACGTAAGAACCATGCCTTGCTATGTCTGTGTATAAGTTTGGTTAAAATCCGTCCACGCGTTTGAGCGTCAAGTGGCGACACGAAAAAAAGTGTTTACTTTTTATAATATGTATAGATGAAAAATCTCATTTGTAAGGGAGGTGCCACGCCCCCTTTTCCGATTTCAAAAGCGATAGGTATTAGGAAAGGCAGACATTGAGTATGAAAATTCCCATTTGTATGGGAGGTGCCACGCCCCCTTTTCCAATTTCAAAAAGGGATAGGTATTAGGAAAGGGACTTACTCTATACAACGCCTTACCAAAATTTAGTAGTCTAGCATTAATACCTCCAAAGATATTGATTATGAAAGTTCCCATTTGTATGGGAGGTGCCACGCCCCCTTTTCCAATTTCAAAAAGTGATAGGTATTAATTAGGAAAGGGACTTACTTTAGGGGGTATGAAAGATCCCACTTGTATGGGAGGTGCCAAGCCCCCTTTTCCGATTTCAAAAAGGGATAGGCATTAGGAAAGGGACTTACTCTATACAACGCCTTACCAAAACTTAGTAGTCTAGCATTAATACCACCAAAGACATTGAGTATGAAAATTCCCATTTGTATGGGAGGTGCCACGCCCCCTTCTCCGATTTCAAAAAGGGAAAGGCATTAGGAAAGGGACTTACTCTATGCAACCTCCAAAGATATTGAGTATGAAAGTTCCCATTTGTATGGGAGGTTCCACGCCCCCTTTTCCAATTTCAAAAAGGGATCGGTATTTGGAAAGGGGCTGACTTTATACAACGCCTTGCCAAAATTTAGTAGTCTAGCATTAATACCTCTAAAGATATTGAGTATGAAAGTCCCCATTTGTATGGGAGGTGCCACGACCCCTTTTCCGATTTCAAAAAAAAGTACGTAAGAACCATGCCTTGTTATGTACCTGACCTGTGTGTAAGTTTGGTTAAAATCCGTCTACGCGTTTGAGCGTCAAGTGGCGACACGAAAAAGAGTTTTACTTTTTATAATATGTATAGATTATGTATAGATGAAAAATCTCATTTGTATGGGAGGTGCATCGCTCCCTTTTCCGATTTCAAGAAGTGATAGGTATTTGGAAAGGGACTTACTTTAGGGGTATGAAAGATCCCACTTGTATGGGAGGTGCCACGCCCCCTTTTCCGATTTCAAAAAGGGATAGGTATTAGGAAAGGGACTTACTCTATGCAACGCCTTACCAAAATTTAGTAGTCTAACATTGATACCTCCAAAGATATTGAGTATGAAAGTTCCCATTTGTATGGGAGGTGCAAAGCCCCCTTTTCCGATTTCAAAAAAAAAGTACGTAAGAACCATGCCGGGCTATGTACCTGACCTCTGTGTAAGTTTGGTTAAAATCCGTCTACGCGTTTGAGCGTCAAGTGGCGACACGAAAAAGAGTTTTACTTTTTATAATATGTATAGATGAAAAATCTCATTTGTATGGGAGGTGCATCGCTCCATTTTCCGATTTCAAAAAGTGATAGGTAATAGGAAAGGGACTTACTTTATACAACGTCTTACCAAATTTCAGTAGTCTAGCGATAATAGTTGCATAGATAAGGGGGTATGAAAGATCCCACTTGTAAGGGAGGTGCCACGCCCCCTTTTCCGATTTCAAAAAGGGATAGGTATTAGGAAAGGGACTTACTTTATACAATACCTTACCAAAATTTAGTAGTCTAGCATTAATACCTCCAAAGATATTAAGTATGAAAGTTCCCATTTGTATAGGAGGTGCCACGCCCCCTTTTCCAATTTCAAAAAGGGATCGGTATTTGGAACGGGACTTACTTAATACAACGCCTTACCATTTTTATAATATGTATAGATTATGTATAGATGAAAAATCTCATTTGTAAGGGAGGTGCCACGCCCCCTTTTCCGATTTCAAAAGCGATAGGTATTAGGAAAGGGACTTACTTTATACAATGCCTTACCAAAATTTAGTAGTCTAGCATTAATACCTCCAAAGATTTTGAGTATGAAAGTTCCCATTTGTATGGGAGGTGCCACGCCCCCTTTTCCAATTTCAAAAAGGGATAGGTATTAGGAAAGGGGCTTATTACTCTATGCAACGCCTTACCAAAATTTACTAGTCTAGCATTTATACCTCCAACGATATTGAGTATGAAAGTTTCCATTTGTATGGGAGGTGTCACGCCCCCTTTTCCAATTTCAAAAAGGGATAGGTATTAGGAAAGGGACTTACTTTATGCAATGCCTTACCAAAATTTAGTAGTCTAGCATTAATACCTCCAAAGATTTTGAGTATGAAAGTTCCCATTTGTATGGGAGGTGCCACGCCCCCTTTTCCGATTTCAAAAAAAAGTACGTAAGAACCATGCCGGGCTATGTACCTGACCTGTGTGTAAGTTTGGTTAAAATCCGTCCACGCGTTTGAGCATCAAGTGGGAACCCGAAAAAAAGTGTTTACTTTTTAAAATATGCACAGATTATGTATAGATGAAAAATCTCATTTGTGTGGGAGGTGCCACGCCCCCTTTTCCAATTTCAAAAAGGGATAGGTATTAGGAAAGGGACTTAGTTTATACAACGCCTTACCAAAATTTAGTAGTCTAGCATTAATACCTCCAAAAATATTGAGTATGGTAGTTTCCATTTGTATGGGAGGTGTCACGCCCCCTTTTCCAATTTCAAAAAGGGATAGGTATTAGGAAAGGGACTTACTTTATACAATGCCTTACCAAAATTTAGTAGTCTAGCATTAATACCTCCAAAGATTTTGAGTATGAAAGTTCCCATTTGTATGGGAGGTGCCACGCCCCCTTTTCCAATTTCAAAAAGGGATAGGTATTAGGAAAGGGGCTTACTTTATACAATACCTTACCAAAATTTAGTAGTATAGCATTAATACCTCCAAAGATATTGAGTATGAAAGTTCCCATTTGTATAGGAGGTGCCACGCCCTCATTTCCAATTTCAAAAAGGGATAGGTATTAGGAAAGGGACTTACTTTATACAATGCCTTACCAAAATTTAGTAGTCTAGCATTAATACCTCCAAAGATTTTGAGTATGAAAGTTCCCATTTGTATGGGAGGTGCCACGCCCCCTTTTCCAATTTCAAAAAGGGATAGGTATTAGGAAAGGGACTTACTTTATACAATGCCTTACCAAAATTTAGTAGTCTAGCATTAATACCTCCAAAGATTTTGAGTATGAAAGTTCCCATTTGTATGGGAGATGCCACGCCCCCTTTTCCAATTTCAAAAAGGGATAGGTATTAGGAAAGGGGCTTACTTTATACAATACCTTACAAAAATTTAGTAGTCTAGCATTAATACCTCCAAAGATATTGAGTATGAAAGTTCCCATTTGTATAGGAGGTGCCACGCCCCCATTTCCAATTTCAAAAAGGGATAGGTATTAGGAAAGGGACTTACTCTATACAACGCCTTACCAAAATTTAGTAGTCTAGCATTAATACCTCCAAAGATATTGAGTATAAAAGTTCCCATTTGTATGGGAGGTGCCACGCCCCCTTTTCCAATTTCAAAAAGGGATAGGTATTAGGAAAGGGGCTTACTTTATACAATACCTTACCAAAATTTAGTAGTCTAGCATTAATACCTCCAAAGATATTGAGTATGAAAGTTCCCATTTGTATAGGAGGTGCCACGCCCTCATTTCCAATTTCAAAAAGGGATAGGTATTAGGAAAGGGACTTACTTTATACAATGCCTTACCAAAATATAGTAGTCTAGCATTAATACCTCCAAAGATTTTGAGTATGAAAGTTCCCATTTGTATGGGAGGTGCCACGCCCCCTTTTCCAATTTCAAAAAGGGATAGGTATTAGGAAAGGGGCTTACTTTATACAATACCTTACCAAAATTTAGTAGTCTAGCATTAATACCTCCAAAGATATTGAGTATGAAAGTTCCCATTTGTATAGGAGGTGCCACACCCTCATTTCCAATTTCAAAAAGGGATAGGTATTAGGAAAGGGACTTACTTTATACAATGCCTTACCAAAATTTAGTAGTCTAGCATTAATACCTCCAAAGATTTTGAGTATGAAAGTTCCCATTTGTATGGGAGGTGCCACGCCCCCTTTTCCAATTTCAAAAAGGGATAGGTATTAGGAAAGGGACTTACTTTATACAATGCCTTACCAAAATTTAGTAGTCTAGCATTAATACCTCCAAAGATTTTGAGTATGAAAGTTCCCATTTGTATGGGAGATGCCACGCTCCCTTTTCCAATTTCAAAAAGGGATAGGTATTAGGAAAGGGGCTTACTTTATACAATACCTTACAAAAATTTAGTAGTCTAGCATTAATACCTCCAAAGACATTGAGTATGAAAGTTCCCATTTGTATAGGAGGTGCCACGCCCCCATTTCCAATTTCAAAAAGGGATAGGTATTAGGAAAGGGACTTACTCTATACAACGCCTTACCAAAATTTAGTAGTCTAGCATTAATACCTGCAAAGATATTGAGTATGAAAGTTCCCATTTGTATAGGAGGTGCTACGCCCCCTTGTCCAATTTCAAAAAGGGATAGGTATTAGGAAAGGGACTTACTTTATACAACGCCTTACCAAAATTTAGTAGTCTAGCATTAATACCTCCAAATATATTGAGTATGATAGTTTCCATTTGTATGGGAGGTGCCACGCCCCCTTTTCCAATTTCAAAAAGGGATAGGTATTAGGAAAGGGACTTACTTTATACAATACCTTACCAAAATTTAGTAGTCTAGCATTAATACCTCCAAAGATATTGAGTATGAAAGTTCCCATTTGTATAGGAGGTGCCACGCCCTCATTTCCAATTTCAAAAAGGGATAGGTATTAGGAAAGGGACTTACTTTATACAATGCCTTACCAAAATTTAGTAGTCTAGCATTAATACCTCCAAAGATATTGAGTATGATAGTTTCCATTTGTATGGGAGGTGCCACGCCCCCTTTTCCAATTTCAAAAAGGGATAGGTATTAGGAAAGGGACTTACTTTATACAATACCTTACCAAAATTTAGTAGTCTAGCATTAATACCTCCAAAGATATTGAGTATGAAAGTTCCCATTTGTATAGGAGGTGCCACGCCCCCTTGTCCAATTTCAAAAAGGGATAGGTATTAGGAAAGGGACTTACTTTATACAACGCCTTACCAAAATTTAGTAGTCTAGCATTAATACCTCCAAAGATATTGAGTATGATAGTTTCCATTTGTATGGGAGGTGCCACGCCCCCTTTTCCAATTTCAAAAAGGGATAGGTATTAGGAAAGGGACTTACTTTATACAATACCTTACCAAAATTTAGTAGTCTAGCATTAATACCTGCAAAGATATTGAGTATGAAAGTTCCCATTTGTATAGGAGGTGCTACGCCCCCTTGTCCAATTTCAAAAAGGGATAGGTATTAGGAAAGGGACTTACTTTATACAATGCCTTACCAAAATTTAGTAGTCTAGCATTAATACCTCCAAAGATATTGAGTATGAAAGTTCCCATTTGTATAGGAGGTGCCACGCCCTCATTTCCAATTTCAAAAAGGGATAGGTATTAGGAAAGGGACTTACTTTATACAATGCCTTACCAAAATTGAGTAGTCTAGCATTAATACCTCCAAAGATTTTGAGTATGAAAGTTCCCATTTGTATGGGAGGTGCCACGCCCCCTTGTCCAATTTCAAAAAGGGATAGGTATTAGGAAAGGGACTTACTTTATACAACGCCTTACCAAAATTTAGTAGTCTAGCATTAATACCTCCAAAGATATTGAGTATGATAGTTTCCATTTGTATGGGAGGTGCCACGCCCCCTTTTCCAATTTCAAAAAGGGATAGGTATTAGGAAAGGGACTTACTTTATACAATACCTTACCAAAATTTAGTAGTCTAACATTGATACCTCCAACGATATGGAGTATGAAAGTTCCCATTTGTATGGGAGGTGCAAAGCCCCTTTTTCCGATTTCAAAAAAAAGTACGTAAGAACCATGCCGGGCTATGTACCTGACCTGTGTGTAAGTTTGGTTAAAATCCGTCCACGCGTTTGAGTGTCAAGTGGCGACACGAAAAAAAGTGTTTACTTTTTATAATATGTATAGATAATGACCAGGGAACGGGCAAAGATAGGTATTAGGAAAGGGACTTACTTTATACAACGCCTTACCAAAATTTAGTTGCCCAGCATTAATACCTCCAAAGATATT
Source organism: Merzomyia westermanni (assembly GCA_949987695.1). Classification (NCBI taxonomy): domain Eukaryota; kingdom Metazoa; phylum Arthropoda; class Insecta; order Diptera; family Tephritidae; genus Merzomyia; species Merzomyia westermanni. The sequence continues at coordinate 113,179,620 of OX465290.1, read as the reverse complement.
GAGTATGATAGTTTCCATTTGTATGGGAGGTGCCACGCCCCCTTTTCCAATTTCAAAAAGGGACAGGTATTAGGAAAGGGGCTTACTTTATACAATACCTTACCAAAATTTAGTAGTCTAGCATTAATACCTCTAAAGATATTGAGTATGAAAGTTCCCATTTGTATAGGAGGTGCCACGCCCCCATTTCCAATTTCAAAAAGGGATAGGTATTAGGAAAGGGACTTACTCTATACAACGCCTTACCAAAATTTAGTAGTCTAGCATTAATGCCTCGAAAGATATTGAATATGAAAGTTCCCATATGTATAGGAGGTGCCACGCCCCCTTTTACAATTTCAAAACGGGATAGGTATTAGGAAAGGAACTTACTTTATACAACGCCTTACCAAAATTTAGTAGTCTAGCATTAATACCTCCAAAGATATTGAGTATGATAGTTTCCATTTGTATGGGAGGTGCCACGCCCCCTTTTCCAATTTCAAATAGGGATAGGTATTAGGAAAGGGACTTTTTTTTTATACAATACCTTACCAAAATTTAGTGTTCTAACATTGATACCTCCAACGATATTGAGTATGAAAGTTTCCATTTGTATGGGAGGTGCAAAGCCTCCTTTTCCGATTTCAAAAAAAAGTACGTAAGAACCATGCCGGGCTATGTACCTGACCTGTGTGTAAGTTTGGTTAAAATCCGTCCACGCGTTTGAGTGTCAAGTGGCGACACGAAAAAAAGTGTTTACTTTTTATAATATGTATAGATAATGACCAGAGAACGGGCAAAGATAGGTATTAGGAAAGGGACTTACTTTATATTATGAAAGTTCCCATTTGTATAGAAGGTGCCACGCCCCCTTTTCCAACTTCAAAAAGGGATAGGTATTAGGAAAGGGACTTACTTTATACAACGCCTTACCAAAATTTAGTAGTCTAGCATTAATTAATACCTCCAAAGATATTGAGTATGATAGTTTCCATTTGTATGGGAGGTGCCACGACCCCTTTTCCAATTTCAAAAAGGGATAGGTATTAGGAAAGGGACTTACTTTATACAACGCCTTACCAAAATTTAGTTGTCTAGCATTAATACCTCCAAAGATATTGAGTATGAAACTTCCCATTTGTATGGGAGGTGCCACGCCCCCTTTTTCGATTTCAAAAAAAGTACGTAAGAACCATGCCTTGCTATGTACCTGACCTGTGTGTAAGTTTGGTTAAAATCCGTCCACGTGTTTGAGCATCAAGTGGCGACACGAAAAAAAGTGTTTACTTTTTATAATATGTATAGATGAAAAATCTTATTTGTGTGGGAGGTGCACCGCTCCCTTTTCCGATTTCAAAAAGTGATAGATAATAGGAAAGAGACTTACTTTATACAACGTCTTACCAAATTTCAGTAGTCTAGCGATAATAGTTGCATAGAGAGGGGGTATGAAAGATCCCACTTGTAAGGGAGGTGCCACGCCCCCTTTTCCAATTTCAAAAAGGGATAGGTATTAGGAAAGGGACTTACCTTATACAACGCCTTACCAATATATAGTTGTCTAGCATTAATACCTCCAAAGATATTGAGTATGGAAGTTCCCATTTGTATGGGAGGTGCCACGCCCCCTCTTCCGATTTCAAAAAGGGATAGGCATTAGGAAAGGGACTTACTCTATACAACGCCTTACCAAAACTTAGTAGTCTAGCATTAATACCACCAAAGACATTGAGTATGAAAATTCCCATTTGTATGGGAGGTGCCACGCCCCCTTTTCCAATTTCAAAAATTGATAGGTATTAGGAAAGGCTTACTCTATACAACGCCTTACCAAAATTTAATAGTCTAGCATTAATACCTCCAAAGATATTGAGTATGAAAGTTCCCATTTGTATGGGAGGTGCCACGCCCCCTTTTCCGATTTCAAAAAGGGAAAGGCATTAGGAAAGGGACTTATTACTCTATGCAACGCCTTACCAAAACTTACTAGTCTAGCATTTATACCTCCAAAGATATTGAGTATGAAAGTTCCCATTTGTATGGGAGGTGCCACGCCCCCTTTTCCAATTTCAATAAGGGATAGGTATTAGGAAAGGGACTTACTCTATACAACGCCTTAGCAAAATTTAGTAGTCTAGCATTAATACCTCCAAAGATATTGAGTATGAAAGTTCCCATTTGTATAGGAGGTGCCACGCCCCCTTTTCCAATTTCAAAAGCGATAGGTATTAGGAAAGGGACTTACTTTATACAACCCCTTACCAACTGCAGCTTTATATAACCTGGGGGCTTTCCAAAAGTTTATGCAGACTGTGTCGTTATATAGCCTGGGAGCGTGGCTCCTCCTACTTAAAATTTAGTTGCCTAGCATTAATACCTCCAAAGATATTGAGTATGAAAGCTCCCATTTGTATGGGAGGTGCCACGCCCCCTTTTCCAATTTCAAAAAGTGATAGGTATTAGGAAAGGGACTTACTTTATACAACGCCTTACCAAAATTTAGTAGTGTATCATTAATACCTCCAAAGATATTGAGTATGAAAGTTCCCATTTGTATGGGAGGTGTCACGCCCCCTTTTCCAATTTCAAAAAGGGATAGGTATTAGGAAAGGGACTTACTTTATGCAATGCCTTACCAAAATTTAGTAGTCTAGCATTAATACCTCCAAAGATTTTGAGTATGACAGTTCCCATTTGTATGGGAGGTGCCACGCCCCCTTTTCCGATTTCAAAAAGGGATAGGTATTAGGAAAGGGACTTTCTTTATACAATGCCTTACCAAAATTTAGTAGTCTAGCATTAATACCTCCAAAGATTTTGAGTATGAAAGTTCCCATTTGTATAGGAGGTGCCACGCCCCCTTTTCCGATTTCAAAAAAAAGTACGTAAGAACCATGCCGGGCTATGTACCTGACCTGTGTGTAAGTTTGGTTAAAATCCGTCCACGCGTTTGAGCGTCAAGTGGGAACGCGAAAAAAGGTGTTTACTTTTTAAAATATGCACAGATTACGAGGTGTGTTCAAAAAGTATCGCGAACTTTGTGTTTTTTTGAAAAATTATTTATTTATTCATGAATATCTATTTTGTCCCCTTCAAAGTAATCCCCATGAGATATTATACATTGTACCAACGATTTTTCAAATCTTCGAAGCACTTCAAAAAATCATTTTTTTGTATCTTGTTCAGCTCCTCCTTCGATGCCGTCTTTATCTCGTCAAGAGAAGCGTAACGTCGTCCTTTCATGGGCCTCTTCAGTTTAGGGAACAAGAAAAAGTCACAGGGGGCCAGATCTGGGGAATACGGTGGCTGCGGCATCATTAGTGTGTTGTTTTTGGCCAAAAAGTCGCGCAGAAGCAACGATGCGTGAGCAGGGGCGTTATCGTGGTGCAAAAGCCAATTTTTGTTCTTCCACAAATCCGGGCTTTTCTGGCGGATTGTTTCGCGCAAATTGCGCATAACTTGCAGGTAATATTCCTTATTGACCGTTCTTCCCTGTGGCAAGAACTCATGATGCACCACGCCCCTGCAATCGAAGAAAACTGTCAGCAAAACTTTCACATTCGACCGAACTTGGCGCGCTTTTTTCGGTCTTGGTTCGTGCGGCAGCTTCCATTGAGATGATTGAGCTTTGGTTTCCACGTCATAACCATAAACCCACGATTCGCCACCAGTTATGACCCTCTGGAGCAAATTTGGGTCGTCGCGGACAGAGTTTAACATCTCATTAGCAATGTTCATGCGATTCTGTTTTTGGTCACAATCGAGCAATTTTGGTACGAATTTCGCGTAAAAATCGAAGACGATCCAAAACACGTGCAAGCAAAGCAGCTGTCAACAATTAACTGAATATTCAAAATGGCCGAGCTTGTCGGCATAAGTGAGAGACATGAGTACCAACATAACGCCACAAAAAATTCGAAATTCGAATATACGTACCCAGCGAAAATTCAAAATTCGCGATACTTTTTGAACACACCTCGTATGTATAGATGAAAAATCTCATTTGTGTGGGAGGTGCCACGCCCCCTTTCCAATTTCAAAAAGGGATAGGTATTAGGAAAGGGACTTATTATACAACGCCTTACCAAAATTTAGTTGTCTAGCATTAATACCTCCAAAGATATTGAGTATGAAAGTTCCCATTTGTATGGGAGGTGCCACTCCCCCTTTTCCAATTTCAAAAAGGGATCGGTATTTGGAACGGGACTTACTTAATACAACGCCTTACCATTTTTATAATATGTATAGATTATGTATAGATGAAAAATCTCATTTGTAAGGGAGGTGCCACGCCGCCTTTTCCGATTAGGAAAGGGACTTACTTTAGGGGGTATGAAAGATCCCACTTGTATGGGAGGTGCCACGCCCCCTTTTCCGATTTCAAAAAGGGATAAAAAGGGACTTGCTCTATACAAGGCCTTACGAAAATTTAGTAGTCTAGCATTAATACCTCCAAAGATATTGAGTATGAAAGTTCCCATTTGTATGGGAGGTGCCACGCCCCCTTTTCCAATTTCAAAAAGGGATAGGTATTAATTAGGAAAGGGACTTACCTTATACAACGCCTTACCAAAATATAGTTCGCTAGCATTAATACCTCCAAAGATATTGAGTATGGATGTTCCCATTTGTATGGGAGGTGCCACGCCCTCTTTTCCGATTTCAAAAAGGGATAGATAGGCATTAGGAAAGGGACTTACTCTATACAACACCTTACCAAAACTTAGCAGTCTAGCATTAATACCACCAAAGACATTGAGTATGAAAATTCCCATTTGTATGGGAGGTGTCACGCCCCCTTTTCCAATTTCAAAAGGTATTAGGAAAGGGACTTACTCTATACAACGCCTTACCAAAATTTAGTAGTCTAGCATTAATACCTCCAAAGATATTGAGTATGAAAGTTCCCATTTGTATGGGAGGTGCCACGCCCCCTTTTCCGATTTCAAAAAGGGAAAGGCATTAGGAAAGGGACTTACTCTATGCAACGCCTTACCAAAATTTACTAGTCTAGCATTTATACCTCCAAAGATATTGAGTATGAAAGTTCCCATTTGTATGGGAGGTGCCACGCCCCCGTTTTCGATTTCAAAAAAAAGTACGTAAGAACCATACCTTGCTATGTACCTGACCTGTGTGTAAGTTTGGTTAAAATCCGTCCACGTGTTTGAGCATCAAGTGGCGACACGAAAAAAAGTGTTTACTTTTTTTTATAATATGTATAGATTATGTATAGATGAAAAATCTCATTTGTGTGGGAGGTGCCACGCCCCCTTTTCCAATTTCAAAAAGGGATAGGTATTAGGAAAGGGAGTTACTCTATACAACGCCTTACCAAAATTTAGTAGTCTAGCATTAATACCTCCAAAGATAATGAGTATGAAAGTTCCCATTTGTATGGGAGGTGCCAAGCCCCTTTTCCGATTTCAAAAAGGGAAAGGCATTAGGAAAGGGACTTACTCTATGCAACGCCTTACCAAAATTTACTAGTCTAGCATTTATACCTCCAAAGATATTGAGTGTGAAAGTTCCCATTTGTATGGGAGGTGCCACGCCCCCTTTTTCGATTTCAAAAAAAGTACGTAAGAACCATGCCTTGCTATGTACCTGACCTGTGTGTTAGTTTGGTTAAAATCCGTCCACGTGTTTGAGCATCAAGTGGCGACACGAAAAAAAGTGTTTACTTTTTTTTATGATATGTATAGATTATGTATAGATGAAAAATCTCATTTGTGTGGGAGGTGCCACGCCCCCTTTTCCAATTTCAAAAAGGGATATGTATTATGAAAGGGACTTACTTTATACAACGCCTTACCAAAATTTAGTTGTCTAGCATTAATACCTCCAAAGATATTGAGTATGAAAGTTCCCATTTGTATGGGAGGTGCCACTCCCCCTTTTCCAATTTCAAAAAGGGATCGGTATTTGGAACGGGACTTACTTAATACAACGCCTTACCAAAATTTAGTAGTCTAGCATTAATACCTCTAAAGATATTGAGTATGAAACTTCCCATTTGTATGGGAGGTGCCACGCCCCCTTTTTCGATTTCAAAAAAAGTACGTAAGAACCATGCCTTGCTATGTACCTGAGCTGTGTGTAAGTTTGGTTAAAATCCGTCCACGCGTTTGAGCGTCAAGTGGCGACACGAAAAAAAGTGTTTACTTTTTATAATATGTATAGATTATGTATAGATGAAAAATCTCATTTGTAAGGGAGGTGCCACGCCCCCTTTTCCGATTTCAAAAGCGATAGGTATTAGGAAAGGCACTTACTCTGTACAACGCCTTACCAAAACTTAGTAGTCTAGCATTAATACCACCAAAGACATTGAGTATGAAAATTCCCATTTGTGTGGGAGGTGCCACGCCCCCTTTTCCAATTTCAAAAGGGGATAGGTATTAGGAAAGGGACTTACTTTATACAACCCCTTACGAACTGCAGCTTTATATAACCTGGGGGCTTTCCAAAAGTTTATGCAGACTGTGTCGTTATATAGCCTGGGAGAGTGGCTCCTCCTACTTAAAATTTAGTTGCCTAGCATTAATACCTCCAAAGATATTGAGTATGAAAGCTCCCATTTGTATGGGAGGTGCCACGCCCCCTTTTCCAATTTCAAAAAGTGATAGGTATTAGGAAAGGGACTTACTTACTTTATGCAATGCCTTACCAAAATTTAGTAGTCTAGCATTAATACCTCTAAAGATATTGAGTATGAAACTTCCCATTTGTGTGGGAGGTGCCACGCCCCCTTTTCCAATTTCAAAAGGGGATAGGTATTAGGAAAGGGACTTACTTTATACAACCCCTTACGAACTGCAGCTTTATATAACCTGGGGGCTTTCCAAAAGTTTATGCAGACTGTGTCGTTATATAGCCTGGGAGAGTGGCTCCTCCTACTTAAAATTTAGTTGCCTAGCATTAATACCTCCAAAGATATTGAGTATGAAAGCTCCCATTTGTATGGGAGGTGCCACGCCCCCTTTTCCAATTTCAAAAAGTGATAGGTATTAGGAAAGGGACTTACTTACTTTATGCAATGCCTTACCAAAATTTAGTAGTCTAGCATTAATACCTCCAAAGATTTTGAGTATGAAAGTTCCCATTTGTATGGGAGGTGCCACGCCCCCTTTTCCGATTTCAAAAAAAAGTACGTAAGAACCATGCCGGGCTATGTACCTGACCTGTGTGTAAGTTTGGTTAAAATCCGTCCACGCGTTTGAGCGTCAAGTGGCGACACGAAAAAAAGTGTTTACTTTTTATAATATGTATAGATTATGTATAGATGAAAAATCTCATTTGTAAGGGAGGTGCCACGCCCCCTTTTCCGATTTCAAGAGCGATAGGTATTAGGAAAGGCACTTACTCTGTACAACGCCTTACCAAAACTTAGTAGTCTAGCATTAATACCACCAAAGACATTGAGTATGAAAATTCCCATTTGTATGGGAGGTGCCACGCCCCCTTTTCCAATTTCAAATAGGGATAGGTATTAGGAAAGGGACTTTTTTTTATACAATACCTTACCAAAATTTAGTGGTCTAACATTGATACCTCCAACGATATTGAGTATGAAAGTTTCCATTTGTATGGGAGGTGCAAAGCCTCCTATTCCGATTTCAAAAAAAAGTACGTAAGAACCATGCCGGGCTATGTACCTGACCTGTGTGTAAGTTTGGTTAAAATCCGTCCACGCGTTTGAGTGTCAAGTGGCGACACGAAAAAAAGTGTTTACTTTTTATAATATGTATAGATAATGACCAGGGAACGGGCAAAGATAGGTATTAGGAAAGGGACTTACTTTATATTATGAAAGTTCCCATTTGTATAGAAGGTGCCACGCCCCCTTTTCCAACTTCAAAAAGGGATAGGTATTAGGAAAGGGACTTACTTTATACAACCCCTTACCAACTGCAGCTTTATATAACCTGGGGGCTTTCCAAAAGTTTATGCAGACTGTGTCGTTATATAGCCTGGGAGCGTGGCTCCTCCTACTTAAAATTTAGTTGCCTAGCGTTAATACCTCCAAAGATATTGAGTATGAAAGCTCCCATTTGTATGGGAGGTGCCACGCCCCCTTTTCCAATTTCAAAAAGTGATAGGTATTAGGAAAGGGACTTACTTTATACAACGCCTTACCAAAATTTAGTAGTGTATCATTAATACCTCCAAAGATATTGAGTATGAAAGTTCCCATTTGTATGGGAGGTGTCACGCCCCCTTTTCCAATTTCAAATAATGATAGGTATTAGGAAAGGGACTTTTTTTTATACAATACCTTACCAAAATTTAGTGGTCTAACATTGATACCTCCAACGATATTGAGTATGAAAGTTTCCATTTGTATGGGAGGTGCAAAGCCTCCTTTTCCGATTTCAAAAAAAAGTACGTAAGAACCATGCCGGGCTATGTACCTGACCTGTGTGTAAGTTTGGTTAAAATCCGTCCACGCGTTTGAGTGTCAAGTGGCGACACGAAAAAAAGTGTTTACTTTTTATAATATGTATAGATTATGTATAGATGAGAAATCTTATTTGTATGGGAGGTGCACCGCTCCCTTTTCCGATTTCAAAAAGTGATAGATAATAGGAAAGAGACTTACTTTATACAACGCCTTACCAAATTTCAGTAGTCTAGCGATAATAGTTGCATAGAGAGGGGGTATGAAAGATCCCACTTGTAAGGGAGGTGCCACGCCCCCTTTTCCAATTTCAAAAAGGGATAGGTATTAATTAGGAAAGGGACTTACCTTATACAACGCCTTACCAATATATAGTTGTCTAGCATTAATACCTCCAAAGATATTGAGTATGGAAGTTCCCATTTGTATGGGAGGTGCCACGCCCCCTCTTCCGATTTCAAAAAGGGATAGGCATTAGGAAAGGGACTTACTCTATACAACGCCTTACCAAAACTTAGTAGTCTAGCATTAATACCACCAAAGACATTGAGTATGAAAATTCCCATTTGTATGGGAGGTGCCACGCCCCCTTTTCCAATTTCAAAAATTGATAGGTATGAGGAAAGGCTTACTCTATACAACGCCTTACCAAAATTTAGTAGTCTAGCATTAATACCTCCAAAGATATTGAGTATGAAAGTTCCCATTTGTATAGGAGGTGCCACGCCCCCTTTTCCAATTTCAAAAAGGGAAAGGCATTAGGAAAGGGACTTATTACTCTATGCAACGCCTTACCAAAACTTACTAGTCTAGCATTTATACCTCCAAAGATATTGAGTATGAAAGTTCCCATTTGTATAGGAGGTGCCACGCCCCCTTTTCCAATTTCAAAAAGGGAAAGGCATTAGGAAAGGGACTTATTACTCTATGCAACGCCTTACCAAAACTTACTAGTCTAGCATTAATACCTCCAAAGATATTGAGTATGAAAGTTCCCATTTGTATGGGAGGTGCCCCGCCCCCTTTTCCGATTTCAAAAAGGGAAAGGCATTAGGAAAGGGACTTATTACTCTATGCAACGCCTTACCAAAACTTACTAGTCTAGCATTTATACCTCCAAAGATATTGAGTATGAAAGTTCCCATTTGTATGGGAGGTGCCACGCCCTCTTTTCCAATTTCAAAAAGGGATAGGTATTAGGAAAGGGACTTACTCTATACAACGCCTTAGCAAAATTTAGTAGTCTAGCATTAATACCTCCAAAGATATTGAGTATGAAAGTTCCCATTTGTATAGGAGGTGCCACGCCCCCTTTTCCAATTTCAAAAAGCGATAGGTATTAGGAAAGGGACTTACTTTATACAACCCCTTACCAACTGCAGCTTTATATAACCTGGGGGCTTTCCAAAAGTTTATGCAGACTGTGTCGTTATATAGCCTGGGAGCGTGGCTCCTCCTACTTAAAATTTAGTTGCCTAGCATTAATACCTCCAAAATTATTGAGTATGAAAGCTCCCATTTGTATGGGAGGTGCCACGCCCCCTTTTCCAATTTCAAAAAGTGATAGGTATTAGGAAAGGGACTTACTTTATACAACGCCTTACCAAAATTTAGTAGTGTATCATTAATACCTCCAAAGATATTGAGTATGAAAGTTCCCATTTGTATGGGAGGTGTCACGCCCCCTTTTCCAATTCCAAAAAGGGATAGGTATTAGGAAAGGGACTTACTTTATGCAATGCCTTACCAAAATTTAGTAGTCTAGCATTAATACCTCCAAAGATTTTGAGTATGAAAGTTCCCATTTGTATGGGAGGTGCCACGCCCCCTTTTCCGATTTCAAAAAAAAGTACGTAAGAACCATGCCGGGCTATGTACCTGACCTGTGTGTAAGTTTGGTTAAAATCCGTCCACGCGTTTGAGCGTCAAGTGGGAACGCGAAAAAAAGTGTTTACTTTTTAAAATATGCACAGATTACGAGGTGTGTTCAAAAAGTATCGCGAACTTTGTGTTTTTTTGAAAAATTATTTATTTATTCATGAATATCTACTTTGTCCCCTTCAAAGTAATCCCCATGAGATATTATACATTGTACCAACGATTTTTGCAATCTTCGAAGCACTTCAAAAAATCATTTTTTTGTATCTTGTTCAGCTCCTCCTTCGATGCCGTCTTTATCTCGTCAAGAGAAGCGTAACGTCGTCCTTTCATGGGCCTCTTCAGTTTAGGGAACAAGAAAAAGTCACAGGGGGCCAGATCTGGGGAATACTGTGGCTGCGGCATCATTAGTGTGTTGTTTTTGGCCAAAAAGTCGCGCAGAAGCAACGATGCGTGAGCAGGGGCGTTATCGTGGTGCAAAAGCCAATTTTTGTTCTTCCACAAATCCGGGCTTTTCTGGCGGATTGTTTCGCGCAAATTGCGCATAACTTGCAGGTAATATTCCTTATTGACCGTTCTTCCCTGTGGCAAGAACTCATGATGCACCACGCCCCTGCAATCGAAGAAAACTGTCAGCAAAACTTTCACATTCGACCGAACTTGGCGCGCTTTTTTCGGTCTTGGTTCGTGCGGCAGCTTCCATTGAGATGATTGAGCTTTGGTTTCCACGTCATAACCATAAACCCACGATTCGTCAACAGTTATGACCCTCTGAAGCAAATTTGGGTCGTCGCGGACAGAGTTTAACATCTCATTAGCAATGTTCATGCGATGCTGTTTTTGGTCACAATTGAGCAATTTTGGTACGAATTTCGCGTAAAAATCGAAGACGATCCAAAACACGTGCAAGCAAAGCAGCTGTCAACAATTAACTGAATATTCAAAATGGCCGAGCTTGTCGGCATAAGTGAGAGACATGAGTACCAACATAACGCCACAAAAAATTCGAAATTCGAATATACGTACCCAGCGAAAATTCAAAATTCGCGATACTTTTTGAACACACCTCGTATGTATAGATGAAAAATCTCATTTGTGTGGGAGGTGCCACGCCCCCTTTCCAATTTCAAAAAGGGATAGGTATTAGGAAAGGGACTTATTATACAACGCCTTACCAAAATTTAGTTGTCTAGCATTAATACCTCCAAAGATATTGAGTATGAAAGTTCCCATTTGTATGGGAGGTGCCACTCCCCCTTTTCCAATTTCAAAAAGGGATCGGTATTTGGAACGGGACTTACTTAATACAACGCCTTACCATTTTTATAATATGTATAGATTATGTATAGATGAAAAATCTCATTTGTAAGGGAGGTGCCACGCCCCCTTTTCCGATTAGGAAAGGGACTTACTTTAGGGGGTATGAAAGATCCCACTTGTATGGGAGGTGCCACGCCCCCTTTTCCGATTTCAAAAAGGGATAAAAAGGGACTTGCTCTATACAAGGCCTTACGAAAATTTAGTAGTCTAGCATTAATACCTCCAAAGATATTGAGTATGAAAGTTCCCATTTGTATGGGAGGTGCCACTCCCCCTTTTCCAATTTCAAAAAGGGATCGGTATTTGGAACGGGACTTACTTAATACAACGCCTTACCATTTTTATAATATGTATAGATTATGTATAGATGAAAAATCTCATTTGTAAGGGAGGTGCCACGCCCCCTTTTCCGATTAGGAAAGGGACTTACTTTAGGGGGTATGAAAGATCCCACTTGTATGGGAGGTGCCACGCCCCCTTTTCCGATTTCAAAAAGGGATAAAAAGGGACTTGCTCTATATAAGGCCTTACGAAAATTTAGTAGTCTAGTAGTATTAATATACCTCCAAAGATATTGAGTATGGATGTTCCCATTTGTATGGGAGGTGCCACGCCCTCTTTTCCGATTTCAAAAAGGGATAGATAGGCATTAGGAAAGGGACTTACTTACTCTATACAACACCTTACCAAAACTTAGCAGTCTAGCATTAATACCACCAAAGACATTGAGTATGAAAATTCCCATTTGTATGGGAGGTGTCACGCCCCCTTTTCCAATTTCAAAAAGGGATAGGTATTAGGAAAGGGACTTACTCTATACAACGCCTTACCAAAATTTAGTAGTCTAGCATTAATACCTCCAAAGATATTGAGTATGAAAGTTCCCATTTGTATGGGAGGTGCCACGCCCCCTTTTCCGATTTCAAAAAGGGAAAGGCATTAGGAAAGGGACTTACTCTATGCAACGCCTTACCACAATTTAGTAGTCTAGCATTAATACCTCCAAAGATATTGAGTATGAAAGTTCCCATTTGTATGGGAGGTGCCACGCCCCCTTTTCCGATTTCAAAAAGGGAAAGGCATTAGGAAAGGGACTTACTCTATGCAACGCCTTACCAAAATTTACTAGTCTAGCATTTATACCTCCAAAGATATTGAGTATGAAAGTTCCCATTTGTATGGGAGGTGCCACGCCCCCTCTTCCGATTTCAAAAAGAGATAGGCATTAGGAAAGGGACTTACTCTATACAACGCCTTACCAAAACTTAGTAGTCTAGCATTAATACCACCAAAGACATTGAGTATGAAAATTCCTATTTGTATGAGAGGTGCCACGCCCCCTTTTCCAATTTCAAAAAGGGATAGGTATTAGGAAAGGGACTTACTCTATACAAGGCCTTACCAAAATTTAGTTGTCTAGCATTAATACCTCCAAAGATATTGAGTATGAAAGTTCCCATTTGTATGGGAGGTGCCACTCCCCCTTTTCCAATTTCAAAAAGGGATAGGTATTAGGAACGGGACTTACTTAATACAACGCCTTACCATTTTTATAATATGTATAGATTATGTATAGATGAAAAATCTCATTTGTAAGGGAGGTGCCACGCCCCCTTTTCCGATTAGGAAAGGGACTTACTTTAGGGGGTATGAAAGATCCCACTTGTATGGGAGGTGCCACGCCCCCTTTTCCGATTTCAAAAAGGGATAAAAAGGGACTTGCTCTATATAAGGCCTTACGAAAATTTAGTAGTCTAGTAGTATTAATATACCTCCAAAGATATTGAGTATGGATGTTCCCATTTGTATGGGAGGTGCCACGCCCTCTTTTCCGATTTCAAAAAGGGATAGATAGGCATTAGGAAAGGGACTTACTTACTCTATACAACACCTTACCAAAACTTAGCAGTCTAGCATTAATACCACCAAAGACATTGAGTATGAAAATTCCCATTTGTATGGGAGGTGTCACGCCCCCTTTTCCAATTTCAAAAAGGGATAGGTATTAGGAAAGGGACTTATTATACAACGCCTTACCAAAATTTAGTTGTCTAGCATTAATACCTCCAAAGATATTGAGTATGAAAGTTCCCATTTGTATGGGAGGTGCCACTCCCCCTTTTCCAATTTCAAAAAGGGATCGGTATTTGGAACGGGACTTACTTAATACAACGCCTTACCATTTTTATAATATGTATAGATTATGTATAGATGAAAAATCTCATTTGTAAGGGAGGTGCCACGCCCCCTTTTCCGATTAGGAAAGGGACTTACTTTAGGGGGTATGAAAGATCCCACTTGTATGGGAGGTGCCACGCCCCCTTTTCCGATTTCAAAAAGGGATAAAAAGGGACTTGCTCTATATAAGGCCTTACGAAAATTTAGTAGTCTAGTAGTATTAATATACCTCCAAAGATATTGAGTATGGATGTTCCCATTTGTATGGGAGGTGCCACGCCCTCTTTTCCGATTTCAAAAAGGGATAGATAGGCATTAGGAAAGGGACTTACTTACTCTATACAACACCTTACCAAAACTTAGCAGTCTAGCATTAATACCACCAAAGACATTGAGTATGAAAATTCCCATTTGTATGGGAGGTGTCACGCCCCCTTTTCCAATTTCAAAAAGGGATAGGTATTAGGAAAGGGACTTACTCTATACAACGCCTTACCAAAATTTAGTAGTCTAGCATTAATACCTCCAAAGATATTGAGTATGAAAGTTCCCATTTGTATGGGAGGTGCCACGCCCCCTTTTCCGATTTCAAAAAGGGAAAGGCATTAGGAAAGGGACTTACTCTATGCAACGCCTTACCAAAATTTACTAGTCTAGCATTTATACCTCCAAAGATATTGAGTATGAAAGTTCCCATTTGTATGGGAGGTGCCACGCCCCTTTTCCGATTTCAAAAAGGGAAAGGCATTAGGAAAGGGACTTACTCTATGCAACGCCTTACCAAAATTTACTAGTCTAGCATTTATACCTCCAAAGATATTGAGTATGAAAGTTCCCATTTGTATGGGAGGTGCCACGCCCCCTTTTTCGATTTCAAAAAAAGTACGTAAGAACCATGCCTTGCTATGTACCTGACCTGTGTGTAAGTTTGGTTAAAATCCGTCCACGTGTTTGAGCATCAAGTGGCGACACGAAAAAAAGTGTTTACTTTTTTTTATAATATGTATAGATTATGTATAGATGAAAAATCTCATTTGTGTGGGAGGTGCCACGCCCCCTTTTCCAATTTCAAAAAGGAATATGTATTAGGAAAGGGACTTACTTTATACAACGCCTTACCAAAATTTAGTAGTCTAGCATTAATACCTCCAAAGATATTGAGTATGAAAGTTCCCATTTGTATGGGAGGTGTCACGCCCCCTTTTCCAATTTCAAAAAGGGATAGGTATTAGGAAAGGGACTTACTCTATACAACGCCTTACCAAAATTTAGTAGTCTAGCATTAATACCTCCAAAGATTTTGAGTATGAAAGTTCCCATTTGTATGGGAGGTGCCACGCCCCCTTTTCCGATTTCAAAAAAAAGTACGTAAGAACCATGCCTTGCTATGTACCTGACCTGTGTGTAAGTTTGGTTAAAATCCGTCCACGTGTTTGAGCATCAAGTGGCGACACGAAAAAAAGTGTTTACTTTTTTTTATAATATTTATAGATTATGTATAGATGAAAAATCTCATTTGTGTGGGAGGTGCCACGCCCCCTTTTCCAATTTCAAAAAGGGATAGGTATTAGGAAAGGGACTTACTCTATACAACGCCTTACCAAAATTTAGTAGTCTAGCATTAATACCTCCAAAGATATTGAGTATGAAAGTTCCCATTTGTATGGGAGGTGCCACGCCCCTTTTCCGATTTCAAAAAGGGAAAGGCATTAGGAAAGGGACTTACTCTATGCAACGCCTTACCAAAATTTACTAGTCTAGCATTTATACCTCCAAAGATATTGAGTATGAAAGTTCCCATTTGTATGGGAGGTGCCACGCCCCCTTTTTCGATTTCAAAAAAAGTACGTAAGAACCATGCCTTGCTATGTACTTGACCTGTGTGTAAGTTTGGTTAAAATCCGTCCACGTGTTTGAGCATCAAGTGGCGACACGAAAAAAAGTGTTTACTTTTTTTTATAATATGTATAGATTATGTATAGATGAAAAATCTCATTTGTGTGGGAGGTGCCACGCCCCCTTTTCCAATTTCAAAAAGGGATATGTATTAGGAAAGGGACTTACTTTATACAACGCCTTACCAAAATTTAGTTGTCTAGCATTAATACCTCCAAAGATATTGAGTATGAAAGTTCCCATTTGTATGGGAGGTGCCACTCCCCCTTTTCCAATTTCAAAAAGGGATCGGTATTTGGAACGGGACTTACTTAATACAACGCCTTACAAAAATTTAGTAGTCTAGCATTAATACCTCTAAAGATATTGAGTATGAAACTTCCCATTTGTATGGTAGGTGCCACGCCCCCTTTTTCGATTTCAAAAAAAAGTACGTAAGAACCATGCCTTGCTATGTACCTGAGCTGTGTGTAAGTTTGGTTAAAATCCGTCCACGCGTTTGAGCGTCAAGTGGCGACACGAAAAAAAGTGTTTACTTCAAAAAGGGATAGGTATTAGGAAAGGGACTTAGTTTATACAACGCCTTACCAAAATTTAGTAGTCTAGCATTAATACCTCCAAAGATATTGAGTATGGTAGTTTCCATTTGTATGGGAGGTGTCACGCCCCCTTTTCCAATTTCAAAAAGGGATAGGTATTAGGAAAGGGACTTACTTTATACAATGCCTTACCAAAATTTAGTAGTCTAGCATTAATACCTCCAAAGATTTTGAGTATGAAAGTTCCCATTTGTATGGGAGGTGCCACGCCCCCTTTTCCGATTTCAAAAAAAAAGTACGTAAGAACCATGCCGGGCTATGTACCTGACCTGTGTGTAAGTTTGGTTAAAATCCGTCCACGCGTTTGAGCGTCAAGTGGGAACGCGAAAAAAAGTGTTTACTTTTTAAAATATGCACAGATTACGAGGTGTGTTCAAAAAGTATCGCGAACTTTGTGTTTTTTTGAAAAGTTATTTATTTATTCATGAATATCTATTTTGCCCCCTTCAAAGTAATCCCCATGAGATATTATACATTGTGCCAACGGTTTTTCCAATCTTCGAAGCACTTCAAAAAATCATTTTTTTGTATCTTGTTCAGCTCCTCCTTCGATGCCGTCTTTATCTCGTCAAGAGAAGCGTAACGTCGTCCTTTCATGGGCCTCTTCAGCTTAGGGAACAAGAAAAAGTCACAGGGGGCCAGATCTGGGGAATACGGTGGCTGCGGCATCATTAGTGTGTTGTTTTTGGCCAAAAAGTCGCGCAGAAGCAACGATGCGTGAGCAGGGGCGTTATCGTGGTGCAAAAGCAAATTTTTGTTCTTCCACAAATCCGGGCTTTTCTGGCGGATTGTTTCGCGCAAATTGCGCATAACTTGCAGGTAATATTCCTTATTGACCGTTCTTCCCTGTGGCAAGAACTCATGATGCACCACGCCCCTGCAATCGAAGAAAACTGTCAGCAAAACTTTCACATTCGACCGAACTTGGCGCGCTTTTTTCGGTCTTGGTTCGTGCGGCAGCTTCCATTGAGATGATTGAGCTTTGGTTTCCACGTCATAACCATAAACCCACGATTCGTCACCAGTTATGACCCTCTGGAGCAAATTTGGGTCGTCGCGGACAGAGTTTAACATCTCATTAGCAATGTTCATGCGATGCTGTTTTTGGTCACAATTGAGCAATTTTGGTACGAATTTCGCGTAAAAATCGAAGACGATCCAAAACACGTGCAAGCAAAGCAGCTGTCAACAATTAACTGAATAAACTTGTCGGCATAAGTGAGAGACATGAGTACCAACATAACGCCACAAAAAATTCGAAATTCGAGTATACGTAACCAGCGAAAATTCAAAATTCGCGATACTTTTTGAACACACCTCGTAAGTATAGATGAAAAATCTCATTTGTGTGGGAGGTGCCACGCCCCCTTTTCCAATTTCAAAAAGGGATAGGTATTAGGAAAGGGACTTATTATACAACGCCTTACCAAAATTTAGTTGTCTAGCATTAATACCTCCAAAGATATTGAGTATGAAAGTTCCCATTTGTATGGGAGGTGCCACTCCCCCTTTTCCAATTTCAAAAAGGGATCGGTATTTGGAACGGGACTTACTTAATACAACGCCTTACCATTTTTATAATATGTATAGATTATGTATAGATGAAAAATCTCATTTGTAAGGGAGGTGCCACGCCCCCTTTTCCGATTTCAAAAAGGGATAGAAAGGGACTTGCTCTATACAAGGCCTTACGAAAATTTAGTAGTCTAGCATTAATACCTCCAAAGATATTGAGTATGGATGTTCCCATTTGTATGGGAGGTGCCACGCCCTCTTTTCCGATTTCAAAAAGGGATAGGTATTAGGAAAGGCACTTACTCTATACAACGCCTTACCAAAATTTAGTAGTCTAGCATTAATACCTCCAAAGATATTGAGTATGAAAGTTCCCATTTGTATGGGAGTTGCCACGCCCCATTTTCCGATTTCAAAAAGTGATAGGTATTAGGAAAGGGACTTACGTTAGGGGGTATGAAAGATCCCACTTGTATGGGAGGTGCCACGCCCCCTTTTCCGATTTCAAAAAGGGATAGAAAGGGACTTGCTCTATACAAGGCCTTACGAAAATTTAGTAGTCTAGCATTAATACCTCCAAAGATATTGAGTATGAAAGTTCCCATTTGTATGGGAGGTGCCACGCCCCGTTTTCCAATTTCAAAAAGGGATAGGTATTAGGAAAGGGACTTACGTTAGGGGGTATGAAAGATCCCACTTGTATGGGAGGTGCCACGCCCCCTTTTCCGATTTCAAAAAGGGATAGAAAGGGACTTGCTCTATACAAGGCCTTACGAAAATTTAGTAGTCTAGCATTAATACCTCCAAAGATATTGAGTATGAAAGTTCCCGTTTGTATGGGAGGTGCCACGCCCCCTTTTCCGATTTCAAAAAGGGATAGAAAGGGACTTGCTCTATACAAGGCCTTACGAAAATTTAGTAGTCTAGCATTAATACCTCCAAAGATATTGAGTATGAAAGTTCCCGTTTGTATGGGAGGTGCCACGCCCCCTTTTCCGATTTCAAAAAGGGATAGAAAGGGACTTGCTCTATACAAGGCCTTACGAAAATTTAGTAGTCTAGCATTAATACCTCCAAAGATATTGAGTATGGATGTTCCCATTTGTATGGGAGGTGCCACGCCCTCTTTTCCGATTTCAAAAATTGATAGGCATTAGGAAAGGGACTTACTCTATACAACACCTTACCAAAACTTAGCAGTCTAGCATTAATACCACCAAAGACATTGAGTATGAAAATTCCCATTTGTATGGGAGGTGTCACGCCCCCTTTTCCAATTTCAAAAAGGGATAGGTATTAGGCAAGGGACTTACTCTATACAACGCCTTACCAAAATTTAGTAGTCTAGCATTAATACCTCCAAAGATATTGAGTATGAAAGTTCCCATTTGTATGGGAGGTGCCACGCCCCCTTTTCCAATTTCAAAAAGGGATAGGTATTAGGAAAGGGACTTTATACAACGCCTTACCAAAATATAGTCGTCTAGCATTAATACCTCCAAAGATATTGAGTATGGAAGTTCCCATTAGTATGGGAGGTGCCACGGCCCCTTTTCCGATTTCAAAAAGGGATAGGCATTAGGAAAGGGACTTACTCTATACAACGCCTTACCAAATCTTAGTAGCCTAGCATTAATACCTCCAAAGACATTGAGTATGAAAATTCCCATTTGTATGGGAGGTGCCACGCCCCCTTTTCCAATTTCAAAAAGGGATAGGTATTAGGAAAGGGACTTACTCTATACAACGCCTTACCAAAATTTAGTAGTCTAGCATTAATACCTCCAAAGATATTGAGTATGAAAGTTCCCATTTGTATGGGAGGTGCCACGCCCCCTTTTCCGATTTCAAAAAGGGAAAGGCATTAGGAAAGGGACTTACTCTATGCAACGCCTTACCAAAATTTACTAGTCTAGCATTTATACCTCCAAAGATATTGAGTATGAAAGTTCCCATTTGTATGGGAGGTGCCACGCCCCCTTTTTCGATTTCAAAAAAAAGTACGTAAGAACCATGCCTTGCTATGTACCTGACCTGTGTGTAAGTTTGGTTAAAATCCGTCCACGTGTTTGAGCATCAAGTGGCGACACGAAAAAAAGTGTTTACTTTTTTTTATAATATGTATAGATTATGTATAGATGAAAAATCTCATTTGTGTGGGAGGTGCCACGCCCCCTTTTCCAATTTCAAAAAGGGATAGGTATTAGGAAAGGGACTTACTTTATACAACGCCTTACCAAAATTTAGTTGTCTAGCATTAATACCTCCAAAGATATTGAGTATGAAAGTTCCCATTTGTATGGGAGGTGCCACTCCCCCTTTTCCAATTTCAAAAAGGGATCGGTATTTGGAACGGGACTTACTTAATACAACGCCTTACCAAAATTTAGTAGTCTGGCATTAATACCTCTAAAGATATTGAGTATGAAACTTCCCATTTGTATGGGAGGTGCCACGCCCCCTTTTTCGATTTCAAAAAAAAGTACGTAAGAACCATGCCTTGCTATGTACCTGAGCTGTGTGTAAGTTTGGTTAAAATCCGTCCACGCGTTTGAGCGTCAAGTGGCGACACGAAAAAAAGTGTTTACTTTTTATAATATGTATAGATTATGTATAGATGAAAAATCTCATTTGTAAGGGAGGTGCCACGCCCCCTTTTCCGATTTCAAAAGCGATAGGTATTAGGAAAGGCACTTACTCTGTACAACGACTTACCAAAACTTAGTAGTCTAGCATTAATACCACCAAAGACATTGAGTATGAAAATTCCCATTTGTATGGGAGGTGCCACTCCCCCTTTTCCAATTTCAAAAAGGGATCGGTATTTGGAACGGGACTTACTTAATACAACGCCTTACCAAAATTTAGTAGTCTAGCATTAATACCTCTAAAGATATTGAGTATGAAACTTCCCATTTGTGTGGGAGGTGCCACGCCCCCTTTTCCAATTTCAAAAAGGGATAGGTATTAGGAAAGGGACTTACTTTATACAACGCCTTACCAAAATTTAGTTGTCTAGCATTAATACCTCCAAAGATATTGAGTATGAAAGATCCCACTTGTATGGGAGCTGCCACGCCCCCTTTTCCGATTTCAAGAAGGGATAGGTATTAGGAAAGGGACTTGCTCTATACAACGCCTTACCAAAATTTAGTAGTCTAGCATTAATACCTCCAAAGATATTGCGTATGAAAGTTCCCATTTGTATGGGAGGTGCCACGCCCCCTTTTCCAATTTCAAAAAGTGATAGGTAATAGGAAAGAGACTTACTTTATACAACGTCTTACCCAATTTCAGTAGTCTAGCGATAATAGTTGCATAGATAGGGGGTATGAAAGATCCCACTTGTGAGGGAGGTGCCACGCCCCCTTTTCCGATTTCGAAAAGGGATAGGCATTAGGAAAGGGACTTACTCTATACAACGCCTTACCAAAACTTATTAGTCTAGCATTAATGCCACCAAAGACATTGAGTATGAAAATTCCCATTTGTATGGGAGGTGCCACGCCCCCTTTTCCGATTTCAAAAAGTGATAGGTAATAGGAAAGAGTCTTACTTTATACAACGTCTTACCAAATTTCAGTAGTCTAGCGATAATAGTTGCATAGATAGGGGGTATGAAAGATCCCACTTGTAACCTTACCAAAATTTAGTAGTCCAGCATAAATACCTCCAAAGATATTGAGTATGGAAGTTCCCATTTGTATGGGAGGTGCCACGCCCCCTCTTCCGATTTCAAAAAGAGATAGGCATTAGGAAAGGGACTTACTCTATACAACGCCTTACCAAAACTTAGTAGTCTAGCATTAATACCACCAAAGACATTGAGTATGAAAATTCCTATTTGTATGAGAGGTGCCACGCCCCCTTTTCCAATTTCAAAAAGGGATAGGTATTAGGAAAGGGACTTACTCTATACAACGCCTTACCAAAATTTAGTAGTCTAGCATTAATACCTTCAAAGATATTGAGTATGAAAGTTCCCATTTGTATGGGAGGTGCCACGCCCCCTTTTCCGATTTCAAAAAGGGAAAGGCATTAGGAAAGGGACTTATTACTCTATGCAACGCCTTACCAAAATTTACTAGTCTAGCATTTATACCTCCAAAGATATTGAGTATGAACTCTATACAACGCCTTAGCAAAATTTAGTAGTCTAGTATTAATACCTCCAAAGATATTGAGTATGAAAGTTCCCATTTGTATAGGAGGTGCCACGCCCCCTTTTCCAATTTCAAAAAGCGATAGGTATTAGGAAAGGGACTTACTTACTTTATACAACCCCTTACCAACTGCAGCTTTATATAACCTGGGGGCTTTCCAAAAGTTTATGCAGACTGTGTCGTTATATAGCCTGGGAGCGTGGCTCCTCCTACTTAAAATTTAGTTGCCTAGCATTAATACCTCCAAAGATATTGCGTATGAAAGCTCCCATTTGTATGGGAGGTGCCACGCCCCCTTTTCCAATTTCAAAAAGGGATAGGTATTAGGAAAGGGACTTACTTTATACAATGCCTTACCAAAATTTAGTAGTCTAGCATTAATACCTCCAAAGATTTTGAGTATGAAAGTTCCCATTTGTATGGGAGGTGCCTCGCCCCCTTTTCCGATTTCAAAAAAAAGTACGTAAGAACCATGCCGGGCTATGTACCTGACCTGTGTGTAAGTTTGGTTAAAATCCGTCCACGCGTTTGAGCGTCAAGTGGGAACGCGAAAAAAAGTGTTTACTTTTTAAAATATGCACAGATTATGTATAGATGAAAAATCTCATTTGTGTGGTAGGTGCCACTCCCCCTTTTCCAATTTCAAAAAGGGATCGGTATTTGGAACGGGACTTACTTAATACAACGTCTTACCAAAATTTAGTAGTACAGCATTAATACCTCTAAAGATATTGAGTATGAAAGCTCCCATTTGTATGGGAGGTGCCACGCCCCCTTTTCCAATTTCAAAAAGCGATAGGTATTAGGAAAGGGACTTACTTTATACAACGCCTTACCAAAATTCAGTTGTCTAGCATTAATACCTCCAACGATATTGAGTATGAAAGTTCCCATTTGTATGGGAGGTGCCACTCCCCCTTTTCCAATTTCAAAAAGGGATAGGTATTTGGAACAGGACTTACTTAATACAACGCCTTACCAAAATTTAGTAGTCTAGCATTAATACCTCTAAAGATATTGAGTATCAAAGTTCCCATTTGTATGGGAAGTGCCACGCCCCCTTTTTCTATTTCAAAAAAAAGTACGTAAGAACCATGCCTTGCTATGTACCTGAGCTGTGTATAAGTTTGGTTAAAATCCGTCCACGCGTTTGAGCGTCAAGTCGGAACGCGAAAAAAAGTGTTTACTTTTTAAAATATGCACAGATTATGTATAGATGAAAAATCTCATTTGTGTGGTAGGTGCCACTCCCCCTTTTCCAATTTCAAAAAGGGATCGGTATTTGGAACGGGACTTACTTAATACAACGCCTTACCAAAATTTAGTAGTACAGCATTAATACCTCTAAAGATATTGAGTATGAGAGCTCCCATTTGTATGGGAGGTGCCACGCCCCCTTTTCCAATTTCAAAAAGGGATAGGTATTAGGAAAGGGACTTACTTTATACAACGCCTTACCAAAATTTAGTTGTCTAGCATTAATACCTCCAAAGATATTGAGTATGAAAGTCCCCATTTATATGGGAGGTGCCACGACCCCTTTTCCGATTTCAAAAAAAAGTACGTAAGAACCATGCCTTGTTATGTACCTGACCTGTGTGTAAGTTTGGTTAAAATCCGTCTACGCGTTTGAGCGTCAAGTGGCGACACGAAAAAGAGTTTTACTTTTTATAATATGTATAGATTATGTATAGATGAAAAATCTCATTTGTATGGGAGGTGGATCGCTCCATTTTCCGATTTCAAAAAGTGATAGGTAATAGGAAAGGGACTTACTTTATACAACGTCTTACCAAATTTCAGTAGTCTAGCGATAATAGTTGCATAGATAAGGGGGTATGAAAGATCCCACTTGTAAGGGAGGTGCCACGCCCCCTTTTCCGATTTCAAAAATTGATAGGTATTAGGAAAGGACTTACTCCATACAACCCCTTACCAAAATTTAGTAGTCTAGCATTAATACCTCTAAAGATATTGAGTATGAAAGTCCCCATTTGTATGGGAGGTGCCACGACCCCTTTTCCGATTTCAAAAAAAAGTACGTAAGAACCATGCCGGGCTATGTACCTGACCTGTGTGTAAGTTGGGTTAAAATCCGTTCACGCGTTTGAGCGTCAAGTGGGAACGCGAAAAAAAAGTGTTTACTTTTTAAAATATGCACAGATTATGTATAGATGAAAAATCTCATTTGTATGGGAGGTGCCACGCCCCCTTTTCCAATTTCAAAAAGGGATAGGTATTAGGAAAGGGACTTACTTTATACAACGCCTTACCAAAATTTAGTTGTCTAGCATTAATACCTCCAAAGATATTGAGTATGAAAGTTCCCATTTGTATGGGAGGTGCCACGCCCCCTTTTCCAATTTCAAAAAGGGATCGGTATTTGGACAGGGGCTTACTTTATACAACGTCTTACCAAAATTTAGTAGTCTAGCATTAATACCTCTAAAGATATTGAGTATGAAAGTCCCCATTTGTATGGGAGGTGCCACGACCCCTTTTCCGATTTCAAAAAAAAGTACGTAAGAACCATGCCTTGCTATGTACCTGACCTGTGTGTAAGTTTGGTTAAAATCCGTCTACGCGTTTGAGCGTCAAGTGGCGACACGAAAAAGAGTTTTACTTTTTATAATATGTATAGATTATGTATAGATGAAAAATCTCATTTGTATGGGAGGTGCATCGCTCCCTTTTCCGATTTAAAAAAGTGATAGGTAATAGGAAAGAGACTTACTTTATACCACGGCTTACCAAATTTCAGTAGTCTAGCGATAATAGTTGCATAGATAAGGGGGTATGAAAGATCCCACTTGTAAGGGAGGTGCCACGCCCCCTTTTCCGATTTCAAAAATTGATAGGTATTAGGAAAGGACTTACTCCATACAACGCCTTACCAAAACTTAGTAGTCTAGCATTAATACCTCTAAAGATATTGAGTATGAAAGTCCCCATTTGTATGGGAGGTGCCACGACCCCTTTTCCGATTTCAAAAAAAAGTACGTAAGAACCATGCCTTGCTATGTACCTGACCTCTGTGTAAGTTTGGTTAAAATCCGTCTACGCGTTTGAGCGTCAAGTGGCGACACGAAAAAGAGTTTTACTTTTTATAATATGTATAGATTATGTATAGATGAAAAATCTCATTTGTATGGGAGGTGCATCGCTCCCTTTTCCGATTTCAAGAAGTGATAGGTATTTGGAAAGGGACTTACTTTAGGGGTATGAAAGATCCCACTTGTATGGGAGGTGCCACGCCCCCTTTTCCGATTTCAAAAAGGGATAGGTATTAGGAAAGGGACTTACTCTATGCAACGCCTTACCAAAATTTAGTAGTCTAACATTGATACCTCTAAAGATATTGAGTATGAAAGTTCCCATTTGTATGGGAGGTGCAAAGCCCCCTTTTCCGATTTCAAAAAAAAAGTACGTAAGAACCATGCCGGGCTATGTACCTGACTTGTGTGTAAGTTTGGTTAAAATCCGTCCACGCGTTTGAGCGTCAAGTGGCGACACGAATAAAAGTGTTTACTTTTTATAATATGTATAGATAATGACCAGGGAACGGGCAAAGATAGGTATTAGGAAAGGGACTTACTTTATACAACTCCTTACCAAAATTTAGTTGTCTAGCATTAATACCTCCAAAGATATTGAGTATGAAAGTTCCCATTTGTATCGGAAGTGCCACGCCCCCTTTTCCGATTTCAAAAAGGGAAAGGCATTAGGAAAGGGACTTACTCTATGCAACGCCTTACCAAAATTTAGTAGTCTAACATTGATACCTCCAAAGATATTGAGTATGAAAGTTACCATTTGTATGGGAGGTGCAAAGCCCCCTTTTCCGATTTCAAAAAAAAAGTACGTAAGAACCATGCCGGGCTATGTACCTGACCTGTGTGTAAGTTTGGTTAAAATCCGTCCACGCGTTTGAGCGTCAAGTGGCGACACGAACAAAAGTGTTTGCTTTTTATAATATGTATAGATAATGACCAGGGAACTCTACAGCGTCCATAGACTATAAAAACAAGGCAACAGATGGACAAAGATCAGAACGAAACTAAACACTGAGGATGAAGGAACGCTGAAACCGGTTTGTCACAAAACCAAATTTGACAAGGAATGCGGAAAACCCGTTCAATATACATAAACTTTCCACCTTGTCGGAAAATCAACAAAGCAAAATAATTTTTTTTTTTTCAGAGGATTAACTTCAGGGATAATTCCACTTCTACTTTTTATGGACTATACTACTATAATGAAGGATTTTTTCCGGTGGATACAACAAAAATTAAATTTAATGGAGCGCCAGTAATTTTTGTTCCAGGCAATGGAGGATCGTATAAACAAGTAAGTCGTACTTTGCCATTACTATGATTAAATTTCTAATATTTCAACTAATGTATATGGGTCAAAACATGACATTTTTAAATCACCTCAAATTTATAAAAATACCTTAACAATAAATAGTCTAGTCATGTTAGGCATTTTAATCCCCAACCTGCAAAAAAATTACTAGTAAGCTGTTATTTTGTATCACCTTAGTTACGGGATGGTATTGTGATGAAAATGTGAAAATCGACATTGATACCGTGAGCGCTGAAAAGGTTATAACGGGCAAAAGAATTTTCCCAAACATCTCGCGATTAGTTCTATCTACAGAAGAAATCTTTTAGTTTTACAGTTTGTTACGAAATTTCCCATCGAAAATGTCTTGATAGGTTTTTTTTGTAAGAGGTACAGTTTTCGAGTGCATAGTGACAAAAACTATGCTTACAGGTGGTTTTTTGTATCACATTTTGTAAGGCGTGAAAACATCCTTTTTATGAAAAGGTAAATTTTGTTCGCTAGAAGGTCAAGAGGCGAGCCATCCGTCGGGCGCACATACGGAAACACAACACAGTGCCCAATGCCGTATCCGTCTCTGAGGTCAAGAAAGCCCTAATGAAGGCCAAACCCTCAAAATCCATCGCACCCAACGGAATCGCCATGAAGATGATCAAACACCTAGGCCACGAGGGACAGAGTTATTTAGCGGCTCTTTTTAATCTCTTTCTAACTACTTTCGTTATACCTGAGATATGGAAACAGGCGATTGTAGTTCCCCTCCCCGAAGGTTTTGGGGAGTGTTGTCGAATTAACAGTCCTTGGCCGGATTTGACCCCGGTACGCTCCGGTACTCCCTTGCGGTACTGCCCGACTGTCGTGGTAGCGATTTATGACTAGTGAAACCTTCTAGGTCATGTCACTCCTCCTTCCGTAATTGGGCCCGACGGTATTGCCATGTAGATGTTGAAACACCTAGGGCACGAGGGACAAAGTTATTTGGCGGCTCTCTTTAACCTCTCGCTCACCACTTTCGTCATTCCAGAGATTTGGAAACAAGCGATTGTGGTCCCCCTACTAAAACCTGGGAAGCCGGCGCACCAAGGAGAATCATATCGCCCGATATTTCTCGTGTCGCCGGTAGCGAAGTTATTGGAGACCATTCTGCCCCATACTACACTGCAAACTTGCAGTTGGCCGAACATAAACATGGCTTCCGTAAGACACGCACAACAACCGCTTTCAATACCATTAAAACGCAGATAAAGTATGGTTTGAATCAACACCCACCAAACCATAGGACGTTTCTCGTGGCACTTGACCTATCAAATGCATTTGATATGGTCAACCACGCCACACTTCTTCGAGATCTGAAAGGGACACCGCTCCCTGCCGGCCTTAAAAGGGGGACCGCTAATTACCTCAATGGTCGACAGGCATCAGTCAAATTTGGAACATGACATCTAGACCACGAAGAATCAAACAAGGGGTGCCGCAGGGTGGTGTCCTATCCCCCCTTTTGTTTAATTTCTATATTTCGAGGCTTCCTCCCCCACCAGACGGAGTCTCCATTGTTTCCTAGGTTGACGACTGCACGATTATGGCTTCGGGTAAGGGCCCCTCCATTGACGAACTCTGTACGAGGATTAACTGCTACCTCCGAGACCTTTCGAGCTTCTCCACCAAGCGAGACCTGACCCTATCTCCGATTAAATCGATGGCGACACTTTTTACGACATGGAATGCGCAGATGGGACAAGAGTTAAACGTCCACGTATATGGAGTACATATACCTACTGTCAATCACCGCAATAGCATCTAGGGTACAGAGACGCAACAAAATCCTCAAGTCGGCGTCCGGCAGTAATTGGGGAAAAGGTGAAGAAACTTTGCAAGCCACAGATAAGGCTATTCACCGACCGGTTATTGATTACGCTACACCCATATGGTCGCCCAACCTTGCTGACACCGACTGGAGGAAGTTGCAAGTCTGCCGAAACACCGCCATCAGAACTGCCACGGGATGTCTGCTTATGTCATCGGAGTTTCACCTTCATCAGGAGCCCAAAATGCTCAATACACGTGAGGATGCGGAACTACTGAGCAGACAGTTTCTACTGACCGTAATAGACATTGAACCACCTGAAAATCTGATGAGAAGCGTATTCTTCCGAGGGAGACTAGAGTCATCCTAGCACAACTTCGCTCTGGATATTGTAAAAGGTTAAACTCTTACTTATCCAGACTGAACCCTACCATACCAAATACGTGCCGTGCATGTGGTGTGTCCCCTCATGATACGAAACATGTCTTTTCCTGTTCAATTGAACCCACTCTTCTAACACCTATTTCACTCTGGTCCAACCCTGTTGAAACGGCGCTTTTCCGTTAGAAGAGCTTGTTGACGATTCTCTGAGTGATCGTGCCCATTAGGCAGGGCGAAGCGCTGTTAATAACAACAACAACAACAACTGAGTAAATTTTAATCATTATATCTCCCATAATCATTTTATACTCAACCGTAAGAAAAAAACAAGAGGCAGAAAGGCGTAAGTGAGACGAGCTTAAGCTACTAACCAGCAAGAACAACGGCCGAAAAGTCTACCACTTCTCTTCCCTCATATATGGAAAAACCGAGCAACGCGGCCGCCGTGGTGTGAAGGTAGTGTTGCCGGCCTACCACACCGAAGGTCCATGGTTCGAGCCCTGGTACAGGTAACATCAAAAGTGATTTGAAAAAAGTTTTTCAAAACGGGGTCGCCCCTCGGCAGTGGTTTGGCAAACTCTCCGTGTGTATTTCTGCTATGACAGGCTTCTCAGCAAAAATTCATCTCCTTTGTAGATGCCGTTCGGAGTCGGCAAAAAACTGTAGGTCCCACCAATTTGTACGGAAAATTCAAATCGGCACACCACAAATTGGAAGAGAAGCTTGGCGCAAAAATCTCTTAGGAGGTTTATGATGATATACTTGTTGTATATCGCGCCATAGAGATAGAGCAACTACACAGACTAGAACCCGACCCCACAATCGAAGTTGTTAGAACTGGTGTTCCCCACCAGACTATAACGAGATACGAGTAGCAATATCGCGATTAAAAAACAACAAAGCCACGGGCGCTGACGGTAAAAAGGCGAGAAGCTGCCCAAATTTACGCGGAATCAGCCTCCTTAATGCCGCATATTATGCGAAAGACGAAGGCCGAAAGCAGTGCGGCTTCAGACATGTTAAATCTACCATCGACCATTTCCTTGTGGACTTAAAAGCCGCCTTCGGCGGCCTGTATGCCGCTATGTCTGGATTTGGTTTTCCAGCAAAACGTATACGGCTGTGCAAAATTACGTTAAGCAATACCACCAGCGCAATCAGAATCGGGAAGGTCCTCTCCGAGCCGTTCAAAACTAACCGAGGTTTGAGACAGGGTGACCCGCTATCGTGCGATTTCTTCAATTTAATGCTAGAGAAAATAATACAAGCCGCAAAACTTCACCGCTCAGGAACCATCTATTACAAGAGTTTGGAATTGCTGGCGTATGCCGATGACATTGACAAATTGAATAAAGAAGCGCAAAAAGTGGGTTTGGCGGTGAACGAGGGCAAAACGAAGTACCTTCTGTCATCATGCAAAGAGTCAGCGCATTCGCACCTTGGCACCCACACTCCTGTTGGCAGCCATAAGTTTGAAATAGTAAAGGACTTCGTTCATCTGGAAACCATCATTAACACCAACAATCGTGTCAGCTTAGAAATCCAGCGAAGAATTACTCTTTCCAATAAATGTTATTTTGGACTAAACAGGCAATTGAGAAGCAAATTCCTTTCTCGACGAACAAAAACCATGCTTTACAAGCATGAACGATGACAGCCGTAGATGAGTCGGGCCCCTGAAGTATTGGAGAAAAAAGTTCTGTGAAGGATTTATGGGCCTCTACGCAGACATCGACATTGTCCAACGAACTAAAACCCAGCGGCTACGTTGACTTCGCCGTGTAATGCGAATGGAAGATGCTCCAGCCCGGAAGGTATTCTTGTCGAAACCCAACTATGGGAGAAGAGGAAGAGGAAGGCTCTCACTCCGCTAGAAAGACCAAGTGGAGGGCGATCTGCGATCCCTTGACGTTTCTAATTGGCGTGAACTGGCAAAAGATAGAGTCAGGTAGGCAGGTACGGAAGGAGGGGTGACATGACCTAGAAAGTGCCACTGGTCATACCAAATCGCTACCACGACAGTCGGGCAGTACTGCAAGGGAGTACCAGAGCTTACGGTTGATATCCGGCAAAGGCCTGTCACTTCCGACAACACTCCCCAAAACCTTCGGGGTGTGTGGTTGTCGGTAAAAACAACAACAAGCGCTTTGTTGGAAGGCAAAAATTGTTCAGACGGTTAAACAAACAGATGTTAAGGGCTGTTGACCTATATATGTATGTATCTCTCATACCAGATAAAATATGGAACTTAATAAGATCGCTTATTGCAGCACTCTATGAGGGGGATTTCGTCGAAGGCTGAGGTAACACTCAGTCGATCCAGAGTCACGTAGTGGTTCCCCAAAACCCCTACTGAATAAAAATAACACGGTGGTTATGCTTTAATATCGAATGCACACACACACACGCAGCCTCGGATCTGGTGGCGAGAGCAGCTTTCCGTCACGAAAGAGTGAGATGGTAGAGCGGAGGCGAGACGGTAATCCGAGAACGGCGGCGGTAGTTGACGGTGGTAACTGGTGGGCGGGAGGTAGTAGTAGCGGAGCCGGCGGATGGTCGGTGACGGTGGTTGGTAATTGGCTATAAATGGTAAACGGGGGTGCTCTCCAAAATGACAGGTGGGATTCGGTCGTGGGTGATCAGGCTGGAACGAGACTAATGGGAGCTGCTTAGAATGGGGTATTCACGCGGACCCCCCCTTTGCTCCGCCAATGGACTCGATGCTCAAGCAAGCAGTGACATGTCATCCATCGGTGAAGCGTGGGGTAGCCAACGTCATGGCAATAGTCCAAAAACCTCGGTAGCCGAAGGCTACCATGAGTCAAGCTTACGCGAAGTGCAATGCGCAAGCTTTAACCCTGCAAGATTGCAAAGGCACACGGTGCAATGTGGCTTCGCGAACTCGGTAGCCGAAGGCTACCATGAGTCAAGCTTACGCGAAGTGCAATGCGCAAGCTTTAACCCTGCAAGATTGCAAAGATACACGGGGCAATGTGGCTTCGCGAACTCACCTAATGGGAGCTGGTTTATTGGGTGTTGGATTTGCCTACTTGTACCCTAACGTTGATAAACTGACTGCGAATTACAACGTTGGATTGCGCACAACTATGCTGATCGGCGAAATTGGCCCGCCATTGTTGCTTCTTGTGCTAGTGGATACGTCGCTGCCCACACTAGTGAAGGCGTCGCTGCTCACACTAGTGGCGTAGTTGCTATAACGTGGGCGCCGTATATAGCGTGCGCGAAGTTAAGTTAGGGGGGTGGTAAGTGGTTTCCTGCTACTACGGTGTGGGTGTCGGTTTTTTACGTATGGAAGGGGGTGTAATAAGGGGTGCGGGTGATATTGTAACGTCACGTTACAGTTCCCCTCCCACTTCGGGTGACGGAAAGCTGCGGTGGGCCGCGAAAGAAGATGTTCGGTATCTCCTATAGGGGCGGGGTTGGTATTGGTTGGCATTGGTTTTTATTTATTTATATATATTTCTTAAAACTAACAGGGTTTATTGTTCTTACTGATAGTGATTTCGTTAACTAACAAAGTATTTTGTAAATAATAGTTTCAATTTCATCTTTAGGCAGTTCATTTTTACTCTCCCTTTTAAATTTTTTTTTTTTGCTCCCAAAACAATAATATTTTATTCAATAACATTTCACTTATTATCTAATCTTCTAATGTTTCTCCACCATGTTGACGGTATGTACCCCTTCATGCAAATTTCAGCGTGCCAGTCATCCACTTTCTTCAACCGCACGTACTTCCCCTTCCAATATGCCTTCCATTTGCGCGCGGGTTTGCGGTAGGCCTTGAACGCGCTTGAAGAATTCCTCCTACCCCGCCTCATCCGTTGGCTGTACCTCTTTGGGTACATCGATCGGTGGCTCCTCCCGCGCCCCTTCACCTCTTTCGTGTGCTTCGTTCGATGTTGTCGGTGTTGGTTGTACCTCTTCGGATACATCGATTGGTGGTGCATCGCTTTCCACCACCTCGCGCATTGCACATAGGGTCTCGGTAATTGGGGGCCCGTAGAAAATTTGCACCCGTTGTATGATGGCCTTATTTTTTGGCCATGGCCGTGACTCAAACGGGGGTTGCCACGGCTTGATTGCTTTGGGGGAGTCGGGTGGTGGCGGCTGCTTCCTGTTTCTTCTGCCTATGTTGACGCGACGAGTGGCTACGATAGAATGCGCGGGTTGAGCTTTTTGTTTTACTTTTTAATTTTAAAGTCGCAGGATTTTAGGTCTTGTAGGTGGGCGTGATCCGTTTTCCTACGTGGCTGGCTACAGTGTTGTAAGTTCACCGTATTTACAGAAACGTATTTGACCACTAGGTATGGCCCAGAGAACTTTGGCGCTAGCTTTTGTGCGAAACTGTTCGCTGCTGACGAGAGCGGGTGATCTCTTTTCATCACCTTTTCCCCCCACGGCGGGTTTCCATTGCCGTCTGCGTAGGTCGTAATATTTCTTTTGTGTTTTCGAGGCTTTTGTCAGGTGCGCCTTTATTTCTGCCCATAGCTCGGTTATGGGTGGGGGTACTGTTGGTGGCTCGTCTGGTACTGTCCCTTCCGTCCTCGCTTGTCGTGGGATTGTGAAGGTGTGACCGAAGTTTATTTCTGCTGCGGATGCTTGCGTTGATTCATGTTGTGCGGTGTTAATTGCGAAGGCTATCTGCGGGAGTTCGTGATCCCAGAGGCGGTGGCTGTCCCGTGATCGGTGTGCTATCATAGTTTTACTACTCGGTTTACCCTTTCCGTCGGGTTTTCATGGGGTGCATAAGTGGTGGTGAATTTGTGTTCGATTTGGTGATCTCTTAGGTATTTAGCTAGCGCATTCCCAACTGTCTTCCGTTGTCGGTAAGGAAGATTCGTGGACAGCCAAATCGGTAGATGACCCTTTCCTGGAGGGCTTTGATGACGCTGTTGGTGGTTGCTTGGCGCACCGGCACTAATTCGACCCATTCCGAGACAAGCACAAGCAGGCAGGTGTTTCCTCGCTTCAAGCGCGGCAGTGGCCCAACAAAATCTGCCGTGACGATCTCCCATGGTCTGGAGCATTGCATTGTGGCCATTAACCCCGCTGGGCGACGTTGCTCCACCTTGCATTCGGCGCATTTGATGCACTTTCTTATGTGTACCAGCACGTCTCGGTGCATGCCCGGCCAGTAGTAGTTCTCCTGCGCTCTCTTAAGGGTTTTTCGTATTCCAAGGTGGCCAGCGGTTGGCGCATTGTGTACTTCCCTTAAGATGTCCTCTCTTCGCTTCTCGGGGGAGAGTTTGCTTTTTAGAGCGATATGCCGAAAGAGGCGGTTATCGACGAGTTGGTAGTCTGGAGTCGATGTCGCGTTCTCTTTTACCTGCAGCACTTTCCTTTCGTACCACCCTTTTGCCCTGGCATTCACGGTATACAAGGTATCTGGCTCCGATTCTGGCAGTGGGCACCGGGACAGTGCGTCTGCTACAACGTTTTGGGCTTGTGACGGACTTTTCCTTTATGCCGGGGTTAGCTCAGTCCGTCCGGGGTTCCTGTGGGGTAGAGAACGAATCCCTAACGTCTCCTTTTAAAGAGAAAAACCCCTGTTTAATAAATTGTGTACAAATATATGTTTTATTTGGTAATTCAATGCTACTCTATCCAAAACTACTTCTCATACGGCGAGGCTAGGAAAACCCGCCGCGTATACCTTAATAATACCCTGCTCTACTAAAGGTCGCGGAGGTAGCAAACCACCACTAACCTTCCCGACAGCGGAGTTAGGAAAACCCCCACTGTGTATAAATCTTGTAAAAGTTGCGGAGGTAGGAAACCACCACTAGCCTTCCAAACAGTAGAGTTAGAAAACCACCTACTGTATATAAAATATAAAGTTCGTGAGTTAGGAAACCCCAGGAACTTCTTTCACCGCTGAGCAATGCGTCAGCAGGCTAGTATGCCTATCTAGCTTCCCCCTGACTTAGCGAAATTGTCGCCCTTTTATACTTGTCCGCGCGCAGGTGGACAGTTATTTTACAATAACAAATTCTAATCTTAGGTAATTACATTATTTACCGTAGCTCGATATATATATACAATATAATATACTTTCTAACTTTTTATGTGTGCGCCCTTTCCACCTGGAATGCCCCTTTCGCCCGCTATCATATGTTCGCGCATATTGGTGCTAACGCTGCTTAGATCAGCTGGTCATATATTCCTCACTACGTGTGATGCTGCTAAATTTGCTTCACTCCCGTCATGAGCTAAGAATGCTTTTTTTCCTTTTCTTCTTTATGCTATGTCCGCTTGCATTGGGTTGTCCAAATATGTAGGCGTGCGCGTGAATGTGAAAAAAGCACCGCTGCTTGAGTTGGCTGACCCTTTTGCTTGCTGGAATGCCGGTTAATTTGTTTGTGCAATATTTGTTTATTGCAAACTAGAATTGTCGCTTGGTTAGCTGCTCATATTTTGCCTAATTATTAAAAAGTGTATTAGGGGGTTCGGGGAAAAAAGTGCATATTAGAGTATCCAGAAAAATATGTGTATTTGTACCAATTTATACCGCGGAATTCATTGTGGTATAATATAATAAATATTCAAATATATGTACACTAGGGTGTTCCAAAATTTAGAAACCCGTGATTTCAAAATGTATATTTTTATTAAAAATTCATATCATGTGAATAAAAGTAATTCAGTACTACCGTGTTGTGTGTAATGTGTGAGCTCCAAAACCGGTGGGTTTGGGTCCTCACACTCTCCCCTCACCTGCCGCAACAAGGGCTACCGTTACGAGGCCCGTCCTGGTTATCCTCACCCTGTACCTCTTGGCATCTACGTTCCGGTGGAACATCATCTTCCTTCGCCTTGCCCGTGCCTCTTCGACGTGCGCCTCTATATCAGCCACCAAAGTACTTGGGAGGGGGTCGACTCCTGTTTTATTGGCCACGGTGATCGTCGTTGACCCTTGGAGCCATCGCTCAATCTCCCCGACGATACCCCTGTGTCGTTGTTGGTCGTGTCGCCGTTTCCGCTCCGCGTGCCCAGTGTGCCGTTGCTTGCCGCTAGACTCAACACATCGCTCTTCTCGGTCGAGTCAGGGCCCTTGATAGCCTCGCATATATAGCGCTTGGTCGGTGGGGTGTCTGACTCCCCGGGCGTGGCATTCTTGTTGTACACCCGTATCCTCATCCTTATACTCCTTGTGTATTCCATGTACCCACGGCCCGGAATTTCCTCGTCCTCTTGGCGAATCGACATCTCGCCCTGCCTCGGTGGGGCTTCGCCACAACTTGCCTCACTCTCTGAAGATATCGAGATTGGTATCCCCTCTCGCACCAATGGTCTACGGTCATACCACTCGTCTTCACTGCAGCTTGGACTTCTAATTTGGCTGCTCCGGTCGTCAAATTGCTCCACAGAGCCGCACTCTGACACCGCTTCATATTCGGGGCTCCGGCTGGACTCACCCTCGATAAGACACCCAAACTCCTCTGTGTCTTCACTGTCGGCATCGATCTCGGCGCCGGTATAGCCCTCATTGTCTGGCTCTGCGCCTGCCAGGTCACTGACGCTCACCTCTTCGCTCGCAGTTGTTTCCATATCGTGTTCGTCTTCGCTGTGCACTGACCCTGTCGTGCCGCCTTGTCGCCTGATCCACAAGCGGAGGGAACCGTCCTTGGCGTTTTCGGTGGTGTAATTAGTTACTGCGCGGTTGTTCATGATAAAAGACTTTAATTTATTTGCACGTCGGCGCCTCATATTTATACTCGTCCTCGCCGTTCTCCTAACAGTGGTTTTCCAGGCAGCATTGTCTTCGCGATCTTCTTTGTTGAGCATTTTGTTCTTGCAGGATAATTATACTTCCTCATATGTTTTGTTTGTGTCAACGTGTGTATGTTTTGTGGCGCTTGGTAGTTGTATTGTGGTGACTGATGAATGTTCGCTGAAGGGGTTTGCGCCTGACGTTCGATTAGATGTTTCTCTATCGGATGATCTCTCGCGATCTGGGCCTTGTTCGAAAATGTAATGTTATACAAAATTCCGTCATTAGGTTGTAGCATTGGCTGGCTATGTTGTTGGCGTAGTTCATCGCCATCTGTATCCCGTTATCCATGGTTGGGGTTTGTCCTTCTACTTGTACTGCGTGCCACCCACTCCGGCCACCGTCTACCACGTGTTGATAATTGTTTACCCCTGCTGTTCTTAAACCATTTTGACTTGAATTAGCGAGTGCTAGTGACCCACATATCGCCACCGTTCTACAATCGTCTTGACCTTGCTCCGTGACTACGGCCAGTTGTTCTGTGTGCTCCCCGACGGAGACCTCGGTGTTCGGGGTTCTACTACACGATGCTGATGATGGCTCGTGTTGTGTTGTTGCTATCGTCGTCAGCCGTCTGGTTTGTTCCCCGATGGGAACTTCGGTGAAGCCACCATTCGGGGCTTGGCGAGACGCCTTCGACTTACCACGCTCACGGGATGAATGTGTTTGTCTTTCTGCTGCCGGACTTGCTTCTTCTTCGACTGTCGCCTGATGGTACGCGTTCAACTCGCTTACATGTGCCGTTCTCTTTTTGCCGTTATACACCTTGTCTAGCTCGACGATCACCTGCGATACGAAGTTCGTGACACGATGAGGCCCACTGTATCTTGGTGCCAACTTTGCTGCGAAGTTATCCACTGCCTTGGACAGCTGGTGCTCTTTTACTAATACCAGATTGCCCACAGCCGGTTGCCACTGTCTCCTACGTAAATTGTAATGCCTTGCCTGCTCCGCTGATGCTTGTTGTTGTCTACGTCGTACCATCTGATACACCTCCTTCATTTTCGCCATCTTTTCACTGAGAATCACCTTCTCCTCGCATGTGCCAAAAGTTTGCTCATCGTAGAGGGCGTTGGGGATCCTCGGTTCCCTACCCTGTACTACGAATGCTGGACTGTAGCCTGTTGACTCGCCTACGCTCGTATTCAGTGCAAGTGTCATCTCTGGCAACAACTCATCCCATATCTTATGCTCCTTTTGAGAATTTATCTACAAAAACTAATGCCATCGTATTTCCATGCTTCGAGCGAGGGAGTGGTCCAACGAAATCTGCACAAATAGTAGCAAAAGGTTCATCAGCAATCTGCGTGAGCATCGTACCTGCAGCTTGTTGTTGGCCGGGCTTGTAGACTTGGCATGCGTGGCATTGTTGCACTTACTTCCGTATGTCTCTAAACATTCCAGGCCAGTAGTACCTCATCATTGCACGCGCGACTGATTTCCGTATACCCATGTGTCCTGCGCTCGGTGTGTCGTGTATTTCGTTGAGCACTCTTCTCCTCTCTGATGTCGGCACACATAACTTCCACGGTACCGCATCCTCGCCATCCATTTGACTCCCTATTCGTCGATACAATCGTCCTCCCTCCATCACGAAATCGGGGAATTTCTCCGGCTCTTTCGCTACTTCGGCCATTTTCGTTGTGTACCATTTGCAGGTAACACCCTCCTCCTTCATACTTCCCAATTGTTCTTCCAGCGGCTGCCTCGAGAGTGCGTCGGCGACCACATTCATTTTGCCTTTCCGGTATTGTACGTTGAACGAGTACTGCTGCAATTCAAGCGCCCATCTAGCGATCCGGCCCGATGGACTCTCGATCGCGTTCAACCATTTCAAAGCCAAGTGATCAGTGATTACCGTAAAATTATATCCCACCACATATGGCCTCATCTTC
This sequence comes from Merzomyia westermanni, assembly GCA_949987695.1. Taxonomy (NCBI): domain Eukaryota; kingdom Metazoa; phylum Arthropoda; class Insecta; order Diptera; family Tephritidae; genus Merzomyia; species Merzomyia westermanni. The sequence goes on along the minus strand of OX465290.1, from coordinate 113,141,469 downwards.
CTGGTAGCCCAAACGATGGCTAGACACTCCTTCTCCGTTGCCGAGTAGTTTATTTCGGCCTTATTCAGCCGACGGCTCGCGTATGCTATTACTCGTTCCTCGTCGTCCAACCCCTGGGTAAGAACTGCACCAAGGCCGAAATCGCTCGCATCAGTCTGTAACCGGAACCTGTTCGACAAATCTGGGCACGCCAATGGTGGTGCTTGTATAAGCGCGTTCTTCAACGCTTCGAATGCCACCTGCTGTTCCTCGCACCATTTCCACTTCCTTCCTTTCTTCACGTACGTTGCTTCGGTACCACGAAACTACTCCTAGAAATCGCCTTAACTCTCGTATGTTCTGTGGTGGCGTCAGTTCCTTGATGGCTGCGATTTTGTCAGTGTCCGTATGGATACCCTCTTCACTGAGCACGTGACCTAGATATTTTAAACTTTTCTTAAAAAACTCACATTTCTCCGGATTGATCTTCAAGTTGGCTCGTCGTAATCTTTCAAAAACTTCTTTCAGGTGGGTGATATGATCTTCCAATGTCGTGCTAGTAATTATGACATCGTCTAGGTAGGCGAATGCGTGTGGTTCCAGCTCTGGGCCAATGACTCGATCGAGTGCTCTCTGAAATGTGGCAGGGGCAGAGTGTAACCCAAACGGCATCACTTTCCACTGGTACAATCCTCGTCCGGGTACCGTAAATGCTGTGAATTGCTTACTCCTTTCTTCCATCGGGATTTGCCAATAACCATTTTTAAGATGCAGGCTGCTTATAAAACGCGCGCTTCTAAGTCTATCCAAAATATGTTGTATTCGGGGTAATGGGTAGGCATCTGGTACCGAACGTGCGTTGAGTTACCGATAGTCGACGCAGAGTCTCCATTTGCCGTTCTTCTTCCGGGCCAGAACTATCGGCGCGCTGTGTGGGCTATGGGATGGCTCGATACAACCTTTATCTATTAGCTCGTCTATCTCCTTGTTTATTATCTCTTGCATCTTTGGGTTCTTTGGAAAATACCTTTTTTTATTGGCCGGTCATCTCGCATTACTATCTTGTGGGTGGTTATGTTCGACACGCCGGACATCTCTTCAAAAATCTGTAACTCATGTTTGAGAAAGTTACTCACCGCATCGCCTGTACTGTTCTCCGCTAGTGGGACCTCGTGTTCACGCCTCGCGGTCTCCTCGGCACCTTTGCTCTCTTCGTACATGTTGCCTCTGGCTGCTTCTGATCATCCACTTGCAATACTAACGTCTCATTGCCGCATTTCAACTCCAGCTTAGCCTTTGCCAGATAGTCCGTTCCGATCACGACGCCTTTGTTTGCCCAACTTGATCTCCGCCTCTACCGCTTGAACTACCCTATGTGCTCTGCCATCACCCATTATCACTCTTGTCTCTACCTGCTTGGATCTGCGCTTGTTCAACTTCGCGGCTACCTTCTCGTTAACAAAGCTCGTTAACAAAGCCTCTAGCGTGATTGCAGCCAAGATTCGCCCTTGGGTCTGCCTAAGTGTTTTTGTCGTGCACGAGGATTTGTTGTTGGAGACGCCACCCATCGCGATTATAGTCGTGGGTCTATAGTCCCTTGCTGCTGTCTGGTCGCATCACTTTTTGCTCCTGCGGCCTCCTGTCTCGGGTGTTCCTTCTCTCTCTCGCCCGCTTGCATACACTGGTACCTCTCCTCTGGTCTTCGTGGTACGAATGGTCTCGCTGTTGGTTTTAGTGTGTCCTTCTCTGGCGTGATGTTTTCATAATCTTCAACCAGGCTGACCAATCCGTCCAGGCTATTGAAATCACTCCTTTTTACGTACAGCTGGTACTCTCGCCGCGAGTTCCTATATATCCTGTCCAGCTTCTTGTCGTCGGTATAATCGCCGTGTCGCATTAACCCCTGTAACGATAGCACGTAATCTTTAAACGCCTCACCTGGTCGCTGGACTCGCTGCCGGATTTCGTCATCCAAATTCTCAAAGTACCTGGTTCTTAGCAAAAACTTTAGGAAGTCTTTCTTAAAGGCTTCCCATTCTTGCCAGTGTTGTTGCGGTACCATACCAACGCCTTATCTTTCAAAAGCTCCGGTAACGCTCGTGGGATGGAGTTGCGACCAACGTCGTAGCTGTCGGCCAGCTCCTCCACCCGTTCAATAAAACTTAGAGGGTCCTTTCCGCCGTCGTATTTAAGACCCCTCTTACGTACTCGATCCATTATGTTCGTGTGGGATACGGGCTGGTACGTTACGTATGGTTGCTGCTGTGCGGCTTCCTCGTGCCCGTGTATGTCGACCGAATTCTTACTCGTTTGCTTCCCGTCTGGAATGCCACTGTTGCCTGGTAACATTAGTTGGTCGCCAAGCCTTGGAGTTATTGGTATTGGATGCTGCGTCTCTAGTTCGCTGAAACGAGCCTCGAGGCTTGACTCGCTACCTTGTGACTGGATGAAGTTCGCCAAGCGCTTTCGTAGCTCCCTCACTGTTCCACCAGCCTCTAGGTTAAATTCTGCCGCATATTTTACCAGCTCCTCGCGGTTGAGGTAGTATACCCACGTAACTCTCGCCATTATGTCTTTAAGTCTTTCTTGCTGATTTCTGTAAAACTGTTTCTTCACGTAATTTTTGGTTTCCTCTGTGTGTTTCCGCTGTATCCTTTGCGATTATCCTCGTTTTTAGCTATCTACCATGTGACCCTATTTTATAGTCCCTGCTCGGGCGCCATTTGTGACGGACTTTTCCTTTATGCCGGGGTTAGCTCAGTCCGTCCGGGGTTTCTGTGGGGTAGAGAACGAATCCCTAACGTCTCCTTTTAAAGAGAAAAACCCCTGTTTAATAAATTGTATACAAATATATGTTTTATTTGGTAATTCAATGCTACTCTATCCAAAACTACTTCTCATACGGCGAGGCTAGGAAAACCCGCCGCGTATACCTTAATAATACCCTGCTCTACTAAAGGTCGCGGAGGTAGCAAACCACCACTAACCTTCCCGACAGCGGAGTTAGAAAAACCCCCACTGTGTATAAATCTTGTAAAGGTTGCGGAGGTAGGAAACCACCACTAGCCTTCCAAACAGTAGAGTTAGAAAAACCCCTACTGTATATAAAATATAAAGTTCGTGAGTTAGCAAACCCCAGGAACTTCTTTCACCGCTGAGCAATGCGCCAGCAGGCTACTATGCCTATCTAGCTTCTCCCTGACTTAGCGAAATTGTCGCCTTTTATACTTGTCCGCGCGCAGGTGGACAGTTATTTTACAATAACAAATTCTAATCTTAGGTAATTACATTATTTATCGTAGCTCGATATATATATACAACATAATATACTTTCTAACTTTTTATGTGTGCGCCCTTTCCACCTGGAATGCCCCTTTCGCCCGCTATCATATGTTCGCGCATATTGGTGCTAGCGCTGCTTAGATCAGCTGGCCATATATTCCTAACTACGTGTGATGCTGCTAAATTTGCTTCACTCCCGTCATGAGCTAAGAATGCTTTTTTTCCTTTTCTTCTTTATGCAATGTCCGCTTGCATTGGGTTGTTCAAATATGTAGGCGTGTGCGTGAATGTGAACAAAGCACCGCTGCTTGAGTTGGCTGACCCTTTTGCTTGCTGGAATGCCGGTTAATTTGTTTGTGCAATATTTGTTTATTGCAAACTAGAATTGTCGCTTGGTTAGCTGCTCATATTTTGCCTAATTATTAAAAAGTGTATTAGGGGTTCGGGAAAAAAAGTGCATATTAGAGTATCCAGAAAAATATGTGTATTTGTACCAATTTATACCGCGGAATTCATTGTGGTATAATATAATAAATATTCAAATATATGTACACTAGGGTGTTCCAAAATTTAGAAACCCGTGATTTCAAAATGTATATTTTTATTAAAAATTCATATCATGTGAATAAAAGTAATTCAGTACTACCGTGTTGTGTGTAATGTGTGAGCTCCAAAACCGGTGGGTTTGGGTCCTCACACTCTCCCCTCACCTGCCGCAACAAGGGTTACCGTTACGAGGCCCGTCCTGGTTATCCTCACCCTGTACCTCTTGGCATCTACGTTCCGGTGGAACATCATCTTCCTTCGCCTTGCCCGTGCCTCTTCGACGTGCGCCTCTATATCAGCCACCAAAGTACTTGGGAGGGGGTCGACTCCTGTTTTATTGGCCACGGTGATCGTCGTTGACCCTTGGAGCCATCGCTCAATCTCCCCGACTACGTCCTGCGATACCCCTGTGTCGTTGTTGGTCGTGTCGCCGTTTCCGCTCCGCGTGCCCAGTGTGCCGTTGCTTGCCGCTAGACTCAACACATCGCTCTTCGCGGTCGAGTCAGGGCCCTTGATAGCCTCGCATATATAGCGCTTGGTCGGTGGGGTGTCTGACTCCCCGGGCGTGGCATTCTTGTTGTACACCCGTATCCTCATCCTTATACTCCTTGTGTATTCCATGTACCCACGGCCCGGAATTTCCTCGTCCTCTTGGCGAATCGACATCTCGCCCTGCCTCGGTGGGGCTTCGCCACAACTTGCCTCACTCTCTGAAGATATCGAGATTGGTATCCCCTCTCGCACCAATGGTCTACGGTCATACCACTCGTCTTCACTGCAGCTTGGACTCCTAATTTGGCTGCTCCGGTCGTCAAATTGCTCCACAGAGCCGCACTCTGACACCGCTTCATATTCGGGGCTCCGGCTGGACTCACCCTCGATAAGACACCCAAACTCCTCTGTGTCTTCACTGTCGGCATCGATCTCGGCGCCGGTATAGCCCTCATTGTCTGGCTCTGCGCCTGCCAGGTCACTGACGCTCACCTCTTCGCTCGCAGTTGTTTCCATATCGTGTTCGTCTTCGCTGTGCACTGACCCTGTCGTGCCGCCTTGTCGCCTGATCCACAAGCGGAGGGAACCGTCCTTGGTGTTTTCGGTGGTGTAATTAGTTACTGCGCGGTTGTTCATGATAAAAGACTTTTTAATTTATTTGCACGTCGGCGCCTCATATTTATACTCGTCCTCGCCGTTCTCCTAACAGTGGTTTTCCAGGCAGCATTGTCTTCGCGATCTTCTTTGTTGAGCATTTTGTTCTTGCAGGATAATTATACTTCCTCATATGTTTTGTTTGTGTCAACGTGTGTATGTTTTGTGGCGCTTGGTAGTTGTATTGTGGTGACTGATGAATGTTCGCTGAAGGGGTTTGCGCCTGACGTTCGATTAGATGTTTCTCTATCGGATGATCTCTCGCGATCTAGGCCTTGTTCGAAAATGTAATGTTATACAAAATTCCGTCATTAGGTTGTAGCATTGGCTGGCTATGTTGTTGGCGTAGTTCATCGCCATCTGTATCCCGTTATCCATGGTTGGGGTTTGTCCTTCTACTTGTACTGCGTGCCACCCACTCCGGCCACCGTCTACCACGTGTTGATAATTGTTTACCCCTGCTGTTCTTAAGCCATTTTGACTTGAATTAGCGAGTGCTAGTGACCCACATATCGCCACCGTTCTACAATCGTCTTGACCTTGCTCCGTGACTACGGCCAGTTGTTCTGTGTGCTCCCCGACGGAGACCTCGGTGTTCGGGGTTCTACTACACGATGCTGATGATGGCTCGTGTTGTGTTGTTGCTATCGTCGTCAGCCGTCTGGTTTGTTCCCCGATGGGAACTTCGGTGAAGCCACCATTCGGGGCTTGGCGAGACGCCTTCGACTTACCACGCTCACGGGATGAATGTGTTTGTCTTTCTGCTGCCGGACTTGCTTCTTCTTCGACTGTCGCCTGATGGTACGCGTTCAACTCGCTTACATGTGCCGTTCTCTTTTTGCCGTTATACACCTTGTCTAGCTCGACGATCACCTGCGATACGAAGTTCGTGACACGATGAGGCCCACTGTATCTTGGTGCCAACTTTGCTGCGAAGTTATCCACTGCCTTGGACAGCTGGTGCTCTTTTACTAATACCAGATTGCCCACAGCCGGTTGCCACTGTCTCCTACGTAAATTGTAATTCCTGCTCCGCTGATGCTTGTTGTTGTCTACGTCGTACCATCTGATACACCTCCTTCATTTTCGCCATCTTTTCACTGAGAATCACCTTCTCCTCGCATGTGCCAAAAGTTTGCTCATCGTAGAGGGCGTTGGGGATCCTCGGTTCCCTACCCTGTACTACGAATGCTGGACTGTAGCCTGTTGACTCGCCTACGCTCGTATTCAGTGCAAGTGTCATCTCTGGCAACAACTCATCCCATATCTTATGCTCCTTTTGAGAATTTATCCACAAAAACTAATGCCATCGTATTTCCATGCTTCGAGCGAGGGAATGGTCCAACGAAATCTGCACAAATAGTAGCAAAAGGTTCATCAGCAATCTGCGTGAGCATCGTACCTGCAGCTTGTTGTTGGCCGGGCTTGTAGACTTGGCATGCGTGGCATTGTTGCACGTACTTCCGTATGTCTCTAAACATTCCAGGCCAGTAGTACCTCATCATTGCACGCGCGACTGATTTCCGTATACCCATGTGTCCTGCGCTCGGTGTGTCGTGTATTTCGTTGAGCACTCTTCTCCTCTCTGATGTCGGCACACATAACTTCCACGGTACCGCATCCTCGCCATCCATTTGACTCCCTATTCGTCGATACAATCGTCCTCCCTCCATCACGAAATCGGGGAATTTCTCCGGCTCTTTCGCTACTTCGGCCATTTTCGTTGTGTACCATTTGCAGGTAACACCCTCCTCCTTCATACTTCCCAATTGTTCTTCCAGCGGCTGCCTCGAGAGTGCGTCGGCGACCACATTCATTTTGCCTTTCCGGTATTGTACGTTGAACGAGTACTGCTGCAATTCAAGCGCCCATCTAGCGATCCGGCCCGATGGACTCTCGATCGCGTTCAACCATTTCAAAGCCAAGTGATCAGTGATTACCGTAAAATTATATCCCACCACATATGGCCTCATCTTCCTGGTAGCCCAAACGATGGCTAGACACTCCTTCTCCGTTGCCGAGTAGTTTATTTCGGCCTTATTCAGCCGACGGCTCGCGTATGCTATTACTCGTTCTTCGTCGTCCAACCCCTGGGTAAGAACTGCACCAAGGCCGAAATCGCTCGCATCAGTCTGTAACCGGAACCTGTTCGACAAATCTGGGCACGCCAATGGTGGTGCTTGTATAAGCGCGTTCTTCAACGCTTCGAATGCCACCTGCTGTTCCTCGCACCATTTCCACTTCCTTCCTTTCTTCAACATTGACGTTAGCGCGTGTGCAACTCGTGAAAAATCAGGTACGTTGCTTCGGTACCACGAAACTACTCCTAGAAATCGCCTTAACTCTCGTATGTTCTGTGGTGGCGTCAGTTCCTTGATGGCTGCGATTTTGTCAGGGTCCGTATGGATACCCTCTTCACTGAGCACGTGACCTAGATATTTTAAACTTTTCTTAAAAAACTCACATTTCTCCGGATTGATCTTCAAGTTGGCTCGTCGTAATCTTTCAAAAACTTCTTTCAGGTGGGTGATATGATCTTCCAATGTCGTGCTAGTAATTATGACATCGTCTAGGTAGGCGAATGCGTGTGGTTCCAGCTCTGGGCCAATGACTCGATCGAGTGCTCTCTGAAATGTGGCAGGGGCAGAGTGTAACCCAAACGGCATCACTTTCCACTGGTACAATCCTCGTCCGGGTACCGTAAATGCTGTGAATTGCTTACTCCTTTCTTCCATCCGGATTTGCCAATAACCATTTTTAAGATGCAGGCTGCTTATAAACCTCGCGCTTCTAAGTCTATCCAAAATATGTTGTATTCGGGCTAATGGGTAGGCATCTGGTACCGAACGTGCGTTGAGTTACCGATAGTCGACGCAGAGTCTCCATTTGCCGTTCTTCTTCCGGGCCAGAACTATCGGCGCGCTGTGTGGGCTATGGGATGGCTCGATACAACCTTTATCTATTAGCTCGTCTATCTCCTTGTTTATTATCTCTTGCATCTTTGGGTTCTTTGGAAAATACCTTTTTTTATTGGCCGGTCATCTCGCATTACTATCTTGTGGGTGGTTATGTTCGACACGCCGGACATCTCTTCAAAAATCTGTAACTCATGTTTGAGAAAGTTACTCACCGCATCGCCTGTACTGTTCTCCGCTAGTGGGACCTCGTGTTCACGCCTCGCGGTCTCCTCGGCACCTTTGCTCTCTTCGTACATGTTGCCTCTGGCTGCTTCTGATCATCCACTTGCAATACTAACGTCTCATTGCCGCATTTCAACTCCAGCTTAGCCTTTGCCAGATAGTCCGTTCCGATCACGACGCTGTCGACTAGCCCCGGTAAAACTAGCAACTCACTCGCATGCCTTTGTTCGCCCAACTTGATCTCCGCCTCTACCGCTTGAACTACCCTATGTGCTCTGCCATCACCCATTATCACTCTTGTCTCTACCTGCTTGGATCTGCGCTTGTTCAACTTCGCGGCTACCTTCTCGTTAACAAAGCCTCTAGCGTGATTGCAGCCAAGATTCGCCCTTGGGTCTGCCTAAGTGTTTTTGTCGTGCACGAGAATTTGTTGTTGGAGACGCCACCCATCGCGATTATAGTCGTGGGTCTATAGTCCCTTGCTGCTGTCTGGTCGCATCACTCTGTGCTCCTGCGGCCTCCTGTCTCGGGTGTTCCTTCTCTCTCTCGCCCGCTTGCATACACTGGTACCTCTCCTCTGGTCTTCGTGGTACGAATGGTCTCGCTGTTGGTTTTAGTGTGTTCTTCTCTGGCGTGATGTTTTCATAATCTTCAACCAGGCTCACCAATCCGTCCAGGCTATTGAAATCACTCCTTTTTACGTACAGCTGGTACTCTCGCCGCGAGTTCCTATATATCCTGTCCAGCTTCTTGTCGTCGGTATAATCGCCGTGTCGCATTAACCCCTGTAACGATAGCACGTAATCTTTAAACGCCTCACCTGGTCGCTGGACTCGCTGCCGGATTTCGTCATCCAAATTCTCAAAGTACCTGGTTCTTAGCAAAAACTTTAGGAAGTCTTTCTTAAAGGCTTCCCATTCTTGCCAGTGTTGTTGCGGTACCATACCAACGCCTTATCTTTCAAAAGCTCCGGTAACGCTCGTGGGATGGAGTTGCGACCAACTTCGTAGCTGTCGGCCAGCTCCTCCACCCGTTCAATAAAACTTAGAGGGTCCTTTCCGCCGTCGTATTTAAGACCCCTCTTACGTACTCGATCCATTATGTTCGTGTGGGATACGGGCTGGTACGTTACGTATGGTTGCTGCTGTGCGGCTTCCTCGTGCCCGTGTATGTCGACCGAATTCTTACTCGTTTGCTTCCTGTCTGGAATGCCACTGTTGCCTGGTAACATTAGTTGGTCGCCAAGCCTTGGAGTTATTGGTATTGGATGCTGCGTCTCTAGTTCGCTGAAACGAGCCTCGAGGCTTGACTCGCTACCTTGTGACTGGATGAAGTTCGCCAAGCGCTTTCGTAGCTCCTCCACTGTTCCACTAGCCTCTAGGTTAAATTCTGCCGCATATTTTACCAGCTCCTCGCGGTTGAGGTAGTATACCCACGTAACTCTCGCATTATGTCTTTAAGTCTTTCTTGCTGATTTCTGTAAAACTGTTTCTTCACGTAATTTTTGGTTTCCTCTGTGTGTTTCCGCTGTATCCTTTGCGATTATCCTCGTTTTTAGCTATCTACCATGTGACCCTATTTTATAGTCCCTGCTCGGGCGCCATTTGTGACGGACTTTTCCTTTATGCCGGGGTTAGCTCAGTCCGTACGGGGTTTCTGTGGGGTAGAGAACGAATCCCTAACGTCTCCTTTTAAAGAGAAAAACCCCTGTTTAATAAATTGTATACAAATATATGTTTTATTTGGTAATTCAATGCTACTCTATCCAAAACTACTTCTCATACGGCGAGGCTAGGAAAACCCGCCGCGTATACCTTAATAATACCCTGCTCTACTAAAGGTCGCGGAGGTAGCAAACCACCACTAATCTTCCCGACAGCGGAGTTAGAAAAACCCCCCCTACTGTATATAAAATATAAAGTTCGTGAGTTAGGAAACCCCAGGAACTTCTTTCACCGCTGAGCAATGCGTCAGCAGGCTACTATGCCTATCTAGCTTCTCCCTGACTTAGCGAAATTGTCGCCCTTTTATACTTGTCCGCGCGCAGGCGGAGAGTTATTTTACAATAACAAATTCTAATCTTAGGTAATTACATTATTTACCGTAGCTCGATATATATATACAATATAATATACTTTCTAACTTTTTATGTGTGCGCCCTTTCCACCTGGAATGCCCCTTTCGCCCGCTATCATATGTTCGCGCATATTGGTCCTAGCGCTGCTTAGATTAGCTGGCCATATATTCCTCACTACGTGTGATGCTGCTAAATTTGCTTCACTCCCGTCATGTGCTAAGAATGCTTTTTTTCCTTTTCTTCTTTATGCTATGTCCGCTTGCATTGGGTTGCCCAAATATGTAGGCGTGCGGGTGAATGTGAACAAAGCACCGCTGCTTGAGTTGGCTGACCCTTTTGCTTGTTGGAATGCCGTTTAATTTGTTTGTGCAATATTTGTTTATTGCAAACTAGAATTGTCGCTTGGTTAGCTGCTCATATTTTGCCTAATTATTAAAAAGTGTATTAGGGGGTTGGGGGAAAAAAAGTGCATATTAGAGTATCCAGAAAAATATGTGTATTTGTACCAATTTATACCGCGGAATTCATTGTGGTATAATATAATAAATATTCAAATATATGTACACTAGGGTGTTCCAAAATTTAGAAACCCGTGATTTCAAAATGTATATTTTTATTAAAAATTCATATCATGTGACTAAAAGTAATTCAGTACTACCGTGTTGTGTGTAATGTGTGGGCTCCAAAACCGGTGGTTTTGGGTCCTCACAGGCTCCCTTCCGGTATTCTATCTCAAAGTTGTATTGCTGGAGTTCGAGGGCCCATCTGGCCAGTCGCCCCGACGGACTTTGTAGCGAGTGTAGCCATTTTAGTGAGTGGTGGTCAGTGATAACTGTGAAGTGGTACCCTTCAAGGTACGGCCTCATCTTACGTATGCCCCACAGCACAGCGAGACATTCTTGCTCTGTGGCTGAGTATCGCTTTTCCAAGGCTGTCAGACTCCGGCTAGCGTAAGCGATTACTCTCTCCTGGTCGGAGTGGCGTTGGTATAGCACGACGCCAAGCCCTTCCCCACTTGCATCAGTTTGCAGAAAAAATGGCCGTGTGAAATCAGGGCAGCAGAGGATTGGTGCGCTGGTGAGATTATCTTTTCGCGCTTCGAACGCTTGTTCTTGTGGGGATTCCCATTTCCAGCTCTGTCCTTTCTCCAGCAGTTGGTTTAGCGGTGCTGCCAGCGTGGAGAAGTCGGCGACGAATCGGCGGTACCAGGAAGCGAGACCAAGCAAGCGGCGTAGCTCCTTTAGCGTTTTTGGTGCCGGCCTTAAAAGGGGGGCCGCTAATAACATCAATGGTCGATAGGCATCAGTCAAGTTTAGGAACATGAAATCTAGACCACGAAGAATCAAACAAGCGGTGCCGCAGGGTGGTGTCCTATCCCCCCTTTTGTTTAATTTCTATATTTCGAGGCTTCCTCCCCCACCAGACGCAGTCTCCATTGTTTCCTAGGTTGACGACTGCACGATTATAGCTTCGGGTAAGGGCCCCTCCATTGGCGAGCTCTGTACGAGGATTAACTGCTACCTCCGAGACCTTTCGAGCCTCTTCACCAAGCGAGACCTGACCCTATCTCCGACTAAATCGATGGCAACACTTTTTACGACATGGAATGCGCAGATGGGACAAGAGTTAAACGTCCACGTATATGGAGTACATATACGAGGGGTGTTCAAAAAGTATCGCGAATTTTGAATTTTCGCTGGTTACGTATATTCGAATTTCGAATTTTTTGTGGCGTTATGTTGGTACTCATGTCTCTCACTTATGCCGACAAGCTCGGCCATTTTGAATGTTCAGTTAATTGTTGACAGCTGCTTTGCTTGCACGTGTTTTGGATCGTCTTCGATTTTTACGCGAAATTCGTACCAAAATTGCTCAATTGTGACCAAAAACAGCATCGCATGAACATTGCTAATGAGATGTTAAACTCTGTCCGCGACGACCCAAATTTGCTCCAGAGGGTCATAACTGGTGACGAATCGTGGGTTTATGGTTCAATCATCTCAATGGAAGCTGCCGCACGAACCAAGACCGAAAAAAGCGCCAAGTTCGGTCGAATGTGAAAGTTTTGCTGACAGTTTTCTTCGATTGCAGGGGCGTGGTGCATCATGAGTTCTTGCCACAGGGAAGAACGGTCAATAAGAAATATTACCTGCAAGTTATGCGCAATTTGCGCGAAGCAATCCGCCAGAAACGCCCGGATTTGTGGAAGAACAAAAATTGGCTTTTGCGCCACGATAACGCCCCTGCTCACGCATCGTTGCTTGTGCGCGACTTTTTGGCCAAAAACAACACACTAATGATGCCGCAGCCACCGTATTCCCCAGATCTGGCCCCCTGTGACTTTTTCTTGTTCCCTAAACTGAAGAGGCCCATGAAAGGACGACGTTACGCTTCTCTTGACGAGATAAAGACGGCATCGAAGGAGGAGCTGAACAAGATACAAAAAAATGATTTTTTGAAGTGCTTCGAAGATTGGAAAAACCGTTGGCACAAGTGTATAATATCTCTTGGGGATTACTTTGAAGGGGACAAAATAGATATTCATGAATAAATAAATAATGTTTGAAAAAACACAAAATTCGCGATACTTTTTGAACACACCTCGTACCTACTGTCAATCACCGCAATAGCATCTAGGGTACAGAGACGCAACAAAATCCTCAAGTCGGCGTCCGGCAGTAATTGGGGAAAAGGTAAAGAAACTTTGCAAGCCACATATAAGGCTATTCACCGACCGGTTATTGATTATGCTACACCCATATGGTCGCCCAACCTTTGCTGACACCAACTGGAGGAAGTTGCAAGTCTGCCGAAACACCGCCATCAGAACTGCCACGGGATGTCTGCTTATGTCATCGGAGTTTCACCTTCATCAGGAGCCCAAAATGCTCAATATACGTGAGGATGCGGAACTACTGAGCAGACAGTTTCTACTGACCGTAATAGACATTGAACCACCTGAAAATCTGATGAGAAGCGTATTCTTCCGAGGGAGACTAGAGTCATCCTAGCACAACTTCGCTCTGGATATTGTAATAGGTTAAACTCTTACTTATCCAGACTGAACCCTACCATACGAAATACGTGCCGTGTATGTGGTGTGTCCCCTCATGATACGAAACATGTCTTTTCCTGTTCAATTGAACCCACTCTTCTAAATATAACTATAACTATATCACTCTGGTCCAACCCTGTTGAAACGGCGCTTTTCCGTTAGAAGAGCTTGTTGACGATTCTCTGATCGTTCCCATTAGGCAGGGCGAAGCGCTGTTAATAACAACAACAACAAAAACTGAGTAAATTTTAATCATTATATCTCCCATAATCATTTTATACTCAACCGTAAGAAAAAAACAAGAGGCATAAAGGCGTAAGTGAGACGAGCTTGAGCTACTAACCAGAGAGAACAACGGCCGAATAGTCTCCCACTTCTCTTTCCTCATAAATGGAGAAACCGAGCAACTACACAGACTAGAACCCGACCCCACAATCGAAGATGTTAGAACTGGTGTTCCCCAACCGACTATAACGAGATACGAGTAGCAATATCGCGATTAAAAACCACAAAGCCACGGGCGCTGACGGTAAAAAGGCGAGAAGCTGATAAAATTTAGGCGGGATCAGCCTCCTTAATGTCGCATATTATGCGAAAGACGAAGGCCGAAAGCAGTGCGGCTTCAGACATGGTAAATCTACCATCGACCATTTCTTTGTTGATTTAAAAGCCGCCTTCGGCTGCCTATATGCCGCTATGTCTGGATTTGGTTTTCCAGCAAAACGTCTACGGCTGTGCAAAATTACGTTAAGCAATACCACCAGCGCAATCAGAATCGGGAAGGTCCTCTCCGAGCCGTTCAAAACTAACCGAGGTTTGAGACAGGGTGACCCGCTATCGTGCGATTTCTTCAATTTAATGCTAGAGAAAATAATACAAGCCGCAGAACTTCACCGCTCAGGAACCATCTATTACAAGAGTTTGGAATTGCTGGCGTATGCCGATGACATTGACAAATTGAATAAAGAAGCGCAAAAAGTGGGTTTGGCGGTGAACGAGGGCAAAACGAAGTACCTTCTGTCATCATGCAAAGAGTCAGCGCATTCGCACCTTGGCACCCACACTCCTGTTGGCAGCCATAAGTTTGAAATAGTAAAGGACTTCGTTCATCTGGAAACCATCATTAACACCAACAATCGTGTCAGCTTAGAAATCCAGCGAAGAATTACTCTTTCCAATAAATGTTATTTTGGACTAAACAGGCAATTGAGAAGCAAATTCCTTTCTCGGCGAACAAAAACCATGCTTTACAAGCATGAACGATGACAGCCGTAGATGAGTCGGGCCCCTGAAGTATTGGAGAGAAAAGTTCTGTGAAGGATTTATGGGCCTCTACGCAGACATCGACATTGTCCAACGAACTAAAACCCAGCGGCTACGTTGACTTGGCCGTGTAATGCGAATGGAAGATGCTCCAGCCCGAAAGGTATTCTTGTCGAAACCCAACTATGGGAGCAGAGGAAGAGGGAGGCTCTCACTCCGCTAGAAAGACCAAGTGGAGGGCGATCTGCGATCCCTTGACGTTTCTAATTGGCGTGAACTGGCAAAAGATAGAGTCAGGTAGGCAGGTACGGAAGGAGGGGTGACATGACCTAGAAAGTGCCACTGGTCATACCAAATCGCTACCATGACAGTCGGGCAGTACCGCAAGGGAGTACCAGAGCTTACGGTTGATATCCGGCAAAGGCCTGTCACTTCCAACAACACTCCCCAAAACCTTCGGGGTGTGTGGTTGTCGCTAAGAACAACAACAAGCGCTTTGTTGGAAGGCAAAAATTGTTCAGACGGTTAAACAAACAGATGTTAAGGGCTGTTGACCTATATATGTATGTATCTCTCATACCAGATAAAATATGGAACTAAATAAGATCGCTTATTGCAGCACTCTATGAGGGGGATTTTGTCGAAGGCTGAGGTAACACTCAGTCGATCCAGAGTCACGTAGTGGTTCCCCAAAACCCCTACTGAATAAAAATAACACGGTGGTTATGCTTTAATATCGAATGCACACACACACACGCAGCCTCGGATCTGGTGGCAAGAGCAGCTTTCCGTCACGAAAGAGTGAGATGGTAGAGCGGAGGCGAGACGGTAATCCGAGAACGGCGGCGGTAGTTGACGGTGGTAACTGTGGGCGGGAGGTAGTAGTAGCGGAGCCGGCGGATGGTCGGTGACGGTGGTTGGTAATTGGCTAAAAATGGTAAACGGGAGTGCTTTCCAAAATGACAGATGGGATTCGGTCGTCGGTGATCAGGCTGGAACGAGACTGATGGGAGCTGCTTAGAATAGGGTATTCACGCGGTCCACCCCTACCCCCATCGTCGCACACAAACGGGTAGGTGCAGTGACGGCGGGTAGGGTGGTACCGGTGTGTTGTGGCGTAGGTCGACCCACGAGTGGTCGGGGACGTGCACCAGAAAGCACAGCGACACCCGCTGTTACCCGTGTACCGGCCTATGCTCACACTACTCAGGAAGGCTATGGTTGCCTGGATCGGCGGACCCCCCCTTTGCTCCGCCAATGGACTCGATGCTCAAGCAAGCAGTGACATGTCATCCATCGGTGCAGCGTGGGGTAGCCAACGTCATGCCAATAGTCCAAAAACCTCAATAAACTACTTGGGATGGGCTATTGTTGCCTGGATCTGCGGACTCCCCCTTTGCTCTGCCAATGGACTCGATGCTCAAGAAAGCAGTGACATGTCATCCATCGGCACAGCGTGGGTTAGCCAGCGTCATGGCAATAGCCCAAATCCTCGGTAGCCGAAGGCTACCATGAGTCAAGCTTACGCGAAGTGCAATGCGCAAGCTTTAACCCTGCAAGATTGCAAAGACACACGGTGCAATGTAGCTTCGCGAACTCACCTAAGGGGAGCTGGTTTATTGGGTGTTGGATTTGCCTACTTGTACCCTAAAGTTGATAAACTGACTGCGAATTACAACGTTGGATTGCGCACAACTATGCTGATCGGCGAAATTGGCCCGCCATTGTTGCTGCTTGTGCTAGTGGAGGCGTCGCTGCCCACACTAGTGGCGTAGTTGCTATAGCGTGGGCGCCGTATATAGCATGCGCGTAGTTAAGTTGGGGGGTGGTTAGTGGTTTCCTGCTACTACGGTGTGGGTGTCGGTTTTTTACGTATGGGAGGGGGTGTAATAAGGGGGTGCGGGTGATATTGTAACGTCACGTTACAGTTCCCCTCCCACTTCGGGTGACGGAAAGCTGCGGTGGGCCGCGAAAGGAGATGTTCGGTATCTCCTATACGGGCGGGGTTGGCCGTTGTGCGTGTGCGCATTGGTTTTTATTTATTTATATATATTTCTTAAAACTAACAGGGTTTATTGTTCTTACTGATAGTGATTTCGTTAACTAACAAAGTATTTTGTAAATAATCGTTTCAATTTCATCTTTAGGCAGTTCATTTTTACTCTCCCTTTTAAATTTTTTTTTTGTTTGTTCCCAAAACAATAATATTTTATTCAATAACATTTCACTTATTATCTAATCTTCTAATGTTTCTCCACCATGTTGACGGTATGTACCCCTTCATGCAAATTTCAGCGTGCCAGTCATCCACTTTCTTCAACCGCACGTACTTCCCCTTCCAATATGCCTGCCATTTGCGCGCGGGTTTGCGGTAGGCCTTGAACCCCTTGAAGAATTCCTCCTACCCCGCCTCATCCGTTGGCTGTACCTCTTTGGGTGCATCGATCGGTGGCTCCTCCCGCGCCCCTTCACCTCTTTGGCGTGCTTCGTTCGATGTTGTTGGTGTTGGTTGTACCTCTTCGGATACATCGATTGGTGGTGCATCGCTTTCCACCACCTCGCGCATTGCACATAGGGTCTCGGTAATTGGGGGCCCGTAGAAAATTTGCACCCGTTGTATGATGGCCTTATTTTTGGGCCATGGCCGTGACTCAAACGGGGGTTGCCACGGCTTGATTGCTTTGGGGGAGTCGGGTGGTGGCGGCTGCTTCCTGTTTCTTCTGCCCATGTTGACACGACGAGTGGCTACGATAGAATGAGCGGGTTGAGCTTCTTGTTTTACTTTTTAATTTAAAAGTCGCAGGATTTTAGGTCTTGTAGGTGGGCGTGCTCCATTTTCCTACCTGGCTGGCTACAGTGTTGTAATTTCACCGTATTTACAGAAACGTATTTGACCACTAGGTATGGCCCAGAGAACTTTGGCGCTAGCTTTTGTGCGAAACTGTTCGCTGCTGACGAGAGCGGGTGATCTCTTTTCATCACCTTTTCCCCCCACGGCGGGTTTCCATTGCCGTCTGCGTAGGTCGTAATATTTCTTTTGTGTTTTCGAGGCTTTCCACCAGTTTTGGAGTTGGGAGTTAAAGTAAATAAGTGGGGCGTCCGGAGCCCCTCATTACATATTGTATTTAGATCCAGACCGATACGATAAAACTACTCATTCCAGGAGGGATATTTCCCTATAACTTTATCAGGTCCACTGGTTATGTAGTTGGAAGCCCGACCACCGGCATTGAAACCTATAGTTAATAAGGTATTTCAAACTAAAAAACATATAAAATTATTTTTTGCAAAAGTTGAATTTAAGGAAAAGTTATAGAGAATGGTAATTTATTTATCGATCCCATTTTTTCGTTTTTTTATTCCAGAGTTTGCGGCATTCTGCATTTGTTGGTTTGTAACACCATAGACTAAAATTAAAAAATAAATATCATTTGATGGTAAAGCAAGGTCGTCATTAATGTTCAGCAATACTCGGCGTGATGATTTTAATCTGTGTCCCGTCGATGCAACCAATTATAGAGCAGGTTTTGAACTTTGAATAGAAGTAGTCTCTGGATCTGCGATTTTCGTTGCTGTCCATATCTAGTTCCACCCAAGATTCTTCCCAAGTGCCTTCGCTTATATCGAAGATCGGATGTCTTAACTGCTGGGATGGTTCGGTATGCAATAAGTTGATGGTATTATTGAAGGAAATGGTAGGAGGAGTTCTACCGGATGCCTTTGATTCGGCCTTATGCGTTACTGGAGGGTATAACAGGGTATGATGATTTTGCAGTGTAGACATCTGAAACTACTTGGGCAATTTGGAAGAGAATGATTGTATGCAAAACAATTGGTACAATAGCGGATTTCTTTAACAAACTTGGTACGCTCAGGCGCACTAATCCTGCAGTCAATTCTACTAGTTTTGTACTAGTCAAATACTAGTTTTCCAAACCGGCTCATCTAGTTCGAGTTCTGTAATTTTTCCATATTAGCTTGTCCGCATCTACATCAGCACCATACCAATTGGCATACTAGTCAGTTTCTGCATCAGCAATATACCAGTTGACATACTAGTCATCACATGCATCAATATTATATCATTAAAAATAATAGTCTATATATACATCAGGATCATACCAGTTTACACACTAGTCAGTACATACACCAGAATAATAGCAGATGTCTAACTATTCAGTCTATGCATCAGTATCAAACCAGTTACTGTACCACTTTATAGAAGGTTAGTTTATTTGGGTTGAAAAATACAATAAATGTTCAAAATTATATTACAAACCATCAGTCATAAGATATAAAATATGTGTCTTTAAAAATAAATATTACTTCACTATATTAAAGAATTGGAACAAATTTCCATAAAATATAGTCTGTATTCATAGCAATTTTACCCTCTGAAAACATTTATAAAAAGTAATTTTCTTCTTTTTTAATAATAGTCCGTTTTTGAATAAATTTTATAATTGAGTTCACAGGCATACATCTTTAAATTTTCTTGAAAAATTTTGTGGAAAATTTTAAAGTTTTAATACTAATCTCTTATAGAATTTAATCCATACTTGTAAAAACATCTTTCAAGGAAAGATTAGCGTTAGTTATGCTGAAAATTAAGAGTTTCGGAATCTTTGCAAATAACCACTCGCTTATGGAATTCTAGTATATAATGTGCAAGTTCTCGGTAACAAAATTTTTTAAAAAGTGCTATTTTTAACCACCTTGTTATCGTATGTGTTTCTGCTCGCCACTTTCGTTGTTGCAGCTTCTAAACGATGCCGTTGGAGATTAACAGTCATTTTACTTATGAAAACTGAAGTTTACAATCACAATTAGTCAACCCTGAAAAATAACAACAATACAATATTTCAATTATGCATTTGTTGTAAACTTTTTCTTCAGAAAAAGGTTACTTTGAACATTCCCAAAAAATTGTTTTCTTACACAATTGCTTTGACAATCGGTTTGTTTTCACTTTGCTTCGTGGTTTCATTCGATCTCTCGTTGATGCGTCCGGTGATTTTGTTGGAATGCACGTACATTCGTACATGACCTGCAACCGAAATGTACTATTTGAAATTCTCAAGAGCATTATGATTTCACTACTAAAACTATTATTTGTTTATATTCAATTTATAATTTAAATAAATAAAATTTTTAAATCACAGAATATTAGTTAAACAGAAAATTAAAATGTAGGATGACGTTGTAAACTGAACGATCGCTTTCCGAATACTGAATTGTTTTCTTCTTCGCTCGTTTATGTATTTATCTATCGACAGTTCTGCAGGGTTGTTGCTGTTTATGATAGTGGAAACTTTGACGTCGCTGAGACTGGTATAAATAAGCCCACGAAATTCTAGTCAATGAACTAAAATCTTTACTTGCTAGTTTAACAGTTGAATGCAGGGATGTGATATAACTATAGTGTATTGCTTCACCATATATAACATGTTATATCCGGCATATGTTGTTGTTGTTATTAACAGTGCTTCGCTCTGCCTAATGGGCATGGTCACTCTGAGAATCGTCATCAAGCTCTTCTAATGGGAGTCCAAGGAAAAGCGCAGTTTCAACAGGGTTGGACCAGAGTGATATTGGTGTTAGCGGGTTCTATTGTACCGGAATGACCCCGGTTTTTTTTACCCGGCCAAGGGATGTTATTTCAGTGTAATCCTGTCTAATCTGTTACGGCATATATAACACATTATCTAGCTGTTACATTTACCCGTCATTCCTAATGTATATCTCTCTCTATGGCGCGATATACAACAGGTATATCATCATAAACCTCCTAAGAGATTTTTGCGCCAAGCTTCTCTTCCAATTTGTGGTTGAATTTTTCCCTACAAATTGGTGGGACCTACAGTTTTTTGCCGACTCCGAACGGCATCTACAAAGGAGACGAATTTTTGCTGAGAAGCCTGTCATGGCAGAAATACACTCGGAGAGTTTGCCAAACCACTGCCGAGGGGCGACCCCGTTTTGAAAAACTTTTTGCAAATCACTTTTGATGTTACCTGTACCAGGGCTCGAACCAGGGACCTTCGGTGTGGTAGGCCGGCAACACTACCTTCACACCACGGCGGCCTAATGTATATAGTATGTAATAAATAACAGATAAATGTTTTACTCCATTTTTTCAAAAATATATTTATTTAACATAACTAATATTTGTTTTTTAGTTTAAGCAAAGGTAATTGTTTCCTTTAGGAGACAACTGCTACAGCACGTCCAAAAATATCGGGAGGGGTATCAAAGACGCGTTTTGACCTCGGATCAATAATCCAAAAGCGCAAATACAATTTTTTGTTTCTGTCAAGACATATTTGCAATTAACGTCGTAAGGGTTATTTTTTTTTTAAGTCTACGGCGAAGGTCTTCTGCACATAAATAATAAAAAATCGAAAAAGCGCTTTAGGATTATTGATACCGATGTCAAAACGCGTATTTTGATGCTCCTCATTTATGACGTGCTTGAGCAGTTGTCCCCTGAAAGAAACAATTGCCTAAGCAGATTTGGTTAAATTAAAAAATATAAAAGCTGTTGTGATGTTTTTTCAAGTTTGAATTATCTCAAATTAAGTTTTGACAAACATTTGTATCGGTAAGTGCACCTGTGGGCGAAATAATAGTAGGAACCTTTGTTTCCTTGTTAGAACTATTTTCGCTAGTTATAAGAGCACTTTGATGAACTCTATACGGAAAACTATATAAAACTTTCAGTCCAATTTTCAAAAAATTTTAAAAAATTCGGGTAAATTCTGAAAATCTTTCTCAAAGCTGCAAATATTGTACTCAGAACTTTAGGTTTTGAGTATGCAGTATTGTAGCCCAATCAATTTAAGATTAGCAACGTGCATGGTTCAAGTCTATTTAAATTTTGGCTGGTTGGAGTATGGGTTGTATTTTGATAGAACGGGCATGGAAAGGATACACCTTTCCTACTTCACGTTACTTTTTTGTTTAATAAAAAAGCTTGTATTTTGTAAAACAATTCTCGAAAATCAACAAAAAATTTTAATGGCCCTTATTACATCAAAAAGATACTTAGTAGAACTTCTAGTTGATATATTGTGAAAATTGTACATATGAATGGTTGATGCGAATAACGTAGTTAGCTACAATTCTCTGACCTCCAATTTTACTACATAAGCTAAGCTAATCTCAAAAAGTTTATTATTACTATTCCATTGCGGAATTATTAAGCTATGATTTGAAGTTACTAGCATGTAAATGTTCTTCGCATCAACCATTCATTTAACAACAATCATAAAACTTTAAGTTATTAACGAGGTACGTTTACAAAAACGTACCAAATTACATTAAAATATCATTTAAATTTTCATTAAGTAACTTATTATCTAATCAATATTACACAACAACAACAAGACCAACAAGGCATAACACAACAATGGTAGCGTACAAGTGTGTGAAGTTATCGTTGGGTACACTGGCAATTACTTTGATTTGCTTGTAGTTTTGTTTTAATGAACACTCTCCTATTATGTATCATCAGCCAAATAATATCATAAAACACTTTTATTGTACCACTAGTAAAGCCCGCTCCCTTTGCTGAATCTCAGAACTAATAATAGACCAAGTCCGATATGAATCATTATATCACATACCAGTTAATATATGGAACTTAGATATATCCCTTATTGCAGCACTCATTATTACCTTTCGTTTGAGACCCATATTGTACTAAACACATTTTTGGTCACCTTGGGCCTAAATCGGTCGAGCTATCGGAACATATGATATCTTCACATTGGAATACATTTGCGAATAATTACCATGAATAAAATACTAGTTAAAAAAATTAATTAATATATAACCATTACCGAAATAAATTTCGTTTCTAAGTTTCAGCTTAGAGAGCGCTTTCTTATTTTTCCTGCCGTCAATATTTAACAATAATATTAACAGATAATCCGTCATGATCTTCCGCAACACATCGTCAACCCAACTTTTTTCTCCTTTTAACTTGAGTAAATACATTTTCTGCAAATTAAACTTTATTGAAAACAGAAAAAAAACAAGAGTCAATAGCGTACCATTGCTTCGGCATATTCTTCCGACGTTAACTTTTCTTCCATTTAAACATCAGCGTCAATGGTTGATATATGTAGGTAAGGAAGCACCGATTTCAATCTGAATAAGATTTTGGACCTCTCTTGTTGTTGTTGTTTGTAGCGACAAAAACACTCCCCGAAGGTTTTAGGGAGTGTTGCCGAAAGTGACAGTCCTTTGTCGGATATGAGCCCGGTACACTCCGGTACTCCCTTGCGGTACTGCCCGACTGTCGTGGTAGCGACTTGGTATGATCAGTGCACCCTTCTAGGTCAAGAAGGCCACGGAATAAGATGAATATAGTGCACTTGGAACAAATCTTAAGCAGGACTAAGTACTGTTGCTACAACATCAACAACCCGGGTAGAAAATATGATACATTTTACCTAGCGCCTGCCTAGATTTTTCCTTATATATAATAATATAATGTCCATGGCAAGGACAGCATACGCAGGCCCTAGCCAGTTTTTGAATACTTTTTAAGACAGGGCCTGGATAGTCTATACAGGTCCTTCCTAGTTTTTCCAAGGCAATACCAATTGAAAAAAAAATTATTGGCTCTGAGGCAGCATCTAACCCCGTCACCTCCACATGTTGTTGTTGTTATTAACGAAAGTCGAAGAAGGTTCAATTGAGAAGGAAAATAGATGTTTAGTATCAAGAGGGGACATACCATATGCAGGGCAAGCATTTGGTATAGTGGGGTTCAGCCTGGATAAGTAGAATTTAACCTGTTACAATATCCAGAACGAAGTTGTGCTAGCATGACTCTAGTCTCCCTCGGAAGAACGCGCTCCTCTTGAGCTATATCAGGTGGTTGGGTATCAATTACGGGCTCACAGGCCGAGATCTGAGGGAGCTGTATACCGACTCGGTGTGGTGGTCGTTTAGAGCCCGCCTATGGTTCCGCAGATAAAACGGCAAAGAGATATGGTGCCGGATCTCATCATAGTGCTTACGGATATGTTTCCTTATGTCTCTAGGAGGCAGAGCTTCATCCAATAGATGACGGTTTGGATGACTAGGTTTCTGGCAGTTCAGTAAAAACTGTCTGCTCAACAGTTCCGCATGCTCAGGAACATTGAGCATTTTAGCCTCGTGATGAAAATGAGACTCGGATGACAAAAACAGACATGCCGTGGCAGTTCGGATTGCGGTGTGTTGGCAGACTTGCAACTTCCTCCAGTTGGTGTCAGTAAGGTTGGGGCGCAGCTTTATCAATAACCGGTCGGCCAATAGCAAGCAACGTTTCTTTATCTTTTCACCAAGTGCTGCCGGCCAGTGACTTGCGGGGCTGTAACTTTGAGGCTATTGCGCTGGCACGACAAGCGAAGGTGAGGCTGTTATCGAACGACACACGCAGGTTTTTATGGTGGTTGACAGTAGTTATAGGTACTCCATCTACTTAAACGTTCAAGTCTTGTCCCATCTGCGCATTCCATGTCGTAAAAAAGAGTCGCCGTCGATTTAGTCGGACACAGGGTCAGATCTCGCTCGGTGAAGAAGTTAACAGTTAAAAATCGTACAGAGTTCGTCAATGGAGGGGAGCTTAGCCGAAGCCATAATCTTGCAGTCGTCAGGATACAATGGAGACTCCGTCTGGTGCGGGAGGAAGCCTCGAAAGTGGGGATAGGACACCACCCTGCGGCACCCCTTGTTTGATTCTTCGTGCTCTAGATTTCTTGTTCCTAAATTTGACTGACGCCTGCCGACCGTTGAGGTAGCTAGTGGTCTACCTCTTTAGGCCGGCAGGGAGCGGTGTCTCTTCCAGGTCTCTTAGAAGTGTGGCATTGTTGACCGTGTCGAAAGCTTTGGCAAGGTCAAGTGCCACGAGCACTGTCCTATGGCTTGGAGGATGTTGATTCAAAGCATAGTTTATCTGCGTCGTTACGATGTTCAAAGCGGATGTTGTGTGACTTCTGGAAACCATATTGGTGTTTGGCCAAGTGCAGGTTTACAGTGTAATACGGGAGCAGAATGGTCTCCAATAACTTCGCAACCGGCGATAGGAGAAATATCGGGCGATATGATTATCCTTGGTGCGCCGGCTTTCCTGGTTTTATTAGAGGGACCACAATCGCTTGTTTCCAAGCCTTGGGAGCCGCGAAATAACTCTGTCCCTCGCGGCCTAGGTGTTTCAACATCTTCATGGCAATACCTTCGGGTCCCATTGATCTTGAGGGATTGGCCTTCATTATGGCTTCCTTGATCTCTGTGTTTATGCGCCCGACGGATGGCTTGTCTCTTGACCATATCAGCAGGAGGATTATAAGCTGTCGGCAGAAAGAGCTCGCGCATCACCTGGGGTCCGATCTGACACTGTCACCAAATGTAATGGCGACCTTGTCATTTTATTTGGTCGGATTTGATAGAGCCTTTACTGTGTACCATAATTTGTCGACTCCGCCGGAGAGGTTGCATGCCTCTAGGTGTTACTTCCACTTGGTCAACTTGTAGTAATTGACCGTCCGTCGGATTTCCGAATTGAGATGTTTAATTCTTAGGGCTGCGGGATTGGGAAGTCTCACTTGGTCACCTTCTCTTGCCATAGCCGCAGCTTCCTCCGGGAAATTCGGTCGAATTTCCGGAATTCTTCCAGCGGTAATCAGGCGACCGGAGGCTGAATCAATAACCTTGCGAAACTCTTGTTCACCTTGGCGTACGTCTGTCGGTGTGGGTAAGGCAGTTGATGAGTCGTGCGCTCGCTATGGAGATGTCCGGCTAGCTGTGGCATTTGCCTGCCACTCTGGGGGGGGGGGGCGGGGCGTCTCCGTTCACTGTACAGAATACCGAGTCATCTATTTGCTCTACAAGTTCATGCCGTCTGTCTGCCGGCAAGATAGAGTACTAGAAATCTTGGTGTGCGTTGAATTCGCCGAGGATTAAACGGTTATCACATCTTCGCAACGCACCTCCACATCACAGTCGTCTTTTTTATCCA
Organism: Merzomyia westermanni; assembly: GCA_949987695.1. Taxonomy (NCBI): domain Eukaryota; kingdom Metazoa; phylum Arthropoda; class Insecta; order Diptera; family Tephritidae; genus Merzomyia; species Merzomyia westermanni. The sequence continues at coordinate 113,115,970 of OX465290.1, read as the reverse complement.
TTGCGATATTACAATATTTGCGGCAATTAAACAAGTTGAATTAAATGCACTTAAATCTAATAATCGAGGAAAAACTAGGCAGGCCTTGAATTGGAAACATAAGCAGTCATAACGTGGGAAAAACTAGACCGCCCTTGCAGAATATACGCTAAATTTCCTGTATATTGGGATACATACGCTTTCTATTTTAGGGAAAATCTAGGGAATGTCTTTGCTGAGTGTACATTTTTCTAGATTATTTTCCACCCGGAAACGTACATATGTACAAATACTTAATATAATTTAATCCAATTAACCATCTTAGGTACGCTCGCTCGCATCTGTCGCTTTAAAAAAAGGAAGGAAAACAGGAATTCATTTGGATTATTACACAGGTAAACCTTATGCTAGGCAAAATACAGATGTAAAAAAAATTTTATTTTAGTTTTGGGGAAACGAAACAAAGTAGTAAGTATCCTAACTAATTGGCTAAATATCTCATAAAATCACCAAAAAATAAAATGTTGGGCTACATCTGTATATGGCTATGCAAAATATTATTTAAAAAATATGATTCTAGTCTAATTTTTTCACTTCCAGTGGATTTCAATGAAGAACTATCAGCATTGTTTGGGAATTACTTAGAAAGACAAACAAGATATTTAAGGGTTTGTATTGAAGCTATTTTAAGGCTTTATGAAAGGAATGGAGAACTGGAGAGAAAAGTGGTTTTGATTGGTCATTCTATGGGAGCTATGGTAGCACACGCTGTCCTCAGGGACTTGGACGTTTCTAAATACATAAATACAATAATTGCTTTATCCTCACCCATAAACAAACCTGCCTTAAATCTTGACAAAAACGTCGAAGCATTTTACACAGAAACAAGCAATTATTTAGCTAATGTCCGACCATTCTTCGATCCTGAATATAGTATGAATTTTTGTAGCACCTCGTTAAGCCGGCGCATACCAAAAAATAATTCCCACCATATTGACCCAATTTTAAACAGTATCTTGTTAATATCCATTGGGGGAGGAAATCGTGACTTACTTGTTCCAGCTGGGCTAACAATATCAAGATTTAGTGATATACATTCTATGGTAAGTTTCTAATACTTTTTTCTTCAACACCTTAATTTATAATTTTTTGTTGAAGACCGATTCAATGCCTTATGTATGGCTTAGCTGCGATCATTTGTCGTCAGTGTGGTGCCTTCAGCTCGTACTTGTAATAAACAGGTATATATTTAACATCTCCACCAAAGACAATCAACATTATTCACATTTTATCAAGGATAAAAATATACGAGAGCAAGTTGCATTTCATCATTTTGTGGTTTGTAATAAGTTGCCAGATAAAAACTCTATGATTATATTATCTTAAATTTTAGAAACCGGGAACATTGATGTATAAAGATAAAATCCTGGAAAAGAAAATAAGGAATAATACTATATGGCATGAAGATTCGCGGAGAACTATTTCAAAAACACTCAAAGAGGTCGAGCATGATTTCATTCAACTTATTCCAGTGTCTAAACACTTGCCAAACCAGGTAAGAAATGTAAATAATACTAAGAACGTAAATAAAAACTAGAAAATTAAGGCCGGAGCTTCTCTTCCAATTTGGCGACACATATATATTTTTGTCGACTTCTAATAGAATCTGCCAAGGCAGATGAATTTTTGCTGATGAGCTACGCATGTCGTTGCATGGCAGAAGAGTCAAACTTTATATATAACTTGCCTTTACTCGCGGCCCCGTCCGCACCCAGAAAGTGAAACATCACATTATGCTTAATTTAAAAGACAAATTTTTGCTGGGAAGTTTATCGTTTATTATATTCTATTAGGTAAGTAAAACCGTTATTCCAAGTACGCAGAGTGGGATATACCGCACTGACCAACTTTCCAAAGTTGCTTGGACATCGATCTATGGGACCCATAAATCAAATATCATTGATCTATACCAAATGGGCTCAGAGTAGTGACAATTTAAATCATAGTGTTCTCAAAGAGAACATTTCAAGTTCAAACTTCGACCTTTAAATAATATTATAGAAAGAAGCCTTTACCAACGGCCCCCTTAACGTATTTTTTAAAATTCTCATTAACGGGTAAAGGTAGATTGACCAAATCAAAAACTGTTGAAGGATCAATTATTTTTCAATTTAAGAAAATGCGAATGCTGCTAAAAGTTTCAAAACAAAGTATTGAAAAACGGTCTTCAAAAATATCATTTTGGGTATTTCTCCGCAACATTATGAGGTATTTTAAGAATTTACTGGGAGCGGAATAAGTTAGAACGAAAAAATAAAGCCTTTCCGTTGAATTACTAAGCTATGCAACATTGGGAAGGTTTCGAAACAAATTATTCAAAAACGTGTTCGAAAAATATTCTGTTGTGTTCTTTTTTCGAATTGCTTTGAAAGTTAAAAGGTTGGTTTTATTATTTGATGTTGCTGAGGTTTTAGGCAGTAAAAATCGATTGAAAGTGAGATTTTTGGGTTAAAATATTGCTTTCGTTTTAAATATTGGAAAAATTATTTTGTTACGCAATAATACTACTATGACATTTTCGCTCATAAAAGTTTCACCGAGGGATGTCGGTTGATCATAATATTTTTTGGCGTATCTATGAGTTCAGAAACTTAATATCTATAACTCGTTTCATGTTTAAGAAAAATAAGCATTTCGTTTTGTCATACAACACAAAAAAAGGAAAATTGTTTTTCAAAAGCGTCTTTCAATAGTTAGTTTTGAAAATTTTACCAATATCCGATATCAAGTATTTAGGGGAACCACATTTTGACTGATAACTTATTTATCGATAAATATATCGAAATACGGGCAAGTCCAAACGAAACCCTTCCGCTTGGCACCCACATTGTACACCAATTGCACACCGCTCATAAAAGTTCCACCGAGGGATGTCGGTTGCTCATAATATTTTTTGGCGTATCTATGAGTTCAGAAACTTAATATCTATAACTCGTTTCATTTTTAAGAAAAATAAGCATTTAGTTTTGTCATACAACACAAAAAAAGGAAAATTAAGTTTTTCAAAAGCGTCTTTCAATAGTTAGTTTTGAAAATTTTACCAATATCCGATATCAAGTATTTATGGGAACCACAATTTTACCGATAACTCATTTATCGATAAGGATATCGAAATATGGCCAAGTCCAAACGAAACCTTTGTGCTTCCACTTTCATTTGACACCCATATTGTACACCAATTCCAAGGCACCACATTTTTACCGATAACTCATTTATCGATAAATATATCGAAGTATGGCCAGGTCCAAACCAAACCTTTGTGCTTCCCCTTTCATTTGACACCCATATTGTACAACAATTTCAAGATTTTAGGGGAACCACATTTTGATCAAAGTGCAAATGAGACCTGTGGCCTGATCGCTTCGTTTGACATACATATTGTACGCAAATTTCAAGGGTTTATGGGAACCACGTTTTGACCGATAACTCATTTGTCGATAAATATATCAAAATATGCCAAAGTCCAAACGAAACCTGTGTTATTCCCCTTTCGCTTGAGACCCATATTGTACATCAATTTCAAGGGTTTAGGGTAACCATATTTTGACCGATAAATATATCGAAATATGGGCAAGTCCAAATGAAACCTGGGGTCTTCCCCTTTCGTTTGATATCCATATTGTATGCAAAATTCTATACCTATATACCAAATACCATTAGTATTGGTCAATTATACCCAGAGTTATATAGAATAAAAAACAAAAATCCAAAAGTAGCGGTTCATAGGGGGCCCGGAACCTCCAGACTATTAGCTATCTGCGTACCGAATTTTATTTAAATCCGTCAAGCCGTTCACGCGTGATTGATGGACAAAGACAAATCTCTGGAAATCTTCATATCCCAACATTCACATTTATAATATTAATATGATAGCCTAAAATGCCTGCGACTTAAACGAAAAATAATGATAGAAAAAGAGTACGAAATTTGAGATTTTTTGGAGTGTTATTTAGTAAACATCCAAAAACCCACTTTTATGAAGATTCACGGAGCTTTGGTAGAAGAAATTAATATTGTAGGGCGGATAGCAAGGCTCAGTTATATGAACGATTTAGAGCGTTTTCTGATCCTTTTTGTTGTACGCGTAAAGAGAATTGTGAGAAAATAAACGTTGGAGAGCAGATGAGCAGCAACGTTCAATTATATGAATATTTTAGGATATTTTCTGATGTTTTTTATTTTACCTAAGCAACGTAAAGAATCTTTTTTTTCTGAGTGTTTATATAGTCGAAAGTTGGAAGCCAGAAGTGCATTTAAAATAAAACAAAGTCTGTTTCAGAAACCACATAGTAAAACTTTCACAGTTAACCCAAAGTTTTGATAGCAATTTTCAAAACTTTGATAAACTTTCCTGAACTTTGTGTAAACTTTGAAAATTTGATTTCTGTGGTTTGTGTAAAAGATTATAGATAAATATAAAAATCATTTTTTTTTTTATTAAGCTATAATTTTAGATAACACTTTATTGATCGAATAGTGACTAACGACTGACTTGAGCAAAACTCAAGACAGCGAGTCGAACCCTCTCAGTAGAGGAAGAGCAATATGTCACTTCCCCCTTTACAAGAAAGAGCAGTATCCTTATTGATATAAGTTCATTAATTTCAGTTAACATTTTAGATTAATTTGTCATGACTTACACTAAAGAAACCAGTACAACTAAAGACTTAAGCTACAAACTTAAATTCCTATATTTACTTTGCGGCTTCAAATTTCATTTGTGTCTCGAAAAACAAATATGAGGAAAGATGTGTTAGATTAAATTAATATTAAATTCAATAAAAAAATAGCAATAACAAAATTAACATTTTTTTTTTAAGCATACTGTAGACTGATTTTTAATCTTCTCGAAATTGTTTCTTTCTTTTAAATTGATTTTTATATTTTCTTACATTACGGTTCTTAAATTTAACAATAAAATGTTCGTTGTCATTTTCTGCTTTAACTAATGTTACTCGGAATGGATTTTTTGTTTTGTCTAGGCGTTTCCTAGAATTTTCCGCATTGATTAATGAAGTATCAATGATGTTTTCTTTACGTGTTTTATTCGCATTATTTATTCTCTTTTCTTTTATTAATTGCGCATTAAACTTAGGGGATAAGCGATTATAAAAAATGTTGTATGGAGTTTCACCGGTTGTAGAATATATTATACTATGATTGTACGTAAAAAGCGTTTGTTCAAGCTGCATATATTTCAGCTCTTTATCTTGAGCTGATCACACCAATGTTTAATACTTACGTTATTTATACCTTGGTCCTGATCGATTTTTAATACCTTTGGAGGTCCCATTGTATTAAAGATTTTTGTAAGTGCTCTTTTGGTCTCTAACCAATTCAGGGCTTCTACTTTCTCAGCAGTTGCAAATTTTAAATATAAATCGATACAAGTAAGGTAGTGTTTTTTCTCCCATTCCCAAAAGTCTATTATAAATTTTTCCCTAGTTTCGTAAACAGGTGGTGTTATTTTAAATGGAAGTTTGTGGCTAATGTGATCATATTTGCATCTGTTACAAAGCTCGCATTCATTAACAATTTTAGTAATTTCTTTTAAGTAGTTTGGATAATAAAATTTACCTCTGAAACGATAAGCGATTTTTTCAATGCCTTGGTGAAGACCTTCCAAATGGATTTCTAGAACTTTAGTTTTAAATTCGGGAAAATCTTTAATGTTTTGGAGCTCTTTAGTTGCGCGTAAAATTTTATGGCGCCTATTATTAATAAGGGTTTTAAATACATTTTGAAATTTCACGAAATCGTCATCAATAGGCATGAAAATAGTCACGTTTTTACCTAATAAAAACGTCTTTATTATTTCTTTTATTTGATCAGTGCTCAAGTCAATATACTTTATTGTTGTAACACTGTTTTTATATATTTCTTCTGTATGTGAACTATCTTCGTTGCTTTTAATTAGTTTAAGCTGCCGCTTAAAAACATTACGTGGTCTTGGTGAGATTGGAATATAAGATTCAGAGTCTTCTGTTGCTGAATGGATAGTAGCTATAATAGATGATGTATCACCATAAAAGCATTCTTTAAGCTCAATGCGTGATAAAGCATCGGCGACATGGTTCTCGTTTCCTGGTATGTATTTCATATCAAAGTCGAATTCGTTTAGTTTCCATTTCCACCTTTGTAATTTAGCGTTTGGTTCTTTTAAGTTGTGAAGCCATTGAAGTGGTCGATGGTCGCTATTTATGACAAACTTCCTACCATATAAATGTGGGCGAAAATACTTAGTTGCCCAAACTATAGCCAGCAACTCCTTCTCTGTAGTAGAATAATTTAATTCATGCTCGTTAAGAGTGCGACTGGCAAAACATACAGGGTGCCCCTGTTGGCTTAAGACAGCTCCAAGAGCTACATTCGATGCGTCAGTAGTTAGCGTGAAATTTTTTCTGTAGTCCGGGTATGCCAAAATTGGCCCCTTTGTAATTAGGAGTTTTAGCGTATTTACTGCATTCTTATATTCGTTGTTTATGATTACTTTGTTGCCTTTCTTTAAACACCTACTTAAAGGTTTTGCGATATTAGAAAAATCTCTAATAAATTTCCTATAAAAGCCAACCAGTCCCAAGAACTGCTTAATCTCTTTTTCAGTTTTTGGCAATGGGTATTCCAAAATTGAGTTTATTTTATTAGGGTTAGGCTTGATACCCTCTGGGGTTACGATGTGCCCTAGGAATTCTGTTTCTTTTTTCAGAAATTCTGTCTTGTCGATATGTACTTTTAAATTTGCTTCTCCAAGCCTATGGAATACCTTTTCAAGAGCTTCGATGTGCTCCTGAAGCGAGGTGCTAAATACAATAATATCGTCAAGGTAAACCATACAGATTTTTCCGACCGAGCCATCCAAGACTGTGTTCATCAGTCTTTGGAATGTCGATGGTGCATTCTTAAGCCCTAACGGCATACGTAAGAACTCGAAATGTCCGTTCTGCGTGGTAAAAGCCGTTTTCATTCTATCAACTGGATCCATTTCGATTTGATGGAATCCTTTTGTTAAGTCGATAGTGCTAAAATACATGAATTTTCCAAGTTTGTCAAGTACTTCATCCATAATCGGAATGGGATACTTGTCACTCACAGTGATATCGTTCAACTTTCGATAGTGAACTACAATGCGCCATTTTTGCACCTTAGACGCATCCAATTTCATTGGAACAATCCAAATTGGTTCAGAATATGGTGACTTGCTGTGGCAAATTAGACCCTGTTGCAACATTTCTTTTATTTGTTTATCCACTTCTAGGTTGTGTATTTGGGGATACCTGCAGGATCTGACATATATTGGATCCTCATGTATGGTCTTAATTTTATGTTTTATTTTATTTGTAAATGTTAGTGTATCACCTTCTCTTATAAAAATGTGTTTGAATTTGTTTAAAAGTTTTTTTAATTTTGCAAGCTCTTCCCTGTTCAGATGATCGAGTCTAAATCCTAGATTTTTGGGATTACCAATCATATTTACGCTTTCTAAAAGCGCGGATGGTTTTGTATCAGTCTTATCCACAAATTTATGGATCACATCGTTAAAGGTTATACATTCCCGAACTAAATCAATTTTAGCGTTCAGTTGCCGAAGTATGTTGTACCCTAACAAACCATCGTATTTTGTGGAAAAATCGAATACATAAACACCAAATCAGTTTTGTCCATTTTATTATATACCTTTTGAATTTTATTTAATGTTATCTCACCAGTTACAGTTTTTAACGTGATTGATTTTGATTCAAAAATTTTAGTTGCAAAACGATTAGGTCTAATTAAACTCACTGATGATCCTGTATCAACAAGAAACTTAAAAGGGCGGTTTTCGAAAATTAGTTCAACTTTTGGTAGGTATCCGAGGCCTCTAGCCAAAATTCTCACTATCCTGCTCCATAGGTTCAGGATTCCCGAAACGTCTTATTCTAGATTGATTTGAATTATTTCCCCTATTAGTATGTACCTGCTGTGAGTTTACGACTGAGTTATTATGCGTGCTTTGCAATGGGTTACCAAAATTGTTGTTGCTCATTAATGACGTGTTATGAGTTTGTTTTTGTGGGTAATTGCCAAAACGGGTATTGTAGTATGGTATTTGTTGAACATTACCACTATTATTATTAGGAGGATAATATTGTTGCAAATCTGCAAAACTATTACTATTAGAATTATATTGTTGTGTACTGAAATTATTATTAGCTGGAGGTAAATACGTATTTGAATTTCTATTATTTAAATAAAGCTGTTTTGTTTGTTTGTTTTTGATATTTTTTTCACTTACAATATTCTCATAAACATCATTTTCCTTTAAAATTAATTAAAGCTACCAAATGAAAGGGTAACTCTCTCTTGAGAGTCTTTAAACTTATTTGTTTTAATTCAGAGCTAAGAAAATTTATTGTTAAGGCACTTGTCTCTTTCAATTTTATGCTATCTTTAATTCTACATACTTCCGCATTTATCTCTTCACATAGCTGTCTAACACTACCTCTGAATTTTATATTATTAACTAACAATACACCCATACATCGTTATACGGCCGCTCTTTATACGGCCTTTCGTTATAACGGCCCTCTTCAATTCATGCTAATTTTCGATTTACGGCCTAAAATGTTTCGCTATAACGGCCAAAAAACCGTTTTTCCTATTTCGATATACATACATACATACATATTTACATGCTGCCAATTGCCAAGATGAAGAGACAGAGCCTGTTGTAGCCAAACAGCTTACATCCAAAAATTTGTCGAAAGCATTTTCCTATATCGAACAAGGAATAAACATCCTCCTTGAAAACGATCCTGACACCGAACGTAGCGGTAAAGTTTCTAGAGGAATTAACTCAGCCATTAGCTGTTATAAATCACTGAAGAACGAAATAGATAAGAAGGCAAGACAAACAACGTTGGACAATTTTTTTAAGCCAAGCCCATCCTCACCAGCTACAAGTGATGACGAAAGTGATTTGCAGGGTTCCATATCTTCATCTTCTTCAGACTAAAGCCATTTAAAAAATATTTTATGGAGTTGTTTTTGTTTGTATACATATTCATTTTGATTTTTGGAGTCTTTTAGTATTTCATGTTCAAATGTATGTATGATTTTTTAATTTGAATAACAAATAAAAATATAAAATTCATTTTTAACCATGCAATTTTTCAAATTTGGAACCGATCCCATTGAATTTGTATGAATTTGTATTAGAATAATTGACTCGTTATACGGCTTTTCGCTTTACGGCCAACTTTCGTGGAACGTATATAGGCCGTATAGCGAGGTATGGGTGTATTGCAGTTGTAACTGGTGTGGGGTCGGCAAACTCATCAATTAAAAGGGCTCTTAATACTTCCGATGTGGTGGGTTGCTCTCTTCTCACTACGTCCAATGCCGGGCCACGAAGAGTACTTACTATGCATTGAATATAAAATGGTTTTTCGTCTTCACTAAGAGACGCTGACGCTGGCATTAGTGCATTTATGCTATCAACAAACATCGTTAAGTAATTTCTGTCCCCATTAAACGGAGCGACTAACTTAATGCTTTGCACTGTCCGTTCTCTTCTTTGGTTCGCTTCAGCCATTGCTAGTGTTGTTGTTGTTGTCGTTAATTCAGCTATTGACGTTGCTGCTGTTGCACTGTTGTTGTTAACAGTGCTTCGCCCTGCCCGAGATTGGACAGGGTTACACTGAAATAACAGCCCTTGGCCGGGTGAAAAAAGCCGGGTCATTCCGGTGCGATAGAACCGGCTGTTGTACTCACCGGTATTACCTCTCTAAGATTTACGTTTGTTTGCAAGGTAGTTGTTGGTGTTGTTGCGACGCTCATACGCAATAATTGCTGGCAAAGCTCACTAACTTGATTATCGTACATGCGCGTTTCGTTTACTTTTTGGAATTGCACCAAATTTTGGAAAGACACGCAGAGGATGAACTCTCTCTATTTAGAGGTCATTGAAGGTGAATGATTTTGGTATACATACATTTTGTGAAAATTATATTGATAATAGTTTATCAGTTTATGGTTTTCTTTTAATTCAAATTTTTATTGTAGATTTATAATATGTTATGGATTTAAAGTTTTTACCTTCTTTTTTTTTCGATAGTTCTTGTATGAAAATATCACAAAGTTAATACACTAATGGCGAACACTCAGCCAAATAGAGCAAATTAATGTTTTTGTTTACTTGTCCGCGAGGCACTTGAAATTTTGAATTGTACTTTTGCTTTGAACACAATTTTCTTTTTTTTTTTATTGTTTTAAATTATTTCGTGGTTGACGTCGTGTGTAGGTTCTTACAGTGGACTGCGCCAAAATCATTTTTTTTTATTATGCTTTAATTTTAGATAAAACTTTATTGATCGAATAGTGACTAACGACTGACTTGAGCAAAACTCAAGACAGCGAGTCGAACCCTCTCAGTAGAGGAAGAGCAATATGTCACTTATATTTTTCTAGTAAAACTATCTACTTCCAATTTTGTTTCTATTATTCCTGCCACCACTGTATGTATATTCTATATAACATTTTAATGAAAAGAATATAATTTTTGATTGTATCAAGTGATAAGTTTCAAATGAAAAATGTATGCGCTAGTTGTACCTATATATTCAGTTATACAAATATTTTTACACAAGAACTAGTAGAATTAGATATATTTTCAATATTAAATAATTAATACTGTATAAACTATTAAAAAGTGAACTTTTTCTGATTTGTTAAATACAGAAATGAACCTTAAAAACCTATAAGAATCTTAACAAAATAGTAAAAAAAACAGAAAAAAAATGTGCCTAAAAAGGCTCAAAAAAAGCTTCAGAAAAGCATCAATGAAAGACTCCGAAAAGAGTCCAAAAAGACTCCGAAGTCATAAAACGCTCCAAATTCAAAGTTGTCTTTTTACGACTTCTTTCGGACCCATAAAACGCACGGAGCTTTACCCTCCGAAATGAGCTCTTTTCGGAGCCCAAATGGAGCGAAAAATCGTTCTAGGCAGGCACCCCAAAAGGAGGCATAAAAAAGAGTCCAAAATGAGTCCGAATCCGATGAATATGGAGTGTTTTATGACTCTTTAAATGAACTTCGGAGTCTTTTTGGACTCTTTTCGGAGCCCTTTATTGATGCTTTTCTAAAGCTTTGAAGTTTGGAAAAAATTGTAGAATCAACGAAAGTGATCCCTTTTTAAACGATTGGAAATGAGGTTTGGAAAACAATATTTAATTAACGTTTTATTCATCGTACAGTAAGGGTTTGTTGAAAACTGATTGATAAAACTACAATTTAGGCAACGACTTTGAAAACGGGCCAGTAGCCTATTGAATATGTACGAGACCTTTGCTCCGAAGGTTGCTGGTTCGAATCCCGACAGTTTCCTTAACTTTTCTTATTAAATAAATTATTATAATTATTTAAAAATATGTTTTATATCCGAACGGCATCTGCAAAACAAAGCAGATGAATTTTTGCAAAGAAGCCTTCCATGGAAGAAATACCCTCCGACTCCGTTTTGAAAAACCTTTTTCAAATCACTTTTGATATTATCTGTCACAGGACTCGAACCTTGGGCCTTTTGGTGCGGTACACCGGCAACACTACCGCTACACCACGTCGCCCATATAATAAAGTTCATATAAATCAAGTAGGTAAATCATTTATCATTATTTTTGAAAACTGCCAAACTGTTCACCTCGCAGAAAGTTCACCTCAAGTTAATTCCCTAAAGCTACCATACAATTGTGAAAGCATATTTTAACGATTGTGAAATTTTTTAGTTACAAACTCGTTTGGAAAACATTGATTTCAACGTTTGGAAAATATTATTTAATAAACTAGCTTACTTCATTGTTTATTGGGGTAGAATATACATACAGTGGTGGCAGGAATAATAGAAACAAAATTGGAAGTAGATTTACTCGTAAAATATATTTATTAGTGTTTTCAATCATTTTAATTTACAATAAAGAAAAATCTTTTACAGAAACCACATAAATAAAGCTTTCAAAGTTTACACATAGTTCAGGAAAGTTTATCAAAGTATTAAAAATTTGACTTTGTGTTAACTTTGAAAGTTTTACTATGTGGTCTCTGTAATGGACTCTGTTTGATTTTAAATGCATTTCAGTTGGCTTCCAACTTCCGACTAATGATAAATATTCAGAAAAAATACTCTTTACTTTCCGTTAGGTAAAATAAAAAAAACCTCAGAAAATGGTGTAAAACAGTCATATCATTGAACGTTGCTGCTCATCCGCTCCAACGTTTATTTTCTCACAATTCTCTTTACGCGTACAACAAAAAGGATCAGAAAACGCACATTGTCGCTTGCCTTATCAGGCCGCTGATCACCTGATTACATACATACACATGCGTGGTACATACAGTAGGTTGGGTCGATTTGTATATACGAAAGTTAACCGATATCGCGCCATCGATTTTTCGATAGGTTTTGGGCTCAGGAAAAAAAAGTTCCACTACGCATACCCAAAAAAATAATTTTCGAGCCTGCGAATTTTAATTTTTTTGACTTTTTTCGACTTTGATTTTTAAGGTTTTTTTCATAACCTACTAAACAATTTTCATTTGATTTTAAAATTTTCAGTTTACCCTGTCCGACACAAAAATGTGCGCTAAAAACGTTGGCGATAACAGTTTTTTGAAAAAAAAATTTTATTTTCGGGTTTTGGGACTTGTTTTGGTCGAAAAATCGACTTTTCCAAAACCCGAAAATACAATTTTTTTTTAAAAAACTGTTATCGCCAACGTTTTTAGTGCATAATTTTAAGTGGGACATGGAATATGAGACGAATTCGTTTTCATCGAAAACATTTTTGCATGGATGCTGAAAAAACCCTTAAAAAAATGACGAAAGGGTAAATTTTTTGACAAAAACACTCCCCAAAACCCAAAAAATGTTTTTTTTTTTAAAACTGTTGTCGCCAACGTTTTTAGCGGACATTTTTGTGTCGGACAGGGTATACATGAAAATTTTAATAATAATAATTCCCAACGGATTACCCACCATATCCCGCCCGACCGGCGCGAGGGGCGCATCCGCATAACGCGCGGATTATTCGTTCGTGCCGAGTCGTTGAAACGCTTTGGTTTGTTAATCGTCGAGATCTAAAACTGCTCAGCTACAGAGAAAACCTCATCAGCTAAGTAAAGTAGATAAAGGATAGATTATACATTAAGAAATAACTAGTTAACAGAATAAAATTATTGTTAAAAGTTAAAATAGAAGTCAAAGAATAAAAAACAATTAGTATCTATGAATTTAGGACAGAAAGAATTGATTTTTTTTATGCTGAAAAGCGAGTCTGAAATATCAAATCTACCAGAAAGAGAGTTATAATCTTGACACAAACAGCGAAAAGGCTCGTTTAACTGAAAATTGGTTCGGCACTGTTTTAAGACTAGAGGTTTAAAATGCCTTGAAGGACGAGACGGTACATTGAAGTCACTTCACTTAGAAGAAATGGGCTGGATAGTGAACCATTTAGCAATTTAATCATAAAAATAATTCCAAGCATTTCCCTCCGACTAGAAAGTGTGTGTAGATTAATGAGTTTTAAACGATTCGTATAGGGTGGCAGATTGTACGAGGGATCCCAATGAAAATCTCTTAAGGCAAATAGTAAAAATTGTTTTTGAACTGATTCAAGGCGATCTACATGAACCTGGTAACGCGGGTTCCAAATTATAAAACCATATTCAAGTATCGGTCTGACTAATGTAGTGAAGAGGGCTTTACTTACATAAGGGTCGCCAAATTCTTTAGACCATCGTTTAACGAATGCTAGGACACCTCTAGCCTTATTGACTGTTGTGTTAATATGGCGGTTGAAACTGAGTTTATAGTCCATAGTAACCCCCAGGTCAACAAAATCATACACTTGCTCAAGACTATAATTTTTAATTGTATAGGAAGCCGGCTGAGAAATTCCACGCGAAAAACCCATGTGTTTACATTTTTTAAGGTTAAGTGGCATATAATTTAAATCGCACCAAGTAACTAGTGCATCTAGATCTGATTGTAGCTTATTTCTATCTTCAAATGACGCGAATGACATGAAAAGCTTTACGTCGTCGGCATACATTAACATTTTTGAAAATTTTATTATTGTAGAAATATCATTTATAAACAACAAGAACAGAATCGGGCCAAGATGGCTTCCTTGAGGAACCCCCGAAGAGACATAAATGGCATCGGATACTAAATTTTTAAACATTACTCTTTGTGTCCTGTCACTAAGGTAAGAAGAGATCCAGCGATTGAGACCCGGCTGGAAGCCCAACTGATCGAGTTTATGAATAAGTAATGAGTGACACACTTTGTCAAAAGCTTTGCTGAAATCCGTATAAATAACGTCGGTTTGCAGATTTTTTCTAAAGCCATTTGAGACATGAATGGTAAACTCAAGTAAATTCGTAACTGTGGACTTTCCCTTACTGAACCCGTGTTGGCTGTCAGCTATCAAAGTAGAGATCGGACCCGTAAGTTGATTTGTAACAATAGCTTCAAACAATTTTGGGATGGCAGAAAGCTTTGCGATGCCACGATAGTTCTCTATAGAAGACCTACTCCCGCTTTTATGCAGCGGTAGAAGAAACGATTCTTTCCACGCAGTTGGAAAAACACCACACTTTAGTGATAGATTGAACAAATTGGTAAGGGGTTGGTAAATATGGTTCGCACACTTTTTCAAGAAACATGTAGGAATCCTATCAGGACCATATTTAAAAGATTCTTTTAAGGTTTTAAGGTAAATTAGAACATCTTTGGCGCATATAATTGGTGAATTAATTGAATTTGTCCCGTGTAGCTTATAGGGATAGTTTTGAAAGTTTGAATTGGTGACAGCAGAATAGTTAGAAGTGAAAAATTGAGAAAAAAAAATTTGCGATACATTGATTATCGCTAGATATAATGTCTTGATATTTCATGGCTGAGGGAAACCCTGATACTTTACGTTTAGAATTTACGAAACCATAAAATGACTTAGGGTTGAGAATAATGTCTCTTTTCGTTTTAGAGATATAAGCTTTATAGCACTTTTTATTTAAATCTATGTACTTCTGACGTAGAATGGAATACAGTAGGTAATGTTTATTTAATCCGGATTTCTTATATAAATTAAATGATCGCGTTTTCCTATTTTTAAGAGCCTTAAGCTCTTTAGTAAACCAAGCTTGCGTAGGATGATCATAAGTTACTTTACGTTTAGGAATAAACTTCTCAAATAGGCAGTAAATAGTGTGATTGAAATGTGAGACGTTTAGATCGATATCACAACCAAATTCAGGCCAAGTTAATTTAGACAGTTCTTTATTTAATTTCTTGTAGTTTGCTTTGGAAAAGTTATAATCAAAGCTACTACATGAGTAGCATTGAGTGCCTTGGCCATTACTTATGGTTTCGAAGACTATTTCCATAGAAGGGTGGTAAAGGTCTTCTGGTAAAACCAACGGATCACAACGATTTACAGAAAATTGGTTTATATCATTAACATACACTAAATCTAAGACTTTCCCAAACTTGTTAGCGGTAACATTTATTTGATTAAGGCAAAGATCGGAAATTCCATCTAAAAAGTCATTGAACCCCAGTTTGGACGGATTTGGAATAATGTTACCATCAGATATGTTCCACGATATATGAGGTAAGTTAAAATCACCCAAAACAATAATTGAATAGTCATAAGGTTAACAGTTTTGAGCAGAGAGACATGTTGCATGTAAACTGAAAAATCTGATGCTGGAGGGATGTAGCAAACATATAAGTACATAGAGACGTTGTCTAGTTGAAGGCGGATGCATTTGAACTCAATGAAATCGATGTTAGGAATGTTAACCTCTTCTGAAGGGATGGAGGAATGAACGGCAAGTAGAACACCACCCCCGACTCTGTTCAAGCGATCATTTCTATATACTTGATATTCATTACATAAAAACTCTGAATTGAAAACATGAGGTTTTAGCCAAGTTTCGGTAAAAGCAATTACGTTATAATTACAATGAAAAGATTTCAAAAAGAGATCAGTTAATTTGGTATTTAGACCTCTGACATTTTGATAAAAGATATTCACGGATTTAGTGCTCAGTTTTTTGACTCAACGTTATTACGAGAAATTTTCGCTACATTTTGAACATTCCTATTCGGTCTGTATTCAAATTCCCGCACAAGAGCCCCGGGAGGCCAAAAAGAGCTGTCCAAAAGAGTATCGAAATCTTTCCCAGATACATCAATCTTAAACGAAGACATACTTCTTTGATATGTGAAATTAAATTTTCTAACAGTTACGCTTTGATCTTTAACTTTAGAAGAAATATGGTACAACAAATCATCCTCGGTAGTGTCTGGATGGAACCTAGACACAAAAATAGATTTTTTGCGAGGAACCACAACCAGCTTACCAACGATTGGTTCAGACTCCATTGCAATAGTTGGAATTTCCTGGTTTTTCCTAGTGGACATTTTTGAAGGGGCGTTCTTCGACGTTGCTCGGACAACCGTACTAAGAACTGGAGAAGCCAAATCTATAAGTTCAAGGGGTTGAGGCAAGTTCGGGACTGTTGAGGTAGTAGGCCGATCATCCGTACGCCTGCGCTTGTTTTCGCGATGATCAGGGCATTCCAAATGAGGCGAATTCTCCAAAGTTTCCAAGGTTTTGAAAATATTTTCATATTTTTGGAACTTTTCAGTCAGCAATGAAAAATCTTTGCTTATTTCAGAAAAACCGTTTCTGATATGCCTAAAGATTTTACACAGATCAACTTCCGTTGACCGGCATTTGGAACAAGACCAGCGCAGGCCTTTTCCTTCGTTAAGCAGGTCAGCTATTCTACCGGTTAACCCAGTGCACTTGGCGTGGACAAGTCCATCACACAGCCAGCAAGCTACAAAGCGTTCGGACTCGCTTTTTAACTGGCAGTTTGCTATCATGCACGACATTTTCATATAAATACTTATATAAATTTATAATAAAAATTATAAGTTAAGAAAAAAAATTTTGCGGATTAAAGAAAAGCAACCCTGACAGTTTAAATGACACAGTACTGAGCGAACAGTTTTAAACACACTGTATCTGACGTTCAACAAACCACGCAAAACAGCTGTAACGAAAAAGAAATAAGAAAAGCAAGTCAGAGCACAACAACAATTGCAATATGAAATAAAGCCTTTCAATAGCAACAAATAAAATATGCAAAGAACTCGGCACACACAAATTCAACAAAATGAATTTATAATAATGAATCACTATCAAAACTTTTTAACACTATTCACACCAAGTAGTGAAGCACAATTAGATATTTATCTCTATTAACTTTAATTTTAACTTTAGAATATAAAAGATATTATTAATTTATTAAATATAATCACAGAGAAAAATATAAACAGAACTACACAGCTTGACGTTTGCGTTTAAATTCAAATGAAAATTTTTTTAGTAGGTCATGAAAAAAACCTTAAAAATCAAAGTCGAAAAAAGGCAAAAAAATGAAATTTCGCAGGCTCGAAAATTATTTTTTTGGGTATGCGTAGTGGAACTTTTTTTTCCTGAGCCCAAAACCTATCGAAAAATCGATGGCGTGATATCGGTTAATAAATCGACCCAGTCTAACATACATATAGTTATAATATCTTCTATGCTTTTGATATGCAAATGAGAGGATCGGGACTCAAATATCCCTGTGAATAATCCATCTGGTGCTGCCCTCATAACCTTTTAGAGAGGTGGAGGTCACAAGGTAACTATTTAAGAGATGTATTTATCGTATGGGACAGTACGCCGTGTCATGCTCGGTAGAGGAAGTTTGCAATAACCTGTCAGCTACTCTTCTGTAATGTGTTATTCTTATTTACATTAGTTCACTGATATGCCTATTTATGTAACTACGTACGATGAATACATTTTTAACATTTTCTGAAATACATTTGAGCTTTTCTGAAATAACTACATTTGTATTTTTATGAAATACTTTTACAGGCATTTGGAGCTTTCTAAAATATATTTGAGGTTTTCTGAAATACATGTAGAAAATCTGAAATACATTTGACTTCTTCTGAAATACATTTGAGCTACTCTGAAATACTTTTCAGGTTTTTTGAAATATGATTGGATTATCTTTCAAAAAATTTGTGTTTTCTGAAAAACATTTGGTCTTTTCCGAAATTCAGGTGGAAAAGGTGTATTTATTATGTTATCAATATTATTACTACATAGAAATATACAATCTTCCAAATGCATTGAAGCTATTCTTGATAAATTGTTGTTTGTTCAGCGAAATCATAATTTTAAGCACATGATCACGATCGTTTGACAGGCCCGGTGCCTCTGCGGTATCGTACCTTAGGGCATGTTCAGGGCTAGCATATTAAGGTATGCATTCTCCATTCGGCCATCCTGACTGATCGTTCGGCTCGAACGATAGGTCCCACTTTTTCATGCATTCAGGGAACGTGGTCGTTCGTCCCGGACCTTCACCCTCGCCAACCTTTTCTACCTCGTACCGATCATGAGGCAAAACTTTTACAATCTTGTAAGGACCAAGGTACTTAATCGAAGGCAACTCCCGAATTGAGTAGGCTTGATGGCGACCAACTCATCTTCCTTATACCCTACTGCCTCTTTTCTCTTATTGTCGTAGTTACGTTTATTTCCATTCTGAATCAACGCTATATTTTCTTTTGTCTTCTCCTGTAAAGCTTCACGTTCTTAATCTAACTCATCGAAAGCCGCATTCTGTAAAAATTCGTTTAACTCGGAGAACCCAGTTACCCTCATATCACACCCCGTCAATATCCTAAAGGTGAAAACTTTGTACTGCGAGTTGGAGTAATATTTATAGCCTGCTGTACCCTTTCTATATGCTCATACCGGCATTTGGGCTCCTCAGCGCAATACTTTGACAACATTGGTACAACTATTTGGTGCATTCTTTCTACTTGACCATTTCGCCTCGGAACTTCCGTTGTTATTAGTAAATGCTCAATACCTTCCTTTTCGCAGTATCCTTAGAAAGCGGCTCTCCTATCTGAGATTATTCGTCTGGGACTCCCGAATATTGCTGCCTGTTTGGAAAGACGGTCGACAACAGGCTCAGCTCGTGCTCGGTAGGTGCTTAGAGGACAAGTATCTTTATCGATAGGATTCAACATCCCTTCCTTCCATTCTATACAACTCCTTACTATTTTGCCTATTTTTGTGATAATTTGTGGAATGAAAAAGCTTTTCTCAACAGCGTCCTGGGTTTTCTTTATTGAGAACTGCTTGTGCGCTGTTCTCATTATCTCGTCTTCCATAACTGATGGCACTACTATAAGTTTCTTTACGGGATCCTTATACAGCAGATTGCGTTTCATGAAGAAATCTTCATATGTCTCCTTCTCTAGGACCTTACAAACTGCCCTGATCCATTCGTCCTGCTGCTAAGCCATTCAATATGCTACTCTACTTAACGCGTCCAGGTGCGCATCTTGGACCCGCTGCGATGGTCGATCTCATAGTCGTACTTCTGTAGCATCATCGCTCAACGAGTTACTCTTACAGGGACGTCCTTTTTCTTCATTGTCATTGTGAACGCATTACAATACGTGACAATCTTGAAGTGAATTCCCATTAAATATACCCGCCATTTCTTGAGTGCTTCCACTATAGCTAGCACTTTCAGCTCATATGAGTGGTACTTCTCCTCCGCAGACTTGGTTGTTGTTGTTGTGGTAACGACAGAAACACTCCCCATAGGTTTTAGGGAGTGTTGTCTAATTAACAGTCCTTGGCCGGATTTGAACCCGGTACGCTCCGGTACTCCCTTGCGGTACTGCCCAACTGTCGTGGTAGCGATTTATGACCAGTGAAACCTTCTAGGTCATGTCACCTAGACCGATGGGTAATGAGAGGTGAGACGCATCATATCTGTAGATCAACCATCAGTTGCACGTCATTATCTTTGTGCATATTAGTCGCCTCTTACGACCGGTATGCCTACCTCGGGCATATTCTAAACCCCTAACCCGCAGTGGCGGGCAGGCTTCGTCTTTCGGCTCATATGCTGGACCTGATAGAAAAGCTGGTCTTCGCTTTTTCCTTGTAAGAGTACACCTCCGTGCCCATACATCGAAGCGTCAGTATGAACCTCAGTAAAGGCCTTCGCGTTATAAAGTTTCAAAACCGATGCGCTGACCAGTGATGTCGGCAGTTGCTGAAACGCCGCCTGTTGATTTTCCCGTAAAAACAAACTTAGCCTCCTTACGCAAAAGGTCGGAGAGTGGTTTGGCCATCACTGCATACCCTTCGATAAATCGGCGGAAATAGGAAGTCAAACCAAAGAAGCTTTGTACTGATTTTTAATCGTTTGGGATAGAAATTTCTTCACTGCCTCCGTTGTCCCATTTGATGGTTTTGTTTGAAGAAATTGACACTTTTCCCACTAAATACGCAAATTAAACTGTGCTGCCCTATCTGAAACTGTCTTAAGCTTACCTAACCGCCGATCCACATCCTTAGAGGGAATGACCAGATCATCCATGTACGCTATTACAGTGTCATCCGCAACAAGATCCCTAAACTGATTATACCTGGTGAACACGGCAGGCAAATTCGAAATTTCAAAAGGAACATACAAAAATTCGTATTGTCCTTGATGGCTAACAAACGAAGTGTATTTCCTAGAGGCAGGTTTGATTGGCACGTGAAAGAACCCATTTCTCAAATCAGGAGTTGTAAATACTCTTCCACTTTGCAGCCTCTCAATAACGTCATCCATGAGCGGCATTGGAAAATTGTCCTTGATTATCTTCTCATTTGTTACTGGGTTGAATGCCTTCCCGTAGCCACTCAGAAACTTGATTGTCAACAATGCGCCGGTCAGAGTATGACATTCTACGTGGTCCTTGAAACACAGGGCTATCGTCAGTTATACATATTTTCATAACAACGGGAGATTCCTGGTGCTTCGTCGGCGAATAACTCTACACAGCAGTCTCAATCGCCTTTGCTTGTGTAATATTTAGGTGGGATAGGTAAATATTTACTTCATTTTCAAGCTTTTCATCACTTGACAAAGATAAATCTTTAAACTCTTGCAAGACACTCAACTCTAACTACAACTCCTTCGTCCCCGGAGACTCGTTCGGTTTCTCCTCGCCTTTTGCCTTGAACTCGACATTGCCTTCAGAAACAATCAGGTCAACTTGTTTCAAGACGTTGTTGCCAATGATTGCCTGATACACAATATCTCGCTCACGAACGACGTGAAAAATTACATCTAACTCGAGGTCATCTGCCTTTAATTTGATGTTCAAGCCGCCAACGGTATGAAGAACACTATTACCTATGCCCCGTAACTGGTGTCGCTCTCTACATAACTCAATATCTCCTAACATCAAGAGAACGTCGTACCTCAAGAGGCAAAAGTCGCACCCTGTATCCAGAAATGCCCAAAATGTGAAATTGTTTATAGTCAAATCTTTAAAAATAACACATCCTATAGATGACGACGCACGTACAGTTTCCAAAGTATTCACGCGAGGCGTCTTATCAATACCAATATCAATATCGTCAATACCACTAAACAATGTCAGAACTTTCGATATCACGCAATGTGAAAGCCGGACGACTAACCGCCGCCTCTTGCATTACATTACTCGGAAAAGAATCACTACCGCTGTCAGACCCATCGTCGTCACCGACGGTCAGACCATAATGCTCGCAAAGACGATCAGTCATTGCGAAAATTTGTTCCCTGTCCGTGTCGATTTTACTGTACACACTAAATTATTATAGTCAAATGTAAATGTATGTTTGGAAAGATAAAGGCTAACCGCTATATTCTCGAAAAGTTTAATTTTATCTGAACTCAAATTTATTTTTTGTCGAATTATTCTTCTCAAACTTCTTATATCTACAGTCCGGTTCACTTGGTTAGAGGCACACAATTTTACAGATACAAATGCTGATTAAAGCAAAAGCATTTGATCTATTAACTCTTAGTTTATTAATAATTCAAGTTAACACTTTACTTAATCCAGATATACACACTCATGGAAATATTAATTCAGATAACGGTATTTTTTAGCAGTCTATTTTGGCACCTGTAATATGGTGCTTCATTTATTGGTTCACTAGAATGTGTACACATATATGCATTCGGCATTGCCAATCATACTATTTCAAAGGAATTTATATGCCAACACGTTATTAAACCGTAAAGAATAATTTAACGCAAAATTACGAAATATAATGGCAGGAAAAATACTTAAATTAACAATTTATCCACAGACTATTTGCTTTCGCACTTGATTCTTCAGTTGTCAAATTTCACCTTATTTTACCTCTGAGTAAAATGTTTCAGATTAGCACGCGGCCTAAGTCCCATCCTTCTTTAGATATTCACGAAGTGTAACCATCCTGTCCGCTTAATAATGTCTCCGATTTCGGAAGAGCCAAGCTCCGATAAACTAGTGAATAAGCACTTGTTTACGTTCAAACGAGCCTAGCCAGTGCGGGGCAACTGTACTTTTAATTCCCTCTTCGTTTCTACAGCTACGACATAAGTCATTTGAAGGGACCACCATGCGTTCACCGTGTATTCCCATCTGGAATTAGCTTTTTCCTCGAAATCGCATTGGAGCCAGTGCTTGGGCGTGGCAAGAGGGGGAGCAATGCTCTTTCTATGGTTCACATCCGGTTGCTCTGTTGCCTGGTAGCCCCTTCGACTATGTGAGGGTTAATCAACTTTCCCATAGCATGATTGTACCTTTCGTTGTTGTTGGCTGTTGTTGGTTCCGTGGAACAGGCCTGAAAATGCGTATCCATTAGAAGTTCGAAGACTTGCAACAGTTGGACTTTTTGATAGAATCTTACGCTGTCTATTTGCCTCCAAGTTGATTTCTATGTTGTTACGAAAGTCCCTCCATGAATCTCTGGGCTTTGTCGACTGCAGCGTTACAGGACTCTGTCACCTGTCTCGACTCTACCCTGTCTAACCTTTCACCTTTTTCACTAATATTGTCATCCTCCGAGCAGCTCCTTGTAGCAGGGCTGCTCAAAACCCTCCTTATCCGGGCTGGGGTCGAATCCAACCCGGGTCCAGGAGAATGGATCTGCTGCGTCTGCTGGAAGAAAATCTACGTTAAGCGTTCACACTCCGTCCAATGCAATTCTTGCAAAAGATGGCTGCACAAAACCAGGTGCTCCGGGCTAAATCCCTCCACACATAGGCCCCCTAGTTTCTACAAAACTTTCGTGGCCCCTTGCTGTTCACGCCCTCGGACGTCCCGTGGCCAACGACGATCTAGTATCGCACCGTCACAAGCTTCTGTAACAGTCTGCACGACTAATAGCACAAACAACGCCCAGCAAGAAGTGTGTAACACCCGCTGCCGCTCACGCCCACAGGCGCCAACACCTCACACAGCCGCTCACAGCTACTTTCTACGTAGCACCTCTGTTTCAGAAGTGAGCAATGCCGAGCGACAGCCTACCCCCGCCCACTTTCAACTTCCCCTTCTTCTTCCAGCACTAGTACAAATGTAAGTCAAAGCCACCAGCTCCTGGTCCCTTACACCTTGTGCTCTGTTTGTCGGTTGAGATTATATACACCTGCGACATCAGTCAAATGCAACTCTTGCCTTGGCCTGTGTCACCTGCTTATATGTTCTCAACTTGGAAACAGGAACCTATGGACTGATACGTACGTTGCACCATGTTGTCGAGCTACGCAACCTACAACGTCAACTGATTCGCCACCTTCTGGTGCTTCGGATCCCTCGACTTCTAGAGTGCGACGTAGTGTGCGACCCAGCCTGCTTCCACCAAGGCATACGCACCAGTCCCTGACTCCCAGCGTGAATATTTCTCCCCCTTCGCACTTTCGCGTCCTACAACTAAACTGCAACGGCCTAACTGGGAAAGTGAGTGAAATAGTGAACTTCATGAAGCGTCAGAGCATCAAGATCGCTGCCATTCAGGAGACGAAGTTAAACGCCCGATCAAGTCTTCGGACTTGTGACGGCTATAACATCCACCGACGTGACCGAGAGAGGGGACTTGGGGGCGGACTCGCCTTCATCACCCACCAATCCGTGCAATATCGTACATTTGAGCCTGACGTCGACCCGAGGGACAACCTCCTGGAACGTCAAGGAATGGTTGTCCGGACAGGAGACGTCGACCTTGAAATTATAAACATCTATATACCTCCTGCCACCTGCTGTCCGAGAGATTACCACCCTGACATCAGTGCGTTACTCAGGGGCGATAACCGTGTAATTATCGGAGACTTCAACGCACACCACGATCTGTGGCACTCAAGCCTACAAGCCGATGGCAGGGGACAGGAATTGGCTGAACAAATAGACGATTCGACGTTTTGCACTGTGAACGGGGACGCCCCCACGAGAGTTGCGGCAAATTGTTCCAGTTCGCCAGACCTCACAATTGTCAGCGCAGGTCTCATAAACTGCGTTGAATGGCGACCAATGCTCACTCTTGCATCTGACCATCTGCCGATAGTCCTCTCAATCGATCGCCCCAATGACTTCGTCACTTCTGAGAAGCGCACCTTCACTAACTTCAACAAAGCTGACTGGGTTGGTTTTCTTGGTTTCACTGAGAGCACCTTCGCTGCTCTTCCCATCCCGTCTGATGTACGAGAAGGGGAAAAAGCGTTTCGCATGGTCATAGCTTCAGCCTCCAATCAATACATTCCGTCAGGCAGAATTAAGGAGATACGTCCGTACTTCCCCGCAGAGGCAGCGGCCCTGGCTAATGAACGTGACCACGTGCGACGCTTGAACCCTACGGATCCCCAAATTCAAGATCTCAATGCGGAGATCAGACGGCTAGTCGATCAACACAAACGCGCCAAATGGGAGGAGCACCTAAGGTCCTGCAACCTCTCTGCTGGTGTTGGCAAACTATGGTCCACTGTCAAATCCTTGTCTAATCCGACCAAACCTAACGACAAAATATCCATCACCTTTGGTGATAAGGTACAGTCGAAACCAAAGAGATGCGCGAGCGCTTTCTGCCGCCAATTCGTACTGCATCCTCCGGTTGACAAGGAAATCAGGCGCGCCATCAGGGAAGCGCACAAACGCAAAAACAACCAAGCGCCCATTGTCATCACCACCACAGAGGTTCGGGAGGCCATACGGAGGTCCAAAAATTCTAAATCCATTGGGCCAGACGGTATATCCATGCTGATGCTAAAACATCTCGGCGATGAGGGAGTAAGGTACCTAACAACCGTCTTCAATCTGTCCATGACCACCTTTGTCATTCCAGAAAGATGGAAACAGGCAAAGGTGGTGCCACTACTAAAGCCCGGCAAGCCGGCTAACGTGGGGGAGTCATATCGACCGATATCACTCCTCTCGCCAGTAGTGAAGACCTTGGAGGCGGTCTTGCTCCCTTATTATACCGCTAACCTGCGATTAGCCGAACATCAGCATGGTTTCCGCAAAATGCATAGCACTACCACCGCGCTAAACGCCATCACCACACAGATAGGTGACGGTCTCAACCAATCTCGCCCAAATGACAGGACCGTGCTAGTTGCGCTTGATCTGTCGAAAGCTTTCGACACTGTTAATCACGCACAACTCATTAACGACCTGGAAGATTCAAACCTTCCCCCCTGTCTAAAGCGTTGGACCGCCAACTATCTGAGTGGCCGGCAGTCATCGGTTGAATTTAGAGGCGAAAGATCAAAACCACGTATAATTAAGCAGGGGGTGCCACAGGGTGGTGTCCTATCCCCGCTTCTGTTTAATTACTACATATCGAGGCTCCCTTCCCCACCAGAAGGCGTCTCGATCGTCTCCTACGCCGATGACTGCACGATCCTGGCGACTGGACCCTCCGTTGATGAGCTCTGCTCGAGACTAAATTCATACCTTCCAACCCTTTCCAGTTTCTTCGCTGCACGGAACCTGACACTGTCATCGACCAAATCCTCGGCCACCCTATTTACGACGTGGACAGCGCAGGCGAACATGGAATTAAACGTCTACGTCGACGGCATCAAGCTTCCGACTGTCACACACCCCAAAATCTTAGGGGTCACGTTTGATAACATGTTCAAATACGGTGCTCATGTAGCCGCGATTGCCACCAAAGTACAAAGCCGTAACAAAATCCTCAAGTCACTAGCTGGCAGTACTTGGGGGAAAGACAAAGAAACGTTACTGGCAACGTACAAGGCAATCGGCCAGCCGGTTCTGAGCTACGCGACGCCAATATGGTCGCCGGGGTTAGCAGACACACATTGGAGGAGGTTGCAGGCCTGCCAAAACACCGCACTCAGAACCGCCACGGGGTGCCTCCTTATGTCTCCTGAGCATCACCTTCATAATGAGGCAAAAATGCTCAATGTCAAAGAGCATTGCGAGATGTTGTCCAGACAATTCCTGTTCAACTGCCATAACCAGCAGCATCCGAACAGGAACCTGCTCAACGAAAATCCGCCTCCCAGGAGAATAAGGAGTCACCTCCGTAAGCACTATGATGAGATCCGGCATCACATCTCCTCGCCGTTTGATCCAGAGGTGCACCGGCGGGCCCTCAACCTCATCCACACGGAGTCGGTAAACTCCTTTGTCAGGTCTCGTCCAGTGAATGTGGTCCTACAGGCACAAGCTCCACCTGTTGCCGCCGAGGAACGCGAACTGCCCAGGGAGACAAGAGTCACGCTGGCTCAACTTCGTTCTGGATATTGTAACAGACTAAACTCTTACTTATCCAGACTGAACCCCGACATGCCAAATGTCTGCCCGGCATGCGGCGTGTCTCCCCACGATACTAACCATCTGTTCCTCTGCTCAACCGAGCCCACTCTTCTAACTCCAATCTCACTCTGGTCCACCCCTGTTGAAGCCGCGAGGTTTCTTGGACTTCCGTTAGAAGAGCCTGATGACAATGTTGGTTGGGGGTGACACCCTGGACAGGTTAAGTAGTCGCTACAACAACAACAACAACAACTCTGTCACCAAGTCTACTGCTTCATCAATTTTAGATGATGAGACAAGCTCACCGATCGAAGCAGACTCGTTTTCACAATATATATTTGCGCTTCATCAGATCTTAGCGGTTGGCTAAGCCTACCGTGAGAATCGTGCTTATGGAGCGAATGCAACAGAATATTCTTGAAGACATTCCAATCCGTTCGCTTCTTGTTTCTGTAAGCCGCAAAAGTATGTGTCTGATGAGGAGACAGAAACATATGTAACTTTGGCCAGAGAAGGAGTTCCCCCTTGATACGTGCCAGTCCTCGGTTTGGCCCAATAGCGAGTCAGAGACCAGGGTGATATCAACGACTTCCGTTCTGTTTGCGGTAACAAATGTTGGTTTATTACCAGAGTTACATATACTTAAGTTGTTAGATAGAATAAAGTATAAAAGGCACTCACCTCTGTGTGAATTGGCGTCAGCTCGTATTATTCTCGGCAGCTTCCGCCGGTTTGCCTCCTTCACTGCATTTTTTAAGCATATAGGCTGCAATCAACCAAATCTATCTGCTGGATAGCAGAAAGTAAGGGAAAGTACCTTTATTTGGGGTCTTGGTAGGCATCAAGGGTTAGTCCGCTAACCTTGTCTTGGACGATCCAAAGTTCTTGGATGAGTGCGAGCTCCTTGGCTTTGTCGCCGAGGCGCAAGAGAAGGGCAGCCGAAGCTGCTTTGGAGTGATGCAGGTTGATCTGTAGAACCCGCAACATCAAATTTATTGGTCGGTGTCTGAGACCTCGTCCTTTGCTACTGCCTCTTCCCGTTTGGGACGACTATGAGTAAAAGCAGCATCTTATGCCCCCACCACAGGCTTCAAGAGCAGGGGGGGATTCCTAGCTAATGACCAAGGTCATACAGCGTTGTTTCCCCCTGACTTCACTACACTCCAGTCTTTGGTTGGTATCCCTGCGTTTCCGTTCTCGATAGTTTTAAGAATGGAATCTGGCGTATACGACTCGGATGCTGGTATCCAGGCCCAGACCCGTAGCCTGCAAGGAATCTCATTCCTGTACACCGCTACCAAGTCTGCCCCACAACGCAGGTCGCCTAACACGGAAATTGCTCCCTTATAGAGCTTAAGTTAGCAACTCCTGACAAAGAGAGCGCTCATCGGCGCAGGAGACCAACTTACTACGCCGTTGATGCCAGCCGGCATCACGGATGACTTCCAATTATCTGGATTGATGTTGCCGTCTGGGTGCCCCTTGTTCAGTACCGCGAGAGTGACGTGCTCTTTGGCCACTTAACTCAACGATCTGGATGGGTTCGCCGCAGAAGTTCTTCGCCCTCCTGTTTCGCTGCGAGAATTTGGGTTGCCCAAGCTAGGGAGGTTTTTTGGTCCTTAGTCAGTCCGCTAAAAGATACCTCCAGTCGCGCTTTTATTTTGTCCGCCGATCTGCAGTCCCGCTATGCTCTGACGGAGGGAGCGATTGTACGCACGCTCTTTGCCTCGGGCTGACTAGCTCTACTTCCCTTCCGTAGAGGGGCTTGGGCCAGTTCCCTCGACCTGCCTTACGCCATTGCCCTGACCTGTCTGTCCACTACTCCCCATACTTTGCCTTACCCTCGAGGGGTTTGGCCGGTACGGTTTCGCGAAGTAACGGCTTTCCCTCGAGGTTTTAGCCGCGCCACCACTTCCCGAGTATTGTTGCTTGGTACTGGTTTAACGCATAGTGCAGAGGCGACATTTTTACATGGTTCTGATTCTTTGGTCACCTACTTAGTCGAGGCCTTTTGGTGAACTTGAAATAAAAGAGAGGGGGTAGGGAACGGCCGACTATGGCAGCGCTCCATGCCGTAGCTAGTCCATCGTTATTCCTGGAGGTTGACAGGTATCCGAAGGCTCCGTTAAAATACAGTTGGAAGCCCATGACTGCAAACCATCCCTAGGCACGCACAAGCTTGACACCTTTGGTTAGGGCGAAGGGTAAGGTCGACACCTTCCAGGTGTAGATCCTTAGTGTTCTTTACAAAAAAACAGGGTCACCTCGCGAAGGTTACGATCAGTGTCCCACCACTGCGTCCGTCACCGTGGCATCCACCGCAGATGGGGTTAACCGTGCACTACGGTTCTGATGCAGGATAGGCTAGGTACCTGAATGTTCCCGTTCTGGGATGATCCGCATTTTCACACCCTGCATACAGCTCGACCTCATCATGATCTACATAGCAAAATTCATATTGTTTATCTGCTCCCAGCCACCGACGGAGGGGAAGGACGCAAGTACCACCACTAATCCCGTGATGATGTCAATGTGGTGTTTGGGTGCTTCAACGCAAAGTTGGGTGAAGATAGTGGTCTTGGTCCACAATCTGTCAGTTCAGTCTTAACGATGAGATTTAGCCAAATGGATTCAACGAAATGAATTGGAAGCACATCTTAAAAGCGCAATGTACCCTAGCTAAAGACATCATTCGGTTTATTTCGGTCTAACAAAATACCTCCTTTTATCTTGGCTTGTGAAACATCTGGAAAGATTGTTTGCAAATGGTCGAATGCTTAGCCTTCTTTGTCCAAATCCTTAACAAAGGTTTTAATGAGGCCAAGCTTGATGTGTAAAAGGGATATTATTTATTTGATGTTATCCAAATAAGTCGTTAATCCTTTATGGCATAGTGAAGAGCTCGGCTATCCCATTTGCAGAGAAATCAGCAGTGTTTTGTGTACCCACTTTGTAGACACTCGTCGCTTTCTTGCGATGGTATATTGACCGCAGATGAAACACACCCATTCTGGCTTGTAGATATTATAGAGGTTGAAGATGCTTTCACTCATATTTATGCTCAGATCAAGAAAAAAGTGCAGCCTACGCAGACAAAACGGTGCATTTTTAATACAGAGAAAACACTGTATAGATGTAAGCCGAAAAAGGTCCGTAACTACATATCGGCGTGCCATACGAAAACTAACACTTTCCAAATTTCTTACGAAAACTATTTCAAAATTTCGTATGAAAACTAACACTTTCGACTTTTGGCTGACGAAAACTAGCACTTTCGACTTTTGACTGAAGAAAAATAGCACTTCTTTTTTGTTTTTCTGCTTATTTACAGGGTCTAGAATCGTGTTAGAGGCTCTGGTTTTTAATATTAGAAAGAGCCGACATAAATTGAGATGTGTTGTGATAGTGGTCTTGCTGGTCTACCACACTGGAGGTCGCCAACCCTTCGAGTGTATTCCCGCCATGGAAAAGTGTCTCGTCTGCCTTAGTAAATGCCATGGAATATGTAGGGCCCGCCAATTTGTATGATAAAAACTTCAAGTAGCAAATCAAAAACTGATAGAGAAGCTCGGTCTAAACGTCCTTGGCGGTTTACTTGTCCATTATTATTTTTTGTATATATAAGTATCGAAATGACTGCAATTGAAAAATTAATAAAGCCACTGCAGTTGTGAGGTATATTATGGACGACCACGACCACTTTTTGTTATAGATTTCTAAAAGAGAGGTAGGAAATCGAAACATGCCAAATCTACTGCACTGATGCAGATAGAATGCTAGAATTTGATAGTTACAATTACCTGATAATCTTATCAATAGTTTCTTTTTTTAATTTTAGGAAATGGGTGTGGCACCTCCCAGACATGAATGAACATTTATAACCCATCACTTTTTCCAAAGTTTTTTTTTGAAAAAGGGGCACCTTCATATAAAATATCGTTATCTGGAATCAAATAAATTCGTACTTTTGCCGGATTCCAACTTCATACCACCCACGGCCTCCTGAATCCACTGTAAAAGTATCATAAATATTGATTGAAGAACACATACTTCCAAATATCATTAATTTAAACCAATTACATTCATTGTTATGAGGAACTAGCAGACCCGGCAGACGTTGTCCTACCTAAAGTTTGGCTTGTCTGCATTTAACAAATTGTACTCTTTTCCTCTCCCCACTTTTCGCTTCTTTTACATTGCTCCTTATCTCCTACTTTTTCTTTCAACTTTTGCTTTTCCCCCATCCCCATATACCATTACTCTTCTTTACCCTCTTAATTTTCGTCTGACATCACCTCTATATCTCACATTTCTATCCCTACTTACCTTCTTCTCCCATTTCCTCTGCGGGTACTGATATGTACATAGTTTCGAAGATATACTCGTATCGAATTAATTTTTATTTGATCCTGATACTGCTTTCTCTTTCCAAGGTTTTTTGATATATAAATCACATATCTGTATATAAAATATCATTAACTTGAACCAAATAAATTCCCAGCTATGCCGAATTGCTACTTTGGCACCTTGGAAATTTTACTTTGCCTGGCGGCGTGGCACCGCCCACTTTTCCAAAATTGTGTAAATCTTCACTAAAGGACACATATATCCAAATATCATTGATTTAGACCAAATAAGTTCAGAGTTATGACGAATTGAAATTTTATATAGCCTGGAGGTGTGGCACCGCCACAACCACTTTTACAAAGCTGGGTATTTAATGTTCGGTTCCACCCGAACTTAAACTTCCTTACTTGTTTTTATTATATATACTTTATTACTATGCGATCCCTGCCATTTCAAATCAGCCCCACATTTTCGGTGAGCATATGTTCGTGTTTCGTTCACAAAAACTCTCAAGCCGTATTTACCTGCAAGGACAATGAAATCGGAATGCTAACTTTGAATTTAACTCACTTGCTCAGTATCTATCCACATATCGAATTCCTATTTTAATATATATTATAAGCAACAATTTTGTTACCTAGTCAACACCCTTTAAAAAAATAACCAACTCAATTTAAGTGCTAGTTTTCGTCATTATGAAGGTGCTACTTTTCGTCAGCAATAAAACGAAATTGTTACTTTTCGTCGGACATAAATTGAAAGTGCTAGTTTTCTTCAGACACAAACTGAAAGTGCTAGTTTTCTTCAACCACAAAACGAAACTGCTACTTTTTGTCAGATAAAAATCGAAAGTGCTAGTTTTCGTCAGACACAAAAATGCTGGTGCTAGTTTTCGTATAGCACGTCGATATGTACCTGTGTTGGCAATAAATTTATTCACATGATGAAACATTTTCTCATAAACGACAAGGTCTAGTCAAAAGTAGTCTATGTACTGTTTATAGTACATTTTATTAGATTTTAAATTTTTTACGATTTTAAAGTGCCAAACAAGTTCGTGAGATAAACATGTTTAAGTGGGGCCATATTTTTTTTTGGTCTATAGAACAAAAAAAAAGTAAACAAATTTGCGATCCAGTGGGTATCCAAAACTTGGTAAAAATTACGATATAGATATGAGCGAAGCGGATACCTCAGTATTACCCATGGGTGGGAGTGTTGCGACTACATAGTTACTTGAGCGAACTCCCCCATCCCGAAGACTTTTCTGTACATGCGCTTTCAAGAGTTACAACTCTTGAGTGCTAAGTGGATGATAAGAAGGTATTTCCTTAAAAAAAGGGGCATGTTCATTTAATTCACCATTTTTTCTTTGTATTTCCGCTTCTCTGCAAAATATTCAAAGATCGAGCGTAGGCATTATTTAGTTCATTGAAATAGTGTGGAATGTCCCCTAAGTTCTTCTTTTACTAGGATATCAGTTGTTGTAATTTACTTGGAATTGTTTTGAATGGTTTCATTCCAGAAATTATACATTGAAACTGTACAGTTCGACCAAGGTGACTTTCTGTTTGGATGCGCGGTTAAATCTAGCTTAGCAGAAAAAATAGTATGGTAAGTAGAAAGATATTCTGTGTTTGTTTAATATTTTTATTATTCTAGTAAGGACGGAACTTCACTATCACATAATTTTCAAATGCTGCCCTCGATTGGAACTAAGTTACGTTATTTTGCCATACTTGATATCAATAACTTGAAGAAAACGTATACACACTGGACCCATATAGGTATACACATAAATGCTTCACGAAAATCGGTAAGAACTTTTATATATGTACAGAAAATCTCAAATATATTTTTGGTATGTGACCATAAATGTGAGAGTTTTTTAGTCGCCCCATTTACAAATTTTAGGAAGCTGCGGGTCCTACGTCATGACCCCAAAACATGACTTATATAATGGCAAAGATGATCAATGCTAAGCAAGACATTCTTGCTGAAGTGCCCAACTATAGTGGAACTCACACAGCTGGGATTACGCCGAATATTCCACCAGGACGCATTAACCCCCATTTGGCCGTGAACCGCCTTGAAGAACCTGAGGGTACCCTAGTAGTTCCGATATTCTCTGACCCAGAGGAGACTACCTGTGCAGAAGTAGACTGCAGCTAACGAGCAGAATCCCCATGGTCTTATAGTGAGACTCGACGGGATGTCGTAATTGCCCAGCACCCACGTGTTTTTAATCTCAAAATAGTTGGAGGCACCGTGGATACATCTTTATTTATCTTATATATAATTTCATCCGAAATTAGAGAAAAGAAAAACTTTAAGATCCTTCTGAACCACCACACAGGATCTTGACATACTTTTCCCTCCATGCACCAGCAAATTGAAATTATCACTCCTCAATCCAGATATCTCCTTGACGCTGCTGCTGAGCCAGGGCTCCTACATGAGGGTCGTAGAGTTTTGAAAATTTATCTGTAGGATGGTGAATATTTTGGTAGTTGTAGTCTTGGCAACACTTGTTACGTTAACAAGAAGTGTTTTAATGGAAGCACAGTATATAGTCTGAATAAGCAAAAAAAAAAAGTAGTTAGGTTGCTTAAAAAAGCTTGAGGCTTTTGTATCAACGAATTTTAGTGGTTGTTACATTTAAACCACGTCTGTAATGAATTACTTGTTTTTTGCCTAAAGCCATACAGTTGAAAAAAACACTGTGCGGGCAAATATGATAAAAAATTGTGTTACTTATGTTGACGTGTTTGGTATTGTTCAAAAGGTAATTCATTCAAAGAGTTAATGGGTCTGAATTTTTGTTTCTACCTAATAAGTTTCTTACAAACAGCTCTTAATGTTAGGTTTTGCTGAACTTTTTTTCATGAGAGTGACCTTAGTTGGAATCTTTAAAAAAAAATTGCCTGAAATACAATTAATTGTATTGTGACGAATTCGGTGATTCCTCGATTATTAATCCAGCACAGCGTGGTCCTGGCCTTATTGGGTTTAAAAAAAGTATGAACGAGGCATGGTCAGTGACCGTTCAGAGTACCAAAACCCTTTTCAAGTAAAATTGTGCCTGCTCGTTTTCGCGAAATATCTCGCTTTAACCCTTATACTTTTTTTAATTTCTGTGGTATATACTGTTTCTATTACTGACGTTTATCTCTAAGAATGACAATTTAAAAAAAAAATTTTAAAACTATTACTAAATTAAATAATTAATTCATATTTCAGACACTCACACTGCCCTGTATATGTTATACAACTACAACAAAACTATATGCTTCTTTAAGGTTTTTTCACGCTGAGCTCGAATATGTTCTCAAAAATGTGAGACCATGTAGAGCTTATTGATGCGTATGTAGCTGCGAAAATGAAGTGAAGACAATGAAGGATAGCGTTAGACTAAAAACAGTTTATTAAAAAAAATTAACACCTTACTCTCTACTTAACCATGTGGTTATGTTACCCTCTAAATAATAATGATAGTACTAATAAAGTATATATCACTATTTATATGTATCACTTATGAGAAAAGCGGTTGTGAAATCCCGGATTTGGTATAATTTGAACTATCGCCACGTGCTTAGGGTCCATTATCATAATTAGATTAGGTTTAACCTATATTATTAAGCTAAAGAAAAAATTGCAACACGTCACAATTAATTTATACGATTTTTCAAAAGTGACCGAAATCGAAAATTTCGTGTTTTTGCTCATTTTTGAAAAATTGTATAAATTAACTATGAAGTGTTACAGTATTTTTGTATATCAGATAATACTGGCTAAACATTGTTGTTTAAATGAGATAAAAATCAAGTTATGATAATGGACCCTAAGCACGTCGCGATATTTGAAATTATACCAATTCCGGGGGTTCACACCCGCTTTTCTCATAATATGTACATGGTGGCAGATTTTTGAGAACATATTCGAGCTCAGCGCGAAAAGTCCTAAGTGAGGATATAGTTTTGTTGTAGTTGCATAACATATACAGGGCAGTGTGACTAGTGTCTGAATATGAATAAATTATTTAATTTAATCATAGTTTTAATATTTTTTTTTAAATTACCATTCTTAGAGATAAACGTCAATAACAGAAACTAAAAAGGTCTTTTTGAAAATTTTGTATGGTAAAATTCATCCTTTCACGGAGCATCATAACGGTTAAAGCGAGATATTTCGAGAAAAAAAACAGGTAGGATTTTACTTGAAACGGATTTTGGTACTCTGGACGGTCACTAACCATGCCACATTCACACTTTTTGTCGTCATTTTTGTTAAACCTATTTGGGCAAGGAGCACGCTGTGCCTGGGTTCTATCACTATAAAATCAAATAAACACACGCCCTAATACTGTTTATAAATCCTAGTTTTATTTACTAGCAATAAACGCAGTATAAATTCACGAGTTAGGTAACTCCACAGTAAGTTTGTTGTACAACACTTGACAATAAACTGACCTGCCTTTCTTGGTTGCTGCCTTTTGTAGTCCGACGGGGTTCTACCTCACGCGCCTAACAGTTTCTAGGTTGTTCCCTCTTTTTGTTCTCGAAGGGTCGATGTTATGTATCGAGGAAATGTCGTTTATTCATACACACTCCAGCTACCTCTCTTTCTCATGCTTGATTTCCGAGCATTTACTTCTGCTTCGAAACTTCAAGTCATCTGGCACCGAAGATCATTTCCAAAATTACTCTTGCAGAACTCTGACCTGTTGGCTCATGTACTAAAGATCGATATACTATCAACTTCTGAAACTTTTCTTCGGTATTCCTACAAGGTTCGATTGAACCGCTCCACCATCCCATTTGACTGAGGTGCAGTGCAGTTATTCGAATTTTTCGAATGCTCAAAGTTAGGCACATACCTTGGTCAGAATGTAGCTCAATCGGTACGCCAAACCTCACTTCGCAATTGTTAGTGAACACTTCTACTATGGTTTCTGCATCTTGATTTGGAATAGGGTACAGTTCTGGCCACTTGATGAAATAGTCCATAATTTCTAGTACATATTTGTTTCCGAGTCTGCTAGTAGGAAAAGGCCCAGCTAAATCCACGGCAATCCTCTCAAAAGGTGCACCTGAGTTATATTGCTTCATTTCCTCATGGCTCGTGGCCCTTTTGCTTTGATGCACACCTCACAGTTGGCAATCCACTCCGCGACCGACTGACGGCATCCAACCCAATAGAATGTCTGCTTAATTTTCTCTAAGGTTTTCGTGACTCCGAGATGACCTCCGCTTGGACCGTTATGAAGTTCATTGAGAACATCAGGGATTTTCTTCCTTGGGACGACTATCAAGTTGCGAACACATTGACCATCCTCACTTTCCCATATTCGATGCAAACACCCGGATACCAATTGTAAACTGCTAAACTGTACCCAATATGACTTGGCAACAGGACTTTCTGCTGACATCTCCTCTCTTGTTGGTCGTTCTTTGCGCTCTTGCATCACACGAACCAGATGTGGATCTTCGAGCTGACACTTCTTTAATTTACCCATGTCCTATTCCTCCGTAGATGTTATAGTCATCAACCGCACAT
Organism: Merzomyia westermanni; assembly: GCA_949987695.1. Taxonomy (NCBI): domain Eukaryota; kingdom Metazoa; phylum Arthropoda; class Insecta; order Diptera; family Tephritidae; genus Merzomyia; species Merzomyia westermanni. The sequence continues at coordinate 113,079,309 of OX465290.1, read as the reverse complement.
CTATAATGTCCCCTTTTGCCTCAGCTTTGAAACAATGCTTGCATTCCAAGCTACATGGTCGTCGTGACATTGCATCAGCATTTCCGTGCTACCTTTGCGATGCTCTATGGAAAAGTCATAACTTTGCAGCCGCTCTATCCACCGTGCCAGTCGACCTTCCGGATAACGGAACTGCAAGAGCCACTTCAACGCTGCATGGTCTGTCCTGACGTGGAATCGATGCCCATAGGATACTTGTGGAAAGGTTTAACACACTCTACCAATGCCATAGTTCTCTCCGTGTTACGCAATAGTTCCTTTCAGGCTTCCCAATTGTTCGGCTATATTACGCAACACCTATAGCATAACCGATCGCATCTGTATTCAGAATAAACGTTGAACTTGGGATCGGATATGCTAACATTGGGGCAGTGCATAGTCGCTCCTTCAAGATTTGGAAAGGCAGCTCATGTTCCTTCTTCCATTCAAAGCACGTATTTTTCCTGGTAAGTTCATGGAGACTACTGGCTACGTTGGCGAAATTCGGTACAAATCGGCTATAATACGTGCACAGCCCAAGGAAACTTCGTAACTTATGGAAACTCCTTGGCCTTGGCAAGTCCTTTACGGCTTCGATCTTTTCCTTGGCAGTACAGATGCCCTCCATCGTTACCTTGTGACCCAAATAACTTACTTCCTTTTTAAACAAGGAACACTTTTTGGGACTTCCTTTGGAAAACTTCCTGCAAGTTCTTTAGGTGTTCCTTAAAACTTTTTCCCAGCACGATGATGTCATCCCGGTACACCGAAGATGTTTCCCAATGAAATCCTTTTAGTGCCCGATTAATGAGTCTCTCAAAAGTAGCTGGACCATTGCATAGTCCGAAGGGCATTACCGTAAATTGCCAAAGCCCTTCTCCTGTCTTTTCTTTATCTTCATCCTTTACCTCCACTTGCCAGTAGCCTCTTTTCAAGTCCAGTTTGGAAAACCATTTTGTGCCAAATAACGAGTCCAGAGTTTCGTCGATTCTTGGCAAAGGATAGCTGTCTTTCTTAGTTACATGGTTCAACTTCCGGTAATCCATACAGAACCACAATTTTCCATCCTTCTTTTTCGCAATGTCCGCCACTATGAATTTGTGCTGTACGGTGACATTGCCAATTGCAATTTCACATGTTACCTCGCCTAGGACTTGGGTATCCTCGCAACGGTCTCATTTCCTTGGCCCGCTTTGTGTCTACATCACGTATTCCATTTCTGAAACATTGGATTTTTTCTGTGTACTCGACAGGTGCGTCTGAGTTTTTTTAGATAAGCCAACCTCTCGATGTCCGACGCGAGTTCCTGCAACGTCTCATTAGCTTTCTGGAAGCGATTCTGTAGCTCTATTTGGTATATCTGCTTCCGAAGTTCGCTACCTTAGCGTCTCTCAACTGCACCCACCAATGCCTCATTGTTGTTTCGTTCGCCTTCAGGACTCAGCTGTAAGATTTCTGCTGCAGGTCCCTTCAATGCCACGAATAATGCAGCAACTTTGTCTTCAGTGCCCCAATTATTCACCGCTGCTGTCTTCTCAAACTGGAACTTAAACACCTGGAAAGGAACAGAACCATCAAATGACGGGGATTTTTCCTTGGCGGTATTCGCTGCGCAGATGGACGCTTCAGTTGCAACTCCTGGATACGGCCTCTTAACTTATCTACCTCGGCTTCGATTTTCTCCTCAAAGTAGCTTCAATGACAACCGAGTTTTCTGCTCTTCCAGCTTTGCAGAGATCTGCGATAACACCTGTGCTGAACTTTGTGATGATATTTCGGAAAAACGTACCTCCAACTTGGATGTAATACGTGTATCCTGTTCTTCCATTTGAGCGCAGATCTGTGATGATACCTGTTCCAGCTGAGTTGCCATGCAAGTTTTCTGTTCTTCCAGCTGAGATGCCATTCGAGATGTAATACGCGTCTATTGTTCTTCCATTTTAGTGGGCATCTGAGTTAATACAGCCAAAATCATGTTTGTGTCCACATTTGGAACTGGATTCGAAGGCTCCTTCTTTTCTTCCATTTTTGTCCATGCGTCTTCCACAAGATGAAGCACCTATTCCTCAACTTTAATCCCTTCCGCTTCCATAGCCTCTCGCAATCGTGACTGTAACTCTGATTTATTGCTTGTAGTGTTTAGTCCGCGTTGTTCCAACTCAGTTTTGAGTTGCTGAATCTTTAATTCATTCAACTTAGCCATGCCCTTTTTATCCTTACAACCACTGGTATTTATTTAACAATACCGCTTCTGGCACCAATTGTGACGAATTCGATGATTCCTTGATTATCAATCCTGGGTTCAAACACTATAATAAACGCAATACAAATTTAAGAGTTTGGTAACTTCACAGTAGTTCACTGTTCAACGCTCGAAAATAAACTGATCAACCTGCCTTTTTTGGTCACTGCCTTATATAGTCCAACAGGGTGCTACCCTACGCGCCCAGAACTTTCTTGGTTATTCGCTCTTCGTGTTCTCGAAGGGTCGGTGTTATTTATTGACATCTCCTCTTTGTCTTCTATTTGCACACACTCTCGCCATCTCTCTTCCTCTTCCTTGGTACACGCTTGCATGCATAAGCATAGCCATCGTTATCTCTGTTATGTTTAACTAATGGTAGGAGTGTTGAGTTAGGAATGGTACATGGTTGAGAATATTCGCCACAATAGGACAATCTCGCTCGCAGTGAACCTTAAAACTAAGCTCGTTGCAAATAAAAGAAATTGTACTATTGAAGTTGTAGATTATTACTATAAACAAAAATATCACGAAATTAAAAAAGAAGTTCATCCACTGAGCTTTTCGAGCTTATACAAAAACCAAACAAACTTCATAGATTGAAAGCAAAATATAACGATAATGCAAGTCTGGAAGCAAATTTTAGAAAATCAAAAAAGATGGCTAAAAACAATGTCAATTACTTAAAAAAACTATATTATGACAGCCGAATTGAGGAAAGTATCAACTCCAGCAATAAAACCTGGTATCTTTTAAAGGAACCTGGTATCTTTTCGCATATGCGAAAAAATACATCTTCATGGCGCCAACATAGACAAAATCAAAATGACACTAAAAAGTAACAACTATCCTAATAAATTAATATGCAATCTAATTGACCGTAAACAAAAAGAAATAAGAAATATTCCCACGCAAACTACATCGAAAGACCCAAGGAATGAGCCAAAACGATATTTTTGTGTGACTTACATTCCCAGGCTCACAGAAAATCTAGCACAACACATAGCAAAAAAACCCTAAAGTAACACTGGCTTACAAATCTTACCACACTCTATCAACATTCTTTACAAAAACAAAAAGTCCGATCGCATTACAACAACAAAGTAACTTGGTGTACCAAATAGAATGCAAGGGAAATGAAAGCGAACAATGCAATAAAATATACATAGGTACTACAAAGCAGGCGTTAGGCACACGAATAGCAGAGCACGAAGCCGATATCAACAAATAAAAGCACAGCACGGCGTTGTCACAACACGCGGTAAACAACAAACACACACTAGATTTCGCTAAAACAAAAGTAATAGACAAAGAGAAGAGAGAAAGGACAAGGTACACACTCGAGAGTTTAAGAGAAAACAATAAATAAAAAAGAAGATACACAAGACAAAGCCGCGACTTACTTATTATGCTTTGGATACAGATAATACGTTTTTAGTTTGACAAGTTTACCAAACAGCAATGGCACCAGTGTGAGTGAATAAAAATAATTGTTTGTTTTATAATATGTGATGTTAAATTTAAAATTACAACTGTGCAATATCTTTGTTTGTAACTACGTTTTCAAATGGTGTAATTTTGTTTCTAATGTTGTTCTTGTTTTTGTATTTTGTTATAAAAAAATATAGGACGCCCCTGAAGAAGATAAGGATAATTATCGAAACGTTGGGCTAAATGGTGGAATAAATCGTCTTTTATTCGCACTTGACCCTAATAGATCAGATAAGATGAAAACCTCATATAAATAATCAAACTGATCGGAAATTACTATTAAATAAATCTGTTTTCGTTAGATGAATGTGACGCATTTGAAATTGAAATAACAATAAACAATTTAAACGGGAGAACTGAAAACGGACCAGATGGTATTTCGGGACGTTTCGTTAAGAAATATAAAGAGTCTCTAGTAGAACCTCTAAAGAATTTTGTCAATAAATGTTTCCAAAAGGGGCAATACTCACAAGAATTGAAAATTTGATGTGATATAATATACAGGGTGGCGCAAAAGTCATCCTCCTATCAGAAAATGCTATAAATTTTGCGATTGGCCCCTAAAGTCAGTTCTGTTTTGACATTTGTGTAGCAAACACATGCGAAATACACGTTAATAAACAATGTTACGCTACGCTGCTCCAGAACGCGGAATATTGCTGACTATTTATTTCGGTGGGTGAAAAACGGTTACTGCGCAAAAGTAATCCTCCTATCAGAAAATGCTATAAATTTAGCGATTGGCCCCTAAAGTCAGTTCTGTTTTGACATTTGTGTAGTAAACACATGCGAAATACACGTTAATAAACAATGTTACGCTACACTGCTCCAGAACGGGGAATATTGCTGACTATTTATTTGACCAGTAATCGGTCGGGGCCAAACGGTTACTGTGAATGGTGAGCGCTACAGAGCAATGAACAACGAGTTCTTTTTGCCGCAACTTGATGAATTGGGATTGGAAAACATGTGGTTCCAACAAGACGGTGCAACAGCACACACTGCACGTGCCACAACCGATATGCTGAACATCGGAAGCTTACTTTTGCGCCACCTTGTATAACATAATAGTGTCGAATGCGGTGGGTCGGAATTAGTAGTGCAAATACCAATTTAATACATAAGGCGGGATAACTGTATATCTAGGTTTATTAAATGCTAGGCACCAGCAACATTTTGATATCATTATGTGAGTCATTTAGTAAAAAGGATTTCACATTTATAAGAAACAGATTCAGATTCCTGATGATGAGCAGGCAGAGCGTTAAATAATTTACTTGAAACTATAGTGAAGTTGAAGTTACTTTTACGATGCATAGGTATACTTGCTGTAAGCAATCATAGTTTTTCTGCATTCAATATTTTTTAATTCTTTTCATCGTTGAAGAATTAGACTTCAATTTATGCATTCAGCAATCATGTACAGAAATCATTATTCATTCATTTATCACATGCAATCAATGAGAGTTCAAATCAGATTACCGAAGAAAAAATTTTGAAATCAGAGTGCGCAATCAAAAATGAATATCTAACTTTTTTGTAATGAAAAATTTACATTTAATATTAGTGCAATTCTACGGTTTTCCGAATTTTATTGTAAACATTAACTTTCTTTTTTATACCAACAATTTTTGTTGATTTACGGCCTGCACATTTTCAAGTATTCATGAAACGAGCTCAAGGCCAAGAATAATAATTTTTACAATTTTAGAATTTTTTATGAAAATTATTGTTTTTTTTTTAATAATCATTTTTAATTAATTGTTAAATCTTTTTTAATTGAAAAGAGTAGGAAAAATGTTTAGGGACAAACGCCATAGCTTTTTTTATAGATTCGTTTCGGAAGCTGCTAGGCTTCTTCATCAGAAATTTTGGCACGCATTGCTAACCATTAAGCTAACAATACGCTGTATTCTGTATCTAAAAATCAAGTAAAATTTCAAGCAGTTAAACAGCTATTCCAAATTGTAAATTCTAATCTAATGCTTGTGGCTTATATGCTAATGCTGTAACTAGCGAGTGGTCATATTTTGCATGTAAGGTAAATTTTACATGTTTGCTTCTTTCGTTTCTTATTTGCATTGGAATAGAGACACAAAACCCAGCTGAAGGAAGGCTCGTCTTAATGCCTCTAGTCATACGCGTCTATAATTGCAAATGGCCTGCTCATAGCACAAGTAACTTTACGTCAATTAAAGCCAATAGTCTCAAGGTGTAGTTGAACCATTTCAATTGATAACGCCTTGACCGCCGAGTGAAGAAATGAAGAAATCGCACGTTGTACGGAGATCGAAATCACCAAATTGAATACAACCAATGATAAGACAGACGTCCTAGCGTTCACTTCAATTGGAGAGAATTCAAACTCAGCTGGAAGAGATAAAATGTCCGGTACAGGAAAGATTTAAGCGCGCAATCAAATGGCTAGGATGGGCTTGGAAATAGATTGCCGGCTCTCTTAACGCCTCCGATTGGGATAAGATCTTGCAAGCCCAGGTTTCGAAAGCGCTCAATAACAAGGACATGATACTGGAAGATGACGTCAGTGAATTGGTTGAATCCTGTCAGATGGCCGAGGCAGAGGTGGTCAATAGCAACCTATTAAACAAAGAAGAAATCAACGAATTCATAAGCGAAATTGAGGTCCTTCCCTATGGTATAGTCGAGTTCGTGACGGGAACCCCTTTAGATTAAGATCTGTTGTGTTAAGTATAAGTAGTGAATCAAGTGTTGTAAGCCCTTTTATTGTGTTTGTTCTAATTCTATCTCAATTGAGACTCCGGGCTTGTTAGCCCAACAAAATTATTGTTTTAGTGAATCAGGACTTTCAGCTCTTAACATGGATTTTAATCAGAGACAAAAGATAACTGTTATTTGAAATTTCTGTACTTTGCTCGAATTCTAAAATTTATTCAAAACGTTGATTCATAATAGTTATTGTATGAAGAAAAATATTAGTTTTTCAAATAAGAGTTATACTTCAACGTTTATTTCATTTTTTGGGGATAACAGTTATCTGTCATCAGTTGAACCATTTCGATTGATAAAGCCTTGACCGCCGAGTGAACTGTAGTTGAACAAAGACCGCTGGGGCGGAGGGATCTATGCATAAGTTTTTTTGTCCCCTGACCAATGCTATCAATACTTTTGGTACCATTAGTCTAGTTCTTTTTGTTTTAATGCGTCAGACATTTTTATGTCAATATTTGTGGGACGATTTTCTATTTTCGGCCACGGCTTCTTTTTGGTAGAGCTGCTTTTGCTTACTTTTAATTTCCTGTTAGCGATGGCAGTTCATCGCTGTCGTTAAAATTGCGGGGGCGAGCGAGTCTTATTATTCCTTGCGTTTCTACTCTCCTGTTCGCTTCCTAAAGTTTTCCAGATCCTGATAATTTATCCTAGCTGTCCTGTTTAGGAAAACATCAACGGGCTTCCATTTTATAACCGAATGAATAGTATTATTGTACCTATCTACAGTTAACGCTACGCTCTCCTCAGGTGTTAATCTCGGAAACTCAGCGCAAAGGCACCGATATATTTTTTCTCTGTTGTTTCAAAATCTCGAACAATAAATTTTTTTTATTTTGCTTTGTTGATTTTCCGACAGGGTGGAAAGTTGATGTATATTGGAACGATTTTCCGTTATCCCTTGTCAAATTCGGTTTTGTAAAAACCCGGTTTCGGCATTCCGCCATCCTCAATGTTTAGTTTCGTTCTGATCTTTGTCTATTCGTTGCATTGTATTTAATGTCTGTGGATGCTGTAGCATGAAACTGTTGGCGTATGCTGACGATATTGATATCATTGGCTTTAACAACTGCGCCTTAACTTCTGCCTAGAAATCCGACGAAGAATTACTTTTGCAAACAAATGATACTTCGGACTGAGTAGGCAATTGAAAAGTTAACAACATCTGATGAGGCGGCTCTGGGAGTATTCGAGAGAAAGGTTCTTTGAACCTTTGGCTAATCCACGTTGTGCGAAAGAGCGAAGATGCACCAGCCTATACGGTATCCTTATCGGCACCCTCCGGTGAAAGCAGAGGAAGAGGGTGACCACCACTCCGATGGAAGGATCAAGTGGAGACAGATTTACGGTCCCGCGGTGCTTTCAATTGGCGCAACGAAGAAACGACTGGCGAGCTATGTTGCACGGTCAAAATCGCCCAGACGGTTAGATGACCATTTAAAGAAAGAGAGAAAGGATGATGTAGCAGGTAGTGTTAATATTTGTGTGCATACGCTGGAGCAGGTAATGTTAATATCCGTTAGTGTATGTCTAAATAGATGCCTGTAATGAGGGTTGTTTTTACACTCTCGGTAGCGAAGTGATAGGTTGAGGCAGGTAGTAATCGGGGTTTTTTTCCTTTTGGTTTATTTTGTATGTTCGGCTGTTCATTGTTACTTGTTTTGTTGTTGTACCTGCGGTATTGCTTCTTTTTTCGTAAATCAGCTTTAAAATTTCAAATATCTGGTCAGAGTTATTGTTTGTTATTTTATTACTTCCTCGTCAAATGTTTTCAGTTGGTATAATTCCATGTTTTCAAGTACATTGAAGCACCGACCTTTCCCTGTATGTGAAGTATTCGGGCCATTTTTAAAGGACGCACTGGAACTAGACTACGAACACACAATAAATAATACTGCAGAACCAGTGGCGTAACCAGGATTTTGGCATGGGGGGATGAGAAAAAAATTTCCTCGATAACGGAAATTTGAGACACACTGGCAAGAGGCTTCAACTATGCACATTCGTTCATATGTGCATAAGCTTTTCTTACCATAATATATTTCTTGTCTACTCGTTTACTTCATGGGGATTTCATGATTTATTAAAATTTAAAAAATATACCTTCAGTATTTTTCTTTAGTTAATTAGTGTGTAATCTAGTTTTTTTTGTGAAAGTTTATAATGTAAATTTCTTTGTTGTTTTATGCTTCAGTTTTATTTTTATATTTACGCGTTTGTTTTTATATCTACGCGGGTATATATTTATGTACAAGTTAACAAAATATTATCACTTATAAAGCGAGTCTTAATCTACTTTGCTTAACACACATTTTTTCTTTTACTTCTTGTGCTTTATTGGGCACATCTTTATGCCAACCGCCAACATCGTTAAGCCACTTAACTGCTCCTCAATTGTATAAGAAGAAAGGATAAATAAGATAAGAGATTAAACCATTGTAAAGCATAATGTACAAAACAATATTTTAATTACCTGTCCGGTAGAGTTTCTTACCATAATATATTTCTTGTCTACTCGTTTACTTCATGGGGATTTTATGATTTGATTTATTTTGTTGTGTTGATCTTCCGACAGAATTGTTATCTGTCCCAAGGGTTGTTTTTGTAGGTATGTATACATACCGCTTGTTAGCTCAGCGGTAGGTTGAGGTAGGTAGAAATCGGTGATTTTTGACGTTTGGTTCATGTTTCTTTTTTGCTTGTTTATTGTTACGTGTTTGGTTGCTGTACCTGCTGGCTTGTGCTGTTTTTTGTAAATTAGTTTTAAGGGTTCAAATATTTCGTCAGAGATAGTGTTGGTTTGTTCGTTTATGATCCTGCCGTCAAATGTTTTTAACTTGTATATCTCCATTTTTTCAAGTACATTGAGCCGGCGGCCTTTTCCTTGTACGTGAAGTATTCGAGCCGTTGTTTTTATGTTAGCTGGGGTGCAGTTGTTATCGAACATGTGGTTCGCTAAGTTAGATTCTGGTATTATGGTGGGTTTTCGTGTTTTTTTGTTGTAGTCCCTGATATGCTCTCGGAATCTTGTGCTAATTTTTCTTCCTGTTTGTCCTATGTAGCTGTATTGACATTCACAAATAAGCCTATACACTCCGTGTCTGTTGAATGGGTCATAAGAATTAGTGTCGGTTCTTAGTTTTTTTCCTACACTGTTAGATGTTCTGAATGCTGTGTTAATGTTATATCTTTTAAAAAAGTTTGCTAATTTGTACGTCGCTTTTCCAGTGTATGTCATTGCCGTCCAAACCTTTGGATTTTCCTCTACGTTAACTCTTTTTTGTGTTCCATGGCTACTTCTGAGTTTATCCACAAGTGCTTTCTTGCATCCATTATTTGCCGCTATGTTATATATTTTAAGCTCTCTCAATACTTTCTGTGTGAGCGGCGTCCTCTGAAGCCTATCCACTAAGTGCCTCAATGCTGCATTTTTGTGCTATTACGGATGGTTTGATGTAGAGTGTATTATGGTGTCCGTGGCAGTCGGTTTTCTATAAATGCCGTAGTTGAACCTATTTGTTATTTTGTCAATCTCTATAGTTAGGTCCAGGTAGTTCATTATTCCATCTTTTTCTACTTCCATTGTGAACTCTATGTTGCTATGTGGCCTGTTGAGGAACTCTAGTATTTGCTCTTCGTTATCGTGATTTAGGATGCAGATGATGTCATCCACGTATCTAGCGTAGAATGCCACGCCTAACTTGGTTTTTAACTCCTGTATATATTTTCCTTCCAAGTTTTGCATGAATGATTCCATGAGAATGGCCGATGTTGGGTTACCCATTCCTAGTCCATTTGTCTGTCTATATATTTTGTTGTTGAACCGGAAATAGTTTTGCCGCAGCGTTGTTCTTAGCGCGTTGGTAATTTGCGCAGTTTTTACCTTATCTTCAGTTTTGTCCATTAGGGTTTTGTTGACTATATCCATTGTCTCTGTTAGTGGTATTAACGGGTATAAGTCCTTTATGTCAAGGGATACGAGTTTACTGCTCTTTGTGAGTTTAGCGGTCTCAAGTCTTTGGAGTAGCTCTATCTATTTTTTAGCTTTCACAATAAGCAATACGATGACGGAAAATCGTTCCAGCAAAAATCATTTCATGATTTATTAAACTTTAAAAAATACACTTTCAGTATTTTTTTAGTTAATTAGTGTGTAATCTATTTTTTTCTTTTGAAAGTTTATAATGTAAATTTCTTTGTTGTTTTATGCTTCAGTTTCTACACATTGAACATATCTACATGTTTTTGTATTTACGCGGACATATATTTATGTACAAATAAAAGAAAATATTATCACTTATAAAGCGAGTCTTAATCTGCTTTGCTTCACACACATTTTTTCTTTTACTTCTTGTGCTTTATCTGGCAGATCTTTATGTACCGCCAACATCGTTAAACCACTTAACCGATATGTTTTTAGCCTCTTTAGACTTTTTTACCAGGGAACCAGCATTAACACCAACAATAATGTCAGCCTAGACATCCAACGAAAAATTACTCTTGCAACAAGTAGTACTTCTGTCTGAGTAGGCAGTTGAGAAGTAAAGTCCTCTCTCGAAGAACGAAAATAACACTTTATAAGTCCCTTATCGTATCCGTCCTGCTGTATGGTGAAGAAGCTTGGACACTGACAACATCTGATGAGGCGGCTGTGATAATATTCGAGAAAAAGGTCCTTGGAAAGATTTACGGACCCTTACGCGTTGGCGATGGCGAGTACCGAAGACGGTTTAATGACGAGTTGCATGAGATATATGCAGGAGTAGTTTTTTAAGTTAATGTTTGTATATTACTTTGTTATTTATATTATATTATTGGTTTAGAGAGGAAAAGGGGGAGTGCGGAGCACATGTTTAATAAGGGTCCCTCAATAATATTTATTTAATTATTTTATTTATTTAAATTATTTGTTCCATATAGAACGGGGGGTGCGAAGCACCTGTTACTCCTTGTATGTAATAACTGGGGCGCGCTTTGGGCCTACAAAATTGAAACTATATCTTCGAAATATTTCATAAGCTCTTTGCGAATTACAAGAGAGTGCGGCGCAAATCAAAGTAAACAAAAGAAATAACTATGGCTTATGTCGCTCAAACACAAGTGGCTTATAAAATTCAGCAAGCTTAAAAAAATGTGTGTCATTTTCTTTACTGTGGTTTGTTGAAAAACCGAAGCGAAACCTCTGAAGATCGTTTTATGTTGAGTGAATCGAGTATCTATTTCCATTATTATATGATCAGTAAATGGATAGAAAACAGAAATCTTGCAACAAACATCTAGGTTACATGCTTGCGAATTTTGACTATATAGGTCTAATATTTAAACGCATATTCCACTAACCGGTAATTTCATATATTTATAAAAATATACTTTGCCATTAGTCTATAATAAGAAATTATAAATCAGAAGTATAAACTGGTATTGTGTTATTACTTAAACCCGTGGGACTCACAAAGAACAGCACGATCGTATTGTTTGACACAAAGGCTTATATCCATCGACCCCGCTGCCAAAGGCAATTTATATAATCAATAGAACACTCCTTGACCAAACAAAAGGCAAGGTCAGAACTGCACAAATTACCAACACACTAAAAACAACTTCAAAGCAAACCTACTTCCAGTTCAACAACAAAATCTATAGACAAACAAACGGACTTGGAAAGAAAATATATGCAGAATTAAAAATTCCGAGTTAGGCGTACTAGGTACGCTACGTTGATGACATTATCTGTGTCTTGGCTGCCAACAACGAAGAATAAATTTTAGAGTTCTTCAACAAGCACCAAGGAAACATTAAATTCACAATGTAGACTGAAAAGGATGTAGGAATGAACTATCTGGGCCTAATGATAAGGATTGACAAAGTTACAGATAAGTTGAACTACGACATTTATAGGAAACCAACCACCACGGATGCCATAATACATTATACGTCAAACCATTCGCAACAGCACACAAAGGCAGCATTAAGGCAGTTAGTGGACAGACTCCAAAGAATGCCTCTTAGGAGAGAACTGAATACAATATATACCAAAGCCACAAACAGTGGATACAAAATGGCATGGTGGATAATATTCAAAGGAACCAGGGACAACAAAAAAGAGGGAACGTAGCAGAAAATACAAAGATCTGGACGGCAATGACATACACGTTAAATCGAAGTACAAATTGGCCAACACTAACTCGAGGGATCGGTTAGCAAACACGGAGTATACAAACTTTCTAGCGAATGCCAATACAGCTACATAGGATCAACAAGACAAAAAATTAGTACACGATTGCGAGAGCACATCAGGGACTACAAAAAACACCACAGAAACCTACCACCGTACCAGAATCTAACTTCGCGAATCACATATTTGAAAACATCAAACAGCGCCCAGATGACTTCATATACAGGGAAAAGTTCGGCTCCTCGATGTACTTGAAAACATGGAAATATACAAACTGAAAAAATTTGACGGGAGAATAATAAACGAACAAACAAACACTAACTATGTCCAGATATTTGAACCCTTACAATACCGCAGGTACAACAAAAAAAAAAGTAACAATGAACAAACGAACAGACAAAATAAATCAAAAGGAAAAAATATCCGATTTCTACCTGCCTCAACCTATCACTTAGCTACCGAGCGTGTAAAAACAACCCTCATTACAGGCATCCACTTAAACGCATAATGAAATAACCTGCTTTAGCGCATGCACACACATATTAACATTACCTGCTACAGCATCCGCAGACTATGAATAGGCAACGGATACACAAAAATCAGAAGGAAACTAAACACTGAGGTTGGCGGAACGCCGAAACCGGACGTATGATCGTTCCAATATACATGAACTTTATTTTATTAAATAAAATTAATTTTTTTAAATATATTTGAATTATTTGTTATTAAATTTTTAATCTAATATTTTTCTGTTTTTTACCTGCCTAGTACCAGCTCATTCGGTTATTCATGTGCATCATAACATTCCGAAAACCGCAAATGTAATTCAGTTTAACATGAAATTGCGATCAAAGTTTTAGTTTTTTCTAGAACTCCATTGTAAAAATACGATTTAAACGAATCTTTTTGCATAAATTAAAAATTGTAATTTTTAACGCAGTCAAAGTATCATCATCATTATTTATTGACACTAAAATGCCAGGCGATTCTAGCCGTTGCGTATCAAAGCCCGTCAGTCATCCCTTTTCATTGATAACTAACGCAAATTGGAGCCACCAATGCATTTGAAGACATTCTCCACCTATTTTTTCCAACACAGTCGAGGCATTCCCCTTCGCTACACTATGGTCATACAGCTCATCGTTTAATTTCCTTCGATAATCGCCTTTTCTGTCGAATACTCCTCTAGACAATATCAATGATTTCGAGGCGTACATGAGGACAGGTAAGATGATAAACTTATAGAACATGATCTTTGTACGTCCAGAGAGGACTCTACTTCTCAGTTGTGTGCTCGTTCCAAAGCAGCACTTGTTGGCAAGAGCAATTCTCCGTTGAATTTCCGGACTGACATTAATTTCTGTGTTAACGGTGGATCTATAATAGACGAAGTCACTTGCAGTTTCAAATCTGTAGGTATCAGCAGTTACGTGGCTGCCAAAGACAGCAAATTATTCGTCTTGTCCTCGCTCACCGCAAGACTCACCTTCTTCGATTCATTATCCAGGCCAGAGATGGCAGCTCCATTTACTCTTGTTCCAAGCTGGTTACGAACCCAACCCCGGATCAAGAGATTATATCTGCTGGAAAAAATTTAAACTAAACGGTCGCATTCTGTTCATTGCGTCAAGTGTAATAGATGGCTTCACAAATCTAGATGCTCAGGGCTTAAACCTGCTATTCACAGACCCCGTACTTTCTTAAGTACCCCACAGTCTCTCACGCCTAGTATGACCCCAACCTCGCCTTCGGCGTACTTCAAAATTGTACAGCTTAATTGTAACGGATTACCTGGAAAGATCGCGAAGATAACTGAATTTATGAAGCTAAACAACATCAAAATCGCTGCGATTCAAGAGACCGAACTTTACACAAGATCATGCTTACGAACTTATGATAAGTATATTGTTTATAACACACCACACTGAACAATATAATCTATTTGTTCCCGACATCGAACCAAGAGACTCTTCCTTAGAATGCCAAGGTATAGTGATCCGGTCAGACGACGGCGGCCTGCAAATTAGCAACGTATAAATACCCCCTGTAACATGTTGCCCGAGAGACTATCACCCTGATATAAGTGCGTTGCTAAGACTTGATAACCGTTTATCTATACAGAGCACTCCTTCGCTGCCCTACCCACACCGACAGATGTACGCCACTGCCAACTGCCTACAGGAATGCAGAACAGCTTCTAAGCGTCAGCTGAAAAGTAACGGAGCCAATTCGTACTTTTCAGCCAAACTCGCCGGTTTGATTTTGTGTGCGCTCAATAAAATAACTCGACAAATTATGGTCCACAGTCAAGGCTCTATCAAATCTTACCAAATACAATGACAAGGTCGCCATTACATTTGGTGGCAGTATCAGATCGGACCCCAGGCGATGCGCGAGCTCCTTCTGCCGACAGTTTATAATGCATCCACCTGCTGATAAGGCCATGAGACGAGCCATCCGTCGGGCGCAAAAACACAAATACAACACAGCGCCCATTGCCGTCTCCGTCCCCGAGATCAAGAAAGATATAATAATGGGCAAGCCCTCAAGATCAATGGGGCCCGACAGTATTGCCATGAAGATGTTGAAACACCTAGGCCATGAGGGACAGAGTTATTTGGCGGCTGTTGTTGTTTTTGTAGCGACTACTTAACCTGCCTAGGATGTCACCCCACATCGAACACTGTCATCAGGCTCTTCTAACGGAAGTCCAAGAAACCTCGCGGCTTCAACAGGGGTGGACCAGAGTGAAATTGGTGTTAGAAGAGTGGGCTCAGTTGAGCAGATGAACAGATTATTAGTATCGTGGGGAGACACGCCGCATGCCGGGCAGACATTTGGCATGTGAGGGTTCAGTCTGGATAGGTAGGAGTTTAGTCTGTTACAGTATCCAGAACGAAGTTGAGCCAGCGTGACTCTTGTCTCCCTGGGCAGTTCGCGTTCCTCGCCGGCAACAGGTGGGGCTTGTGCCTGTAGGACTGCATTCACTGGACGAGACCTGACAAAGGAGTTTACCGACTCCGTGTGGATGAGGTTGAGTGCACCTTTGGATCAAACGGCGAGAAAATGTGGTGCCGGATCTTGTCATAGTGCTTACGGAGGTGACTCCTTATTCTCCTGGGAGGCGGATTTTCGTTGATCAGGTTCCTGTTCGGGTGCTGCGGTTTATGGCAGTTGAACAGGAATTGTCTGGTCAACATCTCGCAGTGCTCTTTCACATCGAGCATTTTTGCTTCATTATGAATGTGGTGCTCAGGAGACATAAGGAGGCACCCCGTGGCAGTTCTGAGTGCGGTGTTTTGGCAAGCCTGCCACCTCCTCCAATGTGTGTCTGCTAACCCCGGCGACCATATTGGCGTCGCGTAGCTCAGAACCGGCTGGCCGATTGCTTTGTACGTTGCCAGTAACGTTTCTTTGTCTTTCCCCCAAGTACTGCCAGCTAGTGACTTGAGGATTTTGTTACGGCTTTGTACTTTGGTGGCAATCGCGGCTACATGAGCACCGTATTTGAACATGTTATCAAACGTGACCCCTAAGATTTTGGGGTGTGTGACAGTCGGAAGCTTAATGCCGTCGACGTAGACGTCTAATTCCATGTTCGCCTGCGCTGTCCAAGTCGTAAATAAGGTGGCCGAGGATTTGGTCGGAGACAATGTCAGGTTCCGTGCAGCGAAGAAACTGGAAAGGGTTGGAAGGTACGAATTAATTCTCGAGCAGAGCTCGTCAACGGAGGGTCCAGTCGCCAGGATCGTGCAGTCATCGGCGTAGGAGACGATCGAGACGCCTTCTGGTGGGGAAGGGAGCCTCGATATGTAATAATTAAACAGAAGCGGGGATAGGACACCACCCTGTGGCACCACCTGCTTAATTATACGTGGTTTTGATCTTTCGCCTCTAAATTCCACCGATGACTGCCGGCCACTAAGATAGTTGGCGGTCCAACGCTTTAGACAGGGGGGAAGATTTGAATCTTCCAGGTCGTTAATGAGTTGTGCGTGATTAACAGTGTCAAAAGCTCTCGATAGATCAAGCGCAACTAGCACGGTCCTGTCATTTGGGCGAGATTGGTTGAGACCGACGGAGGGTGGGGCCGTGTGCAGAAGTCCACGCAAGTGGGGAAAGTTTCTGATCGCCATTCACCTGGGAATGGCCAGAGCGATTCTTTTGCATGCGGTTCAAGCAGCTCACTACTTCCGGGCTTAGCGCCCAAGTATCCTCTGGGTAACCACCGAACACCCGTTTGGTGGTGAGCTAAACGTGAGAAGGCGACAACCTGGTAAGGCCACTCCGACATAATCGGTTTAAGGGCTTGCTGGGGGGGTTCAAACAGCAGCGTCTGATCACCAGGTGGTGCGCCTGCAAGCGGGCGTCTGTCTTGGATCAAGCGGCTCGCTATACAAACGTGTAATAGAATTCAACCTCCCGTGAAACGGGTTGTGCGTTGGGTTTGGGACCCACCACATAAAACAACGTTCCAATGACATTCAACAACAAAGCCTCGGATATGAGAACCCCTTTTTTAGATGACAACACCCGCAAACGAAATAAGGATTATGAGATAAGGGCATGTACCTGGAATGTCTGGTCCCTTAATGGGGAAGGTGCCGCTGCCCGGCTGGTTGAGGTCCTGAGGAAAGCAAAAGCTGACATCACCGCCATACAAGAGATGCGATGGACGGGCCGAGGAAACACGATCAAAACTCCTTGCAACATCTACTGGAGTGGGCATGAAGACAAGCGCAGATTCGGCGTGGGATTTGTGGTGGAAGAGAGACTCCGTCACCGAGTACTGTCGTTCACACCCGTGAACGAGCGTCTCGCTGCAATCCGCATAAAAGTACGATTTTTCACCATATCGTTTATCTGCGCTCATGCACCGACGGAAGAGAAGGACGACGTGGAAAAGGATGCATTCTACGAGCGCCTGGGAGAAGCATACGAGCGCTGCCCCCGTCATGATATCAAAGTCGTGCTTGGCGACTTTAACGCCAGGGTGGGTAAGGAGGGTGTATTTGGCCCCACTGTCGGGAAGTTCAGTCTCCACGATCAGACTTCGCCAAATGGAGTCAGGCTGATCGACTTCGCCGGTGCCCAGCACTAGGTTTATGCACAAGAAGATCCATCAGGCTACATGGCAGTCCCCCGATCGAAAAACATGCAACCAGATCGCCCACGTTGTTATAGGCGGACGGCATGCTTCCAGAATCTTCTGATCAGAACCTAGTAGCAGCCAAGATTCATACCCGCCTCTGTTCGACCAAACAGGTGCAACAAAAAAAGCAGGGAAAGCTGGACGTCGAAAAGCTGCAATCGCAACAGACCGCCAATTATTTCGCAGATCGCCTCTCACACCTGCTCTCCGAGAGCACAATTTAACCTAGTGGAATGCATGAGCAGTGGGATCATATCTCAGGAGCACTCCGTACCGCAGCCGAAGAAGTAATTGGATTCCGGCGAACGCGAAGAAACAACTGGTATGATGATGAAGAGTGCCGCGCTGCAACGAAAAGAAAGGACGAAGCCTACAAGGCAACGCTGAGATCGAATGCAACGAGGAGTGTGTGTGAACACTACCGCGAGTTGAAGAGGGAAGCGAGGCGGCTTTTCCGGGCGAAAAAAAGAGAGGCAGAAAAGCGTGAAATAAAGGAGCTTGAGATGCTGGCCAACGGGAATAATGCCCGAAAATTCTATCAAAAAATTCAGCGAATGACAGAAGGTTTCAAACCCGGGGCAAACTCCTGTAAGAATGAGAACGGCGACCTGGTGACCGATGTTCAGAGAACACTCAGAATATGGAGGGATCACTTCTCTGCCCTTTTAAATGGAGAAACTGAGCAAGAAACCAGAGAAGATGCCGAACCCGAGCCCACAATCGAAGATGATGGAATTGACGTTCCACAACCCGACTATAATGAGGTGCGAATAGCAATAGCCCGATTGAAAAACAATAAAGCAGCTGGCGCTGATGGTTTGCCTGCTGAGCTATTCAAACACGGAGGCGAGGAGCTGGTAAGGCGCATGCATCAGCTTCTATGCAGAATATGGTCGGATGAATGCATGCCTGAAGATTGGAATCTAAGTGTTCTCTGCCCAATCCACAAGAAGGGCGATCCTGCAAACTGCGCCAACTATCGCGGAATCAGCCTTTTGAATATCGGATATAAGGTCCTATCAAGCGTATTGTGCGAAAGACTGAAGCCTGATGTGAGCAGACTGATTGGACCTTATCAGTGTGGCTTCAGACCCGGTAAATCTACCATCGACCAGATTTTCACAATACGCCAAATCTTGGAAAAAACCCGTGAAAAACGAATCGACACGCATCATCTCTTTGTTGATTTTAAAGCCGCTTTCGATAGCACGAAAAGGAGCTGCCTATATGCAGCTATGTCTGAATTTGGTTTCCCCGCAAAACTTATACGGCTACGGAACAATATTTTATAAAAGCGTGCAACTGTTGGCATATGGTGACGATATTGATATCATTGGCCTTAACAACCGCGCCATAACTTCTGCTTACTCCAAATTAGAAAAAGAAGCGGAGAAAATGGGATTGGTGGTGAACGAGGGCAAAACGAAGAACCTTCTGTCATCATGCAAAGAGTCAGCGCATTCGCGCCTTGGCAACCAAGCCACTGTTGGCAGCAATAATTTCGAAATAGTAAAGGACTTCGTTTACCTGGGAACCAGCATTAATACCAGCAATAATGTTAGCCTAGAAATCCGACGAAGAATCACTCTTGCAAACAAATGCTACTTCGGACTGAGTAGGCAATTGAAAAGTAAAGTCCTCTCTCGACGAACGAAAATAACACTCTACAAGTCACTCATCGCACCCGTCCTGCTATATGGTGCAGAAGCGTGGACACTAACAACATCTGATGAGGCGGCTCTGGGAGTATTCGAGAGAAAGGTTCTTCGAAAGATTTGTGGACCTCTACGCGTTGGCGACGGCGAGTACCGAAGAAGATTTAATGATGAGCTGTATGAACTTTACGCAGACGCCGACATAGTTCAGCGAATTAAAACACAGCGGCTTCGCTGGCTAGGCCACGTAGTGCGAATGAGCGAAGATGCTCCAGCCCAGAAGGTATTCTTATCGGCACCCGCCGGTGGAAGCAGAGGAAGAGGGAGACCACCACTCCGATGGAAGGACCAAGTGGAGACCGATTTGCGATCCCGCGGTGTTTCCAATTGGCGGCAGTTGGTGCAACGAAGAAACGACTGGCGAGCTATGTTCGACGGTCAAAATCGCCCAGGCGGTTAGATGACCATTTAAAGAAGAAGAAAGGTTGAGACCGACACCTATCTGTGTGGTGATGGCGTTTAGCGCGGTGGTAGTGGTATGCATTTTGCGGAATCCATGCTGATGTTCGGCTAATCGTAGGTTAGCGGTAGAATAAGGGAGCAAGACCGTCTCCACGGTTTTCACTACTGGCGAGAGGAGTGATATCGGTCTATATGACTCCCCCACGTTGGCCGGCTTGCCGGGCTTTAGTAGTGGCACCACCTTTGCCTGTTTCCATCTTTCTGGAATGACAAAGGTGGTGATGGATAGTTTGAAGACGGTTGTTAGGTACCTTACTCCCTCATCACCGAGATGTTTTAGCATCAACATGGATATACCGTCTGGGCCAATAGATTTGGAATTTTTGGACCCCCGTATGGCCTCCCGAACCTCTGTGGTGGTGATGGCAATGGGCGCTTGGTTGTTTTTGCATTTGTGCGGTTCCCTGATGACGCGCCTGATTTCCTTGTCAACCGGAGGATGCAGTACAAATTGCCGGCAGAAAGCGTTCTCGCATCTCTTTGGTTTCGACTGTACCTTATCACCAAAGGTGATGGATATTTTGTCGTTCGGTTTGGTCGGATTAGACAAGGATTTAACAGTGGACATTACAGGACCTTAGGTGCTCCTCCCATTTGGCGCGTTTGTGTTGATCGACTAGCCGTCTGATTTCCGCATTGAGATCTTGAATTTGAGGATCCGTAGGGTTCAAGCGTCGCACGTGGTCACGTTCATTAGCCAGGGCCGCTGCCTCTGCGGGGAAGTACGGACGTATCTCCTTAATTCTACCTGACGGAATATATTGATTGGAGGCTGAAGCTATGACCGAGCGAAACGCTTTTTCCCCCTTCTCGTACATCAGACGGGATGGGAAGAGCAGCGAAGGTGCTCTCAGTGAAATTAAGAAAACCAACCCAATCAGCTTTACTGAAAATAGTGAAGGTGCGCTTCTCAGAAGTAACGAAGTCATTGGGGCGATTGATTGAGAGGACTATCGGCAAATGGTCAGATGCAAGAGTAAGCATTGGTCGCCATTCAACGCAGTTTATGAGACCTGCGCTGACAATTGTGAGGTCTGGCGAACTGGAACAATTTACCGCAACTCTCGTGGGGGCGTCCCCGTTCACAGTGCACAACGTCGAATCGTCTATTTGTTCAGCCAATTCCTGTCCCCTGCCATCGGCCTGTAGGCTTGAGTGCCACAGATCGTGGTGTGCGTTGAAGTCCACGAGGATTACACGATTATCGCCTCTGAGTAACGCACTGATGTCAGGGTGGTAATCTCTCGGACAGCAGGTGGCAGGAGGTATATAGATGTTAATGATTTCAAGGTCGACGTCGCCTGTCCGGACAACCGTTCCTTGACGTTCCAGGAGGTTGTCCCTCGGGTCGACGTCGGGCTCAAATGGACGATATTGCACGGATTGGTGAGTGATGAAGGCGAGTCCGCCCCCAAGTCCTCTCTCTCGATCACGTCGGTGGATGTTATAGCCGTCACAAGTCCGAAGATTCGATCGGGCGTTTAACTTCGTCTCCTGAATGGCGGCGATCTTGATATTCTGTCGCTTCATGAAGCTCACTATTTCACTCACTTTCCCGGTTAGGCCGTTGCAGTTTAGCTGTGGGACGCGAAAGTGCGAAGGGGGAGAAGTATTCACGCTGGGAGTCAGGGACTGGTGCGTATGTCTTGGTGGAAGCAGGCTGGGTCGCACACTGCGTCGCACTCTAGAAGACGAGGGATCCGAGGCACCAGAAGGTGGCGAATCGGTCGACGTTGTAGGTTGCGTAGCTCGACAACAGGGTGCAACGTACGTATCAGTCCATAGGTTCCTGTTTCCAAGTTGAGAACATATAAGCAGGTGACACAGGCCAAGGCAAGAATTGCATTTGACTGGTGTCGCAGGTGTATGTAGTCTCAGCCGACAAACAGAGCACAGGGTGTAAGGGACCACGAGCTGGTGGCTTTGACTTACATTTGTGCTAGTGCTGGAAGAACAAGGGGAAGTTGAAATTGGGAGGGGGGTGGGCTGTCGCTCGGCATTGCTCACATCTGAAACAGAGGTGCTACGTAGAAAGTAGCTGTGAGCGGCTGTGTGAGGTGTTGGCGCCTGTGGGCGTGAGCGGCAGCGGGAGTTGCATACTACTTGCTGGGCGTTATTAGTGCTATTAGTCGTGGAGACTATTTCAGAAGCTTGTGACGGTGCGATACTGGATCGTCGTTGGCCACGGGACGTCCTAGGGCGTGAACAGCAAGGGGCCACGAAAGTTTTGTAGAAACTAGGGGGCCTATGTGTGGAGGGATTTAGCCCGGAGCACCTGGTTTTGTGCAACCATCTTTTACAAGAATTGCATTGGACGGAGTGTGAACGCTTAACGTAAATCTTCTTCCAGCAGACGCAGCAGATCCATTCTCCTGGACCCGGGTTGGATTCGACCCCAGCCCGGAGCAGGAGAGTTTTGAGCAGCCCTGCTGCAAGGAGCTGCTCGGAGGATGACAATATTAATGGAAAAGGTGACAGGTTAGACAGGGTAGAGTCGAAATAACAGCCCTTGGTCGGATGTAAAAATCCGAGTCATTCCGGTACGTAGAACCGGCTGTTGTGGGCGGCTCTCTTGGCTTGGCAACAAGCGATTGTGGTCCCCCCACTAAAACCAGGGAAGCCGGCGAACGGAGGAGAATCATATCGTCCGATATCTCTCCTGTCGCCGGTTGCGAAGCTATTTCTCCCGTATTACACTGAAAACCTGCACTTGGCCGAACACCAACATGGTTTCCGGAAGTCACACAGCACAACATGCGCTTTGAGCATCGTAACGACGCAGATAAACTATGGTTTGCATCAACATCCTCCAAGCCATAGGACGGTACTCGTCGCATTTAACCTTTGCTTTCGACAAGGTCAACCATGTCACACTCGTAAGAGACTTGGAACAGACACCGCTCCCTGCCGTCCTAAAAAGGTGGGCCGCTTACTATCTCAGCGGTGGGCAGGCGGCAGTCAAATTTAGGAACAGGAAGTGTAGAGCAGGAAGAACGAAATAAGGGGTGCCACAGGGTGGTGTCCCATTCCCCCCCCATTTGTTTAATTTCTATATTTCGAGACTTCCTCCCCCACCAGACGGAATATATATTGTATCCTACGCTGACGACTGCACGATTATGGCTTCGGATAAGGGCCCCTCCACTGACGAGCTCTGTACTAGTATTCCCTGTTAACTCCGAGACCTTTCCAGCTTCTTCACCGAGCGAGATCTGACCCTGTCTCCCATGAAATCGGCGGCGACTTGGAATGCGCAGATAGGACAAGAATTAAACGTCCACGTAGGTGGTGTACCTCCACATACTGTCAACCACCCTAAATCCTGGGTGACAAAAGCCTCACCTTCTAGTCATGCCACCACAATAGCCTCAAAGGTACAGAGCAGCAACAAGATCCTCAAGTCGCTGGCCGGCAGTACTTGGGGAAAGGATAAAGAAACGTTGATAGCTACATAAAAGGCTATTGGCCGACCGGTTATTGATTACGCTGCCCCCATATGGTCGCCCAACCTTGCTGACACCAACTGGAGGAAGTTGAAAGTCTGCCAAAACAACGCAAACAGAACTGCCACGGCATGTCTGCTTATGTCATCCGAGTCTCACCTTCATCAGGAGGCCAAAATGTTCAATGCACGCGAGCATGCGGAACTGTTGAGCAGACCGTTTTTACTGAACTGCCACAAACCTAGTCATCCAAACCGGCATCTATTGGATGAAGCTCCGCCCCCTAGATAAGATTAGATCCGGCCCGACATTACCTTGCCGTTTGATCTGCGTAACCATAGGCAGGCTCTAAACGACCTCCATACCGAGCCGAGACAGATTCCTCAGATCTCGGCCTGTGAACCCCGTGACTGGCATCGAACCGCTTGAAATAGCTGATGAGGAGCGTATTCTTTCGAGGGAGACTAGAGTTATCCTAGCACAACTTCGGTCTAGATATTGTAGTAGGTTAAACTCTTACTTATTCAGACTGAAACCCACCATACCAAATACGGGCCTTGCATGTGGTATGTCCCCTCATGATACCAAACATCTCTTTTCCTGTTCAATTGAACTTATTCTTCTTACACCAATATAACTCTTGTCCAACCCAGTTGAAACTGCTCGTTTCCTTGGACTCCCGTTAGAAGAGTCGAGCAGAAGATGACGGTTATTAGAATGATCGTGCCCATTAGGCAGGGCGAAGTACTGTTAATAACAACAACAACATATCAACATCATAGGCATTTGACAGCAATTACACGCTTTTGTAGTAGGTTGTACCATTGCGGTCCAGCTCTGCTGCTCGAATTAACTTCTCAAGCATCAATTTAAAAAAATCGCACGAGAAGGAGTCGCCTTCTCTGACGCCTTGTTTGGTTTCGAGTGGCTCGGAGACGTCGTTCCCAATTTTAACGGAGCTGTTGTCATTTGGCATAGTCGTACAAGCTTTACAGGGAAGCCAAATACAGACATGGCAGCACATAGGCAAGAGAAGTGTGAGTGCCGATTCTTTTATCATGGGTCTTCTCCAGGATTTGGCGTATCGTGAAGACCTCTTCAACCAACCGAAGAGCAACATATCCCAGCAAAGGCCCTAGTAGCAGTAGCAAACCGGAACAAACTCGGAGGACGGGCAGAATGTGGACACACATAACAATGTAAGTTTAGCATAGTAAGACTAAGGGCTGGTTTCACCAACGCGACGTGGTTTTGATCTTTAGCCTCTAAATTCCACCGATGACTGCCGGCCACTAAGATAGTTGGCGGTCCAACTGTAGCATTACTCAGAATGCTTTTCACTGTCAATGCACTTCAAATATTGACCCACTTAAATTATGTTGAACCCACGGGAGTTCAACAGCATATACCAACTGACACCTATCAAATTGTCAACCCATTACTCAATGCGTCGCTTTGACCAACACACGTATCGATCAGCACGACTGATCGACACTATCGGTTGGTCAACGTGAACTACCAAATTATGTGCTGACATCGCACACAATGCAAATACTTTTAGTGTCTAAGTATTAGTGTAAGTTTGTATACGTAAGTTAAGCTAGAAATGTATAAAAGAGAAAGCTTTTGAATAAAGAACAATCAATTCTGATCATACGCTACTCATCAGCGATTCAATCACATTACATGGCGATCCTGCCAGGAGCAATTCACTTTGCTTAGGATATAAAATAAAATTAACAAAATAATTTAAGAAGCCATTACATGGCGATCCTGCCAGTTTTGGTCGTTCTATTGCAATTATTTAAAGATGAAGATACAGTTTTTGGCTCTCAGCATGTAAATTTGAATTCAATAAGCTGCCTACACTGAACACTAAACAGGAGGAAAATTTAGATGCTACAACTGGTGAGGACACTACACCATTTTATGCGGATACCTACCTGCTTTTCATGAAACCGCTATATACGGCGGGTAAACAATTGGACTTACCTGGTGGCAAATCCGTCGAATGGGCTTCACAAATAAAGGCATAAAAAGGGTGGAATAATAAAAGCAAGCCAACTGGCGGTATAGTGCAAGAAAAAAGAGTGGAATAATTTGATGACAATAAACCCCAACACTCAACAAGACTGGCAGCGCAAAATATGGTGACTGGCAGCAAGAATAGCAGCTATTAAAATATAAGTATATTAGAATAATTTGAGCACGCCTTATGGCCGCTAAACCAGTAGCAATTAAATTTGCTTAGGGATTATAAATAGTTTAATTACATGTCAGTATCAATAATGAAAGAGATTGAGACTCAAAAAGAATTTGACAAAATTTTTCATCAATGTTAATAAATTGAGTAAATTGGAATGTAAAAATACCTATTTCTTATGGATAATGCACTACCACCTGATCTTGATTATGAATTAATCAATGATATTGTGGATAAGCTAGAGCATGAAAACGAAGAAATAGGAATACAAAGGTCAAGACCTCGTAACAAGGGAGGCAACAGGACAAATTTAGAATATTTAAAACACGTTTGGTCCTATATAGGAATGGGTAGAGAACCCACAATGAAAGACTTAGTATACCCTTCCACATTAGAAGAAGAAATAAATAGATTAATAAGGAAACTGAGTAAATAAAAATAAAAATGTAAGAAGAAAAATTTTTTACTGTTTTAAAATGGCAGCATGGTGGAAAATTGCTGTAAACAGCATTCTAGTAGGTATAGCAGGATATGAAGTTGGTAAAGAAAGTTCAGCAGAGAAAAACTCTGAAAATAGAATAGTTAAGTACGAACCACACCCTATACCTGTTGAAAATAAAGAAGAACTGTCTGATAAATGGGTAGTTTTGGTCGCATTTATAGTTACATGTTTAATTATCGCAATTATTATTTTAATCAAAAATTATATAAAAAATAAATTGAGACGATTAAACACTGTACAACAACGCGTATAAACCAACACCCTATAACAAGAAATGAATCAATGGGAAGAAATCCACGAAAAACTGTATGAGGAAAAAACAAAAGCAATTAAGTCTTACAAATGCATAAATAAAAGTATCCCAATTACAACAGAAACCATAGTCAAGCATTTGAACATAATCCTAGAAGCTCTGAACAGCATAGGACAGGTAGTTAAATCAGTAAATAACATACTTACTGCAGAACACCAAATAGAAGCTTACCAATTTTTCTCCGCTGTACGAGATAAACTTGTATCTTCTTTATCAAGATATAATATAGAATTTAATATACCAACCACAATTGAGGAAAAACTTCAAATAGATTTCAATCTACTACTGTCAGAACGCGCTCGGAGCCTGCAAATCAGTACACAGCGGAAGTAGAGAAAATAACAAGGTCGCTAGAAGGAGCGTATATCTCGGATGGATTAAACCCAGACCTAGCCACGAGATATGCAACACAGGCAGCAGTCAAAGCCATGTGCAAAAACTGCTCTAATGACAAGGTCAAAATGATCATGCAAGCAGGAACGTTCACAACGATGAACGACGCAATCTCTAAATTTACAAACAGCTGCACCGAAATTACAGGCAGCTCTAATACAATTTTAAATGTACGACAACAAGGTCAGTATCGGAGTAATTTCCGTGGAGGTTACCGAAGTAACAACTATGGGAATTACCAAAACAGGAGATTTAGACCGCAACCAAGGTACAACAACAATTCTAGACCAAGTAGTACCAACAATAATAGTTATAACAATAACCAAAGAGGATCACAATCCCGAAATAGCAACAGA
Source organism: Merzomyia westermanni (assembly GCA_949987695.1). Lineage (NCBI taxonomy): Eukaryota > Metazoa > Arthropoda > Insecta > Diptera > Tephritidae > Merzomyia > Merzomyia westermanni. The sequence continues at coordinate 113,052,096 of OX465290.1, read as the reverse complement.
CCCTACAACCAGACCCGTAACGTGCGCAGCTGCACGCAGACGGAAAACCAAGAAGCTCCACTTCAAGAGTAAAAGAAAGTAAAATATGCGTACTAAACTTACATCTAAACAGCTATATAGCAACAAGGACATCTCTAAATAATGTAATTTCAAACTTTTTAATCGATACAGGTGCAGACATCTCCATTATAAAAAAGAATCAAATTAATCAAAGTCATAAAATAAATACGGAACAAATTACAGATCTAAAAGGCATTGGTCAGGGAATAACCAGCAGTCTAGGCACAATTAAAGCAGACTTAAAAGGCGATGACCTTCTTATTTACCATAAATTTCATGTCGTAGACGACGATTTCCCAATTCCATGCGATGGAATAATAGGGCTGGATTTCATAAAAAAGTACAATTGCATTCTAGACTATGGAAAAACAGAGGATAAATTAATCCTAAGACCATATGATTTTCCCCAAACAATAACAATGCATCTTACAAATTGTCTGTCCGTCAACACAATCACAATTCCGGCTAGATCGGAAGTTATTAGACAAATTAAAGTAAATACCGATAACAAAAACATTTTTATCCCACACTAAGAATTATCTGAAGGCATTTTCATAGCAAACACAATAACAAACAAGGATCAAACTTTCGTTAGAATCATTAACACTACACATAAAAACACAACTATCCAAAATTACAAAATCAATACCGAAAACTTAGATGATTACACACTAATTAAAACACAAACACACAGTAAAAATTGCACCGATACAGAAAAATTAAAAAGATTAACAAAAAATTTTCCTAAATTCATCAACCCTCAATTAACAACACTTTGCACAGAATTTATAGACATATTCGCATTAGAAACCGAACCAATCACCTATAATAATTTCTACAAACAGAAATTACACATGAAGGATGACACCCCAGTCTACATAAAAAATTACAGATTGCCTCAAACCCAGAAGGGAGAAATCAGCAAACAAATAAATAAGCTAATAGAAGATGATATAATAGAACCTTCCATATCGGAATATAATAGCCCAATCCTACTAGTCCCTAAAAAATCACTTCCAGGAAAAACAGAAAAAAGATGGAGACTAGTGGTCGATTACAGACAAGTAAATAAAAAGCTAGCAGCGGACAAATTCCCACTTCCAAGAATTGATGACATTTTAGACCAACTTGGAAGAGCAAAATATTTTTCATGCCTGGACCTTATGTCAGGTTTTCATCAAATCGAACTACACCCAGATTCGAGGGATATAACTTCATTTACAGCCGAAAATGGCACATATAGGTTCAAAAGACTACCCTACGGTTTAAAAGTAGCACCAAATTCATTTCAAAGAATGATGACCCTAGCATTCGCAGGTCTCAAACCATCCCAAGCATTTCTCTACATGGATGACTTAGTTGTATTAGGCTGTTCCGAAAATCACATGCTAAAAAATCTAAGAGACGTATTCTCCACTTGCCGAAAATACAACCTAAAATTACATCCAGATAAATGCCTATTTTTCAGTCAGGAAGTAACTTATTTAGGACATAAATGCACAAACAAAGGAATATTACCAGATCCAAGCAAATTTGAAACCGTTCAAAACTATCCAATACCGAAAACAGCGGATGAAGTTAAAAGATTCGTAGCTTTCTGTAATTATTACAGAAGATTTGTACCGAATCTTGCAGAACATTCTAGAAAGTTAACTAGGCTATGCAAAAAGAATGTTGCCTTCGAATGGACAGAAGAATGTCAAAAAGCTTTTGTCTACTTAAAGGAAGCATTAATTAGTCCAAAACTCTTGCAATACCCAGAATTCGGAAAAGAATTCTGCATAACAACAGACGCTAGTGGATACGCTTGTGGTGCAGTCCTTAGCCAAGAACACGATGGCAAACAGTTACCAATTGCTTACGCTTCAAGGTCCTTTACAAAAGGCGAAACCAACAAGTCTACAATAGAAAAAGAATTAGCAGCAATCCATTGGGCCATAACTTTCTTCAGACCATACGTATATGGCAGAAAATTCCTAGTTAAAACCGACCATCGCCCACTAACATACCTATTTTCAATGAAAAGTCCTTCCTCAAAGCTGACACGAGTAAGACTAGATTTAGAAGAGTACGATTTTGAAGTGGAGTATATAGCTGGTAAAGAAAATCATATCGCGGATGCATTATCCCGCATAACAATTACAAATTTAAAAGATATGTCAGTAGAAGCAAATAAAATATTTAAAATAACAACAAGATCAGCAGCTAAAAAAATCAGTAATAAAACTGAAATTTAAGAAAGTCACAAAGAGAACCCCAAAATATACGAAGCGCTAAATAAATTTTAAGTAAAAAGACATGTCGAGCTCGTTTTCAATCCTCCGAAATTTTATTTCAAAAAAGGAAAGAAAATTTGTAGCAATTTTGATACAAGCAACCTAATTGTTGAGGATAAGATTGACTTAGGACAATTCTTTACCAGGCTCGAAAGAGAAGCCGGCAATTTAGGACTTGTACAAGTACAGTTGTCCTTAGGGGACAAATTGTTTAAAAAGAATTATACTGCAGTAGGCAATATAATCAGCCCACTATACAATCACGAAGCTTACTACAAAGAGGTAAAATATAGACTCCAAATAGCCGAGCAAAGAGCTAGGAAATTAGTCCAAGAGGCTAAAGAAAAACAAAAAACGAATTATGACAAGAACAGCTATAGTGAGGAAATTAACATAGGAGATTTAGTATTAGTTAGAGAAGAGGCCTTCCATAAGCTAGAAAATAGATATGATGGACAATATAGAGTTAAAAATATTGAAAAGAACAACAATTTTACTTTAATTCCACATAGCATAGGAAATAGCAATAAAAACAAAAAAGAAATCATAATTCATAAGAATAGACTTAAAACAGTATAACACCACTCACCACCAGCAATCCAGTTTACTCACTTTAATAAACAGGCACAAGCCAAAGAAAATAAAAACCACATATTATGTTCAAAATACAACTATACACTAAATAAGTAAATGTAAACGACTGAAAATAAAAAGAAAAAAAAAATATATATAAATGCAATAATGACAAACGAGAAACAAATGTAAACAAGTGAAAAAAATTCTTATGCAATAATGGCAATAAGAGCCGAAAAACAATTAAAATTTTGTAAACGCAAACAAACCCTAAGTAGGTCAATAAGTCGCTTTAATAGTCGTATACAATTGCCTTCAAGTGTATACGACTATTCATAAGGCGGATGGTGTAGCATTACTCAGAATGCTTTTCACTGTCAATGCACTTCAAATATTGACCCACTTAAATTATGTTGAACCCACGGGAGTTCAACAGCATATACCAACTGACACCTATCAAATTGTCAACCCATTACTCAATGCGTCGCTTTGACCAACACACGTATCGATCAGCACGACTGATCGACACTATCGGTTGGTCAACGTGAACTACCAAATTATGTGCTGACATTGCACACAATGCAAATACTTTTAGTGTCTAAGTATTAGTGTAAGTTTGTATACGTAAGTTAAGCTAGAAATGTATAAAAGAGAAAGCTTTTGAATAAAGAACAATCAATTCTGATCATACGCTACTCATCAGCGATTCAATCACATTACACAACGCTTTAGACAGGGCGGAAGATTTGAATCTTCCAGGTCGTTAATGAGTTGTGCGTGATTAACAGTGTCAAAAGCTTTCGACAGATCAAGCGCAACTAGCACGGTCCTATCTGTGTGGTGATGGCGTTTAGCGCGGTGGTAGTGCTATGCATTTTGCGGAATCCATGCTGATGTTCGGCTAATCGTAGGTTAGCGGTATAATAAGGGAGCAAGACCGTCTCCAGGGTTTTCACTACTGGCGAGAGGAGTGATATCGGTCGATATGACTCCCCCACGTTGGGCGGCTTGCCGAGCTTTAGTAGTGGCACCACCTTTGCCTGTTTCCATCTTTCTGGAATGACAAAGGTGGTCATGGACAGATTGAAGACGGTTGTTAGGTACCTTACTCCCTCATCACCGAGATGTTTTAGCATCAGCATGGATATATCGTCTGGGTCAATAGATTTGGAATTTTTGGACCCCCGTATGGCCTCCCGAACCTCTGTGGTGGTGATGGCAATGGGCGCTTGGTTGTTTTTGCATTTGTGCGCTTCCCTGATGGCGCGCCTGATTTCCTTGTCAACCGGAGGATGCAGTACAAATTGCCGGCAGAAAGCGCTCGCGCATCTCTTTGGTTTCGACTGTACCTTATCACCAAAGGTCATGGATATTTTGTCGTTCGGTTTGGTCGGATTAGACAAGGATTTAACAGTGGACCATAATTTGCCAACACCAGCAGAGAGGTTACAGGACCTTAGGTGCTCCTCCCATTTGGCGCGTTTGTGTTGATCGACTAGCCGTCTGATTTCCGCATTGAGATCTTGAATTTGAGGATCCGTAGGGTTCAAGCGTCGCACGTGGTCACGTTCATTAGCCAGGGCCGCTGCCTCTGCGGGGAAGTACGGACGTATCTCCTTAATTCTACCTGACGGAATATATTGATTGGAGGCTGAAGCTATGACCGAGCGAAACGCTTTTTCCCCTTCTCGTACATCAGACGGGATGGGAAGAGCAGCGAAGGTGCTCTCAGTGAAATTAAGAAAACCAACCCAATCAGCTTTACTGAAGTTAGTGAAGGTGCGCTTCTCAGAAGTAACGAAGTCATTGGGGCGATCGATTGAGAGGACTATCGGCAAATGGTCAGATGCAAGAGTAAGCATTGGTCGCCATTCAACGCAGTTTATGAGACCTGTGCTGACAATTGTGAGGTCTGGCGAACTGGAACAATTTACCGCAACTCTCGTGGGGGCGTCCCCGTTCACAGTGCAAAACGTCGAATCGTCTATTTGTTCAGCCAATTCCTGTCCCCTGCCATCGGCCTGTAGGCTTGAGTGCCACAGATCGTGGTGTGCGTTGAAGTCTCCGAGGATTACACGATTATCGCCTCTGAGTAACGCACTGATGTCAGGGTGGTAATCTCTCGGACAGCAGGTGGCACGAGGTATATAGATGTTAATGATTTCAAGGTCGACGTCGCCTGTCCGGACAACCATTCCTTGACGTTCCAGGAGGTTGTCCCTCGGGTCGACGTCGGGCTCAAATGGACGATATTGCACGGATTGGTGAGTGATGAAGGCGAGTCCGCCCCCAAGTCCTCTCTCGATCACGTCGGTGGATGTTATAGCCGTCACAAGTCCGAAGATTCGATCGGGCGTTTAACTTCGTCTCCTGAATGGCGGCGATCTTGATATTCTGTCGCTTCATGAAGCTCACTATTTCACTCACTTTCCCGGTTAGGCCGTTGCAGTTTAGCTGTAGGACGCGAAAGTGCGAAGGGGGAGAAGTATTCACGCTGGGAGTCAGGGACTGGTGCGTATGCCTTGGTGGAAGCAGGCTGGGTCGCACACTGCGTCGCACTCTAGAAGACGAGGGATCCGAGGCACCAGAAGGTGGCGAATCGGTCGACGTTGTAGGTTGCGTAGCTCGACAACAGGGTGCAACGTACGTATCAGTCCATAGGTTCCTGTTTCCAAGTTGAGAACATACGTATAAGCAGGTGACACAGGCCAAGGCAAGAATTGCATTTGACTGATGTCGCAGGTGTATATAGTCTCAGCCGACAAACAGAGCACAGGATGTAAGGAACCAGGAGCTGGTGGCTTTGACTTACATTTGTGCTAGTGCTGGAAGAAGAAGGGGAAGTTGAAATTGGGAGGGGGGTGGGCTGTCGCTCGGCATTGCTCACATATGAAACAGAGGTGCTATGTAGAAAGTAGCTGTGAGCGGCTGTGTGAGGTGTTGGCGCCTGTGTTCGTGAGCGGCAGTGGGTGTTGCACACTACTTGCTGGGCGTTATTAGTGCTATTAGTCGTGTTTTAATTTCTATATTTCGAGACTTCCTCCCCCACCAGACGGAATATATATTGTATCCTACGCTGACGACTGCACGATTATGGCTTCGGATAAGGGCCCCTCCACTGACGAGCTCTGTACTAGTATTCCCTGTTAACTCCGAGACCTTTCCAGCTTCTTCGCCGAGCGAGATCTGCCCCTGTCTCCGATGAAATCGGCGGCGACTTGGAATGCGCAGATAGGACAAGAATTAAACGTCCACGTAGGTCGTGTACCTCCACATACTGTCAACCACCCTAAATCCTGGGTGACAAAAGCCTCACCTTCTAGTCATGCCACCACAATAGCCTCAAAGGTACAGAGCAGCAACAATATCCTCAAGTCGCTGGCCGGCAGTACTTGGGGAAAGGATAAAGAAACGTTGATAGCTACATAAAAGGCTATTGGCCGACCGGTTATTGATTACGCTGCCCCCATATGGTCGCCCAACCTTGCTGACACCAACTGGAGGAAGTTGAAAGTCTGCCAAAACACCGCAAACAGAACTGCCACGGCATGTCTGCTTATGTCATCCGAGTCTCACCTTCATCAGGAGGCCAAAATGTTCAATGTACGCGAGCATGCGGAACTGTTGAGCAGACAGTTTTTACTGAACTGCCACAAACCTAGTCATCCAAACCGTCATCTATTGGATGAAGCTCCGCCCCCTAGATAAGATTAGATCCGGCCCAACATTACCTTGCCGTTTGATCTGCGTAACCATAGGCAGGCTCTAAACGACCTCCATACCGAGCCGAGACAGATTCCTCAGATCTCGGACTGTGAACCCCGTGACTGGCATCGAACCGCTTGAAATAGCTGATGAGGAGCGTATTCTTTCGAGGGAGACTAGAGTTATCCTAGCACAACTTCGGTCTAGATATTGTAGTAGGTTAAACTCTTACTTATTCAGACTGAAACCCACCATACCAAATACGGGCCCTGCATGTGGTATGTCCCCTCATGATACCAAACATCTCTTTTCCTGTTCAATTGAACTTATTCTTCTTACACCAATATAACTCTTGTCCAACCCAGTTGAAACTGCTCGTTTCCTTGGACTCCCGTTAGAAGAGTCGAGCAGAAGATGACGGTTATCAGAATGATCCTGCCCATTAGGCAGGGCGAAGTACTGTTAATAACAACAACAACAACAACATATCAACATCATAGGCATTTGACAGCAATTACACGCTTTTGTAGTAGGTTGTACCATTGCGGTCCAGCTCTGCTGCTCGAATTAACTTCTCAAGCATCAATTTAAAAAAAATCGCACGAGAAGGAGTCGCCTTCTCTGACGCCTTGTTTGGTTTCGAGTGGCTCGGAGACGTCCTTCCCAATTTAAACGGAGCTGTTGTCATTTGGCATAGTCGTACAAGCTTTACAGGGAAGTCAAATACAGACATGGCAGCACATAGGCAAGAGAAGTGTGAGTGCCGATTCTTTTATCATGGGTCTTCTCCAGGATTTGGCGTATCGTGAAGACCTCTTCAACCAACCGAAGAAGCAACATATCCCAGCAAAGGCCCTAGTAGCAGTAGCAAACCGGAACAAACTCGGAGGACGGGCAGAATGTGGACACACATAACAATGTAAGTTTAGCATAGTAAGACTAAGGGCTGGTTTCACCAACGCGACTAAGACTAAAACTAAGTCGTGACTTAAGTTAGCACAGATTCGAGACTAACTTAATTTTGGGTTTCACCAACTGAGCGAGTTAAATAACTTTGAACACAACAACCCCATCAGCTGTTTTATGCATAGTAGTATTTTCTCATACCAGACAACTCTGCGCATCCCAATACCGCAGTGCGAAATGGGCATGTATGGCCATACACGAAGGAATGTATTGATCTTACACCCATTTCTCTTTAGTTGGAAGGTACTAAAATTAGCGGTTAATTGAAAACGATAGCATTTACGCATACGCCGTGAAAGTTATGCTTGACGAATTTTCTGGCTGGGACATTGTACAAAACAAATTAGGAGCAATACTGACATTTAGGTTTTGAACGACAGCAACACTGACTTAGTCGAGAATAAGTCAGTTGGCAGGCTGACTAAGTTATGACTTAGTTAAGTTAGATGGTGACACTGAAATAGTCAAAAACTCGACTCAACTTAGTTAAGTCGAGCTGGTGAAACCGGCCCTAAAAGTTTTAAAAATTGTAGGAAGAAATATCAAATCTTGAAAACGAAAATATAAGTTCGAAAATGATAAATAAAGTTAAATAAATAGTGCAAAAATTATGGGTCAATATAGACTTAAAATAGAATATTAAATTTCGAAAACAAAAATATAGATTTAAGTGTTGTAAATAAAAGCGAAATGAATCGTGCCAAAATTTTTTTTGTGTCAACACAGACAGAACTAAAATAATATATCTTGAAAACAAAAAATATAAAGGAGCCGAGGAAGCAGCATATCCCAGCAAAGGCCCTAGTAGCAGTAGAAAACCGGAACAAACTCGCAGCATGCGCAGAATGGGGACTGACACAACAATCTAAGTTTAGCTAAGTAAAACTAAAGGTTTTAAAAATTTAGTAAAAAATATCAAGTCTTGAAAACTAAAATATAAGTTCGAAAATGATAAATAAAGTTAAATAAATAGTGCAAAAATTTTGGGTCAATATAGACTTAAAATAGAATATTACATTTCAAAAACAAAAATATAAATTTAAGTGTTGTAAATAAAAGCGAAATGAATCGTGCCAAAATTTTTTTTTGTGTCAACACAGACAGAACTAAAATAATATATCTTGAAAACAAAAAATATAAAGGAGCCGAGGAAGCAGCATATCCCAGCAAAGACAGTAGTAGCAGTAGAAAACCGGAACAAACTCGCAGCATGCGCAAAATGGGGACTGACATAACAATATAAGTTTATCTAAGTAAAACTAAAGGTTTTAAAAATATCAAGTCTTGAAAACTAAAATATAAGTTCGAAAATGATAAATAAAGTTAAATAAATAGTGCAAAAATTTTGGGTCAATATAGACTTAAAATAGAAACAATAATATAAACTTAAGTGTTGTAAATAAAAGCGAACTGAATCGTGCCAAATTTTTTTTTTGTGTCAACGCAGACGTAGAACTAAAGTATTATATCTCGAAAACAAAAAATATAAACTTGGAACTCAAATAGTCAAATTTTTTTTTATCGAAATAAACTTAAAAATATAGGCTTTCTTTTGCTTGGTCAATATATGGCATAGGACTATTGGTAATAAAAATTATTCGAATAAAAAATCCATTTATTTGAAGGCTATACAAAATTCGAATAATATTTATTCGAATTATTTATCCGTTTATTCGAATAGTATTATTTGAATAGTGGTATTCGAATAGTTGTATTGAACTGCAAGAGATTTAGAAAGATAAATTCACTATTTTCATCGCTTGTACTTACCCTGTGGGGAAAATCTCTAGTTCTGAACTGGTGCGCATCTAGTACGTTTCGAACCACAAGTAGCCTTCAATCTCTTTCACATGTAATCAAATGGCGAATTTAACAGGGCGATGTTCTAGGCGGTGGAAATTGTCCCCCGCTGCATTACCTTTTCGACAGTTCCGGACTAGTTGAAAATACGACAGTTGGGATGTTGGTCGTTTATTGCTAATATTGCTCTAGTTCTGAATTATTTCCAAATTCTGCAGCTTAGATGTAGTTAGTTTAGAACTAAAAAAAAAAAATTCTCTATTTTATACGACCGTACGTAACTGCTAATATACGTCCAAAAATATCGGGAAAGGTATCAAACGACGCGGAAAAGGAATATTTTTTTCAGTAAAAAGTTATTGGCAAAAAACCAAAAACCTAAGTCAGATCCCAAATAGGGGGCGTGATCCAAGGTGTTTATGTGCAGAACACCTTTCTGCATAGGAGGCCTTCGGCAGCGCTTCAAAAAAATAACCCTTAGCCGGTCCAACACCGGCTACGCGCTCCACAGTATTCCTGCGCAGAACACACTTCTGCACTTTTCGGTACATCCTAATCTGTGATTACAACAACCACATGAAAATGACAGAAAATTTTCAACTTTGATTGCAAATTTCTCTGGACAGACATAAAATATCGAATCTCCGCTTTCAGATTATTGATACAGAGGTCAAAACGCGTCGTTTGATACCTTTCCCGATATAATTGGACGTATATTAGCAGTTACGTACGGTCGTATAGAACTACCAAAAAATATTTGGAGAAGCCTTCCATGGTAGAACTACACTCGGATACTTTTTGCCAAATGACTACCTACGGTCGCGACCCCCGTTTTAAGAAACTTAAAAACTTAAACCATTCTATCTATGTGTACATACATATGTAACCTTTTCTCACATTATTGATGCGTGCGCCGTAGCTAAGTGGGTAGAGCACTCGACTCTGATGCGGGACGCGTCGGTTCGAAGCCTACCAACTGATACATTTTTTATTTTTTTATTTATTTATGATTTTAAATTTTAACCTTTCTTCAAAGAACGTTACAAGAACAAACCATTTTTCCAAATATTTTATTAAATTTTAATGATTACACAACTGCCGGTTTCGAACTAATGAAAATCTAGTTACTACCTCACTAGTTCTTACTAGCCACTTTATCTCTAGTTCTGAACCAGAAATTATTCTCACTAGTTATTGACTTCCCCACAGGGTATGAGCATGCACGGTTTGTATGTATGTATGTATTGTTGCGTGTACAAATGTGTGCATAAGCAGTTGCAATATTTGTTTAACTATTCGAATACTTACTAAGGGGATTTATTTAACCTTATAAATAGCTTATAAAGCGTGTAAACGTATATGTCACTTTTCATACAAGTTTAAGAGCCTTATATGGTTTATAAGCTTTACAGGGCTTATATGAATCACCCTACTATTAGTTGTTATTTATTCGGTTTTTTTCTTATTATTTCAATAATATTAGAATGCCGTTCTGCGAATAATTAAATAACATTTTTGTGAATAAATTAAGCGATTGATAGATATTTACTTAAAAGCTACTATAAGTGAATATATATTATCAGGCCCGTGCGCAGAAAATATCCCAGGGGGGAGGTTTAAACTCAAGTTACGTAATCAATGCAAATAGATAAGAAATTTATTTTCGGAGTACGGAAATTTTATTGTCAAAAGTCATATTTAGTTACAATTATTTAATAAATCAACTCTTCGAGGTACTGAAAAAACTCTTTCAAAAGTATTTGCAGATCGATTTTGACATCGCGATGTACATTGAGTGAGGCTAAGCCGTTCAGACGGTTTTCAGACATTGTTGATCTCAAATACGTGTTTAGTCGCAAAGTTAAGAAGTATCGTTCATTCGTCGCTGTTGTCACAGGCAAAACTGCCATAATGCGAAGCATTTGGTCAAAATTTGGAAACGCATCTTCATTACAAATATTGAGTGCTTCAAGTGAGTTTTTTATTTCCTTTCCGGCAATTAGCTTGCGCCAAAGTAGTACTTCGTTCACCCAGATGTCACGGGAATCGTCGTGCAAAATTGAACAGTATGATTGGAATAGTTGAGCGCAGGACTCTTCTTCGAAAATTTTCTTTTTGTTGGCGAAAAGGCAAGCGAAATTTGATAAAATATTGCTGTGATTTAAAAATCGATCTTGCAATTGTGTCAGAAACGAATCAATGTACGGTATGTAGATTGTTATACGGAAATAATCTTCAACTGGCTCAGTTGGTACGTTGGGTCTGTTTCGACGCAATCCTTGGCTTTCGCAATTCAATTTCGTATTGCTCGCTAATTTCGCTCACGGTTTTGAAAATTTGTCTGAACTCCCCCTTAGCGTTTTCTCTTCTTTCCATCAAAATTTGTTTCGCAGCATCAGCCAATTTGATATCCTCTCCCAGATCTTGATTTTCTCCTTGAAGTACTCGACTCAGATACAATGTGAGAAAATGCACCGAGCTCAAAATATGAATGGATATCTGGAAATTTGCGGTTTTTATAGCTGAAAGCAGTTGGAAAGCTCCAGACGAAGTCGTAGGGTCTTTCCAGTTGGTGCAAATCACTTCATGAGCGCGAATTACTGCTGGTTGCAAATGGAGATATGTTGCGACGGACTTATGCTGTTCTACCCATCTGGTTTTACAAAATTTTGTCAATTTCTTCCATAGAAATACGTGCAATCCAGTCTGGGTTTTTCAAAGAGCAAAGTGGCAAATACGTTGTTGTTGTTGTTGTGGTAACGACAAAAACACTCCCCGAAGGTTTTGGGGAGTGTTGTCGAATTAGCAGTCCTTGGCCGGATCTGAGCCCGGTACGCTCCGGTACTCCCAAAGTAAAGACGGGCTTTTCGGTACCTCCAAATTAAATTCCACTTCTGTAGTAGTCAGTGCTAATCCCGTTTGTGGCTTACATGCGTCATTTTCAGCAATATTTGTCTGAGTTTGAAGCTCAGTACGACTACATTCGCCATCGTCCTAGCATGAACCGAATAATATTATGCACTTAGTACAAATCTGAATTTATGCTGTATTTAATATTATGTTAAATTTACATCTTCGTTCTCGATTCGAAATTCAATTAAAACGAAGGGGGCGATTTATAACTTGCCACACCTAAAAAAAACTTTAGAAAATTCTTCATTGCACCATATGCAGACATACATAGGTACGTAAGTAGGTATGGTCATAGAAATTTGCGAATCATTTGGATGGAATGGCCTGGTTAAGGATGATCCATAGTAGGTAGAGCGTAAAGCGAGATCATTTATTTTAAATTTGGGTGTCTAAACTCGTTAATTAAATAACCACAAAGGACCGACTGGCACGAGCGATTGCGAATTTACCTGGCAGTAGCAGGTAGCTATTTACCATATGCACGAACAAACCCCGCCATCTGGCAGTTAGTAGTGTGACCAAGATGCATTTTTGTGACAGATCTGAACCAAATCAACAAAAATTTATGTTATAAAAAAGCAATGCAAATAATTTTTTTTTTTAGATATGTAGGTACATTTTTAAATTTTTTTGGAAATGGATGGCAAGAAGTTCCGACCATGGGGACTTTAATATTTTAGTCGAGAAAATGAATAACGTTTTAGAAAACAATAATAGGCAAGTAATAATAAATAAATTAACCAATGAAAAAATCAATGAAGTAATAGAGAATACAAATAAAATATCTAAACTAGTTCAAGAAAGGAAAGAAATTGATAATGAATTATTACTAGAAACAAAGCTCAAATTAGAAACAATAAAATAAGAATTAATAAACATTGCTTATGCCGTTCATTGGGCAAAATCTAACACTATAAACTCATATATTCTATCTGACAGAGAGATGGAAATAACAAGAAAATTCTTAGAAGATGAAAACATCTCTTTTATAAATATTGACGAATCATTAGAGTTCGCCGATATAAAAATTGCCTGCAATAAAGAGAGATTAATTCACATAATAAACTCACCTACAACAAGAATAGAGGATTGTAGATCATGAGAAATTAGGTCGATAAAGAAAGGAAAATTTAAAAATAAAATCTTATACGAATATATACCAGATCGAAATATACTGAAAAATGAAAAATTGTAAAACATACACAATTACACAAACACAGCACTACAAAAAAAATAAAGAATTAATATACTTTTAAAGCGCCTTAGTAGAAATTGTTCATCTGGTCGAATGATACACGAAACCATATTCAAAAAATTTTTAACCCCCTACAAATCTTATTTTAAAGTCAAAAAACCGTTTTTTCAGTTTTTTTCGTGTTAAAAAACAAATTTGCAATCGATTTAAAATAGCAGGGCATGTTTTTTACGCGAGAAATTGAATTTTTTGGAAATTTTCCCCGTTTTTCCGAATTTGACGTAATTTTTTTGGCATTAATTGGGAATGATTGATAATTTTTGGGTATATATCATCGACAGGCTATCACTACCTAAAGATACCAATTCCTTTTCTTTGGAAAGGTCTTTAAGTTTCGAAGTTATGCAGCCTAATTCTATGTAAAAATTAGTTGTTTTGTCTGAAATGTATTTCATGTCAAAAAAAATGAGTGTAAAATTTTATGAAAAATAGATACTATGAATCAATCTATCGTCAAAAACGACTATTTGTTATTTAAAATTATAATTAATGTCCTTCCAGTTAGCCTTTTTTTTACTTACACATACTAAGCTCTTCAGACCAAAATGCTAGATTTTGGATTATGCTGTATAACTTGAAAACTTGAAGTCCAAACGGCACATGCATAGCACATCTGCTTAAAAGTAAATTAGACAAATGTACGAAAATAAATAATTAACATATAAAAACAATTGAAGAAATTTCAAACGATATAAAATTTTAAATGAATACGAAGGTTTTGTCAAATATGAAATTGAAAGTGTAAAAATAAATGGAAGTTCTCTCTATGGCGCGATATACAACAGGTATATCATCATAAACCTCCTAAGAGATTTTTGCGCCAAGCTTCTCTTCCAATTTGTGGTGTGCCGATTTGAATTTTCCCTACAAATGGAAGTTACTTAATTAATTAACAAGTATAGAAGTAGGTAAAAGCCTCGGATATGAGAACTCCTTTTTTTTAGATAGCAACACCCGCAAACGAAATAAGGATTACGAGATAAGGAATGGCCGGCCCCTTAACGGGGAAGGTGCCGCTGCCCGGCTGGTTGAGGGCCTAGGAAATCAAAAGCTGACATCACCGCCATACAAGAGATGCGATGGACGGGGCGAGGAAACACGATCAAAACACCTTGCAACATCTACTGGAGTGGGCATGAAGACAAGCGCAGATTCGGCGTGGGATTTGTGGTGGGAGAGAGACTCCGTCACCGAGTACTGTCGTTCACACCCGTGAACGAGCGTCTCGCTGCAATCCGCATAAAAGTACGATTTTTCACCATATCGTTTATCTGCGCTCATGCACCGACGGAAGAGAAGGACGACGTGGAAAAGGATGCATTCTACGAGCGTCTGGAAGAGGTAACGAGCGCTGCCCCGCCATGATATCAAAGTCGTGTTTGGCGACCTTAACGCCAGGGTGGGTAAGGAGGGTGTATTCGGCCCCACTGTCGGGAAGTTCACTCTCCACGATCAGACTTCACCAAATGAATTCAGGCTGATCGACTTCGCCTTTGCCCGAAACATGGTCATATCCAGCACTAGGTTTATGCACAAGGAGATCCAGCAGGCTACATGGCTGTCCCCCCATAGAAAAACACGCAACCAGATCGACCACGTTGTGATAGACGGACGGCATGTTTTCAGCGTTTTAGATGTTCGCACAATACGAGGACCTAACATCGACTCTGATCACTACCTAGTAACAGCCAAGATTCGTACCCGCCTCTGTACGACAAAACAGGTGCAACAAAAAACGCAGGGAAAGCTGGACGTCGAAAAGCTGCAATCGCAACAGACCGCCAATTATTTCGTAGATCGGCTCACACCTGCTGTCTGAGAGCACAATTCAACCTAGTGGAATGCATGAGCAGTGGGTTCATATCTCAGGAGCACTCCGTACCGCAGCCGAAGAAGTAATTGGATTCCGGCGAAAGCGAAATAACAACTGGTATGATGATGAAGAGTGCCGCGCTGCAACGAAAAGAAAGGACGAAGCCTACAAGGCAACGCTGAAATCGAATGCAACAAGGGTGTGTGTGAACACTACCACGAGTTGAAGAGGAAAGCGAGGCGGCTTTTCGGGATGTGGAGACGAAGCGGGCCACGTATGCAAGCCCCCAAAAGGACATTCGATGAAATGGTATCACATGCTCTTACGCAGGAAACAGCCGCGCCTGCATACAAAGTTCATCGCGTAGAAGTGAAACGACAGCTTGGGTTGACAAAATTTTGGAAGAATTGAACGGGGTACACAAGAAAAGTGATGGTGCCATTAAATGCTTCAAGTGCGGAAAGCCGGGTCACATATCACGTTATTGCGGCACTGGCTCCAGTAATCCCGGCAACTCAGGTGGACGAAAACGCAAAGCTGAGGGAGATGAGCAAGCCTCCCAATGCAACCAACCGTTAAACATAAAAGAGGCAGCCGCAAGGGGCGAAGGCTGGCTTCCGCAATTGAATTTCCCATAATCTCTGTATCCAAAATCGGACGGAAAGCGAGTAATGTTACTATTAGAGGGAAAGTAGAGGGAAAAGAGCGCTTACTGACCGTAGATACGGGCGCATCTCATTCCATCATTCGATCCGATTTAGTAAACAAGGAGGGGAGATCATTGCATGGAGCAAAGTTGCGTACGGCGACTGGTGAGGACACCTAAGTCCTAAGCGAGGTAACATGTGAAATTGCAATTGGCAATGTCACCGTACAGCACAAATTCATAGTGGCGGACATTGCTGATAAAATCATAATTGGCGTGGATTTCTTAAGCGAGCAAGGCATCAAGATTGACATGAAAAACAAGATTATGAACTATAAGATTATGGATGTGCCGCTCAACTTTGGTTACGAAAAGAAGTATGCCAGTAAAAGAGTACTCGTTGAAGAGAGCCGACAAATTCCACCGCAGACAGAGGCTGTAATATGGGCAAAGATTGATGGATATTATGGGACAAACAAATTGTGGGTTATGGAGGCAGCAAACCACTCAAAGGCGAATTTACTAGTTGGAAAAATCCTGGCTAACACAACACAAGACGGACATATACCGGTAAGCGTACTTAATGAGTTCAAATCGCCAATTAAACTTTCCAAAGGAGCTATATTGGGACAATGCCAAGAGGTCGAGGTAGGTATCAATTGTGAACAGCTTCAGGAAAATGTTTCTACCAGCGAGATTGATCTTTGAGGTGATATCACTGCGTGGACGGAAGGGTCGAAAAAGATCATCAGAGTAAGGCAAAGCAGCTTCTAACAAAGTACTCGAGCATATTTGATAAGGATGGTTCCAAACCAGGTCGGACCAAAGTTGTGAAGCATCAAATAGATACTGGTAATGCCGGGCCAATCCTCCAAGCTCCTCGTAGTATTTCATTGGCCAAACGGCAAGTGATAAGGGAAATTATACAGGAAATGAGCGATATTAACGTGATCGAACCACCAGCTAATCCATGGAGCTCACCGGTAGTACTAGTGAAAAAGAAGGATAGAAAATTGTGGTTCTGTATGGATTACCGGAAGTTGGCCGATGTAACTAAGAAAGACAGCTATCCTTTGCCAAGAATCGACGATACTCTGGACTCGTTATCTGGCACAAAATGGGTTTCCACACTGAACTTGAAAAGAGGCTACTGGCAAGTGGAGGTAAAGGATGAAGATAAAGAAAAGACAGGAGAAGGGCTTTGGCAATTTACGGTAATGCCCTTCGAACTATGCAATGGTCCAGCTACTTTTGAGAGACTCATTAATCGCGCACTAAAAGGATTGCATTGGGAAACATGGTTGGTGTACCTGGACGACATCATCGTGCTGGGAAAAAGTTTTGAGGAACACCTAAAGGACTTGGAGGAAGTTTTCCAAAGGATAGCTGGTGCTGATCTGAAATTAAGTCCCCAAAAGTGTTCCTTGTTTAAAAAGGAAGTAAGTTATTTGGGTCACAAGGTAACGACAGAGGGCATCTGCACTGCTAAGAAAAAGATCGAAGTCGTAAAGGATTGGCCAAGGCCGAGGAGTTTGCATGAGTTACGAAGTTTCCTTGGGCTGTGCACGTATTATAGCCGATTTGAACCGAATTTCGCCAACGTAGCCAGTAGTCTCCATTAACTTACCAGGAAAAATACGTGCTTTGAATGGAAGAAAGAACATGAACTGGCTTTCCAAACTATGAAGGTGCGACTATGCACTGCCCCAATGTTAGCATATCCGATCCCAAGTTCGGAGGTGTTTTGTCCCAGATTTTTGATGGACATAAGAAGGTAGTTGCGTAAAATAGCCGCACAATTGGGAAGCCTGAAAGGAGCTATTGCGTAGCACGGAGAGAACTATGGCATTGGTAGAGTGTGTTAAACATTTCCACAAGTATCCTATGGGCATCGATTCCACGTCAGGACAGACCATGCAGCGTTGAAGTGGGTCCTGCAGTTCCGTAATCCGGAAGGTCGATTGGCACGGTGGATAGAGCGACTGCAAAGTTATGACTTTTCCATAGAGCATCGCAAAGGTAGCACGGAAATGCTGATGCAATGTCACGACGACCATGTAGCTTGGAATGCAACCATTGTTCCAAAGCTGAGGCAAAAGGGGACATTATAGATGTGCGGCTGATGACTATAACATCTAGGGACTAATGGGACATGTATCAATTAAGGAAGTGTCAGCACGAATATCCAGATCTTACACGCGTGATGCAGGGAATTGAATGAAACGAGCGACCATCAAGAGAGGATATGTCAGCAGAAAGTCCTGTGGCCAAGTCACATTGGGCACAGTGGATCAGTTTACAATGGGTATCCGGGTGTTCCGAGCCACGAAAACCTTAGAAAAAATCAAGCAGAGATTCTATTGGGTTGGATGCCGTCAGTCGGTCGCGGAGTGGATTGCCAACTGTGAGGTATGCATCAAAGCTAAAGGACCGAAATCGAGGAGCCATGGGCAAATGAAACAGTATAACTCAGGTGCATCATTTGAAAGGATTGTCATGGAAGTAGCTGGCCCTTCTCCTACTATCAAATTCGGAAACAAATATGTACTAGTAGTTATGGACTGTTTCAGCAAGTGTACCCTATTCCAAATCAAAACAGATATTTTTTATTCGGCTGTGTTCCAGGAAATGTGCATTGGGCATTCGAAAAACTCGAACAACTGCACTGCATCCTCAGTCAGATCGCATGGTTGAACGATTCAATAAAACCTTGGAGGAACACCTGAGGAAAGTGGTGGATAACTTCCAGAAGGATTGGGATAGTTACATCTCCGGGTTCCGGATGGCATATCGCTCTGCAGTACATGAAACAACGGGTCAGACTCCTGCAAAGGTAATTTTTGGGATTGATCTTCGATTGAGTGATAAGATGAAAGCCAGGTACGACAGAGCAGTTAACTCGACAGGTTTTACGGAAGGAGATTTAGTACTGCTATACAACCTACAACGTAATAAAGTTTTGTCTCCAAAGCTTCAATGTAACTGGGAAGGAACATACAAAGTCATGAAGCGGATCAACGATGTTGTGAGGACTCAAAACCGCCGGTCTTGGAGCCCACACAGTACGCACACATAACGTGCATTATTACTGATGTACATACACATTTAAATGTATTTTGAAATGATATTATATGCCAAATGAATATCCACGGTATAAATTTGTATTAAAATATGTTTTCTCGGATGCCCTAGCGTACACTTTAATATATTAGGCCTGATACATACATCTATATATTAATAGGCTAGCACTTTTTTCATACAATCAATTGCCAGAGTATATCTATATCTAAACATGCATAATTCCAATAAAAATGTATTTTCATATCTTGTAATAATTAATTAAAGTTTTCTGCAAAAAGCCATAGCTACGGTATCTGGACCGCATCATTGTACATATGCGTGCGTTCCAAGGTTCGAGCACAGGTTCTCTGGACAACTGTTTTTTTTTCTTTATTAAATTGAATTTGTTTTAAATATATGAAAACTTCTTATCATGAGTTTTTTTTTAATTTATGAGATTTTTAACCTAATATTTTTCGGTTTATGACCTCTATCTTGGAGTGAGAAACCCAAATTTTTCCAAGAAACAGCCAGAAAATTATTCCAATTTACTAAAACAAAATACGTAAAGCAAATGCGTACATAGCTTTATGAATTTTTTAAAAAATTTATCAGAGTTCGGTAGATAATTTCGATAGTTTTCATTATTTCTATCGGGGTTTTCCGATGAGACGGAATGGCTGATAGACCTTATATTTAAAATACAAAAAACCAAAAACACAGTTTGTAGCTTCTTCAATTTTATATTTACGAAGTGGTTAGAAATCGTGTAAATTGTTCTGAAGACATCAACTATTTTCTTCTTCAAATATTTTAATTTGTAAAAGGGCAGACATATAACCATAACATATGTCGACTAAATTTGACCAATTAAGATGAGAACCTTCCTTAAAATCAACATAAAATTAGTTTTGAATATGTCTAAGTTGTGGTTAAGGAAAAAAGCCAGAAACCCATAATATGTTGAAGTTGTAATTTTCTCCCGCTAAATGGACTTCAAAAAAGCCATACCTAAAGAAAAAACTTACAAGACTGCCTGTATACCAAAGAAAACAAATTCCAAAATGGCAACCGTCTTTTATCCATATTGAGAAATTTGCACAACTTAAAAAGGAACGTTTCATTAATTTTCGAAAGACATGTGTGTATACTCCTAACGGTGGAAATATATTACCTGCAGCTATACCACTTAGGCATGGTATTTGACGGCGCCTTTTTACGTATAGGAACAGCACAGGTAAAAGCATCTCAGGTAGGGCGCGTGGGTTTCATGAATTTCTCATCTTGACTTTTGAATTTATTAAGTTTTTAAAGCAATATATTTCTAAAACCTATTTTTTTGCAAAAACCACCAGAAAATTACTAAAATTTACCATAACAAAATATGTAACATAAATACTTACATAGTTTTTTGAATCTTTTTTAAGGAATTTACCTTTTCTATATAATATAGGACTTAGGGTAAACATATATACACACCCACAAGGTGAGGTCATACATATATTGCTATGACCAATTATACAATTTCGCTTTCTTTATTTTTAGAATTCATCATTTATGTCGATTCAGGTCATCAGCACTTTCGTCGACAGATAATTTCGATAAATTACGTTATTTCTATCGGTTTTTAAGTTGAGACGGAATTGCGGAGAGACTCCATATATAAAATAAAAAAACCGAAAATACAGTTTGGAGCTCCTTTAATATTATATTTACTAAGTGGTTAGAAATCGTGTTAAATTTCCGGAAGACATCAACTATTTCGCGCTTCATATATTTTAATTTGTAAAAGGGAAGACATATAATCCTAACCCTAACAGATGTAGACTAAGTGTGACCAGTTCAGAAGAGAAACTTCCTTATGAGCCAATATGAAATGTCTTTATATGTCTAAATTAGGGTTACGGAAAAAAACACCAAAATGGAAACTGGCGTCATGCTCATATTGAGAAATTTGAGGAATTACAAAATAAACGCTAAATTCATTTTCAATAAAAAAAATGTTTATATGTACACACTCCTAACTATGAAATATTTTCATTCTCTCGCTCATTGACCTAAAGTAGTCATATTGAGTTAAAGTAGTGGCGTCGGTGCGTCTGTCATATTTCATTTGCTCTCCAAACAGTAGAAATATTTACATTGTCTTGCTCATCAAGCAAATCTAATTTAAAGTATACATCAGCGTCGGCGCGTCTGTCCAATTTGATTTTGACGGGAGTTGCCCTCCCCTATACTGATCTGTACTAAAATCTTAAAAAGAAATACCAATTTGTTTTCAACATATCTCGCAAACAAAAGTAATTCAAAATTAAAATTTTTTAGGGAAAACACAATAACAGTTTTATTTTTTTATAGAACTCCATTATAAAAATGTTCAAATAATTCAAAATTAAATTTTGTTTTTAAACTTTTTTGTAAAACTCTATAATAAAAATGAGATTCCAAGGTATTCTTGGCCACTATTTTCGGTCGGTTATTTAGGTGCATCCTACAGTCCTGAAAAAAGTGTTTATAAGAAAATGTAAATTTTTTGGAAAAACAGAATCAACATTTTATTTGTTTATAAAACTCCAATATGACAATGGGATTCAAAAGCATCCGTGGCCGCCGTATAATTAAACGTTTGAGATCAAAAACAGAATTAAAGTAGGAAAGTGCATCGTTGAAACGGAATTGCTGATTTCAAAATGTAATTATAATTTTCTCCCGCTAAATGGATTACAAAAAAGCACTTCCTGTATACTAAACACACAAAAATTTCCAAAATGGCAACCATAAACATAGGTATACACTCACCATTCTAAACGGTGGACATATTTTCACTTATTGAGCACGTTGAGTTAAAGTAACTACATGGCTAAAAATTTGAGCTTAAATTTTAAACCAATCGTCTGTTTAAGCATTTTAAAAAATTTTTTTTGTAATAAATTCCAAACCTTTTAATTACCTAGACCAATTTTCAATTTCTTGCCGTTTAGACTTAAAACTGAACTGAAAAAAACGTCAACAGCTTTTTTGATTTTTTTTTCATTTATTTTTGAAAGTTTTTTCAAGTAATTGAATTTTTTCATTACAATTTTGTGTGCGCCGTAGCTCATGGTTAGAGCAGACGACTCTGATGTGGGGAGCGTCGGTTCGAATCCTACCAACTGATACAAATGTTTTTTAATTGTTAAAACATGTCTGGTTTAAAATTTAAACTCTTTTCTTCAGGCTCATTTTCTCGAAAACTGTCACAATTTAAATTTGAAACCACATGCGGGTTGGACATGTATGCAGCTCAAAAAAGCTTCAAATTTAGGCTCAAATTTTTAGCCGTGTATT
The DNA here is from genome assembly GCA_949987695.1 of Merzomyia westermanni. NCBI lineage: Eukaryota > Metazoa > Arthropoda > Insecta > Diptera > Tephritidae > Merzomyia > Merzomyia westermanni. The sequence continues at coordinate 113,029,702 of OX465290.1, read as the reverse complement.
ATATATATTATTAGTTTAACTATGTTGTTGGTATATGCCCATCAAATCCAATGGTTTTTATTACGCGTAAGCTTGTGAAGTATTAAACAAATCTGAAAGGAGTGGTAGCACTGATGGTGGGCTTTCAAACATTCCTATGGGGCGTTTTCACCGTCTCCCAATGACGATTACCGGGGTTTAATTGATTTATTTTGTTCGGTTAGCTGTCAAATTACCCGCTGTTTAGGGTGAACCGAATTTTATGAATACGGCCCTAAATAATATCTCAACTATTCATAATAAATTCCAGTAAGAATTATTTTTCAACTATTTCGGCCCCTAGAAAGTGCTGGAAAAAAAGAACAGAGGATTTAACAAGTTAAACTAATTTGAATTGGTCGAATTTCGACCACGGGAGATACTAGTACCTATTAATGCACTAGGCGTAATATGTTGGTCGCTAACAATGCACAAAGAACAATATTTTCGGCCCGTTACTAAAAGTTCATCAACTTCGATATGAGAACATACAAATTTACATATAAGCATACAGCCGATCGTAGAAAGCATTGTTATCACAGCAAAAGGGCATAGAAGATGGGAATGCAGCAAAGCTACATAATTATGAATACATGGCCAGCTGATCGAAGCAGGTGGGAGGGCGCACACCATAAATAGTTAAGACATTATACATATAATGTAAATGATATTATATATACATGAGGGCTACGGCAAATAATGGATTAGGATTTTTTAGTGTAAAATAACTGCGTGCGGACAAGTATAAAAGTGCGGCAATTTCGCCAAGTAAAGACAGAAGTTAGGTAGGCATAGTAGCCAACTGACGCATTGTTCAGCGGTGTTTGTTTTTAAAGCTGAGCTTTGTGCTTTCAACTCCGAAAGCTCTTTGTTTATTTTATTGTTTTCCTCTGTTAGCCTCGTTATCTCAATTCTCAGCTCTTCAAAGCTATCACTTATGTATTTTTGAGTAATTTATTTTGTTTATTGCTTCCTGTTGCAATTTGAACTGTTTTTAAATTTTGTCAAAAATGTATGTTAAGTTTAAGCTCGCTGCTTCTTTTAAATCACTAGATTGATTATTTGGTTTTTTATGTGTACGCGTTTTTGGCGGCATAGTATGTTTGTTTGGTCAAAAAATTATTTATTAACTGATTCTAATAGCTGAGTGCTTTATCACTTTTATTTTTAATGTTACTGCAAAATTGTACCTAAGGCGCAGTATAAATAGTTTTTTTTTAGATTTATTGGTTTATTTCAAAATTTTCTAGAGCGCCACAGTTTTGCTTTCGCACAGTTTGACAGCAAGAGTTCAAGGGTTCACAGTTTTACCAGAATGGCGTTCATAGTAAAGAACCACAACAGAGCTGAGAGCACTCCACTCTGCGGCGTGTCTATACATACATATTTGCTTACTAACCCTTTTTCCCCCTTAGTTCACCTTATATTTAACGGTTAAAGAGTAGGGACGAGATCCGATTCCATATTATTTCCGCCATTCTTGCCCCAACAAGGGGTGATGATATTGCGTCTTCTCTCACGTTATTGAAAGTGCCTTCGACTAGAATAAACGCAGCTAATGTGTATTTTTTATATATAAGGGAATTCTCCACTATTCAAATTGCTTCGTGTAGCGCGGTATATGAGGATTTCCCCTTACGAATTACGTACTGGGCCCCGGAAAGAGGGGACCGGCCATCGGATGGGAACGTTCGCGGTCAGCAATTTAATAAGGACCCACTGATCTTTCAGCCCTCGGCACGAGTCCCTCAACACCTTGGCTAATATTGTAGCGTTTAATTTAGTTTATGTCATTAATGACGTTTCGATGCCTCCCGCCAGATACTGAGATTCCAGATACTGGGATAACCCAGAACTACTGTCGCCAATTAATATTAATAACAAAGATTTTCATTAAAAATGGACCATCAACTGTTAAGATAACAAAATTATTGAAAAAAAAAACAATAATTTTTTTAAAACTTTAAGCGAAATATTTGGGTCCTGAATTGGGTTCGATAGATTTATCGAAGGCCAATTTAAAAAAAATCCATACATTGTTAAGGGAGTTGTGAGCATTCGCGGAAATGTTGCTCATGAGAATATGAGAAATCACCGTTTACGTGCTCCGGGGAAAAAATTTATTTCTCGGGCACGGCTTCTTTAAAGAAAAAAAAAACAGCGTAAGTGCCAAATACTCGTGGAGCTTGATGTGTAAACATGTGTATCCTGTACATAAATTTCAACCACAAAATTTTTGTTTATTTTAGTTATGCAGTTCTTTACTTCATATGTTTTTATTTTATTTGCTTTTCTCTTCTTTCAACAGTCCCTATTTTTAATTTATGTTATTGTATTATATTTTCTTGGTTCTTTTTCTTGCTTACTTTCCTTTCCATTCCTTTCTGTGCCTTTCCCTTCCTTTTCTTTCATGAAGAAATTATAATACCAATAACTTTGGTCCCATGTTTGTAAGTAAGAGAGGAATCGATAGACTCACCAATAAGTATACCGAAATGATCAGGGCGATGAGCTGAGTCGATGTAGCCATGCCCGTCTGTCTGTCTGTTTAAACGCATTTGTCGGAACCAGCCAGATCGGGCCACTACAACGCATACCCCCCATATAATCAGTTGTTCCGATAAACCGGGTTTGGCCTATAACTATTGCAATTAAATAGCTAGAAACTTAATTTTGCAGATGAAAATCAGCCAGATTGGACCGATATAACATATTACTGCCATACAATCCGATAAATGGGGTGTGGGCTGTAACACTCGCAATAAATAGCTAGGAATGTTAAATTTTGCAGCTTTTGTGTAGTGAAAATCTTTCTTTACTTTCTTTATTTATTTCAGTCTACTAATTAATAAATCTTGGCAACCAAGCCACTGTTGGCAGCAATAATTTCGAAATAGTAAAGGACTTCGTTTACCTGGGAACCAGCATTAATACCAACAATAATGTTAGCCTAGAAATCCGACGAAGAATCACTCTTGCAAACAAATGCTACTTCGGACTGAGTAGGCAATTGAAAAGTAAAGTCCTCTCTCGACGAACGAAAATAACACTCTACAAGTCACTCATCGCACCCGTCCTGCTATATGGTGCAGAAGCGTGGACACTAACAACATCTGATGAGGCGGCTCTGGGAGTATTCGAGAGAAAGGTTCTTCGAAAGATTTGTGGACCTCTACGCGTTGGCGACGGCGAGTACCGAAGAAAATTTAATGATGAGCTGTATGAACTTTACGCAGACGCCGACATAGTTCAGCGAATTAAAACACAGCGGCTTCGCTGGCTAGGCCATGTAGTGCGAATGAGCGAAGATGCTCCAGCCCAGAAGGTATTCTTATCGGCACCCGCCGGTGGAAGCAGAGGAAGAGGGAGACCACCACTCCGATGGAAGAACCAAGTGGAGACCGATTTGCGATCCCGCGGTGTTTCCAATTGGCGCCAGTTGGCGCAACGAAGAAATGACTGGCGAGCTATATTGGACGGTCAAAATCGCCCAGGCGGTTAGATGACCATTTAAAGAAGAAGAATTAATAAATCTTACAGACTAGACAGTTTATCACATTGATATAAATATAAGAAATTAATTAAATAATGTAAACAAACATAATTTAAATGTTTTGAATTTAGATCAATTACATTTACGTAGCTATTACAAAGACGAATGCATCTATTAATGGGTTCATTCAATGAGTAATTAGTCGTACTCGTTGAATCTGCAAATAAACGATTAGATCTCAGCGTTCTTGGGGGTATGTAAATCTTGAACAAAGCCTTTAGGTCATCACAATCATTATCGTTAGTCAGAGTATACACGAATAGCAATGCACAGCAAATTCTTCTTCAAATTCTTCCGTCTGCTAATGTAAGGCGGAGGATCGCCTTGAAAGTTAGTGTTATATAATGCAAATTTCGTGAAGACTCTCAGAACTCTTTCAATTTTAGCGGGGTATAAATCGTAGTACGGACTCCATACCAAGGAACAATATTCTAACCGACTCCGTACAAGAGCAATAAATAAAGATTTAAGGGTATTCGGGTCTTTAAAGTCCCTAGTGTTTCTTTTAATGAAACCTAACAATGCATAGGTAATGAAATCGATATGTTTATTGAAGGAAAGCTTGGCGTCAAATATCACACCCAAATCCTTTATCTCTGAGAGACGATTGAGCACCTTGGTGTCCAAACAATAGTCGAAAGGACTGTATTCGGCTTCCTAGCGTATGCTACTATAGAGCATTTGTTGATATTTAAATACAAGTGGTTTAAACTACACCACGTTTCGAAAGACATTAGATCATGCTGCAACTTTTAGCTATCAGAGATGCTTTCAACTTTTAGAAAGAGTTTAATATCGTCAGCAAACATTAGACAGTTCACATATTTAAAGTGAAAGGGGAGGTCATTAATAAAGAGTAGAAACAACAAAGGGCCGCTGTGAGTTTCTTGTGGAATACCTGACTACGCATCGACACAGATGCTGGAAAGTACGAAAAGTTTTCTTCCTCTTAGAAAACTAGAGAAAAATTCCAATAGCTCACCCGTAATGTCGAATATTTTTAACTTATGCAAAAGGATTGCATGGTCTACCTTATCGAAGGCTTTGGAAAAATCGGTGTAAATCACATCAAGCTGACTAAAAGCAGATTAGTACACGTAGATCTACCAGGCATAAAACCGTGCTGGCAATGACTAAGTATGCTATAAAGTTTCAAAAGAATGACACTGTCAAACAGCTTCGCCATTGTACTCTGCTTTACTATAGGCCTATAGTTGCAGATGTTGTTTCGGTCTCCTGATTTAAAAATTGGATGTATGCATGTCTCACCAACGGCGTCTTTATTGACGACTGGAAGGTGTGCTCGATGATATTGGTGGTAAAGATGGAGAAGCTAGGGTAGGAAGAGATTGGTTGTTGTACACTTCATAAACCCCTTGAAAAAATTCGGCGAACAAATCGCATGAAGACTTAGGATTTTCAGAAACTATCTCGTTATATACAAAGGTGGTTGGAAACCCGTTTGATTTTCTTTTTGAATTTATGTAGTGCCAGAAAGATGACGTATTAGATTAGAGTCCCGATTCGACTTTAAACATATACTGCTTCAATAAAAATTTATAAAGGCAGTCAAAGTCCTTACAAAATCGCTCAAAATTTTGAAAGTGCCACTCACTTTAAAACTTTTTAAGGCTTTATTCTTTTTATTTTTTAGGTTACATAAACGCTTATTAAACCAAGGTGGTTTATTATTTGCAGATATCCGTTTTAATGGAACATATTGTGATATTGCTTGAGTTAGTAAAGAGTGAAAAACTTTATAAGATAGCAGCGGACTATTAAGATGAGACCCCCATATAACACATTTATCCGATAGACCGTCAAACACTTAAAACCGTGATGCATATTCATGAAAGGTATAAAGCTACTTTCTTTATTTTCTTTTATGTTCTATTAGTTCACTTTTTGCATTTCATTCCATAAGTATAAGAACAAAGATTACACAAACAAAACAAATTAACTACCGTCTTAAGTATTCTGAGCTAAAATAAATTTAACATGAATAATCACTTATCTGGTTTTTGTAAACACTGTATATTTATGATAAACGCAGTTGCCTTCGTCTTTTGCAGATTGATAGCATTCATCTTGTTTAGGCACTATTACCGAATAATAACAAACAATCGAAGCACTTGCATACAGACACACCTACATAAGCAGAGCGTCACACACATATAAGCAAATCAGTCAAACAAAATTTCTATACACAAGGCACAGACAGAAGCACGATTACAAGCAGCGGGAAAGTCACGGTTACAGGCAGCGACGCTTAACTTTTCTGGACTGCTCTTCCAAGCCCAAAGATGTTTTCACATCAACAAGACACCGGCAGAGGCACGACCGACGCGTTACTTTCCTGGACAGCCCCTACCGAGCCCAACGTTGATTAAACATCATAAAAAACCGTGTAATTAAAATAGTTTTGCCGTCTTGCGGACCCCTCTAGGTGCGGACACTTGGAGCAGCTTCACCGGCTTACGAGCCTTTCGGTTGTCGGATGCCATCTCAGGAACGCTGCGACTGTCTGTCATGATATCAGCTGCCTCTCTGGTATGCAGCAAGGTATGGTGTAACTCTTGACAGAGTTTGCACGTGTCGGGACACGAACAATGCCTAACGCTGTCTTGGGTACTAGCAAGACAATTCGGGCAATACCTTAATTGTCTTACTATTTCGGTCCGTTCCTCGATGTTCATTGCCATGAACTCCTTGCAAAAGCGTAGTGGGTGATATTTCAGACAGGCTTTGCATTGATAGATCCGTGGGTCCAGGTTGGTGTTGTTGGATGGTTTTGATCTGTAAAATATTAAAAGTATGAGAAGGCGAACAACTTGACGATTAGGTGTCAAGTGTAGGGTTTCGATTCGGAACCTCAGGTTGAGAAGGCAGCGGACAGAGCTTGACAATTGGTCGAGTAAAAGTTCCAGTCTGAGTCTTGACATCCGCCACTCGCACACAGTTGTCCGAACCATGAAACACTTTTTCGATGCGTCCTAGTCTCCATTCGTTGGCGGGTGTTTGGTGATTTTTGATGACCACGAAATCACCAGTGGAGAGGCTTTTTTGTGGGAGCTTCCATTTGTATCTATGATGAAGTTCTTTGAGATACTCATCTTTCCAGCGTTGGCTGAACTGTTGATACAAAACTTTGAGCTTTTCCCATCGATTTTGTAGGGCGAGATTGCCAATTTGAGGTTCTGGAAAGCCTAGAGTGGCCCGCCTCGGAGAAAATGTCCTGAAGTTAATGCAATCAAGTTATTGGCATTATCAGACATCGGGGAAGTGGTCGAGAATTCAATACTGCTTCGATACGAGCAAGTGAAGTTGTGACTTCTTCAAAAGTGAAGATGTGGTTTCCAACAGTGCGTTTAAAGTGATGTTTGAAACTCTTTACAGCTGCTTCCCAAAGGCCGCCCATATGAGGAGCATTCGGTGGCAGGAAATGTCATTCAAGTCCATGTACGTTATACTTTGAACGTAGGTCATCAGAAGTTTCTTTGAGGAATTTTTTGAAATCCTGTTGGAGGGCGCGATTAGTTCTTGCCGTTGTTCGAAAAGACTCGTTGCGGGAGTCCGCGTCTACCTTCAAAGCGGGCAAATGATGCCTGAAATGCTTTGGTTGACAAATTCGAACATGGTTCAGGGTGGGGCCTTCAGTATTGGGGATCTACGGAGGGCTGATGACTTGATTTCGAAAGAACCGGCAAAGTCTAAACCAGTGTAGGTGATTAGCAACGAGAAAGTTGCACGCTCTGGGGGTAGAGCGGCCATAATTTGCGAATGAGTGTTTTGTTTGAAAATTGTACAGATTTTACAATTGCGTATACAGCTTTTTACTTTCGATTTTAGTCTGGGAATGTAGTATTCCTGCCTTTGCCATTCGAACCATGAGTTGCTGTTCAGCATGCATTAGAACATCATGCAGAAAGTTCAGAAAAAGATAACATAATCTTGAAGATTCTGGAATAATGGTTGGATGTCTTTCATTGTACGTGAGGCCAGCGTTGGGCAAGCGACCATTCACACGGAGAAGTCCATGTTGGTCAAGAAAGGGGTTTAACGTTAAAAGCGAGCTCTTTTTGGAAATTGATTCTCGATTGGACAATTGATAATATTCCTTTGGGTAGTGTCTTTCTTGCGAAAGATTGATAAGACAAGTTTTGACCTAGTGAATTTCCTTTTGCGTAATAACCACAGAGTTATAGAAAGTAGGAGCAGTGGACTGTATTGGTTTGAATCGGTGAATGAATCGAAACTTGTACGCTATTACGCGTAAGGCTATAGACCATGAAGAGAAGCGGTATAATATATCGGGGTCGTCGTCCAAAACGTGAAGAGCTTATACTTCACGTTGTTCTTGAAGTACGACCTTTTTTACATTTGGGGGGTTTAAGTAACCAATCTGGTCCGTGCCACCAGAGTGATCTAAGTACTTGATCCTGTGGTCTACAACCTCTTGTTCCAAGGTCCACCGGGTTGTGATTTGAGGTAACATGCCGCCACTTTACATTTCCGAAATTTTTGATGATTTTTGACGTACGATTAGCTACGTACACCTTCCACGTACACGACGGATTTTAGAGCCATGCAAGTTGTTGAGGGGTATGCCTCTCGCAGAACACCGATCCGAACGCAACAACAAAGATAATATGAAAAAAAAATACGACAACAAAGTTTTACTTTAATATGGTCTTTATTTTTTTATTCTATAGGAAAATACTGACTGATGTTGGTTTCATACATGGTTATATAGGCATGTTTTATCGTAAAAAAGGCACCGGTATACTTTGAAAGTTTTGCATCTTTGCAGCAGATAGCAGTGCCGAAAGTACACCAGGGGTTCCCAGTGCCGAAAGTACACCGGGGGTTGCAATAAAAGTACTAAATTAACATGGTTAGAAAAGATACATACATATGTGTGTAGATGTCTTCAGAACTTCAATTAAATATATATCAGTTTGTATTAATACTATATAGATATATATGTACTATATATATTTTGCTTAAAACTAATATCATTATTGGATACGTGTGAAATACGTTGAGCAAATTCAGTTAATTCATTTCAATACTATGCTAATGTAATTTCTATTTTTCTCTGGTTTAATTAACCCATTATGGGGTTCGAATGCGTTAAAGAGCGCACGGGCCAGAAAGGACCCAACCGAATATACTGTTCTGTGCTGTAGCAAACCCAGGGATGGACAGTACTTCTTGTCTTATGATCTTAAAATATACATCTCCCCCTAAGACCAAGGCGATGGCCGATGATGTATGAAAATTTGGGTCCGCTAGTTTTAAATTTGAAAATTTGTCGACCATGGTTTTGGGCAGATGCCGAACTGGTGCTTTTAATCCAAATTCCGGGACGACTCTAACTGGAAGTGAGCGGCGCACCTGTGCATCGTTCGCTGAACTGAGCCAAAGCTCGCACATGTCAAAGTTTGCTATTAGTAGAGTTTTTGAATGAAGACTCTGAACAAGCTTTTGACAGATTTTACTCGTCTGAGAGCATGGGTCCAATAATGCCCGTACGAGAACGCGCTGATTTCTGGCGTGCAAAAATATCGAACACGTTGGCAACAAAGTTAAGTTTCCTACCAATTGCGGTAGAATAGGTACCTGCTGATGACGAGACTCGAGCCGGCGGTTGCCGTGAAGCAGCGAATGATGTTTTTTGTTGCAATATTTACATAAGCCTGAGCTTGTACAGTTTCTTGTAGTGTGTGAATATGCTAAGCAGCGTGTACAGTGCCTGTGTATTAACACATAGCGCAATCGTCGCTCAAAGTTAAGTGATAAAAATCGCTTACAGAAGCGTAGAGGATGTGCTCGTTTACACTGGCCACATCTGGTTGTTTTGCCCGTTGCCCGTGACGGTACGGTCGCCACTGTCGCCCGTGATGGTGATGATGGTGACGATGGACTTGTTATACGGGTTGCAGTTTCCATATTTATCAAGGCTGCAAAATGAAAGATGTGATAAATTTAATTTGGAAGAACTACTAATTTGACTATAGATCGGGTTATTAGACCCTTCTGTGTACGAATGTCTGCTACTTGAGTTCTCCCGTCGCTACCCTGATAAATTTTGACTATTCTACCCAAGCGCCACTCATTCGAAAGTACGTTTTCTTGTCGGACAACTACCAAATCGCCCATAGTGAGATCTCTCTGAGGAAACTTCCATTTGTATCGCTTATGAAGTTCTTTTAAATATTCTTCTTTCCAACGTAGTGAAATTTGCTGACTAATGGCTTTTTTTTGCCATCGGTTGATGAGGGATATTGGGTTGCTATCAATTGAGGGTTCTGCAGGGATGATAATAGGCCCACCCGTAAGATAGTGGCCAAGGGTAAGTGCTGCGCAATCAGAGACGTCAGTCGAAGCTGGGGAGATTGGTCGAGAATTGGGGCAAGCTTCAATACGGTCAAGCAGAGTTTGAAACTCTTCAAAGGTATATTTATGCATAGTACCCATACGTCGAAAATGGAATTTAAAGCACCTCACACCGGCTTCCCACAATCCTCCCATGTGGGGAGTTCCAGGCGGAATGAAGTTCCAAATTAACTCGTGATGGCTGTATGAACTGCAGGTGGACTCTTGAGCCGTTTTAATAAACTTCTTGTACTGATTTTTAAGAGAGGCGGAAGCACCGACAAAATTGGCCCCATTATCTGAAAAAATCTGTTTTGGGCAACTGCGTCTCGATACAAACCGAGAGAATGCTCCGAGAAAGGTTTCCGTAGTGAGATCACTTGTGGCCTCCAAATGTATTGCCTTTGTGGAAAAGCAGATAAATATGCATACATATCCTTTTGTAATTACATATCCCCTCCCTCGATAACTTTTTATGTCGAATGGGCCAGCGAAGTCCACTCCTGTGTTCTGAAATGGTCGTGATAAAGATGCCCTTTCTGTTGGCAGTGCAGCCATAATCTGAGACTGTTCTCTTTTCTTATTTATCACGCAGACTTTGCACTGATGTATTATGGTTTTAATCTGATTTTTAGCATTTGGTATCGAATTTTGCTGGCGCAGAAGACGTGGGACTAATTGGTTTCCGCCATGCAGCGATATGTTATGAATAAAGATAACCAATAAGCGTGTATAAGTGGAATTATATGGTAAGATAATAGGGTGCCTTTCGTTGTACGGTAGACACGATGAATTGGAGAGTCTGCCATTTGCTCTAATGACACCGTTCTCATCCAGACAAGGATTTAGAGTGAGAAGCTTGCTTTTCTTAGATATGGGGAGCTTTTGTGACAACCGTTGATACACAACAATTACATGACAGAACAATTAAACGTTCGCGAATTTTTCTGATTTCTGTGGCTGATATCGCTACTGAACTAGACGAATATTTGTCTGTGGTTTTCTTCGGAAGGGAAGAAAATCTGTCTAATGGGTCTTCCAAATTGATAATCTGCGATGCATGTACGGCTATTTTCTTTGCTTCAAGTGTGACATCTTGAATTTCCTTGTCCTGAGTCGGCCAATGGAGCAAATCTTCCCTAAGCCAACTCGGTCCACGCCACCATAAGTCATTTATGCACAAATCTTGTGGAGATCCACCGCGGCTGCCCAATTCGGCAGGATTATCTTTAGAGTCTACGTGATGAAAATGTTGATAGCTGATCCTTTGTTGTATTATTGCGACGCGATTGGCCACAAAGGTTGTCCACGAGCAAGGGGGCTTTTTCAACCATGATAGCACTATTGTGGAATCGGTCCAGCAAAAAACGTTTTCAATCTTGATTGATAGTTGGCTTAGTAAGGTATCTAGCATGTTCGTTACCAGAAGTGCTCCACAGAGTTCTAACCGAGGCAGCGACACAGTTTTAATAGGTGCTACGTTAGTTTTGGCTAAAAGGAGGTGTGTCGATGAAGTTTCTCCGTTCTTTGTGCGTAAGTAAATCGCCCCTGCGTATGCCTTTTCCGAGGCATCGGAAAAAGCATGAATCTCTACTGGAGCATTACTGGTATATCCCACCCATCGTGGGATTTTAATGAAGGCTATGTATCTATAGTTTTCAATGAAATATTTCATCTGGAAAGTGTTTTGGGGTGTAGGGGCTTATCCCAAGGTGTGCTGTCTAACCATATTTGTTGCATAATAATTATAGCTATGATCAGTATAGGCGCTAGCCAACCGGCAGGATCGAAAAGTTTTGATATGATTGATAAGACTTCCCGTTTGGTGTATGAATCTTTAACTACGAGGGGTTGAACTATAAAATAAAAGTGATCCAACCGAGCATTCCATCTAATTCCTAACGCTTTCATGTTGCTCGTTTCGTCGAAGTCCAGAAACTCCTCTTCTTAAAGATGTCCCTTAGGTAGGTCTGATAATAATTCTTTGGTGTTTGAAGACCATTTTCGTAAGGAAAATCCTGCACTGGATAAAGCTCCTATTAACTCGTTTCGTGCTCGTAGAGCGGTGGGAATATCAGGAAAGCTTGCTAGAATGTCGTCGACGTACATAGAATTCCTTAAGATTTTCGTCGCAAGCGGGAACGACGCCTGACAGTCTTCAGCCAACTGTAGAAGCGATCTAATCGCCAGGTAAGGAGCACAGTTACGGTTTTTAATTGGTAATCCGCTGTGTCTCTATCTCCGTTATCGCGAAACAATATTCGCTGGTATGGTCTATGGTTTGGATGCACTAGTATTTGCCTATACATTTTTTGAATGCCGCTGTTAAAGACAAACTTATAGATCCTCCACTGGATTAGCAATAAGGTAAGATCCGCTTGTAAAACCGGCCCTACGTGTAATAGGTCATTAAGGCTGACCCCATTTGAAGAGTTCTTTGAGGCGTTAAACGCGACTCTAAGTTTCGTAGATTTACTGTCGGGCTTGAAGACCGCATGATGGGGTAAATAAAAATGTGAAGGGAAATGTTGAAAGAGCGGGGTCTCTACCTTCTCCATATGATCTAAGTCTAGATACTCCTTGATGACGTTGTCATATTCTTCTTTGAGAGAATTGTTTTTTGACATCCTGGCTTCATTATGAATAAATTGTCGTAGCGCGTTAGGACGTGAAGCTCCTAGTTTTATTTCCGTAGGGTATCCCTCTTTAAAGGGAAGTGATACGATGTATCTTCCTTCTGAATTCCTTGTGGTGGATTCAGTAAATAACTTCTCACAAAACGCGTCTTCGGTAGTTTGGATGCTCCGTCTGGGGACATCCTCCAATTCCCAGAACCTTCGAAGTTGGGTATCCATTGAAATATCCTCTCCCATTGATATCTTCGTAGCAAAGCAGGACATGGATGTGTTGGAAGCTGCCCTTGTCACAATCCATCCGAACACCGTTTCTTGGGATAAAAGGTTGTTATGAAGGCTATGCTTCACACCATCCATCATAACCTTGGGGTACGAATCTCCCCCGATTAGAATGTCTATGGGCCCGCTTATTACAAAGTTGGGGTCGGCTAAGGGAACTCCAGGTACCTCGTTGAGTAGGGAAGCATCTAATGATCTGGAAGGTAAGTTACCGGTAATTTGTGGCAACACAAATGCGGTAGTTTCCATTAACAAATTTGGATCGCGTGGTGACCCTAAAGTGAACGAGCAAAGCTTGGAGGCATTTGACGACACTCGTTTGTTAAGTCCTGAAATAACAGCGTTGGTTTTCGAGAAGGGGAATTTTAGGAGTTTTACAATTCTTTCCGAAATGAAAGATGCTTCCGATGCCGAATCGATTAAAGCCCGTGCTGTATACGTGGAGCCTAAATGGCAAATGTGAACAATAGCGGTTCCTAGCAGTGCTGAGCTCACGTTTGTGGGCTTATCGGACAGCTCACCCCTCGTTAAGGAGGTACTACTTGGCGTAATGGACTGTATGTTTGTGGGATAGGTTTGGGCAGAGGTAGTACGATTTACCTCTGGGTTATTGGGTTGTGAACTTGTAGTAGCTCTATGAAGTAGGGTATGATGCTTACTGTTGCATGTTGTGCATGAAAAATTGCTTTGACACTCCCTTATTGAGTGCCCCCGTGTAAGACAGTTGATACAGCAACTGTGTTTTTTGACCGTAGCGTAGCGATCGCTGACCGACAAACTGAGGAACTTTTTGCAAAGTCGTAATACATGTTGTTGCTTTGGGCATAGGATACAGTTTGTATTAGCTGTTACCTTAGTTGCATACGACATCCTTTTTTGATTTGACGAGCTCTTCGCTTGGAAAAAGGAACGCAAGGGCTGTTGCATGGGAGACGTTGAGGACCCGCACTTAACATCCACTATGGATTCTAATGTCCTGTACCGTTGAGTAATAAAAACGTTTAACTGATTCCACTCCGGTATAGCCGTTTTGTCCAACAATGATTGTTCCCACAGGTTCAGTGTATTCTCGGGAAGCCTGTTTGAGCAGTGGAATACTATGATTGGATCCCAATTTGAGACGTTGATGTCGTATAACGCCAACGCTTCTAAGCAACCATATATGTTCCGCTGCAATTCTTTTAATGCTGTTGCGCTTTCAGTTTTAATGACTGGTAACGCAAAGAGTGATTTTAGATGACTGTTAACAAGAACACGTTTGTTCTCGTAATTTGCTTTGAGGTTGCCCCATGCTAATTCAAAGCCTTGGTTTGTGAGAGGAGATTTGCTAACGATCTCCTTGGCTTCCCCGCTGGTCTTTCGGAGCAAGTGAAATAATTTTTCAACATTGCTTAAGCGTTTATTATTAATATAAATAGCGGAAAAAAGATCGCGAAATGTTGGCCAGGAAACATAATCTCCACGAAAAGTTTCTGTGTCGCAAGGCGGTAAGTGTAAGGTATTTGTTAAAGTGGCCACTTGCGCAGGGGACTCTAAGAATGCCTGTGAACTGATGTCATATTTTTTCATGCAGTGTGTAATGCGGGTCATACAAGATAGATAGTCTTTGAAGGTCGATGAATATTTGGCCCTAACCGCGTCCATCTCATCGTCTTTCTTAAGGGACTCCATGCATTTCTCATATGCGGCTTTTGCTTTATTCCACTGCTCGTTGAGCTCTCCTTTCATAATTTCTAGTGAAACTTTGGAGTGTTCGTCAAGTGTGGTTGCATCGAAATTCGCATTAAATTCCACGACTTGATCCGAGCAACGGGTAAACAAATTTAAGTCGATTTTGTATGGTTGACTAAATTTAATACCTTAGCGCCGAAAGTCAGCCAATAGACAACACAAGTGGATGTGCTTTTAATTGGGAACAAAGGGAATCACGGAACCGCGAAACCTACCGGATTTCTTGTTGGGTCACTTATTTATATTTGATGGTACACTAAGAACCTATTTTCCTGTATACTCTGTGTGTTTTTACACTTTCCACCACCCTTTATTTTTATATACGTATGAATATGTTTACATATGTATGCATTTTTTGCAATACTTGGCAAAGGTACCTAAACAGCACATTAGGAAAAAACAGCAATGTTTACAATATTTTCTTTTGTTAGTTCTGCTGCACGATGAATAGTGGGAACAGCGCTCTCTGCTTTTGTTCTCCCAAAGAAGTGCGGATAGTGACAATTTAAGAAAATCGGGAATTTGGAGAAAATGTATGTGTGTCTCAATGTGGGAAGATCTATAAGAAACTGTACCTATCTAATCAGCTTGAGAGCGAAAATTCTCTGTGTTCATGGAAAACCAACTAAAAGCAAAACGTCTGACTATGGAAGTATTTGAACATTTCCACAAGTTTACAAAAACCTAATTTTTTGATTTGCCAAGAACTCAAATATATCAGATACGGATATTATAAGGTTGACTTACTTCTTGAGGATCACTTTTCCACTTTTATTTGATTTAATCGGACCACGCACTTTTGTCTAAGTTCTACCTTCTAAGTCTATCTAACCTTAGCTTCAATTTTTCCTTACTTCATGTACTAGTACTTTTCGCATTTTTTGTTCTTTAATTTACTGCGTCCGAAAAAACGCTGAATTTTTTATAAATTAAATTAAATACTCTGCATCATTCCTAACTATTTGATATTTGATTATTTAAACACACATGTCAATCACTTTTTTTTTTTTTTGACCAAGCACCTGTATTGTAAGTTGACGATGAACTGGTTCAGGTAGTGTGTTTGGCTTTATTTTGCAGCTGCAGTTTCCCTTTTTTTTTTGTCGCACCAGTACGGCTGTTTGAGCTTATTGATTTGCAGGTAAGATTCCTTGGAAAAACGTATGATGTAGAGAAACTCTTTTCGTTGAGTTCGACGGCTCGAAGGACCAAATGTTGAGGGGTATGCCTCTCGCAGAACACCGATCCGAACGCAACAACAAAGATAATATGAAAAAAATACGACAACAAAGTTTTACTTTAATATGGTCTCTATTCTTTTACCAATCGGTCGTGGACAATTCAGTAAAAGGATTGTATTACCTTGTAATTAACACACGTTAAGTCACGAAGTCTTAGCCTACAATAAAGGCTCTAATTTAACTCAACGCAGGAGGTCGTGGTATCGCAGCAGTCGGGAACCGATTCTATAGGAAAATACTGACTGATGTTTGTTTCATACATGCTTATATAGGCATGTTTTATCGTAAAAAAAGCACCGGTATACTTTGAAAGTTTTGCATCTTTGCAGCAGATAGCACTGCCGAAAGCACACCAGGGGTTCCCAACTGTTTCTAGCTTTTGGCTTAGACACAAGTACAATAGACGAATCGGACCAAAGAAAGACGTCTGCACAATCGAGAGCTAATTGAGTAATAACCATTTTTATGCATTTAGATAATAAGACTTCTCCACACAATTCTAGGCGTGGGAGACTCACTGTCTGTAGTGGTGCTACCTTAGTTTTTGAAAACGGAAGGTGAGAGGATATTATTGGCTGTTTGGGATCGAATGTAAACGGATGCACAGTATGCTTTCTATGAAGCATCACAGAATCCATGGATTTGAATTGATCTACTAGGCGCGAATTCTGTCCATCTAGGAATCTGGATTTGTTCGATTGGACAGGCTTATCAAAGCGACGGGCAATTACGGACTTGTAAAAATACAGTTGTCCTTAGAAAACGAATTGTTTGATTGTACTCGAGTAGATAAATTTAAAGAAATAGGTACCAAAGTTCTCAAAAACCTTCAGAGGCTATGCATGTGACAGACAATGAAAAAATTAAAAAGGTTCTTCAAAATTATCACGATGACCCTATTAATGGTGGCCACCCAGGAAGCAATCGTATGACTAATAAAATAAAACAAAAATATTGCTAGAAAAATATGTGAAATGACATTTGTTTTATTATAGCAAGAAATACATTAATTGCAATAAAAAAAAAAACTAGTTTGAATGTAAAAAACGAATGATAACAGAAACGCCCACGGAGGCGTTCGATACAGTACAAATTGACACAATTGGACCAATTCTAATATCTCTGAATGGAAAGGAGTATGCTGTTACTATAATATGAGATTTAACGAAATATTTCATTATTCAATCACTAGAAGGTGTCTAGTGACATATTTTGACAATTACCGCCATCTTGCTGCCTGAAAAATTGTCATTTACATTCTTTGTTGCCTTTTATCGAAATTATGTGAAAATAGTAGTTAAAAATGAAATATTCTACAAAACTTCAGATAAGTTCGTTTCAGAAAATGGATTAATTTGCACTTTTAATTAAATCGAATTTTGGGGATGTAGTGAATTCGTGGACGTTTAAAGGCGACACATTCCGGTATGTAGAAAAGGTTGTCTTCAAGTTAAGGTCCTGCATACTTACATATTTACTAAGGTCAATCGTGACATCAAAGCTGTTCCTTATATGATTCGAAGTCTGTTTTTTTTTGACAAAACTTGACTATACTATTCCTTGGGTTTGATAATCAGTTTTGGCTTAACTTATGTATTAAGTAACAGTTTTAAGGCAATCTCTGTTCTAAGTGTGCATGAATTAATAGAAGCCAATTGTATATCATTGAAATGTATCACGTTACTATCGACTTGGTGGCCTATGTCCGTTTGTCTTTATGCCCCAAAAAGTTTCCAAAAAATATGCATACTGTCAATTTGTCAAACGTCGCCCTCAAGTCAGAACCACGAATGTGCAATTATTCCCAGTTTGAGTTGATAAGTTTATTGTATTAGCCATTGAAGGTTCTAAGTTTCACGAAAATCTCCGGTATCATGCTTACACCTAAACCATAATATTTTGCAGTCCATGTAATCCTAATGAGTCGAACTCAAACTTTTAATCTTGTTTTACCAACATTTTTATTTTAGCACATTCATGGCTCTGGCAAGAGGACGAAGTGCGTATGTATTTTGATTGTAGATACGTATGCACATATATATTTATTTTAATTTTTGTTGGAGCAGTGACCGTTTTTTATTGTTTTTAATTGATTACTTATATAGCAAATTTACAACGATTTATACAGTGATAGTATGGGATGACATGTTTTGATGATGTATTTAGTTGACTTCACAAAATGTAATTTCCTACTGTTATTATACAACACCATGGTTTTGAATCCGTTTGAATTGATTTTTTGGAAAATCAGCATTGACTTACGAATTTTTATAGGAAGATACAACTAGTCCTTCGTACAATCATGAGGCTTTCGACAAGATTACAACTAGCACACCAAAAAACTAAGAGGTTAGTACAGCAGTCTTAGGAAAAACAAAAAATATATTATGATAAAAATATGCATTATAAGGAAATAAACATAAGAGATTTAGTGTCAGTCAAAGATGAAGCTAGTCATAAAAATATATATAAAATATAAAGGACCCTATAAGGTATAAAATATGGATAACAATAATAACTATAGATAAAATGATACTAAGTTTTTTTATTTTTTAAATAAAATATTCTTTCTTGATTGAAATAGATTTCTATGAAAATTTTTCAATTTCATTTACAAAAACTAACATAATTATTTTAAACAGCAAAGTATATAAAAGTAAAGTACATAACCCTACATTACTCCTCCTCCAGTATGGGAAAAGGAATAAAAACGAAAAATCATACATTGTCAATTATTATTAAAAGTAACTTTGTTTTGTTTTTTTTTTGTGAGTTGGTGAACTTGAATTAAGTGTTAAAAGAATATTTGCCGCATTTAATAAATCGACTGAGATAGTTTTAATAGTATTTCGATATTGAATTTCAAATGTATTTTCGTGTTCAGATATAATAGAAGTTCGTAAATCTAATACATAAACTGTAATTATCATTTAAAAATGTATGCAAAATTCGCCAAAATTCGAAAAAACTTCTTGGACATTTTTAGGGGTTTTATCATATTTTTCAGAATTTTTTGAGTATGCAGTTGTGTATCCCATTCAATTTTAATATGATAAAGTGTTAATCTTAAGTCTGCAACACATTTTACTGATTTTTGGCAATGTTTTTTCTTCCATACAAATTTATGAACGTAATTTTTGTATATGAAAGAAAATACTTAAGCTAGGTCCTTCAACCAACAGAAACCACTTTTCAGTGCACTCTTGCCAAAAATAAGGTAACTTTATAGATTTACTAGACATAATCTTCTTGAATTTTGTGTTGCATTTTGTAGTAGGACAGAATTTTGTGGTATAGTTTGAACAATGTTTGTATATTGTGTTAGTATTTTGATTGTCAGAGTTTGAAAAAGTGCGTGTACGAATAGGTAACCTGAATAAGAGCATGCTGGAGAGAGATTTACAAAATGTTTAAACTCGAAGGAAAATTTATTTAATTTGTTTAATAATTAATTGAAGTCTTTATATCTAATTACTATGAAATGGTTCTATAAATTTAATTTTCCGAAGTAAAAGTATTATTTTTATGTTTAATTAATGTTAAATCTATCTGTAACTTTAAATTAAATTTTTTATGTAAAAATATTAATTTTAAATAACTTAATATTTAATTTAAGCTTACAATTTCATTTAATCGACTCATCAAAGTTGTGATTGTATTATATAGGTAACTAATATTTGTAAAATATTTTAGTATATTTTAAATTGATTTGATTGTTGTAAATTATTGTAGAAACCTTCTTTAATTGGGCTTATTGTTGTTTATATTAATTATTCAAGAAGTTGTTGTAAATATTTCGGTTATTGATAATTTTGCTGTTGTAAACTCAATTTATCTGTTGATGATGATATAGAATCGAATTGAAAGATTAATTGTAGTCGATATATAGTTGTATATATAGGTTAAACTATTTTAATTTGTTTTAGTACATTGTTCTGAGAATTTTTTTGATGATATATTTTGTTGTAGATTTTTGTTGTAGGATTTCTATGGTTGTTGTTGATATTGTCATAGTTCCAAAATTGTTATATTTTTGTCAAGAATTCTTAGAAAATTTCTTTAGTACAACAGAATTTGTGATATTTGTGGATTATCATTTGAAAAATTTTTGGTTTTGTTGTTTAATCAATTTAGTTGATTGTTGTTTGTTTTCTTAAATTTTGTGATGTTTTTGTTGAGGTCTCTTACATACATACATATAAAGGTCAACAGCCGGTCTTAACGATTTTTAACTTACAACAAAGCGCGCCTCCTGACTAGCCTTTGCCAGTTGACGGCAATCTGACGCAATCTGAAAGGGATTGCAGTTTGTTCTCCACTTAGTCCCTCCAATGGAGTGGGGGCCTCTCTCTTCCTCTGCTTCCATAGGTGGGTTGCGCCAAGAATACCTTCCGGGCCGGAGCATCGTCTTGCATTCGCATTTCATGGCCAAGCCAACGTCTGCGTAGAGTTCATACAACGCATCATTAAATCTTCGAAGTAACATTTATTGGCAAGGGCAATTCTTCGCTGGACTTTTAAGCTCTCTTAATAATTCCAGTCTTTTGTTCTTTGAAAATTCAGGATCGCTACTATAAATAAAATTATAATATGTATTTTATATTTTGTAAACAAAATATTCTTTCTTGATTGAAATAGATCTCTATGATAATATTTTCTTTTTGCATATTTTTGTAAGTTCAACGAGCTCAAGACCAGTTGATAATAATTCTTGGTTAATTATTATTATTTTTGATTTCTCAATTTTAATATTTTTATTTACAAAAACTAACATAATTATTTTAAACAGCAAATTATAAAAAAGCAAAATACATAACCCTACAATAACTATACCTCAATCAGTAAAAATAAGAAAATAGTAGTGCATAAAAATAGACTTAAATTAATATAGAACAGAACACTTAAATTTTTAGGTAAATAAATACTTATTCTAACAAAAGGATTAAAGATTCAAGTCAAATTTAAAAGCAATATAATTACACCTTTTTATTTATTACGTTACTGAGATTAAGAGAAAGGGGAAGTATTTATAATTTACAATAAGATAGTGATACTTATGTTGTTGGTGTAGTTGATATGGTGGCTTGTTTTTCTCCACCATAGATGCGAATATGAAATTCGTATGTAAAACCACCCCCTGATTCCGAAAATCGATATTTTTGATTCAATGGTACCGTTTTTGAGATATGACAGATGACATAAGCAGACATCCCGTAGCAGTTCTGATGGCGGTGTTTTGGCAGACTTGCAATTTCTTCCAATTGGTGTCAGCAAGATTGGGCGACCATATGGGCGCAGCGTAGTCAATAACCGGTCGGCCAATAGCCTTGTATGTAGCAAGCAATGTTTCTTTATCTTTTCCCCAAGTACTGCCGGCCAGTGACTTGAGGATCTTATTGCGGCTCTGTACCTTTGAAGATATTGCGTTGGCATGACCAGCTAAGGTGAGGCCGTTGTCAAATGTCACACCCAAGATTTTCGGGTGGCTGACAGTGGGTAGAGGTACTCCGTCTACGTGGACATTTAACTCTTGCCCTATCTGTGCATTCCATGTCGTAAACAGGGTCGCCGTCGATTTAGTCGGAGATGGCGTCAGATTTCGCTCGGTGAAGAAGCTGGAAAGGTCACGGAGGTAACTATTGATTCTAGTACAGAGTTCGTCGATTCAATGGTACCGTCGTAGTAAACAATGGAGACTCCCGCTGGTGGGGGGGAGTCTCGAAATATAGAAATTAAACAAAGGTGAGAGAGAACACCACCTTGCGGCACCCCTTGTTTTATTTTTCGTGGCCTAGATTTCTTGTTCCTGAATTTGACTGATGCCTGTCAACCATTGAGGTAATTAGCGGTCCACCTTTTAAGGCCGGCAGGGAGCGGTGTCTCTTCCAGGTCTCGAAGGAGTGTGGCGTGGTTGACCATATCAAATGCATTTGATAGGTCAAGTGCCACGAGAACCGTTCTATGGTTTGGTGGGTGTTGATTCACGCCATAGTTTATCTGCGTTGTAATGGCATTCAAAGCGGATGTAGTGCTGTGAGATTTGCGGAAACCATGTTGGTGATCGGCCAATTTAAGATTTACAATAAAGCAAGGGAGCAGAATGATCTCTAGTAATTTCGCAACCGGCGAAAGGAGGGATATCGGACTATAAGAATATTCTTGGTTCGCCGTCTTCCCTGGTTTTAGTAGGGGAACTACAATCGCCTGTTTCCATATCTCAGGTATGGTGAAAGTAGTTAGAGAGAGGTTGAAAAGATTTGACTCTGTCGCCGAATGCAATGGCGACCTTGTAATTGTATTTGGTCGGAGAGGTTGCATGCCTCGAGGTGTTGTTTCCACTTGGTCAGTTTGTCTTCGTTGACTATCCTACGAATTTCCGCATTGAGATCTTTTATTCTGGGATCTGCAGGATTGTTGAGTCTCACTTGGTCACGTTCTCTTGCCATCGCCGCAGCTTCTGCAGGAAAATTCGGACGATTTGGGATAAAGCGGCCTGAGGCTGAGTCAATGACCTTGCGAAACTCTTTCACCTTTGCGTACGTCTGTCGGAGTGGGTAAGGCAGCGAAGGAGCGCTCTGTATAGTCCGTAAGCGGCCTCAGTCCGCTTTGGTGAAGTTAATGTATGTTAGTTTATTAGTCGTTATGAAGTCGGTCTGTCGTTCAACGGGGAGTAAGATGGCTAGGTGGTCAGAAGCTAATGAAAGCATCGGTCGCCAGATGACAAAGTTAATTAGGCCCGCGCACGTTATGGGATGTCTGGCGAACTGTGTCAGTTACCTGGCACCCTGGTGGGGGCATCTCCATTTACTGTACAGAATCCTGAGTTATCTATTTGGTCTGCAATTGCATGTCCTCTACTGTCTGCTGGCAAGTTGGAGTGCCAGAGATCGTGATGTGCGTTGAAGTCACCGAGGATTAAACGGTTATCGCCCCTTAGCGACGCACTAATGTCGGGATGATAATCTCTAGGACAACACGTGGCAGGAGAAATGTAGATGTTTATGATTTGCAGGTCGACGTCGCCTGACCGGACTACTATGCCTTGGCATTCTAAGGTAGAGTCCCTGGGGTCGACGTGGGGGGAAACATTCCCACAACAGCCGGTTCTATCGCACCGGAATGACCCGGGTTTTTTCACCCGGCCAAGGGCTGTTATTTCAGTGTAACCCTGTCCAATCTGGGGCAGGGCGAAGCACTGTTAACAACAACAACAACAACAACGTGGGGGGAAAAATAGATTATATTGTACAGACCGCTGGGACGGTCTTTTCGATGTACATTATACCCATCACAAGTTCGTAAGTCCGATCTTGTGTTCAATTTTGTCTCTTGTATCGCGGCGACTTTGATGTTGTGCGACTTCATAAAGTCAGTTATGCTAAAAATAATGATGCTTGTTTGAGTTGATCAGTTTATTGTATTAGCCATTGAAGGTTCTAAGTTTCACGAAAATCTCTGGTATCATGCTTACACCTAAACCATAATATTTTGCAGTCCATGTAATCCTAATGAGTCGAACTCAAACTTTTAATCTTGTTTTACCAACATTTTTATTTTAGCACATTCATGGCTCTGGCAAGAGGGCGACGTGCGTATGTATTTTGATTGTAGATACGTATGCACATATATATTTATTTTAATTTTTGTTGGAGCAGTGACCGTTTTTTATTGTTTTTAATTGATTACTTATATAGCAAATTTACAACGATTTATACAGTGATAGTATGGGATGACATGTTTTGATGATGTATTTAGTTGACTTCACAAAATGTAATTTCCTACTGTTATTATACAACACCATGGTTTTGAATCCGTTTGAATTGATTTTTTGGAAAATCAGCATTGACTTACGAATTTTTATAGGAAGATACAACTAGCCCTTCGTACAATCATGAGGCTTTCGACAAGATTACAACTAGCACACCAAAAAACTAATAGGTTAGTACAGCAGTCTTAGGAAAAAGAAAAAATATATTATGATAAAAATATGCATTATAAGGAAATAAACATGGGAGATTTAGTGTCAGTCAAAGATGAAGCTAGTCATAAAAATATATATAAAATATAAAGGACCCTATAAGGTATAAAATATGGATAACAATAATAACTATAGATAAAATGATACTAAGTTTTTTTATTTTTTAAATAAAATATTCTTTCTTGATTGAAATAGATTTCTATGAAAATTTTTCAATTTCATTTACAAAAACTAACATAATTATTTTAAACAGCAAAGTATATAAAAGTAAAGTACATAACCCTACATTACTCCTCCTCCAGTATGGGAAAAGGAATAAAAACGAAAAATCATGCATCGTCAATAATTATTAAAAGTAACTTTGTTTTTTTTTTTTTTTTGTAAGTTGGTGAACTTGAATTAAGTGTTAAAAGAATATTTGCTGCATTTAATAAATCGACTGAGATAGTTTTAATAGTATTTCGATATTGAATTTCAAATGTATTTTCGTGTTCAGATATAATAGAAGTTCGTAAATCTAATACAGAAACTGTAATTATCATTTAAAAATGTATGCAAAATTCGCCAAAATTCGAAAAAACTTCTTGGTCATTTTTAGGGGTTTTATCATATTTTTCAGAATTTTTTGAGTATGCAGTTGTGTATCCCATTCAATTTTAATATGATAAAGTGTTAATCTTAAGTCTGCAACACATTTTACTGATTTTTGGCAATGTTTTTTCTTCCATACAAATTTATGAACGTAATTTTTGTATATGAAAGAAAATACTTAAGCTAGGTCCTTCAACCAACAGAAACCAGTTTTCAGTGCACTCTTACCAAAAATAAGGTAACTTTATAGATTTAGTAGACATAATCTTCTTGAATTTTGTTTGTAGTTGAATTTTGTGTTGCATTTTGTAGTAGGACAGAATTTTGTGGTATAGTTTGAACAATGTTTGTATATTGTGTTAGTATTTTGATTGTCAGAGTTTGAAAAAGTGCGTGTGCGAATAGGTAACCTGAATAAGAGCATTCTGGAGAGAGATTTACAAAATGTTTAAACTCGAAGGAAAATTTATTTAATTTGTTTAATAATTAATTGAAGTCTTTATATCTAATTACTATGAAATGGTTCTATAAATTTAATTTTCCGAAGTAAAAGTATTATTTTTATGTTTAATTAATGTTAAATCTATCTGTAACTTTAAATTAAATTTTTTATGTAAAAATATTAATTTTAAATAACTTAATATTTAATTTAAGCTTACAATTTCATTTAATCGACTCATCAAAGTTGTGATTGTATTATATAGGTAACTAATATTTGTAAAATATTTTAGTATATTTTAAATTGATTTGATTGTTGTAAATTATTGTAGAAACCTTCTTTAATTGGGCTTATTGTTGTTTATATTAATTATTCAAGAAGTTGTTGTAAATATTTCTTTTATTGATAATTTTGCTGTTGTAAACTCAATTTATCTGTTGATGATGATATAGCATCGAATTGAAAGATTAATTGTAGTCGATATATAGTTGTATATATAGATTAAACTATTTTAATTTGTTTTAGTACATTGTTCTGAGAATTTTTTTGATGATATTTTTTGTTGTAGATTTTTGTTGTAGGATTTCTATGGTTGTTGTTGATATTGTCATAGTTCCAAAATTGTTATATTTTTGTCAAGAATTCTTAGAAAATTTCTTTAGTACAACAGAATTTGTGATATTTGTGGATTATCATTTGAAAAATTTTTGGTTTTGTTGTTTAGTCAATTTAGTTGATTGTTGTTTGTTTTCTTAAATTTTGTGACGTTTTTGTTGAGGTCTCTTACATACATACAAGTAAAGGACTGAAGGTCCTTGGGAGTTAAAAAAATTAAAGAGCCAACTCGCCCTGGAAATGAAAGACTGAATTTAACGTTATAAATCTTAAAAAGCTTTATTCAAGTATTTGTTAACACACGTACTGATTTAGGCACCGCGCTGCAACTGCCTTTGCATGCGCGCTGGACTCCCCTTTATAGGCTGTTGCTCTGCTACCCGTAACCATCGGCGATCCGCTGAGGCCCTTTCTTCCCACGGTAGGCATGCATTGCTGGCCATTGCATTGATTTCATAATGAGTTGAAATGCAAATATGCTAACGATTATGCTGACGCTGAATTGCACTTGTTGCGCAAGTGTTAGCCCGTGGTACTAACTGTGCATTTGATTTCCCATAGGTGTTCAATTGCGTAGCATGGTGAAATACAATTGACCCTGAATCGAGGTGTAGGGTTTCAGCGTTCGTTACCGTTATGATCTACTGACTTGGCGGCACGTGTATCGGTAGACTGTGGGAATGATCCATTCTGAGTGCCGCGCAGTGTCTTAACTCCTCCCCCTTCAAAGATCCGCGTCCCGCAGATTTGGCATTTGAGGTTTGGCTTCAGCCTGCCGACCTCGGAAGCTCCTGTTTAGCAATGATATGTTTAGTTGAGGAATTTGGACTCCTGACGTTATCTTCCTCCAGATTATCCAGATAAGTATTACTACCAGTATGAAAATTGAAATTTCGGAAGTGATAAGTAGATTCGTTTTTCTGCCAAGAAACCTCAAGAGCTGGATGTCGCCTGTGGTCATTTCATGGACAAGGTTGATATCAACAGCCAACGTTCTGTTTCTGATGTTGGTGAGTACAGGTGGTAATAGCTGTACTTCTGAGCTACTCGTGCTCCAGTAGGTTTGGTTGTTGATAACGACTGACTCGTTGTTCATCTGTAATACGAAAGAGCCAAGGAATTGATTAGAGATTTTACCTGACCCTATCGTTCCACTAAAATTGTTTAGGTAGATCGTGCCCTCTTTAATCACTTCTATTGTGGATTCTTTGCAGGAAACGTAACGACAACTGGCTTCTCCACCTTTTATGAGTCGTGGCAAGCAATCTTCTTCAGCCAACGGATCAAGGGATTTTTCTTCGCAAATCAAGGCTGATGTTAGGTGTAGGCAATTTCCTTTGTTGTATAGTTGAATAATTTAGTTCTACTCTATTTCCGTTTTGGATAACGGGTCGCGCAATCAGGTGGTTGTACCTTGTTTCTTTCACCTTTGGCATTGCCAACACGTAGATCAGGAGGGAGCCATTGGTGAATACTGAAGGCTTGCTGTATTCGATGACCTGCATGACGTTGGTATATGGAAGGACCTCAATCTCACTGATAAGTCGGTTAACTTCCTCCTTGCTTAAGAGATTTGTGTTCACCACGCCAGCCTTAGCCATTTGGCAAGCGCGGACGAGCTCGTAAACATCTTCCTTGAGGATCATGACCTTTCCCTGAATTTCTCGTGTGATCTGTTCCCGCCTGGTATATCCTTTAACATCGTTAGTCACAGACACTGCCGTCTTGATGGCCTGTAACAGCTCGTTAGTTTCCTTGAATATTTCAGAATTTACCTGGTATTGTTGGTCATTATTATCAATAAGGATGTCCTGTGTTTTAAGGACACTATCCCAGTCGGTTGCATCAGGCGAGCCGGCAATCCATTTCCATGCCGAGCCGATCCAGTTGATTGAGCGTTTCGATCTGGAGGTTTCGGGGCCTTTGAGCTCTCTCAGGTGCGCCTTTATTTTCGCCAGATGGTAATTTAGCATATCTGTAGTCGAATCGGTTTCGTTCAAGTTGGTGATAGCATATTCAAGTCTACTAATAATTTTGTCACATTTTTCCAAATCGATGCTGTGGATGAGTTTGAAATGTCCATCTATAATCCAGCCGTATCCATCTCGTATCGTTACAATCGGTGAATCGATGTTAATCAGATCAAAAGAGCGCACAGTTGCGCAAAGGCAGATGCTATAGGTTAGATTAATTTATGTGTTAGTATATTTTGTTATTCTACCTTCGACCATATTTTAGTAATGATTTTATACAATTCAAAGCATTTAAAATAACTTATCTTAAATTGTAGTTCAAATGATTTTTATCATTTTAAAGGCTTAGTCCTAGATTTCATCTTACTTCTGTACTCTAATTTTTGGTTGTTTAAGTAATTAGCCTAAGTGTCTTATACTAATTTGAGTTGCAACGGGTTAGTATTGGTTGATAGAATTTGCAGAACTTGTTTATATTTGTTTTTAGACCAGTAGTGAAATAGCTTGTTATGTTAGTATTAAGGATTGTTAGATATAGTTAAATGGTTAGTGTTGAAAGCGGAAGTGGTTAGTTTTTGTAATTTTCCTTTATTTCGTGAGAAGTTCTCATTTTCTTTTTCCCTTTTTTTTTTGCTTTTTTTGGAAGTTATGTGCATCTGCATAAACTTTGCAGTTTGTTTTGGAAATAATTCCTGTGGTTTTGACATACGCCAATTTCAAAAGTTTGGTTTTTTTTGCATCGGAATATAGGTATCATTTGACTGTGGAAGGCCCGCGTTGATCCCTTTTAGTCATAAGCGTTTATAATTGCAAATGACCTACTCATGGCACGGGTGGCTTCACGCAAATAAGCAGAAGATTATCGTGGAGGAGTTGAACCACCTCGAATCTGCCATTTCACACCAGTGAGCAAGGTGGAATTGAACCACAATGACCTCATCGAATACAGACGTAGACGTTTGCATCCCGGACCGCCGGGTTCTGATAATCTTAGGCTTCTTATTTACCTTTTGACCAATGTTCTCTTAGAAGTTTTTTACGTCAGTTTTGTGGAATTTTTTTCCACTCTGGGTAACGATTGTTGCGTTTCTATTTTCCGCAACTATTTCTGATTTGTATGTAGGCTTATGTTTGCCTTTTATTTGTTTGTTGGCGATAAACAAACCATCACCAGAATCAAAATTTCGAGGTGTAGTGCGACGAGCATTGATTCTAGCGTTTCTAACCTCTTGGTCATGCAGCAATAAGGCTTTTATATTGTCGTGAGTTTCTTCCCTAAAATTTGCCAAATTCTGGTAGTTAATTCTAGACGTCCCATTAAAGAAAATATCCACTGGTTTCTTTCGAGTTATGGAATGTATGGTGTTATTGTATTTATCTACCGCTATTTTTACACGCTCCTTTGGAGGTAACCTACTGAAATCGCCTGTAATGCAGCGATAAATTTCAATAAGGGTAGAATGCAGCCTTTCAACCTGGCCGTTTGCTTCACTTCGCTGTGTGGGTGTTTGGTATATTTCTATACCAAGAGACCTAATGTAATTTCGAACGAGCGGAGTTAGGAATCCCCTCTCGTTGTCCATTACTACCATCTTTGGAACAGAGAAATAATGTAGGACGTCAGTGAGTTTCCTTCGGAGATAAAGTGAGGACTTGTTCTTAATAGGGAATAATTTGGCAAACTTAGAGAATTTATCAATGCAGCTCAAAAACTTCTGCTTTTCAATTTCAAAGAGATCAATGTGTAGGATCTCGCAGGGGTAAGATGGTATTGGGGTTGGTTGGATATGAGGCTTTGACGGGTGTCGGTCGTACTTATTTAATTTACAGACATCGCACTGGGCAATGTAATCTCTAATTTGGCGTGCCATGGCTGGGAAGTAATATTTTTCCAGAATTTGTTCCCTGTTTTCTTTGCAATTCCTGTGGGCTCGTCGATGTTCCTCTTCGATTATTGTGAACATTCTGTCCCCAATCGTTACATCCTCTACGACTCTTTACGTTACCCTAATCCTGTAGCGGTGGAAGTTATTTACATAAACATTCTGTAATATTGGAATAATTTCTTCAGGGATTTTTATGCCGTTTATTACGTTAGGGTTTAAACATTCTTTCAGTATGGAGACAAGATTGCTAGCATCAAAGTTGGGCAGAGATACAAAATGTCTACGATAGCCATGATGTGGTTCCTCATGGCATCGAGACTCTCGCCCTACCCTTAGAATGATTTGATTACGGAAAACGTTTATCGGGGCTTCCACATGAGGGATAAGATCGGAGCTGTCCTGTTGGGCTGAATGCATTGTAGCCGCAGAAGAGGCGACCTCATCCGCGTCACCCAACTCGGTACTCGCGGGTTGAGCTACAACGGAATCCGTGAGGACATTAACTTCAGTTTTTAGTCGTGAGAAGGCATCCGCAACCACATTGGCTTTGCCTGGTTTATATACGATTTCGCAGTTGTACTCCATAATCCGAGCCTTCAATCGTTTCAATTTGGCATTGTAATTTCGACAGCTTAAGGAGAAAGTTAACGGCTGGTGATCCGTGAATATCTTGATTTTTTTCGCCCCGTACAAATAGGATCTTAGGTTATCAAGAGCCCATACAATCGCAAGCATCTCCTTCTCGTTCGTTGCATAGGTTTCCTCCGCCGTGTTAAGAGAACGGGAAATTAATGCGATGGGTTTATCCTTACCGATATCTCCTTGGGACAGCACTGCGCCGATAGCATAATTTGAGGCATCTGTAGTTAAGTTAAAGGGGTTTTCGAAGTCTGGGAAAGCCAGGACATCGGCTGAAGTAAGCATCGCTTTGAGATCTACGAAGGCCTGCAAGGCCGAACTATCGAGTTGTATAGCTACCTTTTTTGATGCATTTGCTTTAACTTGCGCATTTTCTCCACGAGTTAGATTTGTCAAGGGCTTAGCTATTTTCGCGTAATCGCGAATAAACTTGCGATAATAGGACGTCATACCTAGAAAACTTATTAGATCTTTTAAATTGGAAGGGGGCAAAATCGAGTTCATTGCTTCGACCTTTTTCGGGTCAGGGCGTACGCCCTCGGGAGTGATGATGCACCCCAAGAACTCAACCTCAGTCTGGAGAAAGCATGTCTTTTCTAAGTTCACCTTTAGGTTAGCTTCCATTAACCTGGAAAATACCGTTTCAACATTTTGCAAATGATCGTCAGCATCTTTCCCAAAGACGATTATGTCGTCTATTTACACGTAACAGATTTTTCCGATATACTGCTTGAGTACATCGTCAATCATACGTTGGAATATGGCTGGAGCGTTCTTCAGACCGAAGGGTAGTCTCAGGAATTCATATTTCCCGTTCATTGTAGAAAAGGCGGTTTTGGGTACGTCGGATTCCTTCATGGGGATTTGGTGGAACCCGGATGTCAGATCGAAAGTCGTGTAATAACGAGATTTCCCAAGGCTGCACAGAGTAGCGTTGATATCAGGAACAGGGTAAGTATCTGATATGGTCACGGCGTTAAGCCTTTTGTAATCAATTACCATGCGGTATTGCTTTTCCCCGTTAGGTTTAGGTTTCTTCGGAACCACCCAGATGGGAGAGTTATACGGACTTTTTGATGGTCGTATGACGCCTTCTTCTAAAAGCTCATTTACCTGTCTATCGACTTCCTTTTTTATACAGGACGGATAGGGATAGCTTTTGCTATAAATGGGGTCAGATGTTGACGTTTTTATTTCCGCGCGCACGCAGGTGTCAACGAGTTCCTTTCTATTGATGGGCAGGAAAAGGTCACTAAATTTTTCAATTATCTTTTTTACCTTACCCTCCGTTTCGACTGATAAATTTTTGGACATGGTGTAATTCACTTGGCTGGATACCCGTGCTTCAAGAGTAATTTTGTATTCATTGACAGTCAGAATGTTGGACTGCCTGTCGATCACAGCACCAATATCCTTCAAGGTGTCGTCGCCGGTAATGCCGTCGAAAGAACTCAATCTTGGCAGTACAAAAAATGTTATCTCAGATTCGACGCCTATTTCCCTAAATAAGTTTAAACAAATTTTTTCATTAATTTCTACATTGCCCCTCGCTGAACGAACGGAGAACGATCTTTCGACCGGCTTGCTTCGCTGGATGAGTGCTTTTTTAATAAAATTTTTGTTAGCCCCGGTATCTACAAGAAAATCTAATTTGCGGTCGTCGGGAAGCACGTACTCTAGGTATGGTACGCTAGATGGCCGCTGGAAAGAAAATCCTCTTCCTGCACAGTCTCTAAATAATCTACCTCATCATCCTGTCCCTGGACAACCTCTAAGTGGTCCGTATCCTCGTCCTTGCTGGACTCTGTCTCTATATTATACAGCTTCTGCTGCTTCCTAGGAAAATTTTCGGATTTCGTTCCTCGCTTGAAGGGGTTAGGCCTATTCATATAGTTCACTTTCCTTGACTGTATGGACTGATTGCCATCGCTCTTTTCGGCAGTTGATTGCGAAGTCGAAGGTATATCTCGCTTGGGAGTAAACGGCCGATCTCGTTTCTCGATCCTGTGAACGCCATGTCCTTGGAGGAATTGGGGGTGGCTTGTTCGTGGCAAGGCCATGCATGCGCTCTGGAATCGAATTCATTGGCGCGGCGATACGATTATTGGCACGCGGCGTATGAATAGTAAAGTTCCTGTAATTCGTGTTCTGTATTTCAAGACACGCAGCGTATGCCTCAGGTAAGGTTTTTGGGCGTTGGATTAGAGGCATTTTCGAAAGCTCGCCATTCAATCCACGGACGAACACGTCCAGAGCACGATTTCTATATGTCTCGATCAATACCTTGGTCGTCTCTTCGGAGTACGACTCCGTCTTTAATTTGTTTATTATCAGTGAAAACTGGTGGTACACAGCGGCATAAAACTCATCGACCCGAGACTCTCTTTGCGCTAACTGGTGGAGTTGGTACTCCAAAGTGCGTATGTCACGCTTGTCAGCGTAATGGAGTGATAGGCACTCCTTTATGGCGCCCCAATCGGCGTCGAAGATGTTGTGAGATATAAGGGCAGAATCAGCTGTGCCTCGTACCTTTTGTCGGATGTGTTGCAGTATCGCAATGTATATCGGCTTATCTTTTACAGCCTTAAAATTCTTGAGGACAGACTCGACCGAGTGTACCCATGACACGTATCGGACGGGGTTGCCGTCGAATGGCTGTAATTCCTTCCGTCGATGGCTCTCGTGGCGGTGGCTCATTTGCTTGCCTAGCTTCAGCGCGCAAGCCACCAGTCTCCAGGATGGCTATCCTATCGCTGAGTGCGCTTAATGAGGACATACACCTGTCCACCCCACTCATCTTTTCCATTAGGATATTGACGGCGTTCGTCAATCCTGACACAGTCTCTTGTAGGCTTTCCATATCTGTAGATATAAATAAAACAATCGAAATATATGGGAGTCGTTAGCCTACTTACAACACAAATAGAATCATATGTCTTCGCAAGTTGCGCTTATTTAGATGCTTTTACTGCACAGGCTTCTACTTCACAACTTAACAAAAGTCTCCAAGCCAAATTAATTCTCACAAGCGGTTTTTCATTCACTTTCGCTTTTGTACTTTTTTCTAAATTTTACATTCACTTTCACTTTTAGTACTTTCTCTAAATTTTACATTCACTTTAACTTTCTTTCTTTCTTTTTATAATTTTATTATTTGCACTATTTCACTACTGGTCCCTGCTCGGGCGCCAGTAAAGGACTGAAGGTCCTTGGGAGTTAAAAAAATTAAAGAGCCAACTCGCCCTGGAAATGAAAGACTGAATTTAACGTTATAAATCTTAAAAAGCTTTATTCAAGTATTTGTTAACACACGTACTGATTTCGGCACCGCGCTGCAACTGCCTTTGCATGCGCGCTGGACTCCCCTTTATAGGCTGTTGCTCTGCTACCCGTAACCATCGGCGATCGGCTGAGGCCCTTGCTTCCCACGGTAGGCATGCATTGCTGGCCATTGCATTGATTTCATAATCAGTTGAAATGCAAATATGCTAACGATTATGCTGACGCTGAATTGCACTTGTTGCGCAAGTGTTAGCCCGTGGTACTAACTGTGCATTTGATTTCCCATAGGTGTTCAATTGCGTAGCATGGTGAAATACAATTGACCCTGAATCGAGGTGTAGGGTTTCAGCGTTCGTTACCGTTATGATCTGCTGACTTGGCGGCACGTGTATCGGTAGACTGTGGGAATGTTGCATTCTGAGTGCCGCGCAGTGTCTTAACTTACATATAAAGGTCAACAGCCGGTCTAAACGATTTTTAACTTACAACAAAGCGCGCCTCCTGACTATCCTTTGCCAGTTGACGGCAATCTGACGCAATCTGAAAGGGATTGCAGTTTGTTCTCCACTTAGTCCCTCCAATGGAGTGGGGGCCTCTCTCTTCCTCTTCTTCCATAGGTGGGTTGCGCCAAGAATACCTTCCGGGCCGGAGCATCGTCTTGCATTCGCATTACATGGCCAAGCCAACGTCTGCGTAGAGTTCATACAACGCATCATTAAATCTTCGAAGTAACATTTATTGGCAAGGGCCATTCTTCGCTGAACTTTTAAGCTCTCTTAATAATTCCAGTCTTTTGTTCTTTGAAAATTCAGGATCGCTACTATAAATAAAATTATAATATGTATTTTCTATTTTGTAAACAAAATATTCTTTCTTGATTGAAATAGATCCCTATGATAATATTTTCTTTTTGCATATTTTTGTAAGTTCAACGAGCTCAAGACCAGTTGATAATAATTCTTGGTTAATTATTATTATTTTTGATTTCTCAATTTTAATATTTTTATTTACAAAAACTAACATAATTATTTTAAACAGCAAATTATAAAAAAGCAAAATACATAACCCTACAATAACTATACCTCAATCAGTAAAAATAAGAAAATAGTAGTGCATAAAAATAGACTTAAATTAATATAGAACAGAACACTTAAATTTTTAAGTAAATAAATACTTATTCTAACAAAAGGATTAAAGATTCAAGTCAAATTTAAAAGTAATATAATTACAACTTATTATTTATTACGTTACTGAGATTAAGAGAATGGGGAAGTATTTATAATTTACAATAAGATAGTGATACTTATGTTGTTGGTGTAGTTGATATGGTGGCTTGTTTTTCTCCACCATAGATGCGAATATGAAATTCGTATGTAAAACCACCCCCTGATTCCGAAAATCGATATTTTTGATTCAATGGTACCGTTTTTCAGATATGACACATGACATAACCAGACATCCCGTAGCAGTTCTGATGGCGGTGTTTTGGCAGACTTGCAATTTCCTCCAATTGGTGTCAGCAAGATTGGGCGACCATATGGGCGCAGCGTAGTCAATAACCGGTCGGCCAATACCCTTGTATGTAGCAAGCAATGTTTCTTTAGCTTTTCCCCAAGTACTGCCGGCCAGTGACTTGAGGATCTTATTGCGGCTCTTTACCTTTGAAGCTATTGCGGTGGCATGACCAGCGAAGGTGAGGCCGTTGTCAAATGTCACACCCAAGATTTTCGGGTGGCTGACAGTGGGTAGAGGTACTCCGTCTACGTGGACATTTAACTCTTGCCCTATCTGTGCATTCCATGTCGTAAACAGGGTCGCCGTCGATTTAGTCGGAGATGGCGTCAGATTTCGCTCGGTGAAGAAGCTGGAAAGGTCACGGAGGTAACTATTGATTCTTGTACAGAGTTCGTCGATTCAATGGTACCGTCGTAGTAATGGAGACTCCCGCTGGTGGGGGGGGAGTCTCGAAATATAGAAATTAAACAAAGGGGAGAGAGAACACCACCTTACGGCACCCCTTGTTTTATTTTTCGTGGCCTAGATTTCTTGTTCCTGAATTTGACTGATGCCTGTCAACCATTGAGGTAATTAGCGGTAAACCTTTTAAGGCCGGCAGGGAGCGGTGTCTCTTCCAGGTCTCGAAGGAGTGTGGCGTGGTTGACCATATCAAATGCATTTGATAGGTCAAGTGCCACGAGAACCGTTCTATGGTTTGGTGGGTGTTGATTCAAGCCATAGTTTATCTGCGTTGTAATGGCATTCAAAGCGGATGTAGTGCTGTGAGATTTGCGGAAACCATGTTGGTGATCGGCCAATTTCAGATTTACAATAAAGTAAGGGAGCAGAATGATCTCTAGTAATTTCGCAACCGGCGCAAGGAGGGATATCGGACTATAAGAATATTCTTGGTTCGCCGGCTTCCCTGGTTTTAGTAAGGGAACTACAATCGCCTGTTTCCATATCTCAGGTATGGCGAAAGTAGTTAGAGAGAGGTTGAAAAGATTTGACTCTGTGTAATTGTATTTGGTCGGAGAGGTTGCATGCCTCGAGGTGTTGTTTCCACTTGGTCAGTTTGTGTTCGTTGACTATCCTACGAATTTCCGCATTGAGATCTTTTATTCTGGGATCTGCTCACTTGGTCACGTTTTCTTGCCATCGCCGCAGCTTCTGCAGGAAAATTCGGACGATTTGGGATAAAGCGGCCTGAGGCTGAGTCAATGACCTTGCGAAACTCTTTCACCTTTGCGTACGTCTGTCGGAGTGGGTAAGGCAGCGAAGGAGCGCTCTGTATAGTCCGTAAGCGGCCTCAGTCCGCTTTGGTGAAGTTAATGTATGTTAGTTTATTAGTCGTTATGAAGTCGGTCTGTCGTTCAACGGGGAGTAAGATGGGTAGGTGGTCAGAAGCTAATGAAAGCATCGGTCGCCAGATGACAAAGTTAATTAGGCCCGCGCAATGGGATGTCTGGCGAACTGTGGCAGTTACCTGGCACCCTGGTGGGGGCATCTCCATTGACTGTACAGACTCCTGAGTTATCTATTTGGTCTGCAATTGCATGTCCTCTACTGTCTGCTGGCAAGTTGGAGCGCACAAATGTCGGGATGATAATCTCTAGGACAACACGTGGCAGGAGAAATGTAGATGTTTATGATTTGCAGGTCGACGTCGCCTGACCGGACTACTATGCCTTGGCATTCTAAGGTAGAGTCGCTGGGGTCGACGTCAGGGGAAATAGATTATATTGTACAGACCGCTGGGACGGTCTTTTCGATGTACATTATACCCATCACAAGTTCGTAAGTCCGATCTTGTGTTCAATTTTGTCTCTTGTATCGCGGCGACTTTGATGTTGTGCGACTTCATAAAGTCAGTTATGCTAACAATAATGATGCTTGTTGGAGTTGATCAGGTTATTGTATTAGCCATTGCAGGTTCTAAGTTTCACGAAAATCTCTGGTATCATGCTTACACCTAAACCGTAATATTTTGCAGTCCATGTAATCCTAATGAGTCGAACTCAAACTTTTAATCTTGTTTTACCAACATTTTTATTTTAGCACATTCATGGTTCTGGCAAGAGGGCGAAGTGCGTATGTATTTTGATTGTAGATACGTATGCACATATATATTTATTTTAATTTTTGTTGGAGCAGTGACCGTTTTTTATTGTTTTTAATTGATTACTTATATAGCAAATTTACAACGATTTATACAGTGATAGTATGGGATGACATGATGATGATGTATTTAGTTGACTTCACAAAATGTAATTTCCTACTGTTATTATACAACACCATGGTTTTGAATCCGTTTGAATTGATTTTTTGGAAAATCAGCATTGACTTACGAATTTTTATAGGAAGATACAATTAGCCCTTCGTACAATCATGAGGCTTTCGACAAAGAAATTAAATATAGATTACAACTAGCACACCAAAAAACTAATAGGTTAGTACAGCAGTCTTAGGAAAAACAAAAAATATATTATAAAAATATGCATTATAAGGAAATAAACATGGGAGATTTAGTGTCAGTCAAAGATGAAGCTAGTCATAAAAATATATATAAAATATAAAGGACCCTATAAGGTGTTGAGGTCTCATCTGCGTAGAGTTCATACAACGCATCATTAAATCTTCGAAGTAACATTTATTGGCAAGGGCAATTCTTCGCTGGACTTTTAAGCTCTCTTAATAATTCCAGTCTTTTGTTCTTTGAAAATTCAGGATCGCTACTATAAATAAAATTATAATATGTATTTTCTATTTTGTAAACAAAATATTCTTTCTTGATTGAAATAGATCTCTATGATAATATTTTCTTTTTGCATATTTTTGTAAGTTCAACGAGCTCAAGACCAGTTGATAATAATTCTTGGTTAATTATTATTATTTTAGATTTCTCAATTTTAATATTTTTATTTACAAAAACTAACATAATTATTTTAAACAGCAAATTATAAAAAAGCAAAATACATAACCCTACAATAACTATACCTCAATCAGTAAAAATAAGAAAATAGTAGTGCATAAAAATAGACTTAAATTAATATAGAACAGAACACTTAAATTTTTAAGTAAATAAATACTTATTCTAACAAAAGGATTAAAGATTCAAGTCAAATTTAAAAGTAATATAATTACAACTTATTATTTATTACGTTACTGAGATTAAGAGAATGGGGAAGTATTTATAATTTACAATAAGATAGTGATACTTATGTTGTTGGTGTAGTTGATATGGTGGCTTGTTTTTCTCCACCATAGATGCGAATATGAAATTCGTATGTAAAACCACCCCCTGATTCCGAAAATCGATATTTTTGATTCAATGGTACCGTTTTTGAGATATGACAGATGACATAAGCAGACATCCCGTAGTAGTTCTGATGGCGGTGTTTTGGCAGACTTGCAATTTCCTCCAATTGGTGTCAGCAAGATTGGGCGACCATATGGGCGCAGCGTAGTCAATAACCGGTCGGCCAATACCCTTGTATGTAGCAAGCAATGTTTCTTTATCTTTTCCCCAAGTACTGCCGGCCAGTGACTTGAAGATCTTATTGCGGCTCTGTACCTTTGAAGCTATTGCGGTGGCATGACCAGCGAAGGTGAGGCCGTTGTCAAATGTCACACCCAAGATTTTCGGGTGGCTGACAGTGGGTAGACGTACTCCGTCTACGTGGACATTTAACTCTTGCCCTATCTGTGCATTCCATGTCGTAAACAGGGTCGCCGTCGATTTAGTCGGAGATGGCGTCAGATTTCGCGGTGAAGAAGCTGGAAAGGTCACGGAGGTAACTATTGATTCTAGTACAGAGTTCGTCGATTCAATGGTACCGTCGTAGTAAACAATGGAGACTCCCGCTGGTGGGGGGGGAGTCTCGAAATATAGAAATTAAACAGAGGGGAGAGAGAACACCACCTTGCGGCACCCCTTGTTTTATTTTTCGTGGCCTAGATTTCTTGTTCCTGAATTTGACTGATGCCTGTCAACCATTGAGGTAATTAGCGGTAAACCTTTTAAGGCCGGCAGGGAGCGGTGTCTCTTCCAGGTCTCAAAGGAGTGTGGCGTGGTTGACCATATCAAATGCATTTGGTAGATCAAGTGCCACGAGAACCGTTCTATGGTTTGGTGGGTGTTGATTCAAGCCATAGTTTATCTGCGTTGTAATGGCATTCAAAGCAGATGTAGTGCTGTGAGATTTGCGGAAACCATGTTGGTGATCGGCCAATTTCAGATTTACAATAAAGTAAGGGAGCAGAAGGATCTCTAGTAATTTCGCAACCGGCGAAAGGAGGGATATCGGACTATAAGAATATTCTTGGTTCGCCGGCTTCCCTGGTTTTAGTAGGGGAACTACAATCGCCTGTTTCCATATCTCAGGTATGGCGAAAGTAGTTAGAGAGAGGTTGAAAAGATTTGACTCTGTCGCCGAATGCAATGGCGACCTTGTAATTGTATTTGGTCGGAGAGGTGGCATACCTCGAGGTGTTGTTTCCACTTGGTCAGTTTGTGTTCGTTGACTATCCTACGAATTTCCGCATTGAGATCTTGGATTCGGGGATCTGCGGGATTGTTGAGTCTCACTTGGTCACGTTCTCTTGCCATCGCCGCAGCTTCTGCAGGAAAATTCGGACGATTTTCTGGTATTCTACCAGCAGGGATAAAGCGGCCTGAGGCTGAGTCCATGACCTTGCGAAACTCTTTCGCCTTTGCGTACGTCTGTCGGAGTGGGTAAGGCAGCGAAGGAGCGCTCTGTATAGTCCGTAAGCGGCCTCAGTCCGCTTTGGTGAAGTTAATGTATGTTAGTTTATTAGTCGTTATGAAGTCGGTCTGTCGTTCAACGGGGAGTAAGATGGGTAGGTGGTCAAAAGCTAATGAAAGCATCGGTCGCCAAATGACAAAGTTAATTAGGCCCGCGCACGTTATGGGATGTCTGGCGAACTGTGGCAGTTACCTGGCACCCTGGTGGGGGCATCTCCATTGAGTGTCCAGAATCCTGAGTTATCTATTTGGTCTGCAATTGCATGTCCTCTACTGTCTGCTGGCAAGTTGGAGTGCCAGAGATCGTGATGTGCGTTGAAGTCGCCGAGGATTAAACGGTTATCGCCCCTTAGCGACGCACTAATGTCGGGATGATAATCTCTAGGACAACACGTGACAGGAGAAATGTAGATGTTTATGATTTGCGGGCCGGCGTCGCCTGACCGGACTACTATGCCTTGGCATTCTAAGGTAGAGTCCCTGGGGTCGACGTCAGGGGAAAATAGATTATATTGTACAGACCGCTGGGACGGTCTTTTCGATGTACATTATACCCATCACAAGTTCGTAAGTCCGATCTTGTGTTCAATTTTGTCTCTTGTATCGCGGCGACTTTGATGTTGTGCGACTTCATAAAGTCAGTTATGCTAACAATAATGATGCTTGTTTGAGTTGATCAGGTTATTGTATTAGCCATTGAAGGTTCTAAGTTTCACGAAAATCTCTGGTATCATGCTTGCACCTAATATATGTATGTATGTAATATTTTGCAGTCCATGTAATCCTAATGAGTCGAACTCAAACTTTTAATCTTGTTTTACCAACATTTTTATTTTAGCACATTCATGGTTCTGGCAAGAGGGCGAAGTGCGTATGTATTTTGATTGTAGATACGTATGCACATATATATTTATTTTAATTTTTGTTGGAGCAGTGACCGTTTTTTATTGTTTTTAATTGATTACTTATATAGCAAATTTACAACGATTTATACAGTGATAATATGGGATGACATGATGATGATGTATTTAGTTGACTTCACAAAATGTAATTTCCTACTGTTATTATACAACACCATGGTTTTGAATCCGTTTGAATTGATTTTTTGGAAAATCAGCATTGACTTACGAATTTTTATAGGAAGATACAATTAGCCCTTCGTACAATCATGAGGCTTTCGACAAAGAAATTAAATATAGATTACAACTAGCACACCAAAAAACTAATAGGTTAGTACAGCAGTCTTAGGAAAAACAAAAAATATATTATGATAAAAATATGCATTATAAGGAAATAAACATGGGAGATTTAGTGTCAGTCAAAGATGAAGCTAGTCATAAAAATATATATAAAATATAAAGGACCCTATAAGGTGTTGAGGTCTCATCTGCGTAGAGTTCATAGAACGCATCATTAAATCTTCGAAGTAACATTTATTGGCAAGGGCAATTCTTCGCTGGACTTTTAAGCTCTCTTAATAATTCCAGTCTTTTGTTCTTTGAAAATTCAGCTACTCCTTTCCTTTCCTTTCCTTTCCTTTCCTTTCCTTTTGTTTCCTTTCCTTCTATTCCCTTTCATTTCCTCTCCTTTCTTTTCTTTTCCTTTCCTATCCTTTTCTTCCGTTT
Source organism: Merzomyia westermanni (assembly GCA_949987695.1). NCBI lineage: Eukaryota > Metazoa > Arthropoda > Insecta > Diptera > Tephritidae > Merzomyia > Merzomyia westermanni. The sequence continues at coordinate 112,988,576 of OX465290.1, read as the reverse complement.
CCTTCCCGTTATCATAGTTCTTTTTGATTAATCTTACTATAAATAAAATTATAATATGTATTTTCTATTTTGTAAACAAAATATTCTTTCTTGTTTGAAATAGATCTCTATGATAATATTTTCTTTTTGCATATTTTTGTAAGTTCAACGAGCTCAAGACCAGTTGATAATAGTTCTTGGTTAATTATTATTATTTTTGATTTCTCAATTTTAATATTTTTATTTACAAAAACTAACATAATTATTTTAAACAGCAAATTATAAAAAAGCAAAATACATAACCCTACAATAACTATACCTCAATCAGTAAAAATTAGAAAATAGTAGTGCATAAAAATAGACTTAAATTAATATAGAACAGAACACATAAATTTTTAAGTAAATAAGTACTTATTCTAACAAAAGGATTAAAGATTCAAGTCAAATTTAAAAGTAATATAATTACAACTTATTATTTATTACGTTACTGAGATTAAGAGAATGGGGAAGTATTTATAATTTACAATAAGATAGTGATACTTATGTTGTTGGTGTAGTTGATATGGTGGCTTGTTTTTCTCCACCATAGATGCGAATATGAAATTCGTATGTAAAACCACCCCCTGATTCCGAAAATCGATATTTTTGATTCAATGGTACCGTTTTTGAGATATGACACATGACATAAGCAGACATCCCGTAGCAGTTCTGATGGCGGTGTTTTGGCAGACTTGCAATTTCCTCCAATTGGTGTCAGCAAGATTGGGCGACCATATGGGCGCAGCGTAGTCAATAACCGGTCGGCCAATACCCTTGAATGTAGCAAGCAATGTTTCTTTATCTTTTCCCCAAGTACTGCCGGCCAGTGACTTGAAGATCTTATTGCGGCTCTTTACCTTTGAATCTATTGCGTTGGCATGACCAGCGAAGGTGAGGCCGTTGTCAAATGTCACACCCAAGATTTTCGGGTGGCTGACAGTGGGTAGAGGTACTCCGTCTACGTGGACATTTAACTCTTGCCCTATCTGTGCATTACATGTCGTACACAGGGTCGCCGTCGATTTAGTCGGAGATGGCGTCAGATTTCGCTCGGTGAAGAAGCTGGAAAGGTCACGGAGGTAACTATTGATTCTTGTACAGAGTTCGTCGATTCAATGTTACCGTCGTAGTAAACAATGGAGACTCCCGCTGGTGGGGGGGGGGGAGTCTCGAAATATAGAAATTAAACAAAGGGGAGAGAGAACACCACCTTACGGCACCCCTTGTTTTATTTTTCGTGGCCTAGATTTCTTGTTCCTGAATTTGACTGATGCCTGTCAACCATTGAGGTAATTAGCGGTAAACCTTTTAAGGCCGGCAGGGAGCGGTGTCTCTTCCAGGTCTCGAAGGAGTGTGGCGTGGTTGACCATATCAAATGCATTTGATAGGTCAAGTGCCACGAGAACCGTTCTATGGTTTGGTGGGTGTTGATTCAAGCCATAGTTTATCTGCGTTGTAATGGCATTCAAAGCGGATGTAGTGCTGTGAGATTTGCGGAAACCATGTTGGTGATCGGCCAATTTCAGATTTACAATAAAGTAAGGGAGCAGAATGATCTCTAGTAATTTCGCAACCGGCGAAAGGAGGGATATCGGACTATAAGAATATTCTTGGTTAGCCGGCTTCCCTGGTTTTAGTAAGGGAACTACAATCGCCTGTTTCCATATCTCAGGTATGGCGAAAGTAGTTAGAGAGAGGTTGAAAAGATTTGACTCTGTGTAATTGTATTTGGTCGGAGAGGTTGCATGCCTCGAGGTGTTGTTTCCACTTGGTCAGTTTGTGTTCGTTGACTATCCTACGAATTTCCGCATTGAGATCTTTTATTCTGGGATCTGCAGGATTGTTGAGTCTCACTTGGTCACGTTCTCTTGCCATCGCCGCAGCTTCTGCAGGAAAATTCGGACGATTTGGGATAAAGCGGCCTGAGGCTGAGTCAATGACCTTGCGAAACTCTTTCACCTTTGCGTACGTCTGTCGGAGTGGGTAAGGCAGCGAAGGAGCGCTCTGTATAGTCCGTAAGCGGCCTCAGTCCGCTTTGGTGAAGTTAATGTATGTTAGTTTATTAGTCGTTATGAAGTCGGTCTGTCGTTCAACGGGGAGTAAGATGGGTAGGTGGTCAGAAGCTAATAAAAGCATCGGTCGCCAGATGACAAAGTTAATTAGGCCCGCGCAATGGGATGTCTGGCGAACTGTGGCAGTTACCTGGCACCCTGGTGAGGGCATCTCCATTGACTGTACAGAATCCTGAGTTATCTATTTGGTCTGCAATTGCATGTCCTCTACTGTCTGCTGGCAAGTTGGAGCGCACTAATGTCGGGATGATAATCTCTAGGACAACACGTGCAGGAGAAATGTAGATGTTTGTGATTTGCAGGTCGACGTCGCCTGACCGGACTACTATGCCTTGGCATTCTAAGGTAGAGTCCCTGGGGTCGACGTCAGGAGAAAATAGATTATATTGTACAGACCCCTGGGACGGTTTTTTCGATGTACATTATACCCATCACAAGTTCGTAAGTCCGATCTTGTGTTCAATTTTGTCTCTTGTATCGCGGCGACTTTGATGTTGTGCGACTTCATAAAGTCAGTTATGCTAACAATAATGATGCTTGTTTGAGTTGATCAGGTTATTGTATTAGCCATTGAAGGTTCTAAGTTTCACGAAAATCTCTGGTATCATGCTTACACCTAAACCGTAATATTTTGCAGTCCATGTAATCCTAATGAGTCGAACTCAAACTTTTAATCTTGTTTTACCAACATTTTTATTCTAGCACATTCATGGTTCTGGCAAGAGGGCGAATTGCGTATGTATTTTGATTGTAGATACGTATGCACATATATATTTATTTTAATTTTTGTTGGAGCAGTGACCGTTTTCTATTGTTTTTAATTGATTACTTATATAGCAAATTTACAACGATTTATACAGTGATAGTATGGGATGACATGATGATGATGTATTTAGTTGACTTCACAAAATGTAATTTCCTACTGTTATTATACAACACCATGGTTTTGAATCCGTTTGAATTAATTTTTTGGAAAATCAGCATTGACTTACGAATTTTTATAGGAAGATACAATTAGCCCTTCGTACAATCATGAGGCTTTCGACAAAGAAATTAAATATAGATTACAACTGGCACACCAAAAAACTAATAGGTTAGTACAGCAGTCTTAGGAAAAACAAAAAATATATTATGATAAAAATATGCATTATAAGGAAATAAACATGGGAGATTTAGTGTCAGTCAAAGATGAAGCTAGTCATAAAAATATATATAAAATATAAAGGACCCTATAAGGTATAGAATATGGATAACAATAATAACTATAGATAAAGTGATACTAAGTTTGTTTATTTTTTAAATAAAATATTCTTTCTTGATTGAAATAGATTTCTATGAAAATTTTTCAATTTCATTTACAAAAACTAACATAATTATTTTAAACAGCAAAGTATATAAAAGTAAAGTACATAACCCTACATTACTCCTCCTCCAGTATGGGAAAAGGAATAAAAACGAAAAATCATACATCGTCAATAATTATTAAAAGTAACTTTGTTTTTTTTTTTTTTTGTGAGTTGGTGAACTTGAATTAAGTGTTAAAAGAATATTTGCTGCATTTAATAAATCGACTGAGATAGTTTTAATAGTATTTCGATATTGAATTTCAAATGTATTTTCGTGTTCAGATATAATAGAAGTTCGTAAATCTAATACAGAAACTGTAATTATCATTTAAAAATGTATGCAAAATTCGCCAAAATTCGAAAAAACTTCTTGGACATTTTTAAGGGTTTTATCATATTTTTCAGAATTTTTTGAGTATGCAGTTGTGTACCCCATTCAATTTTAATATGATAAAGTGTTAATCTTAAGTCTGCAACACATTTTACTGATTTTTGGCAATGTTTTTTTCTTCCATACAAATTTATGAACATAATTTTTGTATATGAAAGAAAATACTTAAGCTAAGTCCTTCAACCAACAGAAACCACTTTTCAGTGCACCTTTGCCAAAAATAAGGTAACTTTATAGATTTAGTAGACATAATCTTCTTGAATTTTGTTTGTAGTTGAATTTTGTGTTGCATTTTGTAGACAGAATTTTGTGGTATAGTTTGAACAATGTTTGTATATTGTGTTAGTATTTTGATTGTCAGAGTTTGAAAAAGTGCGTGTGCGAATAGGTAACCTGAATAAGAGCATGCTGGAGAGAGATTTACAAAATGTTTAAACTCGAAGCAAAATTTATTTAATTTGTTTAATAATTAATTGAAGTCTTTATATCTAATTACTATGAAATGGTTCTATAAATTAGATTTTCCGAAGTAAAAGTATTATTTTTATGTTTAATTAATGTTAAATCTATCTGTAACTTTAAATTAAATTTTTTATGTAAAAATATTAATTTTAAATAACTTAATATTTAATTTAAGCTTACAATTTCATTTAATCGACTCATCAAAGTTGTGATTGTATTATATAGGTAACTAATATTTGTAAAATATTTTAGTATATTTTAAATTGATTTGATTGTTGTAAATTATTGTAGAAACCTTCTTTAATTGGGCTTATTGTTGTTTATATTAATTATTCAAGAAGTTGTTGTAAATATTTCGGTTATTGATAATTTTGCTGTTGTAAACTCAATTTATCTGTTGATGATGATATAGCATCGAATTGAAAGATTAATTGTAGTCGATATATAGTTGTATATATAGGTTAAACTATTTTAATTTGTTTTAGTACATTGTTCTGAGAATTTTTTTGATGATATATTTTGTTGTAGATTTTTGTTGTAGGATTTCTATGGTTGTTGTTGATATTGTCATAGTTCCAAAATTGTTATATTTTTGTCAAGAATTCTTAGAAAATTTCTTTAGTACAACAGAATTTGTGATATTTGTGGATTATCATTTGAAAAATTTTTGGTTTTGTTGTTTAATCAATTTAGTTGATTGTTGTTTGTTTTCTTAAATTTTGTGATGTTTTTGTTGAGGTCTTTTACATACATACATATAAAGGTCAACAGCCGGTCTTAACGATTTTTAACTTACAACAAAGCGCGCCTCCTGACTATCCTTTGCCAGTTGACGGCAATCTGACGCAATCTGAAAGGGATTGCAGTTTGTTCTCCACTTAGTCCCTCCAATGGAGTGGGGGCCTCTCTCTTCCTCTGCTTCCATAGGTGGGTTGCGCCAAGAATACCTTCCGGGCCGGAGCATCGTCTTGCATTCGCATTTCATGGCCAAGCCAACGTCTGCGTAGAGTTCATACAACGCATCATTAAATCTTCGAAGTAACATTTATTGGCAAGGGCAATTCTTCGCTGGACTTTTAAGCTCTCTTAATAATTCCAGTCATTTGTTCTTTGAAAATTCAGGATCGCTACTATAAATAAAATTATAATATGTATTTTATATTTTGTAAACAAAATATTCTTTCTTGATTGAAATAGATCTCTATGATAATATTTTCTTTTTGCATATTTTTGTAAGTTCAACGAGCTCAAGACCAGTTGATAATAATTCTTGGTTAATTATTATTATTTTTGATTTCTCAATTTTAATATTTTTATTTACAAAAACTAACATAATTATTTTAAACAGGAAATTATAAAAAAGCAAAATACATAACCCTACAATAACTATACCTCAATCAGTAAAAAATTGGAAAATAGTAGTGCATAAAAATAGACTTAAATTAATATAGAACAGAACACTTAAATTTTTAAGTAAATAAATACTTATTCTAACAAAAGGATTAAAGATTCAAGTCAAATTTAAAAGTAATATAATTACAACTTATTATTTATTACGTTACTGAGATTAAGAGAATGGGGAAGTATTTATAATTTACAATAAGATAGTGATACTTATGTTGTTGGTGTAGTTGATATGGTGGCTTGTTTTTCTCCACCATAGATGCGAATATGAAATTCGTATGTAAAACCACCCCCTGATTCCGAAAATCGATATTTTTGATTCAATGGTACCGTTTTTGAGATATGACAGATGACATAAGCAGACATCCCGTAGCAGTTCTGATGGCGGTGTTTTGGCAGACTTGCAATTTCCTCCAATTGGTGTCAGCAAGATTGGGCGACCATATGGGCGCAGCGTAGTCAATAACCGGTCGGCCAATACCCTTGTATGTAGCAAGCAATGTTTCTTTATCTTTTCCCCAAGTACTGTCGGCCAGTGACTTGAGGATCTTATTGCGGCTCTGCACCTTTGAAGATATTGCGTTGGCATGACCAGCGAAGGTGAGAACGTTGTCAAATGTCACACCCAAGATTTTCGGGTGGCTGACAGTGGGTAGAGGTACTCCGTCTACGTGGACATTTAACTCTTGCCCTATCTGTGCATTCCATGTCGTAAACAGGGTCGCCGTCGATTTAGTCGGAGATGGCGTCAGATTTCGCTCGGTGAAGAAGCTGGAAAGGTCACGGAGGTAACTATTGATTCTTGTACAGAGTTCGTCGATTCAATGGTACCGTCGTAGTAAACAATGGAAACTCCCGCTGGTGGGGGGGGAGTCTCGAAATATAGAAATTAAACAAAGGGGAGAGAGAACACCACCTTGCGGCACCCCTTGTTTTATTTTTCGTGGCCTAGATTTCTTGTTCCTGAATTTGACTGATGCCTGTCAACCATTGAGGTAATTAGCGGTCCACCTTTTAAGGCCGGCAGGGAGCGGTGTCTCTTCCAGGTCTCAAAGGAGTGTGGCGTGGTTGACCATATCAAATGCATTTGATAGATCAAGTGCCACGAGAACCGTTCTATGGTTTGGTGGGTGTTGATTCAAGCCATAGTTTATCTGCGTTGTAATGGCATTCAAAGCGGATGTAGCGCTGTGAGATTTGCGGAAACCATGTTGGTGATCGGCCAATTTCAGATTTACAATAAAGTAAGGGAGCAGAATGATCTCTAGTAATTTCGCAACCGGCGAAAGGAGGGATATCGGACTATAAGAATATTCTTGGTTCGCCGGCTTCCCTGGTTTTAGTAAGGGAACTACAATCGCCTGTTTCCATATCTCAGGTATGGCGAAAGTAGTTAGAGAGAGGTTGAAAAGATTTGACTCTGTGTAATTGTATTTGGTCGGAGAGGTTGCATGCCTCGAGGTGTTGTTTCCACTTGGTCAGTTTGTGTTCGTTGACTATCCTACGAATTTCCGCATTGAGATCTTTTATTCTGGGATCTGCAGGATTGTTGAGTCTCACTTGGTCACGTTCTCTTGCCATCGCCGCAGCTTCTGCAGGAAAATTCGGACGATTTGGGATAAAGCGGCCTGAGGCTGAGTCAATGATCTTGCGAAACTCTTTCACCTTTGCGTACGTCTGTCGGAGTGGGTAAGGCAGCGAAGGAGCGCTCTGTATAGTCCGTAAGCGGCCTCAGTCCGCTTTGGTGAAGTTAATGTATGTTAGTTTATTAGTCGTTATGAAGTCGGTCTGTCGTTCAACGGGGAGTAAGATGGGTAGGTGGTCAGAAGCTAATAAAAGCATCGGTTGCCAGATGACAAAGTTAATTAGGCCCGCGCAATGGGATGTCTGGCGAACTGTGGCAGTTACCTGGCACCCTGGTGAGGGCATCTCCATTGACTGTACAGAATCCTGAGTTATCTATTTGGTCTGCAATTGCATGTCCTCTACTGTCTGCTGGCAAGTTGGAGCGCACTAATGTCGGGATGATAATCTCTAGGACAACACGTGGCAGGAGAAATGTAGATGTTTGTGATTTGCAGGTCGACGTCGCCTGACCGGACTACTATGCCTTGGCATTCTAAGGTAGAGTCCCTGGGGTCGACGTCAGGGGAAAATAGATTATATTGTACAGACCGCTGGGACGGTCTTTTCGATGTACATTATACCCATCACAAGTTCGTAAGTCCGATCCTGTGTTCAATTTTGTCTCTTGTATCGCGGCGACTTTGATGTTGTGCGACTTCATAAAGTCAGTTATGCTAACAATAATGATGCTTGTTTGAGTTGATCAGGTTATTGTATTAGCCATTGAAGGTTCTAAGTTTCACGAAAATCTCTGGTATCATGCTTACACCTAAACCGTAATATTTTGCAGTCCATGTAATCCTAATGAGTCGAACTCAAACTTTTAATCTTGTTTTACCAACATTTTTATTTTAGCACATTCATGGTTCTGGCAAGAGGGCGAATCGCGTATGTGTTTTGATTGTAGATACGTATGCACATATATATTTATTTTAATTTTTGTTGGAGCAGTGACCGTTTTCTATTGTTTTTAATTGATTACTTATATAGCAAATTTACAACGATTTATACAGTGATAGTATGGGATGACATGATGATGATGTATTTAGTTGACTTCACAAAATGTAATTTCCTACTGTTATTATACAACACCATGGTTTTGAATCCGTTTGAATTGATTTTTTGGAAAATCAGCATTGACTTACGAATTTTTATAGGAAGATACAATTAGCCCTTCGTACAATCATGAGGCTTTCGACAAAGAAATTAAATATAGATTACAACTGGCACACCAAAAAACTAATAGGTTAGTACAGCAGTCTTAGGAAAAACAAAAAATATATTATGATAAAAATATGCATTATAAGGAAATAAACATGGGAGATTTAGTGTCAGTCAAAGATGAAGCTAGTCATAAAAATATATATAAAATATAAAGGACCCTTATAAGGTATAAAATATGGATAACAATAATAACTATAGATAAAGTGATACTAAGTTTGTTTATTTTTTAAATAAAATATTCTTTCTTGATTGAAATAGATTTCTATGAAAATTTTTCAATTTCATTTACAAAAACTAACATAATTATTTTAAACAGCAAAGTATATAAAAGTAAAGTACATAACCCTACATTACTCCTCCTCCAGTATGGGAAAAGGAATAAAAACGAAAAATCATACATCGTCAATAATTATTAAAAGTAACTTTGTTTTTTTTTTTTTTTGTGAGTTGGTGAACTTGAATTAAGTGTTAAAAGAATATTTGCTGCATTTAATAAATCGACTGAGATAGTTTTAATAGTATTTCGATATTGAATTTCAAATGTATTTTCGTGTTCAGATATAATAGAAGTTCGTAAATCTAATACAGAAACTGTAATTATCATTTAAAAATGTATGCAAAATTCGCCAAAATTCGAAAAAACTTCTTGGACATTTTTAAGGGTTTTATCATATTTTTCAGAATTTTTTGAGTATGCAGTTGTGTACCCCATTCAATTTTAATATGATAAAGTGTTAATCTTAAGTCTGCAACACATTTTACTGATTTTTGGCAATGTTTTTTTCTTCCATACAAATTTATGAACGTAATTTTTGTATATGAAAGAAAATACTTAAGCTAGGTCCTTCAACCAACAGAAACCACTTTTCAGTGCACTCTTGCCAAAAATAAGGTAACTTTATAGATTTACTAGACATAATCTTCTTGAATTTTGTTTGTAGTTGAATTTTGTGTTGCATTTTGTAGTAGGACAGAATTTTGTGGTATAGTTTGAACAATGTTTGTATATTGTGTTAGTATTTTGATTGTCAGAGTTTGAAAAAGTGCGTGTGCGAATAGGTAACCTGAATAAGAGCATGCTGGAGAGAGATTTACAAAATGTTTAAACTCGAAGCAAAATTTATTTAATTTGTTTAATAATTAATTGAAGTCTTTATATCTAATTACTATGAAATGGTTCTATAAATTTAATTTTCCGAAGTAAAAGTATTATTTTTATGTTTAATTAATGTTAAATCTATCTGTAAGTTTAAATTAAATTTTTTATGTAAAAATATTAATTTTAAATAACTTAATATTTAATTTAAGCTTACAATTTCATTTAATCGACTAATCAAAGTTGTGATTGTATTATATAGGTAACTAATATTTGTAAAATATTTTAGTATATTTTAAATTGATTTGATTGTTGTAAATTATTGTAGAAACCTTCTTTAATTGGGCTTATTGTTGTTTATATTAATTATTCAAGAAGTTGTTGTAAATATTTCGGTTATTGATAATTTTGCTGTTGTAAACTCAATTTATCTGTTGATGATGATATAGCATCGAATTGAAAGATTAATTGTAGTCGATATATAGTTGTATATATAGGTTAAACTATTTTAATTTGTTTTAGTACATTGTTCTGAGAATTTTTTTGATGATATATTTTGTTGTAGATTTTTGTTGTAGGATTTCTATGGTTGTTGTTGATATTGTCATAGTTCCAAAATTGTTATATTTTTGTCAAGAATTCTTAGAAAATTTCTTTAGTACAACAGAATTTGTGATATTTGTGGATTATCATTTGAAAAATTTTTGGTTTTGTTGTTTAATCAATTTAGTTGATTGTTGTTTGTTTTCTTAAATTTTGTGATGTTTTTGTTGAGGTCTTTTACATACATACATATAAAGGTCAACAGCCGGTCTTAACGATTTTTAACTTACAACAAAGCGCGCCTCCTGACTATCCTTTGCCAGTTGACGGCAATCTGAAGCAATCTAAAAGGGATTGCAGTTTGTTCTCCACTTAGTCCCTCCAATGGAGTGGGGGCCTCTCTCTTCCTCTGCTTCCATAGGTGGGTTGCATTCGCATTTCATGGCCAAGCCAACGTCTGCGTAGAGTTCATACAGTAGTAACATTTATTGGCAAGGGCAATTCTTCGCTGGACTTTTAAGCTCTCTTAATAATTCCAGTCTTTTGTTCTTTGAAAATTTAGGATCGCTACTATAAATAAAATTATAATATGTATTTTATGTTTTGTAAACAAAATATTCTTTCTTGATTGAAATAGATCTCTATGATAATTAAATTATAAAAAAAGCAAAATACATAACCCTACAATAACTATACCTCAATCAGTAAAAATAAGAAAATAGTAGTGCATAAAAATAGACTTAAATTAATATAGAACAGAACACTTAAATTTTTAAGTAAATAAATACTTATTCTAACAAAAGGACTAAAGATTCAAGTCAAATTTAAAAGTAATATAATTACAACTTATTATTTATTACCTATCTCTATCTCTATGGCGCGATATACAACAGGTATATCATCATAAACCTCCTAAGAGATTTTTGCGCCAAGCTTCTCTTCCAATTTGTGGTGTGCCGATTTGAATTTTCCCTACAAATTGGTGGGACCTACAGTTTTTTGCCGACTCCGAACGGCATCTACAAAGGAGACGAATTTTTGCTGAGAAGCCTGTCATGGCAGAAATACACTCGGAGAGTTTGCCAAACCACTGCCGAGGGGCGACCCCGTTTAGAAAAACGTTTTTTTCAAATCACTTTTGATGTTACCTGTACCAGGGCTCGAACCATGGACCTTCGGTGTGGTAGGCCGGCAACACTACCTTCACACCACGGCGGCCGCCGTTACTGAGATTAAGAGAATGGGGAAGTATTTATAATTTACAATAAGATAGTGATACTTATGTTGTTGGTGTAGTTGATATGGTGGCTTGTTTTTCTCCACCATGGATGCGAATATGAAATTCGTATGTAAAACCACCCCGTGATTCCGAAAATCGATATTTTTGATTCAATGGTACCGTTTTTGAGATATGACACATGACATAAGCAGACATCCCGTAGCAGTTCTGATGGCGGTGTTTTGGCAGACTTGCAATTTCCTCCAATTGGTGTCAGCAAGATTGGGCGACCATATGGGCGCAGCGTAGTCAATAACCGGTCGGCCAATACCCTTGTATGTAGCAAACAATGTTTCTTTACCTTTTCCCCAAGTACTGCCGGCCAGTGACTTGAGGATCTTATTGCGGCTCTGTACCTTTGAAGCTATTGCGGTGGCATGATCAGCTAAGGTGAGACCGTTGTCAAATGTCACACCCAAGATTTTCGGGTGGCTGACAGTGGGTAGAGGTACTCCGTCTACGTGGACATTTAACTCTTGCCCTATCTGTGCATTCCATGTCGTAAACAGGGTCGCCGTCGATTTAGTCGGAGATGGCGTCAGATTTCGCTCGGTGAAGAAGCTGGAAAGGTCACGGAGGTAACTATTGATTCTAGTACAGAGTTTGTCGATTCAATGGTACCGTCGTAGTAAACAATGGAGACTCCCGCTGGTGGGGGGGGGGAGTCTCGAAATATAGAAATTAAACAAAGGGAGAGAGAACACCACCTTGCGGCACCCCTTGTTTTATTTTTCGTGGCCTAGATTTCTTGTTCCTAAATTTGACTGATGCCTGTCAACCATTGAGGTAATTAGCGGTCCACCTTTTAAGGCCGGCAGGGAGCGGTGTCTCTTCCAGGTCTCGAAGGAGTGTGGCGTGGTTGACCATATCAAATGCATTTGATAGGTCAAGTGTCACGAGAACCGTTCTATGGTTTGGTGGGTGTTGATTCAAGCCATAGTTTACCTGCGTTGTAATGGCATTCAAAGCGGATGTAGTGCTGTGAGATTTGCGGAAACCATGTTGGCGATCGGCCAATTTCAGATTTACAATAAAGTAAGGGAGCAGAATGATCTCTAGTAATTTCGCAACCGGCGAAAGGAGGGATATCGGACTATAAGAATATTCTTGGTTCGCCGGCTTCCCTGGTTTTAGTAGGGGAACTACAATCGCCTGTTTCCATATCTCAGGTATGGCGAAAGTAGTTAGAGAGAGGTTGAAAAGATTTGACTCTGTCGCCGAATGCAATGGCGACCTTGTAATTGTATTTGGTCGGAGAGGTGGCATGCCTCGAGGTGTTGTTTCCACTTGGTCAGTTTGTGTTCGTTGACTATCCTACGAATTTCCGCATTGAGATCTTTGATTCTGGGATCTGCGGGACTGTTGAGTCTCACTTGGTCACGTTCTCTTGCCATCGCCGCAGCTTCTGCAGGAAAATTCGAACGATTTTCTGGTATTCTACCAGCAGGGACAAAGCGGCCTGAGGCTGAGTCAATGACCTTGCGAAACTCTTTCACGTTTGCGTACGTCTGTCGGAGTGGGTAAGGCAGCGAAGGAGCTCTCTGTATAGTCCGTAAGCGGCCTCAGTCCGCTTTGGTGAAGTTAATGTATGTTAGTTTATTAGTCGTTATGAAGTCGGTCTGTCGTTCAACGGGGAGTAAGATGGGTAGGTGGTCAGAAGCTAATAAAAGCATCGGTCGCCAGATGACAAAGTTAATTAGGCCCGCGCACGTTATGGGATGTCTGGCGAACTGTGGCAGTTACCTGGCACCCTGGTGGGGGCATCTCCATTGAGTGTCCAGAATCCTGAGTTATCTATTTGGTCTGCAATTGCATGTCCTCTACTGTCTGCTGGCAAGTTGGAGTGCCAGAGATCGTGATGTGCGTTGAAGTCGCCGAGGATTAAACGGTTATCGCCACTTATCGACGCACTAATGTCGGGATGATAATCTCTAGGACAACACGTGGCAGGAGAAATGTAGATGTTTATGATTTGCAGGTCGACGTCGCCTGACCGGACTACTATGCCTTGGCATTCTAAGGTAGAGTCCCTGGGGTCGACGTCAGGGGAAAATAGATTATATTGTACAGACCGCTGGGACGGTCTTTTCGATGTACATTAATTATACCCATCACAAGTTCGTAAGTCCGATCTTGTGTTCAATTTTGTCTCTTGTATCGCGGCGACTTTGATGTTGTGCGACTTCATAAAGTCAGTTATCTCCGCGATCTTTCCAGGTAATCCGTTACAGTTCAGTTGTAAAATTTTGAAGCGTGTAGGAGGGGGGACGGGGGACATGTTAGGCGTGAGGGATGGATGCGCTTGCCTAGGTGGAGGTAGGTAAGGCCTAAACTATGTCGCAGTCTAAAGTTGGCCGTTGTTGTCTGGCGTGGAAGGCGGCTGTGTACTGCAACAGGGGGTTATGAACGTATCCGTCCAAAGGTTACCGTTTGCGAGCCCAGAGCACATAAGGGTGTGACACAGGCCAAGGCAAGAGGGGACTGACGCTCGGCGATGCTCATATCTGGCCTATGCCGGAGGTGATAGGAGTGTTGAGCGGTCGTGCGAGATGGAGACGCTGGTGAGCGTGATCGGTAAAGAAGAATAGAACTAGGAGTTTAGATGACATCAAAACCAGCGTATTGTTAGCTTAATGATTAGCAAATGCGTGCCAAAATTTCTCTGATGAAGAAGCTTAGCAGCTTCCGAAATGGATCTATAAGAAAAGCTATGGCGGATTATTTTATAATGTATAAATATGTAACCTTTTAGCACACTATTAATGCGTGCGCCGTAGCTGAGTGGGTAGAGCATCATCTCTGATGCGGGAAGCGTGGGTTCGAATCCTACCAACTGAAAATTTTTTTTTTGTGATTCACAATTTTAACCTTTCTGTTGGAGCGTACAGAGTAACGAAGTTAAATAAAAATACGTGTGCTCTCGGTGACAAAAGAAACAGAAGGGATTAAGCACTCAAGCAGCCAAATGCAAAGAGAGGTAATGTGCTCCGTGTACACTTCTCAACAGCTGAGCTTAGGAGAAAATTAATGGCACAAAAACGCAAAGTAAAAGGCAAATTGACGTCAGAGATTTTTGGTGATACAAACAAAACCCCAATATACGTAAATGAGAGTCTCACCAACTGCAACAGAGCGCTGCTAACAGTTGCGAGCAAAACAAAAAAAGCCAAAAATTATAAGCATCTGTGGGTGAAAAATGGTAGGATTTCAATAAGAAAGGATGATAATGGTGAGGCTGTTTTTCTAAAAACAGAGCGAACTTAGTTGCGATACATAGTGACATCTGTCAATATTAAATACATACGTACGTAGTTGATAAAGGGTGCTTTGTAAATATCTTAATTTTCTTTTCAACACCTTCCCTAAATTAAATATTTAGTTTGATTCAAACCGAATATAGAAAATATGGTCAGTTATACAATAGTCAAATTAATTCCTTGTGTTATTTTTTTTTGAACCCATTAATGTGTGTGCATCATAAGTATGAGCAATATGATTTCGTTTATATGTATATAGTAATAATTTTCTTTAAGTACAATGTTATTAGAATTATAATTTAAGTCAGAAAATATTTTACTTTAGACCAAATTCATTTCAAAATTGTTTGGTTTTTGGAGCAGATAAGCCTTTCGTAAAGATATCCGCTAGCATTTTATCTGTGCTTATATATTTTAGTTTAATTTGGCTGTCTTCAATTTTTTCTTGGATGAATTTAGATTTTATATCAACGTGCTTCGTTCTGTTTGAGTGGGAGTTGTTTTCAGCTATAAACATAGCGCTCTTGTTGTCGCATAGTCATTGGCTCAAAGGCTTTGCTCACCAACTCCCTCTCCAGACGCTTTAGCCAGATTGATTCTTGACTTGGCGCAACCATTGACATCAATTCAGCGTCAGTGGATGGCAATGCTACCGTGCGTTGCCTTTTGGTAGCCCGAGAGATAGCTGCGTTTTCAAATAAAAAAATATACCCAGTTGTCGAACGACGATCTCTTACGTCATTTGCCCAGTCAGCGTTACAAAAGCCTATGATGTTATCAGTGCTTCTTTCATAGACTAAGCCTTTGTCTATGGTGCCCTTGAGATATCGTATTATCCGCTTTACTGCTATCCAATGTGCCTTCCCAGGATTTTTGCTGTATCGGCTTAACAAGTTGACAGCAAAACAAATGTCAGGGCGTGGGACTTGAGCGGCAAACAACAGACACCCAATGGCTTGCTTGTAGGGAACATTGGCCATTTCGCGCTTGTCGCCGTCATTTATTGGGCACATATCCTCGGAAAGCTTCTGATTCACGTCAAGGGGTGTGCTCACAGGATTACATCCTCCATGCCGAAGCGCCGAATTACGTCAGCTATGTAGCGAGACTGGTCAATTTTCATAGTTCGTTCTTTAACATTTTGAGCTATACTTATACCCAACACAGATGATGCCTTACCCAGATCCATCATTTTGAAGGCTTTCGAGAGCTTATTTTTCAGTTCGTTCAACAGTGTTGTATCATTGGCTAAAAGAATGACATCATCTACATAAACAGCAATGACTAGCATTTTGTTATCGGAAACCATAAAGTACACACATTGGTCAACGTTGCTGCGTTAAGGCCGAAGCTAATCAGAGTTGTATTCAGCTTCAAATTCCAAACACGACTGGACTGTTTTAAGCCATATAACGATTTTAGGAGCTTGCAGACACGGCCAGATCCATCATCGAAGCCAGTCGGTTATGTCATGTAGATGGCTTCTTCAAGATTGCCGTTCAAGAACGCAGTTACGGCATCCATTTGGTACACCGTAAGATCAAATTTGACAGCTAGAGCGAGTAAAAAACGAAGGGTAGTATATCGCATATCGTAGTTGATGCCTTGCTTTTGGTTCAACCCTTTCGCGACAAGCCTGGCTTTATGGCACACAGATTCTCCATTAGCATTTACCTTCGTCTTGAAAACCCATTTTGATGGAATCATTTTTTTGTCAGCAGGTAGCGTTGATAATTCCCAGGTACCGTTGACATCGTGAGATTTAATTTCATCACACATTGCAGCTTGCCAGAGATCATGTTCTTGGCTTACCATCGCTTCTTCAAAGGTGTTTGGATCTGATGTTACACAATCAGTTGCACAAAGATTTTAATTTGGTCGAGGTATATTTCCCAATCGCTCGGAGCGGCGGACGGCTTCTAAATCCGAGTCTGAAATTTCACCTTCGAGAACAAACGTTTCTTCAGATGACAAATTTTGTACAGTGTCCATAGAGCAGTCGCTCTCAGTTATTGACTCATGATTAATATCATCTATAGATGCACTTC
Source organism: Merzomyia westermanni (assembly GCA_949987695.1). NCBI lineage: Eukaryota > Metazoa > Arthropoda > Insecta > Diptera > Tephritidae > Merzomyia > Merzomyia westermanni. The sequence goes on along the minus strand of OX465290.1, from coordinate 112,971,810 downwards.
TGCCGCATTCAGATAAATGAGTTTCGTCTTCTAGTGGTAATTCTTCCACACTCTCTACCCCTGAACTATCAATAGGAGTTTCATCAGGTAGCCATAAATGGATGATACTTGATTTCGCACCTGTAGCTAGGGAACCATTACTTAGTTGATTTTCAATAAAAACTACATCACAACTAACTATAATATTTTTGGCTACAGGGTCATACAGTCGGTACGCCTTTGCTTCAGTACTGTAACCAACCAGAATACATTCTCGAGATTTAGCTTTTAACTTACTGCGCTTTTTCTTTGGCAATATGAGCCATTGCCTTACAGCCAAAAACTTTTAATATGTTTCAGGCTTGGTCTTTGGGCGGACCACAATTCTTCCGGACTCACGGTATTACCTCTGCATGGTGTGCGATTCATTAGGTATGCTGCAATTATACAGCTTCAGCCCAAAATCTGTCTTCTAAATTTGCATCCAGCAACATGCACCTAACCCTCTCAGTAATCGTATGATTTAACCTTTCGGCAACTCCATTCTGCTCGGGAGTGTAGCGTGTCGTTTTCTGATGGATAATGCCATGCTTTGTAAGAAAATTGTCAAACTTTTGATTTACATATTCGCGCCCGTTGTCCGTTCGCAAAGCTTTTATTGTTTTCGAGCATTGATTTTCAACCGATGTTTTGAATTTAACGAATTCACTGAAAATAGCGTCCTTTGTTTTAATTGGAATCGCAAACACTTTTCTGGAATAGTCATCCACAAACATTAGCAAATATCGCGCACCAGAAAATGAACGCACATTTAGTGGACCCATAACACCTGTTTAGCGCGCTGCCCTTTTTCATTGTGCGAAGTTCTCGTCTGTTTACCTTTTATGCAAACCACACATTTGTTTACAGCACCTGAAGGGAATTCGACACCATCCGAAGCATTTTTGATCGCTGTTACATTTTCTCGGCAGACACGACCCAATCGCCTGTGCCATAAGTCGTAGCTTGTCACAGCCATAGCAGTGTTGTCTCACAATTTAGACGGTACAACCCATTTCTTTTTCCTGCAGTATCTGTCAACTGGTCGTTCTCGTCGTATATTTTACACCAGTTGCCTTTGAAACGTAGCTCCTTTCCGTTGTCTGTCATCTGACTTACCGAAGGCAAATTCGCACATAAGCTAGGGACGTACTCGACATTTTTGATTGTTGCACTCACATTCTTACTTTTACCAACTAAGGAGAGCTGCACATCACCTGTGCATTCAACAGCAATTTTATTATTATTTGGCAACAACTACTCCCTTGTTTATCACGCTTTTATGATTTTTAATGAATTCTTTGCTTTTTACCATGTGTTGATAAGAGCCGGAGTCTATATACGAGGTGTGTTCAAAAAGTATCGCGAATTTTGTGTTTTTTCAAAAATTATTTATTTATTCATGAATATCTATTTTGTCCCCTTCAAAGTAATCCCCATGAGATATTATACACTTGTGCCAACGGTTTTTCCAATCTTCGAAGCACTTCAAAAAATCATTTTTGTATCTTGTTCAGCTCCTCCTTCGATGCCGTCTTTATCTCGTCAAGAGAAGCCTCTTCAGTTTAGGGAACAAGAAAAAGTCACAGGGGGCCAGATCAGGGGAATACGGTGGCTGCGGCATCATTAGTGTGTTGTGTTTGGCCAAAAAATCGCGCACAAGCAACGATGCGTGAGCAGGGGCGTTATCGTGGTGCAAAAGCCAATTTTTGTTCTTCTTTGCACATCTTCTCGGCCTTCTGAGAACATTTTGTACCACCGATAAACGTTGCTTCGGTCCAAGGTAGTTTCTCCGTATGCCACAGTCAACATTCGGAATGCATCCGCGCACTTAATTTCGTTTTTCACACAAAATTTGATACAGGTTCTTTGATCCATTTTTTTGAATAGGTAAAAATCGAAGACGATCCAAAACACGTGCAAGCAAAGCAGCTGTCAACAATTAACTGAACATTCAAAATGGCCGAGCTTGTCGGCATAAGTGAGAGACATGAGTACCAACATAACGCCACAAAAAATTCGAAATTCGAATACACTTAACCAGCGAAAATTCAAAATTCGCGATATGTTTTGAACACACCTCGTACATTACTTCTATAATATTTACCAAGCCTGCAAAATTTTGGTTCATCGTTTTTTAATTGCAAGAGTTATAGGCTAAAGCCAGTTTATCGGAACAATCGATTGTATCGACTCAGCTCATCGCCCTGATCATTTCGGTATACTTATGGTGGGTCTATCTATTCTTCTTCTCATACTTACAAACGTCGCACCAAAGATATAATACTATTTCAAGTTCATGAAAGGTATAAATATCACTACCGTATTTTAGGCGTAGATGATTCTTTATTGTTTCTTTATCCGGAATCTCTGTTCCATGAATTTGTTCCACTAAATTCCTTTTCTAATTACCTTTTTTACTATTGTTAAAGACAGCCCTACCCACGTGCATTTACCTCTTACATATGTTCGTCGGTGAGGTAAACAGGGAAGCTTCAGGGAGTGCATTTGTTGCCCACCCTGGATGTCCTGTTGCCCTAAACTCGTTATTCGGTTGGATCGCTTCTGGCTCATGTGTGCTTCTAGACATACTGTATGAACCACGGAGATTTTTCCTAGGCAGCACGAAACTTAGTGGGGGTTGCGCAAACGTTTGTCACTGACAGCCAATTTAACAAATTTGTTAAATATTAAAACCACACTCCGTTCGACATTACAGCTTGATTCGTTTTGCTTTTTTGGAACTCTATTTAAATATGTACAACCAAAAGATTAAGTAAGGGCAATTTTCACAGTGCCGAGTTAACTTACATTCCACAGTTAACTAACGATTCACAATTTTATTTTAGCTTCTTCTTCTTTAAATGGTCATCTAACTGCCTGGGCGATTTTTACCGTCCAACATAGCTCGCCAGTCGTTTCTTCGTGGCACCAACTGGCGCCAATTGGAAACACCGCGGTCGCAAATCGGTCTCCACTTGGTCCTTCCATCGGAGTGGTGGTCTCCCTCTTCCCCTGCTTCCACCGGCGGGTGCCGATAAGAATACCGTCTGGGCTGGAGCATCTTCGCTCATTCGCACTACGTGGCCTAGCCAGCGAAGCCACTGTGCTTTAATTCGCTGAACTATGTCGGCGTCTTCGTAAAGTTCATACAGCTCATCATTAAATCTTCTTCGGTACTCGCCGTCGCCAACGCGTAGAGGTCCACAAACCTTTCGAAGAACCTTTCTCTCGAATACTCCCAGAGCCGCCTCATCAGATGTTGTTAGTGTCCACGTTTCTGCACTATATAGCAGGACGGGTGCGATGAGTGACTTGTAGAGTGTTATTTTCGTTCGTCGAGAGAGGACTTTACTTTTCAATTGGCTACTCAGTCCGAAGTAGCATTTGTTTGCAAGGGTAATTCTTCGTCGGATTTCTAGGCTAACATTATTGTTGGTGTTAATGCTGGTTCCCAGGTAAACGAAGTCCTTTACTATTTCGAAATTATTGCTGCCAACGGTGGCTTGGTTGCCAAGGCGCGAATGCCCTCGTTCACCACCAATCCAATTTTCTCCGCTTCTTTTTCTAATTTGGAGTAAGCAGAAGTTACGGCGCGGTTGTTAAGGCCAATGATATCAATATCGTCAGCATATGCCAACAGTTGCACGCTTTTATAAAATATTGTTCCAGCGCGGTTAAGTTCTGCAGCTTGTATTATTTCTTCAGCATTAAATTAAAGAAATCGCACAATAGGGGGTCACCCTGTCTGAAACCTCGTTTAGTTTCGAACGGCTCGGAGAGGTCCTTCCCAATTCTGACCGAGCTGGCGGTGTTGCTCAAGGTCATTTTGCATAGCCGTATAAGTTTTGCGGGGAAACCAAATTCAGACATAGCGGCATATAGGCAGCTCCTTTTCGTGCTATCGAAAGTGGCTTTAAAATCAACAAAGAGGTGATGTGTGTCGATTCTTTTCTCCCGGGGTTTTTCCAAGATTTGGCGTATTGTAAAAATCTGGTCGATGGTAGATTTACCAGGTCTGAAGCCACACTGATAAGGTCCAATCAGTCTGTTCACATCAGGCTTCAGTCTTTCGCACAATACGCTTGATAGGACTTTATATGCGATATTCAAAAGGCTGATTCCGCGATAGTTGGCGCAGTTTGCAGGATCGCCCTTCTTGTGGATTGGGCAGAGAACACTTAGATTCCAATCTTCAGGCATACATTCATCCAACCATATTCTGCATAGAAGCTGATCATGCGCCTTACCAGCTCCTCGCCTCCGTGTTTGAATAGCTCAGCAGGCAAACCATCAGCGCCAGCTGCTTTATTGTTTTTCAATCGGGATATTGCTATTCGCACTTCATTATAGTCGGGTTGTGGAACGTCAATTCCATCATCGTCGATTGTGGGCTCGGGTTCGGAATTTTCTCTGGTTTCTTGCTCAGTTCCTCCATTTAAAAGGGCAGAGAAGTGATCCCTCCATATTCTGAGTTCTTTTTGGACACCGGCTACCAAGTCGCCGTTCTCATTCTTACACGAGTTTGCCCCGGGCTTAAAACCTTTTGTCATTCGCCGAATTTTTTGATAGAATTTTCGGGCATTATTTTATTTGAGCTATTTTGGTAATCATTTACTGCCCAATATACAATAGGGAGCCTCACCAATGTTGAGAAGTTAAACTCTAGTTAACTCAACTAGAAATTTGAAAAGCTAGAGTTAACTGTGGAACGTAAGTTAACTCGCCACTGTGAAGATGGCCCTTGGAGAGAGAATGAGTGAAACAATTCCCTACCAACATTGGCTAACCGTGGTGAAACACTGATTCCAGAAATTACAAATTTTTACTACACCATCGCACATTTTTGGAATTTGTATGGAAAACGGTATGCACTCACACCTACACGGAAAAACATTTTCAACATAGTTAAAAAGTGAACCTGGCCGAACAAAATTTCCCACTTTTTTATCCAGTGGTTTGGTAAGAGCCACTCGCTGTTTATCCAGATTTTTATCCACTGGTGGTTATGCCTAAAGTTAGGTGTGTGCGAGTGTGTGTGGGAGAATGCTTTTTTGACATTGTGAGTGGGTTCTAAATACTAAATGAGTATTTTTAGTTTGTATTTAATGTTTAATAACTAAGACAATGAGTGTTTCAATATTTTCTCCGAGTCATATTAGGGTGATCCAACATCCCGGTCCCATTGAAAAAACCCTCTGTCAAGTGACAGATAAAATCGCTAGCTTGTGTATCGACAACACGGCCCATTAGCAGTACGAAGGTGCACCACACGTGCATAACAATCTTGTCCAGATACTGTGGATTCGACGCGACCCAGTTTCCAGCGTTGTGGTGGAAGGTTGTCATCGTGAAATATTACTAGGGCTCCAACTTTCAGATTCGGTGGTGGTGTTGTCCACTTGACCCGTTGGCGCAATTCATTAATATAATCGTCGGAAAAGCGCTGCCAAAATCCTTGTTTAATTGAGGTGATCATATCAAAATGATCCAAAATGGAGATATTTTTATGTTCCAGGGAACGCTCAGGTAAGCCACGAAGGAATCGCCAATCAAAAAATGTCCAGCAGTAAGGGCTACTAACTCGTTCGGGTCGGACGACAGTGGCGAAATTGGCCGGGAATTGAGTATAGATTCTATTTCAGCAGCAACGGTGCTCAGCTCTTCAAATGTTAATTTCGTGTTTGCGAGCTTAAGATTAAGCAAGCCCTTTTATACTTTTGACAGCTGCTTCCCAGAGGCCGCCGAAATGAGTTGACCTGGGGGGGATAAAGCGAAAATTAATGAAATCTGATGAGGAAACTTTTAAAATTTTATTGTGTGTGTCAGAATTAAACAAAAATTGCTTAAGCTCCTTGAGGTGATTGGCTGCTCCGACGAAGTTCGTAGCGTTATCGCAAAATATGTGGCATGACATCTTGCGACGACTACCCATTCGTTTAAGTGCATTTAAGAATGCTTTTTTTGACAAGTCTGAGACTACCTCTATATGTACTGCTTTGGTGATCATGCAAACGAATACTGCGAGATATGACTTGGTAGGTGGGTTTTCAAGAATCCGCAAGTATGTGCTAATGACTCCACAGAAGTCAACCCCGCTGCGTTCAAGTGGACTAGCTGGTGTGAGGCGTGTAGATGGCAGCGGTCCCATAATCTGTTGCAACAGCTTTGGTCTGTAGGACACACAATGTACGCACGAGCGCACAACACGTTGAGCTACGTCTCTAGCGTTAACTATCCAGAAATTGGAGACGAATTAAGGCTACCAGTGCCTTAGGAGCTGCTTGGTAATTATGTAGATGTAAATGGCGAACGTAATTTACCACAAATTGTGAGTTGCTGGGCAGTAAGATTTAATGATTTTGAGCGTCCGGCAAATTTGCGTTGTCCAAGCTACCACCAACCTTAATAAGTTCGATTCCGGTTGAATTATCTAAAAATGGAGTTAAAAATTTTGAGCTGCTTTTTAATTGAAGATTTTTCCTTAGCAAATTTAAGTCGGCAGTGAAGTGACGCGTAGCGGAGTTCTAGAGGTGTTGGGGAAGGAGTCGTTGATCTAGACCTTTTTCTGCATTTGTCAATGAACATGAACATCCAGAGTGCTCACCAGAGCTCAAATTTCGGAAGCGATTGTTTTTTGACCGGAGCCACTCGTGACGTTGATGTGAGGAAGTGAACAGCAATATTTCCTTCAGCGTCTTCGATGCGCTAGTACAATGAGCAACCATATGCCCGAATTGATGCATCACAAAAGCCGTGAATTTGAAGGTTGCATGTATTCGGCTTTAGGCAATAGCGAGGTACCTCAAGCGTTGTGAGCGCACCGAGTGACGATGAACATTTGCTCCCTGCGTGTTGCAGGTTTTGTGGCAGGGACTCGTCCCAATCGAGCTTTAAAAGCCACAATTCTTGTAGTATGATTTTTGATGTGATCAAAAGTTGTGCCAGTAATCCTAGTGGATCAAATTGTGATGAGGCAATCAAAAGGATCGTCCATTTTTTCACCACGGTTTGTTATTGCTTCGGTATAAAAGAAAGTGAACACATGTATTTGTGTTTATTTATTTATTTATTTATTTATTACGGTCTAAAAAGTACAAGCTTTTATACAGACTAATTAAAAATAGAAAACAATTCCAGTTTATATTTATATAAACTGTTTTTAAAATTAAAAACGTTGCTGTATCGATTTGCTAGCTGTACAGCTCTGGCTACTGGTCCATTCATTGCATAATTGGTTCTATGAGTAACTTCGATAAACAACCTATTATGTCGTAACTCGCGCGAAGGGATATAGTTATAGTAGATGAATAGATTTGACAGTTCAGTACAGTTAACATTACCATTAATTACATTATAAGCTAACATGAGTGAGATACAAGTTCTCCTTTCACACAAAGCCTGGAGGCCGAGTAGTTTACGCCTGCTGTCATAGGATGGAAGGCCATTGGGCCAATTAAGCATATGTAGAGCGATTCTACTAAATAATTTCTGAATTCTTTCAATTTTATATGAACTCCCTTCATAAAATGGATTCCATATTATCGAGCAATATTCCAGACGACTTCGTACCAAAGCGGTAAAAAGTGCTTTCAGCGTCATTGGATCCTTAAAGTCTCCAGAATTACGTCTTATAAATCCAACCATTGCAAATCCCTTCGAAGCTATAAAGTCAATGTGACGAGAGAATGAGAGTTTGGTGTCGAAAATGACACCCAGGTCTTTTATCTCATATGAACGACTTAAAGGTTCGGCATTTAAATTGTAATTGAAATAAGTTGTAGTTGACTTTTTCGAATATGAAACAACGCAGCACTTATTTACATTCAAAAACAAATTGTTGTCAATACACCATTCAGCAAAAGAATCAAGGTCTGATTGTAAATTGGCACAGTCGGAAATATTACGGACTGTTAAGAACAATTTGACATCATCTGCAAACATCAGGCATTTGGCGAAGTTGAAACAATTAGGCAAATCATTAATAAAAATCAGGAATAATAAAGGGCCGCTATGGGTTCCCTGCGGAATTCCCGACCAAGCGTCGATATATAAGGATGACTTTACGTCTCCAATTGAAACAAATAGCCTCTTATTCGATAAGAAACTAGAGAAAAACCTCAATAAGTTACCTTCGATTCCATACATCTCCAGCTTACGCAGTAGTATCCTGTGTGTGTTATCAAATGCTTTCGAGAAGTCAGTGTAAATGACATCAAGTTGCCCATATGTCTCAGATGCATCGATTATTCTGTTGGTCCATAAAGCTAAGTTGGTAGAAGTGGATCTCCCAGGGAAAAAACCATGCTGGCAGTCAACAATGGCCTTACCTATGTGATCGAATAATTTGCGTTGGATTATGTCATCGAATATCTTTGCCAGAGTTCCCTGTTTAACTATGGGTCTATAGTTGCAGACATCGTTGCGGTCACCAGACTTATATATGGGATTAATTGAACAAAGCTTCCACGAATCTAAGAAAATTCCACAGGTCAGACATTCTTGAAAAAGAAGTGACAGGGGCTTCGCCACAGCATTTGAACAAATTTTAAAAAACATAGGACAGAATCCCTCCGTATCAGATTTTGTACTGTTTGTCAGTTTTGAGATTGACAGAAGCACATCATCGGTCGTAATAGCGAAGGAAGAGATAGATAAAGCAGGCGCAGAAAGGTGGGCAGAACCTTATGGGGATGCAGATTTGAGATACACTTTTTGAAAGAGTTTGGCAAACAGGTTGCATGCACCTTGCGTGTTGCTGGATACTTCACCATCATATTCCATACTAGTCGGAAAACCGTTAGTTTTCCTCTTAGAATTTATGACAGACCAAAAACAGAATGGGTTTGATTTCAAGTTAGACTCTATTTTGACCATATAGTTCTTATAAAGAAACTTATTAAGGCAATCAAATGTTTTTTTAAGTCTAATATAGATAAGACGATCAGTTTCATCATTGCTCTTTTTATGTTTCTTAAACGCTTTATTTTTAGAGTTCTTGAGGCTACTCAGCTTCGCATTAAACCACGGCGGCTTATTACTCGGAACCGATCTCTTTAAAGGTACAAAATTCGAGATTGATGATAAGAGTTTTTGACGCAAATTTGCGTAAGAGGCTTCTGGGCTATTAGCTGCACCCAAGAATGACCAGTCTACAGCTAATAAAAACTCATTCATGGCTATAGTGTCAGCCCTGGAATAATTGTATGCGAACGAGGGTTCCGCTGGTTTCTTATCGAAATTATAGTACTCGAACTTGACAAGCAAGGCGTTATGATGAAGACTATTTTCCAGAATTGGAGACGAGCATTCAAGGCATGACAATCTGAGATCATCGGATGCAAAAATTAGGTCTAGGAATCTACCGTTACTGTTAGGATAATAAAGGGTGTTTTTTTTAGGGGTATAGAACTTCGAATTGAAATAAAACACAAGAAAATCGTTTTAAGGTCCATCAATTTAGCTTTATTGGAAGGATAATTTTATGCCATTAATGTTTAAATATGATTTCGGGCATGTGGCCGCCGCGGCTGGCTCGAATAAAGCCAATTCTACAGGTCCAATTTTCAACCACTTTTTCGAGCATATGGGGCCGTATGTCGGCAATAACGCCACGAATGTTGGCTTCCAATTCCCCTAACGTTTCTGGTTTGTTGGTGTAGACGAGCGACTTCACATAGCCCCAAAGAAAATAATCCAATGGTGTCAAATCACACGACCTTGGTGGCCAATTGACAGGTCCATTCCGCGAAATTATGCGCTCATCGAATGTTTCCTTCAATAAATCGATTGTGACGTGCGCTGTGTGGCATGTAGCGCCGTCTTGTTGGAACCACAACTCATCCACATTCATGCCATCCAATTCGGGAACAAAATAGTCGGTTATCATGGCTCTATACCGGTCTCCATTAACGGTAGCTGCCTCTCCAGCATTATTGCGGAAGAAGTATGGCCCAATGACTCCACCAGCCCATAGAGCACACCAAACAGTCAGTTTTTGTGGATGTAATGGCGTTTCAAGGGTCTCATGTGGATTCTCTTCACTCCAAATGCGGCAATTTTGCTTGTTGACGTAGCCATTCAACCAAAAATGAGCCTCATCACTGAACAAAATTTTGCGATGAAAATCAGCATCGAAATCAATCTCATTTTCGGCCCATACACCAAAATCACGACGCATTGCATGGTCTCGCGGCTTTAATTCTTGCACAAGCTGGATCTTGTAAGGTCGCAAGCCAAGATCTTTGCGCAAAATCTTCCATAAAGTTGATGGACAAAGCTCCAATTGCTGTGCACGGTGGCGAATCGATTCATTCGGGTCCTCTTCAACACTTTGCTCTACAGCGGCAATTGTTTCTTCGGTGCGCACTGTTCGACGTCTCTGCGGATGCGTATTATCACATAGAGTAAACGTAGTGCAAAAACGATCCATGGTTAACCGAATTAATTGCTCTGATGGACGATTATGTCGACCATAAAATGGACGGAGCTCACGGTAAACTTCGCGAACTGAACCATTATTTTCGAAATAAATTTGCACGATTTGCAAGCGTTGTTCTTTTGTCAACCTGTTCATGATGAAATGGCAAACCAAACTGAACATAAATGACATTAGAGTTGCCAGATTTGACCACAAAATGCCAGTTTTATCTCTATTCGAAAAACAAACCTGTAAAAAAACACCCTATAGTTGCATTGTGTAAGACCATGTGAGAACAGGGTGCTTACAACTAGCATATCGATATCGGTTTTAATATTGGATGGAGCATTGCAATCGTTCAACCAAGAGATATTACTTAAATTAATGTCTCCTAAGTATACAATCTCAGATATATTAATATTACCAATGACAGATGTCAAAATTATCCATATGTCTCTGATAGATTGTGATGTCGCTGCTTGTTGGAATATAAGACAATAGGAAAATTATTGTTTTATTACCAGCAAACTCTACGCTCACACAAATCTGCTCTATATCACCATTATTATAGTTAATATTGATGGATTTACTACATAGATCAGCCCTGACAGCAAGCAGTACACCACCACCTCTCTCGAGACCAGTTGCAGATGGGCAACGATCATTTCGAAATACATGATAGTAACTGTCGAAGAATTCATTAGTCGAAAAATTATCATTTAACCAAGGTTCAGTAAGAGCTATAATATCATACTCATGAGAAATAATATTACAGTAAAACATAGATGATTTGGTGCGCATACCACTGACGTTTTGATAATAAATAGTATAGATCGATCTTGATACATTAGTGAGACGAGGAATATATAAGTCCTCGGTTGAAGGCAAACTAACATAATTCAGCTGAGCTAGGGTTGTGACTTCGGATTCCCTGGCTGTTGAAAAAAACGGAATGGGTGCACAGTTACTTTGTCGGGCCAAACCTCCGGCATCATGCACTTATCAAGTAGATTTGGAGGAATGCCTAATTTGAAGCTTACACGGTATAGAGAGTCGAGTGCTGCATCCTTTTTAACAAGAATGTGGCACTCAAGAAGTTGCTTACAGATGCCTGTCTGCGTCTCGACATAAGCCAAGATGTCTTTGGATGTGACACTTGGTTTGAATGATGAAACATGCAACCATTTCAATTGGGATGCAACAGCGAGTTCCGCGTTAGTATTACATCCAGTAATGCATTGCTTGCCAAGTGAACTGGCTATGGCTATATTGAATTCGATGATTCCTTGATTATTAATCTTGGTTTCGATCACTATAAAGTCAAATAAACACACGCACAACAATTAGCTAGTTTAACTTACTAGTATAAATTATTGCTCTTTTTTATACCAACAATATTTGTTGTTGCTTTTTTATACCAACAATATTTGTTGATTTACGTATAAACGCAATACAAATTCCCGAGTTTGGTAACTCCACAGTAGTTCACTGTATAATACTTGAATACAAACTGATCAACCTGCCTTGCTTGGTAACTGCCTTATATAGTCCAACAGCGTGCTACCCTACGCACCTCTATTCGAGTTCTCGAAGGGTCGGTGTTAGTTATTGACATCTCCTCTTTGCCTTGTATTCGCAGACACTCGGTATACGCGTGTATGCATGCTTAGTGGTGGGAGTGTTATTGAGTTAGGGATGGTACATGCTTGAGAATAATCACCATCCTGCCCTCCTTCGGGACGATCAGACATATTGCCCAAACGCTACTAGACATTCATTGGTTGGCACCGCTTTATTAAACCTTATTTTCTCCAGGGATTGAAACTCCGATACAATCCTCTCCTGCAGAGATTCCCACAATGCATTACACTGTCACATATTCCACCCAATTTGTCCGTTATTTATTCCGCATGGATTTGTGCCCTCGTTCCCAGTGGTACCCGGAAAACATTCCTGCAACTCATTTCTTCAGGTTTTCGTTCAGTTCCCTCATGCCCAGTGCACTGTTTCACTTTATCCACTAAGTTGCGTTGCTTCCTGGGACCATGACCACCAGATGTTCGTATTTTATCCTCAGCGCACTTGGCAATCCATTCTCTTATAGATTGTCGGCAAACAATTCAATAGAACAGCCTCTTTTCTTTCTGCAGCGTTTTCTTTATTCCCATGTGCATCCGATCTAAGCAACTATGCGACGCTTTGATGACATCTCGAACTCTTGCCTGAGGAACAGCAGTAAGTGCTCGATGATTCCGACCATCTTCACTTTCCCATAGCCGATGCAAATAACCATTGTGCCCAGTATGCTTTTGCAATGCGACTCTCTGTTACCATCTCTTCTCTTCTTGGCTGTTTCTTTTCCTTCAGTCCTTCAGTTAGCAACACACGTTCCAAATCTGGATCTTCCTCCTGGTCTTGCCGAATCTCTTCAGGAGGAACCTGTCCATGAAAGCCAATGGTCGAAAAGCAACCTCTGCCTTACGAGGCTCCTGCCGCTTCATCCCCATGTGTGCTATAGCCACTATTGTGTGCTATAGCCACGTTGATGTGAATGTCTCTCTCAGCCAAGAAGTCGATGCCAATGATGACCTCGGCGACAATATTCGTTACCAAGAAGTTGTGATAGTTAGCCACATTCCCAATCACAACTTTACACGTCACTTCTCCTAGGACTTGCTTGCTTTCACCAGTTACTGTCCACAACTTAGCTTTCCGCAGTGGTCTCACCTTCCCGCTGACCAAGTCACGCCGAATGATGGAATGTGTAGCGACAGTCAGCAAGCGCTTTTTCCTTCGACATACCCTTTAACAGTAGCATTACTAGCTTTTCGTCCGAGTTGTGACACAGAGATTATGGGGCATTAATCTTGCTCATCTTCCCCAGCTTTCCGTTTACGGCCACTTGAATTGCTGGGATTACTGGTTTTCCCCACCTGAAGCATTTAAGAGCACCATCACTTTTCTTCTGTTATCCGTTCAATGCTTCCAAAATTTTGTCAACCCAAGCTGGCGTTTCCACTTCTACGCGATGAGCTTTGTATGCAGGCGTACTCAAAAGCGAGGCTATTTCCTGCGTAGGAGCATGCGATACCATTTTCGCTTCGTCTCCACATCACGTATTCCATTTATGAAACAGTGGATTTTTACCCTCTCCGTATACTCTACGGGTGCGTCTGCATTTGCAAGATGGGCCAAGCTCTCGACTTCCAATGCAAATTCCTGCAAAGTCTCATTAGGTTCGTGGAAGCGATTCTGTAGCTCTATTTGTTATATCTACTTTCGATGTTCGCTACCATAGCGTCTTTCAACTGCACCCATCAATGCCTCATAATTGTTTCGTTCGCCTTCAGGAATATTCTGTAATATTTCGGCTGCATGTCCTTTCAATGGCACGAACAATGCACTTTGTCTTCACTGCCCCAATTATTCACCGCAGCCGTCTTCTCAAATTGCAGCTTAAAAACCTTGAATGGAACAGAACCATCAAAGGAAGGGGATTTTACCGTAGGAGTATTCTCTGAGGCAGCTGGACGGTTCAGTTGCAGCTCCTGGATACAGCCCTTCAAAGTCGTTCCCTGAACACCTATTGCACTTGTGTTATCTTTGCATCTTGCACTTCTAGTTTCGATGGCACCCTTGCATCCTGCTCTTCCAACTGCGATGGGATATATTTATTTATTTATTTCAGTCTACTGATTGCATGAATCTTACAGACTAGACAATTTATCCACTTATAAATTAGTGTCAAAAGACGACTTTAATGTATTATAAAAACAATTAACAGTTAATATTTAATTAAATAAGGTAAACAAGGTAAGTTTAAAAAAATAAAAGTTAACATTAAAATCGATAACATCGGCGTATTTATTGCAAAGACGAACGCATCTAGTGATAGGCTCATTCAGCGAATATTTATTTCTACTAATTGGTTCAACGAATAAACGATTGTATCTCAAGTTTCTTGGGGGTAAATATAAATTAAATAAAGAGTTGATATGATCACAGTCAATTTTGTTATTGACCACCTTGTATACAAATATTAATGAATTATAAAGTCTGCGGTCATGCAAAGACTGCAAACCCAAAAGTTAACGTCTGCTATTGTATGATGGGGGACCATCATGCCAGGTCATGTTGTGTAGGGCAAATTTCGTAGAGACTTTCTGAACCTTTTCAACTTTATCAGAGTATACTCGTACATCGTAGTAGGGGTTCCATATCAAGGAGCAATACTCCAGTCGACTACGAACAAGGGAAACAAATAATGATTTCAGCGTGTTAGGGTCCTTAAAGTCACGATTATTTCTTCGAATGAAACCGGAAAGCGCAAACGACTTAGAGACAATGAAGTCAATGTGCTTACTGAATGTGAGCTTTGTATCAAAAATCACCCCTAGATCCTTCATATCGGAGCAACGATTAAGCACATCGTTGCACAAGATGTATTCAAAACGAAACGCTTCTAATTTTCTGGTATACGTTACTATAGCACATTTCTTAGTATTCAAGTACAAGTTATTTGATCTACACCAAGTTTCAAAATTAAGTAAATCCGCTTGTAAATTCCTACAGTCGGAAATGCTATCAACTTGCAGCATAAGTTTAACATCATCGGCAAACATCAGACATTTCGCAAATTTAAAGTGAAAGGGTAAATCATTGATGAAAAGTAAAAATAATAGCGGACCACAATGAGTACCTTGCGGAATACCTGACCAAGCATTAACATTGGTGTTTGATGAGACTGAACCCATTTTCACAAATAGTTTCCTTCCGCTAAGAAAACTAGCGAAGAATTTCAGAAGCTCTCCAGTAATACCATAGAGTTTCAATTTATACAGTAGGACGACGTGGTCCACTTTATCAAAGGCTTTGGAGAAATCGGTATATATCACATCTAGTTGTGAAATGCAATTAAATGCCTTCACGATGTCATTGGAGACTAAGAGTAAATTTGAACATGTGGATCTCCCAGGCATGAACCCATGCTGACAATTGCTTATTATGTTAGATACGTGAAGGTAAAGTTTAGAATGAATGATGTTATCGAACAGTTTGGCCAACGTTCTCTGCTTCACTATAGGCCTGTAGTTACGTATATCGTTAAGGTCGCCTGATTTAAAAATTGGAGTTATAGAACAGACCTTCCATGCGTCAATAAAAACACCACTAGAAAGGCACCTATTGAAGATTTGAGTGATAGGACTCACAAGGGAGTCCACTCATAGTTTATATATGCCTTCTGTTCTTCCATTCGAGGTCTCATGTACGTCTGGGATGTCATGTGTGTCTTCTGTTCCTCCAGCTGAGATGCCATTCGAGATATAATACGTGTATCCTGTTCTTCAAGCTGAGATACTATGCAAGTTTTTTGTTCTTCCATTTTGGTCGATATCTGAGTCAATACAGCCAATATCATATTTGTGTCCACATTTGCCACTGGATTCGAAGGCTCCTTCTCTTTCAAATTTGTCGGTGCGTCTTCCACAAGATGAAACACATATTCGGCAACGGTAATTCCTTCTGCTTCCATATCCTCTCGCAATCGTGACTGTAACTCGGATTTATTGCCTGTAGTGTTTAATCCGCGTTGCTCCAACACATTTTTGAGTTGCTGAATTGTCATATAGTCTTACCTGGTAGCCATATAATACCAATGCAATCCCCCAGTTTGCGAGTAAGCGAGCCGTGCATGCTAGCTTTAGCCGGGTTCTAAGCTCGTCGGATTGGGGTGGGTTCTTTCTCGCTACTTTTGCGCAAACGCTCGACCGTACCAAAAAACTCCATGCACTATTTACCCTACTTCCACCGCACATCTACAAACATAATAAATTCCCCCATAAAAATAACCCTTTAGCTTATGAACGGACGGACTATAGCAATGAACGAAACTAAAGATTCAAATCCGAGAAGCAATATATCCGCTTCTTTTATCTCCCCTACCCAACCATTGCGAGATACGCATTCCCAGTATCGCCAAACCCAAAAAATTTCCACAGATCTACGGATCAATCATCCCACGAAATAAAGAATCCTATCTCTTCATCTTAAAAATTTACAATATTTCATTTATTAATTAAATTCAATTTTATGTACATTTTTGGTACTTAATCTTAATACCGCTTTCTTCTAAATGTTTATTGACTTACAAAAAAAACTACATTTTAGTAATTCATTTTACAATCTTTTTTTTTGAGCACCCTAATATCCACTTTCTTATCTCAAAACAGTAATAATTTACATTGTATTCAAATAGTGTAATTTTGTAGCAATTTATTTATATATGTATATATGTATATATATATTCATATTTGTGTTTGAAAGAGGGATCAAGTTATCAAGAAAAAACAATAAGATCTCTTATAGTCCAATTACCCACCGACGCACGTACGCAGTATGTGTCAGCTGACACGACCTGTCTTATAATGTGAACGAACACTCACCGACGTTCAATTTTTCCGTATACGTAGAACGTTCCGTAGAAATCAAAGAAATTTTGATTTTTCCCGTAAGAACGTGTCAGCTGATTGCTCTCTCATATGACAGTGTTACCTATTCATATGTGTGTATGCTGGTTATGGATCGTTTGCAGTTGCTTTGCAAAAACACCTCAAAATACCTTTTAAATTTTCGTAATAATGTTGAAATAACCTGAAATTACGATATTAAGTTGTTGCTTTTAAATAAATTGACTGACTAGCATTAACACCAACAATAATGTAAGCCTAGAAACCCGACGGAGAATTACTTTTGCAAACAAATGCTACTTCGGACTGAGTAGGCAATTCAAAAGTAAAGTCCTCTCTCGACGAACGAAAATAACACTCTATAAGCCACTCATCGCACCCGTCCCTCTATATGGTGCAGAAGCGTGGACACTAATAGTTCAATTACCCACCGACGCACATACGTAGTACGTGTCAGATGGCACGACCTGTCTTATGAGAGTGCCATGTAAACGAACACTCACCGACGTTAAATTTTTCCGTATACGTAGAACGTTCCATAGAAATCAAAGAAATTTTAATTTTTTCCGTAAGAACGTGTCAGCTGTTTGCTCTCTCATATGACAGTAGTGCCTATTCATACGTGTGTATGCGGGTTATGGATCGTTTGCCGTTGCTTTACAAAAATACCTCAAAATACCTTTTAAATTTTCGTAATAATGTTGAAATAACCTGAAATTACGATATTAAGTTGTTGCTTTTAAACAAATTGACTGGCTATAATTATTTAATATTAATTTCGGACACTCATAAAATGAAAAATAATTGTTTCACAAGTACACGTTTGAGTTAGCATGCATGAAAACTGATCAATGGCAACATTGTATTGAATATAAACAACAGAAAATGGCTGATTTCTCCATTGGGGCCACGGGCATAGGATTCCCTCAAACGTACGTACGTGCGGGATACGTAAACGTACGTTACACACGTCGGTGGGTAATTGGACTATTAGGCAAAAAAAAACAACAACAATATATGCAATTACTAATCAAACGTATGCACAGTTTACATATCTAAAAAGCTAGGTATTTAGGCTTGTGAGATCGCATTGCCTTTCTGATAACTAGCAAGGTAAATAAATTGGAAAAAGAGTATAAAAATAAGAGCACTTACATTTGTCTGAGCGATGTCAGCAGGCGCCGGTTTCTCACTACTATACAAATATATATGCTTGGACACAAAAAAAATACTTTTTACGTTTGGTCGTACAAACTTTACCTCTATACAAATATTACCGCTAGAAATTTACGCACGCAGTGCATCGTAATAAAAAATTTATATAATGAACTTTTATGAGCATATGCTCAGAATAATAGCGTAAACTTATAACACTAAATTTAGAATATTATAATCTATTTTTAAGCGTTCTCCGAACTTCAAATTATTTTTGTCTTGTTAGTTTGTATATTAATTCAATGTGTTTTTAGAACTTGATTGAATATCAAATACAATATACTTTTTTTTTTTTTCCTATGCCCACAGGCTTCATAAAAATATATGAAAAGATAATAATTTTTGTATAGTTAGGAACATCTAGCTCCGATACCTATCTAAAGAAATGGTGTAGTTGGTGCTGATCTCCAAGAAATTCATGGATTAAAGCTCTGGCACGTTTACGACACAGCCAGGCTGGTTTTCACAGATTTGTATGCAACGGCACATACTCGTAAACGTGTGTTTAATTCGACATTTGGTTAAGAAGGCTTCAACCTCCTTCGCTCTAAATTGACTGCCGTTGTCACTTACGACATACTCAGGTTTTTCGAAAACGTCAAAAACTTGAACTTGTAAAAAGATGATAATAGGAGACGTTGTTGATTTCTTGAGTGGGCACAGGAAGGTAAATTTTGACATGTGATCGGGTGCAATGAAAATTCTTATGAGGCCACTTTTTAATCTAGGGAAAGGACCAATGAGATCAATATATAACCGTTGCAAAATCCTCTTAACTGGTTTATATTTTCCCATAGGTGGACGCAAAACTTTGGTAGGATATTTCGTTGTCTTACATACTTCGCAGTTAGATACGTAGTCCGCTACGTCTTTATACAGTCCTGGCAAGTACAAATATCGACGTATCCTTTCTGTGGACTTTGATACACCACCATGTGCACTGGTTGGAGTATCGTGAACATTCTTCATCACCTCAATTCGCAAAGAATGTGGTACTAACAACTTCCAAGCCGCGTTCTCCTTCTCTGGGTCGCCATTATAGAACTCGTTTCTATGATAAATGTATTTGCCACACACCTTAAAATCGGGACATTTGTCAGGTTGCCTTTCCAACTTTCGCTATCCATAAAGGCTTCGGAAGAAATATCTATGTCTGGAGAATAGTCGACAGTGAGCGATGCTACTTCGCCCTCTGAGTATATGCGTGACAGAGCATCCGGAACGACATTCGCAGTTCCTTTCCGATGCTCGATTTTAAAATCGAATGCTTGCAATTTGAGAGCCCAGCGAGCTAAAGCCCGCTGAGGCCAGTCTGGTTTATTAACCAACGCAAGCTTGCGTGGTCTCTTATAACTGTAAAAGGTTGACCCTCTACATACGCTCTGAACTTCTTGATGGCCAAAACAGCCGCTAAACACTCTCTTTCTGTCACCGAATAGTTTTGCTGTGCTCTATTCAATTTTTGTGACATGTAAGCAATAGGGATTTCATGACCTTCCTCGTTCCTTTGCGCAAGTACAGCATCTACTCCATGCAAGCTTGCGTCGCATTGAATGAGAAAAGGTTTCTGAAATTCAGGATTCGCTAAAGGGGAGCAGATGTTAATCGTGATTTGATTAGATCGAGCGACTCTTGTGCTTCTGCTGACCATTCGAATGATTTCGCTTTCTTCAACAGTTCAGCCAATGCGTTACTTCAGCAAATTGTGGTACAAACCGCCGATACCATCCCGCCATACCAAGGAAACGGCGAAGCTGCTTCACAGTCTTGGGTACTGGGTAGTTTACTATTGTGGACACTTTATCGGGGTCTGTTTTTAATGTGCCTAAGCCCACTATATAACCCAAATACCGAACCTCAGTCAAACAAAATTTACTTTTTGAGATGTTTATTGTCAGTCCTGCTTTGCGAATATGACTGGCAACTTCCTCAAGTAGTTTAAGATGTGACTCGAAATCTTCTGACACTAACAATAAGTTATCAAGGTAAACAAATACTTTTTCTGTAAGGTAGTAGGGTATCACACGGTCCATTAATCGGCACATTGTCTGAGGAGCATTACAAAGTCCAAATGGCATTACCGTATATTGATAAAGTGGCCTATTTGGTACCGTAAAAGCCGTCTTTTCACGAGAATTCATTTCCAGAGGGATTTGCCAAAAGGCATCCTTTAAATCCAAGCTGGAAGTGAATTCCGCACGTGGTAATCTCACCAATATCCCTTCAATGTGTGGGAGAGGATATGCATCTTTTACGGTCAAAGCGTTTACTTTCCGACTATCTAAACATAGGCGCACTTTACCCGGTTTTCGAACCAAAACCACCGGAGAGGCCCATGGACTACTGAACTCTTCAATGGCTCCTAAGGCTAGCATCCTATCCAACTCCTCACACATAAGTTTTTCAGCTGCTGGAGAAACTGGACAATGAAGCTGTTTTACAGCCTTTGCATCCCCAACATCGATAATATGTTCGACTAAGGAAGTTTTGCCCAGCCCTTCTTTACTAAAATTCGGGAAACCAGAGATTGCAAGTTGCAGTCTGCTCTGTTGATTGTTATTCAAGACATGCACTGTTGGGTCTACATCCTCTATGTCAATCTCACTTATATATTAGTCGCTATTTTGAATTCCTTCCAAAAATCAACACCGAGATAAATATCTTGAGTCAGCGTTGGAATAATATAAAAATTAATAAATTTAGTTTCGTTTTTGTAAGCTATTTCTAATGTCACAACACCAGCTATTTCTTGTCTAGAACCATCAGCTGTGTTGTTTCAAGTTGTTGGATAACACCTTTCTTGCTAACTTCCCTCCTAAGCAACTCACGGGTGCTCCAGAGTCAAGAAATCCTAACTGAGACTCCACTAGGATTTGAATGGACGCATATGGCCGAATGTCATCCGGTTTATGGAAAATCGAAAAAAGTGATTTTAACCTACATTGCTTTTGCTTAACGTCAGCGTTCATGAAAGGGTATGACTGGTGAAAGTTTAGGTATTCGTTCAGCAAAGGAATTGGAATTTTTCAAAATACTTTTGTTTTCCCTTACTTTAGGTGATCCGATTTCTTGAAGGGATGTCTGATCTTGTTGTTGACATCCCGTGCCTCGTTTGCCGGGTTGTTACACCTCGGGCAATTCGGTAAGAAAAATGCAATAAGTCCACATCCGTAACAAAATACCCTTCGTGGCTTAATGCAGTTTTTGTAATGATGTCCACTACCGTCGCAGTTCCAACAGGTTCGTTCTGCGAAGTGTTCATTGGCAACAATGCTATCACAATGTCTTTCAGTGTAGCAAGCTTCCTTGTTATCGTCTATTTCTGATATGTTTTTGCGCCCCAGACCTTGCACATTCGATCGTTGCACAGGAGCTTTCATTTGCATTTCGGGAAAGAGATTCTCTCTGCGCCGGCAGGCCTTTGGCTGCAAATTTCTTACAACTATTTCCACCAGCTCTTGTTCTGATAAAGGATGTTTTAGGCTGTTTGCTGCAGTTAAAATATGGTCTAAGTAATTCTCAAAAGATTCTCCCGCCTTTTGCTTCAAATTCCGAAGACATTCTTTTATTTCGAAATCTGTGCACACACATGTCAATCCAATCTAAATCTCGCACCGAGTGATGGTACCTCCAAAACCAGCGTTTTGCATTTTCTTCAAAAAGCATGTGCACGTTTTGACACAGGTACCGGTAATCACCTAGTAATGTGGTAAGGGTTAAAGCATTAACCCTGTATATTCGTCGACAGGTATGCTAGTAAGTAAGTAGTAACCATCGTACGATAGTTACCAACCTAAAATTATTTTGCACGCGATCGATGGGGTTACACCACTAACTACCTCGCGTCTAACTGGATTATATAGTGAGCTCTGCTCCTGGTTAGAATCGTTGACTGCAATATCGCTTGATCGATTCATTCTTTCTGATTCTTGGATTAAGTTACGCGTTTCTGCTACTTTAAGACCTTGAAAATACTTATCGAGAGATTCGCCAACTAATCTACCTACATCCTCCTGCATTTGTCTTGCAAATCGTTCTTCATAATTTCGAAAACTTTCTTGTACTACATTATTTATATGGTTTATATTTTCATCATCATCACATGTTATTATTATTTCTGTAAGGTCTTTTTGTGTTAGTTCCTAATTTTCTGCTCTCGTTAAAGGGACATTTCTTGAGTTAATTCATATTGATGTTGTCAATAAACTCAAGTTTATGGCTCAATGTGAATGTAATATAAGTGGTGGAATTTCAAATAGCTGTTTGCGCATATTTGTATAATTTTTTGTGGTCTCACAACAAGTATAGCTGAAAATCTTTTTTTATACACCTGTGATAAAACACATAATTGGTAAGTTCTAAGATGTGCATTTTTACATGAATTACATGTGTTCACGTTTTGTTCATATTGTTAGATTACAATGCCTAGGGCCACCTTAAATCCTTCAACTGAGCGAAGAAGACGTCAAGAAGCTAGAAGAAGTCGACCAAGCCAGCAACGAAATATTCATCTAGCCCATGCAAGGCAAAAAATGCGTAACCGCTGGCAGGAACAAAGTGATCAAGTGGTAGTCCAGCGTAGGAGTGACTTGGTACCATCATATATTTTAAAGTTAAGCAGTGACACAAATTCTAGGAAAATACAGGAAAAGCTTCCAAAAACTTATTGTTGCGCACGCCTCGGAATCATTCAAGAACCACATAGCGTTGGACGTATGGATCAACAATGTATATTTTGTATGGCAAAACTATTTGCAAATGAAGTTAGCGATAGAAGTTCCTCAATTTGTTGTCACAAAGGGAAGGTGAGTTTGCCAGAAATTTCTGTATGTGAAGAACTTAAAACTATAATCGAACGCAATGACTCTGTAACAGAAAACATAAGAAAACTTAACAACGCTCTAGCATTTGCATCAGTTCAAGTAAACTTTGTTAACAGTTTTATTTTGTTTTGTTGTTTTTCCGACAGGGTGAATAATTGATGTATATTGGAACGATTTTTCGTCATCCCTTGTATAATTTGGTTTTGAGACAAACCGGTTTCGGCGTTGTGCCATCATCAGTGTCGATTTTCGTTCTGATCTGCTGTTGTCGTTTGTCTTGTATTTGTAGTAGGTAGCAGGTAACGTCAGCATGGGTGTCTGTTTGTGTACGTGTGTGCATGTGTTGTGTGTGTACATTCAGAAACGGGGTGGTTTGCATCGATCGGTTTTTGTGTGGTTGACTGAGGCAGGTAAAAGTTGGTGATTTTTGTTGTTTGACCTTTTTGATCTTTTGCGTGTTTTGTGTTTATGTCTCGGTGCGTGTGAGTTTGTTGTACCTCAGTAGTTGCTTTGTTTTTTGTAAGCCAATTTTAAAGGTTCGAATATTGTGTCGGAAACAGTGTTTGTCTGTTCGTTTATTATTCTACCGTCGAATGTTTTTTGTTTGTAGATTTCCATGTTTTCGAGTACGTTCAAACGTCGGCCTTTTGCTTGTACATGTAGGCCCTTGACTGTTTTTTTTAAGGATTCCAGGGGGGCCATTTACTCTCCACCATGTGATTCGCAAAGTTGGACTCTGGTATGATGGTTGGATTCCGTATCTTTTTGTTGTAATCTCTAATGTGTTCTCTGAACCTCGTTCTTACTTGTCGTCCTGTTTGTCCTATGTAACTGTGCTGGCATTCACAAGTGAGCTTGTATACACCATGGCTGCTAAACGGATCTTCTGAGTTAGTTTTGGTCCGGGTTTGTGTACTTTCCTCTCCATTGTTTTTTTTTTTTTTTTTTTTTTTTTTTTTTTGCAAAAATAACAAAGAGACTTCCTAAGATATGAGTTGAAAAACCAGTACGCCAAGAAAGATGGAATAAATGCCGAAATTCGAGCCATCCATTTAAGATTTGCGGAGCAATTACCTACCCATACGTTAATGGAATGCTTCGAGCGCATAAGGACTGAGGTCGAACATGAACTACAACAGAAATACAGGACGCTGAACCGGAAACTAGATAAGCTGACAGGACGTCGCGAGCGGGACAACAACGACAGTGGCAATCACCGCGGCGGAAGAACAACTTCTTAAAAAGGGACTGAAACACAATGTTATAGACCAAAAGGAAAAGAGAAAAACGGAACAGGCGATCGTAGACGCAGAGGTCGCAATATCATTAATACCAGTTGAGGAACAAGAGCTCGCAAGACACATGTGCAGAGAAATAATAAACAAGGAAGTGAAAGCAAAGGAAGGACAGAAGAGAAACACGGAGCAAAAAACAGTCAAGAACCTACAACATAAACTCAGGATAAACAACACTGTCGCAACGAAGGCGGACAAAGGCAACACAACTGTGCTTATTGAAAAAGATGAGTATATAACAAAAACCGAAAAACTCATCGAGGATATGGAATGTCGTAGAATAAGAGTGAACCCCACGGATGAATACCAGAAAGAAATCAAAGTGGCTATAAAAACTGCAACAAATATAATAGATACAAACTCGGCATATACATTAGTCCAAATGAACCCGTCAACTCCACCACTGATTGCGCTACCAAAAATCCACAACCCAGGCAATCCAATGAGACCATTGATTAATTTTAAATCGGCACCATGCTATAAGCTATCTAAATATTTAAAAACAATATTGAAGGATACACCGGAACTTAGCAACGCACGCACCATAACTAATACATCTGAACTAATTGACAAACTTAGGACCGTTGAAGTGACAAAGGACAGCAAATTGATATCTTTCGACATAAAAGATCTATACACATCAATACCACTAGCAGAGACATTGAACATAGTAAACTCTATAACACTACGTAAAACAAAAGATAAAGTAAGAAGTACGCAAATCACAAACACGGTAAGAACCACTCTACGTCAAAACTGTTTTCAATTCAACAATAAAATATATAGACAAACAAACGGACTTGCGATGGGAAACCCAACTTCGGCTATTCTTATGGAAGCGTTTATGCAAAACCTGGAAAAAGAGTATATACAGGAATTGAATTCCAAATTTGGCGTGTTATTTTACGCTAGGTACGTGGATGATATGATATGCGTTTTAACTACCAACAACGAAGAGCAAGTACTGGAGTACCTCAACAAGCAGCATGGGAACATAAAATTCACAATGGAAACCGAAAAAGACGGAGGAATCAATTATCTGGACCTCACAATAAGTATTGATAAAGCTACCAATAAATTCAACTACGACATATATAGGAAACCAACGGCCACCGACACAATAATACATAATACCTCGAACCACCCACAACAACATAAAAATGCAGCGGTAAGGCACTTAGTACAAAGATTGGAAAGAACACCTCTTACACAAGAAGCATATACAAGAGAGCTTGGAATAATATATAACATTGCTACAAACAACGGATATAAAAAAGCACTAGTAGATAAACTCTGGAGAGACCTTAGAGAACACAAAAGAAACAATGGAGAGGAAAGTATGCAAACCTGGACGACAATGACATATACTGGAAGGGCAACACATAAATTAGCAAGTTTCCTTAGAAAATACAACATCAACACAGCGTTCAAAGCATCGAACAATTTAGGACGGAAGCTAGGAACCAAAACTAACTCAGAAGATCCGTTTAGCGGCCATGGTGTATACAAGCTCACTTGTGAATGCCAGCACAGTTACATAGGACAAACAGGACGACAAGTAAGAACGAGGTTCAGAGAACACATTAGAGATTACAACAAAAAGGTACGGAATTCAGCCATCATACCAGATTCCAACTTTGCGAATCACATGGTGGAGAATAAATGCCCCCCAGGAAACATCCAAAAACAATCAAGGTCCAACATGTACAAGCAAACGGCCGACGTCTGAACGTACTCGAAAACATGGAAATCTACAAACAAAAAACATTCGACGGTAGAATAATAAACGAACAGACAAGCACTGTTTCCGACACAATATTCGAACCTTTAAAATTCGCTTACAAAAAACAAAGCAACTACTGAGGTACAACAAACTCACACGCACCGAGACATAAACACAAAACACGCAAAAGATCAAAAAGGTCAAACAACAAAAATCACCAACTTTTACCTGCCTCAGTCAACTACACCAAAACCGATCGATGCAAACCACCCCGTTTCTGAATGTACACACACAACACATGCACACACGTACACAAACAGACACCCATGCTGACGTTACTTGCTACCTACTATAAATACAAGACAAACGACAACAACAGATCAGAACGAAAATCGAAACTGATGATGGCACAACGCCGAAACCGGTTTGTCTCAAAACCAAATTATACAAGGGATGACGAAAAATCGTTCTAATATACATCAATTTGTTAACATCCCTGGAAGAAGCCCCTCCTTTTGTTTCAAGCTAAACGGTCAAGTATATCATAGAATGGGAGGTTTACAACCACCTGAGGGCGAAACACACTCATATGCTGGGCTCTTTATTTTAGACAATGATGATGCTTTGCAGTATCGTACAAACCGAGAGGTTAATAAGAGCTGTTGTCAATTTCTTATGAACCAACTACAAACAATGCTTATAGCCGTTATCCGTATGCGAGTTTATTCAATTGTGTCAAAGATATGTCTAAAAATATTGCTGAAATGCAAATACAATTTACTACGGGAAATGCTTTCCATCCCGGAAGATAAAATGCACCCACTGTATCTGAAATTGCGGCAGTTTTTTGGGTCAAGATGGCGTTCCACCAGGCACATTTGACTTTAAAATTTCTTATAAGTCAGATGGATCTCTTAGTAAAATATCGTATCTGAATCCCCATTCCGATCCAATGTGCTATCCTCTGCTCTTTCCCTGTGGAGACGCAAGATGGAGACCAGGTATGCAACATGTCGACATCCACGCAACTGAAATACGAAGCGTTACTACTCAATTGCAATATTATTGTTACCGTTTAGCAATAAGAGGTGAATTTAATATAATACAAGCTTCAGGCAAATTATTTCAGCAATACGTTGTAGACAGTTATGTCAAAGTGGAGGGCTCCAGAGTTGCATACATTAGATCACATCTAAAAGATTAAAGAGTTGAAAGCTATAAAGGGTTAATGGATTTCCTTCATGCAGATGCCCAACAAATAGGTGCAGCTACAGAACTTCCTGTTATTCTTCCGTCTTCGTTTCTTGGTAGTCCGAGGAACATGCTTCAAAATTATCAAGATGCTATGAGTATAGTATCCCGCTTTAGGAAACCAGACAATTTCCTTACATTTACTTGCAACCCTAAATGGATTGAAATAACATCAGAACTTAAGCCGTATGAGAGGACAGAAAACAGCCCTGATTTAATCTCAAGAGTATTTCATCTAGAGTCAGGCGATTCGAAGATATCACTTTTTCAGCCCAAGCGACATTTAAGCAAAAAATTGAAAATATATTTATTTTTACGTCGAATATTGCATTTAAGGAAGTTTTGTAAAAAAAATGTTAAGTTAATAAATATGTACATGTACATATCGAACATAGCTAAAAACGTATACATATATCTATTACTTCTGATTGGTGGTTTTGTGGTCATTGGGTCATATTTATAAAAAAAAAGCTATTGCTTTTTCTCAAGTTTTCAGAAATTCTACATATGTAAGTTTGTATGAGGGAAACTTCAAAATTTGAGAAAAAGGTTTGAAAAAGCCTGGGCCTGGACTAATAAAAGGTTTCAAACAATTTTTGTTTTTTTTTTTTTGCGCAAGGCGCGCACGGATCCACCTAGTTTTTATTATTACTATTATTAGAGCGAGGAAAACGATTCGAACTCGCACCCCGACTTCTATTGCGATAAAAATTATGTGCTCATCTGAATAAATTATTTTGAGCAGTTTGTGATCGGGTCACACGACCTTGCTGACCTTCCTTGGGTCGAGCACCTTGAGATTCGAATAAATCAAAATTCTCCTGTTCAGGAAAACTTTTCAATGAATGCGAGTCAAAAGATCGCCTACAAACCGGACATATATCATTGTCATTAAGCCAAGCCCAAATACATGATCGATGAAAGTTATGCCTACACGGAGTAACAGAAAGATCGCTTTCTGGAATGTCCTCGTTGCATATGCCACACAACAAGCCAGGATTGCCGAGTTCAACCAAATTTTCGTTGCTATGGTGAACTGCCATATTATCAAAAAAAAAAAAAATGAATGTTTTACAAACAAAACTATCAAAGTGCTAGTAAAAGCCTATTTATAACTCTGGTATGTTGTTATTTGCTTATAAGTATATAAGAAGTAAAAAAAATTGTAAAAAAAATTATGTAAAGTACCAAAATGGTGTAACCGTGGGATATTGATTAAATGTCATTGATCTGTTTAAACGAATGGATTTAATCTAAAGTTTCGAAAATCACTAAGTACAAGACCCAGAGTAGTCTTGCATGCTTTAATTTATAACTAAAAGCAATCTGTTCGTAATTTTGCATATGGAGACAGATTTTTCGCTTTAGCTGAACTAAAGCCCCCCAAACAAATTAAAAAAAAAAAAAAAAAATGATTTTATCTAACCGGTTATTAATTCTGTAATTACCCATAGTTAGTTATTCCACTGTAAGAAAAATCATACACAAAAAATTTAAAAAAGTATGTTTCATTGGTTTCATAATTGGTTAGTTGGAAGAACACTTCCAGCCACTAATTCCAAAATTAAAATCAATGAAAAGTATGACGCTTCTCATACGTTGGTAGATCAAGCATAGGTTGGTAGATCAAGCAGTGAAATAACCCTGCTTGTAACTATTCCGTACCAATAATTAGATTCTGCAAAAATTAAACAAAAGGAACTCTAACAATGCCAGGGCCCCACGTTGGGCGCCATTTTTATGTCATATAGTCTTACCTGGGAGCCATATAATACCAATGCAATCCCTCAGTTTGCGAGTAAGCTAGCCGTGCATGCTAGCTTTAGCCGGGTTCTAAGCTCGTCGGATTGGGGTGGGTTCTTGCTCGCTACTTCTGCGCAAACGCTCGACCGTACACATAAAATTCTACGCACAATGTGCCTTACTTCCACCAGACGTCTACAAACTCAATAAATTCCCCCATCAAAATAACCCTTTAGCTTATGAACGGACGGACTATAACAGTGAACGAAACTAAAGATTCAAATCCGAGAAGCAATATATCCGCTTCTTTTATCTCCCCTACCCAACCATTGCGAGATACGTATTCCCAGTATCGCCAAACCCAACCAATTTCCACAGATCTACGGATCAATCATCCCACGAAATAAAGAATCCTATCTCTTCATCTTAAAAATTTACAATATTTC
This sequence comes from Merzomyia westermanni, assembly GCA_949987695.1. Taxonomy (NCBI): domain Eukaryota; kingdom Metazoa; phylum Arthropoda; class Insecta; order Diptera; family Tephritidae; genus Merzomyia; species Merzomyia westermanni. Next base: position 112,942,409 of record OX465290.1, on the reverse strand, counting down.
ATTTATTAATTAAATTCAATTTTATGTACATTTTTGGTACTTAATCTTAATACCGCTTTCTTCTAAATGTTTATTGATCTATAAATCTATATTTTAGTAATTCATTTTACAATATTTTTTTTGACCATCCTAATATCTACTCAGTAATAATTTACATTGTATTCAAATAGTGTAAATTTGTAGCAATTTATTTATATATGTATATATTCATATTTGTGTTTGAAAGAGGATCAACTTATCAAGAAAAAACAATACGATCTCTTAGGAAAAAAATATGCAATTACTAATCAAACGTATGCACAGTTTACATATCTAAAAAGCTAGGTATTTAGGTTTGTGAGATCGGATATCCTTTCTGATAACTAGCAAGGTAAATACATTGGAAAAAGAGTATAAAAATAAAAGCACTTACATTTGTCTGAGCGATGTCAGCAGGCTCCTGATGAGCTGCGTCGGTGAGCTGAAAAACTTCTCTTGAAAAGGTTTCTCACTACTATACAAATACAGGTACATACAAGGTGGCGCAAAAGTAATCCTCCTATCAGAAAATGCTATAAATTTTGCGATTGGCCCCTAAAGTCAGTTCTGTTTTGACATTTGTGTAGTAAACACATGCGAAGTACACGTTAATAAACAATGTTACGCTACACTGCTCCAGAACGCGGAATATTGCTGACTATTTATTTGACCAATAATCGGTCGGTGAAAAACGATTACTGCGCAAAAGTAATCCTCCTATCAGAAAATGCTATACATTTTGCGATTGGCCCCTAAAGTCAGTTCTGTTTTGACATTTGTGTAGTAAACAGATGCGAAATACACGCTAATAAACAATGGTACACTACACTGCTCCAGAACGCGGAATATTGCTGACTATTTATTTGACCAATAATCGGTCGGGGCCAAACGGTTACTGTGAATGGTGAGCGATACAGAGCAATGTCAACGAGTTCTTTTTGCCGCAACTTGATGAATTGGGATTGGAAAACATGTGGTTCCAACAAGACGGTGCAACAGCACACACTGCACGTGCCACAACCGATATGCTGAACATCGGAAGCTTACTTTTGCGCCACCTTGTATAATTGCTAATAACTGGATCATTTGTAAATTATAGTAAACTCTAATAAGACAGTTTTAAATAATGTTTTGACATACAGTGGTTACGCCAAAAAGGGGATCAAGGGTATTTATTTTACTCTTAACTTAATCCATTGTAATTGTCATTATGTTAAATTAGATTTACATACGTTTTGCAACTACATACTTATGCTTTTATTCTTTGTAATGCTACTAAAATCTTTCTTCTTCTTTCTTCTGTCTAATATGCTTTTTCATTCGAAACGTTCAAATTTTTTTTCCATTTACTTCTCTTAAATAACTTTAGCATAAAATACAAAAATTATTAAATTATTTGTTTTTATTTAATTCAATTAACTAACAACAATTTATTATATTGGTTTTAGTTGCTTATACTAACAACTCCTAACCTAAATCTTCCTCTTGTTTTAGTTCGGGTTGAAACAACTTATTAATACATTTTTTTTTCTTACTTATATACTTAAATTTTCATAAATTTCAAATTAACTATAAAAATTGGAATTACTCTGTTTGTGGAATTCTGCCACGAAGAGATCGCTATGGATGTGGGTTTCCTGACAGTTTATGTGTGTGCTGCTTTAGAATGGCCCGTGAGTCTTACACGTGGTGATGGAATTCGATAAGGCATAAGAAGAGATGGCCTCTGATTGAAAATCAGGAATTTATTGTTGAATGAAATCTACCGGGAAATAAAACACCGAAAATTTAGAGAGAGGGTATTGGGGTTTTGCATTTGTTTGGTTTCAAGGGAAAGCTAATACCTATATTTATATTGTACAACTTACCAAATAGATTTATATTTGTTTGTTGTGGAAACTGGATTTGGCCGCAGGATGATGCTGGGTTCAATCGTTATAAACCGCGCACTACTTACCAGTTTGTAGATATACATTTAAACCAAAAAAATATTGGAAGAAAAAAATTCGAACTTTTTTTCTTTCACGACCACTTACTAAAACCTTGTGTTCTTGAGGCAGCAACAGGAAAAGAACGATAGTTTTCGGCGGAAGTGGCATTAGACCTTAGTGTCACTTTGATAGGTCGATAATAAAGTTCAATATCAGGTGTTTTTGACATGAGCTTTGTTTAGTGAAATGAAGATGGTTAAACAGTAGTGGCTAAAAAAAAGGATACCGAGTGCAACTCAAAAGATTTCACATCATCGGGAGTTAACAAAAATGATTTTTTTCTTTTTCGTGTTTGGCTTCTACGACCGTACACATCCCCCCACCTAGAGAGTTGGTCCGGTGTGGCCTAATTGCTATCTTGGATGTCTTTCCTGTGATACGTCTCGCTTCGAGTCAATGTCCTTCAACTCTTACATACAGTTGCCCTTTACCGCAATCACTCTACATTTTACAAACTTCGGAGCAAGTTTCGCTGAAAATTTCTTGGAGGCATCGCTTAGTACAAAATTACGCCTGAAAACGAAATCGCCAATCTCAAACCGTTAGCGGAGCTACGCAGATTATAGCGTTTTGATGAATTTTCAAACGCTTTCGAGATGTTTTCCGAGATTCGTTTTCGTATCAGTTTTAAATTATCAGTAACTCATAATCACCCGCATGGGAAATCATTTGCTCTCAAAACAACGCGAAATATGGAGATACACCGATTGTTTGGTGAATCGAGCTTCTGAGAGCTTCAGCAATTTCAGAGATGTTTCGGTCTCAGTGTGATTGGTCTTTATTAAGATATGCTCTCACACCAGCGATTATGGAGCGGTTTACACGTTCACTTGCATTAGCTTGCGGACTATATAAGGCTGTATAAACATGTCTTATACCACGGGCCGACAACAACGTGTTAAATTTCGAGGACCGGAATTGTTTGCCATTATCACTCATAACGAAAATATTGAAAACGTTATCACGTAAGAAATCACATATGACGGAAGTGTTGAACTTTTTGATTGTTTTTAAAAGAGGAAACTTTGTCAAATGGTCTAGTACGATAAATATTCCTATGTTTCCTTGCTTGGATCTAGGATAAGGTCTACATAAAATTTCTGAAACGGTCTTTGTACCGTGTACTGTGCGGACATTGGTGGTCTTCGCGTTACATTGGGCGATTTGGTTTGCTTACATATATCACATCGGCCGACATAATTTTTGACATCAACTGTCATATTTGGCCAATATTAATTATTACGTAATCGATCCAATGTTTTGGCTACACTCTAAGAAAAATTCATGTATTTTTACATGTTTAATAGTAGGTTACTAGTTTCCTACTTTATTATTCGCAAAATTACTACCTCATATATTTTGCGATGTATTTGTTTAATATGAAATAATAAGTGTTTAAAAAAATACTTCAAAAAAATATGTGGAATTACCGTCAAGCTGTGTACTATCTAAGCACATCGGTGCTTATGTTTACGCATAAGATGAAAAAACCACTCCACAACTTTCGTAAATTTAAACTTGATGTATGTACCATTAAGCATTGTAGTGCTTAAATTTACCCGTAAATGCCGTATTTTTAATATCTGTATACACACTGTATGTTCAAATTTACATTTTCGTTACTATACAAATGTGTAAACGTTGCCAAACTGAATAACACAAAAAAGATTGTTTTTTATACATTTATTTTATTGTTTATATACATGTATATATGTATATATATATATATATATATATATATAAAACAACTAGCATCAAAGCCGACGTACATATAATTAAAAAAACATAAATTAATCTGAATTAAATTAAATATAAAGATTAAATATTTTAATATTTCTTCAAGGTTAATCAAATTAAATGTTGTAATAAAAGTAAAGAATAACTTTTTTAAGTAGTTTGAGTATTTTCGAAAATTAATTTTATTTTTATGAACACATACACTCCTGGCCAAATTAATAGGTACGAAGTTGAACATAGTATCATTCGTAACATATATTTATTTCCGTATTTTAATTATTTTCAAACTATAAAAATCAAATGGGTAAATAATTTTGTACCATAAATTTGGCCAGGAGAGTATGTAGGCTATATTGGCATACTTTTTTTAAGATGAACAACGTAGTTCTACAATTATTTTAAATTCGCCAACTTAACAATTAAGTTATTTATTTTCGGCACATTATTTACATTTTTTTTTATTCCTCGAGTGCAGGCTGGATAATACTTATAGTAATTCCTTACAAAAAACTCCATGGACTGGGAAATATGTCCAGGATAAATTAAATTAAAAGTGTAGAATAATTGTATTACTTTTTTTATAAGTAGGGTTAGCGATATCTTTTCAGTTGTTTGGAATATGATAAGTTTTTCCATAAAAACATAAGTAATGTCATTTCCTGAAATTAAAATTTATAAAGATAATATCATTTATGAGTATATAGACATTTAAAATGCTTCCAGGTTAACTTACCAACAAATGCAATGAAAGGAGTATTTGTAAGGATTTTTTCTATAACTGCTTGCAGTGTTGTTCCTGTCTGTAATTAATAGGAAATATAGCTTTTTTACATAAAGAAAGAATTATAATTTTACCTCAAAAGCCTGAAATAAATAATTTTCGTCTTCCTTAAAATATTTCATTATACTCCGTATTACAAACATTTCTGGGTATTCTTCATCCATGCCGTCTTCAGATTTTTGCGTTTTGTGAAAGAACGAAATAATGACGTCCTTCGATTTATTGAAGTTATTTAAAAAGCAATCCTCTTTAATTCCTGTCAGCTGAATAAAATGTTGACTCAAACAGTCTTCATTGAAAATGTAAGGCCAATTTTCTTTAATACTAGCTATTGAAGGTATTGGATTCATTTCATTGAAGTCTTTTCGTTGTAGCGGAAAACATTCCTTCATATGTGACTTTATTAACTTGAGCGCTTGACATTCAGACTGCATATTGTACAAATTTTTTAGGTTTTTCTTTTTCTGCTTTAAAATTTTCATTGATTCGTCGGAATCAAGCGGCTGCCAGTTGGTACAAGTAGCTTTTAAAATGCTTGCGCGTCTCCTTTTCGATACAGGAATATTTGGCATAAAATCCGAGCTTTTTCCATTTGGAGACCGATTTAAAAAATTATTCCTGTTCCTCATTACAGTCAGAAGGGGTGTTGTATTGGTGCAAATTATATTCCCTTCGTTATCTTTTTCCAGCAAGGATTCTGGATATTGTGCGACTGCTTCTTTGGCTACCGAGCGCATGATACCCATTGGTATGTTAAAGCTATGGGTCCGAAGCTCATCTACAATACAATTTGCCAGTGCGTTTAAGCGCTTTCCTAGCTTTTCCTTTTCCTTTAGGAGGTTGATGATGTCACCTGGCATCTTATGCCATGGAATTTTGAAATTTTCAAACATTTCTTTGGTGTGCTCTGCAGTCTGCGAACCTGAAGAGATTGCGTCGCTTGAGGTTATTGATTCGTCGGTTAATAATGGAACTGCCATTAAAAAAAATTCATTTGTTTGTGTTGGTGTTAGTAGTAGAGGCTGGTCGCTGGTTTCTGTCGGTAAAGTAAAAATAACGTGGAATGAAAATCATGCTTTCATATACCATAAACATAGAAATACCAATCAAATTCAGTTAAATAAAATTACTTACCTAAATCAGATTGTTCAAAGGTGCTTATTTCAAGTTCTGCTGTTTCCGATGTATTGGCTTTTGCTTGTTGACACCATTCTTGGTTTTCTATAACCATAAACGTAGTATTGTCTTTCAAATAATGCTCCAGAACTTTGTCGCCACAAATTTCAGTTCCATCAGACTCTAAGACCACTTTAGAACCTTTAATCCCGAAAGTAAGTGCTGAAAATATTGTATGAGTAGGTATATTAGTTGTGATATATTTTTATATTCGAGTTTTTATACCTACCATTTTCTATTTACGCTTTTATAGATGGTAATGTCACAAATGTTTTCTTAATTCTCCTATCAGCGCTCCATACTTTGCATATGTACTCAGCCATTTCTATTGTTTATGTATAGTAGTAGTATATAGCTCTTAAAAATAATTTACGTTAACTAAATCTATAATAAAGGAGATATAAAGACATACGTTTTATACAGATTATGTTATATTAGTTATTAGATTTTAATTTATCGTCCCAATGAAAGTTGTAAATAATGAAAGATAATATTTTCCTTTAAAATACAGCATATGAACTGGAGTTTTAATTAGGATATCAACTACGTTTACTGATCTATATGACACTTCTGACTCAAAGCTTTCAAATAAAGCTGATTTGTAGTTATACCACATTTTTATAATAGCACCGTAAAAGATCCCATTTTCATAAGAAGTATCCAAAAATATCGACTTGATTTTGAGGATTGTAATATTTGAGCATTCGTCAGAATCTGTGACAATAAAATGGTTTTCTTTGTATTCTGTGCCACGGAATACAATATTTTTTGTAACATGCGTAAAGTTGGATGATAATTTAAAATTATACATGTTTTCAGAAAATAATACGGCACTATTGCATATAATATTTAAATTGAATCTGCTTTCGAATAGGTTAGCTTGCATTTCTTGATGTTTCTCTGAAAGACTTAAAGATATGTTTTTAAAATTTTGTATTCTCTTAGCTATTTTTTTAAAATACTGATGTTTTTGTTCAAAACGCATAGTCCACAAATTCTTTAGGAGACCATATTCTCTTATCAGATGGGGATAGTGACATATGTAATGATGTTTCGGTCGCATTTTTGAAAACGGAAAACATCCTTTTCTGTATTCCATATATATAGATATATAGTGTGAAAGCAGAGAGATTTGATTTTCGTCTAAATCTGAGCTGTTTATTAACCGACACATTTCAATCATTACTGTCAGAAATTTCCACACCTCATCTTCATATATCGATTGCTTGTTTAAAAATAAAAATGGAAATATCATTATAAAATGAAGGATTTCATCAGCTTTTCCAGGAATTTTGTTCATTCTCAGGCTCACTTGTGGGAAGGACAATTTAAATTTAAATTTGTTGCGCAACGACGAAATGTTGATATTTATGTAATCCATTGAGATAATACCTTCAGCACAAAAATATTTACATACTTCCATTAAATCGTAAGGTATAATACCTTCAAACAAATCATGCGATATGCAGGGAGGAAGTCCTTCACAAACATGAAAAAATTTTAGTTCATTTAAACAAGAATTTTTTATTACTCCCATACCAAAGGAAGGTGGATTCGAAATATTCTCAATGCAGGCCTCATAGTTTGCGGGAGTACGCTTCGTACTAACATCTACATTAAAAGAAATTAAGCTCTCTCTTTTAAAAAAGCAAAATCGACACATAAACTTGCTAGTGCTAAACTTTTCTGTGTAACCACCTATTTGGTGGCTGCCTAAGTTGTCACCAAGCATTGCAAATATAGTTCCATGGAAGTTATGGCTTAAGCCGTCCAAAAGTACATCGATTCCGTATTCTTCTAATCTTTTTAAATCGGCTATTAAAGGCGCCATTACATTTTCAAATCCGAATTGCTTAATATAATTATCTTTACAAAGCATAACTAGGTGTATATTATTAATACTTGATCGAAATTCTGTTGGAATATTGCCAATCATCATATAAACGCCTACCAACTTGTGCTTTTTTTTTGAAGAACCCAAAGGATTGCAATTTTCGAACGCATCCTGAAATAAAAGCAATTCAACTCTTTTCGAACTTCCATTAAAAAATGATTTCAGCTTGTACAATAAACCATCATTATAGTCCGAATAACAATTCAAATTTGAAAGTTTCTCTGTATTAAAGAGCTGGAAAACTATTTTATCGCTCAAGAGAACTTCAAGTGTTTGAAGAATGGGAATGTAATGGAAGAAGCATTTTTTATGATATTGATCAAATCCAAGGTCAATTTCTTTCGGAGCTACGTAGTTATGGCTATTCCTTAAGAAATTTGTTCTTTTATATGAGGAGTCTAATTTAACAATTTCGGAGATTAAACCTTCGCGGGACAATATATTTGCAAACATTTCTTTGTGCTGTGACAAATTAAGATTATCACAAATGTTAAAAATGTGTTTCCTTTTTTTACTGTCATGGGATCCTAAAATGCATTTCAGTTCCGTAAATAAATAATCTAAGATATTATCAGTGATTCCATATTTGCATTTCAATACTGCAGTCAGCTCTTGAAATGATTTGACATTAGGAAGTTCAGGGCTGTCTAATAAGGTTTTGCTTAACTGCGTGGCTTCCTTGTCATAAAAAATATCTTGCGCATCCCACATTTGTAAATCATCACCAATCACCACAGTCCTTTCTGGAACTCCTTCCCTATGCGCTCTAAATACATGCATCTTAAAGGAACCAAAGTTCACAAAACATTTAGTGCAACCAAAGGGACACATTACCGAATTTTCATTGAACAAATGCATTTTTAAATGAGAAATGATATCTTTAAAACTTTTCGATTTGAAAACACAAGCGGAACATTTATAATCTTTATAAATATTGTTACAATCTTTTACGGCACTATTGTGATTCCGGTAATAGTGTGTTTTGAATGAATTATAATTGCGAAACACTTTTTCACATTTTGGTTGTAAACATCTAAAATCAACATCTTTTAAATTTTTATGCAAATACAAATGCTTATTATACGATATAAGATCACTTAAACTAATGCTGCAAACGGGGCACACCACCATACTAACTTTTAATCGCACAATTGCAAGTAATTTACTTTTTCTTTTGCAAAACACCACTTAAGCGCACAAAATTTCACAATACAATGTGTGTCGCGTTGCTAGGAGTGGGAGTTTTCACTTTTGGAGTATACAGCGTGTATCGAAAACTTCCGATATCGATACTTCTGTGTTGAGAATTGAGTATCGGCAGCCTGTATGTAATTTATTATTATTTTTTGTGAAGGAAATAGATAACTATTGTAATCACCTAATTTAAATGCATACAAGAAATATTGAAACCCATTTTATTAAATTTCTGAGCTACCAGATAATTTATCGATTCACCTTCAACTTACAATTATAACATCGCTAACTCACAAATTGCAGACTAAGGAACCGTTATATGGAATTCTACTGCTCTGTTGTGTTTAAGATTACACTAAAAGTATGTAATTTCACAGTTCTTCATTAAAATTACCCGTTTAGTGTTTACTTTTGCTCACAAAAGTATGTAAAACCCCAAAATGAGCAGCATTTTACACATCAGTGTATGTAAATAAGAAAAATACATTTATATAGCAGTAGATTTGCTTTGATCTTGTAAAAATAAACAAAAATATACACCAATGTTAGTAGTATTTTTAAAAAGATTATTTAGAGTGTATCCCACCATGGCATTTATTGTTGGACAATGTGCGTTTTCTATAACACACGGAACTAGAGTTGTGGGAATCCAAAGCTTCCAATTAAATGATTCCCTTTCCATATTGCCATCGGGATGTTCAGTCCTTTTGTAAAGGAGGTTTTCGATTACTTGCAGATCAGGTAATCTGCTATCATTTTCACGGACATGACTTATCAATTTTTGATAATCTTCGGACAAAAACTCGGACGACTGTAAATCAACTAACGGACGGACCTCAATCTCACGGACTTCAGCTACTTCTTCAAAATTTTGTCGTGACAGACAATCAGGTACTACGTAGAGTGAACTTTTCCTGTGTTCTATATTAAACTTAAATCCTTGCAATTTCAAAGACCAAGGTGCTAGTCGGCTGGATAAGTCAGTTTGTCGCATAAGCCATTGCAAGCTGGCGTGGTCAGTAACTATAGTGAACTCTTGTCCCTCTACGTAGGCTCTAAATTTCTTTAAACTAAGCAAGGCTGCTAGTCATTCGAGCTCTGTTACACTATAGTTACTTTGCGCTTTGTTCAAAGTATGCAATAGGTACCTCTACGTCATCAGAATTCTTTTGGACCAACACTGCACCAACTCCTAACTTACTCGCATCGCACTGTATACTAAAATGTTTGCTATAATCTGGACTAGCCAGAACGGGTGCTGTGCAAAGTTTTTCCTTCAGGGTGTTGAATGCTTGCTGGGCGTCGTCGTTCCAGTCAAAACTTCTACTCTTTCTTAGCAAATTGGTCAGTGGGCTTGTCAAAGCAGCGAAATTGTCTACAAACCTGCGATACCAACCCGCCATTCCCAAGAACCGTCTTACCTGCTTGACGTTCGATGGAACGGGGTATTGAGTTACAGCAGAAATCTTTTCGGGATCGGTACGTATGGTTCCGTTGCCCACAATATATCCCAGATATTTAACCTCTTTGATACAAAACTTGCTTTTGTTGACGTTTATGGTCAACCCGTAAATGCAAAGCAACGTCAGCTAGGACGGACATATGTGTCTCAAAATCTTCTGACACAATTAATAGATCGTCAAGATAGACGAATACTTGGTTTCGTAGATTGGGGGGTATTACGCGATCCATCAATCGACAAAGTGCCTGCGGGGCATTACAAAGACCGAAAGGCATTACACGGTATCGGTAAAGCGGACGATTAGGGACGGTGAAACAGGTGTAATCTCGAGACTGTTCAGCGAGGGGAATTTGCCAAAAGACACGCCGTAAATCGAGTGAACTTATAAATTCAGCCTTGGGTATTCTGCTTAGAATCCCATCAATATGAGGAAGGGGATATGCGTCCTTGACGGTAACGCTGTTAACTTTTCTTGAATCCAGACACAGACGGGCTTTACCTGGCTTTTTCACTAGCACAACCGGACTGGACCATGGACTGTTTTGAGCTTCCTCGATTACACCTAACTTAATCATTTCATCAATTTCAGCATGTACGAGCTTCCCGACAGCTGGTGAAATTGGGAAGTAACGTTGCTTTATCGGACGGACATTGGGTTGGAGTTGTATCTCGTATTCCAACAAAGATGTTTAATAATTAACTGCTGCAGTTGGTCAGAATTCAAGGAGAGTGAGTTTGCGTCAAAGTTTATATTATCATCTAGAGTAATTTCAGAGATTATATTGGGAGCGATTTGGAATTTAATCCAAAAGTCGATTCCCAATATCAAATTTTGGGACATACTGGGAACAACAAAGAAGGTTATAATTTCCGATCTACCTTTATATTGCACACTAAGGTCTATGGTGCCGAAAACTACCCGACTTTTACCATCAGCGGTGCAAATGGGAAGTTGGTGTTTTCGCAATTGTTGTTTGGCAACCTCCTTTGCCAACGAGGCTCCTAAACATGACACTTGAGCTCCAATATCTAGTAAACCTAAGTGATTTCCTTCTAACAGCTTAACATTCGCGTAAGGTCTCAAATCAGTATCTTTCTGCTGCAATGAACAAATAACGTTCTTCAAATTTCTTCGATTAGTTTTCACTTTTGCCCAGAAGTCTCTCATACGAATAGAAGAGCGCTTTGGGATTTCAGGTGTGTCACCGCCGGGACTAAAAATTCTGTTTCTAACTTCATTATATCTTTTCAGACGCTCATCGTATGGTATTATTTCTTTTATTAAGGGAGCAGTCAAAATATGGTAGTCACCAGAGCGTATACTTGATGCTACACCGTCTGTTCGGGGTTGCGCGTGTACGTGTACGTTACTACAGTCTATTGTTTGCTGTCGTTGCGAGGTATATGCCGCGATTCCTCGCTCGGTTTGAAGTTTCCCGGACTACATTTTGGGCATTTAGGGCGGTAGGTATTTGGAGCGCCACAACCGTAGCAAAATACTATACGCTCCTCGAGGCAGTCAAAATACCTATGCCCCTCTTTGTTTCAATTCCAGCAACCAGGTTTTAGTTTGGTAGATGGATGAGAAACAGCATCTACTTCAGCAAACTCGTTTTGAGTAATTGATTCATCTTGGAGATCTAAGTCAAGGTATGCTTCGTTAACATGCCGCCTCGGTAATTGGCGGGAGTTGTTGTCTTGCGAGAATGGCGTTGCTTTAGCAATTTCATTGGCCAGACTTTCACCTTTTAAGCAAAGTCTGCGTAGTTCTGCCACAGAATGAATGGGTACAAAAAGAAGTTGTTGCCTAATGCCTGGTCGCAAATTATGTTTCATTATTTCGAGAAGTTCCATTTCGGATAAGGGAATCTCAAGAGGTTCAGCAATTTTTAAAATGGCGTTACGGAATTCGTCAAAACATTCATTCAATCCCTGTTTTCAAGCGCGAATAGATTCCTTTATCTCGAAATCACTCTTATGTTGCTGAAAGTTTGTCCTTAATTCTTGGCACAAAGCTGGCTAGGTTACGCGTTCGACTGATCTGCGATAACGCCATTACCAATCTTTGGCCTCATTCACGAACAAACTTTGTATGTGTTCGCATAAAATGTTAAAATTGCCATTGAGGGTATCGATCACTAGCAGTTCTATCCTGGACAAAAAACTATCTACAGATAAACGCCAGATAAGTGCCATCAAACTTTACATCCCAACTTGAAATTAGTTGCGCGATTCTACCCGTATAAGGAATAGTTGACATTGAACTTAATCGCAATTGGTCAATACGATTATTAAAGTTGGAACTATTATGGCTTGGTAATGGAGGTGCATCTCTTGGCCAAACTGGTGTGGACCTATTTGGAGGATGCTGAGCTGCCGACACATTTTCTGTTTAGCTAAAATCATTACCTACGGGGGCTGGTTGGACAGGGTTAAGATTCAAGCGCTCCAAAAAACTTGGCAGAGAGCTTTCTATTCTCTGTTCTACCATTTGTGCAACGCGATTTTCTAACCCCTCTAGGACAGTTTCAGATCTGGCGGATACAATGGCGAAAACCAGGTTCCTAATACGTGCCTCATCATTATTTGGTTCAGGTGGTATGCCACCATGGGCTCCTTCAGTTGCCAGACTACTGGCATTTTCTAGTCCTTGTTGAAGCTCGCGCTGTGTCTCACCACTGGTTCTTGGTGGGTTACCGTTCAGGCTAGTATTTCCCAAGCTCCCCAAGTTTCCTGGAAACATTGTTGTCGTAGATCTTGTGTTAACACCTTCGTATTGATTAAAATCCCTACTGCTACAAACGGCTCTACACTGGGGGCAGGATGAATTTTTTCTTAACCACGATAATAAGCAGTTCCTGTGGAATCGATGGTCACAAGCTGTAACTAGTACGTTAAACCTACTGGTAATAGCTTTTCTGCAAACGGCACAACCAATCTGTAAGTTTAAGTGTTCGTCACTATGACGTAATGGCAAATTTGGTGGCAATTAATAAAAAAAAGTATATTAATACTCGCATTCAAAAAAACGAATCGGCATAGAAAAAATTTTAAACAACAGTCCAATTGTTGTCCTACAAAATGTAAAATCTAAATTTTTAATGAATTGAAGTAAATTCTTTACGCAAATAAGATCAATAAATTTGTTTCCAAAAAAAATACCAAAAAAAACTTTTATCATTTAACGCTTTGAACCAAATTCACTAGCGCAAAAAACATAATAAAAATTTTTTAAAAAAAAAATCAAGAATCATAAAAATAATTTGGTTTGAGACCATGGGAGTCTCTGTAGTGGTAATGTGGCATAAGTTAAAGATGGTAGAAGAGTCATATTGTGTTGTGGCATGCAGCATTTTGAGAAAAAAAATACTCGGTTGTGATTTATTTTATTTACAACCACAATTTCCGAAAAGTGTAAAATCTTTCTCAAAGTAAAATAAAAAAACATTTCAAACTATTGAATGAGGTTGGCATCTCGAATATGAGTTTGAGATGTACTAACTACTTGGAAACTATCGTACCTTTTTCTTTTGTGTTGTAACTAGCGTGAAACTCTGGTAATTCAACTGGCATGAAGCCTTATTGAACAATTTCCAAAAAAAAGAAATCACAAATTTTTGTACAAAGACAAAAGAAATGCTATGCTTAAAAAAAATTGTAGGGAATGCGTAATTTTAACGCGGTACGTATCTTGAGGCATGTAGCCTGTAGGATCGTCAATTCCACCGAAAATAGTCCGCATCCATGCACAAATTATTTAAACAAAGCAAACCAAAAAAAATTAACTTTACAATATGATCAACATATTAAAAATATTCAAACAGACAGACTAGTCGATTCCAAGAGGGAATCGTAGATGTGAAGCCACGCGTTCAAAGGAAAGTAGATTTCCTTATGTCGAGCCCCACGTTGGGCGCCATTTTTTTATCTGTTATGATACCATTGACTGAGTGTGCTAAATCACAATCACGGACGATAGAGGAGCAATGCTTGTGGCAAGGTGCTCTAATCGCGGCGTGTGCACTGGCGTTTAGGCCCGGAGCTTCAGCTTCGTGGTATTCGATAACGTGATCACAGTACAGCACTACCCTCCTCAGTCAATGGTCACACACGATAAATTTTTATATTTGCACACTGGAAATTGCAACAGACAGAACAAACTATCAAAAAAAACTCACTTACAATCTGCACTTACTTGCCACACTTCACCAATATGCCCTTACACACTTACCTCTTGTATGCCTGACAGCTCATTCATTGAGGTTCGGTGGCTGCCTCTGTACCCGCCCTATCAGTGGCCTTTTTGCGGTTATCAAGGCCCCAAATCATTAACACTATTTTCCCATGGCTCAAACCAAATAAAAAGAGAACTAATTAAACATTATAATAATTATTATTAATAATAATATTCAATCCATTACAAAACTTTTTTCTTAGCTTATCTGATTTACACGGTAGGTACGAATGCATACGAGTATCTTACTATTAAAGTAAGAACTTTAATTATTTCCGTAGATCGGTTATTTCACAAAACTATTTCTTATGACAAAAGATACTTATGTACATATGTATGTAAATATGTATATGTGCAAAATGTGTACATATCTATGCACGAAAAAAAAATGGTAATCGAACCAATGTAGATTGGAGAAAAAAAAACTCAATATAAGTTTAGCTGACATATGTGCATACATATGTATGTGCGATCATAAAAAGAAATTAATATATTATTTGTATGTGGATAGGCCGGTACATATATAAATAAATGAAATCAGGGAATCATAATAATTGAAATCCAAAAAAAATAGCCCACTTTTTATGCATGCGTCGAAGGCCTTCTCGCTTTGTTGTTGCTTATTCAAAGTGCTGAAGTTCAAAGATTCCCTAACTTTGGCTTGGTCTCATAGCCAACATTCATTTACATACAAAAAAATAATAATAGACTTACTTAAGAATCTTAAATACATTCTGAACGAAAGTAATGGTAACCCTAATTGGTTATATTAAAAAGGCTGCAGTGAGCGCATATCTAAACAAAACAACTAACAGCGCTCAATGCTCGATCAAACCATGTCATACAGCACTCTCTCAAGCTTGTCCACTGCTTCTTTGCTAGCAGTAATTTTAATTATGGAGCCAGTTTGAGGGACTGCTGTACAAAAACAACAACCTCAGCAGATGTTGAGGTAGGTAAGTGTATAATTGCTAACAACTGGATCATTTGTAAATTATAGTAAATTCTAATAAGAAAGTTTTAAATAATGTTTTGACATACAGTGGGTACGCCAAAAAGGGGATCAAGGGTATTTATTTTACTCTTAACTTAATCCATTATAATTGTCATTATGTTAAATTAGATTTACATACGTTTTGCAACTACATACTTATGCTTTTATTCTTTGTAATGCTACTAAAATCTTTCTTCTTCTTTCTTCTGTCTAATATGCTTTTTCATTCGAAACGTTCAAATTTTTTTTCCATTTACTTCTCTTAAATAACTTTAGCATAAAATACAAAAATTATTAAATTATTTGTTTTTATTTAATTCAATTAACTAACAACAATTTATTTTGGTTTTAGTTGCTTATACTAACAACTCCTAACCTAAATCTTCCTCTTGTTTTAGTTCGGGTTGAAACAACTTATTAATACATTTTTTTCCTACTTATATACTTAAATTTTCATAAATTTCAAATTTACTATAAAAATTGGAATTACTCTGTTTGTGGAATTCTGCCATGAAGAGATCGCTATGGATGTGGGTTTCCTGACATTTTATGTGTGTGCTGCTTTAGAATGGCCCGTGAGTCTTACACGTGGTGATGCAATTCGATAAGGCATAAGAAGAGATGGTTGCTTGTGGTATGCACAAGCAACCCACATGCCTCTGATTGAAAATCAGGAATTTATTGTTGAATAAAATCTACCGGGAAATAAAACACCGAAAATTTAGAGAGAGGGTATTGGGGTTTTGCATTTGTTTGGTTTCAAGGGAAAGCTAATACCTATATTTATATTGTACAGGGTGTTTTTTTTACAGGTTTGTTTTTCGAATAGAGATAAAACTGGCATTTTGTGGTCAAATCTGGCAACTCTAATGTCATTTATGTTCAGTTTGGTTTGCCATTTCATCATGCACAGGTTGACAAAAGAACAACGCTTGCAAATCGTGCAAATTTATTTCGAAAATAATGGTTCAGTTCGCGAAGTTTACCGTGAGCTCCGTCCATTTTATGGTCGACATAATCGTCCATCAGAGCAATTAATTCGGTTAACCATGGATCGTTTTCGCACTACGTTTACTCTATGTGATAATACGCATCCGCAGAGACGTCGAACAGTGCGCACCGAAGAAACAATTGCCGCTGTAGAGCAAAGTGTTGAAGAGGACCCGAATGAATCGATTCGCCACCGTGCACAGCAATTGGAGCTTTGTCCATCAACTTTATGGAAGATTTTGCGCAAAGATCTTGGCTTGCGACCTTACAAGATCCAGCTTGTGCAAGAATTAAAGCCGCGAGACCATGCAATGCGTCGTGATTTTGGTGTATGGGCCGAAAATGAGATTGATTTCGATGCTGATTTTCATCGCAAAATTTTGTTCAGTGATGAGGCTCATTTTTGGTTGAATGGCTACGTCAACAAGCAAAATTGCCGCATTTGGAGTGAAGAGAATCCACATGAAACCCTTGAAACGCCATTACATCCACAAAAACTGACTGTTTGGTGTGCTCTATGGGCTGGTGGAGTCATTGGGCCATACTTCTTCCGCAATAATGCTGGAGAGGCAGCTACCGTTAATGGAGACCGGTATAGAGCCATGATAACCGACTATTTTGTTCCCGAATTGGATGGCATGAATGTGGATGAGTTGTGGTTCCAACAAGACGGCGCTACATGCCACACAGCGCACGTCACAATCGATTTATTGAAGGAAACATTCGATGAGCGCATAATTTCGCGGAATGGACCTGTCAATTGGCCACCAAGGTCGTGTGATTTGACGCCATTGGATTATTTTCTTTGGGGATATGTGAAGTCGCTCGTCTACACCAACAAACCAGAAACGTTAGGGGAATTGGAAGCCAACATTCGTGGCGTTATTGCCGACATACGGCCCCATATGCTCGAAAAAGTGGTTGAAAATTGGACCTGTAGAATTGGTTTTATTCGAGCCAGCCGCGGCGGCCACATGCCCGAAATCATATTTAAACATTAATGGCATAAAATTATCCTTCCAATAAAGCCAAATTGATGGACCTTAAAACGATTTTCTTGTGTTTTATTTCAATTCGAAGTTCTATATCCCTAAAAAAAACACCCTTTACAACTTACCAAATAGATTTATATTTGTTTGTTGTGGAAACTGGATTTGGCCGCAGGATGATGCTGGGTTCAATCGTTATAAACCGCGCACTACTTACGAGTTTGTAGATATACATTTAAACCAAAAAAATATTGGAAGAAAAAAATTCGAACGTTTTTTCTTTCACGACCACTTACTAAAACCTTGTGTTCTTGAGGCAGCTCAACAGGAAAAGAACGATAGTTTTCGGCGGAAGTGGCATTAGACCTTAGTGTCTCTTTGATAGGTCGATAATAAAGTTCAATATCAGGTGTTTTTGACATGAGCTTTGTTTAGTGAAATGAAGATGGTTAAACAGTAGTGGCTAAAAAAAAAGGATACCGAGTGCAACGCAAAAGATTTCACATCATCGGGAGTTAACAAAAATGATTTTTTTCTTTTTCGTGTTTGGCTTGTACGACAGTACAACAATGAACCGATTACTAGGTGTGCAAAGCTTAAGCTTGAATATAACCATGTTTAAGACGAATCTGTATTTTTATTTAGTTTATAATTTTGCCCTAGTTCTAATTAGTCTGTAAAAATTAAATTCTAATAAATGATCAAATCAATGAATGTCGGTTAAATTTTTTTTATTTTCAGAAAACATATAATATTGATATATATAATGCTACGGAGAGACAAATATATCTTACAGTACCACGCTGGTCTAATTTTCGACAAACGAGTTTGATAGAGGAAAGTGGTTATGGCTCATTGTACTACAAACTATTGATCTCTGGTAAAACTGTTTAGTTGTTTTATTTATAATTACTGATATATTTTTATAAAATAATTATGTGATAGCTTAAAGACTATTAAAAAGCTTACGAATTTTCTCCAGAGTCTGTCAAGGTCCACTTTAGCCTTGATATGAGTGTCCCTGCCACTAGTCCAGTGGAGTTACTTTGTATCGGAATGCCACGGCTGTTAAATTACATAATTTTATTTTTTTTTCAAATACTAAAGAAATTTCGTACACATCGCAATACAGAAAATACAGAATAATCCCCGAAGGCGGACTATCAGATTTGCGAGCGGATATGAGTTGTGACTTTAGGTAAATTGGGTAGGGGCTGACTTCACGAGTTTTAGTCATTTAGATACATTTTATGTTTGCACTGCACCTATCTATTTACTTTACTTTTTATAACTGGACAGAAATAAGCTGAATATTTTTTTGTGTCGATTTCAAATTATATGGGGGTAAATGAAATCTTTCATATAAATGTCTTCCCCTTTATCTCCTGTTTTTCTAGAGGTGTCTTAAATTTGTTACCAAACTTTTGCTCGCTACCATTACCTTTTCCCTTATCCCACATTTTCTTTGAGATGCTGGAGATTAACTTATATAACTCCTCCCCGAGTTGTACTGTACAACAGCACTTCCCTAGATATCGATGGGTGAGAGCGAACTTATATTAAGTGCACATTTTGTCGAAAGTTAGTCATTGGAAATACATGCTAGGTGCGTAAAATTATGAAATGGAAAAGAAAGACATGTTAAGAGCCCGATGAAATTCTAAGTTATGTATACTTTGCTACTAAAGTTGTAAAATTAATGATTTTATTAAAACACACAAGTTTCATGGGAAACATTTATTCAATGACACTTTTTAACAAATATTTGTATTGTCGAACAAAAATTATTATAAATAACATAAAAACGAAACAAAATATCCACTTTTATACAAGTTCAAAATATACTAACTTCAGATCAAAACTATGACATTGTTAATGAGAAACAAACATTTAATAAGAAACGTGCGAGGGGTGAATTTCGGGTATTTTGAGGTACTGCAGGATGGTTCGACCATTTAAAACGATTTTTACCATACAAATAGTTGGTACCTTGAACATCATAGCCTGGATTTTCGTTTCCTCATCTTTTGCATCGATTTCTGATTCGGTGTCATGGTGGGAACGCAAATAAGAATCATCTGATCACTCATATCAGAATCAATTTCAACGGTTTCTTCTTTTTTCTCCAATTTTAACTCTCTTTGAGGGATTGATTACTCCGGCCATCGATTTATGTTTCTTGCAACTAAAACACAGAACAATTGCATAAATTAAATCACTTATGACAGAGTTGTTTGAAAACGCGAAATAATAAAATAGTTACCCAAACACAGAGCTCCGGTAATTTTTACCTGTAAGAATATTTGACAAGCGATAAATAACCAAGTGCGCGGCCCTTTTTTGAAATTTTTTTAAGGAAACGCATTTCAATTGATCCTTGACGAGAAACCTAGTTAAAGCTTCATATTTAAATTTTGGAGTTTTCGATAACAGAGTGAGACCGGAATTCTTTCAAAAGTCATAAAAGGTAGTGAAGTGCCAGCCAATGCCTGATCAATTAATATGCCCCCTTTCACTTCTCACTTATAATCGCTTGCTTATTTGTCACATTAGGTGGCACTGTTAATCTACAAAACCACAATATTTGCAATTGTTCACGATAGAAAGTAACTTAATTTATTTCGTTTTTACTCAAGATATGGCAAAAAGGGTAAAGGGCTTTGAGATATAGCCTGTTGGGCCCCTTGAAAATACACCCGTACTCTTTCAGGTAGCGTACGCGTTCTCTCTTTTTATTTACTTTACTTTGTGATCCGACCAGTGGCTTAGCCAGGATTTAGGGAAGGGGAGCGGTAATAAAATTTTGTTTTGAAACCTGAAATTTGTTTTAAAAATGTACGCAAAACTCGCTTTCATAACCTTATATTAGCGAAAATACAGAAATCGCAAAGAAAATATTACAGTTTTTAACATGAGAACCAGCATTAACAAGAACAATAATGTCAGCCTAGAAATCCAACGAAGAATCACTCACGCAAACAAGTGCTACTTCTGACTGAGTTGGCAATTGAGAAGTAAAGTCCTCTCTCGAAGAACGAAAATAAAAAAGTCACTTATCGTACCCGTCCTGGTTTATGGTGCAGAAGCTTGCATTGGCAACATCTGATGAGGCGTCTCTGGGGGTATTCGAGAGAAAGATTCTTTAAAGGATTAACGGACCCTTGCGCGTTGGCGACGGCGAGTACAAGAGAAGATTTAATGATGAGCTGTATGAGCTATATGTAGACCCCGACATAGCCCAACGAATTAAAACCCAACGTGTTAATTGGCTAGGCCATGTTGTGCGAATGAATGAAGATGTTCCAGCCCAGAAGGTTTTCTTATCGGCACCTACCGATGGTAGCAGAGGAAGAGGGAGACCACCACTCCGATGGAAGGACGAAGTCGAAACTGATTTGTGACCCCGTGGTGTTTCCAATTGGCAGAAAGACGTAACGAGTGGCGAGCTTTGGTAAAGGGCTAAAATCGCTTAGGCGATTAAGCGGTATTTAAAGAAGAAGAAGGCTTGAAAAGGGGAGTTCTACAGGGTGGCGCAAAAGTAATCCTCCTATCAGAAAATGCTATAAATTTTGCGATTGGCCCCTAAAGTCAGTTCTGTTTTGACATTTGTGTAGTAAACACATGCGAAATACACGTTAATAAACAATGTTACGCTACACTGCTCCAGAACGCGGAATATTGCTGACTATTTATTTGACCAATAATCGTTCGGGGCCAAACGGTTACTGTGAATGGTGACAAGTCTTTTGCGAAATCCACTACAAGCTCTAAGTCTGTCTTTATTGGTTGCAGTTTAGTACACAAAGGCAGACCTCATTGTACTAACAAAGATGCGAAAAGACTGCGTTAATTATTTTAAAAAAAAATTTTTTTTAGTGTCGACCTAAGAGCTTTATAATACTAAGCCATAGAGAAAATGTTGAAATTTTAACAAAACTGACACCATAAATTTATTAATAAATGCCCATAATTGGCACTACTTTCTACCAACTTCACCCTGAAACTTTCTTATAAATACTAAAATTTAATAGGTCATAAAACTGCAAATCCAATTTTTTTATAAAAATTCGGATTAAAAAGTGTAGAATTTTGATAAAACTTGGTTAAATTTTCCTTGGTCTTGAACATATTTAGTTTGAAATTTGTTCTTGAATGTCTTTAATTAAATAATGGACTATACTTTTATAAAAAACATGTAAACAATTCTCGTCGCTATATATTTTTCCGCCGTTGTGTGCTCTGATTTAATTATTGAGCCTGCCTACTCTAGTATTTTGAGACCGCCTGAATTCAGATTTTCAAAGACGTGAGAGATAAGGGTGTAGAGACTTAGCTCAGCAATATCAGACCTCGAAAATTATAGTATTATTTCGATCTGTTATTATATTACTACCAGAACCAATGTGTACGCATACCTCGAGACCGTTTTTATTGTCTTGGAAGCCTTGTGAATTTTGTAGAAGGTATGAAAAGAAGCCTATATGTATATAGGCGTAAAATATTCAAACGCATAATCCACTAACCGATAATTTATACATTCTTAAAACTGCCCTTTGTCATTTATAAAATAAAGAAATTATAAATTAGAAGCATAAAATGGTATTGTGTTATTCAATCGAAAGTAAAAAAAAATTGTAGTTCATTGACGAATAGAAAATTAGAATGAATATCGGCCTACAATTTTATGTTCTGATCTACTTCACAAAGGTATTGTATTAAATTCTTCAGGATTTGAGGAGACACATACAACTATGGAATTGAAATTAGATCCGGTATCATGCGCCTTAGCTTTGAATCCAATTACTATTAAAATGTGCATACCCTGGGCACAAGGATTTACGAAATACAGAACTTTTCGGTATGATGTTTGTAAAATTACAGTTACGTCTTATGCAATTACATTCTTTCTTCACAGACCCTTGCCATCAGAATCATTTTACATTAATGTACCTTTGCCCAGTCCAATCGGTTACAATAAATCGAATTATCCCATTTCTCTGGATGTTTTTTTGGACTCCTCATGCCGCTATCACATAAGGTAAATGAAAATATTTATTTTAATTTATTTATTTGTTATGGTGTTGTTGGTTGGTTGCTGCGCCGCTCGGGAGAGAAAAAACCCTCGAGCTAAAGTAGCGCTCTCGGCGCCATTGCACTTTCTCCTGGAACCACCCACTTTGTAGGATGCTGTTGTTAGTTTTTTTTTGTTACGTTCAAATCATCTGGTTCTGTTTATGTACTTTCTAATGTCCGTGATTGCACATTTCGCGATGCCCTTAAGTTCTGGTATTGTGTAACTACCCAGAAAACACAGTCTCAAACCGTAGAGAAATATTGTAGTTTCACATTAGAATTCTAATGTTGTTCTCTCATCGAAAGTCTGGTTAAAGAACTAGGCGAGAAGCCGATAAGAGAGCGATTAGAAATTGTAATCACGTAAGAATTCGATTAGATAACTTACATTTCTCTCGATATCGAGAACTAAGTCCTCTTTTTGTAGAGAATGCTATAATTCCCGACAGTTTCGGAAACCATTCTCTAACTTTCTACCTTAGAGAAATACATTAGAATTCGAGTCGCTTTCTTATCGTGCTCTTACCTAACTTTTGACTGGGTACCCAGAGTAGAAAAGCTAATTTGCGCCACAGCTGGACATTCGCATAGGTAGTGCACAATTGTTTCTTTGCATCTTCGTCTCAGCTCCTGCATCTGTTGTTGAACAGGACGCGTAAACGTGGCTTATTTCCTTGACTTGTTCAGCAGGTTTACTCTTCCCTGCTTGTTGTAGCTTGACCAAGTTAGTTTGGTGATCTTACAGGTACCGGTGGAGCGCCAATTGCAGGCATCCTTTTAATGGGTTTGAATGGTGGATAATTCGTCACTGCCTTAGAAACGTCCATAGCGGCGCCAGCTTTTGCCAGTTCGTCCACCTTCTCAATGTTCCTATGGCCGGGAACCCAGACAGCGTGATGTATGAGAAGTCTGCAGTCCCACTCAGTATCTTCTTGCAGCTGTTGACGGCCTTAGAGGATGTGGTGGAGCTTCAAGTGTTAAGACCTCTGCTTGGCTGTCTGTGTAGATTAGGCATGGGACTATTCGAAAAAAAATGATTCGAATAAAAAATTTATTTATTCGAAGGCTATAAATAATTCGAATAATATTTATTGGAATAATTTATACTTTTATTCGAATAAATGACAACTATTCGAATACCTATTATACTATTCGAATAAACGGATAAATTATTCGAATAAATACTATTCGAATTTTTTGAAACGAGTACTATTATTCGTTTATTCGAATAGTATTTATTTGATGAAGAGTGCCGCGCTGCAACGAAAAGAAAGGACGAAGCCTACAAGGCAACGCTGAGATCGAATGCAACGAGGAGTGTGTGTGAGCACTAGCGAGTTGAAGAGGGAAGCGAGGCGGCTTTTCCGGGCGAAAAAAGAGAGGCAGAAAAGCGTGAAATAAAGGAGCTTGAGATGCTGGCCAACGGGAGCGCCCGAAAATTCTATAAAAAAATTCGGCGAATGACAGAAGGTTGTAAACCCGGGGCAAGCTCCTGTAAGAATAAGAACGGCGACCTGGTGGCCGATGTTCAGAGAGCACTCAGAATATGGAGGGATCACTTCTCTGCCCTTTTAAACGGAGAACCTGAGCAAGAAACCAGAGAAGATGCCGAACCCAAGCCCACAATCGAAGATGATGGAATTGACGTTCCTCAACCTGTATATAATGAGGTGCGAATAGCTATTCAAAGACGGAGGCGAGGAGCTGGTAAGGCGCATGCATCAGATTCTATGCAGAATATGGTCGGATGAGTGCATGCCTGAAGATTGGAATCTTAGTGTTCTCTGCCCAATCCACAAGAAGGGCGATCCTGCAAACTGCGCCAACTATCGCGGAATCAGCCTTTTGAATATCGCATATAAAGTCCTATCAAGCGTATTGTGCGAAAGACTGAAGCCTGATGTGAACAGACTGATTGGACCTTATCAGTGTGGTTTCAGACCTGGTAAATCTACCATCGACCAAATTTTTACAATACGCCAAATCTTGGAAAACCCCGTGAAAAAAGAATCGAGACACATATTCTCTTTGTTGATTTTAAAGCCGCTTTCGATAGCACGAAAAGGAGCTGCCTATATGCCGCTATGTCTAAATTTGGTTTGCCCGCAAAACTTATACGGCTATGCAATATGACCTGACCAGCTCGGCCACAATTGGAAAGCACCTCTCCGAGGCGTTCGAAACTAAACGAGGTTTCAGACAGGGTGACCCCCTATCGTGCGATTTCTTTAATTTAATGCTGGAGAAAATAATACAAGCTGCAGAACTTAACCGCGCTGGAACGATATTTTATAAAAGCGTGCAACTGTTGGCATATGCTGACGATATTGATATCATTGGCCTTAACAACCGCGCCGTAACTTCTGCTTACTCCAAATTAGAAAAAGAAGCGGAGAAAATGGGATTGGTGGTGAACGAGGGCAAAACGAAGTACCTTCTGTCATCATGCAAAGAGTCAGCGCATTCGCGCCTTGGCAACCAAGCCACTGTTGGCAGCAATAATTTCGAAATAGTAAAGGACTTCGTTTACCTGGGAACCAGCACTAATACCTAGAAATCCGACGAAGAATCACTCTTGCAAACAAATGCTACTTCGGACTGAGTAGGCAATTGAAAAGTAAAGTCCTCTCTCGACGAACGAAAATAACACTCTACAAGTCACTCATCGCACCCGTCCTGCTATATGGTGCAGAAGCGTGGACACTAACAACATCTGATGAGGCGGCTCTGGGAGTATTCGAGAGAAAGGTTCTTCGAAAGATTTGTGGACCTCTACACGTTGGCGACGGCGAGTACCGAAGAAGATTTAATGATGAGCTGTATGAACTTTACGCAGACGCCGACATAGTTCAGCGAATTAAAACACAGCGGCTTCGCTGGCTAGGCCACGTAGTGCGAATGAGCGAAGATGCTCCAGCCCAGAAGGTGAAACCGGCCCTGAGTCTTTTGGAAGTACATCAATCTGAATTAATCAGAGACATAACAGTTATAAATTTTATCGAATAAGCGTTGCTTCATAATAATTATTCGATGAAGAAAAAAATATTTTTCAAATAAGAGTTATTTGTCAACCTTTATTTTTGCGTTACTTGATAACTGTTATGGATGAGAAATATTTTTTTTCGTTGCCAAAAAAAAATTTTAACTTCAAATAAATCTTTGTCTTTGTTGTTTTTAGATGATATATAGTTTATACATATATTATGTGTTCGTTATCTAATAACCGTTGTTAATTCATACTTTATTTTAAATGGCTAATTAACCGCCAAGCCGATTTTGAAGGTCCAACAAATTTATCTCTCCAGTTTTTTTCATTGCAAATTGGTGCCAATTGGAGACACCACGGGATCGGAAATCGGTCTTCACTTGGTCCTTCGATCGGTAAGAATACATTCGGGACAACTTCGTTCATTCGCACAACATAGCCTAGCTAGCCAAGAAGAAGTGATCCTTCCATAATCTAAGCACTCTTTACCACCAGGTCGCTATTCACAGCATTCAGGAGTTCCCTCCTTAAGAAATTCGCCTGGAAACCGCCTCGGCCCCCTGTCGAAGTTGCGGTAGTGTTCATACACACTACTCGTTGCATTCGCTCTTAGCGTGGCCTTGTAGGCAGCATCCCTTCTTTGCAACGCGGTACTCTTCATCATTGTACAGATGGCTTCTTCGAAATCGCGAGTATCATATACTGACACTTATACCTTCCGGCAGTACAGTTTTCAATCCTTAACATAACGTTGTCAGCCAGAAAAGCCCTAGAACTTTTATTCGCTATACTATGATAATCTTCATAAAAACATAACACAGAGCTCCATTAACTTTTTTCTACGCATCCAAGTGGCTGATATAAGAGTTCCTCCTATGATAAGCAACCAACCGTTGTGGACTGATTGAAATCTTAGTGTATAGAAATATGGTTTTTAACAGTATAAAAGCACCATCGTGTAGTGATCGACGGAAGGCATATCTTAGTAGATGTTATTTCAGCTCTTGAGAGTATCAAAGTAGCTTCGTATATGCTGCTAAGTATGTACATATTTATGAATCTGACTTTATTCCTTATATGGCTATACCATGGTCGCGGGACCTTTTTACTAAGAAGAATCGGAATCAAGTTAACCCACCTTTGTCTTCCCCTATAGATTATCCTTCATTTTGATAATGTGTATTTTCTTCTTCAAATGTATCCCTACCAGTGCAATTTTTAACAAACAAACGAAACAAGAAAATAGTAGTTATTGAAAAATATATACATACATGTGTACATATATATATATGTATCATCTAGAAACGATTATGAAAAAGTACAAAAATTTATTTCAAACTTAAATTTTTTTGGGCAACGAAAAAAAGTGTTTCTCACCCATAACAGTTATCAAGCAACGTTAAAAATAAACGTTGGCAAATAACTATTATTTCCAAAAAATATAAAAAACGTTGACAAATAACTGTTATCCCCAAAAAATAAAATAAACGTTGACAAATAACTCTTATTTGAAAAATAAATTTTTTTCTTCATTGAATAATTCTTATGAAGCAACGTTTTGAATAAATTTTAGAATTCGAGCAACGTTTTTGATACAGAAATTTCAAATAATAGTTATTTTTTGTCTCTGAAATTAAAAATTATATACTTACAAAGGAAATGTAGCTTAAACTATTATAAAAATCAACAAAGAAAATCGCTTGAAAATTATACAATTAAAACATCTTAAGAACATAGGTCGGTAAAGTAAAGATAAGACTTTAATTTAAAATGATGGTTATATATTGAGAAAAGATAATACTGCCAGCTTAAAACACCCTGTTTTATGAATAGCTTTTGTCTTGGAGGGAAGTGAGTTTCACAGACGGATTGTACTGACAAAGAAACATTCTGGAGGATACTGTGTATCTAAAACTCGGAACCAAAAGATTCAAAGTCCGGGTGGACTGGCAGAAATTTAGATTTTTAAATAAGTAGGGCGGATTTTGATAATGTATCAACTTGTGCACGAAACAGAGATTTCTCAATTTTAGGAAATTATAAATATCACATCCGAGAATTTGCTTGGAATATGAAGATATATGACAAATTTCCTTTTAGAAAAAAGGAACTGTGCAACATTGTTAAAAGCAAGTTGCAATTTGTTGAGAGAAATTGAATCCAGGTTACCGTATATTAGTTCACTATAAGATATTTGAGGTGTTATAAGTGCTGTGATCAGTTTCATCTTTGTATCCAGTGGTAGCAAATAGGAAGTTCTGTACAAATGTCTCAGGGTATTATATGAACTAACTAAAAGCTTAGTTATAAGTTATTTCCTCTTGCTGGCGAGCGAAGGCAACCGATTTATTGACTGAGTTAATACAACTAACTAATTAACGCGACGACTCCGTCTAAATACCTTTATACCCTACCAGTAGCTGCTGTGTGTTTTACGTTGACTGCAGCGACGTTTCTCAGCAGTACCGTACTGATTTTGTTATACAAGGTGGCGCAAAAGTAATCCTCCTATCAGAAAATGCTATAAATTTTGCGATTGGCCCCTAAATTCAGTTCTGTTTTGACATTTGTGTAGTAAACACATGCGAAATACACGTTAATAAACAATGTTACGCTACACTGCTCCAGAACGCGGAATATTGCTGACTATTTATTTGACCAATAATCGGTCGGGGCCAAACGGTTATTGTGAATGGTGAGCGCTACAGAGCAATAATCAACGAGTTCTTTTTGCCGCAACTTGATGAATTGGGATTGGAAAACATGTGGTTCCAACAAGACGGTGCAACAGCACATACTGAACGTGCCACCACCGATATGCTGAACATCGGAAGCTTACTTTTGCGCCACCTTGTAGTTACGCATCGTCAGCAATTTCAGTGGGAGTGGAATTTTGGCCGGATGCGCGATCGCCGGCCCAGCGAATTTGCTTGTTATGTTACTTGTTTAGACTGCAGACGTATCGTCAGCCATTTCGGTGGGAATGGGCTGACCGGATACGCGTTTGCCACTGTTAACTATTCCCCCTCTTGAAGTGAGGGCGTCTCCGGCTTCTTTGATTCCCTTATTTATTAACACCATATTGTTTTGTTTCTGTCTCAATAGAATTGCCGTAACTATAGCGATGACAAGCAGGAGTAAGATAAGTGTACCCCTTGTTTCTAACATGCCGGTGTTAACGAGATTATGGAGGCTTGATATATGCTTGCGGTTTCTGATATCTATCTTCTGCAAGTATGGTAGTGATAGGAGATCAATATGTTCGGTGAAATTTACATGCTGTGCAGGAGCAGCCTCAGGATGCGATCGAACAAATTTATTTCAGTTGACATAAGTGGTGGTGTTTACTGTAATCTCCCCATCAAATGTTACAAGGAAGGTCCCTTTCATCAACTTTGTTAAGTTCGTAGTTTGTATAGACGCTGGTTGGTCGTTGATTACAACTATTCGATCGCCAGAGTGTTGGTTAAGCAGTTGTAGCGTACAGGGGCTTTCCTTCAAGGGTTGACAAAAGTTTGCTGTTACGGCTTCTTTGCAGTTGTAGAGTGAGTTACATTTCGAGGAGCACTCAGCTACAATATTCGTTTTTAGAGAAATTATTTCCCCGTCATAGATTACAGACAGCAACTTTACATTATTACAAAGCCTATCTATTTTTGGATATTTAATAAAATAAATGTAATTCATATCTTGGAATATCATAAGTTTAGAAATGAACAATAAATCACTTATGCTAATATTTGCATAGTGTTCAGCAGCTAACAAAGTGTTGATCTCTATACCATTTAGTAGAATTGGGATGATAATATTTAATTTTCTTAGAGTGACTGATGTTACAATAGTTTCCAATTCCATGATTACCGCTCTATTTCTGGGGGAGACTAGGGAAAAGGGATATCCTGTATCTATTTGAGTTTTTTTTGCATTTTGTAGTACCTAATTTACTTTCACTGTCAACTCGTCGATTTCCTTTTGATAAGCTGAATTTATTCATCTGTTGTTCGTTTGCTTCTATTAAGGCATTGATGCTGGTGTCGAGTGTTTTGAAGTCGTCGAAGTCTGGAGTCCCTGCTATGTACTTCAAGGCAGTCTCCAGAATGTTAATACCTCTGGCATACCGATGATGTACTTTTACCGAGTACACCAGTTTTAATATTTCATTGGCGTCATTTTCCCGTAGTTGTTTAAAGTGCGATTGTGGGAATTGCTTCAGCAGTATATCCGTTTCTTCAGCTATCGTCTCGAATGCTGACAAATTAGTTGTGTGTCGGCGGCCGCCGTGGTGTGGAGGTAGTGTTGCCGGCCTACCACACCGAAGGTCCATGGTTCGAGCCCTGGTACAGGTAACATCAAAAAGTGATTTGAAAAAAGTTTTTCAAAACGGGGTCGCCCCTCGGCAGTGGTTTGGCAAACTCTCCGAGTGTATTTCTGCCATGACAGGCTTCTCAGCAAAAATTCGTCTCCTTTGTAGATGCCGTTCGGAGTCGGCAAAAAACTGTAGGTCCCACCAATTTGTAGGGAAAATTCAAATCGGCACACCACAAATTGGAAGAGAAGCTTGGCGCAAAAATCTCTTAGGAGGTTTATGATGATATACCGGTTGTATACCGCGCCATAAAGAGAAAAAGAGAAGAAAAGCTGGTGTAATTGCGTATTCCCGCATTAGCTTGAAATCTTAGCGAAAGCAAAACGATCCTAGTGAAGACAAAGAAAAAGAGGTCCCTGTCTTAGATTATTTGTGTGTATCTTCCGTTCGTCAACTATGACAAAGGTACCAAGATCCTTCTGAATTACTTTGAATAATTTTTTGACTTCCGCTCTATGCTTCCTGAGATCTCTACTTCACTAGGGGTGGGATGGGGGCATTCTTCTTTCATCTGCTTATCGGGTTGGATTTGTTGTAAGAGACTGTGAGAGCGCGCTTTAAGTTTTCTACCGTTTCGTCAAACTCTTGTGAGTTGGCGACAGAAAGGCTAGAACTGGAGCTAGAGAGTTTAATGTTAGATTTACGAATTTCTCCCAATTAGAAGAGAATGCAGCGATGATTCAAGACGAAGGACTTTACGTCACCCTCCAGTTGTCTACTATTGACGGACTATCGTCCGAGACTAAAGCGAGGTCCAGAACCTCCTCCCACCCTTGATACCTTTCTGAGTTCGGGACAATGAAAGTGAGTATGGTCCCCTAATATTAGAGTTAGTATGTAGTAAAAAAGGTGGTGCTGCTCCGAAAATATTGTGCTTGAGTTGGTATCAGAGCAGATGATCATATAGGATCCATGCTTGTTGTTTATAAATCGGACGGTGTCCGCAGTCGAGGAGTCCATGTCATGTGCCATGAAGACCGACACCAAGAACATCCCCATGTCCCAACCCTCCTCAAGCTCTACGTCGGTTAAGTCTAGTGTGCTG
This sequence comes from Merzomyia westermanni, assembly GCA_949987695.1. NCBI lineage: Eukaryota > Metazoa > Arthropoda > Insecta > Diptera > Tephritidae > Merzomyia > Merzomyia westermanni. The sequence goes on along the minus strand of OX465290.1, from coordinate 112,911,479 downwards.
TCATTGGAATATAAAAATGCATTAAAACATGTTTTGCTTAAAATGCATGCTCGTAGATTACCTTCATCTTGCAACTGGTTGTCTAGCCAGGGCTCTTGGATGAAGCTGATGTCGATGTTCTCCTCTTCCTCTTCTTCTTTGCCCCAGTACCGTTCGACACATTGCGGCTGGCTGCCGACCTTTCTTATTCTAGAAGCAAGCTCTGGCTGTTAGGCACTTTCGTTGGTACCCTTAGACAATGTGATTTGTGGTGTGGATGTTTTTTGCTATGGGTGGTACTACCATAAACACTTTTTATGGTATCCAGACTGGTGGCGAATAAAGCGTTCTCGTCAGACTCTTTGACCGCAAGGTCCGGAGATCTGTATCTAGTCTTGTCCGTCGTCCTCCTTGTCGTCGTTGTACCGTCTTTTGTTGATGTTGTTGTTATTAACAGTGCTTCGCCCTGCCCAATGGGCAATCACTCTTATGGTCCAAGGAAACGCGCAGTTTCGAAAGTGTTGGACCAGAGCTATGTTGGTGTTAGAAGCGTAGGTTCAATTGAACAGGTAAACAGATTTTTAGTATCGTGAGGGGACATACCATATGCAGGGCAAGTATTTGGTATGGTGGGGTTCAGTCTGGATAAGTAAGAGTTTAACCTGTTATAGTATCCAGAACTAAGTTGTGTTAGCATGACTCTAGTCGCCCTCGGAAGGACACGCTCCTCTTTAGCTATTTCTGGTGGTTGTATATCAATTACGGCGTTTGCGGGCCGAGATCTGAAGGATTTGTCTACCGACTCGGTGAGGAGGTCGTTTAGATCCCGCCTTTGGTTACACAGATCAAACGGCAAGGTAATATGATGCCGGATCTAATCATAGTGCTTACGGAGATGTTTTTTTATGTCTCTATGGAGCGGAGATTCATCCAACAGATGACGGCTAGGATGGCTAGATTTGTAGCAATTCAGTAAACCGCTCTGCTCAACAGTTCCGCGTGATCGCGAACGTTGAGCATGTTAGCCTCGTGATCTAGGTGATACTCAGATACACAGATAACCCCTAGCAGTTCTTATGGGGATGTTTTGGCAGACTTGCAACTTCCTTCAGATGTTGGGGTAGTTGATAGTAGGTGGAGGAACTCCATCTACGTGGACGTTTAACTCTGGCCACATCTGTGCTCTCCACGTCGTAAAAAGAGTCACCGTCGATTTAGTTGGAGACAGTGTCAGACTTCGCTCGGTGAAGAAGCTCGAAAAGTCACGGAGGTAACAGTTTATCTTCGTACAGAGTTCATCAATGGATGGACCCTTACCCGAAGCCACAATCGTGCAGTCGTCAGCATAGAATAAAATAGAAACTCCCTCTGGAGGAGAAGGAAACCTCAAAATAAAGAAATTAAACGAAAGGGGTGACAGAACACCACCTTGTGCTAGATTTCTTGTTCCTGAACTTGATCCCTTTTTTAGGTCGGCAGGGAGAGGCGTTTCTTCCTTTTTGTACCGTCTGTCGTCTGCGTCAATTCCGTCTTGTTTGTTTCGTCGTTTAATTTTTTTATTTTTATTGTTCAAATTCATGTTTTGGTCCCTCGAGTATACCGGAAAGGTCTCGTCACTCTTCCGCAGAGGGGGCACTTATACAAGTGACCTTGCCTGGGCATCATCACTGGATTATTGCGGTGTTGGTGCGGCTATTCGGCCATTCCCAAAGATTACCACTCACCGTTGGGTTTGTGTACCGCCGCAGTCCGTGGCTTTCTCCAAGTCAGAGTATTTACGTACAACTGAGAAAATCTTCAAGGCATGTCGCGTCATAAGCGAATATAAGACAATTTGAAAAATTAAAGTAAAATAAAGCAGTAAAAATAGAAGTGGGCCACAACGTGTACTTGTGGTACACCTAACATCACGTCAATCATAAGATTAGATGTTGTTTTCCCATTTTGACAACTACTTTTCTTCCTCTAAGAAAGCTTTCAAGGAAAGCAAGTAGCTCACCACTAATGTCTTGGCACTGCAGTGCTTTAGAAATAATGAAGTAGTTTACTTTATCGAATGTTTGGAGAAGTCCGTATACACAACAGCCAATTGCGAACGGTTCTCAAAAGCACTAAATTTGATATTAGTCAATATGGCTAAATTCGTAGAAGTTGATCTACTCAGAAAAAACCATGCTCAGCCCCCGGTAGCGGTCGAAGCACATAGAAATTAGTGAAATGTTTGGATTTTTTGTATTCGTTTTCAGTTATAATTTGTATTTAGGTGGTCGTCGTGCTATTATGGTACTGTACTGGCCTACCTAACCGAAAGTTTGTTTTAGCGTTGTCGACCCTCGACAGTGGTCGCCATACCAAAACCTTAATCTCCTTATTTGGTAAGTTTTACGAGCTCAATACCAGTTGATAATAATTATTACTAAATTATAATTTTTTATTTTTAAAGGAAAAATTTAAAGCAACAAACATATCCACGCTATAGTTGTAATACTATTTCGAAAACAGCCACGATTTTTCAGAAGATCTTGCGGTAAATCGAACCCGCGCACATCCGATTTGCAACCGCAGCTGCCTAACCCATAGGCTATAATGCGTGTTGCCTGCAAAGCTGCTTAAATGATTTTCCTTTTTATTGTTGTTGTTATCTGCCAACAGTGTACATAATTGTTTCGATTCTCTCTCTATATGTAAATCATGTATTTTTATTTATTATTTATTTATGTTATTTATACAAGTAAGACTGAGGGCCGGTTTCACCAATGCGACTAAGACTAAAACTAAGTCGTGACTTAAGTTAGCACAGATTCGAGACTAACTTAATTTAAGGTTTCACCAACTGAGTGACTTAAATAATTTTGAACACAACAACCCGATCAGCTGTTTTATGCATAGTAGTATTTTTTCATACCAGAAAACTCTGCGCATCCCAATACCCCAGTGCGAAATGGGCATGTATGGCCATAGACGAAGGAATGTATTGATCTTACACCCATTTCTCTTTAGTTGGAAGGTACTAAAATTAGCGCTTAATTGAAAACGATAGATTCGTAATGGTTGCATGCTAAAAAACTAGCGTTCACATGCTTCTACGCATACGCCGTAAAAGTTATGCTTGAATTTTCCGGCCGGGACATTGTACAAAACAATTTAGGAGCATTACTGACATTTAGGTTTTGAACGTCAGCAACACTGACTTAGTCAAGAATAAGTCAGCTGGCAGGCTGACTAAGTTGTGCTTAGTTAAGTTAGATGCTGAAACTGACAAAGTGAAAAACTCGACTTAACTTAGTTAAGTCGAGCTGGTGAAACCGGCCCTGAGTATTTTGGAAGTACATCAATCTGAATTAATCAGAGACATAACAGAGTTACATTGTACAAAACAATTTAGGAGCATTACTGACATTTAGGTTTTGAACGTCAGCAACACTGACTTAGTCAAGAATAAGTCAGCTGGCAGGCTGACTAAGTTGTGCTTAGTTAAGTTAGATGGTGAAACTGACAAAGTGAAAAACTCGACTTAACTTAGTTAAGTCGAGCTGGTGAAACCGGCCGTGAGTCTTTTGGAAGTACATCAATCTGAATTAATCAGAGACATAATAATTATTCGATGAAGAAAAAAATATTTTTCAAATAAGAGTTATTTGTCAACCTTTATTTTTGCGTTACTTGATAACTGTTATGGATGAGAAATATTTTTTTTCGTTGTCAAAAAAAATTTTAACTTCAAATACATCTTTGTATTTGTTGTTTTTAGATGATATATAGTTTATACATATATTATGTTTTCGTTATCTAATAACCGTTGTTAATTCATACTTTATTTTAAATGGCCAATTAATCGCCAAGCCGATTTTGAAGGTCCAACAAATTTATCTCTCCAGTTTTTTTCATTGCAAATTGGTGCCAATTGGAGACACCACGGGATCGGAAATCGGTCTCCACTTGGTCCTTCGATCGGTAAGAATACATTCGGAACAACTTCGTTCATTCGCACAACATAGCCTAGCTAGCCAAGAAGAAGTGATCCTTCCATAATCTAAGCACTCTTTACCACCAGGTCGCTATCCACAGCATTCAGGAGTTCCCTCCTCATTAAATCCTTAAGAAATTCGCCTGGAGAAACCGCCTCGGCCCCCTGTTGAAGTTGCGGTAGTGTTCATACACACTACTCGTTGCATTCGCTCTTAGTGTGGCCTTGTAGGCAGCATCCCTTCTTTGCAACGCGGTACTCTTCATCATTGTACAGATGGCTTCTTCGAAATCGCGAGTATCATATACTGACACTTATACCTTCCGGCAGTACAGTTTTCAATCCTTAACATAACGTTGTCAGCCAGAAAAGCCCTAGAACTTTTATTCGCTATACTATGATAATCTTCATAAAAACATAACACAGAGCTCCATTAACTTTTTTCTACGCATCCAAGTGGCTGATATAAGAGTTCCTCCTATGATAAGCAACTAACCGTTGTGGACTGATTGAAATCTTAGTGTATAGAAATATGGTTTTTAACAGTATAAAAGCACCATCGTGTAGTGATCGACGGAAGGCATATCTTAGTAGATGTTATTTCAGCTCTTGAGAGTATCAAAGTAAAGGGTGTTTTTTTAGGGGTATAGAACTTCGAATTGAAATAAAACACAAGAAAATCGTTTCAAGGTCCATCAATTTGGCTTTATTGGAAGGATAATTTTATGCCATTAATGTTTACATATGATTTCGGGCATGTGGCCGCCGCGGCTGGCTCGAATAAAGCCAATTCTACAGGTCCAATTTTCAACCACTTTTTCGAGCATATGGGGCCGTATGTCGGCAATAACGCCACGAATGTTGGCTTCCAATTCCCCTAACGTTTCTGGTTTGTTGGTGTAGACGAGCGACTTCACATATCCCCAAAGAAAATAATCCAATGGTGTCAAATCACACGACCTTGGTGGCCAATTGACAGGTCCATTCCGCGAAATTATGCGCTCATCGAATGTTTCCTTCAATAAATCGATTGTGACGTGCGCTGTGTGGCATGTAGCGCCGTCTTGTTCGAACCACAACTCATCCACATTCATGCCATCCAATTCGGGCACAAAATAGTCGGTTATCATGGCTCTATACCGGTCTCCATTAACGGTAGCTGCCTCTCCAGCATTATTGCGGAAGAAGTATGGCCCAATGACTCCACCAGCCCATAGAGCACACCAAACAGTCAGTTTTTGTGGATGTAATGGCGTTTCAAGGGTCTCATGTGGATTCTCTTCACTCCAAATGCGGCAATTTTGCTTGTTGACGTAGCCATTCAACCAAAAATGAGCCTCATCACTGAACAAAATTTTGCGATGAAAATCAGCATCGAAATCAATCTCATTTTCGGCCCATACACCAAAATCACGACGCATTGCATGGTCTCGCGGCTTTAATTCTTGCACAAGCTGGATCTTGTAAGGTCGCAAGCCAAGATCTTTGCGCAAAATCTTCCATAAAGTTGATGGACAAAGCTCCAATTGCTGTGCACGGTGGCGAATCGATTCATTCGGGTCCTCTTCAACACTTTGCTCTACAGCGGCAATTGTTTCTTCGGTGCGCACTGTTCGACGTCTCTGCGGATGCGTATTATCACATAGAATACCTTTATACCCTATCAGTAGACTGATTTTGTTATACAAGGTGGCGCAAAAGTAATCCTCCTATCAGAAAATGCTATAAATTTTGCGATTGGCCCCTAAAGTCAGTTCTGTTTTGACATTTGTGTAGTAAACACATGCGAAATACACGTTAATAAACAATGTTACGCTACACTGCTCCAGAACGCGGAATATTGCTGACTATTTATTTGACCAATAATCGGTCGGGGCCAAACGGTTATTGTGAATGGTGAGCGCTGCAGAGCAATAAACAACGAGTTCTTTTTGCCGCAACTTGATGAATTGGGATTGGAAAACATGTGGTTCCAACAAGACGGTGCAACAGCACACACTGCACGTGCCACCACCGACATGCTGAACATCGGAAGCTTACTTTTGCGCCACCTTGTAGTTACGCATCGTCAGCAATTTCAGTGGGAGTGGAATTTTGGCCGGATGCGCGATCGCCGGCCCATCGAATTTGCTTGTTATGTTACTTGTTTAGACTGCAGACGTATCGTCAGCCATTTCGGTGGGAATGGGCTGACCGGATACGCGTTTGCCACTGTTAACTATTCCCCCTCTTGAAGTGAGGGCGTCTCCGGCTTCTTTGATTCCCTTATTTATTAACACCATATTGTTTTGTTTCTGTCTCAATAGAATTGCCGCAACTATAGCGATGACAAGCAGGAGTAAGATAAGTGTACCCCTTGTTTCTAACATGCCGGTGTTAACGATATTATGGAGGCTTGATATATGCTTGCGGTTTCTGATATCTATCTTCTGCAAGTATGGTAGTGATAGGAGATCAATATGTTCGGTGAAATTTACATGCTGTGCAGGAGCAGCCTCAGGATGCGATCGAACAAATTTATTTCAGTTGACATAAGTGGTGGTGTTTATTGTAATCTCCCCATCAAATGTTACAAGGAAGGTCCCTTTCATCAACTTTGTTAAGTTCGTAGTTTGTATAGACGCTGGTTGGTCGTTGATTACAACTATTCGATCGCCAGAGTGTTGGTTAAGCAGTTGTAGCGTACAGGGGCTTTCCTTCAAGGGTTGACAAAAGTTTGCTGTTACGGCTTCTTTGCAGTTGTAGAGTGAGTTACATTTCGAGGAGCACTCAGCTACAATATTCGTTTTTAGAGAAATTATTTCCCCGTCATAGATTACAGACAGCAACTTTACATTATTCAAAGCCTATCTATTTTTGGATATTTAATAAAATAAATGTAATTCATATCTTGGAATATCATAAGTTTAGAAATGAACAATAAATCACTTATGCTAATATTTGCATAGTGTTCAGCAGCTAACAAAGTGTTGATCTCTATACCATTTAGTAGAATTGGGATGATAATATTTAATTTTCTTAGAGTGACTGATGTTACAATAGTTTCCAATTCCATGATTACCGCTCTATTTCTGGGGGAGACTAGGGAAAAGGGATATCCTGTATCTATTTGAGTTTTTTTTGCATTTTGTAGTACCTAATTTACTTTCACTGTCAACTCGTCGATTTCCTTTTGATAAGCTGAATTTATTCATCTGTTGTTCGTTTGCTTCTATTAAGGCATTGATGCTGGTGTCGAGTGTTTGGAAGTCGTCGAAGTCTGGAGTCCCTGCTATGTACTTCAAGGCAGTCTCCAGAATGTTAATACCTCTGGCATACCGATGATGTACTTTTACCGAGTACACCAGTTTTAATATTTCATTGGCGTCATTTTCCCGTAGTTGTTTAAAGTGCGATTGTGGGAATTGCTTCAGCAGTATATCCGTTTCTTCAGCTATCGTCTCGAATGCTGACAAATTAGTTGTGTGTAGAAGAAAAGCTGGTGTAATTGCGTATTCCCGCATTAGCTTGAAATCTTAGCGAAAGCAAAACGATCCTAGTGAAGACAAAGAAAAAAAGGTCCCTGTCTTAGATTATTTGTGTGTATCTTCCGTTCGTCAACTATGACAAAGGTACCAAGATCCTTCTGAATTACTTTTTCTATATAAAGTTTTAAAAACTTGTTTCCTATTCTCCTATTAGTTTTAACGAAAACCTTATCACCTGGGTTATTCTGTTGCATTCCTCTCCCTTCATTAAGTAAGTATTTGTAAATCTGTTTGCCGAGTATGTGTGAGTCTTGCTTTTATTTCCTTTATTAGTTTGTCTGGTGTTGCATGTATAACATATGTTGGGTTTTTATTCGTTACTGAATGGATTGTATGGTTGTATCTACTTAGCTGTGGCTAGAAGGATTAGCTCAACTGTGTCAGAGATACCAGTCTCAAGCCTCTGACATCTGGCAAATTTCCGTAAGGGTGCTGCGGAATCTTTCCACCTATCCGTTAGTTGACTTTGAGCAGGTGGAATTGTGTAAATTTCGGTGGCAAAATGATTTTTGAGTATTGATTTGATGGTTTCCGAATTCAAAGATCTTTCATTGTCCCACTTACACCCTGGTATTTTTGTACAAATTGAGAAGTTAGTAAATTAGTTCTTTAACATCAACTATGGCTCTGGATTTGATTGGGAACACTACTGAAAATTTCGAGAACTTGTGTAATGATGTGAGAAAATGTTTCTTATCTGTTGAGTAAATGTCAACAGGAAGGATTTCCCCTGGATACGAAGGTTTAGGAGTTGGTCCTATTTCAGCGTTTGGAGGATGCCGCTGATACTTGGCCTCGTGGCATATCTTGCAATAGGAAGTGATTTCTTTCAGAAGTTTTCGTATATCAGAGAAGTAATACCTTTCAAGGATTTGCTCTTGGTTTTCGCGGAGCTATCGATGAGCTCGGTTATGTTCAGTTTGAAGAATTTCGCCTTGATCATCCTTGTTGAAAACATCTATTACTTGTTTGGTGGTGTGACGGAACTTGACTGCCGGAAAAGCCGTGACTAGTTCGTCCTGAATCTTCGCCAAAATGAGCAATTCGCACTGCAAGCCGTTCACAGAATTTGGGTTAATACATTGCTTTATAGTTTTCATTAGTTCTTCTGCACTATTAAATGATATTAGGGCCCCATTCTTGATTTCAAGATAATCTTTGATCTTAGTGTTGACGCGTCTCCTTCTTCAAGTACCAACTGGTTTCGAAAGCAATTTAGGGGGTTTTTCACCTTGGGCCAATTTTCCTTGCCTGGCTTGTGCGGGGAAAATTCCTCCTCCTAGTTCTCCTCAGTCGAGAACAGGGTTCTTGATAACATGGTGATAGGTCTTCCATTATGTAATAGAACAGCACCTATGGCGTGAGAGGAAGGGTCCGTATCCTGTAATCAGGGTAAAGGAGCAGCACGTCTTCGGATGCTAGGATATTTTGTATCTTCTTAAATGCATTAACTCCTTCTTCGTCAAGAGTTATTTGTATTTTCTTTGATTGATTAGCGCCAATTAATCCGTTTGCCCCCCCTTAAGTATCTAGTTAAAGGCTTTGCACCTAAAACATAGTCCTTTATAAACCGTCCCCAAAACCTTCGGGGAGTGTTTTGTCGTTACCACAACAACAACAAGCTTTGTCAAGATTCGATCAATGTCCTTACTGTGTTGTTCGGTGGTTCTAGAAAAAATTATAACATCGTCTATGTAAACATGACACGTTTTGCAATTTCGTCCCTGAGCACATCGTCTATTTCTTTCTGGAAAATGCTAGGGGCAATTTTCAGGCCAAAGGGAAGCCTACAAAACTCATACTTTCCGTATGCCGAAAGCCGTTTTCTCCCTATTCTTTTCCGTAAGCTTGATATGATGAAATACGGATTTAAGGTCTATTGTTGAGAAAAATCTGGCGCTTCCCATGTTTGCTAAAATCACAGATGTGTCCGGAACTGGATATTTGTCGTTTATTGTATTAGCATTTTGCTTCCGAAAGTCGATTACGAGACGTGCTTTTTTGTTGCCTTGTTCATCCATCCCCCTCTTATCCACAACCCAAATTGGATTATTATAAAGGGGATGGGATGTCCTAATGATGCCATCGTGCAGCAGACTTGATATTTCCTTAGTGACAAATTCCGCTGAAGCAAAGGGGTATGGGAACTCTTTGAGTAGATGGGTGAATCGTCCACTGTTCTTATTTTAGCTACGACGTCGGTATTGTAGGTAGCAGGGTAGATATATCGGTATTATACTTGTTTGTGTCAGGCCTTGTTTCTATTAGTTTTCTAACGTTCGAGCGGTAGTAATAAAAGAGTTTTTCATTTCCACCGTCATAACTCAAAGTACCACTCTTCAAATCAATACTCCCATTTACCTCTTTTAGAAAGTCGAATCCTACAATGCCATCAAATGTGCTCAAACTAGGCAGAACGAAGAATTTAGCATTGAAGATATTTATGATGCATTGTTTGTTAATTTTATCGGTGCCATGAACAGATTTTACGAAAAAATGGCTCTTGACGGATTTCATTCTCTTTAGAGTTTTAAGGTCTTTACATAGTTTTTCGCGGCACCTGTATCAATGAAAATTTTATTTCTCTCCCCCCGAGTGTCCGTTCGACATAGGGCAGCAGAGACTTTTTCCTAAAAAATTAGCATCATCTTTTGGTTCTTCGTCATATCCTGGGTCACTCCAATATTCATCTTCATACTGGTCTTGGATAAGATTGTTTACATGCTGTATTTTCAGTATTGGTTGCTGGTCACTACCGTGCTGCCGTTTTTCAACTCTTTCCTTGTCTAAAAGTATCGATGCTTGTTGCCCATTGTTTTGCATAGCGTTGCGGCTTTACCATTATTCCTTCGATATGTCCTTGGGTAAGCACCCTGATTTCGGTATCTGTGATCATTGGTACGAATTGGTTGGGGTCTGGTTTGTCTGAATCGAGAGTAGGATGGGTCCACATAAATTGGTTCTGGTGGCTGCCGCCGCAGTTCGAATGGTGTCCTGCGGTATTGTGGGGAGTAGTAATAATGGTCAGAATTCTGAAGTATCTGTCTATTAAAAGAATTTGCAAATAGTGAACTAGCTTGGAAAGAAGATCGGCTGGTCTGGATGAGAGCAGGATGTCATACAAAGGATGATTAAGTCCTGAAATAAAAACACGTAAGGCATCATTGCGATGCTTCTCTTTTAAGTGATTCTATTAAACCAACGTTCTCACCGTGTGTCATAATTGTCTTATTTATTATGAGAGTCAGCTTTCGCTCGACTGCGTCGTAGAATTCAACCACATACATCTTACCCTGTCTTAGAGTGGATAGCTCCTGTTCGATTAGGTAGAGAGATCTTTTATCGGCATAGGCAAAGTCTAATCGCCAATGATGACATGAAAGTTCAAAACTGTATTGAAAGAAGACAAAATGCTATCCGCCACCCCTACCACTTTATTTCGATTTATTCCTACTGCCTGGTAGTGCCTTGAACTACTTTTATAGCGTTATACTGCCTGGTAGTGCCTCCAAAAAACATACCGTGTCGGATCACCCCTAAATTCTGGCATGGTTTTTATAAGATCCAAGGATTCATCGCAAGGCACGTTATGTTGGATAGTAACTGCTTCATAGCGTGCAACTTGAACTGGCGCTTCAACTTTAGCTAATCTGACGGTCAGCTCGTCCATTTGGGATTTAAATTCCCTACGTGGTTGGTACAGACTGCTGCATTGAGAAGTGCCTGTATCGTCTGTGTGTCGATTGTTTTTGTCTGAAGAAAGTCCTGTTTTCTATCAAAGCCTGACCAAAAGCCGTATTCCTTATTTATCTAATTATTTCTTAGTATTGAGGGTGACTTCAGGCGGAAATTGATTTATTGACAAATGAAAAAAGGAATACCAAACTTCAAAAAATCCAGGATTGTTTATATTTTTTTCTATGTATTTGAGCTTAATAAGCTATCACAAATTTTACTCCACCGACAAAAAAAAAATTATAATTAGATAGCTGCTGCATACTCTACTTATAATTTTAAGGTATTCATGTCCTTCATCTGTAGTTGATTGACTTTCGGTGTGTTTCTCTCAAATCTAGTCTGGTCCCTCTGCGCGGCGTGCAAAGCCTTAGGTTTTATTAAACAGATTGTAAGTTCGTTCCAATTATTTTTTTATGTTTAGTAATTTGATAACAATTTCAAAGTTTTTTTAGTTTTTTGTACAGACATTTTTTCTTCTTTTTTTCATTTTTGCACAGTCTTGAAGTTTATATTTTTTGTATTAAGGAAGTATTTTTCCTGTTTTTTTAAAAATTGTTTTCTTGCACAGATTGAGAAAAAAGTTTAGATTTTGTCACAATTTTTTGTTTTCACAATTAAAGTTTTTTTATTATTTTGGGGTACAGAAGCTTTTTTGTTTCTTCTTGTAGAAAGTGTTTTTTTAAATTAACCCAAATACTGAAAATTTCAAAATGGACTTTCAAAACTGTTCTGGGCAGCATTCAAAAAGTTCTGGAGTTCCTGAAAAGAAAAACAGTTCTGCAAAATTTGACCTAAAAAAGTGTTTTTTTAAATTGACCCAAAAACTAAAAATTTCTAAAATGTTCAAAAAACCGGAATTTCAAAACTGTTCTGGGCAGCATTCAAAAAGTTCTGGAATGCCTAAAAAGAAGAAATAAAGTTCTGCAAAATTTGACCTAAAAAAGTGTTTTTTTAAATTGACCCAAAAACTGAAAGTTTCTAAAATGTTCAAAAAACCGGAATTTCAAAGCTGTCTGGGCCGCATTCAAAAAGTTCTGGAGTTCCTTAAATGTAAAAAAAAAGTTTTGTAGGCGTCCAAGGTACTCGCCCGATCTTTATGAAATTTGCTCAGTAGATTCTTGGATTCACTGGTTCCAGATAGTATGCCTCGTATCATGTTTTGTAATTTTATTTAACATGGTTCTGGAGTTTATAATAGCTGAAATTTTATATTTTGTTCTTTAATATGTGGGCGGTACCAAGCCCATTTTCCAAAATTAAAAAAAAATCATTTATAAGATCATCAGGTCATTGTAACTACGAAATTATATGATTCTATCTGCATCAGTGAAGGAGATATGGCATGTTCCGGTTTCCTACCTCTCTTTTAGAAAAATTTGGTCCAAAAGTAAGCGTGGTCGTTCACCGATTTTGCTACAATGTACGGAAAACTCAATAAAATTGCGAAATCGTGACTTCTGAGCTGTATTCATTTTTCGGTAGCAACAGCTAAAAGTTTAGAATATTTTTTTATCGAGAAACCGTCCACAGAGAAGGTCCAACAAAGTACTTTTTACTTAATGGAAATCGGTTTAGCCGTTAAGACATCTGTCGCGGTCATACGAAATACATTTCATATTTATATATATAGATATCCCATTATGCTGTTGTTGCATGCTTACGACGTGCCTCAAAACACCCAAAGACGATGATTACGAATACAGCAATGGGCTATATACGAAGAATACTAACAATATCAGATGACATTTACCACGCCGAAGTTAAAGAAGAAATATAAGAATTATTAATAAGTAACGTTTTTCCCGAAAATTTTATCAAAATCCTGATAAAAAGATATTCAACACGAACTAACCAACGTACATCAGAAAACCCGAAACAAACAATTTTTAAGTCAGTAGCTTATGTACCCAAATTATCAGAACGCCTAGCGAAATCAGATTGTTATAACATAGAAGATGTGAAAAAAGCGCACAAACCAATTAAAACAGTAAAAAATATATTTAGCAACACGAAATCTAAATTACTGTACACCGAAAAAGGTAATGTAATCTACAAAATTCCTTGCGCGCAACATAAATCAGACTTTAAATTTTGCCGCGAAACAAACAATCAAAAACCAGCACTTATGACCCACTGTACAACTAATAACCACTCTCCGAACTTTGACGGAGCAACGATATTACAACAAGAACAATATTACAGCAAGAGATTCACATTGGAAATGCTTTACATAATTAACACACCGGCCAGGATAAGAATGAATTGCAAAACGGACATTGATAACTGCGCTCACTTATACAGGCATTTGGTAACAAACAGACGAACAGTAAACAACTCCACGTTGAACAGGACAGGCGTGTAATAATATGTTTTAATGTTTACCCATTATGTTTTTTATGTGAATTGTGATTATATTTTTATTGTACGAATCCAAATATATTGGTAAAATCAAACAATTTTTGGAAGATGATCTGACCTCAAGCTGGCAAAAAAAAAAAATTTTAAATACAAGCGTTAACCGTACACTAGATTTGGCAGCGCCGCTAAGAGGTTACAAACCTGCCGATGCAAAGAAGAAGGCAAATGCATGAGATTTAAAAATCCAGGCATTAAAAGTCGCCAACGTAGGCCTACACGCGTATGTACACATGCTTGAAGCAATAAGAGAAGCCTTCATGTGAGGAAAAATATGCGTACAGTCGTGTGTACATACGTTTGTAGTTAAAAGAAAAGTAGGATAATAAAAAAAAACGTTAACTTATAAGAATATGTATTATAAGTATATAAGTATTTCTTGTTGTTAGAAAGCGGTTTGTCTGCGTGCAAAATTTCGTATAAAAGGGCGATGATTTTGTTAGAAGATTGAGTAGTTAGCGACTAGCTAGCAGACCTGTAAAAAGTAAGTTCAGTAAAAGTACAAGTAACAATACCTTCATACTTCGAAGAGATAAGTACAAGTACTTCAGTACTGAAATACTTGCACTTAAATTGGTGAAGTACAAGTACGGCACTTGTAAGTACTTTTGAAGTATTTTGACAAGTATCACGCTCTACAAACCATTTTATATTTTCCCAGTATGCATAAATTAAGCATGCAAATAAGCAATAAATAGAGAAGATGAATAAAGTTTAATCAGATTTTATTGAACCACCAGTCAAAGCGGACTTTTTAAAAGCCTCTTGCGACAAAGTCTCTTAAAAAAGTTACGGTAACGTTAAAAAAGGCAGATTTTATTGAACCACAAGTCAAAGCGGTCTTTTTAAAAACCCCTCGCGACTCGTGCAAAAAATAAGTGGCGATCCTGCCAGGAGACAAAAGTCTCTTAGAAAAGTTACGGTAACGTTAAAAAAGGAGACAAAAGTCTCCACGTTCGAAAGTATCCTTATAATAGGAGAAAAGTCAAAACAAAAAAAACGCGGTACAAATCGGTAACGTTAAAAAAGGAGACAAAAATCTCCACGTTTAAAAGAAAAAAGGCAAAACAAAAAACTGCTAGCTTAAACAAATGCTAGAAAAATTTAAATATCGATGGCTCAGGTATCCCACTTTTGTGATACGTTAAGTGCGAGTGGAAGCAGAATAACACATAAGTGAACCCAACATCAACACTGATATAAAGACAAAATTTGTTGAACTGAGAAAGCTTGTAATACAGTTTTGCAGCAAGGGGAATAAGAAAGAAAGAAAGGAGGAAATTAATCAGAGCAAAGTGTGAACGCAGCCTAACATAAAGTATAAGAATTCAATAAATATGGATGTGGTAAGCAGGCTTATAGAGGCCAACACCGCATCATCGAAAACGGAACTGGAACAAGTGAGGCTCCAGCTTCAAAGATTAAATGTTCCAAATAATGTGACTGAGTCCTCGGTCTAGAGCATCTATTATAATATTCATTGTGAGCAGAGTATGGATGTAATCAAATCTCTACCTAAATTTAAAGGAAAAATTAATAACTATTTTAGCTGGCGTGAGGCCGCCAATAATTCAATGAGTCTCTACGCTAGGGGCAGTAAAAATATTTCGCTGCCTTGACGATCCTGCGAAATAAAATAACACAGGACGCGAATGACATACTAACGAACCATGGCACTGTCCTAAACTTCGACACCATTTTAAGTCGTCTGGACTTTGCCTATGCCGATAAGAGGCCCTGCCATATAATAGAGCAGGAAATGAGCATTTTGAGGCAGGGTTCTAGGAATTTGATAGAGTTCTACAATGAAGTAAATAAAAAATCAGCTTTGTTAATCAATAAAACTATTATGACGCATGGCACAAACTCGGCCATAACTAAAGAACTAAACATTAAAAATAGGGGCACATCCCTTCGAACTTTTATAACCAAATGCCCTTGCAAAAGCGCAGGAGCTGTACTCAAATCAAATGCGAGCACAATTTGCTTTCCACTTTTCGAAAAACAACCAAACAATAGCTTCACAAGGTCCTACACAGAGGAACCAAAGGACCTCGAACTTCCAAAACAATTTAAGGTATCCAACAAGGATATCACATATGGAGCAAATCAAAATCGTCCAGAACCAATGGACGTTGATCCATCGGTACAGGTATTGAACAGACCTGGCCTGATGCAATCAAACAACCCAGAATTAAGGGCTAATAATAGGGGTAATTTCCAGGGTAATACCCAATCAAATAGTGTACCCAAAAGGACAAACGATAGTGCGCAATTCAGCACTCAACCCCAGCAAAAGGTGCAACGGGTTAATAATATAAACGAAACCCTTTTTTTAGGCTAAACTCCGATTTGCCCTACATTATAAAATCGGATAAAAAAACGGGGAAAATATTTCGGCTATTGATAGATACGGGGGCAACAAGTTCATATATACGGGCGGGAATATATACTAACAAAAATATTTTAGCAATTAAGAAGAGGGTAAGGACCATTAATGGTTCGACCATCATACAATATTTCCATAATGTTAATTTGCTTGGGGTTCAGGAACGATTTTATGAGATTGATAATTAATTTAGAGAGTGATCTCTTAATTGGAATGCATTTCTTAAATAGAATCGGAGCCAAAATTGATATCCCAAATCGAGTGTTGATATATGGGTACAATCAAAAAGAAAAAATACACTTTCTTGAGGATTTAAATAAATTAAACCCCTCGGGACAAAATAGTCCCCAGGCGCCTGCCGAGGATAATACCGGCATATTAGAAGAAAAATGTAATGAAGGTGAAAATTTAAACCCCTTGGGATTCGGAAATCCGAAGGCGCCCGCCAATGGTAATGCCGGCAAAGCATTTAACAAATTAAAAAACAAAAATAGTGAAACTCTTGGGACCAAATAATCCTAAGAAGCCAGCCGACGGAAATACCGGCAACAAAAATGTTAAAAGTTTATTGACGAATATTTCGCGGGATAAAATACAAAGAAATTATAAGGGGGTAAAAGAAAAAGGGAAATTTAAAGATATTTTGGGAAAGATAACTCCTGAAAGCGCAGCTGAGGTAAACACGGAGAAAAGAAAAAATACAAAAATGAAAACGTAATAAATTACTTAGTGGCCGAGGGGTCCAATCAGTTTTCGAGGATGTCCTTCGAATTAAGTGATGAAAAATATCAAGTTGAGTAAAGCAAGTAATGAAATTTTGGCAGCACATAGTAATGTGAATTTAGATTTACCTTTCCGCACCGATGTTAGAGCGGAGATTCGAATAACTGAGGATAGACCGATTTGGTCGAAACAATATCCTTATCCAATGTCAGTCAATAATTTTGTTAACGACGAAATTCAAAGTTTATTGCAAAAGGGAATAATAAGGGAAAGTAAAAGCCCATACAACTCTCCAGTATGGGTAGTTCCAAAGAAAGGGATAAATGAGGACGGAAGTCCGACACTGAGATTAGTGATTGATTTCAAAAAAATTAATGAAAAGACTGTTCAGATAGGTACCCGATGCCAAACCCTGAAATTATACTTTCAAATTTGGGTAGGTCGAAATATTTTTCCACGATCGATTTGGAGTCTAGATTTTACCAAATATTAATGGAAGAAAATGATATAGAGAAAACGGCATTCTCAGTGAATAATGGGAAATATGAGTTTTTACGAATGCCGTTTGGACTGAAAAATGCACCGAGCATTTTCCAGCGAGCTATGGACAATGTTTTAAGGGAATATGTGGGGAAGTTTTGCCACGTTTATGTCGATGACGTTATAGTTTTTTCGAGCAATTTGGAGGATCACAAGAGGCATTTGGGTTTAATAATTGAAGTAATAAAGGGGGCGAACATGAAAATATCATCCGAGAAATCGAAATTTTACCAGGAGGAGGTGGAATTTTTGGGTTATGTGGGATATCATTAAAACGGACCCAAAGAAGGTCGAAGTAATACAAAATTACCCAATACCAAAGACATTACGGCAATTGCGGGGCTTTCTGGGATTAACGGGGTATTATAGAAAATTTATACAAAATTATGCAATGGTGGCGAAGCCACTAACTAAGCATTTGCAAGGGGAAAACGGGAGAGTTTCCCGATATTTAACAATTAATATTCAATAAGGAAACTCATGCTAATATAAAGGATAAATTAAAATCAGCGCAGGCAAATATGTTAGAGCATCCTAATAAGAAAAGACTTCAAAGGAGTTATCACAGAGGGGAGGTTATACAAGGTGGCGCAAGAGTAATCCTCCTATCACAAAATGCTCTAAATTTTGCGATTGGCCCCTAAAGTCAGTTCTGTTTTGACATTTGTGTAGTAAACACATGCGAAATACACGTTAATAAACAATGTTACGCTACACTGCTCCAGAACGCGGAATATTGCTGACTATTTATTTGACCAATAATCGGTCGGTGACTTTGGCACAACGTGAATTTCGTCGCAGATTTCCTGGCCGTCCAACGCCTACTGGTGAAACACTGCGACGTTTAGATGCTCGCCTCGAAGAGACTGGCACAACACGAGATTCTGCCAGGCGTGGCAGACCCCGGAGTAGCCGTTCTGCAGAGAATATTGCTGGTGTAGCCGAGGATGTCATGGAAGCGCCGTCGACATCGACATCAGTCGACGGTCTTTACAGCGAATTTTGGTACAAGATTTGAAGATGTTTCCGTACAAAGTCCACACGGTGCATCAGCTGTTAGCTGCTGACCGCCAATCGCGTCTAACATACGCTCAAGCCATCCTTAATCACCACCAAGAGGAAGATGATTTTTCATCAAAAATAATCATGAGTGATGAGGCCCATTTCCATCTTAGCGGGTACGTAAATAAGCAAAATTTTCGCTTCTGGGGCACTGAAAATCCGCGTGTAACCCACGAAGAGCCATTACACCCGCTCAAAGTCACTGTATGGTGTGCTGTTTTCGCTGGAGGAGTCATCGGACCTTGTTTCTTCGAAGACGTCGCGGGCCAAACGGTTACTGTGAATGGTGAGCGCTACAGAGCAATGATCAACGAGTTCTTTTTGCCGCAACTTGATGAATTGGGATTGGAAAACATGTGGTTCCAACAAGACGGTGCAACAGCACACACTGCACGTGCCACAACCGATATGCTGAAGGACGGATTTCCCGGGCGCCTAATCTCCCGTTTTGGCGATTTACACTGGCCAGCAAGATCGCCTGATTTGACCGCTCCAGACTTCTTTTTGTGGGGCTTTTTGAAGTCGCGGGTTTATGTCAACAAGCCTCAGACTCTTGCAGCTCTTAAAGACAATATCCGTCAAAAATGTGAGGACCTATCGCCGGAAGTTTTGGCCAAAGTGATGGAAAATGCCATAAAAAGGGCTCAAATGACAATCAACTGTGGCGGCGGCCATTTACATGACATCATATTCTCGACTTGATGTAAAAAAAATTAAAAGACCAAATAAAAATAATCCACAAGAAGAATCAAAGTTTTTCATTTTTTTTTAATTACAGCCAAAAAACATCGGAAGCTTGCTTTTGCGCCACCTTGTATATGAAAAAGTATATGGGGAAAGAAATAAATTAAGATCAAGGTATAATAAGCAAGTAGTAATAGAAGATCTAGGTAACAAATTTAAAATACAAAATAGAAACAGAATTATTCATAAGGATAATATTAAGGTTTAATTTTATTTTATGGGAGCAATGGGGAGATTTATGCAAATTTGATTGATAATATTATATACCAACATTATAACGTCAGATATAATCGATTATACAAGGGAGAATTATGTACTGGTAGAGGAGGAAAATGCAGGAGTTTTTGAAAGTTATGGATCAATATACCATTTGACAAACTTGTCATTGTTTCAAAATATTATAAAAAACTATAAAACCGATGAAGAAATAATGTTACTTGATGACTCAACTATGGATTTTGAGATACAAATGATAGAAACATTACTAACAAAAGTAAAAATTAATAATTGATCAAAAAGGGGTATCAATGAACTTGGGGCGGTTAGGAAGTGGATTGCAGGCACACTTGACCACGATGATTTCATGAAAATAACAAATAAAGTTAACGATTTAATAGAAAACAATAATAAGCAGTTTACAACAAATTCACAAATATTTGAGACCATTGCGGAATTAACACAAATTTTAAAACAATTACAGGGAAGCTCAAATTAAAAAACCGTTTTAAGACAAAGAAACAAACTAATAATTACTGAGCTTCAAAATACAGTAGAAACGATTACATTGTCAAAGGTAGGAATATTAAATCCATTAGTTTTAGACATGGAAGAAATATCAGAAATAATAAGCGAGGAAAGAATTAACATAACAATATCAGATCTTATGGATGTATCGGAATTTAAAATTGCACAAAAAAATAATTTAATAGTTATTTACATTAAGTGTCCAAAAGTAAAAAACATATGTGAATTATTTTCGGCAATAGCCATAGCACAAAACGATGGAAAATTGTTAATTGAAAACGAAGTTATAAAGTGTCAAAATAAATTTTATTCTGTGAACTTTTGTGAAAAGGAATTAAATAATGCATTTTGTATGATAAAAGAAAAAAAATACATGTTTGTCTGATATGTTAAACAATAAGCATGCCAATTGTACTAAAATAAATGAAAAAAAAAACGAATCAATAAAAATTTTAAAAGATAGAGCAATAATAGTATCTGGAAAACATAAGGTTAATAGTCACACCATAGAAGGAATTTACTTGGTAACTTTTCAAGATAATGTAAAAATTTATAATAAAAAATATGAAAATCCAACAGAAAGAATTTTAAACCATTTAAAAGAAGGAAGATTTAAACCATTTTTTGTAAAAGAATACATTGAAACGAAGAATACTGATTTAAGATTGGACAATTTCAATTTACTTACTCCAATGAAACAGGAAATAAAGAGAAATTCCATTTGGTGGGCAATTACGGCTTTAATGTTAATAACAATAGTATCATATTTTATTTACAAATTGATTATATATGTACATTGATTTTCAAATTCAATTAAAAAATTCAAAAGAAAAAGAAGAAATTTTATTGAAGTTGTCAAATCGAATAAATAACCTTACAGCAATATATTCGAAGACGGGACGCTTAGAGGGGGAGGAGTTAACGCCACCATTTACCCATAGCACTTAGCCGCCAAGTAAACAAATGCAGCTTCATTAAGCCACTTAGGCATATGAGTCCAATATGTCATTGCCACTCCGGCAATTGACAACACATTTCTAAACGGCGGCCGCCGTGGTGTGAAGGTAGTGTTGCCGGCCTACCACACCGAAGGTCCATGGTTCGAGCCCTGGTACAGGTAACATCAAAAGTGATTTGAAAAAAGTTTTTCACAACGGGGTCGCCCCTCGGCAGTGGTTTGGCAAACTCTCCGAGTGTATTTCTGCCATGACAGGCTTCTCAGCAAAAATTCGTCTCCTTTGTAGATGCCGTTCGGAGTCGGCAAAAAACTGTAGGTCCCACCAATTTGTAGGGAAAATTCAAATCGGCACACCACAAATTGGAAGAGAAGCTTGGCGCAAAAATCTCTTAGGAGGTTTATGATGATATACCTGTTGTATATCGCGCCATAGAGATAGAGAGAGAGAAGAGTTAAAGTAAATAATAACTGAAATATTCTAAGCTCCACATTTTTAACCTAAACAGAAACAGTTAAAGTAAATAATATCTCAAATATCCTAAGCACCACTTTACTTAGAACTTAAGCACAAAACAATTGTATGTAGTGGTAAGTAAATAAGTTATAAATAGAGAAGATGAATAAAGTTGAATCAGATTTTATTGAACCACCAGTCAAAGCGGTCTTTTTAAAAACCCCTCGCGACTCGCGCAAAAAAAAGTTGCATGCAGACCTGTTAAAGTATGATTACTAATCGTAATGATTACCGATTTGATTAATTATTTTATGGGGAATCTATTTAATGATTGATTACCATTACTTTTAAATTTTAATGATTATTTTTTAATTAATTAAAAAAAATGATAGTAAAAAAATTATGATTATTTTCGATTATTAAAAAAAAATCAAGTTTTTTTTAAATTTTTATTTAATTATTATTGATTATTTTTGATTTTCAGTATTGTTGTAGAAACATATAAATATCAACAACACTTAAATCAACAATACTGAAAGAAATCCAAAAACAATCACAAATAATCAAAACAACTTTTTTCTAATCTTAATCAATTAATAATTGCTTTTTTTTAAAAAACTAATAAACTAATCATTACTAATTAAAAAAGCCGTCTAATTAATTGATTACTAATTACTAATCAAATTGAATTCATGCCATATATGCGGAGAAGTATGTAAAATGCGTAACTTTAAATTGGAAAGATTTTTCACAAATAAAGTATGCTTGCTGAATCAGTCATTTGTAAGCTTGCAGTATGCAAAGCTGTATGACGAAAAAGTTATTCATTTTGAAAAAATGTAATTACTAAATTATGCTTCGCGTATGACCATAATTGAGGGCTCTTTCCATTTTCGTTATTGTGTTGAAAAAATTTATAAAATTTTTTAAATAAAGTGTATACGGGAATATCCGGACATTACTTACGCCATATTTCTCACTGCCTGCCGTTGACAAATTATTGGAACAAATTTCATTCATCGACCATTCCGAGCCCTATGCGCAAAAAAGACGTAAGAGCCATGATTTTCGATTTTAGCTTTTTGATGAAAATCGATCACTTATTAACTAACACACACATAACCTCCCAAAGTTTCGTAGCGTAAGTACATGTGTTTTTTTATTCACATTTTTAGTGAGCGGAAAGTGGCTGTTACGTCTTTTTTTCCTTTTCAAATTAATGATAAAATATGATATTTCATTGTCAAAATCAGTTAAAATGTTAAGATTCGGAATATATACTAACTTTGTCATTCTATTAAGGATTTCTTAAAAAAAATTGGAATATGAGCGTGACACCGCCCACATATGAATGAGCAAAATTTTCAAATTTCGAGTGTTAATAAATTGAAAACCATATACGCTAGAATAATGATTGCTTTTCGACCACGATCACATAAAGGTTCATAAAAGTTTGCTGGAAATTAGGTAACAATACAGAGCCATGCTATATCTCATTGACTTATGCAGATAGAATGCTAAAATTTGGGAAATACATTGGCCTTTTCGTCCTATTATTGCTTTCTGCAAATTTTTGAAAATGGGCGTGAGACCCACATATTAATGAACAAATAATAACTTCACGATCAATTGAATAATGGAGCTTCTTACTAAACATATCACTGTTACGGAGAGTATACCCAGTATCTGTGTTAACTCAAAGAAAGGCGAATATTTTTATAGGTGTGTTCGTAGAACCGTTTAGATATTTACTACTCCAACAAAAATTACCAGAATTATAGCTGATTCAGAGTGTTAATATGCCATAAAAAAGCCATGCTGTCTCTAAAATGTTTTGTGAACACGACTAAAAATATTCCAGAAAACATACTTACCAAAGAATGTAAAGGAATAATGCAAAAATGGCACTTTAGAGGAAAATTGCATCGTGACGCTACAGGGCATCATAGCTGAGTTGTTACATTATTAGTTCTAACAGCGGCTTTGATGCAGGCCCTTGGGTACGCATCCCAGTGTCCGAGAACGGGTATCATTAGAATTTGGGGACTTCGAAACACATCATCCCATACCATCGCTAAGCATATCGTTGTAATTTTTCTCTATTGATATATTATTTCCAAATTGATATTGTTAAAATAAGCAAAAAAATATATTGATTTGTGAAATTCGTGTACTTTAATTTGTTGAACTGTGTCGATGTTTGCATACCCCTCATCATTAAATCTTTTTGAACATTGCCAAAGCGTAGAGGGCCATAAATCTTTCGAAGACCATTTATCTCGAATACTCCCAGAACCGTATCAACAGATGTTGCCAGCGTCCAGCCTTCTGCGCTATACAGCAGGCAAAGAGCACTTAGAATGATTCAGTCATGCATTCATTCTTCCATACTCTATAGAAGCTGATGCATGCGTGCCATCAGCTTCTCGCCCCCGTGATGGAATAGCTCGTCAGGCAATCCACCAGTTCTCGCTGCTTTTTAAATATGAGGACAAATAATTTTAAATAACAAAAGAAAAGTGCAGAAAAACCACCTTCGTTGAAGAAAATTTGTGACGTAACAGCCAAATTATCAAAAAGTAGACGGATTTGGTGAGGGCGGAAAAGACGTATGAGCCAAAAATTATGCTTATATTACATATACAAAAATAAAATTGATTGCATTGTATAGGTTGGGCTAAAGAAAAGCTATGTACCTAATTTCATGGCAATACATAAACTGAATGTGAAATAAATTAAAAAAGCCTTCTCCTGTAAAATTTTCTTTTTGGCTCTTACGTCTTTTTTGCACATATGGCTCGATACTGCCGTCCCCAAACAGCGCGTCCCTAGCGCTGACCAATTGGAATTTTCTATTTCGACAGAGCGCTTCGCCATGAAGTTGGTTGCATAAGATGGGAACGAAGGAATAAAAGAAGAAAAAAGTTCTGCAGAATTTGACCAAAAAAAGTGTTTTTTTAAATTTACCCAAAAACTGAAAATTTGTAAAATGTTCAAAAAACCGGAATTTCAAATTTGTTTTGGGCAGCATTAAAAAAGTTCTGGAGTTCCTGAAAAGAAGAAAAAAAGTTCTGCAAAATTTGACCTAAAAAAGTGTTTTTTTAAATTGACCCAAACACTGAAAATTTCTAAAATGTTCAAAAAACCGGGATTTCAGAACTGTTCTGAGCAGCATTCAAAAGGTTTTGGAGTTCCAAGGTTCTGTAGGCGTCCAAGGTACCCAACCGACCCTTATGAAATTTTCACAGTACATTCTTGGATTCACTGGTTCCAGCATAGACTATATATAAAAAGCGTAGATACTATACCTCGTATCATGTTTTGTAATTTTACTTAACACGGTTCTGAAGTTTATAATAGCTAAAATTTGATATTTTGTTCATTAATATGTGGGCGGTACCAAGCCCATTTTTCAAAAAAAAAAAAATCATTAATAAGATCATCAGGTCATTGCAACTACGAAATTCTATGATTCTATCTGCATCAGTGAAGAAGATATGGCGTGTTCCGGTTTCCTACCTCTTTTTTAGAAAAATTTGGGCCAAAAGTGGGCGTGGTCGTCCACCCATTTTGCTTATTTTGAGTGGGCGTACTCTACATGTCTATAATATACCTCGTATTAAGTTTCGTAATTCTATCTTACACCGTTCTGAAGTTATTAACAGTCTAATTTCAAATTTGCTTGACTTATAAGTTGGCGGTGCGCCGGCCGCTTTCCAAAATTATGCAAAAATCATATAAAGAATAAGAAAATTGATGTAAGTACCAAATTATATTATTATGCCTGTATCAGTTAATGGGCAGTTCAATATTTCTACCTCCTTTCCATATAAGTTTTATGAAAAAGTAGGCGTGGTCGAAAAGCAATTTCGCTTATCTTCTATGGGTGCATTTATCATAACAATAGTTTCCTCCTACGAAATTTCATTATACTAGCGTAAACGGTTCTGAAGTTATTAAGAGTCAAAGTTTGAAAATTTCTTCACTCATATGTGGGCAATGCCACTCCCTTTTTTAAAACATTTAATAAAGTCGTCAATGGGACCACCAAATTAATAAATCTAGCAAATTTGATCATTTTAGCTGCTTTTATTATTAAATTAACCCACTTTATACGTTTTTCGAAGTTTTCAGTTTTTGGGTCAATTTAAAAAACCTTTTTTAAGTCAAATTTTGCAGAAATTTTTTTCCCTTTTTTCAGGAACTTTAGAACTTTTTGAATGCTGCCCAGAACAGTTTTGAAATTTCGGTTCTTTGAACATTTTAGAAATTTTCAGTTTTTGGGCCAATTTAAAAAAAAAATACTTTTTTGAGGTAAAGTTTTGCAGAACTTTATTTCTTCTTTTTAGGAACTCCAGAACTTTTTGAATGCTGCCCAGAACAGTTTTGAAATTGCGGTTTTTTGAACACTTTAGAAATTTTCAGTTTTGGGTCAATTTAAAAGAACACTTTTTCAGGTAAAAGTTTGCAGAACTTTTTTTTCCTCTTTCAGGAACTTCAGAACCTTTTGAATGCTACCCAGAACAGTTTCTGTTTTTGTGAACCTTCGTATGCCAACTTCACACAGACGTCAAACATATACCAGAGGTTGCTTGATTTCTGAGGATGCCTCAACCTGTAAATGAACCAATTGGTTAAGGTGTGCTTTCTCTTTCATATTGTCTTTTATACTAATATGCATACAAAGCTCCAATTCATGTCTGAAATAATGAAACCGTATGCATATGTTTCCAACTGGGTCTTTTTTGTGCGAAACATACACCATAAAACTAAATTTTAAAAAAATTATTCTATAACATAAATTTTGTTTTCTTAGCAAAAAAAACACTTTAAAATACTTTCAAATACTTGACAAGTAGATATACTTGTACTTTCGAATTCCAAGTACAAGTATTGAGGTACTTGTACTTTGTACTTGACGTTTCAAAGTACTTGAGTACTTGTACTTATTTGGTACTAGTAAATATTCAGTACTTTACAGGTCTGCTAGCTAGGCATAGTAGTCAGTGGTTTTCACCTCCGATAAAAGTACACCTGGGAGTTTTTTCATCCAGGAGCAATCTATGGGATCGTAAGTGGTGGTTTTCGCCTCTGCTGAACGTAGGGCTGATTAGGGGTTTTCACCTCAACCACCTTTATTGTAGTTGGCGATAAATTCAAGAATTGTGGATGAATTTGGAAAAAAATATGAATTAAAGAAAACAAAAATATGAAAACTTAACAAAGTAACAGGGTTTTATCATTTTGGAGAAAACCATAGGGAAAAACCATTTGTAGGAACCCTGGCCGGACTGAGCATACCCGGGCATAAACGAAAGTCCGTCACAAGATTTAGCAAAATACGAATACCCAAACGGAAAATAATCTAGGTAGGCTGTTACCACCACCAATAATAGCTCTACGAACGCCATCCCTACCATCGAAGAGGCAGTCGTAGAAAAAGAACAAACTCCGGAACGTCATCGTTTTTAGAGTGATTGAAAATTGAATGAAAGGCAAACAGCCAAATCGACTATACAATTTTGAGATATTTTAACCTAGCTCCACCGATGGAAAATTTAAACACTTTTAATCAGAAATCTGGGGCTGACAACATCGTGCCACAAACTTTTATTCCTTTTAAAATAAAAATGCAAAGAAAAAAGTTATTTCTGGAACTATATTGTTATTCAAATAAAAATAATCGCTCAACCCGGATTTTTATTTTTTCTCGCCAGCTACAAGGTGGCGCAAAAGTAATCCTCCTATCAGAAAATGCTATAAATTTTTCGATTGGCCCCTAAAGTCAGTTCTGTTTTGACATTTGTGTAGTAAACACATGCGAAATACACGTTAATAAACAATGTTACGCTACACTGCTCCAGAACGCGGAATATTACTGACTATTTATTTGACCAATAATCGGTCGGGGCCAAACGGTTACTGTGAATGGTGAGCGCTACAGAGCAATGATCAACGAGTTCTTTTTGCCGTAACTTGATGAATTGGGATTGGAAAACATGTGGTTCCAACAAGACGGTGCAACAGCACGCACTGCACGTGCCACAACCGATATCGGAAGTTTACTTTTGCGCCACCTTGTATATTGGCGAGATATTTTTCAAGGACAGAGTAAAAGTCTTTTTCAATAGCTATCAAACCGCTAATATTTTTTTATATGACATTAATGTCATATGAAATTAACTCTTTGTCCAACTCAAAGATTTTACACTATTATTTGTATAAAAATCACAGAGCAGAAAGTGTTATAAATATATTAGAGTATAGTTTTCATGTGTGGTATTTATTCTGTGCGAAAACTTCGCACTGTAACAATTTTTTTTGTATAGTTTTTGCCACGATATTTAAAACTAAATTTTAAACAAATAAAAAATTTTCATTTGAAGAGCTTTTGGAGGGAGAATAATGACATTTTATTTATCAAAATCGGTCTAGTATATCGTAAGTTATTGAACTTTGAAAAAAAAGCACAAAAATTTTCAGTAAGCTATAAAACAGGATAAAAATTTTTTATTCATTTCAAAGTATATGTTTTTTTTTTCATTCCCAAAACAAGCTGCTCTGGGCTAAATCCCTTCACATACAGGCCCCTAGTTTCTTCAAGACTTATGGGGCCCCTTGCTGTTCACATCCTAGGGCGCCCGTGGCCAACTTCGATCCAGTGTCGCACCGCCACAAGTTCCAGATGCAGTGTCCAGGACTAACAGCACTAATACTGCCCAGCAAGTAGTGTGTAGCTCCCGCTACCGTTCACGCCCACCGGCGCCAACACCGCACTCACAGCTACTTTCTGCGTAACACCTCTCTTTTAGATGTGAGCAACTCGGAGCGACAGCCCCCCTCCTTCTTACAACCTCTCCTTTTTCCAGCACTAGCACAAATGTATGTCAAAGCCACCAGTTCCTGGCCCCTTACATCATGTGCACTGTTTGTCGGTTAAGATTATAGACACCTGCGACATCAGTCAAATGCAACTCTTGCCTTGGCTTATATGTTCACAACTTCGTAACAGTAGCGCGATTCACTAACTTTAAACAATGCTACGGGGCGAATTGTTAACAGCCAATTTTTGTTGTTTGCAGTAACGATTGTGCGATTCACTAACTATTACTTAACAACTCTAAACAGCTGACTTTTTCTATTTATTTAAATTGATAAAAAGTGGCATCCCTGTCAAATTCACGAAAAACACAAAGAGGAATTGAAAAAAAAACATTGGAACATATTTCCGCGAATTCAGGTATTAAATGAAATAAAGTATATTTTATTGTTATTTAATATAGTTTTTTTTCTTTGCAGCATGGCATCAATTGGAAAAACAAAGAGGAGCCGGGCATCAACCGAGCAACTGCGTAGGATACTTGATTTTTTCCAGGAACACCCCGGACTGGCCGGTGCAAAGTTTCATCGCCTCCATGGGAAGTTGGAGGTCGACAAGAAGTGAGGGGAGATGGATGCTAGGCTGAACGCTATGGGAGGAGCGCACAAGTCCTGCGATCAATGGCGCACGGTAATAAGTATTATTATCAGTGCTAGAAAGTAGGAGTTGAATTAGAAAAAACTCCACTTGAGTGTTCGCACATACACACGTAAATGGTGCCGGTAAATATGTGGGTTATGTGTTAAATAGTGCCAAAAATATGTGGGTCAATAATGTAATGTACCTTCTGCCAAAGTATGGAATAGTGTTAAAAAGTTTACGCCACCATACGCAAATAAGTGCTACAAATGGTACATTATACTAAAGTCACGAAACAACTTTAGTGGATTTCCCGTATTGACTCAGGTATATATGTACATACATATACTTATACTATGTGATAATACTAATATATATATATATATTTTATTAATAAAGGTCTGGCGCGATTTAAAAAGTCGCACCAGCAATCGGGTGCGTGATCGGAGGAGCCAACAGGCCTTAACCGAAAACAGGCCTATCGATGAGGATCCCTTGACAGAGGTGGAGCAGAGAGTCGTTGCTATTATTGGTAACGATTATATTAAGGACCATGAAACTGTGCCAGAAAATGTGCCAGCAGAAGAGGTAAGTTTTCGAGTATGTAGTTTTGTAGCTCAATCCATTATTTAATAATAAAGTGCAAGCTTCAAGTGCCTAAAAATTACTTCTTAATTAAAAATTTTTTTTGTCGAGGCTGTTGCACATTTGCTTCTATATAAAGTAAGAGCTAAATCTGCATATTCGGATACCTACATAAACTAGGCAGAAATAGTCTGAGTTCACTATATTTTTTATTTCTATCTATCTCTATGGCGCGATATACAACAGGTATATCATCATAAACCTCCTAAGAGATTTTTGAGCCAAGATTCTCTTCCAATTTGTGGTGTGCCGATTTGAATTTTCCCTACAAATTGGTGGGACCTACAGTTTTTTGCCGACTCCGAACGGCATCTACAAAGGAGACGAATTTTTGCTGAGAAGCCTGTCATGGCAGAAATACACTCGGAGAGTTTGCCAAACCACTGCCGAGGGGCGACCCCGTTTTGAAAAACTGTTTTCAAATCACTTTTGATGTTACCTGTACCAGGGCTCGAACCATGGACCATCGGTGTGGTAGGCCGGCAACACTACCTTCACACCACGGCGGCCGCCATTTTATTTCACCAAGCTTATAATTTTGATAAATTATGTTTGCAATTTTGATTTTAGAAAAATATAAGTTATTCCATAATGTAAATCAAAGTTTAAAACTTTAATATAATTTCGACAAATTTTCATGAGTATTGCAAACTTTTTAATAAAAGTTTTTAGAATTTTTTCAAGTATGCAGTTCTGTAGCCTATTAAATTTCTCTATACTAATATGCAAATCTTAAGCGGATAAACAATTTTCTTTATTTTTAACAATTTTTTTCTGACGTTCTGGCGTATTTTCTTCCATATAAACTTATGACCGTAATTTTCTTTCTGGAATAACTTATATTTTTCTAAAAAAAATTGTAAACATAATTTATCAGAAATAAAAACTTGGTGAAATAAAAAAGTGAACACAGACTATTTCTGCCCATTGTACATACATACACATATAATATAAATTGTATATATAGATTATTTGTTTAATTAATTTTTATTACAACTAAGAGCTTCAACTGATCATGGAGGAGGAAGGGGGCGAAAACTAATTGTTTGAGGCGATATCCCCAGTCTCGAAACTCACAGATACTCCAATAACTCCTGCGCAAAGAACGCCGCGCAGAAGTTTGACGAGAAGAAAGGAGGCCGGTGAGAGCGAAGTCCAGAAACAATTTCTGGACATCGCACAAATGCAGGCGAATGCTATGAAGGTAACACGTTGTTAATTAAAAATATTTAGATGCTCGCGGAAAGCTTTACCCGGCAAGTTGAGATGCAAGCTTCCATTGTACATGGTCTTGAAGTTTTTGGAGAAAATATTAGAGCCTGCGCTAATGCCATATCGGATTTGGCCAGGGCACTCCGCCCACATTAGTTATTAAAATTGTTAAGATTTTCGTTTTTCCAAGTTATATTTTTGTTGCTTACTAAATTTTAAGTATTTCTCTTGAAAATAAGTATTCAACCCAAAAAAGCAAAAAAAAAAATAACTTGGGAAGTAACGCAAATCCTAAGTCAGTTACAGAACTATTCGTTGTTTAATTTTATTTTTTGATTAAATTTGAAATGTATTCCACTTCAAATCGGGTTCGTTACATTTTATTAAAAATATATTTTACCCTGTAAAAAACATATATAAACCAATGGCAAACTTTGTACAATATTCAAAACAAATTCAGGGAATTTAAAATAAATGGCCTTAAATCTTTAAACTTTGTAATCATAATTTTTTTAATGTATCTTGTATAAGCAGAAAATACATGAGACAATTTTGATTAAACAGTTTAAAGTTTTCATGACAATTCTTTTAAATTCCATGGATTTTTTTTTAATACTGTACAAAGGTTGCCATTGGTTTATATATATTTTTTATAGGGTAAAATATATTTTTAATAAAATGTAACGAAACTGGTTTATAGTGGAATACATTTCAAATATTTTGAAAGAAATTAGACAACGTATACTTCTGTAACTGGCTGCATTTCTGTCATTTATATTTCATTCCACTTTTTTAAAAAAACTTTTTGAATTACAACTAGTCATTATTTTTGTTTTCCTTTGTTTTTAAATGAAATTTGTTATTTCATTTTTATTATTCTTAGGCTTTTAAGATTTTATTATAATAAAATTCAATGAATTAAATGTATATCCTGAAATATATTTTATTTATTTAGGAAAAAAGTTAGATATTAATCTGTCTTGGATCTGTTTTGCAGCAGAAGATGAAGAATTTGACTCCTTAAGAACTTCGTCTGCATCAGCTTCTGCTGCAAAGACATCAAGCTCGCTTGTTTGCTGGTCTCCCAAACGAATGTTATGCAGTAAAGCGCATGTATTTATTATCTTACCAGCAAACCCAGGGTTATACAACAGAACCCTTTGTTGTGATAGACATCGCCAAGTTCTTTTGAGAACGCCGAAAAGTATTTCGACTGGATTCCGAGCCTTGGAAAGCGCTTCATTATAGCGAAACTTAGGTGACCCCTCTGGTTGGTTTGGTAAAGGCGTCATAAGCC
This sequence comes from Merzomyia westermanni, assembly GCA_949987695.1. Lineage (NCBI taxonomy): Eukaryota > Metazoa > Arthropoda > Insecta > Diptera > Tephritidae > Merzomyia > Merzomyia westermanni. The sequence continues at coordinate 112,879,626 of OX465290.1, read as the reverse complement.
ACGGTTCTAGGGGGTATCCAGAATCACCTGCAAACATTTTCTTTTAGAATTACATTTTAAGAGGAATTAAAAATCTTTACCTATGAAGAACATGTGGCTCCCATTTTCATATGAACGCTGCATTACTCTCCGCACTGCAGAGGACCTCCAAATAAAAGGGTCATGTCGGGCTCCCGGATACTTCGCATTCACATTAAAAATCTTCAGATTCGGGTCGCATATCTATAGCAAATATATGTTGCAATGGTAATTATGCAATAATTTTCTTAAGTAACAATTTGCTTACCATTTGTACATTTAATAAATGGTAGCCATGATTATTGACATATGCCTCCTCATAATTCTTCGGAGCCAAAATGGAAATATGGGTACAATCGATCGCCCCAATAGCTCCCCCAACAAAAGTTGCAGATGCCGAGGGAAATATTTCTTTCGCTGCTTGCCGCTCCAGTTGCGTCATGGGGAATTTGACCTGCGTCAAAAAAAGCGCTTATTTATTTCATCTGTCACTCGATGTATTCATCGGCTAATGGATGATTGGCTTATGGAAATGCCCCACTGCTCTCCTACAGGACGTTGATTGCATCTAGTGGCGTAAAAACGTAAAGTAGACAGAACCTTCCAAAATACAGGGAAGTTATAAAAAGCTGCATACAGCTTGGATTGCGTGACTCACCTGTTTTCAGGGGAAATTGCAGTTACCCTAGAGCCTCTTAAATGCACGTCCAACCGTTCCACTATATCGTCTACCAAGTTTGGCCCTAGCCGGAATAGCTTTCGGAAATCAGTTGGTGCCAATTCAAACGGATCGTCCGCACCTCGTAACATACCCCGATCTACCCTCAATACGTTTAGCTGCTGTTCACTTCGCGATTAACTATACCCGAGGTATTCAAACGCCATATTTCCAAAAATAAATTTTTGCCCGCTAAACAATTTTTATAACAACATCAAAATAACTGTTGACATAATTTATCGTAAAGCTGATTGTTCGATATCAAATTTTGCTACGAAAATGTTTACTGAATAGCAAAATCGATAAAATTGTTGTTTAGTTGGCTTAACAATGCCAATTGTTGTTGAAACAGCGTAGTGAATCGCACTACAGGAACTTAGGGACTGATACGTACGTTGCGCCATTTTTCCGAGCTACGCAACCTAAAACGTCGACCGATTCGTCTCATTCGAGTGGTCCGGATCCCTCGTCTCCTAGATTGCGACGCAGTGCGCGACCCAGTCTGCTTCCACCTAGGCATACGCACCAGTCCTTGACTCCCAGTGTGACTATTTCTCCCCCTTCGCACTTTCGTGTCCTACAGTTGAACTGCAACAACCTAACCGGCAAGGTTAGTGAAATAGTGAACTTCACGTAGCGGCAAAATATCAAGATTGCTGCGATTCACGAAACAAAGCTCGGTGCCCGATCAGATCTTCGGATCTGTCACGGCTACAACATCCATCGGCGTGACCGTGCGAGAGGACTTGGGGGCGGACTTACTTTCATCACTCATCATCTGTACAATACCGCCTATTTGAGCCTGATTTCAACCCAAGTAATAACACCCAAGAGCGTCAAGGTATGGTTGTCCGGTCAGGCGATGTCGATCTCGAAATAATTAAAATTTATATACCTCCTGTCACCTGCTGTCCTAGGCAATACCGGCCTGACATTCGTGCGTTACTCAGAGGCGATAATCGTGTAATACTCGGAGACTTTAACGCACATTATGACCTCTGGCACTCGAGCCTACAGGTAGATGGTAGGGGACAGGAACTGGCTGAACAAATAGATGATTCGACGTTCTGCACTGTGAACAGGGACGCCCCCATGAAAGTCGCGATAAATTGTTCTAGCTCGCCAGACCTTACCATCGTCGGCGCTGGTCTCATAAATTACGTTGACTGGCTACCGTTGATATATCTTGCTTCGGATCATTTACCGATAGTCCTCCCAATCGATCGCCCCACCGACTTTGTCACCTCTGAAAATCGCACCTTCACTAATTTCAGCAAATCTGATAGGGTTGGTTTTCTTAACTTCACTGATAGCACCTTCGCTGTTCTTCCCATCCCGTCTGACGTACGAGAAGGGGGGAAAGCGTTTCGCATTATCATAGCTTCAACCTCAAATTAATACATCCCCTCAGGTAGAATCAAGAAGGTGGCCTTGGAAAATTAACGTCACCATGTCGCTGAGACCCTACGGATCTCCAAATTCAAGATCTCAATTCGGAAATCAGACGGCTGGTTGATCAACACAAACGCGCCATATGGGAGGAACACCTAAGGTCCTGTAACCTCTTTGCTGGTGTTGGGAAACTATGGTCCACTGTTAAATCCTTGGCAAACCTACGGACAAAATATCATCACCTTTGGTGATGCAGTCGAAACCGAGGAGATGCGCGAGCGTTTTCTGCCGGCAATTCGTACTGCATCCTCCGGCTGACAAGAAATTAGACTAACCACCAGGGAAGCTCTTTCTTCTTTTATGGCGCGATATACAACAGGTATATCATCATAAACCTCCTAAGAGATTTTTGCGCCAAGCTTCTCTTCCAATTTGTGGTGTGCCGATTTGAATTTTCCCTACAAATTGGTGGGACCTACAGTTTTTTGCCGACTCCGAACGGCATCTACAAAGGAGACGAATTTTTGCTGAGAAGCCTGTCATGGCAGAAATACACTCGGAGAGTTTGCCAAACCACTGCCGAGGGGCGACCCCGTTTTGAAAAACTTTTTCAAATCACTTTTGATGTTACCTGTACCAGGGCTCGAACCATGGACCTTCGGTGTGGTAGGCCGCCAACACTACCTCCACACCACGGCGGCCGCAAGTGGGAAGCTCACAAACGTAAAAATTGCCAAGCTCGCGTTGCCATTACCACCACAGAGGTTCACGAGTCCATACAGGGGTCTAAAGGCTCCACGTTATATCCATGCTGATGTTAAAACATCTCGGAGAAGAGGGAGTAGGTACCTCACAACTGTCTTCAATCTGTCCATGACCACCTTTGTCATTCCAGAAAGCTGGAGACACACAAAGGTGGTGCCACTACTAAAGCCTGGCAAGCCGGCCAACAAGGGGGAGTCTTATCGCCAGATATTGCTCCTCTCGCCAGTATTGAAGACTTTGGAGAGAGTCCTGCTCTCTTATTACACCGCTAACCTGCGACTAGCCGAACGTCAGCATGGATTCCGTAAAATGCATAGCACGACCACCGCGCTAAACGCCATCACAACTTAGAAAGGTGTCTGCCTCAACTAACATCGCCCAAAAGACAGGACTGTGCTGGTTTCACTTGACCTGTCGAAAGCCTTCGATGCGGTCAACCATCCGCAACTCATCAACTCAACCTGGAAGACTCATATTTTCCCCCCTTTCTAAAGCGTTGGACCGCCAATTATCTGAGTGGTCGGCAGTCATCGGTTGAATTGAGAGGTGAACGATCAAAACCACCTATAATCGTTTAATTACTACATATCGAGGCTTCCCTTCCCACCAGGGGGTGTCTCGATGGTCTCCTACGCCGATGACTGCACGATCCTGACGACGGGCCTCCGTAGACGAGCTGTGCTCAAGAATAAACTCTAACCTCCCATCCTTGTCCGGTTTTTTCGCTGGACGAAATCTGGCATTGTCACCGACCAAGTCCACGGCCACCTTATTTACGACGTGGACAGCAAAGGTGAACATGGAATTAGACGTCTACGTCGACGGCATCAAGCTTCCGACTGTCACATATCCCAAAATCTTAGGGGTCACGTTTGATAACATGTTCAACTACGGTGCTCATGTAGCCGCGATTGCCAGCAAAGTACAAAGCCGCAACAAAATCCTCAAGTCACTAGCTGGCAGCACTTGGGGAAAAGATAAAGAAACGTTACTGGCAACGTACAAGGCAATTCGCTAGCCACTGGAGGAGGTTGCAGGCCTATCAAAACACGGCACTCAAAACTGCCATGGGATGACTCCTTATGTCTCCTGAACATCATCTCCATAGTTAGGCAAAAATGCTCGGAGTTAATGAGCATAGTAAAATGCTGACCAGGCAATTTCTGTTCAAGTGCTATAAACCGCAGCATCCGAACAGGAGCCTGCTCAACGAAAATCCGCCCCCCCAGGAAAATAAGGAGTCATCTTCGTAAGCATTATGATGAGATCCGGCATCATACTTTTTCGCCGTTTGATCCAAAGGTGCATTGACGGGCCCTCAAACTCATGCACACAGAGTCAGTAAACTCCTTTGTCAGCTCTCGTCCGGCGAACGCCGTTATAGAAGCACAAGCTCCACCTGTTGCCGAAGATTAACCCGAACCGCCTAGGGAGACAAGGGTCCTGCTGGCACAACTTCGTTCTGAATACTTTGACAGGTTAAACTCTTATCCAGACTGAACCCAGACATGCCAAATGTCTGCCCGGCATGCGGCGTGACTCTCCATGATACTAAGCATCTGTTCCGTTTATCTGCTCAAATGAGCCTACTCTTCAAACAGCAATATCACTTTGGTCCAACCCTGTTACAGCCGCAAGAGAACGTGACCAACTGAGACTTTTCAATCCCGCAGTTCCCAGAATTAAAGATCTTAACGCGAAATTCCGATGGACGCTCAATGACTACAAGTTGACTAGGCAACACCTAGAGGCATGCAACCTCTCCGAAGGAGTCGGCAAATTGTGGTCAACAGTCAAGGCTCTATCAAATCCGACCAAATACTATATAAAGGTCGCCATTACATTTGGTGACAGCGTCTAATGGGACCCCAAGCGATGCGCGAACTTTTTCTGCCCACAGTTTGTAATGCATCCACCTGCTGATAGGGCCAAGAGACGAACCATCCGTCGGGCGCACAAACACAAACACAAACACAACACAGCGCCCATTGCCGTCTCTGTCGCCGAGTTCAAGGAAGCCATAATGACGGTGTTGCCATGAAGATGTTGAGACACTTATTTGGCGGCTCTCTTTAACCTCTGGCTAACCACTTTCGTCGTTTCAGAGATTTGGAAACAAGCGATTGTGGTCCCCCTGCTAAAACCAGAGAAGCTGGCGAACGAAGGAGAATCATATCGTGCGATATCTCTCGTGTCGCCGATTGCGAAGTTATTGGAGACCATTCTGCCCCCGTATGACACTGCAAACCTGTATTTGGTCGAACACCAACATGGCTTCCGGAAGTCACATAGCACAGCATCCGCTTTGACCATTATAACGACGTAGATAAACTATGGTTTGAATCAACCGCCCCCAAACCATAGGACGGTGCTCGTGGCATTAACATTTCCAAAGCTTTCTACACGGTCAAGCACGCCACACTCCTAAGAGACCTTGACCGCTTCCTGGCGGCTTACAAAGGTGGAACAAGAAATCTAGACCACGAAGAATCAAACAAGGGGTCCCGCAGGGTGGTGTCCTATCCCCCTTTTTGTTTAATTTCTATATTTCAAGGCTTCCTCCCCCACCAGAAGGAGTCTCCATTGTATCCTACGCTGACGACTGCACTATTATGGCTCTGTGCGAGAATTAACTGCCGAACGACACTTTTTACGAATGCGCAGATGGGACAAGAGTTAAACGTCCACATAGATGGCGTACCTCTACCTACTGTCAACCACCCTAAAATCCTGGGTGTGACGTTCGACAACAGCCTCACCTTCGCTAGTCATGCCACCACAATAGCATCTAAGTTACAGAGCTGCAACAAGATCCTCAAGTCACTGGCCGGCAGTACAACCGACCCGTTATTGATTATGCTGCGCCTATATGGTCGCCCAACCTTGCTGACACCAACTGGAGGAAGTTGCAAGTCTGCCAAACACTGCCATGGGATGTCTGCTTATGTCATCTGAGTCTGACCTTCATCAGGATGCCAAAATGCTCAATTTACGCGAGCATGCGGAACTGTTAAGCAGACAGTGTTTACTGAACTTCCACAAACCTAGTCATCCAAAGCGATATCTATTGGATGAAGCTTCGCCCCCTAGAGAAATAAGGAAACATCTCCGCCTATGATGAGATCCCCCACCACATTACCTTGCCGTTTGATATGCGTAACCCTAGGCGGGTTCTAACGACATACATACCGAGTCGGTAGACAGATCCCTCAGATCTCGGCCTGTGAACCCCGTAATTGATATCGTACCACCTGAAATAGCTGATGAGAAGAGTATTCTTCCGAGGGAGACTAGAGTCATCCTAGCACAACTTCGTTCTGGAAATTGTAATAAGTTAAACTCTTACTTATCCAGACTGAACCCCACCATACCAAATACCAACATATAAAATACGTGCCCTGCATGTGGTATAACCCCTCACGATACCAAACATCTCTTTTCCTGTTCAATTGAACCTACTCTTCTAACACCAATATCACTCTGGTCCAACCCTGTTGAAACTGCGCGTTTCATTGCACTCCCGTCAGAATAGCTTGATGATAATTGTTAGATTGATCGTGCCCATTAGGCAGGGCGAAGTACTGTTAATTACAACAACAATAACAACATAGTCATTTGAATATATTTTCCACTTTTGTTGTGAAGGTAGAGATTTTCTCTTTGACTTGACGTCTTAAAATCCATCCAAAGATGGTATTTTGGGCTAATAGGTTGTTGGAAATTTTGTCAACACCTTGAAGTATTATTTGGGCGATTAGATCGCTTCCCTATAATATGTCGATTTGATCGAATGTATGGCAATTGGGATCGGGTAGTTTGAGATGCGAAAACTTTTGCCAGTGTTTGCTATTTATGTATGTTATAGCTTGGAAGCATATTGGTGAGTCGCGGCAGAACTATAGCTTGTGCTTCTATTCTTTGATCCGCGTTTGGTGAAAACAGGGTCATGAAGCAGATTTTATTAAAGTTTTGACCACCTCTTCCGAACATTCTTGAAATTTCGAAATCGGCTTTTTTAGTTGGCAGGTTTAAACTTTTTTGAACCTTAGAGGATATAAATGATCGTTGTGATCCTAGATCAATTAAGGCCCCTTGCTTTAATAGTTCTGCTCTGTGTTCTGCTGTCGGTAGTAATGTTTTGCTTTCATTTGAAGCGTGTGTGTTTTAGCAGCGTTTGAGTAGCATGGTTGTTCTGGACAACTTTCGGGTTTTTCCGATCTAGCTGTTGCAGCTAGTCCCGTGGTTCTTTTGGGGTTAGAATTATTTTGTGATGTGTTATAATTGTTATTCTGGAGCATCGAATTCCTATGGCAATATGAGCAATTGTATTTACTCTGACATCCCTGTACAGTGTGGCTAGCTGAAAGACAGTTTGTGCAGAGTTTCTTAGCTCTGACTAAGTTATTTCTTCCCTTTATTGTTAGATTTTTAAATTTTTTGCAAGATCTTACTAGATGACCTCCGCTGCCCAGTTCGGATTACATATGTCTACGTTGTTCAGAGGTGAACGATTGAGACTTGATGAAACTCTTATTGTGGGAGTTATATTTGCTTACTTAAAGAAACTTTTGTTTTGGTCTTCGTGTATATTTTTCAGCTTTGATACTTAATTATTTACCCGTTCTGCGATTTCGAACTGGGTGGTGAGGGAATCTTTCATTTGTTGCCACGTTGGGCATTTTTTTCGGGATGACAGCGATTGCTGCCATAAAACTAAAGATTTTTCTGGCTTGATGACAATGTTGGGCAAGGGAGGTGATATTTTAGGCAGGTTAAATTGTAGCTACAACAACATACAAATTTTTTTCCCCAAAATTAAAAATAGACATTTGTTTGTATTATGTAATAATTTTTTCAGGGACTGTGAGGGGCAAAGAACACACTGGGTTGGCGAGTATCAAACTACTTGCTGACGTACATATGTACATATGGGTTGAAAGCAAATATATGGCCGGCGCACAGTGGTCGCAAAAGGGCATATTTGGTTCAAAACCACCTAGAGGCCACAAAACTTAACCGAACCACCAAATAATACCATTATTGATCAAAAATAAACTTTCACAATTTTAACTGATCAGTTTCAGAAATTCTTAGCTATGTGTATACTTTTTTACTTTGACGTAGACATTAGTTAACTACGAAAAAATAGGTGGCAACCCTGGCTTTAAGGGTTTTTCAATCCTTGGTCATTCGGTACCAAACTAATTTAATTTTAAATAAGTGGTTGGTTGGTAATTGGTAAAGAACTTTTATTTCGGCCACAAGAAAATTTCTAATTAAATAAAAATTTTAAATTTGTGGCAACCCTGATTTAAACATTCTAATGTGAAAGGTTTATGAATCCTCTTTCATATGATACAAAACTTATTTAATTTAAATTAGCTGTTTGTGAGTTATAGAAAAAATCATCTGCCCTTAATAAATATCTCGCTAAAGATAACTTGCATAGCTGGCAAGAAAAAATAAAAGTCCCGATTTTTATGTTATTATCGGAATTTTTCCAAAACACTCATAAAAATTAATTGTGGCCAGGATTTTTATCCTGAAAGCCTTGGGATGACCGAAACTGTAATAATTTTTTTAGGGACTGTGAGGGGTATATGTACCAAGCAAAGAACACACTGGGTTGGCGAGTATCAAACTACTTGCTGACGTACATATGTACATATTGGTTGAAAGCAAAGATATGGCCGGCGCCCAGTGGTCGCAAAAGGGCATATTTTGTTCAAAGCCACCTAGAGGCCACAAAACTTAACCGATTTTTAAAATTTAAACGGGGTATTGTTCAGGAGCTAATAAGCAAGAGATTGTCGACGCGTTTTTTAAATTTTTTGTCGATGGGCTACTACCCCATCAAGGGCACAAAAATAGCGGGTGGGTAACCATAATTATTATACCTTTCATCAATATACTGATGAGCTTAGCGATGACCGTCTGTCTATGTAAAAGCAAATAAATACATTGTTTGTTGAGATATCGAGATGCGATTTCGTGGTCACACATCTTTCTATTTTCGGAAGCGGTGAAAGCGAACCAGTCTATGGTATCTATAGTTCACCGGACGGACAGTTGGGACACAAGGATCAGTGGCACGAACTTCTGAACTGAATACGAGGTGTGTTCAAGAAGTATCGCGAATTTTGAATTTTCGCTGGTTACGTATATTCGAATTTCGAATTTTTTGTGGCGTTATGTTGGTACTCATGTCTCTCACTTATGCCGACAAGCTCGGCCATTTTGAATGTTCAGTTAATTGTTGACAGCTGCTTTGCTTGCACGTGTTTTGGATCGTCTTCGATTTTTACCTATTCAAAAAAATGGATCAAAGAACCTGTATCAAATTTTGTGTGCAAAACGAAATTAAGTGCGCGGATGCATTCCGAATGTTGACTGTAACATACGGAGAAGCTACCTTGGACCGAAGCAACGTTTATCGGTGGTACAAAATGTTCTCAGAAGGCCGAAAAGATGTGCAAAGAAGAACAAAAATTGGCTTTTGCACCACGATAACGCCCCTGCTCACGCATCGTTGCTTGTGCGCGACTTTTTGGCCAAAAACAACACACTAATGATGCCGCAGCCACCGTATTCCCCAGATCTGGCCCCCTGTGACTTTTTCTTGTTCCCTAAACTGAAGAGGCCTATGAAAGGACGACGTTACGCTTCTCTTGACGAGATAAATACGGCATCGAAGGAGGAGCTGAACAAGATACAAAAAAATGATTTTTTGAAGTGCTTCGAAGATTGGAAAAACCGTTGGCACAAGTGTATAATATCTCATGGGGATTACTTTGAAGGGGACAAAATAGATATTCATGAATAAATAAATAATTTTTGGAAAAACACAAAATTCGCGATACTTTTTGAACACACCTCGTATATGCGAAACATGAAACAGGATATATAAATTGCTGATCAGAAGTAGTAGAAAGAATTTTCTGAAGGGTATAGAGTCAGCAACATCATTAGAGCGGATATTTTTATCCAAAAAAAAATGCCTTTTTAGCGCATTAAATAAGCTTCAAAAGCCTAAAATTATGCGTTTAAATATACATTTTAAGAAAAGAGGTATTTTTCATAGAAGAAACTGCGTTTTATTCAGAGTCAATTCTAAAACAGTTAACTATAAGATGTTGTTTTATATTTTCAAACAAAAACGATTGGCGGCGCTCTGGCAAAAGAGTTTTATAAATAAAAAAGGAGCGCTCAACATCTACAGATGTGACAGGGCAATATTTAAAAAGTGAAAGTTCTTTTAGTGTAAAATTGTTTACGACAGGATCCGATACTGGGACTCCTTTGTTTATAACTTCTTTTACTTTTTTTAGAACTTGTAACCCTTTATTTTTTTTATAACAGTGTCAAATTTAACTTTAATGTCGTTCCTTTCGAGAGAATGCAAAGTTTCTCAGGTTTTTTGCAACAGTTGTAAAGGTTCCTTTAATGAAAGCCCTGAGGTTTCTAACACTTTTATTGCCTTAGCCAAGCAACAAAGGTTAATTCGAATATATACCAATCCTGCGTTCACATTTGGTTTAGAAAACAGCAATTTTGATGTGTTGAAGGCTCCAGAATCTCCATCATTGAAATTGTCCAATACAGCTTTTGCTCCGTTGAAATATTCTGCGTAATATTTTACTGCGTCCAGCCATGTGCCCCATCGAGATGTACAGGGACTAGGTGGTATGGTAAATCTGAATTTAATTGTTTAAAAATACGCTGGCGAGAAAGTGCCTTGAAATATATATTATTCGCTATAGTTCAATAAATTTTTTAACAGATACAAAACTTTTCAGGGCAGATACCATATATGGTGCGTCCGTCAGTACTACCAATACTTTATTGTATTGTATCGCTTAAAATATAAAAATTAATATAAGGATTTCACAAAATTAAGGAATAGATGTAACATACCATTTTTCCACAAAAGCGCGAGAGAATTATTGAAAAAAGCTGCCATATTGCTGGCATTTGCAGCTTGTACTTCTTCTATATTAAACAAGTAGCTTTGAGCTGCTTCATCCTCAGTACTTTATACACCGAATATAAAGTTTGCAACCATACGACAGGTGATATCGGTAGTTTCGTCTATTGCGACCCATATGTAGGAATCTGCAGCTATTTCCTTCATTTTATCCATACATTCCGCGTATAATATGGGCACGCACTTTTGCCGTAGGGTACTTTCACTTGGAAGAGTATAATTGAAATGTTTTTCAAAGAATTGTTTGAGGCTTGGATGGGATACTTTTTTCAGAGGTATATTAGCCTCTACAAGAGTTTTTGTAAGATCCATTGCCACAATACCTTTGACGTTAGTTTCTTTGAAATCCGCCAAAAACTTTTGTGCGACTGTTTTGCGTCTTCCTACATCAGATACGTGCTTTTGTGTGGCTAAATGTTGTTTGACGTTAAAAATTTTATCCGCCTTAACTTTACAGTTACATAAAATACAAAGTAAAACTGAATTATCTATACGGAACACATCTTTATATTCGCGCACCACCCTTAACAAAAATTCTTTGTTCGAAGATCTTTCTTCCGGCATTTTGATTCAAAACTGCTTCTGATTGATAGTTCTAAAGCCGAGAAATATGGCAAACGCACAAAATTTGCACAACGCATATGCATTAAGCAAATGTATAAAACTTTCCGCTTTAGTAATCATAAAGAACTACCTACAAACCGATGTACATAGGCATATAAAACCTGATTTTTAAAGAAAAACAATAGATCGGAAAACGCTTAATCAAGATCATACCGTTGATCATCCAAGTAGAAGGGATTGACTGAAAAGGCTTTAAAAGGAGCTGACCTGTGTATGGAAGGGGAGTTGACTTGAAACTGTGTAGTTATGAAAGCCTTAGTCACAGTCTAATATGATATATATTTACAAGTAAGGTATAGTTTCGTCTGCCAAAAGTGTCATATGAATAACTGTTGAAATAAAATGCTATCAAGTGCACACTTAGCACGTACAAAATATATGCTACGTTTATTCACGCGGTTTGATGAGAAGTGAAGGAATATAATATATGTACAGCTCGTATTTGTATAAGTATATATGAAGAAAAATAACAGTTAGAAAGTAATGAAATTAAGTAGCTGAATACAATGCCGAATAAGAATGTGCCACGTATCAAAGGAGTGACAGATCTTTACATATAAGTGGTGCCATTAAACAATGTTGCTTCTTAACACTCACACTCATTGTTTGACTGGCGACATTCCTAAAAGCTACAAATTATTCCTAAATTGATTTGTCAGTGGCTTTGTAAATATATCAGCACGTTGTAGTTCTGTGTTGACGTATTTGAACCATTCAACCATATTGGTCTTTTGCAAATCCCTGATGAAATGTAACCTTATGTCGATATGCTTTGTACTATCGTGTAATCCGGGATTTCCAATTAGTCGAATTGTACCCTGATTATCGATATTAAGAGGCGTAGGGGAATCCAGGTTATAACCAAAATCAGCCAAAAGTTGTTGAAGCCAAATTAGCTCTTTAGCTCCTTCACAGGCGGCCATGCACTCGGCCTCTGTTGTTGACAACGCAACAGTCTTTTGACGGTGGCTTCTCCATGTCACAACGCTGTCATTTAATAGAAATGCATAGCCGGTTGTAGATCTTCTTGTATCGACATCACGAGCAAAATCTGCGTCAGTATAACCTTCAAACTTAAGAGAGTTATCTGACCTATATTCTATACAGTATTCTATGGTTGCTTTTAGGTAACGAAAAATCCTCTTAACAGCATGTACGTGGGAGTTTTTGGGATTTTCTGTAAATTTGCTCACTTCACCAACGGCATACGATATATCTGGTCTGGATACTGTAGCAGCAAACATCAAACAGCCAACAGTTGCTCTGAATGGGTACCTTACAGTAGCTTCCTCACTACGTTGTGATAGATATGTGTTACTGTCACTAGGCGTTGAAATTCCTTTTGAATCATCCATGTTAAAGCGTTTAAGAATTTTGTCTATGTAAGAATGTTGGCTAATTTTTATAGATTGGTTTGGCATATCGCGGTAAATTTCAAGCCCAACATAATAGTTGTTTTCACCATAAGTGATACGAAATTCACTCGATATTTTTTCAATGAATAAATTTAAAGCGGATTTGTTTGGGGATAATATCAACCCACCATCAACGTATAGAAGCAAAATAATCTTACTATTTTCAATATTGCCGTGAAACACACAATGGTCAGCACTAGACTGCTGCATTTTAAATGTTTGTAGAAATTCCACAAACTTTGAATTCCAATTACGAGATGCCTGCTTAAGCCCATACAGACCCTGTTTAAGGCGAAGAACTAAATTTTGAGCTTAAGAGACATTTATACCTTGTGGGATGTCCATATAAATCTCCTCATGGAGTTCTCCATATAAAAAGACAGTTTTGACATCAAATTGCATCATCTCCATACCTTCAAAGGCTGCTACCGCCATGGCCACTCTCACTGAATCATATCGCACTACTGGCGAATATGTTTCTTTGTAATCGATACCAGGTTCTTGTGAATAGCCTTTGGCCACTAATCGTGCTTTAAACACTGGTTTTTGGTTTGGGTTTGATTTAATTTTAAACACCCATTTGCATCCCACAATATTTTTATCACGGGGTTTTTCTACCAACTCCCAAGTTTGGTTAAGCTCAAGGGAATTGATTTCATCATTTATTGCCCCTCTCCAATTTTCGGCGTGTTCCGAGTTTATGGCATCTTCATATGAATCTGGTTCTAAAATAGTTGCTAAACAGCCCATGTAATCGTATCCAAATCGCTCTGGTGGTAAAACTTCCTTACGCAAGCCATACCTCTTATGCTCTCTTGCATCAGGAACAGAACTTTGTCATGTATAACCAGTTATTGTATTCGGCATATCGGTTGCTGAAGTCTCTTTTTTCATAGAATTCTTAGGAGTGCTGGACATATGCGGCTGAAAAGACGATGAAACACTTTCATCTTGTTCAGTATTTTCATTACTTGTATCACCCTCGTCGTCTTTGCCAAATGACCCAATTCTGATTGCCTTTTCATTAAAAACAACATCGCAATAACAATTATTTTTGCTGACTCCTGATCGTACAAACGAAAATTGTTTGCTGAAGGTTCATAGCCAACTAGATACATTTTCTTTGCTTTAGCATCCCACTTTTTCCTCCCAAGTTGTTTGGGCAGATAAACCATGCATTCAGTGCCAAAACCTTTAAGTGACTCAAATCGGGCTTCTTGCCAAACCAGTATTCGAATTGCGTTTTTGCTCGACTAGCCGATGCTGATCGATTGAGGATGTATACGGCCGTTCTCACTGCTTCAGACCACAAAGGTTTGTTTAGTCCGCTGGCCAACAACATCGTCCGTGCTGATTCTTGAACAGTCCTATTGTCTCTTTCAATAAAGCCGTTTTGTTCTGGGGTGTATGGTGAGATTTTCTCCAGAGCAATACCATTATTTGACAGCAGCTCAGCTACTTCTTTGTTTATAAACTCGGTACCATTGTCGCACCGTATGTATTTTACCGATTCGGCAGTCATGTTGCGCAACATAGAAATAAAACATCTAAGTTTTTGAAGAACTTCAGATTTGTTGGATAAAAAATAAACGTACCTGAAGCATGTGCCTTCATCCTTAAGCAACATGAAATAGCGAACTCCACCGATACCATATTCAGACATAGGGCCGCATAAATCCATGTGAAAAGATTCGCATTTTCGTGCTTCGCGTCGTATTGCAACTCCATGTGAAGACCGATGCATTTTTCCTCGCTTGCAATCTTCACAGAAGAAATTGTTGTGTTCCGTTACATTTATGCCATCAGCTAAACCTCTGTCACACATGTTTTTGATTGTTGCTGTATTTATGTGCCCAAGTCTGCAGTGCCATTGCTGCATAGTATTGATCTTTGCCGAATTTGCTTTATAATCATTTCTTTGCTTAAAAAACATTCTAAATTGATTTTGAGAGTCACGAATACCGGCAGCCAACATGGTTTTATTTTTGTCTATCAGCACACATCGTTTATATTCCATCAGCATCGAAAACCCTTTTGTTGTTGCTGAGCCTGTAGAAAACAGGTTTTTTTTGAGGAACATATTGGACGTTAGTGCGAACGCTAGGTATCCATTTGTTGTGTACAAGAGCATACATTTTTACATCGCCGACCTAAGATTGGCAATTTCTCATTATTTGCCATGTAAACAAATCGATTAGAATTTGACATTTGTAAATCGGTAAACCATTCTTTATGTGAAGTCATGTGTTCGGTAGCACCTGAGTCTGCGATCCACACGTCATAAAGGCACATAACTTTTACCTCACTTTGTTTGTCGTGGATATTTGCTAATATGAGGTAGACTTCGCTTGAGCTAGTGCATGTTAGTACGTGGTTTGCTTGATCCTTTTCAATGGAAGATATAAGAATTCTCATTGCTTTACCGTCACGCTTCATCCATAAGTCCTTCTGATCTTGGGATGCCGAATCGTTGAATTTGGTTATCCCTTGTACTATTCCTAGTAAACCATGGCCTTTTAATACCGCATCGACGTTGAACTTCCGCAACCTGTAGTTGCTGTTGTTTAGTCGGTGGAAAATATGGATTGTTTCTTCGGTCATCCTAAGCCAATCTGGGCCCATAACCTGTTGAAATAAAATGCTATCAAGTGCAAACTTAGCACGTACAAAATATATGCTACCTTTATTCACGCGGTTTGATGAGAAGTGAAGTAATATAATATATGTACAGCTCGTATTTGTATAAGTATATACAAGGTGGCGCAAAAGTAATCCTCCTATCAGAAAATGCTATAAATTTTGCGATTGACCCCTAAAGTCAGTTCTGTTTTGACATTTGTGTAGTAAACACATGCGAAATACACGCTAATAAACAATGTTACGCTACACTGCTCCAGAACGCGTAATATTGCTGACTATTTATTTGACCAATAATCGGTCGGTGAAAAACGGTTACTGCGCAAAAGTAATCCTCCTATCAGAAAATGCTATAAATTTTGCGATTGGCCCCTAAAGTCAGTTCTGTTTTGACATTTGTGTAGTAAACACATGCGAAATACACGTTAATAAACAATGTTATGCTACACTGCTCTAGAACGCGGAATATTGCTGACTATTTATTTGACCAATAATCGGTCGGGGCCAAACGGTTACTGTGAATGGTGAGCGCTACAGAGCAATGATCAACGAGTTCTTTTTGCCGCAACTTAATGAATTGGGATTGGAAAACATGTGGTTCCAACAAGACGGTGCAACAGCACACACTGCACGTGCCACAACCGATATGCTGAATATCGGAAGCTTACTTTTGCGCCACCTTGTATGAAGAAAAATAACAGTTAGAAAGTAATGAAATTAAGTAACTGAATACAATGCCGAATAAGAATGTGCCAGGTATCGAACGAGTGACAGATCTTTACATATAAGTGGTGCCATTAAACAATGTTGCTTCTTAACAATAACACTGAATATAAAAGACTTTGACAATGAGTTTATACAATTTTTTAACTGCGAAAATTGTTGGTGTATGATCGGTCTAAGTACGAATACGGCAATTTGACAAACTTTTTCAAAACTATAAAACTCGTCTTTTTATGTTACAACGCTAAAATTCATGTCCGAAATTGTTAAAAATTCGCTAATTAGAAACAAAGTGATGACGAGCAGGAAGAAACGAGGGGCCATGACGCAGCGCATTTGGGTGACCGGAGTGAAAATTAAAAAGGAAAAGTTGTGCGCGCCTGGTGAAATTAAAACAGATTATCATATACCTGCGGATAAAAACTTGATTTCAACCGCAAAAATCAAGAATTGTATACCGTTTGAAGTGTTAAAGATGGAAGTATAACAAGTGCAGTTTATGAAGGAACCATATCTAAATTAAGACGGTTATGTAACCCTATGGGAAAATTTTTATATCTCTTAATAAAATCGAAATCACCAGAAAACTATTAATATCTGGAAGCGGAAATTTTCCAATACAAAGTTAAGATGCTTGTGATTGCGCAACGAGAAATTCAGAATGTAATACAGTTTTAAAAGTGAGATACTAGACTTTTGGAAACGCATCTTGCTATATAAAGAATTTTGTTCCATACGAATTCTCTCACTATCCTTAGTACATAGAAAGTTTACTGCTTGAATGCTCTAAATTTGACTATATAAAACTGGAATAAGCCTTCAGTATATCTAAGTTCAGTGGGCAGGTATATACTTAATAACGTCAATCCCTAATTGCAATATCCGTCAGGATTGAATATTTATTATTACCCATAGATATAGATATGTAGAAATTATTTAAACTAATCAACTATCACTGGCGAACGTGTGATTTTCTTTTTGCTTAGATTATTAGTAGGCTAAATCGTTAAAAGGTTTGCCATAATTAGTAAATATCTATCTTGAAAACTATTATATAAGAGTCTCATTGAAATATTTGCTGCATAACTCTAGGGTATAGCCGCGACATTTGTTAGTGACGAGAAAATGTATTAGGTAAGAGAAATTGTGTAAATCCCGAACTAGTTAATATCTTGGTGCATTTGAAATAAGTTAAACCAACATCTCTGTAACGACCGCCTTTGAGAATTTCTCTGACTACGCACAAGCGGGTATATGAACAGATGTGCAAGCAACCGCTAACCGAATCCCCTTATTTGCTTTTACGATATTAGCAAAGCGGATGTTTGTTTGCGAGAGTGGGTTCAACTGTCGCTTGCACGTATGTGTATAGACGTGCCGCTAATGGATCAAACGCGGATAAGGCTATTCGAGCCTTACGGTGTCCGCAAGGATAAATGGGGTATAAAAGAGCGTCCCGCTGATCGTCAGCAATCAAAAATCTACAAGTCGCGGTCTTAAGTGGAGTGTTTTGAATTTTTGTAATCCAAAGTGAAGTATTGAAAGTGCGTTTTTTCACCATAAAGTGTTGGTGCGCGAGTGTGAGTTTGCTTATAAAGTGCGGTTTCACGTCAAAGTAAACGCGATCGATAAAAAACCATAGTGAACATCCTGATACCTGGAAATCCTTCCCAGGTACCACCAACAAGGTGACCCGCCACCACAGGGCGAGTAAAATCCACTCAAGACAGCATCAAATCCACCGGTAAGTCCACTGTGTGAAATTAGGTTTTGTTGGTAAACCATTTGTTGTGAGTTTTTATTAAAATATTTTCTTGTGGAATTAGAAGTTAAGTTAAACTTTTTTTATGGATTTTTTTATTAAAATAATTTTTGCCTAAACTGATAAACTGGTGTAAATATCTTTATGAGACACTTTTTCATCAAAATTATTTTCGAATTAATAATTTAGATTTTTTACCCAAAATTCCCTTTTTTTATTTTGGATTTTTTTGTAAATATTTTTCTTCTATCGTCTTTCCATCGAAATAATTTTTTTTGAAATTTTAATTTATTAGATTTTTATCCGGTTTAATTTAATTCTAAATTCAAGAATATTAAAATCTGCATATATGCACTTACATGTACATATGTACACGAGCACGTATGCAACAAAGGATAGATTAGACAAGCCGAAGAAGAGAAGAAAAAAAATATATATATATTAGTCAAAAATTCTACTTGCAAATTCAGAACATAAAGACGTATTTAAATTTAATTTAAAGGTCCACCAAAAAAATTAAGTATTCAGCAAAAAAAATAATTAAAATTATTTAAAATGTATTTGTCTTCGTACATTACAGAGCACGAAGCCAGCAGCACACAAAAATACACAAAGTTATTGGGCGCTAAAAGAACACGGAAAAACAAAAACAAACACACTCATCACACATTTACACATCAACTAAAATTTTCGAGGATATATATTATTTGGCAACAAAAACAAAAAAAGGGGGCCAACTCCAAAAGGATCACTCATCTTTGGCTAAAAGCATCCACTTGGATCTCCGCCAGAATCTACCACCACATACTCAAATACGCACATATAACACAAACACCAAACTTAAGACACCGGACATCATACAAGTTCCACCAAACAATCAGGTGGAAGATCACGCAACATATTTACTTTAACCGAGTTCAGCAACACACTGCAAACGGAGATAGCAACATTATTGCGCGCAAGCGCAGCATAAACAACCTGTTGCTAAACATTTAGTGGCGCAACCACCCACGCACTTAGCAACATTTGCAAAGTTAGCAACATTGGCCACACTCATCAACATTCACTCACCACACACGATAACGCAAGACACACCACACGATCTTAGCAACACAAAAGAAGAGTGGGAGAGTATCAAGCGCGACTCACCGTGGGAGCGCGCGCACATTCAAGAGTTTTCACCTCGGCACATGTCAACTATATGTTACTAGGGTATACAAATTTGTTTGTGCCAAAATCGTTGGATTTAAATACAAATTTGTTTTGTTATAATTTTTTATTTTCCTTTTGAATTTTTTGATATTCATGGTTTAAAATTGTAAGGAATACCCATTCGAGTTTAAATTAGGATTTTAGTTTTATTTCTTACCTTCATTGGTATCTTATTACTACTTGGAGGTCGCGCCAGCACTTCAGCAGGCATATGCATATTCGCGTGTGCGTATACTGCCACTTCAGGAGGGTTGGGGCCGTGTGTAGAAGACCACGAAAGTGGGGAAAGTTTCTGATCGCCAATCACCTGGGAATGGCCAGAGCGATTCTTTTGCATGCGGTTCAAGCAGCTCACTACTTCCGGGCGCTTGCGCCCAAGTATCGTCTGGGTAAACACCGAACACTCGTTTGGTGGTGAGCTAAACGTGAGAAGGCGACAAACCTGTTAAAACCACTCCGACATGATCGGTTTAAGGGTTTGCTGGGGGGATTCAAACAGCAGCGTCTGATCACCATGTGGTGCGGCTGCAAGCGGGCGTCTGTATTGGATCAAGCGGCTTGCTATCCAAACGTGCAATTAAATTCAATCTCACGTGAAACGGTTTGTGCGGAAAGCAAAAGCTGACATCACCACCATACAAGTGATGCGATGGACGGGGCGAGGAAATACGATCAAAACATCTTGCAACATCTACTGGAGTGGGCATGAAGACAAGCGCAGATCCGGCTTGGGATTTGTGGTGGGAGAGAGACTCCGTGACCGAGTACTGTCGTTCGCTCCCGTGAACGAGCGTCTCGCCGCAATCCGCATAAAAGTACGATTTTTCACCATATCGTTTATCTGCGCTCATACATTGACGGTAGAAAAGGACGACGTGGAAAAGGATGCATTCTACGAGCGCCTGGAAGAAGCATACAAGCGCTGCCCCCGCCATCATATCGAAGTCGTGCTTGGCGACTTTAACGCCAGGGTGGGTAAGGAGGGTGTATTCGGCCCCACTGTCGGGAAGTTCACTCTCCACTATCAGACTTCGCCAAATGGATTCAGGCTGATCGACTTCGCCAAATGAATTCAGGCTGATCGACTTCGCCGGTGCCTGAAACATGGTCATACCCAGCACTAGGTTTATGCACAAGAAGATCCATCAGGCTACATGGCGGTCCCCCGATCGAAAAATACGAGACCAGATCGACCTCGTTGTGATAGACGGACGGTATGCTTCCAGCGTTTTAGATGTTCGCACAATACGAGGACCTAACATCGACTCTGATCACTACCTAGTAGCAGCCAAGATTCGTACCCGCCTCTGTACGACAAAACAGGCGCAACAAAAAACGCAGGGAAAGCTGGACGGAAAGCAGATCGCCTCTTACACCTGCTTTCTGAAAGCACAATTCAACCTACTGGAATGCATGAGCAGTGGGTTCATATCTCAGGAGCACTCCTGGTATGATGATGAAGAGTACCGCGCTGCAACGAAAAGAAAGGACGAAGCCTACAAGGCAACGCTGAGTTCAAATGCAATGAGGAGTGTTTGTGAACACTACCGGGAGTTGAAGAGGGAAGCGCGGCGGCTTTTCCGGGGGAAAAAAAGAGAGGCAGAAAAGCGTGAAATAAAGGAGCTTGAGATGCTGGCCAACGGGAGCGCCCGAAAATTCTATAAAAAAATTCGGCGAATGACAGAAGGTTGTAAACCCGGGGCAAACTCCTGTAAGAATAAGAACGGCGACCTGGTGGCCGATGTTCAGAGAGCACTCAGAATATGGAGGGATCACTTCTCTGCCCTTTTAAACGGAGAACCTGAGCAAGAAACCAGAGAAGATGCCGAACCCAAGCCCACAATCGAAGATGATGGAATTGACGTTCCTCAACCTGTATATAATGAGGTGCGAATAGCTATTCAAAGACGGAGGCGAGGAGCTGGTAAGGCGCATGCATCAGATTCTATGCAGAATATGGTCGGATGAGTGCATGCCTGAAGATTGGAATCTTAGTGTTCTCTGCCCAATCCACAAGAAGGGCGATCCTGCAAACTGCGCCAACTATCGCGGAATCAGCCTTTTGAATATCGCATATAAAGTCCTATCAAGCGTATTGTGCGAAAGACTGAAGCCTGATGTGAACAGACTGATTGGACGTCATCAGTGTGGTTTCAGACCTGGTAAATCTACCATCGACCAAATTTTTACAATACGCCAAATCTTGGAAAACCCCGTGAAAAAAGAATCGAGACACATATTCTCTTTGTTGATTTTAAAGCCGCTTTCGATAGCACGAAAAGGAGCTGCCTATATGCCGCTATGTCTAAATTTGGTTTGCCCGCAAAACTTATACGGCTATGCAATATGACCTGACCAGCTCGGCCACAATTGGGAAGCACCTCTCGGAGGCGTTCGAAACTAAACGAGGTTCCAGACAGGGTGACCCCCTATCGTGCGATTTCTTTAATTTAATGCTGGAGAAAATAATACAAGATGCAGAACTTAACCGCGCTGGAACAATATTTTATAAAAGCGTGCAACTGTTGGGGTATGCTGACGATATTGATATCATTGGCCTTAACAACCGCGCTGTAGAAAATGGGATTGGTAGTGAACTAGGGTAAAACGAAGTACCTTCTGTCATCATGCTAAGAGTCAGCGCATTCGCGCCTTGGCAACCACGCCACTGTTGGCAGCAATAATTTCGAAATAGTAAAGGACCTCGTTTACCTGGGAACCAGCATTAACACCAACAATAATGTTAGCCTAGAAATCCGACGAAGAATTACTCTTGCAAACAAATGCTACTTCGGACTGAGTAGGCAATTGAAAAGTAAAGTCCTCTCTCGACAAACAAAAATAACACTCTATAAGTCACTCATCGCACCCGTCCTGCTATATGGTGCAGAAGCCTAGACTCTAACAACATCTGATGAGGCGGCTCTGGGAGTATTCGAGAGAAAGGTTCTTCGAAAGATTTGTGGACTTCGGTTTCGCTGGCTAGGTCACGTAGTGCGAATGAGCGAAGATGATCCATCCCAGAAGGTAGTGTTATCGGCACGCCCCGGTGGAAGCAGAGGAAGAGGGAGACCACCACTCCGATGGAAGGACCAAGTGGAGACCGATTTGGGATGTTTCCAATTGGCGCCAGTTGGCGCAACGAAGAAACAACTGGCGAGCTGTGTTGGACGGTCAAAATCGCCCAGGCGGTTAGATGACGATTTAAAGAAGAAAGAAGCATACCGCCAAAAGGTTATCTAATTTTTCTGTTTTTTTATTGCAGATAATCATTTGTTTTACACATTTTTTTTGTCTTTTTTCCCGCGTTTCACGTAAAAAGAATTTTTTTTGTTGCACATTTTTTTGATGAATTGAATTAATTTCCACAACTTACAGTATTTCTATTTTTATAACTCACACCTTAAAATACATTGAATTCTTTGAAAATTTTTCCACACGTTCTTTTTATTATTTTCTACGAGCGAATTCTTCATGAGAAATTTTGCCATATGGGCATTTCCACGGCAACGGACGCGACACTTGTACGCTTTTAAGTGCGTCCAAAACAATGAAGACAAAGTAAACATTTATATATATTGATATTGTTTTAAAGGGTTGACGGAGTCCTAGATTTTAATATATACGGGAAGGATCTTTTACAAATAAGTACGTAGTTATAAGCAATTATAAAGTGATACGGACGCATCAAAAAATATAAGTTGGTAAGGTATCCAGTTCGTGTTTCAAATTTGGTTACGATCGGTTTATACGTTTAGGACGCAAGTCGATCTATAGATACATATATATATATATATACATACATAATTTGAATTTTATATATATAACTAGAGGTAAAAACTCAAGTAACATTATAGTAAAAATTACTTAAAAAATTAAGAAGAAAGTTATTAGTTTTTAGTATGGTCTATTTTAATTGTTTTCTTTAATGAATAGGCGGTCCGAGCAACTTCAATAAATTTACTGTCGAAATATGAAAAGCAATGCATTCTTGTAACTCCTTAGATATTTGGAACATTTTGCCATAACTCTGACAGTGCATTAGAAAAACTATCAATTTGTGTTCCAGAGATATACAAAATGTAAACTCCATCAATGTTGTTCTTAGCACATTCATAGAAGCATAAGGCATCACCGAGAATGATATTTCTTGCTTTAACGATTTGCCAGGCTTTTCGTTTAAATACGGCACTTATTCCGTCTACAGCACCTTTGTCATGTGAAGTGGCGAAAAAATTCCACTCTAAGATTCCGCAATGAAATTCAGCTGCAAGTCTTGGAATACTAGAAAGAATAAATTTATTTTTGAATCGGGAAGTGCTTCCATCAGAGAAAATATAAATGCTGGTAACTCCTTTGTGCTGGTTTTGTAAGATATTGATAATTTTGGAAATAAAGCAGTAAACGTCGAATTTACTGTGAGTCAATCTATCACGTTTTCTTTAATTTTCCCACTATATTTCATTGTTATTGCTTTTCTTGTTTCTTTTGCCGTTTTTGTCATCTATAAAATTTAACTCTTGTGCAATGTCTACGACTTTATTTAATATTTAAGGTTTTCGGTAACGGACGCAACGAATTTCAAACACCAATAAATTTTATTTATCGTTTTTGCCGAAAATCAATGGCTACTTTTCTTAAGTGAAATAATTTATTTGCTTAAAGTCTGAAAGCAATTTACACTTCAACACTTTGTGCACTAATGAGAACAATAAATGCTGTTTTTCGGTAACGGACGCGACATACGAATATAAGCAGAAGTAATCAAAAAAAAACTACCGTTATTCGACCTTCACTAAGTCTCTCTGCTTGTTAAACATTATGTTATTATCAATAGAAGATTTTTAAATTATGAAAACATCATAGTATTACTTTGAATAAGGGAATATAACAAGGAAAGTTGGTATATTGGGTCAAAAGAGTTAGATTTTTGTAAATTTTCTATATTCCTTGTATATTTCGGCTCAAAATTAAAAGAAAATAAAAATTCTTGTATATTTATAAAGTAAACACATTTCAGATTTATTATTCATCAACAAAAAGTTTTCAGGAACAGGTTGAGTTTTGCACTCGAGGTTGACCTTTTTGTGAAAATGCCCATATACATTGAAGTTATGCACATGCTACTCGCATTCACGTTAAACTAATTGGTAAAAGACCTTAGTTATTATTATTGGCCTTGACCACGGGCGAGCGGCCAAAGCCCTATAACAGGACAGACTTCTGATTATTATTTTGCATATTTTGCTTTAATCCTTTATTTGCAGCTTCGTATGCCGACATTGGTACCAACTCGGACTACAAAGCGCGAGGTTAGTTTCTAACACAGTTAATATGCACACACCTTTACACATTTAAGTTTGTCGCATTTTTTCTCAGAGAAAACACATACCCTCATACAAATAAGTCTGTTTATTTTATTTTTTTGAGTGAGCGCCCATACTCTCTCCCATACACATAGTGAAAATTGAGTGTATTATTCAAATGCTTGTGCAAAGTAGATAGGTAGGCATTAGGCCGTGATCAAACTTTAATACTTAGATTTTTTTGGAGTGAGAAGGATAAGTGAAACAAAAATCGTTTTTGAATTTAAATTTGAGTAGTCATGTAACGTTTATTGAGTTTAAAAAGAAGATTTGAAGAAAAAAAAAGGAAAACATTTAAATAGGATTTTTGAGAGATTAGCTTGGTTTGGTTAGAGTTTAAAAAAAGCTGTAAGAAACTAGGTATTAAGCAGAAATTATATAAATAAATTGTATATCGAGATTGATTATTATTATTGCATTTCCTGAATTTATGGGTTGATCTTATTAAGCCGAGTTACACCGTAATAATGTCAGGCTAAAGGGCTCTAGTTGTTGGTGCAGGTGTTGTCTTTGTGGTAACTGATGGTAAGTGAAGGTATTGGGGTGAGGGAAATGGAAGGGACATAAAGACTCATAGACGGACGCCAGTCAGGATGAGGGAACTCTACTCGCTTAGCGGAGCCATAGTAGAGTTCAAAGGCTGTTCACACCTTGTGAACAGGAGGGGTGGGAAGGCTCCACCTGACTCGGACAGATTATCTCATCCGCTTTTACTCTATCACCGTTTTCTTTGTTTGTTAGTATCCTTCACCAGGCATGCATTTTTTTGCTATGCGACTGTGGGGAAAGGAGAAGTGGCAAGAACCGCGCCTCAGCCGGGCTACCACAATGCCAAAACGCCGCACCTCCTCTCCCGCACCAGGCAGTTAGATATCAATGGCGCCCAAGGGAATATTGTATAAATTATTTTTTTTTGCATAATTTCGTTTTTTTTACTTTCTAACTTTTATTTCTTCTCACTTGCTTTCCTGTATACAATTTTTGGCTTTTTACCATCTTGCTTACTTTCTTAATTTTCTTTCTTTCCGACAGATGTAGGATCATGGGGGCAACATCGCTTATTGTCACCAACGAGCGATATGTGCCTAAGTGACAAAACAACGGGGGGAGTGCTGTCGTTGATTTCTGACTTCCTTGAGAACTTCAAAGTTTTTAAAAAGTGGTATCAGAAGTAATCGGCAGTATTTTAAAACTAATTTTTTTTTGTTTTTGATTTTGTAGATCAACCATCGAGTTGCACGTCATTACCTTTGTGCATATTAGTCGCCTCTTACGACCGGTATGCCTACCTCGGGCATATTCTAAACCCCTAACCCGCAGGGGTTACTATCGCCGTACTAGTCAGCCTATGCATCAGTATCAAACCAGTTACTGTACCACTTCATAGGAGCTTAGTTCATGTTGAGTTGAAAAATACAAGAAAATTTTAAAATTACATTACAAACCACTGAATTGAAAATTCAGTCATCATATATAACACTGGTCAACAGTGATTTTGGTGCAGCTAAAAGTAAAACTGATTTCAAGTATATTCGGTACCCTGATAAAAAACTGTATACTTACTTTTTTAATGCTACGTACAGTTTTCTAGATAGGGTCAAGAACCCCTTTTTAAGAGGTTAAGGCATGTATGGCCCCATAACTTTGTTTCTGTTTATTCTATCAACATGTGCACATTAAACTGGGTCTAATGAAACAATTTGTGAAGGCGTTAGATAAAAATGGACAATGTTTTCTTTACATAACGGAAAAATTTCCTAGGCTAAGCATAGAAAAAATAAAAGCGGGTATTTTTGATGGCCCACAGATAAGAATGTTGATAAAAGATACTGATTTTTCAAATTCAATGACCAGTTTGGAACTGCTTGCGTGGAATTCGTTTGTTGAAGTTACTAAGAACTTTCTGGGAAATCACAAGTCAAGTAACTACTCTGACATTGTTAACAACATGCTAGAGAATTACAAAAACTTAGGATGTAACATGTCCATCAAAGTCCATTATCTCCACCTTGACCAGTTTCCGGAGAATCTTGGTTCCTATAGCGAAGAACAAGGCGAACGGTTTCACCAGGACCTAAAAACTATGGAAGAGGGGTACCAAGGCCGATGGGATCAGCATATGATGGCTGACTACTGCTGGGGAATGCAACGTGATTGTCTTGCCATACCTCATTCACGAAAATCACTTAAACGAAAGTTTTTATGTAAATAAAAAGTTAATAATAAAATAAATAACAAAAACTTTTTTTTTGCACACTAAAAATTTACTAAAATAGAATATATTAGGAAGATCTACTCGGATATAAAAAAGTTATATGTCTTTGAAAACAGAATTAATATAAAATTGTTTTAAAATAATTTACATATGCACTGGTTGACAAATTATTCGAGAAAACCGTGATTAAAAATGAAAAAATTTAACAAAAAACTGAATTTTTCACATTATTTTTCAATTTCTCTGACGTTTATGAAGATATATTAACAACTTGTATACTGCTAGAAGCTTGACCCTATCTAGAAAACTGTACAAAGCATTAAAAAAGTAAGTATACAGTTTTTATCAGGGTACCGAGTACTACCAAATTTGGTTACAAGCGGCGTGACCAGGAGATAGAGAAAAAAGAAGCTAAATCGGCAAAAAAAAGGTTAGAAAACGCTAAAACCAAGAAAAAAAGAAGCTAAAAAAAGTCAAATTTTTTATTTTAGTTTCAACTTCTTGCATGTAAAGTTGTAGACATAACTTAAGGGAACTATTTCAATATTTCAACACATATCAGGCACATTTTCCTTGACTAGGAATTTTTTCGAAGATATTCATACTATAGAAAAATCACTACAAACTAATAAATGTTATAATATTTTCTTCGTCTGATGAATCAGAAGAGCTTGAGTCTACGTACAAAGTTTGGGTATTTATCATAGAGATGAGATCATCGGTAATTTCAAAATCAGTGCAACATTTGGATAAGCGTTTTAACGAACATCTAATACAGGGTGTTTTTTTACAGGTTTGTTTTTCGAATAGAGATAAAACTGGCATTTTGTGGTCAAATCTGGCAACTCTAATATCATTTATGTTCAGTTTGGTTTGCCATTTCATCATGAACAGGTTGACAAAAGAACAACGCTTGCAAATCGTGCAAATTTATTTCGAAAATAATGGTTCAGTTCGCGAAGTTTACCGTGAGCTCCGTCCATTTTATGGTCGACATAATCGTCCATCAGAGCAATTAATTCGGTTAACCATGGATCGTTTTCGCACTACGTTTACTCTATGTGATAATACGCATCCGCAGAGACGTCGAACAGTGCGCACCGAAGAAACAATTGCCGCTGTAGAGCAAAGTGTTGAAGAGGACCCGAATGAATCGATTCGCCACCGTGCACAGCAATTGGAGCTTTGTCCATCAACTTTATGGAAGATTTTGCGCAAAGATCTTGGCTTGCGACCTTACAAGATCCAGCTTGTGCAAGAATTAAAGCCGCGAGACCATGCAATGCGTCGTGATTTTGGTGTATGGGCCGAAAATGAGATTGATTTCGATGCTGATTTTCATCGCAAAATTTTGTTCAGTGCTGAGGCTCATTTTTGGTTGAATGGCTACGTCAACAAGCAAAATTGCCGCATTTGGAGTGAAGAGAATCCACATGAGACCCTTGAAACGCCATTACATCCACAAAAACTGACTGTTTGGTGTGCTCTATGGGCTGGTGGAGTCATTGGGCCATACTTCTTCCGCAATAATGCTGGAGAGGCAGCTACCGTTAATGGAGACCGGTATAGAGCCATGATAACCGACTATTTTGTTCCCGAATTGGATGGCATGAATGTGGATGAGTTGTGGTTCCAACAAGACGGCGCTACATGCCACACAGCGCACGTCACAATCGATTTATTGAAGGAAACATTCGATGAGCGCATAATTTCGCGGAATGGACCTGTCAATTGGCCACCAAGGTCGTGTGATTTGACACCATTGGATTATTTTCTTTGGGGATATGTGAAGTCGCTCGTCTACACCAACAAACCAGAAACGTTAGGGGAATTGGAAGCCAACATTCGTGGCGTTATTGCCGACATACGGCCCCATATGCTCGAAAAAGTGGTTGAAAATTGGACCTGTAGAATTGGCTTTATTCGAGCCAGCCGCGGCAGCCACATGCCCGAAATCATATTTAAACATTAATGGCATAAAATTATCCTTCCAATAAAGCCAAATTGATGGACCTTAAAACGATTTTCTTGTGTTTTATTTCAATTCGAAGTTCTATACCCCTAAAAAAAACACCCTTTATAAGGCAGCGAGTTAAGCATTTTAATTTTTAATCTGTTCCTTAACTTAGTTTTTAAAATGTTCATGGCACTGAAAATTCTTTTAACTTTCCCATTACTGAAAGGTAATACCAAAAAACTTCCGCCCAAAATTCTATGGTAGAGGTCATACTTGTCCACTGTACGGTTATTAGCTTTCGCCACTGCAGCTCAATCGATGCTACTTGACTTGGAGAGTACCTAGACTTTTCTTCTTGAAAGTGAGAAAATACATCCGGCTTTGTAATTTTCAAAGAATTATCAACTGAAAAAATATTGATCTTTTGTAAAGAGTTTATATTATCAGGTAGAAGATGTCGCAATTCAAAATAGTATTTCGTCATCAATACTTCCTTCAATCAACTTTAATTTTATATATTCCTCGAAGTTGTATGAAAAATATATTGTTTGGACCAGAAAAGGTTTGAAATAAAAAAGGCTAGAAAAAATACAAGAAGCTAAAACCAAAACTATGAGGCTAAAGGACAAAAAAAAGGCTAAATCTAGCCTCGAAAAGGCTAACCTGGTCACACTGGTTACAAGTAGAGCTGCACCAAACCAAAACTCTTATTTTGTTGACCTGTGTAATCTCTATTCATAGCAATTTTTTTCTTGGAAAACATTTATAAAAAGTAATTTTCTTCTCTGTTAAATAATCCTTTTTTCAATGAATTTTATAATTGATTTCACGTGGAGAAGTCTTCAAATTTTCTTGAAACATTTTATGGAAAATGGAACACTTTTGAAATTTTGCTTTGACAAGTGATCGTCTCGTTTTCACTTTTTTCGTGGTTTCATTTGAGCACTGCTTACTCGCGTCGCTGTAAGGGTGCTTTTGTTTGACATGCACGTGAGTACACGATCCTCAAACCAAATTTACTATTTGAAGCACGAAATTCTCAAAAGGATTATGATGTAACTATAAGAAATATTATTTGCAAGAAAGTTCTTAATTTAATTTTATTAAATGAATATTAGTTAAAGAGAAAATTAAAATGTAGGACGGTGTTGTTAACTGAAGTTGTTTTCTTTTTCGCTCGCGTATGCATGTATCGACAACTGTAGAGGGTTGTTGCTGCTTACAATAGCAGAAACGTTACAGTCGCTCAAACTGGTTTGAAAAAGACCACGAAATTCTAGTTAATGAACTAGAATGTTTACTAGCCAGTTTGGCAGTTGACTGCAGGGTATGTATGCACCTAGCTATGTATTATACATGCCGGCACGTCCAAAATTTTGTGTACGATAATTAAGTATGCACTTGCCTATGTTTGTCCAAAAGCGTAGGCAAGGTTGTTAGTTTTCATAAGCGAGCTTTTAGAACTAGAACCTTTATTGAATTGTATTAAATTTAATTAAGACCATTCCTTAGTAAAATCTAGAGTTGAAGATATATCCGACAGACGTTGTTCTGGTAAAAAACTTATATGACTCTCCCTTCGCATTAGATCCATATTCTTCCATCTTCCTTTTCTTCCTCATTATCTGCTTCTCCTTTTTCATATCGTTTATGTCTTATTAAACTTACCCTATCTCTATCACTATTACTATCGCTATCACTACCACCCTCGCTCTCACTATCATTATCACTATCACTACCACTATCACTATCATTATAACTATTACTATCCCTATCTGGCTAGACATCCCTATTCCTATCCCTGTCCCTATCCTAATACCCTAATAAACACTTTGCTAATACCCTAATAAACACTTTAAATTTGGTACCCATATCGTAGAAACATCTTCTAGGGCCACACCTGGTCCACATTTTGGTCAATATCTCGAAAACGGGGTCTGACATGGGACTAAGAACTATTCCTTGTTAAAACCCGCATCAACACCTTTCATTTGATACCCATATCGTATCAACACCGTCTAGGCCCACACCTGGTCCACGTTTTGGTCTATAGAAGATAGAAACGGTCCCCAAAGCAGCGACACATGTTCCAAATATGAACCAAATCAACAAAATTGCTTAATGTGACCTCTCAGCTGTATTCATTTTTCAGTAGCAACAACTAAAGGTTTTGAATATTTTGCTATCGAAAAACCTTCCAAGGTTCAAGAAAGTACTTTTTACACGATGGAAATCGGTTTAGCCGTTTAGACATCCACCGCGGTCATACGAAAGACATTTAATTTGTATATATATAGATTCCTTTGATGGTGAATTGTAGAGTTGTGTTAAGGTAAGTCGAAGGAGAATTATCATGGTTTGATGGCAAAATTACCAACCATTAACAAGTAGGGTGGGTTAAGATAAAGGGACAGTGAACACCTTATACTTCTTTCTAAAAACGTTGTTGAAGTCGAGTTCCGGTTTTTATACTTTTTTTTTGATTGTTTTGTGATCGATAATAGGTATCGATATGCATAAAAGTCCGCTGAACGCTTAATTTTTCTTTTATTTTTTTGCTGGTAATTTTCCAATTACCATTCTGCATACTATTATATTTTTGTATGGCTTTGGCTACATGCGTCAAGGCAAGCTCAAGCCCATTTTCCCTGAGCCACGTTCATTAATGCAGCCAGACGTGGGGCCAGAAGCAGTAGGTGTCCCAAAAGCAATAATCGGTTGTTTTTGAGAAAGACTAACTAACTGTGGACAACCAATAACACCTAACCTATAATTTCGAATTTTTACCGCGGATTTCGCTAAGACTTCAATTTTGTTAGAATATTTTTATTGCTTTTTCTTTTGATTTGTAACAGGATGGATTTTTTTGTATTGAGAGTTCTTGATTAATTACCTTTTGATCACATTTCAAATCATATACCTTGGATCAAAATGTTAGTAAATTTTATGTTAAGCTTAGAGGAAGATTTTGATTCGATCTATTTTGAATCCCACCCTTTGCTTTGCTGAAGATAATCATCTTGCTAACTACATAAAACTGTCTTTACCTTACAGTGAATTTTAGCTATATGCCTACTAAGTGTGATAGAGCAGGACATAAAATTTTTTTTTTCGCCAGCAACGTTTTTTGGAAAATATTTTTCTTCTTTTAGCCATAAAACATTTTTATCATATATTTTTCTTGGAATTTTTTCAAGGTTCCACCGATAATCCATATTTTTATGCAAGATTAAAATATCTGAAATACCACTTACGCGCAGTTCCGACAGTTCTATTGGTGGCACAGACACTGTCCCCATAAAGGTAGAGACAACGTGCAAGCACCAGCTTTACTTGGCCTGTACTAGGAAGTAAGCAGACATGCCCTATATGCTGCCAGCCGTGCACTTTATCAGATTGAAGACCTATAACTGATACTATTATTAGAAGTACTGTCACAGTTTCTAGAGATCGCCCCAATACTTGAAGGCATGCTCAAGGAAATCCACAACTTCGCTTAACTACCGCGAGTACTCGTATCTCGGAACAAAGTTCTAGAAACCATTGCCGGACCAACAACCAACCCTTAAATATAACCACCATGACCGAACAGAGAGTTCATGAAATAATTGCTCAATCCATGAATGACTTGAGGCAGGAGATAACAAGCGCTCTCGCTTATGAAGTACAAGGTATGATGCAGAAATATATATGTTTATAATTAACCCAAGAAGAACCTAGTCCCTAGGTATTGGCAATATAACATTGGCTAATGAAAAGATATCTAACCTTATCAGGAATTGGCAAATTAGTTTTAATGGCTCTACTGATAGTATGCCCGTAGATCAGTTTATATACCGTATAAATACCTTAACGTCCCTACATTTAAACGGAAATTTTGATGTTCTATGCAAACACGTTCACTCCATTTTTGAAGGCAAAGCTCTTCAGTGGTTTTGGAGATATCGTCAAAATATAGATACTCTTGAGTGGTTCGAGTTGTGAGTGGCAATGCGTCGACAATTCAAAGACTACTCTACAGACTCTGAAATAAAAGATGAAATTCTGTTGCGAAACTTAAAACCCGACTTAAGACACGAATTGTTACATTTAGAAATATATGAACTTCACACCCTGCGAAAAGAGCTTCTCAAGCATGAAAACTTCTTTCGCGGTTTTCATACGTCTGGTCCGCGTCAACACCTCATTCGCAAGCAAGTCTTCGAAATAAAAAACCATTCTAATGACGAGAGAGTACTTCCTGTATTGGAAGAAGAACAACCATGTGAGACTGATGCTTTAGTTGCAAACGAACTAAAATGCTGGAATTGCGATAAGACAGGTCATCGGTACCAAGATTGCCTAAAACCTCGGAGGATATTCTGCTATGGATGTGGAGCTCTAGACGAATATAGTCACTATCAAAGATGCATATCCTATACCGAACATTGAAGGCTTACTTGCACGTTCACCACCTGTACGTTGCATTTCTAAAATAGACCTAAAATTCGCCTTCTGGCAAATTAGTCTCTCACCAGATTCACGTCCAACAACTGCATTCACGGTTTCCCATCGGCCAGTGTACCAGTTTACACGTATGCCATTCGGTCTGTGTAATGCACCACAAACCATATGCCGATTGATGGACAAAGTGATACCGTATAGTCTCAAAACTCAAGTTTTCGTATATCTGGATGATCTTCTCATAGTATCTCAATGTTTTGATGAGCATATTAGTCATCTACTAGAAGTTACAACTATTTTGCGGAAAACAGGGTTAACGGTTAACGCCAGTAAAAGTGCGTTTGAGTTGAGTAGAGTAAAATATTTGGGATATGTAGTTGGCAATGGAACGCTGGCAGTATATGATGATAAAGCGAAGCAATAACCGACTACCAAACTCCGAAAAGTGTACGCCAAATTAGCCAATTTTTGGACATGGCCGTATTGTATCGTCGATTCATCGCACACTATGCTAGTGTGACATTTCCTCGCACTGAGCTCCTTTCAAAGAGAAAGAAGTTCAAATGGAACACCGCACACAAGATGCTTTCGACTCTGTAAAAAACAAACTAACCTCGGCTCCTGTACTAGCTCATCCCGATTACTCTAAGCCCTTTATTGTGCAATGGGACGCAAGTCTATGCGGAGTCGGAGCACTTCTAGCTGGAAATGGAAAATGGACACGAAAAGTCAATATTATACATGTCTCAGAAACTTAATAGAGCTCAAAGAAATTATACCATGACGGAGCTTGAATGCTTGGCAGTAGTATTTGCCAATAATAAATTTAGACCGTACATAGAGGGGCAAGAGTTTGAGGTTGTAACCGACCATACGAGTTTAAAATGGCTTATGCGACAAAAAGATCTGCAGATTGGCCCGATGGCCACTGAAACTGCAGGGGCTATAATATCACATCGGTTTTGGCTGGCTGCGCACGCTAGCTTTATCATGGTCTCAGCTCGTCTAATCCGGTTGGTACTCAGCGTCATAACCTATCGATGTCCTCATTATCCGAAAAATTAGCTCATGCATATAACTTTATTAATCAGGCCAACAGAAAAAAATTTGAAAGTACCAAAAATAAGTACAACCCTCACACGCCTATAATGGACGAAAAGGTCGGAAGAAGATTCTTCGGTCAAAACCCCGGAATGCTAGAAGTTTAACTCAAATTAAACTCGATTATCTTAATTATGTATTTGATATGGTTTGTATTGATGTAGTTTGCGTGACAGAGACTTGGCTCCGGGAAGGTCAAAATGACAACTTATCTCACTTCTCTGTGATAAGGAATGATATGCAATAAGGCAAAAGAGGTGGCGGTATAGTAATATATCATAAGAAGACGCTACAATTTAAAATAGTGGCTAAATCAAATAAAGAAGATCTAGTAGAGTTCATGATGATAGAATTTCATACTAATTTTCTAAAGTGTCTTGTGATATGTATATATAACCCTCATAGGTCGTGTAATTTATCATACCTCTTTCTACCTTGGAATAAGTGTTGGTTTGTAGCGGATGCTAATGAAAAAGTTAATGAATTCACTGAGCTTGTAAACTTTCCTTATGATAAACATGTTCCGTTAAAAAGAGTTATACTTGGCAGCAATAAGCAGCCATGGCTTAATGAACAAGTGTTACGGCCTGGACAACTATGCTGGAATATGCCATTATCAGTGACCAGTTCAGCAATGATTTATACAATGTCAAATGGAAGCAGGTTCAAAAATAAATTCATAGCAATCAGAGTATCCGAATTTTTACTTGAATTAAATGTGGAGTACATCGAGTTTAACTATTTTGCCAGTAGATGGGGTAGGAATATGTTGGTTAGAGAAAAGTTCGCCAGTTGACTAAAGTAAATAATATAGTCTTACTTGATCCTTTAGTTTTTTATAATGATAATTGTTGTAAGTTTAAAGTTGTTTATTATAGCTTCTTGTTTTATAAACACTTAAAATTGAATTTATATCTGTAGTTCCTTCAGTAATAATCCATATGTCACGCCACGGGCGTACTTTATAATATTATTTTAAAAAAATCTAAAAAGTATTCTTAAGGAAAAAATAAGACGATAATGGGAAAAAGCTCAATCTGAATAAACTGTTGTACGTTGAGTTACAAAAAGATTCACATGATTCAAGGATTTTTGCCTTTTTATAGGTGCAGCTGAAAACCACTTCTGTTTCCCAGTGTTTGTTTGTTCATATTTTCGAAACGTTATCGTATACGGATCTGAAATTTTCATAATGTATAGTGCTTATAAAAAGCCATTCATATATCTAGGTTAGGTTTAGGTGGCCGCCTCTATCTACTTGAACGAAATAATAATATTCGATGCTTTTCTTCACGCTATATACGTACTACTGTCACGTTTGCCACCCTGTAAAAGCCCATATGTGTGTTGACTTTTCAATGTTGGACCTGCTGCCATCACGCTTAAACTTTGGAAGGCCTTTCTGTTGAGTTAGATGATTGTTGTCGCCTTTTGGTGACTTAAGGTCAACATGTGTTTCATCAACACAGCCAATCACTCCGGGTATTTAATACTTTTCAAAAAAAATGTCAAACTTGTAAAATTTACCCATTCCTGGCAGAAGTGCTCATAAAAAATGTTAGATAACTCATTGACTTTGACTGTCCTACTGACGAAAAATATTTTCATTTCCCACAGATTTTTTATAACATCCTGCGGCTAAAAACCTTGAAAAAGTTACCAGTTTCAGCTGAAATGACCGATGGGTGCTTCTGTGTGATGAAACCAAATACACTTGTATATCCTTTATTAGTATATTTCATAGCAGCATACCATTATTAACTTAACTTGAACTTACTTAGTTTTAACAGTTACATTACATTTGTGTGGTCGCGTAATCTTCTCTGCTCGCAATTCCAGTTCTTCATTTACATCAGGCAATAGCGAAAGGCGGCCGCCGTGGGGTGGCGGTAGTGTTGCTGGCTTACCACACCGAAAGTCCAAGGTTCGAGCCCTGGTACAGGTACATCAAAAGTGGCTTGGAACAGTTTTTTCAAAACGAGGTCTATATCAGTATAAATAATTGCTAATATACATATATATTTATTTTTAATAAAATTATCTCTCTATTTTTAAAGAGTCAAAATCGAATTCGCAAAATTTTCATTTTTCTATTTAACAAAATCAAGTATTGAACCAAAATAAAAAATATTAAAGTAGATTTATTGCAAGTAGATGAACCTACATTTACTCCCCCTTAAATGTTATTTTCTTCTTGTTTTTTGAAAGTACTGATGAATTTGTGTAAATTGTTGTATCTATAATAATGTTTGCGGGCTTAAGTAAGTCTTTTGAAATTGTTTTAATAATATTTCCTTGTTGAATTTTGAATACTTAATCATAATTAGAAATAACTTTAAACGGACCGTCATAAGGGGATTGCAAATTCGACTTCTGAGTAACTTTAACTAATACGTATTCAAAAGTATCTAGGTTTTTGGGAACGACTGAATACTCAGTGTTGTGATGCATGACTTTTGATCTAACGTGTGAAAAAAATTTTTTAAGTTTAGAGTTTTATCAACTTTATTAACATTATTGTGGAAACAACTAGTTCACCTGGCAACCTAATTGTTTGTCCATATACTTATTTCGCAGAAGAACATTTTAAATCTTCTTTGAAAGATGTACGTAGCCCTAATAAAATGAATGGAAGAATTTCAGATCAGTGTATTTAATCATCTGAAGCATTGATAGCAGTTTTCAATGTCCTATGAAATCTTTCTATCATTCCATTTGATGTAGGGTGATATGGAGTTGTACGACTTTTGTGAGATCCTAATAATTGAGTTAATTCTGTAAATAATTTTGATGTAAACTGTGATCCTTGATTAACAGTAATGTTAAGTGGAATGCCAAAACGAGAAACGTAATTATAGACAAAAGTTGTTGCTATAGTATTTGCTGAAATATTCTTAAGTGGATATGCTTCTGGCCAACGTGTATGTCTGTCAATAACTGTTAAAATGTAGCGATTTTCTTTTGATACAGGTAATGGACCAACTAGATCCATATGAATGTAGGTTTTATATTGAAACACTCCGAATATGAATTGTAATTCATAGAACATTCGTGCCTTTATTAAATATTTTCTTGACTTTAACATTCAACCGATTAATAACTAATAGTTATTACAACGCCAAATTAACGTGTGCTGTCATCCGCGTTTCAACTTAAACTGAAACTTAACTCTAATTGGCCTAGCTGCTCTATTTCAAAAATGTTTGCCTGGACGCTTCGTTAAGCGTAGGGTTACCTTCTCTAAACATCTTATCCCTTAAGCTGCAGGTTGCCGCCTATTCCCATTCCTACAATCGGCCATCCTGATCTGGATTCGACCTCGAATTATGCCCGTCGGTTCATATTTTCGACTACCGTCGTAGTTCTCCGCAGACCCTCTTGTTATCCGACCTTTTCAACCTCGAAGAAAAACAAAACGCTATCGTTCACATCTCGCGACGTATATAACACCCTTTGCGCTCGCGAGTTATTTGTTGCCGCCTCTGCATATAACGAATTTGACGATTCGTTATCCCTTTCGGCCTCTTCCTCTTCAACCCCCAAGACTACGCGTTGTAACAAACGCAATTGAAGTTCTTTTTTCCCGCCAGCAACGCTCAAACCTAACTCTCTTAACTTTTCCT
Organism: Merzomyia westermanni; assembly: GCA_949987695.1. Taxonomy (NCBI): domain Eukaryota; kingdom Metazoa; phylum Arthropoda; class Insecta; order Diptera; family Tephritidae; genus Merzomyia; species Merzomyia westermanni. The sequence continues at coordinate 112,841,671 of OX465290.1, read as the reverse complement.
TCAACACTTCTACCGTCATCGACCTGATTGAATCTGCATCTATCTTTCTCTCTTCTGCTACTCTAAATTTGGATATTCTTGCCTGATAAGCCACTAGCTTACACTATTCGGTCAGCTTTAGCAGCTACCCTCGCACTTATGCTTACGCGAAATGCTTCTGTTTGTATTAACTGCTTCTTTCTTGCTTAGTATGTACAGGGTGTTTTTTTACAGGTTTGTTTTTCGAATAGAGATAAAACTGGCATTTTGTGGTCGAATCTGGCAACTTTAATGTCATTTATGTTCAGTTTGGTTTGCCATTTCATCATGAACAGGTTGAAAAAAGAACAACGCTTGCAAATCGTGCAAATTTATTTCGAAAATAATGGTTTAGTTCGCGAAGTTTACCGTGAGCTCCGTCCATTTTATGGTCGACATAATCGTCCATCAGAACAATTAATTCGGTTAACCATGGATCGTTTTCGCACTACGTTTACTCTATGTGATAATACGCATCCGCAGAGACGTCGAACAGTGCGCACCGAAGAAACAATTGCCGCTGTAGAGCAAAGTGTTGAAGAGGACCCGAATGAATCGATTCGCCACCGTGCACAGCAATTGGAGCTTTGTCCATCAACTTTATGGAAGATTTTGCGCAAAGATCTTGGCTTGCGACCTTACAAGATCCAGCTTGTGCAAGAATTAAAGCCGCGAGACCATGCAATGCGTCGTGATTTTGGTGTATGGGCCGAAAATGAGATTGATTTCGATGCTGATTTTCATCGCAAAATTTTGTTCAGTGATGAGGCTCATTTTTGGTTGAATGGCTACGTCAACAAGCAAAATTTCCGCATTTGGAGTGAAGAGAATCCACATGAGACCCTTGAAACGCCATTACATCCACAAAAACTGACTGTTTGGTGTGCTCTATGGGCTGGTGGAGTCATTGGGCCATACTTCTTCCGCAATAATGCTGGAGAGGCAGCTACCGTTAATGGAGACCGGTATAGAGCCATGATAACCGACTATTTTGTTCCCGAATTGGATGGCATGAATGTGGATGAGTTGTGGTTCCAACAAGACGGCGCTACATGCCACACAGCGCACGTCACAATCGATTTATTGAAGGAAACATTCGATGAGCGCATAATTTCGCGGAATGGACCTGTCAATTGGCCACCAAGGTCGTGTGATTTGACACCATTGGATTATTTTCTTTGGGGATATGTGAAGTCGCTCGTCTACACCAACAAACCAGAAACGTTAGGGGAATTGGAAGCCAACATTCGTGGCGTTATTGCCGACATACGGCCCCATATGCTCGAAAAAGTGGTTGAAAATTGGACCTGTAGAATTGGTTTTATTCGAGCCAGCCGCGGCGGCCACATGCCCGAAATCATATTTAAACATTAATGGCATAAAATTATCCTTCCAATAAAGCCAAATTGATGGACCTTAAAACGATTTTCTTGTGTTTTATTTCAATTCGAAGTTCTATACCCCTAAAAAAACACCCTTTATTTATGAAAATAGCACTCATGCCACCGCTTACATACCAATGTATTAAGTTTATCTCATTTTCTATTGACTTCTTGTTGTTCCTTTTACTTACAAAAAACGATAACCTAAAGAGCCTTAAAACCACTAAGGATGTTGCATTTTATTTCGTGCTACAATATTCCTTTTCACGAATATACTCGTAGCTGCATGCCATTGCTGTACACTAGAGCGTCTCGCCTTACAGGCAAAAAAAAAAAAGTAGGCCGTATCCCCTCATATGAAGTGTTTTTGAAAAACATTTAAAAAAAATTTTTATTTTTTTTTTCTGGCAACCCTAGATGTCGCCCAATTGCATTTTTCTTTATATCTTCGGCATTTATTGTCGGGTTTTAAAGTGTGATACACCAATTTTTTTGTCTCAAGAAGTGGGGTTTTCCTAAAAAAAGCTTATTGATCCCAGGCGCTCCGTTGTGATACCTACTCAACATATCTCTGTTGGTACCACCCTAATGTCCCGATCTAATAACAGCAAATTAAGGACCGTAAGAAATCGTAAATCTTTTGCGAAAAAACTACTTAAATTAATTCAGTAGAACTCGAAATAAAACAAATTTTGTTTTTAGTTGAAAGCCATACATTAGATGCCTTATTTTCTTTATACATTTTTCTTTATGAAGGCTCTTTTTTTATAAATTAACTGGACTATTGTTTATCTGAACCACCATGCTTGCAGTTCTTCGCGAAAGATCACCTCGAAGCATTACAATTTCCAATGAAAGAGTTGAATTACCAGGTATGCACAACGAAAACCATTAATTTTTCTTTGCTTCTCTTTTATCGGCATTTTCACTGATCTTTTTCACAGCATATCCTTGTCATTCCCAAAATACCGAGCGATTTGTTCATACAGTTCATGAATCTGCAATGGCGGTCACCGATGAACAACGCATGGGCCACATTTTATCTTAGCTCGAGAGCCGGCAGAATTACAGCAACCTTGAATCCCGACAAAATTTTATGGACTAAAATTTCCGTTACACAACAAACAACTCACTAACTGTTTCGCGAGCGAGGAAAATAAATAAAATTTCTTTTTCTTGTATGGATTTAGACTAAAAATAAATTGTGTTATATTTTTGGTTCTACTGATTGAATCGAAATACGTTTTTCGCAAAAGATTTATGATTTTTTACGGTCTTCAATTAACTGACATTAGGTTGTTTCATTAGGGTGGTAGAAACTGAGATATGGTGGGTAAGTACCACAACGAAACTCATGAGCTCAATGAACTTTCTTGAGAAAAACCTCCTCTTTGAGACAAAAAAAATTGATGTGTCACACTTTAAAATCCGACAACAAATGCCAAAGATATGAAGAAAAATGTAATTGGGCGACATCTAGGGTTGCCAGAAAAAAAAAATTTTTTTTTTTTAAATGTTTTTCAAAAACACTTCATATGAGGGGAGGTATGGCCGACTTTTTTTTGGTGATACGCTCTACTGTACCCCTATGCATATAAATATGTGATACTAAGTATACTAAACAAGCTACAATTTATATTTTTTTCTCTGGAAATTCTACGAATACATATGTTCTCTTTGTTGTTGTTTCCGTTGCCTTTTATTTGTTCTTGTTGATATTTATGTGTACTTGTTATTTCTTTCGCTGTACTTATTTTGTTTGCGCTGCTTTTCATTTGTTCTTGTTGATATTTATGTGTACTTGTTATTTCTTTAGCTGTACTTATTTTGTCTTTCTATTCGCTTTTAGCTCACTTGCTTTATTTCTAATCACTTTGTTTATTATTTCACTATTCTGCTTTCACACATATATTGTATATTATTTTAATTTTATTTTCTCCCTTTGTTTCAGGTGCCGTCTCTTTTCTCCACAGATTTAACTTGCTTTGTCGTATTTATTTTCAATTCTATTTTCCTCACTTTATTTCGTTTCAGATGTTGTCTTTTTTGTACCACTGAGTTCACTCGCTCCGGCACGGATAATAGAAGCCTGCTTGGTGCTTCTAAAACATATTTTGCACTTTTCAATTCAGTAGTATTCGACTATATAAAGTCGATTGTTTACTGGATCTTCAAAGTAAAACTTCAAATTCAGTTGTTTTTTCCGATTTCACCACATTTACCGATCATTTTAACTAGATCCCGGTTGAGCACCCAATTTGTACGTTTCACATTGAAATACTCCGAATTGATTGTAATTCATTATTAAATATTTTCGTAACTTTAACATTCAACCGATTAATAACTAATAGTTATTACAACGCCACTTAACTCTAATTCGCCTAACTGCTCTATATCAAAATTAATTGCCTGGACGCTTCGTTAAGCGTAGGGTTATCCCTTAAGTTGCAGGTTGCCGCCTATTCCCATTCATACATGAATGTGTTCAAATCGTCCAGAAGGTATCTCAATTTTTTGTACAGTTGTTTTGGTATACTTGGTGGAGTAGAAAACATTTTTTTTCGAAACCTGAAATTTGAGACACACAATAAATTTTGTTTTCAAAATGTACCCAACATTCGCGAAAATTCAAAGAAATTTTATCGAAATTGAAATATGAACCGTTTGGTGATGCACTGGTTTGGTGTAACTTGGTTCACATGTTATAGATGGAAAATCATTTAAAAGATTGGTGAATTTATTTTCGGAAATAGTAGCGCCAATTATTGATGTAGAAATATCTGCTAGTACGAAAGGAAATTCGAAATCGCGTCTTTAACCTAGATCTAGTTTTAAAAGTTTTGTACCAAAAGAAGCATTAGCTGCACTTAAATTTAGAGCAGAATTTCGTATATGAGATTTGAATTTAGAAGAAGGAACTACTGAAACAATAGCTCCAGTATCTATTAAAAAGGGACGCAAGTCTAGGCGGAGTCGGAGCACTTCTAGCTGGAAATGGAAAATGGACTCGAAAAGTCAATACTATACATGTCTCAGAAGCTTAATAGAGATCAAAGAAATTATACCATGACGGAGCTTGAATGCTTGGCAGTAGCATTTGCCAATAATAAATTTAGACCGTACATATAGGGGAAAGAGTTTAAGGTTGTAACCGACCATACGAGTTTAAAATGGCTTATGCGACAAAAAGATCTGCAGATTGGCCCGATGGGCACTGAAACTGCAGGGGCTATAATATCACATCGGTTTTGGCTGGCTGTGCACGCTAGCTTTATCATGGTCTCAGCTCGTCTAATCCGGTTGGTACTCAGCGTCATAACCTATCGATGTCCTCATTATCCGAAAAATTAGCTCATGCACATAACTTTATTAGTCAGGCAGACAGAAAAAAATTTGAAATTACCAAAAATAAGTACAACTCTCACACGCCTATAACGGACGAAAAGGTCGGAAGAAGATTCTTCGGTCAAAACCCCGGAATGCTAGAAGTTTAACTCAAATTAAACTCGATTATCTTAATTATGTATTTGATATGGTTTGTATTGATGTAGTTTGCGTGACAGAGACTTGGCTCCGGGAAGGTCAAAATGACAACTTATCTCACTTCTCTGTGATAAGGAATGATATGCAATAAGGCAAAAGAGGTGGCGGTATAGTAATATATCATAAGAAGACGCTACAATTTAAAATAGTGGCTAAATCAAATAAAGAAGATCTAGTAGAGTTCATGATGATAGAATTTCATACTAATTTTCTAAAGTGTCTTGTGATATGTATATATAACCCTCATAGGTCGTGTAATTTATCATACCTCTTTCTACCTTGGAATAAGTGTTGGTTTGTAGCGGATGTTAATGAAAAAGTTAATGAATTCACTGAGCTTGTAAACCTTCTTTATGATAAACATGTTCCGTTAAAAAGAGTTATACTTGGCAGCAATAAGCAGCCATGGCGTTAAAGGCGTTAAAAGAACGTAAAAAAGGCTACTATTTGTGGAAGAAGGACAAAAGTGAGACGAATTGGATGCCATATAAACTCCTGCGAAACAGGGCCACTGAGAGTACAAGAAAGGCTAAAAAATCTTATTTCCAAAGCAAACTTGACATAAATCTTCTATCTAAAGTGCTGTGGAAAAATCTAAGGCACCTTGGGGTGAAGTTAGATACAAAGGTTAATATTGATGTTGACGATATGAATGAGTCGTTCTTAAAAAAACCGCCAGATGAAGATTATACTTTTGAGCTGAATGATGAGCTTGTTTGTAACTTCAGCAGTAAGTTTAATTTTATGACTGTCACTGAAACCGAAATTGTTAGCTGTATTTTTTCAATAAAAGCCAATGCGAGTGGTGCGGACAATATAAGTCTTAGGTTTATCAAGCTTATTCTACCGTACATCATATCATCCTTGGAACACATTTTCCGTTTTGTATTGACTTCGCTACAATTTCCTGATGCATGGAAAGTTGCAAATATAATGCCTGTTGCAAAAATCAATAAACCGATGTCTTCCGCAGATTTTCGACCCAAAGGTTTTTGAAAAACTGCTACTGAACCAAATGATAAAGTTTTTGACTGACAAGTGTCCCATTTCACAAAATCAATCTGGATACCGTGGTGGACACAGTTGTTCCACTACCATGCTCAAGGTAATAGATGGCATACGACCATACTTTGATAGGTGTGATCTATCTATTCTTACGCTTTTAGATTTTTCAAAAGGATTTGATACATTTTGCCACAAAATTCTTCTTCAAAAGCTACTGGCGTATTTTTGATTTAGCCCCATTGCTGTAAAATTATTGGAAAGTTATCTGATGAATAGGATGCAACGGGTCGTTTCAAATGAAACCTGCTCCCGATTATTGCCTATAACATCTGGGGTACCGCAAGGTTCAATTCTTGTTCCTGTTTTATTTTCTTTATATATTAATAACCTTGAACGCTGCTGTAAAAATGTGTCTTTACACCTATACGCTGATGTTGCACAAATATACCTCTCTGCACCGTTAGGACTTTCTGAGGATCTCGTTTTTTCACATAATCTAGATGAGTTTCCGCAAATCAGCTTAAATGGTAATGTTATTATATATGAGCAAGTGGTCAAGGCACTTGGCTTTAGACAAATACTAAACTCACCTGTGTCGATCATGTTAACTCAGCAGTTAGCAAAATGGACTTTGTGCTGCGACACCTATGGAAAACAGCAATTTATGTTCCACAAGATACTAAACTCAAACTAGTTAAAACAGTCTTAGTGCCAATACTTTCATACCAAGAATTGATATATGGCTGCATTGAAAAAGCTTCGATGAAAAAATTCCAACTTTTAATTAGTAATGCTGCTAGATATATATGTTCAAAGAAAAATTTGATCACATTTCTCAGCTTTCTGTTAACATTCTTGATTGCAGTTTACCTACATTTTCTGATCGACGTTATGTATTGTTTATGTTTACATTGATGCCCGAATAACCTTTTTTCTAAGCTAAAATTTGCGCAATCACATCGTACCTGGCTGTGTGCTCTTTACCCCCTCCCTAATTCCTTACGCGTTCTACTATTACCCTATTTCCTCATATTTTATATTAGCATGTAGTTAATTTATATGATTTAGACTAATTTTGTTAAGTTTCAATCTTTTCAAGTTTATGTAAAACACTATAAAAGACTACGTCTTACTTGCGTATAAATAAATAAATAAATACAAACCTAGGGCCTAATCCATTTCACAAAAATAAATTTGTTTACGCACGCATGATTTTAAAGAAGTGATCAATATCCATTATTTATATTTCTTATTTTACCCTACGATGTAAATTCTATAAATTTCAATATTTACATCTGGTCACTATAATGACACATCCAATCGACCGAAACTTTGACATACATATTTGCAAAGCGTTCCAAATAAACAAAAGAGCAATCAAAACAAATTCCAATCTTATAGCGATTACAAAAATGTAGATAACTGGTACGGAACTCTAGCATTTCTATTCTTATCCAAACGCTCTTTCGACAAATTAATACTATATATATAACTTAGGTACGTACGCATAATCGTAGTATGAGCAAAGAGCATGTATGAATAAGAGGCACCAACACATGTGTTCGAGCAGAGCTACTCGCTACACTTTCTCGCCGATATCTATTAGGGTTTCAAGCATTCCCTTTTGTGCATTTTATTGATTTATTTAGAGTGATTTTGCTAAATATCATCTGACCGAATGAGTAGCAAATTTTTATTTTGAGTAGCTTACTTCATTGAGTTTTTGATGAATTTGAGTCTTTCCGGACATTGCGTTTTCGTGAAGTTAGGATATTTGCCTAAAATATGAAATATCAAAATATTGGAATGATTTCATTTTATCAATTGAAAATGTTTTCCAATAGATATTTGAAGATATTTTTATTTTTATTTCCATAAAATATGCATGCAAGCTTCCATTTGATATGGTGGTTTGGCTTACCAGACCCAGGGTCAAGTCCCATCACAAGGAACAAAAAAATTTTTCCCCTTTTTTTATTAATATTTGATATTTTTTTTAACTAGAAAAGGCATTTTAGATTGAAAATAAAACAAAATAAAATTTTCAACTGGATATGAAAAGCATGCTTCAAGATATGCAAGGCATGCTTACAAGTATGAAATAATTGATTGCAAATTGTTCTGCTATACGAACCCTTAATATGCAAAGTAGAAAAAGATATCGAATAGCTGAAATATACAGACTATTTCAATAATATTATTATATTTATTTAACTTAAAACTTTTATATTTTTTTACCGAATTTGAATTAAATAAAAAAAAAAAATTCACAAGTCCATATTTTTCAAAAAAGTCATACCTACTTCTAATGGCAATTGTTGATTTTTATTTAAATTAGGTAAGCTATTTTTTCATACCTATTTTTTTGAAAAAATGCATACCTAATTCTATATACTTTTCCCGAATTTTATTTAAAAATACCTAGCCATAACCTATAATTTTTTATAATAACACTAATATAATAATTTTATCCAAAAAAATATTCATTCATAATCAGATTTGATAAGAAAATGTTTACTCTCACATAATTTTGTACGTACAAACGTCAATACGTATTATGCGATCTAATATATGTATGTACATATTTGTGTATGTACAAGGCTGCTGGCATCGTTGAATGGATGAAGGATGTATGTGCAAACATTTAAATTTCGCGAAAACTCAGTTGAATGTTCTGAATTTTCATAGACATAATGAAAACGCAAAAATGAACATTCAGACATAAATACATATGCACGTGCGACAGTGAAGAACAATGTTGCCGTTGCAGCTTCTAGTAAAATGCAAGAAAAGGGGGACTAAATAAATTTCTAGTGAAAACGCAAAATACGTACTATTTTCATGTGTTATGTTGTGTAATTTGGCAAGACTATAGCTAGTCGGTTGACTACGCTTTTATTTTACATTTCAGAAATGTCAATAGCATAGAAGTCTCGAAAATATCAAAATTTGCAAAAGGCAGTCACAAATGAAGTTGGTACCGGAAAGGGTAAAATTGCTAATTAGCACAACATTGTCGAGCAAATCAGTGGCTCTGCTACTGCGATCTACTTTTTTAAGGGTTCTCATCACAAAGCTCAAGAATTTAACAAACGACATATGCTGCGTACTTTGGCACGTTTAAAACAAAAATGCCTATTTTGTATGAAATATATGAAAAATATATAGAAACTTTTGAATAATAACTTTTTCGTGTTTTAGTATAGATTTATACCAATTGCTGGTTAATATCTGCATTTTTTTGTTTAAATTTTTGTAAAGATTTCCAATATATTGGTATATATAGTAATAATATCAACATATTGGATATATATATCTCGTGTTTAACTTTCAATTTCTTCATGTTCCCTTCCCCGGTACTTGTACCTGGGACTTTCTGTATGGTGGGTCAGAATTTTATCCAATATACAATGCTGGTTGCCTAGCAAAGTACCTATGAAATTCCTAAATTAAAAATTTGGAGCAAATATGCCGAGTTGAATTTAAGTTTAATCCGTCACTGAATACCCCCAATATGAATTGAAGTTGGAAACTAAAATTTTTGTCAGATTTCAGTTTTGACTATTTGTGAAAGATCAGTGTTGCCACATTGCATCTCAACTTCATCAGGAAATAATATTTGATTTGTGAATGAAATTGTTATTGTTGAATTTATGACGACAGATTTTTAGGATAGATTTCGCTGCTGCGACTGTGCGTAAGAATGGTTTTTGTTTTTGTATCATGGTAGTTGGTGGACAGCACATGCATTAGAGGGGTGATGTGAGGACATGTGTAGGTATTTATGTGCGATTGTGCGCATACCTTTGTTTGTTTTTTTGGACATATGTAAGTTAACACACGCCAGTCTCACCCCTTGCAACGCTCCCACGTTTAATCACAACACATTCTGCCTACTCATCACAATTGTATTTCACAACATACAACGGTCCCATACTCACCCATCACACGTGCCGCAGTGTCAGCATAAGTACGTTCCCACGTCGCACGGTAACGTAACACCCAAATTCAAGGCCATGGTCAATACCGGCAGTTAATACGTATGCTACTGCATTACTCCAGACGCACCGTCAGCATAATTCTATTTCACATGCTTATGAAATAGAATCAATGCATAACGCACCTGTGGGAACAAACGGCGGAACATATTCACAAGCAACGAGCCGTCAACAATTGCGCAACACGCACGCCGCTGCCGGACATTGGCTATAAAGGGAAGCAGCGGCCACGGAACGAGTTAGTTGAGTCCGGGACAAGGAACGGTTGTGATAAGTTAGATTAGTAGTTTTAAATAAAGTAGTGCTTATTGTAAAACTCAATTTTGTGTTTCCTTCACAGGGCAAGTTGGCCCTTTTAATTTTTTTTGTATCCACGGACCTTAAGTCCGTTTCTGGCGCCCGAGCAGGGACCAGGAAGTGAAAGTGAAAGAGTGAAAGCGAAAAGCTGCCAAAAGGCAATATAAGGATTAAGTGAAAAATAAATAGCTCAAGCTATCTAGCTAGTGTGTGTATAAGAGCTTTAGGACAAAGCGAGAAAGCAAGAAATAGAAAAGCCAGAAAGCTAAGGAAAAGCTAAGGCGTAAGTGAAACTAGTGAGCCACTAAAAGGCGAAGAAATAAAGAAGCCATCAAGGCTAAAAGGCAAATCAGTGAAAAAAGGAAAAGGCTCTAGGGCCACAGCTAAAGTGAAAAACGACCAAACAACTAGTAGTGTGAGTAAACTTGAAACTGTCTGTGCCTTCCTTATTTTCTTTCAGAATGGATGACCTCAGGGCCACAGTTACCAATCTAACAGGCGCTGTTAATGCCCTGCTTGAGAAAATGAACAACCTTGAAAGACGGGTCACACACCTGGATACAGTAAGCTCAAGGATGGACACGTCATCAAACTCCAGCCATCCAGAACCAACTGAGGAGGTAATTGCACACGGTCCCACAACTGAAGCCGAAATAAGGGACATCAGTCGACTTCCTGACTGCGTCAAGGAGTTGCAGGTCTTCGACGGAAACCCTGTGCAATATGTATCGTGGGTACATTCCGTAGAGGTAATTCTCTCAGACTTCGATATTGTTAAAGGCAAGCCCCTGTACCGGGCAATTCTACAGCACATTAGGCAAAAAGTGAGGGGTGCTGCCGATTCCGCTTTAATTTCGTATAATATTTTCGATAGCAATTGGGGGAAAATTAAAGAGTGTCTTTCTCTGCATTATGCAGACAAGAGGGATGTCCGCACCCTCGAATACCAACTGCACCAACTCCGGCAGAACGGAAAGAGAATTGATGAGTTCTACGCTCAGGTGAACCATCAGTTCTCTCTAATCATTAACAAAATAAAAACCGAGTCCTACACGGACGAAACGGTAAAAGTACTGATAGAGACGTACCGCAACCGCGCATTGGATGTGTTCATCCGCGGCCTAAATGGAGATTTGTCAAGGATGTTGCTTATACAGCGCCCTAAGACCTTGCCGGAGGCCTATACAGCGTGCCTGGAGATACAAAACGTCGATTTCAGGAATTTCTCCATTCGCACCCCCACCAGCAGTAATCGGGTGGTGGTACCTATCAATAACTTACCAAGCACACCTTACTCTTCAAATAAATCTCCGCAATTGCCACCAAAGCCTACTTGGCGCTCTCAGGACCATCGTCCGGTATATCCCAGAAACGATCGTCCGTTCGGAAAAAGTGACAATCAAAGTTCCTCGTCACGCCCACCAGTAGAGAAGATGGAGGTGGATCCTTCAGTCCAAACACGCAAAGTAAATTACATGAATCGCCCCAACCCCTTCAAACGTGGGGCAGGATCCGATAATCTCCCAAGAAAGCAACAAAGACTTTTCCATACAGTACAGGAAGTAGACGAGGGGAAGGAGGAGCAGACTAATGAAAGGGAGTTAGTAGATGAGGAGAGACCCGAGGATTTTCTATCCTCAGGTCATCTAGCGTTCCATACCTAGAATATACGTTGCCAGATGGCCGCGTACTGGATTTTTTAGTGGACACTGGCGCTAACAAAAACTTTATTAAGCAGGACATTACAACAAAAACAACTCCAGTAGATAAACCCTTTAACGTAACTTCAGTAGGCGGTGTTGTACCAATAAAAGAAAAGGTACGATTAAAATTATTTAAAAGTATCGACAATCCTAGTGACTTTGAGTTTTTCGTGCTTCCCACATTAAGTGGATTCTCCGGAATAATTGGAGATGACACCTTAAGAGAATTAGGCGCTTTGATAGACAGAAGGAATAACTTCCTTAAAATAGATAGCTATAAAATTCCACTCAGGGCACGATTGTCTAGCAGTGCTAATTTTACTTTAGGTAGGGATTTGTCTCCTGAAATTCACCGGAAGGTCGATACTATACTTAGGAAATATGTTGAATTATTTAAACCCCTAAACGGGAATGAGCTCGTAGATACAAATATCCTTGCCGAAATAAAAACATCCACCTCGGAACCCATTTACAGCAAAAGCTACCCATACCCAGCGTGTATGAGGGACGAAGTAGAAAGACAGATAAATGAACTGCTCGATGAAGGTGTCATCCGGCCTTCAAAAAGTCCCTACAACTCCCCAATTTGGGTAGTGCCGAAAAAACCAAAGGCGAATGGTGAAAAACAGTATAGAATGGTGGTAGACTACAAAAGATTAAATACGGTGACGATTTCCGATACATATCCTATCCCAGATATAAATGCAACCTTATGTAGTCTTGGTCAGTCCGAATATTACACCACCATAGATTTGACGTCTGGCTTCCACCAGATACCAATGAAGGAATCCGATATCCCCAAAACTGCCTTCTCGACAATGAACGGGAAGTATGAATTCTTGCGACTTCCTTTTGGTTTAAAGAATGCCCCTGCAATCTTTCAGCGGATGATCGACGATGTATTGAAACAATATATTGGTAAAATTTGCTACGTGTACATCGACGATATAATTGTATTTGGGAAGGACATCGACGATCATTTGCAAAATGTGGAAAAAGTATTTGCGAGATTGCTAGAGGCTAATCTAAAGGTAAATTTAGAAAAAACGTGTTTCCTTCAGACAGAAGTCGAGTTCCTAGGCTACGTTATTACACCCGGTGGTGTGCGTCCTGACCCAAAGAAGGTTGCGGCAATGAACTCTATTCTGCCGCCTGAGAACTTGAAGGATCTCAAGAGTTTCCTAGGGATGACGTCGTACTATAGGAAATTTATTCGTGACTACGCTAAAATAGCGAAACCGTTAACTAATCTCACACGCGGCGAACACGCGCAAGTAAGAGCCAACGCTTCTAAAAGGGTAAATATAAATCTTGACGAGGAAGCCCTTCGGGCCTTTCAAGACTTAAAGAAACTTTTAGTGTGCGCTGATGTATTGGCGTTCCCTGATTTCGACAAGCCATTCAACCTCACTACCGATGCTTCGAACTTCGCCATCGGTGCAGTGCTATCTCAGGGTGATATAGGCAAAGATAAGCCCATAGCATTTATTTCTCGTTCCCTTAACAAATCAGAGGAGAACTACGCAACCAACGAGAAGGAAATGCTTGCGATCGTATGGGCGCTCGACAACCTAAGATCATATTTATATGGCGCGAAAAAGATTAGAATCTATACTGATCATCAGCCTCTAACGTTTTCTTTGAGCTGTCGTAACTACAACGCGAAACTAAAGCGCTGGAAGGCTCGCATAGAGGAGTACAACTGTGAGATTATTTACAAACCGGGGAAATCAAACTTAGTGGCTGATGCCCTCTCCAGACTCAAAACAGAAGTTAACGCTCTAACGGATTCCATCATAGCTCAGCCCGCCGACAGCGAAGCAGGAAATCCTCTTGAAATCGCCCCTTCTGAAGGAACCATGCATTCAGCCGAACAGGATAACACCGATCTCATCCCTCATGTAGAGGCTCCATTAAACGCCTTCCGCAACCAAATTATATTTAGGGTAGGTCAGGAATCCCGATGCCACGAAGAGCCACATCCTGGCTACCACAGACATTTCATATCCCTGCCAAATTTTGAGATTGACAACCTCACCAATACATTAAAAGAATGTCTCAATCCCAACGTTATAAACGGGATAAAAATACCCGAAGAACTTCTCTACTTATTACAAAACGTTTATGTCAATGGCTTCAGTAGGTACAAGATAAGAATCACACAACGAATCGTTGAAGATGTAACAATAGCGGACAGAATTTTTAATATAATTGAACAAGAGCACCGTCGAGCTCACAGGAATGGCAGGGAAAATAGGGAGCAAATTCTGGAAAAATACTATTTCCCTGCGATGGCTCGCCAGATTAGAGAATACATCGCTCAGTGTGATGTCTGCAAACTAAACAAATATGACAGACACCCAGCAAAACCCTATATTCAACCCACACCAATACCAACCTATCCTTGCGAAATTTTGCATATCGACCTATTTGAAATTGAGAAGCAGAAATTCTTAAGCTGCATAGACAAATTTTCAAAATTTGCCAAATTATTTCCAATTAAAAATAAATCTTCAATATATCTTCGCAGGAAACTCACAGATGTATTACATTATTTTTCAGTTCCAAGGATGTTGGTAATGGATAACGAGAGAGGTCTTCTTACTCCTTTGGTGTTGAATTATATTAGGTCTCTTGATATAGAAATATATCAAACCCCAACACAGCGAAGTGAAGCAAATGGCCAAGTCGAAAGATTACACTCCACCATAATCGAAATATATCGCTGCATTTCAGGCGACAACACCAGACTTTCTCCTAAGGAAAGAGTTTCCATCGCTGTTGATAGATATAACAATTCTATACATTCAGTCACCAAAAAGAAGCCAGTTGACATATTTTTTAATAGAACTGCCCGAATAAACTACCAGAATTTAACAAATTTTAGAGAAGAAACTCATGAAAACATAAAAGCCTTGTTATTGCATGAGCAAGAAACAAGGAATGCCAGGCTTAATGCTCGTCGCACAGAGCCCAGAAACTTTGAAACTGGAGATGGCGTATTCATAGCCAATAAACAATTTAAAGGCAAACATAAGCCAATTTACAAACGAGAAAATGTTGCAAATAATAGAAATGCAACCATTATAACCGAAAGTGGAAAGAAATTCCATAAAATTGACGTTAAAAACGTCTGAGATAACATTGGTCATAAGGCAAATCCTATGCTTAGATCCTTTGGTCCCAGGGCTTGGGTGCAAATCCTTTTGCAGCCGATCCAAGTCAGATGTTGGTTCAATTCCAAATAGCCCGGTGGTCCGGATGACGACGATCGGTGTGGTTCAACTCCACCACAAGGTCTTTGCTTTAATTGACGTGAAGCGCTCGTACCATGAGTAGGCCATTTGCAATCATTAACGCTTATGGCTAAAAGGGATCACCGCGACCCTTCCGTCAGCTGGGAAACCGCCTATATTCCGATGCAAAATTAAACATTTTACTTATTATATGGTGTACGCACTACTCAAAATAAAAAATAATAATAAAAAAATAAAGAAAAAAAATAATGAAAAAGAAAATATAAATAAAAAAAAGAAGGAAAGAAAAAAAAGGGGAAACATTCCTCGAAAAAAGAGAAAACTTGCTAATACTAACAAACTAAACTAAAAAGCTTACTTACTAATCCGCAACAGAAAAAACAAAAAACCAATACTAATCTAACTAACACTATTAACTTACTAATGCTTTCTAATAAACTAACAGTAACTGAAAAACTAATTGTCAGAAACTTCCACTCCCAACATCACTTCCTGGTCCTGTATAAACCCTTCATGGCCCTTAACTTCCCGGACTCCACTCATTAGTAATAATATTAGAACTTAAGAAATTTTCATTAATTGCAAATCGCTAAACAAGTTAAATTTGAAAAAATGGTATTAAAAATTAAAGAATTTCTCCATCGCTAAGTAAGAAGCATGTACAAAAAAATTTATATGTCAAGTAATTCGCGCTAGTAACTCAAACATGTAGAACACGTAGTTTCTTTTATACTAATATTTTTTGCTATTGTTCATTATTTTGTATACTAACGTTGATTTCTATCTAATTTTACAGTAAGAATTTGATAACCGAATTTTAATAATGTTCAATCCAAAGCATATCGAAAATAAGAATAATATTAAACTAAACATTTTCGTATTCCTTGTCCTCGGAGCAACCGCCGAAGCATATAGCTTATTCAGCATCGATTCACCGATTGTAACGATCCGCGATGGATATGGCTGGATTATAGACGGGCATTTTAAACTCATCCACAGCATAGATCTGGAGAAATGCGAGAGAATTTTTGACAAATTAAAATATGCTATCGCCAACCTCAATGAAACCGATCCAATGACCGATGTGCTCAATTATCACCTATCAAAAATAAGGACGTATCTGCAAGATTTGAGAGGTCCTGAGCTGACCCGAACAAAACGATCAATCAACTGGATTGGCTCGGCATGGAAATGGATCGCCGGCTCGCCCGATGCAACTGACTGGGACCAAGTACTCCAAAGGCAGGACACCCTTTTGAGCAACAATGAACAACAATATCAGGTAAACTCTGAAATATTTCAAACGACTCACGAGTTGTTGCAGGTGATCAACGCAGCCGTCTCTGTTACGAATGATGTCCATGAACGTACCAGGATGGGAAAAATCATGCAGGAAATCCAAGGGAAAATAATGATCCTCAAAGAAGACATTTACGAGCTTGTCCGTGCTTGTCAAATGGCCAAGGCCGGCGTAGTTAATACTAACCTATTAAGCAAAGAGGAAATCAACAGGCTCATAAGCGAGGTCGAGGTCCTTCCTTACAGCAACGTGATCGAGGCCATAGAATATAGCAAACCCTCAATCTTCACGAACGGCACCCTCCTAATCTACGTTGTGTCGATGCCAAAGGTCACAGAAACAAGGTACAATCATCTAATCGCCCGAGCTATCACACAACACGGACATCAAGTTGAATTGAACTACTCAACAATCCTGGTAAACCAACAGCGAACATATGGCATCAAGGGAAACTGCTTATATCTTACAGCAGCTATGATTTGTGAGCAAAAGACGCTCGACCTACTGGCAGAAGAAGATTGTTTCCCTCGGCTCATCAAAGGGGGAGATGCTAATTGTCGTTACCTTACCTACAACGAGTCCACAATTGAAGTTATAAAAGAGGACACTATTTTCCTCAACAATTTCAATGGCAGCATAGGATCAGATAAAACCTTTGAGTACTTAACTGGTTCTTTCATATTACAGATGAACAACGAATCTGTTACAATTAACAACCAAACCTTTTGGAGTACAAGCAAATCCGAGGTACAGCTACTACCGCCCATCCTTACTAACGTCAGGAACAAAACTCTGGCAGTCAACATAAACCTTGTTCACGAAATGACCACAGGCAACATTAAGCTCCTTAAATTTCTCGGAAGGAAGACCAACGTATTGATTACCTCTGAAATCATAATTTTTATTCTGGTCACGTTACTCATCTGGGCAATTTGGAAGAAGATAACGACCGGTGTAAAGATCCCTGAGCTAAAGATATCACTACTAAACAGAAGCTTTCGAGGACGGCAACACAAGGGTAAGCCTCATCTGCCTAATCCGCGGGACGCAGATCCTTAAGCGGGGAAGAGTTAACACACGCCAGTCTCACCCCTTGCAACGCTCCCACGTTTAATCACAACACATTCTGCCTACTCATCACAATTGTATTTCACAACATACAACGGTCCCATACTCACCCATCACACGTGCCGCAGTGTCAGCATAAGTACGTTCCCACGTCGCACGGTAACGTAACACCCAAATTCAAGGCCATGGTCAATACCGGCAGTTAATACGTATGCTACTGCATTACTCCAGACGCACCGTCAGCATAATTCTATTTCACATGCTTATGAAATAGAATCAATGCATAACGCACCTGTGGGAACAAACGGCGGAACATATTCACAAGCAACGAGCCGTCAACAATTGCGCAACACGCACGCCGCTGCCGGACATTGGCTATAAAGGGAAGCAGCGGCCACGGAACGAGTTAGTTGAGTCCGGGACAAGGAACGGTTGTGATAAGTTAGATTAGTAGTTTTAAATAAAGTAGTGCTTATTGTAAAACTCAATTTTGTGTTTCCTTCACAGGGCAAGTTGGCCCTTTTAATTTTTTTTGTATCCACGGACCTTAAGTCCGTTTCTTGTATGTAGACAAATATGTGCGTGCGCGGTAGCTTTACGCATGCACACTTTTTGGTGGATGATATGGGAATATGCATGTGTGATTTGCCGACGGCAAAATGCATTCCTCCCATATTAATGATTTATTGATATGATATTCACATGCATATCTCCTTTTTTATGCAATTTTATTATCTTTATGTAAAATTCTACTCCCTATATTTATTTTTTATGGTCAATAATTCAAATTTATTTCAAATGCAATTGCTATGAAACTAGTTTTTTGTTTTATATTAAATTCTTATGTTTCTGTATTAGGTACCATTAAAACGTATTTTAGGTTTTCTTTACTTATAACCAATTTATTAGAAATGGAAAGCCAAATTAACAGCCTTAACAAAAAGAAAATCAGTCTATATTTAAATTATTATAATAAAATCGTAAATTCCATACCTAATGAAATTTGTGAAAACTAAAAATATCGAATAATCACAGCTTTAATGTGTGAAAGGTAAAAACTATATATATATATACCTACGACTATAAATTAAAAATATGCTATTTAAAAAAATTACCTATTGGAAATTAACAAACCAACAATTTTTTAATCAAGGGCGAAAGTCATAAATATACTTAGATTTAGGATCGGAAATCTCGAATTAGCATTTTGTATCGTTTAATTAAATTTTTGCACCAAAAATATATTCCTGTAAAATACTTGCATTTTTTGGCAAACGAACGTCAAAATCCACGGCCATCGCATTAAAATGAGTCGTTTATTCAACTCATTCCGTTTGTTTACCTTTTGGGTTTACTCAATTTCCACTCATAAAGTGCAAACTTTAACTCAAATAATTTGGAAATATTAAGGACAAAGCACAAAGAGGAATCGCTGAAACCCTGATAGAAAACATCGAGTAGCATTGAACATACGAGTAAAAATTCTGCCGATTTTCAAAAGAGCGAACTGACGCCTCTTATTCATACATGCTCTTTAATTGTCGTCGGGCCCTTGATGCTGAGGTATTGCTGGTGAGACTTGATGCTATTGATCGTTTATGTAAATAAATATGTATGCACCTATCTATGTACATACCCTGTGGGGAAAATCTCTAGTTCTGAACTGGTGCGCTTCTAGTGCTTTCTGAACCCCTACTAGATCGCCTTCAATCTCTTTTACATGTAATCAACTGGCGAATTTAACATGGCGATGTCCTAGGCGCTGCATTACTTTTTGACAGTTCCGAACTAGTTAAAAATTCGACAGTTGGGTTGTAGTTCGTTTATTGCTACTATTGCTTAAGTTTTGAACCATTTCCAAATTCTGCAGTTTGGATGTAGTTAGTTTAGAATTAAAAAAAAAATTACTTTGTGAATGGCAGAACTACACTCGAAGACTTTTTGCCAAATGACTGCCTACGGTCGACCCCCGTTTTGAAAATCTTTCTCAAACCACTTTTGATGTTTCTTTTCCCAGGACTCGAACCTTGGACCTTCGGTGTGGTTAGTTTAGGCACGGCTTATAATTTGATACTAAATTTTAAACCATTCTTTCATAATGTATGCATATGTAACCTTTCCTCACAGTATTGATGCGTGCACCGTAGCTGAGTAGGTATAGCACTCGACTTTGATGCAGGACACGTCGGTTCGAATCTTACCCACTGATAAATTTTAAATTTTTTTTTTATTTATGATTTTAAATTTTAACCTTTTTTTAAAGAACCTATTAAGAACAGAATATTTTTCCAAATACGAATCTAAATTTTATTAAATTTTAATGATTACACATTATCTAGTTACTATCTCACTAGTTCTTATTAGCCACGTTATCTTTAGTTCTGAACCAGAAATTATTCTCACTAGTTACTGACTTCCCCACAGGGTACATGCCGGCACGTCCAAAATTTTGTGTACGATATTTAAGTATGCACTTGCCTGTTCGTCCAAAAGCGTACGCAAGGTTTTAAGTTTTCATGAGCGAACTTTTACTAGGCTGGACAGTGAGGTCCAATTACACCAACCTTTTTTTTTCCTTTCCTTTTGGTATAAAATTTCTAAAACCTTCATTGAATTGTATAACATTTAATTAAGACCATTCCCTAAGATTCAGAGTTGTTAAAGATATATCGGCATCAAGTTAACTATAGGAAAGTAATTATAATTATTTCTAATTAAGTACCATGACCATAAACGAGCTAATTAATTTAATAAAATTGGTAGATACTAAATTGGAAACATAAATATGCTCTTTTTATAAGTTATGCCTTTGATTGAGAAATGTAAGGTTGTGTAAAGGTAAGTCTAAGGAAAATTATCATGGGTTAATGACAAAGAAGGAGAATCAATACCTTATACTTCCCTCTGAAAACGTTGCTGACGTCAAGTTCCGCTTCTTAAACTTTTTAAATTGTTTTGTGATTGATAATGGGTATCGATAAGCATAATGGTGCGCTGAACGCTTAATTTTTCTTTTATTTATTTTTTGCTGGTAACTTTCCAATCACCATTCTGCATGCTATTATATTGTTGTACGGCTCTCGCTGCATGCGTCAAGGCAAGCCCACGCTCATTTATCCTGAGTCACGCTGAAGCAGAGATCGATTTGCAGCCCCGCCTTGATTGCATGCCCCTACATATCTATCCCTTTCGTTCATTACACCGCGTTATACACATTCGGTCCTATGAACCAAATATACTTTTTCGGAAAGGGGAGAAAAAATAAAAATACACGTGTATCGGCGATTTTCATGTACACGTCAGAATTTTTTTTTTATGTATAAAGTATAAAGCTCGTAGTGTCCGTCTGTCCGCCTGTGTGAAAGACTTTGGATCGATTTTAGCCCTTTTGCAATTCAATTGTGCAATTCAATAATTCATCTGTTATACCAGTTGTAAGTGTTGTAAAAGTCATAAACAGTTTAGTGTTAGAAAGTTACTATTGATAAACTACAAATATATGGAGTAGGATGGGTCGAAAAACAGTTTTTTTTTCGGAACGCTTTAGTGGTTTAAAAATTTGGAGTCCCTTCAAGTTCCGCCAAAAAAAGTGAAACAAAGTTTAAAAAAACTCAGGAAAATCTGAAAATTGATAAAAATCTATTTTTTTTTAAATTTGACGTGATACACACATTTCCAAGAGTCTGCCTGCAAAAATTCAGCTCGATTGGATCAGGGAAAGGGGGTTAAGCTTTATACTTTATACATAAAAAAAAATTACGTGTACATGAAAATCGCCGATACACGTGTATTTTTATTTGTTCTCCCCTTTCCGAAAAAGTATATTTGGATCATAGGACAGAACTAAAGCTCGTTTTTGTAACGCAGTGACTTATTACTTTTATTTTTATTTTCCTTCCCTGAATTTTTTACTCAATTTCAATTCGTCACTTAACACAGGTCAATTCAATACCTAACCCTGCCTAACCCGTCACATATCCCCCTAAAACAACAAAATTACAACAACACTAAAAAATGATGGGAAGTTGTAATATAGCTCTTTCTTACTGTTTCCTTATTTTTTTTTTAGGTTTACTCTCAACAGTTGTTTTTTAAGAGAGATGTTCCGCCGTTGTGTGGCGGTAGTGTTGCCGGTCTGACACACCGAAGGTCCTGCGACAGGTAACATCAAAAGTCTTTTGAAAAAGTTGTTTCAAAACGGAGTCGCCCCTCGGCAGGGATTTGGCAAACTCTCCGAGTGTATTTTTGCCATGGAAGGCTTCTCAGCAAAAATTCATCTCCTTTGTAGATGCCGTTCGGAGTCAGCAAAAAACTGTAGGTCCTGCCAATTTGTAGGAAAAAATTCAGATCGGCACACCACAAATTGGAAGAAAAGCTCGGCGTAAAAATGTCTTCGGAGTTTATGAGGATATACCTGTTGTACATCGCGCCATACATTTATTTTTTTCCGTTAAAACTTATGTTGCCACATCTCAGGCACACTAATGCTTTCTTTAAGAAAAATGCAAAGCTCAGTTTACTACTACTAATTACTACTACTTTTAATTCTTGCCTCTGTTTTTACAGACAAAAGTTATTGAAAACAAGAACACAAAGTAAGTTTGTAACACAAATTAAAAAAAATTTTTTTTTAAACCAAATTATTTTTATCTTTTTTTGGTGTGTTAAAGTTTGTCACGTTACGCACCCCAGGTTAGTTT
Source organism: Merzomyia westermanni (assembly GCA_949987695.1). Classification (NCBI taxonomy): domain Eukaryota; kingdom Metazoa; phylum Arthropoda; class Insecta; order Diptera; family Tephritidae; genus Merzomyia; species Merzomyia westermanni. The sequence continues at coordinate 112,819,400 of OX465290.1, read as the reverse complement.
TTGTGTTCAATTTATAATCGTTTGTGATTTATTTAGATGGAGTCAGTTGCAGAAACGATTTAGAAAAAAGCAACACAGTATAGAGAAAAGTTAAAAAGTGATCCGATTAAAATATAAAACTGTCGACCAAAAGCAATGGCGAGAAGACGGGAGTGTAGAAAATAGCTACTGGAATTAATGAAGAATGTCGATAAAATGTATAAGAAGTATAAGAAGAAATCGAGAGAGAGAGAAAAATAAAGCTAAAAAAATTAGAGCGCGCTCGAGCCTTATTGTTGCAAGCAGACTTTAAGGAAAGCGTCAGTCAGCGGAAAGTCATTTCTTTATTTTGATTTTTAATTAGAGTGACCATATGAAAGGAAAGAAAAAAAAACAGACGAAGATAATGAAAGCTCTATACATTTACTTTTGTGGAGTTAGGGAATGATATTGCAAAACTTTATTTTAATACAGGGCATGCCAAACTTGTGCATATGCATTTTCAAGAGCATAAAACTTAAATATTTGGTTTGTTAAAATTTTAGGTAGTTTTTTCCATCCTACCTCAACTGCTAAAACGCGTCTAAAAAAGGAGAAATTTAATTATTATCAATCAAGGAATGAAACCAAAGCGTAACCGTTATTTTGATCCGAAAGAGAACGAACCCGAAACCGTTTCAAAATGGGGAGCCGGTTCCAAACTGTTTTGACCTTTTTTAGTTTTTTACTTCATTTTGTGGACACATATTTTCTTTTATCAAGTTTTATCGAGCAAGGTTACAAAAGACGCGGTCAAACAAGTATGTAAGTCAAACTTTCGAAAGCGATTATTAATGTTATGGTCTTATCATAATTGGTTCACTTGTTAGTTTTTTAGTAACCTATAAGTTATTGAATTTAATGACAACTCTTTTTCAAATTCCGATTTCTCCAAAAGCCTAAGGTGAAATTTTATGAAATTTTCATAAGGGATAGATATATATCTATAGAATCGACTGAAAAGAGGTATCGAAGAAAATCTAATAATTTTCTAATAAAAAAGTGTGTTAACTTCTAGTATTTTTAAACCACTTGAATTTTATAGCTAAGAAATAAACAAAATAAATTTTTTTGGTCACAAACTTGTGTTGGTTTTTTTATTTTGAAACCGAAATAAATGTTGAGAAACGAAACCGGAACCGAAACATGTTACAAAATCAAAATGGGTATGTTATTTATATCGGTTTTATACCTTGTTTGCAATTCATGGTTTGAGAATTATGTAAAGCCCACAAACGCAGCACAACAAAAAGGTAACCTATGTTCTAAAATACTCTTATCAGCGCTTTATGTTGCTCACCATATCAAAAGCATACGAGCTATATAAAAATTAGTTGATGTAAGTCGAAAAATTGGTGATAGAGTATTCTTAACGCACAATAACACTCCTTTGTCTGATCTCATCCAGGAGTTCGTGATACAACGGTCTACATTTAAATGAAATTTTTTTGTTACGGCCTGGACAACTATGCTGGAACTATGCTAACGAAATATGTAGATGATTTGTTCGCGATAATAAAAACGGAAGACACAAATATTTTGCTGAACCTACTAAACGGATACCACCGATCGATTAAATTTACAATTGAAGTAGAAAAGGAGGGAAATATACCTTTTCTGGACACCCTAGTGATTAGGAGGAACAACAAATTAACATTAGACTGGTACAGAGAACCAACTGCGTCTGGTAGACTGATTAACTTCAACTCACAGCATGATAGAGGAATAATTTTGAACACGGCTAACAATTTCGTGAGACGAGTCCTCTCCATTAGTGATAGGATTTTCCATACTAAAAATATTAAACTTATAAAGGATACCTTCGAAAATAACGATTTTCCAACAAAATTAATAAACAAACTTATACACAATTATTACTCGCGTCTTGGTAAAGATAATAAGAGGAAAAATCAAAATGCCAAAATATATAAATCGGTCACATATGTCCCTGAGCTTTTGGAAAGGATAAAACATTCAAACATGTACGATAAAGAAAATATTCAGCTAGCATTTATTTACAGTAATTCCCTAAAAAAGGTGTTCAGCAAATTAAAAGACCCAATACCAAAACAGGAAAAATCGGATGTTGTTTACAGGATTCCTTGCAACGGCGACGGGTCCTACGTATGCGAGAAAGTATATTTGGGCACTACAAAATCAAAACTGAAGACAAGGATATCGCTCATAAATCTAATATAAAATTAAGGAACAATTTGAGAAAAATGATTATAACCGGTTTACTTTAAAAATGCTTCACATAGCGGACACCCCCAATGATAAAAGGATGAATTTTAAGGCTAACACGGATCATTGTGCGTACGCCTACCGCAACCTGATTTTAAAGCACAACCAATACTCGTGATAAAATAAAACAAAAATAAAATTAAAAAATTTCTCCGTTCTCTGCACATGTACACTCGTGCAGTTCTCTGCACCTTGGTGCAATAACTATACACCTGATTACTTGCATGTATACCTTCTTTATTATTTTCGCCGCTTGCTATATTATTGTTGTAAATGGTTCTCAATTTTTGTTTACAATTACGGGATTTTATTAGTTTATATACATATGTACATTCTCTGTTTAGATTTTTCGTTGTTTCTGATAACCACTTTTCTTCACAATTCTTAGGGCCGGTTTCACCAGCTCGACTTAACTTAGTTAGTTTTTCACTTTTTCAGTTTCACCATCTAACTTAACTAAGTCACAACTTAGTCAGCCTGCCAGCTGACTTTTTCTCGACTAAGTCAGTGTTGCTGTCGTTCAAAACCTAAATGTCAGCAATGCTCCTAATTTGTTTTGTACAATGTCCCAGCCGGAAAATTCGCCAAGCATAACTTTAACGGCGTATGCGTAGATGCATGTGAACGCTTGTTTTCTAGCATGCAACCATTACGAAACTATCGTTTTTAATTAAGCGCTAAATTTAGTACCTTCCAACTAAAGAGAAATGGGTGCAAGATCAATACATTCCTTCGTGTATGGCCATACATGCCCATTTCGCACTGGGGTATTGGGATGCGCAGGCGTATCTCTTATAAAAAAATACTACTATGCATAAAAGAGCTGTTCGGGTTGTTGTGTTCAAAATTATTTAAGTCGCTCAGTTGGTGAAACCCAAAAGTAAGTTAGTCTCGAATCTGTGCTAACTTAAGTCACGACTTAGTTTTAGTCTTAGTCGCGTTGGTGAAACCGGCCCTTAGTCTTTGCATCACAGCTGAAGATGTAAGTCGCGCTTATGCATTATGTTTAATTTATGTTATTTTTATGGGAAATATAATGTGTTTGTTTTTATTGTTTTTAATTTCAGTCCTGATGATGATATCAGAGTGATATCGAAATATCGAAAATAAATATTAACGACAAATCTAGTTGTTTTATTTAAAATAGGCCTAGAGCTCATAAATAATATATTAATAGATATATATTATTTTGTGTGTAATCTTTTGTGTGAAATGTAATATTTAGTTTAAAATTAATTATTTTATCTAAAATTTGATAAATATTTAAAAATATATGTATATTTGATTATATACTTGTAATTTAATATTAATGTATAATATGAACAATACAGCTCACCGAAGAATTGCGTTGATTGTAGATGGTAAATGAATTAACGATTAATGATGTCAGTACTAATTTTTAATAGCTGTGAATTGTAGTGGAGTGGACTTAAGTGACCTCCAATTTATCTAATAATAAGGGAATGCAATTGTACAGGTTTCTCCGGTGATCTTTATATAAAATCGATTGCAATCTAATTAGAATCGTAGCTGCAGTGTTGATTATATCAATTGAAAATTTACTTTCCTCTTTTAGCTGATCATTTCACAACCAATTTTATAACTGACAAACGTTCATTTGTGTTAACCATTAATTTTATAAATTTTTTAACTAAGAGCTTGCACTATACCACAAAGAGATTAGTTGAATAACCATAAAATTGCATAAATTAAAACTATTATGCACACAAAATGCAGGTGAATAACACGTTTTTATGTATTCTGTTGCAAACTATCAAGTAGTATGGTGTATTACCAATGATAACAATTTTGTTGAATTCACAGGATCGCCAATATATATCAGTACAAATAATTATTGATATATATATTTATTTTTAATCAAATTATCTCTCTATTTCTAAAGAGTTAAAATTGAACTCCAAAAATTTTCTTTTTGATATTTAACAAAATCGAATATTGAACCATAATAAAAAATACAAAAATATTAAAGTAGATTCAATGCAAGTACATGAACCTAGAGGGTCGCCCCTCGGCAGTGGTTTGGCAAACTCTCCGAGTGAATATACCAGATCGCAAACGGAGACGAAAACGTCAGTAGATGAATCGTTCAGGTAGTCTATCGTTGGCTGTAACTCCGACAGAAAAATGTGTTTTTGATCAAGCAACAATATTTTTTAATAATTCATATTTAAATATAACACATAACATCTAAATTAATCAGCTTGTGTCTTTCCGTATTTTTTTCTTGTTGATAATTGAAATAAAATACGCAATATAACATTAAAATTAGTTAATTTTGTCATTATTTTTTAGCTATAAACTTTCCTATGCGGCCACAATGGCAAGAATCGTACAACAATATTATCAATGGTTGCCATCACATCTGACTGCTATAGTCGTAATAGTCTTGAAAGCCCAAATTTGGAAATTTCATGGATATAATGGAAGAGATGTTAGACCTTATTTGGGATATTATCAATATAAATCTTTTTTTATTATTACGGGTAAGTGGAAAAATATAATTCCTTTAATTAGTCGGCTTAAATTTCAAATCTATATATATATAAAAATGAATTGCGGTTTGTTCGTCACGCGAACACTAGAAAACGATTGAACCAAATTTAATACTGCTTGATTTTACAGGCGTAATATCTCCAAAACGGTTCATGGTAGGGATCTGAAAATTCATATGAAAATATTCGGTATCATTAACATACTCACAGAAAACAAGTAAGGAAAGTCCTGTCAATCGATCGCCCCAATGACTTTGTCACTTCTGAAAATCGCACTTTCACTAATTCCAGAAAAGCTGATTGGGTTGGTTTTCTTAACTTCACTGAGAGCACCTTCGCTGCTCTTTCCATCCCGTCTGACGTACGAGAAGGGGAAAAAGCGTTTCGCATGGTCATAGCTTCAGCCTCTAATCAATACATTCCGTCAGGTAGAATTAAGGAGGTACGTCCGTATTTCCCCGCAGAGGCAGCGGCCCTGGCAAATGAACAGGACCATGTGCGACGGTTGGACCCTACGGATCCCGAAATTCAAGATCTCAATGCGGAAATCAGACGACTGGTTAATCAACACAAACGCGCCAAATGGGAGGAGCACCTTAGGTCCTGCAACCTCTCTGCTGGTGTTAGCAAACTATGGTCCACTGTGAAACCCTTGTCAAATCCGACTAAGGACAAAATATTCATCACCTTTGGTGATAAGGTGCAGTCGAAACCGAAGAGATGGACTAGCGCTTTCTGCCGGCAATTTGTATTGCATCCTCCGGTCGACAAGTAAATTAGACGATCCATCAGGGAAGCGCACAAACAAAAAAAAAGACAAGTGCCCATTGCCATCACCACCACGGAGGTTCGGGCGGCCATACGGCGGTCCAGAATCTCCAAATCGATAGGCCCAGACGGTATATCCATGCTGATGCTAAAACATCTCGGAGAAGAGGGAGTAAGGTACCTAACAACTGTCTTAAATCTGTCTATGACCACCTTTGTTATTCCAGAAAAATGGAAAAATGTAGTGAAGACCTTGGAGTTGGTCTTGCTCCCTTACTACACCGCTAACTTGCGACTAGCCGAACATCAGCATGGATTCCGTAAAATGCATAGCACTACCACCGCGCTTAACGCCATCACCACTCAGGTAGGTGTCGGTCTCAACCAACATCGCCGAAATAGCAGGACCTGTTGAAAGCCTTCGACACGGTCAATCATGCGCAACTCATTAACGACCTGGAGGATTCAATTCTTCCCCCTGTCTAAAGCGTTGGACCGCCAACTATCTGAGTGGCCGGCAGTCATCGGTTGAATTTAGAGGCGAAAGATCAAAACCACGCATAATTAAACAAGAGGTCCCACAGGGTGGTGTCCTATCCCCGCTTTTGTTTAATTACTACATATCGAGGCTCCCTTCCCTACCAGAGGGTGTCTCGATGGTCTCCTACTGGTGATGGACTGCACTATCCTGGCGACGGGCCTCTCTGTAGACGAGCTCTGCTCAAGAGTTAACTCATACCTCCCATCCTTGTCCGGTTTTTTCGCTGGACGAAATCTGACACTGTCACCAACCAAGTCCTTGGCCACCTTATTTACGACGTGGACAGCGCAGGTGAAAATGGTCTAGACGTCTACGTCGATGGCATTAGGCTTCCGACTGTCACACACCCCAAAATCTTAGGGGTCACGTTTGATAACCTTTTCAACTCCGGTACTCATATAGCCGGGATTGCCACCAAAGTACAAAGCCGCAACAAAATCCTCAAGTCACTAGCTGGCAGCTAGTGGGGGAAAGATAAATAAACGTTACTGGCACCGTACAAGGCAATCGGCCAGCCGGTTCTGAGCTACTCGACGCCTATATGGTCGCCGGGGCTAGCAGATACACACTGGAGGAAGTTGCAGGCTTCTTAAAACGCCGCAGTCAGAACTGCCACGGGGTGCCTCCTTATGTCTCCTGAGCATGATTTTTGTTGGAACGATTTTCCGTCATCCCTTGTCAAGTTTGGTTTTGTGACAAACCGGTTTCGGCGTTCTGCCATTTTCAATGCCTAGCTTCGTTCTGGTCTGTGTCTATCCGCTGCGTTGTTTTTATAGTCCGTGGGTGCTGTGGCAGGTAATGTCAATCTATGTTTTCGTGGTAGGTAACGTTAATATGCGTGCGTGTGCGCGGTATTGATACGTCCGAATTGTTATCTGTCCCAAGGGTTGTTTTTGTAGGTATGTAGACATACCGCTTGTTAGCAAAGCGGTAGGTTGATGTAGGTAGAAATCGGTGATTTTTGCAGTTTGGTTCATATTTCGTTTTTGCTTGTTCATTGTTACGTGTTTGGTTGCTGTACCTGCTGGCTTGTGCTGTTTTTTGTAAACTAGTTTTAAGGGTTCAAATATTTCGTCAGAGATAGTGTTGGTTTGTTCGTTTATGATCCTGCCGTCAAATGTTTTTAACTTGTATATCTCCATGTTCTCAAGTACATTGAGCCGCCGGCCTTTTCCTTGTACGTGAAGTATTCGAGCCGTTGTTTTTATGTTAGCTGGGGTGCAGTTGTTCTCAAACATGTGGTTCGCGAAATTAGATTCTGGTATTATGGTGGGTTTTCGTGTTTTTTTGTTGTAGTCCCTGATATGCTCTCGGAATCTTGTGCTTATTTTCCTTCCTGTTTGTCCTATGTAGCTGTATTGACATTCACAAGTAAGCCTATACACTCCGTGTCTGTTGAATGGGTCATCAGAATTAGTGTCGGTTCTTAGTTTTTGTCCGACGTTGTTGGATGTTCTGAATGCTGTGTTGATGTTATATCTTTTAAAGAACTTTGCTAATTTGTACGTCGCTTTTCCAGTGTATGTCATTGCCGTCCAAACCATTGGATTTTCCTCTACGTTTACTCTTTTTTGTGTTCCATGGCTACTTCTGAGTTTATCCACAAGTGCTTTCTTGTATCCATTATTTGCCGCTATGTTATATATTGTATTAAGCTCTCTCCAGTATGCTTCCTGTGTGAGCGGCGTTCTCTGAAGCCTATCCACTAAGTGCCTCAATGCTGCATTTTTGTGCTGTTGCGGATGGTTTGATGTAGAGTGTATAATGGTGTCCGTGGCAGTCGGTTTTCTATAAATGCCGTAGTTGAACCTATTTGTTATTTTGTCAATCCCTATAGTTAGGTCCAGGTAGTTCATTATTCCATCTTTTTCTACTTCCATTGTGAACTCTATGTTGCTATGTTGCCTGTTGAGGAACTCTAGTATTTGCTCTTCGTTATCGTCATTTAGGATGCAGATGATGTCATCCACGTATCTAGCGTAGAATGCCACGCCTAACTTGGTTTTTAACTCCTGTATATATTTTCCTTCCAAGTTTTGCATGAATGTTTCCATGAGAATGGCCGATGTTGGGTTACCCATTCCTAGTCCGTTTGTCTGTCTATATATTTTGTTGTTGAACCGGAAATAGTTTTGCCGCAGCGTTGTTCTTAGCGCGTTGGTAATTTGCGCAGTTTTTACCTTATCTTCAGTTTTGTCCAGTAGTGTTTTGTTGACTATATCCATTGTATCTGTTAGTGGTATTGACGGGTATAAGTCCTTTATGTCAAAGGATACGAGTTTACTGCTCCTTGTGAGTTTAACGGTCTCAAGTCTTTGTAGTAGTTCTATCGTATTGCTTATTGTGTATTCGTGCCCTAGTTTCAGAGTGTCCTGTAAAATCGTTTTTAGATGTTTCGACAGTTTATAACCCGGCGCGGATTTAAAATTAATTATAGGTCTCATCGGCGTATCCTGCTTGTGGATTTTAGGTAACGCAATGAGTGGAGGAGCAGATGGATTCATTTGTGTTAGGGTATATGCCATCCTCTCGTCTATTATTTTGGTGGCGTTTTTTATAACCTCTTTAACTTCGGTCTGGTATTTATCCGTGGGGTTATCCCTAATAATGCGGCATTTCATTTCCGCCGGGTTATAAACTGTCGAAAAGCCACCAAAATAATAGACGAGAGGATGGCATATACCCTAACACAAATGAATCCATCTGCTCCTCCACTCATTGCGTTACCTAAAATCCACAAGCAGGATACGCCGATGAGACCTATAATTAATTTTAAGGCCGCGCCGGGTTATAAACTGTCGAAACATCTAAAAACGATTTTACAGGACACTCTGAAACTAGGGCACGAATACACAATAAGCAATACGATAGAACTACTACAAAGACTTGAGACCGTTAAACTCACAAGGAGCAGTAAACTCGTATCCTTTGACATAAAGGACTTATACCCGTCAATACCACTAACAGATACAATGGATATAGTCAACAAAACACTACTGGACAAAACTGAAGATAAGGTAAAAACTGCGCAAATTACCAACGCGCTAAGAACAACGCTGCGGCAAAACTATTTCCGGTTCAACAACAAAATATATAGACAGACAAACGGACTAGGAATGGGTAACCCAACATCGGCCATTCTCATGGAGACATTCATGCAAAACTTGGAAGGAAAATATATACAGGAGTTAAAAACCAAGTTAGGCGTGGCATTCTACGCTAGATACGTGGATGACATCATCTGCATCCTAAATGACGATAACGAAGAGCAAATACTAGAGTTCCTCAACAGGCAACATAGCAACATAGAGTTCACAATGGAAGTAGAAAAAGATGGAATAATGAACTACCTGGACCTAACTATAGGGATTGACAAAATAACAAATAGGTTCAACTACGGCATTTATAGAAAACCGACTGCCACGGACACCATTATACACTCTACATCAAACCATCCGCAACAGCACAAAAATGCAGCATTGAGGCACTTAGTGGATAGGCTTCAGAGAACGCCGCTCACACAGGAAGCATACTGGAGAGAGCTTAATACAATATATAACATAGCGGCAAATAATGGATACAAGAAAGCACTTGTGGATAAACTCAGAAGTAGCCATGGAACACAAAAAAGAGTAAACGTAGAGGAAAATCCAATGGTTTGGACGGCAATGACATACACTGGAAAAGCGACGTACAAATTAGCAAAGTTCTTTAAAAGATATAACATCAACACAGCATTCAGAACATCCAACAACGTCGGACAAAAACTAAGAACCGACACTAATTCTGATGACCCATTCAACAGACACGGAGTGTATAGGCTTACTTGTGAATGTCAATACAGCTACATAGGACAAACAGGAAGGAAAATAAGCACAAGATTCCGAGAGCATATCAGGGACTACAACAAAAAAACACGAAAACCCACCATAATACCAGAATCTAATTTCGCGAACCACATGGTTGAGAACAACTGCACCCCAGCTAACATAAAAACAACGGCTCGAATACTTCACGTACAAGGAAAAGGCCGGCGGCTCAATGTACTTGAGAACATGGAGATATACAAGTTAAAAACATTTGACGGCAGGATCATAAACGAACAAACCAACACTATCTCTGACGAAATATTTGAACCCTTAAAACTAGTTTACAAAAAACAGCACAAGCCAGCAGGTACAGCAACCAAACACGTAACAATGAACAAGCAAAAACGAAATATGAACCAAACTGCAAAAATCACCGATTTCTACCTACATCAACTTACCGCTTAGCTAACAAGCGGTATGTCTACATACCTACAAAAACAACCCTTGGGACAGATAACAATTCGGACGTATCAATACCGCGCACACACACGCATATTAACGTTACCTACCACGAAAACATAGATTGACATTACCTGCCACAGCACCCACGGACTATAAAAACAACGCAGCGGATAGACACAGACCAGAACGAAGCTAGGCATTGAAAATGGCAGAACGCCGAAACCGGTTTGTCACAAAACCAAACTTGACAAGGGATGACGGAAAATCGTTCCAACAAAAATCAGCTTACTACCCTGTCGGAAGATCAACACAACAAAATAAATCCTGAGCATCACTTTTACAGTGAGGCTAAAATGCTTGGTGTAAAAGAGCATAGCGAGATGTTTACCAGGCAATTCCTCTTCGCTTCCCAGGAGAATAACGAGTCACCCCCGTAAGCACTATGACGAGATCCGGCGTCACATTTTCTCGCCGTTTGATTTAAAGGTGCATCGACAGGCCCTCAATCTCATTGACACGAAGTCGGTAAACTCCTTTGTCAGTTCTCGTCCGGTGAATCCATGCCTACAGGCATAAGGTCCACCATGCTGGCCCAACTTCGTTCTGGATACTGTAACAGACCTATCCAGACTGAACCCTGACATGCCAAATGTCTGCCCGACATGCGGCGTGTCTCCCCATGATACTAACCATCTGTTCATCTGCTCAACCGAGCCTACTCTTCTAACAGCAATTTCACTCTGGTCCACCCCTGTTGAAGCCGCGAGGTTTCTGGGACTTCCGTTAGAAGAGCTTGATGACAGAGTTGGATAAGAGGTGATACATTAGGCAGGTTAAGTAGTCGCTAATACAACAGCAACAACAAGTAAGGAAAGCGCTGTCTTCAGCTCTGCCGAAGGCTTTATACCTTTGATAAAAAGGCATCACGGTTTTCAGTGTCCGATCTTTATTTACAATAAGTACAAACTGCAAAAAGTTGACGGTGTTTCCCCGTTAAGTGAAATATACACAGAGCAAAACCCTTTTATCGGAACAATCGGTTGTATGGTAGCTATATGTTCTGTTGGTCAAATCTTACTGATCTTCACCACACACATTACATATGTAGTATGTACGGTAGCTGTTCCTAGCTATTAAATTGCAAGAGTAACAGCACAAAGCCCGTTTATCGGAACAGTCGATTGTTTGCGAGCTTTATGTTGTGTTGGTCCAATCTTGCTGATCTTCACCACACCCATAACACATGTTATATGTACAGTAGCTGCAAATTTGTATGGTCATAGATATTAAATGGTAAAAGTACCAGTCGAAACCCCCTTTATCGGAACAATCGATTGTATGGGAGCTATATGTTGTGTTGATCCAATCTTACTCATCTTCACCAAACCAATTACGTATGTAATATGTATAGTAGCTGCATTATTTTATGATCGTAGCTACTAAATTAAAAGAGTAACAGCCCAAACCCAGTTTATCGGAACAATCCATTGTATGGGAGCTATATGTTCTGTTGATCCAATCTTACTCATCTTCACCAAACCAATTACGTATGTAATATGTATAATAGCTGCATTATTTTATGATCGGAGCTACTAAATTGAAAGAGTAACAGCCCAAACCCAGTTTATCGGAACAATCCATTGTATGGGAGCTATATGTTGTGTTGATCCAATCTTAATAATCTTCACCACACCCATTACTAGTAATAAACGCAATACAATTTCACGAGTTTGGTTACTCCACAGTAAGTTCACTGTACAACATTTCAAAATAAACTGATTAACCTGCCTTGCTTGGTCACTGCCTTTTATAATCCAACAGGGTGCTACTTTATGCACCCAGAACTTTCTTTGCTGTTCCCTCTTCGTGTTCTCGAGGGGTTGGTGTTATGTATTGACTCGTATTCGCAAACACTCGCGCGATCTTTCTTTCTCTTGCTTACCACACGTCCAAGATCGTTACAAAATGAGTCGTAAACACTAAGGTGAATTCATAAGTTGAGGTGATTAAATATAATGTAATACATGCTTTTTTATTAAAATTATGTTACAATTCATGAAAATATATGTATAATGAGTATTACTTTATGTACAATTCTGCCTCCACTAGGCGTACTAAGCGCCTACAAGAAAACTAATGTTTTCAGTGACAGCATTGACCATTTATTTTAGTGTACAGATGACATCAGCAAAGTACATAGTAGTAAGACTTGATAGAACAAATTCGTTTTGATACAAAAAAATTCTTTTTAAAAAAAACATTATGTTATGTGTATGTAAATTAGATTTTTTACATTATACCTTTTGATAGCATTATGTTGTTTATAGTTTTAAAATCAAGCTTGTTTCTTTGCTTCGTTTTTATTAAAGCTTAGTCGAAAAAACTTTCTTTCCGTAGCAGCTGAGCTATGTGGTAATGCTAATAAGTTCATTACAAATCGCGAAATATTCTTAAAACAGCTTTCTCCTAACCCATTTTTATAACGTGACACTTTTTCCCAAAGCTCTAAATTATTCATGTCACAGATAAGCTCTAGAAAATCGAAGCGTTTCCCCTCGGTGATTACTGTCTCCTTATCACAATCGTTTAAATTAGAAAAATTATTCAACAAATTAGATATGCATACGATACATCGGACTTAGACATAACTATATTTGGTGTTATAATAGATAAGTTCTTTAAGTCAGCTCTTGAGAAGTCGAACCTCTGTTGCATTTGATATAAAAGTTCTGAGTAAAAAAAGAATTTGACTCACACCCTATAAAAATATCTGATATGGGGAAATAATTGTCAGAACTTTGTAATTCCAGTGTATCTGAAAACGTATTCATTTTCCATAAAATTAGTCAATATTAGTTTAAAATTACTTCCAATATGTGCATAAAAGTACGGCAAGCGGACATGCTCAGACTAAAATTCTTTTTGCGATTGCTTATGATTTTAAGAATATAGGATAAAAACAGAAAATAAACTTTTATAGTAGAAGGTTCACGCATTAGCTCTACTAAATTAGCAGCTTTCATTCCATTAACTTCTAAATAGCTGAATATAAAATAAAGGTGCAACGGGTTCCATTGTTCGACTATGCGGTTTATTACTTGCTCTAATGCGAGTCATCTTTTTAAAGAAATACCCAAAATTTTATGTGGTTTTGCGGAGCAGTATTCTTGAGAAAAAAGTATTCTGTGGGACAAAACTTATAAATATCACGACAGAGAGTTTGATGAGATAGCTTCTTACAAGCATATGCAGAGAATAAATACAATGAGTGGCAGGACCACTTTATATAAACTACTAGCAGACCCGGCAACAGTTTTCCTGCCTACGTTTAACAAATTGTAATTTTTTCCCTCCCCACTCGGTGATTTCTCTTCATTTATCCCTATATCCTCTTTTTCTTTCTACTTTTGCTTTTCCCCCAGCCCCATGTACTGTTACTCTTCTTTACCCTCTTAATTTTCTTCGAACACCTCCTCTATTTCTACTCCCCTTCTACTATCATTTCCTCTGCGGATACTGATATGAATATAGTTTCGAAGATATAGCGAATTTACCTTTATTTGATCCTGTACACTTACTTTTTCCACTATTTTTTTGATACATAGAGCACATATTTATATATATAACAAGTAAGGAAGTCTAAGTTCGGGTGGCATCCAACATTATACACCTAGTAGTGATCTATTATGGCATACCAATTTACGCAGGTCTATTTTAATACTTTTCAGTTCGTATTATAAAACCAGCTGATTGTTTTCAATAAAAACACTTCTGTTATGAGTTTTGAGGGGTAAATTAATTAAAAATAAATCATCATAAACCTCCTAAGAGTTTTTGCGCCGAGCTTCCCTTCCAATTTATGGTGTGCCGTTTTGAATATTTAGATTTTTGCCGACTTCGAACGGCATCTACAAAGGAGAAGAATTTTTGCTGAGAAGCCTTCCACGGCAGAAAGACACTCGGAGAGTTTGCCAAACCACTGCCGATAAGCGACACCTTTTTCAAACCACTTTTGATGTTACCTGTCCCAAGAGTCGAAATTTAGACCTTAAATTAAGTTATTTGTATATAAATAGCTTCCCTACCAACAACTGCTAACTACATTTTTTCAAAATACCAATACATGCACATTTTATGTTTCAAAAATTTGCGTTCAAATAGACAGACAAACGGGGAGACGGACATGGCCACATCGACTCAGCCAAAGTCCTTATTATTTCAGTTTACTTATTGATGGGCCCATCTTTTCTTTTTCTCATACTTACAAACATGTCATGTTTATTAAAGGTATGAAAATCAAAAAAGGTTATATACCTATTGCAACAATTTGCCCGGATATTTTACTTGTGTGTTATCCGATTTGCCTAATTTTTGGCAGGATGATAGTACATACTAGCAGCTGACCAATTTTGATTGAAATATCTAGTTGAAACGACAAGCAATCGCATTTGAAAGTAGCAGAATTTTTATGTTAAAAGCGAGACGCCTACTTCCCCAAAATCCACACATTTTGTTGCGGTCGAGTTTTGCTTAAAAGCTTATTATGTGTGCAAGATCTTATTGATATAGCTTGCATGGTTTACAAACAAATTTTTGCAGAACTATGTTAAACAAGTAAGAAAGTCTAAATTTGGGTGGAACCGAACATTATATACCTAGTAGTGATCTATTATGGCATCCCAATTTACGCAGGTCTATTTTAATACTTTCAGTTCGTATTTGCGTTCAAGTAAACAGACGGATAGACAGATAGACGTATCGAGAGACGGACGTGGCTACATCGACTCAGCTCATCCACCTGATCTTTTCAGTATACTTTTTGATGGGACTATCTCTTTTCTTCTCAAGATATACAACTTCGCTTTTTCAGTGGGGTATTAACTACTTGCCCGGATATTTTGGATATATGTGTCACTTATATATTTTGTGTTTTGTTTTTTCTCTTGAACTTTCACGATAGGTTCAGGAGTTCGCTGGGCACGACACAGTCTGTATATAGCTTTTGGAAAAGCCCCCAGGTTATATAAAGCTGCAGTTCGGTATAGCTAGGAGTTTATTTGGTTCAAGTTAATGACATTTTATATATAGATGTGTTCTATGTATCAAAAGGACGAAACAACGTCTACCGGGTTTGCTAGTATCATATATAGTATTTCTGTAAGGTCTTTTTGTGTTAGTTCCTAATTTTCTGCTCTCATTTGGAACCAATATTAATAAATAAGGTATCGTTTTAAAGGTGGGGTTAGCTCTGCATGCGAAACCATGTTTTAATTAGCGGAGTGCTTGTTTAAGAAAATGAATTCTTTAAAATAAACGATTGTAAATGCACAAAAAGATCAATTTGTACTGCAACGCTATTGTGACGGTGACATTCACATGCCTCGCGACATCTACATTTGAATACTAAGACTGAACAGTGCTAGAATAATTAAAGGCATTGCGAATATCACAGCGCTCAACCCACTGCGAGCGCGCCATCTACACTTGAACTTTGCTAGAATAAGTAAATAAGACTGCGTTCACATTGGGTCATAAACTCGAGTTGAAGGGACATTTTTTGAGTTAATTCATATTAATGTTGTCAATCATTGGCTCAATGTGAATGTAATATAAGTGGTGGAATTTCAAATAACTGTTTGCGCATATTTGTATAATTTTTTGTGGCCTCACAACAAGTGTAGCTGAAAATCTTTTTTTATAATTTGAGAAAAAGGGTGGACCAATAAAAGGTTTCAAACCATTTTTGTTTTTTTTTTTGCGCAAGGAGCGCACGGGTCCAGCTAGTATTATAAAACGGCGAAAGCAAACAACGAATTTCAGCATTCTTTTGTAAAACCGAGGGACTAGTTTGCGTTCAAATAGACAGACGGACAGACAGACAGACGGACGGAACGACGGACATGGCTAAATCGACTCCGCTCATCGTGCTGATCATTTTAGTGAACTTTTCTCTTCTTCTTCTCATAGTTACATACATTTAATGTTTATGAAAGATATGAAAATCAGAAAAGATAGATAACTTCGCTATTGCAGTGGGCTATTAATAACAGGTGGCGCAAAAGTAAGCTTCCGATGTTCAGCATATCGGTTGTGGCACGTGCAGTGTGTGCTGTGGCACCGTGTTGTTGGAACCACATGTTTTCCAATCCCAATTCATCAAGTTGCGGCAAAAAGAACTCGTTGATCATTGCTCTGTAGCGCTCACCATTCACAGTAACCGTTTGGCCCCGACCGATTATTGGTCAAATAAATAGTCAGCAATATTCCGCGTTCTGGAGCAGTGTAGCGTAACATTGTTTATTAACGTGTATTTCGCATGTGTTTACTACACAAATGCCAAACCAGAACTGACTTTAGGGGCCAATCGCAAAATTTATAGCATTTTCTGATAAGAGGATTACTTTTGCGCAGTAACCGTTTTTCGCCGACCGAAATAAATAGTCAGCAATATTCCGCGTTCTGGAGCAGTGTACCGTAACATTGTTTATTAACGTGTATTTCGCATGTGTTTACTACACAAATGTCAAAACACAACTGACTTTAGGCGCCAATCGCAAATTTATAGCATTTTCTGATAGGAGGATGACTTTTGCGCCACCCTGTATTAGCCCGAATATTTTGCTTGTGTGTTTTCCGATTTGGCTAATTTTTGGCAGCAGTATAATACATACTACTGAGAAGCACCTGACCAATTTTCATTGAAATATAAAGATTGAATTATAGCGATTGCCTTTGAAAATAGCAGAAATTTTATGCTGAAAAGTGGGCGGCGCCACACCTACTTCTTCAAAATTGACAAAATTTGTTTACGGTCGATTATTATGTGTTGATATAACTTGCTTAGTTGTAGAAATATCGCTTTTTAAATTTAACAAGAAAATTATTCAGAACTAAGTTAAGAAACTGGGCGTGGACATTAACCGATTTCGCCCATTTTCACAACAAACAGTAACCTTTATATATTGCACATTCTCACCAAATTTCGTTTCGACATATCAATTTTTGGCGCAGTTATGGCAAAAACTTTTGTGGAATAATCCACCTTTTTTTATTTTTTGGATTTCTTAATTTACGGAAACTTGAAAAGTTATTGCCTATTTAATATATATATGATCCTCTTCAAAATCTTTCATATAAAAGTGGGCGTGGACCTTAAACGATTTCGCCCATTTTTTCCTCGAACATTGCTTGCACACCTGGAAACCTGCGTGCTGAATTTCGTTTCGATGTCTTGAACGGTGTTTGATTTATGATTAATAACATTTCTAAATTTGACTTAATTAAAAGTGGGCGGTGCCACTCCCATTTTCTAAAATTTCTTGAAAAATTTATTTCATGCCTCAATCTCAATGTATGCTCCAAATTTTATCCTTATAGGTGTATTATGTACTAAGTAATCACTTTTTTTGTGTTTTCGAAAATATTGTATGTGTAAAAAGTGGCCGTGGCTATAATCCGATTTCGCCCGTTTTACACAGCGCTCGCAGATGAGTGCCAGGGAACCTGCATACCAAATTTCATTAAGATATCTCAAATTTTATTCAAGTTATCGTGTTAACAGACGGACGGATGGACGGACATGGCTTAATCAATTTTGATGTGTATAAGTCAATATCTATCTCGATCCGTTTATGCCGTTACATACCACCGTTAGGCGATCAAAGTTAAAATACCTTGTGCGCGTCTTTCGTATGACTGCGATGGATGTCTAAACGGCTAAACCGATTTCCATTATGTAAAAAATACTTTCTTGGACCTTCTCTGTTGCTACCGAAAAATGAATACAGCTGAGAGGTCACGATTTCGCAAATTTGTTGAGTTTTCCGTACATTGTAAGCCATTAAACTACAACACCGCCTAACAAATTTTATTCATATTTGGAACATGTGATGTTGTTTTAGGGACCGTTTCTATCAAAAATTTACTCGATAGATGGCGCTGGGGTCAGTCCGAGTTACTGACTAAAACGTAGGACCAGGTGTGGCCCTAGAAGCTTTCTAATGAAAGGTAATAATGAGTGTTTTAAAAAGGAGTAGTTCTTCGCCCCACATGAGAACCTGTTTCCGAGTTATGTACCAAAGTGTAGTTGATGGGGGTTTTAACAAGGAAAAGTTCTTAGTCCCATGTGAGACCCCGTTTTCGAGATATTGACCAAAATGTGGACCACGCATGGCCTTAGAAGATGTTTCTACCTCATGGGTATCAAACTTAAAGTATTGATTAGGGTATTAGCAAGCAGATTGTTTAGACCACCCGAAATATTCAGGCTCTCCTTCGTACTTGTGCAGATGTGCGTATCTGTCTGCAAATACGAATAACGAAAGTTATTGTTCGGTGGCCACCTCTTTTTTGCAACTTCACGGAAGCGAATATCCCGAAGCCATATCAGGTACAATTTTTTTTTTTTTTTTTTTTTTTTTTTTTGTGTTCGTGGGAGGAGGAAATGCTTTATGCACTAACCGGGTTTGAGCCCTCGTTACTAGGTTCTCTAGCAGCGGAACTCTCCGAGTGTGGGACTCCTTCTTTTCTTGAAGTATACCGCACTAAAACCTAACCTCCCACGGCCCGCGCATTCTTCCTTACCTGGGACCGCGCTTAGCATTACTTCAGGTAAGGAAGCGCGTTACGTGAGCTCTATGGCTACTCTCACGCTAACTGGCTAGACAACCGTCTTCCCGTTTCGCAAGGAGGACATTCCTCGCGTATCGTCTGACTATGTCCCATCTAACGTTTTCGCAGGTCATCTTGCGAATGACACTGCCCGGGGAAAGTTCGCCAATTGTCTCTTCCACCCGCCTTCTTTCTTCTGCAAATTGCTCGCATTCGAAGAAGGTGTGGCGTACGTCGTCTATGGCTCCGCAGTAGGTGCAGTTCGGGGTTTGAACTTTGCCCATTCTATGGAGATATTCACGGAAATAACCGTGTCCGGTTAAGAACTGGGTCAGGTAGAAGTCGACTTCTCCATGAGGTCGGTTCAGCCATGGTTCTAGTTCGGGGATTAATACCCTGGTCCACCTTCCAGCAGCACTGCTGCTCCATTGTAGTTGCCACCGCCGGATCGAATCACCACGCGCCTGCGTTGCAGCAACGTCTCTACGTACCTCTGCACGAGTGTCGTAAGTCATTTTTCTTTCCTCAGCGAGGAGATATATCGGTATAGTCCCCGCGATGACCAGAACAGCATCTGCGGAGACCGTGCGGTATGCTGAGGCGATTCTCAGGGCCCCTCTACGTTGGACTGCGGTAATAGCGGCCCGATACTTCCCAAATTTCATTGCCTCCGCCCAGACTTCTGCACCGTACAACAGTATAGAATCTGAGGCGGACGCCAGCAGCTTTCTTATGCATGGCTTTGGTCCACCTGTATTTGCCATTAGCCGACTCAGACTTGCGATGGTCTTCACAGCCTTCTCGCAGGAGCTTCTTAGATGCTCCGAGAAGGTCAGCTTGTTGTCCAATTTCACCCCTAGATATTTCGTAGAGCGGCGCGTCTCTATCTGTTGATCCCCAACATTCATGTTGGTGATTGTGGGAATCCTTCTTTTCGTTAGTATCACGATCTCTGTCTTGGCTGTAGCCAGTTGGAGGCCGTGATTATTCATCCACTCGTCTACACTGCGCATCACTTGGTTCAGTTTAAGCTGTGCCAGGTCGCAGTTTCGTGCTGTTATCACCGCAGCCACGTCGTCTGCAAAAGCAACTAGAAAAGTGCTTTCTGGCATCTGCATTCGAAGGAGACTGTCATAGGTAGCATTCCAAAGATCAGGGCCGAGCACCGACCCTTGTGCTGCCCCGCCTGTTAGCTTCACCTTTCTTTGGCCTTGCGTCGTTTCATAGATTAGCCAACGGTCTCTTAAGTAGTCCCTCAATATATCTAACAAGTATATCGGGACCTTAAAGGAGCGTTCTAATGCATCAAGCATGTCTTCCCACCTGGCAGAGTTAAAAGCGTTTTTAACATCTAACGTCACCAATAGTACCACCGGCCTTGCTTGATGGCTTGCCGTCTCGGCCTTCCGGACTGCCTCTACGACTTCTGTTATGGCGTCTATTGTGGAGTGCCCTTTCCGAAAGCCATGTTGCCGGTGGGAGAGTCCACCCTCGTCTTCTATGGCTGCTGTTAGACGTTGCTTTATAAGGCTCTCCATCATTTTTCCCGCTGTGTCGAGCATACATAGTGGGCGAAAGGATGATGGAGAGCTTGGGTCCCCTTTGCCTTTCGGTATGAGGACGAGCCGTGCTGTCTTCCATCTGGCGGGGAAGACACCTGCTTCTAGACATTTGTTATACATGTGTAACAAGAGCTCTGGACAACTATTAGCAGTTAATCTGATTGCCTCCGCAGGTATTCCATCGGGTCCTGGGGCTTTACCAGCCCTCATGCTACGCAGGGCTCTTTCTAGCTCTTCTTCATTGAAAGGTACCACGTTGCGGTCATCTCGTGCTGCATGTTCCTCTTCTCTAGTAAGTTGCGTGAGGAATAGCGCTTCCACGATGTTCTTCATGTCATCTTCGTCCATCGTCTGATTTGGTGGTCGAAGTTTCTTCATAACAATTTTGTACCCTTGTCCCCAGGGGTCTTGATCCACTTCCTTACAGAGCTCTTTCCAGCATCTTAGTTTGCTTGCTTTTATGGCGGCGCCGAGAGCCTTTTTCGCCCCCTTGTACGCCTCCGCCCTTTCAAGAGCCTCGGATCTGCCACGTGAGCGCGTCGCCAGTCTTCGCATTCTGTGACATGTTTTCCGGAGTTCCGCGATTTCGCTATTCCACCAATATACCTGCTTCTTGCCTCGCCACGTTCCTATTCGTGGCATAGAGACGTTGCAAGCATGGCGCATGCATTGCATGGTTTCTTCAACCGCCGCATGTGGCGTATTGGTGCCGTCGGTTATCCGTCTGGCTTTCGCCAGCACTGTTCCGGTGAACCTGGTGGCGTCAACTTTAGCTGCATCCCATCTACGGGTTTTGTATGATGCGTTCGCTGCCGGTCTCTGACCAGGATGGTCGAGTTGGAAGGTGATGTAGTTGTGGTCGCTGCCAGTAAGGTCCTCCATCACTCTCCACCCAACCGCGTTTAGAAAGAGTCTCTCCGAGACGAGCGTTATGTCGGGGATCGAGTACCCAAAGCCCGGGCGCCTGTATGTTGGGGTCGTGCCCGTATTCAGTACGACCACACCGAGTCGGGCTGCCATTTCCAGAATTAGTTTTCCCCTGGTATTAGTTTGAGGCATGCCCCATTCTATTGCTCTAGCGTTGAAGTCTCCAGCGGTACAGGTACAATTGTTTCTTAACCGCATTATTTCAGTTCACTTAATTTTACTTATATTTTAAACAAACATCGATTGTACTTAATTATTTGAAATCCTTTGTATACTTATTTGCTAACTCGGTGCTTCTTCTTTTACTATCCCTATATTTATTTATTTATTTAACCCGAATCTTCCCACGATTACCATATGGTAATGCAAACATGCCGTTGCAATTTTACGTATTATGCCTGAAGTAAATAACAAAAACCAAAAAGAATAACTGTATTTCACGCAGAATAAATGCAGCTCACGGAAAAACATAAGTTTTTTGTTATTTTTAGTGCAGCTAGCAAAGCTATAAGACGTCAAAGTCAGGTGAAAAAAAAAAAAGTGAATTATTGTGGTTTTTTAACATGGCACGTCGGTAAGTATATGAATAACTTTTTGATTTTTTGATATATTTCCAAAAAAATTACATCAGTTGGTAGCTAATGAAATAAACTAGTAAATGCAAGTTTAGTTTTGTTTGAAATTTGATTTTTTGTGTAACTTTTTTGTATTTTACTCAAGGCGTTACCATATGGTAACCGTGGGACGTCTAGGGTACAGGGTTTTAGTTACGTTTGGTGTAGTTTTTTTTGAGATTTTTGATCATATTTATTGATATTTTGTGAATTACAGCGGTTTATCGTTGCAAGAAATGCTTGATTTCATTCAAGAACTCGATGAAGCAGAAGATCAAAATCAACTGTGTGATATTCCAACCACTCTTTATATCGAGCCTCCTGTGGATGGCAACGAATCTGGCGAAGATGACGCTGAAGATGATTGTGCGGGCATTCCAGATAATGTTTGCCCGGCTCAGCTAAGAGGTGGCTGCGAAGTTGTTATGGCTAGTGGGCGACGTATGCAAGGTTTCGATGAAGAGGAGGATATGGGAGGCATGTTTAGAGACGGTATAAGCATACCATCATTTTAATCTTATAAACCCTAAATTTTTCAGCACCAAATCCAGGAGCTTTGCCTGTTATTGAGGTTGAAGGCACTTTTAGTGAGATGGAGGATGAAGAAACAACGGCTAATAGTTCAGAATCTCCAATGAGGAAGCGCTTACGTAAAATTGAACCGAAACCTTCAAACGTTGCACTGCCATCAGGAAACATGGAAACTGTATTTGAATGGGTCAAGAAGAAATCGTCATCTCTAATTCCAATTTTTCCAAGCGCAAATTACGAAGATTGTCGCCATTCACTGCCACACGAACAGTTTGAAAAATTTGTTGATGACACATTATTGGAACATATTTGCGAACAAAGTGCGTTATATTCGGTGGAACAGAATAGACCGAACCCAAATATAACAGTCAACGAACTTAGAGCATTCATAGGCATATTGATCGTCACTGGCTACAATTATCACTCCAAACAAACATTTGTGGAGTCAGGATGAAGACATTCGGAACAATCTTGTCAGTAACACCATGCGTCGGAATCGTTTTCAAGAGATTTTGCAAAATCTCCACTTCGAAGAAAATTCCAAGGCTTCTTCAAAAGACGGCCCAAATCCTGAAAAAATGTGGAAACTGCGTCCTCTTACGGATCATTTGAAAGCAAAAATGATAGAAAATTTCCATCCGGAACAAAATCTTTCTTTCGGCGAAAGTATGATATCCTATTTTGGTAAACATGGATGCAAGCAATTTATAAAGGGCAAGCCATTGCGATTTGGATATAAAGTCTGGTCCCTATGAACTCCATCTGGTTATTTGGTGAATTTTGAAATTTACCAGGGGAAGAATCCTCGATCGAATTTGGAGTACGAAGCAAAGTTTGGAAAATGCGCCGCTCCTTTAGTCAGCATGATCGACGATTTTCCTGATGAATTGAAATCGCTGTCATTCCACTTTTATTTCGATAACCTGTTTACTAGTTATCCTCTGTTGGCATATCTCAAGTCATGCGGATATAATGGTACTGGAACAATCCGAGAAAACAGAATTCCAGCAAGCTGTCCACTAGTGCATAAAAAAGACTTCAAGTCAATGGAAAGAGGTTACTCTGAATCAATTGAAATGAAAAGCACTGGTATTTGTTTGGTGAAATGGAAAGATAACAATGTTGTCTGCATGTTATCTACCTGCTTTGGTGAGGATCCGAAATCAATGGCACAGCGTTATTCGAAGTCAAGTGGATCGAAAATAAATGTACCACGTCCTTGCGCAATCACGGAATATAATAAATTTATGTGCGGAGTAGACCGATTAGATCAAAATCTATCCCTGCACCGCATCGCATACAGGGGAAAAAAGTGGTGGTCTAGCATTTTTACCTGGCTGTTAGATGCTTGTATTCAAAATGCATGGCAACTTTACCGAAAAGATCAACATATCAGTCAGTTAGAATTTCGACGACAACTTGCAGTATACTACTGCAAACACTATGGTATACCGCCCAAAAGTCCTGGACCTGCGCCCTTTCACAGATATGCATACCAACCAGGTCGAGTTGAACATGCTCTGCGCTATGATCAGGGTGGACATTTTGTGGTACCATCAAATCGTAGGCATTGTGCCGGGGACGGATGCAGAGTTAATGGACGAACTGCATGTGGTAAATGCAACGTAGGACTTTGCGTACAATGTTTTGCTCAGTACCACACAAAACCATGATAAATTTCAGTTCAAAAATGTTTTTTTTTTTTTCATTGTCGTGAATTCATTTATTTTACTTATTTTTTAAATAAAAATGTTTGAAAACAGTTATTTTTTGAAAAATTAAAAATAAAACGACATTCGAAAACCATTTTGTCTTTCATTAAAAACATGTACCCTAGAGGGCCCACGATTACCATATGGTAACGCTAGTTTTCCGCACTTTCCGGAAAATCGAAGCGAGGAAAATGAAAATTGACTTCATTTTCGTGCTCAGGAGATCGAAATATATAAGTATACAACATTTCACAAAAATCCAAAACAAAAAAAGTTATGGGACTTCCCGGGTTAAGTCTATGGACTACAATCCTTACAGACTATGATACAATGCGATTTGGATAAAATGTAAACGAATAAATATCTTAGAGTTCTAAAAAGCAAAATTTAAAATAATCATAAAGTCAACCCTGGGCACAGAAAAATCCAAAGCAACTCAATTACTTACGGAGTTAAACTCACGAATAGCACGAATAAGGGGAGCATTGCAAGCATAATTTGTTTTTTAATTATCCCAATAGAAAGGACAGTAATTCCGGAGAGACCTCACTGGGACATAAAATCAAATTCTTTCCAACAAGTATGCGCAGTCAACAAGGCCATTAATAATATTATGAGTGAATGATGGGCACAGTATAGATCTACGACTTTCCAAATATTTAAGATCTAAAAGCATAAGACGAGCTGAGTAGGATGGTATCGGATCATCGAAGTTTAATGATCGAAGAGCATATTCGAGAAAAACTTTCTGTATTCGCTCAATTCTATTTATATCTGTAATATTACTTGGCCTCGAAATAAAGACAGCATATTCAAGATGATACCTAACAAAGGTATATAGTAGATTGAGAGTGTAGGGGTCAGAGAACTTAGTAGAATTTCGTCTCA
This sequence comes from Merzomyia westermanni, assembly GCA_949987695.1. Lineage (NCBI taxonomy): Eukaryota > Metazoa > Arthropoda > Insecta > Diptera > Tephritidae > Merzomyia > Merzomyia westermanni. The sequence goes on along the minus strand of OX465290.1, from coordinate 112,794,201 downwards.
CAAAACTGAGCATAGAGTATGTTATATAATTAAGAGATGTTATATAATTTATGTGGTAGCTAAAAGAAAACTTACAATCAATTACGTGCGAGCGCGACCTTCATTTGCTAGGATAGGGGCAGGGATAGCAATAGGGGCAGCGAGACGAATAAGGATAGGGATAGAGATAGGGGATAGGGATAGGGATGGGGATAGGGATGGGGATAGGGATAGGGATAGGGATAGGGATAGGGATAGGGATAGGGATAGATGAATAAGAGATAAACGATATTAAAAAGCAGAAGCAGGTGAAGAGGAAGAAAAGGAAGATGGAGAAGCAGAAAAATATGTATCTAATATGAAAAGGGAGTGTCAAGTAAATTTTTGGCAGAACAACATCTACCGGGTCTGCTATCTATATATACAGGGTGGCTGATGAAAGCCGCTACCAAAAAAAAATTAAATAACTTTTTTTCTATTTAATGAATCTGGTTAATTTTTTTTATTTTGCAGATTGACTTTTACATTTAACATAAATGGATAACTGGGACACTGAAACAAGAATTTGGATTGTCCGCCGCTATCACGCACTGGAGTCCGTAGTTTCGGTTCAAAGAGAGTATAGGCGCACGTTTGGCGGCAATCCTCCGAGCAGATGGACCATAATAAGACTTGTAAACAATTTTGCCGAGCATGGGACAGTCAACAGAAGACCTTACCATCGAAACCCTTCAGTTCGAACGGAGGAAACAATCGCTGCTGTAGCTGCTGCCATACAAAACAATCCACGTGTTTCGACAAGAAGCTTATCTGCTCAAATGGGTGTAAGCAGACAGTCATTACAGTCAATTATGCACAAAGATTTAGACTTATTCCCATATAAAATTCAAATGGCCAACAAACTGAACGCTGCAGACTTGCCGATTCGCTTGGAATTTTGCCAGAAGAAGCTTCAAATGGTGGAAGAGGATGGAAACATGTTGAACTGTCTTTTCATGTCTGACGAGGCCCACTTCGATTTAAACGGCAACATAAACAAACAAAATTGTCGAACATGGAGTGCTCCCAACCCACAGATACTCCATGAGACGGAATTGCATCCACTTCCTGTCACAGTGTGGTGTGCAGTTTCATCACGCTGCATTGTCGGGCCCTACTTCTTCGAAGAAAACGGTCACACCGTTACGGTTACTGGAGACCGTTACTTGAGCATGTTGAGAGAGTTTTTCTATCCAGAATTACGCCGAATCAGAATTTCTTTCAACTCTGTGTGGTTTCAGCAAGATGGTGCAGCTCCTCATATAGCCCAACCTGTTATGACAGAATTGCGACGAAAATTTCCCAATAAGCTGATATCCAGAAACTGCACATTCCGTTGGCCACCCAGGTCGCCTGACCTTACTGCACCTGACTTTTTCTTGTGGGGTTATTGCAAACAGGAAGTCTTCAAAGCAAAACCAACAAATTTGAATGAACTAAGGCAATCCATTCGAGAAACAATTGCGGCTATTCCTGTCTCAACTCTCCAAGCAGTAATGAACAACTTTTTGGTAAGATGCCGCACATGCATCGACGAGCAGGGGGGGCATTTAAATTCCATTATTTTTAAAACTAATTAAGCTATATTTAATAAAATTTAATGAGCTTTAACATGAATAAAAGAAAAATGAATTCCATACACTGAAAAAAAAATTATTTGAGTTTCTTAATGTAGCAAAATTCATCAGCCACCCTGTATATAAATTAATTTGTGTGCGAGAATACGTTCAAAACTCGGAAATACTCTCACTGTCATTATCACTATCACTACCACTGACTATCACTATCACTACCACTATCACTATCAAGAATGGTCTCTAGTAATTTCGCAACTGGCGAAAGGAGGGATATCGGGCGATAAGAATCTCCTTGGTTCGCCGGCTTCCCTGGTTTTAGTAGGGGAACTACAACCGCCTGTTTCCATATATCAGGTATGACGAAAGTAATTAGAGAGAGGTTGAAAAGAGCCGCTAAATAACTCTGTCCCTCGAGGCTTAGGTGTTTGATGATCTTCATGGCGATTCCGTCGGGGCGGATGGAGTTTAAGGGTGTGGCCTTCATTATGGCTTCCTTGACCTCTGCGACTGAGACGGTAATAGGCGCAGTGGAGTGTTTGTGTTTGTGCGCATGTCGGATGACTCTTCTCTTAGTCCTATCCGCAGGTGGATGCATTATAAACAGCCGGCAAAAGAAGCTCGCGCATTTTCTGGCGTCCGATTTGACGTTGTCGCCGAATGCAATGGCGACCATGTCATTGTATTTGGTCGGATTGGATAGGGCCTTGGCAGTCGACCATAATTTGCCGACTCCGCCGGAGAGGTTGCATGCCTCGAAGTGTTGTTTCCACTTGGTCAGTTTGTGTTCGTTGACTATCCTACGAATTTCCGCATTGATATCTTTGATTCTGGGATCTGCGGGACTGATGAGTCTCACCTGGTCACGTTATCTTGCCATTGCCGCTGCTCCTGCAGGAAAATTCGGACGAATTTCTGGTATTATAGGAAGGAGGTGTTCTTTCTCCACTTCTCTGGGTCATTGTGGTCAACGGCTTGCACCAGGACCTCGAGCGTAGGGGCTGTCAAGTGATAGCCTATGCGGACGACCTGGCAATCCTCGCCAGGGGAAAGTTTCTTAGTACCGTAAGGGATGTTCTGCAAGGGTATCTGGGTATTGTAACAGAGTGGTCCGAATCTTGTGGACTGACTGTTAACCCAGGTAAAACGGAACTAGTCCTCTTCACGAGAAGATATAAGATTGATGATTTTGTACTACCCTCTATTGGGGGTGTACCGCTGGTGCTTTCTGAAAAGGTTAAGTACCTAGGTGTTATTCTGGACAGGAAGCTGTCCTGGAAGCTGAATGTAGAGGATAGAGCTAGGAAAGCTTCGGTCGCTCTGTATTGCTGCAGAGGGGCCATCGGCAAACGATGGGGTCTCTCTCCTAGGGTGGTTTATTGGTTATATGAGATGGTAGTGAAACCTATCCTATTTTATGGGGTATTGGTCTGGTGGGGCGCACTAGACACGGCTTCCCCCACGAAGAAGATGGTCACGGTGCAGCGAATGGCCATGGTTGGGATCAGTGGGGCCATGCGCACCACTCCTACCCTGGCATTGAACGTTATGCTCAATCTGCACCCAGTTGACCTTGTAGGAAAAATAGGCGCAGCTCGGGCTGCAATTAGGCTCCGAGACGCTGGTTATAGGCTTGTTCAGTATGGCCATTCCAATATACTATCGGGCTTTGATTTTATTCCCAATAGAACAGATTACTGTGCGCCGACCTTTTCTCCGGCGAAGGGGTTTTCGACTTACATTCCCGCAAGGGATGAGTGGACAGGCGGAGAACCTATCTGGGGGGAGGCCTTGTCGAATCTGTTTACGGACGGGTCAAAGCTGGATGGATGTGTTGGGGGGGGGGTGTATACTGTCAGGAACTCGGGATTAGCACGAAATTTAGGCTACCTGATCATTGTAGCGTTTTCCAAGCGGAGGTTGCCGCCATTAAGGATGCGGTAGATGGGATGCTGTCGAGCGCATTCACTGTCAAGGAGTTCAACATCTACTCCGACAGTCAAGCGGCAATTAGGGCGCTGAGTGCAGGCAACGTTCGATCGAGGACAGTGAGCGACTGTCTGGAATCGCTTGCGGTTGCGTCCAACTACTTCAAAATAAAAATCATTTGGGTGCCTGGCCACTGTGACGTTCCCGGCAATTGCCATGCGGATCTCTTGGCCAGAGCTGGCACGCGTGACACAGATGTGGCTGACTCCAGTACACTGGGTATTCCCCTTACCACCTGTAGTTTGCTTCTGGGCAGGTGGGCCTCGGAACAGTTAAGCAAACGCTGGGCTGGCACCACCTCATGTCAGGTGTCGAAGTCCTTCTGGCCAGTAGTTGACTTCGGGCGGTCAGTGGAATTACTCAGGTTCCCCAAGTTACATCTTTCCATGGTGATAGGGGTGTTGACAGGGCACTGTCCGAGGGGGGTCCATGCGGTGCGGTTAAATATTCTTGAAGACCCGAGCTGCGTAAGCTGCATGGAGGACGACGAGGTGGAATCATCAAGTCATTTCATGCTCAGTTGTCCAGCGTTTGCTAGGACTAGGCGCAGGTATCTCGGTTCGGATGTTCTTAGGTCTCCGGAAGACGTGTCGAAAATCGATGTGTCCCAAATCAGGAGTTTTATTGTCGCTACGCAGCGATTTGCCAAGTGATCCTAAGTTAGTGTCACCGTTCAGAATGTGGTATCACAACGGACCTTCAAAGTGTCCAAGTGAGCGGCCCACCTAGTGGGCTGCTACCACCTAACCTAACCTAACCTAACCTAACCTGGTATTATAGTAGCAGGAATAAAGCCGCCTGAGGCTGAATCAATGACCTTGCGCAACTCTCTTTCACCTTTGCGTACGTCTGTCGGAGTGGGTAAGGCAACGAAGGAGCGCTCTGTATAGTCCTTAAAGCGGTTTATCAGTTTATCAGTCGTTATGAAGACGGTCGGTCTTTCAACGGAGAGTAAGATGGGTAGGTGGTCTGAAGCTAATGTAAGCATCGGTCGCCAGATGACAAAGTTAATTAGGCCCGCGCTCGTTATGGAGATGTCTGGCGAACTTTGGCAGTTGCCTGCCACCCTGGTGCGGGTATCTCCATTGACGGTACAGAATGCTGAGTTGTCTATTTGGTCTGCAATTACGTGTCCTCTGCTGTCTGCTGGCAAGTTGGAGTGGCAGAGATCGTGATGTGCGTTGAAGTCGCCTAGGATTAGACGGTTATCGCCTTTTAGCAACGTACTAATGTCGGGATGATAATCTCTAAGACAACAAGTGGCAGGGGGAATGCAGATGTTTATGATTTGTAGGTCGACGTCGCCTGACCGGACTACATTCTAAGGTAGAGTCCCTGGGGTCGACGTCAGGGGAAAATAGATTATATTGTACAGAGTGATGTGTAATGAACGCAAAGCCAACCCCGTGACCGCTGGGACGTCTTTTCGATGTACATTATACCCATCACAGGTTTGTAAGTTCGATCTTGTATATAATTTTGTCTCCTGTTGTGCGACTTCATAAAGTCAGTTATCTCCGCGATCTTTCCAGCTAATCCGTTACAGCTCAGCTGTAACATTTTGAAGTGTGTAGGACGGAAGAGGGGAGACATGCTAGGCGTGAGGGACGGATGCGCTTGCCTAGGTGGAGGTAGGCTTAGACCTAAACTATGTCGCAGTCTAGAGTTGACAGCGCCTTGGCCGGTGTTATCTGGCGTGGAAGGCGGCTGTATACTGCGACAGGCGGCTATGAACGTATCCGTCCAAAGGTTTCTGTTTGCGAGCCCAGAGCACATAAGGGTGTGACATAGGCCAAGGCCATTGTTGCACTTGACCGATGTCGCAGTCGTATATAATCTTTGCGGACAAACAGTGCACGTAGTGAAAGGTACGAAGTGGTGGTCCTGGCGCACGTGCAAACTGGAAGCAGGAGGGACATTGGGGGTAGAGCAAGAGGGGACTGACACTCGACGATGCTCATATCTGGCCTATTCCGCAGGGGATAGGAGTGTTGACCGGCGGTGTGAGATGAAGACGCTGGTGAGCGGGAGCGACAGTCGGGAGTGGATGAGATGGGAATCGCTGCAGTGCTGCTGGTCGTGTAGACAGAGCGACCATTGTGGCTGCTTGAAGTTGGAAGGGGCGGTGGGGGGCGCTAGAGCGACGTGTAATGGGGGACGCCTTTAGGCGTGTACAGCATGGTACCTTGAAAGTACTAAAGAAAGTACGGGGTCTGCGTATGGCAGGGTTCAGCCCTGAGCATCCAGATTTATGTAGCCATCTCTTACACTTGGCGCATTGAACAGAATGCGACCGTTTAATATAAATTTTCTTCCAGCAGACGCAGCAGATCCAATCCCTTGGTCCAGGGTTGGGTTCGACCCCAGCCCGTAACAAGAGACACTGTAGCAACCCCGCTGCAAGGGTGTGCACCGAGGATGACGATGTAATGGTGAGACGAGACAGATTAGACAGGGTTACAGTGAAATAACAGCCCTTGGCCGGGTAAAAAAACCCGGGTCATTTCGGAACGATAGAAGCGGCTGTTGTGGGAATGATTCATATCGTCTATTTGTATTCATCTTACCTTATCACAATCACTATCACTATCACTATTACTATCACTATCACTATCAGTACCACTATCACTATCCCTATCCCTATCCGTCCTGCTGTCTGTATCCCCGTCAAACCCCTCTCCCACTTCCAACTTCCCCTTCTTCTTCCAACGCTAGCCCAAATATTAGTCAAAGCAACCAGCTCGTTGTCCCGTACACCTTGTGCACTGTTTGTCGGTTGAGAATATATACTCGTACACCGGCGACATCAATCAAATGCAACTCTTGCCTGGGCTTATGTCACCTGCTTATATGCGCTCAGCTCGGACACAGGAATTTATGGACTGGTACGTAAGTTGTGCCATGTTGTTGAGCTATGCAACCTACACGCTGATTCGTCTCCCTCGGGTGGTGCGGCTCCTCCGTCTTCTAGATAGCGAAGAGGTATGCGACCTAGCCTGCTTTCACCTAGGCATAAGCACCAGTCCTTGACTCCCAGCGTGACTCTTTCTCCCCTTTCGCACTTTCGTATCCTGCAGTTGAACTGCAACGGCCTAACCGGCAAGGTTAAGGAAATAGTGAACTTTATGAAGCGGAAAAATATCAAGATTGCTGCGTTTTAGGAGGCAAAGCTTGGTGGCCGATCAGATCTTCTGACCTGTAATGGCTATGACATCCATCAATCTGCGCAATACCGTTTATTTGAGCCTGATGTCGACTTACTGTCCATTGTCAAATTCGACTAAACCTATCGACAAAATATCCATAGCCTTCGGCGATAAAGGCCAGTCGAAACCGGCGAGATGCGCGAACCTTTTCTGCCGGTAATTTCTACTGCATCTTCCGGTTAACAAGGAAATCCGACGAGCCAACAGGGAAGCGCAGAAACGAATAGTCAAGCGCCCATTGCCAGCACCACCACTGAGGTTCGGGAGGCCATACGGCCCCTAAATCTATCGGCCCGGCGTTATATCCATGCTGATGTTAAAACAGCTCGGCGATGAGAGAGTAAGATACTTTTCAGCCGTCTTCATTGTGGCCATGACCACCTTTGTCATTCCAGAAAAATAGAGACAGGTAAAGGTAGTGCCGCTCCTAAAGCCTGGCAAGCCAGCTTACGAAGGGGAATCTTATCGACCGATATCACTTCTCTCGTTAGTAGTGAAGGCCTTGGAGACAGTATTACTCCCTTACTAAACCGCCAACCGGCGACTCGCCGAACGTCAGCAGGGATTCCGTAAAATGCATGGCACTACCACCGCGCTAGACGCCATCACCACTAAGATAGGTGTCGGTTTCAACCAACATCGTCCAAATGACAGGACCGTGCTAGTTGCGCTACCTGTCGAAAGCCTTCAACACGGTCAATCATGCGCAACTCATTAACGACCTGGAGGATTCAATTCTTCCCCCCTGTCTAAAGCGTTGGACCTCCAACTATCTGCGTGGTCGGCAGGCATCGGTTGAATTTAGAGGCGAAAGATCAAAACCACGTATAATTAAACAAGGGATCCCACAGGGTGGTGTCCTATATCCGCTCCCCACTAGAGGGTGTCTCGATCGTCTCCTACGCCGAAGACTGCATAACTCTGGCGACGGGCCTCTCCGTAGATGAGCTGTGCTCAAGAATAATCCCTTACCTCCCATCCATGTCCGGTTTTTTCGCTGAACGAAATCTGACATTGTCACCGACCAAGTCCTCGGTCTCCTACGACGTGGACAGCGCAGGTGAACATGAAATTAGACGTCTACGCCGACGGAATTAAGCTTCTGACAGTCACACATCCCAAAATCTTAGGGGTGTTCCCAAATGAAGCATTCATTTATATTACTGACTTTCATAGCAATTTGGATTTTGAGCTTTCCGCCATGTTTGCCCCCCTCAACTAGAGACCTGTATCCGCGGCTTTGCTCATGTAGCCGCGATTGCTACCAAAGTACAAAGCCGAAACAAAATCCTCAAGTCAGTAGCTGGCAGCAATAGGGGAAAAGACAAAGAAACGTTATTCACAACGTACAAGGCAATTGGCCAGCCGGTTCTGAGCTACGCGACGCCTGAATGTTCGCCGGGGCTAACAGACACTTCGTGGAGGATGCAGAACTGCCACATGATGCCTCCTTTTGTCACCTGAACACCATCTTCATAGCGAAGCAAAAATGCTCGTTGTTAGAAGGCATAGTGAGATGTTGACCAGGCAATTCCTGTTAAACTGCTGCAAACTGCAGCACCCGAACAGATGCAGGCTCAAAGAAAATCCGCCTCCCAGGAAAATAAAGAGTAAGCACTATGATAAGATCCGGCATCACATCTTTTTGATCCAAAGATGCATCGACAGGCCTTCCAACTTATCCACACAGAGTCGGTAAACTCCTTTTTCAGCCCTCGTCCAGTGAGCGCCGTTATTCAAGCACAAGCTCCACCTGTTGCCGAAGAGGAACGCGGGCACAAAAGTCATGCTGGCCCAACTTTGTTCTGGATACTGTAACAGGTTAAACTCTTACCTATTTAGACTGAACCCTGACATGCCAAATGTCTGCACGACATGCGGCGTGCCTCCCCATGATACTAACCATCTATTCATCTGCTCAACTGAGCCTACTCTTCTGACAGCAATTTCACTATGGTCCAACCCTGTTAAAACCGCGAGGTTTCTGGGACTCCCGTAAGAAGAGCTCGATGACAATTTAAGGTAAGGGAGCTGACGACTATTCAGGATAACTATCGCTACAACAATCACAACAACAACATTTAAGTTTTATATATATGGATATCCATATCCCGCTTGAATTTTGATTGCAAACTATTTATTTCATCGGCCTGGCTCCATTGGTGGCTATACCAATAACAGTTTTTAATGGTATGCAGTGCGCATCAACGTTTAATGGCCGCATAAATTGAATTCGCGTCGGAATTAATTATCAAAATGTATCAAAATATCTAACAACTAATACTAGTGGTTTTAGTAGATAAATTCGTAGTTTCATCGACTATGAGAGATAATTTAGTCTCTCTTAACTTGCATGCTTTCAGCTGTTTTGCCTTATTTCCCAATATTTCCGCAATCTGCGTATACTTAGTTCTTTATTTATTTATTTACTTAATTTCAAAAATAGTCTAGGTTACAATGTACTTACAGACTACTTGAATTTGTGGTTAAAAATACAGACCTTATCAATACTATCAAAAACTTACGACACTCAACAAATGTATGAAGGCGGCCTTAGGCAAAGAAAAGTCAAATGGCTAAAGAATTTGAAATAGTATTGAACTCCTTCAATGATCTAATAATAGGAGCGTTAGAGGCATAGAGGGTCCGGGCGCAATCAATATAAAACATATCCCAGTTTCGAAGTAATCTAGGGGGGATGTGGAGACTAATACTCTCTAGTAAACAAGGGAATTAATCACACCGTTAATAATGTCATAGACAAAAGTAAGGTAAAGAATGGTGCTCCTTCTTTGAAGTGAGTGGAGGCTAATGAGTGCACATCTGGCATTGTAAGACGGAATCGGCTCAGAAAAGTTCAAAGACCGCAGGCCAAACCATAAAAAGACTTTTTGGACTCGCTCAAGCCTTTTAATATGGCAGTCATGGTAAGGCCTCCAAATAAAGCAAGCATATTCCAGCTTTCGTTTTCGGAGTCAGAAGGAGTAGAAACAGTTGTAAACACCTTCAGATCATCAGCGTAAAGCAGAAAATGGGAATGTTGAAAGCAGGCTGAAATGTTATTAATAAAAATTACAAGCAGCAGTGGCCCCAAAGAGGACGCAAAAAAATGCTTGGAGTGAGTATTGCCAACAACAACTACACATTTGCGTGAGTGAAGGTAGGACTTAATCCAAGACAAAAATATAGAGTGAAAGCCAAGTCTGGCTAGTTTGGAAATCAAGATTGGATGACTAACTTTGTCAAACGCTTTGGAGAAATCCGTATAAACCGTATCGACTTGAAAGCGGTTGTTGAAGGCTGCAAGGAAAAATTCAGAGAAAATTGGTAAGTTTGAAACCGCGGATCTACCAGGCATGAGCCATGCTGACTATCACTAATTAATAGTTTGACGGAAAAACTAATTTTTTGTTTTACAACGTACTCAAAAAGTTTAGAGACAGTAGATAATTTAGCAGTTGGTCTATAGTTGGCAACATTGTTTGTATTACCACTTTTAAAAATGGGCGATATGAAAGTTAACTTCCAAGCATCAATGAGCTCCCCACACTCTAGAGATTTGTTGAAGATAAAAAGAGCGGGATGGCTACATCCAGAAAATTTTTAAGTAGATAAGACGATAAACCGTCAATATCTGACTGGGAAGACGATTCGAGGTTCCGAATTCCATCGACAATATCGTCGAGAGAAAGAGTAAGAGCTCCAAAGTTGATGGGAGACTCCACCATTGAGGATGACTCTAACCGGCTGAGTATCAAAGTTGAAGTGAAAAAAATCTGCAAAAAGATTAGCCGACTCTATATGTGAAGAGGTTTGAAGCCCGTTATAAAAAACTGACGAGGGAATACTCGAGATAGCTTTCTTGGACATAATTCCAAAAAGCTTTAGGATTATCTTTGATAGAGGATTCAAAGTTTCGAGCAAAATTACTACGCAACCTCCTACTCAACGCTTTAAATTTCTTGTTGTAACGAATGTACTTGATTTTGTACACTAAAAACTTTGTGTTCTTGAATTTTTAGAAATATTTATTTCTCAAATTCTTTAGCCGCTTGAGCCCAGTAGTATACCATGGGATTTTGTAACAAATTTTTTTTTTGCGCGGAATATAGCTAATACAAATCTTATTGATAAGGCCTTTGAAGACATTGAAACAATGTGTGAGATCATTTCCAGAAAACAGAGCTTCGCAATCAATTAATGATACTTATCGAGAAATTGTGTCCAAGTTCGCACGTCTAAATAAGAAGCTAGGAGCAGCGTTGTCGGAAACAAAGCTTTCAAAGTTATAAAATTCAACATCCAAAACGAGCGGGATGTGGTGAGTACCGGAACACGACAGTGGAGCCAGACATTCGGTAAGGGAATAATTAATATTTTCATTAATAAATATAAGATCAAGTGTTCTTGATAACTGATTTTCGAATTTATTTATCTGAAAGAGATTAACACTTAAGAGGTTATCGGTGAGGTAGGAGCTATTTACATTTTTAGGAAGTAGAGCGAAGTTATTGTCAACATACGACCATTCGATATTTGGTAAGGGGATCCGTACGATAAGTCGAAAAAAAAAATGTCGAATCTTAAAAGACCGAATTGAAAAAAGCCTTATTATACAGAAAACATTTTTGATCGAATGAAAAAATGTCGAATGAAGGAAAATGACCGAAAAAGGCCGAAATTTTAGTACACAGGGTAAAAATCCGAAAATTAAAGTTTAGCGACGTGTTTTAGTAGCATCTTTGTAAATTATGACGGTTTCGAACTAATAATAAATTGGTGCAGTGAAATAACGCTTTTTGTTGACGGGCGTTATTTCACTGCACCAATAAATTTCTTACTTGTTACTTAGGTTTTTCCAGTTTAAATTTCACAATAACAAAAACAATCATTTATTCAACCATAAAAAACAAATAAAATATAAATTTTCCAGGATTTACAAAACAAATTAAACGCATTTTAAAGTTACATATCAATAAACATAAGTATGTATATACATGTAAATATCATATCAGTTTTAAATATAACAAGAAACTACACAAGCGTTAGCTTAACGAAGTAGAATACGCTAAATTTCTTAGTATATCAATTTTTGTAACGTCTTTCCTTTTATTAAGAATATTTTGAATGTTTTTATTTCTCTTTTGATATGCTTTTTTCGGTTCGGTTGCATCGCCAGAATTAATTAAATTAATTTTATTTCTCACAACTATATATTCATCTTTTAAATAAGTTATTAATTTATATACACCTACGTGAGATTTATCAATTAATATTTGTAACCTTCTGTGCCATGCTTCCACTGAATTCTGAGTCGTTGGAAAGTTTATGTCCATTTGATCAGATATCGACCAAAAAGAAGGGGGATAAGGTACGTTACTTGAAGCATTTTCACCAGATGATGTTCGTTTTCTGGAAGTTCCGATAAGATAGCTTTTTTCGAACCATTTTAAAATTTCAGAGCAGTCGTTATCCATGTGTGGTTTCAGTTCATTATAATATTCCAATATTTCATCTGGATTCAAAAATGCTAAACTTTTTAACATTCGTAGTTGCAGTGAAAAGTTTTCGTTCGTGCCGTATTTCGAAGCAAGTTTCTGATTTTGAATTTTACGCCATATTATTTTTCCAAAATGGAAGAAACATCCTTTATTGATAACATTAGGAAAGTATGATTTTGTAGCCGATATTATCGCTTTTTCGAAATCGGTAATAATAAAGTCAGGATTGAGGTTTATGTTATGTTCACATGCAACTCGATAGATTTCGTAGAATATTTCATTGTAACATTCTTTTGTCTTGCTGCTCATTATACAGTAAATGACAGGGACAACTTGTTCATTTATAAATGCATGGATGGTGAAAAGCTGTCGCATTATTGTCGGTACTACTTTAAATGTACCGTCCATAAGCCACACGCGTGAGTTTTCTAATGTTTTCAAAACTTTTATCGCATAGCAAAAACCTTTCTCCTTCAACATTCTGAAGCGTTTCTGGTACACTTATTTCACTGAAACTTTTAGGTTCTTTTAATAAATTGTTTCTCACCCTTTTTATCTTTTGTAAGGAATTTCTAGGTTTTGGCAAATATGGTCTGCATTCTCGGTTACACTGCACTGTTCCGGAGGTAATTATTTGTGATGGTTTATCATTAGTGTTTTCTGCACGAAGTTTTAGATTAGCGTTTGCATTATAAAGTTCATGCTCATATGCAAGCGGATCATGAGAGTGTTTAAACGATTTTTTTTTCAATTGGTGGTTATTGTCGCGTATTTCAGTAATTGCTCGTGCTTTACATTTTAATTTTCCCTTTTTTTCACACCTCCAATAAAACACACCTTTATCTTGTTTTTCCAAATGGTAGATATAACCTTCAATCACTAGTTTATTTTTTCCCTTATTAGAAGTAACAGTAACAATATTTTCTGACATTTTTGGACTACAAACTGCACATGTATACAATTACGATTGACCGCGACTAATGACTTGTGTTTAATAAAATCATAAAATTTACCATTTACCTTTGCTAATTTTAAGAGAGTTACCGTTATTTCATTGAGCTAAGCTGTGCTAGAGATACGAGTGCATCGATGCATCGATATTTTCGATACATATATGTACATCGGTGTAGAATTTGGCTAAACTTTACTATAATGCGACACCCTCTGGAAAAACTTATTTCTAGGGAATGGTAGAGGGGGTCGTACATATCACAACATTGAAAGTAGAAACGTCCTGACGTTTATCGTTTAATGGGTTATATTATATATTCTCTATCTCTCTATCTCTATGGCGCGATATACAATAGGTATATCATCGTAAACCTCCTTAGAGATTTTTGCGCCAAGCTTCTCTTCCAATTTGTGGTGTGCCGATTTGAGTTTTCCCTACAAATTGGTGGGACCTACAGTTTTTTGCCGACTCCGAACGGCATCTACAAAGGAGACGAATTTTTGCTGAGAAGCCTGTCATGGCAGAAATACACTCGGAGAGTTTGCCAAACCACTGCCGAGGGGCGACCCCGTTTTGAAAAACTTTTTTCAAATCACTTTTGATGTTACCTGTACCAGGGCTCGAACCATGGACCTTCGGTGTGGTAGGCCGGCAACACTACCTTCACACCACGGCGGTGGTTTGAAGTTAGATTAATAATGTGTAGTAGGATATAAAATAACTTCATTAATTAATGCTTTATATTTTGGTCAATTGTAACAAAATAGCGGTCAAACATACTGAATATGTAAATTTTCATAGAAATACTGATGTATCGATACATCGACTATTTATATACCTAAAAAAATATCTAAAATCGATACTTTTCTCAGATCTATTATGTCTGGAGGGATTTTTGTTTATTCATTGAGAAGAGCAGTGAGATTCGTTGAAAACTATGTGAGTTTACCGTTAGGTCTAATATTTGCTTAGAAACCCGTATGCAAAATAGAAAGAAAAATTTATCTCAACATCAACATATAACATGTAGGAGAAGTGTAATGAATGATGTGTAAAATTGGCGCTTCTAAAAGTTGGGCGATTATTCATTGAGAAGAGCAGTGAGATTCGTTGAAAACTATGTGAGTTTACCGTTAGGTCTAATATTTGCTTAGAAACCCGTATGCAAAATAGAAAGAAAAATTAATCTCAACATCAACATATAACATGTAGGAGAAGTGTAATGAATGATGTGTAAAATTGGCGCTTCTACAAGTTGGGCGATACTATTTTAGCTATTTTTTACAGCTATATTAGAAATTTTTGCAAATTTTTACGTGATTAAAATTAGAAAAAAATATCGAATTAATGTAATTAATGATGTGTAAAATTCGCGCGAATTTAACACATCATTAATTACATTAATTCGATATTTTTTTCTTCGACATTTTATCATTCGATATTTTTTTTTCGACATTTTTGGTTTCGACATTTTTTTTTCGATATTTTTTTTTTCGACATTTTAAGTTTCGACATTTTTTTTTCGACATATCGTACCAGACCCTTTGGTAAGTTAAAGTCGGCTAATATGCTAAAGTTACTATCATCCTGAGTATGTGATAAACTAACAATATTGTCAATATGCGATTTATAAACGGAATCCGTACTAGACGGAGGAATATACGAAGCGCATACAAACAATTTGGAACTGCCTTGGACAGAGACGCAAAGGTGGTCGATCAACGAATCCATATCAGACAGGTCCACAAGCGATGACCGAAAATGCCGCCGCACAGCAAATAAAACTCCGCCACCTCTAGAAAGTCAAGTTTTGAAGTAGTCACGATCTTTTCGGTAAACATTATATAAGCTGGGATCAAAGAATTCACCATCCAGAAAATTAGAGTTGAGCCATGTCTCAATAATAACGAATATATCATATTCCAAATGCCAACTCAAAGTAAATTCGTAGATGCCTAGATAAATTTTTGTCTGGCACTGATAATTGCTAAGGATCACCGCCACGTTGATCATCTTTTCGACGATTTTTGAAGGGCTTAATTTTCACATCTGCCGGCCAGAGCATAGGATCTAAAACTTTTTCCACGATACACCAAGCTTGAAATTTAATCGTGTCAAGTCTTTAATGTCTGCGTCTTTTTTGGCAAGAGGAAAACACGTGAGGTGATGATCAGTAATGTTAGCGTATTTGGAAACGAAAGAAATAAGACCATCGGCAGTAACACTTGGTTTGAAGGAAGATAGATGAAACCATTTCCTACTGCTAACAACATCAAGTTCTATGCTATCACTAACACCGATTATCAATTTAGAAGAGCGTGACTTGTTTAGATAATTCACCCCTGCCGAAGCTTTAGGGGAGATTATGGTTTCATTAGTAACTCCAATGTCCAAAGGTTTGTTATTATTTTACTTTTTATTTCTTCGTCTTCTACGCTGAACTTTGGTCCACTGACCAGACGAAGGCAAATTTTTATCGGCACCGGACGACATAGGTATTGGCATACCGGAAAAGAACTACATCTCATTGTTGTTGATATTATTTGAAGAAAACTGATTATTGCTAACAGCAGATGAAGCAGCAGCAAAGGAGATAGCAGAACTGTTGTATGGAGGAGCTGCAGTAGAATGTGAAAGAGATCCATTTGGTAATGTTGAAGTTTGTGTTTTCACATTCGATGAAGAATAAATTCAAGATCGACAATAGGGGGCGGCGAGCGAAGGGAACTTCGCCCAGCAGCAAAGGACCTGTCACATATAAACTGCTTGCCTGTTTCTCTTAGGCACTCAAGATCAGCCGGAAGAATATTCAGACATTCCAAGTGAAAGAGATCATTGCACTTTGCACTGTTTTATGTGAGCTCACTATTTTATTTGCACAGAAACACGGCATTTTTGAGAGCAAGATGAGGAAAACAACAATAATGTGTACGGTAAAAAAGAGTCACTGTCTCACTTATGCATAATTTGAACAAAATAGCAACTTTAATTATTATGACTTACTAAGCCAGGTGATAAAACTGTGTTAATAGAGTCACTATCTCACATTATAGTCGAAATTCACTAAGTAAAAATGATAACGCATCAATGCAGGTAAGTAAAGTTATTTGATTACACTTGAGTCAACAAGTGGAGAAAAATTTAGAGATAAATTATCATCGTTTAGAGAGCGATCAAAAAACACGTCCGTTCGCTTTGACTTTACATGTACAAGAAGTTCTGCCGCATTTAAATGACAGGGCATTCTTCGAGTCGGGACAACATTCCCTTAACAGCTGAGGAAAGTAGTCCATCAATTGAATCACCAAGATTCACTTTTTTTGCAAACGCAGAGTACTCCATTTATGCACGAATCTATTTTTTTTTGATTCTTCTATATATCTACCATCATTTCATGGCTTTGCGAGGCGTTGTAGTTATTCAAAAATTATAAATTAGGGGGAGTTTTTGCGCTTTTCCATGGGTAACGCTGTTGAAGGTCGATGAGGTAATCAGTTTTCCAGCGTTTGCTGAACTGATCATGCAGAACTTTCAGTCCTTCCCACCTGTTGATCATGGACAGGTTTTTATGATTCGGGTTGGGAAGAGAGAGCATTGGTGCCGCGCGAAGATAATGACCTGGCGTGAGGGCGGTGAGGTCATTTGGATCCTAAAACAGCTGGAAGATAGGACGAGAATTGACTACGGCCTCTATTCGTATCAATAAGGTAGAGAACTCTTCGAAGGTAAGGCTGTGAGTTCCGGAGACCTTTTTGAAGTGGGTTTTCAAGGTTTTTACAGCGGATTCCCATAATCCGCCCATGTGAGGTGCGCAGGGGGTATAAACTTCCTATCTATTCCTGGTGGATCATACTTCTGGACGATGACCGATGATACTTCCTTCAGGAACGATACGAATTCCAATTCGGTACCCCGCTTGGCGCCGCTGAATGTTATTCCATTATCGCTCATAATTTGGTTAAGATATTCTCGACGTCCTACGAATCGGTAAAGGCAGCAATAAAAGCCTTGCTGGTGAGATCCGAGCATAATTCTAGGTGAACCGCCTTGGTGGTAAAGCAGACAAATACGGCCACGTAACTCTTTCCGAGGGTTGGAGATCGGAGTATCGATGCCTTTATCTGGAACGGGCCAGCGAAGTCCATACCAGTCGTGGTGAAGGGGAGAATCTATATAGTTCGGGGGCAAGGCTGCCATTATTTGTGATCGTGTTTGTTGTTTGTGGGTGGCCCGAAAAGACCTGGATCTCTTTGTCACGAAATAACCACTATATTAATCTAGATAAATATGTTTTCAAAAAATTTCACCCTTATGATTCTAACCCCTTCATATGTAGATATTTCAAATCAAATAAATTTTTGCTGCTTAAGTGTGATGTTTAGTTATTTTGCCAGTTTTTTTGTATGGTAATATGCTTCTCTGTTAATGAAATGGTAAGTATTTCTATAATAATAGTTTTTTGATATGATAAAATAAAAAGAATCAAATAGCCAAACGAATTTGTAGGCCATACTTTTTCGGATTGTTATTGCGGTTGCCACCTGCTTAAAAGTTTAGATTATTGACAGTTTTTTTTCTGAAGGGTGCTTTGGATTTCACGAATTTTCTGTTAAAAGTCAACGGGAGTTTTGACGATAAAATGTTTAATGAAGATTTTGAACAAAAATTCGAGTATTCCAAATTTTCTTAAAACTGGGGCGTGCGTTCCGTGATCGTAAACCTATTTTTAAGTCACAATAACTTTAAAACTGTACAACTTTGTAAAAGAGTAATAATGCATGATTGCATCGACATGTACTTCCAGTCCTTTGCTCACACATGTCATCATTCCGAGTTACAGTTTTAGAGCCATTGTGATTTAAAAATTCGATTTCGATCACGGAACATATAACGTAAATCAACCCCTGTTTTGAAATTATTTTACATAAGAAATACTCACACGTAATTTTTTTAAAGTTAACGAAAATATATTTTCGACGGAAAAATACTGCTGCTTTTATTTTGACTCCCACCGTACATACATGTATGTAATATGTGTGTATAGTTCCAAAACGAATTGAACCAATAAAAACCAAAAAAAAATAATAATTTAAAATACTGCAAGCAAGTAAATCGGATATTTCGAATTTAATAAAGAAAAGTAAAATAGTAGGCCGCGTCTGCTTTCTTATACTATCTGTGTATATAACAACTAAGTAACAAAAAAAAAATGCATGGTGTAAATTACAAGGCCATATCAAATCAAACTCCATCCCTTTCTTACCCAATTTATGAAATAAATGTCAAGAACAACACCTGCCAACACTGCATTTCCACTACAGTCGGTTCTATCGTACTATAGTGTCCCTGGTTTATTTACCTGGCCAAGGGCTGTTATTTCAGTGTAACCTTGTCTAATTTGTCACGTCCCACCCTGAAATTGACATCCTCGGAGCAATACCTTGCGGGGGGTTTCTCCATTACCCCTTGTTATGGGCTGGCCTCGAACCCAAGAGAATAGATCTGCTGCGTTTGCTGAATGAAAATTTATGTCAAAGGGTCGCATTCAGTTCAAGGCGTCACGTGTAAGAGATGGCTTCACAGATTCGGATGCTCAGGGATTAACCCTGCTATTCTTAGACCCCGTACTTTCTTCAGTACTTTTGAGTCACTTTGTTGTACATGTCTTGTAGCGTTCGCAGTACACGTCGCTCAAGCGCACTTCCATCCTCAAGTGGCCACAATAGTAGCCCAGTCTCCACGACTAGCAGCACTGCTGCAATGTCCCCCCTGATTCCACCATGCACGTTAGTCAGGACCACCACATCCTTGTGCCTTTCACAACGTCACAAGTGTTGCAATTGCTTTGGCCTATGTCACGTTCTTATGTGCTCTCGGATCGAGAACAGAAACTTCTGGACGGGTTCGTTCATAGCCCCCTGTTGCAATACACCGCAGCCTTCCACGATAAATATTCTGGCCTCAGCATCAAATGCTTACCTGCTAGAATGCGACATAGCTTGGGCCTCAGCCTACCACCACCAAGGCAGACGCATCCGTCCCTCACGCTTAATATGACCTCTATCTCGGCTTCGACGAACTTAAAGGTTATGCAGCTTAATTGTACGGATTAGCTGGCAAGATAGAGGAGATAACTGAATTCATGAAGCTAAACAACATCAAAATCGCTGCCATTCAAAAGACTAAACTGAATACAAGACCTGACGTGCGAACTTGTGATGGGTACAATGTAAATGTCAGCAGATAGCAGAGCAAAAAACTGTAGGTCCTACCAATTTGTAGGGAAAATTCAAATCGGCACACCACAAATTGGAAGAGAAGCTTGGCGCAAAAATCTCTTAGGAGGTTTATGATGATATACCTGTTGTATATCGCGCCATATAGAGAGAGATAGCAGAGCAAAAAGATGACTAGGCATTCTCTGCAGTGAATGGAGACGCCTCCTAGAGACTGGAGACTAGAATTGCAGGCAACTACCACAGCTAGTCAGATATTTCCATCGTAAGCGCAGGGCTCCTCAACTGCGTCAACTGGCCATTTACTTACATTAGCATCTGACCATCTACCCATAATTCTCCCAATCGAGTAACCTACTAACTCCATTACATCCGAAAACCGTACTTTTATTAACTTTAACAAAGCAGACTGGGACCGTTTTACGGAGTATATAGAGCGCTTCTTCGCTGTCTTATGCACACCGACAGATGTACGCCAAGGTGAATGAGAGTTTCGCCAGGTTAACAATTCAGCCTCCGGTCGCTTTATTCCCGTCCGAGATTACCGGAAGCAGCGGATCGGGCAAGAGAACGTGACCAAGTGCGACTCATCAATCCCGTAGATCGCCGAATATTAGATCTCAACGCTGAAATCCGACGGACAGTGAACGAACACAAACTGACTAAGTGGAAACAACATCTGGAGATATGCAACTCCTCCAGCGGTGTCGCTAAACTATGGTCAACAGTCAATGCCCTATAAAGTCCGACCAAACACAACAACAAAGTCACAATTACATTTGGTGGAAGCGTCAAGTCGGACCTCAAGCAATGCGCGAGCTCAGTTTGCCGACAGTTTAGTTTGCAGCCACCTGCTGACAGGGCCAAGAGACGAGCCATATGTCGGACGCATAACCACAGACACAACGCAGCGCCTATTGTCACCGTCGCCGAGATCAAGAAAGCCATAATGAAGGCCAAACCCACAAAACACCTTGGCCACGGGGGCCAGAGTTATTTACCGGCTATAGAAACAGGCGATAGTGGTTCCCCTACTAAAACCTGGGAAGCCGGAAAGTAATAGAGAATTATATCGTCCGATATCTCTCCAGGCTTCTCAGCAAAAATTCGTCTCCTTTGTAGATGCCGTTCGGAGTCGGCAAAAAACTGTAGGTCCCACCAATTTGTAGGGAAAATTCAAATCGGCACACCACAAATTGGAAGAGAAGCTTGGCGCAAAAATCTCTTAGGAGGTTTATGATGACATACCTGTTGTATATCGCGCCATAGAGAGAGATATCTCTCCTGTGGACTATTACGAAGTTATTTGAGACCACTCTGCTCCCACTACACTGTAAACTTGCACTTGGCCGAACACTTCGATTAACAAAATCCTTGGAAGAGTGTTGTATAGATTTAGAAGGAGATTGCTTCTCAAACAAGCAACTGTATTTTGCGTGCTCCTGCCTCCATAAACCGTATAATCTGTATGTGTTCACCAAAAATGGACAAACGAAAAATATTGTGTACACACAAGTATTGCAAAATTTCATTTATTCTCAAAATAAACTTTTCGTCGTTTTTTGTTTATAATGCATATAATAGGGAGTGGGCCACAAAAAAACGGGTACGACTAAATGTAGTGCCTTCATGGGTTTGCCCATAAGTTGGGTATGAGCCCGTTTCCTATAAATGGTGCAAACTTTTACAAGTGTGAGTAATGATCCTACTCATGGCCCAATAATAAGGTGGTGTCAAGCTTAATTCGTTACTGTATGCACACAGACACTTCATTTGTTTTATTTTTGCTTCGGCGGCTTGTGCCAGATTGCATACAACTTTTTATACCTTTCATGAACATGAAATAGTATTATAACGATGCTCGTAAGTTGGAGAAGAAGAAAAGATAGACCCAAAAGGAACTAATGATCAGGGCGATGAGCTGAGTCGATTTAGCCATGTCCGTCTGTCCGTCCGCCTGTCTGTTTGAACACAAACTAGTCCCTCAGTTTTAGGGATATCTCGATTAAATTTGGTATGGGCCGCCATTTTGTAGTATATTAATCATTTGTCGAAACCAACAAGATCGGACTAATACAACGCATAGCTTCCATACAATCGATTGTTCCGATAAACTGGTTTTGACCTATAACTCTTCCAATTAAAAAGCTAGGAACGTAAAATTTTGCATGTTTGGTACATATAATATATGTAATGTGGCTAGTGAAAATCAGCCAGATCGGACCAACATAATATATAGCTTCCATATAATCGATATTTCTAATAAATGGGTTTTGGGCTATAAATTTTGCAATTAAAAAGCTAGGTGCCAGGGTATGGGGGTCCCCACGTTGGGCTAGAGAAAGGCGATGACAAATTTCGACCGCTCGAAAGGGTTGTTGGGACATTGGTATTGCAAGGAGCGGTGCGCATAGGGACTTACAAGTGTCTGTCCACCACAGGGAAAGTTTAAAAGCTCTTTCCTAGAAGGTTGCCACACGTCATTTTAATGGTGTGATGGGTACCGATGGGAAAAGATACTAGGGATGGCATCGTTGTTGGCTGGAATCGGAGACAATAGCAAAACGGCAAAGGAAAACGGTGTCCCGGTTCTAGCGATGTTACATATATGGGATCTTGCAGTTCATAAAAAGAATTGCATAAACTGTGAGGATAGCCACACCGAGTGTGCGCTGTGCGGTGAATTACGAGCGTGAAAATTTTTAAAGTTAAAGTAAACTTTTTTTTTTTAGTTGTTTTTCCCTGCCAAGTAATGGATGTCGTTAATAAGTTAATAATTATCAAGTACGCGGTACGAAATTATAAAGATTCAACGTTGTGAAGCCAACAAAAGCAAAAAAAAAACTTCCCATCTTATACGCCCTAACCAAAGCGAGGGTGCAAGGACCACTAATTACACCACCGACATTATTAAGCCATTACAAAGCTTCGCCTGCTAAAGATACCTGAAGGAAGGATCAATGACCCAGGCTAGGAGGAAAATCGCCCCACCAATCCATGTGTTTATATGTTAATATCCAAGTGCGGCATACATTCTAACCTGCGGGAATACCCATCCTAATATATGTCAGCTTTTGGAGCGGCAGGGAAATCTCACCTTCAGTTATCAATTTTCACTATTTCATACGGTTTTAACCATCAAATATAATGGTCGCCAATTCATACAACTTTTCACCTTAAGTGATCATTAAAGCCACCACTCACCAATCTTCTCCAACTTTATCGTTCACCATATGTTATAAATCTTCACCTTAGCTATCCTAGCGACAGCCACCACAAAAGCTTTTGGTTAACATAACCCAACGAGCAGAGGAAATGCCGTTTCGACGTACTTAGGCATAAGAATTATACACGTACGATGTTATTTGGTTTGATATTTCATACATTTTTTTCCTAAATCATATGTTATTTTTTTGTTGTGAAAGCCGTTTATCGGTCACGCGAAACACCAAAATAGTAACTTTTTAACACCCACTTTTTTATGAACAGCTGAATGTTACAGCCCCCAAACATCCCCCTTACCACCCAAGATAGCTCTTTTAGGTAGGATATAGTAGGATTTTGGGTTACATACCTAGATGGAAAATATCTCTGATTTAGAGAAATTAATGTTTGGTTTTCCAACGTGTTGACCGAAAAGCCCACAAGGAGGAACACAAAATTTGGCAGCTATTGGCACTTATAACATATGCAATGTGCGTAGTGAAAATCGTCAAGATTGGACTAATATTTTGTATAGCCCCTATACAACACATTTTTCTGAAAAACGGGGTTTGGGCTATGTATCTTTAAATTAACAGGGCAAGACCATCAAATTTTGCAGAGTTTGTACTTATTGTAGGTAAGGATCGGACAAAGATGCATGCCAATCTTCTTATCATGGGTTTTCTCCAGGTTTTGGCGCATCGTGAAGATCTGGTAGATGGAAGGCTTATTAGGTCTTTTTACCTTATACTCTTTATTTTTTAGATGATCCTTGTTTATATCCTTTATGTGGATAAAATCAGTACATCCAAATTTTGTAATGTAGTTTTCTCGACATTTAGTAATCTGTTTTATCAGCGTTTTGGAATCTACTGTATTATCTCTTAATAATAAACGAAAAGTAAAAAAGAGGAAATATAAGTATTTATGTCCCCGTATCTTACATGGATTTACTATTTAAAATCCTTTTTTACCGGTTGCATTTTCTGTTTAGTAACCTAAGACTCGGCACTTAAATAGTGCACTTCGGTGATTGTGGACCGATTGGCAGACGAAAAAACCATTGCTTACAAACCTTTCTGAGCAGTATTCAATCTACTTGTAAACCACTTATAAAAATTTAAAATTATTATAAATTCATGTCATTCAAGTTACAGCACTACTACTAACATATTATCGTTTCTTTGAAGGTTGCCGAATATTTAGCAAATTTTTGCTACCAGCTGAACACATTTCCGCAAATCATGGAACATCTTTTCATTTGATTGTAATCATCCACAGCACTGCTATAGTTATATCAATACTTACCGTTTCATTTGTTTGGTGTTTGGTGATCGCTAGTGCATATGGAATGTCCATAATAGTCAGCTGGTGAGTAAATATAATAAGTTTACCGTTCGTGAGCATGTTTGTAAGTATGAGAATAAAACGAGATGGACCCACCAATAACCGAAAAGATGGGGACTAGAAACTAGTCGCACAGCTTTAGGCATTTAGTGTGTGGCTGCCATTTTGTAATAACCCTTCAGTCAACTCTAGTATTTGTATACTAGTCAAATGCTAGTTTGGCGATGTGCTACGAGATGGCGATTGTCCGCTTCTACATCAGCACCATAACAATTTTCATACTAGTCAGCCTCTAATGGTACTATTCTCAGCTTGCTTGTCATCTACATACGAGGAGGTGACAGCTGCAATGACTATTGCAAATTATAGGAACAAGTGCAATTGGGCTATAACAATTGTCAGTAGTCACGATGACAAGCTGCCCCAGAATAGGGCAGTAAATCAGCAATATACCATTTGACATTATATAAATCAATATTATACAGTTAGCATACTAGTCATTATATACATCAAGATCATACCAGTTGGCATACTAGTTTATCTTTGCATCAATATCACGCCAGTTACTATACCGCTTCATAGTAGGTTAGTTAAATTTAAAAAAAAATTAAAATTTAAAACGGCCAAACTAGATTACAAAACTATTTATTGAAAATTCAGTCATCAGATATATAATATATGTGTCTATCAATATAGTTATTAATTTGCTGTATTAAACATTGAAGCCAATTGTAATAAAAATATAGTCGCTATTCAAAGCAATTTTACTCTTGGAAAACATGTATAAAAATAAATTTTCTTCTTTTTTTAATAACAGTCCATTTTTGAAGGATTTTTATAATAGATTTGACAGGTATATACTCTAGGGCACTTCACTGCACTTTCCCCTTTAAATTTTAAAATTTAATTGAAACATTATGTGCAAAATTGTAAAATTTAATTGAAACATTATGTGCAAAATTTTAAAGTTTAAATGTTAATCTTATAGAGAATCTAATCCATACTTATAAAAATATATTAAATTTTTTTAAATGGTCTATTTTTAACCAAATTGTTATAGTATGAGTCTCTGCTAGTCGTCTTCTATGCGACTCTATTGGAGGCTCGCTGTTTTTGAGTTCAGGTTACGTTGTAAATAGAACTTGATAAATATTTCTTGATATCATATTTTATTTAATTAAACTGTATTTCACAAGCACAATTAGTCAAACCTGAAAAATAATAACAATTTATCTTTTCAATATATCTTTTATGTATTTGTTGAAAACATTCTCTTTAGGAAAGGTTAATTTTGATAATTCTAAAAATAAATGTTATTTACTTACATTATTGCTTTGATAAATGAAGTGGCAAAATATGTGGTTTCATTTGAGCACTGCTTACTTGTTGTTGCTTCGCTGCTTTGTTGCACGTGGCAAAAAAAAATAAGCGTGCTTTTGCTGCACGTACGTACTATATGATCTGCAACCCAAATGTACTATTTGAAGCAAGAAATTATCAAGTGAATTATGATTTCTCTATAAAAACTATTATATACGATAAAGCTGGATCTTTAATTTAATTAAATGAATGTTTAAAAACTCAGAATATTGGTTAAACAAAAAATTAAATGTAATATTCGTGTCGGAATACTTTCTTTGAAGTTTTGTTGCTACTTATGATAGCGGAAACTTTGCAGACACTTAGACTGGTATGAAGAAGCCCACGAAATTCTAGTTAATAAAATATAATATTTGGTGACTACCTTGGCAGTTGATTGCGGGGATATTGATCATTTGGGATTGGGCTTCAACTGTTGCAATTAAAAAGTTGGGAACGTAAAATTTGCAAGTTTTGTAATTATTACATATGTAATGCGGCTAGTGAAAATTAATAAGATTGGAAACCTATATAATTTATCATACAACCGACTTTTTCGATAAACAGGGCAATTAACAAGGTAATAAAGGCAGTGTAACCCTGTCCAATCTGTCTCGTCCCACCCTTAAATTGTCATCCCCGGAGCAAACCCTGGCAGCTGGGTTGCTCCATTGTCTCCTGTTACGGGCTGGGGTCGAACCCAACCATGTACCAAGGGATTGTATCTGCTGCGTTTGCTGGGAGAAAATTTAAATTAAACGGTCGCATTCGGTTCAATGCGCCAAGTGCAAGAGATGGCTACATAAATCTGGATGCTCAGGGCTTAACACTGCCATTCACTGACCCCGTACTTTCGAGGCACCATGCTGCACACGCCTCTGGCGCTCCCTTACCGCCCCTACCAATTTCAAGTAGCCACAATGGTGGCTCAGTTTAAACGACTGCGGTGTCTCCATCTCGCACGGCCGCTCAACACTCCTATCCCCTCCGAAATAGGCCAGGTACGACATCGCCGAGTGTCAGTCCCCTCCTTCTCTGTCCCCAATGCCCCCCCCCCCCCTGCTTCCAGCTTGCACGTGAACCAGGACCACCACCTCCTCGTACCTTTCACTACGTGCACCGCTTGTCGGCAAAGATTATATACCCCTGCGACATCGGTCAAGTGCAACAATTGCCTTGGCCTGTGTCACACCCTTATGTGCTCTGGGCTCGAAAACGGAAACCTCTGGACGGATACGTTCATAGCCCCCTGTTGCAGTACACAGCCGCCTTCCACGCCAGATAACTACGGCCATGGCGCTGTCAACTCTAGACTGCGACATAGTTTACACACTTCAAAATTTTACAGCTGAACTGTAACGGATTAGATGGAAAGATCGCGGAGATAACTGACTTTATGAAGTGGCAAAACATCAAAATCGCCGCGATACAAGAGATAAAATTGAACAAAATATCAGACTTACGAACTTGTGATGGGTATAATGTACATCGAAAAGACCATCCCAGCGGTCATGGGGGTGGCTTTGCGTTCATTACACATCACTCTTCACATTATAATCTATTTTCCCCTGACGTCCACTCCAGGGACTCTACCTAAGAATGCCACGGCTTAGTAGTCCGGTCAGGCGACGTCGACCTGCAAATTATAAACATCTACATTCCCCCTGCCACGTGTTGTCCTAGAGATTATCATCCCGACATTAGTGCGTTGCTAATCCTCGGCGACTTCAACGCACATCACGATCTCTACCACTCCAACTTGCCAGGAGACAGCAGAGGGCACCCAATTGCAGATCTAATAGACAACTCAGCATTCTGTACAGTCAATGGAGATGCCCCCACCAGGGTGGCAGGTAACTGCCACAGTTCGCCAGACATCTCCATAACGAGCGCGGGCCTAATTAACTTTGTCATCTGGCGACCGATGCTTACATTAGCTTCAGACCACCTACCCATCTTACTCTCCGTTGAACGACCGACCGACTTCATAACGACTGATAAACTAACATACATCAACTTCACCAAAGCGGACTGGGACCGCTTTACAGACTAGACAGAGCGCTCCTTCGTTGCCTTACCCACTTCGACAGACGTACGCAAAGGTGAAAGAGAGTTGCGCAAGGTCATTGATTCAGCCTCAGGCCGCTTTATTACTGCTAGTAGAATACCAAAAATCGTCCGAATTTTCCTGCAGAAGCTGCGGCGATGGCAAGAGAACGTGACCAAATGAGACTCATCCATCCCGCAGATCCCAGAATCAAAGATCTCAATGCGGAAATTCGTAGGATAGTCAACGAACACAAACTGACCAAGTGGAAACAACACCTCGAGGCATGCAACCTCTCCGCCGGAGTCGGCAAATTATGGTCGACTGTCAAGGCCCTATCCAATCCGACCACATACAATGACAAGGTCGCCTTACATGCGGCGACAGTGTCAAATCGGACGCCAGGAAATGCGCGAGCTTCTTTTGCCGGCTGTTTATAATACATCCACCTGCGGATAGGACTGAGAGAAGAGTCATCCGACGTGCGCACAAACACAAACACTCCACTGCGCCTATTGCCGTCTCAGTCGCAGAGGTCAAGGAAGATATAATGAAGGCCAAACCCTCAACACCCATCGGACCCGACGGAATCGCCATGAAGATGATCAGACACCTAGGCCACGAGCGACTGAGTTACTTAGCGACTCTTTTCAACCTCTCTCTAACAACTTTCGTGATACCTGAGATATGGAAACAGGCGATTGTAGTTCCCCTACTAAAACCAGGGAAGCCGGCGAACCAAGGAGTTTCTTATCGTCCGATGTCCCTCCTTTCGCCGGTTGCGAAATTACTAGAGACCATTCTGCTCCGTTACTTTATTGCAAATCTGAAATTGGCTCCGCAAATCTCACAGCAGTACATCCGCTTTGAATGCCATTACAACACAGATAAATTATGGTTTGAATCAACACCCACCAAACCATAGCACGGTTCTCGTGGCACTTGACCTATCAAATGCATTTGATACGGTCAAGCACGCCAAACTCCTTCGAGACCTGGAAGAGACACCGCTCCCTGCCGGCCTTAAAAGGTGGACCGCTAATTACCTCAATGGTCGACAGGCATCAGTCAAATTCTCTCTCCCCTTTTGTTTAATTTCTATATTTTGAGAAGAGCCTGATGACAATTTAGAGTGTTCGGGCCCATTGTTCAGGGCGAAGCACTGTTAGCAACAACAACAACAACAGTAATAAAGTCAATTTTTTGCAGAGTTTGTACTTATTGTAAATAAGTATCAGATAGTGAAAACCGTGGTGCGTATTCATGAAACGTAAAAAACTTTCGGCACAGCCGAATACAACTCTCTCCTTACTTGTTTTAAAATAAATACATGTCTAGATAATTTTGCAGGTGCCCCCTAAGATCCGCGAGCCGACCAATGTTAGACATTCTTCCAATATGGTTTGGTGCTTTTATCAATGTTCTGACAGTTAAGACTTGTGGAGGATTAGGTCTTTTCGTAACCTGTATTGTGTATTTCTTTCTGGTATGTATGTTGCTTAAGTTATTTAGTAGAATTCACAAACAGCCCTATTACTTTTGTCAATGTCTATTTTTGTAAGAGTATTTTACCCGCTACAAATACAGTACTGTTTTGAAACCAGGTACAATCTCTCTTCAGGCTAATATGTATATTGAGTGGGTCGATTTGTATGGACGAAAGTTAATCGATATCGCGCCATCGATTTTTCGATAGCTTTTGTTCTCAGGAAAAAAAGTTCCACTACGCATAACCAAAAAAATAATTTTCGAGCCTGCGAAATTTCATTTTTTTGACTTTTTTCAACTTTGTTTTTTCAGGTTTTTTTCATGACCTACTTAAAAAATTTTCGTTTGATATTAAAATTTTCATGTATACCCTGACCGACCCAAAAATGTCCGCTAAAAACGTTGGCGATAACAGTTTTTTGAAAAAAAAAAAAAATATTTTTTGGGTTTTGGGGAGTGGTTTGGTCAAAAAATTTACCCTTTCGTAATTTTTTTTAAGCGTTTTTTCAGCATACATGCAAAAATATTTTCCGTGAAAACGAATTTGTCTCATATTTCCTGTCCCACTTAAAATATACCCTTTCGCCAGGGAAAAAATAAAAACAAAATCGTTGTTTTATTTGGATGGCCGTAAATGCTCTACCCAGCAAACATAAATATAAAAATTGTCCCATTAAAAACTTAATAATTGTTATTTTTATTTTATTGAAAAAAGTTAGACCATTACCGAGTATAATGTGGGGAGGTGTGTTGGCAATATCCACGCAATACATTTATCATCGGAACTCGTACCCATCCTAAATCATGGTGTCATTAACTCTTTCTTTCCTATCATTTAGAAATCGGCAAATGTATTACTTCATACGTCCACTTTTCGTCGGTGTAGTGAAACAATAATGCATGATCAGGTTGCTGAACATGTATATGAGGGTAATTGTCCCATTAAAAACTTAATAATTGTTATTTTTATTTTATTGAAAAAAGTTAGACCATTACCGAGTATAATGTGGGGAGGTGTGTTGGCAATATCCACGCAATACATGTATCATCGGAACTCGTACCCATCCTAAATCATGGTGTCATTAACTCTTTCTTTCCTATCATTTAGAAATCGGCAAATGTATTACTTCATACGTCCACTTTTCGTCGGTGTAGTGAAACAATAATGCATGATCAGGTTGCTCAACATGTATATGAGGGTAATTTATCACTTTTATATCTGATTGATGCATTCGACTGTATTAACCATACTGTTGAATATTACTAACTGGCATCATCAGCTTTTGGGCAACTAGTGCAGTTTATGTACACATGTGCGTACGCATTTACAAGACTACGTGAGGCCACTATTCCGTTGGTCATGCCACTATGCAGTTGCCCGATCGATATGTGAGGACCCAAAACCACCGGTTTTAGAGTCCCGCACATGAACACACTCTTCCTTAATTTTTATATGAATATTGTGAAATCATGAGTTTCTAAATTTTTTGGAACACCGTATGCTTTTTTATATATATATTTGAATACTTATTTTATTATACCAAATTGAATTCCGCGGTATAAATTGGTATAAATACACATATTTTTCTGGATGCTCTAATAAAAATTTTTCTCCGAACCCCCTAATAATTTTCAATAACTAGGCAAAAAAACATGAGCCGCTAACCAAGCGACAATTCTAGTTTGCAATAAACAAATATTTCACAAACAAAGTAACCGGCATTCCAGCAAGCGAAAGGGTCAGCCAACTCAAGCAGCGGTGCTTTGTTTACATTTACGCGCAAGTTACGTCACCTGGCCATTCCACTCCAACAGAAAACCGAATTGAGGTTGACTGGTCAGCGTAACGCTACACCAAATAAAGTAAACAAGTGCATTGCACCAAGACAATTTCGTAAATATTTATTAGAGAATCAAGCAATTAGCTCACAACAAAATAAGTGCATTGACACTTACGAAATCAATAATGAAATATTTCGATACCTTAACCAATAGTTCAATTTTGATGACTAAACATAAAAATATTATAAACAAGCTTGTAAGAACTTTTGTAAAGCAATCAATGTATGAACGTTAATCAATAAAGAAGTGATTTTTTTTAAATCAAGTCGTTCGACCAGACTTGTTTGGCGCAGTCAACGG
Source organism: Merzomyia westermanni (assembly GCA_949987695.1). Taxonomy (NCBI): domain Eukaryota; kingdom Metazoa; phylum Arthropoda; class Insecta; order Diptera; family Tephritidae; genus Merzomyia; species Merzomyia westermanni. The sequence goes on along the minus strand of OX465290.1, from coordinate 112,763,138 downwards.
AGATCAATTCTAAAGAATTGATAGAACCAAAGTTTCGGGAAATACAAATCTGAAGATTTGATCGCGAAACATAGCAAATCCTGAAGGACTTTGCAAGTGGCTCTGTGAAAATCAACCGAAGTTGAACTACTAAAGTGGAACAAAAATCTAAAGATTTGGCCACAAAATAAAGCATGTTCTGAAGGACTTTGCAAGTGACTCTGTGAAAATCAACCGAAGTTGAACTACTAAATTGGAACAAAAATCTAAAGATTTGACCACAAAATAAAGCAAGTTCTGAAGGACTTTGCAAGTGACTCTGTGAAAATCAATCAAAGTTTAACTAATAAAGTGGGACAAAAATCTATAGATTTGACCACAAGTGAAACAAGCAAATCCATAAAGACAAATATCATCACGGATCGAAACCTCTGAACACTTGATCGAGAATACTAATCCTGAAGGACCTCACTACTGAACTCAAAGCAAGTATGGAAAATCAACAGCAACAACTGGCAATTCCCGTGACGGAACTCATCAAGGAAGCATCAAGGATAAAAGAATTCCGGGGTGACCGATCATACGACCTATCCGCCTTCATCAGGGAAGTAGAATTAGTACTACCTCTATTTAACGAAAATGCGACGCTCAAAGAGTTCGTATTCCAACGCTACATTAGGACAAAGATCCAGGGAGCAGCCCTTAATACAATTCGAACTTTGATGTGAACAGACCGATTGGACCTTGTCAGTGTGGCTTCAGACCTGGTAAATCTATCATCGACCAGATTTTTACAATACGCCAAATCTTGGAAAAACCCCGTGAAAAAAGAATCGACACACATCATCTCTTTGTTGATTTTAAAGCCGCTTTCGATAGCACGAAAGGGAGCTGCGTATAAACTTATACGGCTATGCAAAATGACCTTGAGCAACACCGCCAGCTCGGTCAGAATTGGGAAGCACCTCTCCGAGCCGTTCGAAACTAAACGAGGTTTCAGACAGGGTGACCCCCTATCGTGCGATTTCTTTAATTTAATGCTGGAGAAAATAATACAAGCTGCAGAACTTAACCGCGCTGGAACAATATTTTATAAAAGCGTGCAACTGTTGGGGTATGCTGACGATATTGATATCATTGGCCTTAACAACCGCGCCGTAACTTCTGCTTACTCCAAATTAAAAAAAGAAGCGGAGAAAATGGGATTGGTGGTGAACGAGGGCAAAACGAAGTACCTTCTGTCATCATGCAGCGCATTCGCGCCTTGGCAACCAAGCCAATGTTGGCAGCAATAATTTCGAAATAGTAAAGGACTTCGTTTACCTGGGAACCAGCATTAACACCAACAATAATGTTAGCCTAGAAATCCGACGAACAAATGCTACTTCGGACTGAGTAGGCAATTAAAAAGTGAAGTCCTCTCTCGCCGAACGAAAATAACACTCTACAAGTCACTCATCGCACCCGTCCTGCTATATGGTGCCTAAGCGTGGACACTAACAATATCTGAGAGGCGGCTGTGGGAATATTCGAGAGAAAGGTTCTTCGAAAGATTTGTGGACCTCTACGCGTTGGCGACGCCGAGTACCGAAGAAGATTTAATGATGAGCTGTATGAACTTTACGCAGACGCCGACATAGTTCAGCGATTTAAAACACAGCGGCTTTGCTGGCTAGGCCACGTAGTGCGAATGAACGAAGATGCTCCAGCCCAGAAGGTATTCTTAGCGGCACCCGCCGGTGGAAGCAGAGGAAGAGGCAGACCACCACTCCGATGGAAGGACCAAGTGGAGACCGATTTGCGATCCCGCGGTGTTTTCAATTGGCGCCAGTTGGCGCAACGAAGAAACGACTGGTGAGCTATGTTGGACGGTCAATATCGCCAGGGCGATTAGATGACCATTTAAAAGAGAAAGGAGAATGCAAGCGGACATAGCATAAAGAAGGAAAGGAAAAAGCATTGTTAGCACACGACGGGAATGCAGCAAATTTAGCAGCATCACACATAGTGAGGAATATATGGCCAGCTGATCTAAGCAGCGCTAGCACCAAGCGCGAGCATATGATAGCGGTGGAAAGGGGGCATTCCTGGTGGAAAGGGGCACACATAAAAAGTTATGGAACTATTAATATAAAGTAAATCATATTGCATATATATATCGAGCTACGGTAAATAATGTAGTAATCTAAGATTTTTTATTGTAAAATAACTGTCCGCCTGCGCGCGGACAAGTATAAAAGGGCGACAATTTCGCTAAGTCAGGGGAAGCTAGATAGGCATAGTATCCTGCTGACGCATTGGTCAGCGGTGAAATAAGTTCCCGGCATTTCCTAACTCATGAGCTTTACATTTTATATACAGTGGGGGTTTTTCTAACACTATTGTTTGGAAGGCTAGTGGGGTTTCCTACCTCCGCAACCTTTAGAAGATTTATACACAGTGGAGATTTTTTCTAACTCCGCTGTCGGGATGGTTAGTGGTGGTTTGCTACCTCCGCAAACTTTAGTAGAGCAGAGTATGATTAAGGCATATGCGGTGGGTTTTCCTAGCCTCGCCGTATCAGAAGTAGTTTTGAAGTAACACTGAATTACCTAAACGAACATACATTTGGATAAAACTTATTAAACAGGGTTTTCCTTTTGTACAGAAGGCGGTAGGAGATTTTCTCTATTCCACAGGAATCCTGGACAGACTGAGACCGGCTTGAAAGGAAAAGTCCGTCACAAATATGTTCGGCAGGGTACACAAACAACTACATTTCTCTCGATTCTCTTTAAATACTGAGCCACTAACATAACAAAACCAGTCTTGTTTTAATTCTTATGTTGTACCATTTGGGTGCCTGGCCACTGTGATATTCCCGGCAATTGCCATGCGGATCTCTTGGCCAGAGCTGGTACGCGTGACACAGATGTGGCTGACTCCAGTACACTGGATATTCCCCTTACCACCTGTAGTTTGCTTCTGGGCAGGTGGGCTTCGGAACAGTTAAGCAAACGCTGGGCTGACACCACCTCATGTCAGGTGTCGAAGTCCTTCTGGCCAGTAGTTGACTCCGGGCGGTCAGTGGAATTACTTAGGTTCCCCAAGTTACATCTTTCCACGATGATAGGGGTGTTGACCTGGCACTGTCCGATGGGGGTCCATGCGGTGCGGTTAAATATTCTTGAAGACCCGAGCGGCGTAAGCTGCATGGAGGACGACGAGGTGGAATCATCAAGTCATTTCATGCTCAGTTGTCCAGCGTTTGCTAGGACTAGGCGCAGGTATCTCGGTTTGGATGTTCTTAGGCCTCCGGAAGACGTGTCGAAAATCGATGTGTCCCAAATCCGGAGTTTTATTGTCGCTACGCAGCACTTTGCCAAGTAATCCTAAGTTAGTGTCACCGTTTAGAATGTGGTATCACAACGGACCTTCAAAGTGTCCAAGTGAGCGGCCCACCTAGTGGGCTGCTACCACCTAACCTAACCTAACCTAACCATTGTACATACTGAGAAAATAATAAACTTTGCATTTTAAAATAGTGTCCTGAGTGTTTAGTTCATTCCTTAACATTTTTGGTGGCTCCTGTGAGGAACTTTTTATAGTGGCCAGAAAATTAATAGAAATGACAGCATTAAATTTACTCAAGTCAGCACGTACATCTATCATACGTATTTGGCCGCAAAACCAAGATGATACCTTCAATCCTGACTCTATTGAAAGTCAGCAGCTTTTGTGAAGTGCACGACAACATTTTTCCCGCTTTTTGGATAACCACATAGCGTTAGTAGCGGCTACACAAGAGGGGGTGAGATTCCAGAGCATGATGAGTTGCTCACTACTACCAAGAAAGTGTTGAACAAGGTGTCCATCAAATTGAAGCGGAAGATGTCGCAACCACCAAGGATGATCAACTCTGGGTATAGTCACTCCCCCGGTATGAGCTTGGAGCCATTATTGAACGTGACGGTGAACCAAAAATTGGCTTGTGTGTAATGACATGTTTCAAACGCTTGTTCATAATCTACAGGACTTGGTTCCCACTTATCAACTCGTCAAACTGCCACAGTATGTCAAAGCGGAAAAGGTTGCACTCATTGGCGGTTTATACACTGGCGGCTATGAAGAGGTATGGGCGAGTTGAAACTACGATATTATAATCCCCATATTTTATCTGAAACCCATGTTCAGCGGGTGATGAATTTACCGGCGTAGCCGCAGCAACCTCGTGGGGCGATAAATAGCATTCTAGACTACGTACAATTTCTTCAGGGCTCCCCACTGCGGCCCGCACAGAATGGGGAATGAGTTTCAAGAATAATGACATTCCGCAGTTAGAAGAGTTCATAAGTTCTATTGAGATGGCTATATTTAGCACTATTTTACCTAAGGAAAGAGTTACATCGCAGTCAATGAAGACACATTCACTCAGCACCGCCAGGGCATTGTCCAGCGTGTTCGGAGGCCCATTGCATTATGAAATGTCGATAATTTCGGAACATGTCAGTGCATAAACGGTGGGAGTTAGCAAGGCAGATCGCCATATGTTTTAACTGTCTTAAGAGCGGTCATAGTACTCGAGAGCGTACTCGAGTACCTACTTCTACTGCAGCTACAAGCACTCCTAGTGAAGTATCTTCTACAAGTGAACCTAAGGTTATTCCTCGACAGCAATGACTGCCGTGTTAGGTCCAGTCATTCCTTTCGTAGAGCGATCGGATCATCCTTCTAGTCACAGCCAAGATATTTATTCGGGATAGTATTGGACGTATGCACGAATGTCGTGCTATTTGTGACACCGGATCTCAGGCGAGATTTATGAGTGAATCATTACTAAATCCTCCTAGACTTCCCTGTAAATATCGAATACATGGCTTAACCAAGGCTTTTCCACGAGTGCGAAGAGCTTCGTCCAGGTTACAATACAATTGCGTGTAGATGAACAGTTTCAAATAGAATTTATGTGCTATGTAATTTATTCAAAAACAACATTCGGCAGCATTCGCCCAATTTACCCTTATCCGACGCAACATTTGGTACTCCAGGCCCTGTGGATCTTTTCATGGGTAAGGATGTCTGGCTACCACTTATTTTACACAATGTTCATTGTCGGTTGAGCCCTGCGAGGCTGACGACACCACTGATCGACTGTTACAATGTTTTTGGGAAACCCAGCTACCAGCAATTGCACCAATGTCCGAAGCCGACGTTTGTAAAGACATTTTCAATACCACAGTTACCCGATCCCCCGAAAGGCGTTACTGCGTGCAGATACCGTTTCGTCCATGCTCGAATACGAGGAGCTGGGGCACATGGAGGCCCTCGATACCGTGGTAAAGGATTCAAGCCAATGTTACTACATTCCTCACCACGCTGTTGTGACCAATTATCATGTCGTACGTCAGCCAAAACCACAAATTGCATTTCCTTAAACGATACACAATATTCTGGGTCACCACTTCAAGATAATTTGGTTGATATTGTCCTCCGATTGCGTCGCTATGCAGTAGCTTTAACAGCCGATCTAAAAAAGATGTTCCTGCAATTGTTGGTAGATCCAATGCATCGAAAGGGGCAGCAGATTCTTTGGAAAGAATCTTCTAATGAGCCCTTGCACACATATCAACTCAAAACTGTAACATATGGAATTCGAGCACTATGGCAGTGTCTACTTGATAATTGGAATGTTATCGCTGACGACAGCCGGGGAGCCGCAGGACGTAACAGCATTCTTTAAAGCTCTTATGTAGACGTCTACTTAAACAGATTTCACACAACATAACTTGATGGCATTCTTCGCCAAGGTAAATTTGAGTTAGTTAAATGGAACTCGAATTGTAAGCATACCATCACGGCACTCAGCGGCAATGAATCATCAAGCATGGAAATAACCTAAGGCTATTCCGACATCACGGTATTGAGTCTACATTGGTACCCTATCAAGGACTTGTTTTTCAAGGTTAAGGTATGTAAGGTTGATTGCATCCCTACTGAGCGTACGGTATTGAGTGACATAGCCCGATTATACGATCCACTGGGATTGTTGGCGCGGGTCGTCGTGACGGCGAAAATAACTGTACAAAAGCTTTGGGTGGCCAAGCTTAGCTGGGACTCTCCTTTAAAACCGGATTTATCAGAAATATTGTTGAAATGCAGAGAGAGCCTAACTGCGCTCGAAAGGATAATAATTCCCCGTTAGCTTGGCTGCTTGGTCGGAAGCATCTAGACCAACATTACACGGCTTTTGTAATGCTAGCGTGAAGGCATATGCTGCAGTCGTTTACATAGCGTGTGTAACGTAGCGTTACAATAATCCCCCCACTGTAACTTCACTTAAGCCTAAAATCATGCAATAACTGCTCGACACAAACACAGCTGATCCACAGCAACAACGGCATGGTGATCACCGGCAGCCTGCACAAATTCATACCCAGGCAAATAACACACCATGGCAAGCGGTGAAATTCTCCACCATTTCATAACCCTCCCCATATAAAGGAATGATTTCCCGATTTTTGAATCATTCACTCCAGGTGAGTCAGCGCCAGTAGTCGCCTTTTGGCTTATCGCTCCGCTGACTGGCTAAGTGGAACGGTCGTGCTGCTTCGGCGGCGTACTGACGTTCCCCTTAGCCCTGACCCTAGCTATGGGACGGGTTGCGGGTCGTCGGGAGTGCAGTTTTGCTTTAAACACAATACTCCCCCTCGAGCATCAAATCTTCCTACATGGCATAGAGCCGGTACACCGCCACCCCTCTCTCCTGACATCTACAAAGATAGTGTGCGAATACGAGCGGGGGACGGAGGTGTTCAGCGAGGGGCCAGCACTCTGGAGGAGTCACTCCTTTTTGATTGGGTGAGTCGGTGGAGTGGTTGCTTTATGGCTTTTCGCTCCGCCGATTAGCTGAGTGGAAAGACCGTGCCGTTCCGGCGGCGAACTGATTTCCACTTAGATCTGGCTCCGGGGCAGACCGATGGGTGGGCGAGGGGTAATAGCGCTGTGCCTTTAGGGTGCACCTCCCCTCAGCCCTCCGATCGGCCCACGAAGTTCTAGTTTGAACAACTCTGCCTTCTATTCAGCCGCCTATATGGCGTGCGCTGATGAACGCAGTGGTGTTCAGCCACAGAGCCAGCACCCTAACCGGATTCACTCCAGTCTCTTTTCAGAGATACCGCTCCACCAAACCGCCGCCCCTGGAATACCGGCACAGAGAGACAGCCTCAGAGTATCGCCCCGCCAAGTCGCCGCCACTGGAATATCGGCACCGAGAGACAACGTCAGGTAAATAAGCCGCCTACTGACCCGCTCCGCTATCCTCGCCTCAGTAGTCTTCCGACCCGACGCTCGCTGCTCCGCCGCGCTACTTCTGCTCCCGGTGAGTCGCCGCCCAACCGTTGCCGTTTTCCAGCTGTGCCAAATCCGCCTTACCGTTTCGCCGTTCAGCCGCTGTTCAACTGTTGCTACGCCGCCCCTTTACACCGCACTCTTGCTTCCGTGTGTGTGTGTGTTCGATCTTAATGCACATATATCGTGTTATTCGTTAGCTTTGTGAGCTTTACCTCAGCCTTCGACAAAACCCACCTCATACGTGTATAAATTAAGACGGCGATCCTAAATTTAGTCTAGTTGCAGAAAAAACCAAGGTCGGCCCGCCAAAGGGAACCACAATCCCGAGTCTCGAGTTGTCTGCAGCCCAACTCTTAGTCAAGTAATGTTCGTCATGCTCTTCGCTTGGAGGATAGCAACTTTAATTTATGGAGCGACTCCATGATTGTTCTTCACTGGATACGTCGTCAACCGTCCACGTTGAAATAGTTCGTTGCGTACCGCAGAGCATACACCTAATCGAAATCAGGTATGGTACATAGCTTCACATTAGATCCGAATTTAACCCATTTGACTGTGCTAGTGGTGGCGTTCTAGCAGCCGAAATGGAGAAAAATCAGCTTTGCTTTACTACTCCAGTATGACTATAAAGCATTATCAGACAAGCCTATTTTGACTAGCGACGAACAAAAAGGTATTGATAGTGAAAGTCATCGCATGAGAACACAGCCTAGCAATGCAGTAGAGTCATAATTGCTGATGACGTCGTGCAGTAAACAGCAAATACCCTTAGTTGAAAGATTTAGTCTGCTGGAAGGTTTGCTCAATACTACCGCAAGCATCCGACGCATTGTGCCAATATCGTTCAAATGAGGTGGTTACTGCAGAGGAAAAAGAATGGGCATTGAGCGTTCATATACGTCAGAGTTAAGGTAATGTATTCCAAACCGAAATCACTACACTCCAGCTTCATTCCAGGTTTAGTGCGGCGAGTAAACTACTTTCGTTGGATCCCATTCTGGACGAACAAGGTATTCTTCGAGTAGGTGGGCGGTTACCGTGTGATATGAAGCACCCTATCATTCTCTCTCAAAAATGTGCATTACTGGTCATGGCCGCACGCCGACGTTGCATTCATAGTGAAATACAGGCAATGGTTCACTATTTATGGTCGAAATTCTCGATTATACATATGCACCGACTTGTAAGGTCGTTGTTTAGGCCCGACGCCTGAATTTCCTAAAAAGTGTGCCACCCTAATATCACTTTGGACTTTGTGCAAATCTCCAACACCAATCCGCCCACATGTATGTACACGTTTGTCAGCACATCTATTAGGCCCGGTCGATTTGTGGTGAGGCAAAAAAATCGCCCTTTGCTCTGTGAAAATCATATGCTAGGGATCAAAATAAGAAACTTTGCGGAAGGAACCATACCTCTAAAACGAATTCTGATGTCCCCCAATTTGGGTCGAACTTTTGGGTAGGGGCAAATTTTGAAAAATCCCACTTTGACCCATTTAGAGTGCTCCAATCGAGTCCAAACGTATGACCGACCCCCACTAACTTTGGAGGCCCGACCCACCGATGCCAGTGGCAGACCCCCTGGAACCCCCGTGGGGGTTCACCATACAAACATTTAAAAAAATCGCCGGTTTTGCACTTTACATGAAAAAATCAGCGAAATGCCTGTTTTTTCTTTATTTTGTTTTTTTTTTTATAATAATATTTATTTATAATAATATCTATTTTTTCTCTTAAGTAATTTATTTAGTCAGAACATATGTAAATGAAAAAATTAATTTAAGTGAGTTATAGAAAAGAAACTAAAAAAATTATTGTTTGAAGTCTTTTTTACTTTCAAGTCTGGGCAATTTCGCACGGCTCTCTAATGTCGTCGCCATAACAGCCTCTACATTTTCCGGTATAACCCGTTTTGAAACGCTAGCTAGCAATTGAACATGTCGTTCCGTTCCTTGTATGTGTGATGGAATTTTTGGATCATTAAACGGTGGATCATCTTGATTTAAATATTCTTTCAATGTATCGTACGGAATGCTTCGCGTGAATGGTGGTTCAAATACGATATTTATATCATTCAAATTGATCATTTCCGTATAACGTGTGCAATTAAAGTTTATATCTGGTTTTTTATAAACTCTAAGTTCCATTGGCTCGTCAACATCGGTTCGATAGCGTAGAATTTTCTTGATGGCACAGTCGCGCTTTTCTTTCCTATCAGCAAACAACATTGATAACAAGATATTTTCCGAATGCGCATAATATGAATTATCTTTAATTACTTGATTGACAGTTTTGCGTAAACGAGGTTGTAGAAATCGTGACCAACCAATGAACTTGAAAAATAATGCACTGCCGTACACGACAGAGCTGTAATACTTGATATTGAAGTACATTGGCACATAACATTTAATTATAAATTCAACCAGAATTCTTAAATTTGCATCTGGATTTTCCGTTGTCACTTATAATCGCAATAATCTAGCGGCCTTGGTGAGCCACCGAGAATGTAAAATTTTCCCTGGTTTGATGTTAGCCAGATCCATCGGAACCACGCCGCTAGAAATTGCATGGGCCATGTCGTATAAGTACTTGGAATCGGTGGAAAATTCAATTTTTTCTGGAGCAGGGGCATATTTTGCAACTCAATTTTCTGGAAGCCGTCCACCACCTGAAAATATATAATAATTAAATAATTAAAAATGGTTGACAATTATAATAAATGAGTGATAGCAATAACTTACCGGAAGAGTTTCACAAGTTTCGATTTGACGGCTCAGTTTTCCGGTTGCCGATCTTGGTCCAGTGCTGGTTGATTTATCCAAAGCTTCAAACAAATGCCGAAACGGAAGTTCGTTTAAGTGTAGAAGGCAAACAAACCAATGCAATGGGCTTTTTGTAACAAATCGTCGTATAATTCCACCGTGTGGGCTAGTGTTTGTTACCTCACCGTCAGTGCATATTCCAATTAATGCATCCAGTGATATATTTTTATCGTTGAAAAAGCCATTTAATTTGGTTGTTTTTTATTCAGCGATTTTATGTTCCAGTCTTACGTAACCAATCAATTCAGAATTGGGTTCTCTCGAAATAACAAGATGAGGTTCTTTAACCATCCTAGTATGATACTTCTCATCAATTTTATCTATCGTTAAAGTATCATCTTTTCGGCCATCGAATGAAAACGCTAACAAATTGGTATCATCTAACCCTTGCGAAGCACTTCTTGACTGAATTTCTCTTTTTCTCTGCGAACTTTCGATTTATCCATGATGAGAGGTTTCCCATTTAAAATCTTGCAAAAGAGCGGTTCCCAATGCTGATGCTACTCTGTCAGGCACACCAAATCTGTCACATAACAAGGCAAAGTTAAAACAATCGTATCTCTCTGTTTATTGTGAACTTGTGCTTCTATCTTCATATCTTCTTGAACCGGTGGCGGTGCGTATGTTGAATCATCGGGATCTTGGTATGTTGGCATTGATGACATAGATGTTGCTCCTTGCTCTTCAGTTTCCATCATAAATGCATCCATTGTTAGTCTTCTCTAATTATGTTGATCGTGCATGAACTCTTTGAGGCGTTCGGGAACCCAGCCGCATGCACATGGAGCTGCCTTCAAATCGCACTTACATGTTCCAATGTAAAAAATTGTTTCCAGAGATTTTACATACTCTGTAAATTGTTGGGTGTTGTTCCTTCTCTTGATTTGCTCTTGATACTTGTCAAGCAATTTATTCAATTTATTAAATACACTTTTTTCCAGCATTATTTCCATACCAAGTTTTTCCCAAATTCCAATCAACATATCTTGTACTTGAATAGTGAATGATTTATGGGAAAACTTTTTTTGTTCTGTTTTAGCACGTTCGCTTAAGTAAAAATAATATCTCAAGATATCCTGATGGGTTGGTAAATTAAGATCAGTTAAGTCAGTAGACACACCAAAAACAGTAATATCACGCTTGGGTATATGACTCATTTGGTTTTCGATAGTTGTTGATGTAGTTGCTTTATCTTGCGGTATAGAGGATGGTGGATTCATTGTAAACTTTTTGATTTAGAATGGTCACTCCTCTTATTTTTTTTTTTTTGAAATATTTTTTTATCTGAAATTAGCACTTCACACTTCGAGTACTTCACAACGACTTAATGCATTCACAAAAACTGTTGCGTTATATCTGGTCTACGAGACGAGGTAATAAGAATGAAATGGTAATTTCAATTCTACCTGCTGTGTTTTGTGGTGGCTTAAAAAAACAACACAAGCAATTTTACGATCTGCAATTGTGTCACAGTGATACCTTCATTTTTTAAAACGGTTGAATAAAAAACCCACACAACTATGTTTACGACATGCAAATGCATCACAGTGATGCCTTGGTTTTAAAAGGGTTGTAAAAACGCTAATTTCTAATAATTTTTTTTAATTTCTTTTCTATTACTAAGTTAAATTCATTTTTTCATTTACATATGTTCTGACTAAATAAATTTCTAAAGAGAAACATAAACTCCAAATAGAAAAAACATAGGCATTTCGCTGATTTTTTCATGTAAAGTGCAAAACCGGCGATTTTTTGAAATGTTTGAATGGTGAACCCCCAGGGGGGTTCCAGGGGGTGTGCCACTGGCATCGGTGGGTCGGTCCTCCATAGTTAGTGGGGGTCGGTCATACATTTGGATTCGATTGGAGCACTCTAAATGGGTCAAAGTGGGATTTTTCATAATTTGCCTCTACCCAAAAGTTCGACCCAAATTGGGGGACATCAGAATTCGTTTTAGAGGTATGCCTCCTTCGGCAAAGTTTCTTATTTTGATCCCTAGAATACGATTTTCACAGAGCAATGAGCGATTTTTAAATCGACCCGCCCTAACACCTATACATGCACGTGGGTGTGAATGTGTGGGTTCACCTCCCCTTAAAACCGGAGGATGATTTTCGGTTTCAACGGTTGTCGTCGATTTGACAACCGTCTATTTTTCCAGCGAACGTCGACACCATCACAGCTCCCAGGAATTACAGCCACTGCCGTGTTTTTTATAAAACAAATCAAAAACAACCTCAAATCGTAAGTATAACATTGCTCAAAAATAAACGGCCATATTTATTATAGCGCCAATTCTAGCTTTATTTTTTCTTTTACGTAAAATCACCGCAGTGCTTCCGAGCCACGGCCGCTCCAAGGAAACACCACTGTCGCAGGTGTTCATGGTCCATCTCCCCGTCTAGAGGAACCAGCCTTATACAGTCCACAACAACAACAATAATAACAACTTGGATCAATCCATCACACCTGAAATCACATTTTGAACGCTACGGTATAATCACCGATAGATATTAACATTCTGATAGCAAACAACACACTGCCACACACACATTAGTTTGGAAACGTTACCAATTTAGAAGGTGCATCAACAAAATTCGCTGCCGAAGTCAACAGCTGCCACATTTATATTTTCACAACAATCAACACATCAGCTAAGCACCACATCAATGCGCTTAAGTTGTATATTTCTTGCCACTTGTTTTTGTTTTGGTGTTGCAAATTTATTAGTTAAAAGTGCCGCGATTCCATCTTTTCTATTAGGCATTTATCTTTGTACGATTGAGCCTTTCATCGTACCGTCAACCTAATTCTGCTTTCGTTTGATACCGGATATCCTCCCGGTCCAAAATGTGGGAAGTTTCATTAGGCTAGCTGATTCGATAGTTGAATACGAATCAGACCACAATGAAATAGAGAATTCGGCTCACAACAAGTATACTCTTGGCCTCCAACTTATGATGAGTTATTAAACTCAGATAAGTTAGATGCCACTGGTATAGTTTCTGTCAAACAGAAATACAAAAGGGCATACGCAGTCTATTTAGGCTGCATGTCGAATATGGCGACTTTTAATAAGCAAGATAATAACAACCTCATTCCCTTTGACGAACGATACGCTTAACGAGCGATACCCGCGCTGACTATACGATCGTATCGTGTGCTTTTGGTAACCTGAATTTTACGTTGCCGTTTATCGTCTAGGCTTACGTCCATCGTCAACTAAACGAAATCGAATGTCAAGTTTGCAACTCTGTGCACCTGTGTTTTTGTTTTGTACCACATTGAAAAAATTAATAATTTTTGCAAATTTAATATATTGTGCGTATACATATTTGTTTATTAATACCACTGTGCTACACCAAAAAAATGCAGGGGCTCTCACATGGTTTTTTGGTTTCATCATGGCCCATAAAACACTACCTCATTTGCAGGTTTTCCCCATCACTTCGTTTTTAAATTTTTTGCGTACAAATATAATACAACCCTGAAATTCTTGAAATTATAAATTCGAGATGCTACAACTTTCTTGTTTCTTGGCCGAATTCAAATTTATTTGAAAGATGTTTCTTTTACCTTTGAAACAAGCAAAAGACTTTGCAAATCGACCTAAAAATTACCAAGTTTTGGTCTTTTATTCCAAAAAAAAAAGTTAATTTTTCTAAAAGTGTTCGTTTTCGGCACATTTTTATTGAATATTGAAGTTACAAACAATGGCTTTTAAACCTTTATAACAAAACACATAAAATCAGCTTTCCAAAAAGCAAAAGTAAATTAAAATTGATTCAAAATTACGGTAGTAGTTCTTCATAAAGTGAGTAAGCCTTTTTTTTTTGTTTTTTAAAAATGTTTTCGTTTGATTTGTTTTTTATATTCGGCGCTGCTTGAATCTCTTAAAAGAGACCAACAGTAATCGGAGAGCATCCTTATTGTGTTTTTTCCAACATAACGCTGATCAATTTTTAGTATTTCCTGGTGGAATCTTTCCCCTTGCTCATCGCTCATCTGGCCTAAATTTGATGAAAATACATATGTCCAAATGCGCGTGCAGATGGTGCAGCTTAATTGACATGTTGGAACCCAAGCTAGGGTAGGCAGACAACATGTCACTTGCTACTGCTTCATAATTTTGTGTCTTTGTGTTCCCCAGAAAACATTCACACACAGAAGAAAACCCTTGCCATGCTTGTTTGTCAACATCGGCCATTAGTTGTACAAAGTTACTTTCGCTAAATTGTTCGCGAATTTGTATTCCTGTTGAAAAAGTTAACTTCATTTCAAATCGTGCAATTAAAATACAATATTTATAGTATTTTTTTCACCAACTACAAACGATGTACGTGGAGCCCAATCTTTTTGTTTGTAGTGTAGGCTAGTTGCTCGGCTGTCCCATTCGCAGAAATAGCACGGATACTTCGTATTTCCACCCTGCATACCATTTAAAATAGTGAGTATCTTGAAGTCAGCTACAATTAGCCAGTTGTGAGTTTTGTAATCAATGACATTCAATATTTCAGCCATACTGTCATATGATTCTTTAATATTGGTAGCGTAGGCTAGTGGGACTGATGGATATACGAGGTGTGTTCAAAAAGTATCGCGAATTTTGAATTTTCGCTGGTTACGTATATTCAAATTTCGAATTTTTTGTGGCGTTATGTTGGTACTCATGTCTCTCACTTATGCCGACAAGCTCGGCCATTTTGAATGTTCAGTTAATTGTTGACAGCTGCTTTGCTTGCACGTGTTTTGGATCGTATTCGATTTTTACGCGAAATTCGTACCAAAATTGCTCAATTGTGACCAAAAACAGCATCGCATGAACATTGCTAATGAGATGTTAAACTCTGTCCGCGACGACCCAAATTTGCTCCAGAGGGTCATAACTGGTGACGAATCGTGGGTTTATGGTTATGACGTGGAAACCAAAGCTCAATCATCTCAATGGAAGCTGTCGCACGAACCAAGACCGAAAAAAGCGCGCCAAGTTCGGTCGAATGTGAAAGTTTTGCTGACAGTTTTCTTCGATTGCAGGGGCGTGGTGCATCATGAGCTCTTGCCACAGGGAAGAACGGTCAATAAGGAATATTACCTGCAAGTTATGCGCAATTTGCGCGAAGCAATCCGCCAGAAACGCCCGGATTTGTGGAAGAACAAAAATTGGCTTTTGCACCACGATAACGCCCCTGCTCATGCATCGTTGCTTGTGCGCGACTTTTTGGCCAAAAACAACACACTAATGTTGCCGCAGCCACCGTATTCCCCAGATCTGGCCCCCTGTGACTTTTTCTTCGTCCCTAAACTGAAGAGGCCCATGAAAGGACGACGTTACGCTTCTCATGACGAGATAAAGACGGCATCGAAGGAGGAGCTGAACAAGATACAAAAAAATGATATTTTGAAGTGCTTCGAAGATTGGAAAAACCGTTGGCACAAGTGTATAATATCTCATGGGGATTACTTTGAAGGGGACAAAATAGATATTCATGAATAAATAAATAATTTTTGAAAAAACACAAAATTCGCGATACTTTTTGAACACACCTCGTATGCCAGTGTTGTGTAAAAGCACATCCTTCAAACCTTAAAAATTAAATGAAACTAGAATATGCAATTACATAATACACATTTCAAGTGTACGTTTTGTTGAACCGTCGATGAATAGACGCCAATCTCTTGGGATATGGTTATAGCTAAATTTTTCAAACAATGCATTTACATAATTGCAAAAAACCAAGTTCGAATTTTTAGTGCTTTGACTAAATAGTGTACCAAATGCAACAGTTTCTTCAGTTCTACAAAATGTAGTATGCACATCCACTTGCAACTGCTTCCATTGATCCATTCTTGAAGGTTCTGTCTGTCTTTTGGACAGTTCTAAATCGCGTTCAAGGTCTTGAAACTCTGCTCGAGAACCTATATGTGGTTCGTTCATTCCATTTAAAGGTGAAGTGTATACTGAAGCTGCAGGTTCACACAAGGCTATAGGCGATTCGAAGCCACTTAAACTTGGTGATACTTCCCATACCGCTGTTTGATTGACGTCGCCTTTCTCACGCATTACACCCTTAATAACATGGTCAACATCAGCATATTTAATATTTCGTCTTACTTTGAAGTGATATCCTTTTGCAATCGTCAAACAGAAGTAACACTTATTTTTTTGGTGGATACGTTGTGGAAGCCAAGCAACAGGCTCATCAAAAGTGAATGATACACACACATATTATAATTTCTGATAGTACCAGCCTTTTTTTTCCTACAATCAACAATTTTAAACAGTAAAATGACACAGCGGGCGTATTGACAGTAAATGCATTCACTCACCCATTCAAAGTGAAATGTAATCAAGTCAAAATCAATTTTTTTGCACTCAAACGATTGCGTGTTTGAGCGTTTAGTAAATTAAATGCTACCCAGCAGGAACATTGGGCGTCTGACTGTTTTTGGAAAAGGGAATTGTTCTGTACCATCACTAACGCAATAGCACTCCCGCCACCAACAGAAGAGATAGCGATGGCTATCTAGGCACATGTATGCAAGAACAAGGGAGATAGCAATAGCATAAACAAATACGAAGTGAAGACTAGATGCATATACTATATGGTCGAAAATCTAGGACGCAAGTCGAGAAAGTGTAGAAACTTCGAAGTGATGAAAGTAGGGTTCTGGCAGACCAAAAAAAGCGACACACAACCAAATCAACAACTATTTAAGCAATAACTACTATAATAAGAGATCCATAGCAATACATTTTATTCAACAATCAACGCAATTCTTCCCTGAGCTGTATGGTTCATGTTATATATTAATACTAATTACAAGCATCTAATCAAATATACGTATATTTTTAAATATTTATCAAATTTTAAATAAAATAATTAATTTTAAACTAAATATTACTTTAAACAACACACTAGTTTTTGTTTCTTCATTCAATAAGAGTTCGTTTCTTAAATCTTTCGATCAATTTATATATGTAAATACAAAAACATAAAAATAAATTATTTTATTACGAATAATTAATGAAATTATTAAAATAAAAAGCCATTAATTGTATTTTATAAGAAACTTTTCCAAATTATAATCTATTTTAACATATTTTAATTAATTTTCTTATTAAATTGTTAATTTAATATTTATTTTTTTAATATTAATATTTAAATTTTTATTATTGTGTACACTCTTTCTCCAGTTAACTAAAATGATTCGATCACCTATTCATACAAGACGTTTCACAGCAACAGAAACTCAAAATGGAAACAACAACTCAATTCCAAATTTGAACCTCACACAAAATATTCATACTGATAATATGCTTCCAGATAATAACACAATGTTTAGAGATAATTTTAATTTTTCAAAATCAGTTAAGTTGCCTTATTTTTGGGAACAATCCCCTGAAACTTGGTTTATTCTCGTTGAAGGACAATTCCAAATAAACAACATTCAAAATGACAATATAAAATATCAGAATATTTTAATTGCACTTCAACGAGAAACCATTTTAAAAATTATAGAAACTATTAAAAAAGCATTAATTGATAGATTTTCTCTTTCCGAAGAAAAACGATTAGAACAACTTATTTCTAAAACAGAACTTGGTGATCGTTCTCCATCAGAATTATTTCGACAAATGACCTCTCTAATTAGTTCTTACGAGGTGTGTTCAAAAAGTATTGCGAATTTTGTGTTTTTTCAAAAATTATTTATTTATTCATGAATATCTATTTTGTCCCCTTCAAAGTAATCCCCATGAGATATTATACACTTGTGCCAACGGTTTTTCCAATCTTCGTAGCACTTCAAAAAATCATTTTTTTGTATCTTGTTCAGCTCCTCCTTCGATGCCGTCTTTATCTCGTCAAGAGAAGCGTAACGTCGTCCTTTCATGGGCCTCTTCAGTTTAGGGAACAAGAAAAAGTCACAGGGGGCCAGATCTGGGGAATACGGTGGCTGCGGCATCATTAGTGTGTTGTTTTTAGCCAAAAAGTCGCGCACAAGCAACGATGCGTGAGCAAGGGCGTTATCGTGGTGCAAAAGCCAATTTTTGTTCTTCCACAAATCCGAGCGTTTCTTGCGGATTGCTTCACGCAAATTGCGCATAACTTGCAGGTAATATTCCTCATTGACCGTTCTTCCCTGTGGCAAGAACTCATGATGCACCACGCCCCTGCAATCGGCAAAACTTTCACATTCGACCGAACTTGGCGCGCTTTTTCCGGTCTTGGTTCGTGCGGCAGCTTCCATTGAGATGATTGAGCTTTGGTTTCCACGTCATAACCATAAACCCACGATTCGTCACCAGTTATGACCCTCTGGAGCAAATTTGGGTGGTCGCGGACAGAGTTTAACATCTCATTAGCAATGTTTATGCGATGCTGTTTTTGGTCACAATTGAGCAATTTTGGTACGAATTTCGGGTAAAAATCGAAGACGATCCAAAACACGTGCAAGCAAAGCAGCTGCCAACAATTAACTGAACATTCAACATGGCCGAGCTTGTCGGCATAAGTGAGAGACATGAGTACCAACATAACGCCACAAAAAATTCGAAATTCGAATATACGTAACCAGCGAAAATTCAAAATTCGCGATACTTTTTGAACACACCTCGTATTCTATAATTAGTAAAGAACTTCTTTTTAATTTATGGATAAGTAAATTACCAAAAGAAATACAGATTCATGTAATCTCTTGCTATTGCTTTTTTATACCAACAATTTTTGTTGACTTACGGCCTGTTCATTTTCAAGTACTCATGAAACGAGCTCAAGGCCAAGATTAATAATTTTTCACTTTTTGGAATTTTTATGAAAATTATTATTGTTTTTATTTATTAATAATCATTTTAATTAATTATTAAAAGTTTTTGGATTGAATAGAGTAGGAAAAATGTTTAGAGACAACTGCCATAGCTTTTCTTATAGATCCATTTCGGAAGCTGCTAGACTTCACTCATCAGAGAAATTTTGGCACGCATTGCTAACCATTAAGCTAACAATACGCTGGTCTTGATGTCATCTAAACTCCTAGTTCTATTCTTCTTTTTACCATATGCATGAACCACTTCCGCCATTTGACAGTTAGTAGTGTGATCATGATGGATTTTTGACAGATCTGTTTTATCATCAGAACTGCCTTTCCGTGTGCTCTCGGTTTTTTGTTATTGCTTTTTTATACCAACAATTTTTGTTGATTTACGGCCTGTACATTTTCAAGTATTCATGAAACGAGCTCAAGGCCAAGAATAATAATTTTTCACTTTTTGGAATTTTTATGAAAATTATTATTGTTTTTATTTATTAATAATCATTTTAATTAATTATTAAAAGTTTTTGGATTGAATAGAGTAGGAAAAATGTTTAGAGACAACTGCCATAGCTTTTCTTATAGATCCATTTCGGAAGCTGCTAGACTTCACTCATCAGAGAAATTTTGGCACGCATTGCTAACCATTAAACTAACAATACGCTGGTCTTGATGTCATCTAAACTCCTAGTTCTATTCTTCTTTTTACCATATGCATGAACCACTTCCGCCATTTGACAGTTAGTAGTGTGATCATGATGGATTTTTGACAGATCTGTTTTATCATCAGAACTGCCTTTCCGTGTGCTCTCGGTTTTTTGTTATTGCTTTTTTATACCAACAATTTTTGTTGATTTACGGCCTGTACATTTTCAAGTATTCATGAAACGAGCTCAAGGCCAAGAATAATAATTTTTCACTTTTTGGAATTTTTATGAAAATTATTATTGTTTTTATTTATTAATAATCATTTTAATTAATTATTAAAAGTTTTTGGATTGATTGCAACAATAAAAAACCTGATGAAATTATTACTAAAGCAGATAAAATTTTTAATTTAATTAATAATCAAAAATCTTCTAAAATTGCTGCAATAGATAGTTCTGGAAACATTGCCCTGACACAATGTGTTAAAAATTTTACTGAATTAACTACTGTCATGTTTCAAAATTTAAATAAAATTAATAAAGATATAAGTGAACTTCAAATTCGATCTAGATCTAGAGAACGACATCGATCTATATCACGTAATTTTTCTAATCCCCGAAATTTCAATAACCAAAATAAAAATATTATTTGTTGGTATCATCAAAAATTTAAACACAACACTTATAAATGTATTAAACCATGTAATTTTAGCTCAAATTATAATACAAATTCAAAGACTTTAAACAAAAACGTCACGTTATGACAGTGGCTGGTAGCGAAAGTGACGTTAAACCTTCTCGCCGCCTATTTATTTTTGACAAATTTAATAAATTAAACTTTTTAATAGATACGGGTGCTATTGTTTCTGTAGTTCCCTCTTCTAAATTCAAATCTCATAAAAGAAATTCTGAACTAAATTTAACTGCAGCTAATGGTTCTTCAATTAAAACGTTTGGTACAAAACTTTTAAAACTTGATCTAGGTTTAAGACGCGATTTCGAGTTTCCTTTCATACTAGCAGATATTTCTACTTCCATAATTGGCGCTAACTTCTTAGAGAAATTTGGTTTACTAGTTGATATTAGAAATAAAGAAATTACTGACTTAAAAAAAAAAATTTTAAGTTTCTGGCTCTAGTGGATTTTGTGATATATTTTCTCTCAAAATACCAATTTCTTAAAATAAATTTACCAGTCTCTTAAAAGATTTTTCCTCAATAACTTGTGAACCAGATTACACCAAACCAGTGCAACACCAAACAGTTCATAGAATTGAAACTAAAGGAGTTTTACCGTTCTCAAAACCTCGTCGTCTGGATCAAATTAAATTTAAAATTGCAAAAACAGAATTCGAATTTTTGGTCAAAACAGGTATATGTAGACTTTCTAGTTCTCAAACTGCATCTCCTTTACATTTGGTCCCAAAAAAAAAGAACGAAATGATTGGAGACCATGTGGAGACTATCGTAGACTGAATTTCATTACCATACCTGATCGATATCCATTACCCCATATACATGATTTAGCTATTGATTTAAAAAACAAACAAATGTTTTCGAAAATTGATCTAGTCCGAGCATATCATCAGATACCCATGGCCGAAGAAGACATTCATAAAACAGCAATAACTACACCATTTGGAATGTTTGAGATCGTATGCATGCCTTTTGGTTTACGAAACAGCGCACAAACATTTGAACGTTTTATAAATGAGGTATTTTCTGGGTTTGATTTTGTTTTTGTCTATATTGATGATATACTTGTTGTTAGTGATGACGAAGATCAACATTTTGAAAATTTAAAATCTGTTTTTGAAAGGTTGGCGGAATATAATTTAATTAATGAACCTTCGAAATGTATCTTTGGAACGAATCAGTTAGACTTTTTAAGTTATGAAATTTCTAGTGAAGGAATTAGGCTATCCTTAGAAAGAATTGAGACAATAGTCAACTTCAAAAAACCTATTTCTATAAATAAATTACAAAAATTTTTAGGAATGGTTAATTATTACCATAGATATCTATGTTAAAATGTTAGCAGCAGAACTTGGTCCACTGCATGAAATGTTAACATTTGCTACTAAACATAAACTTAAAGAACTTAGTTGGTCAGAGAAGACTATTAATGCTTTTGAAAATGTCAAACAGCTTTTTGCACAGAAAACTTAACTCACTCATTTTGATAAAAACGGTAAATTATCTCTTGCTGTAGATGCTTCAAATGTAGCAATTGGTGCAGTCTTACAACAAGTTAGTAACAATGTTTTAGAACCACTCGCCTATTTTTCACGTAAATTATCTCCTACTGAAATGAATTACTCAACTTTTGACAAAGAGCTTTTAGCGATTTATAATTCAGTTAAACACTTAAAACATTTTCTTGAAGGCAGGACATTCACCATTTACACTGATCATAAACCCTTAACACAAATTCTTAATTCAAAAACAGACCGATCACCCCGACAAATTCGACATCTAGAATACATAGCACAATTTACAAATGACATTCAATACATTTCAGGAAAAGAAAATATTGTTGCTGATACACTTTCTCGTATTCCGGATATTAATACAATTTTAGCTAAAGACATACATTTCCAGACCTTATATGAAGAACAGCAAAAAGACCAAAATCTTGAAAATATAATATCTGATCAAAATTCAAACAGTAATTTAAAAGAAATTGGTATTCCAGTTCTTAATCTTAATATATGGTGTGATATTTCCCAAAAACCTTTTAGGCCGTTTGTTCCTAAATCTATGAGAAAAATTATTTTTGACAAAATTCACTGTTTATCGCATCCAAGTGTTCGCACAACTAGACGATTGATTCAATCTAAATACTTCTGGCCTAAGTAATGTGCGCAAAGAAATAAATAATTGGTCTACTACTTGCTTAAATTTTCAAAAATCAAAAATTTCCAAATATACAAGAACACCTTTACAAAAAATTTAGATACCTTTTGGACGATTTGAAGACATTCATATGGATCTAGTTGGTCCATTACCTGTATCAAAAGAAAATCGCTACATTTTAACTATCATTGACAGGCATACACGTTGGCCTAAAGCATATCCGGTTAGGGATATTTCAGCAAATACTATAGCAACAACTTTTGTCTATAATTACATTCCTCGTTTCGGTATTCCACTAAACATAACTGTTGATCAAGGATCACAGTTCACATCAAAATTATTCACAGAGCTAACTAAGTTATTAGGATCTCACAAAATTCATACAACTCCATACCATCCTCAATCAAATGGAATGATAGAAAGATTTCATAGGACATTGAAAACAGCTATCACTTCCTCAGATGATGCAATGCACTGGTCTGAAATTCTACCATTGATTTTATTAGGTTTACGCACATCTTTCAAAGAAGATTTAAAATGTGCTTCTGCGGAATTAGTATATGGACAAACACTTAGATTACCAGTTGAACTAGTTGCTTCCAATAATAATGATAATGAAGTAGATAGTAATTGAAATTCTTTCTAAATTAAGAAAATGTTTTTTACATGTTAGATCAAAGGTCCTACATCACAACACTGAGTATTCTTTCATTGCTAAAAATTTAGATTCTTGTGAATACGTATTGGCTAAAGTTATTCACAAGTCGAATTTACAATCACCTTATGATGGTCCGTTTAAAGTTATTTCTAAACATGGTAAAGTATTCAAAATTCAACATGGAAATACTATTAAAACAATTTCAAAAGATTTACATAAACCTGCAAACATAATTACAGATACAGTACTTAACACTAACTGATCAACACTATCAAAAAACAAAAAGAAAATAACATTTAACATAAATTAATTGATCGTTTCACTGGAGGGGGAGTATATGTAGGGTTATATACTTGCGTTATATATTACTTTATTAATTTTTAAAATTGTTTTTGGTTCACTGTTGTTAAATGTTAATTATCAAAATGAAAATTTTTGAAAATGGGAATCATGAGTATTTGTCAATTTCTCAAATGTGAATGATATTAAATAATAGTTTTTATAAATATATTAATTTATTGGTGATATACTCACTTTATGAAGTACTACTACCGTAATTTTGAATAAATTTTAATTTACTTTTGTTTTTTGGAGGGCTGATTTTATGTGTTTTGTTATAAAGGTTTAAAAGCCATTATTTGTAACTTCAATATCCAATAAAAACGTGCCGAAAACGAAAATTTTTAGAAAAATTTACTTTTTTTTTTGGAATAAAAGACCAAAACTTGGTCATTTTTAGTCGATTTGCAAACTCTTTTGATTGTTTCAAAGGCAAAAGAAACATCTTTCAAACAAATTTGAATTCTATCAAGAAACAAGAAAGTTGTAGCATCTCGAATTTGTAATTTCAAGAATTTCAGGGTTGTATTATATTTGTACGCAAAAAATTTAAAAACGAAGTGATGGGGAAAACCTGCAAATGAGGTAGTGTTTTATGGGCCATGATGAAACCAAAAAACCATAAGAGAGCCCCTGCATATTTTTTTCGTCTGATTTTGTAGCACTGTGTAATGTACCAAGCTTTGGCATGGCTTTGTCGGAAGAAGCTGAGCTTAGAATCCAAAGGCGGAGATTGCGTTGATGTGACGAATGTGCTTGATTTACCAGACGCTGAGTATGTAAATAAAAGTTTGGGTAATTGTTTCCTTTAGGAGACAACTGCTAAAACACTTCGGAAGAGATATCAAAAGACCCGTTTTGACCTCGGTATCAATAATCCGAAAGCGGATTTTCGATTTTATGTTTCTATGAAAAGTTATTAATCTTAAATGGGGGGCGTTAACCATGGTATTTATGTGCAGAACACCTTCCTGCGTAGGCGGTCTTCGGAGACAGAGAATTTGAAACTTTAATGCGAGAGATACGAAAACAAACGTATCTTAGTGAACTCGCAACTCCAAATTTTGTTTAACCTGAAAAAGGTGGGGAGTGAGTGTGGTAGCGCGATTAAAACCCTTAAACGCGAAATAAATAATTGCCGTTCGTCCCTAAGAAGTCATAAAATTCTAACTGGGATGCAATTATTACTAATCTGTGTTGGACAAAATTGGCCCAAATTTTTGTCCAACCGCTTTCAGACACTCGAAACAGTGTCTGGTTTTATAAGGAGTTCAACTTCGAAAACGCAAAACCCGCAAAGCACGCGCAATACCAACGAAACCCCTGCAAAAAGGCTTGGTGCATACCAAGCAAACGTCACAAAATTACTGTGTACAAAATGCAAATCAAACGGCCCCAGGTTAAGAAACTTTCCCCGTTTTAATTAACTCCGGTGGACAGAATTAATTTCGTTAAATCCACCAAGGGCTGTTTGAACTGCCTATCCCCAGGACATACTGTGTCGAAGTGCGCCAGTTGTTACAACTGGAACAAGTGCCACTCTCGACA
Source organism: Merzomyia westermanni (assembly GCA_949987695.1). Taxonomy (NCBI): domain Eukaryota; kingdom Metazoa; phylum Arthropoda; class Insecta; order Diptera; family Tephritidae; genus Merzomyia; species Merzomyia westermanni. The sequence goes on along the minus strand of OX465290.1, from coordinate 112,738,148 downwards.
TCATACGCTCCTGCATGCGGAACCCCTTAAGACGCAGGCAGCAACCAACTTTTAAGCAGGCACAAGAGAGACGGGAAGCTGAAAAATCTGGATCGGCCGTAAATAGAAATATAAAATCCTGCCATGTCCATTCAAGCGCAGATATACTGCTAGGGACAGCTCGAGTAAATATTTGTCATAATGGTACAGATTTCCCAGCAAAAGCATTAATTGATTCTGGTGCAGAGTGCTCTTTCATGACAGAAAGACTTAAGCGCGGAATCAATTTACCGTCAAAAAGGATGCATGATCAAGTTTCGGGCATCACTAATGCCGTGTCGGCTCAAGTCAAGGAGGCATCCAATATAGAACTCCCTTCACCAGTCGACCCTTGCTTCAGCCTAACGACTTCAGTGCTAATTCTAGCCAAACCCACTCGGAATCTGCCATCCTGCCATATCGATGCAGGCTTTTCCAGGCTTAGTTTTGGCAGATAAGAGATTCTACATCAACGAGGAAGTTGTTATCATACTTGGCGGAGACGTATATCCGAAAACTATACTGAGTGGGCTGAAAAAGAATGTACTTAGTACACTGCTGTCCCAAGAAACGGTATTCGGTTGGATACTGACCGGTCGTATAGAAACACTGAATCCAACCAGGAATGTAGTGTCCTTTTACAGCGAAGTTGCTTTGGACAAACAGCTTACACATTCTGGGAGTTGGAAAATCTGCCCAGAAATAAGAGTTCAAACGCAGACGATGAATACTGTAAACATCTATATAGGGAAACTACGAGTCGTAAAGAGGATGGGCGATATGTAGTCCCTCTTCCATTCAGACAGGAATACCCAGATCATATAAATATAGGAGGATTTCTTAGCGGGCGTGTTCACAATTCTTCCGGAATGAAACGCTCTTAGCAAAGAACCCAGAATTTGGGAAAGAATATATGAGGGTCCTGTCTGAATATGAGACACAAGGGCATATGAAAAAAATTTATGCAATTAATGCAAAATTAATGGTACCAGCCGATTCAGACAATTACTTTTTGCCCCATCACGCCGTAGTAAAGGCACACTAAGGTGTGCACCCTTTTTAACGTCTCAAGCCCAACGGCCAACGGCGCAAGTTTAAATGCTATTCTGCTGCCAGGCCCAGTACTTCAGTCAGATCTTCCAGTACATATACCTCGTTGGAGACTATATCGTTTCGTTTTTAATAGTGACATCGAAAAGATGTATAGGTAAATCTGGATGAACGAGTATCACGTCAAATTTCAACGAATTGTCTATCGAACATGGCCTCAGGAACCCATAAGCTTTTACGAATTGAAAACAGTATTCTTCGGGGTTGATTGCACGCCTTATCTTGCAATTAGGACCCTTTTGCAGCTAGCAGACGATGTAGAACATTTTAACCCAACAGCATCTACCGTACTTAGGGAAAGCATGTATTAGCGGGGGGACACACTCTCGCAGCAGCCGTTAGTGCGAGAAATGAAATTTGTCAAGTCTTACACTCCGCTGGCTTCCAACTAGTGAAATGGCCCCCGAGTTCTGAGGAAATTCTCAACGACATCCCAAAAGCGGACGGTTCAGCGAGGACTTTCTGGCATTCGAAAATACCAGCACCGTTAAGGCATTGGGCATAAGATGGAATGCCAATTTCGACCATTTCTACTTTCAAGCGGGGTCACTGGAAGAAAATTAGAAGCTGACAAACGGCCGATTTTATCCGCCATCGCTAAGCTCTTCGACCCTTTAGGATAGCGCTCACCAATGGTCATCGTGGCAAAAATATTTATGCAAAACATCTGGTTGGAGGGTACCGATTGGGATGAGCCAGTCTTGTGAAATACATTGGAACGATGGAAGAACTTCAGACAGCATTATGACGAAATCGACAAGATTAGGATACCACCATGTGTAAACTTTTCACAAGAAGAGGGTGTCGAAATCCACGGATTCTGTGATGCTTCCTAAAGGGCATACGTTGCAGCTGTCTACATGCGCATCAAAAGAAATGATGAAATATTCGTAAATCTACTCCTTCCCAAAACTAGAGTAGCACATGTGAAGACCATCTCACTTCCTCGTTTTGAACTCGGCTGAGCCGTACTTTTAGCGGAGATAATGGAATATTATTTCCGAAACATCAAATTGGGACCAGTAAAACAACATTTATGGTCGGATTCCGGTTTTAGCATGGATAAGGAAATCATCCTGTTCCTGGTCAACTTTCGTCGCACACAGGATAACAAAGATCGTCGACCTGGTCGGCAACAAGGACTGTCTTCATGGTAACTCAGAATCAAATCCAGCGGATTTAGGAAGCAGAGGACTACCGGCATCAGATTTGGTCATCCGATGCGATTACGACAACGACTCAAACCTTGATTAAATTGTATCAGAAGCAATATTATGCTAAGAAATATGTAAATTTTAAGAAGGGAAAGGGCATCGATAGGAAAATCGAGATATTGCCACCCAACCCGTTCATCGACAACGATGACATTATTACGGCCGGGGGTCTTCTTGGAGCATCTCAAGACCTCGCTTACAATGAGCGCCACCCAATCATACTGCCCTACAATTGTAGGTTAACGCGTTTGACTGTACTGATGGTACATCAGATCTCCCTTCATGGGGAAAACCAACTCATGCTCCGTCTTATCCGTACCCAATACTGGATTCCGAATATCAAGAACATGATTGGGGCCACCATCCTGTAAGGTCTGCACCATCTATAAAAAACGGGCACAAACTCAACTGCTGGGTACCCTACTTTCGAACGCACTACGTTCACCCGCGCGTTTACCAATACTGGGGTGAACTTTTGTCCGGCCTTTCGACATCAAAAGTTACCGCGGTAGAGAATGTCGACTATCAAATGGCTACGTTTGCCTCTTTGTTTGTTTTACCACCAGAGCGATCCATCTGGAAGCGACCAGTGATCTTAGAACCCCATCCTTCCTAGCAGCGTTTTTTATCTAGAAGAGGATGTCCGAAAAACATTTACTCCGATAATGGTACTAACTTTGTCGGAGCTTCACGATCATTACGATCTGAAATCAAGGCATTTATCTCGGAAGCCCGAAATAAAACAATAGCGAAATATAGCCATCAAGCAATGACATCGCATTTCATTCCGGCCGGCGCTCCACATATGGGGGACTCTGGGAGGCGGTAGTGAAGAGCTTCAAAAGCCATTTCAAGAAGATAGCCTCGCCTCACAAATTCACGCATGAGGTATTCCACACGCTATTGTGTTGAGGCATGCCTCAATTCGCGACCACTGATTCCAGCCTCAAATGAGCCCGCGGAGCTGGAGCCATTGACCACTGGGCACTTCCCCACTGGAAGTCATCTTATGGCTCCCCGGGAACCAGATGTGAATGAGAGCCCAGCCTCCATCATCAATAGGTGGCAGAAGCTCAAATCCCTTCATCAAACCTTCTGCAGGCGATGGAAGGTTGAATACTTATCCCAACTTCAAAAGCGAGTGAAGTGGAATCATTCGAAACAAAATATTAAGGTGAGAGATCTCGTTGTCATCAAGGACGACAACTTATCTCCAAACGAATGGAGGCTCGGTCGAGTCACCAACCTACAGCCTGGCGAAGATAACCGGGTTCGTGTAGTTGATCTTTCGACGGAGAAGGGTCAGATCAGAAGAGCTTTGGTAAAGCTGATTCTGCTCCCTACGGAGGGAATGGATGGCGAGAGGCCCGCTGCCCGATCTTAACCATGCCCTCCATCTCCTCCCAACCTTTTTAAACCCCTTATCCCAAAATTTCCACCCTTCACTCGTTACCCATAACTAAAAAAGAAATGCACTCGATAACGACGCCAAAGAGAACCTAACTCAAACCAATCTGCCTCAGAAAAGTTATCCATCTGCCGCGACAAGTTGGTAGCAGATGGTTCCTTCCTCATACATACATATGTGTAAACAGGGTTACGTTGATTTCTCACATAAAAACTGTATACCCAACAAGCAAAGTAAACACAAAAATTTGTTTTTTTTTGTTGAAATTTATAAGAGATCAGATAAATTAATACCGGAAAAGCTTACATATGGCGTATTATAGCAGGGTTCGTTCGTAAATTCATTATTGTGATGCAGCTTTTAGATGGCAGTTACGAACATTCCCAGGATTACGTTACCTTATTTCTAAAATCACTTGCCGAAATGATTGCTGGGTAAAAATTCCCAATAAATTTTACAAACAAAATTACCTGGTGGTGTGAATAACCACTGGGTTCATTCAAGTTTTCGTAGAATTGTGCAAAGTTAAGGCACCCAGCTGTTTAGCCGCCACCACCGCTACGTCGCGATTGGTCATCACTGTAAACCCATTCGTATAGAACACCCATCCGCTTTCAAGAATAAGGCAGTGCCTACAGAGTGAAATATTTGGTAGTGGGTATATAGGAATCACAAAAAGGTGTGGTTGAAAATACCCTACAACGAACCTGAAGAAGAGTGCAAATTATAACGCCGTCGGCACCCTAACTATCAAACGGAGCAAACAAGAACGACGACCCTGGCGAAGTGCGGCGGTACACATATGCAGGAAGTACAACACCACTTGTATACATAGAGACACATATGGACATTAAGGGTAACTAGACCAACACCCTCACCGCAAACCCATAAGGCGACTACGACAATAACCAAGTTTCCAACACCGGAATCCTTCCATTTCCTTTCTACAATCACAAAAGGATGTGATGCACTATCAGGTGCACGGTACAATGTTTGCATAATTGGTATGACAAAATTTCTCAAATCATCTTGAGCCATTACAAAACGGGTCAAACGTTCATTTCAATGTCACAATAGTCGCAAGGCGACATAATGTCTGGAAAATGGAAGAAAAATCAATCTGGTAGGAAGCGCCTTCTTTTGGTGAATCTTTAGAGTCGACACAGCCAAATGAACAATTACGATAAGTATTATCTTCAGTAGTAGTGCAGTGTTTTTCTAAAATAAGAATTAATGGAAGGCCTTGATCGGCCAATAAGTACTGGTCGCGCAATTGTTATGTAAGTTCAGCTCCCGTGAAAATGGACAGCAATGATTCAGCTATGCCAAAAACGAATAACCCAGGCATAGCGAAACAGATATAGCTATATATTCGATCTATATTTCTAGGCAAACACGAACTAAATACATTTTATAGAACATTCACCCTCTAGCGAACGCTAACCATTATGGGTACATTTCCGAAAAAAAAACCATAATACATTGTCGTGATTTAACTGAAGAGTTAAAATGTTAATTACCGTAATAAATTTTAACAATTTGTTCCCCTTGTTCCTATTACAAATTAAAAACAATCATAGCAGAATTATTAAAAGGATAAATCTAAAACTATGTTAATCGGGCCCGGTTTTTCAGCACAAGTTTAACTCAATTTGTCAGTTAAACTAAGCTTAAACTTGTTGCGCAGTTTTTCAGTCAACTTTAAACGAAGTTTAAACGTAGTTTAAGTGGTCAATTCGGCAGGGTTAAACTCTAGTTAACCTGTCAGCTGTTTTGCATATTTGATGGTTTTAGTTGTGAAACAATAAGCTGAACGCAATTAAGAAAGGACGATATTTTTATATTTAATTAAATACTGGATATATCATCTGACGAAAGTGATTATAGTGATGCAGAAATTGGCGAAATGCTAACTATTACAATACTGAGGAGAAGCAATGACGTTGAATATGTTTACAAATATTATCTGTTGCCGTATCTAGATAAAGAAAAAACCAATGTTGCCGTATAAAAAGCAAATATTAAAAGCGGCCTTAAACTCACACTGAAAAACCGCTCTGCAGTTTAACTGGAGTTTAAATTTATGCCGAGTTTAAGCAAACTTAGTTTAAACTGAGCTTAACCAAGGACTGAAAAACCGGGCCTCGATCTTTCATTTTGCTAAAAACTTTATCTCATAATAAAAAAGACTTATCAAGAGTAAAAATATTTTTTTGTTTTTGCCAAAAATCTAACTTCGGTTTCGGCCATATGCGGCTACAATAAAAATCAGTGTTCTTATGGTGGCTGTAGTTTAAAATTGACGGTTTGAACTGTTCATAGAAACTAACACCGCTGAAAATATTGTGAGAAAGTGTTTTTTAATAAAAAATTCTGGGATAGCCCGCTTTTAGATCGTTTGCTCATGACCTTCCATTCAGACGCTGATGTGGCTAAGCGAACTCATATCAAAAAACTAAAATCCAGGCATATCGCCAAGTGCAGATTCAAAGGTGGTTTTGCATAGTTCATTGGCATTGGCTAAACGTTTTTCTTGTTAATACCTGTGTTAAACATTTTAGGATTTGATCTTTTTGATGTTAAGATTAGTTAAAATGCACAGTAAAATTGCTAGTTAAAAGGCCAACAGAGAATGCTTGACCTTAATTGAACTTAACTATAGGCCTTAAACGCTAGCCCTCTTTGGAACCATCAAGGCCAAGTTATTGTCCAACGGGGTTTTCCATCTTAGGCGTGGCTTTGCCCTCCTCTGCTGCCGATTTCGCTCGCTGATAACAAAACCTTCTTGTGACTGAGTTTCTCATTGTTAAATTTCTTTCGGTACAAGCCGTTGGCATCACGTGAGGGATCTTTCGGCGAACTTCTCTTGAATACGACTAGGGCCATTGCATCTTGTTTAGACACTGTCCGCGATTTCACGCCACACATCAGAATATGTATAATGACAGACTTATAGAGCCTAATATTAGTTCTTTGAGAGAGGACTTTTATATTATAAAAATTCCTTCCTACTACGCCAAAGGAGCGAAGTCTGATCGTGGAGACTGAACTTTCCGACAGTGTGGCCCAATACACCCTCTTAACCCACCCTTGCGTTAAAGTCGCCAAGCACGACTTTGATATCACGACGGGGCAGCGCTCGTATGCTTCTTCCAGGCGCTCGTAGAATGCATCCTTTTCATTGTCGTTCTTTCTCTTCTGTCGGCGCATGAGCGCAGATAAACGATATGGTGAAAAATCGTACTTTTATGTGTAAACGACAGTACTCGGTGACAGAGTCTCTCTCACACCACAAATCCCACGCCGAATCTGCGCTTGTCTACATGTCCACTGCAGTAGATGTTGCAAGGTGTTTTGATCGTGTTTTCTCGCCCCGTCCATCGCATCTCTTGTATGGCGGTGATGTCAGCTTTGCTTTTCTCAGGACCTCAACTAGCCGGGCAGGGGCATCATTAACGGACGTGGCATTACATGTGCATGCCCTTATCTCATAATCCTTATTTCGATTGCGGGTGTTGCCATCTAAAAAAGGGGTTCTCATATCCGAGGCGTCGTTGCTGAATTTCATTCCCATGTCCCAAACCCAACCTGTTTCGCGGGAGGTTGAATTCAATTACACGTTTGTGTAGCGAGCCGCTTGATCCAAGACAGACACCCGCTTGCAGCCGCACCACATGGTGATCATACGCTGCTGCTTCAGTCCCCCCAGCAATCCCTTAAACCGATTATGTCGGAGTGGCCTTTCTGGATTGACGCCTTCTTACGTTTAGCTCACCACCGAACACCCGTTACTCGGGGTTACTTGGGCGCAAGCGCCCGGAAGCATTGAGCTGCTTGAACCGCATGCAAAAAATCGCTGTGGCCATTCCCAGGTGAATGGCAATCAGAAACTTTCCCCACTTGCGTGGACTTCGACACACGGCCCCACCCTCTTAAATTTAAAGAAATGCTATTTTATCCACCTTGTTATCATGTGTCCCTGCTCACCATTTTCGTTGTTGAAGCTTCTAAATGATTTCTTTGAAGATTCACTGTTATTTTATTTTTGAAAACTGCATTTCACAATCACAATAAGTCAACCCTGAAAATAACACCAATTTAGTATTTCTTTTATGTATTTGTTGAAATCTTTTTCTTCAGAAAAAGGTTACTTTGATTATTCCAAAAATAAACGTTATGGTGGTTTTGTTTCCACTTTTCTTCGTGGTGTCATTTGAGCACTGATTACTCGTTGATTCGCTGCTGCGCCTCTATTTTGTTGACATGCTCTGCAACCCAAATGTACTATTTAAACCACAAAATTCTAAAAAGGATTATGAGGAGGATGATTTTTCTATCAGAACTATTATTTACAAGAAAGTTTTGTATTTAATATAATATATTAATATTTGAAACCTAATAATATTAGTTAAACTGAAAATTAAAATGTAGAACGGCGATGTTAACTGAACGATTGCTGTCCGAATACTGAATTCTAATGTTCCCCGTTCGTGTATGTACAGGGTGGCTAATGAAAGCCGCTACCAAAAAAAAATTTAATTACTTTTTTTCTATTTAATGAATCTGGTAAATTTTTTTTTATTTTGCAGATTGACTTTTACATTTAACAAAAATGGATAACTGGGACACTGAAACAAGAATTTGGATTGTCCGCCGCTATCACGCACTGGAGTCCGTAGTTTCGGTTCAAAGAGAGTATAGGCGCACGTTTGGCGGCAATCCTCCGAGCAGATGGACCATAATAAGACTTGTAAACAATTTTGCCGAGCATGGGACAGTCAACAGAAGACCTTACCATCGAAACCCTTCAGTTCGAACGGAGGAAACAATCGCTGCTGTAGCTGCTGCCATACAAAACAATCCACGTGTTTCGACAAGAAGCTTATCTGCTCAAATGGGTGTAAGCAGACAGTCATTACAGTCAATTATGCACAAAGATTTGGACTTATTCCCATATAAAATTCAAATGGCCAACAAACTGAACGCTGCAGACTTGCCGATTCGCTTGGAATTTTGCCAGAAGATGCTTCAAATGGTGGAAGAGGATGGAAACATGTTGAACTGTCTTTTCATGTCTGACGAGGCCCATTTCGATTTAAACGGCAACATAAACAAACAAAATTGTCGAATATGGAGTACTTCCAACCCACAGATACTCCATGAGACGGAATTGCATCCACTTCGTGTCACAGTGTGGTGTGCAGTTTCATCACGCTGCATTGTCGGGCCTTACTTCTTCGAAGAAAACGGTCACACCGTTACGGTTACTGGAGACCGTTACTTGAGCATGTTGAGAGAGTTTTTCTATCCAGAATTACGCCGAATGAGAATTTCTTTCAACTCTGTGTGGTTTCAGCAAGATGGTGCAGCTCCTCATATAGCCCAACCTGTTATGACAGAATTGCGACGAAAATTTCCCAATAAGCTGATATCCAGAAACTCCACATTCCGTTGGCCACCCAGGTCGCCTGACCTTACTGCACCTGACTTTTTCTTGTGGGGTTATTGCAAACCGGAAGTCTTCAAAGCAAAACCAACAAATTTGAATGAACTAAGGCAATCCATTCGAGAAACAATTGCGGCTATTCCTGTCTCAACTCTCCAAGCAGTAATGAACAACTTTTTGGTAAGATGCCGCACATGCATCGACGAGCAGGGAGGGCATTTAAATTCCATTATTTTTAAAACTAATTAAGCTATATTTAATAAAATTTAATGAGCTTTAACATGAATAAAAGAAAAATGAATTCCATACACTGAAAAAAAAATTATTTGAGTTTCTTAATGTAGCAAAATTCATCAGCCACCCTGTATGTATCGATAGTTCTGGAGGGTTGTTGCTACTTATGATAGCGGAAACGTTGCAGTCGCTCAGACTTTTATCTCACTTACGGGGTTCGTAGGCCGGGACCTGAGGGATCTGTCTACCGACTCGGTATCGAAGTTATTTAGAGGCCGCCTATGATTACGCAGATCAAACGGCAAGGTAATGTGGTACCGGATCTCATCATAGTGCTTACGAAGATGTTCCGTATTCATAAAACAGATGACGGTTTGGATGACTAGGTGTGTGGCAGTTCAGTAAAAACTGTCTGCTCAACAGTTCCGCGTGCTCACGAGCATTGAGCAGTTTTAGGCTCTTGATAGAGGTGAGACATAAGCAGATATCCCATGACAGTTCCGATGGCGTCGTTCTGGCAGACTTCCAACTTCCTCCAGTTGGTGTCGGCGAGGTGGGGCGACCATATGGGCGCGGCGTAATCAATAACCGAGCGGCCAATAGCCTTATATGAAGCAACGTTTATTTATGACTTGATGATCTTGTTGTCGTTCTGTACCTATGAGGCTATTGCGGTGGCATGACTAGCGAAGGTGAGACTGTTGTCGAACATCACACCCAGAATTTTAGGGTAGTGAAGAGTAGGTAGAGGTATTTCATCTACGTTGACGTTTAACTCTTGCCCCATCTGCACATTCCACGTCGTAAAAAGAGTCGCCATCGTTTTAGTCGGAGACAGGGTCAGATTTCAGAGTTCGTCAATGGAGGGGCCCTTAGCCTGATCCATAATCGAGCAGTCGTCAGCATAGGATACAATGAAGACTCCTGGTGCAGGGAAGTCTTAAAATATAGAAATTAAACAAAAGCGGATAGAACACCACCCTGCGGTACCCCTTGTTTGATTTTTGTGGTCTAGATTTCATGGTCCTGAACTTAACTGACTTAACAACTATTGAGGTATTTGGCGGTCCACCTTTTTAGGCCGGCAGGGAGCGGTGTCTCTTCCAGCCAAACTCTCGTGCACCTTGGCGCACGTCTGTCGGTTTGGAGGGCATCGAAGGAGCGCTCTGTATAGTCCATAAAACGGCCCCAGTCCGCTTTGCTAAAGTTGAGGAAAGTACGTCGTTCTGAGGCTTGAAGTCCGTCCGTCGCTCAATTGAGAGTATGATTGGCAGGGGGTCAGATCCAATGTCAGAATCGGTCGCCAGTTGACGCAGTTTATAAGTCCTGCGCTGACGATGGAGATGTCTGGCGAGTTGTGGCAGTTGCCTGCCACTCTGGTGTGGGCATCTCCGTTCACTGTACAGAATGCCGTGACATCTATTTGCTCTACAAGTGCATTCCCTCTGCTGTCTACTGCAAGCTGGGGTGCCAGTGATTGTGGTGTGTGTTGAACTCGCCGAGGATTAAACGGTAATCACCTCTTACGAACGCACTTATGTCTTGGTGATAGTTCCTCGGGCAACACGTTACTGAGGGTATGTAGATGTTAATAATTTGCAGATCGATATCGCCTGACCGGCAATACACCTTGGCATTCTAAGGTAGTGTCCCTTATGTCGATGTCGGGAACAAATAGATTATAGTGTACAGTGTGGTGTGTTATGACCGCCAGACCACCACCATTACCTCTGGGACGGTCTTTAAAAGGTAAATTATACCCATCACAAGTTCGTAAGTCAGATCTTGTGTTCAGTAAGGTCTTTGGAATCGCAGCGATTTTGATGTTGTTCCTAAATTCAGTTATCTCCGCGTTCTTGCTAGCTTATTCGTTATAATTAAGCTATCAATAGTATCGTGGGGAGACACGCCGCATGCCGGGCAAACATTTGGCATGTCAGGGTTCAGTCTGGATAGGCAAGAGATTAGTCTGTTGCAGTATCCAGAACGAAGTTGGGCCAGCATGACTATTGTCTCATCGGCAACAGCTGGAGCGACTCCATGTGGATGAGATTGAGGGCCCGTCGATGTACCTTTGGATCAAACGGGCAGAAAATGTGATGCCGGATCTCGTCACAGTGCTTACGGAGATGACTTCTTCTTGTCCTGGGAGGCGGATTTTGTTGAGCAGGGTCTTGTTCGGATGCTGCGGTTTATAGCAGCTGAACAGAAATTACCTGGTTAACATCTCGCTATGCTCTTTTACACCGAGCATTTTTGCATCACTGTGAAGGTGATGCTCAGGAGACATAAGGAGGCACCCCGTGGCAGTTCTGAGTACGTTGTTTTGGTAGGCCTGCAACCTCCTCCAGTGTGTGTCACGTAGCTCAGAACCGTCTGGCCGATTGCCTGGTACGTTGCCAGTAACGTTTATTTATTTTTCTCCCAAGTGCTGCCAGCTAGTGACTTGAAGATTTTGTTACGGCTTTGTACTTTGGTGGCAATCGCGGCTACATGAACACCTTAGTTGAACATGTTATCAAACGTGACCCTTCAGATATTGGGTTGTGTGACAGTTGGAAGCTCAATGCCGTCGACGTGGACGTCTAATTCCATTTTCACCTGCGCGGTCCACGTCGCAAATAAGGTGGCCGAAGACTTGGTCGGTGACAATGCCAGATTTCGGCCAGCGAAAAAACCGGACAGGGATGGGAGGTATGAGTTAAGGAGTTGCGCATGATTGACCGTGTCGAAGGCTTTCGACAGGTCAAGAGCAACTAGCACGGTCCTGTCATTCGGACGATGTTGGTTGACACCTATCTGAGTGGTAATGGCGTTTAGCGCGGTGGTAGTGCTTTGCAATTTACGGAATCCATGCTGATGTTCGGCTAGTCGCAAGTTAGCGGTGTAGTATGGGCGCAAGACCGTCTCGAAGGTCTTCACTACTGGCGAGAGCAGTGATATCGATCGAAAAGACTCCCCCTCGTTGGCCGGCTTGCCGGGCTTTAGTGGTGGCACCACCTTTGCCTGTTTCCATTTTTCTGGAATAACAAAGGTGGCCATAGACAGATTGAAGACAGTTGTTAGATACCGTATTTCCTCTTCTCCGAGATGTTTCAGCATCAGCATGGATATACCGTCTGGGCCGATCGATTTGGAGCTTTTGGTCCCCCGTATGGCTTTCTGAACTTCCGTGGTGTTGATGGCAATGGGCGCTTGGCTATTGGCTATTTTTTCGTTTTTGCGCTTCCCTGATGGCTCGTCTAATTTCTTTGTCGACCGGAGGATGCAGTACAAATTGCCGGTAGAAAGCGCTCACTCATCTCTTCGGTTTAGACTGTACCTCAACACCAAAGGTGATGGATATTTTGTCGTTAGGCTTAGTCGAATTTGACAAGGATTTTATAGTGGACCATAGTTTGCCAACACCAGCAGAGAGGTTGCAGGACCTTAGGTACTCCTCCTATTTGACGCGTTTGTGTTGATCGACCAGTCGTCTGATTTCCGCATTGAGATCTTAAATTTGGGGATCCGTAGGGTCTAAGCGTCGCAAATGGTCACGTTCATTTGCCAGGGCCGCTGCCTCTGCGGGGATATACGGCTGTACTTCCTTGATTCTACCTGACGGAATGTATTATTTTAGAGGTTGAAGTTATGACCATGCGAAACGCTTTTTCCCCTGCTCGTACGTCATACGGGATGGGAAGAGCAGCGAAGGTGATCTCAGTGAAGTTAAGGAAACCAACCCAATCAGATTTCCTGAAATTAGTAAAAGTGCGATTGAGAAGACTGTCGGTAAATGATCCGATGCAAGAAATAGCATCGGTCGCCAGTCAACGCAATTTATAAAGCCTGCGCTGACGATAGTAAACTACACACACACTACTTGCTGGGGCGTATTAGTGCTGTTAGTCGTGGAGACTGTGTCTAGAAATTGTGGCGGTGCCACACTGGATCGATGTTGGTAATGGGACGCCCTAGAGCGTGAACAGCAAGGGGCCACAAAAGTTTGGTAGAAACTAGGGGGCCTGTGTGTGGAGGGACTTAGCCCGGAGCACCTAGCTTTGTGCAACCATCTTTTACATGTATTACATTGGACGGATTGTAAACGTTTGACTTAAATCTTCTTCCAGCAAACGCAGCAGATCCATTCTGTTGGTCCCGGGTTGGATTCAACACCAGCCCGGAGCAGGAGAGTTTTGAGAAGCCTTGCTGCAAGAAGCTTCTCGGAAGATGACAATGTTAAGGGGAAAGGTGACAAGTTAGATAGGGTAATGTCGAAATAACATCTCTTGGTCGGATATAAAAACCCGAGTCATTCCGGTACGATAGAACCGCCTGTTGTGGGAATGCTATTTATTTCATAGTATAGATCTTATTAAGATTGAAAATTAATCCTGTATATATAATTGCTAGTTGGGTTGTGTTGTACATTCGTACAGTTATAAATATTCCTACCAGCGTCGAAGTGAGCTTGAGCTCCTTCTACATAATGCATAACAAAACCCTTACACTTATTACCATCGCTTACATTGTATACCGACATGTAAAATGGAAATTTTTATGTATTACATACATACATATATAGATATATATAGGCCAATAGCTCTTAATAGCTGCTTGTTCAACCATCTAAACGATATTGACCTTCCAACAAAGCGCGCCACCTGATTATGCTTTGCCAGTTGACGCCAATTAGAAACGCCAAGGGATTGCAGATTGTTCTCCACTTGGTCTTTCCTATGGAGTGGGGCCTCTTCCTCTGCTTCTTTAGGTGGGTTCCGACAAGAATACCTTCCGGGCTGGAGCATATTCTTCCATTCGCATTACATGGCCAAGCCAATGTAGGCGCTGGGTTTTGATTCGTTGGACAATGCCGATAAGCAGGAGCTCATACAACTCATCATTAAATCTTCTTCGGTAAACACAGTCGGTATCGCGTAGATCTTTCGAAGAACCTTTCTCTCGAATATTCCTAAGGCAGACTCATCTGCGAGAGAGGACTTTGCTTCTCAATTGCTTACTCAGTCCAAAGTAACATTTATTGGAAAGGGTAATTCTTCACTGGATTTCTAAGCTGACAGTATTGTTGCTGTTAATTCTGGTTCCCAGGTAATTTACTATTGCAAACTTATGGCTGCCAACAGTGGCGTGGATGCCAAGCCGCGAATAAGCTCGCTCTTTGCATGATGGCAGAAGGTACTTCGTTTTACCCTCATTCATCTCCAAACCTACTTTTTTCGCTTCTTTCTCCAATTTGGAGTAAGCAGAACTTACAGCGCGGTTATTTAGACTAATGATGTCAATGTCATACGGCATACGCCAGCAATTACACACTCTTTTAATAGATGGTTCCCGAAAGTTGTAGTTCTGCGGCTTGTATTATTTTCTCCAGCATCAAATTAAAGAAATCGCACAATAGGGGGTCACCCTGTTCGAAAACTCGTTTAGTCTTGAACGGCTCGGAGAGGTCCTTCCCGATTCTGAATGAGCTGGTGGTGTTGGTCAACGGCATTTTGCACTTCCGTATAAGTTTTACTGGGAAACCAAATTTAGACATGGCGGCATACAAGTAGTTCCTTTTAGTGCTGTCGAAAGCGGCTTTAAACTCAACAAAGAGGTGATGCGTGTCAATTCTTTTCTCGCGGGTTTTTTCCTAGATTTGGCGAATAGTGAAAATCTGGTCGATAGTAAATTTACCAGGTCTGAAGCCGCACTGATAAGGTCCAATAAGTTTGTTAACGGTGGGCTTTAGAATTTCGCACAATACGCTTGATAAGACCTTATATGCGATATTAAGCAGGCTGATACCGCGATATTTAAAGCAGATTGTAGGATCTCCTGCCGTGTGGATTGGGCAGTGGATACTTAGATTTCAATCGCCAGGCATTCATTCTTCCGACCATATTCTGCATAGCAGCTGGTGCATGCACTTTACCAGCTCCTCGCCGCCGTGCTTGAATAGCTCAGCCGGCAATCCGCCAGCGCCCGCGGCTTTGTTGTTTTTTAATCGCGATATTGCTACTCGTATCTCATTATGATCGGTTGGGGAACACTAATGCCGTCATCTTCGATTGTGGGTTCGGGTTCTTCTCTATGTAGTTGCTCAGTTTCTTCATTTAGGAGGGTAGATAAGTGCTCACTCCATAATCTAAGCACTCCCCGTACAGCTCACTAGGTCGCCATTTTCCTTGCACGTGTTCGCTCCGGTCTTAAATCTTTCCGTCATTTGCCGGATTTTTTGGTAGCATTTTCGAGCGTTGTTCTTGCTGGCTAGTAGCTCAAGTTCTTCGTACTCACGCCTTTCTGTCTCCCCTTTTTTGTTATGGAAAAGGCGCCTCGCTTCCTTCTTCAACTGTCGGTATCGTTTTTTGTTTTCATGGATTATTCATCTTAAAACTTCGTGTAAGTTCGCACTTTGCTTGATTTGTTTTGTCTTTGCAAACATGTACTTTCTTGATGGTTTCGTGGCACTCGTCATTCGTTTTGTAGCGTTATAGATGTACGCTTTGGAATATTTTTATTCATGAAATTAATTAATTATTTAATTTGTTTAAATAAATAAATTATGCCTAGATATTTTGAAAATGTGAATACCTTACCCTACTGATACTGTCGATTAAAATTTAATAAAAGTGTGCTGTGTCAAAATGAGCCCTAGAATTTTATTCTATGTTATATAGTTTACTTCCTCTATCAAAAGTGCATAAAGTCGTAGAATGGCTGCATTACAAGATTTATTACCCTTTGAAAATCGTGTATCGCTAAGTGGATGGTCTGCCAACAATGTCGATAACAATTTCAGAAAGATGTATTTAATTATAATAAGCATCCGAATGGTGTTCAGGGACTGTTCACTTATTCCATTACTAGTAAAGAGGTGTGTTATCAGCAAAAAAGGTCAAACAACAAAAATCACCAACTTTTACCTGCCTCAGTCAACCACACAAAAACCGATAGGTGAAAACCACCCCCGTTTCTGAATGTACACACACAACACATACACACACGTACACAAACAGACACCCATGCTGACATTACCTGTTACCTACTATAAATACACGACAACAACAGATCAGAACGAAAACCGACACTGATGATGGCACAACGCCAAAACCGGTTTGTCTCAAAACTAAATTTGACAAGGGATGACGAAAAATCGTTCCAATATACATCAATTATTCGCCCTGTCGGAAAAACAACAAAACAAAATAAAACAGTGTGTAATCAGCTTTGTCCATGCGGCCATGCTTATGGGGAAGTAATGTTGGTTGTAACTGATTCTCGAAAATAAACTGTCTCCAAAATCTTGGAGAAGTATTGCATTTTGTAATGAGAATTTTCGCCGCTGGATATTGACTTGCTATCAATGTACCATGTATGTATGTTCATATGCAGGTTTATATACATGTACAAACCTACATTCTCCATGTTGGATCACGCACTGAAAAACAAACAGGTGCGTACTCTCAACCTTACAATAACTCGAACTCATATATATGTATGTACATAACTAACAGAACCGGCTCTGTACTTAAAAGCAAAATTTTATTCAAGTCAAATCCAAAAACTTTATTTAATCAAAAAAATTTATCATTTCTTTTCATATTTAATTTAAGTAAACTCTTTAATTTCTAACAGCTTCATACTTCGCAAAACTAATAATAACTAACCTTGGTTACAGGACAAAAAAATAGTTGATTTTGCACTTATATGATTTTGACGGGGTATCCTTCGGCTGGTCACGACGCACGACGTAAGCTGTGAAACAAGAAAACACTACGTATATGGGATAGAAATTTCAAAGCTTTTACTTTCACAAAAGTATAATTTTCAAAACTTCACTTTTTTCCAAAAATACATTTTTTCCTTTTGTGTCCTTTCCCAAAATTACGTATATACAATATTGAACATAAGTATTGACACAGCAGTTCCCGGCGATTTTCACAAATTTCGGCCTTAATAAAATAATTTTAACAAAGACTATATAAAAGCATTATAGAAACTATAAATTTTGTTTTAAAAACGTACGCAAAGTTCGCGAAAATTCAAGGAAATTTTATCAAAAACTTAAAATTTTGTTTTTAGAATTTTCAGAATTTTTTAGAGTATGGAGTTTTGTAGGCCATTAAATTTTAAATTTACCCATAAATTTTTTTTTGGAGACTTCTGTATTTTCTCCATACAATTTTATGAACGCAATTTTTTTTATGTGAAAGAAAAGATATACACATACTAAAATTAATTGGCCTACAAAACTCCATACTCTAAAAAATTCTGAAAATTCTAAGAAAAAAGGTTTAGAATTTTGCTAACATTTTTTGAAATTTTCGCAAATTTTGCGTACATTGTTAACACAAAATTTATAGTTTTTGTAATAGACATTGAGACATGCTTTTCTATAGTCTTTGTTAAAACTATTTTGTTAAAGCCAAAATTTGTGAAAATCGCCAAAAACTTCTGTGACAATACTTATGTTCACCACGTACCTATTTTTATAAAACCATTTTGTATAACACTTTCATGACGTTTTGACAAGATTGCCGAGATCTTTTAACTATGTTACTTTACGCTAACAATAAATTATATTATTTAATCTTTTGTTTATACATATTCATATCTTTGCATAAAGTTTTCACAGCGATCACCGAGTACCAACTCTAAACTGGAACGGATGTTTCAGGATCGCTTGCTAATCCTGGCGGTCCCTGAAAGCTCTTGGTTTCTGCGAATCCCCGGAAAAGTTTAATTTCGAAAATTTTTAAATAGAAATTTGTAGGTGCAGGAGTATCCCTCTGGTAGCTGTGTACCTTGTGGTCACCACGTGCCACTTAAAAGTTTATTTGGGTTTTTCCTTTTTATTCTGAACTGAAACTAAAATACAACTTAACGCCACCAGCATCCCAATCAGAAAGAATAGTTCTTATTGCATCCGCCTTCGCCATCCCAACGATCCGTTGTCTTTCTGTTCTCTCATTATAGAGAATTTGCATTAGTAATGAGTTTATTTGTATTTAACCCAACTCTCTCTCATATATATAATCTCCTTACTGGTTCAGTTATAAGGTCAGGGGTGGGCAATCATAAATGTAGGCTATGTTTTCTTTAGATTTGTTGTTGTTTTATTTTTTCTGGTAAGTACTTGCTCTCCACAGGTTGGCTATATTACTGGCAATTGGGGGATGAATGTTCGATTTAGGCCAAGTGCATTTACCGACGAAGCTAGCAACTACGTTTTAAGCTAACCTATTCCTGCATGAATGGAAAACGAATATGGATACCCCTAGTCTACATTTTTGGTACCTGGACAGACGTATGAGTGAGCATAAGAATCCTCACATCAATTTCCTACATTTTTGTGATCTTATACAGGTGATGTTAGACAATCGGCAACTCCACGTACCCGAATGGTTCGTCAGAAGGAGCGGTCGTAACAAATCCCGGCTGTTCGCCATGTCTAGAACTCTTTGTTTCATCGTTGGCATTCCCCACTCGATGTCTTTTGAAATAAAGTAGCCTGCAATGATTACTGATCCACCTATTTCTTGAGCTGTGTCCTCGATATCATTTAACTTGTCTTGAAACTCTCCTGTACTGTCGCTGGGTGGAAGGCAGCAGCTTATTACGGCTTTGTTTCCAGGCGGAAACCAAAATGACGCAGTTCTGGTGGAGTCTTCTAGCCAGTAGCCGCCGTTCTTTTGCTTATGTTGTTCGCTGATTAGTGCAATATCTATATTCCTTTCCTTGTCAGTTGCGTTTGAAGGGTGTCTGCGGTTTTACTTCTGTGCATGTTGCCTTGCAGTGCAATCATCATGGCTGCCCGAGCCTGGTATGTGGCCTATTTTCTTAAATTATGCTGCCGTACACAAGCGGCACTTCGAGGGTTTGGTACACTCTTTGAGTTTGTGGCCGGGTTCCCCACACTGGATGCATAATTACTGCCCCCTTCTATCGGCGCCTTTGCAAGTCCAAGTAGTGTGATTTTCACCCAAGCATTTGAAACATCGCTTCTTCGTCTCGCCAATTTTTATGTGTGAGCTATTGATTAATATGTCCGCCTTTTCTTTAGTTAGAATTACTTATGCTGTTCTCTTGTGTTTGGCGCTATGACGCTGCCTTTCATCTATTTCGAGTCAATGCTAAAATTTGACTGCAAAGCGTCGAAACTTTTCCCCTTTGTAGTGGGAGAATCCAGGTCGCGTATTTGCACTGTTACTTTTGGTTTACATAAGGTCAGATATAATGGCAGATTTGTCCAATGTGATCGTGGGCGCTCCGGAGATTTTTCAGGACATCGGAGTAGCTGTTTCCTCCTGTGGGCTTGATTAGCACTGCCTCGGTCTGCTGGTTTGTCATACTAAATCGTTTGTCCTTTGCCTTTTCTACCCTATTTTGGCTTGGGACAGCTTTTGCAGGTGCTTCGGTAGTTTTCTGGAGAATCCTTTTTTTTCTCGGTTATACTTCCCATTTTTTGCTTTCGTTGCTCGGTTTTTGAGTTTCCCCTGGGCTACTCACACGCCGTTTCGACCAGTTTACCGCCGGTGTGGTCGCGTCCTCCAGCAGTGCATCGTTTTTTTCAAGCTCGAGCTGTGCTCTGATCCAGTTTCCTAATTCGTCGATCGTTTCTTCCATCTCCGAGAAAAAATTTCTAATGTACAGACTTATATTATTTCGCCTAGTTAATGCCTGCTTCATCTTTTTTAACATAGCTTTGCATTTTCTCCTAGCTGCTTCCTCCTCTGCCCTTGTTTAGCGGATAAATTCCTGCCGTGGGGATTCGTCATAGTCTTCCGCTGCTTTTGGGGCTATGGGTGCTTCAACGTTTGCCCTCGGTGCATGCCAGTATAACATTAATCCCTCGTCGCACTGCTGTCTTCTCGTGGCAACCCGATTTCGGTTGGTGATACTCGCCGGAGGTCCTTAGGGCGCAGGAGGCCTTTACAACCAAGCCCTTCTCTCCTGCCACTCTTGGTCGAGGCCTTATTGTTTATTCACATCTAACCTACCTAGGTAGGCCGTCCTCCACTATCTGCCAGTAGCGACCCCCTTAGCGTGAGCTCAGCCAGAGGATGCATCTTCATAACCGACCGAAAGTAGTATCCATGAACATCTTTGAATGTCATTTTTATTAAAGAATTCTAAAAAAAGTAGAGTTTTGATTGCAAAAAAAAAAAATTTATTTTCAATTATATGACCAGTGATAACTATGATCCCTTTGAATCTTATTTTTGTAATGGAGTTCTATAAAATAAATAAAACTTTTATTGTATTTTTCCTAAAAATTTTGGTTTCAACTACTTTTGCTTACAATAAAACGTGCGAGATATGTTGAAAACAAATTGGTATTTTCTTTTAAACAACTCTCGCTCAAAAACAAATTGGACAAACGCGCCGACGCCGGTGCATGCTTTAACTCAGTTTACTTAATGAGTAAGAGAATGAAAATATTTCTATCGTTTCGAGTGCACATGAAATATGAGTTGGCCGCACCGACGCCACTTCTTTAACTCAATATGGGCAATGAATGAGAGAATGAAGATATTTCCACCGTTAGGAGTGTGTACACTAGAGGTGTCCTTATTTTCAGAAATATACTTTTTAAAGAGTGCCGGCCTGATTGCTGTTCCTTTCGGTCTAAAAAACGGACATGCGAAGTTTGGCTGCGATCGAAGCACGTTTGATGGACCCGAAAACTGTTTAAAGTTTTTAATATCCTTATACTGGTTATGAGTAACTTTTGTTACGTATACGCCATGGCACTGTTTGCATGCGTACCGAGCAGAACTATGCTTAACGGTGTGTTTTTTAAGTTTTTAAACATAATTTTGGTTTTTATTCGAAGACTAAGCTTTCCACTAGACAATAAAAAGAACACATACTTATATTGGATAATAATTTAAAGAGTTTGTTAAATACGTATTTTGTACATCATGTCGCTCTCAACTGCAGAGCAAGTTCTTGCTACATCAAGTATTGCAACACGCAGATCGCTCGAAAATTTAAACAATATCGATTTGGTGTGGCGGACATCACATCAAATTACTGGTGCCAAACTTTCATCAAACAAACAGGTATTACAAATGTTTTTCTACAACATGAGATTTGTGGATCTTGATGCAAAAGATAGTGCCAAGTTGACTATCAATGCAGCCTAAATATTTTGGCATCAGGCCAGAATTCCTATTCGTGAAGACCATAAATGTGTTGACAAATTGATTAAATTATACGGAAAGTGGAAGTCGATTCAAAAAACTGCACCTAATAAAAGAGGTAGTGCACAAATGAAAGTAATCTAGCAATATGTGGAAAATTTAGAAGATCTGTTTGATATCGCCACAGCTGATGCATTGAACACCATGAAAATAAACGAAGACAAAAAGTTCCTGGAAAGGCAAAGACAAAAAGGCAGTCCTGGATGCATGGCTGGTGTTGATATGGCATTATATGAACGGGAAAAAAGAGCACAAGAGCGGCATGGCAAAGAACAAGAACGCAAAAGAAAACATCAAGAAGAAATGTTACAACAAGCGGGTGATTTATATTTTAACTAACAGAGTAAATCATTATTATTGTTTATTATGGTTTATAAATTTCTTAGCCGTTTTCTCAATTTCCCAATTTTCATAATTTCTTAGCTGTTGCCGATTTGATCGATTGCAATGATTCATATGATGAAAATGATACACAACATGGCGAACCAGACAGCAATAAAGATAGAAGAGGTTATTGTAAAACAGACGTGGAATCAATGGCATTTCAACCAAAAGGTAGTTTTGAAATAAAATACAGCCCTACTCCTGTCACAAAAAGAGATCGGAAGCACTTTATAACTCCGCGTTTGGTAGCTGCATTGGACAATGCGAAAGTATCGGATGGCATGGCAGCTCATATACTAATTGCAACTGTTGAGGCATTGGGTCATCGAGTAGAAGAATATGCCATCAACCGTTGCACAATTCATCGCCTTCGTCAGGAAAATCGTTTGAGAGAGTTCAGTAAAATCTCAGCTGGTTTCTCTGATAATGTAAGTGGGACTCGTTAGTAAGCAGCGTTAAAAATATTGGTTTTGTTTTTTTGAATTCATAGTTAAGTAAAGATAGAGCATTGATCGCGAATTTCGACGGAAAGCTGATGCAGGACTTAACAGGGCGCAGCAAAGTTGATCGAATTGCAGTTTTGGTCAGCTACAATGGTACAAGTAAATTTCTCGGAGCAGCCCAAATAAATTCTTCAACTGGTAAAAACATTGCAGAAGTGTTATATGGTCGACTACAACAATGGAATCTTTTAGATAAAGTAAAAGGGCTATCATATGACACTACAGCTTCGAATACTGGTGTTGACAATGGAGCTGCAGTTTATTTAGAAAGAATGATAGGCCACAATTTAGTTCATTTACCTTGTAGACACCATATATATGAAATTATACTTCGTGCCGTCTTTGAAAACAAACTTGGCGCTAGGTCTGCATATGGTGTACTCATATTTGAAAGAAATGTTGGCCACATTTTAACCAAGAAACATTTTCAAGTGGACTTGATGATGCAATTGTATTTTCACAAATTAGTTCAAATAACCGTAAAGACTTAAAAGACTTTTGTAGTAACCAACTAATTTAGTAAGTCGAGAAGAGTATAAAGAAATCCTTCAATTATCATTGATATTTCTTGGTGCTAGAAATATCAATTTCAAAACACCCGGCGGCACCAGTCACGCTCGGTAGATGTCCAAAGCAATATATTGCTTAAAGATATTTATATTTCGGTCACAATTTAACCTTACAAAAAAGGAACTCGACGGAGTACGAGATATTTGTATTTATATAAAAACATGGATGCGTTAAGATATTCTGAAATAGATACAAATGTATCTGCCATTGTTATCAAAAAAATAAGTAATCATTTATGGTTTATTAACGAACAAACGGTGACATTATCATTCTTCGGCCCGAATGTGTCACTTGAAGAAAAACGCCATATGGTTGAAAAACTTGGTTCAGAGAACCCAGTAGTGAAATTAAATAGTGATTTAATTTAAAAAAAGAAAAAACTTGGCTTGTGAAAATAACCAAACATCAAAAGTTTGAAGAACGAAAAGAACAAAACTATAAATAACAATTGTACAAGCACATGGCAACAGTTCAAACAAAAACAACCAAAAGAATATTAAAATCAGAAAAAAGAAGACGCACTGACTTTAATTAAATTTTTCAAAAAAACCAATGTAAGCATATGAAAAGAAATCATCATCAAGAACTAGTTATGGCGTTATAGATTGTCAATTTAGCAATTTTTCCTTCAGATCTTTTTTGAAATATATATAGCGGGAAAAAATTACTCATTCAACATTTGACGGTTACCTGGTACAGGTAACATCATAAGTGGTTTGATAAAGTTTTTTCAAAATGGGGTCGTCCAAAGAGCATACTTGAGAAAGCGTTTTTGTATTCTCTCCAGTCTATTTATAGCTGTCATAGTACTAGGTCGCCAGATAAAGACAGCATATTCTAAATTAGACCTGACAAAAGAAGTATAGAGAAGTTTAAAAGTATATGGGTCACAAAATTTAGCGGAATTGCGTCTAACAAAACCCAACATGGAGTAAGATTTAGAGGTTATGTAGCTAATATGATTATAGAAGGAAAACTTGCTATCAAATATAACCCCAAGGTCCTTAATCTCACTAAGACATTGAAGTTCCCAATCCGAAATGCAATATTTTGAGCGAAGAATATTAGATGACTTAGAATATGTCACATGAAAGCATTTAGATGGATTCAAGGACAGAAGAGACTTGAGGCACCACAGATGTAGCTTGGTAATGTCATTTTGTAATTTCATTGCATCATCAGGCGTTTTAATAGTAGAGAACAGTTTTAGATCATTAGCGTACAGCAGACATTTAGCAAATGTAAAGCAATTACTGATGTCATTTATAAAAAGATTAAATAATAATGGACCTAATATACTCCCCTGAGGTACCCCAGAAGAGGCAATAAAGGTAATAGCGGACCCCCCATCAACAGTGGCAACACTTCGCCTGCTGGATAAATATGATCTTAACTATGACAGAAAGAAAGAATGAAATCCAAGACATTTCAGTTTATTATATACAATCTACCTGCGTGTCAGCAGAAAAAGGCTCAATGCAATACTCGATAAAAACAGCAAGGTTAGAACCCGTCGACCTATCCGGGATGAAACCATGCTGATAAGGAGAAATAAGGGACTTAACCGCGAAAATCAGATTAGCATTGACTGCATGTTCGATAATTTTGGAAACAGTGGTCAGTTTGGATATGGGTCTGTAGTTACGCACATCATTTTTATTGCCACTTTTGAAGATAGGCGTAAGTAACGTAGCCTTCCAATCATCAATAAAATTCCCAGAGGATAGTGATTTATAGAAAATAAGTTGAAGAGGATAAACCAGGGCTGGACAATTTTTCAATAAGACGGGATAAAACCCGTCTAAATCGGTTTGAGAAGAAGATTTAAGATTATTATTAGCCCTACTAATATCCTCAGTAGAAAGATGGAGAGCTCCGAAGCTTAAGGCAGAGTTCGGAATGTTCGAAAAATCATGCGGTTGACTACTATCGTCCACAGAAAAATTTGATTTAAAAAAATCAGCAAATAAGTTAGCTGCCTCACTCGGAGTTTTCGCTGAGTTATCATCAAGGAAAACTCCGGTGGGTACACTAGCGGAACATTTTTTGTCCTTAATATATCTCCAAAAACTTTTTGGATTCGATTTAATTTCCCTCAATATTTCGTTTATACTTGGCATAGAGAGTTTTGTTCAAAATATTAAAATCCTTTAAGTATAGCTTATATTTACTGAAGAATAGGTTATTCTTAGTTTTTCGAGTTTTGTCGTAAGAATTTGCTTTAAGGGTTCTTGAGTTTTTTTAATTCCTTAGTGTACCGTGGTAATTTGTAAGATCTATTTACCCCCAGGGGTATTCTATCCAAACATTGGGTGTGTTAAACGACACGCAGTGTACTTCCAGTCACTCTCTATATTTCTCACCTTCAATAACTGTCGGACTCTTCTTCGCTCGCATTTTGGTGCCCACAATTTTTTATACGTAGATGCTCATGAGTACACATATATTTTTATACAATAAGTATGTAGATACCTATGCATATACTTATGCACATACAAATGTACGAATGCATTTACATACTCTGCATTGTCAATATTCACCGGCATTCGCAGCCGTTAGTTTCACCGCTAGGTACAAAATTCTTTTGCTGTGACTTAATAATTTGTTTGCCCTTTCATCACGAGTATTTAGTCTTGTGATCTCGAAGGGTGAGCGCGCGCAAATATAGAAGGCACAAATGTAAGTTAGGCATACGAAAATTTTGTAATGAACTTCATCTAAAATTAAATAAAGATTTCAGCGTTATATTCAACATTGGTGTATTTTATTTGGAAATGCGCTTGTGATATCTGTCGACAGCGCGCGACTCAACATTCTGAAATATTTTCTGCGAAATATTGATCACTAAATTAAATCGCTTTAATATGTAAGTCAACGGCGTTCAAAGTAGCGGTGATGGAGACGCAACAGTTGCCAATCAATGTAGCGGAGCAATTTCTATGGGCGCTGATGCGCAATCTAAAGGGCAAGCAAATGGTGATGGAATTCGCAATAGAGAAGGTACCAGCAATTCTACGATTGACCAAGGCGGACAAACCAACACAGAGATAGATGTAATGCGTTGCTTGTCCACGTCTACACACTCGTCTACGCCAACGCAAACGATAAACGTTGATCCGAAAAGGATACAATTCGATGAAATGGTGAATCAAGTTTTAAAAGGCTCATTATTCACAGGCGCCGATTTGTGCGGTGACATGCGCCGATCGACTTCAAACGGAGAAACCAGCACATAGGCGATTCCTAGAAAAGTCGGTTCAATAGGGTCAATGTCTAGTTTACCATTTCGGCCGAGCGCAGCGAACTACAGCCCTTCACTGCCATATGGTAACAGTCACGACGACAGAGGCGCATCCGCGTCAGCTGCTCCGCCAGCAACAGGTCTGGGCAGTCACATACCACATATAGAATTTAATAGTACGCTGCCGACAACGGCAGCTATATCGGCCAGTGCCTTATCATCGTCACAAATAGCGGCACGTCATGTCATTACTAAAGAGCTACCTCCTTTTTCCGGCAAGGCCGAAGAATGGCTCCTGTTCATAAGCAATTATGAGCAATCGACTGAAAGATGCGGTTTCAGTAATGGGGAAAACCTCATTCGACTACAAAAGTGTCTAAAAGGGCCAGCTTTGGAGGCCGTGCGAGGTAAGCTGGTGATTCCCGCCACTGTTCCGTACGCGATAGGAACTCTAAAAATGCTATTTGGGCGACCTGAAATAGTCCATGCTGCTTTACAACGTAAAATGAGGGAGGAACCTTCGGTAAGACACAACAACTTAGACTCAGTAATTCGCTTGGCTCTGGCGGTTCAGAACTATTGCGCTACTATGTTGGCCGTTGGCCTGGGCGATTATCTAAATGACCCTCTATTGCTGAACGAGATGGTCTCTAAGTTACCCAGCGACCTGAAACTTGATTGGGGTAGGCACAGATTATCTGCCGGTGGTGTCAACTTGGCTACTTTTGATCAGTGGCTTTTCAATATAGCAATGTGTGCAACTATGGTTACCTCGTACGAACCTCAAGGTGCAGATAAACCAGGCGCGGGAGGAAAGCAAGCAAAAGAGCGAGTTCTGGTACATGTTGTGGAGAATCAAGAAAACAATAAAGGTATTAAAAAGTCATCAGATAGTGTTGTTTGTCCAAAATGTAAGGGACAGCATCGTTTGCCGGAATGTGACATGTTTCGAGCACTTAATGTCAAGCAGCGGTGGGAGTTCGTTAAAAGCGAACGACTATGTTTCTCTTGCTTCATGCGACACCTTGTACGATACTGCAGATCAAAGAAACGATGCGGAGTAGATGGGTGCACATCCACCCACAGCATGTTGCTACATTCGGCTACCACCGAAGGGGACGAAGCTAAACAACAACAACAACGAAACGATACCAAAGTCACTACACCGTCCGAACAATCTACTGTTTTGTTTCACAACAGAACAGCTACAACGGCTCTATTTCGGTATGTGCCCGTGACACTTTATGGTAAGGAGCGCAAAGTACAAACATACGCTTTAATAGAGGAAGGCTCTGCATGCTCATTAATCGAAAGCAAATTAGCGGACGAGCTTGAGTTGGATGGTCCTTCAGAGCAGTTGTGCCTAAAGTGGACCGGGAATCAGACGCAAACTGAGCGTAGCTCCAAATCAGTTTACATGAAGGTGTCAGGTATTGGCAACGATGAAAAACGTTACTCGCTTAAGGGTGTACGTACAGTAACATGCTTGGATTTGCCTACGCAAAGCGTAGATGAAAAGTTGCTAAGCGAACGATGCTACTTAAAGTCAGTACCTATTCAAGCATATACAAATGTAAAGCCCCAGGTGAGCATCGGCCTTGACAATATTAAGGTAAGCGTTCCCATAGAAATTCGCGAAGCCGAAGACGACGATGTTATTGCCGTCCGCTGCAGATTAGGTTGGGCAGTATACGGCCGCCACAACAACGAGCATCACGCACCATCTCGTATATTGCACATATGTGAATGCAGCGACGCTAACATCGACCGTAAGTTGGATGAAGCCGTGCGCAGATATTTTTCACTTGAGTCAGTGGGCGTACGTATCACAACCAAACCACTGAGATCCAGAGAAGATGAACGTTCAATGCAAATTATGGAAAACACAACAAAATACCTTGCAAATGAAAAGCGCTGGGAGACTGGTTTATTATGGAGGTTCGACAATATCGATTTACCCGACTCGTACTATATGGCTCTCAAGCGACTCAGCTGCCTCGAGGCGAAGATGGCCAAAGACCCTCAATTGAAATCTTTTATGGTGAGTACAATTCAAAACTACATTGAAAATGGCTACATACGCAAACTGACCGATGCTGAGATAGGTAGAGATTCGCGCTCATTGTTCTTGCCAATTTTCACCGTCACCAACCCTAATAAAAAAAAAACCCGACTGGTATGGGATGCAGCCGCCAAAGTATACGGCGTTTCTTTGAACGATGTTCTACTAAAAGGCCCTGATTCGATGGCTTCGCTAATGGGAGTGCTTATGCGCTTCAGAGAGCGGAGAATTGCTATTACAGGTGACATACGGCAAATGTTCCACCAAGTTAAGGTGCGACAAGATGACCTAGCGGCCCAACAATTTTTATGGCGAGACGGCGAAAAAATGCGTTCTCCCGATGTATATGTTATGCAGGTCATGACATTTGGCGCGTCATGTTCTCCTTCCCTGGCTAATTTTATTAAAAACAAGAATGCAGATAGGTTTCTTACTAAATACCCTAAAGCCGTCGAGGCGATTCGAAAAAATACGTTTGTCGATGATTGGTTACAGTCAGTGGACTCTGAACAGCAAATGGAGGATCTGGCAGTTGCAGTGAAACGTATTCACGCGGACGGTGGCTTTGAGATGCGACATTGGTTATCAAACTCAAAGCGCGTTGTTCAAGTTTTAGACGAAAATAAAGAGACGTCAGCTAAAAATATTGCATTGTCTGACGAGCCTCGGGAAAAAGTACTCGGAATGTGGTGGCTACCGAATGAAGATTCGTTGACATTCGTCGTAAAGTCCGAGCTAATCACTGAAGCATCGCTTGCCGTATCATCGAAACGACAAGTATTACGTGTAGTTATGTCGATTTTCGATCCGCTCGGTCTGCTCGGATTTTTCAATATTAAAGCTAAAATTATTCTTCAAAATATATGGCGATCAGGGATCGGATGGGACGAGAACCTTAAAGATGACAACCAATCAGACTGGCAGCATTGGCTACAGTTAGTGCCAAGGCTGAACGATGTGCGTATACCTCGATGTATGCCCTTTGGAAGTTGCGCAAAATCAGTACAGCTACATACGTTCGTGGACGCAAGCATTGACGCATACGCCGCGGTGACATATCTACGTTTTGATATGGATGGCGACATTCGGTGTCTCATAGTGGCATCCAAACCTAGAGTCGCGCCATTAAAGCCCATATCAGTACCCCGTATGGAGTTGATGGCAGCAATCCTAGGGCTTCGACTATCAAATTGTATTGAATCAGAAGCATCAATACGCATAGATCGTCGTTACTTTTGGACAGATTCAAGAGACGTGCTTTGCTGGATACAATCCGATGCACGTAAATACCAACAATTTGTGGCAGTAAGAATTGGTGAAATTTTGGAATGGTCCGATGTAAATAGCTGGAACTGGGTTCCCTCTAATCATAACGTAGCTGACGACGGAACTAAATGGGTTAAGACGCCGGAGATAAATGGGTCAACACGTTGGTTTACTGGGCCAAACTTTTTATATATGGACGAGTCACAGTGGCCACAAATTGACTCAACCAGAAAAAATACACAGCAAAACGTAATGTGTCACAAGGAAATGACACATATTCACACGTGCGCACTATGCTTTATTTCACCCGATCCTTACCGTTTCAGCAAATTGGAGCGACTTCGAGCAGCACAGCGATGTATATTACAATTTCTAAGAATGATATCATTCTCATCCGTATTTGTCAAGAAGAATCATTTTACGACGAAATAAAATGCCTGAAAACAAACCGGGATCAGGTGGATCGAAAGAGCGTCCTCTTTAAATGCTCCCCTTACTTGGATGATTACGACATTCTTCGCATTCGAGGTCGAGTCGACGTCATAGAAGGAGTTTCAATTGACGTCAAGCGTCCTGTTATTTTATCTCGGCGTCACCGCATAACATACTTGATTGTGGAATATTATCATAGAAAATACCACCATTTACATAACGAGATTATCGTTAACGAGCTACGTCAGCGCTATTGGATTTTGGGGCTGAGGGCTCTGGTAAAAGAAGTTTCGAAGCACTGCTCGGCTTGTCGCATACGGAAAGCCCAACCATCCCCACCGGAGATGGGTGAGCTTCCTATTGAGCGGCTGTCACCGCACACTCGGCCATTTACGTTTACTGGCGTGGACTACTTTGGCCCTATAGACATATCAGTTGGGCGGCGCCGCGAAAAAAGATGGGGTGTTTTGTTCACATGCTTCACTACAAGATCTGTTTATTTGGACACTGCACCATCGCTTTCTACTGATTCGTTCCTAATGGTATTAAAAGGTTTAACAGCTCGACGAGGAGTGCATGATTTCTGACAATGGCACTAATTTTCGGGGTGCTAGCAGGGTATTGAAGGAGAGCATCGAGTGCATATCACCGAACGATGTTGAAAAG
The DNA here is from genome assembly GCA_949987695.1 of Merzomyia westermanni. Classification (NCBI taxonomy): domain Eukaryota; kingdom Metazoa; phylum Arthropoda; class Insecta; order Diptera; family Tephritidae; genus Merzomyia; species Merzomyia westermanni. The sequence continues at coordinate 112,707,403 of OX465290.1, read as the reverse complement.
CAGTACCCAGAGATGTCGTTCAGTTTTATACCACCAGGTGCGCCTCATATGGGAGGCGCGTGGGAAAGAATGGTACGATCAACGAAAGCAATATTGACCGAGATTTTACCAAAAGCAAAATTACGGGAAGAAGTTCTGCGTGCAGCTTTAGCCGATGTTGAGTTTATGCTAAACTCACGACCACTCACATACGTACCATTAGATTCCACCGATTCTGAGGCGCTAACCCCCAACCACTTTTTAGTTGGCAGTTCAAATGGGTTACGTGAGCGGGGAGAACTGAATCAAACAGGCGTTGCTCTAGCCAAAAACTTTCGCATAGCTGGTCAGATAGCCGACGTATTTTGGAAAAGGTGGCTGCGAGAGTGTTTACCAACTCTAACAAGGCGTACGAAGTGGTTCCAGCCACCTATCTCACCCATCGCAGTGGACGACATAGTCATTATTGTGGACGAGAATAACAAGCGCTGCTCATGGCCAAAAGGAATAGTAGTACACCGATCGAAGGATGGGCAAGTGCGCAGTGCTATTGTTCGTACAGCAGACGGATTTGTTACTCGCCCGGCAGTTAAGCTGGCAAAGTTAGACATAAAAGGAGAAGGTAATGCACAACGCAGTGGCGCTTGTGAATTACGGGGTGGGGAATGTTAAACGACACGCAGTGTACTTCCAGTCACTCTCTATATTTCTCACCTTCAATAACTGTCGGACTCTTCTTCGCTCGCATTTTGGTGCCCACAATTTTTTATACGTAGATGCTCATGAGTACACATATATTTTTATACAATAAGTATGTAGATACCTATGCATATACTTATGCACATACAAATGTACGAATGCATTTACATACTCTGCATTGTCAATATTCACCGGCATTCGCAGCCGTTAGTTTCACCGCTAGGTACAAAATTCCTTTGCTATGACTTAATAATTTGTTTGCCCTTTCATCACGAGTATTTAGTCTTGTGATCTCGAAGGGTGAGCGCGCGCAAATATAGAAGGCACAAATGTAAGTTAGGCATACGAAAATTTTGTAATGAACTTTATCTAAAATTAAATAAAGATTTCAGCGTTATATTCAACATTGGTGTATTTTATTTGGAAATGCGCTTGTGATATCTGTCGACAGCGCGCGACTCAACAGGGTGTATAAGATCGACTTGAGTGTGGAAAAGCTAGCAGGGGTATCAAGCCCGTCCAGAAGTTCGCCCAATTAATTTCAAGTAAAACATCATTAAGACTTGCAAAGTCGCGATAAAAACTAAACTCAACAACAAGTGGTAGATGATGTCTGTCTTTAGAAGTAATTGGATTCGTGCACTCACTAACTTCACAACAAAAATTGTCGCTTATAAATTTAAGATCCAGTAGCCTATCTAGGGTATTAAAAAACTTATTAATTTGAATTAAGTTAAGACTAAGTACATTATCGATAAAATACGGGTCTTGACTTGAAATGACATTATTAGGCGTGAGACCGTATTTAGATATATTAGGGGCCCAATTAATATTAGAGAGATTAAAATCGCCTAGTACGTAGAGGTGATGTTCTTTAACGTTGTTTAAGGCTAAGGATACAATGTTATCTGCGTGAGCCTTGTATAACTCAAAAGAGCTACCCGGTGGCACGTAAGACGCGAGAAGATATAAAGTGTCTTGCGATGTGGACCCATTAATACATATTCAAATCTGCTCCAGCAAAAAATCACCATACGGGAGTGGGACCAAAGACGCATGCAATTGGCAGTGATGATGGAGTCCAAGCGCCAGCTAATTGTCAACGCATTTTTACAAAGCACACAACCGTGCGCAATATTTAAAGACTATAAGAGTGTGGGTTTCAAGCGCGATTTTGTTTATCAATCAATGAGACCTCGTTCTTAAAAATAGACCAAGAAGCGGAAGACCGCGAACAGTTGGCAATAGTGGTAACATAAAAGTTGTGAGGGAACAAATTCGACAAAAACCATTGCCGGTCAGTTGCGAAATTGAATATAAGCAAATCTTCAACACATTTAATTTTGAATAAAAATCTTGGCCTAAAAGAGTATAAGAAACAAAAAGTTCACGGCGTTTCTACATCCGAGGAAAAAAGAGAGCCAAACGAGTATCTGATATTCTTGGATGGCACGGCGGTGACGAATTCGTATTTTCTGATGAAAACTTGTTCGTTCTACAACAAATTTTCAACTCGCAAAATTATTGAGTATGGTCAGTGTCTCTAGGAAATGTTTCTGAAAAGCAAATGTATGTGCCCAGATTTCAAAGCGCTTCTTCCCTCATGGTGTGGGCCGGATTCTGTAAAAGAGAAAAACTTCCCCTAGTTTTCATCGAAAAGGGGGCTAAAGTTAACGCCGGATACCAGCCAGCTGATCTAAGCAGCGCTAGCACCAATATGCGCGAACATATGATAGCGGGAAAGGGGCATTCCAGGTGGAAAGGGCGCACACATAAAAAGTTAGAAAGTATATTATATTGTGTATATATATATCGAGCTACGGTAAATAATGTAATTACCTAAGATTAGAATTTGTTATTGTAAAATAACTGTCCACCTGCTCGCGGACAAGTATAAAAGGGCGACAATTTCGCTAAGTCGAGGAGAAGCTAGATAGGCATAGTAGCCTGCTGACGCATTGCTCAGCGGTGAAAGATGTTCCTGGGGTTTTCTAACTCACGAACTTTATATTTTATATACAGTAGGGGTTTTTCTAACTCTACTGTTTGGAAGGCTAGTGGTGGTTTCCTACCTCCGCAACCCTTAGAAGATTTATACACAGTGGGGGTTTTTCTAACTCAGCTGTCGGGAAGGTTAGTGGTGGTTTGCTACCTCCGCGACCTTTAGTAGAGCAGGGTATTATTAAGGTATACGCGGCGGGTTTTCCTAGCCTCGCCGTATGAGAAGTAGTTTTGGATAGAGTAGCATTGAATTACCAAATAAAACATATATTTGTATACAATTTATTAAACAGGGGTTTTTCTCTTTAAAAGGAGACGTTAGGGATTCGTTCTCTACCCCACAGGAACCCCGGACGGACTGAGCTAACCCCGGCATAAAGGAAAAGTCCGTCACACTACGTTGTTCGATGTTCTGAACGCTGTGTTGATGTTGTGTTTCTTGAAAAAGTTTGCCAATTTGTACGTCGTGTTTCCAGTGGATTTCTCCTCTGCGTTTTCTCTTTTCTGCGTTTTCTCTTTTACTGAAGGAGACGTGGAACAACCCATACAAATGCGACTTTTAATAATGCTCAGTCTGCTAACATTCGGCAAAGAGTTATATGAGGTTAAACGAGGGTAGCACCCCTAGAACAATGAATGGTGGTAAGGGAAGTAAAGGAAAAGGGTGGGGGGCACAACCCATGCAGATAGGATTTTTCATATTGCATAACTCTCGAGATATTCACACTGCACTAATTGAAATTCGGCAAAGCGTAATATGGGGTTAGTCTAGCACAATTCCAGAAAAGCAAAGGATAAAGGAAAGCGGCCGATCCACCTCCCATACAAATGAAATTTTTGATAGAGCATGTCTCTGGAAGTATCCCCACTAGAACGAGGGTTGCCAGTATTTTTTTTTTTAATTTTTCCAAATTCTCCATTAAATATTGCAAAATCGCCAAATTTTACTTACATATCGAAAAATAAGTCGCCAACAAAATTTCCATCAAAAGGAAACCTATAGAACTTACCGACAAAGTTCTTTCAATGTGGGCATTGCTGGTGGGTATACTCAAAATTTGTAAAACATACGATGACAACTCCTTAAATATCCGCCAAAAACCGTAGCTGGTCTGATAGATAGTTCACTCATAACTTATTTTACTGCTATTCAATTATACTCAATTCATATTTAATTCCAGAAATGGCAAATCTTTGTATTCAGGTCGATTTGGATTTCAAACCATTTTTATAGGAAAAATCTGACTTTTTTTTTAATTTTTCAAACTTGTTGGCAACCGTTTATCAATTTCTTTGCAAAAGGTTTTAATATATTCAAAAGCTTTCCTCTCAAGGAAATCTTGAACGACGAACTTTTCCCTTTATAATAAAGTATGCCAAAATTTGCTTCCCCAGGCAGACAGTACTCTAGATCATTGTCTACATTTTTCATCAAAATATTTGTATCCGTGGTGTTGACAAGAGTGGGGTTCATTACTCGTTAACATAGTCGCCAGAAAATTGCCGACAATACCCAAACTCAGTATGTTTGCCTACGCATATATTAATTTTCTTAACATGTGGTACGAGTAATGATCCTGCATATTGATCATGATAATTTGATCGCCAAAGTTTTTAAAAAGTCGCCAATTTGGCAACGATTTGCCCATACTGGCAAGCTTGACTAGAACAATGAAATTCGGTAAATAGTTGTATTAGGTTAGGCCCCAACAACATCAGAAAGGCGGCGGTACATCAAACATTAATGGTGTTTTTTGCATTGCATATCTCTAGAACTATTTACACTGGACCAATAAAATTCAGCAAAGAGATACATGGAGGTGGTCCCTAACAACTCTAGAAAAACGAAATAGTTACACTACCAGTGAAATTTGTTAAAGAGATATATGAGGTTAGTCTTCAGCAACTCCAGGAAAATTCGGATAAGCGAATGAATATAAACCTGGGCCTGGTACCTAGAAAAAAATAAACAAATATATGTCGCAATATACAACAGGTATATCATCATACACTTCCGAGGAGATATTTGCGCCGAGCTTATCTTCCAATTTGTGGTGTGCTGCTTTGAATTTTTTGCTACAAGTTGGCGGGACCTTACGTTTTTTGCCGACTTCGAACGGCATCTGCAAAGTAAATGAATTTTTGCCGAGAAGCAATGCACTCGGAGAGTTTTCCAAGCCATTTTTGATATTACTTATCCTGGTACTCGAACATTGGACCTTCGGTGTGATACAAATGGGATTTTTCATATGGAACGCTCGATTGCAAAAACACGGTTAAGAGTCTTGTGAGTTTAATCTCCAACAACTCCAGGAAAACAAAGCAAAAATATGGCTTGGCACCACCCTATCTCTCAAAGATTCACACCCGCATGAAACTCGGCGAATAGTTATGTAATAAATTGGAAACGCAAAGATGGTTGCTGAAGTCAACATTCTCCTTACTCCGGCTTCACACGCATACGCAGTAGTTTCCTTAAACCTTTTGTGGCTCTTGCTGGTCACACCGCCGGGCGTTCCGGATCTAGCAAAGTTCCATGGTATCATCGGCACATATTCTAGATACATTCTACATGGCTGCCAACACTATTATATCGCAGTCAGCTTTGTGCGGCCCCCTTGCCACGGGCGCCACCACTTCATGCGGCAGGGGGCGGAATTCTTGTATAAAACATGGTGCTTGTTGCTTCCAACAAATGATTAATATATTACAAAATGGCGGCCCCATACCAAATTTCAGCCAGATAACTTGAAAACTTAGGAACTAGTTTGCGCTCAAACAGACAGACAGACGGACATGATGGGTCTATCTCTTCTTCTTCTCATACTTACAAACATCGAACCAAAGTTATAATACCATTTCATGTTCATAACAGGTATAAAAAGGAGAACGAGAAGAAGGAGCAAGACGAGTGCATGAAAATTTGCGTGTATCAATTAAATATACTGAAATTTGTATTTTAATTAACTAGTAATTTAAATTCTTCTTTAAACAAAAATATATGAATCAAACGGATTTTTATTTGGATCGATACTTTTGGGACTTGGCATCCATCGCGCCAATAGCAAAATAAGTCGCGAAGGCAGTGGCAAGGGAGTTGAACGTGCACTTAAGGCAAAACTGCGCATAGTAACTTAAATGGAAGATTTTCATCGGCGCAGTCGACGTCACAGCAAAACAAAACGCCAGTGTCTTAGGACTGGCACACCGAGCAAGTACAAGGGGCTGCAAGTGTATGTACACAAACGTATTTGCAAAAACGTGGCATTTGTGCTTGCAAAGAAGCATCGCGACAGAGCAACGAAGGAGTGCTACAACAAAGCATCATCATCGTCTGTACATTTTAAATTAATTTCACTGCAAACACGAGTCTCGAATCCGGCAACTATCAGCGAAACAAAGGAAAAGAAATCACAGTGAGGCTTCGAACAAAAGAGCGAAGAAATAAATTATTTGAGGAATACTATTAGTTCTACTAATAAAATATATATTTTTCAACCATCATAAAGCCAACAAAATTAAGCTAGCTAAATTGCAAGAAGTTGTGAGTGCAGATGAGGTAGCTCCAATTTAGCTTGAAGGCAATAGTGCGATTCTACAAAGAACGCAACTAAATAGCTTCAGATAGGATTTGGCAGGTTTAACGTCAGCTATAAGTACAACGAATGGTAACTCAGAACCGATACCGGGCAACTCGTCAAGTTAACAAGCGCCAATTTACAAGGAAAATGTTAGGGAAGCCTCAGGCCTAAGACGACATTACGTCTAACCATGAGTATTCAGGATATGATAGGTGTAATCCCCAAATTCGACCTTCTAAAAGTCAATTCAGTTTATAAATACCATCCAATAATTACATCAATGTTTTGGTTGGAAAGAAGTTATGCTCTGGATCACAGTTCAGCATAAGATGAAAGGCATGGCCAAACAGTGAGATGCACAAGCTGATCCACAATTAGTGCACGTATTTAAGGCGGACTTTCCGTCAACACATACTGCGCCGGAAACGAATGCTTATGAAACGTAAACTCAAGCCCATCGAAGACTACTTAGAGTATTATTACTCCATGCTGACGAAAGGGCGACAAGGTCAACATCAACACACACACTATCAGTGGACTGAAAAATGGTGTATTAACTAAAACTTTTTCAACAATGAATTTCGGGACTTGCAGTCATCTATTGCTGGCTCTCAAAAATTAAAGCATCGGTGACTACAACTTTGTCAATTGCAATGATTACGGTTACATTTCAGCCAAGAGACCGCAGAAAAATACATCAGTTTAGAAAATTGGTGACTATAACGAACTCCCCCTGTTAAAAAAGTTGTAGATCTCGACGGAAGGGGACTGGAGGCTTCATTGACACCGGTAGCATGTTGGAAGCTAGTAGATGCTTTACAGGTCTCGGCTGATCCAAGGTGCTAGTCACGAAACAAATCAACATCAACATCAATTGACAATGTGCAACGTGAAGCGACATTGTACGTTGTCGCTGATGTGCTTTTTGCCTACACGACTAATAATTTGAGCCTACATTTTAAACCATTCATTGATTTACGCAATTTTTTAAACTTTTTTTAGTAAATTCCAAACGTTTCAATTACATACACCAACTTTTAATTTCTTTCGGTTTAGATTTAAAAACGTATACACAATGAAAGCCGTATATACAGTACAAATGTGTACATTTCTTGGTTCGTCGGTTTCGATTCGAGTCCTACCAATTGATATAATTCCATTTTTATTTTTATTTAAAACATTTCTGGCTTAAAATTTAAACCCTTTTCATTACGCGCATTTTTCCGAAAACCGGCATAGCTTTAATTCTAAACCAAATTTGGTTAGGTAATATATGTAGCCCTACAAATGTTTAAAATTTAGGTTCAAATTTTTAGGCGGGTAAATAATGTATATCACATGGTAATTGACAACGGAGTACTACGCCTAGAAGAAGACAGTGGATTTTAACACATCTAGCTGCTTATCGGAAGAGCAAAAATTCAAGGCAATTTGTTTCGCAGATTGTTTTAGTCACATTGATAGTTATAAGAAAGTACAAATTACCATAAACGTAACGACGCCAGCCCCGGTCTTAGGCAAAAGGTACCAACTTCCGTTTTCGCAACGTTAAATGTTATCCACAATTTTAAAAGAACTGATAGACAAAGACATCAGCCGTACAAGCCACTCTCCGCAGGCCGCCTCAGTTTAACGGTGACAATGACATGCCTATCGGTCTAGTGATTGCTCAAATTTTTTATCCAGGAGCTTATTGTAAATTTAATTAAAACATTTAAACGTCGGGACAAAGTGGTCAACTACGTGGATGAGATCATTATCGCGGACGAAAATCGAACGAGGTACATACGGATAATTGAAACGTTACAGGTACTTACTGATTGCAACGCTGTAGCTGTAACAAAATCGACGACGCAATTGTTGCCACGTGTAGCAAGGTGGTGGCTCAACTACAAAAGTTTGACTTTCGCCTGGGGGCGAAAAATAAGTAAGGAAAGTTTTTCGGGCAAACAGTCCACATGTCAGGGTTCAGTCTGGATAGGTATGAATTTAATCTATAACAGTATCCAGATATAAGTTGGGCCAGTGAGACTCTTATCTTCCTCGGAAGTTTGCGTTCCATATCGGCAACAGGTGGACCTTGTGCCTGAATGACCACAATAACCCCCCGATAACTAACAGAGTAGTTAACCGAATCAGTGTGGATGTTGTTGAGGGCTTGCCGATGCCAAACCTTTTTCTGAAGATTTTGTTGCAAAGTTTTGATTTCTTTTACGAGACTCTCTTCTGAGCTTATAATATTGCAAAACCGATCCTTATAAGACCATCCGAATCTCTTGTCTTACGATCTTCACCGATCTCAAGGAGGTTCCGAGCAAAGGCCGCGGACTTCTTCTTTAAATGGTCATCTAACCGCCTAGGCGATTTTGACCGTCCAACATAGCTCGCCAGTCGTTTCTTCGTTGCGCTAACTGGTGCCAATTGGAAACACTGCGGGATCGCAAATCGGTCTCCACTTGGTCCTTCCATCGGAGTGGTGGTCTCCCTCTTCCTCTGCTTCAACCGGCGGGTGCCGATAAGAATACCTTCTGGGCTGCAGCATCTTCGCTCATTCGCACAACGTGGCCTAGCCAGCGAAGCCGCTGTGTTTTAATTCGCTGAACTATGTCGGCGTCTGCGTAAAGTTCATACAGCTCATCATTAAATCCTCTTCGGTACTCGCCGTCGCCAACGCGTAGAGGTCCACAAATCTTTCGAAGAACCTTTCTCTCGAATATTCCCAGAGCCGCCTCATCAGATGTTGTTAGTGTCCACGCTTCTGTACCATATAGCAGGACGGGTGCGGTGAGTGACTTGTAGTGTTATTTTCGTTCGTCGAGGACTTTAGTTTTCAATTGCTTACTCAGTCCGAAGTAGTATTTGTTTGCAAGAGTAATTCTTTGCCGGATTTCTAGGCTAACATTATTGTTGGTGCTAATGCTGGTTCCCAGGTAAACGAAGTCCTTTACTATTTCGAAATTATTTCTGCCAATAGTTACGTGGTTGCCAAGGCGCCAATGCCCTGACTCTTTGCATGAGGACAAAAGGTACTTCGTTTTGCCCTCGTTCACCACCAATCCCATTTTCTCCGCTTCTTTTTCTAATTTGGAGTAAGCAGAAGTTAGGGCGTGGTTGTTAAAGACAATAATATCAATATCGTCAGCATATGACAACAGTTGCACGCTTTTATAAAATATTGTTTCAGCGCGGTTAAGTTTTGCAGCTTGTATTATTTTCTCCAGCATTAAATTAAAGAAATCGGACGATAGGGGGTCATCCTGTCTGTAACCTCGTTTAGTTTCGAACGGCTCGGAGAGGTGCTTCCCAATTCTGACCGAGCTGGCGGTGTTGCTCAAGGTCATTTTGCATAGCCGTATAAGTTTTTCGGGGAAACCAAATTCAGACATAGCGGCATATAGGCAGCTCCTTTTCGTGCTATCGAAAGCGGCTTTAAAATCAACAAAGAGATGATGTGTGTCGATTCTTTTCTCACGGGTTTTTCCAAGATTTGGCGTATTGTAAAAATCTGGTCGATGGTAGATATACCAGGCCTGAAGCCACACTGATAAGGTCCAATCAGTCTGTTCATATCAGGCTTCAGCCTTTCACACAATACGCTTGATAGGACCTTATATATGATATTCAAAAGGCTGATTCCGCGATAGTTTGCGCAGTTTGCAGGATCGCCCTTCTTGTGGATTGGGCAGAGAACACTTAGATTCCAATCTTCAGGCATGCATTCAAAGGCGACGCATTATACTGCTGAACCTGCGTATTAATTGTGAGGTAAAATTTTTAGATTTCGCCATAGTGGTGAGGCTTTATGACACGCATTGATTTCGTCCGCCGGAGTGCCTTGCTCGACCCATCAACGTTTAAGAATCACGAATATCTTGCAAGCTGCCATCAAGTGCCGCCACTGCATGCTTGTGTGACATTGTACAGGGTGTCTCCCGCGGCTTACCAGGGTCCAATTTGATTAAAAAAAATTTTTTGCTCTGGCAACAGCAAGAGCTTTGCTTGCATGACTTGAGCAGCCAAAGCATCTGTATCATAATTCAACTCGGTATTCAAATCATTGCATAGCTCCACTGGCTGTTGCGGTGTGGGCATGCCAAAATCTGCTTGATATTGAAATTTTTTTATCTTCAATGATTTTTGATGCTTTATTTAATATTTCGTCACTTGCGTTTTCTTCAAAATTGTTTGCAATATCTTCTGATAGGTCCATTTGATTATTATTTTTCCCAAAGTTGCGGAGGGTTAGAAATTCCGCAAGTATTTATGATTCCGGCGAATAGCCCTCTTAACTGACTGGCTGTCCGGCATAATACGGCTTCTTCCATTGTAGCGTCCCAATGTCCATCATTTTCTAACAGGCCTGTCGTTCGCAAGCATCCCTGCATGAAGCTTTTTCTTGCCCATCTACGATTTTTAAACCCTGAAAACTGGTAGGTCCCCGCACTCGGGTCAGAAGTAACCATACACAGAAACATTCGAACTGCTTTGGATTCACTGTGTACATTCTACCTAACGCATCTGATGCTTTAACGTCATGCCAGCTTTGGACGGGTTTACCTTTTTCACGACGCTTCCACTCCTTCTGTTACGTATTCAATATATAATACATTGTGGCTGATGAAAGCCGCTACCAAAAAAAAATTAAATAACTTTTTTTCTATTTAATGAATCTGGTTAATTTTTTTTTTATTTTGCAGATTGACTTTTACATTTAACAAAAATGGATAACTGGGACACTGAAACAAGAATTTGGATTGTCCGCCGCTATCACGCACTGGAGTCCGTAGTTTCGGTCCAAAGAGACTATAGGCGCACGTTTGGCGGCAATCCTCCGAGCAGATGGACCATAATAAGACTTGTAAACAATTTTGCCGAGCATAGGACAGTCAACAGAAGACCTTGCCATCGAAACCCTTCAGTTCGAACGGAGGAAACAATCGCTGCTGTAGCTGCTGCCATACAAAACAATCCACGTGTTTCGACAAGAAGCTTATCTGCTCAAATGGGTGTAAGCAGACAGTCATTACAGTCAATTATGCACAAAGATTTGGACTTATTCCCATATAAAATTCAAATGGCCAACAAACTGAACGCTGCAGACTTGCCGATTCGCTTGGAATTTTGCCAGAAGATGCTTCAAATGGTGGAAGAGGATGGAAACATGTTGAACTGTCTTTTCATGTCTGACGAGGCCCATTTCGATTTAAACGGCAACATAAACAAACAAAATTGTCGAATATGGAGTGCTTCCAACCCACAGATACTCCATGAGACGGAATTGCATCCACTTCGTGTCACAGTGTGGTGTGCAGTTTCATCACGCTGCATTGTCGGGCCCTACTTCGAAGAAAACGGTCACACCGTTGCGGTTACTGGAGACCGTTACTTGAGCATGTTGAGAGAGTTTTTCTATCCAGAATTACGCCGAATGAGAATTTCTTTCAACTCTGTGTGGTTTCAGCAAGATGGTGCAGCTCCTCATATAGCCCAACCTGTTATGACAGAATTGCGACGAAAATTTCCCAATAAGCTGATATCCAGAAACTCCACATTCCGTTGGCCAACCCAGGTCGCCTGACCTTACCGCACCTGACTTTTTCTTGTGGGGTTATTGCAAACAGGAAGTCTTCAAAGCAAAACCAACAAATTTGAATGAACTAAGGCAATCCATTCGAGAAACAATTGCGGCTATTCCTGTCTCAACTCTCCAAGCAGTAATGAACAACTTTTTGGTAAGATGCCGCACATGCATCGACGAGCAGGGGGGGCATTTAAAATCCATTATTTTTAAAACTAATTAAGCTATATTTAATAAAATTTAATGAGCTTTAACATGAATAAAAGAAAAATGAATTCCATACACTGAAAAAAAAATTATTTGAGTTTCTTAATGTAGCAAAATTCATCAGCCACCCTGTATATAGGAACCTATAGTAATGAGCCCATATTTCGGTTTGACATAGATGAAAAATGCGATAAGAGTGGTTTTAGGTGGATTGCCTATTCTTTCGCGTATTTGGCTTCAGTAAAGTACACTCGTTCGCCCTTGGGAAGGTTAACTGCTGGGTGTGATAATATTTGGTGTCTTTCATGGAGGAGAAATCCAAATATACCCCACGCCACTTCGTTGCTGCTAAAGTATCGACCAGCTCTGAATATTTGAGCCCCGTCTCCTGTGTCGATAAGTGCAATACCCGCTGCTGTACGATACATATCGCTTGATCAGTTCCTTTGTTAGTATCCTTGCAAATGTATTTAATTGCCTGGACTGAGCTACACAACTTCACATTAATATGGGCGGTAACAATTTTGGACAGAACCACGAATCTATTCTCTACTACGATATTTTGAGCATCTCCTACTGTAGCCGTCCGACCTCCATCATGTAGGGACCTTCGTATATACAACGTATACCCATTTCCATTCGCTTCATTTTCTTTCAAAAATCCTCGTGGGTATTTCTTAACACATTTCCCATCTTTCATACACGAAGATAAAGGGTTAATCACTCCACAGAGACCCTGGATCATACACTTAAGGACAGTATCAAACATCCCTTTGTCCTCATTCAAGTCGGGTAGTTGCGCTGATATCAGTTCATCGATTTGACTTAGCCTTGACTTTGCCTTCAACCAGAGTAGTAAATGCACATGGGGTAAGCCGCGCTTTTCGATCGAATACATAAAGCACTGCACCTCCCCAAAAAATGCAACTAAGTGCTCACGCGATGATATCGTGACGATCCGCCGGCTTCTGTCCCTGCATCAACTCCTCTTTGATCTCGGTCCAATGTATGTATATTTTTGTAACCCAAACGTTAGCGTAATGAATAAGTCTGGTCGCCCGTAATTCCGAACGTAGGTGCATCCTGGGTGTATTCATTTAGATACCATGGACTATTAATAAATGATGACCAAAGAATTATAATTGGCCCAGGTCTGTTGCGTTAACAATGTCGTCATTCTACTGCATCTTGCAGATGTACATAGTTCTCTGCACGAATTTTTTTTTATTTTAAGGTTATGTATCTCAGGCGCTCACGCTCTATCTTTACGAACATGTCTACTAAAAATTGGGACAGAACTACCTTATACCGCAATATCAAATTGAAATCGTTTTCGCGAAACATCAAAAGAGATGCATAGAAATCCTTGTCCGAAACCTATGACTGAAATTCGATTGTCCAGTTGTTGAATTTGTCTGGGGAATATTTATATGATATCCCTCTTCCCCTTTCCAAAACATCAAAGGATATTATAAGGCGTCATAAAATCTATGCGTGTCAGCAATCCAAGTGAGAGTGTCGTCATGTTTTCGTAGGACGATTAAGGCTGTGTAACGCTGCGCGGCTTCACGAAATTGCGCTGATACCGGTGTTGGCGTCACTGGCGCTGATACCTTTATTTGTGATACCGTAACGCCATGACGCAAGCAGCGCCAGAAACACTAAACCATGGTACAATAACAAGGTAAAGTCAACTCTACAGCAACAACATGCTAGCGTAAAGATTTTCAAAAGCAACTGTCTGGTGTTAGCGAATGAAGGAAAGAGAAAGCAGAGAAATTTTTATTTGTGAGAAATTATGTTTTGCAAGCATGGGGGAAAAGTGATTTTTATTGAATAATGTCGCCATATTTGCAAGTGGTTTTAGTATAAGCGTTAGAAAAACCATAAAATTGCAAATGCAAATCGCGCTTGTTTACATTTTGCTGGTTTAGATTCTGCTGTTTGCATCTTTTTCTGACAATGTATACGCCAGTGTGTTCAAAAATATTCAATCACCTGATGAAATGATTCAACCTTAATGATGCACTAAACTACTACAAAACACCGCTGTACTGGAGTGGCGCTACTGGCGCCAATAAGTTAAAGTGTTGCCAATTACTGTTTTGTAAGTCTATTTTATCTGGCGCTGGTGAGTTTATGTTTTGCTCTAGTCTCGCTGCACTGTAGTGGCGCCACTGGCGCAATTGACTTGAAGGTGTTTCTGGCGTTACGGTATCACAAATAAAGCTGAAGTTATTGGTGCGTTTGTCGTATCGCTGTAATCGTATCCTTAACGTAAGAGAAAAACCAACGTGCAATTGGTCGGTAAGGTTACTTTAGGGATAAGGATTTACGATACAACACCAATAATCGATTGCATTATTTCTCATTAGGTTGGTCGAATCAGCTGTTTTATAAAGTTACCGATAACGCACCAATAACTTGAGCTTAAAGGTATCAGCGCCAGTGACGCCAACATCCGCGCTACAACTACCCAGGCGCTATCAAAAAAGTTGAGAGTTATACCCAAATACGCGTTTCGGTTTCAGGAATCACAATCCGAGTGCGGAAAATTAAGATTTGAAACAAATTTAAAGTTAATAACAAAACAAATTTGAATAATTTGCCTTCTGTCCATTACTTTTGAACGGGTAAGAAAAAAGTTAGATTCCGCCTTCGGGTTCTTTATCTTATCGTGTCTTTAGATAGCCCATCCAAACACTGTGTATTAGTTTTCGGTGATGTCTCGTAAACTGCGCAACTAGCAATATGGTGTTATTGCGCCAAAAAAGCACTTAACGCAATTGCGTTAACGCACTGCGCTGATACCGGCTATGGTCAACACCAAAAAATTGGCGCCGCGGCCCAGCCTTAAGGACGATATCCCTGGGAGCAATCGAATCAGCGCCTATGATCACAGCAGCGATTTCTCTTACAGCTGGAGCATTATGTGGCCTGCGTGTTGACTGCTAATTACACGATCCGCGTGGATGATAATCTTGCAATTCCCCTCCGGCATGTTCTCCATAGCGGTTTTAAATTCGCGAATCAACACGTTGTGATCATGCAAAAATTTTTGAAGTTTTAATACTGTACCTCTTTCAACACCTTGCACAATTTCGCATCGCCTATCAGCCTCTAAATCGTGTTCGCCTATGAAATACGCTTAACAATAGCGAATTCTATAACAGAAACCACATAAGAAGAAATTGCAAAGTTTACAGAAAGTTCAGGAAAGCTAATCAAAGTTTGAAAAATTTACATTAAAATTTCAATATTTTCGGGCCTGATTTTTTAGAAAATGTTTGAGTAAGTAAAATTTTAACACAGCAATGTGCAAGATAGCGGTACCTCGAAATTTCCCCTGAATTTTCAGAATATTTTTTTTCGAGTATCTTGGGTATTTTCTTCCATACAACACATGAACGAAACTAGATTTTTTTATAGGAAAACATACCCATCATCCTCGAAAAAATGTTATAGACATACATGCGAAATCTCGAGGAACTTCCAACTTGCTCATTATTGTGCTAAAATATAATGAGATATAAAACTGCGTGCTCAAAAATTTTCTAAAAATTTTGCCCAAAAATATTGAAATTTCGATGTAAACTTTTTAAAGTTTAAATAACTTTCCTGAACTTTGTGTAAGCTTTGAGATTTCTTTTTATGCGGTGTCTGTTATAGAAGTTGCTATATTTTAAAAGAAAATTATTTCAAACAAATCTTCTTTCGTCGAACGATATCCAATTTAATTTCACTAGTATTGTGAACACAACTATATAAGCCTGATGGGCTATGTAAATTGAATTTAGTATAAGGGATCTACAGGGTGGCTGATGAATTTTGCTACATTAAGAAACTCAAATAATTTTTTTTCAGTGTATAGAATTCATTTTTCTTTTATTTATGTTAAAGCTGATTAAATTTTATTAAATATAGCTTAATTAGTTTTAAAAATAATGGAATTTAAATGCCCCCCTGCTCGTCGATGCATGTGCGGCATCTTACCAAAAAGTTGTTCATTACTGCTTGGAGAGTTGAGACAGGAATAGCCGCAAATTGTTTCTCGAATGGATTGCCTTAGTTCATTCAAATTTGTTGGTTTTGCTTTGAAGACTTCCTGTTTGCAATAACCCCACAAGAAAAAGTCAGGTGCAGTGAGGTCAGGCGACCTGGGTGGCCAACGGAATGTGGAGTTTCTGGATATCAGCTTATTGGGAAATTTTCGTCGCAATTCTGTCATAACAGGTTGGGCTATATGAGGAGCTGCACCATCTTGCTGAAACCACACAGAAGTGAAAGAAATTCTCATTCGGCGTAATTCTGGATAGAAAAACTCTCTCAACATGCTCAAGTAACGGTCTCCAGTAACCGTAACGGTGTGACCGTTTTCTTCGAAGAAGTAGGGCCCGACAATGCAGCGTGATGAAACTGCACACCACACTGTGACACGAAGTGGATGCAATTCCGTCTCATGGAGTATCTGTGGGTTGGAAGCACTCCATATTCGACAATTTTGTTTGTTTATGTTGCCGTTTAAATCGAAATGGGCCTCGTCAGACATGAAAAGACAGTTCAACATGTTTCCATCCTCTTCCACCATTTGAAGCATCTTCTGGCAAAATTCCAAGCGAATCGGCAAGTCTGCAGCGTTCAGTTTGTTGGCCATTTGAATTTTATATGGGAATAAGTCCAAATCTTTGTGCATAATTGACTGTAATGACTATCTGTTTACACCCATTTGAGCAGATAAGCTTCTTGTCGAAACACGTGGATTGTTTTGTATGGCAGCAGCTACAGCAGCGATTGTTTCCTCCGTTCGAACTGAAGGGTTTCGATGGTAAGGTCTTCCGTTGACTGTCCCATGCTCGGCAAAATTGTTTACAAGTCTTATTATGGTCCATCTGCTAGGAGGATTGCCGCCAAACGTGCGCCTATACTCTCTTTGAACCGAAACTACGGACTCCAGTGCGTGATAGCGGCGGACAATCCAAATTCTTGTTTCAGTGTCCCAGTTATCCATTTTTGTTAAATGTAAAAGTCAATTAATTTTTTTTTGGTAGCGGCTTTCATCAGCCACCCTGCATATGGGTAATAGTATCCTTATTTTGGCCGATATCGTCAGAACCTCTTAATATATCAAATCATGTGATATTGGGTTCTTTTTAACACAGGTTTTAACAAAGTATTCTTAACTTTGACAAAGGCCAAGGACTACCAAGGTACGAAAAATACGATTTTTTTTAATACATAGGTCGGTCGCTGGTCTACTTCCAGGAAAAGAAAGTATCCTTAATTTTAACGAAATCAAAGGTCTACCAAGGTACCGAATTTCAAGCAAATCGCATCATAAATAAGACGTGTACTGTCGTACAAGCCAAACACGAAAAAGAAAAAAATCATTTTTGTTAACTCCCGATGATGTGAAATCTTTTGCGTTGCACTCGGTATCCTTTTTTTTTAGCCACTACTGTTTAACCATCTTCATTTCACTAAACAAAGCTCATGTCAAAAACACCTGATATTGAACTTTATTATCGACCTATCAAAGTGACACTAAGGTCTAATGCCACTTCTGCCGAAAACTATCGTTCTTTTCCTGTTGAGCTGCCTCAAGAACACAAGGTTTTAGTAAGTGGTCGTGAAAGAAAAAAAGTTCGAATTTTCTTCTTCCAATATTTTTTTGGGTTTAAATGTATATCTACAAACTCGTAAGTAGTGCGCGGTTTATAACGATTGAACCCAGCAGCATCCTGCGGCCAAATCCAGTTTCCACAACAAACAAATATAAATCTATTTGGTAAGTTGTACAATATAAATATAGGTATTAGCTTTCCCTTGAAACCAAACAAATGCAAAACCCCAATACCCTCTATCTAAATTTTCGGTGTTTTATTTCCCGGTAGATTTTATTCAACAATAAATTTCTGATTTTCAATCAGAGGCATGTGGGTTGCTTGTGCATACCACAAGCAACCATCTCTTCTTATGCCTTATCGAATTGCATCACCACGTGTAAGACTCACGGGCCATTCTAAAGCAGCACACACATAAAATGTCAGGAAACCCACATCCATAGCGATCTCTTCATGGCAGAATTCCACAAACACAGTAATTCCAATTATTATAGTAAATTTGAAATTTATGAAAATTTAAGTATATAAGTAGGAAAAAAAATGTATTAATAAGTTGTTTCAACCCGAACAAGAGGAAGATTTAGGTTAGGAGTTGTTAGTATAAGCAACTAAAACCAAAATAAATTGTTGTTAGTTAATTGAATTCCATAAAAACAAATAATTTAATAATTTTTGTATTTTATGCTAAAGTTATTTAAGAGAAGTAAATGGAAGAAAAATTTGAACGTTTCGAATGAAAAAGCATATTAGACAGAAGAAAGAAGAGGAAAGATTTTAGTAGCATTACAAAGAATAAAAGCATAAGTATGTAGTTGCAAAACGTATGTAAATCTAATTTAACATAATGACAATTATAATGGACTAAGTTAAGAGTAAAATAAATACCCTTGATCCCCTTTTTGGCGTACCCACTGTATGTCAAAACATTATTTAAAACTTTCTTATTAGAATTTACTATAATTTACAAATGATCCAGTTATTAGCAATTATACACTTACCTACCTCAACATCTGCTGAGGTTGTTGTTTTTGTACAGCAGTCCCTCAAACTGGCTCCATAATTAAAATTACTGCTAGCAAAGAAGCAGTGGACAAGCTTGAGAGAGTGCTGTATGACATGGTTTGATCGAGCATTGAGCGCTGTTAGTTGTTTTGTTTAGATATGCGCTCACTGCAGCCTTTTTAATATAACCAATTAGGGTTACCATTACTTTCGTTCAGAATGTATTTAAGATTCTTAAGTAAGTCTATTATTATTTTTTTGTATGTAAATGAATGTTGGCTATGAGACCAATCTTTGAACTTCAGCACTTTGAATAAGCAACAACAAAGCGAGAAGGCCTTCGACGCATGCATAAAACGTGGGTTATTTTTTTTGGATTTCAATTATTATGATTCCCTGATTTCATTTATTTATATATGTACCGGCCTATCCACATACAAATAATATATTCATTTCTTTTTATGATCGCACATACATATGTATGCACATATGTCAGCTAAACTTATATTGAGTTTTTTTTCTCCAATCTACGTTGGTTCGATTACCATTTTTTTCTTCGTACATAGATATGTACACATTTTGCACATACATATGTACATAAGTATCTTTTGTCATAAGCAATAGTTTTGTAAAATAACCGATCTGCGGGAATAATTAAAGTTCTTACGTAAATAGTAAGATACGCATTCGTACCTACCGTGTAAATCAGATAAGCTAAGGAAAAAGTTTTGTAATGGATTGAATATTATTATTAATAATAATTATTATAATGTTTAATTAGTTCTCTTTTTATTTGGTTTGAGCCATGGGAAAATAGTGGTAATGATTTGGGGCCTTGATAACAGCAAAAAGGCCAATGGTAGGGCGGGTACAGAGGCAGCCACCGAACGTCAATGAATGAGCTGTCAGGCATACAAGAGGTAAGTGTGAAGGGGCTATTGGTGAAGTGTGGCAAGTAAGTGCAGATTGTAAGTGAGTTTTTTTTGATAGTTTATTCTCTCTGTGGCAAGTTCCAGTGTGCAAATCTAAAAATTTATCGTGTGTGGCCATTGACTGAGGAGGGTAATGCTGTACTGTGATCACGTTATCGAATACCACGAAGCTGAAGCTCCGGGCCTAAACGCCAGTGCACACACCGCGATTACAGCACCTTGCCACAAGCATTGCTCCTCTATCGTCCGTGTTTGTGATTTAGCACACTCAGTCAATGGTATCATGACAGACGTTTTTGAATACGTCGGTCCCTTGTCCACTTGCCGGAAAAAAAGAGTATTCTTAATTTTAACAAAGGGTTTAAAGTTGAAATAATAGGTATGTTTGGGAATAATACCGATTCTCTCTTGGTGTCTCCAGTAATAATGGTGGCTTGTAAAATATTTTTTTTAGCGCTTCCCCGCTTTGCATTCCAATTTGTGGGCAGGTACCCCTGTTAGTTTTACAGAGTTTAAAAATTCGATGGGATATGTTGTTGCGTCGCCATTGATAATTACGGTGTCAAAACACATATAGATAGTGGACTTACCGGGTACTTGGTCTACTATTTTTATACCTTTTATGAACATGAAATGGTATTATAACTTTGGTCCGATGTTTGCAAGTATGAGAAAAAGAGCTGGACCCACCAATAATTACACCGAAATGATTAGGGCGATGAGCTGAGTCGATTTAAGCATGTCAGTCTGTCGGTCCGTCCGTCTGTCTGTTTGAACGCAAACTAGTCCCTTAGTTTTTGAGATATCTCGAAGAAATTTGGTATGGGGCCTATAGTTTGTAATATATTAAACATTTGTCGGAACCTACAACACATAGTTCACATACAATTTATTGTTCCGATAAACCGGTTTTGACCTATAAATCCTGCAATTAAAGAGCTAGGAACATTAAATTTTGCAGGATTCATATATTTAATATACGTAATGTGGCAAGTGAAAATCATCAAGATTGGACTAATATATCGTATAGTCCCCATACAACACATTTTTCCGATAAACGGGGCGTGGGCTATGTATCTTCAAACTAACCCTCAAGTTTTGCAAAGTTGGTACTTATTGTGAGTAAGGATCGGTTATTTAAAACCGTGATTCGTATTCATGAAAGGTATAAAGCCTTTGGCACAGCCTGACTGTCGTCTCTTATTTTTATTATTTTCGCCGGCGTTCGTACAAAGAATGCCTTTTATGTTGGCAATACAAGTAATGAATTGTTATCCGGGAGCCAGATCTTCGCTGATGCTTATTTGTGTTGCCGCTTAATTTAGTTTGTTCTACACACTCATCAGTAAATAATATTCTAGGTGGCGTAAAATATTTCTTAGAAATGTGTCAAGTGGTTTTCGAGTTAATAGCGGATATACAAAAAAATAAATATAATAGGTTAAAGTGAACTATCTTGTTTCTAGAAAAAACCTATTTAATTAGTAAATTTACATTTTGCAAATTTTGAGCATAGTAAGCGTATGCATAAGCTGCAACAAACTTTGTGTATTTCAGAGACATAACAGTTATAAGTTTTATCGAATAAACGTTGCTTCATAACAATTATTCGATGAAGAAAATAATTTATTTTATTTTATTTTGAGGGGATAAGAGTTATTTGTCAACGTTTATTTAAATTTTTGGGGATAAGAGTTATTTGTCAACGTTAATTTTATTTTTTGGAAATAATAGTTATTTGTCAACGTTTATTTTTTACGTTGCTGGATAACTGTTATGGATGAGAAATATTTTTTTTCGTTGCCAAAAAAAATTTGAATTTGAAATAAATTTTGTTATTTCCTTCATAACAGTTTCTGGATGATAAATATTACTATTCACACACACTGGAGGCAACGTGATAGAAGATCTGGATGCGCGATTTTCGACCGGAGGACAGCTTTGTTGCCTGGTGGATCTTTGGGCATAATCCTGCTGGTGGATATAATCATGTTTCGGGCACCGGCGAAGTCGATCTTATGAAGAAATCCCATCGCAGAAACTGAAATTGGTGAGTTTAGGGCAAACACACCCTCTTTACCGCCCATGGTGTTCAGTTTAGTCGGATTTGTATAGCCCTTGAGAATGGCACTGCCCCCTTTTCCAAAACTATATACAACTTATGCTGTACTCAGGAAACCTAAGAATCTGCTGTAAAAATTGCAGGCTGCATGTCTGTCCCTCTATCGTGAAACACACAACCATATCTACCACGTTGTGATAGATGCGTCAAAGTTTTAGTTGTTCGAATGCAATACAAAGACCTGACAGCCAAGATTAGTACCCGTCTCTGTGCGACAAAATAAATGCAGCAAAATATGAGTGAGCAATGGGAGCATATAGCGGCGACTGGTGTGATGTGGCGGTAGTGCTTCTGGTTTGAAATTTTTTTTTTTAAGACCGTGGTCGCCCCTCGGCAGTGGTATTGGCAAACTCTCCGAGTGTATTTCTGCCAATTTGTAGTAAAAATGAGAAGCAGCCACAAATTGATAGCGGAACTCATCCGTAAAATCTTCACTTACTTTCACTTTGGTGAGAGCATTTCTCGGAAGCACTCCGTACCACACGAGAAGACGTTATGGATACTGGCGATTTCGAAGAAAAAGCTGGCACGATGATGAAGAATGCTGCTTTGCAAAGCAAAGGGATGCTGACTACAGGGCCACGCTAAGAGCGAATGCAACGAGGAGTGTTTGTGAATACTACAATTTATCATCTCGAAACTATTATGAAGGAATTTCCAGCGAAAAAAAATTTTTCTCATCCATAGCAACGTAAGCGTTGACAAATAACTATTATTTCCAAAAAATAAAATAAACGTTGACAAATAACTATTATTTCCAAAAATTAAAATAAAGGTTGACAAATAACTCTTATCCCCAAAAAATTAAATAAACGTTGACAAATAACTCTTATAAAGCATCGTTTTGAAGGACAGTATCAAACAGCTCTTTGTCCTCATTCAAGTCGGGCAGTTACGCTGATATCAGTTCATCGATTTGACTTAGCCTTGACTTTGCCTTCAACCAGAGTAGTAAATGCACATGGGGTAGGCCGCGCTTTTCGCTCGAATACATAAAGCACTGCACCTCCCCAAAAAATGCAACTAAGTGCTCGCGCGATGATATCGTGACGATCCGCCGGCTTCTGTCCCTGCATCAACTCCTCTTTGATCTCGGTCCATTGTATGTATATTTTTGTAACCCAAACGTTAGCGTAATGAATAAGTCTGGTCGCCCGTAATTCCGAACGTAGGTGCATCCTGGGTGTATTCATGTAGATACCGTGGACTAGTAATAAATGATGACCAAAGAATTACAATTGGCCCAGGTCTGTTGCGTTAACAATGTCGTCATTCTACTGCATCTTGCAGATGTACAAAATTCTCTGCACGACATTTTTTTTGAGTTGATTTGGTTTTGTGTTTTTCCGACAGGGTGGATACTGGATTTATATTGGAACGAATTTTTGTCATCCGTTGTCAATTTTGGTTTTGTAACAACGTTATGTATCTCAGGCGCTCACGCTCTATCTTTACGAACATGTCTACTAAAAATTGGGACAGAACTACCTTATACCGCAATATCAAATTGAAATCGTTTTCGCGAAACATCAAAAGAGATGCATAGAAATCCTTGTCCGAAACCTATGACTGAAATTCGATTGTCCAGTTGTTGAATTTGTCTGGGGAATATTTATATGATATCCCTCTTCCCCTTTCCAAAACATCAAAGGATATTATAAGGCGTCATAAAATCTATGCGTGTCAGCAATCCTAGTGAGAGTGTCGTCATGTTTTCGTAGGACGATTAAGGCTGTGTAACGCTGCGCGGCTTCACGAAATTGCGCTGACACCGGTGTTGGCGTCACTGGCGCTGATACCTTTATTTGTGATACCGTAACGCCATGACGCAAGCAGCGCCAGAAACACTAAACCATGGTACAATAACAAGGTAAAGTCAACTCTACAGCAACAACATGCTAGCGTAAAGATTTTCAAAAGCAACTGTCTGGTGTTAGCGAATGAAGGAAAGAGAAAGCAGAGAAATTTTTATTTGTGAGAAATTATGTTTTGCAAGCATGGGTGAAAAGTGATTTTTATTGAATAATGTCGCCATATTTGCAATTGGTTTTAGTATAAGCGTTAGAAAAACCATAAAATTGCAAATACAAATCGCGCTTGTTTACATTTTGCTGGTTTAGATTCTGCTGTTTGCATCTTTTTCTGACAATGTATACGCCAGTGTGTTCAAAAATATTCAATCACCTGATGAAATGATTCAACCTTATTATTTAATGATGCACTAAACTACTACAAAACACCGCTGTACTGGAGTGGCGCTACTGGCGCCAATAAGTTAAAGTGTTGCCAATTACTGTTTTGTAAGTCTATTTTATCTGGCGCTGGTGAGTTTATGTTTTGCTCTAGTCTCGCTGCACTGTAGTGGCGCCACTGGCGCAATTGACTTGAAGATGTTTCTGGCGTTACGGTATCACAAATAAAGCTGAAGTTATTGGTGCGTTTGTCGTATCGCTGTAATCGTATCCTTAACTTAAGAGAAAAACCAACGTGCAATTGGTCGGTAAGGTTGCTTTAGGGATAAGGATTTACGATACAGCACCAATAATCGATTGCATTATTTCTCATAAGGTTGGTCGAATCAGCTGTTTTATAAGGTTACCGATAACGCACCAATAACTTGAGCTTAAAGGTATCAGCGCCAGTGACGCCAACATCCGCGCTACAACTACCCAGGCGCTATCAAACAAGTTGAGAGTTATACCCAAATACGCGTTTCGGTTTCAGGAATCACAATCCGAGTGCGGAAAATTAAGATTTGAAACAAATTTAAAGTTAATAACAAAACAAGTTTGAATAATTTGCCTTCCGTCCATTAATTTTGAACGGGTAAAAAAAAAGTTAGATTCCGCCTTCGGGTTCTTTATCTTGGCGTGTCTTTAGATAGCCCATCCAAACACTGTGTATTAGTTTTCGGTGAATTCTCGTAAACCGCGCAACTAGCAATATGGTGTCATTGCGCCAAAAAAGCACTTAACGCAATTGCGTTAACGCACTGCGCTGATACCGGCTATGGTGCTGGATTCATGGTATCAACACCAAAAAATTGACGGCGCGGCCCAGCCTTAAGGACGATATCCCTGGGAGCAATCGAATCAGCGCCTATGATCACAGCAGCGATTTCTCTTACAGCTGGAGCATTATGTCGGCCTGCGTTTTGACTGCTAATTACACGATCCGCGTGGATGATAATCTTGCAATTCCCCTCCGGCATGTTCTCCATAGCGGTTTTAAATTCGCGAATCAACACGTTGTGATCATGCAAAAATTTTTGAAGTTTTAATACTGTACCTCTTTCAACACCTTGCACAATTTCGCATCGCCTATCAGCCTCTAAATCGTGTTCGCCTATGAAATACGCTTACAATTTACGGGATAAAAGTTAATAAGTGATACAAAAAAGCAGTAAAACTTAAGTCACATATCGAATCCTCACAATTCCTTACCGGGACATACAAACATTTGAAGGGATATAGCACCGCACTAACTAACGAAAACCAAAGCTTTTAACAATTGTAGGGAATAATTGAAGAGAAATGTAAAAATCTTGTAAACTTAATTTTTTTAAGCACTCATAAAAATTCTAGAGAATCTTGAAGACAGCAAAAGTTGTAAGTAAGATATACACGGCGCAAACAATATTAATTCCATTAACATTCAAAATTATTTTGTTCTAAAATTTGATAAAATTTATTTAAATTCTAGCGGCACTCACAATGAAATTCGAAAGAGCAATGTCTGTTTCCGAAGAAAACTACAAAAAATGATCACAGCATTCTATGAACTCCATTGGCGTCACCACAACGGGTTGTAATGCTTGTTTGGACCCACCAAAACTGTAACGCTTTATATAATCAAGTAATTCCTAGAATGCTGATATAATGTTTCGTAGTTTTCTTCTTTGTTTGCTTTTTCACTTGAAGGAAAAGCTCACTAAATAAAGACATACATTTGTAAGGAATTCAGTTGTATGCAACATTCCGTATGGTGTAACTTATTTTTCTGTACTTATGCCATTAGGCATAAGGTTTATCTAAAAGATAACCCAAGGAAAAAGGCTTATATATCATGTAAAGTGAGGCTTACAGGATTTATTACTCCCGCTCTGAAGTATAGCCTTATACAGCTTTGTTAACAATAATAGTAGTGAAACTAAATTGGACATCGTTCGAAGAAATTAGAAGAAGCTATATTTTTAATAATTTTCGTTTGTTAATTGATATTAGAGGAAAAATTACAACGATATGCACAGCGATGATATGGGATGACATGTTTTTTCACTAAAACAATAGCGAATTCTATAACAGAAACCACATAAGAAGAAATTGCAAAGTTTACAGAAAGTTTAGGAAAGCTAATCAAAGTTTGAAAAATTTACATTAAAATTTCAATATTTTCGGGCATGATTTTTTAGAAAATGTTTGAGTAAGTAAAATTTTAACACAGCAATGTGCAAGATAGCGGTACCTCGAAATTTCCCCTGAATTTTCAGAATATTTTTTTCCGAGTATCTTGGGTATTTGCTTCCATACAACACATAAACGAAACTAGATTTTTTTATAGGAAAATATACCCATCATCCGCGAAAAAATGTTCTAAACATACATGCAAAATCTCGAGGAACTTCCAACCAATTGTGCTAAAATATAATGAGATATAAAACTGCGTACTCAAAAATTTTCTTAAAATTCTGCCCAAAAATATTGAAATTTCGATGTAAACTTTTTAAAGTTTAAATAACTTTCCTGAACTTTGTGTAAGCTCTGAAATTTCTTTTTATGCGGTGTCTGTTATAGAAGTTGCTATATTTTAAAAGAAAATTATTTCAAACAAAGCTTCTTCTTTCGTCGAACGATATCCAATTTAATTTCACTAGTATTGTGAACACAACTATACTCGTATAAGCCTGATGGGCCATGTAAATTGAATTTAGTATAAGGGATCTATATGGGTAATAGTATCCTTATTTTGGCCGGTATCGTCAGAACCTCTTAATATATCAAATCATGTGATATTGGGTTCTTTTTAACACAGGTTTTAACAAAGTATTCTTAACTTTGACAAAGGCCAAGGACTACCAAGGTAAGAAAAATACGATTTTTTTGAATAGGTCGGTCGCTGGTCTACTTCCAGGAAAAGAAAGTATCCTTAATTTTAACAAAGGCAAAGGTCTACCAAGGTACCGAATTTCAAGCAAATCGCATCGTAAATAAGACGTTTTTGAATACGTCGGTCCCTTGTCCACTTCCTGGAAAAAAAGAGTATTCTTAATTTTAACAAAGGGTTTAAAGTTGAAATAATAGGTATTTTTGGGAATAATACCGATTCTCCCTTGGTGTCTCCAGTAATAATGCTGGCTTGTAAAATATTTTTTTTAGCGCTATAATTTGCGAACTTGTGCCATAACTGGTACCCCCGCTTTGCATTCCAATTTGTGGGCATTTACCCCTGTTAGTTTTACAGAGTTTAAAAATTCGATGGGATATGTTGCGTCGCCATTGATAATTACGGTGTCAAAACACATATAGATAGTGGGCTTACCGGGTACTTGGTCTACTATTTTTATACCTTTTATGAACATGAAATGGTATTATAACTTTGGTCCGATGTTTGTAAGTATGAGAAGAAGAGCTGGACCCACCAATAATTACACCGAAATGATTAGGGCGATGAGCTGAGTCGATTTAAGCATGTCAGTCTGTCGGTCCGTCTGTCTGTCTGTTTGAACGCAAACTAGTCCCTTAGTTTTTGAGATATCTCGAAGAAATTTGGTATGGGGTCTATAGTTTGTAATATATTAAACATTTGTCGGAACCTACAACACATAGTTCACATACAATTTATTGTTCCGATAAACCGGTTTTGACCTATAAATCCTGCAATTAAAGAGCTAGGAACATTAAATTTTTCAGGATTCATATATTTAACATATGTAATGTGGCAAGTGAAAATCATCAAGATTGGACTAATATATCGTATAGTCCCCATACAACACATTTTTCCGATAAACGGGGCTTGGGCTATGTATCTTCAAACTAACCCTCAAGTTTTGCAAAGTTGGTACTTATTGTGAGTAAGGATCGGTTATTTAAAACCGTGATTCGTATTCATGAAAGGTATAAAGCCTTCGGCACAGCCTGACTGTCGTCTCTTATTTTTATTATTTTCGCCGGCGTTCGTACAAAGAATGCCTTTTATGTTGGCAATACAAGTAATGAATTGTTATCCGGGAGCCAGATCTTCGCTGATGCTTATTTGTGTTGCCGCTTAATTTAGTTTGTTCTACACACTCATCAGTAAATAATATTCTAGGTGGCGTAAAATATTTCTTAGAAATGTGTCAAGTGGTTTTCGAGTTAATAGCGGATATACAAAAAAATAAATATAATAGGTTAAAGTGAACTATCTTGTTTCTAGAAAAAACCTATTTAATTAGTAAATTTACATTTTGCAAATTTTGAGCATAGTAAGCGTATACATAAGCTGCAACAAACTTTGTGTATTTCAGAGACATAACAGTTATAAGTTTTATCGAATAAACGTTGCTTCATAACAATTATTCGATGAAGAAAATAATTTATTTTATTTTATTTTGAGGGGATAAGAGTTATTTGTCAACGTTTATTTAAGTTTTTGGGGATAAGAGTTATTTGTCAACGTTTATTTTATTTTTTGGAAATAATAGTTATTTGTCAACGTTTATTTTTTACGTTGCTGGATAACTGTTATGGATGAGAAATATTTTTTTTCGTTGCCAAAAAAAATTTGAATTTGAAATAAATTTTGTTATTTCCTTCATAACAGTTTCTGGATGATAAATATTAGTATTCACACACACTGGAGGCAACGTGATAGAAGATCTGGATGCGCGGTTTTCGACCGGAGGACAGCTTTGTTGCCTGGTGGATCTTTGGGCATAATCCTGCTGGTGGATATAATCATGTTTCGGGCACCGGCGAAGTCGATCTTATGAAGAAATCCCATCGCAGAAACTGAAATTGGTGAGTTTAGGGCAAACACACCCTCTTTACCGCCCATGGTGTTCAGTTTAGTCGGATTTGTATAGCCCTTGAGAATGGCACTGCCCCTTTTCCAAAACTATATACAACTTATGCTGTACTCAGGAAACCCAAGAATCTGCTGTAAAAATTGCAGGCTGCATGTCTGTCCCTCTATCGTGAAACACACAACCATATCTACCACGTTGTGATAGATGCGTCAAAGTTTTAGTTGTTCGAATGCAATACAAAGACCTGACAGCCAAGATTAGTACCCGTCTCTGTACGACAAAAAAAATGCAGCAAAATATGAGTGAGCAATGGGAGCATATAGCGGCGACTGGTGTGATGTGGCGGTAGTGTTGCGTGGTCGCCCCTCGGCAGTGGTATTGGCAAACTCTCCGAGTGTATTTCTGCCAATTTGTAGTAAAAATGAGAAGCAGTCACAAATTGATAGGGGAACTCATCCGTAAAATCTTCACTTACTTTCACTTTGGTGAGAGCATTTCTCGGAAGCACTCCGTACCACACGAGAAGACGTTATGGATACTGGCGATTTCGAAGAAAAAGCTGGCACGATGATGAAGAATGCTGCTTTGCAAAGCAAAGGGATGCTGACTACAGGGCCACGCTAAGAGCGAATGCAACGAGGAGTGTTTGTGAATACTACTATTTATCATCTCGAAACTATTATGAAGGAATTTCCAACGAAAAAAAATACTTCTCATCCATAGCAACGTAAGCGTTGACAAATAACTATTATTTCCAAAAAATAAAATAAACGTTGACAAATAACTATTATTTACAAAAATTAAAATAAAGGTTGACAAATAACTCTTATCCCCAAAAAATGAAATAAACGTTGACAAATAACTCTTATAAAGCATCGTTTTGAAGGACAGTATCAAACAGCTCTTTGTCCTCATTCAAGTCGGGCAGTTACGCTGATATCAGTTCATCGATTTGACTTAGCCTTGACTTTGCCTTCAACCAGAGTAGTAAATGCACATGGGGTAGGCCGCGCTTTTCGCTCGAATACATAAAGCACTGCACCTCCCCAAAAAATGCAACTAAGTGCTCGCGCGATGATATCGTGACGATCCGCCGGCTTCTGTCCCTGCATCAACTCCTCTTTGATCTCGGTCCATTGTATGTATATTTTTGTAACCCAAACGTTAGCGTAATGAATAAGTCTGGTCGCCCGTAATTCCGAACGTAGGTGCATCCTGGGTGTATTCATGTAGATACCGTGGACTAGTAATAAATGATGACCAAAGAATTACAATTGGCCCAGGTCTGTTGCGTTAACAATGTCGTCATTCTACTGCATCTTGCAGATGTACATAATTCTCTGCACGAAATTTTTTTTGAGTTGATTTGGTTTTGTGTTTTTCCGACAGGGTGGATACTGGATTTATATTGGAACGAATTTTCGTCATCCCTTGTCGTTATGTATCTCAGGCGCTCACGCTCTATCTTTACGAACATGTCTACTAAAAATTGGGACAGAACTACCTTATACCGCAATATCAAATTGAAATCGTTTTCGCGAAACATCAAAAGAGATGCATAGAAATCCTTGTCCGAAACCTATGACTGAAATTCGATTGTCCAGTTGTTGAATTTGTCTGCGGAATATTTATATGATATCCCTCTTCCCCTTTCCAAAACATCAAAGGATATTATAAGGCGTCATAAAATCTATGCGTGTCAACAATCCAAGTGAGAGTGTCGTCATGTTTTCGTAGGACGATTAAGGCTGTGTAACGCTGCGCGGCTTCACGAAATTGCGCTGATACCGGTGTTGGCGTCACTGGCGCTGATACCTTTATTTGTGATACCGTAACGCCATGACGCAAGCAGCGCCAGAAACACTAAACCATGGTACAATAACAAGGTAAAGTCAACTCTACAGCAACAACATGCTAGCGTAAAGATTTTCAAAAGCAACTGTCTGGTGTTAGCGAATGAAGGAAAGAGAAAGCAGAGAAATTTTTATTTGTGAGAAATTATGTTTTGCAAGCATGGGTGAAAAGTGATTTTTATTGAATAATGTCGCCATATTTGCAATTGGTTTTAGTATAAGCGTTAGAAAAACCATAAAATTGCAAACACAAATCGCGCTTGTTTACATTTTGCTGGTTTAGATTCTGCTGTTTGCATCTTTTTCTGACAATGTATACGCCAGTGTGTTCAAAAATATTCAATCACCTGATGAAATGATTCAACCTTAATGATGCACTAAACTACTACAAAACACCGCTGTACTGGAGTGGCGCTACTGGCGCCAATAAGTTAAAGTGTTGCCAATTACTGTTTTGTAAGTCTATTTTATCTGGCGCTAGTGAGTTTAGGTTTTGCTCTAGTCTCGCTGCACTGTAGTGGCGCCACTGGCGCAATTGACTTGAAGATGTTTCTGGCGTTACGGTATCACAAATAAAGCTGAAGTTATTGGTGCGTTTGTCGTATCGCTGTAATCGTATCCTTAACTTAAGAGAAAAACCAACGTGCAATTGGTCGGTAAGGTTGCTTTAGGGATAAGGATTTACGATACAGCACCAATAATCGATTGCATTATTTCTCATAAGGTTGGTCGAATCAGCTGTTTTATAAGGTTACCGATAACGCACCAATAACTTGAGCTTAAAGGTATCAGCGCCAGTGACGCCAACATCCGCGCTACAACTACCCAGGCGCTATCAAACAAGTTGAGAGTTATACCCAAATACGCGTTTCGGTTTCAGGAATCACAATCCGAGTGCGGAAAATTAAGATTTGAAACAAATTTAAAGTTAATAACAAAACAAGTTTGAATAATTTGCCTTCTGTCCATTAATTTTGAACGGGTAAAAAAAAAGTTAGATTCCGCCTTCGGGTTCTTTATTTTGGCGTGTCTTTAGATAGCCCATCCAAACACTGTGTATTAGTTTTCGGTGAATTCTCGTAAACCGCGCAACTAGCAATATGGTGTCATTGCGCCAAAAAAGCACTTAACGCAATTGCGTTAACGCACTGCGCTGATACCGGCTATGGTGCTGGATTCATGGTATCAACACCAAAAAATTGACGGCGCGGCCCAGCCTTAAGGACGATATCCCTGGGAGCAATCGAATCAGCGCCTATGATCACAGCAGCGATTTCTCTTACAGCTGGAGCATTATGTCGGCCTGCGTTTTGACTGCTAATTACACGATCCGCGTGGATGATAATCTTGCAATTCCCCTCCGGCATGTTCTCCATAGCGGTTTTAAATTCGCGAATCAACACGTTGTGATCATGCAAAAATTTTTGAAGTTTCAATACTGTACCTCTTTCAACACCTTGCACAATTTCGCATCGCCTATCAGCCTCTAAATCGTGTTCGCCTATGAAATACGCTTACAATTTACGGGATAAAAGTTAATAAGTGATACAAAAAAGCAGTAAAACTTAAGTCACATATCGAATCCTCACAATTCCTTACCGGGACATACAAACATTTGAAGGGATATAGCACCGCACTAACTAACGAAAACCAAAGCTTTTAACAATTGTAGGGAATAATTGAAGAGAAATGTAAAAATCTTGTAAACTTAATTTTTTTAAGCACTCATAAAAATTCTAGAGAATCTTGAAGACAGCAAAAGTTGTAAGTAAGATATACACGGCGCAAACAATATTAATTCCATTAACATTCAAAATTATTTTGTTCTAAAATTTGATAAAATTTATTTAAATTCTAGCGGCACTCACAATGAAATTCGAAAGAGCAATGTCTGTTTCCGAAGAAAACTACAAAAAATGGTCACAGCATTCTATGAACTCCATTGGCGTCACCACAACGGGTTGTAATGCTTGTTTGTACCCACCAAAACTGTAACGCTTTATATAATCAAGTAATTCCTAGAATGCTGATATAATGTTTCGTAGTTTTCTTCTTTGTTTGCTTTTTCACTTGAAGGAAAAGCTCACTAAATAAAGACATACATTTGTAAGGAATTCAGTTGTATGCAACATTCCGTATGGTGTAACTTATTTTTCTGTACTTATGCCATTAGGCATAAGGTTTATCTAAAAGATAACCCAAGGAAAAAGGCTTATAAAGGGTGTTTTTTTTAGGGGTATAGAACTTTGAATTGGAATAAAACACAAGAAAATCGTTTTAAGGTCCATCAATTTGGCTTTATTGGAAGGATAATTTTATGCCATTAATGTTTAAATATGATTTCGGGCATGTTGCCGCCGCGGCTGGCTCGAATAAAGCCAATTCTACAGGTCCAATGTTCAACCACTTTTTCGAGCATATGGGGCCGTATGTCGGCAATAACGCCACGAATGTTGGCTTCCAATTCCCCTAACGTTTCTGGTTTGTTGGTGTAGACGAGCGACTTCACATATCCCCAAAGAAAATAATCCAATGGTGTCAAATCACACGACCGTGGTGGCCAATTGACAGGTCCATTCCGCGAAATTATGCGCTCATCGAATGTTTCCTTCAATAAATCGATTGTGACGTGCGCTGTGTGGCATATAGCGCCGTCTTGTTGGAACCACAACTCATCCACATTCATGCCATCCAATTCGGGAACAAAATAGTCGGTTATCATGGCTCTATACCGGTCTCCATTAACGGTAGCTGCCTCTCCAGCATTATTGCGGAAGAAGTATGGCCCAATGACTCCACCAGCCCATAGAGCACACCAAACAGTCAGTTTTTGTGGATGTAATGGCGTTTCAAGGGTCTCATGTGGATTCTCTTCACTCCAAATGCGGCAATTTTGCTTGTTGACGTAGCCATTCAACCAAAAATGAGCCTCATCACTGAACAAAATTTTGCGATGAAAATCAGCATCGAAATCAATCTCATTTTCGGCCCATACACCAAAATCACGACGCATTGCATGGTCTCGCGGCTTTAATTCTTGCACAAGCTGGATCTTGTAAGGTCGCAAGCCAAGATCTTTGCGCAAAATCTTCCATAAAGTTGATGGACAAAGCTCCAATTGCTGTGCACGGTGGCGAATCGATTCATTCGGGTCCTCTTCAACACTTTGCTCTACAGCGGCAATTGTTTCTTCGGTGCGCACTGTTCGACGTCTCTGCGGATGCGTATTATCACATAGAGTAAACGTAGTGCGAAAACGATCCATGGTTAACCGAATTAATTGCTCTGATGGACGATTATGTCGACCATAAAATGGACGGAGCTCACGGTAAACTTCTCGAACTGAACCATTATTTTCGAAATAAATTTGCACGATTTGCAAGCGTTGTTCTTTTGTCAACCTGTTCATGATGAAATGGCAAACCAAACTGAACATAAATGACATTAGAGTTGCCAGATTTGACCACAAAATGCCAGTTTTATCTCTATTCGAAAAACAAACCTGTAAAAAAAACACCCTTTATATCATGTAAAGTGAGGCTTACAGGATTTATTACTCCCGCTCTGAAGTATAGCCTTATACAGCTTTGTTAACAATAATAGTAGTGAAACTAAATTGGACATCGTTCGAAGAAATTAGAAGAATCTATATTTTTAATAATTTTGTTTGTTCATTGATATTAGAGGAAAAATTACAACGATATGCACAGCGATGATATGGGATGACATGTTTTTTCACTAAAACAATAGCGAATTCTATAACAGAAACCACATAAGAAGAAATTGCAAAGTTTACAGAAAGTTTAGGAAAGCTAATCAAAGTTTGAAAAATTTACATTAAAATTTCAATATTTTCGGGCATGATTTTTTAGAAAATGTTTGAGTAAGTAAAATTTTAACACAGCAATGTGCAAGATAGCGGTACCTCGAAATTTCCCCTGAATTTTCAGAATATTTTTTTTCGAGTATCTTGGGTATTTGCTTCCATACAACACATAAACGAAACTAGATTTTTTTATAGGAAAATATACCCATCATCCGCGAAAAAATGTTCTAAACATACATGCAAAATCTCGAGGAACTTCCAACCAATTGTGCTAAAATATAATGAGATATAAAACTGCGTACTCAAAAATTTTCTTAAAATTCTGCCCAAAAATATTGAAATTTCGATGTAAACTTTTTAAAGTTTAAATAACTTTCCTGAACTTTGTGTAAGCTCTGAAATTTCTTTTTATGCGGTGTCTGTTATAGAAGTTGCTATATTTTAAAAGAAAATTATTTCAAACAAAGCTTCTTCTTTCGTCGAACGATATCCAATTTAATTTCACTAGTATTGTGAACACAACTATACTCGTATAAGCCTGATGGGCCATGTAAATTGAATTTAGTATAAGGGATCTATATGGGTAATAGTATCCTTATTTTGGCCGATATCGTCAGAACCTCTTAATATATCAAATCATGTGATATTGGGTTCTTTTTAACACAAGTTTTAACAAAGTATTCTTAACTTTGACAAAGGCCAAGGACTACCAAGGTAAGAAAAATACGATTTTTTTGAATAGGTCGGTCGCTGGTCTACTTCCAGGAAAAGAAAGTATCCTTAATTTTAACAAAGGCAAAGGTCTACCAAGGTACCGAATTTCAAGCAAATCGCATCGTAAATAAGACGTTTTTGAATACGTCGGTCCCTTGTCCACTTCCTGGAAAAAAAAGAGTATTCTTAATTTTAACAAAGGGTTTAAAGTTGAAATAATAGGTATTTTTGGGAATAATACCGATTCTCCCTTGGTGTCTCCAGTAATAATGCTGGCTTGTAAAATATTTTTTTTAGCGCTATAATTTGCGAACTTGTGCCATAACTGGTACCCCCGCTTTGCATTCCAATTTGTGGGCATTTACCCCTGTTAGTTTTACAGAGTTTAAAAATTCGATGGGATATGTTGCGTCGCCATTGATAATTACGGTGTCAAAACACATATAGATAGTGGGCTTACCGGGTACTTGGTCTACTATTTTTATACCTTTTATGAACATGAAATGGTATTATAACTTTGGTCCGATGTTTGTAAGTATGAGAAGAAGAGCTGGACCCACCAATAATTACACCGAAATGATTAGGGCGATGAGCTGAGTCGATTTAAGCATGTCAGTCTGTCGGTCCGTCTGTCTGTCTGTTTGAACGCAAACTAGTCCCTTAGTTTTTGAGATATCTCGAAGAAATTTGGTATGGGGTCTATAGTTTGTAATATATTAAACATTTGTCGGAACCTACAACACATAGTTCACATACAATTTATTGTTCCGATAAACCGGTTTTGACCTATAAATCCTGCAATTAAAGAGCTAGGAACATTAAATTTTTCAGGATTCATATATTTAACATATGTAATGTGGCAAGTGAAAATCATCAAGATTGGACTAATATATCGTATAGTCCCCATACAACACATTTTTCCGATAAACGGGGCTTGGGCTATGTATCTTCAAACTAACCCTCAAGTTTTGCAAAGTTGGTACTTATTGTGAGTAAGGATCGGTTATTTAAAACCGTGATTCGTATTCATGAAAGGTATAAAGCCTTCGGCACAGCCTGACTGTCGTCTCTTATTTTTATTATTTTCGCCGGCGTTCGTACAAAGAATGCCTTTTATGTTGGCAATACAAGTAATGAATTGTTATCCGGGAGCCAGATCTTCGCTGATGCTTATTTGTGTTGCCGCTTAATTTAGTTTGTTCTACACACTCATCAGTAAATAATATTCTAGGTGGCGTAAAATATTTCTTAGAAATGTGTCAAGTGGTTTTCGAGTTAATAGCGGATATACAAAAAAATAAATATAATAGGTTAAAGTGAACTATCTTGTTTCTAGAAAAAACCTATTTAATTAGTAAATTTACATTTTGCAAATTTTGAGCATAGTAAGCGTATACATAAGCTGCAACAAACTTTGTGTATTTCAGAGACATAACAGTTATAAGTTTTATCGAATAAACGTTGCTTCATAACAATTATTCGATGAAGAAAATAATTTATTTTATTTTATTTTGAGGGGATAAGAGTTATTTGTCAACGTTTATTTAAGTTTTTGGGGATAAGAGTTATTTGTCAACGTTTATTTTATTTTTTGGAAATAATAGTTATTTGTCAACGTTTATTTTTTACGTTGCTGGATAACTGTTATGGATGAGAAATTTTTTTTTTCGTTGCCAAAAAAAATTTGAATTTGAAATAAATTTTGTTATTTCCCTTATAACAGTTTCTGGATGATAAATATTAGTATTCACACACACTGGAGGCAACGTGATAGAAGATCTGGATGCGCGATTTTCGACCGGAGGACAGCTTTGTTGCCTGGTGGATCTTTGGGCATAATCCTGCTGGTGGATATAATCATGTTTCGGGCACCGGCGAAGTCGATCTTATGAAGAAATCCCATCGCAGAAACTGAAATTGGTGAGTTTAGGGCAAACACACCCTCTTTACCGCCCATGGTGTTCAGTTTAGTCGGATTTGTATAGCCCTTGAGAATGGCACTGCCCCTTTTCCAAAACTATATACAACTTATGCTGTACTCAGGAAACCCAAGAATCTGCTGTAAAAATTGCAGGCTGCATGTCTGTCCCTCTATCGTGAAACACACAACCATATCTACCACGTTGTGATAGATGCGTCAAAGTTTTAGTTGTTCGAATGCAATACAAAGACCTGACAGCCAAGATTAGTACCCGTCTCTGTGCGACAAAATAAATGCAGCAAAATATGAGTGAGCAATGGGAGCATATAGCGGCGACTGGTGTGATGTGGCGGTAGTGTTGCGTGGTCGCCCCTCGGCAGTGGTATTGGCAAACTCTCCGAGTGTATTTCTGCCAATTTGTAGTAAAAATGAGAAGCAGTCACAAATTGATAGGGGAACTCATCCGTAAAATCTTCACTTACTTTCACTTTGGTGAGAGCATTTCTCGGAAGCACTCCGTACCACACGAGAAGACGTTATGGATACTGGCGATTTCGAAGAAAAAGCTGGCACGATGATGAAGAATGCTGCTTTGCAAAGCAAAGGGATGCTGACTACAGGGCCACGCTAAGAGCGAATGCAACGAGGAGTGTTTGTGAATACTACTATTTATCATCTCGAAACTATTATGAAGGAATTTCCAACGAAAAAAAATACTTCTCATCCATAGCAACGTAAGCGTTGACAAATAACTATTATTTCCAAAAAATAAAATAAACGTTGACAAATAACTATTATTTACAAAAATTAAAATAAAGGTTGACAAATAACTCTTATCCCCAAAAAATGAAATAAACGTTGACAAATAACTCTTATAAAGCATCGTTTTGAAGGACAGTATCAAACAGCTCTTTGTCCTCATTCAAGTCGGGCAGTTACGCTGATATCAGTTCATCGATTTGACTTAGCCTTGACTTTGCCTTCAACCAGAGTAGTAAATGCACATGGGGTAGGCCGCGCTTTTCGCTCGAATACATAAAGCACTGCACCTCCCCAAAAAATGCAACTAAGTGCTCGCGCGATGATATCGTGACGATCCGCCGGCTTCTGTCCCTGCATCAACTCCTCTTTGATCTCGGTCCATTGTATGTATATTTTTGTAACCCAAACGTTAGCGTAATGAATAAGTCTGGTCGCCCGTAATTCCGAACGTAGGTGCATCCTGGGTGTATTCATGTAGATACCGTGGACTAGTAATAAATGATGACCAAAGAATTACAATTGGCCCAGGTCTGTTGCGTTAACAATGTCGTCATTCTACTGCATCTTGCAGATGTACATAATTCTCTGCACGAAATTTTTTTTGAGTTGATTTGGTTTTGTGTTTTTCCGACAGGGTGGATACTGGATTTATATTGGAACGAATTTTCGTCATCCCTTGTCGTTATGTATCTCAGGCGCTCACGCTCTATCTTTACGAACATGTCTACTAAAAATTGGGACAGAACTACCTTATACCGCAATATCAAATTGAAATCGTTTTCGCGAAACATCAAAAGAGATGCATAGAAATCCTTGTCCGAAACCTATGACTGAAATTCGATTGTCCAGTTGTTGAATTTGTCTGGGGAATATTTATATAATCAAAGGATATTATAAGGCGTCATAAAATCTATGCGTGTCAGCAATCCAAGTGAGAGTGTCGTCATGTTTTCGTAGGACGATTAAGGCTGTGTAACGCTGCGCGGCTTCACGAAATTGCGCTGATACCGGTGTTGGCGTCACTGGCGCTGATACCTTTATTTGTGATACCGTAACGCCATGACGCAAGCAGCGCCAGAAACACTAAACCATGGTACAATAACAAGGTAAAGTCAACTCTACAGCAACAACATGCTAGCGTAAAGATTTTCAAAAGCAACTGTCTGGTGTTAGCGAATGAAGGAAAGAGAAAGCAGAGAAATTTTTATTTGTGAGAAATTATGTTTTGCAAGCATGGGTGAAAAGTGATTTTTATTGAATAATGTCGCCATATTTGCAATTGGTTTTAGTATAAACGTTAGAAAAACCATTAAATTGCAAACACAAATCGCGCTTGTTTACATTTTGCTGGTTTAGATTCTGCTGTTTGCATCTTTTTCTGACAATGTATACGCCAGTGTGTTCAAAAATATTCAATCACCTGATGAAATGATTCAACCTTAATGATGCACTAAACTACTACAAAACACCGCTGTACTGGAGTGGCGCTACTGGCGCCAATAAGTTAAAGTGTTGCCAATTACTGTTTTGTAAGTCTATTTTATCTGGCGCTAGTGAGTTTAGGTTTTGCTCTAGTCTCGCTGCACTGTAGTGGCGCCACTGGCGCAATTGACTTGAAGATGTTTCTGGCGTTACGGTATCACAAATAAAGCTGAAGTTATTGGTGCGTTTGTCGTATCGCTGTAATCGTATCCTTAACTTAAGAGAAAAACCAACGTGCAATTGGTCGGTAAGGTTGCTTTAGGGATAAGGATTTACGATACAGCACCAATAATCGATTGCATTATTTCTCATAAGGTTGGTCGAATCAGCTGTTTTATAAGGTTACCGATAACGCACCAATAACTTGAGCTTAAAGGTATCAGCGCCAGTGACGCCAACATCCGCGCTACAACTACCCAGGCGCTATCAAACAAGTTGAGAGTTATACCCAAATACGCGTTTCGGTTTCAGGAATCACAATCCGAGTGCGGAAAATTAAGATTTGAAACAAATTTAAAGTTAATAACAAAACAAGTTTGAATAATTTGCCTTCCGTCCATTAATTTTGAACGGGTAAAAAAAAAGTTAGATTCCGCCTTCGGGTTCTTTATCTTGGCGTGTCTTTAGATAGCCCATCCAAACACTGTGTATTAGTTTTCGGTGAATTCTCGTAAACCGCGCAACTAGCAATATGGTGTCATTGCGCCAAAAAAGCACTTAACGCAATTGCGTTAACGCACTGCGCTGATACCGGCTATGGTGCTGGATTCATGGTATCAACACCAAAAAATTGACGGCGCGGCCCAGCCTTAAGGACGATATCCCTGGGAGCAATCGAATCAGCGCCTATGATCACAGCAGCGATTTCTCTTACAGCTGGAGCATTATGTCGGCCTGCGTTTTGACTGCTAATTACACGATCCGCGTGGATGATAATCTTGCAATTCCCCTCCGGCATGTTCTCCATAGCGGTTTTAAATTCGCGAATCAACACGTTGTGATCATGCAAAAATTTTTGAAGTTTCAATACTGTACCTCTTTCAACACCTTGCACAATTTCGCATCGCCTATCAGCCTCTAAATCGTGTTCGCCTATGAAATACGCTTACAATTTACGGGATAAAAGTTAATAAGTGATACAAAAAAGCAGTAAAACTTAAGTCACATATCGAATCCTCACAATTCCTTACCGGGACATACAAACATTTGAAGGGATATAGCACCGCACTAACTAACGAAAACCAAAGCTTTTAACAATTGTAGGGAATAATTGAAGAGAAATGTAAAAATCTTGTAAACTTAATTTTTTTAAGCACTCATAAAAATTCTAGAGAATCTTGAAGACAGCAAAAGTTGTAAGTAAGATATACACGGCGCAAACAATATTAATTCCATTAACATTCAAAATTATTTTGTTCTAAAATTTGATAAAATTTATTTAAATTCTAGCGGCACTCACAATGAAATTCGAAAGAGCAATGTCTGTTTCCGAAGAAAACTACAAAAAATGGTCACAGCATTCTATGAACTCCATTGGCGTCACCACAACGGGTTGTAATGCTTGTTTGTACCCACCAAAACTGTAACGCTTTATATAATCAAGTAATTCCTAGAATGCTGATATAATGTTTCGTAGTTTTCTTCTTTGTTTGCTTTTTCACTTGAAGGAAAAGCTCACTAAATAAAGACATACATTTGTAAGGAATTCAGTTGTATGCAACATTCCGTATGGTGTAACTTATTTTTCTGTACTTATGCCATTAGGCATAAGGTTTATCTAAAAGATAACCCAAGGAAAAAGGCTTATATATCATGTAAAGTGAGGCTTACAGGATTTATTACTCCCGCTCTGAAGTATAGCCTTATACAGCTTTGTTAACAATAATAGTAGTGAAACTAAATTGGACATCGTTCGAAGAAATTAGAAGAAGCTATATTTTTAATAATTTTCGTTTGTTAATTGATATTAGAGGAAAAATTACAACGATATGCACAGCGATGGTATGGGATGACATGTTTTTTCACTAAAACAATAGCGAATTCTATAACAGAAACCACATAAGAAGAAATTGCAAAGTTTACAGAAAGTTTAGGAAAGCTAATCAAAGTTTGAAAAATTTACATTAAAATTTCAATATTTTCGGGCATGATTTTTTAGAAAATGTTTGAGTAAGTAAAATTTTAACACAGCAATGTGCAAGATAGCGGTACCTCGAAATTTCCCCTGAATTTTCAGAATATTTTTTTTCGAGTATCTTGGGTATTTTCTTCCATACAACACATGAACAAAACTAGA
Source organism: Merzomyia westermanni (assembly GCA_949987695.1). Classification (NCBI taxonomy): domain Eukaryota; kingdom Metazoa; phylum Arthropoda; class Insecta; order Diptera; family Tephritidae; genus Merzomyia; species Merzomyia westermanni. The sequence goes on along the minus strand of OX465290.1, from coordinate 112,665,821 downwards.
TTTTTTTATAGGAAAATATACCCATCATCCTCGAAAAAATGTTCTAAACATACATGCGAAATCTCGAGGAACTTCCAACCAATTGTGCTAAAATATAATGAGATATAAAACTGCGTACTCAAAAATTTTCTTAAAATTCTGCCCAAAAATATTGAAATTTCGATGTAAACTTTTTAAAGTTTAAATAACTTTCCTGAACTTTGTGTAAGCTCTGAAATTTCTTTTTATGCGGTGTCTGTTATAGAAGTTGCTATATTTTAAAAGAAAATTATTTCAAACAAAGCTTCTTCTTTCGTCGAACGATATCCAATTTAATTTCACTAGTATTGTGAACACAACTATACTCGTATAAGCCTGATGGGCCATGTAAATTGAATTTAGTATAAGGGATCTATATGGGTAATAGTATCCTTATTTTGGCCGATATCGTCAGAACCTCTTAATATATCAAATCATGTGATATTGGGTTCTTTTTAACACAGGTTTTAACAAAGTATTCTTAACTTTGACAAAGGCCAAGGACTACCAAGGTAAGAAAAATACGATTTTTTTGAATAGGTCGGTCGCTGGTCTACTTCCAGGAAAAGAAAGTATCCTTAATTTTAACAAAGGCAAAGGTCTACCAAGGTACCGAATTTCAAGCAAATCGCATCGTAAATAAGACGTTTTTGAATACGTCGGTCCCTTGTCCACTTCCCGGAAAAAAAAGAGTATTCTTAATTTTAACAAAGGGTTTAAAGTTGAAATAATAGGTATTTTTTGGAATAATACCGATTCTCCCTTGGTGTCTCCAGTAATAATGCTGGCTTGTAAAATATTTTTTTTTAGCGCTATAATTTGCGAACTTGTGCCATAACTGGTACCCCCGCTTTGCATTCCAATTTGTGGGCATTTACCCCTGTTAGTTTTACAGAGTTTAAAAATTCGATGGGATATGTTGCGTCGCCATTGATAATTACGGTGTCAAAACACATATAGATAGTGGGCTTACTGGTACTTGGTCTACTATTTTTATACCTTTTGTGAACATGAAATGGTATTATAACTTTGGTCCGATGTTTGTAAGTATGAGAAGAAGAGCTGGACCCACCAATAATTACACCGAAATGATTAGGGCGATGAGCTGAGTCGATTTAAGCATGTCAGTCTGTCGGTCCGTCTGTCTGTCTGTTTGAACGCAAACTAGTCCCTTAGTTTTTGAGATATCTCGAAGAAATTTGGTATGGGGCCTATAGTTTGTAATATATTAAACATTTGTCGGAACCTACAACACATAGTTCACATACAATTTATTGTTCCGATAAACCGGTTTTGACCTATAAATCCTGCAATTAAAGAGCTAGGAACATTAAATTTTGCAGGATTCATATATTTAATATACGTAATGTGGCAAGTGAAAATCATCAAGATTGGACTAATATATCGTATAGTCCCCATACAACACATTTTTCCGATAAACGGGGCCTGGGCTATGTATCTTCAAACTAACCCTAAAGTTTTGCAAAGTTGGTACTTACTGTGAGTAAGGATCGGTTATTTAAAACCGTGATTCGTATTCATGAAAGGTATAAAGCCTTCGGCACAGCCTGACTGTCGTCTCTTATTTTTATTATATTCGCCGGCGTTCGTACAAAGAATGCCTTTTATGTTGGCAATACAAGTAATGAATTGTTATCCGGGAGCCAGATCTTCGCTGATGCTTATTTGTGTTGCCGCTTAATTTAGTTTGTTCTACACACTCATCAGTAAATAATATTCTAGGTGGCGTAAAATATTTCTTAGAAATGTGTCAAGTGGTTTTCGAGTTAATAGCGGATATACAAAAAAATAAATATAATAGGTAAAAGTGAACTATCTTGTTTCTAGAAAAAACCTATTTAATTAGTAAATTTACATTTTGCCAATTTTGAGCATAGTAAGCGTATACATAAGCTGCAACAAACTTTGTGTATTTCAGAGACATAACAGTTATAAGTTTTATCGAATAAACGTTGCTTCATAACAATTATTCGATGAAGAAAATAATTTATTTTATTTTATTTTGAGGGGATAAGAGTTATTTGTCAACGTTTATTTAAATTTTTGGGGATAAGAGTTATTTGTCAACGTTTATTTTTTACGTTGCTGGATAACTGTTATGGATGAGAAATATTTTTTTTCGTTGCCAAAAAAAATTTGAATTTGAAATAAATTTTGTTATTTCCTTCATAACAGTTTCTGGATGATAAATATTAGTATTCACACACACTGGAGGCAACGTGATAGAAGATCTGGATGCGCGATTTTCGATTGGAGGACAGCTTTGTTGCCTGGTGGATCTTTGGGCATAATCCTGCTGGTGGATATAATCATGTTTCGGGCACCGGCGAAGTCGATCTTATGAAGAAATCCCATCGCAGAAACTGAAATTGGTGAGTTTAGGGCAAACACACCCTCTTTACCGCCCATGGTGTTCAGTTTAGTCGGATTTGTATAGCCCTTGAGAATGGCACTGCCCCTTTTCCAAAACTATATACAACTTATGCTGTACTCAGGAAACCCAAGAATCTGCTGTAAAAATTGCAGGCTGCATGTCTGTCCCTCTATCGTGAAACACACAACCATATCTACCACGTTGTGATAGATGCGTCAAAGTTTTAGTTGTTCGAATGCAATACAAAGACCTGACAGCCAAGATTAGTACCCGTCTCTGTACGACAAAATAAATGCAGCAAAATATGAGTGAGCAATGGGAGCATATAGCGGCGACTGGTGTGATGTGGCGGTAGTGTTGCGTGGTCGCCCCTCGGCAGTGGTATTGGCAAACTCTCCGAGTGTATTTCTGCCAATTTGTAGTAAAAATGAGAAGCAGTCACAAATTGATAGCGGAACTCATCCGTAAAATCTTCACTTACTTTCAATTTGGTGAGAGCATTTCCCGGAAGCACTCCGTACCACACGAGAAGACGTTATGGATACTGGCGATTTCGAAGAAAAAGCTGGCACGATGATGAAGAATGCTGCTTTGCAAAGCAAAGGGCGAATGCAACGAGGAGTGTGTGTGAATACTACTATTTATCATCTCGAAACTACAAGGTGGCGCAAAAGTAATCCTCCTATCAGAAAATGCTATAAATTTTGCGTTTGACCCCTAAAGTCAGTTCTGTTTTGACATTTTTGTAGTAAACACATGCGAAATACACGTTAATAAACAATGTTACGCTACACTGCTCCAGAACGCGGAATATTGCTGACTATTTATTTGACCAATAATCGGTCGGGGCCAAACGGTTACTGTGAATGGTGAGCGCTACAGAGCAATGATCAACGAGTTCTTTTTGCCGCAACTTGATGAATTGGGATTGGAAAACATGTGGTTCCAACAAGACGGTGCAACAGCACACACGTGCCACAACCGATATGCTGAACATCGGAAGCTTACTTTTGCGCCACCTTGTATTATGAAGGAATTTCCAACGAAAAAAAATATTTCTTATCCATAGCAACGTAAGCGTTGACAAATAACTATTATTTCCAAAAAATAAAATAAACGTTGACAAATAACTATTATTTCCAAAAATTAAAATAAAGGTTGACAAATAACTCTTATTCCCAAAAAATAAAATAAACGTTGACAAATAACTCTTATAAAGCATCGTTTTGAATAAATTTAAGAATTCGAGCAACGTTTTTGATACAGAAATTTCAAATAACAGTTCTTTTTTGTCTCTGATGTATTTACATATCGCACCGTAAATCAAGAACAGTCACAACTCAAAAACAGTTTAGGTCGCTTCATTATTCGCTTAATAAAAATATTTCCAAGCAATACATAAGATGATTTTCTTAATGATTGTAACCTGCACCTCAACAACGACTGCAACCTGCACACCCACCATCTCCACTAGTTGGGTAATTTTTCCACAATAAACTGAAACGAACTAAATTCCTTTTTTAACTTCTAGATATCGAATGGATACAGAGACTTCACAGAAAATTGGACGTTGAGAACTGCATTAGTACTATATAAAAAAGGTCAATACTTGTATGGTGAAGAAAAATGTACGGTCCAATCACGAAAACTGAGTTTACTTCGATGTGAAGGAATGAAAAACTTTTCGTTTCACATTAGTTTATTCATTTTGGTCTTTATCATGGCTTCCTTGAATGTTATGCCTCTTGTGGCTTGGGTGAGGGATAGCAGGTAATATTAAAACTTCTTTACATTAACCTAATTATAAATGTCAATACGTAACTTTTTCCGAAAGCCTAATTTTTCTAAATTTAACAGTTTCTCTAATGATTTAACGTAAAGTAGTATTTAATACTTAACTTTTATTTTTATTAATTAGAATTTAAATTATTTCACTTCTATTTTAGAGACAGTTCTAATATTTTGAGTTCAAAGTTTTTGACCGAAATACTGTATCTTTATATGTAGGATCAAGCTATCTCGTCTCTGGTTTTAAAATGCCCAGTCTCAGATTTTTTCTGGTTTAAAAAAGACTATACAACAGCTAAATTTTTTGCGTCTGAGTAAGAATTTCTGAAACGGGTCACACCAAATTGTGAAAATCTATTTTTGATCAAGGTGGTTATTGACAATACAGACAAATGCCTATCTTTGTTTTTTGGAAAAAAATGTATCCTGTTTTACCGCCAATTGAAAATTTTTATCGTTTCTTATCAAAGTTCAATAACTTTAACTTTAAAATCGGTGCAAAAACCCATATAAAAAAATTGTTCCAGAGCAAGTTTTCGCACAAAAAATATTACATATGCAAAATATTACTCTCTAAGATATTCAGTTGAGAAAAAAAAGGCCACTTGAACACTTTCCGCTCTGTGATTTTTGAACAAAGTGGAATTTTCTATTCATAATTCTGTAAAAATCCTTAACCAAAAAATTTCTTCAACAAAAGCTTTTGTACATTTGTTGGTGTTGACGAGTTCTGTTACTTACATATATCTGGAAAACCCATACTTTTCAAAAAAACAATCGCCAAATTAAATAATTTATTCTTATGTCAGACACTAGCTACACTTCCCTGTATTGTTAATGCAAATACAATAACACCTAATGTTTTCTTAACTATTTTCCATGCTGGATACGAATTCTTATGTCTAGTTCCTGAAAAAAAGGGATCTGAAACCCCAAAACTGGTACAATTTTAACATGCCTCCGTGGTTTGGGTGCACATTTAAAATTTGATTCTCAGCTTATTTACAGAGCAATGTTCAGAAAATATTATTTGACACAGTTTATTTTTAAAAAGTGTATTTTTTCTCGATATATGTATGTCAGTAATAGAAACCGTCTACAACAGCAAATGCTCAAAAGCTACTGTTGAAAAGATTTTTTGGTCAAATGTATCCTTTTGTGGAGCTTCAGAAGGTTTAAAATGAGATATTCTGAAAACGAGCGGGCGCCATTTCACTGAAAACGTTATTTGATACTCTGGTTAACCACGGACAAGACCTAATTCACACTTTTTGTAACCATTTTTGTTAAACTTAATTAAAAGTGTCTAACTCAGAGCTTTTTCCAGAATTACGAATTAAATATTAAATTTTGTTTAAAAATCACAGAGCAGAAAGCTTTCAAGTTACAATAATTCGCATCCATAAGGCAGGCCATTTTTTTTTTCTTAATTGAATGTCTTAGAGAGTAATATATTGCATATGCGGTATTTTTTTTTGTGCGAAAATTGCACCTATTTTAAACTTTTATGTATTTAAAACTAAGTTTTAAAGAAATAAAAAATGTGTTCCTGGAGAGTTTCTGGAAGCTTGAATATTATCATTTCAATTACCAAAATCGTTACAGTATTTGGGAAGTTATTGAACTTTGATATAACCCGACAATAATGTTCAATTGGCGATAAAAAAAAGTATAAAACTTTTTTTCCAATAAAAAAGAAGATTGGCATTTGTTTGCATTGTCAATGAACACCAAAAAATACCATTATTGATGAAAAATAAATTTCCACAATCTGAAGTGATCAGTGTCAGAAATTCTTTCTTAAGATAGGGCAATTTTGAAAGAATGTATGAGATATGGTGTTTGTGCATGTTATAATAATTTGCTGAGACAGGGGGGCTTCAATCTTGTTTCCGACGCAATGGAAACATATTCCTACCTGGTCCTTTGGTCGAGATAATCACATTTTGATATGGTTAACCATAACTACAAAAACAAATTGAACATTTATTTCGAATTTTCTGTCTCAGTTCCTCTGGTGGTTCTTTTGTTAATTTATATGTCCATCCTTCCTTGTTTGTCCGTTCATTTTCATACAAATTTTCGAAATCTTGCAAAGCTGAAACTTGTAACATAGTAATGTAAACGAAAACAATATCCGCTATGTGGCCTACGGATCGGGATATACGGAAAATTGATTTAAAATTTGGTATCTTGCGATTGATTTTTAAGTGACTTCCCGATAAGCTAAAGCATTGAAACTTGTTATGGTAACGCGTCAAAGTGGATCGGTAAGGAAGGCGGTCGGCATGATCTAGGGTCGCACTGTGGCTAGTCATTGTCGGCTGGGGTGGGCTCTTGCCAACCTTACCGTCCTGCGCCATAATCAGAGAAAAGGTCATATCATGCCTTTTGGAAACGCGGGGAAAAACGCAAAAAAACCGCGCAAAACGACTATAAAAAAACAACATCCGGTTAAAACTGGATGCCACGGACAGACCGTTGACATTCAAATTTCAAAACTTAAAACGAAACAGAAATCAAATTAAAATTCAAAAGAAAAAAAAACTGGCAAAAGACGTTAAAACGGAAACTTAGGATTTAAAAATAACCAAAGAGGTAACGAAATTAAAACTGAAATAAACGAACGGAAAAGGAAAAAAAAAATATAAATCTAAATTAACGGAAAGAAAAAAAACATGAAAATAAAACAACGAACCGGAAACGACCGGTTACTGTGCTGAAAAATAAAAAGATACAACCAAAAAAAACGAGGCCGAACAATATAAGGGGGCGCCGCGGGTGTTGTTGCGACGCCCTGGTGCTGACCCACCCTCATCCATGGCCATCGGTGCACCAAACCTAATCCCGATGGCCCCTTACCAAAAATCCTATGTGCCTTCTAAATAAGTAAGGAAGTCAGCATTCCCATTTTATACAAATTTATTTACAAAAACATTCCTTAAACTAACACGTTTTAAATAGCTTTCAAAATAATTTTAAGTAAACTTGCTACGATAAGCGATATGTAAGCTTTTCAGTTTTAATTTATTTGAAAGTTTAAAGTAACTTTTTATAAACTACACAAAAACTGTTAAAGATCATTTCACGTTGAAAGTGAAGTGACAATGTTTACAAAAAAAAATTCCGAGAAAACTATCTGTCAAATTTTTTCCTTTCAACAAAAAAAACTTCAATTTCTTTTCATACAAAATTTTACATGATAATGTGGACGAAAAAGCAAAAATCATGGCTGCTTCTTAACCACTTCTGCAATCGGCTGATAACACTGGATCACAAATTCCAACGTTTTTTCTGCACCAGAGACGCCATAGTGAAATTCTTATGTAAAATCACCTCCTAATTCCGAAAATCAAGGTTATTTTTACTTGAATGGTACCGTTTTTGAGATATTTACGATTTACCGTTATTTCAAAAAACAAAAAAGATGGCTCCACTTAATCGTGTATATCTCAAGAACAAACTGAGCTCTTCCAAGACGGTTTGAAAAATTTAAAAGCTTATAAAATTTACTATAATCAGTACACATAACACTTTTTGCTAGGTCCTGCAGATTCAAACATATTGAACAATCATTACGGATTTTTTAAATTTTTTTTGTAAAAATATAAAAAAATTTGTACTTTGCGAGGAAGCATCTCGAAAACTTTTTGTTTTTTTGCAGATATTTTTTCCCCTCTCTAAGCTCTGTTTTATTACAAATAAAATAAGCTATCAGTGAACTAAATCGATGAACTAATACAAAAGTTATAAGCATTCAAGTAAATATATCCATTTAATGCTTAAGTACCCTACTGGTACATATGTGTTAGTATTCGTATATCAGTTAGTTAGCAGGTAGATTTTCGAAAAGTTATTAGATACAAAAAGCTGTTAGTGTCGTTTTCTCAAACCTAGGTACATTTTAAACAAGAGCATATTTTTGAGGCAGGTAGTGTTTTCTTTGTAGAACTAGGGAACCTTTTTGTTTAGGTAGGCTTGAATTTTTACTGGGTCTAAGTATAAATAAGAGTACATGCGCCTTGTTCCTTCATAATATCTGCAAGGCTCGCCGGATAATGTTCAGTTTATAATTGCAGTTTATAACCCGTCATTTACTTAAAATAAAAAATCCAGATATGTTCAGTTTCATCTGCGGTCAATTTATTGTTAAAAGTATGAGACGTGTGTTTTCAAATCCTTTGAAAGTTACATACTATAAGTGTTTTGGAATTGAGCCTAAAAACCATGGACACCGAACACTGTGTGCACCACATGCCGAGTCGAATTGATTTCTTCGGAAACCGGAACAAAAAGGTACGTTGTAAAGATTAGGAATTTGTTCCCTTTTAATGCATAGCTGACTAATTCCTAAAACTATCTATTTAGGCGACGTGTGAAATTTATTACACCAATGAAGTGGAGGGAACCAACTTGCCATTCAACGGACTGCTATATTTGTACTACAAAAGTACTTGGGGTTGGAAAGTCCAGAAAAGTAACCTATGCGAGCGTATTTACAGTGTCATTACCAGAACTAATTTCAACAGAAGCGACATTGCCAGAATCAAATTTAACTTTAGTTCCGGCTCCAGTTTCATTGTCAACAGTAGTATCTGATTACGCGGCATCATGTTGTACTGAATTTCAAACGGAAAACGAAAGAAATTCTTTGGCACAAGCACAACTCAATGATTGGATAAGGGATTTGGAATTGTCAAAGGAAAAGGCCGAACTACACGCCTCTCGAATGCAACAATTTAAATTTGTTTCATCCGATGTTAAGGTAACATATTATAGAACTCGTCACGAAGAATTTTCCAAGTACTATACGAAGGAGGACAGTGTTTGTTACTGCAAAGACATTGCTGGTCTATTCAAACAATTTGGTGAACCATATGATTCAAAAGAGTGGCGATTGTTCATAGACGGCAATAAATTAAGTTTAAAGGCCGTATTATTGCATATTGGCAACCAAAAGCCATCTATCCCGATCGCGCATGCAGTAAATACGAAAGAAACATATGAGATAATGCAAAAATTGCTCAAGTTAATCAAATACGAAGAACATGATTGGAAAATATGTGCCGATCTTAAAGTCGTTGGAATGCTATGTGGTCTACAAAGTGGATACACAAAATACTGTTGCTTTCTATGCAAATGGGATAGCCGAGCTCGTCAAGACCACTACATCATAAAGGATTGGCCAGAACGAATCGAGTTTCAAGTTGGGGTAGATAACATAAAATACTCTCCACTTATAAAGAAGGAAAAAATAATTCTACCTCCGCTCCACATCAAGCTCGGCCTTATCAAAAACTTTGTGAAGGCTTTGGACAAAGAAGGCGAAGCTTTTCATCATTTGAAGACAATCTTCCCAGAGATTTCAGAAGCAAAAATAAAGGAAGGGATTTTTGTGGGACCGCAAATAAGGAAAATGATGACCAATAACCATTTCAAAGAACTATTGTCACCAGTGGAGGCAGCAGCGTGGGATTCTTTTGAAAAGGTCGTTACTTCTTTTTTAGGCAAACACAAAAGTCCTAACTACGAGATGATATTGAACGACTTAATCAAAAACTATGCGGAAATGGGTAAATAAAAAACCATATTATAATAAATTATATATTACATAAATTTACATGAGAATATATAGCCATAAATCTGAATTCATCGTCCAGTTCCGAACAAACAAGAACGGGAAAAATATAAACAAAAAATTTGTTCTGAATTGAAAGATAAATCCAGCCTAAGAAAATTATATACTAATGTGTCACTTATGTATTTATCTAATTTACTTTTTTATTTTCTTTCAGGAGTAAATATGTCTTTAAAAATTCATTTCTTACACTCCCACTTAAATTTTTTCCCGCAAAATCTTGGCGACGAAAGTGACGAGCATGGCGAAAGGTTTCACCAGCAAATGAAAGTGATTGAAAGTCGGTATCAAGGATTCTGGGATGTCGCTATGATGGGCGACTACTGTTGGTTTCTCATAAGAGAAACCGATCCTAATCTAAATAAGCGTCAAAACAAGACACATAACTTTTTCAATTATAAAATAAGATCATAGAGTTAAGACAGAACCATATGTACATATGCTATTATTTGTAGGGTACTTAAGTATTAAATGGATATATTTACTTGAATGCTTATAACTTTTGTATTAGTTCATCGATTTTGTTCACTGATAGCTTATTTTTTTGTAATAAAACAGAGCTTAGAGGGGGGAAAAAATATCTGCAAAAAAACAAAAAGTTTTCGAGATGCTTCCTCGCAAAGTACAAATTTTTTTATATTTTTACAAAAAAAATTTTAAAAATCCGTAATGATTGTTCAATATGTTTGAATCTGCAGGACCTAGCAAAAAGTGTTGTATGTACTGATTATAGTAAATTTTATAAGCTTTTAAATTTTTCAAACCGTCTTGGAAGAGCTCAGTTTGTTCTTGAGATATACACGATTAAGTGGAGCCATCTTTTTTGTTTTTTGAAATAACGGTAAATCGTAAATATCTCAAAAACGGTACCATTCAAGTAAAAATAACCTTGATTTTCGGAATTAGGAGGTGATTTTACATAGGAATTTTACTATGGCGTCTCTGGTGCATTTTGGCTGTAAACCAGTGTAATTGGTTGCGTTGCAGCATTCAATGTATGATTACAACTTATTTATTTATTATAGTACAATAGCTAAATAATATCTATACATATCTATAAATAAAGTTTACAAAAAACTTATGAAAAGCTTTCTTTGAATTTTTTTTTTTTTTTTTTTTCTTTGGCCAGTCTATTTGTTACGATTAGGTATGAGTTATGTTTTTCGAATTACATTTTTTTTTGTCTTTCTTAATTCACATATTATTATTACTTTCATTTATTTTAATAAATCAATTTGTTTTTGAGTCTTATTTCCTGACTGATTTTATTTATAACCGCCTTTACCTAATATGCTAACTTTTTATTTTAATGAGTTTAGTTTAAATCTATCTTCCTAACTTGAACTGTATACCTAGGTTCTAATTATATTTGAGTTAAATTTTTATCATTTCCCTTCCTTAAGTTTCAAATCTTAGTATTGAATTTTTATATTTATATATATATATTTGTTTATCATTCAATATAGTTAAGTAAATTAAATTAGCTGGATCTCACCCATTTTGAAATAAGCCGTTGGTGGGGCTCTATTGTTGTTGTTGTCTCTGCTGGTTATGTTGTTGTTGCTGGTGGTGCGACGGGCCTATAATAGGACGGCCCTCGCTGTTGTCACCGCTGGTTACGGTTGTTGTTGATGCTGCTAGTGCGGCGGGCCTATATTACGGCGGCCCTCGCTGATGTTACTGCTGGTTATGTTGTTACCGGTGTTGTTACTAGTTGTTACTGTTGTTGTTGCCGGTAGTAGTGCGGCGGGCCTATAATACAAGGGCATTCGCTGTTGTCACTACTGGTGTCGTGGTGGTCGATCCGGGTGGTTGTGCAGTGGGCCTAGAGGAGGGCGGCCCTGCTGATGTCAATGCTGATTGTCAATGCTGGTTGTCAATGCCGGTTTTGTTGTTACCGCGCGCTCAGTGGCGCGCCGCGGTTGAGCGCTATGTTGCACGCTGGGTGTTGTTACCGGTCTGGTTTAGTTGTTGCCGGTTTTGTTGTTACCGCGCACTCAGTGGCGCGTTGTGGTTGCCGGTCTTATGGTTGCCGGATTTGTTGTTGCCGGCGTGCGGTGGGCGTTGATGCGTTCTGCAAACAAAAAAAAGGTAATTACAATTTGTTTTTATATATACATATATATATAAAATCATTAAAACTATAAAGACTTAAAGATCAGGTTGTTGCTACGCGTACGCCAAAAGGGCTGTTTACGTCCGACGAGGCTGAGGTGATCATAAACCATACAATACATGGAATACTACGCTTTGGCATCTTCTTGCAAACGCTATACCGCCCGACTAGATACCTTCAGCCCCTAACTAAATTAGAACACACAAGAATATTTCATTTAAAGTTATTGGTTAAACACATTTTTAAGGCAAAAATCTTTGTACTTTATTATGCTTATGCCAAACCTCAGATAAGCTGTTATTATTTTTTGCACCGACAGCTGTATCTATATGAATATTAAAATTGATATAATTTTCTTGGAAAAATTTAAAGCTATCGTGTGATTGGCAATGACCGGTAGAATAATAATTTAGCTAATAAAATTATTCATATCTTAGCTTCATCGGTAACCAATTCATCAAATTATCTTCACCCCGTAATAGCCAAGACAATAACCACTGACCGAAAATTTTTTTCTCTCCACCCACTTAATGGCCAACAATGGGCAGTATATACAACAAAAAAATTTATTTTAGGCCCGGAAATTTGGAAAACACCGAATTAGAGTAATTCTATACGACAGCATGCAACCGCCAATACACGCCCAAAAACCTCGGGAAAGGCATCAAACGACGCGTTTCGATCTCTGCATCAACAATCCGAAAGCGGAAATTAAATAATTTGTTTCGGTGAAAAGCTATTAGCAAAAAACCCAAAAATGACTCAGGTCCGATCCCAAATAGGGGCTTGATCCAAGGTATTCCTGTGCAAAACACTTTTATGCGTAGGCGGCTTTCGGCCGCGCTTCAAAAAAAATAACCCTTAGCCGGTCCACACTATTTCTGCGCGGAACACGTTTCTGCACTTTTCGGTACACCCTAATCTGTGATTACAACCACCACATGAAAATAACAGGAAATTTTCAACTTTCGCTTGATACCCCTCCCGATATCCTCGCACGTACACTAGCAGCTACGTGCCGCCGCATGGAACCACCAAAATTATGACCAAAACGGATAAAAAACGCTTTGTTGGAAGAATGGTTCAAAATAAGTTCTGAAACACCAAGAAAGTTCGATGCCAAAGAGATTGAAATTGGTAATAGCTATGAAGGGAGGACATACGAACCACTAAAACCTTAAAAGCCACAATTATATTAATATGTATTAGGCATGGGACCATTCAAACGAAATTTGCTCTAATAAAAAAAAATCCATCCATTCGAAGGCCATCAATAATTGGAATAATATTTATTCGAACAATTTATGCCTACCATCGAATACCATTCAAATATTTGATGTAATGCGAAAAGAAACTAACAGGAGATTTCCTTTAAATTTAGTATAAATATGCACGTTAATAGTATTATTTCAAGTATTTGTACATAATAATATGTATTGCGCTTGATTATAGTACATATGTTTGAATGCCCGTACTATTCGAATAATACAGCCCAGACACACGCCTGCACACACAACCACACACATATACATACAATGCTCATATGTACAAGCGATGAAGACAGTAGATTCCAGCACACCCATTTGAATACCACCATTCGAACAACCAGATAAACTATTCAAAAATAATAAAAGTTAAAGAAATATAGTGAACTTACCCTTTTTCTTTTTTCCTTTTTAAAACAATAATATAAAAAAAACGCACCTCAAATTGCAGGAGTGCTCTTCACTGGTTCAATTGGACGTGTTCTTTTTATTGCATATTTTAATTTTTGAGGAATTATTTTAGGTGTTTCTTTACGACGACTTTTGTTCTTTAGATTTCGTTATCTTGGTTTTTTTTCAAGCCAAGAATGTTTTCAAAAAAACATCACTTAATTTTTTTTTTTCTAAATCACGCACAATCAAATATTTTTGGCACACTTTGGTTTTTTTGTTCAAGCCAATAATGTTTTTCAAAAAAAACATCACTTAATTTTTTTTTTCTAAATCACGCACGATCAAGAAAATTTTTTTCTTTTTTCATAAATTAAGTTTAGTTTTCAAAAGGACGAATTATGCAAACTTGGTGTTTGTGTGTATTTGATTATTTTATTTATTCACTTTGCGCAAATTAAAATTTTTTAACGTAACCGCACACGACCACTCCCGTCAAAATTTATTATCTTTTTGAATTGTTCGAATGCCGGTGACGCCGCTATGCCTGAAAATTGTCAAGCAACGGCGACTGCGCAATGGAAAAGTTCCGCTACCCAGTGTGACGTGGCGTGATTGTTGCCACTCGGGTTGGTGGTTGCCATCAGGGCTCGGACTTTTACTTTTGTTTTAAATACCTTTTCACTGCTACCGAACTTCGTAAAAGTACAGCACGCATTTCAAAACAATAAAAAAGGATAATATATATTATTGAAACTAACGTTGAAGATATGACTTTGCTTTTTTATAGTTGATTTAATGAGCATCGCACTGTAGGAATTACTTAAAACACAAAGTACTGTAATTACGCCTAAATGAAATGATTTTAGTACTCTTACTTTTAATACTATTTCACTCAGTGGCTATTTTTATTGATGGTAAATTTTTTTTTCCTATGGAACAAAATAAAATGCAAGAATGTTTGTACTGTTGAATTACTTCATATAAGAGTTTATAGTTAACAAAAAGCATCACTTATCAAAATAAATCAGATTGTGGCACTATTAGAAGGGAGCATAAATCGTAGTAGATTTTGGTAAAGTGCAGTAGGTATTAAAATTACTGCAATTTTGATCAAGTCCGAACCCTGAAGGCACGCTTTCGTCGGCGCGCAAAATTAGGAAGGTTCTAGACCATACGCTTGGTGTGTTCCCTTGGTGACCCGTGGAACTCTACGTTACTGAGTTTGGAGTAGGAGACACATGGAGCTCCCCATCCGACCTAGCCATTGACAATAATATTCCGATCTACTCTCTCTCTATGGCGCGATATACAAAAGGTATATCATCATAAACCTCCTAAGAGATTTTTGCGCCAAGCTTCTCTTCCAATTTGTGGTGTGCCGATTTGAATTTTCCCTACAAATTGGTGGGACCTACAGTTTTTTGCCCACTCCGAACGGCATCTACAAAGGAGACGAATTTTTTGCTGGGAAGCCTGTCATGGCAGAAATACACTCGGAGAGTTTGCCAAACCCCTCCCGAGGGCGACCCCGTTTTGAAAAACTTTTTTCAAATCACTTTTGATGTTACCTGTACCAGGGCTCGAACCATGGACCTTCGGTGTGGTAGGCCGGCAACACTACCTTCACACCACGGCGGCCGCCAACTTCCGATCTACTGGTTTCGTTAATAAAGCACATAGCAACAAATCACTGCCGCTTTAAACTCATTCAAGTCTAATTATACCATACTTTACAAGTTGACTAATAATGGATTGCCATTTGCTGCTAAAATGTATTCTGGCAATATTCCTAGTTTTACTCGCGTTCGTTTGAAAATTTGATGTCAGCTGTGTTAAGGTCAGGGATCAGGACGGGATTCCATGTGTCTCCCACCCTGGACAATATGGCATTTTGGGGCGTATCCTTCACTTTGGTGGTTTTGGAAATGCATTGGTTTTTGTTTCTCAAGGTATTGCATTACAAAAACGGCATTGTTTATTCCGTGCATACTTTGTACTCGTGCACTTTTACCAACATAATTACCTTGAACTCACCCTCCAAAGGAAACCCCTTTTTGATGACAATTGCCCATTTCCCTTTTTTCTGACACTTTCGGGCGCCCTGGGTTACCCGCAATTTAACTCTGGGCACACCAAGAACACACCAAACACTTGTTTGTCTGGAAATCAAAAGTTCCGTTATTGGTGCCTTTTCCATTCTATGGGAATATTTGTGCTGCCACTTCAGCAAAATCACGCACTTTCCCGTAGCTAAACGTCAAACCGGAAGGTGAATCAAAACTGTCACCCAACCACCAACCGCATTGAACCAAATAACAAATGACTATCGATTGAAAGTAAACCATAACAAACTTGACACATAGATCAACAATGAAATCCATGCAATACCAGGCACAAAAACCGCTAGATGCCGCCCTTATCTAGACAAATGAAAAAAACTGGAAACGGGGGGAATCTTACGATCGATTTTTGAGTAATTTTCCGGTGAGCAACAGATTCGCAACTTGTCATATAGGTCAGACCTCAATATTCCGCGGGTGCACATGTATGTACATACTTTTATATGAAAATGAAATTACATTTTAAAAAAGAAACTTCAACAGAAAGAACTTTTCTTAAATGCTTACCTATTATAGGTACGTGGATTCACTAAATGCATCGTCATTTATTTTCGCTTGCGCTCTTAGCCAATTTTAAACGAAGCGTACCAAAGCACGCCAATCAATCCTTTTTAGCGATAACTGAAGTCATTTGGAAACACCAAGGGAGGTCCTATCAGCCTCCACCTGTTTTGCTATCTCAGTCGAGTCGTCCCCCTAGGAAAATCCTCTGGGCCGAGAATTCAACGTTAAAATTCCTACGATACTCTTTGTTGGCATTACGAGAGGGGCCTTCTCACATTCTTTCGATACTGTCCATGATTTCGAAGCATACATCAGAATCTTTGTTCGTCAATGGAACACTATTTCTCAGGTGTCTACTCAGAACACTGATTGGCAAGAATTGTTCTCTGTTGAATTTTTCGGCAGGGATTGTTTTCCGTGTTAACGCTGATTCCCAAAAAGCGGAAGTCCCACACAGTTTCAAAGATGTAACTTTTAACCTATTTCTGAAACCTAAAGCGTATTTCATGTCAATTAAATATGTTTCTCTTAAAGCATTATTTGATTACATATACATTATTTGGCTATTCGGTTCAGTGACTTACTACTTTCGTGGCATACAATGTACTGAAAACTTTAGCTTTCTTCTTTTTTCGGCAGCGAGACAAAAAAGTTGTAAGGTGTTTATCGATAAACCTTCTACACAGGTTTTATTCCGGGAATGGGATTGGAACCCGTTGTTGATAAATCGCTTTAACAGGATTTCTCTCAAAATTTTAATCAAAAAGTTTATTCGCTACTACAACTCTGGAGCAGGCGACGTATAAATGACCTTGGGTGGAACAAGAGTTCGTGACATTGACCAACGCTACAGTTAATGACTTTCCTTGAGCTTTGTTGTTGCTGCGAAAGCTACTCTAGTTAAAGGTGTTTGATGTTGAAAGAATATCTATCTGAAACAAAGGAATTCCTTGGTCCTTTCATTGCCATAGGTTCTCCCGGATTTGCTGGAGCATCTTCTTCCCATCGCATAACATTGCCTACCCAGCGAACTGCCGGGTAAATTGGTGAACTATGGCAACGTCTCCGTAAAGCTCATACAACCGTCACATCTGATGTGTTCAACGTCATGGCTTATCCCCTTATAGCAGGACGCGCAAGATAAGTGATTTGTAGATCTTGGGTTTCGTGAGGACTTTACTTTTCAATTGCCCTCAGTTCAAAGTAACATGTAATTACAAGAGTAATTCTTCGCTTGGTTTTCAAACGAAGTGCTATTATAAAGGACCCATTTTTAAGCATCAGTCGATTAAGATAGTTAAAAAGAATGGCAATGGGTAGAGAAAGTACATCAGTTACAAACTATATGGCAAACGAAATAGTTTGTAATTCGTCCTGCAAAGAAACGTTATATAGTGAAAACGTTATATGCGAGTTTATGCCAAAAAATACCAAATTTTACGATAAAAGTATCTAATTCCAGCTAATCACATGTACAGTTACGAAATATAAAGTGCAATCCTCGTATCCTGCAGGACCACTCTCAAAAATGTGAAAACAGGCCAGAAAAAATTATTTACAATAGTTAAAGTCAAAAGGATGAAAATCGGAAAATCCCCCTCTTAATTTTATACATTGCAAATAAAAACACATACCACATTAAATACACTCGGTTGGTTGGTTGCTGTGCCGCCCGGAAGAGTAAAAAGTGAATTGGACAGGGTTACATACCACATACTTTCCCTGCATATGGTATGCTATAAAAATGGAGGCAGCTGACAGCGTCAGTTTAGTGATTGCCACATCTTATATGAAGAAGGCGGGTTAGGAGTTTAGAATAAGCCCGAGGTAGGCATACCGGTCGTGAAGGGCAACTTAAATGCGAACTCGATGGCTGATCTACGGATATGACGCCTCTCACTTCTCATTACCGATCTTCTCCTTCCGTAAGGTGACATGCCCTAGAAGGTGGCACTGGTCATTCCAAATCGCTCCCGTGACAGTCGGGCATGTAGCGCAAGGGAGAACAGCAATTTTTGGGTAGATAATTGGAGAGCATCAGATAAGCAGATCTTTTCTGACCACAAGTTGATTCAACTTGATATCGTCCTAGAACTAGATACTTCTATTCTTCATCGAAAGAGGACCAACTGTAAAGGTTCGTCAGGGTGGTGAGCAATAAGTTAGAAAGGCAACCTTTGCAGAAAATTTTCTAAGTGGAAGAGATCGATGCTAACAGATGTTGCGAAAAAGCGATTCGGAAAGCCAAACAAGGTAAAATTCTCTCAAAAGAAAAAGCTTGCTCGTCCTTTGTACGGAAAGGCGATGGATCAACAGGCAGCTCTGCGAAATGGAAGCAAAAGAGTACACTGGTGTACTATCCTCCCTTCGGCTAATAGACGAAATATTGAATGGGCAATAAATAGCTTTTCATCCTATAAACCCGCTGGGCCGGATGGAAATTACCTAGCCATGCAGCAAAAAACCAGCTCGCTGGTAATACCCTGGTTGTGTGGTACATCTCTTCATTTTTAAATTATACACAATATATTTATATCACTGCAGTAGGTCTTTTCTTCTTATTTAAATGGTCACCTAACCGCCTGGGCGATTTTGACCGTCCAACATAGCTCGCCAGTCGTTTCCTCGTTGCGCCAACTGGCGCCAATTGGAAACACCGCGGGATCGCAAATCGGTCTTCACTTGGTCCTTCCATCGGAGTGGTGGTCTCCCTCTTCCTCTGCTTCCACCGGCGGGTGCCGATAAGAATACCTTCTGGGCTGGAGCATCTTCGCTCATTCGCACTACGTGGCCTAGCCAGCGAAGCCGCTGTGTTTTAATTCGCTGAACTATGTCGGCGTCTGCGTAAAGTTCATGCAGCTCATCATTAAATCTTCTTCGGTACTCGCCGTCGCCAACGCGTAGAGGTCCACAAATCTTTCGAAGAACCTTTCTCTCGAATACTCCCAGAGCCGCCTCATCAGATGTTGTTAGTGTCCACGCTTCTGCACCATATAGCAGGACGGGTGCGATGAGTGACTTGTAGAGTGTTATTTTCGTTCGTCGAGAGAGGACTTTACTTTTCAATTGCCTACTCAGTCCGAAGTAGCATTTGTTTGCAAGAGTGATTCTTCGTCGGATTTCTAGGCTAACATTATTGTTGGTATTAATGCTGGTTCCCAGGTAAACGAAGTCCTTTACTATTTCGAAATTATTGCTGCCAACAGTGGCTTGGTTGCCAAGGCGCGAATGCGCTGACTCTTTGCATGATGACAGAAGGTACTTCGTTTTGCCCTCGTTCACCACCAATCCCATTTTCTCCGCTTCTTTTTCTAATTTAGAGTAAGCAGAAGTTAAGGCGCGGTTGTTAAGGCCAATGATATCAATATCGTCAGCATATGCCAACAGTTGCACGCTTTTATAAGTAGGTCTTTTACAATTATATATTTTCCGACTCTCTATTATTTTTTCTTCTTTTGAATAATGTTTCTTTGAATACATAATTTTTTACAACAAGTGTTAGAGTGTTACAGTTACAGTGCTACAGTTGGAATGTGTTTTCAGGGCTAAATCATTTACCACTAAATTGGAGAGGGATAAGGGTGGGCCCTCTTAAACAATGCGCCAAGGTGGAAGCTAGTGAGGTCACAGCACATCCGTGCAGAGGGACTCTTCAGGGTGGTATTCTGCCTGCACTGCTCAGGCTTAGTGTTATAGACAGCGTACTTCGTCAACTCAATAGGAATAGAGTTAAAGTGGTTGCCTACGCGGACGACGTAGTACTACTAGTATCGGGTATATGCTCTAACGTGATCAGTGAGAACATGCAGGAAGCACTAAGCCAACTGAGTGGATGGGCGGAAACCGCGGGGTTCAACGTGAATCCGTCAAAGACAGAGTTAGTGCGATTCCCTACTACCTTCTCTTAATGGTCAAGAGTTGCATTTTTCTGAGGGTTTTTCAGGGTCAAACGGGCATACGGAGCTATGTACGCCTGTAAAAGACTGTTAGGCAGACAGTGGGTCTTGAGACCAGAAATCACAGCATGGATATACAAAGCAGTTATTCGAAAGATCTTAGCCTGGGGGCAATGGTGTGGTGGAAGCCAGTCGAGGTAAACCACATTGGACATTTTTGCAGCACTCCTGGTCTTGTCCCTATCTATGCGTCTCCCAGACCCAGCTAGAATACGGCAATCCGAAATCTATGCTATCCAGGAGACATGCAACATCACCGGTAATCGGATAGCAATTTTCTCTATCAGCCAGGCAGCTCTTCAGGCTCTCTGGTTAGAAACGATTACATCGAGCCTGGTTAGTCATTGCAGGTAGTTGACCATGGACCTTGCAAGTCGACATATCTTATCTCTAATATGAATGCTTATGCATAGTGTCTCAGAGGCGAAGGCGGTCCTTGCAACCCTAGGAATTCTCAAAGGTAGGATCTCTCAGCACTGGCTTAGCGAGACTAAGGATAGGTCGAAGCGTTTCCAGTCTTGCAGAGTGTCCAGGAGTATCTGGCCCTCCTACAACGAAATACGATATTCGACCCCTCTGAGGTTGAATAGAGGGACCTTTTCAGACTAGTTGCGTTGCTCACTGGGCATTGGACTATCAGGCGCACAATACCTCTTGCCAGCTTTCTTTTATTGGTTAACTCACGAGATGTGGCAACAGAACGGCGCATTAGCTCTAATTGTAGTCATATGGGATTCGCCTCTCCAACCAACCAACCATAACTTGGCGCGATATACCTCTGAGAATTAAATTAAGGTCGACCTCTCTTCTCATTTCTGATGTGCTGCCTTTTAATTTTAATCTTCATACCAATTTTCAGATCCCTACCTTGCACCCTTTTAGAGACTTGCGACTCGAAAAGTAAAATTTGCATAGGGATTTGGTATGCTACCGCCAATTTGTAAAATATTAATCATTTGTCGGAACCAACAAGTTCGGACCAATATAACATGTAGCCGCATACAAATTGTTCCGATAAACAGGCTGTATATTATTCAATTAAATATGCAAGAACGTCAAATTTCGAAAACAGTTTTGACGTATTTTTTGGCCGTCTTTCGATCGAAAAGCACGCAACCAGATGTAATGGTCTCCTTGGGCGAATAAAATATTAAATACGTATCGCCTTCCGTTAACGACAAAATTTGTCTCATGCGATAAAAGGGAAGCAACGTTCGTAACATAATGGCGCTATTGTCCCTGTGTGGCTAACAACGAGCTAGTGTACAGAAGCTAAGTATTGTGAAACATCGCAAATCAGTATAAAATGTCAGAACAAAGAAAAATGAAAGAAAACAGAAGCCCAAATAAGCGGCAACTGAAGGTATAAAAGGGCGCTGGAAGCTACTTACTTCTGCCCGATAGATTACTGTTGGACAACCGATCCATCGGAATATTTCTATCCACGTGCTGCTCCATAGAAAAGGTATATAATGAAATCAAACTCCTAAGGCAAGCTGGAATCATCCGGTTCTTTATCACCTGCAGATAGTCGCATAATATGGGGGCTCTCCTCCTCGTCTACAAAGGAAACAACCACATCCGCCACCAATCTATTAATTTTCCAATTTTTGGTCGGAAATAATAAAACCGAAATATAATAATTGGAGGGCATAGCCATAACTATTCCTACAGCCATCCAGTAGAAAGATGCCCACATATTCCAGGCATTCAGCATTCCTGTTGCCACTAGTTGGGCATTTTCCGCTACTCTCCACCGGTTTACCAAAACGCTGATCAGCCAGCCAAACACAGAAAAAAAATAAAACTGTGGGTGTTAAAAAAATCCAATGATATAAGTCGTGCGGAAAATGTCGAAAGACAAAAACAAACGAAAAAATAAAAAAAAAATAAATATATATATAAAAAACAAAAAAATCCCTTGTACCGCGGTTTGAAATAAACTAGTGTAAATTTGTAAAAATTTAATAGTGATTGCTTAATACGTCAGAAATAAGAGGGGAATAAATTCAATGGATTTAAAGTGTTATGTGTAACTTAAAAGTGCACAGTTCAAATATAAAAAAGGAAAAACCTATTTTTAACCAAAGCTTTACAACCCAAGAGTCGGATACTCTGCATCATCTTGGAAGGCTTTCCACCGATGGATTGCAAGCCAACTACAAAAATATGTAAGTAAATTATTCGTTTTATATGAAAGGCTGGGAGTAAAAAGTAAACTTATTTTTCAAGTAAGTAAAAAGGAAACTTATAAAATGTTTAATAAAAAGGGATACAAAATAAATTGTTCAACAAAAGGTAGACAAATCGTTTTTTCCAATAAAAGGTAGAAATATCTTGCTAAAAAATAAATGATATTTCCGCCTTTTAATGGAAAAAACGATGTGTCTACCTTTTACTAAACAAAAGGGGTACAAACTTTTTATTAAACATTTTATAAGTTTCCCTTTTACTTACATGCAAAATAAGTTTACTTTTTACCCCCAGCCTTTCATATGTACTTATGTATTTTTTGTCGAGTTTTGTTGCTCCGGCCAAGCAAAGTCAAGCCGGCATACGCATTTACATTTGGAGTTTTGCTTTTTTTATACCCACAATTTTTGTTGATTTACGGCCTGTATCTTTTCAAGTATTCATGAAACAAGCCAAGGCCAAGAACAATAATTTTTCACTTTTTGAAGTTTTATGAAAATTATTATTGTTTTTATTTTTTTTTTTTTAATAATCATTTTTAATAAGTTATTAAATGTTGTTTAATTGAATAGAGTAGGAAAAATGTTTAGAGACAACCGCCATAACTTTTCTTATAGATCCATTTCGGAAGCTGATAAGCTTCTTCATCAGAGAAATTTTGGCACGCATTGCTAACCATTAAGCTAACAATACGCTGCTTTTGATGGCATCTAATTCTTCTTTACCCTATGCATGAACCACTTCCGCCATTTGACAGGTAGTAGTGTGATCATGATGGATTTTTTGACAGATCTGTTTTATCAGCAGAACTGCATTGCCGCGTGCTCTCGGTTTTGTTATTGATTTTTTATACCAACAAATTTTGTTGATTTACGGCCTATATATTTTCAAGCATTCATGAAACGAGCTCAAGGCCAAGAATAATAATTTTTCACTTTTTCGGCCACCCCAGGATTTCCCATTGCAGCAAAATATTCATAAAGGTAAAATAATTTCTAATTGTAATTTTTTACAAAATAAACGGCCATATTTATTATAACGAGGATTCTCGTTTTCTTATTTCTTTTCTTATTCAAAACCAAAATTCGACCGCGGTGCTTTCAAGCCACGGCCGCTCCAGCGAAGCACCATTGTCGCAATTGTTCATGGTCCATCTCCCGTAGAAAGGAACCAGCCTGTACAGACCACAACACCAAAATTTTTTCAACAAATAATTAATTGGGTCAATATTAGAAGCTGGCACCCATAAGGAAAAATGGAAAAAATCTCAATATTTAATTTGCCACAAACGCACTGTCGCAATTGTCCAACAAAGCATCAACAACAAACAACTCTGCCACATACCACAACCAACATAATACAACACACAAGTTATTTACAACAAACATCAGCCGATCACCACATCAAGGCACGTAAGTTGTATATTTCTTGCCACTTAGTTTTTTTTGTGTTGCAAACAATTTGTCTAAAAGTGCCGCCCGCGAGTGTAGTCAAACATAAGTGCGTTAAGTGAATATTTAATAATAGTGATTTTTTTTTGAACAGCTAACTGCTCTATTTTTCTTTAATTTAAATTAAATTAAACGCTTCAAAATCCTTGCGACTATCCGGATTATCCCCCCACCAGTGGTAAGCTTTTTTTGGACACAGCCCAAGGCAAGAGGTAACATAACCTCACTTTCACAATAAGATCACTTAGCCTTTCGATCTTTAGTTTGTTTTTGTTTTTTTTTTTCACTTGTTTTTTCGGTAATATACACAACAGCATTTTAATCGAAGGCTAGTTTATTATTTTCTTATTAAATTCACTAAATTTATAGCACTTTTCATTTGTTATCACATTTTTTTCAATTAATCTGTGCTTTTTTGTGTACTTCTTTATAGCGGCAACATATACACATTTATTTATATATATATATATCCCCTTATACGTGTGGGTGGCGAGTAAGCCACAGAGCTTGTGTTTAAATTTTTGCTTGTGTAGCAAACAAAATATTAGTCAGACAAATCGGCCAAGTCTGCAATATATGAATAAAATTAACGATAAATAAATATAATTCAATTAAAAATTACATTAATTGGATTGATTTGAAATGTTATTCAGTTGGGTTTTTTTGGTTTTCCTGGGTAAAAATACTGCCTTTACCCTTTCTATTCAGCATTTATCTTGTACGGTTGAGCATTTCATCGTACCTTCAGCTATATTTTTTTCGGTTTGTTTTGATTCTGTATATCCTCTGAGTCCAAAATATGGAAAGTTTCATTAGGCTGGCTGATTCGATTTTTGAGTTCGAATCAGACTACAATGAATTAGAGGATTCAGTCCAAAGCAAGTACACTCTTGGGCTTCAACAAGAGGACTTGAAAGCAATGTGGAGAAAAAACAGAACGGCTTATGACGACTTACTTAATTCAGTTAGAGGCCACTGGTATAGTTTCTGTTAAACAGAAATATAAGAGAGCATATGCAGTATATTTGCGCTGCAGGCCAGATATGGCTACACGCCAAGCGACATAAAACAAACCAGAGAATAAAACTGAAGAAAATCCTGAATTTGAACACAGTATCCGCCTGCCTCCATGTGATCTGTCATGGCCAATATTTCGTGACATGTTCACGGCCATATATATCTTGAACAAACGCCTAACACCTGTGCAGAAATTGTTCCATCTGAACAATAAGACACAAGGTGAGGCAAAAGATATTGTTAAAAAATGTCCGCTCACGAATGAGGGATTTGATACGGCCTGGAAAAATTTATGCGGGAGAAAACAAACGTATCTTAGTGAACTCGCAACTCCAAATTTTGTTTAACCTGAAAAAGGTGGGGAGTGAGTATGGTAGCGCGATAAAAACACTTCAGCGCGAAATAAATAATTGCCTTTCGTCCCTGCGAAGTCATAAAATTGACACTTCGAACTGGGATGCAATTATTACATATTTGGGTTCGACGAAATTGCCGGAAAGTACGCTTGGTCTATGGGAGCAAAGCATAGACCATAAAGTGGAAATATCCAAGTAGGAGGATATGGACAAATTTTTGTCCACCCGCTTCCAGACACTCGAAACAGTGTCTGGGTTCATAGGGAGTTCTTCGAAAGCGCAAAAACCGCAAAGTACGCGGAATGCCAACGAAACCCCTGCAAAAAGGCTTGGTACATACCAAGCAAATGGCACTAAATTACTGTGCACAAAGTGCAACTCGAATGCCCACAGATTACGAAACTGTCCCCGTTTTCTTAAATTAACTCCGGGGGAGAGAATTAATTTTGTCAAATCCACCAAGGGCTGTTTGAACTGCCTATCCCCAGGACATACTGTGTCGAAGTGCACCAGTTCTTACGACTGCAACAAGTGCCACTCTCGACATAATACGCTCCTGCATGCGGAGTCTCATCAGACGCAGGCAACCACCATCCCTAATCAGTATCATGCTGATAATGCTGCCTCAACTTCAAAACAGGCACAAGAGAGACGGGAAGCTGAAAAATCTGTTTCGGCCGTAAACCGAAATGTTAAATCCTGCCATGTGCATTCAAGCGCAGGTGTGCTGCTAGGGACAGCTCGAGTAACCATTCATCATAAAGGTACAGACTTCCCAGTAAGAGCACTGATTGATTCTGGTTCAGAGTGCTCGTTTATGACAGAACAACTCAAACGCAGAATCAATTTACCGGCAAAAAGGATACATGCTCAAGTTTCGGGCATCACTAATGCCGTCTCGGCTCAAGTCAAGGAAGCATCCAATATGGAACTCCGTTCACCAGTGGACCCTTGCTTCAGCTTAACAACTTCTGTTCTAATTCTAGCCAAACTAACTGGGAATCTGCCATCCTGCCATATCGATACTACGACTATGCAGGCTTTCCCAGACTTAGTCTGGGCAGATAAGCGATTCTACATCAACGAGGAAGTTGATATTATACTTGGCGGAGACGTATATCCGCAAATTATATTGAGTGGGCTGAAAAATAATGTACTTAGTACACTTCTCGCCCAAGAAACGGTGTTCGGTTGGATATTAACCGGGCGCATAGAAGCACCGAATCCAACCAGAAATATAGTGTCCTTTTCCAGCTAAGTTGCTTTGGACAAACAGCTTACAGCATTCTGGGAGTTGGAAAATCTGCCCAGAAATAAAAGCCCAAAACGCAGATGACAAGTACTGCGAAGATTTATATAGGGAAACGACAAGTCGTAGAGAGGATGGGAGATATGTCGTCTCTCTTCCATTCAGACAGGACTATCCAGATAAGATAAACATAGGATGGTCTCTTAGGCGGGCGTGTTCACAATTTTTTAGAAATGAGACGCGGTTATCAAAGAACCCGGAATTAGGCATCGAATATATGAGGGTCCTGTCTGAATATGAGGCATTAGGGCATATGCAAAAAATTAATGAAATGGTACCAGCCGATTAGGCGGACAATTAGTTTTTGCCCCATCACGCCGTAGGAAAGGCGGAGAGTACCACCACTAAGGTACGCGTCGTATTCAATGTCGAGCCCAACGGAAAATGACACAAGTTTGAACGACATTCTCCAGCCAGGCCCAGTACTTCAGTCAGATCTTCCAGTACTTATACTGCGATGGAGACTATATCGCTTCGTTTTCAATAGTGACATCGAAAAGATGTATAGGTAAATCTGGATGAACGAGGATCACGTCAAATTTCAACGAATTGTTTACCGAACATCGCCTCAGGAACCCATAAACTTTTACGAACTGAAAACAGTATTCTTCGGGGTTGATTGCGCGCCTTATCTGGCAATTAGAACCCTTTTGCAACTAGCAGATGAAGTAGAGCGTTCTCACCCTACAGCATCTAGCATACTAAGAGAAGGCATTTACGTAGATGACGTACTAGCGGGGGGACACACACTCACCTCGGCCATTAATGCGAGGAATGAGATTCGCCAAGTCTTACTCTCCGTTGGCTTCCCACTACGGAAATGGACTTCGAATGCTGAGGAAATTCTCAACGACATCCCAATATCGGATCGGCTGACCGAGAACTTTCTGGCATTCGAAGATACCAGCACCGTTAAGGCATTGGGCATAAGATGGAATGCCCATTCAGACCTGTATTACTTTAAAGCAGGGTCACTAGAAGAAAGTGAAAAGTTGACAAAGCGAGCGATTCTATCCGCCATCGCCAGACTCTTCGACCCTTTAGGATGGCTTGCACCAATGGTCATTGTGGCCAAAATTTTGACGCAGAACATCTGGTTGGAGGGTACCGATTGGGATGAGCCAGTCTTGTGAAATACATTGGAACGATGACAAAACTTCAGACATCAATACCACGAAATCGACAAAATAAAGATACCACCATGAGTAAACTTTTCACCAGAAGATGGTGTCGAAATACATGGATTCTGCGATGCTTCGCAAAAGTCATACGCTGAAGCTGTCTACATGCGAGTCAAAAGGAATGATGATATCTTCGTAAATCTACTTCTGGCCAAAACCAGAGTAGCACGAGTGAAGACCATCTCACTTCCGCGTTTGGAACTTTGCGGAGCAGTACTGTTAGCGGAGATGATGGAATCAATATTCCGAAACATCAAACTGGGACCAGTGAAACAATATCTGTGGACGGATTCCACCATCGTTTTGGCATGGATAAGGAAACCACCCTGTTCCTGGTCAACATTCGTCGCACACAGGATAACAAATTTCATCAACCTAGTCGGCAGCAAGGCTTCATGTCAACTCGGAAACGAATCCAGCAGACTTAGGAAGCAGAGGACTACCGGCATCGGATTTGGTCGACAATTCTTTGTGGTGGCAGGGACCTTCTTGGCTGCAAGAAGACAATTCCTAATGGCCAGTACAAGAAAAGGAGTATAATACATCCGTGGAGGAAAAGAGAGCGCAGGCCTACGCAATATCAACGCAAAAGGAGATCGAGATTCTCGACCGGTTTTCGATTTTACCGAGGGTTTTGAGGGTATTATCATATATTATGAGATTCTATCGAAGAACTCATCCCAAGACAAAAGCTTCCTTTCAAGAAAAATCGTGACTAATCTCATCCGATGAGATCAAGACCACGACGCAACTATTGATCAAACTGTCTCAGAAGCAACGTTATAATGACGAATATGTAAACTTGAAGAACGGACAGGTAATCGATAGGAAAAGCGAGATATTGCCACTCAACCCGTTCATCGACAAAGATGATATTTTTAGGGCGGGTGGTCGTCTTGGAGCGTCTCAAGACCTCGCTTATAACGAGCGTCACCCCATACTGCCGTACAATTGTAGGTTGACGTATTTGACTGTACAAATGATACATAAAATCTCCCTCCATGGGGAAAACCAACTAATGCTCCGTCTCATCCGCACCCAATACTGAATTCCGAATGTCAAGAAAATGATTAGGGACACCATCCATAAATGCAAAGTTTGCACCATTTATAAAAAGAGCGCAAACCCAACTTATGGGGACCCTTCCTTACGAACGCACTACGTTCACCCGCGCGTTCACCAATACCGGTGTGGACTTTGCCGGGCCTTTCGACATTAAAAGTTACCGCAGTAGAGGATGTCGACTATCAAAGGGCTACGTTTGCCTCTTTGTTTGTTTCACGACTAAATCGGTCCATCTGGAAGCGACCAGTGATCTTAGTACCCCATCCTTCCTAGCAGCGTTTTTTATCTAGAAGAGGATGCCCGAGAAACATTTACTCCGACAATGGTACTAACTTTGTCGGAGCTTCAGGATCTTTTAGATCTGAATTTAAAGCATTTATCTCGGAAGCCCGAGATACGACTATTTCCAAATATAGCCATCAAGCCATGACATGGCATTTTATTCCGGCCGGGGCCCCACATGTGCGGGGACTCTGGGGGCGGTAGTGAAGAGCTTCAAAAGCCACTTCAAGAAGTTAGCCTCCCTCATAAATTCACGCATGAGGAATTCCACACGCTATTGTGCCGGATTGAGGCAACTCGCGGCCACTTAGTCCAGCCTCAACCTGGAGCCATTAACCCCTGGACACTTTCTAACCGGAAGTCATCTCCTGGCTCCGCCAGAACCTGAGGTGAATGAGAGCCCTGCCTCTATTATCAATAGGTGGCAGAAGCTAAGGCTCTTCATCAACCCTTCTGCAGGCGATGGGAAGTGGAATACTTATCCGAACTTCAAAAACGAGTGAAGTGAAAACATCCGAAACAAAATATTAAAGTGGGGGATCTCGTTGTTATCAAAAAAGACAACTTGTCCCCGAACGAATGGAGGCTCGGTCGAGTTACCAACGTACACCCAGGCGAAGATAACCGGGTTCGTGTCGTAGACCTTGCTACCGAAAAGGGTCAGATCAGAAGACCGTTGGTCAAGCTGATTCTGCTCCCTACGGAGGGAATGGATGGCGAGAGGCCCGCTGCCTCATCTTACCCATCCACGCCCTCTCCTTCTACACCTTTCGACTTCCCGTATCCCATGTTCCACCCTTCACTCGCTACCCTTAACGAGGACACCAGACAAGCCTAACGCAGAAGAAGAACCTTTCTGCCACAGAGAAGGTAACTGCTCTCGAGAACGAGGCTACAGAAAACCTAACGCAGAAAGGCGAACCGAACTGCAAAGCACGACAAGTTGGTAGCAGATGGTCCCACCCTCGTATACATATGAGAAAAAAAAATATTTTTTTGTCTCACCCCAACAAGCAAAGTAAACTAAAAATAAATATTTAAAAGGCCTTCCGAAATAAGTATTAAGCTTACAAAATTCAGATTTTTCGTTTATAAAACGTTTGAAAATAAACGTTGTTTAATTGAAACGACACGTTATTAAAAGGCTTATTAAGTTAAACCTGCATGAAAGATTTTAAAGAAAGCGTTCTAAAAGTTTGTTTTTAAACTTTATTCAAACCATATTTTGTATATCATTTAGCTATTGCAATAAAATAAATAACTAAGTTCTAGTCATACATTGAATGCTGCAACCACGCCCCTGCAATCGAAGAAAACTGTCAGCAAAACTTTCACATTCGACCGAACTTGGCGCGCTTTTTTCGGTCTTGGTTCGTGCGGCAGCTTCCTTTGAGAGGATTGAGCTTTGGTTTCCACGTCATAATCATAAACCCACGATTCGTCACCAGTTATGACCCTCTGGAGCAAATTTGGGTCGTCCCGGACAGAGTTTAACATCTCATTAGCAATGTTCATGCGATGCTGTTTTTGGTCACAATTGAGCAATTTTGGTACGATTCATTGATAAAAATCGAATGGCACTAGCCAATCGATATGTTAAGGTCCTCAGCAACTTCTCTAACGGTGATTCAACGATTGGCCAATACCATTTTCTCCACTTCATTAATTTTTTCGTCTGTTGTTCAAGTGCTCGGGCGTCCGGCACGGTCTTCGTCGTTAACATCTTCTCGGCCTTCTGAGAACATTTTGTACCACCGATAAACGTTGCTTCGGTCCAAGGTAGCTTCTCCGTATGCCACAGTCAACATTCGGAATGCATCCGCGCACTTAATTTCGTTTTTCACACAAAATTTGATACAGGTTCTTTGATCCATTTTTTTGAATAGGTAAAAATCGAAGACGATCCAAAACACGTGCAAGCAAAGCAGCTGTGAACAATTAACTGAACATTCAAAATGGCCGAGCTTGTCAGCATAAGTGAGAGACATGAGTACCAACATAACGCCACAAAAAATTCGAAATTCGAATATACGTAACCAGCGAAAATTCAAAATTCGCGATACTTTTTGAACACACCTCGTACATGTATTCCAAGGGGATGGACATCTATATATGCAACAACAACGTCAATATTCATCTTCAGCCGACAAAATCCTTAGGTAAACCAGGATATGGCGAACGTGAAGTAAAATTTATACGGGTTAAAGCACACGACATTGGATGAAAATTTTGGTTATTATTCCCTTTAAGAGACAACTGCTAAAACACGCCCGAAATTATCGGGAAAGGTATCAAAAGACGGGTTTTGACCTCGGTAACAATAATTCGGAAGCAGACTTTCGAGTTTTTGCCTCAGTGAAGAGATATTTGAAATCAAAGTTGGAAATTTTCTGTCATTTCATATGGTTGTTGTAATCACAGATTAGGGTGTACCGAAAGGTGCAAAAGCTGTGATCTGCGCAGAAATACTGTGGACCGCGTAGCCGGTCCAACTAAGGGTTATTTTTTTGAAGCGCGACTCAAACACTGTTACACTGTTCTTTCTATTTCACCCACGCCTACAAACTACAATTTAATGGTCGTTTATAACGCTGCTGCGAACTTTACCTTTGCCATCACTACTCTCCACAATGACCATTATTTTGATTTTTAATTAAAATTAAGCAATTTATTTTGTTCGAGATTGTAGAAGTGTAAGAAAATTTTTAGCAAGATGAAATGATACTTTTAGGAAAATGTCTTAAATGTTAACAGACGGCCATTGCTGAATTTATTATTAATACGACCCAATTCAATTAAATTATTCAAGTATGTAAACTAAATAGAACGTGTCGCTAATGTAACCAAACAATACATCTGAACGAAAGTAATTCTGCTTTGACACATACGTTCGCTTAAGAAGTTAACCATTTATGCATGAGCATATATCTTAAAACTTTATATCTCGACGTTGAACAGTAAGCCAGAGAGTTTGTTTATAATGTGATAAATATGCATCAGGGTTGACAATTGAATTTATCAATCGTCGATGGTATATTCTGGCAGCTTCTCATAGTTTGCTTAGTTGACTCGTGGTCAGTATCTACTAGTAAAACAGTATGCGAATAACCCATAGCAACCTGAGGTATTTTCATATTATCCAGTTTGGGGACTTCTTTAGTGGAAGACTTTCGGAACTCGCCTATTCCTAATTCCGCATAGGTGGGAGAAGCACCCCATGCGATTAAGGTATCGTCAGCTGATATAATAATAGAAGTGTTTCCGCATCCGATATCAGTAACGTTCCATCCCGATAAGTCCTGAATGGGTTTTGGGTACATATTTGCTTCGCCGGTCTTCTTGTTTTGCCCAAACAGAAAGAGAACGCCAAGTTCGTTCGACGATAAGACTAAAAGTAGCGCCACAATATACGTTTCGTCCGCCACGTCCTTGAATGGCAAAAAATTAGATTAAACGAGGTACCATCTCGTTCTTTGGCTCAGCGTGACCCAGCCGACCAAAGCCACCAAAGTCCCAGCTATACACGCGCTTCTTGGAATCAATAGCGACCGTATGATTATTACCGCATGCGAAATCCACTATTTGAACGTTTTCTTCAGGTGTTACATGTCCTTCCTTGTTTTTTTCGATGTTAAGTACATTTTTTTTTTTGGAGATGTTTCAAAATGAAACGATAATTTGTTGGAATTTACGAAATACTTTGCATCTGTATTATATCCCAACTGACCGTATTCCGGCAACCCAAATGTATGCAAATTACCTTTAATGTCGAGAATAGCCGAGAAGTCGGCTCCACAACCAATACGAATAATTGGGGGACCACGGTAGGTTATTGGTGTTGGATTATTTACCACTGGCTGTGTATTACCAATGCCACATTAACCAGATTTATTCTTACCTGTATCAGTCAAAAATAAGGAATGGTGCCGACCACATACGACTTGCACAACATTGAAGTTTTCCATCCCTGGAATCGGCGTAGGTTTTTCACATATCTTCACTTCAGGTAAACCCAATTGACCAGACGGATTACGTCCAAAAGCAATCGCTTTACGATCCATGTTAATTAGAAGGGTATGAGCAGAACTGGGACCACTTGCACAATACCGGTACTTTTCATTTGTAAAGCGATAAAAATTAAAAAGATTGGGTCGTACCTTTGCGACATTTTTACTATCCCGCTTACCTGTCAAATCCCACATTACCATTCCAGCAATAAACAATTGACCCTGGGATCTAGGGAGACAAGAAGGTCCTCCGGTAATTTAGCAGGGGGATCGAGATCCTGATTGGGAATTAAAACCTCCACCTGGTTTGATGTAGATTGCGCGTCGTCACTTGAACCATCAGTCAAATCATCTTGAAAATCCTGTTGCGTTTTTGGACGACGTTTGCTGGGTCCCGTACCATTTCCACCAGCTTTACGTTTTGCCGACATATTACGAAATATTTAATTCAATGTTTAGTCGAGAACGGCCGCCGTGGTGTGAAGGTAGTGTTGCCGGCCTACCACACCGAAGGTCCATGGTTCGAGCCCTGGTACAGGTAACATCAAAAGTGATTTGAAAAAAACGTTTTTCTAAACGGGGTCGCCCCTCGGCAGTGGTTTGGCAAACTCTCCGAGTGTATTTCTGCCATGACAGGCTTCTCAGCAAAAATTCGTCTCCTTTGTAGATGCCGTTCGGAGTCGGCAAAAAACTGTAGGTCCCACCAATTTGTAGGGAAAATTCAAGACGGCACACCACAAATTGGAAGAGAAGCTTGGCGCAAAAATCTCTTAGGAGGTTTATGATGATATACCTGTTGTGTATCGCGCCATAGAGATAGAGAGATAGGTAAGTCGATAGATATTTCCTCTTGAAAATTCTGCAACCCAAAGCTAAATTTTTCATAAACCTTTCTAAAGGAACCACAAATCCTTTCAACTAACTATGAAGGTAAAATGTGCTGTGGACAACGATTCTTCTTGAACTGCAACGAAAAGAAAGAAAACCGTTAGTATTTGCATAGAAATCTATGTACATATATGCATATACATACAAAATGTGTCTCAAAGCATGCGCCGGCCGCCACAGCGTGTGAGACACATTTTTTTTGTTCCTAAGTAATTTGCGCTGCTACCGAACCGATACAGAGTTTCGGGCAGCGCTAATATATACTTACCAACCACGTCCATTGTCCATGCGCCGGCAGCTCCTTTACCCTTGGTGCATCTGAAAAGAAAAGAAAAAAATTTGGTTAAATACATTTTTAAAAATAAAAATATGAAATTTTACTTACCTCTGCTACTACTGCTGACCCACGCGTGCCGGAAACAAGAAAATTATGAATTGTTCCAATTCAGTGAATTTTCTTTGTTTCTTTTTCACGATTTTGTAAAATCGTGAGTACGCACATATATGTATGTGTGCAAATAATCAACCACCACTCCATGCTACCCCTGCAAAAACAGCACGGGTAAAATGATGCGTAAATTTACCCGGAGCCATACGGAAAGTTTCCGTATCTTTCCCATCACATTTATAAGAGCATCGGTAGACGTTGTGACCGTTTCTTTTCTCACGTTCCTATGTGTGTGGTTTTTCATCTCGCTCTTTCTCATTTATTTTGCCTTAACATAAACATATATCTGTACTGCTCACACCGTCAAACCTACTAGTCATATAACTCCAATTTTTTACGTAAATTGACTGCTATTTTACAATAATAGTGCACGACATATTACGGTCAGTACGGCCGTAATTTTACCGACATGTATACTGTGAATTTTAATTTTATATTGATGGCGATTTTCGGAGCATATTTACGGAAATTTTACAAGTTGTCTGACCGTAATTTTACCTGTATAATGACAGAATTTTTACCGTCTTATTCCAGATAAAATAATTGTCATTTTACTTAAATTTTAACCTATTCCAAATCGTAATAAAACACATAATTTCATGTTTTCTGATTTATTCAAAACAATTCAACAATTCTAGAAATAAAAATACCTATACTTCACAAGGTTTAATTAAAGCTCATAGCCTTTTTGATACATAAATAAAATAAATATATTTCAATTTACTTGTTACTTAAATCTAAAATCTTAAATAAAATTAATAGAATTAAATTCTTTCTTAAATCTTTCCAATTAAAACGGTAGGCATCTTTTGATGCCTCTCCCGACATTTTTGGCCGCGTTTTTGCACTCGGTGGCAGTCGTAAACAATTGCCATAGTTATTTGTCCATGTCCGTCTATGCACACGATAATTTTGGCATGAATGCAGCAACAAATATGTCACATAAAACAAATATCTCACAAATCTGCACATATTTTTGGATAATTGTTTCCATTAGGAGAAAATTGGAAACAACCATATACAATTTATGATAACCCCTGCGGGTTAGGGTTTTAGAATATGCCCCAGGTAGGCATACCGGTCGTAAGAGGCGACTAATATGCACAAAGGTAATGACGTGCAACTCGATGGTTGATCTAAGGATATGATGCCTCTCACCTCTCATTACCCACCTTATCCTTCCTTACGGAAGGAGGAGTGACATGACCTAGAAGGTTTCACTGGTCATAAATCGCTACCACGACAGTCGGGCAGTACCGCAAGGGAGTACCGGAGCGTACCGGGTTCAAATCCGGCCAAGGACTGTTAATTCGACAACACTCCCCAAAACCTTCGGGGAGTGTTTTTGTCGTTACCACAACAACAATTTATGATAGCACGCTTCCCGTTTTAATTGGAATCCTGCACCAATGTCCTGCACGCTTTGGGTTTTATCACCGCCGTCTTTTCCAATGCTTAATTCCATCTGAAAAAATTTAAAAAGTATTTTAAGTATCAATTTTAATTACGGGCTGGCGGGAGAGCTAGAGCTACACACCACCCACTCGGGCGGAGAGCGCGGTTGTTTCCTCCGCATCCGCGGCAACCACGGAAATAATAAAGCCGTCACCGCACACGCATTGTGCGTGAAACACATGCGCCGAATCAGTCCGGTGCATAACGCGGACGCCCAGTTCGCTGCTCCTTACCAGCACAGCGTTTTTTCTTTTTCTTGTTTTTTATTTAATAAAGATAAAATACACAATTTCCTGGCAAGAAATAGACAATGTTTTTATTTTAAAGTTTCTTCCCCCTATTCTCTTAGCTCTAGGTGCGAAACGATGGGGCCACCAGAGGCAAATCTTCAAACTTCGGGAGGTAGTTCGGAGGCAGATGGCTGTGACAGCGCCAGCCGCCACTCACCATCCTAGTTTTAAGTCCGTAACGTAAGAGAATGCGTGGTGGGAAATCCTGTGGCGGGGTAAGATGTTGCGTATCGCAAGGGGGCCGGCGTGTTTAGGCGAGATGCCTAAATTCCTAAAAAATGTGCCACCCTAAAGCGCCCTTCCAATCACTAACACCAACCCACCCACCTGTGTGGGCATGCATGCATATCCGTGTTTTGTCAGCACACCTAACCATGCATGGGTGGGTTCACCTCCCCTTAAAACCGGAGGATAATTTGCAGGTTCAACGGTTGTCCTCGATTGAAAAACCGTCTACTTTTTCAGCAACAATCAACGCAGTCACATCACGGTCACCCCAGGATTTCCCATCGCAGCAAAATATTCATAAAGGTAAAATAATTTCTAATTGTAATTTTTTACAAAATAATTTAAATTAATTAATTTAATTATTAAACTTTGTTTAATTGAATAGAGTAGGAAAAATGTTTAGAGACAACCGCCATAGTTTTTTTTATAGATCCATTTCGGAAGCTGCTACGCTTCTTCATCAGAGAAATTTTGGCACGCATTGCTAACCATTGAGCTAACAATACGCTGGTTTTGATGTCATCTAATTCTTCTTTACCATATGCATGAACCACTTCTGCCATTTGACAGTTAGTAGTGTGATCATGATGGATTTTTTTGACAGATCTGTTTTATCAGCAGAACTGCCTTACCGCGTGCTCTCGGTTTTATTATTGCTTTTTTATACCAACAATTTTTGTTGATATTTTCTAGTATTCATGAAACGAGCTCAAGGCCAAGAATAATAATTTTTCACTTTTTGAATTTTTATGAAAATTATAATTTTTTTTTAAT
Source organism: Merzomyia westermanni (assembly GCA_949987695.1). Taxonomy (NCBI): domain Eukaryota; kingdom Metazoa; phylum Arthropoda; class Insecta; order Diptera; family Tephritidae; genus Merzomyia; species Merzomyia westermanni. Next base: position 112,628,684 of record OX465290.1, on the reverse strand, counting down.
AATCAGTTTTAATCAATTTTGAAAAGTTTTTTACTTAAACAGAGTAGGAAAAATGTTTAGAGACAACCGCCATAGCTTTTCTTATAGATCCATTTCGGAAGCTGCTAAGCTTCTTCATCAGAGAAATTTCGGCACGCATTGCTAACCATTAAGCTAACAATACGAGGGTTTTGATGTCATCTAAACTCCTAGTTCTATTCTTCTTTACCATATGCATGAACCACTTCCGCCATTTGACAGTTAGTAGTGTGATCATGATGGATTTTTTGACAGATCTGTTTTATCAGCAGAACTGCCTTACCGCGTGCTCTCTGTTTTGTTATTGCTTTTTTATACCAACAAATTTTGTTGATCTACGACCTGTATGTTTTCAAGTATTCATGAAACGAGCTCAAGTCCAAGAATAATAATTTTTCACTTTTTGAATTTTTATGAAAATTATTATTGTTTTTTTTTTTAATAATCATTTTTATTAATTATTAAAAGTTGTTTAATTGAATAGAGTAAGAAAAATGTTTAGAGACAACCGCCATAGCTTTTCTTATAGATCCATTTCGGAGAAATTTTGGCACGCATTGCTAACCATTAAGCTAACAATACGCTGGTTTGGATGTTATCTAAACTCCTTTTAGAAAGTTCACGCACACCCAAATTCTTATGCTGATGGAAAAATAACGACTTATGATTGCCGTAGAGATTTGGATAAATAAAGATAGTTTACAAAAGTTGACAACCAATTACCCCCAAAAAGAAAATTTTGTTGCCTAACTATATTACATATTAGCCGTGTTTTTTTCAGCCGCATCTGCGTTTGCGCTTAATATTTTTACTATTTCATACAGGGTGTTTTTTTCACAGGTTTGTTTTTCGAATAGAGATAAAACTGGCATTTTGTGGTCAAATCTGGCAACTCTAATGTCATTTATGTTCAGTTTGGTTTGCCATTTCATCATGAACAGGTTGACAAAAGAACAACGCTTGCAAATCGTGCAAATTTATTTCGAAAATAATGGTTCAGTTCGCGAAGTTTACCGTAAGCTCCGTCCATTTTATGGTCGACATAATCGTCCATCAGAGCAATTAATTCGGTTAACCATGGATCGTTTTCGCACTACGTTTACTCTATGTGATAATACGCATCCGCAGAGACGTCGAACAGTGCGCACCGAAGAAACAATTGCCGCTGTAGAGCAAAGTGTTGAAGAGGACCCGAATGAATCGATTCGCCACCGTGCACAGCAATTGGAGCTTTGTCCATCAACTTTATGGAAGATTTTGCGCAAAGATCTTGGCTTGCGACTTTACAAGATCCAGCTTGTGCAAGAATTAAAGCCGCGAGACCATGCAATGCGTCGTGATTTTGGTGTATGGGCCGAAAATGAGATTGATTTCGATGCTGATTTTCATCGCAAAATTTTGTTCAGTGATGAGGCTCATTTTTGGTTGAATGGCTACGTCAACAAGCAAAATTGCCGCATTTGGAGTGAAGAGAATCCACATGAGACCCTTGAAACGCCATTACATCCACAAAAACTGACTGTTTGGTGTGCTCTATGGGCTGGTGGAGTCATTGGGCCATACTTCTTCCGCAATAATGCTGGAGAGGCAGCTACCGTTAATGGAGACCGGTATAGAGCCATGATAACCGACTATTTTGTTCCCGAATTGGATGGCATGAATGTGGATGAGTTGTGGTTCCAACAAGACGGCGCTACATGCCACACAGCGCACGTCACAATCGATTTATTGAAGGAAACATTCGATGAGCGCATAATTTCGCGGAATGGACCTGTCAATTGGCCACCAAGGTCGTGTGATTTGACACCATTGGATTATTTTCTTTGGGGATATGTGAAGTCGCTCGTCTACACCAACAAACCAGAAACGTTAGGGGAATTGGAAGCCAACATTCGTGGCGTTATTGCCGACATACGGCCCCATATGCTCGAAAAAGTGGTTGAAAATTGGACCTGTAGAATTGGCTTTATTCGAGCCAGCCGCGGCGGCCACATGCCCGAAATCATATTTAAACATTAATGGCATAAAATTATCCTTCCAATAAAGCCAAATTGATGGACCTTAAAACGATTTTCTTGTGTTTTATTTCAATTCAAAGTTCTATACCCCTAAAAAAAACACCCTTTAGTTTCAGATAAAGTTGTGCACTTAGCTAGCAGTCCATACAAATATTAAGCGCAAACGCAGATGCGGCTGAAAAAAACACGGCTATTAATTATATCCTGAGATATTATTTGTTTTGGTATTCTCAAATTTTAGTCACAGCACACGAAAAAAAAGAACTCATTAGATATACATATATGATTTGTTTATAATTAATCGATCTTCGATTTATTTTAAAACTTGCCTATCGAAAAATACTGGATTAAAATAAAAATTAGGTATAAAAATGATATGTAGATGTAGAGATAGTTAACATAGTTAATCGATCTTTTTTTTCTTTTCTTGTTTCAAAACGAATTAAATGATTCAATGAGGTTTTAACTGAATACAGCATGTGTAAAGATTTTTTAGTGTTTTGGCGGCATAGGGAGACGTAGGGAGTTAGGGAATTTATTGTCATTGGGCATCTCCAGTAAGGCTTATGGGTAAAGATCATGGTTAGGTAGGATAGTGAAAGCGAAGGTCATACATCACCTTACCTCGCCGATCAAACCTTATGATGAACATTAGGGTGTCCATTTTTCTCTTGTTGTTAAATTTCAGTTTCTGCTAGCGTTACAGTATGCCATTTTTTCATCTTTGCTATAACCTTTTAGCTTCAGTCAGGAATCCTGTTAAATAAACTTTGTGTGAATTCAGGTGAAGTATGTCAAAAACCCACCCGACGCCGAATGAGCTAAGGCACCAGAGTATTTCGACCGCCGCGACCCTTCAACTGCCCATAGGTGAACATTTTGTTCCTCATGTCGTCATCTAGGAACCACCCTATGCATTCAACTAACGTTTGGTGATAACAAAATTAACACTACTGTTTGGCTTTTGCGTTGCCCGTACCTGTTCGGTACATACACTTAGTAGAAAACTCTCATATCCGACTTGTGTTGAGAAGTTATTACCAATTTTATACTTGTATCATCCCTGCTGACGAAGTTTGGATCAGTTTAGGTCCACTTCCGCAGATGATCATGCTAAGGACTCTAGGTAGTTGAGCTGTCTACAATGCTGGTTATTCGGATTGAATACCCAGCCGAGAAGCAGTTTTGGCTACACTAGGACTTAGTTAAATCTGATTTTAGACTCTTAGGTTTCAACTATTAAATATTGTTGTGTTCGATATTGTAATAGGTTAAACACTTACTTATCGTTACAAGTAGACCTTCACGGATAGAAGCCAGGCTGCTGCGTATGAAGATGGAGTTTGAACACGAAAGGGTTATTAACGAGTTTGTCCAACAGTATCGGTATTATCGAGAGTTTTGCTTTTGGCCTATAGTTTTCCACTCGATTCCTTAACCCGGATTTAAAAATAGGAATAATGAAAGCAGTTATCCATTTATCTAAAAAAATGCCTGAGTTAATATTAAAAATTAGGGTCAGGGGGACGAAGAAAGTTTCGTGCATTTTTTAAATAGAGAAGGAGGTAGAAGATCGTAACCTCCCCTTCGGAAATATCCAACTCCATTATTGCTCAAAAACTTCTATTTCCGTGTCTGAAATATTTCTTAAGCTTACGACTTGTTTAGTTGAAATGATTCCGAGATAATTTCGGCACCTTTGAAGCCATCGTATATGTGGTTAAAAAAAAATTCGCGAATAAATTTGAGGAGTCTAAGGTGCAAGCTGATATGGATCCTTTGTATTATACAGGTTTGGGTATTCCGTTCAATTTTCTTTTGGAATAGTAACATATCCAGAAAGACGAAGAATTGGATTGATTATTGGAATCCACCGAGCTAATATACATTTTATGCAGAAAGGGAGACAAGATTTTAAATTATTTCCCGAGGCGAAGTAACTCTATTTTGTCTAATTGGGAATCAGTTCGTTTAAACCTTTTATGAGCTATATTTCTTTGGTGCTTTAAAATCCTGTCGTTATACCAAGGCAAACTAAATTTTCTTTACTTTTTGTACACTGGAACATTGATGCGCAAGCACTCAGCCATATCTACCTTAAACGAAGTGTATCTATTTGCTATATCTAGGTCTTTAAAAACGTATTGCCGGTCAACTGAGTCGAAGAAATAATTCATGCCAGTAGAGTCAGCTTTGGCAAAGTTATAGCATAACTCCGGCTCATTGGCTGATTTATTTAACCCATAAAAAGAAAAAAGCACGAGGGCTTTATGATGAACGTATTTACAAGGTAAAGTTAAGTCGCGTCTGAAGATCTCAAACGCTATATCAGTACTTGCGAAAACTAAGTCTAATATTCTATTCAAATAATTTTTAACATTGTTTATTTGAGACAAGTTCAGTGAAATGGGATTAAACTGCTGTTTGTTAAATGGGATTAAAATACTGTCTTTGCTATCAAAAACCCATTTAACAGAACCTAAGTTGAAGTCCTTCATGACTCCTGGAAAGGTTGTAGAAAACGTACTACCGAGCAAATATTGTTTATATGGGTATGATACATCACAAAATAGCTATTTGGTGGAATATAACTAAAAAAAAAAAGAATTGCTCATTACTTCCGCCATGGCGGACATCTTCAATGTTAACAACAACACACATTTCTTAGGTGTAAACGTATAGAGCATGCTTATTATTCATGCCACAGAATGGCTGTCGCATGAAGTTGTTTCAGTAGATTAGAGGCCCTCTGAAGGCTTCTCTCTTTCGAAAAAAACATTTCAGTTACGGACAGTGACGTTAGCGGACTAAGCTTAAAATTTCATCGTCTCCAGGGATACACTATTTCTAATCAACTGTGAACAGTACAACGATTGTTTAGTAATGCCTTTGTGACTGGCTACGTATTCAATTATATCATTAGGTGTTACAATTGGTAGAAAGGAAAATAAATGCAACCATTTTAAGCTGGAGCAGTTTCTCTTTGGTTTTTGTTCACCAGTACCCAACCTGTGTCTAAATTATAGTTGGCACTATTTACTTTCTGCATGGTGCTCAGTGTGACCACGTGATTGAAAAAAGAGGATAAATCGGCAAAAAAAAAAAGGTTAGAAAAGGTTCAAATTAAGAAACAAATAAGCTAAAAAAAAGTCAGAAATTTTTTACGAAATCTATTTCAAATTTTTTATTTTAGTTTAAACTATTTGTATATAAAGATGTAGACATAACTTAAACTTGTTTCAACACATATCAGGCACATTTTCCATTCTTCGTCTGATGAATCAGAAGAGATTGAGTCTGCCCGAAAAGTTTGTGTATTTATCATAGAGATGAGATCATCGGGAATTTCAAAACCAGTGCAACATTTGGATAAGCGTTTTAACGAACATCTAATATCTGTTCCCTAACTTAGTTTTTTAAATGTTTATACCACTAAAAATTCTTTCAACCTCCCCATTACTGAAAGGTAATACCAAAAAGATAAATACGAATTCGACCAGTTCTAAAAAAGGGGGTTCGTTTAATGAATTTTTATGTTCTCGGACTTCCGCCCAAAATTCTAAGGCAGAGGTCACACTTGTCCACTGTATGGTTATTAGCTTTCGCCACTCCAGCTCAATCAATGCTACTTGACTTGGAGAATATCTAGACTTTTCGTCTTTAAAGTGAAAAAATACATCCGGCTTTGTAACTTTCAAAGAATTAGCCACTCAAAAAAAATATATATTTTGTAAAGGGTTCATATTATCAGGTAGGCGATGTCGCAATTGGGTTATCAACTCCATTAAAAATAGTTAAAAATTTTTCTGTATTTCGTCGTCAATACTACCTTCGTTCAACTTTAATTTTATGTATTTCTCGAAGTTGTATGAAGAATATGGTGCTGGGACCAGAAAGATTTGGAGTAAAAAAAGGCTAAAAACAAGAAAGGAAAGGACTGTGCCGAAGACTTTATACGCATCACGTTTTAAGTGTCCGATCCTTACTCACAATTAGTGCAAAACTGTTAATTTAAAGATACATAGCCCAAACCCCATTTATCGGGAAAATCGATTCTATGGGAGCTATATCTTATGTTGGTCCGATCTAAGTGATTTTCACTACATGCATTACATATATTCGTATAATATGTACCAAACCTGCAAAATTTGGCGTTCCTAGCTTTTTAATTGCAATAGTTATAGCCAAAACCCGTTTATCGTAACAATCGATTGTATGGGAGCTATGCGTTGCATTGGTCCGATCCTGCTGGTTCCGACAAATGATAATTGGTTTACAAAATGGCTGCCTCTTACCCAATTTCATCGAGATATTCCCTAAAAGTGAGGGACTAGTTTGCGTTCAAACAGACGGACGGACATGGCTAAATCAGCTCAGCTCATCGCCCTGATCATTTCGGTTTACTTATTGGTGGGTCTATCTCTTCTCTTTCTCATACTTACAAACTTCGGACCAAAGTTATAATACCATTTCATGTTCCTGAAAGGTAGAAAAAGCCACAAAGCTTAAACCAAAATTATGAGGCTAAAGGACAAAAAAAGGCTAAATCTTTAAATAAAATAAAAGCTAACCTGGTCACACTGATAGTGCTATGGTAGTTGCATATAAAGGTACGGAGCCCTCTGACTTCCTCAGTCAGCCACGAAATAGGACGACCTTTATTGCAAAGCTAATTTTGCAAAAAACAGGAGCCAGAATAAAGTAGTTTTCTTAGATCGCTAGCAATCATTGTGTTATTACTCGAGAGTTAGAGATAAATAACAACGTCAGCACATGCTTCAGCAGCAATAAGGATCTGTGGTGGCCGGAGTTTACACAAGAAATGCCCACCTTCATCAAGAAAATATTTGTTCCTGCGAATACAGAGAAACGGAGGCGGTCCGGAAAAAGCAAGCGGTGACTCAAATGAGTAAATCAGGGGCTTAGTCTCGGACAGCAACAACTCTGTTGCCATCCTGTCTGTTGCGGGATACTTCAGTTGAATGTCCTTCCAGAGCTCTCCTTCTCAGATCATAGGTATATTCAGTTCCCCTTGATTAATCTAGTAGTAACATCACGTTTAGGAATTCCAGACGCATAAACTGGGACCTGTATTGCAGCAAGTTAGATGAATTGCCCCACGTGCACCCGTAGCGGGTTCAGAATTATCTGAGACTGCTTTCGATGCTCTGGTGGATAAATTCACCCATGCTTGGAATAAATCGTGTCACATAGCGGGCGAGTATTAGTCAAGGCCAGGAGGAGTAAGCTACCATCTGATTGGGAGCTCTATAAAGTTGGGTTGGGTATTTACAAATCGTAGAAAACTTTTCTTCGGCAATCCTGCTCTCTCTTGTGACTTGATATATGTAGAAGGTAGCTGAACAATGAGCGGCGAAAAATCCCTTAAGCTGTCTCGTGGACGCTGATTTTCCTGGCATCCCGGTTGTTCAGGACCATGGTCCCTATTCGCCGGGGTCCACCAGTCATCCCTCTAGAGAAAAGCCAGCATGTATGGGCCATTCGATCTTTTAAGCCATACAAGTCGGGGCCTGATGGCATAACTGTTACGCAACTTCACAATCTCAGCGGATTTCCTGCAGCTGGCTGGCTCCCATCCACGCTATATCCCAGCTCTTGGAACATGGTCAAAATTACCTTTACCCCAAAGGGGGGGAAATGCTCTTATGTATCTCCCAAGGACTTCAGGCCATAGATATTTGATATTTATTGACAATATAATATTAGCACAATAAGATCCTGTTTAATCTTTTATAGTATAATAATGGTTACAATCTTTGAAACTTATATACCGAAAATATTCTGATTATGATTAGACACAGTATCAATAACAAGTGACAATAAAGTAATAATATAAAAATAACAAAAATAAATACAGATGCCAATGAAAAAAATAATTTACAAATGTTACAAAATAATGATTGACTAGGTTATAGGAAATAGGTAGCTAAACTCAGTTTTTTATTTGCAGATACCTTACCGAAAGAAGGAATATATAACATTCTTAAAGTTGCTTTTACTTAAGCTATTTCGAAACGAGATAATTGTAGCTGGTTACAATGAAATCACTTATGCGAGCAGATTTGGACAATGTTACCTTTTCAAACAGATAATTGGGCATTTTATTAGCAATTCTACGATTTAAAAAAATACAGTTCCTTGCTTTAAGATAGTGCGATACTTCGCAACCCAAAAGACTCGTTCTTCAATCAGATATGTGATCAAACTTTGCCAACCCGAAAACATACCCCGTGACATGATAAAAGACTACATCAATGTTATGTGCAGATTTAGAATGTAATTTGCTGTATACACATTTCGGATAAATGACAGATGATAGGTAATATAAATTGTATTGCAAGCCTTCTTCTCATTCCAAGCGGGGTGAAGGCCACAGACATTCTTAAATTGCGTAAAATGCAGCAAGCTTTACTGATGACTGCGTAGCGGTTTTTGGTTGAAACGGATCCGCATTCCGTTGTACAACTTATAGAGGGATCTTTCGGGAACAAAAGGCTTGTGCCTTCCTGAACATCGAAGCAGTGACTTCAGGCGATCGTCGGAATCTCTAAGGCACATCTCTGTGTGTTGACCTATGGGCATGCGGTGCGGCTCAATATCCTGGACAATCTCAGCTGCATGAAAAATGACGAGGTGGAATCACCCAATAACTTCATGCTCAGCTATCTCGACAGATATATCCGTTCGGATGTTCTTAGATCTCCGGAGGAAGATCGATGTGTGTTCGATGGCTAATTATTCAAAGAATAAACACTATATTTAAGTATACAAATATGGGCATAGGTTATATTTTCAACAATTTCATCTTTATGCTGCTAAACCCTTCATATGTAGATATTTCATATCAAGTTAAGCATTGATAAGTTAACAGTGGTCAATTCTGGTTTTGCGTTATCGTTAAGTGAAAAAAATCTTTTCACTTTAATTATCACTTGACGTGATCCTTTCTACACTGCACAATTCTGATATGTGCGGTGAAAACTGTTTGTTGAAGGACATTTTTAATTGCGTTGACAGAAGTTGTCCTTGCTAAATGATATTTACTATAGAATTGTAAAAATAAAAGTAATTTTTATTACTTAAAATGCTTACATTTTCAAAAAATCCAATGTTTTAAATTTTTTTAAATTTTGACGTTAACACAAATTTTATATTGGCCGTAGCTTATTTCACTTCACTTTAAATCGAAAATTTAAAGTTGGACGAGAATTAAAAATCGTGGGGAATTGACGCATTTACTTTTCACTTCACAATAACGCAAAACCAGAATTGACCCTCCGGCCGTGTCTTTCCGCTTATACATACCAGAATGTATATATATTTAAATTAAAAAAATAAAAGGAAAATGGGAATCAGAGTTCCAACCTTCTTCAAAAATATAAATTATTGACATTTTTTTATGAATGTTGTTCCATAAAATAGTTTGATTTCGCGAACTTTATAAATTTTAAAAATCAAGGGGAATTTGGTCAGACTTGAAAAATGCACGTTGTGATGTTAAAATTGGTTGAACGTCTAAACTGCGCGCGCAGCAAAATTCTATGTAAAATTTTGATTGCAAAATTTGTGATGCAAAATTTAAAAAAACATGATACAAATATTTTTTTATTGACTATTAATCAATGTTGTAAATGATTTTTGAATTCAGTTAAATCCAAAATGCTATACTTTAAAGTAGTGTTGGGCAAACTCGGCACATTTGTAATGTGCTCGCAACATGCAATTTTGCGCGCTTATAGTCCTTGGTAAGGGGGGATTCCAAAGCACAAGGGGGAAACAGAATTTAAGAGCGAGTTGTATAAGTGTTTGTAGCTAGAATAAGAGATAATTTTTAATGAACTTGAACCAGGTCTGCTAACTTTCAATTTCAATCTTCTCAGATTTGGTTTATTTTGCGGTGGATTTTCCTTCAATTTAATTAAGTTCAATTCCACATTTTCTATCAATATAAACAAGAAAATAAATGATACGCAATGAAATTTTAAAAAGAAATTACTACTAATATATTGTCATTGGGAGATACTGATTATATTTACACAGCTGCAAATGGAAAATGAATAAGAGTTAATTTTTATATAACAAAAAAGCATAGAAAAGTAGATCGTTCTCCCAAATCAAAGTCAATATGTAGACTTTAAAATATGAAGAAAATAAGTGTGGGAATCTAGATGCGGTGTACCGGAATGTAATATACCTCATTTTTATGTAGTTGCAATATGTGAGTCATATCTTGTAGGCAACAGAGACACAATGTTAAATTTAAGATGTAGTTGAAAGTCACAGATACTCGTATGTTGCTCATTATGACCCCATTATAAAAAGGGGACGTTGATATGAAACCTTGTGGCGAATTTTTCTGTATTTTATACATTACAGGAGTAATCTATATACCAAATATAAGGGTGATATCCGCAAAGGTTTTTGAATTATAATTTATAGTGCAAGTTGATTTATTTAGAGCCATTTTCACAGTGCCGAGTTAAGTTACATTTCACAGTTAACTATCGATTTACAATTTTATTTTAGCTATTTTGATAAATATTTACATATATTGGATATAAAAATAGACAGCCTAATGATTTCTTACCTGAGGTTAGCTCAACAATGTTCAGCGGATAAACTCTAGATAACTGAATATGGAAATTTAAAATCTAGAGTTAACTGTGCAACGTAAGTTAACTCGCCACTGTGAAAATGGACCTTAAAGTGTTCGGTGCCATCGCCATTTTACATAGTCCTGAGTTATAAAATTTTCTAATTTTTCCGATTGTGAAAAATGTAAATAATTGTAATCGACTTCGCCCATTTTGAAAAGGGAAGAGATTTTTATAAGAGGGAAAATATTGCCGAAGTTTTCGGGAAGGTGCGGTATTCAATGGGTGGCAACTCTCACTCAGAAGTTTTGACGTTTCATATAGCAAATCAGTTTTTTTGTGATTTCTAAATTTTCTAATTTTGGCGGCCGCCGTGGTGTGAAGGTAGTGTTGCCGGCCTACCACACCGAAGGTCCATGGTTCGAGCCCTGGTACAGGTAACATCAAAAGTGATTTGAAAAAAGTCGGGGTCGCCCCTCGGCAGTGGTTTGGCAAACTCTCCGAGTGTATTTCTGCCATGACAGGCTTCTCAGCAAAAATTCGTCTCCTTTGTAGATGCCGTTCGGAGTCGGCAAAAAACTGTAGGTCCCACCAATTTGTAGGGAAAATTCAAATCGGCACACCACAAATTGGAAGAGAAGCTTGGCGCAAAAATCTCTTAGGAGGTTTATGTTAGTTCAGAATAATTTCCGCATAAAAATCAAATTATATTATATGCATTTGTTCAGTGAATGTAGTAAAAATTTGTATTTACAAATTCGAAACGGTAAACTTCAAAACGAAGTGCACAGTGCTCAACTGGAGATACAAACGAAAAAAAAATTCCATTGCGTAATATTTTACTTTGCTTGCATTTTTATTCTAAAAGGGTGATGTGAGAAAGAAATGTCATTTGAGAAAAAGTATAATAAAAAAATATCGTGTTCAAAAAAACCAAAAACATTTGGTGTGAAATAGGTGTGCTGCAACAAATAAAAGAAAATTATTTAATTTTAATCCGGAATGGAATATGGATTTTTTATGCAGATACCTTGACGGAGAATCACAGTGTCTAGTATGTGAAAAGCGTGTGGCTTGCAAGGCATTTAATATAAAACGTTACAAGCTGCATCGGAGTGAATACGAACAATATAAAGGAGAAGAAAGAAAAAATTTGTTTGCCTTCTTAACCCTCTGCGTCTGACGTGGTAGTCTGACAGACACCAATAAACGGAAAAATGTCTTTTGCGCCACTATTTTATAATCTTCGATTCCCGCGCTTTCCTTACCTTTTTATTTTATGCTCATGAGTAGATTACTTTGATGAAAAGGGTCCAATCGAGAACACGCTTTGGTGAGAGCGGAAAAGTGTCTGGCAGACAACCACGTCAGTAACGAGGCAGGTGTCTGAGAGACAACCACGTCAGTATTTGTGTTACATTTTTGTAACGTATCCTTAACAACATTTTAGTCAAATTGTTTAAATACTTTTTATATCTGGTCAGTTTTGTTTTAATTGATAACCAGAAAACTTTGCTCAATATGCCCATCGAAAATAAAAGAATAAGCAGATATTTTGACTGTGACAACTCGAAGCCAATTTACTTGTAGTGCTTAAAGTAATTGTATGAAATCTGCCAAAATATGTAATTCGTATAAAACTTTTAACATGATCCCTTGCAGGAGAGGCTGAGCAGATTTTAAAATACGCTATTCCTAATATAATAAGTTTTGTTTATAAGTATAAGCGTTGGGAAGTCAAACTGTGAAACTCTAATATTTAACATAAAAAATGTTTTAATTCAACCATTGAATTTTTCTCTTTTTTGTATAAACGAATAAACTTAAGTGTATTTTATAAGAATTTAAAACTTACAAAAAAAAATATAACGTTTGAAATATTTTTTTGTTGTTTTGTACAAAGGTATACGTTTTTTAGGCTTAATTTGGGCGAGTTAAATAAATACCATTTAAAATGAATTAGGGTTTTGAAATAAAAAAGTATTACAATAAATGAAAACCTTAATATTTGAACTAAAAATGGCGATGATTTCATTGAGTTCTTGAAACAGGATGAGACGAGATAAACTATTGAAATAGTGTTTGCTGGACCACCACGTCAGTGGAATAGTGAAAAGAAATGCACGTCAGTCACAGAGGGTTAAAGAGAAACGAGGAGCCGATTCAATACCATATGTGAAAAGAATTTGTATGAGGCCTAAAAAGTTTGAAATTGTTTCAATTTTCTTGCAAAATATGAAATTGCGTTAAAGCTAGTTAATGAGAATCGTCCCTTTTCAGATCGAGATATGGTAAAGTTCTGCATATTAAAAGCAGTGGGAATTTTATCTTTTTCAGAATAGCCCAAGTATGAAGATGTGTGCTTATCCCGTTGAACTTTAAACAGACGCGTAGATGAAATGGCTGAAAGTATGGAGTCCCAGCTAAAATACCGTATAAAATCATTCACAGCCATTTCATTGGCAATTGACGAGAGTACAGACATAGCCGGCATATCACAATTAGCTATATTTATTCGAAGAGTTGATGCACAGCTTAATATAACCGAAGAACTTATGGAAATTATTCAAATGGCAGGGACTACTAGAGGTGAAGATATATTTCAATGTGTCAATGAATGTGCTGGGCGTATGGGTATATCATGGCGGAAAGTAGTTTGCGTTGCCACAGATGGCGCAAACATCAAGCTGTGTAGCTGTGTTTTTTTTTTTGCTCTGTGTTTTCTTTAATAATTAAATCATATCTTGATATTCTAAATATAAGTTATAATAAAGAGTTTAAATAGTTAATGTGCTTCACTACTTGGTGTGAAAATTGTTAAAAATTTTTAATAGTGATTAATCATTATAAATTCATACTTTTGAATTTGTGTGTGCCGAGCTATTTGCATATTTCAATTGTTTTATTTGTTGCTTTTGAATGGCTTATATTTTCTATTGCAATTGTGGTTGTGTGCTGACTGGGTTTTTTGACTTCGTTTTCATTACAGCTGTTTGCGTGGTTTGTTGAACGTCACATACAGTGTGTTTAAAACTGCTCCGAGCAACGTCCAAGAACGCCCCTTCAAAAATGTCCACTAGGAAAAACCCGGAACCTCTAACTATTGCAATGGAGTCTGAACCAATCGTTAGTAAGCTGGTTGTGGTCCCTCGCAAAAAATCTATTTTTGTGTCTAGGTTCCATCTAAACACTACCGAGGATGATTTGATGTTGAAATAGTGCATTCGAATATGTCGAAAAAAATATCAACTCATATAAATTGTTATACAAAAATAGTGCCCGCCATCGGCCTTGTATGGTCTATTGCATGCTTAGAGCTGAGGTGGCTCTAAACAAATAGTTTTTGCAAAAAAACTAGTTCGCTGCCCACTCTAAAATTTTAATGACATGTTCTACAAACCGTACACTTATTTTGGTTTAAAAATAAACAACCTTAAGCATGGCTTTTTTTCGCTATTGACTTTTGTTTATTTAAAAAAAAAAATTTAATTTATTTTGTATGAAAAAAAAAAAAAATTTGATTTATTTATATTTAAAAAGTGTGACCGATAATTAAGATAACCTGTAAATTTCGTTTTTGTAGGACAACTCGTTTTAAAACAGCAACCCTTTAAAATATGTTCTAACTGCCGTATATTTTCGTTTTCCAAAAGTTTGAAAAACTATTACTCGAAAATTTCGCATAATAGGTAAAATAAAAAAATACGTGTCGATTTGTTTTTCATCCAGATCATAAAAAAATGGTTTCGGGCAAATCTATGTTTTGGGTTGTAAAAGTTTTATGGAATGACCCATATATTGTTACAAATTTATGTAAACAAGAAAACATTGAGGAAAATATTGTAGTAGGTAACACTGTACTAGCGCACATTCTTCTTAACTGGCACCCACTGTACATACACTTTGGCGTACAAAATACATATATACATATATTCGCAACCAGCAAACATATCGCTGTTGCATTTCGAGTTCTCGCTCTTGCCTTTGTTGCGCTTCTGATCAGTACTTACTGCTGTATTCGTACACATACATGCATATGTGTACAAATGCTGCCAGCGGCTATATATCGTATGCCCTTACTGCGTTTCTGCTGAACTTCGCATAGCTTATGTATTATTGTAAATAGGTTTACTTCTCGCTTTATAATTAGGTATTAATATACGTACGTAGGTGTATACGTCTCTGTAGAACGTGGTCTCGTTCTTTCTTTTTATGTTTATATAGGTACATAAATACGACATATGTACAAATGGTACCTTGTAAGCAATGTTGTACAGAAAACGAAAAACAGAATAAAGTCTATGCTTAAACCGTATGGTCGTCTTCAACTTAGAAGTAGGATTAAAAACTACCCTCTGAGCGCGAGTGCTTGCAATTAATGCAATTTTTTTTTACATAAACTACGTAGTATATCGCATTGACCAAATTTAAAATAACTCAAGCTAAAAATTAAACAAAGTGACCCTAGTTACGGGAAAATTTAAAGAACAAAGTGGGAGCAAAATTGAAGGACAAGTGTTGAGACAATTGAAAGGAAAAGTTAAAAAGTAGATAGACAAAAGATAGAATTGGTGACAATTGGAAAGAAAAGTTAAAAAATAGAAAGATAAAAGTAGTAAAAATTAAAGAAATAGAAAGACAAAGCATAAGAGTTTTGATAACCTTACAAAGGGTTAAAAAAAAAAAAAAATATATAAGAGTGGAAAAATTCAAAATGGAAGACATTGTGTGTGCAGAAGAGTACAGTGTTGCTCAGCTTCGGGCCTGGTCTCGCAAATTAGCGTTGCCGACTAGCGGAAACAAAAGCACTCTTGCCTTACGAATCAGTTCAGTACCAGCAAATGAATGCGGCAACTGTCCTACTGGGTGTGACGACGCTTCAGTAGACATACCAACAGACGTACATGGACATGTACATGAGCAACAGCAGGTAATGCAAAATCAATCTACCTCCGATTTTCAAATCCAAGAAGGCAACGAAAACGGTTGCAACGACAATGGCAACAATAACAACAATTGTAAAGGCATACAAAGCGACTACGTCGGCGGTGAACAAAACGGGCGAGAGGTACAGCTTTTAATGCGCCAAATCAAGCTACTTGAGCGCGAATACGATTTTTTACGACGTGTAGTAGAATATAATGGTAGAGCAGTTGAAGCAACATCGCAGCGTCAGTCGGAAATGGGTGCGTCAAAAATTTCCAAAGAAGTGTTGTGAAACATATTACCTGAATTCGATGGAAAATCAAGCGTCGATGTCTGGATGTCCCAGTTGGAAAATGTTTGTGATGCATATGCCCTGAGTGAGTATGATAAACGAATGCTCTTTCTTACCAAGCTAAAAGGCAAAGCATTGCAGTGGATGCACTCAAAACCGAATTTTGCAGTTGAAAGTGTTGATACGCTTCTCAGTGAGATGCAAGACGTGTTCCAAAGTAAGGACAGCAAACTGCTTCTTCGAAAAAAGTTCGAAGCGCGCAAATGGAAAGACAGCGAGGCGTTCATAGATTACTTCAATGACAAAGTTATGCTGTCAGCACCTATACAACTAAGCGAAGATGAGTTTATCGAATATGCGATTGACGGCATAAAAGACGAGCAGTTGCGTACGCAGGCTTATATGCAATGCTATTCTACAAGGGTACAATTAGTTCAAGCATTTTCAAAAGTCAAGTGTGCTTATCCTGTTGAACTATAAACAGACGCGTAGATCAAATGGCTGAAAGTATGGAGTCCCAGCTAAAATACCGTATAAAATCATTCACAGCCATTTCATTGGCAATTGCCGAGAGTACAGACATGGCCGGCATATCACAATTAGCTATATTTATTCGAGGAGTTGATGCACAGCTTAATATAAACGAAGAACTTATGGAAATTATTCAAATGGCAGGGACTACTAGAGGTGAAGATATATTTCAATGTGTCAATGAATGTGCTGGGCGTATGGGTATATCATGGCGGAAAGTAGTTTGCGTTGCCACAGATGGCGCAAACATCAAGCTGTGTAGTTGTGTATTTATTTTGCTCTGTGTTTTCTTTAATAATTAAATCATATCTTGATATTCTAAATATACGAGGTGTGTTCAAAACGTATCGCGAATTTTGAATTTTCGCTGGTTACGTATATTCGAATTTCGAATTTTTTGTGGCGTTATGTTGGTACTCATGTCTCTCACTTATGCCGACAAGCTCGGCCATTTTGAATGTTCAGTTAATTGTTGACAGCTGCTTTGCTATCACGTGTTTTGGATCGTCTTCGATTTTTACCTATTCAAAAAAATGGATCAAAGAACCTGTATAAAATTTTGTGTGAAAAACGAAATTAAGTGCGCGGATGCATTCCGAATGTTGACTGTGGCATACGGAGAAGCTACCTTGGACCGAAGCAACGTTTATCGGTGGTACAAAATGTTCTCAGAAGGCCGAGAAGATGTGCAAAGAAGAACAAAAATTGGCTTTTGCACCACGATAACGCCCCTGCTCACGCATCGTTGCTTGTGCGCGACTTTTTGGCCAAAAACAACACACTAATGATGCCGCAGCCACCGTATTCCCCAGATCTGGCCCCTGTGACTTTTTCTTGTTTCTTAAACTGAAGAGGCCCATGAAAGGACGACGTTACGCTTCTCTTGACGAGATAAAGACGGCATCGAAGGATGAGCTGAACAAGATACAAGAAAATGATTTTTTGAAGTGCTTCGAAGATTGGAAAAACAGTTGGCACAAGTGTATAATATCTCATGGGGATTACTTTGAAGGGGACAAAATAGATATTCTTGAATAAATAAATAATTTTTAAAAAAGCACAAAATTCGCGATACTTTTTGAACACACCTCGTAAGTTATAATAAAGAGTTTAAATAGTTAATGTGCTTCACTACTTGGTGTGAAAATAGTTAAAAATGTTTAATAGTGATTAATCATTATAAATTCATACTTTTGAATTTGTGTGTGCCGAGCTATTTGCATATTTCAATTCTTTTATTTGTTGCTTTTGAAAGGCTTATATTTTGTATTGCAATTGTTGTTGTGCTGACTGGGCTTTTTGACTTCGTTTTCATTACAGCTGTTTGCGTGGTTTGTTGAACGTCACATACAGTGTGTTTAAAACTGCTCCGAGCAACGTCCAAGAACGCCCCTTCAAAAATTTCCACTAGGAAAAACCCGGAACCTCTAACTATTGCGATGGAGTCTGAACCAATCATTAGTAAGCTGGTTGTGGTCCCTCGCAAAAAATCTATTTTTGTGTCTAGGTTCCATCTAAACACTACCGAGGATGATTTGATGTACCATATTTCTTCTAAAGTTAAAGATCAAAGCGTAACTGTTAGAAAATTTAATTTCACATACCAAAGAAGTATGTCTTCGTTTAAGATTGATGTATCTGGGAAAGATTTCGAGACTCTTTTGGACAGCTCTTTTTGGCCTCCCGGGGCTGTTGTGCGGGAGTTCGAATACAGACCGAATAGGAATGTTCAAAATGTAGCGAAAATTTCTCGTAATAACGTTGAGTCAAAAAACTGAGCACTAAATCCGTGAATATCTTTTATCAAAATGTCAGAGGTTTAAATACCAAATTAACTGATCTCTTTTTGAAATCTTTTCATTGTAAATATAACGTAATTGCTTTTCCGGAACTTGGCTAAAACCTCATGTTTTCAATTCAGAGTTTTTATGTAATGAATATCAAGTACACGGTGGCGCAAAAGTAATCCTCCTATCAGAAAATGCTAAAAATTTTGCGATTGGCCCCTAAAGTCAGTTCTGTTTTGACATTTGTTTAGTAAACACATGCGAAATACACGTTAATAAACAATGTTACGCTACACTGCTCCAGAACGCGGAATATTGCTTACTATTTATTTGACCAATAATCGGTCGGGGCCAAACGGTTACTGTGAATGGTGAGCGCTACAGAGCAATGATCAACGAGTTCTTTTTGCCGCAACTTGATGAATTGGGATTGGAAAACATGTGGTTCCAACAAGACGGTGCAACAGCACACACTGCACGTGCCACAACCGATATGCTGAACATCGGAAGCTTACTTTTGCGCCACCTTGTATATAGAAATGATCGCTTGAACAGAGTCGGAGGTGGTGTTTTACTTGCCGTTCATTCCTCCATCTCTTCAGAAGAGGTTAATATTCCTAACATCGATTTCATTGAGTTCAAATGCATCCGCATTCAGCTAGCGAACGTCTCTATGTACTTATATGTTTGCTACATCCCTCCAGCATCAGATTTTTCAGTCTACATGCAACATGTCTCTCTGCTCAAAACTGTTAACTTATTGACTAAAGCTTCTGACTCTATGATTGTTTTTGGTATTTTAACCTACCTCATATATCGTGGAATATATATGATGGAAAAATTATTCCAAATCCATCCAAAATGACTTTTTAGCTGGAATTTCCGATTTCTGCCTTAATCAAATAAATGTTACCGCTGACAAGTTTGGGAAAGTCTTAGATTTAGTTTATGTTGATGATATAAACAAATTTTCTATAAATCTTTGTGATCCGTTGGTTTTACCAGAGGAACTTTACCACCCTTCTATTGAAATAGCCTACGAAACCATAAGTAATAGTCAAGGTACACAATGCTACTCAAGAAGTAGCTTTGATTTTAACTTTAAGAAATTAAATAAAGAACTGCCTAAATTAACTTGGCCTGAATTAAGTAGTGATATCGATCTAAACTTCTCACTTTTCAATCAAAGTATGTCCGCCTATTTGAGAAGTTTATTCCTAAACTGAAATTAACCTATATAACGCGAGCTTGGTTTACTAAAGAACTGAAGACGAAAAATAGGAAAACGCGATCTTTTAAATTATATAAGAAATCCAGATTAAACAAACATTACTTACTGTATTCCATTCTACGTCAGAAGTACATAGATTTAAATAAAAAGTGCTATAAAGCTTATATCTCTAAAAAAAAAAAGAGACATTATTCTCAATCCAAAGTAATTTTATGGTTTCGTAAATTCTAAACGTGAAATAGAGGGGTTTCCCTCAGCTATGAAATATCAAGATATTATATCTAGCGATAATCAAGATATCGCAAATTTCTATTCTGCCGTCACCGATTCCGACTTCCAAAATTATGCTTGTAAGCTTCGCGGGAAAAATTTAATTAGTTCACCAATTATATTCGCCAAAGGTGTCCTGATTTACTTTAAAATCTTAAAATAATCTTTTAAATAGGTCTTAATAGGATTCCTACATGTTTCTTGAAATAGTGTGCTAACCATATTTACCAGCGCCTTACCAATTTGTTCAATCTATCACTAAGGTGTGATATTTTTTTTAAATTATATAAGAAATCCAGATTAAACAAACATTACTTACTGTCTCTTCGGGGGTTCCTCAAGGAAGCCATCTTTGCCCGATTCTGTTCTTGTTGTTTATAAATGGTATTTCCACAATAATAAAATTTTCAAAAATGTTAATGTATGCTGACGACGTAAACCTTTTCATGTCATTCACCTCATTTGAAGATAGAAATAAGCTACAGTCAGATCTAGAAACACTAGTTACTTGGTGCGATTTAAATTATATGCCACTTAGGCCCGGTTTTTCAGTACAAGTTTAACTCAATTTGTCAGTTAAACTAAGCTTAAACTTGTTGCGCAGTTTTTCAGTCAACTTTAAACGAAGTTTAAACGTAGTTTAAGCGGTCAATTCGGCAGGGTTAAACTCTAGTTAACCTGTCAGCAGTTTTACATATTTGATGGTTTTGGTTGTGAAACAATAAGCTGAACGCAATTAAGAAAGGACGATATTTTTATATTTAATTAAATACTGGATATATCATCTGACGAAAGTGATTATAGTGATGCAGAAATTGGCGAAATGCTAACTATTACAATACTGAGGAGAAGCAATGGCGTTGAATATGTATACAAATATTATCTGTTGCCGTATCTAGATAAAGAAAAAACCAATGTTGCCGTATAAAAAGCAAATATTAAAAGCGGCCTTAAACTCACACTGAAAAACCGCTCTGCAATTTAACTGGAGTTTAAATTTATGCCGAGTTTAAGCAAACTTAGTTTAAACTGAGCTTAACCAAGGACTGAAAAACCGGGCCTTAACCTTAAAAAATGTAAATACATGGGTTTTTCGCGTGGAATTTTACCGGGTGGGTCCTGAAATTGCGGCAGGCGTTGCGGAGCGGCTGCAGGACCGATTGCAAGGGCGGAGGATCACTACGATATCGGCAGAGAAGCAGGTAACTTATATTAATTCTAGTTAAAATTATACAATTTTATTGAACACCTCTCCTTTGTAGGTATTGTGTGCATTACGCTTTTATGTTACAGGATGTTACCAACGGACTGTGGGGGAACAGTGGGGCATCTCAATGAGTCAAACCTCAATAAGCCGGTGCATCCACCGCGTTACCGATGCCATAAACTCCTCAATGTTTTTCGAGGAGATTAAGTTCCCTATGTCACAGGCGGAACGTCGAGCGCCAAAGGAAGTGTTTAGTGCGGCACCTGCCCCCTTTGTTGGAGGTACAATAGGCGCAATTGACTGTACGCACATATCGATATTGGCTCCGAGTGTGCACGAAGAAGCGTACGTAAACCATCATTCGTATCACTCCTTAAATGTTCAAATGGTAAAGTGCAGCTCTAACTAAAAATATATCTCTATATAACTTTTAATTTTTGGATTTCAGATTTGTGACCCCAATTTAAAAATTTTAAACATTAATGCCAAGTTTCCGGGAGATCGCCACGACGCCTGTATATGGAGTTCATGTGCGGTACGGCTTGTCATGCAAAGGGAGCATGAAAATGGAAACCGCAACATATTTTTGATTGGTACTATCTTACTACTTTACTTTAAAATGTACATAAGTTAAAATTTTACCTTGTAGGTGATTCTGGATATCCCTTGGAACCCTGGCTTATGACGCCATTACCAAACGAACGAGAGGGTACTGCCAAATTTCGATACAACGAAGCGCTATGCAAAGCACGGAACCTAATAGAAAGGCTATTTGGGGTTCTCAAAGCAACTTGGCGGTGTCTGTCGAGACAGCGGGTTCTCTTGTATGAGCCTGGGTTCGCGGGGAAGGTAGTGAACGCGTGCGCCACCTTACATAATGTTCGTTTAGCCCAGCGATCAGACGAACTTGACAATATCGGCATAGTCTTGGACATGCACACCAATGATATTACTAGCAGCTCAAGTTCAGTATCTTCCGCTGGAAAACGTGCCCAAGAGAGACTGATTTCGAATTTCTTTACATAAATTGTTGATAAAATCATTTTATTACAACTAATTTAATTTAAATTAAGCAATAATTTGTGAAAATCGCAAAAAAGACTGTATAAACATATCCGCCACTGTATATATTTTAGCCGTATTAAATAATTTAATTTGGTTTGTTGTCCTACGCTTGTCAAATAAAATAAAATGTACTACTTCTGTATATTGAAAGTTTAAATTTTTGTTATTTTATTGTGGAATTATGAAGTAAGGCACATATTTCAATCATTATTGGGTTGAAAAGGTATGAAAACTTAAAAGTACTAAAAAACAGCAAAACGAAAAATATAAAATTACTAGAAACTTAAATTAAGATTTCATTCAAGGTACAAAAGGAAAAAATTAATTAATTTAAAAAAACTAAAAAGACTAGAAATTCATGCTTAAAAGTATCGCTATCATCACATATAAAGCCAATTTTCAAAAAATCAACACGATCAACGAGTCATTTTTGTTACATCAAAATTGAATTGATCAACACAAAGCAACAACAAAGAATGCAAGATGGCTTTATAGTTGATGTTAACGATACTTATATACAACTAAAAATATTAAAACTAGGCTATATTAAAGCTATTACTACTTAAATTAATGGTGCTCAAGTATTGCATTTGATAACCGGGTGAAAATCTCCGTGCAGACTCTAACTGCTTCCCCAAAGAAAGTGGTTGCTCTCGATTGATTGTCGTTCGACTTAGCAATATTGTCGATCGACCTAGCAACATTGTCGTTTGACCTGGCAATATTGTTGATTTGAGTTTCGGCCATCATCTAGAAGATAAGAAATAATACAACTAAATAAATAAGACCAGTGAAATATGCCCCAGCTCGCATTTTTAAAGACACTCATATTGGAATTTTGATCAATTTATATCAATTATATAACTTGATATAGTTGGTTAAAAGGTGCCAATATCAGTGCCTTTACATATACTAAATATCCCAGCTGTAATATCATATTTGATGTATTATTATATTAAATATATGCTACAGAGTGAAAATTGCATTTTTCTGAAAGCAGGTAAGTTGAAGTAAGTTCCCTTTCAGAAATATACCTTCGCTACTCTCAAAATCATTTAAACTTTGCATTATTTCTTACCCTCATTGTATCTGCCTGCTTTTCAGCGATTGCCAAAAATTTGTTTTCAGCTTCGCTCTCCACACTATTATTTTTCCTTTTCGAGGCCCTGCGAGGTGTTAGTGCAGGAGTTCGAGGTGTGGTTGCAGGAGTGGTTGTGGCATATCTTTGACTAGCTGCAGCAGAAGGTGTAGCTGTAGGGTCTGGAACCTTTTTAAATCACGCCAGACCTGTAAAATTAACTGTAAATATATTTCTGAAGTTCACTAAATCAAAGTGGGCAGACTTTCTATTATGGGGCCCTGACTTTTCATGTTTTGCAAAGGTAGCGTGCCATAATGGAAAGTCAACCCCACTACTATGCATACTTATTGCCACTTCTACGGAAAAGCGTGTCGAATATAACGTTGCAAGTACTCTTCACATTACACCATCTATGCAGTGTAAAATGCAACTAATCAACTTTTAAAACGCACTGACAAAGTTACACACGATGGACCATTCCATAAAATTGGTGGTAATTGCTACCTTTAGGAGACAACTTCTGAAATTTTCATGTGGTTGTTGTAGACACAGACAATTTTAACAATAACTTTTCACTGAAACGAAATATTTCTTTCCCGCTCCCGGATTACTGTTACTGAGGGAAAAACGCGTCTTTTTATACCTTTCCCGATAATTTCGCAAGTGTTTTAGCAGTTGTCTCCTAAAGGAAACAATTACCGAATTGGTTAGTAACATTTTGTTCACTTCGTACTTACCGTAATCCATTGCTCCACACTTTTATTTGCTCCTCCAATGGCGTTCAGCTTCTCCGCCATTTCCTTCCACTTCTTTTGGTGCTCCAACTTGCCGTGCATGCGATGGAATCTTCCAGATGCCAAACCAGGCGTTTCTCCCAGAAGGTCCACCATCGCCCGTATTTGTTCGGCTGTTTCCCTACTTCTTCTGGCTGCTGAAGCACTTGTTGATGCCATCCTACAATTAAAAATAAAAGGCAGTAAATGGCTAAAAATACAATAAATATCAAAAATACTTCCCTTTGCTGAAATATCTGCACAAACAATCGACGCGAACAATTATTTTTGTTCCATTCCTCTTTGAACTTTTCGTAAATTTTGACATTTCAGTATCAGTGATGCCACTTTTTCTCAAATTGAAAACATTGATAACAAGTGTTGTTAAATCTGAGATAGTGAATCGCACAATCGTTAATGAAAGCAATATATGTTTATGTTAAAAATCTCGATTGTCGAATCGTTAAAAGTTAGTGAATCGCGCTACAGTTCAGAGATTTTTTAGAATTTGCAGAAAGCAAACATACATATAGCAAGATCCGCTGGTTAAGTCGTGTCGAAACTTTAAATCTATTTTTTGAGTTGCGAAAATATGTTTATGTTTTTTTTTGGTAAGTATCTACATAATTAAATTTGTAAATCGATCCCTTTACTGAACATGTCATTGCTTTTTATAGGAATAGAAAAGAAACGTTTTACTGAGCTTGTTGACTTGGAGTGGGCATACGACTTAGCCTTTATAACAGATGCAACGCAACACAGTACGTCGAGGAACTTGAAAAACGGTTCGCGGAACCATTTGTTGAGCTATGTACAATAAAATCAGAACTTGATTTGCTCGCCGCACCTTTTGGTTTCGATTATTTTGAAGCACAAACAATTCTGCAAATGGAACTGATCGATCTGCAATTTGATACCCGAACTAGAGCTGAGAATCCACATTCCTTGTTTAGTTTTATCAATGTCTTTGTAGTAAAAAATCTCCTAATTTACAACAGTTTGCTGCGGAAGTAATATCAATGGTTTTCCCAACGTATTTATGTGAACAGTTCTTTTCGTTGATGAAACTAAATAAGTGACGGCTGAGAAATCGAAACTTGGGTACCAATTTACGAAATATCCTGCGTTTAGCTGCAGCCCACGAAATTTTTCCCAATATTGACGAACTAACAAAAAAACAATAGCAAATTTTACAACAATTTGTTGTTTTATTTATATGTTCATTGATTCAACATTTACTTACTCATATTTACTGTTCACTTTAAATATGAATTAAAAAAAAAGGTTCCTTTCGAATTAAAAAATATTATAGTAAAATTATAATTATTTTGTATGTACTTTGTTATACTGTGCCCATTTTATAAACTTGTTATCGGAATATTTTTCCTTTTTTGATTTGAGAGCGAGTAAATAGTTCCTCAGCAGGAATGCCCACACTTTGAAAAATGAATCCCCAATTTCTTTTAAAAACATTCCTCATATTCCACATACTCGTACTTATTCTCTATTTATTATATGCAATGCCAGTAACAGAAAAATAGTTCATAAACTTATGTAGCATACACTTTCCGTTAGTCCCATTTCAAGTAAAACTTTGCATCATCCTGATATACAACTTTTCCCTAAACAGTTTAAATATCCAGATTTTAAATGGTTGAAAAGCATAGCATTAGCATAGTTCTCTAAAGATTACAAAAAAACACGCCCTTACTGCGTTTCTGCTGAACTTCGCATAGCTTATGCATTATTGTAAATAGGTTTACTTCTCGCTTTATAATTAGGTATTAATATACGATACGTACGTAGGTGTATAAGTTTCTGTAGAACGTGGTCTCGTTCTTTCTTTTTATGTTTATATAGGTACATAAATACGACATATGTACAAATGGTAGCTTGTAAGCAATGTTGTACACAAAACGAAAAACAGAATAAAGTCTATGCTTAAACCGTATGGTCGTCTTCAACTTAGAAGTAGGATTAAAAACTACCCTCTGAGCGCGAGTGCTTGCAATTAATGCAAAATTTTTTTTACATACACTACGTAGTATATCGCATTGACCAAAGTTAAAATAACTCAAGCTAAAAATTAAACAAAGTGACCCTAGTTACGGGAAAATTTAAAGAACAAAGTGGGAGCAAAATTGAAGGACAAGTGTTAAGACAATTGAAAGGAAAAGTTAAAAAGTGGATAGACAAAAGATAAAGTCGGTTACAATTGGAAAGAAAAGTTAAAAAATAGAAAGACAAAAGATAAAAGTGGTAAAAATTAAAGAAATGCAGAAGAGTGACAGTGTTGCTCAGCTTCGGGCTTGGTCGCGCAAATTAGCGTCGCCGACTAGCGGAAACAAAAGCACTCTTGCCTTATGAATCAGTTCAGTACCAG
This sequence comes from Merzomyia westermanni, assembly GCA_949987695.1. Taxonomy (NCBI): domain Eukaryota; kingdom Metazoa; phylum Arthropoda; class Insecta; order Diptera; family Tephritidae; genus Merzomyia; species Merzomyia westermanni. The sequence goes on along the minus strand of OX465290.1, from coordinate 112,602,487 downwards.
CAAATGAACGCGGCAAGTGTCCTACTGGGTGTGACGACGCTTCAGTAGACATACCAACAGACGTACATGGACATGTACATGAGCAACAGCAGGTAATGCAAAATCAATCTACCTCCGATTTTCAAATCGAAGAAGGCTACGAAAACGGTTGCAACGACACTGGCAACAACAACAACAATTGTAAGGGCATACAAAGCGAATACGTCGGCGGTGAACAAAACGTGCGAGAGGTACAGCTTTTAATGCGCGAAATCAAGCTACTTGAGCGCGAAAACGATTTTTTACGACGTGTAGCAGAATATAATGGTAGAGCAGTTGAAGCAACATCGCAGCGTCAGTCGGAAATGGGTGCGTAAAAAATTTCCAAAGAAGTGTTGTGAAACATATTACCTGAATTCGATGGAAAATCAAGCGTCGATGTCTGGATTTCCCAGTTGGAAAATGTTTGTGATGCATATGCCCTGAGTGAGTATGATAAACGAATGCTCTTTCTTACCAAGCTAAAAGGCAAAGCATTGCAGTGGATGCACTCAAAACCGAATTTTGCAGTTGAAAGTGTTGATACGCTTCTCAGTGAGATGCAAGACGTGTTCCAAAGTAAGGACAGCAAACTGCTTCTGCGAAAAAAGTTCGAAGCGCGCAAATGGAAAGGCAGCGAGGCGTTCATAGATTACTTTAATGACAAAGTTATGCTGTCAGCACCTATACAACTAAGCGAAGATGAGTTTATCGAATATGCGATTGACGGCATAACAGACGAGCAGTTGCGTACGCAGGCTTATATGCAGTGCTATTCTACAAGGGTACAATTAGTTCAAGCATTTTCAAAAATTAAGTTAAAAGGCAACAAAGCTACAAATGCGGCAGCGCTGCGCGAAATCAGGTGCTACAACTGCAACTCGCGTGGCCATTTTGCCGCAGAATGCAAGAAACCCAAAAGAGAAAAAGGCGCATGTTACGTATGTGGAAGTACAGCTCATCGTGCAGGGGAGTGTACAGAAAGAAAGAAAGTCGTTAAAGTGGTTGTCGATGAAGATGAATATGAAAACGTAAGAAATTTCCAATTGATTTTTGTTGGAACGATTTTCCGTCATCCCTTGTCAAGTTTGGTTTTGTGACAAACCGGTTTCGGCGTTCTGCCATTTTCAATGCCTAGTTTCGTTCTCCGGAGAACGGAAGATCAACACAACAAAATAAATCAAATTTCCAATTTGTTGTTAAATATTTTTACCATATACATTTTTCCTTAGAATGCCTCATAGATTCCGGTAGTCCGATCAGCCTGATCAGGAAGTCTGCTGTTCCGAAAAATTTTAATTTAAACTTTTTGTCAAATTTAAAGATGAATTATTTTGGATTAAATAAATCCAAAATCAATACCTTTCGAAATATGTTGTGTTCGGTTTTAATAAGATAAATGCTTTGATGTAAATTTTGTTGTAGTACCTGATGGGACGATGGGAAGAGACTTTCTCAAAACTTGTAAATTTAAACTAGTAAGAGGAACGGTTAAAGCTGATAATCAAAGTAATCTAAATGAAAGTTTAGAGAAAGAAAAAGTTAAAAGTATATTGGATAAAAATATCATAGGAAGTTTAGAAGGTCAGAAAAAAATTGTTGTTAATGTAAATGTAAGTTTGCCAAATACCAATTCAAGTGTTAACGAAAGCACTGATGTAAAATAAGTCGCTGGAGAAAATTATAAAAACCAAATGCTAATGGAAGAAATTGAAACTAATTTAACTAAGGATAATGTAGGGACTTTACAAAGTGATAAAAACTTACTGGCAAATTCTAACGGAAGTGATGTTGTTGATGAAAATTACGAAACGCAAAGTTCAGTAGACGTAGGTGTAGAGAAGGAAAGTCAAAAATGGGAGTGGTTGGATGACTCCGTCCTAAATATAGCAAGTCACGACCGTGAAAATCTTTCATTAAAAATTGGTTGTAAGTTAAATCATTTGGACCAACAAAAACTTTTGAAATTGTTTGACGATATTTATGATAAGGCTGAGCGTCCGCTTTAACCACAGGTTAAATGCGAAATGAGATTAACGAAAGATAAAGTTAAACCGTTTAATGGTCCACCTGTGGACTGTCCTACACGGAGAAAAATAGTTTACAGAAGTTATTAAATGACTACTTAGAGAAAGGTTTTATTAGACCTAGTGAGTCTGAGTTTGTATCTCCTATCGTTTTTGTACGGAAAAAGTCTGGCGATATAAGGATGTGCGTCGACTACCGAACTCTAAATATGGTAACAGCGAAAGATAACTATCCGATCCATCTCATTGATGATTTAATAGATAGGCTAGGAGATAAAGAGTTCTTCACAAAGTTAGATTTGAAAACTGGTTTCTTTTATGTATATGTGTACCACGAATCGGTCAAATATACGTCTTTCACCACTCCGTTAGGGCAGTATCAGTTTTTGCGCATGCCGTTTGGGCTTAAAAATGCTCCGTCCACGTTCCAACGCTTTGTAAATAAGGTTTTCGCAGATATGGTAAGAGATAATCGGTTGATAGTGTACATGGACGATATTATGATAGCAACTAGGAGTATAAGTGAACATTTTTAGATTTTAACAGAGGTACTAAAACGTTTTGTACAAAATAAGCTAGAGTTGAGAGTTGACAAGTGCGAGTTTTTTCAGACGGACATAAAATATTTAGGGTACACAATATCTAAGCGCGATATAAAACCAGACGAAAAGGGTCTTGAAGCAATTCGAAACTTCCCTGTGCCAACTAAAGTGCATTCAGTTCAAAGCTTTCTTGGGCTTTGCTCCTATGTTCGTAGATTCGTTAAGGATTTCTCAATTATTGCTAAGCCGTTGTATGATCTGACAAAAAAATATAGAAAGTTCAAATTCGGAAACGAGGAGTTGAAATGTTTTGAGACTCTTAAAGGAAAATTACTAGAGGATCCAATTTTAGCTTTTTATAACCCACAGGATGAGTCAGAATTGCACTGTGATGCAAGTTCCACAGGTTTTGGAGCAATTCTTATGCAAAAGAAGGTAGATGGGAAAATGCATCCAGTCTTTTATTTCTCAAAGCGTACAAGCGAAGCAGAATCCAAGTATCATAGTTTCGAGCTGGAAACCTTTTCCATAGTTTATGCTCTCAAACGGCTCCGAGTCTACTTACAGGGCCTTAAGTTTAAAATAGTCACAGACTGTAACTCCTTAGCATTAACCCTTAACAAAAAAAGAGTTAAATTCCCGAATTGCCAGGTGGGCCTTAGAGCTCCAGAACTACGACTATGTTTTAGAACACCGTCCAGGTGCTCGAATGCAGCACGTCGACGCCCTTAGTAGGTGCAATCATATTTCCACAATTGAAGCTAATACCTTTGAAGAAAGTTTGATTATTTGTCAAAGCGAAGATGCAAAGATAAAGGAGTTACGCGAAAATCTAGAGAAAAGGGAACAGAGTTTATTTGAAATGAGAAACGGGATAGTGTATCGAAAAAAGGAAAACGGTAATGTTTTATTTTATGTCCCCAGTGATATGGAAAGCCATGTAATTTTTAAATATCATGACGAGATGGGACATACAGGAATTGATAAGACAGTAGACCTTATTTCAAAAAGTTATTGGTTTCCACAAATGAAGCACAAAATAGCGACTCACATACAAAACTGTTTGAGGTGCATAGCATTTTCTTCAAAACGCGGACGTGAAGAGGGATTTTTGCACAACATTCCGAAAGACTGTAGTCCCTTTGAAGTAGTACATATTGACCATTTTGGACCCGTTGATAACTCCCGAGCAAAGAAACACATCTTAGTTGTGATTGATGCAGGTACGAAGTTTGTTAGGTTATACCCGACTAAAACAACAAACACAAAAGAAGTAGTCACAGCTTTAAAAGACTACTTTCGTTCCTATAGTCGACCAAAATGCATAGTCTCGGATAGAGGTAGCTGCTTCACGTCAAACGAGTTCCAACAATTTCTGGAAGTAGAAAATGTTAAGCATATTAGGATTGCGACAGGTTCTCCGCAGGCTAACGGACAAGTCGAAAGAGTGAACAGAACGCTAGGGCCGATGATTGCAAAACTTACAGATTCTGAAAAGAACGTACACTGGGATAATGTTTTAGATATAGTGGAGCATGCCATTAACAATACCTTACACCATACAATAAAAGAATACCCCAGTGTCATGCTCTTCGGGATAAAGCAACGCGGAAAGGTAAAAGATGTACTGATGGAGAGTTTAAAAGATAGTGTCGAAAGCCCTCCCTTAAAAAGCCACAAAGAAGTTAGAGAAAAAGAGTGTGAGAGACGTTTACAAAATTATAATGAACAGTATGTGAATAAGAAAAGGAAAATTCCGACAGATTACAAAGAGGGAGACTATGTTGTAGTAAAGAATTTCGATTCCCACGTAGGTTCATCTAAAAAACTCATCCCAAGGTTTAAAGGCCCTTATAAAGTATCAAAAGTTTTGCGCAATGATAGATATGTTCTCGAAGATGTTGAAAGATTTCAACAGTCCCGAATACCGTACAAAGGTGTGTGGGCAGTAGGAAATATCCGACCGTGGTTCAAGGGATGCACAGAAAAACTTTCAAAACATCAGGTGATCTCAGTTGTCAGGATCGCCGAGTTGTAGTAGGTAACACTGTACTAGCGCCCATTCTCCTTAACTGGCACCCACTGTACATACACTTTGGCGTACAAAATACATATACTCGTACATGCGTATGTGTACAAATGCTGCCAGCGGTTATACAAGGTGGCGCAAAAGTAAGCTTCCGATGTTCAGCATATCGGTTGTGGCACGTGCAGTGTGTGCTCTTGCACCGTCTTGTTGGAACCACATGTTTTCCAATCCCAATTCATCAAGTTGCGGCAAAAAGAACTCGTTGATTATTGCTCTGTAGCGCTCACCATTCACAGTAACCGTTTGGCCCCGACCGATTATTGGTCAAATAAATAGTCAGCAATATTCCGCGTTCTGGAGCAGTGTAGCATAACATTGTTTATTAACGTGTATTTCGCATGTGTTTATCACACAAATGTCAAAACAGAACTGACTTTAGGGGCCAATCGCAAAATTTATAGCATTTTCTGATAGCAGGATTACTTTTGCGCATTAACCGTTTTTCACCGACCGATTATTGGTCAAAGAAACAGTCAGCAATATTCCGCGTTCTGGAGCAGTGTAGCGTAACATTGTTTATTAACGTGTATTTCACATGTGTTTACTACACAAATGTCAAAACAGAACTGACTTTAGGGGCCAATCGCAAAATTTATAGCATTTTCTGATAGGAGGATTACTTTTGCGCCACCTTGTATATGCCCTTACTGCGTTTCTGCTGAACTTCGCCTAGCTTACAGGGTGGCTGATGAAAGCCGCTACCAAAAAAAAATTAAATAACGTTTTTTCTATTTAATGAATCTGGTAAATTTTTTTTTATTTTGCAGATTGACTTTTACATTTAACGAAAATGGATAACTGGGACACTGAAACAAGAATTTGGATTGCCCGCCGCTATCACGCACTGGAGTCCGTAGTTTCGGTTCAAAGAGAGTATAGGCGCACGTTTGGCGGCAATCCTCCGAGCAGATGGACCATAATAAGACTTGTAAACAATTTTGCCGAGCATGGGACAGTCAACAGAAGACCTTACCATCGAAACCCTTCAGTTCGAATGGAGGAAACAATCGCTGCTGTAGCTGCTGCCATACAAAACAATCCACGTGTTTCGACAAGAAGCTTATCTGCTCAAATGGGTGTAAGCAGACAGTCATTACAGTCAATTATGCACAAAGATTTGGACTTATTCCCATATAAAATTCAAATGGGCAACAAACTGAACGCTGCAGACTTGCCGATTCGCTTGGAATTTTGCCAGAAGATGCTTCAAATATTGGAAGAGGATGGAAACATGTTGAACTGTCTTTTCATGTCTGACGAGGCCCATTTCGATTTAAACGGCAACATAAACAAACAAAATTGTCGAATATGGAGTGCTTCCAACCCACAGATACTCCATGAGACGGAATTGCATCCACTTCGTGTCACAGTGTGGTGTGCGGTTTCATCACGCTGCATTGTCGGGCCCTGATTCTTCGAAGAAAACGGTCACACCGTTACGGTTACTGGAGACCGTTACTTGAGCATGTTGAGAGAGTTTTTCTATCCAGAATTACGCCGAATGAGAATTTCTTTCAACTCTGTGTGGTTTCAGCAAGATGGTGCAGCTCCTCATATAGCCCAACCTGTTATGACAGAATTGCGACGAAAATTTCCCAATAAGCTGATATCCAGAAACTCCACATTCCGTTGGCCACCCAGGTCGCCTGACCTTACTGCACCTGACTTTTTCTTGTGGGGTTATTGCAAACAGGAAGGCTTCAAAGCAAACCCAACAAATTTGAATGAACTAAGGCAACCCATTCGAGAAACAATTGCGGCTATTCCTGTCTCAACTCTCCAAGCAGTAATGAACAACTTTTTGGTAAGATGCCGCACATGCATCGACGAGCAGGGGGGGCATTTAAATTCCATTATTTTCAAAACTAATTAAGCTATATTTAATAAAATTTAATGAGCTTTAACATGAATAAAAGAAAAATGAACTCCATACACTGAAAAAAAAATTATTTGAGTTTCTTAATGTAGCAAAATTCATCAGCCACCCTGTATGTATTATTGTAAATAGGTTTACTTCTCGCTTTATAATTAGGTATAAATATACGTACGTAGGTGTGTAAGTTTCTGTAGAACGTGGTCTCGTTCTTTCTTTTTATGTTTATATAGGTACATAAATACGACATACTCGTATGTACAAATGGTAGCTTGTAGGCAATGTTGTACAGAAAACGAAAAACAGAATAAAGTCTATGCTTAAACCGTATGGTTGTCTTCAGTATTCATAAATTTGGCCCTTCAAAGATTGTCTTGCCTAATTTGGCAATTCTAGTTTTATGGCTCGGTCTTAATTGCAGTTGCCACATCTCATGTCACATTACTTATTTGAAGCAAGGAATCTGTATGATATGTATCATCAGAATTATGGGTTTCTGCTCGTCATGTTTCATGTGCGCCACTTATAAAAATCTGACAGACTTGCTTCCAGCGAATGTTGAAACTTTTTAATTAAAATTTTTAAATAGTTTTTAGCAATACACTGTAAGTATATAAGTATAAGTGAAAAATTGTATTCGCCAGATCCTAGTTTTAAGACTTTGAGACTTCTTCCTAAAAAATGTATTCAAAGAAATAAAATTTCGAGTGTGTAGTTTATTCCTCCATTAACTAACGATGAACCGCGTAGACGCCATTGAGACACCAATGGAGGCAAGGTGTTCCCCCGCGTGCTTCCCACAACTTGGTTTACGTGTCCCGTTTCTTCTGCTGGCAAAATATCGATAGAAACTTGAAGTCTAGTGCGTCTTTATCTATTTTTATGCATTTGAAATTTAATACCAACGCATTAGAAGTTGTTACAATTTAAAATGTATCCCCAAATCGTTCTAATAATCTCTTGAAACGGAGTGAAGTTTTAATATCTAGCAAATATTTTATTGGCAGAGGTTTATTCTCTTTTTACAAAGACATTTGCATTGACAGAAGTATTAAATTTAGGTACACGGCTATTGCTTACAACGCTGCGAGCGTGCTTCTCTGCCGCCCGCCCCTACTTTAAAGGAAAGCTGACTTTGTTGCGACCAATATTTGCTGAAGATATGATTAAATTAAATATGTACTAAATGAATCTATTGGTTTTATTCACATCACAAAAGAAGTACAATTATGATATTTAGGTTAAGGATGCGCGATACACAACATTTTTAGTTTTCTGTCTCGGAGAGTATATGAATAGTGAGGACGGTTTTCTAACACGGGAGCAAGCCACAAAGAGCTGGCCATGTGCGACTTCCAGGGACTGCCCTTGTAACTAGTTTAATGTCATCCAAAATGGAAGTTTTACTGGGAACTGCGTTCGTTTGACCTGGAACGTCGAATCGGTTGAGGTTAAGAGGAAGTAGGCATTCCTCTCACTTGAACGGTGCTTTCAAAATGCTTGCCACTATTGAACTGTCCATTAGTTTGACCGAATTGAACTGATGCACTATTTTAAATGTTTGGCTCATATCGAAAGCCTGCACGTTCTTATTCCATCACTTTGGCGAAGCACGAACTTCCCTTCCTCCTAATCCTTCTTGCTGATTGTCAGTTTGGCTGATATCTTCTGACTGGCGCACCGTTCTCCATCATTCTAGTTTGACCTGGTACCCTTTCAATAGCACATTACCCTTCCGTTCGACGTGCTCTGGAATTTCTTTTTCTCATTGCAGATCAATGTTACCAAGACCTCTTTTTGACATCGTAACAATATCTAATTGTAAATGATTATAAATTTGCATAAATCTAACATAAAGTTTTGACTAACCAATAATTTACCGTTGAAAAATCTGAAAGTTAACTAACCAATCCAACGAAAAAGATGCAATTGAAATTTGGGGAATGACTATTCTATTCTATTCTAAATTGAAATTGATCGAGATATCCATAAACCACTTTGATTATTAATCCTGTCAAATCCAAATAAACACACGTGCAGATAATGTAACTAATAGCTGTTGTTGTTGTTGTTAACAGTGCTCGCCCTGCCCCAGATTGGACAGGGTTACACTGAAATAACAGCCCTTGGCCGGGTGAAAAAACCCGTCACGCAGTGAGAACTTTCTTGGTTGTACGTTCTTCGTGTTCTCGAAGGGACGGTGTTATTTATTGACATCTCCTCATCTCCTCTTCCTTGGTACACGCTTGCATGCATAAGCGTAGCCAAAGTTATCTCTGTTGTGTTTAACTAGTGGTGGGAGTGTTATTGAGTTAGGGATGGTACATACTTGAGAATAATCGCCACACTGCCCTCCACCTAAGTCTGATCGTCCCGATCAGACACATTGCCCTAACCAAACGCTGCTAAACACTCAATGGTTTCCACCCCTTTATTAAGCCTTATTTCCTCCAGGGATTGAAACTCCGACATCAATTCCCTCCTGCAGAGATTTCCACAATGCATTACATTGTCACATATTCCAACCATTTTGCCTGTCCTTAATCCCGAATGGCTTTGTGTCTTCACTTTCCTTTCCAGTGGCATCCGCCTAATATTCTTGCAACTCACTTCTTCAGGATTCCTTTCCATTCCCTCATGCCCATTGCACTGTTTCACTTTGTCCACGAACTTGCGTTGCTTCCGCAGAAAATGACCACCAGATGTTCGTCTTTTATCCTCAGCACACTCTGCACACTTAGTAATCCATTTCCTTACAGATTGTCTGCTATAGAACCGCCGCTTTGTCCAATAGAACCGCCGCTTTAGCTCTTGCAGCGTTTCCTTTATTCCCATGTGGCTTCCATCTGGGCAAATATGCGACGCTTTGATGATATCTGGAATTCTTCCCTGGGGAACAACAATAAGTGCTCGATGATTTTGGCCTTCTTCACTTTCCCACATCCGATGCAAACAACCAGATGTTAGCTTTAGTCTACTCCATTTTGCCCAATATGCTTTTGCGATGCGATGCTTCTCTTCTCGGCGCTTCGTTCTCCTTTACTTCTTTCAACACAGGTGCCAAATCTGGCTCTTCCTCCTGGCCTTGCCAAATCTTCTTCAGGAGGTACCTGTCCGTGAAGGCCTTCGGTCGAGGAGCTACCTCTGCTTTACGAGGCTCCTGTTGCTTCATCTTCAAGATCACTCCCTTGGCGGTATAGCCACTATTGCGTCCAAAGACCAGAGGAACTTCTTGGCCGTTGTAAGTCATAACCCTGTTCCTTACGTTGATGTGAATGTCTCTCTCAGCCAAGAAATCGACGCCAATGATGACTTCGTCGACAATATCAAGAAGTTGTGATACGTAGCCACATTCCCAATCACAACCTTACATGGCACTTCCCCCAGGACTTGCTTGCTTTCACCAGTCACTGTCCACAACTTAGCTTTTTGCAATCGTCTCACCTTCCCGCTGACAAAGTCACTCCGAATGATGGAATGTGATGCACCAGTATCCACAGTCAGCAAGCGCTCTTTCCCGTCCACGTAGCCTTCAACAGTAACATTGTTCGCTTTCCGTCCGAGTTGTGACACAGAGATTAGGGGGCATTCATGTTGCTCATATTCTCCAGCTTTGCGTTTACGTCCACTTAAATTTCCAGAATTACTGGAGCCAGTGACGCAGTAGCGTGCTATATGACCTGGTTTTCCGCACTTAAAGCGTTTAATGGCACCATCACTTTTTCTCTGTACTCAACCCACAACAATAGGTGCTCGATGATTTTGGCCGTCTTCACTTTCCCTGGAAAGTTAATTTAACTTCTAAAAATGTACATCAAAATTTCCGATGCAAACAACCAGATGTTAGCTTTAAGCTACTCCATTGTGCCCAATATGCTTTTGCGATGCGACTCTCTCTAATCATCTCTCCTCTTCTTGGCGCTTTGTTCTCCTTTAGTCCTTTCAACACACGTGCCAAATCTGGATCTTCCTCCTGACCTTGCCGAACCTTCTTCAGGAGGCACCTGTCCATGAAAGGTAATATTCTAGGAGCAACCTCTGCCTTACTAGGCTCTTGCCGCTTCACCCTCAAGACTCCTTCCTTGGTGCTATAGCCACTATTGTATCCAAAGATCAGAGGTACGTCTTGGCCATTGTAAGTCATAACCCTGTTCCTTACGTTGATGTGAATGTCTCTCTCAGCCAAGAAATCGACGCCAAGGAGGACTTCCTCGACAATATTCGCTATCAAGAAGTTGTGATACGTAGCCAGATTCTCAATCACAACCTTACATGTCACCTCTCCCAGGACTTGCTTGCTTTCACCAGTTACTGTCCACAACTAAGCTTTCTGCAATCATTGCACCTTCCCGCTGACGAAGTCACTGCAAATGATGGAATGTGATGCACCAGTAACCACAGTCAGCAAGCGCTCTTTCCCTACCACGTAGCCTTCAACAGTAACATTACTCGCTTTCCGTCCGAGTTGTGACACAGAGATTACGGAGCATTCATGTTGCTCATCTTCTCCAGCTTTGCGTTTACGTCCACTTAAATTACCAGAATTACTGGAGCCAGTGACGCAGTAGCGTGCTATGTGCCCTGTCTCCTGCTCTTCCAGCCGAGATGTAATGTGTGTCTTCTGTTCTTCCAGCTGGGAGCCATTTGTGTCTTCTGTTCTTCCAGCTGGGATGCCATGTGTGTCTTCTGTTCATACCGCTGGGATGCCATTTGTGTATTCTGTTCTTCCAGCTGTGTTGAAATGCTTGACGACATTTGAGTTAATACAGTCAACAAAGCGTTTGTGGCCACACTTGCCACTGGATTCGGAGGCTCCTTTTTCTCTTCCATTTTCGTCGATGCCTCCTCCACAAGATGGAAAACATAATCATCAACGTTGATTCCTTCCGCTTCCATAGCCTCTAGCAATCGTGACTGTAGCTCGAATGTATTGCCTGTAGTGCTTAGTCCGCGTTGTTCCAACTCAGTTTTGAGTTGCTGAATCTTTAATTCATTCAATTATCCTTGCAACCACTTTTATTTGTTTAACAATACCTCTTCTGACACCAATTGTGACGAATTCGATGATTCCTTGATTATTAATTCTGGGTTCGATCACTATAAAGTCAAATAAATACACGCACAGATAATGTAACTAATAGCTAGTTTTATTTACTAGTAAGCGTAGCCAACGTTATCTCTGTTGCCTCTAACTAGTGGTGGGAGTGTTATTGAGTTAGGGATGGTACATACTTGAGAATAATCGCCACAATATTTATATCGTAAATGTAAGCTATTTGAAAGAAAAAATCGATGCAAAATATCGGAACTTCATCTAATCGCTACCGCAATAATTAACAAATTAGAAAAAACATTGTAAGCAGCCATATGCAATGATCGCCTACTGTGCCACAAGTTGCACTGCGAATGAATTGAAGTACAACAAGTAAGGAAAGCGCTGTCTCCGGTTATAAGTGCCCGATCCTTACTTACAATAAGTACACATTCTGCAAAATTTGATGGTATTAATTTAAAGATACATTTCCCATACCCCGTTTATCGAAAAAATGTGTTGTATGAGGGCTATACGATATATTAGTCCAATCTTGACGATTTTTACTACACTTAATATGTATGTAATAAGTGCTGTTACTGATTTTCACTAGCCGTATTACCCAACCTGCAAAATTTTACGTTCCTAGCTTTTTAATTGCAAGAGTTATAGGCCAAAACCCCTTTATCGGAACAATCGATTGTATGGGAGCTATGCGTTGTATGGGTCCGATCTTGTTGATTCCGACAAATGATTAAAATACAAGGTGGCGCAAAAGTAAGCTTCCGATCATCGAAATATCTCTTAAACTGAGGGACTAGTATACTTATTGGTGGGTCTATCTCTTCTTCTTCTCATTCTTACAAACATCGGACCAAAGTTATAATACCATTTCGTGTTCATGAAAGGCATAAAAACATAAATTTAATACTTCTATATTGGCAGTAAGAACTAATACCGTTCGAAAACATTACAGCACAGGTATATTATTTTTGAGCGAGTCATGAGCGTTTCAAAAATATAAAAAAATATTCACTAAAGTGTTATGAATACAATTTCAATTTTAATGATATTTTAATATTATACGCAAGTCAAACATTCACATAAATAAGAAAAGGAACTATGTCCAGGGTATGTTCCGTGTGCTTCATCAGAAGAGGAACGAATGCAAAATTACACTTGTGAATTAACGCAGTTTAATAAAAATCCCTGAGCGACAGAGCTTAGCTGGTTTTGAGTATTCTTGGTTTTAGAAAATGTATAACTACACAAATATATAAATGAGGCTAGATTCCAACGCTATTTAACCATACATTTTGTTTGATAAATAACATGGCTTATTACACCAGATAAGAAGTGCTGTTTTCTTATTAATCATTATCTATTTCAAGACCGGTTATGCCGTTTTCGAGATATTATATAGGGTGGCTAATGAAAGCCGCTACCAAAAAAAAATTAAATAACTTTTTTTCTATTTAATGAATCTGGTTAATTTTTTTTTTATTTTGCAGATTGACTTTTACATTTAACAAAAATGGATAACTTGGACACTGAAACAAGAATTTGGATTGTCCGCCGCTATCACGCACTGGAGTCCGTAGTTTCGGTTCAAAGAGAGTATAGGCGCACGTTTGGCGGCAATCCTCCGAGCAGATGCACCATAATAAGACTTGTAAACAATTTTGCCGAGCATGGGACAGTCAACAGAAGACCTTACCATCGAAACCCTTCAGTTCGAACGGAGGAAACAATCGCTGCTGTAGCTGCTGCCATACAAAACAATCCACGTGTTTCGACAAGAAGCTTATCTGCTCAAATGGGTGTAAGCAGACAGTCATTACAGTCAATTATGCACAAAGATTTGGACTTATTCCCATATAAAATTCAAATGGCCAACAAACTGAACGCTGCAGACTTGCCGATTCGCTTGGAATTTTGCCAGAAGATGCTTCAAATGGTGAAAGAGGGTGGAAACATGTTGAACTGTCTTTTCATGTCTGACGAGGCCCATTTCGATTTAAACGGCAACATAAACAAACAAAATTGTCGAATATGGAGTGCTTCCAACCCACAGATACTCCATGAGACGGAATTGCATGCACTTCGTGTCACAGTGTGGTGTGCAGTTTCATCACGCTGCATTGTCGGGCCCTACTTCTTCGAAGAAAACGGTCACACCGTTACGGTTACTGGAGACCGCTACTTGAGCATGTTGAGAGAGTTTTTCTATCCAGAATTACGCCGAATGAGAATTTCTTTCAACTCTGTGTGGTTTCAGCAAGATGGTGCAGCTCCTCATATAGCCCAACCTGTTATGACAGAATTGCGACGAAAATTTCCCAATAAGCTGATATCCAGAAACTCCACATTCCGTTGGCCACCCAGGTCGCCTGACCTTACTGCACCTGACTTTTTCTTGTGGGGTTATTGCAAACAGGAAGTCTTCAAAGCAAAACCAACAAATTTAAATGAACTAAGGCAATCCATTCGAGAAACAATTGCGGCTATTCCTGTCTCAACTCTCCAAGCAGTAATAAACAACTTTTTGGTAGGATGCCGCACATGCATCGACGAGCAGGGGGGGCATTTAAATTCCATTATTTTTAAAACTAATTAAGCTATATTTAATAAAATTTAATGAGCTTTAACATGAATAAAAATGAATTCCATACACTGAAAAAAAAATTATTTGAGTTTCTTAATGTAGCAAAGTTCATCAGCCACCCTGTATATACACATACACAATACACGAATGTACGATATTTCATAATTATTACACTTCGAGAAGATTCATTACTGCCAATATAGAATTATTACATGGACATATGTAAAAAAGAAATACATAAAATGGAAAAAAATGTACCAATCGTCTTCTAGGGGCCTTACGACAGTACCGAACATTTAGTTTGTATAGCCTCTGTTTCCAATAACTCCAAATTTGCATGGATTTCGTATATCCTCCACCAAGCTTTGACATTCTGTGACAAATACACGACTAAAAATTTGAGCCTAATTAGAATTGAACTATGCCGGTTTTCGAAAGAATGCGCGTAATGAAAAGGGTATAAATTTTAAACCAGAAATGTTTTAAATAAAACAAGAATAAATAAAAATTGTATCAATTGGTCGGATTCGAACCGCATCAGTGTATAGTGCTCTACCCACTAAGCTACGGCGTCACATGTATGGTGTGAGAAATGTACACATTTGTATTGTGTATACGGGTTTCGCTGTGTATACGGTTTTTGCAGTTAAGTTTTAAATCTAAACCAAAAGAAAATAAATAATGCTTTGATCATTGCATTCCGAACCGACGCAGTAACTTCAAGAACGGCGTTATACTTCAAATTGGGATTTCCTTTATTTCGCTTAATAAAGCGCAGCTTGATGTCTTCATCTTCATTAGTAGTGGCACGTACACTTAAATTTTTAGTTTTTAGTAGTGTAAGCAGTTCTTCTGAGTTGATTGGCGTTTATATTCCCCTCACTGTAACCAGGGGATTGCGATTTTTGGTGTATTCAGCTTTGAGAGCAGCCGGTTTTACATACCGCGTTTTCTTCACAAGACAAGTTGCTCTGGACGAAATCCCTCAAAGCTTTTGTGGCCCCTTGCTGTTCACGGCCTATTGCCACCGCCGATCCAGTGTACCAGATACAGGCTCAACTAATAACAGTAAAAATACTGCCCAGCAACACTTCCCTATCCCTATCCCTGTCCCTATCCTTATCCCTATACCTATCCGTTTCCCTATCCCTATCCCTTTTATTCTAGATATGTTGAGATTTACCTCTTATAACTCGGTACCAGTTTTCAGCATTCTGCCACTAATAATTCCAAAGTGCCACGCCCCCTCCTCTGTTCCTCTTTTTCTTTCTTGAGGTGTTAGAGACTCGTTTTGTTGAACTCCTTACCAATTTTCAATGTCCTATCATAAATACTTCCAGAGATATGCAGTATGAAAATTTTCATTTGTATGGGAGGTGCCACGCCCACATTATCCACTGCTGCGGATTGTCAATCGAAACTATCCTCGGGCCCACTTGAGTATACAAAAAAATTTCATGAATTTCGGTACAGGGGTTTACAAGGACTTTAGTGAGAACGGACTTACGCACAGAAGATTTTTATATATTAAGATAAATGTATGGCGCGATATACTCGTACAACAGGTATATCATCATGAACCTCCAATAAGATTTGAAGCTTCTATGAATTTTTCCTTCAAATTGGCGGGACCTAAAATTTTTTGCCGAACGGCATGCAAAGCAGATGCATTCTTCTGAGCAGCCCTCAATGGCAGAAATACACCCGGAGAGTTTGCCAAAAGACTGCCAAAGGGCGACTCCATTTTGAAAACACTTTTTGAAACCACTTTTGATGTTACCTGTCCCGGTACTCGAACCTTTGACCTTCTGTGTGGTAGGCAACACCATGCGCAAAAAAAAAGACATTATACTTTAGGATTTTTCACATGTGTGCTCAACATTTTGGGGACGTTTAAAAGCTAGGCGGCTCGATGACCTCTCTTGCATCGCATTTGCGCGAATTTCAGCTTAACTGCAATGGACATACCGGCAATGCAATATTTGATGACAAAATTCTTGTGGGTGGGGCACAGATCGATTAATTTGTAGAACTTTAACTAACTTTCCGGTAACCTAGGACTTGAAACTTAGCACTTATTTCAGAACCCGACGAGAGTAAAATGTATACACCCTGAATTGTAGGGTATATTGTATATTATGTTAAGAATACCTCAACTTTTTGTCACATAGCAAGCATTGAACCCATCGTACAAAAGTTAAAGCTAAGGTTTGAAAGTTCTATGTGAATCGATGTGAGAGTGTGCTTCTGGGATATTACATATTAGCACTGTACTACAGAAAATATCGTGAAATCGAATCCGAGGACTTCTGATGTGCAAACGCAGTAGATGTATCAATAACTAACGAATTAGTCTGACGAAAAATCATGGCTGATTTAGAAATAGTACTATAACTATAGCCTATATATATTTGTTCCTTTTACCATTTTCCGTTAAAATGAAAAAAAAATTATTATTGTCAACTGGTGTTGCGCTCTCAAACTTACAAAAGTAAAACCAATAACGAAAATAGCATGTAAACATTTTATTGAATACGCGTTATTTTATTACCTTTATATTAAGTCCGTTACTTGGTTGTCCGCTCATTTCTTTTCAGCATAGTTACTCACGAAACCGACCCATCGTTCTGGCCGTCTATAGTCGTCGTAACCTCGCTGTGTGTATTATGGTCACTAGAGGCACCAACAAAAGTGTAAGTATATAAATTATAAAGATTGTTTATGTAAAATTTCATAAAAAAGGAATCTTACTTTTTCTATCCTCTTGATGTACAATTTATCGTTAAAAAATATTTAAATATAACAGTAATATCCAACCCGAACCGCAATTTTTGTGTAACCCAACTAACTAAGTATCAGTAAAGCTAGTAAAAAGATAAACCTAAATTATTTATGGTGTAAGTGAAACTTTGTATTCAACTTATTTAGAATGATTAATCTAATAAACCTTCTCCTGTAAAATTGTAAGGCCCTGGTAATATTCGGCCATTCCTTTTTTTAACTTTAGAGCCTCTGAAAAACCTAGTTTTTCTGACTGCAGTGTGTCGTTTTAATTTTTCCTAAATACCGCTGCTCAGGCTAATAAAAATGGTTTAGCTAATATGCGTGCAGACTAAGCTATGCTACAGCTCAGCCCAGCCCAGGGAAATGGGGTGGGCTTGCTTCGGCGCTTACAACGAAAGCGTTACTAAAAAATTAAATGTATGCAGAGCTATAATAGCAAAAGCAGCGAAATCTAACACAGCAGCAAATTCTTAGACATTCTAACAATCAACGGAAGAGGGAGGTAAACGCTGCAATTTCCCTCCTCTGTCTTTATTCGCTCATCCTGTTAATGAATACATAATTATTTCATTAACCCAATATCATATTTACTAAGTTTACCATAACAAATTCTTACACTTCGTCATAATCTTATAAATAAAAATTAATGTGTGTGTGAGTGTCCTTCATAGGCGTCCAAAGTACTTAACCAATTTTAATGAAATTTTCACAGTATATCCTTTGGATCACTGGTTACAGCATAGGCTATATATTGTTTTGGAAAAGTAGGCGGCGCCACGACCGCGGGCTATATAAAATTTCAATTCGTCATAACTCTGAAGGTATTTGGTCTAAATAAATGATATTGCTGAGTACCATTTAGGTACTTGAATTCTTGAATATTTGTTTATATTTGCCGTTAGGCGGCGTATTGAAGCTGGGTGTTAACTTGTACATATGTACATAGTTTAGAAGATATAGAGGTTAAACTTTCTTTGGTCTTGGTACCGCTTACTTTTTCAAAGGTTTTTTTTTATATATAGATCACATATCTATTTATATATAAAATATTATCAACTTGAACCAAATATATTCCTAGTTATGCCGCATTGCTATTTTAATTAGCCTGGGGGCTTTCCCAAAAACTATATACAGCCTGTGCCGTGTCCAACGAACTCCTCAACCAACCGTAAGAGCTTCAGAGAAATCGTAAATAAACTGTGGATATTAAGGAAGCACAAAAAAACACAAAATCTGTGGGCGTGGCACCGCCCACTTTTCTAAAACTATGTAAATCTTGACCAAGTGACACATATATATAAATATCATTAGTTTAGACTAAATACGTTAAGAAATATGACGAATTTAAATTTTATATAGACTGGGAGAGTGGCACCGCCCACTTTTCCAAAAAATATATATAGCCTATGTCGTACCCACAGAACTTTTGAACCTATCGTCAAAGTATCATAGATATCGACACTAAACTTTGGACATCAATGAAGCACAACAAAACAAACTATGCAAGTCTTTACTAAAGGTGACATTATGAGTATTATTAATTGGCGATCCTGCCAGGAGAGCTTAACATAACAAATCCTTGTGCGAAAGGAAATGTTAAGTTTTTCCAAATTAAAAGAATCAAGCATCTCAAAAAAGAGAGAAAAAATTAACAAAACAAGTGCCAATTTTGAAAGAAAGTACCTAAGTTTTTTTTAAAATGAAAGAACATAAAAAAGGGCAAAAAATACAAAGTACCACAAAAAATAAAAACGTGTAAAGACTAAAAAGGGGGAAAACAAAAAAGTATCCCAGTGCAAAAAAAAAACCAAAAAAAAAATTTTAAACTACAAAACCTTTGTGCGAACGTTTTCCTAATAAAAAAACAGGTGTCCTGCAACAGGGATAAAGTGTTAAGGAAATAAAAAAAACTCAACAAAACTAAAATATTTTATGAAAAGAAATAATAAAACAATCTTCAAAAAAAAAAAAACAGCAAAACTATAAGTTAAGAAATCAAAACCAAATTAAATAGAGGGACGTTGCCAACGTGGGACCACAGACAATTCAATTGACAACAACGTAGGAGGGCAACCAAAAACCAACAACGAAGCTGACGTAAGTTAAGATAATAAATAATATTAAGTAGAAGTAGCAGAATTAAATACGAAAGGCTTTTTTATTGTGACTATTTAGGAAAAAAAGAAGTAACTTTAAATATAAATAAAAGCGCAGTGGACGAACTAACTAACCAGTTTTCCAAAATGGCAGTCAGCAATATTTCTGCAGAAGATATCGCTAGGATAGTAGCTACACAAACTGCTAATCTTAGGGATGAAATTAACCAACTGACCAATCAAATTAAGACATTAACTAGTGCTACGCAAGTGACGGAATATCGTACACAAACTTTTGATGACGTAGTAGCGTGTACTGAAAGTTTAGACATACCAGTCACTACCAGAATTCTCTGGTAAATCTTATATTAGTTGGAGAGAGGCTGTAAAAAATTCTATGAGTTTGTTTATCGAAGGAAGCAGGAAGTATTTCGGAGCATTAAACATACTTCGAAATAAAATAGTAGGAAATGCCAATGATATCCTTACTAATCATGGCACTGTCTTAAACATAGAAGCTGTATTTGGTGGGCTAGACTTTGCTTACGCAGACAAACGACCAATCCACGTGATTGATCAGGAAATGAGTATATTGAGACAAGGATCGAAATACTTGATCGATTATTACAATAAAGTAAACCAGAAGTTAACACTTCTAATACATAAAAATTACAAAGCAAATAAATATTAAATAAAACTTTTAATAATAATTTACGGAGTCCTAGGAATAATACACAAAGGGGGGGAAATCAATTTCAAAACCATTTGAGATACCCACAAATGAGAAATAATAATAATACGAATTTCCCAAAACCAGAACCGATGGATACATCATCCGATAATCTGCCACTTGGCCAGCAAAAAACATTTGGTTATAATCATGCACCTCAACAAAAAACGTTCGGTTATAATCAATCATCCCAACCAAAAATATTTCAGGGTCGACAAAAAAATGATAATGCACAGAAACGGCAACTTAACCAGCCAGTAAAAGGAAGTATGAATTTTAGTGGTCAACCAAAGTTGAAAGAGCCACGAATAAATAATTTAAACGAGAATCATTTTTTAGACCAGGGCTCCACTTGCCCTACATTTTCTGAACAGATAGACATAGCGGAGTAGTAATGAGAATATTAATATATAGATACCGGTGCGACGAGTTGTTACATCACGAAAGGTATATATAACAACGGTAAGGAATTAGCAATTAAAAAGGGGGTAAGAACCATTCATGGTTCGACCATCATTACTTTGTACCATAATGTACACTTATTTGGATTTAAGGAAAGATTTTACGAAATAGATAACTTAGAAAGTGACTTTCTGGTAGGAGTCAAATTTTTGAAGAAGATTAAGGCAAACATAGATATAGGGAAAGCAGAACTTATATATGGAGATAACAATAAGGAAAAGTTATGTTTTGTGAACATGGAAGAAACTAACCATGGTGAAATATATAAAGTGAACTCCTTGGGACAAGAAAGTCCTGAGGCTCCCGCCGAAGTTTTTACCGGCAAAACGAAAAGTGAAAAATTAAACCCCTTGGGATTAAAAAATCCTAAGGTTCCCGCCGATGATAATTCCGGCATATTCAAATAAAAAATATATTGTGGAACAAAAGGGTTCTACAACGCCAACTGATGAGTCATACCAGTCCAAAACTAAAAATTAAAAAAAAACTTACATCAGAGAAAGAGATCCCTGAAGAATTTCCCAATAATATATTGAAAATAAATAATATACAATTTGAAGAAAGTGTTAGCAGTTGCGAATTTGCTGATAAATATATAAATAAAGAAACAAAAACTGTCAATATTCCGTTGTTGAGACAGGACGTTATTAAAATAATAGAAAAAGCTCATAGAGATGTAAATATGGCTCTACCCTTCAGAACTGATACAGAAGCGGAAATAAGAACTGAGGATGACAAGCCAGTATGGTCAAAACAATATCCATATTCTATATCTGCAAATAGTTTTGTTAATGAAGAAATTAAGAGTTTATTGGAAAAAAATATAATAAGGCACAGTAAAAGCCCATATAACTCGCCTGTTCCTAAAAAGGGAATAAATAAAGATGGAAGTCCTAAATTAAGGATGGTCATATACTTAAAAAAGCTAAATGAAAAACCCATATCTGATAGGTATCCAATGCCAAATCCTGAGGTTATACTTTTTAATTTGAGGGAGTCGAAATATTTTTCAACAATCGATTTGGAGTCTGGATTTTATCAGATACTAATGAAGAAGGAAGATATAGAAAAAACAGCGTTTTCGGTAAATAATGGAAGATATGAATATCTGAGAATGCCATGCAATGAATAATATTCTGCATGAGTATATTGGTAAATTCTGCCATGTTTATGTTGATGATATTATAATATATTCAAAAACATTGAAGGAAAATATAAATCATATAAAGCATATAGTTTAAACACTTGAAAAAGTTCATATGAAAATATCTATAGAAAAATCAAGATTTATAGAAGCGGAAGTCGAATTTCTGGGATATGTTGTATCTCACAAAGTTATAAAAACAGACCCAAAAAAGGTAGAAACAATAAAAAATTACCCAATCCCCAAAACTTTACGACAACTTAGAGGATTCTTGGGACTGACAGGGTATTATAGGAAATTTATTAGGGATTATGCATAGATAGCTAAACCAATAACGAAGCACTCGAAAGGAGAAAATGGTAAAATATCACAGTAAAAGTCAAAGAAAACAAACATTTATCTTGACCAGGAGGGAATAGCGGCTTGTGAAACATTAAGAGAACAAGTTGAATTAGCTCAACCAGACTTTGAAAAGAAATTAATTTTAACTGCAGATGCTTCCAATGTAGCGGTGGGTGCACTTTTATCCCAGGAGGGAAGACCTATAACATTTATATCAAAGACTCTGAACTCCACTGAACAAAATTATGCAACAAACGAAACAGAGTTATTTGCGATCGTTTGGGCATTGAAGGCATTACGTCATTACCTTTATGCCGTAAGGGATTTAGAAATTCACACGGAGAATCAGCCATTATCGTTTGCAATGTCGGAAAGAAATCCCCCAGGAGTTTTCGACAAAGATAGTTTATAAACCAGGTACAACGAATGTTGTTGCTGATGCATTATCTAGGCAACATTTGAATAATTTAACAGATACGAATAATGAAGATTCAGATTCAAGTGATTCACTTACAACTACGCAGCATTCGGCTGAAAGCAGCGGTGATTATCATATATCATAAGAACGAAAAAGCCATTAAATCAGTTACCACTCAGGAAAGAATTTCATGTTTTGGTAACAACAGGTATTTAATTGAATACGACACACCACAAAATATTATTCCCGTTCTCTCTGAATATTTGAACCCTAAAATTGGTGCGGGAATATATTGCACACCAGAAGTAATTTATGAAATTAAAACGGTGTTAAAAAACGCCTACCCAACTGCGAAATTTTTGCAGGCTAGCTGTTTTGCTAATGATATTATTAATAAGGAAGATCAAGCAATTATTATAGAGCAGACACATGACAGAGCTCATCGCAATTATAGAGAGAATATAATACAGATTCGAGAACAGTATTATTGGCCGCAGATGGTAAAACAATTTAAACAATATGCCAAAAATTGCAATATCTGTAATAGCAATAAGTACGAGAGACACCCAAAATTAATACCTATAGGTCAAGCTCCAATACCTAGTAGGGAAGGAGGACAATTACACGTAGATATATTTTTTGCCCAGAAATTAAAGGTTATTACTTGTATAGAAGCTTACTCAAAATTCACAGAATGTATAGAGAATAAATTGGATATGGATGGAAAAATTCTTGAGATTCTGCAGATATTTCCTAATATCAGAAGTATAATTTTGGATAATGAACCTAGTTTTTGTACCGCACAATTTAAATCATTAATGAATAGATTAAACATCCAAATTTTCTTTTGCACCCCAAGGCATAGCACTACAAATGGACAAGTGGAGCGAGTTCATTCAACAATAGTTGAAATAGCTCGATGTTTAAACAAGAACATAACTTAATAAGTGATTTGGAGGCAATCATAAGAGCAGTACAACAATACAATACATCAATTCACTCAGTAACGGGGAAGCAACCATATAATATTTTATTTAACAAAGAAAACCATTCTGATGTGGAAAATAGATTGAAAGTTGCGCAGGAAAAACTTTTGAATTTTCATAATAAATAAAAATTATTATCCAGGTGAAATAATATGCGAAAAAATTTTTGGAGAAAGGAATAAACTTTAAAACTTAAGCCAAGATATAGGAAACAAATGGTTTGTGAGGATTTAGGAGATAAGGTTAAAATAAGAAATAGAAATAGAATCATACATAAAGATAACATTAAGCTTTAATTTTTACGAAAAAATGGAACTTTTAATAATATTAATTGCAGTTATATGGGGAGTAAACTCAGATTTGATTGACTACACTAGAGAAAATGATGTACTAATAGAGGAAGGAAGAGAAGATGCCGAACCCGAGCCCACAATCGAAGATGATGGAATTGACGTTCCACAACCCGACTACAATGAGGTGCGAATAGCAATATCCCGATTGAAAAACAATAAAGCAGCTGGCGCTGATGGTTTGCCTGCTGAGCTATTCAAACACGGAGGCGAGGAGCTGGTAAGGCGCATGCATCAGCTTCTATGCAGAATTTGGTCGGATGAATGCATGCCTGAAGATTGGAATCTAAGTGTTCTCTGCCCAATCCACAAGAAGGGCGATCCTGCAAACTGCGCCAACTATCGCGGAATCAGCCTTTTGAATATCGCATATAAGGTCCTATCAAGCGTATTGTGCGAAAGACTGAAACCTGATGTGAACAGACTGATTGGACCTTATCAGTGTGGCTTCAGACCTGGTAAATCTACCATCGACCAGATTTTTACAATACGCCAAATCTTGGAAAAAACCCGTGAAAAAAGAATCGACACGCATCATCTCTTTGTTGATTTTAAAACCGCTTTCGATAGCACGAAAAGGAGCTGCCTATATGCCGCTATGTCTGAATTTGGTTTCCCCGCAAAACTTATACGGCTACGCAAAATGACCTTGAGCAACACCGCCAGCTCGGTCAGAATTGGGAAGTACCTCTCCGAGCCGTTCGAAACTAAACGAGGTTTCAGACAGGGTGACCCCCTATCGTGCGATTTCTTTAATTTAATGCTGGAGAAAATAATACAAGCTGCAGAACTTAACCGCGCTGGAACAATATTTTATAAAAGCGTCCAACTGTTGGCATATGCTGACGATATTGATATCATTGGCCTTAACAACCGCGCCGTAACTTCTGCTTACTCCAAACTAGAAAAAGAAGCGGAGAAAATGGGATTGGTGGTGAACGAGGGCAAAACGAAGTACCTTCTGTCATCATGCAAAGAGTCAGCGCATTCGCGCCTTGGCAACCAAGCCACTGTTGGCAGCAATAATTTCGAAATAGTAAAGGACTTCGTTTACCTGGGAACCAGCATTAATACCAACAATAATGTTAGCCTAGAAATCCGACGAAGAATCACTCTTGCAAACAAATGCTACTTCGGACTGAGTAGGCAATTGAAAAGTAAAGCCCTCTCTCGACGAACGAAAATAACACTCTACAAGTCACTCATCGCACCCGTCCTGCTATATGGTGCAGAAGCGTGGACACTAACAACATCTGATGAGGCGGCTCTGGGAGTATTCGAGAGAAAGGTTCTTCGAAAGATTTGTGGACCTCTACGCGTTGGCGACGGCGAGTACCGAAGAAGATTTAATGATGAGCTGTATGAACTTTACGCAGACGCCGACATAGTTCAGCGAATTAAAACACAGCGGCTTCGCTGGCTAGGCCACGTAGTGCGAATGAGCGAAGATGCTCCAGCCCAGAAGGTATTCTTACCGGCACCCGCCGGTGGAAGCAGAGGAAGAGGGAGACCACCACTCCGATGGAAGGACCAAGTGGAGACCGATATGCGACCCCGCGGTGTTTCCAATTGGCGCCAGTTGGCGCAACGAAGAAACGACTGGCGAGCTATGTTGGACGGTCAAAATCGCCCAGGCGGTTAGATGACCATTTAAAGAAAAGAAGAAGAATAGAGGAAGGAAAGGCAGCAATGTTTGAGGAATATGAATAAATTTTTCATTTAACTAATTTATCCGTTTTTCAAGAAGTAATTGAAAGTTATAAAAAACCGTATGATTTTGTTTTAATAGATGAAGATACAGTATATTTTGAAATATAATTGATGGAAACACTTTTAGGACAATTAACGGAAAAATTAAATAGACAAAAGAGAAGAGTTAATGAAATAGGAACATTGTGGAAATGGATTTCAGGAACACCTGACCATGATGACTTTTTAAGGATTACAGACAAAGTTAACGACTTAATAGAGAATAATAACCGACAATTTACTACAAACTCCCAAATATTTAAGACAATAACAGAATTAACACGTATAATAAATGACTTACAGGAAAGTGTAAGCAAGACAACAATAGAGAAACAAAGAAATAAATTTATTATAAATGAATTGGAAAATTTATTACAAACAATTACTATATCAAAAAGAGGTATTTTAAACCCAATTATATTAGATTTAGATGAAATAAACGAAATAATTAATCATGAGGTTAAGAATGTAACAATATCTGATTTAATGGATGTATCAAAATTCAAAATTGAACAAATAAATGACGTCATTATTATATACATTAAATATCCAAAAGTTATAAACATAGGTACTCTGTTCAATGTAGAAGCCATTGCGCAACAAGATGGAAAATAATTAATTGAAAATCAGGTAATTAAATGTGAAAACAAATTTTATGCAATAGACAATTGCAAAAAAGAATTAAATCAAGACTTTTGTATGATAAATAAAAATCAAACTTGTTTAACAAATATTTTAAATAACGAAAGAGCAAAATTTTCTTGTTTTGTTTTTTTTTTTTACAAAAATTAAAGAAAAAAATGAACAACTTAAAATAATAAAAGAGGGAGCAGGAAAACATAATGTAGATAATCACACAATAGATGGAATATATTTGGTTACTTTAAATAATAAAGTTGTAATTGACAATATGAAGTTTAAGAATCCTACTGGAAAAATTTTAAACTATTTAAGAGAAGGGAAATTTACAAATTTTTATATTAAAGAATATATAGAATCAAAAAAAGAACATTTAAAATTAAGAAATATTAATGTTTTAAATAAATTGAAACAGGAGATGCAACAGAATCCGATTTGGTGGTCATTTACTGCGGTTTTGGTGGTATTCTTACTAATATATGTTATATACAAGTTTTCGGTAATATTTCAAACTAAAATAAAATTGGAAAGAGAAAATCATAAAGAGGCCGTAATGAATGATATTGCTTTTAAAATTCAAAAAATTTCAGACGTCTACTCGAAAACGGGACGCTTCGATTTAGAGTTTTAACACCCAGCTTCAATAGGCCGCTGAACGGCAAATATAAACAAATATTCAAGAATTCCAGTACCTAAATGGTACTCAGTAAATTGCATCATTAGGCCGCATATCGGCATATGTAAACAAAGCGATCTTTTGCTTCTTTGTTATTGCAGCTGCGGTTATGATCTCGAATGGATGATTCAAGTTACTGAATTGTAATGACAAAAACATCCTGTTTACTTCATCGGATGTTGGCGCATCTATTCAGATGCAGTAGAAATTGATATACTTGTGTCAAGGCCAATTAGAATGTAAGCAACTTTGGAATTTAATAAATAAGTAGATTACAAATTAAGCTCAGTTCATAAGTTACCACGGTTCAGTGAATTCGGCCGCGTTCGCGGTAAATAAATTTTTAAAAACATTAATGATTTATGAGTATTACTAATTCACATATCAGTACCCGCAGGTGTGAGGGGAAACTAAATGGGGGTGGGGGAAAAACAAAAGTAGAAAGAAAAATTAAGCTCTATGGAGGGCGAGTAGTTTTTTTGAGTTATTTTTTATTTTATTTTATTATTTATATTATATTATTAGTTTAGAGAGGAAAAGGGGGTGTGCGGAGCACATGTTAAATAGGGAGCCCTTTTCTAATATTTATTTAATTATTATTTTATTTATTAAATTATTTGTTCTATATAGAACGGGGTGCAGTGCACCTGTTACACCTTGTATTTATTAATTGGGGGCGAGCACTGTTGGCTCTGAGGCATTGCATGGGATTGGCTTCCTCATTTTCGTTCTGAAAAACCCCGCTTTGGGATTACAAAACATAAACTATATATTTGGGATATTTTATAAGCTGCTTGCGAATTACAAGAGAGTGCAGCGCAAATAAAATAGACGAAGTAAATCGTTATAGCTTATGTCGCTTAAACACGTTGCTTCATAACAGTTATTCAATGAAGAAAAAAATTTATTTTTCAAATAAGAGTTATTTGTCAACGTTTATTTTATTTTTTGGGGATAAAAGTTATTTGTCAACATTTATTTTATTTTTTGGAAATAATAGTTATTTGTCAAAGTTTATTTTTTACGTTGCTTGATAACTGTTATGAATGAGAAATACTTTTTAAGTTTGAAATAAATTTTTGTACTTTTTCATAATAGTTTCTAGATGATAAATATATATATACATATATGTATATATGTATGTATATATTTTTCAATAACTACTATTTTTAAACGCGTCTTGTTTCGTTTGTTTGTTAAAAATTGAACTGTAGGGATACATTTGAAGAAGAAAATACACATTATCAAAATGAGGGATAATCTACAGGGGAAGACAAACGTGGGTTAACTTGATTCCGATTTTTCTTAGAAAAAGGTCCGGCAGACCATGGCATAGCCGTATAAGGAAGAAAGTCAGATTCATAGATACATACTTAGCAGCACATAGGAAGCTCCTTTGACACTCTCAATAGCTGAATTAAAATCTACTAAGATATGTCTTCCGTCAATCACGTCAAGATTTCAAGCAGTCTACAACGGTTGGGTGCTTACCATAGGAGGAACCCTTATCTCAGCCACTTGGATGCCCGGAAATAAGTTAATGGAGTTATATGAAGATATGAAGCATAGCAGCAACATAGGCAGGATGGGCAGAGTACAGCGATCGGCGGCGGTGCTTATCACGGGTTCACTTCCATCAACGCCCACAAAAGCTTTGGAGATCATGCTCAACCTACTTTCGGTTGACTTGTACGGTAAACTCCAAGCAAGCTATAGCGCAGTGCGACTGAATGCCGTTCAACACTGGAGCGACACCACATTCGGACACACAAGCATTCTGGAAACAATACCCAAAAATCTAAAGGTGGTGGATTACACTACGCCTACCGGCTATGAGCCAAACACCAGGTTCTCCACCAGAATCCCTACGAGGCACGAATGGGAGGACGTGCACATTCTAAACCCACATTCAACCTCCATCTTCACAGACGGCTCAAAGCTCAAAGGTAAGGTGGGCAGCGGCGTCTACTCGGAGGAACTTTCACTCTTCTTAGGCATCAGACTACCTAGCCACTGCAGCGTATTGCAGTCTGAACTTACATCCATAGAGGAGGCTGCGCACTGGCTGCTCTCAAAAAACTGCACATCAGTGTCTATATACAGCGACAGCCAAGCAGCGATCAAAGCCCTTCAGGGTAGCAACACTGCATCGAAGGTAGCACTCGACTGCAGGCAATCGCTCAATGAACTGGCCTCGAAGTGCCCCACAGCAGTGATATGGGTCCCTGGGCACAGAGACATGCCTGGAAACTGCGCTGCTGTTGAGCTGGCAAGGAAGGCCACAGAGCAATCAGAGGTGAACCTAACAAGGAACATCTCCACCCCTCTTGCCACGACTAAGCTCTGGCTCCTACGCGAATTCGAAGAAAAAGCTAATTCTAGATGGACTAGGGAGACGACATGTGAGGTGTCCAGGCAAACGTGGCCCTGCATATGTAGGAAACGGACCGAGTCCATACTCAACCTAAAACGATCCTTCTTAGCCCCCTTGATCGGGGTACTCACCGGGCATTGTCTAATGGGAATACATGCTGAGCGCATGGGGGCCCCTTAAAATGACTTCTGTCGCAGCTGTGGGGACAAGGAGGAAATAGGAAGTGTTGAGCACTTCCTCTGCAGCTGCCCTGCACTAGCCAGGACCCGTGCGGAGTGCCTAAACAAGTGCCTAATCGCTAGTTTAGCGGAGCTGGGCTCTGCCGAAATCGGAGACATTCTGCGCTTTATTAAGCGGACAGGGTGGTTCGACTTTAAGATTGTTTAACAAAGGAGGAAGGGTCGCAACCCGCTCAGTGGTATCACAATGGGCCATTTGGCCTGGAGCGCTTCTCGGTGATGCAGAGAGGCAGCCACCTTAACCTAACCTAACCTGCGGGTACTGTTATGTACATGGTTGCGAAAATATAGCGGTTTAACTGTTTTTTTTTTGTCTTGTTGCCGCTTACTTTTTCCAAGGTTTTTTTGATATATAGATCACATATATTTTTATATATAAAATATCATTAACTTGAATCAAATAAATTCCTAGTTATGCCGAATTGCTATTTTAATTAGCCTGGGGGCTTTTCCAAAAACTATATACAGCTTGTAACGTGTCCAACGAGCTCCTGAACCTACCGTGAGAGTTACAGAGACATCGACAATAAAATGTGGATATTGATAAAGCACAAACAAAACACAAAATGTGTGGGCGTGGCACCGCCCACTTTTCCAAAACTATGTAAATCTTGATCAGTGACACATATATCCAAATATCATTAGTAATTTATTTTGCCGGCTTGAGGTCCGATGTTTTCCATACAAAACATGGTGTTTTAATTTTGAACCAATACATTTCGGTTATACCCGATAAACAAACAACATAGAGCACAAAACAAAATAATTTACATAAACAAATATTTCTTAAAACATGAATTACATACATTGTTTAACACGTCCTCCCCCAGCGGCAAAGTGAGTTTGCAGTCCTTCCACATAATGCCTACGAAACCCTTACCATTACTTTATTACCATCTATTATATTGTATGCTGACATGTAATGAAAGAATTTCCGTTTTCTGCTTCGTAAAGTGTTTAAACTTCGCGAAAGTTCTTCTTTGCTCTATTGCCGTACATTCACACAATTATTCCATTACTAGTAGAGAGGTATGTAATCGGCTTTGTCTACAGAACGGCTATGCTTATGGGAAAGTAATATTGGTTGTAACTGATTCTTAAAGGGAAACTGTCTGCAAAGTATTGGCGAAGTATTGCATTTTGTAATGTGAATTTTCGCCGCTGGGCCCTGTTCTACGTGGAGTTGTTAACTATTTTTGTTTGTTATCAAATGTCTTTATGAGAGCGCGCAGTTTGCGACGTCCGTTTTAAAATTAATTCTTATGTTAGTCCGTGTGTTTAATATATGCAGCATTTCCAATGTAAATCTCTTTCCGTATTGTTGTTCTTGTTGAAGTATTTCTGTTTCGTCAAAGCTTGGCCAGTGGTGGTTGCTTGCACAGTGGGTCATGAGTGTCGTTTTTTGATTATTTATATTAATTTCGTTACAATATTTAAAATCAGATATATGTTGTGCTAGTCAGGTTTTCAATTTAGATTAAGTTGTTCCAGCATAAACTTTGCTGCATGATTCTTCGTCATTCCCATCACACGGATTTTATATATGATGTTACTTTTTTCCATTTTTAGTATTTTTGAGTTGGTTTGATTAAACATATTCTTTATTATAAACATCGGATGTCAAGAGACGCTCAGATAACTTAGGTACATAAGTCACTGACTTAAATATCTTCGTGTTTTCAGTTTTTCCTTGACTACTTTGTGCAACAAAATTTTTTAGAAGAATGTTATCCGGAAAATCATTGTTTTTTAATAATGTCATTATTTCATTCTTTATCTCATTGCGGTGAGTGTTACCTAATATTTGCAGCATTCTTCTTATACAGCCTATTGCTGTATTTATAATCATCGTTTTGGGATGTTTTGAATAAAAATTGATAATTCGTCCGGATGATATAGATTTCTTATACCATTTTAACTTCATTTGATTTCCTTGTCGGATTATAATTGAATCCAGAGTTTCCCCTCGTCCTCGAGTTCCGTAGTAAATTTTGTATTTTTGTGAAATGAATTTAGTGCGTCAAGTGTGCTTTGTACCTCGTTTACATTGATTTTTGCGAAGAGATCGTCCACGTATTTTGTTAATAATCTTGGCTTTCGTGCTAGTTTGTTCATTGTATTGTCCAACAGTTCTTCCATTACCATATCTGCAATAATTGGGGATTTTGGTGATCCCATGGGTAATCCTTTTAACTGGGTGTATATAGTGTCATTGTATTTAAAATATCTATTTTCTTCAATGCAGAACTTTAATATTTCTATGAACATTTTCTTCGGTATCTTTGTATATTTTTCAATTGTTGTCCATTTTCTGCTTGCAATGTCAAGTGCTAGCTGTGTTGGTATGCTAGGGAGTAGTGAGACCACGTCAAAAGATATCATCGTTTCGTCGTCACAAATATAGGAATTGTTGATCTATCCTTTAAAGTCTTGTGTATTTTTTGTATTGTATATTGAACTGGTAGCTACATTTTTTAAAATATCTGCAACGTACTTGCATAGCTTGTGTGGACCTCAAGCTGGTAAAATAAATTATCAAACATCATTAGTTTAGACTAAATAAGTTCAGAGTTATGACGAATTTAAATTTTATATATAGCCTATGCTGTAACCAGTGATTCAAAGAACATATATATTCATAAAAATCGGTGGAGTACTTTGGACGCCTATAAAGGACACGCAAACAGACATTCCTTTTTATATATAACACTGCGTTACAAAAACGAGCTTTAGTTCTGTCCTATGAAGAAAAAATAAAAATACACGTGTATCGGCGATTTTCATGTGCACGTCAGAATTTTTTTTTATGTATAAAGTATAAAGCTCGTAGTGTCCGTCTGTCTGCCTGTGTGAAAGACTTTGGATCGATTTTTAACCCTTTTTCCGTGATCCAATCGAGCTGAATTTTTGCAGGCAGACTCGTGGAAATGCCTGTATCACGTCCATTTCATTTTCATCAATTCTCAGATTATCCTGAATTTTTTTTTTTTAAATCATTTTTTTCACTTTTTTCTTCATAACGTAAAGGGGCTCCAAATTTTTAAACTACTAAAGCGTTCCGAAAAAAAAAGTTGTTTTTCGACCCATCCTTCTCCATATATTTGTAGTTTATCAATAGTAACTTTCTAACACTAAACTGATTATGACTTTTACAACACTTACAACTGGTATGACAGATGAAACATTGAATTGCACAATCAATATTGCATCATTTAAATTCGTTTAATTTATTGTTTGATACAACACACTCTCTGCCGTTTGTGTGTTTGTTCCGATCAGCTGACAGTTGAGCTACTAAGAGACGTATACTTTGACAATTGTTTTAAGTTCTGTTGTGCGAAAACGTATTTCTATATATTTCATCTGAGAAAAAATGCAGTGCCCGATTCGAAATAACTTTTGTTACATTTGTGGCTTATTCGCACCAAGTAAAAATCACAGGCGGGCAGACGGACACTACGAGCTTTATACTTTATACATACAAAAAAAAATTCTGACGTGTACATGAAAATCGCCGATACAAGTGTTTTTTATTTTTTCTCCCCTTTCCGAAAAAGTATATTTGGTTCATACGACAGAATGTGTGTAACGCGGTGTAAGATTCACTTAACATAAAACGATCTTCAGAGGTTTCGATTTTTTCAACAAACCATAGTAAAGAAAATGACACACATTTTTCAAGATTGCTGAATTTTATAAACCACTTTTTCAAAGCCAAAATATAGTAGCCGAAACCAGTTTATGGAAAAGGTTCTTAGAGCGACATAATCTTCCGCCAAAAACCTTTTCAACTTTTTTTCTTCGTTAAATAGCGCTTAACCGTCTTAACGATTTTGGCCGTCCAACATAGCTTGCCCATAAGTGCCCATTAAAACACAAGAAGTAATAGAGAAAATGTGTGTTAAGCAAAGAAAATTAAAACTCGCTTTATAAGTAATAATATTTTGTTGACTGGTATATAAACATGTTTCCGCGTAGATTCAAAAACATGTGGATATGTTCAATGTGTAAAAACTGAAGCATAAAACAACGAAGAAATTTACATTATAAGCTTTCACACAAAAACTGGAGTACCCACTACTCAATTTAAAATATACAGTAAGTTTATTTTTAAAATTTTAATAAATCATGAATAGCCCATGAAAAAAGGCCAGCAGTAATAATTTTTATGAAAATTATTATTGTTTTTCCAATTTTTTTTTTCAAAATTTAATTTAGTATTAAAAGTTTTTAATTAAATAGAAAAGGAAAATTTTAGAGACAACCGCCATAGCTTTTCCTATAGATCCATTTCTGGTAGATTTCTTCATCAGAGAAATTTTGGCATGCTCTGCTAACCATTAAGCTAACAGAGCGCTATTTTTCTATCAGCTAAACTCCTATTTCTATTCAGTTTACCATATCTACGATCTACTAATTAAATTATTAAAAAAAAAATAAACAATAATAATTTTCATGGATACTTTAAAAATATGCAATTCAATTGAATTCGATAAATTTTTAAAGTATCCATGCTAGAAATGAGCTCAAAGCCAACAATAATAATTTTTTTTCTGCAAGCGATGGAAAGTTGAGCACTTGTCCGAACTTTAAAAATTAGTTAAGTGGAAGCATTCGAAACAAAATATTGAGGTGGGGGATCTCGTTGTCATCAAGGACGACAACTCATTTCCAAACGAATGGAGGCTCGGTCGAGTCACCAACGTACTGGCGAAGATAACTGTGGTTCGTGTCGTTGACCTTACGACCTAGAAGGGTCAGATCAGAAGATCGTTGGTCAAGCTGATTCTGATCCCTACGGAGGGAATCGATGGCGAGAGGCTCGCTGCCTCATCCTAACTATCCAATCCATCTCCTTCCAAACCTTGTAAGTCTCCTTATCCCAAAATTCCACCGTTCACTTGCTACCCATAACGAAGCCACCACAAGCGTAACGCTGAAGGGCGAACTATTCTGCCACAGAAAAGTAAATGCACTCGATAGCAAATGCACAGAAAACCCAACGCAGAAAGGCGAAGCAATCTGCCACTGAAAATCTATCCAGCTGCCACGATAAGTTAGTAGCAGATGGTTCCCCACTCGTACACATCCCCTCCATACATACATATCCGTAAATATACTACAATACGCTATTTTTATTTTTTTTGATACGGAGTGTTTTGAGAGTCAAGCTAGTAACCATCAATGTTTGGTCATAGGGTGGTCGAAGCTAGTTGACATTGACTTTAGACAAAAGGTCGAGATGATAATCCAAGTTATATCGGATAACAATTGTTTCATATCTAGCAAGCTCAGCAATTCAAATTTAATAGCATTTAAGTTATTATTATATTTGTATCGCACATCATGAACTGGAAGAAAGTTCACCACAACGTGTAGTAATCAGTTGTTCGAAGAACAGCGACGGGAATTTTCAATGTTTAAGTTTAAAGTTATTAGATCGTACTATATAAAATGAGAGAGTGACACGCAGTTGGAATGCATCAATGTGTATTACAACGAAGCATCGGGTGGTAATGATGTGCCACGCGCAGATTTGGTCGATCTGGAACCGGGTCCGATAATTTCCGTCCAGATAATTTCGTTTTCGGACAATCTGGTGCCGGTAATAACTTGGCGAAAGATACTTAGACAGAAGGTGCTCAATTGGTTGCTTCTGTGCTCCTGCGACCGCCTACAAGGATTCCAACTTACACATTCCTTGGGCTGGGGCACCGGTTCCGGTACGGGAACTTTACGTATCTCAAAAATCCGCGAGAACCAGAACAATGACTACAAACTTAATTGTACCCTTACCTAAAGTATCACACAGAGGGCGGGCCCTACCATCATTTGGGGGAGGATACAGATGAAACCTATTGCATTGGTAAGGGAATGTTTGCGTAATCGAAAGGTGCCATATGTATAAAAATTAAAGCGTATTTTCTTATTTAACTACCAACCCAGATCTGATACAGCAAGTTTCCATAGAGCCATTAAAGAAAGGTGTGCACTTACTGCGTGTATTTCTATAGGTGAACTCAACCAATTAGTCATAAAACCATGTTGGTACGCCACGTATTTTTGATGACTGCGCGGCAAAGTATATTATGTATAGTCCCTGCGATCGTCATTTACAGAAATTACTTCATGAAAAGAAAAGACTGTTGTTTGGCTCAATTAGCTTACTCACATTTAGCATTCTTGCCAAAGTAAATTTAGCTTGCCTATGCCATCGGCTTCCATCCTTAAACCGCGTGCAAGTATAGAAGAATCGCAAAAGCATCGAAATCGAAAAAGTGAACAGGACCATTACAAAAAAATGGAGTTCGATAAGAACTCCATGCCACCCACCACATTCAAACTAAGAGATAGTGCTACAAATGAGATATCTGACTGTGAGGCACACCATTGTGCTAAGTCTTATATGCTCATAAGAAAATATTCTGAAATCACTTCAGTTCGAGTCCATGAAACGAGATAATGCACACACGAAAGTAGCTCCAATAGTGAGCAACTTAGATGATTGTCATTTGGCAGCGATGTAGTTATTGTATTGTAAAGTATGGGGGACTTTGTTGTTGATATGGCAAACCGCGATTAGTAAATATTTAGTGAGTAGGTCCAATATTTCGGGTATACACATGGATATGCACGAATTGACGTTCTGTTGTTATGCAGTCACGATTGTTTACTACTTCTTCTGATGTGATGTGTAGCAGGGTAATCCCTAATACAAATTTTTCCGAGCGAAGTAATTCTAAACAGTGAACTACATACAGCGGCTATAGTAGGTAAAACTATATTTTTATTTAATTTTATATTTAAAATATTTATTTTAATCAATCAAAATTTTTAATCTGAATAATAATTTTCTTATCCATCAAAAATTTTCTCTTTGAAAATATATAACTTTAAAATTAGAAATACACAAAGTATAAAATAAACAAGTAAAAGTTATCATTAAAATGAATGAATATACTCCCCCTCCAGGGAAACGAAAATAAATTTAAAATGCAATTAATTATTATTAAAAGTAACTTTTTTGGTCTTCTTTTTTTGTAGCGTATTTGAATTAGAAAGTGAAGAAGTAAGAGTGTTTGCTGGTTTTAATAAATCAATTGAAAAAGTTTTAATAGTGTTTCTATATTGTATTTTAAACGATTTATTTTGTTTGGAGATAACTTTGAATGGTCCGTCATAAGGTGCTTCTGAGTTAGATTTATGAATAACTTTAACAACAACAAAATCACAACTATCTAAACTTTTGGGAATAAAATAAATATTCTTTTTTGTGATGTATACCTTTTGAACGAACTAGAGAAAAATGTTGTCTTAATTTTTAAAGAATTTCATTTGAAGAATTATTTTCATTATGATTATTAGAAACAAAACTAATTCACCAGGCAGTCGAAGAGTTTGTCCATACACAAGTTCTGCAGAAGAACATTTCCAATCATCTTTAATTTATGTTCGTAAACCAAGAAGTATCCATGGCAAAATTTCAGACCAGTGAGTAGAATAATTTGAAGCAATAATAGTTGTTTTAAGTGTTCTATGAAAGCGCTCGATCATACCATTTGCTTGAGGATGGTATGGTGAAGTATGAATTTTATGTGCACCTAATAATTTGGTTAGTTCAGGAAAAAATTTTTTAGTAAATTGTGAACCTTGATCTACTGTTATGTTTAATGGAATAAAAAATCTTGGTACATAATTTTTAACGAAAGTAGTTGCTATGGTACTTGCTAAAATATCTTTAAGTGGATAAATTTCAGGCCAACGAGTATGTCTATCAATAATAGTTAGAAGATAACGATAATCTTTTGATATGGGAAGAGGACCAACTATGTCCATGTGAATATGTTCGAAACGACCAGAAGGTATTGTGATTTTCTGAATTGGAGTTTTTGTATTTCTTGTAATTTTAGACTTCTGACAATTAATACAATATGATGTCCATTCATTAATTTCTTTACGCATACTAGGCCAAAAATATTTTGTTTGGATTAATTTTCTAGTGGTTCGTATGCTTGGATGAGATAGAGACTGAATTTCGTTAAATATAATTATTCTCATAGAAAGTGGAACATATGGCCTAAATGGCTGTTGAGAAACGTCACACCAAATTTTCAAATTTATGATTGGAATATATACTTCTTTTAAATTAGTTTTAAAATTTGGATCAGACATAATTTCTTGTAACATTTTATCTGTTTGTTGTTCTTGATATAAAGTTTCTAAATTTATATCTTGAGTTGAAATTACGTTTACTTCTGGAATACGAGAAATGTGTATCGGCAACTATGTTTTTTTTTCACGTATATATTGTATATCAGTAGTGAATTTTGCAATATATTCAAGATGACGTAATTGACGAGGAGATCTGTCTACTTTAGAATTTAGAACAT
This sequence comes from Merzomyia westermanni, assembly GCA_949987695.1. Classification (NCBI taxonomy): domain Eukaryota; kingdom Metazoa; phylum Arthropoda; class Insecta; order Diptera; family Tephritidae; genus Merzomyia; species Merzomyia westermanni. Next base: position 112,564,922 of record OX465290.1, on the reverse strand, counting down.
GGGTTAAAGGATTATGATCGGTAAAAATGGTAAACGTTCTACCTTCAAGAAAATGTTTTAAATCTTTAACCGAATTGTAAATAGCTAAAAGTTCCCTATCAAAAGTAAAATAATTACTTTCTGTTGGAGTTAGTTTTCTTGAAAAATAAGCTAATAAGTTCTAATATCTTGTTAGTCTTTTGTTATAAGACAGCTTCTATTGCAACATTTGATGCATCTACATTTAAAGATAATCTACCATTTTTGTCAATGTGAGTAAGGTAGCAAAAGGTTTTTTAACATTTTTGAAAGCAATAGTGGTTTCATTTCCCCAATTAAGTTGTTTGTGTTTATTTTTGACTGAGTTCTGCTGCTAATATTTTAACATAGTGATGGTAATAATTAACCATGCCTAAAAATTTTTGTAATTTATTAATAGAAGTTGGTTTCTCAAAATTTATTATAGTTTCTACTCTTTCGAAAGAGGGTTTAATACTTGATGTATACTGGAACGATTTCTCGCCATCCCTTGTCAAATTTGGTTTTGAGACAAACCGGTTTCAGCGTTGTGCCATCATAAGTGTCGATTTTCGTTCTGATCTGTTGTTGTCGTTTGTCTTGTATTTATAGTAGGTAGCAGGTAACGTCAGCATGGGTGTCTGTTTATGTACGTGTGTGCATGTGTTGTGTGTGTACATTTAGGACCTTGACTCTTTTTTTAATGTTTCCGGGGGGGGAGGGCATAATAGACAAACTTAGGACCGTTGAAGTGACGAAGGGCAGCAAATTGGTATCTTTCGACATAAAAGATCTATACACATCAATACCACTAGCAGCGACATTGAACATAGTAAACTCTATAAAATACGTAAAACAAAAGATAAAGTAAAAAGTACGCAAATCACGAATACGGTAAGAACCACTCTACGTCAAAACTATTTTCAATTCAACAATAAAATATATAGACAAACAAACAGACTTGCGATGGGAAACCCAACATCGGTTATTCTTATGGAAGCGTTTATGCAAAACCTGGAAAAAGAGTATATACAGGAATTGAATTCCAAATTTGGCGTGTTATTTTACGCTAGGTACGTGGATGATATCATATGCGTTTTAACTACCAACAACGAAGAACAAGTACCGGAGTACCTCAACAAGCAGCACGGGAACATAAAATTTACAATGGATACCGAAAAAGACGGAGGAATCAATTATCTGGACCTCACAATAAGTATTGATAAAGCTACCAATGAATTCAACTACGACATATATAGGAAACCAACGGCCACCGACACAATAATACATAATACCTCGAACCACCCACAACAACATAAAAATGCCACGCTAAGGCACTTAGTACAAAGATTGGAAATAACACCTCTTACACAATCAGCATATAGAAGAGAGCTTGGAATAATATATAACATCGCTACAAACAACGGATATAAAAAAGCACTAGTAGATACACTCAGGAGAAACCTTAGAGAACAAAAAAGAAACAATGGAGAGGAAAGTACACAAACCTGGACGACAATGACATATACTGGAAGGGCAACACATAAATTAGCAAATTTCCTTAGAAAATACAACATCAACACAGCGTTCAAAACATCGAACAATTTAGGGCGAAAGCTAAGAACCAAAACTAACTCAGAAGATCCGTTTAGCAGCCATGGTGTATACAAGCTCACTTGTGAATGCCAGCACAGTTACATAGGACAAACAGGACGACAAAAGAACGAGGTTCAGAGAACATATTAGAGATTACAACAAAAAGATACGGAATCCAACCTTCATACCAGAGTCCAACTTTGCGAATCACATGGCTGAGAATAAATGCCCCCCCCGGAAACATCAAAACAACAGTCAAGGTCCTACATGTACAAGCAAAAGGCAGACGTCTGAACGTACTCGAAAACATGGAAATCTACAAACAAAAAACATTCGACGGTAGAATAATAAACGAACAGACAAACACTGTTTCCGACACAATATTTGAACCTTTAAAATTGGTTTACAAAAAACAAAGCAACTACTCAGGTACAACAAACTCACACGCACCGACACATAAACACAAAACAGCAAAAGATCAAAAACAACAAACAAGCAAAAAAAAAAAGGTCAGACAACAAAAATCACCAAGTTTTACCTGCCTCAGTCAACCACACAAAAACCGATCGATGCAAACCACCCCCGTTTCTGAATGTACACACACAACACATGCACACACGTACACAAACAGACACCCATGCTGACGTTACCTGCTATCAACTATCAATACAAGCCAAACGACACAAACAGATCAGAACGAAAATCGACACTGATGATGGCACAACGCCGAAACTGGCTTGTCTCAAAACCAAATTTGACAAGGGATGACGAGAAATCGTTCCAGTATACATCAATTATTCACCCTGTCGGAAAAACAACAAAACAAAATAAAACAGGGTTGAATACCTTGATAGGAAATTTCATAACTTAAAAAATTTAATCTGTCCACACCAAAAATACATTTAGAAGGTTTGATATTTAAATTGTATTCCTCAAGTCGTTTAAATATCATTTTCAAATGTTCTAAATGTTGGGTTTCACTATCACTAGCAATTAAAATATCGTCGATATAAGTGAATACAAAATCAAAATCAGAAAACACTTCATTAATAAAACGTTGAAATGTTTGATCACTATTTCGTAAACCAAAAGGCATACGAACGAACTCAAACATTCCAAATGGAGTAGTTATTGCAGTTTTGTGGATGTCTTCTTCTGCCATACACGGAGAGAAATATCAGCAAGAATATATTAAAAATTAAAGAAAAACTATGAAATTTTATGGAAATTATAATAAACATTACTGTAAAATACTAAAAAGTTTTGAACGTTTATTAAAAATTGAAGAATATCATAGGAAATTCTATAGTCTATAGTAAGCACGAACAAGAGCAATCTTGAAAAAAATTTGTTTGTTTTTCAAATCGATAGTTAAGTCGTGAATGTGTGAAGGATATCGATCCGGTGTAGTAACAAAATTTAATCTTCTATAATCGCCACAAGGTCTCCAATCATTTGGTTCTTTTTTTGGAACAAGATGAAGTGGAGCGGCAATTGGAGAATTTGATGGTCGAAATATGCCAGTTTTAACTAAAAACTCGAATTCGGTTTTTGCAATTTTGAGTTTAATTGGATCAAGACGTATAGGTTTAGCGAAAGGAAGTATACCTTTTGTTTAAATCCTATGAACCGTATGGTGTTTCACTTCTTTAGTGTAGTCTGGTTCACAGGTAATTAAAGGAAATTCGTTTAATAATTTAGAAAATTTGTTTTCCGTACTTGGAATTCTAAGAGAGAAAATATCACAAAAACCCGATGATCCAGAAACTCTTAATTTAGTAGTCGAATCTATAATTTATCTATTTTTAATATAAACTATAACTCCAAATTTTTCTAAAAAATTCGCGACTAAAGTTGGTGTAGTTATATTTGCAATAATAAATGGAAATTCAAAATCTCTTCTTAAACCAAGATCAATTTTTAAAAGTTTTGTTCCAAAAGTTTCGATAGAAGAACCGTTCGCAGCTGATAATGTAAGATCGGAATCACGTTTGTAGTTTTGAATTTAGAAAATGGAATAACTGGTACTACTGCACCTGTATCGATAAAAAAATTAAGATATTAAATCTATCGAAAACAAATAGGCGACGAGATGGTTTGGGAATGTTTTCATTATCTGTCACCGTCATAATGGAACGATTTAATTTAAATTTTGTTCAGAATTACGACTATTGTCATTATTGTTATTAAAATAACATGGTTGAATGCATTTTAATGCATTATTTTTATATTTCCTATGATACCAACAAATGATATCGCTAAAGACAACGGCGAAGTAATTTATCTTGGTGATTTTAATTTATGTAATATTTCCTGGCTTAACAATAATAGGACTCTAGCTCCAGTAAACCTGAAGTCAGACATTGACTTGTTTTTTACAAGTACACTGTTGTCTAATGGGTTTAGTCAATGTAACGCTGTATTAAATAGCGGTGGCAAAACGCTAGATCTTGTGTTTGTATCAAGTGACCTTAAGGCTAATTGTAGTGAATACTTTTCACATTTTTCATTAAATTGGTTTCACCATAAAGCACTTAATATCAGTTTTGAATTTTATAACTTTGATCGCGTTGCAGTTGATTCATTACAGCAATACGACTTTTTAAAAGCTAATTATCCTGCGATTAATGACTTTCTTAACTCAGCTGATTGGTTATTTCTGAACCCAGCAAATAGTCCGCTGTTATCTTACAAAGATTTTCACTTGCTACTAACACAAGCGATATCAAAATATGTTCCGCTAAAACGCAAATCCGCAAATAATAAACCACCTTGGTTTAACAAACTGTGAGGTGGGTTTCATCGAAGGCTGGGGTAATCCTCAGCCTATCCAGAGTCGAGTAGAGGTCCCACTTCCTTTACTAATAAGAACACGGTGATTTGATGGTGTTATTTCAGTCGGACACACACACACACAAGGGTATCTAGTCGGGTACGAGGAATAGGATATGTCAGTAGCGACGTATAACGTGGCTGGTAGGGTGGATCGGTGCTGATCACGGATGGCGGGTTGGTGGATCGGTATTAATTACCGATGACGTGTTGGTTGATCGGTATGAATCACCGATGACGGGTTGGTGAATGCCGGTGGAGCGGTGCAAGTCACCAACGACGGGTTGGTGGATGCCGGTGAATCGGTGCCAGGTTACCGATGACGGTGGAACGGTGCAAGTCACCAACGACGGGTTGGTGGATGCCGGTGAATCGGTGCCGGGTTACCGATGACGGTGGAACGGTGCAAGTCACCAACGACGGGTTGGTGGATGCCGGTGAATCGGTTCCAGGTTACCGATGAGTTTCCGGTTGGTGTAAGGCGATGGCCCGTGAGTACACACCGGTAAATGTATTTAGTGGTCCCGAAGGACTCACCACTGGTCTTGGGAACGAAGGTGCAACCGTTAGGGTGCTTCTCTACGTCCCGTAGACGCAACCAAAAAGTTGATCGATAGCGGAGGGTTGTGCAGGGTAAGGGTGGAAGTTTCTCACGATATGTTGTGGTACTTGCCGTCTCACTTACCGAAACCACACTTTCGACAATTACTGAAGCGCTAATAATCTTCTTATACATAAGGTGGGATGAACTAATTGCGAATTACAGGTGCGCATAAGCATTTGATTCGCATGAACGAAATCATGCTAGGCGCTCACTTGCTTTGTGCTTTGCTTGCCTTTTCTTTCGCAGTGGGCGCGTGTGTGGTAGTAAGGTAGAGTGTAGGTGTGAAGTGTGTGTAATGCTACTTAAAGCGGCATTACAGTCCCCCTCCTACTTCGGGCAGCGTGTAAACGCATTGATATTCTGGAGTTTTGGTCCTTCGACCTGCACTACCTAGGGTTAAGCACTGGTATTATTTACCTCCGAAACTAGTGTTCGAAGGCTCGGACGGTGTGTGTGTGTGTGGTGACCTGTATTATTTATTTAAAAATTTAATTTTTTTTTTTCCAAATTACATTTCATTTAACATTTTGTATATATATTTCATTCCTTTTACATTTCATTTAGATAGCGAACATTGTACAAAAATGAAAATTTGTAAACAAAAAATGGCTACATTTCATAGTATTGTAATACGTAAATACATTCAAAAAACTGCGTAACAATAAATCAATAATAATAAAAAAAAATTGTGTATGTTCAGTCTCGTTCGGTGAAACGAACGTATGCTACTTGACCCTCATAGCATACGTCCGCGCCCTGTTCTCTGACGTTTCGGATCAGATACCTCTTCCGCTTATACTGGTGGAACCACCGCCTTCGCTTTTTCGTCGGGCGTTTCAAAGTGGACCCGTATCGGCTCCCCTTGGGTTATTTTAATCCCCTTGATTACTGTCTTATTGTTCGGCCACGGCACGGCTTCGAAAGGCGGTATCCATGGTTTTACCGCCTCTGGATTGTCTCCCTCTACCAATTGTATTTTCATTTGTTTTCGCGCCAGCTCTGCATGAGTGCTTGTCTGTAATGAGAAGGCGTGTGAAATGTATTTATGTTAATTTGTGGGACGGGAGGGTTGGGCTATGGTTGGGATCGGGATAGTGCTTCAGGTCTTGTAGGTGGACATGTAGTGGTTTGGCCCTTGGGCGGTTAGCATCGACTATGTTCACGGTGTTGGTTGACATGTATTCTTTTATCGTGTATGGACCCGAAAACTTTGGTGCCAGTTTTTGGGCAAACTTGTTGACTGCCGAAGAGAGCGGGTGGTCACGTTTCATTATTCTCTCTCCTACTTTCGGTTTCCAGACGCGACGGCGTAGGTCATAATATTTCTTTTGTTGTTTTGATGCCGCGACGAGGTGTTCTTTGATTTCTTGCCATAATTTGGTGATTACTGGTGGTGTGGTTGGCGTTTCGTCAGGTACTGCCCCCTCGTTTCTGATCTGGCACGGCGCTAGGAGGTTGCGCCCAAAGTTTATTTCCGCCGCCGAAGTTTTGGTCGACTCGTGTTGCGCTGTATTAATGGCGAAAGCTATCTCCGATATGTGTTGGTCCCATGTGCGGTGGTCATTCTTCGAACGTTGGGCGATCATGGTTTTTATGACGCGATTGGCTCGTTCGGTTGGGTCTTCATGCGGCGCGTAGATGGCCGTTAGCCGGTGTTTTATCTTGTGGTCGTTCAGGAACTCCGTCAACACTTTCCCAGTGAATTGTTTTCCGTTGTCGCTTAGAAACACCTTCGGGCACCCATGGCGGTAGATAATCCTTTCGCGCAATGCTTTAATCACGGACATGGCGGTGGCTTGGCGCAGGGGTACTAGTTCCACCCACTTCGAGACCTTGCCCACCAGCACTAGCAAGTACGAGTTTCCTTGTTTAGAACGTGGCAATGGTCCGACGAAGTCTCCGGTAACTATTTCCCATGGATGGGAGCACGGCATCGTTGCCATTGGCCCGACGGGTCGTAGCTGTTGTACTTTATACTCTGCGCAGCTCAGGCAAGTGCGCACGTGGTTTACCACGTCTCTGTACATGCCTGGCCAGTAATAATTTTCCTGTGCTCGCTTCAGTGACTTCTTCGCTCCCAGATGCCCGGCGGTGGCGGAGTCATGTATTTCCTTCAGGATGTCATCTCTTACGGTGTGGGGTATACATAACTTCCATTGTGGCGAGCGGGATAGTTTGTTCTTTGGCCGGATGTTTCGAAAAAGTCTATTGTCGATTATCTGGTAGTCGGGATAACGGTGCGGGTGGCTGGTAACTTGCTTTACCTTGTTTGCGTACCAATCCATCCGGCGAGCCTTAATCGCGTGTAGTACGTCGTTGTCAGCTTCCGTTGTCGGCAGCGGGCATCGGGAGAGCGCATCGGCGACGGCATTGAGCGTTCCTTTTCGGTACTCAATTTCGAAATTATATTGTTGCAATTCCAAAGCCCACCTTGCCAGTCTACCGGACGGATTCTGCAGCTTGTGCAGCCATTTCAAGGAATGGTGATCGGTGAGGACGGTGAATTGGTATCCTTCCAGGTACGACCTCATTTTTCGAATACCCCATAGCACCGCTAGACACCCCTGTTCCGTGGCAGAGTAGCGTTTCTCCAGGCTAGTGAGGCTACGGCTAGCGTACGCTATGACTCGCTCTTGCTCACCCTGCCGCTGGAACAGTACTACACCAAGGCCCTCGCCGCTGGCGTCTGTTTGTAGAAAGAACGAGTGGTTGAAATATGGGCAACATAGTACCGGTGCGCTGGTCAGCCTGTCTTTAAGGGTTGTGAAAGCTTCTTGCTGTGCGTCCTCCCATATCCAGTGTTGGTTTTTTTTAAGAAGCTGGTGTAGTGGTGCTGCGATTGTCGCGAAGTCGGCGATGAATCGACGGTACCAGGAGGCGAGGCCGAGGAATCTTCGTAGCGTTTTTATGTTGGTTGGGGCGGATATTTGTTGTACGGCTGATATCTTAGCCGGGTCGGTGTGAATGCCTTCCGCACTAACGACGTGTCCCAGATAGTTGAGCCGGTTTTGCATGAAGCTGCATTTGTCAAAGTTGAGTTGCATCTGGCTCTTCTGGAGCCGTCGAAATACTTCCTGTAGGTTGCCTAGTATGATGATGTCGTCCAGATAGGCGAATACTTTCGGCTGAAGCTCCGGCCCCAGTATGGAGTCGAGCGCTCGTTTGAACGTGGCTGGTGCGGAGTGGAGACCGAATGGCATCACTTTCCACTGAAACAAACCTCTTCCGGGGACGGTAAATGCTGTGTATTGCCTTGATTTCTTGGCCAGCGGTATCTGCCAGTATCCGTTTTTTATTTATTTATTTATTTATTTATTTCAGTCTATTGATTTATAAATCTTACAGACTAGACAGTTTATCACATTTATATACATAAATAAATAAAGCAAACTTAATTAAATATTGTAAACAAACATAATTTAAATGTATAAAAACTCGAACTTAGATCAATAACATTTGCGTAACTATTACAAATACGGATACATCTATTAATGGGTTCATTGAACGAGGAATTAGTTGTACTAGTTGAATCAGCAAATAAACGGTTAGACCTCAGCGTTCTTGGGGGTATATAAACATTGAACAAAGCCTTTAGGTCAGCACAATCAATATTATGGTTAATCACATTATACACAAATAACAATGCACAGCAAATTCTACGGTCATGTAAAGATTGTAAGCCAACAAGCTTCCGCCTGCTAATGTAAGGCAGAGGACCGCCTTCAAAGTTAGTATTATATAAAGCAAACTTCGTGAAGACTCTCTGAACTCTTTCAATTTTTGCGGAGTATATATCATAGTACGGACTCCACACCAAAGAACAGTATTCTAACCGACTCCGTACAAGAGAAATAAACAAAGATTTGAGGGTGTTCGGGTCCTTAAAGTCCCTAGTATTCCTTTTGATGAAACCTATCAATGCAAATGATTTCGATGTAATGAAATCGATATGTTTATTGAAGGAAAGCTTGGCGTCAAATATCACACCCAAATCCTTCAAGTCAAAGAGACGATTGAGCACATTAGTATCCAAATAATAGTCGAATAGGATTGTATCCGACTTCCTAGCATACGTGACTATGGAGCATTTGTTAATATTTAAATACAAGTGATTTAGACTACACCACGTTTCGAAAGACGTTAAGTCATGCTGCAACTTTTCGCTATCGGAGATGCTATCAACTTTCAGAAAAAGTTTGACATCATCAGCAAACATTAGACAATTCGCATATTTAAAGTGAAGGAGTAGATCGTTAATAAAAAGTAGAAACAACAAAGGGCCGCTGTGAGTTCCTTGCGGAATAACTGACCACGCATTGACACAAATGCTGGACGTGGTGGACCCCATTTTTACGAATAGTTTTCTACCACTTAGAAAACTAGAGAAAAATTCTAATAGCTCACCAGTAATGCCGTACATCATTAACTTATGCAACAGAACTACATGATCCACCTTGTCGAAGGCTTTAGAAAAATTGGTATATATCACATCAAGCTGTGACTGACAATTGAATGCTTTAACGATCTCATGAGTGACTAACAGTAGATTAGTACACGTAGATCTACCAGGCATAAAACCATGCTGGCAATGACTAAGTATGCTACCTACATGAAGAAAAAGTTTCGATTGAATGACACTGTCAAACAACTTTGCCATTGTGCTCTGCTTCACTATAGGCCTATAGTTGCAAATGTTGTTTCGGTCACCTGATTTAAAAATTGGATGTATAGAGCACACCTTCCAGTCGTCAGTAAAAATGCCGTTGGAGAGACACGCATTAAAAATACTGGTGATTGGACGCACTAAAGCATGTGAACATGTTTTAAAAAATGCGGAACAAAGTCCTTCGTTGTCCAACTTTGTGCTGAACTTTAAGTTAGAAATTGCAAGAGTCACATCACACTCGTCAACTACAAACGTTGATATTGGCGGTAACGATGGAGAAGCTAAGGTAGGAAGAGATTGGCTGTCGTATACTTCATAGACCTCCTGGAAAAATTCAGCGAATAAATCGCATGAAGCCTCAGGGCTATCAGAAATTATCCCATTATATACAAAGGTGGTTGGAAACCCATTCGACTTCCTTTTAGAATTAATGTACTGCCAGAAGGATGACGGGTTAGATTTTAGACCTGATTCAACTTTAAACATATACTGTTTGAACAAAAATTTATGAAGGCAGTCAAAGTCTTTACGAAGTCGCTCGAAATTTTGAAAAGCCCTCTCACTATGACTTAGTTTGAAGCATTAAAAGGCTTTATTCTTTTTATTTTTAAGATTACATAAGCGTTTATTAAACCAAGGTGGTTTATTATTTGCAGATTTATGTTTTAGTGGAACAAATTCGGATATTGCATGAGTTAGTAACGAGTGGAAAGTTTTGTAAGATAACAGCGGGCTATTTGGTGGGTTCAGAAATAACCAATCAGTTGAATTAAAAAAAAGCTTTTAAAAAGTCGTATTGCTGTAGCGAGTTTACTGTAACGCGATCAAAATTATAAAATTCGAAACTGATAATAAGTGCTTTATGGTGAAAACAATTATTAGAAAAAGGAGAAAGGTTTTCAAAACAGTTTGCCTTAAGGTCACTAGATATAAACACGAGATCAAGCGTTCTACCACCGCAATTTACTACAGCGTTACATTGAATAAACCCATTGGATAATAGAGTGCTTGTGAATAATAAATCAGTATCTGATTTAAGATTAATTGGAACTAGAGTCCTATTAGTATTAAGCCGGGAAATATTGCATAAGTTAAAATCACCAAGATAAATAACTTCGCCGTTATCTTTAGCGATATCATTAACGTAAACCAGATTATCCAAATGCTTATTATATACTTCAATATTGCTGTTAGGTGGAATATAAGATAATACAGGGTGTTTTTTTTACAGGTTTGTTTTTCGAATAGAGATAAAACTGGCATTTTGTGGTCAAATCTGGCAACTCTAATGTCATTTATGTTCAGTTTGGTTTGCCATTTCATCATGAACAGGTTGACAAAAGAACAACGCTTGCAAATCGTGCAAATTTATTTCGAAAATAATGGTTCAGTTCGCGAAGTTTACCGTGAGCTCCGTCCATTTTATGGTCGACATAATCGTCCATCAGAGCAATTAATTCGGTTAACCATGGATCGTTTTCGCACTACGTTTACTCTATGTGATAATACGCATCCGCAGAGACGTCGAACAGTGCGCACCGAAGAAACAATTGCCGCTGTAGAGCAAAGTGTTGAAGAGGACCCGAATTAATCGATTCGCCACCGTGCACAGCAATTGGAGCTTTGTCCATCAACTTTATGGAAGATTTTGCGCAAAGATCTTGGCTTGCGACCTTACAAGATCCAGCTTGTGCAAGAATTAAAGCCGCGAGACCATGCAATGCGTCGTGATTTTGGTGTATGGGCCGAAAATGAGATTGATTTCGATGCTGATTTTCATCGCAAAATTTTGTTCAGTGATGAGGCTCATTTTTGGTTGAATGGCTACGTCAACAAGCAAAATTGCCGCATTTGGAGTGAAGAGAATCCACATGAGACCCTTGAAACGCCATTACATCCACAAAAACTGACTGTTTGGTGTGCTCTATGGGCTGGTGGAGTCATTGGGCCATACTTCTTCCGCAATAATGCTGGAGAGGCAGCTACCGTTAATGGAGACCGGTATAGAGCCATGATAACCGACTATTTTGTTCCCGAATTGGATGGCATGAATGTGGATGAGTTGTGGTTCCAACAAGACGGCGCTACATGCCACACAGCGCACGTCACAATCGATTTATTGAAGGAAACATTCGATGAGCGCATAATTTCGCGGAATGGACCTGTCAATTGGCCACCAAGGTCGTGTGATTTGACACCATTGGATTATTTTCTTTGGGGATATGTGAAGTCGCTCGTCTACACCAACAAACCAGAAACGTTAGGGGAATTGGAAGCCAACATTCGTGGCGTTATTGCCGACATACGGCCCCATATGCTCGAAAAAGTGGTTGAAAATTGGACCTGTAGAATTGGCTTTATTCGAGCCAGCCGCGGCGGCCACATGCCCGAAATCATATTTAAACATTAATGGCATAAAATTATCCTTCCAATAAAGCCAAATTGATGGACCTTAAAACGATTTTCTTGTGTTTTATTTCAATTCGAAGTTCTATACCCCTAAAAAAACACCCTTTACTATAAATAGAGATTTATTACATAACGTTTTAATGCGCAAACAAATCTGTTCACATGAACCATCGGCATGAGGCAATGCTATCATTTGGTTGCATAGGTCCGCCCTTATGGCCAATAAAACACCGCCCCCTCTAGATAACCCTGATGCAATTGCACAGCGATCCTTTCTGTAAACCTGATAATAGCTATCAAAATATTCCGATGAGGAAAAATTTTCAGTTAGCCAAGACTCAGTTATGGCGATAATGTCAAATTCATGCAATGATGTGCACTGATGAAACTGGAGGGATTTACTACGCATACCACTCACATTCTGGTAGTAAAGAGAATATTTATTGCTTGGGCGTCTTGATGAGCTAGGCATCGTCAGATTTGTGGAGTTTGTACCCCCAATCATTGAAAATACTGAAAAGGTCTCACCTTCACGCCGGCTGGCCACAGCGAATGGTCGAACAGCTTGCTATAGTGATTCGACGATACTCCCAACTTGAAATTGATACGCTTTAACGAGTCAGGAGCCACATCTTTTTTTACCAAAGCAAAGCAGGAGATTTCATTTAAATTAATAGCAGCATTTTTCACGACATAATCTTTTATAATAGCAGCGGTTACTGATGATTTAAATGAGGACAGGTGTACATATTTAGTGCGAAAAGCAACTTCCAACTCATTAGATGTATTATTCCCTCTAACCACATTATGCGAAGGAGAATTTTCTCTACTGGGCATGCTGTTATTTTCCCTACTGGGCACGTTGTTGTTGAGAGGCAGCTCTACATTGAGATTTACAGCAGCGACGGCGTTATCAACTATTGCTTGCATTGCTTCATTGGGGGTAGTTGACGAAGATGGTAGAGATAAACCTGTAACTATAGGCGAACCGGCAGTGCGCTGAGAGCGGGACTGCACTTGCTTCTGTACATTTTGTTGTTGCTTAACTTTATTATTATTATTCCTGCGCCCCTTACGCATCACCTTAGTCCATTGCCCATTATCTTTTTCAGCAAGTTCGACAGCGTCAACAATAGGCTCATGGGATAAAATATTGTTATTGGATGGCTGGATGGGTCGAATGTTATCATTCACCATGTCTGCGTTATTACCAATATTAGCACTTTCAGGCATTGAGCTTGTACCAGCGTCAGCATTACCATTGCTGTTATGTATTTTATTATTATCTTTATTTATATTATTGTTACTACGAATCCCCATATTTTCCACTTCATTCGAGTTCGCATTAGAAGAGGTAGCAGCATCATGAGGCAGAATATTCGACGGTGGATGAGCATAAGAAGCCGTACCAGTCTGGTTGTTGTTTACATTACACAATTTCTCAAATTGCGTGCGCAAAAGAGACAAAATAGAATTGTTCTTAGTGAGCCTACGAATCTGTTTTATCACGCAAGCACTTATTATCTTTATGCAGAACAGTCAAAGCCGAAATCAATTTAGAGTTAAAAATTTTCAACTCCGCAAAATAATCATTAGCTGGTAGCGGATAAGGCATTTTCACTAGAGTAGCTTGCTGTTGTTGAGCCGAAGAGCCATGTGAAGCAAAATTATCATTAGCTGTTGGTGGAATAGGCATTTGCACTAGAGTAGCTTGTTGTTGTTGTAACGAAGAGTTATGTGAAGAAATAGACTCGTCTTGTTGAGCTGGGTCACACACACCACAAATGTAAATGTTGTCAGCGGTATTTAAATGCTTTAAATCGGCTGGCAAGCTACCAACAACACAACTCAAATGGTATATTTCTCTGCACTCTTCGCATTGCACTGAAGTTTACGCGCGATCCACTCTATGGCCACAAAAACACGGCATAATATTGCAAATATTATAATATGATAAACATAGAAAGAAAAAAATTTAAAAGAGTCAATGTCTCTAACACAATTTTAATTGTAATTCTGATTGTTTTGCGACATTAGATAAAAGATAAAAGCGCAAGTTTAAGAAAACATTAGAGCGCAGCAAAAACACGTCCGTACCCGACAATCACTGATACGATTTTCAGGTCAAGCGTTGAAATAAATTTAGCTTCCTTCAGCTGGTCTAGAATCGCGCCAATCTGTGGGATGCACATCCTCCATTTGCCCTGTTTATTGCGGACGAGCACTATAGGTGAGCTGTACGCACTCTTGGATGGCTCTATACGATCCGCCTGGAGTAGCTTGTCTACCTCGCTGTTGATTATTTGCTGCATCGCAGGATTGCGCGGGTAATATCGCTGCTTCACTGGTTTGTCGTGTTTCAGCGTGATGACGTATTCCGTGATCGTGCATCGCCCATTCGTACGGGCGAAAATTTCATTGTGGTGAGAGAGGACTGCCTGTAGTTTGCGTTGTTGGTCTCCTGAGAGATGTTCCCATGTGGTCAGGGCATTGAGTCGAGCCGGTGATGATGGATCGCTCGGCATGGTGGGCGGCAGTCGTTCCCCATCCAGCATGATGGTGATCCTCCGGCTGTGCAGAAAATCCATTCCTAGTATCATCTGTTCCGCTAAACTGGGCAGTGCTGATACCAATAGGCTGCTAGTCTTATCCTGGAAAGTTATTTTAGCTCGAAATAGGCACGAACTTGATATATAGTTTTGGTCGGCTAACTGGATTTGACCAGAATTTGGATGGGACCGTATTTGGCGGCGCTCCAGGTGTTGACGGATGTTAGCGTCGATATAAGTTACGGTGGCTCCTGTGTCCACCAGCGCGCGAACCTCCATGCCTTCTATGGTTACTTGGATATAGAAACGGACATCATCTCTCTTGGGCTAGCGTTGGTTGTGGCACTCGTGGTCGTGTTTATCCCTAGCGTGGGTTGACACGGGCAATCCCTAGACAGGATTTCATCACGGCCACATCTGGAACAGAACAGGCGGGCCAGTCGGCGGCAGTGCTCGCGCATGTGGCCCCGTCCTTTACATCACCAGCACGTTCTGCGACTGTCGTAATTTAGCATGGCCAGACTGTGGGTAACTTTCTGAGCCTGTTTGGCCTCATCTGCTCTTAGCAGTTCGTACTCATCGGTTAAGTCCATGAGCTCCTCAATCGTTCGGAATTCTTTCCTTTTTATGAAAAGTCGGTACTCTTACTCTACTCGTAGGCCGTCATAAATTCGGTATAAATGCTCTTTTTTGGCCATCGTCGGGTGTTGGCGGATGAGAGTTTGCAGTGCCAGGATGTATTCCTTGGCAGTCTCACGATCGTGCTGCTTTCGTTGTCGTATGGCTTATTCCAGCTGGCGCAGGTGTCGCCGGGGCAAGAAAAATCGTTCCGCTTCTTTACGGAACTCTGTCCACCTTTGGATATGAGGTTTGCGTACTCGGAGCCACTGCAGCGCCTTACCACGAAGGAGTTCTGGTAGCGTTATGAGCAGCTTGTCCAGTGGGATTCGGTAGCACTCTGACAGTTCTTCTATCCTCTCCAAGAAGTCATGGAGCGTTTCATCCTCCTCGTAATGGACGTCTCACGGGTGGACGGTGGTCATTATTTCGGCGTCGCTTTTCTCATATTTTTGGTGGCGCACTTGCTTAGGATCCGTTGCGTGGCGTTCCACAATAATTCCTGGGATGGTATCTTTCTGCGTCTTAACGGGTATTTTCTCCTCTGTGGCGACATCCATTTCTAATTCTTTCAATAAGTTTTCGGTTGACGCTCTTTTCCTTTTCTCTCGAACGTACGTGCCCAATGCATTGCGTAAGTCGGCGACGGTGTATCCTTCCACAAAAATTGCGGTGTCGCTTGCACTCCTCGATTAGTTGTTCCTTCCTCAGTAAATAGATCCAACTGAGGGAATCGACCTGTAGTGTGTTTTGTGTGCTGTGCGTTTCTTCTGATGTGTTCGGTGGACTCGCTCCTGCAGTGTTGGTGCTTTTCGTTGTTTTAGCACAGTCGCCTGTAGAACCGAGTCCCTGCTCGGGCGCCATTTATGAGGTGGGTTTCATCGAAGGCTGGGGTAATGCTCAGCCTATCCAGAGTCAAGTAGAGGTCCCACTTCCTTTACTAATAAGAACACGGTGATTTGATGGTGTTATTTCAGTCGGACACACACACACACAAAGGTATCTAGTCGGGTACGATGAATAGGATGTGTCAGTAGCGACGTATAACGTGGCTGGTAGGGTGGATCGGTGCTCATCACGGATGGCGGGTTGGTGGATCGGTATTGATTACCGATGACGTGTTGGTGAATGCCGGTGGAGCGGTGCAAGTAACCAACGACGGGTTGGTGGATGCCGGTGAATCGGTGCCAGGTTACCGATGACGGTGGAACGGTGCAAGTCACCAACGACGGGTTGGTGGATGCCGGTGAATCGGTGCCAGGTTACCGATGACGGTGGAACGGTGCAAGTCACCAACGACGGGTTGGTGGATGCCGGTGAATCGGTTCCAGGTTACCGATGAGTTTCCGGTTGGTGTAAGGCGATGGCCCGTGAGTACACACCGGTAAATGAATTTGTGGTCCCGAAGGACTCACCACTGGTCTTGGGAACGAAGGTGGAACCGTTAGGGTGCTTCTGTACGTCCCGTAGACGCAACCAAAAAGTTGATCGATAGCGGAGGGTTGTGCAGGGTAAGGGTGGAAGTTTCTCACGATATGTTGTGGTACTTGCCGTCTCACTTACCGAAACCACACTTTCGACAATTACTGAAGCGCGAGTAATCTTCTTATACATAAAGTGGGATGAACTAATTGCGAATTACAGGTGCGCATAAGCATTTGATTCGCATGAACGAAATCATGTTAGGCGCTCACTTGCTTTGTGCTTTGCTTGCCTTTTCAATCGCAGTGGGCTCGTGTGTGTAGTAAGGTAGAGTGTAGGTGTGAAGTATTATAATGCTACTTAAAGCGGCATTACAAAACGTTTATGTAATCTAAAAAATAAAAAGAATAAAGCCTTTAAGTGTTTCAAATTAATTCAGAACGAGAGGGAGTTTCAATATTTTGAGCGACTTCGTAATGACTTTGACTGTCTTCACAAATTTTTGTTCAAGGAGTATATGTTTAAAGTTGAATCAGGACTCAAATCTAATCCATCATCCTTCTGGCAGTACATTAATTCAAAAAGAAAGGCAAATGGGTTTCCAACTACCTTTGTGTTTAACGGATTAGTTTCTGAAAACCCACAGGCTTCATGCAATCTGTTCGCCGAATTTTTCCAGGGGGTCTATGATGTGTACGACAACCAATCTCCTCCTACTTCAGTTGTCCCATCATTGCCGCCAATATCTACGTTTGTTATGGATGAGAGTGATGTGACTCATGCGATTTCGAATCTTAAGTACAGCACAAAGTTGGACAACGAGGGACTTTGTTCAGCAGTTTTCAAAACTTGTACACAAGCTTTAGTTGGTCCAATTACCCGTATATTTAACGCGTGTCTTTCTAATGGCGTTTTTATTGACGACTGGAAGGTGTGCTCCATACACCCGATTTTTAAATCAGGTGACTGAAATAACATCTGTAACTATAGGCCTATAGTGAAACAAAGCACAGTGGCAAAGTTGTTTTACAGTGCCATTCAATCAAAACTTTATCTTCACGTACGAAATATACTTAGTCCTTGCCAGCACGGTTTTATGCCCGATAGATCTACGTGTACTAATCTACTCCTAGTCACGCACAAGATCGTCAAGGCATTCAATTGCCAGTCCCAGCTTGATGTGATATACACAGATTTCTCTAAAGCCTTCGATAAGGTAGACCATGTTGTATACTTTTTTCACTAATGGAGGGGTAGGGGCACTCACAATTGGCACTAACACTATTTCCTTTGGAAATAAGAACACTATTGGCTTTAGTTTTAATGTTTAATAATTAATTTAATCTCGTTTAATTTCTTTATTTTACAATTTCTGTTCTTATTACAGTAGTTTCTTTTCTTTGGTTCACTATTAGTTCACAGTCTTACTTATATCAAAACTTTTAACTTAATTATTTATTACAAGAGGTGATGATTTTAGATTTGTAAAAAGAGTAGGTAAGTAACCGCGCGCTCAACGACAACTAATTTAGCGGCCGCCGATGACCGCCCGCTAAGCTGTGTAGTGAGCATAGATACATATGTACATAAAGGTAAATACCTAAAGAAGCGGTAGTTTTCCAATTTGTTTTTAGAGTTTCGCATTAGGATTGTTCGAATTCAAAGGTAAGTATAATTTAGGATAAGCATGGATAAAAAATGGTAAGTAGAGTTTAAGGTAAGTATTCAATTCAAAAGATTAAGTATATGTATGTATACAAGGTAAGTATAAAATTCAGATTTAAGTGTAAATTCAACAATTTAAGTATGCAATTTAACAGGTAAGTATTTATGTATAAAAAATGAGTTTTAGAAGGTAAGAATGTATTAATCAAATTGAATTAGATCTTCATCCATGTCTTCAACATGGCGGCCGGCCTGCGAAGTTGACAAATTTAGAAACTCTTGCAATTTCTGTAGAGTGACCTTTGCTTGGTTAACCAACTTCCTTATGTTACGTTGATTGACATTTCGGCTCCGCCCCAGAGGCGCTGGTCTTTCGATGGTACGGGTGACTCGCCTTTGTTGATCGTCGCGCCGATGGCGCACCGGTGGCGGAGGTGTTGGACGCCGGGCACGTGTTGACGATGAAATTGTCGGACGGTGCAAAAGGGTGTGGTGAGCTCTGCCGCAGTGACGGCAGCTACCTGTGGAGTTGCAGGCACCGGCAGTGTGGGATGTGGCCAGGCAATTTATGCAGTAGCGATGGACGCGGGCGGATTCGTATCGCTCTGCCGGAGTCATAGCCAAAAAAGCATGGCAATGACGCAACGAGTGTTGACAGCAGCATAGGCGGCATTTTCCCAGTTCCACGATGAGATCTGTAGAGAAAACGTTAAGAGAGCAGTAAGCATTATGTTAAATCGGAGATTTGGATGGAGGGTTGGAGGATTATGAGGAAAACGTTGGAGGAGAACTATGAGGGGGCAATAAACATATCCTAGTGATGTTACGAGGGATTGTTCCGGTTTGAGTGCATATGTCTACGACACGAACATTCTCGTCGGGTCCTACATGGAGTTTGGAGATGCGCCCTAATCGCCATTCGTTGGGAGGTAGCAGATCATCCTTGACGACGACCAGATCTCCTTCTTTGCGGTTGCTTTGTCGGGTTTTCCATTTTTGACGTTTATGTAGTTCTTGGAGGTACTCATTCTTCCAGCGGTTGCTGAATTGATTGTGCAAGACTTTCAGCATTTGCCATTTGTGCATGATGCTGAGACTTTCTGCATTAGGTTCAGGCAGAGAGAGCAGTGGGGCCCCGCGCAGGAAGAGTCCTGGGGTTAACGCAAGTAAATCTATCGGCTCTTCGGACATGGGAGAAATAGGTCTCGACTTGAGGACTGCCTCGGTGCGAACGATTAGGGTCGTAAATTCTTCAAATGAGAACTTATGATTACCGGCGACTTTTGTCAAATGGGTTTTGAAACTTTTGACTGCAGCTTCCCAAAGCCCACCCATGTGAGGAGCATATGGCGGGATGAATTGCCACGAGAGGCCCTGGGGAGCATACTTTTGGGCGATGTCTTGGCCTGCTTCCTTGAGGAAAAGGGAGATTTCCTTTTTCATGGCTCTATGTGCGCCGATAAACGTTTTTCCGTTGTCGGACATGATTTTATAAGGGATGCCGCGGCGGCCGGCAAAACGCGCAAATGCGGCTCTAAAAGCTTCGGTAGTCAAGTTCGAGCAGACTTCCAGGTGAATGGCTTTTGTGGAGAAACAAACAAATACGCAGACATAAGCTTTGGTGTAGGGAGCGCGACGTAGAGTTGACGTCTTTACGAGAAATGGGCCCGCGAAGTCGACTCCTGTGGTGTGAAATGGAAGGGTATATGTCGGCCTTTCGGCGGGTAATGCGGCCATGATCTGCGAGTTCGTCCTTTGTTTGTGGATCGTGCAGGTCTTGCAATGAAAACTGCAAGCCTTTATTTTCTGCTTCAAGCGGGGGATATAATACTCTTGGTGTACCATCCTTATCATGAGCTTCTTTTCGGCATGCAGTAAGAGAGTGTGGATAAACTTTAGAAAGAGCGAGCAGAATCTGGAGGGTTCGGGAATTATAATCGGGTGACGTTCGTTGTAGCTGAGGGCGGCGTAACTGAGGCGACCATTGACACGTAATATCCCCTTTTTGTCTAACATCGGACTGAGTGGTAGCAGTGAGCTCTTTTTACTAATTGGTTTTGAGGCTTTAAGCAGTGAAATTGTTTCCGCATAATATATTTGTTGGGTTAGGATTATAAGGCGTTCTTTCGAATATGTAATCTCCTCTTGAGATAGAGAACGAGTTGAGGACATCGGTAGTTTTTTCGCTTTGTAGATGAAGCGATAGACGTACGAAATGACGCGAAGGGCTCTGGCGAACGAGGAGAAGCGCTCCAATGGATCCGAGGTATCCACCGTGTGTAATACTTCAATGCGCTTCTGTTCTGGTGGACTGGGGTTTTGAGGCATCGGTTTTGGCCATAAAGTGGGACTTTTAGAGAGTCACTCGGGGCCTTTCCACCACAGGGATGATTCCGCTAATTCTTGGGGTTTACATCCACGGGTTCCCAGATCTGCTGGATTATCACCACTTGCCACATGACGCCAGGTAGCATTACTGACCCTTTGGAGAATTTCGGCAGTGCGGTCCGCTACATAGGTCTTCCAAGTGTGGGGTGGTTTTTCTAGCCATGCTAAGACTATGGAGGAGTCTGACGAAAGAATTAGCTCATTTGAGAGCAAATCTGTTTGACCACTTTGGAGAGTAGTACTGCTCCACAAAGTTCTAGTCGGGGAAGGCTTACTGTCTTTAAGGGAGCCACCTCGCTTTTTGCGCATTCTGCGGGCACAAATACACGCACGCGCAAAATGCTTTTTCTGAGGCGTCAGAAAATCCGTGAATTTGATAGTGTTTGTCAGGAGAGAATCCAGTCCATCGAGGGATTTGTATGGAGGCTATAGCTGAGAGATTTTCCCAAAATTGCTCCATTTGTGGAAGGCCGAGGGTTTGACATGTTCGTCCCAGTCTGTTCCTTCCAACCAGAGTTGTTGGAGGAGGGCTTTGGCTAAAATCATTATTGGCGATAGCCATCCTGCCGGGTCGAACAATTTCGCAATTGCCGATAATATTTGCCGCTTTGTGTTTTAATTAGCGGCGGGTATAGGGTCCTATGAGAAGGAAAACGAGTCGTTTAGGGCATTCCATTTTATTCCAAGTGTCTTTGTCGAACTTGCATCATGGAATTTGAGAAAATCTTCATCAAGGAGGTCAGATTTTGGGATAGACTCCAGTATGCTTGGGTGATTGGCCGTTATTTTCTTCAGCGGGAACCCGGCTGACTTTAATGCTTCGACAACTTCATTTCTGGAGTTGAGTGTGGACTGTATATCGTATCCGCCAGAGAGGATGTCGTCTACATAAGTCTCATGCAGAAGGACATTGTTGGCGGATGGGAATTTGTCTTTGGTGTCTGCTGCTAGCTGATGGAGGGTGCGAATAGCTAGGTATGGGGCACAATTAACACCAAAGGTAACTGTTTTTAGTTTCAAATCCTTTGGAGATCTGCGAAAGACAATTCTTTGATAGTCTTGATTTTCTGGGTGTATGAGTATTTGTCGGTACATCTTTTCGATGTCGCCGTTAAAAACGAACTTATAGAGGCGCCATTTTAGGATAATGATCATTAAGTCGTTTTGTAGAGTTGGGCCAGTATGTAGTACGTCATTCAATGAACTACCTGAGTGGGAGAGTTTGGAGGCATTGAAGACCACTCGTACCTTGGTTGTTTTGCTGTCTGGTTTTATAACAGCGTGATGGGGTAAAGAGAAGGAATAGTATTTAGCTTCTTTTATAATTTCGAGTGGTGAGGTGGGTTCCATGTGATTCATGGTTAAATATTCTTCCAACCCTTCAGAATATTTTTCTTTTAACTCGGGTTTATTTTCGAGCGTTCTTTCTATGCTTATATACTGCTGCTGAGCAGCGGGTCGTGAGTGACCGAGGGCTAGAGTTTCTGGAAAGCTTTCCTTAAATGGGAGCTTTACCGTGTAGCGACCATCTTCTCTTCTAATGGTGGTCTTTGTGTAGAGTTCTTCGCAGAACTTATCTTCATCTGTGATGGGTGTGGCGGAATGAACTTCTTCTTGCTCCCAAAAATTCTTAAGGAGTTCATTTAGGCAGTCATCGGGGTTTTCCACTATGTGGGTTGAGAAGGTTGAAATTTGCTCAGTTACTGGTCCGCTCAATATCCATCCAAAGATGGTATTCTGAGCAATGAGGCTTCCAGCAACATTGGTTTCGAGACCTTGAAGGAGGATTTTTGGGAGTATATCACTACCTATTACCATATCTATTCAACCTGGAGAGAAACAAGTGGGATCTGCTAACGTTAAGGAGGAGAAATTTTGAAGTTCCTCCGTTTCTATTTTGAAAGATGGGAGAAAGTGTGTTAATTGTGGTAATATTATGGCTTGGGTAATGATTTGGGTCTTTAAATCCAGAGAACAAATTGTTATAACGCATGTTTTATTGGAGTTTTGGACTATGCGCCCGCCCATGCCTAGTATTTGGTAGTTTGTTCTTTTTGTTGGTAGGCCCAGCAATTGTTGTATTCGGGAGGAGAGGAATGACTTTTGAGAGCCTTGGTCTACCAACGCACGGACTTTGAACGTTTCTCCTCGATGGAGTATCGGGACAATTGCTGTGGGCAGCAACGTTCGTTCCTTATTGGAGGAGAAATGAGATAGCACTTTAATCGCTGTATCTTGCTTTGTTGAGGAGGTTTCAGTTCGCAATTCCTGAGATTGCATTGCCTGTTTTGATGTTGAGGGTTTTTCTTGGTCACTTATTGGGGAGTGACTTTGGACTGATTACTTCTCTGCGTTTGGCGAGAAGTGTGGGAGTTCGCTGGCAGAGGTGTCTGATAATGCAGCAGAGAGTGATGCCGCTTTTGACAATACACACATTTGAAATTGCTTCTACACTCGGACTCCAAGTGGGAAAATGCTAAGCAATTTTTGCAATATCGATTGTCTCTGACGAACTTGTTTCTCTCCGGCACACTAAGATTTTTGAATTTCACGCAATTCATCAACGAGTGATTTGAGTTGCAAAGTTTGCAAGAAACCTGCCGGGATTGTTCGCTATGATAGGAGTGGGATTCATGTCTGAAGCTATTCGTCTGATTTTGTGGTGTCGACGATCGAGAATTGAAGCTCGAGTTTGAGTTGCGTGGTTTACTTGGTCTGTAAGTACCTAGGCGTATCTGGTAGTGAGGAATTTGTCCATTTCCGACCATAGGGGTAATTCCTTTCTAGATTCCAGCGATTGTTCCCACAGCGCTAGAGTCTCATGGGGAAGCTTTGAGGAGCATAAATATATAAGTATGGGATCCCAGTTGCTAGTAGGTACATTGTTGGAGTTAAGGGTGGAGAGGCAGTTATTTATAGTGGTTTGAATTTCTTGAATTCTTTCCCCCATTTTCATAGAATATGGGTTGCATGTTAAATAGAGTTTTAAGCTGGTTATCCACGAGAATTCTGCGATTCTCGTACCTAGATTTGAGTGTGCCCCAGGCCAGCTCGAAATTTTGGTCGTTGAGGGCGTATTTTTGAATAACTAGGGCTGCTTTTCCCCGGGTTTTTTGTCTCAAGTGGTAGAGCTTTTGTGCTTGAGAAAGTTTGGGGTGATTTATGTACACTGCCGTGAACATATCTCTGAATGACGGCCACGTATCGTATCCTCCGTGAAAAACTTCTGTGTCGCATGCGGGAGCTTTGAGGTAGGGTTCGGAGTTAGCCATGGGTGCTGGCGTCGGTCGTTGACTTGGGGTGATAGGATTCGGCTCCAGATTTGCGAGCAGCTCATTTATCCTAGTCCTGGTTTGCATATTTGTCTCCATCGCGTTGTCGTACCTTTCGTTTATTGCTGCCAGGGACCGTTCCTCCGTGAGATTCAGGTGCGCTGCTTCATATGCCCGTTCTACTGCTGCTATGTGTCTGTTGAGTTCCTCCAAATAAGTCTGCAAACTGGGTTTTGTGTGATCGGTCTCACAAATGTTCCACCATTTTTCGCAGAACTTTTCCAGTTTTGCCAATTCGAATAAGGATTTTTTCATTATTAGGGACAATTCTTCCTCTTCAGCTTGAGATTTTGACCGTGTTCTTGGTCCTTGGGGAGCTGGGAGATTCAATGGTTTGTCTACCTTATCTTCAGCCATTCTTACGTGGGTATTTTATGGGAGTGCGTAATAGGTGTACACAAAAATATAATTGAGTAAATGTGTATTAGAAGTACACGAGAAGATGTTATTAATATACTGTGTATTAGAAGTACACAAAAATATATTTGAGTAAATGTGTATTAGAAGTACACGAGAAGATGTTATTAATATACTGTGTATTAGGAGTACACAGAAATATATTTTGCGAAATGTGTATAAGGAGTACACGAGAAGATTTTAATGGGTTTGCCCCACTGTATTTTGAAGACCGTTTTTAGTATCTGTGGCCCACTGTACTATTTTTAAGTAGCAGCACTTTTGGAAATGGGTGTATATGTGTGTATACTTGCTGTGCTTTGAGCGGGGTGAGATTATGTACTTGTCTCAGCGCATCTGAGTACAAGTATGTGTATATATGTGAAATGGAAATTTCGAATTAGTTTTGGGCGGAGTTATGCACTTGTCTCAGCGCATCTGAGTCCAAGGTAATTTGTTTGTGTAAGTGGTAATTTTTGGAAATTTTTTGTGGCGAAGTGCTAATAAGTATGGGTAAAGCAGAGTTGGTGATAGAGTCAATTTATTTATTGGGCCCGATTTTTAAAAATAACCGTTGTCGGATCCGTGTGTGTACAAATGTACAAATAAACAGCAAATTTCTAGCGGGGCAGTGTGCCGTATATGGGATAGAGAAGGGGATTAATATATGTGTTTAAAGTATTTAAAATGTGTAATTTATATATATTTATGGAAAATTATATAACGGCACTTACTTTGGTCGGGTGAATACCTTGAGAACTGCAACACGTTGTGGATACCGCTCCTTGGGTAACGGTTTGCTAAGGTGAGTTCTTTGCTGGATATCGGGCTGATGTATGTCGCAGTCTTGCGTGACTGTACTTTTTGATGTTGTTTTGTTTATTCAGATCACCGTTTCAATTTGTTTCTTCTTAGGGTATTGTATATTTCCCTTAGTTTTTTTTCAGGTTACCGACTTTAATCTTTCCTTTCTTTTCAAGTGACTAACTTTTTATTTAAGTAAATATATGTATATTTTTTTTTTTTACTTAGGTCACCGCCTTTTCACTTAAATGCTTTTCACTTTTGAACTTCCTTTCTTTTTCAGGCTTTTTTGAACAAAAATGTATTTTCTTTTCCTTTCAGGATTTTGTTTTTCACCAACGATTTAATCGAATATTTGCTTTCTTCTCAGTATTTTGATTTTCACCAATTTAATATAATATTTTCTTTCTTTTCAGAATTTTTATTTTCACCAATTTAATATAATATTTTCTTTCTTTTCAGTATTTAAATTTTTTTTTGTTTTTTTTTTTATTTCCAACTCAAACTTTTCTTCGCCACTTTTATTCAAACAAATGTTTATTTAAGGGTTTTGGAGCACCCGTTTGAATAATTTAATAGGATCTTACTTCGTCACTTTTAATTTTGGATTTATTCGTATAATATAATAATATATATGTTTTTTTCCACAAAATTTTTTATTGTTTTTTGTATATATTTCACAATGTAGTAAAAGTCGTATTTTCTTCTTTATTTTCAGGCTATTTTGGAGTACCTTGTATTCAAAATATAAAAATACTTTTTCGAACCTTTTTTCTTTTTAGGTTTTTCGGAGCACCCACTATTTCTTGTCCTTATTTATTTTTAACTAAATTTTCTTTTGTTTCAGGTTTTTTTCAACTTTGACTTTTTCGGAGCACCGTAATGCAGAAACATACAACTTCTGAGCACTTGTGCACTGTACCGCTTTTGCTTTTTGTACTTTTATATTGAAATTGGTATGCTTTTTTTTTCTTTTTGCTGGTTCACTTTCGTGGCACCGAGAGGACCATGTATACTTTTTTCACTAATGGAGGGGTAGGGGCACTCACAATTGGTACTAACACTATTTCCTTTGGAAATAAGAACACTATTGGCTTTAGTTTTAATATTTAATAATTAATTTAATCTCGTTTAATTTCTTAATTTTACAATTTCTGTTCTTATTACAGTAGTTTCTTTTCTTTGGTTCACTATTAGTTCACAGTCTTACTTATATCAAAACTTTTAACTTAATTATTTATTACAAGAGGTGATGATTTTAGATTTGTAAAAAGAGTAGGTAAGTAACCGCGCGCTCAACGACAACTAACTTAGCGGCCGCCGATGACCGCCCGCTAAGCTGTGTAGTGGCCATACATACATATGTACATAAAGGTAAATACCTAAAGAAGCGGTAGTTTTCCAATTTGTTTTTAGAGCTTCGCATTAGGGTTGTTCGAATTCAAAGGTAAGTATAATTTAGGATAAGTATGGATATAAATGGTAAGTAGAGTTTAAGGTAAGTATTCAATTCAAAAGGGTAAGTATATGTATGTATACAAGGTAAGTTTAAAATTCAGACTTAAGTGTAAATTCAACAATTTAAGTATGCAATTTAACAGGTAAGTATTTATGTATAAAAAATTAGTTTTAGAAGGTAAGAATGTATTAATCAAATTGAATTAGATCTTCATCCATGGCAGAAGATTATGTCGTTTTAAGAACCTTCTCTATAAATTGGTTCCGGCCACTTTATATTAGCTTTAAACAAGTGATTCATAAAATTCAACAAGCATAATTAAATGTTTGTCATTTTCTTCACTGTGGTTTGTTGAAAAACCCCAAACGAAACCTCTGAAGATCGTTTATGTTGAGTTAGTCGAGTATCTATTTCCATTATTATATGATCAATAAATGAATAAAAAACATGAATCTTGAAATAAACATGTAAGCTACATGCTTGCAGATTTTGACTAGATTTGTATCGGCTCTTTTTTATTTCAATATCCATGTCGTTTGCATTTTTTCACAAGTTCTGAACAATTTTTCAAATTAATGTTTGTCGGAATGAATATATCGTAACTCCGCCACAAAGTCATTTGGGAACTCCATTATAAGCGCTAAATCTATCTTTATTTTTTAGATTTTATTACACAAACGCAGAACGCACCGGTTTTGAGTAAGGGATTTTTAGTTTTGTGTTAACAAAAATTCTAAAAGACTAAGTTTGTTATTTAAAAAAAAAAAAATTGTTTCTAATGTTGAATTGGAATTTCATAATACGAGAAAATGTTGAAATTTTATAAATTACTAGCTTTTACCCGCGGCTCCGCCCGCATTTTGACTTATCAGCCAGATAATTATTTAGAGTTACATATGGAAATTACTGTTAACATAGAAGTTAAATTTTACTTATTTTAAATATTCATTTTTAAAGTTCACATGAAAACTAATTCTTAACAGAATTTGATTTAACATTTTTTACTATTAATTTTTAGCGCAACACATCTCTGAAAACAACATTATTTGACTTATTATTTTCCGCATATACAAAAAATTTTTCGGCTCTCTATACTCGGCAGAACGCCGAAACCGGTTTTTCACAAAACCAAACTTGACAAGGGATGACGGAAAATCGTTCCAACAAAAATCAGCTTACTACCCTGTCGGAAGATCAACACAAAAAAATAAATCACGTATAGGTTTAGCGAAAGTGATTTGAGAACAATAAGCCTTTTTATTGTCCGTTTTAATTTCAATTTAGTAAGCACAAATATTTTGTTAGCACGATAGCTATATTTTTTGCTCACAATATTTAGTTTCGCTGTCTCTTTAGCACGAGAGATTAAAATTATGCTTTACAATATATGAAGCAATGCAGCACAATAAAATATTTTATTTAACTAGCACGACAAACGTAAATGGAAGTTTATCCATGTGCCTTGCACCATAACTTTGACGAGACTACTAAAACTGAATTCAATTATACTTTTTATGTCATACAAAATTCAAATTCTTAATATATGTAATTACTTATATTTAAAAGAAATGTAAAAAGCAACAATTTGCATTGGTACAGGAATATCACCTGATTTAACGGCAACGTACATAATATAAACAAGTTATTTTAGCAAATATATGAAGTACAGCTGCTTTAATGCTACCATATGTACATATGTATGTGACTTTGTGTGTATAGTGAAGTTTCTCTGCATAGCTTGCAGTAAGCTTAGGCTTTCAAGATATTGTCGTCAATTGGAAGTAGACATAGCTTTGACACACATCGTCTGTAGATGCCATTTGCAGTTTTTAGAATGGCAACTCGTACTCCCTGGTCCTTTCCCATAATTGTTTCAATGACTCTGGCCAGCGGCCATTTTAACGGCGAATTGTTCTCGTCCTTTATTAAGACCACATCCCCAGGCTGTAGATTCGATGTAGATGAGCTCCATTTTTGGCGTTGCTGAAGAAGCGTTAAATATTCGGAATGCCACTTCTTCCAAAATTGTTGTTGCATG
Source organism: Merzomyia westermanni (assembly GCA_949987695.1). NCBI lineage: Eukaryota > Metazoa > Arthropoda > Insecta > Diptera > Tephritidae > Merzomyia > Merzomyia westermanni. The sequence goes on along the minus strand of OX465290.1, from coordinate 112,536,147 downwards.
AAACACACACGCTGCCATCTACTAAGTCGGTTTATATCAATTGTTGCGATATCAGGTTCTACCACAGACGTGAAAGATGCGCCAATAAGAAAGTGCCCAGGTGTTAATACCTCAATGTCGTCAGGGTTCTCTGAAATGGGACATAAAGGGCGTGAATTTAAAATAGCAGATATCTGGCACACAAGTGTGCGAAGTTCATCGAAATTTAAATTGGAAAGGCCAACAACTCGGTAAAAATGATATTTGGCCATTTTTACTGCGGCTTCCCATAAACCGCCGAAGTGAGGAGAGCGAGGGGGTATGAACTTCCATTCAATTCCATCGTTGGCACACTGCTCATGAATCGCTTTCGAATGCTCTTGACTGAAGAATAGTTTTTTCAGCTCCGATAGCTCATTTTTAGCTCCAACAAAATTAGTAGCGTTGTCCGACCATATGATTTGCGGTGTACCACGTGTACAAATAAATCTCTTTAGGGCTGCGAGGAATAATGAGGTTGCCAAATCTTTTACCAGCTCCATGTGAACGGCCTTGGTTGAAAAACAAATGAATATGGAAATGTAGCATTTTATTGGAGCTCGATTTCGTACATCAGATTTGTAGAAGAACGGTCCACAAAAGTCAACTCCAGTGATTAAAAATGCTCGATTGCATTGCACTCTTGCGGCTGGTAAACTTCCCATTATATGTTCCATAAGTTTAGGTTTAGTATGAAAACAACGAACGCATTTGTTAATAACTTGACTTACGGTTTTACGTCCGCCAATAGGCCAATACTGAAGACGAATAGATGCTAATAACGATTGTGGCCCAGCATGCAGTAGTTTTCTATGGAAGTTGTTGATGATTGCGTCAGTTACAGGATGCCGTTTCGGCAAGATAATTGGGTGTTTCGATGAAAAATCCAAAGTCGAATTTTGAAGCCTTCCGCCGACTCTAAGTAATCCATGATTGTCGAGAAAGGGATTCAGTGAACGAATTTCTGACGAAGTCTTTGCTGCCTTTCCAGCCTCGATAGCTTTGTATTCTTCTAGAAGATGCGTCCTCTGAATCATTCGAATAAGTAAAAAAGTGCCTTGTTGTAATTCCACTGTAGTGAGTAATCCAGTCGCTCTTGCTTTAGATGGCCTAGAAAACCGATAAATGTATGCATATTGAAAAAATTACTAATATTTTTTAGTAATAAACTTTACTTTAAAATCAAACACTAAGTGTTTAGGGGAGCACAAATTACAACTTTAAACTATTGCCTGCCACTCGTAATAAAAACACCGCCGATCTCGATTACTCTTAGACTGTAACTTTAATTATTCATTTTCTCCTTTTTATAATATTTTCTTAAATCTAATTTACAGTTTGTCAACTTCCAATTCCAATAGGAACGGTAAGCTCTTCGTCTGCACCTATGAGCATACGTATGTGTGTATGTGTACCAGAGAGCGTGGACAAAGCCGTGCTTGCAAGTAGGCATACACACACCGCATGCACATAGGTACATTAGAATACTGTAATCATGCATTTACTTACATTAGGGTGGTTCTAAAACTAAAGGTAAGTAATTGGTAAGTATTAAAATTCATTTAATTTATTTATAGGTAAAATGAAGGTAAGTATATTTTAAGTATTTAGGTAAGTATAATTTAAGTATTTAGGTAAGTATAATTTCCATTTAAATTCATTATTTAATTACATTTCATTTTATTTATACATTTCATTTTTAGGTATATTTCAGGTATAAATTGCTGAAACTAGTCGTCTGCTTTAACACATATACTCTCTGTAATTTTTCAAATGAGTTAGCAAATTTGCAATTTAATGAAATATCAGATGTAGTAGTAAATACAAACGCTTTCTTTCGAGATTCTGGTAAATTCTTCATTGGTAGAAACGGAGACTTTGGCCAATTTTGTTGACCATCACTAAGATACGATGGGCCGAACTTCCGCAAGGGCATATCTAAAAGTTCCTTCGGGCTAGCACCTCTTGAGAGGATATCAGCTGGATTGGAGTGGGTCGGAACGTAATTCCAACTCATGCCTTTGGTTAGCGTTTGAATTGTATTAATACGGTTTGCGACGAAAACATTAAAGTTGGCGGGTTCATTTCGCAGCCACGATAGAACTATTGTTGAGTCAGACCAACAAAATAATTTTGTTCCATTGAAATGCGTTGCATCGACGACTTTCGATACCAATTCGGCTAACAATAAAGCACCAGAAAGCTCAAGCTTCGGTATAGTGAGCGTTTTAAGGGGCGCTACACGGGATTTAGAACAGAGAAGATTGGTTCGAATAATTCCATCTATTTCAGCTCGTATGTATATGCATGCACCATAAGCAGCAGCACTCGCATCGCAAAATCCATGTATTTGTATGTCAGCCTCTGGTATGAGTAGATATCTATCGAAACTAAAACGAGTAACTAGATTGTATTGATTGCATTGAAGTTGAGTTGTGACGCAGAATCTAAAAGAGCTCGACACGGAATTAAAGAGCCAGATTTATTCTTTATGTATATAACGGCGGTTGCTAAGAGAACGAAATCTCTGTCCGCAACGCTAAGTTCAGCTGCAGAACTAACGAGTGCCGAAGCTGGAGGAACAAAAGTGGAAGATGAATAGTAGGCGCTATTAGCACTATTTGGTGCATTTACTAAATGTGATGATGATGATGGTTTAGAAAGCGCCTGAGCTTGAGACGAGTTTTGGACGGAAATGGTAACTTGGTGTAGCAAACTATGGTGTTCGATGAGCAATGTCTACAGTGACCGGATTTGCATTCCTTAACGGAATGGCCTCCTCGAAGACAATTTAGGCAGAGTTGCAGCCTTTTCGCTTCTCTATAGCGCATTAATGGGGAAATTGTAAGAAATCGCTCACATTGTGGAATTTTATGTTCACTGGAACTGCATAATTTGCAGCCAGCCACTGCGGAAGTTAGTAGGACCTTTTTATTGTTATTATTATAGGACAATTTCTTTTTCTTCCTGTTTTTCCGTAGATACAAATGCGTTTTCGACATTCTCCAATCGTTGACAACGCTGTTCCAAAAATGTAGCCATTGAATTCCACGTTGGTATTTCATTCGCAGGTGCTTGTTCTTCCCATTTGGAACGAGATTTAATGTCTAGCTTATTTGACACGAGTTGAATAAGTAAGCAATCTGCGATTTGCTCCTTTGTACCCATTGTTTGTAACGCGCGCAAGTGAGCATTTACTGCGTCGCTAAGTTCACGAAGTTTGGCAACCTTATCACCCTCTACCTTTTTGAGCTGAACGATGTCTCTGATATGAGCCTGGAAATTCAAACGTTTATTATCAAATCTAGATTTTAATAAGACAAGAGCTTTATCGTAATTTTGTTCCGATATTTCCAACGATCGAATCGTGTCCAACGCTGCGTCGCGTAGACTCGATCGAAGGTGCTGAAATTTTTCGATTCTAGTCAAATCTACATCTTGATGAACAACGGTGTTGAACATCGAAAAGAAATCTGGCCAATCGACATAGTTACCGCTAAATTTGGGGATTTGTAGGATGGGTAGCTTTTGCTTCGGTTGAGTTACGATGAACGATGGTTGTTCTCCAGATGGCCGTGTTGTAGAGCTGTGCGCTTCTGAGCTTCGTAGAGTGTGCATCTGCCGAGTCAGCTTGGTTTTTACCTCAATGTAGTTATTGGTGAATTCTGCTAAAACGTCAATTTCGCCGTCATCAAGTTGTCTGTGCATACTATCGAACCGTTTTTCCAGGCGGTCCACTTGCTCGATGCGTACCTCCACTGCAGCCTCATCGAATGTTTGTATAGCCTCCATCGATGATGCGTCGTTAATTTTAACAATTTGTTGAACCATTGCCTCTAGCTTCTTCTTATGATCAGCTTGGTCTACCGTTTTAGGTGGTGCCATTTCAATGTAATTTAAGTTTTTACCGAAATAAACGAAACGAAAATTTATTTATTTATTTATTTTGACTACCGAAATAAACGAGGCGTTTAAATAGCAAGATGCTTATTTTATACGCGACTTTTTCAAATTAAACCTTTTACAAAAACTACCGATTCCGCGATCACGTCGGGGTCACCAATGATTTGAGAACAATAAGCCTTTTTATTGTCCGTTTTAATTTCAATTTAGTAAGCACAAATATTTTGTTAGCACGATAGCTATATTTTTTGCTCACAATATTTAGTTTCGCTGTCTCTTTAGCACGAGAGATTAAAATTATGCTTTACAATATATGAAGCAATGCAGCACAATAAAATATTTTATTTAACTAGCACGACAAACGTAAATGGAAGTTTATCCATGTGCCTTGCACCATAACTTTGACGAGACTACTAAAACTGAATTCAATTATACTTTTTATGTCATACAAAATTCAAATTCTTAATATATGTAGTTACTTATATTTAAAAGAAATGTAAAAAGCAACAATTTGCATTGGTACAGGAATATCACCTGATTTAACGGCAACATACATAATATAAACAAGTTATTTTAGCAAATATATGAAGTACAGCTACCGACAGACAGCGGTACTGCACGTCAGCTGTTTTAATGCTACCATATGTACATATGTATGTGACTTTGTGTGTATAGTGAAGTTTCTCTGCATAGCTTGCAGTAAGCATTGGTGGGATGGCAGAATCAAAGCAAGCACGGCTATGCATTTATGTATAGCAATATGTATATGCATATGTACGCTGGAACTTGCAAACGGCAAATGGTAAAATAGCATTGATGATAAATTAATACTGCTGTCAGTATTCGAACATAGTAAAAAGTAGTAATGAGAATTTAGTGCCATACTACTAAATATGTATAATGCGCTTATGACTAAACAGAAAGGAAGTATACCTTTTGTTTAAATCCTATGAACCGTATGGTGTTTCACTTCTTTAGTGTAGTCTGGTTCACAGATAATTAAAGGAAATTCGTTTAATAATTTAGAAAATTTGTTTTCCGTACTTGGAATTCTAAGAGAGAAAATATCACAAAAACCCAATGATCCAGAAACTCTTAATTTAGTAGTCGAATCTATAATTTATCTATTTTTAATATATGGCGGCCGCCGTGCTGTGAAGGTAGTGTTGCCGGCCTACCACACCGAAGGTCCATGGTTCGAGCCCTGGTACAGGTAACATCAAAAGTGATTTGAAAAAAGTTTTTCAAAACGGGGTCGCCCCTCGGCAGTGGTTTGGCAAACTCTCCGAGTGTATTTCTGCCATGACAGGCTTCTCAGCAAAAATTCGTCTCCTTTGTAGATGCCGTTCGGAGTCGGCAAAAAACTGTAGGTCCCACCAATTTGTAGGGAAAATTCAAATCGGCACACCACAAATTGGAAGAGAAGCTTGGCGCAAAAATCTCTTAGGAGGTTTATGATGATATACCTGTTGTATATCGCGCCATAGAGAGAGAATATAAACTATAACTCCAAATTTTTCTAAAACATTCGCGACTAAAATTGGTGTAGTTATATTTGCAATAATAAATGGAAATTCAAAATCTCTTCTTAAACCAAGATCAATTTTTAAAAGTTTTGTTCCAAAAGTTTCGATAGAAGAACCGTTCGCAGCTGATAATGTAAGATCCGAATCACGTTTGTAGTTTTGAATTTAGAAAATGGAATAACTGATACTACTGCACCTGTATCGATAAACAAATTAAGATATTAAGTCTATCGAAAGCAAATAGGCGACGAGATGGTTTGGGAATGTTTCCATTATCTGTCACCGTCATAATGGAACGATTTAATTTAAATTTTGTTCAGAATTACGACTATTGTCATTATTGTTATTAAAATTACATGGTTGAATGCATTTTAATGCATTATTTTTATATTTCCTATGATACCAACAAATGTTTGTGGGATTAAAATGTCTTCTATTAGTAAAACTTCTAGATCTATATCTATGTATTTGTCTCTCTTTGGACTTAGATCTAATTCGTAATTCATTATTATCGTTGGTTATTTTGATAAAATTTTGAAAAATAGGTGAAGTTAATTCAGTTAAAGATTTAATGCATTGTTCGAAATTATTATTGTTGATACTGGCAATGGCAGATTTTGATGAATTAGATTGATTAAGTAAATCGAAAATTTTGTCCGCTAAAAGAATAACTTCATCTATATTTGAATTATCTCATGATGTTAAATGAACTTGAATTTGTTGCGGTGATTTTCTAATCCATAGTTTAAAAAGTAATTCACCACTAACTATCGAATTGGAGCCTAAAAGAGATTCTATATAATGAAACAGTTCGGATGGTCAACGATCACCAAGTTCCATTTTTGAAAATAGCTGTTCAAGTCTCTTTTCTTCACTGAGAGAAAATCTCTCACAAAGTGCTTTCTTAATAGTCTCAAATTTATTAATAGTAGGAGGAGGATTAATAAGATCTATAATTTTAGCTTCAGGACATTCTTCCCAAAATTAAGGTAGTTCAATGGGTTTTGTTTGATTCTTCATGTGTTAGAGAATTACATTGTAAGTTTTGTGTTAAATTTAAATCTGTGTTTGTTGTGATGAGTCTTCTTGTTGAGTTTCTGTTGTTGTGAAATTGCGTGTACGTATGGGTGATCGATACATTTTTAAAGTGTATTAAGAGAGGGTAACGCAAATAAATTTAGAATTTAAAAATGAATTTGTATAAATGAATAGAGATGTAAATTTAATAAATATTAATTAAAGAAATATAAATGATAAAATATTTATAAATCAGTTATTTAAGATAGTAAAATCAACTTATTAAAATCTCTGGAGTGAGGGTTCACAACTATTTGAGAAGTTAATAATATAAAATTATTTAATTAGAGAAAAAGTTATAAGTTAAAATAATTTAAAAAATTATTAAATAAAAGAATATTAAAAACTTTCGCGAACTTCAATTATCTGAAATAAATCTATGTTGATTGTTGTTGTTGTTGAAAAATTAAAGTTTCCGTGAAAATATTGTTTAACCAAATACAGGATTTGTTGAAAATTAGATTGCAGAGACTTATTTGATGTTGTTGTTGTTATTGTTTCTTTGATTGTGGAAAATTGAAGTTTTGCCGTCAATATTAATTTCTTTTATCTTTTTCTTTTTGCAAATATTTAGACTAGATATGTCAAACTTAAGATAATTTAGTTCCATTTCACATTTTTACACTAAATGAATTTTTATGTTGTGAAATGTTTTCGTTTCTAATTAAATTTATTTTTCGAATTGCCAATTGACACTCTGTAAAAAGAGAAAATTCATCACTTGTATATGTAATCACAATGGTAACACTGCACTTCTGAATTCACAAAAATTGTTTGCCTTTTTTGTTTAAAGTTTCTTCCTTTCGGGATGTTTTTTGACTTCTTTGTAATTTTTTAATTTTAGTTTTTTATGTAGTTGCATTAATAGGTTAAATGATAGAGCTAGTTTTGTGTATTAAGATCTGGTACATAATGAGGGTTAATTATAAATTCATTTTAATAACACAAAGTAAATTATTATAACGGTTAAAATTGTTTAATATTTCTTTTCGTTTTATAATGTTCAATAGGATCGCCAATTTATAGTAGTTAAAACTATATTTTTATTTAATTTTATATTTAAAATATTTATTTTAATCAATCAAAACATTGAAATCTGAATAATAATTTTTATATCTGTCAAAATTTTTTCTTTGCAAATATATAAATTTAAAATTAGAAATACACAAAGTATTACATGAACAAGTAAAAATTATCATTAAAATGATCCCTACAGCTGTCAAATGTTTTCAACGACGAGAAATCCAACGTTTCAAGGTTATGTTCCAAAGAACCATAAATACCGATTTGCTTCTATTGAAACAGCCACTTGTAAACTTATTTGCCAAACACTTTGTTGTCCCCTAAATCCGATTAACTCAGTTTCAATTTCACGTTTAAGTGTATTATTTATGGTAGATTGGTGGAACTCTTGTATTAATGCCTCAACCACAGACAAAGAAGAAGACATTTTCCGGGATGGCACGGTGGCTGTCACTTTGGCAAATGTTATCAAAATGTGAGCATCTATTATTTACGCTAACGTTTATAAAACACTTTTATTTGTTTATAACAGTTCTTCCGTTGCTAATTTCCACAAAACTTTGTCCGTTTTTACAAAAACAATGGAGAAACGAAATTGTCAAAATACGAGTATATCACTAACCACGAATGCCGCTGCAGAGGTTTTGGTTATGGAATTGAAGATTAACTTGCTATAATCTGACCGTGTCCCCTGGACATCGATTAACTCGGGTAGTTTCTTGCCCACTTTCTCGCCATAGCACCAAGCATCTCCAAAGAAAAAAAGTACTTATTACTATTTTCTATTTGCAGGTGTATACGAGGTGTGTTCAAAAAGTATCGCGAATTTTGTGTTTTTTCAAAAATTATTTATTTATTCATGAATATCTATTTTGTCCCCTTCAAAGTAATCCCCATGAGATATTATGCACTTGTGCCAACGGTTTTTCCAATCTTCGAAGCACTTCAAAAAATAATTTTTTTGTATCTTGTTCAGCTCCTCCTTCGATGCCGTCTTTATCTCGTCCTTTCATGGGCCTCTTCAGTTTAGGGAACAAGAAAAAGTCACAGGGGGCCAGATCTGGGGAATACGGTGGCTGCGGCATCATTAGTGTGTTGTTTTTGGCCAAAAAGTCGCGCACAAGCAACGATGCGAGGGGCGTTATCGTGGTGCAAAAGCCAATTTTTGTTCTTCCACAAATCCGGGCGTTTCTGGCGGATTGCTTCGCGCAAATTGCGCATAACTTGCAGGTAATATTCCTTATTGACCGTTCTTCCCTGTGGCAAGAACTCATGATGCACCACGCCCCTGCAATCGAAGAAAACTGTCAGCAAAACTTTCACATTCGACCGAACTTGGCGCGCTTTTTTCGGTCTTGGTTCGTGCGGCAGCTTCCATTGAGATGATTGAGCTTTGGTTTCCACGTCATAACCATAAACCCACGATTCGTCACCAGTTATGACCCTCTGGAGCAAATTTGGGTCGTCGCGGACAGAGTTTAACATCTCATTAGCAATGTTCATGCGATGCTGTTTTTTGTCACAATTGAGCAATTTTGGTAAAAAAATAGGTAAAAATCGAAGACGATCCAAAACACGTGCAAGCAAAGCAGCTGTCAACAATTAACTGAACATTCAAAATGGCCGAGCTTGTCGGCATAAGTGAGAGACATGAGTACCAACATAACGCCACAAAAAATTCGAAATTCGAATATACGTAACCAGCGAAAATTCAAAATTCGCGATACTTTTTGAACACACCTCGTACATATGTACATACATATAAAAGAAAAATGTGTCTCGAAAGCATGCATCGCCCGCCACAGCATGTGAGACACATTTTTCTTGGTTAAGTTATTTGCGCTGCTACCGAACCGATACAGCATTTCGGGCAGCGCTAATGTATACTACCAAACCAATTGTCCATGCGCCAGCTGGTCCCATCTTCCATACCTGCAGCTCCATGTATGCATGATCATCTGAAAAGAAAAGCATATAGGTTAATTACATATGTATATTTCAAAGAAAAAATCACAATTTACTTACCAGTTGGCTGCCATGCCACGCGTGCCGGAAACAAATGATTGTGATGAATTGTACTGTTTGTCTCCACTACGCTATTGTAGAGAAAAATTAACAATAAATGTTTTTGGTTTCTTTCTCAAAATTCTGTCATTCCCCTGCAGTCAAACCAACTAGTTGAAAACTAATTTACAACTAGTATATGCACCAAGCCCAACTAGTCAGCTAACTGTCATATTTCCATATAAGCAACTGGTATTATTAACATGGCGATGTCCCACGAGATGTCAATTGTCAGATTTCGACCAGAACATACCAGTCATCTACTACTCATCAAATACTAGTTTGTATCTAGTGGAAATATATTAGTATCATACTGGTCGTAAAATACCAATTTCATAGTAGTTCAAAATGGAAGAAAATGTACTAGTAAAATTGCAGTATAATCAAACCAGTATCATAACACCTTGAAAATGTTAAAAGAATGGAAAGTGGACCAAAACCTCTAGCAGGGATTAAAATAAGAAAATGGACTCACAAATACATCATTTTCATTTTTCATAATTTTCCCCCGATTTGGTATTGCAAAACATAAACTATATCTTTGGAATATTTCATAAACTGGTTGCGAATTACAATAGCTTGCAATGCAAGTGAAATAAATGAAAACAATAATTACAGCTTATGTCACTTAAACACACGCTATGAAAATTGTAGTCGTATACTAGTATGGATTGAACTTTTTTTGACTAGTATGATTTCAACCAGAAAATTATAGTTGTATTCTAGTATCGACTGGACTTTTTCTGACCAGTATGATTTTAACCAGAAAATTATAGTTGGTACTAGTATGTTTACTGCCGGGCACTCACTATTGCTACTTTGGACTGAGTTGGTAATTTTTGAAGTAAAGTCTTCTTTCGAAGAACGAAAATAAATAAGTCACTTATCGTATCCGTCCTGGTTTATAGGGCAGAATCTTGGACACTGACAACATCTGATGAGGCGTCTTTGGAAGTGTTCGAGAAAAATGTCCTTCGAAAGATTTAAGGAAAAAATCGTTAAGCGCCATTTAAAGAAGAAAAAGGTTTGAAAAGGTGAGTTCTACTGTAGAAGTGGAAACGGGGAGATTTGCAAAAATTTTAACCAATTTGTATAAGTTATGAAATGACGTTTTGTCGCAACTTTAAGCTGCGTTAAGTGCATTTTTTGGCAGAAGATTATGTCGTTTTAAGAACCTTCTCTATAAATTGGTTCCGGACACTTTATATTAGCTTTAAACAAGTGATTCATAAAATTCAACAAGCGTAATTAAATGTTTGTCATTTTCTTCACTGTGGTTTGTTGAAAAACCCCAAACGAAACCTCTGAAGATCGTTTATATTGAGTTAATCGAGTATCTATTTCCATTATTATATGATCAATAAATGAATAAAAAACATGAATCTTGAAATAAACATGTAAGCTACATGTTTGCAGATTTTGACTAGATTTGTATCGGCTCTTTTTTATTTCAATATCCATGTCGTTTGCATTTTTTCACAAGTTCTGAACAATTTTTCAAATTAATGTTTGTCGGAATGAATATATCGTAACTCCGCCACAAAGTCATTTTCTATCTTTATTTTTTAGATTTTATTACACAAACGCAGAACGCACCGGTTTTGAGTAAGGGATTTTTAGTTTTGTGTTAACAAAAATTCTAAAAGACTAAGTTTATTATTTAAAAAAAAAATTGTTTTTAATGTTGACAAGAATTTCATAATACGAGAAAATGTTGACATTTTATAAATTACTAGCTTTTACCCGCGGCTCCGCCGCATTTTGACTTATCAGCCAGATAATTATTTAGGGTTACATATGGAAATGACTGTTAACATAGAAGTTAAATTTTACTTATTTTAAATATTCATTTTTAAAGTTCACATGAAAACTAATTCTTAACATAGAATTTGATTTAACATTTTTTACTATTAATTTTTAGCGCAACACATCTCTGAAAACAACATTATTTGACTTATTATTTTCCGCATATACAAAAAATTTTTCGGCTCTCTATACTTGAGTTAACGACCTACCCTTACTTCAGGTCTCGTAAATAACATCAAAAGAATATAACTTGTTTTGACCGGCATATTCATGTACACAACATCAAAGCAATAGAACTTGTTTTTACTTGCTTTGTCAGGAACTGCAACGGACAAACAATATAACAATAGAAATGTACTATCATTAGAATAAACAATAACAACAATAGTTATCTAGTAGTAAACAGATAACAACCAACGCATCTCGATAGTATAAGTAACACAAAGATTTATGTAAACTAGTTAGACTAAAGAATATGATTTAAAGAGCACGCACTCCGGCGTAGGAAATAAAAAACTATATTTTTTATTGACTCATGTCGAGCAATCGATATAAACTGAGGAAAAGGATAGGAAAAATTTCACGGGAAGAAGGACTTCTAGCACTAAATCTTTGAAAAACGGGCTAAAAATTCAACAAGGAAAAAATTAAGATTCCTGAAAAATCGGAAATAACGGATAAATCTTGATATATAGATAAAACATTCCAGCAACGTTATTGTCACGTACACCGCAACCTGAAACCAACGGACATCACATCACTCTGGATTCGCGGAGAAGGCGACAAGAAAGCTTCAATCTATCACTTCCATCGTTGGAGATGAACTCAGAAATGACATCACAAGAGATCGCAAGCCTGAGAGCACAAATCGCTGCTCTGACCACAACGCTCACTGAAACCCAACAGAGGTTGAATTCCTTCGAAACCCACGCAACACCTAACGTCACAGTCACCAACCTATACCAGGACTGTACACCAAATAACTTCAACTTAGAAATATTCAAAACGTTACCAATCTTCACAGGTGACACGAGCCATTATAGGTCATGGAGAAAACGTGCCTGGACACACATGGAGAGCATCAAGAATTACGCTACTACACCCACGTATTACACGGCACTTTCGATTGTACATTCGAAAATTCAAAGAGAGGCGGCACAACGTGGTACAACGAAGGTACAACGTGTAAACCAAACACGCGACGAAGAACTACAATCGCTTGTACCAGAAAACGAAAATAACGAATATGAAACAGGCAGTGCTTCTTTAGGCGCATGAACGATTTGCCGTGTTTGCAACGCCAATGCAGGGATACAGGCAAACTCATTAACATCCTGATCGACACTGGAGCAACAAACAATTATTTAGGCTCAAAATGCAACATTGGTAAGCCTATTCCCATTAAACCTGTAAAAGTGAAAACTCTTCATGGTTACTCAATAACAAAATCAAAAAAAAGTATAACATTAGTAGAACATAATCTCAAATTTTTTTAAAACAGATGCGTTAGAAGAATTTGATATGCTTCCGGGTGAAGAGGGACTTAGAAAAATCAAAGCACAAATTTACCTTTCCGAGTAAATTATATGGTTAATAGTGAAAAGTATAGGGCAGAAATCGAAGAAGTTATGCAAAAAAATGAAAGCACAAACGAAGTGCTACCTTATACAACCGCGATACAAGCTACCATTAGAACGAAATCCGAAGATCCTATATGGGCCAAGCAACATCCGTACCCTATGTCGGATAACGATTTCATTAACACAGAAATTAACAAACTTTTAAAAAATTAAATAATTCAACCCAGCAAAAGTCCGTACAACTCTCCCATTTAAACAGTCGCTAAAAAAGGTACCGATAAACAAGGGAAACCTAAGCGCAGAATGGTCGTAGACTTTCAGAAGCTAAACGCTCAAACTATCACAGATAGATACCCCATACCTGATGTGGCTATGACCATACAGAATTTAGGTAATGCCACAGTATTTACAACTTTAGATTTAGAGTCTGGCTTCTACCAGATCCTTATTAATGAATCTGACAGGAAAAAATGGCCTTTAGTGTAAATGGACCTAAGTACAAATTCCTTCGTATGCCGTTCGACCTGAAAATGGCCCATCCATTTGTCAAAGATGCGTGGATGAAATCCTTAGACCATATATTGGGAAGTTCGCGTACGTTTATATAGACGATGTTCGCATTTATTCTTCCTCTCCCGCAGAACACATCGAACACATCCGCACAATCGCAAACGGGCTTCACCAGGAAGATCTCCAATGAAAAATATCACTTTTTTCAAGACTCTGTGGAATACCAGGATGACAGTTTACCCTACAAAAATATAGACTATTAAAGATTTCCCTATTCCCATAACGCTGAATGAACTCAGATCCTTCCTAGGTCTCGCTAGTTATTATAGAAAAGTTATACAAAATTTTGCAGCCATCGTCAAACCACTCACTACTTTCCTCAGAGGAGAGAACGCATATCAAAAAATCAAAGCACAAAAATAAAAATCACGCTATACGAACTTGCACTAGAAACACTGAACAACATAAAAGAGGAACTGCAAGCCCACGTTGAATTCTTCCAACCAAATTTTACCAAATCTTTTGAATTGACCACAGATGCTAGCAATTACGCTAGCAAGTACCCATATAATTTATTTCAGAAACGCTCATCGAAAAGAATTACTCCACGAATGAGAAAGAATTACTCGCAATTGTGTGGTCACTAGAGAAGCTACGTAATTACTTGTATGGTATAGCTGATTTAAGAATTTACACTGACAATCAATCTTGAATCCTCCCCATATCAGAAAAAAACTCAAACGAGTAAAGCAACCAATAAACTCATTTAGAAATCAAATTATTGTAACACAGTCAAATCAGAACCCCGTCGAAATATCCTCACAAAATATATTTTCTAACAGCCGACATACGCCTTTTTTTAATACCAAAACTGAATAGCTAGACAGACTAAAAAATATAATTAGACCAAAGGTAACTAATGCTCTGCAAATAGACGAACGCATATTATTTTACGTCGAAAACGACATTATTGACACATTTCCAACTGTGTCGATTGTACTAGCGCAAAAATTGGTGGACGACATCAGCGAAACCGAACAACAACAACAACAAATCATACAAGACACACACAAACGTGCTCACAAAAACTACAAAAATAACGCACAGGAAATTTCGCTCAAATACTACTGGCCAAACATACGTGACGCTTGTAAAAAATAAGTGCAGGTCTGCGAAATTTGCCTCACAAACAAGTATGAACCCCCACCAAATAAACAACCAATAGGGTCAGCACCAATACCGAACAAGGTAGGCGAAGACATACACTTAGACTTACTTTTTATGAGCAATAAATAATATGTACATTAGTTTCACCGACAAATACTCAAAATTTTGCCATTTGAGAAAAATACCATCAAAGAAGGAAACATACAAATACGTTGACGAGATACTATCACAAATATACTCAAACGCAGAGTTTGTAATGACTGATAGCGAGTCAACTGGCATATGTGCACAACAAATATACAAGCGACTACAAATAACACATACCAAAACTCCAGCCTATCATTTGACAACAAACGGTCAAGGTAAATGGACGCATAGCACCATAATTGTACTCGCAAAAGTTTTGGCACATCAATACAGTCCGGCACTTGACGAACATATATTTCAAGCATTCCGAAAATACAACATAAGAATCCATTCGGTAACCAACGAGAAACCCGAAGACGTGTTTTTCGGTCAGAGGGGGCATCCTGACATCAAAGAGCGTCTTCAACAAAACCAGGAGAGAATTTTGCGATACCACAACCGCAATCGCAAACAGCTGAACTACAAAGAAGGAGACGTTATATATTCAAAGACGCATAGACGGAACCAAAACGTAAACAAATTCGCGAAACATATAGCCAAAAAAGACAACGGAAAAACAATAACGACCAATAAAAAGGTTATTATACATACGGACTGTTTTCGCCAGCAATAAAAACACACATCGCTTGTTGTTAAATTCCTTTTAATTTATTGTAGCCTTGCGCGCTTAGTTAACACAACCATTTCGTCCTACACTCAAATCGCAACTGCCTCATATTACCACTTTCTCGCTCGAACATCCTCCGGCCTTGAAACTCGAGGCTCAACATGTTCCACTGGTAAGATACAAAGTTTCTGTATGGGGCGGCTGATGGTATTCTGCCCAGTCCAAAGTGCTACGTTACGGACTAACCCATCGCTGCCTGTGTGTAACGCGGTCACACGTCCCATTTTCCATAAAGTGGGTGGTGTAACTTCATTTTTGACCACTACTAAATCGCCCACTTTCATATTCTGCCTAGCTACCCGCCATTTTGGACGGCGTTGGAGCTCATGTAAGTAACTATCGCTCCATAGTTTCCAGTATCTTTGTGTTAGGAGCTGTCGACATTGCCAGTCTGAGTCCATTTTCCGGCCGTTCCACTGGTATTTGCTCCCCTAGAGCTGGGACTAAAGCTTCTCCAATTAATAAATGCCCCTGAGTTAAAGGATTCAAATCCCGCGGGTCAGCGCGTTGAGGACTACTCCTATCTCTGCTAATAGAGTCTGGATAGCTTCTATGGTTAATAGTCAAGCTTCCATAACTCGGCGCAGATGATGTTTGGTTGCCTTTACGGCGTCTTCCCATAAGCTTTCCTGGTAAGGGACTGATGGCGTGATGAAATGCAACTCGGTTGGTCGTGTTGATAGCTAGTCAAAAAGTTATGAATCTTCGCAGCATTCGACTCAACTCTCGCTCTGCGCCAACAAAATTAGTTCCGTTATCGCTCCAGAAATGCAGGGCGTGCCCATACCGAGAAGTAAAACGAATGAATGCCATTAGGAATACATTAGTAGAAATCTATCTATCTATGGCGCGATATACAACAGGTATATCATCATAAACCTCCTAAGAGATTTTTGCGCCAAGCTTCTCTTCCAATTTGTGGTGTGCCGATTTGAATTTTTCCCTACAAATTGGTGGGACCTACAGTTTTTTGCGGACTCCGAACGGCATCTACAAAGGAGACGAATTTTTTGCTGAGAAGCCTGTCATGGCAGAAATACACTCGGAGAGTTTGCCAAACCACTGCCGAGGGGCGACCCCGTTTTGAAAAACTTTTTTCAAATCACTTGTGATGTTACCTGTACCAGGGCTCGAACCATGGACCTTCGGTGTGGTAGGCCGGCAACACTACCTTCACACCACGGCGGATACAAATTCTAGGTGGACCGTTTTGGATACCATCGGTATCAGCTGCTGCGGTCCGCAAAGTAGTAGCGTCAAGTGAGTGGACTGCGCACTATGCCAAGCTAATCTTCCCTTTCCTGGTAGTACTGATGGATTCCGCTGGCAGTCAGGTAAACCGGCTTCTTGTAAGTAGCCGCTCAGCCGTAGTATTCCATCTTGAAGGAATGGTGGCAAAGTCCCAATCGCGTTTGACAGGCGAAGGCCTTCACCAGCAACCTTATCTTTGGCAAAACGTTCCATCTTTCGAATATCGTGTGAAAAATGGTCTGATGGCTCTTGTTTGATCCAAAACGCCAACGCACCGTTAAGTTCGTCGATTCCTAAGTATGATTGCTGTGTGCTTGCTGGTGGTGCTCTACAATTTCGAACAAACCTTAGCACCCAAACCGTTAAGCGATCCAAAGACGAATACCGCTGCAATAATGACTGCTCCTTGATTAATAATAAGTTGATAGCCACTATAGGCTGATCATCTGCTCCCTTTGATCCTCTAACAACCTCTGTGCTTACCTTTTCGTGTGCCCCGTTCAGCGGTATTGGCCACAAGGCTTCCGGGAGGCGAAGAAATTCGGGACCATTCCACCATAGCTTTGAAACAATCAATTCGTCTATTGACATACCTCTCGAAGTTAGATCGGCCGGATTCGCGTCAGTGGGCTCCAAGTGCAATTCGATGTTTTGTTGATTAGACTAGTTCTATCCCGTTTCAACCAGGGCAACACTACCATCGAGTCGGACAAGCATTAGGCCGAGCGAATTTGTATCTTATGATGTTCTTCGCAAATTTTTATCACGTGTTGCATTAATTCTCGAAGCAATGGCGCTGCACGCAACTCAAGTCGGGGTATAGTCTCCTTTTGTAATGGTGCTACTCTTGATTTTGGAATATCACTGACTCCTTATCGCGTGTAGCTGCATATATCGCAACCCCAAATGCTGGAATCGAAGCGTCTGTAAACCCATGCACCGTCATGTCTAGTCTTCGTGAAATCCCTATCCAGCGTGGTACGCGAAACTTGCGTTTCGGGTAAGATCATATCCCAACCTATTTTCTCTTGCCAGATCCTTTGAAGTAAGGCCTTAGTCTTTATCACAAAAGGTGACGCCAATCCATCTGGGTCATAAATCCTCGCGGTGAAACTTAAGACCATACGCTTAGACCAAGAATCGGGATCTACATGTGGTTGCGATTTCACGGCATACGACAACTCGTCCGTTGAAGTTATCCATTTAAGGCCCAGCACTGATGCTTCGGTGTGTGTGTTGAGCCTGTTATCATCGAATTAAGTTTTTATATGCCTAGATAGTTGCACGTGGCTTAATTTGGGGCTCCATTTGGAAAGCCGAAAGCCTCCCTCCGCTAAAAGCTGCTGCAACTGGTAGTAGCTCCAGTCAGTATTCACAAATTTCTCCACTCTGGTTTCGCCAGAAGATTCGCTGAAAGTCCGAATGTTGGGGATATATTTTGACCTTAATATCTGCAGATATACCATACGCGTGCAAGCGAAACCCCCAGAGGGGATCGATCGTCTCGTTGGAGCTTAGGTCCAATCATTTGCACATCGTTCAAGGAAACCCTATTGTCCGTTGGACATGAAGCATCGAATACCACTCGAAGTTTTTTCATGATTGCGTGATGTGGTATGTAATACGCTTTACCTTCTGGTGGCTAAGTTGCCAGCCTTAACCAATCCTTCTATATGTACTATTTTCCGAAGCCCTGGTATTTTTCTTTCAATTCTGGTTCTCGTTTAAATCGCTGTTCCAACCGTAAATATCTTTGCAGCGCTGTTACGCGGTTACAGCCGATGCAATCCCAATTGCGTCTGAGCGGAAGCTGTACAACATATCGTTTCTCTTGTGATTTAAAGGCGTGAGTCTCTAGAAAATGGATTTCGTATTCTCGCTGTTCTTCTGTCCAATTCGACTCGTCGCCCTCTTGGCCTAGCGCTTCGAAAAGTTTTCGCACTAACTGCTCAAGATGCGCATCAGTATCCGTACAATTTTCCTCGGTTATATTGATCCCTACAACCTGGGTGTTCGTCGGTTCCTCGCCAAATAGGGGACGACCCCAATAATATTTTTACTGGTGCTGGTTGATAGAGGGCAGGATCTACTAAGAAATTTAATATATCGCTAGGTAAGTTTTGTACCTGCATTTGGCTTTGTGGCAATCATTTTCCCCCCAAGACCGATGGAAGGACGTGAGAGGAATCCTTAGTTCATCATCGTAAAGTGACATTATCCCCCGAATTTAATTTGCTACAGACATAGGTTTCAGTTTCTAAAGCAGAAGACACACCAACTCTGGTTCTGTGCATGCGAATTTGATTCTGTGTAACAATATCTTTATCAATTAAATTTACTTGTGCACCAGTGTCGGACAACGCACGGAGCCTTAAAACCCCATGAGTTACAAATCTAACCTGAGCAGTGGCCAACAAATTATGATAGAAATCTGAATAGGTTCTACCTTGGAGCCCGTGGATAGTTTCGGACAGATAATACTGTTATGTGGTGCCCTTGCGCACCTGGGACAACGACTTGACAAGCAATTTTTGGCAATATGCCCTTTTCGCAAACAATTCTGGCACAGGCCGAGGTCATGGATGCGATTTAAGCGTTCTAGCGCAGAGCATCGGTGTAACGAATGATCTCCAGCACAGCTTAAAAAAGGTTTGTAGTTAATGTTCGATGAAAAATTTGCTCGGAGCAAGTTATAGGATGTGCCGCATGACTAAGTAGCCCACTAATGTAACGTTCGAGCCAAGTGAAAAAATCATTCTACAAATTCGGAATTCGATCCGTGGGCCGAGTCATTTCCCACTGTTTACGTGAAACGTTATCTAGGCGAGACTCCAAAAAATTTTATATAAATAAATCGCGTTGTTCCTCAGCACCCAAATATCTAGCAACCATGCGCATACTATTGCGCGTAACATTGAGCATATTTCAAGGTAAGTTATAAATTGCTGAACAATGTGCTGCATGCTGCATGGCATAAGTATTCGTTACCACATGTCAAACACAAGGTACGCCATGCATCTGCAAGGCTATCATCTCGGCCAATATCCCAACGATCTCGCTGTATCATCCTTGACACAGCTTTGTAGTCGACGAAGCCGCTGAAGATCTGTGAAGTGAGGGTTCTGCAGAACTTCCGCTATAAATATATCGCGGAACTGTATCCACTCGCGATGGCTTCCGTGAAATATTGGAAGACGATGTAACAACGGCAATTCCGCGAACTGACACTGTAACGCTCGACTATTAGCTGGAATGTATGCTGCCTGCTTATCTCCGCCCTAACCTTAACATAAACATCCACCACTGTCTGCTGGCTTGCAAAGTCATCTGTTCGCTGTATTTCCCTTCTCCTCAAAACTATCCCAAGCCCTATTAAGGATATCCAGTGGCGTTTGCAGAACTTCAGTCCACATTTCGTTACAAGTGGCCGAAGCCAACCAATCTGATTGGCGCTGAATTTGTGACACTAAATAATTTCTTTCCCCCTGAACACCAATCCCAGCATCAGAATTACTATTCAATGAAACGCCGGCAACTTCCACTCTCGACGCTAGTTGCTTGCGCTGTGGCCTCTTGCCCACCAACGGAAAGTATACAAGAAACAAAAACAAGTTGCAAGTATATGATTTTTAACTATTTGAAATTGCTGATCCTCAAGAGAAAGAGGAAAGAAAACGCAACAAATCGCCGCAGTAAAGTGCCACTATTAGCAGAGACACGCAGCTCAAGTCAAAAACTCGAGGTCTTCCAAGTCGCAGTGCATCCTTGATTTGAAATGATATCTTAAACCGAAGAATCGCTGTACTTATTTACAATTATTTGATACGCACCTTTATTTTTGCTTTTCTTTTTTGCCACGTCAGGCTTCGCTTTTCCTGCCCTCTTTTTGCTTATTTTCGCAGCACCCTTTGTTGCCTTAACATTCGGCATTATACCTACATACAAATCTCATATAATCCACAAATTCTACTGACAAAAAAAATCACCTTAATTAAGTTTGGCGAAGTACTCTAGCAAAATGACCGCGAATAAAAAAAAATCCAGAGATCCATCTATTAAATTAACATGTTTTAGATAAAGTAAAACTGCAAGCTACAACGTAATTTTTGTGCACTCATGACAACTGGCAATAGAAGTTTAGCAAATATATTTCATTTGACGCACTTAATTCACATGTACACGATATGTACATATTCTTCTGCTTGCGCTGTGTGCCTATGCCTATTAGAACTTTCCTCTTAGCTGCTGATTGCAATAACATTTCCATTCGCCGAAAATCAAGCGCTGTCGCCGTTTGCGCACAACAATGTAAATTCACGCAAAATCAACTTCAAGCGCAAGACACAGCAATGTCAGAGCAACGCTGACGACCCAATGTATATATGTACATTCTCCGTAACTAATAACTCGCAAAAGACGCAGGAGTGCATAGCAACGCCGGTGGCACAATATACGTATGTAAAATCGAATACAACTTCAAGCACAAAACGCAGCAGTGTCGGAGCAAAGTCTACGATCTAATTCATACCTGTACAGTCGCCGCAAATTCGCAAGAAATAACTTGCAAAAGACACAGGAGTGCAAAGCAACGCCGGCCGCTCAATCGATGTATGTAAATTCTCAATTCCAAGCACAAGACGCAGCCGTGCTACAGCAACGCAGACGATTTTTTTTTCTAATAATGCACATATGCAGACAGACATTCTCTGTACATTCGTGCTAGGCAAATGCATACACATAATACGATCTTTTTCTTTCCTGATATATTTCGATTCCCACAACAACAACACTGCACAGTGACCATAACCTCACTCTGTTTCATGCAAATCGCATTGCTATACAAAAAATTTTTTTTTTCACGAAATCGCTACAACTACATTTTACCTCTTAAACACTTAATTCACTTTTTTATAATATTATTTATAATCGTTTTATAATTGCTGGAATCGATATTCCAGCTTGGTTCACACGTGTATACAAACATATATTCTTTTGGCTTGCGAGCATTATATTATCAAATACATATAAACGTACGCACCCAAATAAGGGTGACTTTAATAAATAAACAAAACACAAATTTAAAAGTTATAATTTTATTTGTTTACAATATTGGTGGTTTTTGTTTGGTTGGATTTAGCATTCGTTAGTGCATAATAATATTGAGTTACTTCGTACAGATTTCGACTCTGTGGAAATAGATTTGTTTAGGAAAAAAGAGGCGGCAATTTACTTTAGGTTATGTTAAACAAAATTTTTAATTTTTCAATAAAGATGGAGACACATAAACTCGATAAGCAGATACTGTTTTGGAATTCGACATGGAATTCTCAGGCGTAGCCACAAGCGACCACTCCAAATATTCGCTGAAACTTCAGCAGGAGGAATTACGGTCCATGTGGGAGAAAGCCAAAGCAGCCTTTGATGAACTGCTAATTGACGAAGGAGTTTCTTCTAAAGACCTTTTAGTTATTAGAAGAAAAATAAGACAGTTTACGCAGTGTTTGTGCGGTGCATGACTACAATGAATAGTCTTATTTAAAAATTGGAAAAGGCGGAAAAGGATGAAGACACAGCCCTAATGCCGTATAATTTACATCTGCCACCTTGTGATACGGAGGTATTTAAGGGTGATTATGTGTCATGGCCAACCTTTCGTGATATGTTCACGGCCGTTTATATTCCAAATAAACGACTTTGACCCATTCAAAAGCTTTACTACCTAAATCAAAAGGCACAAGGTGGAGCGAAAGAAATTGTCGAGAAATGCGACGTGAGGAATTAAGGCTTCAACACAGCTTGGAAAAATCTTTGTGACAGGTATGAGAACAAGAGAATCCTTGTAAATACCCAATTCCAAGTAGTTGAATGCGGCACCTCGATAAAAAGGCTGCAAAGTGATATAAACACTTGTATATCCTCACTTGAGAGTCATCATATTGACATCTCCAACTGGGACCCAATAATAACATACCTCTGCTCAACAAAGTTACCTGATGTTACACTTTCTCTTTGGTAACAATCAGTGGAAAATAAAACAGAGACTTCCAAGTGGGCGGATATTGACCGATTCCTTTCAAGTAGGTTCCAAACTTTGGAATCGGTCTCAGGTTTAAGAGGAATCAAGCCTTCAAAACCACTAAAGGTTCAAAGCAATAAGCATTCCTCTGAACCACCGCAGAAAAAGCTTGGATGTTTCCAAGCTAGCGTCGCAAAATATGCATGTAAAATGTGCCAACGCAGCGACTATAAATACATGCTTGCCAAAAATTCTGAAAATTAACAACGTCGAAAAAAATTTCCCTTGTAAAGCGTAATAACTGCTGCCTTAACTGTCTCTCTTCGGGGCATTTTTATTTTTTTATTTATTTATTTCTAGCACAACAGCCATTACTGGCTATATCTCAGTGCTAGATACTTATTGTATATACGAGGTGTGTTCAAAAAGTATCGCGAATTTTGTGTTTTTTCAAAAATTATTTATTTATTCATGAATATCTATTTTGTCCCCTTCAAAGTAATCCCCATGAGATATTATACACTTGTGCCAACGGTTTTTCCAATCTTCGAAGCACTTCAAAAAATCATTTTTTTGTATCTTGTTCAGCTCCTCCTTCGATGCCGTCTTTATCTCGTCAAGAGAAGCGTAACGTCGTAAAAGTCACAGGGGGCCAGATCTGGGGAATACGGTGGCTGCGGCATCATTAGTGTGTTGTTTTTGACCAAAAAGTCGCGCACAAGCAACGATGCGTGAGCAGGGGCGTTATCGTGGTTCAAAAGCCAATTTTTGTTCTTCCACAAATCCGGGCGTTTCTGGCGGATTGCTTCGCGCAAATTGCGCATAACTTGCAGGTAATATTCCTTATTGACCGTTCTTCCCTGTGGCAAGAACTCATGATGCACCACGCCCCTGCAATCGAAGAAAACTGTCAGCAAAACTTTAACATTCGACCGAACTTGGCGCGCTTTTTTCGGTCTTGGTTCGTGCGGCAGCTTCCATTGAGATGATTGAGCTTTTGTTTCCACGTCATAACCATAAACCCACGATTCGTCACCAGTTATGACCCTCTGGAGCAAATTTGGGTCGTCGCGGACAGAGTTTAACATCTCATTAGCAATGTTCATGCGATGCTGTTTTTGGTCACAATTGAGCAATTTTGGTACGAATTTCGCGGTAAAAATCGAAGACGATCCAAAACACGTGCAAGCAAAGCAGCTGTCAACAATTAACTGAACATTCAAAATGGCCGAGCTTGTCGGCATAAGTGAGAGACATGAGTACCAACATAACGCCACAAAAAATTCGAAATTCGAATATACGTAACCAGCGAAAATTCAAAATTCGCAATACTTTTTGAACACACCTCGTATATGACAAAATTAGGAACTTAGAAGATAGAAATAAGATAATAATAGAATAAAAATACGAAACGTGATTTCAGAAAAAGCTGGATATATAAAGTGTACGTACTTAAAATCTACTGACAATTTTGGTAGATACGTGAGATAAAGTGAATGGTATTATTATGAACTTATATGATAGATACAAAATTGAAATACTATAATCAATTATTCTGTAAAAAAGTTTATTAATGCTCTTTTAAAGTACAAGTTATTCTTAATGTTCTTTAGTTTAATGGGTAGTTTGTTCTAAAGACGAACTGAAAATACAAAAAATTGGCGTTCAGATGAAACGGAGTTGAATCTAAGATGGAGTAGTTGAGGCGATCTCTCCGATCTAGTGTACTGAAGACGATCTTTCAGAATTTCTAGCTCAGCCGAAGATTATATTTTATGTAGCATCGTTAGACATTTCACCTTCAACAAATTGTCAAAGGATACAGAAGTTATTTTGATAGCCCATTCGGAAATATGATCATTTTTACGTCTGCTATAAATATTGTTATATAGAACATTCAGCTTTTTAAACTTATACTATCTGAGACCACAAATATTTCAGAGCCATACAATAGTGTAGGTAGCAGGTAGGTTTTGGCTAGAAGGAGCCTTATTTTCAATGGCGTGAATTGACGAGTTTTCCACAGAGAACGAAGCATTCCATAAACCCTACCTATTGCATTAAATATACGGTTTTTCCACGTTAACGTCCTGTTAAAAATTATTCCCAAATTTTTGACTGTGTCCACATACGGTACCACAGTTCCATTCGAAAAGACACAATCATAATTATGGATGTCGAAAACCTTTTTATAAATTGCTATACAATTTGACTTGTTGGGGTTCAAAACTATCGACACAGGCAAAACTGAAACCCGATATGAGTTCATTTGGTGGAACATTATAACTTTCTATTCAGCTCATTAACTGATGCAGCGTCAGGACCCTGAGCCGAACTTTTCCCAATGCCTATTTCGTGAATGTGCCTCCATGTTTTTTGTGTACTCACAGCTTCACTAAAAAGATTTGCGTAATATATTTTTTTATGGATTCTTATAGTTTTATTTGCTTCTTTTCTCAGGGTCTTATATTCATTATAAAAGAAATCTGTCCGAAAACGCTTCCATTTTTGATATGCTAGGTTTCGCCTCTTTTATGATCGATTTTATGTGACATTCGGTGTCAAAATGCACCAGCTCATATAACTGTAGCACCTGCCATTCAAGGCACCATTCCCTTCTGCATTTGCAGACAGTTAGGGCAAAAGCGACACCTGTGACCGCGAGCACAGATTCGATAGATGATTCACCATGCACTTCCAAACAGGCTCAAGCTCGAAATGAGTCTACAAAACAAAGGAAATCAACGCCTCCGGTTAATGTTAAGTCAAATTTCGCGAATACGAGTACAGGTATACTTCTAGGTACGGCAAGGGTAACCATTCATTACAATGGTACAGATTTTTCGGCGAGAGCCCTCATAGATTCTGGCTCTGACTGCTCTTTCATCACAGAAAGACGCAGAACCAACCTGCCAACTAAAAAGATGCATGCCCAAGTTTCGGGCATCAATAACTCTATTTCCGCGCAGGTGAGAGAGGCGTGCGCCATACAATTGGGGTCACCCGTTAACCCACTAATCTCAATTGAAGCTGTCTTGTTAGTCTAACCGCAGTTAACAGGTAATTTACCTACATGCGATGTTAGTGCACTAACGCAGCAGGCATTCCCAGACCTCGTGCCAGCGGATAAACGGTTCTTTGTGAATGACCAAGTTGATCTCGTCCTCGGAGGAGACATTTACCCTCAAATAATCTTAGGAGGTATTAAAAAGTATATCTGGAATACTCTTTTGGTGCAAGAAACTGTGTTTGGTTGGATACTGACTGGTCGTACTGATGCCGCCAGTCCAACGAATCACAATCGGGTTTCGTTATTCAATGAGATAGATTTAGACAATCAGCTAAAGTCGTTCTGGGAAATTGAAGACATTCCCAAAGCTAAAGCCCCCACAGCAGAAGAGAAGATATGTGAGGAGATTTACAAACGCACAACGCAGAGGAGCTCTGATGGAAGGTACATCGGATCCCTTCCTTTCAAGGCGGAGTTCCCTGTAAATATTTACCTGGGACCTTCACTACAGATAGCGTGCTCTCAATTTTATAAAAACGAGACGCGACTTGGGAAAAATCCCGAATTGCAAAAGGAATACAACCGCGTCATTCACGAGTACGAAAAGATGGGTCACATCTTAAAAATAAATGAGTTTCAGTCGGCTGGCGCAGTCGGTAACTACTATTTACTATACCACGCAGTTAAGGAGGAATGTTTCTCCACGAAAGTTAGGGTAGTTTTCAATGCGTCATCTCATTCATCAAATGGTACCAGTCTGAACGACATTCTTCTGCCTGACCCTGTGCCTCAGGCTGATTTACCGACATTAATTCTCCGCTGGAGACTTTTTAGATATGTCTTCAATAACGATATTGAGAAGATGTATAGGCAAATCCTAGAAGATCCAATCAGTCTGTATAAGCTCCAAACGGTTGCTTTTGGTATTAATTGTACTCCTTATTTGGCAATAAGGGCATTACTTCAACTGGCTGATGACTTAGAAAGTTAGCATCCAAAAGCCTCAAATATTTTACGAAAACATATGTATGTTGACGACGTTCTTTCGGGAGGCCATATGTACTATTGAATCTGCGATCAAGGCAAGGGATGAAGTTTCTGAGATTTTGAAATCAGCTGGTTTTCCGTTACGGAAATGGACCGCAAATTACAACGAAATATTGCAGGGTATTCCAAAAGCTCATCTACTGAGCGAAGATTTCCTAGAATTTGAGGACTCTAGTAGTGTAAAAGTACCTGGTATTCGGTGGAATGCTCATTCCGACCAATTTTACTTTATCGCAAAGCCTTTTGAGGACGATATGAATCCCATAAAAAGAGCGATCTTGTCTACGATCGCAAAGCTCCGATAATAATTGCCGCTAAAATTAATATGCAACACATTTGGTGAGACGGATTCTGCGAAGCATCTGAAAAGGCATACGCTGCAGCAGTCTACTTACGTGTGGAAAGACAAGACAGCATACTTGTCAACCTATAGCAGTACTATTAGCCGAAATCATCGAATCAATCTCCAATAACCTCGATTTAGGTCATATAAACATACATCTTTGGACTGACTCGACGATGTTCTAGCTTGGATACGCAAACCTCCGTGCTCATGGTCAACTTTCGTTTCTCATCGAATCACAAAAATCATCGACAAAGTAGGCAATTCGACTTGGTATCATGTGAAATCAGGTACAAATCCAGCAGGCTTAGCCAACAGAGGTGTGTTAGCTCAAGATTTGAGCCACAATTCTCTGTGGTGGCAGGGACCTTCTTGGCTACAAGAAGACAAGGGAAAGTGGCCAACACAGGAGACGGACTTCACAACAAACGTCGAGGAAAAACGAGTACAAATGCATGCAGCAACAACTACAGAAAACAGCAGGAACATTCTAGAGAGGTTTTCGAGTATACCGCGAGCTTTGAGGGTAATCTCGTATGTTTTAAGATTCCTTCAAAGAACCCATCCGAAAACGAAAGCTTCTAGCCAGCCGGACTCTTGCTAAATTTCATCTGACGTTATTAAGTCTACGACTATCCGTTTGATAAAAACGCTCAGAAGCAACGTTACGGAGTAGAAATCGGTCAACTAAAAACCGAAGCACCGCTGGACTCTAAAAGTGAAATACTTCCCCTAAACCCTTTTCTCGATAAAGATGAGGTAGTAAGAACGGGTGGGCGACTCGGGGCATCTAGCGATCTGGCATATGGTGAACGCCACCCAGTCATCCTGCCATACAACTGTAGGTTTTCCCGTTTGTTTGTCCAGTTTGTTCATGAAGTTTCTCTCTATGGTGAGAACCAACTAATGTTGCGAATCTTTCGAACGCAATATTGGATCCCAAAAGTAAAAACGATGATTGAGTCCGTTATTCATAGTTGTACGATCTATATGATCTACAAGAAACGCTCTGAAAGTCAGCTTATGGGGATTCTTTCTCAAGAACGAACAACCTTTTCGCGTGCGTTTACTAACGCGGGTGTAGATTTCGCAAGACCATTCGACATTAAAAGTTATAGTGGGCGCGTATGCCGAACTTCCAAAGGTTACGTCTGTCTGCTCGTCTGTTTTTCTACTAAGGCCATACATTTAGAGGCCACTAGCGACTTGAGTACTTCATCCTTCCTAGCTGCCTTTTCAAGGTTCGTAGCTAGGCGAGGTTGCCCAATAAATGTCTACTCAGACAACGGCACCAACGTTGTCGGAGCATCACGCGCATTAAAAGCGGAATTCAAAGCATTTTTAGCCGACTCCCGGATCCAGACCCTATCAAAATACGCTCATCAGGCATTAACTTCGCTTTCTATATCAGCCGGAGCTCCGCATATGGGCGGACAGTGGGAAGCCGGTGTGAAAAGTTTCAAAAGCCACCAAGAAAGTTGCATCTAATGCGTAGTTTACTGTCGAGGAATTCAATACACTTCTATGTCGTATTGAGTCATGCCTCAACTCACGACCACTTAGCCCGGCCTCCAATGAACGATCGGATTTGGAAGCGTTAACACCAAGACATTTCTTAGTTGGCAGACATTTATTAGCCCCTCCCGAGCTAGAAGTAAACGAAAATCCCGCCTCGTTTCTTTATCGATGGCAAAAACTAAAGGCCTTATATCAGAACTTCTGCAGAAGATGGAAATCAGAATACCTGACGGAACTACAGAGGAGGATCAAATGGAAACATCCGAAATCCAATATAAAGATTGGAGATATGGTGGTCATCAGAGAAGACAACCTACCACCCAACGAATGGAGACTTGGAAGATTAGTCAAATTACACCCGGGTTCCGATAACCGGGTACGCGTCGTCGACATCAGTACCGAAAGGGGGCAAGTGACAAGACCGCTTGTCAAACTGGTACTACTACTATATGCTTCGGAAACCGAGGATGCGACAGCAATCGATTCTGAAAAGCCATAATTCAAAGCTATTATAGGATCTTTTCAACGTTGAAACAGCCAACTCCACATAGTAAGCCAAGTCATTCAACCAACAAAAAATAATAAATTTTAAGCCAGTTTAATGTTGTCTCTTGTATGTTTGGATATGTACATTGGTGGCGTGATTTTTGCACCAGTCACCTGTCGGTACAACATATTTTTCAATACACATAGTTTGTGAACATAACTTTTTTTAAATGCTCACCAAGGATGTTAAAAGGCGCTTATTTAACTACATCTGGTCAAATCTGCCGGTCTTTTGAGAATCAAAAGCCACTAAAAATAATTCTAACATCCTTGGTGGAAATTTGCGATCTAACATTTATGGTCACCTATTAAGGCTTTTTCTGGGCTCATGGCCGATTTGTTTACCTACTGGGTAAGCGGCCATCGGCAACATATGTACAAACACACAAATTCGTGCACACACTGACCACGAAAATAAATGAAAAAAAATATACACTTTCTCTCCCGAAACTCAAGTTCACATAAATTCACTTTTTTTTTTCCAAACGGCCACATAAAATTAATGAGATCACACACAATCACACATACATATGTATATATGTATAATAGGTAGTTTGGCTAATTGTAGTCATGAGGGTGCCTCGCCGAAATTTATTTCCCGAAAAAATTGGCAAGATTAAAAAAGAGGATATTACAATGGCAAAGGTAGCGTTCTTTGAGCGAAAATTAATCCACTACCAATCGCATTGTATCCATCCTTTCTCGTCACGAGAAAAAAACTAAATTTTTTTAAGAAAAACAAACCTTTGTTTTGAGGACACCCTACTCGACATACAGATTTGGAAATCAGCGCAGTAATGTAACTATGCAAAAGTTACATACATATGTATATATTTATGTAATTTAAATACATAAATTTTCCTCCACAACACAACACAGAAAACGTAATCACTCGCGCAATCACAACTCCCTTCGCCCGTTTAAACTAATTTAATACTTAAGAACGAAAAAATGTTTTTTTCGACCGCACACACACTACCTATTACAAATTTTACACACATTTACAATTGTTTTTTCTAGTTTCCGGCCATTCATGTTGTACGATCACCGTGAAGTGGGCAAATTATCGGAATTGAAACAGTTCTCGATACCAAACCGATAAGCCGTGCTTAAGGATTACACTCCGGCTACACCTGACATTTTCTCTCGTAGCATATGGAGTGTCATTGCAACTTTATATCCATTTTAAGTGTTTGGATTGGTTTCTAAACAATGGATAATAAGTTTGCTGTAGCTTTCCTTTTTATCATGTTAATTCCCCTATGCACTTTCATATTTCAATGAAAATTTTTCGAACGTATCAACCTCCAAACCACTTTGCCCTCAAGAGGAATGTGAAATTGTAATATAAGTTCAAGTGTACACTTACCTTTTAACTATTGCCAAAAGTGCTAAGTTCAATGCCAATATCTTATCAACTGCAACTCCTATTATTTCCAGAAATGACGCGTTTCACTACCATCCGTAAAAAAGCCGAGGCAAACAATTATGCACTGATATGCCCGGTATGCGGTGGACGACACCGGCTCAGAGTTTGTCCTGTGTTTCGGGCAAAGGTCACCATTATTGTACGAATTGCCTGTCGGAAGCACATATCGCAGCACACTGTACCCACGAGGGATTATGTCGGCGATGAAGTGAGCACCACCATACAATGCTCCACATTGACCATACGCTAGAAACACGACGCCAATGACGACCAACACGACCAGCAAGTAATGATGCCGATGACAGCGATGCAATCTTGCTATACGCTTCGGATTTTGGGGCGGAATCCAAGCACCTTCGCCACGACCAAGAGGAAGGTGAGTTGTCCGAGTCTAGAGCGGAAACACCTGCTTTCCGCCCAGACGATTCTGCTGGAGTGAAATCATCAGTATTCCACCCGGCCCGTGGATCGGATTCTCGGCGATTCCGACCACTTCTCCGCCATGAGAGGCGAAATAAATCCGGATTGGAAATGAAAACTTTCCAACCGCGAAATCAAGAAAATAAGCAATCGCGAACACATCACCGATCACGTCATCAGCGTAACAAAGAGAGAGTGGTATCTCCAGCATTCCACCTCCCCTCGCGAAGCAATTTTCGCTCGGGAGTGCTCACCATGCCCCAGGCAATTCAATGGCTCACCTCAGTTCTGCCAACCGTTGTTTTACAAATCGAAGCAGCAGGTCGCCTCCGTCCGGTGCGCGCCCTAGTTAACCCCTGTGCGACCGTTACCGTAATCGACGAGGAACTAGCTCGCGAACTCAAGCTTGGGGTAACCTTTATCAACGGTCAAATGGGGTGCTTCATCAAAATTCGTGGGAAGCATGGTCAGTCTACGACCATCACCATTAGAAAACATCGACCCTACCATCGTAAGCCAGAACGCTAACCTCAGACTGGCAGATCCGCGTTTCAACCTCTCCGCTCCCGTTCGCTTGGTACTGGGAGCCGAAGTTGTCCCTAAAATTATGTTGGGCGTCATTCCAGCAGGAACATTGGGCCCACTACTGGCTGAAAATACTGTATTTGGATGGACGCTGTCAAGCGCCTGCTAGGGGTCAAACTTCGTTTATTAGAATTCCAATACTTTCAATACCTTTATACCTTTTTGCATGAACTTTCCTTTCAACAATAAAAGATGAAAAGCGCCAATTAGAACCACAACTGCTCTTTATTTCTTTCTCGTTTCAGCCTACATCGGTATGCTCTTCGGAGTGTACACATCTTAGATAATAAGAACCGTAATATTTAAGAAAAACTGCAACACGACGGCACCAATACGGGGCTCCTTCCTTTAATGTTGCGTCACGCAAAGGGGGCCGGCATGTTTAGGCCGACAGCCTAAAACTTAAAACATTTAAGGTAGCCCTAGTAATTCTTGTATGCAATATAGTTAACAGAGTCCGTCGAAATGTTTATGTTAACTATGCTAAAACATCGCACGGATAACAAAACAGTTCAACGGTTCAAGTTCAAGTTCTTACTCTTTCACTTTGATCGAGTTTTCACCGCCATCGGAAGTCCAAGCCGCCGCCGTGTTCCAAATAATATAAAAAGGTAACCTATTAATACAAACATTTGTACATATATATATATACACTTCGAACTTAAACAACACAATAAATTATATTTAAATTACAATTACATATGCACTTACCCGAATTTTTGTGTTTTTCCTTTCTCGGCAAATACTTGAACGATCAAATCTTCTCGACCTTTGCCCGTTCAAGACACAAGCAAATTCTTCTATGTATTTTAAATTATTGGCAATGGTTCGGACAAATGCCCTGCATCGTATTTAACAAATTTAATTACATATATTTATTTAATGCGAATTATACCACCAATACGCCTGCATATGCGCTGAAAGAAACCGAGAACAGATTTAAGCAAAACACTCAAGTAATCCGAACACAATCGCAACCTTTTATTAGTCCAGGTCCAGGATTTTTCAAACCTTTTTCTCAAAGTATAAAAAAAGATTTTGTTATGGTATCGCATCAAATTGGATCGGTAAGGAAAGCGGTCGGCATGATCTCAATGGTGCACAGTGGCTGGTCATTGTCGGCTGGGGTGGGCTCTTGCCAACCTTACCGTCCTGCGCCATAATCAGAAAAATTCTAATCATGCCTTGAATACGCGGGGAAATGCAGAAAACCGCGCAAACAACTATAAAAACAACATCCGGTTAAACCCGGATGCCACAGACAGACCGTTGACATTCAAAATTTCAAAACTCAAAAAAAAAAACCGAAAAATCGAATTAAAAATTAAAAGAAACGGGCGTAAAAATTTTCAAAAAAAAAGGAAACTTAAAATTCAAAAATAACTGAAAATGCAACCGAAAATTACAACTGAAATAAACGACCCAAAAAAAACTGATAAATTTACACTAACGAAAAAAAAAAAACCTGAAATTTTAAACGAACCGGAAATGACCGGTT
This sequence comes from Merzomyia westermanni, assembly GCA_949987695.1. Classification (NCBI taxonomy): domain Eukaryota; kingdom Metazoa; phylum Arthropoda; class Insecta; order Diptera; family Tephritidae; genus Merzomyia; species Merzomyia westermanni. The sequence goes on along the minus strand of OX465290.1, from coordinate 112,502,996 downwards.
ATCATGCTGAAAAGTAAAACGATACAAGCAAAAAAAAAAACGAGGCCGAACAATATAAGGGGGCGCCGCGGGTGGTGTTACGACGCCCTGGTGCTGACCCACCTTCATCCATGGCCATCGGTGCACCAAACCGAATCCCGATGGCCCCTTACCTAACCTCCCATTTGCCTTCTAAATAACGACGAACTTCAGCATTTCCATTTGTATAACAATTTTATTGATATTTCATTATTTAAAACGTACTCTTAAATAGCTATTTTCTGGAAACTACCCTACGCAAATTGATTTTATTGACGCACCATATTATGGTGGGAAAGAATAAACTTATTAAACACAACTTCCATATATATCATATATGATTTTAATCAAATGTGACTTTAATTAATCGATCTTCTAGTTTTAAAATTGTTTCCTTTTTTTTTTTTTTTGTTGGTTCAATCTACTCTTATTTAAGATTCTTACTGTAGATGAAACTGAAACATATTCAATTATTGACGTATTTATGTGTATACCTGTTTTTGTATTTACCTTAGAGCAACATTTTTTTTATTTATTAGTTTGTTATTTCTCATCGTTTATACATCCTTTCGTTGCATAATCAAATATTTTAAGTAGCTAATTGCTTTCTTTAATTTCTTTCATTAATGAAAGCATCTATTTAGTTATTAAATTTAATTAAATTAAATTTATTAGTCATAGTAGTTTATTCAATTAAAATGGATTTTTATTTTATCTTCATATTTTGGTCATTGAGTTTTATTTCAAGTACATATTTTTCCCTCAGAGTCTTCCTAGCTAAATTTCCTTCGGTTCCTTTTTACATTAATCTGGTCTTAAACATTTTAAACTAATAAGATTTTCATCTTCTATTAATTTCTTTAAACATTGCTGAAGTTATTGATTCTTACTGCTTAGTTGTATCCTAAAGGAATTTCAGCTGCTGTCTTACTTTCTACAATTTTTCTTCTTCCGTATCCTATCTCTATTTTTCTATAACATCTAAGTATTTATGTTTATAGAATTTTTATTTTTGCAGTTAAACTTTACTTTCAGTTATTACTATTAAATAAATTAAATTACTTATTTATTTGGTTTGATCTCACCGGGTTGTAGTAGGCCGTTGTAATATGTATTTCTTTAAAAGAATTAGGTTTGGATAGTGCCGTCATTCGGCACCCAACATGAATTGATTTATTCAACATATTTTTCTTCTATTTATACAATAAATTCCTATATACTACTTATTTATCATAATACATATTTACCTAAATTCTAAGCTTAGCCAAAGCATCTAAGCCAGCGTATACAAACGCTCGCTCGCTGGTACATTCACACCTACATTCATACACAAACATTGGCTTGTGCATTCGCACATATGTTCATACATATATTCGTATGATTGCAACGCATTAGTGGGCATTGCCGCATAGCGTGTGACTTTGCTGACAAAGCATATTCGATAGTTTTTAATAGCTAGGTGCCGACTGTTTGTAAGTATGAATGCATTTATGTATGCATTTACTTTGGCTACACTACAATGTTCGTAGGCCGTTCGTAGGGCGCTACTGTTGTTGTTGCTGCTGGTGGTGTTGTTGTTGCTGGGTTAGTGCGGCGGGCCTATATTACGGCGGCCCTCGCTGTTGTTACTGCTGGTGTTGTTGTTGCCGGCGGTTAGTGATAAGCGCTACGGTGGCGCACTGCTGTTGCGCGCTATACTGACGCGTCGATAAGCGCCTTGGCTTCGGTCAATAGGGGTGCGTTGATATGCGCGATGGTGGCTTGTCGAGATGCACGTTTACTGTTGCGCTTAGTGGCGCATTGATAGGTGATTTGATGTGAAGCGATGGTAGCGCAAGAAGGGCGATCCTGCAAACTGCGCCAACTATCGCGGAATCAGCCTTTTGAATATCGCATATATATAAGGTCCTATCAAGCGTATTGTGCGAAAGACTGAAGCCTGATGTGAACAGACTGATTGGACCTTATCAGTGTGGCTTCAGACCTGGTAAATCTACCATCGACCAAATTTTTACAATACGCCAAATCTTGGAAAAACCCCGTGAAAAGAGAATCGACACACATCATCTCTTTGTTGATTTTAAAGCCGCTTTCGATAGCACGAAAAGGAGCTGCCTATATGCCGCTATGTCTGATTTTGGTTTATGCAAAATGACCTTGAGCAACACCGCCAGCTCGGTCAGAATTGGGAAGTACCTCTCCGAGCTGTTCGAAACTAAACGAGGTTTCAGACAGGGTGACCCCCTATCGTGCGATTTCTTTAAATTAATGCTGGAGAAAATAATACAAGCTGCAGAACTTAACCGCGCTGGAACAATATTTTATAAAAGCGTGCAACTGTTGGGGTATGCTGACGATATTGATATCATTGGCCTTAACAACCGCGCCGTAACTTCTGCTTACTCCAAATTAAAAAAAGAAGCGGAGAAAATGGGATTGGTGGTGAACGAGGGCAAAACGAAGTACCTTCTGTCATCATGCAAAGAGTCAGCGCATTCGCGCCTTGGCAACCAAGCCACTGTTGGCAGCAATAATTTTGAAATAGTAAAGGACTTCGTTTACCTGGGAACCAGCATTAACACCAACAATAATGTTAGCCTAGAAATCCGACGAAGAATTACTCTTGCAAACAAATGCTACTTCGGACTGAGTAGGCAATTGAAAAGTAAAGTCCTCTCTCGACGAACGAAAATAACACTCTACAAGTCACTCATCGCACCCGTCCTGCTATATGGTGCAGAAGCGTGGACACTAACAACATCTGATGAGGCGGCTCTGGGAGTATTCGAGAGAGGTTCTTCGAAAGATTTGTGGACCTCTACGCGTTGGCGACGGCGAGTACCGAAGAAGATTTAATGATGAGCTGTATGAACTTTACGCAGACGCCGACATAGTTCAGCGAATTAAAACACAGCTTCTTCGCTGGCTAGGCCACGTAGTGCGAATGAGCGAAGATGCTCCAGCCCAGAAGGTATTCTTATCGGCACCCGCCGGTGGAAGCAGAGGAAGAGGGAGACCACCACTCCGATGGAAGGACCAAGTGGAGACCGATTTGCGATCCCGCGGTGTTTCCAATTGGCGCCAGTTGGCGCAACGAAGAAACGACTGGCGAGCTGTGTTGGACGGTCAAAATCGCCCAGGCGGTTAGATGACCATTTAAAGAAGAAGAAAAAGAAAGAAGATGGTAGCGCGTTTATATGCACTTGACGTGGCTCGTTGGTTTTCGCGCACTAGGGCGCGTTGATGTGGCGAAATAGTATTCGCGCTGATGTGGCGCGATGGTAGCGCGTTGATATGCGCGTGATGTGGTGCGTTGTTGTTCCGCGCTTTGTCGGGGCGTTGGTGGTTTGTTGTTGTAGCTGTAAACGAAGAAGATAAATGAAGTTTAACGAGGGCTTCTAAGGAGTCAAGACAAAAGGTTTACAGCCCTATTCTAAACAAATCCCGCACCTATTTTCCGCTTTTCCCTACTCCCTTGTTCTGGACACAAATAATAAAATTAATAGGTGAAACTGCAATCTGATTTTATAAACCTATGCATTTTATAATTAATTATTTAATTTAACCAGTTTTATTAAAAACTATCATTTTCCATTCCCTGATCACAAAAAGTGATCACCACAGCTGGATTTGAAATTCCTCCTGGCGAATTTTTATGTTCACCAGCGAAAGAGAATAAGCGGAAATTTTCCTGGTGAATACGAAGAGAAAGAAATCCGAGCGGATATTTAGAATCGGGCTACTAGAAATACACCCAGTTAGCAACATTTCAAGGTGAAAGATCTTACCAAAGAGATTACACAATAAAACCCGTATTCAAGTCGCCAAAACGAACTGCTCTAAGATATAAGCGCAGTTACAAATTTACACTTGGAATGGAAGCCTAAAAGCACTTCCGTATGAAATAGAAATTTACACTATCAACTTGGCAATGGAAGGTTTTTCTGAAAATAGTGAAGCACTGAAAAATAACTATATTCAGAATTAAAGTATTCGAATTTAATTAAATCTAAAGGGAAACATATGGGAGCGGAACCTCGAAGAACCGCCAAAATTTCTAAATGAACTGCAATTAAAATAAAAGTAAGGTTGGTTTCAAAACTAGTGCAGCTAGGTATAAAAATAGACTTCTGGTCTCAGATAAGTCGGAATATATTACCAAGGAGTCTTCCTTGATATTCAAAAAAATATATAAACTCCCCCTCAACTTACTTCAGTAGGTGGCGTTTGGATGGAGACAGAATGAAATTGGTATACTAATTAAAAATGGCACAGGAAAAATTACCATGGATAGTTTGTACAAACATTTATATGAAAATATATGTAGCTCAGCTTACTTACCCGAGAAGGCTTTCCCCCTTTTTCGTTTTAATGTTTGAACATCTCTGGTTTTATCATATGAGCTTCTTTGTTTCATAAAGTTGAATGAATTGCATCGTCGACGCCACTTTAATGCGCTCAGCACTTTTTATATTTTCACTTCCGCCACCGCGTATTAATGATTAATAAAGTTTTACCAAATGATTTGGTTTGTCAATTTTTCAAATATGTACATATACATAAGTGTATACAAAAAATGATGCGTCGTTTTGAAAATTCAGTGCTTATATATAAGAAATGGTACTTTATTTTCCAATTTCCATTTAGTGCACAAGCATACATGCAAGCATGGTTTTTGCCTTCGAAGCAAAATGTTTCGTTTGCAAAAAAAATGGTTTTAATCAAGTCACAAACACTAACTATCACTTTCTTATGCCACTTGCACTATAAAAAATGCCATATATATAATTTGAATTATAAATTCTACCGATTTTCATTGTACAAATTTTTAAAGCACTGCAGCATAACCAACGCTCTTTCAAGTAAAAAAGTAGAAAAACATTGCGACCGTTCGCACCCAAATCAATTGAACTTTTGAATTGGTCGAATGCCGGTGACGCCGCTACGCTGAAAATCGTCAGTCAACTGCGACTGCGCAATGGAAGAGTTCCGTTACCCAATCTGACTTGGCATGATTGTTGCCACTCGGGTTGATGGTTGCCATCAGGGTTCGGACTTTTGTTTTTATTTTAAAGACTTTTTTTGGTACTACGAAATCCGGCAAAAGTACAGTACGCATTTCAAAACAAAAAAAGGACAATATACCATGGAAACTAAAGTTGAAGATATGCCTTAACTTTTCCATAGTAAATTTAAAAAGCATTGAACTTTAGAAATTGCCTTAAAACTGCAAATACTGTAACTATGGCTTTTAATTAAAGGCTTAGGTGCAAAATGAATTTAGTACTTTTACTTTTGCTACTATTTTGCTCAGTGGCTATTTTTATTAAAGGTAAATTTTCCCATATGGAAAAAAATGATTAAAACAAGACTTTTAAGGTTGATTAATGACTCAATAGGAAAGCTTATAGCAAAAAAAAATCCTTGTATCAAAACAAATTGACTTGTTGACTATTTCATGAAAACATAAAGCGTAGTAGAATTGGATTAAAGTGCAGTAGGTATTAAAATTTACTGCATTTTTGGTCAAGTCCGAACCCTTAAGGCACGCGTCCGTTGGCGCGCAAAATTATGCGTTTGGATGTGTTCTCTTAGTGGCCTGCGGGACCCCACGTTACTGGGTTTGGGTTAGGAAACGCATGGAGCTCCCCATCCGACCTAGCCATTGACAATACTATTCCGATCTACTGGTTTCGTTAATAAAGCACATAGCAACAAATCACTGTGCTTTAAACTCACTCAAGTCTAATTATACCATACTTTACAAGTTGACTAATAATGTATTGCCATTTGCTGCTAAAATTTATTCTGTCAATATTCCTAGTTCTACTCGGGTTTGGTTGAAAATTTGATGTCAGCTGTGTTAAGGTCAGGGATCAGGACGGGATTCCATGTGTCTCCCACCCTGGACAATTTGGCACTTTTGGAGGCGTATCTTTCACTTTGGGTGTTTTTGGTAATGTATGGGTTTTTGTTTTTCGAGATATTGCATTACAAAAACGGCATTGTTTATTCCGTGCATACTTTGTACTCGTGCACTTTCACCAACATAATTACTTTGAATTCACCCTGAATAGGAAAAACCCTTTTTGATGACAATTGCCCATTTCCCTTTTTTCTGACACTTTCGGGCGCCCTGGGTTACCCGCAATTTAACTCTGGGCACACCAAGAACACACCAAACACTTGTTTGTCTGGAAATTAAAAGTTCCGTTATTGGTGCCTTTTCCATTCTATGGGAATATTTGTGCTGCCACTTCAGCAAAAATCACGCACTTTCCCGTAGCTAAACGTCAAACCGGAAGGTGAATCAAAACTGTCACCCAACCAACCGCATTGAACCAAATAACAATGACTATCAATTGAAAGTAAACCATAACAGGCCTGCTTCGCTTCGAAGATCGGTCGATGAAGCGAACAGGAAGAAGGTTTACTTGCAAGGAAGCCATTTCGGGGTAATAAAACGTGGGGCACGACTCACCTCTAGATAAGAGTCTCTAGTTCTACCACGAGCTAGCCGGGCAAGAAGATCCGCCAGTAAAGGAAAATTTTTGAAGTATTTTGTTTCATAGTTCAGTAGGCTTTTGCGGCAAAAGGAAATTTGATATAGTGGTTTTGCCCCCACAGAAATAGGCTAGAGAAAAAACGGAGAAGTTTTTGTTTCCTAGTTAAACGCTTTGCGGCAATAGACATTTTGCTATCGGAGAACACGTCAAAACTCCGAGGCAAACGGAGAATTAGTTTTTGGTTTCCTAGTTTAACTGCTTCGCGGCGGTAGACATTTGTTATTGGAGAACTCGTCAAAACTCCGAAAATTTTTGGTTCTAGTGGTTTCACCCCCACAGAAAGGTTTAAACATAAAAAAATAACCGGAGAAGCTGGTTTCGTGGTAAATAAAGCTTTTCACCCGGTAGACATTTTAATTAAGGAGAACTCGTCAGAACTCCGAAAGACAATCCGCTTACACGAGGATCGCCAGGTTATCCACTGCTTCCGATGGAAGCATATGTAAATACCCTATTAAGTCAATGCTCGGGGAGGATACTGGGCGAGTTGTCCCCGACCGCCAAAACGCCCAGTTACGGTTCCAATTGTCAAAATGTAACTATGTAAAAAAAATCAAAATTGTTATTGTGGGCGAATATCCGAAGCGTGAAAGCGACCTATCAGTTTCCCTGTCAGGTCCTCTAGATCGTACAACGCATTGCCTACTTTTCGACGAACTCGGCACTTGAGGTATTTCGGCAAGAATTTGCCGTTTATGCCTTGTTTAAAGTTACTCAAAGCAAAATTTTTCCTAAAAACCTCCTGACCTTCCCTATAGTTAACTTGCCTAGAGAGTTTGTTATAAACGTTGTTTCCCCTATCCTCCGCCTGATCTAAATTCCAACGAATTTGCTCGCGAATGTTGGACAACTTATCCGCCCTAGTTACTATTGGAATGTCATCTTCCCTAAGAGAACCGAGTTTATCTAATATATTATAGGCTGAGGCGTGTTGGACCATGTTCTGGCCGTATAAGGCAAAGTATGGAGAGCACTGAATTGAGGTATGAAAATCGCTTCTTAACACCGCTAAAATTTCGGGTATATGCTTGTCCCAGTCGGTATGATCCTGTTTATCCTTAAGGAAAATTCTTATTTTTGAAACAATTTCTCTATTAAAGCGTTCCGACGCGTTTCCCTGCGGCGAGTATAACCCCGTCCTTATATGGGTCACCCCATAATTCTCGAGGAATTGTTTCATTTCCTTAGAGATAAACTGTTTACCATTATCGCTATGGATATATTCAGGAACCCCAACCGATGGAAAAATTTCAGAAGTAAAGTAATTCATAACATTAACAGTTGTTGCTCTCTGCATGGGCTTCAACCAAACATGCAAAATGGTCCAGAACAATGAAGAGAAACTGATTGCGCCGCTTAGATCGCGGGTAAGGTCCTAGAAAGTCGCAATAGAACCGCTGAAATGGTCTTTCTGAGGCAAAAGTGTTCGCTATAGGTGGTCTTGACTGCTGAGTTGTTGACTTAACAGCCTTACACGTGTCGCATTTTTGTACATAGTCTCTAACGTCTTTAGCTTGCCTAGGCCAGAAGTAAGTTTGTCTAACACGCTCTAAAGTTTTCTGCCAACCCCGATGGTAACTCCTATTCGCATCATGTGCAAGACTTATCGCTTTCTCAGTTAAGACAAGACTTATCGCTTTCTCAGTTAACCCTGTCGGTAGCCACACCCGCCATAACGAGTCCTCCTCATCCGCCACACCTTTACGAAATTTAACCCTTTATAAAACCATGTCATCATTTACACTCAAATCTGGTAGCACATCTTTGTTTTCCAAAATGGTTCTGCAAAGATCTAAGTATTCCGCGCTTTCAAATTCTGGCGATGCTAAGTCAATTTCGTGAGGTAGGGCGGAGAAGGTTAGCTCGTCAACATCAAAACGCGAGAGGGCATCCGGTACTATATTCAGGGTTCCCTTGCGATGCTCCATTGCAAAATCGTATCTTTGCAGTAGGAGTGACCATCGAGCCAGCCTGCCACTCAAGTCCTTCTGAGTCATCAACCACTTGAGACTGGAATGATCAGTTATGATTCGGAATGGCAAACCCTCTATGTACGGTCTAAAATGCTTGACACTTATAATGGCGGCGAGGCATTCCAGTTCGGTTACAGTATAATTGCGCTGAGCATTGTTAAGTTTTTTCGAGACAAACGCGATGGGATGCTCAGCGCCCTCGTCGTCGACCTGGAATAACACGCCCCCTACCCCTATTTTTGAAGCATCACACTGAATAACAAATTCCTTCGAGAAATTGGGTTGGGCCAAGACTGGAGCGGAGCTCAAGGCTTCTTTTAACTTTTCGAATGCTTCTACCGCTTCCGGGGTAAGTTTAAATGGACCTGTTGACTTGCGAAGACAATCGGTCAGAGGACCTGCTAAGTCAGAAAAATTGGTAATGAATGCTCTATACCAATTTGCCATGCCCACAAACCTACGAGCCTGTCGCGGAGATTTAGGGATCGGAAAGTTCTGCATTGCTTCTATTTTCCCAGGATCCACCTTCGAGCACCCGCTACCTATCAAGTACCCTAAATACCGAATCTCCTTCTGACAAAATTTGCTCTTCTTCACATTGATTGTGAGGCCCGCGTCCCTCAAACAATTCGCTACTTCCGCCAGCAACTTTAGGTGGTCTTCAAAGTTAGTGCTGCATACCATTAGATCATCCAGGTAGACGAAGACATTCTCCCGCAAACGCGAGGGAATTGCCTTGTCCATCAGGCGGCTCATAGTCTGCGGTCCATTGCCCAGACCAAAGGGCATCACTTTAAAGTGGTACAGAGGCTTCCCAGGAACTGCGAATGCTGTTTTGTCCTTGGAAGACTCTGTCAGCTTGATCTGAAGATCAATGCCACTAATGAAGTGCGTGTCCTTCAGTCTGCTCAATAGGCCGTTGATATGAGGCAACGGGTACGAGTCCTTTTTAGTTACCGCGTTGACCTTCCTGGAATCTATGCAGAGCCTGACCTTCCCTGGCCTCCGAACTAGAACAACTGGACTACACCAGGGGAGTTTGACTCTTCTATAAGTCCCATTTCGAGCAGCCTATCCATCTCGCTAAAAGCTTCGGCTTGCCTCGGTGGCGAAAGAGGAAAATGTTTACTTTTGATTGGGACTGCATCGCGCGTGTCAATGTGATGTTCGACTAGCTTTGTTTGACCCAGCCCTAACTTCTCAAACGATGGAAACATATCTACTACCTCCTGCAGCTCGACCTTCTGCCTTGGTGTATCATGGAAATTATACTCCTGTTCCCTTTCTTCGCTAATCTCTAGACATGCTACACTGGGGAATATATCAGGTGCTAACGCAAAAGCTCTCCAGAAATCAACTCCGAAATAGGCTTCTTGAAGAAGCGACGGAACAAGATAAAAACGAATAGATTTGGTGGAATTTTTGAAAGTCACTGGTAAAGAAACAGACCCTAATATTTTCTGCTTGCCGCGACCCGCCGTGTATACGAAAGCCTATAGTGGGTGGTATTTAAGTCCAATTGAATCCAAAAACTTTTCACAGTCCTTCCCGAGGATAGAGACATTCGCGCCTGAGTCCAGCAACCGTACTATGAAACTGTTTTCTATTTTTACTCGCACCAGAGGCCTCTCATCCTCGGTGAGCACCAAAGTGGTGCTTTGCAAAAGTTTACGCTCCTGTACTCGGCTATAATATCTCTTCCTACATTTTAAAATATTTTCGGACACAAATGACTCTAGATTGTTTGTGAAATTTCGCGACCTAACTAGCTCGTAATTGGTTGCCCTCTGTTCCAAACTACTTGAGAAACTGGCCTGACACGCAAAATCTCCTTTCAAAATTTTTATTGGTTTGGAAATTGCCGTTAATGACCTAGGACTATCGGAATCAGAACTATTTGAGCTATCTGTACTCTCAGGAAAGGTCACTATTATTTTTGGGTATTCCTTCGCCAGGGTGCCACTACTCTTCGGAAGCTCACTAGCTCCATGCATACCCTCGAAGGACTCACTTGGTTCAGCGCACGAGACGACTCGAGCACTGGCTGATATGGGGGCTATAGGGTCGAACGAGTTTCCCCCATCTTCTCGCTCGGGTACTGGTTTCCCTGCCTGCGATGGTCCCTAGGGCATTTTTTAGTAAAGACTCCCCTATTCCCACACTTAACGCAAAACGGATTCCTGATGGGTTCCTCGCAATAAATATACGAATGGCCCATGGCCTGGCAATTCCAACACTGGATGCCTAAATAGTCCGGTTTCCTATTACGTCGGTACTCCAACGCCTCTATCTGCGGGTCAGCTTCGCAATCCTCGCCTTCCATCCTCATGTCCGGTGTTATCGTGCGGGCCTCGTTGACCTGACGTCCATGGTAAGTGGTTACCAATATTTTGCTTTCTTTCAGAACTTGTTCCCCTCTTCGTGCTACATCACGTAAATCATGCAACGTTCTCACATCCGTGTTGAAAAGCATCAGCTTAAGGCTACTGTTGACGTTTCTCTTTATAATGTCAATCAGGTGGACCTCTGACATTGGTTCCCTAAGGCGCGCATTTAATGAGACTATGTCCGTGTGGAACACGTCATAGCATTCACTTAGCTTTACGCATAGAGATCTCCATCATGATCTCGTGGTCACTTTTTAGGGTACCAAACTCACGCTTCAGTGAGTAGGAAGGGATAGTTCGCGTTGGGATTCTGCCTGGTAAAAAGCCAGTACCATTCTTCAGCCCGCCCCGACAGAAATAAGTGAAAACTTGCCATTAACTGATCGCTAGAACATTGGGTCCGCTCGCATAAAGTGTCCAACTTGAACAGGAAGTCCGCGACGCTTCCAGTTCCATCGAAGGAAACCTTCCAATCCTGTGGTTTGACTGCGATGCCACTGGGAACGATGCTGGCCTGGTTGTTCACGAATGTCTGGGCTTGGTTTGCTTCCATCCTGTTGATATTCCTAGTGTAGCTAGCACCGGCTTGTGATGAGGTTACTGCCGCGTTAAGTAAGTCTATGTTTTCCCTGGTCGTCCTCATCTCGTTCCTCATCTCCTCCTGAGAAGTCCTGAACAGCTGATGTAGCACGTTCACCCACGAGTCTCCAGGAGGGGCCTCAGCCATATTCCTCTGAGTAGCGATCCTATCACCTAAAGTGTTAGGAGGTATAGGGTTTTCTAGCAAACCATTAGTTCCCCCCTGCATACCTTTCAACACGCTATTCGGGGGATCGAAGAGATTCTGCATTGGCTCTGCAGCCATGGACGAGTCAAGGATATTAGTACTACCTGGTCTATCAATTTTCTGGTTGGAGGCAGAATTCAATACGATCCTGGTCGGATCTCCTCCGCCCGGACTACCTATTGGAGAATGCAGTACCAGAGGCCGATTGGTGGGTTGCTTCGGAAGCGCCCCTCTACCCTGACCTCTAGGCTTGCCACCACTTCCTCGTACAGAGTTCCTAGTAGTCATGCGTTCAGCCGACTGATCCATATTAAAAAAAAATCTCCTAACCACGTTAGATAAGCAAAAAATTATAAAAAAGTATTCGGTTACAAAGGGCGGTTGGAAGGTATAACAAGTCAAGATTCACTCCCCCACCCTATAATACCGACGATTGCAAAGTTTTGAAAAATAAGAATTGAATTAATGCAAATTTTCCTAACCGATATTTGCATCAACTAATTACCGCGGATATGTCAAAAAAAAATAAATATATACATACAAATATACATATGCTGAAAGAAATTGATTATTAGTATATATACGTGTTTAAATGTAATATGTAAAAAGAAAAAACGGTATGAGATTTGCAAAAGCTAGTTGTGTATTTATATGTTTAATGGGAATGCTGACATCCCATCATTAGAAGGCATAGGCATAACAAAAAAAACGAAATAACACTAGACAAGGACATTCTTTCAGGTACACCAACCGCAATGCAGAGGTGGTTATAAGACACCTCGCCCTGAGACATGTTGGTGTACCATGGCGAGAATTGGCAAAATTTTTAAACTTATTTGGACTCCAGTACTTCGGACCGCAATGCAGGGGCTGCTAAAGGCTGCCTCCCTGAGACTGGTCGGAGCACTGGATACCAGCGATCAAAAACGTCAAAATATTTTTTTTTTTAAACACCCCTCCTCAACCACGCCGCAATGAAAGGATGCGGTTTGGTACCGCTTTTCCCCAGACTTGCGCAGTTGGGAAGGGGTGGGCTTTTGGGTCCCTCCTCCTCCTCCCGAAATGCAGGGGCTGCTAAGGGCTGCCTCTCTGAAACTGGTCGGAGGAGTAGGGATCCCTACCAAAAAACACATACAAAAAACTAAGACAAAACTACACAGACACGTTCGGCAAAAAAAAATAATATTATTAATCCCAAGAAAGCTAAACCCCACTTAGCGGACATATATATTTCCCGAAGCCGACATCGGACAACAGACCCGGGACAAAAAAAAATTGAAACTACAAAAAACTAAGTGCGTTTAGCATTACCTCACCGGGTGAAATGAAAACTTCCGGTGGACATGACGTTCAGTCTCGTGGAGCCCTTAGCTACTGAACACGATGAAAAATCCGGACAACTTGATCAGTCCCACCATCCCATCGCAACGCGGGTGGCGGCTCCTGGGCCTGCCTACCTGGGACTTACGAGATGGTGAAACCTCACAAGTTGACCAGAAAAGTCATCGCGGTCAGCGCCTCGGTTTCCACGTTGGGCGCCATCTGTTATGGTATCGCATCAAATTGGATCGGTAAGGAAGGCGGTCGGCATGATCTCAATGGTGCACAGTGGCTAGTCATTGTCGGCTGGGATGGGCTCTTGCCAACCTTACCGTCCTGCGCCATAATCAGAAAAATTCTAATCATGCCTTGAATACGCGGGGAAATGCACAAAACCGCGCAAACAACTATAAAAACAACATCCGGTTAAACCCGGATGCCACGGACAGACCGTTGACATTCAAAACTTCAAAACTCAAAAAAAAACCGAAAAATCGAATTAAAAATTAAAAGAAACGGGCGTAAAAATTTTCAAAAAAAAAGGAAACTTAAAATTCAAAAATAACTGAAAATGCAACCGAAAATTACAACTGAAATAAACGACCGAAAAAAAACTGATAAATTTACACTAACGAAAAAAAAAACCCTGAAATTTTAAACGAACCGGAAATGACCGGTTACCATGCTGAAAAGTAAAAAGATACAAGCAAAAAAAAAACGAGGCCGAACAATATAAGGGGGCGCCGCGGGTGGTGTTGCGACGCCCTGGTGCTGACCCAGCCTCATCCATGGCCATCGGTGCACCAAACCGAATCCCGATGGCCCCTTACCTAACCTCATATTTGCCTTCTAAATAACGACGAACTTCAGCATTCCCATTTGTATAACAATTTTATTGATATTTCATTATTTAAAACGTACTCTTAAATAGCTATTTTCTGGAAACTACCCTACGCAAATTGATTTTATTGACGCACCATATTATGGTGGGAAAGAATAAACTTATTAAACACAACTTCCATATATATCATATGTGGTTTTAATCAAATGTGACTTTAATTAATCTATCTTCTAGTTTTAAAATTGTTTCCTTTTTTTTTTTTTTTTTTTTTTGGTTCAATCTACTCTTATTTAAGATTTCTTCTTACTGTAGATTAAACTGAAACTATATTCAATTATTGACGTATTTATGTGTATACCTGTTTTTGTATGTACCTTAGAGCAACATTTTTTTTATTTATTAGTTTGTTATTTCTCATCGTTTATACATCCTTTCGTTGCATAATCAAATATTTTAAGTAGCTTAATTGCTTTCTTTAATTTCGTTCATTAATGAAAGCATCTATTTAGTTATTAAATTTAATTAAATTAAGTTTATTAGTCATAGTAGTTTATTCAATTAAAATGGATTTTTATTTTATCTTCATATTTTGGTCATTGAGTTTTATTTCAAGTACATATTTTTCCCTCCCTTAGAGTCTTCCTAGCTAAATTTCCTTCGGTTCCTTTTTACATTAATCTGGTCTTAAACATTTTAAACTAATAAGATTTTCATCTTCTATTAATTTCTTTAAACATTGCTGAAGTTATTGATTCTTACTACTTAGTCGTATCCTAAAGGAATTTCAGCTGCTGTCTTACTTTCTACAATTTTTCTTCTTCCGTATCCTATCTCTATTTTTCTATAACATCTAAGTATTTATATTTATAGAATTTTTTTTTTGCAGTTAAACTTTACTTTCAATTATTACTATTAAATAAATTAAATTAATTATTTATTTGGTTTGATCTCACCGGGTTGTAGTAGGCCGTTCGTAGGGCGCTACTGTTGTTGTTGCTGCTGGTGGTGTTGTTGCTGCTGCTAGTGCGGCGGGCCTATATTACGGCGGCCCTCGCTGTTGTCACTGCTGGTGTTGTTGTTGCCGGCGGTTAGTGATAAGCGCTACGGTGGCGCGCTGCTGTTGCGCGCTATACTGATACGTCGATAAGCGCCTTGGTTTCGGCCAATAGGGGTGCGTTGATATGCGCGATGGTGGCTTGTCGAGATGCACGTTTACTGTTGCGCTTAGTGGCGCATTGAAAGGTGATTTGATGTGAGGCGATGGTAGCGCGTTTATATGCGCTTGATGTGGCTCGTTGGTTTTCGCGCACTAGGGCGCGTTGATGTGGCGAAATAGTATTCGCGCTGATGTGGCGCGATGGTAGCGCGTTGATATGTGCGTGATGTGGTGCGTTGTTGTTCCGCGCTTTGTCGGGGCGTTGGTGGTTTGTTGTTGTAGCTGTAAACGAAGAAGATAAATGAAGTTTAACGAGGGTTTCTAAGGAGTCAAGACAAAAGGTTTACAGCCCTATTCTAAACAAATCCCGCACCTATTTTCCGCTTTTCCCTACTCCCTTGTTCTGGACACAAATAATAAAATTAATAGGTGAAACTGCAAACTGATTTTATAAACCTATGCATTTTATAATTAATTATTTAATTTAACCAGTTTTATTAAAAACTATCATTTTCCATTCCCTGATCACAAAAAGTGATCACCACAGCTGGATTTGAAATTCCTCCTGGCGAATTTTTATGTTCACCAGCGAAAGAGAATAAGCGGAAATTTTCCTGGTGAATACGAAGAGAAAGAAATCCGAGCGGATATTTAGAATCGGGCTACTATAAATACACCCAGTTAGCAACATTTCAAGGTGAAAGATCTTACCAAAGAGATTACACAATAAAACCCGTATTCAAGTCGCCAAAACGAACTGCTCTAAGATATAAGCGCAGTTACAAATTTACACTTGGAATGGAAGCCTAAAAGCACTTCCGTATGAAATAGAAATTTACACTATCAACTTGGCAATGGAAGGTTTTTCTGAAAATAGTGAAGCACTGAAAAATAACTATATTCAGAATTAAAGTATTCGAATTTAATTAAATCTAAAGGGAAACATATGGGAGCGGAACCTCGAAGAACCGCCAAAATTTCTAAATGAACATGAACTGCAATTAAAATAAAAGTAAGGTTGGTTTCAAAACTAGTGCAGCTAGGTATAAAAATAGACTTCTGGTCTCAGATAAGTCGGAATATATTACCAAGGAGTCTTCCTTGATATTCAAAAAAATATATAAACCCCCCCTCCCCCAACTTACTTCAGTAGGTGGCGTTTGGATGGAGACAGAATGAAATTGGTATACTAATTAAAAATGGCACAGGAAAAATTACCATGGATAGTTTGTACAAACATTTATATGAAAATATATGTAGCTCAGCTTACTTACCCGAGAAGGCTTTCCCCCTTTTTCGTTTTAATGTTTGAACATCTCTGGTTTTATCATATGAGCTTCTTTGTTTCATAAAGTTGAATGAATTGCATCGTCGACGCCACTTTAATGCGCTCAGCACTTTTTATATTTTCACTTCCGCCACCGCGTATTAATGATAAATAAAGTTTTACCAAATGATTTGGTTTGTCAATTTTTCAAATATGTACATATCGTATACATAAGTAGGTGGCGTTTGTCAATTTTTCAAATATGTACATATACATAAGTGTATACAAAAAATTATGCGTCGTTTTGAAAATTCAGTGCTTATATATAAGAAATGGTACTTTATTTTCCAATTTCCATTTAGTGCACAAGCATGGTTTTTGCCTTCGAAGCAAAATGTTTCGTTTGCACAAAAAATGGTTTTAATCAATTCACAAACACTAACTATCACTTTCTTATGCCACTTGCACTATAAAAAATTTGTGAGGACCAAATAAATCCCCATTAATTTGGCCCACACAAAAACGACCCCACATAACCAGATGAACATACAACAAGGCTCAACAACAAAACTAGCACCAACATGAACACAACGAGCGGTCGCAACATGCCACAGCAACACAGTAACCATGTCAAAACAACCACCCGAGCCAGCAACATGTAACACCACAGCTATAAAAGCATCAACACAGCAACACAGGAGTCAGTCAGCACGGAGCTGTGGTCACGACCAGAGCGACTAGCGAGCGCATCTCGATCGTAGTTGGGTCTATCCAGTACAATCGAGATTCGCCCCGTAGGAGTGAGCCGTGGGATCGAAGGGGGTTGTAGTTGGGTCTATCCAGTACAACTACCACTAGAAACCTCGCGCACACCCGCCTCATCAAAAGTCCCGCCACAGTAACGCGCAACCGCGAACAGGCGACGTCCGCTCGCCTACGCCGATTAATTAAATTAAGTTTATTAGTCATAGTAGTTTATTCAATTAAAATGGATTTTTATTTTATCTTCATATTTTGGTCATTGAGTTTTATTTCAAGTACATATTTTTCCCTCCCTTAGAGTCTTCCTAGCTAAATTTCCTTCGGTTCCTTTTTACATTAATCTGGTCTTAAACATTTTAAACTAATAAGATTTTCATCTTCTATTAATTTCTTTAAACATTGCTGAAGTTATTGATTCTTACTACTTAGTCGTATCCTAAAGGAATTTCAGCTGCTGTCTTACTTTCTACAATTTTTCTTCTTCCGTATCCTATCTCTATTTTTCTATAACATCTAAGTATTTATATTTATAGAATTTTTATTTTTGCAGTTAAACTTTACTTTCAATTATTACTATTAAATAAATTAAATTAATTATTTATTTGGTTTGATCTCACCGGGTTGTAGTAGGCCGTTCGTAGGCCGTTCGTAGGGCGCTACTGTTGTTGTTGCTGCTGGTGGTGTTGTTGCTGCTGCTAGTGCGGCGGGCCTATATTACGGCGGCCCTCGCTGTTGTCACTGCTGGTGTTGTTGTTGCCGGCGGTTAGTGATAAGCGCTACGGTGGCGCGCTGCTGTTGCGCGCTATACTGATACGTCGATAAGCGCCTTGGTTTCGGCCAATAGGGGTGCGTTGATATGCGCGATGGTGGCTTGTCGAGATGCACGTTTACTGTTGCGCTTAGTGGCGCATTGAAAGGTGATTTGATGTGAGGCGATGGTAGCGCGTTTATATGCGCTTGATGTGGCTCGTTGGTTTTCGCGCACTAGGGCGCGTTGATGTGGCGAAATAGTATTCGCGCTGATGTGGCGCGATGGTAGCGCGTTGATATGTGCGTGATGTGGTGCGTTGTTGTTCCGCGCTTTGTCGGGGCGTTGGTGGTTTGTTGTTGTAGCTGTAAACGAAGAAGATAAATGAAGTTTAACGAGGGTTTCTAAGGAGTCAAGACAAAAGGTTTACAGCCCTATTCTAAACAAATCCCGCACCTATTTTCCGCTTTTCCCTACTCCCTTGTTCTGGACACAAATAATAAAATTAATAGGTGAAACTGCAAACTGATTTTATAAACCTATGCATTTTATAATTAATTATTTAATTTAACCAGTTTTATTAAAAACTATCATTTTCCATTCCCTGATCACAAAAAGTGATCACCACAGCTGGATTTGAAATTCCTCCTGGCGAATTTTTATGTTCACCAGCGAAAGAGAATAAGCGGAAATTTTCCTGGTGAATACGAAGAGAAAGAAATCCGAGCGGATATTTAGAATCGGGCTACTATAAATACACCCAGTTAGCAACATTTCAAGGTGAAAGATCTTACCAAAGAGATTACACAATAAAACCCGTATTCAAGTCGCCAAAACGAACTGCTCTAAGATATAAGCGCAGTTACAAATTTACACTTGGAATGGAAGCCTAAAAGCACTTCCGTATGAAATAGAAATTTACACTATCAACTTGGCAATGGAAGGTTTTTCTGAAAATAGTGAAGCACTGAAAAATAACTATATTCAGAATTAAAGTATTCGAATTTAATTAAATCTAAAGGGAAACATATGGGAGCGGAACCTCGAAGAACCGCCAAAATTTCTAAATGAACATGAACTGCAATTAAAATAAAAGTAAGGTTGGTTTCAAAACTAGTGCAGCTAGGTATAAAAATAGACTTCTGGTCTCAGATAAGTCGGAATATATTACCAAGGAGTCTTCCTTGATATTCAAAAAAATATATAAACCCCCCCCCCCCCCAACTTACTTCAGTAGGTGGCGTTTGGATGGAGACAGAATGAAATTGGTATACTAATTAAAAATGGCACAGGAAAAATTACCATGGATAGTTTGTACAAACATTTATATGAAAATATATGTAGCTCAGCTTACTTACCCGAGAAGGCTTTCCCCCTTTTTCGTTTTAATGTTTGAACATCTCTGGTTTTATCATATGAGCTTCTTTGTTTCATAAAGTTGAATGAATTGCATCGTCGACGCCACTTTAATGCGCTCAGCACTTTTTATATTTTCACTTCCGCCACCGCGTATTAATGATAAATAAAGTTTTACCAAATGATTTGGTTTGTCAATTTTTCAAATATGTACATACGAGGTGTGTTCAAAAAGTATCGCGAATTTTGTGTTTTTTCAAAAATTATTTATTTATTCATGAATATCTATTTTGTCCCCTTCAAAGTAATCCCCATGAGATATTATACACTTGTGCCAACGGTTGTTCCAATCTTCGAAGCACTTCAAAAAATCATTTTTTTGTATCTTGTTCAGCTCCTCCTTCGATGCCGTCTTTATCTCGTCAAGAGAAGCGTAACGTCGTCCTTTCATGGGCCTCTTCAGTTTAGGGAACAAGAAAAAGTCACAGGGGCCAGATCTGGGGAATACGGTGGCTGCGGCATCATTAGTGTGTTGTTTTTGGCCAAAAAGTCGCGCACAAGCAACGATGCGTGAGCAGGGGCGTTATCGTGGTGCAAAAGCCAACTTTTGTTCTTCTTTGCACATCTTCTCGGCCTTCTGAGAACATTTTGTACCACCGATAAACGTTGCTTCGGTCCAAGGTAGCTTCTCCGTATGCCACAGTCAACATTCGGAATGCATCCGCGCACTTAATTTCGTTTTTCACACAAAATTTTATACAGGTTCTTTGATCCATTTTTTTGAATAGGTAAAAATCGAAGACGATCCAAAACACGTGCAAGCAAAGCAGCTGTCAACAATTAACTGAACATTCAAAATGGCCGAGCTTGTCGGCATAAGTGAGAGACATGAGTACCAACATAACGCCACAAAAAATTCGAAATTCGAATATACGTAACCAGCGAAAATTCAAAATTCGCGATACTTTTTGAACACACCTCGTATACATAAGTAGGTGGCGTTTGTCAATTTTTCAAATATGTACATATACATAAGTGTATACAAAAAATTATGCGTCGTTTTGAAAATTCAGTGCTTATATATAAGGAATGGTACTTTATTTTCCAATTTCCATTTAGTGCACAAGCATGGTTTTTGCCTTCGAAGCAAAATGTTTCGTTTGCACAAAAAATGGTTTTAATCAATTCACAAACACTAACTATCACTTTCTTATGCCACTTGCACTATAAAAAATTTGTGAGGACCAAATAAATCCCCATTAATTTGGCCCACACAAAAACGACCCCACATAACCAGATGAACATACAACAAGGCTCAACAACAAAACTAGCACCAACATGAACACAACGAGCGGTCGCAACATGCCACAGCAACACAGTAACCATGTCAAAACAACCACCCGAGCCAGCAACATGTAACACCACAGCTATAAAAGCATCAACACAGCAACACAGGAGTCAGTCAGCACGGAGCTGTGGTCACGACCAGAGCGACTAGCGAGCGCATCTCGATCGTAGTTGGGTCTATCCAGTACAATCGAGATTCGCCCCGTAGGAGTGAGCCGTGGGATCGAAGGGGGTTGTAGTTGGGTCTATCCAGTACAACTACCACTAGAAACCTCGCGCACACCCGCCTCAGCAAAAGTCCCGCCACAGTAACGCGCAACCGCGAACAGGCGACGTCCGCTCGCCTACGCCGACGTAGACCGCGCCGCGAGAGTGATACCCCGCGGAGTAACAGCGCGAACGCACCACACGACCGAGCAGAGCGACGAAATACCGCATGACAGAGACACGTCAGCAGAGACCGCAGCAGAGCGGCAAAATACCGTACGGCAGAGACACGTCAGCAGAGACCGCAGCAGAGCGGCGACATACCGCGCGGCAGAGATACGTCAGCGGAGACCGCAGCAGAGCGGCGAAATACCGCACGGCAGAGATACGTCAGCAGAGACCGCAGCAGAGCGGCGAAATACAACGCACCTAAGAGGGGCACCGACACCGGGCGTGGTAGAGCAACGCCGTTGCAACACACGACGCCGACGTCAGTACGCCAGCATAGTACGCGACAGCGACGCCAACGGAAGCATGGTAGAGTGCAACGCACCAGACCCTAACGGAATCCGTCTAACGGAACGCGGCTGGACCGTTAAGCCACGCCACCACAGCCGAGTGGCGACGAATGAAGTCAGAGGGAGTTGAATTTTAGAATAAAATACGAATGAATTAATATTCTAGCATTTAGTAAGAATAAAGTAAAGTTTAATACAGCGAAACGACTTGCGCAGTGTCCCGAATTTACAAATTTATTGTAAGCGAACCCTGGACAAGGCGAGTATACCCCAGCAATTACCAAAGAAACAACGGGGCAACAAGAAAGCTTCGTTACAATTGGCGCCCGAGCAGGGACCCCGCAAATCGTTCAAACGTGAGAAGGAACATTCCTGACTACACACCGGAAATTACAAAATGGCCGACCAGATAGACACCACGTGGCTGGACAACGTTCCCAAGGAGCAGCTGGTACCCATCGCACGGGAATTGGGTATCGAGCAGACAGGCTCCGCCCGGGAAATCCGAAAACGGATATTAGCGTTGACAGCGAAGGCGGCGACGGACACGGAAATACAGGCCAAATTTGCGTCATTGGAGGCCACCTACCAGGACGCTGCAACCTCCAGTGAGGACGAAAGCGAGACGGGGAAACAGACCCTCCGGACACAGGCGTAAGTTTAAACAATGGACCACCTAAGCAGAACATACCGGCCTTCCCCCCTCGGGATACGCAACCCACACGACATAACCCCGCATCAGGAGTAGCATCAGCAGGCACCTGTGCGACACCGCAGGTAACCCAGGCGCCAACCATTATATTCGGACCCATCATCGACCAAGTGCGGAAGTGGTCGGTAAAGTATGACGGGGGTAGAGACCCGTTAGCATTCATCGAACGACTGGAAGAGTTGTCGGAGGCATACACGCTAAACATGGATCTTCTCCCAAAAACCATGCCCGAGTTACTAGGAGGCACCGCTCTTCAATGGTATCGCAACAACAACGCACATTGGAGTAGTTGGGCGACATTCAGGCAGGATTTTCTACGTTTCTTCCTACCCGCTAGATACTTCGAACGCCTCGAGGATGACATACGGCAACGAAGGCAACACGCACGCGAGAAATACAAGGACTACGTAATAGCGATCCAAAACTTGATGAGGCACGCCGGGTACAGCCACGAGCAACGTCTGGAAAGAATCTTCCGCAATAGCCACCCGGATTACCTACTGTACATCAAAAGTAGGGATTTCAACAATCTCACCGAGCTCATCATTCTTGCCGAGAAATACGAGAGTATCCACGAGGGCCATCGACGACCACCAGACGGAAATCGCCGAGAAGTGGCGCGACACATAGTAGGTGACAAAACTTTAATTTCACCACCACAACCTGCAACCCCGCCACGACCACCGAACAGACCGCACTACTCACCTCCAGAAAATCAGGGATTCGACCCCAACAATGTATGCAGGAGATGCAGTGAGCAAGGACACTACGCCAATAGTTGCCGAAAACCCCGAAAAATTTTTTGCTGGGAGTGCGGCCGCAGTGAGGTACGCACAATCGAATGCTGCCGTCAACGTCAGGGAAACGGCAGAGGGCTTCACGAAGGACAAGGCGCAGTGAGCCCAAGGAACCCAGCGCCGAATCAGCAGTAGCAATGTACGAAGAGCATGGCCGCTTTTACGCCGTAGCCAGGCTCGGCGCGGAATCAGCAGAGGCGGTCATCGATACAAGGGCATCGAGAAGTTTCGTTTCGAGTAGCCTAGCAAAACGTGTGGTGAACTCTGGGAGCGGAGAAATGGTGAGAGTGGCCATCAAAATAACGATGGCAAACGGGACTAGCACCACAATCTTCGACGCCATAAGGACTGAGGTACGCCTCGGAGACGCGTCACACCACACAGTTTTACACGTTATGCCCGGGGCAATCGACGACATCATACTGGGACTAGATACGCTAGGGAGCATGGGAGCCACGATATCCTGCGGAGGAGGACACCTCGCGTTATCCAGGCCACTTACCCAACCCACATTGACACCAGGCGTACCGACACAGATAACAGAGGAGGAAACGCCGCCAGGGGAAGACAATAACGACATAGATGAGAGGATCAACAGAATCAACGGCGCCTCCATCCAGGACGAGGCAGAGGGCATACAAGATTTTCTCGCGAAAGAACTCCAAAAATTCGAGACTATGAACGGAGTAACGACAGTGGCGGAACACAAGATTATCCTCACCGACGACCGCCCCATCAAGCAACGCTACTTCCCCCGAAATCCGGCCACGCAGAGCATCATCAACAAGGAAATTGACGAACTCCTCGATAAGGGATGCATCGAGCCATCCTCTAGCCCCCACAGCGCACCGATCGTGCTAGCCAAAAAGAAGAATGGTAAGTGGAGGTTGTGCGTAGATTATCGGCAGCTCAACGCCCGATCAATACCCGACGCATACCCCCTGCCAAGAATACAGAGCGGCAAAATACCGCACGGCAGAGACACGTCAGCAGAGACCGCAGCAGAGCGGCGACATACCGCGCGGCAGAGATACGTCAGCAGAGACCGCAGCAGAGCGGCGAAATACAACGCACCTAAGAGGGGCACCGACACCGGGCGTGGCAGAGCAACGCCGCTGCAACACACGACGCCGACGTCAGTACGCCAGCATAGTACGCGACAGCGACGCCAACGGAAGCACGGTAGAGTGTCACGCACCAGACCCTAACGGAATCCGTCTAACGCGGCTGGACCGTTAAGCCACGCCACCACAGCCGAGTGGCGACGAATGAAGTCAGAGGGAGTTGAATTTTAGAATAAAATACGAATGGATTAATATTCTGGCATTAAGTAAGAATAAAGTAAAGTTTAATACAGCGAAACGATTTGCGCAGTGTCCCGAATTTACAAATTTATTGTAAGCGAACCCTGGACAAGGCGAGTATACCCCAGCAATTACTAAAGAAGCAACGGGGCAACAAGAAAGCTTCGTTACAAATTCCATATATATAATTTGAATTATAAATTCTACCGATTTTCATTGTAAAAAGTTTTAAAGCACTGCAGCATAACCAACGCTCTTTCAAGTAAAAAAGTAGAAAAACATTGCGACCGTTCGCACCCAAATCAATTGAACTTTTGAATTGGTCGAATGCCGGTGACGCCGCTACGCTGAAAATCGTCAGTCAACTGCGACTGCGCAATGGAAGAATTTCGTTACCTAATCTGACTTGGCATGATTGTTGCCACTCGGGTTGATGGTTGCCATCAGGGTTCGGACTTTTGTTTTTATTTTAAAGACTTTTTTTGGTACTACGAAATCCGGCAAAAGTACAGTACGCATTTCAAAACAAAAAAAGGACAATATACCATGGAAACTAAAGTTGAAGATATGCCTTAACTTTTCCATAGTAAATTTAAAAAGCATTGAACTTTAGAAATTGCCTTAAAACTGCAAATACTGTAACTATGGCTTTTAATTAAAGGCTTAGGTGCAAAATGAATTTAGTACTTTTACTTTTGCTACTATTTTGCTCAGTGGCTATTTTTATTAAAGGTAAATTTTCCCATATGGAAAAATATGATTAAAACAAGACTATTAAGGTTGATTAATGACTCAATAGGAAAGTTTATAGCAAAAAAAAATCCTTGTATCAAAACAAATTGACTTGTAGACTATTTCATGAAAACATAAAGCGTAGTAGAATTGGATTAAAGTGCAGTAGGTATTAAAATTTACTGCATTTTTGGTCAAGTCCGAACCCTTAAGGCACGCGTCCGTTGGCGCGCAAAATTAGGAAGGTTCTAGAAAATGCGTTTGGATGGGTTCCCTTAGTGGCCTGCGGGACCCCACGTTACTGGGTTTGGGTTAGGAGACGCATGAAGCTCCCCATCCGACCTAGCCATTGACAATACTATTCCGATCTACTGGTTTCGTTAATAAAGCACATAGCAACAAATCACTGCCGCTTTAAACTCTTTCAAGTCTAATTATACCATACTTTACAAGTTGACTAATAATGTATTGCCATTTGCTGCTAAAATTTATTCTGTCAATATTCCTAGTTTTACTCGCGTTCGGTTGAAAATTTGATGTCAGCTGTGTTAAGGTCAGGGATCAGGACGGGATCCCATGTGTCTCCCACCCTGGACAATTTGGCACTTTTGGAGGCGTATCTTTCACTTTGGGTGTTTTTGGTAATGTATGGGTTTTTGTTTTTCGAGATATTGCATTACAAAAACGGCATTGTTTATTCCGTGCATACTTTGTACTCGTGCACTTTTACCAACATAAGTACTTTGAATTCACCCTGAAAAGGAAAACCCCTTTTTGATGACAATTGCCCATTTCCCTTTTTTCTGACACTTTCGGGCGCCCTGGGTTACCCGCAATTTAACTCTGGGCACACCAAGAACACACCAAACACTTGTTTGTCTGGAAATTCAAAGTTCCGTTATTGGTGCCTTTTCCATTCTATGGGAATATTTGTGCTGCCACTTCAGCAAAAATCACGCACTTTCCCGTAGCTAAACGTCAAACCGGAAGGTGAATCAAAACTGTCACCCAACCAACCGCATTGAACCAAATAACAATGACTATCAATTGAAAGTAAACCATAACAATTTTCAGCTACACTTGTGAGACCACAAAAAATTATACAAATATGCGCAAACAGCTATTTGAAATCCCACCACTTATATTACATTCACATTGAGCCATAAACTTGAGTTGATTGACAACATCAATATGAATTAACTCAAAAAATGTCCCTTTAACTCGAGTTTATGACCCAATGTGAACGCAGTCTTATTCACTTATTTCAGCAATGTTCAAGTGTAGAAGGCGCGCTCGCAGTGGGTTGAGCGCGGTGATATTCGCAATGCCTTTAATTATTCTAGCACTGTTCAGTCTTAGTATTCAAATGTAGATGCCGCGAGGCATGTGAATGTCACAGTCACAATAGCGTTGCAGCACAAATTGATTTTTTTGTGCATCCACAATCGTTAATTATAAGGAATTCATTTTTATAAAACACGCTTAAACAAAAGCACTCCACTAATTAAAACATGGGTTTGCATGTAGAGCTAACCTCCACCTTTAAAACGATACCTTATTTATTAATATTGGTTCCAAATGAGAGAAAAAAATTAGGAACTAACACAAAAAGACCTTACAGAAATAATATATATGATATGATTTACTGTCGCCTTGCGCGCTTAGTTTAGTTGTTCTACACTCAAATCGCAACTGCCTCATACTGCCACTCTCTCGCTCGAACAAGGACAATATCAGAGGCATGTGCGGAATAGTATTTACCTTACTTTTCTCTATCGCATTTTGCGATAACATAATAGATTTAACGAATAGGAACTCTGAAAACTCAACTCATTCCAAATATTTATAGACCCAAAAGATCACTTAACTTTCTTGGCTCCATGTTAAAATGCATCACTGGCACACCAGACCACGATGACCTTGTAGAAATCAAAACTTCACTTAATATGCTAATAGAAAATAATAATAAGCAAAAAACAATTAATTCACAGTTCGAAAGAATAGTTGAAACCCTTGATCCCAAAGCAATAAACGAAAACATTGTTGTATCAGAAGTTTATAATGAACTACAAGGTGGCGCAAAAGTAATCTTCCGATGTTTAGCATATCGGTTGTGGCACGTGCAGTGTGTGCTGTTGCACCGTCTTGTTGGAACCACATGTTTTCCAATCCCAATTCATCAAGTTGCGGCAAAAAGAACTCGTTGATCATTGCTCTGTAGCGCTCACCATTCACAGTAACCGTTTGGCCCCGACCGATTATTGGTCAAATAAATAGTCAGCAATATTCCGCGTTCTGGAGAAGTGTAGCGTAACATTGTTAATTAACGTGTATTTCGCATGTGTTTACTACACAAATGTCAAAACAGAACTGACTTTAGGGGCCAATCGTAAAATTTATAGCATTTTCTGATAGGAGGATTACTTTTGCGCAGTAACCGTTTTTCACCGACCGATTATTGGTCAAATAAATAGTCAGCAATATTCCGCGTTCTGGAGCAGTGTAGCGTAACATTGTTTATTAACGTGTATTTCGCATGTGTTTACTACACAAATGTCAAAACAGAACTGACTTTAGGGGCCAATCGCAAAATTTATACCATTTTCTGATAGGAGGATTACTTTTGTGCCACCCTGTACAATCAATAACGAACACAATAAATTTTGCAAAAGCTAATAATTATTTTTATTTGTTATCGGCCTTTATTTGTAAAATATTAAGAAATTCACCGAGCTCTAGGCCATACATATATATAAATTAAAAACACCAAAAATTATTGTTTTTGTATATATAATATGTATATATTTGTCCATATGATTTGTCGATATTTCGACTACATTCTGTAGTCATCTTCAGGAACTCTTGAGTGCACCAGTTATATATATGTATGGCCTAGAGCTCGGTGAATTTCTTAATAAAAGCTAATAATTTTTAATAGTAATCCTAGTGGATTCCCGCCACTTTGAGTGTTGCCCTTGACTCTTATTTATGGTTATCGAAAATGCGACTTTCACGGGAAACTGTAGACGTTTAAAAAGGAAGACATGTTAGTTGGAATAATAGGTATTATTGGGGTTCTTGGCTTGTAAAATATTTTGTTTTAGCGCTGTAATTTGCAATCTTGTGCCATTCCACAATCTTGGTGCGTCCAGGTTACGCTTTAGTATAACTGGTACCCCCACTTTTAATACCAATGTGTGGGAAGGTACCCCTGATAGCTCAAGAGTTTAAAAATTCGATGGAATATGCTGTTACGTACCCATTGCTCATTACGGTGTCAACAAACATATAGATAGTAGACTCGCCGGGTACTTGTTCTACTATTTATTTATTTATATTTCCCCACAGTTTAACTTTTGGGATCTTACATCGCCTGTTCATAGAGCCAAACCTCTTTTTGAAGATTTTCTTGCAAATTTGGAAAGATTTCTTTTATAAGACTCTCTTGCAAAACCTAACCTCGAACGTCATAAGACCATCAGCATTTGTTGTCTTACGACCTTCACCGATCTCAAGGAGGTTCCGAGCAAAAGGTCGCGGGCTCCCCATCGTTATACCTCTGAAGGTACCGCATTTCAAGCAAATCGCCTAATAAATAAGATGTTTTTGAATAGGTGATCCCTGATCCACTTTAACAAAGGCAAAGGTATACCCAGGTATCGAATTTCATGCAAATCGCATCATAAAGAAAATGTTTTTGAATAGGTGATCCCTGATCCACTTTCCGAAAAAGAAAGTATTCTAAATTTTAACAAAGGGAAAAGTGTACCAAGGCACCGAATCTTAAGCAAATCCCATTATAAATAAGATGTTTTTGAATAGGTGATCCCTGATCCACTTTAACAAAGGCAAAGGTATACCCAGGTATCGAATTTCAAGCAAATCGCATCCTAAATAAGATGTTTTTGAATGGGTTGGTCCATGGTCCACTTCCCGGAAAAGAAATTATTCTAAATTTTGACAAAGGGAAAGGTCTACCAAGGTACCGAATTTCAAGCAAATCACACAAATAACATTTTTTGAATAGGTCGGTCCCTGGTCCACTTTTCCGGAATCGCATGAATCTGTTATCTATTCTATGTTCCTCAGAATAAGTTTACAAAATTTCGTAGAGATCGGTTTAGTAGTTTTGGCGTTAAAAAGCCACAAACAAACTCACAAGCTTAAGCATTTGTAATATTAGTAAGATGAGCGTTTCGCATAACGAAACTGACATCATAAATGTATCAATAAATGCGTATAATTGTCATCCTAACACTGGCACTTTATTATAAATACTTTAATGTAATAGGTCATAAAACTGCATATCCACATTTTTTATAAAAATTCTGAATAAAGAGTGTGGAATTTTGATGAAAAGTGGTTAAATTTTCCTAGGTTTTGTACAAAGTTTGAAATTGGTACTTGCATGTTTTTTAATTAGATAACTATACTTTTATAAAAAGCTATTCTTTTGCGACACTGTGAGCTGTGATAAAATAAACCCTAGAAACGTAACCTTCGTCGATTCGACGAATACGCTATTGAAAATTTTCTGCCTCTTTTTAAGACTGCCTGTCTAAAAGACTTAAAAACTATATCTGAATTGTTCCAAATTATAAAAGAGGTTTTATTTCGAGGATTAAAAATTGGCACACATATGCATACAATAAGTCAAACCAAAAATTATATAACTGTATTAGAAATAAGTATTTTAAAGAATGCTCGTCGAATCAACGAATGGTTAGGTTTGGTAGGGAGTGAGCGAAGGTTAGCTTTCTAGGGTTAAAGAGCCTGCATGAGCTATAATTTTCAGACCGTCTGAATTCGTATTTATATAGACGTGAGAGATAAGAAAGTAGAGTTTTAGCCCAGACGTGAGAGATAAGATGAGAAGTTGGGCACTTCGAAACATGTCATCCCATACCATCGCTGTGCAAATCGTTGTAATTTTTTCTTAATATCAATTAACAAACAAACATAAAAATTCGAGCACTGCTCCAACAATAATTACCATAACTATAATTGATACAGGTACAGTGCGGGTGCATAACAAATAACACGGAAGTGTTGATATTCAAAAAAAGTTCTTCTGTATCTAAAACTGCTCTATGACCACGCCTAAAAATATTCCACTTTCCTTGAGTTGACATAAAATATATGTGCCACAGAAGGTATAAAAGGAATAAAACAAATGGCTTATTAGAAGAAAAATGCATCGTGATGCTACAGGGCATCATAGCTTAGTTGTTAGAGTACTCTAACAGCGGCTTTGGTGCAGACACTTGAGTTCGTATCCCAGTGTCCGAGAAGGGGTCTGATGAGAAGTTGGTCACTTCGAAACATGTCATCCCATACCATCGCTGTGCATATCGTTGTAATTTTTCCTCTAATATCAATTAACAAACAAACATAAAAATTCGAGCTTTGCTCCAACAAGAATCACCGTAACAAATAACCTTTGCAAAATATATGCCAAAAAAGAAAAGCAGTTTGGTAGAAGATACCATCTTGTACACATAGTCAAAAATGAGTAAAATCGGTTTGGCCAATCACGAGAAAATTGGCAAAAACTATCGAGCTTCCAAAACATGTTTGTAGCTATAACCTTGAAAATAATTCGAAAAACTGGCTCAAAAGTTGTTTTATGTTGTTGTTGTGAACTACATAAACATGTTTAAGAAAGAAAGTCGAACTTCAAAAAGAAGTGGCCCACTTCACAAATTTCTACACTAGCATATCGAGCCCTAATAGCTATTTTAGTGTAGAGTCTGGTACTGTGTGCACGCGTGAAAAATGTTGCAACGATTCCAAGCATCAGTTTTAGCCACTTTTTGATAAATAAAGTAAAACGTGGGTTTCTTACATCATATTACTACCTTTTTGTATAGTTTTTCAAGATGTGAAATTAAAGGATTTGGAATTACAGTCGTTGGCAAACATTTTACGGTGAAGAATGTTGCCAAGGAGATTACGACATGAAAAAGCATATTCAAGCCGTAAAACTAAATGGAAACGATGCCATAAACACATTTTGTATTCTAAAATTTGGGAATGTGATTCCAAATGGTTTATAGATAAATTGCAAAATTTTTCACGCATAAACACAGTACCAGGCTTTTCAGGCAAAAGGTTACTTACATCATAATTGGCTTTGCTTTATTTTTGTAATGGTTTCAAATAAACTAAATTATCGATATCTGTCATTAGTCTAAAATAAGAAAATTATAAATCAGAAGCATAAAATAGTATTGTTTTATTCAATCAAAAGTAAAAAAATCGTGGTTCATTGACTTAGTATACAAAATTCAATGTAATGGCGACGGGTCCCACGTATGCAATAAAGTATATGTGGGTACATCTAACTCGAAATTAAAGACGAGGATTTTCGGACACAAAACGAATATTAAAAACCGCAACAACCCTAATGACAACAAAACGGCGCTAACACAACATTGCAGAACCACTGGCCACTCTCCCGATTTAGAAAATGTAGAAATTTTACAGCCAGAGAGAAATTACAACAAACATTACATATTAGAGATGCTGCATATCATAAATACACCGAGCGACAAACGTATAAACTTGAAATCTGATGCAGATGGATGTGCTTATGCTTACAGAGAGTTGATCAACTACAACAACAACAATAGATAAGAGCATCACTCTTTGTTTACCAAAGAGTTCACCTGCAGGCTACAGCTGATATCATTGGAGCGGCGCTCACTACTCATTACTTAATTTATTGCTTATGTTCATTTTTCGTTTATGATAATGGCATTGTATTATTTACATTTTCTTGTCTTTGCTTTTCCCCTATTCTTAAAGTTAGATTTTTTATTGATACACTAGTCGACAAGTTGCAGTCAACAATGTAAGTTCTTTACTGGTGATAAGGTGTATGATTATGATTTTAATATTCATGTTTGTTTTTTCGTAGTCAGTCCTGATGATGACTTCAGAGTGAAGTCGAAATATCGACGTATTACATCAATATAAATGTATATTAAAAATCCACTTGTTGTGTTTTATTAATAATATACAAATTTTTGGCCTAGAGCTCGTTTAAAATTTTTTAAAAGTTATAATTAAAAGGCCGTAAACAACAAAAATAATTAAAGAAAATTTACTTAAAAATAAAAAAATAAATTACATAGCGGAAAAACAAAAGTGGGTGCTCCGAAAAAGTCAAAACAAAGTTGAGAAAACCTGAAACAAAAGAAAATTTAGCTAAAAATAAAAAAAAGAAAAGAAAAGCGTTATTATTTGCATGAAGAAAATCCAAAAGGCATATAAGTTCGAAAAAGTATTTGTATACAAGGTACTCAAAAAACCGTGAAAAGAAAAAAAACCTGGAAAAGAGAAAAAATTTAAAATAAAAGTGGCGAAGAAAAGTTTAAGTTGGAAAATAGTAAAAGAAAAAAAAACAAAATTAAACCTGAAAATAAAGAATTTATTATATTAAATTATTCGTGAAAAACAAAATCCTGAAAAGAAAGTAAATATTATATTAAATTGGTGAAAAACAAAATACTGAAAGAAAGAAAATATTACATTAAATCGTTGGTGAAAAACAAAACCTTGAAAAGAAAAGAAAATACATTATTGTTCAAAAGCGGCTGAAAAAGAAAGGTTTTAAATACCGGTGAATGGAAAATTGAGGAAAGTTTAAAAAGGGGTCTAACGCGAAAAGTGACACAATAAAAACAAATTATTAGATCAAGAGGCACAGTTTCTTAAAACGGCTACATACATCCTCGCAAGAAATCCAGCATCAACAGTCAGGTTCGCAAGCTGTTATTCAAGGAGCGGTTCCAACATAGACACAAACAACACCCGTTGCAGTTTTCAAAGGTATTCACCCGACCAAATAAGTGCCGTTACATAATTCACCCTAAATATATATACATTACGTATATTTTATATAATTTAGCGGATATCTAAGGCGTTTCATGAGGAACCTCTTATGTGTTCATTGGCCACCAAATTAATTCAATACGAATTCCAAATTTCTATAAACTCCCCTCCAATCCGCTAATTTATATAAGTAAATTACACATTTTAAACACCTCAAACACATATATTACTCCCCCTCTCTATCCCATATATGGCACACTTCCCCGCTAGCAGTTTGCTGCTGGTTTGTACATTTGTACATACATTCGGATTTATCAACGGTTATCTTAAAAATCGGATCCAATTAATAAAAATAGACTCTGCCACCAACCCTTATTCGCACTTCGCCACAAAAACTTTCAAAAATTAGCACTTACACAAACAAGTTACCTTGGACTCAGATGCGCTGAGACGAGTGCATTATCTCACCCCGCTCAAGCACAGCAAGTATACACAATGTGTATTACACATAAATATATACACATTTTCAAAAGTGCTGCTACTTAAAAATAGTACAGTGGGCCACAGGTACTAAAAACGGTCTTCAAAATACTGCTTGGCAAACCCATTAAAATTTTCTCGTGTACTCCTTATACTCGTACACATTTCGCAAAATATATTTCTGTTTACTCCTAATACACAGTAAATTAATAACATCTTCTCGTGTACTTCTAATACACACTTACTCAATTATATTTTTTTTTTGTGTACTCCTGTTACACACCCATAAAATACCCACGTAAGAATGGCTGAAGGTAAGGTAGAAAAACCATTGAATCTCCTAGCTCCCCACGGACCAAGAACACGGTCAAGTTCTCAAGCTGAAGAGGAAGAATTATCCCTAATAATGAAAAAATCCTTATTCGAGTTGGCAAAACTGGAAAAGTTCTGCTAAAAATGGTGGAAAATCATTTAAAAATACGCCCTCAACGACCAAAATTTCGAACTTGCCTGGGGCGCACTCAAATCTAGGTACGAGAATCGCTGAATTCTCGTGGATAACCAGATTAAAACTCTATTTAACATGCAACCCGTATTCTATGAAAGTAGAGAATGAATTCAAGAAATTCAAAACACTATAACTAACTGCCTTGCCTCTCCACCCTAAACTCCAACAATGTACCCACTAGCAACTGGGATCACATACTCATATATTTATGCTCCTCAAAGCTTCCCGATGAGACTCTAGCGCTATGGGAACAATCGCTGGAATCTAGAAGGGAATTACCCCTATAGTCGAAAATGGACAAATTCCTCACTACCAGATACAAAGTACAGGGTGGCTGATTGAATTTTGCTACATTAAGAAACTCAAATAATTTTTTTTCAGTGTATAGAATTCATTTTTCTTTTATTCATGTTAAAGCTCATTAAATTTTATTAAATATAGCTTAATTAGTTTAAAAAATAATGGAATTTAAATGCCCCCCCTGCTCGTCGATGTGCGGTGCGGCATCTTACCAAAAAGTTGTTCATTACTGCTTGGAGAGTTGAGACAGGATTAGCCGCAATTGTTTCTCGAATGGATTGCCTTAGTTCATTCAAATTTGTTGGTTTTGCTTTGAAGACTTCCTGTTTGCAATAACCCCACAAGAAAAGTCAGGTGCAGTAAGGTCAGGCGACCTGGGTGGCCAACGGAATGTGGAGTTTCTGGATATCAGCTTATTGGGAAATTTTCGTCGCAATTCTGTCATAACAGGTTGGGCTATATGGGCTGCACCATCTTGCTGAAACCACACAGAGTTGAAAGAAATTCTCATTCGGCGTAATTCTGGATAGAAAAACTCTCTCAACATGCTCAAGTAACGGTCTCCAGTAACCGTAGCGGTGTGACCGTTTTCTTCGAAGAAGTAGGGCCCGACAATGCAGCGTGATGAAACTGCACACCACACTGTGACACGAAGTGGATGCAATTCCGTCTCATGGAGCATCTGTGGGTTGGAAGCACTCCATATTCGACAATTTTGTTTGTTTATGTTGCCGTTTAAATCGAAATGGGCCTCGTCAGACATGAAAAGACAGTTCAACATGTTTCCATCCTCTTCCACCATTTGAAGCATCTTCTGGCAAAATTCCAAGCGAATCGGCAAGTCTGCAGCGTTCAGTTTGTTGGCCATTTGAATTTTATATGGGAATAAGTCTAAATCTTTGTGCATAATTGACTGTAATGACTGTCTGCTTACACCCATTTGAGCAGATAAGCTTCTTGTCGAAACACGTGGATTGTTTTGTATGGCAGCAGCTACAGCAGCGATTGTTTCCTCCGTTCGAACTGAAGGGTTTCGATGGTAAGGTCTTCTGTTGACTGTCCCATGCTCGGCAAAATTGTTTACAAGTCTTATTATGGTCCATCTGCTCGGAGGATTGCCGCCAAACGTGCGCCCATACTCTCTTTGAACCGAAACTACGGACTCCAGTGCGTGATAGCGGCGGACAATCCAAATTCTTGTTTCAGTGTCCCAGTTATCCATTTTTGTTAAATGTAAAAGTCAATCTGCAAAATAAAAAAAAAATTAACCAGATTCATTTAATACAAAAAAAGTTATTTAATTTTTTTTGGTAGCGGCTTTCATTAGCCACCCTGTAGTGGAACGCCTAGGTACTTACAGACCAAACTCAAGCTTCAATTCAAAGACGAATAGCTTCAGCCATAAATCCCACTCCTATCACTCGATGATGAATTGCGTGAAATTCAAAAATCTTACTGTGCCGGAGAGAAACAAGTTCGTCAGAGACAATAGATATTGCAAAAATTGCTTAGCATTTTCCCCACTTAGATTCCGATGTAGAAGCAATTTCAAATCTGTGTATTGTCAAAAGCGACATCACTCATTGCTTCTATCGAAACGCAAAGAAGTAATCAGTCCATAGTCACAACCCAAATAACAAGTGACCAAGAAAACCCCTCAACATCAAAACAGGCAATACAATCTCAGGAATTGCGACCTTAAACTTCCTCAACAAAAAAGATGCAGCGAATAAAGTTCTATATCATTTCTCATCCAACAGCCCACAGCAATAGTCCCGGTTCTCCATAGAGGATAAACCTCCAAAGTTCGTGCGTTGGTAGACCAAGGCTCCCAAAAATCATTGGTTTCGTCATGAATTCAGAAACTTCTTGGTCTGCCAACGAAGAAAACAAGTTACCAAATATTAGGTATGGGCGGACGGATAGTCCAAAATTCCAACAAAACGTGTTCAGTTAAAATTTGCTCTCCGGACTTAAAGACCCAAATTAATGCCCAAGCCATGATTTTGCAGCAATTTACTCACTTCCTCCCTTCCTCCAAAGTAGAATTCGAAGAACTTCAAACTACTTCTCTCCAGGTAGAAAAGATATGGTGATCGGTACCGACATACTCCAGCAAATCCTTCTTCAAGGGCTCGAAACCAACGTTGCTGGAAGCCTGATTGCTCAAAGTACCATCTTTGGATGGATATTAAGTGGACCGATAACCGAATTAATTTCAACGTGCTCCACTCACATAGTTAAAAACCCCGATGACTCCCTTAATGAATTCCTTAAAAATTGTTGGGAGCAGGAAGAAGTTCCTTCCTCCACACCCCTTACAGATGAAGAGACGTTCTGTGAAGAACTCTTCAAAGAAACCACCATTAGGAGAGAAGATGGTCGGCACATGGCGAAGCTCCCTTTTAAACAAAGCTTTCCAGAAAAATTAGCCCTCGGGCACTCACGACCCGCTGCTCAACAGCAATATATGAGCATTGAACGAACGCTGGAGAATAAACCTGAGTTAAAAGAAAAATATTCTGAAGTGTTGGAAGAATATTTAACCATGAATCATATGGAGCCACATCACCCATCGAAATTATAAAAGAAGGTAGATCCTATTCCTTCTTTTTACCCCATCACGCTGTTATAAAACCAGACAGCAAATCAACCAAGGTACGAGTAGTCTTCAGTGCCTCCAAACTCTCCTTCTCAGGTAGTTCACTGAATGACGTACTACATACTGGCCCAACTCTACAAAACAACTTAATGCTCATTATCCTAAAATGGCGCATCTATAAGTTCGTTTTTAACGGCGACATCGAAAAGATGTACCGGCCAAATACTCATCCACCCAGAAGATCAAGCTATCAAAGAATTGTCGTTCGCAAATCTCCAACCTCACCTTTCGAGGATTTCAAACTGAAGACAGTTAAATTAGGTGTTAATTGTGCCCCATACCTAACTATTCGCACCCGCCATCAGCTAGCAGCAGACACCAAAGACAAATTCCCAATCGCCAACAATATTCTTCTGCATGAGACTTATGTAGGCGACATCCTCTCTGGGGGACACGATATACAGCCCACACTCAACTCGAGAAATGAAGTTATCGAAGTATTGGACTCGGCAGGCTTTCCTCTGAAGAAAATAACAGCCAATCGTCCAGACATCCTGAAATCTATTCCAAAATCTGACCTCCTTGATGCCGATTTTCTTAAGTTCTATGATCCAAGCTCGACAAAGACACTTGAAATAAAATGGAATGCTCTCAACGACTCTTTCTCATATTCATATAATCCTCTCCCCGCCGCCAAATCAAACACTAAGCGGCAAATACTGTCGCCCATTGCGAAACTGTTCGACCCATTATAATGGCTGATTTCAGCGAAAATTCTCCTCCAACAACTCTGGCTGGAAGGGACAGATTGGGACGAACACGTCAGGTCTTTCCGCGATAACCTCCATACAAATCCCTCGATGGATGGGATTCTCTCCCGACAAACCCTATCAAATTCACTGATTCTCCGACGCCTCAGAAAATACATTTTGCGCGTGCGTGTATTTACGTATCCAGAATGGCGAAAACGATTTTACCACTCACCTATTAGCTGCAAAAAGCAAGGTAGCTCCCATAAAGACAGTAAGCCTTCCCCGACTAGAACTTTTTGGAGCAGTACTACTCTCCAAACTTGTCAAACAAATTTTCTCTCACCTCCATCTGTCCTCAAATGAGCTAATGCTTTGGTCAGGCTCCTGCGTAGTCCTAGTATGGCTAGAAAAACCACCCCACACTTGGAAGACCTATGTAGCGAACCGCACTGCCGAAATTCTCCAAACGGTCAGTAATGCTACCTGGCGTCACGTGGCAAGTGGCTATATCATGGCAGATCTTGGAACCCGTGTATGTAAACCCAAAGAATTAGCAGAATCCTCCCTGTGGTGGAAAGGCCCGAGTGGCTCTCTAAAACTCCCACTTTATGGCCCAAAACGATTCCTTAAAACCACAGTCCGCCAGAACAGAAGCGCATTGAAGCATTACATACGTTGGAGCTCTTCGCGTCATTTCGTACGTGTATCGCTTCATCCACAAGGCGAAAAAACTACCGATTTCCTCGACTAGTTCTCTCTCTCAAGAGGAGGTTACATATTCGAAAGAACGGCTTATAATCCTAACCTAACAAATGTACTATGGGGAAACAATCTCTGAAAGCCTCTAAGCCAATCAACAAGAAAAGCTCGCTGTTACTACTCAGCCCGATGTTAGATAAGAAAGGAATCTTACGTGTTAACGGTCGTCTCACCCACGCTGCCCTCAGCTACAACGAAAGGCACCCGATTATAATTCCCGAAACCTCAAGATTCTGCTCACTCTTCTTAGAGTTTATACACACAATTCTACTTTATGCCGAAAAGCAGCTCCTGATCAGAATGGTTCAGCAAGAATATAATGTTCCCCGTTTGATACAAAAGATTAAGTCTTGTATTTTCTACTGCAAGACCTGTACGATCCACAGACAAAAGATGAATTCCCAGATCATGGCCGCGCTGCCAGCCGAAAAGTCGATGTATACCGTTCCATACGACAGGAGTCGATTTTACTAGCCCATTCCTCGTCAAAACCTCCACCCAACGACGAACCTCATACTCCAAAGCCTATGTCTGCGTTTTTATCTGCTTCTCAACTAAAGCCGTCCACCTTGAAGTCTGCTCAAACTTGACCACGGAATCATTTAGAGCCACCTTTTCGCGATTTGCCGGCCGCCGTGGAATCCCACATGAAATCATGTTCGAAAATGGAAAAACCTTTATCGGCGCTCATAGAGACATGCAAAAGGAAGTTTCCGTTTTTCTCAAAGAAGTAGGACAAGACATCGCTGAAAAGTACGCCCCCCATGGCCTCTCTATATAAAAAGTTCCAAACCCATTTAACTAAAGTCGCCGGCAACCATAAGTTCACCTTTGAAGAGTTCACCACCCTCATCGTTCGGATCGAAGCAGTTCTTAACTCCAGACCTATCTCTCCCATGTCCGAGGGCCCAATAGACTTGCTCGCGTTAACCCCGGGACTCTTCCTACGCTGCGCCCCCATGCTCTCCCTGCCGGAGCCAAACGCCGATAACCTTAACTATACACAAAAATGGCAGTTACTTAAAGTCTTACACTATCAATTCAGCAACCGATGGAAGACCGAATATCTGCAACAACTCCATAAACCACAAAAATGGAAAACGCCTTAAACAAACCTCAAAGGTGATCTAGTCGCCGTTAAAGATGACCTCCTGCCACCCAATGAATGGCGTCTCGGACGCATCTCCAAACTCCACACAGAGGCGATGAAAATGTTCGCCTCGTTGACAGCCGTACTCATTTTGAATCACGCGGAATACCACAAAATCTGTTTATTAACCCCCTCCTAACTATCTTGAAATATGATTCTCTGACACAACTCCTCCAATCCTCATTACAATCCCTAATATAATATAGTGCTTATTGCTATATTAACATTTTTCTCTGCAGACCTTATCATGGAATTGGGAAAATGCCGCCTATGCTGCCGCCCCCACTCGTTGCGCTATTGCCATGCATTTTTTGCTATGACATCGGCCGAGCGATACGAATCCGCCCGCGAGCATCGGTACTGCATCAATTGCCTGGCCACATCGCACACTACCGGTGCGTGCAACTCCACGGGAAGCTGCCTTCACTGCGGCAGAGCTCACCACACCCTTTTGCACCGACCGACAATTTCATTGTCAGCACGTGACCGGCGTCCAACACCTCCGCCATCGGCGCGATGATCAACAAAGGCGAGTCACCCGTACCATCGAGAGAGCAGCGACACGGGGGCGGAGCCGAAATGTCAGTCAACGCCACATAAGAAACTTGGTCAACCAAGCTAAGAGTACGCTCCAGAAGTTGCAAGAGCTCCTGCCGTTGTCATCCCCGCAGGCAGGCCGCCATGTTGAAGACATGGATGAAAATTTAATCCAGCTCTAAAATTGCAACAAAAAATGAAAATGTTTTATAGATTTATATAGATATATATTTATCTGTAACTTACCTTTCAAATTTATACTTACCTTTTGAATTGTATACCTACCTCTTGAATTTTATACTTACCTTTCAATTTATATTTACCTCTTGCATTTTATACTTACCTTGAAATTCATAGTTACATTCAAGTTTATACTTACCTTTTGAATTGTATACCTAGCTCTTGAATTTTATACTTACCTCAAATTTATATTTACCTCTTGCATTTTATGCTTACCTTTGAATTTGATACTTACCGAAAAATTATTTTATAAATTTGAACGCCCCTAATGTAACAACTCTTTAAGAATGAGGGAAAAGTACCGGTGCGAATTCCTTAGCTTAAGCAATTAAAACAATATATATATATATACGCTCAACTAAACGGCTTAGCAGGCGGTCCTCAACAGCGGCTGAGTTAGTTTTCGTTGAGCGCGCGGTTAGCTACCTACCCTTTTTCTTAAAAATTGTGCAACTAAAACCAGTTCGGTGCAAAATTAATTACGGGTACTATTCTAAATAAAAGTAATATTAAGTGATATAAAATTGTATAAACTTAAAATTATCAGCAAAAATAAAACTGGTAATCTAAACTGTGACACTTAACATTAAAGAGCGTGCTTTATTTATTTAGACAATAATAGTGAGCGGTGAGTGCAAGTGTACCCAGTGAATAAAAGCCAAGAGATATTCGATATGTACCGAAACTTGGCTAAAACCTCATGTTTTTAATTCTGAGTTTAATCTAACGAATAGCAAGTTTATAGAAATGATCGCTTGAACAGAGTCGGAGGTGGGGTTCTACTTGCCGTTCATTTCTCCATACCTTCAAAGGAGGTTCATATTCCTATCTTAGATTTTATTGAGTTCCAATTCATCCGCAGATAGAGAACGTATATATGTAATTATCTGTTTGCTACATCCCTCCAGCATCAGATTTTGTCGTATACATGCAACATGTGTCTCTGCTCAAAACTGTTAACTTATTGACTAAAGCTTCTGACTCTATGATTGTTTTTGGTATTTTAACCTACCTCATATATCGTACATCAAATCCATCCAAACTGGGCTACAATGACTTTTTAGATGGAATTTTCGATCTCTGCCTTGATCAAATAAATGTTACCGCTAACAAGATTGGGAAAGTCTTAGATTTAGTTTATGTTGATTTAAACAAATTTTCTGTAAATCTTTGTGATCCGTTGGTTTTACCAGAGGACCTTTACCACCCTTCTATGGAAATATTCTACGAAACCATAAGTAATGGTCAAGGTACACAATGCTACTCAAGTAGTAGCTTTGCTTTTAACTTTAAGAAATTAAATAAAGAACTGTCTAAATTAACTTGGCCTAAATTAAGTAGTGATATCGATCTAAACTTCTCACTTTTCAATCAAACTATTTACTGCCTATTTGAGAAGTTTATTCCTAAACTGAAATTAACCCATGATCATCCAACGCAAGCTTGGTTTACTAAAGAACTGAAGACTCTGAAAAATAGGAAAACGCGATCTTTTAAATTATATAAGAAATCCAGATTAAACAAACATTATTTACTGTATTCCATTCAGAAGTCCATCGATTTAAATAAAAAGTGCTATAAAGCTTATATCTCTAAAACAAAAAGAGACATTATTCTTAATCCAAAGTAATTTTATGGTTTCGTCAATTCTAAACGTAAAATAGCGGGGGTTCCCTCAGGTATAAATTATCAAGACATTAAACCTAGCGATAATCAAGATATCGGAAATTTCTATTCTGCCGTCACCGATTCAAACTTTCAAAATTATCGTTATAAGCTTCGCGGGAAAAATTTAATTAATTCACCAACTATATTCGCCAAAGTTGTCCTGATTTACTTTAAAATCTTAAAATAATCTTTTAAATACGGTCCTAATAGGATTCCTACATGTTTCTTGAAATAATGTGCGAACCATATTTACCAGCGTCTTACCAATTTGTTCAATCTATCACTAATGTGTGGTGTTTTTCCAACAGCGTGGAAAGAATCGTTTCTTCTACCGCTGCATAAAAGCGGGGGTAGGTCTTCTATAGAGAACTATCGTGGCATAGTAAAGCTTTCTGCCATCTGTAACGACAGCCTTTCACCATGCTGGCTAA
Source organism: Merzomyia westermanni (assembly GCA_949987695.1). Classification (NCBI taxonomy): domain Eukaryota; kingdom Metazoa; phylum Arthropoda; class Insecta; order Diptera; family Tephritidae; genus Merzomyia; species Merzomyia westermanni. The sequence goes on along the minus strand of OX465290.1, from coordinate 112,460,935 downwards.
GTATCTAACATAGATGTAGTTCAACATTGCTGGTGCCCATAAGTGAGTCAAGTGTTAAACAAAAGTTTTTATCAATCATCAATCTCAATATCAATTAAAAAGTTTCTTTGTTAAACACGTTTTTAAAGACGTTTTTATATACAATGCGACGCATCGACTGACGGAGTGGGCGGGGTTTTGTTTCAACTGGACGATGACCAGAACGAGAGACCTATTGCCTACGTATCGGCAAAACTAAACAAAGCACAGAAAAACTACAGCATCACCGAACTAGAGTGCTACGCCGCCGTAGTGAGCGTAAAAAGATTTCGACCATATGTGGAGGGAACCCCGTTCACCATCATAACTGACCATGCTAGTCTCAAGTGGCTTATGAATCAGAAAGACCTTTCAGGGAGATTGGCCAGATGGAGTTTAAAACTCCAATCGTATGATTTCAACATCGGACATAGGAAAGGTGCGCAGAACGTAGTTCCCGACACACTTTCACGGATGCACATGGACGAGATACAGACGAATGACCGTGCAATAGACATGTGCCTTGAGTCACCGCACTTTGAGTCGGAGGAGTACAAAGAACTTAGAAAAACGGTGACCGAAAACCAGGAAAAGCTCCCCGACCTATGTCTATCAGACGGCTTCGTGTACAAACGGACGCAATTTGACAGGGGGGACGATCTTCTAGCGGACCAGACCTACAAGCTTTGGGTTCCGTCGGGGTTGCGACCGGGGCTAGTGGAAATATCTCACGGCTCACCATCTGCAGGCCACGGTGGCATACATAAGACCTTATCCCGACTACGTCAAAAATATTATTGGCCAGGCATGGTTACTGATGTGTGCGCACATGTTAAAGATTGCGAAATCTGTAAGATAAATAAAACGCAAAATGTATTTATTTTATGTGTCCTTATCCTCGTAGTAGTGATGGTAATGTGTACGTCTTTGTATGTTTAGATCATTTTACAAAATTCGTGTTTTTAGAACCTATGAGAAAGGCAACTTCAGCTGCGGTTATAAAGTTTTTAGAAAGGGATGTTTTCCATATATTCGGCGTGCCCGAATATGTCCACTCAGATAATGGAAAACAGTTCGTATCTGAAATGTTCAGTAACTTTCTAGAGAAGTACGGCACAAAACACATAAAAACGGCATTTTATTCGCCTCAGGGTAACGCTGCGGAGAGGGTAAATCGATCTGTGTTGCAGATCGTCCGATCCTTTATAAAGGACAACCAGAAAAACTGGGACAAGTATGTTAGTGATGCCGCATTTGCCCTCCGCAGCGTTGCACATTCAGCCATAGACATGTCGCCGTACTATGTCACTTTCGGTATGCCTATCATAGCGAGCTATACCGAAAGCTGGGTTCCTTAAAAGATGTCGGTGTCGATGTTGTATCAACTAACGACAAGTTACAACTGTTGAGGGATAAAATTATGAAAGAGCTGAAGTTAGCCCATGAAAAAGGTAAGAAAGTATACGATACTAGGAGTAGAGATGTTAGGTTTCAAATAGGACAAGTGGTATATCGCCGAAACTTTAAACAAAGCTCCCAAATAGAAAATTATAACGCCAAGTTAGCACCAAAACAAGTAAAGTCCGTAGTCCTAAATGTCATAGGGAATTCTATGTATGAACTTGGCGATAATAATGGGAAAAAGATCGGTGTACGAGGTGTGTTCAAAAAGTATCGCGAATTTTGAATTTTCGCTGGTTACGTATATTCGAATTTCGAATTTTTTGTGGCGTTATGTTGATACTCATGTCTCTCACTTATGCCGACAAGCTCGGCCATTTTGAATGTTCAGTTAATTGTTGACAGCTGCTTTGCTTGCACGTGTTTTGGATCGTCTTCGATTTTTACGCGAAATTCGTACCAAAATTGCTCAATTGTGACCAAAAACAGCATCGCATGAACATTGCTAATGAGATGTTAAACTCTGTCCGCGACGACCCAAATTTTCTCCAGAGGGTCATAACTGGTGACGAATCGTGGGTTTATGGTTATGACGTGGAAACCAAAGCTCAATCATCTCAATGGAAGCTGCCGCACGAACCAAGACCGAAAAAAGCGCGCCAAGTTCGGTCGAATGTGAAAGATTTGCTGACAGTTTTCTTCGATTGCAGGGGCGTGGTGCATCATGAGTTCTTGCCACAGGGAAGAACGGTCAATAAGGAATATTACCTGCAACTTATGCGCAATTTGCGCTAAGCAATCCGCCAGAAACGCCCGGATTTGTGGAAAAACAAAAATTGGCTTTTGCACCACGATAACGCCCCTGCTCACGCATCGTTGCTTGTGCGCGACTTTTTGGCCAAAAACAACACACTAATGATGCCGCAGCCACCGTATTCCCCAGATCTGGCCCCCTGTGACTTTTTCTTGTTCCCTAAACTGAAGAGACCCATGAAAGGACGACGTTACGCTTCTCTTGAAGAGATAAAGACGGCATCGAAGGAGGAGCTGAACAAGATACAAAAAAATGATTTTTTGAAGTGCTTCGAAGATTGGAAAAACCGTTGGCACAAGTGTATAATATCTCATTTACTTTGAAGGGGACAAAATAGATATTCCTAAATAAATAAATAATTTTCGAAAAAACACAAAATTCGCGATACTTTTTGAACACACCTCGTATACTACGCTAAAGTTATTTTTGCAAAATAGATACATGTTATTCGTAGTGTTAGACCTTATGTTTCATGTTTCATGTTTTTGTTTATAGTTGTCATATATTTATATATCATCGTTTATTTATGTTGTTAATTGTTTATTTAGTGACTCATGTAATTATTAAACATTTTTATTTTTATTTAATTATTAACTGACGTACGCAATTATTAAATTATTTGACTATGTTTTTTTTTTGTTTACTCACTGACGTGTGAATTTATTTATTTTATTATTTTTGCAATTGTTTTTATTTATTTAGTTATTTAATTATTTATTTATTAATTTTTTATTTATTTAGTTGTCTATCTACTTGACTTATATGCTGTGATATTTTATTTATATAATTTTAGTTTTCCATCTGTGATATTTTTTTTTTTTTACCTTTGAGATACTTCATACCCAGTGTGATGTAGCTAAGTAGTATTTAGGAAGTAGAAATAGCCCAGTGATTTAATGGTAGGGAGTTGAACATGTACAAATGTCGATTGAGTAATTTAACCGTAGATCGAGTTTTGTATCAAAAATTATACATAATATAGGATTATGAAGTTTTCTGTAGACCCGATCTATAGTTAAGCCCGGCATTGAGTCGTGGGTCGAGGCCACACGTTGGACGCAGGGAATTTCGAGTGACAGGCTGCGGTGAAACTAGTTTTACGCACACGCTCCATAGTGCAGGCACCATCGGCGGTTGCTAGCCTGTAACGACAGCCTTTTACCATGCTGGCTAAATATCTAACATAGATGTAGTGCAACATTGCTGGTGTTGCAGCTATAGATAGCATTGATGCTTGCTGTTAACAACAGACACTGTAACAGAGGCAATGTTGCTGAACGCCTAGCAACATTATATCTATGTTAGAAAGAAAAGACCATATTAGCTTGTTATGCGGGAAAAACGAATGGTTGATTTTGCGAGTGTGTGGAAGCTTTCCCAAAAAGGTGACTTTTTCTGCCACGGCGGAAGGTATAAAAGGGAGTCGAAGTAGTCAACGGGCCAAAGTTGCGTTAAAACTGTGCCCATAAGTGAGTCAAGTGTTAAACAAAAGTTTTTATCAATCATCAATCTCAATATCAATTAAAAAGTTTTTTTGTTAAACATTTAAAGTTGTGAAGTGCTCGAATTTTAAACTCGTTGCTCAAATCGCGGTAAAAAAGTATAATATTCTAAGACCACCACGGAACGCACAAAGCCAACAATTTTCTTCACTGAAAAAAAAAATCCCGGTAAGTTGGCCCCATTTCCACGGCTAATCTCCCTAGCAAGCCAAACAGCAAAATGGCATCCACGTAGGTGCATAGGCACACATACGTGCAGCTATGGTGGTGCAAACAGAAGAATATATGCGCCTAAATATGCTTGCCCTTGGCCCCTTTACATAGACGCCCTACCTACAATTTTGGTGAGGTGTTACTAAGAAGTTTTTTTGAAATGCAGGTTGCATCGCCACCGGGAAAACCACCTGGGCACAGATTTTTGGCGGCGCAACGCCCTAACTTCGAGATCCCAGACAACAACAAACTCACAAGCCACAACAACAGAGAGATACTGAACATTTTTACGGCACCCAACAGCACAACAACAAACACAAGTTAAAAGCTAAGGTTATACGGCCCGAACGGATTGCACGGAGGCCAGCAGCAGCAACAGCAACATCATCAACTTAACACCACCAAATACACAACAGAGCAATACCAGATCCCGACGGAAGGATCTACTTTAATTTTTTTTTTCCATTTAATTCTTCATTTTTAGTTATTTATTAGTTTGTCCATTTCATTTCAAACTTTCATTTATCATTTTTTTGTCAGGTTTTACACATTTTTTGCATTATCTTCCCTACTCCAGTTTAGATTTCGATGTTTTCTTGACTTTCCTTTTTTTTTTTTTCCTTCTTTATACAGTATACTTAGAACATCGCCACCCACACTGACACACAACGCCTCCCACGTTAGAGATTTTTCTGGCTCTTTTTCTTTATAATTTTTATGCAACTTTGAAACTAAAAGTTCGATTAGATTTTTTTTTTACCTTGCCAAACTTCCAGTAATATATTTTTTTCTAGAGCTGCCGCCTCCATATATCCTGTAATTCGAGTTTCATCTTAGTTTTTCGAGCTTTTCGAAACTCAAGGTTAAGTTTAGTTTCCTTCCTGTCTTTTTTTTGTTTTTTTTTACGAAGGGGCTTTTGCATTGCATGTTCACTGGAGGCTGTAGTGTAGCACACTGAAATATTAGCTCAGAAAGCCAAGATCACAAGCGAGTGATCTGGCTGAGCACTACTTTGAGGGCGATAGTTGTGCGCATGATCTAGGAGCATATGTGTATTTGAGTATTTCTTCTTACTTTCAGCACAAGTACTCTACGGTGGCGCCATTGGAGCAGTGACTTGGTGAGTTGTAATTAATACACGTATATATGCTGTATGTATGTACATATATTCTTTAGCCATCCCTACTCAGCAAAAGATTTGGAGTTGCAATTGACAAAAGCGAAAGAATATATGTACACACCTAAATTTGCCTAAAACTACACTATCACACGCACATACATATCTACACTTCTCTCAATGTTTTTTTTTTTATCCTACATTTTTTTGCATACATAACTACACTTGGCCTTGATCTTGAAATCTGCGTCAGTGGGACAAACAGCTGATTGCAAGATCAACGGCCGATAGCTACATTAGGGAGTAGTGTAATTTGAATTTTTTTTTCTATATATATATTTTTGTTTTTGGGATTTTGTTGAATTCTTTTTATGAAATTCCGATACTTAGGATAACACAGGCCTAGAATTTTTATATCAAGTAGCCCATAAGTTTTTCATCGTTGATTTCTTTTATTTTTGAATTTCTTTCCTTTTTTTGTATTGTTACTCAGATATAATAATAGTAAATATCCATATAAGGTTAAAAATTCTTGAATCTACACAAATTGCGAACCTTAGGTTAGCTAGTTAGTTTTTTACTTAGCTGTTAATTTCTTTTCATCGTTGAATTTTGCCAAATATCTTAAGTACCCATATTGTAGGAGAATATAGAACTCTAACAACATTTTTTTTATATATAAAGAATTTTATAATGTTTAGTTGAAAATCTTTTGGATATTATTGCAACCATGCAGGGTTAAACTCTCAAGATTGGTGTGGGTGCTGCGCTTGCGCGCACGGTAAGGTGAAGGTGACTATTAGGGAAAATAACCTTATGACAGACAGGTTGACTTAGGTCAGGTTTGGGGGCACTGTAAGTAATTAGGAGTCAGCACAGTGCCCATGGTTTCGCGCAAGTTGCGCGGAAGTGGGAGGGAAGACTCCACCTGACAGGACAGGCCTCCCCTTTATCTCTACACCTGTTTTCACCTTGATCGACTCTTCTCCTTTTTGCGTTTATGACCTTTCACTTACTCCTTTTAGTCCTTCCAACGCATGCAGGAATGAATCCTATTTTTGTTCTTGTGGCTGTAGGTGAGGGTGGTGGAAAGTACCCCGCCCCACGCTGACGAGCTAGCCTGGGATGCAAGCATACCTACTTGCCACCACTCCTCACCCAACAAACAACCGGCTACATAACAATGGCGCCCAACGATAATAGCCCACTTAGTTTGATTTTCCTTTTTACCACAATTTTTAGTTTTCTTTAATTCCGTAAGTAAATATCTTCTTCTTTTTTTTTTTTGGTTTTTTTATTATTTCTCTTAAGCATTAAACTACTTTCATTTCCGTCTTTAGACCAGGGACAGGGACTGTCGTGATGGCAACGCTTTTGGGGATTCATCCTGGCAGTTAGTGGCATCATGACAAATAGAGTAGGAGTCAGCTAAGTAACCATGCCCAGGGTTTCCTGCTTAGATTTTAATCCGAGTAGGTGGTACTTGGTATGGAACAAAGCTAGAGACGGACGCTAGCTAGGAAATCGTGACGACCTGTTCAGGCTACCCTACCGACGATCCAGCATTATCGGTAAGGAAGGTTTGCAACAAGTCGCCACGATGAGAGTAGGGAGGTGTGGCATCCACACTTAGTGATTAGTCACAGGGCGTGTAGTGCCAGACCTAATGGACTGTGCGAGGACCGAAAATGGACACGACGATGGATAGATACGGACTTATCGCCTTCACATAACCTTCGCCAAGGCAGCACCACACACACACCAATGCATAAAATCTGAATTACTTTATCTTGAACAAAGGATTGCGGGTATTTGAATTTGTAGTTGAACAAAACAAAATTATTTTACCTAATTGTTTTGTTATCATACCTTTTATAAATGGTGTTGATAACCCAAAAATTTTTTTGGTTGATTCTATAAATATTTCTAAACATCTTAATTACCTACTTCCTTCTTTTTTTTCAACAAAAGCTTGTCTTTTTATTTCTGGCAAATTTCTTCGGAAACAAACACCCCTATTTTTGTATATGTTTTTTTATCAGCCGTCTATGGATAGAGTAGATCATATAGTTTTTTTATTTTTTCCAAGTTGGATTATCGTAATTTTTTTATCATTATCTTTTTTTTTACAAACACCATTTCTTATTATTATGTTTATATAGCTTTTTCTTTTGGTGCGGTTATTCATAATTAGCCTAGGTTTGCTTCGGTTTAGACTGAGTTAGTTCTGATTCTCTAAACCTACCCTATACTATACACATACATAAACATATACACATATTATACTGTAACACACAATTTATAAAACAATAAGAATCTGAATTTTTAATAATATATGTATTATCTTGTTGACTTGAATTTTTCTTTTTATTTATTTAACTCGGCATTCGGGTACTATTTAAATTTTTTTCATATTTTGTTATTAATTTTGGAACTCATCCGAAGGTTATTTTTATTTAAACTTTCTGCGGTAAATTTAGTTTAAAAACTTGAAACTCGTTGAACTAAAATAAATATTTGCTAATTGAATTACAATTTAAAAACATTTCTTTATAAGATTTTTTACCTTTTTATATTTTTTATCATCGTTGTTGGATTCGGCCGCCGTGGTGTGAAGGTAGTGTTGCCGGCCTACCACACCGAAGGTCCATGGTTCGAGCCCTGGTACAGGTAACATCAAAAGTGATTTGAAAAAAAGTTTTTCAAAACGGGGTCGCCCCTCGGCAGTGGTTTGGCAAACTCTCCGAGTGTATTTCTGCCATGACAGGCTTCTCAGAAAAAATTCGTCTCCTTTGTAGATGCCGTTCGGAGTCGGCAAAAAACTGTAGGTCCCACCAATTTGTAGGGAAAAATTCAAATCGGCACACCACAAATTGGAAGAGAAGCTTGGCGCAAAAATCTCTTAGGAGGTTTATGATGATATACCTGTTGTATATCGCGCCATAGAGAGATAGGTTGTTGGATTCTGATTCCTACCTGAAATACCAACCGATTTTTACCTTCGCTTTCCTGGAATTATACTTTTGGGTCTGTTGCATTAGGGTGTGTCGCCAAAAAGAACTTTTTTGTATTTATTAGTGGTACTTTCTACGAGCTGTTTTTTTGGTGGGTTTTGGTTGGCTAGTGAATGTCTGCCAAAGACAAGGAGGCAGATAAGGATTTGGAGAATAGGGTACCAGGTGGTTTAGGGCTTCTCAACACAAATAGGCCGGTTACGCGCAGCCAATCTAGGGCGATTGAAAGGAGGGAATTTGAAAATTTGATAGTTGGATCTGTGTTCAATCAGATTGACACAGGGATTTCGGGTACAGTCGACTCTGTCCCGACTGGCTACTGCGATAGGTGCCAGTCCCGGATTTTTTCGTTCATTTAACGTTCGCAAGCTGAATCTAGCAATAGTTTGAACTTCTCTCAGAAAATCGATCTCTTGTGTCAAATGTCCGACACTGAGGAGGTGGGCGTGTGGGAGGCGAGATTGCACCGGGGGGACCACAACAAACCATTTCGGGTCCCAGCGTTGGAAATCCGCCGGTGACTGAAAAGGCCAATGCCATGCCTAACGTAGAGCAACTGAGCCGAATGATGGCGATGATGGCGCAGCAGCAAGACCTGGTGTCTGAGATAGCAAAGGAAGGCAGAAGTTGGGAACCTTAGCGGTCGTGTGACCGAGATGGAAACCACCGCACATCCCCTGGGCAATCAACCTGCCGGAGCATCCACTCCAGAACGTCAAGCTGGCGGAACCACTGGTCGTGCCAGTGGATCATCGACTAATCGGGCCCCAGTGGAGACACGAGACACAAGAGACCCGAACGCACCTCCAAGGTGGAAAAAGTTAGATTTAGAAAAGTGGCATATTAAATTTGACGGTACAAACAAAGGGATGAGCGTCGAAAGTTTTGTTTTCCGGGTTGAACGAATGCGTGAACAACACAATATTTCATACTTCCAGCTTTCCAATCCCAGATCCAGACCCAAACCCCCGTCAATTCCAATGTCCCAAACATATCTGTTAGCCCCAATGCGCCCAAGTCCATGATAAATTCCTTTTGTGCGTCACCGTTCCATCTTATGTAGTGTTTTTCGTGTGGCATGCCGGTGGATTTTTTTTTGAGAAAAACCCGGCAGAAGCACAAAAATCAATAAATGTTCGTCCCAGTTCCATAGTATGTTTTGTTTTGCCTGTGGTAGTAATGCGTCCTTTTGTGTTTTTAAACCCAATAAGGGAAACCCGAAGCTGGCGGAGATAACCGGGGGCTCCTGCCAGCAGATAGACAGCCCGGCTACACCGAATTAAAGATTTTAAAAAGGGTAGATGAGGCAAGGGTGGTGAAACCAGTTGAGGGAAAGGAGATGCGGGAAGGAAAAAGCCTACACCAAAGAAAATTAGAATATGAAGAGGCAAGGCGGCGAATATTTTGTGAAACAATGGATAGGAAGAAGAAGAACAGTAGGAATTATGAGCAAATTAGGAAAATGAGAGAGAAGAAGAAATATTTTAGACCATTACGTAGCAAGATAGTTGCAACGACAGTAACGGTAAAAGGAGATAATAGATTTTTTGCGAAAACCAAAATAGGAGGTCATGAGGTCCTGGCTCTCCTGGACTCAGGCGCGAGTGCCTGCTGTTTAGGAAAAGGCTCAGCGGCACTCTTCCGCGGTAGAGAGGCCTGGATTGTGCCAATCAAGGGTCAAAATATCCGGACGGCAAATGGAGACGAAACCGCCGTGGTAGGGGTGATAAGGTTACCTGTTTTGTGGGATAATGCCACAAAAGAGTTGGAATTCTTAATCGTGCCTGATCTACAACAAGAAGTTTACTTAGGAGTTGATTTTTGGCAGGCCTTTGGTATGAATGTAGTGAGTAAGGGTATGAATGTTTGTAATAATGTTGCCAGTGTGGCGGAACTCGTCCCCGCTGAGGGTGACCTGTCTTTCGACGCCGTTCAACATGTTTTAACAGTCGAGGAGAATAATGCGTTAGAGCCTGTAAAAGCCCAATTCCCGTCCTTCGCGGTATTAGGGTTAGGCCGAACGGACAAGGAAGAGCATGTCATCGAAGTTGTAGACGAGAATCTGCCAGTTAAGCAACGCCATTACCCGATTTCGTCTGCTATCCAAAAACTTATTTACGCAGAGTTGGACCGTATGCTGAGCATGGGAGTCATCGAGGAATCGAACAGCAGCTGGAACTCACCAGTGTCACTGGTGATCAAGGGCACCAAAAACCGGCTATGCCTAGATGCGCGGAAAGTAAATGAAAGAACTATTAAGGATGCATACCCCTTACCTCACATCGACGGAATTTTAAGCCGATTACAAAATACAAGATATATCACCGCGATCGACCTAAAAGACGCTTTCTGGCAGATTCCCCTCGATCCAAAGTCCCGCGAGAAGACAGCCTTTACTGTTCCGGGCCGACCCCTATACCAATTTACGGTAATGCCTTTCGGGTTGTGCAATGCAGCACAACGAATGTGTCGTCTTATGGACAAGGTCATTCCGGCCGCTTTACGTGAATGTGGCTTTGTCTATCTTGATGGTTTGTTAGTTTGTTCAATAGATTTTGAGTCTCATATGTGTTTGTTGGAAAAGGTCGCTCGGTGTCTTAGAGAGGCAAAGTTAACAATTAATGTCGAAAAGAGAAAGTTTTGTTATAAAGAGGTGCGATATCTTGGGTACGTAGTCGGGGATGGTTGTATCAGGACAGATGCCAATAAGGTGGCCGCCGTGAGGGACTTTCCCGCACCTAAAACCCCGAAACACTACGACGGTTCCTGGGCATGTCGGGCTGGTACCGACGTTTCATACAGGACTATGCGACTATTGCAGCTCCGCTGCACGACTGCCTAAAGAAAGACACGATTAAGAAGTTTACTGTGACAGACGAGGCCATGGAATCATTTGAAAAGCTCAAACAGAGCTTGATTTCAGCGCCAGTGCTTACGCACCCTGATTTCACTAGACGTCTTTATATACAATGCGACGCATCGACTGACGGAGTGGGCGGGGTTTGGTTTCAACTGGACGATGACCAGAACGAGAGACCTATTGCCTACGTATCGGCAAAACTAAACAAAGCACAGAAAAACTACAGCATCACCGAACTAGAGTGCTACGCCGCCGTAGTGAGCGTAAAAAGATTTCGACCATATGTGGAGGGAACCCCGTTCACCATCATAACTGACCATGCTAGTCTCAAGTGGCTTATGAATCAGAAAGACCTTTCAGGGAGATTGGCCAGATGGAGTTTAAAACTCCAATCGTATGATTTCAACATCGGACATAGAAAAGGTGCGCAGAACGTAGTTCCCGACACACTTTCACGGATGCACATGGACGAGATACAGACGAATGACCGTGCAATAGACATGTGCCTTGAGTCACCGCACTTTGAGTCGGAGGAGTACAAAGAACTTAGAAAAACGGTGACCGAAAACCAGGAAAAGCTCCCCGACCTATGTCTATCAGACGGCTTCGTGTACAAACGGACGCAATTTGACAGGGGGGACGATCTTCTAGCGGACCAGACCTACAAGCTTTGGGTTCCGTCGGGGTTGCGACCGGGGCTAGTGGAAATATCTCACGGCTCACCATCTGCAGGCCACGGTGGCATACATAAGACCTTATCCCGACTACGTCAAAAATATTATTGGCCAGGCATGGTTACTGATGTGTGCGCACATGTTAAAGATTGCGAAATCTGTAAGATAAATAAAACGCAAAATGTATTTATTTTATGTGTCCTTATCCTCGTAGTAGTGATGGTAATGTGTACGTCTTTGTATGTTTAGATCATTTTACAAAATTCGTGTTTTTAGAACCTATGAGAAAGGCAACTTCAGCTGCGGTTATAAAGTTTTTAGAAAGGGATGTTTTCCATATATTCGGCGTGCCCGAATATGTCCACTCAGATAATGGAAAACAGTTCGTATCTGAAATGTTCAGTAACTTTCTAGAGAAGTACGGCACAAAACACATAAAAACGGCATTTTATTCGCCTCAGGGTAACGCTGCGGAGAGGGTAAATCGATCTGTGTTGCAGATCGTCCGATCCTTTATAAAGGACAACCAGAAAAACTGGGACAAGTATGTTAGTGATGCCGCATTTGCCCTCCGCAGCGTTGCACATTCAGCCATAGACATGTCGCCGTACTATGTCACTTTCGGTATGCCTATCATAGCGAGCTATACCGAAAGCTGGGTTCCTTAAAAGATGTCGGTGTCGATGTTGTATCAACTAACGACAAGTTACAACTGTTGAGGGATAAAATTATGAAAGAGCTGAAGTTAGCCCATGAAAAAGGTAAGAAAGTATACGATACTAGGAGTAGAGATGTTAGGTTTCAAATAGGACAAGTGGTATATCGCCGAAACTTTAAACAAAGCTCCCAAATAGAAAATTATAACGCCAAGTTAGCACCAAAACAAGTAAAGTCCGTAGTCCTAAATGTCATAGGGAATTCTATGTATGAACTTGGCGATAATAATGGGAAAAAGATCGGTGTACGAGGTGTGTTCAAAAAGTATCGCGAATTTTGAATTTTCGCTGGTTACGTATATTCGAATTTCGAATTTTTTGTGGCGTTATGTTGATACTCATGTCTCTCACTTATGCCGACAAGCTCGGCCATTTTGAATGTTCAGTTAATTGTTGACAGCTGCTTTGCTTGCACGTGTTTTGGATCGTCTTCGATTTTTACGCGAAATTCGTACCAAAATTGCTCAATTGTGACCAAAAACAGCATCGCATGAACATTGCTAATGAGATGTTAAACTCTGTCCGCGACGACCCAAATTTGCTCCAGAGGGTCATAACTGGTGACGAATCGTGGGTTTATGGTTATGACGTGGAAACCAAAGCTCAATCATCTCAATGGAAGCTGCCGCACGAGCCAAGACCGAAAAAAGCGCGCCAAGTTCGGTCGAATGTGAAAGGTTTGCTGACAGTTTTCTTCGATTGCAGGGGCGTGGTGCATCATGAGTTCTTGCCACAGGGAAGAACGGTCAATAAGGAATATTACCTGCAACTTATGCGCAATTTGCGCTAAGCAATCCGCCAGAAACGCCCGGATTTGTGGAAGAACAAAAATTGGCTTTTGCACCACGATAACGCCCCTGCTCACGCATCGTTGCTTGTGCGCGACTTTTTGGCCAAAAACAACACACTAATGATGCCGCAGCCACCGTATTCACCAGATCTGGCCCCCTGTGACTTTTTCTTGTTCCCTAAACTGAAGAGGCCCATGAAAGGACGACGTTACGCTTCTCTTGACGAGATAAAGACGGCATCGAAGGAGGAGCTGAACAAGATACAAAAAAATGATTTTTTGAAGTGCTTCGAAGATTGGAAAAACCGTTGGCACAAGTGTATAATATCTCATTTACTTTGAAGGGGACAAAATAGATATTCATAAATAAATAAATAATTTTCGAAAAAACACAAAATTCGCGATACTTTTTGAACACACCTCGTATACTACGCTAAAGTTATTTTTGCAAAATAGATACATGTTATTCGTAGTGTTAGACCTTATGTTTCATGTTTCATGTTTTTGTTTATAGTTGTCATATATTTATATATCATCGTTTATTTATGTTGTTAATTGTTTATTTAGTGACTCATGTAATTATTAAACATTTTTATTTTTATTTAATTATTAACTGACGTACGCAATTATTAAATTATTTGACTATGTTTTTTTTTTGTTTACTCACTGACGTGTGAATTTATTTATTTTATTATTTTTGCAATTATTTTTATTTATTTAGTTATTTAATTATTTATTTATTAATTTTTTATTTATTTAGTTGTCTATCTACTTGACTTATATGCTGTGATATTTTATTTATATAATTTTAGTTTTCCATCTGTGATATTTTTTTTTTTTTACCTTTGAGATACTTCATACCCAGTGTGATGTAGCTAAGTAGTATTTATTAAGTAGAAATAGCCCAGTGATTTAATGGTAGGGAGTTGAACATGTACAAATGTCGATTGAGTAATTTAACCGTAGATCGAGTTTTGTATCAAAAATTATACATAAGATAGGATTATGAAGTTTTCTGTAGACCCGATCTATAGTTAAGCCCGGCATTGAGTCGTGGGTCGAGGCCACACGTTGGACGCAGGGAATTTCGAGTGACAGGCTGCGGTGAAACTAGTTTTACGCACACGCTCCATAGTGCAGGCACCATCGGCGGTTGCTAGCCTGTAACGACAGCCTTTTACCATGCTGGCTAAATATCTAACATAGATGTAGTGCAACATTGCTGGTGTTGCAGCTATAGATAGCATTGATGCTTGCTGTTAACAACAGACACTGTAACACAGAGGCAATGTTGCTGAACGCCTAGCAACATTATATCTATGTTAGAAAGAAAAGACCATATTAGCTTGTTATGCGGGAAAAACGAATGGTTGATTTTGCGAGTGTGTGGAAGCTTTCCCAAAAAGGTGACTTTTTCTGCCACGGCGGAAGGTATAAAAGGGAGTCGAAGTAGTCAACGGGCCAAAGTTGCGTTAAAACTGTGCCCATAAGTGAGTCAAGTGTTAAACAAAAGTTTTTATCAATCATCAATCTCAATATCAATTAAAAAGTTTTTTTGTTAAACATTTAAAGTTGTGAAGTGCGCGAATTTTAAACTCGTTGCTCAAATCGCGGTAAAAAAGTATAATATTCGAAGACCACCAAGGAACGCACAAAGCCAACAATTTTCTTCACTGAAAAAAAAAATCCCGGTAAGTTGGCCCCATTTCCACGGCTAATCTCCCTAGCAAGCCAAACAGCAAAATGGCATCCACGTAGGTGCATAGGCACACATACGTGCAGCTATGGTGGTGCAAACAGAAGAATATATTCGCCTAAATATGCTTACCCTTTGCCCCTTTACATAGACGCCCTACCTACAATTTTGGTGAGGTGTTACTAATAATTTTTTTTGAAATGCAGGTTGCATCGCCACCGGGAAAACCACCTGGGCACAGATTTTTGGCGGCGCAACGCCCTAACTTCGAGATCCCAGACAACAACAAACTCACGAGCCACAACAACAGAGAGATACTGAACATTTTTACGGCACCCAACAGCACAACAACAAACACAAGTTAAAAGCTAAGGTTATACGGCCCGAACGGATTGCACGGAGGCCAGCAGCAGCAACAGCAACATCATCAACTTAACACCACCAAATACACAACAGAGCAATACCAGATCCCGACGGAAGGATCTACTTTAATTTTTTTTTTCCATTTAATTCTTCATTTTTAGTTATTTATTAGTTTGTCCATTTCATTTCAAACTTTCATTTATAATTTTTTTGTCAGGTTTTACACATTTTTTGCATTATCTTCCCTACTCCAGTTTAGATTTCGATGTTTTCTTGACTTTCCTTTTTTTTTTTTTCTTCTTTATACAGTATACTTAGAACATCGCCACCCACACTGACACACAACGCCTCCCACGTTATAGATTTTTCTGGTTCTTTTTCTTTATAATTTTTATGCAACTTTGAAACTAAAAGTTCGATTAAATTTTTTTTTTACCTTGCCAAACTTCCAGTAACATATTTTTTTCTAGAACTGCCGCCTCCATATATCCTGTAATTCGAGTTTCATCTTAGTTTTTCGAGCTTTTCGAAGCTCAAGGTTAAGTTTAGTTTCCTTTCTGTCTTTTTTTTGTTTTTTTTACGAAGGGGCTTTTGCATTGCATGTTCACCGGAGCCTGTAGTGTAGCACACTGAAATATTAGCTCAGAAAGCCAAGACCACAAGCGAGTGATCTGGCTGAGCACTACTTTGAGAGCGATAGTTGTGCGCATGATCTAGGAGCATATGTGTATTTGAGTATTTCTTCTTACTTTCAGCACAGGTACTCTACGGTGGCGCCATTGGAGCAGTGACTTGGTGAGTTGTAATTAATACACGTATATATGCTGTATGTATGTACATATATTCTTTAGCCATCCCTACTCAGCAAAAGATTTGGAGTTGCAATTGACAAAAGCGAAAGAATATATGTGCTACACTATCACACGCACATACATATCTACACTTCTCTCAATGTTTTTTTTTTTATCCTACATTTTTTTGCATACATAACTACACTTGGCCTTGATCTTGAAATCTGCGTCAGTGGGACAAACAGCTGATTGCAAGATCAACGGCCGATAGCTACATTAGGGAGTAGTGTAATTTGAATTTTTTTTCTATATATATATTTTTGTTTTTGGGATTTTGTTGAATTCTTTTTATGAAATTCCGATACTTAGGATAAGACAGGCCTAGAATTTTTATATCAGTTAGCCCATAAGTTTTTCATCGTTGATTTCTTTTATTTTTGAATTTCTTTCCTTTTTTTGTATTGTTACTTACATATAATAATAATAAATATCCATATAAGGTTAAAAATTCTTGAATCTACACAAATTGCGAACCTTAGGTTAGCTAGTTAGTTTTTTACTTAGCTGTTAATTTCTTTTCATCGTTGAATTTTGCCAAATATCTTAAGTACCCATATTGTAGGAGAATATAGAACTCTAATAACATTTTTTTTATAAATAAAGAATTTTATAATGTTTAGTTGAAAATCTTTTGGATATTATTGCAACCATGCAGGGTTAAACTCTCAAGATTGGTGTGGGTGCTGCGCTTGCGCGTGCACGGTAAGGTGAAGGTGAGTATTAGGGAAAATGACCTTATGACAGACAGGTTGACTTAAGTCAGGTTTGGGGGCACTGTAAGTAATTAGGAGTCAGCACAGTGCCCATGGTTTCGCGCAAGTTGCGCGGAAGTGGGAGGGAAGACTCCACCTGACAGGACAGGCCTCCCCTTTATCTCTACACCTGTTTTCACCTTGATCGACTTTTCTTCTTTTTGCTTTTATGACCTTTCACTTACTCCTTTTAGTCCTTCCAACACATGCAGGTATGAATCCTATTTTTGTTCTTGTGGCTGTAGGTGAGGGTGGTGGAAAGTACCCCGCCCCACGCTGACGAGCTAGCCTGGGATACAAGCATACCTGCTTGCCACCACTCCTCACCCAACAAACAACCGGCTACATAACACATCCCAAAATGGTTTGAAGCTATTGTTACAAATCAACTTACGGATCCGATCTCTACGTTGCTGGCTGACTGCCAACACGGGTTCAGTAAGGGAAAGTCTACAGTTACGAATTTACTTGAGTTTACAAGTAATGGCTTTAGAAAAACTCTGCACACCGAAGTTATTTATAAGGATTTCAGGAAAGATTTTGACAAAGTTTGTCACTCATTACTTATTCATAAACCTTAGTGACAGGACACAAAGAGTAGTGTTTAAAAATTTAGTATCCGATATCATTTATGTCTCTTCAGGGCCAAGGGCCAAGGAAGCCATCAAAAAGTTTAATGTATGCTGACGACGTAAAGCTTTTCATGCCATTAGCGTAATTTGAAGATAGAAATAAGCTACAATAAGTTACTTGGTGCGGCTTAAATTATATGCCACTTAACCTTAAAAATTTAAATACGTGCGTTTTTCGCATGGAACTTCTCAGCCGACTTCCTATACAATTAACATTTATCGTCTTGAGCAAGTGTATGATTTTGTTGACCTGGGGGTTGCTATAGATTAGAAGCTCAGTTCCAACCGCCATATTAGCGCAACAGTCAATAAGGCTAGAGGTGTCCTAGCATTCGTTAAACGATGGTCTAAAGAATTTAGCGACCCTTATGTAACTAAAGCTCTTTTCACTACATTAGTCAGACCAATACTTGAATACGGTTCTATAATTTGGAGTCCGCGTTACCAGGTCCATGCAGATCGCCTAGAATCAGTTCAAAAGCAATGTTTTAAGAGATTTTCCCTGGGATCCCTTTTATAATCTGCCACCCTATACGAACCGTTTAAAACTCATTAATCTTCCGCATCGTCCATCAAGGCATTTGAAACCACTTGTTTTGATACAGTGCCGAACCAGTTTTTAATTAAATGAGCCTTTTCGCTGTTTGTGTTAAGATTATAACTCTCTTCCTGGTACATTTGAAATTTCGGACTATTTTTCAGCATAAAAAAATCAATTCTTTCATCCTAAATACATGGCAAATAATTGTTTCTTATTCTTTGATTTTTATATTAATTTTTAACAATAATTTTATTCTGGTAACTAATTATTACTTAATGTGTAGTCTACCTTATATCTAAATAAAATTGTTCATGGTAGGGATCTCAATATTTATATTGAGATATTCGATATCAATACCATACCCTCGGAAAAAAGTGGGAGATATGGGAAAAGGGGCTTGGCACCTCCTATACAAACGTGATTTTAGAGGCGTAATATCTCCACAAGGGTTCATATTAAGGGTCTGAAAATGGGTATGGAGATATTCGATATCAGTACCATACGCACAGGAAAAAGTGGATGTTTTCGGAAAAAAGGGCGTGCCACCTCCCATACAAACCCAACTTTTCAGGCTGAATATCTCTAAAACGGTGCAAGGTAAGGACCTGAAAATTGTAATGAAGATATTCGATATCAATAATATACTTTCGGAAAAAATGGAATTTATCGAAAAAGATGGCGTGGCACCTCCATAAAAACTTAACTTTTCAGGCCGAAAATCTCTAAAAGTGTTCAGGGCAGAATTTTGAAAATTGGTATGGAGATATTCGATATCAATACCATACACTCCGAACAAAATAGAAGTTATCGGAAAAGGTGGCGTGCCAGCTCCCATACAAACTTAACCTTTCACGCATTTCTAAAATGGTTCATGGTAGGGATCTGAAAATTGGTATGGAAATATTTACTTTCAACAAAATACTCACGGAAAAAAGCGGGATTTATCGGAAAAGGGGGCGTGTCACCTCCCATACAAACTATACTTTTCAGGCTGAGTATCTCTAAAAGGGTGAAAAGTTGGGCTGAAAATTGTTATGGAGATATATGATATCAATACGAAACTCACGAAAAAGCAAATAGGAGCTATGGGAGAATGGGCGTGGCAACTCCTACACAAACGTACTGTTACAGGCGTAATATCTCCATATGGGTTCATATTAGGCATCTAAAAATTTTGATGGAGATATTCGCTTTCAATACCATCAAAAAAAATATGTATGGCGCGATATACAACAGGTATATCATCTTAAACCTCCTAAGAGATTTTGGCGCCGAGCTTTTCATCCAATTTGAGCGTGCCCATTTTAATTTTTTCCTTCAAATTGGCGGGACCTACAGTTTTTTGCCGACTACGAACGGAATCTGCAAAGGAGATGAGAAGCCTTCCATGGCAGAAGTACACTCGGAGAGTTACCAAACTATGCCCGAGGTAGGCATACCGGTCGTAAGAGGCGACTAATATGCACAAAGGTAATGCGTGAACTCGATGGTTGATCTACGGATATGATGCCTCTCAGCTCTCATTACCCATCTTATCCTTCCTTACGTGTGCCATGACCTAGAAGGCTTCACTGGTCATAAATCGCCACCACGACAGTCGCAGTACCGCAAGGGAGTACCGGAGCGTACCGGGTTCAAATCCGGCCAGGGACTGTTAATTCGACAACACTCCCAAAACCTTCGGTGTTTTTGTCGCTACCACAACAGCAACAACAACCCTGCTTTGAAAAAACTTGTTCAAACCACTTTTGATGTTACCTGTCCCAGGGTTCGAAGCTTGGACATTCGGTGTGGTGGGCTAGCAACACTACCGCCGCACCACGGCGGCCCCAACCTTATTATGGTTGTCAATATTAACCAAAATAATGTTTATGTACGTATAAATCTTATTTTTGTCAAAGTTGGCAACCATAATAGGGGTGATTGTTTATCAACGATCTGCCAAGTGCATTCACTCACTCAAAGGTAGAGCTTTTAATCCCAATCTAACTTTAGAAGACAGATTACTTCTTCACAATGACTTCGATAACTTAGTCGAACGGTGCAATGTCCGTGATATGAGCTTCAACCTCAAAATATACAAACTCATAAGTTTTACCAGAAAATCACTTCAGGTGCTTAGTTATATTATTGATGGCTTGAGCCACCTTTATAGACCTCGGTGTTACAATGAACCCTAAACGGTAATTTAAATTAAATAATGAAACTTGAGTGAATCGATCAAACTGAGTTCTGCAAATGGTCAAAAGAGTTTGTCTATCCTTACGCTCTTTCCGGTTTTGGTAAGACCTATATTAGAATATGCATAATTCGTTTGGAACCCTCTGTATCAGATTTATCGTGCAAACTTTAATCAGTCCTAAAACAATTTTAGATTTTTGCATTGGGGCACTTAGGGATGGTAATAGCTCATTATTACTTGGAGACATGCATGTCGAATTTTGAAATGCAGGAAGCCTTTCTTTGCATGTGTCTGGACCTTAATAAACATTATACTTATAATAACTTTGATACCTCAGACTCGCTATTCTTAATAAAAAAAAATTGTATTAACTTTAATCCGCCGCTGAAAAAGTAAAAGGATACCGGCGATCTCGTTGTTGTTGTTGTTAACAGTGCTTCGCCCTGCCCAATGGGATCGATCACTCTAAATTGTCATCAGGCTCTTCTAACGGAAGTCCGAGGAAATGCGCAGTTTCCACAGGGTTGGACCAGAGTGATGTGGGTGTTAGAAGAGTGGGTTCAACTGAACAGGAAAAGAGATGTATGGTATCATGAGGGGTCATACCACATGCAGGGCATGTATTTGGTATGTTGGGGTTCAGTCTGCATAAGTAAGAGTTTAACCTATTACAATATCCAGAGCGAAGTTGTGCTAGTATGACTCTAGTCTCCCTCGGAAGTACACGCTCCTCCTCAGCCAATTCAGGTGGTTGAGTATTAATAACGGGATTCACAGGCCGAGATCTGAGGGATCTGTCTACCGACTCAGTGTGGAGGTCATTTAGAGCCCGTCTATGGTTCCGCAGATCAAACGGCAAAGAGATATGATGCCGGATCTCATCGTAATGCTTACGGAGATGTCTCCTTATGTCTCTGGGGGGCGGTGCTACATCCAAAAGATGTCGGTTTGGATGACTAGGTTTGTGACAGTTCAGAAGGAACTGTCTACTCAAGAGTTCCGCGTGCTCTTGAACATAGAGCAATTTCGCCTCTTGATGGAGGTGAGACTCAGATGACATAAGCAGGCATCCCGTGGCAGTTCTGATGGCGGTGTTTTGGCAGACTTGCAATTTCCTCCAATTGGTGTCAGAAAGGTTGGGCGACCATATAGGCGCAGCATAGTCGATAACCGGCCGGCCAATAGCCTTATATGTAGCAAGCAATGTTTCTTTGTCTTTTCCCCAAGTACTGCCGGCCAGTGACTTGAGGATCTTATTGCGGCTCTGTACCTTTGAGGCTATTGCGGTGGCATGACCAGCGAAGGTGAGGCCGTTGTCAAATGTCACGCCCAAGATTTTTGGGTGGTTGACAGTAGGTAGAGGTACTCCATCTACGTGGACATTTAACTCTTGCCCCATCTGCGCATTCCATGTGGTAAACAGGGTCGCCGTAGATTTAGTCGGAGACAGGGTCAGATCACGCTCGGTGAAGAAGCTGGAAAGGTCATGGAGGTAACTGTTGATTCTTATACAGAGTTCATCAATGGAGGGACCCTTGCCCGAGGCCATTATCGTGCAGTCGTCAGCGTAGGAAACAATGGAGACTCCCTCTGGTGGAGGGGGAAGTCTCGAAATATAGAAATTAAACAAGAGGGGAGAGAGAACACCACCTTGCGGCACCCCTTGTTTTATTCTTCGTGGTCTAGATTTCTTGTTCCTAAATTTGACTGTTGCCTGTCGACCATTGAGGTAATTAGCGGTCCACCTCTTAAGGCCGGCAGGGAGCGGTGTCTCATCCAGGTCTCGGAGGAGAGTGGCGTGATTGACCGTGTCGAATGCATTTGACAGATCAAGTGCCACGAGAACCGTCCTATGGTTTGGTGGATTTTGATTCAAACCGTTGTTAATCTGCGTTGTAATGGCGTTCAAAGCGGATGTCTTGCTGTGATTTTTGCGAAAACCATGTTGATGATCGGCCAATTTTAGATTTGTAACGAAGTAAGGAAGCAGAATGGACTCTAGCAATTTCGCTACCGGCGAAAGGAGGGATATCGGACGATAGGACTCTCCTAGGTTCGCCGGCTTCCCTGGTTTTAGTAGAGGAACTACAATCGCTTGTTTCCATATCTCAGGAATAACGAAGGTAGTTAGAGAGAGATTGAAGAGAGCCGCTAAATAATTCTGTCCTTCTTGGCCAAGGTGTTTGATCATCTTCATGGCAATTCCGTCGGGTCCGATGGATTTTGAGGGTTTGGCCTTCATTATGGCTTCCTTAACCTCTGCGGCTGAGACGGCAATGGGCGCAGTAGAGTGTTTGTGTTTGCGCGCACGTCGGAAGGCATTTCCTGGCGTCCGATTTGACACTGTCGCCGAAAGCAATGGCGACCTTGTCTTTGTGTTTGGTCGGATTGGATAGGGCCTTGACAGTCGACCATAGTTTGCCGACTCCGCCGGAGAGGTTGCATGTCTCAAGGTGTTGTTTCCACTTGGTCAGCTTGTGTTCGTTGACAATCCTACGGATTTCAGCATTGAGATCTTTTATTCTGGGATCTGCGGGATTGATAAGTCTCACTTGGTCACGTTCTCTTGCCATCGCCGCAGCTTCTGCCGGGAAATTCGGACGAATTTCTGGTATTCTGCCAGCAGGAATAAAGCGGCATGAGGCTGAATCAATGATCTTGCGAAACTCTCGTTCACCTTTGCGTACGTCCGTTGGAGTGGGTAAGGCAGCGAAGGAGCGCTCTGTATATTCAGTAAAGCGGTCCCAGTCCGCTTTGGTGAAGTTGATGTATGTTATTTTATCAGTCGTTATGAAGTCGGTCGGTCGTTCAACAGAGAGTAAAATGGGTAGGTGGTCTGAAGCTAACGTAAGCATCGGTCGCCAGATGACAAAGTTAATAAGGCCCGCGCTCGTTATGGAGATGTCTGGCGAGCTGTGACAGTTACCTGCCACCCTGGTGGGGGCATCTCCATTGACTGTACAGAATGCTGAGTTATCTATTTGGTCTGCAATTGCCTGTCCTCTACTGTCTGCTGGCAAGTTGGAGTGCCAGAGATCGTGATGTGCGTTGAAGTCGCCTAAGATTAGGCGGTTATCGCCCCTTAGCAACGCACTAATGTCGGGATGATAATCTCTAGGACAACACGTGACAGGAGGAATATAGATGTTTATGATTTGCAGGTCGGCGTCTCCTGACCGGACTGCTATGCCTTGGCATTCTAAGGTAGAGTCCCTGGGGTCGACGTCAGGGGAAAATAGATTGTATTGTACAGAGTGATGTGTGATGAACGCAAGGCCACCCCCAAGACCGCTGGGACGGTCTTTACGATGTACATTATACCCATCACAAGTTCGTAAGTCCGATCTCGTGTTCAGTTTTGTCTCTTGTATCTCGGCGATTTTGATGTTGTGCGTCTTCATAAAGTCAGTTATCTCCGCGATCTTTCCAGCTAATCCGTTACAGTTCAGCTGCAGAATTTTGAAGCGTGTAGGAGGGGAGGCGGGGGACATACTAGGCGTTAGGGACGGATGCGTTTGCCTAGGTGGAGGTAGGCTAAGGCCTAAACTATGTCGCAGTCTAGAGTTGACAGCGCCATGACCGATGTTGTCTGGCGTGGAGGGCGGCTGTGTACTGCAACAGGGGGCTATGAACGAATCCGTCCAAAGGTTGCCGTTTGCGAGCCCAGAGCACATAAGGGTGTGACACAGGCCAAGGCAACTGTTGCACTTGACCGATGTCGCAGGCGTATACAATCTTTGCCGACAAACGGTGCACGTAGTGAAAGGTACTAGGAGGTGGTGTTCCTGACCCACGTGCAGGCTGGAAGCAGGGGGGGGCATTAGAGGCAGAGACAGAGGGGACTGACGCTCGGCGATGCTCATATCTGACCTATTCCGGGGGGAGTAGGAGTGTTGAGCGGCCGTGTGAGATGGAGACGCTGGCGTGCGTGAGCGACAGTCGGGAGTGGGTGAGGCAGGGATGGCAGCGGTGCTGCCAGTCGTGTAGACTGAGCCACTATTGTGACTATTGGAAGTAGTTAGAGGCGGTAAGGGAGTGCCAGAGCGGCGGCTACCGCGGGACGTCCTAGGACGTGTACAGCAAGGTGCCTCAAAAGTACTAAAGAAAGTACGGGGTCTGTGGATGGCAGGGTTAAGCCCTGAACATCCAGATTTATGTAACCATCTCTTACACTTGGCGCATTGTACCGAATACGACCGTTTAATATAAATTTTCTTCCAGCAAACGCAGCAGATCCAGTCTCTTGGTCCAGGGTTGGGTTCGACCCCAGCCCGTAACAAGAGACAATGGAGCAACCCAGCTGCAAGGGTTTGCTCCGAGGACGACAATTTAAGGGTGGGACGGGACAGATTGGACAGGGTTACACTGAAATAACAGCCCTTGGCCGGGTGCGAAAACCCGGGTCATTCCGGTGCGATAGAACCGGCTGTTGTGGGAATGCCGGCGATCTCGTAGAAACCATTGATGCAAAAGATTGAGGGTTTTAAACTAGGGGCGAGCTCCTGTAAGGGAGCACTTCTCTACACCATTAAATGAAGAAATCGAGCAAGGACCCTGAGAATATGAATATGACCCAACCCCGCAATTGAAGATGATGGAATTGATGTTCCCCAACCCGACTATTGCGAGGTGCCAATAGCAAAATCCCGATTGAGACCAATAAATCAGCAGGCGCAGAAGGATTGCCTGCTGAGCTGTTCTAGCACGACGGTGAGGAGCTGGTGAAGCGCATGCATTATATTCTATGCAGAATATAATCGAATGAATGCATGCCTGAAGATTGGAATCTAAGTGTTCTCTGCTCAATTCACAAGAAGTATGATTTGTAGCATTACTCAGGATGCGTGTCACTTTCAATGCCTTTATATGCATATACAAATATTGACCCAAATAAATTACGTTCAACCCAACGGGAGTTCAACAACATATATACACGCCACCTATCTGCTTACATTTGTCACCCAATTACTCAACCCGTCACACTGACCCACACACGTACCGATCAGCATGACTGATCGACAGTATCGGTTTGTCAATGTGAACTACCAACTTATTGCTGACTTAGCATAACATGTCAACACTTGTAGCTTGTAAGTATTAGTGTAAATTAGTGTAAGAAATTTTGTATAGAAAGAATAATATAAAGAATCAATTCTATTCGTACTTAATTTCAGCGAATCTTTTATATTTTCATTTCATTACAGATTCTGCCAAACTGCGCCAACTATCGCGGAATCAGCTTCTCAAATATGGCATACAAGGTTCTATCAAGTGTATTGTGCGAAAGGCTGAAACCTGACGCGAACAGACTGATTGAGCCTTATCAGTGTGGCTTCAGAACTGGTAAATCCATCATCGGTCAGATTTACAATACGCCAAATCTTGACACACATCACCTTTCGCTATGTCGGCCGTGCAAAATGACGTTGAGCTGTATGAGCTAGTATATGCAGACAACGACCAACGGCTTCGTTAGCCAGGCCATGTTGTGCGAAAGAATGAAGATGCTCCGGCCCTGACGGTATTCTTATCGGCACCCGCTGGTGGTAGCAGAGGAAGTGGGAGGCCACTCCGATCCTGTAGTGTTTCCAATTGGCGCCCGTTGGCAGAAAGAAGAAACGACTAGAGGTCTATGTTGAACAGCCAAAATCTTTTAAGCGCAATTTCTGAAAGAAGAAGAGATTAAATTAGAACTTGAGACATTTTAACGAGCAATGAAGGGTTGGAAACAAATGACAAATGCTTTCCAATCTTTGGTGATTGGAGTTGATTAGAATAGAGTGTATTCTAACGACGTGAATATTTCTATTCAAAACACATCTTGCCATTTTATGGGTGGATTATAATCTAATGCGTTCCGACCGTATATCTCCGAAATGCAACTTACTGAGCTGATTGGATTCGATTGCATTCCAACAACGTTAATGCCATCTTCGGCGCTGATCGGAATAGAATGCATTCCGACACATACTGATCGGAATCTCTAGCATTCCGACATTTCATCTCATTTATTGCCCAAAATCAGATTAATATACAAATTTACTTCTTCTTCTTCTTCAAATGGTCATCTAACCGCCTGGGCGATTTTGACCGTCCAACATAGCTCGCCAGTCGTTTCTTCGTTGCGCCAACTGGCGCCAATTGGAAACACCGCGGGATCGCAAATCGGTCTCCACTTGGTCCTTCCATCGGAGTGGTGGTCTCCCTCTTTCACTGCTTCCACCGGCGGGTGCCGATAAGAATACCTTCTGGGCTGGAGCATCTTCGCTCATTCGCACTACGTGGCCTAGCCAGCGAAGCCGCTGTGTTTTAATTCGCTGAACTATGTCGGCGTCTGCGTAAAGTTCATACAGCTCATCATTAAATCTTATTCGGTACTCGCCGTCGCCAACGGGTGGAGGTCCACAAATCTTTCGAAGAACCTTTCTCTCGAATACTCCCAGAGCCGCCTCATCAGATGTTGTTAGTGTCTACGCTTCTGCACCATATAGCAGGACGGGTGCGATGAGTGACTTGTAGAGTGTTATTTTCGTTCGTAGAGAGAGGACTTTACTTTTCAATTGCCTACTCAGTCCGAAGTAGCATTTGTTTGCAAGAGTAATTCTTCGTCGGATTTCTAGGCTTACATTATTGTTGGTGTTAATGCTGGTTCCCAGGTAAACGAAGTCCTTTACTATTTCAAAATTATTGCTGCCAACAGTGGCTTGCTTGCCAAGGCGCGAATGCGCTGACTCTTTGCATGATGACAGAAGGTACTTCGTTTTGCCCTCGTTCACCACCAAACCCATTTTTACCGCTTCTTTTTCTAATTTGGAGTAAGCAGAAGTTACGGCGCGGTTGTTAAGTCCAATGATATCAATATCGTCAGCATTGCCAACAGTTGCACGCTTTTATAAAATATTGTTCCAGCGCGGTTAAGTTCTGCAGCTTGTATTATTTTCTCCAGCATTAAATTAAAGAAATCGCACGATAGGGGGTCACCCTGTCTGAAACCTCGTTTAGTTTCGAACGGCTCGGAGAGGTACTTCCCAATTCTGACCGAGCTGGCGGTATTGCTCAAGGTCATTTTGCATAGCCGTATAAGTTTTGCGGGGAAACCAAAATCAGACATAGCGGCATATAGGCAGCTCCTTTTCGTGCTATCGAAAGCTTTAAAATCAACAAAGAGATGATGTGTTTCGATTCTTTTCTCACGGGTTTTTTCCAAGATTTGGCGTATTGTAAAAATCTGGTCGATGGTAGATTTACCAGGTCTGAAGCCACACTGATAAGGTCCAATCAGTCTGTTTACATCAGGCTTCAGTCTTTCGCACAATACGCTTGACAGGACCTTATATGCGATATTCAAAAGGCTGATTCCGCAATAGTTGGCGCAGTTTGCTGGATCGCCCTTCTTGTGGATTGGGCAGAGAACACTTAGATTCCAATCTTCAGGCATGCATTCATCCAACCATATTCTGCATAGAAGCTGATGCATGCGCCTTAGCCTTACCAGCTCCTCGCCTCCGTGTTTGAATAGCTCAGCAGGCAAACCATCAGCGCCAGCTGCTTTATTGTTTTTCAATCGGGATATTGCTATTCGCACCTCATTATAGTCGGGTTGTGGAACGTCAATTCCATCATCTTCGATTGTGAGTGCTCTCTGAACACTGCCACCGGGTCGCCGTCCTCATTCTTACAGGAGTTTGCCCCGGGTTTAAAACCTTCTGTCATTCGCCGAATTTTTTGATAGAATTTTCGGGCATTATTCCCGTTTCCAGCATCTCAAGCTCCTTTATTTCACGCTTTTCTGCCTCTCTTTTTTTTGCCCGGAAAAGCCGCCTCGCTTCCCTCTTCAACTCGCGGTAGTGTTCACACACACTCCTCGTTGCATTCGATCTCAGCGTTGTCTTGTAGGCTTCGTCCTTTCTTTTCGTTGCAGCGCGGCACTCTTCATCATCATACCAGTTGTTTCTTTGCGTTCGCCGGAATCTAATTACTTCTTCGGCTGCGGTACGGAGTGCTCCTGAGATATGATCCCACTGCTCATGCATTCCACTAGGTTGAATTGTGCTCTCGGAGAGCAGGTGTGAGAGGCGATCTGCGAAATAATTGGCGGTCTGATGCGATTGCAGCTTTTCGACGTCCAGCTTTCCCTGCGTTTTTTGTTGCGCCTGTTTTGTCGTACAGAGGCTGCTACTAGGTAGTGGTCAGAGTCGATGTTAGGTCCTCGTATTGTGCGAACATCTAAAACGCTGGAAGCATGCCGTCCGTCTATCACACCGTGGTCGATCTGGTTGCGTGTGTTTCGATCGGGGGACAGCCATGTAACCTGATGGATCTTCTTGTGCATAAACCTAGTGCTGGATATGACCATGTTTCGGGCACCGGCGAAGTCGATCAGCCTGAATCCATTTGGCGAAGTCTGGAGATTGAACTTCCCGATAGTGGGGCCAAATACACCCTCCTTACCCACCCTGGCGTTAAAGTCGCCAAGCACGATATCATGACGGGGGCAGCGCTCGTATGCAAATTTACTTATCTAATTTATTTATATCGTAACATACTTTTTTATTTATCTATGTATGTATGTACAATAAGTTAATATTATTTTTAAATTTGCGTTTTGCAAGATCTTTTTTAAAACTTATTAATATTCTCCAAAAAGGCTAAAAAAGAGATATGGTAATATTTTGTATATATTTTAAGAAACCTATGTTACGTGACTGCAACCTACTCTACTATAAATTGGTACGTACTGTAAACTAAATTTTCATCGTTCAAATTGTAAAATTTGTATCGCCTATGATAATATATTGTTTTGTTATTTTTATGAAGCATATTATTATTTTTAATATTTTTAAATACATTGGAGATAAGTATCTTTTTGTTAAAGGTAAAGATATTTCTGTTTGTTTTGAAAGGTAGTTATTTATTAATTCGTTGTCTATGTGTGACATTCTTTCAACAAATTGATATGAATATTTTATCAGGAAGGAATATATTCGCGACATTCTACATCTTTCGTACAGAACTTTATTGGAGACTCTCTTTCGAAAAGTACCTGTTCTGTAGGGTTGGCGGTTGATTCCGCTACTTAGTCGTAAGATATATCGCTCAAATTTTCTAAGTCTTTCCATTTGGCTCGAAGAAATGTCGAACCATATTGGATGGTCGTATGAAATTATTGGCCTAATTATTTGTTGATATATATCAAATTTAATGCAGTTTGAGAGGCCATTCTGCTTTCTAATCAAGTTAGAATAACTAAAAAACATTGTTTTTGCTTTGGCCAGAATAAAATCTAAGTGTCTCACAAAGGTAAATTTGCTGTCCAATATTATGCCTAGATATTTTACTTGTTCTTTACTGCTTATGTTTATTGGAAGCAAATTTTTCTTAATTCCCTTAATAATAGTATTTTCGCTTTTATCGAGATTTACTTTTAATTTCCATTTTTGGAAGTATCTATATAGTTCATATAGGTATAAGGTGATGACTTCGTTAGCTTTAGCTATGCTTGGGTGACTTCCCAGGGCAAGAATAGCGTCCGCATATATAATAACTTTTATATCAGAGTTGCAGATTGTAGTACTAACTGGTGGATCAGGAAAATCCCCTATAAATATGTTGAACAGTATCGGTCCTAATAACGAGCCTTGGGGCACGGCTGCCGCAACATCTCTTATAATAGAATTATGTAAGGATTCACTTACATGTAATGTTCGCTCTTTTAAGCAGCTAAGAAACATTTTGCATACATTTTTATTATAGTTAAATATTCTATACATTTTAAATATAATGCCTTCTACCCATACAGTATCGAATGCTTTTTCCAAATATAAACTGACTAAAGTGGTTGCTTGTCGGCGCTTCAGATTACTACTTACAAAGTCAGATAGCAGTGTTAATGCGTGACTCGTTGAGTGATATTGGCGAAAGCCAAATTGGTAATCTTTCATCATATTTCGCTCCTCCATATGTTGTTTAAGTGTTAATGCGTGACTCGTTGAGTGATATCCGCGAAAGCCAAATTGGTAATCTTTCATCATATTTCGCTCCTCCATATGTTGTTTAATTTTATCCAGTATGAAGTGTTCTAATAGTTTGCTTATATTTGAAAGAAGGGATATTGGGCGGTAACTAAGGACAGAATTGGGCACACAAATTACTCTTGCAGTTTTCCATTGGTTCGAGAAATATCTTATGTTCAACGAATAATAAAAGAGAATTGCTAAAAATCTCCAGAAATCATTTGTTGTTCTCTTAAGCAAGAAGTTTGACAGAATTGATATTAGAATTTGGTTTTGGAACACAAATTACTTTTGCAGTTTTCCATTGGTTCGAGAAATATCCTATGTTAAGCGAATGTTGTTGTTCTCTTAAGCAATAAGTTTGAGATGCCATCATCACCAAAGCTCTTTTTATTATTCTTTAATCGTAAAACGGCACCAATTTTCGCAGCATAGTTCATATTGCTGTGCAGAATCGTTAGTATCAATCTCACCATCTTCTGTTAAATTGTTTGAAAAATCAAAAATCGGTTCGTTTGATTGAATTAGTTCTGCCACATTGTTTTCAATTACGAGGTGTGTTCAAAAAGTATCGCGAATTTTGAATTTTCGCTGGTTACGTATGTATATTCGAATTTCGAATTTTTTGTGGCGTTATGTTGGTACTCATGTCTCTCACTTATGCCGACAAGCTCGGCCATTTTGAATGTTCAGTTAATTGTTGACAGCTGCTTTGCTTGCACGTGTTTTGGATCGTCTTCGATTTTTACGCGAAATTCATACCAAAATTGCTCAATTGTGACCAAAAACAGCATCGCATGAACATTGCTAATGAGATGTTAAACTCTGTCCGCGACGACCCAAATTTGCTCCAGAGGGTCATAACTGGTGACGAATCGTGGGTTTATGGTTATGACGTAGAAACCAAAGCTCAATCATCTCAATGGAAGCTGCCGCAAGAACCAAGACCGAAAAAAGCGCGCCAAGTTCGGTCGAATGTGAAAGTTTTGCTGACAGTTTTTTTCGATTGCAGGGGCGTGGTGCATCATGAGTTCTTGCCACAGGGAAGAACGGTGAATAAGGAATATTACCTGCAAGTTATGCGCAATTTGCGCGAAGCAATCCGCCAGAAACGCTCGGATTTGTGGAAGAACAAAAATTGGCTTTTGCACCACGATAACGCCCCTGCTCACGCATCGTTGCTTGTGCGCGACTTTTTGGCCAAAAACAACACACTAATGATGCCGCAGCCACCGTATTCCCCAGATCTGGCCCCCTGTGACTTTTTCTTGTTCCCTAAACTGAAGAGGCCCATGAAAGGACGACGTTACGCTTCTCTTGACGAGATAAAGACGGCATCGAAGGAGGAGCTAAACAAGATACAAAAAAATGATTTTTTGAAGTGCTTCGAAGATTGGAAAAACCGTTGGCACAAGTGTATAATATCTCATGGGGATTACTTTGAAGGGGACAAAATAGATATTCATGAATAAATAAATAATTTTTGAAAAAACACAAAATTCGCGATACTTTTTGAACACACCTCGTAAAATGGAAAAACTGTCCTTAGCGAGGTGTTGATTTTGACGGTGGGTTTGCTCAAATGCGTAAGCTAGTGCGTTTACTTTGTACAAGTTTTCTGTTAAGACATTGTTACTATTATTACTGCTAGTTGGGCCTACAAGAGGAAGGCCAATATCAATATTTTCTCTATTAATTACCAAGTCTGGAATTTCCGAGGGTTTTTTTAATCCATATAGTCCTTTTATTTTGTTGTGTTTTGTTGTTCATGATTATTTTGGCAAAGTAGTTTAACCAAAATCAATCTTCGTGTATACGAATACGCTCTTCTATTATTTTATTAAGGTTGCGAATAATGGCTATCAGAGTATTTTTACGCTGAGGGTCCACACATCTTGAGGTGGTGCGGCGTAAACGTTTCTTTTCGGATATAAGATCAAGTATTTCTGTTGGAAGGTTTATAAGACCACGGTTGCGTACTTCAACTTTTCTAATAGCTCCTAAATTAAGGGCTGAGTTAACGGCTTTACTAAGATTAGCAACATGGCTTTAGAAAAAATCTGCACACCGACGTTATTTATACGGATTTCAGCAAAGCATAAACTCGATCAGTTGGGCTTCCAGCCGGATCTCAATCGCTGGATCTCTTCTTACCTTAGTGGCAGGACACAAAGAGTAATGTTTAAAAATTTAGTATCCGATGTCATTTATGTCTCTTCGGGGGTTCCTCAAGGAAGCCATCTTGGCCCGATTCTGTTCTTGTTGTTTATAAATGATATTTCTACAATAATAAAATTTTCAAAAATGTTAATGTATGCCGACGACGTCAAGCTTTTCATGTCATTCGCGTCATTTGAAGATAGAAATAAGCTACAATCAGATCTAGATACACTTGTTACTTGGTGCGATTTAAATTATATGCCACTTAACCTTAAAAAATGTAAACACATGGGTTTTTCGCATGGAATTTCTTAGCTGGCTTCCTATACAATTAAAAATTATAGTCTTGAGCAAGTGTATGATTTTGTTGACCTGGGGGTTGCTATGGACTATAAACTCAGTTTCAACCGCCATATTAACACAACAGTCAATAAGGCTAGAGGTGTCCTAGCATTCGTTAAACGATGGTCTAAAGAATTTAGCGACCCTTATGTAACTAAAGCCCTCTTCACTACATTAGTCAGACCGATACTTGAATACGGTTCTATAATTTGGAACCCGCGTTACCAGGTTCATGTAGATCGCCTAGAATCAGTTCAAAAACAATTTTTACTATTTGCCTTAAGAGATTTTCATTGGGATCCCTTGTATAATTTGCCACCCTATACGAATCGTTTAAAACTCATTAATCTGCACACACTTTCTAGTCGAAGGGAAATACTTGGAATTATTTTTATGATTAAATTGCTAAATAGTTCACTATCCAGCCCATTTCTTCTAAGTGAAGTGAACTTCAATGTACCGTCTCGTCCTTCAAGGCATTTTAAACCTCTAGTCTGAAAACAGTGCCGAACCAATTTTCAGTTAAATGAGCCTTTTCGCTGTTTGTGTCAAGATTATAACTCTCTTTCTGGTTGATTTGATATTTCAGACTCGCTCTTCAGCATAAACAAATAAATTCTTTCTATCCTAAATTCATAGCTACTAATTGTTTCTTATTCTTTGACTTCTATATTAACTTCTAACAATAATTCTATTCTGTTAACTAATTATTTCTTAATGTACAAGGTGGCGCAAAAGTAAGCTTCCGATGTTCAGCATATCGGTTGTGGCACGTGCAGTGTGTGCTGTTGCACCGTCTTGTTGGAACTACATGTTTTCCAATCCCAATTTATTAAGTTGCTTCAATAAGAACTCGTTGATCATTGCTCTGTAGCGCTCACCATTCACAGTAACCGTTTGGCCCCGACCGATTATTGGTCAAATAAATAGTCAGCAATATTCCGCGTTCTGGAGCAGTGTAGCGTAACATTGTTTATTAACGTGTATTTCGCATGTGTTTACTACACAAATGTCAAAACAGAACTGACTTTAGGGGCCAATCGCAAAATGTATAGCATTTTCTGATAGGAGGATTACTTTTGCGCACTAAGCGTTTTTCACCGACCGATTATTGGTCAAATAAATAGTCAGCAATATTCCGCGTTCTGGAGCAGTGTAGCGTAACATTGTTTATTAACGTGTATTTCGCATGTGTTTACTACACAAATGTCAAAACAGAACTGACTTTAAGGGCCAATCGCAAAATTTATAGCATTTTCTGATAGGAGGATTACTTTTGCGCCACCTTGTATAATCTATCCTATATCTACTTTACTTAGCTGATGAGGTTTTCTCTGTAGCTAAGCAGTTTTAGATCTCGACGATTAACAAACCAAAGCCTTTCAACGACTCGGCACGAACGAATAATCCGCGCGTTATACGGATGCGACCCTCGCGACGGTCGGGCGGGATATGGTGGGTAATCCGTTGGGAATTATTATTATACAGGGTGGCGCAAAAGTAATCCTCCTATCAGAAAATGCTATAAATTTTCCGATTGGCCCCTAAAGTCAGTTCTGTTTTGACATTTGTGTAGTAAACACATGCGAAATACACGTTAATAAACAATGTTACGCTACACTGCTCCAGAACGCGGAATATTGCTGACTATTTATTTGACCAATAATCGGTCGGGGCCAAACGGTTACTGTGATGGTGAGCGCTACAGAGCAATGATCAACGAGTTCTTTTTGCCGCAACTTGATGAATTGGGATTGGAAAACATGTGGTTCCAACAAGACGGTGCAACAGCACACGCTGCACGTGCCACAACCGATATGCTGAACATCGGAAGCTTACTTTTGCGCCACCTTGTATTATTAAAACACAATTGTCAATTCCTTTTCGGGATACGTTGCAGTTGGTTGGTAAGCAGTTCGCACTAAGATTAGCTTAAAGAACATTATTGAAGAGTTTAAAATCAGTTTTGTCATAATTTAAATATTCGGTTGGCTGGCAATCGAGTACATTATGTTCTGATTTTAGGACCAATTCAACTGCACTATGATCCGATTCAAATTCGTCTGTTTTCAAGCAGTTCACGTATCCATTTTCTTCATCAAAGCTTATTCCAGCAAATGGTGTCACTAAAAAGATATATAAGTATGAAGCAGCCTGCTTAGTGACTCTAGGGGATGCTTTTTGGTATTAAGCTTAAAATGGGACATTGTTGGAGCCAATTGTTCAATATTCTACCGTTGCTATTTGTGACAGTGTCCCCCAATGGGGGTCCCTCGCATTAAGATCCCCACCAATTATAATTTTGCTGGTATTAAGAGACTCCAACACTAAATTAAGGTCACGGTCGTCACCGTTTGTACAGAAAATTTTTGAGGCTACTTTTTCCAAATGGCCAGTATCAGGAATTTTGATCAATTCATATGTATATGGTTCTCTTATGCAAATCGCAGTTGCAGTGGTAGTGGTGGACTTTCTGTTACCTACGTATTTAGTGTTATGGTGATAAATCTATAATCTTTGCAGTTAACTCTATGACTGTGGTTGAGCCGATGTTCGGCTATAAGAACTACGTCCGGCTTATGTTTTTTTTTTAAAATAAATTAAAGAAATGTCTTTTGTGCTTTGATATCAATAAATTCACGTTTATAAACATGCACTTTAGGTTTTTGTTAGTCATGGTTAAGTCTTAGTTCTGTTAAAAGGTCAAAGAGTGCTATTGATTTTTCATCATCATTAGCTCTTTGTAGGTTTTTGAAAAAATTACTATTTTTTTCATGCAATCAGCAATATTGCTACCAAAAAGTTTAACACATTCACTTTTGACACTATCAAAAGTTGTTGTCTGTGATGGTATCTTTGTTTTTAGGCAACTACCTTTTAATGTATTCCTTGTGTCATCTCCACGCATAACTGAAGCATACAAAGTTGGCACTTTACGTGATGTAAGACTACTTTTCGTCACTATGTTTAATTGGACTTCATTATTGTTAAGGGCATTGCGTTCGTTCATTCGCTTGATTATTTCTATTCGTTTTGGACAATTTATGTAGTTGGATGTGTGCCCTTCCTTATTACATTTAACACAACTTACTGGGATTCCAATTTTTTTCTAGTTGACCTGCTTCACTATTGGCATATACGTGCTTTTTGTTGTTATTTTCCTTTTGGGGTATTTTACATTCACCAGGGCCATGGGTATCAATACATTTCACACAGCGGTAGGGCAAGTAGCAAATACTGGCTGCATGTGTAAATCCTACATTGTGAGGGTATCATTGGTTTTAATTTTTCGAATTCTACCTTACAATTAAGAATATACTTAATATTATAAAAATCAGATAGCTTAGAGTTATGGCTCAATTGGACTAAGCAATTGGCTCTTTTAAATTTTGTGAGTTTAACAATTTCAATATTAAGGTTAAGGTTATTAAGATAAGCGATAATTTCATCGCGTTCATAAACATTTGACAAAAGTATAAAAATTTATTTTACCATTTATTAGAAAGGTCTTAATCTCTTTATAGTCATTTATGATGCCTGAACTTATGTGTGTTACGTTTTTGTTAATTATACTAAAAACAAAGTTTTTGTGTTTTAATCTATCTCTATGGCGCGATATACAACAGGTATATCATCATAAACCTCCTAAGAGATTTTTGCGCCAAGCTTCTCTTCCAATTTGTGGTGTGCCGATTTGAATTTTCCCTACAAATTGGTGGGACCTACAGTTTTTTGCCGACTCCGAACGGCATCTACAAAGGAGACGAATTTTTGCTGAGAAGCCTGTCATGGCAGAAATACACTCGGAGAGTTTGCCAAACCACTGCCGAGGGGCGACCCCGTTTTGAAAAACTTTTTTCAAATCACTTTTGATGTTACCTGTACCTGTGTTTTAATAGTTGCTGTAAATTAAATGGCATTTGTTTTTGGTTAATGTTATAGCAAATAAACACCGGCGGATTCTCTTTAGTTTTTTTTGTACCACGCATTGGTATTGATTTTGCCTGCTTGGGTATTGTTTTTGGAGAAATGTCTGAGGCTTGTGTATGGCTATCTTCTCTTTGAACAGAGAGGGAATTTTCTTCGATTTCAATTTCGGTAGTATATATTTCCGACATAGAAATGTCGTGATCAACATTATTTTTATTTGCGTTTTTCTTTAATTGTTCATTTTCCTCTTTGAGAATAGCTTTTTCGGAGTTAAATTGTAATATTATGCTCTTTAGTTCGGTTATCTGTGCGTTAAGTGATTGGAGTAAATCCATTAATGCTTGCTTACTCTCAATTTCGTCAGCATTATCGTAGACATCTCGACGCGCGTCGGTTTGCCCGTCTCTTTCTTCTCTGCGTCTCTTTATTTGATACTCTGCTTTAGCATTGTCTTCAGTGCAAGAGTTATCAATAACATTGTTTTTAATTGTTTTCACCAATTCAAGGTCACCTTCCTGTTCACTTTGCACGTTTATACACATTTGGTCTGCAGTTTTAGGAGAATTATTATCAATTAAGTCTGTACAATGTTTATCAGAATAATCTTCCAATAATCCAAATGGATTATTTCTATTGTCTTTTTCACTCATAGTGGTGATTTATGTAAATCCAATTAGGATTTTTATGCGTTTTAAACAGTCTTTCACTTATATGTTGCTTATGCACACGTCCTCTCTCTATAACAGCTCGAACTGAACCGCCAGCCATCACAGATTCCTCGAATTCGTCACAATTCGCGTATTGTTAAATAAATACCAGTGGTTGTAAGGATAACAGGGATATGGCTAAGTTGAATGAATTAAAGATTCAGCAACTCAAAACTGAGTTGGAACAACGCGGTGTAAACACTACAGCAAAAGAAGCCTCCAAATCCAGTGGCAAGTGTGGACACAAGCGCGTTGTTGGCTGTATTGACTCAGATGTCGTCAAGCATTTCAAGCTGCAATTTGCGAAGACGGCTGCGATGAATAATTGGGGCATTGAAGGGACCTGCAGCCGAAATCTTACAGACTATTCCTGAAGGCGAATGAAACAATTATGAGGCATTGATGGAAGCAGTTGAGAGACGCTATAGGAGCGAGCATCGAAAACAGGTATACCAAATAGAGCTAGAGAATCGCTTTCAGAAACCTAATGAGTCTTTGCAGGAGTTTGCATACATCGAGAGGTTGGCCCATCTAGCAAATGCAGACGCAGCCATAGAGTACACGGATAGGGTAAAAATCCAAACTTTCATAAATGGAATACGTGATGTGGAGACAAAGCGGGCCACATACGCAAACCCCAAAAGCACATTCGCTGAAACGGTATCACAACCCCCTGCGGGTTAGGGGTTTAGAATATGCCCGAGGTTGGCATACCGGTCGTAAGAGGCGACTAATATGCACAAAGGTAATGACGTGCAACTCGATGGCTGATCTACGGATATGATGCCTCTCACCTCTCATTACCTAGAAGGTTCCACTGGTCATAAATCGCTATCACGACAGTCGGGCAGTACCGCAAGGGAGTACCGCAGCGTACCGGGTTCAAATCCGGCCAAGGACTGTTAATTCGACAACACTCTCCAAAACCTTCGGGGAGTGTTTTTGTCGTTACTACAACAACAACAACAAAAAACGGTATCACATGCTCTAACGCATGTGTCTAAGCTTTATGGAGGGCGAGTAGGTTTTTTGAGTTATTTTTTAAATTTTATTTTATTATTTATATTATTGGTTTAGAGATGAAAAGGGGGTGTGCGGAGTATAGGGAGCCCTTTTCTAGTATTTATTTAATTATTATTTTAAGTATTCATGAAATGAGGCCAAGAATAATAAGTTTTAACTTTTTGAAGTAATTTTTTATTTTATTTATTTAAATTATTTTTTCTGTATAGAACGGGGTGCGGCGCGCCTGTTACACTTTGTATGTATTAATTGGGGGCGAGCACTATTGACTCTGAGACATTGCGCGGGATTGGCTTCCTCATTTTTGTTGTGAAAACCCCCCTTGGACATATTGGATAGGGGAGATGTTTTGGGAATATTAAATTAATTATTATAATTTTTTTTTATTATATTATTAGTTTAGAGAGGAAAAGGGGGTGTGCGGAGCACATGTTTAGTACAGGGAGCCCATTTCTAGTATTTATTTAATCGTTACACTACGGGATTACAAATCGGTATCCACATCGTCCTTCCATTGGAGTGGCGGTCTCCCTCTTCCTCTGCTGCCACCGGTGGGTGCTGGTAAGCATGCCTTCTGGGCCGGAACATCCTCATTCATTCGCACAACGTGGCCTAGCCAATTAAGATGTTGGGTTTTCATTCTTTGGACTATGTCGGTGTCTGCATATGGTTCATACAGCCCATCATTAAATCTTCTTCGGTACTTGCCATCGCCAACGCGTAAGGTACCGTAAATTTCTCGCTCGAATACTCCCTTCTGCACCATAAACCAGGAAGGGTACAATACGTGTTATTTTGGTTCTTCGATAGAGGACTTTACTTCTCAATTGCCTACTCGGTCCGAATTAGCACTTGTTTGCGTGAGTGATTCTTCGTTGGATTTCTAGGCTAACATTAATGTTGGTGTTAATGCTGGTTTCCAGGTTAAAAACTCTCAAGAAATATTTTCTTGGGG
Source organism: Merzomyia westermanni (assembly GCA_949987695.1). NCBI lineage: Eukaryota > Metazoa > Arthropoda > Insecta > Diptera > Tephritidae > Merzomyia > Merzomyia westermanni. The sequence goes on along the minus strand of OX465290.1, from coordinate 112,421,669 downwards.
ATTTCTGTATTTTCCTCAATACAAGGTTATGAAAGCAATTTCTTTTATATGAAAGAAAACACTTTAGCTCTTCGGAAAAAAAATTACCAAAAATGAGCAAAATGTGTCACGACCTTAAGATTGACACATTGCGGCATTCAAATTTAATAAACTACAGAACTGCATGCTTCACAAAATTCAAAAAATTGTGAAAATAATGTAACACTTTGAAAAAATTGCTATGAATTTAACAAACTTTATTGTGTGTCTCAAATTTCTCTCTCTCTCTATGGCGCGATATACAACAGGTATATCATCATAAACCTCCTAAGAGATTTTTGCGCCAAGCTTCTCTTCCAATTTGTGGTGTGCCGATTTGAATTTTCCCTACAAATTGGTGGGACCTACAGTTTTTTGCCGACTCCGAACGGCATCTACAAAGGGGACGAATTTTTGCTGAGAAGCCTGTCATGGCAGAAATACACTCGGAGAGTTTGCCAAACCACTGCCGAGGGGCGACCCCGTTTTGAAAAACTTTTTTCAAATCACTTTTGATGTTACCTGTACCAGGGCTCGAACCATGGAGCTTCGGTGGGGTAGGCCGGCAACACTACCTTCACACCACGGCGGTCTCAAATTTCAGGTTTCGATAAAACAAAAATGTTCGTCCCCCTTCCCCAAATCCTGGCTACGCCACTGGATAGCAGTATAAATGCGTGACTCGTTGAATGATACGGGCGAAAACCAAATTGGTAATCTTTCATCATATTTCGCTGCTCCATATGTTGGTTAATTTTATCCAGTATGAAGTGTTCTAATAGTTTACTTATATTTGAAAAAGGGATATTGGGCGGTAACTAAGGACAGAATTGATATTAGAATTTGGTTTTGGAACACAAATTACTTTTGCAGTTTTCCATTGGTTCGAGAAATATCCTATGTTAAGCGAATGTTGTTGTTCTCTTAAGCAATAAGTTTGAGATGCCATCATCGCCAAAACTCTTTTTATTATTCTTTAATCGTAAAACGGCACCAATTTTCGCAGCATTTACAAGTTCATATTGCTGTGCAGAATCGTTAGTATTAATCTCACCATCTGCTGTTAAATTGTTTGAAATATCAAAAATCGGCTCATTTGATTGAATTAGTTCTGCCACATTGTTTTCAATTAAAATGGAAAAACTGTCCTTAGCGAGGTGTTGATTTTGACGGTGGGTTTGCTCAAATGCGTAAGCTAGTGCGTTTACTTTGTACAGGGTGTTTTTTTTACAGGTTTGTTTTTCGAATAGAGATAAAACTAGCATTTTGCGGTCAAATCTGGCAACTCTAATGTCATTTATGTTCAGTTTGGTTTGCCATTTCATCATGAACAGGTTGACAAAAGAACAACGCTTGCAAATCGTGCAAATTTATTTCGAAAATAATGGTTCAGTTCGCGAAGTTTACCGTGAGCTCCGTCCATTTTATGGTCGACATAATCGTCCATCAGAGCAATTCATTCGGTTAACCATGGATCGTTTTCAAACTACGTTTACTCTATGTGATAATACGCATCCGCAGAGACGTCGAACAGTGCGCACCGAAGAAACAATTGCCGCTGTAGAGCAAAGTGTTGAAGAGGACCCGAATGAATCGATTCGCCACCGTGCACAGCAATTGGAGCTTTGTCCATCAACTTTATGGAAGATTTTGCGCAAAGATCTTGGCTTGCGACCTTACAAGATCCAGCTTGTGCAAGAATTAAAGCCGCGAGACCATGCAATGCGTCGTGATTTTGGTGTATGGGCCGAAAATGAGATTGATTTCGATGCTGATTTTCATCGCAAAATTTTGTTCAGTGATGAGGCTCATTTTTGGTTGAATGGCTACGTCAACAAGCAAAATTGCCGCATTTGGAGTGAAGAGAATCCACATGAGACCCTTGAAACGCCATTACATCCACAAAAACTGACTGTTTGGTGTGCTCTATGGGCTGGTGGAGTCATTGGGCCATACTTCTTCCGCAATAATGCTGGAGAGGCAGCTACCGTTAATGGAGACCGGTATAGAGCCATGATAACCGACTATTTTGTTCCCGAATTGGATGGCATGAATGTGGATGAGTTGTGGTTCCAACAAGACGGCGCTACATGCCACACAGCGCACGTCACAATCGATTTATTGAAGGAAACATTCGATGAGCGCATAATTTCGCGGAATGGACCTGTCAATTGGCCACCAAGGTCGTGTGATTTGACACCATTGGATTATTTTCTTTGGGGATATGTGAAGTCGCTCGTCTACACCAACAAACCAGAAACGTTAGGGGAATTGGAAGCCAACATTCGTGGCGTTATTGCCGACATACGGCCCCATATGCTCGAAAAAGTGGTTGAAAATTGGACCTGTAGAATTGGCTTTATTCGAGCCAGCCGCGGCGGCCACATGCCCGAAATCATATTTAAACATTAATGGCATAAAATTATCCTTCCAATAAAGCCAAATTGATGGACCTTAAAACGATTTTCTTGTGTTTTATTTCAATTCGAAGTTCTATACCCCTAAAAAAATCACCCTTTACAAGTTTTCTGTTAAGACAATATTGTTACTATTATTACTGCAAGTTGGGCCTACAAGAGGAAGGCCAATATCAATATTTTCTCTAATTCTCTGGAATTTCCGAGGGTTTTTTTAATCCATATAGTCCTTTTATTTTGTTGTGTTTTGTTGTTCATGATTATTTTGGCAAAGTAGTTTGACCAAAATCAATCTTCGTGTATTCGAATACGCTCTTCTATTATTTTATTAAGGTTGCGAATAAGGGCTATCAGAGTATTTTTACGCTGAGGGTCCACACATATTGAGGCGGTGCGGCGTAAACGTTTGTTTTCGGATATAAGATCAAGTATTTCTGTGGGAAGGTTTATAAGACGACGCTTGCGTACTTCAACTTTTCTAATAGCTCCTGAGTTAAGGGCTGAGTTAACGGCTTTACTAAGATTAGCAACACAATTGTCAATTCCTTTCCGGGATACATTGCAATTGGTTGGTAAGCAGTTCGCACTAAGATTAGCTTAAAGACCATTATTGAAGAGATTAAACTTAGTTTTGTCATAATTTAAATATTCGGTTGGCTGGCAATCGAGTACATTATGTTCTGATTCTAGGACCAGTTCAACTGCACTATGATCAGATTCAAATTCGTGTGTTTTCAAGCAGTTCACGTATCCATTTCTTCATCAAAGCTTATTCCAGCAAATGGTGTCACTAAAAAGATATCTAAGTATGAAGCAGTCTGCTTAGTTACTCTAGTGGGATGCGAATTGTTCAATATTCCATCATTGTTATTTGTAACAGTGTCCCCCTAATTGGGGTTCCTCGCATTAAGATCCCCACCAATTATAGTTTTGCTGGTATTAAGAGACTCCAACACTAAATTAAGGTCACTTACATGAAGCAGGTCGGATGGCCGATTATATAAAGATACAAATGAGATCTCGTCACCGTTTGTACAGAAGATTTTTTCCAAATGGACAGTATCTGTAATTTTGATCAAATTTATATTGTTCTCTTATGCAAATCGCAGTTGCCGTGCTAGTGGTGGACTTTCTGTTACCTACATATTTAGCGTTATCAACCTGCGTGATAAATCTATAATCTTTGAAGTTAACTCTATGTCTGGGGTTGAGCCGATGTTCGGCTATAAGAACTACGTCCGGCTTATGTTTTTTTTTTAAATAAATTAAAGAAAGTCTTTTGTGCTTTGATATCAATAAATTTACGTTTATTAACATGCACTTTAGGTTTTTGTTAGTCTTGGTTAAGTCTTAGTTCTCTTAAAAGGTCAGAGTGGTATTGATTTTTCATCAACGTTATGCAGCTATTTGTAGGTTTTTGGAAAAGATATATATTTTTTTCATGCAATCAGCAATATTGCTACCAAAAAGTTTAACACATTCACTATTGACACTATCAAAAGTTGTTGTCTGTGATGGTATCTTTGTTTTTAAGCAACTACTTTACTTTACGTGATGTAAGACTACTTTTCGTCACTATGTTTAATTGGACTTTATTATTGTTAAGGGCATTGCGTTCGTTCATTCGCTTGATTATTTCTAATCGTTTTGGACAATTTATGTAGTTGGCTGTGTGTCCTTCCTTATTACAGTTAACACAACTTACTGGGATTCCAATTTTTTTTCTAGTTGACCTGCTTCACTATTGGTATATACGTGCTCTTTGTTGTTATTTTCCTTTTGGGGTATTTTACATTCACCAGGGCCATGGGTATCAATACATTTCACACAGCGGTAGGGCAAGTAGCAATTACTTGCTACATGTGTAAATCGTTGGCAGTTCTTACCTTGTGGGGTATCATTGGTTTTATTTTTCGAATTCTACCTTACAATTGAATATACTTAATATTATAAAGAATTACGGCTAAATTGGACCAACCAATTGGCTCTTTTAAATTTTGTGAGTTTAACAATTTCAAAACTAAGGTTAAGGTCTTTAAGATAAGCGATAATTTCATCGCGTTCATTAACATTTGACAATTTGTTAATAATGATTGAATATGGCTTTGTTAATAATGATTGAATTGGTGGAATGTCCGAAGCTTGTGTATCTTCTCTTTGAACAGAGGGGAAATGTTCTTCCATTTCAATTTCGGTGGTATTAATTTCTGACATAGAAATGTCGTGATCAACATTGTTTTTATTTGAGTTTTTCTTTAATAGTTCATTTTCCTCTTTGAGAATAGCTTTTTCAGAGTTAAGTTGTAATATTATGCTCTTTAGTTCAGTTATCTGTGCGTTAAGTGATTGGTGTAAAGCCATTCAGGCTTGCGGAACTGCGGTAATTGTGGTATAGGCGGCTAATGTGGTAGACCCTTATATGTCAGTTTCCAAATAATCTATGAAAATGACGGTTTTGAAATTTCGTGTGAAATTCAAAAAACATTAATGTGACGCTTACTAGCGCTGTATTTGAACACACGCAGGCTTCCAGTTGAGTAAAAGATCTGATTGTGTGTGGTTTACTTTTTTTATTGGTAACTGGAGGTAAGGTAAGTAAAGTTTCAATTTCTCTTCTGTCAAATCAATTTGTAATAAAGTAGGTGCTAAATTTTATGAAATAAGTGTTATTATTTTATGAAATAAGTGTTATCACCAAATTATCAGTGTGTGAGATAAAAATTGTTCATTACTTGAACCGCGCCGAATCGGCCATTGTTGTACATCAGAAGACGGCTAATGTGGTATTATACTACTCATTAAAGTTTAATGATTAAATCACTAAATGTAGTGAGGTAATAAAAATGCCTTTTTTCCTATAAATTTTTTTTTTCGATGTCGAAGATGAGCAAAGGCTCCTACGGGATATTGTCGGTGTCCAAACTATTTATCTGTCCAAAGTATCTACAGTAAATGGCTCGAAGTAACAAGCCCCTACCTGAGCATACAGTATACCAAAGTAAAATACTCGTCTATACCATATTTCCCTCCAATTTTTGAGGAAGCGGCTTTTTGGGTTAATCCAAATTTCGTCTTATATAATATGAACTATCAGTAGTATACAACTTTTGTCTAAGTATTTCATACGTAATATTTCAGTTAACAAAATGGGTCAGAAAGGATTGAAATTGGACTCGTATTTTCTCCGATATGATCCGAAAACCAAAAGGTATTCCACAATTGCCGCAGTTCCCCCTACTCTCAACTTCGTCAGCATTATCTTCGACATCGCGACGTGCCTCGGTTTGCCCGCCTCTTCTGCTTTAGCATTGGTTTTAGCGCAAGAGTTATCAATAACACTGTTTTTAATTGTTTGCACCAATTCAAGGTCACCTTGCTGTTCACTTTGCACGTTTATACACATTTGGTCTTCAATTTTAGCACAGTTATTATTAATTAAGTTTGTACAATGTTTATCAGAATAATCTTCCAATAATCCAAATGGATTATTGTTGTAGTCTTTTTCACTCATAGTGGTGATTTATGTAAATCCAATTAGGATTTTTATGCGTTTTAAACAGTTTTTCACTTATATGTTGCTTATGCAAGTTAACACAGTCTAATGCTCTGTAAATTGTTGAGACTACATTGTTGCATTCATTTTCGCAATTTAGCTAAATATTAATGAAAAACGATACCCGATACTTCCACTTGTGGAATCGATTCATAATAAACAATTCGAACCATGGGGATCGCAGGCAAATACCAATACCACCGATATCAGCGAATAGCGGCGGCAGCGGACAACATCATAAGCTGCAAGCGCAACAGCAGCGACGACGACGACGGTGACGGCTATAGCTCAGGGTAGAAATAAGGTAGAATAATCAGTTCTCAATTAGACTCAATAAAGCACACAAGTACACTAAAATAATTGGCGCCCAACCGCGGTTTGAACCTACGACCGCCGAATCTCAATCACTTGGAGAAGGTTAAGTCAATTGAATCAATTCAATAATTTGGAGGAGTTATCAACTGGAGAGATCAACTGAATCAATTCAATATTTTGGAGGGGTTATCATATGCAATTATGGATAGTTTAGTTATAATACTTATTGCGTAAGTAGAGTGCTCAAGTTTTTTTTTTTGAAGTGATTCGTGAAAAATTAATAAATAGTGGTAATGCACTCTAAAAAATAGAGTAACGTATTGAGTTTTCCCAGTAGTAATAGCGAAAGTGAGGGTGTCCTTAAAGATCTTCAGGAAAATATTAGAAACTGAAATATTTCAAGCTAATTTGCAGTCTCGTGTTTTGCAACGCTTTGATGAGCGATAGTAAGGGTACCCTGGAGGATTTATTAGAACGGACTAGTAACTTGCAGGTTTCCAGGAATAGGAATACAAGTGTAATGGACGCAAACCAAATAACTGCTTTAGTGCAGGCTGCCATAACTGCACTGCAACAGCACTGCACTGCAACAGCAACAGAAGTCCCCGACTGACAGAGCAAATTACCACCCTAACTACAGTGAAAAGCCACATACGCACATTCAGGTATTAAATGCGAAGAACCTCTAGACCTGGTCAAGTCATTGCCAGAGTTTGACGGTCAAGTCAGCACCTATGTTTCCTGGCGTCAGGCCGCCCACACGGCTTATGAGGTGTTCCGAAGCCATCAGGGAGTTCTAGGCACTATCAGGCCGTAGGGGAGTTAGAAATAAACTGAAGGGACAAACGTCCAATATATCTGATGTACGAGTATATGTAATATATATAATATATATCATATCTCATGGAACAGGAACTGTCTACGCTTCGACAGGGCAACCTTTCAGTCCTGAAATATTTCGACGAGGTGGAGAAGAAACTAACTCTTCTCACAAATAAAACCATAATGGCCCATGAGGGTCCCATTGCAGAATGAATCTGAAGAATGAAGAAGTCGAGTCAAATAGAGAACGATATGCGTTCGCTACAAGCTTCGCTGCGTCTGCTAAAGATCCAAACAGATTTAAACAGATTTAAACAACAGATCGGGGATAACAACTAAGACCAGAGATTGCGAACCCCCCAAAAAAATCCACATTTTTTCAATAGACAACCGAAAAGGAACAGCAACGAAAATGATCAACAAGATCAACCAATACCGATGAAAATAGATCCATCAGAATCACGGCTTCGCCAGAATTCAAATTGGCGATTGAACGAGGAGTAGGGCACCAAGGAAAAAAATAAAGCTATTAGTGGACACAGGGGCATCGAAAAACTATATTAAACCTTTGCCCGAGCTTAAAAATGTTATCCCAGCATCCACACATTTTCTAGTTAAGTCACTGCACCGAAATAGTCATGTGAATAAGAAGTATAGAATCAAGTTATTTGGTGTATGGGCAGATTTTTTCATATTGCCTAATATGGCAACGTTCGATGGTATTATTGGACTGGATCTATTAAACCGGGTAAATACTCAAATAGATCTGAGTAGTGGAGTAATACCACACGATTTCTGAAACGAAAAGCTGTTGTTCCACGAGTGCGTGAGTGTAAATTTCATTGATAGGAGAAGTGAGGAAATTCCTTCATGTGTCCGAAATAATTTCCTTAAAATGATAGAAAATAGGAAGAGGGCCTTCGCTACCATAAGAAGAAAAAACGAAGAGCCGGTATATTCTAGGCTCTACCCATACCCTATGAGTGTGGCCAAACTCGTCAACAGGGAAGTGGCCGATTTGCTGGCTAACGGTATCATCCGCCCTTCCAGATTACCTTACAATAACCCGATTTGGGTTGTTGACAAAAAAGGGATAGATGATGCAGGAAATAAAAAAAAAAACGGTTAGTGATTGACTTTAGGAAAGTAAATGAATTCACAATTGAGTAAATGAATTCACAATTGAGGACAAGTGCCCGATGCCTAATGCCATGGTGATATTGTCAAACCTAAAGGAAGCACAATACTTTACCACACTTGATCTGAAATCTGGATTCCATCAGATTGAGTTGATAGAGAGGGAGAGAGAAAAAACTGCCTTCTTTGTAAACAACGGCAAATACGAGTTCTGCCGCCTGCCCTTTGGACTTAAAAACGCCCCCAGTATATTTCAGAGAGCGATCGATGATGTTCTGAGGGAGCAAATTGGCAGGATCAAAAACTGCAGAAGACCATTTAAGGGACGTTATGATGAGTAATATGAGAATATGAGAGTCTCAGTGGAAAAATCAAATCTGAGGTAGATTACTTTGGCTTTGTTGTATCAAGAGGAGGCGTAAAAACAAACTCTAATAAGGTCCACGGCATAAAATGCTATGAGCAGCCAATCACTCTTCGGGGGCTCCTTTTTAGGATTAGCGAGCTACTATAGATGTTTTATTAAAGAGTTTGCTAGCATAGAAAACCCACTGACCGATATGCTTAAAGAGGAACATGGCAAAGCAAGTGGCACACAGTCTAAAAAATTTAAAATTCAGTTAACACCAGAAGGTGTAGAAGCATTCAACAAACTTAGAGAAATTTTAGCATCAGAAGACGCCACATTAACATATCCAGATTTTACAAAACCCTTTGACTTGACGACTGATGCATCTTCGAGAGGTTTGAGAGCTGTACTTTCACAAGAAAAGAAACCCATTACCATGATCTCAAGAACTCTAAGAGATAGGGAAGAACATTTGGCAAGAAATGAAAGAGAGCACCTGGCAATCGTGTGGGCCCTCAACACCTCGAGAAATTACTTGTACGGTGTAAACCAGTTGAACATTTTCACTGACCACCTTTAAAATTTGCAGTCTCAGATAAAAATCCTAACGCGAAGATCCAGCGATGTAAATCTCTAATAGAAAGCTTCAATGCAAACATTTTTTACAAGCCAGGGAAGGAGAACCATGCTGCCGACGCATTGTCGAGATAACAGATGAATATGGTGGAGGTACATAGCGAAGAGTCCTTGACCTATACAATTGAAACAATGGATGAGCCTGTTAATTGCTTTAGGAATGAAATTGTGCTTCAAGATTGCGAAAGTCCGTCAAAGCAGACCTTTATCCTGTTCGGTTCGAAGACTAGACATATTGTTTCATTTCGTGATGCAGATTCGCTAATAGACACAATACAAGAACTAATAATTGATGGTGTGGTTAATGCAATACACTGTAGCCTACCAGTTCTTGCGAAGATTCAGCACCGACTGGTGGAGCTTCATCCCAACGTGAAGTTCCGCCACACCGAAAAGATGGTTGCTGATGTCCTTAGTGAAGGTGACCAACATGAGATTGTTGTTGCTGAACACAACCGAGCACATAGGGCCGCGGAGGAAAACGTGAAACAGATCCTGTCCGACTATTTTTTTCCAAAGATGGACAAAAAAGCAAGAGAGGTGGTGGCAAACTGCCGAATCTGTTCAAAGTCCAAATACGACCGCCATCCAAAAAAGCATGTCATTGCGGCAACGCCGATGCCATCTCACATTGGACAAATATTGCACATAGATATTTTCTCTACGGATCAAAAATATTTTTTAACTTGCATCGACAAGTTTTCAAAGTTTGCAATAGTGCAGAAGATTGCATCGAGAACGATCATTGACATAAAACGGCCAATTTTACAGCTAATAAACATTTTTCCCAAACCAATATATTGTGACAACGAAAAGTCGCTCAACTCGCATCTCATAAAATCAATACTGTTGGATTATAATGATGTAATGATCGCAAATGCACCCCCGCTTCATAGTAACTCAAACGGGCAAGTGGAACGTTTCCACAGTACTTTAACCGAGATAGCTAGGGGCCTTAAACTAGAAAGAAATCGTTGACCTAATTTTGTTGGCTACTATAGAATATAATAAATCTATTCACTCAGTAATCAACAGGAAACCAATCGATGTCCTTTACTCAGGTTCAGCCAATGCTGCGCAGGCCGCTGACCGCGATTATCATAATAAGAATCGTCAGGATATATCATATAACGCCGGCGACAGGGTCCTGGTGAACGTACATCGAAGGCTGGGAAATAAGCTCTCAGCATTATATGTAGAGGAAGTAGTTGAACAGGACCTAGGCACCACCGTTCTTATAAAGGGGAGGAGGGTCCACAAGAACAACCTTCGGCCCCCTTGACGGACCAAGTCGCTAATTCCCACCTTTCTTTAATTGCAGGATAATGATATTGGCATTGCTGACGACAACCACTTTGACAGAAAAACTCACAGACTATACTATCGCCAACTACATCCTGATTGTGGACGGGGAGGCAAAAGTATGGGAACATTACGGATACTTGTTGTTAACACTTACAGATACTTGACTCACTTCACTAACATGACATTATTCGAAGCAATGAACGATGAGACGAAAAATCTAATTACTTTATTCCCTCAGTCGCATATGAGGAAGATGCTCGACGCGGAAATGAAACATATCGAAACACCGCTGCGAACTGTCGATATTCACCACCGGCAGGCACGAAGCTTGAAATTTTTGGGTACGACACTCAAGGTCATTGCCGGCATACCCGTCTCTGATGACTACCAGAGACTCCAGATGAAGCAGGACATACTTGTTGACTCGAACAACAAACAGTACAGGATAAACACCCACATTCAGCAAAAGATTTTAGAAATAACAGATAAAATAAACAAAATTATTACTTCTACTAAAAAAGAGAAAATAGATACAGGCCACTTAAATACTATAGAGCTGCAAGCTGTCACAATTGCAAAAACATTAGCCAAACTAAATTTAGTTAGTCCTGTAATATTGGACAGTAGCGATATAAACGAAATAATCAACGAGCACTCGACTAACGTATCAACAATAGAAATATTAGGAATGTCTAGAATTAAGGTATTACAAAATAAGGACAATTTGCACTTCATAATAAAATACCCCATACCTGAGATAGTCTGCAAAAAGCTTAGCCTATTCGCCATACCACACCAGGCGCTAGTACTTCATTTTGGGGACACAAACACCGTTGCTGAATGTGGCAACAAAGCACATGCCGTAAAATGCGAAAAATCAACCATTGCCACCTTTTGTAAAATGCTGAAAACCATTACTTGCGGGCAACAGCTCATCTCGGGGGAAACGGCAAATTGCTCAACCACAGCAAACCACGAGAGGGGCACCAATGAGATCGACGATGGAATAATTATTGTCAATAATGATACAGCCGTAATAAAGGGCGAGACCGGTATCTTAAGAATACGGTACCGAATTCCGAAATCGAAACAATGCCATCATACGCACTACCGGAAAATCGACTGCACAAAAGATCAATCTGGTGGGGCACTTGGGGTCTCTGGGTCTTAGTTACCTCCAGGAAATGAATGTTGAAAACATCAACCACATAGACGCTTTGCGACAAGAGATCAGTTTAAAGACAGTGGTTTTCGTTGTTGGAGTGACAACCATTACCGCCTTCATAATGATCTGGCTGATCCTAAGCATCCAAGGAAACGTTCCGCAAAAAAGATGATGGATCTTGCTATACGGAAAATTACTGAGAGGATCGCGGACGACCCTCACTTAGGAGGGAAGGAGGTAACACAGTCGAATGCTCTGTAAATTGTTTAGACTGCATTGTTGTATTCATTTCCGTAATTTAGCCAAATATTAATGAAAAACGATACCCGATACTTCCACTTGTGGAATCGATTCTCTCTCTATGGCGCGATATACAACAGGTATATCATCATAAACCTCCTAAGAGATTTTTGCGCCAAGCTTCTCTTCCAATTTGTGGTGTGCCGATTTCAATTTTTCCCTACAAATTGGTGGGACCTACAGTTTTTTGCCGACTCCGAACGGCATCTACAAAGGAGACGGATTTTTGCTGAGAAGCCTGTCATGGCAGAAATACACTCGGAGAGTTTGCCAAACCACTGCCGAGGGGCGACCCCGTTTTGAAAAACTTTTTTCAAATCACTTTTGATGTTACCTGTACCAGGGCTCGAACCATGGACCTTCGGAATCGATTAAAAATAGACAATTCGAACCATGGGAATCGCTGAGCCCGCATGCTCGCAGGCAAATACCAATATCACCGATATCAGCGAATAGCGGCGGCAGCGGACAACATCATAAGCTGCAAGCGCAACAGCAGCGACGACGACGACGGTGACGGCTATAGCTCAGGGCAGAAATAAGTTAGGGTAGAATAATCAGTTCTCAATTAGACTCAATAAAGCACACAAGTGCACTAAAATAATTTCCACATCCGTTCTCTATAACAGCTAGAACCGAACACCCTTGCATTCCGACAGCTCGCCAACTGAAATCCAGTGCATTTCTGTGTAAAAAAAAGGCGAATCGAGAACGAAGATGTAAGTTTAACATAATATTAAATACAGCATAAATTCAGATTTGTACTAAGTGCATAATATTATTTGGTTCATGCTAGGACATTGGCGAATGTAGTAGTACTGAGCTTCGAACTCAGACAAATATTGCTGAAAATGACGCATTTGGGCCACAAACGGGATTAGCACTGACTACTACAGAAGTGGAATTAAATTTGTAGTTACCGAAAAGCTCGTCTTTTGCAGTTTGCTCAACGCTCTTGGCTCCAAAAACATCAATGGCTAGCGTATTCGGCAATAGAAGACGGTGCTTATTGCAACTACTATGTCGTATTTTGTGCTACATTGAGAGGAGTCGGTAATCAAACTCTGGGCCAGTTAGTTATCAGCCCATTAAAAAACTGGAAAAAAGCACTGAATATCCATCCCCTCTTCATTTATCCGAAATGCCAAAATGCCTTTCAGGATGCGATAAATGAAAATAAACATCTATCTGAAACTTGAGTGAAGAAATTAAAAAATTTTGTAAAACCAGATGGGTAGAACAGCATGAGTCCGTCGCAACATACCTCAATTTGAAACCAGCAGTAATTCGCGCTCTTGAATAATTTCCACCAACTGGAAAGACCCAACGACTTCGTCTGGAGCTTTCCAACTGCTTTCAGCTATAAAAACCGCAAATTTCCAGATATCCATGCATATTTTGAGCTCGGTGCATTCTCTCACATTGTCTCTGAGTCGAGTACTTCAAGGAGAAAATCAAGATCTGGGAGAGGCTATCAAATTGGCTGATGCTGCGAAACAAATTTTGATGGAAAGAAGAGAAAACGCTAAGGTGGAGTTCAGACAAATTTTCAAAACCGTGAGCGAAATTAGCGACAATACGAAAGCCAAGGATTGCGTCGAAACAGACCCAACGTTCTAACGTACAAACTGATTCAATTGGAGATTATTTCTGTATAACAATCTACATACCGTACATTGATTCGTTTCTGACACAATTGCAAGATCGATTCTTAAATCACAACAATATTTTATAAAATCTCGCTTGCCTTTTCCCAACAAAATGAAAATTTTCGAAGAAGAGTCCCGCGCTCAACTATTCCAATCATACTGCTCAATTTTGTACGACGATTCCCGTGACATCTGAGTGAACTAAATACAACTTTGGCGGAAGCTCATTGCCGGGAAGGAAATAAAAAAGTCACTTGAAGCGACTTTGCGACGACTAAAAACGTATTTGAGATCAACAATGTCTGAAGATCTTCTGAAGGGCTTAGCCTCACTCAATGTACTTCGCGATGTCAAAATCGATCCGCAAATAAATTTGAAAAAGTTTTTTTCAGTACCTCGAAGAGTTGATTTATTAAATAATTGTAACTAAATATGACTTTGGACAATAAGATTTCCGTACTCCAAAAATAAATTTCTTATCTTTTTTCATTGATAACGTTACTTGAGTTTAAGCCCCCGCTCGGATATTTTCTGCGCACGGGCCTGTGCCTGCATGCTAATTTTTGTTAAGTCTTTATACTTTATACGGACTATTCTTGTATATTTGGAATTCGATATATGATATTTGATATGTAGATACTGTACTACATATTTTTACCTAGGTGCTGCCATATAAAATGTTTTACCGAGCTGCCAACTATCTAATTTTTATTTTATTTTTTTTCAATTAAATGTGATATGCCAATATGGGTATTCAACGCAGCTAGTTTCCTGCGTATCTAAAAGAAAATATTTTTAAGTAGGATATTCACATACTAAAGTATTACAACGCGTTACACACATTCTGTCCTATGAACCAAATATACTTTTTCGTAAAGGGGAGAAAAAATAAAAAAACACGTGTATCGGCGATTTTCATGTACACGTCAGAATTTTTTTTTTTATGTATAAAGTATAAAACTCGTAGTGTTCGTCTGTCCGCCTGTGATTTTTACTTGGTGCGAATAAGCCACAAACGTAACAAAAGTTATTTCGAGTCGGATACTGCATTTTTCCTTAGATGAAATATATAGAAATACGTTTTCGCGCAACAGAACTTAAAAGAATTGTCAAAGTATACGTCTCCTAGTAGCGCAACTGTCAGCTGATCGGAACAAACACACAAACGGCAGAGAGTGTGTTGTATCAAACAATAAATTAAACGAATTTAAATGATGCAATATTGATTGTGCAATTCAATGGTTCATCTGTGATACCAGTTGTAAAAGTCATAAACAGTTTAGTGTTAGAAAGTTACTATTGATAAACTACAAATATATGGAGTAGGATGGGTCGAAAAACAAATTTTTTTTTTCGGAACGCTTTAGTAGTTTAAAAATTTTGAATCCCTTCAAGTTACGCCGAAAAAAATGAAAAAAGGTAAAAAAAAAAAATTAAGGAAAATCTGAGAATTGATAAAAATCAATTTCAGTAATCAATCACACAGGCGGACAGACGTACGCTTTATAATTTATACATAAAAATAAAATTCTGAGGTGTACATGAAAATCGCCGATACACGTGTATTTTTATTTTTTCTCCTTTTTCCGAAAAAGTATATTTGGTTCATAGGACAGAACTAAAGCTCGATTTTGTAACGCAGTGTTATGTACCCTCTAAACTGAAGCCTGATGCGCCATGGAAAGTTTCGAGAAACTTTTTTCGGCTATAAAGTCTGTCGGCTCTTGAGCTAATACTTCTGATTTAGTCTATGTTTGGGGGCATCACCTAGAAACTTCTTCTTCTTTGAATGGCGCTTAACCGTCTAAAGATTTTTGCTGTCCCACAAAGCTCGCCAGTCGTTTCTTTTTTCTGCCAACTACCGCCAATTGGAAACACCATGTATCAAACGAAAGGTGCTAATGAGTGCTGCAATGAACAATGTGATTAAGTGACAAAAATACGCTACGTGGCACGGTTCGAGCTATTTGGAAAATTCGTTTGACATTGGGAATCTTGTGATCGAATTTTAACTAACTTCTTGAAACATGGCACATAATTCAAGACGTGATGACAACACAATCTTTACAAACTCGAATTCCGTTAGATGGCGCGCTGGTCGAGAGCAAATTTTCTCCTGCTTTTAAACGACATTAATATAAAGGTAGTCTTTAAAATTTTTTCAGGCGCAATAATTTAATATCAAGCCGCACTGCATAAATTTAATATTATAATCCATTGTTTTTATTTTTCTTTTGTTGTAAGAAATTCTAAGCTGTGCTTGGCAATTTAAAGAATAAAAAATTAAGACAAATTTGACACTTTGTCTCAAACACCATTAACTAATTTGATGACAATATGTAGTACTCACGGTTGTTAAGGAATCTGGTCCTCCGGCTATTTTTGCCAACAAATTGCTTAGAAGGTACAATAGGCCAATTAGATTGTTTGAAATGTAAAAAATAAGTCGACTTCAAAGTTCCAGAGTATCTTTCCAATGTTGAAGCCCGTAAAATGGCTGGTGTGTATGGAAGTTCAAGCCACTCAAGCCGTGTGAATTTACCCCGTTTTGTAATACTTTTTTTCACTTAGCGAAAATAAATATGTTTAATTCGGGTTTTTATTGATTTGAAAAAAAGCCTTGGCACTTGCTATCATTTTCAGCATGGAACGACTGTACTTCGGATGCCTTGGGCGCAGAGGGATCTCATTCCTGGGGCTCCGCTTGGCTGATGTCCTGAAGCCTAGGATTGCTGGCTTTTATTGTGGCTTCCTGGGATCTCGTCCTTTGAATTCCGGAACTGGTACTGGGGGCTGCTATGTCATGAAGGGTGGTGTTATGCCGGCCTTGGCAGTGCATGCACGTTCTCGTGCTTTGGCAGGCTTCTAAAACATGGGTCTGAGCTAAGCAACACTAGCAAAGATTGGTTTCTCTTACGAACTTTTTGCGCTCTGAGATTGACAACTTTTTATACCGCAACCAGCTTTGCAGAGTATGGGAGGACTGTTTGCATAATTTACAGGTATAAAGTCCCAGGTGTTGTGTGGCGTAAGAATTTGTGTGTGTAAGGGAGCTGTTGCTGTGGGTTTGAGGCTGAGACTGCCTGAACTGGGGTTTGTTTTGAGAAATTTGTGGAGGTAGAATTATATCGGCCGGTCGCCATTAATCTACCCTTTCCACTATCTCGTAGCGAGTAGTCAGCAACTGATTAATTTGGGACCAGTTCGGGAGGACTGTTCTGGAGCTTAAATTCTGCTCCCACAAGGCAACTGTATTTTCTGGAAGCTTTGAGGTTACCAAATATATGAGTATGGGATCCCAACTTGAGGTTTCGACTTGTTGTGGCGATAGGATTTGGAGGCAGTTATTTACGGAGGATTGTAGCCTCTGTATTTCCTCACTATTCCCCTATTGAATCGCCTTTAGGTTCATGGAAATTCGTATTTGATTATCGACCAGGACTCTTTTGTTTTCGTATCGTCACTTAAAGGCTTCCCAGGCTAGGGCAAACTTGTCGTCACTTAAAGGAAATTATTATATTATTTCATCTGCTTTTCCTTCCGTTTTATGTCTGAGGTGATACAGTTTTTGGGGCCTGGAGAGTTTAGAGTCGTTGATATAAACATGTCTCGGAAGGGCATAGGAATCATAGCCTCCATAAAATATTTCTATATCACATAGGGGGACTTTGAGGTTCATATGGGCTGACTCTTAGGGTGTTTGGTTTTGTATTTGAGGCGCGGGATTACTAAATTGTTTGAGTTTAATTTGATGGCCTATTTGAGCTTTTGTGTCCTCAAATGCTATGAGGCAGGCCCAGTATTTATTTTACTTTATTTGGCTTTGACCCGAAATTGGACTCGTTAAAGTTTAGAGACTTGATTTTTAGTATAAACCGTAAGAAATTTCTAATTTTATTTTTTTGTTGGGTGAAATTGACGCTCAGGCCCACTATGTTTGGGTTGTATATGTACTTATACCGCAAGGGAATGAAGTATTTAATATAGCACCAACAAATTGCTTAGAACATACAATAGGCGAATTAGATTGTTCGAAGTGTGAAAAATTAGTCGACTTCAAAATTCCAGAGTATCTTGCCAATGTTGTTGTTGGTGTGTATGAAAATTCAAACCACTTACGAATATCGTCCTTGTTTGCCGTGTGACCTTATTTCTGCTTTCACTTCCTTTGGGGAATTTTTACTGCGTTTTGTAATACACTTTTTCACTTAGCGAAAAGAAATACCTTTTATGTTTAATTCGGGTTTTTATTGATTTGCAAAAAAAAGCATTGGTACTTACTAGTGAAAAAAAGAATAACAAAGTAAAAAAGAATAATGATGGCCGCTCACCTGACAGCTCGCGATCATGCCGGATCGCTGCGGTGGTGACTGCGGCGAATTGGTATGGAGTGTTTTACGCGACAGAGGTTGCCACAGGTCCAAAATCGTTACAAAACGGGTACTTAATTACTAAGGTGAATTCATGAGTTGAGGTGATTAACTATAATATAATACATGCGCTATAATGAAAATTATCTACAATTCATAAAAAATATATGTATAGTGAGTATTATGTTATGTACAAGTCATGAAAATGTGTGTATAATGAGTATAACTTTTACTGTGGGACGTGTGACCACCTGCGCTAATCGGCCTCCACTTGGTCCTTGGTGGTGGTCTCCTTTTTCCTCTGCTACCACCGACAGGTGCCGATAAGAATACTTTCTGGGCCCGAACATCTTCATTTATTTGCACAAAAAGACCTAGCCAACGACACCGCTGGGTTTAATTCAGAAATGCTGAAGATAGATCGTCATAGACATACTTATCTTTATAAAACAACAAAAACAACATAAATAAGCTTTGGGATTATAGAGTTAACGTGATCGACAAACGTAAAACCTGATTTATTATTTATTCCACCAAATACATTGGGGTATTAGAGAGGGTGTATGTGGAAAACAATTTTCTTGCTTAGAGTAGGTTGCTGTGTAGCATTTACTAAGGAGTGCGTTTGAAAAAAATTTCACCTTTATTTTATTCAACAAGTTTTTTCTTAATTATTTGATTTGTATATTTTTTTCGTAGTATGATTAGAAATAAATGTCAGAAAAATACTGTTTTTAGCTAAATGCTGTAGCTCATATAAAAATGGCAAGCGATTTGGAAGTACGAAAAACTATTGTTAAAAGTTAGAAGACCACCATCAGTGAACTTAAAAAAAAATACTCGAGAACTTAAAGTAAGCCCGAAACTTGTTTCGAGGGTGTTAAAAACCTTTAAGGACAAATTGGCTGTTACCCGTAAGCCAGGTTCGGGTAGAAAAAGGGGCATCAGTGACCAAAACATGACAAAGAAAATCATCACCATATTTCAGAAGAACCCCAATATTTCAGGCAGAAAACTAGCGCAGACGGTGGGATGTTCTGAGTTTTTTGTCCGTAAAGCAAAAACGGAAGCTGGTCTCAAAACGTTCAAGGCTCAAAAAGTTCCAGACAGAAACTCTGTGAAGAATGTGGAAGCAAAAAATCGCGCAAAAAAACTAAAAATTTGTTTCTTTGAAAAATTCAATTGCTGCATCATGGACGACGAGACGTATGTTTTAGCCGACTTTTCGCATCCTCCAGGCCAGGAGTTTTATACAGCAGACTCGTTCGGGAATGTGGACGAAAAGTTTAAGTCAAAAAGGCAGTCAAAATTTCCTCGTCAATTCCTTGTTTGGTAAGCAATCTGCAGCTGTGGAGAAAAGAGCAGTGCTTTTGTAACTACGGGAACAATAAACTCCCAAATATACATTAAATAATGCTTAGAAAAAAGGTAAAAGCCTTTTCTAAGACGACATAAGGTTTCCCCTTTTTGTTTGCCTGACCTAGCTTCTTGTCATTATAGCAAATTGGCTTTGGAATGGTATTCAAAAATAAATGTGCTTTTGGTGCCTGGAGAAGCAAATCCGCCAACTGTCCAGAACTCAGGCCAATTGAAAGATACTGGGCATTGGTCCAAAAAGAAACTAAAGCAACAAAACAAATAGCAAGGAATACCAAAGACTTTCGGGAAAAGTGGAGTTCAGCAGCTCGAAAAGTGTCAAATACTACTATAAAATTACCAATGGAAGGGCTGCCGGAAAAGTTAAAGCGATTTTTACAACAATAGTAGTGACAAAGTTGTTGATATATAATAAAACTTGTAATTAAAAGGACAAATAACAGCTAGTTTTATTTTCCAAATCGGACTACTAGTTTACGATATTTGTAATAATTAGTAAATGACAATTTTTTCAAACGCACTCCTTAGTATTCAATTCTAATCTATTCTTACGACATCAACTATAAGATTTGTTTATTTCTATTTGAAGCAATTGAGTATCAGCCAAAGTTTTAACACGTAAAAAAATGTTAAGATCATCTGCATATAAAAGTTAATGCAGGATTTAAAGCAAACACTACCGTATGTACATTCAATAAAATTGTAACGAATAGATGTCTGTCGATGTGCAACAGGTTTTAATACGTTTAAGGTAGTAAATATATTAAGTCCCTTTATTGTTGTCCGCTCATTTCCATGCGATATTTTGGAATCTTGAGATATACACCTGAGCAGACTTCAGAACCCCGTGACAATGCAAATAAAATTCGCTATGTGGCACACTGTAGAAATTGGGAATCTTGTAATCGAATTTTAATTAACTTCCCGGAAAACCTTGGGACTAGAAACTGCGCGCTTATCGAGATACCTGAAAACTTTCGAAAAACGGGGGAATCTTGACATCGATTTCGGAGTAACTTCCCGGTAAGCTACAGACCTCAAACTTCAGAACCCAGTTTCATCGAATTTTAATGAGCTTCACAGTGACCTTGGGCCTGGAAACTTGGCCCGGACAAGACGAAAATACAAACAGAATTCCGCTAGGTGGTAGAGGTAGTTTTTCGAAATAGCTGAAAATTCGTGAAAAACGGGGGAATCTTGTTATACATTTTTGGGTAACCTCTCGGCGAAGAAGAGATTTCAAACTTTAGGCATATTTCAGAACCGCCTACAATATATAATTTAATTGAAAGGTTCTACAAGAAGGCTCACGGATCGAGCTATTTGGAATTCGAATTTTAAGCAACTTCCCGATGACCTAGGGAGTTGAAATTTATCACGTGGCGCGTTGACAATACAAATTTTAGAAAACAAAGTTCCGCTACGTGGAGCGCTGATCGAGATAACTGAAAATTTCTGAAACTAGGAGACTTGAAACATAAGTCTTATGTCAGAACCCGGTGACAATGCAGTATTTCATCGAAAAAGCCGTTAGGCGGCGAACGGATTGAGCTTTGGTAAGTCCATTAACTGCACTCCACCCTTGTATTTTCGAACCTCCTAAATTGTAGAGATATGGTGTGATTAAAATTTCAAAACCGAAACTCACTGACACAATGTCCTTGTTTAAGGACAAACTTGCTGCTGCTTTTTGGCGACATTAATGTAAAGGTAGTCATTAGAATTGTTTTATTATATTTTTTTTTAGAATTCTTGTCCGTCTGTCTAAATGTTTGTGTGCGAATCACTCAAAAACTGCTGAATAAAACTTGATTACTAAGCGTCTAACTTAAAATGTAAGATATCCTTTATTTCGATGACTTGACCGGTTTATGAGTTATCGGCTAATATGTGGACCGCGGTGAACTAAAATATGTTAGTAAAAAATTAGTGAAGTAATCAGTGGTGTGATTAGTTCCATATCCCAACTGGTATCGAATACACATATTTAACTAGCTTTTACCCGCGGATCCACCCGCACGAAGAAAGTATGCAAATTTTTAGCGCAACACATCTCTGTAATCAACATTATTTGACTTATTGTCTTCCGCATAAACAAAAAGGTTTTCGGCTCTAGATACTAGCGAGCATCCAACATAAAGTTGCCCGTGTTAAAAGCAAGGGGATCCTAGATGCATTCCTGCCACTTTGAGTTTTTGTCCTTACCTCTTATTTATTGTAATCGAAAATTCGACTTTTACGGGGACGTAGACGTTTAACAGGAATGGCACGTTGGTTGGAATAATAAGTACTAGTATACCCCGTGGTCGAAACTCGACCACCTTAAATTAGTTTAAGTTATTAAAGTTTTTTTTATTAGTTTAAGTTATTAAATCCTTTCCAGCACCTCCTAGAGGCCGGAATATTTGAGCAATTTTTGTTACTGAAATTAATTATATATAGTTGAGTAATTTAGGGCCGCTTTCATAAAATTCGGGTCACACTAAACGGCGGGAAATTTGACAACTAACTGAAAAAATCAGTCCATTAAAGACCGGAAATCATTAATAGGAGATGGGAAAAACCAACCTTAGGAATGTTTGAAAGTCAAGAAAAAAACATTTCTATCATGTTTTTTGAATTTCATGTCAAAAACAACAAAAGTCAATTTATTTTTGACGCAGAATTCAAAACACTTGATAAGAATATTTTTTTCTTGATTATTTATCAAGACTGACCATTTGTAAAGAACACAGAATCGGGGGGTTATAATATATATAATGGTTACTTTAACTCAATGTGCTCAGTGAGTGAAAATATGTCCACCGTTTAGACATGGTTGCGATATTGTAATTTTTTGGTTATTAGTATACAGGCTGTGCTTTTTGTAATCGATTTACCGGGAGAGAATCACAAATTCAATTTAGCAATTCCGACTCAACGACGCACAGTATGAACAGTAAAAATTAACATTTTATTATAAACACTTAGATTTTTCAAGATTTTAGGATGCATCTAAATACCCGACCGAAAATAGAGGGCATGAATACCTTTGAATCTCATTTTAATTATGGAATTTTACAACAGCAAAAAGTAGAAGCTTACGCATAAAAAAAAAATTTTTTAATTATATGAACAGGGGGCGACTATGGGTTATTTTGAACTTCATTTTTATAATGGAGTAAAAATTTTAATTTTGAACTATTATTTGCAATAAAACGTGCGAGATATGTTGAAACAAATATTTTATGATGCTGATTTTTGTTGGAACGATTTTCCGTCATCCCTTGTCAAGTTTGGTTTTGTGACAAACCGGTTTCGGCGTTCTGCCATTTTCAATGCCTAGAGAACGAAACTTGGAATAAAACGCCGTTGAAAACCAATTGGTATTTTTTTTAGATTTTGGTGGAGGTTAACTCTCGCTCTAAATTAAATTGGACAGACGCGCCGACGCCGGTGTATCCTTTAACTCAATTTGGTTAATGAGTAGAGAATGCAAATATTTCTACCTTTTGCAGAGCAAATGAAATATGAGTTGGACGCACCGACACCACTAGTTTAACTCAATATGCTGAATGAGTGAGAGAATGAAAATATTTCACCGTTAGGAGTGTGTCCACATATACATATTTTGATTGAAAATATATTTAGCGTTTATTTTGAAGTTCCTTAAGTTTCTCAATATGAGCATGAAGCCGGTTCATTTTGGTTTTTTTGTTTTGGATATACAGGCAGTGCTGTCAATTTAGCAATTTTCCTTTAGGTCTGGCTTTTTTGAAACCCATTTAGCGGGGGAAAATTACAACTTCAGTATATGGTTTTTTCGTTTTTTTCTTTAACCACAATTTAGACATGTATAAAGACATTTCATATTGACTTTTATAGCATTTCAATAATATTTTGTGATGTATATGTAGATGACCTGAACTTATTTCTTCTTATGGCTGTGCGTATAAGTTTACCTTAACTCCCATATTAATCAGAAAAATGTAAATTCTTTAAAAAAAATTCATAAACTATGTAGCTATGTAAGTATTTATCTTACATATTTTGTTATGGTAAATTTTTGTAATTTTTTTGGGGTTTTTTTGCAAAAAATTGGTTTTAATAAAAGATTGCTTTAAAAACTTAACCAATTCAAGTCAAGGTAAGAAATTCAATTTTATAAAAAAAAATAAATTATTGTCCGGAACCTGGGCTCGAACCATGGAAAGCACGAGTCTCACCCGAGAAGCTTATGCCTGCTTCAGAAAATATTTCCACTATTAGGAGTATACATACATATCCATATGGCTTTTGAAAACTTATGAAACGCTTATTTGGAAGTTCCACAAATTTCTTGATATTAGCGTGTCGCCGGTTTCCATATTGTTTTTTTTTTTTTATAAACAGGCGGTTTTCTCAATTTTTCCTTTACATCTGGCTTTTTTGAAGTCCATTTAGGGGAGAAAATTACAATGAAAAGATGGTTTTCTGGCTTAGACATATTTAATAGACATAAACAATTTTATTTTCGGGTTTTGGGACTTGTTTTGGTCGAAAAATCGACTTTTACAAAACCCAAAACTAAAATTTTTTTTCAAAAAACTGTTATCGCCAAAGTTTTCAGCGCATAATTTTAAGTGGGACAGGAAATATGAGACAAATTCCTTTTCATCGAAAACATTTTTGCATGCATGCTGAAAAATTCCTTTAAAAAAAATGGCGAAAGGGTCAATTTTTTTACCAAAACACTCCCCAAACCCCAAAAAATATTTTTTTTTTTTAAACTGTTATCGCCAACGTTTTTAGCGGACATTTTTGGGTCGGACAGGGTACACATGAAATTTTTAAAATCAAATAAAAATTTTTTTAGTATGTCATGAAAAAAACCTTAAAAATCACAGTCGAAAAAAGTCAAAAAAATGAAATTTCGCAGGCTCGAAAATAATTTTTTTGGGTATGCGTAGTGGAACTTTTTTTTCCTGAGCCCAAAACCTATCGAAAAATCGATGGCCCGATATCGGTTAACTATCGTCCATACAAATCGACCCACCCTAAGGGTTATCATCTTAACTGACCAAATTTAGTCTACATATGTGTGCACTTTGACAACTTAAAATATTTGAAGAAGAAAATAGTTGATGTCTTCAGGAAACTTGACATGATTTCTAACCACTTCGTAAATTCGTCTCATCGGAAAAACCGGATAAAAATAATGAAAATTATCGAAATTATTTGCCGAACTCTGAGAAATTTCGAGATTTCCATCGAGCTTCTCGTTCCGATGGAATTGGGTTGTGATGTATATGAATGTTCTAATAATATGACATATGGGCTGCATATAAGTTTACCTTAAACCGAAAACTATTGAGAAAAAATTAAATTTCTTCTGGCGGTTTTTTGAAAAAAAAATTCGTTTTCTCACTTCAAAATAGAGGTCTTAAACCAAAAAATATAAGGTTAAAAATCTAATAAATTTGAAAAAAAAACAAGGTAAGAAGTTTTCATATATTTAAAAACAAATTCAATTTAATAAAAAAAAAATGTCCGGAGAATCTGTACTCGAACCTTGGAACACACGCGTTCTACCTCAGACGCTTATGCAGAAAACTTTAGTGATTTATTACAAATAAATTAAGCACTATTTGTTAAAGAAAATATGCCTATGCACCGCTCCTGATCCAAAGGAAGATATTAAAATACATTTAAATAGGAATTTTGCATGTTTAGGTAAGATATACTCTGGAAATTGCTTGTATGGAAAAAATTTTAACCTATTATTCTTAGGATTAATACCGATTGTCCCTTGGCCCCTCCAGTAATAATGGTGGCTTGTAAAATAATTTTTTTAGTACTGTAATTTGCAATCTTGCGCCATTGCACAGTCTTTCTGTGTCCAATAAAAATTTAGCCTATAGCCAGGCTTTGAAAATGCTTAACTATTTTCAAGTATTTCCAAATTGCTTTTACTCGAGTTTTGAAAATGAATCAGCAACTAAAAATAAGCAAAGTAAAAAAAAAATTTTTTCATTTTACTTCAGCAGTAAGTTGAACGGAAACGAGCTTCAGCAATCAGCAGAAAAAAACTTCAGAATTTTGCTGAGGCTTTAGCTATTAGCTTTTTATATTTAAATTTTTTAATTTTTCATATGTTTCAGTTTTTTCACAGCCGAATTTATGTTTCGAATTGCTGACTGAAAGATAGTAAAACTTAAATTTGTTTGCTTTTTTTCAGCAGCTATTTCAAAATTTCATAGGAAAATTCAAATAATTATACGATGTTCTGATCGTACTGGTGCAATTCCTTCGATTGTTATATGCCTTTTTGCTATACTTACATCCGAAAAGCATGTGTACGATGTGTATATGGTCAAACAAAAGTAAGACGAGTAACAAACGAAGTATTATTCCCTGCATAACAGATATTACGCTAGGCTTGGGATTAGAAATATAAAAACTTCCAACTGAGCCTCGCATAATTAAACCGCCGTGGTATAGAGGTAGTGTGTTGGCCTACCCCTGCAAAAAATCGTGCACCAATCTCTAAAGAGAGTTGTCCGCGATTCATCCCTTTCGTCTACAGTGGGCTATAATTGATCTCAACTCGTCCCATATGGGCATACTTATAGGAGTTGAAAGCAAACTTGTCCAACTGTACCCGTAAAGGAACAAAGGGGATGTGTCCGACACTATCCGTTTGGCCATAAAGGGTACAATTGGTCTCTTCATAGGACATGCTCAAACAAAGGGATAAAAACTGGCTTGGTCGCATGCTCTTTTGCGACGCCGGTAGGCTTTATATCCTTCTTTTGACGAAATAACACCCGTGGGCGCTATTCCCTTGGGTGTTATTGCACTCCACCGTTTCTGACTCGTACGGGATCACAACTATTGATTGTGTTCTAAGGTATTCTTTAATTAAATCATCGTTTGCTTGATTCTTTTTGTGTTAGCGAAACGGTCATATCGTAATAGATCTGAAAAAGGATAAAAGCTGTACTTCGGAATTAAGTAATTGAGAAGTTACAAAAATTAACATCATATTTTACTACTACTACTGGAGAAACTTCTGTTAGTAGCAACCAAACCAAAAATCTACCAAATGATTAGTAGCGTCGTTCACAAATTGCGGGAATTTCTGAACCCTTATGTTCTTCAACAATTTCCATAAACTTTGGAGAGTACATTGAATTAGAAAGCGACCGTCCCTATAACGGAAAAGCAACAAATTCCGGGATTTCACAAGTTGCGACAACAAGAACCAGTTTTCCAACCCGGAATAAATATCAAACGATCTTGCCGAAAATTTAAATTAAAAAAAACGAAATATTGATTCGTAAGGGACCAGCATATTTTAAATATAAAGAAGTTGACTTTTCCGATACATCCAGAACCTACAAAGATGGTAATAAATCAGTAACTATGTAGGTATTTCAACAAAACATTGATTATTCGCAACTTGAAGAGCAATGGATTATTATAGAAATGAACTTAAACGGATTGTACCTATTGTAAAATTTTTGACATCGAGAGGGCTTTCATTTCGCGGTGACAATGAAAACCTAAGATCTCTGGATAAAGGAAATTTTTTGGGATGTGTAGAATTATTGAGTGAATTCGATCTATTTATAGCAGTTCACAAATTTGGGTATCCTGGAAAAGGTAACATTTCTTAAGTCAGCTTGTCGCTGATGTCCATAGAATCTGATGTGCTAAATAGCAATGATTTTAAAGAAGTGACTAACGATTTTGCCTATCTGAAATCTAGAAGGGTTGCTCTTCAAATAACATAGATATTTAAGCGCTAACCTATAAATGCTAAGAGAGTTAATTTTGTGGACTATATAACATATATCTATTCGTTTCATGTGATTGTTAATAAAAAAAAAGTATTTAACCTTGTTCATCTACTTTCTTTGTCTCTCTCTCTATGGCGCGATATACAACAGGTATATCATCATAAACCTCCTAAGAGATTTTTGCGCCAAGCTTCTCTTCCAATTTGTGGTGTGCCGATTTGAATTTTCCCTACAAATTGGTGGGACCTACAGTTTTTTGCCGACTCCGAACGGCATCTACAAAGGAGACGAATTTTTGCTGAGAAGCCTGTCATGGCAGAAATACACTCGGAGAGTTTGCCAAACCACTGCCGAGGGGCGACCCCGTTTTGAAAACTTTTTTCAAATCACTTTTGATGTTACCTGTACCAGGGCTCGAACCATGGACCTTCGGTGTGGTAGGCCGGCAACACTACCTTCACACCACGGCGGCCGCCACTTTCTTTGTCTATTCCAACAAAATAGTGTTCTCTCAAAGTCATAGGGGCCCCCTTATCCTAACATGCCCAGGGCCCCCAATAGGTTAAAGACGGCCCTGCCGCGGTGGCCGTCATAGTGTGGTTTTATTATGCGAGGCTCAGTTGGAAGAAGTTTTTATATTTCGAATCCCAAGCCTAACATAATATCTGTTATGCAGGGAATAATACTTCGTTTGTTACTCGTCTTACTTTTTTTGTCCATATACACATCCGTACACATGCCTTTCGGATGTAAGTATAGCAAAAAGGCATATACCAATCGAAGGAATTGCACTAGTACGATCAGAACATCAAATTATTATGAAATTTTGAAATAGCTGCTGAAAAAAAGCAAAAAAAATTTAGTTTTACTATCTTTCAGTCAGCACTCCGAAACATAAATTCGGCTGTGAAAAAACTGAAACATGAAAAATGAAAAAACTTAAATATAAAAAGCTAATAGCTGAAAGCCTCAGCAAAATTCTCAAGTTTTTTTTCTGCTGATTGCTGAAGCTCGTTTCCGGTCAACTTACTGCTGAAGTAAAATGAAAAAAAAATTTTTTTTTTACTTTGCTAATTTTTAGTTGCTGAAATATTTTTGAACTATAAATGTAGGCTACAAGCAAATTTTCGAATCTGACAAAAAACTGATTTCTAGTGAAGCTAAAAATTTCAAACTTTTGCTATTTTTCAGCCAGCAATTCAAATCCTGCTTATAACAGAAAATAAAAATTATTTTTGTTGTTTACGGCCTTAAATTGTGCGAAATAATTTTATTTACGAGCTCTAGGCCAATAATCAGGCCTGTAACGCCAGCCTTGCCTCATCTGCACTGTTTTCTTTTTGTGGGTATTGTCATCTAGGTGTGTGTGTGCGCTCTAAAGTTTCTAAGAGAAAGACAGAAGGTTGCCAAAGGAAACGATATTGGGGGAAACTTCGCTAACTTTGTTAGATGATAATGCAGTACAGGTGCGTACGCGTGAGTGTTGGTTGCTAGGCGAAAGCAGAAGAAAATTCAGCGGATAGGAGCAAAAACAATTAAGAAGTCAGTTATACTAACAGAAAGAAAGTTAAGGGCATAAAAGGGTGTTAATGACGGCAAACTGGTTAATACAAAAGTTTTTTCGCTAAGTGCGGTCGGTGATATACGCTAGTGTACAGTGACAAAAGTTAAAAAACATAAAAAAAAGGCGGAAGTATTTAGTCGCGAGTGCAACGGTGCCGTGAGGTCAAGCTCACAAGAAGCTGGGAGATTTATCCAAGGTGAGTGTATAAAAAGAAGGGTGAAATGTACCCCAGCTATTCAATATGTGTGCTATGTTCGAGCTAATGCTAACTCCAACTAAATTTTTTGTTTTCTGCAACATCAATTTGTACGCAAGTGTTGTAACATTGGCAATAACTATCGGGAACCGATTCAAAACTGAAGCATTGAAAGGTAAGTTGCAATCGCCCTGAAACCACGAGCGTTATATGTGTTTTGTGTGTTCATACGTATCTGTTAAATACCTTTGTCGAAGTGCCAAGTAAAGCCTGAACGTATACATATCTTATCAATTGCAGGTCGCTGACGGGAATCAAAGTAACATCGCCACAAGGTATCTGGGCATGAGCCTTGACACAACTTTCGACCACCCAATAGAAAAGCAGCGTAAAGAGCGTTAGTAAATCCTTCACCAGCGGTGAAGAGCGTTAGTAAATTGAACACCAGAAACAAAAAAATAAAAGAGCGGTAGTAAAATCCAACATAAATCAAGTAAGTCCTAAGATAGTCACCGACACATAGGACCGGTTTCACCAACGCGACTAAGACTAAAACTAAGTCGTGACTTAAGTTAGCACAAATTCGAGACTAACTTAATTTTGGGTTTCACCAACTGAGCGACTTAAATAATTTTGAGCACAACAACCCGATCAGCTGTTTTATGCATAGTAGTATTTTTTCATACCAGACAACTCTGCGCATCCAATACCCCAGTGCGAAAAGGGCATGTATGGCCATACAAGAAGGAATGTATTGATCTTACACCCATTTCTCTTTAGTTGGAAGGTGCTAAAATTAGCGCTTAATTGAAAACGATAGTTTCGTAATGGTTGCATGCTAGAAAACAAGCGATCACATGCATCTACGCTTACCCTGTTAAAGTCAAGCATGGTGAAGTTTCCGACTGGGGCGTTGCACAAAACAAATTAGCAACATTACTGACATTTAGGTTTTGAACCACAGCAACACTGCTTAGTCGAGAATAAGTCAGCAGGCAAGTTGACTAAGTTGTGACTTAGCTAAGTTAGGTGGTGAAACTGAAAAAGTGAAAATCGCTACTTAACTAAGTTAAGTCGAGTTGGTGAAACCGGGCCATAGGCCCCAGCACTGATACAAAGCCAATAATACAAGAAGCAGCGAGAAATCCACTTAGCTACATAAGCCCAGCTGATCGCCTGGAAGGAAAGAGACGAGGGTCATCGGCCGCAGACGTTGGAAGTGAGAAAGAGGCCAAAGAACACATCTGGAATACACTCCCGGAGCATAAGAGCACTGGAGACCTGAATTTTTTTATATGCAGACATATCCATTTTACATACATATTTATATGAACTTTTTTACGCTCATTTTTAAGTTATTTTTGCTCCTTTTTATGCCTAGCGTTTTCAAGTTTGGTTGGGAGCTTTCTAGTTTCTCACGTTAGTTTTTTTGTTTGGTTGTTGTTTTTTTTGGGACAGAATTTTCGGTGGCCCCAAAAGGAACTTCTTTCGTTAGTTTTCTTATTTGTATAAAATAAAATTATTTTATTTTCTTATTTTTTTTTAATCTAATTTTCTTCATCTTAGCTTAGCTATACATTTTTGGATGTTAGGATATTTTTTTATTTTCGGTTTGGACCTAGTTAAGTCCACCTTTTGATTTCAATATTTTATTCCCGCCTCATTGATTTTTTCTAAGTTTGTAAAAGTTTTTTTTCTACCTAGCTTTCCATATTGGCACGAGCCATTTGCAATACATTTTTGTTATTGCACGTTTTATTTAATTTTTGATATATATTTTTTTTTTTGGTTGTTGCACACTCGCTACCTTTTTTTTGTTGTGTCGTTGTCCTATTTTCCACCTCGATAAATTTTTTTTTTTTACTAGGCCAACTTGCATAGCCACCGGGTTTTCTTTGCGGGATTACCGAATTGGTTGCCCCCAAGTAGGGACCTGGGATAAATTCCAAAAAAACAAAAAAAAAAATAGCACTGGGCCCGTAAGCGTACCGCGCATGATTTGGCTGGCGCACGAGTTTTAGCGCGACTGGCATTTTAATGACCCACTCGCTGCTCTGAAACACGCCAGTTACATACTCTCTTACTTTTAAGAGGTGTCCACTTAGTTCGTATAAATATACGTAGCTCCCATTATTAGTTTTATTTCTTTTTCTTATGTATAACTGCATGTACCTTTATAACTATGTTAATCATCAGCTCTTAAGTTCACACTCATGTATATATGTATTTATATTAAGAGTCTCCGCTGTTAATACATACCATTTAAACATTAAGGTCTAGGTGTAAGTATTTCATTGTACATCCGGCAGAAAAGAGAACTTCCGTTACTTTTAACATTCATTTGCAAATATTAGCTAACATACCTTTTCGTCAGCTTTCAAGTATTTAGTTTTATGATACATACCTGTTGAAACTGTTCTATTGCTAAATTTAATGAAATAAACGCTATTGAGAAAACGTTGTCGATGATTTAATTTATTTGTTAATAAAGAATATTTAAACCAGTTCGGTTAAAAGGACTAAAGTACGAATTAAAAAAAAAAAATACTTCTAAAAGTATTACAAAACTTTGTGCTAAAGCATTGTCGGAATTTGCATAAGCCTATTCCGTTTTTCGCGCGACTGTTGATCAGGCTCAGCCATAAGTCCCTGATGATGATTTCAGATTGAAATCGAAATATCGGATCAACTCAAATAAAATAAAAATATCAACAGAAAAAAAAATGTAAGTTGTTATTTCTTTTGATTATTGGCCTAGAGCTCGTAAATAAAATTATTCAGAAAATAAAATTTTTTTTTAAACAAAGACTAGATATAGAAAAATCAATACAATGAATATTATTGATTGAGTTTATGACAATTAGAGCACGCGTGATCGGCCCATTCAGGGCATAATTACATCTATATTGCTCAATAGCAAACATATTACGTTGCCGC
The DNA here is from genome assembly GCA_949987695.1 of Merzomyia westermanni. Taxonomy (NCBI): domain Eukaryota; kingdom Metazoa; phylum Arthropoda; class Insecta; order Diptera; family Tephritidae; genus Merzomyia; species Merzomyia westermanni. Next base: position 112,389,799 of record OX465290.1, on the reverse strand, counting down.
CAATTACACGATGGTACATATAAGTTTAAAGACTCTAAGGGCCGTTTACTCAATGTCTGATTAACTGCTTAATCAAGATTTTATCAGAGGTTGGTTCAAAAACTATTTACTCAATGCCTGATTATCGACGATACGCTGATTATCTTCTGATAAAAATTGTCAAAGGATGGACCTCTGATTACGTGCTCAGCAAAACAAAAAGTTACAGCTGAAAGTAAAGTCTGATTTTGTGATAAATTGTTTTGCTAACAAGCTCTGCAAGTAATAGAGTTTAAAAATATAATAATATCCATATAAAGAAATATCACAATCGAAATTTGTACGCCAAAATGGTTCGTTTAAAATTGAAAACAGAGCAGCTGTCACTTTTTATTCGTTCACAATGCAACTTTTATTAATTTTTTTCCAAAAACGTTCACAATGACCAACTTTATCATGATAATTTAATCAGACTTTTGTGTAAACGAAAATGTCATTCTGAGGCAAGCCATGATTAGGTTATTATGTGATAAAGTTTATCATAACCAGACACTGAGTAAAAGGGCCTAAAAGTATTGGACATTTAATAATACTTACCATTAGCAATGTCATAGATAAATATAATTGCCGAGATTACCCATGGTACACCCGTCCAAGGCTGGCATGGCGTTAAAGCATGATGCGTTAGGTATAATGTACACAATGAACCCAAAGCAGTTCGCATGTTTCTGTGTACGATAACGTCTGAACCGACTACGGGGACCTACCAGTTTCCGTGAATATGCGAAAAAGCAACATTCAGGGATGCTTGCGAAGCGTTAGGCCTCTTAGAAGTACTTGCGAAATTTCTAGCCCTCTGCAACTTTGGGAAAATACAAAATGGACCTATCCGAAGATATGGCAAACAATTTCGAAGAAAACGGATCTATATGTCTGTATGTCTGTTGATACCGTAATAACCAATGACGACGAAACAACATATCTCATGGAATTTTTAAATCGAAATCAAGCACTGAAGATGGCGGTTCGCCGAAACCGGTTTGTTACAAAACCAAAATTGAGAAGGGATGACGAAAATTCGTTCCAATATAAATCCAGTATCCACCCTGTCGGAAAAGCACAAAACCAAATCAACTCAATTTTTAAATTCTTTAGAGCTATCAGGGGTGCCTTCCCACAAATTGGATTTAAAAGTGGGGGTACCAGTTATACAGGGTGGCGCAAAAGTAATCCTCCTATCAGAAAATGCTATAAATTTTGCGATTGGCCCCTAAAGGCAGTTCTGTTTTGACATTTGTGTAGTAAACACATGCGAAATACACGTTAATAAACAATGTTATGCTACACTGCTCCAGAACGCGGAATATTGCTGACTATTTATTTCGGTCGGTGAAAAACGGTTACTGCGCAAAAGGAATCCTCCTATCAGAAAATGCTATAAATTTCGCGATTGGCCCCTAAAGTCAGTTCTGTTTTGACATTTGTGTAGTAAACACATGCGAAATACACGTTAATAAACAATGTTACGCCACTGCTCCAGAACGCGGAATATTGCTGACTATTTATTTCGGTCGGTGAAAAACGGTTACTGCGCAAAAGGAATCCTCCTATCAGAAAATGCTATAAATTTCGCGATTGGCCCCTAAAGTCAGTTCTGTTTTGACATTTGTGTAGTAAACACATGCGAAATACACGTTAATAAACAATGTTACGCTACACTGCTCCAGAACGCGGAATATTGCTGACTATTTATTTGACCAATAATCGGTCGGGGCCAAACGGTTACTGTGAATGGTGAGCGCTACAGAGCAATGATCAACGAGTTCTTTTTGCCGCAACTTGATGAATTGGGATTGGAAAACATGTGGTTCCAACAAGACGGTGCAACAGCACACACTGCACGTGCCACAACCGATATGCTGAACATCGGAAGCTTATTTTTGCGCCACCTTGTATTAATAGGCTAACATTTTTTTCATACAATCAATTGACAGGGTATATCTATATCTAAACATACATAATTTCAATAAAAATGCATTTTGATATCTTCGTATAGGTCAGGAGCAGTGCGTAGGCATATTATGTTTAACAAATAATGCTTCATTTATTTGTAATAATTCATTAAAGTTTTCTGCATAAAGCCAAAGCTGTCAACTACAGTATATGACTGCGTTATTGTACGTACAGTAGTAGCGCACGTGGTGCATTCCAATTTCCGAGCCCAGGTTCCGGACAATAACTTTTTTTTTTTTACAAAATTGAATTTCTTACCTTGACTTGAATTGGTTAAGTTTTTAAAGCAATCTTTGCCTTTAACCAATTTTTTGCAAAGAAACCGCAGGAAAATTACTAAAAATTTACCATAACAAAATATGTAAGATAAATACTTACATAGTTACATAGTTTATGAATTTTTTTTAAAGAATTTACATTTTTCTGATTGATATAGGACTTAATGTAAACTTATACGCACAGCCATAAGCAATAATAAGTTCAGGTCAATTTTCGGTCGGGTATTTAGATGCATCGTAAAATATTTGTTTTCAACATATCTCGCACGTTTCATTGCAAACAATAGTTCAAAATTAAAATTTTTACTCCATTATAAAAATGAGGTTCAAAAACACCTATAGTGGCCCCTGTTCATATAATTCAAACTTTTTTTTTTCTATGCACACCTCTGTTTTTTTTTTAGTTCCATAATTAAAATGAGATTTAAAGGTATTCATGGCCTCTATTTTCGGTCGGGTATTTAGATGCATCCTAAAATCCTGAAAAACCTAAGTGTTTATAATAAAATGTAAATGTTCACTGTTCATAAAACTCCAATATTAAAACGGCATTCCACACCAGCATGGCCACTAGGGTGTGTCGATTTGTATGGACGAAAGTTAACCGACATAGCGCCATCTATTTTTAGATGGGTTTTGGGCTCAGGAAAAACAAAGTTCCACTACGCACACCCAAAAAAATAATTTTCGAGCCTGCGAAAAAAAAAATTTATTTTCGGGTTTTGGAAAAGTCGATTTTTCGAACAAATTCTCAAAACCCGAAAATGTATGGCGAAAGGGTTAATTTTCTTACCAAAACCCTCCCCACAACCCAAAAAATATTTTTTTTTTTCAATATACTCGTACTGTTATCGCTAACGTTTTAAGCGGACATTTTTGGGTCGGACAGGGTATACATAATAATTTAGTAAGTCATGTAAAAACCTGAAAAATCAAAGTCAAAAAAATGAAATTTCGCAGGCTCGAAAATAATTTTTTTGGGTATGCGTAGTGGAACTTTTTTTTTCTGAGCCCAAAACATATCGAAAAATCGATGGCGCGATATCGGTTAATAAATCGACCCAGTCTAATGGTCACCTATAATTCAAAATTTCAGATCAAAAAGAAAGCAGAGGCAAAATAGGAAGGTGCGTCGTTTAGTCGGAATTGCTAAATTGAATTTGTAATTTTCTCCCGGTAAATGGATTACAAAAACCACTGCCTGTATACTAATAACCAAAAAAGTACAATATGGCAACCATGTCTAAACGGTGGGCATATTTTCACATTGAGTTAAAGTAACCATTATATATATTATAAGTCTAACTATGTTGTTGGCATATTTATTTATTTAATAGTATTACAATAATTGTACAACTAAGACCTAAACATCTTTTATATGTACATCAACTGAACTTATATATCGTGTCCTTACACATAACAAGAGAATATTTTTTTAGGTAAATATGTAATTATATATAGGCTTAGTACTAACATAAGATGAGTAATTTAAAAAGTAGGAAAGAAAATTGGATGGAAAAGAAAAGAAGCTAGATATTGAATAAATAAAGACATAGATTAGCACCAAGATTTACCGATTTCAGATGCCAATATTGATGTAACTTTGTCTTATGTCCATCAAATCCAAGTTTCTTTATTGAAATATTGACCGAATCGGAAAGGAGTGGTGGCTCTGATGGTGGACCCTTCAAACATTCCTAAGCACAGTTTTGGCCATCTCCTATTAATGATTACCGGTCTTTAATGGTGTGCAAACTTGCATAGTATCGGGGTTCACCAAAAATCATTATACTAACACGAAAAATATTTAAGTGTAAAACAATTTATTTGGCTCTATCAATTTACAGAGAAATAGGCAATTAATTCTTAAAGTGTATATCAAATCCAAAAAACCTTGCAAAAATGTGCCGTTTTTTTTCGCTTTCTTCTTTCTTGCTCTCTTCCACGCTGTCATTTTTCCAGCATGTCAAGGTGCGAGTATAAGGTGAAGGTATTAGAATAACCAATTTAAGATGGATCTTAAACATGCCGGCCTCCATGCTGAGTGCAGCATGTTTCTCCTTTGTGCCAAAATTATGTTCAAACCTACGCTACTCTTAGGAGAGGAATGCGCCTAGTGCTACATTTAGTTGCAACCGATTAAACTTCAGTTAAGGTAGGTATTGGCAATGGGCAGAGCTTAGATATTGACCTCTTGTACGATCCGGTTTGAGTGCGTACCGTGGCTACGCGCACTAAGTTATCTGATCCCGGATGGAGTTCGACTTTGGTCGGGTTTGAAGCTGAGCTAACCAGTCAGTGGTCCATTTTTTTCAAAAGTTCTGCAACATCCGTTGGGTTTGAAGAAGTTGTTGGCTGAGCGAGACATTGGCTGCCGATGAACTCTCAGGTAGTGCCAGAAGTGGGCTCCCTATGAGGAAGTGTCCAGGGGTGAGTATCATTAAGTCTTCCGGATCCGAATTCAGAGGGCATAAAGGCCGAGAATTCAGGCACGATTCGATGCGCACGAGAAGTGTCGATAGTACCTCGAAAGTAAGACGAGTACCCTTAATAACACGCTTTAAATGATATTTGATCGATTTTACGTTGGCCTCCCATAAACCTCCGAAATACCATGACTGGCGATATGGGGTATGATATTTTCTTTGATTTCATCGACTAGTTTCCGCTGGCTCGCTTGCAAGACCTTATCTGCGCCCACAAAGTTAGTGCCGCAATCACTATAAATGCCCTTACAGAGTCCGCGCCTGCCGATGAATCTCTGAAGTTGCATCAAAAAAGCTTCGGAAGACATCCCAGTCACCGCTTCCAGATGTACAGCCTTTGTCGCCAAACAAATGGAGATTGCTACGTAGCCTTTATATGTAGTATTGCCACGATATCGCGATGATTTAAGGTCGATCGCACCGGTATAATCTATCCCGGTTGCCATGAATGGGCGTTGCGGAGGATTAACGCGGTGGAACGGTAAATCTCCCATTAGTTGGGTGGCTGCTACTGGTTTATTTCGGAAACATGTTACACATTTACGTAACTGCTGCTTCACGGCACGTCGAATATCCAAATAATAATCCAAAACTTCTGTCGTATATGCGAGATCGTAAGTTGGGCGCCGCCATGTAATGTTGTTATATGGGAGCTGTTGATGACGAGGTTCGTAAAGTGATTAGATCTTGGTAAAATTATAGGATGTTTTTGTGCAAAGGGCAATAGAGCTCGTTGGATCCGACCCTGTAGACGAAGAACGCCTTGATCATCTAGAAAGGGTGCCAAGCTCATAAGATTGCTTTTGCCCTGCAGCGACCCCTTCTCCCGTATACACTTTATCTCTTTCGAAAACACTTCCCGTTGGACAAGCTTTACAATATTAATTAAACTCTCTTGAAATTCTGTGACCGTCAATGGTCTTGTGACACGAGTGGCTGCTTTCGAACGAGCATTGTGAGCAAATCGGAACATGTAAGCACCTACACGTACGGTTTTATGAAGAGACGAGTATCGAAAGACAATAGAGTCTTTAGCGACAGAGAAGTGCACGCGGAGTTGCTTGCGCCTGATTTCAGCATCCTTTTCCCTGACGTGGACTGATTACCGATCAAATTTGGGCCAATCGGTGTCGAACTTTCTAAGCCAGGGGGGACCATCCCACCAGAGCGTGAACGTGGATAATGCCGTAGGAGTTAGGCCTCGCGTAGCGCAGGCGGCTGGGTTATGATCTGTATCAACAGCAGGATTTTGTAAACTCGATTTGATACCCACGGTTGCCATCGGTTAGGGTCGCCTAGTATCCAATAAAGAACAATTGTAGCATCTGTCCAATAAAATATAGGCACATCTAACAGGTTCGAGGAGAATGACCCTTTGGTCCAGGTTGCTAAGTCCGCTGCTAACACAGCACCACTAAGCTCGATGCGCGGTATCGTAAGGGGCTTCGTTGGCGTCACTCTACTCTTGGCTACCAGTAACGAAGTATATATTGTGTTATCAGTACATTCTACACGTAAATAAACATTGGCTGCTTATGCTGAAGTTGAACCATCACAAAAGGCATGAAGTTGAATCGATCTTATGTATATGGGTGCATACTGGAGCCACCTCGGAATCTTGATGCACTCCAGAGTGATTAAGGTATTTAAAAATTTTTGCCACTGGTGATTTATTTCTGCCGGCAGTGGTTCATCCCAGCCCAGGCTCGTACTCTCTTGCGGTTTGTACATCCACACCGACTTGAGCAGCATTTTCCGTTATAATTACAGGTGAAATTAGACCCTGTGGGTCAAACAATCTAGCTATCGTTGAGCGCATTGCTCGTTTGGTTGCGGTAGAGTTCACTTCAAAGTTTAGTTTGAAAATAAAGACATCCTCCTGCGGCTGCCAGCACATGCCTAGGGGTTTGACTGTCTCGATATCGTGGAGGTTTAAGCAGTTGCTTCGCAGAATGTGCTCTGACGGAATCCCGTTCAAAAGGGTGACCGAATTGCTACTCCACTTCCGTAAGGGCATGCCTGCAGATAGCAGTGCCGCCGCAACTTGGTCACGAACAGCCATGGCGTTCTCGATTGTGTCACTGCCGGACAACACATCATCGACGTACATTTCGTGCTTAAGGACATCGGTTGCTAACGGGTATGCCAGATTTTCATCTTCGGCAATTTGATGCAGAACGCGTATGGCAGTGTATGGGGCTGAAGCCGTTCCAAAGGCGACCGTAGTTAGACAATACTCTTGAATGTTCCCGACGTTGTCCCGCCATATTATCCGCTGATATTTTGAGTCTTTAGGGTGCATATCGATGCACCTATACATTTTTTGGATATCCGCCGTAAATGCGTATTTATGTTTTCTCCATTTCAAGATAACTGCCGACAAGTCATTCTGTAATGTGGTGCCGGTGCACAGAATATTGTTAAGAGACCTACCATTTGTAGTTTTGCACGAAGCGTCAAACACAATTCGCAGTTTAGTCGTCAGGCTATCTTCTTTGATCACAGCATGGTGTGGGAGAACACACGACGTCACTGTAAGCATGTTTGCTGGCGTAAGAATGCAGTGGTCATCCTCCGTGGTAGTAGCAGATGTAATTTGGTTCAATGTGAAGTATTCGTTGATGCAGTTGCTATACAATGTGCACTGCTCTTGATCTTGTTCAAGCTTTCGTTCTAGGCCGTGAAATCGATTTATTGCTATTTGTTTGGATTTTCCAAGAGTCTGCGTTCGATCAAATAAATGTTTCATCGGAAGTCTAACTAAATACCTTCCATTTGGTTGGCGCGATTGTGTTTTTTGAAAGTGGTTTTCACACCAGCTTTCTTCTTGGGAGAGTGAGCGCTCCAAGGGTATTTGTTCATCTTCGTAGAACCGTTGAACCAATGACTCCAGCTGAAGCTTGGAGTGGTGACAATGGATGTTTGTTGGACGCTTAGCAATTGGTGAAACATTACCGGTCAATATCCACCCCAATTGTGTATTTTGGGCAATAGGTTCATCAACCCCTCCAATTCGAGTACCTGGTAGCATAATACGGGCAATCATATCAGCTCCGATAAGCAAGTCTATGCGGCGAGGTTGAAAGTATGTAGGATCAGCAAGATGCAGTCCATGTATGTGCGACCAGTGTTGAGCTACAACCTTCTCACTGGGTAGGCAAATCGCGAGGGCGTTTAGAATGTAGGCGACGTCTATGGCCGCAGAAAACTCAGGATTGGTACATGAGTGAATGCTGAAGCTCGCGGTAAAGTTACAACGTCTGGTTTGTGTGCCACTCACCCCAGATATTTCGGCTGACGTGCGAGTGCGACCTAAGGCAACGGATTGAGCCACGGGCTCTGAAATTATGGTTGCCTCTGAACCGTTGTCGATGAGGGCACGTACTATCGATTTTTGACCCGTGACGTCGTTCACTACTGTGACCATTGCAGTTGCCAAAAGAACCTGTTTCGCTTTCTTAGTTGAAGTTGTTGCTGCCACGAAAGTGGAATTCGCTGCTTTCGAGACTGTTGTTGTTTGGAAAGTTGTGGATTGAGGACCACTCCCATGGCGGAAAGACTGTGCAGCAGGATTCAGCTGAGGTTTAACGGCGGAAGTGCTCGGGGTTGTTATAAATGTAACAGAGTGTGAAGTCTTTGTCCGCACTGCAGACAATTTTTTATGCTAGGGCAGTGAGAGGCTATATGCGAGTTGCTTAGGCAATTTAAACATAGCTTACCACGGTCCGCGATAGCCTTTCTCTCGAAACAATCTTTATTAAGGAACGTGTAACAACGACGTAAGATGTGAGACTCACCACAAAGGCAGCATGAACCTGCCCCCTTTTGCTGAGTAGTTACGTGGAAGCTGTTGCTTGTCGATTGTTTCGGTTTTGTGGTGTTCCGCTTCTCTACTATTTGAGCAGCGACATTATGCTTTGAGGTGATTGGGACATCGTTAGTCTGTTGCCTGTTCTGAATCACATTAATAGAGACTAAGCGATCATTTAGAAACGATTCAATCGCGCTGAACGTAGGAATGCTGGTGTCAGAACCCAAATGGTGTTCCCAAGCTTTATGAGTTTCCTTAGGGAGTTGAATGGAAACGTAATAGGCCACCCAATGGTCACACTGGGAAATGGGAATTTTGAGTCGTTGAAACTCGTTAATATATACCCTAGCTGAGTTAAGAAGCGATTTTATGCCATCTGAATGCTCCTGAGTAAGTGCCGGTGTACTGAAAAGCTTATTCGAGAGTCGTTTCCTTTTAGGTTATGTGTTATGCACGTTTTATCGTCCGCCCAAATAAATTCCTTTCTTCTTGCTTTCGGTTGACTTCTGGTAATATTCCCCTCATGGGCCACCAAAAATTATGTGCAAACTTGCATAGTATCGGGGTTCACCAAAAATTATTATACTAACACGAAAGATATTTAAGTGTAAAACAATTTATTTGGCTCTATCAATTTACAGAGAAAAAGGCAATTAGTTCTTAAAGTGTATATCAAATCCAAAAAACCTTGCAAAAATGTGCCGTTTTTTTTCGCTTTCTTCTTTCTTGCTCTCTTTCACGCTGTCATTTTTCCAGCATGTCAAGGTGCGAGTATAAGGTGAAGGTATTAGAATAACCAATTTTAGATGGATCTTAAACAAATTGAGTGATTTTTTTCGGTTAGTTGTCAAATTACCCGCCGTTTAGTGTGTGCGGCCCTAAATTACTCAACTATATATAATTAATTTCAGTAACAAAAATTATTCCAACAAAAATGCCATTCCTGTTACTCTCTCTTCAGGGAAGTGGACCAAGGACCAACCTATTCAAAAAAAAACATTATTTATGATGCGATTTGCTTTAAATTCGGTGCCTTGGTAGTCATTTGCCTTTGTTAAAATTTAAGATAATCTCTCTTCCGGGAAGTGGACCAAGGACCAACCTATTCAAAAAAACATTATTTATGATGCCATTTGCTTGAAATTCGGTACCTTGGTAAACCTTTGCCTTTGTTAAAATTTAAATTCTCTTTTTTCGGGAAGTGAACCAGGGATTGACCTTTTCAAACAAACCTTATTTATGATGAGATTTGCTTGAAATTCGTTACCTTGGTAGAATTTTGCCTTTGTTAAAATTAAGGATACTTTCTTTTCCGGGAAGTGGACCAGGGACCGACCTATTCAAAAAATTCTTATTGATGATGAGATTTGCTTGAAATTCGTTACCTTGGTAGACCTTTCCCTTTGTTGAAAGTTAGGCTACTTTCTTTTCCGGGAAGTGGACCAGGGACCGACCTTTTCAAAAAAACCTTATTTATGATGAGATTTGCTTGAAATTCGTTACCTTGTTAGACCTTTGCCTTTGTTAAAATTAGGGATACTTTCTTTTCCGGGAAGTGGACCAGGGACCGACCTATTCAAAAAATTCTTATTTATGATGAGATTTGCTTGAAATTTGTTACCTTGGTAGACCTTTGCCTTTGCTAAAATTAAGGATACTTTCTTTTCCGGGAAGTGGACCAGGGACCGATCTATTCAAAAAATTCTTATTGATGATGAGATTTGCTTGAAATTCGTTACCTTGGTAGACCTTTGCCTTTGTTAAAATTAAAGATACTTTCTTTTCCGGGAAGTGGACCAGGGACCGACCTATTCAAAAACCCTTATTTATGATGCGATTTGGTTGAAATTTCCCTTTGTTGAAAGTTAGGCTACTTTCTTTTCCGGGAAGTGGACCAGGGACCGATCTATTCAAAAAATTCTTATTGATGATGAGATTTGCTTGAAATTCGTTACCTTGGTAGACCTTTGCCTTTGTTAAAATTAAAGATACTTTCTTTTCCGGGAAGTGGACCAGGGACCGACCTATTCAAAAACCCTTATTTATGATGCGATTTGGTTGAAATTTCCCTTTGTTGAAAGTTAGGCTACTTTCTTTTCCGGGAAGTGGACCAGGGACCGACCTATTCAAAAAATTCTTATTTATGATGAGATTTGCTTGAAATTTGTTACCTTTGTAGACCTTTGCCTTTGCTAAAATTAAGGATACTTACTTTTCCGGGAAGTGGACCAGAGACCGACCTATTCAAAAAATCTTATTTATGATGCGATTTGGTTGAAATTCGGTACCTTGGTAGACCTATCCCTTTGTTGAAAGTTAGGCTACTTTCTATTCCGGGAAGTGGACCAGGACCGACCTATTCAAAAAATCTTATTTATTATGTGATTTGCTATAAATGCGGTACCTTGGTAGACATTTGCATTTGCTAAAATGTACGATACTCTCTCTTCCGGGAAGTGGACCAAGGACCAACCTATTCAAAAAACATTATTTATGATGCGTTTTGCTTGAAATTCGGTACCTTTGACAGACATTTGCCTTTGTTAAAATTCAGAATACTTTCTTTTCCGAGAAGTGGACCAGGGACCGACCTATTCAAAAAATTCTTATTTATGATGAGATTTGCTTGAAATTCGTTACCTTGGTAGACCTTTGCCTTTGTTAAAATTAAGGATACTTTCTTTTCCGGGAAGTGGACCAGGGACCGATCTATTCAAAAAATCTTATTTATGATGCGATTTCGTTGAAATTCGGTACCTTGGTAGACCTATCCCTTTGTTGAAAGTTAGGCTACTTTCTATTCCGTGAAGTGGACCAGGGACCGACCTTTTCAAAAAATCTTATTTATTATGTGATTTGCTATAAATTCGGTACCTTGGTAGACATTTGCCTTTGTTAAAATTAAGGATACTTTCTTTTCCGGGAAGTGGACCAGGGACCGATCTATTCAAAAAATCTTATTTATGATGCGATTTGGTTGAAATTTCCCTTTGTTGAAAGTTAGAATACTTACTTTTCCGGGAAGTGGACCAAGGACCAACCTATTCAAAAAACATTATTTATGATGCGTTTTGCTTGAAATTCGGTACCTTTGACAGACATTTGCCTTTCTTAAAATTCAGAATACTTTCTTTTCCGGGAAGTGGACCAGGGACCGACCTGTTCAAAAAATCTTATTTATTATTTGATTTGCTCGAAATTCGGTATCTTGGTAGACATTTGCCTTTGTTAAAATTAAGGATACTTTCTTTTCCGGGAAGTGGACCAGGGGACGACCGATTCAAAAAATCTTAGTTATTATGTGATTTGCTCGCAATTCGGTACCTTGGTAGACCTTTGCCTTTATTTAAATTTAGAATACTTTCTTTTCATGGAAGTGGACCAGGGACCGACCTTTTCAAAAAAACATTATTTATGATGCGATTTGCATGAAATTGGGTAGCAGACATTTGCCTTTGTTAAAATTAAGAATACTTTCTTTTCCGGGAAGTGGACCAGGGACCCACCTGTTCAAAAAATCTTATTTATTATTTGATTTGCTTGAAATTCGGTACCTTGGTAGACATTTGCCTTTGTTAAAATTTAGGCTACTTTCTTTTCCAGAAAGTGAACCAGGAACCAAACTGTTCAAAAAAAAACCTTATTCATTATGTGGTTTTCTTGAAATTTGGTACCTTGAAACCTTTGCCTTTGTTAAAATTAAAACTCTCTTTTTTCAGGAAGTGGATCGACCTATTCAAAAAATTCTTACTTATGATGCAATTTGCGGCACCTTGGTAGTCCTTGGCCTTCGTCAATATTAAGAATACTTTGCTAAAAACCTCTGCTAAAAAGATCACAATACCACAGGGTTTCAAATATTAAGAGGTTTTGACGATATCGGCCAAAAATAAGCACATTATAACCCATATAGATCCGTTATACTAAGTTTGATATATCCTTTACATGGCCCATCAGGCTTATATAGCTCTGTTCATAATAATAGAAGTGAAATTAAATTGGATATCGTTGGAAAAAAGAATAAGAAGCTTTGTTTTTAATAATTTTCATTTCAAATTTACCACATTCTATAAAAGAAACCACGTAATCAGAAATTTCAAAGTTTACACAAAGGACAGTTTACATCAAAATTTCAATATTTTTGGGAACCATTTTTAGAAAATTTTTGTGTACGCTGTTTTATTGCTCATTAAGTAAATGTTAGCACAATAATGTGCAAGTTGGAAGTTCCTAAAAATTTCCTCTGAATTTCTAGAGTTTTTTTGCCGAGGATTTTGCGTATTCTTTTCTATAGAAAGTTAAGTTTCGTTAATGTGTTGCATGGAAGAAAGTACTCAAGATACTTAAAAAAAACTTCTAAAAATTCATTACTGTGCTTCAATTTTGCGTACTCCAAAATTTTCTAAAAATTCTCCCCGAAAATATTGAAATTTTGATGTCAATTTTTCAAACTTAGATTAACTTTCCTGAACTTTGTGTAAACTTTGCAACTTCTTTTTATGTGGTTTCTGTTACAGAATTCGCTATTGTTTAAATGAAAATTATTTTTCCTACGGTTATCTTTATTCATTTATTTATTTCTTACAGCTTAATTAAGCCTAGCTTATACCTAATTACATTTCATTTATTATTTATTACTAGCTTATACCCGTGGGTTTCACGCCACATTTCTATCCATATATATAAAATTCAAATTATGTATATATGTATCTATAGACCGACTTGAAAAACTCCAGCCGGATGGGAGGTGCCACGCCCCATTTTTCGTTATCCCCATTTTTTTTTGGAAGTGGTAGGGATTAATCTTATATAGCCCCTTACCAAATTTCAGTGGTCTAACGTAAATACTTCCAGAGATACGGACTATAAACAATTCCATTTGTATGGGAGGTGCCACGCCTCCTATATATATCATGTAACCCCTTACCAAATTTTAGTGGTCTAACGTAAATACTTCCAGAGATACGGACTATGAAAAATTCCATTTGTATGGGAATATTTTTTAGCCCATGACCATCCCGGTAAGGTATCCAGTTCGTGTTTTAAAGTTGGTTACGATCGGTTTATACGTTTAGGACGCAAGTCGATCTATAGATACATATATATGTAATATTTAATGTGTTTATTTAATTAAGTTTGATTAAAATGTACGAAATATGTAATTTAATTGAATATTTCAGTTAGAAAATATATGAAAGTATATAATGAAAATTGACTGCTGGCTATCCGTTGCTAACTCTTCTTCGACTGACTCGTGTGCCAAGCCTTCGTGTTCGTCTCTCTTTTATGATCGTGGTTGCCACCCATCTCACACTAATCATGCTGCCATCTCACACTCGGTCATCCTGATAACTCATCTGCCTCAGATGATTCCACACCGTCTTCGTCACTTTCGTTTAACTCGTCTTCGGACATAATGAACCGCCAAAGTTTCATATTGTCTGCGCTTGTAGAAGTTTCTATAGGGCCTTGAAAATCGCCAGCCTTTTTCACGTCGTACCTTCCATTTTCTTTTACTTTTATAACTTCGTACGGCCCAATATACTTATTCGACAGCTTTTTCCCAGCTACGAATTGTGTAACTTTGATGGCGACTACATCTGTCACCCGATATCCATCATCTTTCTTGCGTCTTTTATCGAAATTTCGTTTGTAGTTTTCTTGTGCTTTGAGAATGTGTTCTCTGGCTTCCTGTCTAATTTTGTTGCGTTCATCTTGTAGATTCATCACCAGTTCTTCTTGTACTATAGCCCGTAAATCTCTGTCCGTTTCATTTCGCATTTTTACCCCAAATAGAACCTCAAACGGAGTAAATTTTGTAGAAGTGTGTACATGTGCGTTGATTACCCTTTGTACCATTGATAGATGTTTATACCACTTAGATGGGTCTGCGGCTGATATTTTCTCCAAAACGGATATTATTACTCGGTTAACCCTTTCTATCTGCCCGTTTCCCCTTGGCACCCCAGTTGTTGTTTGAACGTGTTCGATTTTATATTTCTCGCAAAACTCTTTAAACAATTTTGAGATAAACGCACCACCTTTATCGCTGATAATTCGTTGCGGGCAACCAAAAATTGCTACCCAAGATTCTAGGTTTCTTACAACCTCTACTGCATCTGCTGTTTTAGTTGGGTACAGCCATGTATATTTGGAGAACCCATCTACCATCGCAAATATATATTTATAACATTTTGCTGTAGCGTCCAAAGTACCCAAATGATCAATATGCAATGTAGAAAGCGGTGTGTCCCCTTTATCAATACAGTGTAAAAAATCTTCTTGGCGACCTAACTTACGGTTGTGCGTTATACACTCTATACAGTTGGATATTAGTTGTTTTACCTTTCTCTCTAAATGAGGTATATAATATTCTTGTTTTATTGCGTACATGGTTTTTTGTATACCCATGTGCCCGAAATTGTGCGCGATTCTTATAATCCCCTGTTCCATGCTTTTTGGGACAGCCAATAAGTCCTGCCCCTCAGTCTGTTTGTAGATTAGTTCATTTTTCATCTTAAAATCTCCATACTCTTTATTTTTTAAAATCTCAGCAATCGCTTTCAACATTTCATCTTTATGTTGTGCGTTCCGAAGTTGTGCTCGTGTCTCTGAAGTTACAATCATCGTAGAGTACCGGCTAAGACTGTCTACATGTCGCATTCTGCTGCTTGCGCGATGTTCCATATTGAATGAAAAATCCTGTAGATGCATTAACCACTGCACGACTTGTCGAGGAACGTCCTTCTTGTTTGCGGTTTGCTTAAATGCTGCACAATCGGTCACTAAATCAAAAGTGATACCCAGCACGTAATGCCGCAACTTTTTCGTAGCCAAATAAGCAGCTTTTACCTCTAAGAAATAACTATGAAGGGCCTCCTCTTGCTTCGTGGTCGTTTTGCTAAAGAAATATACCGGGTGCCATTTGTTATCATGCATTTGCAGCAACGTTGCTCCAAACCCACTCTTAGAAGCATCAATGTGCAACTGTGTCCTGGGCTTGTAATTAAAAATCTTCAATACTGGCTCTTGCATTAGCGCCGACTTCAACTTTTCAATGGCTTCTAACTCTTCATTCCCAATTCGGAATACAACATTTTTTTTCAGTAAGTTTGTTAAGGGTCTAGCCAAGATCGCATAACGTTCTATAAACTTACGAAAATATCCAGTGAGCCCCAGAAAAGCTTGTAGTCCTCTCACATTTTTCGGCACAGGAAAATTTTTGACAGCTTTAATTTTTTCCTGCCCCGGCCAAACAAGTCCGTCTTCAATTTCATGACCAAGAAAAACAATTTTTGTCTTTAAAAACTTACACTTCGCCCAGTTAATCTGTAGCCCGGATTTCTGAGCTTGGCCAAGTACCGTTCTCATATTCTCTAAACATTCTTCAGCTGACTTTCCAAAAATAACTATGTCATCTACGTACATCTCCATCACACCTTCATTAACCAATTGCCTGAAGACATACGCAATAAACCGTGCGAAAACTGCAGGTGAATTGCAAAAACCAAAGGGCGCTTTATTAAATTCAAACAGTCCCTCTCTGGTCACGAATGCAGTATATTTGCGGCTTTGTTCTTCAACTTCGACGTGAAAAAACCCATTCTTCAAGTCCATAACCGTATAATACTTCGCAGCCTGCAACTTTCCTATCACATCTTCTACAACTGGTACCGGATATCTATCTTTCAGCACCAAAGTATTTAGCTTTCGAAAATCCACGCACAGTCTATGAGAACCATCTTTCTTTTTTGCCAAAACTATCCTGCTAGCAACATCTGAAGAGGATTGTCGCACTATACCTTGCTTTAACCATTCGTTGACCTGACTCTGTACAATTTCTTGCTGTGCTGGCGACAATCGACTAGGACTTTCATAAAAAGAAATATTGCTACCACTGGGTATGATACTGAGCTTTACAGGGCAATGCGGCTGAGAATCTGATGGTTTATAAGCTTTTATGATTTCGACAATTACAGATTTATATCTTGACTCTACATCGAGATCAATTTCATTCTCCACTATGTTATAAATATTGTACTGAACTTGCTCTTCCGTTGCCCGTTCATTAGATTGTGTAAATCTGTATCCATCTTCGCTTAAAATGACCGTGAATTTTTGTAAAAAATCGAATCCGATAATTGCGTCAACATTCATATTAGCCTCCGGTACTATTAAAAAGGTATGTCGTGTTCTTAGATTATCTACTTCTACTTCCGCCTCAAACTTGCCTAAAACTGACGTGGCAAAGTTCCCCAACCCGTATAATTTTGCATAACTTTTTTGCATTAAACATGTACTAGAATTTTCTTCATATACGCCTTTGCGCATCAAACATGCATCAGCCCTCGTAATCAACAAGACAAGAAATTTTACAGTCATTTATTTTCAAAGATTTGGTTCGATTTTGACTCACCACATTAACGCTCATTTTTACTTCAGGACAATTACTCGCCATATGTCCCGACCCATTACATTTGAAGCATTTTGTTGGCTCTTTGCAATCAGCTTGTTAGTGCTGTGCTGAACCACAGTTGAAGCAGTGTTTAGTCACAGCCCCTTTGTCGTTCACATCTTTTTTGTCTTGCTCCACTTCACGTTGCGTTGTCTGTTGTCGTTTATTTGCCGCGCCGCCTTTTCCCATAGATTTAATTAACTCGTACCGCTTGATCAACTCCTTGAATGATGGCGCACTGTACAGCGGATACCTTAAATCTTCACGCAAATGTATACCATCAACGATATACCTTATTACCGACTCATCGTCAACACTTCCCAAAGCAGCAATCTTCCTCATGTTCAAAACATACTCATGGAAAGTCTCCAAAATCTTCTTTCGTCTCTCTCTCAACATATTGTGTACTTCGCTACTGCTTAAATTTCGGTCGAATTCTTCTATCAATGCTTTGCACAAAGTTTCGTATGTTGCCACTGCCACTGTTTCCAATAGCAGCTTTGCCGTGCCCTTCATCTTATTGCGCGCATTAACATACTTTTGCTTTTCTGTTAATCCGTATGCTTCCGCATTTTCATTGAAGTTATTAAGCCACTGACGCACAGGAATAGATGTGCCATCATAATCAGGCACTACTTTTGCAAAACTTTCAACTGTTATGCTACTTTTATTGCTTTGCTCAATACTTTGCGTCAAAGCTTTGAGTAACTCGATAAATTCGCTGCTACCACCACCACTTGTTGCCATCTCCGTATTGTTTTCAGTATTATTATCTGCCATTTCAACGATCGCTGTTTTTAATTTCGCTACTTCTATATCTGCTGTTGCTTTTGTGTGCACTGCTTCTACTTCTGCTGCTGTTTTTGTGTTCACGGCTTTTACCTCTGCTGCTGTTTTTGTGTGTACTGCTTCTACTGCTATTTTTTACTTCGCTGCCTCTGCCTCTGTTGCTGCTATTTCTTTTATTTCGTTTTCCTCTTCGATTTTGCTATCTATTTTGCTCAGCTCAACTATTTCTGCTTCAGTCGCTGCTTCTACGAATTCCATACGTTTCGCTGTTGGTGTGTTACGCTGTTCTGTCGCTTTCCTTGTTCGTTGCTGCCTTCCTTTTTTCGCAGAATGAACCAATAGCATTATTGATCAGCTTTCAACTATGTGCGTTCAAAAGGTTGAGCCCCCATGTAATATTTAATGTGTTTATTTAATTAAGTTTGATTAAAATGTACGAAATATGTAATTTAATTGAATATTTCAGTTAGAAAATGTATGAAAGTATATAATGAAAATTGACTGCTGGCTATCCGTTGCTAACTCTTCTTCGACTGACTCGTATGCCAAGCCTTCGTGTTCGTCTCTCTTTTATGATCGTGGTTGCCACCCATCTCACACTAATCATGCTGCCATCTCACATATATATATACATACATAATTTGAATTTTATATATATAGATACACTTAAAAATGTATACAGATTGCCAATTAATAGAGATCATTGACCTGAGGCTTTCAGATCATACCAACACAATGATAATCCCAGTTGGCTGCAGAGTACAGGCCGTCTAGGCGTGTGAAGCGAGAATAGTGAATGAATTAATGAATGAATAATTTTATTTGCTTTTCATATATAAAAATTTTACAAGTTATTAAATACAACCCGCGAAGCTGTAAAGCTTGTATGCGGGTATGCATTATTAATAATATAAATAAGGAGTATAACTACACAAATAAGTATAAATTTACAAAGTGACTTATTTTATATTGTTTATGTTTTTAATTGATGTGGACACAAGAATAAATAGAATATTATAGCTAAAGATTAGATTAAAATACTATTAATGTAATGTTCTTAAAATTAATTAAAAATGAAATTAGAGCTAAAATGAAAATGAGAATCAGAATTAAAATTAAAATAAGATTAAAATTTTATTTAGGATTGATAAGAAAAATTTAAGTGAAATTAAAAATAGAACAACAGAAAATCTACAAATGAGCCGTTCAGTGGGCAAAGCGACCAACTCCACTTCCCTCCAGAAGCCATCCCGATAAACGCCACGCTCTATTGCTATGCTGGTCACTTATTGTTTTTTGCGGCATTGTACAACAGTATAATACAAATAAAACACCACAACAACAATAAGTGAACAGCATAGCATCAAAGCATCACGCTAATCAGAACGCCGAAATGCCAAAAAACCGTTTACAATAAACTTTTAATATGATTCGTCAAAAGATTTTTTCGCTTGACTGTGTTTCGTAGGTTAGTAAGCTCTACTGGTAGTTCATTAAGAAATGATGGGAGCAGTACTGATAATGTATTCTTGGAATAGTTGTTTGAAAATTTAGGCACTACGAGTCGGTTTCCTAAGCGTCTTCGACTACCATGATTGTGAGCAATGGTTGTTTTGAGTAAATTTTCATCATAAAACTCGTTAAGAAATGTTATTTTATAGATCGACTTAACATCAAGTAATTTTAAGGCTGAATTCAATTGGATATTGGGAGTATATATATATTCTTTTTCTTCGCAAGTATCTTTAAGCTATAATTTTGGCTTTGTTGAGGTATCCTACAGTATGTTGATGATCCCCATGCGGTGATTCCATGTCTTAAGAACGACTCCGACAGGGCTAAATACGCTTGGAGCAATACATCATAATTCATGCAGAAACTGAGATGATTTAGGAAGTAGGATGTGGACCTTAATTTTTTTTGAAGATGTGATATTTGAGCATTCCATTTAAAATGTTCTTCGAGAATAATACCGAGGTATTTATATGTATCAACGGTTTCTATATTCACTTGACAGTCGCATTGTGTTTGGTTGCTATGCAAGCAATCATAACTATGAAATATTAGCCGAATTGTTGCACGGGATATATGCGGAGGTCTTATATGCATTAGTTTGGTCTTAGTCGCGTTTATTGCCAGACCACTATCGTGAGCCCACTTGGTTACTACATCTAGCTTTCTTTGCATGATGCTCATTACGGTAGAGATATCTCTGTGCGGTACTGCAATCGCTGTATCATCTGCGTAGGCGAATACTTCACAGTTTTTGAGGGCTCTAAGCATACTGTTTGCGTAAATTATATACAGAATAGGACCTAGTTTTAAACCCTGTGGGACTCCGTACGATAATGTTTTATGTTCGCTATATTCATTTTGTATTTTTGCACTATAACTCCTTAGCTCTAGATAGCTTGCGAACCATTTTAGGCAATTTCCCCTTATCCCTGCGTTTTCTAGCCCCTCAAGTAGCCTTTTATGCGATAAAGTATCAAATCCTTTGCTGAAGTCCATAAATAGTGCAAGGACGTGGTAACTTTTTCCTAGGTTTTCATTTATTTGGCTGGAAAATTTGTCTAGTAGCTGGTTTATGTTCTTATTTTTTTGGAACCCATATTGACTCTCGTCGATAACTTTATATTTTACTATAAACTCTGTTAGTCTGCTTACAATAACTTCTTCCATAATTTTTTCGATAACCGGTAATATAGCTATTGGTCGATAGTTACGTGTATCAGATTTAACTCCAGCTTTAAAGATAGGCTTTGTGCATTGGGTTATACTAAGGTTAATAAGCTTTGCTATTATAGGGGCTAAAATAGGCACAAGTAATTTAATATCTTTTGGCCGAATTCCGTCAGATCCAGGACCCTTGCTTTCATCAAGCTTTTGTATAATAGTAAATATCTCAATAGCACTAGTTTCTTCCATAAATATTGAATTTGATATCTTATATGGTGATGGATTTGAAGCCGCGATACCACAATCATGAACTGCTTCTTTCACTTCCTCAGAAAAAGTTGATGCAAAATTATCGCAAATGGTTTTGGTGTTAATATTTTTGAAGTTTTTCATAACATGATCATCCGGACTTAAGCTCTTTCGGCCAACAATCTCGTTAACTAGCTGCCAAGTTTTTCTTATATCATATTTGTATTCTATAAATTGACCTTGATAGTAATTATTCCTAGTTCTTTAAATCTCATTATTAACGTGATTTCTAAACCTTTTGTATTCGACTTCTAGTTTTTGGTCCCGTGGCCTTCCCTTCCACTTTCTGTACAGGGTGGCGCAAAAGTAATCCTCCTATCAGAAAATGCTATAAATTTTGCGATTGGCCCCTAAAGTCAGTTCTGTTTTGACATTTGTGTAGTAAACACATGCGAAATACACGTTAATAAACAATGTTATGCTACACTGCTCCAGAACGCGGAATATTGCTGACTATTTATTTCGGTCGGTGAAAAACGGTTACTCTCTCTCTAAACGGTTACTGCCCAAAAGTAATCCTCCTATCAGAAAATGCTATAAATTTTGCGATTGGCCCCTAAAGTCAGTTCTGTTTTGACATTTGTGTAGTAAACACATGCGAAATACACGTTAATAAACAATGTTACGCTACACTGCTCCAGAACGCGGAATATTGCTGACTATTTATTTGACCAATAATCGGTCGGGGCCAAACGGTTACTGTGAATGGTGAGCGCTACAGAGCAATGATCAACGAGTTCTTTTTGCCGCAACTTGATGAATTGGGATTGGAAAACATGTGGTTCCAACAAGACGGTGCAACAGCACACACTGCACGTGCCACAACCGATATGCTGAACATCGGAAGCTTACTTTTGCGCCACCTTGTATAATTTATCTCTTTTTTTACATAGAGGTTATAGTTCGCTTGTCAACCATACATTAGTTTTTCTTGGTGCATTAGTTCTTGGGGTAACATACGAGTTCTCATAGGTACGTCTGAAATTACCTAGTATCTTTTCACACATATCGTCTACGGTAGTTGACCTAAAAGTGTCATCCCAGTTTACCTTCATTATCTCTTCACAGAATTTTTTGTTTCCTATTACCTTATGTACTACACTTTTTTCTTTGGGGTGTTTATCACGCTCATTGAAAGATAAACCGCATATTATAGAGTAATGATCTGTTATATTTGTTTGTACTATTCCTGACATAATGCCAATGGCCCTACTCTTTACAAATATATGATCGATGCACGTATGAGAGTCTCTTTTTACATCAACCCGTGTATAATCATTTATACATTTTTGCATACCACGCGATGAGAGCAGATCAAGGTAGAGATTCGCATTGCCGTTATCAGCATCAAGTATGTTTATATTGATATCACCAACCACTATTGTGCTTTCTTCTTTGTTTATATTTTTTAATGTGTTATCAAGTTCTTCCATAAAGGTACGAACGTTGTTTTGCGGGGGTCTGTATATAGCGTGCAGTGTGCATGGATGGCTGTTGTTGTTAAAGGTTAATCGTATTTCAATAGTTTCAAACGAGTTAGTGCAATATAAATTTCGCTTATAACATATGTTCTCTTTCACGTACGCTGCTATCCCTCCCCCGCTTTTCTGGCTTCTATTAAGGAATTCAACTTTGAATCCAATGATAAGAAACAGGTTTTGTTCATCATTCTTTATGTTCGTTTCAACTAGTACCAATATGTCAATGCTATCAATAATTTTATCAATTTCTACTTGGAACGCGTTAAAACGAATGTTTAAACACGCGCATTTAATATCATAATTTAAAAAACTGTTTGCATCGACTTCTGCAAATGATTTAAAAATTGTTGTTGTTGTGTTTTTCATTAGAAAATAACTAGTATTGAAAGTCTACAAGTTAGAAAATTGAATTAAAAAATTTAGCAATTAATAAAAGAAATTGATATGAAAAATTATTTAATGGAAAATTTTAAAGTCCTAGTGTTTAAATAATAATAGTTAATAAATAAAAAATTGTTAAAGGAAAACTAAGCTGGAATTCATTGTATTATTGAAAGCCTTTTATAAAAATTAGATGGTTAGGTGAGTGGAAGCGTAAGAAACTAGCTGATGGATTCAACATCTGCCTCAGAGTTTATACAAGTGATTTTATTATTTTCATCCTTTCTAGCTAAAATAAGCCCCTCCTTTACCCATACAAATTTCCAGCTCGACGCCTGTGTTTTGTTTCTTGTGGCCCATAGCAGTCGGCGTTTTGATCTTCTGCCTGTTGGCTGGAAGATGATTTGACCTTTGCCTGCATTTGTGGCATCTCCAATTTCTGCGCCGCTCTGCATTCATGGCCATGTAGGTAGTTTCGGATACTGTACACCATGTTGAGAAATGATACACGCCATTACACTGCATGCACGTAACATGATCACTATTGGCGGGCAACGGCTTTGCACATTCGTCACACGAAATTGTTGTTGTATTCATTATTTTTGTTTTGTATGTGAAGTTTTATTTTATTATGAAAGTTTTTGTAATTTTTTCAGTTGATTAATGGCAGACCACGTGAAAATGCGATCACACAGAGTTCACTTAACTTCTTAAAATTTAGCTGAGTTTATTTATTTTTGTGTTTGGTTTCGAAACTTAATTTTTCTTATAATTATTTTGGGAGCCTGAGTTAAACACGTCCACTTGCTGTCACATCTGGGTGGCGATGCACTGTTATATGAGAGCGATGCGTACCAGTATGAGTTTCGGCAACCTTCTGTGCGTGACGTGTGGCGCTGTGTCGTACCGTATATAGTTCGTATGCACTGTGTAAATTGTTCTGAAAGTCAGACACTATAGCCCTTAAATTGGAAGGGTTCTACAATAGTTATACAATTTGCGTTTGAATTCATTAATATTACAAGATTTAACATTGTTAACATTATAGCCTTAAACCCTTGTAATATAAATTTCATTTATGTGCTTCTGTCCTGTACGCAGGTAGGGTGAAATCATTTTTGTTTCTAGTGTTTACGGAGTGCACATTTCTTACATATTTAATGTTATTCTTCAAATAATCTTGCAAATTAACTGCTATTATATTTTTAATAATTTGCGTTGTGTAATAAAATAGTTGTTGTTTAACACTTAACCAATAAGAGGGGAGAGCATATCTCTAATCTCTCACCGAGGATAAACCTCATGGCTCGGTTCTGTTTTTTTTTTGCAGCTTGTAGATTTGGCTGCCTCTCATTATTAATGGTGCTCTAATTATTTTATATGGAAGGGTAAATCACAATAGATGTACAAAAATATGTGTACACTGGGATTCTCTTTTTGAAATAAGTCAATAACGAGTCCGGTTCCAAGCAGTATTAGTTCAGGCCGTAACAGGTTACATAAAGTTATTGGATTCTACTAATTAAGAATTTACTCGTTTTTTAATTATGGAGATTCTTCCTGTTAACTTTAGCTATGTAACTCAAGCAGCACAATTTCGACAATTATAATAAAAGTGGGTGTGCGGGGATTCTCGTGAAGATAGTATCAGTAACACACTAGATTTCAAACAAATTTATTATGCTAAAGGTTTAAGTTAAACCTGTTAAAAGGACCATTTGCAAGTTAAATTCAGAACTAGCAGAGATTTTGATAAAGCATTTCATACACATATAAAAGTTGGGAGTGGTTACTTCTTGATTCCACACATTTTCGGTAACAAAATTTGCTATGCCAACTGAAAGTAGTATACCAAATTTCATTCTGTCTCCAATAAGCTGGTATTTTTTTGTATATCAAGGAATAGTCCTTTCTAACATCTTTCGACGTTTCTGAGACCAAAAGTCTATTTTTATACCCCGGTGCACTAGTTACGGTTGTAATCATCTATGTTCCGGACCGTTTTGAACCAATGTTAATTGCTTTTTGAACCAACTTTTTGCTCATACATATATATTTTCTGTGTTTCTTATAAGCAGAGCTCGGAATTGTATACCAGTGCATATTTTTAATTGATATCATAGAAACCCCGGACCAAGTTCTATGCTGTTTATGTAATGCAAGGATTTAATATATCGCTAGTAGGTTTTACATATTTCCACATTTTTTGTATATTTTCATATTTTATGAATATTTTCATAAAATTTGGTATATTTTTTGCATGTTTTTCTTATATTTTTAGCATATTTGGTGAATATTTTTAGCATACTTGCATAATTGCAATCTTCTCACTTAGAACTACATACTAAAGCCTGGGTATGCCGATCAGATGAAATCACTAACGATCCAAGAACAATTTGTTCAACCTGTGGTTGGCCAATGACTTCTACAAAGGGCATGCCTTGGTCAGCACGTGGAAGACCAAGTAATAGAACTTACATACATACACGTCGTTGCCGATACTGTCCCATATCCTAAAATATTCGGTGCGGTGGGCTACCACGACTGTCACTAAAGCTCAAAGCCTTGGTACGTCTTTAAATCACCAGCTGGCTCTTCTTGGGGAAGAGATAAAGAAATAGTCATATAAACGTACAAAGCAGTCGACCAGTAGGTCACGAGTAACGCGGGCCTGTCAAAACACTTACCCATGAATTGCCATGCTTATGACTCCTATATTGCGAGAAAAAAGGGATCAATGCTATGCACCGTTTGATCCGAGCCTTCTGAACAGCAACGAAATAAAATCCACAAAAAATGCGTAAATTAATTTATTAAGCTCGAACCAACCTCGAGCAAATTCGATTTGGATATTGAATAACTTTAAACTCTTCTACAAATGGGAATGGAAGCCCCCTGGAAGAATTCGTGAGGCAACTTTTGAAAAAGAAAACTACCGAGGTAATCTGGGAGACTCCTCATAGTGCGATATGCATCCAGGGGCATTCCATAATCAGGGGTCCCATCGCCTCTATTGTGGAACATAAAAGTTAACACCGTACTTCTGAACCTGGAAAATACCGGCGGCAAAGTCATTGTCTATGCCACAACTGGAACCAGCATGTTGAGGACATATCCCAGAAGGTAATCACTGCCCTGTATGCATCCAAAGCAGACCTGACTGTACACCACTGTAGTAAGATCTATCCTCTTCTATGGTATTGCTGTGTGGTGGCCTGCACTTGAGCGAAGTAATAACTAGGCAGGACGAGCAGAATACAGCGGTCGGCGGCAGTGCTTACAACGCGGGCACTTCCATCCCCGCCCACAAGAGCTTTGGAGGTTATGCTCAACCTACTTCCGGTTAACCTGTATGGAAAACTCCAAGCAAGCTATAGCGCAGTCCGACTGAATGTCGTTCAGCGCTAGAACGACACCAGATTTGGAAATGCAAGCATTCTGAATACCATACAGTCTGCAGGTTGTAGACTACACTACACCAACCTTATCTGATTCCGACAACAAGTTCTCTACTAGAATCCTTGAGAGCCACGAATGGGAGTACGTCCATATTCTGAACCCACAATTAACGTGCATTTTCACGGATGGCTCTAAGCTTAACTTCAAGGAGGGTAGCCGCGTCTAATCGGAGGATCTATAAATCTTGTTAGGCATTAGACTACCGAGGACGTTGCGGTGGCTGCTCTCTAAAAACTGCACAACCGTGTCAATATACTGCGACAGTTAAGCAGCAATCAAAGCCCTGCAGGGTAGCAACACTACGTCGAAGGTAGCACTCGACTGCAGCCAATCGCTTAATGAACTAGATGCGATATGGGTCCCAGGCCACAATGGCATACCTGAAAACTATGGTGCCGACGAGATGGCGACGAAGGCCGCAGAGCAAGCGGAGGTGAACCAGAAAAAGAGCATTGCTACCAAGCACTGGCTCCTACGCGAATTCGAGGAAAAGCAAATTCTAGATAGACATTGGAAACCACATGTGAGTTGTCCAAGCAAACGAGAGCCCGCGTCTGTGGGAAACAGACCGAGTCTATACTCAGCCTCAAAAGGCCTCCCTAGACCCCTTGATTGGGGCACTCACGGGACATCGTCTAATAGGAATACATGGTTAACGCATGGGGGTCCCATAGAATGACTTCTGTGGTAGCTGGAGGGACGAGGGAAATTAGAAAGAATTGAACACTTCCTCTGCAGTTGCCGCGCACTGGCTAGGACTCGGTCGAAGTGCCTAAACAAGTGCTCAATCATTAGTTTAGTGCACCGCATAAGTGTGCCTCTCGGCTGAGCAGACAGGCCGCCACCTTAACCTAACCTAACCTGTAAATCTCAGGATTGGTAAGGAACCCCTTTGATTTCGTCCCAATATAAATTAAACAACGCCATTGGGCCTGATAACCTTTTTTCCGGTCGAAAACAGTAATTAGTCTTCCCGGTGGCTAAGCGATATGCTGGCTCAAATTAATGTTACAAAAACAAAAGCCACAAATCTTCCTATAGTTTCTTGCGTTCATAAATTTTGGATATTTTTTACATACTTTTGTCAAATTTTTTTCATATTTTTAGCATACTAAAAAAACAAAATTTGTATTTATGCCTACATTTGGGGGTAAAACAAAAGCCAAAGTGCTTCAAGTGTATAGGGATTGCGCAACACTGCTCATTATAAAAAATATCGTTTGGCACTAGATAAAGTGCGGTTCGAATATAGATCGATATACCATGGCTTTATATCTTTTCTTTAGATAGTTATTCTTTAGATATTTCTGATTAACCTTATGCCTGATTACATAAGTGCAGAAAAATAATGTTACGCTTTATAAGTGCAATATGGCTTATTTAACGCCTAACATTTTTGGTGGGTGCGAATACGCATTACAACGCGTCGTGCTGACGCCAACGCTGAATGCTGTGATACATTTTTTCAGTTTTCTTCAGAAACAGACATTGCTCTTTCGCTTTTGATGGTGTTATTGTTGCTTTCATTGTGAGTGTTGCTAGAATTCGAATAAATTTTATGAAGTTTTGGAAAAAATTATTGTGAATGTTAATGCAATTAATATTGTTTGCGCCGTGTATAACTGACTAACAACTTTTGCTGTCTTAACGATTCTCCAGAATAAAATTTTTATGAGTGCTGAAAAAAATGCAATTTACAAGATTTTTACATTTTATTGGGTTTTAATCTTCTCTTCAATTTGCTCCCAACAATTGGTAAAAGCTTTGGTTCTCGTTATAGATTCCTTTATTACAAGTTAGTGGGGTGCTATATCCCTTTAATTGTTTGTATGTCCCGCTAAGGATTCGTGAAGATGCGGTATGTGACCTGAGCCCTTACTGCTTTTTTGTACTACTTATTAACTTTTATTCCGTAAACAGATTTCTACGTAATTTCTTCGTTTCACAGTTGCTTATAAATTGCAAGTGTACTTCATAGGCGAAAACGATTTAGAGGCTGATAGGCGATGCGAAACTGTGCAAGGTGTTGAAAGAGGTACAGTAGTAAAACTTCAAAAATTTTTGCATGATCACAACGTGTTAGTTCGCGAATTTAAAACCGCTCTGGAGAACATGCCGGAGGAGAATTGCAAGATTATCATCCACGCGGATCATGTAACTAGCAGTCAACACGCAGGCCGACATAATGCTCCAGCTCTAAAAGAAATCGCTGCTGTGATCACAGGCGCTGATTCGATTGCTCCCAGGGATATCGTCCTACGAAAACATGACGACACTCTCACTAGGATCGCTGACACGCATAGATTTTATTACGCCTTATAACATCCTTTGATGTTTTGGAAGGGGCAAGAGGGATATCATATAAATATTCCCCAGACAAGTTCAACAACTGGACAATCGAATTTCAGTAAAAAGGTTTCGCGCAAGGATTTCTATGCATTTTGATGTTTCGCGAAAACGATTTAAATTTGATATTGCGGTATAACGTAGTTCTGTCCCAATTTTTAGTAGACATGTTCGTAAAGATAGAGAGTGATCGGCTGAGATACATAACGTTAAACCAAAAAAAACTTCGTAGAGAGAATTATGTACATCTGCAAGATGCAGTAGCGAATGACGCCAATGTTAACGCAACAGACCTGGGCCAATTGTAATCCTTCAGTCATCATTTATTAATAGTATACGTTATCTACATGAATACACCCAAGATGCGTTTACCTACGTTCGGAATTATGGGCGACCGGACTTATTCATTACGCTAACGTGTAACCCCAATTGGACCGAGATCAAAGAGGAATTGATGCATGGACAGAAGCCGGCGGATAGTCACGATATCATCGCGGGAGTATTTAGATCGAAGGTACGAAAGCTACTGTCTCTTCTAAAAAAATTTTGAATTTTTTGGGAAGGTGCAGTGCTTTATGTACTCGTTCGAATGGCAAAAGCGCTGCTTACCCCATGTGCATTTACTACTCTGGTTGAAGGAAAAGTTATGGCCAAGTCATATCGGTGATCTGATATCAGCGGAACCGCCCGACTTGAATGCTGTTTAATACTGTCCTTAAGTGTATGGTCCAGGGTCTCTGTGGAGTGTTTAACCCTTTATCTCCGTGTATGAAAGATGGGAAATGTGTTAAGAAATACCCACGAGCATTTTTCAAAGAAACCCAAGCGAATGAAAATGGGTATCCGTTGTATAGACGAAGCGCCCCACATGTTGAAGGTCGGACGGCTATAGTTAAAGTTGGAGATGCTCAAAATGTCGTAGTGGAGAATAGATTCGTGGTCCCATACTCGCCACTTCTGATCAACATTTTTAATGCCCATATTAGTGCGGAGTTCTGTAGCTCAGTTCCGGCGAACGAGTGTACTTTACGGAACCCAACATTCCCGAAATAATAGCCAAACCACTTAAAATCACTCTTACCCCGTTTTTTTTTCAACTATATCAGACCATCGAGTATGAGCGCTCATTACTATACGTTGAGGTTCCTATACATTATACATGGAATACGTCACAAATGAGTGAAAAAGGTACACCCGTCCAAGGCTGGCATGGCGTTTAAGCATCAGTAGCCCGTTTCTGTAACCTTTCGATAAGAATTTTAACGCAAGGTGCAACCCTGTTATGTAGTTATGGCTCAATAGTGTTTCTATAAGTGTGGTAAAAATGTATTTTCGTTATGGGTTTCGATAAAAATAACGATGCCTATAATGGCAGTGATAACAAGTGTAAAATCCAAAATAATTGCATTATGTGCAAATTTTTTATGTTATTAATATTTACTAAAAATTAATTGTTATAAAAAAATAAAAACAAAAATAAAATGTAAGAAAAAATAGAAAAAAAAAATAAAAATGTTGCCATGACTCGAACTCGATTCTCCCGCTAGTTAGAGCAATATCTTATCTACTAGCCTATTGAGACCATTGTGCTGTGTGCGTCAATTGTTTTATTTGTCACCTAGGCCTTTTTGTCTATAATTTTCTCATTTTTACATAACACACCACGAACATATCGCAAGGTGAATTTTTTTTATACAGAAACGATTTTCATTACGAAATCTTTACAAGCCATGCGATACATAATCATTCGAAAAGTTATAGAACCGAGCTACAGATCCGTTAGGTAGAATGTACACAATGAATCCAAAGCAGTTCGCATGTTTCTGTGTACGATAAAGTCTGACCCGACTACGGGGACCTACCAGTTTTCCGTGGATATGCGAAAAAGCTACATTCAGGGATGCTTGCGAAGCGTTAGGCCTCTTAGAAGTACTTGCGAAATTTCTAGCCCTCTGCAACTTTGGGAAAAATACAAAATGGACCTATCAGAAGATATTGCAAACAGTTTCGAAGAAAACGCAACTGACGAAATATTAAATGAATCATTAAAAATCATTGAAGATAAAATTTGTTCCATATCAAGCAAACGAATGTCAGATTTTGGCATCGAACAGTGGAGCTTTACAATTATGTGCATAGAGATTTGAATTATGATACAGATGCCTTGGCTGCTCAAGTCATACAAGCAGAGCCCTTGCTGTAACCAGAACAAAAAATTGTTTTTAATAAAATTGTCGATCGGGTGAATAGTGGGGAAGGTGGCCTCTATTTACTAGATGCACCATGAGGAACTGGTAAGACATTTTTCTTGAATTTGTTGCTGGCGCAGTTGCCCAAGGATAAGAATGTTGTCCTAGCAGTGCATTCGTCAGGAATAGCCCCTGCCCTGATAAGCGGTGAGAGAACGGCCCCTTCAGTATTTAAACTCTCCTGAAATCTGGTCAATCAGGAATTACCCACTTGCAACATAAGCAAAAGCAGTGGTTGTGGCATCATGTTACAAAATGCAAAAATGTCACACAAGCATGCGGTTGAGGCACTTGACCGCAGCTTGCAAGTTATTCGTGGGTCTCAAACGTTAATCTTTGGAATTGTTGTCTTGCTCGCAGGAGACTTCCGACAGACGTTGCCAATTATCCAGCGAGGCACTCCAGCGGACGAAATCAATGCGTGCCTTAAGGCCTCACCATTATTGCGAAATGTAAAAATTTGCAATATTATAAGCTCAGAAGAGAGTCTCATAAAACAAATCTTTCCAAATTTGCAACAAAATCTTCAAAAAGAGGATTGGCTCTGTGAACGGGCGATATTAGCTCCCAAAAATGAAACTGTAGGAAATATAAATAAAACAAGTAAGAAACGCACTGTCTTCGAATATGCCGATGGCTTTATACCTTTTATAAATACGCATCGTGGGTTTAAGTGTCCGATCCTTACTTACGAGATGTACAACCTCTGCAGAATCTGATGGTCTTACCCTGTTAGTTTGAAGATACAGGGTGGCGCAAAGGTTATCCTCCTATCAGAAAATGCTATAAATTTTGCGATTGGCCCCTAAAGTCAGTTTTGTTTTGACATTTGTGTAGTAAACACATGCGAAATACACGTTAATAAAGAACGCGGAATATTGCTGACTATTTATTTGACCAATAATCGGTCGGGGCCAAACGGTTACTGTGAATGGTGAGCGCTACAGAGCAATGATCAAGTTCTTTTTGCCGCAACTTGATGAATTGGGATTGGAAAACATGTGGTTCCAACAAGACGGTGCAACAGCACACACTGCACGTGCCACAACCGATATGCTGAACATCGGAAGCTTACTTTTGCGACACCTTGTACATAGCCCCGTTTATATGAAAAATCGAATCTTGATGATTTTCTCTATACACATTACATACAGGGTGGCTGATGAATTTTGCTACATTAAGAAACTCAAATAATTTTTTTTTCAGTGTATGGAATTAATTTTTCTTTTATTCATGTTAAAGCTCATTACATTTTATTAAATATAGCTTAATTAATTTTAAAAATAATGGAATTTAAATGCCCCCCCTGCTCGTCGATGCATGTGCGGCATCTTACCAAAAAGTTGTTCATTACTGCTTGGAGAGTTGAGACAGGAATAGCCGCAATTGTTTCTCGAATGGATTGCCTTAGTTCATTCAAATTTGTTGGTTTTGCTTTGAAGACTTCCTGTTTGCAATAACCCCACAAGAAAAAGTCAGGTGCAGTAAGGTCAGGCGACCTGGGTGGCCAACGGAATGTGGAGTTTCTGGATATCAGCTTATTGGGAAATTTTCGTCGCAATTCTGTCATAACAGGTTGCGCTATATGGGGAGCTGCACCATCTTGCTGAAACCACACAGAGTTGAAAGAAATTCTCATTCGGCGTAATTCTGGATAGAAAAACTCTCTCAACATGCTCAAGTAACGGTCTCCAGTAACCGTAACGGTGTGACCGTTTTCTTCGAAGAAGTAGGGCCCGACAATGCAGCGTGATGAAACTGCACACCACACTGTGACACGAAGTGGATGCAATTCCGTCTCATGGAGTATCTGTGGGTTGGAAGCACTCCATATTCGACAATTTTGTTTGTTTATGTTGCCGTTTAAATCGAAATGGGCCTCGTCAGACATGAAAAGACAGTTCAACATGTTTCCATCCTCTTCCACCATTTGAAGTATCTTCTGGCAAAATTCCAAGCGAATCGGCAAGTCTGCAGCGTTCAGTTTGTTGGCCATTTGAATTTTATATGGGAATAAGTCCAAATCTTTGTGCATAATTGACTGTAATGACTGTCTGCTTACGCCCATTTGAGCAGATAAGCTTCTTGTCGAAACACGTGGATTGTTTTGTATGGCAGCAGCTACAGCAGCGATTGTTTGCTCCGTTCGAACTGAAGGGTTTCGATGGTAAGGTCTTCTGTTGACTGTCCCATGCTCGGCAAAATTGTTTACAAGTCTTATTATGGTCCATCTGCTCGGAGGATTGCCGCCAAACGTGCGCCTATACTCTCTTTTAACCGAAACTACGGACTCCAGTGCGTGATAGCGGCGGACAATCCAAATTCTTGTTTCAGTGTCCCAGTTATCCATTTTTGTTAAACGTAAAAGTCAATCTGCAAAATAAAAAAAAAATTTACCAGATTCATTAAATAGAAAAAAAGTTATTTAATTTTTTTTGGTAGCGGCTTTCATTAGCCACCCTGTATATGAGTCTGAAGTAAGGCTTACGTAAGGTTTTATAATAAGAATATCTCTGAGTAACATCATTACGTATGAGTCTGATAGGTCATGTAAAGTAATCCCGATGTAATAAATCCTTATTATAAGAAAAGTGAATAAGGGAACTTAGTGTAAGGGATCTCATGGGTTATAATATTCGTTTTATGGTCGATATCGCCAGAACGTTTAAATATATAAAAACATATGATATTGTGGCAAAGGACAACCGGGGTACCGAATTTCCAGCAAATCGCATCGTAAATAAGATTTTTTTGAATAGGCCGGCCCTGGTCCACTTCCTGGAATCGCATGAATCTGTTACCTTGTCTATACTTCTGAAATTAAGTGAACAAAATTTTGTAGTGATCGGTTTAGTAATTTATTAACACCAACAATAATGTCAGCCTAGAAATCCTACGAGGAGTCACTCTTGCAACCAAGTGTTACATCGGACTGAGTAGGCAATTGAAAAGTAAAGTCCTCTCTCTACGAACGAAAATAACACTCTACAAGTCACTCATCGCACCCGTCCTGCTATATGTTGCAGAAGCGTGGAAACTGACAACATCTAATGAGGCTGTTATGGGAGTATTCGAGGGAAAGATTCTTCCGAAGATTTGTGGACCTCTACGCGTTGACGACGGCGAGTACCACAGAAGATTTACCGATAAGCTTTATGCAGACGTCGGCACAGTTTAGCAAATAAAGCCCAAGAACTCCGCTGTCTGGGTCATGTTATTCGAATAAACAAAGAAGTTCCAGCCCAGAAGGTTTTCCTATCGACACCCGAACTCGGCAGCAGAGGGAGGGAGCGGCCTTGAGTGAGTTGGAAAAACCAAATCTTGAATTCCGTTAGTATTTCCAATTCTCGTCAGTTATTTATAAAAAGAGATGAATGGCTTACTTTGATACGGAACAGCCAAAATGAATGAATGAATGTAGCATTTTGACTCGTCAGTGCAGACTGGCACTTTGATATAATTCTGCCCACAATTCCAGTTAACACCGATCCTATCTGGGCCCTTGTAGTCAGCCGATGAGAATTTTCAGTACTTGGCTGCTGGGGCTCTCGCCCACACCTCGATAACAGCCATGCCGTGCTCTCTCTTGTTTGCAGTAAACATTTCATCCGATCTCATTTCCAACCACCTCTTCTCCAACGGTTGTTAGGCATCCCATGCCACATACTCCTAGCAAAACTTCGCCTGCTGTACAAATGGTCTCTCTTAAGACCGCTGCAAAGTGCTGTTTTTATCCCTACTCCAACAGATTTAGTTTTACGTGGGTGGCTTCTCGGCTGGCCTTCCGCTGGTATCAGCGGGTGTTGGCTGACAGAGCTTTTGTGTTTCATCCTTCAGTGGTGTGTTTCTCGCCGATAAAGTGCCCTGTGAAGGCATACCCGTAATAGGGGGGCTTAAGACTGGAGATTATAGCAGTTTGATCCTTCTCTAAATGCGACCTCATCGCAGTTTTCATTGTTCAATCTTTTTTCATTTTCCATGTTTATACTACTTCATGTTAGTGACAAATTTAATAACTAGAATTTTTTTTTTTCAGCTTATCGTTTGGAGTTGGTTACAAAGCGTTCACCTCATTTTTATGTCTGAGTGCTTCAGCAGCAATAATTTACTGTCAAGGCGCACTGTATAAATTGAATATTATAATATCCATAGTTTTTGTACTTCTTTTGTTTCAAGAAATTCTAAGCCGTGCTTGCCAATTTATTAAATTATTACAAATTTTAAGCTTTGTTGCAAATACTAATAAAAACAAATGAGAACACTTTCAAAATATACTTTCTTCTACTCTACCAACCAATCCTAACCACATTTCCAAAAATACCAACACATGCAAATTTTTTGTTTGAAATACGACAGCTGTTTTTATAAATTAATTTATGTTTCTCCAATTTTTTAGAAACACGCAAGAGGTGTAAACATAATTTTTATATAGGTAAAATTTTTACTAAAATTGTTTTTCATTTACATGGGAGACGCTTTCTGCCCTGCATTTGTAATACCATTTAAAATAAAAACTGTTTAAGAATGAATTTAAGTTTAATACCTAGGTGACCCCTGGAAAATACCAATACTTATAACGAGAATATGAATATTTTTCTTGTCGCCTGCACAACAAAGAAGGGAACATCTCCTTTCGTAAGTATTTTTGTCAGCTTTTTCACCACATGTTAGCCAAAACAATAACCAACTGAACGCATATTTTTCACCACTGTTTGGCCAAAACATAAACCCTTTCAAAGTATATTGTGGCGATTATTCTCAAGCATGTACCATCCCTAACTCAGTAACAACCCCCCCCCCCCCACTAGTTAAACACAACAGAGATGACGATGGCTACTCTTATGCATGCAAGCGTTTACCTAGGAAGAGGAAGAGAAATGGCGCGTATGTTTGCGAATACAAGGCAAAGAGGAGATGTCTATAAATAACACCGACCCTTCGAGAACACGAAGAGCGAACATCCAAGAAAGTTCTCGGTGCAAAGGTAAGCACCCTGTCGGACTATACGAGTATAAGGCAGTGACCAAGCAAGGAAAGTTGATCAGTTTATTTAGCGTTGAACAGTGAACTACTATGAATTTACCAAACTCCTAAATTAAATAAATAAAACTAGCTATTAGTTACAATATCTGTGGGTGTGTTTATTTGACTTAATAGTGATCGAACCCAGGATTAATAATCGAAGACTCATCGAATTCGTCACAATTGGTGTCAGAAGCGGTATTGTTAAATAAATACCAGTGGTTGCAAGGATAACAAGGACATGGCTCAGTTGAATGAATTACAGATTCAGGAACTCAAAACTAAGTTGGAACAATGCAAACTAAACACCACAGGCAATAAATAGGAGCTACAATCACGACTACGGGTGGTAATGGAAGCGGAAGGAATCAAAGTTGATGGTTATGTTCTCCATCTTATGGAGGAGGCATCGACGAAAATGGGAGAGAAAAAGGAGCCTCTGAATCCAGTGTCAACTGTGGATACAAACGCGTTGTTGGCTGTATTGACTCAGATGTCGTCAAGCATTTCAACGCAGCTCGAAGAACAGAAGACACATGGTATCTAAGCTTGAAGAACAGGACACACGTATTACATCTCAACTAGACGAACAGAAAGCATACATGAGATCTCAAATGGAAGATCAGACGGCATATATCTCTTCGCAGTTGGAAGCACAGGAGGCTAGAGTGTCATTTAAACTAGAAGTCCAAGATTGCACAGCTGCAGGATAAAATCGATTCTGAGTTAGATGCACTGAGAGGTCGTATCAAGGAATTGCAACTAAATCGTCCATCTGCTTTAGCGAATACTCCCAAGGTAAAATCACCTTCCTTTGATGGTTCTGTTCCATTCCAGGTATTTAAGCTGCAATTTGAGAAGACGGCTGCGGTGAATAATTGGGGCACTGAGGATAAAGTTGCAACACTATTCGTGGCACTGAAGGGTCCTGCAGCAGAAATCTTACAGACTATTCCCGAGTCCGAAAAAAATAGTTATGATGCATTCATGGGTGCGGCTGAGAGACGCTATGATAGCGAACATCGAAAGCAGATATACCAAATAGAGCTACATAATCGACCCCAGAAACCAAATGAGACTTTGTAGGAATTTGCATCGGACATCAAGAGGTTGGCCCATCTAGTAAATGCAGACGCACCTGTGGAGAACACTGAGAGGGTAAAAATCCAAAGTTTTATAAATGGAATACGCGATGTGGAGACGAAGCGGGCCACATATGCAAACCCCAAACGGACATTCTCTGAATCGGTATCGCATACTCTGACGTAGGGAACAACCTCGCTTTTGAGTAAACCTGCATAAAAGGCTCATCGCGTAGAAGTGGAAACTGTGGCCTGGGTAGACAAAATTTTGGATGCGTCGAACGGAGTACAGAAAAAAAGTGATGGTGCCATTAAATGCTTAAAGTGCGGAAAACCAGGTCACATAGCACGTTATTGCGGCACTGGCTCCAGAAACCCCAGCAATTCAGGTTGAAGAAAACGCAAAACTGAAGGAGATGAGCAAACCTCCCAACCAAGTGGCGTGGACTCGAAAAAGATCATCAGGAAAAGGCAAAGGAAGTTCTACTTAATTACTCGAGCATATTTTACAAGGATGGTTCCAAATCAGGTCGGACCAAAGTTGTGAAGCATCAAATTGATACTGGTGATGCAAGACACATCTGCACTGGAAAACATGTTTGGTGTACCACGACGACATCATCGTACTGGGAAAAAGCTTTGAGGAACACCTAAAGAACTTGGAGAAAGTTTTCCAAAGAATAGCTGGTGCTGGTCTGAAACTAAGGCCCAAGAAGTTATTTGGGTCACAAGGTAACTACGGAATAGATCGAAGCTGAGGAAAAGATCGAAGCCGTAAAGGATTGGCCAATACCGAGAAATTTGCATGAGTTCCGGAGCTTCCTTGGGCTGTGCACTTATTATCGCCGATTTTAACCGAATTTTGCCAGCGTAGCTAGTAGTCTCCATGATCTTACAAGGAAGAATGTGAGTTTTGAATGGAAGGAGGAACAGGAGGTGGCTTTTCAAACATTGAAGGAACGACTATACACTGCCCCAATGTTAGAATATCTAATCCCAGGTTCAAAGTTTATTCTGGATACAGATGCGAGTGGTTATGCTATAGCAGGTGTTTTGTCCCAGATTGTTTATGGGCAGGAGAAGGTAGTTGCTTACTATAACCGAGCAATTGGGAAGCCTGAAAGGAACTATTGTGTAACCCGGAGAGAACTGTTGGCATTGGGAGAGTGCGTTAAGCATTTCCACAAGTATCTCTATGGGCAGCGATTCCACGTCAGGCCAGACCATGCAGCGTTGAAATTGCTCTTACAGCTCCGTAATCCGGAAGGTCAATTAAGTGGATAGAGCGACTGCAAAGTTATGACTTTTCCATAGAGCATCGCAAAGGTAGCACCCACGGAAATGCTGATGCAATGTCACGAAGACCATGTAACTTGGAATGCAAGCATTGTTCAAAGCTCAGGCCAAAGAAGACATTATAGATGTGCGGCTCATGACTATAAAATCTACAGACAAATGGAACATGGATCAATTAAGAAGGTGTCAGCACGAAGATCCAGATCTTACACGTGTCATGCAAGGGATCGAACGAAAAGAGCGCCCATTAAGAGAGAGGTCAGCAGAAAGTCCTGTTGCCAAATCATATTGGGCACAGTGGAATAGTTTGCAATTAGAATCCGATTGTTTGCATCGAGTATGGGAGAGTGAGGATGGTCAATGTGTTCGAAAGCTGATAGTCGTCCCAAGGAAGAAAATCACCAAGACCTTGGGGAAAGTCAAGCAAAGATTCTATTGGGTTGGTTGCCGTCAATCGGTCGCGGAGTGGATTTCCAACTGTGAAGTATGCATCAAAGCTGAAGGACCGAAATCAAGGAGCCATGGCCAAATGAAACAGTTAAACTTAGATGCGCCATTTTAGAGGATAGCCATGGATGCAGCTGGTCCATTTCCTACTAGCAAACTCGGAAACAAATATGTACTGGTAGTTATGGACTATATCAGCAAATGGCCAGAAGTGTACCCTATTCCAAATCAAGAGGCAGAAACCATAGCAGAAGTGTTTACTAACAATTGGGTAGCTAGGTTTGGTGCACCGATGGAGATACATTCTGACCAAGGCAGGAATTTCGAATCAGCTGTGTTCCAGGAAATGTGCAAGACATTGCGCATTCGGAAAACTCGAACAACTGCACTGCATCCTCAGTCCGATGGCATGGTGGAATGATTCAATAGAACCTTGGAAAAGCACCTGCGGAAAGTAGTGGATAAGTTCCAGAAGGATTG
Organism: Merzomyia westermanni; assembly: GCA_949987695.1. NCBI lineage: Eukaryota > Metazoa > Arthropoda > Insecta > Diptera > Tephritidae > Merzomyia > Merzomyia westermanni. The sequence continues at coordinate 112,350,757 of OX465290.1, read as the reverse complement.
GGATACTCACATCTCTTTATTCCTAATAGCATATGGCTTTGCAGTGCATGAAACAACTGGTCAGACTCCTGCAAAGGTAATTTTCGGGAATGATCTTCGATTGCCAGCTGACTTGAAGTTTGGGATAAACTCTGCAGGAGTAAATGCTCGGAAATCTACTAGCATATTGGAAGAAGAAATGAGGGAAATTCACGAGCTTGTGAGAAAACGGACTAAGATCATGAGCGATAAGATGAAGGCCTGGTACGACAAAGCAATAAATTCGGAAGGTTTTATAGAGGGAGATTTAGTGCTGCTATATAACCCACAGCGTAGGAAAGGTTTGTAACTGGGAAGGCCCATACAAAGTCATAAAACGGATTAACGATGCTGTTTATCGCATACAAACTGTTGGCAGGCCAAGGAATAAGATGAAGGTAGTCCATCTGGAAAGGCCAGCTGCGTTTGCTTCCGGTAATGTGTCCGATCGGGACGATCAGACTTCGGTGGAGGGCAGTGTGACGATTATTCTCAAGCATGTACCATCCCTAACTCAGTAACACTCCCACCACTAGTTAAACACAACAGAGATGACGATGTCTACTCTTATTCATGCAAGCGTTTACCTAGAGAGGAAGATAGATGGCGCGAATGTTTGCGAATACAAGGCAAAGAGGAGATGTCAATAAATAACACCGACCCTTCGAAAACACGAAGAGCCAACAACCAAGAAAGTTCTCGGTGCGTAGGCAAGCACCCTGTCCGACTATATAAAGCAGGGACCAAGCAAGGCAAGTTGATCAGTTTATTTTCAAGCGTTGAACAGTGAACTACTGTGAATTTACCAAATTCCTAAATTTGTATTGCGTTTATTACTAGTAAATAAAACTAGCTATTAGTTACAATATCTGTGCGTGTGTTTGCTTGACTTTATAGTGATCGAACCCAGGATTAATAATCGAAGACTCATCGAATTCGTCACAATTGGTGTCAGAAGCGGTATTGTTAAATAAATACCAGTGGTTGCAAGGATAACAAGGACATGGCTAAGTTGAATGAATTACAGATTCAGGAACTCAAAACTAAGTTGGAACAATGCAAACTAAACACCACAGGCAATAAATAGGAGCTACAATCACGACTACGGGAGGTAATGGAAGCGGAAGGAATCAAAGTTGATGGTTATGTTCTCCATCTTATGGAGGAGGCATCGACGAAAATGGGAGAGAAAAAGGAGCCTCCGAATCCAGTGTCAACTGTGGATACAAACGCGTTGTTGGCTGTATTGACTCAGATGTCGTCAAGCATTTCAACGCAGCTCGAAAAACAGAAGACACATGGTATCTAAGCTTGAAGAACAGGACACACGTATTACATCTCAACTAGACGAACAGAAAGCATACATGAGATCTCAAATGGAAGATCAGACGGCATATATCTCTTCGCAGTTGGAAGCACAGGAGGCAAGAGTGTCATTTAAACTAGAAGTCCAAGATTGCACAGCTGCAGGATAAAATCGATTCTGAGGTAGATGCACTGAGAGGTCGTATCAAGGAATTGCAACTAAATCGTCCATCTGCTTTAGCGAATACTCCCAAGGTAAAATCACCTTCCTTTGATGGTTCTGTTCCATTCCAGGTATTTAAGCTGCAATTTGAGAAGACGGCTGCGGTGAATAATTGGGGCACTGAGGATAAAGTTGCAACACTATTCGTGGCACTGAAGGGTCCTGCAGCAGAAATCTTACAGACTATTCCCGAGTCCGAAAGAAACAGTTATGATGCATTCATGGGTGCCGCTGAGAGACGCTATGATAGCGACTACTAGAGCTACATAATCGATCCCAGAAACCGAATGAGACTTTGAAGGAATTTGCAACGGACATCAAGAGGTTGGCCCATCTAGTAAATGCAGACGCACCCGTGGAGTACACTGAGAGGGTAAAAATCCAAAGTTTTATAAATGGAATACGCGATGTGGAGACGAAGCGGGCCACATATGCAAACCCCAAACGGACATTCTCTGAAACGGTATCGCATACTCTGACGTAGGGAACAACCTCGCTTTTGAGTAAACCTGCATACAAGGCTCATCGCGTAGAAGTGGAAACTGTGGCTTGGGTAGGCAAAAAATTGGATGCGTTGAACGGAGTACAGAAAAAAAATGATGGTGCCATTAAATGCTTTAAGTGCGGAAAACCAGGTCACATAGCCCGTTATTGCGGCACTGGCTCCAGAAGCCCCAGCAATTCCACCCCCAACCCCCAACCAAGTGGCGTGGACTCGAAAAAGATCATCAGGAAAAGGCAAAGGAACTTCTACCTAATTACTCGAGCATATTTTACAAGGATGGTTGCAAACCAGGTCGTACCAAAGTTGTGAAGCCTCAAATTGATACTGGTGATGCAAGACCAATCTGCACTGGAAAACATGTTTGGTGTACCACGACGACATCATCGTGCTGGGAAAAAGCTTTGAGGAACACCTAGAGAACTTGGAGGAAGTTTTCCAAAGAATAGCTGCTGCTGGTCTGAAACTAAGGCCCAAAAAGTGATTTGGGTCACACAAGGTAACTACGGCGCATTTTTACACAATTTTGTGAGGAGAGAAGTATAAGTCATATATTCAGTCCAGCATACTATCCACAATCAAACGGACAAGCGGAACGGTTCGTAGACGCTGTAAAAACAGCCTTGAATAAGGCATACGACCAATACCGCGCAACTCCAAATGAAAATGCACCGGAGGGAAAATCGCCTGCGGAATGCTTTATTGGAAGAAAGTTGTTCACAGCTCTTGATCTCTTCAAAAAGCACAACAAATCATCACGCAATAAAAATACAGCTATGGAAAATGCGTATAACAAAAAACATGGCCCGTTACCACATATCTTTCATAAGGGTGATACGGTATTTGTAAAAACTTATCGAAACAACAAGCCACACTGGTCATCAGGTCAAGTGACAGAAAGAGTCGGAAAAGTTGTTTACAACATTTTACTCCAAACACCTCGACGAAAGGAGTTGATCCGTCCGCACGTAAACCAACTTCGAAAACGATCCACTTCGCGAAGACGCTGATCCTATAATCAACGTTGATTCGGCTTGAATGAAAGTGACCAACGTCCAGAACTTCGCAGATCTACCAGAATGGGAAGGCGACCACAACAGTTTCTCTAACAGAGGGGGATGTTGGGTATTGACACAGAATTCGCTCTGTGGCAACTCCGTCACTGTAGCGAGTAATATGAACAATATACACGAGCGACATTCCACCTATTTCTGCCGCCTGAAGAACATGCGCGAACTATTAAATAAACGTAACTAAATTGTAATACTGTTTTATACCAAATATAATGTTATATTTGTTATTTGTCATCGATTACTACTAAATTTTGGTAAGGCGTTGTATAAAGTAAGTCCCTTTCCTAATACCTATCCCTTTTTGAAATCGGAAAAGGGAGCGTGGCACCTCCCATACAAATGGGATATTTCATACCCCCTATCTATGCAACTATTATCGCTAGACTACTGAAATTTGGTAAGACGTTGTATAAAGTATTTCCTATTACCTATCACTCTTTGAAATCGGAAATGGGAGCGGTGCACGTCCCATACAAATGAGATTTTTCATCTATACATAATCTATACACATTATAAAAAGTAAACACTTTTTTTCGTGTCGCCACTTGTCGCTCGAAAGCGTGGACGGATTTTAACCAAACTTACACACAGGTCAAGTACATGTACCCACATGGTTCTGACGTCCTTTTTTTTGAAATCGGGAACGGGGGCGTGGCACCTCGCAAGCAACTACTATCGCTAGACTACTGAAATTTGGTAAGGCGTTAAATCTCTAGCTTTATCCCTATACCTTTTTGAAATCGGAAGGTAAGGCGTTATATAAGGTAAGTCCCTATCCCTATCCATTTCCCTATTGAACAAACATATTATTTTCCGCTTTTTTTCCTGTCGCCGTTTGATGCTGAAGCGCGTAGGGAAATTTTACCGAAACTTACACACAGGTCAAGTACATGTCCCCGCATGGTTCTGACGTCCTTTTTTTGAAATCGGGAATGGGGGCGTGGCACCTCGCATGCAACTACTATCGCTAGACTACTGAAATTTGGTAAGGCGTTAAATCTCTAGCCTTATCTGTATCCCTTTTTGAAATCGGAAGGTAAGGCTTTATATAAGGTAAGTCCCTATTTTATTTTGTTTTGTTGTTTTTCCGACAGGGTGAATGATTGATGTATATTGGAACGATTTTTCGTCATCCCTTGTCAAATTTGGTTCTGAGACAAACCGGTTTCGGCGTTGTGCCATCATCAGTGTCGATTTTCGTTCTGATCTGTTGTGGTCGTTTGTCTTGTATTTATAGTAGGTAGCAGGTAACGTCAGCATGGGTGTCTGTTTGTGTACCTGTGTGCATGTGTTGTGTGTGTACATTCAGAAACGGGGGTGGTTTGCATCAATCGGTTTTTTTGTGGTTGACTGAGGCAGGTAAAAGTTGGTGATTTTTGTTGTTTGACCTTTTTTGCTTGTTTGTTGTTTTTGATCTTTTGCTGTTTTGTGTTTATTTGTCGGTGCGTGTGTGTTAGTTGTAGCTGAGTGATTGCTTTGTTTTTTGTAAACCAATTTTAAAGGTTCGAATATTGTGTCGGAAACAGTGTTTGTCTGTTCGTTTATTATTCTACCGTCGAATGTTTTTTGTTTGTAGATTTCCATGTTTTCGAGTACGTTCAGACGTCTGCCTTTTGCTTGTACATGTAGGACCTTGACAGTCAAAAACAACAAACAAGCAAAAAAGGTCAAACCACAAAAATCACCAACTTTTACCTGCCTCAGTCAACCACAAAAAAACCGATCGATGCAAACCACCCCCGTTTCTGAATGTACACACACAACACATGCACACAGGTACACAAACAGACACCCATGCTGACGTTACCTGCTACCTACTATAAATACAAGACAAACGACCACAACAGATCAGAACGAAAATCGACACTGATGATGGCACAACGCCGAAACCGGTTTGTCTCAAAACCAAATTTGCGCATCGTAAGTGGTACAGACTCTTCATGCAACGGCATAGCGAACTGACGCTCAGAACACCGGAGCAAACATCCATGAACCGAGTCAAAGCTTTCTGCAAACCCAACGTAGACAAGTTTTTCGCAAATTTGTTTCGGTTGATCGATGTACACAACTTTGACAGTTGTTCCATCTATAATATGGATGAAAGTGGGTTCTCGACTGTGCCAACAAAAATTGGAAAAGCCATCTCTTTGAAAGGTGTGCGGCGTGTGGGACAACTAGAAGCTGCCGAGCGAGGAACCATGGTGACAATGGCTCTCACTGTTGGTGCGAATGGCAATTCAGTCCCGCCGTTCTTTTTATTTCCAAGAAAGAAAATGCAATCAACTTTTTTGGACAATATTGCGAATGAATCTGGCTGGATGTGCCAGCCAGAGTTTGTCCGATACATTCGTCATTTCATCATGTTCGTGAAACCATCAAAGGATCATCCGGTGCTGTTGTTGATGGACAACCACGTTTCGCACATGTCGGTGGAAGCTCTCGACATTGCAGCTGCAAACGGTGTCCGTATCCTGTGTTTCCCGCTGCACTGCAGCCACCGTCTACAGCCACTGGGTGTGTCCGTATTTGGCCCAGTGGAGACTTATTATAAGTCACAATGTTCCGCTTGCCAAAAGAACAATGCAAATAAGGTAAGAAAGCAAAATATGATTTGTGTTATGATTGTTGTTCTAGTTTTCGTGTTTTTTTTCGACAGGTTTTGGAGATTCGACACATTTCTGGCATGCAGGCAAGTTATTTCACTTGCAAACACTGCGAAAGTGACGTGAACGACGACGAGGAATATTTCGATGACGATGTTGAATAAAAATCGTTGTTATTTATGGCCATTGAAGGCCATTTTCTTTTGTATTTTTCATTATTTTTGCCATTGAAAGCCTTGATAATGAATAAATCATTAAATCACAACAATTCGTGTGACATTCCTTTCATATTTTCTCATTTCCAGTGAATTTCTTGAGGTGCGTCACAATTGGGCCACTTTTTTCGGCCTAAAAAAGTTATCATGAAAATATTTGTTCCAAAATTTTTTGAGTAACTCAAATAAACATACTTTCTTTGGAGAAAAGTTGCGTTTGGTTAATAGTTAAATGTTCACCTTCTTAATTTTTCATTTTGTGGAACTGAGGACAAAATTTTAATTTTTTTCAAAACCCGCGTCACAACTGGGGCCCCTCTCCTACTTTTATATTTTAGGAACGTAAGCACACTGACGAAGAGCTGCGTACAAGTGAAAAGACGTTATTATATAAGAGCCAGTTAGTCGCAGTCTGTACGAGTATGTATTTTACCAAACCTGATATTTTGCCATTGTACAACTCTATAAGTAATTATGTCTGTCCCTTTCTCTTTTTAACACACTGAAGACAGTGTCAAAAAAGAAAATCCGGTGCAGCATCCCAATCGAAGCAGGGATATACTTTTCAGTGCAGTGTAGGCTTATTTGTCAAAGGAATTTAGGATGGAAATAAGAGGCGAAATATATTAAGACACAATATAGTTATGTATCGCAATTATAACAACATAAAAGGTTGTTTTAAATTATGAAATAGGGATCGATATGTTTCTAAACTTAATGAATAAGAACATATCGATCATTGGACCATTTTTTCGCAATTTACGTTTTAAAGAAAATGTTTTCTATGGACGGCGTATAGTCGAGTGAAATATTTAAGCTAAAATCAGAACAATTGTGTCTAAAAATCAATGCATTTTCTGGTTCACATACTATTTGTTTTTTTTTTTTTTTTTTAAATATCATTTGTGCTATGTAATAATTTTGATCTTATCTAATAGGTAATTTCATTAACATTCGTATTAGTGTTGTCGGCCTACCACACCGAAAGTGCATGGTTCGAGCCCTGGTACAGGTAACATCAAAAGTGATTTGAAAAAAGTTTTTCAAAACGGGGTCGCCCCTCGGCAGTGGTTTGGCAAACTCTCCGAGTGTATTTCTGCCATGACAGGCTTCTCAGCAAAAATTCGTCTCCTTTGTAGATGCCGTTCGGAGTCGGCAAAAAACTGTAGGTCCCACCAATTTGTAGGGAAAATTCAAATCGGCACACCACAAATTGGAAGAGAAGCTTGGCGCAAAAATCTCTTAGGAGGTTTATGATGATATACCTGTTGTATATCGCGCCATAGAGAGAGAATCTTAAGGCATATATCCCCTCCCACACCTATGTTCACTAGGGTGTCCCAAGACATAAGGGAATTTTTTTACAAGCGAAATTAAATACACATACCCTCTATTTTTTTTCTGTTCGATCTCAAAAGCTTATACAGGGTGGCGTAAAAGTCATCCTCCTATCAGAAAATGCTATAAATTTTGCGATTGGCCCCTAGTCAGTTCTGTTTTGACATTTGTGTAGTAAACACATGCGAAATACACGTTAATAAACAATGTTACGCTACACTGCTTGCGCCACCTTGTACAATAGATATGTATTCGGATATGGATAGCCCGTGCCGACTTGACTCGAAACGTAGATATAAGAATTTGGGGGCAGTTAGTATGCGAAGATAGTAAAACCAAATGTAAACAAACAAAAAAATGTTCAACTAACAATTTTTAATATTTAAGTTTTTTTATATATTATTTTGTAAATTTTCTTTTCAAAGTTTGCTTTTTACAGTCGGGGTAAATCTTGCGATGCTCCTGTACACAACGTAAAAAAAATTTTTCCTGTTCCTTCTAAGCCGTGATCAAACCATGAAAATCTTGCATCAACTTGACCACTCATTCTGCTAAATCGTTAACTGCTCTTATCATTGAAACCTTCTTTTTTGCGTCTTGAAATGAAGGATTATTTGTCCTCACAGTAGGAGATTCGTGGCGTGGAGAAAACTCGTATCAATCCTAAAGCGTTCGAAAAAGGACATGCTTTTTACCGATATGAAGTCAGATGTGTGTTTTCCTGGAACAAAAAAGAAAAGTTAGTGAAAATATTTTAATATCTACTGAAAATTAAAGAAAACACTTCTATATTTACTCATCAAATTCACCATATAAAGGACTACAAAGTTCTTCTTGTGATGGAATGTAACGTTTGTCATGGGAGGATACACTTTCAATGTTTAAATTTGCAGCCATTTTTGCTTTGGCTTTTAGGTCCACAGCCTCGCCAAACAATATCGAAATAGATATTTCATTAGTCAAATACCATAAATGCCGGGTGAACTTCTGGAGAGCTGCTTTCGAGGTGCTTTTATCAATGCTCTCGTAAGCCTTTATTGACTTTAAAAAGCACAAAGCTTGGTAAGGTGCTTTTACTGTCAAACCGAAGGCTTGACGTAGGACGTCACGATAAACAGTGTCACGCTTAGCAGAGCTGATTTATCCTGGCTCGTAATTTTCAAATGGTCACTAAGTAATGCCTGGAGGTCGAACTTTTAATTTTCGTTCAGGATCCGCTCCTAAAAATTTCACTGAAAGCTCTATCAGCTCCCGATAGTCATCTCTGGTTACTACTTTGGTCAGTTCTGTTGTCTAAAAGTCAACTAAGTTACCAATTTCAGAAACAGTGAGACAGGAATGAAGTTCTTTTCTATAGCACTGTATTTTATAAGGGTCGACACTTTTCCAGTTATCTCGCAACTTTTTGAGGAACGGACTATCGGGACTTGTGGTCACGTGACTGAATTTCGCTTCGAATACACTTTTTAAGACCAATACATAGACATGATGAAGGCAAGCAAAAAGTAACAGCTCTTTATTAAGTTTTTACTCAAGAAGCACACAGGCACCATTGATACGACCTGTATTTGAAGCTGTGGTATCACAACAAAGAACTTGCGTTTTGTCTTCGAGGTGACACTCCACAATGGCGTTCCAAACAGCTTGTGCCTATTCACTTCCCGAAGAGTTTTCTAACCTCGGAACTGAAATGAGCTGCAGTTCCATAAGAAATAACTATAGGAAGACGCTCTTCTTCCGAACTTCGGGAATCTAAAGAAGGCAACAGTTTTCTGCCCCAGTGAACTGTTACAACATCTGGTACGTCGTTTTGAAAATCGAGTTTTATAGCTTCAGCATGTTCTTTTCCCTTTTTGACACGAATCCTTTGAATTGAGGACTTACTTACTGGAAATTTATCGGTGCTATATCCATGTGGCTCAATAATAGCTTCCAGAATAAACACAGAATTTCTCATACTTAACTGACACCTACCAAGTGCTGCTACTAGCCTTGAAGTAATGAAATTCGTTCGATGCACTTTACTTGTTTCCGGTTGTGTGTCTTCGGTCAGTGTAGGCAAATCTGTTTTCACATCTATATCTGAAGTTGAATCGGAAAATGAATAATTTTGAAGTGCTATATTTCGAATGCCTATTTTTCTCCTCAGCAGCTCTAAGGCGCGCCCTTTCTTCTCAACCAGAGAGTTTTTTGTCCACTTCAGCTAGGTGGCCAGGTCGACCTTTCTCTCACTGGCGTTCCAAAAATGCTCTACATTCACTCATTTTAATTAGCCGAAGCGCGTGGGCAATATCAAAAAGATTATCTAAACTATTTACGAACTCTTGTCGGCGCTGTTCAAATACGTTTTGTGTCTTTTGGACATTTTTTTGCAAGCCCCTCCAAACTTTATATAAATTCACAAGTTTTTTTACACAATTCCGCGAGGATTTGGTAGGTATTCGCGGCTTTCCCCAAAATATGATGCACTCGCGAATAGTGAGGTTTGCACTCTCGTTAACAGTTAATTTCACTTCACGAATATTATTAAATAAAACCGACAGAACTTGTCCACTTAAAGGAAGTTTTGAACCCGTTGTTTGGCGTATTACATCTCCTATTAAATATATATTTTTTTTAGAGCTGCGCAATACCACTGACATGTTGCCTAATTGATAACGACTTTCTAACTGAAAAAATAGCAAGAATTTGCAAGCACACTAGCATGCCAGCTTGCGTTCGCTTTAAATTGCAAGCACCGCTATGTTTCGCTGGAATTCGGCCGGGCTTGCCGTTTCTCTATGTGGATGAAATTAAATGTAGAGCTCTATTGCAATCATACAAAAAAATTAAGAGGGTATGCATTCCAAAAAACAAATCTAAATCGTGTGGGTATGGTATCCATATTTTTGCTGTTTCTTATTACGCTTGGTGCTTTTAAAAATGTTTCTAAAGTGCTGCTTTTGAGACACTACTAAGATGGTAACTAGGTCAAATTCTTGTTATAGTTTTTTTTTCCCGAAAATAGAACAGAAAAACACTGAATAAATAACCAAATAAATGAAATGTTTAAAAAAAAAAAAAATTATTGGGCCAATGTAACTCTGAGGAAACTCCGAACTGCATCTGCAAAGCAGTTGAGTATTTTCTGAGAAGCCTTCCATGGCAGAGATACACTAGAAGAGTTTGCCAAACTGTTACCGAGGGACGACCCCGTTTTGAAAAACTTTTTCAAACCACTTTTGGTGTTACCTGTCCCAGGACTGGAACCTTCGTGGTAGGCCAGCAACACTCCCGCCACAGTTCAGTTCAGTGGATGTAATTAGTTATTCACCTTGAGTGTGTTGATATGCTTCAGAGTGACTTCAATTTTTTTCTGCAAAACTTGTTCGCCTGAGCGACGTTCATATATTCGCTAACAATCTATGTCTGCTCCCTTAATTGAGTCAAACAATAATTTTGTTGAAAATCTGTTTACGACAACAAACTATTTTTATTGCTACCGAAATCGTTGCGCTACGGTAGGAAAATAAACACATTCGTTCAAATCAGGAACCGTAACTGTTATGAGTTTTATTATAAAACTTGATATTTCACAAATATTTTCAGTTCTTTTAAATAAAAATCTTCAATAATATGTTTCTGCAAGTTTCATTTTTTTTAAGGATAATGATAATTTTTTGAGTTTTATTTTTTTCATCTAAAATAAATATAATTTTTGAGTTTTATATATTTGGTCGCAATTTAAATTTATTCATCCTTCAAGTAAAAAAATTATGTTTTGAGTTTTAACTTTTTCCGTGGATCGAAAAACTCGAAAAAGAGTGCTTTATGTTTTTATGTATTTTCAAGAATACAAACAAAAAAGTTCTTAAATATAAAGAAGTAAATACAAAAATATGACTACGATGGAATTGTGGTCGACAATTCAATAGGTGAGAAGGATAGCTTACTGAAACTAGCCAGAAGTAGAAAACGATTGGGGATGCCTGCAATCCTTTGGAAATGATGTGAGGATCAAATATGGCTACAAATTTGGCACACACAAAATAAACAACATCAAACAGCGAGGCATACAAGCAAAACCCAACAGCAACCACAGCTTGTATCGACACACGACCGATCACCACAACATGGTCGCACAACATGGCCGGACAACCCAACACGCAACAGCAACATCAAAATAAACAAGCAAGCCGAGAACCAACACACAACAGTAACATTCAACAAGCCAACTTCAACACGAAACTACGCAACAAGTCGCTAGAGCACGACAACAGCGAACCATAACAACCAGCTACAACACAAACCTACATGTAACACAACAAGTCGTAGCAACACCGTCACAACATGTAGTCACAGGCACAAGCAACTATACGCTGAGAGGGGCATATAAGAAGCAACACAAGAAGACAAGAGTCAGACAGCACGGAGCTGCGGTAGTGATAGCTAGTAAATTGGCGCTTACCAAATTAGTCATCATCGTTTAGAGTAGACGCGGACTGAGTTGTACTTGAGGTGTGCTGGATTTACCCCGCCCATTATACACTTAAGGCCGCGATAACCTGTTCAGCCGTGGATACGCAGATCATCAGCGCGAGTACAGTTGCGACAGCATAGCAGTGGGTACGACAGCACACAGGCACAAAGACAAAGCAGTAGCAGAGATAGTGGAACGCAATTAAACCGCAAGACCGTCAACGCCAACAGCAAAGCACGATAACGCTAACCAAGGGGAGCTGCCTAGGAAATACACTCCCGAAGAAGCTTTGGCGCTGTTTATAGATCTCGGTTTAACGAAGAAAAAATATATTATATTGCGTAAGTCATTATTGCAACGTAATGCCGATATTTTACCTGGATACAAAAAAATTACTCAAGCCAAGAAAGAAGCAGTTCCTCTAAGTCCCAAAATAACCGAAGTATGAGCTGAAATTGAGCTACAAAACCTAATGGATCATATGTCTACACGACTCCTTCAAAGATTTACTGAAGAAAAGTTGAAATCACTGCCAAAGGAGCTAGCATTGATAACTAAGTGGGACTGTGATGGATCATCAGGACAAAGCGCATATAAACAAAGAATAAATGTAAATAAATGGACAAGTTTTGAACCATATAACAAATACGACATTTACAATGAAATGTCCAATTTGTAAGAAGAGCCAAAAGGACTTTGAAAATCTTGATGATTCAAGAACTGACGAACTAAATTATCAGTATGGAATATCTCCTTTGCATGCTAGGATAAGATGTATGGAATTCGGTTTGAAGCTGGCTTATGCACTACCACAACAAGGAGAAGTTTTCGATACAACATGTAAGGAGAAACAAAACAGGAGAAAAAAATAATTCAGGATGCATTCTATAAAGAGACTGACCTTAGAGTTGCCTGTCCAAAGTATGGATACGGAAATACAAATGATGGTAACTCCTCAAGAAGATTTTTTGAAAACGATGAAGTGACTGCTCGCATAACAGGAGTTGATAGAGATATTGTGAAAAGTTGGGAGTAATTTTAAATATTTTAAACTGCCATGAACCAGTTAATGGACCCAAATTTGGAGAATATGCAACTAAAACTACAGAGTTGCTGCATCAAAACTATCCTGAGAAGAAACTTACACCAACGGTACATAAAATTTTAGCACATCTTCTTTCTTTAAATGGTCATCTAACCGCCTGGGCGATTTTGACCGTCCAACATAGCTCGCCAGTCGTTTCTTCGTTGCGCCAACTGGCGCCAATTGGAAACACCGCGGGATCGCAAATCGGTCTCCACTTGGTCCTTCCATCGGAGTGGTGGTCTCCCTCTTCCTCTGCTTCCACCGGTGGGTGCCGATAAGAATACCTTCTGGGCTGGAGCATCTTTGCTCATTCGCACTACGTAGCCTAGCCAGCGAAGTCGCTGTGTTTTAATTCGCTGAACTATGTCGGCGTCTGCGTAAAGTTCATACAGCTCATCATTAAATCTTCTTCGGTACTCGCCGTCGCCAACGCGTAGAGGTCCACAAATCTTTCGAAGAACCTTTCTCTCGAATACTCCCAGAGCAGCCTCATCAGATGTTGTTAGTGTCCACGCTTCTGCACCATATAGCAAGACGGGTGCGATGAGTGACTTGTAGAGTGTTATTTTCGTTCGTCGAGAGAGGACTTTACTTTTCAATTGACTACTCAGTCCGAAGTAGCATTTGTTTGCAAGAGTGATTCTTCGTCGGATTTCTAGGCTAACATTATTGTTGGTATTAATGCTGGTACCCAGGTAAACGAAGTCCTTTACTATTTCGAAATTATTGCTGCCAACAGTGGCTTGGTTGCCAAGGCGCGAATGCGCTGACTCTTTGCATGATGACAGAAGGTACTTCGTTATGCCCTCGTTCACCACCAATCCCATTTTCTCCGCTTCTTTTTCTAATTTGGAGTAAGCAGAAGTTACGGCGCGGTTGTTAAGGCCAATGATATCAATATCGTCAGCATATGCCAACAGTTGCACGCTTTTATAAAATATTGTTCCAGTGCGGTTAAGTTCTGCAGCTTGTATTATTTTCTCCAGCATTAAATTAAAGAAATCGCACGATAGGGGGTCACCCTGTCTGAAACCTCGTTTAGTTTCGAACGGCTCGGAGAGGTACTTCCCAATTCTGACCGAGCTGGCGGTGTTGCTCAAGGTCATTTTGCATAGCCGTATAAGTTTTGCGGGGAAACCAAATTCAGACATAGCGGCATATAGGCAGCTCCTTTTCGTGCTATCGAAAGCGGCTTTAAAATCAACAAAGAGATGATGTGTGTCGATTCTCTTTTCACGGGTTTTTTCCAAGATTTGGCGTATTGTAAAAATCTGGTCGATGGTAGATTTACCAGGTCTGAAGCCACACTGATAAGGTCCAATCAGTCTGTTCACATCAGGCTTCATTCTTTCGCACAATACGCTTGATAGGACCTTATATGCGATATTCAAAAGGCTGATTCCGCGATAGTTGGCGCAGTTTGCAGGATCGCCCTTCTTGTGGATTGGGCAGAGAACACTTAGATTCCAATCTTCAGGCATGCATTCATCCAACCATATTCTGCATAGAAGCTGATGCATGCGCCTTACCAGCTCCTCGCCTCCGTGTTTGAATAGCTCAGCAGGCAAACCATCAGCGCCAGCTGCTTTATTGTTTTTCAATCGGGATATTGCTATTCGCACCTCATTATAGTCGGGTTGTGGAACGTCAATTCCATCATCTTCGATTGTGGGCTCGGGTTCGGCAACTTCTCTGGTTTCTTGCTCAGTTTCTCCATTTAAAAGGGCAGAGAAGTGATCCCTCCATATTCTGAGTGTTCTCTGAACATCGGTCACCGGGTCGCCGTTCTCATTCTTACAGGAGTTTGCCCCGGGTTTGAAACCTTCTGTCATTCGCCGAATTTTTTGATAGAATTTTCGGGCATTATTCCCGTTGGCCAGCATCTCAAGCTCCTTTATTTCACGCTTTTCTGCCTCTCTTTTTTTCTCCCGGAAAAGCCGCCTCGCGTCGCTCTTCAACTCGCGGTAGTGTTCACACACACTCCTCGTTGCATTCGATTTCAGCGTTGCCTTGTAGGCTTCGTCCTTTCTTTTCGTTGCAGCGCGGCACTCTTCATCATCATACCAGTTGTTTCTTCGCGTTCGCCGGAATCCAATTACTTCGGCTGCAGTACGGAGTGCTCCTGAGATATGAATTTTAGCACATGGAAAAGATTTAATAGAGTACCAGTGCTTACCATTAGGATAATTGTCTGAAGAAGCTCAAGAATCTAAGAACAAGGACTACAAAAGATATAGATGTATGAACACCTGCAAAGTATCACGAGTTAGACAAAACGAAGACCTTTTCAACATGTTAGCTATCTCTTCTGATCCAGTCATATCATCTATGAGGTATGTAAGAACACAAAAAGATCTTACAGATGCGTATAGCTCAGAAAAGGTTGCTTTGTTAGATATATGTTCCAGTGACGATGACTATGTTAAGATAAAATAAGTTTCTCACTTCTTATCACAACAATGGAAAAGAGATTTACTAATCAATTTTGTTACTTTATTGAAAAATAAGATATCTATGTACAAGTTAATTTTTTATTTCAAATAAAAGAATTAATTAATTTAGTAATTTATAAATACATATTTTTCGTTATTGCATTTCTTTAAAGTTTATCAAATTTATTTTAAAGCTTAGGCATTCGCCTTCAAACGAGTATTAAATTTTTATAGAAATCAATACGTCTATCGAGTTTGGTACAAATTGGTAAATCGGTTACTAAGATCAAACTTTTTAGCATAAGTCGGCAGTGCCACTCCCCTTTTCCAAAATTCGTTTGCTGTTTAAACTTTAGCTCAAATAAAATTTCATTGAACCACTTTCAATAACTTTTAGTTATTAATAAAATACATATTTGGCTTGTAAATTAAAAAAAAAACATGTATAATTTTACGATGAATTTTGAAGCACCTTGTTATTGTGGCACCAAAAACGGACATTTGAGTTTTATAAGAGTATTGCCATTTAAAAGAAACAATACGTCTATCGATTTTGGTAGTTATTGATTACGTGACTACTTAGATACGACTTTTTGTCATAAGTGGGCAGTGCCACGCTATGTTATCAAAATCATTAGTTTATCTTATTTAATGCTTGAATACGTCATTATAAGACAAATCTCATTTTATTTTTTTTATTTTTTACTAAAAACATTTTGTTTTTGCATTTTTTTTTTTAAATTTTCGACTTTGACGAATTTTTTAGAAGCACCCTGTATCTGTGATATTCCGACCTTTCACACAATAAAAATTCAAATACTTAGCTTTCATTTGCATTTAAAATTTTTAAAATATCTTCATTGGTTCAAAAGTTATGATTTTTGCAAAGAAAAAACTCAAATGGCGCCACTGTGCGCCGTTCAGCCAGAACCCGCCGTGGTGTCGCGCAGCAGAGGTAGTCAGCGCAGCCAGTCAACGTCGCCGTTACCAGTACGCCGAGACATAATACGTGCGATAGAGGACTAGCGGAGAAGCCTAATCACGTAACCACACACGCCGCAGAGCACCATCCGAGCAACTCAACAAGCGCCAGCAACAAAACGCCGACAGAGTAACGTCACCGCAGGTAACGCAGCACAACGCCTGCAGACGTACGCCGCTGCCAGCAGCACAGAGCCACGCTAGCAAGAGGGATAACGGGACACGGCGAGCCGTTACCGACCCGTTATCACGCCAGACATCTAGGAACCAAGCCAATAATACCGGTATCGAAAGCAGAAGTTATTTAATTATTTGAAATTTATGATTTATAGTTGTAGTTAAGTTAAGCAGTAATTAATAAAGTTGAGAATACGACTTGCAAAAGGGCCTAAAAGTATAAACTTATGGTACAAGGGGTCGGGGAAAAGCTTCGTAACAATTGGCGCCCGAGCAGGAACACTGCAAGTCGTACATCCAACTAATCAGACGGAAAATTCCTGAAAAAAATCTACAGAATGAGTGAGCCACTTGATACAACGTAGCTGGATAGCGTCTCCAAAGAGTAACTGGTATCCATCACGCAAGAGCTGGGTTTCGAGTATACAGGCACCGCCAGTGAGATCCGCAAGCGCATAGCGGCATTGATTTCCAAGGCGCCCACCGACACGGAGAGCCATACAAAACCACAGAGGACACGATGAAGATGAACCGAAGACACCGATCCCACCCAACCTCGGTGAGGGAGCCGGTAACGCACCTCAAGGACCACCAGAGAGGAGTTTTTGACGATCCCAAGGCAGAACATGCATCCCCCACATCAGTACTCACCATTAGCAAATGCCGTACCCAATAATTACGCGATAGCCCAAGGCGATCAAGTATCGGGCCTGGTAATCGCACCTGTCATCGATCAAGTAAGGAAGTGGTCATTCGTAGAACGGGTGGAAGAATTGGCCGAAGTATACATGGTAAACAGAGACCTCCTCCCAAAAACTATGCCCGAATTACTGTGCAATACCGCCCTCCAGTGGTATCGCAACAACAACGAGCACTGGGGCAACTGGGCGGCCTTCAAGCGACACTTCCTACGATTTTTCTTACCGGCCAGATATTTCGAGCGTCTAGAATACGACAGCGGAGACAGCACGCACGGGAAAAATACAAGTATTACGTGTTGGCGATACACAATTTAATGCGGCACGCCGGGTACAGTAGCGAGCAACGGCTGGAAAGGATATTTCGCAACAGCCATCCTGACTATCTACTGTATATCCGCAGACGAGATTTTAGTAGTTTAACGGAACTCCTCACCCTCGCTGAATCCACGAAGAACACCGACGCACGTCGGAAGTACCACGACGCGAAATGACGCGACACATAATAGGCGAGAAAGCAACGAGCAAGTCGCCCCACCAGCAGCCACCACGAGATACAACTCCGGACACTCAGCGCCACCCCCCAGCTAGGACACCTAACAAGGGATGCAGAAGGTGTAGTCAGGAAGGTCACTACGCTGATAGATGCCGAAATCCGTGAAAGTTATTCTGTTGGGAGTGCGGCCGGCCCGATGTACGAACAATAGAGTGCTGCCGTCGACGTTCGGGAAATGAAAGAGGGAGTCACCAAGGACAAGGCGCGGTGAACCCACAGAACCCAGCGTCGAAGTACCAGTAACCATGCGTTAGGATCGTGGCCGCCTCTACGTCCTAGTCCAACTTGGTGGGCAACCGGCAGAGGCCATCATCGGTACCGGAGCCTCACAAAGTTTCGTATCAACCGGGCAACTCCGGGCAGCTCATCACACAAACCACAGAGAACGGGGCCTGCTCCAGCTGCCTCCACAACAACCTGGGCCGGTTGATAAAGTCAACACGCTCAGTTTCCAGCAACGAAAATAACTACGTCACCTTCGAGTGTTCTGAGACATGGCAAATGTTGCCCGAAAACCCAAACCACATAACACCACCCAGCCAACGGAGTATCTCCAACACAATCCGGAATGTACACCAAAGCCACTGCTCGACGGCTTTCATCACACCCCCCAGACAAGGTCACAATGCCGGGGACATACACAATAGCAGACATCAAGACGAAGCAGACCGCATACGGGGGTTCCTGGCTGAAGAACTCAAAAAGTTCGAGACGATGATCGGGGTGACTAACGTGGCCGAGAATAGGATCAATATGATGGACGACCGCCCCATAAAGCAGCGGTACTTTCCACGCAATCCAGCAATGCAAAGCATAATAAATACTGAGATCGACGAACTCTTGGCGAAGGGGTGCATCGATCCATCTCGCAGCCCACACAGCGCACCGATCGTATTAGCCCGGAAGAAGAACGGTAAGTGGCGGTTATGCGTAGACTATCGGCAGCTCAACGCCCAATCAGTGACCGACGATACCCCTTGCCAAGGCTACAGCACATTCTAGACAAATTACGGAGGGCGAAGTACATAGGTGGTCTAGATCTCAAGAACGGCTACTGGCAGATACCCCTGGAACCCAACAGTCGGCCATACACAGCTTCCACGGTACCTGGGCGCGGTCTATTCCAATGGCGGATTATGCCCTTTGGGTAACACTCCGCACCAGCAACGATCCAGAGAGCGCTCGACCAGGTCATAGGCCCAGAGATGGAACCACATGCCTTCGCCTATGACGATTATATCGTTCAGATAACTCTACGTTGGAGGAGCACATGCAGAACCTACGAGAAGTATTGCTACGGCTACAGCGCGCCAATCTACGAATAACCCCTGAAAAATGCAATTTTTCAAAAAGGAACTCCGGTACTTGGGCCACGTAGTCAGCGACAAGGGAATCCACACTGACCCCGAGAAAGTTGCCGCCATCCAGGAGCTGAATCCACCCACCAGCGTCAAGGAGATACGTCAGTACTTGGGAATAGCATCCTGGTACCGCCGCTTCGTACCTGACTTTGGAGGGCGGTGAACGCGTGATTGTCTACGCTAGTAGGAAGCTAAACAAGGCAGAAGCCTATTACTCGCCCACTGAGACGGAGTGCCTTGCCATCGTCTGGTGAATTCGCAAAATGAGGCCTTACTTGGAAGGCTATCGTTTCAACATAATAACCGACCACATGTCACTGAAGTGGCTGAACTCCATCGAGAGCCCTTCAGGTCGAATTGCAGGATGGGCTTTGGAGCTGTTCTTCGACCGCTTCAGCAAGTGGGTGGAGGTAATCCTTATGAGACGAGCTACGGCCGAGGGCCTCCGCCGCTTTCAGAGAACGAATCATCGCAAGATTCGGCGTACCCAAAATACTCATCTCCGATAACGGCGTGCAATTTACTAGCACCGAACGCGCGAACCGGACCAAATCGAGACACCAGCGATGGGACGACCTCCTGCCCGAAATCGAGCTTGCCATAAACAGCAGCGTTACAGCCTCAACCGGGTATAGTCCGGCCTTTTTGGTACAAGGACGCGAGCCACGACTACCGGGGGCACTCTACGACGAGATAAACGTCGGAACTGGTTCGAATCCCACTACGGCAGAGGAGAAGTGCAACCGGATGCAGGAGGCATTCAAAATAGTAAGGCAGAATATGGAACGGGCAGACCAAGCGCGATATTATAACCTTCGGCGGAGGAAATGGACCCCCGAAGTCGGCGAACTAGTCCTTGCAAAGGAGCACCACCTATCGAAGGCCATAGAGGGCTTTGCAGCAAAACTGGCACCCAAATACGACGGCCCGTACCAAATCTTAAAGTACGTGTCATCAGTCATCGTCCAGCTAAGAAAAATCAATGGAGGGAATGAGAAAACGGCGAACATCGGCGAATTAAAAACATACCACGCGCCCCAGACCGCAGAACAATAGCTAGACCAACAGAAAAAAATAATAATATCCAGCACGGAAAGAAAAAAGCCAGCAACACAGGTCATTCTATCACTGACCATCAGAGTGACAACACCTATCGTGAACAAACCAAGTGTGAAAAAAACCTCTTATCAGCAATGGAGAACCAAAGCAAATGGCTTAAAAGCCTGAAACGCGTACGTGAGCGCATGGAAGAGGAGGAGGCGAAACGGCCTAGGGCCATGATGCCAGGTCTGGTGAGCGAAACCAACTGGAACTCCAACTCAGCTCGCGAAGACGCCGCGCACGCAGCTAGACGCCATATTGAATTGACCCACCTCAACCATACCGTACGGAGGAACGCCACGCATGCTATATCCTCAAGACGTGCATCCGCACCATCAGCGACCGCAGTAGCCACCACTGTAAGCAGCCACTACGCGCACGCCGACGTCACCTGGAGAAGCCAACGATACACCGACCACCGCATGCACACCGATCATGTCAACGCGCGCACTCGTCACGCTCGCAAACGCCCGACGCATAGCTACAGCTCACACAGTGGCCACACGCACCGCCGCTGTACAGACAGCCGCTGCCGAAAGAACAACAAGGCGCACAGCCACTGCGCTCGCAGTCGCCACACAAACCAGTACGTCCCCAAAGCCGGTACAAACCGACACCGTAGGAAGGGATCTCCCAAAGCCATTACCGACCTGCACCGTAGGAAGGATAATGGCGGAAGGAGCCGGCGTCCATAGGAGCAACGGAAGAGAAACCCCTGCGAGACAACCCCATCGACAACAGCACCCAACGGCACCGATGGCGATACAAACACAAGCAGCTCATCCGAGTCGAGGGGCGATGTCTCGAGCAAACGCAGTGCACCCGAACCCACCAGCTACACAAAACGGCCAACGCAAACAATACAGACCATTGACCTCTCCTTGGATGACGAGACAATGGAATCGCGGGCAACACGGCCCGAATTGGTATACCCACCGGGACCAGGAGGCGCCGCCCTATACATCACCGACCTTCATTTTCTCGGGGAAGGGCATTGGCTGACGGACACGGTGATCGACGCCTGGGCAAAGGGGGTGGCGATCGAGTGTGGGGACAAGGGATAGTACTAAGCACATTTGTTGTTTGGAAACTAAACCAACATGGCAATAAGGAGGAATTTTACCAACGTATCCACCGGTCGTTACGGAAAACCGATTTATTCAGTAAGCGCGTGATACTTGCACCGCATAATATAGCCAATCGCTGGTACTTCCTCGGACTGGCAAGTCAAGAGGTCACCCACCACGTCGCAGACGTAGAATGCTGGCACCAGCGGTACGTGTGGACTGCCGACTCGAGGGTCAAGGGTAAGGCACCACACGCAACCAAGGCATGGATCGATTTCCTTAAGTGAAAGTACCAGCAGCTATACGGGGAACACAACTTTGAAGCACACGAATAACAACTAGTGGTACCGCAGCAAGACAACAACGATGACTACTGAGTATACTTTGTGGAAACCATAGAGAGGGTACTGCGGTACGTCGGCAAGAAAGAAGGAACCCTGGGGCTTATATCCCAACGCTTCACGGCGGATATGGCACGCCGTAAACGTAGCGAGATACTATCAGTATTCCGACACCATATGTGCGGTCAGCCAGAAACAGCGCCGCTACCCATAAACATGAGCGCTGAGCCACCACCACTACCACAGCAACCACACACCCCGACTATCGTCCTTATATCACCACAGCCACCAACACCCCAACACTCACCATCACCGAAGGCAGAAGATGGGGTGGGATTCCCACAAGAAGGAGGTACAATTGCGGCAGAAGACGCTGATGGTCCAGTACTTAACCAGTTCGCGGAAATCGCGAAGAGAGTGAGAGACGGTTTTAAGAACATAGCGAAAGGCACAGGGAAATCCCGCATAAGATTTTGCACACAAAGGCACAGGGTAACCATCCACCGGTCGCGAGCACTCATATGCGGAAGGGGCAGAGGGGCCTTAGACCTCCAAAGTAGGGGGGAGGGGGGTATGAACAACATCAACAGCGAGGCATACAAGCAAAACCCAACGGCAACCACAGCTTGTATCGACACACGACCGATCACCACAACATGGTCGCCCAACATGGCCGGACGAGCCAACACGCAACAGCAACATCAAAATAAACAAGTAGCTAGTAAATGGGCGCTTACCAATATTAGTCATCATCGTTTAGAGTAGACGCGGACTGAGTTGTACTTGGAGTGTGCTGGATTTGCCCCGCCCATTATACACTTAAGGCCGCGATAACCTGTTCTGGCGCGGTCAGCCGTGCATACGCAGATTATCAGCGCGAGTGAAGAGTGAACGCGAGTACAGTTGCGACAGCATAGCAGTGGGTACGACAGTGCGACGTCGACACAGGCACAAAGCCGAAGCAGTAGCAGAGATAGCAGAACGCAATTAAACCGCCAACAGCTAAACACGATAACGCTAACCAAGGGGACCTGCCAGATTACCACCACAACTGCAAAGCGTGGACCAGTACGGAGTCACGGCAAGGATTGGATCTACGCTGGGTAGTGATAGTTAGTAAATGTGCTGCACCAATATTAGACATTACAATCCAGAGTAGACGCGGACTAAGTTGTACTTGAGGTGTGCTGGACTTACCCCGCCCATTATACACGTAAGGCCGCGCTCCGCCGGTTAGCCAGAACCCGCCGTGGTGTCGCGCAGGAGAGGTAGGCAGCGCAGCCAGTCAACGTCGCCGTTATCAGTACGCCGAGACATAATACGTGCGATAGAGTACTAGAGGAGAAGCCTAATCACGTAATTACACACGCGGCAGAGCACCATCGGAGCAACTCAACGTTAACAGACCGACGTCGTCACAAACACGCGCGATCAAGCGCCAGCAACAAAAAGCCGACACAGTAACGTCACCGCAGGTAACGCAGCACAACGCCAGCAGCACAGAGCCACGCTAACAAAAGGGATAACGGGACACGGCGAGCCGCTACCGAGCCAAGAGACCCGTTATCACGCCAGACATCTAGGCACCAAGCCAATAATACCGGTATCGAAAGCAGAAGTTGTTGAATTATTTGAAATTTATGAATTATAGTTGTAGTTAATTTAAGCAGTAATTAATAAAGTTGAGAATACGACTTGCAAAAGGGACCCAAAGTATAAATTTATTGTACAAGGACCCTGGACACGGCGGGTATACCCCAGCATTAGATAAGAAGCATAGGGGTCGGGGAAAAGCTTCGTTTCAATGAATATCGCTGTGTCCGTATAGCTTTTGAAATAACTTACTAAGTGTGTCTCCTTCTTCTTCTTCTTTAAATGATCATCTAACCGCCTGGGCGATTTTGAACGTTCGTTGCCCCAACTGGCGCCAATTGGAAACACCACGGGATCGCAAATCGGTCTCCACTTGGTCTTTCCATCGGAGTGGTGTCTCCCTCTTCCTCTGCTTCCACCGGCGGGTGCCGATAAGAATACCTTCTGGGCTGGAGCATCTTCGCTCATTCGCACTACGTAGCCTAGCCAGCGAAGTCGCTGTGTTTTAATTCGCTGAACTATGTCGGCGTCTGCGTAAAGTTCATACAGCTCATCATTAAATCTTCTTCTGTACTCGCCGTCGCCAACGCGTAGAGGTCCACAAATCTTTCGAAGAACCTTTCTCTCGAATACTCCCAGAGCCCCCTCATCATATGTTATTAGTGTCCACGCCTCTGCACCATATAGCAGGACGGGTGCGATGGGTGACTTGTAGAGTGTTATTTTCGTTCGTCGAGAGAGGATTTTACTTTTCAATTGCCTACTCAGTCCGAAGTAGCATTTGTTTGCAAGAGTAATTCTTCGTCCGATTTCTAGGCTAACATTATTGTTGGTGTTAATGCTGGTTCCCAGGTAAACGAAGTCCTTTGCTATTTCAAAATGATTGCTGCCAACAGTGGCTTGCTTGCCAAGGCGCGAATGCGCTGACTCTTTGCATGATGACAGAAGGTACTTCGTTTTGCCCTCGTTCACCACCAACCCCATTTTCTCCACTTCTTATTCTAATTTGGAGTAAGCAGAAGTTAGGGCGCGGTTGTTAAGGCCAATGATATCAATATCGTCAGCATATACCAACAGTTGCACGCTTTTATAAAATATTGTTCCAGCGCGGTTAAGTTCTGCAGCTTGTATTATTTTCTCCAGCATTAAATTAAAGAAATCGGACGATAGGGGGTCATCCTGTCTGTAACCTCGTTTAGTTTCGAACGGCTCGGAGAGGTGCTTCCCAATTCTGACCGAGCTGGCGGTGTTGCTCAAGGTCATTTTGCATAGCCGTATAAGTTTTTCGGGGAAACCAAATTCAGACATAGCGGCATATAGGCAGCTCCTTTTCGTGCTATCGAAAGCGGCTTTAAAATCAACAAAGAGATGATGTGTGTCGATTCTTTTCTCACGGGTTTTTCCAAGATTTGGCGTATTGTAAAAATCTGGTCGATGGTAGATATACCAGGCCTGAAGCCACACTGATAAGGTCCAATCAGTCTGTTCATATCAGGCTTCAGCCTTTCACACAATACGCTTGATAGGACCTTATATATGATATTCAAAAGGCTGATTCCGCGATAGGTGCCGCAGTTTGCAGGATCGCCCTTCTTGTGGATTGGGCAGAGAACACTTAGATTCCAATCTTCAGGCATGCATTCATCCAACCATATTCTGCATAGAAGCTGATGCATGCGCCTTACCAGCTCCTCGCCTCCGTGTTTGAATAGCTCAGCAGGCAAACCATCAGCGCCAGCTGCTTTATTGTTTTTCAATCGGCATATTGCTATTCGCACCTCATTATATGTAGTCGGGTTGTGGCACGTCAATTCCATCATCTTCGATTGTGGGCTCGGGTTCGGCATCTTCTCTGGTTTCTGGCTCAGTTTCTCCATTTAAAAGGGCAGAGAAGTGATCCCTCCATATTTTGAGTGCTCTCTGAACATCGGCCACCAGGTCGCCGTTCTCGTTCTTACAGGAGTTTGCCCCGGGTTTAAAACCTTCTGTCATTCGCCCAATTTTTTGATAGAATTTTCGGGAGTTATTCCCGTTGGCCAGCATCTCAAGCTCCTTTATTTCACGCTTTTCTGCCTCCCTTTTTTCGCCCGGAAAAGCCGCCTCGCTTCCCTCTTCAACTCGCGGTAGTGTTCACACACATCCGATCTCAACGTTGCCTTATAGGCTTCGTCCTTTCTTTTCGTTGCAGCGCGGCACTCTTCATCATCATACCAGTTGTTTCTTCGCGTTACCCGGAATCCAATTACTTCTTCGGCTACGGTACGGAGTGCTCCTGAGATATGATCTCACTGCTCATGCATTCCACTAGGTTGAATTGTGCTCGGAGAGCAGGTGTGAGAGGCGATCTGCGAAATAATTGGCGGTCTGTTGCGATTGCAGCTCTTCGACATCCAGCTTTCCCTGCGTTTTTTGTTGCGCCTGTTTTGTCGTACAGAGGCAGGTACGAATCTTGGCTGCGGTAATTGTTTCCTTTAGGAGACAACTGCTAAAACACGTCCGAAATTATCGGGAAAGGTATCAGAAGACACGTTGTGACGTCGGTAACAATAATCCGGAAGCGAATTTTCGAGTTTTAATTTCAGTGAAGAGATATTTGCCATCAAAGTTGAAAATTTTCTGTCATTTTCATGTGGTTGTTGTAATCACAGATTAGGGTGGATCGAGAGGTGCAAAAAGTGTGTTCTGCGCAGAAATACTGTGGACCGCGTAGCCGGTGTTGGACCGGCTAAGGGTTATTTTTTTGAAGCGCGGCCGAAGGCCGCCTACGCAGAAAAGCTTCTGCACATAAATACCTTGGATCAAGCCCCCTATTTGGGATCGGACCTGAGTAATTTTTGGGTTTTTTGCGAATAACTTTTCACTGAAACAAAAAATTGAAAATCGGCTTCCGGATTGTTGATACCGAAGTCAAAACGCGTTGTTTGATACCTCTCCCGATATTTTTAAACGTGTTTTAGCAGTTGTCTCCTAAAGGAAACAATTACCGTGGCTGCTACTAGGTAGTGATCAGAGTCGATGTTAGATCCTCGTATTGTGCGAACATCTAAAACGCTGGAAGCATGCCGTCCGTCTATCACAACGTGGTCGATCTGGTTGCGTGTTTTTCGATCGGGGGAGAGCCATGTAGCCTGATGGATCTTCTTGTGCATAAACCTAGTGTTGGATATGACCATGTTTCGAGCACCGGCGAAGTCGATCAGCCTGAATCCATTTGGCGAAGTCTGATAGTGGAGACTGAACTTCCCGACAGTGGGGCCGAATACACCCTCCTTACCCATCCTGGCGTTAAAGTCGCCAAGCACGACTTTGATATCATGACGGGGGCAGCGCTCGTATGCTTCTTCCAGGCGCTCGTAGAATGCATCCTTTTCCATGTCGTCCTTCTCTTTCGTCGGTGCATGAGCGCAGATAAACGATATGGAGAAAAATCGAACATTTATGCGGATTGAGGCGAGACGCTCGTTCACGGGTGTGAACGACAGTACTCGGTGACGAAGTCTCTCTCCCACCACCAATCCCACGCCGAATCTGCGTTAGTGTGTAACAATTATAAATTAGTGTGTAACAATTATAATTTATGTTTATTATGCTCCCCAGCTGTTATGGTCACGCAACAAATTGGAGCAGTAAGGAAGGCGGTCGGCACGATATGAGGTCGCACTGTGGCTAGTCATTGTCGGCTGGGGTGGGTTCTTGCCAACCTTACCGTCCTGCGCCATAATCAGAGAAAAGGTCAGATCGTGCCTTTTGAAATACGCGGGGAAATGCAAAACCGCGCAAAACAACTTTTAAAACAACATCCGGTTAAAACACCGGATGCCACGGACAGACCGTTGATATTTAAATATTCAAAATACAAAACCTCAAATAAAACGGAAAATCAAATAAATTCAAAAGAAACGGGCAACTAAAATATTTAAAATGAAAATCAAAATCCAAAAATAACCGAAAGCGAAACTAACTCAAATATAAAAATAACCGAAAATGAAACGAAATTAAAACTGAAATAACGAACGGAAGATAAGAAAAAAAAACAGATAAATTTAAATTAACAAAAAAAAACCCTGAAATTTTAAACGAACCGGAAATGACCGGTTACCCTGCTGCAAAAGAAAAAATTAAAAAAAAGGAGGCAGAACATTATAAGGGGGCGCCGCGGGTGTGGTTGCGACGCCCTGGTGCTGACCCACCCTCATCCATGGCCATCGGTGCACCAAACCGAATCCCGATGGCCCCTTACCAGGATTCCTATATACCTTCTAATTAATGGAAAGATTCAGCATTCCCATTTTTAACAAATTTATTCAAAATTCATTTACAACTAATTAAATCGACTTACGCTAGTATAACTATTTTATAGCAAACGAAAAAAATTTATTTGGTTGTACCGAGTTTTCTCAAAAAAAAATTTGGGTTTTGGTCTTATTAGATAGTTATGTTATTCATTTTATTTTATTTTATTTTGTCTGGGTTTGGCCGTTTTACTTTTTTTTTTTGATTAGGTATTTTAAGTTAGGGTTTTCGAATTTTATTTTATTTTTAAGTCACATATTATTATTATTATGTTCATTTATTTTATTAAATAAATTTTTGTTTAAGTTTTATTTATAACCGCTTTATGAAATAATAGATCTACGCTTATACCTATTTCGCAATATTATATTATTGAAAATTACTGCTAGGCTACAAATTTTGGTATCAATATTGATGTATTTAGAAGTTTAATTGGAATCGAAGGGACATTATATCTTAAAATTCTTAATTAATTTTTATTTTTTCGCCCATACTCTGTCTTAACTTTCCAAAAGTGTAACTAAATTTAATAAATGACCCTAACGGTCCACGGACTACCATTTAAATGGAAATCGATATTACAATTATTTTATAAAAAAAAACCAATAGCTATAAATTTAATTATATTTATAAATGAAAAAGGGCAGTAAAGCAGTCGAAATTTAATTTACTTGTTTAAACCTTTTTGTATTGTTTTTCATGTATACGTATGCTAATCAAAAAAAAAAGTTGTACATTAAACACTTATTAATAAACGCTCAAATAGCAATAAAGAATTTTGCATTATAAGCAAACATTTTTGCTTTCGTAAAATCGCAGCAAAAGTATTAAGTAACTCACATTCTTGTAATTTTAAAGAATTGAAGTACTTGATAATTTGGCCATTTAAATACTAGATTTTATAATAAAGACAACAAACACTTAAACGCATTGCTCTAATATGAAGTCAAATTCCTTTTTTTTTTTTTTTGTTTTTTTTTAGAGGAATGCGTCAAAGTAAATCAATTTTCATTTCATATGAAATTTTTTTTTGTTTTTGAATACTACGGCCTGGGGTTTTATACGTTCGTCAAGCTCAGGTTAAACTAAGTTAGCTTAAGCTACATTCACTTTGTTTAATTTAATTCTATATTATTTGCAAAAAAAAACAAAACTAACTACATCAGGTTGATCTCACCCATTGTTGCAGTAGGCTGTTGGTCGGGCGCTACTGTTGTTGTTGTAGGTAATAGTGCAGCGGGCCTACATTACGGCGGCCCCTGCTGTTGTCACTGCTGGTTATGTTGTTGTTGCTGGTGGTGCGACGGGCCTATGATAGGACGGCCCTCGCTGTTGTCACCGCTGGTTACAGTTGTTGCTGCTGCTAGTGCGGCGGGCCTATATTACGGCGGCCCTCGCTGATGTCACTGCTGGTGTTGTTGTTGCCGATGGTTTACTGCGGTGGGCCTATAATACGTCGGCCCCCGCTAATTTCACTGCTGGAGGTCGTCGTGCGCCCTGGTGCGCGTTGTTGTTGTTGCGGTTTATGGCGGTGGGCCTATGTGAAGGCGGCCCCCGCTGTTGTCAATGCTGGTGTTGTTGTCGTTGCTGGATATCCAGAAATATTGTTGTGGCTGCTGCGACTGCTGCTACTGATGTGGTTGTTGTTGTGATTTATTTTTGTTGTTCTGTGAACTTTTCCTGTTGTTGGTTTGTTTGTTTTAGCTATTTATTATCACCAAGTTGTTATTTTTGTGGTGGTTTTTGTAGTTTAATTTTGTAGCTTTAGTTTGCTTTTATATTCTTTTTGCAGATTTTTTTTTTTTCTTTTGTTTGTTAATTTTGTTTACGCACGCACTTTAAATTTGCGTTTATATTTATTCTTCTGTTTTCTTTTTGCAATTATCTGTAAAGACCAACAGTTTTTGGTTTAGTTTAATATTTAAAATACGTTTCCGCATGTCTGTGAAATCAACTGATTTTGCTGTCCAGGTATATTAATATTTAGGTACTTCACAATAGTAAGCCTATATGTAAACGCTGTAGGTTAGCTGTACAGTATATTCACACGCGTAACACGATTTCTTTTACCGTGGAAATAATTAAATTTATACTTCTGTATGTACACACATATACATATACAGAAGAAAAACAACGCAATCACTTTTTTAAATAACTTTTTCGCGAAATGCTACTAACATTTTTTTTCTTTTTACACGCGCACGACCGCTCGGTTCAAATCATGTATACTTTTTGAATTGGTCGAATGCCGGTGACGCTGCTATGCCCAAAATTATTCACTTAGCGCGACTGCGCAATGGAAAAGTTCCGTTACCCGTTGACGTGGCGTGATTATTGCCAAGTGGAACATTCTGATTGGTCGTTACCATCAGATGATTGCTATGAACGGATTGAACCATTTGGTGCTGCCACCTCAGCAAAAATCACGCACTTTCCCGTAGCTAAACGTCAAACCGAAAGGTGAATCAAAACTGTCACCCAACCAATCGCATTGAACCAAATAACAATTACTATTAATTGAAAGTAAACCATAACAGGCCTGCTTCGCTTCGAAGACCGGTCGATGAAGCGAACAGGAAAAAGGTTTACTTGCAAGGAAGCCATTTCTGGGTAAAACGTGGGGCACGACTCACCCCTAGATAAGAGTCTCTAGTTCTACCACGAGCTAGCCGGGCAAGAAGATCCGCCAGTAAAGGAAAATTTTTTGAAGTATTTTGTTTCATAGTTTAGTAGGCTTTGCGGCAAATGGAAATTTGTTAAGTGGCTTTACCCCCACCGAAATAGGCTTATAAGAAAAACGTGTAATTTAGTTAGACATTTTGATATCGGAGAACGCGTCAAAACTCCGAGGCAAACGGAGAATTTATTTTGGTTTCCTAGTTACAATGCTTCGCGGCTGTAGACATTTTAATAAAGGAGAACTCGTCAAAACTCCGAAAATTTTTGGTCCTAGTGGTTTCACCCCCACAAAAAGGTTTAGCAAAAAAATTAACCGGAGAAGCTTGTTCCATGGTAAAAAAACTTTTCACCCGGTAGACATTTTAATTAAGGAGAACTCGTCAAAACTCCGAAAGACAATCCGCATAACCGAGGATTGCCAGGTTATCCACTACTTCCGATGGAAGCGTATGTAAATACCCTATTAAGTCAATGCTCGGGGAGGATACTGGGCGAGTTGTCCCCGACCGCCAAAACGCCCAGGTACGGTTCCAAAGGTCAGTATGTATATATAAAAAAAAATCAAAATTGTTATTGCGGGCGAATATCCGAAGCGTGAAAGCGACCTATCAGTTTCCCTGTCAGGTCCTCTAGATCGTACAACGCATTGCCTACTTTTCGACGAACTCGGCACTTGAGGTACTTCGGCAAGAATTTGGCGTTTATGCCTTGTTTAAAGTTACTCAAAGCAAAATTTTTCCTAAAAACCTCCTGACCTTCCCTATAGTTAACTTGTCTAGAGCGTTTGTTATAAACGTTGTTTCCCCTATCCTTCGCCTGATCTAAATTCCTACGAATTTGCTCGCGAATGGTGGACAACTTATCCGCCCTAGTTATTATTGGAATGTCATTTTCCCTAAGAGTACCGAGTTTATCTAATATATTATAGGCTGAGGCGTGTTGGACCATGTTCTGACCGTATAAGGCAAAGTATGGAGAGCACTGAATTGAGGTATGAAAATCGCTTCTTAACACCGCTAAAATTTCGGGTATATGCTTGTCCCAGTCGGTATGATCCTGTTTATCTTTAAGGAAAATTCTTATTTTTGAAACAATTTCTCTATTTACGCGTTCCGACGGGTTTGCTTGCGGCGAGTATAACCCCGTCTTTATATGGGTCACCCCATAATTCTCGAGGAATTGTTTCATTTCCTTAGAGATAAACTGTTTACCATTATCGCTATGGATATATTCAGGAACCCCAACCGATGGAAAAATTTCAGAGGTAAAGTAATTCATAACATTAACAGCTGTTGCTCTCTGCATGGGCTTCAACCAAACATACTTTGCAAAATGGTCTAGAACAATGAAGAGAAACTGATTGCGCCGCTTAGATCGCGGGTAAGGTCCTAGAAAGTCGCAATAGAACCGCTGAAATGGTCTTTCTGAAGCAAAAGTGTTCGCTATAGGTGGTCTTGACTGCTGATTTGTTGACTTAACAGCCTTACAAGTGTCGCATTTCTGTACATAGTCTCTAACGTCTTTAGCTTGCCTAGGCCAGAAGTAATTTTGTCTGACACGCTCTAAAGATTTCTGCCAACCCCCATGGTAACTCCTATTCGCATGATGTGCAAGACTTATCGCTTTCTCAGTTAACCCTGTCGGTAACCACACCCGCCATAACGAGTCCTCCTCATCCGCCACACCCTTACGAAATTTAACCCTTTTTAAAACCACGCCATCATTTACACTCAAATCTGGTAGCGCATCTTTGTTTTCCAAAATGGTTCTGCAAAGATCCAAGTATTCCGCGCTTTCAAATTCCGGCGATGCTAAGTCAATTTCGTGAGGTGGGGCGGAGAAGGTTAGCTCGTCTACATCAAAACGCGAGAGGGCATCCGGTACTATATTCAGGGTTCCCTTGCGATGCTCCATGGCAAAATCGTATCTTTGCAGTAGGAGTGACCATCGAGCCAGCCTGCCACTCAAGTCCTTCTGAGTCATCAACCACTTGAGACTTGAATGGTCAGTTATGATTCGGAATGGCAAACCCTCTATGTAAGGTCTAAAACGCTTGACACTTATAATGGCGGCGAGGCATTCCAGTTCGGTTACAGTATAATTGCGCTGAGCATTGTTAAGTTTTTTTGAAACAAACGCGATTGGATGCTCAGCGCCCTCGTCATCGAGCTGGAATAACACGCCCCCTACACCTATTTTTGAAGCATCACACTGAATAACAAATTCCTTTGAGAAATCGGGTTGGGCCAAGACAGGAGCGGAGCTCAAGGCTTCTTTTAACTTTTCGAATGCTTCTACCGCTTCAGGGGTAAGCTTAAATGGGCCTGCTGACTTGCGAAGACAATCAGTCAAAGGACCTGCTAGGTCAGCAAAATTTGTAATAAATGCCCTATACCAATTTGCCATGCCCACAAACCTACGAACCTGTAGCGGAGATTTAGGGATCGGAAAGTTCTGCATTGCTTCTATTTTCCCAGGATCCACCTTCAAGCACCCGCTACCTATCAAGTACCCTAAATACCGAATTTCCTTCTGACAAAATTTGCTCTTCTTCACATTGATCGTGAGGCCCGCGTCCCTCAAACAATTCGCCACTTCCGCCAGCAACTTTAGGTGGTCTTCAAAGTTAGTGCTGCATACCATTAGATCATCCAGGTAGACGAAGACATTCTCCCGCAACCGCGAGGGAATTGCCTTGTCCATCAGGCGGCTCATAGTCTGCGGTCCATTACACAGACCAAAGGGCATCACCTTAAAGTGGTACAGAGGCTTCCCAGGAACTGCGAATGCTGTTTTTTCCTTGGAAGACTCTGTCAGCTTGATCTGAAAGAACGCGTCCTTCAGATCAATGCCACTAATGAAGTGCGTGTCCTTCAGTCTGCTCAATAGGCCGTTGATATGAGGCAACGGGTACGAGTCCTTTTTAGTTACCGCGTTGACCTTCCTGGAATCTATGCAGAGCCTGACCTTCCCTGGCTTCCGAACTAGAACAACTGGACTACACCAAGGCGAGTTTGACTCTTCTATAACTCCCATTTCGAGCAGCCTATCTATTTCGCTAAAAGCTTCGGCTTGCCTCGGTGGCGAAAGAGGAAAATGTTTACTTTTGATTGGGACTGCATCACCAGTATCAATATGATGCTCAACCAATCTCGTTTGCCCCAATCCTAACTTCTCGAAAGAAGGAAACGTCTCTATGACCTTCTGCAAATTGACTTTCTGGGTTGGTGACAAATCATGGAAATTTATTTCATCATCATTTTTATTATTAAAGTCTATGCACTCCACACTGGGAAATATTTCGGGCGCCAGCGCAAAGGCTCTCCAAAAATCAACCCCGAAGTAAGCTTCTGGAAGAAGCGAAGGAACAAGGTAAAACCGGATGGACTTAGTAACATTTTTGAAAGTGACAGGTAAAGATATCGAGCCCAAGATTTTCTGTTTGTTGCCACCCGCGGTATAAACGAACGCATGTAGAGGGTGATACTCGAAGTTGTTCTCTTTTAAAAATTCTTCACAATTTTTCCCCAAAATAGAGACGTTGGCTCCCGAGTCCAACAAACCCACTACAAAACTGTCTTTTATCTTTACCCTTACCAAAGGTCTTTCATCCTCGGTCAGCATTAGCGTAGTGGTTTGCAACATCCTGCGCTCCTGGACCCGCTGACTATATCTCTGCCTACACTTCAAAATATTTACCGACACCGGTGGCTTTCCAAAAATCGAATACCTTACTTGCTCATACCTATGTTCCCTCTCTTCTAAACTAAGTGGAAAATGCGTCTGGCAAGCGACGTCCCTATTCAGACGTTGCAAAATTCTGATCGGTTTAACAATCGCGGATGAGGACGTTGGACTATCTGAGTCTGAACTATTGGAATTGTCTGTACTGTCAGGAAAAGTCAATATCACATTTGGGTACTCCTTCGCCAGGGTGCCACTACTCTCGGAAGCTCCCTAGCTCCATGCATACCCTGGAAGGACTCACTTGGTTCAGTGCACGAGACGGCTCGAGCACTGGCTGATATGGGGGCTATAGTGTCGAACGAGTTTCCCCCATCTTCTCGCTCGGGTACTGGTTTCCCTGCCTGCGATGGTCCCTAGGGCATTTTGGAGTAAAGACTCCCCTATTCCCACACTTAAAGCAAAACGGATTCTTGATGGGTTCCTCGCAATAAATATACGAATGCCCCATGGCCTGACAATTCCAACATTGGATTCCGGAATAATCCGGTTTTCTATTGCGCCGGTACTCCAACGCCTCTGTCTGCGGGTCAGCTTCGCAATCCTCGCCTTCCATCCTCATGTCCGGTGTTATCGTGCGGGCCTCGTTGACCTGACGTCCATGGTAAGTGGTTCCCAATATCTTGCTTTCTTTCAGAACTTGTTCCCCTCTTCGTGCTATATCGCGTAGATCATGCAAGGTCCTGGCATCCGCATTGAAGAGCATTAGCTTAAGGCCACTGTTGACGTTCCGCTTTATTATGTCAATCAGCAGGGCTTCAGACATCGGTTCTCTAAGACGTGCGTTAAGTGCTACTATGTCAGTGTGGAACACGTCGTATGACTCACTTAGCTTCTGCTTACGCATTGAGATTTCCATCTTAATCTTGTGGTCACTTTTTAGGGTACCAAACTCCCGCTTCAGTGAGTAGCACAGGAAGGGATAGTTCGTGTTGGAATTCTGCCTGGTAAAAAGCCAGTACCATTCTTCAGCCCGCCCCGACAGAAATAAGTGAAAACTTGCCATTAACTGATCGCTAGAACATTGGGTCCGCTCGCATAAAGTGTCCAACTTGAACAGGAAGTCCGCGACGCTTCCAGTTCCATCGAAGGAAACCTTCCAATCCTGTGGTTGCACTGCCACGCTATTCGAAACGATGTTGGCCTGGTTACTAACGAATGTAGGGGCTTGGTTCCTTTCCTCCCTATTGGTGTTCCTGGTATAGGTCGCACTACCCTGCGACGATGTTACTGCGGCGTTGAGTAAGTCCATGTTCTCCCTGATCGTCCTCATTTCGTTCCGCATCTCCTCCTGCGATGTCCTGAGCAGCTGATGTAGCACGTTCACCCACGAATCTACAGGAGGGACCTCGGCATTGCTCCTTTGCGTAGTGATCCTATCACCTAAAGTGTCAGGAGGTATACGGTCTTGAACCGAAGCTCTAGCTTCCCCCTGTATACCTGTTAACACGCCAGTTGAAGGGTCAAAAATATTTTGCATTGGATCTGCTGCCATGGACGAGTCAAGGATATTAGTACTAGCTGGTCTATCCATTTTATGTTTGGAAGCAGGATTCAACACTATCCTGGTCGGATCTCCCCCGCCCGGACTACCTATTAAAGAATGCAGTACCAGAGGTCGATTGGTGGGTTGCTTCGGAAGCGCCCCTCTACCCTGACTTCTAGGCTTGCCCCCACTTCCTCGTACCGAGTTCCTAGTAGTCATGCGTTCAGCCGACTGATCCATATTGAAAGGAAAAATCTCCAACCACGTTAGATAAACAAGAAAAATAAAAAAAAGTATTCGGTTACAAGGGGCGGTTGGAAGGTATAACAAGTCAAGATTCACTCCCCCACCCTATAATACCGACGATTGCAAGGTTTTGAAAAATAAAAATTTAATTAATGCAAATTTTCTTAACCGATATTTGCATCAACTGATTACCGTGAATATGTCAAAAAAAAATAAATATATACATATAAATATATATATGCTGAAAGAAATTGATTATTAGTAAATATACGTGTTGAAATGTACTATGTAAAAAGCAAAAACGGTATAAAGTTTGGCAAAAGCTAGTTGTGTATTTATATATTGAATGGGAATGCTGACATCCCATCATTAGAAGGCATAGGCCTATCAAAAAAACGAAATAACACTAGACAAGGACATTCTTCCAGGTACACCTACCGCAATGCAGGGGTGGTTATAAGACACCTCGCCCTGAGACATGTTGGTGTACCATGGCGAAAATTGGTAAAATTTTTAAACTTATTTGAACTCCAGTACTCCGGACCGCAATGCAGGGGCTGCTAATGGCTGCCTCCCTGAGACTGGTCGGAGCACTGGACACCAGCGATCAAAACGTCAAAACTTTATTTATTTTTTTTTGAAACACCCCTCCTCAACCACGCCGCAATGAAAGGATGCGGTTGGGTACCGCTTTTCCCCAGACTTGCGCAGTTGGAAAGGGGTCCCCACTCCTCCTCCCGCAATGCAGGGGCTGCTAAGGGCTGCCTCCCTGAGACTGGTTGGAGAAGTAAGGATCCCTACCAAAAAACACATACAAAAACTAAGACCAAACTACACAGACACGTTCGGCAAAAACATAAATATTAATAATCCCAAAAAAAAACTAAACCCCACTTAGCGGACATATTATATTTTTCCCGAAGCCCACATCGGACAACAGACCCGGGACAAAAAAAAATTGAAACTACAAAAAAACTAAGTGCGTTTAGCACTACCTCACCGGGTGAAATGAAAACTTCCGGTGGACGTGACGTTCAGTCTCGTGGAGCCCCCAGCTACTGATCACGACGACTAATCCGGACAACCTGATCGGTCCCACCATCCCGTCGCAACGCAGGTGGCGGCTCCTGGGCCTGCCTACCTGGGACATACGGAATGGTGAAACCTCACAAGCTAACCAGAAAGTCACCGCGGTCAGCGCTTCAGGTTCCACGTTGGGCGCCATCTGTTATGGTCACGCAACAAATTGGAGCAGTAAGGAAGGCGGTCGGCACGATATGAGGTCGCACTGTGGCTAGTCATTGTCGGCTGGGGTGGGTTCTTGCCAACCTTACCGTCCTGCGCCATAATCAGAGAAAAGGTCAGATCGTGCCTTTTGAAATACGCGGGGAAATGCAAAACCGCGCAAAACAACTTTTAAAACAACATCCGGTTAAAACACCGGATGCCACGGACAGACCGTTGACATTTAAATATTCAAAATACAAAACCTCAAATAAAACGGAAAATCAAATAAATTCAAAAGAAACGGGCAACTAAAATATTTAAAATGAAAATCAAAATTCAAAAATAACCGAAAGCGAAACTAACTCAAATATAAAAATAACCGAAAATGAAACGAAATTAAAACTGAAATAACGAACGGAAGATAAGAAAAAAAAACAGATAAATTTAAATTAACAAAAAAAAACCCTGAAATTTTAAACGAACCGGAAATGACCGGTTACCTTGCTGCAAAAGAAAAAATTAAAAAAAAGGAGGCCGAACATTATAAGGGGGCGCCGCGGGTGTGGTTGCGACGCCCTGGTGCTGACCCACCCTCATCCATGGCCATCGGTGCACCAAACCGAATCCCGATGGCCCCTTACCAGGATTCCTATATACCTTCTAATTAATGGAAAGATTCAGCATTCCCATTTTTAACAAATTTATTCAAAATTCATTTACAACTAATTAAATCGACTTACGTATAACTATTTTATAGCAAACGAAAAAAATTTATTTGGTTGTACCGAGTTTTCTCAAAAAAAAATTTGGGTTTTGGTCTTATTAGATAGTTATGTTATTCATTTTATTTTATTTTATTTTGTCTGGGTTTGGCCGTTTTACTTTTTTTTTTTTGATTAGGTATTTTAAGTTAGGGTTTTCGAATTTTATTTTATTTTTAAGTCACATATTATTATTATTATGTTCATTTATTTTATTAAATAAATTTTTGTTTAAGTTTTATTTATAACCGCTTTATGAAATAATAGATCTACGCTTATACCTATTTCGCAATATTATATTATTGAAAATTACTGCTAGGCTACAAATTTTGGTATCAATATTGATGTATTTAGAAGTTTAATTGGAATCGAAGGGACATTATATCTTAAAATTCTTAATTAATTTTTTGTTTTTCGCCCATACTCTGTCTTAACTTTCCAAAAGTGTAACTAAATTTAATAAATGACCCTAACGGTCCACGGACTACCATTTAAATGGAAATCGATATTACAATTATTTTATAAAAAAAAACCAATAGCTATAAATTTAATTATATTTATAAATGAAAAAGGGCAGTAAAGCAGTCGAAATTTAATTTACTTGTTTAAACCTTTTTGTATTGTTTTTCATGTATACGTATGCTAATCAAAAAAAAAAGTTGTACATTAAACACTTATTAATAAACGCTCAAATAGCAATAAAGAATTTTGCATTATAAGCAAACATTTTTGCTTTCGTAAAATCGCAGCAAAAGTATTAAGTAACTCACATTCTTGTAATTTTAAAGAATTGAAGTACTTGATAATTTGGCCATTTAAATACTAGATTTTATAATAAAGACAACAAACACTTAAACGCATTGCTCTAATATGAAGTCAAATTCCTTTTTTTTTTTTTTGTTTTTTTTTTAGAGGAATGCGTCAAAGTAAATAAATTTTCATTTCATATGAAATTTTTTTTTGTTTTTGAATACTACGGCCTGGGGTTTTATACGTTCGTCAAGCTCAGGTTAAACTAAGTTAGCTTAAGCTACATTCACTTTGTTTAATTTAATTCTATATTATTTGCAAAAAAAAACAAAACTAACTACATCAGGTTGATCTCACCCATTGTTGCAGTAGGCTGTTGGTCGGGCGCTACTGTTGTTGTTGTAGGTAATAGTGCAGCGGGCCTACATTACGGCGGCCCCTGCTGTTGTCACTGCTGGTTATGTTGTTGTTGCTGGTGGTGCGACGGGCCTATGATAGGACGGCCCTCGCTGTTGTCACCGCTGGTTACAGTTGTTGCTGCTGCTAGTGCGGCGGGCCTATATTACGGCGGCCCTCGCTGATGTCACTGCTGGTGTTGTTGTTGCCGATGGTTTACTGCGGTGGGCCTATAATACGTCGGCCCCCGCTAATTTCACTGCTGGAGGTCGTCGTGCGCCCTGGTGCGCGTTGTTGTTGTTGCGGTTTATGGCGGTGGGCCTATGTGAAGGCGGCCCCCGCTGTTGTCAATGCTGGTGTTGTTGTCGTTGCTGGATATCCAGAAATATTGTTGTGGCTGCTGCGACTGCTGCTACTGATGTGGTTGTTGTTGTGATTTATTTTTGTTGTTCTGTGAACTTTTCCTGTTGTTGGTTTGTTTGTTTTAGCTATTTATTGTCACCAAGTTGTTATTTTTGTGGTGGTTTTTGTAGTTTAATTTTGTAGCTTTAGTTTGCTTTTATATTCTTTTTGCAGATTTTTTTTTTTCTTTTGTTTGTTAATTTTGTTTACGCACGCACTTTAAATTTGCGTTTATATTTATTCTTCTGTTTTCTTTTTGCAATTATCTGTAAAGACCAACAGTTTTTGGTTTAGTTTAATATTTAAAATACGTTTCCGCATGTCTGTGAAATCAACTGATTTTGCTGTCCAGGTATATTAATATTTAGGTACTTCACAATAGTAAGCCTATATGTAAACGCTGTAGGTTAGCTGTACAGTATATTCACACGCGTAACACGATTTCTTTTACCGTGGAAATAATTAAATTTATACTTCTGTATGGACACACATATACATATACAGAAGAAAAACAACGCAATCACTTTTTTAAATAACTTTTTCGCGAAATGCTACTAACATTTTTTTTCTTTTTACACGCGCACGACCGCTCGGTTCAAATCATGTATACTTTTTGAATTGGTCGAATGCCGGTGACGCTGCTATGCCCAAAATTATTCACTTAACGCGACTGCGCAATGGAAAAGTTCCGTTACCCGTTGACGTGGCGTGATTATTGCCAAGTGGAACATTCTGATTGGTCGTTACCATCAGATGATTGCTATGAACGGATTGAACCATTTGGTGCTGCCACCTCAGCAAAAATCACGCACTTTCCCGTAGCTAAACGTCAAACCGAAAGGTGAATCAAAACTGTCACCCAACCAATCGCATTGAACCAAATAACAATTACTATTAATTGAAAGTAAACCATAACACAGCACAGACGCAATTAACGCAATCTGCAAGAGCCAAATCTATTTCAAATATTTTATAATTGTCAACAGTTGTTAGAGGTATCATACCTACTGAGCACTGGGAACGAGAATGCACTTGAACTTGCTCAACTACTGGGTATGTAGTGTTATCAGAGGGGCTAGATGTTTTAAAAAACTTAATTTGTCAAAGATAGATAAAATTCCACTTTTTGCAGTCTGAACTTTTGTGCAAACACCTTTCGCTATATTTGGGGTTTGCTTTATTAGTGAACTCACGACTTTAGACCAACATAAAATTAACAAAATAGATACGCATAATTATTTTAAATGAAAAAAGTAGAAAATAAACAAAAAAATTTACATTTTAGAAATTTTGTAATAATGCGATTCAGCGTCGACAGCAAAATCCTATTCGATCAAAAAGTAGATACACAACTAAATTTCAACAGCGGTGCGCTGCATGTACCATCCCTAACTCAATAACACTCCCACCACTAGTTAAACACTACAGTTAATGATGGCTACGCTTTTGCATGCATGCATGTACCAAGGAAGAGGAAGAGAGATCGCGCCAGCATTTGCGAATACAAGGCAAAGACCGACCCTTCGAGAACAGGAAGAGCGAACAACCAAGAAAGTTCTGGGTGCGTAGGGTATCACTTTGTTGGACTATATAAGGCAGTGACCCAGCAAGGCAGGTTGATAAGTTTATTTTCAAGTGTTGCTCAGTGAACTAATGTGCAGTTACCAAACTCTTAAATTTGTATTGCGTTTATTACTAGTAAATACAACTAGCTATTAGTTACAGTATCTGTACGTGTATTTATTTGACTTTATAGTATAGTATCAACTGTGGTTGAAAAATTCGAAAATTTAAGCTCGTACGGTCAGTTCTACGGCTTTTTGAGTTTTTCGATCCGCGAAAAAAGGCAAAATTCAAAACTTAATTTTTTATTTTTTAAGACAAAATATTTGTATATTTGTATGATTTTTGTTGGAACGATTTTCCGTCATCCCTTCTCAAGTTTGGTTTTGTGACAAACCGGTTTCGGCGTTCTGCCATTTTCAATGCCTAGCTTCGTTCTGGTCTGTGTCTATCCGCTGCGTTGTTTTTATAGTCCGTGGTTGCTGTGGCAGGTAATGTCAATCTATGTTTTCGTGGTAGGTAACGTTAATATGCGTGTGTGTGTGCGCGGTATTGATACGTCCGAATTGTTATCTGGCCCAAGGGTTGTTTTTGTAGGTATGTAGACATACCGCTTGCTAGCTAAGCGGTAGGTTGATGTAGGTAGAAATCGGTGATTTTTGCAGTTTGGTTCATATTTCGTTTTTGCTTGGTCATTGTTACGTGTTTGGTTGCTGTACCTGCTGGCTTGTGCTGTTTTTTGTAAACTAGTTTTAAGGGTTCAAATATTTCGTCAGAGATAGTGTTGGTTTGTTCGTTTATAATCCTGCCGTCAAATGTTTTTAACTTGTATATCTCCATGTTCTCAAGTACATTAAGCCGCCGGCCTTTTCCTTGTACGTGAAGTATTCGAGCCGTTGTGTTTATGTTAGCTGGGGTGCAGTTGTTCTCGAACATGTGGTTCGCGAAATTAGATTCTGGTATTATGGTGGGTTTTCGTGTTTTTTTGTTGTAGTCCCTGATATCCTCTCGGAATCTTGTGCTTATTTTTCTTCCTGTTTGCCCTATGTAGCTGTATTGACATTCACAAGTAAGCCTATACACTCCGTGTCTGTTGAATGGGTCATCAGAATTAGTGTCGGTTCTTAGTTTTTGTCCGACGTTGTTAGATGTTCTGAATGCTGTGTTGATGTTATATCTTTTAAAGAAGTTTGCTAATTTGTACGTTGTTTTTCCAGTGTATGTCACTGCCGTCCAAACCATTGGATTTTCCTCTACGTTTACTCTTTTTTTGTGGTCCATGGCTACTTCTGAGTTTATCCACAAGTGCTTTCTTGTATCCATTATTTGCCGCTATGTTATATATTGTATTAAGCTCTCTCCAGTATGCTTTCTGTGTGAGCGGCGTTCTCTGAAGCCTATCCACTAAGTGCCTCAATGCTGCATTTTGGTGCTGTTGCGGATGGTTTGATGTAGAGTGTATTATGGTGTCCATGGCAGTCGGTTTTCTATAAATGCCGTAGTTGAACCTATTTGTTATTTTGTCAATCCCTATAGTTAGGTCCAGGTAGTTCATTATTCCATTTTTTTCTACTTCCATTGTGAACTCTATGTTGCTATGTTGCCTGTTGAGGAACTCTAGTATTTGCTCCTCGTTATCGTCATTTAGGATGCAGATGATGTCATCCACGTATCTAGCGTAGAATGCCACGCCTAACTTGGTTTTTAACTCCTGTATATATTTTCCTTCCAAGTTTTGCATGAATGTATGGTGGTCTCTGGTATTTGGACTCTGGTATGATGGTCCAACTTTGCGAATCACATGGCGGAGAATAAATGCCCCCCGGAAACATCAAAAAAACAGTCAAGGTCCTACATGTACAAGCAAAAGGCAGACGTCTGAACGTACTCGAAAACATGGAAATCTACAAACAAAAAACATTCGACGGTAGAATAATAAACGAACAGATAAACACTGTT
Source organism: Merzomyia westermanni (assembly GCA_949987695.1). Classification (NCBI taxonomy): domain Eukaryota; kingdom Metazoa; phylum Arthropoda; class Insecta; order Diptera; family Tephritidae; genus Merzomyia; species Merzomyia westermanni. The sequence goes on along the minus strand of OX465290.1, from coordinate 112,308,121 downwards.
TCCGACACAATATTCGAACCTTTAAAATTGGTTTACAAAAAACAAAGCAACCACTCAGGTACAACAAACACACACGCACCGACAAATAAGCACAAAACAGCAAAAGATCAAAAACAACAAACAAGCAAAAAAGGTCAAACAACAAAAATCACCAACTTTTACCTGCCTCAGTCAACCACAAAAAAACCGATCGATGCAAACCACCCCCGTTTCTGAATATACACACACAACACATGCACACACGTACACAAACATACACCCATGCTGACGTTACCTGCTACCTACTATAAATACAAGACAAACGACCACAACAGATCAGAACGAAAATCGACACTGATGATGGCACAACGCCGAAACCGGTTTGTCTCAAAACCAAATTTGACAAGGGATGACGAAAAATCGTTCCAATATACACCAATTGTAATTGGTAATAACATTGAAAGGAGTTTAAGTCTTTAAATATCTGCATGTTTCATCATTTTCGCCTAGTATCAAAGAAGATGACTTTTTAGCATGTGTCTCAAGTCATGCTAAAATCAAAACGAGTTTACTGATGTTTCATACACTCGTGAAAAAGAATATTCCCCTAAGTAGAGTTAATAAAATCAATTTCAAAATAAGAGTTCTTCGAAAAGGTGCTAAATTCAGCCATATGGCATATGTAAAAAATTCGCATTTTTAGTTTTTTTTCACAAAAAGGTGCGTCACCGCATCAGCAATAACTAACTCGGATATAAGCAGTCCTCCTTAAAAGTTGAGAATCTATTTTCAAACTGCTTGCGGACTGAGAATTACATCCAAGCAGCTTTTTGCGTTGAGCTCACACTTGGATTACGACATATTTGTGTTTATAGAGACGTGGCTTTATGACAGTTTCCACGGCAGTGAATATTTTGATCCTAATCTATTTAATGTCTTTCGCAAAGACCGTGATTATATGAAAACTGTTGGTAAGAGGTTTTTCTGATATCTTAATTTGTGCATCCTCCATTCCTCCGACAAGTAATGATGTGTTATATAGGATAACATTGTACCTTTAGCATATTTTAGTGATAATATCTGTATATTGGGTGATTTCAGCTTAGGAAATTTTTAGATAAATGGTTTTTTAGAAAGTCTGTCTCGTATTTTGGATGTGAACGTAAATTTTTCCCTTTGGAATGCATTGAAATTTTGTCTAATTGGGGTATACACTATATACCACTAATACTAGGCGTCGAATTTTATAATTTTAACCCAATATGTACAGATAATGAACCTTTACGTTTTCGATTTAAAAACATGGATGTTGACAGGTGAAGTGTCAGTGACATTAATTCGCTTTTGAAATGTCAATGGCCTTAATTCGAAATAAGTGATATTTAGCGTTTCTGACATTAATTTCGTTTTACAAAGAGAATTAATGTCAATGACGTTAATTCTCAAAGTAATTAGACATTAATTATATTTGTAAAACGAAATTAATGTCAGAAACGCTAAATATCATAACTGCTTTACTAATTTCTATTATTCTAATTTCTGCTATTTCAGGTGCGGTTATGTACAAAGATAAAGGACTAAGCAGGTTTTACTGCAAATTTTCATTTTATAGCGCGATTTTTTATTCAAAATTTTCACCTGCCGCTCTTTTTTAAATAGATCCCGTATGCGTGATTTTTTATTTCAAATTTTCGCCTGCGGCGTTTCTCTAAAAAATACAGTTTTTTTTTAAAAATGAAAATTTGCAGTAAAAGCTGCTTAGTCCATTATCTATGTACATAACTGCTCCTAAAATATCAGTTGAGTTGTTATTATAGAAATTAGTAAAGCATTTATGAAATTTAGCGCTTTTGACATTAATATAACTTAAAGCGAATTAATCTTAAATTATTATGAGAATTAGCGTCATTGACATCAATTCCCTTTGCAATTGCGAATTAATGTCACTTACATTAATTCCATTGACAATTTGACACGTCACCTGTTGACATGGTCAATTCTGAAATAAACTTAACAGTTTCAAACTCTTTATTTTCCAAGGTTGAAGTTATGATATTTTTAAGCAAAGGATAAGTAAAATTTGTAAAAGGCATATACCTGGTATGAAAAAAAAACAGTTATAAAATACCGTGGCATGCCAAGGAACTATCAAAGCTTAAAAATTTGAGAATAAAGTACTTCAAAAAATTTAAATTTTTAAAGTATGTTGCTCTACGGTACTATTGAATGGAATATAAATGCCTAGATACGGTTTTAAAGCGAAGTTATCTTAAGTTGGAGTCGTATATAAAACAAAATCCGAAACCCTTTTGGCGATATGTAAATTTCTGAAAGTCTTGTTCTAGCTGCGTTACAAAAACGAGCTTTAGTTCTGTCCTACGAACCGAATATACTTTCTCGGGAAGGGGAGAAAAAATAAAAATACACGTGTATAGTACACATCTTCGTGCACATTGTCGCACTTACGCCGGTATATAGTGCAAATAAACGAAACTCAGTAGCCTTCCCGTAATTGATATCATTCAAACTTCTGGGCTTGCAGTAAAGGGGCACTTGTTTTATCATTTGAATGTTAATTCTTTGAAATACTGTTTTCTGATTTAAATAGGTCTTCTGATGATGACTTGGATATTTCCCTTGCAAGAAATCGTTATCAAATATAAGTGCACCTGGCTCTGAGCTATAAGTAAGAACTCCGTAAATTTTTTTTTCTCACCTGGGAGCACTTAGAACATCCGTAACGTGAAGTTAACCAGGTGTCCCGCTAAAGAAAGCGCGTGCTGCAGCATCGCACAATATAGCTCTTACAATCATTTCAATGAAATTATTTTTATATTGAAAGCCTGATTTTGATAGTGATCCCAGTTCAGACACAAAAGGCTCAGGAAATTCGTTACAATTATAAGGTTTACTATAACCGAAAAAAAAACGCCAGCTAGCTTTATGGGACAACTTTCAATTTTATTAATCCTTACTAGAATTGGCCATAATTGAGCTTTAGAGCTCTTAAATAAAGGAAGGCCATCAACATTAAAATCAATGCTTAAATTATTGCACTGCTCAAGGGCATGGGCAAATTTCTCTAATTGTTTAGAAATGCCAATGTGCAAATAAGAGCCATTTCCTACTTTTATAATTTTGGACCGAGTTTTAGACGCAATATCTCCAACATTTTCCACGTTCAAACCTTCTTCCCACAAAATTGACACCAAATAATGAACGCATTCCCTGGCTTGAATAAAAAAAACAATTTCCTAAGTTTATCATTAATGCTGGGAACGCTTGTTTCAATAAATTGTTCAACATCTGCATCCTCATGCACTTCAGGCATTTACCTATGTGTGATAGTTGTGCCACGACTGACTTCCAAACATTCACTTCTAACTTCTCGTTCAATTTTTCTAAACCTGCCGTTTGCCTCTTTTATCCATATTTTCATGTTATTTTTTTAACAAACTTTTTTAATTTCTTTATTTGTTTTATTTTGACACCATGAAGATTTGCCCCAATAATTCGGATAAATTTTGTTCTATTTAGACTTATTTACACCAAAACAATAACACTCTTCCGTTAACTGTTTAAGTGAACTTTAATTTATAAATGCTGAATATTTAAAATTTTATTAATTTACGTCTTATTTTATTCGCGGAGCTACAATTTTCGCCAAAACTGAATCAAGCAGCAAATATCTCCCGTTATTTTTCAATGTACGCTCACGGTTGCCACAAGCCTAAACAAAATTACAAAAAGGTTCCAAAAAAAAAATAACCAAAAAATTACCACGAAGTTCAAAGCGTTGTTTTATTGTATTTGTATTTTTTAGACTAATTAATGAGTAGCCATCAGAAAACGAAGAAATAATAGCTTCAAAGCAAGATAAATGTAATTAAATTGCTAGCGATTTATAATAGGCCGTTTATGCTGAGCCAGCATTTTTCTCGCATTTTAGCGCTTAGCCCAATATGTAACATTTATTTTCGCATTTACCATCTGAATGCGTTCGTAGCATGAATAGCAATACGATAGTTAACACGATAACAGCTGACTGTTACGTAACGAAAGTGCTAAATCGGTAAACTCTATCACGAAAACGTCAAAACCAAACAACAAAAATAAATTTCATTTCGATTAGTTGACGATGGACGTTAGCCTACACGACAAACGGCAACGTAGCATTCAGGTGACCAAAAGCACCCGAAATAATCAGCGCAGGTGTCGTTCGTCAAAGGGAATGAGGCTGTAAGTCAAACTGCAAGTTATTATGATGTTTGCGAATTGAATACACTAAAACCTTTTATAATAATAAAATATATAATTTTTATATCACAGAAATACCACCAAATACGTACCAAGAAACCATGGTTCATTTATGAGAAAAATCGTGTAAAGCAGATACAGCAGTAACTATAAACTTTATATAAAAAATTGGTACAAAGTGGGTAAACGTTCATATCAGCGAACAACCAAAACAAATAAATCTGCTCGAAGCACACGATCTTCTTTGAAATCCATTTTGATACGTTTAACTCTTTTTTACACGTAACGGGAACTCTGATAAACGGGAAAACAAGATTAAAGTGTTCACTTGTAACTCGACGTCGCCAGAAAAATTATCGTGCTGTGACGAATTCGACGAATCCTCGATTAATAACCCTGAGTTCGATTACTATAAAGTCAAATAAACACACGCACAAGTACTATAACAAATAGCTAGTTTTATTTATATTAATATTTTGGTAACTTCACAGTAGTTCACTGAACAACACTTGAAAATAAACTTATCAACCTGCCTTACTTGGTAGCTGCCTTATATAGTCCGACAGGGTGCTACCCTACGCACCCAGAAGTTTCTTGGTTGTTCCCTCTTAGTGTTCTCGAAGGGTCTGTGTAATTTATTGGCATCTCCTCTTTGCATCGTTTCGCAAACACTGGCGCGATCTCTCTTCCTCTTGCTTTGTACATTCTTGCATGCATAAGCGTAGCCATCGTTATCTTTGTTGTGTTTAACTAGTGGTGGGAGTGTTATTGAGTGAGGGATGGTACATGCTTGAGAATAAACACTACACTGTCGTCCACCGAAGTCTGATCGTCTCGATCAGACACATTGCCTAACGCAACTAGCCTTTCCAGATGGAATACCTTCATCTTATTCCTTGGCCTTCCAACAGTTTGTATGCCATAGACAGCATCATTAATCCGTTTTATGACTTTGTATGGGCCTTCCCAATTACACTACCTTTCTTACGTTGTGGGTTGTATAGCAGCTCTAAGTCTCCATCTATAAAAGCTTCTGAATTTATTGCTTTGTAGCACTTTGCTTTTATTTTGTTACTCATGATCTTGGTCCGTTGACCCACAAAGTCGTGTATTTCCCTCATTTCCCCTTCCATGCCCCTAGTTGATTGCCGAGCATGTATTCCTGCTTTGGCATTTATCCCAAACTTCAAGTCAGCCGGCAACCGAAGATAATTCCCAAAAATTACATTTGCAGGAGTCTGACCTGTTGTCCCATGTACTACAGAACGATATGCCATCAGGAACAAGGAGATATGAGTATCCTAATGTTTCTGGAACTTATCCACTACTTTCCTCAGGTGTTCCTCCAATCTGACTGAGGATGCAGTGCAGTTGTTCGAGTTTTTCGAATTCCCAATGCCTTGCACATTTCCTGGAATACAGGCGATTCAAAATGTCTGCCTTGGTGAAAATGTAGCTTCATCGGGGCACCAAACCTTGCTACCCAATTATTAGTGAATACTTCTGCTATGGTTTTTGTCTCTTGATTTGTAATAGGGTACACTTCTGGCCATTTGATGAACTAGTCCATAACTACTAGTACTTATTTGTTTCCGGATTTGTTAGTAGAAAATGGCCCAGCTACATCCATGGTAATCCTTTCAAATGGCGCTCCTGAGTTATACTGTTTCCTTTACCCATGGCTTCTCGATTTTGGTCCTTTAGCTTTGATGCACACCTCACAGTTGGCAATCCACTCCGCGACCGATTAACGGCATCCAACCCAATAGAATCTCTGCTTGATTTTCTCCAAGGTCTTGGTGATTTTCTTCTTTGGGACGACTATCAGCTTTCGAACACATTGACCATCCTCACTCTCCAACATTCGACGTAAACAACTGGATTCCAATAGTAAACTGTTCCACTGTGCCTAATATGACTTTGCAACAGGACTTTCTTCTGACATATCCTCTCTTAATAGTCGCTCGTTTCGTTCGATTCCCTGCATCACGCGTGTAAGATCTGGATATTCGTGCTGACACTGCTCTTTGGAAAAGTCATAACTTTGCAGCCGCTCTATCCATCGTGCCAGTTGACCTTCCGGATTACGGAATTGCAAAAGCCATTTCAATGCTGCATGGTCTGCCCTGACGTGGAATCGCTTCCCATAGAGATACTTGTGGAAATATTTAAACGCAATCTACCAATGCCAACAGTTCTCCCCGTGTAACACAATAGTTTCTTTCGGGCTTCCCGATGATTCGGCTTCTCATGTTCTTCCAAAACTCACAATTTTCCTCGTAATTGGCGAAATTCGGCACAAATCGGCGATAATACGTGCACAGCCCAAGAAAACTTCGCAGCTTATGCAAATTTTTTTTTTGGGAGTGTTATTGAGTGAGGGATGGTACATGCTTGAGAATAAACACTACACTGTCGTCCACCGAAGTCTGATCGTCCCGATCAGACACATTGCCTAACGCAACTAGCCTTTCCAGATGGAATACCTTCATCTTATTCCTTGGCCTTCCAACAGTTTGTATGCCATAGACAGCATCATTAATCCGTTTTATGACTTTGTATGGGCCTTCCCAATTACACTACCTTTCTTACGTTGTGGGTTGTATAGCAGCTCTAAGTCTCCATCTATAAAAGCTTCTGAATTTATTGCTTTGTAGCACTTTGCTTTTATTTTGTTACTCATGATCTTGGTCCGTTGACCCACAAAGTCGTGTATTTCCCTCATTTCCCCTTCCATGCCCCTAGTTGATTGCCGAGCATGTATTCCTGCTTTGGCATTTATCCCAAACTTCAAGTCAGCCGGCAACCGAAGATAATTCCCAAAAATTACATTTGCAGGAGTCTGACCTGTTGTCCCATGTACTACAGAACGATATGCCATCAGGAACAAGGAGATATGAGTATCCTAATGTTTCTGGAACTTATCCACTACTTTCCTCAGGTGTTCCTCCAATCTGACTGAGGATGCAGTGCAGTTGTTCGAGTTTTTCGAATTCCCAATGCCTTGCACATTTCCTGGAATACAGGCGATTCAAAATGTCTGCCTTGGTGAAAATGTAGCTTCATCGGGGCACCAAACCTTGCTACCCAATTATTAGTGAATACTTCTGCTATGGTTTTTGTCTCTTGATTTGTAATAGGGTACACTTCTGGCCATTTGATGAACTAGTCCATAACTACTAGTACTTATTTGTTTCCGGATTTGTTAGTAGAAAATGGCCCAGCTACATCCATGGTAATCCTTTCAAATGGCGCTCCTGAGTTATACTGTTTCCTTTACCCATGGCTTCTCGATTTTGGTCCTTTAGCTTTGATGCACACCTCACAGTTGGCAATCCACTCCGCGACCGATTAACGGCATCCAACCCAATAGAATCTCTGCTTGATTTTCTCCAAGGTCTTGGTGATTTTCTTCTTTGGGACGACTATCAGCTTTCGAACACATTGACCATCCTCACTCTCCAACATTCGACGTAAACAACTGGATTCCAATAGTAAACTGTTCCACTGTGCCTAATATGACTTTGCAACAGGACTTTCTTCTGACATATCCTCTCTTGATAGTCGCTCGTTTCGTTCGATTCCCTGCATCACGCGTGTAAGATCTGGATATTCGTGCTGACACTGCTCTTTGGAAAAGTCATAACTTTGCAGCCGCTCTATCCATCGTGCCAGTTGACCTTCCGGATTACGGAATTGCAAAAGCCATTTCAATGCTGCATGGTCTGCCCTGACGTGGAATCGCTTCCCATAGAGATACTTGTGGAAATATTTAAACGCAATCTACCAATGCCAACAGTTCTCCCCGTGTAACACAATAGTTTCTTTCGGGCTTCCCGATGATTCGGCTTCTCATGTTCTTCCAAAACTCACAATTTTCCTCGTAATTGGCGAAATTCGGCACAAATCGGCGATAATACGTGCACAGCCCAAGAAAACTTCGCAGCTTATGCAAATTTTCCGGTCTTGGTCAATCCTTTACAGCTTCGATCTTTTCCTCAGCAGTGCAGATGCCCTCCGTCGTTACCTTTTGACCCAAATAACTTATTTCCTTCTTAAACAAGGTACACTTTTGTCATCCAGGTACACCAAACACGTTTTCCAATGTAATCCTTTTAGTACCTGATCCGTTAGTCTCTCAAAAGTAGCTGGAGCATTACATTATCCGAAGGGCATTATCGTAAATTACCAAAGACCTTCAACGCCGAAGACTATTTTTCTTAATCTTCATCCTTTACCTCCACTTGCCGCTTTTAAAGTCCAGTGTGGAAAACTATTTCGTGCCAAATAACGAGTCCAAAGTATTGCCGATTATTGGCAAAGGATAGCTGTAATTCTTAGTTACATGGTTCCACTTCCGGTAATCCACACAGAACCTCATTTTTCCATCCTACTTTTTCACTAGTACTACCGGTGAGCTCCATGGACTAGCTGATGGTTCGATCGCGCCGATATCGCTCATTTCCTGTATAATTTCCCTTACCACTTGGCGTTTTGCCAATGGAATACTTCGAGGAGCTTGGCTCATTAAGTACTCTTACCGCTATACGGTCTTCTTGTTTTGTCATAGCCAGGGTTTTTTCAACTAGTATATCCGTCTTTGATTTGTTTGCTGCCTCCACAACCCATAATTAGTTTGTCCCATAATCTCCATCAATCTTTGCCCATATAAATGCTTTTGACTTCGGTGGAATTTGTCGGCTCTCCTTCACGAGTACTCATTTACTGACATACTTCTTTTCGTAACCAAAGGTGAGCGGCACATCCATATTCTTATAGTTCATAATCTTTTTTTCATTCCAATCTTGATGCCTTGTTCGCTTAAGAAAGCCACGCCAACTATGATTTCACCAACAATGTGTGCCACTATGAATTTGTGCTTTACGGTGACGTTCCCAATCGCAATTTCACATGTAACCGCACCCAGGACTTGGGTGTCCTCACCAGTCGCCCTACGCAACTTTGCTCCAAAAAATGGACTCACATCGTTGTTGACTAAATCGGATCGAATAATGGAATGAGATGCGCCCGTGTCTACGATCAGTAAAAGCTCTTTTCCCTCCACAAATCCCCAATAGTAACATTACTCGCTTTCCGTCCGATTTGTGATACAGACATTATGGGGTATTCAATGGAGAGAGCCAGCCTACGCCCCTTGCGACTGACTCTGTTTAGTTTAACGGTTGGTTGGAATGGAAAACCTGCTCATCTTTTTCAGCTTTTGGCTTACAGCCACCTACGTCGCTGGAGTCTCTGGAGTCGGTGCTGCAATATCGCGCAATATGACCAGCTTTCCCACACTTAAAGCATTTGATGACACCGCCATTTTTCTGTTGCTTTCCACTCAGTGCTTACAGAATTGTGTATACCCAGTCTGGCCGTTTTACTTCCACGCGGTGAGGCTGTTTCTTGCCGTTTAAGCGATATAAGCTGTAGTCATTTATTTCGTTTATTTCATTTTCATTGTATGCAATTCGCAACCAGCTTATGAAATATTCCACAGATATAGTTTATATTTTGCAATCCCAAATCGGGGTTTTTCACAACAAAAATGGGGAAGCTGATCCCGCACAATGTCTCAGAGCCAATAGTGCTCACCCTCAATTAATACATACAAGCTGTAACAGGCGCGCCGCACCCCGTTCTATATAGAACAAATAATTTAAATAAATAAAATAAAAAATAAATTCAGAAAGTGAAAAATTATAATTCTTGGCCTTGAGCTCGTTTCGTGAACACTTAAAATAATAATTAAATAAATACTGGAAAAGGGCTCCCTATACTAAACATGTAATCGCGAAAACAAGCGCAGACGTACGGATGATCGGCCTACTACCTCAACAGTGCCGAACTTGCATCAATCCCTTGAACTTATCGATTTGGCTTCTCCAATTCCTAGTACGGTTGTCCGAGCAACGTCGAAGAACGCCCCTTCAAAAATATCCACTAGGAAAAACCCGAAACCTCCAGCTATTGCAATGGAGTCTGAACCAATCGTTAGTAAGCTGGTTGTGGTCCCTCGCAAAAAATCAATTTTTGTGTCTAGGTTCCATCCAGACACTACTGAGGATGATTTGATGTACCATATATCTTCTAAAGTTGAAGATGAAAGCGTAACTGTTAGAAAATTTAATTTCACATATCAAAAAAGTATGTCTGCGTTTAAGATTGATGTATCTAGGAAAGATTTCGATACTCTTTGGACAGCTCTTTTTGGCCTCCCGGGGATCTTGTGCGGGAGTTTGAATACAGACCGAAAAGGAATGTTCAAAATGTAACGAAAATTTGACGTTGAGTCAAAAAACTGAGCACTAAATCCGTGAATATCTTTTATCAAAATGTCAGAGGTTTAAATACCAAACTAACTGATCTCTTTTTGAAATCTTTTCATTGTGAATATAACGTAATTTCTTTCACCGAAACTTGGCTAAAACCTCATGTTTTCAATTCAGCGTTTTTGTGTAATGAATATCAAGTATATAGAAATGATCGCTTGAACAGAGTCGGAGGTGGTGTTCTGCTTGCGTTCATTCCTCCATCCCTTCAGAAGAGGTTAATATTCCTAACATCGATTTCATTGAGTTCAAATGCATCCGCATTAAACTAGAGAACGTCTCTATGTACTTATGTTTGCTACATCCCTCCAGCATCAGATTTTTCAGTCTACATGCAACATGTCTCTCTGCTCAAAACTGTTAACTTTATGACTAAAGCTTCAGATTAAATTATTGTTTTGGGTGAATTTAACTTTCCTCATATATCGCGGAACATATCTGATGGTAACATTATTCCAAATCCGTCCAAACTGGGGTAAAATGACTTTTTAGATGGGATTTCCGATCTTTGCCTTAATCAAATAAATGTTACCGCTAACAAGTTTGGGAAAGTCTTAGATTTAGTGTATGTTGATGATATAAACCAATTTTCTGTAAATCGTTGTGATCCGTTGGTTTTACCAGAAGACCTTTACCACCCTTCTATGGAAATAGTCTACGAAACCATAAGTAATGGCCAGGGTACTCAATGCCACTCATGTAGTAGCTTTGATTTTAACTTTTCCAAAGCAAACTACAAGAAATTAAATAAAGAACTGTCTAAATTAACTTGGCCTGAATTTGGTTGTGATATCGATCTAAACGTCTCACATTTCAATCAAACTATTTACTGCCTATTTGAGAAGTTTATTCCTAAACGTAAATTAACTTATGATCATCCTACGCAAGCTTGGTTTACTAAAGTGCTTAAGGCTCTGAAAAATAGGAAAACGCAATCATTTAATTTATATAAGAAATCCGGATTAAATAAACATTACTTACTGTATTCCATTCCACGTCAGAAGTACATAGATTTAAATAAAAAGTGTTATAAAGCTTATGTCTCTAAAACTAAAAGAGACATTATTCTCAATCCAAAGTCAGTTTATGGTTTCGTAAATTCTAAACGTAAAGTATCAGGGTTTCCCTCAGCCATGAAATATCAAGACATTATACAGGGTGGCTGATGAATTTTGCTACATTAAGAAACTCAAATAATTTTTTTTTCAGTGTATGGAATTCATTTTTCTTTTATTCATGTTAAAGCTCATTAAATTTTATTAAATATAGCTTAATTAGTTTTAAAAATAATGGAATTTAAATGCCCCCCCCTGCTCGTCGATGCATGTGCGGCATCTTACCAAAAAGTTGTTCATTACTGCTTGGAGAGTTGAGACAGGAATAGCCGCAATTGTTTCTCGAATGGATTGCCTTAGTTCATTCAAATTTGTTGGTTTTGCTTTGAAGACTTCCTGTTTGCAATAACCTTACAAGAAAAAGTCAGGTGGAGTAAGGTCAGGCGACCTGGGTGGCCAACGGAATGTGGAGTTTCTGGATATCAGCTTATTGGGAAATTTTCGTCGAAACTCTGTCATAACAGGTTGGGCTATATGAGGAGCTGCACCATCTTGCTGAAACCAGACAGAGTTGAAAGAAATTCTCATTCGGCGTAATTCTGGATAGAAAAACTCTCTCAACATGCTCAAGTAACGGTCTCCAGTAACCGTAACGGTGTGACCGTTTTCTTCGAAGAAGTAGGGCCCGACAATGCAGCGTGATGAAACTGCACACCACACTGTGACACGAAGTGGATGCAATTCCGTCTCATGGAGTATCTGTGGGTTGGAAGCACTCCATATTCGACAATTTTGTTTGTTTATGTTGCCGTTTAAATCGAAATGGGCCTCGTCAGACATGAAAAGACAGTTCAACATGTTTTCATCCTCTTCCACCATTTGAAGCATCTTCTGGCAAAATTCTAAGCGAATCGGCAAGTCTGCAGCGTTCAGTTTGTTGGCCATTTGAATTTTATATGGGAATAAGTCCAAATCTTTGTGCATAATTGACTGTAATGACTGTCTGCTTACACCCATTTGAGCAGATAAGCTTCTTGTCGAAACACGTGGATTGTTTTGTATGGCAGCAGCTACAGCAGCGATTGTTTCCTCCGTTCGAACTGAAGGGTTTATGTTTATGTTTATGTTTATTCAGTCTATGATTTCACATCTTACAGACTATATACAAAGTAAAATCAAAAGCTAAAAATAAAAATATGTATGTATCATGAAAGGCTAACTACAATAATAGATTTGAATGTATCTCTCGATAGGGAAAAGTCAATAGTTACGCCTCTTGAGAGCTTATTAAACTGGGCACGATAAATTGGGTTAAAATTGTAATAATTTGCACTGGGAGCAGGCAAATAAAAAGGTAAAAAGGAACGTAGACACCTGTGAGGGACGTTAAATGAGACCTTCTCGAGAAGATTTGGACAGTCTAGATAACCAGCTATTATGTCATAGGCAAACATAAGCAAGTGCACTGTTCTCCTAGTATCAAGGGGTTGCAGGTTAATAAGCGTACAGCGCGAGTAGTATGACGGAATCGGGTCCTCAAAATTGAGGATATTTAAGCCAAACCGAATAAATTTTCGTTGAACTCTTTCGATTCTGGCCGAATGGCAGCTATAGATAGGGTTCCAGATAACGGATGCATACTCCAGCTTCGAACGAACTAAAGAAATATAAAGAGTCTTCCTCGTGTAGGGATCCTTCAAGTCTTTGGCATATCTACGAAGGAGAGCCAGGTTTGAGTATGCCTTTGGAAGCACATAACAAATGTGGTTAACAAAAGAAAAGTTTGTATCGAAAACTACTCCTAGATCAACAAATTCTTTGACTGAGGCCAGCTGACCACCTGAGATATAATAGGCGGAGGTATGAAGGGTAAAAGACTTAGAGAATGACATATGGAAACACTTTTTTACGTTAGGGTGGAGGTTGTTGGAGAGACACCAACCTACAATATTATTTACGTCTTGTTGCAGAAGGGCAGTATCCGACAGGACATTTGTCCTACGAAAAATCTTAAGATCGTCAGCATAGAGCAGAAAGTTGGAATATTTTATGCAGGAACCGATATCATTAATAAATAGAACAAACAAAAGTGGGCCAAGAATGCTGCCCTGAAGAACACGAGACGTTGCTATAAACGGGTGGGACCTGCAGCCTTCTATATCCACATACATGGTTCTATTAGACAAATAGGATTTCAGCCAGCTCAAAAAAACAGAGTGAAATCCAATGAGCTCCAGTTTGTGTAACAAGATCTCGTGAGAGACTTTATCGAAAGCTTTTGAGAAATCGGTGTATATTGTATCCACCTGAGAGCCGTCCTTGAATGCAGAAATGCAGAAATCAGAAAATGGCGCTAGGTTAGTTACAGTCGAACGCCCAGCAACAAACCCATGCTGGTGCGGGTCGACAACGCTTTTGATCACAAATGAAAGTTTATCTTTTATAACTTTTTCGAAAAGCTTAGAACACACTGTGATCTTAGCAATTGGCCTGTAGTTAGAAACGTCATTTTTGTTCCCCGACTTAAAAATTGGAGTGATAGCTGACTTCTTCCACCTGTCGATAAACATTCCAGAAGATAGAGACAGATTAAAGATATGACATAGCGGAGCCGAGAGAGATGTACTGCAGTGCTTGAGAACAAAACCACAAAGGCCATCATTGTCACATTTAAGCGAGGGCTTAAGGGTGTACATAGCTTTGCTTACGTCTTCTTCAGTGATTGTGAGGGAACCAAAATCTAAACACTCACGGGGACACGAGCGCTGATAATAGTCACACAAATTGGAAGTGTTATCTTCAAAGTTAGAGTTAAAGAAATCAGCGAAGAGTTCTACAGTCTCATTGGGAGAGTGGGAGCATATGTCATTCCACTTCATACAAATCGGTACATTGGAAGAGCCACGTTTAGAGCGAATGAAATTCCAAAAAGCCTTTGGATTTTCTTTAAGCTCACTTTCGAGCCTTCCAATGTATCGGTTGTAAAGAAATCTATCCAGCACATTAAATTGTTTTACACTAAATAAGTACTGATCTCTGAGGATAGAGTTGGCAGTGTTAGACTTATAAAGCTTATTATATTTGTTACGTTGATTTTTTAACTTTTTTAGAGTCTTGTTGTACCAAGGAAGCTTGTGCCGTTTAGAGCCAAAAAGAGGCACCTTGGAACGAAATATCTCACCCAAAGAAGATAGGAAGGATTCAAAACAGACACTAACATCCTTAGAGGAAAAGATAAAGTCCCAGTTCATAGCAAGTAGGGAATCGTTGAGCTCACCTAGATTCGAGGATCGAAAGTTAAAAGAGGAGGTCCCTGAAAGAGATGACGCCGGGATAGCGTCGAAATTTTGTAAATAAATATCAAGGGGAACATGATGTTTATCTGAGGCACATAGGGGCAAGGTACTCTCAGAGAGACTAACTATTAAATTTTCACTAACAAAGACAAGATCAAGCAATCTAGAGAGCGTATTAAATAAGTAATTAGTTTGAATAAGATTACAACTTAAAATACAGTCGATAACATTAATTTCAGAGGATCGCGTAACGTTAGTAGGAGTTAAAATCCCATTATATTGAAAGTCCACCCAAACAATGTCAGGCAGATTAAAATCTCCGAGAATACAAAAGTCGGCATGGGAATTAGATTCACATAGATTCGCAATATTTTCAACATGATAGTTGTACAGGCTATCACAACTGTTTGGCGGAATATATGACACACAGATAAATGAAGTGCGAGAAGATCCAGAAATTCTAACACAAAGCTGGTCAATAAAGAGTCGTGATGCATGAGTTGATGGACGGAGACGCGTAGACTTCTCTTTAAAGCTATTAGAACTCCGCCCCCTTTTCGTAAGCCGGTCTTAACTGCGTCCCTGTCTTTCCTGAAGGTGTGAAAAATGTTTGGATTGAAGTATTCTTCGTCGAAAAAATCGGAATTGAGCCAAGTTTCGACGAAGACGAACACATCATAGTCCAAGCGCGAGGTAGCCACGAATATTTCTTTAGATTTAGTGCGCATGCCACCGATATTGTGGAAATAGATTTTTAAAGACGTATCTACACTGCGATTTTTAAGGGCGTTATTAGGTGTCATATTTTTGGCTTTGGTAAAAACGAAAGGGCCGGACATTGATGTCAATTGGCCAAACATTAGGCTCCAATATTTTATCAAAAAATTCAGCAGATACTCCAAGTTTGCAGTTCACACTTTCAAGACTGTCAAGCGGAACACCATTTTTTATAAGCATACGACAACGCATGTGGCCACGGTCAATGCCGGCGTGCTTAGAAACATAATCAATAATGTTTTTTGATGTCACTGTGGGCTTAAACGAAGACACATGAACCCATTTCATCTTAACAGCAACTTCAAGCTCGGCATTTTTATTACGGCCATACACTATGGCCCTCAAACTAGTGGCGCTTGTAATAACAGCAGCAGAGGCGCGCGAGGTCCCAGCAGCAACAGTAGGGGCTGCGACAGAGGAATTAAGTCCACTAGAAGCATTATGCAGACTTTTATTATTAATTGTAGGATTGGCAGACTCATTGGATGGGGCGGCTAGCCGTTCAGCGTACGACAAGTTGGGCGATGCGCAGTGGTCATCCATGGCAGAAAGAGATGTATTGCTATTAGTTGCATCGGCATTAGTATTATTAATTGCAGCAGCAGCACTGGCACTAGGTGCGACGGGTAGGTTGGACGAGTGTACGGGAGCAATATTAGCAGCAGCAGAATTGGTTGAGCTGCACTGCAGTTTCTTTAATTCAGATGTAAGCTCACATATGTTTGCATCTTTCTCACAAACGCATGATTTCAGCGAGATAATTTCAGCAATAAGTTGTCCAAACATTACCCCTACTTCAGTTTTAAAATCAACGAGAGTATTTAAAAGCGACTGAATGCGCTCATTGTCAGATTTGAGCTCAGCAATTTCTTTAAGCAGAGAAAAACGAGGCACTTGCGGCGTATTATTGTTGTTGATGAAATTGTTGCTAACATTTAAATTATCACCAGCTAAAGTAGTCAAACCACTATTTAGCCTACTGCATACTTTACATACATACAATTTGTCAGCATCAGCTGGTACAAGACCGATGCCCTCAAGGTGAAACAACTCTTTGCAGTTGTTGCATTGAGCTTTGGGTCGAGAGCGATCGACTCTTTGTGCACACACACACGGCATGATGTGGAAAATATATGTATGTAAATTAAATATTCACCGAAATTTTAATTTAAGAAACTAAAGGAAGTTCACAGTCTTTATGTTTGAAATTTGAAATTTTACACAAGACAAAGTCTATACAACCATTGTTAATGAAAGTCACTATCTCAAATTTTAGTGGATTTAAATATCAATAATATAATTGAGATTGAAATAAATGCAAACAAACAAGAGCACCGCAAAACACAACCGCACCGCTTGACGACCACAGTCTGTTTCGATGGTAAAGTCTTCTGTTGACTGTCCCATGCTCGGCAAAATTGTTTACAAGTCTTATTATGGTCCATCTGCTCGGAGGATTGCCGCCAAACGTGCGCCTATACTCTCTTTGAACCGAAACTACGGACTCCAGTGCGTGATAGCGGCGGACAATCCAAATTCTTGTTTCAGTGTCCCAGTTATCCATTTTTGTTAAATGTAAAAGTCAATCTGCAAAATAAAAAAAAAATTTACCAGATTCATTAAATAGAAAAAAAGTTATTTAATTTTTTTTTTGTAGCGGCTTTCATCAGCCACCCTGTATATAGCGATAATCAATGTATCGCAAATTTATTTGCTCAATTTTCACTTCTAACTATTCTGCTGTCACCAATTCAAACTTTCAAAATTATCCCTATAAGCTACACGGGACAAATTTAATTAATACACCAATTATATGCGCCAAAGATGTTCTAATTTACCTTAAAAGAATCTTTTAAATATGATCCTGATAGGATTCCTACATGTTTCTTGAAAAAGTGTGCGAACCATATTTACCAACCCCTTACCAATTTATTCAATCTATCACTAAAGTGTGGTGTTTTTCCAACTGCGTGGAAAGAATCGTTTCTTCTACCGCTGCATAAAAGCGGGAGTAGGTCTGCTATAGAGAACTATCGTGGCATAGCAAAGCTTTCTGCCATCCCAAAATTGTTTGAAGCTATTGTTACAAATCGACTTACGGGTCCGATCTCTACTTTGACTGACTGCCAACACAGGTTCAGTAAGGGAACGTCCACAGTTACGAGTTTACTTGAGTTTACCAGTCATGTCTCAAATAGCTTTAGAAAAAATCTGCACACCAACGTTATTTATACGGATTTCAGCAAAACTTTTGACAAAGTGTGTCACTCATTACTTATTCATAAAATCGATGAGTTGGGCTTCCAGCCGAGTCTCAATCGCTGGATCTCTTCTTACCTGTGTGACAAGACACAAAGAGTAGTGTTTAAAAATTTAGTATCATTTATGTCTCTTCGGGGGTTCCTCAAGGAAGCCATTTTAGCCCGATTCTGTTCTTGTTGTTTTTAAATGGTATTTCCACAATAATAAAATTTTCAAAAATGTTAATGTATGCTGACGACATAAAGCTTTTCATGTCATTCGCGTCATTTGAAGATAGAAATAAGCTACAATCAGATCGAGATACACTAGTTTCTTGGTGCGATTTAAATTATATGCCACTTAACCTTAAAAATGTTTGTGAGTTTTTCGCGTGGAATTTCTCAGCCGGCTTCCTATACAATTAAAAATTATAGTCTTGAGCAAGTGTATGATTTTGTTGACCTGGGGGTTACTATGGACTATAAACTCAGTTTCAACCGCCATATTAACACAACAGTCAATAAGGCTAGAGGTGCCCTAGCATTCGTTAAACGATGGTCTAAAGAATTTAGCGACCCTTATGTAACTAAAGCCCTCTTCACTACATTAGTCAGACCGATACTTGAATATGGTTCTATAATTTGGAACCCTCGTTACCAGGTTCATGTAGGTCGCCTAGAATCAGTTCAAAAACAATTTTTATTATTTGCCTTAAGAGATTTTCATTGGGATCCCTTGTATAATCTGCCACCCTATACAAATCGTTTAAAACCCATTAATCTGCACACACTTTCTAGTCGGAGGGAAATGCTTGGAATTATTTTAATGATTAAATTGCTAAATGGTTCACTATCTAGCCCATTTCTTCCAAGTGAAGTGAACTTCAATGTACCGTCTCGTCCTTCAAGGCATTTTAAACCTCTAGTCCTAGAACAGTGTCAAACCAATTTTCAGTTAAATAAGCCTTTTCGCTGTTTGTGTCAAGATTATAACTCTCTTTCTGGTAGATTTGATATTTCAGACTCGCTTTTCAGCATAAAAAAATCAATTCTTTCTATCCTAAATTCATAGCTACTAATTGTTTCTTATTCTTTGACTTCTATATTAACTTCTAACAATAATTTTATTTTGTTAACTAGTTATTTCTTAATGTATAATCTATCTTATATCTACTTTACTTAGCTGATGAGGATTTCTCTGTAGCTGAGCAGTTTTAGATCTCGACGTTTAACAAACCACGAATAATCCGCGCGTTATGCGGATGCGCCCCTCACGCCGGTTGGGCGGGATATGGTGGGTAATCCGTTTGGGAATTATTATTATTATGTGCTCCGCACACCCCCGTTTCCGCTCTAAACCAATAATATAATCTAAATAATAAAATAAAATAAATAAAATAACTCAAAAAAACGACTCGCCCTCCATAAAGCTTAGACACTTGCGTTAGAGCATGTGATACCGTTTCAGCGAATGTCCTTTTGGGGTTTGCATATGTGGGCCGCTTTGTCTCCACATCACGTATTCCAAGTTTAAATTTTTACCCTATCCGTGTACTCTATGGGTGCGTCTGCATTTGCTAGATGGGCCAACCTCTCGATGTATGCAAATTCCTGCAAAGTCTCATTAGGTTTCTGGAAGCGACTCTGTAGCTCTATTTGGTATATCTGTTTTCGATGCTCGCTACCATAGCGTCTCTCAACTGCTTCCATCAATGCCTCATAATTGTTTCGTTCGCCTTCAGGAATAGTCTGTAAGATTTCGGCTGCAGGTCCCTTCAATGCCCCAATTATTCATCGCAGCCGTCTTCGCAAATTGCAGCTTGAAATGCTTGACGACATCTGAGTCAATGCAGCCAATAACGCGTTTGTGTCCACACTTGCCACTGGATTTGGAGGTCATTTTTTCTCTTCCATTTTCGTCGATCCCTCCTCCACAAGATGGAAACCATAATCATGAACGTTGATTCATTCCGTTTCCATATCCTCCCGTAATCGTGAATCTAGCTCGGATTGATTGCCTGTAGTGTTTAGTCCGCCTTGTTCCAGCTCAGTTTTGAGTTGCTGAATCTTTAATTCATTCAACTTAGCTATATCCTTGTTATCCTTACAACCACTGGTATCCTAATTGGATTTACATAAATCACCATGATAAGTGAAAAAGACAATAGCAGTAATCCATTTGGATTATTGGAAGATTATTCTGATAAACATTGTACAAACTTAATTAATAATAATTGTGCTAAAGCTGCATACCAAACGTGTATAAACGTGCAAAGTGAACAGCAAGGTGACCTTGAATTGGTGAAAACAATTAAAAACAATGTTACTGATAACTCTTGCGCTAAAAAAAGTGCTAAAGCAGAGTATCAAATAAAGAGACGCAGAGAAGAAAGAGACGGGCGAACCGACGCGCGTCGCGGTGTCGACGATAATGCTGACGAAATTGTGAGTTGGCTTTACTCCAATCACTTAACGCATAGATAACCGAACTAAAGAGCATAATATTACAACTTAACTCCGAAAAAGCTATTCTCAAAGAGGAAAATGAACAATTAAAGAAAAACTCAAATAAAAACAATGTTGATCACGACATTTCTATGTCGGAAATGTATACTACCGAAATTGAAATCGAAGAAAATTCCCTCTCTGTTCAAGGAGCAGATAGCCATACACAAGCTTCAGACATTCCTCCAAAAACAATACCCAAGCAGGCAAAATCAGTACCAATGCGTGGAACAAAAAAAAAACTAACGAGAATCGGCCGGTATTTATTTGCTATAACATTAACCAAAAAGAAATGTCAATTAATTTACAGCAATTATTCAGGCATCATAAATGACTGTAAAGAGATTAAGACCTGGTAAAATAAATTTGTATGAAGAAAAGGCATATTCAATCATTATTAAAAAATTGTCAATTGTTTATGAACGCGATGAAACTATCGCTTATCTTAATGACCTTAACCTTAATATTGAAATTGTTAAACTCACAAAATTAAAAAAAGAGCCAATTGGTTAATCCAACTGAGCCATAACTCTAGGCTATCTGATTTTTATAATATTAAGTATATTCTTAATTGTAAGGTAGAACTCGAAAAATTAAAACCAATGATACCCTCACAATGTAAGAACTGCCAACGACTTATACAAGGTGGCGCAAAAGTAATCCTCCTATCAGAAAATGCTATAAATTTTGCGATTGGCCCCTAAAGTCAGTTCTGTTTTGACATTTGTGTAGTAAACACATGCGAAATACACGTTAATAAACAATGTTACGCTACACTGCTCCAGAACGCGGAATATTGCTGACTATTTAGTTGACCAATAATCGGTCGGGGCCAAACGGTTACTGTGAATGGTCAGCGCTACAGAGCAATGATCAACGAGTTCTTTTTGCCGCAACTTGATGAATTGAGATTGAAAAACATGTGGTTCCAACAAGACGGTGCAACAGCACACACTGCACGTGCCACAACCGATATGCTGAACATCGGAAGCTTACTTTTGCGCCACCTTGTACATGCAGCCAGTAATTGCTACTTGCCCTACCGCTGTGTGAAATGTATTGATACCCATTACCCTGGTGAATGTAAAATACGGCGGGGTGTAATAAGGCATTTTGAAATAAAGCCTTTAAGGCCTTATATCGCCACCAAAGTGAAATAAAGCCTTTATTTTGTCATTTTCAAAAAAAAGGTCTTATTTCACATTTAAAACGCAATTAGGTCTTTTTTGAAATGTGCAATAACCCCTTTATTTATTTACGCGAGAACTTTTGAGAATTCCAAAGAGCAAATAACTGTTATATTCATATGTATGTACATATATTGTATATGTGCATGCTATGCAACTATTAGTTCAGTTAAGTTATTCATATTAAGCACGTGTAAACTGGTGGAAAATTAAAAATGCACAGTGAAAGTGATTTTTTGGAATATAAAATATGTTTAAACTCCACTTATGTTTTCTTTTTTCTTTGAACAGTTTTTTTTTGTATTACATTTACTTTAATATTTTTGTG
This sequence comes from Merzomyia westermanni, assembly GCA_949987695.1. Classification (NCBI taxonomy): domain Eukaryota; kingdom Metazoa; phylum Arthropoda; class Insecta; order Diptera; family Tephritidae; genus Merzomyia; species Merzomyia westermanni. The sequence continues at coordinate 112,286,162 of OX465290.1, read as the reverse complement.
AAATAAAATTAAAATCTTTGAAAGTTCTTATGAGTTAAAAAGAAAAGAGGTTATTTGTCTACATAGTATAGCGAGGACAAAAACTAAAAAGCAGATTTCTCTTTTCTGCAAGCCGGGCAATAACTTTGAATTTAACAAGGGAGTTGCGGCTCGAGGATGGCATTGCGCGCTTCCGGCGCGGCGCGCGATGTGTTGTAATGGCATGTTCAAGGTGGCATTGTAGGTCAAGGTGGTTTAGCAAATTGGTATGGATTATTAGCCTTTTTTTCAATTCAATTCAATTCAATCAGTCGTTGTCCCCTAAACCAGGCCCTTGCCACAAAGTGAAATAAAACCTTTAGAACCTTATTTCACATTTCAAGTGAAATAAGACCTTATTCTTAATAAAGGCTTTATTTCCCAATCGAAAGCGAAATAAGGCCTTAAAGGCCTTATTACACCCCGCCGTAAAATACCCCAGAAGCAAAATAACAACAAAGAGCACGTATATACCAATAGTGAAACAGGTCAACTAGAAAAAAAAAAATTGGAATCCCAGTAAGTTGTCTTAACTGTAATAAGGTAGGACACACAGCCAACTACATAAATTGTCCAAAACGATTAGAAATAATCAAGCGAATGAACGAAAGCAATACCCTTAACAATGATAAAGTCCAATTAAACATAGTGACGAAAAGTAGTCTTACATCACGTAAAGTGCCAACTTTGTATGCTTCAGTTATGCGTGGAGATGACACAAAGAGTACATTAAAAAGTAGTTGCTTAAAAACAAAGATACCATCACAGACAACAACTTTTGATAGTGTCAATAGTGAATGTGTTAAACTTTTTGGTAGCAATATTGCTGATTGCATGAAAAAAATAGTAATTTTTTCAGAAACCTACAAAGAACCTCATAATGATGATGAAAAATCAATAGCACTCTTTGACCTTTTAACAGAACTAAGACTTAACCAAGCCTAACAAAACCCTAAAATGTATGTTTATAAACGTGAATTTATTGATATCAAAGCACAGAAGACATTTCTTTAATTTATTTTTAAAAAAAACATAAGCCGGACGTAGTGCTTATAGCCGAACATCGGCTCAACCCCAGACATAGAGTTAACTTCAAAGATTATAGATTTATCACGCAGGTTGATAACGCTAAATACATATGTAGGTAACAGAAAGTCCACCACTAGCACTGCAACTGCGATTTGCATAAGAGAACCATATAAATATGAATTGGTCAAAATTCCAGATACTGGCCATTTGGAAAAAGTAGCCTCAAAAATTTTCTGTACAAACGGTGACGAGATCTCATTTGTATCTTTATATAATCGGCCATCCGACCTGCTTCATGTAAGTGACCTTAATTTAGTGTTGGAGTCTCTTACTACCAGCAAAATTATAATTGGTGGGGTTCTTAATGCGAGGAACCCCCATTGGGGGACACTATCACAAACAACAGCGGTAGAATATTGAACAATTTGCTCCAACAATGTCCCATTTTAAGCTTAATACCAAAAAGCATCCCACTAGAGTAACTAAGCAGACTGCTTCATACTTATATATCTTTTTAGTGACACCATTTGCTGGAATAAGCTTTGATGAAGAAAATGGATACGTACACTGTTTGAAAACACATGAATTTGAATCGGATCATAGTGCAGTTGAATTGGTCCTAAAATCAGAACATAACGTACTCGATTGCCAGCCAACCGAATATTTCAATTATGACAAAACTGATTTTAAACTCTTCAATAATGTTCTTTTTGCTTATCTTAGTGCGAACTGCTTACCAACCAATTGCAATTTATCCCGAAAAGGAATTGAATCTGTAAATCAACATTTCTTCGAGCCAAATGGAAAGACTTAGAAAATTTGAGCGATATATCTTACGACTATGTAGCGGAATCAACCGCCAACCCTACGGAACAGGTACTTTTCGGAAGAGTCTCCAATAAAGTTCTGTACAAAATATGTAGAATATCACGAATAGATTCCTTCCTGATCAAATCTTCATATCGATTTGTTGAACGAATGTCACACATAGACAACGAATTGATTAGTAAATACCTTTCAAAACAAACAGAAATATCTTTACCTTTAACAGAAAGATACTTATCTCCAATATATTTGAAAATATTAAAAAATAATAACATGCTTTATAAAAATAATAAAAAATATATTATCATAGGCGATACAAATCTCACAATTTGAACGATGAAAATTTAGCTCACAGTACCCACCAACTTATAGCAGAGTAGGTTGCAGTCACGTAACATAGGTTTCTTAAAATATATTGTACATATGTATACACCAAATACTAGAATAAATTTTAAACTCCTAGGTAAATACAAAAGTATGTTATTAAAACAATAAATAACACAATTTTTTACATAAGTAAATTTGTATATTAATGTGATTTTGGGCAATAAATGAAGTGAAATGAAATGTGATGGCTGGCTTTCTATTTCCGTTTGCTCATTTAACGAAGCCAAGCTTACTTACAGTCTTAGTCTGTCACAAGCATTAATAAGTTTTCTTGTACAGGGTGTTTTTTTTACAGGTTTGTTTTTCGAATAGAGATAAAACTGGTATTTTGTGGTCAAATCTGGCAACTCTAATGTCATTTATGTTCAGTTCGGTTTGCCATTTTATCATGAACAGGTTGACAAAAGAACAACGCTTGCAAATCGTGCAAATTTATTTCGAAAATAATGGTTCAGTTCGCGAAGTTTACCGTGAGCTCCGTCCATTTTATGGTCGACATAATCGTCCATCAGAGCAATTAATTCGGTTAACCATGGATCGTTTTCGCACTACGTTTACTCTATGTGATAATACGCATCCGCAGAGACGTCGAACAGTGCGCACCGAAGAAACAATTGCCGCTGTAGAGCAAAGTGTTGAAGAGGACCCGAATGAATCGATTCGCCACCGTGCACAGCAATTGGAGCTTTGTCCATCAACTTTATGGAAGATTTTGCGGAAAGATCTTGGCTTGCGACCTTACAAGATCCAGCTTGTGCAAGAATTAAAGCCGCGAGACCATGCAATGCGTCGTGATTTTGGTGTATGGGCCGAAAATGAGATTGATTTCGATGCTGATTTTCATCGCAAAATTTTGTTCAGTGATGAGGCTCATTTTTGGTTGAATGGCTACGTCAACAAGCAAAATTGCCGCATTTGGAGTGAAGAGAATCCACATGAGACCCTTGAAACGCCATTACATCCACAAAAACTGACTGTTTGGTGTGCTCTATGGGCTGGTGGAGTCATTGGGCCATACTTCTTCCGCAATAATGCTGGAGAGGCAGCTACCGTTAATGGAGACCGGTATAGAGCCATGATAACCGACTATTTTGTTCCCGAATTGGATGGCATGAATGTGGATGAGTTGTGGTTCCAACAAGACGGCGCTACATGCCACACAGCGCACGTCACAATCGATTTATTGAAGGAAACATTCGATGAGCGCATAATTTCGCGGAATGGACCTGTCAATTGGCCACCAAGGTCGTGTGATTTGACACCATTGGATTATTTTCTTTGGGGATATGTGAAGTCGCTCGTCTACACCAACAAACCAGAAACGTTAGGGGAATTGGAAGCCAACATTCGTGGCGTTATTGCCGACATACGGCCCCATATGCTCGAAAAAGTGGTTGAAAATTGGACCTGTAGAATTGGCTTTATTCGAGCCAGCCGCGGCGGCCACATGCCCGAAATCATATTTAAACATTAATAGCATAAAATTATCCTTCCAATAAAGCCAAATTGATGGACCTTAAAACGATTTTCTTGTGTTTTATTTCAATTCGAAGTTCTATACCCCTAAAAAAACACCCTTTATTTACAAGAAGAATTGCTTTCGATCGCTATCCAACTCTAGTTAAAGAAAATGGAAAATGGGGAGAGAGTAAAAAAGAAACTGTCCTGCCAAATGATGCAGATCTTATCTGTCTTTTTCGATTGGATATCAGCGGAAGCAGGTTCGAGCTCCGACATTAAGCTTGTAATAAGTGCAAAAATAAAAATAAAAAATATCTAAAGTTTTTGTGACCATCCTAGACACTTACTTATCTTTTTCTCGCTTAACTGGTTTAAAACGAGCTGATTTTTTTCGCGTTTTCTCGTTTAAACCATAAGAACTCCATTTTTCTTGGTCAGCCAGTAATCCAGCAAATAAAAGTTCTCAAGCGATATACACAATAAGTTTACCCAGCCCACCTCGGTAACCAGAAGAACACCTAATTAGACTTGAAAAGAAAAAACTTATCTTCGTTCGGTCACATGTTCGAATATAGTGCTTGTTGCAAGCTCTGACGACTGAAAATTGCATACATTTTCCAATTATACTCGATACATACTGCAATTTGAATTTTAGGTAAAATTTATATATATATACATAAGAGCGGGTCAAATTGTATGGATGGATTTTTTTCATCAGGAGTATAGCAAAAACGTAATCTACAGGTGATTCTAAGAAAAATTGCTGAAGACACCATAGCTCTAAGTTCGATTTCGAGCCCCCCACTTTTGCAAAATAGATATTTTGCCATATGAATGTAGGGTTTGGCCAAAAAATCTTCATAGCTTCTGATAGAATTATAGGAAAAATATCATATTGGGCTTACTTTAAAGATATCTTACGTACATTTCAAGAATCTGTATTAATATCTATAGTGTTTTTGAATTTTATTAGAGATATCAGGCTTAAATTATGAGAAATTAGCCTAAAATGAACTTTTAACTACTATGTTATCATTTTCAACAAATTTCTTATGGAAAATTTCCTTTTCTTTACAGCTAAAATAAATTCAGAATATTTCCAACAACTTTCATTCAGACAGCAACATTTTTGTATTTAAATTTAAAATGGATGAACCAAATCCTTCTACATCATCTGAATCCACTTTATCAAATAAACTTGAACACGATATTATTGCATTTGGTTTATCAAGTGAATTAAATAATCTGAATTTACCGTCTAGTCGTGACATTTTAAGATTTTATTGCTTTTTAAGTGATCATGCTAAAATTCAAAGTAAAATGTTTTCGCTAACAAATTTAACTCCTCATGTAATTGATAAATTGGTTGAAATTTGGAATAAATTGAATATTCAACTAATTGATTGACGTAGTATTCTAAGAAAACTAAATGTTTTAATTGAAAAATGTCACGAAAGCATTAAACACAGAAAAAAAGTTCAGGAATTTACAGCATTCGTACAATCAACAAATGAATTATTTTACATTGGAAAATGTAAATGCAAGTTAAAAACAACAGAATGCTCATGTGGTTTAATACCAAACCATTTAAAAGAACTTATGATGAACCAACATAATGATAGAAAATTCACAATACCTGAATATATGGATGACATTGTAGAAGAAACACCTACAACAATACAAACAATGCCAACAGTTAGTGATGATCCAACAGACGAACCACTTGGAACAGATATGGAAACAGGTAAAGCACAAATTTCAAATGAAGCAGTCGCAGAAGTATCTGTTACAATGAAACGAGGACATTATACTCAACGATACAATGCTATAAACTTTGCTATGATGTGTGACAGATTCGGTGTTTCAGATAGAGTTGCTTCATGTTTAGCAACAGCCCTTTTTGAAGATATAAATTTTCGAGATGTTCGTGGTGAACTTGTCTAAAGTTGCAAGAGAAAAAATTAAAGCTAGAGATGAAGTGATTCGTAAACGATACATAGATTCCAACATAACTGCATTTTCTTTCGATGGCAGAAAAAATGATTCATTAACTAGAGAGAAAATTAATGAGAAATTTCATAAAAATATGGTAAAAGAGCCCCATTTAGTTGTTCTAAAAGAGCCTAATGCTGAATTACTTGGGTATGGTAATTTGGGTGAAAAAGAAAATGCAAAAGATAAATTTAAAAAATTAAATGAATTCTTCAATAGCAAAAAACTGTCAATAGATCAATTAATTGGCATATGCAGCGATGGAGAACCAGCTAATACTGGAATAGAAAATGGTGTTATATGACTTTTGGAAAAGCGTTTAAATAGACCACTGCACTGGTTTATATGTTTGCTTAATTTGAATGAATTACCATTTGGTCATTTATTCAGAGCATTAGATAAAACAGTCACGAGTGGACCATGAGCAGCAAGTGGAAATATATTCAAAGCCATTCAAGACTGTGAAAAGTTTCAGGTATGCATGTTCTGAATTTATTTTAGCTGTAAAAAAAAAATGTGGCCATAAGACATTTGCTAAAAATGATAATATAGTAGTTCGAAGTTCATTTTAGGCTAATTTCTCATAATTTAAGCCTGATATCTCTACTAAAATTCAAAAGCACTATAGATATTAATACAGATTCTGAAATGTACGCAAAATTCCTTTAAAGTAAGCCCAATATGATATTTTTCCTATAAATCTATCAGAAGCTATGAAGATTTGTTGGCCAAACCCTACATTCATATGGCAAAATATCTATTTTGCAAAAGTGGGGGACTCGAAATCGGACTTAAAGCTATGGTGTCTTCAGCTATTATTCTTAGAATCATTTGTAGATTACGTTTTTGCTATACTCCTGATGAAAAAAATCCATCCATACAATTTGACCCGCTCTAATATGTACATATGTACATAGGTACGCACGTTTTTCTTAGCGTAAACCAGTTTTGCAAAATTTTTTTTCAATACCTAAGCTTTAAATTGTATTTGCTTCCTGGTGAATGAAGAAAGAAAAAAAACTATTACCTACAAATGCAATGAATGAACTCTGCTTTTAACTTCTCTTTTTGTATATTTATATGTATGTATATGTATGTTCTTATTCTTGAGTGGCAAAACATAAATAAAAACAAGTAAGAAAGTCTAAGTTCGGGTGGAACCGAACATTAACTATATACCTACCATCCCAATTTACGCAGGTCTATTTTAATACTTTCAGTTCGTATTTGCGTTCAAATAGACAGACAGACGTATCGAAAGACGGATGGCTACATCGACTCAGCTCATCCTCCTGATCATTTCAGTATACGTACAAACATTTCATGTTCATGAAAGGAATGAATATCAAAAAAGATATACAACTTCGCTTTTGCAGTAGGGTATTGTTATGGGACTTATGGAAAAGGGTGTCATGAAACGGTTGAGGAGTCGTTCAGAAGGTCCTCGTGAGAGATGTCCCACAGCTGCCGCGTGTGCACTGGCTTGTTCCCGGAGCTTCAGTCTGGGGCGGGGTAAATTAGCAATTGCAGGACCAAGAAACCTTCTCCCTAATCTATAGTCCTAACAAGAAATATTTATAATTGCACACTACACAAAAACACCTACCAACTTACCCTTTGATCAACGTACTTACTTTACCGAACTTTCCACGCTATCAACTGGCAGGGCACGTATACGTTTCGGGCTGCTCTGTACCCACCCTACATTGGCCTTTAAGCTGATATAAAGGCCCCATTAGACCACCCCCACGACTTTCGATTAGACCAAACTAATTACTTTACAGATTCATTACAAAATATTTATTCAACAAAATTCAAGGCTTCATTATGTATATATGTATATAGGTTTTCATTCAAATTAACAATTTTGATCTGGCCCGTAGGTACTTACAAAGTCTCTTGAATTAAACATAGAGTGACTACTATAAAACTACTAACATATTTTACTGGTGGGTCTTTAAAACTTATTCCCCGACCTACCTCAACAGCTGATGTTTCTACGGTCATTGACCTATACGAGGTGTGTTCAAAAAGTATCGCGAATTTTGTGTTTTTTTTTAAATTATTTATTTATTCATGAATATCTATTTTGTCCCCTTCAAAGTAATCCCCATGAGATATTATACACTTGTGCCAACGGTTTTTCCAATCTTCGAAGCACTTCAAAAAATCATTTTTTTGTATCTTGTTCAGCTCCTCCTTCGATGCCGTCTTTATCTCGTCAAGAGAAGCGTAACGTCGTCCTTTCATGGGCCTCTTCAGTTTAGGGAACAAGAAAAAGTCACAGGGGGCCAGATCTGGGGAATACGGTGGCTGCGGCATCATGTAAATGTTCATGCATATGCCGATGATGTCCAATTGTATTTGTCTAACCGTGTTGGTCTCATTGAGGATTTGTGTTCTAAAATAAATAGTGATTTATCAGCAATTTCGAAATGGGCGCGTGATAACTGTCTCAGTTTAAATGCCAAAAAGTCATATGTGCTGCCAATTAGTAACAATGTTATCCAGTCTGAGTCAATCCCCAAGCTATATGTTGACAATACCGCTCTCTCGTTTACAAACAAGATTAAAAACTTGGGATTTGTGTTAAATTCAAAGTTGAACTGTGTCGATCACGTTAATAAAATAGTATCCAATGTTTATATTGTGTTACGAAGATTGCGAATGACTGCCGCGTTTACCCCACTTGAAACTAGAAAGAAGCTAGCTATCCAACTGATTGTACCACACCTAACGTACTCCGATCTCGTCTATGGCCAATTTGATTCTGCTTCCCGTCATAAAGTTGATGTTGCTTTCAACAATATCACGCGTTATGTCTATGGTCTAAGAAAATACGATCACATCTCTCCGTTTAAGTGCAAAGTCCTTGGATGCAGTATATTCGATTACATCGCGGCTCGAAACTGTATTTACATGTTCAAACTTATTGAATTCAAAGAACCTCAATATCTATATGAAAAGCTAAAATTTTCCAAGTCTTGTAGGCATCGTAATTTAATAATTCCCAAATATCATTACTTGTCCTCGTCAAGACTATTTTTTGTAAATGCTGTTAGGCTCTGGAACTCTATTCCTGATTCTATCAAGGGTGCTTTGAGTGGGAGCAATTACAAAAGGGTGATCTATGAGTACTTCAGCTCAGCATGATGTATGTGATTGGAACATAACTGCATAACTATATCTTTATACTGTTCTTTTCTTCTTTCTTTCTTACCAAACAAAAATGTGTTTATTACTTGAAATTAAATTTGTAATTCAGGCTGAAAATATATTTATCTTGTAATAAGTATTAAGTTTCAAATTTTTCATTAATTAAACTAAACTGAACATTAGATATTAAGGCTACTTTTAGTTATATTATGTTTTTATTAATTAATTTTTTTTCTTAAAAACAGAAGATGTGCTATAAAAGACTTGGTCTTATTGTCACAACCACATTGTTTAATCAAATAAATTAGTGTGTTGTTTTTGGCCAAAAAGTCGCGCACAAGCAACGATGCGTGAGCAGGGGCGTTATCGTGGTGCAAAAGCCAATTTTTGTTCTTCCACAAATCCGGGCGTTTCTGGCGGATTGCTTCGCGCAAATTGCGCATAACTTGCAGGTAATATTCCTTATTGACCGTTCTTCCCTGTGGCAAGAACTCATGATGCACCACGCCCCTGCATCGAAGAAAACTGTCAGCAAAACTTTCACATTCGACCGAACTTGGCGCGCTTTTTTCGGTCTTGGTTCGTGCGGCAGCTTCCATTGAGATGATTGAGCTTTGGTTTCCACGTCATAACCATAAACCCACGATTCGTCACCAGTTATGACCCTCTGGAGCAAATTTGGGTCGTCGCGGACAGAGTTTAACATCTCATTAGCAATGTTCATGCGATGCTGTTTTTGGTCACAATTGAGTAATTTTGGTACGAATTTCGCGTAAAAATCAAAGACGATCCAAAACACGTGCAAGCAAAGCAGCTGTCAACAATTAACTGAACATTCAAAATGGCCGAGCTTGTCGGCATAAGTGAGAGACATGAGTACCAACATAACGCCACAAAAAATTCGAAATTCGAATATACGTAACCAGCGAAAATTCAAAATTCGCGATACTTTTTGAACACACCTCGTATTTCATCAATTAATTATATTCATGTGCCAATTTACACACTTACGTACATATGCATTTACATGCAATACCATAAAAAAACTAGAAAAACGAAGAGCGCGAGAACAAAGTCTTAGAGAATATTCGCAACTCTTGGTTATGAATGAAAAATGTATTTTTTTTTTGGAGTTGAAGAGTGCAAAAACAATAAGGTTGAAATACCAAAAACCAAATAGAGTCATCCATATGTACGTATGAACACATATGTATGGATACCAAAAATTGGTATCTCAAATGATAGGATCAAAAGAGCAAAAAAAATGTTATTTCACCAATACACTTACATTTGTACATACATACGTATAGGTGCATATGGATAACTCAAAAAAATTATGGTAAATATTAAGAAAGCATATTAGTATATAAAACAATGTCACTTACATGTCCCACGTAGCGTTGAGGCCTCCTCGCTGTGTAGTTGTAGCTGGAAATAAGTTAAATTATGTCGCTCTGTCCTTACAGGTCACGGTGATCCTGTATAATCAACATTTTCACTTTCTTATTTATTTGAACATAATTTTATGCAAAGAAAAAAATCGTAAGTTATCTACATAGTCAGTTTACTGTTGGGCTATATGGATGTCCGCCACTGTAATTACTTCTTTCAGTAAGCGCGAGTTGGTGACAAAAGGAAAAAAACAATAAGAACGGCCCAAGCGAGAGTCAAAGCGTAATGAAACCGCAAATGCTTTGATCTCTTCGGCCCTAGCAATTATGAATGTATGTAAATATGTATGTACGCATGGGTATACTTGATAATAAAAAAAAGAGGCTATTCAAATATTTAAGAGAAAGCAAAGAAAAAAAAAAGAAAAATATCAACTATGGTTGAGGGAGACTAGGTATTATCTCAGTACTCTGAGTTAACAAAATATCACTCTCATGTAAATGACATATGTATAGCGAAACTTAAAAGTCTAATTAGAATTTAATTTTTTTTTCTTTGTAATTTACCCAATTAAGTTTAATTTAAGAATTTAATTACGCATATGTTGCAATAAGGGTGATTCGTTTAGAATTCAAATTATTTTTATATAAACTTAAAATTTAAAAAAAGTTTAAAGTTTAAAGTTTAATGAAGTTTAATAAATTTAAATATGATATGATAAAAAAATATGATAAAAATATGTATATGGGTTCTGATGCTTATGTACGAACATGCCTTCAGGTCTATGTATGTCACTACTTGTGAATTAGGTATGTATCCATTTAAAACTATGTATTATTCTCCTTTTTTTATACTTTGGAATTTTTTTTGCTTTTAGAAAACATTCTATTTTACGAAATTAGAAATTTAAGCATTATTTAGCGTATCTTTTCTTTTTATATATTTCACCATGTAAATTTCATATAGATTTAACAAATTCGGGGTTTTCGGTCAACTGAAAACCTAAACTTATAATTTCGCCGATGACGATGGTGTTACACTGATGCGGCCATCTATCCCGGTTTGCTGCAGCTCTCCTGCGCCCATGAGGCGTACTTCTTACTCGGGTTGATTGTTGAAATTGGTGTTGATTAATTTATTTGGTCAACAGAGATTATTATGACCCGCGAGGTTTATAGCAAAAGGTTTCAATAACAGCACTACTTTTACTTTGAGTTTAATTTTTAATTTTAAAGAGGTACGACTTTATATGATTACTAGCACGGTTAAAAGTATATGTAAGTAGTTGGATTACCACGTGCACCGATCTCTGCTGACCTTCCACGTTCAAAGCTCGTCCAGCCAGAAAAGAAAAATCCTCCCCGGAAGCTTAGCTAGGGCACATTTTTTTCTTCCTTTCTTCACGGCTTGACAATCAGCTGTTTCGTTGGTATTTCAAAGGGAAGTGTTCGGATAGTATGGTGAGTTGATTTTGGGACAAATTCTTACAAGTAAGAAAATAGAGAAGAATATATACCCTACAGCAAGTATTGGCTATTAGTAAAAAAAATATTTGTTTTAACTCAAATATGTACGCCAGTACACACCCCCCACCTAGAGTGTTGGTGCGTTCGTTTTGTCTTCCTGAATGTCTTTGCGATGACACGTTCCTCTTTTACAACTCGAGACGTCTTCGAGTTCATACATGCAATTTCCTTTTAGTGCCACCACCTTCGCCTTAACAAACTTTGGTGCAAATTTTGCACAGAATTTCTTTGTTGCATCACTTTGCACAAAATTCCTCCTATATACAATATCACCAACATTAAAGCTTTTTGCCGAGCTACGCAGGTTGTAACGCTTAGCCGAGTTTTCGAACGCTTGTCTAATACTTTCCATTACTGATGCTCGTATTAGTTTTAGCTTGTCTTTTCTGTCAATACAATTCTCATCTAGCACTTCCAGTGTGCGCAACAGAGGATATTCTTCACCGTGGGATAGCATTTGCTGGCCAAACAGGGCATAATAAGGAGAACACCCAATTGATTGGTGGTATGCACTTCTTAGGGCTTCCCCTATGTCGGGCAGATGCTTATCCCAATGTGTCTGATCATTTTTCAGATAAGCTCGGATACCTTGTACTATCGACCGATTCACACGCTAGCTAGCATTAGCCTGAGGGCTGTACAAAGCAGTATAAATATGTTTTATTCCCCGCTTTTCAAGCAGGCTATTGGATTGAGAAGATTTGAACTGTTTTCCATTATCACTAAGAATTATTTCGGGAGTTCCGAAAATACTGAAGACCTGTTCTTTCATAAAATTACAAACAGCGGACGTATTAAAATTTCTTACAGTTTTCAATAAAGGGAATTTCGTGAGATGGTCAAGGACAATTAAGATGCCTATATTGCCTTGCCTGGATCGGGGATACGGACCAAGTAAATCGATATACAATTTTTGAAACGGACGTTGGACGGTGTATTGCGTGGACATTGGAGGTCGTAGCGTAACATTAGGCGCTTTGCTTTGGCGACAAATATCGCAACTATTTATGTAATCCTTAACGTTAGCGACCATATTCGGCCAATAAAAATTCAACCGAAGGCGCTCTAATGTCTTTGCTATACCTCCGTGACATTTGTTGGGCGGAGCATGGGCATCTTGAATGACTTTATCAACTAAAGTTTTTTGGATCCATAACTTCCAGTTAAAGGCTTCCCGTGATGGGTTTCCATCGGGGTGTTCGGTACGTTTGTATAAACGATCATCTACTATTTTAAGATCAGGTAAACGGCTTTCATTATAGCGGACATGACGTATTAACTTTTTATAGTCATCGGACAAAAACTCGGACGAACTAAGATCAATCAACGGACGGACTTCTATTTCACCAATATCTTCAAAATTCTGTCGTGACAAGCTATCGGGTACTACGTTTTGTGAACATTTTCTATGTTCGATTTTGAATCGGTATCTCTGAAGTTTAAGAGACCATCGAGCTAATCGACTAGACAAATCAGTCTGGCGCATCAGCCATTGCAAGCTGGCATGGTCTGTGACGATGGTGAAATCTTGCCCCTCTACGTAAGCTCTAAACTTCTTTAGACTAAGCATTGCCGCAAGGCACTCTAGTTCCGTAACACTATAGTTACTTTGGGCTTTGTTGAGCTTTTGCGAGAAGTAGGCGATTGGGACTTCAACACCATCGTCGTTCTTCTGCGACAAAACAGCACCAACACCAAGCTTACAAGCATCGCACTGAATAATGAATGGCTGTTCATAATTTGGGCTGGTCAAAACAGAGGCACTGTTCAAAGTTTTTGCTTTTCTTTAAGAGGTTAGTCAGCGGAGTGGTAACAGTAGCAAAATTGTCCACAAAACGTCTGTACCACCCAGCCATACCCAGAAAACGCCTCAGCTGCTTTACGTTAGTGGGAGCAGGGTAGTTTGTAACAGCAGCAATTTTATCGGGATCAGTTCTAAGGGTTCCATCACCAACAATGTAACCGAGATATCGCACCTCCTTTATACAAAACTTGCTTTTATCAACATTAATTGTCAAACCTGCTTTCCTTAGGCAATGGGCGACTTCGGCCAAAACGGACATGTGCGTGTCGAAATCTTCCGACACAATCAAAAGGTCGTCTAAGTAGACAAACACTTGATTCTTTAACTGGGGTGGGATTACGCGATCCATCAAGCGACAGAGTGCTTGTGGGGCGTTACATAGACCGAAAGGCATTACGCGGTATCGGTAAAGCGGACGATTAGGGACAGTAAAACAGGTGTAATCTCTGGAGTTTTCTGCTAAGGGAATTTGCCAAAAGGCACGTCGCAGATCAAGGGAACTAATGAATTTAGCCTTTGGTATTCTACTCAAGATACCATCTATATGGGGAAGGGGGTAAGCGTCCTTAGCGGTAACGCTATTTACTTTTCTAGAAGCCAAACACAGACGGACTTTATTAGGCTTTTTCACTAAGACAATCGGACTGGACCATGGACTGTTTGGAGACTCCTCAATTACACCTAACTTGAGCATCTCATCGATTTCTGCATGGACAAGGTTTTCCACTGCAGGAGATATCGGAAAATATCTTTGCTTAATCGGACGGACATTTGGTTGGAGTTCAATAACATACTCCATTAACGGAGTTTTCCCCAAGCCTTCTTTCTCGAAGCTGGGAAATCGGTTCTTGATCAGTTCAAGACGGCGTTGTTGATCAAAACTTAAGGAAAGAGTGTTTTCATCTTCTGTGTTTGGATGGGATAGCTCGGAGACTATGTGGGGTGCTACTCGGAACTTAACCCAAAAGTCAATTCCTAAAATAACTTTTTGCGAAAGACTCGGTATCACAAAAAATTTTATTAGTTCAGTTTTCTCTTCAAATTGGACATCTAAATCTACTGTTCCAAAAACTACTTGCAATTTTCCATCAGCGGTGCAAACTGATGTTTTATGTTTACGCAGCTCAGTGGTTTTACAAATTTCCTCTGCTAAATCGGAACCTAAGCACGAAACTTGGGCTCCACTATCGAGCAAGGCTAGATGTTATACGCCAAGGATACAGACTTTAGCATAGGGTCTCAAATCAAAATTTGTTTGTTCTATAGAACAGACTATGTTGTTAAGTTGTCTACGATTTTGTTTAACTTTCTTCCAAAACTCTATTGCGCGTGATGACGATCGACTAAGACGAGAACTTGGCTTCGGATAATTCTTAAATATTTTGCTTTTAATATAATTATAATTTTGCATACGAATATCATACGGTATTATTTGGTGAACAAAAGGTGTATTTTTAAGGTGGTTGTTATCCTCACTGCTATTTTTTGGGGGGGTTGGCCGCTTAAGTAACTTTATGGAATTTTCGCCTTTAAATTGTTCTAGAACTACGGTTGGGCACTGTATGTTTTGCTCTTTGGGTCGTGCCGAGGAGTCTGTTTCGAGCCCTCGCTCGGTTTCACGTTTCCCGGGTTACATTTCTTACATGTTGGTCTATAAACATTACTGGCACCACAGCCGTAGCAGAACACGCTTCTTTCTTCAAGGCAGTCAAAATATCGGTGCCCCTCACCTTTGCAGTTCCAACAAATAAGTTTTGCTTTATCCAAACTTGTTGAAATTCCATCAACCTCGTATTCAAAGCTTTCGGGTGCATCTTCTTCAGGGATTAGCTCGTTAACAAAGCGTCGAGGAGGTGGTCGTTGATTGGTAACAGAGGCAGTAGTGCTAGACTTAGTAATTTCGTTGAGAAGACTTTCGCCTTTTAGACAAAGTCTATGCAACTCCGCTAGTGAATTTATTGGCAAATAAAGCAATTGCTGAGGCACGCGTGGTCTCAGGTTATGCTGCAATATCTCCACCAGCTCAGGTTCAGGCAATGGTGTTTGTAACGATTCAGCGATTTTCAAAACTGCGTTACGATAATCGTCGAACGTTTCATTTGGCCCTTGCTTCCTACTGCGGATCGATTCTTTTATCTCAAAATCACTTTTGTGTTGCTGAAAATTGGTTCGCAGTGCCTGACAAAGCGAAGGCCAAGTGACCCGTTCAACTGACCGACGGTATCGCCAATACCAGTCCTTCGCCTCGTTCACAAAAAGAATTTGGACATGCACAGCAAATTATAACTGCTCCCTAGCGTATCGACCACCTGACATTCAATTCTATAAATGAAACTGTCAACTGAGAGACGCGAGGAACCATCGAACTTTATGTCCCAATTAGATATTAGTTGTGCTATTCTTCCTGAATTAGGGACGCTGGTGAAATCGCTAAATCGCATTTGGTCAACATTTCGGTGGAAATTGTTGGCGTTGGAATCAATACCTAAAAGCGGTATATTTCTATGCCACGAAGGGGTAGATATATTAGGCTGCACGTTACCAACGGGGTTTTGGTGGGAGGGGCTACTATTTGCAACAGGACCCTGGGGCCGAGCATTTATATTAAGTATCTCTACTAGGTTGGAAACGATATTATCGAGTCTTTCCTCTAATATATGAGAAACAGGGGTCTCTCAATCATTAAATAAGGTTGAGTGCCTGGCGGCTATCACTGCCGACACGATGTTTCGAACCCGGTTGTCTTCCTCGGTGTTATTGTTGGTCGTTCCTTGCTGTGGCTCTTCTATCGGGCCTGCAACGCCCTGCTCTTGTTGATCCGTTTGCGGTTGCTGAGAACCGAGTAGTGGATGCTGCATCCCATTCGAGAGGTTTCTTGGGGGGAATACCCTGGTCGACATACTAGTTGTACGACCTCTAGAACTCATTCCTGGTTTCTGATGGAAGTCTCTGCTGCTGCATTTGGCATTACACTGAGGACAGGAGGCGCTGTTCTTCAGCCAGTTCAATATGCATGTTTTATGAAAACGGTGAGAACAAGCGGTAATCAACAGATCATCTTGTTCTTGAAAGCCTATCCTACAAACTGAGCATCCCTCACCTTGTAAAGGCAAGTGCAAGTTACTGTGTTGCAGAGACATTCTTCAACCAGAAAAAAAATTTAAAAAAATACTTCAAATGAATTATTTAAATAACCGGCTGCCGCCTCAGATCGAAAGCGGTATAAAGCTATATATTAATAACGTATAAAAATATAGGGCTTAGAAGCAACTTAAGTAAAACTTACGTGCATAACCACAATAGTTAGCTGAAGAAAATTTAACTAAAAGCAGCAAAAAAAACTAGCTTTATTGCGTTACGAATTCCAAAGATGTGACTATGTATCTACAATACAAGCAAAACCCAAAAAAAATCAACAAAACTGAAAAATGTCATTTAACCTGTTGGTCTGATTCTCCAGTCATGAGGGTGTCAAAATTGGTGATAGGTGATTTCGGCTAAAGGTTAGTACGTGTCAGCGGGCATTGATAAATAGGGTTAAAACAACCTCAAATAAGTCATATTACTTTAATTTGTAAAACTTGAAAAGAATTAAAATGGATATGGTGATTTATAAACTTCATATGCATATACAAATCGTTGTATATTGTTGGTAAGCCAGCAAGCATTTAGCTCTACTGCGACTAATTGCGAACAATAAAATAAAATATAAATGCACACAAGTAAATGCCGAAAATAATTAAAAGGTTAAATTCTTATGGTCGTTTACATTTTCGCCACTTGCGGTCAAATCCCAAGGTATTTAACCTAAAAGGATTGAAATTCCAGCGAATAGACAAATATATAAAAGAAAGCTCCACAATAAATTGCAACAAAATAGTAAAAGAAAACTTTTCGTGTAGAAACTGGTCAAGTTTGTAAGCATTTAGCTACTAAGCTCGAATTCCTAATATTTCTTCTAGCAAAGATTCTTGCATCATTAAAATAAAAAAAACGGATGGACAAAAAAAATATTCCAAGAGGGAACAAGAAATAGAGGCCAAAGATTATCATTAGACATCTTCTCTCGGGCCCCACGTTGGGCGCCATTTTCTGTTATGGGACTTATGGAAAAGGGTGTCATGAAACGGTTGAGGAGTCGTTCAGAAGGTCCTCGTGAGAGATGTCCCACAGCTGCCGCGTGTGCACTGGCTTGTTCCCGGAGCTTCAGTCTGGGGCGGGGTAAATTAGCAATTGCAGGACCAAGAAACCTTCTCCCTAATCTATAGTCCTAACAAGAAATATTTATAATTGCACACTACACAAAAACACCTACCAACTTACCCTTTGATCAACGTACTTACTTTACCGAACTTTCCACGCTATCAACTGGCAGGGCACGTATACGTTTCGGGCTGCTCTGTACCCACCCTACCTTAGCCTTTAAGCTGATACAAAGGCCCCATTACACCACCCCCACGACTTTCGATTAGACCAAACTAATTACTTTACAGATTCATTACAAAATATTTATTCAACAAAATTCAAGGCTTCATTATGTATATATGTATATAGGTTTTCATTCAAATTAACAATTTTGATCTGGCCCGTAGGTACTTACAAAGTCTCTTGAATTAAACATAGAGTGACTACTATAAAACTACCAACATATTTTACTGGTGGGTCTTTAAAACTTATTCCCCGACCTACCTCAACAGCTGATGTTTCTACGGTCATTGACCTATATTTCATCAATTAACTATATTCATGTGCCAATTTACACACTTACGTACATATGCATTTACATGCAATACCATAAAAAAACTAGAAAAACGAAGAGCGCGAGAACAAAGTCTTAGAGAATATTCGCAACTCTTGGTTATGAATGAAAAATGTATTTTTTTTTTTGGAGTTGAAGAGTGCAAAAACAATAAGGTTGAAATACCAAAAACCAAATAGAGTCATCCATATGTACGTATGAACACATATGTATGGATACCAAAAATTGGTATCTCAAATGATACGATCAAAAGAGCAAAAAAAATATAATTTCACCAATACACTTACATTTGTACATACATACGTATAGGTGCATATGGATAACTCAAAAAAATTATGGTAAATATTAAGAAAGCATATTAGTATATAAAACAATGTCACTTACATGTCCCACGTAGCGTTGAGGCCTCCTCGCTGTGTAGTTGTAGCTGGAAATAAGTTAAATTATGTCGCTCTGTCCTTACAGGTCACGGTGATCCTGTATAATCAACATTTTCACTTTCTTATTTATTTGAACATAATTTTATGCAAAGAAAAAAATCGTAAGTTATCTACATAGTCAGTTTACTGTTGGGCTATATGGATGTCCGCCACTGTAATTACTTCTTTCAGTAAGCGCGAGTTGGTGACAAAAGGAAAAAAACAATAAGAACGGCCCAAGCGAGAGTGAAAGCGTAATGAAACCGCAAATGCTTTGATCTCTTCGGCCCTAGCAATTATGAATGTATGTAAATATGTATGTACGCATGGGTATACTTGATAATAAAAAAAAGAGGCTATTCAAATATTTAAGAGAAAGCAAAGAAAAAAAAAGAAAAATATCAACTATGGTTGAGGGAGACTAGGTATTATCTCAGTACTCTGAGTTAACAAAATATCACTCTCATGTAAATGACATATGTATAGCGAAACTTAAAAGTCTAATTAGAATTTAATTTTTTTTTCTTTGTAATTTACCCAATTAAGTTTAATTTAAGAATTTAATTACGCATATGTTGCAATAAGGGTGATTCGTTTAGAATTCACATTATTTTTATATAAACTAAAAATTTAAAAAAAATTTAAAGTTTAAAGTTTAATGAAGTTTAATAAATTTAAATATGATATGATAAAAAAATATGATAAAAATATGTATATGGGTTCTGATGCTTATGTACGAACATGCCTTCAGGTCTATGTATGTCACTACTTGTGAATTAGGTATGTATCCATTTAAAACTATGTATTATTCTCCTTTTTTTATACTTTGGAATTTTTTTTGCTTTTAGAAAACATTCTATTTTACGAAATTAGAAATTTAAGCATTATTTAGCGTATCTTTTCTTTTTATATATTTCACCATGTAAATTTCATATAGATTTAACAAATTCGGGGTTTTCGGTCAACTGAAAACCTAAACTTATAATTTCGCCGATGACGATGGTGTTACACTGATGCGGCCATCTATCCCGGTTTGCTGCAGCTCTCCTGCGCCCATGAGGCGTACTTCTTACTCGGGTTGATTGTTGAAATTGGTGTTGATTAATTTATTTGGTCAGCAGAGATTATTATGACCCGCGAGGTTTATAGCAAAAGGTTTCAATAACAGCACTACTTTTACTTTGAGTTTAATTTTTAATTTTAAAGAGGTACGAATTTATATGATTACTAGCACGGTTAAAAGTATATGTAAGTAGTTGGATTACCACGTGCACCGATCTCTGCTGACCTTCCTCGTTCAAAGCTCGTCCAGCCAGAAAAGAAAAATCCTCCCCGGAAGCTTAGCTAGGGCACATTTTTTTCTTCCTTTCTTCACGGCTTGACAATCAGCTGTTTCGTTGGTATTTCAAAGGGAAGTGTTCGGATAGTATGGTGAGTTGATTTTGGGACAAATTCTTACAAGTAAGGAAATAGAGAAGAATATATACCCTACAGCAAGTATTGGCTATTAGTAAAAAAAATATTTGTTTTAACTCAAATATGTACGCCAGTACAGTATTAACTACTTGCACGGATATTTTAATTTTCATCCTGAAGGTTTTGATATACATTAATAAAAATATATATCGAATCGTTTATGCCGAATGAAGTAATATACCTTGTGTGCGTAACAAAAATAGATATAAAAAAGGGTGTCTTTTATAGGCGCCAAAGAACTCAACCGATCTTTATGAAATTTTCACAATATATACTTGGGTTCACTCGGCACAGCATAGACAATATATAGTATTGGAAAAGTAGGCGGAGCTACGCCCCCAGGCTATATAAAGTTTCAATTCGTCATAATTCCAAACTTTTTTGGTCTAAATTAATGAAATTTGGATATACGAGTATGTGTCACTTAGTCAATATCTACATCATTTTTCAAAAGTGGGCGGTGCTACGCCCACATATTTTGTGTTTTGTTTTGCTCTTGAACTTTCACGATAAGTTCAGGAGTTTTGGTAAATCCCCCAGGTCATATAAAGCTGCAGTTCGGTATAGATAGGAGTTTATTTGGTTCAAGTGAATGAAATTTTATATATAGATGTGTTCTATATATCAAAACGTCAAAACAACGTCTATCGGGTTTGCTAGTATATTATAAAATGGCCAAAGCAAACCACGAATTTCAGCATTCTTTTGTAAAACTGAGACTAGTTTGCGTTTAAATAGACAGACGGAGAGACAGACAGACGGGCGGAGAGACGGGCATGGCTAAATCCACTCCGCTCATCGTGCTGATCATTTTAGTGAACTTTTCTCTTCTTTTTCTCATACTTACATACATTTAATGTTTATGAAAGGTATGAAAATCAAAAAAGATATACATATAACTTCGCTATTCTATCTCTATCTCTATGGCGCGATATACAACAGGTATATCATCATAAACCTCCTAAGAGATTTTTGCGCCAAGCTTCTCTTCCAATTTGTGGTGTGCCGATTTGAATTTTCCCTACAAATTGGTGGGACCTACAGTTTTTTGCCGACTCCGAACGGCATCTACAAAGGAGACGAATTTTTGCTGAGAAGCCTGTCATGGCAGAAATACACTCGGAGAGTTTGCCAAACCACTGCCGAGGGGCGACCCCGTTTTGAAAAACTTTTTTCAAATCACTTTTGATGTTACCTGTACCAGGGCTCGAACCATGGACCTTCGGTGTGGTAGGCCGGCAACACTACCTTCACACCACGGCGGCCGCTATTGCAGTGGGCTAATAACTACGTGCCCGAATATTTTGCTTGTGTGTTTCCCGATTTGGCTAATTTTTGGCTGGAGTATAATTCATACTATTGAGAAGCAGCTGACCAATTTTCAATGAAATACCAAGATTTAATTATAAGCGATTGCCTTTGAAAATAGCAGAAATTTTATGATGAAAAGTGGGCGACGCCGCGCCTACTTCTTCGAAATTGAAAAAATTTTTTTGCGGCCGAGTTTTTCTTAAAAATCTTATTATGTGTGCAAAATCTAATTGATATAACTTGCTTAGTTGTAGAAATATCGCTCTTTAAATTTTACAAAAAAAAATTTTCAGAACTATGTTAAGAAACTGGGCGTGGACATTAACCGATTTCGCCCAATTTTACAGCAAACAGTTACGTTTATATATACAGCATTATCACCAAATTTCGTTTCCACAAATCAATTTTTGGCGGAGGTATGGTGTAAAAAGTTTTGTGGAATAGTCCACTATAAAAAGGGCGGGCCGCGCCCATTTTCGAAAATTTTAAGTTTTTGGATTTCTTTGTTTACGGAAACTTTAAAACTGAAATATAAATGATGTAAAGCTATTTTACGCAAAGTTATTGCCTATTTAATATATCTACGATCCTTTTCAAAATCTTTTATTTAAAAGTGGGCGTAGACCTTAACTGATCCCGCCCATTTTTTCCTAGAACATTCCTTGCATACCTGAAAACCTTCGTGCTGAATTTCGTTTCGATATCTTGAACGGTTTCTGATTTATGATTAATATTATTTCTAAATTTGACTTAATCAAAAGTGGGCGTTGCCACGCCCATTTTCAAAAATTTCTTGAAAATTTTATTTTATGCCTCAATCTCAATGTATTCACCAAATTTTATCCTTATAGGTGTATTATGTACTGAGTAATCACTTTTTTTGTTTTCGAAAATATTATATATATAAAGTGGGCGTGGCTATCAACCGATTTCGCCCATTTTAAATAGCGCTCGGAGATGAGTGGCAAGCAACCCCATACCAAATTTTATTAAGATATCTCAAAATTTACTCAAGTTATCGTTTTCATCCTGAACATTTTGATATATATAAGTCAATATCTATCTCGATCCGTTAATGCCGTTACGCACTGCCGTTACGCGACTAAAGTTAATATACGTTGTGTGCGAAGCACTACTAGGTATAAAAATAATGAATAAAGGCTAAGGTAGTCATGTTAGTTTAAGAGTAATATAATTGTTGGTTAATTTTTGGTTGGGTACGGGAGAGATTATTTTAACGCTCAGTGCATTGGCAGGGAAGGGATCGAGAGGTGACAAGGAGGCGAAACACCACCTTTGCCCTCCATTCATCAAAATATTGTTTTATGTTTGTTTATGCATTTTCTTTTCATGAATATGTTTGGATGATGATCGCAACATCCTAGTTATAACTTCAGTTCGTGGTTTTTTTTTTGGTTTGTCCGTTTTTTGTTTGGGTATGTAAGCTATATTAGGTTGTCCGTCCGTTTACACAGAGATTAATGCTGAGTGCCATGTAGGCTTACCTTTGGGTTTGTCCCAAATAAGTGCATGAAAAGATGTTGTTATATATATATACTAGAGTGATGTGTTAGGAGCAAGAACCCCCGACAACCCGTCTGACTAAGCCTGGAAAGAGCAAGCATGCACTACCGCTCCAAGCCCCCCAAAGCCTGTTTGAACGGGTAAAGTTAGTATGAAATAATATATATATAGATGTATTCATAATTTTTATAACAAATCCTCGATTAATAATCCTGAGTTCGATCACTATAAAGTTAAATAAACACACGCACAAGTACTATAACAAATAGCTAGTTTTATTTACTAGTAAAAAACGCAATACAAATGTAAGAGTTTGGTAACATCACAGTAGTTCACTGAACGGCGTTGAAAATGAAAATAAACTGATCAACCTGCCTTGCTTGGTCACTGCCTTAAATAGTCCGACAGGGTGCTACCCTATGTACCCAGAAGTTTCTTGGTTGTTCCCTCTTCGTGTACTCGAAGGGTCGGTGTTATTTATTGGCATATCCTCTTTGCATCGTATTCGCAAACACTGGCGCGATCTCTCATCCTCTTGCTTGGTACATGCATGCATGCATAAGCGTAGCCATCGTTATCTCTGCGTCGTTTAACTAGTGGTGGGAGTGTTATTGAGTTAGGGATGGTACATGTTTGAGAATAATAGCCACAGTAAAAAGAAACTTTAGTAATTTTTGGGCAAACAATGCGATTACTCTGGTTTCAAACAGAATGCACTACATTTTCGTAAGCAAAGCGCCAAAATTGTTGGCCATCATAATTCGTTTAGTTTAATTGAAAAATACGCTTGAAAATAAGTTTTGACATGATATAAAGCATTTATGGAATCCCTTCTGGCTGGTGCTGATTCATATATCAATTATTAGTCAATTTGGTGTTGTTTTCTATTCGGGGTACTTGTTTGCTGACAATGCCACCATAACATCGACGCACAATGTTGATTTGCAATACATTTAGGCTGGTGGCTCATTCAGAACTAAACCATTTGGAAGTAATAATAAAGACGCAAGCTTTGGATTTATATTGGAACGAAGTTTCGTCATCCCTTGTCAATTTTGGTTTTGTAACAAACCGGTTTCGGCGAACCGCCATCTTCAGTGCTTGATTTCGTTCTCCAATATAAATCCAGTATCCACCCTGTCGGAAAAACACAAAAACAAATCAACTCACGCAAGCTTTGCTTTATTTACGACCACCACTGAGTGCTAATATTCATCCACCGAGAGTAGGCCACTACTGGTCGATGATACAGAAGAGGCTTCACACACGGAAGAAGTTTATAAAGTTAATTAATTTATTGCGTTTAGTCGAACAAACGTTCCATGGTTTGAGTGTGTATAGGCTTCTAATTCATGCACTTCATAAGTTTATTTATTTTGCGAAGTATTCAAATTTGGGATAGGGTATTTGTAAGTAATTTTTATAAGTCCTGGGCCCTCACTCTGAAGTTCTATTCGAAACAAAATTTGTTCGCTTTCGAGTGATTCGAACTCTGTAAGTAATTTTCGAGTAGAACGCATTCGTTGTTCGAGTCCCATTCTGTTCCCTTCGGATTTGATTCATCCCCCTTTCTATTGTAGAAAATTTGGTACTCACTACTTCGAAAACATATGCCACAATGGCCGAAAGTTGGAAAATTCTATTCGACAACAATTTAACAAACGGAAATCCACAAAAATGTATTTTCTTATGATTATAATAAAACAATTAGTCATCAAGAAGTCATTTTTATCGCAGAAAGAGTTAAGCAATCGTTGTTGACAGAAAATAATTAAAGAATTCTAGGTAAAAATTTGGAAAAATTTAACCAAAGAAATTTTTTGGGATTAGATTATTTAAAAAAATAAAATTTTATTTAATAAAAATAAAATAAAAAATTAAAAACTACTTGTGGACTTACGTTCGAGCCAGCAACCACACGCGTGGCAGTTGAGATTCTTATCACCTGCGCCACTGCGACATGCAAAACTGCGCTGCCAATACCACACTTGAGACGTATGCAAAGTGTTTTGGTATTTTGCTTTGCGCTTGAAATTTGTGAGACAGTGATGCCTACTATTTTGGATTATTTTCTAAAGTAAATTCTAACGAACTACAGAGTGCCTATGTGTATTAGAATCGCTTTTTGCTTTCGAGTAGAACAGCCTTTCGAATAGAACTACAGAGTAAGGGCCCTGATTGCCGAATGATTTTTCACTTATGTTTAATTTTTCATTTGAAACGTTTTAAGCGGCTCCTTTTACTTCTCAAATTGATTTTAATGAAAAGTTATGATTCTACCTTGTATCTATGTATATGTGTGAATTTGCTTATAAGTAAATATTTAAATGGAGTTGGGGAAGTTACACCATTCACAGTTAACGCAGTGCCATTGACAGAAATAGTTCGGCTACCTATCAGATGAATTGCCAGATAGCGGTTATTGGAGATGGAGAAAACGGCCCTTAGTATGTGTTACGGGAAATGCTATAGTTTTTTGGGAATGAAAAACCGAAAACAAAAACTTAGTAAAACAAAATTTTTAAATGTTTATTAATAAACAAATCATACTGACTTTTTTGTATGTCGGCCCTGTCGGCACCCTCCAATCGATAGAGCCAAACGACGAGCCATCCGACAGGCACATAAGTACAGGGTGTTTTTTTTACAGGTTTGTTTTTCGAATAGAGATAAAACTGGCATTTTGTGGTCAAGTCTGGCAACTCTAATGTCATTTATGTTCAGTTTGGTTTGCCATTTCATCATGAACAGGTTGACAAAAGAACAACGCTTGCAAATCGTGCAAATTTATTTCGAAAATAATGGTTCAGTTCGCGAAGTTTACCGTGAGCTCCGTCCATTTTATGGTCGACATAATCGTCCATCAGAGCAATTAATTCGGTTAACCATGGATCGTTTTCGCACTACGTTTACTCTATGTGATAATACGCATCCGCAGAGACGTCGAACAGTGCGCACCGAAGAAACAATTGCCGCTGTAGAGCAAAGGTTTGAAGAGGACCCGAATGAATCGATTCGCCACCGTGCACAGCAATTGGAGCTTTGTCCATCAACTTTATGGAAGATTTTGCGCAAAGATCTTGGCTTGCGACCTTACAAGATCCAGCTTGTGCAAGAATTAAAGCCGCGAGACCATGCAATGCGTCGTGATTTTGGTGTATGGGCCGAAAATGAGATTGATTTCGATGCTGATTTTTATCGCAAAATTTTGTTCAGTGATGAGGCTCATTTTTGGTTGAATGGCTACGTCAACAAGCAAAATTGCCGCATTTGGAGTGAAGAGAATCCACATGAGACCCTTGAAACGCCATTACATCCACAAAAACTGACTGTTTGGTGTGCTCTATGGGCTGGTGGAGTCATTGGGCCATACTTCTTCCGCAATAATGCTGGAGAGGCAGCTACCGTTAATGGAGACCGGTATAGAGCCATGATAACCGACTATTTTGTTCCCGAATTGGATGGCATGAATGTGGATGAGTTGTGGTTCCAACAAGACGGCGCTACATGCCACACAGCGCACGTCACAATCGATTTATTGAAGGAAACATTCGATGAGCGCATAATTTCGCGGAATGGACCTGTCAATTGGCCACCAAGGTCGTGTGATTTGACACCATTGGATTATTTTCTTTGGGGATATGTGAAGTCGCTCGTCTACACAAACAAACCAGAAACGTTAGGGGAATTGGAAGCCAACATTCGTGGCGTTATTGCCGACATACGGCCCCATATGCTCGAAAAAGTGGTTGAAAATTGGACCTGTAGAATTGGCTTTATTCGAGCCAGCCGCGGCGGCCACATGCCCGAAATTATATTTAAACATTAATGGCATAAAATTATCCTTCCAATAAAGCCAAATTGATGGACCTTAAAACGATTTTCTTGTGTTTTATTTCAATTCGAAGTTCTATACCCCTAAAGAAAACACCCTTTACAAGAACAGTTAAGGAAGCCATCAGAAAGGCCAAGCCCTGAAAATCTATAGGCCCCAACGATATTGCCATAAAGAGGCGGGAAGACCTTGCTATCGCTTAACACCTTCATGGTTCCACAGGTGTCCTTACCCCCACACAGTTTAATTTATACCTGTCGAGAGTTCCTACTGAGCTGCCACTATGGTGACATCCGGCATTATATCACGTTACCGTTTGATCTGTGGAACCATAGGCAGGCTCTAAACGACATCCAAAGAGTCGGTTGATGCCATTGACAGGTCTCGGCATGTGAATCCCGTTTTTGATACTGAACGACCTGAAAAAGTTGAAGAATAAAGCGCCCTACCAGGGGATACTATAGTCACTCTAGCCCAATTTCGATCTGGATATTGTAAAGGGTTAAACTCTTACTTATCCATGTCAAATGCGAGCCCTGCATGTGGTTTGTCCCCACATGATACCATACATCTCTTCAACTGTTCAATTGAACCCTCTAGCCTCTGAGAACTAGTACCGTAGGTAGTACAAAATCAACAATTGCCACCCGGCCGCTGCAGGGTATGTTTCTTTTTGCACGCACACATGCAATTACACCGGTATGGACGAGAGCGTACTAGTCAAACCGCCATGAAGTATGTTTCAAAATATTGCGAATATTTTTACACTTTTTATTTTTATTTTTATAATTTTTATTGACCTCTAGGCCAGATTTTTGAATAAAACTTCTTTATTAGTAGTATTCAAATATAAATTTTAATTTTATATTTCGACTTCAACCTGAAGTCATCATCAGGAAGCTACGGAAAGAAACACATTACCATTTTTAAACATATGTACATTTCAGTAGCAAAAAACCTGACTTACACATATGGATATGTATGATCGACTAAACAGAATTGACAAAGATAACTTTGGTAAAAGCAAAAGAGCAAAAAAAAAACATAAATGTAGATAAATTAAAAATTCCGCCCCTTCAAAAATATCCACTAAGAAAAACCCGAAACCTCCAACTATTGCAATGGAGTCTGAACCAATCGTTAGTAAGTTGGTTGTGGTCCCTGGCAAAAAATCTATTTTTGTGTCTAGGTTCCATCAAGACACTACCGAGGATGATTTTATGTACCATATTTCTTCTAAAATTAGAGATCAAAGCGTAACTGTCAGAAAATTTAATTTCACATATCAAAGAAGTATGTCTTCGTTTAAAATTGATGTATCTGGGAAAGATTTCGATACTCTTTTGGGCAGCTCTTTTTGGCCTCCCGGGGCTCTTGTGCGGGAGTTTGAATACAGACCGAATAGGAATGTTCAAAATGTAGCGAAAATTTCTCGTAATAACGTTGAGTCAAAAAACTGAGCACTACATTCGTGAATATCTTTTATCAAAATGTCAGAGGTTTAAATACCAAATTAACTGATCTCTTTTTGATATATTTTCATTGTAAATATAACGTAATTGCTTTTACCGAAACTTGGCTAAAACCTCATGTTTTCAATTCAGAGTTTTTATGTAATGAATATCAAGTATATAGAAATGATCGCTTGAACAGAGCCGGAAGTGGTGTTCTACTTGCCGTTCATTCCTCCATCCCTTCAGAAGAGGTTAATATTCCCAACATCGATTTCATTGAGTTCAAATGCATCCGCATTCAACTAGAGAACGTCTCTATGTACTTTTATGTTTGCTACATCTCTCCAGCATCAGATTTTTCAGTCTACATGTAACATGTCTCTCTGCTCAAAACTGTTAACTTTATGACTAAAGCTTCAGATTGAATTATTGTTTTGGGTCATTTTAACTTACCTCATATATCGTGGGACATATCTGATGGTAACATTATTCCAAATCCGTCCAAACTGGGGTACAATCACCCCTATTATGGTTGTCAATACTTTTATAAAATGAGGTGACGTTCTCTAGTCGGCATTGCCAATTTCGATAACTATTGACCATCGTCACGCTTTTTCGGTATCGGCTAAGGCAAATGTGATACTGTGTTGACATTAATTGACACAGAATCTGTCAACAAACTGTTTTGCGACGACAAGCGTGTCAACAGAAAACGCGGGAGTAATAATTGGTAAAATTTTGTGTTTTAATGTAACCGTGGTGTGTTAATTTGCAAATAAATTTTAGAAAATGGTTAAAATAACCACCGCAAGTCAATTTGCCAAAATGGTTTCAGAACTGGAAAAGAATCCGACGCTTGCCAAAGGATTCAAAAGGGGGACAATTCCACCCAACTTTAAAGGGCAATGGCAAGGTATAGCCACAAAAATAAACGCTCTGGGACCACCGCTAAGGGATGGTGAAGAATGGCAAAAGGTAAAAAATTGCTCATTTTTATTCAGAATATGTATTTCACTGAAATGCCGACATCTTATTTATTTTGAAGGTTTGGAGGGATCTCAAATGTAAAGTAAAGAGAAAGCTCGTCCCCAACAACTCGGAGATCAACTCAATTGGAGGGGGAACATTCCAACAAATAATGCTAAGCCCATTTGAAGAACAGGTTGCAAATTTGCTTCAATTTGGCAAGCAGGTCTGTCCCAAAGGTAACCCACAAGGCATTCCAGAGCGTGGTACTGTCCATCAAGTTACCATTACAAATGTTGAAGTGTTGAGAGCTAAAACTCCTCCAATTCCACCAGAAGACCTGGATGTTACAATGGACGAGCAGATGTACGAGGTAATTTGCCTTAACACCACAGCTGATACACACGAACATAGTGTACCTGCTGGATAATACTGCTGATGAGTTGACTGGTGGGCAGAATGATGCCTGTGTTGCTTCTACAAGCAGAAGAGGCCGTAACCGTGAGCGGAACAAGAAAGAAAGCTTGCTAGAAAGCCATAGCCAAATGCAAGAGCGTATGCTAAAACAAGTGTCGAATTCCTTGGCTGGCATATAAAACAAACTCGCTTCGGTGGAGAGCTCTCAGGTTGGCACATCAGCAATTTTACAAAAACTGGTCGACACAGAAAAGAAAAAACTGAAAATAATGGAGAGGCAGCAAGACAGAGAGGAGGCACTATATAAAACAGAAATGAAGCTTAAAAAAATTAAAATGGAGATAAAAGAAGCAGAGCTTGATATAATTAAAATAAGAAAGAGTAAACCGCCAGTTCATTAGAAATGAAAAGAAGCAGTCTAAAACCAGATTACTTTATGTACTTGACACTAACAACATGACTCCTGTTCAAATATCGTTAATGTCAGGTACATTAAACAAGCTGGGTTTCTAATGTTTGCTTTCATTTTTGATGTGTTGATGGGGTGCTGTATTTTCTTATACTTTTAACAAAAAAGTACAAACTTCAATAAAAACTATTAAACATGGTATTTACATAAAACTTGCTTTTATTTCTTGCCGTATTTCCCAAGCTTCAAGGTTATGTAGGTTGTTGGACATATCAACTTCAAACATATCGGTGCCTGATGATGCATTGCATGTCGGATTGCGCATCATTACTTGATGCCTCTATATTATATTTAATGCAAACGTTATGCAAGGCAGCACAAACGTTTGCAATTTGTGTTGCTTTTTCAGGCTTATAATGTAGCTGACGAGCACCAAGTAAGCAACGAGGTCGGTTTTTCATAACTCCAATGGCTCTTTCAATAATGTTTCTCGTTTTGGCATGTTTGGTGTTATAAACGGCCTCAGCGCTCCCTTCTCTCACTGATCTATAAGGCGTCATCAAATATGGCTCCAAAGGATAGCCTGCATCACCTGTAATTAGTTTTTATTTTTTTGTTTACTAAAATTCAAATGTCATGGCTACTGTAGTAATAGGATATTTCCCTGTGAAATCATTACGTCTACTCCGAGGATTGTTATCAGGCTCTTCTAACAGAAGTTCTAAGAAGCTTCAATATAAACGATTAAACGTGGTATTTACATAAAACTTGCTTTTATTTCTTGCCGTATTTCCCAAGCTTCAAGGTTATGTAGGTTGTCGGACATATCAACTTCAAACATATCGGTGCCTGATGATGCATTTTCGGTGTCGGATTGCGCATCATTACTTGATGCCTCTATATTATATTTAATGCAAACGTTATGCAAGGCAGCACAAACGTTTGCAATTTGTGTTGCTTTTTCAGGCTTATAATGTAGCTGACGAGCACCAAGTAAGCAACGAGGTCGGTTTTTCATAACGCCAATGGCTCTTTCAATAATGTTTCTCGTTTTGGCATGTTTGGTGTTATAAACGGCCTCAGCCCTCCCTTCTCTCACTGATCTATAAGGCGTCATCAAATATGGCTCCAAAGGATAGCCTGCATCACCTGTAATTAGTTTTTATTTTTTTGTTTACTAAAATTCAAATGTCATGTCTACTGTACTAATAGGATATTTCCCTGTGAAATCATTACGTCTACTCCGAGGATTGTTATCAGGCTCTTCTAACAGAAGTTCTAAGAAGCTGGGTTTCTTCTACATTCTTCTTCTTTAAATGGTCATCTAACCGCCTGGGCGATTTTGACCGTCCAACATAGCTCGCCAGTCGTTTCTTCGTTGCGCCAACTGGCGCCAATTGGAAACACCGCGGGATCGCAAATCGGTCTCCACTTGGTCCTTCCATCGGAGTGGTGGTCTCCCTCTTCCTCTGCTTCCACCGGCGGGTGCCGATAAGAATACCTTCTGGGCTGGAGCATCTTCGCTCATTCGCACTACGTGGCCTAGCCAGCGAAGCCGCTGTGTTTTAATTCGCTGAACTATGTCGGCGTCTGCGTAAAGTTCATACAGCTCATCATTAAATCTTCTTCGGTACTCGCCGCCGCCAACGCGTAGAGGTCCACAAATCTTTCGAAGAACCTTTCTTTCGAATACTCCCAGAGCCGCCTCATCAGATGTTGTTAGTGTCCAAGCTTCTGCACCATATAGCAGGACGGGTGCGATGAGTGACTTGTAGAGTGTTATTTTCGTTCGTCGAGAGAGGACTTTACTTTTCAATTGCCTACTCAGTCCGAAGTATCATTTGTTTGCAAGAGTAATTCTTCGTCCGATTTCTAGGCTAACATTATTGTTGGTGTTAATGCTGGTTCACAGGTAAACGAAGTCCTTTACTATTTCGAAATTATTGCTGCCAACAGTGGCTTGGTTGCCAAGGCGCGAATGCGCTGACTCCTTGCATGATGGCAGAAGGTACTTCGCTTGCCCACCAATCCCATTTTCTCCGCTTCTTTTTCTAATTTGGAGTAAGCAGAAGGTACGGCGCGATTGTTAAGGCCAATGATATCAATATCGTCAGCATATGCCAACAGTTGCACGCTTTTATAAAATATTGTTCTGCAGCTTGTATTATTTTCTGCAGCATTAAATTAAAGAGATCGCACGATAGGGGGTCACCCTGTCTGAAACCTCGTTTAGTTTCGAACGGCTCGGAGAGGTACTTCCCAATTCTAACCGAGCCGGCGGTGTTGCTCAAGGTCATTTTGCATAGCCGTATAGGTTTTGCGGGGAAACCAAATTCAGACATAGCGGCATATAGGCAGCTCCTTTTCGTGCTATCGAAAGCGGCTTTAAAATCAACAAAGAGATGATGTGTGTCGATTCTTTTCTCACGGGTTTTTTCCAAGATTTGGCGTATTGTAAAAATCTGGTCGATGGTAGATTTACCAGGTCTGAAGCCACACTGATAAGGTCCAATCAGTCTGTTCACATCAGGCTTCAGTCTTTCGCACAATACGCTTGATAGGACTTTATATGCGATATTCAAAAGGCTGATTCCGCGATAGTTGGCGCAGTTTGCAGGATCGCCCTTCTTGTGGATTGGGCAGAGAAGAATTAGATTCCAATCTTCAGGTATGCATTCATCCAACCATATTCTGCATAGAATCTGATGCAGCCAGCTCCTCGCCTCTGCAGAAGCTGACCAGCTCCTCGCCTCCGTGTTTGAATAGCTCAGCAGGCAAACCATCAGCGCTAGCTGCTTTATTGTTTTTCAATCGGGATATTGCTATTCGCACTTCATTATACTCGGGTTGTGGAACGTCAATTCCATCATCTTCGATTGTGGGTTCGGGTTCGGCATCTTCTCTTGTTTCTTGCTCAGTTTTTCCATTTAAAAGGACAAAGAAGTGATCCCTCCATATTCTGAGTGCTCTCTGAACATCGGCCACCAGGTCGCCGTTCTCCTTCTTACAGGAGTTTGCCCCGGGTTTAAAACCTTCTGTCATTCGCCGAATTTTTTGATAGAATTTTCGGGCATTATTCCCTTTGGCCAGCATTTCAAGCTCCTTTATTTCACGCTTTTCTGCCTCTCTTTTTTTCGCCCGGAAAAGCCGCCTCGCTTCCCTCTTCCACTCACGGTAGTGTTCACACACACTCCTCGTTGCATTCGATCTCAGCGTTGCCTTGTAGGCTTCGTCCTTTCTTTTCGCTGCAGCGCGGCACTCTTCATCATCATACCAGTTGTTTCTTCGCGTTCCCAATTACTTCTTCGGCTGCGGTACGGAGTGCTCCTGAGATATGATTCCACTGCTCATGCATTCCACTAGGTTGAATTGTGCTCTCGGAGAGCAGGTGTGAGAGGCGATCTGCGAAATAATTGGCGGTCTGTTGCGATTGCAGCTTTTCGACGTCCAGCTTTCCCTGCGTTTTTTGTTGCACCTGTTTTGTCGTACAGAGGCGGGTACGAATCTTGGCTGCTACTAGGTAGTGATCAGAGTCGATGTTAGGTCCTCGTATTGTGCGAACATCTAAAACGCTGGAAGCATGCCGTCCGTCTATCACAACGTGGTCGATCTGGTTGCGTGTTTTTCGATCGGGGGACAGCCATGTAGCTTGATGGATCTTCTTGTGCATAGACCTAGTGCTGGATATGACCATGTTTCGGGCACCGGCGAAGTCGATCTGCCTGAATCCATTTGGCGAAGACTGATCGTGGAGACTGAACTTCCCGACAGTGGGACCGAATACACCCTCCTTACCCACCCTGACGTTAAAGTCGCCAAGCACGACTTTGATATCATGACGGGGGCAGCGATCGTATGCTTCTTCCAGGCGCTCGTAGAATGCATCCTTTTCCACGTCGTCCTTCTCTTCCGTCGGTGCATGAGCTCAGATCAACGATATGGTGAAAAATCGTACTTTTATGCGGATTTCAGCGAGACGCTCGTTCACGGGTGTGAACGACGGTACTCGGTGACGGAGTCTCTCTCCCACCACAAATCCCACGCCGAATCTGCGCTTGTCTTCATGCCCACTGCAGTAGATGTTACAAGGTGTTCTGATCGTATTTCCTCGCCCCGTCCATCGCATCTCTTGTATGGCGGTTATGTCAGCTTTTGCTTTCCTCAGGACCTCAACCAGCCGGGCAGCGGCACCTTCCCCATTAAGGGACCGGACATTCCTGGTACATGCCCTTATCTCATAATCCTTATTTCGTTTGCGGTTGTTGTCATCTAAAAAAAAAAATACCTTGTATACGTTAATTAATTTTTGAAACCTTATACAACCTATAGTTTGTTCGGCGCTCAACTGTTACTACTGTGCTGAGAAACTTCGGGCGTCTGCGAAGCACGAGCAAATACAGAATTTGTATTCAAATAACACTCTCCCCTCTTTCCCTTTCAATCTTTTTCTGTCCCTCTCTTACTCACTAATTAGACGACCATTGGGTTAAGAGGCTTAGAATATATCCGCGGTAGGTATGCCTGTCGTAAAAGGGCTACTAGAATCCAAATGGGAGTAGGAATATGCAACGGATTTCAAGGTCTTGACTTTGTGACATATAGCTTGTAGTGCTTGCGTGGCACAGTGCTGACAGCATTGTGGCCCCATTGTGGCCAAGGTGTGGCACGGTAAAGACTATGCCAATATGCATATTCCTTTTGCTAATTCCTGCCTCGGGTTGTGCGCTGGGTTTGGGACCCGCAACGTAAAAGAAGTCCCCAATGAAAGTCAACAGCTTTGTTGGCAGGTTAAAACCGTTCTGACGGTTAATGCCATTTAAGTAAGTAAGTAATTAGACCAATGCAAAATGTATACTTGCAACGGTTGCATTCAAGCTGGAGTATCCTTTTCTATTAAAATAAAGGTTTTCTTCTGCCTTATTCGGGCCGAAAATTTTATATGCGTCCCATCCACGCAGCCAATTACGCCAGGAAACCCGGTCTTCTCAAAAAAGGACATTTTCGCTTCAGTTTTTACCTCCTCCGACATTTCAAAACTGATGAAACTTTTACAAATCACCTTCTCCATAACTTCAAGAGGTTCAGCCAATATTGATGAAACGGTGGGCTGTGATTAGGCCAAATTAAAATCATTCCCAACACTGAGTTGGTATGAACCTTGCGCCAGAAAACGCAATGTTGTTCCCAACTTAGTTTAGTTGGATATAAATGTTGAGCGTTTCCCTACTTTCATTGAAGGCTCTATTTGCTCCAGAATGTATTTAAATGCTGGCTTGCTTATTCGAAAATAATCCACGAATTTAAGATAAATTGACGCAACGATCACAGTCTAGCAAATAATCAAAAAGTTCTTGTACTTACTTCGTGTCTGGCATTTTCTT
Organism: Merzomyia westermanni; assembly: GCA_949987695.1. NCBI lineage: Eukaryota > Metazoa > Arthropoda > Insecta > Diptera > Tephritidae > Merzomyia > Merzomyia westermanni. The sequence continues at coordinate 112,250,621 of OX465290.1, read as the reverse complement.
CCTATTGAGCTGCAAAATCTCCTGCTCTCATCGCTTGAACTATCAGCCGAATCCGATAAAAAAACATTTTCAAGCACAAATTCGAAGTTTCAATTCAACAAATTGTAAACAAACAATGACCAAAATGTAAAGATCGCACTTTCTTCTGCAAAATTATCGATAACACGTCAACGTCAATGCATTGTTTTAGTAAATACACATTTTGCCGTGACGTGAGATGATGTCGTTACGAAGTGATGTCGGCAAAGGGTTGATGTCGGCAGTAGCGTTGACAACCATAATAGGGGTGAATGACTTTTTAGATGGAATTTCCGATCTTTGCCTTAATCAAATAAATGTTACCGCTAACAAGTTTGGGAAAGTCTTAGATTTAGTGTATGTTGATGATATAAACCAATTTTCTGTAAGTCGTTGTGATCCGTTGGTTTTACCAGAAGACCTTTACCACCCTTCTATGGAAACCATGAGTAATGACCAAGGTACTCAATGCTACTAATGTAGTACCTTTGATTTTAACTTTTCCAAAGCAAACTACAAGAAATTAAATAAAGAACTGTCTAAATTAACTTGGCCTGAATTTGGTTGTGATATCGATCTAAACGTCTCACATTTCAATCAAACTATGTACTGCCTATTTGAGAAGTTTATTCGTAGACGTAAATTAACTTATGATCATCCTACGCAAGCTTGCTTTACTAAAGAGCTTAAGGCTCTGAAAAATAGGAAAACGCGATCATTTAATTTATATAAGAAATCCGGATTAAATAAACATTACTTGCTGTATTCCATTCTACGTCAGAAGTACATAGATTCAAATAAAAAGTGCTATAAAGCTTATATCTCTAAAACCAAAAGAGACATTATTCTCAATCCAAAGTCTTTTTATGGTTTCGTAAATTCTAAACGTAAAGTATCAGGGTTTCTCTCAGCCATGAAATATCAAGACATTATATCTAGCGATAATCAGTGTATAGCAAATTTCCTTGCTCAATTTTTCGCTTCTAACTATTCTGCTGTCACTAATTCAAACTTTCAAAATTATCCCTATAAGCTACACGGGACAAATTCAATTAATTCTACAATTATGTGCGCCAAAGATGTTCTAATTTACCTAAAAACCTTAAAAGAATCTTTTAAATACGGTCCTGATAGGATTCTTACATGTTTCTTGAAAATGTGTCCGAACCGAGTCTCAATCGCTGGATCTCTTCTTACCTTAGTGACAGGACACAAAGAGTAGTGTTTAAAAATTTAGTTTCCGTTGTCATTTATGTCTCTTCGGGGGTTCCTCAAGGAAGCCATCTTGGCCCGATTCTATTCTTGTTGTTTATAAATGATATTTCTACAATAATACAATTTTCAAAAATGTTAATATATGCTACCGACGTAAAGCTTTTCATGTCATTCGCGTCATTTGAAGATAGAAATAAGCTACAATCAGATCTAGATACACTAGTTACTTGGTGCGATTTAAATTATATGCTACTTAACCTTAAAAAATGTAAACACATGGGTTTTTCGCGTGGAATTTCTCAGCCGGCTTCCTATACAATTAAAAATTATAGTCTTGAGCAAGTGTATGATTTTGTTGACCTGGGGATTACTATGGACTATAAACTCAGTTTCAACCGCCATATTAACACAACAGTCAATAAGGCTAGAGACTATAAACTCAGTTTCAACCGCCATATTAACACAACAGTCAATAAGGCTAGAGATGTGCTAGCATTCGTTAAACGATGGTCTAAAGAATTTAGCGACCCTTATGTAACTAAAGCCCTCTTCATTACATAAGTCAGACCGATACTTGAATACGGTTCTATAATTTGGAACCCGCGTTACCAGGTTCATGTAGATCGCCTAGAATCAGTTCAAAAACAATTTTTACTATTTGCCTTAAGAGATTTTCATTGGGATCCCTTGTATAATTTGCCACCCTATACGAATCGTTTAAACCCATTAATCTGCACACACTTTCTAGTCGGAGGGAAATGCTTGGAATTATTTCTATGATTAAATTGCTAAATGGTTCACTATCTAGCCCATTTCTTCCAAGTGAAGTGAACTTCAATGTACCGTCTCGTCCTTCAAGGTATTTTAAACCTCTAGTCATAAAACAGTGTCGAACCAATTTTCAGTTCAATGAGCCTTTTGGCTGTTTGTGTCAAGATTATAGCCCTCTTTCTGGTAGATTTGAGATTTCAGACTCGCTTTTCAGCATAAAAAAATCAATTCTTTCTATACTAAATTCATAGCTACTACTTGTTTCTTATTCTTTGACTTCTATATTAACTTCTAACAATAATTTTATTCTGTTAACTAGTTATTTCTTAATGTATAATCTATCTTATATCTACTTTACTTAGCTGATGAGGTTTTCTCTGTAGCTGAGCAGTTTTAGATCTCGACGATTAACAAACCAAAGCCTTTCAACGACTCGGCATGAACGAATAATCCGCGCGTTATGCGGATGCGCCCCTCGCGCCGGTCGGGCGGGATATGGTGGGTAATCCGTTTGGGAATTATTATTATTATAAACAATTTTCATGTACCGCAAGTGTAAACAAAAAACATATGTATACAATAATAAAATCTAAATGTATCAACCAGAGTTAAATATATATATATATGTACGTATGTTAATGCATATTGTGCTTTCGACATTGCGAGAGATATTGTTCTAGCTTAAGTTTAGTGAGTATGTTTAACTGACCACGGCGTGAAGTTGTTGTTTTAAAACCAAATTCCTGTAGGTTTGTGCACAATTGTCTGTGTCTGTTTTAAAATTCATCTTTAACTCATTAGGGGTGTTCAAAATATGTAAGGTTTCCAAAATAAAGCGCTTATTATAATTTTTCTCATGTTCCAGAATGGTCACTTTTTCAAAATCAGGATAGTGTCCTGTGTCTTTGCAATGCGGTGTGTTGATGTTTTCTCGGTGTGCTTTCCGATTTTCCATTTTATTGATAAATTTAATAACCTTGGTTACTGTAATTTCATAATTTTTATTGAGTTTTAGGCCAGATTTTTGAATAAAACTCCTTTTTTAGTAGTATTCAAATATTATTATTTTATTTTTTTCGATATTTCGACTTCAACCTGAAGTCATCATCAGGAAACTACAAAAAGAAACACTTTATTTACAGTAGAAATTAAAACGCAAACACCTTTTAAGTCACTTAATGTTTTTGCAATTTATTATTACAAAAACAATAATAACAATACAATTGTTTCGGCACTCGCGTAGTGCCTTCTTCAGCTGATAGCGTTCAACTAGCCATTGTCTAACATAAAACAATAAACAAACAAAGAGAGAAATTGCAGTAATCCCACAATTACATTAACAAAAAATATATAAATTTATCGAAAAGCTGCAAAAAGACTTGAGTACAGTGGACCAATATCCCTATTAACAGCAACCTTTTTATTTACATAAATATGTAGGGATTCTAAGATATTTAATTTATTACTATTTGATTCAGATTTAATTAATTTGAAATCGTCTTCACTTATAGCATGTTTATTCTCAAGAGCATGTTCGGCTATTCCGCTTTTCGGTTCGATGTTCCTAATATATTTGAAATGCTCGTTCATCCTTGTGCGTATTGTGCGCGTTGACTGGCCTATGTATTTTGCCCCGCATATCTCTCCGTCGTCATTAAAATTAGAGCACGTCGCTGAATAAACCCCCGGTTTATCCAAGCTGTGACACTTGTCTTTCGTCGATTTTAGCAAAGATTTCAAGTTACTATTACTCTTTGGGACAACTCTTACGTTTGTTTTATTAAGCAGTTTTTTAATATATTTAAAATAATATTCATCATACGTCACGCTGCAAAACCGATATTCCTCTTTCTTTTTTCCCACTGTATCGAAGAATGAACTGCAATCTCTTCTTACTTTTTTATTTTGGTGTTTCCTTATTAGTTGTTGGATGCTGTTGGGGCAATACCCATTAATTTCAGCGATGCCAATTATTTTCTCTGTCTCTCTTTCAAATGCGCTGCTGCTGAGCGGAACGTTTACAAGACGATGAGCCATAGAGTTAAAAGCCGCTAGTTTGTGGGAGTAGTGATGGTTTGATTCAATAGGGATGAAACGATCAGTCGTAGTTGGTTTTCGATAAATATCGAATTCGATAACGCCATCATTCTTATGTATTAATTTTAGATCAAGAAAAGGTAATTCCCTGTTTTCTTCACATTCATAAGTGAACTGGATCGCACCATTAACTGAATTAAATAAATTAAGCGTGTCTTCTATTTTGTCTTTATCAATAATGACCACGCAATCATCCACGTATCGACAATAGAATCGTGGGAACAAAGAACTTTCAATCAATCGGGTTTCGATAGTATTCATATATAAATTGCATAAAAATGGACTTATATTCAGACCCATAGGCAATCCTTCAGTTTGTTCAAAAAATTCCCCTCTGAACTGGAAGTATGATTGATTGACACATAATAAAGTTAAATCAAATAAGGCATTGGCGACCGTCGGATTAAGATTTTGCTAATCGAGCCAAAAGCGTAGAGCGTCCAAAGCGCCCTTTTTGGTACGCTGGAAAAATACGAACTGATATCGAATGACGCAAAACATTCGTTCGGATTCAGCCGGACATCTTTGATTCTTGAAATCAAATCTAATGAATTTTTAATGGAAAAATTGTCAAAGCTCTCAAGCTTGTTGAAGTATTTGCTCAACCATCCGGCAATATTTGATATAGGGGAAGTATATCCAGCGATGATTGGTCTAAACATGAAATGGATGAAAAAGAAACACATTACCATTTTTAAACATACATTTCAGTAGCAAAAAACCTGACTTACACATATGGATATGTATGATCGACTAAACAGAATTCACAAAGATAGCTTTGGTAAAAGCAAAAGAGCAAAAAAACATAAATGTGATAAATTAAAAATTCCGTAAATATATACAATTTTCATGTACCGCAAGTGTAAACCAAAAAACATACAGGGTGGCTGATGAAAGCCGCTACCAAAAAAAAATTAAATAACTTTTTTTCTATTTAATGAATCTGGTTAATTTTTTTTTTATTTTGCAGATTGACTTTTACATTTAACAAAAATGGATAACTGGGACACTGAAACAAGAATTTGGATTGTCCGCCGCTATCACGCACTGGAGTCCGTAGTTTCGGTTCAAAGAGAGTATAGGCGCACGTTTGGCGGCAATCCTCCGAGCAGATGGACCATAATAAGACTTGTAAACAATTTTGCCGAGCATGGGACAGTCAACAGAAGACCTTACCATCGAAACCCTTCAGTTCGAACGGAGGAAACAATCGCTGCTGTAGCTGCTGCCATACAAAACAATCCACGTGTTTCGACAAGAAGCTTATCTGCTCAAATGGGTGTAAGCAGACAGTCATTACAGTCAATTATGCACAAAGATTTCGACTTATTCCCATATAAAATTCAAATGGCCAATAAACTGAACGCTGCAGACTTGCCGATTCGCTTGGAATTTTGCCAGAAGATGCTTCAAATGGTGGAAGAGGATGGAAACATGTTGAACTGTCTTTTCATGTCTGACGAGGCCCATTTCGATTTAAACGGCAACATAAACAAACAAAATGTCGAATATGGAGTGCTTCCAACCCACAGATACTCCATGAGACGGAATTGCATCCACTTCGTGTCACAGTGTGCTGTGCAGTTTCATCACGCTGCATTGTCGGGCCCTACTTCTTCGAAGAAAACGGTCACACCGTTACGGTTACTGGAGACCGTTACTTGAGCATGTTGAGAGAGTTTTTCTATCCAGAATTACGCCGAATGAGAATTTCTTTCAACTCTGTGTGGTTTCAGCAAGATGGTGCAGCTCCTCATATAGCCCAACCTGTTATGACAGAATTGCGACGAAAATTTCCCAATAAGCTGATATCCAGAAACTCCACATTCCGTTGGCCACCCAGGTCGCCTGACCTTACTGCACCTGACTTTTTCTTGTGGGGTTATTGCAAACAGGAAGTCTTCAAAGCAAAACCAACAAATTTGAATGAACTAAGGCAATCCATTCGAGAAACAATTGCGGCTATTCCTGTCTCAACTCTCCAAGCAGTAATGAACAACTTTTTGGTAAGATGCCGCACATGCATCGACGAGCAGGGGGGGCATTTAAATTCCATTATTTTTAAAACTAATTAAGCTATATTTAATAAAATTTAATGAGCTTTAACATGAATAAAAGAAAAATGAATTCCATGCACTGAAAAAAAAAATTATTTGAGTTTCCTAATGTAGCAAAATTCATCAGCCACCCTGTATGTATACAATAATAAAATCTAAATGTATCAACCAGAGTTAAATATATATATATATGTACGTATGTTAATGCATATTGTGCTCTCAACATTGCGAGAGATATTGTTCTAGCTTAAGTTTAGTGAGTATGTTCAACTGACCACCGCGTGATGTTCTTTTTATTTTTTTTGTTTGTGTTCACTACAAATCTGTCGTTATATCTGCTTCATATTCTTGCTAGATAAAAAAAAAAGTTTTTTGTACCGAGATAATTTATGATCAACTTTTATTCTGAACTTATTTGTTACTATTATTCTATGACATAACTGCACTAAGAATAACTGGTAAGTAGTTTTTATCACTGTACAAAGAAAATCTGCTATCAACATTTGGTGACTGCTGCCTAAGCTTGAGGATTGTGATGTGCGGGACCCGGATCACTTTCAGGTTACGCCTATCATACACTTGCAGTCAAACCTTTATCCTTCATGCTCCAATGCATTCAGGTTAATCTTGATCTGAGCCCTTACTCTGTAGTTCTAAAAGCGATTCTAATACACATAAGCGCTTTGTAGTTCGTTACAGTTTTACATGTCGCAGTAGCGCAGGTGATAAGAATCTCGACTAACACGCGTGTGTTCGCAGGTTCGAACGTAAGAGCTTGCAGAAGTAATCCGTATTTTTTAATTTTATTTTTATTAAATGAAATTTTATTTTTTTAAATATATAGATACTTCTAATTTAAAAAATTTCCTTTTCTTGGATTTTTGCAATTTTTCACCTAGAGTTCTTCAATTATTTTTTGTCAACAGCGATTGCTCAACTCTTTTTGAGATAAAAGTGATTTCTTGATTAAAAAAAATACTAATTGTTCAAACATCTTTGAAATTTTTTTAAACATTTATGCATAATTTAATACAGTCCACTAAAATTGAAGAAACAGATTGTACGAATAAATATTTCTCTTCGGCAGTATGTTCGAATATATATGTATTTGAACATGCTTATATACACACATACAAATAGGATAGGTTGCATAAACATACCCAGCGTACCAAAGTCGGAGCTCTCCGAAATAATGATCCAAAAAGAGTCCGTAATTTGAGCTTCTTTCGAGTGTTATTTAGGAAACATCAAAAATACCACTTTTTTATGAAGATTCACGGAGCCTTGGAAGAAGAAATGAATATTGTATAGCGGATTAACTGCAAGGATCAGTTATACGAACGATTTAGAGCATTTTCTGATCCTTTTTGTTGTACGCGTAAAGAGAATTGTGAGAAAATAAACGTTGCAGAGCGAATAAGCAGTATATATGTTTTAGAGCATTTTCTGAGCTTTTTTTATTTTACCTTTTTTTAGTTAATTATTATTATTTTTGATTAGAGGAAAAATTGAAGTGGGTTCGATTCTCCACAAGATCCTCTGAAATAGCAAAACTATACGAATTAGTCTGACGAGAAATCGTGGCTGTTTTCGAAATAGTACTATAACTATAGCCTGTATATGTTTGTTGCTTTCAATTTTTCCTCTAATCAAAAATAATAATAATTAACTAAGAATTATTATCAACTGGTCTTGAGCTCGTTATACTTACAAAAATATGTAAAATGAACAGACCGTAAAACCAACAACAAAATACATTTATACCGGAGCACGCGGTTATGTACAATAACTATCTTCTAAAAATGGAAAAGAAGAATGTACAAAAACAAAGTCCAACATGCATGATTTACATATAGACAGAATGTCTAAAATATTGTGTATACCGTTGGCAGATAACAAACAACAATTAGAGGAAAACGTGAATTAAGCAGCTTGCAAAACTACACGCAGCATAGCCTATGGGTTAGGCAGCTGCGCTGGCAATCAGAGTGAGTGGGTTCGATTCTCCACAAGATCCTCTGAAATAGCAAAACTATACGAATTAGTCTGACGAGAAATCGTGGCTGTTTTCGAAATAGTACCATAACTATAGCCTGTATATGTTTGTTGTTTTCAATTTTTCCTCTAATCAAAAATAATAATAATTAACTAAGAATTATTATCAACTGGTCTTGAGCTCGTTATACTTACAAAAATATGAAAAATGAACAGACCGTAAAACCAACAACAAAATACATTTATACCGGAGCACGCGGTTATGTACAATAACTATCTTCTAAAAATGGAAAAGAAGAATATACAAAAACAAAGTCCAACATGCATGATTTACATATAGACAGAATGTCTAAAATATTGTGTATACCGTTGGCAGATAACAAACAACAATTAGAGGAAAACGTGAATTAAGCAGCTTGCAAAACTACACGCAGCATAGCCTATGGGTTAGGCAGCTGCGCTGGCAATCAGAGTGAGTGGGTTCGATTCTCCACAAGATCCTCTGAAATAGCAAAACTATACGAATTAGTCTGACGAGAAATCGTGGCTGTTTTCGCAATAGTAATATAACTATAGCCTGTATATGTTTGTTGCTTTCAATTTTTCCTCTAATCAAAAATAATAATAATTAACTAAGAATTATTATCAACTGGTCTTGAGCTCGTTATACTTACAAAAATATGTAAAATGAACAGACCGTAAAACCAACAAGATTTTGCTTTATTTTAAATGAAAATTATTAAAAACACAAATAAATATATTTTACGAGTAAAACTACTTCCAATTTTGTTTCTATTACCTTATTGTACCTATATATTTAGTTATACAAATATTTTTACATAACACTTGTTTTCAATAAAGAACTGATAGAATTACATATGTTTTCAATATAAAAAAAATAATACTGTATAAACCATTAGAAGGTGAACTTTCTTCTGATTAGTTAAATACAGATATGAGTATTAAAAACCTATAAGAATCTTAGCAAAAGAGTAAAAAAAAGGAAAAATATGTGCCTAAAAAGGCTCAAAAAAAGCTTCAGAAAAGCATTAATAAAAGGTTCCGAAAAGAGTCCAAAAAGACTCCGAAGTTCATTTAAAAAGAGTCATAAAACTCTCCAAATTCATCGAATTCGAACTCATTTTAGACTCTTTTTTATTACTCCTTTTAGGGTGCCCGCGTAGAACGATTTTTCGCTCCATTTGGGCTCCGAAAAGAGCTCATTTCGGAGGGTAAAGCTCCGACAAATGTGCGTTTTATGGCTACTACTTTTGGTTAGCTGGGTATCCTTACACACGCACACACTTTCTAATAAACAAACATACCTAATCGTAAATCAATAACTGCTCGACAATAATTGCCACAGCTAGTATTCAAACCCAAAAGGAGTATTTTTTACCATAATAGAAATGCACGTTTATCCACTTAAGAAAATGCATGGAGTACTGAAAAGTAATAAAAATGCAATAAAATAGAAGGGACCAACGGATCCCCTAAGCAAGATTAGAATCAGTCCCTTCATACCAATATTCACACAAACATATACAATTAGCATAAGAACATAGTTTTAAGAATTTGTTCATAAGCCTTTTTAAAATATTAAATAAATCAGTTCCAAATAAGAACTCAAATAAATTGTTCTAATTTCCCTCACCATTATTTTTATTTATAACAAGAAGGTTTAATTTTCGGATTGACTTCTTGTTTTATTTTACAATTTATTTATATACAAGGTTGCGCCAAAGTAAGCTTCAGTAAGCGATGTTCAGCATATCGGTTGTGGCACGTGCAGTGTGTGCTGTTGCACCGTCTTGTTGGAACCACATGTTTTCCAATCCCAATTCATCAAGTTGCGGCAAAAAGAACTCGTTGATCATTGCTCTGTAGCGCTCACCATTCACAGTAACCGTTTGGCCCCGACCGATTATTGGTCAAATAAATAGTCAGCAATATTCCGCGTTCTGGAGCAGTGTAGCGTAACATTGTTTATTAACGTGTATTTCGCATGTGTTTACTACACAAATGTCAAAACAGAACTGACTTTAGGGGCCAATCGCAAAATTTATAGCATTTTCTGATAGGAGGATTACTTTTGCGCCACCTTGTATATTTATTTTTTGAAAGTAAAAAGGGTAGGTAACCAACCGCGCGCTCAACGACAACTAACTCAGCCGCTGTTGAGGGCCGCCCGCTGAGCCGTTTAGTTAACCGTATATATATATACGAGGTGTGTTCAAAAAGTATCGCGAATTTTGTGTTTTTTCAAAAATTATTTATTTATTCATGAATATCTATTTTGTCCCCTTCAAAGTAATCCCCATGAGATATTATACACTTGTGCCAACGGTTTTTCCAATCTTCGAAGCACTTCAAAAAATCATTTTTTTGTATCTTGTTCAGCTCCTCCTTCGATGCCGTCTTTATCTCGTCAAGAGAAGCGTAACGTCGTCCTTTCATCGGCCTCTTCAGTTTAGGGAACAAGAAAAAGTCACAGGGGGCCAGATCTGGGGAATACGGTGGCTGCGGCATCATTAGTGTGTTGTTTTTGGCCAAAAAGTCGCGCACAAGCAACGATGCGTGAGCAGGGGCGTTATCGTGGTGCAAAAGCCAATTTTTGTTCTTCCGCAAATCCGGGCGTTTCTGGCGGATTGCTTCGCGCAAATTGCGCATAACTCGCAGGTAATATTCCTTATTGACCGTTCTTCCCTGTGGCAAGAACTCATGATGCACCACGCCCCTGCAATCGAAGAAAACTGTCAGCAAAACTTTCACATTCGACCGAACTTGGCGCGCTTTTTTCGGTCTTGGTTCGTGCGGCAGCTTCCATTGAGATGATTGAGCTTTGGTTTCCACGTCATAACCATAAACCCACGATTCGTCACCAGTTATGACCCTCTGGAGCAAATTTGGGTCGTCGCGGACAGAGTTTAACATCTCATTAGCAATGTTCAAGCGATGCTGTTTTTGGTCACAATTGAGCAATTTTGGTACGAATTTCGCGTAAAAATCAAAGACGATCCAAAACACGTGCAAGCAAAGCAGCTGTCAACAATTAACTGAACATTCAAAATGGCCGAGCTTGTCGGCATAAGTGAGAGACATGAGTACCAACATAACGCCACAAAAAATTCGAAATTCGAATATACGTAACCAGCGAAAATTCAAAATTCGCGATACTTTTTGGACACACCTCGTATATAATACATATACGAGGTGTGTTCAAAAAGTATCGCGAATTTTGTGTTTTTTCAAAAATTATTTATTTATTCATGAATATCTATTTTGTCCCCTTCAAAGTAATCCCCATGAGATATTATACACTTGTGCCAACGGTTTTTCCAATCTTCGAAGCACTTCAAAAAATCATTTTTTTGTATCTTGTTCAGCTCCTCCTTCGATGCCGTCTTTATCTCGTCAAGAGAAGCGTAACGTCGTCCTTTCAAGGGCCTCTTCAGTTTAGGGAACAAGAAAAAGTCACAGGGGGCCAGATCTGGGGAATACAGTGGCTGCGGCATCATTAGTGTGTTGTTTTTGGCCAAAAAGTCGCGCACAAGCAACGATGAGTGAGCAGGGGCGTTATCATGGTGCAAAAGCCAATTTTTGTTCTTCTTTGCACATCTTCTCGGCCTTCTGAGAACATTTTGTACCACCAATAAACGTTGCTTCGGTCCACGGTAGCTTCTCCGTATGCCACAGTCAACATTCAAAATGCATCCGCGCACTTAATTTCGTTTTTCACACAAAATTTGATACAGGTGCTTTGATCCATTTTTTTGAATAGGTAAAAATCGAAGACGATCCAAAACACGTGCAAGCAAAGCAGCTGTCAACAATTAACTGAACATTCAAAATGGCCGAGCTTGTCGGCATAAGTGAGAGACATGAGTACCAACATAACGCCACAAAAAATTCGAAATTCGAATATACGTAACCAGCGAAAATTGAAAATTCGCGATACGTTTTGAACACACTTCGTATGTATGTTAATTTCGTTCAAGTTCAGGGTAGTATTTCCAATATTATATTAGTCATGTCTACACCTTTTCCAGATTGAAATCAAAAGACTCTTATTGTATTCAGAGAATGTTAATTGAATCATTTGGATTTAAGAAACGATTGTTGGATTTCATAAAACTAAAATTGGGTTTCAGAATATTTAATTGGAATTCAGTATGTGTGAATTGGAATTCAGAAATCGTCAGGTGGATTTCAGAAAATATCTGTACGACTGTTTGTTTTTTAATTGGCATCTAACCGCCTGGGCTATTTTGACCGCCCAACATAGCTCGCCAATCACTTCGATTCGCCAACTGGCGCCAATTGGAAACACAGCGGGATCGCAAATCGGTCTCTACTTCCATCGGTGTAGTGGTATCCCTCTTCCTCTGCTTCCACCGGCGGGAGCCGATAAGAATACCTTCTGAGCTGGAGCATCTTCGCACAACGTGGCCTAACCAGCGAAGCCGCTGTGTTTTAATAGCTGAACTATGTCAACGTATGAGTGAAGCTCATACAGCTCAACATTAATCGCCGTCGCCAACGCGTAGAAGTCCACAAATTTTTCGAAGAACCTTTCTCTCGAATACTCCCTCATCAAATGTTGTTAGTGTCCACACTTCTGCACCATATAGCAGGACGGATGCGATGAGTGACTTATAGTGTTATTTTCGGTCGTCGAGAGGGGACTTTACTTTTCAACTGCCTGCTCAGTCCGAAGTAGCATTAGTTGGCAAGAGTAATTCTTGCTCGGATTTTTTAGGCTAACATTATTGTTGTTACAACGTTAATTGTCAAGTGGATTTAAGAAAATATCTTTGCGACATGTTAATACTTGAATACCATAGAATATGCAAAAATTATAACTTAATTACTAAATTTTATGCCGTGCAGTTCAAATTGATTTGTATATTTCTGAAATGCAATTCACCCATGGTGAATTCCAACTATCTATTCTGAAATCGAATTTTAGTTCTCTGAAATCAAATTGCGTATTCTGAAATCTTGTTAACATCTTCTTAAATCCAAATGACAAATTCTGAAATCCAATTACCTATTCTGAAATTCAACGTTTTCTGATTTCAATAAGGAAAAATTTAAGTCTGTCAGATTTGTTCGATCTGTAGATTTAATAAGTAAATGAATAAGTGGGTTTTGTTATTCGAATTTATTAATATCCAATCTTTTCTATTTCATCTGAATTGCCCGTATCAAGTAGTTCAATGGATTTCTTGAAATGGTTCTCAATGTACTTGCAAATATTCATAGCTTTCTCTCCATCCACAAGATTTATTGCTATGCCATTTTTACCTGAAATATGAAATTGGTATAAATTATTGCCATTATGAATATGAAATATGATTTCAATATATCTCCATGACCATCGCACTCCAACTATAGCGACATAGTTCTGATTTGTATACTTTTCTGTGCGAGTTGGATAATGTGATATAATCAGATATAAAAGTTGGAAATATATCACGTCAACTTTGAAGGAAATCACGTTTGCCTCATAACAATCAAAATTTAATAACTAGACATCGGAATTCTATGAAATTTTTATGGGAAGAAAAAATGGAAAATGTAGACAAAATCATGGAATAAAATTGAAGGTAGCTCCATTTCATAAATACGTTGTCATTTGATTAAAAAAGAGTTTATTGACGTTTGTTCGGTGTCAAAGGGAGAATTTTAAACCAAACAATTGGGATTTTGCAATATTGGAAGCATATATCATGAAAATAAAATCTAAAATAATAATAAACAATAATTATTATCAACTGGTCTTGAACTGGTAAAACTTACAAAATGCAAACTTACATTTAACGATACAACTGCACAGTTTTTTTGAACCTTTAAAAGAGGGATGTGACAGATCAAGGATAATAGATAATATTCATTTTAAAATACTTCTTATTGGTGCAATTTTTAGTATATTTAATGGACATCGCACTGCCACTCTTTTTGTAATAATAGTCGGCCCTGCTTAGTCTTAAGGCACCACAGGATGGGATAAAACTGTATATTCCGGTGCATTGTAATATTTGTCCAAAAATAGCACCAATTATTTGTTCACTTTCGGAATTAATGTGCTACAAAAGGTGTTGATCAGTTCTAATATAACTTCTTCAAGTGTGGTGATAAGGAGTATTCAGAGGAATTAGTAGAGGAAAGTTTACGGTTTCTGTCACTGAAGTATTGTGCTTTATTGCAACACTATACCGAAGCCAAGATACACCGGGGGTCTAGTTGTTGGGGATTTCAAATGAAAATGTGATGGCTAAGGTGAATAGAACAGAAGAATAGTTCACGGTTCGGTTTTTTTGGTTTTTTTTCATAATAACGTGTCAGGGAGTCCTTTGGCTAGGCAACGTTCGCAGGTCTTCCCAGGTTCCGTCTATTTACTATATATGTTAATAAATTTTTCATTTATATATGTGTATATATCTTTGCTTTTTCAAAAGGGCTCAAAGAATGGATTAGATTTAAAATTTGACTAGGTGATAAGATTTGGAGGTGATAAGGGTTTGGAGGTATCGATAAAAATACAGACCCAGGTAAACTTGGAACGTGTTTGTACAATATGAGTAACAAAGCTGTTAATAACTGAATTTTACGGGGTAACTTTTGTTACGATATTTCTTACCATTAGAATCACCCCAAAATATGGACCAGGCATAGCTCTAGTATATGGCGTGGGTATCGAAAAAAGGGAATGACTTCGATAGTAATATAGGATGGGTTTCCCCCTATCATATTTATTTCTTTGGGAGATATTGTCGTAAGAGTCGATATTATAGGTACAGCTTCGGGAACTGTTCAAAATGTAGGTCAAGGCTCCGCGAATGTGTGTTTCCGAGATTGCTTTCCAACGCCAGGTATTAGTGAGTGTATCAAATTAGGATAGAACGAGTAACCTTTCATAAAGACATTTTGACCATTCTCCGGGATCTTAAGAACGCTAAAAAATATCTAATTTTACAGAATTCCGATGTCTATTAAAAACATATTGTCGGTGATACTGCAAAAATGTCCATGCACCAATCTTTAAACTCTTGTTTTACACAGAATTTTAAGTCCAACAAACCAAAATGATATGGAACGTCTTGCAGTGTCGCCGACGAAATTATATTTAGTTACGCGACTACATCTTGTGTGTAAGTGCAAGTAAAGTTACATTAATAACTTCACTGCGTCCGCAACGTTTCGCTAACGAAGCTTACATAAATACAATAAGAACTATAAAAAGGATCAGCAAAATCAAAATTTAATAACATATGCCGAACGTTATCAACCAATGCTGGCAGTATGATGGCCATATGGAGGTTTAGCGATAATATTGTAATATGGCTGATCTATGTATTCACCAAATCTTCCAGTGCGACCGATTCGATGTAAATATGTCTCGCAGTCGGCATTTCCTTTTGCATCCATTGGTAAATCGAAATTTACAACAATAGTAACTTGTTCAATATCAATTCCTGAAAAAAAAGTTTATTTGTTACATAAGTTAGTTTGCTCATATTTCTTACTATTTTTAATGAAAAACTCAAATATTTTGTAATGGCTATTTAAATTTGTTATATAAATCAAGCTTCATCCACAATACCGGAACGCCGCTGCACAAACTGATAATAACTCCCGACGTTGTAATTTCTCAAATTACGCCCGAATGGCATTACTGCCCTCACCGCCCGGCAGCAACGATAGAAACAAATCTATCGCCGAGAAATGCTGTCGGGTGAAATTCTGTTTTGGGTTTGATTGTGTTCAATTTCATGTAATTACAGAGTTTCTATTTTGACAAAGCGAAATTTGCAGCGTCTATTTCTCAGCGTTTCGGTATTGTGTTTAAAGCTTTAGGTTGTACATATATCTTATAAATACTTCTTATAAATGGTATGCTAAGCTCCTTCCAATATTCTTTAAAATAACTAGCAATTTTGCGGGGATTGGAATAAAGTCCTTTCCAACACCCTAGACATCAACAATATATTTTTTATTTATGTATGATGTTAATTACGTCTAAGCTCATGAATGAAAAGTTTATAGTTTTTGAAAAATTAGTATATTATGGCTGATGGAGATAACTTAACCCCCTAACCGGTAACATTGCGTCATGGCAAGCATCATAGATATTATTTTTTTACGAAAATGAGAGTAACTTCCTCGACCATATTTCTTTCTCAAACTAAAATAAAATACGGTGGATCGTTTGTCTTCTATAATCAGTTTTGTATTTCTTATTTTCACCATCAACACTTTTTATGTGCCATGACCCTCATAATTCTTTGTCGTAAAGCTATGTCCATAAACTTGCTGGAATTTTCTGTCCCGTAGTAGAAAACCTAAAGCTGCCTCAAGGCACTGTTGCCGTTGCGCGAGCTATATGTTCACGTACGAGATATATGTATACTAAGGCGGGTCTAATTGTATGGGTGGATATTTCATCAGGAGTATAGCAAAAACGTAATCTACAGATGATTCTAAGAAAAATTGCTGAAGACACCACAGCTCTAAGTCCGATTTCGAGTCCCCCACTTTTCCAAAATAGATATTTTGCCATATGAATGTAGGGTTTGGCAAAAAAATCTTCATAGCTTCTGATACAATTATAGGAAAACTATCATATTGGGCTTGATTTAAAGGTATTTCACGTACATTTTAGAATCTGTAGTAATATCTATAGTGTTGTTGAATTTTAGTAGAGATATCAGGCTTAAATTATGAGAATTTAGCCTAAAATTAACTTTTAACTACTACAGGGTGGCTAATGAAAGCCGCTACCAAAAAAAAATTAAATAACTTTTTTTCTATTTAATGAATCTGGTTAATTTTTTTTTTATTTTGCAGATTGACTTTTACATTTAACAAAAATGGATAACTGGGACACTGAAACAAGAATTTGGATTGTCCGCCGCTATCACGCACTGGAGTCCGTAGTTTCGGTTCAAAGAGAGTATAGGCACACGTTTGGCGGCAATCCTCCGAGCAGATGGACCATAATAAGACTTGTAAACAATTTTGCCGAGCATGGGACAGTCAACAGAAGACCTTACCATCGAAACCCTTCAGTTCGAACGGAGGAAACAATCGCTGCTGTAGCTGCTGCCATACAAAACAATCCACGTGTTTCGACAAGAAGCTTATCTGCTTAAATGGGTGTAAGCAGACAGTCATTACAGTCAATTATGCACAAAGATTTGGACTTATACCCATATAAAATTCAAATGGCCAACAAACTGAACGCTGCAGATTTGCCGATTCGCTTGGAATTTTGCCAGAAGATGCTTCAAATGGTGGAAGAGGATGGAAACATGTTGAACTGCCTTTTCATGTCTGACGAGGCCCATTTCGATTTAAACGGTAACATAAACAAACAAAATTGTCGAATATGGAGTGCTTCCAACCCACAGATACTCCATGAGACGGAATTGCATCCACTTCGTGTCACAGTGTGGTGTGCAGTTTCATCACGCTGCATTGTCGGGCCCTACTTCTTCGAAGAAAATGGTCACAGCGTTACGGTTACTGGAGACCGTTACTTGAGCATGTTGAGAGAGTTTTTCTATCCAGAATTACGCCGAATGAGAATTTCTTTCAACTCTGTGTGGTTTCAGCAAGATGGTGCAGCTCCTCATATAGCCCAACCTGTTATGACAGAATTGCGACGAAAATTTCCCAATAAGCTGATATCCAGAATTTCCACATTCCGTTGGCCACCCAGGTCGCCTGACCTTACTGCACCTGACTTTTTCTTGTGGGGTTATTGCAAACAGGAAGTCTTCAAAGCAAAACCAACAAATTTGAATGAACTAAGGCAATCCATTCGAGAAACAATTGCGGCTATTCCTGTCTCAACTCTCCAAGCAGTAATGAACAACTTTTTGGTAAGATGCACATGCATCGACTAGCAGGGGGGGCATTTAAATTCCATTATTTTTAAAACTAATTAAGCTATATTTAATAAAATTTAATGAGCTTTAACATGAATAAAAGAAAAATGAATTCCATACCCTCAAAAAAAAATTATTTGAGTTTCTTAATGTAGCAAAATTCATCAGCCACCCTGTATATTATCATTTCGAACATTTCTTATGGAACATTTTTTATTCTTTACAGCTAAGATAAGTTCAGGCCATTTCCAACAACTTTCAATCAGACAATTTTTCTTTTTTCGAATTCGTTTTAGTGGAAAAATTTAAAAAAAAAACCTATATTTTCAAGTAATAATCAAAAAAAAAACACAATTTTTATAATTTTAATGCAATTTATTTAAAAAATTATTTTTTTACTTAGAATTGACCATTTTAACGTATTTTTGAAAATAAAAGTAATGTTATGTTATTATTTTTTAAAATCTAAATTTATTTGAAAATTTATTTTTTTACTTAGAATTGACCATTTTAACGTATTTTTGAAAATAAAAGTAATGTTATGTTATTATTTTTTAAAATCTGTTTTGCTCTCCATTCGTGGTTGTTTTTCACGACTTCCTGCTGTAACAGCCATAACACCTTCACGTTTTTTTCTATAACACGTTTGGAAACAGATGTTAACAACTGTACATATCTTTCTGTTCCTTGTATATGCATTGGAATATTAGGATCATCTAGTGTTGGCTCATCATAATCTAAGAATTGTACCAAGTGATCGTATGGAATATTTCTTGTGAATGCCGGTTCAGATAGTAAATTATCGTCATTCAGATCAATCATATCAGTATAATCTGAAGCATTAAAATTGATATTATATTTTTTTAAACTCTGAGTTTAGTTGGATTAAGTATTTTTTCTCGATAGTATAACATTTTTTTTAAAGCTCTATCCCGTATGGCTTTTGTACACCAAATAACATTGTTAACAAAATGTTTTCTGGATGAGCGTAATATGAATTATTTTGGATTACACCATCTACATGGCCCTGCGAGTTAGGGGTTTAGAATATGCCCGAGGTCGTAAGAGGCGACTAATATGCACAAAGGTAATGACGTGCAACTCGATGGTTGATCTACGGATATGATGCCTGTCACCTCTCATTCCCACCTTATCCTTCCTTACGGAAGGAGGGGTAACATGACCTAGAAGGTTTCACTGGTCATAGATCGCTACCACGACAGTCGGGCAGTACCGCAAGGGAGAACCGGAACGTACCGGGTTCAAATCCGTCCAAGGACTGTTAATTCGACAACACTCCCCGAAACCTTCACAACAACACCATCTACAATGTTAAGTAAATTACGTGGTAGGTATCGTGTCCAACGAATAAACTTTGATAAAATTACACTGCCGTATCCAACAGAATTATAGTATTTTACATTGAAATACATTGGCACATTAATTCTAATAATATAAACTGCTAGAGTTTTCAAATTTTCCGATGGTGTATTAGTTGTTGTATATAGACGTAATACCCTGCTTGGTTTGGTTAGCCATCGAGAACGTACAACTGGTCCTGGTTTTATGTTAGCTAAATCAACTGAAACAGCACCATTTTAAATTGCTTTGGACATTTGATATAAATATTTAACATCTATAGAAAATTTTCGTTCTTGTTCATCACTGATCACACCAGGCATATTTTCCAATGCTATTGGTTCAAGATCACTTACAACCTGAAAAATAAATTTTTTAGATCAATTAAAATTAGTATAATTTTCCTATTTTAATTTGATTGAAAAAATATTATAAAAAAATATTTACAAATGCATACCTGAAATTTTTCACAGTCTTGAATGTCTTTGAATATATTTCCACTTGCTGCTCTTGGTCCACTCGTGACTGTTTTATTTAATGCTCTGAATAAATGACCAAATGGTAATTCATTCAAAACCAAACATATAAACCAGAGCAGTGGTCCATTTAAATGCTTTTCCAAAAGACTTATAACACCAATTTCTATTCCAGTATAAGCTGGTTCTTCATCGCTGCATATGCCAATTAATTGATCTACTGATAGTTTTTTGCTATTGAAGAATTCATTTAATTTGTGTTTTGCATTTTCTTTTTCACCCAAATTTTAGAACAACTAAATGGGGTTCTTTTACCATATTTGTATGAAATTTCTTATTAATTTTCTCTCTAGTTAGTGAATCATTTCTTCTGCCATCGAAAGAAAATGCAGTTATGTTGGAATCTATGTATCGTTTACGAAGCACTTCATCTCTAGCTTTAATTTTTTCTCTTGCAACTTTAGATTTATCCATTATGCCAAGTTCACCACGAACATCTCGAAAATTTATATCTTCGAAAAGGGATGTTGCTAAACATGAAGCAACTCTATCTGAAACATCGAATATTTCACACATCATAGCAAAATTTATACCATCGTATCGGTGAGCATAATGTCCTCGTTTCATTGTAACAGATACATCTGCAACTGCTTCATTTGCAATTTGTGCTTCACCTGTTTTCATATATGTTCCAAGTGGGTGGTATGTTGGATCATCACTAACTGTTCGCATTTTTGGTATTGTTGTAGGTGTTTCTTCCACAATGTCATCCATATATTCAGGTATTGTGAATTTTCTATCATTATGTTGGTCCATCATAAATTCTTTTAAATGGTTTGGTATTAAACCACATGAGCATTCTGTTGATTTTAACTTGCATTTACATTTTCCAATGTAAAATAATTCATTTGTTGATTGTACGGATGCTGTAAATTCCTGAACTTTTGTCTGTGTATAATGCGTTCGCGATATTTTTCAATTAAAACAGTTAGTTTTCTTAGAATGCTACGTCTATCAATAAGTTGAATATTCAATTTATTCCAAATTTCAACCAATTTATCAATTACAAGAGGAGTATAATTTTTATGCGAAAACATTTTACTTTGAATTTTAACATTATCACTTAAAAAAAATAAAATCTTAAAATGTCACGGGGTCAGACGGTAAATTCAGATTATTAAATTCACTTGATAAGCCAAATGCAATAATATCGTGTTCAAGTATATGTGATAAAGTGGATTCAGATGATGTAGAAGGATTTGGTTCATCCATTTTAATTTTAAATACAAAAATTTTGCTGTCTGATTGAAAGTTGTTGGAAATGTTCTGAACTTATTTCAGCTGTAAAGAAAAAAAAATTTTGCATAAGAAATTTGTTAAAAATGTGTAACGTGACGTTACAATATCACCCGCACCCCCTTATTACACCCCCTCCCATACGTAAAAAACCGACACCCACACCGTAGTAGCAGGAAACCACGAACCACCCCCCCAACTTAACTACGCGCATGCTATATACGGCGCCCACGCTATAGCATCTATGCCACTAGTGTGAGCGGCGACGCCTTCACTAGTGTGGGCAGCGACGCCTCAAATAGCACAAGCAGCAACAATGGCGGGCCAATTTCGCCGATCAGCATAGTTGTGCGCAATCCAACGTTGTAATTCGCAGTCAGTTGATCAACGTTACAAGTAGGCAAATCCAACACCCATTAAACCAGCTCCCATTAGGTGAGTTCGCGAAGCACCGTGTGTCTTTGCAATCTTGGAGGGTTAAAGCTTGCGAAATGCACTTCGCGTAAGCTTGACTCATGGTAGCTTTCGGCTACCGACGATTTGGGCTATTGCCATGACGCTGGCTTACCCACGCTGTGCCGATGGATGACATGTCACTGCTTTCTTGAGCATCGAATCCATTGGCGGAACAAAGGGGGAGTCCGCAGATCCAGCCAACAATAGCCCATTCCAAGTAGTTTATTGAGGTTTTTGGGCTATTGCCATGACGTTGGCTACCCCACGCTGCACCCATGGATGACATGTCACTGCTTGCTTGAGCATCGAGTCCATTGGCGGAGCAAAGGGGGGGGGGGGGGTACCCCCCGTGAATACCCCTTTCTAACCAGCTCCCATTAGTCTCGTTCCAGCCTGATCACCGACGACCGAATCCCACCTGTCATTTTGGAGAGCACTCCCGTTTACCATTTATAGTCAATTACCAACCACCGTCACCGACCATCCGCCGGCTCCGCTACTACTACCTCCCGCCCACCAGTCACCACCGTCAACTACCGCCGCCGTTCTCGGATTACCGTCTCGCCTCCGCTCTACCATCTCACTCTTTCGTGACGGAAAGCTGCTCTCGCCACCAGATCCGAGGCTGCGTGTGTGTATGTGCATTCGATATTAAAGCATAACCACCGTGTTATTTTTATTCAGTAGGGGTTTTGAGGAACCACTACGTGACTCTGGATCGACTGAGTGTTACCTCAGCCCTCGACAAAATCCCCCTCAGCAGGGACCCACTACCACAGGCGAATGTGCAAAAACAACAAATACAAGCACCAACACTGTCGGAGTTGGCGTTTCAAACACACAAACAACAACAGTTAACGTATCAAACACACAAACACACACGGGAGCACCGCAGCCTTAAATACAGATTCACTTGACTGGAGCTATCTCCTCAGAAAGGAGAGGTTGATCGAAGAGTGTAAAAGACACCAGATCTACACCGACGGGGCCACCGTGGCCGAACTACGCAGCACTCTGAGCGCGTATGTGCGAGAAAAACGAACAAGGAAGTCAAGCGAGAACTTACTCAAGGAATTAGAGCTGGAGATCGGTAAAGAAGAGGGAGAGCCCGACAAACCATCGCCGCAATCAAGCCACGCTATACAGCCCCCGCCGAAAATACATGTGCAAGCACCCTCGTCAACTGCACCTGCACTAGAACGTCGCCCGAGACATGATGAAATGAGCGGTCCCGACATAATGAATACCGTACGCCGCTGGGATGTGCATTTCACGGGAGGAGATTCACTGCATGAATTTCTGGAGAGGATCGAAGAGCTCGCCGAATGCTACAGCATCCCGTTGAACCGATTGCTTCCGACTCTCCCCGAACTCCTACGCGGAAAGGCGCTCCAATCGCGTCCGAAAGCCACACATCCAGCGGTGGGCAGATTCTCGAACCGAGGCCCAGACCTTTTTCCTACCAAAACGGCATCTCCACCAACTGGAGGACGCCATTCGACAGCGTAAACAGCAAACTCGAGAGAAGGCCAAGGACTACCTCCTCGCTATACAGACGCTCATCCGCCAGCATCCGACTATTTGCAGGGAGGACCACCTGGAGCGTATTTACGAAGCCTCCGAGTAGAATACCGCCTTTTCGTAAAGCGTGGAGAATTTAGCATGCTGGAGGAGCTCCTTGAACTCGTTGAAGAGTATGAATTATTGAAAAGTGAAGAAGCGAAACAAGAAACAATGGTCGCGCATAGCTTATGTCATCTGCAGGAAGAATACAAGAGCGAGGAGTGTTGTTGGCGCTGCAAGGGTCGTGGACACACCCGCTTCCAGTGTAAAGGAAGCCTAAAAATCTTCTGCTCCAGATGTGGTCAGGACGGCATCCTATACAGGGACTGCCCATGCCCGCTACAAACCGCTGCAGTACCGCGCTGTCGAACCACCCAACCCATGTCCCACAAGACAAACAAGCAGCTGGAGCCGATAGCCCAGCCCACTAAAGCAAGGCGGGTGGACGGCCGATTTTATGCCCACGTCACCATTGAGGGGTTGGCCGTCCGCGCACTAATCGATACCGGCGCCACGTTATCATACGTAGATGAATCTGTCCGGAAGCACCTGGAGAGCAAGAAGATCCAACCAGTACTTAGCAACCGAGGTATCCAGCTGGCCGACCAAACCTGCGTCTACAGCTCATTAGCGTACCCAGTACGGGTGGAATACGGCGGCCAACCGAACGAAACGCTCCTCACCGTCATTCCAAATCTTGCAGAACGCATGATTCTCGGCATGGATTTCCTTCGAGAGCGAGGAATCGTCCTCATGCTGGATGGCCACGCCGTGGATCCCACGTTGCCTCAAAGATCAGAAGAGCTGGCCACGCTTTGTACAATCAAATGGAAATGGAATTTAATGGAAATGGAAATTATGCATCCCCGAGAACCGAAGAGAGGACATCTTAAGGGAAGTACACAATGCGCCAACCGCTGGCCACCTTGGGATACAAAAGACCCTTAAGAGAGCGCAGGAGAACTACTACTGGCCAGGCATGCACCGAGACGTGCTGGTACACAGAAGGAAGTGCATCACATGCGCCGAATACAAGGTGGAGCAACGTCGCCCAGCGGAGTTAATGGCCACAATGCAATGCTCCAGACCGTGGGAGATCGTCACGGCAGATTTTGTTGGGCCACTGCCGCGCTCGAAGCGAGGAAACACCTGCCTGCTTGTGCTTGTGGACAAGTTCTCGAAATAGGTCGAATTAGTTCCGGTGCGCCAAGCAACCACCAGCAGCGTCATCAAAGCCCTCCAGGAAAGGGTCATCTACCGATTTGGCTGTCCACGAATCTTCCTTACCGACAACGGAAGACAGTTCGTTGGGAATGCGCTAGCTAAATACCCAAGAGATCACCAAATCGAACAAAAATTCACCGCCACTTATGCACCCCATTAAAACCCGACGGAAAGGGTAAACTGAGTAGTAAAAACTATGATAGCACAGCGATCACGGGAGAGCCACCGCCTCTGGGATCACGAACTCCCGCAGATAGCCTTCGCAATTAACACCGCACAACATGAATCAACGCAAGCATCCGAAGCAGAAATAAACTTCGGTCACACCTTTACAATCCCACGACAAGCGAGGACGGAAGGGACAGTACCAGCCGAGCCACCAACAGTACCCCCACCCATAACCGAGCTATAAGCAGAAATAAAGGCGCACCTGACAAAAGCCTCGAAAACACAAAAGAAATATTACGACCTACGCAGACGGCAATGGAAGCCCGCCGTGGGGGAAAAGGTGATGAAAAGAGATCACCCGCACTCGTCAGCAGCGAACAGTTTCGCACAAAAGCTAGCGCCAAAATTCTCTGGGCCATACCTAGTGGTCAAATACGTTTCTGTAAATACGGTGAAATTACAACACTGTAGCCAGCCAGGTAGGAAAACGGAGCACGCCCACCTACAAGACCTAAAATCCTGCGACTTTAAATTAAAAAGTAAAACAAGAAGCTCAACCCGCTCATTCTATCATAGCCACTCGTCGCGTCGACATGGGCAGAAGAAACAGGAAGCAGCCGCCACCACCCGACTCCCTCAAAGCAATCAAGCCGTGGCAACCCCCGTTTGAGTCCCGGCCATGGCCAAAAAATAAGGCCATCATACAACGGGTGCAAATTTTCTACGGGCCCCCAATTACCGACACCCTATGCGCAATGCGCGAGGTGGTGGAAATCGATGCACCACCAATCGATGTACCCGAAGAGGTACAGCCAACACCAACAACGTCGAACGAAGCACGCCAAAGAGGTGAAGCGGCGCGGGAGGACCCACCGATCGATGTACCCAAAGAGGTACAGCCAATGAGGCGGGGTGGGAGGTATTCTTCAAGGGGTTCAAGGCCTACCGCAAACCCGCGCGCAAATGGAAAGCATATTGGAAGGGGAAGTACGTGCGGTTGAAGAAAGTAGATGACTGGCACGCTGAAATTTGCATGAAGGGGTACAGACATACCGTCAAGATGGTGGAGAAACATTAGAACATTAGATAATAAGTGAAATGTAATTGAATAAAATATTATTGTTTTTGAAATATTTTTATAATTGAATGAAATATTGTTATTGTTTTTGAAAGATTGTTAAAAAAAAAAAAAAAAAAAAAAACATTTGACACAGCAAAAGGGCTAGGGGCACGCGGGTGACGGCACAATCACCTACGCGAACCCCATAAAGCCCGACAGCACCTGAAAAAAAAGAGAGGAAAAATGCACTGCCAAAAGATGAAATTGAAACTATTATTTAAGAATAAAAAACTTAGTTAGTTTAAGAAATCACTAGAAGTAAGAACAATAAACTCTGTTAGTTTTAAGAAATATATATAAATAAATAACAACCAATGCGCACGCGCACACCGGCCAACCCCGCCCCTATAGGAGATACCGAACATCTCCTTTCGCGGCCCACCGCAGCTTTCCGTCACCCGAAGTGGGAGGGGAACTGTAACGTGACGTTACAATATCACCCGCACCCCCTTATTACACCCCCTCCCATACGTAAAAAACCGACACCCACACCGTAGTAGCAGGAAACCACTAACCACCCCCCCAACTTAACTACGCGCATGCTATATACGGCGCCCACGCTATAGCAACTACGCCACTAGTGTGAGCAGCGACGCCATCACTAGTGTGGGCAGCGACGCCTCAAATAGCACAAGCAGCAACAATGGCGGGCCAATTTCGCCGATCAGCATAGTTGTGCGCAATCCAACGTTGTAATTCGCAGTCAGTTTATCAATGTTAGGGTACAAGTAGTCAAATCCAACACCCAATAAACCAGCTCCAATTAGGTGAGCTCGCGAAGCCACATTGCACCGTGTGTCTTTGCAATCGTAGAGGGTTAACTTGCGCATTGCACTTCGCGTAAGCTTGACTCATGGTAGCCTTCGGCTACCGAGGATTTGGGCTATTGCCATGACGCTGGCTAACCCACGCTGTGCCGATGGATGACATGTCACTGCTTTCTTGAGCATCGAGTCCATTGCCGGAGCAAAGGGGGGGCGTCCGCCGATCTAGGTAACCATAGCCTTCCTGAGTAGTGTGAGCATAGGCCGGTACACGGGTAACAGCGGGTGTCGCTGTGCCTTCTGGTGCACGTCCCCTACCACTCGTGGGTCGACCTACCCCACAACACACCGGTACCACCCAGCTCCCATTAGTCTCGTTCCAGCCTGATCACCGACGACCGAATCCCACCTGTCATTTTGGAGAGCACTCCCGTTTACCATTTATAGCCAATTACCAACCACCGTCACCGACTATCCGCCGGCTCCGCTACTACTACCTCCCGCCCACCAGTTACCACCGTCAACTACCGCCGCCGTTCTCGGATTACCGTCTCGCCTCCGCTCTACCATCTCACTCTTTCGTGACGGAAAGCTGCTCTCGCCACCAGATCCGAGGCTGCGTGTGTGTATGTGCATTCGATATTAAAGCATAACCACCGTGTTATTTTTATTCAGTAGGGGTTTTGGGGAACCACTACGTGACTCTGGATCGACTGAGTGTTAACTCAGCCTTCGACATAATCCCCTCATAAATGCTAATATAGTGGTTAAAAGTTCATTTTGGGCTAATTTCTCATAATTTAAGCCTGTTATCTCTACTAAAATTCAAAAACGCTATAGATATCAATACAGATTCTGAAATGTACGTAAAATACCTTTAAAATAAGCCCAATATGATATTTTTCCTATAATTGTATCAGAAGCTATGAAGATTTTTTGGCCAAACCCTACATTCATATGGCAAAATATCTATTTTGGAAAAGTGGGGGACTCGAAATCGGACTTAGAGCTGTGGTGTCTTCAGCAATGTTTCTTAGAATAATCTGTAGATTACGTTTTTGCTATACTCCAGATGGAGAAAAATTTGACCCGCTCTAATGTATACGTACTTCATTTAAGAAATTAACTTGTCTTCTTTTCTTTAAATGGTCACCTAATCGTCTGGGGCGACTTTGGCCGTCCAACATAGCTCGCCAGTCGTTTCTTCGTTGCGCTAACTGGTGCCAATTGGAAACACTGCGGGATCGCAAATCGGTCTCCACTTGGTCCTTCCATCGGAGTGGTGGTCTCCCTCTTCCTCTGCTTCAACCGGCGGGTGCCGATAAGAATACCTTCTGGGCTGCAGCATCTTCGCTCATTCGCACAACGTGGCCTAGCCAGCGAAGCCGCTGTGTTTTAATTCGCTGAACTATGTCGGCGTCTGCGTAAAGTTCATACAGCTCATCATTAAATCTTCTTCGGTACTCGCCGTCGCCAACGCGTAGAGGTCCACAAATCTTTCGAAGAACCTTTCTCTCGAATACTCTCAGAGCCGCCTCATCAGATGTTGTTAGTGTCCACGCTTCTGTACCATATAGCAGGACGGGTGCGATGAGTGACTTACAGTGTTATTGTCGTTCGTCGAGAGAGGACTTTTCAATTGCCTACTCAGTCCGAAGTAGCATTTGTTTGCAAGAAGAATTCTTCGTCGGATTTCTAGGCTAACATTATTGTTGGTGTTAATGCTGGTTCCCAGGTAAACGAAGTTCTTTACTACTTCAAAATTATTGCTGCCAACGGTGGCGTGGTCGTCAAGGCGCGAATGCGCTGACTCTTTGCATGATGACAGAAGGTACTTCGTGTTGCCCTCGTTCACCACCGATCCCATTTTCTCCGCTTCTTTTTCTGATTTGGAGTAAGCAGAAGTTACCGCGCGGTTGTTAAGGCCAATGATATCAATATCGTCAGCATACGCCAACAGTTGCACGCTTTTATAAAATATTGTTCCAGCGCGGTTAGGTTCTGCAGCTTGTATTATTTTCTCCAGCATTAAATTTAAAAAATCGCACGATAGGGGGTCACCCTGTCTGAAACCTAGTTTAGTTTCGAACGGCTCGGAGAGGTGCTTCCCAATTGTGGCCAAGCTGGTCAGGTCATTTTGCACAGCCGTATAAGTTTTGCGGGGAAACCAAATTCAGACATAGCGGCATATAGGCAGCTCCTTTTCGAGCTATCGAAAGCGGCTTTAAAATCAACAAAGGGATGATGTGTGTCGATTCTTTTCTCACGGGGATTTTAAAAGATTTGGCGTTTTGTAAAAATCTGGTAGATGGTAGATTTACCAGGTCTGAAGCCACACTGATAAGGTCCAATTAGTCTGTTCACATCAGGCTTCAGTCTTTCGCACAATACGCTTGATAGGACCTTATATGCGATATTCAAAAGGCTGATTCCGCGATAGTTGGCTCAGTTTGCAGGATCGCCCTTCTTGTGGATTGGGCAGAGAACACTTAGATTCCAATCTTCAGGCATGCATTCATCCAACCATATTCTGCATAGAAGCTGATGCAGCCAGCTCCTCGCCTCTGCAGAAGCTGACCAGCACCTCGCCTCCGTGTTTGAATAGTTTAGCAGGCAAACCATCATGCTTTATTGTTTTTCAATCGCTCTATTCGCATCTCATTATATTCGGGTTGTGGAACGTCAATTACATCATCTTCGATTGTGGGCTCGGGTTCGGCATCTTTTCTGGTTTCTTGCTCAGTTTCTCCGTTTATGGGCAGATAAGTGATCCCTTCATGTTCTGAGTGCTCTCTGATCATCGGCCACCAGGTCGCCTTTCTTATTCTTACAGGAGTTTGCCCCGGGTTTAAAACCTTCTTTTGATAGTTATTCCCGTTGGCCAGCATCTCAATCTCCTTTATTTCTCGCTTTTTCGCCCGGAAAAGCCGCCTCGCTTCCCTCTTCAACTCGCGGTAGTGTTCACACACACTCCTCGTTGCATTCGATCTCAGCGTTGCCTTGTAGGCTTCGTCCTTTCTTTTCGTTGCATCATCATACCACTTGTTTCTTCGCGTTCGCCGGAATCCAATTACTTCTTCGGCTGCGGTATGGAGTGCTCCTGAGATATGAACCCACTGCTCATGCATTCCACTAGGTTGAATTGTGCTCTCAGAGAGCAGGTGTAAGAGGCGATCTGCGAAATAATTGGCGGTCTGTTGCGATTGCAACTTTTCGACATCCAGCTTTCCCTGCGTTTTTTGTTGCCATGTAGCCTGATGGATCTTCTTGGCCATAAACCTAGTGCTGGATATGACCATGTTTCGGGCACCGGCGAAGTCGATCAGCCTGAGTCCATTTGGTGAAGTCTGATCGTGGAGACTGAACTTCCCGACAGTGGGGCCGAATACACCCTCCTTACCCACCCTAGCGTTAAAGTCGCTAATCACGACTTTGATATCATGGCGGGGACAGCGCTCGTATGCCTCTTCCAGGCGCTCGTAGAATGCATTCTTTTCCACGTCGTCCTTCTCTTCCGTCGGTGCATGAGCGCAGATAAACGATATGGTGAAAATTGTACTTTTATGCGGATTGTGGCGGGACGCTCGTTCACGGGAGTGAACGACAGTACTCGGTGACGGAGTCTCTCTCCCACCACAAATCCCACGCCGAATCTGCGCTTGTCTTCATGCCCACTACAGTAGATGTTGCAAGGTGGTTTGATCGTGTTTCCTCGCCCCGTCCATCGCATCTCTTGTATGTCAGCTTTTGCTTTCCTCAGGACCTCAACCAGCCGGGCATCCGCACTTTCCCCATTAAGGGAGCGGATATGCCAGGTACATGCCCTTATCTCGTAATCCTTATTTTGTTTGCGGGTGTTGTCATCTAAAAAGGGGGTTCTCAGATCCTAGGCTTCGTTGTTGAATTTCATTGGAACGTTGTTTTATGTGGTGGGTCCCAAACCCAACGCACAACCCGTTTCGCGGAAATTAACTTGACGTTCGATAAAACATTTGACTTTACTATCAAAAAAAACCACTTTAGGAACAATAAATAACAAGGTAAGTATACCGAGTAAAACGGTAATCACTCCAAGTCCTACAGAGTTTAATGCTCCGCAAAATATTCTAATGAAATGGGCAATATTGGAGTTTGATAAACCATTCGATATGATTTTGGGCATATTAAATGTTGAAATATTACACATAACAAATACGCAGTTGAAAATGGCTAACGGTTTTATCCTTCCATTTCTTTCTAAAGTTTTTCTAGAGCAGGTAGTTTTTTTGGAGGTAAGCGATATGAAAAATATTTAAACAGATCATTTGAATAGGCAAGAAAGAGAAGACTCGTTTCCTGTCCTTGGTATCGATGACCCCATAGTAAATGGGATAGGGGTGGCACTGGTCAAAAGTGAATAGCGCCAAGTTTCAATCTACCTTCTCTTAATGTTAGTTAGGTTAGGTTAGGTTAGGTTAGGTGGTAGCAGCCCACTAGGTGGGCCGCTCACTTGGACACTTTGAAGGTCCGTTGTGATACCACATTCTGAACGGTGACACTAACTTAGGATCACTTGGCAAATCGCTGCGTAGCGACAATAAAACTCCTGATTTGGGACACATCGATTTTCGACACGTCTTCCGGAGACCTAAGAACATCCGAACCGAGATACCTGCGCCTAGTCCTAGCAAACGCTGGACAACTGAGCATGAAATGACTTGATGATTCCACCTCGTCGTCCTCCATGCAGCTTACGCAGCTCGGGTCTTCAAGAATATTTAACCGCACCGCATGGACCCCCATCGGACAGTGCCCTGTCAACACCCCTATCACCATGGAAAGATGTAACTTGGGGAACCTGAGTAATTCCACTGACCGCCCGGAGTCAACTACTGGCCAGAAGGACTTCGACACCTGACATGAGGTGGTGTCCGCCCAGCGTTTGCTTAACTGTTCCGAGGCCCACCTGCCCAGAAGCAAACTACAGGTGGTAAGGGGAATACCCAGTGTACTGGAGTCAGCCACATCTGTGTCACGCGTGCCAGCTCTGGCCAAGAGATCCGCATGGCAATTGCCGGGAATGTCACAGTGGCCAGGCACCCAAATGATTTTTATTTTGAAGTAGTTGGACGCAACCGCAAGCGATTCCAGACAGTCGCTCACTGTCCTCGATCGAACGTTGCCTGCACTCAGCGCCCTAATTGCCGCTTGACTGTCGGAGTAGATGTTGAACTCCTTGACAGTGAATGCGCTCGACAGCATCCCATCTACCGCATCCTTAATGGCGGCAACCTCCGCTTGGAAAACGCTACAATGATCAGGTAGCCTAAATTTCGTGCTAATCCCGAGTTCCTGACAGTATACACCCCCCCCAACACATCCATCCAGCTTTGACCCGTCCGTAAACAGGTTCGCCAAGGCCTCCCCCCAGATAGGTTCTCCGCCTGTCCACTCATCCCTTGCGGGAATGTAAGTCGAAAACCCCTTCGCCGGAGAAAAGGTCGGCGCACAGTAATCTGTTCTATTGGGAATAAAATCAAAGCCCGATAGTATATTGGAATGGCCATACTGAACAAGCCTATAACCAGCGTCTCGGAGCCTAATTGCAGCCCGAGCTGCGCCTATTTTTCCTACAAGGTCAACTGGGTGCAGATTGAGCATAACGTTGTAAACGTAATGTTAGTTAAGAGTTGCATGTTTTTGATAGTGCGAAATACCTAGGCGTCCTTTTGGCAATTATTCAATCGATCTTATTCTATGGGGCAATAGTGTGGTGGAAGGCAGTCGAGGTGAACTACATTTGCAAAATACTAGGCAAAGTTCAGCGGGATGCCTGTGACGTAATTTCTGGGGCGATTAGTTCATGCCCCACAGGGGCTCTGAACATGATATGCAACATGCCACCAATCGATATCTCTATCAAGGAAACAGCATGTTTTTGTTGTTGTTCTTTCCAGTGCTTCGCCCTGCCTAATGGGCACGATCACTCTGAGAATCGTCATCTAGCTCTTCTAACAGGAGTTCAAGGAAACGCGCAGTTTCAACTGGGTTTGCCGAAGTGATATTGGAAGAGTAGGTACAATTGAACAGGAAAAGAGATGTTTAGTATCATGAGGGGACATACCACATACAGGGCACGTAATTGGTATGGTGGGGTTCAGTCTGGATAAGTAAGAGTTTAACAAGTTACGATATCCAAAACGAAGTTGTGCTATCATGACTCTAGTCTCCCTCAGAAGAACACGCTCCTCATCAGCTACTTCAGAACCCAACTAGAATTTGACGTTAGAATGCGATAACTAACCTTTTTCTCGATATCGTGAACTAAGTCCCCATCTTGTGGAGAATACCATAACTCTCGACAGTTTCTCAAACCGTTCTCTAACCTTCTACCTTAGAGTAATACATTAGCATTCGAGTAGTTTTCTTATATCCTCTAACCTAAATGTTTGCTTTGTACGGGGTTCACAGGCCGAGATCTGAGGGATCTGGAGGTCGTTTAGAGCCCGCCTATGGTTACTTGCAGGCCAGTTGGTGTCAGCAAGGTTGGGTGACCATATAGACGGAGCGTAATCAATAACGTATGTAGCTAGCACCGTTTCGCCGTCGATTTAGTCTGAGACAGGTTCAGATTTCGCTCGGTGAAGAAGCTGGAAAGGTCTAGGAGGTATTAGTTGATCCTCATACAGAGTTCGTCGGGCCCTTACCCGAATCGTGCAGTCGTCAGAATAGGATACAATGGACTTCGTCTGGTGGGAGAGGAAGCCTCGAAATACAAAAATTAAACAGAACGGGGGATAGGACACCACCTTGCGGTACCCCTTGTTTGATTCTTCGTGGTCTAGATTTCTTGTTCCTAAATTTGTCTGACGCCTGCCGACCGTTGAGGTAGTTAGCGGTCCACCTTTTCAGCCAGGCAGGAAGCGGTGTCTCTTCCAGGTCTCCTAGGATTGTGGCAAGGTTGACTTTGTCGAAAGCTTTAGAAAGGTCAAGTGCCACGAGCACCGTCCTACAGTTTGGAGGATGTTGATTCCAACCATAGTTTATCTGCGACGTTATGACATTCAAAACAGATGTTGTGCTGTGTGACGTCCGAAAACCATGTTGCAGTGAATACGGGAGCAGAATGGTATCCAATAGCTTCGCAACTGGCGGCAGGAAAGATATCGGACGATATGATTATTCTTGGTTCGCTGGCTTCCCTGTTTTTAGTAGGGGGAACACAATCGCTTGTTTTTAAATCTCTGGAAGTAGTTAGCGTGAAGTTAAAAAGAGCCGCCAAATAACTCTGTCCCTTGGCGCCTAGGTTTTTCAACATCTTAATGGTAATACCGTCGGGTTCGACTGATCTTGAGGGAAGATCGACATCGCCTGACCGGACCACTATACCTTAGAATTCTAAGGCAGAGTCCCATGAGTCGATGTCGGGAACAAATTTATTATTGTAAAGTGTGGTGTGTTATGAACGCGAGACCACCCCCCTTACCGATGGAACGGTTTTTCCGATGTACATTATAGCCAACACATGTTCGTTAGTCGGATCTTGTGTTCAGTTTGGTTTCTTGAATCGCAGCGATTTTTATGTTGTTTAGGTTCATAAATTCAGTTATCTCCGCCATCTTTCCAGCCAATCCGTTACCATTAAGCTGTACACTTTTGAAGTGCGCCGGAGGCGAGGTTGGGGTCATACTAGACGTGACGGACGGATGCGTTTGCTTAGGTGGTGGTACGCTGAGGCCTAAGCTGTGGCGAAGTCTAGAAGGTGATGAGCCTTGAAAATTAGATGGAGAGGCCAAATTATGTCTCGTATAACATGGTGCTTTGAAATTACTAAAGAAAGGGGTCCATGAATGGCAGGGTTAAGCCCTGAGAATCCAGATTTGTGGAGCCAATCTCTTACACGTGACACATTGAACAGAATGCGACCGTTTAATATAAATTTTCTTCCAGCAGACGCAGCAGATCCAATCTCTTGGTCCAGGGTTCGATTCGATACCAGCCCGTAACAAGAGAAAATATAGCAACTCCGCTTCAAAGGTTTGCTCCAAAGATGACAACTTGAGGGTGGGACATGACAAATTAGACAGGGTTACTCTGAAATAACAGCCCTTAGAAGGATAAAAAAAAAACTGTGTCATTGTGGAACGATAGAACCGGCATCCAAGGGTGCATTAGGCTTCGGGATGCACTCCCGGACTTGTCCCTGTCTATGCGTCTCCCAGACTTGCCGAGTGTATTTTAATCAGAAATCTACGCTCCTCAGGGCATTACAGTGTGCGGACAGCACAGATTAGTCAGTGCAGGGAGTGGGCCATGAACCTGGCAAGTTGACATATCGTTTCTTAAGTATGGGTTCCGGGGCATTGCAACATACAGGAAAACGATATGGCCGATGGATTGCCATGGCGTGGATCGGCTCTTGATGTCTCAGAGGCGATGGAGGCCCTTGCAACCCTGGGACTTCTCAAGGGTCGGATCTCTCAGCACAGGTTTAGCGAGGCTAAAGATAGGTGGAAGCGTTTACAGTCCTGCAGTCCTGAGTATGTGGCCCCCCGTCTGATGGTGAGTAGAAGTGACCTTTTGAGATAATTTGCGGTGCTCACTGGGCATTGGATGAGACGGTGAAGCACCTGCTGTGAGTTTGTCCAGCGCACTGCCGGAGAAGAATAAAATTTCCAGGGAAATCCCTGTATGGGAGCCTTTCCGAGCTTAGTGATATGAAGTCCGGGATGCTTCGAAAATCTTTGAACTTTGAACCATGCCAACTTTCTGTTATAGTTTTCATTGGTTCATTTACGACATGCGGTATCAAAACGCCGATTAGCGCTAATTGGAGTCGTAAGGGACTCGCCACCAGCTAAGAAAAAGCAATTATAAGCAAATTTTTAGGAAAATTTGAGAAGCTGATCTGTAACACTGCGTTACAAAAACGAGCTTTAGTTCCGTTCTATGAACCAAATATACTTTTTCGGAAAGGGGAGAAAAAATAAAAATACACGTGTATCGGCGATTTTCATGTACACGTCAGAATTTTTTTTTTATGTATAAAGTATAAAGCTCGTAGTGTCCGTCTGTCCGCCTGTGTGAAAGACTTTGGATCGATTTTTAACCCTTTTTCCGTGATCCAATCGAGCTGAATTTTTGCAGGCAGACTCTTGGAAATGTCTGTATCACGTCAAATTTTTATCAATTCTCAGATATTTCAGAATTTTTTTTTTCACTTCTTTTGACATAACTTGAAGGGCCTCCAAATTTTTAAACTACTAAAGTGTTCCGAAAAAATAAATATTGTTTTTCGACCCATCCTACTCCATATATTTGTAGTTTATCAATAGTAACTTTGTAACACTAAACTGTTTATGACTTTTACAACACTTACAACTGGTATGACAGATGAAACATTGAATTGCACAATCAATATTGCATCATTTAAATTCGTTTAATTTATTGTTTGATACAACACAATCTCTGCCGTTTGTGTGTTTGTTCCGACCAGCTGACAGTTGCGCTACCAGGAGACGTAACTTGGACAATTGTTTTAAGTTCTGCTGTGCGAAAACGTATTTCTATATATTTCATCTGAGAAAAAATGCAGTGCCCGACTCGAAATAACTTTTGTTGCGTTTGTGGCTTATTCGCACCAAGTAAAAATCACAGACGGACACTACGAGCTTTATATTTTATACATAAAAAAAAAATTCTGACGTGTACATGAAAATCGCCGATACACATGTATTTTTATTTTTTCTCCCCTTTCCGAAAAAGTATATTTGGC
Source organism: Merzomyia westermanni (assembly GCA_949987695.1). NCBI lineage: Eukaryota > Metazoa > Arthropoda > Insecta > Diptera > Tephritidae > Merzomyia > Merzomyia westermanni. Next base: position 112,214,395 of record OX465290.1, on the reverse strand, counting down.
GAAGTAGCGAAGACTCGTTCTCTTTCCTTGGTATCGATAGTAAATTGGATAGGGGTAGCCACTGCGGTCAAGAGTGAGTAGCGCCAAGTTGGAATGTACCTTGTCTTAATGTTAATGTCTTTCTGAAATACCTTGGCAGTTATTCGATCTTATTCTACGAAGCAATAGTATGTTGGAAGGCACAATGCTACACAAAGTTCAGCAGGCTGCCTGTGGCGCGATCACCGGGTCGATTAGATCAGAACGTGACATGCAACGTGCCACCACTCGATATCTTTATGAAGGAACGTGTGTACGTACTTAGGTTTCGGGAGTTGGGACTCCGGAAAAAGCGCACATACGCTCACAGCCGTATTCTGCTGAATCTAAACAACTCCTTCCAGAAAGGACTGGAAAAAGGAGAATTCTCTAAGAAATTCGACATTTCAGTTTTCACTGACGGATCCAAAATGGTCTGTGGAGTAGGAGCGTCTCCCAGACTTAGCGAGTGTATTTTAATCATAAATGTATGCTATCCAGAAGGCATGCAGGGCATTACTGTGTACGGACATCACAGGTAGTAGCATAGCAATTTTCTTTGGCAGCCAGGCGGCTCTTCGGGATCTAGGGTCAGCAACGATTAGTACGTGCAAGGTGTGGGCCATGAACCCGGCAAATACCGTTCACCAATGACTCCTGAGGGTTAAGGGTTTAGACTATGCTCAAGGTAGGCATATCGGTCGTAAGAGGCGACAAATATGCACCAAGGTAATGGCGTGCAACCCGATGGTTGGTCTACGGATATGATGACTCTCACCTCTCATTACCCATCTTCTCCTGCTTTAAGGAAGCATGGGTGACATGACCTAGAAGGTTACACTGGTCATACCAAATCGCTATCACGACAGTCGGACAGTATCGCAAGGGAGTACCGGAGCGTACCGGTTTTATATCCGGCGAAGGACTGTTAATTCGACAACACTCCCCGAAGGAATAAATATCCCTACCGAATATTGATGGCATTTTAGATAAATAGGACTTAGCGAGAAGGCTACCACCAGGAGTGGGTTCGATTCTCCGCAAGATCCTCTGAAATAGCAAAAACTATACGAATTAGTCTGTTTAGTTTTCGAAATAGTACTGTTACTATAGCCTGTATATGTTTTTTGCTTTCAAATTTTTCCTCTAACCAAAAATAATAATAATTAACTAAAAATTATTATCAACTGGGCTTGAGCTCGTTAAACTTACAAAAATATGTAAAAATGAACAGACCATAAAACCAACAACAAAAATAAATCTACACCGGAGCACGCGGTTACTACACGCAGCATAGCCTATGGGCTAGGCGGCTGCGCTTGCAATCAGAGTGAGTGGGTTCGATTCTCCACAAGACCCTCTGAAATAGCAAAACCATACGAATTAGTCTGACGAGAAATCGTGGCTGCTTTCGAAATAGTACTATAACTATAACCTGTATATGTTTGTTGCTTCAAAAAAAAATAAAAAATATGTCTCTAACAAAAAATAATAATAATTAACTAAGAATTATTATCAAATGGTGTTGAGCTCGTTAAACTTACAAATATACGTTAATAAAGTCTGTGCAGTGCATCTAGATGATATCCTAATTTATTCAGCCTTTTTGGAAGAACATGGTGCTGCTAGTCTAGACAAAATTTTTTCCAAACTTCAAGAGCATAGTTTTAAAATACAGCCAGACAAATGTTGTTTTTTACAGAAAGAGACTCCGTTTTTAGGACACATTCTAACATCAGAAAGGATTAAGCCAAATCCTTTATTATCCTCTCATCCAATTCTGAAATATCCAGAATACGATTAAGAGTTCATAATAATTACAGATGCGAGTGATTATGCAATAGGTTTAGTGTTATCATCAACAATATCATCCTGTGTGTTATATATCAAGGACTCTAAATAATCACGACCAAAATTATGGTACAACAGATAACCAGTTTCTTTCAATTATTTATGCTGTCACCTATTTAAGACCTTATCGTTATGGCAAAAAGTTTAGAATCGTGACCGTGATGATTTAATATTTAAATACCAAGTATAAAGGGAAAGAAGAGGAAAGAAGGAGCAAATTGGAGAGGGTATGTTATTTCCACTGGCTTTTCAAAAGATGGACGTCGCTTCCAGAAAGAAATCTCAGTAAATCAATTACCATCATGTAACTTAATGGCTTCTTTACTGGAAAAACGTTGCCAGCGCTTCGAAAATATGGAAAATTCATAAAATAGGCTAAGGGCGGACAAACAGGTAGGAAAGCGGTATAATTTGAATAGCAACCGCAAGGTATGTTGTTGTAGTTTGTAACTACAAAAGAACTCCCCGAAGATTTTGGGGAGTGTTGTCGAAAGTGACAGTCCTTTGCGGATATGAACCCGGTACGCTCCGGTACTCCCGACTGTCGTGGGAACGATTTGGTATGACCAGTGCAACCTTCTAGGCTTGCTTCAACGTCCGCCGAAAGTAAATCGTGCAGCTTTAGCCAGCATACAATCCTACAATGTGAAAATTTTCTTCCACTTTCACATGTCACAGAGCAGGCTGCTGCAGATATTGCTCATCGAAACATCACACGTTACCTCATCAAATTGTTGTTCCATCTAATATGGACTTCCCTCCGGTAACTTGAATTCATCTCATTTAGCATCAACACAGCACATGGGTTCCTCAGGTTCCACCTTGGTGAGTTCTGAGTTTAATACTGTTAATATTAATATTCATTTGTCATATTAGCAACCGCACTCATCTAAACTAAAAAGCGCTTTGGTTCCTTGCAGTGAGTTGCTTGACTGTACATCGTTACAAATCGCGTAGTTAACGAGTTCAATTGAGAAAATTGAAATCATCGTTGTCCGTTACTGGCATAGGCCAAAATGGATTTGTTGCAGATCATATCGTTGATCATACATAATACATTAATACATTTTCTTATATTTAATAATTCCAATAACTACAATGTTTTGCCCAATATGTAAAGAAAAAGTTGATCGCTCGGGCGTTCCTAAAGTGGCGTGTGGTGACTGTGGTAGCTATTTTCATCAGCATGAATTGGACTTTATGAAGGCGAATAACATCAAGCATCGATGTGATCAATGCAATGCTTTGCGCCGACAATCTTTACATCTGCAGCCATTTCCGGGTGCTGCTTCTGGAGCTACAGAGGATGATCCTACTGCATCTGGATCGAGGCTGACTCCACAAGCAACCAACAAATCTTCAACAGCAGCTCAAAACAGACCAAGGCAAGCCACCAACAACGGCCAAAAACAACAACCACTAAAGTCCACTAATATCGATGCTAATAAAAATACAATTCGGCAAAACAGCGTACAAAGTAATAACAACACCAACGCTAAGAAAACGGAATCAAGTCAACGTCCTCAGCATGAGCAAGTACAAAGTGATATTGTTACAAAAGAGATAACTTTGCAGCTGCTCTATGATGAAATTCTGAGTCTGAAAAAACTGAACTCTGATTTCCTTAACATTGTAACGGAGCTTAAAGATGAAAACTTGAAATTGAGCGAGAGAGTGTGCAAACTTGAAAGTGTTTTAAACTGGCGTGAACAGCAACTGCTAAGCAGCGCAGTCGACATTGTTGGTGTGCCAGCACTAACTAGCGAAAATGCGAATGAGTGCGCAAACCAAATTTTAGGCACTGCTTTGAGCGTACCTGTCTCTTCAAAAGAGATAAGCAGATACTATATTAAAAAATTTAAGCAAACAAGTGTGCTGCGTGTTCACTTTTCTTCAACTGAAGCCAAAGTAAGAGTAATGGTTAAAAAACGTGAGGCAAAGAGAAATTTGACGACTGTGATCTTTGGTGATGCTAGCAATAACAAAAACAACATCTACATAAACGACAGTCTCACTAGCTACAACCGAGCTTTGCTTTCAGCAGCGAAGAAAACAAAAAAAGACAAAGGTTACAAGTTTCTGTGGGTGAAAAATGGAAGAATTCTATTAAAAAAGTCTGATGATGGCGAAGTTGTTTCTCTAAGAACTTTTGACGATTTGTCAAAAGTCAAGTAGACCTTTATAATTAATAATTTAATTTTTTCGTTATGTTTTTTAGAAATTTTTTAGACGAAAACAACTACGCCATAATCAGACCTATTAATGACTCGAATTTTCTCCTTAATTTAAATAACTATTTTATGGTAATTCACCAAAATATACGAAGTCTTCGGCAAAACTTTGATTTATTGCTCTGCAATTTAGAGGTCTTTAAAAACCCTCCGGATTTAATTTTTGTCTCCGAAATCTGGATATACGCTCATGAAACGTATGATTTTACAATACCTGGATATAATTTTTTTGCAAATACTAATGACTCTTATTCAGCAGGTGGTGTTGGAGTTTTTGTGCGTAGCACGTACGAATGTGATTTTGTTAATTATAACGTCACGAGCGCTGATATTTTAAAAGTTACGATAAGTATCTCCAGCAGGCTTTTTAGTTTTATGTGTGTTTATAGACTGCATGCGGTATGTGTTCAAACGTTTTTGGAGGAGTTTTCGGGTCTTCTTTGTAGGGAAAATTCTAGTAATATTGTTATATTAGGAGATTTTAATTTGGATATCCTAAACCTAAATGCTACAACAGATAGCTACCTAACCCTTATGGCTAATCACGGCCTAACATCATTCTTAAGCGAACCTACACGTATTATATCTGGAAGTTGCCTTGACCATATTTTCTGTCGGAGTAATTGCGATATTAGTTTTAACAGCCTTAACATCGATTTAAATATTACAGACCATACCATGACGGGTTTAATAATAAACAATGCTTGTACCAAAAACGATAGTTCGGAAATAGTTAATTCTAACTTAAATAAGATAAATTTTGGTTTGCTTAACGTGCGGTTACGTTTTGAATCCTGGGATGTAGTGTATGCTTGGGCAAATAAGTTTGGCTTAAGATTTACCAGTTTTACAGAAAACAAGGAGCAATAAAGTCATCAAAACTTGCGTGTTTAGCAGCTGTTGAAAGTTCATGTTAGGCAGACACAGATGTAGCACTTAACCATTTCGTAAGACGTTTTTGGGAAATGAGGAACGCATCGATACAGCTTCACAAATGACGGTGGAACACCAATACCCTTTTTAGTAATGAATATAATGATCTTAGACATGTCAGCGGTTGACGTTATACCAGGCCAGGTATGTGCACATTTTTTACCACATCACAGCGTTCACAAAGCTGATAGCACAACGAAAAAGGAGTTTTTTGTTTTGCCCTTAGCTACAAACTTTTATGGTTTTTATTACTATCCGAAAAATTAGGGGAAAACCCATTGACACAGTTGACGTGATTTGACTCAGCACACTACAAATTTGGAAAAGAAGCTCGTAGGTATATTGCACCAAACTATTATTATTATAAGTAGTATTTAACCATGACCCTGCAAATACCGTTGGATTATGTCTTATATTGGAGTACTCGCATAGTACACCTTTGCAATGCATTAGCGGACCACCTCAGCTTATTACAACCTTATCATTACCAAGGCCATTGTACTGAGTTGCCAAGAAATATTAAATTATTTATAAAAAAAATTTAACCGCGCAGGTGGTTTTATTCAGAATAGGGAGCAGTTTGGAAAGCACCATGGTGTACACATAAGCGATAGCAAGAGTAGGTGGTGCTGTCATAGGACATCGCGATACAAACGGCTAATTTTTTTGTATGAAAAGTGATTACTTTTGGAGTTGATGTTGTTTTTATCGACAAAAATACTCGGCGAAGGTTTTGGGAGTGTTATCGAAAGTGGCAGTCCTTTGTGGGATATGAACCTGGTATGCTCCGGTACTCCCTTGTCATGGGAGCGATTTGGTATGACCTGTGATACCTCCGAGTTCATCTCACCCCCTCCTTTCGTAAGGAAGAAGAAGATGGGTAATGAGACGCATTATATCCGCAGATAAACCATCAAGAACACGTCATTACCGTTGTGCATTTTAATCGCCTCTTATGACAGTCATGCCTATCTCGGGCATATTCTAACCCCCTAACCAGCAGGGGTCAACAAAAGCTTATTGAACCCCATAGTGAAATTTACATTTTAATCTTAGCTAAGCGCTGTCTTTTTATATCTTGAACTTCAATTGAGTCCGATCGAACATTTTCCATTGCTGGAAATATTAGTAGAGTATTGCAGTTTTAAGAGGATTATTAACTTTAAATTATTGGGGATTGTGTGGGTCTTATGTTTTAATAATTGCTCATGGTCTTTGTTCTTCTGGATTATTTTGTTTAGCTAATATTACTTATGAACGATTAGGAAGTCGTAGAGAGCGTGAACGTAGAGTCAGCTCTCATTGGCTGATTCCACTATGCACTTTTCCTGCTGCTGCCACGGGCCCACGGCCATGGAAAATGAGAGGAAACGTCAAAGACTTCTAATTTGTTTTTAATTTGAATTTACTTCTGCCGTCAAAAATTGTACAAAATAATACTCTTTCAAAGAAAAAAAATGCTTCGCAACTGGTAAAATCTATAGGCGAATGATACTCATATTTCTTGGAAAAAAAGGAAAATACCGTCCATTTGACAGGAGAGTATGAAGTTTGGTCCGAATTCTGGACAAAAAAGCCTGACAAAAAATCGATAAAAAAAATCGGCAGTAGAAGTTCTAGATCACTGCCACGGAAATCCTTTTTCGTTGATAAGGATGCTATTGCACATTCTGGCTACACTGCCAGCAGTAATGTTTCTCCAGAAAGAAGTTTTTCCACCCTTCGGCGATTAAAAACATGGTTACGAACAACCATGAGAGAGGCTCACTGGTTTAGCACTTTTACACGTACATTATGATATTAAAATCGAGTATGAAAACAATATAGAAAGATACGCAGAAAAAGGGAAGCGAAAAATTTATTTTATAATATAGAATTGTATCATAACAGGGTGATGCTTATTTATGAAAGATAAAAATGTATAGCGTTTCAAAAACGTCTTTGTAACAAAACTACATATTTAATCTGTCAACGAATATATTGAAATGTACTTAATTTCAATAAACATTATTGTTCATCTCTTTTTTCCTTTTTGTTTTAATTACTCCAATAAATATAGATTCAAGATAACTGCACTTAGTTAAAAGACACAAGTGAAACTCGCTTATCAGAAAGAACTAGTTTCTAACTTTGAGCTGTATAAAATCATTTCTTGATTGCTTTTTGTTCGAATCCTTTCAATTAGTTGAGCTAACTTGAGTGCTTAGAGATAAATTTGTTACGTTTATTCGTAATTATGTCAAAATGGTGTACTGAAATTAATCATTCATTTATATTACTGACTTTCATGGCAATTTGGATTTTGAGCTATCGGCCACAATCTCATGGAGCTCTATATTACTTCTTAAGGAGTATTCTTTGGATGATGGAACGGAGTAATTCCATTTTTTGCGTGGATACTGCTGTCTGATGTGACGCTCTCCTGCATGTGTGTATATACAAGTATGTGCGGGTATACAAGTACTTCGCTGGAGCTGATTGTCCTTACATTGCTTGAATTTCAAAACCAAAATTCGCGTTTATGCATGATAACTTTGTAGTTAGAGCAAAAAAAAAATAAAATAAAATAAAGTAAAATAAAAAAAATAAAACAAGGAAAGGCTGGCAGAAGGCTTCATACCTTTCATGAATACGCATCACCAGGGTTCAAAATGCTTAAGCAATATTAGGAAAATCATTTGTCTTGCGTAAAACGCACCATGTTTGCTTTTGCTTTTGCTTGAAAAAAGAGCAACACAGGAGCTTTTTCTTTTGCTTGAAAACAACAAGCAGCAAAAGCAGCAGCATGAAAAATGCTGATAAGCAAACGATGGATTGCTGTTAAGCATCTGTTCAATTCTTGGCAGCCTATAAGTTTGCTCTTGCTTGCTTATTGAAAATTAGAAAAGCAGAAACAACCATGATACAAAATGCAGATAGTTTCACTTAACACGTTGAGTGGCAAGCGGTACGACCGGGTGCCAATCACATTTTTTGCTATAAACTGGTGAGAAAGTAGAAAATATAAATTTTTTACCCAATCCCAAAATATGATGGCGTGTATTTTGGATTTTATGATTTTTATGAAATTTAAAACATAAACTCTCTAAGCATACGACATGGTTATGGCTAAAAAAATTTAAATATTTTCCGAGTTTTGCAGACATCAGTCAAAATGTGGACCAGGGGTGACCCCAGAAGATGTTTATACGATATGGGTATGGGTGGTTTTCAGGTACAGGGGTGTCCCCAGATGGTGTTTACACGATATGGGTATCAAATGAAAGGTGTTAAGAAGGAGTGGACAGGGATAGGCATTGGAAGTAGAATAGGAAAAATATGATATGGAAAAATAGGAAGAGCATAGAATTGGAAAGGTTAGGTGAATAGGGAAGCAGTATATTTTTTCAGATGAAGAGTGTGTTTTTGCGAAGGACAACGTCTGCCGGGCCCTCTAGTATTTTTATATTTCTTATTTTCACTTTTCTTTACGCACATTTCTCTTCACGTTTGTTTTTGTTGGAGACATGAACTCCAATTTGATTGAATTTTAAAACAAAATTTTCCCTAATTACTCAATTACAATTTAATAAATGAATTTACACTTATATACTTACCTTAGAATAACTTATCTTGTAAAATTTAACTTAAATCATTTTGCTAAACCACATATGTACTTACCTTAAATTCCTTAAATCTACTTACATCATTTTGCCAAAATACTTACCTTTGTTAAAATACCCTAAATAAACTAAATACTTAAATTTACTTAAATTAATTTGCAAAAAAATACTTACGATTCCCGCACCCTGTAAACAAAATAATTTATAATTTGCTCATTTTTTACCATTTATTTACTTACCGTTTGCTCTATTTTGTACATTTTACATACATATATACATACTTGCTTACCGTTTCCTTGCTGTGCAGGAGACTTAGAAAATTGTTAAGTTCAGTTCGTTTACAACTGTCCGCCTCGCTACTTACCCTTCTGAGTGAATTAAAGTGTTAATTATCGAAGAAAATAGTGGTTTTATTTAGTTGACCCTAGTGACCCTACACCCTATCTTAACCCGATTAGAAACATGGTCCTTTACGGCCATCAGTGAACCGGTGACCTAAGTGAAAAAAAATTAGTTATATACAAAATTTAAAATAATATTCTTAAAAAAAAAATATAATACATAAAAAACACAGTGGAAATCAGTGATCTATAAATTATAAATTCAAAAAATAATAAAAATTTTACTCTATACATATTTACTTACCTATGGGAAAAATCAATTTATAAAAATTTACAAAACAAAGAAAGTCAAATAAACATACATACCGGGTGCGCGTCGCGTATACAAAAAATTCATTAAAAAAGTGTGAAATAAACAAAAAAAATACAAAGCACACATAAAGTGAAAAAAAAAAAAAACGCAAGAAGCAGTCCAGTAAAATTAGAAAAAAATAAACTTACGTAAAAAAAAAAAAAAAAAAGTGCTGGAAATAGAAAAAATAATCATATAGTGATTAAACTAACTACTCGAGCTACGTACCAGAGTGAATTTTTTCATAAAATAAAGCACAGTCTAATGTGACAACCGTAAACACCGCGATTATACGGATATATATACATAGTGAAAAGCAAAAATCACCGAGAGCAGAAACGGTATTCGTGAAGATCTGTGCTGAACATTTAAATTTTGTGTAAAAAAGGGCACACATTAGACCCATCCAAAATTTTTTTTGTGGGACAGCGGCTCTAATTTTGTAGCAATATTTGAAAAAATATATATATATTTTACTTTACCACGAGCAGTAGACCTGCACAAGTGGTACATCAGCAACCAACAATAAAACGATCCCAACAACATCAAAATCAACACAACACCAAAAGCACGCAATCACAGGAACAACAGCAAATCAGCATACATCTAACCAACAGTTCAAAACAGGTGATACTTAAACAAGAATGCCAAAGTAAGTACACCCAGTACAAAATATTATACATATTCACAAGTACAGCAAATTAACCCACCCTTCGATCGGTAGTTCGAACCGTTAATTTACCCAACAACACCGCATACTCTGGTTAGATAAAACCCATAAAAGGTACAGTCGAACCCTAACCCAATAGTTCGTACACATGTACATAATATTAATTGCAATCGAAGCAAAATTTTCTCATCTCATAGCGGCACTTATCTTTGGAAAAGAGCTGTACTTGTCTCCTCACATATATATATACTCACACCCTCATATATAAATACTGCAACTCATACACTCTTGTATACATATAATTGATTCTCATCATTAACTCTCTCACCCAAAATTAGTTGCTACCCAAATATATGTAAATAACCCGTTGCATATATTTTTCGCAACAAAGAAAAAATCTCCAAAAAAACTCAAATTTTCACTAATCTCTGCTGCACAAATAAACTCCGCCCATAACTCTAGGTAAAAAACTAAAACTCAATAAAAATTAGTTTTTTCCGTGACCCAGGAAAGAAAATCACAAAAATTTAAACACCCTAATACACACTTCTTTAAAACTAAGACTTCACTCAATACACAAATTAGAACTCGAGTAAAATAATTGCAACTCAAAGCAATTATAGCTCCACCCACTCTCCTTTTATTTCTACACGCCATATACACATATTTATATACATACCCACACACTTGTACTTAGAAGCGCTAAGACAAGTAATTTCCCACCCTCAACACAAAAGCCGCTCATATCCACTTGTTTGTGCAAATTCCGCTACATAAATAGCACAGTGGGCCTGAGCACATAAAATTTTGAGTAAAATTACCGTGGGAAAAACTCTCGAAATCGAAGAACATAGACTCAAATTTCAAGATGACTGATAAACAGGAGAAACCCAAGACCCTACTGCCACAGGCAGGACCCGTTACCCGGTCAAGATCCCAGTCCGAGGAGGAATATGGACCTTTTGGAAAAAAATTCCTATTCGAAATAAATCTGCGAAAAATGGTGGAACATAGCAGAGACGGACCACTCCGAGACCAGTCTCAAACTGTATCTCGATGAACTCAACAAACGTGTAGACGCAGTGGAATCAGCATATGAAGCAGCACATCTCAACATACCGGAGGAAAGATCCAGGGCGGCATGCGAGGAAACATACGACACATCACTGGACACGGCAATGAGCACCAAACTCAGGATTATCGAGATGATTAACACCCTGCAGCCTATTCAACTCAACGTTAACCCAACACAACGGATCCATACCCCCTCGCAACAAGAACCCTATCTCAAAGTCCCCGCATGTGACACGGAGGTCTTCTATGGCGGTTATGAAGACTGGCCGTCATTCCGGGACATGTTCACTGCGGTCTACATTAATCACCCAAAATTATCTCAGGCCCAAAAACTCTATCACCTGAGAGCAAAAACTCGAGGCAAAGCAGCTCTGATCATTAAAAAATACCCACTCAATGATCAAAATTTCGAGTTGGCATGGGGAGCACTCAAATCCCGATACGAGAATCGGAGAATTCTCGTAGATAACCAATTAAAGACCCTATTTAATATGCCCACAGTTTATTCTGAAAATGGTGAAAGAATTCAAGAAATTCAAACCACCATAAATAACTGTATCTCGACCCTAAATGCGAGCGATGTCTCAACTGATAACTGGGACCCCATCCTCGTATTCTTATGCTCATCGAAACTACCTGATGAAACCCTTGCACTCTGGGAACAATCACTCGATTCCAGAAAAGAGCTACCACTTTGGTCGGAGATGGACAAATTTCTCACGACTAGGTACGAAGTGGTAGAGCGACTCGGCACATATAGACCCAATAAACCCCGTAACTCAAACTCAAGCTTCAACCACAGATCTTCGACGCCCCAAAACCAGCCGAATTTCAGGAATAAGACCCAAACATTCCATGTGGATTCAAAGAGGCAACCCTCATGCAAACTCTGTAATCTGAATCACTCATTAATGAGCTGCATAAAATTCAGAGATCTCTCGACTCAAGAGCGAAGCAAATTCGTAAAAGAAAACAATTATTGCACAAATTGTTTAGCTTGCTCGCATTTGGAAAGAGATTGTCGTAGCAATTTCACATGCGTCTATTGCCAAAAACGACATCACTCTCTACTCCATTTCCAAGCAAAACCCCATACTCAAAACCCGGTACAGAGGCAACAAAGTAGCAAGGCGTATACCACACCCCACGTGGCGCCACCCACAGTTGAAGACCCAGACAGGCCATGAACCTCAAAAGATGCCAGTCGAACCCAATCAAAGCAAAACCCTAGTGCGAAAAACACAACATTGACCCACTTTGCGAGTAGTAGCGAAACTACTCTTTTACCCACAGCTTTGGTCACAGTGTCAGCTCACGGCGAGTATCACAAAATTCGTGCACTGATAGACCAAGGCTCCGAAAAAACCTTTGTAGCCTCAAGAATACAGGCACTCTTACAACTACCGACCAAAGAAACCCATTATAAAATATCCGGAATGGGAGGTTCGGTAGTTCAAAACTCAAATAGGATCTGCGAGATAACCCTCTGCTCGTCTGATCTAAAGACCCAAATAAATACCCAGGCAATTTTACTGCCAAAATTGACTCACTTCCTGCCTAGCGTTAAAGTGTCGACAGTAAATTTGAAGGAATTTGCAACATTGCCACTCGCTGACCCTCAATGTTTCACTCCCTCGAAAATTGACATGGTTATAGGCAGCGATCTCACCCCACAAGTACTACTCCACGGACTACATTCCGATGTAAGTGGTTCTTTATTAGCCCAAAATACTATATTTGGGTGGATACTCAGCGGACCCATTAAAGAGACTGTAAATACATTCTCAACTCAAGTACTCGAGAGTCCGGATGATACTCTCAGTACAATACTCCAGCAGTTCTGGCGACAGGAAGAGCTACCCATGACTCAAGCTATTTCGGAAGATGACAAATTTTGCGAGGAACTCTACCGCAAAACCACCCACCGCCAAGAAGATGGTAGATATGTTGTGAAACTACCATTCAAAAGGGAATTTCCAAGCACACTCGCCCTGGGACATTCGCGAATTGCTGCACAACAACAATACCTCAGCGTTGAGAGATCCCTTGAAAAAAACCCCGAGCTGAGAGAAAAATACTCTGAGGTTTTGGAAGAATATATCACCCTTAACCATATGGAGGCAACCTCATCCCGCGAGGTAATCGATAAAGGAAAGTATCTTTCCTTCTATCTCCCCCATCATGCTGTCTTAAAACCCGACAGCAAAACAACAAAGGTGCGCGTTGTCTTCAACGCATCTAGAACCACTCATTCTGGAAACTCCTTGAATGACGCTCTACACTCAGGCCCTATACTCCAAAACGACTTAATGCTCGTCCTACTCAAATGGCGATTTTTTAAGTATGTATTCAATGGCGACATCGAAAAGATGTATCGCCAAATTCTCGTTCACGAAGAGGATCAGGATTTTCAAAGAATTCTCTTCCGAAGATCCCCACAGCAGCCAATGGAGGACTTCAAATTAAAGACAGTGACGTTTGGCGTCAACTGTGCCCCGTATCTCGCGATACGTACTCTGCATCAACTCGCAGAAGACACAAAGCCCACCCACCCACTCGCCCATGATATATTGCTACACGAAACCTACGTAGACGATATACTTTCGGGCGCACACAGTATACAGTCCGCGCACGACTCTCTAAACCAGGTTATCGAAGCGTTGAAATCAGCCGGCTTTCCACTCAAGAAAATAACGGCAAATCACTCAGAATTATTGCAATCCATTCCAGAATCTGATCTCCTAGATGCAGATTTTCTCAAATTTCACGATGCCAGCTCAACAAAGACTCTCGGCATAAAATGGAATGCCATAAACGACTCTTTCTCATACTCTTACGACCCTCTACCTGCAGCAAACTCTAACACAAAGAGGCAAATTTTATCGGCGGTTGCGAAATTGTTTGACCCGGCAGGGTGGCTATCGCCAATAATTATACGAGCCAAGACTCTCCTCCAGGAACTCTGGTTAGAAGGAACAGATTGGGACGAACAAGTCAAACCCAGCGCGTTCCACAAATGGAATACATTTCGCGAAAATCCCTCGATGGGTTGAATTTTCACCCAATAAACCCTTTCAGATGCATGGATTCTCAGATGCATCCGAAAAAGCATTCTGCGCTTGTGTGTACCTGCGAGTGCAGAATAGCGATAACACATTCTCAACTCACTTACTCGTGGCGAAAAGCAAAGTGGCTCCATTGAAAACCGTGAGCCTGCCGCGTCTAGAACTCTGTGGAGCAGTACTACTCACCAAATTGGTAAAACAAATTCGCTCCCACCTAACCCTACCTCCACATGACCTGTTGCTCTGGTCGGACTCCGCCATCGTACTAGCATGGCTGGAAAAACCCCCACACACTTGGAAGACCTACGTGGCAAATAGAACCTCACAAATTCTGGAGAACGTGAGTAACGCCACTTGGAGACACGTACCCAGTGGAGATAATCCAGCAGATCTTGGCACCCGTGGATGCACACCCAAAGATCTAGCCGAATGCTCCCTTTGGTGGAAGGGCCCAGAGTGGTTGGCCAAATCCCCAACGTCCTGGCCGAAACCAGTGACACAAACCCCTACTCCACCGGAACAAAAGCGCACTCAAGCATTTCATGCGGCAGATAGGCCTGATCTACTCGAACGCTTTTCTTCCTACTCAAGAGCTCTACGAGTCCTTGCTTATATGTACCGTTTTATAAACAGGGCACAAGGACTCGATACTCTAAAAACGATCACGCTAACCCATGAAGAAGTGCATCAGGCAAAGGTTCGTTTGATCGTGTTGACGCAACAGAAATATTTCTCTGCCGAAATCGCGGATCTACAGTCCAACAAACCACTCCACAAAAAGAGTTCACTATTAACTCTGAACCCTGTGCTAGACGAAACAGGCATAATGCGAGTGAATGGTCGGCTCGCAAAGGCCAATCTTAGTTACAACGAGCGATATCCCATTATTATTCCCGATAATTCTCGTTTTTGCTCTTTACTCTTAGAGTTTGTTCACTCTACCTTGTTGCATGCCGAAAAACAACTGATGATCCGCATGATACAACAGGAATACTGCATCCCTAGACTCAAACAAAAGGTGAAGAAGTGCATATTTCATTGTAAGACGTGCACTATCTATAAACAACAGGCTAAATCTCAAATAATGGCCGCACTCCCTCCGGAAAGGTCCACATACTCTCTCCCATTTCACACGACCGGTATCGACTTTGCTGGACCTTTTCTAGTTAAAACATCAATCTTACGGAAGGCATCTTACTCCAAGGCATACGTTTGTGTGTTCGTATGTTTCTCAACAAAAGCGGTCCATCTTGAAGTCTGCTCAGATCTGACGACCGCTGCGTTTAAAGCAGCATTTGCGCGGTTTGTTAGTCGTCGTGGACTCCCACACAAAATAATGTCAGACAATGGAAAAACCTTTATTGGAGCAAGTCGTGCCATTCAAAAGGAGCTTTCTTCTTTTCTCAAGGCAGCCGCAACTGACATAGCTCAAAAATATGCTACTCATGGACTGTCCTGGCAATTCATCCCACCATATGCTCCTCACATGGGCGGACTATGGGAAGCGGCAGTTAAAAGCTTTAAAACCCATTTCCTTAAAGTTGCAGGCGGTCAAAAATTCACATTTGAAGAATTTACTACCCTACTCACTCGAATCGAAGCGGTTCTCAACTCTAGACCGCTATCTCCGATGTCGCAAGATCCAAGTGATTTACTCGCTCTAACTCCTGGACATTTCCTCCGTGGTGCTCCACTACTCGCGTTACCCGAACCCAACTCCGAGAATCTTTCGCTCATCAACAAATGGCAAAAATTACAAGTTCTACACCATCAATTTAGTACGCGCTGGAAAAACGAATATCTCAAAGAACTTCATAAGCGTACTAAATGGAAAACGCAGCATCCAAACATCAAAGAAGGTGATTTAGTCGTCGTTAAGGATGACCTTTTCCCCCCGAATGAGTGGCGACTCGGACGCGTTACTCGTCTCCATCCCGGCTCGGACGAAAAGGTTCGAGTGGTAGATGTCCGCACTCAAAGCGGAATATACACACGACCCATTGCAAAACTTTGCGCACTTCCCCCAGCCGAATAAGATCTCCACCCTCACTCTACAAATCTCTCCGTAGCATGTAAACTCTAGGATATCCATCAGACCCTACTGTTAGCACCCGTACTCACCTCATAAAATCCTTATCTTTATATTCTCATTACAGACGCTACGAGAGTTTCAGCACTTGTCGGCTCTGTTGCCAAAAACACTCGTTGCGCTATTGCAACGCCTTTATGGCTATGACCCCGGACGAACGCTATGAGTCGGTGCGGGCTCATAAATATTGTATAAACTGTTTGGCAACCTCCCACGTAACGGGCGCATGCGACTCCCCGGACAGTTGCCACAAATGCGGCCTTGCACACCACACGCTGCTACATAGACAGCAAGAGAAACCTCCGAAAAGGCAGAAGAATAGACGCAGTGTAATCAAACCGAAGGAGAAACCCACTACTCGCCGAGTGGTTACTGAAGAACCCAAGAAGAAGAAGAGGGGAGAACGTAAGGATACTCAGCGGCGTTTGAAGACCCTGTTCTCCACAGCAGTGTCCACCTTGGCAGAGATGCAGGAGTTGCTGCTTCCCTCATCGGAGCAGGCCGGCCGCCATGTTGGAGACATGAACTCCAATTTGATTGAATTTTAAAACAAAATTTTCCCTAATTACTCAATTACAATTTAATAAATGAATTTACACTTATATACTTACCTTAGAATAACTTATCTTGTAAAATTTAACTTAAATCATTTTGCTAAACCACATATGTACTTACCTTAAATTCCTTAAATCTACTTACATCATTTTGCCAAAATACTTACCTTTGTTAAAATACCCTAAATAAACTAAATACTTAAATTTACTTAAATTAATTTGCAAAAAAATACTTACGATTCCCGCACCCTGTAAACAAAAAATTTTATAATTTGCTCATTTTTTACCATTTATTTACTTACCGTTTGCTCTATTTTGTACATTTTACATACATATATACATACTTGCTTACCGTTTCCTTGCTGTGCAGGAGACTTAGAAAATTGTTAAGTTCAGTTCGTTTACAACTGTCCGCCTCGCTACTTACCCTTCTGAGTGAATTAAAGTGTTAATTATCGAAGAAAATAGTGGTTTTATTTAGTTGACCCTAGTGACCCTACACCCTATCTTAACCCGATTAGAAACAGTTTTAATTGTTATTTATTTTAATTTTTGTTTTATTATATTCACCAAAAACAATCAAATGGAATTTGTTTTTATTATATTCACCAAAAACAATCAAATTCCACCGACTCCGGTAACGCTTTTTATTTAAATATATAGAAAAGTATTTCTTGTTAAGCGACATCTTTTCTTTTAGGTGACAATCGAAAGAGCTTTTTCTTCTCTTAAATAAATACTAACCGAAACCAGGAATCGTTAATGTGAAAATATATTACTCGTTAAATTAAATCCGTCATATTTAGATAATGCTATTAACAATTTACTACTATTTAAAAATAAAATATGGACTAAATTTTTTAATATTAAAATGATGTACATATTAATTTAACTTGGTATTATTATTTTGCACAGCAATGTATTTATGCACTTATGTTTACCTTGTTGCAAAAAACAATAAATTGGAGTTATATATTTAAACATAAAATCTGCCATTTTTATACAAGTTTAGTAAAAGTATTTATGTTTTATTAATTTTTTAATAAATAAGAAAATAGTAAGAGGGTTCATTTACACTTAAAAAAGTGGCGTAAAACTTCTTAACTTCATAAATATGTCACTTTTCATACAAGTTAACGAGCTTTAATATGGTTAATATGCTTTACGGGGCTGTTATAAGCTTACATGAGACCCCCTAGTATTTTATTATATTACTAGCAGATCTGGTAGACGTTGTATTAAAATTTGAATTGCCTACATTTAACAAATTGTACTCTCCTCCTTTTCCTTTTTATTTTTCTTTCCACTTTTGATTTTCCACTACCACCATATCCCGTCAGTTCTTTTTACCTTCTTCCTTTTCCTCTAACATCCCTACTTCCCAAATTTTCTATTCCACTTCCCTATGTCCGTTTCCTGGATCTTAACTACCTCCTCAACAATTTTTAGCCAAATCGGTCCAGCAGTACTTGAGTTATAAATAGTGTGATGTCTGTAGTGTGATGTACAGCAAAGTCATGTGCTTTACAAATTTTTCAGCATTTTCGAGCTTTGGGCATCACGATTTTAGGTGTCCGATGCAGTAGGTAAAAACTATGCGAAATCTGACCATGTTAATTTAAAGATGAATAGCCTAAACCCGTTTATCGGAAAAATGTATTGTGTGGGGCCTATACGATATATTTGTTCAATATTGATATTGATTTTCACTACGCACATTACGTATTGTGACGAATTCGTTGATTCCTTGATTATTAATCCTGGGTTCGATCACTATAAAGTCAAATAAACGCACGCACAGACAATGCAACTAATAGCTAGGTTTATTTACTAGTAATAAACGCAATACAATTTTAAGAGTTTGGAAACTTTACCGTAGTTCACTGAACGACACTTCGAAATAAACTGATCAACCTGCCTTGCTTGGTCACTGCCTTATATAGTCCGACAGGGTGCTTGCCTACGCACCGAAAACTTTCTTGGTTGTTCGTTCTTCGTGTTCTCGCAGGGTCGGTGCTATTTATTGAGATCTCTTCTTTCCTTGTATTCGAAAACATACGCGCCATTTACGGCATCTCTCTTCCTCTTCTTAGGTACACGCTTGCATGCATAAGAGTAGCCATCGTCATATTTGTTGTGTCTAACTAGTGTTGGGAATGTTATTGAGTTAGGGATGGTACATGCTTGAGAATAATCGCCACAGTATGAATGTGTACTGTAGCTGCCAAATTGTGTGTTCCTCGCTATTAAAATGCAAAGAGTTATAGCCCAAAACCCATGTATCGGAACTATCGATTATATGGAAGCTATAGGGTACGTTGGTCCGATATGGCAGATTTTCAGTGACCACATTGTGTATTTGATATTTACCAAACCAGCAAAATTTTACGTTCCTAGCTTCTTAAATGCAAGGGTTATAGGCCAAGCCCAGTTTATCGAGACAATCGATTGTATGGGAGCTATGCGTTGTATTAGTCTGATTAATATATTACAAAATGGCGGCGCCAAAACAAGTTTAAGCGGGATATCTGTAAAACTCAGAGACTAGTTTGACAGACGGACGGACATGCCGAAGTCGACTCAGATCCTAGCCCTGATCGTTTCGGTATACTTATTGGTGGGTATGTCTCTTCATCTTACAAATATCGGACCAAAGTTATAATACCATTTCATGTTCATGGAAGGTATAAAAATATAATTAAATTAAATTAATTAAAGGAAAGGTAACGGAAAAGAAGGATAAGGAAAAGGAAAGGAAAGAAAAGAAAAGAAAAGAAAAGAAAAGAAAAGAAAAGAAAAGAAAAGAAGAGAAAAAGAAAGGAAAGAGAAGAAAGGGAAGGAAAGGTTGTCAAAATAAAAGAGAGCATACGAAATAAAAGAAGATTAAATTGAAGCATAAAAAAAGTACTAAAATGTTAAAGAAAAGTACGGAAATGAAATACTTTACTTTAGTTTACTTTACTTAAATTTACTTTACTTTACTTTACTTTATTTTGCTTTGCTTTACTTTACTTTACTTTACTTTACTTTGCCAAAACGAGGGCTGTTTTAAGTTTAGCATTTCCAAAATTTTTTTTTGTTAAGTATTTTAATTTGGATTTTTTTTTAGTTTTCGTATATTTTTTGCATGGGTTACTGCATTTGTTAAATTTTTTGTATGTTTTCTTATTAACTGCTTTATTAAATTTTTGGATTTTTATGAACTTTTCGTAATTTTTGCATACTTTCTCAAGTTAAATTATAAAGGTATTCTTTGTTTTTACACACTTTAGTAAAAACGACGAAGGCCTTGCCTGACACACATCCACGTTAACCTAATTATTTACAATTATTTACAATTATTTATTTTATTTTAATGTGGTATGCATATAAAGTTTTAGTTACAGTTTAATTATAGAATGCAGGCTAGGGCGGGGCTAGTTGAGCAATTTTTCACTTGAGCGGATATAGCTTCTCAATGCTAAGTCTCAGTCAGTTGTTGTGTGGCTTGATGGATTAGTAATTTATCCCTTAGCAAAAGTGTCTACAGTAATTTTTTTGTAACAAGTCGAATTTAAGAGCTACAGCTGTTTAAATGCACCACGTCAAGTACGCTCAATGTACCCCATAGGTGAGGTAAGTTGAGCAAGGGTAGGTGGAAGTTGAGCACTAAAAATGTCTAACCAAACCATGGGTTCAATGTTGACTAGAGATGAAGTAAAATATGTGTTTGACAATTAGCTCTTTATTTATAGTCTTTTAGTGACAGAACAACAAAACTTAAAGTAATTGTCTTTTGGATAATTAACAGAAAATAGAATAGAACATCAACGTATCTTAAGACAACTTCAGGATTAAAGTCAGTCTTTCTGTTTAATATCAGACTTAAATATCTTGTTGTCACTGTTGCAATTGACA
The DNA here is from genome assembly GCA_949987695.1 of Merzomyia westermanni. Taxonomy (NCBI): domain Eukaryota; kingdom Metazoa; phylum Arthropoda; class Insecta; order Diptera; family Tephritidae; genus Merzomyia; species Merzomyia westermanni. Next base: position 112,193,718 of record OX465290.1, on the reverse strand, counting down.
CAAACGAAAGTAAGATCAACACCTGGAACACATTTTGTATGTGCTTATTCCCTGCAAGCAACTATAGCTCAACTAACCCCAACCCGGAATTTTAAAACAAAAGCGAGGTTATAAAAAAATCGTTAGAATTATACCCAGAACCTCTCTACATATCAAAAGTACAATAATTCTCTGGAAGACTAACACTTACCTGATTGAAAACAGAAAACAATTGACTAATACAGACGAAAACTTGCGATAAACGACGTTTTTACTTTTTGGTCACAAAATAAACAAAACGCACGGGCACTTCACTCGCTCGTCCAGCGGCCACTAGCGATGGCGTGGTGATTACCCCTCCCGCGACTCCTTCTTTCCGCCATATGATGCCTATGCGTACGATGAATAGTTTGCAAAATATTTTGATTGCCCAAGTTGCCCCTATGCTCAACTGGCCCCGCCCTACCCTACCGATGTAATATGTACACCTATTTTATGGATGAAAATTAACGTTAAATTTATCAGTAAATGAAAAAAAAAACTTTTAACCTCGTTTCGTTTATCAATTAACAAATACAAATATTTATCAAAAATATTAAATTTTTTTTGAATATTTAAATTATTTCTAAATTATAATTGTGTGAGATGAGTCGGAAAAGAGTGGTCGAATAAGTGCGGAATGATTTGGTGGATAGTGCATATCTTCCAATTTTATAATTGAAAATTACCATTTATGAAACAAAAAAGAGTAATTTGTTGCGGAAGCACGAACAACAATTTCTTCCGTTCCAGGAGCAGAACAAGTCACCAGAATCTGAGGATGATAGCAATTTACTGAACACACGAATGATCCAAATAGGGCAATCTGATTCAGACATACCAAGTACAACCGAAGCATTTGCTATAATTGAAAATTTCAATTAAACTTGTAACTTAAACACAAGTTAGCGTGTAGAGCGCGCTATTTCGGCCTTAAAATATATTACAAATTATAACAGATCGGCTCTGAGCGATGATCTTGGGTCCATTTGGTACTTCGTAATAAGTACCTTTGTTTTTGTTTTTAACAAAGGAAATTCAAAAAACGTGGGGGCTAAATTACATACGTACAAATTTTCACTTTTTAAAAAGACAAAAAATATATTGCTTGGAATCCATTCGCAATTTAACTAAACACCTATATCAGGATTTTGTCCAAAAACATTGTTTTCAGAGATCTGCATGTGTTCAGATTTTATGATCAAGCAAACTTTCCCACATTCAAAATTCTATATCTTTGGTTCCACTCGCCGGATCTTAGTGATTTTATTTGTTCACTTTATAAATGCGTTATAGAAATATTTGATTTTATAAAATCAAATTAATGAATGAAAAATAAATTTTTTAAAAGGAATTATTACATACTCGCCACCAACTGGTGCTAATCGGATGCACAGCAGGGCAGTTGGGGGCCATACTTGTACCAACAACGCTGGAGTCTGACCTATATTGAATTAAAATTAAATATACTTTCTACGGGGTAGGCTTTAGGCCTATTTGAACCATTTCAAGTATTTGGGTACATTGCAATCACTGTTTTCATTGTTTTGGAAGTTTTTTAGTAATTGCACGCCAAAGTAAAGAATTACACCGTATGCTAGTTTTGCAAAACTTTCTGCTGATTAGTGTCGAATAGGTGACAATATTTATCTTCCGACACCGGATTATTGATAGCGATACAGAACGCCAAGCACGAAGGATCCCGAGGAGCAAATGCGTGGAGTTTGCGCATTCACGATAAAAAAATATTTAAAAAACACTGCAGCTGCAAAGAAAACTACGCAAATTTTTTTTTTTTTTTCAAGATTACTTTGCTAAAAAAATATGGGTTGACCAAGATATAGTAACCGATTCTGCGAGTTTTTTCCCGTCAAACCCGTGTGTTCGGATTTTACGAAAAGAATTCTATAAGGATGTTTATATTTAAATCAAAAATAAGTTTGTAAAATTGTTTTATCCTTGTTCTACGAAACAACTGTAGTGCCTGTTTTACTACAAATTAAGCTGATTTCTTCTGCGATATGTATACGTACGATTAAATTTAAAAATAAGTTTTGCATACCAAACATTTTATGAATTAAACAAAAGAATACTGCTCGCGTTTAGTACTGCCTTATAATGCAACCCAGATTTTTTTATACAGAGTTTATTATCATTTAGCGGGTATAGACTTGCACTTTCTCATAATAGAATTGAAACTTGTCAGTGAGAACTGAACATTTTTTTTGTAAAGCACACGAAATGTGAATTCAAAATAAAATTTCATTTTTAAAATAAAGTGTTATGTTTCTTTCCTCGAATGGTTCCATTTTTAATTTGCCTTTGGCTTTTTTGTACTATTTCATAGCTACAAATATTTGAACTAGTTCTAAAGGAACCACTTTTAATTGGATTCGAAGTGGTTATTCTTACACCAGCTCTAGACTATGGATTTCCGAACCATCTCTGGTGGGTGGGAGGAAGGTAATTGCCACTAGGACATCACAATGTTAAGTGTCAGTTGAAAGCATTGCGTGGGGATAGACGGAGAACCAGTACCTCCTCTTAATGCGATAGTTCTACGCTAGTTTTGAGATAGCGTCATTAACGGCAGGGTTGTAGTTAGCTTGGCAGTGTATGCATATAACAGGCTCGCGTTGGCTGTATTCCATTAGTGGCACGTATTGTAGCCAATCTGCTCAAGGCGACCCAAGAAATTAGTTAATATTTTTGAACTACAAAAGACTCCACCTTGACATAAAATGGGTTTTTTGAGATGAAAGTGCAGCACATATTAATGAAAATGTAATAATTCTTCAAAAAATTAATTTTTTATTCATTATTTTGATTTAATAACAAAACTATTTCTTTAACGCAGAAAATATTGTTACCTTCAAAATAAAACAAAAACAAGTAAGGAAGCCTAAGTTCAGGTGGAACCGAACATTATATACACAGGTCAATTTTAATACTTTTTAGTTCGTATTATAATAAAAATACATCTGTTATGAGTTTTGAGGGGTTAATTTATTTATTTGTATATAAATAGCTTCCCTACCAAAAACTGCTAACCACACTTTTTCAATATACCAATACATGCACATTTGATATTTGAAAACTTTGAGTTCAAATAGGCAAACGGACAGACGGACATAAATCAACTCAGCTCATCGTTCTGAGCATTTCAGTATACTTATGGAAGGGCCCACCCCTTCTCATACTTACAAACATTGCATGTTCATGAAAGGTATTAACTACTTGCCCGGATATTTTGCTTGTGTGTTATTCGATTTGCCTAATTTTTGCCAACCAATTTTAACTGACCAATTTTCATTGAAATAGCTGGTTTAAATTACAAGCAATCGCCTTTGAAAATAGCAGAGCTTTTGTGCTGAAAAGTGGCGGCGCCAGGAATACTTCCCCAAAATCGACAAAAAAAATTTTGCAGTCGAGTTTTGCTTAAAAAGCTTATTATGTGTGCAATATATTATTGATATTGTTTGCATAGCACTGTGGAACAAATTCAGGTTAGCAAAAGTTAGGTCGATTCTGACAGTGAGTGGTGAAAATAGAGGCTAAATTAGAAGACCCGTATCGCGGCATTTGTCTATGTTAGTTCGATTTTTTTTAATCGAACTTCGAACTTTGCAGTCAAATGCCGATTTTCAGCATATTGTTTGTATGGTTTTTTGGCTATAACTCGTCGACTAATTGATATTTTTTCAATCTGTTAAAGCCAAATTATTGCTAGAGACCTGTGCAACAATATAAATTAATTTAAAAATTTTTGTAGTGCTTATGAAGCAAAATGTTGGAAATTTTTTTTTCATGCTTTTTGAACATATTTTCCGCAAAACTAAGAAATTATAAAAATACGGGAAAAAATATAATTTTGAAATGTTAGTTATGAAAAGTTTGAAGTAATAAATTAAATAAATTAAATTAATTATTTGGCCAGTTGCCGTTTAGCAGGCGGCTGTGGAGCAACATCACTGCTCTCTCTAATATCTTGGTCATCGTCATCATCACCAGAAAGGTCGATAAATTCGTCCAACTGATATTCTGGAATTTCATCTTTGTCTTCCCCTTCTTCCTCTTTTTCCTCGTCTTTCTCTTCTTCAAAGGTGTTTTTATACCACCAACAAATTTCAGCGAGTATTGCATCTGGAGATTTCATTCCTCTGTACCTAAAACGAAAATAGTTTTCAATCGTTCACATGTTTAAATTGTGCACACTGACAAAGATATTAGAAAAATCTAGTTACCTTATTTCAAATAGAAGCGCAGTTTGGTGATAACGTCCGCCTTGCTCATCAGATTCAGTTGGCAACTGTTGAGCGAGTTGATCAAGATGCTGATGCAAGAGTTGAATTTTGTACGACATATTAACCCCAATTTCATCGAAAGCTGCCAACATATTTGCAACAGATTCCCTGTAGTTGTCTTTGCGTTCTTTACCCAAAAGTCTTTAATGACTGCTTTCAATGCGAGCCATGCATTTAATTCTCGGTCTGTCAGAACTTGGTCAAAGTCTTGACGACTCATTGGTTTCCGTATGTCGGGACCCCTAACAACCCCTTCCTGAATTTTGGCGTTACTTAGTCCTGGGAAAATGTCTTTTAAGCGGTTGAATACTGCTGGTCTTTTTGCAATACACTTCAAAAAATTTTTAGCAATGTCAAGTTTAATGTGGAGCAACGGCAACAAAATTTTCATTTCAGGAACAAGCCTATTGTTTTTAGGCCATTTCCGTCCAATTCGACTATTCCAGTTATGCTGTTTGTACTGGTTTCTTTCTCTAATACCTTCTCCGTATCGTGAATCCCAATCGCGCAAAAAACGCGGATATTTTGGACGGCCAGATGCTGTTAAGCCTGTAATCAATGAAATTATTTTGAGGTCGCAGCAAATGCGCCACTGGTGTTCGTTATATTTGACTACTTCCAGAATGTGTTTCAAATTATCGAGATTTTCACTAGTGTTAGTGCTATACGCAATTGGAACAGAAGGCAATCTATTCGTCTTGTGCAAAAGCACAACTTTTAAGCTGATTAGTGAACTATCGATGAATAAACGCCAATTATAGGTTAACCCTATCGTCTCCATTAACTTTTCGATATCGTTGCAATAAGCGAAATTTTTTGCATCATTCACATTGAAGAACTTTTCTAACTCTTTTTGGCGTTTCCGATATGCTGTTACTTTGGTACCTTTCGCCAGCAAATTATTTCCTTTCAAAAATGAATTCTTCTGAGTCAAACACAAAATTGCAACAATTGCATCCAATTGCTTTTGTGTGGCTAGGATTGGGTCTTTGATGTTTGTTGTTGTTGTTGTTGTGGTAACGACAAAAACACTCCCCGAAGGTTTTGGGGAGTGTTGTCGAATTAACAGGCCTTGGCCGGATTTGAACCCGGTACGCTCCGGTACTCCCTTGCGGTACTGTACGACTGTCGTGGTAGCGATTTATGACCAGTGAAATCTTCTAGGTCATGTCACCCCTCCTTCCGTAAGGAAGGATAAGGTGGGTAATGAGAGGTGAGAAGCATCATATCCGTAGATCAACCATCGAGTTGCACGTCATTACCTTTGTGCATATTAGTCGCCTTTTACGACCGGTATGTCTACCTCGGGCATATTCTAAACCCCTAACCCGCAGGGTTATCCTTTGATGTTTCATAGGATGTACTTTCACCAGGGTCGTATTCTGAGAATAAATGCATGGATATAGCAGCGGCGGTTGTAGTACTGATATCTGTTGGAAGATCAATACTTCGGTATGTTGGTACTGGAACGAATTCTGAGTGCGGTAATGGTAATTGAACACTTGGCACTGGTACATCAGTTTTATTCTTTCCTTTCCTTCTATTCAAAGTTTTATGGTAGTTGATACATCCATAGCAATTTTCTTGTTGATGCGGGCTGTTGTCTAACCACATCATTGGTATACCAAAGGCTTCTTCTTTTCACTTTTCCCTTGCATAACACTTGAATAACAATTAAATCTAACCTTTTTAGGGGCATAGTTTACGTCAGTGATAAACTCTTGCGAGAAATATTGTTTATAGGCTTCCAAAAAACAAGCACTCGCATTGCCACATTTTTCATCGCTTGCTATGAAACTTCCACAAACATTACAAAAATGGTCCATTTTAAATTTTGGTTCCGACATTTTTGTTTTGTTATTTTTATGAAACCGATGCACTTAACTTAAATCACTCGTAAAATGAAATAAGTTCCAAAAAAATTAATAGCGAATTTTATCACGACCGAGCTTCGGCTGAGTTTCTAGTCTTAACTTGTACGAAATAAATAAAAATCGCTACGTGCGGTGGTTGGAAACAAAAAAGAGCAAGACGAGGAAGAAGGGGAAGAAATTTATTGCATTTGACTGCAAAGTTCGAAAGTCGATTAAAAAAAATTTTAACTAACATAAACAAACGAAGCGATACGGGTCTTCTAATTTAGCTTCCATTTTCACCCCTCACTCACAGAATCGACCTAACTTTTGCTAACCTGAATTTGTTCCAAAGTGTAGTTATAGAAATATCGGTGTTCATATTTTACAAAAAAAATTTCAGAATTATGTTACAAAACTAGGCGTGGCCGTGGATCGATTTCGCCCATTTTAACAACAAACCGTTACCTTTATGTATTCAACATTTTCGCCAAATATCGTTTCGATAAATCAATTTGTGCCGGAGTTATGGCATAAAAAGTTTTGTGGAATAATCCACCACAAAAGGGGCGGGGCTACGCCAAGTGAAATAGAAATGATATAAAGCTATTGTACGCAAAGTTATTGCCTATTAAATATATCTATGATCCTTTCCAAAATCTTTCGTATAAAAGTGGGCGTGGACCTTAACCTATTTCGCCAATTTTTTTCCGGAACATTCCTTATATTAATATAAAAATGAGTGATGAATTTCGTTTCGATATCTTGAACGGTTTTTCATTTATGATTAATATTATTTCTAAATTTGACTTAATCAAAAGTGGGCGGAGCCACACCCATTTAAAAAAATTTTTTGGAAAATTTTTTTTCTGCCTTACCGTTAATGGTCACCCCAAATTTTATCCTCATAAGTGTATTATGTACTGAATAATCACTTTTTCGCATTTTCGAAAATATTCTATGTATAAAAAGTGGGCGTGGCTATCATCCGATTTCGCCTATTCGTAATAGCGCTCGAAGATGAGTGCCAAAGAACCTGCATACCAATTTCATTGAGATATCTCAAAATTTACTCAAGTTATCTTATTAACATACGGACGGGCGGACATGGCGTAATCAATTTCTCTTTTTCTTCTGATGATTTTGATATACGAGGTGTGTTCAAAAAGAATCGCGAATTTTGTGTTTTTTCAAAAATTATTTATTTATTCACGAATATCTATTTTGTCCCCTTCAAAGTAATCCCCATGATATATTATACGAGTATATAAGTCAATATCTTCTCGATCCGTTTATGCCGTTACATACTACCGTTAGGCGAATGAAGAGCTCAACCCCCATCACAGGAGGTAAGGAACTCGCGCAACCTAAACAAGACGGAATGAGTGAGGTCGAAGTTATGAATACTATCCATACATACTGGGACATACATTCTGAGGAAGCGATACGCTATATGAATTCTTGGAGAGTGTCGAGGAACCAGCAGAATTCTACCACATCCTCGCAAACCGACTCCTCCCAACTCTCCCCGAACTGTTGCGCAAAAATGCACTGCAATGGTACCGTATCCGCAAAACACCAAATACACAAGTGACCCGATTTTCGAGAAGAGGTACGGAAATTCTTTCTACCTAAGCGGCACTTCAACCATTTGGAGAAGACCATCCGCGAGAGAAAACAACAAGCCCGAAAAAAGGTTAAGCACTCTATCCTCGAGCTACAGACTGTCATTTGCCAACATCCAACCATGTGCAAGGAGGAGCACCTGGATCGTATCTACGACGGTTTGCGCGTAGAATACCGCCTCTTTGTCAAGCGTGGCGAATTCAGGACCATCGAGAAGTTAATGAAATTGACAGAGGAGTATGAAGTGCTCAAACGTGAGGAAGCCAAGCAAGGAAAAGTGGTAGGACATAGCTTACACCAAATGCAAGAAGAGTACGATAGCGAAGCGTGTTAATGGCGATGCAAGGAGCGCGGTCACCACCGGTTCCAATGAAGAGGGACCAGGAAAATTTTTTGCTCCAGATGCGGTCTGGACAACATAATGTCGTGGGATTACGCCTGCAATCGGGCCAACCAATCCAGTATCAAGGCTGCCACCAGCAACACAACCAGGACTATGCCGAGTAAGAGACAGAACCGGAACCAAGTACAATCCGCCCAGTCGAACTTGAATGAAACCACCCGTCCGCAAACTCAATTCACCTGACAAAGCGCTAGGAGCTGGCCGTTTTTACATTAAGGTTACCATCGAGGGCATGAGCGTGCGAGCGCTATTGCATACTGGCGCCACGCTGTCATACGTGGATGACTCAATAAGGAAAGAACACAAGGTCCAACCACAACTCGGGAAACGGATCTTGCAACTGGCGGACCAAACATGCGTCTACAGTTCGAAACCCTACCCTGCAAGGATATGGTGCAAGAGCAACCAACAAGCTGATTTCTGTCCTTCCAAACCTCGCGGTAAGAATGATCCTGGGAATGGAGTTCCTACGGGATAGGCAAACCATCCTTACGCTCGATGGTCAACGGCGAGATGCCATTTTGACCAGGAGAACGGACGAGCTCGCCAGGCTATGCACACTTATCTCGAGGGAGCACCTAACCGACCCCCAAAATGCTAAGCTGGAAAATTTTATAGCGTACCATAAACGCGTTTTAGTACCGGCCCAAGTACCGCTGCCGAACATGTGATCACACTGAAGCATAACCGATACCGTCCGCTCTCAATTGGTCCACCCGCACCTATGCACTGCTCTATCGCCTTCTCACTCTCCAGCTGCGGCTCGTCTAACGCCTTTAGGCCGTGTATGTATGTGTATGCTCGATCTTAATACACATATATTGTGCTATTAAGTAGAATAGTACATGTACATTTCTATCTAATAGTATTAGTTTCGCTTACCATGTCACTATCCAATAAACAATTAAGTAAGCTAGTTTATTCAGTGTGGCTTTCTGTTGACGAATGGTATTATTTCATAATCCACTTGCGCATATGAGATGCTTTTATTACAACACCATTGTATGGCAGCTGAGTTATCGATATCTCTAATGACGTATCTATCATTTGGCAAGACTTTATAAACTACGTACGGACCTTTACAGTTTTCACAGTGTAGTCGATATTTTTCATAACTGCAAATTTCTACTTTTTATACACTTTTGCAGGTTTGTTTCTCTGAAGTAAATAATTAAAATTCCTTTTCTGTGCTTTCTGAATTTCCTTTAAGGTATCGGATCTAATTTCCCTTAAACTGATAGTACTTGAGACTAGCTAATTTTCTAAATGTTCGCTGAGAAAGCCTATGGTAGACCCCCGTTGGCTAACTCCAAATAAGAGTTCAGATGGTGGGTACTTTGTGGATCTATCTTTAGAGTTATTTAACGAAAAATCCACTATGACTAACATTTTGCTTTAACCAGAGTGAGTCAACCACTCACTTTCGCCAGCATTCTTTAAAGTATTATTCACCCTCTCTACCTGTCCATTTGCCTGAGCTGAAGCAACTGCAATTTTCACATGCACAATTTTAATATTTGAAAAAAAAAGAAAAATAAAGTGAGCTAAAACCTGTTGTTCGGTCACTGATTATTCGTTTGGGTCTACCATAAATTGTAAAATACTTTTTTTAACATGATATTACTTCTTCCGTACTAGTTGGTTTAACTGCGAATAACTTTGCAAAGTAAATTCCTTCATACCTCTAAACCAGTAAAACTCTCGAATTTCTTCGTATGTCTTTTCGATACCTAAATGACCAATATTTTCATGAGCCAGATGCATTACATTAGATTCCATTTCCGATGGAAGGTATAATCAAAAAAACCTGATTTATTTTTCCGAAAAACTTCACCTCCCCGCAACTTGAAATGATTAACAGTTTCTGTTTCTAGACGATTTCGCAATTTTAAAATGTTTTCGTCTCTGTTCTGAGTTACACTTGATCTTTTCTAAAATACCTCATAAATCTTCCTCAAAATAATTATTATAATCTTCATCTATGGTTTTGCTGATTCCATTAGAGTGCGTCACATTTGACCGACCAGGGTGGGACAATTGTCCATCAACACATTGAGTGCCATGTCATACGTTTTAGTAACACTTAATACTTCATGGGGTTCCACGTGGTACGAATGTTCTTTTAATGTTTTCTTGGTAAAAATTTGGTGGGAGGAAGGGGCCGTATGTAGTCCAGGGGATGGGGCCGTGTGCAGAAGTCCACGAAAGCGGGGAAAGTTTCTGATCGCCAATCACCTGGAAATGGGCAGAGCGATTCTTTTGCATCCGGTTCAAACAGCTCACTACTTCCGGGCGCTTGCGCCCAAGTATACTCTGGGTAACCCCCGAACACCCGTTTGGTGGTGAGCTAAACATGAGAAGGCGACAACCTGGTAAGGCCACTCCGACATAATCGGTTTAGGCGCTGGCTGGGGGGGATTCAACCATCAGCGTCTGATCACCATGTGGTGCGGCTCCACGCGGCCGTCTGTCTTGGATCGAGTGGCTCGCTATACAACCGTGTAATTAAATTCAAACTCCCGCGAAATGGATTGTGCGTTGGGTTTGGGACCCACCACATAAACCAACGTTCCAATGAAATTCAACAACGGAGCCTAGGATATAAGAACCCCCTTTTTAGATGACAACACCCGCAAACGATATAAGGATTACGAGATGAGGGAATACACCTGGAATGTCCGTTCCCTTAATGGGGAAGCAGCAGCTGCCCGGCTGGTTGAGGTCCTGAGGAAAGCAAAAGCTGACATCACCCCCATACAAGAGATGCGATGGACGGGGAGAGGAAACAAGATCAAAACACTTCTACTGGAGTGGGCATGTAGACAAGCGCAGATTCAACGTGAGATTTGTGGTGTGAGAGAGACTCCGTCACCAAGCACTGCCGTTCACAACCGTGAACGAGCGTCTCACCGCAATCCGCATAAAACTATGATTTTTCACCATATCGTTTATCTGCGCTCAGGACGACATAGAAAGGGATGCATTCTACGAGCGCCTGGCAGACGCATACGAGCGCTGCCCCCGCCAAGATATCAAAGTCGTGCTTGGCGACTTTTACGCCGGGGTGGGTAAGGACCACGACCAGACTTCACCAAATGGATTCAGGCTGAACGACTTCGCAGGTGCCCGACAAATGGTCATATCCAGCACTAGGTTTATGCACAAGAAGATCCATCAGGCGACATGGCTGTCCCCCGATCGGAAAACACGCAACCAGATCGACCACGTTGTGATAGACGGACGGCATGCTTCCAGCGTTTTAGATGTTCGCACAATACGAGGACCTTACATCGACTCTGACCACAACCTAGTAGCAGCCAAGATTCGTACCCGCCTCTGTACGACAAAACAGGTGCAACAAAAAACGCAGGGAAAGCTGGACGTCGAAAAGCTGCAATCGCAACAGATCGCATCTCACACCTGCTCTCTGAGAGCACAATTCAACCTAATGGAATGCATGCGTAGTGGGTTCATATCTCAGGAGCACTCCGTACCGCAGCCGAAGAAGTAATTGGAACGACGAAGCCTACAAGGCAAGGCTGAGATCGAATGCAACGAGGAGTGTGTGTGAACACTACCGCGACTCGAAGAGGGAAGCGAGGCGGCTTTTCCGGGCGAAAAAAAGAGAGGCAGAAAAGCGTGAAATAAAGGAGCTTCAGATGCTGGCCAACGGGAATAACGCCCGAAAATTCTATCAAAAAATTCGGCGTATGACAGAAGGTTTTAAGCCCGGGGCAAACTCCTGTAAGAATAAGGACGGCGACCTGGTGGCCGATGTTCAGAGAGCACTTAGAACATGGAGGGATCACTTCGCTGCCCTGTTAAACGGAGAAACTGAGCAAGAAACCAGAGAAGATGCCGAACCCGAGCCCACAATCGAAGATGGTTTGGACCTTGAACAGCACCGCCAGCTCGGTCAGAATTGGAAAGGACCTCTCCGAGCCGTTCGGCCTTAACAGCCGTGCCATAACTTCTACTTACTGATGAACGAGAGCAAAACGAAGTACCTTCTGTCATCATGCAAAGAGTCAGCGCATTCGCGCCTTGGCAACCACGCCACTGTTGGCAGCAATAATTTCAAAATTGTAAAGGACTGCGTTTACTTTGGAACCAGCTATAACACCAACAATAATTTTAGTCTAGAAATCCGACGAAGAATTACTCTTGCAAACAAATGCTACTTCGGACTGAGTAGGCAATTGAAAAGTAAAGTCCTCTCTCGACGAACGGAAGTAACATTCTATAAGTCACTCATCGCACCCGTCCTGCTATATGGTGCAGAAGCGTGGACACTAACAACATCTGATGAGGCGGCTCGGGGAGTATTCGAGAAAAAGGTTCTTCGAAAGATTTGTGGACCTCTACGCGTTGGCGACGGCGAGTACCGAAGAAGATGCAATGATGAGCTGTATGAGCTCTACGCAGACGCCGACATGGTTCAGCGAATTAAAACACAGCGGCTTCTCTGGTTAGGCCACGTTGTGCGAATGAGCTATGATGATAAAGTCGAGAAGCTATTCTGTTGGGCACCCGCCGCTTGAAGCAGAGGAAGAGGGAGACCGACACTCGGCTGGAAGGACCAAGTGGAGACCAATTTGCGATCCAGCGGTATTTCAAATTGGCGTCAGTTGGCAAAACGAAGCAACGACTGGCGAGCTATGTTGGACGGTCAAAAATGGTTATATGACCATTCAAAGAAGAAAGAAGAAGTAAAAACTTGGTCCAACCTTCATAGAGCGAGGTGCTTTTTATATTTGGTAGTTTATTGGAGTGCATGTGGAAAAACCAGAGTAAAAGATACAAAAATATTAATATGAAGATTATTATACATTAGTTTTTAAGATGTACATATCGTGAAAATCAATCAAACCTGCAAAAAATGCAAATAGTCTAGGATGATTCGCAAAGGAGCATAAGACCCATGCCAGTTCTTATCTCTTTGTATGGGTTGAAGTGTTCCATTTTGTTTGAGGATGTGCTATGAAGATACTAACTGGTCTCTTTTATGCCTTAAAGGTCGGGTAGATCCCCTTTGTTCTCCTACGGGTACGATCAGACAATATTACTTTTAACACTTATATGTAAGCTACAGAACTGTAATTCGACTTGTCCCAACTATGCCTATAGCGGAATATATGGGATCAATTGTAACCGACGTTAGGCGACAGGTAGTGATCGTGATTGTTTATCATGTTTTTGAACTTTGCATAAAAAACCACAAAAAAAATCTTTTTTTAAAGCAGAATCAAAAAAACTTGGTACTTTTATTTTTTCTTAACGGCGGCCGCCGTGGTGTGAAGGTAGTGTTGCCGGCCTACCACACCGAAGGTCCATGGTTCGAGCCCTGGTACACGTAACATCAAAAGTGATTTGAAAAAAGTTTTTCAAAACGGGGTCGCCCCTCGGCAGTGGTTTGGCAATTGGTATTTCTGCCATGACAGGCTTCTCAGCAAAAATTCGTCTCCTTTGTAGATGCCGTTCGGAGTCGGCAAAAAACTGTAGGTCCCACCAATTTGTAGGGAAAATTCAAATCGGCACACCACAAATTGGAAGAGAAGCTTGGCGCAAAAATCTCTTAGGAGGTTTATGATGATATACCTGTTGTATATCGCGCCATAAAGGAAAAGGATTTATTAATATTGCCTATTTATTAATATTGACAATTTATCAATTTATTGACATAATCAATGGTTTAATCTATACACAGTTGAAATTGTGAACACTCGGTAATTTTCGATTAAAAAAAATACGGGTGCAATCGAGAATTTGTAACTCAATAAAAAATCTGTTTTGGGCAGAACGAAGTTTGCCGGATCAGCTAGTGTAATATAAAAAGTTATAAGCTTTTTACTTTAAATAAATAATTTACATGGAAATTTGGGTACTCATGATTCAGCTTCAATTGCAATAAATATTTAAATATGAAAAGCATCAACAAATTTTGTGATGCGAAATTTGCCCATCCGAGTCGCTCCTAAATGTATTGTATTGTTTTGGTTGAAAAATCGACTTTTCCAAAACCTGTTATCGCTAACGTTTTTAGCGCATAATTTTAAGTGGAACAGGAAATATAAGACAACTTCGTTTTCATCGAAAACATTTTTGCATGTATGCTGGAAAAACCCTTAAAAAACATGGCGAAAGTGTAAATTTTTTGACCAAAACACTCCCCAAAACCCAAAAAATATTTTTTTTTTTCAAAAAACTGTTATCGCCAACGTTTTTAGCGGACATTTTTGGGTCGGACAGGGTATACATGAAATTTTTAAAATCAAAAGAAAATTTTTTTCGTAGGTCATGAAAAAAAACCTTAACAATCAAAGTCGAAAAAAGTAAAAAAAAATTTAATTTCGCAGGCTCGAAAATTATTTTTTTGGGTATGCCTAGTGAAATTTTTTTTCCTGAGCCAAAAACCTATCGAAAAATCGATGGCGCGATATCGGCTAACTTTCGTCCATACAAATCGACCCACCCTCATGTACAATCTTTTAAAGCGGCATTTGATAATGCTCCCGACAACTACCCAAATTTCAGTGTTGTTATCCATATTGATAGGGTGCCAGCTGGCGAACATTGTGGCCGTTATAATGATTAAGGGTTTTGTTTTAGAGTGACCATAAAAGGAAAATATTTGAGGAATGGAGAAACTAATCTTTATTTTAAGTTTTGTTGTTGGTTTTATGGTCTGTTCATTTTTACATATTTTTGTAAGTTCAACGAGCTCAAGACCAGTTGATAATAATTCTTAGTTAATTATTATTTTTGATTAGAGGAGAAATTGAAAGCAACAAACATATACAGGCTATAGTTATAGTACTATTTCGAAAACAGCCACGATTTCTCGTCAAACTAATTCGTATAGTTTTTGCTTGTTCAGAGGATCTTGTGGAAAATCGAACCCACTCACTCTGATTGCAAGCGCAGCTGCCTAACCCATAGGCTATGCTGCGTGTAGTTTTGTAAGCTTTTTGTCAAGTTTTCCTCTAATTGTTGTTTGTTATCTTGCCAACGGTATACACAATATTTTAGACATTCTGTCTATATGTAAATCATGTATGCTGGACTTTGTTTTTGTACATTCCTCTTTCCTATTTTTAGAAGATAGTTATTGTACATAACCGCGTGCTCCAGTATAAATTTACTTTTGTTGTTGGTTATATGGTCTGTTCATTTTTACATATTTTTGTAAGTTTAACGAGCTCAAGACCAGTTGATAACAATTCTTAGTTAATTATTATTATTTTTGATAAGAGGAAAAATTTAAAGCAACAAACATATACAGGCTAAAGTTACAGTACTATTTCAAAAACAGCCACGATTTCTCGTCAGACTAATTCCTAAATTGAAAGCAACAATAATATACAGGCTATAGTTACGGTATTCCTCTAATTAAGGGAAAACTTGATAAGCAGCTTGCAAAACTACACGCAGCATAGCCTATGGGTTAGGCAGCTGCGCTTGCAATCAGAGTGAGTGGTTTCCATTCTCCACAAGACCCTCTGAAATAGCAAAAACTATACGAATTAGTCTGACGATAAATCGTGGCTGTTTTCGAAATAGTACTATAACTATAGCCTGTATATGTTTGTTGCTTTCAATTTTTCCTCTAATCAAAAATAATAATAATTAACTAAGAATTATTATCAACTGGTCTTGAGCTCGTTAAACTTACAAACATTTATTTTAAGTAGCGGTAAATGTTAGCATTATTTCAATAGCATCCAAATCCGTCCAGTGGTGTCCGAACTCGTGTCATTAAGTAGTTATACGTATACAAAGTTGGAGCTCGAAAAATCGAAAATTTTCGAAATTTCATCTATATCGGAGTACTAGTTTTCAAAATACAGCGGTTTGAAGCATGCTGGTTCCATCTATAAGAAATTTTACTAATATCTTTAAACGCGATTATCTCGGAATGAAGTTTTTTGAAAAGTCCCGTTGCGGTGACCGTGATATCTGAAAAACTTTTAAACCGATTTTCACAATTTTAATTTCTGTTGAGCGGTTTGCCTTGGAGAGTGTTCACAACCAAGCAAAAAAAAAACGCTCTTCGGGGAAGGAACCATAACTCCGACAATTTTTAATAGTTTTTTATAATTTAACTCGTTTTTTTCTTGGATAGTACTACCAACAAATTGTCTTTCGCTTTTTCGAATAAAATTTGCATAAAACCCTTAAAACAATCACAAACTTAGCTCACATTTTCCCCTCAACATTGTATATAACCCCTTAAAAAATCTTAGACTTTGTTTTATAATAGCTTATAACTTCAAACGGGCTATCTTATATATTTGTATATCCAGACTATCTCGAAAACAATTCAAACGATTTGAATAAAATTTGGTATAGTGTACCACATTCTAAGAATTTTTATCTAGGTGTTGCCACATAGGATGTTTTTATGGGGTTGCCACCTATCTGAAAAAAATTAAATGAGATATGCCAATGTGGATATCAAGCGAAAGGTGCTTTCCTGCGTGTTAATCAGCACCGTGAAAATCAGCATCAGTTCCGATAAACATGGTTTGGACTATACATCTCGCAATTAAAAATCTGGGAACGTAAAATTTTGAACAGTAACACGCATCCCCAGAACCCTTATGGATATTAATAAATATACTCATAGTAATTCGGATCATTTTTAAACCATACTTATATGGAAATATTGGTCTTCAGAAAAAGATTAACGGTTAGTGTTTTTTTTTAATATACTTAGCTATATGTTGTAGGGGTTTTATACATGCTACCTCTGTGGGCTAGAATATGCCAGATGTGGGTATGTCTGTCGTAAGAGTCCACAAGGGATAGTATCGCGCAACTTTATGGTTGATCTACGGATATGTTGCCACTCACCTCTAATTACCTACCTTGTTCTTCCTTACGGAAGGAGGGGTAGAGATAAAAAAGGACAGTCACATTCGAAAACACTCCCCAAAACCTTCGGGGAGTGTTTTTGTCGCTAAAAATAACACCAGCATACATGTTGCAACAACAAGATTTTCCAGTGTGTTGCCGAAGCGAAAGCCTTTGCTGACAGTATTGTAAATAAATTCATAGACTACTTAGAAGTCGTAAGAGAGGCTAGAGATTAGGGAATATACATACTGGATTTATATTGGAACGAATTTTCGTCATCCCTTGTCAATTTTGGTTTTGTAACAAACCGGTTTCGGCGAACCGCCATCTTCAGTGCTTGATTTCGTTCTGATCTGTGTCTATCCGTTGTCATGTATTTATAGTCTGGATGCTGTATCAGGTAGTGTTAGTATTCGTGTATATGAGTCGTGTCTTAACGAACGTATCCGAACGGGTACCTGCAATGAGGGTTGTTTTTAACGCTCGCTTATTAGTTGTGGTGTTATATCGGATAATTAGTTTGAGGATGTTAGGTCAGGTAATGTTAAGTGTATATTTAAGGGTGGGTTTTGACGCTCGTTAGTCTTGTAGAAGTCATTAGTTCTGGTTTTAGATCAGGTAATTAGTTTGAGGATGTTAGGTTAGGTAATGTTAAGTGTATATTTAAGGGTGGGTTTTGACGCTCGTTAGTCATGTAGAAGTCAGTGATTTTTGTTTTCTGATTTGTTTTGTGTGTGTGCTCGTTTATTGTTACTCCTTTTGTTATTGTACCTGCGGTGTTGTTTGGTCCTCTGTAAATTAGTTTTAGCGGTTCAAATATTGCGTCAGAAATGGTGTTTGTTTGTTCGTTAATTACTCTCCCGTCAAATGTCTTAAGTTTGTATATTTCCATGTTTTCTAGCACATTTAAGCGCCGCCCTTTTCTTTGTACGTGAAGTATTCTGGCTGTGTTTTTGATGTTGGTCGGGGTGCATTTGTTTTTGAACATGTGATTTGCATAGTTTGACTCTGTTGTGATAGTGGGTTTCTGTGTTTCTGTTGTAGTCCCTGATGTGCTCCCGGAATAGTGTAGTTTTTTTTCGTCCTGTTTGCCCTATGTAGCTGTGCTGGCATTCGCAGGTAAGCTTGTATATTCCTTGTTTCCTGAATGGTTCTTCCGAGTTAGTGTTGGTTCTTAGTTTTTGTCCTAAGTTGTTCGATGTTCTGAACGCTGTGTTGATATCGTGTTTCTTGAAGAAGTTTGCCAATTTGTGTGTCGTTTTTCCAGTGTATGTCATTGTAGTCCAGATCTTGGATTTTTCTTCTGCGTTGTGTCTTTTTTGTGATCCATGGTTCCTTTTTCTTGAGTTTGTCTATTAGGAAAAACGACACACAAACTTCTTCAAGAAACACGATATCAACACAGCGTTCAGAACATCGAACAACTTAGGACAAAAACTAAGAACCAACACTAACTCGGAAGAACCATTCAGGAAACAAGGAATATACAAGCTTACCTGCGAATGCCAGCACAGCTACATAGGGAAAACAGGACGAAAAATAAGTACACGATTCCGGGAGCACATCAGGGACTACAACAGAAAAACACG
The DNA here is from genome assembly GCA_949987695.1 of Merzomyia westermanni. NCBI lineage: Eukaryota > Metazoa > Arthropoda > Insecta > Diptera > Tephritidae > Merzomyia > Merzomyia westermanni. The sequence continues at coordinate 112,175,069 of OX465290.1, read as the reverse complement.
GAAACCCACTATCACTACAGAATCAAACTATGCAAATCACATGTTCAAAAACAAATGCACCCCGACCAACATCAAAAACACAGCCAGAATACTTCACGTACAAAGAAAAGGGCGGCGCTTAAATGTGCTAGAAAACATGGAAATATACAAACTTAAGACATTTGACGGGAGAGTAATTAACGAACAAACAAACACCATTTCTGACGCAATATTTGAACCGCTAAAACTAATTTACAGAGGACCAAACAACACTGCAGGTACAATAACAAAACGAGTAACAATAAACGAGCACACACACAAAACAAATCAGAAAACAAAAATCACTGACTTCTACATGACTAACGAGCGTCAAAACCCACCCTTAAATATACACTTAACATTACCTAACCTAACATCCTCAAACTAATTACCTGATCTAAAACCAGAACTAATGACTTCTACAAGACTAACGAGCGTCAAAACCCACCCTTAAATATACACTTAACATTACCTGACCTAACATCCTCAAACTAATTATCCGATATAACACCACAACTAATAAACGAGCGTTAAAAACAACCCTCATTGCAGGTACCCGTTCAGATACGTTCGTAAGACACGACTCATATACACGAATACTAACACTACCTGATACAGCATCCAGCCTATAAATACATGACAACGGATAGACACAGATCAGAACGAAATCAAGCACTGACGATGGCGGTTCGCCGAAACCGGTTTGTTACAAAACCAAAATTGACAAGGGATGACGAAAATTCGTTCCAATATAAATCCAGTATCTACCCTGTCGGAAAAACACAAAACCAAATCAACTCAATAAACATACAGTTAGGTCTGCCAATATAGATTTAAATTTCATTCCACTCTAGTGTGTATTAAGTTGTTGTACATGATATAGTATTCTAACCGTAAAAATAGACTCAAACGACATAAAGTTTAATTCGATGTCTTTTACAAAAATTGATGAGCACCAACTGGAAAAGGCCAGTTATGGAATATCTTGATTATATTACCTCTCGAGAGTACGTTGGTGGTTATGAGAACTTTTTCGAGGCCAGCTCTAAATCGATCCAGAACAGCCAACCTTTGCTCGACTGTTAAATCTCCTGAGAGAACTGCTACTGAATGCCCATCGGATGACATCTTGCCAGCGAGCCATCCTGCAGTCCTACGAGTCTAAACATTTATAATTAAAAAAAATAACTTACCATCATTAATTACATTAATACATACATGACAAAATATTATAGCCTGGCCAATTGTTATTCCCGCGTAAATATTTTGTATAGCATTGTATTTATCTTCTTCATTTATACATTTTACATAATATTGTTTAATATTCTCAAGCGATTCCTGTTCTCTCATAAGTCTGGAAAGAAATTTAAATTAATGAAAATGTGAATTTATCCATTTATACGATGCAGCATTAAAATAGGTGTAAAATTCAGAATGGATTTGTCTGCAAGTTTGCTTATTTTTAATTATTGAAATCTATACCAATGGCAGACATTTTCACCCAAATTCCACGTACACAAAATCAGGCTCTTACACAAATCAAAAACATGCCGAGTTGTTTACAGTGTTCGTATTTCTACTACGTTTTTTCTTAAATTACAGACTAGAACCCCGTAAGTTTTTCGTCAATAAAACTGCGTAGAAGTGAAACTTGTGAGACATACCTGACGTTGTAGGTCTAGTCAGACATACAAAAACTACATAACCAGAATTTCCCATAAACCCCCTTTTCAATAGGCGAAGACGTATATTGGACCATAACTTTATTCATATTTTGACCCAAATTCTCAGGGAAAACGTCCTAATCAGTGTGAAATAACTGAATCTACATCCCATTGCTGTATACGCAGTCAGGAACTCATTACCGGTGTCTTTATAATCCTCACGATTTTTATTGCCTACAAAACTCACACACAAAGACTGAAATCTGTTTCAGGCTCTTTGTTCAACCGGAATTCAGAATTTTTCATTTGCTTGCGAATCTGAGGCACAATAAAAAGGCTTTTAAATTCACAAGAATCAATGAATGATGCATGAGCAATAGCGTCCAAAAAATAATACCAGAATTACGTTCTTTTATTTTAGCCTCAATTAATCTTGGGAATAAAGATTTTATATTAAGAAACGCTTAACTGTCTACATTAGGCCTTTTAACAAATTGCTTCATGTAACCCAGTTTGAGTGCAGTAGTAGCAAAATTATATTTTCCGGATCGAACATATTTTCTTGCCGATTCGAAAGGAGCTTCTCTTTGGCCTCTCATCTCTTTCGAACTGAAGCGAAGGACGGCAACCCCACTCACAAAAATAACAGGAGTATTTTGTGTAACCCAATTTGACATTTGTGCATCGCATAATTTATCAAGTGAAGAATTTTCTCAAAGGGATCATCTGTTTCTTTAAACCAGTGGCGTACGCTAATGGGCATTCCGTTCTGGTTATGCAACAATGCAGCTTTTAAGCCTAAAGAAAATTCACTTATAAAACGAATTATATTTTTTGACTACTTTTTCTGCTTCTACATCCAATCCTTTTGGTTCGTAGTTGTGTTCAAATCTGGCAAACAGTTATGCCACATCCGTATAAATCTGTTTGAAGTAGCAATCATTTGTGTAGCAATCATTTGTGTAGCAATAATATAGTACTCCAACAGGCACGAATCTCCCAATTTCAGCAATCTAATAATATACACATTGGAGAAGTTTGGGTCATAGCATACATAATTAAGCAATCAAAAAGTTTTAAAAAATGCGTTTCCTTACTGTTTTTACAGATTCTCTGTCATTTGTCAAGATATATAAAAATATATATACTGTTGAAAACAGGAAAATGGCATCAAAACTCTGTTATTGAGCAATATTTGTAACCACTGCATTACTACATCTTGCTTAGAGTTGTGGAAGTGTGCCATAGTAAGGCCAGTCCCTAAGAAAGGGTTTGCAAGCTCGGCTGCTGATTAACGACCTATAAGTATTTTGGCAGCCTTGTCTAAAGGATTTGAAACACTCTTAACAGAGCAAATCAACTTAGGTATAACGAGAAAACATATACTGCCTCCACTTCAGACGGGATTTAGAGCCTATCACAGCTGTTCAACTGCTCTACTAAAAGTGACGGATGACATTCGAGACCCCTTTGATGAAAACCAACTCGGTTGATTTGATTTTCTTTTTTTCCGACAGGGTGGATATAAGATGTATATTGGAACGATTTTTCGTCATCCCTTGTCAATTTTTGTTTTGTTACAACCGGTTTCGGCGATCCGCCATCTTCAGTGTATGTTTTCGTTCTGATCTGTGTCTATCCGTTTTTATGTATTTATAGTCTGGATGCTGTGCCAGGTACTGTTAATATGCGTGTATATGGTTCGTGTGTTAGGTTCATGTGTTACGAATGCTCCCGAACGGGTACCTGTAATAATGGTTGTTTTTACCGCTCGTTAATTAGTTTGTCAGGTAATGGTAATCGTGTGTTTGAATAGTCTATATTGAAGGTTGTTTTTGTAGCTCGTTACTTAGGTAGAAGTCGGTGATATTGGTCTTTTGGTTTGTTTTCTGTGTTCGCTCGTCTATTGTTATTCGTTTGGTTATTGTACCTGCTGCGTTCTTTTGTTTTTTCTAAATTAGTTTTAGCGGCTCAAATATTGCATCAGAATTGGTGCTTGTTTGTTCGTTTATTATTTTCCCGTCAAAAGTCTTTAGTTTGTATATTTCCATGTTTTCAAGCACATTTAAGCGTCGACCTTTTCTTTGTACGTGTTCAAAGTTCGATTCTGGTGTGATGGTGGGTTTCCGTGCTTTCTTGTTGTAGTCCCTGATGTGCTCCCGATACACGGTAATAAACAAAACACTACTTAACAAAACAACATTACTTAAACAACTCTACAGCAAAACTACTTCAAGTTCAACAATAAAATATATAGACAGACAAACGGACTGGGAATAGGTAACCCAACATCATCCATTCTCTCATGGAGGCATTCATGCAGAACTTGGAAATAAAATATATGCAAGAACTAAAAACCAAGATGGGAGTGACATTTTACGCAAGGTACGTCGACGACATCATCTGCGTATTGAATACCAACAATGAGGAACGAATACTAGAATTCCTAAACAAGCAGCATGAGAACATAAAATTCACTATGGAAACTGAGAAAGATGCAGAACTGACCTACCTGGACCTAACAATAAGAATTGACAAACTCACAAACAAGTTTATGTACGACATCTATAGAAAACCAGCAACCACGAACACCATAATTTATTCTACATCAAACCATCCGCAACAGCACAAGAATGAAGCATTCAGACACCTAGTAGACAGACTCCAAAGAACGCCACTCACTCAGGAATCGTACAAGAAAGAGCTCAACGCCATACACAGCATAGCTACAAGCAACGGATACAAAAAAGCCCTAGTGGATAAACTCCGAAGGAACCATGGGGCGCAGAAAAGAGAAAACGCAGAGGAGAAATCCAAACTTTGGACGACGTTGACATACACTGGAAACACGACGTACAAGTTGGCAAACTTTTTCAAGAAACACAACATCAACACGGCGTTCAGAGCGGGTTAGGGGTTTAGAATATGCCCGAGGTAGGCATATCGGTCGTAAGAGGTGACTAATATGCAGAAAGGTAATGACGTGCAACTCGATGGTTGAACTACGGATATGATGCCTATCACCTCTCATTACCCACCTTATCCTTCCTTACGGAAGAAGGGGTGACATGACCTAGAAGGTTTCACTGGTTATAAATCGCTACCACGACAGTCGGGCAGTACCGCAAGGGAGTACCGGAGCGTACCGGGTTCAAATTCGGCCAAGGACTGTTAATTCGACTATACTCCCCAAAACCTTCGGGGAGTATTTTTGTCGTTACCACAACAACAACAACAACGTAGGACAAAAACTAAGAACCAACACTAACTCAGAGGAGCCGTTTAGCGAATATGGGGTATACAAGCTTACCTGCGAATGCCAGCACAGCTACATAGGACAAACAGGACGAAAAATAAGTACACGATTTCGGGAGCACATCAGGGACTACAACAAGAAAGCACGGAAACCCACCATCACACCAGAATCGAACTTTGCTAATCACCTGTTCGAAAACAAATGCACCCCGGCAAACATCAAAAACAAAGCCAGAGCACTTCACGTACAAAGAAAATGTCGACGCTTAAATGTGCTTGAAGACATGGAAATATACAAACTAAAGACTTTTGACGGGAAAATAATAAACGAACAAGCAAGCACCAATTCTGATGCAATATTTGAGCCGCTAAAACTAATTTACAAAAAACAAAACAACGCAGCAGGTACAATAACCAAATGAATAACAATAAACGAGTGAACACAGAAAACAAACCAAACGACGAAAATCACCGACTTCTACCTAAGTAACGAGCTACAAAAACAACCTTCAATATAGACTATTCAATCACACACTTAACATTACCTGACTTAACATCCACAAACTAATTAACGAGCGTTAAAAACAACCATTATTACAGGTACCCGTTCGGGAGCATTCGTAACACATGAACCTAACACACGAACCATATACACGCATATTAACAGTACCTGGCACAGCATCCAGACTATAAATACATAACAACGGATAGATACAGATCAGAACGAAAACATACACTGAAGACGGCGCATCGCCGAAACCGGTTTGTAACAAAACAAAAATTGACAAGGGATGACGAAAAATCGTTCCAATATACATCTAAAACCTACTCACTTTGCTCAGCTTACAAGATTTTTCCAAGGCTTTTGAGTACGTGGACCATACGTTGCTTTGTTGTAACATTGAAGCGGGATTTACTAAAAGGCAAAAAAATCTTAGGCCGACGAGTTCCACAGGGCTCTATTCTTGGGCCCTTGTTATTTGGAATTTTCATATATATAAAAGCATGCATGCGTACGCAGATGATATCGAAATGTACTTATATGGTAGTTTCACTGAGGCGGGCTTTCAAGGTTAGCTCTGATATTTTGTCTGTGCAGTTCAGGGCCAGTAGTTATGGTTTTGCCTTAATGCTAAGAAGTCATTTGTTTTACAACTTTCGAAAACCTAGGCATGAGTGTGAGTCGGATATGCTCTTAAAAATAATTCCACACTTACACAATACTGCCTTGTGGGTCGACCCGAAAAATGCTGCCTACATCCCTTCAAAGGAAATGCAGAAGCTGCACAGACGATGATAATTAGGATTCAATAACAGATGCACCGGTCTTAGTGACATTCGTGTTGGGTCGAATTGGGGATAGTTAAAACAGTTTCCTAACCTACTGTAAAAGAGGTAATAAACTTCCTTAGTCCTTTCGGCTTCAAAAAGGAAGTATTAAACGCTTATAGTATGACAATCAGTCCTGCCATTTAAAACCAGATGTACCACTTTTTTGGCTGTTGCTCCCAAAAATTTGGGTTTAGCTCCAAGCACCTTTTCTACCACTCTTGAAGTTAACTTCGCAGAAAGCTATGCAAAGTTTTGATTGGGAGTGAATTTTTTTAATTTTTTGGAGATCGTCACTTTTTTGGGATGCACCGGATACAAAAAAAAATTTAGCAGAGTATTGTAGTCGAACTCAGGAAATAACAAATTGTGTCAGATTTTTTAATATTTCTTTGAAAAAATGACTGAAGGTGACTTAGGGAACATTTTAGAATTTTCGTCTGCCTGTTTGAACTCCAAGATCTCGGAAACTAAAATATGGATTTTTATGAGACTTCCGCGCAAAACTTTGTTTTATAAAAATCGCATAACAAAAAAGATATACTTATATAAAGTGAGGTACCTACAGGAAAAATTTTCTTTCAAATAGATTTATATAAAGCACATCGCTCTAAGAACTGAAGCAACCGCCCTCCCCCCTGCGGGTTAGGGGTTTAGAATATGCCCGAGGTAGGCAAGGTAATGAATGACGTGCAACTCGATGGTTGATATACGGATATGATGCCTCTCACCTCTCATTACTCATCTTATCCTTCCTTATGGAAGGAGGGGTGACATGACCTAGAAAGTTTTACTGGTCATAGATCGCTACTACGACAGTCGGGCAGTACCAGAGCGCACCGGGTTCAAAGCTGGCCAAGGACTGTTAACTCGACAACACTCCCCGAAACCTTCGGCGAGTGTTTTTGTCGTTACCACAACAACTACACAACAAGCAACCGCCCTCGTATCGATTAACTCATTAATGTTTAAGTCAATCATAATGTATGGTAAATTCAAGTCATACACTAATTAATTCGAATCTCCTAAGCAAAATTTAAAAAGGAAATTGAAATTGAGGTAAAGTTGATCACAGGTTTGGAAAAACCCGCGGTAATACGATTTGCCTCGGTCGATTGATGAAGCGGCGATCCACGTCAAGATGGAAATTTAAAAATAAAGAGTTCATTTGTGGTCAGCGCTTTTAGTGTTTCCAACACTGAAATTTCGAAAGGAAGCAGGGATGCATGACCGGCTTCAAGATTACAGTGTTGCGTTAGCTGAAGAAGATATGAACTCCTTACAAAAATGCAGTGGATGATAGGTTAGGTTGAATAAAGTATTACATTTATAAGAACACTTAATACTAAGGTAAACAAGTGTGATGATTAGATGTCACGTTTAGGTTTTTGATTCGGAACCTCACCTTGAGAAGGAAGCTTGACAATTGGTAGAGTAAAAGTTCCAGTCTGAGTCTTGATATCCGCCACCAGCACACAACTGTCCGAACCGTGATACAGTTTTCGATACGTCCTCGTCTCCATTCATTGGAGAAAATGTCCCCGAGTTAATGCAGCTGAGTAATTTGCATTTTCGGAGATCGGGGAGAACTCAGTATTCCTCCGACACGAGTAAAGTAAAGTTCTGAGTTCTTCAAAGGTGAAGATGTGGTTTCCAGCAATGCGTTTAATATTATGCTTGAAACTCTTTACGGTTGCTTCGCAAAGGCCGCCCATATGAGAAGCATTTGAGCGTAGGTCATCAGAAGTTTCTTTGAGAAATTTTTTAAAAGCCTGCTGAAAGGTACGATTAGCGCCAACAAATTTTTTTCCATTCTCCGAAAATATTCGTTGCGGGAGTACGCGTCTATCTACAAAGCAAGAAAATGCTACCTGAAATGCTTTGGTTGGAAAATTGGAAAACGGTTCAAAATGCTTCACTATACAGTGAGAATTTGGCGATAAACAATCGCGCGGCGTAAAATATCGCACCGCCGTGAAAATTTGATAATTAAATATTTCAAAGAAAAATAGTGCCATGGGACTTTACTTCCACTTCGAAGAGAGATATAGCGCCAATTGAGGTTATTTCCATTTGCGATGCGAAATAACGTCAATTGACGCTGTTGTTGTTGTTGTTAACAGTGCTTCGCCCTGCCCAATGGGCTCGATCCCTCTAAATTGTCATCAGGCTCTTCTAACGGAAGTCCGAGGACAGGAGAAGAGATGCATGGTATCATGAGGGGTCATACCACATGCAGGGCATGTATATGGTATGTTGGGGTTCAGTCTGGATAAGTAAGAGTTTCTCTCTCTATGGCGCGATATACAACAGGTATATCATCATAAACCTCCTAAGAGATTTTTGCGCCAAGCTTCTCTTCCAATTTGTGGTGTGCCGATTTGAATTTTTCCCTACAAATTGGTGGGACCTACAGTTTTTTGCCGACTCCGAACGGCATCTACAAAGGAGACGAATTTTTGCTGAGAAGCCTGTCATGGCAGAAATACACTCGGAGAGTTTGCCAAACCACTGCCGAGGGGCGACCCCGTTTTGAAAAACTTTTCAAATCACTTTTGATGTTACCTGTACCAGGGCTCGAACCATGGACCTTCCGTGTGGTAGGCCGGCAACACTACCTTCACACCTCGGCGGCCGCCCAAAAAGTAAGAGTTTAACCTATTACAATATCCAGAGCGAAGTTGTGCCAGTATGACTCTAGTCTCCCTCGGAAGTACACGTTCCTCCTCAGCCAATTCAGGTGGTTGAGTATTAATAACGGGATTCACAGGCCGAGATCTGAGAGATCTGTCTACCGACTCGATGTGGAGGTCATTTGGGGCCCGTCTATGGTTCCGCAGATCAAACGGCAAAGAGATATGATGCCGGATCTCATCGTAATGCTTACGGAGATGTCTCCTTATGTCTCTGGGGGGCGGTGCTACATCCAAAAGATGTCGGTTTGAATGACTAGGTTTATGACAGTTCAGCAGGAACTGTCTACTCAAGAGTTCCGCGTGCTCTTGAACATTGAGCAATTTTGCCTCTTGATGGAGGTGAGCCTCAGATGACATAAGCAGGCATCCCGTAGCAGTTCTGATGGCGGTGTTTTGGTAGACTTGCAATTTCCTCCAGTTGGTGTCAGAAAGATTGGGCGACCATATGGGCGCAGCATAGTCAATAACCGGCCGCCCAATAGCCTTATATGTAGCAAGCTATGTTTCTTTGTCTTTTCCCCAAGTACTGCCGGCCAGTGACTTGAGGATCTTATTGCGGCTCTGTACCTTTGAGGCTATTGCGGCGGCATGACCAGCGAAGGTGAGGCCGTTGTCAAATGTCACACCCAAGATTTTTGGGTGGTTGACAGTATGTAGAGGTACTCCGTCTACGTGGACATTTAACTCTTGCCCATCTGCGCATTCCATGTAGTAAACAGGGTCGCCGTAGATTTAGTTGGAGACAGGGTCAGATTACGCTCGGTGAAGAAGCTGGAAAGGTCATGGAGGTAACGGTTGATTCTAATACAGAGTTCATCAATGGAGGGACCCTTGCCCGAGGCCATTATCGTGCAGTCGTCAGCGTAGGAAACAATGGAGACTCCCTCTGGTGGTGGGGAAGTCTCGAAATATAGAAATTAAACAAAAGGGGAGAGAGAACACCACCTTGCGGCACCCCTTGTTTTATTCTTCGTGGTCTAGATTTCTTGTTCCTAAATTTGACTGTTGCCTGTCGACCATTGAGGTAATTAGCGGTCCACCTCTTAAGGCCGGCAGGGAGCGGTGTCTCATCCAGATCTCGGAGGAGTGTGGCGTGATTGACCGTGTCAAATGCATTTGACAAGTCAAGTGCCACGAGAACCGTTCTATGGTTTGGTGGATGTTGATTCAAACCGTTGTTAATCTGCGTTGTAATGGCGTTCAAAGCGGATGTCGTGCTATGATTTTTGCGGAAACCATGTTGATGATCGGCCAATTTTAGATTTGTAACGAAGTAAGGAAGCAGAATGGACTCTAGTAATTTCACTACCGGCGAAAGGAGGGATATCGGACGATAAGACTCTCCTAGGTTCGCCGGCTTCCCTGGTTTTAATAGGGGAACTACAATCGCCTGTTTCCATATCTCAGGTATAACGAAGGTAGTTAGAGAGAGATTAAAGAGAGCCGCTAAATAACTCTGTCCTTCGTGGGCAAGGTGTTTGATCATCTTCATGGCGATTCCGTCGGGTCCGATGGATTTTGAGGGTTTGGCCTTCATTATGGCTTCCTTAACCTCTGCGACTGAGACGGCAATGGGCGCAGTAGAGTGTTTGTGTTTGCGCGCACGTCGGAAGGCTCTTCTCTTAGTCCTATCCGCAGGTGGATGCATTATAAACAGCCGGCAAAAGGAGCTCGCGCATTTCCTGGCGTCCGATTTGACGCTGTCGCCGAAAGCAATGGCGACCTTGTCTTTGTGTTTGGTCGGATTGGATAGGGCCTTGACAGTCGACCATAATTTGCCGACTCCGCCGCAGAGGTTGCATGTCCCGAGGTGTTGTTTTCACTTGGTCAGCTTGTGTTCGTTGACGATCCTCCGAATTTCCGCATTGAGATCTTTTATTCTGGGATCTGCGGGATTGATGAGTCTCACTTGGTCACGTTCTCTTGCCATCGCTGCAGCTTCTGCCGGGAAATTCGGACGAATTTCTGGTATTCTGCAGCTGAATCAATGATCTTGCGAAACTCTCTTTCGCCTTTGCGTACGTCCGTAGGAGTGGGTAAGGCAGCAAGGAGCGCTCTGTATATTCAGTAAAGCGGCCCCACTGCGCTTCGCTGAAGTTGATGTATGTTATTTTATCAGTCGTTATGAAGTCGGTCGGTCGTTCAACAGAGAGTAAGATGGGTAGGTGGTCTGAAGCTAATGTAAGCATCAGTCGCCAGATGACAAAGTTGATAAGGCCCGCGCTTGTTATGGAGATGTCTGGCGAACTGTGACAGTTACCTGCCACCCTGGTGGGGGCATCTCCATTGACTGTACAGAATGCTGAGTTATCTATTTGGTCTGCAATTGCGTGTCCTCTGCTGTCTGCTGGCAAGTTGGAGTGCCAGAGATCAAGATGGGCATTAAAGTCGCCTAGAATTAGACGGTTATCGCCCCTTAGCAACGTTTTAATGTCGGGATGATAATCTCTCGGACAACACGTGGCAGGGGGAATGTAGACATTTATAATTTGCAGGTCGACGTCGCCTGACCGGACTACTGTGCCTTAGCATTCTAAGGTAGAGTCCCTGGGGTCGACGTCAGGGGCAAATATATTATATTGTACAGAGTGATGTGTAATGGCCGCAAGGCCACTGGGACGGTCTTTTCGATGTACACTATACCCATCACAAGTTCGTAAGTCCGATCTCGTGTTCAGTTTTTTCTCTTGTATCGCGGAGATTTTGATGTTGTGCGTCTTCATAAAGTCAGTTATCTCCGCGATCTTTCCAGCTAATCCGTTACAGTTCAGCTGCAGAATTTTGAAGTGTGTAGGGGGGGAGACGGGGGACATACTAGGCGTGAGGGACGGATGCGTTTGCCTAGGTGGAGGTAGGCTAAGGCCTAAACTATGCCGCAGTCTAGAGTTGACAGCGCTATGGCCGATGTTGTCTGGCGTGGAGGGCGGCTGTGTACTACAACAGGGGGCTATGAACGAATCCGTCCAGATGTTACCGTTTGCGAGCCCAGAGCACAGAAGGGTGTGACACAGGCCAAGGCAATTGTTGCACTTGACCGATGTCGCAGGCGTATATAATCTTTGCCGACAAACGGTGCACGTAGTGAAAGGTACTAGGAGGTGGTGTTCCTGGCCCACGTGCAGGCTGGAAGCAGGGGGCCATTAGGGGCAGAGACAGAGGGGACTGACGCTCGGCGATGCTCATATCTGACCTATTCCGGAGGGGATAGGAGTGTTGAGCGGCCGTGTGAGATGGAGACACTGGTGTGCGTGAGCGACAGTCGGGAGTGGGTGAGGCTCGTATAGACTGAGCCACTATTGTGACTATTGGAAGTAGGTAGAAGCGGTAAGGGAGTGCCAGAGCGGCGAATACGACCGTTTAATATAGATTTTCTTCCAGCAAACGCAGCAGATCCAGTCTCTTGGTCCAGGATTGGGTTCGACCCCAGCCCGTAACAAGAGACAATGGAGCAACCCAGCTGCGACGGTTTGCTCCGAGGATGACAATTTAAGGGTGGGACGGGACAGATTGGACAGGGTTACACTGAAATAACAGCCCTTGGCCGGGTAAAAAACCCGGGTCATTCCGGTGCGATAGAACCGGCTGTTGTGGGAATGTCAATTGACGCTATTTCCATTGACCTTGTTACCTGTCACCGCTTGTTCCAATGGTTTAAATACAGATAAATTATATTTCTCTTAATATTCTATGAGTAGGTCTTATTTCGAAAAACATAGCAAGCTTTTAATCCCTTATGGGGAATATAACCTCAAGTTCGATAAAAGCATTACATCGAAAAGTTTTTCTAAAGAGTATTGCACATAATTGAACTGCTTACAATTCCTGGCTCAAGTGATTATTATAAAGCATGTACATCAAGGTACGAAAAAAATGGATGCATTTTTTCAATCGGAATCATAAAGTACAATGCGTTGCAAGGCATTGGACAAAATATTTCAACCCCATCTTAGGATTAACGTGAGCTGGACCAAGTTAAAAATACCTCCAAAAGTCCACTTTTTTCCAAAATAAGAACTTTGAATAAATATTAAGAAATAACTACATCAGATGAAGAAACAGTTTGAATATAAAACGTAAGCATAAAAATGTTTGAAGATTTTATCAACGCACTCCAAATAATGAGATTTGTGATGCTGAGTTTGACTTTATTTCGAGGGGTAGGTTAGTGGAAAACTTTAATCAATAAGCCAAATCTTGAGCGATTTAGACTTTAAGGTATCATTTGGAAAGTACTTCCAGTAAAATTTAACTAACTTTGGCCCATACGCTATACACTACTATACCGTAAATAGAGCTGACTTGTTTGCAAATGTCAACCGAGTAGAACGTGTTTTTTGTGCGCTCTAATTAATTGTATTTTTCCTCAATATTTCATCGAAATTTACCTACGTTTTTGTAAATAAACAAAACCTTTGGGTTATAGGAGTGCTTTTGAACTGCTGTTCGCCCGTATCAGTGTACCTGTCCGTGAAAAACGCTAAACAAAAACTCTCAACTAATAACAATAACAAGCAATAAAAAAAATAAATAAAAAAGCAACAACAGCAACTATGGCGCGCAGAAATCCACCAAGAGGACCGGCTTCCCCCCTTAAAACCCCGCTCACACCAACATTTGATTCTCTCGATGAGAAATTGGAAGAACTGAGAGATTCTGTAGTGAAACAGTTGACTGCAATAATGGGGAAATCTGAAGATCGTTTGATGCAAAAATTTGGTGAGTTGTCTGCTGATATTTCTAATCTCAAAGCATCGTTCACTTCAATTGAAAAGAGAGTGACAGCAGTTGAAAATGCGTGCTCTGATGTTCTTACTCTTCGAAGTGAACTGATTACAGCACAAGCTCAGCTCAATGCTCTCGAAAGCAATGCAGTCGCTACCGACTTAATAATTACTGGCATTCCACAAACAACAAATGAGTGTTTGCCTGAGCTCTTTGTGAAAATATGTAGAGTGGCAGAGCATCAGCCGCCACCCTTGCGAGATGCTTTTCGACTGCGAAATGGAGGAGGTAATAATCAGCACAAAAATCAAAACAACACCTGTCCAATCGTTGTTAAGCTATTTTCTGCATCGGACCGCAATCTTCTTCTCAAATCTACTGCTATGACATGCAAATCCAAAAAGAGGTCTCTCGCGCTCTCCGATATCGATATGCCGGGTTACAGCTCATTTTTTCTGCATGAGAGTTTACCCAAGAAACAGCGAATGGTGATGACTCATGCCTCTGCGCTTAGGCGGCAGAAGCAACTAGCGTCGGCGTTGTCTATTCGTGGCAGAGTTTTTGTACGTTTGAAACCAGGCGACGAGCTCAAATTGGTTGAAAGCATAGCCGAGGTGAATGCAATCATAGGCAAATGAGCGCATAAGTTTAAAGTTTAAATGTGTAATTTAGTTCAATCGAGTTATAATGTTCTTAGCACCTTACTCTCATTATTATTTTTCCCTTCTCTTCTTATTGAACTTTTAACTATCCCTTTGTCTTATCTCTACTCTTATCGTTTCTTCTTTCTTTCAAATGTTTCCCTCAATGATGTATATTGTTTTGATCACATACATACGCTTTTATGTTGTTGTTGCTTATATCTTAACACTTGTATGCGTTCCTTCTCAAAACTATGGTCTTAAGCCTCTGTAGGAAATCCGCCTACAGCATAAATTACTCCCACAAGGCTCTTATAAATATTTTATGCAAGCAATCCAAAGGACTGAGTGTAGTGCATTTTAATGCCCGTAGCTTAAATGCGGAGAAACTAGACCACGTTAGGGATAGTTTTGAGAAATTGAATGTAGATATTATTTGCGTCTCTGAAACCTGGTTTTCTCCTGATATTTCCGATTTCTACTACAGTATCCCCAACTATAGCCTAACGCGTGTTGATCGTAAAACCAAAAAGGGAGGAGGTGTTGCCATATACTGTAAAACCTCCTTAAAAATCAATATCTTAGCAGAATCAAATAGCTCTGATACGGAGTATATAATTGCTGAAGTTTCGGATAACTATCAAAAAATATTAGTATCTTGTGTGTACAATCCTCATAAATGTTTCGTGTTAGATTTGTTTTTTAATGATCTGGCTTTGTTCTTAATTGATTTCGAACGCTTTCTTATATGTGGTGATTTTAATGTTAATATTCTACTCAATGACTCTTATTCAAATAAATTGCTTGATCATGTCTCAGCTGCAGGTCTTACTATAATTAATAAAGATATACCAACACGATATTCTCCAAATTCGACCCCAAGCTTGTTAGACCTCATCATTACGTCGAGTCCTGAACATGTTCTTAAATTTGATCAAATAAGCTTCATTTCTGACCATGACTTAATTTTTTGCACGCTCGATGTCATGTTCAACTGTCCGGCCTACACTACTACTATTGAATATCGTGATTTCAAATGTGTAAATGTTGATGTGTTGTTTTTTGATCTGTCTAATGTTGACTGGACCCAGTGTTGGTTTATTGCGACGGTAGATAAAAAGCTGGAGTTTTTAAATAAAATAATTTGTATGCTTTATGACAAGCATGTTCCGCTACGAAAAGCTAGTTTTTCTGCTAACTGCGTTCCTTGGTACACCAGCAAAGTAAGGTCAGCCATTAAAGCACGGAATAGGCTTTACACTAAGTGGAAGACGAGCGGAACGGACCTTGCATGGTCACAGTACAAGATTGCCCGAAATAGAGCCACCATCATTGCCCGCGAATCCAAGCAGAAGTACTGTCGGAGTAAACTAAATCCATCAATTCCATCTAAAGACCTATGGCGTAATCAAAGAAACCTAAATATACATGGAAAAACGCAATCAGTATGCCAGGTTGACCCAGACAGTTTAAACGATTACTTCGTTAGCTGTAGTAAATATCAGGGCGGTCCTGTATCTCAGAACTTCACAAGCATGTTTACACCGGATAAAAAATTTGAGTTTGAGGTTGTGTCTGAGCACGACGTTTATGAAGCTCTCATGGGCATCAAGTCTAATGCGATCGGAGAGGACGGAGTATCCTTAAAGTTTGTAAAACTTGCGTTGCCATTCATTCTTGGAACTCTCACACATATCATAAATCACTGTTTTACAACTTCATATTTCCCAACGGAATGGAAAAAGGCATTAATTACTCCTATTGCCAAAGTAAAGGCAGCTGTTGAACCGAGTAACTATAGACCAATTAGCATTTGATCTGCCTTTGCAAAAGTGTGTGAGTCATTGATGGCAGCCCAAATTTCAAAATACGCTCAAGACAACAAACTGATATGTCCAGTTCAATCAGGATTTAGAACTAATCACAGCTGTTCTACTGCAATGGTAAAAATTATGGATGATATAAGAATCCGTTATGATAATGGTGAATTGACGCTTCTATGCCTCCTTGATTTTTCCAAGGCATTCGATTGTGTCAACCATAGTCTTCTTTGTAAGAAACTTGAATATTACTTTGGTTTTTCTGACAGCTCAGTGAAGCTTATGGCCAGTTACTTGACAGGAAGATCCCAAAAAGTGATTTGCAAAGGTTCTGCATCTAAATCTTGTATTGTTTCCTCTGGCGTACCACAAGGCTCTGTACTGGGCCCTCTTCTATTTAGTATGTTTGTCAATGATGTGTTCTCTGTGTGTCAGTATGTAAATGTTCATGCATATGCCGATGATGTCCAATTGTATTTGTCTAACCGTGTTGGTCTCATTGAGGATTTGTGTTCTAAAATAAATAGTGATTTATCAGCAATTTCGAAATGGGCGCGTGATAACTGTCTCAGTTTAAATGCCAAAAAGTCATATGTGCTGCCAATTAGTAACAATGTTATCCAGTCTGAGTCAATCCCCAAGCTATATGTTGACAATACCGCTCTCTCGTTTACAAACAAGATTAAAAACTTGGGATTTGTGTTAAATTCAAAGTTGAACTGTGTCGATCACGTTAATAAAATAGTATCCAATGTTTATATTGTGTTACGAAGATTGCGAATGACTGCCGCGTTTAGCCCACTTGAAACTAGAAAGAAGCTAGCTATCCAACTGATTGTACCACACCTAACGTACTCCGATCTCGTCTATGGCCAATTTGATTCTGCTTCCCGTCATAAAGTTGATGTTGCTTTCAACAATATCACGCGTTATGTCTATGGTCTAAGAAAATACGATCACATCTCTCCGTTTAAGTGCAAAGTCCTTGGATGCAGTATATTCGATTACATCGCGGCTCGAAACTGTATTTACATGTTCAAACTTATTGAATTCAAAGAACCTCAATATCTATATGAAAAGCTAAAATTTTCCAAGTCTTGTAGGCATCGTAATTTAATAATTCCTAAATATCATTACTTGTCCTCGTCAAGACTATTTTTTGTAAATGCTGTTAGGCTCTGGAACTCTATTCCTGATTCTATCAAGGGTGCTTTGAGTGGGAGCAATTACAAAAGGGTGATCTATGAGTACTTCAGCTCAGCATGATGTATGTGATTGGAACATAACTGCATAACTATATCTTTATACTGTTCTTTTCTTCTTTCTTTCTTACCAAACAAAAATGTGTTTATTACTTGAAATTAAATTTGTAATTCAGGCTGAAAATATATTTATCTTGTAATAAGTATTAAGTTTCAAATTTTTCATTAATTAAACTAAACTGAACATTAGATATTAAGGCTACTTTTAGTTATATTATGTTTTTATTAATTAATTTTTGTTCTTAAAAACAGAAGATGCGCTATAAAAGACTTGGTCTTATTGTCACAACCACATTGTTTAATCAAATAAATAAATCTCCTTTTGCATGAATCAACATCGAGCATTGGCTTCTTTCAATCTTTATTACTAATATCAATTAATTCGGCACGATGGTACTTTTCTGAAATGTTGCGATCACTTTTTCTATGGTGCAGATTTCGGCATGTAGGCGGGTTGTGGATTGTAAGTATGTGTAAGTTATTGCGGCTAACCAAGTCTAGATTGATCACACAGTTCTTCGATTAAATATCCATTTAATTACTCAAAATATATACAATTCAAGCGCATTACACTTAAAGTAATATTTGAAAGCGAGCAAAGCAAAAACGAACTGTAAAAAGCACGCATGCTTGATAATGTTTGAGCCTTAACCCCCTTTTTTTGTTCAATTTACATTAAAATATCGGAATCAACATAGCGCTTCCCTTGAAATATTTAAAAAAAATATGCATGATACGTTCAAATTTACAATTTATGGAAACAGTAAATAAAAACCGCAAATTTAAAATTACCATACAATGACTTTGGGGAAATGGTAAAAGAAAGTTTACAGTTAAGTTTTTCATCTATCACGAATCTTCGTTATCGCAAAATAAAGTCCGTTTTCTTGGTAGCAACCCCAGAGAAATTGGTCGAACGTTTTCCCCATTAGCCGTCCTCACTGTCACAACTCGCACGAGGTCATCTTCTTCGAATCGAACATCGAATTACCTTTGCGAATGTCCATTTTATGAGGGGAGTAGGCTCGTTGAAAGCAGCTACAACAGCTTCTTCTTCGAAGTTACGTAACGATCGAAACCAATTGGACAGCGTTGCAAGCTCAGGATATACTCGTCTCTCCAACGACGCCTTATCGTAGAAATTATTTGCCACCGCTGGTGGAGATTTCCGCTTGACCCCCAGGTTGCGGGATAGACTTGAGCGGTTCACTGATTATGAAATGACTCGGTGTTAGGACCTCGGAATCAGTTGCACTTCTCGATACCTCACATATTGGATAGGAATTAGCTTCTGTCAGTGAAGTACTAAATTTCTCGTTTGATAAGAGGGTTACGCCTAAATAATGCGTTCTATACCGCCCATGTGAAGCCCGGTCGATGGATTGAAGCGCCACTCTATATTCGAATCGAGGAGGTGTGCGAAGTGTAGGATCGGCCTCATGAGGGCTCCAATCACCCAATGTTGCAACACTTCCTGCAACGCTGGATCGCTACATATGACCATGTACATTTTCGAGGGTGTGAAACATTGAGTGTCAGCGAATGGTAATGTTGCAAGTTCCCACCTGTTTACTGTTGACAATTTAAAGCTAGGTAGGAAGTGAGTCAATTTTCGGCTTCGACTTGCATATTTGAGGTCTATGTTCTGTGTGGTGTACGCCTTGCTGGTTTGTTGCATCTGTACTGACTTTTGAGTGTGGGCTTGTGTTTGGAAATGGAGTAGAGTGTGATATCGGTTTTGGCAACATTCGCATGTGAAATAGCTTTTGACAGCAGAAGCGGCATGTGCTGTAACTTCCGTAGCGTCTTTAAGGAGAATATATAAAATAAATAATTTGTAAGGTGTGTACGGGTGCTGAGAGTACGGGGTAATGAGAAACCCTATAGCTTACTATTCTTCGGGAGGTACTGCACACAGTTTTGATATTGGTAGTATGTATATTCCGCAATAAGTACGGACGTCGACTACTCGAACGTTTTCGTCCGAACCGGGGTGGAGTCGAATGACACGCCCGAGCCGCCATTCATTCGGAGGGAAAAGGTCATCTTACCATTTAGTGCGCTAATTAAGTTCCTTTAGGTATTCGTTTTTCCAGGGCGTACTGGTTGTGTAAAACTTGAAGTTTCTGCCACTTGGTTATGAGCGACAGATTTTCGGAGTTGGGTTCAACCAATGAGAGTAGTGGAGCGCGGAGGAAATGTGCAGGAGTAAGAGCGAGTAAATCGTTTGGATCTTCCAACATTGTATTTTTCAGGTACATCAGCTGCTACTTCTTTGCGAAAGACGTGAGCTCCTTTTGAAGGGTAAGGCCCTAATGAAGGATTTGCTACATATGCCTTTGCGTATGATGATTTTAGTACAGTGGAGGAATGGAAGAGTGAACTGGGAGCTTTCAGTAGGGAGTGCGGCCATTATATGAGACTTGGCATGTTGGTTGTAGATAGTGCACGTTTTGCAGAGGTAGCTGCACTTCTTCACCTTTTGTTTGAGTAGAGGGATATAATATTATTGTTCTATAATGCGGGTCATCCGTTGCTTTTCTGTATGCAACAAGGTGGAGTAAATAAAATAAGGGAGTAGGGAGCAAAACCGGAGGATGGGGCCGTGTGCAGAAGTCCACGCAAGTGGGGAAAGTTTCTGATCGCCATTCACCTGGGAATGGCCAGAGCGATTCTTTTGCATGCGGTTCAAGCAGCTCACTACTTCCGGGCTTTGCGCCCAAGTATCCTCTGGGTAACCACCGAATACCCGTTTGGTGGTGAGCTAAACGTGAGAAGGCGACAACCTGGTAAGGCCAGTCCGACATAATCGGTTTAAGGGCTTGCTGGGGGTTCAAACGGCAGCGTCTGATCACCAGATGGTGCGGCTGCAACCGGGCGTCTGTCTTGGATCAAGCGGCTCGCTATACAAACGTGTAATAGAATTCAACCTCCCGTGAAACGGGTTGTGCGTTGGGTTTGGGACCCACCACATAAAACAACGTTCCAATGAAATTCAACAACAAAGCCTCGGATATGAGAACCCCTTTTTTAGATGACAACACCCGCAAACGAAATAAGGATTATGAGATAAGGGCATGTACCTGGAATGTCCGGTCCCTTAATGGGGAAGGTGCCGCTGCCCGGCTGGTTGAGGTCCTGAGGAAAGCAAAAGCTGACATCACCGCCATACAAGAGATGCGATGGACGGGGCGAGGAAATACGATCAGAACACCTTGTAACATCTACTGGAGTGGGCATGAAGACAAGCGCAGATTCGGCGTGGGATTTGTGGTGGGAGAGAGACTCCGTCACCGAGTACTGTCGTTCACACCCGTGAACGAGCGTCTCGCTGCAATCCGCATAAAAGTACGATTTTTCACCATATCGTTTATCTGCGCTCATGCACCGACGGAAGAGAAGGACGACGTGGAAAAGGATGCATTCTACGAGCGCCTGGAAGAAGCATACGAGCGCTGCCCCCGTCATGATATTAAAATCGTGCTTGGCGACTTTAACGCCAGGGTGGGTAAGGAGGGTGTATTTGGCCCCACTGTCGGGAAGTTCAGTCTCCACGATCAGACTTCGCCAAATGGATTCAGGCTGATCGACTTCGCCGGTGCCCGAAACATGGTCATATCCAGCACTAGGTTTATGCACAAGAAGATCCATCAGGCTACATGGCTGTCCCCCGATCGAAAAACATGCAACCAGATCGACCACGTTGTGATAGACGGACGGCATGCTTCCAGCGTTTTAGATGTTCGCACAATACGAGTACCTAACATCGACTCTGATCACTACCTAGTAGCAGCCAAGATTTGTACCCGCCTCTGTACGACAAAACAGGTGCAACAAAAAAACGCAGGGAAAGCTGGACGTCGAAAAGCTGCAATCGCAACAGACCGCCAATTATTTCGCAGATCGCCTCTCACACCTGCTCTCCGAGAGCACAATTCAACCTAGTGAAATGCATGAGCAGTGGGATCATATCTCAGGAGCACTCCGTACCGCGGCCGAAGAAGTAATTGGATTCCGGCGAACGCGAAGAAACAACTGGTATGATGATGAAGAGTGCCGCGCTGCAACGAAAAGAAAGGACGAAGCCTAGAAGGCAACGCTGAGATCGAATGCAACGAGGAGTGTGTGTGAACACTACCGCGAGTTGCAGAGGTCAGCGAGGCGGCTTTTCCGGGCGAAAAAAAGAGAGGCAGAAAAGCGTGAAATAAAGGAGCTTGAGATGCTGGCCAACGGGAATAATGCCCGAAAATTCTATCAAAAAATTCGGCGAATGACAGAAGGTTTTAAACCCGGGGCAAACTCCTGTAAGAATGAGAACGGCGACCTGGTGGCCGATGTTCAGAGAGCACTCAGAATATGGAGGGATCACTTCTCTGCCCTTTTAAATGGAGAAACTGAGCAAGAACCCAGAGAAGATGCCGAACCCGAGCCTACAATCGAAGATGATGGAATTGACGTTCCACAACCTGACTATAATGAGGTGCGAATAGCAATATCCCGATTGAAAAACAATAAAGCAGCTGGCGCTGATGGTTTGCCTGCTGAGCTATTCAAACACGGAGGCGAGGAGCTGGTAAGGCGCATGCATCAGCTTCTATGCAGAATATGGTCGGATGAATGCATGCCTGAAGATTGGAATCTAAGTGTTCTCTGCCCAATCCACAAGAAGGGCGATCCTGCAAACTGCGCCAACTATCGCGGAATCGGCCTTTTGAATATCGCATATAAGGTCCTAACAAGCGTATTGTGCGAAAGACTGAAGCCTGATGGGAACAGACTGATTGGACCTTACCAGTGTGGCTTCAGACCTGGTAAATCTACCATCGACCAGATTTTTACAATACGCCAAATCTTGGAAAAAACCCGTGAAAAGAGAATCGACACACATCATATCTTTGTTGATTTTAAAGCCGCTTTCGATAGCACGAAAAGGAGCTGCCTATATGCCGCTATGTCTGAATTTGGTTTCCCCGCAAAACTTATACGGCTATGCAAAATGACCTTGAGCAACACCGCCAGCTCGGTCAGAATTGGGAAGTACCTCTCCGAGCCGTTCGAAACTAAGCGAGGTTTTAGACTGGGTGACCCCCTATCGTGCGATTTCTTTAATTTAATGCTGGAGAAAGTAATACAAGCTGCAGAACTTAACCGCGCTGGAACAATATTTTATAAACGCGTGCAACTGTTGGCATATGCTGACGATATTGATATCATTGGCCTTAACAACCGCGCCGTAACTTCTGCTTACTCCAAATTAGAAAAAGAAGCGGAGAAAATGGGATTGGTGGTGAACGAGGGCAAAACGAAGTACCTTCTGTCATCATGCAAAGAGTCAGCGCATTCGCGCCTTGGCAACCAAGCCACTGTTGGCAGCAATAATTTCGAAATAGTAAAGGACTTCGTTTACCTGGGAACCAGCAGTAACACCATAAATAATGTTAGCCTAGAAATCCGACGAAGAATTACTCTTGCAAACAAATGCTACTTCGGACTGAGTAGGCAATTGAAAAGTAAAGTCCTCTCTCGACGAACGAAAATAACACTCTATAAGTCACTCATCGCACCCGTCCTGCTATATGGTGCAGAAGCGTGGACACTAACAACATCTGATGAGGCGGCTCTGGGAGTATTCGAGAGAAAGGTTCTTCAAAAGATTTGTGGACCTCTACGCGTTGGCGACGGCGAGTACCGAAGAAGATTTAATGATGAGCTGTATGAACTTTACGCAGACACCGACATAGTTCAGCGAATTAAAACACAGCGGCTTCGCTGGCTAGGCCACGTAGTGCGAATGAGCGAAGATGCTCCAGCCCAGAAGGTATTCTTATCGGCACCCGCCGGTGGAAGCAGAGGAAGAGGGAGACCACCACTCCGATGGAAGGACCAAGTGGAGACCGATTTGCGATCCCGCGGTGTTTCCAATTGGAGCCAGTTGGCGCAACGAAGAAACGACTGGCGAGCTATGTTGGACGGTCAAAATCGCCCAGGCGGTTAGATGACCATTTAAAGAAGAAAGAAAGAAGAAGGGAGCAAAACCGAGAACTCTCGGGAATAAAAATAGGATGACGTCGTTAAAACTTTGAGTAGCGTATGCGAACCGACCATTCACGCAAATTGGTTTGTCGAGCATATGGTTTAGAGAAAACAGGGGGTTTCTTTACTAAGTGGTTTTCCGGACTGTAGATAATATCAGTTCTTTCTTTCTTTATGGCGCGATATACAACAGGTATATCATCATAAACCTCCTAAGAGATTTTTGCGCCAAGCTTCTCTTCCAATTTGTGGTGTGCCGATTTGAATTTTCCCTACAAATTGGTGGGACCTACAGTTTTTTGCCGACTCCGAACGGCATCTACAAAGGAGACGAATTTTTGCTGAGAAGCCTGTCATGGCAGAAATACACTCGGAGAGTTTGCCAAACCACTGCCGAGGGGCGACCCCCTTTTTGAAAAACTTTTTTCAAATCACTTTTGATGTTACCTGTACCAGGGCTCGAACCATGGACCTTCGGTGTGGTAGGCCGGCAACACTACCTCCACACCACGGCGGCCGCCAATATCAGTTGCGTCAATAAAATTAGGCGAACTTCCTCTTGCGTGTTTTATTTTTAATTTTTTTGTATTTATTTAATCCGATATCAAACACAACAACCATACGTTTTATTTACAGTGTTTGATAATAGGAGATAACAGCATATTAAATATAAATACGATATAATATTAAGAAAATAAAAAAGAAAAATGAAGATACAAAAAGATGTAGAAAGATATTAGATTTGTTTATCAAATCAACATGATACCCATACTATATGCATCCAAAGCAGCAGTAGGGAAGAGGTGGATCTTGAACCCCCGAGTTATGCACTGGCTGTACACCGCGGTAGTTAGACCCATCCAGAGCAGCAATAACATAGGCAGGATGAGTAGAGTACAGCGATCGGCGGCGGTGCTTATAACAGGGGCACTTCCATCAACGCCTACAAAAGCTTTGGACGTCATGCTCCACCTACTTCCAGGTGACCTGTACGAAAAACTCCAAGCAAACTATAGCGCAGTCCGACTGAATGCAGTTCAGCGCTGGAGCGACACTCAAGCATCCTGGAGACCATACTCCAAAATCGAATAGTTTGGCTAAGAGGCACGAGTGGGAGGACGTGCATATTCCAAACCCTCAGACAACCTCTATTTTCACAGATGGCTCAAAGCTCAACGGTAGGTGGGCAGCGGCGTTTACTTGGAGGATCTTTCACTCTTCTTAGGTATTAGTGTTCCTAGCCACTGTAGCGTATTCCGGGCTGAACTTACAGCCATAGAGGAGGCTGCGCGCTGGCTGCTCTCGAAAAACTGCACATCAGTGTCGATATACTGCAAGCAGCGATCAAAGCCCTTGAGGGTAGTAACACTGCCTCGAAGGTAGCACTCGACTGCAGGCAATCGCTCAATGAACTGGCCGCGAAATGCTCCACAGCAGTGATATAGGTCCCAGGCTACAGCGGCGTACCTCAAAACTGCGCTGCTGACGAGTTGGCAAGCAAGGCCACAGAGCAATCAGAGGTGAACCAAATCAAGAGCACCTCCCCCCTCTTGCCCCGACTAAGCTCTGGCTCCTACGCGAGTTCGAGGAAAAAGCAAGTTCTAGATGGACAAGAGAGATCACATGTGAGGTGTCCAGGCAAACGTTCCCCGCATCTGTAAGAAACGGACCGAGCCCATACTCAACCTCAAAGGACCCTCCCTAGGTCCCTTGTTTGGGGTACTCATCGGACATTGTCTAATGGGAATACATGGTGAACGCATGGGGGTCTCCTCAAATGACTTCTGTCGTAGCTGTATGGACGAGGAGGAAAAAGAAAGTGTCGAACACTTCCTCTGCAGCTGCCCCACGCTCTTCAAGGCATATTCAGAAATATGTTCGTAACGATTGAGTATTATTACACAAAACATTAAGGTTTTTACTACAAACTGTCACAATTTGCATAAAGTTCGGGGGCTCAAAAAAAATCCATTATCACTAGCCCAGTCGTTTACGAGACATAAACCAGCGTTCAGTTTGCATATGGTAGTTTTAATCGAATGGAAGGGACTACTTTGGCATATATGTGCAGGTTGCTGTGTTGAAGAACATTTGGTAGATCGTTTATAATACGAACAATAAAGGGCCAAGTATAGATCCTTGGGGAACACCTTTAGTTACAAGCAATAGGGTAGACATAGAACTACCTACCCATACTGCTTGGGATCTCTCAATGAGATACGATTTAATTAAATCTTCAGCTGCGTTAGAAAGGTCAAATAGGTTCTTAAACTCCAAACAAAGTCAACCGAGTCAAACGCCTTTGAGTAATCTGAGATAGTAAGAGAGGTAAGATGATCATTGTCCATGTTCTGCCTTTAGGTTAGGTTGCAAGGGCTGAGCTGAAACTTGCAACTCGCCAAGTGGGCCCGTTGCGATACCCTATACGGTCTCAGAAAAAGACCCCTTCAATGCCTAAGGTGGGTCAAACCCTTTCGTGGAATTAATAAATTTCGCCAAAGCCTTGACTTCACATCTAGAGACCTCAGCAAGGTCGCATAGAAAAGGTTTGCCTAGGATGGCCAACCGCCGTCAACTGAGTGCTGGACACTGACAGAGGAGATCCTGGACGCTCTCTTCCTCTTCGGTAAATCTGCAGCTGCGACAGTAGTCGAAGGTTGTAACCCTCATTCTTGCACCATGCGTGCCTATTAAACAATGACCTGTTAGGCCCCTTATAAGGCATGCTAAAACTGATTTGTGCAGAGTCGCTCTTGTACGTCCCTTATCATATGAGGGACATGTCAGCCTGGATGTCTCGCACGATGGGATGACTGACCATAGACCGTTTGCATTTGTAATAGTGCTTGTGTTTACATGAAATTTGAAAGTGCCCATAATTATGCCTACCGAGTCGTTTCCCGAAAGGATATGGTCGGTGGTGCCTCTCCTGGCCAGCTCGTCCGCTCTGCAGTTTCCCTCAATATCCCTGTGCCCAGGTACCCATATAAAGCGGATTCTGAAGTCCTGAGCCATCTCGTTAAGAGATCTGCGGCATTCAGTGACGGACCTTGTATTGTCGACGAAAGAGTCCAGGGCCTTTAATGCGGCCTGGCTGTCTGAGAAAATAAAAACCCGTTTGCCATCCTTGGGCATAGACACAAGATGGTTCACAGCCCAGTATATTGCCAGCATTTCCGCTTGGTACACACTACAGTGATCAGGAAGGCGGAAAGAGACCTCTAATCCCAAATCCGGGAAAAGATGCCCGCTCCCACCTTCCCATCAAGCTTAGAGCCATCTGTGAATATTTTGGTGGCGCCTGGGACCGTATGCTGCCTAAAATTCCAATCTTGTCGTGATGGTATGTCGACTACATTATTTTTAACGAAAACGTTCTTTTTGTACAATAGTCAGTACGTACTGGTATTGGGACTGGGGCGTTAGGGCCCAGGATTGTGGAGTGTCCATGAGCTCCAATTGACCAAAGGCCTGTCTCCCTGATACGTAGAGCAGCGATGACTGATATTTCTTTCGCCACCAGGTCAAGACGTGGTACGTGTAGCATTGTACTGAGTGCTTCAGCCGGAGTAGAACAGAGAGCCCCGTTTATCTAGAGCTCTGAACCCCGTTGTACTTTTTGAAGCATTTTAAGGTAAGCATTTTTGGCTAGTGCTGGCTACCAGACCAAAACACCATATAGAAGAATCAGGCGCACGATGTCTGTGTAAATCCAGTGGACGACCTTAGGGGAGAACCCCCAGGGGGTGCCAATTTCCCTCTCGCAGGTGAACAGCGCTGCTGCTGCCTTCTTGGCTCTCTCTATTATGTTGTAACTCCAGAGCAGCTTCCTATCTAGAATGACTCCTAAATACTTGGCTTTGTCGCTAAACGCTAAAGACGTACCTCCAATTTTTGCTGGTATTAGATTTGGCCCTTAGTATAGGCATGTTGAGCTTGCGATAGAAGCCGTGGGTCAATCTGCCTCCTGACATAGTCTTCAAGGAGTCTTTCAAGGATTTTGAGGAGAAAAGAAGATAGGCTTATAGGCCTATAATCATTTGGTTTCGAGTGGGAGGTTTTCCCTGCTTTGGGGATAAAAATAACGTCATCCCTCCATGACGCTGGTACGTAGTTGAGCCTAAAACAACTTATAAACATCTCCTTTGTCCAGGGTTTTATAAGTTCGGCAGTGTTTTGAAGATGAGCCGGAAAAATTCCGTCCGGGCCCGGCGACTTATAGGGTTTGAAGATCGATAGAGCCCAGTCTAACTTTTTGTCGTCTGTGATTTCGCTTGTTCTGCCTTTTATCGTCCAAGACATTTAATAGCGCAGTGATACCGCTTCCACTGGTTCTGAAACCCGACTGGTATGGAGTAATCAAGGAGTTGCTATTAATGAATAAGTTTATCTGCCGATTCCCTATACGCTTGAACACTTTTGACAGAAAGCGCCAAATGGCAAAAGGTCTAAAATCACCCTTAGGTTTTTGAATAGGAACAATCCTAGCCTCTTTCCAGAATTTCGGAAAGACCGCTGTGGTTAAAACTGTATTGAAAGCATAGGTGAGGTATGGTAGAATTTTTGGCAATACGCATTTAATAAACTTCGGATGTACGCCATCAAGGCCAACGGAAATGTATTTAATTGAGAGTATCGGTGGGACAACGTCACAGGCATCTATACGCTGAAAACCAAGACCGGAAAAAGAAAAATTAAATCTCGAATTATAGCAGGAAAACTTCACATTACTCTGAGTAACAGGCAAGTTAACAAACTCTCGGTTTAACTCGTCGGCGTTAATACATTCAGGTGTTTCCTTACCTTCGTTCATAATTCATTTATTACAAATCGGTCTCCAAGTTTGCTGTGAGCCAATAGTAGTACTGTACTTTTGTAGCGTCCCTTCTAAAACTTTCGGGCAATAAATACAGCTACAGTTAATCTAATTAATGGCTGCATCGAGTTGGTCATACTGAATATGATTGAAATCGCGATATGAATAAGACGAGGTGTTGCTGACAACCTGAAAATCGTATGTTAAAAATATCAAGAAATTGGGAACAGAAAGCTGATCGCATAGCAGCACTTTCGAAACATCATTTACCAAGAAAATATCCAAAAGTGTACTAGAGGTACACGAAAATTGCGTTGGTTCGGCAGGGTTTACAAAAGAAAGACTCAAATTTTTCATAATTAATGGAAATTTTATATCATTTAGTATGTTACAATCAAAGGCCCCCGTCAAAATGATTTTACTATACCCGGTCGATATATTTTATAGGTTTAGGTATACACAGTCTATGAGCAGTTTATTAAATTTTGTAAAAATTTACATGTATACCAACATAAATCATTGAAAAGAAAAATTATAAAATATCATGCAAGACATGAAAGTATTGCAGTGTGTAGGGCAGCAAACGAACATTCAATACTAATGCATTTGTACATGTAATGAAAAGGCATGTAGTGTCTAGACGCCCTAGCAGGAACCACAAAGTTGAGTCGGTTCCGGTCAAGTATTGGACGGAGTACACATCGTGGTAACGTAAGGATCATTAAACTCTTTAGCTCGGCGTTTAACGAAACCGAGTGTACCCATTGCTTTATTTATAATCCAGGAAATATATGAATTAAAGCTCAGTTTCGAGTCCAACAAGACACCTGGGCCACTAACAGCCGCTATGCACTCCATAGGGGTGCCATTAGTACATAGAATGTCAAAACTGGTTTTACGCGGTGAAAAATCATAAGCTTACATTTAGAGCAGTTAAGAATAAGGGAATTTCCTGTACATAAATGTTGAAATGAGTATAAATCCACCTGGAGAAGATTCATGTGAGATAAGTCAGAAGGCAAATGGACCCAAATGACTACCCTGTAGTACGCCGAAAGTAACGTTAATTGACTTTGAAATATAATTTTTGAACAGAACCTTTTGAGTCCTATTAAAAAGGTAACTTGTGATCCATAAAATCAAATTCTTCGAAAACCCCAGCAAATGAAGTTTTTGAATCAGAAGCACATGGTTTACTGAATCAAAAGCTTTACTGAAATCAGTATAAATCACATCCGTTTGCTTATTATCCAAAAAAAACCTCCCGAACTAAAGAAGTAAACTCAAGTAGGTTGGTGGTGGTTTATCTTCGACGAACAAAGCCGTGCTGGTATGGTGACAATAATGCGCCAAGCAGATACAGCACTTCACCGTCGACGTATCCGTCATACGTCAAAATTTAGAGCAAAATCTATTTTGCCGTATCCGGCGAATCTGTTGTTACGCACGCCAACACTCACATTCTACTTAGCTGTCAGTTTTTGCAACGTATTACACATGTGCTGAAGTTGACAAGTAATTATTTGATCAAACGTTTGAGATCTTAACTATCCCCTAATAGTTCTCAATATTAGATCTGCCACATTTTTTGTGCTAAATGATTGCTTCCAAATTGATGGAAGTGACGCCGATTGCAACGATAATGTGAATAATTTTAAGATCGGCTCGGATAAGTTTACGGCACAATACTTAGCACACAACTAGGAATACCGTCGGGTCCTGGGGAAAATAACGGTTTCAATGATAAGAGACTCTGAAGTACAGTAGCGCCGTTACTATGCGATACGGATAGTTACAAGCTTGAGCACATTTAAACGAGTAGGCCGATTAAAAAAGTCTGCGAATCATTCTGCAACATCATGAGCAAGGTTAGCATTTTTACCTCCAAACGACAAATAAGATGGAAATCCTGAAGATTTTCTTTTAGAATTGACAAAACCATAAAATTTTATTGGATTATTATAAAAGTCAGCTTTGCATCTTGTTAAGACCATTAGCAATATTGGTTCAAGCACTGAAAGTTGGAACGAGCAGCAAGGTATTTAGAAAAATCCGCGAAAGCCCCAGATCTTTTAAAACGCTTAAAAAACCTAGACTTGATATTATTGAGGTTCACAAGTTGTGGTGAAAACCAAGGGGGTTCACTAGTTTTAGCTTTAACAAAGTAAGCCGGAACGCATTGGTTAACGATGCCGTTAAGGTAGCTGTACAAGATGGATGTAGCAGACTCAACATCATTACATGCATAGAGGTCCGACCAGTCCTGGGTAGCAAATATATCAAAATTCGCCTTGTAAAAACATCTCGAATGGGATCGAGAGTTAGCTTGCATATAATGTATCGTGGGATGTGCAGTTTCTAGTGCAATCTCAAGTGCAAAGGCTCTTCAGGTAGAGATAACGGCGGAATTCGATTGAGAGCAATACCGATTGAATTATCTACCAAGGCTAAGTCTAACAACTTGTTTTTTGAGTTTAATACATTGTTGATCTGAAGAAGGTGCATGTCTATAAGAAAGCTAACAAAATCATGCTGACTGGGGGAAATCAAAAAGTTAGAATCGGTATAATTATCCAACTGATGGTTGGCAAGTTAGAGTCACCAAGAACCACTAGGCGATCATTATTACGCAAACGCGTGTGCAGATTACGAATAGCTAACATATGGTAATCATAAACGCGTATATCAGAAGGAGGCGGTATATACGAACAAGAAATATATAAACAGAAATTTCATACAGGAACAGCTCAGCGGAAATGCCTGAGGCAACAGAGATAAGACCACCACCTGATCGAGACTGACGATCGCATCAAAAACCGACATAATCATTTGAAAAGAGCTCAGCATTGAAATTGTCAGGTTTTAGCCATGTAGCAGTAAACGCTATGACTTGCGCTGTAAAAACAAAGCTGTTAATAAAAAAAAAAGTATTTAGTTTAGAACGTAAGTCCCGAACATTTTGATACGGACTAGTTATTTTTGAATCAAAATCAATTACCAAGTTTTTTGCATTCGTACTGGAGGCACAAGCTTAGCCTTTTTGGTGCGCAAATGTGCCACCGAATGTTAGGTCAAAACGATTGCTCAAAAACCCAATCAACAAACATGTCAGGGACTGATATTTTAAAAGAGGAATGTCCTTGTCGTACTTAAAATTAAACGTATGTACGCTGATATTATTACAATTAATAATTCTAAGCTTAACATAAACATAATTAATAATATCAGATTGTCTTAATAGCGTGCAACCGTCACACGAAAATTGAACGACGAGGCGGCACTGCCGTCACCAACCTAGGAGCAACAGGACTCCCCACAATATTAGCAGGCGTATCCAAATTAGCAACAGCCTTTTTAACAGAGGCGACGTTCGCTGTAGCAACAACTGTTGAATATGCTTGAGTGTCAATTACCTTCGTCCCACTAATAATAGGCTCATTAACAACAGGTATGTTGTTAGTAACATCATGACTTAGTGAATTGATGTTAACACAGTCGTTAGTCGGGCAATTATTAAGCAGATTCACGTTATATGTAGGCGTAGCTACGAAGGTGTCGTTACCAAAGCAAGTAATTAATGACAGCAGTGGTATACAGCGAGTAAAGGAAGTAGAAGGGAGAGATGAAAAGCAACACTATCAGAACAGCTTTAACGTTGTTGGTGTTTTCAACCACTGTAATATCAGGCGGACAGCGGAGGATATTTCCACAGTTAAATATTCATACATTTGGCAATTTTGTTGTTGTTCGTGTGATTGATTTACTTACAAGTATTTATTAAGGCTTTTAGCTCAGCCACTTCCACCAATAAATCTTTGAATTTGGAAGTAAAGGTGTCAATCAACGATTCCATGCCCATTTTTTGTGACAGACATCCAATGAAGACATAAAACAAATTTGGCACATATATAGTTTGCCTTAAACAATTTGACATCATAGTCTGAAATAATTCCATCACAGCATGCTCTGTGGAACCGCTTTTGGCAGAAACCCGAGCAAGGCCCAACTTTAGAATTGTTCCTGGCAAAGGCAACGTTCTACTTAGCACAAAAATCATTCATTTCGAAATACAATTAATAATTCTAAGCTTAACATAAACATAATTAATAATATCAGATTGTCTTAATAGCGTGCAACCGTCACACGAAAATTGAACGACGAGGCGGCACTGCCGTCACCAACCTAGGAGCAACAGGACTCCCCACAATATTAGCAGGCGTATCCAAATTAGCAACAGCCTTTTTAACAGAGGCGACGTTCGCTGTAGCAACAACTGTTGAATATGCTTGAGTGTCAATTACCTTCGTCCCACTAATAATAGGCTCATTAACAACAGGTATGTTGTTAGTAACATCATGACTTAGTGAATTGATGTTAACACAGTCGTTAGTCGGGCAATTATTAAGCAGATTCACGTTATATGTAGGCGTAGCTACGAAGGTGTCGTTACCAAAGCAAGTAATTAATGACAGCAGTGGTATACAGCGAGTAAAGGAAGTAGAAGGGAGAGATGAAAAGCAACACTATCAGAACAGCTTTAACGTTGTTGGTGTTTTCAACCACTGTAATATCAGGCGGACAGCGGAGGATATTTCCACAGTTAAATATTCATACATTTGGCAATTTTGTTGTTGTTCGTGTGATTGATTTACTTACAAGTATTTATTAAGGCTTTTAGCTCAGCCACTTCCACCAATAAATCTTTGAATTTGGAAGTAAAGGTGTCAATCAACGATTCCATGCCCATTTTTTGTGACAGACATCCAATGAAGACATAAAACAAATTTGGCACATATACACAAAACTGTAGTTTGCCTTAAACAATTTGACATCATAGTCTGAAATAATTCCATCACAGCATGCTCTGTGGAACCGCTTTTGGCAGAAACCCGAGCAAGGCCCAAATTTAGAATTGTTCCTGGCAAAGGCAACGTTCTACTTAGCACAAAAATCATTCATTTCGAAAAACAATTAAATAAAGTACAGGAGCAAACAAAAACATGTCTTTACTCACTGACAGAGGCGAAGACACACGAACGAGTTTGCATTTACAAGTGCTCCGAGAAAGTGAGTAATTTAGCCGGTTAAGTTGGGAATAAAAAAGCCAATGTCGGCGAACATATAAACAAAGCGAAAGGACGCAAAACTAAATAAGTGAAAAATAAATCCCAAACGATTTGTGCTAATAAATCTAAAAATAAATATAACAAAAACTAAATTGCAGTGAAAAAGATAACAAACGGCAAAAAAAAAAAAAAAAAACCCCAGTGTAGTTGTGTTGTGAAAATAAATACATACATACTTAGATAAAAAGAGGAGAAGTGATTGAGATAATGACGGACAAGTGTCATAAATGCCAAAAAGGCATAATGTCCCTAAGAGGGGAAACTGTAATAAGATGTAAGGGTGTGTGTGGGAGAATTTACCACAAAAGCATACCGTGTGCAGGTGTTGATGAGTATGTTCTGCAAGGATTGGTAAATTGCCCATTTATGCGCTTTATGTGCGATGATTGTGTGCAATACATCGCTAATGTGGATTATGCGTTGAAAGAGATGATGTCGATAGCAGAGACAAACAAAGTAAATATACGTGAGCAGAAAACAGAGTTTGAAAAATTGATAAAAAACCATAATAAAGAAATTAGTGCACTAATTAATAATAATGAAAAGGAGATAAAAAAAGTGATGGAAAATATGAAAAAAGCAAATAAAGAAAAGGATGAGTTAATAAAACGATTAGAAAACTTTTGCATTCTAAGTAAAGATAATTTGGAAGGGTTAACAAAACAAAAAGAAGATATAATAAAAGAAGTGCGGAAAGCTGGCGAACAAAACAACAATAATAAAGTAGATAAAGGAAAGGATGAGTTGATAAAAAAAGTAGAAAATTTATGTGAGTTAAATAAAAAATCCGCAGATAATATAGAAAAACAAAAAGAAGAAATAATACAAGAAGTGCGTAAAGTGGGTGACCAAAATGTAAATATGGTTAATAATAATAATAAGATGCCCTATGCTACTGTTTTAAGGGGGGTCCCACCAATTGTCGTAATACCAAAAGCTAAACAAACGGCAGAATTAACAAAGAAAGATTTAAATAAGATTGACGCCAAAGATATGAAGATTAATAAGGTTATACACAAAAATAATGGACCTGTGGTTATAAAGGCAAGTGACAGTTCGGAAAAAGACAAAATCAAAAGTGTTTTAGAAAACAAGTTAGATTCTGAGGTATATGAAGTCAAAGAGTCAAAAGTGGTTAATCCCAAAATTAGAGTTACCAACATGAGTGAGAAATACAGCGATGGTGAAATAGTTGCCAAAATAAAAGCGCAGAATGATTTCATTAAAAACGCAAATCTTAAATGTGTAAAAGTCTATCAAGCGAAGAAAAATAATAGCTCGAGAATTTTGTATACTGCAATTATTGAAATTAATCATGAGAAATATGTAGAAGTGATGAATCATGCCAAGCTTAACATTGGATGGGACCAATGTGGAGTATACGATGGACAAAATGTTAAGAGATGCTACAAATGTTTAGGGTTTAACCACAATGCCAGCACATGTACAAAAAAGCAACGGTGCGGACGATGCCTGGGTGAACATAGATATGAGGAATGTAATGAAGAGGTAACTAACCCTGTCTGTGGCAATTGTGTCGACGCTAATAGAGATCTCGGCTTTAAGCTAGATACAGGGCATAGCATATTTAATAAAGAATGTCCGGTCTACCAAAGAAAACTCGCGATAGAAAAGCAGCGTGTAGGTTACTAGCAATCAAACCGAATGATACAGAACGGAAGGCAAAATAAAAACTTAAAAGTGATTTATTTAAACGTAAACAGTTTGGTGCACAATAAACTGGAAATTGAAAGAATTGTGGAAGAACTTGACCCAAAAATTGTCCTCTGCTCCGAAACGAGCGTAACAGATGAAATCAGTGATGCAGAAATAAGCTTGATATCGTTTACAACAATAAGATGTGATTCTCACAGCAGACACACAGGAGGCGTAGTGATGTACATTAGTAACTCAGTAAAATTTCGAATAGTATATAATAAAGCGATTGATGGTAACATATGGTGTATCATTGTCCAGTTAAAAAACGTAGAAGTAAAGTGGCAAATAGGAGTACTATACCACTCGCCAAGTACTAGTGACTCAGATTTTGTTAACTATCTCGAAACAATAGTAGAGGAAATATGTGACACAACGTATAACAATGCAATCATTGGTGACTTTAATATCAATATGAATAGAGAATCAACATACAGTCTAAGGCTAAATGAGCTATTTAACACATTTTCCATGCATCAACAAATTAACTTTAACACACGTATAGTAGAAGACTCTGAGACCAAAATCGATTTACTATATTCAAACGAGGAACCTACCATGTGTAAAAGGCTTGATACTTATAAAGTATCAGACCACGAGACAATTATGTTCAGTATTAATATCAAAACTGAGATCCCAAATAGAACGCTGACCAGAATAACATCGTGGGAAAAATATAGTAGTGAGAACATATTAGCACTACTAAGAAACGTTAACTTTTCAGGAATACTGAATCAAAATCTGAATGACATGGCCACGTACATAAACGTAGGCTTGTTAAATTGTATGCAACAATTAACGTGCGTTAAAGAAATTGATATTAAAATAAAAAACAAGTGGTACGATTATGAACTGATAAATTTAAATAAAAGGAAATTGTTGGCTTACAATGCTGCAATAATTAACGGAGATTGGTCTGAATACACAAACATCAAAAAAGAATACAAAAAAATGATAAAAATAAAAAAAATTAAATATATGGAGCATAAGATTATAACAAACAGTGCTGACAGCAAGTTAATGTGGAAGTACCTGAAGCAAACTATATGCTACCAAGATGCGAAAGATAATATAACGGTGATACAGCACGAAGGTCAGCGTATTGATGATAAAGACCGCATAGCTGAGGTGTTAAATACGTTTTTTGTGGAAAGTATAGTGCAAATAAATGAAAGCATTGAGATAATTGAGAACAACGACTGTAATCACTATAACACCAACACTTCTTTTAAATTTGTTGAAGTAAATACAGAAACTATAGAGGAAATTGTGAAAAGCTTTAGCTACAAGATTGGTGGCAAAAAACTGTTAACGGAGGGAGTTATTAAAGACACTATGCCTTACTTAGGTTATTTCTACTCACTAGTCATCAACGAGAGCTTGAAAATAGGAGAAGTGCCGGAAGAATGGAAAATAGCAACAGTAGTGCCTGTGAAAAAAGTAAAGAACACCGTTAAACGCGAAGAGCTTAGACCAATAAATACTTTGCCAAATACCGAAAAAAATTTAGAAAAAGTGGTAAAAACCCAATTAATTGAATACATTGAAAGAAACAACATTCTTATTAAAGAGCAATCAGGTTTTCGTGCTAAACACTCGTGTGAAACAGCTCTTACATGGGTTATTTCTCAGTGGAAAGAAGACATGCGAAGAAAAAAGACCATATTAGTGGTATTCATTGACTTAAAAAGAGCGTTTGAAACTATTGATCGGAACCTGATGGTACAGAAATTGAAACGAATCGGAATTGAAGGTGTTGAGCTGAAGTGGTTCGAAAGTTTCCTAGCAAATAGAAAGCAATATACAGTTATTGATGAAGCAAGTTCAGAAAGCGTGCCTATTAATATAGGACTTCCACAGGGCTCAGTCTTAGCGCCAATCCTTTTCAACGTATACATAAATGATATTACCTCGTCAATAAAGAACTGTAAAGTAAAACTATTTGCAGATGACGCTCTGTTGACAATAAGTGAAGAAAATATAGGTGTGGCCTTTGAAAAAATGCAGGAGGACTTGAATTCTCTCTACATTTGGTTGTGTAGAAATAAGTTAATGGTAAATGTGGAAAAAACCAATTACATGGTTATATCCACATCAAATAAACTAAATTTAGAACCACATACTTTAAATATAAAAAACGAAACCATTGTGGAGGTAAAGAAATGCAAATATCTCGGCGTCATAATTGACAATAAATTAAAATTCTGTTATAATGTTGACTACGTAGTGAGTAAAATCTCAAAGAAAATTGGATTTATGAAAAGAACATGTAAATATCTAAAAAGGAAATATAAAATACTAGTATATAAATCCATTATTGAACCACATTTTATATATTGCGCCAGTGTTTTGTTTATCACATCGGACTCACAATTAAACAAGTTACAAAAAATGCAAAATAGAGCAATGAGACATATACTCAACGCGCGGTATGACACAAGCATTTCATCAATGCTAAACACTCTTAAATGGCTGAACGTAAAACAACTAATCTCCTTTCACACAATGAAATTTATATACAACATTAAGACAGGAGCACTTCCGGACTATCTAAGAGAGAACTTAAGCTACAGCAGTGATACACACACCTATCCTACTAGAGATAGACACAATTTCGCATTACCGCGTTGCCAGACAGAAAATGCAAAGCTAGATCTGTATTATAAAGGCTTGAAAATGTATAATGACCTACCTGTAGATATTAAAACATGCAATAATTTGAAGAAATTTAAAAACCTATTATTTAATTATTGTAAAACACATATTTAATACGAATTATATAAAATCAAAAGGATTATAGGCCATATGGCTGTGAATAAATAAATAAATAATAAATAAATAAATAAATACCGCTCTTGACGTATATTGCCCCACAACCACCATGCTCGATTCAATCTACACGATGTAATTTATTCCCGTTTACAGAAAAAATTTGATCACCGCATGTATGCTAGTCGTAATGAATTGCTCTTTGAATATCTCTTTGATCACAACTTCATCGCCAAATGCGTCCAAATATAAATGATTTGTATTGGAAGGGTTTTGTTAGGCTCCCGGCTGCAATCGGTGCCATTGCTGCACGGGCATACGTACCACACTAACAAGACGTCTTGCACGGAACGCTTCACGCTACTTGCATCTACTGAACCCTGCTGTGCAAAAAGACCAGGATGTAAAGAAAATACTTCGTAATGTGCAGCGAAGTGAGATCGCTCATTTACATGTCCCTTTGCCGGAAGTCTTGCGCCCTAACCTATTCAACTGCATTTCGATGCTGGATGGTGGGCACAAACACTCTCGTACCGCTCGTAGGTATTTCCAGTCTAGTTGCTGCTGGAATTTTTGAGGCGCAAGCGATCGGACACTACAAATAAGTTTCTGTCAAATTCCTTTCCTAGCAAGCTAGCTAAGCAACGCGATCCAACTTGCCTAACAATGTAAGTTAAACGCATGAAATTGGTGCACCTGTAAATACTTGAACGTGAGATGCTGGAAATAATACAATTTCGGCCACACCGACGAATGCTGCTCAAATTTTGTGTCTACTCTTTGCAGTCTGCCCGAGAAAGAAACGGAAACGTTAAAAGTCACCCGATTTCCGAGTAAGTGTCAAATTTAAGGCCAATGGGATACTTTTGGAAAGCGTGTGAAGGCTCGAGCGGTGTGCCAACGCCTGCGGTGCATGAGCGCTCGAAAATCTGGGTGTAGTCAACGGCGTAGGATAAGAAGTGTTCGCGCGAAGATCCTTCGTGTGGTAAATCCCAACAGATCCTCCGACCACGTCTCCGATCTCGTA
Organism: Merzomyia westermanni; assembly: GCA_949987695.1. Lineage (NCBI taxonomy): Eukaryota > Metazoa > Arthropoda > Insecta > Diptera > Tephritidae > Merzomyia > Merzomyia westermanni. The sequence continues at coordinate 112,136,175 of OX465290.1, read as the reverse complement.
CTTCGAGTTTCCTTTCGCTGCCAATATAACTGACGACAGGTATTTTCCGCCTATCCTTCCTTCCGCAGCATTACTGAGGTTGAAATTTCTTCTTTAAAGCATTTCCCTTCCCTATACACTACTGGTCGTGCGCTTGTATTATACGCGTGCTGTCCAGATTGTGCATTAGATTTTCTCTTCTTAGCCATAGGGGGTCATTTTTAGATTACTTCCATGTCCCCTTCCCTCATAACTTCCAGCCGCCGCAGTGTTTCGTATGCACTTCGGTGATAGCATGTAGTATGGCTCAGTTTTGATCGCTCCATACCGCACTACTGAATGTAACAGGTACTGGTCCCAAGATTTCTGGTCTACTTTCGATATATATGTATTTGGTCCGGCCATAAGTTCTGTTACAATTTGAAAATAATTTAGAAAATTAATGAAGGGGCTTTTAGACTTAATTGCCGTTTGTTTTTATTGTCTGAATGTTAATGTTACTCAAACCCCGCTCTCCGTTAAAAAGGCATCTTGTTGATAGACTTTTTCTTCAGTTGTCACGCTCTTTTCGATAAAATGCAAGGAAGTTACGCCTATAAGACACTTCTCACCAAACCCTCCCGTATGTTGGACGATGAGCTCGCTGAACCCTTGGTACCACATTTTTTGCTTATCATTTTGCTTATTAAAAACTTCCTCCACGGTAAACATGTTTTCATCTGTAGAAAGGATGTTTTCATGGCCGTTGCCATCATCTTATTTTTTTTAACCGCGGAGTTAAGAGATGGCCAGTGCTCCTTCGATAAACCTTCATGTGCAGGTCATTCCGCCGATCATGGATATAAAGAACATATCCAGCTCCCTGGCCATTACTTTTTGCTTCCTTAAAGGATTTAAAAAAAATCGCTCTCGCAGGGCTGCACTCGTACGACCAACACGCGGACGCCCACTTCTGGCTCTGTCCTGTTGTTGTTGTTGTTGTAGCGACAATTTAACCTGCCTAAAATATTACCTCCCTTACCCAACATTGTCATCAAGCTCTTCTAACGGGAGTCCCAGAAACCTCGCGGCTTCAAAAGGGTTGGACCAAAGAGATATTGCTGTTTGAAGAGAAGGCTCAGTTGAGCAAATGAACAGATGGTTAGTGTCATGGGGAGACACGCCGCATGCCGGGCAGACATTTGGCATGTCAGGGTTCAGTCTGGACCTGTTGCAGTATCCAGAACGAAGTTGGGCCAGCATGACCCTTGTACCCCTATGCAGTTTGCATACCCCTTCGGCAACAGGGATGCTTGTGTATGTATAACGGCGTTTACTGGATGAGAGCTGACAAAGGAGTTTACCGACGGATGACTTTGGGGCCCGCCAATGCACCTTTGGATCAAACGGCGAAAAAATACGATGCCGGATCGCATCATAGTGCTTACGGAGATGACTCCTTATTTTCCTGGGGGGGGCGGATTTTCGTTAAGCAGGCTCCCGTTCGGGTGCTGCGGTTTATAGCAGTTGAACAGAAATTGCCTGGTCAGCATTTCGCTATGCTCTTACTCCGAGCATTTTTGCCTCACTATGGAGATGATATTCAGGAGACATAAGGAGGCATCCCGTGGCAGTTCTGAGGCGGTGTTTTAGCAGGCTTTAAATCTCCTCCAGAGTGTATGCTAATCCTGGCGACCATATAGACGTCGCATGGCTCAGAACCGGCTGGCCAATTGCCGTGTACGTTGCCAGTAACGTTTCTTATCTTTTCCCCAAGTGCTGCCAGCTAGTGATTTGAGGATTTTGTTGCGGCTTTGTACTTTGGTGGCAATCGCGGTTACATGAGCACGGTAGTTGAACATGTTATCAAACGTGACCCCTAAGATTTTGGGATAAGTGACAGTCGGAAGCTTGATGCCGTTGACCTAGGCGTCTAATTCCATGTTCACCTGCGCTGTCCACGTCGTAAATAAAGGAGCCGGGGATGGGAGGTAAGAGTGTATTCTTGAGCACAGCTCGTCTACGGAGGGGCCCGTCACCAGGATCGTGCAGTCATCGGCGTAGGACATAATCGAGATGCCCTGTGGTAGGGAGGGGAGCCTCGATACATAGTAATTAAACAAAAGCGGATAGGACACCACCCTGTGACACCCATTGTTTGATTATACGTGGGTTTGATTGGCTGCCTCTGAATTCAACCCACGACTGCCTACCACTCAGATAATTGGTGGGCAAACGCTTTAGACAGGAGGGAAGAGATGAGTCTTCCAGGTTGCTAATGAGTTGCGCGTGGTTGACCGTATCGAAGGCTTTCGACAGGTCAAGAGCAACCAGCACAGTGCTATCCTTTCGACGATGTTGGTTGCGACCGACACCTTTCTCAGTGGTAATGGCGTTTAGCGCGGTGGTCGTGCAGTTTATGAGACCGGCGCTGACGATAGTAACGTCTGGCGAACTAGAACAATTTACCGCAACTCTCGTGGGGGCATCCCCGTTCACAGTGCAGAACGTCGAATCATCTATTTGTTCAGCCAGGTCCTGTCCCCTACCATCTACTTGTAGACTCGAGTGCCAGAGGTCATGGTGTACGTTAAAGTCTCCAAGGATTACACGATCTTCGCCTCTGAGTAAAGTACTAATGTCAGGGCGGTATTCCGTCGGACAGCAGGTTTCGAGATGGACATCGCCTGGCCAGACAACCATACTTTGACTTTCTAAGGTGTTATCTCTCGGGTCGATATCAGGCTCCAATAGACGATATTCCACAGATTGATGAGTGACGAAGGCCAGTTCGCCCCCAAAGTCCTCTCTCACGGTTACGCCGGTGGATGTTGTAGCCATCACAGGTCCGAAGATCTGATCGGGCGCCTAGCTTTGTTTCTTGAATAGCAGCAATCTTGATATTTTGCCGCCTCATGGAGCTCACTATTTCACTAAGGGGGGGAAAATAGTCACACGGGAGTCAAGGACTGGTGCGTATGCCAAGGTGGAAGCAGGCTGGATCGCGCACTGCATCGCAATCTAGAACACGAGGGACCCGGACCACCTGAATGAGGCGAATCGGTCAACGTTGAAGGTTGGGTAGCTCGACAACATGGCGCAACGTACGTATCAGTTCATAAGTTCCTGTTACCAAGTTGAGAACATATAAGCAGGTGACATAAGCCAAGGCAAGAGTTGCATTTGACCGACGTCGCAGGTCTATATAATCTCAACCGGCAAACAGTGCACATGATGTAGGGGGCCAGGAGCTGGTGGCTTTGACTTACATTTGTGCTATACTGGAAGAAGGGGAGGTTGTAAGTGGGATGGGGTGGGCTGTCGCTCAGCATTGCTCACATCTAAGAGAGAGGTGCTAAGAAAAAAGTAGCCGTGCGATGCTGTGTGAGATGTTAGCTCCGGTGGGCGTGAGCGGCAGCGGGAATTACACACTACTTGCTTGGCAGTATTAGTGCCGTTAGTCGTGGAGACTGTATCTGGAACTTGTGGCGGACCGACACTGGATCGACGTTGGCCGCGGGACCTCCTAGGGCGTGAACAGCAAGGGGCCACACAAGTTTTGAAGAAACTAGGGGGCCTATGTGAGGAGGGATTTAGCCCCGATCACCTTGTTTTGTGCAGCCATCTTTTACATGTGTTACATTGGACGGAGTGTAAACTTTTAACGTAAATCTTCTTCCGGAAAGATCTTTTTGTCCCATGAGACACTTAAGCCACTTATGATCCGTGATTATGGTAAAAGGGAGCCCTTCCATGTATGATCGAAACTTCTTCACCTTAACGAAGGCGGCCAAACATTCTAACTCCGTTACTGCGTACTTGCATCGAGCTGAATTAAGTTTCTGAGACATGAACTTAATTGGCCACTCGTTGCCCTCGTCGTCCTTTTTGGAGCATAACGCTTCTTATTCCTTGTCGACGCGTTACATTGCAGTTTTTGGTGAAATCTGAATTGACCATCACGTCTGTGGAAGTGAGCGCCGCTTTTATCTCTCCACAGGACTTCACCGCTTCCTCAGTCATGTTAAACGTTTTCGAGGAAGGGGGAAGTTGCCCTATTGTATCTGGCACTTTACATCCACGTGCACATAAGTTCGCTTATATACCTCATCCCAATTCACAGTTTCCAATATTGATCTCTTTCTCTCTTCTTTTCGCACTTTCGCGCACGTTTTCTCAAGATCTTCCACCATTTCCTATTTGGCCTAATTTCTCCTATACGTAATCGCGGCAATTCCGAAGATTCTCTTCCTTGCGGCGTTGTATCTGGCTTGTCTCTTCTACAGAGGAAGGAACTCTGAGGCCTTGTGTAGTGGTTGTTAAATACATTTTTTTTATTTATGTTTGGTCTTAATAGTGACTCGGGGACAATCGTCGTTGACAAGGCTTCCCGCAAATCTCTTTCAAAAATATACAAAAAGAAAAGACATTTAAACAAATAAACATTACATATTTGGCAGGAAAGAGAACTCACATAAAATCTTTAAAACAATAACACTAACAAAACAAACGTTTAACAATTACATTATTCAGTGTCTGGTACATTTGTCCTACTAATTGTTTTATATTCCAGGCAGGAGAATATACATTGCACAAGCAATGCAAGCGGACATCGCACAAAGAAGAGACAAAAAAAGGCATTGTTATCACATTGGGTAGGCATAGTAGCCAGCTGAGGCATTGTTCAGCGGTGAAAGAAGTTCCTGGGATTTTCTAGCTCACGAACTTTACATTTTATATGCAGTAGAGGTTTTTCTTACTCTAGTGTTCGGAAGGCTAGTGGTGGTTTCCTACCTCCGCAACCTTTAGAAGATTATACACAGTGGGGGTTTTTCTAACTCCGCTGTATGGACGGTTAGTGGTGGGTTTCTACCTCCGCGACCTTAAGCAGAGTAGGGTATCATTAAGGCATAGGCGGTGGGGGTTTTTTTGCCACCCTCGCCGTGTATAAGTAGCGTAAATACAGTAGCACTCAATTACCTAATTAAACATGGCTTTATAAAACTTATTAAACAGGGGTTTCTCTTTAAAAGGAGACGTAAGGGATTTTTCTCTATCCCACAGGAACCCTGAACGGTCTGAGCTTAACCCCGGCATAAAGGAAAAGTCCGTCACAAATGGCGCTCAAGCTGGGACCCTAAACCAGAGTAGACAGAGGAACACGGTAAACGTTGAAAGGTCAACGAGAAATCTAAGGTATAAAAGAGCGCGGAAAGATCATGGCGGAACCTAAATACAGAAAAAAAGCGGCAAGAAAATATAAACGTGTAGACGAGCTAAGGAAGCGCCTGGCGAGCTTCATACAGGCACAAGGTACCGACTCAAGTCTGGAGGCTCGTTTTAGCGAGTTAGCCCTCAGGCATGCACGCCCAGCCATCACAATTAGCTCAGCAAGTCCGAACGAAACCGGCCGACAAGCGTTACCAGCTAACAGCGGGGCGGCTTCGACCAACAATAAGACGGGGCACGAGAACCACGGCCACCAAGAAGCAGAGCAAGCACAGAAATACGTCGCGCAAGAACCGTTATCACAGGCCAAGATCATGGACCGAGTGCGCAAGTGGGGCGCAATGAAGGCGGGAAGGAACCGCTAGGACTTATTGAGCAGGTGGAGGAACTGACCGACAGCTACGAAATGAACGAGCTGCTGAAGATAAAGCCTTGGTATCACAACAACAGCCGGCAGTGGCAGGAGTGGGATCTCTTTAAGAAGGATTTCCTCCAATTCTTTTTGAGTTCGCGGTACTTTGAGAGGCTCGATGATGAGATCCGGCAGCGTGTACAACAACCAGGTGAGACGTTTAAAGACTTCGTGCTATCATTAAAGGGGCTCATGCGACACCCCGACTACGGGAGTGAACAGAAGCTCAACCGGATTTATCGTAATTGCCGCCGCGAATGCCAGCTTTACGTGAAGCGAAGCGAGTTCGTCAGCTTAAAAGAATTAGTACTCCTGATCGAGGACTATGGGAATATAACACCAGAGAAAGAACCGTTAAGACCAGCAGCAAGACCGTTTTCGCCGCGACGACAAGAGGCGAGGTATCAGTACTTGCAAGCCGATGAGAGGAACGAAGGACCCCCAGGCAAGAGACCCCCTGCAGCCACACCAAGGAGCGATTGATCCACGGAACGCATGCAGGCGATGGGTGCCGCAATGAATGACGGGATTTCTGCTAGCAGTGCGGACAAGACGGTATAGAAACGCGTGACTGCTGTCGTAGACAGTCGGGAAACGACCCAAGACCCCATTAGCACCTAGGGGTGGCGTCTCAAGCAACCCAACCTCGGCCTCAATTAATGCTTTTAGGCATGGCCAAGGGCGGATCTTGGATACGGTAACACTGGATGGAGAAGAGATGATGGCATCGGTAGACACGGGAGCAACAAGAAGTTAGAAGCGGCGAGGCTAGACTCGCACAATTTCAAGGAGGTAGAGACTCGGGTGGCAAGACGAATAACCGAAGCGGTAGAAGCAGAGGTAAAGTTGGGCTATCAGGTACAGCAAAGTGAGTTGCTAGTCCCACCTGGACTAGTTAACAAAGTGGTGATTGGAACAGATTATCTGCCAAAGGCTAAGTAGGAACCGAGGTGTGGCAACGAAACAATAACTTTACAAGCGGAAGATCAGGAGGAGACGGTAACATGTACAACCATGGTGGATGGGAGATAGCATGGGTATTGACGAAGATATGAGTCGCGAACAAAGCAAGCCCGTGGAGAGTTCTGCATATATGGCGATGAGTAGTTTCCTAAAGTATGAATTACAGATGTTCGAGATGTCCGGGGTGTCCAACGTAGCCACGCACAAGATAGTAATGCGAGACAATCGAATGATCAAACAACGCTATTTTAAGAATCCAAAGATGCAAGAGATCATAAATAAGGAGATCGACGAACTCATAGAGGAAAGGAGATCGACGAACTCATAGAGGAAGGTTGCATCGAGCCATCCCACAGCCCACATAGCGCACCAATCGTTCAGGCCCGGAAAAAAACGGCAAGAGGAGACTCTGCTTCGACTATCGACAGCTCAACGCTCGCTCAGTACCGGATGCCTACCCGCTACCTCGAATACAGCACATCCTATACAGATAACGAAGCGCGCATTTTATCAGCAGTCTAGACCTCAAGAATGGTTATTGGTAAATACCGATGGAAGAAAATAGCGAGCAATTTACCAATGGACAGTAATGCCTTTTGGGTCACACTCAGCCCCGGCCACGTTTCAAAGAGCACTCGATCGTGTTTTTGGACCAGAGTTAGAACCACACGCCTTCCTTACCTGGATGACATCATCATCACTAGTACTACATTGGAAGAGCACATAAGGCATCTCAAGGAGCGAGCAAATAAAAAAATTTACCCGGAAAAGTTTTTCAAAAAGAGTTTGATGTATCTAGGTCACGTCGTCAGTGAAGAGGGAATACATACGGACCCTGCAAAGTTGCAGCTATCAAAGAGCTAAGCCCACCACATAACATACTAGAGATACGACGGTTTCTGGGAGTAGTGTCGTGGTACCGAAGATTCGTACCCGATTTCTCGTGAATTGCTCATCCACTGACGTCAATGCTAAAGAAGGGAAGTTGATGGAAATGGTCGGAGGAACAACAGGCGGCATTCGATACATTGAAGAATGCGCTTATACAGGCGTCGGTACTAGTCTGCCCCGATTGCAGGAAGCTTTTTAGGTTACAGACGGATGCAAGCGATTTTGGCCTCGGCGCACTTCTAACGCAGGGATTAGACGATGAGGAGCGAGTCATAGCATACGCAAGCCGCCGGCTAAATAAAGCCGAAACAAACTATTCACCGACGGAGAAGGAGTGCCTAGCCATAGTTTGGGCAATTAGAAAGATGCGACCGTACTTGGAGGGATATAGTTTCACGGTGATCCCCGATCACCTAGCTTTAAAATGGTTGAACGCTATCGCAAGTCCGTCAGGTAGGATAGCTTATATGGGCGCTCGTTCGACGTACACTATAGGAAGGGCAAAATGAACGTGGTGGAAAACGCACTTTCGAGGCAGCCACTCGAGGAACACCTAGGAGGTATTACGACACATGAAGAGGGTATTAGTTGCAAATGGTACGCGTCGAAAATAACCGAAGTATTGAAGAGCCCCTAAAGGGCCCTTTACACGATATGTTTTTTATATGACCTGCCACTTTTTCTACACTCACGTAATGTCGTATGACTTTCAACACTTTCAACAGTTTAATTTATCTGATTAACTTTACACAGTAAATTAATAACTCCAAAAAATTGAAATCAACAAATTAAACAACAGCTGATTCTAAATGTAAGTCAGACAAAACAGAAACATTTCTATTTCGTATGTGCTTTTTTCTGACTTGTACAAAAGGAAAATTTAATTTGCCTTTACACGTTATGTTGGTTTTCATACGTAAAATGTGACATAAACACATGACAAAACTATATTCTGTAAAAGGACTTTAAACTGTATGGCTTAGGCAACGCTGCTGCAGATGTTATAGGCGAATTGGAATGGATAGAGAACACATGTTTTTGGTAATTACAAATAATAAAATGAATGTCGATGGAATTTTTTGAGAATATTTTTGGTAGTAGGAAATGTTTACAATGTTTTTAATATTATAAACAGCGATTAAGCAGTAGACGTGGAACCCAAATATAGGGAAACAGTCAAACAGGAAGTTAACAACTATAAGCCGAGTTGTGTTCAGTCAGACAGTCCCATTAAATTAAATATTGTTCCTTAAGATAATACCATTGTATTTCGCGAGGCGCCTAGTCAAATGTCTGTAGCAGAGAGAGAATTTGTTCGTAAGCAGGTAGCGGAATGGCTGAAACTGGGCGTGATGGACCTTATGAATGGGGTTTTCCACGTTGAAGTCGAAGAGCGATGACGAAAATACGCGGCGTTTGTCACAAAAGAAGGCCTTTGCGAATTTAACAAGGCTCCATTTGGTTTTTGTAAGTCGCCGGCAGTATTCGTGCGATATGTTTTTCAAAAGTTAATAAATGAGGCATTATGGAAATTTATGTAGATGATATTGTTATTTTTGGGATTACAGCAGAACAATGTTTAGACAATATGCAAACGGTACTGAAGCAAGCTCAACAGTTTGGTTTAGAAATTAAATGGCCAAAATGCAAATTTTTAAAACGAAGAATTAAGTTTTTGGGGCACGAAGTTGAAGATGGGCGTACCTGGCCCGGCTAAGGCAAATTGAAGGCAGTCAAAAACTTTCCGATTCCAAAAAACGTTCGGGGCGTACAAGCATTTCTTGGTTTAACCGGATATTTTCGGGAGCTTATCCGAGATTACGCTGGTATTGCTAGACCCCTAACACGACTGCTGAAGAAAGACGCGGTATTTAAGATGGAAGAGGAACAAATGAGGGCAATCGATAACTTGAAGTCGGCACTCGTGGCAGAACCTTTGCTACAACTATACAAGTTGATGCTGTAATGTGGTTGAATCGCTGATGTGTAGCGTATGATCAGAATTGATTGTTCTTTATTCAAAAGCTTTCTCTTTTATACATTTCTAGCTTAACTTACGTATATAAACTTACACTAATACTTAGACACTAAAAGTATTTGCATTGTGTGCAATGTCAGCACATAATTTGGTAGTTCACGTTGACCAACCGATAGTGTCGATCAGTCGTGCTGATCGATACGTTTGTTGGTCAAAGCGACGCATTGAGTAATGGGTTGACAATTTGATAGGTGTCAGTTGGTATATGCTGTTGAACTCCCGTGGGTTCAACATAATTTAAGTGGGTCAATATTTGAAGTGCATTGACAGTGAAAAGCATTCTGAGTAATGCTACACCATCCGCCTTATGAATAGTCGTATACACTTGAAGGCAATTGTATACGACTATTAAAGCGACTTATTGACCTACTTAGGGTTTGTTTGCGTTTACAACATTTTAATTGTTTTTCGGCTCTTATTGCCATTATTGCATAAGAATTTTTTTTTTCACTTGTTTACATTTGTTTCTCGTTTGTCATTATTGCATTTACATATATTTTTTTCTTTTTATTTTCAGTCGTTTACATTTACTTATTTAGTGTATAGTTGTATTTTGAACATAATATGTGGTTTTTATTTTCTTTGGCTTGTGCCTGTTTATTAAAGTGAGTAAACTGGATTGCTGGTGGTGAGTGGTGTTATACTGTTTTAAGTCTATTCTTATGAATTATGATTTCTTTTTTGTTTTTATTGCTATTTCCTATGCTATGTGGAATTAAAGTAAAATTGTTGTTCTTATCAATATTTTTAACTCTATATTGTCCATTATATCTATTTTCTAGCTTATGGGAGGCCTCTTCTCTAACTAATACTAAATCTCCTATGTTAATTTCCTCACTATAGCTGTTCTTATCATAATTCGTTTTTTGTTTTTCTTTAGCCTCTTGGACTAATTTCCTAGCTCTTTGCTCGGCTATTTGGAGTCTATATTTTACCTCTTTGTAGTAAGCTTCGTGATTGTATAGTGGGCTGATTATATTTTCTTTTAAAAATTCGTAATTTGGTGGGTTTTTTCCAAATATGAGTTCAAAAGGGCAATATTTATGTGTGGTGGATGGCGTTGTATTGTAACAATACGCGAAATATTTGAGGTATTCATCCCAATCGTCTTTTTCACTGGATATGTATGCGCGTATATATTCATTGAATGTTCGGTGACTGCGTTCTACAGTACCCAAAGTTTGATGATGGTACGGTGTTGAAGTTTTATGTTCAATTTTCAACAATTTACACAGTTCTTTGAATAAGCTATTTTTATATTCCGTGCCCATGTCTGTCAAGATTGTTTTCATTTGTCCATAAATCAATATGAAATGCTCGAACACGGCTTTAGCGACTGTTATTGAGTGTTTGCTTGGGGCCGGGATAGCTACCAAATATTTAGTTAGATCGCATATAATGGTAACTGCATATTCGTTTCCATCTATCGACTTCGGTAAAGGGCCTACTGTATCGATTTGTACAATATCGAATGCCTTCGGAGGTGTCTCCGTTATTGTCATTGGTTCTTTGATATGTTTATTAATTTTATTTTTCTTGCAGTGGATGCAGTTTTTTATATATTTTCTTATATCATTTTTCATGTTCAGCCAGCTATACTTCTGCTTGATCTTATCTGTCATGCGATTTATTCCTGGGTGGCCACCACTAATAGGATCGTCATGATATTTATGCAGAATTTCCTTTATTTTCCCGGGATTTGTCACGTATATGACCTCTGGGGTTAGAGCTATTGTTAACTTTTTGAGAACTTTATTACCCATTTCTATAAATTTGCCTACTGCAGTATAATTCTTTTTAAACAATTTGTCCCCTAAGGACAACTGTACTTGTACAAGTCCTAAATTGCCGGCTTCTCTTTCGAGCCTGGTAAAGAATTGTCCTAAGTCAATCTTATCCTCAACAATTAGGTTGCTTGTATCAAAATTGCTACAAATTTTCTTTCCTTTTTTGAAATAAAATTTCGGAGGATTGAAAACGAGCTCGACATGTCTTTTTACTTCAAATTTATTTAGCGCTTCGTATATTTTGGGGTTCTCTTTGTGACTTTCTTTAATTTCAGTTTTATTACTGATCTTTTTAGCTGCTGATCTTGTTGTTATTTTAAATATTTTATTTGCTTCTACTGACAAATCTTTTAAATTTGTAATTGTTATGCGGGATAATGCATCCGCGATATGATTTTCTTTACCAGCTATATACTCCACTTCAAAATCGTACTCTTCTAAATCTAGTCTTACTCGTGTCAGCTTTGAGGAAGGACTTTTCATTGAAAATGGGTATGTTAGTGGGCGATGGTCGGTTTTAACTAGGAATTTTCTGCCATATACGTATGGTCTGAAGAAAGTTATGGCCCAATGGATTGCGGCTAATTCTTTTTCTATTGCAGACTTGTTGGTTTCGCCTTTTGTAAAGGACCTTGAAGCGTAAGCAATTGGTAACTGTTTGCCATCGTGTTCTTGGCTAAGGACTGCACCACAAGCGTATCCACTAGCGTCTGTTGTTATGCAGAATTTTTTATCGAAATCTGGGTATTGCAAGAGTTTTGGACTAATTAATGCTTCCTTTAAGTAGACAAAAGCTTTTTGACATTCTTCTGTCCATTCGAAGGCAACATTCTTTTTGCATAGCCTAGTTAACTTTCTAGAATGTTCTGCAAAATTCGGTACAAATCTTCTGTAATAATTACAGAAAGCTACGAATCTTTTAACTTCATCGGCTGTTTTCGGTATTGAATAGTTTTGAACGGTTTCAAATTTGCTTGGATCGGGTAATATTCCTTTGTTTGTGCATTTATGTCCTAAATAAGTTACTTCCTGACTGAAAAATAGGCATTTATCTGGATGTAATTTTAGGTTGTATTTTCGGCAAGTGGAGAATACGTCTCTTAGATTTTTTAGCATGTGATTTTCGGAACAGCCTAATGCAACTAAGTCATCCATGTAGAGAAATGCTTGGGATGGTTTGAGACCTGCGAATGCTAGGGTCATCATTCTTTGAAATGAATTTGGTGCTACTTTTAAACCGTAGGGTAGTCTTTTGAACCTATATGTGCCATTTTCGGCTGTAACTGAAGTTATATCCCTCGAATCTGGGTGTAGTTCGATTTGATGAAAACCTGACATAAGGTCTAGGCATGAAAAACATGTTGCTCTTCCAAGTTGGTCTAAAATGTCATCAATTCTTGGAAGTGGGAATTTGTCCGCTGCTAGCTTTTTATTTACTTGTCTGTAATCGACCACTAGTCTCCATCTTTTTTCTGTTTTTCCTGGAAGTGATTTTTAGGGACTAGTAGGATTGGGCTATTATATTCCGATATGGAAGGTTCTATTATATCATCTTCTATTAGCTTATTTATTTGTTTGCTGATTTCTCCCTTCTGGGTTTGAGGCAATCTGTAATTTTTTATGTAGACTGGGGTGTCATCCTTCATGTGTAATTTCTGTTTGTAGAAATTATTATAGGTGATTGGTTCGGTTTCTAATGCGAATATGTCTATAAATTCTGTGCAAAGTGTTGTTAATTGAGGGTTGACGAATTTAGGAACATTTTTTGTTAATCTTTTTAATTTTTCTGTATCGGTGCAATTTTTACTGTGTGTTTGTGTTTTAATTAGTGTGTAATCATCTAAGTTTTCGGTATTGATTTTGTAATTTTGGATAGTTGTGTTTTTATGTGTACTGTTAATGATTCTAACGAAAGTTTGATCCTTATTTGTTATTGTGTTTGCTATGAAAATGCCTTCAGATAATTCTTGGTGTGGGATAAAAATGTTTTTGTTATCGGTATTTACTTTAATTTGTCTAATAACTTCCGATCTAGCCGGAATTGTGATTGTGTTGACGGACAGACAATTTGTAAGATGCATTGTTATTGTTTGGGGAAAATCATATGGTCTTAGGATTAATTTATCCTCTGTTTTTCCATAGTCTAGAATGCAATTGTACTTTTTTATGAAATCCAGCCCTATTATTCCATCGCATGGAATTGGGAAATCGTCGTCTACGACATGAAATTTATGGTAAATAAGAAGGTCATCGCCTTTTAAGTCTGCTTTAATTGTGCCTAGAGTGCTGGTTATTCCCTGACCAATGCCTTTTAGATCTGTAATTTGTTCCGTATTTATTTTATGACTTTGATTAATTTGATTCTTTTTTATAATGGAGATGTCTTCTCCTGTATCGATTAAAAAGTTTGAAATTACATTATTTAGAGATGTCCTTGTTGCTATATAGCTGTTTAGATGTAAGTTTAGTACGCATATTTTTCTTTCTTTTACTCTTGAAGTGGAGCTTCTTGGTTTTCCGTCTGCGTGCAGCTGCGCACGTTACGGGTCTGGTTGTAGGGTCTGTTGCTATTTCGGGATTGTGATCCTCTTTGGTTATTGTTATAACTATTATTGTTGGTACTACTTGGTCTAGAATTGTTGTTTTACCTTGGTTGCGGTCTAAATCTCCTGTTTTGGTAATTCCCATAGTTGTTACTTCGGTAACCTCCACGGAAATTACTCCTGTACTGACCTTGTTGTCGTACATTTAAAATTGTATTAGAGCTGCCTGTAATTTCGGTGCAGCTGTTTGTAAATTTAGAGATTGCGTCGTTCATCGTTGTGAACGTTCCTGCTTGCATGATCAGTAGTCTAGCAATAATAGTTGCATAGATAGGGGGTATGAAAAATCTCATTTGTATGGGAGGTGCACCGCTACCTTTTCCGATTTCAAAAAGTGATAGGTAATAGGAAAGGACTTACTTTATACAACGTCTTATCAAATTTCAGTAGTCTAGCGATAATAGTTGCATAGATAGGGGGTATGAAAAATCCCATTTGTATGGGAGGTGCACCGCTCCCTTTTCCGATTTCAATTGACCTTGTCATTAGAGCAGTTTTTGCACATGGATTTGACTGCTGCCTGTGTTGCATATCTCGTGGCTAGGTCTGGGTTTAATCCATCCGAGATATACGCTCCTTCTAGCGACCTTGTTATTTTCTCTACTTCCGCTGTGTACTGATTTGCAGTTTTGCTACGCTGCTGGATGTTCAGGAGTTTAGCGGTTAACACTTCTACTGATTCACCCTTAATCGCGGTTTTTAATTTTAATTTTATTTGTTCTATCGTGCTTTCGTTGCTTATAAAATTCCTTGCCGTACCCTTCAGTTTTGTTTTTATCATGGTAATGGCCAATGCCTCGTGTGTATCCTTGATTTGCTCAAGTATATCGAGTGCATCTAGGAAACTATGTAGATTTTCCGGTTTACCATCAAACTCTGGTAATACTGACGAAGCAGTTTTGATAAATTCAACTACTGTTTGTGGCATTGTGACGTTTATTATTGGGACGTGTATTGGGTGTTGGTTTATACGCGTTGTTGTACAGTGTTTAATCGTCTCAATTTATTTTTTATATAATTTTTGGTTAAAATAATAATTGCGATAATTGAACATGTAACCATAAATGCGACCAAAACTACCCATTTATCAGACAGTTCTTCTTTATTTTCAACAGGTATAGGGTGTGGTTCGTACTTAACTATTCTATTTTCAGAGTTTTTCTCTGCTGAACTTTCTTTACCAACTTCATATCCTGCTATACCTACTAAAATGCTGTTTAGGGCAATTTTCCACCATGATGCCATTTTAAAAAAGTAAAAAATTTTTCTTCTTACATTTTTATTTTTATTTACTCAGTTTCCTTATTAATCTATTTATTTCTTCTTCTAATGTGGAAGGGTATACTAAGTCTTTCATTGTGGGTTCTCTACCCATTCCTATATAGGACCAAACGTGTTTTAAATATTCTAAATTTTTCCTGTTGCCTCCCTTGTTACGAGGTCTTGACCTTTGTATTCCTATTTCTTCGTTTTCATGCTCTAGCTTATCAACAATATCATTGATTAATTCATAATCAAGATCAGGTGGTAGTGCATTATCCATAAGAAATAGGTATTTTTACATTCCAATTTACTCAATTTATTAACATTGATGAAAAATTTTGTCAAATTCTTCTTGAGTCTCAATCTCTTTCATTATTGATACTGACATGTAATTAAACTATTTATAATCCCTAAGCAAATTTAATTGCTACTGGTTTAGCGGCCATAAGGCGTGCTCAAATTATTCTAATATACTTATTCTTGCTGCCAGTCACCATATTTTGCGCTGCCAGTCTTGTTGAGTGTTGGGGTTTATTGTCATCAAATTATTCCACTCTTTTTTTTTTTTTTTTTTTTTTGCACTGTACCGCCAGTTGGGTTGCTTTTATTATTCCACCCTTTTTATGCCTTTATTTGTGAAGCCCATTCGACGGATTTGCCACCAGGTAAGTCCAATTGTTTACCCGCCGTATATAGCGGTTTCATGAAAAGCAGGTAGGTATCCGCATAAAATGGTGTAGTGTCCTCACCAGTTGTAGCATCTAAATTTTCCTCCTGTTTAGTGTTCAGTGTAGGCAGCTTATTAAATTCAAATTTACATGCTGAGAGCCAAAAACTGTATCTTCATCTTTAAATAATTGCAATAGAACGACCAAAACTGGCAGGATCGCCATGTAATGGCTTCTTAAATTATTTTGTTAATTTTATTTTATATCCTAAGCAAAGTGAATTGCTCCTGGCAGGATCGCCATGTAATGTGGTTGAATCGCTGATGTGTAGCGTATGATCAGAATTGATTGTTCTTTATTCAAAAGCTTTCTCTTTTATACATTTCTAGCTTAACTTACGTATACAAACTTACACTAATACTTAGACACTAAAAGTATTTGCATTGTGTGCAATGTCAGCACATAATTTGGTAGTTCACGTTGACCAACCGATAGTGTCGATCAGTCGTGCTGATCGATACGTGTGTTGGTCAAAGCGACGCATTGAGTAATGGGTTGACAATTTGATAGGTGTCAGTTGGTATATGCTGTTGAACTCCCGTGGGTTCAACATAATTTAAGTGGGTCAATATTTGAAGTGCATTGACAGTGAAAAGCATTCTGAGTAATGCTACAATGCATCGAAACATCCGTTCGGAGCAACACTGTTACAGCGCCATGATGAAACGTGGCACCCAGCTTCCTATTATAGTAAGAAGAATTTTCCTCAAGAGGAAAAATTACATAGCTACTTTCGCGGGGTGAAAGCAGCGTACTTGGTCGTTTCAGTACTTGATGGGTATACGGTTTACTCTGGTGACATATTGAGCAACTTTCAAGCAGACAAATGCAAAAAGTGAAGTAGTTCAGTGGCTGATGTACCAGCAAGATTTTTCTTACATTATAGAGCATCGATCTGGCAATAGGATGAAACACGTAGATGGCTCAACTAAATTCCCTTTGATGACGGCGACATCGGTAATACAAACCCAGATAGCAAGAGTTTAGAAACAAGACGCGCATTTAGCAGCTGTAGCGGAGATTTTGAAGGAAAAGCCCTATAAAGAGTTCAAAGTAAAAAATATGAAAAAGTTGATGGCCAAGATATCTTGGTTATACCAAAGAGTATGGAGAAGGAAACAATTAAAAATGGGCATATGGTTTGCCAAAAAACAATGCATGCTATACGGTAGGACTACTTCATTCCACATTCCGAAAAGAAGGTTTAACGGGTGATTCAAAATGGTATTGAATGTATCATGCACAGCCACAAGCTGGGTAGGAAAGATTATCTGCATTGTATCGACAAAGGCGACAATCCACTTGCTACCCTTCACGGTGACCATTTGGTTACTCTGAATAAAACATTAAGGAGCTATAAGTACATTTTCCCCTCGTGGGTTTTTCCAAGTATACTTGGATATACCCTACCAAGACCACGGATGCACAAGAAGTGGTAAGGCGTATAATTAGCGATAAAGAAGACGTTACAACTTTTTAAAAAAAGTTTGCGCAAAGAACAAAATCGATCATTTGGAGGTAACAACCGGCGTCTCAAGAGGCAAAGTGCAGATCGAGATTCTAAACCGCACCATTATTTCTGTCCTAGCAAAGATGTCAGCAGCAGAACCGGACGAGTGGTACAAGTATACGTCGCAAGTACAACATGCTAATAAATCTCACACACATTCTTCCACAAAGTTTACACCGTTCGAAATAATTTTCGGTGTTAAGATGCGAGAAATCAAATCCGCCAAGATGCTCGAAAGCAAATACTAAGAACCAGGAGATGTACAAATCCAATTATGATAAAAAACGAAAAGGAGGACATGGGTATCAGTTATCCGATTTAGTGGAAACTGAAGTCACACAGTTCATATCTGGCAAAAAACTTACCAGTAAATTCATTGGTTCAAACGAAGTAATTACGGTCAAAGGACACGGCAGATATAATGTCAAGAAAGTTGACGACTTTCGAGGTCCTCATCAAACTTCAAGCTTCTTCTTTTTTAAATGGTCATCTAACCGGCTGGGCGATTTTGACTGTCCAATATAGCTCGCCAGTCGTTTCTTCGTTGCGCCAAGTGGCGCCAATTGGAAACACCGCGGGATCGCAAATCGGTCTCCACTTGGTCCTTCCATCGGAGTGGTGGTCTCCCTCTTGCGCTGCTTCCACCGGCGGGTGCCGATAAGAATACCTTCTGGGCTGGAGCATCTTTGCTCATTCGCACAACGTGGCCTAACCAGCGAGGCCGCTGTGTTTTTATTCGCTGAATTATGTCGGCTCATTCAGTTCATACAGCTAATCATTAAATCTTCTTCGGTACTCGACGTCGCCAACGTGTAGTGGACCACAAATCTTTCGAAGAACCTTTCTCTCGAATACTCCCAGAGCCACCTCAGCAAACTTCAAGCAGCTAAGATAATATGAAACTGTGGTGTTTTGTTGAACATAATGAGGACAATCAGGACGAAGAGTCATCTAAGGCAGATTACAATCAACTTTTTTTTTTTTCAAATTTAATTATATTAATTTTTCTTTAAGTTTTCACACTACTCACATTATTCTTTGGCAATTATAAGCTAGAGCATATTTATATATTTATATACATCGTTTCCTTCAAAAGCAAAAAAAAAAAGCGATGCATTCGCATGGTTTATTATTTTGTTTCCTTGTGAGGTGAAAGGCTTCATGTTGGTTTTTGGAAAGGAATCTTTTCTCGTAATGTGACATCGAGATTTGTTAGATTTTATACTCTTTCTAGCACGATCAAAAGTAGTTTTCACTGACACTCTTTGGAATATCCTACATTGCCAGATGATTGAGCGGTTGGTAATTTACATTTAGGGATGGATTTGTGGTTGATATTCTTCTGAGTTCATTGGACTGTGCCTAGAAGACGCATATGCAATGATAGGTGTACGATTGGGCGTAAGTAAGTAGTAAGCATTATGTTATTCATAGCCAAACATGGGCTTCCACCAAATCATTATCGATTCTGATCACAACATACTATCCAAAGGGAACATGTTGGCTTGTCTTTATGAACTAAAACAAGAGGTATTTCTTTTTCTTGACTCCATAGAAAAACACATGCTTTCAATGGAGGTTATCCTATTTAGTTGACATATTTGGTGCATGAAACTTCAGCACAAACGGCATTAAATAAGATTTTTATTTATTTATTTATTTATTTGATTGAAATATAATTATAAATACATATATTACATAATAGATTTTATAATCAAGTATAAATTATCCTTAGAATTAAATTATATAACGACTTTTAGCATTGTAGCTCTGTATTAGATGCAAAAGTTTACATTGGTATATAAATTCGTATATAGTGCTTATGTTTTCTACGCTAGCGGTATTCAGAAGGTCTTTCGGATTACAATTTTTGAATAAGTTGACTCTGACATTTTTGTATTTTTTGCAAGTTTCAAGAATGTGGTTTTTGGACGGTGGGCTGTGGCACGTTGAGCAAATTGGTCTGGGTTGGCCTGTCAAGAGGTGCTCGTGGGTGATCTTTGAGTGTCCCATCCGTAATCTGGTAAAGATTTTTAAGTGGTCAGCTGATGACAATGCGGGAAATATTGCCTCGGTGCGACTTTGGTTGTAAAGCTTGTACCAGTGGTTGTACTGTTGCCAAGTGGCGGCAGCCAAGCCTTGTATATGTGATTTTACTTCCCG
Source organism: Merzomyia westermanni (assembly GCA_949987695.1). Lineage (NCBI taxonomy): Eukaryota > Metazoa > Arthropoda > Insecta > Diptera > Tephritidae > Merzomyia > Merzomyia westermanni. The sequence goes on along the minus strand of OX465290.1, from coordinate 112,116,630 downwards.
TGTGATATCTCTTTTTATAGGCGGATTAAAATGTGTACAAGGAGAGCTGTGGCAGTCCTTGGCAGCGACATCGGAGTGGTCGTTTCACGTATGCCGCAGTGTCCCGGTGTCTACATAATTTTAATTTTTGATCGATGTCGATACAATTTACAACCAGTGGCTCTTTACTATGCCTACTCTGGAGCGATATAAGTGATGACATGCTATCTGTGCAAATTATATATTTACTTTAGCTTACTGCAGCGTGTTTGATAGCGAAATGTATGGCAGTTAGTTCTGCGCAAATACTGAGTTGTGCGGAAAAAGGAGTCCGCTTTTTATAATCTTACCACCTTCAGTAACAACTGCAAACGACGTGGACTCCGGTGATTTAGAACCGTCCGTAAATAGGAATTTCCACCCATCCTTTTTGAATCTGCTTTTGATGTCTAAGAATACTTTTTGGTAAACTGTCGGGATAATATTTTGTTTCGGGTAGACAAACAATTCACTAACAAAAGTAATAGATGATAGCTGCCATCTTGGAAAGTTATTGGTTTTTGCAAGAATTGGTATAGGTCCAAAGTTCATTTTTTTGTTTGCATATAGTAGAGCGCTTGATATTGTTGAAGGTCTCTTCATGGGACGTTTCCTTTTAAGAAATTTTTTCACGTCATTGCGTTGCTGGTGAAATAAAGTTTAGGAATCAACGATAGGATGTTTTCGCTCAATCGTTCATCACCTGTTGAGAGGCCAGACTCTGCTAGCAAGTTCTTAATAGGTGTAGTTTGGAAAGCCCGAAGGCTTCCCCGAACAGCTGCATGATATGGTGCAGCCAAAACTGCTCTTGTGCTTTTAGCGCACTGTCCATAAATCGGCAATCCGTAGTCAATAGTTCCCAGTATTAAGGATTTTATTACGTTAATTAGTACGTCAGGATGAATTTTGTTGTGCTTGGAAGTTAGATATTTTATTATATTTAATCTATAGTTAAGCTTTTTTCTTAAATCTATACATTGCTTTTTGAAGTTCATTCGCTTATCGAAAGTTATACCTAGAACTTTCAGGTCCTTGACGATATTGATAACTACGTTTTTATAAACAAAGTCATTGTCCTGGCAGTTTTTCTTTCTACAAATATGGAGATACTTGCACTTTTCGTACGATATGTTAGCTCCTGATCTTTCTGACCAGCTGGCAATATCGTTAAGAACCTCGGAAAATATCCTCTGTGAATGCGCTAGAGAGTTATTTTTTGAAAATATCAAAACATCGTCGGCATAGATGGAATGCTTTAAATGGCGTCTTCTTATGATGTCGCTTACTTCATCAAAGGCGATTATGAAAAAAATGACTGAGATAGGAGAGCCCTGTGGTATGCCGTTGTTAAGACTTACTCTGTCTGAAAACTTGTTGTTTATTTTAACGCGAAATGTACGATTGGTTAGGTAACTTTTAACGAAGTTGAATATTTTTTTTCCGACTTGCAATATTATAAGTTGCCGAAGTACGATGTGTGCACCTATTCTATCAAATGTATGCCTACATGGTTCCGGTTCGACAGAGCATTTGATAGGTAGTGTTCAAAGTGCAGTAACACGTCCGTGGTACCTTGTCCAGGCCTGAAAGCGGTCTAGTTATGACTACATGATTAATTTTCTCTAGGGCCTTACTCATGCATGATAGCAGGGATATTGGCCGGTAGCTACTTATTTGATGTATGGGCTTATTAGGTTTTAAGATGGGTACAATATCGGCGTTCTTCCAGTTTTGCGGATAAATGGCTGAGTTGAAGATTGAGTTGAAAGCTTCAGAATTCTACTTTTTAAGCCTGGAGCAAGATTTTTCTGCATAGGATACGACACCCTGTCATATCCGGCGGTTTTTCCTTTAGAAGCTTGTAAGACTTCTTGAAATTCAAACATAGAAATTTCCTTTTCAATTTCGTTGGCTGCAGAGGGGTTTGTTTTAGGGCTGTACTCCATATTGAGGAGGGTTTTTTTCTGAAACGAAATTGGCTGGGAGTTGTTGTTTTTGGAGTATGTTAACCAAACTGAAGAAAAGTGGGTAGTTATCTCACCTGATGTAGAAATAGTGCCATTTTCTGTACTTACGATACGAAAACTAGTATACCTATGACTGCCAGTTAAAATTTTGTTATCATGCCAAATTTTTTTGGGGCTGGATTTGGGGCATATTGACGAGCTTAGTTCTTCGAGACAACTTCTTTTTGCGGCTTTTGAGCGATATCTAAACAATGCATTAGCCTTTTTATAGCTGAGAAGATTGGCAGAGGTTCTTTGTTTTTTATACGTTTCCCACAATTTTTGTTTTTCTGATCTGATGGTAGATATTTCATTATTCCACCACGGAACGGTGGGCCTTTTAAAACTAGATTTAGTTTGCGGTATACAAAGATGGACAGAGGAAGAGATAATTTCTTTTATGTTTGCAGAATCTTTGTTAATATTATTCGAACTGGGACTTTTAGATGAAAAAGATTCGCAGCTTGTTTGATATTTGGTCCAGTTAGCACGTTCTGTAATAAACTTGGAATTTCTTTTGATTTTTTCGGCAGGTTTATTTGCTGCAATAGAGGTTAGGATCGGGAAGTGATCACTACCGTGCAGATTTTTGAAAATTTTCCATTTACATTTTGGGACTAAGCTGGCAGAACATAATGTTATGTCGACGTTTGTGAAGGTTTTGTGGGTGGAGAAGTGGGTAGGAGTGTCGTCATTTAAACCTACAAGATTTGTGGCCATGATTACGTTTTCAATAACTTTCCCTCTAGAGTTCCCAACCGACGAGCCCCAAAGAGGGCTCCAAGAGTTAACATCCCCCCCCCGGTATGACGGGAGTGGTAGTATTATCAAGAATTCCAAATAATTCTTTTTCAGTGAAGTACTGATCTGGTGGAATATAAATAGATACCAAAGTAAACTTAAAACCCAAGTTAATTTCCAGTACAATAGTTGATATGTTTGATACGATATTAATTTGTTTATGGGGGATATTCTTTTTTATCAAGATGCAGATACCTTGTTTGTTAGTTACGTTTCGTCCCAAGTTATGAAAATAACCTTCATTAGCTTTCGGGGCGTGTGCTATACTATTTGCGGCTAAGTGAGTTTCTTGTAAACAAACCATGGTGGGATTGTGCTCTTTTAACAAAAGCTGACGCTCCTGGAAGTTATTCCAGTATCCCTTTGAATTCCACTGCATAATGGAATCCATAGAATACAAGAAATAAAGAAAAAAAAATTATTTGTTTTGTTAGTTATTAGTTGTTAGTACGTTTAGTTTTGTTGATACTAATTAACTTGGTTTAAGACTTAACTTAAACTAGGCTAAACTGAAAATTTAGGAGTCATCATCTGATACCATGACGGCATCAGAGAGATTCCGGAAGGTTTTATTGTAATGATCGAAATTAATTTGGAAGTTATCGACATTGAGAGAGCTGTAGGAAAGTGATTTTAAGATGTATTGATTTCTTGTTGTGATGTGTTTTCGGGGTGATGGGATGAGTGTGGTGGGTAAAGAGTTTCTGGGTTATTGTTATTTTCTGTATATATATTGCTGTTGAGAGAGGAAGAGTCATAATGGAATGTAGAATTTATAATACTCTGTGGGTTGAAAGTGGAGTTCCTATTGAGAGAAGGTCTGTTATTGAGTGAGTTCTTATTATTGTTAGATGTCATGTTAATTTCTGAAAGGTTGCTATTGAGTGAAGTGCGGTTATACTCGTATAGAGATGAGTTGGTGATTAATTCTGTGTTATTAGATAATGTATTGTCGTTTACTGTAACATTAGACACTGAGTTAATAAGAGGAGGTTGGGAATTTGTTGCTTGTTGTTGATATCAAGTTTATATTGGAACTTACTACCATGGAAGAAAATGAACGTGAGGACTCTGAGAGACGGGATTGAGTTTTTATGTATGTAAATGGCTTCTCTCAACGTGCATTCTTTTGTCGTTTTTATTTTTAATATTTCCTTAGCTTGTATATATTTTTCGCATTTGTTTGATGATGAAGGGTGGTTGGCAGAACAGTTTGCATAGAAAATGCGAGTACACTTTTCAGGGGAGTACGGAGGCAAATTACAAAATTCACATGCAGGTGAGCGTTTGCCAAATTTGGCTGTGTGTCCAAGAATTTGACAAGTTTTACAGCGCATTGGGGACGGATAGTATTGTCTAACACGTACGTTGCGCCAAGCAATGTCTAGTTTTTCGGGAATGTGGAAGAGATCGAATGTTAATGGAATGACGCCGGTCGGCTGCAATTGATCGTTTACCTTCCTTTGAAATTTGTAGACCGCAACAACACCTTTCGAGGTGCGCTCATTTACAATTTCGTTCTCCGGGACGTTGCTAAGGAAAGGTGCGTAAACTGTACCTTTGTTAAAATTAAGATTTTCGTGGTATTTTGCCTTAATTGCGCAAACACCATGTAACTCTTTGCATGCTATGAACCTTTCATCAGCTACGTTTTTGCTCTTTACGAGCAAAAGTAAATTGCCGTCGCGGAGTTCGGAAATCGACTGTATTTCTTTGCTTATTATGTTGATTGAGCGCTGGACAGAAAAGCATGAATATTGTGTTAGAGTTTTTGTCTTGTCAACAGCTTCAAGAACTACAAATTTTGGGTTATTTTTTTGTATAGTTGGAAGTTCAGGATACAAGTCTATATGTTTGTTGATAATGTGGGTTTCGGATTTCTTCTTTTTCTTTTTGATCTTGGAGTTTTCGGCCAGCAAAGCAAACCGGTTAACTCCAACAACGGGAGCCCAGGGGCCATTGTTCTTGAAATTATATGGTCCAATCACTACGAATTGTGTTTATTACACTAAATAATGTTTAAATAAGAGAGATTAACAGGTTAGCTAGCAACACACGTGAAGTTGAACACACTAAGCAATAGCACTGAGACAAACAGATCCGATCGGCACGAGTGTTAGTCGAAGACTGCATTATGTAAGATATTATGATTGTATTCAGGTTCAGGTGCCTTACCAGTACTAGTTACTTTTCTTCAACTGATTTGTATGACGCAGGCTTTTCTGCCTAGTTTTAATCAAAACTAAACATATGTGTTTACTGAAGGGACCATGAAAATATTTAGCCTTATTGTAACCTTCATGTGAATAAACCAATCCTATGCATTTTTCTATTTCCCACGAACAAAAAATTCGTATCGCGAATTTTGTGTGAATGAAAACTTGTATTCGAATTTCGAATATGCTACTGTGAACATCGGAGGTCTGTCATTCATGTTTTGTTTAGATTGGCAGAAAACATTTGCTGTTGTGTAGTCAAGTATTTTTATTTTAGCATTCAATATTAAAATTACAATTATTAGTGCTTACTTTCGTCTTTGTGTTATTGAAGAAGAAATGAATTCCAGTCAGCAGTTGGCTGAAAGGGTGTCCGGAAGATTTTACGCTACAAGTGTAATCCTCTTGAATTACCCAATGCAAGGTAAAAGTGAAATGAATTATACTCGTAATACAAGTAAATACTTGCGTTTTTTATAGTTTTCACCAATTGTATAAAACAAATAAGCCTGCGTTCAAATATTTGTTGGATGTATTGCACACTGGCCTGCAAATAGCACGTAAACGTTTTGCAATAGACACCGTCGTAAAGCTTTCAGCTTCTCTTCGATTTTTTGGTGAAGGAGAATACCAAAAAGGAGTGGGGAGGCCAGTGGATGTTGTATTATCGCAGTCAAGTTTTAGCCACGTCCTGCCTGAGGTGTTGAATGTCTTTGAGGAGTGCCTTTCCAATCAGTATTATTGGCTGCATGGATGGCACTCACGTAAAAGTTATAGACCCTAGGACTAATAAACACTTATCATCATCATTTCCTTAATTCCTATTGGAGCATAGGGCCGCGATCACCGACTTGAATCGTATTCTGTTTGGTGCTGTTCTTGTGACATCATTCCAGGTGTATCCTGCGTCCTCGAGTTCTTCATCCAAAGTTTCTGCGCCAAGTTTTCGCTGGTGCACCAGGCCGTCGACTTACTGAAGGTCTTCTGAGAGTGTGGACAATCCACGGCCATTTGTGCTTGGTTATTTCTGTGGCAGCCTTAGGTTGATTTGTTCGAGACCATAAGTGGTCATTTGATACTGTTTCGGGCCAGCGAATTTTCATGATTTGGCGCAGACATGTATTTATAAAAACTTGTAGGCGTTTCTGAATTAGGGTAGAGCTTACGTCTCGCAAGCGTAAAACAGCACTGATTTAGCATTCGAATTAAACAGTCGTAGTTTCGTTTTTAAAGATATTTGGCTGGACCTCCACACGTTTGTCAATTGCCCAAAAGCCATTCTTGCTTTAAGGCGGGACTGAACATCCTCATCTGCGCCGCTTTTATTTGAAACAATACTACCAAGATAAACAACGGACTCTACACCTTCAATGTCATTTTCATCGACCGTAAGCATTGTTGGTCTTGATGAGATATTGTAGCCGCATCTTATGAGTTTCGTTTTTGCTGTATTGATGCTTAGTCCGGCCTTCTTTGCACGTATGTTCACAGCTTCTAAATTATGTTGCACGTCAGTGCTTCTGTGACTTAGCAGACAGACATCGTCTGCATATTCTAAATCCTTCAACTAGCTGAAAGGCGTCCACTGTACACCGTGCCCACCATTTGCTGTGTTCCTCATAATATCATCCACTGTAGCCCTGTCGTACGCCGCTTTTAACTTGGAAGGATTCTGAGAGGCACCCGTCATGACTGACCCGGCACTTAAATTCGGCATACATTGCCTTTATAATGTTAAGTATTTGCGTGGGCATCCCTTGTCTTTGTAGTATTTCGCAAATGTAGTTCCTGTCGAGGCTATCAAAAGCTTTTTTGTAGTCAATAAAAAGTAAATAAGCGGATGTTCTGTATTCACAGCATTGTTCAACAATGATTCGGACTGTATTTATAAGATCAACACAGGATCGGTTTTGTCTAAAGCAAAACTGGTTTTCCCTTAGAGTTTCGTGCACCGCCCCTTGTATTCGGGACAGTAAAATCGTGGAGAACACTTTGCTAGGAATCGGGAGTAAAGTGATACCTCTGTAATTATTACAATCTGAGGCCTCTCACTTTTTTTGCTACTTTTACAAGTATGTCTTCGCTCCATACCTGACGGAAGGTTGGAAGTAGAGCTTTAGCTGCGGTATCTGGATCTACTATGAGGTATTCAGCATATATGTCATCAATCCCTGGAGCCTTGCCCTTTTTTAAGCCCTTTATTGCCGAATATATTTAATTTTTTGTAGGGGGCGCGCTGCTCACTCCACTAAAGTGGGGTTGGTTGTTGGAGTTTGCAGCACTAATGTTAGAGTTTAACTGCCCTTCTTCACCTACAGGATTATTTAATACTTTCTTGAAGTGTTCAACCCATACACTCATTTGTTGTTCACTGTCAGTAATAAGATTTCCACTTGGATTTTTTAATGGTTTTTGTCCACTCCTGTATTTTCCGGTGAGTTCCCTCCTAACCTCATATAGCTCTCTCATATTATTTAATCTAGCTGCGGCTTCGGCTCGGCTTGCTAATGTGTCATCCCATTTCCTCTTGTCTTTTCTAGCTGACGTTTTAATTAGCTTCCATTTTTCCTTATACCATGCGGATAACTGCCTTGCTTCCTCTGTATCACCGTTGTTCCTCCGTCTGAATAAACACTTATACTATAACAGAAAGGGTTACTATAGTATGAATGATGCTGGTAGATTGATAAAATTTGTTTATGATACGTATGCTAATAAAAGTTTATCTGCAGATATGTGATAACAAAATGAAAATAAGATACGTCGATGCTACACACCCTGGAGCCTGCTATGATTCATTAATTTGGAATACAAGTGAATAAAGGATTTCAATGGAGCAGGATTATATGGGAGGCACCAGAAATGTTTAGCTGCTAGGTACATTTTTAATGAAATCTGTAAATCACAACACTTATTTTTGTTTATAGGCGACGCTGGATATCCATTGGAGCCTTGGCTGCCAACATCCCACAAATCAGCGGAAGAAGGTTCTACAGAAAGCTAATTTAATGAGGTTCATGCAGGTACACGTAACGTTGGCAGTTTAAAAAATAGATGGAGGACCAAAGGCGTTTTGAAAAATAGATGGAGGTGTGTGTTAGGAGCCAGGGAGCTGCATTACTCTCCTAAAAAAGCCGATCAAACTATTAATGTCTGCTGCGCGTGGCATAATATATGCTTAAAGTATCGGTGCGATGACACACCTTTTATTTCAAATAGGGTCCCACAACCGGAAATTTCTGAATATGTACAGATTAAAGAATCTGAACCCCACTCATCATACCTCAATGAGGCTACGCGAATTAGAGCTGAAATATGTAATTCAATTATGTGTTAGTTTTTAGACTTTAAATAATTGAATGGCACTCTTCAAAAATTGAGCTCAAAAGCGTTCTTTATTGTTAAAATTGCTTTAACAATTTGAAAAAATAAAATAAAATTCATTTATTACAGAAACGTTTAGAAAATGTGTATATCGTAACCCTCATAATGAAAATGTGGAAAAATCAATTTTTTTAAAGATTTGCGTTTAAAAAAATGCATATATTTTGGCTCATTCAGGGAACTTATATTGCAAAATATTGTGGTTTCATAGAACATTTAATGGTTAAGCTAGTGAGCTTATTAACTCAAATTTGGAAAAATTTCACATTCACGCTTTCGGCAAGAGGACAACGATATGTAACTAGTCAATGCCTCAGCTCGTATTTTCAAAATTTGAACTTAAATTTTTCTGTTTATTATTATGAGTTTACGGTTTAAAGTTTTCGAGACCTTCGTTTAATTCCCTTAGGTGGCTTTCTATTTCTTTCTAGTGATGACTCTGGATTTCCAAACTCTTGCTGACGTTGGCATTCATTTCTTTTTGAACATCTAGTTCCATGTTTAAAAGCTCGGAAGGGTTAATTTTTTTAAGAGCTTCCTGGCTGCTTTTTTGTGCAGGCAATGTACTTTGCATTTGCGTGTCACCGGTAACTTCGGTGTTATTTTGGCATTCAAAACAATTTTCAGCGAAACTAACTTCCGCTTCTGTTTCCTCACTTAAGTTGCTAGCTTCATCAATACTGTCATTTTCACGTTGCTTACCAATTATTTTCGTTGAATGCAAACCAAAACACACAGCTGCTACTGTCCCAGTTATATCTAAAATTGACTGTTCTAAAACAGAAAAAATGTGTTGTTTGTAAGGCCCTCCACCAGTATTTTTCCAATTTTTGGTATTTTCGACAGCCTTCTTTCGTACATATCTTTTTTGATCAATCCAGACCTGTTAAGTATTGGCTATATAAATATGGCACATTTCATAGCCACATTGCACTAATAGTCACCTTTTACCGTTCGTTTCTGCCATAGTGCTTACCAAAAAAGAGAACTGAGTTTTGTTAATAGACCTAACCTGATATGAAACAATTCTTAAATGTTGTTAAATAACTAATAAACAATCCTTACATTTTATGGAATGTTGTTCCCCACTATTCGTTTTGCGGACGAATTTTATGCATTCACGCATTTTTCGAAAATGTGGAATTTTTCACATGTGAAGTTTACGATGAGAAAACATAAATGTGGGAAATTTCTCATTGAAAATGGCATTCAGGCGAAGTCTACATTAAGGCTAATTATTAACAGCAAGGGCAGCCCCACCAAAAAATTTGTTGCTTTTATGGTACGTGGTTTGTCGGTCATTTAGCACCCGGAGCCGACAAAATCTCCACGCAGAGATTTTGTGTATCTTAGTTCATTCGGCTGACAAGAAGTCACATAAATTTGTTGTTCACACTTGATTGAGAGCTCCTAATTCAGAAACTAATCAACGTCAATTGTCTTACTCATAGGGATCGAAAATATAGTAGGAGTTGCTATAGAAAAATTTATAATAAATAAAATAACAGAAATTATTTATTTTATTTATTTATTTATTACGACTCTTCGAGCCTAGATCAACACTTAAAGAATATTATTACATTAGTTAAAATAAAATCATAGAATCTATCTACTACTTAAAGATTTGGCGTACTCATATAGCCTTTTTTTGAATAGGTTAATATAACAATTTTTCACACTTTCTGGCAATTCATTAAAGCATTTAGCCCCTTGTAAAAAAAGACTATTTTTTCCGACTCGGTTTTATAGTTTGGTAACTTAAAATCATTTCGCTGTCTTGTATTCCGGTTATGAACCTCGTAGTTAAATTTGATGCTTGTTCGCAGATAATCGGGTAAATTTCCGTTTATTATGTTGTAAACAAATTTCATAGTATGAAAAAATATTTGTTGTTTTACACTCATCCAATTCAAACCTATAAGCATATCTTTAATTGGAGTATCATACTGTTTGCATAATATAAAGCGCATAGCTTTATTCTGCGTTTTTTGCAGCTTTTCAATTTGAGAATCTTTCATTATAAAGAAAATTGTAGAGCAATAGATAAAATGAGGCTCAACTATTGATGTGTATACTTTTACTTTATAGTGGCTACTCAAATTTTTACATGTTCTCTGCACGTACCACAGTTTTGTTGCTATTTTACTAATTGTATAATCAATATGCGAATCAAGTTTTAATTTGCTGTCTATTCGGATACCCAGGTATTTAATTGTATTAACTTTTTTCAATTTCGGTATTATTTATTTTAATGGGTTCAAGATCCGCAATGTTTTTTCTTGTAATTACCATATATTTTGTTTTCTCGATATTTATTTTTAGCCTATTAGCACAAAGCCAAATATGAAGGGCATTTAAATCAATCTGTAGTTTTTCTCTTATATCTTTCTCGTTTTTTCCATTTATTGAGATAAGCGCATCGTCAGCAAATAGTTTAATAGAACTAAATTTCAAAATAGAATTGATATCATTAATGTAGATATTAAATAAAATAGGGGCAAGAACGGAGCCTTGGGGTAGGCCAATCTTGACGTCCACTTTCTCTGATAACGTAGAACCAATGACTGTTCTTTGCGTTCGATTTGTTGAAAAAATTTTAAACCAATCTAATTCCACCTCTCGAATGCCAATATCTAATAATTTATCGAGTAATATTTTTTGATCAACAGTTTCGAAAGCGCTTTTAAGATCGATGAATACAGCTATGATCGACTTTTTATTATTAAGTTCTTCTTTCCATTCAGCTAAAACCATGTTTAAGGCTGTTTCACACGAGTGCTTTTGTCGAAATCCCGATTGCTGTGGTTTCTAAATACTGCACCAGTTGGTTTTTTACGACAACTTCTAAAATTTTTTCGTCACTGGCCAAGGTATTTATTGGTCGTATCTCTTCAGCTTTGATCGTATTTTTAACTTTTTCTTTAGGGACAATAGTAGAAGTTTTCGAGATGGAAGGAACTATGCCACTACTCAAACTCTCATTAACTATTTGAGCATAGAAAAAGCCTACATAAGGTACAACATCTTTGACTACTCCATCTGATAATAACTTTTTTCCACCTAGCTTAGATTTAAACTTTTTCACAAGGTCTTCAATGTCAACCGTACTAAAAAGGTCAAACTTAAAAACACAACTTAACTGATTAAATATGTTGACATCTCTATCAACTACTTGAATGTTTCTGCAAATGTCTGTGATGCTATCTACAAAATATTTATTCAGCTCGTTCGCAATATCAGATTCATTATAATATAATTGACCATTTATTACAATTTTTTTAATTGAAGGATTCTCGTTTTCCATGCTAATTGCCTTTTTTAAATATTTCCACATCGCTCTACTATCTTTTCTATTGATATCTATGTTATACTCCATGTGCTTAGCTTTTTTTATTTTAATAAGCTTTTTATATTCTTTCTTAATGGACCTATATTCATCCCATTCCCCCGATATTATGGCTAGCTCGCTGTCATACCACTTATTCATAATTTTTAACTGAACTACTTTATCAAAGGTAATGCTTCGCATGACATTTAAAATATTATTATTAATATACAACACCTTACTTTCCAAATCAAATGTATCAAAGTTGCTAAAATCGCATAGGCGTAACTGATTAACAAGAACCTCATTATTATAATTTTCCCATGAAGTTATCTTTATTGAGCTTCTCATTGTAAATTTAGGGCTACTTTTAAGTTTAAATTGGATTGTTTCATGATCAGAAATTTGGTGATCATCTAACTGTTCACACACTATATCATCAGTGTTAGAAAAAAGTAAATCTATTTTAGTTCTTGATGTATCAGTTATACGAGTATCAAAGTTAACTTTTTGGTGCATCGAGTATGACTTCATCAGATCAACTAGTTGAGTGCTATATGTTGATGTATTATTGAGATTGATATTAAAATCACCAACAACTACTGCTGCTGGCCCTTTCAACGCTTGACTAAGCGTTACCATTAGGGAAGAACCGTTTAAACATTGATCTTCCATGACTATATCTGCAGTTGATATCCACGCATGCGCATCCACATCTTCTGCATCTGGGTTGAATTCCGGCAACTGCACCTTATCGTTGTTAGGAGCCTTAAGCACCTTTATTAATTCCAAAAACTGTTTGTTTTGTTGCTCAAACAGCATTTTCCAATTTTCAGTGTTATTTTCGGAATCACCAATAGGCAAGGCGTTGGCGCGCTCCACTTCTGATGTCGAATCTTCCATACTTTATTCCCTTTGATATGCAGCGATGCGCCGGTGGTTACACTTTTTATAAAACGCGTTCTTACTTCTTCGCACCAAGTCTAGTTACAAACTCAATCCCAAGCATTTTACTTTTCAAAGGTTCCTATTCAATTTCATAATTTACTTTGCGTTGGCATTTCATTGCTGCGTGATTTTTTCAAACAAGTGTTTTCTGGAACAATTGTTTTCTCAAACAAGTGTTTTCTCAACAAGTATTTTCTCAAACAAGTGTTTTCTCAAACAATTGTTTTCTCAAACAAGTGTTTTCTCAACCAAGTGTTTTCTTACTGCAAAGTGTACCACCATTGTTTCGCTCTGACAATGCTCGTACATTATTGTCAGACATATCATTAAGACTTCCTACATATATATGAATTTATGTGCAAAATACGCGCAAGAACAAAAAAAAATCGAATGCATCTACGTGCATACATAACTAATATGTATGTAAGTACATGTGTGACTGGGCACCTTCTCTAGTTATACTAAAATAGTGGTTGTACAAAATGAGTTAAGTTGACTTACATGAGTTTATTGTTATGTTACCATTTGCTTAGTCCAACGCTGTCCCACGAAGCGAAGAAGGCCTTCCTTGCTTTGGTACGTAGCTGCTGTTTTTGGCTAATCATAGGTTGCTCATATGTATCATTAATATAATTTAGCTTTAAACATTTTATCCAAAAAAAATTCTTATGAACTTAGTTCGTAAAGCAGTGGGGCTGTTTTTTGACGTCCGCCACTGTACATATGAAAAGCGAGGGTCGCATAAAAGGGATTAAAAATTGGTCACCATCGACGTAGGCGTAAATAAGAAAAAGCAAAGAGCTAAGCTCTTTGGAAAAAAACAAAAATATATAAGAGACTATGAAATCGAATTAAGAGGATCCCAAAACTTTGCAAAGATCAGAGCTTGACTTTGGTGTTAGTTTGGTTGAGAGTGAGAAAATATAAAAGAAAAGAACACAAAAATGTTAACTGATACAATTTTGTGGAACTAGGTCAGCTTTGGAAGCTTATCACATGGTAATCTACATACAGGGTGGCTAATGAAAGCCGCTACCAAAAAAAAATTAAATAACTTTTTTTCTATTTAATGAATCTGGTTAATTTTTTTTTTATTTTGCAGATTGACTTTTACATTTAACAAAAATGGATAACTGGGACACTGAAACAAGAATTTGGATTGTCCGCCGCTATCACGCACTGGAGTCCGTAGTTTCGGTTCAAAGAGAGTATAGGCGCACGTTTGGCGGCAATCCTCCGAGCAGATGGACCATAATAAGACTTGTAAACAATTTTGCCGAGCATGGGACAGTCAACAGAAGACCTTACCATCGAAACCCTTCAGTTCGAACGGAGGAAACAATCGCTGCTGTAGCTGCTGCCATACAAAACAATCCACGTGTTTCGACAAGAAGCTTATCTGCTCAAATGGGTGTAAGCAGACAGTCATTACAGTCAATTATGCACAAAGATTTGGACTTATTCCTATATAAAATTCAAATGGCCAACAAACTGAACGCTGCAGACTTGCCGATTCGCTTGGAATTTTGCCAGAAGATGCTTCAAATGGTGGAAGAGGATGGAAACATGTTGAACTGTCTTTTCATGTCTCACGAGGCCCATTTCGATTTAAACGGCAACATAAACAAACAAAATTGTCGAATATGGAGTGCTTCCAACCCACAGATACTCCATGAGACGGAATTGCATCCACTTCGTGTCACAGTGTGGTGTGCAGTTTCATCACGCTGCATTGTCGGGCCCTACTTCTTCGAAGAAAACGGTCACACCGTTACGGTTACTGGAGACCGTTACTTGAGCATGTTGAGAGAGGTTTTCTATCCAGAATTACGCCGAATGAGAATTTCTTTCAACTCTGTGTGGTTTCAGCAAGATGGTGCAGCTCCTCATATAGCCCAACCTGTTATGACAGAATTGCGACGAAAATTTCCCAATAAGCTGATATCCAGAAACTCCACATTCCGTTGGCCACCCAGGTCGCCTGACCTTACTGCACCTGACTTTTTTCTTGTGGGGTTATTGCAAACAGGAAGTCTTGAAAGCAAAACCAACAAATTTGAATGAACTAAGGCAATCCATTCGAGAAACAATTGCGGCTATTCCTGTCTCAACTCTCCAAGCAGTAATGAACAACTTTTTGGTAAGATGCCGCACATGCATCGACGAGCAGGGGGGGCATTTAAATTCCATTATTTTTAAACTAATTAAGCTATATTTAATAAAATTTAATGAGCTTTAACATGAATAAAAGAAAAATGAATTCCATACACTGAAAAAAAATTATTTGAGTTTCTTAATGTAGCAAAATTCATCAGCCACCCTATATATTACTCTCTGAAATTTCGCAATTACTGCCTAAAACGTTACGTAAATAATTTATAAAATCCGCATCACTTGTGCTGGGTGAGTGGTAAATTACACCGATTTGCCATTTTGGGTTAATATGCTTTAATTTTATAAAAATGCACCATATATTTCTACCTGACGCTTTATTATATTTAATACTAAATTCAATAGAATCATGCACATATATCAGAACGCCGCCAGTGTGCCTTCTATGAGAATCACATCGCACTAGTTTGTACGTTAGTATGGTTAGCTCTTGATTTGTAACGTGATTTGTGGTACATGTTTCAGCGCATAATATTATTGCTGGATCTTGGACTTGTTCAATTACTTTTTCTAATTCATATTTATTGCTCAAAATACTATTAATGTTTAAGTACAGGCAGTTTATATTTTTATCTCTTGATTGCTACTTTCTATATCTTGATTTACTTTCAAGATATCTTTTAAATGTTGGGCATTCTTTATCAAACGCGGTGTGGTGCACATCCACATCTATAAGTTTTTTTTGAACCAGTTCGCTACAATTTACACAATTTTGAACTTTTGACAAACAATCTTTGGTGTCGTGACTTGCTCCGCAGTTGCTACAGGCTTTTTTATTAATGCATTCATCCGCCTTGTGATTAAATCCCAAGCATTTAAAGCACCTAAATACTCTTACATACTCAACAGTAATTCAAGAGTCCCACTCTATATTAATTCTCTTTTGTTTTATTATATTTTCATACGTTTCGATATCAGTTTCAACAAGAGCATTATAACATTCTTCTCTGCGACTATAGTTTTCAAAAATTTTTACAACTTTAAATTCTTTACCCTCACATATGCGGTTTTGCTTTGTAATGCACTCTGCTAAGCGCTCACTACTTAGTCTCTCTGTTAAACCAATAACTTTAAACATTTTAGTCGCTCTCGTTTCTTTAGATTTCTCCATTTCAAATTCATCTCCAATTTGTTCCGCTATCTTCTTCTGCACTAGTTCGCATGATTCCTTATTCTTGCATTGCACTACTATTCCGCCGTTGCTAATCTCCTTCACTGTTGTCACATGACATTCTGTTGGTTCTATTACTTTTTTAAGCGCCACTTTCGTATGTTTGTTTTTCTTTGCTTTATCTTTTGGTTTAATAACAATCATATTTTCCCTTTGTTTGGTTGCTTGTGCATAAGACAATTCTTTGTTAGCATTTGTGTTGTTGTTGTTTACATTAGTTTCCGCCAAAACTTCGCTTAATTTTTCTCTATTGTTTTCAACTGTTTTTGATAACTCCGCGAGCATATCTTTTCGGAATTCATTTATTTTAATGTCAACATTATGTTCAAGGAGTTTATTAAACTCCGTAGCCAAGCTTGATTTCAGCTGCTGAATATTACGAGATATTGTTTCTTCAACAATATCTTTGAATAATGTTTTGCCAATTTTGTTTTGACCACCATTTTCTATCAAATGTTTAATTTCAATAAACTTTGTATTTGTGCTACTCAATGTGCATTGGTTGCAAAACCACTTAATATTTTCATTTTCACTCATCAATTCAGTTTCTCTTCTTTTTAAATTGCTGCATTTGATACATAAAAAACAGCCACAGCCACCTGAACATAAAATTGACTCGTCTATTTGCACTAATTTTCCTCTGCACTCCAGTGGCGGCAATTTGTGTTTTTTGCCACCACTTAACTCAGACTGTCTTTCTAAATTTCCACTTTAATTTTCTTTTATGTTACATCAGCTTAATTGCAAAGCAAAAATTAATAATTTTTATAGCTTTTAAACACGATTTATCAATTTTTAAGCAGAATTTACGGGAGCAAAAATTAATACGTCCGATCTGCATTCAGACTTACACTTATTTATCGAAAATTATTAACTGTAGTAGAGAATTTAATCTAAAATTGTTCGTACAAAAGTTTTACTTCTTTCTAAACATTTTATGATATTTTATAAAACTTTATCAAACCTTTCTATGCTACTCATAAAAGCAACCATGCGGTTGAAGTTACTATGATAATTGTTTTGTTCTTCTTTGTTTACACTAAAATGCCACTTGCTAATTTGATAAATTATAGCAAATATTTCCACTAAGAGTTTACTCAATATCTGGTAATGATAAAATTTATCCTATGATAACCTAATCATGGGTTGGCTTAGAACGACAATTTCGTTTACACAAACGTCTGATTGTGTTATCATGATAAAGTTGGTCATTGTGAATGTTTTTTGGCAAAATATTTACAAAAGTTACATTGTGAACGCATAAATAGTGACAGCCGATTTAGTTTACAATTTTAAACTAACCGTTCTGGAATACACATTTCGATTTTCATATTTCTTTATATGGATATTGTTACATTTCTATTATTCGCACAATCTGTTACCACAACAATTTATCACAAAATCTGATTTTTGCTTTCAGCTGTCACTTTTTACCTTGATGAGCACTTAATAAGTGGTTCATTATTTTGATAACTTTAATCAGAAGATAAACGGCAAATTGTTGCTAATCAGACATTGCCCGCAATAATAATCAAAAAAAAAAAAACAAACATAGCACTATCACAGCACACATTAGAGAGTGAGCATCAACCCGATTTCACCAACACACGAATACTGGACAAGGAGAGAACAAAAAAAATTGGTAAACACTGGAAAGCCTTAAGATACTGCAACAAGGGGAAAAGTCAATAAACAAGAAGTAAGACACGGACAAAATTGCATCAGCATATGTTTTATGTTAACAAAAGAAATAATCAAATATCAGTATTGACAAAGCTCCTATTGGAAATAGTACTCATCAAATGTATTAGTAAATTTAAATGCGTTCATTGTAATTATAAATATTATAAGTTATTATTGATGTTATTTATGTGTTTATATATTGAGCCCTAACAGTTTTTTGGCGTAACCAAGAAAAATAAGATTTTACAGGAGAAGGTTTTTTAGTTAACAAATATGAAAAATTTATTGTTATTATTGAAAAATAATGTTACTGTGCTTTATTTTTGTAATGTTACATACAATAAATAGTTGTCATATTTTGTGAGATGGGTTAAAATAAGCAGAATCATCGATATCTGTCAAAATATGCATTTTCAAAATTTTGTTGGTTAAACCAAAATAGCGGTTAGGGCGCGATATATTTATTTATGTGAATGTATATTTGAAACACTAATTTATATTTACAGTTTGTTTTTTTTTTCTACAGAAAACAAAATAAATGCCTATGACGATGTTAAATAAGTTTTTGCGAAAAGTATGGTAAAAATGACGAAATTTTGCCAATAACTTTCTTGTATATTTAAAGTGTTCTTAAAAAATAGCCTTTAGGTTTATTATAACGCACCGTAAACGTTGGCGGAGTGTCGAAAGCCAAAAAAAAGTTCAATATTAATTATTATCTGCTGGTATTGAGCTCAAAAATATGTTTAACTAATATACCATTAAAAGCAGTAACGAAAAAATATTATTTGTAGCTGTCTTCTGTTTGCTATCGAACCAATTTTTCTGTTTTCATAATTTTTTTTCGAATCGTATCACTAGGCGTATTGTCATTGACGCATATTACATGCTACATACGAAATTTATATGAAGAGCAGCACGAAAGCGGTATAACAGCCCAACCTAATATAACCGCATAGCGTTTTTCACCGCACGAAAATAAACGACTTTTTCGGCTCTAACCCAAATAAATTTGCGTGCGTGAGTGCTCTCCTATACACAACCGACGTGCCAGCTGAGCGTAAATGTCAAATCGATATGTCACGCAAAACCAAATTTGGAAATTGAGTTAGGTTTTACGCTGTGCGGTTAGTTTAGGTTGCTCTCATACAATTTGTATTTGTTTATATTAGGTTGGGGTGTAGGCCTACATACGCTTAGAAAGATGAAGAAGGAGTTGTTTCTAGTCTTCCTTTGCAAAAAGTTATCTGGATTGACTATACGCCACGAGTGCAGCTAATTTGTGACATCAATATTATGCAGTTTATGTGTTTTCGTAATTCGATATTTAGCAAAAATATATATATAATCATTGTTTTTGATTTGAATTTTGTTGGTGTAGTGGTTTGATGATAAAAAAAAATGTGTTGCTATTTCAAGCAGACCGATTTCCGTTTTATTCATTGGGTCCTTTACGTTCTTTACAGATTTTACCTCAAAGCACCCGTAGTGAAATTTGTAGGATAATAATATTTCTAGATTATTGTAACCATTTAGTCGTAGCATACCCAAAGTGTTATTTTATTTGGACAGTTTAAAAAGAAATAAAAACTACCCTAATGCCAATATTTTTGCTTCCAAAAACTGTTCAAGAGCAAATTTTTTAAAATATGTCTATTTTTAAAATCGGTGCAACAACCATAGAACAAAAATTGTTCCAGAGCAAGTTTTCACACAAAAAATACCACATATGCAAAATATTACTAAGATATTTCGTTTAGAAAAAAATGGTCGGCCCTATGGATGCCAGTTATCATAACTTGAACACTTTTTGCATGATTCTGTAAATAAATCCTAAAAAAACAATAACTTTTAGTCGAGGAAATTCTTAACCGATCGGATTTCAAATATAGAAAAAAAATATTGTATTAAATAATATGTATCTGGGATCGAAAAGTACATAAAAACCACAGATAGGTACATATACTAGTAAACTTCATGCAAGGCCGTCATGAAATTCTATTCTTGAGCAGGTGTGTGCGATGTAAGGAGTTTCGGGCTTACTACTCTATAATACTTTTTAAATCTGCAAACGCCAAAAGGTAAATGAAATATACAATTAAAAATTGTAGATATCGTTTACGGTAACTCAAACTTATTTGCACTATCCCGCAACTTTCTCTGCATAATCCTGTGTTTATTTTCCTGTGGCTTCTATTCGCTGGAACTTACGCCACTAGCGTATGAAAATCAATACTAAAGGTTGTTTTAAATTTTTTTAGAAATTCGCTTATGCCAAGCCTAAACAGCTGATTTCTAAAATTCGAATTTCCTCAATTATTCTTCTCCCTAGGAGAACACAATTGAAGGAATTTTTCTGCGGGAACAAAAACTTCGAGAGAAAATTTTCGCGGGAATATTCAGAATTGGGCCGATTAAAGATCTGAAAAGAAGATATTCTCCCTGGATCACGAATATTATTTCTCAAACTAATTTGCAATAGCATGAGATCAAACCCCTAAATTTTTGGCAAGAACTACGAAAAACGGAATAGCAACAGACTGACGGCGAGTTTATGTTAAGAAGTGCATTTTTGACATTCATTTAGCCTTGGCATATATTCAATAAGTACCTGGGTATTCTGGGTACTGAGTTGAGAGCAACTTTAAATCCTTCAGATTGCAGTATGTTGAAGACTGCAATTTTGGCAGTCTGTAAAACCTACAGGGAATAAGTTCCCCCAAGCGATACTTAAGACCTACTCTTGAAATCTTTGAAATGTGTTCAGCACGTGGAAATGTAATAAGACATTTAATTTTAAGTTTAAAAAGGAACCAATTTCCTTAAAATGATTAACGCTGCCAATCTGTCGGTACTTCAAACAGTTGACCCGCGGTCTAACTTTTTCACAATTTTTAAGGATCAAATAAAAACTTTAGGGTTAAGAATTCAAGCTTTAGTTAAGGAAGTATGTCAACTTTGAAATTTGTATACTGCTGCAGATCCCCCGATGCAAATGGCAGAAAAATGCCTACCTTTTGTTGTCCAACATAGCTCGCCAGTCGTTTCTTCGTTGCGCCAACTGGCGCCAATTGGAAACACCGCGGGATCGCAAATCGGTCTCCACTTGGTCCTTCCATCGGAGTGGTGGTCTCCCTCTTCCTCTGCTTCCACCGGCGGGTGCCGATAAGAATACCTTCTGGGCTGGAGCATCTTCGCTCATTCGCACTACGTGGCCTAGCCAGCGAAGCCGCTGTGTTTTAATTCGCTGAACTATGTCGGCGTCTGCGTAAAGTTCATACAGCTCATCATTAAATCTTCTTCTGTACTCGCCGTCGCCAACGCGTAGAGGTCCACAAATCTTTCGAAGAACCTTTCTCTCGAATACTCCCAGAGCCGCCTCATCCGATGTTGTTAGTGTCCACGCTTCTGCATCATATAGCAGGACAGGTGCGATGAGTGACTTGTAGAGTGTTATTTTCGTTCGTCGAGAGAGGACTTTACTTTTCAATTGCCTACTCAGTCCGAAGTAGCATTTGTTTGCAAGAGTAATTCTTCGTGGGATTTATTTTTATTTATTTATTCGTTTATTTAGAACAGAAGGGCGTATTGTAAGACTTATGTCTTTTGAAATATATCAGCTTAATGGGAATTGAACAAATTTAAACCTTAAATCTATACAAATTAAATGAATCTTAAAGCTAATATTATAACCAGTAAGCAAGATGTTACGTGTTTTAAATACAATTGTGTTTTTTTTATTTTAAACTTTCAACTAGGTAGAGGATCAAGTTACAGTATAGAAAAGGACAGACAAAAGAAGAAAATCAACCAGTTAAATTGCAATCATTTTCACCCTGCAGAATTAAAGTAATTGTGAATTACCCTTTTGTAGTTGCACTTACTCAAAACAGCTTTGACATGTTCTGGAATGGAATTCCAGAGCCTCACTGCATTTACAAAAAACAACCTTGATGAGGACAAATAGGAGTATTTAGAAATGGTCAGGTTAAGATGTCTTTTAGACCTTGTTGGTTTTAGTTTCTCGTAAAGGTACCCTGGAGTTTTGTATTCCAGAGGTTTTTAAATAAATATGAAATTTCTTGCCGCCAGGTAATCAAAAATGGTGCATCCCAAAATTTTAGTTTTCCAAGCGGAGATATAGTCATATCTCTTTATACCATAAACGTAACGCGTTACGTTATTGAAAGCAACAGCAATTTTGTGGGAAGATATAGAATCCAGTTTTCTATATACAAGCTCAGAGTACGTAATATGGGGCAAGATAAGTTGGATAGCTAATTTCTTTCTCGTCTCTAACGGCGTAAATGAAGATGACATACGCAATCTTCGTAGAATAATATACACATTACTAACTAGTTTATTAATGTGGTCAGAGCAACTCAACGAGGAATTCACAATAAATCCCAAGTTTCGTATCTTCTCAGTAAATGTTAAAGCGCTGTCACCAATACACAATTTTGGAATGTGTTCCACGTGAACCACACTATTACTTATCGGCAACACACACGACTTAGAAGCATTGAGACAAAGGCAATTATCAGAGGCCCATTGTGAAATCGAAGAAAGATTACAGTTAATTTTGTATCATAGATCCTCCACAAGACCAACACGACTAGACAGATATAGCTGAAGGTCATCAGCATAAGCGTGGGCATTAGGGTGTCCCAAGACATAAGCGAAATTAAATACGCATACCCTCTATTTTTTTCTATTCGTTCTCAAAAGCTCATATAATAAATAGTTATGTATTCGGATATGGATAACCCGTGCCGACTTGACTCGAAACGTAGATATAAAAATTTGGGGTATGTTAATATGCGAAGATAATAAAACCAAATGTAAACAAAGAAAAAAAAGTTCAACTAACAATTTTTAATATTAAAATTTTTTTTTATATATTATTTTGTAAATTTTATTTTCAAAGTTTGCTTTTTACAGTCGGGGTAAATCTTGCGATGCTCCTGTACACAACGTAATAACAATTGTTTCTGTTCCTTCTGAACTGTGATCTAACCATGAAAATCTTGCATCAACTTGACCGCTCTTTCTGCTGAATCGTTAACTGCTCTAAGCGTTGAAACCACCTTTTTTGCGTCTTGAAATGAAGGATTATTTGTCCTCACAGTAGGAGATTCGTGGAGAAAACTCGTATCAATCTTAAAGCGTTCGAAAAAGGACATGCTTTTTACCGAGATGAAGTCAGATATGTCTTTTTCTGGAACAAAAAAGAAAAGTTAGTGAAAAAATTCTAATATCTACTGAAAATTAAAGAACACAATTCTATATTTACTCATAAAATTCACCCTATAATGGCCCACAAATTTCTTCTTGCGATGGAATGTAACGTTTGCCATGGGAGGATACACTTTCACTGTTTAAACTTGCAGCCATTTTTGCTTTGGTTTTTAGGTCCACAGCATCGTCAAACAATGTCAAGATAGATATTTCATCAGTCAAATACCATAAATGCTAGCTGAACTTCTGTAGAGCTGCTTTCGAGATGCTTTTATCAATGTTCTCGTAAGCCTTTATTAACTTTAAAAAGCAAAAATCTTGGTAAGGTGCTTTTACTGAAAAAGCGCATTGAATCCAAGGCTTGAGCAGAGCTCATTTATCCTGGCTCGTAATTTTCAATTGGTCACTAAGTAATACCATTTTCCGGGAATAAATTGCTCTCGCCATCCATCGTGCATGGATGCCTTGCACCTGAAGGTCGAACTTTTAATTTTCGTTCAGGATCTCCTCCTAAAAATTTCACTGAAAGCTTTATCAGCTCCCGATAGTCATCTCTGGTTACTACTTTGGTCAGTTCTGTTGTATAAAAGTCAACTAAGTTACCAATTTCAGAAACAGTGAGACAGGAATGAAGTTCTTTTCTATAGCACTGTATTTTATCAGAGTCGACACTTTTGCAGTTATCTCGCAACTTTTTGAAGAACGGACTATCGGGACTTGGGGTCACGTGACTGATTTCCGTCCCAGTGAACTGTTACAACATCTGGTACGTCGTATTGAAAATCGAGTTTTATAGCTTCAGCAAGTTCTTTTCTCTTTACGACACGAATCCTTTGAATTGAGGACTTATTGCAAATTCATCGGTGTTATATCCAAGTGCCTCAATAACAGCTTCCAGAATTAACACAGAATTTCTCATACTTAACTGACACCTATCAAGTGCTGCTACTAGCTTTGGAATAATGAAATTCGTTCGATGCACTTTACTTGTTCCCGGTTGTGTGTCTTCGTTCAGTGTAGGCAAATCTCTTTCCACATCTATATCTGAAGTTGAATCGGAAAATGAGTAATTTTGAAGTGGTTCAGATGGTAGTGCCAAAGCAGTTTCCGCGCTGATATAATTCGAATGCCTATTTTTCTCCTCAGTAGCTCTAAGGCGCGCCCTCTCTTCTTTGTCAGAGAGTTTTTTGTTCACTCCAGCTAGGTGACCAGGTCGACCTTTCTCTCTTTGGCGTCCCAAAAATGTTGTTTCTCCACGTATTTTAATTATGTTAATTGCACTTCACGAATATTATTAAATAAAACCGACAGAACTTGTCCATTTAAAGGAAGTTGTGAACCCGTTGTTTGATGTATTACATCTCCTATTAAATATATATTTTTAGAGCTGCGCAATACCGCTGACATGTTGGCTAATTCATAACGACGTTCTAACTGAAAAAATAGCAAGAGTTTGAAAGCACACTAGCATGTCAGCTTGCGTTCGCTTTAAATTGCAAGCACCGCTATGTTCCGCTGGAAGTCGGTACGGCTTGCCGTTGCTCTATATGGATGACATTAAATGTAGAGCTCTATTGTAATCATACAAAAAAATTAAGAGGGTATGCATTCCAAAAAACAGACATTGATATTTTTGGGACACCCTAGTGGGCATTAACGTACATCGTTAACAAAAAGACTAAACAAAAGCGGACCAAGAACAGATCCCTGGGGCACACCAGTGGTAACGATACTAGGCAAAGATGATTCATTATTGCAGGTCACCTTTTGAGTTCTTCCAGCAAGGTAGCTTGCCATAAGTTTAAGAGAGTTGTCTGAAAACCCAAAAACGTATTTACCAAATCAAAAGCCTTATAAAAGTCAAGAAGGCAAAGAAGTGTGAGATGTCCATTATCGAACGGTATCCTTATGTCAACCATTACTTTCATTTTAGTTTTAAAACCTGATTGTAAGGGGGATAGCAAATTATTTATTTTGATGAAAGTGGAAATATGTATTGCCATTTGAAATCACATTCCCAATGTTTCGAATAAAAAATGTCTTGAAGAACTATATAAAAAGACAGCAATATGATAAGAGAAGCCCTCTTCTACTTTATTTATCAAAAAAGTTGAAATTTTTTCACACTTGAACACCGTACTAGGCTTAACAGATAAGAGAAACTCAATGTGGAACGCAGCTACGATTGCTCAACTGCCTTAATAAATGTTACTGTTTATTTGTTTACACAAATGTTAGTATTTTAAATGTAGTACACTACGAAGATCCAAGTGTACTTGTGTTCAATTACAGAAGTATATCGTTTTATGAAACTTTTGCTTTATTTCAATGGCAAATATAACTGATGAAGATTCTGGTCCTGAAGACGCTTTTGATGTGCTATGGGTTCAAGATGTGGGTGGGTACAATGCGCTTGTCTTTAACATCTTCTTGACAAGCTTAGTTTTAGATGTGTAATCACTAAACTACTAACCGAAAGCAGCTAACGGTTCGACCAAGTTGCACGAAAGGAATGGAAATTCTTTACCGTCGAATCGACCATCTTATGAAAGCACGGGAAAAACAAACTCATTGTGAATCTTGCATTAGAAACTCTCTACCAAACGGTTGAGATGTCATGTTGGAGTACATACGAAGTATTTTGGCGATTTTCATACCAATAAATAATACGCTTATTTTCCTTATGTACCATATGTGGGACAGCTACGGAAGCGTATCAATAAAAGTTTATTTTAACTTCTTCTTGAAATGGATTATCATACAAAAAACTAAATTAAGATATTAACAGATAACATAAACGGCGGCCACCGTGGTTATTATTATTATTGTAGCAGTACTTGTTGTTGTTGTTGTTAAGAGTGCTTCCCCCTGCCCAATGGGCAGGATCACTCTAAATTGTCATCAAGCTCTTCTAACAGAAGTCCGTCCAATAACCGGTCGGCCAATAGCCTTATATGTAGCAAGCAATGTTTCTTTATCTTTCCCCCAAGTACTGCCGACCAGTGACTTGAGGATCTTATTGCGGCTCTGTATCTTTGAAGCTATTGCAGTGGCATGACCAGTGATTTTAGGGTGGTTGACAGTAGGTAGAGGTACTCCGTCTACGTGGACATTTAACTCTTGCCCCATCTGCGCATTCCATGTCGTAAACAGGGAAAGGGTCAGATTTCGCTCGGTGAAGAAATTGGAAAGGTCTCGAAGGTAACTGTTAATTCTAGGACAGAGTTCATCAATGGAGGGACCCTTGCCCGATGCCATTCTCGTGCAGTCGTCAGCGTAGGAAACAATGGAGACACCCTCTGGTAGCAGTACTTCGCCCTGCTTATTTGCGCATCCATTAATAAAAATGGACGAGAGGGATCAAATAGGGTTATACTGATCTTGGCAGTGCTTTGCCAGATGTACAAGCACCTTGCGGCCGAGTATATTTCTGCCATTAAAAAGGATCTCAGCAAATATTTATCGTCTCTGGCAGGTGTCGTTTGGAGTCGGCAAAACACATAGGTCCCAGAGAACTTAAAACAATACATTTAGCAAAAACCATCTGGCCCATAGTAACAAAATTTAAAAATATTTTTCCATAATATCAAATTATATTTCATTCGTCAAGCTCGAGTGAGCTGATTTTATTATGTGCAGAAAATTCTAAGTAGCCAAAATGCCTAACACATGATAACATCGTATTTATGGGTGGTTGAACTTTTGAATGTTCAAAGAACATCTAACAACTAATGAATTGCACATTTTGAGTCAAAAGCAAGAAATACTATCCGTTAAAAAAAGAACTCTTCGAGCTACCGAGAGGAATTCTTATAAAACGTTTTGAAAATAAACCTGATGTGTATCTTCGGCACCACCTAGTTACCAATTCAGGTTGGGCTTCGAAATTCCGTCTTTATTTGAAAGTGATGTTTTTACTCAACTGAAAAATCTAAAACTACGCATAATGGAGGTCCCGATAGAACACCTTCCATGGTTCTGTAGAGTCGTGCTGAATTTCTATATGAACCTGTAAAGAACGTTTTCAATGCGTCTCTGGATCAGGGGATAAGCATCTGCAAGGAGTTATACATTATACTTCTCTACAAAAATGGAAAAAATCGTGCTTGGCATTGCTAAGCTTAGTGTCATACCTAAGCTCCTTGAATCTATTATTACAAAACAACTGTTATCGACCCGTCTCAGCATGGTTCCTGCACGGGGGCCGTATCTAATTTGTTAGAATTATTGGAATTTACCAGTCACGTTTCTAGCGGCTTTGAAAACAACTTGCAGACGGATGCCATCTATCTATGCTATTACTAGAACTTGATCATATGGGGTTTCCACCTTTTTTTTGCGTTGGACATCATCCTACTTTAAGGTCACAAAAGATCTTTAGAAATAGTTTATCTGACTTTATCAATGTTACTTCTGGTGTGCCGCAAGGCAGCCAGATTGGACCCATTTTGTTTTCACTATTCATTAAAAATCTTCACAATGCCAGAGGATAGGTCATGTATCCCAGATGATATAACTTAGGTAAATGGTGTAATGCTAACATGATGACACTTAACCTGAAAAAATGCAAGTCTTTTGTTTCATTACGAAACCAGAGAGAACTCCCAGAACGGTTTTCTACATGAACTCAACAAAGATAAAATAAAGATATCCGCATGCGCAGAAGACATTGTCATTGCAGTATCAGGTCAGTTCCCTTTAACCTTGGTGGGCTTGCTAGGGGGAGCGCTCCGCAAGCTAGTTGCATGGGCAGCAAAATGCGGGCGCAACGTTAACCCTAGCAAGATTGGACCCATTTTGTTTTCACTATTCATTAAAAATCTTCACAATGCCAGAGGATAGGTCATGTATCCCAGATGATATAACTTAGGTAAATGGTGTAATGCTAACATGATGACACTTAACCTGAAAAAATGCAAGTCTTTTGTTTCATTACGAAACCAGAGAGAACTCCCAGAACGGTTTTCTACATGAACTCAACAAAGATAAAATAAAGATATCCGCATGCGCAGAAGACATTGTCATTGCAGTATCAGGTCAGTTCCCTTTAACCTTGGTGGGCTTGCTAGGGGGAGCGCTCCGCAAGCTAGTTGCATGGGCAGCAAAATGCGGGCGCAACGTTAACCCTAGCAAGACGGATCTGAAACTGTTTACCAACAAAACCAAGATACCACACTTAATATGAAAAAACGCAAGTCTATATGTTTCATTACGAAACCATTATCGGTGAGTAGTGACATCATTGGCGAATACCCAAATGATCAGGTGACTAACTTCATTCACATAGGTTATCATTCCCACAAAAGCCGGTTCTATATACAAAAGCCGGTGAATGACCCGGGGTTTTTTACCCGGCCAAGGGCTGTTATTTCAGTGTAACCCTGTCGCTCAACACTCCTATCCCCTCCGGAATAGGCCAGATATGAGCATCGCCGAGCGTCAGTCCCCTCTTTCTCTGCCCCCAATGCCCCCCCTGCTTCCAGCCTGCACGTGGGCCAGGACCACCACCACCTCGTACCTTTCACTACGTGCACCGTTTGTCGGCAAAGATTATATACGCCTGCGACATCGGTCAATTGCAACAATTGCCTTGGGCTCGCAAACGGTAACCTCTGGACGGTTACGTTCATATCCCCCTGTTGCAGTACACAGCCGCCTTCCACGCCAGACAACAACGGCTGCGACATAGTTTAGGCCTTAGCCTACCTAAACCTAGGCAAGCGCATCCATCTCTCACGCCTAGCATGCCCCCCTCCCCTACTACACACCTCAAAATTTCACAGCGGAACTGTAACGGATTAGCTGGAAAGACCGCGGAGATAACTGGCTTTATGAAGTCGCACAACATCAAAATCACCGCGATACAAGAGACAAAATTGAACAAAAGATCGGACTTACGAACTTGTGATGGGTATAGTGTACATCGAAAAGACCGTCCCAGTGGCCTTGCGTCCATTACACATCACTCTGTACAATATAATATATTTGCCCCTGACGTCGACCCCAGGGACTCTACCTTAGAATGCTAAGGCACAGTAGTGCGGTCAGGCGACGTCGACCTGCAAATTATAAATGTCTACATTCCCCCTGCCACGTGTTGTCCGAGAGATTATCATCCCGACATTAAAACGTTGCTAAGGGGCGATAAGGGTCTAATTCTAGGCGACTTTAACGCCCATCTTGATCTCTGGCACTCTTACTTGCCAGCAGACAGAAGATGACACACAACTGCAGACCAAATAGACAACTCAGCATTCTGTACAGTCAATGGAGATGTCCCCACCAGGGTGGCAGGTAACTGTCACAGTTCGCCAGACATCTCCATAACGAGCGCGGGCCTAATTAACTTCGTCATCTGACGACCGATGCTTACATTAGCTTCAGACCACCTATCCATCCTACTCTCCGTTAAACGACCGACCACTTCATAACGACTCATAAACTAACATACATTAACTTCACCAAAGCGGACTGGGACCGCTTTACGGACTATACGGAGCGCTCCTTAGCTGCCTTACCCACTCCGACAGACGTATGCAACGGCGAAAGAGAGTTTCGCAAGATCATTGATTCAGCCTCAGGCCGCTTTATTCCTGCTGGTAGAATAAAAGAAGTTCGTCAGAATTTTCCTGCAGAAGCTGCGCCGATGGAAAGAGAACGTGACCAAGTGAGACTCATCAATCCCGCAGATCCCAGAATCAAAGATATCAATGCGGAAATTCGTGGGACAGTCTCAGAGGTCAGCCATAATGAAAGCCAAATCCAAAGGACCCGACGGAATCGCCATGAAGATGATTAAACACCTACGCCACGAGGGACAAAGTTATTTAGCGGATATTTTCAACCTCTCTCTAACAACTTTCGTCATACCTGAGATATGGAAACAGCCGATTGTAGTTCCCCCACTAAACCAGGGAAGCCGGCGAACCAAGGAGATTCTTATCGTCCGATATCCCTCCTTTCGCCGGTTGCGAAATTACTACTTCTGCTCCCTTACTTTACTGAAAATCTGAAATTGGCGATCATCAGCATGGTTTCCGCAAATCTCACAGCACTACATTCGCTTTATATGCCATTACGACGCAAACAAAACATGGTTTGAATCAACACCCACCAAACCATAGGACGGTTCCCGTGGCACCTGACCTATCTAAAGCATTTGATACGGTCAACCATGCCACACTCCTCCGAGATCTGCAAGATACACCGCTCCCTGCCGGCCTTAAAAGGTGGACCGCTAATTACCTCAATGGCTGACAGGCATCAGTCAAATTCAGGATCAAGAAATCTAGGCCACGAAGAATAAAACAAGGGGTGCCGCAAGGTGGTGTTCTCTCCCCCCTTTTGTTTAATTTCTATATTTTTTTTTTTTCTTTATTGATAACAAGATTTAGATTAACAAGATTTAGAGACTTCCCCCCCCCACCAGAGGGACGATTGTACGAGAATGGCCTCGGGCAAGGATCCCTCCATTGACGAACTCTGTACTAGAATTAACAGTTAGCTTCGAGACCTTTCCAGTTTCTTTACCGAGCGAAATTTGACCCTATCTCCGACTAAATCGATGGCGACCCTGTTTACGATATGGAATGCGCAGATGTGGCAAGAGTTAAATGGAAAGATAAAGAAACATTGCTTGCTACATATAAGGCTATTGGACGACCGGTTATTGACTATGCTGCGCCCATATGGTCGCCCAATCTTGCTGACACCAACTGACGGAAGTTGCAAGTCTGCCAAAACACCGCCATCAGCACTGCTACGGGATGTCTGCTTATGTCACCTGAGTCTCACCTTTATCAAGAAGCTAAATTGCTCAATGTTCAAGAGCACGCTGAACTCTTGAGTAGACAGTTTCTTCTGAACTGTCATAAACACAGTCATCCAAATCGACATCTATTGGATAAAGCTCCGCCCCCCAGAGACATAAGGAGACATCTTGGCAAGCACTACGATGGATTCCGGCACCACATTTCTTTGCCGTTTGATCTGCGGAACCATAGGCGGGCTCTAAATGACCACACTGAGTCGGTAGACAGATCCCTCAGATCTCGGCCTGTGAATCCCGTTATCAATATTCAACCACCTGAATCGGCTGAAGAGGAGCGGGTACTTTCGTTCTGGATATTGTAATAGGTTAAACTTTTACTTCTCGAGACTGAACCCCAACATACCAAACATATGCCCTGCATGTGGTATGTCCCCTCATGATACCAAACATCTCTTCCCCTGTTCAATCGAACCTACTCTTCTAACACCTACATCACTCTGCTCCAACCCTGTGGAAACTGCGCGTTTCCTCGTACTTCCGTTAGAAGAGCCTGATGACAATTTAGAGTGATCGTGGCCATTAGGTAGGGCCAAGCACTGTTAACAACACCAACAACAACTTAGGTGTTATAATGGAAAAAGTAATGTTTTCTTTCCTTAAGGGTTTCACTACACATCGTTAGTCCTTCCAATACTTGAGTTTTGCGTTAATTAATTAATCTACCCCTTATAGACACCGGCTTCTTCTTATTAGTTTACCTATTTTTGAAAATCGGAGAATTTTATTAGGGGTATTATTCCTACAAAAGCGGATTATCGGCGAGATAGACTCTTCTGAACTAGTAGGCAAACTGAATTTTGCTGCTCCTACTAGAATATTCAGACAATACGTGCCTTTTCAAATTTTTGCTCATGACTTATAGTAGACTGAGTCTGATTTTAATCGTTACATATATATTCGATACCAGTTGCGATATGGAATAAATTATGTAAGCACGTAAAATGAATACAAATACAAAGTTTTACGTATATAGCAGACAACGGGATAGCAACCCGGGCAGTGCCTAAAAGTATGCAGTATTTGCCGTGCTGCCAAGTTAGTTTTTTCTTAAGGCCTTTCTGAATGAGGGCGAGGGCGTTGCACACAGTCACACGTCCACGACGCGTACCAGGAGAAAGTGATATATGCAAAACCTGATAGATTTTAAAAAACCTTTTATAATAGGTTTTGAAGCTGCTTTGAAATCGACAAAGATATGATGTGTGTCGATTCTCTTATCATAGGATAAGACTATAATTTGACAATTTTAAATGTTTTAGCAATATATGTGCTTAAGAGATTCCGACGATTGGAAAGTGTTTAAGCTACAGTGTGCGATTTGTGAAAGAACTTCCCACATATGTATGTACATATTAATAGTAATATGGATGTACATACCTTATTATCGTTGGATCCGGAACAATATGTTGAGCAAAATCCATAACTTCTTTATCGTATGTAGCGGAAAAAAATAACATTTGACATTTCGGTGATAGCTGTCTATAAAGAGATAAAAAGTTGTTTTTTAAATAAATAAATAAAACATCTAGTTTGTTTATTCTCATTTGAAAATTAACCAAACTTCAACAGACAAGCAAAAAAATCCTGAAGTAGAAGTCATATTATTTTCCATTTTCGTTCGGCTTTTATATTTCTTACGTTATGCCAAAGCGAGGTCGAGAGCATTTGCTAGATTATGTGCTGCAATAAAATTTAAAAAGTGTGCTACAAGAAGTTATTTATAATGGTATATCCACTCACTTTATGGTAGATAGCTGAAGGGTCTAGGCTCATTGCTGGATTATCTCCCGGCCAACATAAATAGAACTAACTGGGAGAAATTCGTCTGTCTAACATCATATTCTCTAGCTTGTTCCACAAGGGTTGGACGAAACGCTCTCACAATGGGTGTCAAACGAAAGGGGAAGCACACAGGTTTCACTTGAACTTGGCAATATTTCGATATACTTATTGATAAATGAGTTATCGATCAAAATGTGGTTCCTGTATCACCTTGAAATTTGCGTATAATACGGGTATCAAACGAAAGCGCAAGGCCACAGATTTCATTTGGATTATGCTATATTTCGATATATATTTCGATATATTCGATATGAGATATGCCATATTTCGATATATTTATCGATAAATGAGATATCGGCCAAAATGTGGCTGATATGTTAATCGATAGCTGAGTAATCGATAAAAATGTGGTTGCCCTAAAACCTTGAAATTTGCACAGTATGGATATCAAACGAAAGGGCCACATATTTCAATTGGACTATCAAAACTATGCGTTATTTCGGTATATTTATCGATAAATGAGTTATCGGTAAAATTGTGGTTTACATAAAACCTCCTCCTTTATCGGTAAGTGTGTCGTAGGTCAAAATGTGGTTCCAATAAAACCTTGAATTTTGCCATACTTCGATATATTTATCGATATAAGTTATCGCTCACATTGTGGTTCTTATAGAGCTATGAGACTTGCGTACAACATACGTGTCAACAGAAAGGGGGAGGTCACAGGTTTCATTTGGACTTTTTGTATTTCAATATATTTATCGATAGCTGATCTATTCATCGATAGCTGAGTTATCGATCAAAATGTGGTTGACCTAAAACCTGGAAGTTTTCGGGTACGGGTATCAAACGAAAGGGCAAGCCCCGCGTTTCCTTTGGACTTTGCCCTAATTCCATATATTTATCGATAAATGCGTTACCGTTCAAAATGTGGTTTCCATAAAACATTGTAATTTGCATTCAATATGAATATCAAACGAAAGGGCAAGGCCACATATTTCATTTGGACAATTTGCAAGGGTCATAGCCCAAGCCCCACTTAACGGAACAATCGATTCTATTGGGTCTATATGTTATGTTGTTCCGATCTGACGGATTTTCATTAACCACATTACATACATAATGAGCAAAAAAGATGCAAAAGTTTACGTTCCTAGCTAGTTAATTGCAAAAGTTATAGCCCAAACCCGTTTATCTTAACAATTTATTGCACGGGGGCTATGCGTTTACTGGTTACAACATAGACTTTATATAATTTTGGAATAGTGTGCGGTGCTTCGCCCCTTCGATACATAAAATTTCAATCTGTTATAGGAGTCCAAGGTTCTCATTCGATCTTTATGAAATTTTCACAGTAGATTTTTGAGTTCACTGGTTACAGGATAGGGTATATATAAAAAGTGGGGGGTGCCACACCCTTTCTACATGAAATACAATTCCTCTTAGCTATGAATGTACTTGGTTTGAATTATTTATATTTGGAGGTATGTGTCCTTTAATCAATGTTTACACAATTTTAGAACAGTGGGCGGTGACACCCCCACATATTTTTGTGTGTTGTTTGTCCTTTATTGACGTCCAAACTTAATCACAGATCTTTATGATAATTTAATAGTGGGGTCAGGGGTCCTCTGGGTACCACACAGGCTATATAAAATTGGAATTCAGCATAACTACGAATGAATTTGATTCCAGATAATGATATTCTAAAAAAAAGAGGGTGGAAGAAAAAGTAAAAGAAGAGAAAAGAAGAAGATATAGGGATACATGAAGAGGAACACCAAATGGGGGAGGCAAGAGAGTACAATTTTTCAAATGTAGGCAAGTGAATCTTTGGCCAGAACAACAGCTGCCGGTTGTGCTAGTAGTATTATTACTTTTGCTTTTCCAATTTTTTTTTATTCTATATATTTCTAAGTACAATATGGGTATCAAACGAAAGGGCAAGTCCATACGTTTCATTTGGACCTTGATATATTTCGATATATTTGTCGATGAATGAGTTATCGGCCAAATTCAATTGCAATAAAGCCTTGAAATTTACATAAAATATTGGCACCGAACGAAAGGGGAAGGATATTTGGATTTTGTCATATTTCGATATATCTATCGGTAAGTGAGTCATCGGCGTGTGGTTCCCATGAAAACTTGAAATGTTAGTACAAGGTGACGCAAAAGTAAGCTTCCGATGTTCAGCATATTGGTTGTGGCACGTGCAGTGTATGCTGTTGCACCGTCTTGTTGGAATCACATGTTTTCCAATCCCAATTCATGAAGTTGCGGCAAAAAGAACTCGTTGATCATTGCTCTGTAGCGCTCACCATTCACAGTAACCGTTTGGCCCCGACCGATTATTGGTCAAATAAATAGTCAGCAATATTCCGCGTTCTGGAGCAGTGTAGCGTAACATTGTTTATTAACGTGTATTTCGCATGTGTTTACTACACAAATGTCAAAACAGAACTGACTTTAGGGGCCAATCGCAAAATTTATAGCATTTTCTGATAGGAGGATTACTTTTGCGCAGTAACCGTTTTTCACCGACCGAAATAAATAATCAGCAATATTCCGCGTTCTGGAGCAGTGTAGCGTAACATTGTTTATTAACGTGTATTTCGCATGTGTTTACTACACAAATGTCAAAACAGAACTGACTTTAGGGGCCAATCGCAAAATTTATAGCATTTTCTGATAGGAGGATTACTTTTGCGCCACCTTGTACATATGGGTGTCAAACGAAGTGGGAAGGACAAAGATTTCCTTTAGACTTTGCCATATTTCCATATATTTATAGATAACAGCGTTACCGTTTAAAATGAGGTTTCCATTAAACATTGAAATTTGCATGCAATATGGGTATCATACGAAAGGGCAAGGTCACATATTTCATTTGGACTTAGCGATATTTCGATACACTTATCGATAAACCTTGAAATGGTACGTAAGAAGGGAAAATGGAGGAGCCTTGCTGCAAAGGATTTCTTCGAGGATGAAAATTTCTGGATGGGACATGACGAATTAAGACAGGGTTTAATTCCAGCCCCTTTAATTTCCCTGTGTACTTCGGCGAAAGATTCAAGTAGTGAAGAACCTCCTCGAGCTCCCTCTATTGTACCTTCTACTGATAAAGTCGTGTCCATATTAGCCGTGGGTAGCTCCGACGCTTCCGCGGACCCTACAACGAGCATAGTCTTGCCTAGTGTCCCCCAAGCACCGGTGATTACTTTCGCCGATGCCTTGTTATGCTCTCGAGTTACTACTTCTCCTAGTAGCTCCAATTCTAACCGAAATACCTTACAACTACATTCGAAACCAGCTGCTTCAAGAAGTACGACACCTCCAAGGGCGGTGACTGCTGTGCCGCCGTTCAAGGAAATTATCGTGTCAAGACTTCATTCGTCGTTGACAGGTGAGGACATTTTTAACCACGTCTGCTCTAAGCTTGGTGTTGCTCCCACTAGTAACATAAATGTCTACAAATTTAACTTTAAACATGAGAAAGACATTTCCTCCTTCAAAATAACGGTTCCGGATTCTTTCCTCGATAGCGTGCTTGATCCTTCTTTTTAGCATACTGTGGTACATTTGTTCACCAGAAAGTCGAACGTTAATCCTGCTTCAAAAAAGTTACTAACAAACGCTTCAAGAGCGGCTCAATCGTAATACGGCTTTGAGCTGAAAATGTTCGTGGCTTAAGATAGAATTTAAATGCTTGTCCTGGCTGAAGCCTGACAACTTTATTTCAGAGGTTTTCTCAAGTAAGTATGTTGTTTATCGACGCGAACGCAACTCAAGAGCTGAGGGCGTCCTTATTGCTGTCGATTCAAGCTTTTTATCTGAACTGGTTTTTGGAAGTCGAGCTTGATATAGAATTCATAGCAGTAGGACTTGCTTTCCGTTTCTTTAATATATTCGTTTGTTGCTCGTATATACCGGAAGATCGAATCCTAATGTTTATATGAGTCATAACTCAGCTATTCATAAATTT
Source organism: Merzomyia westermanni (assembly GCA_949987695.1). Classification (NCBI taxonomy): domain Eukaryota; kingdom Metazoa; phylum Arthropoda; class Insecta; order Diptera; family Tephritidae; genus Merzomyia; species Merzomyia westermanni. The sequence goes on along the minus strand of OX465290.1, from coordinate 112,080,067 downwards.
CATTCTCACTTGCGAGATAAAGATAGTTTTGTTGTTCTTGGTGAGATAGCTGAGATAGATTCCAACCGACCAATTGTGCCCGGTGTAACCCCGGTGTAAAGCAAATTTCGTTAAGTTGAAATAATTGATAGCTGACCACGACTGATCTGAAGTGTATGCCTGTATAGACATCGATTCAGCAACTTCCTTATTTTACAGTTCACTTTATGGCTTCTTTGAGAGCTTGTTCCTTCTCGCTACGTCAAGGTTAGGTCGAGGAAGCCGCCATGGTTCTCAGGTCAACTTGTCAGACTTACCAATATTCAATCTAGACTATATAAGCGATTTAAGAAATCTGGAGCATCTGCTGACTGTTTAAAATATTTAGCTGCCCGCTCTAACTTTCATCGTCTAAATCAGTTATGTTATGAGGACTACTTGATCTGTTGTAAACTCAATTTTTCAATAATCCGAAAAAATTGTATATCTTTGTGAGCTCAAAACGTAAAGTTTCCGAATTTCCATCTTCACTTTCGTTTGGGTGTAAGAGTGATAATACTGATGACCATATTGCGGAACTATTTTCTGAATTCCTTGAATCGACCTACTCGAATAACTGTTCTTAAAATATTGAGTATCCATATTATTTGGATGGTTCCAATAGCATTATGAATCCTGTGATTGATAATAACACTGTTCTTCAGAGTCTAGAATCACTGACGCCCATATTCTCTCCGGGTGCTGATGGCGTTCCTAGTTGTGTGCTTAGTTACTGTGATGTACATTTGTCAGCGCCGATTTTAAAACTATTTAATATGTCTCTGGAATCTGCATCATTCCCATCTCTTTGGAAACAATCTTTTATTATTCCCTTGCATAAAAAAGGTAGTAGGGAAAATATCGAGAACTACATATGCCTTGCTAAGCTTTCAGCTATTCCCAAGACTTTTGAACAGTGTACTTTTTCACTGTCCCCTTGTCAGCATGGTTTTATACATCGTAGGTCAACCACTACCAACTTTCTTGAGTTTACATCTTTAATAATCGACGGATTTTTGAGAAACAACCAAACGCATGTGATCTACACTTACTTTAGCAAAGCCTTTAATTCCGTTAATCATGAGCCTCTAATTCGTAAACTGGATTTACTCGGTTTCCCGACTCATCTGTTGACATGTGTAACCGCCTAAGTGTACCAGAGGATGTTGATTAGGAAGGAGTTTATTTGCACTTAGGTGAGCTAGTTGGGACCCATTAATCTAGGCTAGGCTTCAGTGGCTGGGGTAATTCTTGCTTCCCTAAGGCTACCTACACGACGGTACTATTTTATTTTTATAGAGTCCCGAATTATCTTAAAACAGTTTAAACAATAAACCAAATAATAACGGATAAAAGGTACCAAAAAAAAACTTAATAAAGGGCCGGTATTATACAAAACAAAGTTAACAGAACTCTCGATGATGGTCTTTCTCACCTCCGCCCAAAGTCGAAGCTAATCAAAGATGGAACTGATTAGCTGGCTCACTACCCTCCCTTCCGTGGTTTCCGTTGGCTAGAATTTTGGGAAAACCCCTTACTAAACCTGGATTACCGGACCATGACAAAATAACAAAAAACTTTTCTAACGAAACATTTCGCCATTTATTTTTACATTGCATGAATTTCCAACAAGGTTTGTTTAATGCTTATGTTATCAAACAATTTAACATTATGAACAATTTCGAAATTTTAAGTGTAGACAACATTTCTTCCATATTTTGTTTCATTAAGGGTATATTGGTATGATTATAAGAAAATTTAGTACATCGAAAACAAAAAATATACATAGTTCATAGGCTTTGATTTTTTTCTTCTTTTTCTAACTTCTCTTCGCTATATGTATATTAACACAAAGGCTTTCGGTTTTACGTTTTGAAAAAAACTTAGATAACCAAAGATAATTATACACATACATAGGTATGTTTGTATTTAAAGTTTAAGTAAAGGTAAACAATAATGACATCTAAGCAGAGGATGCAAGTAATAACACTATTCTAACTCTGCTTATAAGTTATAAATTATAATTTTTATCAAAGCTAAGCACAATGTATATGAAATGAAAACAGGTTTTAACAACTTTCCCGGTGATCCGCAATGCACGTAGAAAGGCCTTCCGAAGCACAGTGGAAAGTGCACCTAAAGAAACTGAGAGTAGTTTTATGCTTTGTGTTGATAAAATTGGGTTTTGTCTTTCCCAAAAAAATTGTTTCTTTATACTTTTATTTTATTGTGATTTTCTTGTTCTTATGACTGTGTTTAAGCGACATACGCTGTAATCATTTGTTTCGTTTATTTCATTTGCATTGCATGCAATTCGCAATCAGCCAATGAAATATTCGAAAGATATAGTTTATGCTTTGCAATCCAAAATCGGGGTTTTTCACAACGAGAATGAGGAAGCCAATCCCGCGCAATGCCTCGGAGCCAATAGTGCTCGCCCCCAATTAATAAATGCAAGGTGTAACAGGTGCCCTGCACCTCCCGTTCTATATAGAACAAATAACTCAAATAAAATAAAATAATAATTAAATTGTGCACTTATCCCATCAACTTATGTTATGTATGCACGCCTACTTGAGGGTCGTCTATTATGGGTGATACTTCTAAGCTATTGAGTGCTTCGGGAATATACATATGTATGTGTACATCACATAAATGCCTACCTAAAGCTCGCTCGGAGTTTGAGATCTTAAGTCGATTTTTAAACAAAGAAATGGGTAAGTATATTTTTGTAAAAACCCAGTTTCTTATTCTATGACAAGTGATATAACAAAACGCTTGGGCTAAGACTATATAAATAGAGAACATAGCTAAAAATGAATCATACCAAAGACGGACTGCATTGAAGTAAAACCAACTGCACTGTACCAAATTTTCCTATATCATCAACTAGTTATGGTGATATCACTAAATGCACTCTTTGAAGTTTGGCTAAGAAGCAAAGATGGAGAAACGAAAAAAGCCATACTAAACCATATTTTGAGTATAATTGGAAGAGATGTGGATCATTCAAAATTAAAAAAATACATCATCCAGCTAACTTACAATATTCGTAACAGATGGGCGTGTTATTTTCGATCTACAAGTAGATCTATTGAGAAAAACTCTGAATGGTTATTAGAAAATCTGGATTTCACAGATTATATGCCTGATGTTGAGCTATGCACTTCTCGTGATATTCCTAAGCCGGGAAGGCCAACAAAAAACTTCTCTGAGTCACCTATGCCTATAAAAAAACGAAAAGCTAAGGAAATAATGAACAATTTCGACAATGATCAACTGTTAATGGCAGCGGAATTGAAATTACGATCATCAGAGAAAAGAAATTCTGCAAGAATAATTGAGGAGTTGTCCACAGCATCACCATCAAGAGGCACTGCAATCAAAAAGTCCCGACTATCGGAAGAAAATAAGAAATGTTTGTCACGAGATCAAGCAATTGCGATGATAGTTGACTCAAATCTTTCGACACATGAATACTCACCGATCCGGCAGCACAGTTCAGAAGTTAACAGGAAAAGATATCCTTCATATAACTGTTTAAAAGAATCAAAGGTTTTGCACTATCCTAAAAAAATAACCGTAACGAAAACCTATGCTGAAATTGAATTGCAATCCCTAATTGATCGCAGCTTACGAAGATTGTGTCTTGCACAAGAAGAGGTATTGCTTTCTATTCCTGAGGTTAAATAACTAAATGCAATTATAAAATGGGGATGTGATGGAGCTAAGCATAGCTGTTACAAGCAACAATTTTCGGAAGAAAACAAATCGGACACTGTTATGTTTTTCATTTAACTAGTACTCCTTCAAATGTATACAATGGTTGACGAACGAAAGGTTATAGTTTGGAGTAATCCTGCTCCACCTGCCACGAGATACTGGCGCTCGATAAAATTTGTTTTTACAAAAGAAACACGAGATGTCATTTCAAAGTAGGGGCAATCTGTCAAAGACCAAATTTCCAGTCTTCGTCCCACAACAATTCAAACAGATAACCTAAACTTACTAGTGAAAGCAACGTTTGTGTTGTGCATGATTGAAGGCAAAGTTTGCAACGCTCTGTCGGCATATACATCATCGCCTCTAATCAAAAGCCTCTAAGGTAAAGTTAAGAAATCTAAACAATTTTTATTTATATTGGCACTGGAAAATGCTTTTAAAGTAGAAAATATGATTATGTGAAATTTCACCTTATATGAGGGAAAGGAGAAAAAATGGGCGGATCACGCCCATTTTTTTCTCAAATCAGATTTAGGTATCTGCGACCACTGCAAAATTTCAAATGAATTGCCCTATTGGTTGGTGTTAATATTGGCATCCTAAGAATGACAAAAGTTACACTGTCCGCCGTCATGACAGTGAAAACTCTCTTCAACGTTTTTTCTCGCCGTACTTGTCATAACGGTGGAATTCAATCAAATACTTGAAATACTTTTACAAAACAAACATTAGGGATATTTCAATATTTTGAAAATAATTATTTACACATTTTATATTCACAAAACCCGTGAAATATACCAAATGAAATCGCCAGAATATGGGAAATAAGTTCACTGAAGTTTACAAAAAAGCGGTGCCGCTCATGACAAAAGGTAATCTGGCGACACCGCTTTTCGATGAAAACCAAGCCCTTAGCTATCTTATTTACTTGGCTCTCTCATTGCTATTCATCCTATCTTCTATAGGATGTTTTGGGGTTTCCATGGGTCACTTCACTAGAAAGAGACTGATTAAAACCCAGAATTATTCCTTCGAACTGCATCTTTGTTCTGCCGTGCTGGTCATTTTCGAAACAGTCCTCCTCGCCACACACACCGTCATGACAGTGAAAACTCTCTTCAACGTTTTTTCTCAACGTACTTGTCATAACGGTGGAATGCAATCAAAAACTTGAAATACTTTCACAAAACAAACATTTAGGATATTTCAATATTTTGAAAATAATTATTTACATATTTTATATTCACAAAAACCCGCGAAATATACCAAATGAAATCGCCAGAATATGGGGAAGACGTTCACGTAAGTTTACAAAAAAGCGGGCCGCTCATGGCATTGACAAAAGTTAAAGTTATTTGCCGGACGTAATGTATCGACACCGCTTTTCGAGCAAACCAAGCCTTTAGCTATGTAATTTACTTGGCTCTCTCATTGCTATCCACCTCTTTAGTTTGCGCTGTAGGCATACACCCATCTTCTATAGGATGTTTTGGGGTTTCCATGGGTCACTTCACTAGAAAGAGACAGATTGAAACCCAGAAATATTTCTTCGAACTGCATCTTTGTTCTGCCGTGCTGGCCATTTTCGAAACAGTCCTCCACACACTGGTCGGACTTCTATGCAGATGGTGGTCAAAATACTTTAATTAGAGGTATCGACGTGAAACTTTGGTCATGGCTTTATAAAGATGTGAGAATTATTTTGTAATAAAATTAGTGCGGGTGATTCGTCCATACCGACCCACTACCACTCCATAGCACTCACTTTCACCATACAAAAATCTGAGAAACAAATTGTAATTTTTTTTTTAATTAAAACGTTTTTAATGTTGGCTAATGCCAGGCATGATACAGGCAAAAATCCTGATGTAGGAGTTGTGGTTGGACGGGACTGATTGGGATGAACGGGTCAAACCAATACGTCTCGTAAAATGGACGCAATTCTCAAGAAATCTGCAGTCAATCTCAGATATTCAGATACCCCAATGTTCTTATGTTCGAGGAAAGAAATAGAATGCTTGACTTGGGAGTCATTCAACTGTCCAGTAGTCCTTGGAGTTCTCCCATGAGTTAGTGATAAAACCCGGAAAAGTTCGTCTATGCCTCGACGCGAGAAAGCTGAATGACGTAACTAGGAAAGATGCTTACCCCTTATCAAGCATAGATGGAATTTTTGCTCGATTGCCTAAAGCTAATTTCATAACTAAGTTGGGCCTGAAGGATGCTTATTGGCAGATCGAATTAGACGATAACTCGAAGCCAATGACAGCGTTTACGGTGGCAGGAAGTCCGTTGTACGAATTTGTAGTTATGCCTTTTGGGCTCTGTGATGCCCCATCCACCATGTGCCGACTGATGGATGTAATTATACCTCCAGAGCTTCGCCACTGCATTTTCGGATACCTGGACGACCTTTGCATTGTTTCTGATACATTTGAGTCTCACCTCGCCACGTTGATACGAATTGCTGAACAGTTTAAAAAAGCTAACTTTACACTCAACATCGCCAAGAGTCACTTCTGCTTTACTAAAGTCAACTATTTGGGATATGTTATTGGGTGTGGTGGAATATCCACGGATCCCTCCAAAATTGACTCAATTCTGTCATGGCCTGTACCGAAAAATCTGAAGTAGGTACGAGGATTTTTAGGAATCTGTGGGTGGTATCGCAAGTTTATCGAAAATTTCGCTTAAGTCACATATCCTATAACGGAAGTTTTATCGACCAAAAAGAGGTTTGTTTGGACCCCTGAAGCCCAAATAGCTTTTGAAAAACTACAAATTTTGCTAACGTCGGCACCTATTTTACAGAATCCCGACTTTGCAAGAAAATTCTTTCAGCAGTGCGATGCCAGTGACTATGGAGTCGGGGCAGTCCTTGTTCAGTTGTCAGACGAGGGAGTCGAAAAACCAGTTGCCTACATGCCCAAAAAGTTGAACTCGGCGCAACGAATTATAGGTGAAAGACATTGCAGCAGTCGAGGGTATAGGACCAGAGATAAACCTTGACTCGCCAGCCTTCTTTGACAAAGATTACGAAAAATTAAAAGCTAAGATTTTGTTGGAGCAAGACAAGCTTCCAGACTTACGCGTTGCCGACAAGTTCATTTATATTCGTACGGAACACAGCACCGGAGACCCAGAGCAAGAAGAGCAATCCTGGAAGCTGTGGGTACCAGAAAACCTTCGCCCCGAAGTTATTAGTAGAGCCCATGACTCAGTCATTTCTGCTCACCGTGGTATGAGCAAGACCATAGACCGTATTCGCCGCTGTTTGTTCTGGCCAGGATTGGTTAAGCAAGTTCGTGACTATGTAAGAAATTGCGAAACCTGCAAAACGACCAAAGCACCTAATACCACTCTTCGGCCACCAATGGGTGACCAAACTACATTTACATTACTTTTTATTGATGTATTAGGCCCTTCGCCTCGTAGTCGAAAACGAAATCTTGGATTATTAATAGTTGTAGATCATTTTAGTAAGTTTCATTGGTTTTGTCCCTTAAGAAAATTCACAGCCATAGCCATTCAAAACTTCCTACGTATTGAAATTTTTCATGTTTTTGGAGTCCCCGAATCGATTGTTAGTGATAATGGAGTGCAGTTTAAATGCAATGAATTCAATGATTTTTTAACGGAGTATGGCATCACACATTTACACTGCATTGCACTCGCCACAAATCAATGCATCCGAACGTGTTAGCTGTTCGTTAATTGCTGCGATCCGTGCGTATTTGAAATACGACCATAGCAAGTGGGACGAGAATTCAAGCAGTATCTCCTGCGCTCTCGGAATATCCATTCACCAAACCACTGGTCATTCTCCTTATCAAATTTTATTCGGCTTTGAATTGGTCTTTCACAGTATTGCTAACTGAAAAACTTGGGCATGCTGGAAGATAGAACAAATAACTCAAATAAAATAAAATAATAATTAAATAAATACTAGAAACATGTGCCCCGCACACCCCCTTTTCCTCACTAAACCAATAATATTATATAAGAAATAAAATAAGATAAAAAATAACTCAAAAAAACTACTCGCCCTCCATAGAGCTTAGACAGACTGTATTCCTTTTTGCCAGCTTAAGGCGTGGGGTTTTTTTGTCTTTGCTCTTTTATATATATGTATATATATCTATATATCTGTAGGCAGATATTTATATGCGTATATAAAATGTATGTTTTTTTTTCTTTTTTTTGTGGCACTAAATAAACTGTTTTTTTCACCTTAGATTGTACTTTATAGAACACCAATTTCCATTATGTAGACACAAATTATGCATGATTTTAGTTAAACCACGATTTTGGTATTCTAGTATTACATAATTTAAAAGTGCCCTTATAGGGTGTTTCATTACTCAGCAGGGTCAGCACTTTTTGCAAGTATTGGCTTTTATTTAGTGTTATTTTCAGGGGTTTGAGCCCGTTTGAATCTTGCTAGATTTCTTTTGTCACTGATTCCAGTTTTATGGGGTTTAATATGGTTGGTTTCGAATTGAAAATCCGCGAATATTTGTATTGCCCTGGTCGATGCGGACTGCACATTTGCTCGTAAGAATACCGACTGACTGAACAACCATAAGCCCATCCACTAGCCAGATACGCGTGTAGTTGCTCTGTGGAAAATTAAAGAAAAAGGGAGATGAAAAGTAGAGCCCGTAGATTATGTGTGCATAGCGTGTTCTTACCTTTTTGGATATGCCTTAGAAATATGATGCACGATGAAATTGATTTAAGAACTTTTTTCACAAATATCGGGCGTAATTCTTATGTTTTCTAAAGAATGATAGCATAGAGTACTATGAATAGTATAGCTACTAAAACAAGGACATAAATCTAGTAATGAATCTGAAGGTCACTGAATAGAATGTGACACTTACCTACAGGAAAGAATTCCTGACGAGAAAAATTAATGCGTCTTAGTACAAGGTTGAAAGTGCAAGGAAGTGACTTAGCTTCCGACAAGCTCTAGGGCTCTGCGGGATGTCACTTTAGATTATCTTTACTGTTGGTACTGCTGCCAAGATAACACAATTATCTTTCTTTTGCTGTTCTTCCTTTTTGAGCGATGTGGCAATAATAGGAACAAATATCGCATGAGAGAAAAAGTTTTGATTCTAATTTACAGGGTGACTCAACTAGCCAAACTTGTAGGTATTAAGTCCACATTGTAAAATGCCACAAATAAACTATGATCCTTTAAACCAATCTAGGGTTTCTTTATTTGAAGGATGGGGAACGTTACAAACCGGATAACCTGCAATCCTTGATTAAGAAGGTTAGACGGAATTTTTCTGAAATTATTGGCGAAGATCCTTTGCGTGGAATGCCCCGATTGATCGACTTTGCATGTCTTCCAGTTGATAGTAGTGATTGCCCAGTTTTTCCTTAAAACTAGCTTTAAGAAACCTGGAGCTTAGTTTAGAATTAAAGTTTTTCGAAAAATCACTTTGGGAAAAGTTTCGTCTATAAATTTCTTGGCCAATTTGGAAAGAAACGGGCTTCGTTGGCAGATTATACTGCCTTGCGTTTCGATCGTAAGCTTTTTTCATATTTTGTTGGATGTCTTTACGTAAAAGATTAGTTCTGTCCAAACGTTTGATCAAAAAAGCGTCCTCTTCCAGCATGCCCAAGTTTTTCAGTTAGCGATACTGTGAAAGATGAGTTACCATGTCAAAGCCGAATAAAATTTGATAAGGAGAATGACCAGTGGTTTGGTGAATGGATGTTCCGAGAGCGCAGGAGATACTGCTTAAATTCTCGTCCCACTTGCTATGGTCGTCTTTCAAATACGCACGGATCGCAGCAATTAACGAACAGCTAACACGTTCGGATGCATTGCTTTGTGGCGAGTGCAATGCAGTGTAAATGTGTGATTCCATACTCCGTTAAAAAATCATTGAATTCATTGCATTTAAACTGCACTCCATTATCACTAACAATCGATTCGGGGACTCCAAAAACATGAAAAATTTCAATACGTAGGAAGTTTTGAATGGCTATGGCTGTGAATTTTCTTAAGGGACAACACCAATGAAACTTACTAAAATGATCTCTCTCTCTATGGCGCGATATACAACAGGTATATCATCATAAACCTCCTAAAAGATTTTTGCCCAAGCTTCTCTTCCAATTTGTGGTGTGCCGATTTGAATTTTCCCTACAAATTGGTGGGACCTACAGTTTTTTGCCGACTCCGAACGGCATCTACAAAGGAGACGAATTTTTGCTGAGAAGCCTGTCATGGCAGAAATACACTCGGAGAGTTTGCCAAACCACTGCCGTGGGGCGACCCCGTTTTGAAAAACTTTTTTCAAATCACTTTTGATGTTACCTGTACCAGGGCTCGAACCATGGACCTTCGGTGTGGTAGGCCGGCAACACTACCTTCACACCACGGCGGCCGCCTAGATTTCGTTTTCGACTACGAGGCGAAGGGCCTAATATATCAATAAAAAGTAATGTAAATGCAGTTTGGTTACCCATTGGTGGCCGAAGAGTGGTATTAGGTGCTTTGGTCGTTTTGCAGGTTTCGCAATTTCTTACATAGTCACGAACTTGCTTAACCAATCCTGGCCAGAACAAACAGCGGCGAATACGGTCTATGGTCTTGCTCATACCACGGTGAGCAGAAATGACTGAGTCATGGGCTCTACTAATAACTTCGGGGCGAAGGTTTTCTGGTACCTACAGCTTCCAGGATTGCTCTTCTTGCTCTGGGTCTCCGGTGCTGTGTTCCGTACGAATAAAAATGAACTTGTCGGCAACGCGTAAGTCTGGAAGCTTGTCTTGCTCCAAAAAAAATCTTAGCTTTTAATTTTTCGTAATCTTTGTCAAAGAAGGCTGGCGAGTCAAGGTTTATCCCTGGTCCTATACCCTCGACTGCTGCAATGTCTTTCACCTCGTGCAACCTCGATAAGGCGTCTGGGACTACATTTTCCTTACCTTTTCTAAGGGATATCATGAACTTATACCCTTGCAGCTTTAATGCCCATCGAGCCAGTCTTCCACTAAGATTCTGTTGACGCATTAGCCATACCAAACTCGAGTGGTCTGTTATAACTTCGAGTGGCTGGAGTTATAGATAGCAACGAAATTTTTCAATGCCTAGGAGAGCGGCAAGGCACTCGCGCTCTGTCACGCTATAATTTCGTTGCGCCGAGTTCAAATTTTTGGGCATGTAGGCAACTGGTTTTTCGACTCCCTCGTCTGACAACTGAACAAGGACTGCCCCGACTCCATAGTCACTGGCATCACACTGCTGAAAGAATTTTCTTGCAAAGTCGGGATTCTGTAAAATAGGTGCCGACGTTAGCAAAATTTTTAGTTTTTCAAAAGCTATTTGGGCTTCAGGGGTCCAAACAAACCTCTTTTTGGTCGATAAAACTTCCGTTATAGGATATGTGACTTGAGCGAAATTTTCGATAAACTTGCGATACCACCCACAGATTCCTAAAAATCCTCGTACCTACTTCAGATTTTTCGGTACAGGCCATGACAGAATTGAGTCAATTTTGGAGGGATCCGTGGATATTCCACCACACCCAATAACATATCCCAAATAGTTGACTTTAGTAAAGCAGAAGTGACTCTTGGCGATATTGAGTGTAAAGTTAGCTTTTTTAAACTGTTCAGCAATTCGTATCAACGTGGCGAGGTGAGACTCAAATGTATCAGAAACAATGCAAAGGTCGTCCAGGTATCCGAAAATGCAGTGGCGAAGCTCTGGAGGTATAATTACATCCATCAGTCGGCACATGGTGGATGGGGCATCACAGAGCCCAAGCGGCATAACTACAAATTCGTACAACGGACTTCCTGCCACCGTAAACGCTGTCATTGGCTTCGAGTTATCGTCTAATTCGATCTGCCAATAAGCATCCTTCAGGCCCAACTTAGTTATGAAATTAGCTTTAGGCAATCGAGCAAAAATTCCATCTATGCTTGATAAGGGGTAAGCATCTTTCCTAGTTACGTCATTCAGCTTTCTCGCGTCGAGGCATAGACGAACTTTTCCGGGTTTTATCACTAACTCATGGGAGAACTCCAAGGGCTACTGGACAGTTGAATGACTCCCAAGTCAAGCATTCTATTTCTTTCCTCGAACATAAGAACATTGGGGTATCTGAATATCTGAGATTGACTGCAGATTTCTTGAGAATTGCGTCCATTTTACGAGACGTATTGGTTTGACCCGTTCATCCCAATCAGTCCCGTCCAACCACAACTCCTACATCAGGATTTTTGCCTGTATCATGCCTGGCATTAGCCAACATTAAAAACGTTTTAATTAAAAAAAAAATTACAATTTGTTTCTCAGATTTTTGTATGGTGAAAGTGAGTGCTATGGAGTGGTAGTGGGTCGGTATGGACGAATCACCCGCACTAATTTTATTACAAAATAATTCTCACATCTTTATAAAGCCATGACCAAAGTTTCACGTCGATACCTCTAATTAAAGTATTTTGACCACCATCTGCATAGAAGTCCGACCAGTGTGTGGAGGACTGTTTCGAAAATGGCCAGCACGGCAGAACAAAGATGCAGTTCGAAGAAATATTTCTGGGTTTCAATCTGTCTCTTTCTAGTGAAGTGACCCATGGAAACCCCAAAACATCCTGCAGAAGATAGGTGTATGCCTACAGCGCAAACTAAAGAGGTGGATAGCAATGAGAGAGCTAAGTAAATTAGATAGCTAAAGGCTTGGTTTGCTCGAAAAGCGGTGTCGCTACATTACGTCCGGCAAATAACTTTAACTTTTGTCAATGCCATGAGCGGCCCGCTTTTTTGTAAACTTACGTGAACGTATTCCCCATATTCTGGCGATTTCATTTGGTATATTTCACGGGTTTTGTGAATATAAAATGTGTAAATAATTATTTTCAAAATATTGAAATAGCCTTAATGTTTGTTTTGTAAAAGTATTTCAAGTATTTGATTAAATTCCACCGTTATGACAAGTACGGCGAGAAAAAACGTTGAAGAGAGTTTTCACTGTCATGACGGTGTGTGTGGCGAGGAGGACTGTTTCGAAAATGACCAGCACGGCAGTCTCTTTCTAGTGAAGTGACCCATGGAAACCCCAAAAGATCCTATAGAAGATAGGATGAATAGCAATGAGAGAGCCAAGTCAATTAGATAGCTAAAGGCTTGGTTTTCATCGAAAAGCGGTGTCGCCAGATTGAGTCCGGCAAATAACCTTAACTTTTGTCATGAGCGGCACCGCTTTTTTGTAAACTTCAGTGAACTTATTTCCCATATTCTGGCGATTTCATTTGGTATATTTCACGGGTTTTGTAAATATAAAATGTGTATATTTTTGTAAGTATAACGAGCTCAAGACCAGTTGATAATAATTCTTAGTTAATTATTATTATTTTTGATTAGAGGAAAAATTGAAAGCAACAAACATATACAGGCTATAGTTATAGTACTATTTCGAAAACAGCCACGATTTCTCGTCAGACTAATTCGTATAGTTTTGCTATTTTCAGAGGATCTTGTGGAGATCGAACCCACTCACTCTGATTGCCAGCGCAGCCGCCTAACCCATAGGCTATGCTGCGTGTAGTTTTGCAAGCTGCTTAATTCACGTTTTCCTCTAATAGTTGTTTGTTATCTTGCCAACGGTATACACAATATTTTAGACATTCTATATGTAAATCGTGTATGTTGGACTTTGTTTGTGTACATTCTTCTTTCTATTTTTAGAAGATAGTTATTGTACATAACCGCGTGCTCCGGTATAAATGTATTTTGTTGTTGGTTTTACGGTCTGTTCATTTTACATATTTTTGTAAGTATAACGAGCTCAAGACCAGTTGATAATAATTCTTAGTTAATTATTATTATTTTTGATTAGAGGAAAAATTGAAAGCAACAAACATATACAGGCTATAGTTATAGTACTATTTCGAAAACAGCCACGATTTCTCGTCAGACTAATTCGTATAGTTTTGCTATTTTCAGAGGATCTTGTGGAGATCGAACCCACTCACTCTGATTGCCAGTTGATAATAATTCTTAGTTAATTATTATTATTTTTGATTAGAGGAAAAATTGAAAGCAACAAACATATACAGGCTATAGTTATAGTACTATTTCGAAAAATAAATAGTAAATAGTAAATAATTATTTTCAAAATATTGAAATAGCCTTAATGTTTGTTTTGTAAAAGTATTTCAAGTATTTGATTAAATTCCACCGTTATGACAAGTACGGCGAGAAAAAACGTTGAAGAGAGTTTTCACTGTCATGACGGCGGACAGTGTAACTTTTGTCATTCTTAGGATGCCAATATTAACACCAACCAATAGGGCAATTCATTTGAAATTTTGCAGTGGTCGCAGATACCTAAATCTGATTTGAGAAAAAAAATGGGCGTGATCCGCCCATTTTTTCTCCTTTCCCTCATATAAGGTGAAATTTCACATAATCATATTTTCTACTTTAAAAGCATTTTCCAGTGCCAATATAAATAAAAATTGTTTAGATTTCTTAACTTCACCTTAGAGGCTTTTGATTAGAGGCGATGATGTATATGCCGACAGAGCGTTCCAAACTTTGCCTTCAATCATGCACAACAGAAACGTTGCTTTCACTAGTAAGTTTAGGTTATCTGTTTGAATTGTTGTGGGACGAAGACTGGAAATTTGGTCTTTGACAGATTGCCCCTACTTTGAAATGACATCTCGTGTTTCTTTTGTAAAAACAAATTTTATCGAGCGCCAGTATCTCGTGGCAGGTGGAGCAGGATTACTCCAAACTATAACCTTTCGTTCGTCAACCATTGTATACATTTGAAGGAGTACTAGTGAAATGAAAAACATAACAGTGTCCGATTTGTTTTCTTCCGAAAATTGTTGCTTGTAACAGCTATGCTCAGCTCCATCACATCCCCATTTTATAATTGCATTTAGTTCTTTAACCTCAGGAATAGAAAGCAATACCTCTTCTTGTGCAAGACACAATCTTCATAAACTGCGATCAATTAGGGATTGCAATTCAATTTCAGCATAGGTTTTCGTTACGGTTATTTTTTTAGGATAGTGCAAAACCTTTGATTCTTTTAAACAGTTATATGAAGGATATCTTTTTCTGTTAACTTCTGAACTGTGCTGCCGGATCGGTGAGTATTCATGTGTCGAAAGATTTGAGTCAACTATCATCGCAATTGCTTGATCTCGTGACAAACATTTCTTATTTTCTTCCGATAGTCGGGACTTTTTGATTGCAGTGCCTCTTGATGGTGATGCTGTGGACAACTCCTCAATTATTCTTGCAGAATTTCTTTTCTCTGATGATCGTAATTTCAATTCCGCTGCCATTAACAGTTGATCATTGTCGACATTGTTCATTATTTCCTTAGCTTTTCGTTTTTTTATAGGCATAGGTGACTCAGAGAAGTTTTTTGTTGGCCTTCCCGACTTAGGAATATCACGAGAAGTGCATAGCTCAACATCAAGCATATAATCTGGGAAATCCAGATTTTCTAATAACCATTCAGAGTTTTTCTCAATAGATCTACTTGTAGATCGAAAATAACACGCCCATCTGTTACGAATATTGTAAGTTAGCTGGATGATGTATTTTTTTAATTTTGAATGATCCACATCTCTTCCAATTATACTCAAAATATGGTTAAGTATGGCTTTTTTCGTTTCTCCATCTTTGCTTCTTAGCCAAACTTCAAAGAGTGCATTTAGTGATATCACCATAACTAGTTGATGATATAGGAAAATTTGGTACAGTGCAGTTGGTTTTACTTCAATGCAGTCCGTCTTTGGTATGATTCATTTGTAGCTATGTTCTCTATTTATATAGTCTTAGCCCAAGCGTTTTGTTATATCACTTGTCATAGAATAAGAAACTGGGTTTTTACAAAAATATACTTACCCATTTCTTTGTTTAAAAATCGACTTAAGATCTCAAACTCCGAGCGAGCTTTAGGTAGGCATTTATGTGATGTACACATACATATGTATATTCCCGAAGCACTCAATTGCTTAGAAGTATCACCCATAATAGACGACCCTCAAGTAGGCGTGCATACATAACATAAGTTGATGGGATAAGTGCACAACTCGTTAACTATGGGAAAACTATGGGAAAACCCATATGACAAACAATGAAGGCTATTCAGTGCACAAGTTTCCTTTTTCTGGGTTGTTACGATTTCAGGTATAACTGTCTTTTTTTGGGATGTAGTATTGTAGACTTGACCTGAGGACAATCCATTGTTAGGTCACTGTGCATTCATACGTGAGCGAGGGCATAGAGACCTTAAGTTGGCGATTACAAAGAAAAAAATTTCGCAATGTTTTTTTTTTTATCTAAAACTATATTAAATTTCCTTTAAGGTGTATGTATTCGGTCAATCAAATTGCGCCAAATCATGAAAGTTTTATTCTATTGAAAACGAAAAATTTTCTAAGCTTACCAAACTTTTAGTGGTTGTCTAAAACAAAAAAAAAATGTTTTGAATGCCTACGTGGCTGAAACTTACCAATGCTGTTATAAACTACCCAAGTATGTTATATAAAACAGTTTGAAGTCAAAACAGTTATCCGCGGTGAATACCACGTGGCCATAAAGTTGGTCAAAAATTTTGGACTGTGAAATGATTTTTACACTTGTTTCAGTTATCCAAGTTTCATAATGCTCATCGTGGTGATAGTGGGTTTTTTTACTTTGCTTTGTATACATTTTTTTAACAGTTGGTTATTAATCTGTTGCATGTCAAAAAAATTTTGAGATTGGAGAACATGGTTTTTTTTTGACTTTTGGCATCCTAAAAGTGAAAAAAGTTACACTATGCGTAATATATTATGCTTGACGCTATATTATGTTACGCTGAACTTCACCGTCTTCTTAGTTTACACGTAATTCCTTTTACATTGTAATGTTTTTGACAACGTACTCTACCTTTTCGTGACGGTCGCTATATGGCGGCACCGCTTTCAAGAACACCAAAGCTTAAGTATTTCAATGAAAAAATCGAAGATGCATACATGAAAGTAAAAAATGAATACTTTGACAACGTTTAGCATTGGGAAAGATGCTTGGTAAAAGATGAACCCCAAACAGCTTATCCCTTTAGTTTGGAATTAGAAAAATTAAAGACTCCGACATCTTATGGCGAGATAAAAGAATGGTGTAGTTTTTACAATGAGTTCCAAGACATGGTTTATAAAAATGAGCAAATATCGAGCTCAGAAAAAATACTACGGCTTAACAGGGATATGATAACAAACGTATTATTTTCACTACACAGTGGTACTGAATAATGGATTAGCCACTGATAAATTGTGACAATGCTGAAATCGTAAGGCAATTGCTCGATACTACAAATTAGTGCCTTAGACAATAGTCACTAGTGTCACTAGTCACTGCCCCGACCGAATGTAATGAAGTACAAGATGACTCGCAGCCAGTAGATGGCGTGAATTAGCAACGAACTGATCCGAAACGCAAAGCTGAATGTGGATATTTTTAAATCGAAAATATGTAAACCATATTTAAGTTCTAAAAAAATCCCTGCAAAAAATACGATTAGTCCAGCATGGATCTGGGATGAGTCACAACTGTTTAGGCGAGATGCCTAGAGTTTAAAAAAAATGGGCCACCCTAATGTAACTTTAGCGCCCTTCCAATCACTCACACCAACCCACCCACCTGTGTGGGCATGCATGCATATTCGTGTTTTGTCAGCACTCATATACATGCATGGGGGTGTGCATGTGTGGGCCACCTCCCCTTAAAACCAGAGGATAATTTTCAGGTTCAACGGTGGTCCTGGATTGAAAAACCGTCTACTTTTCCAGAGACAGTCGACACGACCACATCACGGCCAGCCCAGGATTTTTCGCCCGCACCAAGGTAAACTAATTGTTCATCATTATATTTATATAAATACACGGCCACCCTTTTATAACGAGAATTCTCGTTTCTTGTTTATTTTCTATTTCGAGCACAAATTCGACCGCCGTGCTTTTGAGCCACCGCCGCTCCCAGTTAGCACCACGCTCGAATTTACATGGTCCATCTCCCCGTCTAGAGGAACCTGCATACAGTCCACAACAACAAAAATTGGAGATTTGATACTAAACAACCATAAGTGGGTCAATACAAACAACTCTGCCATACACTCTGCCGCAATTACAAACAACTCTGCCATAAGAAAACCTCAATATTTCACGCACTGCCGCAATATCGCCGCAATATCAAGAAACAACTCTACCACATACCACAACAAACAACTCTGCCACATACCACAACCAACAACACATAAAAAACTCGTATATACAACAAATTCAATTCGGCCAATCACCACATCAAAGCACGTAAGTTGTATATTTCTTGCCACTTAGTTTTTTTTTTTTTTTTTTTTGTGTGTTGCATACAATTGTATAAAAGTGCCGCCCGCGAGTGTAATCAAACGTAAGTGCGTTTAGTGAATATTTAATAATAGTGATTTTTTTTTGGTTCAGTTAAGTGCTTTAGTTTTCTTTAAATTTTAAATTAAATTAAACGCTTAAAAATCCTTGTGACTATCCGGATTATCCCCCCACCAGTGGTAAGGTTTTTTGGACACAGCGCAAGGCAAGAGGTAACATAACCTCATTTTCACAATAAGTTCACTTAGCCTTTCGATCTTCAGTTTGTTTTTGGTTTTTCCACTTGTTTTTTTTTCGGTAATAAACAGAACAGAATTTTAATCGAAGGCTAGTTTTATTATTTTCTTATAAAATTCACTATTTTTATAGCACTTTTCTTTGTTTTCACATGTCTTCATTTAATATTCACTTTCGCTCGTTGGATTTCTTTATTGCGGCAACACATACACACATATATATACATATTCCCCTTATACGTGTGGGTGGCGAGTAAGTCGCAAAGATTTTGTTTAATTTTTGCTTCTGTAGCAAACAAAATATTCGTCAGACAAATCGGCCAAGTCTGCAATATATGAATAAAATTAATTATAAATAAATATCACTGAAGTAATATATACATTAATTGAGTTGATTAAAATTTTATTGAGGTGGGTTTTTTTTTATTTTCCTGGGTAAAATACTGGCTTTACCTTTTCTATTCAGCATTTATCTTGTACGGTTGAGCAGTTCATCGTACCTTCAGCTATATTTTTTCGGTTTTGTTTTGATTCTACAGATCCTCTAAGTCCAAAATATGGAAAGTTTCATTAGGCTGGCTGATTCGATTTTTGAATTCGAATCAGACTACAATGAATTAGAGGATTCAGTGCACAGCAAGTACACTCTTGGGCTTCAACAAGAGGACTTGAAGGCAATGTGGAGAAAAACCAGAACGGCTTATGACGACTTACTTAATTCAGATAAGTTAGAGGCCACTGGTATAGTTTCTGTCAAACAGAAATATAAGAGATCATATGCAGTATATTTACGCTGCATGTCAGACATGGCTACACGCCAAGCGACATACAACAAACCAGAAAACAAATCTGAAGAAAAGCCCGAATTTGAACACAGTATCCGCCTGCCTCCATGTGATACTGAAGTTTTCAAGGGCGATTATCTGTCATGGCCAACATTTCGTGACATGTTCACGGCCATATATATCTTAAATAAACGCCTAACACCAGTGGAGAAATTGTTCCATCTGAACAATAAGACACAAGGTGAGGCAAAAGATATCGTGAAAAAATGTCCGCTCACGAATGAGGGATTTGATACGGCCTGGAGAAATTTATGCGAGCGATACGAAAACAAACGTATCTTAGTAAACTCGCAACTCCAAATTTTATTCAACTTGAAAAAGGTAGAGAGTGAATGTGGTAGCGCGATTAAAACCCTTCAGCGCGAAATAAATAATTGCCTTTCGTCCCTGCGAAGTCATAAAATTGACACCTCGAACTGGGATGCAATTATAACGTATTTGTGTTCGACGAAATTGCCGGAGAGTACGCTTGGTCTATGGGAGCAAAGCATAGACCACAAAGTGGAAATATCCAAGTGGGAGGATATGGACAAATTTTTGTCCAACCGCTTCCAGACACTCGAAACAGTGTCTGGGTTCATAGGGAGTTCTTCGAAAGTGCAAAAGCCGCAAAGTACGCGGATTGCCAACGAAACCCCTGCAAAAAGACTTGGTACATACCAAGCAAACGTGACTAAACTACTGTGCACAAAGTGCAAATCGAATGCCCACAGATTGCGAAACTGTCCCCGTTTTCTCAAATTAACTCCGGTGGAGAGAATTAACTTTGTCAAATCCACCAAGGGCTGTTTGAATTGCCTATCCCCAGGACATACTGTGTCGAAGTGCACCAGTTCTTATGACTGCAACAAGTGCCACTCTCGACATAATACGCTCCTGCATGCGGAGTCTCTTCAGACGCAGGCAACCACCAGCCCTAATCAGTATCATGCTGATAATGCTGCCTCAACTTCAAAACAGGCACAAGAGAGACGGGAAGCTGAAAAATCTGTTTCGGCCATAAACAGAAACGTTAAATCCTGCCATGTGCAGTCAAGCGCAGGTGTTCTGCTAGGGACAGCTCGAGTAAACATTCACCATAATGGTACAGACTTCCCAGCAAGAGCACTGATTGATTCTGGTTCAGAGTGCTCGCTTATGACAGAACGACTCAAACGCAGAATCAATTTACCGGCAAAAAGGATGCATGCTCAAGTTTCGGGCATCACTAATGCCGTGTCCGCTCAAGTCAAGGAGGCCTCCAATATTGAACTCCGTTCACCAGTGGACCCTTGCTTCAGCTTAACAACATCAGTTCTAATTCTAGCCAAACTAACTGGGAATCTGCCATCCTGCCATATCGATGCTACGACTATGCAGGCTTTCCCAGACTTAGTCTTGGCAGATAAGCGATTCTACATCAACGAGGAAGTTGATATTATACTCGGCGGAGACGTATATCCGCAAATTATATTGAGTGGGCTGAAAAAGAATGTACTTTGTACTCTTCTCGCCCAAGAAACGGTGTTCGGTTGGATATTAACCGGGCGCATAGAAGCACCGAATCCAACCAGAAATATAGTGTCATTTTACAGCGAAGTTGCTTTGGACAAAAAGCTTACAGCATTCTGGGAGTTGGAAAATCTTCCAAGAATTAAAAGCCCAAACGCAGATGACAAGTACTGCGAAGATTTATATAGAGAAACTACGAGTCGTAGAGAGGATGGAAGATATGTCGTCTCTCTTCCATTCAGACAGGACTACCCAGATCAGATAAACATAGGAGGGTCTCTTAGGCGGGCGTGTTCACAATTTTTTAGAAATGAGACGCGGTTAGCAAAGAACCCGGAATTAGGGAAAGAATATATGAGGGTCCTGTCTGAATACGAGACATTAGGGCATATGCGAAAAGTTACGGCCATTGTACCAGCCGATTCGGCGGACAATTACTTTTTGCCCCATCACGCCGTAGTAAAGGCGGAGAGTACCACCACTAAGGTACGCGTCGTATTCAATGCGTCGAGCCCAACGGCAAATGGCACAAGTTTGAACGACATTCTCCTGCCAGGCCCAGTACTACAATCAGATCTTCCAGTACTGATACTGCGATGGAGACTGTATCGGTACGTTTTCAATAGTGACATCGAAAAGATGTATAGGCAAATTTGGATGAGCGATGATCACGTCAAATTCCAACGGATTATTTACCGAACATCGCCTCAAGAACCCACAAGCCTTTACGAGCTGAAAACGGTCACTTTCGGGGTTAATTGTGCGCCTTATCTAGCAATTAGAACCCTTTTATAACTAGCAGATGAAGTAGAGAGTTCTCACCCTACAGCATCTAGCATATTAAGGGAAGGCATGTACGTAGATGACGTACTAGCGGGGGGACACACACTCGCATCGGCCATTAACGCGAGGAATGAGATTCGACAAGTCTTACACTCCGCGGGCTTCCCACTACGAAAATGGACTTCGAATGCTGAGGAAATTCTCAACGACATCCCAATATCGGATCGGCTGACCGAGGACTTTCTGGCATTCGAAGATACCAGCACCGTTAAGGCATTGGGCATAAGATGGAATGCCCATTCAGACCTGTTTTACTTTAAAGCAGGGTCACTAGAAGAAAGTGAAAAGTTAACAAAGCGATCTCATCCTAAGCCTCTTTACGACTATTCAAAACGGAATAATTAGGGTGGTTTTATCCCATAGCACTGGATGCATAGCGCAGTAGTCGATAAAGCTACGTGTAAGTTCATCAGTTGTGGAAAATGAGATTTTCCCAAGAATGTCTCCACGCCAAAATTATCTTAGCTTCCGTGTCTGTAAGCTCGGAGTAAATGAATAATTGACACTCCCCTCAGAAATACTCACTGAAACTAAATATGAGAAAATATTGTTATTACACAAATTTACTTAAAGATGTTTGCAGAGCTTACGCATCTATGCAAAAGGCCACAATGAGTTAAAAATTTTAAATACTTGAAAATATAATCATTATTCCAGCACCAAATACTGGTTTGGGTCCTGAAAAAACATCTTTCTTCCAGGCTCTTTCTATCCCCGCTAAAATTTCCAAAGGTACTATTGAAATTTTCAACGATGTGCCCATTTCCTAGTTTGCTTAATATATAAACTTCAACGTGTTAGAAGCCTCTGCCATATATACCTGCAACGAAAAGAAAGAAAACGATTAATATTTGCATACAAACTATATGTACATATATGTTCACACATTTTTTTGGTTCCTAAGTAATTTGCGCTGCTACCGAATCGATACAGAATTTCGGGCAGCGCTAATATATACTTACCCAAACCACGTCCATTGTCCATGCGCCGGCCAGGCGATCTTCCACAGCCGCATCTCCATTTGTCCTTGGTACACCTGAAAAGAAAAGAAAAAATTAGGTTTAATACAATTTTTCAATAAAATGCAATTTTTACTTACCTCTGCTACTGCTGCTGCCCACGCGTGCCGGAAACAAGAAAATAATGAATTGTTCCAATTCTTTCTGCTACGCTAGGGCAGAGAAAATTGGAACAATGAATTTCTTTGTTTCTTTTTCACGATTTTGCAAGGCGTGAGTACGCACATATATGTATGTGTGCAAATCTTCAACCATCACGCCATGCGAGCTCTCATTTACTCGCAAAAAAAATTTGCTAGCATATGTATATATGTATATATGCATAATTTTACCATCATGCTAGTGATGCTGTATTTTAGTCAGCGGGTACCGAAATCCCGATCTGCCAAAATCGGTACCATTCACTGCGGGATCAATAGGGTAACGAAATCTACGTTCGTACCTGATCGGCGAAGATCCCGCTTCTAGTAAAATAGGAAATAACCTATAAATAATAAATTTTCACACAAAAATTTGGAAAATTGGTTTTTTCGAACTACGAAAATTTTTTTGTTTGTTTTTGTTATTCATTTTTTCTCGGGGTTTTGTTTTTGTTTTGTTGTTTTCGGAGGGGGCAGGACTGTTTTGCCCACAAAACAACAAAAAATAAACCCTAACAGTCACCACATTCTCACTCTCTACCCAGTTCGGTACCGAAACCAAGTACCGAAAAAAGCGAAAATGTCGCTGTGTGCACGGCACTGACGCCACTTATGAGGGCGACCATGCAAGTAAGAATAAATCTCTGCATGAGGGCCAGTGGCGAATCGGAATACAAGGCGATCAACGTGCCGTGTGGGAAAAAATAACCAGTTCCCATGTACGAATAATATGCATTGTAATTATAAAATTTCACCGTAGATTAGAATAATGCCACATTATATGGCATTTATAAACTCAGAACGAGGTCGCTCGCCACCCACGTATACGGGCGTCGCCGAGCCGAGATAGGAACCACGGCCGTTCCGACCGGTACAGGGAGTATCGGACCCACTGTCGTTCCGACCCCTGTTAGCCCACGAGCGGCGCACCCACGCACGCTACATCGCGCGCCCACCGAAATAGCGGCAAACGTCGACTGGCCACTCAGCCGCGCCCACGACGTCTCCCAAATACCGACGAGCGTAGACTGGCCTCCCAGCCGCGCCGGCTACGCATCAACGCGCACTTCGACGGTAGACTGGCACTTCAGCCGCGCCAGCTACCACAGACTTCCAGCTTTTCTCGTTACAAAAAAATAAATAATATATATAATTTCCTGGCAAGAAATATACAGCGTTCTTATTTTCTAAAGTTTCTTCCTCCTATCTCTTAGCTCTAGGTGCGATACGATGGAGCCGCCAAACTTCAAACGGCATTTCGGGGCATACGACTGGGACAGCGCCAGCCGGCACTCACTAGGATCCTTAGTCCTTAGCTTAAGAGGATGCGCGGTGGGAAATCCTGTGGCGGGGTAAGATGTTGCGGATCGCAAGGGGGCCGGCATGTTTAGGCGAGATGCCTAAAGTTTAAAAAAAATGGGCCACCCTAATGTAACTTTAGCGCCCTTCCAATCACTCACACCAACCCACCCACCTGTGTGGGCATGCATGCATATTCGTGTTTTGTCAGCACTTATATACATGCATGGGGGTGTGCATGTGTGGGCCACCTCCCCTTAAAACCGGACGATAATTTTCAGGTTCAACGGTTGTCCTCGATTGAAAAACCGTCTACTTTTCCAGAGACAGTCGACACGACCACATCACGGCCAGCCCAGGATTTTTCGCCCGCACCAAGGTAAACTAATTGTTCATCATTATATTTATATAAATACACGGCCACCCTTTTATAACGAGAATTCTCGTTTCTTGTTTATTTTCTATTTCGAGCCGTGCTTTTGAGCCACCGCCGCTCCCAGTTAGCACCACGCTCGAATTTACAACAACCCTGCAAAAAATGTGATTAGTCTAGCATGGATCGGGGATAAGTCGCAAAGGAACATACGACCGATACCAGTTTTGATCTCTGTGGCAACCCATGCCAAAGAACACTGACAGCGATGATGCATAGAGATTTCTCTCCCGACATTTTGATATTGAGTGGGTATTCGATGTGCTGCGGGTGTAACACGTACTAAGTGAACAATAAAGTGTAAATTTATAATCCAAAAAGTGTGTGCTCATTTGTCGGGTATTACAGTGGCGACGAGTAAAATAACTATAAATTAATTAACTTAAGAATATACAAAAAGAAGAAAGCAAGAAAACAACAGACAAAATAGTGGTATAAACATTTTGCGTGCTAAATTGCCGGTGTTGTGCAGTAGCGACAGATGTTCGCACATACGTATGTATGTATATGTGTGGTCGTTGAGCTGGCCTCGTGAAATGAACATTTAAAAGAGAAAAAAAGAGAGAAACAGAACAACGGAAAGGTTAGTGGCAAAATCTCTAACAGACAGAGAATGCACAGCGAATCTGAGGGGAAAGTGTCAAATCGCTGATGGTAAAATCACCACACTAGCTGCATAGAGAAAATCAAAGACGAAAAACATTATATTTTAAAAGCTTGTAAACAAAAATTTTAATTGTTTTTGTTGTTAATTGCTCATTTGCGATTCGGTACTCCGCTGTTTCCCACTATTCGTGTGTATCAAAATATTAACTAAAAGAGTTAATAGCGATCATCTGACAAAGGTCAGAAGCTGCGCATAAGGGGCGAGCTGAAAAACATTTATCTGACAAATGTCAGGGGCGGTGTATGTAATAAAAGCCGATTATCTGACAAAGGTCAGAAGCCACGCATAAACGCGGGCTGGAAATTTTTATCTGACAAATGTCAGGGGCTGAGTTATAAAACCAGCCGGAAACTGATGCATACGCATTATTTACCAGGGTTAGTTTATTGACAAAAATATGACGTGTTGTTAATGGGGAAATAGATGCAACCGTATGTGTTTAATTACATGCATAATTTATGCATGCCTGGGAAGTTATATATAGATGTATACATAATTTTGTTTTCTATTTCGATTTGTTTATATTCCAGACTACACGTACATCATGACCGAGCACACTATTAGGCCATTTCTTTGCGAAGCTATTGAAAAGTCAGTATTGCGCATTGAATGGGAGAAATGGTTGCGCGATTTTGGAATCGGAAGACATCAAGTCAGTGAAACAAAAGAAAAACAAGGTTTTACATTTAGCTGGTATCCAAATACAAGCCGTAGCATAGTCCCTGCCAGGCGCTATTGAATCATATGATGAAAAAGTCGGAAATGATGTTTATAAAGTTTTAGTTGACAAGCTCAATGCTTATTTTCCCCTAAGCAAAACTCCACCTTTGAGAGGCATTTATTTAGAACCCTTTGCCCCACCGAGGGCAAATTTGTTTTAAGGCTGCGTCAGCAGATGAACAAATGTTCGTTTGGTTCCACAAAAGTCGAGATTGAAGAAATATGCCTAAAAGACAACATCATCGACGTCTGGGCGTCAACAGAACTAAAGAGGAAACTTCTAGAAAAAGAACTATCCCTGGATGAATTCATCGGGGCATGTCAGGAGGATGAACTCGGATTTAAACGCAACTAATTCAGTTAACAAATGTAAATATCAGTCACGGGTTCCGACTACCCAAGCTAATGAATGTGGTAGATGTGGCAAAAAGGGCCATAATGACAATAGCCCATCTTGCCTAGCCAAATCAAAGAAATGTAATAAATGTGGTCATATAGGTCATTTTGCTAGAAAGTGTCGGACTAGTTTGAAGCGGCAATTGGTACAATCTAAAAACGTTAACCCCAAGCGTCGGTATAGTAACATTCGATTGGTCAACGATGATCCAGAAGAATATAATCCGCAAAATAATTGTTTTAAAATATTGAGCGGAGACGAAGAAGAGACAATACAGGGAAAGATCGGCGGCCAGGCAATTTCTTTAGTAATCGATTCTGGGTCGCGGTTTAACCTGATAAGTCAAGCCGACTGGTTGTATTTACAAAACGGGAAAAGGCTACTATTTTTAACGTTTGCCCAAATTCGCATACTCAATTCAGGAGTTACGCCTCTGACCAATTACTTAAGGTAATTTGTGTTTTTGAGGCCCCGATATCTGTCAAGGCAAACCCCGAAGTGTTTGCCCCATTTTTTGTTGTTGAAAATGGGAAACAATCATTGCTTGGTAAAGAAACCGCGATTATATTGAATGTTTTACGACTCGGATCCAACGTAAATCACATTGAGCCCTTAAAACCGTTTCCGAAATGGAAAGGGGTAGTAATTAAATTGTCTATTAACCCCGAGGTGAAACCGGTACAACAACCCATGAGGCGAATCTCGGTGGCTTAAGAGGAAAAAGTATTAACTAAACTTGAGGAAGCTCTAAGCCAGGATGTTATTGAACCGGTGATTGGCCACAGTCCGTGGATATCACCGATAGTACTGGCGTTCAAGGAAAACGGCGACATTCGATTATGTTTAGACATGCGCTTGGCAAACAAAGCCATTTTAAGAGAAAGTTATCCATTGCCTACTTTCGAGTCATTTATGACGAAATTACGAAATGCCTAGTTATTTTCCCGTCTGGATCTAAAAGATGCATATCATCAGCTCGAGCTTCATGAGACAAGTAGAGAAATTACTACATTTATTACGCCCCGAGGACTTTTTCGTTATAAGCGATTAATGTTCGGTATCAATTCGGCCCCAGAAATTTTCCAAAGAAGGCTGGAAGAGTTATTGGGACCCTGTTCTAACTATATAGATGACGTCATTATTTTCGGCAACACTGAAAAAGAGCATGACGAGACCCTAAAGGCAGTTCGCGAAATATTGGAAGCAAACAACGTTCTCCTAAACCACCAGAAGTGTTTTGGAAAACAAATAAATTAAAATTCCTATGCCACATTCTATCCGATAAGGGAATCGAAGTGGATCCGGAAAAGATAACTACAATTACCTCATTTCGTGATCTGGTAACCAAGGAGGAGACCAGAAGTTTCCTCGGCCTTATAACATACGTGGGAAAGTTTATTCCGGATTTGGCCGATCGTACCGAGCCTTTAAGACGCCTTTTGATAAAAGAAAATAAGCTTATTGGGGGAGATGAAGAAAAGAAGCATTTGAAGATCTGAAGTTGGCTGAAGTCACCAAGTCACCAAGCTATCATACTTCGATCCAAATAAAAAGACACGCTTAATTGCAGATGCCAGCAAAGTGGCATTGGGTGCGGTATTGGTGGAACTGCCTGAAGAAGACAAGCCAAACATAATCTCATTTGCTAGTAGAAGCTTATCAAAAATAGAACAACGATATTCCCAGACGGAAAAAGAAAGCTTAGCTTTGGTCTGGGCGGTGGAAAAATTCTACTTTCACTTAGCTGGTCTGGAATTTGAACTCGTGACTGACCATAAACCTCTGGAAACAATATTCAAACCTACTTCGAAGCCGCCAGCCCGAATCGAAAGATGGTTCCTACGCCTACAAGCATACAAATTTAAAGTTATTTAACGCGCTGCTGTGAACACAACATTTTGCGAGTGATTGAAAATGCAGTGCCAACTTCGATGGCCATATCGGAAGTGGCAAAATATAGGTCACAAGATGAGGCGATCGTCGATGCGATGTCGTGCATGAGTAGTGATTCTTGGGAAAGGCAATTACAAACAGGTCGTATCCTTTTCGATTTGAGCTTTCTACAGTAGGAAGTATTCTTCTGAGGGGAACGCGCATAACTATTCCATCCTTCAGTTAAGGTTGGCGAAAATCCTCAGACCGAACCCTGCACGAGGGTGCCGACTGGTAATGGATACACATGGATACAGTTGTTCCTGTACGGAAAGTATCTAGCTAAGGTCAGGAATTACAGCTATACGTCTTAGCTCTCTCAATAGCTCTAGCGTATGGATATGATTCTTGACTATGGTCATGAGGTAAGGGGCTGGATCAAGGTGTCATGCGCCATGAACCGTGCCAAGGATCAGCCTGGCTGGGGGCCCTTTTAAATAGCCTAGTCTAGAACGGTGCCCTCTGGGAGCATGGCCACTCCCAGTTGTAACCCTTGGCCTTACCAAGAGTACCGCGGATCTCTGCTCGGGGTGTACGAACCCCTTTCTCCGCTATTCGTGGGAATTAAAATGAACAATCCAACAAAAAATAATAAAAAAAAAACAATAAAAAAGATAAGGAGGCCGGCACTCCAAAAAAGTCGGAGGGGCTAGCTCCTATTGTTTATGGGGCTCTAGCGATGCAGGGCGCCTCTACCAGCCGCTCTGCGGCTGAATGGGATAATGCACATAGGCTTCAGGCGATGCCGGAGTCTGGTGCAGGTAATCAGGTTGTTACAGTGGGTGGAGGTGGGGCAACTAAGGGAGTTGTGTCTGCCGGAGGAGACGTACCTAGTAAGCGGCCCGATACTGGGGTCACCGTCGAAACCGGTGCGCTCGCCCCGAGGAACCCCTTCCCTACGCCCACGGCGTTTAGTAAGGCCTACGATAGGCCATCTGTAGACAAGGTGCGTGCTAGACATAGACGCACAGCGCTTAGGACCTTTAGGAGATCCTGGCATACGCCAGACCTACTAACCAAGGCGCTGCCTGGTGATTTGGCAGAGATAAAGGTCGAGATAGAGTGGGCAAAACCTGTTGTCCCGGACTTCGACGGTAGTCGCCCGGTACAGGAAAAGGGGCCGAGAAGCGCAACAGGTCCATGGAGGTGTATGGAGCGTCTAATCCTAAAAGGGTTAGAGTCCAAGGCCCGTCGTTTGCAGAGGTTGCTAAAGGTAGCATACTTCTGGGGGTCTTCGACTCTAACCCCAAAGGGGAGTGGTGCTTCCGGCTTAACTGGGACTGGGTGCGGGCTGAGATGGCTAACCACTCGGTCAGTGTCTTGGCCGAATTCCCTGGTCCCATCACCTCCTGGAAAGAAGTGGGGTGGTTCCAGGGTTCGGTGAAGGTAGTGGCCTGTGGGGATTCAAGGTCCGCTGCCATGTACAACAGGGCAGTTGAAAGGATGGAAGCAGTCTACCCTGGTGCGATCATCAAGGCCGTGGATCTCAGCGAGATCCCATGTAGACCGAGGGCTAGGGTTTGGATACCATCCAAGCCCGAGGAGCCAGGTAAGGTCCTATAGGTTTTCAGGGCCTGCAATCCGGATCTTCCAACCGGCAATTGGAGATCCTTAGATTGGCGACGAGCACCAAGGCAACGCGGCAGGCGGTCTTGATGCTCAACAAAGAATCTATCCCTCTCCTGGAAAGGAGGAACGGTAAGGTGAACTTTGGCTTCATAGAGGTCAATGTTAAGGTCTACACGAATGACCTTAGGTCAGTGAATGACCTAAAGGAGGAGCTGGAGAAGGACGACCATGATGAGGCGGATGAGGTTGTCGAAACCAACCGGGCCAATCCGATGGATGGCTCGGAACATCGCATCGGCCTCTTCACTGGGGTCTTCCAAGGGCTTCGCTAAGTGGTGCGAGGCGCACTCGAGTGAGGAGCCTATGTCAGATGAGGACATTGGCAACGTTACGGTGGTGGAGAGCCGTAGTAACCAGGATGGTGCGGGTGCTACAAATCAACCTCCACCACAGTAAGGCAGCTTCGGCTGCGCTGCTGCTCCTTCTGGCATCAAAGGGGGCAGCAGACATAGCCTTCCTCCAGGAACCATGGGTGGTAGGGCATAGTATATGAGGGCTGAAGGCAACAGGTTTCTCACTGGTAAGTGGTGCTACTGTAGGGAGACCTAGGGCATGTATCCTGTTAAAATCTAACATACATACTTTATTTCTTCCACAATTTAGTGACAAGGATACGACATCCATTCAAATAGAGGTCAATGGAACAGTATGCACATTGACCTCAACATATATGGCGCATGACGAGCCATCTCCTACGCAGGCTGTGCGTAGACTCTTTGGGCATGCCAAAGAACACATCAACGTAGGGGGCGTTGCCAACTCACACAACCCAGCTTGGGGCAGCAATGACGTAAACGAAAGAGGTGAGTTAGTTTTTGATTTTATTTTACAACATAACATCTTCATATGTAATAGGGGTGTGGAGCCCACCTTTGTTACTAAGAATAGAAGGGAGGTTCTAGACGTTACGCTTTGTTCGAGAGGCACGCAAGGCATGGTCAGAAATTGGATGGTTTACGATGAACACTCCTTCTCGGACCATCGCTACATCCGCTTTGATCTGGAAGGCGTACCGTCCACCTCCTCCCCGTATAGGAATCTTAAGAACGCCAATTGGCATACATATAGGAAGGAACTGGATAAGTACCTTTCAAATGATTATCCCGATACACCTAGGGACACTAAAGATATAGAGGATATGGTGGTAAAGTTCACCAGAGCATGGTAGGAACTCAGGAAATCAAAAAGAACCTCCTGGAGAGATTTCTGTAGCGGAATAGAATCGGTATCAGAGGGTTCTAGGTTAAGGAAGATTCCCTTGGTTTCAGGCGATATACAAGGGGGTGCTTACTTTTTGTCACATCCCAGACCCTTGGAGAGATTCTAGGGTAATTTTTATACCTAAGGCAGGTAGAACGTCTCATGTTGGCCCAAAGGATTTTAGACCGATCAGTCTGGCGTCCTTTCAACTCAAGGTACTGGAGCGGTTGCTGGTGCCCCACTTTATAGATAAGCTAGAGAGCAGAATCGTACCATCGCAGCATGCATACATGAAAGGCAAATCCACTGAGACAGCGCTACACGAGGTTGTTATGCACATTGAAAAATCCTTAGCTAGCAAGGAATTAACATTAATAGCCTTTCTGGACATTGAAGGGGCCTTCAATAACGTCACGCCGGAAGCGATCACGGCAGCCCTGACGGCATTGGGTATCGAACCCTGGCTGGTGCCCCTCGTGTTCCAAATCCTGACGAGCAGGAGGGTGCACGCAGACCTAGCCGGGGTATCGGTGGACAAGGTTGTCAACAGAGGTACGCCGCAGGGTGGGATCCTCTCCCCTCTTCTGTGGGTAGCCACAGTAAACGGACTGCTGGAAGTCCTGGCGGAGGAGGGGGGGTCTAAAGTCACAGCGTATGCGGACGACCTTGCGGTGGCTGTGAGTGGTAAATATCCACAAACGCTCTGTGACATTATGCAGAGAAGCCTTAGACTAGTCGAAAGGTGGACCGGAAATAAAGGTCTGGGTGTTAACCCGACCAAAACAGAGCTGGTTCTGTTCACTAGGAAATACAGAATCCCGGTGCTACAGCTACCAGCTATAGGTAATACGACCCTTAAACTTGGTGACTTCGCTAAATACCTGGGGGTAATCATTAATAAAAAGCTCACGTGGAAAGAAAATCTCTAGGAGGGCGCTAAAAAGGCACTAGTGACCCTATACTTTTGTAGGGGTGCCATAGGGCAGAAATGGGGACTGTGCCCTAAAATCACACTTTGGCTCTATACCGCTGTGGTAAGACCAATTCTCTTGTATGGAGTCCTTGTCTGGTCGACGGGTCTGTCACCGTAATTCAAAGAGTACAGAGAAGTGCACTTATATGTGTTAGCGGGGCGCTTCGCACAACAGCGGCAGACGCACTGAATGCAATTCTGAACATTCTACCGATTGACTTATGCGGTAAACTTTTTGCGGCATGCTCCGCTTTGCGACTGAGGTGTCTACCAGGATGGAGGCCCCTTTGTGAAGGTCACTCATCCATCCTTAACAATCTCCCCGTGTACAGTTCGGACTACTGTACTCCGAAGTACTGTTTCGAGAAGAAATTTTAAATCACAATTCCGGAACGAAAATATTAGGACACTGTACCCCCCAAGACAACGGTTCAATCCATATATACACAAACGACTCGAAACTTGATGACAAGGTTGGAGGAGGGGTGTACGCTCCCCAGCTGAGTCTTAATCTTAGTTTTAGATTGCCTGACCACTGTAGTGTCTTTCAAGCGGAAGTAGCTGCTATACAGGAAGCTGTGATGTTTATATCTTCTCTGATAGCCAAGCAGCTCTCAGGGCGCTGGGGGCATATACATGCAATTCCAGGACTGTGGAGGGCTGCCGCAAATCTCTTACCGAGATGGCTGAGCAACTCTCGATTCACCTGGTATGGGTGCCTGGACACTGTGACATACCGGGTAGCGAGACGGCAGATTAGCTTGCTAGAGGGGGCACATCCGCTCCACTTTCACAGTCCTGGAAGGGTTTAGGCATGCCGCTCGCGACTTGTAAGCTCTTAACGAAGCATAAGTTCCTCCAACAAGCAAGTGATAGATGGGACAAGATCAGTACTTGCAGTCATGCAAAGATGGTGTGGCCAGAGATCATAGCGAGTAGGTCGGGGGACCTACTCAAACTCAGAAGGGAGGAACTCTCGCTACTGATGAGGCTTATAACGGGGCATATAGGTCTAAGCAGGCATGCAGAAAGGTTGGGTATTCCCTCTAATGACTTCTGCAGAAGCTGTAGAGATGAGGAGGAGCCTGAAACGGTGAGTGCCCCGCGCTGTCGGGCATTAGGTTAAAATATCTGGGGTCCGGTATCTTTCATCATCTCGGCGAATTATCATTAATTAAGCCAAAGGACATTCTGCGTTTCGCGGAATCCACAAAATGGTTCGAGTAGGGGTTTTTGGGGTGCAAGCGGCCTTCGTTGTCGCTAGCGCCGTACCCGTTGCGCTGGACGGCTATGGAGGTCAATGTAAACGCGTTGGTGTCATGTTATGGCAAGTATAATCGATTACATTGATCTCCATTGATTTCCCAAGGTTTTATTGGGGCAGCTGGTTGGAGTTGGTGTGGAGTTGGCGGCGACGGGGATTGCTTCTACCTTTAGATAGATGTGGTATCACAACGGGACCTCCGGAGCCTATGTGTGCTAGTTCGTTTGCTAGCAGCCACTGTAACCTACCTACCTAGCACATGAGGGCCACCCAGGGGAATTTGTTATGAAGCGTTGGGTGAGATCAAAAGTCTGGTGGCCACTAGTAGATCGCGAAGTCGAAAAGTTTGTAAAGAATTTTGGTGTCGAAAGAATCAAATCCGGCTCCGATGGATAGGACTCTATTTCCCACTTCACCGTGGACTTGTGTGCTACAGATCTCCTAGGTCCTTTGACAAATAATGAATATATACTTGTCTTGATAGATTATTATTCGAAGTACATGGAGCTTATATTTTTACGGTCCATCTGCTCTTCAACCATTATCAATTCAATGAAAGAAATTTTTAGTAGACTTGGGTTCCCTAAATACTTACGGACCGACAATGGGAGGCAATACGTAAGCATGGAGTTTCAGCAATATGGTCAGGCGTGTGGTATACAGCAAATTCCACCACCTCCATATTGGCCCCAGGCCAATGGAGAGGTAGAAAACATGAATAAAAATATAGTTAAGCGATTGAAAATCGCCCAGTTGGATGAGAAAAATTACAAAGAAGCAATACAAAACTTCATGCTTATGTATAACGTGACTCCACATGGCATCACAGGCACAGCTCCATCCGAATTAATGTTCGGGCGCGTAATCCGTGATAAAATACCCAGCATTCAGGACTTAGTCGGAGAGTTTTCGGATTCCGTGGAAAAGGATAGGGACTGTGTGAGTAAACACAAAGGGAAAGTGGCAGCTGATAGGAAGAGAGGGGCGAAGGTAGTAGACATAGAAGTGGGGGACAAAGTTTATCTGAAGAATGTCGTGTTTCCACACAAACTCTCTCCTAATTTTGACACCACAGAGTATGAGGTCATGGAAAGGAAGGGAAATATCGTTAAGGTAGTCGGAGGGGGTCGAGCTCTGATGAGGAATGTAGCTCATTTAAAGAAAATACCAACCGGCACGGGGGCCGATCCACATAATACTCATTCAGCACCTCAATCGGTGGCCGCGCCACCGCCATCTGTTTCATCCACAGGTACGACGCAGGATGACCCACAAACCCCCACTCCGGCTCAAGTAACTCCATGTAATGGTCAAGGGGTGAAACTCAAACTGGTGAACAAAGGAGGGGGGTCGCAACCCATGCCAAAGAACACTGACAGCGATGATGCATAGAGAGAGAAATGACATTTTGATATTGAGTGGGTATTCGATGACCTGCGAGTGCAACACGTACTAAGTGAACAATAAAGTGTAAATTTATAATCCAAAAAGTGTGTGCTCATTTGTCGGGTATTACAATCTCTTTGTATGGGTTGGAGGGGTCCCGTTTGTTTGAGCATGTCCTATGAAGAGACTAATTGGTCCCTTTCATGCCCAAACGGGTAGTGTCGGACATATTCGCTTTGTTCCCCTACGGGTATGGTCGGACAAGTTTACTTTCAACACCTAAAAGTAGGCTACAGAAATTAAAATCGACTCACCCCAACTATGCCTTAACGGAATAGTGGGGATCAATTGTAGCCCACTGTAGACGAAAGGTAACGATCGCGGATCAGTCGCACGATAGTTTGCAGGGATATAATAAATTGACGTGTTATCTTTAACATCACAAGGCCTCTTGACAACCTCAGAAGTGAGACGCAATCCACTCTCATAAAATAATATTTGAAATACAATCGAAAGTAAAACTAATAAATGCATACGCTAGAAAAAAATTTACTATTCAGTCGCGATTGTGCACATATGTGCTTAAAAGAATACTGATAAATATTATTGATAACAAAAAGAAAATTTAAGACTCCGCTAGTTCGATTCGTTGAAACCGGGGCTACTCTATACTTACGTTTTAGTTTAGCATCACTACGAAAAAAAAAAACATCGTTCTTACTCGGGTGATTTCTCTCAGCACGACGAAGCTGAAGGAAATTCGCCAAAAACGTCATTCGTTTCATCCTATGCATAGTAAACACAAAATTCGCAAAACAACATTCGTATTTTCTCGTTGAACGTCGATGTTTCTCAGCACGAATAGCCTGAACAGGAGTCGCATAAACTTCACTCGTTTCTTTGTTTTATTGCGCGGTGTGTTAGTTCTTTATTAATCATTTTCGTTATATACACCAAATGTGCAAAGATGCGGGACTTCCAAGTAGTGGTAATAAAAACACACTGTACTATTTTTATGTATTTTTGGTTTAAGCATTTAACTAATTTTATTTGTACATACAATAATTGTTACCCACTGTACTTATTTTCGTGCGTAGCTTTATGTAAAATATTCTTTCCGGTCGTTTGTACTCTGAGATAGGAGATTTTCCAATTGCATTGCCTGCATATAATATGTATTTATGTATGTTGACTAAGTAGAGAACTGAAGGTTCAGTTAACAACAACAATAACAACTAAGTAGTGAACAATTGATGCTAGAGAAAGTTTGGTTTCGTGAAGTTACTCGATTACTCACCTATAAAAGGAGTAGCGCCTGAGCAAACTTCCTAATTGCTTTTGGCGGTGCATGGAGGTGAGTTGTCATATTTTGATTATGTATATTTTTATATTTTATGTACATACATTGGTATATGCTGCAATGTCATAGATGGGCAGTGATACACCGGCTTCTTGACATTGTAGCTGAAATACATATTAATGTATGTATGTAAATTAACTATTTTTACATATAGTGCAAGTATGAGCTGTGATGTTATAGACAGACAGTGTCACACCGGCTTCTTAACATCTTAGCTGAGTACATACAGTACATACATATGTACTATAGCGGGTAAAATTTTTTTTTCCATCAGGAGTATAGCAAAAACGTAATCTACAGATGATTCTAAGAAAAATTGCTGAAGACACCACAGCTCTAAGTCCGATTTCGAGTTCCCCACTTTTGTTAAACAGATACTTTGCCATATGAATGTAAGGTTTGGTCAAAAAATCTTCATAGCTTCTGATAAAATTATAGGAAAAATATCATATTGGGCTCACTTTAAAGGTATTTTACGTATATTTCAGAACCTGTATTAATATCTATAGTGTTTTTGAATTTTAGTAGAGATATCGAGCTTAAATTATGAGAAATTAGCCTAAATCAAATTTAAGCTACTATATTATCATTTCTAACAAATTTCTTGTGGAACATTTTTTTTTCTTTACAGATAAAATAAGTTCACAACATTTCCAACAACTTTCATTCAGACATGAAAATTTTTGTATTTAAATTTAAAATGGATAAACCAAATCCTTCTACATCATCCGAATCCACTTTATCACATATACTTGAACACGATATTATTGCATTTGGTTTATCAAGTGAATTAAATAATCTGAATTTACCGTCTAGTTGTGACATTTTAAGATTTTATTTTTTTAGTGATCAAGCTAAAATTCAAAGTAAAATAATATTCGCATAAAAATCTAACCCCTCATGTAATTGATAAATTGATTGAAATTTGGAATAAATTGAAAATTCAACTAATTGATAGACGTAGTATTCTAAAAAAACTAAATGTTTTAATTAAAAAATATCACGAAAGCATTAAACACAGAAAAAAAGTTCAGGAATTTACAGCATTCGTACAATGAACAAATGAATTATTTTACATTGAAAAATGTATATGCAAGTTAAAAACAACAGAATGCTCATGTGGTTTAATTCCAACCCATTTAAAAGAATTTATGATGGACCAACATAATGATAGAAAATTCACAATACCTGAATATATGGATGACATTGTGGAAGAAACACCTACAACAATACCAAAAATGCGAACAGTTAGTGATGATCCAACATACGAACCACTTGGAACAGATATGCAAATGAAGCAGTTGCAGAAGTATGTGTTACAATGAAACGAGGACAAATTTTGCTATGATGTGTGAAATATTCGGTGTTTCAGATAGAGTTGCTTCATGTTTAGCAACAGCCCTTTTCGAAGATATAAATTTTCGAGATGTTCGTGGTGAACTTGTCATAATGGATAAATCTAAAGTTGCAAGAGAAAAAATTGAAGCCAGAGATGAAGTGCTTCGTAAACGATACATAGATTCCAACATAACTGCATTTTCTTTCGATGGTAGAAAAAATAATTCATTAACTAGAGAGAAAATTAATGAGAAATTTCATACAAATATGGTAAATGAACCCCATTTAGTTGTTCTAAAAGAGCCTAATGCTGAATTACTTGGATATGTTAATGTGAAGAAGAAAATGCAAAACACAAATTAAAAAAATTAAATGAATTCTTCAATATCAAAAAACTGTCAATAGATCAATTAATTGGCATATGCAGCGATGGAGAACCAGCTAATACTGGAATGGGAAATGGTGTTATAAGACTTTTTGAAAAGCATTTAAATAGACAACAGCACTGGTTTATATGTTTGCTTCATTTCAATGAATTACCATTATGTCATTTATTCAGAGCATTAGATAAAACAGTCACGAGTGGACCAAGCGCAGCAAGTGGAAATATATTCAAAGACATTCAAAACTGTGAAAATTTTCAGGTATGCATTTGTTAAAATTATTTTATAATATTTTTTCAATCAAATTAAAATAGGAAAATTATACTAATTTCAATTGATCTAAAAAATTTATTTTTCAGGTTGTAAGTAATTTTGAACCAATAGCATTGGAAAATATGTCTGGTATGATCAGTGATGAAAAAGAACGAGAATTATCTACAGATGTTAAATATTTATATCAAATGGCCAAAGCAATTTCAAATGGTGCTCTTTCAGTTGATTTAGCTAACAAAAAACCAGGATCAGTTGTACATTCTCGATGGCTAACCAAAGCAAGCAGGGTATTACGTCTATATACAACAACTAATACACCATCGGAAAATTTGAAAACTCTAGCAGTTTATATTATTAGAATTTATGTGCCAATGTATTTCAATGTAAAATACTATAATTCTGTTGGATACGGCAGTTTACTTTTATCAAAGTTTATTCGTTGGACACGATACCTACCACGTAATTTACTTAACATTGTAGATGGTGTAATCCAAAATAGTTCATATTACGCTCATCCAGAAAACATTTTATTAACAATGTTATTTGATGATAGAAAAGCCTTACGGGATAGAGCTATCAAAAAAAATTTTATACTATCGAGAAAAAATACTTAATCCAACTAAACTCAGAGTTTAAAAAAATATAATATCAATTTTAATGCTTCAGATTATACTGATATGATTGATCTGAATGACGATAATTTACTATCTGAACCGGCATTCACAAGAAATATTCCATACGATCACTTGGTACAATTCTTAGATTATGATGAGCCAACACTAGATGATCCTAATATTCCAATGCATATACAAGGAACAGAAAGATATGTACAGTTGTTAACATCTGTTTCCAAACGTGTTATAGAAAAAAAACGTGAAGGTGTTATGGCTGTTACAGCAGAAAGTCGTGAAAAACAACCACGAATGGAGAGCAGAAAAGATTTTAAAAAATAATAGCATAACATTACTTTTATTTTGAAAAATTCGTTAAAATGGTAAAGTCTAAGTAAAAAAATAATTTTTTAAATAAATAACATTAAAACTATAAAAATTGTGTTTTTTTGCTTATTACTTGAAAATATAGGTTTTTTTTTGAAATTTTTTTTTGTACTAAAACGAATTCGAAAAAAGAAAAACTGTCTGAATGAAAGTTTTTGGAAATGTTCTGAACTTATTTTAGCTGTAAAAAAAAAAATGTCTATAAGAAATTTGTTAAAAATGATAATATAGTAGTCAAAAGTTCATTTTAGGCTAATTTCTCATAATTTAAGCCTGATATCTCCACTAAAATTCAAAAACACTATAGATATTAATACAGATTCTGAAATGTACGTAAAATACCTTTAAAGTAAGCCCAATATGATATTTTTCCTATAATTCTATCAGAAGCTATGAAGATTTTTTGGCCAAACCCTACATTCATATGGCAAAATATCTATTTTGCAAAAGTAGGGGACTTGAAATCAGACTTAGAGCTATGGTGTCTTCAGCAATTTTTTTAAAATCATCTGTAGATTACTATTTTGCTATACTCCTAATGAAAAAAAAATCCACCCACACAATTTGACCCGCTCTAATGTAAGTTAACGTAACACAAGTTACTGCCACCCACGTCGTCTGAAATATGATTGCGCATCATAAACTAGTCGACCCAAATACCCATAAATTACTCATAATGATTACTTGCTATAGAGCAAGCCCATGTCGCAATAAATTACCCACAGTAATTACTTACAATTTACGCAATGCTGAAATTTATAGTGGACACAGGATCTAGCAAGAACTATATCCAACCACATTTAGCAAAAACAATTTCTACGCCAGGTCAGTAGTAGGAAACATAAAATGTGAAAACCACACGTATGTATGCGAAATTATTAGATACTAGTAAAGAAATAGAATTTTTCCTCATGCCATCTCTAAGGACATTTGATGGAGTTTTAGGAAACGACACATTAAGGGATTTAAAGGCTGTAATCCACACTAGGGGAAATTACCTAATATTGGGAAATGGTAAAAAGATTAAATTCAAACAGCTTCCCTGCAAGGCAGTAAATGCCATCCAAATAAAAGACGAGCATTTGTCGTCACAACAAAAGAGGGACATGAACGAGGTAATTCATGCATTCCCAAAACTGTTCTCGGAACCAGACGAGAAATTAACTTAAACGATAAAAGTCGTTGGAGAAATAAGGACGGTAACAAATACTCCTATTTACTCTACATTTTATCCGTACCCAGCTTCTCTCAAGCCAGAGGTTGAGAGTCAGGTGAAGAAACTGATGGCTGATGGGATAATAAGACCTTCTAGGTCACCCTACAATTCACCAGTGTGGATTGTTCCGAAAAAAGCGGAATCAGAGGGAAATAAACAATACCGTATGGTTTTAGACTATCGGAAGCTGAACTCAGTTACGACAGCCGATAGGTACCCAATACCTGAAATTTCTGAAGTAATTTCTAATTTAGGAGAGAACAAATTTTTCTCGGTATTGGATCTGAAAAGTGGTTTCCATCAAATTCCTTTGAAGGGATCTGATATTGAGAAAACCGCCTTTTCAGTAAATAATGTTAAATACGAATTTACTCGTTTACCATTTGGATTA
This sequence comes from Merzomyia westermanni, assembly GCA_949987695.1. Taxonomy (NCBI): domain Eukaryota; kingdom Metazoa; phylum Arthropoda; class Insecta; order Diptera; family Tephritidae; genus Merzomyia; species Merzomyia westermanni. The sequence continues at coordinate 112,039,493 of OX465290.1, read as the reverse complement.
AAAAATGCGCCGTCAATTTTTCAGCGAGCGCATGAACACATAGCTAAATATGCTTACGTATATATTGATGATATAATAATCTACAGTAAAACGGAAGAAGAGCATATTGAACATATAAGTAAAGTTTTTCAAACTTTACAGGAGGCAAATATGAAAGTTCAGTTAGACAAGTGTAATTTTTTTAAAAAAGAGGTTGAATTTTTGGGATTCGTCATATCGTCAGATGAAGTGAAAACCAACCCCGTAAAAGTGGAAGCGATTGCGAATTTCCCACAACCAAAAACTATAAAAGAACTTCGTAGTTTTCTCGGCTTGTCCGGATACTATCGGAGGTTTATAAAAGACTATGCTAAATTAGCAAAACCCTTAGCAACTCTTTTAAGAGGGGAAGAAGATGGGATATCAAAAAATAAATCCTCAAAAGTAAAAATAAATTTTGATAAGGAAGCAGTAAAAGCTTTCAATAATGTAAAAAATTCACTAATATCCAGGGATGTCATTCTTGCATACCCTGATTACAACAAAAAATTGGAATTGACCACGGATGCTTCCAACTTTGCCATTGGAGCCCTGTTGTCACAGGAGTAAAAACCTATATCATTCATCTCAAGGACATTAAGTAAAGCGGAAGAACATTACGCAGCTAATGAGAAAGAGATGTTAGCTATAATATGGGCTTTGAACTCTCTCAGAAATTATCTGTATGGATCAGCTAGAATACAAATATTCACTGACCATCAACCGCTCACGTATGCATTGAACAATAAAAATAATAACGCGAAAATGAAAAGATGGAAAGCGGCTCTAGAGGAATACTCATACGAGCTATGTTATAAACCTGGTAAACAAAATATTGTCGCCGATGCGTTATCAAGGATACCTGTTGGCGAATCGCAAATTAACAGCCTATCAGTAGCATAGAGATCAGACGATAGCTCATCACACAATTTAATTTACAGTATCGAAGGGCCAATAAATGCCTTCAAAAATCAAATTTTTTTAAATACTGATGATGAGCCATTCTACCAATTTAAAATCGTGTTTCCTACATATCACCGGCATATGGTAACGCAACCGGATTATTCGAAACAGATTTTATCAACAATTTTAAAAAAATATGTGAACCCGTCAGTTATAAACTGCATAAAAGCAGAGGAGCCTATTATGGGGAAGATACAATCGCTTTACCCACTGCACTTCAGTAAATGTAAAATAAGGTTCACTCAGAAAATGGTGGAGGATATACCGGACAATCACAAGCAACAAGAAATAATAATTAGAGAGCATAACAGAGCACATAGGAATTGTTAGGAAAATAAAACTAAAATTTTAGAGAAATATTTCTTTCCCGGAATGGCGAAAAAAAGTAATTAAAAATTGTAGGATATGCAAGGAGAGTAAATACGACCGTCATCCGGCGAAGCAACACCCATACCTACATTCCCAGGCCAAATAGTACATATCGATATACTTCATATGGGCAAACAACTAATCTTAACTGCAGTTGATAAATTTTCAAAATATGCAATTGCAAGGCTTATCCAATCCAAAGCAGCGGAGGACATAAAACAACCACTAAGGGATATTCTTTTTTCTCTTGTACCGGAAACAATAGTAATGGATAATGAGAAGTCATTTAAATCGGAAGAAATAAACTTTATGATGGAAAACGAATTTGGTATAGAAATTTACCGAACGGCACCATATACAAGTTGCTCTAATGGACAGGTAGAACGATTTCACTCCACGTTACAGGAGATAATGCGACGTCTACAGCGTGAGGAATCTCACCAATCTCTCAGCGAACTGTTAGAAAGATCGGTCAAAAAGTATAATTATACAATACATTCCACAATAGGGAAAAGACCAATAGAAGTACATTTTGGTAGAAAAGTCTGCAGTGACCCTTAACTATTAGATAAACATAGGTTAGAGACAACAACAAGAATAGAGTATCAGTAAGACAATATAACCAAGGAGATCAAATTTAAGTTAAAATAAATAGAAGATTAGGAAATAAACTTACACCTAGGTATAAAAAAGAAGTAGTGGCTCAAAACTACAACACTACAGTTAAAACACAATCAGGGAGAATAGTCCATAAAAATAATATCAAACAGAGTTGAATATTATTTTTTCCATTTTTTTCTTCTTCTTTTTTTTCTTCTCTTTTTTTTAGTTTTACGACCACAATTTTTTTTTGAAAAGAAAAAAAACCTCAGAAGTCAACATGAAGACAAAAATCACCATACAAATCATTTTTGCAATAATATTCACGATTAAAGCGCAACAAATCGATATACAAGACTTAACAAATAATAATGGATATATACCAATAAAAATCGAAGAACAACGAACCATTAATCACTACGATAAAATCCTCCATTTTATCAACCTAACAACATACGACGAAACCATTTCCTTAATTGCAGAAAACATTAAAACCCTGAAGGCAACTTCTTTCGAGGATGAACGATTATTGGAAACCTTAGACAGGAATTTTATCTTATTAAAAGCAAAAATAGATTATTTACAACCACACTTTAGGGCAAAGCGAGGTTTAGTTAAGGTATTAGGTAAAGGATTAAAATATATAGCAGGTACAATGGACAGTGACGACGAAAAACAAATAGTCAATACATTGAGTAGAATGCAGAACAATGCGCAGGACACGACGGACAATATAAACAATATAATTTACAACAACAAATTCTTAGCTAATCAGATTAATAATATCACTATGCACATAAAAAAGCAACAAAACCTCATACAAATTTACATAAATAAATTTAGAGAACAACACAAAATAAAATCAGGACGTTAGAGGACGATTTGCAATTTATGCAGCATACTTACCAAATAAATAATGATACAACCCTTTTGCAAAATCATATAAATGACATTGGACAAATAATTTTTTCCAGTAAAATAGTCATAATCCCTACAGACATCCTAACGCAAACTGAACTCAGCCTTATTCATGACTTTGATAGTTATAGGGACACAAAGATAGCAGTTATTTTTCAAAATAATAATATTATGATAACTACATTAATTTCACAATTTTCCTCTAATATTCTTTCCAAAATAAAATTTGTACCAATTCCAAATATTAACAATATGTCAATAATATTAGATGATTATCAAATTTTGCTAGACGAAAGTAACAATGTATATAATACATTTGTAGAAGACAACATGGAAAAAAATTTAAAAATTGTAGAAGATGAATGCATTATAAATATTTTGAAACTTAAAGAAGCCAGCTGTAAGTTAGGTCTAGCGTCCAAAACAAGTATTGTCGAGGTAACACCAGGAATGGGAATATTAATATTTAAAAATTTGAATTCAGATATCGATCATAATTGCAATAGTTTAAAAATTAAACAAACAGGAACTTTTATAATTAAATTTGAGAATTGTAAATTAATAATTGCAAATAATACATACGAGAATAGAAGAGTTAAAATGTACGACCCATTTGTCTTGCCCAGCAAAATTACAAAAATTTAAGAAAACTCTAATTTCCCAACAACTGAGCTAAAATTAGAAAAACTATATATTGAGCAAGAAACCAGAGAAGATGCCGAACCCGAGCCCACAATCGAAGATGATGGAATTGACGTTCCACAACCCGACTATAATGAGGTGCGAATAGCAATATCCCCGATTGAAAAACAATAAAGCAGCTGGCGCTGATGGGTTGCCTGCTGAGCTATTCAACCACGGAGGCGAGGAGCTGGCAAGGCGCATGCATCAGCTTCTATGCAGAATATAGTCGGATGAATGCATGCCTGAAGATTGGAATCTAAGTGTTCTCTGCCCAATCCACAAGAAGGGCGATCCTGCAAACTGCGCCAACTATCGCGGAATCATCCTTTTGAATATCGCATATAAGGTCCTATCAAGCGTATTGTGCGAAAGACTGAAGCCTGATGTGAACGGACTGATTGGACCTTATCAGTGTGGCTTCAGACCTGGTAAATCTACCATCGACCAAATTTTTACAATACGCAAAATCTTGGAAAAAACCCGTGAAAAGAGAATCGACACACATCATCTCTTTGTTGATTTTAAAGCCGCTTTCGATAGCACGAAATGTAGCTGCCTATATGCCGCTATGTCTGAATTTGGTTTCCCCGCAAAACTTATACGGCTATGCAAAATGACTTTGAGCAACACCGCCAGCTCGGTCAGAATTGGGAAGTACCTCTCTGAGCCGTTCGAAACTAAACGAGGTTTCAGACAGGGTGACCCCCTATCGTGCGATTTCTTTAATTTAATGCTGGAGAAAATAATACAAGCTGCAGAACTTAACCGCGCTGGAACAATATTTTATAAAAGCGTCCAACTGTTGCATATGCCGACGATATTGATATCATTGGCCTTAACAACCGCGCCGTAACTTCTGCTTACTCCAAATTAGAAAAAGAAGCGGAGAAAATGGGATTGGTGGTGAACGAGGGCAACACGAAGTACCTTCTGTCATCATGCAAAGAGTCAGCGCATTCGCGCCTTGGCAACCAAGCCACTGTTGGCAGCAATCATTTTGAAATAGTAAAGGACTTCGTTTACCTGGGAACCAGCATTAACACCAACAATAATGTTAGCCTAGAAATCCGACGAAGAATTACTCTTGCAAACAAATGCTACTTCGGACTGAGTAGGCAATTGAAAAGTAAAGTCCTCTCTCGACGAACGAAAATAACACTCTACAAGTCAATCATCGCACCCGTCCTGCTATATGGTGCAGAAGCGTGGACACTAACAACATCTGATGAGGCGGCTCTGGGAGTATTCGAGAGAAAGGTTCTTCGAAAGATTTGTGGACCTCTACGCGTTGGCGACGGCGAGTACCGAAGAAGATTTAATGATGAGCTGTATGAACTTTACGCAGACGCCGACATAGTTCAGCGAATTAAAACACAGCGGCTTCGCTGGCTAGGCCACGTAGTGCGAATGAGCGAAGATGCTCCAGCCCAGAAGATATTCTTATCGGCACCCGCCGATGGAAGCAGAGGAAGAGGGAGACCACCACTCCGATGGAAGGACCAAGTGGAGACCGATTTGCGATCCCGCGGTGTTTCCAATTGGCGCCAGTTGGCGCAACGAAGAAACGACTGGCGAGCTATGTTGGACGGTCAAAATCGCCCAGGCGGTTAGATGACCATTTAAAGAAGAAGATATATTGAACAAGTAAAACAAAAGGAACATATTAAGTTCCTAGTAGATAAGAATAAAAATGTACACCTAATTAGTTTAAGTTCAGACCTACTAATTACATTCATTCATAATGATAATCTTTATTTTCATATACATTTACAAATATAAAATTAAATTCTATGTATCGCCTGAACTGCTATTGCCAACGCGAAACACCACAAGTATAACAAGTGGTCCATTTTTACAATTAAAAACCAATTCGTAATAACTTTTTAATTAATTAGAATTTTTCATGTCGATCGACTTAAGAGGGGAAGAGTTAACGTAACACAAGTTACTGCCACCCACGTCGTCTGAAATATGATTGCGCATCATAAACTAGCCGACCCAAATACTCATAAATTACTCATAATGATTACTTGATATAGAGCAAGCCCATGTCGCAATAAATTACTCACTTACAATAAAGTAAACCCGTGCCGAACATTTCCGCCCGAAATATGATCAGTCATAATTCGGCCGACCTAAGCAAATCCCCAAGCAATCAACTTCATAAGTCGCCTGAAATATGATTACTTGTCATATTTCAGCCGCACCAAGTAAACTCACTTCAAAGCGGCATTTAACTATCCCATTCGGTGCCATATCACAATCACACATACTATGCTTGCCCAATGGCAACATGCCGAGTTGTCATTTATCAAAAATGGGTCAAGTAGAGAAATGCGTTGTAAACGAATTTCTCTCCAAAATGAGCTCTTTCCATAAGAAAATTTGGGTTGCAGAGCAGGCATAATTTTAGTATAAATAAGATACAACTTGTAATTTAATTTAAGTCTGGTTCTGATTTCAATAAAGACGGCCACGTTGCCCGATTAAAACAAAGAATAAACTAACGTTTATTCAACTTGTATATATATCTATATATGCGTAGGCAGATATTTATATGCGTATATAGCATGTATGTATGTTTTTTTTGTTTTTTTTAGCTCTAAATAAACTTTTTTTTTCAACTTTGATTTTACTTTATAGAACACCAATTTCCATTATGTAGACACTAATTATGCACGATTTTAGTTAAACAACAATTTTGGTATGCTAGTATTATATAATTTAAAAATTGTGTTTCGAATGGGTGTCTTAAAAATGTGATGCACGATGAAATCACAAATATCGGGCGTAATTCTTATGTTTTCTAAAGAATGATAGTATAGAGTACTATAAATAATATAGCTACTAAAACAAGGACACAAATCTAGTAATCTATCTGAAGGTAACTGAAGAGAATACGACACTTACCAACAGGAAAGAATTCCTGACGGGAAAAATTAATGCGTCTTAGTCAAAGGTTGAAAGTGAAAGGAAGTGACTTAGCTTCCGACAAGCTCTTGGACCCTGACGGCTGTCACTTTTGATTATCTTTACAGTTGGTACTGCTGCCAAGATAACACAACTATCTTTCTTTTGCTGTTCTTCCTTTTTAAGCGATGTGGCAATAATAGGAACAAATATCGCATGAGAGAAAAAGTTTTGATTCTAATTTACAGGGTGACTCAACTAGCCAAACTTGTAGGTATTAAGTCCACATTGTAAAATACCACAAATAAACTATGACCCTTTAAACCAATCCCTAGGGTTTCTTTATTTGAAGGAACGTTACACATGGCTTACAAGTTACCTCACAAACAGGACTCAAAGAATTCTGTTCAATCACACAATTTCTAAAACGAGTTGGGCCCATTACTGTTTACCCTGTTCATAAACGATTTGCCGTAGATTATATTATATTCCAAAACTCCTAATGTATGCGGATGATGTAAAACTTTGCTTCAGGCTGATTTGAACTCATTCCAATGCTGGTGCACAACAAACTTACTTACTTTGAATTGCTCTGTATGCAAATGACATTTCATCGAGTAAAGTTAGTTTTAACATCCTATGTATTAAATAATACCCATTTAGAAAGTATGTCTGTTGTAAATGATTTACGTGTCCTTTTTTATCCTAAACTGTGTTTTAATATGCACATTTCATCGACTACTAACAAGGCGATGGGTATGCTAGGATTGGTTAAAAGGTGGGCTTAAGAGTCCGATGATCCGTATCTCACAAAAACGCTCTACACATCGTTAGTCCGTCCTATACTTGGGTATATCAAAATCAGACAAAATGAATTGAGTCTATACAAAAGCAATTCCTAATTTTTTCCTTAGCCGGACTCAATTGAACCCAAATATAAGAATCGGCTGCTTCTTATTAGTTTACCTACTCTAATTACCTTACCTACTACAACGACTTGTATTGCTGTATAAGCTTTAAACGTACATTTGTCACTTTACGTAATGCTATACTTGCATATCTAGCCTGAAATTACTTTGCTGATATAAGAGAGGATTGGAAACACGTCTTTTCCAAACTTCCAACTAACTTGGATCATTAACTGTGTTGATCGGAATCTGTTGCATTCCGATACCTGATATGATGAAACTAAAACTAATCAATTTAACATAAGATTTGGAAACACGTCCTTTCCAACCTTTACGATAATTGATCAGAATTCAGTGCTTTTTGACAGCATTGGTATCATTATTTTTGAATATAATTTTAGTTACTCTATTGTTATGTTTTCAATTCATATGTAATATTAGTAATAATTTAATCTTAATTAATGTTATATATACGTTTTCATTGTTAATAGTCGACCGTTTTGTATGTCGACTTTAAATAAATAAATAAATAAAATAAATTAACAATGTCAGCGATACTTGGGAATAGGGTATTCCGAAGTTCTGGCAGTAAAAATTTTGATTGCACGTGAAATAATTGCTGTCCTCCAGAGAAGTCCTGAATATTTCCTAAAATAATTTTTTTTTTTTGGGATTTTTGTTGGTTACTGTACAAGGTGGCTCAAAAGTAATCCTCCTATCAGAAAATGCTATACATTTTGCGATTGGCCCCTAAACTCAGTTCTGCTTTGACATTTGTGTAGTAAACACATGCAAATTCACGTTAATAAACAATGTTACGCTACACTGCTCCAGAACGCGGAATATTGCTGACTATTTATTTGACCAATAATCGGTCGGTGAAAAACGGTTACTGCGCAAAAGTAATCCTCCTATCAGAAAATGCTATAAATTTTGCGATTGGCCTCTAAAGTCAGTTCTGTTTTGACATTTGTGTAGTAAACACATGCGAAATACACGTTGATAAACAATGTTACGCTACAATGCTCCAGAACGCGGAATATTGCTGACTATTTATTTGACCAATAATCGGTCGGGGCCAAACGGTTACTGTGAATGGTGAGCGCTACAGAGCAATGATCAACGAGTTCTTTTTGCCGCAACTTGATGAATTGGGATTGGAAAACATGTGGTTCCAACAAGGCGGTGCAACAGCACACACTGCACGTGCCACAAACGATATGCTGAACATCGGAAGCTTACTTTTGCGCCACCTTGTATATGTCCCCATCTTTGCATTTTGTTGCGCATACCTTCCGCGGGTATATTGTAGGCCCCTCACCCGATTGACAATCTTTTAATTTTTCGGTACCATGAATTTCATGCGAAGTTATGACCTTTGTTGCTAGGTTGTCGGTATGTTGTTGTTACAAGCCCTTTCAGCCTCTGCACCTAAGATGGGATTGCAATGCTTGTTTGGTACGAGAGGTGTGTGCACTGGCATTTTACGGGAGCTTCAGCCTGGGGAGGGTTCTAAGCACTCATACCAAACCAAGCCATCGTCTGTCAGCTTAGGGGGCCTAACGAGAACAATACTTTGAACACGTACAAAAACCTACCAGAAAGCATAAGACCCACAACCTAACCTGGAAAACCCCTTAAACTGCCCTTAACCCAACCTACCATGGCTCTAAGGTGTTAAGAGAGCCCCAATTTGACCGCCCACACCAACTACGGAATCAGACCAAAGATTTTAAATTATAGATCCATTTTCAAATTTTATTTAGACTTCAACTCATTATTAATCATACTTACTTGAACTAAGCTTGAAAACAAGTTTTACTATATCTAAGCTACTAAGTAAAATCTTTACAACTTTTCTTTGGGGGTATTGTGATCAGTTGACCAAAACTAACCTACCTCAACAATTATTTATTTTAAGACTTTACTTATATGGTCAACGACCTTGCCGGTCTCGAAGAATTGGAGCATTCAAAAAGTAAAGAAATAGAAAAGAAATAAAACACAAATCCAAATCTTTTGGCTTTGCAAATCAGAGCCCTCAAAAATCCATTCGCAAAAAAAAAATTATTAATACAAACAAAAAGGGGAGATGGTCAACGACCTTGCCGCTCTCGAAGAATTGGAGCATTCAAAAAGTAAAGAAATAGAAAAGAAATAAAACACAAATCCAACTCTTTTGACTTTGCAAATCAGAGCCCTCAAAAATCCATTCGCAAAAAAAAAATTATTAATACAAAAAAAAAAAGGGGAGATGCCTACATATATATATGTCGAATCTTCCATACTTTATTCCCTTTGATATGCAGCGATGCGCCGGTGGTTACACTTTTTATAAAACGCGTTCTTACTTCTTCGCACCAAGTCTAGTTACAAACTGTCAATCCCAAGCTTTTTACTTTTCAAAGGTTCCTATTCAATTTCATAATTTACTTTGCGTTGGCATTTCATTGCTGCGTGATTTTCTCAAACAAGTGTTTTCTGAAACAAGTGTTTTCTCAAACAAGTGTTTTCTCAAAAAAGTGTTTTCTCAAACAAGTGTTTTCTCAACAAGTATTTTCTCAAACAAGTGTTTTCTCAAACAAGTGTCTTACTGCAAAGTGTACCACCATTGTTTCGCTCTGACAATACATTATTGTCAGACATATCATTAAGACTTCCGACACGGCCATTCTGACACATAGCACGTCCGCGTGTGACTTCTCACACTCGGTCTATCCTGACCTAAGTATCTAAACTATCAAGTCGTACATTCACCATAATTTCTACGGCCATCCTGGCATGTCACACGTCCCCGTGTGACGCTCATGTATGTTTATAAATAGCTTAATTCCAGCACACACGTGAACCTATAACTTTTAAACCATTCTCAACAATTTGAGATATGCTTCCTTCCAGCATACATATGAACCTACAACCTATAGATCATATTTAACAATATTTCAGGGAGATACTTCCTTCCAGCATACACATTTATAACTTCTGCTTTATGCAACGATAGTGACTCCAGCGACATGTTTCCATCCAGCTTTAACCCTTACCTGCACCAAACTTTTAATAACACTTATCCAGCGTTAAAGAAAACTTAAAATTTCTACTTCAATTCAACATAATTTTTATTACAAAATTTTATATTATCAGATTCATCAAGTTTTCAAATTTAAGATAATGTGCTCTTCATTCCAAGCTAACATTATCTACCTCAATTTCACCATCAGGCATTTTGCGTAAACGGTCGTGTGCGTATTTATAAGTTCTCTTCGAGTTTAGGGCAGAGAGAACATATATGTCGCCATTTAAAATTTCAATAATTTAAAATGTACCTTTATACTTAGCGTCAAGTTTTGTTTGATTTCGTTCCTCATTTTGAAGCAAAACGAAATCACCAATGGCAAATTTACGAACTTTAGCTTCACGGCCGCCGTGGTGTGGAGGTAGTGTTGCCGGCCTACCACACCGAAGGTCCATGGTTCGAGCCCTGGTACAGGTAACATCAAAAGTGATTTGAAAAAAGTTTTTCAAAACGGGGTCGCCCCTCGGCAGTGGTTTGGCAAACTCTCCGAGTGTATTTCTGCCATGACAGGCTTCTCAGCAAAAATTCGTCTCCTTTGTAGATGCCGTTCGGAGTCGGCAAAAAACTGTAGGTCCCACCAATTTGTAGGGAAAATTCAAATCGGCACACCACAAATTGGAAGAGAAGCTTGGCGCAAAAATCTCTTAGGAGGTTTATGATGATATACCTGTTGTATATCGCGCCATAAAGAGAAAGAGAGCTTTACTTTGATCGAATTTAATTTTGTCATTACTAGCATTGTGTTTAATATTAGATGATGCAGTTTGTCTTACTTCGTCAATATCAATGGTTTGTTCAGTTTCGTTAAGTAACATAAGATCAAGAGGTCTAGCAACTTTACCTATCATCAGTTCAAGGGGACTAGATCTAACAACACGGTTTATAGTACAATTTAAAGCTAACTGGACATCCAATAGTGCATCCTGCCATGTACGTTCTGTGGTTGTTTTCACAGCCGTAAGCATATTCTTTAACGTACTCATCACCCTCTCAACTTGCCCATTAGCACGTGAACTACCGGTTGCTATTAAATGAAGGTTTATACCATTCATTTTACAAAACTCACGCAGTCCGGAACCAGTAAAACACCTTCCTTGGTCGGCTATGATACGTACAGGAGCACCGAATAAAGAAACACTGTATTTCAAAGCCTGAATACTACTAGCAGTATCAATATGTGATGTATGATGCAATATTACAAATTTTGTAAATGCATCAATCAACACAAATACATACTCCTTTTTATCATTTTTACCACTGACTTTCCGGAAGCATCCATATGCACCGTATGCCAGGGTATAGGCGCTTTTGGTATCGGATAAAGTTCCGCTTGTATTTTTCCACTATGCGACTTTGAAATTTTGCACGTGATACAATTCTCTACAAACTTTTTTGTAAATTTCGACACATTCTCGAACCAATACATTTCATATAATTTTTCCAGGGTTTTTTCCCATCCAAGGTGCATTACTGATTTATGTGTCGTATCTGCTAAAGACCACATAAGAGCCCTCGGAAGAATAGGTAAACAAGTTGTCTTACCATGGCGTTGTATTTTACGGTACATAAGTTTTAGACAAATCCTTATTAACTATGTTTTCTTTCAGATCAGATATTATTTTAGAAATTTCAGGATCACGAGCTTTTAGAAATCTCTGTAAAATTAGCCTCTTTCTGTTGTACTTTAACAAAGTTTTCCCCCGGCTTATGAGGTAGTGGGTTTCTCGAAAAAAAATCTACATGGCACATCCGATTTCCGTTCCTGTGAACAATATCAAAGTCAAACGATTGTAAAAATGCCCACCATCTATGTACTCTAGGTGACAAATCCAATTTAGTTCGGGATGACTTCAAAGAATTACAATCCGTTACCACTGTAAAACTACGCCCATGTAAATAATGTCTAAAATGTTTGATTGCATTAACTACAGCTAGAGTTTCCAATTCATAGGAATGGTATTTTGCTTCTGTTGCTGTAGTACTCTTACTAAAATATGCAACTACAAATAGTTTACCAATATTCTTCTGCATAAGCACTGCACCATACCCTATCGAACTTGCATCGGTGTGTAACTCAATAGGAAAATTGGGATCAAATAAGGTAAGAACTGGTGCACTTGTGAGTATAGAAATTATTTTTTTCCTAATTGCCTCATGAGAATGTTTCCAATGAAGACATGTTTTATGACTACTGGTCAAATTATATAAAGGCGACATTATTTGTGAAAATTTATGAACTGCCGGAAATATGACGCCAGTCCAATGAATTGTCGCAGTTGAGTAACCGATTCCGGGGGAGGTAGGGCAATCAATGCTTCAATTTTTTTGGATTTGCACTAATTTCCCCCTTACTCACTTCGAAACCTAAATACTCAACTTTTTGTTTCAAAAATGCACACTTTTTGCTATTGAAACAAAACCCAGCATTGGCAAGCGTATTTAGGACATTATCTAGCCTTCGTAAGCTTTCGTGTAGATCTTCAGTACCTAAAACAAGAATATCGTCCATATAAACCACTACATATGGGTTAGCTAGTTCCCCAAGAACTTTCATTATACTACGTTGGAATACCGCGGGAGCATTGCGTAACCCAAATAGCATTGCGAGATATTCAAAATGGCCCTCAGGTGTTACAAATGCAGTTTTTTCTATGGATTCGGGATGGACTGGTATTTGGTGGTATCCACTAGCCATGTCAAGAGTAGTAAAATAGTGACACAAATGTAGTCTATTAATCTGATCCGAAATTAACGGTAATGGGTACCTGTCAGAAACAGTATTATCATTCAATTCACGGTAGTCAACACACATCCTGTCAGATCCATCCTTTTTCTTAACCAACAAAATAGGGCTCGAAAAGGGTGAGCAACTGGGTCGAATTACATTTGTCATTAAGAGCTCGCCAACTTTAGTTCGTACTATTTTTTGCTCTTCTGGACTCAGCCGATAAGGTCTTCTCGAAACTATTTTGTTTGGATCTTTGAGTCGTATTTGCATTGGTTGTACATTGGATGACTTGCAAGGGATGCCTTCAATGAATCTATCTCTAAATTTACCTAAAACTTTCAATAACTTAGGTTTGAACTCGGTGGGGATGTCTGTATCAATGTCTTCTAAATTGAAATCAGTACGTGTTACCTCGCATGCATTTATTTCGACACAATCTTGTTTCAAAAATTCTAAAGTTTTCATAGTAATTTTTACACATACGAGGGTTGTTCAAAAAGTATCGCGAATTTTGTGTTTTTTCAAACATTATTTATTTATTCATGAATATCTATTTTGTCCCCTTCAAAGTAATCCCCATGAGATATTATACACTTGTGCCAACGGTTTTTCCAATCTTCGAAGCACTTCAAAAAATCATTTTTTTGTATCTTGTTCAGCTCCTCCTTCGATGCCGTCTTTATCTCGTCAAGAGAATCGTAACGTCGTCCTTTCATGGGCCTCTTCAGTTTAGGGAACAAGAAAAAGTCACAGGGGGCCAGATCTGGGGAATACGGTGGCTGCGGCATCATTAGTGTGTTGTTTTTGGCCAAAAAGTCGCGCACAAGCAACGATGCGTTAGCAGGGGCGTTATCGTGGTGCAAAAGCCAATTTTTGTTCTTCCACAAATCCGGGCGTTTCTGGCGGATTGCTTCGCGCAAATTGCGCATAACTTGCAGGTAATATTCCTTATTGACCGTTCTTCCCTGTGGCAAGAACTCATGATGCACCACGCCCCTGCAATCGAAGAAAACTGTCAGCAAAACTTTCACATTCGACCGAACTTGGCGCGCTTTTTTCGGTCTTGGTTCGTGCGGCAGCTTCCATTGAGATGATTGAGCTTTGGTTTCCACGTCATAACCATAAACCCATTCGTCACCAGTTATGACCCTCTGGAGCAAATTTGGGTCGTCGCGGACAGAGTTTAACATCTCATTAGCAATGTTCATGCGATGCTGTTTTTGGTCACAATTGAGCAATTTGGTACGAATTTCGCGTAAAAATCGAAGACGATCCAAAACACGTGCAAGCAAAGCAGCTGTCAACAATTAACTGAACATTCAAAATGGCCGAGCTTGTCGGCATAAGTGAGAGACATGAGTACCAACATAACGCCACAAAAAATTCGAAATTCGAATATACGTAACCAGCGAAAATTCAAAATTCGCGATACGTTTTGAACACACCTCGTATATTTTGTGCCAATATTTCACAACCTGTCATAATATCATGTTTTAAAAAATTGTCAGGTAAAATATGGAAAAGTATTTCTAATTTAATTTCAGCAATCACTACAGTGGCTAAAATTTGTAAAATACTTTTTACACTGACTTGACCTATTCCCGACATTGTTACCACATTATGTATTCGTTTGCCACAAAATTTAGAACTCATTGATTCTTTCATTAATGAGCATTCCGCCCCTGAATCATAACAAAACAAATATCGCTCACCTGACTGCTGCAAAATACCTGAAGGTGTATTCAGCACACAAATATCAACACGACGACTTGGAGAGCTATTTGCTTTATTACTCGCTTCCTTTTCCTTAGAAAGTTTTGGGCATCGCGAAGCATAGTGACCAACTTCACGACAACGAAAACATGTAACTCTCACTGAAGATGATTTGTTGATTGTTGAGTTTTGCTGAACATTTGGCTTCCTATTCAGGCGACAAACTTCGGCTTTATGACCATACCTTCCGCAATTGTAGCACTTGATGTTATTTCCGACAACCTTTTGACGCTTATAATTCAGACTATCGTGGTCATCCATAGCTGGTGAAAGTTTCCTTTTGATCGATGGCATCGCTTTCAATTCCCGCGTTAACTGATTTCTCGTTCCAGTTTCAGCATTAGAGACGTCATCATACCAGCTGCATAAGATGACAAACATTCACCATCTTTTAGCTTACTGCTTTGAAGATTAATCATAAAAGCAGCTGGAGTTTCTGAAAAGGTGAATCTGGAGATGAATAGCTCCTTAAAATGGTTCCATTTCATCTGCGGAAATGCGATTTGCGACATCCATGTTGCTGCTGGCCCTTTCAACGCTTGACTAAGCGTTACCATTAGGGAAGAACCGTTTAAACATTGATCTTCCATGACTATATCTGCAGTTGATATCCACGCATGCGCATCCACATCTTCTGCATCTGGGTTGAATTCCGGCAACTGCACCTTATCGTTGTTAGGAGCCTTAAGCACCTTTATTAATTCCAAAAACTGTTTGTTTTGTTGCTCAAACAGCATTTTCCAATTTTCAGTGTTATTTTCGGAATCACCAATAGGCAAGGCGTTGGCGCCCTCCACTTCTGATGTCGAATCTTCCATACTTTATTCCCTTTGATATGCAGCGATGCGCCGGTGGTTACACTTTTTATAAAACGCGTTCTTACTTCTTCGCACCAAGTCTAGTTACAAACTCAATCCCAAGCATTTTACTTTTCAAAGGTTCCTATTCAATTTCATAATTTACTTTGCGTTGGCATTTCATTGCTGCGTGATTTTTTCAAACAAGTGTTTTCTGGAACAATTGTTTTCTCAAACAAGTGTTTTCTCAACAAGTATTTTCTCAAACAAGTGTTTTCTCAAACAATTGTTTTCTCAAACAAGTGTTTTCTCAACCAAGTGTTTTCTTACTGCAAAGTGTACCACCATTGTTTCGCTCTGACAATGCTCGTACATTATTGTCAGACATATCATTAAGACTTCCTACATATATATGAATTTATGTGCAAAATACGCGCAAGAACAAAAAAAAATCGAATGCATCTACGTGCATACATAACTAATATGTATGTAAGTACATGTGTGACTGGGCACCTTCTCTAGTTATACTAAAATAGTGGTTGTACAAAATGAGTTAAGTTGACTTACATGAGTTTATTGTTATGTTACCATTTGCTTAGTCCAACGCTGTCCCACGAAGCGAAGAAGGCCTTCCTTGCTTTGGTACGTAGCTGCTGTTTTTGGCTAATCATAGGTTGCTCATATGTATCATTAATATAATTTAGCTTTAAACATTTTATCCAAAAAAAATTCTTATGAACTTAGTTCGTAAAGCAGTGGGGCTGTTTTTTGACGTCCGCCACTGTACATATGAAAAGCGAGGGTCGCATAAAAGGGATTAAAAATTGGTCACCATCGACGTAGGCGTAAATAAGAAAAAGCAAAGAGCTAAGCTCTTTGGAAAAAAAACAAAAATATATAAGAGACTATGAAATCGAATTAAGAGGATCCCAAAACTTTGCAAAGATCAGAGCTTGACTTTGGTGTTAGTTTGGTTGAGAGTGAGAAAATATAAAAGAAAAGAACACAAAAATGTTAACTGATACAATTTTGTGGAACTAGGTCAGCTTTGGAAGCTTATCACATGGTAATCTACATACAGGGTGGCTAATGAAAGCCGCTACCAAAAAAAAATTAAATAACTTTTTTTCTATTTAATGAATCTGGTTAATTTTTTTTTTATTTTGCAGATTGACTTTTACATTTAACAAAAATGGATAACTGGGACACTGAAACAAGAATTTGGATTGTCCGCCGCTATCACGCACTGGAGTCCGTAGTTTCGGTTCAAAGAGAGTATAGGCGCACGTTTGGCGGCAATCCTCCGAGCAGATGGACCATAATAAGACTTGTAAACAATTTTGCCGAGCATGGGACCGTCACCAGAAGACCTTACCATCGAAACCCTTCAGTTCGAACGGAGGAAACAATCGCTGCTGTAGCTGCTGTAGCTGCTGCCATACAAAACAATCCACGTGTTTCGACAAGAAGCTTATCTGCTCAAATGGGTGTAAGCAGACAGTCATTACAGTCAATTATGCACAAAGATTTGGACTTATTCCCATATAAAATTCAAATGGCCAACAAACTGAACGCTGCAGACTGGCCGATTCGCTTGGAATTTTTCCAGAAGATGCTTCAAATGGTGGAAGAGGATGGAAACATGTTGAACTATCTTTTCATGTCTGACGAGGCCCATTTCGATTTAAACGGCAACATAAACAAACAAAATTGTCGAATATGGAGTGCTTCCAACCCACAGATACTCCATGAGACGGAATTGCATCCACTTCGTGTCACAGTGTGGTGTGCAGTTTCATCACGCTGCATTGTCGGGCCCTACTTCTTCGAAGAAAACGGTCACACCGTTACGGTTACTGGAGACCGTTACTTGAGCATGTTGAGAGAGTTTTTCTATCCAGAATTACGCCGAATGAGAATTTCTTTCAACTCTGTGTGGTTTCAGCAAGATGGTGCAGCTCCTCATATAGCCCAACCTGTTATGACAGAATTGCGACGAAAATTTCCCAATAAGCTGATATCCAGAAACTCCACATTCCGTTGGCCACCCAGGTCGCCTGACCTTACTGCACCTGACTTTTTCTTGTGGGGTTATTGCAAACAGGAAGTCTTCAAAGCAAAACCAACAAATTTGAATGAACTAAGGCAATCCATTCGAGAAACAATTGCGGCTATTCCTGTCTCAACTCTCCAAGCAGTAATGAACCACTTTTTGGTAAGATGCCGCACATGCATCGACGAGCAGGGGGGGCATTTAAATTCCATTATTTTTAAAACTAATTAAGCTATATTTAGTAAAATTTAATGAGCTTTAACATGAATAAAAGAAAAATGAATTCCATACACTGAAAAAAAAAATTATTTGAGTTTATTAATGTAGCAAAATTTATCATGTATGTATATACGTGGCAAAACTATTGTTACTCTATGCAAATTACAAATTTTCAAAATTTTAATCTTTTAGGTAACTATGACAAAGGTAAGTATTAAGGTAAGTTAAAATCCATATCTAAAGGGGGCTAAAATGTACGAGTAAAGGTAAGCTGGCGATTTTTTTTTCGTCCGCAACAACACTTTCCGCGCGTTTTCAGGCTGCACTGGATAGTATTTGAAGTATAGCCTAAGAAGGGGATTACACTTTAAACACTTTCAGCACTTATAAAAAACTTTAATTTAGAATTTAGAGCATTTCTTACCGATTCTATTTTATTTGATAGTAGGGAATTTGAGCTGCTAGATACTAGTGGGAAGTGAGTTGGGTATTAATCAACCTACACTCTTAACTTTCTAGTTATTATGCAAACTTGATTTATGAACCTCACTTCCACACTTACGATCTACTCGGTCCGATGGTTCTTCAGGAAAAGAACGATTTTAAGGCCGGATATAAGCTCAATACCCATATGGTAGTAATTGACATAATTCGATAATTTTCGTATCTAAAATCATATGTTAGAACTGAGGATTGAAGGATGTTAAGCTTAAAACAGGGTTGAAAACTACAAGGTGTTATGGATGAAAATTTAAAAGAAAGCAAAAGTAGAAAAATTCTAAAAATAAGGGAAAACTGTATTCATGTGATGGTGAATGAAGTGCATGCATACACCCACGGTACATTGTTGAGCAGGAAAAGGGCACCTCAAGAGACCATAACATCTAAAGAAACACTTTCTTCTGTGTCACAAATACATTAGTTAATCTATTCTTTAAGTCAAATGCATTTATCACATTATATTTTTGTGAAATCAGTGGTTTAGCATATTTTCGAAATATGTTGACATATTGTAACAGAGGGATATGACAGACCAGGCAGTTCCTGCCGTGCTGGTGAGGAGCTGATTTTCTCTTTTTGTTATATGTTGTTCTCTGCTGTTGTTGATTTTTCTTTATAATGCTTTTGGTGGATCTGTTCCAATAGTTTATTTATATTGTAGGTGCAGTCTGGTTCGTACCTTGCTACTGTTTGCCTTATAAGCATCTGTTATCTTTAATACCTGTGATAATTTCCAACATTCCGGCTATCGTATGTATTGGTGAGAAACTTGTCCTTGCAGTTGGTCTATAACGAATACAACGAAGACTATCAACAATAAACAACACTCGGACAATATCGCATCAGCGTACCTGTGACGCATACAATAATAAACTTTTATTTAATTTTATGGCATAAATGGGTTTAACAAAAATGGGCATGTATCGACAAAAACGGTACTTTTTAAATAAAATTTGCAATTCTACTTTAAATAAAGTAAATTGTTCCTATTTAAGACACTAGTTACACTTCCCTGTATTTTTGATGCAAATACGAAAAAAACAAATGTTTCCTGAAGGATTGTTTATGTGTCATACGAATCCGTGCTCAAAAATTTTCCATCCAAAACTGGTATAACTTGAACATGCCCCTCCGCGATTTGGGATCATATCCATAATTTTGTTCATTGATTATTTATAGAGTGCGGCTTAGAAAATATTATGTTTCATAGGAAAAGTTTGTAGCGTATCACAGTTAATTTTTATAATTTTTCAAAATTGGATCGAAATAGGAGCTTTCTGTTTTCGGCAATTTTTGAAAAATTTAATAAAAAAATTGTGGCTTCCAAACCCTTTTCTTGTGTCAGATAATATTTTTTGAACCTTATTCTATAAGTAAGCTGAAAGTCAATTTATGAATGTGCATCCAAAGCTCAGAGAGGATGTTCAACTACACGAATTTTGGGATTGCAGACCCCTTTCTCAGGAACGACACATATTTGGAAATCCTTTAGGAAAAACTAACAAAAACAAAAACTTGCAAGAAACTTGTTAGAACCCAAAAAAGTATGAATTCATCCTTGACCACCTGACAAATTCAATTGAAAATGTAAAACTCGCCTCTACACCCAAAGAAACTGCTATTTGCATTGCATTTTTCAATGCAACAGAATTCAGCGACTTCATCACGAAGCAAAGCAACAAAGAAAACTGTTTTAGTAAAATACATAAACTCAAACACGAAAAGATGCGATTGGGAATACCACCAAAAACAGCTGGTAGAATTTCCTTAAGAAGTAAGCTGGCTTTTATCCTTTGGTAAGAGGTTGACATTACTCACGACATCGGGCAAATTTTCACCAATACACGTCATATCTGAAATGGAACAAATTATTGTAGTAGTTATCACTAGGAAATGAAGAAGAATTAGCAAGGAGAGAGTTAAGCAACAGAATTCTCTTAATCTATCGAAATATTCTATCGAAAAATTCATAGTTCAAACACTTAATAACAAAAATGTCTTCCTTAAGCACAAAAACAACATCATTATCACCGACGCCAAAGGCAATAAAACTGTAGCAATGTACAACTGAGAAGACGCCGAAAAAATGGCCACACTAAAAGACCTAAAAGACAAAAACACATGTAAATTGATACGAAACGACCCTACCAACTCAATACAGGGTAAAAACAGCAATATAGTAGACGATCTTTACAAAAACAACCATATGAATATAAAAGAGAAGTATCAGTTAACCAGCACTGCATCGAAGGCGCCAAGATTATACGGCTTTCAAAAAATACACTGCAGCGAAGGCTCCAAGATTATACGGCTTGCCAAAAATACACAAACCAGAAACTCCTCTGCGCTTCGTGTCTCGTCTGTCCAAGTCCCATGTTTCAAACTATCAGAATATGTCGGTGATATTATAAAGTCAACTTCATCAAAAGAGTACAACATAGAGAAAAAATAAATAATTATTTTTTGTTTGACAACAACCTGTTGTTGTTGTTTTTGTTGTTGTTGTTAACAGTGCTTCGCCCTGCCTAATGGGCTCGATCACTACAAATTGTCATCAAGCTCTTCTAACGGAAGTTCGAGGACCAGAGTTGGACCAGAGTGATGTAGGTGTTAGAAGAGTAGATTCGACTGAACAGGAGAAGAGATGTTTGGTATCATAAGGGGACATACCACATGCAGGGCATGTGTTTGGTATGTTGGGGTTCAGTCTGGATAAGTAAAAGTTTAACCTATTACAGTATCCAGAGCGAAGTTGTGCTAGCATGACTCTAGGCTCCCTCGGAAGTACACGCTTTTTTTCAGCCAATTCAGGTGGCTGAGTACTGATAACCGGATTCACAGGCCGAGATCTGATGGATCTATCTACCGACTCGGTGTGGAGGTCATTTAGAGCCCGCCTATGGTTCCGCAGATCAAACGGCAAAGATATGTGGTGCCGGATCTCATCGTAGTGCTTACGAAGATGTCTCCTTATGTCTTTGGGGGGCGGGCCTACATCCAATAGAGGTCGATATGGATGACTGGGTTTATGACAGTTCAGAAGGAACTGTCTACTCAAGAGTTCAGCGTGCTCTTGGGCATTGAGCAATTTTGCCTCTTGATGGAGGTGAGACTCAGATGACATAAGCAGACATCCCGTAGCAGTTCTGATGGCGGTGTTTTGGCAGACTTGCAATTTCCTCTAATTGGTGTCAGCAAGGTTGGGCGACCATATGGGCGCAGCGTAGTCAATAACCGGTCGGCCAATAGCCTTATATGTAGCAAGCAATGCTTCTTTGTAGTTCCCCCAAGTACTGCCTGCCAGTGACTTGCGGATCTTATTGCGGCTCTGTACGTTTGAAGCTATTGCGGTGGCATGAGGCCGTTGTCAAACATCACACCCAAGATTTTCGGGTGGTTGACAGTAGGTAGCGGTACTCCGTCTACGTGGACATTTAACTCTTGCCCTATTTGCGCATTCCATGTCCTAAACAGGGTCGCCGTCGATTTAGTCGGAGAAGCTGGAGAGGTCACGAAGGTAACTGTTGATTCTAGTACAGAGTTCGTCAATGGAGGGACCCTTGCTTGAGGCCATTATCGTGCAGTCTCCTTCTGGTTGGGGAGGAAGTCTCGAAATATAGAAATTAAACAAAAGGGGAGAGAGAACACCACCTAGCGGCACCCCTTGTTGTATTCTTTGTGGCCTAGATTTCTTGTTCCTGAATTTGATTGATGCCTGTCGGCCATTGAGGTAATTAGCGGTCCACCTTTTAAGACCGGCAGGGAGCGGTGTCTCTTCCAGGTCTCGAAGGAGTGTGGCGTGGTTGACCGTATCTAATGCATTTGATTCAAACCATGATTTATCTGTGTTGTAATGGCATTCAAAGCGGATGTAGTGCTGTGAGATTTTCGGAAACCATGCTGGTGATAGCCAGTTTTAGATTTGCAGTAAAGTAAGGGAGCAGAAGTAGTAATTTCGCAACCGGAGAAAGGAGGGATATCGGACGATAAGAATCTTCTTGGTTCGCCAGCTTCCCTGGTTTAGTAGGGGAACTACAATCACCTGTTTCCATATCTCAGGTATGACGAAAGTAGTTAGAGAGAGGTTGAAAAGATCCGCTAAATAACTCTGTCCCTCGTGGCCTAGGTGTTTGATCATCTTCATTGCGATTCCGTCGGGTCCGTTGGATTTGGCCTTCATTATGGCTGACCTCTGAGGCTGAGACGGCAATGGGCGCAGTGGAGTGTTTGTGTTTTTGCGTACGTCGGACGGCTCTTCTCTTAATCCTATCAGCAGGTGGATGCATTATAAACAGCCGGCAAAAGAAGCTCGCGCATTTCCTGGCGTCCGATTTGACGTTGTCGCCGAATGCAATGGCGACCTTGTCATTGTATTTGGTCGGATTGGATAAGGCCTTGAACGTCGATCATAATTTGCCGACTCCGCCGGAGAGGTTGCATGCCTCAAGGTGTTGTTTCCACTTGGTCAGTTTGTGTTCGTTGACTGTCCTACAAATTTCCGCATTGAGATCTTTGATTCTGGGATCTGCGGGATTGATGAGTCTCACTTGGTCACGTTCTCTTGCAAATTCGGACGAACTTTTGGTATTCTACCAGCAGGAATAAAAGGTCTGAGGCTGAATCAATCACCTTGCGAAACTCTCTTTCACCGTTGCGCACGTCTGTCGGAGTGGGTAAGGCAGTGAAGGAGCGCTCTGTATAGTCCGTAAAGCGGTCCCAGTCCGCTTTGGTGAAGTTAATGTATGTTAGTTTATGAGCCGTTATGAAGTGGTCGGTCGTTTAACGGAGAGTAGGATGGATAGGTGGTCTGAAGCTAATGTAAGCATCGGTCGCCAGATGACGAAGTTAATTAGGCCTGCGCTCGTTATGGAGATGTCTGGCGAACTGTGACAGTTACCTGCCACCCTGGTGGGGGCATCTCCATTGACTGTACAGAATGCTGAGTTGTCTATTTGGTCTGCAGTGGTGTGTCCTCTTCTGTCTGCTGGCAAGTTGGAGTGCCAGAGATCAAGATGGGCGTTAAAGTCGCCTAGAATTAGACGGTTATCGCCCCTTAGCAACGTTTTAATGTCGGGATGATAATCTTTCGGACAACACGTGGCAGGGGGAATGTAGACATTTATAATTTGCAGGTCGACCTCGCCTGACCGGACTACTGTGCCTTAGCATTCTAAGGTACAGTCCCTGGGGTCGACGTCAGGAGCAAAAATATTATATTGTACAGAGTGATGTGTAATGGTGATTTTGATGTTGTGCGACTTCATAAAGCCAGTTATCTCCGCGATCTTTCCAGCTAATCCGTTACAGTTCAGCTGTAAATTTTGAAGTTCGTAGTAGGGGAGGGGGACATGCTACGCGTGAGGGACGGATGCGTTTGCCTAGGTGGAGGTAGGCTAAGGCCTAAACCATGTCGCAGTCTAGAGTTGACAGCCCCATGGCCGTTGTTATCTGGCGTGGAAGGCGGCTGTGTACTGCAACAGGGGGCTATGAACGTATCAGACCAGAGGTTTCCGTTGGCGAGCCCAGAGCACATAAGGGGGTGACACAGGCCAAGGCCATTGTTGCACTTGACCGATGTCGCAGGCGTATATAAACTTTGCCGGGAAACGGTAAACGTAGTGAAAGGTACGAGGAGGTGGTGGTCCTGGCCCACGTGCAAGCTGGAAGCATGGGTTGGCACTGGGGACAGAGAAAGAGGGGACTGACGCTCGGCGATGCTCATATCTGGCCTATTCCGGAGGGGATAGGAGTGTTGAGCGGCCGTGCGAGATGGAGACGCTGGTGGGCGTGAGCGACACGCGGGAGTGGGTGAGGCGGGAATGGCAGCAGTGCTGCCAGTCGTGTAGACTCAGCCACTATTGTGGCTATTGGAAGTAGGTAGAAGCGGTAAGGGAGTGCCAGAGCGGCGACTACGGCGGGACGCCCTTGGATGTGTACAGCATGGTGCCTCGAAAGTACGACAGAAAGTACGGAGTCTGTGGATGGCAGAGTTAAGCCCTGAGCATCCAGATTAACGTAGCCATCTCTTACACTTGGCGCATTGAACCGAATGTGACCGTTTAATATAAATTTTCTTGCAGCAAACGCAGCAGATCCAATGTCTTGGTCCAGGGTTGGGTTCGACCCCAGCCCGTAACAGGAGGCAATGGAGCAACCCAGCTGCCAGGGTTTGCTCCGAGGATGACAATTTAAGGGTGGGACGAGACAGATTGGACAGGGTTACACTGAAATAGCAGCCCTTGGCCGGGTAAAAAAAAACCCGGGTCAACCGGCTGTTGTGGGAATGTTGACAACAACCTCTATTCACAGACCTTCGGTATGCCAATGGGAAGTCCCCTTTCCCCAACTACAGCTAACAGTATGATGGGACCCCTTGGCACAATAAATTTATAACAAAATATCTGGACATCTTTGCTATAATCAAACGAAACGACGCACAGTGCTGCCCGAGCGGGCAAAAATTATAAAAATCGTTGTCACATAAGTCAACGTGTTGGGTATTGTTAGAAAGGTAAAGGATCGGGTTTTAATTTTTGTTTCTAACTAATAAGTTGCGTACAAAAATTGAGTTTTTTTGAGTTTTTAAAACCACTCCCAAGCCATTTTCAAGAAACATTAAGTTTCCTGGTTGAGTCGTGCCATGTGATACACCCGAAAATTCATTGCAGAAAATTATAACTAGGTAATTAATAAGGTATAAATTAAAATGATGTAAAAATACGTTTTTTTTCTTTAGAATAAAAAGCAAAAAATTTGGGACTTTATTATGTGTTTTTGGAAAAAAAAACCTTTTTTAAGGATATAAAATAATCTTTGTAAAAAAATATTAAATTTTTACAACTACGACAGTAGTCTCCATCACTTAAATGCCTAAAAATACTGTAAAAAACTGTCATATTTATGATGGTATACACAAGCGATAGTGTTCAAACGTAAAATAATAACAAAACTAATGATTACTTCAAACTTTTGCTAGTATTAATATGGATTTCACTATCAAAAAATTCAATTTCATCAGAAAGGGTGTGTGCAACATTTGCATTAATTGAAGACCAAATACGAAACGTTGAATACGACAAAGTATTTTTGGATCAAAAAATAAAATTAAAAAAAAATATTCCAAATGACTAAATTTCATTTCACATTCCTTTCTCTTACGGATTCCGACGTAGGTAAATATAGATGAGTCTGGTCGAGGTTGAAGAAACGGAAATGTTTCCAGATTGTTAATATGGTTTACTTACATCGAATTAGAGTTCTAATTTAAAAAACGTCAGTGACAAAACATTATTTTGGCACTAATGTTGTTGTTAGATAGCTTCGTTCACACAACAATATTATTTTTTATGTTCAACATGTGACGCAGTTTTTTAGACTATCGATACATGTCAAACTAGGAAGTCCTTGACGACTTTAAGTTTTTAATAAATAGCGTTCCATTAATAAAACTTATTCTTCATTCAGTCTTTTCCAACGTATCTTGCTCATTCAAAGTACCTGATAAAAAGAGGAAATATGCTTTGTCTTTAAGTATTTAATGACTTCTTGAATGAATTTAACTTCTTAAGCGTGTGGAGCCATGTCAAAAGATATAATCATTTTTAAGTACATTTTGCGATCAAAAGGGAAGAAAATAAAAATGACTGCCATTCCTGGAGTGTTTGGGTTATGTATGGAGGGTCCAAACAGAGTATGTACATATGTCACATGTTGTGTGCCCTTTTCAATGGAATTAACTGCTTTGGGTTCCCTGTAGGGAAGTCAGTAACTAGGGAGAATAATTTCTGGTTCAGAACTAGAGATAAAGTGGCTAATTAAAGCACAAGTGACATAGTAACTAGATTTTCACTAGTTCGAAACCGACAGTTGTGTAATCATTAAAACTTTATAAAATTTTGTAAAAATGTGTTGTTCTTGTAACGTTGTTTAAATAAAGGTTAAAATTTTAAATCGTAAATGAAAAAAAAAAAATTTATTTATCAGTTGGTAGGATTCGAACCGGCGCATCCCGCATCAGAGTCGGGTGCTCTAACCACTCAGATACGGCGCACGCATCAATAGTGTGAGAAAAGGTTACATATTTATACATTATAAAATAATGGTTTAAAATATAGACTCAAATTATTAACCGTGCATAAAAAATCGCAATGGCGTGGCGGTAGTGTTGTTGGACTACTACACTTGGGAAAGATAATATCAAAATTGGTTTGAAAAAGTTTTTCAAAACGTGGGTCGCGACCGTAGGCAGTCATTTGGCAAAAAGTCTCCGAGTGTAGTTCTACCATGGAAGGCTTTCCCAAATATTTTTTTTTTAATTCTAAACTAAGTACATCCAAACTGCAGAATTTGGAAATATTTCAGAACTAGAGCAATATTAGCAATAAACGAACTACATCCCAACTGTCGAATTTTTAAATAGTTCGGAACTGTCGAAAAGGTAATGCAGCGGGGGACAATTTCCACCGCCTAGGACATCGCCATGTTAAATTCGCTAGTTGATTACATGTGAAAGAGATTGAAGGCGAACTTCTTGTGGTTCGAAACGCACTAGATGCGCACCAGTTCAGAACTAGAGATTTTCCTACCAACCACTGCTAACCAACACAAGCACATTTTTTGTTTGAAAAATTTTCCAAATATTGGAAATACGACAGCTGTTTTTATAAATTAATTTATGTTTGTCAAATTTTTTAGAAACACGCAAGGGGTAAAAACACAATTTATATATAATTTAAATTTTTATTAAAATTGTTTGTTATTAAGTAGGAGAAGCTGATTTCTGTGCCATAATGAATCGCTTTTTTTTTGGCTTGCTTGCCCTGCATTTGCAATACCTTTTAAAATGAAAGCTGTTTAATAATGAAGTTAAGTTTATTACCTAGGTGCACCATGACCATCTGGCAAATACCAATACTAATAAAGAGAATGTGAATATTTTTCTTTTCGCCTACACAACAAAGAAGGAAACATCTTCTTATACCACATTTACACTGCACCAAATGAGTCATGCGTCGCATTTCCCCATACAAATCGCATTTCCCAAATTACTGGTTTCATCGCATTCGCTCGCGTTTGATCGCATTTGGGCCGCTCCAACATGACATTTTTTTCGAACGCATTGCGTTTAAAGTTTCACATAAAGGAAATGTCAAACAAAATGCAAATGAGGTAATGTAAATTGGTTCGAAATGACTCATTTGAATTTTCCAAATGCGGTGCAGTGTAAATGTAGTATTAGGTAAGTATCTTGTGAACGCCGTAATACAAACAAACTGCAACTGCTATATTAAGATCAACTTAATCAGGTTAGCTAGTCTTGTGTGCTCCGCTGTGAGAGCGCGTTCTTTTCCAACTACAGTTGATACATTTGTTTACATGATAGCGTTCAGCGGGCGGGAGCTTATAAAGAAGCTTACCTATTTACCTCAGTTAACATACATAAAAAATACATTTTTAATGCTTTGTACATATCTTTAATTAAATATATCTGAAAATAAATAATAAAATTTATCAGTTGAGAAATTCCATTGAAAAAATTGATAGCTATTGTCCTTTTGACAATAACCTGTATAACGGGTATTTCATTAACCAATTCAGCTAATAAAATTAACCACATGTTAGCAACTTCAGTAACCAGTTCAGTTAATAATTTGCACCACATGTTAGCCAAAACAAACGGATATTTTTCAACACTGTTTAGCCAACACATAAACCATTTTAAATCATATTTTAAACTACTTGATAGCCAAACCATTAGCCAGTTTTTAAAAGGGAAATTTGTAAAGGCTGGAAATTTGGAAAACACTTATGGTTAAAATCTTCACACGCCCTGAACACATTTAGCTACTTTTTACACCGTTCAAGAAATCAATGAAACCAAGTACTTACCTACATTGCTAATCGATATCTCGTTTGTAGGGTATGTTCTGCACATATTTTTTTGGTATTTGTATTTATTTATTGCGGGATATAACAGCACAAAAAGATTTAGGGATCTTTTATAGTACAACAGTAGTTATGAACAACTTAATACAGAATAAGAACTAATAATAGGAAAATGAACTACTATGAATACTTGAAAATGTATAGGCCGTAAAATCAACAAAAAATTTTGGTACAAAACAGCAATAACAAAAACCGAGAGCTCGCGGTAAGGCAGTTCTGCCGATGATGATAAAACAGATTCTGCCAAAAAATCCATTATGATCACACTACTAACTACCAAATGGCGGCAGCGGTTCATGTGTATGGTAAAAAAAAATAGAATTAGGAGTTTAAATGACATCAAAACCAACGTATTGTTAGCTTAATGGTTAGAAATACGTGCCAAAATTTCTCTG
The DNA here is from genome assembly GCA_949987695.1 of Merzomyia westermanni. NCBI lineage: Eukaryota > Metazoa > Arthropoda > Insecta > Diptera > Tephritidae > Merzomyia > Merzomyia westermanni. Next base: position 112,010,639 of record OX465290.1, on the reverse strand, counting down.
ATGAAGAAGCCTTTAGCAGCTTCCGAAATGGATCTATAAGAAAAGCTATGGCGGTTGTCTCTAAAATTGTTCCTACTCTATTCAATTAAACAACTTTTAGTAATTAATTAAAAAATTATTATTAAAAAAATAAAAACAATAATAATTTGAATAAAAATTAAAAAGTGAAAAAATATTATTCTTGGCCTTGAGCTCGTTTCATGAATACTTGAAAATAAAATGTGATATAAACATATGTAAATAAATGGATTTTATGCATGTATGCATAAAAAGAATGAAGTTGTTACAAATCTCAGCATAGGTGCATCTGGACGAAAATAAATTTGTACACTATGGCGGCCATCTTCTGTGTCGATGCATATACTTGCACATGGGTCTATCGAGAGGTCGGTTGCAGGACCACTCTCTTCGACTTGCCAAAACCTATGCAGTAGTCCACTCGCTGTGTATTGATGCACTTACTGGCGCAGAAAGCGCTCACGGAATCGTGCGATGTATTGACCACAGCAGGACCGAAAAAACCCAGCACAGGGGGTACGTAGTGCACAAGGTTCCTCGGCCGATCCCTTACAATTGAAGTTGGCCAAATATCCGCATCAATCAGTAAATCGACCAGGTCGGGTGTGCAAATATTTGGATATGCAAGTCAAAGTCGTGAAATATGATTCCAAGCGAATGTCTCAACCTTTGACACGAATGTCGTCGTCGTAATTTTTGGCAGTATGTACTATACTGAAAATTTCATTATCTATAAGGGATGTCATCCGCACCAACCTTTAGTTTAAATAGTTGCACTTGCACCTCCACTCCTATCTCTCGGGGTTCTGCGGAGATTCAGCAATTTAAAAATGGATTCACCGAGGTAGCTCACCTGAGATCCAATATCGCATAGCGCACGACATTCATGTCGTTGTCCGTAATAATTAGAAAGCAAAACTCTTGCTGTGGCTAGTAAGATGTTCCGGTCACCTCGAACACACTCGAATACACACTCGCACCGGTAGGAGTTGCGATGACCGCATTGGTTGAGGAAGATATAGTGGTAGCACTGGCTGGTGGTACTGAGCCTTTAGTATCTTGACAACCCACCCCTGTTGTGCTTCTGCTTACAAATCGAGCACACCCCAGAAGAGCATTGACGAATGTTATGCCTTGTTTGTACGTCCGGAAGCCCGTTTAAGGCAAGTTGCATGCTGGCACACTTTCGTGTCGAGCTTATATTGTTGGCACGTCTCTCGATAAATAGGAGTAAATCTTCTAGCTTCGGTATATTAGAGGTTTGCAGGCTCATACCCGATTCGTTTTCGCGTCGCTGCCGGTAGCTTCGGTAGGAGTACAGGGACTACTCTACTAAATTTTATCTTGACACCAGTCATAGAGAGATCTGTAATATTCAGATCCAGATTAATACCAGTGCATGAGTATGAATTGCTGGAACGGCAAAAAATGTGATCAAGACAAGTGCCAGAAGAATTCCTTGTTGGTTCATTTAAATGGGAAATAAAGCCGTTACTCGCCATTAGTGGTAGAGACCTCTCAGAAGTTTCATTCAACTGCAGTATATCTAAATTTAAATCACCTAATACAACTATAACACTTGATTTTTCATTATTTAAAAGGGTTGAGAATTCTTCCAGAAATGTGTAACCAGACTCTGAGTGAAACGTGTAAACGCAAATCAGGACCAAAACCTTGTTTTCATATTTGTAGCTTTCAAAGTATCTGCACTCGACAGGCTGTATCTAAAAATTGCATAATCCGGTGTACTGCGCACAAAAACTCTCCTGCAGAATATTCGTCATTATTGCGAAAAATCATAACAAAAACACCTTCTGCAGAATATTCATCATTATTGCGAAAAAATCATAATTAGCTAGGAATATTGTAAAGTTTTGTCCCATGGGAATATATCCATATTTGCGACACAAATATAATATAAGGGTAAACTGGAAATATTTCAATGTTTCACAATAACAAATCAAAGTTGCTCCGTAGACTCCGTATGTTTTGATGAATTACGTAAAGAAACTTTTTTGAAGAAATAAGCTGATCCACACGACTTAAAGGGCTGATAATAATGGGGTTGTTAATATTATTAAATTCCATTATATTAACTGTTCATGAGGTACTAATAATTTACAAAATAATATTTAGTGTGGAATTCCAGGCAAATCATCAAATGTACGTACAACAACAGCACTATCATTATCAGCGCGCTCCCAATTATATTTTCAAGACCTCCGTCGATGTTATCGTTGGGTATACCAACAATTTCGATGCCCCTTTTTAGCTGTTTCTGCTCACTCCAATTCACTTTAAGTTCAAGTTTAGCGACTCTCTCTTTCGAAGCATCGTTCTCCCCTTTCTAACTATGCTGGTTAACAGGTGTCAGCTTACTTTGTTGTTTTAAGGGTAGAGTTGGTGCCAAATTATCTCGATGTAAAGGGCTTCGGCGCGCAGATGAACACGGATTGCAGCGATACTTAACCTTTTTTGGTTTTCATAAACTCAATATCATTTTAATGCATAAGCCGTGAAAAAAGCAATTGCATTCGATACACACAACTTTCGTTGTATCAAAGCGATAACAGTTCATGTCACATTATTTTTAGTTATTACCGGCAAATATGTACTTTTTTTTTTAATTCTTAAGGTATTTACTGTCTCGTTTTTTGTCTTTGTTTAGGTATGTTTATTATTATTTCCTCTGTTATTTCACTTTGTTTTTAAACGTGAATACCGAGCGAGCACCCCACAGCAAACACGTCCGTTCTCGACGAAAGCCAGCGAGTGCACGAAACGTGTTGGGTTCTCAGCGCAATTGGAGTCCCTGTTGGATTATCTGGTAGATTGAGAAGGCTCTGTACATGTGTTCCCGATAAAAGACGGGGACTGTCATACGTTTTAACTCAGACCACACCTCATCGTATCCACTAGTATATAGTCCGCCAGTCATTGGAACCTTCTTTTGGTCAACACAGTAGCGAAGCTTTCCTGATTTAAAGGCAGGGTCCAAATCCGATCGGTTATGAACCAAGACTTCGAAAGTATCTTTAAAGGCGAACCAACTCGTGGACCTCTCATCAAATCGAGGATTTGAAATTGGGTCTAGTCGCATATTAGCCTGACGGGTTGTAATCATAGGTTTGTCCTGAATGACAGCTGGGCGACATTGTAACGATACACATATGGTAGTATACAGCTCTTCAGTTGTAGCGAATAATTCATGAGCTGTAACTTCGTCTTCCTTAGCATTGCCAACCAGCTCGAAGTGGTGCTGCACAAACCTATCGAAATGTTGGTTTACGCGCTTGAGTAGCACCCTTCACTCTATCTCATCGGGTAAATATTCCCATTCCCAAACAGTCATCAATTAAGCAATAGAATGTCAGCTCGAAGTCTTATTGTATTGGAGCTACTTCTAAATATCAAATTATAGAATTTCAATCTCAGTTTTCATGAAAAATGTAAGAGCTAGGTGAAACCAAATTTGATATTTGAAATAACCGTACTCTAAACCACTTAGAACCGAATTTTTGCTCAATAATCCGATTATTCTATTTTTGTCCGAAGTGAGTGCTATCCTAGAGACACTTAACAAGTACCACAGCGGCGAGTAGGTTATTTAGGTTAATTTTTGTATTATTTTATTTGGTATGGTCCAGGCCTAGAAGATCGTCTTGCGCGAAAGGTTTATAAATTATTTGTAATTTTTGTATTATTTTATTTGGCTCAGGCCTGTGAAAAATCCCGATTTGGGATTGCAAAACAAAAACCATATCTTTGAAATATTTCATAAGCTGGTTATGAATTACATTAGCATGCAATGCAAATGAAATAAACGAAAGAATTACAGCTTATGTGGCTTAAACAATAGCAAGCTCTTTGGAAATCGACACATTTGAAATGGTAAGCCATGGAAGCAAAAACGTAGAAGGGTTTTTAACAATTTTGGCTGGATGGTAGGTCCTGGCATTAATATGTAATTAGGGGACAACCAGAAACGTCAAAAACAACACGAAGCTTGGTAGTTTGCCGATACTCACTCAAGAATTTCACAACGAAAATAAATTTAAGAGAACGATGATTAACATAAGCATAAATGTCACGTTGATTGAATATTCCGTAGAGTATATGCATATACCAAGAAGGGTATATGAATAATATAAGTGATATATGGAGAAACAAACAGAGAAAACTACAATAAGTTTACCTCATGCTTTATTGGAAATTGCTGGCACCTCGATCGATAGTAACCTGTGCACTTGTGAACCTTGCAAATGTCGAACAAAGACTGACTCGCCACCACAGACAATCCAGTAGTTTCCCCATAGCGGTTTAGCTTTGCATGCGAGATCCGATGAGAGGCAACTGGGAGGGTTCCTCAATATTGGAAGCAGTTAGCTTTAACATTGCCGCCGGCCTTGCAATATGCAGGAATTTTAAAATATTCGAAATGACTGCGCGCACAGTAGAGAAACTTAAGTAGTAGTAATAAATGCATATCTATACTACTTATAAAATAAAGTCGCTAAAAACCTATGTACGGAATTGGCTTCGCACAGAATGCTCCGATTTGAAAACGGTTTTTTGCATTTTAAAGCTTAGCTGTGTGAGCTGGACTTTTTTTTATATAATGTGAAGGAATATATAAAGGGGGCGTGGCAATCGCACAAAATGTTCTAAAAAAAAAAACATTAATTTTTGGTTTACACAGCCATACATCATAACCTAATCAACCGATTAGAATGAATCTTCCTTGAAGTTAAACTTTGAAATATTTACTTTCGTTCTGCATCAAAAAAAAAATAGTTGATTTCTTTCTAATTTAACCAAAATTGTTTAAACAAAAGCAGCACTTTTTCCAAAAAAATATGTTTGTGTGTTTGTTCGCTGCCAACCGAATAAGTCATCGTGCTTTAAGCGACAGCTGTGGTGAGCCATTCATTTGATGAATTCGCGAAAGAGCTCGGTAGCGTTACTTCACTTCGGACGTATGTATGTATGTATGTATGTATGTAATGTTAATTATAAAGTTGTTTTAAACATTATGAACCTGTGTGAAACAAGGTGCGGGTTGCTAGTATCTATATACAAGGTGGCGCAAAAGTAATTCTCCTATCAGAAAATGCTATAAATTTTGCGATTGGCCCCTAAAGTCAGTTCTGTTTTGACATTTGTGTAGTAAACACATGCGAAATACACGTTAATAAACAATGTTACGCTACACTGCTCCAGAACGCGGAATATTGCTGACTATTTATTTGACCAATAATCGGTCGGGGCCAAACGCTTACTGTGAATGGTGAGCGCTACAGAGCAATGATCAACGAGTTCTTTTTGCCGCAACTTGATGAATTGGGATTGGAAAACATGTGGTTCCAACAAGACGGTGCAACAGCACACACTGCACGTGCCACAACCGATATGCTGAACATCGGAAGCTTACTTTTGCGCCACCTTGTATATAAAAGAAATTGACGTTAGTTTCAACGCTCATAACTCAAGAACGCCTGCACCGATTTGGATAATTGACACTAATTTAGATTGTTCTCTGACCAGAATAGGAGAATACTTAAAAAAATTTCCGAAAAATTCCTGAAAAAAAAATTTTATTTTCCCATACATTTTGTATGGTGCGAATTTTTATAAGTTTTTTTTTTAGAAAAGCTCAATAATGGAGCGATCGATGGTGAAGTGGAATTGTGTGTGTGTGAAATAGTTACATCTATAGGGATAGGAATGGTGATAGGGATAATGATAGAGATAATGATAAGGATAGGAAAAGCCAATATTTCTAGATCCACTCAGGTAAATATATGGGCAGGACAAAGTCTGCCGGTCCCTCTAGTAGTACATAAAACTAGGATGCGTGAACAAATATTAATTGCCGAGCTTTTGTTTTATTAAAATTTCATTTGTATTCAATACTTAAAAAAATAAATGCTTATAATGTACTGGCTTTTTCCCGGGGCCGCCTGCACGAAGAAATTAAGCAAAATAACGAAAGTTCTTCTAAAGACATTTTTATTTATCAGCCAATCGCGTCATAAATACGATTTTTATGAATAGCTCTGTCCCTTGTCCACTTCCCGCAAAAAAAAGGTATTAAAAAATTTTAACAAAGGCAAATGTCTACCGAGGTACCGACTTTTAAGCAAAGAGGAATGGGCGTTTTCAAAAATCTCAGTGACGAGGGACGAAAAAATAATAAATAAAATTTTATTTATTATTCACAAAAATTCGAGTCATGAGTGAAATTTTATTGATTATTCAAAACATTTCCAATAAATACTAAAATTTAAATTTTTATTCAAGCTTTTGAAAATAAAAAATAAGCACATCGAAATACAGCAAAATTTCACCCATATGTGCATATAGACATAATCAGGCCTGTTCTGAATTCCGATATCGACCATTTTTTTTCGGAATCAAATAGACTGGTGTTCTGAATTTCGATTCCGACCAAACTTTATCGGTTTGAAAAGTTTTGCCTCTGAGCAGTCGGAATGAAAATGAATTGGCATCTAAACACAAACAATTACAAAATTTGTTACGAAAATAATTTTTATTAAATTATTCATGTTATTTGGAAGAGCCACAGGTACTTCATGTTCTAATCTGTGTAAAATTAGGATATCAGATACTTATTTTAAAATTGCTCTCTAAAAATCTCTTATCCAAACAAATCAATTTTGATCGAAATGAAACCGACGTGTTCTTGATTCCGATCTAGCGCATGCGCAGTATTCATCCAGTATTTCCATATGCAAGGAAAGAATGTTCGAACATGATATTGGAAGAAAATTACACCTTTTCGTTATTATTCTTAGTTTATATTCGAGTGTCTCTATTAAATATATGAGGAATGATAAAAATGCTTTATCAACAAATTATAAATATACATTGGTCTTGCTAAAGTAGTACCATTTGCGAACATATTTCCATATAATAAATTTTAGATAAAAAACTGGGACTATTGGCAACACTTATTTGTTTAAAACAGCCGATTGCTTCTGAAGCCAATGTTTCGGAAAAGTTGACGACGATTAAAAGCAATTAAATATTTACTTTTATATAAAAAGAAAGGCAAAGTTTAAGTAATCATTTGGCTTATTTGCCTATTTTAATTTGATCTTAATTATAATAACAATGCAAATATTCGTATTCATATATTTTAGGTGAAAGAAAAGATTCTGTTATCGTTTATGCAATCGAACGATTCAGTTGCTAGAGGCATCACAAAAGGCGACAGAGTAGGTAGAGGTTCAAGCCAAATGGGAAGAGCTATCTAAGTCTCTGACTGTTGTCGGTCCACCCTGTAAAGATGTGGCTGGTTGGAAACAGGTAAGCAAAAACTTAAACAAAATTTGGTGGTTTATAGTAACAAGGATACTAACAATCGGTAAACATTTTATTTTAACTTTTTTTCAGTTTTGGGTCGACTGGTAATCCACCATTAAAAAAAATAGCACACAATCGGCTGGAGGTTAGCTCAACTGGTGGTGGGCCGTTTTCTCAGCAGCCTATTTCACCCTCCGAAGAAACAGTTGCGGTGCTTTGCAATTTATATAGGTCAGTGGATGGAGCGTCAGACGTTATGGGCCCTCGCCAGCCCCAGCAATACCGAGGAATGACCAAGTGCCAGCTGAAAACTCTGGTGATGAAAGCAACGCCAGCGTTGCAGAAACAACGGATGTTAGAACTGACACTGGGCCGCAAAGTACACCGCGTCGGCGTCGGCGTTCTCTTGACACTTTTCAGAAAGTGTGCACGGATCAAAAAATTGTTTTGGGTCGGACTGCCGATGCGTTCGAGGAATTGCTTACATGCAAGAAAAAAGAGATTTCAAATCACGAAGCGAGAGAAAAGTACGGGAAAAGACATAACCAAGTTTTGGAGGAAATAGAGATGTTGAAATTGGGAACTTTAAAATTTTTTTTATAATTTTAAGTATATTTTACAGCTGTGAATAACGATCTCCGTATGTACGTACATTGTATATACAAGGTGGCGCAAAAGTAAGCTTCCGATGTTCAGCATATCGGTTGTGGCACGTGCAGTGTGTGCTGTTGCACCGTCTTGTTGGAACCACATGTTTTCCAATCCCAATTCATCAAGTTGCGGCAAAAAGAACTCGTTGATCATTGCTCTGTAGCGCTCACCATTCACAGTAACCGTTTGGCCCCGACCGATTATTGGTCAAATAAATAGTCAGCAATATTCCGCGTTCTGGAGCAGTGTAGCGTAACATTGTTTATTAACGTGTATTTCGCATGTGTTTACTACACAAATGTCAAAACAGAACTGACTTTAGGGGCCAATCGCAAAATTTATAGCATTTTCTGATAGGATTACTTTTGCGCAGTAACCGTTTTTCACCGACCGATTATTGGTCAAATAAATAGTCAGCAATATTCCGCGTTCTGGAGCAGTGTAGCGTAACATTGTTTATTAACGTGTATTTCGCATGTGTTTACTATACAAATGTCAAAACAGAACTGACTTTAGGAGCCAATCGCAAAATTTATAGCATTTTCTGATAGGAGGATTACTTTTGCGCCACCCTGTACATAGATAAATATACGTATTTCTAGAAGAGAAAGTTTGTTTTTATCAAAAAGGTTTGCTGTTGCAAAACAATCTCGCCCATTGCTTGTGGTCCGACTTGACTCTGTCACCAAATGTAATAATGGCGACTTTGTCGGTATGTTTGGTCGGGGTGTTTAATAGGGTCTTCATTGTTCACCATAGTTTGCAGACTCCGCCGGAGAAATTGCATGTCCCAAGATGTTGTTTTCATTTAGTCAGTTTGTGTTTGTTCAATACCCGTCGGATTTCAGCGTTGAGATCTTAAGTTCGGAGGTCTGCGCGATTGATGAGTCGCACTTGATCACATTCTCTTTCCAGAGCCGCAGCTTCGGCGGAGGTATTCGGAGGAACTTCAGGAACTCTTCCAGCGGGAATGAAGCAATCGGAAGCTGAATCAAGAACCTCATTCCAATGTAAGTATCGGTTGCCAGTTGAAGCCTTTGATGAGTCCTGCGCTTACGATGGAGGTGTCCGCCGAGCTGTGCCAGTTGCTGACACTTGTGGGACCGTCACCGAGTCATCTATTTGCTTTGCAAGTGCATGCCCTCTACTATCTGCTGCCAGGTTATACTCTTACTCATGCAGACTCAGCCCCCACAATACCAAACACTTGCTCTGCATGTGGAATTAAACCTAGTCTTCCAAACCCAATACCACCCTGTTGAAACTGCTCGTTTACTTGCAATTCCGTCACTCACTCATTGCCCTTCAATCTGCTCTCCAACCGTCATCCATACAAATGGGATTTTTCATAGTCCATATCTCTGGAATTATTAACGCTAGACCACTGAAATTTAGTAAGACTTTATATGAGATTAGTGCCTAACATCTCAAGGTAAACTGGGGATAAAGAAAAAGGAGGCATGGCACCTCCCATACAAATGCGATGTTCCACAGTCCATATCTCTGGAAGTAGTAATGCTAGACTGCGGAAATTTGGTAAGGCTTTATATGAGGTTAGTCCCTAAAACTTCAAGGAAAACTGCGGATAACGAAAAAGGGGTCGTGGCAATATTTGTTAATACTTTATATGGGGTCAATCCCTAACACCTCACAGAAAACTCCGGATATCGAAAAGGGGGGCGTGGGACCTCCACAACAAATTTTATTTCCTTATAACACATTTCCAGTTTTAAATAGAATTTCGGAATAGTATTTATAAACCATGTATTTCACAATAACGATAGCGGGTAAGAGCCATTCGATAGTAAGGCCCGTTTAGACTTAAATAAAACATTCGATAGTTTCGATAGTGCTAACTAAAGTATTCGATATATCGATAGTGCCGTCGATAGTTTTGCAGTTCTACTTAGTTGTATATTTTTGATTCTACCTGTTTAGCAGTTAGCCGCATGTGATTTCAAATTAAGAAACCTCACTCAAAAATATTGAAATACGTATTTAAAATTATAGATTTTTAATTGAGCTTTACTTTTTGTAATCTATACATGTTAAAAAAAGTAAACTTTTTGTTTCGTGTCACCCGTAATCAAAAATGTGCTAGAAACTCTGCCAAAAAATTGCAAATTTTGATGCCTTTTTTCCAAGTTAGATTAACTCTCCTGAACTTTGTGTAAACTTTGAAACCTTTATCTATGCATTTTCTGTTATAGATTTTATTATATTTTAAATGAAAACTAGTAATAAAACCTTTCTCAATTTTGTCCCAGTGTTTCTTTGGTTCACTGTATATAGACGATTATTAATTTATCCGAAGTTATCAACAAATGGCAGATAATAATGCTGTAAAAATTAGTGATATAAATGTTAGGTCAGAATTTTTATAAACTCAGATTTTTTTGAATAGATCGTTCCCTGACCCACTTTTCCGGAATAGCATGAATATGTTACCTATTCTATGCTCCTGTGTACAAAATTTCGTAGAGATCGGTTGAATAGTTTAGACATTAAAGACTTGCAAACAAACTCACAAACTTACGTATTTATAATATTAGTAAGAAGTACTCGTAAGATAAGATAAGATGACCCAGGAAGGCGTCGCTGTACTTTCAAAGTACATATTCGAAAAAGTTCTTGCTTAAAAACTATGACCCAGAAAGGGGTCGCTGTACTGTACATGTTAAATACAAACGGTTACCCAGTAGGGGTCTTGTGCCTTAAAAGGCACACGGGCCAGAAAGAACCGGGAAGGTCGCAGCGGCGGCAGATGCAGCAATTAAGTTTATTCGGGTTAGCTGCCCGTTTCGGACGACGGTTTCTGGCGATAATAGTGATGGGATCAACTCCATGACTTGGTTCTACAAAGATGAGTAAGAGAAAAACAAAAGACAGGGTGGTTAATTTGGCAGACTGACTATTTTTAGTATGAGACGCGTTATCATTCTCCTTTGGATACGAATATCGGCTACGCGTACCCTTTTGTCCGTTCTCTGGTAAATCATTGTAACCCTGCCCAAGAACCAACCATGAGAAAGGAGATTTTCGTGGCGAACGACGACCAAGTCGTCAACGGCGATATCCTTCTGTAGAAACTCCCATTTATAGCGTCGATGTAACTCTAGATGTTCTTCTAACCATCGAAGAGATTGTTTTCGGCTGAGAGCCTTGTCACTATCGACCGGAAAAGCGCTTAATGTCAAATGGACCGGCAAAATCAACCCGTGTTTTTGAAGGCTCCGAAAAGAAGCGTTCGTTTCCTCCGGAAGGGCGGCCATAGTTTGCCATTGCTCTTGCTTTTTATGCACGACGCAAGGTTTGCATTAGATTTAGTTGCTTTTGGGATCCAATACTGTTGACGAAGTAGACGCAGCTGGTTTCCTCCATGAAGCGAAATATTATGGATGCAGCGAACTAACATCTTTGAAAAACAACTATATGCCAAAAGAACTGGGTTTTTTTTGGAATGGATTTAGGGTGAGAATTTTAGTCTTTGGAGAAATTGGAAGTTTCGAAGTTTAATTCCGGTGTTCTTCATAAAATTATTTCATTCGTGCGAGAATTATAAGCCTAGTGCGAATTTTAGAGATTTCAACTCTTGAAAAAACTAGCAATTAGTACGAATGAAAACTTCTTCGGCTACTAAAACTGTACCGCAAAATTTTAAACGCGGAAGCGAGATAGTCTTTACTGGTGCAACCTTGGTTTTTGCTAACAGAGGTGTGACGTTACTCTATTTGGGTTTCTACCCTCAAATATAGTACACCCCCGCGTATGCCATATCCGACGCTGCATAAAGGTATCTATTTGAAAAGGTGACTCTATAGATAAGTCTACCCACAGCGGAATTTGAACCTTTTCTATAAATTTATAATTTTTTACGAAGGCGTTCCATCGGACTAATGTATGAGAACTAATAGGTTGCTCGCAGAGAGTACCATCCGACCAAATTTGTTGCACCACTATTTTTGCTATGACTACTACCGGAGCTAGCCATCCAGCTGGGTCAAAATGTTTTGTTATTGTCGATAAGACTTCCCGTTTTGTAAGCTATGCTTTGAGGGAAGGGTTCGAACGCTTCCATCGATCATCTAATGCTTTAGTGCTGCTGGTCTCGTCATATGTTAAGAATTCCTTATTACTTAAGTAGGTGGTCACGAGTAATATTTTTCGAGCATTTCTCGAAATTTGAAGGCCGTTTCCTCAACGCGAACCCTGCAGAGAATCTCTATTAGCTGGTCCCGTAGCTGTAAAACTGTATAGCTGTCGTGAAATTCCGCTTAATATGTCGTCTAAATGCATGGAATTTCGCAAGATCTGAGAGGCTTATGGAGAAGAAGCTGAAGTAGGAATCGAACTGATAAGTATGGCGAACAATTAGTTTCGAGGGTAACAGTTTTCAGCTGAAAATCTAGAGTCCTTCCTGAGGAGAATTCTCTGGTAAGGCCTATGACTTGAGTGGACTAGAATTTGTCTATACATACTTCGGATGTCGCAGTTGAAAACGTATTTATACATTCTCCATCGAACGAGAAGCAGAGTCAGATCAGTTTGAAGTGTCGGGCCGACATGTGATATGTCGTTTAAGCAGACTCCATTCGAAGAGTTGCTCGACGCGTTGAATTTCGTACTTTTGGGTTTTATTACCGCATGAACAAAAATTTATTTTATATGGAAGAAAATACTCAACTCCCTCGACGAAAAAAATCTCAAAATTCAGGGAAATTTTTGAGTGAGTGCTAACTTGCTATAACTATAACTGATTGGTCTACAAAACTGCATTAATTCCATTGACATTGTCACTTAATTTTCAGCTCTGTTGGATATTGTTTAAGCATGTGGTTTGAATTTTTTAAAAGTGAAATATAACTGAGTTAAAATTACGAATGGTATATACGTATGTATAAGTATATCCAACTCTTTCATTATCACTTTTACAGTAACTTACTTATGAATTCGAATGCACTGATCGTGATGGCCTTGAGTTGCGATCATTACATCAGCCTCATCTAGCACAAAAACTCGAACCTTTTTCAAATCAAAAACACGATACTTTAGTCCCCAGTCTAAAATTTTTCCAGGAGTGCCAATAATTATATGATCCTTCAGTTTGCAATTCGTCGTCACTTGAATAAAAAAGAAAAAAACTGCAATAAATACATTATTTTTTTATTATACTGCTGAAGGGATTCTAACCTTCTTCCCCACGCACAGCAAATTTAAGTTTTATTTCTGGACAAAATTGAGCCATTCGTGCTGCTACCTCTCCTGTTTGTATTGCAAGCTCATAAGTAGGCGAAATGCAAAGGACCTGAAAAGGAAATTAATTCATAAGCTCTCAAAAAATTTGTTTTACATAATTCAGTAATAGAGATGTTTCGTACATTCGGTTTCCAAGCGGAGCTTTTGGAAATTCGGATCTTATACAAAACCGGGTGACAAAGGGGATGTTTAAATATAACAAAGTATATCTTTGAAACGAGTGTGACATTTCACCTTACATTCAGGGGTTTACTCGTAATCTATAATAGAAAATTTTCCAAAAGGACTGATTTATGTTGAGTTAATAGCGATCAAGGAAGAGCCCAAAATAAAAATTTGGAAATAAGTTGTTGTTGTTGTTATTAACAGCGCTGCCTAATGGACACGATCACTCTGAGAATCGTCGTCAAACTCTTGTAAAGGGAGTGTAAGGAAACGCGCAGTTTCAACAGGGTTGGACCAGAGTGATATTGTTGTTAGAAGAGTAGGTTCAATTGCACAGGAAAAGAGATGTTTAGTATCATGAGCGGACATACCACCACATGCACGGAACGTATTTGGTATGGTGGCTTTAAGTCTAAAAAAGTAAGAGTTTAACCTATTACAATATCCCGAACGAAGTTATGTTAGGATGACTTTAGTCTCCCACGGAAGAATACGCTTCTCGTCAGCTATTTCAGGTGGTTCGATGTCAATTACGAGGTTCACAGGCCGAGATCTGAGAGATATGTCTACCGACTCGGTGTGGAGGTCGTTTAGAGCCTGCCTATGGTTACGCAAATCAACCGGCAAGGTAACGTGGTACCTGATTTCAGCATAGTGCTTACGGGGATGTTTCCTTATGTCTCTGGGGGGCGGAGCTTCATCCAATGGATGACAAGGTTTGTGGCAGTTCAGTAAAAAACTGTCTGCTCAACAGTTTTGCATGCTCGCCTACATTGAGCATTTTGACCTCCTGATGAAGGTGAAACTCGGATAACACAAGCAGACATCCCGTGGCAGTTCTGATGGCGATGTTTTGGCAGACTAGCAACTTTCCCCAGTTGGTATCATCAAGGTTGGGCGACCATATTGGCGCAACGTAATCAATAACCGGTCGGTCAATAGCCTTATATGTGGCTAGCAACGTTTCTTTATCTTTTCCCCAAGTAGTGGCGATCTTGTTGCGGCTCTGTACCTTAGATGCTATTGCGGTGGCATGACTAGCGAAGGTGAGGCTGTTGTCGAACGTCACACCCAGGATTTTTAGGCTGGTTGACAGTAGGTAGAAGTTCTCCATATAAGTGGACGTTAAATTATTGTAAAATGCGCGCATTTCACGTCGTAACAAGAGTCGCCTTCGATTTAGTGGGATACAGGGTCAGAGCTCCCTCGCTGAAGAAGTTGGAAAGATCTCGGAGGTAACAGTTAATCCTCGTACAGAGTTCGTCAATGGGGGGCCCTTACCCGAAGCCATACTCGTGCAGTTGTCAGCATAGGATAACATATAGAATCCGTCTGGTAGGGGAGGAAGCCTCGAAATATAGAAATTAAACAAATGGGGGATAGGACACCACCTGCAGCACACCTTGTTTGATTCTTCGTGGTCTAGATTTCTTGTTCCTTTATTTGACTGACGCCTGACGTCCGTTGAGGTAGTTAGCGGTCCACCTTTTCAGGCCGGCAGAGAGCGGTGCCTCCTCCAGCTCTCTTAGGAGTGTGGCATGGTTGACCGTGTCGAAAGCTTTGGAAAGGTCAAGTGCCATGAGCACCGTCCTATGGCTTGGAGGCTGTTGATTCAAACCATAGTTTATCTGCGTCATTATGATGTTCAAAGAAGATGTTGTGCTATGTGACTTCCGGAAAACATGTTGGTGTTCGGCCAAGTGCAGGTTTGCAGTGTAATACGGGAGCAGAAGTCTCCAATAACTTCGCAACCGACGACAGGAGAGATATCGGACGACATGTTCCTCCATGGTTCGCCGGCTTCCTTGGTTTTGGTAGGGGGACCACAATCGCTTGTTTCCAAATCTCTGGAATGACGAAAGTGGTTAGCGAGAGGTAAAACAGAGCCGCCAAATAACTTTGTCCCTCGTGGCCTAGGTGTTTCAACATCTTCATGGCAATACCGTCGGGTCCGATTGATCTTGAGGACTTGGCTTTCATTATGGCTTCCTTGACCTCGGCGACGGAAACGGCAATGGGCGCTGTGTTGTGTTTGTGCGCCCGACGGATGGCTCCTCTCTTGGCCCTATCAGCAGGTGGATGCATTATAAACTGTCGGAAGAAAAAACTCGCCCATCGCCTGGGTTCCGATTTGACGCTGACACCAAATGTAATGCCAACCTTGTCATTGTATTTGGTCGGACTTGATAGAGCCTTGACTGTTGACCATAGTTTGCCGACTCCGCCGGGGAGGTTGCATGCTTCTAGGTGTTGCTTCCACTTGGTCAAATTGTAGTCATTGACCGTCCGTCGGATTTCCGCTTTGAGATATTTAATTAAGCGATGTGCGGGTACGATGAGTCTCACTTGGTCACGTTCTCTTGCCAGAGCCGCTGGATGAGACAGCGAAGAAGCGCTCTGTATACTCGTAGTCCGTAAAACGCTCCCAGTCCACTTTGTTACAGTTAATAAATGTACGGCGTTCGGAAGTGATGAAGTCAGTCGAACGTTCGATTGAGTGGATAATTGGTAGGTGGTCAGGTGACAATATAAGAGTCGGTCGCCAGTTGACGCAGTTTATGAGTGCCGCGGTCACGATTGAGCTGCGGGAGTTGCTTGCTAGTCTGGTGGGGTCGTCTCCGTTTACTGTACAGAATACCGAGGCAAGTGCATGCAGTTTGCTGTCTACTGGCAGATTGGAGTGCCAGAGATCGTGATGTGCGTTGAAGTCGCCGAGATTAAACGGTTATCACCTCTTAGCAACGCACTTATATCGGGGTGATACCCCTCTCGGGCAACTTGTTACAGAGGGTATTTAGATGTTGATAATTTGCAGATCGACATCGTCTGACCGGACCGCTATTCCTTGGCATTTAAGGTAGAGTCCCTTGGGTCGATGTGGGGAACAAATATATTATATTGTACAGTGTGTTGTGTTATGAACGTGAGACCACCCCCATTACCGCTGGGACGGCCTTTCCGATGTACGTTCTACCCATCACAAGTTCGTAAGTCTGATCTTGTGGTCAGTTTGGTCTCTTGAATAGCAACGATTTTGATGTGGTTTAGGTTCATAAATTCAGTTATCTCCGCGATCTTTCCAGCTAATCCCTTAGAATTAAGCTGTACAATTTTGAAGTGCGCTGGAGGCGAGTTTGGGGTCCTACTAGGCGTGAGGGACGGATGCGTTTGCCTAGGCTGTGTCGTAGTCTAGAAGGTAATGGGTCTTGAAAATTATATGGAGAGGCTGCGGCGTGTTGCAGCAAGGCGCTATAAACGTTTCCGTCCAAAGGTTTCTGTTCGCGAGCCCAGAGCACATAAGAACGTGGCATAGGCCAAGACAAGTGTTGAATTTAACAGATGCCGCACGCGTATATTATCTTAGGTGCCAAACAGTGCACATTATGAAGGCATAAGGAGATGGTGGTCCTGACCAATGGGCATGCTGGATATAGTGGGGGACATTGGGGACAAAGATATAGGGGACTGACGCTCAGGGATAGGAGTGATGAACGGCTGTGCGAGATGGATACACTGTTGAGTGAGCGGCAGTTAGGAGTAGGTGAGGCGGGCATTGCAGCAGTGCTGCTAGTCGTGGAGACTGGGTCATCATTGTGGTCGCTTGACGCGGGATGCCTTAAGGCGTGTACAACATGGTGCCTCGAAGGTACTAAAGAAAGTAGGGGTCTGTGAATAGCAGGGTTAAGCCCTGGGCATCCACATTTGTGGAGCCAATCTCTTACACGTTACACATTGAACAGAATGCGACCATTTAATATAAATTTCTTTCCAGCGGACGCAGCAGATCCAATCCAAGACAGAGTTACACTAAAATAACAGCCTTTGGCCGGGTAAAAAAAAACCCGGGTCGTTCAAGTACGATAGAACCGGCTGTTGTGAGAATGCTGGAAATAAGACAAGTGTGACGAGTACGAAAGCAAAGTTTGTTTCTACCAACATTTCTTAAAATGTGATTACTAAGTGTGCCAT
The DNA here is from genome assembly GCA_949987695.1 of Merzomyia westermanni. Lineage (NCBI taxonomy): Eukaryota > Metazoa > Arthropoda > Insecta > Diptera > Tephritidae > Merzomyia > Merzomyia westermanni. Next base: position 111,993,254 of record OX465290.1, on the reverse strand, counting down.
ACGTTTAAGGTTGGTAACATCTCAACAAGCATTTCTGTAAATGTTTTTAAAAATAATTTGAAGTAAACTTGCTACAATAACCGATATCTAAGCTTTTTCAGTTTTAATTTGTTTAAAAGTGAAATGCAAATGTTTACAAAAATTCTGAAAAAACTGTTGGACAGTTTTCTTCTCCTCAACTTAAAATATTTCACATAAGAATGACGAAGCAAAAGCAAAAATCATTGGTACATCTTAACCACTTCCGCGATGTGCTAATAATTGGTTTAAGTTGCAGCATTGAATGTATGATTGCAACTTATTTACTTATTTTATCGGAATAGCTAAATAATATAAAAATATCATTTGCATAAAGTTTAACAAAAACCATTTACAAACTGTTCTTTAAAATTTTTTAGAGGTTTAGATTAATAAGCTGTTTATCAATGTGCCGTTTTGAGTATAAAACACTTATTTGCAAACGATTTATAAACGAAAAATCATATTTGTAAGCTCAATTGTGTAATGTATATTAAGTTTACTTTGCTTGTTGCAATAGCTCCCTTCCATAAATGAAAAAACTCCAACGATTGTTTTAAAGCAGAGATGGGCCAAAATTTGGCCTCTAAATCACTTTCAGAGCCAGCAAGTGCTTGGTGAGACATGCAAACATAATACGCTTCGCCTCAAATGATATTCATTGCAACAAGGTTGGCAAATACTAAAGAGATTGTAAAGCTCTACAAGTAAGTTATGTATCAGCTGTTCGTCCACAGCTGTGCCCACCGTGCAAACAGCTTGTCATTCAGGGGCTATTCAAAGCAGGGTCGTACCCATTGGAAGCAGGCAAAACAGTAGGTGATGCTATAGAAACATATATATTAAATAAATAAATAAGGGAAATAAGTTGCCGAAAATTATTGCTTAAAGTACATAACTTCAAGTAGAATTCTTTTTGCAATAGTTTTACTTATTTAATTACCACTTTTTGATATCTTCGAAATCTTTGTAAAAATGTATGTGCTTCCTATGAAAGCAACCATGTGGTTGATGTTGCCAAGGCAATTCTTATCTTCTTCGTTGTTTACAATAAAGTTGCAAGTGCCTATTTGATCATTTTCCCCAAATTTTCAACTCAAGTATTGTTTTTCTTATTTACAGCGTATCTTAATAAAGTTCCCTGCCATTTAAAGTGTGTCTCATAAAATGCGATGCTCATTTCTGGTTTTTATTTAGTGTGTACAAGTGTACAAATTAGGGTGCGTTTATGTGAACATCCACGTAGCTTCAGCGCGGTAGTTATCGTAGATTTGCCTTATTTTTTAGAAAAGGCTATAAAAGTTATATTTTAATTGATATTCGAGAAAAATGGATTTTTGATTTTTCAAATACAATATTTTCAAATAAAATTAATAAATTCAACTTTCTGTTAAAAAAAAATAAAAATTGCTCAATTCAGGTACGTAAATAAATCTAAAAAAACTACTTAGCAAAATAATTACTAAACAAAACTACTTTGAAAAATAACAATTAAAGAAAACTACTTGGAAAAATAAAAAAACATTTACGAAATCGCCCACAGCGAAACCCTAATTGAACTTTCTTGGAAATATAAGGTTGGTGGGGAAAACGGCGGGACCTATTTCTAAAGAAAATGCCCGAAATCGGCCTAAAAAACAACGAACTACGGCAGACGAATATTCGCACTAAATGAAAATCGGACAACTTGGGATTATGGCAGCAGACCCTCGGACTTAAAGAAAATCGAACAACTTTCGGGCTATGGCGGACACACATTCGGACTAAAACCAATGACTATAGGTGTGATGTACACAAAAATTCCAGATTTTTAAAATTAGGCTCATTCGATTTCTTATTAAAATGGGTAATTAAAAAGTATGTTATAATTCTTATAAAATTCCATTTTCTCATATAATATTTGAGAAAAGCCAACTCTATGACAAATGGAATCAAAATAATCTAAATTAATTTTTTCGATATTTGAAATGAACACAATAAATTCAGCAGATGACTGATTTTAGAAAAAAAGTACAACGATATACACAGCGATGGTATGGGGTGACATGTTTCGAAGTCCCCAACTTCTCATCAGACCATTTCTCGGACACTTGGATAGGAACCCGAGAGCCTGCACCAAAGCCGCTGTTAGAGTACTCTCACAACTAAGCTATGGTGACCTGAAGCGTCGCGATGCATTTTCTCTAATGTGCAATTTTTACATTATTCCTTTTTTTACATTCTCTTGTACATATATTTTTATATGTTAACAGGCCTAAAAAAATACTCCACTTTCCTTGAGTTAATTATACGTCTTTGAATTCCTCCGATGATTAGCGACCACTTAGATAATTGGCAGTCCAACGCCCAACCAGCACAGTCCTATCGTTAGTATGATTTTGGTTGAGACTGACATCTGAGTGGTATAGCGTTCAGCGCGGTGGTCGTGCTGTGCATTTTGAGGAAACCATGCTGACGTTCGGCAGGCCACAACCTAGCGGTGTAGTAGGGGTCCAAGATCGTATCCAGCTCGGTATGACTCCCCAACGTTAGCTGGTTTGCCAGGCTTTAGTAGTGACACCACCTTTGCCTGCCTCCATTTTTCTGGAATGACAAAGGTGTTCATAGACAGATTGAGGACATTTATTAGTTACTTACTCCCTCATCACATCATGAACCTCTGTGGTGGTAGTGGTAATGAGCGCTTGACTACTTTCTCGTTTGTGCGCTCCCATGGTCTGATTTCCTTATGCACCAGGGGATGCGACACAAATTGTAGGCAAAAAACACTCGCGCACTGAATCTTATCACCGAAATCGATGGTTATTTCGTCATTATACTTAGTCTGATTGGACAAGGATTCGCCAGTTGACCATAATTTCCCAACAACAGCAGACAGATAGCAGGACCTTTGGTGCTCCTCCCACTTGACGTGTTTGTGTTGATCAACCAGCCATCCAATCTCCGCATTGAGATCCTTAGTTTGAGGACATGTAGGGTCCAAGCGTCGCACATTACTTTTCCCTGACGGAATGTATTCAGTTGAGGCTGAGAAACGCTATTTTCCCTTCTCATACGACAGACGGGGTGGGAAGAAAAGCTAAGGAGCTCTTAGTAACGTTAAGAAAACCAACCCAGTCAGCTTTGTTGAAATTAGTGTAGCTTCCGTTTTCATAGGTGACAAAGTCCGTGTGGCGATTGATTGAGAGGGTAGTCGATAAATGATCTGATGCAAGAGTCAGCATCAGCCGCCATTCAACTCAGCTTAACAGACCAGCCCTGACGATGGTAAGGTCTGGCGAGCTTGAACAATTTAGCAAGACTCTTGGGGGCTTGGGTACCAGAGGTCATCGTGTGCGTTAAAAGCTCCGAAGATTACACGATTATTGCCTCAGAGTAACGCACGAATGTCAGGACGATACTAATTTGGAGAGCAGGTGATAGGAGGCATTAATTATCTCAAGATCAACATCGCCTGACCGGACAACAATGCCTTGACGTTCCAAGCTGCTGTCCCTCAGGTGGACGATATCAAATATACGATATTGCACAGATTGGTCAGTGATGAAAGCAAGTCCACCCACAAGTCCTTCGCACGGTCACGCCGATGAATGTTCTAGCCGCCACAGGTTCGAAGATCTGATCAGGCACCAAGCTCTGTCTGCTGTAATGGAGCAATCTCTAACGGAGCAATTATGAAGCTCACTATTTCACTGGCCTTGCCAGTTCGGACGTTGCAGTTCAGCTGCAGCACAAGAAAGTGCAAAGGAGGAGAAACAGTCACGCTGGGAGTCAGGGACTGGTGTGTATGCCTAGATGGATGCGTGCATCGTCGCAATCTAGAGAACGAAGGAGCGGGACCACCCGAAAGAGGAGGCGAATCGGCATGAGTATTTAAATAGTACATATAAATAAATAAAGTCCACACACTTTCTAATATACAAACATATCTACAAATAGGATAGGTTGCATAAACTTTTGGTTGTTTCGCTTGTGCAATAAAAACAACGCAATTTTACAGATGATGGCCACTTTATTAATGCAAACGACTTAAAATTACTTAAATAATTAACTGAAAAGAATATTAGTTGCTGCATATGCAGCTAGCTCAAAACGACAACGATAATTCATATTTTAGAGTAAACAAAAGAAAATGAAATGTCAAATGAAAGTAGTGCCCAACGTCAGCTGTTTCACATTAAGTTGGCACATAGGTGGCACTGTGTTGGCGATCAGATTACTTCGCATAGATGGGCATGGTGTCGCCATTCAATCCGCTACAGTACTCTCCCTTTAGTGACTCGGTCACGATTTGGAAAAACGTACACGAAGGCGTCTTTCGTTCGGCTGAACATCCTGAGAACTTTCCGTAAGCGCAATGCTGTCGCTGTTCTCCGCTTTGGCAATATATTCTGGTTTAAGACGATCGGCTGATACTGCTATGTTTTTTTCCGTGGAGTTGGATGATAAAAACGCGATCTGATTCTCGGCTTACCACCTTATATGGTCCTGTGTATGGTGGTTCAAATGGCTTTTTAATTGCGTCCATCCGTAAAAGAACATGTGTGCAGTCACACACATTTTTTTGCTGAAACATTTTATTGTTGTTGTGATGTGCAACTGGTGTTGGTCGTATAGCGCGCATCTGCGCTCTAAGCTTGTCGATGAAAATGGTGGGGTCTAATGGTGTTTCGGTGTCTGCTAAAAACTCATTTGGAACACGTATCGTAGTACCATATAACATCTCAACCGTTGAAGCTTTAAGGTCGGCTTTATAACACGTTCTCAGACCAAGTAGTGCTACTGGTAAAAGTTTTGGCCAGGGAATTTGGGTGTTGCGCATTAATGCTGCTTTCAATGAACGATGCCAGCGCTCTATCATCCCATTGGACTGGGGATGGTAAGCTGTTGTATGTATGTGTTGGCCGCCAACAAGTTTGCTTAAGCTCTTAAACAACGAAGATTCAAATTGAGTGCCTTGATCTGTCGTGATTGTCTTTGGGCATCCAAACCTGTGATGTCTCTCAATGGTATTGCTTCGGGCCAACGAGAAAACCCATCGATCATCGTTAGACAGTATCGAAACCCTTGCGCATGTGGCATAACGATTATGTCCAAATGGACGTGGTCGAATCTGTTGTCAGGCATATCCATTTTTTGCGGTAATAATTTTTTGTGTCGAGGTATTTTCGCGCTTTGGCATGGGATCAGTGTTTAGCCCATTCGGTTATATCATTTTTCATGGACGGCCAAACGTACTTTTGTCGCGCCTGCTGACTTGTCGATCTCTCACTCGGATGTGATAACCCATGCATTGCTGAAAAAACTTTGTAGCGCAACTTCCGAGGAACTTAGGGTCGCACATGGCCAGTCGAGATGTCGCAGTAGATCGCACAGTTATCGAATTGGACTGATTGTAGCTTGAGTGATGTATCGCCACGCAAAATAGATTGTAAATCTTCGTCGTCTGCCTGCGATTTCTCGATGTCGGCAACCGTTATGGTCGAAGTCATTGAAATCGCCTCTAATCGCGAAAGAGCATCTGGCACGGTGTTTGTCGTTCTCTTAACATGCACAATTGTTGTAGAAAACTGAGATATAAAATCTAAGTGACGTAGTGATGCTTTCTCTAGCTTTTGCTGAAATGCATAGATCAGTGGTTTATGATCCGTTTTGATTATGAAATTGCGAGCTTCGAGAAAATGTTCGAAATGGCGAATTGCATTATAAACTGCAAGCAATTCTCGGTCATAGGTGCTGTAATTTTTCTCGGTGCTACTCAATTTCCGCGAAAAAAAACCTAGAGGCTGCCATGAATTGGTCACTTCTTGCTCGAGAACTGCACCAATTGCTACGTTTGATGCGTCACAAACAAGGGCTAACTTGGCATTGGGTGCTAGCTGAGCGAGAGTGGCTGCATTTACGACGCTTTGTTTTCAAGCTTCAAATGTATCGACTGCATCTTTTGTCCAAGGAACTTTTCGCTTATCATTTTTTTTAATGTTACGAATAAAGTCGCTCAACGGTGCTTGCATGTCTGAAGCGTGCGGTATACAGCGGCGATAATAGTTTAAGACACCCAAAAAGCGACCAAGTTCGCACAATGTTACCGGCTTTTTAAATTCAGCGATTGCCCGTACGTGGATGTCGGATGGTCTTATGCCGTCTTTGTAAATCACGTAGCTTAAAAAAGATACTTCAGATTGCCCAAATTGGCAATTGTTGACGTTGATCCGCAGAATGGACAGAACAACGCGAGGGTGCTCTTCATGCTCCTCTTGCGAATTAGACATGATGAGAATGTCATCAATGTAACAAAAAACAAAATCGATCTCCCTAATATTTCGTCCATCAATCTTTGAAATGTTTGTGTGGCATTTTTGAGGCCGAAGGGCATGAACAAATATTCAATTAAGCCGAATGGCGTGCAGACAGCGGTCTTCTTAATGTCTTCCTCGGCCATCGGTATTTGGTAGTATGCACGCACTAGGTCGAGGGTCGAAAAAACTGTACTACCATGAAGCTTGTTGGCAAAGTCATGAACGTGTGCAATGGGATAACGATCCGGGACTGTTACCGAGTTTAGGCTTCGATAATCGCCACACGCACGCCAACCACCGCATTTTTTTGCCACCATATGCATTGGGCTAGACCACGAACTTTTCGAAACCCTGCAAATGACTTGTTTAAGGAAAAGGTTAACTTCTGCCTTAGCTGTTTCGAGCCTTTCACCTGTGAGGCGACGCGGTCTACTGGCTACCGCGTTCCCAGAAGTTTCGATGTGATGTCGAACTGAAATAAAAAACTTTGCTGGTATCAAATTTTGTATTTGTCTTAGTGACATCAACAAACTCTTTAAGAGCATTGTTAAATTTGTTGGTTGCTTTAAGCGTCGATACGGCAAAAATATGTGTATTTGTGAGTACACCACTCGTTGCGAGGCCCGTTGTTGTATCGATGAGACGCTTGTTATTCAAATCAATTAGTAATTGAAAATGAGACAAAAAATCTGCGCCTATAATTGCAGTATGAACGTCAGCTATTGTAATAACCAGCTAAACGATCGCCGTAACCCTACATCGACTTCAATTGTTTGATTGCCGTAGGTTTGTATAACCGTCTGGTTCGCTGCATACAATTGCAACTCACCCTGTTTGATTTTACTGTTCTCTGCGGACCGTGGTAAAACAGACACCACTGACCCGAGTCAATAAGAAAGTTTATTTTGACATTTTATCGCAGACATATAAGCGCGTCTCATTTGCTTGATAGGTTTTGTTGCTTTTGATGTTGGCGCACATGTTTGATTGTTTAACGCTGCTAGCTTTGGGGTTGTTGCCAACCAGCGTAATTGACGACAGCCGTTTTAGTTTGACGACTTGTAGCGCGAGCAGTTGGGGCGACATTTCTTCGCGTTATCTCCAAACTTTGCGTGGAAAAAACATAAGGTCAGCACGACCTTTTTTGCTGAAATTTTTTTCTGCGCGCTGGCGTGAGTTACTTCGGCTTGTGCCATTTTTTAAAGATTTTAGTTCGCTGTTAATTTTACTCACCTTTGCGGAAAGTGATTTCAAGGCAGCACTCATTTCTTACAGGGACATTTTGTCAGACACCGACTTTCTCGAATTGTCTGGAGAGGTTTGCGTTGCCAAAATGCTGTTTGTGTTTGTTGCTACTGTCTCGAGCATCTTATCTACTATTTGCGCCAGTTTTTCGATGTCTTTCTCTTCCCAAACGCTCTGAACTGGTCGTATGGACTGTGGCATCTCTCCGATGAATAATGTGTGTATGATTGCCTCGCTACCGGGATCGGGAGCTAGTCGACGCATGTAGGATAAAATTTCGGTTGGTTTCATGCCTGCTGTACCACCTCCCTGTAGCAGTCGACATAATTTTGATTCGGCACTTTCAGCAAATTTGTCAAGAAGCCGCGTTTTTAACGCATCGTATTTATTTGCTTGTGGTGGCTTTGTTATGAGGTCTTCAACAAATAATGTTATCTTTTCTTCGAGATGTATGGTGACAAAATGGAACTTGTCGTCGTTTTGAACTTTGTACAACCGAAGTGATCGCTCTAGTTGAGCGAACCACAATTGCGGATTGCTTTTGTTAAATTTCGGTACAATCAGGTTGCCGTGCAGCCGTGTCAAGTCCCTTTGCACGTTTGGCTGTTGCTCGTACATCGTCTGAAGACGTTGGCACACCAATTCCAGCGTGCGTAACTTTTGGGCGAGTTCTTTTTCTGCCTCAGTCATCTTGATATCTATTTCTTTAGTCAACGAGCTCAAATAGTAACGGGAACTTTTCATGAAGCAGAACTGCCGTTATTGAAAAATGTGTTTCGTCATCAATTTTAGCGAGAATTGTGAAATTTTCGTGATTTAGCTCTGCCGAAGAAAATTGGTGCTATTCCCGCCGTCGCGGTCACCACTTTGGTTGTTTCGCTTGTGCAATAAAAACAACGCAATTTTACAGATGGCCGAAGGCCACTTTATTAATGCAAAAGACTTAAAATTACTTTAATAATTAATTGAAAAGAATATTAGTTGCTGCACATGCAGCTAGCTCAAAACGACAATGATAATTCATATTTTAGAGTAAACAAAAGAAAATGAAATGTCAAATGAAAGTAGTGCCCAACGTCAGCCGTTTCACATTAAGTTGGCACATAGGTGGCACTGTGTTGGCGATCAGATTACTTCGCATAGCTGGGTATGGTGTCGCCATTCAATCCACTTCAAACTTATCCTCACACACGCACACACACACACACTTTCTAATGTACAAACGCACATACATATCCGTAAATCAACCACATGCTAGACATTTATTGACACAGCTAGCATAGCATACATATCCGTAAATCAACCTCATGCTAGACATTTATTGACACAGCTAGCATAGCAATAGAAATGCACATTTATGCATTGAAGCAAGTAGATCAAATACTCGAAAGCAACAAAAATACAATAAAATAAAAGGTACTAACTGATTAAAATCAGTCCCTTCTTCAAATAAACAAGCATGCAAACATACACAATTAGTTTAGGAACACAGTTTAAAGAATTTGTATATAAACCTCTGTAAAATATTAAATAGGTCACCTCCAAATAGGAACAATAATATTGTTTGAATTTCCCCCCACCAGTGGTAAGGAAATAAACAATATAGTACAAATTAATGTATATTTGGTCCAAACGAGGGTGAAATTGAGCTCAGCTACAGCAAACAGTGTTTGCAAAAACAAAAAAAACCGTAGTAGTAACTAAACCTATACGCAATTTAATAGATTGAAATCCAAAAAATATCATCCTCTGTGAGAAGAGTTGGTTTTTGTAGTCTGAGCAGGTTGAAAATAAAGTGCAAATTTAAATAGTTGAAAACCACATAAAGTTGCTTTGTATTGAAATAAATAAAAATTTATATTGAAGTGAACAGTGATTACTTTATATTAAAATATTTTAATGTCTTTAGCTTGTTAAGTATTTTTTTTAAATGCATATTTCTCCAGTGCCACATTTAGTGTTTATTAGCACAAATATTTGCATTTCAGCTAAACTTTTGGTTGTGTTCCCCAGTGACGCCCACACTGGGATATTTATCTTAATATTAGTCAATGTTTTAAGATTATGAAGTGTCAATACCAGCTGCCACCGTGAGCCACTAATCATGTTTTGCGACAGATTTCCGATATGCATGTGTAAACTTTTGTGCGGCATTGTTGTTTGTTTATTTATGTTTTGTGTTGCTGTGTTATAGTTATGTATATAACGAAATGTGTTTGTTTTTTTTTCCATTGGCTTTTGATAGTGTTTTTTTCTTAATTTTATCCCATTATACGAGGAGTGTTCAAAACGTATCGGGAATTTTGAATTTTCGCTGGTTACGTATATTCGAATTTCGAATTTTTTGTGGCGTTATGTTGGTACTCACGTCTCTCACTTATGCCGACAAGCTCGGCCATTTTGAATGTTCAGTTAATTGTTGCCAGCTGCTTTGCTTGCACGTGTTTTGGATCGTCTTCGATTTTTACCTATTCAAACAAATGGATCAAAGAACCTGTATCAAATTTTGTGTGAAAAACGAAATTAAGTGCGCGGATGCATTCCGAATGTTGACTGTGGCATACGGAGAAGCTACCTTGGACCGAAGCAACGTTTATCGGTGGTACAAAATGTTCTCAGAAGGCCGAGAAGCTGTGCAAAGAAGAACAAAAATTGGCTTTTGCACCACGACAACGCCCCTGCTCACGCAGTTGCTTGTGCGCGACTTTTTGCCAAAAACAACACACTAATGATGCCGCCCCCCAGATCTGGCCCCCTCTGACTTTTTCTTGTTCCCTAAACTGAAGAGGCGCATGAAAGGACGACGTTACGCTTCTCTTGACGAGATAAAGACGGCATCGAAGGAGGAGCTGAACAAGATACAAAAAAATGATTTTTTTAAGTGCTTCGAAGATTGGAAAAACCGTTGGCACAAGTGTATAATATCTCATGGGGATTACTTTGAAGGGGACAAAATAGATATTCATGAATAAATAAATAATTTTTGAAAAAACACAAAATTCGCGATACTTTTTGAACACACCTCGTACAGTGCACAATGTACACTGTACATTAGGCCGGGTCGATTTGTGGGGAGGCAAAAAAATCGCTCATTGCTCTGTGAAAATCATATTCTAGGGATCAAAATAAGAAACTTTGCCGAAGGAACCACATCTCTAAAATGAATTTTGATATCCCCCAATTTGGGTCGAACTTTTGGGTAGGGGCAAATTTTGAAAAGTCCCACTTTACCCATTCAGAGTGCTCCAATCGAGTCCAAATGTATGACCGACCCCCACTAACTTTAGAGGCCCGACCCACCGATGCCAGTGGCATACCCCCGGTTTTGCACTTTACATGAAAAAATCAGCGAAATGCCTATGTTTTTTCTTTTTGGAGTTTATTTTTCTCTTTAGAAATTTATGTAGTCAGAACATATGTAAATGAAAAAATGAATTTAACTTAGTAATAGAAAAGAAATTAAAAAAAATTATTAGAAATTAGCGTTTTTACAACCCTTTTAAAACCAAGGCATCACTGTGATGCATTTGCATGTCGTTGTGAAGAACTCAAAGTGTGAAGTGCTAATTTCAGATAAAAAAATATTTCAAAAAAAATAATAAGTGAAGTGACCATTCCAAATCAAAAAGTTTGCAATAAATCCACCATCCTCTACACCGTAAGATGAAGCAACTACATCAACAACTATCAAAAACCATATACCCAAGCATGATGTTACTGTTTTTGGTGTGTCTACTGGTTTAACTGATCTTAATTTACCAACCCATCTGGATATCTTGAGATATTATTTTTACTTAAGCGAACGTGCTAAAACAGAACAAAAAAAGTTTTCCCATAAATCATTCACTATCCAAGTACAAGATAAGTTGATTGGAATTTGGGAAAAACTTGGTATGGAAATAATGCTGAAAAAAAGTGTATTTAATAAATTGAATAAATTGCTTGACAAGTTGACAAGTATCAAGAGCAAATCAAGAGAAGAAACAACACCCAACAATTAACAGAGTATGTAAAATCTCTGGAAACAATTTGAAGGCAGCTCCATGTGCATGCGGCTGGGTTCCTGAACGCCTCAAAGAGTTCATGCACGATCAACATAATCAGAGAAGACTAACAATGGATGCATTTATGATGGAAACTGAAGAGCAAGGAGCAACGTCTATGTCATCAATGCCAACATACCAAGATCCCGATGATTCAACATACGCACCGCCACCTTTCAAGAAGATATGGATAGAAGCACAAGTTCCCAATACACAGAGAGATACGATTGTTTTAACTTTGCCTTGGTATGTGACAGATTTGGTGTGCCTGACAGAGTAGCATCAGCATTGGGAACCGCTCTTTTGCAAGATTTTAAAATTAAAGATAAGCATGGGAAACCTCTCATCATGAATAAATCGAAAGTTCGCAGAGAAAAAGAGAAATGCAGACAAGAAGTGCTTCGCAAACGGTTAGATGATACCAATTTGTTAGCGTTTTCATTTGATGGCAGAAAAGATGATACTTTAACGATAGATAAAATTGATGAGAAGTATCATACTAGGATGGTAAGAGAACCTCATCTTGTTATTTTGAGAGAACCCAATTCTGAATTGATTGGTTACGTAAGACTGGAACATGAAACCGCTGAATACAAAACAACCAAATTAAATGGTTTTTTCAACGATAAAAATATATCATATATAATTAATTGGAATATGCACTGACGGTGAGGCAACAAACACTGGCCCACACGGTGGAATTATACGACGATTCGAATTGCTGTTAAAAAGACCATTGCATTGGTTCGTTTGCCTTCTACACTTTTGTTTGAAGCTTTGGATAAATCCACCAGCACTGGACCAAGATCGGCAACCGGAAAACTGAGCCGTCAAACCGAAACTTGTGAAACTCTTCCGGTAAGTTATTGCTATCACTCATTTATTATAATTGTCAACCATTTTTAATTATTTTATTATTATATATTTTCAGGTGGCGGACGGATTCCAGAAAATTGAGTTGCAAAATATGCCCCCTGCTGCAGAAAAAAATGAATTTTCCACCGATTCGAAGTACTTATACGACATGGCCCATGCAATTTCTAGCGGCGTGGTTCCGATGGATCTGGCTAACATCAAACCAGGAAAAATTGTACATTCTCGGTGGCTCACCAAGGCCGCTAGATTATTGCGATTATATGTGACAACGGAAAATCCAGATGCAAATTTAAGAATTCTGGTTGAATTTATAATTAAATGTTATGTGCCAATGTACTTCAATATCAAGTATTACAGCTGTGTCGTGTACAGCAGTGCATTATTTTTCAGGTTCATTGGTTGGTCACGATTTCTACAACCTCGTTTACGCAAAATTGTCAATCAAGTAATTAAAGATAATTCATATTATGCGCATTCGGAAAATATCTTGTTATCAATGTTGTTTGATGATAGGAAAGAAAAGCGCGACTGTGCCATCAAGAAAATTCTACGCTATCGAACCGATGTTGACGAGCCAATGGAACTTAGAGTTTATAAAAAACCAGATAGAAACTTTAATTGCACAAGTTATACGGAAATGATCAATTTGAATGATATAAATATCGTATTTGAACCACCATTCACGCGAAGCATTCCGTACGATACATTGAAAGAATATTTAAATCAAGATGATCCACCGTTTAATGATCCAAAAATTCCATCACACATACAAGGAACGGAACGACATGTTCAATTGCTAGCTAGCGTTTCCAAACGGGTTATACCGGAAAATGTAGAGGCTGTTATGGCGACGACATTAGAGAGCCGTGCGAAATTGCCCAGGCTTGAAAGTAAAAAAACTTCAAACAATAATCTTTTTTAATTTCTTTTCTATTAGTTACTAAGTTAAATTCATTTTTTCATTTACATATGTTCTGACTAAATAAATTTCTAAAGAGAAAAATAAACTCCAAAAAGAAAAACATAGGCATTTCGCTGATTTTTTCATGTAAAGTGCAAAACCGCCGATTTTTTGAAATGTTTGTATGGTGAACCCCCAGGGGGGTTCCAGGGGGTGTGCCACTGGAATCGGTGGGTCGGGCCTCCAAAGTTAGTGGGGGTCGGTCATACATTTGGACTCGATTGGAGCACTCTAAATGGGTCAAAGTGGTATTTTTCAAAATTTGCCCCTACCCAAAAGTTCGACCCAAATTGGGGGACATCAGAATTCGTTTTAGAGGTATGGTTCCTTCGGCAAAGTTTCTTATTTTGATCCATAGAATACGATTTTCACAGAGCAATGAGCGATTTTTAAATCGACCCGCCCTACTGTACATACAGTCGTTTTCTGCGATTTTCACAAATTTTGGCCTTAATAAAATTATTTAATCAAAGCTTGAGTAAAAACATGTGTCAAGGTCTAATACAACAACTATAAATTTTGTTTTAAAAATGTACACAAAATTAGAGGAAATTCAAAAAAATTTAATAAAATTTTGAATTTTTTTCCAGAATTTTTTGGGGTATGCAGTTTTGCAGCCCATTAAATTTTAGTATAATAAGGTGTTAATCTTTAGCTGATTTTTGACAATTTTTTTTCTTGAAGGCGTCTGCATTTTCCTTCATACAAATTTATGAACGCAATTTTTTTTGTATGAAAAAAAAATACTTTAGCTCGTCTGAGAAAAATTGCCAAAAATCAGGAAAATGTGTCACGAACTTAAGATTAACACATTATCATACTAAATTTTAATGGCCTGCAAAACTCTAAAAAATTCTGAAAATTATATGAAAAAAGTTGAAAGTTTTGCTAAAACTTCTTGGAATTTTCGCGAATTTTGCGTACATTTTTAAAGAAAATGTAGAGTTCTTGCAATAGAAACTGACACATGCTTTTGTCAAATAATTTTATTAAGGCCAAAATTGGTGAAAATCGCAGAAAACGACTGCATGTACACTTATGTCCGACACTATAAAATAAGTACCAAACATGCAAAATTTTACGTTCCCAGCATTTTGCAAAATTTATAGCCCAAACCCCATTCATCGAAACTATCGATTATATGGGAGCTATATGTTGTGTTAGTTAGTCCTATCTGGGTGATTTTCACTACACACATTACATCTATATATATAAAATTCAAATTATGTATGTATCTATAGATCGACTTGCGTCCTAAGCGTATAAACCGATCGTAACCAAATTTGAAACACGAACTGGATACCTTAGCGGGATGGTCATGGGCTAAAAAATATTTTGATATATATAGGGGGCGTGGCACCTCCCATACAAATGGAATTTTTAACAGTCCGTCTGTCTGGAAGTATTTACGTTAGACTAATGAAATTTGGGAAGGGGTTATATGAGGTTAATTATGAGATTATATTGCATATTTTTTATAGAAATGTGGGGTGAAACCCACGGGTATAAGCTAGTACGAGTATATAATAAGTATCAAACCTGCAAAATTTTACGCTCGTAGTTTTTTAATTTCTAGTTATAGGCCAAACCCCGTTTATCGGAATAATTTGGAGTTGTATGGAAGCTATGCGTTGTATTAGTTCGATCTTGCTGGTTCCGAGAAATGATTAATGATTTACAAAATGGCGGCCCCTTAGCAGATTTCAGCGAGCTATCTCAAAAACTGAGGGACAGGTTTGCGTTCAAACAGACAGACAGACAAACGGACAGACGGACATGGCTATATCGACTCAGCTTATCGCCCTGATCATTTCGGTATACTTATTGGTGGGTCTATCTCTTCTTCTTTTCATACTTACAAACATCAGACCAAAGTTATAATACCATTTCATGTTCATGAGGTATAAAAATAGTCTCTTTAATTGTCATCCCATGAGGAGAAGTATTTCAACGAGAAAATTAACAAGCTAATTCCCAGAAAATTTAATACAACTCTGAAAATTTTACATATTGAACATATTTATGATAGGAACACGGCAAGAGAATTTTTCAGTAACCCTGGCTTGTCTGGTGAAATAACAGGTCTTGATAGAGATGTAATTGAGAGATGTGCAATAATATTGCAAACTTTGTGTTCATGGTATAAGATAAATGTCGAGAAATTTAGGAAGTATGCTCTGGATACTGCTAAACAGCTGACAAAGCAGTATTCATGGTACTTCCTTCCACCTTCAGTCCATAAAATTTTAATTCACGGTCCTGATGTTATAGAACATGCACTGGTATCGATTTGAGAGCTCTCCGAAGAAGCTGCTGAGTCTAGGAACAAAGATATAAAAAGATTTTGACTCCACCACACGCGTAAAACTTCACGCGTTTCAACAAATACCGACTAGATTAATCGCTTACTCCCAAGTTCGTATCCTTTTATAACAAAACAGAGAAAATTACCATCTAAGCACAAATCAATTTTATTGAAATCTGTTTTTTATTTGCTGGATATTTTGAAATCGATCGCCATTTAATATTGTTTATTTATAATTTTTTTATTATTTTTTTTTTAATATGACTTTTATTGTTATGAATGTCTTATCTTATTCTTTAGCAAAACTTAATCACATTTGTTTACGCGACATCGGTAGCTACACGTCCGAATCCCAAAAACATAATATTCATTATACACATATTGCATGAATTGTACATAAAATAATACTCGTTATATGTTTCCCATTCTTATCGGCACCCGCCGGTGGAAGCAGAGGAAGAGGGAGGCCACCACTCCGATGGAAGGACCAAGTGGAGACCGATTTGCGATCTCGCGGTGTTTCCAATTGGCACCAGTTGGCGCAACGAAGAAATGACTGGCGAGCTATGTTGGACGGTCAAAATCGCCCAGGCGGTTAGATGACCATTTAAAGAAGAAGATATGTTTCCCATGAATTGTAAATAATTTCATTATAATGCATGTATTATATCACATAGTATCCTACGATTTGGGACGTGTGGCAACCCCGCGCAAAACACCCCAGCCGCATGTCCGACAGCTGTCATGTGGGCGGCCATCATTTTTGTTGTTATTGTTTGCACCGGCTTTTTTGCATACAAAAATATAAAATATACATTTTTCTTATTATTATTACACTTGCTGTAATTTTCTTTGCTCAAACGATTTTGTTAATATTAAGGCCATCTATTTTGCGATTAAGCAGTGGAATACATTGATTATAAAATTACGGAAAACAGCATTCAAAGCTTTAAAACCTGTTTTGATAACGAGGCTGGTGGAAAAGGAGCTTATACCACTGCATAAAGTGCTCTTTGCATTACTTGAAACCGAGAAGAAAACATACTTTCCAAATAACTATAAAGTCGTGAATTTAAGTGTTTTGTGGGTAAACAACCGATGTTGGAACAATATTTAGCGATCATTGGCAAGCAAAAACGGCAATTAGCCACACATCTGTGCACAAAGGCAACGAAATCCAACTATCTACCAGGACCGAACGTAGTTCAAGAATATATCCCGTCGCTGCCAACCAGAAAGGATTGGACCGAAAATCAACATCCCAACCATGACTATCACCCACATATCTCTCTTAATTAACTAATGGTCCTTCTGCCTCCCCTACGCATACTAAGCGCCTAGTGTATGCTGCAACTCTTGCAGGGCCCGAACTGCTTCCTGGATAAGGATTCGCCCCACCTTATTTATGTATGTGGCGGTGCGTAAGCCAGTTGCGCTGCATCGGATGGTGCGGTCGCCGACGCTGGTGGGTCGCGACGGTCGAGGTGCGATTGGAGAACGACCAGCCCACGGAGGATGCGGTTGAGGACGGCGACGCGGTATTGCTGCTCGACGGCGCGGCTCCTGGCGGCGTGGTGGCGGAGGTACTTCCGCTACGGGCGGTGCGACGTACGCGCGTTGGCGACCTCCGGTGTCCCGGTGAAGGAATGTGTGGTGGTGCTGGCCGCAGAACTGGCAGCTTTCTGTGGAGGTGCACTGGTTGGTGCGATGGGACAGCGCTAAGCAGTTGGTGCAATACTGATGTGCCCTAGCGACTAAGAAGTGCTGTTGCAGCTGCATGGCCGTGAATACAGGGCACATTAGCAGCGCGTGATGACGCATGCACAATAGGCATTTCCGGTAATCCGGGACGGGTTCGCTACGGCGCGGGCGGGCTGCGGGCAGGGTCACCTGCAATGCCAATGAGCGGCGTGGTGTTGGAACCGGAGGGCGTTGACGATCCATCTGTTGAAAAGAGAGTGTAATATATATGCATATTAGTTATACGCCTGGGATTAAGCATAGTTTTAGGGAGTGCCTAAGAGATTGCTTGGGTGTTTGCGATAGCACGAGCTTTGTGGACTGCATTAAGTTAGGGAGATGGGAGGGGGCACTGAGGGCTCTGGACACTCTCATATGACGGTAGAAAACATAATTTAGTGCAAGGTCTCGTCAGAATACCGTTCTGGGTGCAGACGTCTGCGACACGAATGTGTCCGTCTCGTCCTGGGTGTAGACTTTCTAATCGACTTAGTCGCCACTCGGTGGGAGGTAAGTTGTCTTCTTTAATGATGACTAGATCGCCAATTTTCGGAGGAGTTTGAGCATTTTTCCATCGGTAACGCTTTTGAAGGTCGGTGCGGTAATCAGTTTTCCAGCGTTTGCTGAACTGATGGTGCAGAAGTTTCAGTCATTCCCACCTGTTTATCAGAGAGAGACTTTCGTGATTTGGTTGGGGAAGCGAGAGCATTGGTGCTCCTCGAACAACATGACCTGGCGTAAGGGCGATGAGGTCATTCGGGTCCTGAGAAAGCTGGGAGATGGGACGAGAGTTAAGTACGGCCTCTATTCGGATTAATAAAGTCGATAACTCCTCGCACATAAAGCTGTGAGTTCCGCCGACCCTTTTAAAGTGGGTTTTAAAGCTTTTGACAGCGGATTCCCATAATCCGCCCATGTGAGGTGCGCCGGGGTGTATAAACTTCCAGTTGATTCCTTAGGGTGCATACTTCTGATACGAACGATACGAATTCCAATTCGGTAGCACGCTTTGCGACGATGAATGTTTTGCCGTTGTCGCTCATCATCTGGTTCGCTTATCCTCGGCGTCCTACGAATCGAATGAAGGCAGCAAGAAAAGCCTTGCTGGTGAGGTCTGAGCATAAATCTAGGTGGACCGCCTTGGTGGTAAAGCAGACAAAAAAGAACACGTAGTCCTTTACAAGGGTTTGAGATCGAAGCATGGAGGATTTTATTTGAAATGGTCTAGCGAAATCTACACCAGTCGTGGTGAAAAGGGAAGCGAATCGACATCGTTCGGGGGGCAAGGCTGCCATAATTTGTGATCGCGTTTGTTGTTTGTGAGTGGTGCAAACTTTGCACTGGAATATGCCCCTCTATATTCTACCAAGACGCTTGCTGTTGGGAGTATGATTTGGTTATCATTTTCAGCATGGAACGACTGTGCTTGGGAACTGTTGGACGTAGAGCGTTCTCCTTCCTGGGGTGCCGCCTGGCTGGCGTCCTGAAGCCTGGGATTGCTGGCTTCTATCGTGGCTACGTGGGATCTCGGT
Organism: Merzomyia westermanni; assembly: GCA_949987695.1. Lineage (NCBI taxonomy): Eukaryota > Metazoa > Arthropoda > Insecta > Diptera > Tephritidae > Merzomyia > Merzomyia westermanni. The sequence continues at coordinate 111,974,235 of OX465290.1, read as the reverse complement.
CTTTGAATTTTGGAACTGGCACTGGGGGCTGCTGTGTCGTGAAGGGTGGTGTTATGCCGGCCTTGGCAGTGCATGCACGTTGTCGTGCTTTGGCAGTCTTTTAGAACATGGGTTTGAGCTAAAGAATTCTCGCAAATATTGTTTTCTCGTACGAATTTTACCGCAAACAGCTTTGTAAAGTATGGGTGGACTGTTTGCATAATTTGCAGGTATAAAATCCTTTGTGTTCTGTGGCGTGAGATTTTGTTTGTGTAGGGGAGTTGTTGCTGTGGTTTTTGGGTTGAGCCTGCCTGAACTGGGGATTGTTCTGACTGGGGTGAGGCCCTGAGAAGTTTGTGGAGGGTGGATAATACCGGGTTTTGGCTGGTCGCCACTGATCCACCCGTTCCAATATCTCGTAGCGAGTAGTCAAACACTGCTTAATTTGGAACCAGTTCGGGAGGTCTCTTCTGGAGCTTAATTATTGCTCCCACAGGGCAACTGTATTTCTGGGAGTTTTGAGGTTACCAGATATATTAATATGGGATCCCAACTGGAGGTTTCGACTTGTTGTGTCGCTAGGATTTGGAGACAGTTGTTTACTGAGGATTGCAACCTCTGAATCTCATCGCTGTTTACCGATTGAATCGCTTTTAAATTCATGAGAATTCGGATTCGATTGTCGACCAGGACTCGCTTATTCTCATAACGCGACTTGAGAGCTTCCCATGCTAGGGCGAAATTGTCGTCGCTTAAAGGGAATTGTTCCACTATTTAACCTGCCTTTCCTTTAGTCTTATGTCTGAGGTAATACAGTTTTTGGGCACCGGAGAGTTTAGAGTGGTTGACATAGACCGCCGTGAACATGTCTCGGAAGGACGGCCATTGATCATAACCTCCATAAAATCTTTCTGCATCACATGGGGGGACTTTCAGGTTCATATGAGAGGACTCTTGGGGTGGTTGGGTTTGTGCTTGATGCGCGGGGTTACTTACTTCTTTAAGTTGGAGTTGGTCGCCTATTTGCGCTTTTGTCTCCTCATATGTTATGAGGTAGGATCGGTATTTACCGAAAGCGGCAGACTTAAAGTCCTTGGGGAGGTGCAGGTCATCAGTCTCTACTACCACGTCGCAGGCCACGACCACGACTCTTGACCAGAATACATCGATATTTTTATCTTTTAATTTAAGGGCTGCCTCGGTGTTATCTTGAATCGAGGTTGAGCGGAACCGAGTGCAGTAATCTGTAAAATTATACGTTTCGGAAATAAATTTATTCTCGGCTACGGTAGTCATTCTAAAAAAGGATTTACTTAATTTTATGGTGGCAGTTTTGGGAATTATTTGGAGACAGCTGCGTTTATTTACGAAAAAAACAATTTGATGGGGGATTTAGCAGTCTTGTACCCCGGTTCAGGGGATATTCGCCGTAAACTCTTTCGTATAAGCCGTGTTCACTTTATTTATATTTGTGTGATGGGTATAAGTGCCTGTACTTAAGGGCACGAGAGTGTCGGGGATAATGTATTACTTTCGGTTACTGAGTGTACGCAATAATACCGACAAATATTATATGTATGTAATTGGATATGCACTTTGAGACCAGAAATAACTATATTTTTTGTGTTGTGCCATGGTTGGACTGTCCCACTCTAGCGGATATGTATGAAATGTATATAAAAAATTATACCGCAAAGAACTCAATAAATTAATGTAGCACTGTATGTGTGCTCACCGTGTTTTCGTTTTTTATATAAATGTGTACCGCAAGGGATTTTAGTGTACAATATAACTCTGTGTGTGTGCGAAATTTCGCCTTAAGGTATTTAGGTATACCGAAGTATTAAAGTAATTTGGCAGGAAAAATTTGTTTTTGGAATAGAAATTCGGGATTATAATTTTATGTATTATTATAATGTATGGGCAGGGGCTGGTTTCTTCAATGGCGAAGAACGACCATGATCCTCGACCAGATGGTCAGGGGCGAAGTTAATCCATCGGGGTATCTTAATATCTGAGATTGGCTGCAGATTTCTTGAGAATTGCGTCCATTTTAAGAGACGGATTGGTTTGACCCGTTCAATCCAATCAGTCCCGTCCAACCACAATTCCTGCATCAGGATTTTTGCCTGTATCATGACTGGCATCAGCCAACATTAAAAACTTTTTTAATTAAAAAAAAAGTCGTACAATTTGTTTCTTAGATTTTTGTATGAATATGGTGAAAGTGAGTGGTATGGAGTGGTAGTGGGTCGGTATGGACTAATCACGCGCACCAATTTTATTACAAAATAATTCTCACATCTTTATAAAGCCATGACCAAAGTTTCACGTCGATATCTCTAATTGAAGTATTTTTGACCACCATCTGCATAGAAGTCCGACCAGTGTGTGCTGGCGAGGAGGACTGTTTCGAAAATGACCAGCACGGCAGAACAAAGATGCAGTTCGAAGAAATAATTCTGGGTTTTAATCAGTCTCTTTCTAGTGAAGTGACCCATGGAAACCCCAAAACATCCTATAGAAGATAGGATGAATAGCAACGAGAGAGCCAAGTAAATTAGATAGCTAAAGGCTTGGTTTTCATCGAAAAGCGGTGTCGCCACATTACGTCCGGCAAATAACGTTAACTTTTGTCATGAGCGGCACCGCTTTTTTGTAAACTTCAGTGAACTTATTTCCCATATTCTGGCGATTTCATTTGGTATATTTCGCGGGTTTTGTGAATATAAAATGTGTAAATAATTATTTTCAAAATATTGAAATATCCTTAATGTTTGTTTTGTAAAAGTATTTCAAGTATTTGATTGAATTTCACCGTTATGACAAGTACGGTGAGAAAAAACGTTGAAGAGAGTTTTCACTGTCATGACGGCGCACAGTGTAACTTTTGTCATTTTTAGGATGCCAAAATTAACACCAACCAATAGGGCAATTCATTTGAAATTTTGAAGTGTGGTTGCAGATACCTAAATCTGATTTGAGAGAAAAAAAATGGGCGTGATCCGCCCACTTTTTCTCCTTGCCCTCATATAAGGTGAATTTTCACGTAATCATATTTTCTACTTTAAAAGCATTTTCCAGTGCCAATATAAATTAAAATTGTTTGGATTTCTTAACTTTACCTTAGAGGCGATGATGTATATGCCGACAGAGCGTTGCAAACTTTGCCTTCAATCATGCACAACACAAACGTTGCTTTCACTAGTAAGTTCATGTTATCTGTTTGAATTGTTGTAGGACGAAGGCTGGAAATTTGGTCTTTGACAGATTGCACCTTCTTTGAAATGACATCTCGTGTTTCTTTTGTAAAAATTAATACTATCGGGCGTCAGTATCTCGTGGAAGAGGGAGCAGGATTACTCCAAACTATAACCTTTCGTTCGTCAACCATTGTATACATTTGAAGGAGTACCAGTGAAATGAAAAACAAGTGTCCGATTTGTTTTCTTTCGAAAATTGTCGCTTGTAACAGCTATAATTGCATTTAGTTCTTTAACCTCAGGAATAGAAAGCAAGACACAATCTTCGTAAGCTATCAATTAGGGATTGCAATTCAATTTCAGCATAGGTTTTCGTTACGGTTATTTTTTTAGGATAGTGTAAAACCTTTGATTCTTTTAAACAGTTATATGAAGGATATCATTTTCTGTTAACTTCTGAACTGTGCTGCCGGATCGGTGAGTATTCATGTGTCGAAAAATTTGAGTCAACTATCATCGCAATTGCTTGATCTGGTGACAAACATTTCTTATTTTCTTCCGATAGTCGGGACTTTTTGATTGCAGTGCCTCTTGATGGTGATGCTGTGAACAATTATTTTTGCAGAATTTCTTTTCCCTGATGATCGTAATTTCGATTCCGCTGCCATTAACAGTTGATCATAGTGGACATTGTTTATTATTTCCTTAGCTTTTCGTTTTTTTATAGGCATAGGTGACTCAAAGAAGTTTTTTGTTGGCCTTCCCGGCTTAGGAATATCACGAGAAGTGCATAGCTCAACATCAAGCATTTAATCTGTGAAATCCAGATTTTCTAATAACCATTGAGAGTTTTTCTCAATAGATTTACTTGTAGGTCGAAAATAACATGCCCATCTGTTACGAATATTGTAAGTTAGCTGGATGAGGTATTTTTTTAATTTTGAATGATAGACATCTCTTCCAATTATACTCAAAATATGGTTTAGTATGGCTTTTTTCGTTTCTCCATCTTTGCTTTTTAGCTAAACTTCAAAGAGTGCATTTCGTGATATAACCATAACTAATTGATGATATAGGAAAATTTGGTACAGTGCAGTTGGTTTTACTTCAATGCAGTCCGTCTTTGGTATAATTCATTTTTAGCTTTGTTCTCTATTTATATAGTCTTAGCCCAAGCGTTTTGTTATATCACTTGTCATAGAATAAGAAACTGGGTTTTTACGGGAAAATAATACCTGCTAATGCTTAACAAAAATATACTTACCCATTTCTTTGTTTTAAAAATCGACTTAAGATCTGAAACTCCGAGCGAGCTTTAGGTAGGCATTTATGTGATGTATATATGTATGTACGAGTATATTCCCGAAGCACTCAATTGCTTAGAAGTATCACCAATAATAGACGACCCTCAGGTAGGCGGCACAACTCGTTAACTATGGGAAAACTATGGGAAAACTCATATGACAAACAATGAAGGCTATTCAGTGCACAAGTTTCCTTTTTCTGGGTTTTTACCATTTCAGGTATAACTGTCTTGTTTTGGGATGTAGTATTGTAGACTTGAACTGAGGGCATTCCATTGTTAGGCCACTGTGCATTCATACGTGAGCGAGGGCATAGAGACCTTAAGTTGCCGATTACAACGAAAAAAATTTCGCAATGGTTTTTTTTTTTATCTGACACTATATGAAATTTCCTTTAATGTGTATGTATTCGGTCAATCAAATTGCGCCAAATCATGAAAGTTTTATTCTATTGAAAACGAAAAATTTTCTAAGCTTACCAAACTTTTAGTGGTTGTCTAAAACAAAAAAAAATGTTTTGAATGCCTACGTGGCTGAAACTTACCAATGCTGTTATAAACTACCCAAGTATGTTAAATAAAACAGTTTGAAGTCAAAACAGTTATCCAAAAATCCACCACGTGGCCATAAAGTTGGTCAAAAATTTTGGACTGTGAAATGATTTTTACACTTGTTTCAGTTATCCAAGTTTCATAATGCTTATCGTGGTGATCGTGGGTTTTTTTTACTTTGCTTTGTATACATTTTCTTAACAGTTGGTTATTAATCTGTTGCATGTCAAAAAAATTTTGAGATTGGAGAACATGGTGTTTTTGACTTTTGTCATCCTAAAAGTGAAAAAAGTTACACTGTGCGTAATATATTATGCTTGACGCTATATTATGTTACGCTGAACTTCACCGTCTTCTTAGTTTACACGTAATTCCTTTTACATAAAAGATGAACCCCAAACAGCGTATCCCTTTAGTTTGGAATTAGAAAAATTAAAGACTCCGACATTTCTTGGCGAGATAAAAGAATGGTGTAATTTTTACAATGAGTTCCAAGATATGGTTTATAAAAATTAGCAAATATCGAGCTCAGAAAAAATACTACGGCTTAACAGGGATATGATAACAAACGTATTATTTTCACTACACAGTGGTACTGAATAATGGATCAGCCACTCATAAATTGTGACAATGCTGAAACCGTAAGGCAATTGCTCGATACTACAAATTAGTGCCTTAGACAATAGTCACTAGTGTCACTAGTCACTGCCCCGACCGAATGTAATGAAGTACAAGATGACTCGCAGCCAGTCGATGGCGTGAATTAGCAACGAACTGATCCGAAACGCAAAGCTGAATGTGGATATTTTTAAATCGAAAATATGTAAACCATATTTAAGTTCTAATAAAATCCCTGCAAAAAATACGACTAGTCTAGCATGGATCTGGGATGAGTCGCAACCCTGCAAAAAATCTGATTAGTCTAGCATGGATCGCGGATAAGTTGCAAAGGAACATGCGACAATACCAGTTTTGATCTCTTTGTATGGGTTGGAGGGATCCCGTTTGTTTGAGCATGTCCTATGAAGAGACTAATTGCTCCCTTTCATGCCCAAAGGGCATCACGAGGTCTCTTGACAACCTCAGAAGTGAGACGCAATCCACTTTCATAAAATAATATTTGAAATACAATGGAAAGTAAAACTAATAAATGCATACGCTAGAAAAAAATTTACCATTCAGTCGCGATTGTGCACATATGTGCTTAAAAGAATACTGATAAATATTGTTGACAACAAAAAGAAGTGAGCACTGTAAAATAAAAGTTACATTTCTTTAATTCAACATTTAATAAAATTTAAGATCCCGCTAGTTCGAATCGTTGAAACCGGGGCTCCTCTACACTTACTTTTTAGTTTAGCGTTACTGTGAAAAAAAAAACATCGTTCTTACTCGGGTGATTTCTCTCAGCACGACGAAGCTGAAGGAAATTCGCCAAAAACGTCATTCGTTTCATCCTATGCATAGTAAACACAAAATTCGCAAAACAACATTCGTATTTTCTCGTTGAACGTCGATGTTTCTCAGCACGAATAGCCTGAACAGGAGTCGCATAAACTTCACTCGTTTCTTTGTTTTATTGCGCGGTGTATTAGTTCTTTATTAATCATTTTCGTTATATACACCAAATGTGCAAAGATGCGGGACTTCCAAGTAGTGGTAATAAAAACACACTGTACTATTTTTATGTATTTTTGGTTTAAGCATGTAACTAATTTTATTTGTACATACAATAATTGTTACCCACTGTACTTATTTTCGTGCGTAGCTTTATGTAAAATATTCTTTCCGGTCGTTTGTACTCTGAGATAGGAGATTTTCCAATTGCATTGCCTGCATATAATATGTATTTATGTATGTTGACTAAGTAGAGAACTGAAGGTTCAGTTAACAACAACAATAACAACTAAGTAGTGAACAATTGATGCTAGAGAAACTTTGGTTTCGTGAAGTTACTCGATTACTCACCTATAAAAGGAGAAGCGCCTGAGCAAACTTCCTAATTGCTTTTGGCGGTGCATGGAGGTGAGTTGTCATATTTTGGTTATGTATATTTTTATATTTTATGTACATACATTGGTATATGCTGCAATGTCATAGATGGGCAGTGATACACCGGCTTCTTGACATTGTAGCTGAAATACATATTAATGTATGTATGTAAATTAACTATTTTTACATATAGTGCAAGTATGAGCTGTGATGTTATAGACAAACAGTGTCACACCGGCTTCTTAACATCTTAGCTGAGTACATACAGTACATACATATGAACTAGAGCGGGTCAAATTTTTTTTCCATCAGGAGTATAGCAGAAACGTAATCTACAGATGATTCTCAGAAAAATTGCTGAAGACACCACAGCTCTAAGTCCGATTTCGAGTCCCCCACTTTTGTATAATAGATATTTTGCCATATGAATGTAGGGTTTGGCCAAAAAATCTTCATAGCTTCTGATAGAATTATAGGAAAAATATCATATTCGGCTTACTTAAAATGAACTTTTAACTACTATATTATCATTTCTAACAAATTTCTTGTGGAAAATTTTTTTTTCTTTACAGCTAAAATAAGTTCAGAACATTTCCAACAACTTTAATTCAGACAGCAAAATTTTTGTATTTAAATTTAAAATGGATAAACCAAATCCTTCTACATCATCTGAATCCACTTTATCACATATACTTGAACACGATATTATTGCATTTGGTTTATCAAGTGAATTAAATAATCTGAATTTACCGTCTAGTTGTGACATTTTAAGATTTAATTTTTTTAATGATCATACTAAAATTCAAAGTAAAATGTTTCGCATAAAAATCTAACTCCTCATGTAATGGATAAATTGGTTGAAATTTGGAATAAATTGAAAATTCAACTAATTGATAGACGTAGTATGCTAAACAAACTAATTGTTTTAATTAAAAAATATCACGAAAGCATTAAACACAGAAAAAAAGTTCAGGAATTTACAGCATTCGTACAATGAACAAATGAATTATTTTACATTGAAAAATGTATATGCAAGTTAAAAACAACAGAATGCTCATGTGGTTTAATTCCAACCCATTTAAAAGAATTTATGATGGACCAACATAATGATAGAAAATTCACAATACCTGAATATATGGATGACATTGTAGAAGAAACACCTACAACTATACCAAAAATGCCAACAGTTAGTGATGATCCAACATACGAACCACTTGGAACAGATATGGAAACAGGTGAAGCGCAAATTGCAAATGAAGCAGTTGCAGAAGTATATGTTACAATGAAACGAGGACATTATACTCAACGATACAATGCTACAAAATTTTGCTATGATGTGTGAAATATTCGGTGTTTCAGATAGAGTTGCTTCATGTTTAGCAACAGCCCTTTTCGAAGATATAAATTTTCGAGATGTTCGTGGTGAACTTGTCATAATGGATAAATCTAAAGTTGCAAGAGAAAAAATTAAAGCCAGAGATGAAGTGCTTCGTAAACGATACATAGATTCCAAAATAACTGCATTTTCTCTCGATGGTAGAAAAAATGATTCATTAACTAGAGAGAAAATTAATGAGAAATTTCATACAAATATGGTAAATGAACCCCATTTAGTTGTTCTAAAAGAGCCTAATGCTGAATTACTTGGATATGTTAATGTGAAGAAGAAAATGCAAAACACAAATTAAAAAAATTAAATGAATTCTTCAATAGCAAAAAACTGTCAATAGATCAATTAATTGGCATATGCAGCGATGGAGAACCAGCTAATACTGGAATGGGAAATGGTGTTATAAGACTTTTTGAAAAGCATTTAAATAGACAACTGCACTGGTTTATATGTTGGCTTCATTTCAATGAATTACCATTATGTCATTTATTCAGAGCATTAAATAAAACAGTCACGATATATTCAAAGACATTCAAAACTGTGAATATTTTCAGGTATGCATTTGTTAAAATTATTTTATAAGATTTTTTTAAACAAATTAAAAAAGGAAAATTATACTAATTTCAATTGATTTAAGAAATTTATTCTTCAGGTAGTAAGTGATTTTGAACCAATAGCATTGGAAAATATGTCTGGTATGATCAGTGATGAACAAGAACCAGAATTATCACAGATGTTAAATATTTATATCAAATGGCCAAAGCAATTTCAAATGGTGCTCTTTCAGTTGATTTAGCTAACAAAAAACCAGGACCAGTTGTACATTCTCGATGGCTAACCAAAGCAAGCAGGGTATTACGTCTATATACAACAACTAATACACCATCGGAAAATTTGAAAACTCTAGCAGTTTATATTATTAGAATTTATGTGCCAATGTATTTCAATGTAAAATACTATAATTCTGTTGGATACGGCAGTGTACTTTTATCAAAGTTTATTCGTTGGACACGATACCTACCACGTAATTTACTTAACATTGTAGATGGTGTAATCCAAAATAGTTCATATTACGCTCATCCAGAAAACATTTTATTAACAATGTTATTTGATGATAGAAAAGCCATACGGGATAGAGCTATCAAAACAATTTTATATTATCGAGAAAAAATACTTAATCCAACTAAACTCAGAGTTTAAAAAAATATAATATCAATTTTAATGCTTCAGATTATACTGATATGATGGATCTGAATGACGATAATTTACTATCTGAACCGGTTTTTACAAGAAATATTCCATACGATCACTTGGTACAATTCTTAGATTATGATGAGCCAACACTAGATGATCCTGATATTCCAATGCATATACAAGGAACAGAAAGATGTGTGCAGTTGTTAACATCTGTTTCTAAACGTGTTATAGAAAAAAAACGTGAAGGTGTTATGGCTGTAACAGAAAGTCGTGAAAAACAACTACGAATGAAGAGCAGAAGAGATTTTAAAAAATAATAACTAAACATTACTTTTATTTTGAAAAATTCGTTAAAATGGTTAATTCTAAGTAAAAAAATATATTTTTGAAAAAATAACATTAAAACTATAAAAATTGTGTTTTTTGCTTATTTTTGAAAATGTAGGTTTTTTTTTGAAATTTTTTTTTTACTAAAACGAATTCGAAAAAAGAAAAACTGTCTGAATGAAAGTTGTTGGAAATGTTCTAAACTTATTTCAGCTGTAAAGAAAAAAAAATTTTCATAAGAAATTTGTTAAAAATGATAATATAGTAGTCAAAAGTTCATTTTAGGCTAATTTCTCATAATTTGAGCCTGATATCTCTACTAAAATTCAAAAACACTATAGATATTAATACAGATTCCAAAATGTTAGCCCATAGCCCTATCAGAAGCTATGAAGATTTTTTGGCAAAATATCTATTTTGCAAAAGTGGGGGACTCGAAACCGGACTTAGAGCTATGGTGTCTTCAGCAATTTTTCTTAGAATCATCTGTAGATTACGTTTTTGCTATACTCCTGATGAAAAAAAAATCCATCCATACAATTTGACCCGCTCTAATATGTAAGTTAACACTTTTATTAATTATAAATCGAAAAAAAATGTTTTATGGTCGCAACGACCTTTATTGGGTATCAAGCTAAGACTAAAGTTTACTATTTATTTTACTTAAAAGGTAACCCAATTGCACTGGCCAATTCTTGCTTTGTTGTTGCGAATTCCCTGAATTCGCTTTTTGGGCTGCGCGTGTTGGGCTTCCGCTCCCACCGAAAAATAAGCTTTTGCGCTGACGGTGCGTCTGACTTTTTGTGGGAAATATTGTGCAACCAAAGCTGCGCTTCCGTTGTGCTTATTTCTTATTGCTGATTGCTAATTATTCTGCTTAGCAATTGTTAACATTTGCTATGTTGTTGTCGTTGTATTAACGACAAAAACACTCCCCGAAGGTTTTGGGGGGTGCTGTCGAACTGACAGTCTTTGCCCGGCTATGAATCCGGTACGCTCCGGTACTCCCTTGCGGTACTGCCCGACTGTCGTGGTAGCGATTTGGTATGACCAGTGGAACCTTTTAGGTCATGTCACCCCTCCTTCCGTAAGGAAGGAGAGATGGGTAATGAGAGGTGAGAGGCATCATATCCGTAGATCAACCATCGAGTTGCACGTCATTACCTTTGTGCATATTAGTCGCCTCTTACGACCGATATGCCTACCTCGGGCATATTCTAAACCCCTAACCCGCAGGGGACATTTGCCATGTTAACCGGCTGCGAATAATGACAATCACACTACCACTAGCGCAGTTCGTTGTGGGTTTTGTCGCAGGAGACGGCACACTTCTGAAACATGCTTTAAAAAGAAGAATGAAGAGACATATGCTGCCAATATAGCGCAAGCTCCAGGAGTAACTCGTGCTAACTGCTCGAATTGCAGAAGCAAACCAAGCACAACATCTGGTTATGTAAATTTTAATTCGCTTTCAACGTCTATTGGTGGGGACATTCCCGTTGTAGATGTTAAGATTTTTGGAATTACTGGTCAAGTCTACGAGTATTTTGATTCTGGTGCAAGAACAAATGTGGCAAGTTCAAATCTGAAGCGTGTCATGGACTATAAGCGCTGCCTATATAAAAACGTCAACTGCGAATAACAAAACATGTAAGATCAGTATAGGTACTCGTTGTCTAGATATTCCATTTATAATCTTACCAAAAGCGACAGGTAATACAACCCTGAGAGGCGCCGATTTTATGGAGAAAGAAGACATCGTTATGAATATGGGACAAAGATATTGGTATTTCGATGATGAACCGACGAAACATTTTTAATTTTGCGGAAGCATTGCTTGAACATTATCGAGCGGAAAGTCGTACCCGCAAACTTTCCTAAACGTAAGCCCTAAGAAGCACCAATTCGCGAAATCGAAAAAAACAAAAGTTTATATGTCTGAGTTCGAATACCATGGGCCAGATGTTCCAAACGACTATTCTCCGCACACAACCCAAAGTATATTTCGAGACGCTATTCCTCTGGGTATGGTAACCCCGAAACGGCATGAAGGTGAAGGTTCTTTTAAGGGTGTAGTATATAATCCTTCCTCCACAGACTTGTTTTCGATAGACTTCAAATATGTTTTTTAATATTTAAAACACCCTGCGGGTTAGGGGTTTAGAATATGCCCGAGGAAGGCGTACCGGTCGTAAGAGGCGACTAATATACACAAAGGTAATGACGTGCAACTCGATGGTTGATCTACGGATATGATGCCTCTCACCTCTCATTACCCATCTTATCCTTCCTAACGGAAGGAGGGATGACATGACCCAAAAGGTTTCACTGGTCATAAATCGCTTCCATGACAGTCGGGCAGTACCGGAACGTACCGGGTTAATATCCGGGCAAAGACTATCAGTTCGACAGCACCCCCCAAAACCTTCGGCGAGTGTTTTTGTCGTTACCACAAGAACAACAACAACAGTGTTGAACTCCTCAGAGGTGAATTTTTGGGCTCCGGAAATTTTCGTGAAGTGATTTTCGAAGTCTGCTTCCCATATGAGGAGCATGAGAAGCCGTGGATGGCATATTTATTTGCGATGTCTTCGGCGGTTTCCTTGAGAAATGTAGAGAATTCTCTTTAAAGGCGTCGTTGAGCCCCTACGAACGGCTTTCCATTGTCGGACATAATTTTGGAGGATGTGCCTAGGCGGCCAGTAAACGAGCAAAGGCTGATTTAAATGCTTCCGTGGTGAGATCTGAGCAGACTTCAAGATGTATGGCTTTGGTGGAAAAGCAAACGAAAACACACACATATGTTTTAGCGTAAGATGCGCGTCGGATAGTGGATGTTTTCACGAGGAAGGGTCCTGCAAAATCTACTCCAGTTGTGTGAAAGGGTAGTAAGTAAGTTACACGTTCTGGGGGGAGGGCTGCCATCATCTGCGATCTCATTTGGTGATTGTAGATGGTGCATTTCTTGCAGTGGAATATGCATTTGTTCACCTTCGGCTTGAGCCGGGGGATATAGTATTTCTGCTGTACCATGGGGATCATTAGCTGTTTCCCAGCGCGTAGGAGTGTGGAGTGGAGGAAATCCAAAATAAGAGCACATTCCGGAATTCGTCTGGTATAATGATAGGGTGACGCTCATTGTAGTTAAGGGTTGCGTACGAGAGACGTCCATTGACCCGTAGTATACCCATTTTGTCCAAGGAAGGATTGATAGAGAGTAACGAGCTTCTTTTATCTATTGGGTTTGAAGCTTCGCGTGCTGCGATGTCTTCCCCATAATGCTTTCGTTGAGCATTTGTAATGAATTGCACTTTCGCTTGGTGCATCTCTTTGTGGGTGAGAGTACGAGTGGAAGGAATAGGGAGTTTCCTTGCTTTTCTGAGGCCTCTAAGGGCTTTAGAAAAAGGGGAGAAATAATCCAAGAAATTTTCGCTTTCGAGAGTGTTGAGGGCTTCTATGCGCCTTTGTTATGGGGGTGAGTTGTTGTGAGCAATATGTTTAGGCTAATATGTAGAAGAGTTTGTAAGTCACGTGGGGCCGTTCCACGAGTGCCCATATCAGCTGAATTCTCGTCGCTGGCTACATGTCGCCAAGTTGTGTTACTGACATTGCCGAGTATCTAGGATAAGCGGTTTGCTACATATGTTTTCTAAGTATGTGGTGGCTTTTCGAGCCAAGCCAGCACTATGGAAGAGTCTGGCCACAGAGTTAAGTTGCTCGCCGTGAGTTGAAGTGAAGTTCGTATGTGTTTCACCAATTTGGAGAGGAGTACTGCCCAGCAGAGCTCTAATAGGGGGAGACTTACTGTTAGTAAGGGTGCGACCTTACTCTTTGCCACGAGTAAATGAGAGGAAATAGTTATTTCTGTGTTGAACTCTTAAATAGACGCACGCACAATATGCCTGTTCAGAGGCGTCGGGTTCATTGGGAGTGAACCGGACCCACAGTGGGATTTTCATCTTTCCAATTGCAGAAAGATTCTCCATAAAAGATTTCCATTTGAGAAGTGAATCGGGTTTGAAGTGCTCATCCCAATTCGTCACTTCCATTCAGAGCTGTTGAAGGAGTCTTCGCTACTATCATTATAGGCGATAGCCAGCCTGCCTGGTCGAAAAGTTTCGCGACGCACGACAGAATATGTCGCTTGGTTGCTGAGGTTGCGTCTGGTATGGGGTCGTACGAATACCAGAAGGAGTCGTCGAGAGTGTTTTAGAAAATCAGCATCGAGAAGGTCAGACTTAGGGATTGATTCCAATATTTTTTAGAAGTTCGCTGTGATTCTTTTGAGTGAAAGACCTACTGACTTTAGCGCTTCGATCAGCTGAGTCATGGTATCTCGAGTGGACTGTATGTTGTGTCCGCCTGAGAGGATATCGTCCAGGTAGGTCTGGAGAGGGACGTTATTGGCGAGGGGAGTTGAACTTTGCAGTCTGCTGCTAGTTGTTGCAGGGTGTGAGTCGCCAAGTAGGAGGCACAGTTAACACCAAAAGTTACTGTCTTTAATTCAAAATCTTCTACTGGGCCTTGGGGAGATTGGCGAAAGAGTATTCGTTGAAAGTCTTGATTTTCTTTGTGGACATATATTTGGCGATAAATTTTTTCAATGTCTCCGTTAAATACATATTTGTAGAGTCGCCATTTCAGTATGACAACGATTAGATCATTTTGTAAGACCTGTATGAAGCACTTCTGTGAGTGAGACGCCGCTGAGATTGTTTTGATGCGTTGAGAACTACTCTGGTTTTTTCTCAATGCTGAGGTATTGTTGCTGAGCAGAAGGTCGAGAGTGCTCTAACGTTATTGAGCTGGGAAACGAATCTTTAAATGGGAGCTTTACTGCGTAGCGACCATCATTTCTCCGGAATGTGGTGTCTTTGTAGGGTTCTTCGCATATCAGCTCGTCGTCTTTGAGAGAGGAAGCCGATGGTACTTCATCTTATTCCCAAAACCTTTTGAGAAGGTCTTCCAGTGAGTTTCTGATACTTGAGTTAAGAATGTGAAGATCTGTTCCGTAAGTGGCCGGCTTAATATCCACCAAAAGACTGTGTTCTGGACTATTAAGCTTCCAGCTACATTGGTCTTCAGGCCCGGAATCAGTATTTGAGGGAGTATGTTGCTACCTATTACCATGTCGATTTTGGCAGGTGCGAAGCAGTTTGGGTTTGCTAGAGAGAGTTTTCAGTACTCTTTCAGATCTATGTATGTTATTTTAGACGTTGGCAAAAATTGCGTCAGTTGTGGGAATATTATTGCGTGAGTTTGCGATTTGTATATTGGGATCTGGAGAACATATGGTGATTGAGCACACCTTATTTGCTCTCTGAACGGTCCCCCAATTCCGCCCATTCCCAATTTTTCGTAATTGGATTTTTGAACGGGAAGACCAAGTTACTTTTGTATGCGAGAGGTTACAAAAGTTTTTTGGGATCCTTGGCGCGTATTTTAAAGGTTTCTTCTTTGTGGGAGAAGGGAATATTTGCTGTTGGTAGCAAGGTTCGCTCTCTACTACTCGAGAAGTGTGAGAGTATATTCTCCGAATTATTTTAAGTTGAGGTGTTTGAGTTCATCGATGCCGTCTGTTGTGAAGTACAGGACCATTCTTCATCGATTGTCACGTGAGATGTGATGAGATTTTTTTTTGGGTTTATAGCTGTTTGGCGTTTGGTTGTTGGCTAAGTAGTGTAGGAGTGAGTGGTGTCGCTTTTGGCAGTAAACGCAAGTGAAACGGCTTCCGCATTATCTCTCTGAGTGGGAGTGCAACGAATGAATTATGTTCCTTTAGTGAACCGAGTTACTGGTAGGACTGTATGCGGTAAGGCGTTCAACCACTTCATAAAGAGCAGTCAGGAACTGGTTCAATTCGGACCAAAGAGTAATTCCTTGCGAAGGACCTTGTGTAAGCTTTATGTAGGGCGATTATTTTTTTTTTTTTTAGTATTAAGTTATTCAGTTCTGTAGGCGACAATAGCGGTTAGTTTAGCGGACTAATGGTTTTGAAGCGGCCCATTACATAGCATTGGGCCGCTTACTTTTTTTCTTATGCACTATATGTGTAAATTCATGGGTACAGGGTGCACGCGAAAAATGTAAGTAATTTATATAATTTAAAAGGTAAGTATTTATATATGTACATGTACTTGTAACGACAGCCTTCCACCAGACTGGCTTTAATGAATGGTAACATGTAGCTATGTCAGCATAAGAACCAAAGGTATCTGATCTGTTGCCATGTTGTATGAATGTGTGTGTGCGTAGGTGTGAGTACGCGAATGACGAATATCTAGTTGCGCGCATGTGAGAATGGTTTCCCGAATTAGTTACTTTCTCCGCCACGGCTAAGGGCATAAAAGGGCCCAGAAGTAGTCTACGGGCCAAAGTTGCGTTAAAACTGTGCCCTGTGAAAAATAAAAAGAAGTGCTAAGTAGCGTTTCATAAGTTCTTTTAGTGATATAAGGAAAAAGTTTGTTATGAAGTGCGCGGATTTTAAAACCGTAAAAATTAAAACGATCCGCCGGAAATTGTAAGGACAAGCGAAATTAGAGGACCCCGCTACCACCATTGTTTCAATCACAACACCGGATAACTGGACAAACCGGGTAAGTAAGCCACTACTACGCAATTACCCTCCTGGCATGCCCCTTGCGAGATCAGCTTTTTTATGGCTAATCTCCCAGGCAAGCCAAACAACAAAATTGCATGCAAGTATATGCTTGGGCACACAGATTGTGTGTATGTGTGTCTAGGATCATGCAAACATGAAACTATCTAAATACCCTCCGACAATCCTTTTTTTCTTTTTTTTTAAACTTGCATTATGCTTCAACTTCAGGTCACAACGCTCTTGAGAAGACCCGCAGGGCACACATCGGTACCTGGCAGCACAACGCCCAGAGACAACAGCAGAGTCAGGTAAACAACGATTAAGACTTGCAACAACAAGACACAGCATATGCGCCCACGACATTCACAGCACAGCAAAAAAAAAAAAAACACAAGCTACAGGATGGACAAAGCTCAAGTCTCAGATACACCGGCAAGAATCGATTGCACCAAGGCCGGAAACAACAACAACCAGAAAACCAACGCAACATTACGATACCACGGACACAATTTTTGTTGGGAAGGACAACCACTAGCACGCACCGTAGGGATCAACCTGGAGACAACACATACTTCATGCTACACAACGTATGCTAAAAATTAGAGGAAAGCGCAGCACTAGAACCAAGACGAGGAGGAGCCATCGCATTACATTCTTTTTGTTTTTCTTTACTTAATTTTAGTACCACTTTTTGTATACGCAGGTTTTGCTTTGCACTTGGGCATTACAGTTTAAAGGCAGAATAGGGAATTAGTTCTCTTTGAAGTAGTATCTTCCAAACGAAGGGTAAAATCTGTGGGCATATTAGTTCAGGGCGGAGATGTTTAGGGATATACGCGTTTATCCGCATATTTTCTGGCACAAAATTTTAATTGTTGCACCATATTTTTTGGGTTCTGTTTCCTTTTGTTTTCCTTTAATATTAAATTTTTTTGTAACAGTTTTCTTTGGAGAGTTTCACGTTCTCTCAGTACACTTCTGTACATCGGAGTTCTTACTCCCACATGTGCGGAAGTACTCACGTTTTTTATTACTTTGCTTTATTGGCAACTTGATGCATAAAACTTAGTTTAACATTTTTTTTTTTTTTTCATTGAATTACTTATATATTCTTTTATTAGTTTGTTCCATTTATGCATACATACATACATAGGCATATATAGCTTTAGTCAGGTTTTTTTTGCTACAAATGAAGCACTAATTTATTTCACCTATACTGATAAAATAGCCGTAAAAAAGGAAGTTGGCTTTAGCAGAAATTTATTATTTAATATAAAAATAAAAAAATTTTGGTGTAGGTGCGCGCCAGGTAAGGTAAAGGTGAGTAGTGGGGAAATGGACTAAGGAATGACAGATAGACAGACTTAAGTCAGGTTTGGGGGCACTGTAAGGAATTAGGAGTCAGCACAGTGCCCATGGTTTCGCGCAAGCTGCGCGGAAGAGGGTGGGAGGACTCCACCTGACAGGACAGGCCTATCATAGTTCTTTTTCCGTTTTGTTCTTTACTATACCCCTTTTTCTATCTCCTCTCAATTATTTTTAATCCATGCAGGTATGAACCCCTTTTTGTTCATGTAACTGTAGGTAAGGGTGGTGAAAAGTACCCTACCCCAAGTCGACGAGCCAGCCTGGGATGCAAGCATACCTGCTTGTCACCACTCCTCACCAAACAGACTACCAGCTACGTAACATACTATAAAGGGTAGGTAATCAAGTTTTAGGATTTTGTTTTTGATTTATATTTCAACAAAATGTTTAAAATTATTCTTAAAATTTTTGTCTGAAAATTTAAATTGAATTTCTTTGTATAAGAATTAATAAATAAAATATTTTATCATATTTAAAAGAACAAATTAGTTAATTTAAATGATGGATAAACAACTAAACTGATATACAAGATGAAGGTGCTACGCAGAAAGCTGCCGTGTGAGCTGCTTGCTGGCGCCGGGAGGCGTGAGTGGCAGCGGGAGTTGCACAATACTTGTTGAGCAGTATTAGTTCTGCTAGTCCTGGGGACTGTATTTGGAACATGTGACGGACTAATCTCGGATTATGATGTAAAATTGTTTCAAGTCAATCGTAATATTGTATATCTGTGTCAGCGTGAATTTGCCTGAGCGTTTTATCTCGTCTCTGTCTGATATTCAAGAGTCCCAAAGGCTTGGTATACAATCTTTGATGGAAACTTTTGATAATAAGTTCAAGGATTTGTTGGCGGAAGTGGAAGCATAATGGTAAATTGAATGGAAACAACAAATCCATTGGTGTTAACTCTTCGAAATTACTGAGGTGCCTGTATTTACTGTTTGTAATGAAGACAATAACAACAATGATAGTGCGACAATTCGACGAAGTAATAAAAGCAAAATAAGCAAAACCCGTAAAGGCAACATCAACAATATTGGCGTCTTAGCAGCTGAGATGAATGCCCTCAAAACTGCTGTGGTTAGTTCGTGTGTTGCAAACAAAAACAAAATCATAAACAACTCTAACTGTGCTACCACAAATGCTCCGGCTTTGGATTTGTTCACTGTCTCGCCCGTACCAAGTGTTTCACCATGCTCTTCGTGCGTAGCCACCCTGCTTAAGACTCCTTCATCTAGACCAATACAACTTCAGATAGCAAATAATGATTTGTTATTATTGGTCAACTGCACTGAACCGACTGCAGTTTCGTCCCCGTCATCTGTTACACGGCAAAAAATAAACGGCAATGCAAATTATTCTGTTGCTTTAACAAACGCTAACAAAGCTTCGCCTGCTTCTCACACTGTTGTTAATGTTGACGGTAGCAATGAGTGGAATACTGTGCGTCGTAAAGATAACCGCTTTAGGCAAAATGTTGCAATGGGTCAAAATAATAACAGGGAACTTGATGTTATCACTAAAAAGAGTAAATGTATCGGCATTTAAATCGACAGTTAGTGAGGATGACATCATTGCATGTGTTGCAAAATATGCCAAAATCGAAGCTAAACACCTCTCATGCACTAAGATCGTCAAAAAAGGAACCTCGCTTGACAGTCTGAGGGGCGTTAATTTCAAAATTGGTGTTACTGGGGCGTTTTATGACAGTTTCCTTACCCCAATGTCTGGCCTTCCGACAATAATGTTCGGCCATTCCTGTTTTTTTCAGGACGGACCAAGTCAGCGAACTATTTTATCAGAATATCTCAGAATGGTGGCGGGGTAATTATTGCTGTAAGGCATAATTGTGGTGCTTGATCAATTATGTGTATCAATTACTGGTCAGGATACCGTGCTCTATATATTTGTGTCGTATATTCCTCCAAATAGCCCGGAAAAAATTTACTTTGAACATGTTGACAATATTTTAAATTTGGATGTTGCGGGTAGAAGTGCTGAGTTATGTTTACTAGGCGATTATAATTTAAGTAAAATTGTATGGTCATCTACAGATGGTAAAAAGCTCTTTCCTGCCAATATTAATAGCCCGCATGAGATCTATTTAATAGATGAGTTTTTCAGTTTGCAAATTGTAGAAATTAATAGTTTTTCTAATGTGCTGAACAGCATATTAGATCTTATTTTCATATCTAGTGAGTTGAGGTACTGGATTTATAAATCTGATTACCCAATTTATGTGACTGAGAGGCATCATGTACCGATTGTCTTGAAGCTAGAGTTTTATGCATTTTCTCGCTTACCAATAAGGTGCTGGGTTTTAACTTAAATCAATGGGATTTTGCTCTTATTTCTATATTGCATATTTTAACCGTTGGCTGGGTGTCTTTATTTAGTAACCGCAGTCTTGATAATTGCTTTGAACTGTTCAAGGAAAAACTTTTTGAAATCTCGATTCTTCATATCCCTTGGTATCTGAAGAGAACCTATAAATTGCAGTGGTATAATGGTAGAATAAAAAATTTGAAGAATTTACGATATAAGTATTACAAAATGTTTAAAGTAACTGGCAATTCACTGCATAAATCGCTTCATGATATATGCGGGAATTTCATTTCTAAAATAAATTTCTTCACAAGAACTATATTCTTGGGTTTGAAAACAGTATTAAGTCAAATCCGAAGGCATTATGGAATTTCGTTAAATATAAACGTTCTTCCTCCAATATTCCCCGATTTGATGGCATATAAGGGCATGATCTCCACGTCCACAGTTGAGACTGCTAATATGTTTGCGGATTTTTTCAAATCTAACTTTGTGGCTGACTCGGCTGATGATGGATTTAGTAGTTTCAGTTCTCCTACTTCGCTAGATTTTGGAATGCTGGAAATTACTGAGGAAGATATTTTCAGTGCTGTAAGGGATCTAAAAAACTATAAGTATGTTGGCGTTCATGAACTCTCTGCTTTTTTTCTTAAACAATGCGTTAGTTCTATATCTGTTCTTAGTCAATCTCTCCCTAAAGCTAGGTATATATTCAGATGACTGGAAGGTAGCTTCTGTAACGCCCATTTACAAAGCTGGTGACAAGTGTGACATTTCTAATTACAGGCCAATCTCGAAGCTCTCCAACTTCGCCAAGTTTTTTGAGAAGATTGTCAGCAGTAAACTTTCGTTTGCGATCAAACCTTTAATTTCGTTTACCCAACATTGCTTTGTACCTGGGCGCTCAACTGTTACAAACCTCGTAGTTTTTTCCAATTACTGCATATCGTCCTTCGTAAGGGGTTATCAAGTAGATGCTAGCTACGCTAACTTCTCAAAACCTTTTGATAGGGTCAGTCATAATTTACTGATCTGTAAACTATACGCAATGGGTTTCCATAATCAGTTCCTGCTTTGGATTAGACCCTACCTTGATAACAGAGTTAATTTCGTGGAAGTTGATAATGATAGCTCACCTCCTTACATTGCAAGCTCTGGGGTTCCCCAAGGTACCATATTAGGCCAATTTTTGTTCGTGATCTTCATCAATGATGTCAGTTCCTGCTTTCGAAACTGTGGTCATCTCCTATATGCCGATGATTTGAAAACTTTCATGGCAGTAAAATCCCCTTCTGATATGGAAGTTATTCAATTTGAGCTTAATTCATTTGACGTCTGGTGCAGGCGTAATAAGTTGTCCCACAACATTGACAAGTGCTGCTTTGTAACTTACCACAAATTACGTTTTCCGCTGCAATCATCGCATCACATTGCCAATACGGCCCTAAAATCTTGTACTAAAATCAAAGACCTGGGTGTAATTTATGATTCGTGTTTTACGTTTAGGGAACACTTCAATTTTATTATTCCTGAGGCATACTCCTTGCTTGCTTTTGTTAAGAGGAATAGCCGTGAGTTTAGAGACCCGTATACTAGAAAAGTGCTCGTATAATGCCTTGCTAGGTCAAAGCTGGAATATGCTGCTATTGTATGGAACCCATTTTATGCTAATCATTCTAATAGAACTGAGCGTGTTCAAAGAAAGCTTATGCACCTTGCGCTATGCCCAATAAAGTTTGACCTTAACATTCTATCATATATTTCTTGCTGTAAGCTGATTGATATGCAAACTCTTGCTTGCAGGAGCACCTTGGCCGGTGTGTTGTTTCTACATGGTTTGCTAAATCTTTGCTACAACTAGTTAAACTTAATGTTCCAAGTCGATCTCTACGTCATGTGTATTTTTTTTGTCATTGAATGTTCTACGAGCATAACTTTTAAACTCGGTCAAAAGGCGATAATCACTATGCTCTTACGGGTCTCCGAACTCTTTGAACAAACTGTTTATATCATTACAAAAGTAAATATAACCCTAATTTTAGGAATATTTCTCTATAGGATGTAATTTTCCAGCCAGGAGAAAAACGTCCGTTTTGCAGATAGCAACTTTTTTCGCCGTTTTTCACATAAGAAAAACGTCCGCTTACAACCCTGGTAGAGTAGGCTGATTTGTTACCAGATAGAAGTATATTATCAAACTTGCACTAAACAACTTAAGTCTGGCAACTGCTTTCAATACGACAAAATTCAAGAAATTTTGATTAAAAGTGAAAAAAAGGAAGGAAGTCCAAGTTTGGGTGGAACCGAACATTAAATACCCAGCTGTGTTGTGGTAGAATGCCTAGTTCCTGGAAAGGGTCTTATGGCAGCGAAGACATTGAAATAGTTAACGAATACAAATACTTAGGTGTTCTCCTCACTTGTCAGTTATCTTTTACTAAGCACTTAGACTCAAAGTTGGTTGATACAAAAAACGCTATTTGCGCAACGTGGCTGAGCTACATTAACAACCCCCGTATATCTTTGAGTCAGAAACTAAAAATCTTTAAGGCTGCTTCCAGGTCCATCATGTTTTATGGCGCACAAGTATGGGGTGTCACCCAATTCGACCAAGTAGAGAAACTCTTTAGATTTTTTATAAAAAAACTGATTTTCCTTCCCTCTAATACGCCAAATTACATGCTGCATCTGGAAACAGGTTTGCAGCCTCTATATTTACATACGCTCCGTGTACACATGCTTTATATTTCTCGTTGTCTTAGACTTACTCATGACAGACTCCCTCGCATCCTGGCGCAGGAGACTGCCAAGTTGGGGATATATTGGGCAAACGGTTGGAAAGAACTTGCGAACAGAGTTAATTTACCATTCACTACGGAATTCTCAATAGCTAATATTCAGGCTTTCACGTCCTCGCTCTTAGATCGCCTTGCTGAGAGTAATACAAATATGTTCCTAGATATTGCACAAAAGTATACTTCTCACGATCTTTACTATATGTTAGTGCCCTTAAAGAGTTCATATTTCACGGATGATTATAGTGCTTATGCCGTTAGCTTAATTCTACGAGCAAGGGGAGGTTTGCTGAACCTAAACGCAAGAGCTTACAAAAACATATCGTCTCCACTTTGCACAGTGTGTAATTTGCGGATGGCAGAAGACGCTTATCACTTTATTGGATCTTATCCTCTATATATTACAATATCCGTTTGCTTTATTTTGGGGAAAGAACTTTAGATATGGAGAAGGTCATTGCTATTTTAAATGGGTATAACTCTCAACTCTCTTTCCAAGTTTCTTGCAGACAGCATTAAATTCAGGAACTTTATATTAAACGAATTCTCATAGCTTATACAAAAGTTATTTATTTAACATGCAGTGCGACACGCAGCATATTCTGTTATTGTCGGAATTCTCTATTTTTATTTATTTTATTTATTGAGGCTATATAAAGTCGAAATTAGCATAACTGCGAATTTATTTGATTCCAGATAATGATATTTTTTATAAACGTGTCATATACATCAAAAAAACATTGGAAAAAGTGAGCGGTAATCCCCAAAAATGTTAGTTCGCTATATCCTCGGAACTAAGAACATATCAGTAAAGGCAGAGCAGCAAGGAGAAGAAGGGGAGTAAGAGTAAAGGGGAGATGTAAAGGAGGTGTTAGCAGAAAATTAAGCGTGCAAAGCATAGGAAGAGAATATGGGGGTGGGGGCAAAAATAAAAGACGAGAAAAGGGGAAGAAATAGGAATACATGAAGAGGAAGCGCCAAATAGGGTTAGAAGACTAAAATTTTTCAAATTTATCCAAGTCAATTATTGGGCAAGATAACGTCTGCCGGGTCTGCTAGTAGCATATAAAACAACATTGCGAGCCCTAACAGCCATTTTAGTGTACCCGACAAAAATAAAATTTTACAGGTTTTTTATAAAAAATTGTAAAGCAAAATGGTTTAAAACAAACAGAAATATCGATATCTGTCAAAATACGTATTTTCAGAATTTTGTTGGTTACGCCAAAATTGTGGTAAGGGCTCGATTTACTTCCCTTAATATTTTTTTTTAGTTGGTATGTTTGTGTGCTCCAACTTTAAGTTATGACTCCATAAAACCAACTGAATGCCAAAACTCTTGTCTCTATCGTTCGAAAGATATTTCGGCTGTTATAATATATATTAAACTAGAGGGGCCGGCAGACTTGGTCCTGCCCAGAAATATAAATATTACCTATCCTCATCCCTATTCCTATCCCTATACAACTTTCATATTTATTCACCTTTTAAACCAAAGACCAAGACCAAAATTACAGAAATCGCTCCAGCCGTTCTTCAGTTTTAGCTAGACTAACGAACAGTATTCCATTTTCACATATATAGATAATAGCGCTCAAATCGTTTCACTCTGCCAAATGGGGCCAATTGGAGACACCGCGGGATCGCAAATCGGTCACCACTTGGTTCTACTTTGTGGCGATCTCCCCTCTCCCTCTGCTTCCACCGGCGGCAAGAATACCATCTTCGTTCCTTCGCACAACAGCAATTTCAGTCAACTTTTATGGGCATACTTTCAACAACAAAGGGTTCTGAAGTTATTAACAAATTTTGTTCATTCATAAGTGTGCGGTGCCACGCCCATTTTCCAAAATAAACAAAAAAATCATTAATAAAATCATCAGTTTATTGTAACTATCACATTCTAGCATTCTATCTGTATAAGTGAAGAAGATACGGCATGTTCTGTTTCCTACCTCCCTCTTAAAAAACTTTAGTACAGAAATGGGCGTGGTCGTCCACCGATTTTACTTATTTTCTGTGGCCGTACTCCATAGTATACCTCGTATGAAGTTTCGTAATTCTATCTTACACGGTTCTGAAGTTATTAACAGTCGAATTTGAAAATTTGTTCATTCGAAATTCTGGTGTTAGAAGGAAAAAGAAATTGAAATACTAAAAGTGGCACTTGGAGCATTGATTGATTGCTGATTTTGATTAAAAACAAATGTGTGTTTGCAAAGAAAGGCAACATTTTGAAGAATTTGGATGCAGTTCAGAGTGCAGTTACGTGCGGTACTACGTGCAGTTACTTGTAGTATCATATTCAGTTACATGCAGTCCGGTTGGAATTTTCTTGAATACAATTCTAATAGTTTGTATTCCATTAAATATGGTCTTAGACTATGCATCAACACCGACACAAGAATTATTAATGTTTTTCAACAAAAATTGCAGCATTTTTGTTCGAGGAATGTCGGTCAACAACTTTACATAAATATTGTTCCTATCAAATCCAAACACATTGTTGAACTTGCTTTTTTCCGTCCAGCAGTCTCGTCGGCCTGCGGGTGAGAAGCAATGCTCAATTCTGCCTTTCTTGACGCAACCAAGCAGAATCGACGGAAGTATAATTATCAATGGAATCTTTAAGTGAGTAATCATCCAGACAATAATATGTTACATCGGTTGATTCCAGTTTTGCAATGCTTGACAACTTTAATGTTCCAACGTCTGAAACGTCTCCTTATGTACTTTTGCTGAACCCATTGACACCAAGCAATGACTACGAATTTCCATTCTCTGCAAGAACAACTAACGGCAAGGAAAATAAAAACTTTTTACGAAAAAACCATTTGTATTGTAAATATTTTCCATGGTTTACCAACCGCAAGAACGTTCCCTTAGGTGTTCTGGTGACTCAGCCATTGAAAGGTTTCAAGAACCTGACGAGAAGTCGTGGAGATCTGGAAGTAAAGGGTGTTTTTTTAGGGGTATAGAACTTCGAATTGAAATAAAACACAAGAAAATCGTTTTAAGGTCCATCAATTTGGCTTTATTGGAAGGCTAATTTTATGCCATTAATGTTTAAATATGATTTCGGGCATGTGGCCGCCGCGGCTGGCTCGAATAAAGCCAATTCTACAGGTCCAATTTTCAACCACTTTTTCGAGCATATGGGGCCGTATGTCGGCAATAACGCCACGAATGTTGGCTTCCAATTCCCCTAACGTTTCTGGTTTGTTGGTGTAGACGAGCGACTTCACATATCCCCAAAGAAAATAATCCAATGGTGTCAAATCACACGACCTTGGTGGCCAATTGACAGGTCCATTCCGCGAAATTATGCGCTCATCGAATGTTTCCTTCAATAAATCGATTGTGACGTGCGCTGTGTGGCATGTAGCGCCGTCTTGTTGGAACCACAACTCATCCACATTCATGCCATCCAATTCGGGAACAAAATAGTCGGTTATCATGGCTCTATACCGGTCTCCATTAACGGTAGCTGCCTCTCCAGCATTATTGCGGAAGAAGTATGGCCCAATGACTCCACCAGCCCATAGAGCACACCAAACAGTCAGTTTTTGTGGATGTAATGGCGTTTCAAGGGTCTCATGTGGATTCTCTTCACTCCAAATGCGGCAATTTTGCTTGTTGACGTAGCCATTCAACCAAAAATGAGCCTCATCACTGAACAAAATTTTGCGATGAAAATCAGCATCGAAATCAATCTCATTTTCGGCCCATACACCAAAATCACGACGCATTGCATGGTCTCGCGGCTTTAATTCTTGCACAAGCTGGATCTTGTAAGGTCGCAAGCCAAGATCTTTGCGCAAAATCTTCCATAAAGTTGATGGACAAAGCTCCAATTGCTGTGCACGGTGGCGAATCAATTCATTCGGGTCCTCTTCAACACTTTGCTCTACAGCGGCAATTGTTTCTTCGGTGCGCACTGTTCGACGTCTCTGCGGATGCGTATTATCACATAGAGTAAACGTAGTGCGAAAACGATCCATGGTTAACCGAATTAATTGCTCTGATGGACGATTATGTCGACCATAAAATGGACGGAGCTCACGGTAAACTTCGCGAACTGAACCATTATTTTCGAAATAAATTTGCACGATTTGCAAGCGTTGTTCTTTTGTCAACCTGTTCATGATGAAATGGCAAACCAAACTGAACATAAATGACATTAGAGTTGCCAGATTTGACCACAAAATGCCAGTTTTATCTCTATTCGAAAAACAAACCTGTAAAAAAACACCCTGTACATTCTAATAACTTGTATCACAAATATACAATAGCTGCAGGAAAGGTCATTCTACGTACATATCACAACCCCCAAGAGGAAGTACGAAGTATGATAGATGACAATCATCGATCCCGTATAAAAGAAAGCAAAGAAAGATTGATGCCTATAGTCAAAAGTATCATCTGAATATTCCACTCCATTTCAAACGAAAATTATCCAAACATTAATGATGGCAATTTCAGAAGATTACTCAGCTTTAGAGTAGATTCTTAAAAAATCATTTACAAACTTCAAGTTCACGAGCAACTTACATAAGTAAGGTAATTCAAGATAAGACTGTTGTGGAATGGAAATAGTGACTAAAGACCTCAAAAGTGTTCATGAGTCTGGCTTCTACGCTGTAATTTTTGACGAAACCCCAGATGCAGCAGGAAAGGCTCAGGTATGAATTAAATAATTGTTAAAATACCATTTTACGAAATTGACAGACGAATAAATGTACAATTATTATTATTCTCATTCTACACACTTCTCATCAGACCCCTTCACGGACATTGAGATACGAGCCCAAATGCCTGCACCAAAGTCGCT
Source organism: Merzomyia westermanni (assembly GCA_949987695.1). Lineage (NCBI taxonomy): Eukaryota > Metazoa > Arthropoda > Insecta > Diptera > Tephritidae > Merzomyia > Merzomyia westermanni. Next base: position 111,946,375 of record OX465290.1, on the reverse strand, counting down.
GTTAAAGTACTTTAACAACTAAGCTATGATGCCCTGTAGCGTCACGATTAATTTTTCCTCTAATTTGCCTTTTTTACTTTATTCCTTTTATACATTTTTTGATACTTATATTTGATATATCACCTCAAGGAAAGTGGAATATTTTTAGGCGTATTCATAGTTAGTTACAGAAGGGCTTTTTTGCATATCAACACTTCCGTGTTATTTGTTATGCACTCGCACTGTACCTGTATGAATTATAGTTGGAGCAGTTACTATCTTTATTAATTCAATGGTAACACAACCTTACTGACTAGATTTACAAAATTACTTAATACTAATTTAATAGTTAGAATACAATTAAGTTTCTAATAGTGTCTTGAAAAGGGATCTTGGCATAACAAAGTCAAGTTCAATATTTCTAGATAGCCTGTTAAATTCGTCAAGCCCTCTTACAAGAGGGGCGAAACTAAGATAATTTGACCGCATAACCTCAATACGGAATATGCTACGAAAGGGGAGAGCTCTACTACGGACATTGGAAGTTAACTGCCGAAGAAGATCCGCACAGTCAATGGTACCGCAAGCTAAGTCATATATTTACATTAAGTTTTGAACAGAATGCCTTGCTTCGAGAGATAGAACATTGATAAGCATGCACCTAGCAGTATACGAGTATTGTGGCAAGATGGCAAAATGGAGAGGTTGAAGAGCAAAACCTAATAAATTTGCGTTGAACTCTTTCAATTCTTAAAGAATGAAGTGATTGAAGCATATTAATTATAATTTCGACCTCACAAAATCATTCTATAAGATTCTTAACGTCCTTGGCATAGCGTCTTAAAAAGGCTAAGATAAATTAAGCTTTCGGGAGAAGGAAATTTACACCAAGATCACGAAACTCTTTAACAGAGGCAAGAGCTGCATTTGAAATCGAGTATGTTGAAGAAAGTAAATTCATTGACTTAGAAAACGTTATTTGGCAGCATTTACAAATGTTGAGATGTAATTTATTTTTCAACGCCCAAGCATTAACAGCATCCAAATCTTCCTGCAGTCACGATGCATCCGAAATACAGGTTACCCTACTAAAAAGTTTTAAGTCATCTGCATAGAGTAAATAATTAGAATATTTTAGGCATGATTAATAAAAGTTAAAAACAAGATTGGACCAAGGATACTTCCTTGAGGAACACCTGAAGTCGCTAGAAAATTATAGGACTTGGTGTTTTTGATTTCAACAAAAGAGATTCTATTCGACAAATATGACTTCACCCAAGACAGAAAAATTTAATGGACCCCTATAACTTCTAGTTTCCTCAGGAGGATTTTGTGCGAAACTCCGTCAAATGCTTTAGAGAACTCTGTATACATCGTATCAACTTGACAACCATCTTTAAACGCAGAAACACAGAACTGAGAGAAAACAGCTAGATTTGTAACAGTCGAGTAGAACAATAATTCTTTTAACTGCAAATGATAGCTTCTCCTTAACTACTTTTTCAAAACGTTCGGAGCATGTCCACAACTTTGGTAATGGCATGTAGTTTTTGACTTCATTTTTATTTCCCGATTTAAAGATCGTATGTATATTTATAGTAATTTCGTAGATTTACAGTTTCATCATTTATTTGCAAGTCAGTCTCATCCTTATTCTTGTTGTTGTGTTAGCGATACGTGCCTGCCTAGTCGTCACTTTCCTTACCTAGCATTGTCATCAAGCTCTTCTAACGGAAGTCCCAAAAATCTCGGGACTTCAATAGGATGGACCAGAGTGAGACTGGTGTTACAAGAGTCGGCTCAGTTGAGCAAATAAATATATGGGTAGTGTCATGAGGAGACACGCCGCATGCCGGGCAGACATTTGGCATGTGAGAGTTCAGTCTGGATAGGTATCCGATATCAAGTATTTTGGGGAACAACTCCGATAACTCATGTATCGATAAATATTGTGACGAATTCGATGATTTCTTGATTATCAATCCTGGGTTCGATCACTATAAAGTCAAATAAACACACAGACAGATATTGTTACTAATAGCTAGTTTTATTTACTAGTAATAAACGCAATACAAATTGAAGAGTTTGGTAACTTCGCGGTAGTTCACTGAACAACACTTGGAAATAGACTGATCGACCTGCCTTGTTTGGTCAGTGCCTTATATAGTCCGACAGGGTGCTTGCCCACGCACCGAGAACGTTTTTGGTTGTTCGGTCTACGTGTTCTCGAAGGGTCGGTGTTACTTATTGACATCTCCTCTTTGCCTTGTATTCGTGAACACTCACGCCATCTCTCTTCCTTGGTACACGCCTGCATGCGCAAGCGTAGTCAACGTTATCTCTGTTGTGTTTAACTAGTGGTGGGAGTGTTATTGAGTTAGGGATGGTACATACTTGAGAATAATCGGCACACTGCCCTCCACCTAAGTCTGATCGTCCCAATCAGACGCATTGCCCGAACCAAACGGTGCTAGACACCCAATGGTTGGCACCGGCTTATTAAACCTCATTTCCTCCAGGGATTGAAACTCCGACATCAATCCTCTCCTGCAGAGATTCCCACAATACATTACATTGTCGTATATTCCAACCATTTTGTCCGTCCTAAGTCCCGAATGGATTTGTGCCTTCACTTTCGTTCCCAGTGGTACCCGGCAAACATTCCTGCAACTCGTTTCTTCAGGATTCCGTTCCGTTCTTTCATGCCCAGTGCACTGTTTCACTTTATTCACGAAATTGCGTGGCTTCCTCGGACCATGACTACCAGATATTTTTTTTTATCGTCAGCACACTTTGCACACGTAGTATTTCCTCACAGTTTGTCTGCAACCGATCCAATAAAACCGGCGCTTTAGCTCATGCAGCGTTTTCATTATTCCCATGTGCTTTCCGTCTGGGCAAATATGCGACGCTTTGATGGCATCTAGAATTCTTACCTGGGGAACAACAATAAGTGCTCGATGATTTTGGCCACCTTCACTTTCCCAGGAAAGTTAATTAAACTTCTAAAAATGGGCATCAAAATTTCCGATGCAAACAACCAGATGTTAGCTTTAAGCTACTCCATTAAGCCCAATGTGCTTTTGCGATGCGACTCTCTCTAATCATCTCTCCTCTTCTTGGCGCTTTGTTCTCCTTTAGTCCTTTCAACACACGTGCCAAATCTGGATCTGCCTCCTGGCCTTGCCGAATCTTCTTCAGGAGGCACCTGTCCATGAAAGTCAATGGTCGAGGAGCAACCTCTGCCTCACGAGGATCCTGCCGCTTCACCCTCAAGACTACTTCCTTGGTGCTATAGCCACTATTGTATCCAAAGATCAGAGGTACGTCTTGGCCATAACCCTGTTCCTTACGTTGATGTGAATGTCTCTATCAGCCAAGAAATCGACGCCAATGATGACTCCCTCGACAATATTCGGCAAGCGCTCTTTCCCTACCACGTAGCCTTCAAGAGTAACATCACTCGCTTTCCGGCATTCATCTTGCTCATCTTCTCCAGCTTTGCGTTTTCGTCCACTTAAATTGCCAGAATTACTGGAGCCAGTGCCGCAATAACGTGCTATGTGACCTGGTTTTCCACACTTAAAGCACTTGATGCCACCATCATTTTTCTGTTGCTTTCCCCCCAACCCAGCCTGGCCGTTCTACCTCCACGCGGTGAGCTTTGTACGCCAGTTTGCTTAATAGCGAGGCTGTTTCCTGCGTTAGAGCATGTGATACCGTCTCAGCAAATGATCTCTTTGGATTTGCATATGTGGCTCGCTTCGTCTCCACATCACGTATTCCATTTATAAAGCTTTGGGGTTTTACCCTTTCTGTGTATTCTACGGGTGCGTCTGCGTTTGTTAGATGAGCCAACCTCTCGATGTCCGATGCGAATTCCTGCAATGTCTCATTAGCCTTCTAAGAGCGATTCTGTAGCTCTATTTGGTATATCTCTTTCCGATGTTCGCTACCATAGCGTCTCTCAACTACAGCCAGCAATGCTTCATAATTATTGCGTTCACCATCGGGAATAGTCTGTAAGAATTCGGCTGCAGGACCCTTCAATGCCACGAACAGTGCAGCAACTTTGTCTTCAGAGCCCCAATTATTCACCGCTGCCGTCTTCTCAAACTGTAGCTTGAATACAACCGTCAAAAGATGGGGTTTTACCTTGAGAATACTAGTTGAAGCAGTTGGACGATTTAGTTGCCATTCCTGGATGCGTCCTCTCAAACCAACCACCTCAGCCTCAATTTTGTCCTGGAGTTGTGCAATTTCTGCACACGTAACGTGACGCTCTCTTCCTGTGCTTCCAACTGCGAAGGCATTTGTGCCACCTGCCTGGATATACGCTCCTCATGTGCTTTCATTTTTGACGACATTCGCGACTCCTGCTCTCCCAGTCGAGATGTAATATGTGTCTCCTGGTATTCATGTTGAAATGCCATGCAAGTCTTCTGCTCTTCCAGTTGAGATGTCATGTGTGTATTTTGTTCTTCCAACCGAGATGCCATGTGTGTCTTTTGTTCTTTCAGCTGTGTTGAAATGCTTGATGACATCTGAGTCAATACAGTCAACAACGCGTTAGTGTTCTCACTTGCGGCTGGAATTGTAGGCTCCTTCTTCTCTTCCATTTTTGTGGATGCTTCTTCCACAAGATGAAACACATAATGGTCAAAGTTAATTCGTTCAGCTTCCGCAGCCTCTCGCAATCGTGACTGTAGCTCTGATTTATTGCCTGTTGTATTCAATCCACGCTATTGCAACTCATTTTTGTGTTGCTGGATCAATACAATAAAGTACGATAATAACACTGGTCTACAGCCAAAAACCACCAGAGACGCGAATTTGAAATTCGTATGTAAAACCCCCTGATTTCGAAAATCGAGGTTTTTTCATTCTATGGTACCGTTTTTGAGATATTTACGATTTACCGTTATTTCAAAAAAAAAAGATGGCTCCACTTAATCATGCATATCTCAAGAACAAATGGAGCAATTCTAAAACGGTTTAAAAAATTTAAAAGCTAATAAAATTTGCTATAGTGCATACAAGACTTCTCGCTAGGCCGTATAGGTTCGAAGATAATGAACAATCAATACGGATTTTTACCTTTTTTTTTGTAAAAATATAAAGAAAAATGTACTTTTTATTTTTTTCCAGATTTGCTCTGTAGGCTTTGTTTTATTACAAAAAAAATAAGCTTTCACCCAATAAAATCGATGGACTAATACAAAAGTTAAAAGCATTTAAATAAATACAGCCATATAATACTTAAGTACCCTACAAATATTAGCATATGTACATATGAGACGATAACAATGTATGTAAGTTTTGTCTTAACTCTATGATCTTATTTTATACTTGAAAAAGTTATTTGTTTTGTTTTGACGCTTACTTAGATTATGAGAAACCAGCAGTAGTCACCCATCATCGCGACATCCCAGAATCCTTGATACCGACTTTCAATTAACTTCATTTGCTGATGAAACCGTTCGCCATGCTCGTCACTTTCGTCACCAAGATTTTGCGGAAAAAAATTTAAATGGTAGTGCAGAAAATTAATTTTTAAAGACATATTTACTAGGGTGGGTCGATTTGTATATCGCGCCATCGATTTTTCGATAGGTTTTGGGCTCAGGAAAAAAAAGTTCCACTACGCATACCAAAAAAAAAATTTCGAGGAACCTTTTTTTCCCGAGCCCAAAACTTATCGAAAAATCTATGGCGCGATATCGGTTAATAAATCGGCCCAGTCTAATATTTACTCCTGAAAGAAATAAATAAGTAAAATAGATAAATAAGTGACACATACGAGTATGTGTGTAATTTTCTTAGACTGGATTCATCGTTCAGTTTCGAACAAATTTTTTGTTTACATTTTACTCGTTCTTTTTCCACTTCTCTGATACAGAATGAGAAGAGAACGAGCAAAATGTAAACAAAAAAATTGTTCGGAACTGAACGATGAATTCAGCTTTAGGGCCGTTTTCTCATGTAAACTTTAAAATTTTCATACAAATTTTTTGTTTATCAGGCAGAGAGGGTTTAAAGTTTACTTTAGAAAATGGGCTTAAATATACTTTTGCGTTTGCCTAAAAAAGAAGCAACCACCTTTTCAAAAGAATCCCACGCTGCTGGCTCCACTCACTGGTGACAATAGTTCTTTGAATTGGTTATTGTTAAGCATCTATCTTATTTGCGGCTACACAAAAATGCCTTCCTTCTTCTGAAATCTCTAGAAAGATGGTTTTTAAATAACAGAAGGCTTCGCCTTCTTTGTCCAAAGCCTTAACAAAGTTTTTATAAGGCCGTGGAGCGGGGGTAAAATAATTGTTTCTTTCTTTATAAGAGGGGAGTATTTTATGTTATCCACACCAACTTTAACTTCGATTTGGTCTGGTCAATCCTTTATGATGTAGTGGTCTTGACGAGCTCGGCTATCCCATTTGCAGAGAAAGCAACAGTATTTTGTGTACCCACTTTGTACACCGCTTAGCATTCCAACGACTTTAAGATCGGCACATATTTTCCAATCATGCTCTTCATATTTGATAACTTTAAGTAATTTTTCCATTATCTCGTAGGTTTTCTTCGTATTTACTGCATGCACGATCCAGGTAGACGGCTTTTGGTTTAAACTTAGTTTATTGCCGTCTATGAACAATCGCCACTCTTTTGAATCATATGGTTCATCAAACTGTTTGAATAAGCCAGTACTGTCTTTGCAGTAACAAACACTGTCCTCCTTCGTATAGAACTTGGAAAATGGTGCCAATCATTGAGTTGTGCTTGTGACAAAGAGTTTTTTTTCGTTTTCCATGTGAAGTTCAGTACAACTTGATGACACGTAATCAGATGCTGATGTTGACAATGAAACTGGACCAGGAACTAAAGCTGAATATGGCAATGGCAATGTAGTTAGATGAGCAACTTCCGTTGAATTTGATACTGGCAATGACGCTGTAGATACGCTGACATGCATTACTTTTCTTGACTTTCCAACCCCAAATACTTCTGTAGTACAAATATAGCAGTCCGTCGAATGGCAAGTTGGTTCCCTCCACTTAATTGGTGTACTAAATTTCATATGTTACCTACGTAGATAGTTTTAGAAATTAGTCAGATATGCATTATAAAGTAGCAAATTCCTAAATTTTACTACGCACCTTTTTGTTCCGGATTCCGAATGAATCAATTCGATTCGACGTGTGGTGCACACAGTATTCGGTGTCCATGATTTTCCAGTGTTTTTAGGCTGAATGCCAAAATACTTATTGTATGTAACTTTCAAAGGATTTGAAAACACGTCGCATCCTTTTAACAATATATTGACCACAGATGAAACAGAATATATCTGGATCATTTATACACTCAAACTCTCGCGCCCTTTTATTCATATTATTTTTTTTAGTAAATGACGGGTTATAAAATGCACTTATAGACTGAACAGTATCCGGTGAGCCTTGCAGATATTATGAAGGAGCAATTCGCTTTTACTCCTATTTATACTCAGATCAAGTAAAATTTAAGCCTACCTAGACAAAAAGGTTTCTTAGATATACAAAGAAAACACTATCTGCTTTTAAAAATTTGCTTCAAATGTACCTGGGTTTGAAATTTTAAGGTTTACCTACTTGAGAAAGCGGCATTAACAGTTTTTTGTATCTAATAACCCTTCGAAAATCTACCTACGTACTAACTTATATATGAATACTAATACATATGTACGCGTAGGCAAACGCAAAAGTATATTTAAGCCCATTTTCTAAAGTAAACTTTAAACCCTCTCTGCCTGATAAACAAAAAATTTGTATGAAAATTTTAAAGTTTACATGAGAAAACGGCCCTAAAGCTGAATTCATCGTTCAGTTCCGAACAATTTTTTTGTTTACATTTTGCTCGTTCTCTTCTCATTCTGTATCAGAGAAGTGGAAAAAGAACGAGTAAAATGTAAACAAAAAATTTGTTCGAAACTGAACGATGAATCCAGTCTAAGAAAATTACACACATACTCGTATGTGTCACTTATTTATCTAATTTACTTATTTATTTCTTTCAGGAGTAAATATTAGACTGGGCCGATTTATTAACCGATATCGCGCCATAGATTTTTCGATAAGTTTTGGGCTCGGGAAAAAAAGGTTCCTCGAAATTTTTTTTTTGGTATGCGTAGTGGAACTTTTTTTTCCTGAGCCCAAAACCTATCGAAAAATCGATGGCGCGATATACAAATCGACCCACCCTAGTAAATATGTCTTTAAAAATTAATTTTCTGCACTACCATTTAAATTTTTTTCCGCAAAATCTTGGTGACGAAAGTGACGAGCATGGCGAACGGTTTCATCAGCAAATGAAGTTAATTGAAAGTCGGTATCAAGGATTCTGGGATGTCGCGATGATGGGTGACTACTGCTGGTTTCTCATAATCTAAGTAAGCGTCAAAACAAAACAAATAACTTTTTCAAGTATAAAATAAGATCATAGAGTTAAGACAAAACTTACATACATTGTTATCGTCTCATATGTACATATGCTAATATTTGTAGGGTACTTAAGTATTATATGGCTATATTTATTTGAATGCTTATAACTTTTGTGTTAGTCCATAGATTTTATTGGATGAGAGCTTATTTTTTTTTGTAATAAAACAGAGCTTACAGAGCAAATCTGCAATATCTGGAAAAAAATAAAAAGTTTTCGATATCCTTCTTCGCAAATTAGACATTTTTTTGTATATTTTTACAAAAAAAAGGTAAAAATTCGTATTGATTGTTCATTATCTTCGAACCTATAGGGCCTAGCGAAAAGTTTTGTATGCATTGTTTATAGCAAATTTAGTTAGCTTTTAAATTTTTTAAGCCACTTTTTCAAATCGCTCAATTTGTTCTTGAGATATACATGATTAAGTGGAGCCATCTTTTTTTTTTTTTTTTGAAATAACGGTAAATCGTAAATATCTCAAAAACGGTACCATATAATCAAAAATAACCTCGATTTTCGGAATCAGGAGGTGGTTTTACATACGAATTTCATATTCGCGTCTCGGGTAGAGAAAAAAGTGCATTTGTAGACCAGTGTAATTTTTACTTTAACATGACAACAGAGCTTAATACAAGAAAAAGTAAAAATAAAGAATAAAAGTATTAAAAGAATAAGAGAATAAAATGTAAAACGTATAAAAACAAAACAAAACAAGTAAGAAAGTCTAAGTTCGGGTGAAACCGAACATTATATACCTAGTAGTGATCTATTATGTCATCCCAATTTCCGCAGGTCTATTTTAATACTTTCAGTTCATATTTGCGTTCAAATAGACAGACGGACTGACAGATAGACGTATCGAAAGAAGGATGGCTACATCGACTCAGCTCATCCTCCTGATCATTTCAGTATACGTACAAACATTTCATGTTCATGAAAGGAATGAATATCAAAAAAGATATACAATTTCGCTTTTGCAGTGGGGTATTAACTACTTGCACGGATATTTTACTTTTCATCATGAAGGTTTTGATATACATCAATAACTATATATCTCGTTTCGTTTATGCCGAATGAAGTAATATACCTTGTGTGCGTAACAAAAATAGATATAAAAAAGGGTGTCTTTTATAGGCGCCAAAGAACTCAACCGATCTCAAATCAATTTTTGGCGGAGTTATGGCATAAAAATTTTGTGGAATAGTCCACTATAAAAGGGGCGGGGCCACGCCCATTTTCGAAAATTTTAAGTTTTTGGATTTCTTTGTTTACGGAAACTTTAAAAGTGAAATGTAAATGATGTAAAGCTATTTTACGCAAAGTATTGTCTATTTAATATATCTACGATCCTCTTCAAAATCTTTCATATAAAAGTGGGCGTGGACCTTAACCGATCCCGCCCATTTTTTCCTGGAACATTCCTTGCATACCTGGAAACCTGCGTGCTGAATTTCGTTTCGATATCTTGAACGGTTTCTGATTTATGATTAATATTATTTCTAAATTTGACTTAATCAAAAGTGGGCGGTGCCACGCCCATTTTCAAAAATTTATTGAAAAATGTATTTTATGCCTGAATCTCAATGTATTGACCAAATTTTATGCTTATAGGTGCATTATGTACTGAGTTTTCACTTTTTTTGTGTTTTCGAAAATATTATATACGAGTATAACAGGTGGCGCAAAAGTAAGCTTCCGATGTTCAGCATATCGGTTGTGGCACGTGCAGTGTGTGCTGTTGCACCGTCTTGTTGGAGCCACATGTTTTCCAATCCCAATTCATCAAGTTGCGGCAAAAAGAACTCGTTGATCATTGCTCTGTAGCGCTCACCATTCACAGTAACCGTTTGGCCCCGACCGATTATTGGTCAAATAAATAGTCAGCAATATTCCGCGTTCTGGAGCAGTGTAGCGTAACATTGTTTATTAACTTGTATTTCGCATGTGTTTACTACACAAATGTCAAAACAGAACTGACTTTAGGGGCCAATCGCAAAATTTATAGCATTTTCTGATAGGAGGATTACTTTTGCGCAGTAACCGTTTTTCACCGACCGATTATTGGTCAAATAAATAGTCAGCAATATTCCGCGTTCTGGAGCAGTGTAGTGTAACATTGTTTATTAACGTGTATTTCGCATGTGTTTACTACACAAATGTCAAAAAAGAACTGACTTTAGGGGCCAATCGCAAAATTTATAGCATTTTCTGATAGGAGGATTACTTTTGGGCCACCTTGTATAAAAAGTGGGCGTGGCTATCATCCGATTTCGCCCATTTTAAATAGCGCTCGGAGATGAGTGCCAAGGAACCCGCATACCAAATTTCATTAAGATATCTCAAAATTTACTCAAGTTATCGTGTTCTCAGACGGACGGACGGACGGACGGACGGACGGACATGGCTTAATCAATTTCTCTTTTCGTCCTGAACATTTTGATATACATAAGTCAATATCTATCTCGATTCGATAATGCCGTTACGCGACTAAAGTTAATATACCTTGTGAGCGAACCACTACTGGGTATAATTAACTTTACAAAATACTTCACAAAGGTAGACAATAATTTTTGGACATAACTGAAGGACAAACAAAACACAAAAATATGTGGGTGTTGCAAGGCTCAATTTTACTAAATTATGGAAATCTTGACTAAAGGACACACGAAATATCATTAACTTAAATCAACTACATTTAGAGTTATGATAAACTGAAGTTTTATATGGCCAGGGGGCGTGGTACTGCCCACTTTTCAAAAACTATATACAGCTCCTGAATCTATCTTTTCGTAAAATCGACAATAAGCTGTGGATAGTAATGAAGCACAAAAATACACCACCCGTGGCACCACCCCTTTTCCAAAATTATGTAAATCTTGACTAAATGACACATACATCCAAATATCATTATTTTAGATCAAATACGTTCAGGGTTTAGACGAATCGGAATTTTATAGAGATCGATTAAGTACTTTGGAGCCTATAAAAGACACAGAGACACATTCATTTGTATTTATAAGATTTAGATCAAATACGTTCAGAGGTATGATGAATTGAAATTTTATATTTCCTGGGGGCGTGACACTTCCCGTGGTACCCACCGAACTCCTGAATCTATGTGAAAGTTTCATAGGGATCGACAATAAACTGTGGACATTAATGAAGCACAAACTAAACACAAAAATATGTGAATCTTGACACGTATAGCCAAATATCATTAATTTAGACCAAATACGTTGAAATTTTATATACTTTTCCAAAATTATATATAGCCTATGCTGTACCCAAGATTAAACTGTGAAAATACAGACCCAGAGATACACATTCAATTACCCTCCATAAGGTATTTTCTAAAATTCTCATCAACAGGTAAAGGTAGACTGATCAAATAACACACTGTTGGAAGAATAATTATTTGACAATGTAACAAAATGGGGTTATTGATAAAAGGGTTTGAAAACGGTTTTCTAAAATATCATTTTGGGTGATCCTTCGTCCCATTATGAGGTATTTTAAGAATTTCCGTCAGCGGATGAAGTTAGAACGAAAAAATAAAAAGCCTCGGAAAGGTCAATTATAAAGCTATGTAACAGTGTTCGGGTTTCTTTAAAAATTAAAAGGTTTGTTTTATTATTTGGTTTTCTGATGCTTGATGTCCTCAAAATCTATTGAAAGTGAGATTTTTAGGTTTTAATATAGCTTTGGTTTTAAGTATTGAAAAAATTATTATGTTACCTAATAATACTACTATGACATTTTCGCTCATAAAAGTGACCCCGAGGCATGCTGGTTGTTCCTTAGGTATATTTATGAGTTCAGGAACTTAAAACCGATAACTGCTTTGATTTTTAAGAAAAAGAAGCATTGAACTTTTTCATAACTAAAAAACAACAGAAAAAGGAAATTGAAGTTTTTCAAAAGCGTTTTCAATACTTAGTTCTAAAAATTTTACCATTATCCATATCAAATACTTAAAACCAAATTTTGACCGATATCTCATGTATCGATAAATATATCGAAACAAAGCAAAGTCCAATTGAAACCTTTGCTTTCGTTTGATATCCATATTGCATCCAAATTTCAAGGCATTTATCCAAAAATATATCGAAATATGGTTAAGTCCGAATGAAACTTGTAGCCTTCCCCTTTCGTTTGATACACATATTGTACGAAATTTTTAGGGCAACCATATTTTAGCCGATAACGCATTCATGAATAAATATACCGAAATATAGCAAAGTCCATATGAAACGTGTGTCTTCCCCGTTCGTATTAGGGCAGCCACATTTTGATCGACAACTCAGCCATCGATGCATACATTAGCTATCGATAAATATACTAAATATAAAATATAAAACCAACAACAAAAATACTGAAATATAGCAAAGTCCAAATGAAACTTGTGGCTTTCCCCACTTTGTTTGATACCCAAATTGTACAAAATTTTCAAGGTTTAGGGCAGCCTCATTTCAACCGATAACGCATTTATCGATAAATATGGGAGAGTCCAAATTAAAAGCAAATATATCGAAATATGGCGTAGTCCAAATAACACGTGTGACCTTTCTGTTTCGTTTAATATGCATATTATATGCAAATTTCAAGGTATTAGAGCAACCACATTTTGATCGATAAATCAGGTATCATTACATATATCAGCTATCGATAAGTGTATCGAAATAAAGCACAGTCCAAATGAAACTTGTGGCTTTCCCCATTTTGTTGGATACCCATATTGTACGAAAATTTCAAGGTTTTAGGGCAACCTCATTTTAACCGATAACGCATTTATCGATAAATATGGGAAAGCACAAATTAAATGCAACCAAAATTTAATCGATAAAGTATTTATCGATAAATATATCGAAATATGGCAAAGTCAAATTTTAGGCAACAAAATTTTAACCGATAACGTATTTGTCGATAAATATACCGAAATATGGCACAGTCCAAATGAAACGTGGGACCTCCCCTTTTCGTTTGATATCAATATTGTACGAAAGTTTCAAGGTTTTAGGCCAACCAGGTTTTAACCGATAAATATGTATATCGAAATATGGCACAGTCCAAATGAAACGTGTGACCTTCCCCTTTCGTTTGTTACCCATCTTGTACGAAAGTTTCCAGGTTTCAGGGGAACCACGTTTTAACCGATAACGCATTTGTCGATAAATATATTGAAATATGGCGAAATCCAAATGAAACTTGTGACCTTCTCCTTTTTGGCCATCACATTTTAACCGATGGAGGTGAAACTCAGATGACATAAGAAGACATCTAGTGGCAGTTCTGATGGCGGTGTTTTGGCAGACTTCCAACTATCTCCAGTTGGTGGCAGCAAGAGTCGGCGCAGCGTAATCAATAACCGGTGGGCCGATAGCCTTATATGCATGTCACAATTAAAGTTTCTTTAGCTTTCCCCCGAATTCTGCCGAAAAGTGACTTGAGGATCTTGTTTCAACTCTGTGGGGCTATTGCGTTGGCATGGTTAGCCAAGGTGAGACCGCTGTCAAACGTCACACCCGAAGTAGTTGACAGTACTTGGAGCTACACCATCTACGTGGACATTTAACTCTTGCCTCTTCTGTGCATACCATGTCGTAAAGAGAGTCGCCTTCGATTTGGATTTAGATAGGTGAAAAATCTGGAAAGGTTTCGGAGTTAACAGTTTATCCTAGTACAGAGTTCGTCAATAGAAAGGAGCCCTTTTCCGAAACCGTAATCGTACAGTCGTCGGCGTAGGAGACAATGGAGGCCCCCTGGCGGTAGAGGAAGCCGCGAAATATAGAAATTAAACAGAATGTGGGATAGGGTCCCACGCTGTAGCACCGTTGTCTAATTCTTAAAGGTCTAGATTTCGTGTTCCTAAACCTAACTAACTCCTGCCGAACGTTGAGGCCGGCAGGGAGCGGTGTCTCTTTAAAGTCTTTCAGGAGTGTAGCGTGGTTGACTGTGTCGAATACTCTGGATAGGAATAGTGCCACGGGCACCATTCGATGGTTTGTAGGCTGTTGATTCAAACGATAGTTTATCTGCGTCATTATGATGTTCAAGGCGGATGTTGCGCTATGTGACTTCCGGAAACCATGTTGGTGTTCGGCCAGGTGCAGGCTGCAGTGTAATACAGGAGCAGAATGGTATCCTATAACTTCCCAACCGGCGACAGGAGAGATATCGGACAATATGATTCTTCTTGACTCGCCGGCTTCCAAGATTTTAATAGGGAAACCACAATCGCCTATTTCCATATCTCAGGAATGACGAAGGTGGTTAGCGAGAGGTGAAAAAGAGCTGCCAAATAGCTCTGTCCCTCGTGTTTCAACATCTTGGCTGTTGATCAAAGTTTGAAGACTCCGATTGCGTACCGCGTGACGCCCTAAGGCGTGCACAACAAGGTGCCTCAAATGTAATGAAGAAAGTACGGGGCCTGTGGATGGCAAGGTTAAGCCCTGAGCATCCGTATTTGTGAAACCATTTCTTACACGTGACGCATGGAACAGAATCCAGCAGATCCAATCTCTTGGACAGGGGTTGGGTTCGGTACCAGCCCGTAACAACAGAAAATCGAGCAAAATCGCTGCAACTTTTTTTCCCTTACCCACGATTCTCTGGAGGTTTTAGCAATTAACCACATATAGATTTTATATGAATACGTTCATATATATTTATTTTGAAAAATTCGTTTTTATGGAGGTTTAAGAGGTTGCCCTAATCATTAAAGTAATATAAATTCTGGAGGTGCTGTCTATACTGTGTGTAATTTTTAATAATAATAATTAGCCTTACCTGAGGGTAATCCGATTTTGTATCCACTCGGCTTAGCATAGCTAAAACAAATGCAGCTGTTTTTCCTGTTCCAGATTGACTTTGCGCTATCATATTTTGTGGGGGATCCGCTAGCAATGTTGGAAGGGCAGTCTCTTGAATTTTAGAGGGAGCATTAAATCCCATTGCATAAATGCCTTTTAATAGCTCTGGTTTTCTAAAATGAAAAAATAAAACAGGCATAAGTTGGGTACATTGAATCAGCTGAGGACAATTGGAAACATTCAATCACACTCTTTATAGCCTCTTCTGTCCCTGTAGACCACAGATGGGCAAAACGCTTCGCACTTTTGAGTGCTAGCTTAGGGACGATTAAGTGAAATCCATAAAGAGAGTGTTTTGTCAGTGCTGCTACTTTTCCGAAAAAATGTCCCCGCTTTTCAAACATTTTCTTACATCCCTATTGCACTCAAACCAAAACCTTTTTTAATTGAATCCCTATTTCTTCATTTATTTATATATCATACTCTTTCTTCTTCCTTTTGCTTTTCCCCCAACCCTCTTCTTTACCCAGCTCATTTTCCTCTAACAAATTTGCTGCATGTCAAATTTACTCTTCCTACTCACTTTCTTCTCTCTTTTACTCTGCTGGTACTGAGATATGTGATATGTACAACTGTGTTCAATATAATAGTAGTGAAATTAAACTGGATACCGGAAGAAATATGAAGAAGCTGTGTTTTTAATGATTTAGAATATAGCGAATCCTGTTATAGAATCCACATAAAAAGAAATTTCAAAATTTATACATAGCTCAGGAAAGTTAATCAAACTTTTAAAAATGGACATCAAAATCTGCAAAATTCTTTGACAGAATTTCTAGAAAATGTTTGGGTATGCAGTTTTGTAGAGCCTACCTTGAAAGTTTCATAAGGATCAACGATCAAGTTCGGGTATGAATGAAGGACAAACAACGCACAAAAACATTCAGCCTATGCTGTACTCAATGAACCAGGGGCCCCCGATAATGATAATTTATATATTTTTAATGAAAAAAATCAAAGGGTCCCAGTATCAGAGGAGAGTCTAAATACATGGAAGTGCATGTCTCGTCATGCTCAACAGAAATCTGCATTTATTGAAGAAAATTTGAGCGAAACCTATATAAATTAATCATAATTTTTTGAGTTTTAGTATCGCTACATTCATGTTTTTGCATTTTAACCAACAACATAAATTCTTTGTAAATACGGAAAAGCTCATTTCTACATTCAGTGCAAATGTAACTCATTTATCTTATATTGTTGTGGAATTTAAGAGTCAGATGCTTGGCATTTATAATGTTGTGAAGTCAAAAGATCGATCTATATGCCCATATAATATTATATATATGAAACTATGTAAATACAACTTTCAAAATCTGTTTTCTTGACTTTTTATATCTTTCATCAACATGAAATGGTATTATAACTTTGGTCCGATGTTTATAAGAATGAGAAGAAAAGATAGCACCACCAATAAGTATACCGAAATGATCATGAGCTGGGTCGTTTTAGCCGTCTGTCCGTCTGTACGCAAACTAATCCCACAGTTTGAGAGATATCTCGATAAAATTTGGTAGAGGGCAGCCATTTTGTAATATATCAATCATTTGTCGCAACTAACAAGATCGGACCAATACCAGTATAACTCCCATACAATCGATTGTTCCGATAACCTAGTTTTGACCTATAACTTTTGCAACTAAAAAGTCAGGACCGTACAATTTAGTAGATTTGGTATATATTATATACGTAATGTGACAAATGAAAATCAGCCAGATCGGACCAACATGACATATAGCTCCCATACAATAGATTTTTCCAAAAAAATGGGGTTTGGCCTATACTTTTGCAATTAAAAAGCTAGGAACGTAAAATATCGTAGATTTGGTACATATTATATACGTTATGTGAAAAATGAAAATCAGCCCGACCGGCCCTACATAACATATAGCTCCCATACATTCGATTGTTTTGATAAATAGGGTTTGGGCTATGAATCTTTAAAGCAACAGGGTAAGACCGTCAAATTTTGCAGAGTTTGTACTTATTGTAAGTAATGATCGGACACTTAAAACCGTAATGCGTATTCATGAAAGGAATAAAGCCTACGGCACAGCCGAAGACAGGGTTTTCCTTACTTGTTTTATTTTGCATATCCTACAACCATGTTTTGTTATTCTACCAATAATCTTCCTTGAGGTGTAGTATCTATAATTCTAAATTTCTGCAGTGATTTTGTATATCCTGCATCAAGCTTTGATATTCTGCAACAAATACCTTTAGAAAGATGGAGTAAGAATGTTTAAGTTTGTATAGGGAATGCCATGCCCACTAATCCGATAACTTTTATTTGTTTACCGTGAGTACGGTATTGACATTGTATATCTCCATCCCAATTTTCAGGTCCCTACCTTGAACACTTTTAGAGATATTCAGCCACGTTTTGCTGCGTCTCAGGACTGGTAATATACTGAGCTCGATTTTAATCATTACATCTCCGAAACCAGTTGAGATATTGAAATTAGTCACATCGTTTATTGCAGCACTCATTAGGACCTTTCGTTTGATACCCATATTGTACAAACATATTTTGGGTCAGCCTTGGTCCACATATTGGTCGATAACTCCGAAATCGATAGAGTCTAGAGAGACGTCTAGTAATGTAACAGTAAAAGTTGCGACAGACAGACATAAATTCTAAAAACTGTTGCTTTGTATTTTATTGGCTTAATAATGATCCCTCCTATAAATTTTAGATGAATATATTCAATGTACAGACATCGACCTGTAAAATGTTTATTTTATGAAGAGATTAACACTCATTATATTACTCTGGGACTGAAATTAAAATCCAGGGACCGTAACTGTTATGAGTTTTATTATAAAAATCGCTATTTGATCATTATTTTAGATTTGTTTTAAATAAAAATCAACAATAATAGGTATCTTCAAGTTTTATTTTTGATAATGTTAATTTTTTGAGTTTTATTTTTTCTCATCGAAAATAAAACTCCAACATGAGTTGACAAAAACAATGTTATTCCTTGAGCTATATTTTATCCTTCATGAATAAAAATTAAATTGTGAGTTTTAATTTTTTTCACGGATCGAAAAACTCAAACAGCCGTTGCGCCTTTTTGGCAAGTAATTGATCATAAATATTGGTTGGTATAATCTCGTCAAAATATGTACTCAATAATTAAAACATATTTATAGACACATACGAGTACAACTTAAGATTTCCTATGGAAACCTTTAAAAAATTAAAGCTGCGGTGAACCCACTATTCACCGAAATGTAAATGAAACACAATCTAACGTTATAACAATGATTTTATTGCGCGCTTGTCGCGTTCCTGATTATGACTGACTCTTACTTTTACAAAATCTTACCAGCTAACTTTTTAGCCTAAAATAGTTATGCTAATATTGCAGTTTCCACCGCCATCAGTATCACGCAGTTATTGAATATGAACGCGCCGTCTCGCAGATCAAATGAAAAACCTGAGGGGGTTATGGTCTGCATGGAATGGTTATGGCTCCCTGTTTGTAAGCAAGACTACCCAGAAGTCGAGTTCAAATGTAGATATGCCCATCGTGATCTTATTGGTGCTGATGCCACTGCTACAATGTTCTGGTGTGCCATCTCCATAGGATAGCGGCGACTACGATTACTGCGCATATTGTTAAGGCTTCTGTAACGATAGAAAAATCTATTTTCTCATTAACGTACCCTAGGTACTTGTTCTCCATTGTGATGTCATGAACGTATTCCCAGTTGATCTTCATTGTGTGATTCCTGACATTTGATAGCACTGCTGGCAGAGCTTGTGCTGTTTTGGCTTCGTTGCTGGAGAACACTTGGTCACCGATCCTAATTGTTTCGTTATTTAGTTGGATGACGTAGGTAGGGTTAATAGTGCTTGAGGCATTGCTGCCCGTGATCACGCCTTGGTAATTTGAGAGGAATATCGTATTGTCGTTTACCAGTTCTATAATTGATCCGTTTCGCCGGTTAACTGGCAGCTAGCGTCTCCCCCTTTTAGTAGTTGTGGTATGCAGCTGCCTTCTTCCTTGATGTTTATATTTGTTTGTGTTATATCGATATTCAATATTTATATTTGTTTGTGTTATATCGATATTCAATATCGATGTAACACAAACCAATATAAACATCAAAATGACAAAATACCAATTATACAAGGTGGCGCAAAAGTAAGCTTCCGATGTTCAGCATATCGGTTGTGACACGTGCAGTGTGTGCTGTTGCACCGTCTTGTTGGAACCACATGTTTTCCAATCCCAATTCATCAAGTTGCGGCAAAAAGAACTCGTTGATCATTGCTCTGTAGCGCTCACCATTCACAGTAACCGCTTGGCCCCGACCGATTATTGGTCAAATAAATAGTCAGCAATATTCCGCGTTCTGGAGCAGTGTAGCGTAACATTGTTTATTAACGTGTATTTCGCATGTGTTTACTACACAAATGTCAAAACAGAACTGACTTTAGGGGCCAATCGCAAAATTTATAGCATTTTCTGATAGGAGGATTACTTTTGCGCAGTAACCGTTTTTCACCGACCAATTATTGGTCAAATAAATAGTCAGCAATATTCCGCGTTCTGGAGCAGTGTAGCGTAACATTGCTTATTAACGTGTATTTCGCATGTGTTTACTACACAAATGTCAAAACAAAACTGACTTTAGGGGCCAATCGCAAAATTTATAGCATTTTCTGATAGGAGGATTACTTTTGCGCCACCTTGTACCATACACAACAGCAACTAAAAGTAATTTAAGCCCCTTAGAGTTCGACTCGTTCGTGAAAAAACAACAAATTCAAAGCCAAAAAACCGCCCAATAAGTCGCACTCCCACAAAATTCCAAATTAGAGAGACTGAAAAATGAACAAATGAGAAAACTGGGAATAGGAAAAAAACAACAACTGGTTCGTGAACAAAACCAACATTAGTTTTCCAACAGAAGTACGGTGGTTACTTTCACTGGGGAAAAAGTTTACCCAACCAACAACAAGTAAGAGTTTTTCACCAATACGTATCATAGCGGAAATGGAACAAATAATCGCGGGTATAAAACACGATAAGGACAAGGATATAGCAAGAAACAAAGTGAGCAACAACATATTACTTTTCAAGCGAAATATCAGACACAACTCTGCTGAGAAATTCGTATTAGCTGCATTTAACCAAAAAAAAGCAATTCTGAAATCCCATACCGATATTATTATAACAGACGCGGACAAGGGAAATAAGGCAGTAGCAATGTATGAGTCGCAATACAAAGAAAAAATGAACACATTATTGGAAGACAAAAAAACATACAAAATCACAAGAACAGATCCAACTAACACACTACAGAAGAAAAACAACAAAATAGTCGAAGAGCTTTACAAAACAAAACAAATCAGCAAACGAGAGAAACAGCAACTAACTCGCACAGCCGCCGCGGCACCAAGACTGTATGGACTACCGAAGATTCACAAGCCACAGATGCCCTTACGACCCATTTCCTCCTCAGTTATGGCACCCTGTTACAACCTATCAAAATATATTGGAAAAACTTTTAAGCAACTTATATCGGATAGTCATAATGTGGAAAATGCATACATTTTGAAAGATAGATTAAGCTATATCAATGTTTGTGAAGAAGATGTACTAGTTTCGTTCGATGTCGTGTCTTTGTTTACAAACATACCTATAATGTTAGCAATTAGAATTATAATGAGAAAATGGGACAAAATTCAATACACAACTAACATCACAAAAGCAAAATTTCAACAAATACTTGACTTCTGCCTCAGAGAAAACAATTATTTTATGTGCAATAACAAACTATACACTCAAACTTTTGGAATGCCCATGGGAAATCCGCTCTCACCAACAATAGCCGATATCGTCATTATTGACAACACCATCTCGGAGCTGAAACAACAACATAGTATTGACATAAAGTTTATTACCAAATATGTAGACGATATCTTTGCAATAGTGAAACGAAAAGACGTGCATATAATCCTCGACAAGCTACAATTTACTATAGAAATGGAAGAGAATGAGATCATCCCTTTTCTGGATGTTCGTATACACAAAGCCAACAACAATATTATTTTAAATTGGTACTCGAAAACAACATCCTCTGGTCGCCTGATAAATTTTCTATCCTCCCAACCAACAAAATATAAAATTAACACAGCGAAAAATCTAATACGAAAAATAATGACGATTAGCCACGAAAAATTCCACGAAACTAACATAGAAAAAGTACACACAATTCTGAAAAATAATAATTACCCCGACCACTCAATACATGATTTAATAAATCAGGAAATCATGAAAAATAGGAACCCCCACAACATATAACAAAATGCAAAAACAACAGACGTAAAGAAATATTGCAGTGTCACAAATATCCCAAAGCTGAGTACAATAGACCACACCATACTAAAAGAACAAAACATCACCTTAGCTTACAAATCCAACAACACATTATCCAAAATTTACACAAAAACAAAAGATCCAATAGACAAGCTACAACAAAATAACTTGATATATAAAATAGAATGCAATGGAAAAGATAACGAAAGCTGTGATAAGATTTACATCGCAACAACGAAACGAGGGCACGGGGTAAGAATAGCCGAACACCAAGCAGACGTAAAAAAACAAAAAACCCAGCACTGCCCTCTCCCAACACATAATAAGCAGCGGCCACACAGCTGATTTTAACAACACCAAAATTATTGGCGGCCGCCGTGGTGTGAAGGTAGTGTTGCCGGCCTACCACACCGAAGGTCCATGGTTCGAGCCCTGGTACAGGTAACATCAAAAGTGATTTGAAAAAAAAGTTTTTCAAAACGGGGTCGTCCCTCGGCAGTGGTTTGGCAAACTCTCCGAGTGTATTTCTGCCATGACAGGCTTCTCAGCAAAAATTCGTCTCCTTTGTAGATGCCGTTCGGAGTCGGCAAAAAACTGTAGGTCCCACCAATTTGTAGGGAAAATTCAAATCGGCACACCACAAATTGGAAGAGAAGCTTGGCGCAAAAATCTCTTAGGAGGTTTATGATAATATACCTGTTGTATATCGCGCCATAGAGATAGAGAGAATTATTGACAAAGAAAAACGAGAATTGACGAGATACACTCTGGCAAGCTTGCACATATTGAGAAATAGAGAAAAGACGACCAACAAAAAAGAAGACTACGACTGCATAGGCGCTGCATACATGTTATGTTTAAGTAATAATTTTAGTTATGACAAGACTACCACGCAAGGTGGTACTAATGATTAGTCCTAAGTGTTCATATTATTCATTGTTATTGTAAGTATTATTTGTTGTTGTTAAATGTAGGTTAAATGTAGTCAATGCTTATAATAATGTTTGTTATCTTTTTGAAAAAATAAATAGTGTAGCCCCTGAAGATGCTGGAATATTCAGCGAAACGTTGGGCAAGAAGGTGAAATAAAGCGTTTATTTGCACCAAAGCTGATTAGGTCAAACTAGCCTACTACTAAAAATTTTCTATAAAAATAATCGTTATCGGGGGTCCCTGTTAAAATCAAATTGAATCAATCAATTATAATAAAAATAAAAAAATCATTTATTGTTTTGCAAACCATTTTGCGACCCTTTGTTAGTAGCGCCCGGGACATAATGACACCTCATGCCCTCCGCTCCCCTCTCTCACTACGCTACTGGATTGATGGATGGGTTCTTTTTGGGCAGTAAATATCCAAAAATCAACGTTTTCCCATCATAAATTTGGTCTCCATATTAAAAGAAAATACTTCGCACAAGTAGATATCGTCATATGAATTCAAAAAAGCCCTAAGTTACAAAAAATTCAAAATCGACTTTCTAGTTGATTATCATGTACCGTATCATAATACATGTTCCTTTAAAATTTTACCAATAACGACGTTGGTATAAACAAAATTCGAAAATCCCTAAGTGCAACGTAACAAATTTGCCAACCAAAACTGTAACTTACGCCTTTAGAGAAATAATAAACAACAAACACAAGAAGGCATAGCATGCCATGCCATTGTGTGTGTTCTTATTTATCAGTTTTTCTTTTGTAATATTTCTAATAAAACATGTGTTATTTTGGTTTTTTGTATCTCTGTATTAACAGTTTTTCTTTTGTATGTTTCTAAGAGGCTTTACTGAGTTGGAGTTTATTTAATTAAAACTAAAAATCTCTAAAAATGATTAACGAAACTAATTTTGATAAGTCAGTGTTTAAAAAAATTGTGAATAAAACATATTTAAATTACAATAACCGAATGACCGGCAAAATTTATAAAGGTCTTAATAAGGGAATTGTGTGTGAAAAGAATCCTCGAAAAATGGGCTTCAGATGTCAGTCTAAATATTGTGAAAAAAGGACATTACGTCATTGCTCCCAATATGATGAAAATATAAGCCAAGAAATATTTGATGTATTTTGGAACATGTCGTGGAAAGAAAAAAAGATTTATGTATTAAGTCAAGTAGAATTAGAAGAAAAAGCACGAAACCGTAACACATTTTCGAGGCGATCGCTATCTAAACGGTATTATTTGAAAGCAAAAGCAACTCGTATCCAGGTTTGCCGGCAAATGTTTATGTCAACTCTTGGAATAAATGAAAAAATTATAAGAAATTGGGTAGATTCGAACATTTTAAAACACACGCAATTGGATATTGCTCCGCCAAAAGGAACGTCGAAAAAATGCTAAAAAATACGAAAGGCGCCTTAACTTTTTAAAGAAATGGTTAAACAGTATTCCAAAACTTGAGTCCCATTACCGAAGACAATACAGTACAAAAAATTATTTACAAACAGATATTAAATCATACAACCAACTTTATAAACTATATTGTGAAGAATGCGATGGTAATAATGACGATGAAATTTTACCAGTATCGTATCCAAAATTTATGGTTACCATAAAGCAACAAAATATTTCATTGTTTAAACCAAGGAACGATATGTGTGATATTTGTGTATCATTTGAGGCAAAAAACATAACTGAGGATCAATATAATAGTCATAGATCACAAATCAATGAAATGAGAAAAGAAAGGAAAACGATATCGAAAGTGCCAAGTCTGGACTGTGCTTATTATTATGCATGGATATGCAAGCAGTGAAACAAATGCTAGTGCCTCATATTATATAATGAAAGTACAGCTGCATAATTTCACTATTTATAATATCATTACTCACGAGTCTGATAATTACATTTGGGATGAGTCTGAAGGGAATCTTGTAGCGCCTACTACAGCCACATGTATTGTTAAATACTTAGAGAAGTGTTTACTTCAGTTACCAGATACGAGTATTCACCATGTCATAATATATTCTGATGGCTGCTTTTATCAAAACCGCAATGTCATATTGTCAAACGCATTGCTATCTTTATGCATTGAAAAAAACATAACGATAGAGCATAAATATTTAATAGTTGGACACACTCAAATGGAGTGCGATTCAACACATTCGCTTATCCAAAGAAAAATTAACAATAAAAAAATTAATCTTCCATCTGAATTTGTTCAGTATGTTAAGGATTCTCGAAAGACTCCATTTCCACTGAACACTCATCACCTTACTCATTCATATTTTCGGGATTACGGCTCTCTTCCTAAGCGATACTCTTCTATTCGTCCAGGTAACATCATCAAAATCAACTTTCACGATCTACTTTTACAATAAAATGTGTTTTACAGGCAAAAAATTGGTGATCCTACCGTTAACAAAATTCGAGTACTGGCATATGATCCGCTAGGAATTATTTATTTTAAAACAAATATCAAAGACGAATATACTCTTCTTCCACACCGATGTGCCAAAAATTTTCATGACTCCCAACTTGCTGCATTATATACCAAAAGAGTAAACATTTCTAAAAAAAAGTGGGAACATCTTAACGATCTTAAGTCTTTTATACCAGCAGATTGTCATGATTTTTATACTAAATGAAAATGAATAGCAAGATTTAGGTAAAGTTTTCATCTTTTTACGAATTTAATTTCTTTTTGTTTAACTTTCTTTTTGAGAATTATTTTTTGTTTTGTTGGTTTGTTATCAAAATAAAAAATATATAATAATAAATTGGATAATATCCATTATAATATATTATTATATTATAATCAATTTAATGCAAGAAATAAGCAAAATATTTTGAGAAAATTACCAAAAAACAAACTTTCTATTTGAGTTACGCCTTTTTCGATTTCAGAAAAAACTAATTGTAGAAGGCGTAAGTTTTATATAACTTGAGAAAATATTGAAAAATTTTGCCTTATTTTTCATTTTAAAAGGTTTTTTGCTTCTCCTGTAAAATTTTTAAAATGTAACTTAGGGCTTTTTTGATTTCATGTGACGATATACAAGGTGGCGCAAAAGTAAGCTTCCGATGTTCAGCATATCGGTTGTGGCACGTGCAGTGTATGCTGTTGCACCGTCTTGTTGGAACCACATGTTTTCCAATCCCAATTCATCAAGTTGCGGCAAAAAGAACTCGTTGATCATTGCTCTGTAGCGCTCACCATTCACAGTAACCGTTTGGCCCCGACCTATTATTGGTCAAATAAATAGTCAGCAATATTCCGCGTTCTGGAGCAGTGTAGCGTAACATTGTTTATTAACGTGTATTTCGCATGTGTTTACTACATAAATGTCAAAACAGAACTGACTTTAGGGGCCAATCGCAAAATTTATAGCATTTTCTGATAGGAGGATTACGTTTGCGCCACCCTGTATTTACTTATACATAATATTAAAAATTAAATTATTACACTTCAAAATATATGTCTAGTTTGGATATGTATTTGACAACTTTTTTTATATTATCATATGTTATTGTTCTTAGTGCTTCTGATAGACTACGGTCACTGTTGCATTTTCGGGTTTGCTCTAGGGCTAGGCATTCTTCTATCATGTGCGAAACAGTCAGGTCGTCATTGCTGCAGAATGGACATGTAGGTGGGCTTGTCTTTTCTAGGTAGTGCTTGTGTGTGATTCTGGTGTGGCCAAGGCGTAAACGGGTGTAAATTATAATATGTTTTCTAGGCAGGTCCAGTGGGAAGTTAGGTGCCCGGCCGCTTGGATTTACACTTTTGTAAAAATGATTATATTCTGACCATTGTAGACTTGCATTTTTATGGTCCAGTTCTAAGGTTAGATTTTTTATATCCTTCTTGTTTGCTGCATTGAAAAGTACTAATGGAGATTTGGTTGCTGGTTTTGGTACAGAATCCGCGAGTGTATTGCCGTGTATACCTATATGACCAGGTACCCAAACAAGTTTTATTTTCCTGGAATTTGATATTAAAATGTCCCTAATGGAACTTATAATTGGATCTGAATTGTTAGTATTCTTCACGGCTAACATGGCAGATAGAGAGTCACTGCATATGAGGTATTTTTTCCTGTTTTTTGTTGCTATTCGGCAAGCTTGATATATAGCCATTGCTTCAGCTGTGAAAACTGAAGAGTATGAAGGAAAGAGTGCAGCGATGATTGTTGACTTTTCGTCCGCAACACTAAGTGCAGTGGTGCCTGTGCCTTTTGAACATCTGTATAAAGTGTTTGCCAGCCGGTATGAGTGTCGCGTATACTTGAAAATATTTGAAGGTATATGCTAGACGAAGTTTCCTCCTTTCTGTATTTTGATAGAGTAAGGTTTATTGCGCTGTTTTGTAGAGACCATGGTGTTGCACGTGCACGAGTACTCGAAGTGGGACTTATGGATATGCCCAATTCCACTGTTAAAGATATGATGTTTTGTAGGGCAGAGATTTTCCTCTTAGCACTTTTCCTTCTTAGCCTATTTTTCAGAATATCTCTTACTGGAGACGTTTCCGAGTGAATAAGTTTTGTAATCATACATCCAGTCATATACTTGATTCTGTCTTTCAGCTGTAGGAGTCCGGCTTCTACGAGGATATTTGTGATAGGGGTGGTTCGAAAAGCTCCAAGTGAAACTCGTGCAGCGGAGTGGTAAATAGATGATATTTTTGCCAAGTTTCTCTGGGAGGTTAGCCCGGAGATTGGCAGCCCGTAGTCTATCTTAGATAAAATTGTACCTTTGAGGATTTTTATAAGAGTATTTGTGTTACTTTCCAGTTTAGGATTACTTAGACATTTAATTAAATTTAGCCTATTTTGAAGTGACATACATAAGTGTTTGATGTGATCATTCCAGGTATACTTGCTATTAAAAACTAAGCCCAGGATATTGAGACTATTTACATTTGGTATACTATTGTTATTTGTTTGGATTTCTATAGCACTACAGTTGATTTTATTACAAAAGTGTATGTGATTAGATTTGTCTACTGAGATTAAGGCTCCACTTTCATGACACCAACTGGAGATGTCGGTGATCAAGGAATTTACTTGGTATTTGAAGGTATCTATATTTTTCACTTTGGCGAAAATGTAGAGATCATCGGCATAAAGGATGTGTTTAAAATATTTGTGGTCTTGAATAATACGGCTGAGATGATCATAGCCTATGATAAACAGTACTACAGAAAGCGGGGAGCCTTGCGGGATGCCGTTGTCGAGTGCCCATGGCCTTGATAATACACCATTTACTTTGACTCGAAATTTTCGTTTAGTAAGAAAATGTCGTACATAATTAAGTATTTTGGGGCCAAGTTTCCAGTGCATTAGCTGTTCTACTATGGTGTGTAAGCCCATTCTGTCAAAAGCTTTTTCCATGTCTAGGGAGAGAAGGGAAATATGTCCCTTGGAAGAGAGAGTATTTACGATATGCTCATCAAGAGTAAGCAGAGCGTCGATGGTGCCACATCCTGGCTTATAAGCAGTTTGACAGTTTGAAATCAAACGCTTAGTTTGGGCAAACCACATTAGTCTACGGGCTACCATCTTTTCCATTACTTTTGACGGACAGCAAGTTAGGGACATAGGGCGATACCCTTCGGGGCTATCTTTGGGTTTGTTTTGTTTAGGAACTGGAATCACTATGGTGGTTTTCCACTGCTGGGGTATTATGCCAGAATTAAATGTTGTATAATTCGCATAGTTTATGTTTACCTATTGTAGGCATATTTGTTAGGAATCGGTAAGGAATATTGTCAAAACCAGGAGTCTTTCCTTTAAGTGTTGACAGGCATGAATTCACCTCTAGTGCCGTGATTTCAAGTTCTATTTGTTTCGCTTTTCCGTCTACACGGTAGTTGACGCTAATTGGGTTTGTAAATCTGGCTTTTTTATTTACGAAAGCTGACGGGAACTTATTGTCCTTGCAGTAGTTGCACCATGTCTCGGCTAGTGTGTTGGCTATATCTTCGGCTTTTGTAACAACGCAATTTTGGGAGGTTTGCAATGCGTGGATTTTATTAGGTGAACCGTGCCCGTAGAGTTTATGTACTTTATCCCACAGGACCTTGGATGGAGTATTTTTATTTATTTCGCGTGAAAACTCTATGAAAGCTGCTCTTTTAGCAATTTTGGTCTCTCTCTTGAATAGGGCATTTGCCTTTTTATATTTGAGAGTGTTTTCTTGGGAAGGATTTCTTTTGACAAGTTTCCAAAGATTGACCTTACTTTGCCTTAGGATAGATAATTTTTCATTCCACCAATATGTTATTCGTTTTTGTGGAAAAGGCCGTTGTTAGGGAATGGTGTTATTGGCGCTTTGTTTGATTTTCTTTTGTATAACAGCAGCGGACTTGTTAACGTTAGAAGAATTGAGCGCTAAGTTTTGAAAGTTGTTAATAATAGCCTTTTGGTAGGATGACCAGTCAGCTAACTTTAAATTGTACCTGGGTTTGCATTTCGCTGCTTGTATGCTTTCGTTACAGAAGAGTTTTAGAGAGATAGGGTAGTGGTCACTGCCGTGAGGGTGTTCGGAAATTTTCCAAGTAGCTACTATGTTAAGTGGGGGGTTACATATGCTTACATCAATATGGGTTTGAGAACCGCGATAAGAAACATGGGTTGGGGATCCATTATTTAACACTATAAAGTTGTTGTTTTGGATGAAATCCGTTATAATTCTACCTTTTGTTTGAAGCCTGGAGATCCCCACCGGGGACTCCAGGCATTGAAATCACCCAAAATCAGGTTTGGGGTATTGGAGACTGTGGTTAGTTGTTCGAGGTCATACTGTGTAATTTTACTTGTAGGTGTTATATACATGCTAACTATGTTGAGCGGAATGTGCGATTTTATATTTATATTGATTGATAGAATATTTGTATTGCGTGCTATGAGAGAATGCTGTAAAGAGTTGTGAATTAAGAGGGCCACACTTCTCTTAGCGTTTGAGTTTGGTTCTATATTGTTTTGCATGTAAAGAGAGTAGTTTTTAGGTATGTTGTTTCGAGGAGGGTTTTTTATGAGATGAGTTTCTTGAAGAGCGATAACGTGGTATGAATTTTCTTTTCGTAGAATACAGAGCTCATTGTAATTATTGAGGTAACCGTTAATATTCCATTGAAGAATACTAAGGACCATATTAAAACAATGAATGGAGGAAGGAGAAAAAACTCTACTACAGAAAACTATTGTTTTCTGTATGTAAGAGTTTTTAAAGCTCGACATCGGGAGTTTTGTCGGAGCTTTGGGGGTTAGGAAGAAGAGTGGAGACTTGTTGCAAGTTGGAGAGAAAACTAAGTGAAGAGTGTTGTGCGTTTGTGTTGTACAAAAAATGGTTGATTAAAGTTTGTGAATCGTGAAGAGAGGGATTTTTGTGAGTGTTTATTGTGCTTTGGTTTGTGAGTAGATATTTTGTGGTTTCGGTTGCTGGGTTTGGTGAGTAATTTTTTTCCGCAAGAGAATCGAGTTGAATTGCTTTTGGGTGATCTGCTTTTAGGTCAACTTGCATATCGTTAGACTGTACTTCAGAGGATTGACTGTGGGTGATTTCATGGTTGTTGTTGTTTGTTTCTGTGTTTTCTTTTTGCACATAAGTTTTTCTTCTAATCTTTTGGACAGCTTCTTTTAATTCTTCTTTTGGAGAATGGTATTGTATATTGTTGTTGTTGATTGCTTCTGTTGCTTCTCGGTAGGAAGCTTTGTGTATGGTTTTATAAGTTAAAATTTCTTTACGTTTTTGAAAAGTTGGGCATTGTTTGTTATCGGATCTATGTTCTTGTTTGCAGTTAATGCATTCTACTTTTGTGCAGGGGGAGGGGTCATGGAAAGCCGTAGAGCATACATTGCATTTGGGTTCACTTTTGCAATGTTTGCCCGTATGACCGATCATAAAGCAATTTTTGCACTGCATGGGAGAAGGAATGTAAGGTTCCACCTTTACTTTCAACCATCCTATGATTATTTCTTTTGGAAGTTCGTACGAGTTGAAAGAGATGATGTGGAGTGGTGTGTTTGTAACCTTACCTTCTTTGATTTTTGTTATTTTTTTACATTCTGTTGCACCTTGCTGCCTAAGTCCGTGTACTATTTCTGTTTCACTAAGGTTGATGAGGGAGGTGGAGTATACGACCCCTTTACTTGTATTTAATGTTGTGTGAAATTCAACTGATATGTCACAGAGGTTTGACAGTTTAGTGGCCTTTAAGTATTTTGCAGCGTGGTGCTCATTTCTTGCAAGCAGAAGAATATACCCGTCTCTAGTGAAAGATATGGAAATGGGTTGGTCTGTGGTAATTGATTCCAGCGCTTTTTGAAGGAGAAAAATGTTAAATGTTTGAAGGGGTTTGCTGTCCTTGCTTTTAATTACTAAGAATTTAGGAGAAGAGGAAGGAGAAGGGGATTTCGAACTGACTAGCTTTTTTAGGGGAGGGAACTCACGATGGCTTTTTAAAATTTGATTTCTTCGTTTAGGAGGGGGTTCTTCGCCTAAAATGGCAAAGTAATTTTGATCCCGGTCACCGGAATCGATATTCATGATGCTATATGCACTCGCGAAATCACTCCACAAAGCAATGTCACCGTTTGATATTTGTTTGTTTGGAAATTACGAGAGAAGAAGAAATGAAAAACAAAAAACGCACAACACTAGTTTCAAGGAAAAGCCCAAAAAAAAATTGCCGAGCGACAGTAAGCACGTGTGAACTGTTTGACAGTCAATTACTCACTGTACTGATCAAATAGCGGGTTTTAAAGTTACGAGTTATGGTCCCTAAATTATACTCTCAATCGATCGATATACGAACTTCATAATCTCAGAACGACATGCTTTCATCAACTTTAGCAAAGCGGACTGGGACCGTTTTACGGACTATACAGAGCACTCCTTCGCTGCCCTACGTACAGTGACAGACGTACGCTAAGGTGAACGAGAGTTTCGCAAGGTTATCAATTAAGCCTCCGGCCGCTTCATTCCCGCTGGAAGAATCTCGGAAATTCGACTGAATTTCTCTCCGGAAGCAGCGGTTTTGGCAAGAGAACGTGACCAAGTGAGACTCCTCAATCTCGCAAACCCTAGAATTAGAAATGTCAGCGCGGAAATTCTACTGACGGTCAATGACTACAAGTTGCCCAAGTTGAAGCAAGACCTAGAGGTATGCAACCTCTCCGGCGCAGTCGGCATATTATGGTCAACAGTCAAGGCCCTATCAAATCCGACCAAATACAATGACAAGATCAACATTACATTTGGTGACAGCGTCAAATCGGATCGCAGGCGATGCGCGAGCTCCTTCTTCCGACAGTTAATAATGCATCCACTTGCTGACAGGGCAAAGAAACGAGCCATCCGTCGGGCGCACAAACATGACACAGCACCCATTGCCGTCTCCGTCGCCGAGGTCAAGGAAGCCATAATAAAGGCCAAGCCCTCAAAATCAATAGGACCCGACAGTATTGCCATGAAGATATTGAAACACCTAGCCACGAGGGACAAAGTTATTTGGCGGCTCTGTTCAACCTCTCGCTAACGACTTTCGTCATTTCAGAGATTTGGAAACAAGTGATTGTGGTCCCCCTACTAAAACCAGGAAAGCCGGCGAACCAAGGAGAATCATATCGTCCGACATCTCTTCTGTTGCCGGTTGCGAAGTTATTGGAGATCATTCTGCTCCTGTGTTACACTGCAAACCTGTGCTTGGCCGAACACCAACATGGTTTCCGGAAGTCACTCAGGGCAACATCTGCTTTGAAAGTCATAACGTCGCAGATAGACTGCACAGTAAAAATTTTAGTTTAACTTTAATACCAAATTGGTGTTTATATATAACAACGCCAGAAAGTATTATATGAGAACCATGCTAATTTTGGCAAAAAAATACACTCTCTGAAAAAACAAATTTTAGGACTAAATTCAATACCTTTAGTGATAATACAAGAAATCTAAAATGGTTTTGGATTTATCCAAGAATCGGAATAAATTTAAGCTAAACCAAAATTTAATTGGATGAAGCACAAAATTGGTATTAAGACAAATCCCATAAATGTTATTTTAATTCCAGACAGGTGTTAAATTAAAGCCATAATTATACTGGAACTTAGTACATTATTGGTATTAAAAGAAACCTGAAAGCTTTTTATTATTGCATACAGTGCTGAATAAAATTTATAAGCCCATATATAAAAATATCAATTTCATACATTTTAAAATGAGTATTATTTTTAGGAGTGTTGAAATTAAAAACCAAAATTAGTCTTTAAATGAGAATTCATGTTTTATTGGATAATGCCGTAGAGAAAGAGATTTTATTCTATTATTTCACAAGGCATTACATTTTTAAGGCTATACAAATTAATTAGATATGAAAAATCTGAAATTTCATAACTTTGCAAGATGGAATTAAATTCCTTACTGACAAAAATTTCTAAACTTAAGTAAACTTCTCTTTTTCTCTTTATGGCGCGATATACAACAGGTATATCATCATAAACCTCCTAAGAGATTTTTGCGCCAAGCTTCTCTTCCAATTTGTGGTGTACCGATTTGAATTTTCCCTACAAATTGGTGGGACCTACAGTTTTTTGCCGACTCCGAACGGCATCTACAAAGGAGACGAATTTTTGCTGAGAAGCCTGTCATGGCAGAAATACACTCGGAGAGTTTGCCAAACCACTGCCGAGGGGCGACCCCGTTTTGAAAAACTTTTTTCAAATCACTTTTGATGTTACCTGTACCAGGGCTCGAACCATGGACCTTCGGTGTGGTAGGCCGGCAACACTACCTCCACACCACGGCGGCCGCGTAACCTTCATTGTCGATAAAATATAATGTTTTTATTTTTCCAAATTTTAGCAGTCCGTTTTTTGTTTTTGAATATATATGTAACATAAATTGTGACCTATAAAAGTATCCATATTTACATTGGAATTGGCATAAAAAGTTCGTGGACTCGCGCACTTCACAACGCCGGGAACTATCACAATTAAACTGTTGGTATTCTTGTATTCCTCAAGAATAAACGAAAAATCTACACTTCTGTAGTTCTAAAACTCATGTTCAATTCTGTATCGTTAAAATAAATCTTCCAATCTATCATAACCTTGTGACTTAACCTGAGTTCTTTTTTGACGAAGCAGCTACAGCCTTTATACTGGCCAATTATTCCTTGGAAATCATCGACAAAAATGTCATCACCATAGCGGCCTCTCAATGTTATTGTACACTGGGTATTTCATTTTTGCAGAACTATAAGATATACAATTAACCTTTACAACATATTATTAACTGTTTAGATTACTTACATGATACAATGGCTTCGTTCGTCGAAAACTCCTCACTTTCGGGATTGGTTATTGTAATAAAAATGCACGTCCGCGCCGTATTTCACTTTTAGAAACATGTGTGACGCGGGCTACTAGGCTACTAGTATTACTTTAAAGCCAATAATACTAATTTGCAGAGTGAAGAGTGAAAGCTCATCTTAATATTGTTTGGGTTTTATTTTTAAGCCAATAGTACTAATATGCAGAGTACAACAAATATAACTGAGACTGAAAAAATTCCATAATACGTTTTTGGTTTTGTTTTTAAACCAAAAATACTTCAAACATTGGAGAGAGCAATGTAATATTTTTTTGGTCTGAAATCAAAACTGAAAAGTATTAAACTTTAAAAAAACGCGACTTTCAGAGCTGATTAACGTTTTATTTTAAAAGCATTTTGGACTCAAATTAATTTTTGGTTTTAAATTATAACTTTTTAAAATTAAAACTAAAATTTAATTCCAAAAATGTTTTATTTTATTAGCAACTTATATTAAAAGTAACCTCTAATTTTTACTGTGTATGGTTTGAATCAACATCCTCCAAACCATTGGACGGTGTCCGTGGCACTTGACCTATCTAAAGCTTTCGACACGGTCAACCACGACACACTCCTAAGAGACCTGGAAGAGGCACCGCTCCCTGCCGGCCTAAAAAGGTGGACTGCTAACTTCCTCAACGTTCGGCAGGCGTCAGTCAAATTTAGAAACAAGAAATCTAGACCACGAAGAATCAAACAAGGGGTGCGGCAGAGGGAGTCTCCATTGTATCCTATGCTGAAGACTGCACGGCTTCGGTTAACTATAATCTCCGACACCTTTCCAGGAGTTAAACGTCCACGTAGACGCAGTACCTCTACCTACTGTCAACCACCATAAAATCCTGGTTGTGGCGTTCGACAATAGCCTCACCTTCGCTAGTCATTCCACCGCAATAGCCTCAAAGATACAGAGCCGCAACAAGATCCTCAAGTTACTAACCGGCAGCACTTGGGGGAAAGATAAAGAAACGTTGCTAGCTACATATAAGGCTATTGATCGACCTCGCTGACTCCAGCTCAATGTTCGTGAGCATGAGGAACTGTTCAGCACATAGTTTTTACTGAACTGTCACAAACCTAGTCATCCAAAACGTCATCTATTGGATAAAGCTCCGCCCCATTTGGCCCTTTTTAATAATTGAAATATCTGCTTCTATAAGATATGTAGCTATTTAGATTTAAGTTAAATATACATCAGTTCACTGAAGTGAGCGTTCCTACTAGCATTATCATTTTTACCTTTTCATTGGATCAGTTTTTACACATAGCTTCTATTGCTGCTTGTGTAGGATATTTAGATTCTAAATCTGGTGTTAAACCATCGGATATGTATAAGCTTCTCTATTTCATCAGCATATTGATTAACTGTTTTACTGCGTTGTTGGATGTTCAGAACTTTTGCCGCCAATACTTCAACTGATTAACCTTTAATTGAGTTCTTCAATTTTTCCCTGATCTGTATGATGTAACTTGCACAATTTATGTAATTTCAGCTGTGCCTTTTGGTTTAGTTTTTATCATTGAGACTGCCAAGGCCTTTCAAATTCAAGCAGAATTGACGATGCTGTCTTAATGAATTCTACTGCTGTTTGAGGCATTGTGGGGCTACGGGTTTCGTTTAAACCAGTTTTTTTTCAGCCTCTGTTTGGAATTCTGATAATAATAAATTTATGTCAATGCTTATTTTATGCTCGAATGACGTGGGTACCTGTTCTTCAATGTTATGTCTTGCTACTGATGACACTAATTTGTCTCTAATATTTGCGTATATTGGGTATGTTTGCTTTTGATGATCGCTTGTAAGCTTGTTGTTTACATTTTTTGTGGTACTAATTTAATTCAATGATTCTATAATATTATCCAAATGCTTTATTATCGTTTCCCATCTAATATAAATGCTCTTATTAATACATGTATAAGATTTTTCTGCAATTAATTTCCTATCTAGTAATGATTTTTGGATTTATTTAATTTTATCCAGGCCGTAAGCGCGGCTCTGGTATCTTTTCTTGAAAAATATGTTAAGTGCTGAATATATTTTCAAAAACAAACTGAGACAACTGTAAATTGTCAAAATCCGAAGCATTACCTTAATGAAGTCTAGTGCTATGGTACGGTCTAATACCCTACTAGACAAGTATCAGTTAAATGGTAAGTCATATAACCTCTCGGCCTTACTTGCATTTGCGTTACACACCGTTCTGCTGGAAAGAATAAATTCAAAGTAGGTACAAACAGTGTGAATGAGGTGTTGTCTGGGACCATCCCAAATTGCGAACTACGCTTTCAGTAAAATCGCGGCCGCTCGTTTTCGACAAATATCTCACTTTAACCCTTTTGGAGCTCCAAAAAGATACATTTGACCAAAAAATCTATTCCAAAATAGCTTTTGTATGTTTGTTGGTGTAGACGGTTTATATTACTCACATAAATTGACAAAAGTCACACTTTTTACAAAAATTTGCAAAACTAGTACTAAATAAAATTAATTATTCGTATTTGGGCCATTAGTTACAGGACCCTGTATTTGTAATGCAAAAAAAATATAAAAATTATTTCTTAAGGATTTTTTTATGTTGAACACGAATCTGTGGTCAAAAATTTCCTATCATGTCTCCTTCCTGAGAAAAAATGTCTTGGGACCCCAAACTTGATATAATTTGAACAAGTGCCCCTCGTTCTGGGTGCACATCCATGCTTTGATTCTTAGATTATTTATAAAACAAAGTTCGGAAAACATTATCTGACATAAGAAAAACTTGTGGCATGCCAAAATTATTTAATATGATTTTTCAAATTTGTCCGAAATCGGAAAATTCGTTTTTTCCACATTTTTGAAAAATTATATAAACTAGTATATCCCGTGGTCGAAATTCGACCACCTCAAATTAGTTTAAGCTATTAAATCCTCTGTTCATATTTTTTCCAGCACTGCCTAGAGGCAGAGATATTTGAGAAATTTTTGTTAGCATTTTGTTTTGATTAGCTGGAAACATTTTCTGGCGTTTTTTTTTGCAAAAATTTGATTTTCTGGACTCGAGCCTTGGAGTGTAAATGTCGTAGCCGAAACGCTTGCCACCTGCGCTACTACTGTATGTACAATAACGCAGTCGGATACTGTAGTTGACAGCTTCGGCTTTATGCAGAAAACTTTAATGAATTATTACAAATAAATGAAGCATTATTTGTTAAACATAATATGCCTATACACTTCTCCTGACCGATACGAAGATATCAAAATACATCTTTATGTTTAAATATACTCGTATATATACTCTGGCAATTGATTGTATTAAAAAAATGTTAGCCTATTAATATATAGATTAGCGCTGATATGCCAAAAGCTTTTTACACATCAGAAAATATTGTATAGTCCCTAGTCTTTAATTGGTAAGAAAATATATTTGCTACCACATAAAAATAATATCTTCATTTATTACCACCTCACTTCATTACAATATTTATACATTTTTTCATTCATTTCCATACAAAATCTATTACTCATATTAAAAATATTTCATAAAAAATTTAATGCAGTGAAGATAATAATAATAAATGAAGATATTATTTTTATGTTAGGTTGTAGCAAATAGATCTTCTTACCATTTAAAGACTAGTGACCATCCAATATTTTCTGATACGTAGAAAGTTTGTGACACATCAGCGTTAATTTATATAATTTTTCAAAAATGTGCAAAGAAACGAATTTTCCTATTTCGGACAAAATTTAAAAATTATATTAAATAATTGTGGCATGACACCACTTTTTCTTATATCAGATGATGTTTTCTGAACCTTATTCCATAAATTAGCTGGGAATCAAATATTGGATGTGCACCTAGAACACTGAGCACTTGTTCAAATTATACCAATTTTGAGGATGTGAACTTTTTGCCCACGGATTTGTGTTAAGCATAAAAAAATCCAAAAGCGATAATTTGTATTTCTTTTTTTGCATTACAAATACAGGGTCCTGTGACTAGTGCCCCAAATACGAATAATTAATTTTATTTAGTAGTAGTTTTGCAAATGGTTTTAAAAAGTGTGACTTTTGTCAATTTATGTGAGTAATAAAACCCGTCTACTCTAAGAAACATACAAAAGTAATTTTTGAAAAAATTTTTTGGTTAAATGTATCGTTTTGGAGCTTCAAAAGGGTTAAAGTGAGATATTTCATTCACACTTTTTCTGCCCATTTTTGTTTAACTTATTCCTGCCAGCAGAGCGGTGTGGTTAGTTTTGCTTATTTTTCTCAAATCTAACCACTTGTTTGCTGCCCGTATGCACACGTACAGTCTACGGCATCTATCTCATGTAAAACCACATGTTATCAAAGTATATCTGCACATAATGAAAAGTTTGGTTGCCGCTAACAGTCAAGTATAATGCAAAAGCGCGCCAGCACTAATCGTTATGAGTACGGCAAACATGCGTCAGGCCTAATGGTTATAATTGGCGCAAGCTTCATATATAGCTTGCTATGAAAAGACAATTGTTTTTAATATAAGATTTGGTTTTTTATGTTTAATATAATTCAAAATTCCACAATTTTCATGAGATTTTTAAGCTTATCTGATCTATTAGGTTCAAGTGTAAATAAAAGACGATTCATTCCACCATTTAGCCCAATGTTTCGATAATTATCCGTATCTTATTCAGGGGTGTTCTATATTGGTTTATAACAAAGTCCAAAAAACAAAAACAACATTATAAAACTTACACCATTTGAAAACGTAGTTACAAACAATTATTTATATTCACTCATATTGCTTTTGCAATCTAATTGACCGTAAACAAAAAGAATTAAGAAATATGCCCACCCAAACCACATCGAAAGATCCGACGAATGAGCCCAAACGATATTTTAGTGAGACTTACACACAAAATCTAGCACAGCGCATAGCAAAAAACCCTAAAGTAACACTGGCGTACAAATCTTACCACACTCTATCAACAATCTTCAGAAAAACAAAAAGCCCGATCGCATTACAACAACAAAGTAACGTGGTATACCAAATAGAAAGCAAGGAAAATGAAAGCCAACAATGCAACAAAATATACATAGGTACTACAAAGCGGACGTTAGGCACACAACTAGCAGAGCACGAAGCCGATTTCAACAAACAAAAGCACAGCACGACGTTATCACAACACGCGGCAAACAACAAACACACATTAGATTTCGCAAAAACAAAAGTAATAGACAGAGAGAAAGAACAAGGTACACACTCGAGAGTTTAGGAATAATGCAAAAAGAGAAAAAACAATACATAAAAGAGAAGATACACACGACATAGCCGCGACGTACTTATTATGCTTACGATACAGATAATTAGTTTTTAGTTTGACAAGTTTACCACACAGTAATGGTAGCATTAAGTAGTTAAGTTAATAATAAAATTTATTTTGTTGTGTTGATCTTCCGACAGGGTAGTAAGCTGATTTTTGTTGCAACAATTTTCCGTCATCCCTTGTCAAGTTTGGTTTTGTGACAAACCGGTTTAGGCGTTCTGCCATTTTCAATGCCTAGTTTCGTTCTGTCTGTGTCAATCCGTTGCGTTGTTTTTATAGTCCATGGGTGCTGTGGCAGGTAATGTCAATCTATGTGTTCGTGGTAGGTAACGTTAATATGCGTGTGTGTGTGCGCGGTATTGATACGTCCGAATTGTTATCTGTCCCAAGGGTTGTTTTTGTAGGTATATAGACATACCGCTTGTTAGCTAAGCGGTAGGTTGAGGTAGGTAGAAATCGGTTTTTGCTTGTTCATTGTTACGTGTTTGGTTGTGTACCTGCTGGCTTGTGCTGTTTTTTGTAAATTAGTTTTAAGGGTTC
The DNA here is from genome assembly GCA_949987695.1 of Merzomyia westermanni. Classification (NCBI taxonomy): domain Eukaryota; kingdom Metazoa; phylum Arthropoda; class Insecta; order Diptera; family Tephritidae; genus Merzomyia; species Merzomyia westermanni. Next base: position 111,906,572 of record OX465290.1, on the reverse strand, counting down.
AAATATTTCGTCAGAGATAGTGTTGGTTTGTTCGTTTATGAGCCTGCCGTCAAATGTTTTTAACTTGTATATCTCCATGTTCTCAAGTACATTGAGCCGGCCTTTTCCTTGTACGTGAAGTATTCTAGCCGTTGTTTTTATGTTAGCTGGGGTGCAGTTGTTCTCGAACATGTGGTTCGCGAAGTTAGATTCTGGTATTATGGTGGGTTTTCGTGTTTTTTTGTTGTAGTCCCTGATATGCTCTCGGAATCTTGTGCTTATTTTTCTTCCTGTTTGTCCTATCTAGCTGTATTGACATTCACAAGTAAGCCTATACACCCCGTGTCTGTTGAAAGGGTCATCAGAATTAGTGTGGGTTCTTAGTTTTTGTCCTAATGTTATATCTTTTAAAGAAGTAGAAGTGTATGTCATTGCCGTCCAAACCTTTGGATTTTCCTCTACGTTAACTCGTTTTTGTGTTCCATGGCTACTTCTGAGTTTATCCACAAGTGCTTTCTTTTATCCATTATTTGCCGCTATGTTATATATTTTAAGTTCTCTCCTGTATACTTTCTGTGTGAGCGGCGTTCTCTGAAGCCTATCCACTAAGTGCTTCAATTCTGCATTTTTGTGCTATTGCGGATGGTTTGATGTAGAGTGTATTATGGTGTCCGTGGCAGACGGTTTTCTATAAATGCCGTAGTTGAACCTATTTGTTATTTTGTCAATCTCTATAGTTAGGTCCAGGTAGTTCATTATTCCATCTTTTTCTACTTCCATTGTGAACTCTATGTTGCTATGTTGCCTGTTGAGGAACTCTAGTATTTGCTCTTCGTTATCGTCATTTAGGATGCAAATGATGTCATCCACGTATCTAGCTCTAGCCACGTACGTAACGTGGTTTTTAAGTCCTGTATATATTTTCCTTCCAAGTTTTTCATGAATGCTTCCATGAGAATGGCCGATGTTGGGTTAGCCATTCCTAGTCCATTTGTCTGTCTATATATTTTGTTGTTGAACCGGAAATAGTTTTTCCGCAGCGTTGTTCTTAGCGCGTTGGTAATTTGCGCAGTTTTTACCTTATCTTCAGTTTTGTCCATTAGGGCTTTGTTGACTATATCCTTTGTCTCTGTTAGTGGTATTGACGGGTATAAGTGCTTTATGTCAAAGGATACGAGTTTACTGCTCTTTGTGAGTTTAACGGTCTCAAGTCTTTGGAGTAGCTCTATCGTATTGCTTATTGTGTATTCGTGCCCTAGCTTTAGAGTGTCCTTTAAAATCGTTAATTACACAGGCCGACAAAAGGAGACCGATTTTTTTGACCATAAACCAGACCATACTTTCCTAAAGGTTGCTCTATCACGTCAGGATTTTGAGATATCCTAACCTAAATGTGCAAAAAACACCGTTTTTGCCTATTTTTGAGGTTATATATAAACGACAGATTTTTTTTTTTTAAAAAGCACACATAGCATCTTAAAGAAGAAGTCTTTCTCTTACGAATGGCGTTGAGTTTGCTCAAATATCTTTTTTTCTCGCTATACTCCTTTGATTTGCTTTGGAGGTTGTGTTCAGGTGACATAAGGAGGCATTACGAGGCAGTTCGGAGTGCGGTGTTTTGATAGGCCTGCAACCTCATGCAGTGTGTGGCTGCTAGTCGTGGCAACCATATAGGCGTCGCGTAGCTCAGAAACGGCTGGCCAATTGCCTCGTACGTTGCCAGCACCGGTTTTTTCTTGTCTTTTCCCCACGTTCCGCCAGCTAGTGACTTGAAAATTTTGTTGCGGCTTTGTACTTTGGCTCGCGGCTAATGAGCACCGTAGTTGAACGTGTTATCAAACGTGACACCTGAGATTTTGGGATGAGGGACAGTCGGCAGCTTAGTGCCGTCGACGCAGACGTCTAATTCCATGTTCACCTGCGCTGTCCGCGTTGCGAATAAAGTGGCCGAGGATTTGGTCGGAGACAATGCTCAGCGAAGAAACCGGACAAGGAGGGGAGGTAAGAGTTTATTTTTAAGCACAACTCATTTACAGAGGGGCCAGTAGCCAGAATTGTCATCGGTGTAAGAGACAATCGAGACACCCTCTGGTAGAGATGGGAGCCTAGATATGTAGTAAATAAACAAAGCTGGGATAGGGCACCACCCTGTGCACCTCTTGTTTAATTATAAGTGGTTTTGATCGTTCGCCTCTGATTTCCACCGATGATTGCCGACCACTCAAATATTTGGCGGTCCAACGCGCAACCCTTACAATGATGTCATTAGGACGATTTTGGTTGAGCTATGCATTTTACGGAAAGCATGCTGATGGCCAAGGCCTTCACTACTGGCGAGAGAAGCGATATCGGTCAATACGACTCCCCCACTTTAGCTGGTTTGCCAGGCTTTAATAGTGGCACCACCTTTGCCTGTTTCCATTTTTCTGGAACGTGCTCCTCGCGAAACAGGAAGACGCGGTCCCAGATATGGAACAATGGGTAGTCCTTCGAAAGACTGGGAAAGTCCCGCTTAAATATTTAACAATAATAATGATGATACTAATAAAAGGGTAGAAATTTGTGAAGTGAGCCACCTAATATTTTTTCAAAAGTCATGTATTTTAATGAAATTTGGTGCTATGGCTCACAACAACACTCGAATTAATCTCTAAGTCATAGCTATAAACATATTTTCCAAGTTCAAAGGTTTTAGTTTAATTTCTCGCGATTGACCAGTCCGATTTTGCTCTTTTTTGAAAAATATATACAAGATGGTATCTTTTACGAGTTTAATTTTTTTGGCATTGTTGTTTGCAAATTTTGAAATATTTTTGAGATCTTTATTGTGGTCCGATCGCGCTTTTTGATAAAATTAATTACAATAATGTCAACAATTTAAATAACTCTTATCGCATTGCCGGGTTCCAATTTTTTATTTCTGGTAAAAGTGTGTAATGGGATGGCCAACAACATTGTCCTATAGCGCGATGAAATCAAAATTAAATATCAAAATCAAAAAATTAAATATGCCAAAAAAAGAAATGAAGCTTGGTGGAAGGTAATATAAAAAAATTAGCGAAATCGGACTGGCCTATCGCGAGACAATTGGTAAAAACTAGGGAGCTTTGAAAATAGAATTATAGCTATAATTTTGAAAATAATTCGAATTTCGCAAAACTGGCCCAAATAATTTTTATACCTTGTGCGCGTAGCAAATTAACTGCATTTGCCTAGCTGTGGTATGTAACGGCATAATCGAATCGAGATGGATATTGACTTATGCATACCAAAATGTTCAAAAGGAAAAGAGAAATTGATTAAGCCATGTCCGTCCGTGCGTCCGTCTGTGAACACGATAACTTGAGTCAGGCCCGTGCGCCCGGGGGGGTTATGGTTTTCGGGTTTTAATATTGTGTATACTCGTCTTAAAGTGCGCGTGCGTGAAATTTCCCAATTGTGGAAGGCGCCTGAAATGGAATAATGCAGTTACATTCCCACTAAGCATAAGCAGGTAGCTACAGGCTGCGACTTGTATCATTCTCTCCTTGACAGGGCTTAAGACTGGACGTGTACCTGCGTGGTTTTCAAGATTCTGCTACAGGCGACACATAGTAGTTTTCCTCGCGGACCTCGCAGAATCGTGTAAATGAATTGATTTCGACAACCTGGAAAGATTCGAATAATGGCAGTTTTGCCCGTAACTACGGCGACGAATGAACGCTCCTTCTCAACGTTACGTCCTCTGAAGACGTATCTTCTATCAACTATGACTGAAGATCAGCTGAACGGCTTAGCTTCCCTGAATATACATCGGGATGTCAAGATTGATGTTCAAGAGGTTTTGAATGAATTTTTTTCGGTACCTCGAAGAGTCCGTTTGTTGACTGATAGGCAATAGCTATGGTATTTTTTGCTATTATCAACAGTTTATAAATATGCAATTTTTCACTACTTTTTAGTCTTACATTATTTGCTTCCCGTTACTATTTTAATTTTTATTGGGAAATGCTATAAATTTCATTCACAAAGCAAGACTTGTAAATTTTGCATGCACCATGTCAAAAGAATTCGCTATCAAAAATCATAATATTCTCTGAGCAGCCAAAAGTTCGAAAATGGAAATAAAAGTTCTGCTATTTTCAAAGAAAATAGATATTTCAATGAAAATTTGTCAGCTGCTTCTCAATAGTATGCAGTATACTCCTGCAAAAAAAATTTGGCAAAATATCCTGGCAGGTAGTTAATACCCCACGACAATAGGGAAGTTATATATCTCGTTTGATTTTCATACCTTTCATGAACATGAAATGTTTGTAAGTATGAGAAGAAGAGATTAGCCCATCAATAAGTATACTGAAATTATAAGGAAGATGAGCTGAGTCGATTTAGCCATGTCCGTCCGTCTATTTGAACGCAAATTTTTCAAACAAAAAATGTGCATGGATTGGTATTTTGAAAAAATGTGGTTAGCAGTGGTTGGTAGGGAAAATATTTATATACAAATTGATTAATTTACCACGCAAAACTCATAAGAATTGTCTTTATTTAAAGCAATAAGCTGGTTTTACTAGTATAATACGAACTGAAAAGTATTAAAACAGACCTGCGTAAATTGGTATGCCATACCAGATCACTACTAGGTATATAAAGTTAGGTTCCACCCTAACTTAGACTTCCTTACTTGCTCTTTCCTGTGAACTGTATGAACAAGTTTCAGAAATAAGTCAAACTGCAAAAAAAAGGTCCAATTTAATAATTTCTACCCAAAAGTAAAAATAATAATAGCACGGGCCCACTACCGGGGGCCTTCTCAAGTGTTGGATAGAGGAACGACTGCCTGGAGATGGGTGACAATGATAAAATGAAATACTCTGGGCGAAATACAACGAGTGACTCCTGTGGCTAAAGAAGAGGACGTGGTCGAGAATGTCAGGCATGCCTTGAATCCCTGTGGAAGTGCAAGTTGGTGCTGCCCTTACACTTGAACTAAGCATTATCAGGATTGGAATCTGACACTGTCACCGACTAAGTCCTCCGCCACCTTATTTACGACGTGGACAGCGCAGGTGAAAATGGCCTAGACGTCTACGTCGATGGCATTAAGCTTCCGACTGTCACACACCCCAAAATCTTAGGGGTCACGTTTGATAACATGTTCAACTACGGTGCTCATGTAACCGCAATCGCCACCCAAGTACAAAGCCGCAACAACATCCTCAAGTCACTAGCTGGTAGTACTTAGGGAAAGATAAAGAAACGTTACTGGCAACGTAAAAGGCAATCGGAAAGGAACCTGCTCAACGGAAATCCGCCTCCCAAGAGAATAAGGAGTCATCTCCGTAAGCACTATGACGAGATCCGGCATCATATTTTCTCGCCGTTTGATCCAAAGGTGCATCGGCGGGCCCTCAATCTCATCCACACGGAGTCAGAAAACTCCTTTGTCAGCTCTCGTCCAGTGAATGCAGTCCTACAGGCACAGGATCCACCTGTTGCCGATGAGGAACGCGAACTGCCTAGGGAGACAAGGGTCATGCTGGCCCAATTTCGTTCTGGATATTGTAACAGACTAAACTCTTACCTATCCCGACTCAACCCTGGCATGCCAAATGTCTGCCCGGCATGCGGCGTGTCTCCCCACGATACTAACCGTCTATTCATCTGCTCAACCGAGCCAACTCTTTTAACAGCAATTTCACATTGGTCCACCCCTGTTGAAGCTGCGAGGTTTCTGGGACTCCCGTTAGAAGAGCCTGATGGCAATGTTGGATAAAAGAGGTGATGCTTTAGGCAGGTTAAATAACACGATTATCAGAAGTATGCTATGAGCTGGTGATGTCGGAGTTTGCCGGCTCACTCACCAAAGGAGACATCTTGACGAAATTGCTGGCAGAAAACACGTGTTTATTTTCATAATTTAAATTCATCTAACTATTAATCTGGTTATAATTTGTGAACAATTGGTTTCATTGATTAATTCATACTTTATGAATTTAACCTTTTTAAATTAATTTGCTTTCCACATGTGTATTTCTCGAGTCAGTTTAATTGGCTTCATTTCTTACAATTGTTTTTATGTGGACTTTTCGTTACTTTGCTCTTCACTTTTATCACAGCTGTTTGCATTGTTTGTTAAGTGTCAGAACCAATGACTCTCAAACTGTTCGCTCCTTTTAGGTTTTCGAAACTTTTAGAGCTGCATTTTATTCACCTGCTCTCCAAACTTTTAGAGCTTGCTTTTATTTTAACTAGCTACTTTTATTAATCTAAATAACAGGGACCGTAACTGTTATTAGTTTTATTATAAAACTCGCTATTTCATCATTATTTTCAGATCTTTTTTTTTAATAAAAATCAACAATAATAGGTATCTTCAAGTTTCATTTGTTTGATTAAAGATAATGTTTATTTTTTTAGTTTTATTTTTTCGGACAAAAATAATACTTATTCCTTAGAAATATTTTATCCTAAAAATTTAATTTTGAGTTAAAATTTTTTTTTCCCGGATCGCTGCGCCTTTTTGGCAAGTAATTGATCAATAATTGGTTGGTATAATTTCGTCACGATATGTACTAAATAATTAAAACATATTTATAGACACATACATATGTATGTATATGTACATAAGTTGGCATGCAAAAAGGCTTTTTGAGTTTTTCGAACTGTGAAAAGAATTAAAGCCTAAAATTGAATTTTCATTCTTGAAAGATAAAATACCGCTTAGGGAATAAGTTTTACTTTCATAAAAAAAAATAAAACTCAGACATGAGTTTTATTTTCGAGCAAAAAAAAAATAAAACTAAAAAAATTATTGTTAATTGATATTAGAGGAAAAATTACAACGTTATGCACAGCGATGGTATGGGATGACATGTTTCGAAGTGCCCAACTTCTCATCAGACCCCTTCTCGGACACTGAGATATGAACCCAAGTGTCTGCACCAAAGCCGCTGTTAGAGTACTCTAACAACTAAGCTATGATGCCCTGTAGCGTCACGATGCATTTTTCCTCTAATGTGCCATTTGCTTATTCCTTTTATGCATTCTTTGGTACATATATTTTATATGTCAACTCAAGGAAAGTGGAATATTTTTAGGCGCGTTCATAGAACAGTTTTAGATACAGAAGGGCTTTTATGCATATCAACACTTCCGTGTTATTTGTTATGCACCCGCACTATACCTGTAACAATTATAGTTATGGTGATTGTTGTTGGAGCAAAGCTCGAATTTTTATGTTTGTTTGTTAATTGATATTAGAGGAAAAATTACAACGTTATGCACAGCAATGGTATGGGATGACATGTTTCGAAGTGCCCAACTTCTCATCAGACCCCTTCTCGGACACTGAGATATGAACCCAAGTGTCTGCACCAAAGCCGCTGTTAGAGTACTCTAACAACTAAGCTATGATGCCCTGTAGCGTCACGATGCATTTTTCCTCTAATGTGCCATTTGCTTATTCCTTTTATGCATTCTTTGGTACATATATTTTATATGTCAACTCAAGGAAAGTGGAATATTTTTAGGCGCGTTCATAGAACAGTTTTAGATACAGAAGGGCTTTTATGCATATCAACACTTCCGTGTTATTTGTTATGCACCCGCACTGTACCTGTAACAAATATAGTTATGGTGATTGTTGTTGGAGCAAAGCTCGAATTTTTATGTTTGTTTGTTAATTGATATTAGAGGAAAAATTACAACGTTATGCACAGCGATGGTATGGGATGACATGTTTCGAAGTGCCCAACTTCTCATCAGACCCCTTCTCGGACACTGAGATATGAACCCAAGTGTCTGCACCAAAGCCGCTGTTAGAGTACTCTAACAACTAAGCTATGATGCCCTGTAGCGTCACGATGCATTTTTCCTCTAATATCAATTAACAAACAAACATAAAAATTGGAGCTTTGCTCCAACAACAATCCCCATAAAAAAATTATTATTATTTCTGATCAAAAAAATTAAACTCAAAAAAGATTGATTTATATAGGGTTTGCTCAAATTTTCTTCAATCCATGCAGATTTCCGTTGAGCATGACGAGACATGCACGTTCATACGATATACTTTAAACTGTCCTCCGATACTGGGAAGCCTTTGATTTTTCTCATTAAAAATATAAAATAATCATTATCATCATTGATGACTCACTTAAATTCATTATAAATCATTAGTCATTAAATTCATTGCCTAAAGATGTTTACCATCGCTCTCTTAAGATAGTTTTCGAAACCATAACCAGTGAGCGAGAGTGCATTAAGAAACCATATGACTCAAAAAATATTTGATTTTTCGCAAGCCAACTTCAAAAAGTTAAATAAAGAACTTTCTAAGTTTATCTGTTCTCGGTACAAAGAGGATGTTGAGCATAGCGTTTTGCATTTTAAGACTTCTGTTTATAACCTTTTTGATTAGTATATACCTATATATAAGCCTGGTTTACTAAAGAACTAAAAACTTAAAACAAAAAGTCACGTTTTTTTAAAATGTACACAAGGTGGCGAAAAAGTAAGCTTCCGATGCTCAGCATATCGGTTGTGGCACGTGCAGTGTGTGCTGTTGCACCGTCTTGTTGGAACCACATGTTTTCCAATCCCAATTCATCAAGTTGCGCCAAAAAGAACTCGTTGATCATTGCTCTGTAGCGCTCACCATTCACAGTAACCGTTTGGCCCCGACCGATTATTGGTCAAATAAATAGTCAGCAATATTCCGCGTTCTGGAGTGGTGAAACCGATTAGCATTAAAAATTTTCCTGATGACACATTTTTGAACAATCAAAAGAGGCTGAATTTTATTAAGTGAAGCACCACCCTAACAGCTAAACCCATATTGAAGTTTGGAATGTACTAATGTACTAATGTTTTTTTACTCAATATAAACTTATGCTTAGCGAGCCAGGTCCTTAGTAAATGCACATTGATACCCGCCACCAAATCTAAAACATTCGTTGACCCATAAGCGATGGCGAGGTCATCAGCGAAGGCAGTAACTTTTCCAAAGAATGGTAGTGAAAAAATTGAGTTTAGGTAAATTAGAAACAATATTGGACCTAAAACAGATCCTTGTGGAACTCCTACATTAATTGATACTGAGTTGCTTATACTATCACAAACTTTTACCCTCTGTACCCTTCCTGTTAAATAGGAGTTAAACCAATTATGGATAAGCCCACGAAAACCGAAGTAATGCAATTTGGCTAGCAAAATCTGATGATCTACCATGTCAAATGCTTTGGTAATATCCACAAACAAACCACCGTATATAAATGAACAAAAGTTCAGTAAAGCATCTTCAGTGGATGGCCCTGACCTAAAACCGAATTGCATCGGACTAAATGCTTTTTTATTTTCTAAAAAGGAAATAATCCTTTTTTTAATCAATTTTTCAAAGACTTTTGATACCGAGGAAAGTAAAGAAATAGGTTTGTAATTGTTTTTGTCTCTTTTTGATTGCCCTTTTTGTATAGGGGAATGACGAAAGCACATTTTAGCTCAGCAGGAAAAGTTCCAGAGAGAACACTTGCATTAAAAAGGTGTCCAAGGACATCAACTATATAAAAGGCCAAATTTTTCAAAACCTCGTTTGATATCCCATCATGGCCGCAAGATCTTGAATTATTCAAAGACTTTATGGTACTCAAAATTTCTAGCCCGGTAAAAGGTTCAAAGAAAAAACTATCCCCTTTACTTGACTCCTCAAACTCTAGCTCCAGGCATTTACAAGATGCCGTATTATTTTGTCCAATTGTTAAAAAGTGCTCATTAAAAATGTTGGCTATCAACGCAGGATTTGTGACGGTCTCTCCACAAGAAGTTAGAGCAATCGATGTGTCTCTCGCCTTGCAGTTACGGTTTAGCATACTATTAATAATTTCCCATTCCTTCTTGGGATTGCCCTGTGAGGACGTAAGCTTATTACGATAAAAATTGTCGCGTTGAAACTGAACTTCTTTTCGCACTGTTCTACACAATTTGGCATAACGACTGTGAAGTTTGTGATTTCTCGCAAGTATACTGCACTTCCTACCTAGTTTATTTTTTAAATTTTTTTTACTAATCAGTGAATTATTAATCCACGGCTTCGGATTTATATTTGATTTCCGTGACATAAACGTAAAGCTTGCTGCTTCTATAGCTCCTTTAAAATACTTGAAAAGCTGCTGTACGCCATGGATATATCTCTTTCAATATAAACTTCGCCCCAAGACTCAAATCGTAGTCTTTCCTTCAGCAATGTAAAATTAATTCTAATTTTGTTAGAAGTTGAATTTCTGTTAACACCAGTTTTCTCACTTACATTATTAATACATAAACCAGTCATTGTATGATCTGTAATTTTAAAATCAAAGTTTAGGCTATTAAAAGAATTGGTGTTATTACAATTGAAGCGACAAAATACATGATCGAGGCAAGTACCAGAGACATCACGCGTTGATTCATTTACGTATGACGTAAGCCCAAAGCTAGCAATTAAAGTTTGGTACGTATCTGATGCAACAGTTTGTTGCAAAATATCTAAATTAAAAACACCTAAACCGATGAGATTACTCGATTTTTCACTGTCTAGAAGGAGTGAGAATTCTTCAAAAAAGTTTTGGACAGAAACTGAATGCAACCTGTAAACACATAGACAAGTAAACACTTTGCCAAAGATATTAATCGAGAGCTTTAATATATCCGCGCTCATCAAGTGATAACAACAATAATCACAATCGTACGAATTGCGCACGAATACTCCTACTCCACCTGCATAGTAACGCTCATTAGTATTCGCAAAAAAATTATAATCACGTATTTTAAAATCTTGTGTTTCGTACTCATATATCCAGATTTCGGATAAAAAGATAATATCAGGATAAATTTTAAGTCAAAATTTTGCCGGAGACTACGAATATTTTGGTGTACAATAACAAAGGGATTGGTAACGTAAGACAAAGTGTTTCACATCGTTTAAAGGACTAGGAATGACGTTGTTGTTTGTTTTAAGGAAATTTGAAAAATTCATAAAAGTTACTTTAGAGTTAATTTAAATTAAATTAAAAAAAAAGAATTAAATGATTTTTGACAGATCGTCAAAGGTTCTTAAAACAACAACTCCGTCATTAGCGTCCTTTTTCATAAGTATTTTATTATTACTAATCCAAAGATATTTGTACTTTTTTTCATTCTTGCTTTTCTTCGCATTCTTCTTACATTTTCGTTGGTAAGAGCTGGCACTCCAACAATATCAACAGCGCTGTTCAACAACTGTTGCTCTCTCCAGTTTAACATACCTTCAAGCTTGCTCACTTTTTCGCTCAGTTTTGCGTTTTCTGATTTAAGCTGCTTCACTGTGTTGAAAAAATCTGCATTGAATTTCTTCAAACTCACAATTTCGTCATACAGCAACTGCAGTGTAATTCCTTTGGAGAATGCACCGTTGTCAATGTTTGTTTTTTTGCTTTCTTGTTGTGTACATTGAACTTGATTTGTTGAGCTTATGGTGGTGTTGTTATTGTTGTTGGAATATATATTGCTGATCGAATTGGCATTGTTGGACGACTTCTGTATCTGCTGTTTTTACCCGTTGCTTGCAGCTGGTTTTTGTTTTGTCACAGTCAAAGGTTTAACGGCAGGATGTGACGGAATTTTTGGTCCCGAATATGTATCTGCATCTAAGGTACCTGGCAATGGCTGTAGATGCAGAGACTTCCGACGCACGAGATTACAGCCGTCACAACGATGCTTGATGTTGTTTGACTTCATATAGTCCAAGTCAATAGGATTGATTTTGGCGCACAATGCGTGGAAGTAGGCACCACAATCTGCACACGCAACTTTAGCCACTTCATTACGTTCAACTCTGTCTTTACAAATTTCACAATTCATATTTAAAATTTATTTTGTATATAACTATGTATATATGTAAAAAACTATTATTTTAATACTGCTTTACTTAGCGTGCATCCCACAACATAAAGGAAAACACGTCCACTCGGCTTGAAAGTTTGTCTTGTCTCAATCGTCCTCCTGTTATGAATAGTTTTGCATATCGTGATTTTAGGTCCATAGACGTAAATGTTCTGTGTCTGTCAATTGTGAATTGGAATAATACTTGGTTTTGTGAGTCTGTAGATGAAACACTTAAAATTTTGAATGAAAAGTTGGTTGACTTATCTAAGAAACATGTTCCTCTGTGCATGGCTAGAGTTAATTCATCTTGCCCTTGGTACATTAAAAAAGTGCATTTGGCTATAAACCTTCGGAATAAATTATATGGTAAATGGAGAAGGGCAGTGACAGCTCATGCCTGGTCGCAATATAAAATTGGCCGAAACAAAGCTATGTCCCTCATAAGGCAAGCTAAAGCTAGGTATTGTAGAGCTAAATTGGATCCCTCACTTCCTTCTAAGAATCTGTGGCAAGACTTAAAAAACTCGAAAGTGCAATTTACTAAATGATATATTTACAGTGGCAAGTAGTAGTGCAAATTGTCCCCTTACACAATCCTGCTTTTGCAGATAAATTTCAATTCGTAGGAGTAAATGAGTGTGATGTGATGAAAGCCTTATTAAATATTAAGTCAGATGCTGTGGGAATGACGGAATTTCATTAAGATTCGTAAAACTTTCGTCTTAGGAACCATTACCCATATTATAAACAACTGCTTCACGTCATCATGTTTTCAAGCGAAATGGAAAAAGGCAGTTGTACTCCCAGTAGCCAAGAAGAGTACCCCACTACCCCTGGGCATTATAGACCAATCAGTATATTACCTGCATTGGCGAAATTATGCGAATCGTTGATGGCTGCTCAAATTTCGTCCTACATTCAGTGTCACAAATTACTACCCCCACTGCAGTCTGGGTTTAACCAAATCATAGCTGTTCTACTGCAACAATGAAAGTACTTGACGATATAAGAATACAATTTTACGATGTATCCCCAACACTACTATGCCTTTTGAACTTCCCTAAAGCTTTTGACATGGTCAATCATAATATTCTAGGTATGAAACACAAACATTACTTTGGTTTTTCGGACAATTTCTTAAAACTTATGATGAGCTACCTCAAAAGGCAGAGTACAAAAAGTGAAGGGAGAGAACTCATTTTCTAGTTTTAAGACAGTATCGGCTGGGGTCCCGCAGGGGTCTGTCCTAGGACCTCTTTTGTTTAGTATATTCGTCAATGATGTGTTCTCGGTGTTTAAATATATTAATGCGAATGCGTGACATGACATCCAAGTGTACCTGTCAAGTCGTATTGGTCTTGTTGACGATTTATGTTACAAGTTAAATATTGATTTGTCAGATAAATCTTAATGGGCCTATGATAATTATTCAGGCCTAAATGCGTCAAAGTAATCTGCGCTGCCAATATGTAATAGTGTAGTCCATGTTGAGGATATTCCAGAATTGTTCATTGATAATCGTGTTCTGTTGTTTGCTCTGATCATGTAAATAGTATAATCAGCAGTGTGTATCGCTTAATTTACGCCTTTGGAAGCCAGACGCAAATTAGCTAAAGAACTTATCATGCCCCACATAACGTACAGCCAGCTTGATTCAATCTCCGACCACAAAGTTAACCTCCTATTCAATAATGTTACCCTTTATGTGTTTGGTCTAAAAAGATTTGAGCATATATCCCTATGGAGGAATGATATTTTAGGTTATAGCCTTGATGATTTCCTTGCTGCTAGAAACTGCATTTACATGTACAAATTGCTAACATGATAATCTCCGCAGTATTTATATGAGATATTGAATCCAACAAGGTCCGTGTCAAAGTACACCTACTTGACATCATCCAGACTGTTCCTCGTCAACGCTGTGAGGTTCTGGAATAGCATTACCGAGTCAGTTATCTATCTATCTCTATGGCGCGATATACAACAGGTATATCATCATAAACCTCCTAAGAGATTTTTGCGCCAAGCTTCTCTTCCAATTTGTGGTGTGCCGATTTGAATTTTCCCTACAAATTGGTGGGACCTACAGTTTTTTTGCCGACTCCGAACGGCATCTACAAAGGAGACGAATTTTTGCTGAGAAGCCTGTCATGGCAGAAATACACTCGGAGAGTTTGCCAAACCACTGCCGAGGGGCGACCCCGTTTTGAAAAACTTTTTTCAAATCACTTTTGATGTTACCTGTACCAGGGCTCGAACCATGGACCTTCGGTGTGGTAGGCCGGCAACACTACCTTCACACCACGGCGGCCGCCGAGTCAGTTATGCCTGTCCTTAATAGAAGTAACTACAAAGGCAACTTTAAGAGACGGTAGTGAGTACGATTATGAGTAACTATTTTCTATCTTTCATGTCTTTTTTAAATTAACTTTTTTATCTTCTATATAATTGTACATAGATAAGTAAGCAATGTTAACTATAGGTTTAATTAAATTTACATTTTGTTAATAATTTTAAGTAGATTTACTCATGAAAGACTGTCGTCTTACATGTACAACCTCCGATTCATTAAATAAATAAATAAAATCACGTAACAGCTACCCGTATCAACCACGTTCAAGTAATTCAATCCATTTTTTTTATTTAAATCCGGAATGTGTTCTATTACGTCTTAAGACCTTGAAGGAGTCATTCAAATATGGGCCTGATTTAATACCGACATGCTTTCTTAAAAAGTGTGCTGAACACATATACCGATTTGTTTAATCTTTTTTTACAGTGTGGCGTTTTCTCATACCTCTGTGTAAAAGTGGAAGTAAGTCGTCTATAGAAAACTATCGTAGAATAGCAAAGCTCTCCGCTGTTCTCTAATTATTTGAAGCTATCGTTACTAATAACCTAACATTTTCGATCTCAACACTGATTGCAGATTCTCAGCATGGATTTTGTAAGGGTAAATCGACCACAACAAATTTACTTGAATTCACTACCCACGTGTCGAATCGATTTAGAAACAATCTCCACACCGACGTTATTTACACAAATTTTAGTAAAGCATTTGACAAAGTTTGTCACTCTTTACTCATTCACAAATTGGATCTGGTTGGCTTTCAACCTAGTCTCACCCATTGGATCTCCTCCCTCCTACCTCTTTGGTAGAACGCAAAGAGTCATTTTTAAAAATTCCGTTTCTAACATCATTGATGTATCCTCTGGTGTTTCTCGGGCAGTCATCTGGGCCCAGTTCTGTTTTTCATTTTCATAAACGATATCTGTACTACAATAAAACATTCAAAAATCTTATAGTACGCTGACGACGTAAAGCTATTTAAGTCATATGCTTCGATGGAAGAACGTTATTTCCTTCAAATGGATTAAAACTACTTAGTTACTTGGTGTAAAGTCAGCTAAATGTAAATTCATGTGCCTTTCACGTCGGTATTTACAACCAGCTTCGTATACAATTAACTCTCACAGTGTTTTGATCGACTTGGGTGTGACGATGAACTGCAAACTTAGTTTCAGTACGCATATTGAGGCTACTGTCAACAAGGCTAGAGGTGTATTAGCTTTTGTGCAAAGGTGGTCAAAAGAATCTGAAGAGTGACCCTTATGTTACTAAGGGCCGTTTTCTCAAGTAAACTTTCAAATTTATCTGCCTGGTAAACCAAAATTTTCTATACCAAAATGGTTTTTATGGGGCAGATAATTTTTAAAGTTTACTTGAGAAAACTGCCCTAGGACTCTTTTTACTACTTTAGCTAGACAGATATTAAAATACAGCTCGATTGTCTGGAATCTGCGTTATCAAGTTAATGCAGATAAGCTAGAATCAATTAAAAAATAATTCCTACTTTTTGTTTAGGTCGCCACCACAATGCCCCATCGCCTCTTGTAGGTGTCGCTGTTAAGTAAGCGGGTACCGGGTACTCGGCACTGGAAATCCTGCTGAATTCCTTTGGATTACTTGTTCCGAGTCCCGTTGCCCGAATCGGTTGATGGGTTTCGCCTTCGGCGATGACCCAGCTCTTTTCCACTTTGGAAAAGAACACAATCCGACTAAGTACTGCCATCCTTTTGTATGTAATATTATTCTGTTTGTATATATATACACATAGCGATTTATGATTCTGTTTGTATATATATACACATAGCGAGTTATTATTCTGGTTGTATATGTACATACACATAGCCATTTATATAGGCCCCTCCTTTTTTTATACGTGAATAAAACAATTTGGAAACTCAGAAAAATAGTAACTCTTGGTGTTCATTTAATTATTCAATGGTGAAGTGTTTCAACCTCGAAGGACTCTGAGATTCTGCACCTCGACGCCCCTCGTTTGCCGCGGAATTCATGAGGAATTTCCGGCCCCCTAATCACCCCGTCCCGAACATGGTCCTTCGAGCCGGATAGGCTTGAAGTTTTATTTCGTGGTTGAACCACATGAGCTAGTTTCAATTAGCCAAGTGTAATTTCACAAAACTGCCAAGTTGCCATTTTCCACGATCTTATACTAACATCAGTCCTTATCATCACTTCTTGGTTCTATATGACGAATCGTGTACATGAGCTTGAATATTCGGATAACAATCCAGACAAGCAAACCCTTCCAGCATTGTTGGTAATTTCAATTACAATCCACAAATTGACACTTTCCAAAATAAAAGAAAGAACCCTGCCAAAAGAAGCAAAAAAAAAGGTAAACAAACAATTAGTTTTCGACAAATCATAAAAAAGTGCAAAAAACAAATTTCGGAAAATATTTAAACAGGTAATTCTATATAAAAATGTCAAAAATGAACAAATCGTGAAGAAAACAACTAGTGAAAAACATTGAAAAGGAATTACTTTACTAAAAGTCCTATGTAAAAAATGTCAGAAAATTTTCAACTTTGATTTGCAAATAGCTCTTGACAGAAATATATAATCTAGTTTCCGCTTCCGAATTATTGATACCGAGGTCAAAACGCGTATTTTGGTACCTTTCCCGATATTTTTTGAGGTGTTTTATCAGTTGCCTGCGGTCATATAAAATTACCGAAGAAAATAATATAGTGAGACGAGTGTCAACATTGATTTGCAAATAGCTCCTGACAGAAATATATAATCGAGTTTCCGCTTCCGATTTATTGATACCGAGGTCAAAACGCGTCTTTTGGTACCTTTCGCGATATTTTTTGACGAGTTTTATCAGTTGCCTACGGTCATATAGAATTATCCGTCTGTGAACTGCCAGTGGAAGCAGAAAGTGCGACTGTAAGTTTGAAAGCAGCCACAAATTGGTAACATTGGCCAACATCAGTTGAGTGATCCAAGTATGTTCCTGGAATAAGGTGGTCATTAAGCGTACCCACTCCTGTGCGGCCAGCAGATCCCTCAAGGAAAACAATCTCTCAAAGCTTGTGGTAAGAAAGTATTATTTCCCAGTTTATTTTCGAATAGTATGTCTATCGGTTTTGAAATAAAGAAGAAATGTGTATCGCTGCGTTTTCTTTAGGTCCAAGTGTGGTTACTTGAATAAAAAGTAATTTACATCTGAAAAGAGTAGGGTTGAGAATAACGTATTTGCCACCTAACAGTTTCTTAAGTTGATACACCTAGGCACCCGAAAAGCATTCATTCGACAACGAAGGGATTCATCGACTCCCAAACGGTCCACAATCACCTACGGCAGGACTGAGGAAAACGCCATAATACGCTGAGATATCGGCGAGCCCCAGTGTTACACCATTCCGTAAGTAACGTCGTGCTAGTGGTTGAGAAAATATTAGCCAACGGCTAAAATAAAAGAGACGTTCTAGTTTTTCTAAAAATATTATTTTTAAGTGACGCATTTAATCCCCTCTGAACAAACAAATTCTCTCTCTTTTCGAGCTACAAACGTTCAACAAAGGCCCCCTATCAAACTGCCCAACGACAACACCAACAGCTAAGGCCCACTATCAAGCGGCCTGAACAACAAACAGACAGAAACCTTTCCCACAAAGGCCCCCTATCAGGCGGCCCATCGACAGCACCAACAGGAAAGGAACATAGCAAGCGGCCTATCGACAGCACCAACCGGAAAGGCACATAGCAAGTGGCCCAACGACAACACCACAGCTAAGGCCCACTATCAAGCGGCCCGAACAACAAACAGACAGAAACATTTCCCACAAAGGCCCCCTATCAAGCGGCCCAAGGACAACATCAACAGCTAAGGCCCCCTAGCAAGTGGCCCACCAAAGCCAGAAACAGTCGGCATTTACAGGCCCGTACAAGAGGCCCACTGGTAAGGCTAGAAAAACCAATAGGGGTAAGTGTGGTCCATTTCAACAAAACCTACATACAAACGTAGATTTAGTAGTATTGCTAGCTTCATATACGCATATTTATATTTCTATATAACCGAGGAACCTTCTGCGCCCATCCCACTGATTGATTGGGTTGGTTTGTCTGTTTACCAGAAGTAAAACTTAGCACCCTTAGGTATCGGGACCCCGGTTAGCCCTAGCATCTAGTATCACCTCTCAATATATACGCGAATATAGCCTTACATTTGTGATAGGTTTCAAAATTCGTTTGAATTTTTTTCATTCGTCCTTCAGTGGTTGGTGAAACGTTAAGAGAAAAATGGCAGAAGCTAATGTTTTCGATCGCGCTTGCGACGCGCTGTTAGAATTTGAAAACACATATAATAACATGCCTGTTTCAAAGCATTCGGTTTTCTTATTAGAGATTCAAAAGGAGGAACTTAAGGAGGTGTATGGCGAATATTCACGTATATCACCTGATGACGAGACTGGTCAATCCGAGATGCGGATGGCCAAGATAAAATACCAAAATTGCTACACTGCATATTTGACGTGCGCTGCGTTGATGGGTGAAACCGCGCATCACCTGTACTTCAACCAACAAAACAATTCAACTTTTCACCCGCACAGTCGTGATTTGGGGGGAGTCGACACTCCCACCCGCCTCAGTGTCAACCTCCCTCCCTGTGACACCGAAATCTTTTACGGCGATTATATGGCATGGCCATCGTTTAGAGATCTATTCACAGCAATCTATATTAACAACACTCGTCTGACCCCAGTAGAAAAATTATTCCACTTAAACCATAAAACTCGTGGCGAAGCAAAAGATATCGTGGAAAAGTCTCCATTGACTAACGACGGCTTCGTTACGGCTTGGAAAAACTTATCTGATAGGTATGAAAATAAGAGAGTAATGGTAAATAGTCAGCTAAAGACGTTGTTTAACTTACCCTCGATCGCAGTAGAACGCGGCACCGAAATTAAAAACTTGCAACGAGCAGTGTATAACTGCATCTCGGTACTGCAAATGTATGCGATTGACATAGCAAACTGGGATGCGATATTTGTGTTTTTGGTATCGAGCCAGTTACCGGACACCACCCTATCGCTGTGCGAACAAGGAATTGTACGGAAAGCCGAAATTCCCAAGTGGGAAGAATTGGACAGCTTTCTCACAAGCCGGTTCCAAACGTTAGAGACGGTGTCCGATATTCGTAGTGCTCGAACCATTAGGCCCCTACCAAGTCGGCAATCTGCAGCGGCGGATGATAGGAAAGTAACAACATACCCCGGCCAAGCGTCGCAGTCTGCCTGCAGGTTGTGCCCCGATGAAGTGCATGTAGTGAAGAATTGCCCGAAGTTTCTGGCAATGAAGGTTGAGGATCGCCTCAACATCGTGCGAAAACATAATCTCTGCATGAATTGCTTGGCCCACTCACATATAGCTCGGGAGTGTAGAAGCTCCTTCAGTTGCTGGAGCTGTCACCAGAGACATCATTCGCTTCTTCACTTCAATTCGGCTTCACAGAGGCAGATATCGTCGCAATATCGAATCCCCGGGAGGAGCAACGAAGATCAGCCACAGGAGGCCACGAGCAATGTCCAAGCACTTTTCGCCACAAGCAATAAGAATATATTGTTAGGTACAGCGATGGTGAGCATATTCCACTTGGGCGTAACATACGCAGCCAGGGCCCTTTTGGATTCAGGATCGGAAGGAACATTCATTACGGAGCGGCTGCAAAAAAGAATAAGACTGCCAACAAGAGACGTTGATACTCAGGTGTCGGTAATTAATGCGACCGTATCGGCGAATGTAAGAAAGGTCGCACATATGATGTTAGGTTCCCCCTTAGACCCCCAGTTTAGGATCAAGGCAAGAGGCCTGGTTCTACCCCAATTGACAGGTAACCTCCCTAAGTTCTCCGTGAAACAAGATTATTTTAAGATGCTCCCCCGCCTGAGGTTGGCCGATACCAATTTTTATAGAAGCGAACAAGTAGATATGATACTTGGAGCAGATATAGCCCAAGAAACGGTGTTTGGCTGGATCTTGACGGGGCCCGTACCACCCCCAACAACAAAATGTCTCACCACCTCTATGCCCCCCAGTGAAGATGTACGAAGCCCTCAACTAACAAGGTTTTGGGAATTGGAAGAAGTTCCGACAAAAAGGAAAATAACCGATGACGACGCATTTTGTGAGGAGTTGTACGCAGCTTCAACAACGCGGAACGGTCAAGGAAGATATGTGGTGGCATTACCCTTTCGACGGGAGTTCCCGGAAAGTATCAACCTTGGATATTCCAGGAGTAGAGCAATGCGGCAGTTTCTGCGCAGCGAGGCCAGTCAAAATAGGAGCCCCGAGTTAAAGGCTGAATACGATCGGGTATTAAAAGAATACATTGAACTCCACCATACGTGCCTGGTGAGCGGCACTAATCGGCAGTCGTGGGCGGGCCCATATTATTTACCCCATCACGCCGTTGTCAAACCTGATAGCATCACAACGAAAGTTCGGGTGGTGTTTAACGCGTCCTCTGCCACCTCTAATGGGGTTAGCCTCAACGATATTCTATACCCTGGGCCTATGTTGCAGGCGGATTTGGTCTGCCTCTTGCTAAAATGGAGGTTATTCAAATATGTTTTCAATGCAGACATTGAAAAAATTTATAGGCAGATTCTGCTCCATGAGTATCACACCCCCTTCCAACGGATTCTCTTTAGAGAGTCACCGCAGGAGGAACTTCGAGATTACGAGCTTAAAACAGTGACATTTGGAGTGAATTGCGCCCCATATTTGGCCATAAGGACCCTGCACCAGCTCGCAGATGATGTAAAGACGAGATACCCGCTGGTTTCAAAGGTCTTGAAACAGAATATGTATGTGGACGGTCTTTTGGCCGGAGCCCATGACTGCGCAACGGCGATGCAAACACGCGACGAGGTGATCGATGCGCTGAACAGCGCGGGGTTCCCTCTTCGAAAATGGACCTCCAACTGCAAAAGAATCTTAGAAGGTGTGCCCAAGGAGCACATTTACAAGGAGAACTTTCTGGAGATCGAAGACATGAGCGAAACCAAGATGTTGGGCATCCGATGGAACGCCGCACATGACAGGTTCCATTTCAGCGCACAACCAATTCCAGCGAAGCCAGACTACACGAAGCGAGAGGTTTTGTCATATGTGGCCAAGTTGTTCGACCCCGCAGGATGGCTCAGCCCGATTGCAGTGGTTGCAAAGATCCTGATGCAGGATATATGGCTGACCAAAATAGATTGGGATGATAGTTTGCCACGCGACCTGTATCTACGGTGGGAGACCTTCATGGAAAACTACGAAGGGATCCAAAATATACAAATACCCCGATGTACCCATTTTACGCCATGGGACGAAGTTGAGTTCCGTGGGTTCTGCGACGCCTCCGAGAAGGCATACGCAGCTGCGTTACACGTAAGGGTCCGCGAACGCACATCCAACCGAGCCCCCCACAGTAGTATCTCAGTAAGCAAGACCAAGGTAGCCCCGGTTAAAACGGTATCCCTGCCGCGTTTGGAGTTGTGCGGAGCCTTATTACTTTCCGAGATAGTCAATGCTTTTATTCCGCATCTCGAAATCCCACAGCCAGTAATCTACAAATGGACCGATTCGACGATCGTGCTCTCATGGCTCAAAAAACCAGCATGCACCTGGACAACATTCGTGGCGAATAGGGTAGCAAAGATTGATGAATTGGTTGGAGTGTCCCAGTGGAATCACGTTGTCTCCGCGGATAATCCGGCTGATCTCGGGAGTCGGGGTGTGCGCCCACAAGATTTGAAAGCTAGCGCGCTTTGGTGGCATGGTACCAAGTGGCTGGAGCAGGAGGCATCAATGTGGCCGCACCTAAACCATACGAACACGGGGGAAACCGAGCTCGAACGAAGGAGTATACGGGTTCATGCGACAAGTATTAAGGAAGAAAGGGATATCCTGGAACGATTTTCGGAGTTCTCACGGGCCCTGAGAGTAATCGCTCGTATTTTTCGTTTTTTTCGAAAGATCCACCCGACGCATAAGTTGACGTCAAGCTATATGACAAACGAAATAACATCCGAGGAAATAAAGCAGGTGAAAGGTCATCTTATCATGCTTGCACAGAAGCGTCATTATTCCGACGAGTTCAAAGCCATCACTACCGCCAATCCACTCAGCTCAAACAGCGCACTGCGTACCCTTAACTCCTTTTTTGACGGCAATGGAGTCATGAGAGTAGGAGGACGACTTGCTCTAACAAATTTACCCTATAATGAACGATATCCCGTCATTCTCCCCTACGATTGCCAGTTTTCGAGATTGCTCGTGAAATTTTCGCATCTGATTTCCTTGCATGGGGCAAATCAGCTTATCCTGAGGCTTCTGCGATCTGAATACTGGATTATTCGAATGGAAAACCTGATAAAAAATACCATCCATAATTGCAAGGTTTGTGTTATTTACAGAAAGAATGCACGAGAGCAACTAATGGCAGCATTACCACCGGAAAGGACGGAAGTATCCAGACCCTTCACGAACACAGGAGTCGACTTCACCGGTCCCTTCGAAATAAAAAGTTTCACAGGTCGAGCGTGTCGAATTACGAAGGGTTATGTCTCTGTGTTACTAAGTTTTGCGACAAAGGCCATACACTTAGAGGCTACCAGCGATCTGTCCACGGCTACATTCTTAGCTGCCTTCGCCCGCTTCGTATCCAGGCGAGGCTGCCTCAAAATGTGTACTCGGACAATGGAACCAACTTTGTAGGGGCCAACAAAGCACTGAAACAGGACGTCAAACTTTTTGTTTCGGCGGCGGCCAGTCGCACAACCCAGGTATATGCTCATCAGGGAATCACTTGGCATTTTATACCACCAGGAGCACCTCATATGGGAGGGCTCTGGGAAGCGGGGGTAAAAAGTTTTAAAACTCACTTCAGAAAGGTAGCCAATACAATGCGTTTCACCATTGAGGAGCTCTCCACGTTGTTGGCAAGAATCGAGGCTTGCTTAAACTCCCGTCCCATCAGCCCCATCTCTGAGAACTCCGAATTAACGGAGCCCTTAACCCCCGGTCATTTCCTCATTGGAACCCCCTTATTGGCGATACTTGAACCGGAAATCGCGGACAATCCAATTTCAATTGTCAATCGGTGGCAAAAGATAAAGGCGTTACATCAAGTATTCTGTGCCGGGTGGAAGTCAGAGTACCTTAAAGAACTGCACAAAAGAACCAAGTGGCAATACCCCCAACGCAACATCGAAGTTGACGACCTAGTAGTCGTTAAGGAAGACAATCTTCCCTCAAATGAATGGCGACTTATCAGAGTGATTAGGGGTTTTTCAGGTCAGGACCGCAGAGTCCGGGTCGTAGAAATACGAACGGCCCGCGGATTGATTACCCGACCAATTGTCAAATTGGTACTCCTCCCCTATTGCTAATATCATTGTTCTAATAATATATGTATTTCGTTACAGAAGAAAATCCAAATGGTTCGAAGCAACACCCAGACAACCCGTCAACACCGCTGCCCAGTCTGCAGAAACAATGACCGGCTGATATTTTGTCGCGAGCTACGCAGGATGGAAGCGGCCGAGAGACTGCGTACTGTCCTCGTTCACCGCCACTGCGCCAATTGTTTGTCTCCACATCATATGGCAAAAAATTGTACCTCCACCCGGACGTGCCAACACTGCCACGAACGGCACAATAGTCTCCTCCATCTAGGCGAAACAACACGAGTAGAGGAAGACATGCCGCGCGTCGCCAATCAGACGAACGCCAAAAGTAGGTAACGTCCATACAACCTCCAGCCACTAGATAACTCAAGCGACGAAGACGAGGTCCTCGAAATCAACGCCAACGACGAAGAAGTAATGGGTATATCGGATGACGCCACCGCACCGCTCGACATACCGGCATTCAGACCTCCTCTGTCGAGTGTCCAGTCAGAAGTCGCGAGAAGACCCAGACCCGAACGAGAGCCAAATCGACAGGCGAGAAGAGCCCCAAACCAGCCACGGCACCTAGGCGTGAGAGACGCTCGAGAGCGGATCACGGGGGCGACCCGCAGAGCTTCCGAGTTATCTGTCCTCACTCCAACAGTGTCGGTCAAGGTAATGACCAGAGGGAGATTACAAACGGTACGGGCCATCGTCGATCCGCTTCAGCCTGCACGCCGACTTGGTGCACTGCCTAAGAGCCGTGCGTAGGCTGACGCTGAAAGGTTGGCATGAGCGGCTAGAAATCTTGGCAGACGTCAGCATGAACCTCTCCAGAATCACCCCCGAGCGCACGTTAGATGCTCGAATACTCAACGAGTTTGACAATTTCCGTCTGGCAGACCCTGCGTTCCATCGGTCTAACGCAGTTTCGTTTATATTAGGAGCAGAAGTGTACGGTATGATCCTATGTCCGGGGCTTATGGCAGCCACCCCCACCAAGCCTGCAGCGCAGAATACCATATTTAGGTGGATGATCTCAGGCGCGACCATTTATTAAATTGAAGTTTATAATTAGCAGTAGTATTAAAATTTGTCATGTCATTTGTAATGAGATTTTCAAATATAAATAGGTTAGATATAAGTTAATTGCAGCGATACTGCAAGGCGGCCGGCATGTTTAGGTCGGCACCATAATGCCCTATCGCTCCTTGTAGGTGTCGCTGTTAAGTAAGCGGGTACCGGGTACTCGGTACTGGAAATCCTGCTGAATTCCTTTGGATTACTTGTTCCGAGTCCCGTTGCCCGAATCGGTTGATGGGTTTCGCCTTCTGCGATGACCCAGCTCTCTTCCACTGTGGAAAGAACACAATCCGAGTAAGTACTGCCATCCTTTTGTATGTAATATTATTCTGTTTGTATATATATACACATAGCGATTTATGATTCTGTTTGTATATATATACACATACATAACCAGAATAATAACTCGCTAATTATTCTGGTTGTATATGTACATACACATAGCCATTTATATAGGCCCCCTCCTTTTTTTATACGTGAATAAAACCATTTGGAAACTCAGAAAAATAGTAACTCTTGGTGTTCATTTAATTATTCAATGGTGAAGTGTTTCAACCTCGAAGGACTTTGAGATTTGGCACCTCGAAGCCCCTCGTTTGCCGCGGAATTCATGAGGAATTTCCGGCCCCCAAATAACCCCGTCCCGAACACTTTTTGTTCTGAGAAATCTTCAATGGGATTCATTGTTAGTCTTCCTCCTTATAATAGTCGGTTAAAACGTATCGATCTCCCAACCCTTGCAAGTCCTGGGGAAATCCTAGGCGTAATATCTATGGAAAAACTATTAAACGTATATATTTCAATTCCATTTTTTTTAAACGAAATTAACTTTAATATTCTGTCCCGATCTTCAAGACATTTCAAACCTATTCTTCTGAAGCAATGCAGGACCAATTTTCCATTACACGAACCTTATCAGTGTTTGTGCGAAAACTATAACTTTCGTTGAGGTAAATTTGACATTTCGGACTTCTTATAATAAAAAAAAATAATCTCTCCTCTCTTAACAAATGATTTATACAGGGTGGCTGGTGAATTTTGCTACATTAAGAAACTCAAATAATTTTTTTTTCAGTGTATGTAATTCATTTTTCTTTTATTCGTGTTAAAGCTCATTAAATTTTATTAAATATAGCTTAATTTGTTTTAAAAATAATGGAATTTAAATGCCCCCCCTGCTCGTCGATGCATGTGCGGCATCTTACCAAAAAGTTGTTCATTACTGCTTGGAGAGTTGAGACAGGAATACCCGCAATTGTTTCTCGAATGGATTGCCTTAGTTCATTCAAGTTTGTTGGTTTTGCTTTGAAGACTTCCTGTTTGCAATAACCCCACAAGAAAAAGTCAGGTGCAGTAAGGTCAGGCGACCTGGGTGGCCAACGGAATGTGGAGTTTCTGGATATCAGCTTATTGGGAAATTTTCGTCGCAATTCTGTCATAACAGGTTGGGGTATATGAGGAGCTGCACCATCTTGCTGAAACCACACAGAGTTGAAAGAAATTCTCATTCGGCGTAATTCTGCATAGAAAAACTCTCTCAACATGCTCAAGTAACGGTCTCCAGTAACCGTAACGGTGTGACCGTTTTCTTCGAAGAAGTAGGGCCCGACATTGCAGCGTGATGAAACTGCACACCACACTGTGACACGAAGTGGATGCAATTCCGTCTCATGGAGTATCTGTGGGTTGGAAGCACTCCATATTCGACAATTTTGTTTGTTTATGTTGCCGTTTAAATCGAAATGGGCCTCGTCAGACATGAAAAGATAGTTCAACATGTTTCCATCCTCTTCCACCATTTGAAGCATCTTCTGGCAAAATTCCAAGCGAATCGGCAAGTCTGCAGCGTTCAGTTTGTTGGCCATTTGAATTTTATATGGGAATAAGTCCAAATCTTTGTGCATAATTGACTGTAATGACTGTCTGCTTACACCCATTTGAGCAGATAAGCTTCTTGTCGAAACACGTGGATTGTTTTGTATGGCAGCAGCTACAGCAGCGATTGTTTCCTCCGTTCGAACTGAAGGGTTTCGATGGTAAGGTCTTCTGTTGACTGTCCCATGCTCGGCAAAATTGTTTACAAGTCTTATTATGGTGCATCTGCTCGGAGGATTGCCGCCAAACGTGCGCCTATACTCTCTTTGAACCGAAACTACGGACTCCAGTGCGTGATAGCGGCGGACAATCCAAATTCTTGTTTCAGTGTCCCAGTTATCCATTTTTGTTAAATGTAAAAGTCAATCTGCAAAATAAAAAAAAAATTAACCAGATTCATTAAATAGAAAAAAAGTTATTTAATTTTTTTTTGGTAGCGGCTTTCATTAGCCACCCTGTATGTGTTTATGTAACTTAATCTCTTATGCATGCACCTTACTCAACTGATGAACATTTTTCTGTAGCTGAGCAGTTTGAGATCGACGCTTAACAAACCTCCGCCTTCTAAACAGACGGCAAATTTTATCCGCGTGTTATGCGGATGCGCCACTCGTGTCGGTTGGGCGGGATGATGCGAAAACTCCTGACAAATGGTGCATTTCCCCCTCTGAACACAGACTCTTTTTAGGACCTGCGTCAAATTTAGCGTCGCCTCACTACATATGCGTAGGTAATCACATCAATTGCACATGGTGTGGAGATAGAGGCTTGAAACGGAGACCCAACAGAAATTGATAAACCGACCAATAATAGCGATAAAAGACAGGAGAGAGAAAAGAGCGTCGTGGTAGCTGGCTTTGAAAATAATAAAATAACTATTAGAACTACCCAACCAATTTTAAAAAATTTCCATATCCTCGAAATTTGATACAAGATTTGAGAGATATTTTTTAATTTCAGTTTCTGAGCTAAAAAATGTAGGATTACTAATCTCTCAATATCTCCGCCATTACCGTCTCTATTTCTCTGTTGTTTTATTTCGTTTTGAGAGGATGAAGTACCATTTCTACCAAAGCAAAAACGAAATGTTAAAAAACCTTCTGGTTTTATTCTGTGTGTCAATAAACCATTTCTAGCCCATAATCGCTTCATTCGGATATCCTTGGTATCGCAATTCCATTTCTTTTTTTTTCTTGGTAGAAACGATAACCGTGCTCATCGCTTTCATCACCCAGGTTGTCAAGGAAGAAGTCTAAATGGGAATAGATGAAATGAATTATGAATATATGAATATGATAACTGCATAACGCAATGAAAAAAAATAAGTGAAGGTTTACCTACATATACTATTTTCTCATAGTTTGTTAGCAAATCGTCGATCGTTTGTTTGTAATTTGGGATTTTAATGTTTTGTAGAAAATTTGCAGAAACTGCACAAAACGAGCCCCATGGCTTAGCCTCGTCCACCGATAGAGCTATGCTCTTTAAAATTTTTACTTATTTGCGGGTCCACAAACACACCCTTTATTTTGGCATCTGATTAATGTGGAAACGTTGACTTCATAAGACATTTTTTAAAAGAACGTTAGACAAGCAGGTAATTTTATGCTTCTCCACTATTGGCTTAAATTATCTGGTCAACATTTTTTAGAGTAATGATTCGTACGCGCCCGACTGCCCCATTTGCACAAAAAGTTCTTCGAATAGCCCTCCTGCAATTCAGTTAGTAATGCAACTACTTAAATATCTGAACAAATCTTCCAGCCATTTTGTTTATATATGGCACGGTCAAGGATTTTCGGCATGGATTCATATGGATATTTAAACGAACTGTGTGCACCAGTTGAATTGATGTTTGGTTGTTACACTGATGTAACAAAACAGCTCAAAGAAAAACTCAGCTTACTAATGTTACTTTAGTGGTTCAAAATTTCCAAGATCTGGAAGTTCAATGAAAAAATAAATATAGGTTTGTTCACTTAATCTCTTTTAACATGGTACTGGTTATAAAGTGCCAAATTGTTCACTAAGAAATAGGTTATTTAATATTTCGTTAACAGAAAACTACAGAAAAGAAGATGAATGTCGAAAAAACTGAAAATTTACATAAAAAAATTTGTTCGCAATAAGTCTGTCACATTAACGTCGATTTTAAAAACTTTTGCTTTGGTGGACACGGTATTTCCTCCTCTTAAAATTAAATGAAACCACTTAAAAATAGATACGGTAGTGGCGGAGATGTTGACAGATTAGTAATCCTATTTTTATTTCCTAGCTTAAAACCTGAAATTTCCGGATAGTAATCAATAGAAAAATGGCAATGTTAAGAGAGATTGACTGAATAAAAATATATATTTTTTTCATTTAACTTCCAGATTTAGGAAATTTTGGACCACTATAGTAATATAAGCAGGAAGCAGAGTTTTTTTGAGCTGTTTTGTTGAACCAGTGTAACAAAAGTCCATCAATTCCAGTGGCGCACCCAGTTGGTGTGGAAGAATCGATGTCGAAAATCCTTGAAATTATCAAATATAAGCAACATGGCTGGAAGATTTGTCAGATACCAAAACAAAAGGTGTGTTTGTGGGTCCGCAAATTAGAAAACTTTTTAAGGACGCCAGTTTTCATTCAGCTGTTTTGCATAAAAAAAATTTTATGTTCGCCATAACTCCGTCACTTTAACGCCGATTTTAACTACTTTTGCTTTGGTGGAAATGGTATTTCATCCTCTCAAAATTAGATGAAATAACACAAAAAGCGCGACTGTAATGGCTTAGATATTGAGAGATTAGTAATCCTACTTTTTTTTGGTGGAAATGATATTTCATCCTCTCAAAATGAAATGAAATAACACAAAAAGCGCGACTGTAGTGGTTGAGATGCTGAAAGATTACTAATCCTACTTTTTTGTTAGCTAAAAACTGACATTTTCCTAGTATCTCGAAAACTGTTGTACGCGTTTGCACTGTTATTAGTTGGTTTGTGGTATTCGCATAGTCGTTTAGCAACGACTACTAGACTATTTGCTTCGCTTCGACTATTCGACTTTTGTTGAAACTCAAAATAATAAAAAATAGCTTGGCATATTGATATATGTATACGAGTATTATTAAAAATTTCAATATGAGTCATGGAAGAAGTTTGGTGTGGCAATTTTTCGAAGTCGATAGATAACCAGTCGTTTCTTCTTTCTGCCAACTGGAGCCAAATCGAAACACCACGGGATGGTAAATCGGTCTGCCCTTGGTCCTTCCACCGGAGTGATGCGTCTCCCTCTTTTTATGCTTCAACCGACAAGTTCCGATAAGAATATCTTCTGTGCCGGAGCATCTGAATTCATTCGCACAACATGGCCTAACCAACCGGTACGAGAAGTGTCTCATAGTGTTATTTTAGTTCTTCGGGAGAGGACGTTAGTTCTCAATTGCTTACTCAGTCCGAAGTATCACTTGTTTGCAAGAGTGATTCTTCGTTGGATTTCTAGGCTGATATTATTATTGGTGTTAATACTGGTTCCAGGTAAACGAAGTTCTTAACTATTTCGAAATGCGCTGACTCTTTGCTTGATGACAACATGTACTTCGTTTTGACCTCGTTCACCACCAAACGCATTTTCCGCCTCTCTTTCTAGTTTGGAGTACGCATAAGTTAGGGCGCGGTTGTTAAGGCCAATGATATCAATGTCGTCGGCATATGCCAACAATTGCACGCTTTTAAAAAATATTGTTCCAACGCGGTTATGTTCCCCAGGATCAAATTAAAGATATCGCCCGATAGGGGATCACCCTATCTGAAACCTTGGTAAGTTTCGAACGGCTCGGAAAGATCCTTCCCAACTAACAACTTCCCACGCTAATTTAGAATTACTACTTTTATGAGAACTTAAATATCGCAGGGTTAGCTAAACGAACTGCATTTCTTGAATTGGTAGATGATAGAATTTTAGCACCTATAGGGTCATGACTACCAAAGAATTTAAGGTCAATAAAAAACTAAACTCAAAACAAAAATATGAACTCAATACAAGGTTATCAATGACTTGTAATGTCACTACAAAATTAAAAAGTGAAACAGAAAACTGTTCCTGCTCATTATAATCGACTAACCGAAATCGAATAATCGAAAGTGGACGGTTAGTCGAGTAACCGTCATCAGTAGACTATTCGAATAGTGCTAGTCAACTATTGTATTAAGAGCCCTACTATCTGACTACATATTTGGAATCAGCAGACAATTCTACATAGGAATCATCTATCAAATGTCGAGGATATTTTTTTTCATCGGGTAGTGTAATTAAATACCATTCTTGTGCCTAAATGAAGCCCTAGATAGATATTTACTTCAAAATTACTATAAATATATTAATACATTTGCATGTATATTGCAGTTAAGTATATTCACATGGCGTGGTAATAATTGCAGGAGGCTTGTTAAGGTTCCCACGATTCTAAAATGCTGCCAAACTCTGCTACTGCACATTTTTTTTTTAAATATTGCTTAAAGCACGTCAGCCATCCCTTTTCATCGATAACTGCCGGCAATTGGAAACACCAAGGAAGTTTAAGTCATCCTTCACCTGTTTTTATCAACTCAGTCGAGGCCTTCTGGGCTGGAGCTTCTTTCCTCATTAGCATAATATGATCCAGCGAGCGCAGTCTATGGGCTATTTTTCGCTGCACTATGGCCAAATCCACGTAAAGCTCATGTTAAATTTCCTTCGATGCTTGCCATTGGCATCACGGGAAGGAGCATACATTTTTAGAGAACTTTTCACGATCACTCTGAGAATCATCATCAAGATCTTCTAACAGAAATTCAAGGAAACGCTCAGTTTCAACAGGGTTGAACCAGAGTGATATTGGTGTTAGAAAAGTAGTAGTATCATAAGGAGACAACCCAGAGGCAGGGCAATTATTTGGTATGGTGGGGTTCAGTCTGGATAAGTAACATTTTAACCTGTTTCAAGAAGGCTAGACCGTTCGTGCGTGCAGATGTGTTTTTATTTGCTAGCATTAATCTCTTTACTATCGTTAGAATTTTACAATGTCTAAGTGCTTAATCTGCGACAATTTACTCTTGGAGGAAGACTTTATCTCCAGTAATATTTGTTGTGAACTTTTCTTTCTTTCTTTAAATGGTCATCTAACCGCCTGGGCGATTTTGACCGTCCAACATGGCTCGACAGTCGTTTCTTCGATGCGCCAACTGGCGCCAATTGGAAACACCGCGGGATCGCAAATCGGTCTCCACTTGGTCCTTCCATCGGAGTGGTGGTCTCCCTCTTCCTCTGCTTCCACCGGCGGGTGCCGATAAGAATACCTTCTGGGCTGGAGCATCTTCGCTCATTCGCACTACGTGGCCTAGCCAGCGAAGCCGCTGTGTTTTAATTCGCTGAACTATGTCGGCGGCTGCGTAAAGTTCATACAGCTCATCATTAAATCTTCTTCGGTACTCGCCGTCGCCAACGCGTAGAGGTCCACAAATCTTTCGAAGAACCTTTCTCTCGAATACTCCCAGAGCCGCCTCATCAGATGTTGTTAGTGTCCACGCTTCTGCACCATATAGCAGGACGGGTGCGATGAGTGACTTGTAGAGTGTTATTTTCGTTCGTCGAGAGAGGACTTTACTTTTCAATTGCCTACTCAGTCCGAAGTAGCATTTGTTTGCAAGAGTAATTCTTAGTCGGATTTCTAGGCTAACATTATTGTTGGTGTTAATGCTGGTTCCCAGGTAAACGAAGCCTTTACTATTTCAATATTATTGCTGCCAACAGTGGCTTGCTTCCAAGGCGCGAATGCGCTGACTCTTTGCATGATGACAGAAGGTACTTCGTTTTGCCCTCGTTCTTCTAATTTGGAGTAAGCAGAAGTTACGGCGCGGTTGTTAAGGCCAATGATATCAATATCGTCAGCATATGCCAACAGTTGCACGCTTTTATAAAATATTGTTCCAGTGCGGTTAAGTTCTGCAGCTTGTATTATTTTCTCCAGCATTAAATTAAAGAAATCGCACGATAGGGGGTCATCCAGTCTGAAATCTCGTTTAGTTTCGAACGGCTCGGAGAGGTACTTCCCAATTCTGACCGAGCTGGCGGTGTTGCTCAAGGTCATTTTGCATAGCCGTGTAAGTTTTGTGAGGAAACCAAATTCAGACATAGCGGCATATAGGCAGCTCCTTTTCGTGCTATCGAAAGCGGCTTTAAAATCAACAAAGAGATGATGTGTGTCGATTCTCTTTTCACGGGTTTTTTCCAAGATTTGGCGTATTGTAAAAATCTGGTCGATGGTAGATTTACCAGGTCTGAAGCCACACTGATAAGGTCCAATCAGTCTGTTCACATCAGGCTTCATTATTTCGCACAATACGCTTGATAGGACCTTATATGCGATATTCAAAAGGCTGATTCCGCGATAGTTGGCGCAGTTTGCAGGATCGCCCTTCTTGTGGATTGGGCAGAGAACACTTAGATTCCAATCTTCAGGCATGCATTCATCCAACCATATTCTGCATAGAAGCTGATGCATGCGCCTTACCAGCTCCTCGCCTCCGTGTTTGAATAGCTCAGCAGGCAAACCATCAGCGCCAGCTGTTTTATTGTTTTTCAATCGGGATATTGCTATTCGCACCTCATTATAGTCGGGTTGTGGAACGTCAATTCCAACATCTTGGATTGTGGGCTCGGGTTTGGCATCTTCTCTGGTTTCTTGCTCAGTTTCTCCATTTAAAAGGGCAGAGAAGTGATCCCTCCATATTCTGAGTGCTCTCTGAACATCGGCCACCAGGTCGCCGTTCTCATTCTTACAGGAGTTTGCCCCGGGTTTAAAACCTTCTGTCATTCGCCGAATTTTTTGATAGAATTTTCGGGCATTATTCCCGTTGGCCAGCATCTCAAGCTCCTTTATTTCACGCTTTTCTGACTCTCCCTTTTTTCGCCCGGAAAAGCCGCCTCGCTTCCCTCTGCAACTCGCGGTAGTGTTCACATACACTCCTCGTTGCATTCGATCTCAGCGTTGCCTTGTAGGCTTCGTCCTTTCTTTTCGTTGCAGCGCGGCACTCTTCATCATCATACCAGTTGTTTCTTCGCGTTCGCCGGAATCCAATTACTTCTTCGGCTGCGGTATGGAGTGCTCCTGAGATATGATCCCACTGCTCATGCATTCCACTAGGTTGAATTGTGCTCTCGGAGAGCAGGTGTGAGAGGCGATCTGCGAAATAATTGGCGGTCTGTTGCGATTGCAGCTTTTCGACGTCCAGCTTTCCCTGCGTTTTTTTGTTGCACCTGTTTTGTCGTACAGAGGCGGGTACGAATCTAGGCTGCTACTAGGTAGTGATCAGAGTCGATGTTAGGTCCTAGTATTGTGCGAACATCTAAAACGCTGGAAGCATGCCGTCCGTCTATCACAACGTGGTCGATCTGGTTGCGTGTTTTTCGATCGTGGGACAGCCATGTGTCCTGATGGATCTTCTTGTGCATAAACCTAGTGCTGGATATGACCATGTTTCGGGCACCGGCGAAGTCGATCAGCCTGAATCCATTTGGCGAAGTCTGATCGTGGAGACTGAACTTCGCGACAGTGGGGCCAAATACACCCTCCTTACCCACCCTGACGTTAAAGTCGCCAAGCACGACTTTGATATCATGACGGGGGCAGCGATCGTATGCTTCTTCCAGGCGCTCGTAGAATGCATCCTTTTCCACGTCGTCCTTCTCTTCCGTCGGTGCATGAGCTCAGATCAACGATATGGTGAAAAATCGTACTTTTATGCGGATTTCAGCGAGACGCTCGTTCACGGGTGTGAACGACGGTACTCGGTGACGGAGTCTCTCTCCTACCACAAATCCCACGCCGAATCTGCGCTTGTCTTCATGCCCACTTCAGTAGATGTTGCAAGGTGGTTTGATCGTGTTTCCTCGCCCCGTCCATCGCAACTCTTGTATGGCGGTTATGTCAGCTTTTGCTTTCCTCAGGACCTCAACCAGCCGGGCAGCGGCACCTTCCCCATTAAGGGACCGGACATTTGTCGTGAACTAGTGCATTTAAAATGTTCAAAATTTTTTGAAATCGAATGCAAATCGTTTGTATAGATGTGATACATGTGTCAATACCACTTTGCCAATGCACTTATCCAAACTCGAGGAAATTGTCTCACCTTTGAGTGTAATTAAAACTGTTTTGGTGGGTGTTAGTAGTGTGTGTACTCCCACTATTCGAAAAAAGTGAAAACGCAATTGCGACGAGCTCTCAGTCAAAGGTCAATGAACCCTCTTCCATTCCTACTAAGCCGGATCGCGCTGAGGCTAAACAAGTGCAACAATTTCCCAAAAGCTCACAGTCGTCTGTGCTTGCTGCTACCGATAGTGAGAATCGCGTCGCTTCGTGTGCAAATTCTGCTACTGCTAACGCTGCAGCTGTTGACGCTGCCGTGCACCGATCCTCGGTTGGTGAGTTATCATCGCGTTTGCTTACTGCTGATATTTTTAATCTTCAAAACTAGCTATTGTGAATCAAAACACAGCATCTTCCACTACTTTGAGTGTTACTTCTAAACTAGGCGAATTTAATCCAAGCAAATCAACTTTCTCCAAGAGAATAAAGTGAGAAAGAAGAATAACAAAAAGTCAGCCGTTGTGGTTGGTTGTAACAATAACACTGATCTCAATGTTGCCGTTCGTAACTCATGGTATCATTTATCCTCATTCGCGGCTTCTATCACTGCGGATGATATTAGCAAGTACGTTCTCAGCACCTTGGCATTAAAATTGAAGAAATTTTATGTTTCGAAATTTTAAAGAAAGACGGTGAAAACAATACCCGTAAGTGGTTTGTTTCTTAACGCGTCTCTGTGGCCAAATCATGTTAAAATCAAACCTTTTTTGCAAAAGCGAGGGTTGGCACCACACAAGACATAATTAAATCTATCGTTGAAACCGATTCTACTAATTTGCATCCACTTATGCGCTCTACAACGTCTTATGGTCTTCAAATATATTTTCAAAACATTTCGGGCTTAAGAACTAAGCTGGTTTACAGCCCAAATGGACTTCGATGTTATTGTCACTATCGAAACATGGTTAAACTCGGACTTCTTCAATGGGGAATTCTTCGACCTGAATGTATATTATGTTTTCCGCAAGGACAGAGATCCCTTAAAAATGGGCTCACGTAGAGGTGGAGCTGTTCTAATCGCTGTTCAACGCAAAAATCGCGCGTATTTAGTAACTCGCACTAACAACCACTCATTGCTTGACCATATATAGGTATGTCTAAGTGGCTCTTCCAGCTCTGGATCGCTCTTTATCGTGGATTCGTACGTTCCACCTTGTAGTGACTTTGATAATATTGTAGCACTAGCAGAAAATAATGTACTGGACAAAAACCTGTGCATTTTAGAAGGTTTTAATTTAAATAACATCCAGTGGACTGCCAATGCTTTTAACTCCTGCCTTATGCCATCTGATGTAACAGCCTCTTACGAATCTTATTATATTGACTGTATTCTTAGTTTAAATTTGAAGCAAATCCACTCATTATTCAACGAGCTAAGTAGAATCTTAGATCTAATTTTTTTTCTTTCTTTTTATATTTCGGATTGCATGTCGTCAATGTGATAGGCATCATAGGCCTTAGGTATACGCGATGGCTGTTATGAAACCATTCCTACTTTTTGTGATACTAGTGGCATAGTCGGTTTCAATTATGATATCTGTGATTTTTTCATTCTATGTAATTTTTTACTCGAAGCCATTTGGTTTCTATTTTATCGAGTTCAAATCTTGCTAACTGTTTTTCTAGTTTCAAATCATACATGCGCGAGATCTCTCTAGAAAACATAGCGGTTAAAATATAAGCGACCTCATAAAATCCCATGGTACACTATAGAAGTAAAAAAGCGCAAAGATTCTCGAAATAAACTTTATAAAAGATTTCAGCTCACTAAAAATATTTATTATTATAATAAACACAAGTACTTTGCTGTTGAGTTTAATCGCCTAAATAAGTATCTATATAGGAAATTCTTACACGGTGCCGAGTGGAGCATTAAAAGTAACCCAAAACATTTTTTGGACTTTTATAAAATCCAAAAGATTATGATCATATATTCCTACGTCAGTTTTTCTCGGTGATAAATTTGCTGAAGGACGCAAAGATGTATGTTTTGCTGATTTTTTAGGTCAAACTTTGCTACCGACAATGATGCTTCCTCGACAAACTTTTCTCAAAACTTTGCCTCTAACTTAAATTTTGGTAGTCTTACCTTATCTTCTGAAGAAATTGCTAAAAGTTATGTTGATGGCCTCTCGTCCTTTCTTTTTAAAAAGTTACCTGCTCTCATTGAAAATTTGAAATCAATTTTAATAGATCTCTCGCTAAAGGTACTTTCGTTGATGATTAGAAAGTAGCTTTCATAGTTCCAATCTTTAAATCTAGTAGAAAAAACGATGCCCTAGTAAGCAGAGCAAAGTAAGTTATTTTTTATCAAAGGGTATACGAATGTCATCCATCACTTTTAGCAAAGCAGTTGAACAGCTGTAATTGGCTCTAAATCCCGACTGTAGTGGTGGAAGTAGACTTTTTCTGGCTATATGCAGGTTGATTTGCTCTGCTAAGAGTCTTTCAAATACTTTAGATAAGGTTGGCAAAATACTTATAGGTCTATAATCCGCAGCTGAGCTTGCAAACCCTTTCTTAGGGATGCGCCTTACTATGGCACACTTCCACAACTCTTGAAAGCAATATGTAGTAATACTATGGTTAAAAATGTGGGTAAGAGTGCTCAAAATACAGGGTAGTATTATTTTTATGAATTTTATTGGCACCCCGTCTGTTCCGATTGCATTGGACTTAATTCTTAGAATGCATTTTACGTCACATTCAGACACCGCCGAGAACTCGAACAGATTTCCAGAGTAACACTCGTTAAGATTCGGAACAAAAACATTGTTATTTACAGCACATAAAGGACTCTGCACAAATATATCATTAAGGGTGTCCACATCTGCAGTACAATCTGATTTGCTACTCCCATACACACGTAGACTCTTTAAATTACGCCAAAGAGATTTTGGAGGCGAAAAATTTACATTTCTCCCGTCTTACTATCCTAATAGGAGTATTTATTGCGGTTTCGTAGGCCTGCCATGCATCATAGCTACTTAGCCTCCTCCACCTTTGGTATGCGCTATTGCGTGCTTTGATTGCAGCAATAACTTAGCCACTATACCACGGGCAGGAATTGTTGGCAGGCTTGCTAGATCGACTGGGTACGTGCTTGTTAAAACCATCCAGAATAACATTATTAAGAAACTCGACTTTTTCATTGACGGTAACAAGACACCAACAGTCACTAAAAATTTACATAGGACAAGTTAGAGAACAAAGCACTGTTGTCAATTGAACGGTAATGTCTAAAAGTAAATGTACTATTCGTATCGCAGTGG
The DNA here is from genome assembly GCA_949987695.1 of Merzomyia westermanni. Taxonomy (NCBI): domain Eukaryota; kingdom Metazoa; phylum Arthropoda; class Insecta; order Diptera; family Tephritidae; genus Merzomyia; species Merzomyia westermanni. The sequence goes on along the minus strand of OX465290.1, from coordinate 111,868,558 downwards.
TCAAATTTAATGTCAAAGGTACAAAAGATAAGATCATGGTCAGAAAGAAATGGTATTTGTTCAAATTTTAAAACACTAAGTAGGTCAGAAACAATAAAATAATCAAGTAGACTTGGACAACAATTTATACCAAACCTTGTCCGTACATCCATATTGACAATACATAGACTGACACTATATGAGTCACGAACAAATAGATTAACATTGAAGTCGCCACAAACAATTATAGTATCGAAATCTACAACGCACGAAGACAGAGTAGTAAGCAATAAGTCAAGGCTATGCACTTTATGCGGACTATACACACAAGACAAAGGAACTTTATTGGAAGAATCTAGTAACTCAACAAACAAATACTCAGTCCCATTACCAACAGACTTGCAAACAGGTTTCACACTAATATATTTTTTGCAATAAAAAGCAACTCCTCCTTTTTTACCCACCCTGTCATTTCGAATCAAATTATAACCATTTAAGTAAGAGCAGCGTGCGCCATCGACCACACAAATAGTTAAGTTAATTACAACTGAACAACTGAACCTAGTTTCTTTATTAAAATTTTTCTTTTTATATTACAATTATGTTTAATTGCTAAATTACAATTAAAGAATTCTGCTTACAACTAAAACCTACTTAAGCTTAACAAAGTATTGTTGTTGTTGTTTGGAAGTTGAAAAATAAAAAGTTATAGTTATTGTTTTGCTTGAGTGTTAGCGGCGGCGGAACGTTTGCCTATAGTAATAATTTCGTTATAAAAATTTACGACAAAGGTGCCGTTCAAGACCTGTGTTAGATTGCTGTATGTTAGGTTTCCTATAAAGTTGGAAATAAAAATTGTTCCATCTGTAACTAGTTCTACTACAGAATCTTTTTGAATTTGATACTCGCAAGTTCTTTTTCTCCCGCGAGGATCTGTGAAATACAATGGTTTTCGTCTAAAGGTTCTAACTGACTTCTTTTGCATATCGTTATATCTTCTATGACCATACATTTTTCACGAATGCCGTACTTCCTTTCTTGTGCAATGAAGAAATTATTGAATTGGAGATAAATTTGTTTGTTATTTTTTATAGTTGACCTTATTAGAATTTTATTGTATAAAATATCTTCTGTTTGCGGCAAGGATATGACGTATAGAAGAAGCGAGTCTTTGGCTATCATTGACGGTTCTGCATATCTGAGAGCTTCTAATTCATTTTTGAATGGCAGAGTTTCGGTTTCAGAAATGATATTGGCTATATCTGCTTTATTCAACAAATGCGAATGAACTATTCCTTTTTTTGCGAGTTGAGTAGCTAAAAATATTTGCGAGATTTCATTTTTAACTAATCCTATCTTATTATATAATGATTGTTCGTATCTACCCGTATTGTTTGCTTCGAATTCGTCAATTATTCTGTTATAATTATCCAGTATTTTATTAGTCGTTTTAATTGCTATTTTCCGTAAGGTCACTCGTGGTAGTCACAATTTTGTCCCAATCGGTTGCGTCTGGATTGCCCGCGAGCCACTTCCAGGCTGAGCCAATCCAATTTATTGATCGTTTGCTTTTATTAACATTCCTCGTCCGTAATTCATCCAGAAGGTTATCAATTTGTGAAATTTGGTAGTCTAGCTGAGGAGCTAGAGGGCTTGTTCTGCTAGTCTGATAGCGGACAATGGGTTTGATGTCGTCGAGAATTCGTTCATATTCGTCCAAGTCGATAGCGTGTATAATTTTGTAGTATCCGTTTGAAATTTTTCCTATACCCTGCTTTATTGTCACTAATGGGGTTTTGTATTCGTATATGTCCACTACTGCTTCCGTAAACCATGGTGTCAACCTAGTTAAAATTTAAAACTTGTTAATTTCTCAAATGTGATTTGTGAATTCTTCTATTATTAGTAGTCGTAATTATTACATTATTGCCCTTCCCTACGGTTTCTTTCTTATATATAGGTTTATTTTTCTTTTTTATTTGTTTATCTTTTTTGAAAATAGTTTCTCCTGGTTCGTATTTTTTAATTTTAGTCCTTTTTTTATTGTGCCACCCTAACATATTTTTTTGGTTCCTGGCAAGTTCGTGTCTTATATCGTTACTATCTCCTTAAAGCCCTTTAAATCCTGGTAATTTATTCTTTTAGTCCTGCCGAAGAAAATATCGGCTGGTTTTTTGTTTGTTGTCGAGTGTATCGTAATATTATACCTGTCAACGGCAATATTAATGATCTCCTTAGTGGAAAAGTGAGGATATTCGGCTTGAAGACATCGGACTATTTCGATTATGGTAGAGTGAACACGTTCTACCGCACCGTTCACTTCGCATCTCTGTGGAGGGGTCAGATAGATTTCTATTCCCAAGGCTTCTAAATAGTTTAATGTGATTAGACTAATGAAACTACCCTCATTGTCCATTACCAAAGTTTGTGGAACAGAGAAGAAGTGAAGCAGTTTCATTAACTTGTCTCGTATATGTAAGACAGATTTGTTTTTTATTCGAAAGAATTTTACAAATTTTGAGAATTTATCTATGCAGGTTATGTATTTTTCTCCTGTGACTTCAATTATATCTATGTGAAGAATCTCAGTGGGATATGATGGAATAGGTGTGGCTTGGATTTCGGGTTTGGGAGGTCGGCGGTCATACTTGTTACAATGGCAGATCTCACACGATCTTGTGTAATCTTTGATTAATCTAGCCATTTGAGGAAAATAGAATTTTTCCAATATTTGCTCTCTATTTTCTCTTCCGTTCCGATTGGCTCTTTTATGTTCATCTTTGATAATGCGGAACTTCTCTTCATCATCGGAAACATCGCTCACTACCCTTTGGGTTATTCTAATTCTAAATTTTGAAAAACACTCTTTAAAGACTTCCTGTAATATGGGAATGTATTATTCTTGGATTTTTATTCCATTGATTATGTTTGGATTGAGGTAATCCTTTAGTATGTCCTTTATAACCTCCCTGTTTAGCTTTGTTTTTGCTAAGTAGTGTCTTTTATAATTTGGATGAGGCTCTTCATGCAGCTCGATTTCTTGTCTATCCGAAATTATTATCTGAGACTTAAATACATTTATGGGAGCCTCGCAATGAGGAATCAAATCAGTGTTGTCCTCATCTGCGCTATGTTGGAAATTATCGTCTGTGGATGTTAAAACATTAACTTCAGTAGGTAATCGCGATAGAGCATCAGCTACTGTGTTAATATTCCCAGGTTTGTATATTAGTTTATAGTTGTATTCCTCTATCCTTGCCTTCCATCGTTTTAGTTTAGCATTGTTATTACTATTGCTTAAGGCGAAGGTAAGGGGTTGGTGGTCTGTTAATATTTTTATTTCTTTCGCACCGTATAAGTAGGTCCTAAGTTTGTCGAGTGCCCATACAATAGCGAGCATCTCTTTTTCAATTGTAGAATAGTTCTCCTCAGTTTTGCTAAGCGACCTGGAGATGTAAGTTATTGGTTTATCTTTGCCGATTTCACCTTGAGAAAGAACAGCTCCAATGGCTACATTGAACGCATCTGTGGTCAAGATGAAGGCTTTAGTGAAATCCGGAAATGTAAGAATTTCTGAAGACATAAGTAATTCCTTTAAATCATTTAAGGATTTCATTGCTTCATGATTTAATGAAATGGTCACCCTTCTAGATTGATTTGCCTTCGTTTGAGCGTAAATACCCCTTGTTAAGTTTGTAAGGGGTTTAGCGACTTTCGCGAAATCCCTTATAAATATTCTGTAATAAGAAGCTAACCCCAGGAAGCTTTTCAGTTCCTTCAAGTTTTTGGGTGGCAATATTTTCTTTATTGAAGAAATTTTTTCCGGATCGGGCAGGATTCCATCCTGCGTGACAACATGTCCCAGAAATTCCACATGTGTTCTGAGGAATTTCGATTTTTCGTCGTTGATTTTTAATCCTCATTTTTGAAGCAAGTCAAACACACATTCTAAGTTCCTAAGATGCTCCTCCTTATCTTTACCTACTATGATAATGTCATCAATATAAACGTAACAACTTTAACCAATTAAGGGTTTCAAAACATCATTAATCATCCTTTGAAAGATGGATGGCGCGTTTTTTAGTCCAAACGGCAACCTGGTAAACTCATATTTACCATTAGCAGTGGAAAACGCTGTTTTCTTTATATGTTAGATCAAGTGTGGTGAAGTACTTGGATTCACCTAAACTTGCTTGTGTTATTTATATCCGGTATAGGATATACGTCGGGGATAGTTAGCGCATTTAAGCGTTTAAAATCTATAACTACCCTATACCTTTTTCCCCCAGATGGGCCTGGCTTCTTTGGCACTACCCACAAGATAGAGTTGTAAGAAATTTTTGATGGCCTAATTATACCATCCCTTAACAACTCTTCAATTTGTTTTTCCACCTCTTCCCTAAGGTTTGCTGGGTAGGGGTATGCTTTTGTGTAGACGGGTTCCTCCGTAGTTGTTTTAATTTCTGCGCGGACACTCGTATCAACGGTGCCGCTGCCTGAAACTGGACCAAAAATTCCTGCATATTTTCGCATAATGGTCTCTATATCCTTAGCCTGAGTGGATTGAATATTATTTACTTGTTTTACTGTTTTTTTCTTGCAGTTTAATTTCGGTTTCATTTAAACGTAGTATATTATTTTTTCTATCAATTATAGCCCCTAAGTACTTTAACGTATCGTCCCCTATAATACCGTCAAAGGACCTAAGGTTGGGCAGCACGAAAAAGTCGAGCTTAGTCATAATTCCCCGATTCTTAAAAAATTGACCACTTACTTTGTCAGTTATCAGCACCTGTCCGGCAGCAGATTGCACTGTAAATGGTTTATCTAACTTAATTGAGATTTCAGAAATTTTTTCACAACTAAAATTTTATTGGCTCCAGTATCAATTAGAAACTTCAGAATTCCTTTGTTTTTGCTATGATACTCTATGTAAGGAAGGCTTGAAAGGCGTCTATCATAAAATTTATTTCTTCGCCTCCCTCTTCTTCGTCAGCCTGTTCGCTTCCTGGCTCAATATTAAACAACCTTTGTTGTTTTTTCGGTATATTTGAGGTGTTTTGGGACCTTGCCGCAGGCGCATAATTTGGCCTGTTTATATAGTTCACTCTCTGAGAGTGAATTGATGGATCGACCTCCATAGGAGTAGGGGGTTTAGGCTGTGTAGGCCTTGGGGGTGGTCCTTGTGGTGGGGATTGCCTAGCATTGTATTGGTGATCGTAAATTTTATTTTTTTCTTTATCGTTTGGTGTAGAATAATTAGTTTTCCTGAAGTTCGTATTGTCAAAATTTTTTGGGTAGATCGAGTGGTTTCTTAAGTTCAAGTTTTGGATTTCTAGACATGAAGCATAGGCTTCAGGTAATGTATCCGGTTTTTGGATGATTAGCATCCTTGAAAGTTCCCCTTGCACTCCCCTGACGAAAACGTCGAGTGCCCTATTTCTATAGCTATCTATCAGATCGCAGATAGCCTCTTCTGAGTGCACCTGGGCCTTGATATTATTGATAATGAGAGATTATTGATTCTAGCGTGATGATTCCCTCCCAGTCATCATTGAATATGTTGTAGGAGATTAGGGCGGTATCAGCTGGTCCCCTTATCTTGTTCCTAATGTGCTGCATTATAGCACGAAAAATGGGCTTATCTCTGACTATTTCATAGTCTTTTAAGATGGATTCCACGCTGTGGATCCATGAAATATATTGGACGGGATTTCCTTCAAAGATCTGTAGATCTTTTACACAATCCGGCAGTCTTCTCATGTCGTTGAGATCTGCCTCTGTTGTTGGGGCAATAGGTGGGCGGTTATTGATTTGGGGGTGACTTACCCTATTCTCTAGCTGGCCTATCCTATTGTTCATTGCCCTCATCTGTTCTATTTGCAGGTTGAGGGCACCTGTTAATTGTGTAATCGCGTCTTCCATATTTTCCATTTTTTGTTTTCTTATTTATTTGTAATTTTTGTGAATACTAACTTAACTAGTTATTTTTAAAAAAAAGAAAATGTATTTTTCTGGTTAACAATTTCACTTACAATATGAGGAACAGTAACATTTGTTTAACGGCCTTGTAGTATATCCCTTTTGGGAGGTTTAGTTCCCTACTCACGGTACAGGTGCGTCAAATCGGTGGCTGCAGCGGGGTGGTTCTCTTCCAGATTCCGGAAATCTCTTTTGGTTTTTTTTGCAGTCTTCCTTGCACGATCAGGAGTAGGAGTTTTTTGTAGAAAATATTTAATAGTCCTCCTTTTTTTTTGATGGTCACTTAAGAAGTATTTTTGCAGAAAATATTTGTTTAATAGTCCTCCTTTTTTGATAATCACTTTAAGGAATAGAAAATATTTAATAGTCCTCCTTTTTTTTTGATAGTCACTTTAAGGAGTATTTTTGCAGAAAATATTTGTTTAATAGTCCTCCTTTTTTTGATAGTCACTTTAAGTAGTTTTTTGGAGAAAATATTTATTTAATAGTCCTCCTTTTTTCTGATAATCACTTTCACGATCAGATGTTTTGTAAAAATTTTTTATTATTCTTTTTAAAGTCTTAGCGTTGAATGATTTAGTGTAACTACTTTGACCGGTAAAAAATTTGTTTAAAAGTCTTCCTTAATCTTTATTCGTTGGGCGCCAGTAAGAGCAGCGTGCGCCATCGACCACACAAATAGTTAAGTTAATTACAACTGAACCTAGTTTCTTTATTAAAATTTTTCTTTTTATATTTCAATTATGCTTAATTGCTAAATTACAATTAAAGAATTCTGCTTGCAACTAAAACCTACTTAACCTTAACAAAGTATTGTTGTTGTTGTTTGGAAGTTGAAAAATAAAAAGTTATAGTTATTGTTTTGCTTGAGTGTTAGCGGCGGCTCATGTGCCGTCGCAATCGCTTCCGCTTAGCGCTACAAGAATTGTCAACAGGGCAATTCCTGCAAATAGAACAGTGAGCGTTTCACATTTTGTCGCGATCATTTCCGTTCGCATGCAAAATGTGAAACTGTTTTGCCTAATTTTTGCTGACCAGCTAAGGTAAGTATTTGCTGTGCTAACTTTTATGTTGAAGTGTAAATCATCAACATCTTCAGAAAACCAAGTCTACGAAACACATATAACATCAATAATAGAGTTTTCAAAAACGTATCTTATAAAGTCAATTTTCTCAACATTCAAACTCCTGGCATTAAAGTGCACAACGCTGAACCCCTTGGCACGCTGACATAGAAAATTGAACATAGCAAGACAGTCATCACCAGCACCTTGTAACTTGCTGCTAAGAGTTATCATAACGAATGTAAACAAAAGCAATCATGAGACAAACAGAAGAAGTCATGACATAGAAAAGCGACATATGAGGTACACACAAACAAATTAACCTTAAACGGAACAGCTCAGCAAGACGTACTAAAGTAAACAAACGAAGGAAGGTAGAAGAAATATGTATAGCACGTAAGTAGAAATAACTTTAAAAATACAATTGCATACTAACATACATGAGATTAAGGAGTAACTAACTAGGCTATGTATCTGCGCTTATTTCCCAATCAATGCTTAATTGCATTCAGCTCAGCTCTGCAATTCATCATTTTTGGCTCATCCTCAGGTTTGATACGAACAAATACTTTGCCCCGAAAAGAGAAGGCCGAAGCTAGCCGCTTCTGGCGCCTAAGTTCTGATGCATACGTCATCCCTTCCCGTAGTTTGGTAGGTAAACTCTCGTGTAAATATATAAAACCATAACCAGGCAGATTAATATCAGAGAGTGCAATTGCTCTTTTCTTGGATTTGCGGAGCTCGGCCATAGATTTTAAAAGGGCGTCGCGCTCTCGAGCAGTAAAGAATTTAATAACAATTGGCTCCGCATTATTCGAGCCTCCCTTTTGTTTTCTTTTTGCACTCGGCACACGAAAAGTATCGCGGAATGGTAGAGCTTTGCAATCAATTACTCCGCAGATGTTAGCGAAGAGATCGGGAAGACTGCCTTGAGCTATTTTTGGTATCCCGGTAATGATAAGGTCAGTAGAAACTGCGCTGCTTCAAGAGCACTGACCTGAGCCTAAGCACTTATCAAGTCTCTGCGTAGATTGAGAAAGTCGGAACAAGCATTCTCTACTGCAGTAACTAATTTCTCGATCGCAGAAATTGACAGCTTACAATTTGCCGTTTCAGCAGTCAACTCACCAAATTTCTGCATTATTCGCTCTTCCGACTCTCTCATTGCTGCAGCTATTGGTCTGGAAAATGCTGCGGTCAATTCCTGGACTATCATATCTCGCTGCTCATCAATTTTTTCTCCAGTCTTTCCAGCCTACTGAGAAGTGTTGATGTGGGTGTAAGGGGAGTATTTGGCGAAGTCAAACCTCTTGGTGGATTTTTACGTGAGATCGTTAGTGTTTATTGTTTCTTGACAGCAGATGGCAGATGTATGTGTATATGTGTTTGAAAATGTTTCCTGTCTTTTTTTTTTTTTAGTTGTAGCAAGTACCAACAAATGACAGGAAATCTGCATTTATATTTATTTTGTGTTATTATTGCCACCAACAGTAAGCAAAAACACTTAGCAAAGCACTCGGACACCGGCAATGGAGCAACGAAACACAAATTTACTAAGGTTAAAAAACTCGAAGAGTGGAAAAAATGCAATTAATTAGAGAACGCGCGAAAACACGTCTTACTCGCTTGACATAATTACCTGAATCCAATCTGGAGTCGGTGTGCTGAATATAAAATAAAAGAACTTCAGCCTTTGCAAAATAAAGTAATAAAGAATATTCTCTCGCTTCTAATAAGAACTTCTACTACAAGTCTGTATGAGGACAGGATTACCATTAAACAAACATGTATTCTGCAAACACTGTTGGCTGTTTTTAAAATCAAAAATAATCTCATAAGGCATAACCTTGAGCTCAATACAATAGATCGTCCAGTATATAGTCTGAGACGGGTAACGAATATTAGAACTACGTTCTTTCGAACAAGCAAAAGTGACAATTCTATACGCAATTATGGTGTAAAATTGTTCAATCAATTAACAGAGCATGATTTAGAAACTCATAGGACAATTCTGTCATTGTCCTTTATGCTCAAAATCATTCAAGGGGTTATAGATTGTCCTTATCTTTTAAAAAGGATTACTTTTAATGTCCCTAGGGGCAATCTTCGCGTCACTTACCCTTTTTATTGCAAAAATTGTTAAAACAAAATTTTGCCAGCAACGCACTTCTTCCAAGATCTATGCGAGTATTTAATATTCTATCTCAAAGTGTTGTCATTGATTTTTCAACCAAAGTAACCAAAAAAGATTTTTTGATTCTTTTACGATCATTTTATATTGATATGTACAGGGTGGCGCAAAAGTAAACCTCCTATCAGAAAATGCTATAAATTTTGCGATTGGCCCCTAAAGTCAGTTCTGTTTTGACATTTGTGTAGTAAACACATGCGAAGTACACGTTAATAAACAATGTTACGCTACACTGCTCCAGAACGCGGAATATTGCTGACTATTTATTTCGGTCGGTGAAAAACGGTTACTGCGCAAAAGTAATCCTCCTATCAGAAAATGCTATATATTTTGCGATTGGCCCCTAAAGTCAGTTCTGTTTTGACATTTGTGTAGTAAACACATACGAAATACACGTTAATAAACAATGTTACGCTACACTGCTCCAGAACGCGGAATATTGCTGACTATTTATTTGACCAATAATCGGTCGGGGCCAAACGGTTACTGTGAATGGTGAGCGCCACAGAGCAATGATCAACGAGTTCTTTTTGCCGCAACTTGATGAATTCGGATTGGAAAACATGTGGTTCCAACAAGACGGTGCAACAGCACACACTGCACGTGCCACAACCGATATGCTGAACATCGGAAGCTTACTTTTGCGCCACCTTGTAGAGTATGAATACACAAATATAATTTTATTAATATCAGTACGTACTATATCTGTAATTCTCATATGCAAATTTACATATTGTTATTAGTCTGTGAGAAATGTTGTTTTATAGGCCGTATTGAATAAATAAATAAATATCCAGGACGTAGTTGTGCTAGCAAGACTATAGCCTCTCTCTGAAGAGCGCGCTATTCTTCAGCTATCCCAGGTGGTTGGATATCAATTACGGGGTTCACAGGCCGATATCTGAAGGATCTGTGTACCGACTCGGTGCGAAGGTCGTTTAAAGCCCTCCTATGGTTACGCTGATCAAACGGCAAGGTAATGTGGTGCCGGATCTCATCATAGTGCTTACGAAGATATTTCCTTATGTCTCTAGGAGGCGGAGCTTCATCCAGTAGATGACGGTTTGGATTACTAGTTTTGTGGTAGTTCAGTAAAAACTGTCTGCTCAAGAGTTCACGAACATTGAGCATTTCAGTCTCTTGATGGAGGTGAGACTCAGATGATGGCGGTGTTTCGGCTTGTATTTTCAGAAAGGTTGGGCGACCATATGGGCGCAGCGTAATCAATAACCGGTCGGCCAATAGCGTTATATGTAGCAAGCAACGTTTCTTTATCTTTTCCCCTAGTGCTGCCGACCAGTAACTTTAGGATCTGGTTGCGGCAGGTAGAGGTACTCCATCTACGTGGACGTTTAACTCTTGCCCCATCTGCGCATTCCACGTCACAAAAAGAGTCGGCGTCGATTTAATCGCAGACAGATTGTGAGCGCGACTTCTACCCATCAGACGTAACGCTGTAGCGCCAAACCAATTTGTTTACGGATGGTCACCTCGACTATGACTTTGCGAACAAATTGAAAATGTGTTTATGAAACAAAGCAGTTGTGAAGTACATGAGAGAGGCTACCGCGAACTTCCGCTGGATTGGGGCTTTCTTTTCCTTGGACAGCAGCTGAAGAGTTCACACGCGTTTTCATAATCGATATAAATCTATAGTTTTTATACAAAGTATCGCGGTTAAAACTCAAGTAAATTAAAATCGAGAAATCATTTATTGGTATTTCGGCAGCCGTGGTCCGGAAAATATTGTTTCTCAAGGAAACAGGCTTAACGGAGATAATTAACAGATTGGCAGCGTGGAAGGCGATTTATACGTATTATATGATTGTTGGAGACATGAGCTCCAATTTAATTGAATTTTAAATAATTATTCTAAAAAGTTAATTTTTTTTAAATATAATAATAATAATAATAATAATAATTCCCAACGGATTACCCACCATATCCCGCCCGACCGGCGCGAGGGGCGCATCCGCATAACGCGCGGATTATTCGTTCGTGCCGAGTCGTTGAAAGGCTTTGGTTTGTTAATCGTCGAGATCTAAAACTGCTCAGCTACAGAGAAAACCTCATCAGCTAAGTAAAGTAGATATAGGATAGATTATACATTAAGAAATAACTAGTTAACAGAATAAAATTATTGTTAAAAGTTAAAATAGAAGTCAAAGAATAAAAAACAATTAGTAGCTATGAATTTAGGACAGAAAGGATTGATTTTTTTATGCTGAAAAGCGAGTCTGAAATATCAAATCTACCAGAAAGAGAGTTATAATCTTGACACAAACAGCGAAAAGGCTCATTTAACTGAAAATCGGTTCGGCACTGTTTTAAGACTAGAGGTTTAAAATGCCTTGAAGGACGAGACGGTACATTGAAGTTCACTTCACTTAGAAGAAATGGGCTGGATAGTGAACCATTTAGCAATTTAATCATAAAAATAATTCCAAGCATTTCCCTCCGACTAGAAAGTGTGTGTAGATTAATGAGTTTTAAACGATTCGTATAGGGTGGCAGATTGTACGAGGGATCCCAATGAAAATCTCTTAAGGCAAATAGTAAAAATTGTTTTTGAACTGATTCAAGGCGATCTACATGAACCTGGTAACGCGGGTTCCAAATTATAGAACCATATTCAAGTATCGGTCTGACTAATGTAGTGAAGAGGCCTTTAGTTACATAAGGGTCGCTAAATTCTTTAGACCATCGTTTAACGAATGCTAGGACACCTCTAGCCTTATTGACTGTTGTATTAATATGGCGGTTGAAACTGAGTTTATAGTCCATAGTAACCCCCAGGTCAACAAAATCATACACTTGCTCAAGACTATAATTTTTAATTGTATAGGAAGCCGGCTGAGAAATTCCACGCGAAAAACCCATGTGTTTACATTTTTTAAGGTTAAGTGGCATATAATTTAAATCGCACCAAGTAACTAGTGCATCTAGATCTGATTTTAGCTTATTTCTATCTTCAAATGACGCGAATGACATGAAAAGCTTTACGTCGTCGGCATACATTAACATTTTTGAAAATTTTATTATTGTAGAAATATCATTTATAAACAACAAGAACAGAATCGGGCCAAGATGGCTTCCTTGAGGAACCCCCGAAGAGACATAAATGACATCGGATACTAAATTTTTGAACATTACTCTTTGTGTCCTGTCACTAAGGTAAGAAGAGATCCAGCGATTGAGACCCGGCTGGAAGCCCAACTGATCGAGTTTATGAATAAGTAATGAGTGACACACTTTGTCAAAAGCTTTGCTGAAATCCGTATAAATAACGTCGGTTTGCAGATTTTTTCTAAAGCCATTTGAGACATGACTGGTAAACTCAAGTAAATTCGTCACTGTGGACTTTCCCTTACTGAACCCGTGTTGGCAGTCAGCTATCAAAGTAGAGATCGGACCCGTAAGTTGATTTGTAACAATAGCTTCAAACAATTTTGGGATGGCAGAAAGCTTTGCGATGCCACGATAGTTCTCTATAGAAGACCTACTCCCGCTTTTATGCAGCGGTAGAAGAAACGCTTCTTTCCACGCAGTTGGAAAAACACCACACTTTAGTGATAGATTGAACAAATTGGTAAGGGGTTGGTAAATATGGTTCGCACACTTTTTCAAGAAACATGTAGGAATCCTATCAGGACCATATTTAAAAGATTCTTTTAAGGTTTTAAGGTAAATTAGAACATCTTTGGCGCATATAATTGGTGAATTAATTGAATTTGTCCCGTGTAGCTTATAGGGATAGTTTTGAAAGTTTGAATTGGTGACAGCAGAATAGTTAGAAGTGAAAAATTGAGCAAACAAATTTGCGATACATTGATTATCGCTAGATATAATGTCTTGATATTTCATGGCTGAGGGAAACCCTGATACTTTACGTTTAGAATTTACGAAACCATAAAATGACTTAGGATTGAGAATAATGTCTCTTTTCGTTTTAGAGATATAAGCTTTATAGCACTTCTTATTTAAATCTATGTACTTCTGACGTAGAATGGAATACAGTAGGTAATGTTTATTTAATCCGGATTTCTTATATAAATTAAATGATCGCGTTTTCCTATTTTTAAGAGCCTTAAGCTCTTTAGTAAACCAAGCTTGCGTAGGATGATCATAAGTTACTTTACGTTTAGGAATAAACTTCTCAAATAGGCAGTAAATAGTGTGATTGAAATGTGAGACGTTTAGATCGATATCACAACCAAATTCAGGCCAAGTTAATTATACAGTTCTTTATTTAATTTATTGTAGTTTGCTTTGGAAAAGTTATAATCAAAGCTACTACATGAGTAGCATTGAGTGCCTTGGCCATTACTTATGGTTTCGTAGACTATTTCCATAGAAGGGTGGTAAAGGTCTTCTGGTAAAACCAACGGATCACAACGATTTACAGAAAATTGGTTTATATCATTAACATACACTAAATCTAAGACTTTCCCAAACTTGTTAGCGGTAACATTTATTTGATTACGGCAAAGATCGGAAATTCCATCTAAAAAGTCATTGAACCCCAGTTTGGACGGATTTGGAATAATGTTACCATCAGATATGTTCCACGATATATGAGGTAAGTTAAAATAACCCAAAACAATAATTGAATCTGAAGCTTTAGTCATAAGGTTAACAGTTTTGAGCAGAGAGACATGTTGCATGTAGACTGAAAAATCTGATGCTGGAGGGATGTAGCAAACATATAAGTACATAGAGACGTTGTCTAGTTGAAGGCGGATGCATTTGAACTCAATGAAATCGATGTTAGGAATATTAACCTCTTCTGAAGGGATGGAGGAATGAACGGCAAGTAGAACACCACCCCCGACTCTGTTCAAGCGATCATTTCTATATACTTGATATTCATTACATAAAAACTCTGAATTGAAAACATGAGGTTTTAGCCAAGTTTCGGTAAAAGCAATTACGTTATAATTACAATGAAAAGATTTCAAAAAGAGATCAGTTAATTTGGTATTTAGACCTCTGACATTTTGATAAAAGATATTCATATTATCTTAATATAATAATGAATTTAATACAAAATGAATTTATAATGAATTTACACCTACATATATACTTACCTTAAATTTACTTAAATCATTTTGCCAAAATACTTACCTTTGCTAAGACCTATGTTAAAATACCTAAAATTACTTAAATTAACTACTCCACTCACCTTTTTCAAACACCCTGTAAACTAAGAATTTACTTACTGTTTTCTGTATATTTTAATACTCTTTACACCTTTTCATATTTACATATTTACATACATACATACCTACATACTTACCGTTTCCTTGCTGCGCAGGAGACTTAGGAAATTTGCCAAATCAGTTCGTTTATAACTATCGCCCGCTAACGTTTATCATTCTTTGAAGAAGTTTCTCAGTGAAGTTTTTTAGTGAAGTGCTTAAAGCTAGTAAAGAAAAAAATCGAGGTGAAAAGAGTGTACTTACCTGTGAAAAAGCAATAAAAATTTTTAAAACCAATTTCAAATCTGCGGCGTGCTAAAGTACAAAGTGTAAAGAATAAAAATAAAGTACAAATACGCATAAAAACAACAAAAAACAAAAAATAGAAAATAAAATTTTTTAATAAATACATACCCGGTACGCAGCGCGGTAAAACACAAAGAAAAAAAAATATAAAAAAAAATTGAAAACTAAAATAAATATTACAACAACAAAGCACGGAAACAAAGAAATTACATAAAGTGGAAAGTTCAGTGATAAATTGAATTTTAAACAAAAAAACCGTGACTAAGTACTAAAAAATAAACAAAACAAATAAATTTATATTTACATAAATTTAATAAAAAGTGCAAAACAAATTTGGGGAAAAAACAAGATTATTTAAAAAAAAAAAAAAAAACACCGCGAGCAGTATACTTGTAAAAAGCGGCACACCCTAGAGTTAATTCCACTTCCATATACATATGTATACATTCGCACATTTAATGTGGAAAAAGTGAACATAACAGTGGAAAATTATACGGTCATTGGACCGTCCATAAAAATATTTAAACAAAAATATTTGTAATTTTCATTTATTACCACGAGCAGTAGACCTGCACAAGTCAAGTGGTACACCAGCAACCAACAACAAAGCGACCCCAACAACATCAACATCAAAATCAACAAACAACAACAGCACGCTCACAGGAATCTACAAACAAGGCACCCAGAGCTACAAACACAAAACAACAAAAAGGTGGTAATACAAAAAGGATGCCAAAGTAAGTACATCCTGTACAAAAATTTCACATATATACATAAGTACAGCAAACCACGATCGGTATTTTAAACCGTTCCGTCACCCAAAAAACCCGCATATCCACTCTGGTTAGATAAAACCCATAAAAGGTACAGTCAAACCTTAACCCAATAGTTCGTACATAGGTACATAATATAAACTGCAATCGAAGCAAAAGTTTCTCTGCCATCTCATAGCGGTAACCTTTTAAAAGCTGTACTTATACTCATATATATACGTATATTTCACACTTTCCCATATAAATACCCAAACTCATACCCTTTCCCATACATATAATTGATTCTCACCATTTGGCTCTCTCACCCAAATTTAGTTGCTACCCAAAATATATATAATCCGTTGCATATATTTTTCGCAACATAGGCAAAATCTCCAAAAAAAAAAAACTCAATTTAGCACTAAACTCAGTTGCATAAATAAACCCCCAACCCATATAATAAAGTTGTTTTTATTGGACCCAACGAAAAAAAAAAAATAAAATTAAAAAGTTAAACACCCTAATACGCACTTCTTTTAAAATAAGCCTTCACTCAATACGCAAATTAGAACTCAACTTTGTAAAATAATTGCATCTCAAAGCAATTATAACTCCACCCACTTGTTTCCATTTTCCACTGTGATACTCATTTATACATACATACACACATACTTGTACTTAGACGCGCTAAGACAAGTGATCTCCCACATAACAAAAGCCGGTCATCGCCACTTGTGTTAAACAAATTCCGCCACATAAATAGCACAGTGGGCCTGAGCACATAAAATTTTGAGTAAAATTACCGTGGGAAAAAACTCTCGAAATCGAAGAACATTTTAGACTCAAATTTCAAGATGACTGATAAACAGGAGAGACCCAAGACTGCCACAGGCAGGACCCGTTACCCGGTCAAGATCCCAGTCCGAGGAGGAATATGGACTTTTTGAAAAAAAATTCCTATTCGAAATAAATAAATTGGAAAAATTCTGCGAAAAATGGTGGAACATAGCAGAGACGGACCACTCCGAGACCAGTCTCAAACTGTATCTAGATGAACTCAACAAACGTGTAGACGCAGTGGAATCAGCATATGAAGCAGCACATCTCAACATACCGGAGGAAAGATGGGTGGATACTCAGCGGACCCATTAAAGAGACTGTAAATACATTCTCAACTCAAGTACTCGAGAGTCCGGATGATACTCTCAGTACAATACTCCAGCAGTTCTGGCGACAGGAAGAGCTACCCATGACTCAAGCTATTTCGGAAGATGACAAATTTTGCGGGGAACTCTACCGCAAAACCACCCACCGCCAAGAAGATGGTAGATATGTTGTGAAACTACCATTCAAAAGGGAATTTCCAAGCACACTCGCCCTGGGACACTCACGTATTACTGCACAGCAACAATACCTCAGCGTTGAGAGATCCCTTTGAAAGAAGCCCAGAACTAAGAGAAAAATACTCGGAAGTTTTGGAAGAATATATCACCTTTAACCATATGGAGCCAACCTCATCCCGCGAGTATCTTTCCTTCTATCTCCCCCATCATGCTGTCTTAAAACCTGACAGCAAAACAACAAAGGTGCGCGTTGTCTTCAACGCATCTAGAACCACTCATTCTGGAAACTCCTTGAATGATGCTCTACACTCAGGCCCTATACTCCAAAACGACTTAATGCTCGTCCTACTCAAATGGCGATTTTTTAAGTACGTATTTGTATTTAACGGCGACATAGAAAAAATGTACCGCCAGATTCTCGTTCACGAAGAGGATCAAGATTTTCAAAGAATTCTCTTCCGAAGATCCCCACAGCAGCCAATGCAGGACTTTAAATTAAAGACAGTGACGTTTGGCGTCAATTGTGCCCCGTATCTCGCGATACGTACTCTACATCAACTCGCAGAAGACACAAAATCCACCCACCCACTCGCCTATGATATATTGCTACACGAAACCTACGTAGACGATATACTTTCGGGCGAACACAGTATACACTCCGCTCACGACTCTCTACACCAGGTTATCGAAGCTTTGAAATCAGCTGGCTTTCCACTCAAGAAAATTACCTCAAATCACCCAGAATTATTAGAATCCATCCCAGAATCTGATCTCCTAGATGCAGATTTTCTCAAATTTCACGATGCCAGCTCAACAAAGACCCTCGGCATAAAATGGAATGCCATAAACGACTATTTCTCATACTCTTACGACCATAAACCCGCAGAAAACTCGAACACAAAGAGGCAAATTTTATCGGCGGTTGCGAATTTGTTTGACCCGGCAGGGTGGCTATCGCCAATAATGATACTAGCCAAGACTCTCCTCCAGCAACTCTGGTTAGAAGGAGCTGACTGGGATGAACAAGTCAAACCCAGCGCTTTCCACAAATGGAATACATTTCGCGAAAATCTCTACGCGATAAATGAAATTAAAATCCCTCGATGGGTTGAATTCTCACCCAACAAACCCTTTCAGATGCATGGATTCGCAGATGCATCCGAAAAAGCATTCTGCGCTTGTGTGTACCTGCGAGTGCAGAATAACAAAGACACGTTTTCTACTCACTTACTCTTGGCGAAGAGCAAAGTGGCTCCCTTGAAAACCGTGAGCCTGCCTCGTCTAGAACTCTGTGGAGCAGTACTACTAACAAAATTAATAAAACAAATTCGCTCACACCTAACCCTGACTCCACATGACCTGTTTCTCTGGTCGGACTCCGCCATCGTACTAGCATGGCTGGAAAAACCCCCACACACTTGGAAGACCTACGTGGCAAATAGAACCTCACAAATTCTGGAGAACGTGAGTAACGCCACTTGGAGACACGTACCCAGTGGAGATAATCCAGCAGATCTTGGAACTCGTGGATGCACACCCAAAAATCTAGCCGCATGCTCCCTTTGGTGGAAGGGCCCAGAGTGGTTGGCCAAATCCCCAACGTCCTGGCCGAAACCAGTGACACAAACCCCTACTCCACCGGAACAAAAGCGCACCCAAGCATTTCATGCTGTAGATATGCCTGATCTACTCGAACGCTTTTCTTCCTACTCAAGAGCTCTACGAGTCCTTGCTTATATGTACCGTTTTATAAACAGGGCACAAGGACTCGATACTCTAAAAACGATCACGCTAACCCATGAAGAAGTGCATCAGGCAAAGGTTCGTTTGATCGTGTTGACGCAACAGAAATATTTCTCTGCCGAAATTGCGGGTCTAAAGTCCAACAAACCACTCCACAAAAAGAGTTCATTATTAACTCTGAACCCTATGCTCGACGAAACAGGCATAATGCGGGTGAATGGTCGGCTCGCAAAGGCCAATCTTAGCTACAACGAGCGATATCCCATTATTATTCCCGATAATTCTCGTTTGTGCGTTTTACTCTTAGGGTTTGTTCACTCTACCTTGTTGCATGCCGAAAAACAACTGATGCTCCGCATGATACAACAGGAATACTACATCCCTCGACTCAAACAAAAGGTGAAGAAGTGCATATTCCATTGTAAGATATGCACGATCTACAAACAACAGGCTAAATCCCAAATAATGGCCGCACTCCCTCCGGAAAGGTCCACATACTCTCTCGCATTTCACACGACCGGTGTCGACTTTGCTGGACCTTTTCTCGTTAAAACATCAATCTTACGGAAGGCATCTTACTCAAAGGCATACGTTTGTGTATTCGTATGTTTCTCAACAAAAGCAGTCCATCTTGAAATCTGCTCAGATCTGACGACCGCTGCTTTTAAAGCAGCATTTGCTCGGTTTGTTAGTCGTCGTGGACTCCCACACAAAATAATGTCAGACAATGGCAAAATCTTTATTGGAGCAAGTCGTGCCATTCAAAGGGAGCTTTCTTCTTTCCTCAAGGAAGCCGTAACTGACATAGCTCAAAAATATGCTTCTCATGGGCTGTCCTGGCAATTCATCCCACCATATGCTCCTCACATGGGCGGATTATGGGAAGCTGCAGTAAAAAGCTTTAAAACCCATCTCCTCAAAGTTGCAGGCAGTCAACAATTCACATTTGAAGAATTCACCACCCTACTCACTCGAATCGAAGCGGCCCTTAACTCTAGACCGCTATCTTCGATGTCGCAAGACCCAAATGATCTACTCGCTCTGACTCCTGGGCATTTCCTCCGTGGTGCTCCACTACTCGCGTTACCCGAACCCAACTCCGAGAATCTTTCGCTCATCAACAAATGGCAAAAACTACAAGTCCTACACCATCAGTTTAGTACGCGCTGGAAAGACGAATATCTCAAAGAACTTCATAAGCGTACTAAATGGAAAACTCAGCAGGCCAACATCAAAGAAGGTGATCTAGTGGTCGTGAAAGATGACCTTTTCCCCCCGAATGAGTGGCGACTCGGGCGTGTCACTCGTCTCCATCCCGGATCGGACGAAAAGGTGCGAGTTGTAGATGTCCGCACTCAAAGCGGAATATATACACGACCCATTTCAAAACTATGCGCACTCCCCCAAGCAGAATAATCTCTCCACCCTCACAATACACACCTCTCCGTAGCATATTCCCTCCAGGAATATCCATCAGACCCTACTATCAGTACCCATATTCACCTTAAAAAAAAAAAAAAAACCATGTTTTTTCTTCTCTATTCTCATTACAGACACTACGAGAGTTTCAGCACGTGCCGGCTCTGTTGCCAAAAACACTCGTTGCGCTATTGTAACGCCTTTATGGCCATGACCCCAGACGAACGCTATGAGTCGGTTCGGGCTCATAAATATTGTATAAATTGTTTGGCAACATCCCACGTAACGGGCGCATGCGACTCCCCGGACCGTTGCCACAAATGCGGCCTTGCACACCACACGCTGCTACATCGACAGCAAGAGAACCGCCCGAAAAAGCAGAAAAATAGACGCAGTGTAATAAAACCGAAGGAGAAACCCACTACTAGACGAGTGGTCGTCATTGCAAAGCCGAAAAAGAAGAGGGAAGAACGCAAGGACACTCAGCGGCGCTTGAAGACCCTGTTCTCCACAGCACTGTCCACCTTGGCAGAGATGCAGGAGTTGCTGCTTCCATCAGCGGAGCAGGCCGGCCGCCATGTTGGAGACATGAGCTCCAATTTAATTGAATTTTAAATAATTATTCTAAAAAGCTCATTTTTTTTAAATATAATAATGAATTTAATACAAAATGAATTTATAATGAATTTACACCTACATATATACTTACCTTAAATTTACTTAAATCATTTTGCCAAAATACTTACCTTTGCTAAGACCTATGTTAAAATACCTAAAATTACTTAAAAGAACTACTCAACTCACCTTTTTCAAACACCCTGTAAACTAAGAATTTACGTACTGTTTTCTGTATATTTTAATACTCTTTACACCTTTTCATATTTACATATTTACATACATACATACCTACATACTTACCGTTTCCTTGCTGCGCAGGAGACTTAGGAAATTTGCCAAATCAGTTCGTTTATTACTATCGCCCGCTAACGTTTATCATTCTTTGAAGAAGTTTCTCAGTGAAGTTTTTTAGTGAAGTGCTTAAAGCTAAGGAGAGTTTAGAGGAAATTTAATAAAGCTGGTTTTTATATATTTAAAAATAAACAAAGTGCGTTTTAGTTTGATTGAAAGGCGCAAAGTGAAATGCTAGTGACACCACATACCCCCAAAACATACATTCACCCCCCTAAAAAATATACAATGATTAATACCACTATCCACGGAGAAGCAGCTAGAAGTTTGAAGCCTAAAAGCACCAGCTATCCAAAAAAATTTTGTCACTATAAAAAACAAAAAAAAAAAACAAAAAAATTTAGTTTACACAAAAAGACATTTATTGAGGATATTGCTAGAAAGCAATTGTTTGTGCATAGTGATCAAAAACCAAATTAAAAGTTAAACCTACTAAGATTTTATACTTTACATTCTTCAAAGAAGACCTAAAGCCTAAAGGAAATAGTCTAAGTTATAGGACGAACCCCTAAGCTTGGGATGTCTCTTAAACCTTCACGAGGAAAATAGTTACTAATTCCTAATCTAATTGATACGTAAGTTTGCATTCCTAATATATTGTTTTATGCACTCTGCATATCCGTGAAACAAAAACAAAAAAAAAAAAAACAAAAAAAAAACTAAAAAGTTAAGGAAATAAAATGGTTGTATTCCAGCGACTTATATGGGTTACTCTATAAACACCCCTCAGATTAATTAAAGACACAACGCCTCTGCATGAACGTAAAATCGTAGTAAAATCATAGCGGGAGTAGTTGTAGAACGAATAAATATATTTACATATATACATATAATTGGTAAGAAGAAGAAGCCTTAAGCGAATACCCCGATCATTCATACATAAATGGTAAAGCTAAGTGTAAAATCATTTTTTTTATTTATATTGAGATAGGTAAGTGACAACTCTATTTTGTACATACATTTATACATACTCCTACTCTTTTCGTCGTCTGCTCTAACTCCGACCACATCATCAGGCGCCTGCTGAAGAGGATCGTAACATGCAATGTAAGTAAATACTCTTAATTTGATTCCCTTAATTAGGTATAATTAGATTTTTCGCTCATCTTCTTTTTGTCTCATCGCAAGAGTAGCTTGATTGATTTTTGTTTTGGCGACCCAAACTGGTTTGGAGTCCAGTCGAATGGTCTGAAATGAGGTAATTTTTTTTATTTTATTTTCTTCTTGCGAGTCCAGCTACTCTTCTGAGAGTTCTTTTTTTTTTGTTCTACCCAAGCCAAACAGCTTAAAAACAAACCTACAATTGTTGTTAAGTTTGACACTTAAGCGTTGCTAGTTATCTATGATGATATCGACATACATATAGATTTAAAAAGCTTATCCGCTTATCACAAACGTAATGAATTTTTATACTTGGGGTGACCAGAATTTTGTTTTCTTGATGTAAAATAAATAATGAATATTTGTTAAGGCTAAGAGGCCAAGAAGGCTTGATAATGATTGTAATAATGGATATATTTTGCTTTTGAATAAATGAAATTATACTTATATTTGAAATCATAAAATGGAAGAGTAGGAAAGTTATTTTAGTCGTGAGATGACTTAAATCCTTAGACTGATGGTTTGGTTGGGATGGCGGTACGTAAGTATCTTTTGTTGGTTGGGCAGGGAAGAAAAGGCAGAGGAAAGACAGAGTGATCAAGATGGAAGCCACCCGTGGTTGTCGGTCCGATTGGCGTTCAGTCCTAGGTTGTAAGTAAGGTTTGGTGGTCCGTTTTTTTTTTGTTTTTTTGAAAAGTGCATGATTTTTTTTTGTAAGCAGTCTGGCATCGAAAAATAAGTGCGGCAAGACCCACCCCAATCCGGCGAGCTAAGTACCAGGATTAAACTAGCATGCACAGCCGTTTACTTTTAGATGCTATAGAAGGACTCCATTACAAAAATGGCGCCCAACGTGGGGCCCGAAATGGAAGTTTTGGGTTTCTCTCAATAAATTTTTATATGCTACTACTTTCACCAAGAGTTGGAATTAGTTAACTAGTTCTGTTAAGGTTAAACTAACCACCCTAGGTGTTTGCAGTGGTTCACTTGTTGTTTCGTAGTTGGAATATTTCGATATATAGTCTCATATCAATAGATACCAATACTAAATTTCGATTGTATCTTTTATTTGGAAAGTATAACTTTTGATGGTTAATTTCTTGGCTTTGGAATTATGAGTTACGGTTTATTTCCGATCTCACAACCGCCAAGATAAAACAGTTTTTTTATTTTTTCATTTATTCTGAACATTTTATAGGCGATAGTGAAAATCAAAGCAATTGAATATTGCAACCCGATTCCTATTGGTTATATTATGAACCGGAATTCATGCAGAACTACCCTTAGTCCTGTATTATTTTACATACATTAAACCATTTGATCAACCTAAAATACTTTTCTCCTGTTAAGACGAAGTCTAAGGTAAAATGGGAATATCACGACAATTTATAAGAATTTAAAAGTTTTTGTAAATTTTTTTGCTATTTGTTTGCATAGATACAAATTCAAATCATAATATTGAAATAATGGCGGTTTACCGTAGTAATGACAACTTGGTTGATATCAATGAACCTCCTAGGCTGTGCAGTATTTGTAATGAGGGTATTTCCGATACGTCCTTAGCAGTAACTCCATGTCAACATGCTTTCCACCAAGAGTGCATAATGAAATGGTTGGAAGAAAATAGCGACTGTCCTTTGTGTCGGCGAATATGTGACACACAGTCCTTAAAGAGCTTTGCAGAGCAGGAGCAGTTGATTCAGGTCGAATCCTTAGGAGGTTCAGGCGCAATCCTGAAGGATACTAGGCAACGGCCTATCACTAGGTCGATGCGTGGTCATAATAGTTCTTTCAATAATTCTTTTAGTAATAATCGTGGCGGCCGCCGTGGTGTGAAGGTAGTGTTGCCGGCCTACCACACCGAAGGTCCATGGTTCGAGCCCTGGTATAGGTAACATCAAAAGTGATTTGAAAAAAGTTTTTCAAAACGGGGTCGCCCCTCGGCAGTGGTTTGGCAAACTCTCCGAGTGTATTTCTGCCATGACAGGCTTCTCAGCAAAAATTCGTCTCCTTTGTAGATGCCGTTCGGAGTCGGCAAAAAACTGTAGGTCCCACCAATTTGTAGGGAAAATTCAAATCGGCACACCACAAATTGGAAGAGACGCTTGGCGCAAATATCTCTTAGGAGGTTTATGCTGATATACCTGTTGTATATCGCGCCATAGAGATAGAATAATCGTGGCAGAGGGCGTGGTGCGCCAAACAATCGCACGCCACGAAACAATCCACCCAATATTGACCAAAGTGTTGTGCTAAATGTCGTTCATGACAGTATGCGTAGTCTGGAGGAACGATTTTCAAGGCAAATACGCGAAGATGTGAGACGCGTTGTTTCAGAGTCACTGGGATTATACCTTCGGAACTAGAATATTTCGGAGCTTGTAAATGGGGCAACATCCAGCGGGGTGCGTAATGTAATCGCTTCCGGAACTGTTGACGATCAACCTCCGGTACACTCGCTTACCAACACGACGCTTCGTGGTGACTATCGCATCTTATGTCAACATGTTCATTTGCTGTTTGAGGGCAAAGCAAAGCTTTGGTTTTGGCGCTATCACCATTCTGTTAGGGACTTAGAATGGATAGACATTTGCAATAATCTACGTAGTAATTTCAAGGATTTCCGATCGGATTTTGATATCAAAGAAGAAATACGTAATCGAAAGCAAAAAAGCAGTGAATCCTTCGAAAGCTACCTAGACGATCTTTTATCGATAGCAGATAGCTTAAGGAGCCCACTATCAGAAAGGGAATTAGTTGAAACAATTATAAGGAATCTTCAGCCACAGATTCGCTTAGATTTGTTACACTTAGACATAGGAAGTGTGTCAGATCTTCGAAAGGCATGTCGACGTAGGGAAAACTTACTTGCTGAAACTCAACTCCGAACCAATTTTCAAAAACCTTTCGTGTCACAGCGGGGGAACATTTCGGAAGTCGGCCCGGACACAAATGATGATCACACGTATGAAGAATGCGCAGATATATCCATTCAGACCTCGAACCAAGCCGGAGAAAAGGTCTGTTGGAATTGTGATGAGACGGGTCACAACTACAAAAACTGTGTAAAACCAAGGCGGGTATTTTGCTACGGGTGCGGTCTCATAGCGTTTTTCCTACCAACCTGTCCGAAGTGCAATGATCCGGAAAACGGGAGAAGGGATGTCAGCAAAAAGCCACGACATCCCAGAAACTCTTCGGATCAGCGCAAGTAGATGAAAAGCCGGTTATTTTGAAAAGATCGGATAAGGGGAATGCACGTGTTCCCAAACTTTACCCAATTATTCCATTTCACGAACGAGTTTTAAATTATAAAAAGATTAGAGATCAGATTTTTAGACGTTCCCGGTCCACTGAACGTGCAAGACAGTTCTGGGTCAAAATAAAAGAAAAGAAAAACAACCTAAATTCCATAAGTTCAATTTTTAGTAAAGCTTCTGATATACGACCATATGCGTCTGTTCAGATATTGGGGAGAAGTATGTTGGGTCTGTTAGACTCTGGAGCATCCGTTAGTTGTTTAGGGTCGGAATTGGCGAAGGTAGTGTTGTCTGAGGAATACCCTGCTAAGAAGATTCGCGCTAATGTTCGAACTGCTAGTGGATCCCGTGAAGAAATTGTTGGCGTTATATCGTTAATAGTTTCCTACAAAGGCGAGGAGAAGCCCATAGAATTTTACATAATACCTTCTCTTGTGCAGAACATTTATTTGGGGGTAGATTTTTGGAGAGCTTTTGGGATCGCTAGTAATGTGATTAACGAGATAAGCATTTTAGAAGCTCACATGAGTTATCATATGATCAGCAGCTAAAGCTACAAGAGGCAATTTCCAGCTTCCCAAGATTCGAGGAAAAAGGGCTAGGGAAAACCACCTTAGTCGAGCACGTAATAGACGTGGGCCACGCCAAACCCATAAAGCAACGGCATTTCCCGATATCACCAGCGGTTGAAAAGCAGATGGGAGAAGAGCTCAATAGAAAGTTAGCCTTAGGGGTAATTGAGGAATCCAATAGTCCCTGGTCGTCACCTGTGGTTCTCGTACGTAAACCGGAAAAAGTTCGTGTTTGTCTGGATAGCAGGAAGGTCAACGCCCTGACGCTCAAAGATGCATACCTCACATCGAGGGAATTTTGTCCAGATTGCCTAGAGCCGAGTACATATCCAGTTTGGATTTAAAAGACGCTTTTTGGCAAATTCCCTTGGAGCGGAGCTCGCGAGAGAAAACGGCTTTTACGGTGCCCAACAGACCATTGTATCAATTTACGGTGATGCCGTTTGGCTTATGTAACGCTCCGCAAACGATGTGCAGGTTGATGGATCGAGTCATACCGTATAATTTAAAAGAGCAAGTCTTCGTGTATCTGGATGACTTGCTGCTAGTCTCGGAAAGTTTCGAGTCCCACATAGAGCTACTAAAGGAAGTCGCCAGCCACATAAAGAAGGCTGGACTAACCATAACATTTCTAAGAGCAAGTTTTGCTTGAACGAAGTGCGCTACCTGGGTTATATTGTGGGTCTAGGTACTTTAAAAACTGACCCGGGGAAAGTTGAAGCGATAGTTAACTACCCTGTACCAAGGACAATGAAGCAGCTTCGGAGATTTCTGGGATTGGCTGGGTGGTACAGACGATTTGTGTCCAACTTTGCTGAGGTAACACACCCGCTGACCGAACTTTTGAAAAAGTCGAAAGTACTCGAATGGTCAGACAAAGCCCAGGAATCTTTTGACCTGTTAAAGGCTCGGCTGACTTCGGCTCCGTTTCTAGCTAACCCCGATTTTCAGAAACCTTTTATTATACAATGCGATGCCAGCTTACACGGAGAGGGCGCGGTACTTGCACAAGCTAATGCAGATGGAGAAGAGATGCCGGTGGCGTACATGTCCCAAAAGCTCAACAAAGCTCAGCAGAACTACTCGGTAACCGAGAGAGAATGTCTAGCTGCAGTGTTAGCGGTAAAGAAGTTTAGGCCGTATGTCGAGAGGCATACCTTCAAAATTATAACGTATCATGCGAGCTTACGGTGGCTAATGGATTAGAAAGACCTTAGCGGACGACTAGCAAGGTGGGCGTTAAAGTTCCAAGCGTTCGACTTTACCATCGAACACCGGAAGGGCAGCGCGAATGTTGTCCCTGATGCGCTTTCTAGGATATTTTCTGAGGAGATCGTTTCAGCTATTGAGGTTGATTATGTTCAAGACATCGACTTGCTTTCGCCCGCATTTGACGGCGTGGAGTATGAAGCCCTTAGGCAGAAACTTGCAAACCAAGCGGAAAAATTTCCAGATTTTAAAGTGGTTGATAAATATATCTATCACCGAAATGAATTTGATACTGGGAACAAGGAGATGGAAGACGCAGCCTGGAAGCTTTTTGTGCCAGTGACGCTAAGAAATGACTTGGTAAAGAACCTACATGACGGTCCAACGTGTGCTCATGGGGGTATAGCCAAAACCACGGAGAGACTACGGCGATACTTTTATTCGCCTGGCTTACATCGCACCGTTCAAGAGTATGTTGCGAATTGCAGTGTGTGTAAGACTACAAAACACCCAACTAAAGTCATGCGACCACCGATGGGAAAATTTACTCCAGTGGAAAGAATATTCCAAAGACTGTTCGTCGATTTGATACGCCCCTTTCCACGCTCCAAAAGTGGGCATATAGGTATTCTTATTGTACTGGACCATATGTCAAAATTCACCTTTCTTTTTCCTCTAAAAAAATTCACGACCACCCCTATTGTAAACTATTTGAAGACTCAAGTGTGTGACGTTTTTGGTATTCCCGAGTACATAGTTTCGGACAATGGAAGCCAATTTAAGTCAAAGGAGTTTGAAGCTTTCTTAACACGGTGTGGAATAAAGCACACACTAACAGCCATTTATGCACCTCAAAACAATTCGTCAGAACGAGTTAATCGCTCGGTTAACGCAGCTCTAAGGGCCTATATCAAAGACGATCAGCGTGAATGGGACGTTCACCTTAGTAGCATAAATTCTGCCTTACGAAACTCAATCCACCAAACCACAGGCTACAGTCCCTACTTTGTTGTTTTTGGGCAGCATATGGCTACCCATGGCGATAACTATGAACTGCTTAGGGGAATCAATATGACAACTGAGGGTTTAGTTGAAACTAGTAATAGGCACGACGATATCTTCAAGGTAAGAGATGTTGTAAGGGATAACCTCCACCAAGCGTTCGAGCAATCCAAGCGCAGGTATAATTTGAGGTCCCGACCAATTCAATATTCGGTTGGACAAGAAGTGTACCGAAGGAATTTTGAGCAGAGTGATTTGTCCAAAGCTTTTAATGCTAAGTTAAGTAACACTTTTCTCAGGGCACGGATTCGAGAAAAGCTCGGAACATCTTACTATGTCTTAGAGAACACGGAGGGGAAACTTATAGGTACTTTCCATGCCAAGGATATCCATCCTTGTTGAGAAGATCGCCTTTCCCAGATGTTTTGCAAAATCCAGGACGGTCTTCAACCAAAACATGTGAGCGCGATTTCTACCCATCAGACGTAACGCCGTAGCGTCAAACCAATTTGTTTACTGATGGTCACCTCTACTATGACTTTGCGAACAAATTGAAAATGTGTTTATGAAACAAAGCAGTTGTGAAGTACATGAGAGAGGCTACCGCGAACTTCCGCTGGATTGGGGCTTTCTTTTCCTTGGACAGCAGCTGAAGAGTTCACACGCGTTTTCATAATCGATATAAATCTATAGTTTTTATACAAAATTTATATGTACAAGGTGGCGCAAAAGTAAGCTTCCGATGTTCAGCATATCGGTTGTGGCACGTGCAGTGTGTGCTGTTGCACCGTCTTGTTGGAACCACATGTTTTCCAATCCCAATTCATCAAGTTGCGGCAAAAAGAACTCGTTGATCATTGCTCTGTAGCGCTCACCATTCACAGTAACCGTTTGGCCCCGACCGATTATTGGTCAAATAAACAGTCAGCAATATTCCGCGTTCTGGAGCAGTGTAGCGTAACATTGTTTGTTTTATTTTGTTTTGTTGTTTTTCCGACAGGGTGAATGATTGATGTATATTGGAACGATTTTTCGTCATCCCTTGTCAAATTTGGTTTTGAGACAAACCGGTTTCGGCGTTGTGCCTCCATCAGTTTCGATTTTCGTTCTGATCTGTTGTGGTCGTTTGTCTTGTATTTATAGTAGGTAGCAGGTAACGTCAGCATGGGTGTCTGTTTGTGTATATGTGTGCATGTGTTGTGTGTGTACATTCAGAAACGGGGGTGGTTTGCATCGATCGGTTTTTTTTTTGTGGTTGACTGAGGCAGGTAAAAGTTGGTGATTTTTGTTGTTTGACCTTTTTTGCTTGTTTGTTGTTTTTGACTGTCAAGGTCCTACATGTACAAGCAAAAGACAGACGTCTGAACGTACTCGAAAACATGGAAATCTACAAACAAAAAACATTCGACGGTAGAATAATAAACGAACAGACAAACACTGTTTCCGACACAATATTTGAACCTTTAAAATTGGTTTACAAAAAACCAAGCAACCACTCAGGTACAACAAACACACACGCACCGACAAATAGGCACAAAACAGCAAAAGATCAAAAACAACAAACAAGCAAAAAAGGTCAAACAACAAAAATCACCAACTTTTACCTGCCTCAGTCAACCACAAAAAAACCGATCGATGCAAACCACCCCCGTTTCTGAATGTACACACACAACACATGCACACACGTACACAAACAGACACCCATGCTGACGTTACCTGCTACCTACTATAAATACAAGACAAACGACCACAACAGATCAGAACGAAAATCGACACTGATGATGGCACAGCGCCGAAACCGGTTTGTCTCAAAACCAAATTTGACAAGGGATGACGAAAAATCGTTCCAGTAACATTGTTTATTAACGTGTATTTCGCATGTGTTTACTACACAAATGTCAAAACAGAACTGACTTTAGGGGCCAATCGCAAAATTTATAGCATTTTCTGATAGGAGGATTACTTTTGCGCCACCTTGTATAACTTCACCCGAAAGTATCGCGGTTAAAACTCAAGTAAATTAAAATCGAGAAAGCATTTATTGGTATTTCGGCAGCCGTGGTCCGGAAAATATTGTTTCTCAAGGAAACAGGCTTGTCGGAGATAATTAACAGATTGGCAGCGTGGAAGGCGATTTATACGTATTATATGATTAATACCACTATCCACGGAGAAGCAGCTAGAAGTTTGAAGCCTAAAAGCACCAGCTATCCAAAAAAATGTTGTCACTATAAAAAACAAAAAAATTTAGTTTACACAAAAAGACATTTATTGAGGATATTGCTAGAAAGCAATTGTTTGTGCATAGTGATCAAAAAGCAAATTAAAAGTTAAACCGACTAAGATTTTATACTTTACATTCTTCAAAGAAGACCTAAAGCCTAAAGGAAATAGTCTAAGTTATAGGACGAACCCCTAAGCTTGGGATGTCTCTTAAACCTTCACAAGGTAGTTACTAATTCTAATTGATACGTTAAAGTTTGCATTCCTAATATATTGTTTTATGCACTCTGCATATCCGTGAAACAAAAACAACAAAAAAAAAAAAAAAACAAAAAAAAAAAAAAAACTGAAAAGTTAAGGAAATAAAATGGTTGTATTCCAGCGACTTATATGGGTTACTCTATAAACACCCCTCAGATTAATTAAAGACACAACGCCTCTGCATGAACGTAAAATCGTAGTAAAATCATAACGGGAGTAGTTGTAGAACGATATATACATATAATTGGTAAGAAGAAGAAGCCTTAAGTGAATACCCCGATCATTCATACATAAATGGTAAGGCTAAGTTTAAAATCATTTTTTTTATTTATATTGAGATAGGTGAGTGACAATTCTATTTTGTACATACATTTATACATACTCGTACTCTTTTCGTCGTTTGCTCTAACTCCGACCAAATCATCAGGCGCCTGCTGAAGAGGATCGTAACATGCAATGTAAGTAAATACTCTTAATTTGATTCCCTTAATTAGGTATAATTAGATTTTTCGCTTATCTTCTTTTTGTCTCATCGCAAGAGTAGCTTGATTGATTTTTGTTTTGGCGACCCAAACTGGTTTGGAGTCCAGTCCAATGGTCTGAAATGAGGTAATTTTTTTTATTTTATTTTCTTCTTGCGAGTCCAGCTACTCTTCTGAGAGTTCTTTTTTTTTTGTTCTACCCTAGCCAAACAGCTTAAAAACAAACCTACAATTTTTGTTAAGTTTGACACTTAAGCGTTGCTAGTTACCTATGATGATATCGACATACATATAGATTTAAAAAGCTTATCCGCTTATCACAAACGTAATGAATTTTTATACTTGGGGTGACCAGAATTTTGTTTTCTTGATGTAAAATAAATAATGAATATTTGTTAAGGCTAAGAGGCCAAGAAGGCCTGATAATGATTGTAATAATCGATATATTTTGCTTTTGAATAAATGAAATTATACTTATATTTGAAATCATAAAATGGAAGAGTAGAAAAGTTATTTTAGTCGTGAGATGACTTAAATCCTTAGACTGATGGTTTGGTTGGGATGCCGGTACGTAAGTATCTTTTGTTGGTTGGGCAGGGAAGAAAAGGCAGAGAAAAGACAGAGTGATCAAGATGGAAGCCACCCGTGGTTGTCGGTCCGATTGGCGTTCAGTCCTAGGTTGTAAGTAAGGTTTGGTGGTCGGTTTTTTTTTTTGTTTTTTTGAAAAGTGCATGATTTTTTTTGTAAGCAGTCTGGCATCGGAAAATAAGTGCGGCAAGACCCACCCCAATCCAGGATTAAACTAGCATGCACAGCCGTTTACTTTTAGATACTATAGAAGGATTCCATTACAAGATTTCGCTTGGTTAAAAAACTGGAAAGGTCTTGGAGATAACAGCTAATTCTAGTACAGAGTTCGTCAATGGAGTGGCCGAAGCCATAATCGGGCAGTCGTCAGGATAAGAAACAATGGAGACTGCCTCTGGTGGGGGAGGAAGCCTCGAAATATAGAACATAAACAAAAGGTGGGATAGGACAGGACCCTGCGGTACGTTGTTAAATTCTTCGTGCTCTAATTTCTTGTTCCTAAACTTGAATGACGAGTGCCGCCCGTTGAGGTAGTTAGCGGTGCCCCTTTTTAGGCCGGTAGTGAGCGGTGTCCCTTCCAGGTCTTTTAGGAGTGTAGTGTGGTTGACCGTGCCGAAGGCTTTAAAGACCAGACTGAACCCTAACATACCAAACACATGCCCTGCATGTGGTATGTCCCCTTATGATACCAAATATCTCTTCTCCTGTTCAGTCGAACCCACTCTTCTAACACCTACATCACTCTGGTCCAACCCTGTGGAAACTGCGCGTTTCCTCGGACTTCCGTTAGACGACAATTTAGAGTGATCGAGCCCATTGGGCAGGGCGAAGCACTGTTAACAACAACAACAACAACAACAAGGCTTTAAAAAGGTCAAGTGCCACGAGCAACGTCCTATGGTTTTGGGGATGTTGGTTCAAACCATAGTTTACATGCGACGCTATGGCATTAAAAGCATGGGTTGTGTTGTGTGCCTTCCGGAAGCCATGTTAGGGTTTGCCCACGTGCAGTATTGCATTGTAGTACGGGAGCAGAGCGGTCTCCAATAACTTCGCAACCGGCGACAGGAGAGATATCGGACCATATGATTATTCTTGGTTCACCGGCTTCCCTGGGTTTAGTAGAGGAAACACAATCGCCTGCTTCCATATCTTTTGAATGACGAAGGTGGTTAGCGAGAGGTTGAAAAGGGACGCTAAATAACTCTGTCCCTCGCAGCCAAGGTATTTCAACACCTTCATAGCAATACCGTAGGGTCCGATTGATCTTCATTATGGCTTCCTTGACCTCGGCGACAGAGACGGCATTGGGCGCTGTGTTGTGTTTGTGTAATGTAATGGCCACCTTGTCATTGCATTTGGTTGGATTTGATAGGGCCTTGTTGACCATAATTTGCGACTCCGCCGGAGAGGTTGCATGTATCTAGGTGTTTTTTTCCAATTAATCAATTTGTAGTCATTGACTGCCTGTCGGACTTCCGCTTTGAGATATTTAATTTGGGGATCTGCGGGTTTGATGAATCGCACTTGGTCTAGTTCTCTTGCCAGAGCTGCTGCTTGACTGTCCGTCGGATTTCCGCTTTGAGATATTTAATTTGGAGATCTGCGGGTTTGATGAGTCGCACTTGGTCACGTTCTCCTGCCAGAGCTGCTGCTTCCGCAGGGAAATTCGGGTTAATTTGCGAAATTCTTCCAGCGGGAATGAAGCGACTGGATGCTGAATCATACACCTTGCGAAACTCTCGTTCACATTGGCGTACGTCCGTCGGTGTGGATGAGACAGCGAAGTAACGCTCTGTATAGTCCGTAAAACGGTCCCAGTCCGTTCTGTTGAAGTTAATAAATGTACGGCGTTCGGAAATGATGAAGTCAGTCGGTCGCTCGATTAAGAGGACAATTGGTGGGTGGTCAGATGACAATATAAGAATCGGTCGCTAGTTGACGCAGTTTATGAGTCCTGCCCTCACGATTGAGATGTCTGTCGAGGTGTGGCAGTTGCTTGCCACTCTGGTGGGGGCGTCTACGTTCACTGTACGGAATGCCGAGTCCTCCATTTGCTCTGCAAGTGCATGCCATCTGCTCTCCACTGGCAGGCTGGAGTGCCAGATCGTGGTGTACGTTGAAGTCGCCCAGGATTAAACGATTATCACCTCTTAGCAACGCACTTATGTCGGGGTGATCGTCCCTCGGGCAAAAGGTTACAGGGGGCATATAGATGTTAATCATTTGCAGATCGACATCGCCTGACCGGACCACTATACCTTGGAATTTTAAGGTAGAGTCCCTTGGGTACATGTGGGGAACAAATAGATTATACTAGCATTTACCCGCGGCTCCGCTCGCATCAAAGAAATAAGCAAAATAACTAAGCTTCTTTTGGAAACATTTTTATTTATCAAACAGATAACTTTTAAAGTTCACATGTTCTTTAAAATAATGATATACAAAAAACCTTAAATAATCAGGTTACACACCAAATATTAAAAATTTCTTAGCAGCACTTGTAAACAATTAAATTAACAAAGAGCACCAACTTCTAATACAGGATTCTAAACAAAAGCCAAAGCTATTAATTACTTTTCAGATCAAATTGAAGAAGAGATACATACCGAACAAACCGTAAGAGCTTTATAAATTTTATTATTATATAAACACTCATAAAAGTTTAATTTTTACGAAACAGCGAAGCAACCAAAATATGAAGAATTGCTAAACTTACTAAAAGGATATTTTCCGCAGAAACGATATCAATATCTTTAAAATGCACAACTATTTTGCTCAAACGTTACAAAAAATTCATTCAAAATATTTGATTTTATGTTTGACAGGTGACGATTTACTCATATTTATTAACGACGGCAATAGCCCTGCCGACTGAGAACGACAACGGAGAAAAACCGAAGCTTGACGATAATTGCCGCCAAGCACCGACGACATTATAATAATGAAAGCGGCAACGACAGTTCTGCATTAGCTCGAACAACAGCAAAAAAATTTTGAAAAAAGTATTGCATGTGTAAAAAAAAAACATAAAACTAATCAATTTCAACACATATTTAAAGCAATTTGCATATATTTTCGATTTAATTCACAAAAAGAAAAAAGGACGCCACGACCGTCGCTGTCAAATTAGAAATAGATCTAATCTGGCGACAGCGGCATTCATGAAAAATTCCTCTACATAAGAACATGTGTAAAAATAATTTGACAGAAGCCGCACCGTCGTTGTCATCTTGAATCTGTTTTCCCTAAGTGACAGAAAAAGTACCGAAAACGCAAAATAAAATTGGTATTGTATGTATAGCAAGGCGAATTCATTACATGAACGTTATTTTCTGTTCATCTGACATTTCTGAACATGCTAAATTCGCCTTGCTCTCACCTTATATGAATTCGCCTTGATGCATAGTAACTAAACTTTAAAATCATAGCAATTAGTTTTTAAAAGTATTTTTGTAGATATGGCAATGAATTTTTTAGGCACGTTTTGACCGATAACTCAGTTATCGATTAACTTATATAACAAAACATAGCAGTATCGGTTAGTTTATTGAAATATCGAGAAGTCCATATGAATTTTTGGCCTTTCCGTTTCGTGTAATATGCATATTTAATGCAAATTTAGAGGTTTCAGGACTTTTACATTTTGACCGATAGCTCAGTTATTGATTAATTTATCGAAATATTGCAATGCCCAAACGAAACCTGTGGCCTTCCCCTTTCGTTTGATACCCATATTGTATGCAAATTTAGGCGTTTTGGAGCAACCACATTCTGACCGATAACTCAGTTATCGATTAATTGATCGAAATATTGCAGAGTCCAAAAGAATCCTGTGACCTTCCCCTTTCGTTTGATACCCATATTGTATGTAAATTCAGGGGTTTTAGGGTAACCACATTCTGACCGATAAATCAGCTATCGATTAATGGATCGAAATATTGCAGGGTGCAAAAGAATCCTGTGACCTTCCCCTTTCGTTTGATACCCATATTGTATGCAAATTCAAGGGTTTTGGAGCAACCACATTCTGACCGATAACTCAGTTATCGATTAATTGATCGAAATATTGAAGAGTCCAAAAGAATACTGTGGCCTTCCCCTTTCGTTTGATATCCATATTGTATGCCAATTCAGGGGTTTTTGGGCGACCCCATTATGACCGATGACTCAGTTATCGAAATATTGCAGGGTCCAAAAGAATAACGTGGCCTTCCCCATTCGTTTGATACCCATATTGTATGCAAATTTAGGGCTTTTAGGGTAACCACATTCTGACCGATAGATCAGCTATCGATTAATTGATCGAAATATTGCAGAGTCCAAAAGAATCCTGTGGCCTTCCCCTTTCGTTTGATATCCATATGTATGCAAATTCAGGGGTTTTTGGGCGACCCCATTCTGACCGATAACTCAGTTATCGATAAAGTTATCGAAATATTGCAGGGGCCAAAAGAATACTGTGGCCTTCCCCATTCGTTTGATACCAATATTGTATGCAAATTCATGGTTTTTTGGGCAACCACATTCTGATCGATAACTCAGTTATCGATAAAGTTATCGAAATATTGCAGTCAAAAAGAATCCTATGGTCTTCCCCTTTCGTTTGATATCCATATTGTATGCAAATTCATGGGTTTTGGGCGACCCCATTCTGACCGATAACTCAGTTATCGATAAAGTTATCGAAATATTTCAAACTCCAAAAGAATCCTGTGGCCTTCCGCCCCATTCTGACCGATTATAAGTAAGATTGTACGCGAGACCACCCCCATTACCGCTGGGACGGTCTTTCCGATGTACATTATACCGATCCGAAGTTCGTAAATCAGATCTTGTGTTCAGTTTGGCCTCAGTTATCTTCGCGAGCCTCCCAGCAAACATTAAGGTTAGAGGACGATTAGAAAAACTCGAATTATTATGTATTTCTCTAAGGTAGAAGGTTTGAGCACGATTTGAGAATTTGTCGAGAATTATAGCGTTCTCTACAAAAAGGGAACTCAGTTCTCGATATCGAGAAAAAGGTTAGTTTTCTAATAGAATTCTAACGTGAAATTCTAATTGGTTTCTTATGTGAACTTTTTTATAGTGTTTTTCTAATCGCTCTCTAATCGTTTTCTAGCCTAGTTCTCTAACTTTCGTTGCGGTTAGAAAACTACATTAGAAATCTAATTTGAGACTGTGTTTCCTGGGTTAGAAAATTTGATGGTGAGCCCAGATTATCTGGCTTGGAAGGTGTATTGCTACATGGCGCTATGAACGTATCCGTCCAAATGGTTTCTGTTCGCGAGCCCAGGAACACAAGAACGTGACATAGGCCAAGGCAATTGTTGCATTTGACCGATGCCGCAGGAGTATATAATCTTTGCCGACAAACATTGCAAGTTGTGAAAGGCACAAGGAGATAGTGGTTCTCACCAATGTGAATGCTGGAGGTAGTGGGGAAATTGGGGGCAGAGAGAGAGGGAACTGACGCTCGACAATGCTCACGTTTGACCCATTCCGGAGATGGTAGTGATAAGCGGCGTGCAAAATGGAAACGCTCTTGAGCATGAGCGATAGTCGGGAGTGGGTGAGGCGGACATTGCAGCAGTGCTGATAGTCGAGGAGATTGGGCTCCTACTGCGATTCCTTGAAGATGATAGGGGTGGTGGGCGTGTACCGCGGTATGCCCTAAGGCGTGAACAACAGGGTGTATTGAAAGTACTGAAGAAAGTACGTGGTCTGTGGATGGCAAGGTTTAGTCCTGACCATCCAGATTTGTCAAGAAATCTCTAAGGTGTGACGTATTGAACAGAATGCGACCGTTTGACAAAAATTTTCTTACAGCAGACGCAGCAGATCCAATCTCCTGGTCCGGGGTTATATTCGATACCAGCCCGTAATAAGAGAAAATAGAGCAACCCCGCTGTCTTTAAAGACAGCAATTATTTCGTCTTACCGTCGCTCACTCCAAAACCCACTTTCTTCGCCAGAAAAGGCAGAACTTACGGCCAATGATATCAATACCATCGGCATACGCCAGCAAATACCCGCTCTTGTAGTAGATTGTACCATTGGGGTTTAGCTCTGCTGCTCGAATTACCTTCTCAATCATCAAATTGGCGAAATCGCAAGAGAGGGAGCCGTCTCGTTTGGTTTCGAATGGCTCGGAGAGGTCCTTCCCAATTCTGACGTAGCTGTTGGTATTGCTGAGCGTCATTTGGCAAAGTCGTATTAGCTTTGCAGGGAAGCCAAATTCAGAGATGGCAGGATTTTGCGTATTGTGAAGCTCTGGTCGATGGTAGACTTACTAGGTCTGAAGCCACACTGAATCAGCCTGTCTAGGATGGGCACAATACTCTTGATAGAACCTTATATGCATAGTGAAAGGGGTATTGCCAAACGTAGTCCCAGGTATGGAACGATATGCGGACCGTGGAGCATTAAGTTTTAGTGGGTAGTCCTTCAAAAGAAGAAGGGAGTCTTCCACTCGGAGAGGCCCGCTATTAGAGCATCTACACCTTTTCAAGTTTATAATGAGAAAGCGTAAGTTTACATTGAGCACACACCAGTGGATAATGAGAAAAGTAAGTTGGTATTGAGAAAACACAATTTGATAATGAGAAATGTAACTTCATATTGAGAAAATACAAGTTGATAAAGAGAAATGTAAGTTCATATTGAGAAAAGACAAGTTGATAATGAGAAATATAAGTTCATATTGAGAACACAGAAGTTGATAAAGAGAAAAGTAACTCCATATTGAGAAACCACAAGTTGATAACGAGAAGTGTAAGTTTATATTGAGAAGAAATAAGTTGATAATGAGATTTTGAACTTGATAACGAGAACATTAACAAATTACTCGGATAATAATTGTGTCACAAGTAAGTTTGTAAAAAAAAAACAAATAAATAAACACGACGTATATTTCTCATTATGAATTTATATTTTTCGATTATCAACTTATTTTTTCTCAATATAGACTTACATATCTCATTAAAATCTTGTATTTTCTCAATATGAACTTACATTTCTCATTATCAACTTGTGTTTTCTCAATTTGAAGTTGCATTTCTCTTTATCTACTTGTGTTTTCTCAATATCAAGTTATATGTCTTATTAGCAACTTGCGTTTTCTCAAAATAAACTTATATATCTCTTCCTCAACTTATTTTTTGTCAATATAAAATTACATTTCTCATTATCAACTTATGTTTTCTCAATATGAAGTTACATTTCTTATTATCAACTTGTGTTTTCTCAATATAAACTTGAAAAGGTATAGTAAAAAGGACTTCAACTAGGCCAGTGTATAAATCATTTCCCCTTTCACGAACTACAAAAAAAGGTATATTGTTGCTTATAAGCGACATAAAAAGGTTAATAATCGCAAGCATCATATAATCGGCCTAATGATGAAAGCCACCTGGGAGCAATGGCTCAACTCAAATGGCTTCATCTATCATCGTTTTTACCCACTGTAGCATCTGATGATATAACTGCTTTAGGCCCGTATACTCAATGTCTGATTAACTGTTTAATTAAGACTTTATTAGAGGTTGGCCCAAAAACGGTTTACTCAATGTCTGATTATCGACGATTCGCTTATTATCTTCTGTGTGATTATCAAAACAAAAAGTGACAGCTGAATGTAAAAATTTGATTTTGTGATAAATTGCTCTGATAACAAATTCTGTGAGTAATAGAGTTTCAAAATGTAATATACCCACATGAAGAAATATCACAATCAAAATTTGTACACCCAAATGGTTCCTTTAAAATTGTAAACAAAAGCATCTGTCACTTTTTATGAGTTCACAATGCAACTTTTGTGAATTTTTCCCCAAAAACGTTTACAATGACCAACTTAACCATGATAACTTAATCAGACCTGGTTCCTTTAAAATTGTAAACAAAAGCATCTGTCACTTTTTATGAGCTCACAATGCAAGTTTTGCGAATTTTTTCCCAAAAACGTTCACAATGACCAACTTAATCATAATAATAATATTTATCTATGATATAAATGGGCAAGTTTAGGGAAATTGTCCCACTTTATGGGCAAACTATACATCTAAGGTATTAACAATTATATATGTATGGACAGGTATGGTCAAACTGCAGTACCGTCACACAAAAAACTTAAAAAAAATATTTATTATAATATAGAAAATTTTTTTTAAAAATTACACCAACACAAATGCAAAAAATGTATTGACACCTTAGAGCCGTAGTTATGTGAGTAGACATGTCATGCATGTTATTGTATTACTCGTGCGATCGGCTCTCACTGTGAGTGCGAAGAATTGGTAGTGGACCAATGAAAAACAAGTATTTGCACTATAGTGCCGCTGTTGTGTGAGTAAACGTGTCATGCATTTTTAGTTGTTGTTATTGTATTGATCACTGGTTACGATGCCCATTGTAAGCGGCCCTCCTGAGAGCACGAAGACTTGCTTTGTTGGAGACATTAACACCCCAACCTAATATAAACGCACTCCGGCAATTTTCTGTCAAAAATGTCTCATGCACAAACAAATTGTATGAGAGCAACCTAAACTAACCTAACTCAATTTCTAATTTTTGTTTTGCGTGACATATCGATTTGACATTTACGCTCACCTGGCACGTCGGTTGTGTATATGAGAGCTACTCACGCACGTAAATTTATTTTGGTTAGAGCCGAAAAATTCGTTTATTTTCGTGCGGTAAAAACGATTTGCGGTTATATTAGGTTGGGCTGTAAACGAATGGCAACATCGCGTGTGAGTGTCGCTTGTTTGAGCGGAGAATAATTTGAGCATGTATGATCGTAACGTTTTTTAGAATGTAAGTAAATTAAAAAAAAAATTATGTATATTCATAGAAGTTAAACGGCTTTACTTCATTATTGCATTAAAAACAATGCGATGGTATCATGCACATGTGCCTGCTTGTTGCTGTCTAACAAGCAACTAAAAGACACATCAACTGGTCACCAATACTACCTCATTTACAATTTTGCCGGACCCTGCATTAAACATTTACACTATAGAGCCGTAGTTGTGGGGGTAAAAACATGTTATACATTTTTGCTTTAGTTGTTGTTACTTTGTTGTGATAGTCCTCAAAAGCAGTGTCACCAGGTTAGCCTTTTCGAGGCTAGATTTAGCCTTTTTTTTGTCCTTTAGCCTCATAATTATGGTTTTAGCTTCCTGAATTTTTTCTAGCCTTAGTTTACTTCAAACCTTTTCTGGTCCCAACACCAATGTTTCATACAACTTCGAGGAATATATTAAATTAAAGTTGAATGAAGGTAGTATTGATGACGTCGTAAGAGGCGACTAATTTGCACAAAGGTAATGACGTGCAACTCGATGGTTGATCTACGGATATGATGCCTCTCATTACTCATCTTATCCTTCCTTACGGAAGGAGAGGTGACATGACCTAGAAGGTTTCACTGGTCATAAATCGCTACCACGACAGTGGGGCAGTACCGCAAGGGAGTACGGGAGCGTACCGGGTTCAAATCCGGCCAAGGACTGTTAATTCGACAACACTCCCCAAAACCTTCGGGGAGTGTTTTTGTCGTTACCACAACAACAACGAAATACAGAAAAATATTCGTAAAAATTGTCAACTATTTTTAATGGAGTTGATAACCCAATAGCGACATCGCATACCTGATAATATGAACTCTTTACAAAAGATACATTTTTTTTCAGCTGATAATTCTTTGAAAATTACAAAGCCGGATGTATTTTCTCACTTTCAAAAAGAAAAGTCTAGGTATTCTCCAAGTCAAGTAGCATTGATTAAGCTGCAGTGGCGAAAGCTAATAACCGTGCAGTGAACAAGTGTGACCTCTACCATTGAATTTTTGGCCACTGTCGTTAGGTCTACGAGCCTGGCATGGAAATGGTGCGGTTGTTGGTTGTTGTCCCGTTCGCGACGTCCTGTCAGCTTATCTAGTTTCCGGTTCAGCGTCCTGTATTTCTGTTGTAGTTCATGTTCGACCTCAGTCCTTATGCGCTCGAAGCATGATTATTCATAAAGAGTATTCAACACCGTAGTTTTGTTTTGTGAAAAAAAAGGGACAGCAGAGGAAGGGAGGGAATTAAAATAAAATAAAGTTTTGTGGTTGAATTTCAGCCACTGTGAGCCGCTACAATAATAAAAGGACACTGAACAATAGACGCCATAGCACAAGTCATAGACGCAGTCAATCAAGTCGAGGTAGCAAGGCACCAGGCAAGACCGATAGTACAATGTACCGACATACTTGCTAGATATAATAAGGGACTACCAAGAGAGCTAGCTAACGAATGATACGACGCAAGGCCAAAGAGAGTTTCTTCTAATTTATCTGACTTTATTAGGTTATATTAAGCTGAGTACCTGGGCGACCGAGCTTTGCTCCGCATTTTCATAGGTTGCCATACAGTTTAGTTTATTTAGATAATCATCAGTAAAGATATTCTGGTTGTTTGTATGAATAATTTTACTTACTAGCAGTGGAGCGTTCTAAAGACATATCTTGATAATAAAAATATGTTCAAAATTTTGTATTAGTAACAAAGTTTGAATACACATAATTACTCCTTGGTGGCTGCTCAAACAAATTTTCGACAAGTCTTTACAAGATTCCTTGCTGAATTGTATGGTTAGCAGCTGTCGATAGTTATCAAATAATCGAGAAAGATTAGGGTCACATGGGTATATTTTTCTGTTAGAGCTCCATATATCGGTCAACATTCTGTGATTTCTTTTTTATTTTTAAAGATAGAACTATGCAAAACTGTTTTATATTCAATACATATGAAATCTATTGCAACACTTCCTTCCATACCATGTTCCGAGTACGTTTCTTTCTTCCGGAAACATTACTTTAAATGTATTTGGTCACTTAACTCTTGAAACGCCACATATAACATACCATGCATGAACATCGATGAGTATAGCTCCACTCCGATAGACTCAAAAGTTTCTCCTTGATCTTTATGCGCAGTCATGGCAAATATTGGCCTTACTAAAGCTGCACCCTAGCGACTCCTTGGATGAGTGCGATTCTCGGTATATGAACTTCTTTGCGGGTTTTACTTGTCGAACAAAAGTGGCAACCCTACTTAGAAATATTTTCTTTTTCAATGCGCAGGAAAATACCTTTCGTTTGATACCCATATTGGCATATTTAATTTCTTTTAAAAAAATCTGATAGGTAGCAACTCGGTAAAAACTCCTATAAGGCAACACCTGGATAGGAATTCTCAGAATGTGGTACCCTATGTAACTACATACCAAATTTCATCCAAACCATTTTCGAGATATTCGAATATACAATATAATAAGCTCAAATGGCAACAATAAGTGGCAATCCTACGTAGAAATGTATTTTTTTTTTTTTTCTCTTTCTCTCTTTATGGCGCGATATACAACAGGTATATCATCATAAACCTCCTAAGAGATTTTTGCGCCAAGCTTCTCTTCCAATTTGTGGTGTGCCGATTTGAATTTTCCCTACAAATTGGTGGGACCTACAGTTTTTTGCCGACTCCGAACGGCATCTACAAAGGAGACGAATTTTTGCTGAGAAGCCTGTCATGGCAGAAATACACTCGGAGAGTTTGCCAAACCACTGCCGAGGGGCGACCCCGTTTTGAAAAACTTTTTTCAAATCACTTTTGATGTTACCTGTACCAGGGCTCGAACCATGGACCTTCGGTGTGGTAGGCCGGCAACACTACCTCCACACCACGGCGTTTTTTTTTTAAACGCAGGAAAAAACCTTTCTTTGAACCATTTGTGATATTGATTGGCATATTTAAAAAAATTCAGATAGGTGGCAACCCCAAAAAATAACCTATACGGCAACACCTACGTAAAAATTCTTAGAATGTGGAACACTATCTACATACCAAATTTCATCCAAACCGGTTGGCCGGTTTTCGAGATAGTTGTTAAGTAGTTACCCTAAACAAAAAATTTATATAAAAACTCAATAAGTGGCAACGCCACTTCGAAATACTTTTTTTGAAATACGAATGAAAATATATTTCGTATGAGCATTATTAGCATATTTTATTTCACATAAAAAAAATTCAGATAGGTGACAACCCTAAAAAAATACCCTATGTGGCAACACCTAGATAAAAATTCTTAGAATGTGGTACACTATCTACATACATAATTTCATCCAAATTGGTTGAGCCGTTTTCGAGATAGTCTCGATGTGCAAATATACAAGAATAGCTCGTTTAGAGTAATAAGATATATTTAAATACGCTGCTTGTTTTGTTATGCTTTTTAAATATTGGCTTAACTGAAAACATTCTGTTTTGAGCTCATATGCATTAATAACTTCATGATAAAGTTCTGCGAATTTCTGCAAACTCAAACATATGTATGGTAAGTTATAATGGTGTTCAAATCAATCAAATCATTCATATAAATTTGGAT
This sequence comes from Merzomyia westermanni, assembly GCA_949987695.1. Classification (NCBI taxonomy): domain Eukaryota; kingdom Metazoa; phylum Arthropoda; class Insecta; order Diptera; family Tephritidae; genus Merzomyia; species Merzomyia westermanni. Next base: position 111,824,491 of record OX465290.1, on the reverse strand, counting down.
AAATCTAGTATTATTATTATTATTGTATCAGTATTTCGCCATTTACTCTGATGTTGACGGTATTTGTCAGATATGAATCCGATACGCTTCGGTACAAGCTCCTTGCGGCACCAGCTCGACAACCGAAAACAGTCATATCTACCTCTGGCATATTCTTAACCCCTAAACAGCAGGAAGGTTTTAGATAAATCTGTAAATGATTGACGTTGTTGCAACATCACATCTTCCAGTCTTCAGACACTAATACGTATAAATCAATGTCAAGTATCAGTGAATTTAATTTAGAAAGAAATATAAGGTTGATTTGGGTTTAGGTAGCTTACTAGCGGACTTAAAACTGGTTCAGTCCGACACCAAAGAATACAAATTAATTATTTGGGAACTAATTTTTCGTATTTTTTCCTGCTTCTTTCAATGCCACGTTTTCTGACAAATTTAAAAATGTCGTTGGCTTATCACTGCTCACGCTTTACGCTTTAGTTTCATTTTAGATGTGTCAAGAGGCCTCATGATATCATTTTTAATAATTAATAAGACATATATTTATTCATTAAATTGTACAGATTTTTTATAAAATAATTCACATTAAGGGAAAAAACCTGCACGTCACGAACCACACGATAGACTCACTGACTCTCTCAGCTGTTAGGTCGGGTCGTTAATGCGCTTGGGTACATGGGTGCTGACACTCGGCCGTTCCTGAAAGGAAATCGACCTCGGTTTCATCGTTGTCTGATTCATCTGCTGAAGTATAATCATCCAGCTCTGGACAATTTTGGTAATATGGTTTTATTTTACTTGATTCGAATACCAATGTGAAAAATTTACGCGTTTTTATAGGCAAACCGGGTATATCTTCGATTACGTACCGATCATTATTCAATACTTTTGCGATGCGATAGGGACCACGGTATTTCGGTTCCAGCTTTCGCGATTCACCGGAAGCGGCTGCTTCGTTTTCTATAACTACGATATCGTCTTCGTTATAGATCCGCGGAGTTGCGTGTTTTTCGTCGAAACTTTTTTTCCAACGTTCAAGTTCGCGATCGATATTTTCGGATGCCAATACGCGTTTGTCGTCGATTGGTATATTTTCAATAGCCTCGGTTACGGCATCATGGATGGCGGCTACTAACTGGTTGTGTACGATATCACGTAAATTAAAATTAAATAAAAGTTCATTTGGACTATATCCAGTAGTTTTAGTGCTTTGCGAATTTATGGTAAATTGTAAATTTCGTAGAATTAAATCCCAATCTTTCGGATTGTCAACAGAGGTACTTAGATAATTAAGGATAGTTTTGTTAGCGCGCTCGACTTATCCGTTTGACCTTGGAGTACGCACGGCGGTTTTAACATGTTGTATACCGTTTTGTTCACAATACGTTGTGAATGCTTTTGATGTATAGGCGGTTCCGCGGTCGGAGATTATTTTGGTCGGTAGCCCGAAATAGCAAGTAATTTCGTTGAGTGCCTTTATAACATGAACCGTGCGCGTATCGCGAACCGCTTTTACTATCAAATATTTTGAAAATGCGTCGGAAATTGCCAAAACGTAGAAATGTTGGTTGTTTTTCTAAGGCTTCTCTTCATAAGAGCCCAATACTTCTCTATTGGACGAAGTTCTGGGCAGTTAGGCGGATTAGCTTCTTTCGGTACAACTGTTACACTATTTTCTTGATACCATTCCATGGTTCGTCTTGAGTAGTGACTTGTCGTTAAATCTGGCCAAAACAAAACAGACCCTTGATGCTTGCGAATAAATGGCAATAGATAGGGTTGCAAACATTTCTCTATATAAGCGGTCGAGTTAATTGTACCCTGCGTCACAAATTCCGTGCTTCTCAGACCGCGCCTGCAAATCGCCTGCCAGGCCATAAACTGCTTGGGAAATTTACCTACCCTTTGAGTTGAAAAATTTCTTATCAACGTTGCCCTTCTAAAAAGCTGTGTAAAACCCTTGTCCTGGTATTTGAGAAAAGTCGGCTTTAACGTATGTTTCGTCATCCATTACTAAACAGTCGAATTTAGTAAGAAATTTCTCATACAACTTTCGGGAACGCTTTTTTGCCACTTTTTCCTTTTCTTGCGATCGATCCGGTACTTTTAGGATCTTGTAACTCTTCAACTCAGAACTTTGTTTAATCTCGAACTGAAGTGTTGGGTTTTTGCATAAACTTCTTCTGGATCTCTTTAGCTAGTTTCTTGTTAGCGGGGCCCTTTTTCTACCCGAACCCGGTTTCCGTTGGCTACATCGCGTAATAACACGTTTTACTGTACTAATGGACACGCCGACCTCTTTTGCTAACTTTTCATACCGCACATATTTATTTTCCAAATATTTGGAAAGAACTAAACTACGGGCTTTTTCTTGTTTTGACGACATTTTCGGACCGAATAAACTAATGTAAATTCTAATAAAGGTATCAGTTTTAACAGCTCTCTAAATGTACTACATATGTCATAAAATTTTTTTAAATCAAAGGCTAGTAAGGCCAAAGAAAATAATTATAGGAAAGGTCATTTTTTTCTGGGACAGTCTTTACTTGCGTATCTGCGGGCAGCAGAAGGTTTTACGAATTCGTTCGATGGTTTTCTCGAGGGCATGATGACCCATTTTGTCGTGACATAGTTGCGCAATACGCCAACGTACTGCACTGGGGATTACAAACTTTAGCCCATCTTGCTCTTTACGGCAAAGTCGGCGATTTTGTATGGAGAAGTATTTCTTTATCTCCGGTTCGCGTGATGATTTTATCTTCCCTTGAAGAACGTCGATTATTTCACGCAATTTAGCGTCTTGGATTTGCATAACGTACAGCCAATCGTTGACGTCGGACGTGATTTCGAGAATAGGACCCGCTGTTTCCACAGGTTCAGTGGGCTGATCGGGTGCTTTGCTTAGAGCATCCACGTGAGCTAGTCGACTGCCCGAACGGTGCACAGATTCAAAGTCGAATTCGGAAATCTTCAACCACCAAGTTCTTTATTTTCGCGTCCTCGAGCGACGGCGGAGCAATCAGTAACCAGGCGGCACTTTCTTCCGAGCAGATATATACGGAACCGTTCCAATACTTCGACGACGGCGAGAGCTTCTAGCTCATACGAATGACATCTTCTTTCCGGTTCTGTACAATGTCGGCTATAGTACATCGTTGGCTGCCATGTCTTCCCATCAGTTGATTGTTGGAGAACACCAGCTAGCCCCACACTACTAGCGTCGGTGTGAACTTCGTGTTCCGATTCGTGTTTGATCATAGAGAGCCAACACTGGGGCGGTGGTTAAAAGTTCAATTATACGATTAAATGCTATCTGCTGCATGTCGGTCCATCGGAATGAGTTCAGCTCAGTTTTTCGGAGCAGCATTGTTAAAGGTTTCGTTATTAGGGAATAATCGGGTTCAAATTTCCTGAAAAACCCCGTTAGACCTAAGAATCGGCGTACTTCGGTGACGTTTGACGGAACTTTAAAGTTCTTAATAGCGGATATTTTCCGATTACCAGGTGCTATACCGTTCTCGGTTATGACGTTACACGTATATTTTCCACCACCAAACCCATTAAGCGTTACAGAGCATGGCGTGGAAGTACCGATTTCGTTTACGAAGCTTTGTTTAATCAAAGTACGACTACTTCTCGGATCGATAAACAAACTCGTGGGCAAACCGTTTACCCTAATGTCTTTAACGATACCGTCGGCATGCGGATTTTTAACCGGCTCGACATTTGGACTAATTGTTTTAACGGAGTTGGTCACTTTTTGCGAACACTTTTCAGTTTCGTGGTTTGTACGCTGACAAATTGTACAACGAGTTTTCCTTTGCGGTTCTGGGCACTTAATCGCATAGTGACCCATTTTTAAACAATACGAGTATAAGCACTTCACACTTTCGGCTGATTTTGCATTCGTATTACGGGGAACGGACGTAGTGTTTGTTACCAATGATGGTTTCGGTTTATATTGCGATGATTTCATATCATTAAACACACTATAGTTAGTAATATCGTTTAGCAAATCAATACACCGCACGTAGTTGTTCGATATTTTCTTTTTCATATCACTATCATTTATTCCGTTTATGATATGAATCGCAATATCATTTTCGGAGATACCTCTTTTCGTACCGAAAGCAAGCATTCGATAGTAAAACTCTTGTGGAGTTTCGTTAACACCTCTTCTCATCTGCGGCATTTTTATATGCACGTCGGCGATGCTATGTAAACACGGAAAATCACATATCATTCGATTAGAAAATTCGGACCAGGTAGTATATACGATTGGCAAGGAATCGACCCACTGTTTCGCAGGACCTTGCAATTTTTGCTGCACGGCACACAATAATATACCGTCGTCTATACCGTATGCGTTTTTCAACATTTCAACACGTTGCACGTATTGAGTCGCGTTTAGTGACGTATTCGAAAGCGGAATAAAGGAAGGCAAAAGTTCGACTATATCGCGCACATTATACATAGTCCGCGGCTGCCAACCTAAACGTTGATCTGGAATATACGGCGGATTCGTGTACACGGGATGCGTTGTGTAGCTCGGAAAGTTTGTATAACTCGCGGTTCGTTGCATAGCCGGATGCATATTGCTATTAACATTTGTACTCATCGGTATTGAGTACGACACTGGTAGATACGGGACGTTTTCGAATGGGTTATGAACGGAACCAACTCCAAATGCATTAATTGGCACTTGTGCCTGCGTAAATGGTACCTGAATCGTTGGTACTATCGATTGCACTGTATGCACGTTTATATTTACGGGTAACGAATGTATATCTACCGGCGAGGATATACGCTGCGGGACGAAATTGTTAGCTATTACAGCTTCATTTTGCTTTCGAGTCATTTCGCGAATTGTATGCTCTAGTTCTGCCACCCGGTGTGACAACACAGAACTTGCACTTTCATAATTTTCTTCACTTCGTTTATAATCTTCTAAACGCTTAATTAAAGTGTTCTTATTTCCACTGCAGGTAAGTCCTGCATCTTTGCAAAGCTGTCGAAGCTCAGCAACATTTGAAGATCGAAGATTTTCCATTGTTTTCATACGTTTATTTGTTTACATATAAATGTCAAAATCATTTATTGTAGCGAGTAACACACAAATTTATACAAAACAAAATGTATAAATGACATTAAACACGTATAAGTGCGACGAGCACAACACTATTTCTTATTTACGAACTTAACAAAACAAATAATATCGACGAGTTTTATTTCGTTGTTTTGCGACTGCGACGCAAATGTTTAATTCGTTGATTTGCGACTGCGGCGCAAACGTTTATTTCGTTCTTTTGCGACTGCGGCGCAAAATTTTATTTCGTTGCTTTGCGACTGCGGCGCAAGCGTTGCAACAAAATAATTACGAAGCTTTGTATGTTTACTTGTTGGATTTCATGGTTTTGTGTTTACGGCACAAGCGTTGCAAAAACTAAATTGTATTTGGTTTGTTTCTTTTTAATTCCGAATTTCTTTTCGTGCTGAGACTGCGGCACAGCTTCGTTGTTCGAAATACAAAACATATGTACTAATCTCGTACTATGACTACGGCACAGCTTTTCGTTTTCCAAAGACGAAACGTATCTTCGGAATTTAAGCGATGTAAACGTTTATGTGTGTATATTCTTGTATGTGCATCGAGCGTTGATGCGCATACTTCGAATTCTTTGCTTATTTACACTTTCCGTTTATATCAAAATAAGCATAGCGAACGTTGTGCGAAAGAACGAGATGACAAGCGGGTGACGTTTTTCTTGTTAACGCGACAAATGTATACATAAATTTTATTTCGATTTTTATTAACGAGTGTTTATCGCGAGTAGCATTCGGCTTTGTCGTACCGAGTTGCGAACGAGAATGAAGAGAATAAATTCGGAAATTCTTGTTGCTACATGTAGCTGCGCGACAACTTTCAAATTAACGACACGCGACGTAAAACAAACGTGCAGAAGAGCCCCAGTTTTTCGAACACGATTAAAGGAGTCTCAATATTTCCACACACACACGCACTTTCACGGAGAGTGGATTACGTCTCACTTCTGAGGCTGTCTGGAGGCCTCATGATTTCATTTTTAATAATTAATAAGACATATATTTATTCATTAAATTGTACAGAGTTTTTATAAAATAATTCACATTAAGGGAAAACGTCTGCACCACACGATAGACTCACTGACTCTCTTGGCTGTTAGGTCGGGTCGTTAATGCGCTTGGGTACATGGTTGCCAGGTTCCTGACAGATGTATATTTTTTATAAAAGAAAATGTAATGTGCATGATAACAATGTTTTGAAAATAAAAGAAAGAGAAATTAGCGGTCCTTCGGGCCCCGTGTGCCCTGCTGCGTAAAAAATTGGTAAAGTGAGTCACTTTTTTCGAAGTTCGACTTTCTTTTTGAAACTTGTTTGTATAGTTTAAAGTAACAATAAAAAATACGTTTAGGCCAGTTTTTCGGAATTCGAATTATTTTAAAAGTTATAGCTATTTTCCCGCTCCAGATTTTACTCATTTTTGAAATATTAGTATATACCAGATGGTATCTTCTAAAAAACTGCATTTCTTTTTTTTTTGTGCATATTTATTTTTTTGCAAATATTATTAGCAAATTTTTTAACAGTCCATTACAAACTATTAGCAGAAAAGAAATAAGGTGGGGCCCGACATCGAGATGGGAGTTTTTTAAATTTTTTAGAGGATTGCAGTTATTTTTGTGTGAGAATTTTTTTTTGGTACGTGCTGTGTGGAAATAACTCCCGTTCCATTGCCGGCCCCAATTTTTTTTCTGCTAATAGTTTGTAATGGAATGGCCAGGCCAACAACATTATCCTAAAACGCGATCTGACCGCGATGAAGAAGTCAAAAATAATTTTGCAAAAAAAATAAATATGCTAAAAAAAATAAGTGCAGTTTGGTAGAAGATACCATCTGGTATATATATTTCAAAAATGAGTAAAATCAGACGGGTGAATTCTGAAAAATTAAAATTATATTTATTTCATTTCACAAATTTTTGGCCTGCTTCCTTTTAACTGAGACATATTTAACATTGCATAATCCCAAATCGCTGCTTGATCAACTGTGTAGAAAACTTAATGGCGCTTGTGGATTGCTGTACATTTGTTTGTCTTATATTCCGCCTAGTAGATCGGATGACCTATACAATTTAATTTATAGTTTGCAATGTATCGAATTAGTACAAGTTATTAGTTTTTTCTAGTTTTGTAAAGGGTGTTTTTTTTAGGGGTATAGAACTTCGAATTGAAATAAAACACAAGAAAATCGTTTTAAGGTCCATCAATTTGGCTTTATTGGAAGGATAATTTTATGCCATTAATGTTTAAATATGATTTCGGGCATGTGGCAGCCGCGGCTGGCTCGAATAAAGCCAATTCTACAGGTCCAATTTTCAACCACTTTTTCGAGCATATGGGGCCGTATGTCGGCAATAACGCCACGAATGTTGGCTTCCAATTCCCCTAACGTTTCTGGTTTGTTGGTGTAGACGAGCGACTTCACATATCCCCAAAGAAAATAATCCAATGGTGTCAAATCACACGACCTTGGTGGCCAATTGACAGGTCCATTCCGCGAAATTATGCGCTCATCGAATGTTTCCTTCAATAAATCGATTGTGACGTGCGCTGTGTGGCATGTAGCGCCGTCTTGTTGGAACCACATCCACATTCATGCCATCCAATTCGGGAACAAAATAGTCGGTTATCATGGCTCTATACCGGTCTCCATTAACGGTAGCTGCCTCTCCAGCATTATTGCGGAAGAAGTATGGCCCAATGACTCCACCAGCCCATAGAGCACACCAAACAGTCAGTTTTTGTGGATGTAATGGCGTTTCAAGGGTCTCATGTGGATTCTCTTCACTCCAAAGGCGGCAATTTTGCTTGTTGACGTAGCCATTCAACCAAAAATGAGCCTCATCACTGAACAAAATTTTGCGATGAAAATCAGCATCGAAATCAATCTCATTTTCGGCCCATACACCAAAATCACGACGCATTGCATGGTCTCGCGGCTTTAATTCTTGCACAAGCTGGATCTTGTAAGGTCGCAAGCCAAGATCTTTGCGCAAAATCTTCCATAAAGTTGATGGACAAAGCTCCAATTGCTGTGCACGGTGGCGAATCGATTCATTCGGGTCCTCTTCAACACTTTGCTCTACAGCGGCAATTGTTTCTTCGGTGCGCACTGTTCGACGTCTCTGCGGATGCGTATTATCACATAGAGTAAACGTAGTGCGAAAACGATCCATGGTTAACCGAATTAATTGCTCTGATGGACGATTATGTCGACCATAAAATGGACGGAGCTCACGGTAAACTTCGCGAACTGAACCATTATTTTCGAAATAAATTTGCACGATTTGCAAGCGTTGTTCTTTTGTCAACCTGTTCATGATGAAATGGCAAACCAAACTGAACATAAATGACAGTAGAGTTGCCAGATTTGACCACAAAATGCTAGTTTTATCTCTATTCGAAAAACAAACCTGTAAAAAAAACACCCTTTATGTTATAATATAAATTATAAGCTCTCACGCAGCTAGTTACATCTCACCTCTAAATCAAAATCATAATCCATTGGTGGCGGAGGTGGAATTTTAACAATAATTATATTTACAAATTGGTCTGAAATCAGTTTCGTTTAACTATTCCTTCTGTAACTTTGTTCATTTAAATACCTTGATAGATTTGAATTGGCCTCGGCTTTTCGAAAACTTGGATCTACTGACTGCTACGTTATTTTTAAGACAACACTGTATGATATTTGCTAAAGTCACATGCCAAGTTTTAGTACAAGAACCACTACACCACCATGGTTTTGAAAAGAGCTCAAGCGATTGAGAAATTTAAAGAACAAGTTTTTTTAAAAAACATAAGCGGTCCAAAATGTTATGCTGACTTCCACTGTTGTCGGATATATTTTTTTAATCGCGCTTCTTTTGTGCTTAGTTTTTGTACTAATTGTGCTGCCCTGGGTTTTTTTAAGCAAAGAAAGAACATCTGAAGTTTCAGCTAACTTGACTGATATTAGTGAATTTCTAAATTCAATAATTTCATTATTGCTAACAACAAAAACACTTTTGTTACGCTATTTAAAATAAAAGTCAGTGATAGTAACTACAACTAGAAATACGAAAGCTTGTTGTGGTTGTTGTATTAGCGACTATTTAACCTACCTAAAGTATCACCTCTTAAGTAGCTTCAACAGGGGTGGACCACAGTGAAATTGCTGTTAGAAGAGTAGGCCCGGTTGAGCAGATGAACAGATAGATGGTTAGTATCATGGGGAGGCACGCCGCATGCCGGGCAGACATTGTCAGAGTTCAGACTGGATAGTTAAGAGTTTAGTCTGTTACAGTATCTAGAACCAAGCTGGACCCGCATTGGGCTCCCTAGGCAGTTCGCGTTCCTCATCGGCAACAGGTGGAGCTTGTGCCTGTAGAACTGCATTCACTGGACGAGAACTGACAAAGGAGTTTACCGCCTCCGTGTGGATGAGATTGAGGGCCCGCCGATGCACCTTTGGATCAAACGGCGAGAAAATGTGATGCCGGATCTCGTCATAGTGCTTACGGAGATGACTCCTTATTCCCGTGTTTATAGCAGTTGAACAGGAATTGCCTGGTCAACATCTCGCTATGCTCTTTTACACCGAGCATTTTAGCCTCACTGTGCAGGTGATGCTAAGGAAACATAAGGAGGCACCCTGTGGCAGTTCTGAGCGCGGTGTTTTGACAGGCCTCCTCCTCCAGTGTGTATCTGCTGGCCCCGACGACCATATAGGCGTCGCGTAGCTCAGAACCCGCTGGCCGATTGCCTTGTACGTTGCCAGTAACGTTTCTTTATCTTTCCCCCCAAGTACTGCCAGCTAGTGACTCGAGGATTTTGTTGGGGCTTTGTACTTTGGTGGCAATAGCGGCTACATGAGCACCGTAGTTGAACATGTTATCAAACGTGACCCCTAAGATTTTCGGGTGTGTTACAGTCGGAGGCTTAATGCCACCGACGTAGACGTCTAATTCCATGTTCACCTGCGCTGTCTACGTCGTAAATAAGGTGGCCGAGGACTTGGTCGGTGACAGTGTCACATTTCGTCCAACAAAAAACCCGGACAGGGATGGGAGGTATGAGTTAACTCTTGAGCAGAGCTCGTCTACAGAGGGGCCCGTCGCCAGGATCGTGCAGTCATCGGCGTAAGAGACGATCGAGACACCCCTCTGGTGGGGAGGGGAGCCTCAATATGTAGTATGTAGTAATTAAACGGGGATAGGACACCACCCTGGCACCCCTCTGAATTCAATCGAAGACTGCCGACCACTCAGATAATTGACGCTTTGGGCAGGGGGGAAGAGTTGAGTCTTCCAGGTCGTTAGTGAGTTTCGCGTGGTTGACCGTATCGAAGGCTTTCGACAGGTCAAGTGCAACCAGTACAGTCCTGTCATTAGGACGATTTTGGTTGAGGGACCGATACCTATGTGAGTGTTAATGGCGTTAAGCGAGGTGGTCGTGCTATGCATTTTACGGAATCCATGCTGATGTTCGGCTAGTCGCAAGTTAGCGGTGTAGTAAGGGAGCAAGATCGTATCCAAGGTCTGCACTGCTGGCGAGAGGAGTGATATCGGTCAATGACATTGCCCCGTTGGCCGGCTTGCCGGGCTTTAGTAGTGGCACCACCTCTGCCTCTTTCCATTTTTCTGGAATGACAAAGGTGGTCATAGACATATTGAAGACAGTTGTTAGGTACCTTACTCCCTCTTCTCTAAGATGTTTTAGCATCAGCACGGATATACCGTGTGGGCCGATCTATTTGGAGCTTTTGAACCCCCGCATGGCCTTCCGAACCTCCGTGGTGGTGATGGCAATGAGCGCTATACTATTTTTACGACTGTGCGCTTTCCTGTTGGCTAGTCGAATTTACTTGTCAACTGGAGGATGCAGCACAAATTACCAGCAGAAAGCGTTCGAGCATTTCTTCGGTTTCGACTGTACCTTATAACCAAAGGTGATGGATATTTTGTTATTAGGTTTGGTCGGATTTGACAAGGATTTAGCAGTGGACCATAGTTTGCCAACACCAGCAGGGAGGTTGCAGGACCTTAGGTGCTCCTCCAAGGCGCGTTTGTGTTGATCAACCGGTCGTCTGATTTCCGCATTGAGATCTTGAATTTGGGGATTCGTAGGGTCCAAGCGTCACACATGGTCACGTTCATTTGCCAGGGCCGCTGCCTCTGCGGGAAAATATGGGCGTACTTCCTTATATCTACCTGACGGAATGTATTGATTAGAGGCTGAAGCTATGACCATGAGAAACGCTTTTTCCCCTTCACGTACGTCAGACGGGATGGCAAGAGCAGCGAAGGTGCTCTCAGTAACGTTAAGAAAACCATTGAACTTAGTAAAAGTGCGATCTTTAGAGGTGACAAAGTCATTGGGGCGATCGATTGAGAGGACTATCGGTAAATGATCCGATGCAAGAGTTATCTAAGGTGTTGTCCCTCGGGTCGACATCAGCCTCAAATAGACGATATTGCACAGATTGATGAGTGATGAAGGCAAGTCCGAAGTCCGAAGGTCTGATCGGGCGCCTAGCTTTGTTTCTTGAATAGCAGCAATCTTGATATTTTGCCGCTTCATGAAACTCACTATCTCACTAACCTTGCCGGTTAAGCCGTTGCAGTTCAACTGTAGGACACGAAAGTGCGAAGGGGGGAAAAATAGTCACACGGGAGTCAAGGACTGGTGCGTATGCCAAGGTGGAAGCAGGCTAGGTCGCGCACTATGTCGCAATCTAGAAGACGAGGGACCCGGACCACCCGAAGGAGGCAAATCGGTCGACGTTGAAGGTTGAGTAGCTCGACAACATGGCGCAACGTACGTATCAGTCCATAAGTTCCTGTTACCAAGTTGAGAACATATAAGCAGGTGACATAGGCCAAGGCAAGAGTTGCCTTTGACTGATGTCGGAGGTGTATATAGTCTCAACCGACAAACAGAGCACATGGTGTAAGGGACCAGGAGCTTGTGGCTTTGGCTTACATTTGTGCTAGTGCTGGAAGAAGAAGGGGAACTTGTAAGTGGGAGGGGGGTGGGCTTTCGCTCAGCATTGCTCACATCTAAAAGAGAAATGCTACGTAGAAAGTAGCTGTGAGATGCTGTGTGAGGTGTTAGCTCCGGTGGGCGTGAGCGGCAGCGAGAGTTACTCACTACTTGCTGGGCAGTATTAGTGCTGTTAGTGGTGGAGACTGCATCTGGAACTTTTGGTGTGGCGACACTGGTTGGCCATGGGACGCCCTAGGGCATGAACAGCAAGGGGCTACAAAAGTTTTTTAGAAACGAGGGTATTGGACGGAGTGTGAACGTTTGACGTAAATCTTCTTCCAGCAAACGCAGCAGATCCATTCTCTTGGTCCCGGGTTGGATTCAACACCAGCCCGGAGCAGGAGAGTTTTGAGCAGCCCTGCTGCAAGGAGTTGCTCGGAGGATGACAATGTTAGGGGGAAAGGTGTCAAGTTAGACAGGGTAATGTCGAAATAACAGCCCTTGGTCGGATATAAAAACCCGAGTAATTCCGGTACGATAGAACCGGCTGTTGTGGGAATACGAAAGCTTCTCCACTGTCTGCTGTTGTGCACGCTGATGCTGTTGTAGCTGCTTTTGCGAAGATGACCAAAGCGAATGGTAGTGTTAAATCAATGCAATTTTCTATTGGTGATAATTTAGGTGCCAATTTCATTCCTGCGAGTAATATTTTCGTTGACACTATTTTGGCAATGTCACCGTCAGCTTCTAATAAAACAACATTTAATCATGCTGGTGGTGGTGCTACGGATGTATCCGTTGGCTAATTCGGTTGCATGCCTCATGGCTTAGGCCAGGAATGGGCCAATATTTGGCTCCTAAAATTTGGCTCCCTAAATCACTTTCAGAGACGTTTGTATATTTAGCGGTGTCAGAGGAGTATGCAATACATATAAAACATAGCACGCTTCGCCTCAAATCAAATGCATGGCAACACGGTTGCGGAAATACTAAAGATCTGAAAAGAAGATATTCTCTCCCAACCACGACAAGCAATTCTTAAACTGTGTTGCAATAATACGAAAACAAAAAACTACATTTTTTGGCAGGAACTACGAAAAACGGAATAATAGACTGAAGTCGAGTTTATGTTAAGCAACGCATTTTTGACATTCGTTTGGCCTTTGCATTAAATACAAACCAATTTATTATGTCATATACTCATATAAACATTTAAAGAAGTATTGTAAAAGTCGTAGTATTAAAAGAAGTAGCAGTAGAAAATCGTACTAACGAACAGTGCTGCCGAGAGCTAGAATAACACATATAATGCTACAAATGAAAAAAAGATACAAAGCGCACAAACATCAACTAATTTTACGAGTTTTTTAATTTTATAAATATAACTACTTTCACTTACAAATAGAGAAGCTCAGAGGAGAAGCTCTGTCATACGAAATCACAAACAATTTTTTTCTGCTGATTTAAAAAATTCTGACCCATTATTATTATAACAAGCTCGATACAATTTTAGATATCCTCTTTGTCGATAATCTAATCTAAAATGCTTTTCAACATGAGCTCCCATACAGACTACGATGTATTTGTTCTGGTTGAAACTTGGCTCAACTCAGATTTTTATGATGGAGAATTCTTTGTTTGCAACCTATACAATGTTTATCGCAAAGACCGGGCCTACACCCGAACTGGTCTCTCGCGACGTGGTGGTGTTCTGATCGCTGTGAGCCGTCACCTCCGTTCATCATTAGTGGATCTCAGTGATAAGGATTCGCTACTAGATCAACTTTGTGTCTCTGTTCATGGCAACTCTAAAATTTTTATTTGCGCATCCTACATTCCTCCTGCTAGTTTGGATCACATCTATAAATCACATGTTAATAACATTGTTGACATAGTTCAAAATCATGATGGCGAAAACTTTTGCATCCTTGGCGACTTTAATTTGCCTAATATTGTTTGGTCACGTGTCAACGGTAGTTCAACTCTAACTCCTACGAATGTGTGCAGTACCTCCGAGATGTATCTTATTGATAATTTTTTAAGTTTTAATCTATCCCAGATAAACTGATTAGATATCTAGAACGCTAGATCTTGTTTTCACTAGTGATAATTTTAACTGCTCTTTGACTGAATGTCTTGATCCACTTTCTAGCTCTGGTATACACCACATACCACTTACGCTAGTCGTCGAGTTCTACATTTGACAGTATCACTGCCGATAATGAGACTCTTAGTTTTTCTTTTAGACGAGGCAATCTTGACCTGGTTTCTCAGGAGATCTCTTTGATTGATTGGGAAGCTCTTTTTCTGGGGTATGATCTTACTAAGTGTTTCAACATTTTTAAAAATACCGTAAACCAAATTTGTATTAGTAATATACCGCGTAAAAAGAAGCGTTGTTATAAAATTCCATGGTATACTAAGAGACTAAAGCGACTAAAGAATCTGAGGAACAAATTTTTCAAAAAGTTCAAATTTACAAAGTTGCCTGTTCATAAACGCAAGTACCTTTATTACTCCAATAAATTCAAAACGTTAGGCAAGAGGCTCCACAGGTCCTTTGTTAATAACTATGAATCTGACATCAAAGTAAACCCCAAGGCATTCTGAAACTATGTTAAGGCTAAACAACTTTGTTCGAATATTCCTTCATCAGTCTTCTACAATACGAATCGAGCTTCCTCACCGTCTGCGGCGGCTAATTTATTTGCGGACTTTTTCCGCTCCAACTTTGTCCCCCAGTCTGATTCACCAACGGGTCTCCCCTCAATTGTGGATAGTCCGATTAACTTTGGCGCCCTGACTCTATCGCTAGACGACGTTGTTATTGGCATTCAAAACTTAAAATTATCAACCCAGACTGATATTGACGGCTTATCGTCTTATCTTCTCAAAAACTGTTTGGCTTTGGCTACTCCACTCCTTCTAATTTTCAACAAATCTCTTGAGTGTGGCGAGTTTCTAGCTGCTTGGAAGATAACCTTCATTAACCCTATTTTCAAAAACGGTAACAAAAGTAACGTTGCCAACTATAGGCCCATCGCTAAGCTGTCTACAATTTCAAAACTCTTTGAGTTTATTGTTAAACAGAAAATGTATTTTGCCGTTAGGCCTTTGATCAATGATAATCAGTACGGCTTTGTGTCTGGGAGATCGACTGTGACAAACCTCTCGATTTTCTCCGAATTCTGCCTATCAGCTTTCAATAGTCGCCTTCAAGTCGATGCAGTTTATACTGATTTTTCTAAGGCGTTTGACAAAATCAGCCATTCAATATTGATCTCGAAACTGGCCAATGTGGGTTTCCACTCAATATTTCTTTCTTGGCTAAAACCGTATCTTGATCAGAGGTACTGTGTAGTCGTGATAGAAAACGCGCATTCAGATTCTTTCGTTGCCACCTCTGGTGTACCCCAAGGTAGTAGTCTTGGACCATTACTATTTGTCATTTTTATTAACGACATTTCGGTCTGTTTCCAACATTCAAATTTTCTGCTTTATGCTGATGATTTAAAGGTATTCTCTACCATTTCAAACCCCACAGATTCAGATAAGATACAATCCGATCTGAACAATGTAGCTGTCTGGTGTAACACGAATAATCTACCGCTAAATGTTAGTAAGTGCTTTCATGTCACCTTTTCAAAATCGCGAGATCCCATCTGCACTTCTTATGCCATTGATGGTTCTCGTCTCGCGAGTCTTACGGAAATTAAAGACTTGGGTGTAGTTTTTGACTCTAAATTTTCGTTCACGACTCACTTAAACTCAACAATTGCAAAGGCATATTCTGCTTTAGCTTTTATCCGCCGTTTTAGCTCTGACTTTACGGACCCCTATACTCTTAAAATATTGTTCACCTCACTTGTTCGTTCCAAGTTAGAATATGCCTGTTTCATTTGGCGACCCTATCATGAGTGTCATATCAAGAGGCTCGAACGCGTGCAAAAAAGATTTGTCCGGTTTGCACTGCGTTCTTTGATTTTTTCCGATCCGACTCCTTCCTACGAAGCCAGATGTGCACTCATCAACCTTCAGACTCTTGAATGTAGAAGAACCTTGTTGTCAATGACTTTTGTCTTCGACATTATTAATGGTTCAATCGATGCGCCAGCTCTCCTTGAGAGTATTCTGTTCCCTGTTCCTAACAGACCGCTTAGAAATAGTAACATGTTTTACACGGGGTTTACTCGGACCCTCTACAGGGTGGCTAATGAAAGCCGCTACCAAAAAAAAATTAAATAACTTTTTTTCTATTTAATGAATCTGGTTAATTTTTTTTTTATTTTGCAGATTGACTTTTACGTATAACAAAAATGGATAACTGGGACACTGAAAAAAGAATTTGGATTGTCCGCCGCTATCACGCACTGGAGTCCGTAGTTTCGGTTCAAAGAGAGTATAGGCGCACGTTTGGCGGCAATCCTCCGAGCAGATGGACCATAATAAGACTTGTAAACAATTTTGCCGAGCATAAGACAGTCAACAGAAGACCTTACCATCGAAACCCTTCAGTTCGAACGGAGGAAACAATCGCTGCTGTAGTTGCTGCCATACAAAACAATCCACGTGTTTGGACAAGAAGCTTATCTGCTCAAATGGGTGTAAGCAGACAGTCATTACAGTCAATTATGCACAAAGATTTGGACTTATTCCCATATAAAATTGAAATGGCCAACAAACTGAACGCTGCAGACTTGCCGATTCGCTTGGAATTTTGCCAGAAGATGCTTCAAATGGTGGAAGAGTATGAAAACATGTTGAACTGTCTTTTCATGTCTGACGAGGCCCATTTCGATTTAAACGGCAACATAAACAAACAAAATTGTCGAATATGGAGTGCTTCCAACCCACAGATACTCCATGAGACGGAATTGCATCCACTTCGTGTCACAGTGTGGTGTGCAGTTTCATCACGCTGCATTGTCGGGCCCTACTTCTTCGAAGAAAACGGTCACACCGTTACGGTTACTGGAGACCGTTACTTGAGCATGTTGAGAGAGTTTTTCTATCCAGAATTACGCCGAATGAGAATTTTTTTCAACTCTGTGTGGTTTCAGCAAGATGGTGCAGCTCCTCATATAGCCCAACCTGTTATGACAGAATTGCGACGAAAATTTCCCAATAAGCTGATATCCACATTCCGTTGGCCACCCAGGTCGCCTGACTTTACTGCACCTGACTTTTTCTTGGGGGGTTATTGCAAACAGGAAGTCTTCAAAGCAAAACCAACAAATTTGAATGAACCAAGGCAATCCATTCGAGAAACAATTGCGGCTATTCCTGTCTCAACTCTCCAAGCAGTAATGAACAACTTTTTGGTAAGATGCCGCACATGCATCGACGAGCAGGGGGGGCATTTAAATTCCATTATTTTTAAAACTAATTAAGCTATATTTAATAAAATTTAATGAGCTTTAACATGAATAAAAGGAAAATGAATTACATACACTGAAAAAAAAATTATTTGAGTTTCTTAATGTAGCAAAATTCATCAGCCACCCTGTATGCTTCTAACGCTCCCATCTTTAGAACATTAACGGAATTTAATATTCGCTCAAATTCCTTAGAAATCGACTTTTCTGTATCTAAGACTATTTTTAAATCTATAATTTCTCATTCATAATTATAATTAATTAGTTTGTATTACTCTACGTAGTCTGTAAGTTTTCTATACACTAGACTACTGTTGTAATTTGTAACTGTTCAAATTACTAAATAAATAAATAAATAAATAAACTATATCCTATCTGAATGTCTCGCTCCAGTTAGTTAAATGAAATTTGTTCAGATGTGAACTGGTGTGATTTGCCCGAAGGCTTGGAAGTTTTTAGTAGTTTTAATATATTCAAAGAAGTCTTGTCAAAAATGTGTACTGCCACGGTAAGAATCGGAGCAAAAGATTCGCGGTCGCCTCTGCGGGGTTGAAAACGTGCGTGTAAAGGCACAAGGAAAGCTGGACGTCGAAAAACTGCAACGGACAGCGAAAGATTTCGCAACTCGACTCTCACACCTACTCTCTGAGAGCACAACTGAATCTGTTGGGGTATGCGAGCAGTGGGAGCATATCTCTGAAGCGCTCCGCCGCTGATGAATTAGATGCCGGCGGACCCAAAAAAAAAACACCTGGTACCACGAAGAACGCAGCGCTGCATCGGAAAGAAAGGATACTGCCTATATGCGCGAGGAGTATGCGAACGCTGCTCACAGTTGAAGAAGGAAGCGAGGCACCTTTTCCGTAAGAAAAAAGAGGCAGCAAGGCGTGAGTGCGAAGAACTTGAGCTACTAGCCAGCAAAAACACCGCTCAAAAATTCTACCAAAAAATCTGGCAAATGACGGAAGGATTTAAGACCGTAACGAACACGTGCAAGGATAAAAATTGAGACCTAGTGATCAATGTACTAAGAGTGCTTAGATTATTGAAAAACCGAGCAACTACACAGAGAAGAACCCGACCCCACAATCGAAGATGAAATGGGCTTAGTGTCCCCCCACCCGACCATAACGAAATACGAGTAGCAATATCGCGATTAAAAACCAACAGAGCCGCGGGACAACCGGAATACGCTTATGCAAATTCCCACAATGCTTTAGCACAACGCTTTGTAAAACTTTTAAAAGTATTTTTTTTTCAAATTCGTACTTTAGTACTTTTAACCGAACTGGTTTAAATATTTTTTATTAACAAATAAATTAAATTCTCGACAACGTTTTCTCAATAGCGTTTATTTCATTATATTTAGCAATAGAACAGTTTCAACAGGTATGTATCATAAAACTAAAAACTTGAAAGGTGACGAAAAGGTATGTTAGCTAATATTTGCAAATGAATGTTAAAAGTAACGGAAGTTCTCTTTTCTGCCGGATGTACAATGAAATACTTACACCTAGACCTTAATGTTTAAATGGTATGTATTAACAGCGGAGACTCTTAATATACATACATATATACATGAGTGTGAACTTAAGGGCTGATGATTAACATAGTTATAAAGCCACTGGATGTATACATACGAAAAAGAAATAAAACTAATAATGGGAGCTACGTATATTTATACGAACTAAGTGGGCATACTCTTAAAAGTAAGAGAGTATGTAACTCGGGGCTGACGGATTGCGAGCTGAGCTATTCAAGTACGGCGGCGAGGAGCTGGTAAAGTGCATGCACCAGCTGCTATTCAGAATATGGTCGGAAGAATGCTTAAATGAAGCAGGTTTAATGATGAGTTGTATGAGCTCTACGTAGACATCGACATTGTCCACCGAATTAAAACCCAGCGGCTATGTTGGCTTGGCCATGTAATGCGGGAAGAAGATACTCCGGCCCAGAAGGTATTCTTGTCGGAACCCACCTATGGAAGCAGAGGAAGAGAGAGGCCCCCACTTCGTTGGAACGACCAAGTGGTGAACAATCTAGCGTTTCTAATTGGCGTCAACTGGCAAGAATCTTCGTATAAAATTATATAAGAAGTATACGGTTCACCGATTTTTTAAAATCTAACTTTGATAGTAACGATCTGGAGTCAGACCAGGATTTTGATTTCACATCAAACTCAAATATCACATCTGGTTTTGGGTCGCTGTGACTCTCATATGATGATGCTGCTAATGGTATTTTAAAGCGGAAGCCTTCTTCACTACTAAAAAATTGTCCAGCGTTAATTTTCCCGCTACTATTTATATTTAACAGATCACTACTGTCTACTGGTGATTTTATAGATGCTTACAAATTTGCTTATATTACCCCAGTTTTTAAAAGCGGTAATAAAAATATAAGTACCAATTATAGACCAATCTCTAAACTACTGTTTCTAAACTTTTCGAAAGCATTGTCAAGGACATAATGTTCTTTTCAGTCAAAAGTTTGATCATCCCAAATCAACATGGTTTTATTCCTGGACGTTCTACTGTCTCGAACCTGGCAGTTTTTTTCGAGTATTGCACATCAGCTTTTTCAAACGGATCTTAGATAGATTGTATCTATAAAAACTGTTACATGCTGGCTGTTAGGGCGAGGCAATTTGGGGGTTGGCATGGTGGCGGGCCCAGCTAGAGCTCGTCGGATGGGTGAGGTTGTTGACACCTGCCCAGCCTTCAGCTTTGTTAACAAATACATTGTATCATGCCATTGTCCATCAATACAACCAAGTAGGACACGAGCTAAAGAGCTAAAAAAATAATAATGAATGCTGTTGTTGGTTTTGCTTGGGTATATGGAAGCAATGAGAGTTAGAGAGAAAATTACGAAACTGAAGGTAATAAAAAAAACATTAAGCATATGCGAAGATAAGAACTAAGCGAGAAAATTAAAAGAAAACTTGGAGGGAAAATTAGTAAAAAAGAAACAAAAATATATTAGGTTCCTTAGCGAAGAAAACTATTCAAAAAAAAAAACTTAATAGCAATTATCAGCAAAAAATTACCGAAACCCTGAACAAATTGATTCATTCAATTCAATTTTTTTGAGCATTTTTCTTATATCTATCTATCTATATACATATATAAATATATACAAAGTTACAAATCGCAAACTAAAAAATTTTAACTTAAAAATTATGAGTTAAAAATTAAACAAATACGTAATATATGAGATCGTGTAGATATAAAAAAAGGCAAGAAATTTTTTATGTTACTATAAGACACTATTGTATAAAACTTGTTAGAATGTGTGGTTCTGGAAGAAGGTACAACAACTGTAGTTTTTCTTTAAGTTATAAGTTTCCGATATCATACTATCTACCTAATGAAAAAAAATTTTAAAACTTTAAAATAATAAAGGTCTCTTACTGGAAGAGTCTCAAGGCATCTAAAAAAGCTCTCTTGAGGGGTGAAGCCGATTAACATTACATATTTTTCGAATAACAAATTTTTGCAAAACTTGGATAGACTGAACTTTGTTGAGGGATGCCCCTCCCCCCACAGCTGATACCATATAACAATTTAGAATGGAAAAGCGCATAATAAACGGTTTTAAGGGTATAGTTAGAGCAGCAACTTCTGAGGTGATAGAAACAGAGTAAAGAATATTGGAGATATTGCATCAGACGGGATATGTGGTTGCCCCAGCTCATATTCTGATCTACAGTTACACCTAGATAACGAAAGTATTCCACAACATCAGCTATGAAGCACTTATAATTACAAGTAGCAAGCGGATTAAAGGTACCGGACTGAAATTTAGTGCACGAGTTCTCGTGAAGAGGAAAACGCTCGCAAATCGAGGAGCGGAAAACAATATCTACGTCTTGAGTTTTTTGTTGCATTTAGACTAAAAAACATTAGTTTCGTTTCATTCCTAACAACGAGCTTGTGTTTAGCAAACCAAATTCATTAAATATGTACATCATGATTTATGCAACTTACCAAATCAAAGGTATTCGAAGAGCTATAGGCGATCGCAAGATCATCGACAAATGCAGTGACCTTCCTCGAGAAAGGCATATCGAAAATTGAATTTACGTAAACTAGCAATAAAATTATTCCCACAACAGCCGGTTCTATCGCACCGGAATGACCCGGGTTTTTTCACCCGGCCAAGGGCTGTTATTTCAGTGTAACCCTGTCCAATCTGGGGCAGGGCGAAGCACTGTTAACAACAACAACAACAGCAATAAAATAGGATCGAGTACAGAAACTTGTGGAACACCAACCTTAATTGATTTAGAACTGCTGAGGGCACCTCAAAGTAAGATAAGATTCAAACCAATTATGCATAAATCCTCGAAAGCCGGCATAATATATTTCATCAAGTAAATTATCGAAAGCTTTAGTGATGTCAACGAAAAGACTCGCGCAACTTTTTTACTGATAGATGAAAGAATAAAATTCTAGTAAAGCATCCTCAGTTGAGCGATCGCTCTAAATCCGAACTGCCTTGGACTGAAGAAACTCTTGCTTTCAAGAAATAACAAAATACGGGTTTTAAATACTTTCTCGAAAACCTTAGAAATATAAGGTAATAAAGAAATTGGAAAAAAAAGAAGCGGAGAGAATGGGATTGGTGGTGAACGAGGACAAAACGAAGTACCTTCTGTCATCAATCAAAGAGTCAGCGCATTCGCGCCTTGGCAACCAAACCACTGTTGGCAGCAATTATTTCGAAACAGTAAAGGACTTCGTTTACCTGGGAACCAGCATTAGCACCAACAATAATGTTAGCCTAGAAATCCGACAAGGAATTACTCTTGCAAACAAATGCTACTTCGGACTGAGTAGGCAATTGAAAAGTAAAGTCCTCTCTCGACGAACGAAAATAACACTCTACAAGTCACTCATCGCACCCGTCCTGCTATATGGTGCAGAAGGGTGGACACTACAACATCTGATGAGGAAGGTTCTTCGAAAGATTTGTGGACCTCTACGCGTTGGCGACGGCGAGTACCGAAGATTTATTGATGAGCTGTATGAACTTTACGCAGACGCCGACATAGTTCAGCGAATTAAAACACAGCGGCTTCGCTGGCTAGGCCACGTAGTATGAATGAGCGAAGATGTTCCAGCCCAGAAGGTATTCTTATCGGCACCCGCCGGTGGAAGCAGAGGAAGACGGAGACCACCACTCCGATGGAAGGACCAAGCGGAGACCGATTTGCGATCCCGCGGTGTTTCCAATTAGTCTCCTGGAAAAGTTCCTGAGTAAACACTAGCACTAAAGAGATGTTTCAGAATGTCCAACAGATTAAGGGCTAACTTTTTAATTAATTTGTTGGAAATGCCATCGTATCCACAAGAAGCAGTTGCTCAGATTTTTTATTATTGATAGGATCTCAAAGCCTGAGAAGGGTTCAAACAAAAAACTATTAGATGAACTATCACCATCCCTACCTGACATAATACACTTGTAGGAGGAAGCATTAGATTGACCGACTGATACAAAAAAAAATTGTTAAATATATCAGAGACAACAGAGGGGTCATCAATGATATTTCCACAGTGATTCGGAGGAATAGTCCGCTCACCATCGGGTGCTAATACTATTAACAATATACCATTCCTTCTTACGCTCTAATTCTAGTGTGGTAACAACATTCGCTTTACCGGCAAATAAATCGTTTGGAAACGTTTACACACTTTTGGTATTCTGCTTAATACTCCTTCTTATTTGCTTGCACAACTTTTTGTATCGAGAATAAAGTTCTTAGTTGCTTGGATGCTTCCTACATTTAACACCCAGTCAATTTTTCTTTTGATTGTCTTAATAAGGTCAAAACTTATCCAAGGTTTGAGCTTGTTCTTAGATTTTCGTGGGACACAGGTGAAACTAGCAGACTGGATGTAAGTGTGGGGTACATTTAAAATATAGTGTACGTCTTGGAAATATCAGTTTTTCGAGTAAACATCCTACCAATCCTCTTCACGTATTTTTCGTTTAATGTTAATTAAGTTAATTTTTGTTATTTTTGTAATTTTTTGTTTATCCTTCTTTTTTACCTGTAAGCAAAATTCTATCTTGACACCAGTCAGAGATCTGTAATATTCAGATCCATATTAATACCAGTGCATGAGTATGAACCCTGCAGTCAACTGCCAAACTGGTTAGTAAACATTCTAGTTCATTAACTAGACTTTCGTGGGCTTATTGATACCAGTCTGAGCGACTTCAACGTTTTCGCTGTCATAAGTAGCAACAACCCTCCAGAACTGTCGATAGCTACATACATACACGAACGAGGAAGATAAGAATTCAGTATTCGGATAGCAATCGTTCAGTTAACATCATTGTTAACCCCTACTAGTTTGGCATCTTCTTTTGCGAATCGGAGTAAAAGGTAGTGGATTAAGGTGCTTAGAGAGAGTGTAATGAAGGATATCGCGTTCAGAGTTGCTTTAAAGTAAAAACTACAACCAAAAACTTTAATTTAAAATGAAATTTACATTCTGCAGGAACTAATGTGTTATAACTGCTTTATATTCAATAATTTGGGTGTTTTAAGTCTTCACCTTCAACATCGCAGTAGTTAAATTTGTTTGTTTTGTCATTGCATACAACGCACCCTGTGTGTTTGTGTGCGTATGCAGATTCGGAGTAAGTTGCGCTACTAGTAGACATATACTAGGTTAACATCGCCCCCATATTCATAAAAAATAAAAAAAAAATTTATAATAATAATTTTATAATTCAAAATTTGTAGGGAAATGTCATTTTAAAAAGCTTTATGAACCAATTTTATTTTTTATGAATAGGGGGTTAGTTTTCAAATCTTAATTTATTTAAATTAAATAAAAAACTTTCTTGTAAATAATAGTTTTTATACTGATATCATAATCCTTTTGAGAAGTTCGTGTTCAAATAGTACATTTGGGTTGCAGATCATGAACGTACGTGCATATCAACAAAATCACCCTTATTTTTTGCGATGTCGCTACTGCAATAGAGACGCAGCAGCGAAGCAACAACGAGTAAGCAGTGATCAAATGAAACCACGAATGAAAGTGAAAACAAAACAATCATTTGTCAAAGCAATTGTGTAAGTAAATAACGTTTATTTTCTGACGAAGTTTTCAACAAATGCATGAAAGAAATATTAAATTGCTATTATTTTCAGGGTTGATTGTGAAGTGCAGTTTTCATAAATAAAATAACAGTGAATCCCCAACGGAATCGTTTAGAAGCTGCAACCCACGAAAATGGCGAGAAGGGACACATGATAACAAGGTGGCTAAAATAGCACTTTTTAAAAAATTTTGTTACTAAGAACTTGCACATTATGTACTAGAATAAGCGAGTTACCTGCATGATTATCTGCAAAGGACTCCGAAACTTATATTTTTCACCATAAAAAGCTAATATTTCCTTGAAAGATATTTTTAGCAGTATGGATGAGATTCTATCTGAGATTGATATATAAATCTTTAAACTTTCCACAAAACGTTTCAAGAAAATTTAAAGCAGTATGCCTATGATGTGTGCGACTATATTTTTATAGAAATTTGTTCCCATTGTTCAATGTAGAGAAGTAATATTTATTTTGACACATATTTATATCTGATGACTGAATTTTCAATAAAGTAGTTTGTAATGTAATTTTTCAATTTTCGTGTATTTTTTGAACCAAAAAGAACTAACCTACTATGAAGAGGTACAGTAACAGGTTTTATACTGAGGCATAGGCTTACTAGTATGACGGCTGGTATGATACTGGTGTATATACTGACTAGTATGTCAACTGGTATGGTGCTGATGCAGAAGCGGACAATTGACCATCTCGTAGGGCATCGCCGTGTTAAAATACCAATTGCTAATATGGAGAAATTCAAGAACTCCAACTAGTTGAGCCGGTTTGTATTATTTGACTAGTATAAAACTAGAAGAATTGACTGCAGGGAATTGCTAAAACGGCAAAGAAAAGTGATCAAGATAAGTACCAGAAGAGTTCCTTGTCGGTTCATTTAAATGGCCATTAGAGCTAGATACCTCTCAGAAGTTGCATTCAACTGCAGTATATCTAAATTTAAATCACGTAATACAACTGTAACACTCGATTTTTCTTTATTTAAAAGGGTTGATAATTCTTCCAGAAAGGTGTGACCAGACTCTGAATGAGTTTTCATATTTTATTACAACTTTCAAAAACAAAACAAAAACTCCTACACCTCCTGCAGAATATTCGTCATAATTGTTAGTGAAAAAATCATAATTAGGAATATTGTAAAGTTTTGCCTCATGGGAATATATTCATATTTCCGACACAAATATTATATCAAGGTAAACTGGAAATATTTAAATGTTACACAATAATAAATCAAAGTTCTGCCATAGACTCCGTATGTTTTGATAGATTACGTAAAGAACGTTTTTTTGAACAAAAAAACTGATCCACACGATTTAAAGGGCTGATAATGATGGGGTTGTTGATATTATTACATTCCATTATATCGACTGTTCAAAAGATACTAACAATTAACAAAATAATATTTAGTCTGAAATTCCACGCAAATCATCAAATGTACGTACAACAACAACACTATCATTATCAGTTTTCTTTAACATGATAAACTCGTTCCTAAACCATACATATTTATATCGCTTTTCTTTCTTAATTTTGCTAACAGCAGCATACAGAGCTCTATTGTAGTATGTTAGACTATTATTTATGAATATTTTTTGTTCGTCCCTGAAAACAGCTCGGTAGTTAGTTTTTTCTTTGTCTTAGATTTCGCACTCATTACCTTACCCTTTACTTCGAGCGAAAAGAATCCGACACATAACACTGGTGAAGAG
This sequence comes from Merzomyia westermanni, assembly GCA_949987695.1. Classification (NCBI taxonomy): domain Eukaryota; kingdom Metazoa; phylum Arthropoda; class Insecta; order Diptera; family Tephritidae; genus Merzomyia; species Merzomyia westermanni. Next base: position 111,798,202 of record OX465290.1, on the reverse strand, counting down.
GCTGAGCCATTGAGAGTTTTCAGAAAACACCTCTCGATTTGGTCAGGCAGCACAGAAACACCCAGCGCGCTCCCAAATATATTTTCAAGACATTCGTCTATGTTATCGTTGGTTATGCTAGGTATACCAGCAACTTCGATGCCCCTTTCTAGCTGTTTCTGCTCACTCCAATTCACTTTACGTTCAAGTTTAGCGACTCTCTCTTTCAAGGCATCGTTCTCCACTTTCAAACTATTAATTGTGGCCAGAAAGTCAATATTTATTGCTTTCAGGTTGATGATCTCTTTGTATAACAGTTCCAGAGTTACTGTTTTATCACTCTCTTGACTATTTAATGCGTTTTCGATTACCAAATCACAGGTGTTTGCTTTGCTTTTCAGCAAGGTGTTATGTTGTTGCTGCAACTCAGAAGCATAACCGGCTGTGCTTGATGGCTTTGATTTAGCTCTATTCTGCTGGTTGACAGGTGTCAGCTTACTTTGTCGTTGTAAGGGTTGAGTTGGTGCCAAATTATATCGATGTAGAGAACTTCGGCGCGCAGATGAACACGGAGTGCAGCGATTTTTAACACTTTTTGTTTTCATGAACTCAATATCCGCTGTGGTAATTTTAACACATTAGCCGTGAAAAAAGGCATTGCATTCGATACACACAACTTTCGTTGTATTAAAGCGATCTACTTTTTCTTTGCACACTGCACAGTTCACGTTATATTATTTTTAGTAATTAGCGGCAAATATGTATTTTAATAATTCTTGAGGTATTTATTGTATCGTTTTTTGTCTTTGTTTAGGTAAGTTTATTATTATTTCCTCTGTTATTGCAATTTTTTTTTTTTTTTTTAACGTGTATACTGAGCGAGCACCCCACAGCACAAAGCAAACACGCCCGTTTTCGGCGAAAGCTATATATTATTAGAACTAATAATATAAGCATAGATATTCCCGCGCTGACTTAGTTGCGGCGGCACAAAGTATCTATGCTCGCTATGATAAGTCCTTCTCCCCTTCTCCTTTTGGTTTTCTAGAAGGCTTTTTTGGCAGTCGGTGTTGTTGTTGTGTTGTTTGGTAGTAGTTGAGCTCAGTGCATCGCTTTTAGCTCGTAACGTACAGTATTAATTTTTTTGCCGGGTCTGCTAGTCTTATAAGTACAAATGAAATGTGTCTGTGTGTCCTTTATAGTCGTCCAAAGTTCTCAACCGATCTTCATGAAATTTTCACGGTATGTTCTTGGGTTCACTGGTTGCAGCATAGCTTATATATAGTTTTGGAAAAGTGGCCGGTGACACGACCGCCAGGCCATATAAAATTTCAATTCGTCATAAATCTGAACTTTTTAGTCTAAATTAATGATATTTGGATATATGTGTCACTTGGTCAAGATTTACATAATGTGGGCGGTGCCACTCCACTATATATTGTGTTTTCTTTGTACTTCATTAGTGTTCATAGTTTTTTGTCGATGTATCTGAAACGCTCACGCTAGGTTTAGGAAATCGTTGTGCACGACACAGGCTGCATATAGTTTTTGGAAAAGCCCCAGGTTATATAAAGCTGCAATTCGGTATAGCTAGGAATTTATTTGGTTCAAGTTAATGATATTTTATATATAAATATGTTTTCTATACATCAAAAAAAACCCTGGGAAAAATAAGTGGTACCAAGACCAAAAAAGTTAAACCGCTATATCTTCGAAACTATGTACATATCAGTACCCGCAGAGGAAGAGGAAAAAAAGAGGAATAGAAAGTAAAATTAAGATATAGGAATAAATTACGAGAAAGTGCTAAGTTGGGAGGAAAGTAAATACAATTTGTTAAATGTAGGCAACTCAAATTTTAGGCAGGACAATGGAACCTTTGGCAATTTATAAATATGCAGGTGCAAAATATATACGAAATTCTGACGAAATTATTACAGAAGATACATTACTGCCAATATTGAAGAATTACATATATGCAATTAGACGAAGTTATTTATTATATGGCTTAAATGACCATATTCTGCGGCCAAATCTCAACCAAAGGCGATAGAAGCTTGAAAATTTACACACACAAATCTGACACCCCCCTAAAACTCTGACAAAAAAATGGCGGGATTTGATGTCTGCCACGCCTTTGTTTTTAAATCATTCTTACGAGTAGGTATATTATTTCAGAACTTTTCTAACCTACATATTTCTTCTTAAAATCGTTCCATGAATGTGTTATTTTTCGAGATATCGCTAATTAAGTTGAATGTAAAATAAAAGGAAACACTTAAGGCTATTCAAAAACAATTTATTCAAAAAGATTGATATTATATTTAAAAGTGTTAGTCAAGTATATTTTTGTTGCTCCATTTTTGAGTGAGTACTAAAAGCATAGCAAATTGTGTTTTTTTGTGTGTCAGGTAGAGTCCCACCTTGATCTAATCCCACGATTCTTCTTCTTCCTCTAGTTCAATCGAGAAGCAAGCATTGTCGTCCATATCTTTATATCGTCGGAACATATTTCATCTAATTATTCTAATGCCTGACGTGATGTTGTAGGCTTATCATAGTCAAACTCATTAGGAGAATTCAAAAGTGCAACTACTTCAGGTGGGAATGTTTGTTTTTTTGTTGAATAAATCCTCTTTGACAAGTGCATACTAGATAAAAGGGGATCAGATGAATCCGTAGCTCTATCAAAGACATCTTTTATATTATTCTCGCTGCTATTTTTTCTGCCACGCGACATGCGATCTCTTTTATAGCATTTGTTACGGCATTCTTAAGCATTTTCTCTTAGACCGCCTAGTGGTACACTAGATGATTACATAATTTGAGCGGAGTGAAAATTTTTTGTAACGTGGCTGACATAGGATACCAGTAGTATTTTTCCATATAAATTTCGAATGCTCTCTTACAAAGGCAAAAAAATGCTCCACATCAATTTGGAACTCACAAGATATACAAATTGAAATAATTTTTAAATTTTTCAAAAACGTTTTGTCGATAGAAGTAATCGATGCAAGTATTTGGTGTTTCCGCTACCGTTCGCTTTCGGCTTATCGACGCGTAAGCCCATGTGTTTCCAGAACTTTTCTTGTATTTCAGATTTCTTTTGCTTTAACACTTCTTTATTCTCTTGACTTCTTATCTGCCATTTTTTTAAGTCCATACGGTAGGAAAGATGTAAAATCCATGCATGCAGGGGACTTACACCATACTTCAGAGAAGTTTCTTTTGGCTGAAATATTGCCGAATCAATGTCTTTAACAGACATGAATTGTTTTGGATTCGCACCACAAATTGGACACGACTGGGAAGATTTTGTATTTCTTAACACGTTTAAAACTTTGCCATCAATAAGTGTTAGATTAAGCTCAAAATTCACATTAATTTTTCTTTCACCTTCTAGTGTCCATTGAAAAGGAGTCAATAAAGATATTTCCTCGTCTAAATGAGCTTTCTCAGCTAAAATAAGCTCTCTACTTTTCTTAACAAACTCAATTTTTTTGGGTCTGTAAAATCATATCGACTGAGGGGTCCGATTCAACCAAACAACTGTATTTGGCAGTATTATCAACTTCAACGGTATGAATGAGGTGACAAATAGTGATTGATCATACGACTCTGGAACGCTGTGTACTGTTGCTTTGTCAAGTCATTTTCCAACAAGTATACTGAAGCTTCTTCAGGTGAGAGAGGTAAAATTTCATTATTCGAAACAATTAGTTTTTCAATTTTTTTTGGTTGCGTCGGAGATTTAACTACCTCAGTCAAAATATATTTTAACCTCCCGATTCTGTATTCTTGACAAATTGTCAATCTTGATAACTATTCAGGAAAAAAAAATAGTTGTATCAAGTGTTTTGAATTCTTCGTCAAAAATAAAATTATTTTTCTTGATTTTGACTTAAAATTCAAAAAACCTGATACAAATATTTTTTTCTTGATTATTTATCAAGATTGACAATTTATCAAGAACAGAGAATACCGGGGTAAGTCATTGTCCTTCGATGCACGTGTAGAAATTGATGCCGCATATAACAGAAGAGATGTGTTACCTGATTGCTGAGAGCAAACTTCTGATGCTAATCTCCGATTTTGTCGCTCACTTCCTTCAGAATAACTCACTGTAGGTCGACCTTTATGCGAAACATTGGACAATGCAAATACAATATCCATTCCTAGCCAGTGACTTTCGTACGTGATCATATTTTGTAAACTGCGTCCATTTTTCTTCCGTTTTTGGGTTGCATGTGAGCAGAAACTCTTAATTTTTAAATTTATTTGTTTCACCTCCTCCTCGTTAAGTCGACTATTGAATTTTCGCATAATCCAATCGAAAACAGGCTTTTGTTGCTTTTTATTTTCCACCTACACATTAAACATATCTCTGTTTTTGATCTTGATATGCTCTGAAAATGTTTGATAAGTCAGCGATTAGCAAACTCTTGCAAAAGATATACGAGTTGTGTTCAAAAAGTATCGCGAATTTTGAATTTTCGCTGGTTACGTATATTCGAATTTCGAGTTTTTTGTGGCGTTATGTTGGTACTCATGTCTCTCACTTATGCCGACAAGCTCGGCCATTTTGAATGTTCAGTTAATTGTTGACAGCTGCTTTGCTTGCACGTGTTTTGGATCGTCTTCGATTTTTACCTATTTTTTTACCAAAATTGCTCAATTGTGACCAAAAACAGCATCGCATGAACATTGCTAATGAGATGTTAAACTCTGTCCGCGACGACCTAAATTTGCTCCAGAGGGTCATAACTGGTGACGAATCGTGGGTTTATGGTTATGACGTGGAAACTAAAGCTCAATCATCTCAATGGAAGCTGCCGCACGAACCAAGACCGAAAAAAGCGCGCCAAGTTCGGTCGAATGTGAAAGTTTTGCTGACAGTTTTCTTCGATTGCAGGGGCGTGGTGCATCATGAGTTCTTGCCACAGGGAAGAACGGTCAATAAGGAATATTACCTGCAAGTTATGCGCAATTTGCGCGAAGCAATCCGCCAGAAACGCCCGGATTTGTGGAAGAACAAAAATTGGCTTTTGCACCACGATAACGCTCCTGCTCACGCATCGTTGCTTGTGCGCGACTTTTTGGCCAAAAACAACACACTAATGATGCCGCAGCCACCGTATTCCCCAGATCTGGCCCCCTGTGACTTTTTCTTGTTCCCTAAACTGAAGAGGCCCATGAAAGGACGACGTTACGCTTCTCTTGACGAGATAAAGACGGCATCGAAGGAGGAGCTGAACAAGATACAAAAAAATTATTTTTTGAAGTGGTGCGAAGATTGGAAAAACCGTTGGCACAAGTGTATAATATCTCATGGGGATTACTTTGAAGGGGACAAAATAGATATTCATGAATAAATAAATAATTTTTGAAAAAACACCAAATTCGCGATACACACCTCGTATACCCCAAATTAAAGGAAAACAAACACACTTTGCTCTCAAATAATTTTTATATCGGACCCAGTCGGACCCCACAACTTCTACATTTTTAAACCCACACAATTTTAACTAGCACATAACTACTGCGAAATTTTAGATATATGTATGTTGCTTGTATTGTTTTTGCACTTATACACATTGTTATACACACCTTCACGATTATTTGCCATTTTAAAAAACAGATCTATCTTTAAAACTTTTCCTTTCGCACAATTTTAAGCTTAACTAATTTTCGCACAACAAAAATCGCAAAATTGACGTTCAAATAACGGGTAACTTGAACTGGTTACCTCTTCTAGAGTTGCCAGAGAGCAAAAAAAGTATGTATTCGCAATATAAGGTTTAATCCCTTATCAGATAAAATATAATTTGCCAAAAATTCGAAACTAAAAAAATTTACTTTTGCCCGCAGAACATAGTAATTTAAGCCATAGTGCATTGTAGGACTGAAATATAAAAAAAAATGTGTAGCATATTGCCAAAGATTGAAAAAATAATTCCTGTAGCGTACTGTATTAAAATGGTTGCACTTTTTTCTTAAAAATTTATAAAAACTTTATTATAGCGCACGTATGGTTTACGACAAAAGGTGAATATTGCCCTATATTGGATGACTGTTCGAAAAACTACCCATGTAGCCGCTAAAACACCATCCGAAAACTTGAATTCGGTACGCTTAGGTAGGAACACATCGCACGTTGAACCTTCAAGGTAGTAAATCTCGTTTCTTCGTTCCTAGAGGTAGTAAATCTAGCTTTTGAATTGTGTAAGTCGGAATTTCGAAGTCCTCTGCATTTTGAATAAAACCTCCATAGGGATTACGTGGGAGAGGGATGTTTAAAGGTAACGAAAAACAAATCTAGCAGGTAGGGTGCTGAAATAATCAGAACTTTCGAATTAAAAACAGTTTTTAAAATATTTGAATGATACCGCTTCAAGGGTCCAGCCTTTTTAATATTTTCCACATTAATTTTTATGCTGTTAATGTAGTTATAAATCGTATTATTCTTAATAGCTTTATAAGTTCTCATCAAAAATTAACATCCAAGAAACTTTAGAACTTTCCGTTTAGGGTCTTTATATTTTGCCTAATACTGTACAAACTGAATCCTCATTTCGGTTGTTTTATAATTGCTTACATGGAAATTATGTTCTCCTGATATATTGCATTGAATATTTGAAATAAATCAAAGCATGCGAACATGTTCTTACAGTAGAAGTTTGTCATAATACAATATACGATGCCCGGGTAATAGCATGCCCGGATAATAGCATTCCTGGGTAATAGTATGCTCGGGCACCCGGGTAAGTAGGCATTACTCGACGCGCCCAGGTACCTGGGTCTTCAAGTATCATCAGCTCTACTATGAACATATTTTCGAAGTTCCTAAGTTTTTGTTTTATTTCTCGCGATTGACCAGTCCGATTTTGCTTATTTTAGCATATTTATTTTTTTGCAAAAATGTTTCGTGACTTCTACATCGCGGTCAGATTCCCTTTTAGCTTTGGGCATACCATTAGAAACTATCAGCAGAAAAAAAAGTTGGGCCCTGCAATGGAATGGAAGGTAGGGAGTCAGCTTTAATGCCCTTTCAGGTTGGTGCATTCCACACATAAAAAATCGTATATAAAAAAGCATGTAAGTTTATTTTTATACACCTTTTCAATGGCAAACTATTTTACATCACTGACAGAAGCTGTTTATTTTAGGATTTTACCCAAAGCTGGTATGTCATACTTATCTCTACATATAATAAAATTGTAACAGGTTGATGTGTAAGATTTAACAAAATTGATAGGAGGGATCATTATTAAACCAATAGAATCAAAATCAACAGTTTTTAGAATTTTTGTCTGTTTGCTGTGTGTTTGGTCGCGCATCACCCAAAAACTGCTGAATTCAAAAAATTTAAGATATCCTTTATTTTGATATCCCGACCAGTTTCAGAGATATCAACGAATATGTGGACCAAGGTGACCCAAAATGTGTTAGTACAATATCAAACGAAAGTTGCTAATGAGTGCTGCAATAAGCGATGTGAATAAGTTTCATGTCTCAACGGGTTTCAGAGATACGATAAATAATATCGGACTCGATCTATTATTAGTTCTCAGATGGAGCGAAGCGTCGCCGGATCCTCTCGTATATAATGAAATTTTGACAGGGCGATATCTGAACATTGCAGATATTAAAGAAACATTTTTGGGAGGGATCATTATTGAGCCAAATAATTCACAGCAACAGTTTTCAGAATTTTTGTCTGTCTGTCTGTCATTCTGTCTGTATGTTTGCTTCAATAGGATTAAATGAAACTTTCACCGCTTATTTCGACCGGTTTTGAGTTATATGTGGACCACGGACCACCCTACCTAAATTTGTTACTAAAATATGGTTATCAAACGAAAGGTGCTTATGAGTACCGCTATATGCGTTAAGTTATATATATTTCAACTGGTTTCGGAGATTCAAGTCGCACTCAGTCTATTAAAGTTTTGAGGCGCAGCGAAGCGTGGTCGGGTTTTCTAGTTCTGAATATTAACTTTTCCATTTTCGTTAGCCATTAGTTCCGAGGATGTTTTAATATTGTTTCCGATTGTGAACAATTTTTATGCCATGAATTGAAAGTTTAAAATCTCCTGACCTACTATTTGCTTTACTTTGCATGGTTTATTGGCTTTGCCCTAAAATTCAAAGCTATATAAATGCATTCTTAAATTATTCCAGTAAAGTGCACATCTTAGTTTCATCGTTGTAAACGGAACCCTTTATATTTTAGATCAACAGTGGCTTTCTTCACTTTCCAATTATAGCTATTTGTACTACATCTCTATTTATCTCGGTCCCTTTATAAACAAAAACCTCTTTAAGGAGTCTAGACCCTGTTCATAAGCACGAAAATACATAATGCCAGTTTGCATAAATCACAAAACGAAAGTGCTGTTAGTTTTCGTCAGCCACAGGTCGAAAGTGTTAGTTTTCGGATGGCACGTCGATATATGCTTTCATTAAATAAAATGGTTTTGGTACAAAACTGAAAACAATAACAAAGAAACAGAAACAACTTACAGATGAAGCGCTTCAAATGTTTTAACAGAATGCAGGGGAGATTTTGGATCCTTTCGTTGTATTTCTAAGTCCAAATTCGATTCAACGAGTCCTTTTCGAATTATTTTCAATAACAAACTTGTTTCAGCAGCACTAAAAATAAATAGAGAAATACGTACATTGGCTTAACGGACTTGAAGTGATCATTTCTTAACTAAGAATAATTTGATAACATATTTCAGATCAATAAGATAAATGGAATTCAAGTTATTTTAAGATGGGTACTTCAGCATTATGGTATGAAATTCGCCTCCAGCTCGGTGAACCGTCTTGACAACATGGTACAGTCAACGAGCTCGCCTGATTTTCATTCGCTGTACTATAGCCATGTGTACGGAATGCTTGTTGTATGAATTTTAAAAACCTCGATTTTTTTATAGATATCTTGCACTAAAATGGAACAAAATTTGTCCAAATTAAATACCTCTTTTGATAACAACAAAATTCGATGTTTACCAATGTTTAAATATTATGCACAACTTTCGTTTAGGTTTTTACGATCAATGTAATGTATTCTTGTTAATTAAATAAACAGACCACCTCTGAAGAAGCTTGTTTCAGCAGCACTAAAAATATATTATAAAGAAATGCGTGAATTGGCCTAATATACTTGAAGTGATCATTTCTTAACTAAGAATAATTTGATAATAGATTCTGATCAATAAGATAAAAGAAATTCAAGTTAATTTAAGATAGGTACTAGAGCATTTTAGTATGAATTTCACCGTAAATGGAATTTAGCCTCTAGCAAAGAACGTATAACCATAAGAAGGTAGGTAATTCACCACAATACCTCCGCGAATTGATGGCTTAGTGCTTCCCACTATTCGTTGCGCTGAACTTTCTTTGGTTTTTACGTTCTTTGCTAATAGCTTATTTGAAGCTTTTTTTAGAATTTTTTTTAGTTGTTTTTAGCTTTTTCCCCCCAATGTGGGAAAACTAGATAAACATTTTTTTTAAGAGCAAACATGGTTCAACTCAACTCTACAAAATAAACCAAAAACCCTAATCAGCATATGTGTAGCATATGGACCCTTAAGTCTTAATGAGTAGGCAAATAATCGATTACTGTAATGTTTCTTACATCGCTAATTACACGTTTTTTATTTGCAAATTGCAATATATCTACATTTGAACCATGTCGTGCAAACCGCAGAAATATGGAAAGGTATGTTCAACTTGTGCGTTCTAATGTATACAGCGTTTACCAAGTAACATCGACACTTCAAAAGATATACATTTCTTCTTCAAGAAAAATCAAAATATACATCTGATGAAATAAATAATATAGAAATGCAATGGAAAAAAATTACATCTTCACGAATGGGAGGTCGTAGGTTCCACGGTCGAATTTTGGGCGCAGGTCGGGGAGTATACACATGCGTTCGGGGCAAACCCTTTTACTAGTGTTTCCAGATTTGTTTTTAAATTTGTAATTAATTCCGACAGTTCCGTATGTTCTTAGTATGGATTTTAAGAACTTAGATTTTTTTTAGATATCTTGCTCGAAAAATGTACCAAAATTTAAATAAGGAATTTCGATCAATGTAATGTATTCTTGTTAGTTAAATGAAGAAGCTAAGGAGACTAGCGAAACCTCGAGTTGGATTGGCGCAAAAAACTTTATTAGTTTAGTCAGACGTTAATGGTCTAAGGTGGCTAAAATAAAGTCTTTAAATTGTTAAATATGTATATATTTTATGCTAGTTCGATTTTTAGAATTTTTTTAATCGGGAAATTCCGAAAATTTAATCAGCCCAATTATAAATATTCTCGCGGAATTTTATTCTCCCGGATTTTTTTATTCCCTCGGAAAAAATCCTCCAATTCTTTTCTCCTAGGGAGCAAAATAACTGGGGAATGGGAATTTCGAATTTTCGAAATCAGCTGTTTTGCGAAATGACATTTCATGGTGGATTGTTTTTTGCAAAATAAATTCAAAAGTTAAATGAATGTGACGAATTCGTATTAAATAAAACAAAAAATATATAAAACAATGTATAGTATTGCTTTTCATATGGTGGTGGAGGAAATTTATGAAGAAATAGAAGTACAGGAGCATCAACAGAGGAGTATCAGAAGGTTGCGCGATAGTACGAATCCGCTTGAGCTGCCGCAATCGTTGTAAGTAATTTCATTCAGTTTTATTTCTATGTTTAGTATGCTTTGTTGCCTTTGCAGATTTCAAAAGCATTAAAGAGTAAATAAGCCCGCGATTCGATACTTATTGGAACTTCTCACATCGCACACCCAGCAACGCAAAAAACAATTTGGGATTTCGCCGCTGGTGAAACTTAGCGCGGTTCTAAGATTCTTTGCGGAAGGGCGATATCAAACAGGAGTTGGAAAAGACGTCGACGTTGCTCTAGCCCAACCCACCTTTAGCAAAGTCTTGGAAGAAGTGGTTGAGATTTTTGAAACAGAGCTTTGTTCCAGATGGATAAGTGCGTCAATGAACAGTGATGAAAGAAGACGAATTTCAAAAGCACTATATGTGAACCATGGGATTCCCAGTGTTATCGGGTTTATTAATGGAACGCACGTTCGTATCATCGCACCATCGGAAAATAAGCATCTGTATTATAATAGGAAAGGGTACTACAGCTTAGTAGGTAGGTTTTTCAAAACATATGTTTTATATTACATACATATATTTGTGGTATTTTTTAACAGATGTGTGACGATGATCTCAAGATTCGGTACGTCGACGCTACTCAGCCAGGTGCTTCCCATGACTCCTTTATATGGAATGTTAGTGAATTGAGAGCTCACCTTAAAGAACAGTATTTACGAGGCGAAGGGAATTTTTTTACTACTACTAGGTAATATCAAAATCTTTGAAATGGAAATAGGCATGTGTATACTTTGATATTACACCTTATCAATCAGGAGACGCTGGGTACCCTTTGGAACCATGGCTAATGACACCGCATAGAACCCCAGAAGAAGGCTCCATCCAAATGAAGTTTAATGATGCTCATCCGAAATGTCGAAACTTGATAGAAAGAACCAATGGCGTGCTGAAAAATCGATGGAGATGTCTTCTTGGGGCAGGAGAATTATATTACACTCCAAGAAAGGCAGCAAAAATAGTAAACGTTAGTTGTGCGTTACACAACGTATGCATACATTTTAAGGCATAGACAGACATGATTGAACTACAACCAGCGGAAGAGCAGTCAATTCATAATGGAAATGCAGATACACCTCCCCAGTATTTGACTGCAGCTCAAACCATACGGAACAACATTGGAAACAATCTCTAGATTTAAAAAAAAAATGCACATATTTATTTTGAATTCATTATTTAATTTATATTTTCAAAATTCATTAAATTTACTTTATATATTTCTAGGGGCACTTCACTTCACTTTTCACTCTCACTCACCTCGGCTCGGAACTTGATCGTATAAAATAAATAAAAAGAATAGATTTGATTTTAAAAATTATGTATATTTCGCTGGGCTCAGGTGCTACGTGACCGTCTTGCTTCAGGATTTTTACGAATTGTGTTTTGTTTACAAAGTGTGTGTGTGTTCGGTGTTGACAATTTAGACGTGCGTGACTGTGTAAGTGTGGGTGTGTGATGTGGTGAATGTTGGCGGTAGGGTTGCACCCGCCAGTGTTGTGGCTAATCTAGCCACACTTCTTCAGTCTTAATTCATTTATCACAATTCAATTTCTTATACTTATTTAATACGATTTAAATAAAATTTAAATATCACAGATTCTTTTCTGGTCGTCATAATGCATGGTTCAAACTTAATTATAATGAAGCCTAAATATAATTAATTATAATTAAGTTTGAACCATGCATTATGACGACCAGAAAAGAATCTGTGATATTTAAATTTTATTTAAATCGTATTAAATAAGTACAAGAAATTGAATTGTGATAAATGAATTAAGACTGAAGAAGTGTGGCTAGATTAGCCACAACACTGGCGGGTGCAACCCTACCGCCAACATTCACCACATCACACACCCACACTTACACAGTCACGCACGTCTAAATTGTCAACACCGAACACACAATGAAGCCTAAATATAACCCCTGCGGGTTAGGGGTTTAGAATATGCCCGAGATAGGCATACCGGTCGTAAGAGGCGACTAATATGCACAAAGGTAATGACGTGCAACTCGATGGTTGATCTACGGATATGATGCCTCTCACCTCTCATTACCCACCTTATCCTTCCTTACGGAAGGAAGGGTGACATGACCTAGAAGGTTTCACTGGTCATAAATCGTTACCACGACAGTCGGGCAGTACCGCAAGGGAGTACCGGAGCGTACCGGGTCCAAATCCGGCCAAGGACTGTTAATTCGACAACACTCCCCAAAACCTTCGGGGAGTGTTTTTGTCGCTACCACAACAACAACAACAAGCCTAAATATACTATAGAATGTATTACAAATTCAGAGGTACTTGTGATTAGCTAAACAATGCAATGTTTATCATTATTTTTGGTGCTAATGTTTCACACATTAAAACGACTATAAGCATCAATGCATTGTCGCCAATATACAGTTTAAATAATAAACAGTATTAACATTAAGTACTAACATGGAATAAAATAAAAAGCATTTTATAATTAGGTACGTAAATAAAAAAAAATCAAAATCAGTTATTCAAATATGACTAAATACTAAAGAAAAAAAATTAAAACATCACAAGGCCACTTATTCTATTTACATATATACATACATACATCACTAGGAGATTCAGTACCATCATTTTTCCACTTGACGAAGCATGAGGTTTTCCATAACTAAGTTATGCCTCTTCATTTCCTCCATTTTCTCCTTTTTCAACTTCTGCATTTCTTTGAAATGCTTTTTTTTTTCAAATCATACATCCTATCCAATGCTCTGTAAATTTTTTTAGTTTATCTTTCTGCTCTTTGGACTCAGCAACTGCGCCTTTTATAGTGTCACAAAGCTCCCTTTGTATACTTTGATCCCGCTTTTTTCGATGAAGTTGGTCTTTCAAAACTTGAAGCTTCGGGAGTTGGTGTTTCTGGAGCAAAAAATCCACTATCCGTTGTGGTCTCATTCACAACCTCACACTCATGCACCACCACAACCTCGTTCACCACCTCATCCACTTTCACCACCGCATCCACATTCACAACGTCACACACACTCACTGCGATTCCTCATTATCCATCCCACTCTCATTCACATCTTCCCTGCGTTGCACTAATCTTCCTGATGGCAGTCCACATATTTTGCCTGTCACGGACTCCTGCCGTGGTGCGAAGGTAGTGTTGCCGGCCTACCACACCGAAGGTCCATGGTTCGGGCCCTGGTACAGGTAACATCAAAAGTGATTTGAAAAAAAAAAAAAGTTTTTCAAAACGGGGTCGCCCCTCGGCAGTGGTTTGGCAAACTCTCCGAGTGTATTTCTGCCATGACAGGCTTCTCAGCAAAAATTCGTCTCCTTTGTAGATGCCGTTCGGAGTCGGCAAAAAACTGTAGGTCCCACCAATTTGTAGGGAAAAATTCAAATCGGCACACCACAAATTGGAAGAGAAGCTTGGCGCAAAAATCTCTTAGGAGGTTTATGATGATATGCCTGTTGTATATCGCGCCATAGAGAGGGGGACTCCTGCCACGGACTCCTTCATCCCGATTAGTTCAAAGATGGTTCTTTCTGTTGCGGAGAACTTGTATTCCAGGTTGGGGCCACCACCAGTGCCCCTGGAATGCTTAAGGTTACTGGCAGCCTTTTGTCGCACGTATTTCTTTTGATCAGACCACACCTGGAATATATGAATATTTATAAGCTTTTAATAGGTCTACACTATTTTGTCAAACAAACTACCTTCTTCCATTCCGCAATACATTTCGTTGGTGGCCCTGCCGAATTAAACTCCTCCTCAAATTTCCGCCAAAATCTATTCAAAACCTCTTTGTTTCCCCTAATGAAATCCTTGAGCAATTTCTAAATGGATTTGCATCATGTTTACAAGCATTTCTATTTGTTGCTTATTTGTACTTTTCGACCTAAAATAACAAGTATTGTAGTAAAATATGAATGTAATTTAGTATATATGTACCCAATTTAAAATTATTTCATTTGAAATACATTTAACTAAAATTCTATACAAATCGTAACGAAATCCGCCGTTCACTCACATTCATAATAGATACTTTTCTCCCTTAACCGGTTTTCCCTTAACCGGTTTTCCCGAACATTATTCAGAATAGGAGGAAAAGGAGAAGAGAAAAAATTCCCAAGGAATTTTTATTCAGAATAAGAGGAATGGGAGATGGGAAAAAATCCGTGAGGAATTTTTATTTATAATTGGGCTCAATAATTTTAATTTTGTTTTCGAAGCAGTCTCGGTATATCACCGAGAAATATTTATGTTCTATATCTCTACATATTTGTTTTTAATGTGAGCACGTTGCCCAAAATCAGGAAGAACATTCGCCATTTACCAACTGAACTGAGCAGAAGTTATCAATGACGAAAATGCGACCGGAGGTCCTGCTCGGTATGAACAATACATATCCTATGTGTAGACTATTGCGGAAAAAGCATCGATGTTTCCATATTTTTTTTGGAGAAAACTGTGTAAGATTTTTTTGCTACATAATAGCAGAAATGCAAAGCTTTTGTGTGTTTAATTTTAATTTCATATATTAAAATGAATTTGATTTACATTTTGATCCAAAATGATCTAAAGAAATTAGCGACCCTTATGTAACTAAAGCTCTTTTCACTACATTAGTCGGACCGATAATTGAATACGGTTCTATTACTTGCAACCCGCGTTACCAGGTCAATGTAGATCGCCTAGAATCAGTTCAAAAACAGTCTTTACTATTTGCCTAAAGAAATTTTTATTGGGATCCAAAGGTTTTGAAGAAACTAGGGGGCCTATGTGTGGAGGGATTTAGCACGGAGCATCTTGTTTTGTGCAGCCATCTTTTACATTCGAAACATTGGACAGAGTGTGAACGTTTAACATAAATCTTCTTCCAGCAAACGCAGCAGATCCATTCTCTTGGTCCCGGGTTAGGTTCAACACCCGCCCGGAGCAAGAGTTTTGAGCAGCCCTACTGCAAGGAGCTGCTCGGAGGATGACAATATTAAGGGAAAAGGTGACAAGTTAGACAGGGTAACATCGAAATAACCGCCCTTGGTCGGGTAAAAAAACACGATTCATTCCGGTACGATGGAACTGGCTGCTGTGGGAATGCATACTGACTGTCCTAGACAACAGTTGCAAATCGCATGTTATCAACATCATGTAATATGGAGCTATCTTAGAGATCGCAGCCTTATGTACAAAGCCTCAGAGGGCCCGTGGAGCATTTATGTCACATGCAGAAAAGAAGAGTTAGACAGCGATAGATTTCACGTTTCTGGCTACTAGCCCTCCGTAAATGAGCTGTGCTCAAGAATTATTTCATGCCTGCCGTCCTTGTCCGGTTTCTACAATGGGCGAAATCTGGAACTGTCACCGAGTAAATCCTCGGGCACCTTATTTACGATGTGGACAGCGCAGGTGAACATGGAGTTAGACGTCGACGGCTTCAAGCTTTCGATAGTCACACAACCCAAAATTCCAAGGATCACGCGTTCATGCACCCGCGATTGCCACCAAAGTACAAGGCCGCAACAAAATTATCCTTTGCCAGTCAGTCCTGAGCTACGCGTCGCCAATATGGTCGCCGGGGCTGGCGAGGCTGCAGGCCTGCCAAAACCTCATCTTCAGAGTAAGGCAAAATTGATCGGTGTTAAGGAGCAAATTAAATGTGAAATGTTTCTGTCAATTTTTACAAACTTAGGAGAATATGGAGACATCTCTGTAAGCACTACGATGAAATCCGCCGTTTGATAAAAAGGTGCACCGACAGGCACTCAAGCTCATCCACCCAGAGTCGGTAAACTTCTTTGGCAGCACGCGCCCAGTGAATGCCGTCATTAAGGCACAAGCTCTACCTGTTCCCGAAAAAGAACGCGAACTGTCTAGGTAGACAAGGGTCATGCTGGCCCAGCTTCGTTCTAGATATTGTAACAAATTAAACTGTTACCTATCCAGCCTGAACCTTGTCATGCCAAATGTCTGCCCTGCATGCGGTGTGTCTCCCCATGACACTATTTATCTACTCAACTGAGCCGACTCTTCTAACACCAATCTCACTCTGGTCCAACCCTTTAGAAGCCGCAAGGTTCCTGAGATTTACGTTAGAAGATCTTGATGGCTATGCTAGGTAAGGAAAGTGACGACTAGACAGGGCGAAGCATCGCTAACAGAACACAACTGGGCATCGCATGCATCGTAGTAGCTGATGGCAAACATCGGATTACCAACAGAAAGTAAAAGGAAAATGCAGAGGGATATTACCCTTTAAACCTTCCAATATGACTCCGAGCTATTGGCGGAAAAACGTAAAATAAAATATCGCTGTAAGCACATAGCATATGTGCAGCGAAAAGCAGCTAGTGGAGTAGCCTCCACCTATCGAACCGTATCAGGACTAACCGTGCAAGTGATAACCAGAACAATTACCTGATTGACCCATTGGGGCTGCAAAGAAGGCACTGGGAAGCAAAAAAGCATATGGATTAAAAAACACAAGGAAAATCTACAAAGATATGAAAAACAAACATACAGAATACGTTACCAACGCAGGACACAACAGCTTCTTTTTTCTTATGAGATGCAGACAGCCAAATGTATATGTAAATGCAGCATATATTTAATACAGGGTGTTTTTTTTACAGGTTTGTTTTTCGAATAGAGATAAAACTGGCATTTTGTGGTCAAATCTGGCAACTCTAATGTCATTTATGTTCAGTTTGGTTTGCCATTTCATCATGAACAGGTTGACAAAAGAACAACGCTTGCAAATCGTGCAAATTTATTTCGAAAATAATGGTTCAGTTCGCGAAGTTTACCGTGAGCTCCGTCTATTTTATGGTCGACATAATCGTCCATCAGAGCAATTAATTCGGTTAACCATGGATCGTTTTCGCACTACGTTTACTCTATGTGATAATACGCATCCGCAGAGACGTCGAACAGTGCGCACCGAAGAAACAATTGCCGCTGTAGAGCAAAGTGTTGAAGAGGACCCGAATGAATCGATTCGCCACCGTGCACAGCAATTGGAGCTTTGTCCATCAACTTTATGGAAGATTTTGCGCAAAGATCTTGGCTTGCGACCTTACAAGATCCAGCTTGTACAAGAATTAAAGCCGCGAGACCATGCAATGCGTCGTGATTTTGGTGTATGGGCCGAAAATGAGATTGATTTCGATGCTGATTTTCATCGCAAAATTTTGTTCAGTGATGAGGCTCATTTTTGGTTGAATGGCTACGTCAACAAGCAAAATTGCCGCATTTGGAGTGAAGAGAATCCACATGAGACCCTTGAAACGCCATTACATCCACAAAAACTGACTGTTTGGTGTGCTCTATGGGCTGGTGGAGTCATTGGGCCATACTTCTTCCGCAATAATGCTGGAGAGGCAGCTACCGTTAATGGAGACCGGTATAGAGCCATGATAACCGACTATTTTGTTCCCGAATTGGATGGCATGAATGTGGATGAGCTGTGGTTCCAACAAGACGGCGCTACATGCCACACAGCGCACGTCACAATCGATTTATTGAAGGAAACATTCGATGAGCGCATAATTTCGCGGAATGGACCTGTCAATTGGCCACCAAGGTCGTGTGATTTGACACCATTGGATTATTTTCTTTGGGGATATGTGAAGTCGCTCGTCTACACCAACAAACCAGAAACGTTAGGGGAATTGGAAGCCAACATTCGTGGCGTTATTGCCGACATACGGCCCCATATGCTCGAAAAAGTGGTTGAAAATTGGACCTGTAGAATTGGCTTTATTCGAGCCAGCCGCGGCTGCCACATGCCCGAAATCATATTTAAACATTAATGGCATAAAATTATCCTTCCAATAAAGCCAAATTGATGGACCTTAAAACGATTTTCTTGTGTTTTATTTCAATTCGAAGTTCTAAACCTCTAAAAAAAACACCCTTTACTTCTACGAGGTGTGTTCAAAAAGTATCGCGAATTTTGAATTTTCTCTGGTTACGTATATTCGAATTTCGAATTTTTTGTGGTGTTATGTTGGTACTCATGTCTCTCACTTATGCCGACAAGCTCGGCCATTTTGAATGTTCAGTTAATTGTTGACAGCTGCTTTGCTTGCACGTGTTTTGGATCGTCTTCGATTTTTACGCGAAATTCGTACCAAAATTGCTCAATTGTGACCAAAAACAGCATCGCATGAACATTGCTAATGAGATGTTAAACTCTGTCCGCGACGACCCAAATTTGCTCCAGAGGGTCATAACTGGTGACGAATCGTGGGTTTATGGTTATGACGTGGAAACCAAAGCTCAATCATCTCAATGGAAGCTGCCGCACGAACCAAGACCGAAAAAAGCGCGCCAAGTTCGGTCGAATGTGAAAGTTTTGCTGACAGTTTTCTTCGATTGCAGGGGCGTGGTGCCTCATGAGTTCTTGCCACAGGGAAGAACGGTCAATAAGGAATATTACCTGCAAGTTATGCGCAATTTGCGCGAAGCAATCCGCCAGAAACGCCCGGATTTGTGGAAGAACAAAAATTGGCTTTTGCACCACGATAACGCCCCTGCTCACGCATCGTTGCTTGTGCGCGACTTTTTGGCCAAAAACAACACACTAATGATGCCGCAGCCACCGTATTCCCCAGATCTGGCCCCCTGTGACTTTTTCTTGTTCCCTAAACTGAAGAGGTCCATAAAAGGACGACGTTACGCTTCTCTTGACGAGATAAAGACGGCATCGAAGGAGGAGCTGAACAAGATACAAAAAAATGATTTTTTGAAGTGCTTCGAAGATTGGAAAAACCGTTGGCACAAGTGTATAATATCTCATGGGGATTACTTTGAAGGGGACAAAATAGATATTCATGAATAAATAAATCTATCTCTATGGCGCGATATACAACAGGTATATCATCATAAACCTCCTAAGAGATTTTTGCGCCAAGCTTCTCTTCCAATTTGTGGTGTGCCGATTTGAATTTTCCCTACAAATTGGTGGGACCTACAGTTTTTTGCCGACTCCGAACGGCATCTACAAAGGAGACGAATTTTTGCTGAGAAGCCTGTCATGGCAGAAATACACTCGGAGAGTTTGCCAAACCACTGCCGAGGGGCGACCCCGTTTTGAAAAACTTTTTTTCAAATCACTTTTGATGTTACCTGTACCAGGGCTCGAACCATGGACCTTCGGTGTGGTAGGCCGGCAACACTACCTTCACACCACGGCGGCCGCGAATAAATAAATAATTTTTGAAAAAACACAAAATTCGCGATACTTTTTGAACACACCTCGTATAGTAGTATAATACAGTTGAAAACATTACAGTATTTTTTGAGCGAGGCAGGCATATACTTTTATTTAGACACATAATTCAATAAGTCATGAGCGTTTTAATAAAAGGTCCCTGGGCGATAGATCTTAGCCCATTGTGGGTATACCAGGCCACGGAAAAAGTATAACTAGACAAATATATAATTGAGGTTAGATTCCCTATTGAAACATACCTTTTGTTTGATAAATAACAAGTATTATTATATTAGAAAAGAATGATATCTATTTCAGGATTATGCCGTTTTCGAGATAGTAGCGGATATTCCAATACACAAGAATAACTCCTTTAAAGTTATGTGCTAAACACATTATTAAGGTGCAAAACTACTCATGCTTTACCATTATAATTGTGGCAACAAGCATAAACAGCCAAACTGCAAATAGGACGAACATTTTTTAAAAAATTTGTATATTTTGTTTAAATACAAATGGAACTTTTTTTCTTTATAAATATACACTTACACAATACATTCACAGAAACGGTAGTAGACTGCCTCTAATTGATTTCGCAATTATTACACATTGAGAATATGCATTACTGTCAATATAGACGTTTCCATATATGAATATGAATGCCACTAAAAATATTTCCTACGTTCTTATCTGTAACCATAACAAGAGAATATCCAAGTAGATTAGAGTGCGTTAAACATTTCCACAAGTATCTCTATGGGCAGCGATTCCACGTCAGGCCAGACCATGCAGCGTTGAAATGGCTCTTGCAGTTCCGTAATCCGAAAGGTCAGCTGGCACGGTGGATAGAGACTGCAAAGTTATGACTTCTCCATAGAGTATCGCAAAGGTAGCACAGATGGAAATGCTGATGCAATATAAAGTAACATCTATGGATGAATGAGAAGATCCAGATCTTGACCCCTGCGGGTTAGGGGTTTAGAATATGCCCGACCCGGCATACCGGTCGTAACAGACGACTAATATGCACAAAGGTAATGACGTGCAACTCGATGGTTGATCTACGGATATGATGCCTCTCATTACCTATCTTATCCTTCCTTACGGAAGGAGGGCTGACATGACCTAGAGGGTTTTACTGGTCATAAATCGCTACGACAGTGGGGCAGTACCGCAAGGGAGTACCGGAGCGCACCGGGTTTAAATCCGACCAGGAACTGTTAATTCGACAATACTCCCCAAAACCTTCGGGGAGTGTTTTTGTCGTTACCACAACAACAACATCCATCTCTTACACGTGTGATGCAAGGAATCGAAGGAAACGAGACCAACAAGAGAGAAGATGTCAGCAGATCCCTCTTGCCAAGTTATATTGGCCACAGTGAAACAGTTTTCAATTAGTATCCGGTTGTTTGCTAGTAAAAAGGGGAAGGGAGGATGGTCAATGTGTTCGCAAGCTGAAAATCGTCCCAAGGAAGAAAATCCCTGATGTACTCAATGAATTGCATAAAGGTCCAAGTGGAGGTCATCATGGAGTTACCAAGACCTTAGAGAAAATCAAGCAGAGATTCTATTGGATTCGTTGAGGTCAGCCGGTCGCGGTGTAGATTTCCAACTATGAGGTGTGCATCAAGCAAAAGGACCGAAATCGAGAAGACAAACGCAAATGAAACAATATAACTCACGAGCACCATTTGAGAGGATTGCCATTGATGGAGCTGGCCCATTTTCTACTAGCAACCTCAAAAACACCGATGGCGCTACATTCTAACGAAGGCAGGAATTTTGAAAATTCTGTGTTCCAAGAAATGTGCAAAATATGAGGCATTCGAAAACCTCAAAAAACGGCACTGCTTCCTCAGTAAGGCATGGTTGAACGATTCAATGGAACCTTGGAGAAACACCTAAGGAAAGTGGTGGATACTCACATCTCCTTGTTCCTGATGGCATATCGCTCTGCAGTAAATTAAATAACGGGTCAGACTCCTGCAAAGAAAGTTTTTGGGAATGATCTTCGGTTGCTAGCTGTCTTAAAGTTTGAGGTAAATGCTGGTGCACGAACAAATGCTAGGATATCCACCAGCGTCCTGGAAGTGGAAATTAGAGAAATACACGACCTTGTGAGACAAGGGGCCAATGTCATGAGTGATAAGCTGAACGCCAGGTACGACAAAGAAATAAATTCAGAAGGTTTTATGTATGGAGATTAAGTGTTGATATACAACCCACAACGTAAGAAAGGTTTCCCCCGAAATTGCAGTGTAACTGGGAAGGCCCATACAAAAGCATAAAACGGATAGACGAATCGGGCAATAAGTCTGATCGTCGTGTGCCGTATGTGCTGAAGTATGTACCATCCCTACCTCAATATCACTACCACCACTAGTAACGCAACAACGATAGCGATGACTACACTCGTACATGTAAGCAGTCAAAAGAGAAATAGGACGAGTGTTTACGAGGTAAAGAGGAGATGGCCATACAGAACACCAACACTCCGAGAACACGAAGAACTAACAACCTAGAAACTTCTAGGTGAGTAAGGTAGTACCCTGTTGGACTTGAAAAGTGTAGTACAGTGTACTTACTGTGGAGTTACCTAACTCGTAAATTTGTATTGCGATTAGAAGTAAATATTGATTCGATTAAAATTACAATATATTTAGAAATTTAAAGCATATTTAGCACTAGCTACTTAGGCTATCGGCTAGTTAGTCAAAAGAAAATTATACGAAATCATTCGCCCCGCGGCTCCAACAGGTTGTCCTGCAAGAAATAAATACAACAAATTAACATAGTAAAAACAAACGTACCATTTATTTCGTTGTTCCAAACAAAAGTAATTTTACTCAACTAAAACTTAAACCAACTCAATATCTGTTGACACTGCGCTTCCCATGAATTGCATTTTTCATTTCTCAAATAAGGTATTGGTTTACATAATATTTTATTGCAGGTCAATTGCCTGCTTACGACATGCGCGTGTTTTGGGAAGTGCGGAGTCAGCATATTCACAAGGTTACGTGTGTTGGCCCCAGTGATAACTAGCCCCCCTTTAAATATCTGCGTCCCGCGGATGTGTAGATTTTTGCGAGGGGTCCTGAATTTGGGCTGTTGGCTGGTCCTGCGATGATGGGTTATTTAGTCTAGGAAAGTTGATTTTAGATGTAAGTTTTCTGCACATGATATAGCATATAATTGCCAGGGTTGCCATGGCGATGAGGTCCGCAGGTAAGGACAATTGAAAGTTTCTGCTAACAGTTTCAGCTGGTGGATGTTAGTCAAGCTGATATCGTGAATATAGCCCAGATTTAGTTTTAGGCCTTTACTGGAGACGTTAAACAGGGCCGGTGGCAAGGCTTGCACTGTTCGCACTGATTTGCTTATAAATGTTTGATCACTCACCGTAACGGTGTCATTGTTCAAAAGGATGTCCTATTCAAGAGCTTCGAATAGGGTTTCCGCGTAGCCACCCCAGGAAATTGGTTACAAATAGCGTGTTGTCGCCAATCATCTCAATGGTTCTGCTGTTATCCGGTTCGAAGTGGCATTTGGTGTCGCCCCTTTTATTAATTTTGCAAGGCATCCGTCCTCAGAAAGTTTTGTAAGCGATTTTCGTGAAAAAATTGTTGGTAATCGGGCAGTCTTCATTCAGACCAAAGGTTTCCTCCTCGCTTATAAGCATTTTCTTGTAGTTCAAGCTCCCGTTATAAGGAGTCTATACGCCTGATTTTGCCATTTGGCATGCATGCACCACTTTTGAGACCTACTCTTTTAAAATCAGAACTTTGCTCAGGTCCAAAAGCTCAAGGTTCTCTTCGTTTATGTTCTTGTTTATTTCGTTGATATGCAGCATCATCGCATTGGCTTTCTCAACAGCTCATCAATACGTAATTTAGTTTGATCAAGATGGAAATGTATCACCGCTCGAATCGCCTCACTTTTGTTTTCATGGCGAGTTGATTCATTAAGCTTCTCTAGTGCCTGGTTGCAGTAGTCAAGGTCGATTATGTGGACCAAACTGAAATGACCATTCAGGATCCAAACATGCCCTTGTTCGATAGTCACTAATGGAGTCGTAATTGCTGATGCTGAGGCCACAAACGTCGGATATAACGAATAACCTGTTTTATCATAAGTTAGAGAAGGTTTAAAAATTAAGTTTTATAAATAACTTTAGAATTTTTTGTTTCATGCGCCACGTAATGATTTAAGTTGTTACCAGAGACGGGAGATAAATAATGAGAAATTTAGTTTTACATATAAATTCTATTTCTTGCTTGTTAGTGGCGTCTTGGTTTACTTACAATCGGTTTTCAATTTACAAACGGTTCAAATTTTACATCAAAGCTGTGATTTCGTTAGTTGTTTACATTATTTGTTATTCAATAAACTACAGTGCCGTCTCTGGAGTTGGATTTTTTGTTCTTTTGAGATTTTTTGTTGTTGTTTTTTTTTTTGTAGGTCCCATGGGTTTACCAGCCTAACGAAATACAGAAATGCTCAAAGGGATAAATTTAGGTTTTGCTTTAGGGGAAGGGAAAACTAAAATTTTTAAGTTTTGGGCTGATTTCGCCTCTTTTCTGTTTTGAAAGAAATAATGTTAGTGGGGCTTTGAGTTTCCCTATTTTTGAGTCATTTATTCATTGTATTTTTCTGCTGACTACTACTGTAGTAGCTCTTTTGTTAGAAAAGCAAAGAAAGCGAAAATATAATTTTGATAAAAATTAATAGTTGCACACCAACGGAGTCACGAAACCTCGTTCGTTCTCAGTTACGATGACTTTAGGAGTAGTGAAATAGTGAATGAGTTCAGCCAGTTTAGCGCGCAGAGTTATGGAGGAGCGATTTTTTATGTGGAACTGTTTCCCAAATTTGGAAAACTTGTCCATGGAGGATAAAAACTTTTTGTCTTGTATTTCAAAGATGTGAATTATTTCGCAGGGGTAACTGGGACTGGAGTGTCTTTTATCTGAGGTAGTTGGGGGTGTCTCTATCATATTTCGGAAGTACCTTTCTAGGATATGGTCCCTATTTTCCCGAGCGTTCCTGTGTGACCTCTTGTTTTCGTGTTCTATTATTTTGAAAATCCTGTCATCATTAACCATATCCTCAACTATTCTTTGCATAATTTTGCTTTTGTATAAAAGCAAATGCTCGAGAAACACCTCTTGCACGATCTGCAGGCGATTCTCAGGAATTTTAATACCGTTTATTACGGACGGGTTAAGGTGCTTTTTAAGTGTCATTAAGGTTTGCGCTTTCTACCCTCATTCTGATGTAATGACGAGTAAAACCTAGGTGTGGAGTTTCCACACAAACCGTAACATTCTACAAGAGGGATAAGGTCTGACGCATCTTGGTCTGCACGGTGTATCGTTCCACCTTCCCTTCTATTTTCCTGTGGTGCTTCGCCCAGTTGTAAGGGCGCTGTTAAGTGGTTCGTTTGGCATGGAATCCGCGACAGAGGATCTGCCACGACATGTGATTTGCCTAGGGTGTAAGTAAACTCGTGGTTGTTCTCTTCTATACGAGATTTCCACCTCTTCAACTTTGCATTGTAATTTCTACTTCCCAGCGCTAAAGTGAGGTTTATGGTTCGTAAAAATCTTTATATTTTTCGCTCCATACAAGTAGGATCTCAAATTATCTAGAGGCCAAACTATTTCCAGCATTTCTTTCTCGTTGGTGGCGTAGTTCTCTTCGGTTCTGGTTAGAGACCGTGATATGTAGACGATGGGCCGATCCTTTCCAGGCACTCCTTGGGATAGTACCGCCCCGATCGCATAATCCGAAGCGTTTATGGTCAGGTTGAATGGTGATCCAAAGTCGGGGAAGGCAAGGATGTCTGACGAAATTAACATTTTCTTCAAATTATCGAAAGCCCTAACTTAAGCGTTTTCACCGCGAGTGATGTTGCGTACTGGATTTGCTACCTAGGCATAATCTATAATAAATTTACGACAATATGACGTCATACCAAGGAAGCTTTTTAGCTGCTAGCGTTTGGGGGGCGAAAGTGTTTCGATGGCGTGAAATTTTAAAGGATCCGGCTTAATACCTTCGGGGGTAATTATATATCTGATATGGTAAGCGCATTTAAACTTTTAAAATCTACCCCCATTTTATACTGCTTTTCACCGGATGTTTTGGGTTTTTTTGGAAGTACCCAAATAGGGGAGTTATAGGGGCTTTTAGATGGACGAATTATGCCTTCTTGAAGTAGCTCCCCGATTTGCCTATCCACTTCCTCCCTCATATTTGCAGGATAGGGATAGCTCTTCGTGTAAATCGATTCCTCTCTAGTGGTCTTATTTCCGCTTTCACCGAAGTATTGATTATCTTAGCGTTCAGTAGTCAAAATAAGTGGGAGTATTTATCGACTACTGCTTTCAAGGTTGCGAGGATTGTCTCGGGTATATTTTTGGTTTCGAAGAAATTTACGCTTCCGATGACTGTTTTTTAGCGGAATTTTTACATTGGGATATATTGTTAGGACGTGGTTCTTTCTGTCTATAACGGCCCCCAGTTGTTTGAGGATGTCGTCACCTATTATCCCATCAAACGAGTCTAAGCCGGGTAATGTGTAGGTCACAGTGGTGTCGTTGCCTGCATTTTGGAAAAATTTCCCACTAATTTTGCTATCTCGACAGGTCCTGCTACGGTATTTACCGAGAAAGGTGGATTGACGGGGACCGTGTTGATTGCTAGTTTGGGTCGTATAAAACTTTTGTTCGTCCCTGTGTCGACAATGAACTTAAGGGCTCCCTTTTTAGGGTAATGCAGGTGAGATAGGGTATACTAGTTTTTATATGAAATAGGCTGGTCCGCCCGCCATAAAATTTAGTTGCTGCCAGTCCTCTTCGGCAGTTTCATCATATTCGCGGTTTCCGTAGTTCACATCGCTGTTGTTGGTTTACATGTAATACATCCTTTGTTGTCTAGGCAACTTTTCGATTCATGATGTTGGTCCCCTTTTGAATACATTGTTGTTCGTTGGTCGGTTCGTGTAATTTACCTGTCTGGTTTGCACGCTACCATCGAGGATTTTCCTGTTTGACCAATTGTAGGTGGAGCGTGCCCGAGGAGGTAGCGGTGGTATCTGGGTGGTTTGCGGTAAGTTATTGGTGGGGGCAACAACCCTATTTACGTGTACTTCCGAGGGAGACTAGAGTCATACTAGCACAACTTCGCTCTGGATATTGTAATAGGTTAAACTCTTACTTATGCAGACTGAACCCCAACATACCAAATACATGCCCTGCATGTGGTATGACCCCTCATGATACCATACATCTCTTTTCCTGTTCAGTTGAACCCACTCTTCTAACACCCACATCACTCTGGTCCAACCCTGTGGAAACTGCGCATTTCCTCGGACTTCCGTTAGAAGAGCCTGATGACAATTTAGAGTGATCGAGCCCATTGGGCAGGGCGAAGCACTGTTAACAACAACAACAACAACAACCCTATTTACGGCATTCGCATGAACTATTGTGTTCCTTATCGTTAAAGTTTGAATGTCAAGGCATGCCGAATATGCTTCGGGAAGAGTTTTCGGCTTCTGCACTATAAGCATGCGCGACAATTCTGGACTAAGGCCCCGAATGAAGACGTCTAGTGCCCTGTTTCTGCACGTCTCTATAAGGAGCGACACAGTTTCTTGACTGCAGTCATCACACTTGTTGACGATCAACCGTAGCGACTTCTAACCTTTTTGGGCTAGCTGGTTCAACTGGTGTTCCAGGGTCCTTATGCCCCTTTTATCTGCGTAGTGCAACATTGTATGATACCAGATCGGCCCCACCATGAATTTTCTGCCTAATATGTTGTAAGATGGCCCTAAACAATGGCTTTTCTTTGACTACCTCATAATCCGCAAGGATCCCTTCTACGGTATGCACCCATGAAATATATTGGGCTGGGTTTCCCTCGAAGGTTTGCAACTCTTTCACAAAGACAGAAAGCCTATCTATTTCCTTGAGGTCATGCTCTGACATTGCTGTCCGAGCTGTTACCGATTTCCTATTAGCTTGGGCCGTGATATAAGTTTGCTCTAGGCCCTCTAACCTGCCTTCTAGAATAGAGCTGCTGGCTTCTATATT
The DNA here is from genome assembly GCA_949987695.1 of Merzomyia westermanni. NCBI lineage: Eukaryota > Metazoa > Arthropoda > Insecta > Diptera > Tephritidae > Merzomyia > Merzomyia westermanni. The sequence continues at coordinate 111,770,230 of OX465290.1, read as the reverse complement.
GGTTAGCCGGTTTGCTAGCAATACCCCCCTCTTCTCTTTTCCTGTTAAACGGCCTTCCAATTTCCTAATTTGATCAAGGAGGGCATTTATTCCCCCATTTAATTCATTTACTTTGGTAGGCAAGGCTTCCATTGCAAATATCTAAAAGTTTTGATTTGGAATGGTGATGAGATTTCGCACACTTCAAAGGCGAGGATATCGGAGTTTATAGTTTTTTTCTGCGCTTTTGCTTACTTAGTTTTTTACTTCAATTAGATTGATTGGTTCCTTACAACTTCATGGTATCCTGAAAGAGAAGGGAACACCGTTAGGTAGGTGAAACTTTTACCGTGTTCTTATGTGGACGGCGACACATGCCAAGTTGGCGTTTCACTGTACATTAGTCTTTAGATTTTTTGGCCAGGGGAGGGGCCGTGGTATCCTTTTTAGTCGTCCCCAATCAGATTGAGGACAACCTACTAAGGCACAGCTTGCTCTACAACGTAATCCTGGAGCTATTGCAATCTCCGGTGTGTTCTTATGGGCAAACCGGAAGCGCACCTATTCTGATAACCCGTGTGTTCTTATGGGTACCCGGAAAGTATTCCACAAGCAAACGGCAGTTTGCGGTGTGTTCTGATGGGTACCCTGGAAACAGCGCTAAAGAATAAATGTAGCCAAGATCAGTGTGTTCTTATGTGTACACTAGGGATAGCTAGAACAAAGGAAGATATTGTCGTATCCTTAAGGGAATGACAACGAGCACGCGGCGTGCGAACTTTTTTGGTGCATATTGCAGGCCACAGAATTGGTAAACCATAATTTTGCTTTCGGTATGGTGGGATCCGTCCTAGGAAAATAGGTACACGGACCCACCCAGCCAATGTGATCGTACTAGGACATTCTGCGTTGCGGTTGCGGAGAGGTAGAAAAATCACTTTCACTTTTTATTTTAATTTTTTCACTTTCGCACCTGAGGGTCTTCGGGGTCACAGGATTGCTTCTTTTGGTGTTATTCCTGTTTCAGCCGCTCAGGATTGGACGTAGTAAGTTATTTTTAGCTTTCGCCGTTTCGCTTAGCACTTATGTCTGTTTCATTATACTTTACCTCTCCTTGTGAAAGGAGCTTTTATATCCTGGAGGGTTCCGAAGAGAATCGCAGCATTAAGCTTATGTTCAGCATATTCACACGGTTACTTGTATTGTCCCCAGTGATAACTTGTATGTATATGGTGATATGTTTAGGCAGGGATGTGTTTTGATTTTTATTGCTTTTATGTATTTGAATATCGTTTTGATGTTGTCAACTGTTGGGTTTCGCAGTAACGTCATCGGGTTTACGTTCCCAAATATACTGCGTCGCATGAAAAATGTGGTTGTGCATTCAGTGAGAATATAGATAACAGAAATTATTATGACAATATTGGCAGACGTTGATGATGTGGTTTATTCTTTGTTGTCGAAATAAAAAGCTGAGCAATGTTAACACCTTCAAACTCATTTCATTTCCAACTTTCTAGTAATTTTATTTCTTTTACAATTATAAAATATGTTGCAAGCGGTTCGAAAATTGTCAGCGAGCCTCCTTAGATAAAGTACAACTAACGAATAAGAATAAAGAGAACTTCAAAATATATCAGTCGCATTCAATCATGTATATAAATATGATACGTTCAAACCTAGCTTAGTTTACAAGCGATACAGGATAACTTAAATACAGGTGTTTAAATATATTGTGCAGAACGAAAATTACAAAGCTCATTGTTTAGATTATGCAACAACTGTGAGCATAGAAATATTTCAATTAATTTTTCAAATTATTTATGCACATATGGGTATTTGTGTTGCATTCTGATTTTCTCGTCCATCAGATGGAAAAAATTGAAATATAGTCTTTAACGTAACAATTCTTAAATAGGCTTTACATGGCCTGTATATACTTTCTCTCTAGTTGAAATATATTTTAAAAGTAACAATAAAAATGCGAAATGCATATGAATAAGATCATTAAAAAAATTCAAAAACGTTAAAGTAAACATTTTTAGTACGAGTATGTACAAAGAAAATTAGTTTGTATCATTATTAATGTGTTGCAACATGATTGTCGCAAAACATATCTCTTTTGGTAGGTAGCAAGCACAGCTTAGCGATTGGCAGCACTATTGCTGTCTTCAGAGTCACTACTCGTGCTTGACCGCCAGCATGCGGATGACACTGTGTTACTTGACCAAGTATCCACTTAGCAGGAGGGGTGGAGTCGTTGCAACAGTAACAATGATCAATTGTCGCATGTTCCGCGAAGACCGAAACCACTTCGTGCGCCGTTCCAAACTGACAAGGTATTCGTTGTGCCATCGCCGCCAAAAGTGTGGCGCATTGCAGAGATTAATCGCCGTCTCTGGTGTACACTAGATGGGTTTTTTTCTAAAGTTTTCTGGATCCTCCCTCCGGCCACAGAGTATGAAAATAGGATGAAGTAGAGCAAATATGGTGAAAAAAAAGTTTGACTTTTGCAAAAACTGAAAGCGCTACTCCAAAAAACGCGATTTTTAAAAATATTTTATCATTGATTTAGTTCCGTAAACGTAAAAATCTATGGTTTTTCCCGAGCAAAAAAAATAACATCCACTTTTATGTAGAATAAACAGGTGAAACGAATGGCATGATCACTTTTTTTTGCACGACCTATGCAAAATTTACCAACGCTGCCTAAAGTGACAACTCCAGTTTTCTTTTCAAAAATTTTCAGATCTACCCCTTAGGATTTTTTAGAAATAGGTAATTTTTTTTAAATTAAAATACGAGGAAAAGTGCGCAGTTAAGTTAAGGTTTTAAAAACGCATTCAACAAAAATTAATGGAGTTAATTAAGTTTAAATTTCATTGTGAATATATACATTATTTTATTTCTTTTATTTTTTGCAATATCGTTCTTTGACGCGTTGTAGTAAAACTGTTTTTGATGCGCTTCTACTACCTGAAAACCATCTGCTTTTCTTTTTCCAATGTTGTAATCTTCTCATTAAAATTTGTTGCAAGCTTTATCGCCCTTTCTGCAGCGTCGTTGACAACTATGATTTTTTTCACTACAGCTTCGGCGCGAAGGTAATTTTCGTCGTTTATCCAGCAACTGGGGTAATTTTTCAGAAACTGCTTATAGCCGGATTTGTTCAATGGATCCATAAATAAAGGCTCAAAAAATGTATTAGTTTTTGACGTAACGAAACACTCAAGGTTTAATTGGGAAACATTTATTGGGTCCAAAACAATATTCGACCTCTTCAAACATTCGCCTTTCTCGCTTATGCTTAAAGCAGCAACCATTAGTCTTTTGGTTTCGTTACTTACATTTCTGTCGAAAAATACGAGATCGATTAGTGTTTCTGACAAGTACCACAAGTGTCGACTGAATACACTCAAAACTCCTCTTGAAATAACATGATTGATGCTACCATTTTCGACCAAATTTGTAATAAGACCTACATCAAGCATAGGAGAAGCAGTTGGTAGAGGGCATCGAAACCTATAATTCATGTATATGGTGGCAATAAATACGTTTAAGTCCTGTAGGCCTTTTAGCTCTATCATAATAATAATAATAATAGTAATAAGTCGTATTTTTTTGGCAATGTCTGCCAAGTTTGAAAGTTAATTTTGGCATGCTGCACTTACAGCCCGATTCTTGCTAGTCGCTTGTGTACTTCCATTTTAGTAATCTATTTGGCCAATTGGGCCGCGTTGGTAACTTTCGTGTAGGTCGTAACTGAAAAAAATTATTTTTCAGGTAATAGAGATGCATCAAAACAGTTTCCCTACAAAGCTTCAAAGAGAAGAAATTAAAAAAAAAATTTTTATTCTCAAAATTACTTTATTTAAACTCAATTAACTCGGTTAATTTTTGTTTAATTTTAAATCAAAATGCGTTTTTAAAAACTTTTCCTCGTATTTTAATTTTTTTTAAATTACCTATTTGAAAAAAATCCTCAGGGGTAAATCTGAAAATTAAAAAAAAAAACTGAAGCTGTCACTTTAGGCAGCGTTGGTAAATTTTGCATAGGTAGTGCAAAAAAAAGGGATTATGCCATTCGGTTCACCGGTTTATTCTACATAAAAGTGGATATTTTTTTTTTGCTCCATAGATTTTTACGTTTACGGAACTAAATCAATGGTAAAATATTTTTAAAAATCGCGATTTTTGAAGTAGCGCTCTCAGTTTTTGCAAAAGTCACACTTTTTTTTACCACATTTGCTCTACTTCATCCTATTTGCATATTCTGTGGCCGGAGGGAGGATCTGGACAACTTAGAAAAATGTATGAAGAAAAAACCCATCTATTGTACACTTCCAGAAAACCCTTGACCCTCAGGTTCTAGGAGTGATTTTAGTGGTCCCCCCACAATGAAGGGTCCGGGCGTGAAGTGTCCAAGTCGCTAGGATGCGTAGTTTTCACATATCGGGCGAGAACTTACGCGTACCTCAAGTTCTGTTAAAAGCGTACTGAATTCTTCATATGATAATGTTTCACCAAACACGCGCTTCAAATGGTATTTTATTCGTTTGATCCCCGTCTCCCAGTAGCCACCCACAAGTGGCACTCAACTCCTTTTCGGCACCGACCGTACCGTTGTTGGAGAACATGACTTTTCAAAGTCCTATGCGGTTGACAAACCGCTTTAGCGCGTTGAGAAAAGAACTGGAGATCCCCGACGAGCGCGAGGTGCATTGCCCCAGTCAACATGCAGATAAAAAAGGAGACATATCCCTTGGTGGATTTTGCCTCCCTCCCATGCGTAAATTTGAGCAATAAGGACCTGCGAAATCTACCGCAGTATGCGTGAAACAGTGGACGTAAGTTGCGCACACCGAAGGAAGGTCGTCCATAGATTTTGTAGTGAGATTTCGATTTAGGCGAGTGCATTTGACTCACTTGTGATAGATATCTCAAGCTTCGGGCACCGACCATCCAGTAGCGACGTTTGAAAATTACCTGCATTATGTGAGGCCCAACATGCAGAGTGAAGTTATGAATGTCGAAGATGATTATTTTCGTCAACGGAGAATCTTTAGGTGATATGCAAGGATGTTTTGCGTCGTAAGCAACGTTTGCTTATTCAAGCCGTCCTCCTACCCGAAGAAAACCACGTTGATCGGGAAATGGCTGCAGACGTGACAGGCTACTTCGCAACGGACAAGTTTATTGCTCCACACAGAGTGATTTCGTTAGCAAAATAAAATGTTTGCGTATATTTCATCAAGCGATGTTCTGCCTTTGATACTTCGTAGCAAGTCAGAGGTCCATTCAGCTTCATGGTGCTTCGATTGGTTGCACGTGAATTGCTAATAACACGCAGATCAGCAATGATTCTGCGGAGTTTCGAAAACGATGTCGGTCGTATGCACCTTAGAAGCGACTTGGTTCTGCCACCTTCATAAAGTCTGGACCGGACCACCAGGTTTCTTGATCCAAGAGATCAACCGGTGAGATTCCTGTTGAAGCACAGTCTGCGAAAGTGAGTTTCGAACGCACGTGATTCCAAAAGCCAGGTGGCAGAGGCTTCCGGATATCTGCGGCGCGATTGGCAACAAACGTTTCCCCAATGACTCGGGTATGATTGTAAACACGCTAGGGTTAGCACTGAATCCGTCCACGCAAAAAATCGGGTATTTTATGTTGTTCCAACTGCTCAAGACAATTTCACTAACTTCGCTGCGAGGTGAGCGCACAGTTCTAGTCGCGGTAGTGTGGTCGTTTTTACGGGCGCCACTTTAGTTCTTGGGGAGATTAGTGCCACAGTGACTCGCCCATTGTTGTATACGGTTCTCGCATACATTGCAGCGGCATATGCCTGCTCAGACTCGTCAGAAAAGACATATAATTCGATGAAAGATCCATTGACTTAAGATCCGAGCCAGCGATCAACTCTCACATTGACTAGAGTTTCTAATTGGGAACGGTGTTAATTCCATATTCTTGTGAGTAACCCGAGAGGATCGAATAAGGTACTCCCCTTGTTAGCGTGACGGCAGGTTTCCTCAGATTTACTGTAAACGTAATGCAGTCTTCCTCGGTATTTCAAACGATTCCCAATGTATTGACGTTTTTGTCATCGACACTGAAATGCGAAATGGATGTGGATTAGTTTGAGATACTCTCGCTAAGCTCCGCGCAGTTCGTTCCATGTAGAAATCCTGGATAATCGCGGATTGCAAGAGTTAGACGAAGACGCTGGTTTGCAAGAGTTAGACGAATCATTAGTGGGATGCAGCCGATAATCCTCTGTAGGCGAATCAGGATCGGAGAGCCACACAAAGCGCGGAAGTTATCCGTGCTTCTAATCAACACACACCTGGCGGTACATCTTTGCTATGTCGGCTATGATTGCATAGCGGTGTGTTCTGAAAAGAATAAGTATAGAGACCAGGTCTTGCTGTAGCTGTGGCTCGACAAATAATGCATCATTCAATGAATTTCCGGATCAAGTCTTGCCGGATGCGTTGAAAACAATCCTCAACTTCGTAGTAATGCTCGATTACTTTAATACGGAATGATGCGGTGTGTAATATGCAACTTCCATATGATTTATTTCAAGCAACTCGTTCATGAAATCGGTGTAACACAACCGTACAGATTCTCCCTTGGAAAACCTACGCTCGATTCGTAACAGATTTCGGATGGCTAATTCTCACGTGGTGACGTAGCTTCAAAGTTCTCTTTACAGTACGTTCTTCGTGCGTGAAATTTGATTTGCTTGACGATTCTTCTAGCTCCAACAATCTAGAGAGCGCTCTGTCAAGTTGCACGTCACAGTGCAACGACTGCATATTTAGCGGGCGTTTAGTTATTCTGTCTAAACTACCGAACAAAGTCCATCCCAAGACCGTTTTCTGTGCCATTGGTGTCTTTGGGAAACTCCTCGCAGATTAGTTCATCCATGCAATCTATACCAATTAACACGTCTATGCGAACAGGCTTCATATAATGAGGATCCGCTAGAAAGATACCTTGTATGCGCGACCATTTGCTGACGTTAATTAGCCTTAGTAGGTCACTTGTTATTTTTGGTAAGATTGAAGCGCTAATACCATAGCATTCGTTCGAATAACGAGAAGAAATAGATAAAAAAGTGTCTCCCCTGCAGCGACCACCTTGCGCTGTACCAATACCATTTATCGTTACGGTCGACAATATGTGTGGTAGCCCTAAGCGTTGTACACGAAAGACCCATGCGACCCAGTATCGAATAAAATAAAAGCGATTTGCCAACGCGCTGCACAATCTAGAACTCTAACTAGAGAAGTAGCTAATAGGACTGCTTTCGGCGGAGTAGGTGGCTGATGAGCAGCAGCAGTATTATTAGATATTTCGACAATGGACGATTCAAGTGTAGGAGAGTTCATGCGGCGGTGTGGTTAGCTTCGGGTGGAGCTAGAGCATTATGGAGCAGAGTCTGGTGACTATCTTTGAAATTCCCTGTGCTTAAACAATTTATACATGCTTTTGAGAGTTTGGATTTTGCTGATGCGTCTAAATTGCGAACATTTTCGCCAGCGCAAATTCTGTGATGCGTTGAAGAATATACAACGCGCATGATGAGGTTACGAAAGCGTGTGAAATGACTTGGCTGATTTGCTGCCAGATTTCGGCTTGACTACCGACGACGGAATTGCTGGTGTGGTGAGCAACGATAAGGAAGGACACCTCACTTCTAAAAAAAAGTTTTTCGAAAGTGGGAGGCTGATGAGTGACAACTTCCACTGTTTTCGCGTGTCAAACGCGGCTTCATAAACTAACCAATCATCCCAAAAGTCTACAGTACGCCGTATTAATTAATTCTCACATCTTTTGCTGAAAAGCGTTGAGAACGTTTTTGATGGAGTCGGCGGTATCATATGTAGCTTTGGAAATGTGCGATATCGCCCTAAGATGTGCATCCACTATAACTCGCATAACTTTCTAACGCGATAAAAGAAGTTCCCACGCCTCTGTGTTTGCGGTGCAGTCCACTAACTATACCAATAGCGTCTCCCTTCAAGCAGGTGCCAGACAAAGTGGTGTTACTGTCGACCCATGAAGTGAAGGCATCATTAAAGGCAACCCATTCCGTGGGATCACCCGCGAACGTTGGGAGATACATTTTGGCAAATCGATCCTGACACATACGGGTCGAGATGGTGAATTAGCTTTACATTTCTGCACTCGTTTAAAGTTTGCCAAAGCTGTAGCGTAATAGTTCTCTGCCTGTTTGCGTACTTCTTCTTCTACGGCGGCGCTATAGACACAAGACTTTTCAACTTCTTCTTCTGCCAAATTGAAACACTTACATTGCTCCTTAAGGAGTACCAAATAGCTCTCGACATTATCAATTTCCAACAAAAATGCGTCGTCATTGTTCTTTATCATATACCTTTTAATTGAATTGAGGGCAGAGTCGAGGGGTTTCTCATATACAGGCATGTTTGCAGGTTTACTACTCAATACTATTCAAGGGCGGATTAATTTCAAAATCCTAGAATTTATGAAAAAATCAAATATGTTTTAATAAATATATATGCGCCGACCATGCGGTGTAGCGAATTTGCGAGTTATTCTATGTACTTGGGTTTTTCTTTTATTGTCGAAATAAAAAGCTGAGCAATGTTAGCACCTCCAAATTTAGTTTAATTTCCAATGTTCTAGTAACTTTATTTCTTTTACAATTAAAAAATGTGTGGCGAGCGGTAAGAAAATTGTCAGCGAGCTTCGTTCGAAAAAGTACAACGAACGAATAAGAATAAAGAGAATGTCAAAATAGGGGATAATGCGACCAAAATTGAGCATGTAGGGGTGAGTCAGTTCTTCTAGTATAGCCGCGGCATCTATGGAAAAGATTAGGAATATGTCATTGAGAATATATTGTCTTAATGTTCGGTCTTTGAAGTCGACTACCACGAAGGCCGTGCTATGTGAGTTTTTTGATGCATCCGTGTATAGCATCTCGTAATTTAGGTTGTGATGTTTGATTAGGTTTGATGATTGAAACTTATTTTGGATAAAAGAGCCACGGGGTTTCTTGTGCTGGCTTGTCCGTTCCATTGTGTTACGAGCCGGTACGGATAGATGGCAGAAGCAAGTTTGGGAGGTTTTTACCAGCCCTAGATTTGGTGATGTCGGCGTCGATGACTGATTTGTGTTTGTAAAGTAATTTTGGTAAGAGTCTGTGTATCGATGAATATCGGTCTTCCAAACATGGCAACCCAGATTTAATTAGGAGACTAGCGATGGGTGTAGTTGGGAATTAGAAGAGGCTTTTCCGGATCGTTTGGTGATATGTTGGTTTTAAAATATTTAACGTAGGTTTTGGGGAATTACCGTATAAAAATAGCCCGTAATCAATTTTACTTAAAATTATGGTCCTAGTGAGGTATATTAGAGTGCTTGTGTGGGCATAGCCTTTTCCTGATAGGTAACGGATAGTATTGGTTATGGTGCTTATGCATTTCTTTAAGTTTTAAATATGAGCATTCCATTTGAAGTTTTTGGTGAAGGTAATACCCATAATTTTTAAGTTGTCGACATAATTGATTTCGGTGTTGTGAAATGTTAGATTTGCAGGTCTGCATCCGTGTTTCCTGCAAATGTATAAGATGATTTTGAGGAAAAGAACCTGTTATTGTCGTATGATGTATAGGTTATCGGCGTAGTTGCAGTAGTCTAGCAATTGGTGTTGATAGATAATTGTACTGAGGCGATTGAAAGCAATTTAAGATATTATAACTTAGAGCGGGGATTCCGTTCTGCAGTTGTCTGGAGGTAGATAGTGTATTGTTGATCTTCACTTCAACGCGTCGGTTTAATAGGAATGTTTTTACGTAGGCCAGCAATTTAGGTCCGGTACCCCATGTTTCTAAGATAACATGTTGCCCAATCCTGTCAAAGGCTGTTTAAAAGTCGAGTGAGAGTATGGAGAGTGCAGCCCCGGTTGGGTCTGAAAGCCACTTGATTACGAGTGATTAATTTTTTTGTTTCGATGTACCAGGACAGGCGTTTGCCGATTATTTCGTCAAGTGTTTCTGCAATGCAGGGAAGCAACGATGTTGGACGGCAATTAGAGGTTAGTTTTGGGTATTTACTGGACTTAGAGATTGGGGTTAATATTGGCGTTTTCCAGCTAATTGGTTGGCAACCGTTGTTGTATATGTTGTTAAGTTGTAGGAGATTGAACTTGTCAGAGTTGGAGGTACGGCTTAGCATCTGGTAAGTAATTCGGTCGGCCCCTGGCGTACTATCTCTTGTTTTAGTGATACTGTGAGTTCTAACATGTTGATAGGGGTTTACAATGCTCTTGCTGTGGGTTTGAAGGTACGGCTGAAGTATGGTGTTGGACCCGAAGTTTTGCGACGTTGCATTCGAGGGAGAAATTTGCGTCCGCAGAATATTCAGTCCATTCCGAGCAAAAGCGCTTACCGATTTACTTCGTCGATTATTGCATTATTGTTGTTTTGTCTATTCGCAACTAGTGTTTAAGTGCTTTTAATGCTTAAAAGCTTGACTTGCTTTCAGATTTTATCAATAGGGGTGTTTGGGTTTGTGGTAAATAATGAATCGCGGGTTACTTTCAAACTTTACGCTTATTTGTCAAAATTTTAAATCTTATTTAATAAACTATTCTATAAGCCTTATTCCACGTCCAAGGCGGCCCGTTAATGATCTAGCAGTGAGCTGCTGGTCAGGTGGCGACGATGGTGTGTGCAACTGGGTTGGGCTTTGTTGCGTTGCAGTTATTGATTCGCAGAAGTTTTCTACTACTCTATAAATGACGGTTTATTTTATTTTATTACTTCGTCTACAGATAATCTTACAGACTACTTGATTAATTAAGTATTTTAAATAAATTTAGCTTGAAGGTATTTACACTCAAATTGAAATCAATATCCTCAGAATATGTGTTGCATAATCGAATGCATCTCGATATTGGCTCATTATATGCATAGGTAGATCTATGCGCAGGAACAGTAAAAAGTCGAACCTGTCTAACTTCAACGCGCTGTATGGTTAAAATTTATTGACTCATAGATTTGAGTACAGTTTACTTTACCATTCAGGATGTTATACTCGTATATGAACATTATTGAAAAGTAGCTCCTTCTGTCTGACAAACTTGTCAACCCTAACAGTTTGCGCCTACCCACATAATTAGGCACGCCGTCAGGCCAATTAAGTTTACATAAAGCAAACTTGGTAAACATTTTTTGCACCCTTTCAATTTTGTGAGAGTGAATTTGGAAGTATCGACTCCAAATAATGCAGCAATAGTCTAGAAGACTACGCACCAATGAGATATACAGTGATTTTAAGGTCATTGGGTCAGAAAATTCGGCGGAGTTACGACGTATGAAGCCAACCATTGAGAACGCTTTAGACACAATATGGTCTATATGCTTTATAAAAGTTAGTTTCGAATCAAAAATAAGACCTAAGTCCTTAAACAGCGTATTCCTTTCTAAAATTTTCCCATCTAATGAGTAGGCGAAATTATAAGGATTACTTAGTTCTTGCATATGAACCAACACAACACTTTTGGATATTGAGATGTAAATTGGTGACTGAGCACCAACTATGGAAATTATCTAGATCTGACTGAAGATCGAGGCAATCACTCAAATTACGTACTTTGATAAAGAGCTTCACATCATCAGCGAACATTAAACACTCTGCTTTTGCAAGAAGGTTTGGCAAATCATTGATAAATACAGGGTGGCGCAAAAGTAATCCTCCTATCAGAAAATCCTATAAATTTTGCGATTGGCCCCTAAAGTCAGTTCTGTTTTGACATTTATGTAGTAAACACATGCGAAATACACGTTAATAAACAATGTTACGCTACACTGCTCCAGAACGCGGAATATTGCTGACTATTTATTTGACCAATAATCGGTCGGGGCCAAACGGATACTGCGAATGGTGAGCGCTACAGAGCAATGATCAACGAGTTCTTTTTGCCGCAACTTGAGGAATTGGGATTGGAAAACATGTGGTTCCAACAAGACGGTGCAACAGCACACACTGCACGTGCCACAACCGATATGCTGAACATCGGAAGCTTACTTTTGCGCCACCTTGTATAAGGAATAGGAGTGGACCGCAATGCGTTCCAGAACGCGGAATATTGCTGACTATTTATTTCGGTCGGTGAAAAACGGTTACTGCGCAAAAGTAATCCTCCTATCAGAAAATGCTATAAATTTTGCGATTGGCCCCTAAAGTCAGTTCTGTTTTGACATTTGTGTAGTAAACACATGCGAAATACACGTTAATAAACAATGTTACGCTACACTGCTCCAGAACGCGGAATATTGCTGACTATTTATTTGACCAATAATCGGTCGGTGACAAACGGTTACTGCGCAAAAGTAATCCTCCTATCAGAAAATGCTATAAATTTTGCGATTGGCCCCTAAAGTCAGTTCTGTTTTGACATTTGTGTAGTAAACACATGCGAAATACACGTTAATAAACAATGTTACGCTACACTGCTCCAGAACGCGGAATATTGCTGACTATTTATTTGACCAATAATCGGTCGGGGCCAAACGGTTACTGTGAATGGTGAGCGCTACAGAGCAATGATCAACGAGTTCTTTTTGCCGCAACTTGATGAATTGGGATTGGAAAACATGTGGTTCCAACAAGACGGTGCAACAGCACACACTGCACGTGCCACAACCGATATGCTGAACATCGGAAGGTTACTTTTGCGCCACCTTGTATAAGGAATAGGAGTGGACCGCAATGCGTTCCCTGCGGTATACCTGACCATGCGTTTATTGATATAGAAGAGCTAGTGGTGCCCATTTTGACAAATAGTTTCCTTCCTGTTAAGAAACTATGAAAGAAATTTAATATTTTACCGTTGAACCCGAAAGCCCAGAGCTTGTTGATCAAAATTGCATAGTCAGCCTTATCAAAGGCTTTCGAAAAATCAGTATAAATTACGTCACCTGGGCTTGATCTTCAAGCGCAAGCTCGACTTCTTTCGAGGAAATCGTTACACTATCGATATTGCCTAAGGGCAAATGTGCAATTGTATGATACACTCTCTGAAAATAATTTGCAAACAAATTGCAAGCATCGGCAGGACTTTCAGACACCTTGTTTTCAAAGAAGAAACTAGTTGGATAGCCATTGGTTTTCCGTTTTGAATTAATGTATTGCCAAAATTTGTTAGGCTTAGATTTTAACGTAGGTTCAACTTTAGACAAATGTTGTTTGTATAAAAATAAATGAAGTTTATCAAACTCCATTCTTAAACGAGCGAAATTTTGATAATCAGAAATATGCTTCGATTTCCTATATCTCTTGTACGCTTTTGTTTTTGCGTTTTTTAATTTGCATAATATCGCGTTAAACCAAGGTGGTTTGTTCCGAACAACCAGTTTCCTGAGCGGAATGCATCTATTAATTATATCTAACATTTTATTACATAACGTGTTATAAGAAGTAGCGGGATCACTGTGTGTGTTCATGAAAGACCAATCAATTTGTTGAATACAAGTATTAACCTCATCAATATTGTAATTATAATATTCACGAAAATTTGTCACTTTTTTCGACTGCTTCTGGTATATATAAAATTTAATATCAATTTTGAGAGCGCTATGATGTACTGTTTTAATCGAGATTGGAAATAAACATTCCTCACAAGATGCATTCAATTCTGCAGAAGTAAATACTAAATCTAATATTTTGTTGGAATTATTCAAAACATGGTTAATTTGATTAAATCCATGCGATAATAGCGAACTAGTAACTAATAAATCTATTTCAGACTTCAAGTTTGACGGTAGCAATACATTATTTTCGGATATCCATTGTATATTGCTTAGGTTAAAATCGCCAAGATATATAATTTCATCCGCATGATTAGCAGTATTAGATAAAAATTCTAAATTACGCAAATGTTTTTCATAAATTTCAATATTACTATTTGGCGGGATGTAAGACACCAGTATAAACACTGAATTAAAATTTGGAAATTTTATCTTAACGCAAATTTCCTCTATTTGGATATAGCTTAAATCTAAAGTTACTGCACTACTACAGAGATCAGCTGGTATTGCAATTAGTACTCCACCGCCTCTGCTAAGACCTGATGATGAAACACAGCGATCCAGTTGGTAGACCAGGTAGAACTCATCGAAAAACTCTGACGAACATAGGTTATCATTTAGCCAAGTTTCAGTGATGGCTAATTTATCATACGAGTATTCATGTAGTGATAATGCACGACAAATATCAGCGGATTTTGTGCGCATTCCACTAACATTTTGATAGTAAATTTTGAAATCGTTAGCCTTATCACTCTGTAGTCGAGATATTAGTATATCAATCCTTAGTGGGCCCTTCTTTGCTTTTGTGAAAAAGCGAAACGGGCGTACTCTTATACCCGCTGGCCATAGCTCCGGATTTAAGAGCTTTTTATATAGTGATGGTGGAATACCTAATTTAAAATTGACTCTCTTAGGAGATTCGTCATTCTTAGCGAGTTTCACACAAGAAATAACATTATTGCTGACTTGCATATGTTTCGCTACATAGTTAGCGATATCAGCAGCATTCACTGTTGGTTTGAATGAAGAGAGATGCACCCATTTCATACGGACAGCTACATCTAACTCACCTCCCCCATTCGTTTGAACTACGATAGTTGTTTTTTTCCTAATGTTACCATTAGCTGGTAATTTAGGTGCAGGCTCAGTCGCAGAAGCAGCATTGCTAATAGAAGCAGCAACAACAGCAGAGTAAGAGAGAGAATCCCATTTCTATTACTTCGGTATCAACAGCTTTGGAATTTTGTTTGAGTTGATATATTGATATATCTTTGGCAAAAAGCAAAAAAAATTTCACTCAAGTTTGGTCGAAAATGAGATAGTAAAACCATTGTGCTCTCCGTGCTAGGATCTATAATCACATCAAGGCTTTTGCTCAAAAATTGTGGATTTTTTGGACAAAAAACTATATCTCAATTCCATACTGTTATAGCTGACATACTTACTTACATATGTATATCATAAGTATGAGTGCAAACTGTTAATAAAGAGTAGTATGCAAATAGACGGCACCGTGTTCACTTCTTAATATATGGCGACGAGTGAAGGCAGAAAAACGAAAGAAAATACGAGCGAAATTGAAAAAATTTAAATGGCTACTACATCATTTAATTTCGAACCATTTAATTCGGCAAATACAACGTGGACTCGTTGGGTGAAACGATTCGAAATAGCCATGGAGCTACTTAAATGCGAACCTAATATGAAACGCCAATATCTATTGCATTACATGGGTGCCGCTACGTACAATGTGCTGTGCGATAAATTACTACCAAAAACGCCGGAGGATAAGTCATATGCAGAAATTGTAAGTACCTTAGATGAGTACTTCGACCCTAAGCCTAATGAAATTCTGGAAAATTACCGTTTTCATTTGCGAAAACAAAAACCAGAAGAATCATGTGAACAATTTCTTGTGGCATTGCGCAAGTTATCAGTAAATTGTAATTTCGGAGCATACCTGGACACTGCACTACGTAATCAATTTGTTTTTGGGCTTACCAACCAAAAAAATACAAAGCAGACTTTTAGAGAAAAAAACACTCAAGTTGGAAGCATACGAAGTAGCGGAAAAGGGAGGAATAGAACTACATCAAAATATTCCTGAACCGGTGAACAAAATACATAGTGTTAAGAGAAGCAATACGAAGAAGAAGGTACAACGAACATCAGCACCAACGCCAGTGCAAACGTCAGCGGATGGAGACAAAAAGAAATGTTATCGCTGTGGAAGCACTGCACATCTGGCCAACGAATGCAAGCATAAAAATACAGTTTGCAATTTTTGTTCAATCAAAGGTCATTTGCGAAAGGTGTGCATGAAATAAAAAAAAGGGGTAAAAAGAATATCGAGTGACACAGCGGACAACAGTGCAAGGATGGTAGAAGAAATTTTGCACATGCATACCATAACAAAGCATGGAGAAGTAGCAAACTAAGAACAAAAAGAAGCTGCGCGTGAGAAAATCGAATTAATTTTGAATATAAATAAAATACCGATAAAGTTTGAGTTAGATACGGGAGCCCCTGTGTCAGTAATAAGCTTAGATGACGCAAAGAAATATTTCGGTAAATTAAGGGTAAAACAGAGTGATTTACAACTTTATAGCTACTGTCAAACGCAATTGGACTGTGTCGGTTATATAGAGGTTAGTGTGAAAGGCGAAAATCAAGCGCAAATTCTTAATTTGTATATCGTGCGTACGCAGCACAACCCCCTGTGGGCGAGAGTGGTTGAAGGCACTTAAACCAAAATGGCTTGATGCTTTGTCAACGGAGGTCGTAAAAAAACTGTCATGTGAGGAATCGAGTTACATGCAGAAATGGAAAGCTAAGTTTCCTAACCTATTTTTGTCAACAATAGGGCAAATTATTGGTCATAAGGCCCGTCTATTTCTGAAAAAAAACACAGTACCGAAGTTTTTGAAAGCTCGAAGGTTAGCGTTCTCGTTAACAAGTGCGGTGGAAAAAGAATTGGATGACATGGTTCAGCAAGGGATATACGAAAAAGTTGAGAAAAGTGAGTGGGCAACACCCATGGTCGTAGTGCCAAAAAGTAATGGCAAAGTTCGACTATTCGGCGATTACAAAGTAACTCTGAATCCATATTTGCTGATAGATGAACATCCATTGCCCACAATCGACGAATTGTTTAGTGCAATGTCCGGGGGCAACAAGTTTTGCAAAATTGATTTGTCCAAAGCATATTTACAACTAGAAATTCACCCGGATGATCGACACCTGTTGACACTAAACACACACAAAGGACTGCATCAGAGAACTCGGATGATGTTCGGTGTTGCGTGTGCTCCGGCTAAGTGGCAGCGCTTTATGGAAGAGCTGCTCAGCGATATTCCTGGAGTGTCGGTTTTCCTTGACGATATTAAGGTGACAGCCCCAGATGACGACGCACATGTAAGGAGACTAGAAGAGGTCTTACGGCGATTGAATGATCACAACATGCGAGTTAATTGGGACAAATCGGAATTCTTGGCAGACAATATACATTACTACGGTTATGTGATCGATCGAAAGGGTATTCGAAAAATGGAGAGCAAGATGAAGGCTATTCAAGATATGAGAAAACCGAAAAACAAAGACGAGGTGCGTTCGTCCCTAGGCCTAGTAAATTATTATGGCAGATTTATACAAAATTTTAGTACCAAAGTGTATCCCCTAAATTGTTTACTGCAAAACAATGCAAAATTTGATTTTGACGAGAAAAGTGAAAAAGCTTTCAACGAGGTAAAGCGTCAAGCACGAGCGTACTGCTGGTGGCCGCGTATGGATGGGGAAAAGGTGACATCTAACTGTTCGGCATGTCAATGTGCAAGGCCGGTATCCAAAAAAGAGCCGATACACTGCTGGATGCGACCAAAAAAGGTATTTGAACGGGTACATATCGACTTTGCGGGCAAATATTCGGTAAATATTTATCGATGCATACAGCAAGTGGCCAGAGGTACACATAATTTCAAATACTATGAAGCAGAAACTTAAAGCAGCGAATTTTACAGGGGCAACAATGCAAAGGGACTTGTCAAAGATTTTAATGGCCTATCGGCGAGCAATACACCCGCCCACGAATAAATCTCCGCCGATGTTAATGTTTGGCCGACAAATGCAAACACGACTTGACCTTCTGCTGCCTGAAAATAAAGTTGGAGCCCGTGTGGCAGTGCGGGACTACATGTCAACCAACAAATGGCAGTTCGGTAAGGTCGTGAGATCTGTGGGAGATCTGCATTATGAGGTCGAATTAGATGATAACAGAATCTGGAAGAGGCATATCGATCAACTACGAGTAGTCGGCGACGGTGTGGCTGGTCCAACAGCAAACGTTTTTGTGGAGGAAAAAGGTATAACTAATATACAACCGAACATTGATTTTAATATTTCCAACAGGGCCAGTGAGGCAATTACCAATACCGATGCACAACCAAGTGGTACAGGTACACCGAACAAAGATATCATGTCTGAAGCACAGGCACCGTCGATACATAATTCCGAAGAAGAGTCAATGCGACGTTCACAGAGAGTTCGTAAGCAACCCAAAAGGCTCCAGTACGACAAAATGTGATGGAGAGATGAATTAGCATTGGGTCTTAAATAATCAAAAATAATGAAATGTACTTAGTAATTAATTAGTTATTAGGATTTATCCATTTTACAAAATAAATATATTCAAATATGTAATTTGTAAAATAGGGTGAGGTAGATGTTATAGCTGACATACTTACTTACATATGTATATCATAAGTATGAGTGCAAACTGTTAATAAAGAGTAGTATGCAAATAGACGGCACCGTGTTCACTTCTTAATACATACATTTACACTACAATTTCAACCTTCAAAGCGCTCTACTAAAAAAAAAAAAATACTTTGGTAGTTTTCCCTTATTGTCACAGATATTAAAGTTGTTTTTGCTAGTCTTTATTGTAAAGTATTTTTCGTTTATGGATACGACTTGATATGGGGCATCTTTGCCATTGCGAACGAAAACATGAATTACGTCCATTAGCTTCGTGCTAATGCGAATGCCTTCAGAGTGCTGTGATTTTCTGTTTGGACTGGGCATATCTCCTGCATGATTTCTGAGATTTGTTTTACGAAGTCGGATTGTTTAAGTGGTGTTTGAGTTTCGTTGAAAAACTGTCCACGGAACCGCATTGTGGTGCCGTAGAAAAGTTGTGCAGCTGTTGTACCAATGACGGGTTTAAAGTAGGGCTCTTACTATTCGGTTAGTCGATTAACCGAGTTATTCGAATACATCATTAGCCGACAGCAAAAGTCGACTAGCACTATTCGAATAGTCTACTGATGACGGTTACTTGACTAACCGTCCACTTTCGACTATTCGATTAACCGAAAATTGTCGGTTAGTCGATTATAATAAACATGAACCTGTTTCGTTTTCACTTTTTAATTTTCTAGTGACATTACAATCGTTGATTACCTTGTATTGAGTTCATATTTTCGTTTTGAACTAAGTTTTTATTGACTTTAAAATAATTGGTAGTCATGACCCTATAGGTGGTAAAATAGTGCAGACACCGCACCCTGCGATATTTAAGTTCTCATAAAAGTAATAATTCTAAAATTCGTGTTGGAAGTTGTTAGTTGGGAAGGATCTTTCCGAAACGTTCAAAACTAAACGAGGTTTCAGATAGGGTGATCCCCTATCGTGCGATATCTTTAATTTGATCCTGGGGAACATAACCGCGTTGGAACAATATTTTATAAAAGCGTGCAATTGTTGACGTATGCCGACGACATTGGTATCATTGGCCTTAAAAACCGTGCACTAACTTATGCGTACTTCAAACTATTAAAAGAGGCGGAAAATTGGTTTGGTGGTGAACGAGGTCAAAACGAAGTATCTTCTGTCATAATGCAAAGAGTTAGCACATTCGCGCCCCGGCAAGCACGCCACTATTGGCAGCAATATTTTCGAAATAGTAAAGGACTTCATTTACCTGGGAACCAGCATTAACACCAACAATAATTTTAGCCCAGAAATCCGACGAAGAATCACTCTTGCAAACAAGTGATACTTCGAACTGAGTAGACAATTGAGAAGTTTTTTCTCTAAATAACACTCTATAAGACACTTCTCGTATCCGTCCTGGTTTATGGTGCAGAAACTGACAGCATCTGATGAGGTGTTCCTAGAACAGAAAGGTTCTTGGAAAGATTTACAGACCCTTACCGAGTACCGAAGAAGATTTAACGATGAGGTGTATGAGCTATATGCAGACACCGATATTCTCGAACAAATTAAAACCCAACGAATTCGTTGGCTAGGCCATGTTGTGCGAATGATTGAATATGCTCCGGCACAGAAGGTATTCTTATCGGAACCTGTCAGTTTTAACATATAAAGAGTGAGACCATCACTCCAATGGAAGGACCAAGTGGAGACCGATTTACCATTCCGTGGTGTTTCCAATTGGTTAGTTGGCAGAAAGAAGAAACGACTGCCTAGCTATCGATTTAAATCGAATAATATTCATATATCAATATGACAAGCAAATTTTTTTTTTGACGCAACATTTATTGAAAATTCGGTTAATAGTATTCCAGTTTGAACAAAAATCGAATAGTCGAAGCGAATCAAATAGTCGAGTAGTCGTTGCTAAGCGACTATTCGAATACCACAAACCGACTAATAACCGTGGAAACGGTTACAACCGACTAGTCGTTTAACCGAATATTCGACTAAGTCGACTCTTTGTAAAAGCCCTAGTTTAAAGGCGGTACGTAGTCCGAGTAGTACTAAAGGCAAACAGTTTATCCAGTCCTGCCGCTTGTGGCATGTTATCGCTGTCTTGAACGAGCGATGCTAACGCTCTATAATTCCGTTGGCTTGTGGGTGATATACTATCGGTCGTTAGTTATACTTAGTATGCGTGACACCTCGTTGAATGACTGAAACTCAAACTGCCGTCCTTGATCCGTCGTTATGCGTGCTGTTATACCAAAGTATGAAAACCAAACGTTTATGAATGATCTCGCAACGGTTTCTACGGTTATGTCTCTTAGCGGGACTACTTCCTACCATCGACAGTATTAGTGTTCGTTTGATGGTGGAAAAGGGCGGATGAGATCTATTTTTAAGTTGTAATCTACACGACAGTAGTGAATATATTGTGGGAGCGGTGAGTGGATGTGTCTGCTGACCTTTGATTGTTCGCAGCTGACGCATCATTGAACTGCTTGCCTTTGCCCACACGAGGTATGTGTTGACAAGCTTGCTGGTTGCTCGTACTCCACCATGTGATAACTGATGCATTTTGTGAATGATTTCGTGACAATGTCGACTTGGTGTGAACCTGCGTACTTCCGAAACACCACAGTAGGTTGTACTATTGAAGTTTGGCATACGAAGCTTTTTCAGCTGAAGAGTTGTACTATTGTCGTCGATCAGCTTTTTCAACTCGTCGCAACTTGATTGGCTTTCGGCGGTGCGTTCGTAGTCGGAATGTTGTCCCCATAAACCCAATGCGTGAAAGCGTGTCTGCTGTTGTAGTTTCGATGCCGGTGACATGAATGATATTTGTCATAAACTGACTTAGTCATGATTTTTGTTTGAACGCGTATATCAACGCCTTATGATCCGTACGAACCTCTGCCAACTTTAAAATCTGCATTAAGCAATGAGCAGGTGTGTGAGTACTAGTTGCTCATTTACCTGGGCTGCTGGAAAATGTGCGAACAAAAATGAGAGCTCCAATCAGAAGTCCCGTTGTGATACCACGTAAAGACACCTTTACACCTCCTCTTCGAGCCAATTTGAAGACTTAACGAAGGCCATCAAGTCCTTGATGTCATACTCCGCAATTTGGCGAATGTTATCCAGGAAAGCAACTTCCAGGCAACGCCGTCTGGCGCAGCTAAGTGCGGGGCAGTTGTAGATAAAGTGTTCCACAGTGGCTTCTTCTTTGTCATCTTTGCAGCTCCTACAGCAACGACGATAGGGGGCACCATGCCACTATGCGTGCCTCCCAAAAAGGCAATGCCCAGTTAGTATTCCTATTTACTTGGAAATATCAGCCCTTCTTACGTAGTAAATTTGTCGGGTCTCTTAGGATCACTTTTTGGTCAGGTTTGCAAGCTGCTTATCAAGTTTTCCTCTAATTATTGTTTGTTATCTTGCCAACGGTATACACAATATTTTAGACATTCTGTCTATATGTAAATCAGGTATGCTGGACTTTGTTTTTGTACATTCTTCTTTTCTATTGTTAGAAGATAGGTTTTGTACATAACCGCGTGCTCCGGTATAAATTTATTTGTGTTGTTGGTTTTATGGTCTGTTCATTTTAACATATTTTTGTAAGTTTAACGAGCTCAAGACCACTTGATAATAATTCTTAGTTAATAATTATTATTTCTGATTAGAGGAAAAATTTAAAGCAACAAACATATACAGGCTATAGTTATAGTACTATTTCGAAAACAGCCACGATTTCTCGTCAGACTAATTCTATTTCAGAGGATCTTGTGGAGAATCGAACCCACTCACTCTGATTGCAAGCACAGCTGCCTAACCCATAGGCTATGCTGCGTGTAGTTTTGCAAGCTGCTTATCAATTTTTCCTTTAATTACACTGGTCGATGGCCAAAATTTACCAGAGACGCCGTTATGAAATTCGTATGTAAAACCACCCCCTGATTTCGAAAATCGAGTTCATTTTTGATTCTATGGTACCGTTTTTGAGATATTTGCAATTTACCGTTATTCGAAAAAACCAAAAAGATGGCTCCCTTTAATTACGTATATCTCACGAACGGGTCAAGCAAAGTTTACAGAATCGCAAAGACGATAAAATTTGGTATACATGCATCATACATTGGTTTTTGCTCAACCAGATAGTTTTCGAGATATTAGCTTATCATTTCAGATTTTTTTTTTTTTTATGAAAAAATATAAAAAAAATTACTCTTTGCGAGGGCAGCATTCCAAAACCAGATAGTTTTTCTTTACGTAAGGCTTTGTTTAATTAGAAAAAAGATAAGCTATCATCGAAGAAAATCGATGCAAAACTACGTAAGTTATAAGCGATGAAATAAAAATTCCGAGGTTACGCAACTTCAATGTATGTATACGAGGTGTGTTCAAAAAGTATCGCGAATTTTGAATTTTCGCTGGTTACGTATATTCGAATGTTGGTACTCATGTCTCTCACTTATGCCGACAAGCTCGGCCATTTTGAATGTTCAGTTAATTGTTGACAGCTGCTTTGCTTGCACGTGTTTTGGATCGTCTTCGATTTTTACCTATTTTTTTACCAAAATTGCTCAATTGTGACCAAAAACAGCATCGCATGAACATTGCTAATGAGATGTTAAACTCTGTCCGCGACGACCCAAATTTGCTCCAGAGGGTCATAACTGGTGACGAATCGTGGGGTTATGGTTATGACGTGGAAACCAAAGCTCAATCATCTCAATGGAAGCTGCCGCACGAACCAAGACCGAAAAAAGCGCGCCAAGTTCGGTCGAATGTGAAAGTTTTGCTGACAGTTTTCTTCGATTGCAGGGGCGTGGTGCATCATGAGTTCTTGCCACAGGGAAGAACGGTCGATAAGGAATATTACCTGCAAGTTATGCGCAATTTGCGCGAAGCAATCCGCCAGAAACGCCCGGATTTGTGGAAGAACAAAAATTGGCTTTTGCACCACGATAACGCCCCTGCTCACGCATCGTTGCTTGTGCGCGACTTTTTGGCCAAAAACAACACACTAATGATGCCGCAGCCACTGTATTCCCTATATCTGGCCCCCTGTGACTTTTTCTTGTTCCCTAAACTGAAGAGGCCCATGAAAGGACGACGTTACGCTTCTCTTGACGAGATAAAGACGGCATCGAAGGAGGAGCTGAACAAGATACAAAAAAATTATTTTTTGAAGTGCTTCGAAGATTGGAAAAACCGTTGGCACAAGTGTATAATATCTCATGG
The DNA here is from genome assembly GCA_949987695.1 of Merzomyia westermanni. NCBI lineage: Eukaryota > Metazoa > Arthropoda > Insecta > Diptera > Tephritidae > Merzomyia > Merzomyia westermanni. Next base: position 111,746,702 of record OX465290.1, on the reverse strand, counting down.
GGATAACTTTGAAGGGGACAAAATAGATATTCATGAATAAATAAATAATTTTTGAAAAAACACAAAATTCGCGATACTTTTTGAACACACCTCGAACATACATATATTAAAGGTATAAAGTGCAAATGGGATATTATCCGGATAAACGAATAACACCATAACAATGATAATACTTTTTCTTTAAATAAATCAAATAGTACTTTTAATACTCGAATTGTTTTATGGTAGGTAGAGTTGTTGCATCGAAAGGAAGAGTGGTTGGGTTCGAAACCTGCTGTAGGCATAAACATGTATTTACGTCACTTATGGGTAAGTATGCAAGTAGATTTTCAAAATTATAAGACACAGAAAATTTTTAAATCCTACATCTAAAGCAGGTAGTATTTTCTTTTCCCGGCTTCGTATAAAAAGGAACCTTTCTGTCTAGGTAAGATTTGATTTTTTCAATGTTATTCTTGTTCCGAGTATAAATATGAGTTAATACGCCTTGATACTTCATAACATCTGCAAGGCTCGCCGGAGATAGTTCAGTTCATAAGTCAAATTTCAACACCGTGATTTATTAAAAAAAATAAAATGAGTAAAAGGACGCGCGAATTTGAGTGTATTAACGATCCAGATATGTTCTGTTTCATGTGTGGCCAATATACTATCACAAGGCGACGACGAGTGTTATGAGATCATATCAAAACTTTATACTCCAAGTATTTTGGCATTGAGCCTAAAAATGCTGAAAAACCATGGACACCGAACACTTTGTGTACATCGTGTCGAGTAGAATTAATTCAGTCGGAATCAGGACAACAAATAAAATTTGATACACCAATGATATGGAGAGAACCTACTTGCCATTCAATAGAGAGTTATATTTGTCAAACAAAAGTACTTAGCGTTGGAAGATCAAGAAGAATAACCTATGCTAGCGTACCTACAGTGACATTACCAGTACTACATTTAACGGCAGTTGCGGATCCAGTTCCATTGTCAACAGCAATATCTGAGTGGGGGAATCAAGTTGTACTGAATTTCGCATGGGAAACGAGAGAAACTGTTATGTTACTGCCTGGTACGGGAGAAGAGGAGTGGCGGGGTGGCATGGTAGTAGCCCTTGTGGTAACCGATGGTAAGGTGGGGTAATTGAGTAAGTATTGGAAATGACGTAACGACTTAGAGACGGACATGGGTCAGGATTAAGGGAACTCTACTCGGTGAGCGGAGCCATAGTAGAATTCGAAGGCTGTTCACAGCTTGTGAACAGGAGGGGAGGGACGGCTCCACCTGACTAGGACAGGTTTTCTCCCGCTTTTCTTACCTATCGCTTTCTTTCTAGCTTTATTATCCTCCCTAGGCATGAACCTAAATTTTGCTATGCAACTGTTGGGAAAGGAGTAGTGGCAAGAACCGCGCCTCAAAGCCGACGAGCCTCAGCCGGGCTACTACCATGCCTCCCCGCCACTCCTCTTCTCCCGTACCAGGCAGTAACATAACAATGGCGCCCAACGTGGGGAGCTGGAGTTCCTTATAGTGCCAGGGTTACAACAAGAGGTCTATCTGGGGATCGATTTCTGGAAAGCCTTCCAGCTTAATGTAGTCAGTAGGGGGCCCCAAATCAACTTAAAGGTTTCTGTCGTGTCAGAGCTTACGCCTGTTGATGGTGACTTGTCGTTCGAGGCGGTGCAACACGATTTGAGTCACGAAGAAACTGTAGCTTTGGATCGCGTGAAATCACAGTATCCGTCATTTGCAGTACTTGGGTTGGGTAAAACCGACGTGGAGGAGCACATCATTGAAGTGACGGATGAACACCTTCCGGTAAAGCAACGCCACTATCCGATTTCTCCAGCAATCCAAAAATTAATATTCGCTGAACTGGACAGGATGCTGGAGCTGGGCGTCATAGAAGAAAGCAACAGTTGTTGGAATTCCCCAGTGTCATTGTATATCAAAGGAACAGAGAATCGCTTATGTTTGGACGCCCGGAAGTTAAATGAACGCACCATCAAAGACGCATACCCATTACCACATATAAATGGTATTCTAAGTCGGCTTCAGAATACCAGGTACATATCTGCCATAGATTTAAAGGACGCGATTTGGCAGATACCACTAGAGCGAAAGTCCAGGGAGAAAACTGTTTTCACTGTACCTGGAAGACCTCTGTACCATTTCACAGTCATGCCGTTTGGACTGTGCAACGCGGCGCAGCGAATGTGTCGATTAATGGACAGGGTCATTCCAGCTTCTCTTCGTGAATCCGTGTTTGTTTATTTGGATGATTTACTTGTTTGTTCGGAAGATTTTTCGTCCCATTTAGATTTGTTGTCCCGTGTAGCAAAATGTCTTCGTGATGACAAATTAACAATAAACGTTGAAAAGAGCAAATTTTGCTTTAAAGAAGTACGTTATTTAGGGTATGTTGTAGGAGACGGATGTATCCGTACAGATTTAAATAAGGTAGCAGCAGTGCGCGAATTTCCCGAACCCCGAAGCAACTTAGACGGTTCCTAGGGATGTCAGGCTGGTATCGTAGATACATACAGGACTACGCGACAATTGCAGCACCACTGCACGACTGCCTCACGAAAGACAAGATAAAAGCTTTTAAAATGACGGACGAAGCTATGCGAGCATTTAATTGCTTGAAACAAAGATTGATTTCGGCACCGGTGTTAGTACATCCGTACCCAAATGTAGTGCCGGATGCTTTATCCAGGGTCGACATGAATGAGCTGCTAGTAAGTGATAGAGTATTAGATATCGATGTCAATTCACCATCCTTTAAATCGACAGAATATCAAGAACTTATCAACACGGTGACATCGAACCAAGACAAATTACCTGAACTATGCATATCTGACGGGTATGTTTATAGACGGACGCAATTTGACAAGGGGGAGGGGCTTCAAGGAGATCATGCTTGGAAACTCTGGGTACCGACTGAACCATGGGGGTATACATAAAACCCTAGCGCGTATACGTGAAAGGTATTACTGGCCAGGACTTGTGGCAGACGTACAAAATTATGTTAAAAGTTGGGATATTTGCAAAGGTAATAAAACCCAAAATGCTTACCACAAACCGTTGATGGGAAGGCAACATATCACTGAACGCCCTTTTCAACGTTTATTTATAGATTTTATGGGTCCATACCCGCGTACTTGTGATGGCAATGTCTATGTGTTCGTGTGTCTAGATCATTTTTCTAAGTTTGTGTTTTTAAAACCAATGCGTAGGGCCACCTCAGCAGAAGTAGTGAAGTTTCTAGAAAAGGACGTTTTTCATATATTTGGAGTGCCAGAGTATGTGCACTCTGACAATGGCAAACAATTTGTGTCGGAAATGTTCACATCATTTTTAGCAAAATAAGGTACGACGCATATAAGGACCGCCTTCTACTCGCCACAGGGTAATGCGGCAGAAAGGGTCAATCGATCGATTTTACAAATAGTTAGATCATATGTAGGGGAAAATCAAAAGAATTGGGACAAACACATCAGCGATGCAGCATTTGCTTTAAGAAGTGTGATCCATTCGGCAATTAACACGTCTCCGTATTTCGCCTTGTTTGGTCTGCCAATGGTGCAACATGGAGCATCTTACGAATTATATAGGAAATTAGGGGCAGTCAAGGATGTAGACTGTGAGGTAGATGTGACGTCCGACAAACTTCAGGCAATTCGAAACAGTATAATTAAAGAGCTGAGGTTGGCACACGAGCGAAGTAAGAAAGTTTATAATACTAGAAGTAGGGATGTGACGTTTAAAATAGGACAAGTGGTATACCGCCGAAATTTTAAACAAAGTTCACAAATAGATAATTATAATGCGAAACTTGCCCCAAAACCGGTAAAATGCATAGTATTGAAAGTAATAGGTAACTCTATGTATGAACTCGGCGATGTTAGTGGAAACAGAATCGGGGTATACCATGCTAAGGTCATATTTGTGGCATGATGTTAGTAAATGTTGCATGTTACATGTTATTTATTACCCACCTTGTACCTGAAAACTTGACCTTTAAAAATTTACTTACTTTTTATTTATGAGATTATTTATTTAATTAGTTTTGGTTTGTTTTTACCTACTAATGTAATTATACACTTTCGGCTTGACCTACTAACATATTTATTTATACACTTGCAACTTGACATATTAATCCCTTTATACACTTGTACATTTATAACTTGACTATTTTTTTTAATCTGTGATATAGTTTTAGAGTAACCTGTGATATAAAGCTAAGAGGCTCATCTGTGATACCCTAGGTTAGTTTTTGCTTAAAACCCCAGTGATATTAGGTTTAGATTTTTTTTTCACATAATTTTTTGTGTCCTAGTAAAGTTATGTTAGAGTAGTACATGTTGTAGAAAAAGAAAAGAGAGATTAGGCAAGAAGCGAACTAGAAGCCCGGCATTAGATCGTGGGTCGAGGCCACACGTTAGCCCTGGACTTACAAACCAACCCAAGGCTGCGTTGTGAATCTCTTTTACGCACACGCTCCATGATGCAGGCACCATCGGCGGATGCGAGCGTGTAACGACAGCCTTTGAGGATTTCGCTGACTACGCGCAAGCGGGTATATGAACAGATGCGCAAGCAACCGCTAACCAAATCTGCTTCTCCACTTTTACGATATTTAGCAAAGTGGATGTTTGATTGTGTGAGTGGATTAAACTGTTGCTTGCACGTATGTGTATACGTGCCGCGAAAGGGTCGATCGCGGATTGGTTTGACCAAGGCAGGCAGGCTATCCGTGCCTTACGGTGACATAGATGCCGCAAGGCAAATGGGGGATAAAAAGGGATTCCGCTGATCAACTGGAATTAAAATCGAAAAGTCGCGGTCTTGTGTGCAGTGCCAAAATTTTTAAAGTGAAGAGTTTTTCTTTAAACTGCGTTTTCATCACCATAAAGTGTTGGTGCGCGAAGTGAATATTTTTATGAAGTGCGGTTTCACGCGAAAGTTAACGCGAGCGGAAAAAAATAAGGAAAATTAATATAGCGAAGTGATGAATGAGGGAATCCTCCCTAGGAAAACCACCAGCGCAAGGAGAGCAGTCACTAAAGGGCGAGTAAGATCCCCTCCAAGCAGCAACAAATTTTACTGGTAAGTGTACTTTAGTGCATATATGTATGCGAATGCATATATGAGGTGCGAATTTTTAAGTTAAAAGTTTTCATTTGCCAATTTAAATAAGTTCTGAATTCTAGGTTTGAAAGTTAAGTTTAATTAAAGTCCATTTTTTTTTTATTGTTGAATTTTCTTTTTGTAAATACCGGTGTTTGATTTTTCTATAACTTAGAATCATACAATTATTAGTTTTTAAAAGTAGTTCATTTGTCTCTAAATCCACAGAGTTATAGGTAAATTCGCCAGGAATGTATCGTAGATTTGCATACATGCATTTATACGTATGTATGTACAAGGTGGCGCAAAAGTAATCCTCCTATCAGAAAATGCTATAAATTTTGCGATTGGCCCCTAAAGTCAGTTCTGTTTTGACATTTGTGTAGTAAACACATGCGAAATACGCGTTAATAAACAATGTTACGCTACACTGCTCCAGAACGCGGAATATTGCTGACTATTTATTTGACCAATAATCGGTCGGTGAAAAACGGTTACTGCGCAAAAGTAATCCTCCTATCAGAAAATGCTATAAATTTTGCGATTGGCCCCTAAAGTCAGTTCTGTTTTGACATTTGTGTAGTAAACACATGCGAAATACACGTTAATAAACAACGTTACGCTACACTGCTCCAGAACGAGGAATATTGCTGACTATTTATTTGACCAATAATCGGTCGGGGCCAAACGGTTACTGTGAATGGTGAGCGCTACAGAGCAATGATCAACGAGTTCTTTTTGCCGCAACTTGTGCCACATGTGGTTCCAACAAGACGGTGCAACAGCACACACTGCACGTGCCACAACCGATATGCTGAACATCGGAAGCTTACTTTTGCGCCACCTTGTATGTATGTAGGCAAAGGGGTATTAGGCGCGCCGAAGAAAGAAAAAAAATATAATAATTATCCAAATGCGGTTTTTGTTAATTTATGGTTTTAGAAAAAGAAAAAATATATATAGCTATCTATTAAATAAAGTATCAAAATTTACTTAAATGTATCTTCGTACCTTTCAGCTTACGAAGGCAGCCGAAGGCCGCGACATATTTTGGGAATTGCACAATTTTATTTGGCAGAAGAAAAAGAACGAGACACGAACAACAACAATTAACACCAACAACCCGCAGGCGCACACCAATCACAAACAAAAGGAAGCATCTACTTGGCCTAAAACCCTAAACAGGGCCTATATTGGCCAAAACGTCTACACAGGTTCGCGCCAGAATCGACCAACAACACACACACAAACACGCACCCATAAAACAGCCATAAATTCACCTGCACAACAAGCTACATTCGAGCCACAACACTGAACCGAAACCACGCAACATAATACATTTTTCACAACACCAACGAAAGGTAGCACAACATTTTTTTTGCACACTCCCACTACGACCAAGTTTTGCCAACGGGTTGCATGGGCTGCCTCAGCAACATCTTCGCCACGCAACATCGGCCTTCGTCAACTTGTTGCTTAATATTTAGTGGCGCAACCACCCACGCAGCTAGCAACTCTATGAGAGCACAGCGACATTGGTCACACTCACCAACAATAGTGCTCTAAACACATAAACTCACCACACCACTAACACGATCACAGCAATATTGAAGAGCGAGAGAAGCTAAGCGCGACTCACTGGGAGCGCGCCCACCAACGTAAATAATTATTTTCACCACCACGGAGATATAATGATAAGTCATTAGGGTGTACAACAATTCTAATTGTTTTGAAAAGGAAAAATTTTTATGGATTTTAATTTGGAATTTTGAATTTTCATGAAACTTGTTGATTTCTTTATTATTAGTTTTATAGTTTAGCTCATATACCTCGGTTTTATTTTTACTTCTGATTTTCCTTACCCTAATTGCGAATTTCGTATTTATTTCTGGCGATTTTCACACGAATTTTGGGCATTCGTACCCAGCTTTGCGCAGGCATAAGCAGATACTGCCGTAAAAAAGTAGCGAAAAACGACAAACCAAAACAAAGTATACAAAAAAGTCAGGTGTTATTTGCTTCGTCTCTTTATGCCAACATTCATCACAACGACGATTGGTACGAGGTGTGTTCAAAGCGTATCGCGAATTTTGAATTTTCGCTGGTTACGTATATTCGAATTTTTTGTGGCGTTATGTTGGTACTCATGTCTCTCACTTATGCCGACAAGCTCGGCCATTTTGAATGTTCAGTTAATTGTTGACAGCTGCTTTGCTTGCACGTGTTTTGGATCGTCTTCGATTTTTACCTATTCAAAAAAATGGATCAAAGAACCTGTATCAAATTTTGTGTGAAAAACGAAATTAAGTGCGCGGATGCATTCCGAATGTTGACTGTGGTACAAAATGTTCTCAGAAGGCCGAGAAGATGTGCAAAGAAGAACAAAAATTGGCTTTTGCACCACGATAACGCCCCTGCTCACGCATCGTTGCTTCTGCGCGACTTTTTGGCCAAAAACAACACACTAATGATGCCGCAGCCACCGTATTCCCCAGATCTGGCCCCCTGTGACTTTTTCTTGTTCCCTAAACTGAAGAGGCCCATGAAAGGACGACGCTACGCTTCTCTTGACGAGATAAAGACGGCATCGAAGGAGGAGCTGAACAAGATACAAAAAAATGATTTTTTGAAGTGCTTCGAAGATTGGGAAAACCGTTGGCACAAGTGTATAATATCTCATGGGGATTACTTTGAAGGGGACAGATATTCATGAATAAACAAATAATTTTTGAAAAAACACAAAATTCGCGATACTTTTTGAACACACCTCGTATGGGCATTAAACACTCACAAAAACTTAGTCTCAAACAATATTTTTTTTTAAATTTGCAATCTTGATTTTTATTTTTGAATTTTTTGTCTAAATTTTTTGTTGTAAACTCATAAGTATCACTTTTAATATTCACTTTCGGCACTTGTCAAAAACTTGCTTTTGCAAATATTTTTTTTTATTTTTCTGATTTTTTTTTAACTCAAGGAATTAGTCCTAATTACAACTTGGTTTTGTTTTCGCGAATTTTTTTATTTCGATTTTTTTACGTGTGCATAAAAGTTATGCACATGCATTGAACTGATACGCGAAACTAACATCAAAAGACAATTTGTCCTAGGATTAGTCAAGATTACGGTCACGAGGCCAAAGCCCTATAACAGGACAAAAAATCTTTTGTTCTACATATGTTGTTTTTCCTTATTTTACTTTCAGCTCTGCACATCGATTTGGTACCATTTCGGAGTTCTGAGCGAGGTAAGTTTTGCATAATAGAAAAGAAGCCATATGCACACACACATTAACGCACGTATATTTGTGAATTAAAAATCTCAGAGTAAATTATCGCACACCCAAGCGTACATATATACATGTGTTTAGACGTATGTTTGTGCACGAATAGCTAGATAGTCAGTAGGCCTTATCTAAAAATTTGAATTTAAAATACGCGAAGAAAAAAAACCTTTTAATTATATAAAATTAGGATAAATATTTATAGGTTAGATATGATAATTGGATTGAATATATATAGTATTAATTGAATAGAAAGAATAAGTGGATACAATTCGTACTGGGTAGGTTGGGAATATATTGTAAGGAAATATTTTGTATTAATAAATTGTAAGCTGAGATTTAAAGCTGTGTCACAATAATTTATTTACGTGTATGGGCTGAAATTCTGATTTCGGTAAGATATAGGTAAATCATGTCAGGCTAAAGGCTTCAAGTTGTTGGTGCAGGTGTTGCCCTTGTGGTAACCGATGGTAAGGTGGGGTAATTGAGTAAGTATTGGAAATGACGTAACGACTTAGAGACAGACATGGGTCAGGATTAAGGGAACTCTACTCGGTGAGCGGAGCCATAGTAGAGTTCGAAGGCTGTTCACAGCTTGTGAACAGGAGGGGAGGGACGGCTCCACCTGACTAGGACAGGTTTTCTCCCGCTTTTCTTACCTATCGCTTTCTTTCTAGCTTTATTATCCTCCCTAGGCATAAACCTAAATTTTGCTATGCAACTGTTGGGAAAGGAGAAGTTCTGTCACAAGCACAACTTAATGATTGGATAAGAGATTTGGAACTATCCAAGGAAAAGGCCGAGATCCACACTTCTCGTATGCAGCAATTTAAATTTGTGTCATCCGATGTTAAGGTGATATATTGTAGAACTCGTCACGAGCCATTTTCCAAACACTATACCAAGAAAGACAGTATACTCGTATGCTACTGCAACGACATTCCTGGTTTATTGAAAGAGTTTGGTCAAACATATGATTCAAAAGAGTGGCGATTGTTCATAGACAGCAATAAACTGAGTTTGAAGGCTGTATTATTGCATATTGGTAACAAAATGCTTTCTATCCTGATCGCACATGTAAGTTTAACGAGCTCAAAACCAGTTGATAATAATTCTTAGTTAATTATTATTATTTTTGATTAGAGGAAAAATTGAAAGCAACAAACATATAGAGGCTATAGTTATAGTACTATTTCGAAAACAGCCAAGACTTCTCGTCAGACTAATTCGTATAGTTTTTGCTATTTCAGAGGATCTTGTGGAGAATCGAACCCACTCACTCTGATTTCAAGCGCAGCTGCCTGACCCATAGGCCATGCTGCGTGTAGTTTTGCAAGCTGCTTATCAAGTTTTCCTCTAATTATTGTTTGTTATCTTGCCAACGGTATACACAATATTTTAGGCATTCTGTCTATATGTAAATCATGTATGCTGGACCTTGTTTTTGTACATTCTTCTTTTCTATTTTTAGAAGATAGTTATTGTACATAACCGCGTGCTCCGGTATAAATTTATTTTTGTTGTTGGTTTTATGGTCTGTTCATTTTTACATATTTTTGTAAGTTTAACGAACTCAAGACCAGTTGATAAGAATTCTTAGTTAATTATTATTTTTGATTAGAGAAAAAATTGAAAGCAACAAACATATACAGGCTATAGTTATAGTACTATTTCGAAAACAGCCACGATTTCTCGTCAGACTAATTCGTATAGTTTTTGCTATTTCAGAGTATCTTGTGGAGAATCGAACCCACTCACTCTGATTTCAAGCGCAGCTGCCTGACCCATAGGCTATGCTGCGTGTAGTTTTGCAAGCTGCTTATTAAGTTTTCCTCTAATTATTGTTTGTTATCTTGCCAACGGTATACACAATATTTTAGGCATTCTGTCTATATGTAAATCATGTATGCTGGACCTTGTTTTTGTACATTCTTCTTTTCTATTTTTAGAAGATAGTTATTGTACATAACCGCGTGCTCCGGTATAAATTTATTTTTGTTGTTGGTTTTATGGTCTGTTCATTTTTACATATTTTTGTAAGTTTAACGAGCTCAAGACCAGTTGATAAGAATTCTTAGTTAATTATTACTATTTTTGATTAGAGGAAAATTTTTGAAAGCAACAAACATATACAAGCTATAGTTATAGTACTATTTCGAAAACAGCCACGATTTCTCGTCAGACTAATTCGTATCGTTTTTGCTATTTCGGAGGATCTTGTGGAGAATCGAGCCCACTCACTCTGATTGCAAGCGCAGCTGCCTAACCCATAGGCTATGCTGCGTGTAGTTTTGCAAGCTGCTTATCAATTTTTCCTCTAATTGTTGTTTGTTATCTTGCCAACAGTATACACAATATTTTAGACATTCTGTCTATATGTAAATCATGTATGCTGGACTTTGTTTTTGTACATTCTTCTTTTCTATTGTTAGAAGATAGTTATTGTACATAACCGCGTGCTCCGGTATAAATTTATTTTTGTTGTTGGTTTTACGGTCTGTTCATTTTTACATACTTTTGTAAGTTTAACGAGCTCAAGACCAGTTGAGAAGAATTCTTAGTTAATTATTACTATTTTTGATTAGAGGAAAAATTTTGAAAGCAACAAACATGCGAGTATACAGGCTATAGTTATAGTACTATTTCGAAAACAGCCACGATTTCTCGTCAGACTAATTCGTATAGTTTTTGCTATTTCAGAGGATCTTGTGGAGAATCACTATGATTGCAAGCGCAGCTGCCTAACCCATAGGCTATGCTGCGTGAAGTTTTGCAAGCTGCTTATCAATTTTTCCTCTAATTGTTGTTTGTTATCTTGCCAACGGTATACACAATATTTTAGACATTCTGTCTATATGTAAATCATGTATGCTGGACTTTGTTTTTGTACATTCTTCTTTTCTACTGTTAGATAGATAGTTATTGTACATAACCGCGTGCTCCGGTATAAATTTATTTTTGTTGTTGGTTTTATGGTCTGTTCATTTTTACATATTTTTGTAAGTTTAACTAGCTCAAGACCAGTTGATAAGAATTCTTAGTTAATTATTATTATTTTTGATTAGAGAAAAAATTGAAAGCAACAAACATATACAGGCTATAGTTATAGTACTATTTCGAAAACAGCCACGATTTCTCGTCAGACTAATTCGGATAGGTTTTTGCTATTTCAGAGGATCGTGTGGAGAATGGAAACCACTCACTCTGATTGCAAGCGCAGCTGCCTAATCCATAGGCTATGCTGCGTGTAGTTTTGCAAGCTGCTTATCAAGTTTTCCTCTAATTATTGTTTGTTATCTTGCCAACGGTATACACAATATTTTAGACATTCTGTCTATATGTAAATCATGTATGCTGGATTTTGTTTTTGTACATTCTTCTTTTCTATTGTTAGAAGATAGTTATTGTACATAACCGCGTGCTCCGCTATAAATTTATTTTTGTTATTGGCTTTATGGTCGTTCATTTTTACATATTTTTGTAAGTTTAACGAGCTCAATACTAGTTGATAATAATTCTTAGTTAATTATTACTATTTTTGATTAGAGGAAAAATTTTGAAAACAACAAACATATACAGGCTATAGTTATAGTACTATTTCGAAAACAGCCATGATTTCTCGTCAGACTAATTCTATTTCAGAGGATCTTGTGGAGGATCGAACCCACTCACTCTGATTGCAAGCGCAGCTGCCTAACCCATAGGCTATGCTGCGTGTAGTTTTGCAAGCTGCTTATCAAGTTTTCCTCTAATTATTGTTTGTTATCTTGCCAACGGTATACACAATATTTTAGGCATTCTGTCTATATGTAAATCATGTATGCTGGACCTTGTTTTTGTACATTCTTCTTTTCTATTTTTAGAAGATAGTTATTGTACATAACCGCGTGCTCCGGTATAAATTTATTTTTGTTGTTGGTTTGATGGTCCCTTCATTTTTACATATTTTTGTAAGTTTAACGAGCTCAAAACCAGTTGATAATAATTCTTAGTTAATTATTATTATTTTTGATTAGAGGAAAAACTGAAAGCAACAAACATATAGAGACTTTAGTTATAGTACTATTTCGAAAACAGCCAAGACTTCTCGTCAGACTAGTTCGTATAGTTTTTGCTATTTCAGAGGATCTTGTGGAGAATCGAACCCACTCACTCTGATTTCAAGCGCAGCTGCCTGACCCATAGGCTATGCTGCGTGTAGTTTTGCAAGCTGCTTATCAAGTTTTCCTCTAATTATTGTTTGTTATCTTGCCAACGGTATACACAATATTTTAGGCATTCTGTCTATATGTAAATCATGTATGCTGGACCTTGTTTTTGTACATTCTTCTTTTCTATTTTTAGAAGATAGTTATTGTACATAACAGCGTGCTCCGGTATAAATTTATTTTTGTTGTTGGTTTTATGGTCTGTTCATTTTTACATATTTTTGTAAGTTTAACGAGCTCAAGACCAGTTGATAAGAATTCTTAGTTAATTATTATTATTTTTGATTAGAGAAAAAATTGAAAGCAACAAACATATACAGGCTATAGTTATAGTACTATTTCGAAAACAGCCACGATTTCTCTTCAGACTAATTCGTATAGTTTTTGCTATTTCAGAGGATCTTGTGGAGAATCACTCTGATTGCAAGCGCAGCTGCCTAACCCATAGGCCATGCTGCGTGTAGTTTTGCAAGCTGCTTATCAAGTTTTCCTCTAATTATTGTTTGTTATCTTGCCAACGGTATACACATAATTTTAGACATTCTGTCTATATGTAAATCATGTATGCTGGACCTTGTTTTTGTACATTCTTCTTTTCTATTTTTAGAAGATAGTTATTGTACATAACCGCGTGCTCCGGTATAAATTTATTTTTGTTGTTGGTTTTATGGTCTGTTCATTTTTACATATTTTTGTAAGTTTAACGACCTCAAGACCAGTTGATAAGAACTCTTAGTTAATTATTATTATTTTTGATTAGAGAAAAAATTGAAAGCAACAAACATATACAGGCTATAGTTATAGTACTATTTCGAAAACAGCCACGATTTCTCGTCAGACTAATTCGTATAGTTTTTGCTATTTCAGAGGATCTTGTGGAGAATCGAACCCACTCACTCTAATTTCAAGCGCAGCTGCCTGACCCATAGGCTATGCTGCGTGTAGTTTTGCAAGCTGCTTATCAAGTTTTCCTCTAATTATTGTTTGTTATCTTGCCAACGGTATACACAATATTTTAGGCATTCTGTCTATATGTAAATCATGTATGCTGGACCTTGTTTTTGTACATTCTTCTTTTCTATTTTTAGAAGATAGTTATTGTACATAACCGCGTGCTCCGGGATAAATTTATTTTTGTTGTTGGTTGTATGGTCTGTTCATTTTTACATATTTTTGTAAGTTTAACGAGCTCAAGACCAGTTGATAAGAATTCTTAGTTAATTATTATTATTTTTGATTAGAGAAAAAATTGAAAGCAACAAACATATACAGGCTATAGTTATAGTACTATTTCGAAAACAGCCACGATTTCTCGTCAGACTAATTCGTATAGTTTTTGCTATTTCAGAGGATCTTGTGGAGAATCGAACCCACTCACTCTGATTTCAAGCGCAGCTGCCTCACCCATAGGCTATGCTGCGTGTAGTTTTGCAAGCTGCTTATCAAGTTTTCCTCTAATTATTGTTTGTTATCTTGCCAACGGTATACACAATATTTTAGGCATTCTGTGTATATCTAAATCATGTATGCTGGACCTTGTTTTTGTACATTCTTCTTTTATATTTTTAGAAGATAGTTATTGTACATAACCGCGTGCTCCGGTATAAATTTATTTTTGTTGTTGGTTTTATGGTCTGTTCATTTTTACATATTTTTGTAATTTTAACTAGCTCAAGACCAGTTGATAAGAATTCTTAGTTAATTATTATTATTTTTGATTAGAGAAAAAATTGAAAGCAACAAACATATACAGGCCATAGTTATAGTACTATTTCGAAAACAGCCACGATTTCTCGTCAGACTAATTCGTATAGTTTTTGCTATTTCAGAGGATCTTGTGGAGAATCGAACCCACTCACTCTGATTTCAAGCGCAGCTGCCTGACCCATAGGCTATGCTGCGTGTAGTTTTGCAAGCTGCTTATCAAGTTTTCCTCTAATTATTGTTTGTTATCTTGCCAACGGTATACACAATATTTTAGGCATTCTGTCTATATGTAAATCATGTATGCTGGACCTTGTTTTTGTACATTCTTCTTTTCTATTTTTAGAAGATAGTTATTGTACATAACCGCGTGCTCCGGTATAAATTTATTTTTGTTGTTGGTTTTATGGTCTGTTCATTTTTACATATTTTTGTAAGTTTAACGAGCTCAAGACCAGTTGATAAGAATTCTTAGTTAATTATTATTATTTTTGATTAGAGAAAAAATTGAAAGCAACAAACATATACAGGCTATAGTTATAGTACTATTTCGAAAACAGCCACGATTTCTCGTCAGACTAATTCGTATAGTTTTTGCTATTTCAGAGGATCTTGTGGAGAATGGAGACCACTCACTCTGATTGCAAGCGCAGCTGCCTAACCCATAGGCTATGCTGCGTGTAGTTTTGCAAGCTGCTTATCAATTTTTCCTCTAATTGTTGCTTGTTATCTTGCCAACGGTATACACAATATTTAAACATTCTGTCTATATGTTAATCATGTATGCTGGACTTTGTTTTTGTACATTCTTCTTTTCTATTTTTAGAAGATAGTTATTGTACATAACCGCGTGCTCCGGTATAAATTTATTTTTGTTGTTGGTTTTATGGTCTGTTCATTTTTACATATTTTTGTAAGTTTAACGAGCTCAAGACCAGTTGATAATAATTCTTAGTTAATTATTACTATTTTTGATTAGAGGAAAAATTTTGAAAGCAACAAACATATACAGGCTATAGTTATAGTACTATTTCGAAAACAGCCACGATTTCTCGTCAGACTAATTCGTATAGTTTTTGCTATTTCGGAGGATCTTGTGGAGAATCCAGCCCACTCACTCTGATTGCAAGCGCAGCTGCCTAACCCACAGGCTATGCTGCGTGTAGTTTTGCAAGCTGCTTATCAATTTTTCCTCTAATTATTGTTTGTTATCTTGCCAACAGTATACACAACATTTTAGACATTCTGTCTATATGTAAATCATGTATGCTGGACTTTGTTTTTGTACATCCTTCTTTTCTATTGTTAGAAGATAGTTATTGTACATAACCGCGTGCTCCGGTTGATAATAATTCTTAGTTAATTATTACTATTTTTGATTAGAGGAAAAATTTTGAAAGCAACAAACATACGAGTATACAGGCTATAGTTATAGTACTATTTCGAAAACAGCCACGATTTCTCGTCAGACTAATTCGTATAGTTTTTGCTATTTCAGAGGATCTTGTGGAGAATCACTCTGATTGCAAGCGCAGCTGCCTAACCCATAGGCTATGCTGCGTGAAGTTTTGCAAGCTGCTTATCAATTTTTCCTCTAATTGTTGTTTGTTATCTTGCCAACGGTATACACAATATTTTAGACATTCTGTCTATATGTAAATCATGTATGCTGGACTTTGTTTTTGTACATCCTTCTTTTCTATTGTTAGAAGATAGTTATTGTACATAACCGCGTGCTCCGGTTGATAATAATTCTTAGTTAATTATTACTATTTTTGATTAGAGGAAAAATTTTGAAAGCAACAAACATACGAGTATACAGGCTATAGTTATAGTACTATTTCGAAAACAGCCACGATTTCTCGTCAGACTAATTCGTATAGTTTTTGCTATTTCAGAGGATCTTGTGGAGAATCACTCTGATTGCAAGCGCAGCTGCCTAACCCATAGGCTATGCTGCGTGAAGTTTTGCAAGCTGCTTATCAATTTTTCCTCTAATTGTTGCTTGTTATCTTGCCAACGGTATACACAATATTTAAACATTCTGTCTATATGTTAATCATGTATGCTGGACCTTGTTTTTGTACATTCTTCTTTTCTATTTTTAGAAGATAGTTATTGTACATAACCGCGTGCTCCGGGATAAATTTATTTTTGTTGTTGGTTGTATGGTCTGTTCATTTTTACATATTTTTGTAAGTTTAACGAGCTCAAGACCAGTTGATAAGAATTCTTAGTTAATTATTTTTATTTTTGATTAGAGAAAAAATTGAAAGCAACAAACATATACAGGCTATAGTTATAGTACTATTTCGAAAACAGCCACGATTTCTCGTCAGACTAATTCGTATAGTTTTTGCTATTTCGGAGGATCTTGTGGAGAATCCAGCCCACTCACTCTGATTGCAAGCGCAGCTGCCTAACCCACAGGCTATGCTGCGTGTAGTTTTGCAAGCTGCTTATCAATTTTTCCTCTAATTGTTGTTTGTTATCTTGCCAACAGTATACACAATATTTTAGACATTCTGTCTATATGTAAATCATGTATGCTGGACTTTGTTTTTGTACATCCTTCTTTTCTATTGTTAGAAGATAGTTATTGTACATAACCGCGTGCTCCGGTTGATAATAATTCTTAGTTAATTATTACTATTTTTGATTAGAGGAAAAATTTTGAAAGCAACAAACATACGAGTATACAGGCTATAGTTATAGTACTATTTCGAAAACAGCCACGATTTCTCGTCAGACTAATTCGTATAGTTTTTGCTATTTCAGAGGATCTTGTGGAGAATCACTCTGATTGCAAGCGCAGCTGCCTAACCCATAGGCTATGCTGCGTGAAGTTTTGCAAGCTGCTTATCAATTTTTCCTCTAATTGTTGCTTGTTATCTTGCCAACGGTATACACAATATTTAAACATTCTGTCTATATGTTAATCATGTATGCTGGACTTTGTTTTTGTACATTCTTCTTTTCTATTTTTAGAAGATAGTTATTGTACATAACCGCGTGCTCCGGTATAAATTTATTTTTGTTGTTGGTTTTATGGTCTGTTCATTTTTACATATTTTTGTAAGTTTAACGAGCTCAAGACCAGTTGATAATAATTCTTAGTTAATTATTACTATTTTTGATTAGAGGAAAAATTTTGAAAGCAACAAACATATACAGGCTATAGTTATAGTACTATTTCGAAAACAGCCACGATTTCTCGTCAGACTAATTCGTATAGTTTTTGCTATTTCGGAGGATCTTGTGGAGAATCCAGCCCACTCACTCTGATTGCAAGCGCAGCTGCCTAACCCACAGGCTATGCTGCGTGTAGTTTTGCAAGCTGCTTATCAATTTTTCCTCTAATTGTTGTTTGTTATCTTGCCAACAGTATACACAATATTTTAGACATTCTGTCTATATGTAAATCATGTATGCTGGACTTTGTTTTTGTACATCCTTCTTTTCTATTGTTAGAAGATAGTTATTGTACATAACCGCGTGCTCCGGTTGATAATAATTCTTAGTTAATTATTACTATTTTTGATTAGAGGAAAAATTTTGAAAGCAACAAACATACGAGTATACAGGCTATAGTTATAGTACTATTTCGAAAACAGCCACGATTTCTCGTCAGACTAATTCGTATAGTTTTTGCTATTTCAGAGGATCTTGTGGAGAATCACTCTGATTGCAAGCGCAGCTGCCTAACCCATAGGCTATGCTGCGTGAAGTTTTGCAAGCTGCTTATCAATTTTTCCTCTAATTGTTGTTTGTTATCTTGCCAACGGTATACACAATATTTTAGACATTCTGTTTATATGTAAATCATGTATGCTGGACTTTGTTTTTGTACATTCTTCTTTTCTATTTTTAGAAGATAGTTATTGTACATAACCGCGTGCTCCGGTATAAATTTATTTTTGTTGTTGGTTTTATGGTCCCTTCATTTTTACATATTTTTGTAAGTTTAACGAGCTCAATACCAGTTGATAATAATTCTTAGTTAATTATTATTATTTTTGATTAGAGGAAAATTGAAAGCAACAAACATATATAGTACTTCATTTATAGTACTATTTCGAAAACAGCCACGACTTCTCGTCAGACTAATTCGTATAGTTTTTGCTATTTCAGAGGATCTTGTGGAGGATCGAAC
The DNA here is from genome assembly GCA_949987695.1 of Merzomyia westermanni. Lineage (NCBI taxonomy): Eukaryota > Metazoa > Arthropoda > Insecta > Diptera > Tephritidae > Merzomyia > Merzomyia westermanni. Next base: position 111,728,227 of record OX465290.1, on the reverse strand, counting down.
CCACTTACTCTGATTGCAAGCGCAGCTGCCTAACCCATAGGCTATGGTGCCTGTAGTTTTGCAAGCTGCTTATCAATTTTTCCTCTAATTGTTGTTTGTTATCTTGCCAACGGTATACACAATATTTTAGACATTCTGTCTATATGTAAAGCATGTATGCTGGACTTTGTTTTTGTACATTCTTCTTTTCTATTGTTAGAAGATAGTTATTGTACATAACCGCGAGCTCCGGTATAAATTCATTTTTGTTGTTGGTTTTACGGTCTGTTCATTTTTACATATTTTTGTAAGTTTAACGAGCTCAAGAACAGTTGATAATAATTCTTAGTTAATTATTATTATTTTTGATTAGAGGAAAAATTTAAAGCAACAAACATATACAGGCTATAGTTATAGTACTATTTCGAAAACAGCCACGATTTCTCGTCAGAGTAATTCGAATATTTTTGCTATTTCAGAGGATACTTTTATAAATATATTTTCGGAAATACATACCGTCACTATTTCAATGAACAGTTTTTTTATATATCTGTGTGTTTTTTAATGTCTTCTCACTTTGTCCGTTTCGTTTGCATAGCTAAGAAAATAAAATGTAAGGGTTCCCTTATGAAAAAAATCTAAGTTGGTTGGTGAAGTGAAGCAATTTTTTATGTTTTGCAAGGTCACGCTGTGTCAACTATTTTATTCACAAACCCTAGTATACTATGGTATAGTATAGTATATGTATTGAAGTAAGCAATGTCACAAACACAACCATAGACACATACTGTGATTTTAAAATGTTAAAATGACGTTTTCGTCTTTTCAAAATTAAAACTCCGTCTTAGACATAAAATGTATTTTAAGTTGACTAGGACAGGCATGAATTGATGTTTATTTTAGAATCAAGTTTAAGTAGATAAAACTCTATTTTAGTTTGACTATGACTACGGGCCATTGAATTTAGATTTTGTCAAGTTTTTTTAAAATATTAAGTATTTACATAAATTAAGGGATGGGGCATTTATCATGGAACAGATAGGCCTTAAAGGCATATTTTCTTTAAGTGTGTTTGGTGCGGTCATTTTATATTTTTACTTATTTGTTAAAGACCTAATTTGTAAATTTTTTCCACGAATTGATTATCTTATCCTGTAACCTTAGCGTCGGGTCTTGACGTAATCCTTTGTATGTGGGCATATCATTCGTATTCGCCTTTTTTCATTGCAACCGTCATATTGCCTTTATCTGCATTCATTTATACTTTTTATCTTCATTTGTGGATAGCGCGACCTATCTCTACTTTTTCATTCGTGTATGGTTGGTAGGGTACTGTTCACAAATAGTTAGTTTTATTTACTTCTGCAGTCAAAGACTATTGTAAGCCGGGTACGGACGTGTGTGTTTAGGCCCGATGCCTAAATTTCCTAAAAAACTATACCACCCTAATGTCACTTTTGCCACATGTATGGGCATGTATGCTAATCTGTGTTTGTCAGCACACAAAATGTGTCACCCTAATGCCATTTTAGCGCCCTTCCAATCACCCACACCAAGCCACCCAGCTGTGTGTGCATGCATGCATATTCGTGTTTTGTCAGCACACATATACATGCATGGGGGTGTGCATGTGTGGGTTCACCTCCCCTTAAAACCAGAGAATAATTTTTCGCGTCAACGGTTGTCTTCGACTTCACAACCGTCTACTTTTCTAGCGATCATCGAGGAGAACACATCACGGCCACCCCAGGATTTCACAGCCCATCACAGTCTTACAAGGTAAAAATAACTTGTAATTATCATTTTTCACCAAATAACCAGGCCAAATATTTATAACGAGAATTCTCCTTTGTTTCTTTTTTTCTTTACAAATAATATTCGACCGCGGTGCTTTCGAGCCACGGCCGCTCACAAAGAATCACCACAGCCGAATTTATGTGGTCCATCTCCCCGTCTAAAGTATCCACAACCACCAATATATTTCAGCAATCAAGCTACTTGGGTCAATATTAGAAGCTGCCACACATAAGCACAACTTGGAAAAAACTCAATATTTCTCATCGCTGCCACACACAGCTATCCTCAATCAAAAAGAAGTTTCATGAAAATGCCGAATGAAACGGTTCACGGCATCTTCTTTCAGCTATTTTATAGTGACACTTTATCCGGAGTGTCAGAGGTAAACTTAGAGTTGTATTTTTATGGTACCTCTGAAGGGTTGTATTCTCATCAGGGGTGTGTAATTATGTACGTGACAATAGTTTCAAAATCCGTTTCAAACGAGATCCTAGCTGATCATTTTCCGGTTTTCCGGCGGTCATATATATGTGTGGCAATAATGTATTGCCAGAGCGAAACAATGGTGGTACACTTTGGAATAGGAGAAATACTTGTTTGAGAAAAACACTTGTTTGAGATAAAAACGCAGTAGTAAATGAAATCTCAAAGAAAAATAGAAAAGGTGAATAGGAACCTTTGAAATGAAAAATGTGTTGGAAGGACAGTTTTTAATTAAGCAGTGCGTAGAGAAGACATACGGCAGACTTTGTGTGTATACATAGATTTTAATAATAAAATAATATAAAAAATGAATTCGAAAAGTAAACACGAAGAAAATCGTTCGAAAGTTTGTGCCCCTTGTGGGAAAAAGATTGTTTTTAACAATCATGAAAGTAATTATACCATCACCGAAAAATATAAGAATCTTATAAAACAGCACGTCAATGAAAATTTTGAAATATCTGATTCTAGATTTCCACTTGGAATTTGCGCAACATGTTGTAGTACTTTTAGTGATTATGGAAAAGGAAAGTCTAAAAGAACTTTGCCATCCATGCCTAATTGTGCGGATATAATTTTGCTGAAAAAAAATCGTACAAATGAAGACTCATGTAATTGTTTCATTTGTTTGACTGGGCAATATAAATGTCACCCAAAGATCTAAAAAAGAAAAGGCCATAAAAATGATTCGGTTCGAATTACTACTGAAAATGGACTTTATGGTAGTTTGAAAAATATAAATCTTACGAAGAAAACCCTAGTCAATGAAACGCTACGTTCACCAATTTCAATTTGCAATTTATGTTTTCAGGAAGTCGGAAGAGGTAAATCTCATCCTTGTAACAGTTCTACTCAATCTCGAGATAATATATTGCAATATGTGGAAAAACTTCCCGAAAAACAGAAACAGCAAGTTGCGACTTCGATATTAAAAAGGAAAATTGATTTATCTAGCAACTTTAACGATAATAGCACATCTAGTAATCAAAATACGTCATTTACTCTGAGTACAACGGGCCGTGAGTTAAGAGTCACTATAAATCCAGTCGAAACAAAACCTGTTGTTTTTACTGCTGAGACTTTGGACAATTATCACTCTTATACTATCGGCTATCGGCTAAACAGATGAAAAAAATGACGAATTTTTTACGAAGTAATGCAGGAAAAAAACCTGTTCCATCTTATTATCTCAAACATGTGTCCGAAAGAACAAAAACACTAGATAATATATACAAAAGCGATGTTTGCGAATTTGATGTTTCAAATTCACAGACAAAACTTAGAAGACCTGTAGTATGGGCAGACGCAGAAGAAATTTTAGATTTCGTTTCAGAGAAAAGAGGTATAATACGCAATGTACTCATAAAAATGATGATGGATGGAGGTCAACATTTTTTGAAAATATGCTTATCAATATTTAATAAATCTGATACACCAGAATTTGAAAGAACAGGAGTCTTTATTCTGATGGTGGCACTTGTGCCAAAAAGGCTAAATTAACAAGTGTTAAAAGACTAATATTGTTAGCTGTTGTACCAGATGTAAAAGAATCTTATGAAAATGTACGATCCCTAATCAACCTAACCAATGTCAGCAATATTCCTTTTAAGCTAGTTAGTGATTTTAAACTTTTGCTCATCGTTAATGGTCAACAGACGGTCACTTCAATGTATCCTTGTCCGTATTGTTTTATTTCACTTAAAGAGCTGAAAGAGAATAAAGAAGACGATTCAACTGATAGTGAGTATGATGAATTGAATTCTGGGTCGAACTGCTTAAAAGTTAGCAACGCTTGTTTACGTTTAAAAACTTATGGAGATTTGAAAAATGATCATGAGCAGTTTATTCTTACGGGTGGACACAAGAAAGTTGCAATGGAAAATCATAGCACTGTTGAATCGCCTCTACTCAAAGAACATGATGATGTATTTGTTGTTGAAAAATGTCCAGTTCCCGAATTACATTTATTACAAGGATATGTTAACCATTTGTTCTGGAACGGATTAGTGCCGCTGCTTACAGAAGAAAAAGCATTACTGTGGCCAAAGAAGTTGAAAGTCATTTTCAAGAATCATCATGGCAAGATTTTTGAAGGAAATGCTTTTAGACAACTTTTACAAGAGTCAGATGCACTTGATGATCCAGAAATTTATTCGAATGTAGGCAAATTTGCAGTTGCACCTTTCATTGCTGCTTTCAAAGCTATGAATAAAATTGTGAAATGTTGTTTTTCTACATCGACACCCGCCTCAGATTTAGATAAACTCATTAAAGAATTGAAGAAACCTTATGCTAGTACAAAAATTTCTGTGACATTAAAAGTTCACGTCATTTTCGAACATCTTGAGCATTCCCTGCATTTCCTGGATGGCGAAGGATTTGGACTTTGGTCAGAGCAGCCAGGCGAATCAGGGCACAGAGACTTTTTTAATGGTTGGAACCGCCACAAAATCAACGTGATAGATGATCCATCCTATCCAGCAAGATTGAAAAAAGCGGTCGTAGAATACTCCTCATTACATATTTAAATTTGGCATTACAAAAATTTAGTTTAGTATTATTATTTGGTTGAAACCGTATCGTTCTTTTCATTATTTTTATAGGTTATAGTAATCAACAGCTATTTTTCAAATAGCATACATTCTTACCATTCCAAAATAGTTGAATTCATTTCTAAATTACTAAACAAACAAAAAAGAAAAAACCAAAAAAAAAAAAAAGAGAAAAAAAAAAATGGAACCGTCGTACCATCAAAAAAAAGTAATCGTTGAATAAAACCGAAAAACGATCAGCTAGGATTTCGTTTGAAACGGATTTTGAAACTATACAATAGCTGAAAGATGCCGTGAACCGTTTCATTCGGCATTTTCATGAAACTTCTTTTTGATTGAGGATAGCTGTGCACAAAAGTTACAGTATCAGCACACACTGCAACATACCACAATCAACAAATTCTGCCTATCACCACATCAAAGCACGTTAGTGTATATTTCTATGCCATTTTTTTTTATTTTTTTCGGTGTCGAAAGTGCCGCGAGTGTTTTCAAAACATAAGTGCTTCAACTCATTATCCTGTTTTGCTGGCTCGAGGTCCGTGTTTTATAAATTAAACGCAATTGTTTCTTTGTTTCGAAAAAACCGATATATTTCGATTGCTCTACGGCAATCGTCTTGAAGGTTACAGAGCTAATAAAAACATAATAATAACAATTAACAAATATACATATCAAACAATTAACATATTTACATACTTTTCTTAACACGTGTGCTCTGTGTGACGTGGAGTATGGTACTGTCTTTTCATTAGCAGGTGTTTGTATATATGAGCGGAATAGTCCACATCACTCTTATAGTTGAGTCGTATGTTTGTCGGTACGTTGATAATATGTAACATTTCAAGAGTAAATCGTTTATTATAGTTTTGTTCTTGTTGCAGTGTTTTGGTCTCATCAAAGTTAGGTATGTGGCCGCTAGTTGCACAGTGGGCCATGAGGGCAGTTTTGTGATAATTTAGTTGATGGCATTGTTTTAAATCAGATTTGTGTTGTGATAATCTTGTTTTTAATTTTGACTTGGTTGTACCGACATAAATATTATTGCACGTCTCCTCAACATTGCCTTTACAGGGAATTTTGCATACAACGTTGCTTTTGTCCATATTTGATATATTCGATTTGGTTTTATTGAAAATACTTTTTAATGTGTTAGAAGGCTTATGTGCTATTTTTACGTTTTCTTTGTTATAACAACAGACTTGGCCAGACGCTCTGACAGTTGTGGTACATAAGCCAGCGACTTAAAAATAAATGGTTTCTCGGGGGTTTGAATGTTTTTTGGATGTTTAGCTTTTTTTATTAATTTTTTAATTGTGTATTTCGGAAAATCGTTATTTCTTAATATTGTGAATATTTTTCTTTATTTCATCGTGGTATACTTCGTCCGAGGTGTGCAGCATTCTACGTATACAGCCCATGGCTGTATCAATAATCATAGATTTAGGATGTTTTGAATTAAAATTTATTATTCGTCCTGAAGCTGTGGGTGTTTTTTTCAAGTGAAAAATAATAGTGGTTTTTTAGTTCAGTTAACTGCGTTTTTCCTTTAATTTTTTAAATTAAATTAAGCGTTTTCAAAATCCTTGTGACTATCTGGATTATCCCCCCACCAGTGGTAAGGTTTTCCAGACACAGCGCAAGGCAAGAGGTAACATAACCTCACTTTCACATTAAATTCACCCAGCCTGACGATTATTCGTTTTGTTGTTTTTCTACATTTTTGTAGCAATAAAAGCGCACAATTTAAATCGAAGGCTAGATTTGTTAATTTCATTAAGTTTTATCACAATTGTATATTAGCACAATTTTTCATTTACTTATCACTTATTCGCTCGTTTCGATACACCGCGCACTTTATCTGTGGTTTTTATTGTGTTTTTTGTTGCGACAACACTTATACATATATATTTAGCATATCCCCCTATATACGTGTGGGTGGCGAGTAAGCCACAGCGCTTTGTGTTTATTTTTTTGGTTGTTGAACAAACTATTTAAAAGGTCAGACAATTCGGCCAAGTCTGCAAATATATAAATAAATTTAATACTAAATAAATTGTGTTTACATTGAAAAATTTAATTGACCTGGGTTTTTTGGATTTTCCTGGGTAAAATACTGCCTTTACCTTTTCCATTGGGCATTTATCTTTATACGATTGAGCATTTTACCGTACCTTTAGCTAATAATTCTGCTTTTGTTTGATACCTACAAATATCCTCTCAGCCCAAAATATGGAAAGTTTCATTGGACTAGCTGATTCGATAGCTGAATTCGAATCAGACTACAATGAACTAGAGGATTCAGTCCACTGCAAGTATACTCTTGGGCTCCAACAAGAGGACTTGAAGTCAATGTGGAGAAAAACCAGGACGGCCTATGAAGAGTTGTTAAACTCATATAAGCTAGAAGCTTCTGGTATAGTTTCTGTCAAACAGAAATATAAAAGAGCATATTTAGTTTATTTACGCTGCATGTCAGATATGGCTACGCGCCAATCGACGTATACTAAGCCAGAAAAGAAATCTGAAGAACAGCCCGAATTTGAACACAGTATCCGCCTGCCTACATGCGATACAGAAGTTTTCAAAGACGATTATTTGTCATGGCCAACTTTTCGGGACATGTTCACGGCCATATATATCTTAAACAACCGCCTAACACCGGTTGAGAAATTATTTCATCTCAACCATAAGACACAAGGTGAAGCAAAAGATATTGTAAAAAATATGTCCACTCACAAATGAGGGATTTGATGCGGCCTGGAGAAATTTATGCGAAAGATACGAGAACAAACGTATCCTTGTAAACTCTCAGCTCCAAATTTTGTTTAATCTAAAGAAGGTAGAGAGTGTGTGGTAGCGCGATTAAAACCCTTCCACGCAAAATGAATAATTTCCTTTCCTCCCTTCGAAGTCATAAAATTTACACTTCTAACTGGGATGCAATTATTACGTACTTGTGTTCGACTAAATTACCGGAAAGTAATTTATTTTCTTGTGTTGATCTTCCGACAGGGTAGTAAGATGATTCTTGTTGGACGAACGAAACTAGGCATTGAAAATGGCAGAACGCCGAAACCGGTTTGTCACAAAACCAAACTTGACAAGGGATGACGGAAAATCGTTCCAACAAAAATTACCGGTAAGTGCGCTTGGTCTATAGGAGCAAAGCATAGACCACAAAGTGTAAATATCCAAGTGGGAGGATATGGACAAATTTTTGTCCAACCGCTTTCAGACCCTCGAAACAGTGTCTGGGTTCATAGGGAGTTCTTCGAAAGCGCAAAAACCGCAAAGTACGCGGAATGCCAACGAAACCCCTGCAAAAAGACTTGGTACATACCAAGCAAACGTGAGTAAATTACTGTGCACAAAGTGCAAATCGAATGCCCACATATTACAAAACTGTACCTGTTTTCTCAAACTAACTCCGGTGGAGAGAATTAATTTTGTTAAATCCACCCAAGGCTGTTTGAACTGCCTATCCCCAGGGCATACTGTGTCGAAGTGCACCAGTGTTTACGACTGCAACAAGTACCACTATCGACATCATACGCTCCTGCATGCGGAGTCTCTTCAGGCGCAGGCAACCACCAGCCCTAATCAGTATCATGCTGATAATGGTGCCTCAACTTCAAAACAGGCACAAGAGAGACGGGAAGTTGGAAGATCTAGCTCGGCCGCAAACCGAAATGTGAAATCCTGCCCTGTGCATTCAAGCGCAGGTGTGCTGCTAGGGACAGCTCGAGTCACCGTTCATCATACTCGTAATGGTACAGACTTCCCAGCAAGAGCACTGATTGATTCTGGTTCAGAGTGCGCATTTATGACACCGACTCAAACGCAGAATCAATTCACCGGCGAAAAGGATCCACGCTCAAGTTTCGGGCATCACTAATGCCGTGTCAGCTTAAATCAAGGAGGAATGCAATATCACCAGTGGACCCTTGCTTCAGCTTAACTTCAGTTCTGATTCTAGCCAAACTAACTTGGAATCTGTCATCCTGCCATATCGACGATACGACTATGCAGGCTTTCCCAGACTTAGTTTTGGCAGATAAGAGATTCTACATAAATGAGGAAGTATATCTCATTCTTGGCGAGACGTATATCCGCAAATCGTCTTGAGTGGGCTGAAAAAGAATGTACTTAGTACACTTCTGGCCCAAGAAACTATATTCGGTTGGATATTAACCGAGCGTATAGAAGCACCGAATCCAACCAGGAGTATAGTGTGCTTTTACAGCGAAGTTGCTTTGGACAAACAGCATACAGCATTCTGGGACTAGGAAAATCTGCCCAGAAATAAGAGTCAAAACGCAGATGACAAGTATATAGGCGAACTACTAGTCGTAGAGAGGATGGGAGATATGTCGTCTCACTTCCATTCAGACAGGAATACCCAGACAAGATAAATATAGGAGCCTCCCTCAGGCGGGCGTGCTCGCAATTCTTCCAGAATGAAACTCGGTTAACAAAGAACCCGGAATTAGGGAGAGAATATATGAGCGTCTGAATATGAGACATTAGGGCATATGAGAAAAATTTATTCAATGGTACCAGCCAATTCGGCGGACAATTATTTTTTTTCCCATCACGCCGTAGTTAAGGCGGAGAGTGCCACCAATAAGTTGCGCGTCGTTTTTAATGCCTCAAGCCCAACGGCGAACTGCGCAAGTTTATGCGACATTCTCCTGCCCGGCCCAGTACTTATACTTCGGTGGAGACTACATCGTTTCGTTTTCAACAGTGACATCGAAAAGATGTTTAGGCAAATTTGGATGAGCGATGATCACGTCAAATTCCAACGGATTGTTTACCGAACATCGCCTCAGGAACCCATAAGCCTTTACGAACTGAAAAAATTAGAGCCCTTTTGCAACTAGCAGGTGATGTAGAAAGTTCTTACCTTACAGCATCTAGCATATTATGGGAAGGCATGTACATAGATATTAGCGGGAGGACACACACTCGCAGCGGCGTTAATGCGAGAAATGAGATCGCCAAGTCTTACATTCCGCTGGCTTCCCACTACGGAAATGGACATCGAATTTCGAGGAAATTCTCAACGACATCCCAAAATCGGAGGGGTAGACCGAGGAGTTTCTGGCATTCGGAGGTACCAGCACCGTTAAGGCATTGGGCATAAGATGGAATGCCATTCCGACCTATTTTATTTTAAAGCAGGGTCACTGGAAGAAAGTGAAAAGCTGACGAAACGAGCGATTCTATCCGCCATCGCCAAGCTCTTCGACCCTTTAGGATGGCTCGCACCAATGGTCATCGTAGCCAAAATTTTGATGCAGAGCATCTGGTTAGAGGGCACCGACTGGGATGAGCCAGTTTCGTCCATAACACCACGATGGGTAAACTTTTCACCAGAAGATGATGTCGAAATACATGGATTCTGTGATGCTTCGGAAAGGGCATACGCTGCAGCTATCTACATGCGAGTAAAAAGGAATGATGATATCTTCGTAAATCTACTCCTTGCCAAAACCAGAGTAGCACCAGTGAAGACCATCTCACTTCCGCGTTTGGAACTTTGCAGAGAAGTACTGTTAGCGGAGATGATGGTGTCAATATTGCGAAAATCGAACTGGGACCAGTGAAACAACATTTGTGGACGGATTCCAAGATCGTTTGAGCATTGATAAGGAAACCAACATGTTCCTGGTAAACTTTCGTCTCACACAGGATCACAAAGATCATCGACTTGGTCGACAGCAAGGACTGGCTTCATGTGAACTCAGAATCGAATCCAGCAGATTTAGGAAGCAGAGGACTACCGGCATCGGATTTGGTCAACAACCTCCTTGGCAGGAACCTCCTTGGCTGCACGAAGACAACTCCCAATGGACAGTACAAGAAAAGGAATATAATACATCCGTGGAGGAAAAGAGAGCGCCGACCTACGCAATATCGAAGCAACAAGAGGTCAATATTCTTGACCGTTTTTCGGATTTATCCGCACCCAATACTGGATTCCGAATGTCAAGAACATGATTAGGGCCACCATCCATAACTGTGGTCTGAATCTATAAAAAAAACGGGAGTAAAAACAACGCACTACGTTCACCCGCGCGTTTACCAATACCGGGGTGGACTTTGCCGGGCCTATCGACATCAAAAGTAACCGCGGTAGAGGATGTTGATCTGGAAGCAACCCGTGATCTTAGTACTCCATCCTTACTAGCAGCCTTTTAGCGTTTTATCGCTAGACGAGGATGTCCGAGAAACATTTACTCCGACAATGGTACTAACTTTGTCGGAGCTCCATGATCTTCACGATCGGAATTCAAGGCCTTTATCTCGGACGCCCGAGCTTCAAAAGCCATTTCAAAAAGATAGCCCCGTCTCTAAAATTCACGCATGAGAATTTTCATACGCTACTGTGCCGGATTGCGGCATGCCTCAATTCGCGGCCACTGAGTCCAGCCTCAAACGAGCCCGCGGACCTGGAGCCATTGACCCCTGGAGAGGTCGTCCTCCATTATCAACAGGTGGCAGAAGCTCAAGGCTCTTCATCAAACCTTCTGAGGGCGATGGAAAGTGGAATACTTATCCAAACTTCAAAAACGAGTGAAGTGGAAGCATCCGAAACAAAATATCAAGGTGATCTCGTTGTCATCAAAGAAGACAACTTATCTCCGAACAACTGGAGGCTCGGTCGAGTTACCAACGTACACCTCGGCGAAGATAACCGAGTGCGTATAGTGGAACTCATAACCGATAAGGGCCAAATCAGAGGACCGTTGGTCAAGCTGATTCTGCTCCCTACGGAGGGAATGGGTGGCATCCACACCATCTTCTCCCAACCTTTTACCCTATGATATGCCGTAACTGCCAACGTTTAGGGCTCAAATGCCCCCACTTGCCATGGTTGCAATTTGGGGTAGAATTGCCACACACATGTCCCCGAAAGCATTGCGGTAGCTGCGGTAATGAACCTCCCTCCTCCGACAAAAACTGTCCAAGGTAGATACAACAAACTAAAAGAATTACTACAAATACTACGATTTACAATTGTTCGATGGGTGAAGCCTACAAAATATTTTACGCAAAAAAAAACTTCCAAATGGTACCTCTTCCTACGCATCAAAAACAAAAAATGTATCCCACCAAGATCAACCAATGCTCTGAATTAACACCAAGTCAACAGCAGCCACAGACAAGAAATCACACCAACTTTCAACCAAACCATCCACATAAAATAAACGTCCTTCTCCCACAAATACCTCCACAGGATTCAAAAAAGTTAACTTAGCAAACAACAAACCAGAATCAAAATCCAAAACACCACTCAATCACTATTCTCCGATATTACAGAAATGTTTAGCAGCATTTACATACAAAACCAGCAACGGACTAGAAGTCCGACTCGAGCCAATAATGTCATTGAATCCACAATACACGATAAATATAGTGCAATGGAAGATAAAAGGTTTCATTAACAATAATGTTAAACTTCAACTACTACGAAAAGAACACCAACCACATCTTATAGCTCTCCAGGAAACACATTGCCCTAGTGGCGTTCAAGTTTAAACCTATTCCTCCTAGAAACTATACTTTATACCTTGTAAATAACTCATATACTTATGCAAAGCAGAGAGCCGGTACTTTGATACAATCAAACCACACAAATACACTCCAATTCCTTTTCCTATTCAAAATATCTGTTTAGAAATAACCTTAAACGTTAAGTTCACAATAATCTCGCTTTATGTACCACCAAATCAAAATTTTACAGCACAAGATATAGAAAATTAACTACAAAGGGTCCAAAAACCTGTAACACTGGTAGGATACATCAACTGCTGGAACACGCTATATGGCTCAAGAACAAACAACCTCAGGGAAGTAGCCTTCGAAAATGATATGTCACAGCACATGTGTATCTCGAACGATCAGCAACCAATGTACCTATCTACTCACAACACACTTACCCATGTAGACGTGACCTGTTGCTTCGCATCTCTACTCCCAATCACGTTCTGTCATACACTACCCGGCTGGCACAACAGACATCCCTTTCCGAATAATACGACAATGACGCTTTCCAACACACACCGCCACATCCGTTTGTACCAAAATTCATTCCACACAATCACGACTGGAAAAACTTTGCCAAGTCCACTGATGAAGAATTGGGTAAACGTCGTTTCACCAACCAAACAGATAGACACGCTTCCAACCTTACAAAATCTATCCGGGTATCTGCCAACCTACAAATTTCACAGACATGCCCACATAAAAATCGACAGTACCATGGTGGTCAACTGAACTTTCTCAACTGAGACTTGAGAAAATGAGCAATTGGTACGTTTTTAAACGACACTCAACTCAAGAAAATCTTATTTGTTACAAAAAGAATAATGCCAAGTTTCGAAAATCAGCGAAACATGCAAAATGTTTATGCTTCAAACAAATAACACGAATATGCATAATTTAACTTAGAATAGTTTAATAAATAAGATTAACATTTTGACAACTAAACCTGAAGTTTGACTAGCTAAAACCCTAATAACCCGCGATTCATTATTTACCACACTGGTGACCCAAAGGACGAAGTAGATAAAATGATAGTAGAACAAAATAACCAAGTTAGCGAAAGGCAAGTGTTAGCGTTTCGATCGCGATTCAATAGGCAAAATAATAGTTTTCGTGGAAACCTTAGAGGAAATAATTTGAATAGAAACAACAACTCGAGTAGGAATAATAATAACCCCGGCCGGTACAATAATAATAACAACAATAGATACAGCAATTATCGCAGACACTACTATAGAGGTAGTAAATTGTCACAACACAAATAGTAGCAATAGATTAGAAACTCTGAACTAGAGCTCTCGATTTTGTTCCCACATTTTCGAGCAGCCCGGGTATATGAGCAACGAGTACTCGCACACTTGCTCATTGCTCCAATACTCGAAAATTTTCGAGCTTGAACTCGAGCATATCGAGCTTTTTCGAGCAATATTTAGATTTATTATTTTGAATTTAGAGCAGTTAAATAGATTGTTGCATATAGTATATTGCGCACAGGTCCCAATTTTTGACGCAGTTGGGTGTGGCGAACTTTTTTGGCGATACATTGAGCTGCAGTATTTTATTTTATGTTTCGTTTATATGTAGAAAAATTTTCAGTTTCTGACAAATAAAATTTACGATTTTTATTTGTCAGCTCGAATTGTTCAAATGCTCGAAAGTTTTGAGCAGTTGAGCAACGAACGAGTGTCGAACGAGTATCGAGCTACTCGAACTGCCCGATACCCGGGTATCTAGAGGTATACTATGAACCTTCAACTTCACGCAATGCTAATGTACGAACTTTAAACTCGAATGCCCCTCAGGCGCGAACACTGGAGAAGCTACAAGAGGATAAAATAATTTTATATTACATAAATCCATTTACTGTCATAACCTCAATTACTCAGATTTTATTGAACTCACTTGCAGTCACTCTTATAAATCATGCACCTTTCTGGTAGGTTCACAGGCAGATATCTCTTTAATCAAATTTTCGAGTCTTTCCCAAAATACTTACGAAAATTCAAGAAATATAATAAACATTACAGGAGTTACAACAGATAAAGTGTTAAGTTTAGGTACTATTAATACAAATCTATTCGCTTAACGTTTTTCAATTTCGAACACGTTGCACGTAGTCAGTGACAACTTCAACATACCGTCGGACGGCATATTGGGTAAGGACTTCTTAAAAGCAAACAAATGAATAACTAATACGCAATTGATAGCATAACTATTAGTATTGGCAAAAATATTCACAAAATCTTAATTTTACATGGTTAAAATAAAAATACTTTAGTAATTCCTCCCAGATGCGAAGTCTTTAGAATATTTAATTTACAAAAAGTAGTGACGGTGTTTTTGTAGATTCGCAAGAGATTTGTAATGGTGTTTTTAACTCAAAGTGCATTGTGGACACTAACAATCCAAACAGACTAAGCCGCAAAAATGTTGATTTTGCGTGGAATGATAGTTGTGAACCAGCTTTCGAAAAACTTAGAACCGCCTTAATGTCTTCTCAACTTTTGCAATATCCTGACTTGTTGTGCGTCTAAATCCTTTAACAAATCGGAACAGAATAAACCCATAATCGAATTATAGTCATTAGCGATACATTTCGCAAAAAAGCATTTCCGCCCTTATGTGTACGGCACACACTATGACTATGACTATGACCATAGACCATTAGTATACCCATTCAACATGAAAGATCTTTCGTTAAAACTATCAAGAATAAGCTTGGAACTTTCAGAATACAATGTCAAGATAGAATACATTAAAATTAATCGACTGTAGGAGCTGATGCCCTTTCACGTATTACGGTGAACGATCTGAAAGACACAAGCAAACAAATTCTATCAGTTTAAACGCGTTCAATGACGAAGAAAACTGACGGAAAACACGAGAAAAAAACCAACACTGTTTCTTTGCAAAAATATACGACAATTTTTCATTTAATTTTTCAAAAAAAGTACCAAGGGTCACAACACATGTGATTGTTGAATACGATATAAATAATACAATTTCAAATTTACAAGAATGCGCGCATTTTTGCTGTGTAGTTGTGAAAATTTAAGCTGTGCTTTAATTGTAAAAAATTATAAGTTTTCCTAATTTGTATTTATATTCTGTGATAAAATTAAGTGCGAAAACCAAGTGGTCTACTTTAAAGTTAAAATTTAATTGTTTTCTTGTGTCTGTTTTTATATTATATGAATATTAGTAATTCAATTTAGTTTGCTTTTATTTTACATTTGCCGTGTCATTTTGCATATTGTTCTTGTTGCGGTTGATTGGCTTTTATTTCTTGCTTTTGTTTTGTTTTTTTGCCTAATTCTTTTATCACAGCTGTTTGCGTTGTGTTTATTGATTGTCACAATACAGCGTATCTCAAACTGCTCGGTACTATTTCTTTTCTGTGTTGCCTACTGTAACTGATTTTCCCTCAAATTTTTTAGTTATTTTCCTGATTTGATAATTGAATGTCTTGTATTTATCAAAATTGTCAAACTAAAAGCGAGTCAGAACGCTATGTGGCGTGTTGGTTCTGTGATGGACTTGCCCACATCAACTGTGATGGATTGACCGGAAAGTTCGTGGACCTGGTACATGATGGCAAGGGCCTACGTTGGTCTGGTTTAAAATGCCGTTCAACTGAAGTTCATCTATTTAAAATCTTTAGGGAAATCGGTAATGGGTTATCTGAAATCGGCAAAGACCTGTCTTTCCTAGCAGAAATGTTCCATAAGTACGAAACAGTTTTAGAAAATTTCAAGTGTTTGGACGAAATCTCTTCTGATGCAAACACTGATATCCATGAAAATAATCGTAGAAGTCTCAATCTTAAAAGATGTAAATATATGTGTTTTTCGCGCAGAAATACACAGTCAGCTTCCTACATAATCAACAATCATAGTCTTGAACAAGTGCATGATTTTGTGGACTGGGGCATTAGGATGGATTATAAACTTAGCTTTAATCTCCATATTAATGCAACCGTCAATAAATCTAGGGGTGTTTTATCATTTGTTAAGCGATTGTCCAAAGAATTTAGTGATGCGTATGTAACTAAAGCCCTTTTTACAACATTAGTAAGACCGATATTAGAATATGGCTCAATTATTTGGAATCCGAGCTACCAGGTCCACGTTGATCGGATAGAATCGGTTCAAAAGCAATTCTTACTATTCGCTTTAAGAGATCTTTCATGGGATTCCTTGTATAATTTGCCTCCCTATACTAATCGCTTGAAACTTATAAACCTTCCTAACCTTGATAGTCGTAGAGAAATGCTCGGAACAATATTTACGATTAAGTATTAATGAAACGAGCTCAAGGCCAATAATAATTTTTCACTTTGAATTTTTATGAAAATTATTATTGTTTTTATTTTTTTAATAATCATTTTTAATTAATTATTAAAAGTTTTTTAATTGAATAGAGTAAGAAAAATGTTTAGAGACAACGGCCATAGTTTTTCTTATAGATCCATTTCGGAAGTTGCTAGGCTTCTTCATCAGAGAAATTTTGGCACGCTTTGCTAACCATTAAGCTAACATTACGCTGGTTTTGATCGTTGTCGTGGTAGCGATTTATGACCAGTGAAACCTTCCAGGTCATGTCACCCCTCCTTCCGTAAGGAAGGATAGGATGGGTAATGAGAGGTGAGAGGCATCACATCCGTAGATCAACCATCGAGTTGCACGTAATTACCTTTGTGCATATTAGTCGCCTCTTACGACCGGTATGCCCACCTCGGGCATATTCTAAACCCCTAACCCACAGGGGCAGACTCCTAGTTCTATTCTTCTTTACTATATGCCTGAACCACTTCCGCCATTTGACAGTTAGTAGTGTGATCATGATGGATTTTCTTACAGATCTGTTTTATCATCATCAGCAGAACTGCCTTACCCTGTGCTCTCGGTTTTTCTTATTGCTGTTTTATACAAACAATTTTTGTTGATTTACGGCCCTGTACATTTTCAAGTATTCATGAAATAATCATAATAACTACAAAGTATCCATTGTCTTCAGCGATAAGGTCCAGTCGAAACCGAATAGATGCGCGAGGGCTTTCTGTCGGCAATTTGTATTGCATCCTCCGATTGAGAAGGAAATCAGACGCGCCACCCGGGAAGCGCATAAACGAAAACATTGTCAAGCGCCCATTGCCATCACCAACACAGAGGTTCGGGAGGCCATACGGGGGTCTAAAGGCTTTAAATCGATCAGCCCCGACGGTATATCCATGCTGCTGTTAAAACATCTCGCGATGAGAGAGTAAGGTACCTCACAACTGTCTTCAATGTGTCCATGGCCACCTTTATCATCCCAGAAAAATGGAGACAGGCCTTCGACACGGTCAATCAAGTGCAACTTTTTAATGACCTGGAACAGTCAACTTCGTTCTGTATACTGTAACAGACTAAACTCTTACCTATCCCGACTGAACCCTGACATGCCAAATATCTGCCCGGCATGCGGCGTGTCTTCACATGATAATAACCATCTGTTCATCTGCTCAACCGAGCCTACTCTGCTAACAGCAATTTCACTCTGGTCCACCCCTGTTGAAACCGCCAGATTTCTGGGACTTCCGTTAGAAGAGCCTGATGACAGTGTTCGATAAGAGGTGAAACTTTAGGCAGGTTAAGTAGTCGCTAAAACAACAACTGGCTCACCAAAGATAAAATTAAAAAGTTCACTATGACAGATGAAGCACGAAAGTCGTTCGAGCGACTAAAGGAGAGCTTAATTTCTGCTCCCGTACTGGTACATCCCGACTTTGACAGACGTCAGTTGGACAACGAGAACAATGAACGACTGATAGCTTACATTTCCGCCAAGTTGAACAAAGCACAGCGCAATTACAGCATCACAGAGTTGGAGCGCTACGCAACGGTGATAAGATTTAGGCCGTATGTTGAAGGGTTGTCGTTCACGATCATTACTGATCACGCGAATCTATAATGGTTGATGAACCAGAAGGATCTATAGGGTAGACTTTGAAGCTGCAGGCGTATGATTTTCAAATTGAACATCGGAAAGGAGCCCTTAACGTCGTCCCAGATACACTGTCGCGCGCCCACATTGAGCAAATGCAGCTATCAGACAGACTAATGGACATTGACTTGAACTCACCTTATTTAAGACTGAAGAGTGCGAAAACTTAAGAAGACTGTGACCCAGAACCAAGACAAACTACCAGAGTTATGCGTATCGGAAGGCTACGAATACAAACGGACACAGTTTAACAGTGGGGACGATCTTCAGCAGGACCTAGCCTGGAAACTTTGAGTACCGTCAGAATTGCGCCCAGGTTTGGTGGAATCCTCCCATAGTTCACCTTCCGCGGGGCACGGAGGCACTCATAAAACTCTAGCCCGAATACGGGAAAAATATTACTGTCCTGGAATGGTAACCGATGTCCAAGCTTATCTAAAAGAGTGCAAAGTGTGCAAGGGAAGCAAAACCCAACACGTGTTTCACCGACCACTCATGGGAAAGCAGCACGTAAGTGCAACCGCTTTCCAGCGATTGTATATTGACTTTATGGGTCCATACGTAAAGCCACGTCTGTAGGAGTAGTTAAGAGAGACTCGCACATGAGAGGAGTCAAAAGGTTTATAACACCAGCACCAAAGATGTGAAATTCCAAATCGGACAAGTGGTATACCGCCGAAATTTCAAGCAGAATTCGCAGATTGATAACTACAATAAAGACCTTTTTTGTTTTTTTTCTTTAAACTCTTACATAATTTCCTTTTTTTATATTATTTAATCCATTTTAAATACTTGTGGGTTTATCATATATTTTTAATTTCTGAATTGTTTGTATAGATTTGAATTTTTGAATTTTTATATTATATTTCACCCTGGACTGTTTTGACGTTTAGTTATAAATTCTTTGTTATTTTTTTCTAAACTGATTAGAGCTTTTGAATTTTTTTCTCTTTCCCATTAACCCTCATTGGACTTAATTTTTATTTATATAGTTTTTATTTGTTTTCTTATTGCATTTTCTTTTTACAGTTTCTTTTAATTTTTTTTTTTGCTGCGTATGATTTTAATAATACCGAAGTCCTGGTAATTTGCCCTTTGGATTGCAAATACTTTTTCAAGTAGTTTTTGCTTTTTTTTTTGAAGTTTAGTTTGATTCTTTCTTACTTAGCGTTTAGTCTTTGTACTACCTTCATATTTTTTTATAACTTAAGTTTTGTTTTATCTGGAACTGGAATCGCATGGAATTAAGATGTTTGTTTCAGCTTTTAATTGAATTTTCTTAGTTTTGTTTAGTACATACTAGTGATTTTTCACTTGGTTATTTGCTATTATAAATTACTTTATTCTGAATTACTTGAATTTTTTGTTGAACTTTTTATAAGCAGCGTGTTAGTTGTTTTCAGTTTAGTCCTAGGCCTTTTCGTACCCTTGAACCCTTTTTTCGCCTCAATTTATATTTTTGTAAAGCTGATCTCGTTATTTTGCCCATTGTCCTTTTTGCCTTTTCTTGGTCGGTGGTCATTAATCCTCATACGCATCCACAGAGTTACCGAATTGCCTTTACGGGGGAAACGTTTCTGTTTCTGAGGGAGGTTGTTGTGTATGGAGGAAGGAGAAGAACAGGAAGGAATTGCTGGTGGTCAGGGGTTATTGAACGCCGATAGGATAGTCACCCAAGGCGTAACTAGGGCGCTACAGAATCAAGTCGTCGCTGACGCTTCATCATTTACTTCTCGGCAATTCAAGCGGCATAAGAGAAATGGATGACTGCGACGTAAGACTTCCTACACAGCTAAACAAAAACTTTCGTAGTGCCGGCGACTTTGCAGACCACCTGCGCAGTCCATGTCGTAAACAGGGTCGCCGTCGATTTAGTCGGAGATAGGTTCAGATTTCGCTCGGTGAAGAAGCTGGAAAGGTCTCGAAGGTAACTGTTAATGCTAGTACAGAGTTCGTCAATGGAGGGACGAGGTCATTATCGTACAGTCGTCAGCGTAGGAAACAATGGAGACTCCCTCTAGTGGAGGGGGAACTCTCGAAATATAGAAATTAAACAAAAGAGGGGAGAGAACACCACCTCGCGGCACCCCTTGTTTTATTCTTCGTGGCCTAGATTTCTTGTTCCTGAATTTGACTGATGCCTGTGGGCCATTGAGGTATTTAGCGGTCCACCTTTTAAGGCCGGCAGGGAGCGGTGTCTCTTCCAGGTCTCGGAGAAGTGTGGGATGGTTGACCGTATCAAATGCTTTAGATAGGTCAAGTGCCACGAGAAGCGTCCTATGGTTTGGTAGGTGTTGATTCAAACCATGATTTATTTGCGTTGTAATAGCATTCAAAGCGGATGTAGTGCTGTGAGATTTGCGGAAACCATGCTGGTGATCGGCCAATTGCAGATTTGCAGTAAACTACGGGAGTAGAATGGTCTCTAGTAACTTCGCGACCGACGAAAGGAAAGAAAGTTTGGCCTTCATGGCAATGGGCGTAGTGGAGTGTTTGTGCGCACGTCGGACGGCTCTTTTCTTAGTCCTATCAGCAGTTGGTGGATGCATTATAAACAGCCGGCAAAAGAAGGTCGTGCATTTCCCGGCTGTCGCTCACGCTCACCAGCGTCTCCATCTCGCACGGCCGCTCAACACTCCTATCCCCTGCGGAATAGCCCAGATATGAGCATCGCCGAGCGTCAGTCCCCTCTTTCTCTGCCCCCAATGCCTCCCCCTGCTTCCAGCTTGCACTTGGTCCAGGACCACCACCTCCTCGTACCTTTCACTACGTGCAGTGCAACAATTGCCTTGGCCTATGTCACACCCTTATGTGGTCTGGGCTCGCAAACAGGAACCTCTGGACGGATACGGTCATAGCCCCCTGTTGCAGTATACAGCCGCCTTCTAGACTGCGACATAATTTAGGCCTTAGCCTACCTCCACCTAGGCAAGCGCATCCGTCCCTCACGCCTGGCATGTCCGCCCTCTACCCTTCTACACACTTCAAATTTAGATTTGTAAGGCGGATCTTCGCCCAACAGAGACTATCTGCTTAACATTACCGTGTGCTCTTAACCATTTAACATTTTAGCATCTTGGTGGAGCTGAGTTCTGACTCTTTCAGCTGGTGTCGCTTAGATTCGGCGCCCACATTGGCGCCGCGTAACCAATAACCGGCCGGCGAATAGCCTTATATGTATCCAGCAACTTTTTCCTTATGTCTTCTTCTTCTGTAAGCAGCATTGTAACAGTTGTTCCTTGGAACCTGGAACCTTGGAAAGTGCTGCGGGAGCACACTACCGACTGCAAGGACTCTCGATCGTTATTTGGAACTCGAAAATTATACACAACGAAGACATTGGAGCTATGTTGCAGTTTATACCAACGTTACCAAGCTGCGGTACTAGCTTTATGGATCTTTTTATGCTGCAGCTTAGTATCGCAGGCGACCATGTTTCGGCCGCGGTCTCTTCCCGTTGGAAGTTGTTGTTGTTGTTGTGGTAACGACAAAAACACTACCCGAAGGTTTTGGGGGGTGTGTTCTCGAATTAACAGTCCTTGACCGGATTTGAACTCGGTACGCTCCGTTACTCCCTTGCGGGACTGCCCGAGTGTCGTGGTAGCGATTTATGACCAGCGAAACCTTCTAGGTCATCTCACCCCTCCTTCCGTAAGGATACATGGGTAATGAGAGGTGAGAGGCATTATATCCGTAGATCAACCATCGTGTTGCACGTCATTACGCATATTAGTCGCCTTTTACGACCGGTATGCCTACCTCGGGCATATTCTAAACCCCTAACCAGCAGGAAGTTCTTATGTCATGTCGGCTATAGAACGGAAGACTCCCTTGGACGCTTTCAGTAGCATATGAACCTTGTAGTGTTAGAGACAAAGGTTCTCATAGTTTTGGTTGTTTAAGTTAACAGAGGGAAGAGGACGCCTCTACTTGGCTTGAAAAATCAGGTCGACTTTATGCTCCCTGATGTGTTCGAATGTGGGTACTTATCGCCTTGAAGGGATCCCTTTTGAAGAAATTAAAAATATTGGGCGAAAAGTCCATCATCATCCATTGAAATACGTTTTTATACACGAATTAACTTGTCGCTTTTCAAGTACTTTCACAATTCCTTTAAGGAATGTAATGCGAAATTCGAGCGTACTTTTGGGGTTCCTTGTAACGTATTGGAAAAATTTCAATTTCCAAAAACTAACTTACCTGGATCCGGCTATTTTAAGCACTCGCTAATAAAGTCGGCTATTCAATACGCGACTTAAAACGTAGTGTTGGACGGTGAAAAACCGCTCCATTGTGAATGGGCTCTTGAAATATACCAGGGAAATATTTTTCCAGATAATTTATCGCACAAACTGCGCTAAAAAAATAAATAAACAGAGGAAAGGTAAACAAAAAATAATTTCGTTTGGTCCAACCCTGTGTGTCTGTACTTCCCAACCATTTTGAAGATGATTGTGCAGAAAACGGCGAAAGTAACTTGAAAATATGCCGGTGCAAGTGTTTATAAGCGCACAAAGCTGAGTATTCTAGTTGTTGTTGTTGTTGTGGTAACGACAAAAACACTCCCCGAACATTTTGGGGAGTGCTGTCAAATTAACAGGCCTTGGCCGGATTTGAACCCGGTACGCTCCGGTACTACCTTGCGGTACTGCCCGACTGTCGTGGTAGCGATTTATGACCAGTGAAACCTTCTGGGTCATGTCACCCCTCCTTCCCTAAGGAAGGATAAGATGGTTAATGAGAGGTGAGAGGCATCATATCCGTAGATCAACCATCGAGTTGCACGTCATTACCTTTCTGCATATTAGTCGCCTCTTACGATCGGTGTGCCTACCTCGGGCATATTCTAACCCCCTAACCCGCAGGGAGTTTGGGTACTCTAGTGAATAAATAGTATTTTAAGCGGTAATTGCTTTCCTTAGGAGACAACTGCTACATCACGTCGAAAAATGTCGGGAGATGTATCAAACGACGCGTTTTGATCTCGGTATCAACAATCCGAAAGCGGATTTTCGGTTTTTTGTATCAGTGGCAAAAAATCACACGCGTCTAATTACAAATAGAGGACGTGACCCAGAACATCTTTCTGCGTAGGCGGCCTTCAACATTAATTGCCAATGTCTCTCGACAGAAATATAAAGTCGAATTTCCGTTTTCGGATTATTGTTACCGAGGTAAAAACGCGTCTTTTGATACCGCTCCCGAAATTTTTGGACGTGTTTTAACAGTTGTCTCCAAAAGGAAACGGTTACCATGGTATGCATACAACAGGAAAACTGTATTTCACAATGCCGACCTTAAACGTGTCCCCAGAATTGTATACTGTGCATAAATGCTTTGGATACCGTGGCCGATGTTGAATCGCATGTTGGTTTTTTTCATTCTGAAACTAAAAAATGTTTTTGAGTAGTGTACTGGACGAAAGTTCTGTGGATAGAGTAGCCGATGTTGGATCTGCCAAGGGTTTTTATTTTAAAGCTTGACCAATAAGCGAATCTTTACTTCATCAAAGTTGAAAAGATATAGGATGGTCCAAAAAGTGCAAAAGTATGTTCTGCGCCGAAATACTGGGGATCACGTAGCCGATGTTGGACCGTCTAAGGGTAATTTGTTTAAAGCGCGGCCGAAGGCCTCCTACGTAGAAAGGTGTTCCGCACACAATTACCATGGATCACGCCCTCATTTGGGATCAGAGCTGGGTAAATTTTTGGTTTCTTGCTTTTAGATTATTGATATAGAGGTCAAAACGTGTATACACCTCCCGATATTTTTAGACGTGTTTTAACAGTTGTCTCCTAAAGGAAACAATTACCGTGGTATGCATACAACAGGAAAACTGTATTTCACAATGCGGACCCTAAACGTGGCTCCCAGAATTGTATACTATAATGCAAAGCCACTTTCATTTTATACACTTTATATTATGATAAATAATCACATTTCGCATATGACTAAATCGTCAAAAGTATATCTGAAAAGGGTAGGCTGCTGGTAAAAAGGGGTTTATGATTGAAGATTCAATTCGTGCTGATGTAGATTTTGTGAATTTAAATTATTTTGTTTAAAAGCCTTTAAGATTGTAATTGTTAATTAATTGTATCTTTGAGTATATTATTAAGAAGAAGAACTATTAAATAAAACTATTTGTGAAAATTTAATAAAATATATACTTTATTGTGTTTGAGTATGAACTCTAAAATAGTTCTTTTATGGCGACCGTGGGCCGAAGCCCTGTAATAGAGGATACAAAATCCTCAGGGAACAGACATTATTTGAATAAAATGTTAAAAGAATCATTAAAAACTTAAATATATTTAATCAAAAACATTTTTTAAAATTGATTTTTTTATACCAACAATTTTGTACATTTCAAATTATAAAAACTATAAAGAAAATCTTTTAAAATATATTGAAAAAAAAAACTTTTAAAGAAAATAAAAATAAAATTAAAAATTTGAACTGTGGAAGAAAAATGTTGGAAAATTTGTGTTTTTATATCAACATTGAATTTACCCAAGAAAGAGCGGTATGCGGTGCGGAATGAGAAAATAATTTAACAAAAATTGAGAGAATATGATTAAGCGGTATGTTGTTGATGCGCCAGCAGAGGCAGAGCAGATGGACGTTGTGAAAAAAAATTTAATAGAGCGTTATATTGTTGGAGCGACAGCAGAGGCAGAGCAGCAGTGAAAAAAAAATTTGAAATAAACGAAACATAAGCGGTAGCAACAATTTCAGAACTTGCTATGGTGCACAGTATGCGAAATAAGAACTTCATTCATCTAATATAAAATAAATATTTTTGTTTTGTTTTTTCTTCTTAAATTTACTTTTTCTTGAATTGACATTTTCTTTACTTACAATTTTAAAGATATGGTAAGGTACAACCACATACAAGGTGGCGCAAAAGTAAGCTTCCGATGTTCAGCATATCGGTTGTGGCACGTGCAGTGTGTGCTGTTGCACCGTCTTGTTGGAACCACATGTTTTCCAATCCCAATTCATCAAGTTGCGGCAAAAAGAACTCGTTGATCATTGCTCTGTAGCGCTCACCATTCACAGTAACCGTTTGGCCCCGACCGATTATTGGTCAAATAAATAGTCAGCAATATTCCGCGTTCTGGAGCAGTATAGCGTAACATTGTTTATTAACGTGTATTTCGCATGTGTTTACTACACAAATGTCAAAACAGAACTGACTTTAGGGGCCAATCGCAAAATTTATAGCATTTTCTGATAGGAGGATTACTTTTGCGCAGTAACCGTTTTTCACCGACCGATTATTGGTCAAATAAATAGTCAGCAATATTCCGCGTTCTGGAGCAGTGTAGCGTAACATTGTTTATTAACGTGTATTTCGCATGTGTTTACTACACAAATGTCAAAACAGAACTGACTTTAGGGGCCAATCGCAAAATTTATAGCATTTTCTGATAGGAGGATTACTTTTGCGCCACCCTGTAGATACCGGGCACCTTTATGAAATTATTTTAGCCAGAAATAGGGCTATTATTACAGACCTAGATAATTTTATATTGCCAATCGCTCTAGCACAACTAGGATTATTAAATCCTATTATTTTTGATAACGCTGAGGTTGATTCAATCTTAAAACCTGAGTCTCTCAACAATTTAACTGTAACCGATTTGTTGTTAGTTTCTAGGTTTAAAGTTTTTCATGACAATAACCTTTTAAATTTTCTAGTTAAGTATCCTAGACCTAAGCTCATTTGTAGGAGGAAAATTATATTACCTATAGCACACAACAACAAAATGCCCTCACTACGGGACAACGCAGTAGCCGTCTGTGGTAAACACATCCATTTCTTGGACGACTGTGCAGGGACAGTCATGAGATTTTTCATAAAATCGAACATCACGACTTGCGCTCAGCAATTAGTAGCCAGCGTCACAGCAAAATGCAGAACATTTGGTGAACTAGATCCCATACAAGAAATTGACGATGGCATGGTCGTCATAAACGATCGCACGGCAACAACAGAGCAAGCGTGAACGAAACGACATTCATCAATCGGAATGCCCTTCAGATGAAAGTAGCAGGAATTCCTTGGGCCACTCGCATAAATATAACGGGTCACGATGACATAATGAGCTTACCATACTTACGGCATCGTACGCTAGAAAACCGACAACTGATGAAACTGACCCCTGGCTATAAGACAGGATTGACAGCAACATCAATGATCTTTATATTTAATACTGGCCATAATCATCGGGGTGCTTCTTGTTGTATCCATATTGAGGCACAAAAAGGGGCAAGCTGCAATAGCAAGAGCAGTTGAAAATATAACGCAAGCTTCAACTAGAAGGCCCGAGGACGTGCCCCATTTAACACGAGAAGCGCAGTCAGGTTTATAATGACCTGAAATAAGAAAATAAGTTGCACATGGCCTGAGTCAGCGCTTCCCACAACTGTTGTAACAAAACACCACACAACAGGTATCGCACACTAGCCGTGAGAACGAAATACGTAGCGCGTGGCCTGAGTCAGCCCTTTCCCCGACTGCTGTGACAACACCACAACTGCAATGCAACGGGGACGGCGGCGGTGGCAGCGCTCCCGAGAGCTTGAGGGTAGTATAAGAATAATAATTATCGTTTTCAGTAGTTAGTATGTAATTGAGGTACTCATTTAATAAAGCTATGAAGATACAAGAGGAAGACGGTTTTTAATATTTTATATGCATACATACATGTGGCTGTCATCCCACTGTTTTGTTGTGCTATATGGTGATTCTAACTATTGCACTGTTGTTGTCTCAAAACTAAATCCCGGTAAACGCGCGCCAGCTGATCAGTGTCTATTTTGTAGTTCATCTTTTTGTTATTAGGAGTGTTCGTAATATGCAACATCTCTAAAGTGTAACGTTTGCTGTAATTTTTCTCCTCATGTAAAACGGTTACATTATCGAAATCAGGGTAGTGCCCAGTATTCTTACAATGAGATGACAACGCTGTCCTGTTGTCCGAAAAACTGTTTCTTAATTTTACATTTGACCTATGTGCGGAAATCCTTGTCTTGAGTTTTAACTTCGTTGTCCCCACATATACCTTATCGCATACATGGGACCCGTCACCATTACACGGAATCCTGTAAACTACATCAGATTTCTCCAGTTTTGGAATTTTATCCTTTGTATTACTGTAAAGTTTTCTTAGAGTGTGGTTATACGTTGACGCGATCTAATATTTCTCCTTGTCGTAGAGCTCTGAAAATTTAATCCTTTCCTGGAAGATTTACTACTGATTTATATATTTTTCCCGCTTTAGCTGTGTTAGTCCTCTTAATATTATTTGTAAAGTATGCTCGAAGTAGTTGGTTGACGGTTGTCATGGGGAAGTCATTCTGTGTCAGGGTTTCTTTTATCGTGTCCATATTCTTAGCGTGAAAAATCGTGTCGCTTATGGAAAGAACTCTGCGGTGTTTATAATAGTGTTCTTGTCATGCTTTGAATTAAAATTAATTAGCCTTCCTGATGCCGTGGGCTTTTTGTACCAATCAATCAATAATTTATTATTTTTCCTATTGATACGTGTGTCCAAGTATGGGAGCTCTCGGCCTTCTTCCATTTCTATTGTAAATTGTATTGCTTTGTTATAATTGTTCAGATCACTGAGTATCTTGTCAACATCTTTTGCCTTGACAATCGCTAATAAATCATCCACGTACTTAGTAAGTAAGCGAGGTTTGTTGGTCACGAATTTGGATAACAATTCTTCCATGACTATATCCGCTACGATCGGTGATGCTGGAGAACCCATTGGCATCCCTGAGCGTTGTTCATATATTTTGTCATTATATTTGAAGTAACGGTTTTCCATTATACAAAACTTGACTATGGTTAAGAAAAGTTCTTGCGTTATCTTCGTGTGATCTTTTATTTTATTCCATTTTAAGGATATTATCTGTAACGCCAAATCTACTGGAATGCTTGGAAATTAGGAGACTACATAAAAAGACACTAGAATCTCGTCATCGTAAATAAAAGTACCGTTTATTTTGTTGTATATTGGAACGATTTTTCGTCATCCCTTGTCAAATTTGGTTTTGAGACAAACCGGTTTCGGCGTTGTGCCATCATCAGTGTCGATTTTCGTTCTGATCTGTTGTGGTCGTTTGTCTTGTATTTATAGTAGGTAGCAGGTAACGTCAGCATGGGTGTCTGTTTGTGTACGTGTGTGCATGTGTTGTGTGTGTACATTCAGAAACGGGGGTGGTTTGCATCGATCGGTTTTTTTGTGCTTGACTGAGGCAGGTAAAAGTTGGTGATTTTTGTTGTTTGACCTTTTTTTCTTGTTTGTTGTTTTTGATCTTTTGCTGTTTTGTGCTTATTTGTCGGTGCGTGTGTGTTTGTTGTACCTGAGTGGTTGCTTTGTTTTTTGTAAACCAATTTTAAAGGTTCGAATATTGTGTCGGAAACAGTGTTTGTCTGTTCGTTTATTATTCTACCGTCGAATGTTTTTTGTTTGTAGATTTCCATGTTTTCGAGTACGTTCAGACGTCTGCCTTTTGCTTGTACATGTAGGACCTTGACTGTTTTTTTGATGTTTCCGGGGGGGCATTTATTCTCCGCCATGTGATTCGCAAAGTTGGACTCTGGTATGATGGTTGGATTCCGTATCTTTTTGTTGTAATCTCTAATGTGTTCTCTGAACCTCGTTCTTACTTGTCGTCCGGTTTGTCCTACGTAACTGTGCTGGCATTCACAAGTGAGCTTGTATACACCATGGCTGCTAAATGGATCTTCTGAGTTAGTTTTGGTTCTTAGCTTCCGTCCTAAATTGTTCGATGTTTTGAACGCTGTGTTGGTGTTGTATTTTCTAAGGAAATTTGCTAATTTATATGTTGCCCTTCCAGTATATGTCATTGTCGTCGTTTGTGTACTTTCTTCTCCATTGTTTCTTTTTTCTTCTCTAAGGTCTCTCCTGAGTTTATCTACTAGTGCTTTTTTATATCCGTTGTTTGTAGCGATGTTATATATTATTCCAAGCTCTCTTCTATATGCTTCTTGTGTAAGAGGTGTTCTTTCCAATCTTTGTACTAAGTGCCTTAGCGCTGCATTGAATTTCAATTCAACAATAAAATATACAGACAAACAAACGGACTGGCGATGGGAAACCCAACATCGGCTATTCTTATGGAAGCGTTTATGCAAAACCTGGAAAAAGAGTATATAGAGGAATTAAATTCCAAATTAGGAGTGTTATTTTACGCAAGGTACGTGGATGATATCATATGCGTTTTAACTACCAACAACGAAGAGCAAGTACTGGAGTACCTCAACAAGCAGCACGGGAACATAAAATTCACAATGGAAAGCGAAAAAGACGGAGCAATCAATTATCTGGACCTCACAATAAGTATTGATAAAGCTAGCAATAAATTCAACTACGACATATATAGGAAACCAACGGCCACCGACACAATAATACATAATACCTCGAACCACCCACAACAACATAAAAATGCAGCGCTAAGGCACTTAGTACAAAGATTGGAAAGAACACCTCTTACACAAGAAGCATATAGAAGAGAGCTTGGAATAATATATAACATCGCTACAAACAACGGATATAAAAAAGCACTAGTAGATAAACTCAGGAGAGACCTTAGAGAAGAAAAAAGAAACAATGGAGAAGAAAGTACACAAACCTGGACGACAATGACATATACTGGAAGGGCAACATATAAATTAGCAAATTTCCTTAGAAAATACAACATCAACACAGCGTTCAAAACATCGAACAATTTAGGACGGAAGCTAAGAACCAAAACTAACTCAGAAGATCCATTTAGCAGCCATGGTGTATACAAGCTCACTTGTGAATGCCAGCACAGTTACATAGGACAAACCGGACGACAAGTAAGAACGAGGTTCAGAGAACACATTAGAGATTACAACAAAAAGATACGGAATCCAACCATCATACCAGAGTCCAACTTTGCGAATCACATGGCGGAGAATAAATGCCCCCCCGGAAACATCAAAAAAACAGTCAAGGTCCTACATGTACAAGCAAAAGGCAGACGTCTGAACGTACTCGAAAACATGGAAATCTACAAACAAAAAACATTCGACGGTAGAATAATAAACGAACAGACAAACACTGTTTCCGACACAATATTCGAACCTTTAAAATTGGTTTACAAAAAACAAAGCAACCACTCAGGTACAACAAACACACACGCACCGACAAATAAGCACAAAACAGCAAAAGATCAAAAACAACAAACAAGAAAAAAAGGTCAAACAACAAAAATCACCAACTTTTACCTGCCTCAGTCAAGCACAAAAAAACCGATCGATGCAAACCACCCCCGTTTCTGAATGTACACACACAACACATGCACACACGTACACAAACAGACACCCATGCTGACGTTACCTGCTACCTACTATAAATACAAGACAAACGACCACAACAGATCAGAACGAAAATCGACACTGATGATGGCACAACGCCGAAACCGGTTTGTCTCAAAACCAAATTTGACAAGGGATGACGAAAAATCGTTCCAATATACATCAATCATTCACCCTGTCGGAAAAACAACAAAACAAAATAAAACAGTTTATTTTGTTTTTGAATTCAGTTGCGTCTCTTACGTTAAATTCGGATGATTTTGTTAAATGTTTTAATATATTAATAACATATTTGCATAAATTGTACGACGGTGAGCTTATAGACATAGAGAGATATATTCTTAAACTTTGTTAGCTCAGCGGAATTTAATTTTCTTACTATAAATTACACGGTAATTCTTTCAATATTACAGTTTCAGTTTCATATTGCAATATTTAATTTTGATATCACAGTTTGCCGTTGTGTTTTTGTTTACATGTGCGATTCTAATAGTCCACAAACATCTTCAAATGCCACAATAGAATTTCGTCCTGCTAGAGATTCTTGGATTGAAGACTTTTTAGGTTTTGATAATTCAAATCATCCTACTTCATTCTCTAACTTCAAATTCTAATTCTTATGTAACTTCTAATACAATTTCAAATCTTAACAATTTAAATATGGCAACTCATGAGCAAAAGAAATCATTCCTTAGTACTTGTGCCTCAATTTTGAGAAAAAATTACAGAGGTGATATGTTAACACTTGCTTCGTTTATTGATAAAATTGATTTAGTAGCAGAATTATGTGATGCATCTTTAATACAAACATTTATAGCATTTTTAAAGTCGAAACTTGAAGGCAACGCAATAGATTCGATAAGCCAGATTAAAGAGGCGTTGCGTAGCAAAATTAGGCCAGACAACTCGAAAGTTGTTGCGGGTAAAATTGCGGCTTTAAGGGTAAATAACAATAGTTTTGCTGATTCGCTTGAGCGCTCCTTAATTATTGAAGGTATGACACAGGCAAAAGCCCATTAGATGGCGGTTGAGCGAACTGTAATTGTTTGCAGGTTGAACAGCCGTTCAGACATGGTGAAGTCTATCCCTGCATCAACAACCTTCAAGGATTCGAAGGATGTTATTGCTAGAATGATTATAGAGCGTGAACAGGAGGAGGAGGAGAAGAGAGGCAGGTGTTAGCGTATCGGTCACGTCCGATAAGGTTTAATGGTTTTCGAGGGAATTTTAGAGGCAACAATAATTTCGGATATAACAATAACAACAATTTTAGATTCAACGGTAAAACAAATAGGTCTAACAATAATTCAAATTTTAGAAATACCAATTTTAATATAGGCAACAATAGGTCTAATAGTTACAACAATTACAATAGGAATAACAATCGGTCTGCAAATAACAGTAATTTTAATAATCAGCGTTCAAACAATAGAAATTCAGCTAATGTTCGTTCTGAACACCTCCCTCAGGTGCTATTCGATTAAATACTTTTAAATAAAGTTATTGTCTAAATTTGAATTATTCTGACTTTATTGAAGTCAATTGTAGCGATTCTTTTAAAATATTTTCTTTTCTTGTAGATTCCCAGGCAGTTATTTCGCTTATAAAAATTTCTAGTTTAGTAAGTGATGTAATAGTAGATGACAGTAATGTAATAAATATAACAGGCGTAACAACAGATACAGTAACAACTTTAGGCACAATTAGTATGGACATAGTAGTTTCAAATAAATTTTTTCCTTTGACTTTTCATGTTGTTAATGAAGACTTTATTATTCCTTCGGACGGTATAGTAGGGAAAGTTTTTTTTAAAAGTAAACAAATGCATAATCAATTATGCGAATGACACAATAACGATAGGACTAGGGACAGAAAGGGTTAATATCTCAATTTTGCATAGTACTTCAACAGATACTCTTGTAATTCCACCAAGATGTGAAGTTTTCCGTGTTTTTAGTCTGAATAAATCGGAAAGTCCAGTTTTTGTCGATTCTCATGAACTTTGTAGTGGTGTTTTTACTGCAAAATGTGTCATGAATACGAAAAATCCCATTTTGAAAATAATAAACACTTCTGATGTTGTTGTTGTAACGACAAAAACACTCCCCGAAGGTTTTGGGGAGTGTTGTCAAATTAACAGTCCTTGGCCGGATTTGAACCCGGTACGCTCCGGTACTCCCTTGCGGTACTGCCCGACTGTCGTGGTAGCGATTTGTGACCAGTTAAGCCTTCTAGGTCATTTCACCCCTCCTTCCGTAAGGAAGGATAAGATGGGTAATGAGAGGTGAGAGGCATCATATCCGTAGATCAACCATCGAGTTGCACGTCATTACCTCTATGCATATTAGTCGCCTCTTACGACCGGTATGCCTACCTCGGGCATATTCTAAACCCCTAACCCGCAGGGGTTACTTCTTCTGAAATGAAGAACGTCAAAAACTTTAATATTCAAACTGAGGACATAGTAAATTTCGATATCTATCGTATAAATGATACATCTGTTGATTTGAAACGTATAGAAGAGCTTAAGTCAGTTTTAGTGAAACAAATGCCTTTATTTGCAAAAAGTAGATTACTTGATTTATATTTGAAATATTCAGATATTTTTGGCCTAAAAACAGATTTAATGACGATTAATAACTTTTATAAACAAAAATTAAGATTGACAGACAAGACAAAAGTGTACATAAAAAATTATAGATTGCCATATTCACAGCGTGCTGAAATAAATAAACAGGTTGATAATTTGCTTAAAAATGATTTGATTGAGGGAAGTTCCTCAAATTATAACAGCCCATTGATTTTAGTACCAAAACAAAAAATTAATTGCAGATAAATTTCCTTTGGGACGAGTAGGTGATATTTTAGATAATCTTGGTCGGGCTAAATATTTTTCAACTTTAGAGCTTTTTTCGGGTTTTCACCAAATTCCATTACATAAAGATTCGAGAGATATAACATCATTTAGTACAGATCGTGGATCTTTCCGTTGGAAAGTTTTACCATTTGGTCTAAATGTTGCTCCTAACTCTTTTTCAAGAATGATGTCAATATCATTTTCTGGTACTGCACCTAACCAAGCCTTTATGTATATAGACGATATTATAGTTATTGTAGTGAGACCCATCACTTAAAAAATTAAGAGAAAGTTTTTGAGACATGTAGGAAGTTTAATTTGCGGCTTAACCCTAATAAGTGAATGTTCAGCAAAGGGTTTGTTACCTGACGATTCTAAAATAGAAGCAATTAAAAAGTATCCTGAACCGCGTGATAAAGATGCAGTTAGAAGATTTGTTGCATTTGCCAATTGTTATAGGAGATTTATATCAAATTTTGCTTACATGTTGAATTTAACTGAGATACCTCGTGTGAGCTAGCATTTGAGAAATTAAGAGAAAGTTTAATGTCGCCACAACTTTTGCAATATCCAAAATTCACTAAAGTTTTTTTAATAACAGTTGATGTTTCGAAGATTGGGTGTGGTGCTATATTAAGTCAGGATCATAATGGTAACGATTCACTAATTTGTTTCGCTTCAAAAGCATTCAGCAAGGCTGAACAGAATAAAGCAATTATTGAGTTAGAATTTTTGGCAATACATTTTGCAGTTAAGCAGTTTCGACCATACTTTTATGGTACACACTTTAGAATTACATCAGATCATCGACCGTTAGTTTATTTATTTGATATGAAAGATCTTACGTCAAAACTCTCTAGAATACGTTTAGAGTTATCAGAGTATAATTTTACTATAGAGTATATAAATGGTAAAACAAATGTAGGCGCAGATGCTCTTTCTCATATAACTATAGATGAGTTAAAAGATTCGACGAAGCATATTTTGGCAGTACAAACAAGATCAATAACAAAACAAAAAGAGGAAATAAAGATACAAAATGATAACCGACAAATACAGACAGAAGCATCACAAGTTTACGACGAATTTGCTTATAATTTTTCAAATAACATCCCGAAAGTAAAATCGAACATAAATTATGCGCACTTAAAACATAAAAGGTTCGACCTACAAAATAGCGAATTTAGATTAGTTACTTTTGAGGCTGGAATATAATGCCGGCAATCACATTATTAAGGAAATTGAATGGCAAAAAGATAATACAGTTTTTCTGTACTTTACTATTGCAAGTTTTAAAGAAATTGGGAATAAAATTTTAAAACATTTAATATTCATATTGACAGATCCAGTAGAAACGGTAACTGACGAAGACAAGAAATTAAAAGTAATGACAATTTATCATCATGATCCAATATCAGGTGGTCATTGCGGAAATAAAAAGTTATATGCGAAAATACGTACAAAATATTTTTGGGAAAAATATGACAGGTGATATTGCTAAATTTGTTAAAAATTGCGAAAAATGCCTGCTGAACAAAGTTAATCCCAAAACAAAAGAAAATTTGGTGCTTACACCAACACCTTGCAAGCCTTTTGATATTGTAGTTATAGACACGATAGAACCTTTGCCTCAATCGAATGATGGGAACAAGTTCGCTGTTAACATTATGTGTGATTTAAGCAAATATTTAGTTACAATAGCTATTCCAGATAAGAGTGCAAAAACAGTTGCATCTGCAATTTTTGAAAGTTTTATTCTAGCTTTTAGGCACAGAATTTAAAAACGAAATGTTTGCGGAATTGACTAAACTTTTGGAAATTGAGCACAATTTCTCAACACCTTATCACCATGAAACTGTTGGTACTATTGAAAGGAATCATCGTGTATTTAACGAATATTTAAGGGCTTATCTCGACGATTCTTTTTCCAGTGGGACAACAAATACTGTTTTTGATAATCAATATTCACCTTTTGATTTAGTATTTGGTAGAAAAGTTACTTGCCCCTGCGGGTTAGGGGTTTAGAATATGCCCGAGGTAGGCATACCGGTCGTAAGAGGCGACTAATATGCACAAAGGTTGTTGTTGTTGTTGTTGTTAACAGTGCTTCGCCCTGCCCCAGATTGGACAGGGTTATACTGAAATAACAGCCCTTGGCCGGGTGAAAAAACCCGGGTCATTCCGGTGAGATAGAACCGGCTGTTGTGGGAAGGTAATGACGTGCAACTCGATGGTTGATCTACGGATATGATGCCTCTCACCTCTCATTACCCATCTTATCCTTCCTTACGGAAGGAGGGGTGACATGACCTAGAAGGTTTCACTGGTCATAAATCGCTACCACGACAGTCGGGCAGTACCGCAAGGGAGTACCGGAGCGTACCGGGTTCAAATCCGACCAAGGACTGTTAATTCGACAACACTCCCCAAAACCTTCGGGGAGTGTTTTTGTCGTTACCACAACAACAGAAAAGTTACTTTGTCAAATGAATTATAAAAGGAAAATATAGATCCAATTTATAATGTTGAAAATTATGCAAAAGAGGTAAATTATCGTATGCAAAAGTCACACGCACTCGCAAAAGAACTAATCAAGTAACGGTTTTTGATAATAAAACGAAAAAGGAAAAGTTAGTTCATAAAAATAGATATTAGTTTAAAAATAGATTTAGTTTAGACTAAAATATAATTTTAGATTAACTTTAGCTAGGTTTAGTTGTTGAATCAATGTAAATTTAAAAAAAACTAAAAAAAAATTATTGAAATAAATTTAGTTTAATATTTAATTTAACTAATGTTTAGAATATAAGTCAGTGATTATTAGTAAATAACTTAATATAGTATTGACCTAGTATAGTAATAGTTTAGTATGAAATAATAATAATTAGTGAATAAGTTAGTTTGCAATTGAATACACGTCCTTCTGATCACTTTTGTCACATCCTTCTTTTTCAAAGGAGGGTGATATAATGAAAAGCCACTTTCATTTTATACACTTGATATTATATTGAATAATCACATCTGAAAAGGGCAGACTGTGGAAAATAAAAAAAGGGGTTTATGATTCAAGATTCAATTCGTGCTGATGTAGATTTTGTGAATTTAAATTATTTTGTTTAAAAGCCTTTAAGATTGTAAATTGTTAATTAGATAAATATCCTTGAGGATATATTTGTGAATTTGAACTATTAAATAAAACTATTTGTGAAAATTTAATAAAATACATATTTTATTGTGTTTGAGCATGAACTCTGAAATAGGGTTCTTTTATGAAATAGAGTTATTTCAATACTGTGCATAAATGCTTTGGATACCATGGCCGTTGTTGGATCGCATGTGGGTTATTTTTCATTCTGAACTTAAAAATTGCTTTTGAGTAGTGTACTGGACAAAAGTTCTGTGGATAGAGTAGCCGATGTTGGATCTGCCAAGGGTTTTTATTTTAAGGTTTGACCAATAAGCGAATCTTTTTTTTCATCCTGCGTTACAAACATCGTGTGGTCTCATCAATCGGCGCTGAAATATAAATTCTACCTGTAGTGGGGCGTTCCCATTCAATGTGCTGTTGTTGCAACATCCTGATCATCACGCCTGGCCCAGAATCGTTATTCATAAATAATTTGCTGTTAAATGAGTCTGTTCAGTTAAGCAGTTGACAAGATGGGATGTCAAAAGACGCGTTTTTACCCGGTAACAATAATCCGAAAGCTATTAAAGTTGAAAATATATAGGATGGTCCAAAAGGTATGTTCTGCGCAGAAATACTGGGTATCACGTAGCCGGTGTTGGACCGGCTAAGGGTAGTTTGTTTAAAGCGCGACCGAAGGTCTCCTACGTAAAAAGGTGTTCCGCACATAATTACAATGGATCACGCCCCCATTTGGGATCGGAGCTGGATAAATTTTTAGTTTTCTCCTAAAGTTCCCAATACCTAAGACGGTTCTTCTGCAAAAGATGGTACTAATGGTAGTCCTAGAAACCTGGCTGGCCGTTTCAACAGGGTTGGACCAGAATGAAGTTAGGGTTAGCAGAGTCTGCCCATCGAGCAGGTACCAGCATTCTCAAGGCAGCCGGTTCTATGTTATATTAAACGATCGTACTCTTTTGAATTCGTCCTGTGTAAGAGATGGCTACACAAATCCGGATGTTCAGGGCTTATCCACATTACCACGTACTTTCTTTAGTACTTTCGTGGTCCCCTGTTGTTCACCCCCCGTGGCGCCTTGCTACAATAGTAGCACAGTTTCCACGACCAGCAGCGGTGCTCGTGGTGACGTGCAATTAGATGGTTGATTAACGGATATGATGACTCTCACCTATCATTAACCATCTTCTCTTCCTTACGGACGGAGGGGTGACATGATCTAGAAAGTTCCACTAGTCATACCAAATCGCTACAACGACATTCGGGCAGTACCGCAAGGGAGTACCGGGTTGATATCCGGTAAAGGACTGTCACTTCCAACAACAATCCCCAAAACCTGTGGGAGTGTTTTTGACGCTAAAAACAACAAAAAAAGTACTCATCAATATCTCGCTCGCCACCATTGTCATTCCAGAGATATGGATACAGGCGAAATTCCAAAAGACGGAAAATATGCCGGTTGCGAAGACACTAGAAACGAATCTATTGTCACTACACTGCAAACTTGCACAAAAAAGGTGGACCGCTATGTAAAAGGCCGGCAAGAGTCGGTAGTTTTTGGAATATAACATCGAAACCGAGAAGAATTAGGCAAGGTGCTATTCAACGGAGTGTACCGGATTTATACCTGGCAAGTTTTTAAACACCTGAATAGTCCTGTTTTGTCGGTCACGTCCCATTTTCTGAATGGATTCGCCGAGTAGGCATGGCGATGTACTCCTACACTAACTGACTAACAAGACAAGTAGGTGCGGGTTAGGGGTTTAGAATATGCCCGAGGTAGGCATACCGGTCGTAAGAGGCGACTAATATGCACAAAGGTCATGACGTGCAACTCGATGGTTGATCTACGGATATGATGCCTCTCACCTCTCATTACCCACCTTATCCTACCTTACGGAAGGAAGGGTGACATGACCTAGGTTTCACTGGTCATAAATCGCTACCACGACAGTCGGGCAGTACCGCAAGGGAGTACCGGAGCGTACCGGATTCATGTCCGGCCAAGGACTGTCAGTTCGACAACACTCCCCAAAACCTTCGGGAAGTCTTTTGTCGTTACAACAACACCAACAACAGCAACAACAAGTAGGTGCAAGTTAGGCAGGGTAACATCGAAATAACTGCCTTGGTCAGGCAAAACCACCCGAGTCATTCCGGTACGATAAAACCACGTGTTGCCGAAGAGGAACGCGAACTGCCTAGGGAGACAAGGGTCATGCTGCCCCTGCGGGTTAGGGGTTTAGAATATGCCCGAGGTAGGCATACCGGTCGTAAGAGGCGACCAATATGCACAAAGGTAATGACGTGCAACTCGATGGTTGATCTACGGATATGATACCTCTCACCTCTCATTACCTACCTTATCCTTCCTTACGGAAGGAAGGGTGACATGACCTAGAAGGTTTCACTGGTCATAAATCGCTACCACGACAGTCGGGCAGTACCGCAAGGGAGTACCGGAGCGTACCGGGTTCAAATCCGGCCAAGGACTGTTAATTCGACAACACTCCCCAAAACCTTCGCGGAGTGTTTTTGTCGCTACCACAACAACAACAACAACAACAAGGGTCATGCTGGCCCAACTTCTTTCTGGATACTGTAACAGGTTAAACTCTTACCTATCCAGACTGAACCCTGACATGCGGCGTCTTTCCATGACACTAACCACCTGTTCATCTGCTCAACTGAGCCTACTCTTCTAACAGCAATATCACTTTGGTCCAAGCATGTTGAAGCCGCGAGGTTTATGGGACTCCCGTTAGAAGAGCTTGATGACAATGTTGGGCAAGGGAGGTTATATTTAGGCCGGTCGCTACAACAGTAACAAGTGGGTGCACTTCCACGTAATGCAGCCGCCTTAGAAATAGATAACTTAATGAAACTACATAACATCAAAATAGCCGCAATACTGGGGACAAAGCTCGGCGCCCGATCAAATTTTCGGGCCTGTGACGGCTACAATATCCATGGTCCCGATCGTGCGAGAGGACTTGGGCGGTGGACTAGCGTTAATTACCCATTAAATTGTGCAGTATCGTCTTTTTGAGCCTGGCGTCGACCCGAAGGACAACACCTTAGAACTGGGACCGCTTTACGGACTATAGAACGCTCCTTAGCTGCCTTACCCACTCCGACAGACGTACGCAAAGGTGAAAGAGAGCTTCGCAAGGTGATTCAGCCTCAGGCCGCTTCATTCCTGTTGGTAGAATAACAGAAATTCCTGCAGAAGCTGCGGCGATGGCAAGAGAATGTGACCAAGTGAGACTCATTAATCCCGCAGATCCCAGAATCAAAGATAACATGCGGAAATTCGTAGGACAGTCAACGAACACAAACTGACCAAGTGGAAACAACACCTTGAGGCATGCAAATTCTCCGGCGGAGTCGGAAAATTATTGGTCGACTGTCAAGGCCCTATCCAATCCGACCAAACGCCCATTGCCATCTCAGTCGCAGAGGTTAAGGTAGCCATAATGAAGGCCAAACCCTCAAAATCCATCGGACCCGGCGAAATCGCCATGAAGATGATCAAACACCTAGGACACGAGAGGCAGAGTTATTTAGCTGCTCTCTTTAATCTCTCTCTATCTTCGTTATACCTGAGATATAGAAACGAGCGATTGTAGTTCCCCTACTAAAACCAGGGAAGCCGGCGAACCAAGGAGAGTCTTATCGCCCGATATCCCTCCTTTCGCCGGTAGTGAAATTACTAGAGACCATTCTGCTCCCTTACTTCATTGCAAATCTGAAATTGGCCGATCACCAACATGGTTTCCGCAGAAATCACAGCACGACATCCGCTTTGAACGCCATTACAACGCAGATTAATAACGGTTTTAATCAACACCCACCAAACCATAGGACGGTTCTCGTGGCACTTGACTTATCAAATGCATTCGACACGATCAATCACGCCACACTCCTGCGAGATCTGGAAGAGACACCACTCCCTGCCGGCCTTAAAAGGTGGACTGCTAATTACCTCAATGGTCGACAGGCAACAGTCAAATTCCGGAACAAGAAATCTAGACCACGAAGAATAAAACAAGGGGTGCCGCAAAGTGGTGTTCTCTCTCCCCATTTGTTTAATTTCTATATTTCGAGACTTCCCCCCCACCAGACGGAGTCTCCATTGTTTCCTACTCTGACGACTGCACGATAATGGCCTCGGGCCAGGGTCCCTCCATTGACGAACTCTGTATTAGAATCAACAGTTACCTCCGTGACCTTTCCAGCTTCTTCACCGAGCGAAATCTGACCCGACTAAACCGACGGCGACCCTGTTTACTACATGGAATGCGCAGATGGGGCAAGAGTTAAATGTCCACGTAGACGGAGTACCTCTACCTACTGTCAACCACCCAAAAATCTTGGGTGTGACATTTAACAACGGCCTCACCTTCGCTGGTCATGCCACCGCAATAGCCTCACAGGTACAGAGCCGCAATAAGATCCTCAAGTCACTGGCCGGCAGTACTTAGGGAAAAGACAAAGAAATATTGCTTGCTACATATAAGGCTATTGGCCGGCCGGTTATTGACTATGCTGCGCCCATATGGTCGCCCAATCTTTCTGACACCAACTGTAGGAAATTGCAAGTCTGCCAAAACACCGCCATCAGAACTGCTACGAGATGTCTACTTATGTCATCTGAGTCTCACCTCCATCAAGAGGCAAAATTGCTCAATGTTCAAGAGCACGCGGAACTCTTGAGTAGACAATTCTTTCTGAACTGTCATAAGCCTAGTCATCCAAATCGACATCTTTTGGATGCAGCACCGCCCCCCCACAGATATAAGGATACATCTTCGTAAGCATTACGATGAGATCCGGCACCATATATCTTTGCCGTTTGATCTGCGGAATCATAGACGGGCTCTAAATGACCTCCTCACCGAGTCGGTAGACAGATCTCGGCCTGTGAATCCCGTTATTAATACTAAACGACCTGAGTTGGCTGAAGAGGAGCGTGTACTTCCGAGGGAGACTAGTCATACTAGCACAACTTCGCTCTGGATATTGTAATAGGTAAACTCTTACTTATCCAGACTGAACCCCAACATACCAAACACATGCCCTGCATGTGGTATGTCCCCTCATGATACCATACATCTCTTCTCCTGTTCAGTTGAACCCACTCTTCTAACACCTACATTACTCTGGTCCAACCCTGTGGAAACTGCGCGTTTCCTTGGACTTCCGTTAGAAGAGCCTGATGACAATTTAGTGTGATCGAGCCCATTGGGCAGGGCGAAACACTGTTAACAACCACAACAGGATGGCAATGTTAGGGGGAAAGGTGACAAGTTAGACAAGGTAGTGTCGAAATAACAGGGTTATGTCTCCAAAAGGAACCAATTTCCAATGAAAAGTTATTGCCAAAAAAAACCCTATAAATGACCAAGGCCCGATCGAAACTGGGGGGAGTAATCCATGGTATTTGTGTGCACCGATATTTTTCGACGTATATTAGCAGTTACGTAATGTTGTATAGAATTACTGAAGTCAAAAGACGCGTTTTGATCTCGGTAACAATAATCCGGAAGCGGAAAAGAGATATTTTTTTTTCAGTAAAAAGTTATTGGCAAAAAACCAAAAAATTACCCAGGTCAGATCCCAAATAGGGGACGTGACCCAAGGTATTATGAACACCTTTCTGCGTAGGCGCTTCAAAAAAATAACCCTCAGCCGGTCCAACACCAGCTACGTGGTCCACAATATTTCTGCGCAGAACACATTCAAAGTTGAAAATATTCTTTCATTTTCACGTGGTTGTTGTAATCATCGAATACCCACTCAATATCAAAATGTCATTTCTCTCTCTATGCATCATCGCTGTCAGTGTTCTTTGGCGTGGGTTGCCACCCCATCGCTGTCAGTGTTCTTTGGCATGGGTTGCCACACCCCTCCTTTGTTCACCAGTTTGAGTTTCAACCCTTGACCATTAGCTGGAGTTACTTGAGCCGGAGTGGGGGTTTGTCGGTCATCCTGCGTCGTACCTGTGGATGAAACAGATGGCGGTGGCGCGGCCACCGATTGAGGTGCTAAATGAGTATTATGTGGATCGGCCCCCGTGCCGGTTGGTATTTTCTTTAAATAAGCTACGTTCCTCATTGGCCGAGGAAACTTCTGGTCTCCTCCTTGGTTACCGGATCACGAAATGAGGCAATTGTAGTTATCTTTTCCGGATCCACTTCGATTCCCTTATCGGATAGAATGTGGCCTAGGAAATTTAATTAAAATCCGAGTCATTCCGGTACGATAAAACCGGCTGTTGTGGAAATGACTAATTTGTTCATCCACCTGACATGCCCCGATGACTTCATCCAGGGATAGTTCTTTTTCTAGAAGTTTCTTTTTCAGTTCTGTCGACGCCCAGACGTCGATGATTTTGTCTTTTAGGCAAATTTCTTCAATCTCGACTTTTGTGGAACCAAACGAACATTTGTTCATCTGCTGACGCAGCCTTAAAACAAATTTAGCAAAAGTTTCCCCCTCGGTGGGGCAAAGGGTTCTAAATAAATTCCTCTCAAAGGTGGAGTTTTGCTTAGGGAAAAAATAAGCATTGAGCTTGTCAACTAAAACTTTATAAACATCATTTCCGACTTTTTCATCATATGCTTCAATAGCGCCTGGCAGGGAGTATGCTACGGCTTGTAATTGGATACCAGCTAAATGTAAAACCTTGTTTTTCTTTTGTTTCACTGACTTGATGTCTTCCGATTCCAAAATCGCGCAACCATTTCTCCCATTCAATGCGCAATACTGACATTTCAATAGTTTCGCAAAGAAATGGCCTAATAGTGTGCTCGGTCATGATGTACGTGTAGTCTGGAATATAAACAAATCGAAATAGAAAACAAAATTATGTATACATCTATATATAACTTCCCGGGCATGCATAAATTATGCATGTAATTAAACACATACGGTTGCATCTATTTCCCCATTAACAACACGTCATATTTTTGTCAATAAACTAACCCTGGTAAATAATGCGTATGCATCAGTTTCCGGCTGGTTTTATAACTCAGCCCCTGACATTTGTCAGATAAAAATTTCCAGCCCGCGTTTATGCATGGCTTCTGACCTTTGTCAGATAATCGGCTTTTATTACATACACCGCTCCTGACATTTGTCAGATAAATGTTTTTCAGCTCGCCCCTTATGCGCAGCTTCTGACCTTTGTCAGATGATCGCTATTAACTCTTTTAGTTAATATTTTGATACACACGAATAGTGGGAAACAGCGGAGTACCGAATCGCAAATGACCAATTAACAACAAAAACAATTAAAATTTTTGTTTACAAGCTTTTAAAATATGTTTTTCGTCTTTGATTTTCTCTATGCAGCTAGTGTGGTGAATTTACCATCAGCGATTTGATACTTTCCCCTCAGATTCGCTGTGCATTCTCTGTCTGTTAGAGATTTTGCCACTAACCTTTCCGTTGTTCTGTTTCTCTCTTTTTTTTCTTTTAAATGTTCATTTCACGAGTT
Source organism: Merzomyia westermanni (assembly GCA_949987695.1). Lineage (NCBI taxonomy): Eukaryota > Metazoa > Arthropoda > Insecta > Diptera > Tephritidae > Merzomyia > Merzomyia westermanni. Next base: position 111,683,989 of record OX465290.1, on the reverse strand, counting down.
CAGCTCAACGACCACACATATACATACATACGTATGTGCGAACATCTGTCGCTACTGCACAACACCGGCAATTTAGCACGCAAAATGTTTATACCACTATTTTGTCTGTTGTTTTCTTGCTTTTTCTTTTTGTATATTCTTAAGTTAATTAATTTATAGTTATTTTACTCGTCGCCACTGTGATACCCGACAAATGAGGACACACTTTTTGGATTATAAATTTACACTTTATTGTTCACTTAGTACGTGTTACACTCGCAGCACATCGAATACCCACTCAACATCAAAATGTCATTTCTCTCTCTATGCATCATCGCTGTCAGCAGTCTTTGGCATGGGTTGCGACAATTCCTATTTGGGATCGGATCTGGGTCATTTTTGGGGTTTTTATTTATTGATTGTCAGTATTAGCACAATAAGATCCTGGTTGATCTTTTATAGTGCAACAGTGATTACATAAAATTAGGTATAATTCTTAAAACTGAAAAATTAAAAATTTATATACTATTACAGGTACAATATTGAGAACAAAAACAAGAAAGTATAAAGTATTACCAGCATTAATATAAGGGTGAAAAGTTACCAAAATGAAAGAAGTAATTCAAGTGATTTCGTTTCGTGATGATCATTCGGCACCAAGAAAATGAATTCAATTTATTTAGAATATTTCGGTCTATTTATACAAAAATATTACAAACAAATTTCTATGTATAACTTATTTAATGATTTATTTGTGTATAAAAAATTTTTGGAATTTATAGGTTTGTTTTTATTGTGTTTTTCTTTTGCATGTAATAAAAATTTTCTGTGTGTTTACAAAATTAACGTATTCTTATTCTACGAGTTTAAGCCTATTTTTATGTACTATGATTTTATTATTTTTATTGCTTAATGGATAATTTATGTTTTCTAATTTTTTATTTTCTATGTCATAGGGAATTTTCCTTATCGATATTTTCTACTCCACACGGAATTAATGTAAACTTATTATTTTTATCGATGTTTACTACCCTATAGGGCCCCTTATATTTACTGTCTAACTTATGACCTGCTTCATTTCTGACTAACACTAAATCTCCTAAATTTATTTCCTTATATTGAATATTTTTATCGTAGTTAATTTTATGTTTTTCCTTAGATTCCTGTACTAGTTTCCTAGCTCTATCTTGCGCTATTTGTAACCTATATTTAATTTCTTTGTCGTAAGCCTCATAATTATATAATGGGCTTACTATATTTTCTTGTAAAAACTTGTAAATCTGGGGTCTTTTACCAAAAACTAGTTCGAATGGACAATAACTATGAACTGTAGATGGTGTTGTATTATAGCAATATGAAAAATATCTGAGGTATTCATCCCAACCGTTTTTGTCAATGGATATGTATGAACGCACATATTCATTGAATGTTCGATGACTACGTTCAACTGTGCCTAAGGTTTGATGGTGGTAAGGTGTTGAAGTTTTATGCTCTATTTTTAGAAGTTTGCACAATTCCTCAAATAAACTATTTTTGTATTCACTTCCCATATCTGTTGGGATTGTCTTCATACCCTTCAAATTTTTATTACAATGATCGCATTTTTTAATGTGTTTTCGAATATCATTTTATTCCCTTCCAATAGTATTTATGTGTTATTTTATTTAACGTACGATTTATTCCTGGGTGACCACCAAAAACAGGATCGTCGTGATATTTATGAAGAATTTCTTTAATTTCTTTGTTATTTGTCACATGCATAACCTCCGGAGTTAATGCTATAATTAAATTATTGAGAACTTTGGTACCAATTTCTTTAAATGTGTCTACCCGGGTAAAATTATTCTTAAACAATTTGTCTCCTAAGGACAACTGTATTTTTCTCTATCTCTATGGCGCGATATACAACAGGTATATCATCATAAACCTCCTAAGAGATTTTTTGCGCCAAGCTTCTCTTCCAATTTGTGGTGTGCCGATTTGAATTTTCCCTACAAATTGGTGGGACCTACAGTTTTTTGCCGACTCCGAACGGCATCTACAAAGGAGACGAATTTTTGCTGAGAAGCCTGTCATGGCAGAAATACACTCGGAGAGTTTGCCAAACCACAGCCGAGGGGCAACCCCGTTTTGAAAAACTTTTTTCAAATCACTTTTTGATGTTACCTGTACCAGGGCTCGAACCATGGACCTTCGGTGTGGTAGGCCGGCAACACTACCTTCACACCACGGCGGCCGCCATATTTTTACAATTCCTAAATTGTCGGCTTTTTCCATAAGCCTGGCAACGAATTGACCTAAGTCAATCTTCGCCTCAACAATTAGGTTTTTAATATTAATTTCGCTACAAATTTTCTTTCCTTTTTTTGAAACATACTTTCGGAGGATCGAAAATAAGCTGGACTAGTCTCTTTACTTCACATTTATTTAGCGCTTCATATATTATTGGGTTCTCTTTGTGACTTTTTATTTCTTCATTTTTACTACTGGAATTTTTATTATTATAATTTTTATTGGTTTCCGATCTAGTAACTTTTAATATTTTACACGCATCTACCGATATTTGTTTTAGGTTTTGAATATCTATGCGTGATAATGCGTCGGCTACATAGTTTTCTTTACCTGCTATATACTCCACCTCGAAATCATATTCTTCCAAATCTAGTCTGATTCTAGTCAACTTTGATGAAGGGTTTTTCATCGAAAATAAAAATGCTAAGGGTCTGTGGTCTGTTTTGACCAACAATATTCTCCCGTAGATGTATGGTCTGAAATATGTTATGGCCCAATGGATGGCCGCTAATTCTTTCTCAATTGTTGCACTGCTCCGCAAGCATAACCACTTGCGTCAGTCGTTATACAAAATTGTTTACTGAAATCGGGATATTGTAGGATATTAGGGCTTACTATTACTAACGCAGCTTTCAAATAGTCAAAGGATTATTTACAATCCTCCGTCCAGTCGAAAACTACATTTTTCTTACAAAGCCTTGTTATTATTTTAGAGTATTCTGCAAAGTTTGGGATAAATCTTCTGTAATAATTGCAAAATGCGACGAATCTTTTCGCCTCATCTGCATTTTTAGGGGTTGGATAATTTTTAACAGTATCAAATTTACTGGGATCTGGCAAAATTCCTTTGCTTGTGCACTTATGACCAAGGTAAGTTACTTCTTGGTTGAAAAATAAACATTTATCCGGATGTAATTTTAAATTATATCTTCTACAAGTTGCAAAAACATCTCGTCAATTTTTAATCATATGATTTTCGGAGCATCCTAATACGACCAAATGGGCCATGTATAGAAATGCTTGTGAAGGTTTTAAGCCTGCAAATGCTAATGTCATCATTCTCTGGAATGAGTTCGGTGCTACTTTAAGGCCATAGGGCAATCTTTTAAAACGATAAGTACCGTTATCTGCGGTAAAGGATGTGATATCTCTCGACTCCTTGCTGAGTTCAATCTGGTGAAATCCAGACATTAAATCCAAGCACGAAAAGTATTTAGCTCTTCCTAAATGATCTAGTATGTCATCAATTCTCCATCTTTTTTCTTGGTTATTAGGGAGTGATTTTTTCGGTACTAGTAAGATTGGACTATTGAATTCTGATATTGAAGGTTCTATTATATCATCTTTAATTAGTTTATTTACTTGTTTGCTAATTTCACTTTTATGAGTTTCTGGTATTCTATAATTTTTTACATAAACCGGGTTATTGTCCTTCGTATGAAGTTTCTGTTTATAAAAATTATTAGTTGTAATTGGTTCTGTTTCCAACGAAAAAATGTCAATAAACTCTGCACATAATGCATTAAGTGATTTATTTGCAAATTGTGGAAAATTTTTATTCAATCTTGCTAATTTTTCTTTACTGTTTTGTTCATTTTCTAAACTATTATTTTTAACTACTGTATAATCATTCAAATTTTCTGTACGGATTTTAAAATCTTGAAGTCTTGCATCTTTGTCTGTTGTATTTATAATTCTAACAAATGTTTGTTGTGAATTTGCTAGTGTGTTTGCAATAAAAATGCCTTCGGATAATTCTTGTTGTGGGACTAGTAAATCGGATTTGTTATTTTCTATATGAATTTGTCTAACTACAAGGTGGCGCAAAAGTAAGCTTCCGATGTTCAGCATATCGGTTGTGCAACGTGCAGTGTGTGCTGTTGCACCGTCTTGTTGGAACCACATGTTTTCCAATCCCAATTCATCAAGTTGCGGCAAAAAGAACTCGTTGATCATTGCTCTGTAACGCTCACCATTCACAGTAACCGTTTGGCCCCGACCGATTATTGGTCAAATAAATAGTCAGCAATATTCCGCGTTCTGGAGCAGTGTAGCGTAACATTGTTTATTAACGTGTATTTCGCATGTGTTTACTACACAAATGTCAAAACAGAACTGACTTTAGGGGCCAATCGCAAAATTTATAGCATTTTCTGATAGGAGGATTACTTTTGCGCAGTAACCGTTTTTCACCGACCGATTATTGGTCAAATAAATAGTCAGCAATATTCCGCGTTCTGGAGCAGTGTAGCGTAACATTGTTTATATATTTTTTAATGAAATCTAAGCCTAATATTCCATCACATGGAATTGGAAAATTGTCTTCTACTATATGAAATTTGTGTTTGATCAATAGATAATCATCCCTTAAGTCTGCTTTAACCGTGCCAATAGTGCTTGTTATACCTTGACCAATTCCTCTTAAATCGGTTGTTTGAGAATTATCAATTGTGACATTACTGTCAATTTGACCCTTTTTAATAATTGAAATATCCGCTCCTGTATCGATTAGGAGGGTTGAAATGGAATTATTCAGTTGTTTTGGAAGATATGTAGCTATTAAGGTGTAAATTGAAAATATATAATTTTTTATTTATTGAGGTGGAGTTTGTTGGTTTTCCTGCTGTGTAACGTTTCTGACATTTCTGGTATTATTGAGGGTATTTCCTCGCGATCCGAAATTTCGGCCAGCCCTCTGGTTATTTTGTCTGTTATTATTATTGTTATGCGTATTGAAAGAACGCCTATAATTACTCCGATGATTATTGTTTTGGTAACTCCTTCGGAAGTTACCTTGGAAATGATTTTGTTGACGTATATGCATGAGTGAATTTGAATTAGCAGTTACTTCTGTGCAACTGTTAGTGAATTTTTATATGGCTTCATTCATCGTGGTGAACGTTCCAGCCTGCATTATAGTTTTTACTTTATCATTGGAGCAGTTTTTACACATAGCTTTTACAGCCGACTGTGTAGCATACTTGGTTGCTAACTCTGGTGTTAGTCCGTCCTTCCAATATTTCGTAAGCTTTTCTATTTCTGCAGTATATTGATTTGCTGTTTTACTACGTTGTTGGATGTTCAGGAGTTTTGCTGACAAAACTTCGACTGATTCTCCTTTTATTGTTGATTTTAATTTTTGTTTTATAGTTTCAATTGATCTTTCGGTACTCAACAGGTTTCTTGCTGTTCCCTTCAGCTTGGTTTTTATCATTGAAACTGCTATAAGGTCATGTTCACCCTTAATTTGTTCTAGGATATCTAAAGCATCCAAGATACTGTTCAAGTTTTCAGCCTTACCATCAAATTCTGGTAGAATTGATGACGCAGTCTTTAAAAATTCAACTATTGATTGTGGCATTTTGCTGTTTTCAGTTTGTGCCTCTTTTTCAGTAATTTCAATTTTTGGGGCTTCCCCTAAATTTGATTGGGAGTCTGGCAATAAAACAGCAAAATTTATTTCAATTTCTTTTCAAATGATGTTGGGACCGATGCCTCAATGTTGTATCTATTCAATAGGGATACTAATTTATCCCTGACACTAGAAAAAATCTGTAGTGCCTCTCGGTGATGTTTAGATGTTAACTTGCTATACACCTTTTGTGTGGTCTTCCCTATATTGTTCAACGACTCTAGTATTATCGTTAGGTGTTTCAGCACTGTACTTCTTAGTATGTTTGTACTTTTATTAATACACTAATAGGATTTTTCCGCCAAAATCTTCTCTTCTACAAGTGTGTTTAGAATGGTTTCCCATTTGTCCATTGGGGTATATATTTCTTTTTTGGATTTAGACCTTGTCTAAACCATCTGCTCGACTCATATATTTTTTCTTCAAAAATTTGTTATGGGCCGAGTATAACTTGAGGAACAAATTGAGACAAGTGCAAATTGTCAATATTATCAACAAGATTTTGATAAAATCCAGTGCCTCTGTGTGGTCAACTAAATATTTGAATGGAATTGATCACATTCGCATTAGGCTCTTCCAGTTTGGATTCTTGGCCTCCCATTGCCAAAAAAAAAATATGACAAATGTAAAAATTTATTTTCTTTTTGTTGTTTTCTTTATTTATCAATCTTTCTTTTCCTCCTCACTGTAAGGTTTTAATCTTCTTTTTTCTCTACGTGCCTCAAGTGCGCTTTCACATTTCAATTTATCAACGACACTGTTGATAGCCTCGTAATCAAGGTCATCAGGCAAAGCGCTCTCCATAGAAAATTATATTATTTTTAATGAAGTATTAAATTAAAGTAAAATTTTTAGCACTCTAATGGACAAGAAAACAAAAATTCTTTATATACCCTTGATTTTTTTATTTCGTTTTTTAAACGGATTCTTCCTCCGTGTCTGTAGTTAAATTTACTTTTTGGTACAGTATTGCTACTACTCTTCTGTATTCAAATCTATTTCCTCCTCTTTTCCTTTGGTCCTAGTAGGTTTGGGAATCTTAGGTTCCTCTACCTTTACTGGTTTTGTCCTACGCCTATATTCCTCTATAGTAATTGCCTTAGGGCCCTGTTTAATTATTTCTACCGCTTAAATTTTTTCTGTTTTAGCTACTTCTTTTGTTTTTACCTCTATCTCTACCTTTTCTTCCTCTTCTACTATTAAGCTGCTATAACGCAAGAATAGTGCGTCGAATTCCTCCTGACTTATGATATCGTCGTTCATTCGGAGAGACAAAACAAAAAAAATTCCAATTTTTATCAGCAAAAATCTACTTTTTGCCCTTAACTGGCAGCCGTTAGGTTGCCATATGCTTCTAAAAAAAAATAAAAACAGATACTTAAATGTTAGAGGTATTGCTCAATTTTGCCATGTTATTCGTCCAGTATGTCCCTTGCTGCGGGATTTGACTGCTTCCAATATGCTTTCCCTTGCTGCAGGATAGGGTTAAATTTGCTTCCCTGTTTTGCTCACCCTCGTCACGGGATTAGTGCCTAGGCCGGAATCGTCATATATTCCACTCCGATATGTGTATTCCACCCTGTTTATGCTAGTTTAATTTGGATCCGCTCAAGTCAAATTTTGCCATCTATTTTGCCCAATTGCGTCCAAATGTATACCAATTCATTCAACTGCGACGTTTAATGCTGCATTCAATTCCTCAATGTGTCCAATGCGTCTAAATGTATACCAATTCATTCAACTGCAACGTTTAATGCTGCATCCAATTCCTCAATGTGTCCGGCTTTTTTTCCATTGTTCCTTGTCAGTTTAATAAAATACTGGATGACTTTACAATAGTTCTGCCTTTACTACAAGCAGCAGCCTTTGGAAAAAATGTAAGGAAAGGATTTTAGGAGGGAGACTGCAGGATCTCAGCAGCTCAAGACTGGCAGGATCGCCATGAAAAGTTACCAAAATGAAAGAAGTAATTCAAGTGATGCCGTCATTCGGCACCAAGAAAATGAATTCAATTTATTTAGAATATTTCGGTCTATTTATACAAAAATATTACAAACAAATTCCTATGTAAAACTTAGTTACTACGTTACATATTCATATGCTTCTAAGCTAAACCTAATAACGGCATATAGCCAAACGTACGTATGTATATTCACATACATATGCACATATGCAGTTACAAAGCGTGAGAACATAAATATACAACTTCAGCACAATTTTAGCTGCTCGCGTTCCACTCAAAAGCCATAGGCGCTAAACGCATTGTAAGAATGCATGTATATATGAATGCAATTCGGGTATACTACAAGGGTGACAATAATTACAAGGACACATAACAACAATATTTTACAACAATGATTGACTAGGCTATGAATAGCTGAACTCAGTTTTTAATTTGCATATACCCTACCGAAGAAAGAAAATATAACATTCTTAAAATTTACTTCACTTAAGCTATTGCGAACCGAATTGGGGATAGAGTTCCATATGCGGATAGCATTGACAAAGAAGTCTTGCAGATTTAGATAATTGTAGCTGGGCACAATCAAATCACTTATGCGAGCAGATCTAGAGAATGTTAGCTTATTATATAAGTAAGTAGGCATTTTATCATCAATCACGAGACACAGAAAGATGCAGTTTCTTGCCTTAAGATACTCAGATATTTCACAACCTAAGAGACTCGTTCTCCACGCAGATATATGATCATACTTTGCCAAACCGAAGACATACCGCGTAACATGATTAAAGGCGGCATCAATCTTATGTGCCGATTTAGGGTCTACTTTCCTGTATATGTATTCTGAATAGCAGATGATTGGTAGTATTAGTTGTATTGCAAGCCGCTTTCTTATTCCAAGTGGGGTGAAGGCCGCAGACATTCGTAAATTACGTAAGTGTAGTAAACTTTACTTATAACAGCGTTAATATGATCATTACATGAGAGACTAGAGTTAATAACCACCCCCAGATTCTTTACTTTAGACACATATTTGAGGCTCTTATTATTAATGCATAAAGCTGGGAGATCCAAAGAATTATCTGCCTTTTAGATATGGGTAACACATACGACTTTTAACTATTAAAGGAAAGACAATTTCTTTGCGCCCAAGACGAAATAGCTGACAAGTCGCTATTAAACTTTGCACAAAGTTGAGAGGCTTGTGCATGTGTTCCAGACATATACAGTTGTATATCATCTGCATAAGCATGTATTTGCGCATACAAACAGGTGCTAAATATGTCATTAATAAACAGGCTAAATAATAACGGTCCAAGCATAGATCCCTGTGGTACACCACTAAACAAAAACTTGAGACTAGAGAGCTGCGACCCCACCTTCACTCGTTGTGCACTACCACCCAGATAACTCCTCATGATACTTACCGCAGCGTCACCAAAAGCGAAATAAGACTTTAATTTCATACATAACGTGTGGTTAACAGAGTCAAACGCTTTGGAAGTCAAGCAAACACAACATTGTTATCACGTCACTGTCATAGGGCCATCCAGGATTTTAATAATTGCAGTTGAGCAGCTATGCTTTGCTCTAAAGCCAGAGCGGAATGGGGAAAGTAGTTTGAATTTATCAATATGTGAATGAATCTGTTCAGATAATAAGGTCTCAAAGGTCTTTGACAGTGCAGGTAGAATGCTTATGGGACGAAAATCACTTAGACAGCTGGCTGTCTTATTTTTAGCTATAGGAATAACAGTAGCAATCTTCCACACATCAGCACAGCAAGAGGTTGTGATGCAGTGGTTGATAATATGGGTCAGGGTTGGCAATATCTGTGGAAGAATAATTTTTATACATTTTATCGGAATTCCATCTACACCAATAGCATTTGAGCGTACCTTATAAATGCATCTCACCACATCATGATCCGACACAGGACAAGGAATCGGATGGGTGCTTGGATCATTGGAAGAGTTATCACAATTTACGAGCACAGCATTCAGATCTTCAGGGTCAAGCGAGCAATCTGGGTTGTCTTTAACATGCTCACGGAGACTTTTCAAGTTACGCCACAACACATTATTTGGAAGTTCACATTTTAACATTTTACGAAAGTGTGACCGCTTCTCGTGTTTTATAGTGGCAGTAGCTACATTTCGTATATTCGTTTTTTGCGAATAACTTTTCACTGAAACAAAAAATTTTAAATCCGCTTTCGGATTGTTGATACCGAAGTCAAAACGCGTTGTTTGATACCTCTCCCGATATTTTTGGACGTTTTTTAGCAGTTGTCCTCTAAAGGAAACAATTACCAAAGGTTCATATAAGAGTCGTTTTGGAGTCCAATGTGTTGATTATGAGACAAAAAGGTATTATAGCTAGAATGTACGACTCTTATGATTCATACGGATCTGTTCGAGATCTTGGTTATGGGGGGGAAAAGCTAACTGCGTGCATATGACTTTACCTTGCGACGTCAGCGGTTTTTCAGCCTGATACCGGTGTTGGCGTCACTGGCGCTAATACCTTTATTTGTGATTCCGTAACGCCATGACGCCAGTAGCGCCAGAAACACTAAACTACTAAAAACACCGCTGTACTGGAGTGGCACTACTGTTGCTTTTGAGTTGAAGGTGTTTCTGGCGCTGCTGGCGTCATGGCGTTATGGTATCACAAATAATGGTATCAGCGCCAGTGACGCCAACATCCGCGCTACAGCTACCAAGGCGCTACCATCAATGTTGAGAGGGATACCCAAAGACGCGTTTCGGTTTCAGGAATCACAATCCGAGTGCGGAAAATTAAGATTTGAAGCAATTCAAAAGTTATTCACAAAATAAGGTTGAATAATTTGCCTTTTGTTTATTACGTTTAAACGGTTAAAAAAAGTTACACTTCATCAAGGCACGTGGTTGTAGGTACCCCATCCGACCGTTTTCGTTCAGTACTCGATGGTGTCTCCCAAACTCTATTATTACCGGAGCAAACTATTTTTGCTCATTATTTTTGAACAGGTAAAACAAGTTAAACTCCGCCTTCGGATTTTTCATCCTGGTATGAATACGTGTGTCTAGATACCCCCTCCAAACGCTTTGTATTAGTTTTCGGTGATGTCTCATAAACTGCGCCCCTAGCAATATGGTATCATTGCCCAACACCTTAAAACTTGGACCACTTTACGGACTATAGAGCGCTCCTTAGCTGCCTTACCCACTCCGACAGACGTACGCAAAGGTGAAAGAGAGTTTCGCAAGGTCATTGATTCAGCCCCAGGCCGCTTTATTCCTGTTGGTAGAATACTGCGGCGATGGCAAGAGAACGTGACCAAGTAAGACTCATTAATCCCGCAGATCCCAGAATCAAAGATCACATGCGGACCCTATCTCCGACTAAATCGACGGCGACCCTGTTTACGACATGGAATGCGCAGATGGGGCAATAGTTAAATGTCCACGTAGACGGAGTACCTCTACGTAATGTCAATCACCCGAAAATCTTGGGTGTGACATTTGACAACGGCCTCACCTTCGCTGGTCATGCCACCGCAATAGCCTCAAAGGTACAGAGCCGCAATAAGATCCTCAAGTCACTGGCCGGCAGTACTTGGGGAAAAGACAAAGAAACATTGCTTGCTACATATAAGGCTATTGGCCGGCCGGTTATTGACTATGCTGCGCCTATATGGTCGCCCAATCTTTCTGACACCAACTGGAGGAGATTGCAAGTCTGCCAAAACACCGCCATCAGAATTGCTACGGGATGCCTACTTATGTCATCTGAGTCTCACCTCCATCAAGAGGCAAAATTGCTCAATGTTCAAGAGCACGCGGAACTCTTGAGTAGACAGTTCCTTTTGAACTGTCATAAACCTAGTCATCCAAACCGACATCTTTTGGATGTAGCACCGCCCCCCAGAGACATAAGGAGACATCTCCGTAAGCATTACGATGAGATCCGGCATCATATCTCTTTGCCGTTTGATCTGCGGAACCATAGAAGGGCTCTTAATGACCTCCACACCGAGTCGGTAGAGAGATCTCTCAGATCTCGGCCTGTGAATACCGTTATTAACACTCAACCCCCTGAATTGGCGGAAGAGGAACGTGTACTTCCGAGGGAGACTAGAGTCATACTAGCACAACTTTGCTCTGGATATTGTAATAGGTTAAACTCTTACTTATCCAGACTGAACGCCAACATACCAAACACATGCCCTGCATGTGGTATGTCCCCTCATGATACCATACATCTCTTCTCCTGTTCAGTTGAACCCACTCTTCTAACACCTACATCACTCTGGTCCAACCCTGTGGAAACTGCGCGTTTCCTCGAACTTCCGTTAGAAGAGCTTGATGACAATTTGTAGTGATCGAGCCCATTTGGCAGGGCGAAGCACTGTTAACAACAGGTGACAAGTTAGACAGGGTAGTGTCGAAATAAGAGGGTATGTCTCCAAAAGGAAACAATTTCCAATGAAAAGTTATTGCCAACAAAACCCTATAAATGACCAAACCCGATCCAAACTGGGGGGCGTAATCCATGGTATTTGTGTGCACAACACCTTTCTACGTAGCTCGACTTCGGCCGCGCGGTTAAAACAGTGTTCTGAGCCAATATACTGAGGAATACATACATATGTGTTATTGGACCGGCTAAGTGCAATTTTTTTCAAGCGCGGCCGAAGGCAGAAAGGTGGGTAATTCTATACGACCGTACGTAACTGCTAATATACTTCCAAAAATATCGGGATACTTTATGTCTGTTCAGAGATATTTGCAATTAAAGTTGAAATTTTTCTGACATTTTCATGGGGATTGTTGTAATCACAGATTAGGTACCGAAAACTTTTTACTGAAAAAAAAAATATCTCTTTTCCCCTTTCGGATTATTGATTCCGAGATAAAAACGCGTCGTTTGGTATATTTCCCGATATTTTTCGACGTATATTAGCAGTTACGTACGGTTGTATAGAATTACCGAAGTCATTTTTTTTTTGCAGTAAAAAGTTATTGGCAAAAAACCAAAAAATTACCCAGGTCAGATTCCAAATAGGGGACGTGATCCAAGGTAATTATGTGCAGAACACCTTTCTGCGTAGGCGGCCTTCGGTCGCGCATCAAAAAAATAACCCTTAGCCGGTCCAACACCGGCTACGTGATCCACAATATTTCTGCGCAGAACACATTCAGAGTTGAAATTTTTCTTTCATTTTAATGTGGTTGTTGTAATCACATATTAGGGTGTACCGAAAAGTGCAAGTGTGTTCTGCGCAGAAATACTGTGGACCGCGTAGTCGGTGTTGGACCGGCTAAGGGTTATTTTTTTAAAGCGCGGCCAAAGGCCGCCTACACAGAAAGGTGTTCTGCACATAAATACCTTGGATCAAGCCCCATATTTTGGCTCGGACCTGGGTCATTTTTGGGTTTTTTGCGAATAACTTATCACTGAACTAAAAAATTTTAAATCCGCTTTCGGAGGATTGTTGATACCGAAGTCAAGACGCGTTGTTTGATACCTCTCCCGATATTTTTGGACGTTTTGTTTAGCAGTTGTCCTCTAAAGGAAACAATTACCAAAGGTATTATTATTATTATTAATGGAAAAGAAGAGCAACATGCCTTCTATACCGGGAAAGGAGCACTAGTAGTAACACCTTCGGCTCGCTTTTTTTTCATACAGAGTTTTTGCTTAGATTAACTTAAAAACTTACAGATAATTAACTCTAGATTAATTTCTTAAGATCTGTTAACCTAAGGAATACATTTATTTTTTCTATAGATTCGTGGTCTTGGTTTCTTAATAAACTAGAAGGGTTTGTTTTCTCAAAAAGGTTTGCTCTGGTTGCTGCAAAGTGTTGACATCTGTCGAGGAGATGGATAACTGAGTTTGGTTCTGCGTTGCAGTAGGGGCACTGCGACACGCCGATGCCTTTAAGAACCGTTTCGTGCGTAATAATCGTGTGTCCTATGCGTAGTCGAATAAATGCTTTCAGGTTGTTACAGCTGACTTTAACTGGGAAAGTGGGATTTCTTCCGCTGGTGTTAATGTTAGAGTAGTGATGCGTATAACTCGCCCACTTCTCCCGTTGTGTTTTATGTAGCTGTATTTGCGACAATTTGTAGATATCCATTTTTGCGATAAGGTTTTGTATTATGAGTGGTTCTTGTGCTGGTAGCTTGACTCTTTCGTCTGCAGCTTCATTGCCAGCGATTGCAACGTGGCTCCGGACCCACATTATTTTTATTTGATTGTTGCTTTGTAGGGGTGTTTTGCGTATTGATGCTGACAAGTTGTCCGTACTCATTGTGTTTATGGTGGATTGTATAACAGATAGGCTATCTGAGCAAACTATGTATTTTTCTTTGGTGCTGAGGGCGAATTGCGTTGCACGTAGTACAGCGCTAGCTTCAGCAGTGTATACTGAACAAAAGGGTGGTAAATGACCAACCGCGATTGTATTGCCGTTAGAGTCTACCACCGCAAAAGCTGTTGTGGAATGAATTTTTGTACCATCGGTATAAGCGAATTTCCAGCCTTGCTGTTCAAATGTCGTAGCAATGTCTTTGAACATTTGTCTATACACTGCTGCTGGTGTGGTACTCTTGTTACTTCTGCTCATATCGGTGATGAAAAACGATTGCATATTAGTCCAAGGAGGTGGGCGGTTATAGTTCAATTTTACTGGTTTAATAGGAATTCCTACTACCTTCGCTATGTTGATGCACCTTGTGATGGCTGATGTAAGGCGCAACACTCTTCTATTTCTTGCCACTGAGTTAACTGCATCATATAGGATCGGGTTTTTGCATTCTAAGAGCTTGTGTGCCAATTTCAAGCTGTTTTGTTTACTTCTTTCTTCCACAGTCGGCAGCCCTGCCTCTGTAAGTATGCACCGTATTGGAGACGTCGGGAATGCTCTTAGGCTTCTTCTGGCTGCAGTGTGGTATGGTGGTGATAAGCGTCTCATAATGCTGCGCGCACAGTGCCCGTATATTGTTAAGCCGTAGTCGATTTTTGACAAAATTAGGGCTTTCGTTATGCGTATTAGAGTTGTTGGGTGCAGCAGACAGTGTTTCGATGATAAATACTTAATTACATTCAATCGTTTATCTAAGTTTTTTCTTAAATGTTCTACATGGTGTTAATATGTAAGCTTTTTGTCAAACACGATGCCCAGAAACTTTTAACTACTGCTATTAACAAAATCGACATTATTAAAATTTAGACTTATAGATGGGCAGAGCTTTTTATTACAAATGTGGAAAGTTTTACATTTGCTGTATGACAGCTTAGATCCAGAAATTTTGGACCAATTGGTTATTTGAGCAATTATTTGAGAAAAGTCGCTTTGGACCACCGATAAGTCTTTGCATTTGGAGTATAACAAGAGATCATCTGCATACATAATCCTATGTACTCTTTTATATTGAGAAAGTATTTTATTTATTTCGTCAAAAGCTACAATGAATAATACTACCGAAAAAGGCGAACCCTGAGGTATACGATTAAAAAGTTTGTAATTTTTAGAATATTTATAAGACGATTTGACGCAAAAGGAGCGATTTGATAGGAAATCTTTTACAAAATTATATATGTAATTCCCGATTTTCCATTCGTCAAGTTGCCGAAGAACGATGTGCGCGCCGATTCTATCGTAAGCCTTTTCAAAATCAAGGCTTAGGATGGAAACATGGTTTTTTGTCGCCAAAGCAGTTGTTGCAAAGTGCTCAAATATCAGAAGTGCATCTATAGTTCCTTGACCTTCTCTGAAGGCAATCTGGTGTGAGTCGATAAGACCATTTGTCGAGGCAAACCACATAATGCGTTTTGCTATGATTTTTTCCATAACTTTACTAGAACAAGGGATTAGGGATATTGGCTTGTAATCGGAAGCACGTGATGTGCGTTTATTTTTCTTTGGAATCGGAAGGACAGTTGAATTTTTCCAAGTTCGTGGTAATGAACCTTGTTTTAAAATGTGGTTGTATAGGCCTATTAATCTCAGTTTTACATTCGTCGGCAGATTTTTTAGCATCGGGTACGAAATGCGATCCCGGCCTGGGGTTTTACCCGACATGTTTTTAACAGTCAGGTCGTACTCAAACTCAGTTATGGGTGAGTCAATTTGTTTCGCTTGAATTGATGGCGCATCGTTACGGTATTCTCTTTCTAAATACATATTTTTAAGTGAAGTAAAATCTTCATCGAAATTAGAGTCCTTAGAGTAGTTTGACCAAAATTCGCCTAGATGGCTCTG
This sequence comes from Merzomyia westermanni, assembly GCA_949987695.1. Taxonomy (NCBI): domain Eukaryota; kingdom Metazoa; phylum Arthropoda; class Insecta; order Diptera; family Tephritidae; genus Merzomyia; species Merzomyia westermanni. The sequence goes on along the minus strand of OX465290.1, from coordinate 111,668,089 downwards.
TCGAGGAGCATATTGTTCCCGTATGTGTCTAGTACTTTAATTGCGTTCGGGGTATACGCGCCCGTCAGCATTTTAATATTTGCCCAGATTTTCTTTGGATCTGAGGAAGGTGTTATTCCCTCCGTTAATTTTTCCAAACTTGCTTTTTTGGCTATATTAACCTCTCTTTTAAATATTTCGTTTGCTCTCTAGTATTCGACGAGATTTTCTAAAGACCTACGTTTCTTATTATTATGCCATAGGTGCTGTTTCTTTTCTCTTAGTGCTTGAAGGTGTGGTGACCAATATGGGACTACAGCCTTGCGTCTTTTTTTGTGGGTCTGGGGTATCGAGAAGTGTGCTGCTGTCAGCATTATTTTTTTTAAAGCATTGGCTTCTTTATTTATGTTAGAGGACCATGGGTACTTGCTCATGTTTTCATTGGCCGAACATTGAAATTTTTCCCAATTTGCCTTATCTATTATAAACTTTGGTTTGGGTGTGCCTGGGTTAGAGGATTTTTGTAAGTAGGGGGAAGTGATCACTTCCATGCAATTGGGAGAAAGTAGAGCATGTTATTTTGGAGCCATACTAGCGGAGCATAGGCAAACATCAATGTGAGAGAAAATCTGGTGTGTTGTGAAATGTGTTGGTGCCATATCGTTTAGCACCAAGAGGTTGTTTGAGAGCAGGTAATCTTCGAATATTTTCCCCCTATGATTGGGAGTTTCTGAGCTCCACAAAGGACTCCATGCGTTAAGGTCTCCTACCAATAAAAGATCTGTGTTGACCCAAGAAGTCAAATCGAAAAGGTCTTTTGCGGTAAAAGATTGCTGAGGGGGGATTTACGTAGATATGATGGTAAACTTAAAGCACATGTTTATCTCGATAGCAATAGTCGCTAGTCGAGATTGGACGGCTATGCGTTTGTGGGGAATGTCATTTCTAACCATAACGGCTATTCCTTGCTTGCTTCCTAGATTTTGTGGCAAGTTGTAGAAGTGTGTAGTGTATGAATTAGATATTGGCGCTGTTCTATTGAAGGGTAGGTGTGTTTCTTGTAACGATATAATTGATGGTGTATGCTCTTTTATTAGAAGGTGTAGTTCGTTAATGTTGTTGAATAATCCTTTTATGTTCCATTGTAGAACATTAAAGGTCATGGTCATTGGAAAAGTTGACGTCCAGGATGTCTCCTGAACCTGTGTTTGAAAGTTCTGTGCCAGAGTTTGGCAATACGTAATACTTTCTGTTTTGAATCAGTTGCTGGCTGAGACGAGTTATAGGGGAGTCGATTGTTCTTTGCTGTATTGCGGTGGTGATTGTGGTTTCTTGATTTGTTGGTACAATTTCTGAAGGGGTTTTAATTGTTTCACTTGAGGCTTTATCAAAAGCACGAGTGTTGCTGTTTGTTTCTTTGTTTTTGGAATTTTCAGGTAATTCATTAATTTGTTTGTTGTTAATATTATGTGGTTTTGGTGTTGTGATGTCATTGCTGTTGGGGTTGGTCACTCCAGCGAAGGAGAATGGAGCTGAGGCTCTGGGGAATTGTGATGCATAAGCTTCTCTTGCTTCCTTCATGGTGCATTTGCGTTGAGTCTTGATTTTTAAAATGTCCTTCTGCTGAAGGAACTTTGGACATTTGTTAAAGTTTGATGGATGGGCCTCTTCGCAGTTGGCGCATTTTATGCGCGCACTGATTTTGGTTGGGTGGGAAGCTGCATATTTGGCACAGAGGGTCGTTCCTGCAATGCTTTTTGGTATGCCCTAGCCGTTGGCAATGTTTGCAACGCATAGGGTTTGGGAAATATTCCATTACACGCGCTTAGTGCCATGATATGTCGATTGAGTCTGGTAGCCTATACAAGTCAAAAGTGAGTAGTATTGCACCAGTGGGTACTACTTTGTTATCGGTCATTCTTGTAAACTTAAAGACGTTCACCACTCCTTCGGAAGCCAGCTCTTTTGTAATTTCTTCATCAGAGAGGCTATTAAGGTAAGGTGCATAGACTGTGCCCTTGACGAAGTTAAGGTTTTCGTGGAGTTTGCATTTAATTTCGCATATTCCTGGGAGTTGCTTTGCAGAAATGAAATTTTGCAGCGGATTGCTTATCTCTCACTAATTCTAATACGCAATACAATTGTTTCCTTCAGGAGACAACTGCTAAAACACGACTGGAATTATCGGGAAAGGTATCAAAAGACGCGTTTTGACCTCAATAACAATAATCCCGAAGCGAATTTTCGAGTTTTTGTTTCAGTGAAGAGATAGTTGCAATCAAAGTTGAAAATTTTCTGTCATTTTCACGTGGTTGTTGTAATCACAATAAATTCGAAAATTCGCTTCGGGATTATTGTTATTGAGGTCAAAACGCGTCTTTTGATACCTTTCCCGATAATTTCGGTGGTGTTTTCGCAGTTGTCTCCTAAAGGAAACAATTACCAAAAGTAACCATTAGCCGGTCCAACACCGGCTACGCGGTCCACAGTATTTCTGCGCAGAACACACTTTTCGGTCCACCCTAATCTGTGATTACAACAACCACATGAAAATGGCAGAAAATTTTCAACTTTGATTGCAAATATCTCTTCACTAAAACAAAAACTCGAAAATTCGCTTCGGGATTATTGTTATTGAGGTCAAAACGCGTCTTTTGATACCTTTCCCGATAATTTCGGTCGTGTTTTAGCAGTTGTCTCTTAAAGGAAACAATTACCAAAAGTAACACTGGGTTACTGGTCGCCCAACCTTTCTGACACCAATTGGAGGAAATTGCAAGTCTGCCAAAACACCGCCATCAGAACCGCTACGGGATGCCTGCTTATGTCATCTGAGTCTCACCTCCATCAAGAGGCGAAATTGCTCAATGTTCAAGAGCACGCGGAACTCTTGAGTAGACAGTTCCTTCTGAACTGTCACAAACCTAGTCATCTAAACCGACATCTTTTGGATGTAGCACCGCCCCCCAGAGACATCTCCGTAAGCATTACGATGAGATCCGGTATCATATCTCTTTGCCGTTTGATCTGCGGAACCATAGACGCGCTCTAAATGACCTCCACACAGAGTCGGTAGACAGATCCCTCAGATCTCGGCCGGTGAATCCCGTTATTAATACTCAACCACCTGAATTGGCTGAAGAGGAGCGTGTACTTCCGAGGGAAACTAGAGTCATACTAGCACAACTTCGCTCTGGATATTGTAATAGGTTAAACTCTTACTTATGCAGACTGAACCCCAACATACCAAATACATGCCCTGCATGTGGTGTGACCCCTCATGATACCATACATCTCTTTTCCTGTTCAGTTGAACCCACTCTTCTAACACCCACATCACTCTGGTCCAACCCTGTGGAAACTGCGCGTTTCCTCGGACTTCCGTTAGAAGAACCTGATGAGAATTTAGAGTGATCGAGCCCATTGGGCAGGGCGAAGCACTGTTAACAACAACAACAACAACAACCAAAAGTAACCCTTAACCGGTCCAACACCGAACACACTTTTCGGTCCACCCTAATCTGTGATTACAATAACCACATGAAAATTACAGAAAATTTTCAAATTTGATTGCAAATATCTCTTCACTGAAACAAAACCCCGAAAATTCGCTTCCGGATTATTGTTACAGAGATCAAAACGCGTCTTTCGATACCTTTCCCGATAATATAGTACGTGTTTTAGCAGTTGTCTCCTAAAGGAAACAATTACCAAAGGTATTATAACTCCAATGTAAGACTCTTATGATTCATACGGTTTGCTGGCAATCTCTGTTCGAGATCTTGGTTATGGGGGGAAAAAGCTAAATGCGTGCATATGACTTTACCTTGCGATGTCAGCGGTTTCAGTAGGATCATGGTTTGCATCGTCTTTCTTGATATCTAGACTGTTTACCTAATTAAAGATTATTAACATACGCTTTATTCTTAATTCTTAACATACATACCAATCGAGATATTTCTTGATCTTCCGCTTTCTGGGCCCAATCAGTCATATTTATATCAGAATTTATCCTATTTTATCATTTATCAGAACTCAATTCACAAATTCACTTGTTCCGTTAGTGACAAATAAGGGTGTGTAACGCTGCGCGGCTTCACGGAATTGCGCTGATACCGGTGTTGGCGTCACTGGCGCTGATACTGTGACGAATTCGATGATTCCTTGATTATCAATCGTGGGTTCGACCACTATAGAGTCACATAAACACACGCACAGATATTGTAACTAATAGCTAGTTTTATTTACTAGTAATAACGCAATTAAAATTTAAGAGTTTGGTAACTTCACAATAGTTCACTGTTAAACACTTGAAAATAAACTGATCAACCTGCCTTGCTTGGTCACCGCCTTATATAGTCCAACAGGGTACTTGCCTACGCACCGAGAACTTTCTTGGTTATTCGCTTTTCGTGTTCTGGAAGGGTCGGTGTTATTTATTGGAATCTCCTCTTTGCATCGTATTCGCAAACACTCGCGCCATCTCTCTTCCTCTTCCTAGTTACACGCTTGCATGCATAAGCGTAGCCATCGTTATCTCACCTGTGTTTAACTAGTGCTGGGAGTGTTATTGCGTTAGGGATGGTACATGCTTGAGAATAATCGCCACACTGCCCTCCACCTAAGTCTGATCGTCCCGATCAGACACATTGCCGGAACCAAACGCAGCTAGCCTTTTTAATGTACCACTTTCATCTTATTCCTTGGCCTTCCCATAGTTTGTATGCGATATACCACATCGTTGATCCGTTTTATGACTTTGTATGGGCCTTCCCAGTTACATTGTAGTTTTGGGGGCAAACCTTTCCTACGCTGTGGGTTGTATAGCAGCACTAAATCTCCTTCCATAAAACCTTCCGAATTTATTGCTTTGTCGTACCTGGCCTTCATTTTATCGCTCATGATCTTAGTCCGTTTTCTCACAAGGTCGTGAATTTCTCTCATTTCTTCTTCCAATACGCTAGTAGATTTCCGAGCATTCACTCCTGCATCAGCGTTTATCCCAAACTTTAAGTCAGCTGGCAATCGAAGATCATTCCCGATAATTACCTTTGCAGGAGTCTGACCAGTTGTTTCATGTACTGCAGAGCGATATGCCATTAGGAATAAGGAGATGTGAGTATCCCAATCCTTCTGGAACTTATCCACTACTTTCCTCAGGTGCTCTTCCAAGGTTCTATTGAATCGTTCCACCATGCCATCTGACTGAGGATGTAGTGCAGTTGTTCGAGTTTTCCGAATGCCCAATGTCTTGCACATTTCCTGGAACACAGCTGATTCGAAATTTCTGCCTTGGTCAGAATGTATCTCCATCGGTGCACCAAACCGAGCTACCCAATTGTTAGTAAACACCTCTGCTATTGTTTCTGCCTCTTGATTTGGAATAGGGTACACTTCTGGCCATTTGCTGAAATAGTCCATAACCACCAGTACATATTTGGTTCCGAGTTTGCTAGTAGGAAACGGACCAGCTACATCCATGGCTATCCTCTCAAATGGCGCACCTGAGTTATACTGTTTCATTTGGCCATGGCTCCTTGATTTCGGTCCTTTAGCTTTGATGCATACTTCACAGTTGGCAATCCACTCCGCGACCAATTAACGGCAACCAACCCAATAGAATCTTTGCTTGACTTTTTCCTAGGTCTTGGTGACTCCAAGATGACCTCCGCTTGGACCGTTATGTAATTCATTGAGTACATCAGGGATTTTCTTCCTTGGGACGAATATCAGCTTTCGAACACATTGACCATCCTCACTCTCCCATATTCGATGCAAACAACCGGATTCTAATTGCAAACTATTCCACTGTGCCCAATATGACTTGGCAGCAGGACTTTCTGCTGACACCTCCTCTCTTGATGGTCGCTCGTTTCGTTCGATTCCTTGCATTACAAGTGTAAGATCTGAATCTTCGTGCTAAAACCTCCTTAATTGATCCATGTCCCATTCGTCCGAAGATGTTATAGTCATGAGCCGCACATCTATAATGTCTTCCTTGGTCTCAGCTTTGGAACAATGCTTGCATTCCAAGTGGGTGCTACCTTTGCGATGCTCTATGGAAAAGTCATAATTTTGCAGTCGCTCTATCCACCGTGCCAATTGACCTTCCGGATTACGGAACTGTAAGAGCCATTTCAACGCTGCATGGTCTGTCCTGACGTGGAATCGCTGCCCATAGAGATACTTGTGGAAATGCTTAACGCATTCTGAAGGTGAAACTGCGACCATAGCCCCGCGTTTCAGTGACTCACCCATGAGTCTAATTCGTAGCATGGATGTTCGCTTTGCCAAGTTCACTGATATCTTGACTAAGCAAATTATGGACTCCGAGAGGAGACAAATTGCATTTGTTTGCAAGAAGCTGGAGGATAAATTCCAGGGATTTAAGCAAGAGCTGCAAGAGGATCTGAGAGTGTTGAGCGACAGAGTCAATCATCTGGAAAACGCATTCGATCATATTGGGCGCCTAGAAGGTGAAATTGCCACCCTGAAACAAAACATTATAAAGCAAGAAAACCACATTGAAAGCCAAATTGCTTCATGTGAGGTCAGTGTCACGGGAATTCCCTATCAGGAAGGAGAGAATTTGCATAACATTTTCGACACTTTATGTTCCACCATTAACATACGGCCACCTTCCCTAAAGGGCATCTTTCGGCCACGTAAGCTGCACGACAGAGCGTTAGATCCGGCTGTGATCGTTAAGTTCCATACACCAGCAGATAGAAATCATCTCTTGAAAACCATTTCGAATTTCAGGCGTCAAGAAAATAATACAAATAAAAGTCTGAAATTAGTTCATGTTGGCATAAATTCTGAAGCACCGATTTTTGTAAATGCATCGCTCACGAAATCTAATTACGAAATTTTTAAATCCGCTATTCGTCTTAAGAGGAGAAAAAAGGTATTTTCCGCATTCACTATGAGGGGTGTCGTTCACATCAAACGCAAAGCCAACGACAGTCCTGTAAGCGTACCTAGCTTGGAAGCTCTCGAAGCTATGGTTGAAACTGATGCCGGAAGCATAAATCCCTTTCGTGATGACGGCGCGCAACTTACTAATACTGTCTCTAATGGGGACCAAGGATGTTCATAATTATCTAATTAATCATGTCTTATGTTGTTATTGTTACTATCCTATCCATTTCTTCTTTCTCTTTATCTCTACTCTAACTTTCAGCGAAATGTCTACTAAGTTTTTATTAGTTAAATGCAGTGCGGCGAAATCACTTAATCTTAATCTTAATGTTGGTCTTAAATAATACGTGGTCAAGTTCCGAAGACAACTTACGCACAATGTTGCGCATAGTATGCAAACGAGCTAAAGGACTTAAAATTATTCACATCAATGCGCAAAGCTTATACAAAAAGCTCGACGAATTAAAATACTTGTGCGAAGGTTCCGACATTGATTTAATATGTATATCTGAAACCTGGTTCACTTCGCACCATACTAATGACCTGGTGAAATTAAACGGATACCAACTTTTTAGGGCTGATAGAAGTGGTCATGGTGGCGGTGTTGCTATATATGTTAAATGTGGTTTGTCCTGTAAATTGTGTTGTAGTTCTAACCCTGGTGATCCTGTCGAGTATGTGTTCGTTGAGGTGTTTTCCGAAGATAGCAATAAGTTCCTCATCGGCTGTGTGTACCGTCCCAATCGCCAAATAAATTTCAGCGGTTTCATTGATTTTCTACAAATTCTACTCTTAAGTTATAATTATATTACAATCGCTGGAGATTTTAACTGCAACCTACTCGTGGATTCCAGCTTAAAGTTAAGTATGGAATCCTTAGGACTTTTTCCAACTAACTCCACACTGCCAACTCATTTCACAAACTCTAGTTCGTCCTTGCTTGATTTATTCTTCGTAAACGATCTTCAAAAATTTCTCCACTATAGCCAATTTTCTGCACCCTGTTTCTCAAAACACGATCTTATATTTTTAACTTATGATTTTCAAACTTCATATGAAACTAATTCGTTTACTTATCGTGATTTCAGAAACATAGACTACAGTTCTCTTACTGCAGAAGTGGAGTCAGTCGATTGGGGTGTGATTCGCACGCTGGCATCGGTTGATGATCAGACACTGTTCCTCCAAAGTAATATAAATTGGCTCTTTGATAACCATGTTCCTGTAAAACTTAAATCAGCTAGGCACAAAACTTGTCCTTGGTTCAATGCTAACCTCAGTCACTTAATTCGCCAACGTAACTCTGCTTATTCCCGCTGGAAACGTTACAAAACTGAGGAAACGCAAAACTGCTTCAAAGCCGCTCGGCTGTCTGTCACCAAAGCCATTAGGTTGGCTAAGGAAGAGTACTACAAGGATAAGTTTAGTTCTGCAGTAAATTCGAAGGAAACATGGAAAAAGATCAGGGAAATTGGGATAGGTAAACCCAAAGGAGAGTCATCTGTTCTCCCTGATGTCGACGTGAACGATATAAATAAAAATTTTGTAAATCTGCCACTTCCTACAAATAGTATAAGTACTGAAAATTATTGTGTTCATACTAATATTAATGTTAGTCCTCTTAATTTTGTTCGTGTTGATGAATGTGATGTAGTGCAAGCCATACTTTCTGTGAAGTCTAATGCTATGGGTTTTGACGGTATATGTGCTAAATTTTTAAAAATAATCCTCCCTAGAATACTTCCCTACATAACATATTTGATCAATTCAATCTTGACGACCTGTGTTTTCCCGACATACTGGAAAGCTGCCAAAGTCATCCCCATCCGAAAGTCGAACAACGAGTATAGGCCTATAGCCATTCTGCCGTTTCTATCTAAGGTAGTCGAACGAGTCATACACCGGCAGATTTCTACATATGTGCATGACAACAAGCTCCTAACAGAAAGTCAGTCTGGTTTCAGATCTAAGAGAAGTTGCACAACAGCACTATTATCTGTAGTAGAAGATATCCGTGAGCGAGTTGATGAAAATTGGATTGCGTTTCTAACACTTCCTGATCACTCGAAGGCATTTGATTCTGTCGACCATGCCTTGCTCTGCCAGAAGCTTGAAAATGTATTTAATTTTTCGAGCCATGCCACCACCCTTATTAGATCATACCTTGGTGACAGAACTCAGGCCGTAAGTATCGGTGGTAGAAGGTCTGACTTTTTAAACGTCTCAAGAGGTGTGCCACAAGGTTCTATCCTGGGGCCTCTGTTATTTGCTTTATATATTAATGACTTGCCCGATGTTCTTCAGAATTGTAACGTTCACATCTATGCCGACGATGTACAATTATATACGTGCTGTCCTAGTGATCGTATCAGTTCTTGTATTACTAATCTAAATTATGATTTGAAGCAAATTGGCTTGTGGGCTTCTATGAATGGCTTATGTCTCAATCCTAAAAAGTCTAAATGTATTGTTATTCATAGAAAGTTGTTAGACACAGATGGCTTAGACAAAGTTATCTTTGAAAATTCAGTGATTGAATACGTTGATACAGCAAAAAACCTAGGTATAGTATTTAACAAAACTTTGACATGGAAAGATCACATTTTTCGCACAGTAGGAAAAGTGTATGGTATGCTCCGTACACTATGGTTAACACAGTACTTTACTCCATTGCATATACGACTACTTTTGGCGAAAGCGTACTTAATACCTACGCTCCTATATAGTTGTGAAATTTTTTTAAGCTGTGATTATGCAAGCAAGAACAAATTAAATGTTGTCTTTAACAACATTGCTAGATATGTATATGGGCTAAAAAGGTTTGATCATGTCTCATCCTACGCTAAAAAGTTGCTAAACATTTCCTTCGATAGTCTTCTAAAAGTGAGAACGCTAACTACCCTTCACAAAATCATATATACAAAAGAACCTCTTTACCTTTATAGTCGGCTTCTTTTTCTACAGTCGTCAAGGTCAGTGCTTCTCACACACATTAAATTTCGTATGCTAGTGTCCGAGCGCCAGTTCTTCATTACTTCGATCCGTCTTTGGAACTCTCTTCCAGCAAGACTAAGACTGATTACCAATGCACAGCATTTTAAAGAATGCCTAATAAGTTTTTATAATGACTTGTAGGCTCTTTCAAATCTTACTTTGAATATTCTTCTTTATCTTCCATTTCTTTAACGATCCTAATTTCTACACTTCTATCCTATCTCTCTATCTTCCCTTCGCTTCCTTTTTCCATACCATTCTTCTTAGGTTAAGTTGCAATATTGTTATTTATTTATTTATCTATTTATTCATTTATTTATTTTAACTTAAATTCTTAAATTTTTGCTTTAAATTTTATTTTGTTTAAATTTACATTTGATTCATATCAATTATACTAGTCATGACTGGCACTGTAAGAATAATTTTTCAAATTGTTGTGCCAGGAAATTGTTCAAATAAACATACATACATACATACATACATACTCTACCAATGCCAACAGTTCTCTCCGGGTTACACAATAGTTCCTTTCAGGCTTCCCAATTGTTCGGCTATAGTATGCAACTACTTTCTCCTGTCCATCAACAATCTGGGACAAAACACCTCCTATAGCATAACCACTCGCATCTGTATCCAGAATAAACTTTGAACTTGGAATTGGATATGCTAACATCGGGGCAGTGCATAGTCGTTCCTTCAATGTTTGAAAAGCCACCTCCTTTTCCTTCTTCCATTCAAAACTAATATTCTTCCTTGTAAGGTCGTGGAGACTACTAGCTACGCTGGCAAAATTTGGTACAAATCGGCGATAATACGTGCACAGCCCCAGGAAGCTCCGTAACTCATGCAAATTTCTCGGTCTTGGCCAATCTTTTACGGCTTCGATCTTTTCCTTAGCAGTGCAGATTCCCTCCGTAGTTACCTTGTGACCCAAATAACTTACTTCCTTTTTAAACAAGGAACACTTCTTGGGACTTAGTTTCAGACCAGCACCAGCTATTCTTTGGAAAACTTCCTCCAAGTTCTTTAGGTGTTCCTCAAAGCTTTTTCCCAGCACGATGATGTCGTCGAGGTACACCAAACATGTTTGCCAGTGCAATCCTTTTAGTATCTGGTCCATGAGTCTCTCAAAAGTAGCTGGAGCATTGCATAGCCCGAAGGGCATTACCGTAAATTGCCAAAGCCCTTCTCCAACGCTGAAAGCCGTCTTCTCTTTATCTTCATCCTTTACCTCCACTTGCCAGTAGCCGCTTTTCAAGTCCAGTGTGGAAAACCATTTCGTGCCAGATAACGAGTCCAGAGTATCGTCGATTCTTGGCAATGGATAACTGTCCTTCTTCGTTACGTCGTTAAATTTCCGGTAATCCACATAGAACCTCATTTGTCCATCTTTCTTTTTCACTAGTACTACCGGTGAGCTCCATGGACTAGCTGATGGTTCGATCACGCCGCTGTCACTCATTTCCTGTATAATTTCTCTTACTACTTGGCGTTTGGCCAATGGAATACTACGAGGAGCTTGGCGGATGGGCCTTGCATCACCAGTATCAATTTGATGCTTCACAACTTTGGTCCGACCTGGTTTAGAACCATCCTTGTCAAATATGCTCGAGTACTTTGATAGAAGTTCCTTTTGCCTTTTTCTGATGATCTTTTTCGAGGCCTGCCGTCCACGACGTGATATCATCTGAAAGATTAATCTTGATGGTAGAATCATTTTCCTGAAGCTGTTCACAATTGATAACTACCTCGACCTCTTGGCATTGTCCCAATATTGCTCCCTTAGAAAGTTTAATCGGCGATTTGAACTCATTAAGTATTCTTACCGGTACACGTCCATCTTGTTTTGTCATGGCCAAGGTTTTTCCTACTAATATGTTCGTCCTTGATTTGTTTGCTGCCTCGACAATCCACAACTTCTTTGTCCCATAATCTCCATCAATCTTTGCCCATATGATTGCTTCCGACTTCGGTGGAATTTGTTGGCTCTCCTCCACAAGCACTCGCTTACTAACGTATTTGTTTTCGTAACCATAATTTAATGGCACATCCAAGTTCTGGTAATTCATAATCCTGTTTTGCATGTCGATCTTGATGCCTTGCTCGCTTAAGAAGTCCACACCAACTATGATTTCGTCAACAATATCTGCTACTATAAAACTGTGTAGAACGGCCACGTTCCCAATTACGATTTCACATGTTACTTCTCCTAGGACATGGGTGTCCTCACCAGTGGCCGTACGTAACTTTGCTCCATGCATTGGTCTCCCCTCCTTGTTGACTAAATCAGATCGAATTATGGAATGCGATGCGCCTGTATCCACAGTTAGTAAGTGCTCTTTTCCATCCACATATATAACAACAGTAACATTACTAGCTTTCCTTCCGATCTGTGAGACAGAGATTATGGGGCATTCAGTTGCGGGAGCCAGTCCACGCCCCTTTCGGCTGGCTCGATTTAGTTTAACGACTGATTTGGTTGGGAGGTTTGCTCATCTCCTTCAGCTTTGCGTTTTCGTCCACCTGAATTGCTGGGCTTACTGGAGCCAGAGCCGCAATAACGTGCTATGTGACCTGGTTTTCCGCACTTAAAGCATTTAATGTCCACTTCTACATGATGAGCCTTGTATGCAGGTTTACTCAAAATCGAGGCTGTTTCCTGCGTCAGAGCATGCGATACCGTTTCAGCGAATGTCCTTTTGGGATTTGCATATGTGGCCCGCTTCGTCTCCACATCGCGTATTCCATTTATGAAACACTGGATTTTCACCCTCTCCGTATACTCTACAGGTGCGTCTGCATTTGCTAGATGGGCCAACCTCTCGATATCCGATGAAAATTCCTGCAATGTCTCATTAGCCTTCTGACAGCGATTCTGTAGCTCTATTTGGTATATCTGCTTTCGATGTTCGCTACCATAGCGTCTCTCAACTGCACCCATCAATGCATCATAACTGTTCCTTTCGGACTCGGGAATAGTCTGTAAGATTTCTGCTGCAGGTCCCTTCAATGCCACGAATAGTGCTGCAACTTTATCTTCAATGCACCAATTATTCACCGCAGCCGTCTTCTCAAATTGCAGCTTAAATACCTGGAATGGAACAGAACCATCAAAGGAAGGTGATTTTACCTTGGGAGTATTCGCTAAAGCAGATGTACGATTTAGTTGCAATTCCTGGATACGGCCCTTCAAAGCATCCACTTCGGCCTCAATTTTGTCCTGCCGTTCTCTGAATATCTCTTGCACTTCTGTTATTTTTGTATCTTGTGCTTCCAGCCGCGATGACATATAAGTCCTTTGTTCTTCTAGTTGAGCAGAGATTTGTGATGAAACCTGGGTAGAAATTTCCGTCGACATTTCCAAAAAACGAGTCTCTTGGCCTTCGATTTTTGATGACATTCGTGACTCCTGCTCTTCTAGTCGAGATGTAATACGCGTCTCTTGTTCTTCCATTTTAGTCGACATCTGAGTTAATACAGCCAATATCATGTTTGTGTCGACGGTTGCTATTGGATTCGAAGATTCCTTTCTTTCTTCCATTTTTGTCGGTGCCTCCTCGACAAGATGAAAAACATGATCATCAACGTTGATTCCTTCTGCTTCCATAGACTCTCGCAATCGTGACTGTAACTCTGATTTATTGCCTGTAGTGTTTAGTCCCCGTTGTTCCAACTCATTTTTCAGTTGCTGAATCTTTAATTCATTCAGCTTCGCCATGTTCTTGTTATCCTTAAATTCACTGGTATTTATTCAACAATACCGCTTCTGACACCAATTGTGACGAATTCGATGATTCCTTGATTATCAGTCCTGGGTTCTATCACTATAAAGTCGAATAAACACACGCACAGATAATGTAAGTAATAGCTAGTTTTATTTACTAGTAATAAACGCAAAACAATTTTAAGAGCTTGGTAACTTTACAGTAGTTCACTATTGAACGCTTGAAAATAAACTGATCAACCTGCCTTGCTTGGTCACCGCCTTATATAGTCCAACAGGGTGCTTGCCTACTCAGCGAGAACTTTCTTGGTTGTTCGCTTTTCGTGTTCTGGAAGGGTCGATGTTATTTATTGGCATCTCCTCTTTGCATCGTATTCGAAAACACTCGCGCCATCTCTCTCCCTCTTCCTAGTTGTACGCTTGCATGCATAAGCGTAGCCATCGTTATCTCGGTTGTGTTAACTAGTGGTGGGAGTGTTATTGACTTAGGGATGGTACATGCTTGAGAATAATCGCCACAATACTTTTATTTGTGATTCCGTAACGCCATGACGCCAGTAGATTCCCCATTGGACCGTTTTCGTTCAGTACTCGATGGTGTCTCCCAAACTCTATTATTACCGGAGCAAACTAGTTTTGCTCATTATGTTTGAACGGGTAAAAAAAAGTTAAACTCCGCCTTGGATTCTTTATCCTGGTATGAATACATGTCTCTAGATACCCCCTCCAAACGCTTTGTATTAGTTTTCAGTGATGTCTCATAAACTGCGCCCCTAGCAATATGGTATCATTGCACCAAAAAAGCACTTACCGCAATTGCTATGGCGCTGGCTTCGAGGTATCAGCGCCAAAAAATTGGCGCCACGACCCAGCCTTAGTGACAAACTGTGAAATCACTGACGAACTGTTACATACGCATACCCCAGAACAAATAATGCGCCAGGCAGATACAGTACTTCACCGTCGACGTATCCGTCATACGTCAAAATTTAGAGCAAAATCTACTTTGCCGTAGCCGTCGAATCTGTTGTCACGCACGCCTACACTCGCATTCTACTTAGCTGTCAGTTTTTTCAACGTATCGCCGTATTGTATCTGCGGGCCTTACCACACACACTAGGGGGCAGTGTGACAATGCAATAGAAGAAAAGGGGCTGAAACTACATTTATACTGCACCACATTTGCATTTTGTTTGACATTTTCCTTAGGCGAAACCTCAAACGCAATGCGCTCCAAAAAAATGTCATGTTGTTCCGGCCCAAATGCGAGCAAACGCGATAAAATCAGTCGTTTGGAAAATGCGATTTGTATAGGAAAATGCGGCGCAATTCGATTTTTGACCCGAAATAAAACATTTGGCGCAGTGTAAATGATAAATCAGCAAATATAAAGATAAAATTAAGAAAGGTAATTCTATACGACCGCACGTAACTGGTATCAAACGACGCGTTTTGATCTCTGTATCAATAATCCGAAAGCGGAAATTAAATAACAAAAAACCCAAAAATGGCTTAGGTCCGATCCCAAATAGGGGGCTTGATCTAAAGTATTTTTGTGCACAACAACTTTCTGTGTAGGCGGCCTTCGGCCGCGCTTCAAAAATATAGCCCTTAGCCGGCCGTGTATATCTGCACAGAACACGTTTCTGCACTTTTCGGTGCACCCTAATCTGTGATTACAACAACCACATGAAAATGACAGAAAAATTTCAACTTTAATTGCAAATATCTCTGAACAGACATACCTTAAGAAAAAAAGAACCTAAAAAAATTTTTTTTACGAAATCAATTTAAAATTTTTTATTTTAGTTTAAACTATTTGTATATAATGCTGTAGACATAACTTAACGGAACTATTTTTGTTTCGACACATATCATCTTCCTTGACTAGGCATTTTTTCTGATGAATCAGAAGAGGTTGAGTCTGCGTACAAAGTTTGGGCATTTATTATAGAGATGAGATCATCGGTAATTTGAAGATTAGTGCAACATTTGGATAAGCGTTTTAACGAACATCTAATATTAAGCAGCGAGTTAAGCATACCCTGTCTAACTTTTCACCTTTCCCCTTAACATTGTAGTCCTCCGAGCAGCTCCTTTCAGCAGGGCTGTTCAAAACTCTCCTGCTCCGGGCTGGTGTTGAATCCAACCCGGGGCCAAGAGAATGGATCTGCTGCGTTTGCTGGAAGATTTACGTCAAACGTTCACACTCCGTCCAATACCCCCGTTTCTACAAAACTTTTGTAGCCCCTTGCTGTTCATTCCCTAGGGCGTGCCGTGGCCAACCAGTGTCGCAACACCACAAGTTCCAGATACAGTCTCCACGACTAACAGCACTAATACTGCCCAGCAAGTAGTTGTAACTCCCGCTGCCGCTCACGCCCACCGGCGCCAACACCTCACACAGCAGCCCAAAGCTACTTTCTACGTACCACTTCTCTTTTAGATGTGAGCAACGCTGAGCGATAGCCCACCCCCCTCCCACTTACAACTTCTCCTTATTTTTCCAGCACTAGCACAAATGTAAGCCAAAGCCACCAGCTCCTGTAGGTCGATTCCGTAACTATTTTAACGCCAGGTGTTAGCGTTAACTTCGCTTAACACCATTTTTAACGCTTTTTGCTATTCATCTAACACTTTTTGTGTGGTTAGTTATCGCGAATTATTTTCGAGGTGTTAACAATAGCGTTAATATATTTGTAAGTGTTTTAGCGTTTGGAAAAATTAAAAGAATTAGTTTTGAGTTTTTTGCATGTAATTTAGTGCAAAATGCGGCGAAAAGAGAAGTATTGCCATATTTTATCCCCATCAAGAGTCAGCTGTTTAGCGGCGTTAAAGGAGAGTTACAGAATCGCACTTTCGTTAAGAACAAACGCCGAAATTTGGCGATAAGTTTAACGCTCGGCGAGTAGTTAAAAGTTACAGAATCGGGCTACTGAAAGCGATTCTGTAGCTCTATTTGGTATATCTGTTTTCGATGTTCGCTGGCATAGCGCCTCTCAACTGCACCCATCAATGCTTCATAATTATTGCGTTCACCGTCGGGAATCGTCTGTAAGATTTCGGCTGCAGGACCCTTCAATGGCAGGAACAGTGCAGCAACTTTGTCTTCCGTGCGTGTGTTCATTTGACTTTATAGTGATCGAACCCAGGATTGATAATCAAGGAATCATCGAATTGGTCACAATATTTTCTCGAAATTTGGGTAGTTTCCGCTATTAAGGTATGTCATCCACTTTTCTTCTACGGATTTTTCTTTTACCGTAGGAAGGAAACCTGTAAGCATTACAAACTCCTCAAAGAGACAATCATAGTCTATATGCTTTATGGAAAAAGCTTCACAAATATCTTTAAAGTTTTGAAATTCTGTATCTGATTCTAAGCGAAAAATATTTAACTTCTCGCTTTGATTACAATTTTACGGCGTCAATTTAATTTAAAAGTGGCCTAGTCAAAAACATGCAAAAATCAGTACCGGTGTCGAGTTTACGAAAAATCAGTAAACTTAAATTTTCAGGGTCAAAAATCAGCAAAGTAGTTCCAAATCAGTACGTCTGGCAAGCCTACACACTACTAGAGGTGCTTCATATAAGCCTATAAAAGCCCCGTAAAGCTTATAAAGTTCGTAACCTTATATGAAAAGTGACATATACTTGATAAAATTATGCGTTTACACCCTTTATAAGGCTTTTATAAGGTTAAATGAACCCCCTTACTGATACATGCAACTGAAAATTGTAAATTGCTAATGGCTTAAATACATAGAACTTTGAAACTTTGACTTTAACTTTGACGGATACGGGAGCCATAAGTTAAGAATAGCTCAACATTTTGCTTCGCTTTGCATTCCAGAAACTTTGTGTGGCAAGGCCCTTCTTATTGCATGCAAACATAAACGTCTGAGGATAAGGTTCTTTATAAATCGGTCTTAACCCACAGAAAGCTTTCTGAGAAATTTGTCTCTTTCTGTGTGTATCTGCAAAATGTAAGACCATCGTTAAAAAATGTATAAAATGTTTAACAAGGAGGTTTGCAGTGAATTTGCAACTTCCACGCCCACAAAAAAAACGGTATATAGTGCCTATTATTTTTATATAACAAGTCAAGCCCTGGTTTTTATATATTTATAAACCCAAAATGAACGAGGAAAGGAATTTTCAATTTCATGCAAATGGAGTCAAACTATATTTTGTAAATGTTTAGAGATAATAAAAACAATTTTCATAGTTAGCTATATATGAGGTTAGCGTAATTCGTAACCATTAGACCTGAGGTGTCTTTGCCGTACTCATAACCATTAACTCTGGCGTGAGTTTGCATTATACCTGACTGTTAGCGCTAACCAAATTTTTCATATGGATAATGAGAGTGGATGCCGTATACTGTAATATTACATTCACACTGCACCAAATGCGTCATTTTGGGCGAAAAAATCCAAATGCGTCGCATTTCCCCATACAAATCGCATTTCTCAAATGACTGATTTCATCGCATTTGCTCGCATTTGGGCCGGAACAACATGACATTTTTGTGAAGGGCATTGCGTTTGAAGTTTAGACTAAAGGAAAATGTCAAACAAAACGCAAATGAACTAATCTAAATTGGTTTGTAATGACTCATTTGAATTTTCCAAATGCGGTGCTGTGTGAATGTAGTATAAGTGTGTACACGGACAACAAGCACATGGTTAGATTTGGCACCCTTCAGAAACTAATTCAGCAAAATAAGCAAAAATAGCGCAAGCGCAAGTCAGACTGTTATATGACTTACCATTTAACTGGTACCGGTCTAGTACTGTCAATTACCAAAGCGATTCTTAACAGATATTTGTTGGGAGATTTCTTCCATTTCCCATTCCCACAATCAAGAATTGGAATTTTTTCCATATCCCCGTATCACAAACGAACTTCGAGAAATCGAATATGCATTTGGGAGGAAAAGTAGGTATTCTGACAGTTGAATATATGGGAGAACTGACATATTATTTTGGGAGTCATTTCCTCAAACATTTTTAATTGAATTGATTGCAAAATGTGAACAACTTATTTTAAATAATTAGAAATGGTGGAAATTTTAAAATTTTTTGCTAAAGAGCGGTATGCAGATCACAAGTAATGTGGCAATTTTTCTTGAGTGAAAAATTGTAGTAGGGAAGTAATTTTGTCGTCTAAAAATTCATGGTGAATGGTCAAACAACCCAAAAGAGAGCACATAAAAAAAAGAAATGTAAATAAGCGAAAATTAAATAAACGAAATGTGCATGGTTTAAATATAAAAACTGCAATAATAGCTTCGCTTTAGGAATATTGATACCGAGGTTAAAGCTCGTCTTTTGATATCTCCCCCGACATTTTTTGACGTGTTTTAGTAGTTTTGAGCTAAAGTAAAGAATGGTACTTGTTTCCTTCAGGAAACAACTGCTTAAACACTTCACAAAATGTTGGGAGGGATATCAAATGCCGCGTTTTGACCTCGGTATCAAAAATCCGAATGCGGATTTCAGATTACTTTCAGTGAAAAGTAATAAGCGAAAAACCAAACCCGCGGTCGCGCTTTAAAAAAAACGTTTAGCCAGGTTTATGCCAATAACTTTTCACTGAAACAAAAAATCTAAAAAGCCCATTCGGATTATTATTTGATACCCCTCCCGACATTTTTGGAAGTGTTTTAGCAGTTGTCTCCATCCGTTATGAATTCGCGTTTTTCCTCCTCCGTGAAATTCACGATGCGCTTCTTGAGTTTCGATGGCGCAGATTTTGTTACATCCATTGTTGGAATAACATATTAATTATTTTTTGAATAAATATTAAAAAAACCAAGCATTTACTTACTTTTCTCGTTTTGTTTACTTTTTTCCTTCAAGAAATATATAGCAGTTGATATATTTCTTGCAGAAACCTGTGTTGCAGTACTCAAATTTCACAAAAATATAGTAGTAAAGTTTCGTATTAAATTTCTTGAGAACTGGCTACTCCTCAAGAAAATTTAACACAAGACATTTTCCTGAGCATTTCTTTAGCGTTTTTTTATATGAAGTTATTTCTTTTCTTTTGATCTGCCTCCAATGCTTAATAAAGCATAGTAATAATCTATAGTTGAGAAAGGAATGTGTAATTCTTTACCTAGTTTTAAAACATTTCGGAATCAGCATTGTTAGAGTTTCGAGTCTTCCATGGCTCCAATAAATGCATATCCGCAGTTTTGACACCCCATCTGATACACGAGGTACTGTGCTGGGCCCCAAAAGTCCAATGGACAGGACGGCCCGCAACGAAACTAAATAGGTCTTAATTATTTTTTACTCGCTAAGGCAGTGCTTAGGGTGACCCTCGTGGTGTTGTCACACTGAAGGTACTCGGTTCAAGTACCGGGAAAGGTAACATCAAAAGTTGTTTGAAAAAGTTTTTTTAAACGGAGTCGCCAAATAAGTTCAATGCATTTTCGACGCATATACAAATATATTTATGTAGATATATTACCAAATAAAAATTTTTTGCATAAATATACAATTGGAACTTGAATGCAAGCATTTTACACACAGGTACATTGGTGAGTTACCTACCATCGTTTTGACAGCGTCCACTTGCATTCGCAGTTGGATCTTCTTATACGTATACGGTTATACGTTCTTTGGTGCATGTTATATTTCTGATATACTACACCTCCTTTCTTAAAAAGAATGCTTATGTATATGTGAGTTCAATGTATGAGAATTCCATTTCTTTAAATTATTGTGATATACTTAAACTCTTTTATCCACAATAACGGGGAAGCATTTAATTAGCTTTTTTTTAGACTTATTGGTATTTATTTACTAAAAATTAAAGTGTTCTTATTCTATTAATTTAAGTATATTTTTTGTGCACTATTATTTTCTTATTTTTACTGCTCAAGTTATAGTTATTATTGTTATCCATATTTTCTACCTTATAGGGCCCTTTATGTTTATTATCTAATTTATGACCTCCTTCATCTTTGACTAACACTAAATAACCTCTATTTATTTCCTTATATTGTATATTTTTATCATAATAATATTTCATTACACTATTGTACTCTAGTAGTGGTATTAGCTCTTTGCTGTGCTATTTTATTTAATTGTACAATGGGCTACTCTTATCTTCCTGTAAAAGTTAGTAAGTCAATGCTGATTTTCCAAAAACTAATTCAAACGGAAAATAACAATGAACTGTGAATGGTGTTGTATAATGACCATACGAAAAATATTTGAGGTACCTATCCCAATCGTTATTGTCAATGGATATGTATGATCTAAAATATTTATTGAATGTTCTATGTAAGCGTTCCACAGTGCCCAACATTTGATGATGGTAAGGTGTGGAAGTTTTGTGTATTGTACCTGTATTATCACAAGTTCTAAATTGCCGGATTCTTTCATAAGCCTGGTAAAGAATTGCCCTAATGTGCAGTCCTGCTGAGCCTACATATTGCATTTAACTCATATTTTAGCATTTAGCCCAAAAAACACAATTTAGTTTCGCATTTACCATACAAATTTTGGCACCTAAATGCAACTTTTTTATGCATAAGCATTAGAAATGCTAAAATCAACCCCGCAATCTTCGAAGAAAATAGCGATTCGAATTCAAAAGAGTTGGATAACTTTGAATAATTTCGAACTTACTTCAGTTTGGCAAAAATTCCTTTGCTTGTACATTTATGTCCAATATAAGTAACTTCTTGACTGAAAAATATACATTTGTCGGGGTATAATTTTTAATTGTATTTTCTACAGGTTGCTAATACGTGTCGTAAGTTTCTTATCATATTATGACGAATTCGATGATTCTTTGATTACACTGGTTTACAGCCAAAATGCACCAGAGACGCCATAGTGAAATTCCTATGTAAAATCACCTCCTAATTCCGAAAACCAAGGTTATTTTTACTTGAATGGTACCGTTTTTGAGATATTTACGATTTACCGTTATTTCAAAAAACAAAAAAGATGGCTCCACTTAATCGTGTATATCTCAAGAACTAACTGAGCTCTTCCAAAACGGTTTGAAAAATTTGAAAGCTTATAAAATTTACTATAATCAGTACATACAACACTTTTTGCTAGGTCCTGCAGATTCAAACATATTGAACAATCATTACGGATTTTTTAAATTTTTTTTGTAAAAATATAAAAAAATTTGTACTTTGCGAGGAAGCATCTCGAAAACTTTTTGTTTTTTTGCAGATATTTTTTCCCCCCTCTAAGCTCTGTTTTATTACAAAAAAAATAAGCTATCAGTGAACAAAATCGATGAACTAATACAAAAGTTATAAGCATTCAAGTAAATATATCCATTTAATGCTTAAGTACACTACTGGTACATATGTGTTAGTATTCGTAAAGGGTGTTTTTTTAGGGGTATAGAACTTCGAATTGAAATAAAACACAAGAAAATCGTTTTAAGGTCCATCAATTTGGCTTTATTGGAAGGATAATTTTATGCCATTAATGTTTAAATATGATTTCGGGCATGTGGCCGCCGCGGCTGGCTCGAATAAAGCCAATTCTACAGGTCCAATTTTCAACCACTTTTTCGAGCATATGGGGCCGTATGTCGGCAATAACGCCACGAATGTTGGCTTCCAATTCCCCTAACGTTTCTGGTTTGTTGGTGTAGACGAGCGACTTCACATATCCCCAAAGAAAATAATCCAATGGTGTCAAATCACACGACCTTGGTGGCCAATTGACAGGTCCATTCCGCGAAATTATGCGCTCATCGAATGTTTCCTTCAATAAATCGATTGTGACATGCGCTGTGTGGCATGTAGCGCCGTCTTGTTGGAACCACAACTCATCCACATTCATGCCATCCAATTCGGGAACAAAATAGTCGGTTATCATGGCTCTATACCGGTCTCCATTAACGGTAGCTGCCTCTCCAGCATTATTGCGGAAGAAGTATGGCCCAATGACTCCACCAGCCCATAGAGCACACCAAACAGTCAGTTTTTGTGGATGTAATGGCGTTTCAAGGGTCTCATGTGGATTCTCTTCACTCCAAATGCGGCAATTTTGCTTGTTGACGTAGCCATTCAACCAAAAATGAGCCTCATCACTGAACAAAATTTTGCGATGAAAATCAGCATCGAAATCAATCTCATTCCATACACCAAAATCACGACGCATTGCATGGTCTCGCGGCTTTAATTCTTGCACAAGCTGGATCTTGTAAGGTCGCAAGCCAAGATCTTTGCGCAAAATCTTCCATAAAGTTGATGGACAAAGCTCCAATTGCTGTGCACGGTGGCGAATCGATTCATTCGGGTCCTCTTCAACACTTTGCTCTACAGCGGCAATTGTTTCTTCGGTGCGCACTGTTCGACGTCTCTGCGGATGCGTATTATCACATAGAGTAAACGTAGTGCGAAAACGATCCATGGTTAACCGAATTAATTGCTCTGATGGACGATTATGTCGACCATAAAATGGACGGAGCTCACGGTAAACTTCGCGAACTGAACCATTATTTTCGAAATAAATTTGCACGATTTGCAAGCGTTGTTCTTTTGTCAACCTTTTCATGATGAAATGGCAAACCAAACTGAACATAAATGACATTAGAGTTGCCAGATTTGACCACAAAATGCCAGTTTTATCTCTATTCGAAAAACAAACCTGTAAAAAAACACCCTGTATATCGTTTAGTTAGCAGGTAGATTTTCGAAAAGTTATTAGATACAAAAAGCTGTTAGTGTCGTTTTCTCAAACCTAGGTACATTTTAAACAAGAGCATATTTTTGAGGCAGGTAGTGTTTTCTTTGTAGAACTAGGGAACCTTTTTGTTTAGGTAGGCTTGAATTTTTACTGGATCTAAGTATAAATAAGAGTACATGCGCCTTGTTCCTTCATAATATCTGCAAGGCTCGCCGGATACTGTTCAGTTTATAATTGCAGTTTATAACCCGTCATTTACTTAAAATAAAAAATGAATAAAAGGGCGCGAGAGTTTGAGTGTACAAATGATCCAGATATGTTCTGTTTCATCTGCGGTCAATTTATTGTTAAAAGTATGAGACGTGTGTTTTCAAATCCTTTGAAAGTTACATACTATAAGTGTTTTGGAATTGAGCCTAAAAACAATGAAAAACCATGGACACCGAACACTGTGTGCACCACATGCCGAGTCGAATTGATTTCTTCGGAAACCGGAACAAAAAGGTACGTTGTAAAAATTAGGAATTTGTTCCCTTTTAATGCATAGCTGACTAATTCCTGAAACTATCTATTTAGGCGACGTGTGAAATTTATTACACCAATGAAGTGGAGGGAACCAACTTGCCATTCAACGGACTGCTATATTTGTACTACAAAAGTACTTGGGGTTGGAAAGTCCAGAAAAGTAACCTATGCGAGCGTATCTACAGTGTCATTACCAGAACTAATTTCAACAGAAGCGACATTGCCAGAATCAAATTTAACTTTAGTTCCGGCTCCAGTTTCATTGTCAACAGTAGTATCTGATTACGCGGCATCATGTTGTACTGAATTTCAAACGGAAAACGAAAGAAATTCTTTGTCACAAGCACAACTCAATGATTGGATAAGGGATTTGGAATTGTCAAAGGAAAAGGCCGAACTACACGCCTCTCGAATGCAACAATTTAAATTTGTTTCATCCGATGTTAAGGTAACATATTATAGAACTCGTCACGAAGAATTTTCCAAGTACTATACGAAGGAGGACAGTGTTTGTTACTGCAAAGACATTGCTGGTCTATTCAAACAATTTGGTGAACCATTTGATTCAAAAGAGTGGCGATTGTTCATAGACGCCAATAAATTAAGTTTAAAGGCCGTATTATTGCATATTGGCAACCAAGAGCCATCTATCCCGATCGCGCATGCAGTAAATACGAAGGAAACATATGAGATAATGCAAAAATTGCTCAAGTTAATCAAATACGAAGAACATGATTGGAAAATATGTGCCGATCTTAAAGTCGTTGGAATGCTATGTGGTCTACAAAGTGGATACACAAAATACTGTTGCTTTCTATGCAAATGGGATAGCCGAGCTCGTCAAGACCACTACATCATAAAGGATTGGCCAGAACGAATCGAGTTTCAAGTTGGGGTAGATAACATAAAATACTCTCCACTTATAAAGAAGGAAAAAATAATTCTACCTCCGCTCCACATCAAGCTCGGCCTTATCAAAAACTTTGTGAAGGCTTTGGACAAAGAAGGCGAAGCTTTTCATCATTTGAAGACAATCTTCCCAGAGATTTCAGAAGCAAAATTAAAGGAAGGGATTTTTGTGGGACCGCAAATAAGGAAAATGATGACCAATAACCATTTCAAAGAACTATTGTCACCAGTGGAGGCAGCAGCGTGGGATTCTTTTGAAAAGGTCGTTACTTCTTTTTTAGGCAAACACAAAAGTCCTAACTACGAGATGATAGTGAACGACTTAATCAAAAACTATGCGGAAATGGGTAAATAAAAAAACATATTATAATAAATTATATATTACATAAATTTACATGAGAATATATAGCCATAAATCTGAATTCATCGTCCAGTTCCGAACAAACAAGAACGGGAAAAATATAAACAAAAAATTTGTTCTGAATTGAAAGATAAATCCAGCCTAAGAAAATTATATACTAATGTGTCACTTATGTATTTATCTAATTTACTTTTTTATTTTCTTTCAGGAGTAAATATGTCTTTAAAAATTCATTTCTTACACTCCCACTTAAATTTTTTCCCGCAAAATCTTGGCGACGAAAGTGACGAGCATGACGAAAGGTTTCACCAGCAAATGAAAGTGATTGAAAGTCGGTATCAAGGATTCTGGGATGTCGCTATGATGGGCGACTACTGTTGATTTCTCATAAGAGAAACCGATCCTAATCTAAATAAGCGTCAAAACAAGACACATAACTTTTTCAATTATAAAATAAGATCATAGAGTTAAGACAGAACCATATGTACATATGCTATTATTTGTAGGGTACTTAAGTATTAAATGGATATATTTACTTGAATGCTTATAACTTTTGTATTAGTTCATCAATTTTGTTCACTGATAGCTTATTTTTTTTTGTAATAAAACAGAGCTTAGAGGGGGGAAAAAATATCTGCAAAAAAACAAAACGTTTTCGAGATGCTTCCTCGCAAAGTACAAATTTTTTTATATTTTTACAAAAAAAATTTAAAAAATCCGTAATGATTGTTCAATATGTTTGAATCTGCAGGACCTAGCAAAAAATGTTGTATGTACTGATTATAGTAAATTTTATAAGCTTTCAAATTTTTTAAGCCGTTTTGGCAGAGCTCAGTTAGTTCTTGAGATATACACGATTAAGTGGAGCCATCTTTTTTGTTTTTTGAAATAACGGTAAATCGTAAATATCTCAAAAACGGTACCATTCAAGTAAAAATAACCTTGATTTTCGGAATTAGGAGGTGATTTTACATGGGAATTTCACTATGGCGTCTCTGGTGCAGAAAAAAAGTTGGAATTTATGATCCATTAATAATTATTAATCCTGGGTTCGATCACTATAAAGTCAAATAAACACACGCACAGATATTTTAACTAATAGCTAATTTTATTTACTAGTAATAAACGCAATACAAATTTAAGAGTTTGGTAACTTCAAAGTAGTTCTTTGAACAACACTTGAAAATAAACTGATTTCATAGTCCGACAGGGTGCTAACCTACGCACCCGGAACTTTTTGGTTGTTCGCTTTTCGTGTTCTCGAAGGGTCGGTGTTATTTATTGACATCTCCTCTTTGCCTTGTATTCGCAAACACTCGCGCCATCTCTCTTCATCTTCCTTGGTTGATCAGTTTATTTTCAAGCGTTGAACAGTAAACTACTGTGAAGCTACCAAACTCTTAAATTTGTATTGCGTTAATACCAGTAAATAAAAGTAGCTATTTTTTTACAGTAATTGTGCGTGTGTTTAGTTGACTTTGTAGTGATCGAACCCAGGGTTAATAATCAAGAAATCATCGTATCAAGAAGATGTTTCTACCAGCAATATTGATTTTTCCGATGATATCACATCGTGGACGGAAAGGCACGAAAACAATCATCAACACAAGGTGAAAAAACTTCTAGTAAAGTACTCGAGCATACTTGACAAGAATGGTTCCAAACCAGATCGGACCAAAGTTGTGAAGCATCAAATTGCTACTGATGATGCAAGGCCAATCCGCCAAGCTCCTCGTAGTATGCAATTAGCCAAACGCCTAGTGGTAAGAAAAATTATATAGGATATGGGGGACAGCTGCGTAATCGAACCATCAGCAAGTCCATGGAGCTCCATTTCAGTACTAATGAGAAAGGAGGATGGGGAAGTGGAATTCTGTGTAGATTAGCGGAAGTTATCTGCACTCGTTATCTGGCACGAAGTAGTTTTCACACTGGACTCGAAAAGCGGCTACTAGCAAGTGGAGTTAAAGGATTAAGATAAAGAAAAAAGCCAACTGTAAGGTGTTACCCGAGGGACTGTCACCCGTATATAAGTGCGTTGCTAAGAGGTGATAATCATTTAATCCTCGGCGACTTCAACGCACACCACTATCTCTGGCACTCCAATCTGCCAGTAGTCAGCAGATTGCATGCACTTGCGGAGCAAATAGATGCATCGGCATTCTGTACAGTGAACGAAGAAGCCTCCACCAGAGTGGCAAGCAACTGCCACAGCACGCCTGACAATTCAATCGTGATCGCAGGACTCAGAACCTGCGTCAACTGGCGATAGATCCTGACATTGGCATCTGACCACCTGCCAAATATACCCTCAATCGAGTGACAGACAGACTTCATAACCTCAGGACGGTGTACCTTTGTCAACTTTAGCAAAGCGGACTAGGACCGTTGTACCGACTGTACAGAGCGCTCCTTCGGTGCCGTACCCACACCGATAGACATACGCCAAGGTGACCGAGAATTTTGCAAGGTCATCGATTCAGCCTCCGGCAGCTTCATTCCAGCCGGAAGAATCCATAAATTCGACCGAATTTCCCTGCGGCAACAGCGACTCTGGCAAGAGAACGTCACCATGTTAGACTCCTCAATCCCGCAGAAACTAAAATTAAAGATCGGTCAATGACTACAGGTTGACCCGGCGGAGTGGGCAAATTATGGTCAATAGTCAAGGACCAAATACAATGACAAGGTCGCCATTTCATTTGATCACAGCGTCAAATCGGACCCCAGGCAATGCGCAATCTCTTTCTGCCGACAGTTTATAATCCTGACAGGGCCAAGAGACGAGCCATCTGTTTGGCGCATTAACACAAACACAACATAGCCCCTTTGCCGTCTCCGTCGTCGAGGTCAAGGAAGCCATAATGAAGGTCAAGCCCTCAAGATCAATTGGACCCGATGGTATTGCTATGAAGATGCTGAAACACCTATGCCACGAGGGACAGAGTTATTTGACGGCTCTGTTTAACCTCTCGCTTACCACTTTCGTCAATTCAGAGATTTGGAAACAAGTGATTGTTGTCCCCCTACTAAAACCAGGAAAGCCGGTGAACCAAGGAGAATCATATCGCCCGACATCTATCCTGTCGCCGGTTTCGAAAGTTATTGGAGCTCTTTATATTTACTATCTAACTTATGACCTCCTTCATTTTTGACTAACACTAAATCTCCTATATTTATTTCCTTATATTGAATATTTTTATTATAATAAATTTTTTGTTTTTCTTTAACCTCTTTTACTAATTTATTAGCTCTTTGTTGTGCTATTTGTAACCTATATTTAATTTCTTTGTCGTAAGCCTCATAATTGCATAATGGGCTTAGCGTATTTTCTAGTACGTCTGAGTTTTTTTTTTACAAAAACTAGCTCAAATGGGCAATAACCATGAACTGTAGATGGTGTTGTATTGTAACAATACGCAAAATATTTGATATACTCATGCCAATCATCTTTGTCAATGGATATGTAAGACCGGACATATTCATTGAAAGTTCTGTGGCTACGTTCAACAGTGCAAAAAGTTTGATGGTGATATGGTGTTCAATTTTTTAAAGTTTACACAATTCTTCGAGTACGTTGTTTTTGTATTCAGTCCCCATATCAGTTATGATTTTTTTTTGTACAACCATAAATCGAAATAAAGTTTTCAAAAATTGCTCCGGCCACTGCTCCTGCGTGATTGCTCGCAATTGTAATTGCGATCAAATACTTAGTAAGATCACATACTATAGTAACTGCATACTCACTTCCATTTACCGTCTCAGTTCCATTTACCGTCCTTGGCAATGGTCCAATTGTATCAATCGAAAGCTTTTGTCGGCGTTTCAGTCAAAATCATTGGTCCTTGCAAATTTTTATTAATTTTATTTTTATTACAATTTTCGCATTTTTTATTATATTTTCGTATGTCATTTTTCATGTTTTTCCAATAATATTTTTGCTTTATTTTATTAGTTGTTCGATTGATTCCTGGGTGGCCACCATTACCAGGATCATCGTGATACTTTTGCAAAATATTTTTAATTTTTTCTTTGTCTGTCACATGCATAACCTCCGGAGTTAATACAATATTTAAATTTTTGAGAACTTTGGTACCAATTTCTTTAAATGTGTCTACTCGAGTATAATTATCTTTAAACAATTTCTCTCCTAAAGACAACTGTATTTTCACAAGTCCTAAATTGTCGGCTTCTTTCATAAGCCTGGTAAAGAATTGTCTTAAGTCAATCTTCGTCTCAACAATCAGGTTGCTTGTATCTATTGTGCTACAAATTTTCGGAGGGTCGAAAACGAGCTGGACTAGTCTTTTTACTTCGTTTATTTAGCGCTTCATAAATCATTGGGTTCTCATTGTGATATTTTATTTCTCTATTTTTACTATCATTATTATTATTGGGGTTTTTCTTGTTCCCGAACTAATCGTAACCCTCATTATTTTGCATGCTTGTACTGACATGTCTTTCTTCTTCTTTAAATGGTCATCTAACCGCCTGGGCGATTTTGACCGTCCAACATAGCTCGCCAGTCGTTTCTTCGTTGCGCCCACTGGCGCCAATTGGAAACACCACGGGATCGCAAATCGGTCTCCACTTGGTCCTTCCATCGGAGTGGTGGTCTCCCTCTTCCTCTGCTTCCACCGGCGGGTATATGGTGTATAATAATAAAACTGAAAAAGGTTGATAAAAAATTTCAAATTGGGGTGCTTTATCACTCGCCCAGCACAAGTGAAGCAGATTTTTTGGATTATCTAACAGAAATTTTACTAAATAAATATGATAAAAGCAACCATAATATAGTAGTTGGAGATTTTAATATAAATGTGAACTACACTTCTACATATAGTACTAAACTGTCCGAGATATTTTCTGTGATGGGAATGTCCCAAAAAGTAGAGTTTAACACAAGAATTACAGATACAACTGAAACTAAAATTGATTTGCTGTATTCAAATTCAGAAGAAATAGAATGCAAACATTTGATGGAATTCAAAATCTCTGACCATGAAACAATAAATTTCAGTGTCAAAACGTCTAAATCATTCAAAATGAGAATGGTGAAGAAAATTACTGCTTGGGGCAGATACTCGTACAGTCGTGAAAGTTTACAAAACATACTAAGCAATGGAAAGCTTGACTTACGAAAAGGAAGTCTACATAAAGTTAATGAATAAATGGTATGACCATGAACTGGCACAAATGAATAAAAATAAATTTAACATATACAAACATGCGTTACAGACTGGAGTGTGGGATGAATACAGAAGTATAAATAAAATGTACAAAAAACTGGTTCAAATAAAAAAAGTTGAATTTATGGAAAATAAAAAAAAATGAGTGAAAATAACGCTAAAGAAATGTGGAAGTACCTCAAACAGGCGGCTTGTCTTTCCGAGGATAACGACGGTATCAAAAAAGCGGTAATAGATGGTGTACTGGTTGAGAATGATACAGAATTGGCTAATAAACTGAACTAATTCTTTATAAACAGTGTAATTGAAATAAATAGAAACATACCTAGCATTGATCTAGTAATGAACAATAGTGAAGCCAACTGTAAATTTAAGTTTTCGAAAATCACAACAGCTGAAGTTATAAATATTTTAAAAACGTTTAAGTACAAAATTGGCGGCAGAAAACTTTTATCAGATGGAGTACTGAAATACTCTATAGAGTATTTAGGGTACTTCTATGCACTTATTATAAATGATAGTGTGGAAAGTGGCGTGGTACCAGGAAGATGGAAAACGTCGACAGTGGTACCTGTTAAAAAAGTAAAAAAGACAATACAATCAGAAGAGTTTAGACCAATAAATACCCTACCAAGTGATGCTAAAATATTAGAAGTACATGCCAAGAATCAACTGATGAAGTACCTAGAAGAAAATAAAATTGTAGTCCAACAACAATCGGGCTTTATAGAAAAACATTCGTGTGAGACAGCCCTCAATTTGGTGGTATCTGATTGGAAAGAAGAGCTAAATAAGAAGAATGTAGTTGTTTCGGTATTCCTGGACCTCAAAAGGGCATTTAAAACGGTGGATAGAGACATTTTACTAAAAAAACTGCAACAAATTGGTATAACTGATACGGAGCTAGAATGGTTTAGTAGCTACTTGAAGCAGAGAAGACAACGAACTGTGATAAATACAGCGATATCCGATGAATTGGAAGTACCCATAGGGTTACCACAAGGGTCGGTTTTGGCACCGATGTTGTTCCTAATTTATATTAATGATATTGTCAATGCCGTCGAGGGATGCGAATTTCGACTCTTTGCCGACGATGCATTAATTATGATAAGTGAAAATAATATTAATGTCGCTATATCAAAAATGCAAATGGGACTGAATAATTTATATACATGGCTGTGCGGAAATAGATTAAAACTTAATATTAATAAAACAAAGTATATGGTTATAACCAGAAGAAACTTTAATGATCTCAACATTGAATTGAAAATAAATAATGAAAGCATACAAAGAGTAGAGAGTATAAAATATTTAGGTATTATAATTGATAATAAACTTAAGTTTGAGGAACACATAAAATACACCGTTGCGAAAGTAGTTAAAAAAACTGGGATTATGCAGAGAACATCCAAATATCTACATAAAAAATACAAAATACTTATATATAAATCTATTATTGAGCCACATTTTGTATATTGTCCATCGATATTATTCATAATATCAGATAGTGAAATTGATAAACTTCAAAAGCTTCAAAACCGGTGTATGCGATTTATCCTTAAAAAACGTAGTGATGCCAGAACGGCTGACATGCTGAATAGTTTGAACTGGTTAAGTGTTAAGCAAAAAATTTTCTTTCACTCCATGAAGTTAATTTATAATATAAAGCATGGTAATGTACCTGAATACCTTAGTAAAAATGTATTGTTAGTGGAGCAAACACACAATGTAAATACTAGGAATAAACAAAATTTTAAACTGCCATTGTTTAGAACTGAAATTGATAAACAAAACATTTTCTATAAAGGTCTCAAATGCTTCAATGAACTTCCCATGGATTTAAAAGCATGTAATGAAATCTTAGTTTTTAAGAAAAAACTGTATGAGTTTTGTAAAACCCTAGCTATAAGATAGCAAATTGTTAACGATACTTGAATTAGGCTCTAGCGGCCGTAATAAATACATAATAATAATAATAATAAAAATAATTTCTTCCTGGTAGTGGTTTTTTGCGTACCAGGAGGATGGGACTATTATATTCTGACATAGATGGTTCTATAATGTCGTCTTGAATTAATTTATTTACGTGTTCACCTATTTCACTTTTATGGGCTTGTGGAATTCTGTTTCTTACATAAATCGGAGGATGCTTCATATGTAATTTTTGCTTGTAAAAATTATTGGTGGTTATGGGCTCTGACTCTAATGCAAATATGTCGATGTATTCTGCACATAGTGCATTAAGGTGTTGACCAACAAATGGTGGAAAATTTTTATTTAACATTTTTTTTAGTTTTTCTTTATTATTTCCTTTTATTTCAGGTTTACTTTTTATTACTGTGTAATCAGATAAATTTTCTGTGATTATTTTATAGTTTCGAATGGTTGCATTTTTATCCGTTGTATTTATTACTCTAATACAGGTTTGGTGTGGATTTACTAAGGTATTGGCTATAAAAATGCCTTCGGATAGTTTTTGATGAGGTATTAATAGTTCAGAATTGTTATTTTCAATATGGACCTGTCGGATTACTTCCGATCTTGCAGGTATTGTGATGCTTGGTCTATTTGACATTTGTATTATGTTTTCTGGGTAACAATATGGCCGCAGTATTAGGCTGTCTCCATCATTTTGATAATCCAATAATTGCAATTATATTTTTTAATGAAATCAAGTCCCAAAATTCGATCACACGGAATTGGGAAGCTATCTTCGACTGTGAAATTTGTGTCTAATTAGTAGGTAATCATCTTTTAAATCTGCTTTAACCGTTTCAAGAGTGCTTATAGTACATCAGCGAGTGCTAAAGCCCCGCATTTCTCAATTATATCAAAGATGGATGGCTATTGTGTGATATAGTATCACCGTCATTCCAGGATGGTTCAACCAGTTCATCCATGCAAGTCCGGCACAGAAAATCAAAGTTCTGCCGCTTTTAGTTTTAACACTCCGTTTCGTCATTTCGGTAGTTGTTTACGACGCACTTAATAGATTAATATTTTATGCACAATAACTGCAAGCACCATTGATAAACAAAATTCGTATAACTATATTTATTTATACTATTTATTGGATCACGTGTATTAGAGTTTGACATTTAAACCTTAAGCGAATTGTGGTTTGACAGTTCAACTAGCAGCGAATTGCGATTACTCCCGAGGCGAATTTTTGCTTTTGACAGGTCACCCATGAAATTACAAAAACAAAATTCACGCAAAATTTACATATATCGCCGTGCGTGCACCTGTATAAATTCGCCTTGCGCCAGATGTTAACGTTAACTTCGCTTAACACCATTTTTAACGCTTTTCCCTATTCACTAACTTTTAACCACTCGAAAAGTGTTAGCTAACACTTTTTGTGTGGTTAGCTGTCGCGAATTATTTTCGAGGTGTCAACAATAGCGTTAATATATTTGCAACTGTTATAGCGTTTGGAAAAAGTAAAAAATTAGTTTTGAGTTTTTTGCATGTAATTTAGTGCAAAATACGGCGAAAAGAGAAGTATTGCCATATTTTATCACCATCAAGAGTCAGCTGTTTAGCAGCGTTAAAGGAGAGTTACAGAATCGCATTTTCGTTAAGAACAAACGCCAAAATTTGCCGATAAGCTTAACGCTCGGCGCGTGGTTAAAAGTTACAGAATCGTGCTACAGAAGAGGTATTGTTAAATAAATACCAGTGATTGCAAGGATAACAAGGACATGGCTAAGTTGAATGAATTAAAAATTCGCAGCTCAAAACTGAGTTGGAATAACGCGGACTAAACACTACAGGCCATAAATCTGAGGTAAAATCATGATTACGGGAGGCTATGGAAGCGGAAGGAATCAACGCTGATGATTATGTTTTCCATCTTGTGTAGGAGGCATCGACGAAAATGAAAGAGAAAAGAAACCTCCGAATCTAGTGGCAAGTGTGGACACAAACATGATATTGGCTGTATTGACTCAGATATCGACTAAAATGGAAGAACAAAAAACACACATGGCATCGCAGCTGGAAGAACAGAAGGTACACATGGCATCTAACTTAGACGAACAGGACACACGTATCACATCTACACTAGACGAACAGAAAGCATACATGAGATCTCAAATGGAAGACCAAAAGACATATATCTCTTCGTAGTTGGAAGCACAGGAGGCTAGGGTGTCATCTAGACTAAAAGTTCAAGATGCGAAAATTGCACAGCTGCAGGATAAAATCGATGCTGAGGTAGATGCACTGAGAAGTCTTATCCAGGAATAGCAACTAAATCGTCCATCTGCTTCAGCGAATACTCCCACGGTAAAATCACCTTCCTTGGATGGTTCTGTTCTATTCCAGGTATTTAAGCTGCAATTTGAGAAGGCGACTGCGATGAATAATTGGGGCGCTGAAGACAAAGTTGCTGCATTGTTCGTGGCATTGAAGAGACCTGCAGCCGAAATCTTACAGACTATTCCTGAAGGCGAACGAAGCAATTATGAGGCATTGATGGGAGCAGTTGGGAAACGCTATGGTAGCGAGCATCGAAAACAGATATACAGAATAGAATTACAGAATCGCTTCCAGAAACCTAATGAGTCTTTGCAAGAATTTGCATCAGACATCGCGAGGTTGGCTCTTCTAGCAAATGCAGACGCACCTGTAGAGTATACGGAGAGGGTAAAGATCCAATGTTACATAAATGCAGTAGGTGAGGTGGAGACGAAGCGAGCTACATATGCAAATTTGAGTTTGTAGTTAATGCCGCATAACAATCAAATTACAATTAATTTGTGTTAGAGACTTTGACTCTTAGTTTCATTCCCACAACAGCCGGTTCTACCGCACCGGAATGACCCGGGTTTTTTCACCCGGCCAAGGGCTGTTATTTCAGTGTAACCCTGTCCAATCTGGGGCAGGGCGAAGCACTGTTAACAACAACAACAACAACTCTTAGTTTTTCGTTTGTGCATTTCATATTTCTAACTTCTGCAATATTATGCCTTGTTTTTGTGGCCATAGAGTCGAGCGCGCCCAAACCTCGGTTCAATGTGTAAAGTGCAGAGAAATTTACCATTTTACTTGTGTTGTTGATAGTTTGCCTACCGACCTAAATCATATAAACAATGCTGACAATATCTACGTTTGTGGTGTGTGTGCTCCAGATCAACAAATTGAGCCTATGATTTCGCCAAACTCTTCGTTACTACAACAACAAGTCACTCAAGTGCAGATGCCTCACCTGCTAACTGCTAATGATTACATTTCTGAGTTAAAAACATTTAACTCTAATCTTCTTTCTGCTTTGTCTGTTCTACACGAAGAAAATGAGTGTTTACGACAAAAAACAGATTCTCTTCAAGCTGAAGTGCGTGACTTGCATTGTAAGCTTACTGAGAATAATTCAAATTTGTCTCGTTTGCTCACACAACTTGAGAAACAGTGCAGTGCAAATAATTACCACTCTCCTACATCATTGGGCACTAGTGGCCCCGTCAATGGCGCTGCCAAAGTGGCCGATGGACTATGCAATCAGATTGTGTCTGACTCTGCTGTTCATTCTCCCTCAATATTGCTGTCTAATGATGCTGCTGCTAATACCTCAATTGCCACTGCTGCCATCACTTTCACTGCCAATGGCTCTGTCGACAGCGCTGCTAAAGCGGCCGGGAGATTATACAACCAGTCTGATACTGCTTCCAATGCCCAGCCACCGACGATAATTCTGCAAACTGCTGCTGGTGCTGCTGCTATAACTTCATCTGCAACGCCAATTCCTGTTGCCCCTGCTTCGCACCTTAATTCGCCTACCTCAGTTACTAATGATAATTCGCCTGAAGTTGGTCGTAACACAAATGGATGGGAAACTGTGCAAAATAGAAGAAATAAGAATCGGAAAAATAATGATAAAATTCTAAATGATGCTAATGCGGAAGCTGGTATTGGTACTATGCCGAATAGTTCAAATAATGCCGTCTTGGAGAATGGCAACAACAACAGAGCCCATTCAACGTAATTCGCGCTTACGTGCGCAACCTTTAGTTGTTGGGTCGGTCACAGATAGTGATATTAGCGCCGTATCGAAAAGGGAATGGCTGCATCTTTCGTCATTCTCTGCCCCTGTTACTTCTGAGAAATTGAAAGCGCATATATCTCGACATACTGGAATTAATGAAAATGCAATCGTTTGTATTCCACTGGTTAAGAATGGTGTTGATCCTATATCTCTGCGATATGTTAATTTCAAAGTGGGTGTTGATGCCAGTTCGCTTCCAAAGTTGCTGGCCCCCGATTTATGGCCTACAAATATTGCGGTGCGTCCGTTTAATTTTGGTCCAAAAAACGGCGCGGGCCAACTGATGGCGGAGGGCAAGAAGTTGGGTCCAATGGAGTAATGAGGGGCTTAAATATTAATTCTAGTGCTGATTGTAATATAAACAATTTTAATTTACAAAAGGTAATGAAGTTTTTCTATCCACCTCTCGTTGCGAATTTGACGTATATGTAATTGTTGAAACTTGGCTAAACAGTAATTTTGCTGATGCTGAGTTTTTTGATCCTAATCTTTTTCATTTGTATCGCAAGGATAGAGACGCATCTAAGACTAACTGCTTAAGAGGGGGCGGGGTTTTAATCGCAGTCAATCGTAAGCTTCGCTCATCTTTAGTTCAGCTGGATAATGATGAGTCTCTCCTTGATCAGTTATGTGTTTGCATTTTTGGTGTTCTTGGCAAAATATACCTTTGTGTATCTTACATACCTCCGTCTAGTCCTGGCTCTTTATATGCTGCTCATATAAGCAATATTATGAGTCTCCATGAAGGAAATGAAGACTGTCATTTTTGTATCCTAGGAGACTTTAATTTGAGTAAAATCACCTGGTTAAATTTTCTTAATAACGGTATTTTAACGCCCACAAATGTGAATAGCTCGCATGAAATAAGTTTCATTGATAGCCTCTTTAGTATTAATCTCACGCAAATTAATTCGTTTTTCAATTCATTACATACTATCTTGGATCTGGTTTTTGTTGATGAAAATTTAATCTTTGAAGTCTCTTAATGCATATTCCCGATTTGTAAATCAGATAAGCATCATGTTCCACTTTCTCTCTCCTTCGAGTTTGTTAACTTTCTTTCAAGCACAAGCATAATCCCCAATATTAGTTTTAATTTTCGTGATGCGGATGTTGACTCCCTAAATGCTAAAATTCTAGAAGTGGATTGGCTATCAATCTTCCACTCGAAAAGTGTTGAGGAATGCTTCGATGTTTTCCTATGTATTATATATATGAAATCTTTACTAATAATCTTTCTTTACTACTTGAGCGAAAGCATAAACTTTCATGGTATACCAAGCGCCTCAAGAAATTGAAAAATCTTAGGAACAAACATTTTAAACTTTATAAAGCTTCTAATAATATCCTCCATAAAGAAAATTATATGAGATATAGTAAAGATTTTAATGTGCTTGATACATTTTTATACAAAGAATATATTTCTAGATATGAAAATGAGTTGAAGGAAAACCCTAAAGCTTTCTGGAAATATATCCGTTCTAAGAAGGGTTGTTCTAACATTCCGGTTTGTGTGACTTATTGCGGTGTATCCTCTGAATGTCTACTGGATTCTGTTAACTTGTTTGCTGATTTTTTCAAATCAAATTTTGTTCCAAGCAATACGGGTGGTAGTTTCTGTGTCGATGTTGCTAAAACGGTCTGTTTTGGGTCCGTGTCAATCTCGGAAACTGACGTAATCAATGGTATTGCTGCCCTCAAAACCTCATTAAAATGCGATCCTGACGGTCTCTCGCCATTTATATTGAAGAAATGCAGTTTGTCTTTTTGCAAACCTCTGTATTATATTTTTAATTTCTCACTACTGAGTGGTAAGTTTATTGACCGATGGAAAATAGCCTCTATCACTCCAATCTTTAAATCTGGCAACAAGAATAATGCAGCTAATTATAGACCGATCTCGAAACTCTCTAACTGCTCGAAACTTTTCGAGGAAGTAGTAAAAGAGAAGTTATTGTTTGCAATAAAAAGTTCCATTGATGAGTGTCAACATGGTTTTATTAGTGGTCGATCCACGCAACTTTTTCACAATTTTGTGTTTCTTCATTTAGGATTGGCCGACAAGTAGATGTTATCTATACAGACTTTGCTAAGGCTTTCGATACTGTTACCCATAGTATACTATTGTACAAGCTTGAAAAATGGGTTTCCATTCTACTTTTTTATCCTGGATTAGATCCTATCTCAGCAACACAATCTCTTTTGTGGAAATTGAGAACACAAAGTCTTATTCTTTCGTAGCCACATCTGGGGTTCCTCAGGGTAGTATTCTCGGACCTATTATATTTCTTCTATTTATTAATGATATAGGATCTGGTTTTAGGAACTCGAAGTATCTGCTATATGCTGATGACTTAAAGATTTTCAGAACCATAGCAAACGTCTCGGATGTTGTCCTGCTTCAGGACGATCTTAACAACTTAGCCAATTGGAGTATTATTAATAATTTACGCCTTAAAATTAAAAAATGCTTCCATATGAAGCTTTCGAAAACCTTCAATATCCATATGTCTTCTTATAAACTTTTTGATGACAACCT
The DNA here is from genome assembly GCA_949987695.1 of Merzomyia westermanni. NCBI lineage: Eukaryota > Metazoa > Arthropoda > Insecta > Diptera > Tephritidae > Merzomyia > Merzomyia westermanni. The sequence continues at coordinate 111,629,223 of OX465290.1, read as the reverse complement.
TTCTACTGTTAGTGAGTTTGTTGATCTTGGAGTAATGTTTGACTCAGGCTTTACATTCGCAAATCACATAAGTTTTATCTTACCCAAGGCTTATTGTAACTTGGCGTTTTTGCGGCGTTATGCCAAAGATTTCAAAGATCCATACACTAGGAAAACTTTATATGATTGCTTAGTGCGCTCGAAATTAGAATATGCATCGATAATCTGGAATCCGATTTATGCTGCTTATTCTCAGAGAATTGAAAGAGTACAAAGAAGTTTTAGCAGATTTGCTCTTCAACCGCTTCGCTTCACTGATCCATTACCATCATATGGTGCCCGTTGTGCCCTTATAAGCATGAAGTCACTGGCGTCCAGGCGTTCTATTCAAACTCTGATGTTTATGTATGACCTAATCTGTGGTTTGGTTAATTGTCCGGAACTCCTAGCACAAGTTAATTTTAATGTCCCGCGCAGAGCTCTCCGTTTCCGTCACGATAATCCGAGCTAATTATTTTAATTTTGATCCAATCTCGAGGGCTCTCGCAGAATTTAATAAAATTTTTTGTAGTCTTGATCTGGATTTCGCACTTTCGAGGACATGTTTTGGTTCTAAACTAGCTTCATATTATTCTTAATGTATCTTTCATGTATCTTTTTAGTCTGTAAGATTTGTTTCCCTAGTCTGTAAGTTTTGCATTGCTAGTCTGTAAGATTTATAAAAATCATAAACTTAATAAATTGAATTGAATTGAATTGAATCCAAAGAGATCATTTGCCGAGACGGTATCACATGCTCTGACGCAAGAAAACACCTTCGTTTTTGAGTAAACCTGCATACAAGGCTCATCGCTTAGAAGTGGAAACTCCGGCTTGGGTAGACAAAATTTTGGAAGCGTTGAACGGAGTACAGAAGAAAAGTGATGGTGCCATCAAATGTTTCAATTGCGGAAAATCAGGTCACGTACCACGTTATTGCGGCACTGGCTCCAGTAACCCCAGACATTCAGGTGGACGAAAACGAAAAACTGAAGGAGATGAGCAAATCTCACAACCAGGGCAATCGTTAAACTAAATAGAGCCAGCCGAAGGGGGCGTGGACTGGCTCCCGGAACTGAATGCCCCATAATCTCTGCCTCACAAATCGGAGGGAAAACTGGTAATGTAACTGTTGTGGCATATGTGGATGGAAAATAGCATTTACTGACTGTGGATGCGGGCGCGTCTTATTCCATAATTCTATATGATTTAGTCAACAAGGGGGTGAGACCATTGCATGGAGCAAAGTTAAGTACGGCCACTGGTGAGGACGCCCATGTCCTAGGGGAAGTAACTTGTCTAATCATAATTAGGAACTTGGATGTTCTAAACAATTTTATAGTGGCAGATATTGTTGACGAAATCATAATTGGTATGGGCTTCTTAAGCGAGCAAGGCATCAAGATCAACATGCATCACAGGACTATGAATTACTATAACATGGGTGTACCACTAAATTTTGGTTAAAACAAATACGTTAGTAAGCGAGTGATCGTGGAGGAGACAAACATATTGTGGGTTGTCGAGGCAGCAAACAAATCAAGGACGAATAGTTAGTAGGAAAAACCATGGCCATGACAAACAAGATGGACGTTTAAAGGTAAGAGTACTTAATGAGTTCAAATCGCCGATTAACCTTTCCAAAGGAGCTATATTGGGGCAATGCTAAGAGGTCGAGGTAGTTATCAATTGTGAACAGCTTCATGAAGATCGAGGCAGTTATCAATTGTGAACAGCTTCAAGAAGATGTTGCTACCAGCAAGATTAATTTTTCCGATGATATCACATCGTGGACGGAAAGCCTCGAAAACGATCATCAACACAAGGTGAAAAAACTTCTAGTAAAGTACTCGCGCATACTTGACAAGAATGGTTCCAAACCAGATCGGACCAAAGTTGTGAGGCATCAAATTGCTACTGATGATGCAAGGCCAATCCGCCAAGCTCCTCGTAGTATACCATTAGCCAAACGCCAAGTGGTAAGAAAAATTGTATAGGATATGGGAAATAGCTGCGTGATCGAACCATCAGCAAGTCCATGGAGCTCATTGGCAGTACTAATGAGAAAGGAGGATGGGGAAGTGGAATTCTGTGTAGACTAGCGGAAGTTATCTGCACTTGTTATCTGGCACGAAGTGGTTTTCACACTGGACTCGAAAAGCGGCTACTAGCAAGTGGAGTTAAAGGATTAAGATAAAGAAAAAAGCCTTCAGCGTTGGAGAGAGCTTTGGCAATTTATAGTAATGCCCTTCGGATCATGCAATGCTCTAGCTACTTTTGGGAGACCCATGGATCAGGTACTAAAAGGATTGCATTGGGAAACATGTTTTGTGTACCTATACGACATCATCGTGCTGGGAAAAAGCTTTAGGGAACACCTGCAGAACTTGGAGTAAGTTTTCCAACGGATAGCTGGTTCTGGTCTGAAATGAAGTCTTAAAAAGTAACACATCACACTGCTCAATATAATCTATTTGTTCCCGACATCGACCCAAGGGACGTTACCTTGGAATTGCAAGGTATAGGGGTCCGGTCAGGTAATGTCATCTACATACCAACTGTAAGGTGTTACCCGAGGGACTGTCACCCGTATATAAGTGCGTTGCTAAGAGGTGATAATCATTTAATCCTCGGCGACTTCAACGCACACCACTATTTCTGGCACTCCAATCTGCCAGTAGTCAGCAGAGGGCATGCACTTGCGGAGCAAATAGATGCATCGGCATTCTGTACAGTGAACGGAGCAGCCTCCACCAGAGTGGCAAGCAACTGCCACAGCACGCCTGACAATTCAATCGTGAGCGCAGGACTCAGAAACTGCGTCAACTGGCGACAGATCCTGAGATTGGCATCTGACCACCTTTTGCCACCATTAACAGGATCATCGTGATACTTTTGCAAAATATTTCTAATTTTTTCTTTGTCTGTCACATGCATAACCTCCGGAGCTAATACAATATTTAAATTTTTGAGAACTTTGGTACCAATTTCTTTAAATGTGTCTACTCGAGTATAATTATCTTTAAACAATTTCTCTCCTAAAGACAACTGTATTTTTACAAGTCCTAAATTGCCGGCTTCTTTCATAAGCCTGGTAAAGAATTGTCCTAAGTCAATCTTCGCCTCAACAATCAGGTTGCTTGTATCTATTGTGCTACACATTTTCGGAGGGTCGAAAACGAGCTGGACTAGTCTTTTTACTTCGTTTATTTAGCGCTTCATAAATCATTGGGTTCTCACTGTGACATTTTATTTCCCTATTTTTACTATCATTATTATTATTGGGTTTTTTCTTGGTTCCCGATCTAGTCGTAACCCTCATTATTTTGTATGCTTGTACTGACATGTCTTTCTTCTTCTTTAAATGGTCTTTAAATGACCGTCCAACGTAGCTCGCCAGTCGTTTCTTCGTTGCGCCCACTGGCGCCAATTGGCAACACCACGGGATCGCAAATCGGTCTCCACTTGGTCCTTCCATCGGAGTGGTGGTCTCCCTCTTCCTCTGCTTCCACCGGCGGGTGCCGATAAGAATACCTTTTGGGCTGGAGCATCTTCGCTCTTTCGTACTACGTGGCCTAGCCAGCGAAGCTGCTGTGTTTTAATTCGCTGAACTATGTCGGAGTCTGCGTAACGTTCATACAGCTCATCATTGAATCTCCTTCGGTACTCGCCGTCGCCAACGCGTAGAGGTCCACAAATCTTTCGAAGAACCTTTCTCTCGAATACTCCCAGAGCCGCCTCATCAGATGTTGTTAGTGTCCACCCTTCTGCACCATATAGCAGGACGGGTGCGATGAGTGACTTGTAGAGTGTTATTTTCGTTCGTCGAGAGAGGACTTTACTTTTCAATTGCCTACTCAGTCCGAAGTAGCATTTGTTTGCAAGAGAAATTCTTCGTCGGATTTCTAGGCTAACATTATTGTTGGTGTTAATGCTGGTTCCCAGGTAAACGAAGTCCTTTCTTCTTTCTTTAAATGGTCATCTAACCGCCTGGGCGATTTTGACCGTCCAACATAGCTCGCCAGTTGTTTCTTCGTTGCGCCAACTGGCGCCAATTGGAAACACCGCGGGATCGCAAATCGGTCTCCACTTGGTCCTTCCATCGGAGTGGTGGTCTCCCTCTTCCTCTGCTTCCACCGGCGGGTGCCGATAAGAATACCTTCTGGGCTGGAGCATCTTCGCTCATTCTGGCCTAGCAAGCGAAGCCGCTTTGCTTTAATTCGCTGAACTATGTCGGTGTCTGCGTAAAGTTCATACAGCTCATCATTAAATCTTCTTCGGTACTCGCCGTCGCCAACGCGTAGAGGTCCACAAATCTTTCGAAGAACCTTTCTCTCGAATACTCCCAGAGCCGCCTCATCAGATGTTGTTAGTGTCCACGCTTCTGCACCATATAGCAGGACGGGTGCGATGAGTGACTTGTAGAGTGTTATTTTCGTTCGTCGAGAGAGGACTTTACTTTTCAATTGCCTACTCAGTCCGAAGTAGCATTTGTTTGCAAGAGTAATTCTTCGTCGGATTTCTAGGCTAACATTATTGTTGGTGTTAATGCTGGCTCCCAGGTAAACGAAGTCCTTTACTATTTCGAAATTATTGCTGCCAACAGTGGCTTAGTTGCCCTCGTTCACCACCAATCCCATTTTCTCCGCTTCTTTTTCTAATTTGGAGTAAGCAGAAGTTACGGCGCGGTTGTTAAGGCCAATGATAAAAATATCATCAGAAAAAAATAATACTCACATGTCTTTAAGGTCATTTATATTTATTCGTGATAGTGCATCTGCAACATAATTTTCTTTTCCAGCTATATACTCCACCTCAAAGTCATATTCTTCCAAGTCCAATCTAACTCTAGTTAATTTTGATGAAAGGTTTCTCATTGGAAAGAAGTATGTTAATGGGCGATGGTCTGTTTTAATTAAAAATGTTGGTCTAAAATAAGTTATAGCCCAGTGAATTGCTGCTAATTTTTTTTTAATTGTTGCTTTATTACTTTCGCCCTTTGTGAATGCTCTTGACGCATAGGCAATTGGTAATTGTTTGCCTTCATATTCTTGACTAAGAACTGCGCCGCAGGTAAATCCACTGGCATCTGTTGTTATACAAAATTCTTTACTGAAATCTGGATATTGCCAAATATTTGGGTTGATTAATGCCTCTCTTAAATAGACAAAAGCTTTTTAACATTCCTCCGTCCAATTGAAGGAAACATCCTTTTTGCATAATCTTGTTAAAATTCGGGAATATGGCTGAAAATTTGGCACAAATCTTAGGTAATAGTTACAGAATGCAACAAATCTTTTGACTTCGTCAGCATTCTTTGGAATCGGATAATTCAGAAAAATTTCAAATTTACCAGGATCAGGTAAAATTCCTTTGTTTGTGCATTTATGTCCACGATAAGTGACCTCTTGATTAAAAAAATAAACATTTAGCGGGGTGCAATTTTAAATAATATTTTCCGCAAGTTGAAAATACATCTCCTAAATTTGTTATCATATGTTTTTCGGAGCAGCCCAACACTACTAAATCATCCATATATAGAAATGCTTGGGACGGTTTGAGACCTGCAAATGCCAGAGTCATTATTCTTTGAAAAGAGTTGTTGGCTACTTTCAAGCCATATGGTAATCTTTTGAAACGGTAAGTGCCATCGTCTGCTGTAAACGATGTAATGTCTCTAAAGTCTTTATGTAATTCGCTTTGATGATTCCGGACATCAAGTCCAAGCATGAAAAATATTTTGCTCTTCCCAGTTGATCAAGTATATCATCAATTCTTGGTAATGGAAATTTATCTGCAGTTAGCTTTTTATTTCTCTCTCTCTATGGCGCGATATACAACAGGTATATCATCATAAACCTCCTAAGAGATTTTTGCGCCAAGCTTCTCTTCCAATTTGTGGTGTGCCGATTTGAATTTTTCCCTACAAATTGGTGGGACCTACAGTTTTTTGCCGACTCCGAACGGCATCTACAAAGGAGACGAATTTTTGCTGAGAAGCCTGTCATGGCAGAAATACACTCGGAGAGTTTGCCAAACCACTGCCCAGGGGCGACCCCGTTTTGAAAAACTTTTTTTTTCAAATCACTTTTGATGTTACCTGTACCAGGGCTCGAACCATGGACCTTCGGTGTGGTAGGCCGGCAACACTACCTTCACACCACGGCGGCCGCTTTTTATTTACTTGTCTGTAATCAACGACTAGTCTCCATCTTTTATCATTTCTTCCTGGTTGTGGTTTTTTGCGTACCAGGAGGATGGGACTATTATATTCTGACATAGATGGTTCTATAATGTCGTCTTGAATTAATTTATTTACGTGTTCACCTATTTCACTTTTATGGGCTTGTGGAATTCTGTAGTTTCTTACATAAATCGGATTATCATCCTTCATATGTAATTTTTGCTTGTAAAAATTATTGGTGGTTATGGGCTCTGACTCTAATGCAAATATGTCGATGTATTCTGCACATAGTGCATTAAGGTGTTGACTAACAAATGGTGGAAAATTTTTATTTAACATTTGTTTAGTTTTTCTTTATTATATCCTTCTATTTCAGGTTTACTTTTTATTACTGTGTAATCAGATAAATTTTCTGTGATTATTTTATAGTTTCGAATGGTTGCATTTTTATCCGTTGTATTTTTACTCTAATACAGGTTTGGTGTGGATTTACTAAGGTATTGGCTATAAAAATGCCTTCGGATAGTTTTTGATGAGGTATTAATAGTTCAGAATTGTTATTTTCAATATGGACCTGTCGGATTACTTCCGATCTTGCAGGTATTGTGATGCTTGGTCTATTTGACATTTGTATTATGTTTTCTGGGTAACAATATGGCCGCAGTATTAGGCTGTCTTCATCATTTTGATAATCCAATAATTGCAATTATATTTTTTAATGAAATCAAGTCCCAAAATTCCATCACACGGAATTGGGAAACTATCTTCGACTGTGAAATTTGTGTCTAATTAGTAGGTAATCATCTTTTAAATCTGCTTTAACCGTTCCAAGAGTGCTTGTTATACCCCTACCAATGCCCTTAGATCTGGTTTTTTTTTGTGAATTATTAATTGTGACATTGTTGTCAATTTGACCCTTTTTGATAATTGATATATCTGCTCCTGTATCTATCAGGAGGGTTGAAATTGAGTTATTTAGAGTTGTTCTGGAGGATATGTAACTATTGAGGTGTATGTTGAAAACGTATAGTCTTCTATTTTCAGAGGTGGAGTTTGCTGGTCATCCTGTTGCTTGCAGCTTCTTATATTATTGCGGGTATAATCCCGCGATTGACTTCCGAAGTCTCTACCGGATCTTTGGGTATTTGTTCTGTTATTATTATTGTATCTGTTAAAACGTCATGGGTATGTACGCCTTTGGTTACCTCTATAATTGTTATTTCGATAACCTCTGCGGGAATTACCGCGAAAATAATTTTGTTGGCGTATGTGCAATAATGAATTTGGGTTACCCGTTATTTCTGTGCAGCTATTCGTAAATTTAGATACAGCTTCGTTCATTGAGGTGAAGGTTTCAGTTTGCATAATTGTTTTCACCTTGTCATTGGAGCAGTTTTTACACATAGCTTTCACAGCCGTTTGTGTAGCATATTTGGTCGCTAGGTCTGTTGTTAAACCATCGGATATATATGCTCCTTCCAAAGATGTTGTTAGCTTTTCAATTTTTGCAGTGTACTGGTTAGTTGTCTTACCGCGCTGCTGGATGTTCAGGATTTTTGCTGTTAAAACTTCAACTGATTCTCCCTTTATTGCACTTTTTAGTTTCTGTTTTATTTCATCTATGGACGTTTCACAGCTTATGAAATTTCTAGCTGTGCCTTTTAGTTTCGTCTTTATCATAGATACTGCGATAGTCTTATGCTCCTCTTTGATTTGTTCGAAGATATCAAGGGCATCGAGAAAACTGGATAAGTTTTCGGTTTTGCCATCGAACTCAGGCAAGATCGACGAAGCAGTTTTAGTGAACGCTTCCATTGTTTACGCCATGTTGGGTTCCGTTTGTGAATTTTTTCCGCAAGTGCAACAATATGTTTGTGAAAATGCTGCTGCCTCTGCAACAGTCTCCGTTTGAGCGTATTTATTTGTGCGTGGAGGAACTATGTCTTGTTTTCTTTGTTCCTCCTCAATATCTGATCTGTCTTCCAACAACCAGGTGTTGAAATCAATCTCGATATTTTGTTCGTAAGATATTGGCACTATGACTTCAATGCCAAATCTTGATAACGAGGATACCAATTTGTTTCTAACGTTTGAGAATACTTGGTAGGATTCTACCAGGTGAGCTTTTGTTAGGGTACGGTCGTATTGTTTTCCCCAAATTATTTAATGACAGCAGTAGAACATTGAGATGTTTCTTTACTGTCTCTGTTTTTATTTTTGTATTTTTACATATGCATTTATATGACTTTTCTGCGGTTACTTTTTCTGCAGCAAGCTCCATTGAAATCTCATCCCATTTCTCCATTGAGTAAGAACAAAATTTATTTAAACTTTATCCAGACCGCCAGCGCGGCTCTGGTATTTCTTTTTCAATAATTTATTGTGGGCTGAGTATATTTTTAGAAACAAACTAAGACAAATGCAGATTGCTTCATTATGGTCAACTACTTTGATAGAGTTGACAACATTATTCATTTCAAAGTATATTAGCGTTTGGTTTTTAAATTTTTGTAGGGCTTCCACCCATATTTTATTTGCAGTACTTTCGTATCATTCGCATGGTTTCCTCTTCTCTTGTGATATCCTGTATGGTAGGCTCTCTGGGCATACCAATGCCTTTCCAAAGTTGTTTTAACCACCTGAGTTTCCCCTCAAGATCTCGTACTTCAATTTTAAATATTTTGAAGATTAGTTATTGGATTCCTGGATCCAGGCATTTTCAATACAAATATAAAACAAATGCAATTGTTATTTCTCATTTCTTCATTTATTTCCAAAAACAAACATTATTTCTACATTGTTCTTATTTCTTTAATTTGCCATTTTATTTTTATTTTTTCGGCTGCACTAGTCGAAAAATTTAGCTTTTCGTAAGCCTGCCCTAGTGCTTTCCTCTTATTGTACTTTTGGCCTCCCTTTTTTCTTTTTGGGATTTCCGGTTTCGGGACCGTTGGCTCCTCAACCTTACTTTTCGGCTTTTGTCATTTCTGGTATTCTTCTATTGTTATAGGCTTAGGGAATTTCTTTACATTTTCTTTTGATTTTTCTTTAAAATACTTTTGGCACCGTGCAAAAATTTCATTAACTTCTTCCATAACAAAAAAAATTACAATTTGGAAGGTATATGTATATTAGAGCGTCTCGCCTTACAGGAAAAAAAAAAGTCGGCCGTACCTCCCCTCATATGAAGTGTTTTTGAAAAAAAATTTTAATTTTTTTTCTGGCAACCCTAGATGTCGCCCAATTGCATTTTTCGTCATATCTTCGGCATTTACTGTCGGATTTTAAAGTGTGATACACCAATTTTTTTGTCTCAAGAAGTGGGGTTTTCCTAAAAAAGCTCATTGATCTCAGGCGCTCCGTTGTGGTACCCACCATATCTTAGTTGCTACCACCCTAATGCACCGATCTAATAACAGCAAATTAAAGACCGTAAAAAATCGTTAATCTTTTGCGAAAAAAGTACTTCAATTAATTCAGTAGAACTCGAAATAAAACAAATTTTGTTTTTAGTTGAAAGCCACACATTAGATGCCTTATTTTCTTTATACATTTTTCTTTATAAAAACCGTTTTTTTATACATTAACTGGACTATTGTTTATCTACTTGGCTGACAACAGCGTCTCGAATTCTTCGCTATTATATAACGTGCGAGCAACCCTCAATAACACCAAAAACACTTGCTGACTTTATTGTAAAAGTTTATGCTCCTTTCTGGTTTCTGGTTAAAAACCAACCACTTGTAATTCACGGATGTCGTCACGTTTTTAAATACATCACATGGATTCGCCAATTGCCACAGGACATTCAAAATATTGTCCGTCCGGTCATAAAAAATAACTCGTACTTTCTGCACCCAGAAAATATTTTGATATCGATGATAACCGATACAAAACCATTCGTACGTTCAGATGGATACACGAGGATCTTAGCAGCCCGCAGAGAAGCTAGTGGATGTGTTCGTCAAATGTTTGATCCGAAAGAGGATAATTTTATAAATTTCGAGAGTGACAAATATTTTAATGTAATAGATTGGGATAGATTCGAACCGGCTGAACCACCATGCTTGAAATAATTGAATTACCAGGTATGCCCAACGAAAACCATTAATTTTTCGTTGCTTCTCTTTTATCGGCATTTTCACTGATCTTTTTCACAGCATATCCTTGTCATTCCCAAAATACCGAGCGATTTGTTCATACAGTTCATGAATCTGCAATGGTGGTCACCGATGAACAACGCATGGGCCACATTTTATCTAAGCTCGAGAGCCGGCAGAAATACAGCAAGCTTGAATCCCGACAAAATGTTATGGACTAAAATTTCCGTTACAAAACAAACAATTCACTAACTGTTTCGCGAGCGAGGAAAATAAACAAAATTTACTTTTCCTTGTATGGCTTTAGACTAAAAATAAATTGTGTTATATTTCTGGTTCTACTGATTGAATCGAAATACTTTTTTCGCAAAAGATTTATGATATTTTACGGTCTTCAATTAACTGATATTAGGTTGTTACATTAGGGTGGTAGAAACTGAGATATGGTGGGTAAGTAACACAACGAAACCATGAGCTCAATGAACTTTCTTGAGAAAAACCTCTTCTTTGAGGCAAAAAAATTGATGTGTCACACTTTAAAATCCGACAACAAATGCCAAAGATATGAAGAAAAATGTAATTGGGCGACATCTAGGGTTGCCAGAAAAAAATAAAAAAATTTTTTTTAAATGTTTTTCAAAAACACTTCATATGAGGGGAGGTACGGCCGACTTTTTTTGGTGATACGCTCTAATGTATATGTATACAAAAAATTATTTATGAAGCAAAATTTTTCCCACTCTGTCTAAGGCATCTTGCGGCTGGCCGAATTTTTTTTCTAATTAATATTTATATTTAAGACTAGGAAACCCGGCGAACTTCGTTTCGCCATCAGATGAGTTGGTTTTTTTTTAATATTTCGTTTGGGGATTATAAGAGGAAGAACATTTTTTTTGTTTGTTTTATATTTGAAAAGGAAAAATTTTATTTCATCGTTGACTTAACCAAGCATAATTCTGATAATTCTAACTAATGTTTGGGAAAACATTTTCAATAAGAGCTGATTGAGAGTCTACAATTTGGCAAAAGTCGTTGTTAAGAGTAATTAATCCAGTTGTCGCATCAACTGGGACTTTTCCATTTCCAACAGCTAACAATTGTTTTATAAATTGTGCAGCACTTTGATCCTTTTGAAGTTGAAGTAGTGGTTAACGATAATGTTTTTACGTTATTCCACAAAGGTGATGCCTTCAGGCAAGTATTCAATTAATATGCAGGCATTCCACGAGGAATTACTGGCAACATCTGCCCGAAATCGCCTGCCAACAATATCTTCAAGCCGGCAAAGATGTTGTTTTTTCGCCGAAGATCCTTCAGTGTAAAGTTAAGTGCTTCAAGTGATTTCTTATTTGTCATTGTGCACTCATCCCAAACAATGAACTTGCATTGCATCAACAATTTTCCCATTGCACTGGATCGGGAAATATTGCATGCTGGAGTAGCAACTATGTTTAAATTGAGTGGCAACTTAAGCGCAGAATGTGCAGTACGACCGCCATCTAGAAGAGTCGCCGGAATTCCAGATGATACTAACGCCAAAACTATGTCACATCTTGATCGAACAGTGGCCAAAATCAATGAAAGTACAAATGTTTTCCCTGTTCATTGCGCTGAGCTTTTTGTTCGTTGATACGCCTGAATATGCAAAATTAAATGGATTGTTATGGAACCCAATAATAGCAATAATTATTGTGTTAATATTGTACCTGTAATTGGATCGACCATCTTCAACGTGATTTCGTATCCGTCTTTCCCTTGCCAATAAAGGATTGGATATTGTAACGCATCGTGCAAACGATGTGTCTCGTTTACACGATGCATGATATTGCTTCTTCGCTGAACGACAATGTCTCGTGATTTAGTTTGATCTCCAACAATAATTGCAGCAACATCATCAACGGTGGGTGCATTGAATTTTCGCACATGTTCACCTGTTGGGGTACGATCCGCTCTTATGACAAATTCGGCGTATCCGATGGCATTCGTTCCAATGCTGTTTTGAACATATTAACCACAGCGTTATTATCGTGGAAAGATGCTTGCAACTGTTCAATAATTCGTCTCTTTAACTGTTGTGTTCTCTGCATATTGCACCGCACATTCAGCTGATCCACCATCGACGAAATGAAATATATTTGCAGAAATTGATGCGGTTCATCTGGTGTTGGCACCATTGAACCATGCAAATGATATATTTGTCCTTGTATCGCAAACAATCATTTGTTGAAGAATACGGTATGACTTCTGATCGTGTGATGGTGTAGTGTCTGGTGTATGTGTAGTTGTTATTTATTGCAATTGAATGTGTTGGTGTGATTGATTGGTGTGAGTGATTGGTTGTGTGTGTTGTATCTTTTACCTTGCAAGTCGGCATGAAGCCGCCTTTTCGAATGATATTAGCTCCAAATGAAGTCATGCGAAAGCAGTTATTGTATTCAAGGATGTGGTGAAGAAAATGGTTGGAATAAGGATCACTTCCATCGAACAATGCTTTCAGTGGCTGTGGTGGTGTAAGTAATGGCTCCAGTTTGACTTTATGATGCCAATGATCTTCGTGTGCTCACGCGTTGTCTCAATCGGTCATTTTCTCTTATTATATTTTGTCTTTCTTCACTTAAGTTCCGGGAATATACTTGTTGCTGGCTTGCATGCCGTGCGCGGCGGCCGATGGTTGCACGTCGTCCTCTGGGCATTTTGGACTATGGACAGATGGTGAATTTACAATTCAACTTACCACCTTAAAAAAAAAATTTTTGCAAGTTTTTTTTATGCCACTTCCAAAGATATATAATTTTTGATTTTTTTTGCAAAATACGATAATTTTTTGATCTTTTTGGCTTTTTGACTAAAAATTTGCAAGTTTAGACAGACTGGTGAGCTTAACCTCAAATGCACTATCCATATAATTTACACAATTCAACTTACCACCTTAAACAAAAATTTGCAAGTTTTTTTTATGCCACTTCTAAAGATATTTAATTTTTGATCTCTTTGCAAAATACGACAATTTTTTATCTTTTTGGAATGTAACCTCAAATGCACTATCCATATAATTTACACAATTCAACTTACCACCTTAAACAAAAATATGCAAATTTTTTCTATGCCTCTTCCAAAGATATTTAATTTTTCATCTCTTTGCAAAATACAAACATTTTTGATCTTTTCGGCTTTTTGACAAAAAATTTGCAAGTTTGGACAGACTGGTGAATTTAACCTCAAATGATCCATATAATTTACACAATTCAACTTACCACCTTAAACAAAAATTTGCAAGTTTTTTTATGCCACTTCCAAAGATACATAATTTTTGATCTTTTTTTTTTTAATATTATTGGCATACAAATTTACATTTATGTACGTTTGTACCGCCCGCACTAATCAATCAACTGCTGCTGTGATAATCCAACACTTTGCTTAAATACTTTTTATCCACTTTTATTAAATCACTTTTATTAAATCATTATTCACGTGTCTGACCTGAAAATTATGCGTGCTTAAGTACTTTTTTAGCGACGAACCTTTCAGGTACATCGAGCGCACGATTTAACTTCGGCTAACTCGAAGCGTCGGCGTGGAGAAAAAGTATTTAAGCAAAGTGTTGGATTATAACAGCAGCAGTTGATTGATTAGTGCGGGCGGTCAGCCACCACCGTACAAACGTACATACATGTAAATTTGTATGCCAATAAAATGCAATGCCTGATTACAACAACCACTGATGAGTATTTATGTAGGTTTGTCTGTATGTTATTGGGATAACACACAGCCATACATACAATATTTACACCTAATGCTGGTATACCTCTACTGCTGTGTTAACTTGCACAATACGCGTGATTGTTTTGACGGTTTGCAATTGATCTGTTAGGAAACGAATAACTTCAACCTCAATTTCACAGTGAACACAATACCGGTTTTAATTTTGCGTTTGAAAGAACGTGCGTATAGTAAAAAATGTCACATAAAATTAATGGCTTTTCTTTTGAAATTTTTCCTGAATTTTGTTTGCGGCGCCCGAGACTTTTCCAACGAATGCAAAATCTTGAAATCGGTTCTTGCGTTCTTGAGATATAGCGTCAGGAAGGAAAACCCGATTTATTTTTATATTATACCAGGGTCACCCCTGGTCCACATTTTTGGCGATATATCGTAAACGGGGTAGCATAGGGTGCTGAAAATCACCTCTTTCTTAAACACTTATCAACACCTTTTATTCGATACCCATATCGAATAAACACCTTCTAGGGTCACCCCTGGTCCACATTTTGGTCGATATCTCGGAAAACGGGTCGCATAGGGTCTTGAAAATTACCTCTTTTTTAAATACTCACCAACACCTTTTATTTGATACCCATTTTGTAGAAAACCCGTCTTGGGTCACACCTGGTTCATATTTCGGGAAATACCTCGGATACGTTGTCTTATATGGGACCAATAACTACACCATGTTCAAGCATTCGTCAACACCTTTCATTTGATACCCATATCGCACGAACCCGTTATAGGGCTACCCTGGTCCACATTTTATGGAGTATCTCCAAAACCTTCCCGGATTCTTATACTTTTGTTGACCATAAACCATGTCGGGCTCAATCGAAAACTACGTGCAAAATTTCATTTAATTCGGTCCAGCCGTTCTGGAGTTATAGCGTCAGGGAGGAAAACGCGACTTATTTTTATATAATAGATTTTAGGAATTCCGCTTGCTGATGTCCTCCTGACTTAAGTTCTGGTCCTCTTTGAGGGCGTGGGTGTTGTATGTTGTGTATATATATACTCCACTCTGTATGCGTTTATTCCACCCTGTATGCTCGCTGGCCGGCTGTGATTGGCTTATCCGTATCCTTTCCGTATCCTTTTGAAGACACTTGTTTTAATTTATTGGCAAGTTCTCTGCCGCCTGTATCCTTTTTAGAGATACTTTATTTAAGGGCTATTAATTTTTTCCGCCACATGCAGACTGCTACTATAAGAAGTTTTTTCAAGGCTAAGACAGTTTTTAATATGATCATATGTGCATAGCCCCAAACTACTTCAATGCTTTTGCCGAAATCGTGGGAAAGTGTCGCAGCAGAGAATTACGTAGCGTCAGCAATTACTTGGTCGCGTTTCGTTTACATTACTGACCAAGTAACTTAGACGACGCTCGTGCTGCGTATTTTGTATGTAGATATGTATTAGTTTTGGATAAACTACACAAGCCTGATTATGTCTTACGAGTCCTACCTCCACCAAGAGGCTAAAATGCTCAATGTTGGCGAACATGCGGACTGGTACAAACAGGCTTGCCAGTATTAGTGACTTGTCGCGAATTTGGCAACTTTTTACAAACTTCTACTACTACCAAATTATGAAAATTGGCGATGGCGACTATCCAAATATTCTGAAGCTTGAGTAAGTTTTATGTTTAATTTTAACTCTGTTTTCATCCTTGATCTGCACCTTGGCAATGCATCTTACGAGAAAATTAAGTAGAAAACAAACGAGGGTTTGAATCAGATCAATAGGTAAGCAGGATCATCACTCTTATCATATGATAAGAAAATAATATGTGCGCAGCCATACATACTGTGGCAATTATTCCCAAGCATGTACCATCCCTAACTCAATAACACTCCTACCACTAGTTAAACACAACAGAGATAACGATGGCTACGCTTATGCATACGAGCGTGGACCAAGGAAGAGGAAGAGAGATGGCGCGAGTGTGTGCGAATAGAAGACAAAGAGATGGAAATAAATAACACCGACCCTTTGAGAACACAAAGAGCGGACAACCAAGAAAGTTCTGGGTGCATAGGGTAGCACCCTGTCAGACTTTGTAAGGCACTGACCAAGCAAGGCAGTTTATTATCAAGTGTTGTTCAGTGAACTACTGTGAAGTTACCAAACCCTCCAATTTGTATTGCGTTTATTACTTGTAAATAAAACTAGCTATTGGTTACATTATCTGTGCGTGTGTTTATTTGACTTTATAGTGATCGAATACAGGATTAATAACTAAGGGATTATCGAATTTGTCACAATTGGAGCCAGAACCGGTATTGTTAAATAGATACCAGTGATTTCAAGAATAACAAGGACATTGCAAAGTTGAATCAATTAAAGATCCAGCCGCTCAAAAATGAGCTGGAACAACGTAGATTAAATTCAACATTGATTTTGGCAGTATTGCATGGCATCTCAGCTGCATGACATCTCAGCTGGAGAAACAGAAGACACATATGACATCCCAGATGAAGCGAAGGCATATATGAGATCTCAAATGGAAGAACAGAAGACATATATTTCATCGCAGTTGGAAGAGCAGGAAGTAGATGCTTTGAAGGGCCGTATTCAGCAGCTGAAACTGAATCCAGCTGCCTCAGCAAATACTCCCAAGGTAAAATCACCTTCCTTTGATGGTTTCCATTCCAGGTATTTAAACTACAGTTTGAGAAGACAGCAGCGGGGATCTGAAGATAAAGTTGTTGCATTATTCGTGGCATCGAAGGGACATGCAGCCGAAATCTTACAGACTATTCCTGAAGTCGAACGAAAAAATTATGAGGCATTGATTGGTGCAGTTAAGAGGCCAACCGTATAGGGGCATCGAAAACAGATATACCAAACAGAACTATAGAATCAATTCCAGAAACCTAATGAGACTTTGCAGGAATTTGCATTGGATATCGAGATGTTGGCCCATCTAGCAAATGCAGACGCATCAGTAGGGTACACGCAGAGGGTAAATATCCAATAGCACCAAGGGAGTGATCTTGGAGATGGAGCAGCAGGAGCCTCGTAAGGCAGAGGTAGCTCCTATACTATTGGCTTTCAAGGACTGCTATCTCCTGAGGAAAATTCGGCAAGGCCAGGAGGAAGATCCAGATTCGGCATGTGTGTTGAAACGACTGAAGAACAACAAACAGCCAAGAAGAGGAGAGATTATTAGAAAGAGTCACATCGCAAAAGCATATTGGGCACAATAGAGCATCTTGAAGCTAATATCTAATCTGGTTATCGGAGTTTCAATCCCTGGAGGAAATGAGGCTTAATAAAGCGGTGCCAACCATTGCGTGTCTAGCAGCGTTTAGTTCGGGCAATGTGTCTGATCGGGACGATTAGACTTAGGTGGATGCAGTGTGGCGATTATTCCCAATCATATACTTGCCCTAACTCAATAACACTGACCCTTCGAGAACCCAAAGAGCGAACAACCAAGGCAGGTTGATGAGTTTATTTTCAAGTGTTGTTCAGTGAACTACTGTGAAGTTACTAAACTCTTAAACTTGTATTGCGTTTATACTAGTTAACAAAAGTAGCTATTAGTTACATTATCTGTGCGTGTGTTTATTTGACTTTATAGTGATCGAATCCAAAATAATAATCAAGGAATCATCGAATTCGTCTCAATACTAAGGTTGGGTATTGGATCCAACTTTCTGGCGACTAGGTCAACGATGTATTTAGTGATCAAACCCACTTTTGTCACCACCAGGTATGCAAATACTTTGGTGAAAAATGTGGACGATGACTTAGGGCCGTTTACTTAATGTCTGGTTATGATAAACTTTATCACATGATAGCCTAATCATGGGTTTGCTCAGAATGATAGTTTCGTTTACACAAAAGTCAGATTAAGTTACCATGATAAAGTTGGTCATTGTGACCGTTTTTGCAAAAAAAATGCACACAAGTTGCAGAAGATAATCAGCGAATTGTCGCTCATCAGACATTGAGTAAACGGTTGTTGGGCCAACCTATAATAAAGTCCTGATTAAGCGGTTAATCATACATTGAGTAAACGGCCGGGGTAAGACGGGTTAAATTTTTCCTAACCGGCGATTGCTTAATCGCTGATTTTCTGAATTGACGATTTTGTTTTCACCATAGCCTAGTTAAATTATAGCCGATTAGACCGATCATTGTGAATAAATTAGCAAAAAAATTGCATGGTGAATAGGCAGAACAGCTGATTTTCGTTTTGTCTACGTTTTACCAAAAGTTTAATTGATGCTGAATTACTTTTGATTAAATAAATAGTTAACTAAAACAGAAATGGAAACTGCAGTAAACAAAAAAACAAGAGAACAGACAGAGTTGGTTGCGAATTAAAAAAGATCGTTTGGGAGCAAATTGATCGCGCTCTTGAGGTCCAGTTGGGTGTCAAGTGTGGTTCGAAAAACTTAAGGGAGAGATACGAAAATTTAAACCGGAAAGCCAGAAAGTTCCTAGCTGAAGAGCGAAGGGATTTTACAAAAACACAGAACGACTTGCAGCGTTGATGGGCCAGTTGGCAACCGGGTTTTCCAATAGCTATGACAGCGATGGTAAGACTTTTTGTGTATTTATGTACAACGACAATTAATGTATCTAATAATGCAAATTTTTATTCAGTTATTTCATATGAAATAGAGAAGGTGGCAATGGATAAAACCATCCCAAAAATTTTGGAAAAGTGCATGAGGGGTTGTGCCCAGGAGCCTATAATTGAGGTATATTTCTTATTTACTTATTCCTTTAATTAACATTTAATTCTTTAGACAAATGTAACCGAGTGGAGCGTTTGGAATCCGGGGCAGCTCGAAAAAAAGCTAGCCCGCACCGTGACATCAAAATTTTTTGGAGGAGGAAACCCGAAGGGCGGCCGAAAGGCACCAATGGGCGAAGGAAAAGCCTGAAGCCGAGATGGAGCTACTGCGAATTGAAATTCAGCTGAAAAGGGTTAAGCTAAATGTGGATTAAACAGGCAAACAAAGTAGCATGGAGACTTTTTTTCAAATTTCTGTGAAAAGCGTTAGTATACGTAATTTTATTTATTTTTTCCTTAACAACAAAATTTTTATGACTTATGCTAATTTGTTTGTACGTATTTTCCACATTTAGCTTAAAATAATGGGTTGGGGTGTGCGTAGCTCCGATAATGCCTGCCACTAATTTTGTACAACTCCCTTCTCTCTTCAGCTAGGGAGTTTCTGGCTTTACCACTTAAATTTTCGTATTTCTCCCTCAAGTTCTTTTTTTTTCAACCAACTGCGACTGCTCTTTTTTTTTAATTTTGAAATAGAGCGTTTTTGAAAAATATATGTTAAGTTTATTTTAATAATATTTTTAAAAATTTAAAAGGTAAATACAAGAAACCTTTAGATGTACAAAATAAAAATGAAGATTTGTTTTTTGTTTTATAAAATGGAACATTGATAAAATATACTTATATTATTAAATGTAACTAAAAACAAATCAGGAAGTTTTAGTTCGGGTGGAACCGAACATTAAATTCCCAGTTGTCATATAAATCATGTAAATTATATCATTCTAGCTGTATCAGTTAATGAGATATGGGCAGTTCAATATTTCTACCTCCTTTCCAACTAACTTTTATGACTAGTTTTTTACGAAAAGATCGTGTTTTTCAATTTAAATATAATTTTAAATATTATAAAGGAAATTATCTACATATATACATATAACAATTGAATTGAGTTGTCTCTCAAATTTTCTTTCTAAAATTTTCTAATAAAAATAAGACTCGCAATTCCAACAAAAAAAAAGGTGCTTGTATCAATATTTTTACCACCTGGGTTACAACTTCAAATATTATAATTTTCGGGACTTTCATCCAATGCCAACAAAACCAAACCTATTAGACTCAATATGAGCCAAAAATAACGAAAATATATATATTTTGTGTGAATATATTGAACCCTCTTTAGTTCAAAAACTATAACACATACGGATACATCAATAGGATTATGAAAGTTATAACCATACGTAAACTACATATATATTTATACATATTAAATTATTCCTTATTTGCTTGTTGGATTTCCGGTTGCCTATGGTTTTAGAGGCACTGTTGCTCGCATAAATCACCAATGTGGATTTGGACTTGATTATTCGTGGTGTGTAGAATGTGGATTATACCAATTATTTCCCTGGCGCTTTTCGCCAAAAGCTTTTGTTTATGGGTAGGGGCTTTCCGCTAGTAGGACAAAAGTCATACTTTATATGGGTAAAATTAAAAAGATGCATCCACGCCAATTCGGCGTTCACGCACCTCGCATCGAACACTGGCTCAGGAATACCAAAATTTATTAACAAAAAAAACCAGCGAAAAATTTCATCATACATTTATGATTATTCAAATTTACAAAAAAAAAATACATATAAGCCGAGTAAGAGCTAACAGAAGAGAAAAAAAGGATTGAAACCCTGTACCCGCATACGCATTATGCTGGGGCAGAGTTCCCGGGAGATTTTTTTGACCGAAGTCGAAACTTGAGATTACCTGAACCCCAAAATGGCGCGGAGCAAAAAATAAGGGGAGAAATTCTAAACCAAAAAAAACTGCCTTTTTATGACTTACCGTTGATACGGAACCACTGTGATCCCACACTTAGCTGCTGCTGGACAGGGTATTATCACCGTCTCTGGTCCGGAGGAAAAATCAAAAAAATATCGCTATATGTTTATGGGCCTTTTGCCCGATGTCACTCCAGTTAACTTTCGACGAGTTGTCCTAACTGGACTTTACGCGCACAGGGAAAACTTTCACTTTATTCTACTTAAAAAAAATAGCCCCATTAACTTGGGTAGTCACCGCACACACTCGACGTACTTATCCTTTGACTGGTATGCAACTGTTATATCTTTTCGCCCACAGTCACCCCCTATATATAGGCCAAAATCTACAGCAACACCGTTTAGTTTTTTTTTCCCCGTTCGCTATTGTCCTGTACTCAGCCAACAACTATTTTCTTCACCCTATATCTGTCCTTTTTTCCTAGCCGTTCACTTTGCGTAGCATATGGCAACCTTCTTAAAGAGCTTTCAAAACATCCCATTGGTGGGAAATTTTCGTAGTCATTCTTTTTGACATTTTGCCGGTTTGTTTACATCGACATACAAATGGGCAAACATTGAAGTGGAGGTGCATTTAAGCACAACAAAAAAAAATATATAAAATTTAATTTTATCATAAGAATACATATAAGAATCCTTACTTTTTGTGATCTTTTCAGCTAAATTTCTGTACAGAAAACTCAGTGGATGTAGCTTCCCCGCCGACTTGACCCTCATCGACGGAGATGACCCTAGCATGTAGCTATTGTTTAAGCGTGTTTCGCGGACTCTGGTGTTATAGCGCGCAGCATTCGTTTCATATGCTGCATGTAAATTTTGTTTCAGTTTTTCGCGCATCAAGCGCAGCTTATCGTTATTGTCTAGTACGAAAATTTCATTGTCGTTCAGACACTCCAGCTTTCGAGCTAGTTCATAGTCGACACCATTTGTAAACATATTAAACCCAAATAGGGCGAAATATGGTGAGACTCCCGTACGCTGTGCAGGGAACATTCGATTTCTGTGAGATAAAGATCCCAGTCCCTATGATCATCGTTCAAATAAGATCTAATCGCTGCTTACACTGATTGGTTTGCCCGTTCAGCCGCGTTGGATTGTGAAGCATAGGTGGCGGTTTTCAGATGCTTGACTCCATAAGCTTCTAAAAGCTCCGCGAATTTCTTGGATACGAATTGTTTTCCGTTATCGGAATGTATAATTTCCGGTACCCCAAACTTATGGAAAATTTCATCGGTGATGAACTTGACCACGTTTTCAGCAGTAGCATCGCGCATAGCTTTTAAAAAAATAAACTTAGAAAAGTGATCGACAACGATAAAAATAAAACAATGTCCGCGTTTCGATCTAGGGTATTTACCCAAAAAATCTATATATAGTTTCTGAAAGGGGCGAGCAGTAACCACCTCTTTCCCTATTCCTGGTTTTAAAATCGCATTCGACGGTTTAGTTTCTTTGCATGTCTGACATTCCCTCACATAGTTTCGTACTTGCACCACCATATTTGGCCAGTAATACCACCTACGTAGGCGATGCAGTGTTTTGGCCATCCCCCCATGTGCAGCTATCTCTGGGCAGTGTGCATTCTCGATGAGAGTTGATGTCAGTGCTTCAGGGACCCATAGTTTCCACTCGTTCTCTTCGAATTCGACGTTTTTAGAAAGCAGTTTTTTGAAAACCATTCCCTCTTCGACTTTTAGATCCGGAAGCCGTTCTTTGTTATTTTCTACAGTCTTTATTATATCCCGATATTCTTCTGATTCAAATTCGGTTGTGTCCATATTGGCAATGGGTAAAGTGCTGATTTCCTCTAAACACCGTGATAACGTGTCTGCGACTACATTATCCGATCCTTTGCGGTGTTCAATTTCGAAATTAAACGCCTGCAATTGCAAAGACCACCTAGCTAATCTTCCGTTTAAGTCTTTCAAGGACATCAGCCATTTTAAACTGGCGTGGTCTGTTAGCACTGTGAACGGCATCAGGTCGATGTAGGGACGAAATTTCTTGACCGCCATCACCACCGCGAGACATTCTTTTTCGGTGGTACTGTACTTTCTCTGACAGTCATTAAACTTTTGTGAAAAATACGCTATGGACTTCTCCGCGCCATCATTTTCTTTTTTGATATAGTACAGCGCCCAGACCGTAGTCCGAGGCATCACACTGTACCCAAAACCTTTTCGAGAAATCTGGATGTTTCAAAACCGGGGCACTCGTAAGTGCTCTCTTCAAACTATTGACCGCTTCCAACGCTTCCGTAGAAATTTCGAATTTTTTGCCTTTCTTTAATAAATCAGTTAGAGGTGCTGCCATGGTGGCAAAGTCTTTTATGAATCGCCTGTACCACCCAGCAGTACCAAGGAAGCTGCGCACTTGCTTGACTGTCTTGGGTACAGGGATGTTTTGAATGGCTTTTACCTTTTCAGGATCGGTCTTGAGCATCCCACCCCCTACGATAAATCCTAGATAGGGCAACTCCCTGAAACAAAATTTTGACTTACTCAACCCTATCGTTAGGTTTGCCTCTTTTAGGCAAGTTACGACTTCTTTTAGGATACGTAGGTGCGAGTCGAAATCAGGGGCGATGATTAGTAAATCATCTAGGTAGGTGAAAACATTGGATTTTAACTTTTGTGGAATGACCCGATCCATGAGCCGGCATAACCTTTGAGCGGCATTGCACAAACCAAATGGCATTGTGACGAATTGGTAGAGTGGACGTCCAGGCACTGTGAAGGCGGTATACGGCTTGCTATTGTCGTCCAGTTCGATTTGCCAAAAGGCATATTTTAAGTCGACGCTGCTTGTATAATGTGTATCGTCAATACGGCTTAATATGCCCTCGATGTTTTGCAAGGGGTAAGCATCCTTTACCGTGATGGCATTCAGCTTGCGCGCGTCTAAACAAAAACGATTCTTTCCGGGTTTTCTTACAACTGTCGTTCGATTACTCCATGGGCTTTCGCTCTCCTCTATCACACCCAGTTCCACCATCTTGTCGATTTCTTCATTTACAATTGCTTGCATTGCCGGGGACAGAGGATAATGCCGGCCCTTGATGGGCACTGATTCATCGATTAGTTTAATTGTGTGTTTTTCCAGACTAGTGCGCCCTAAACCATGTTTTTCGAAAGTTCGGAACCCGCTGACAACTTCCTCTAAACGTTCCTTCTGTTCCGACGTAAGGTCGTGTAATACGCGTCGTTCATTCCTGAGAAAAAAAAGGAGTGAAACCCTGTACCCGCATACGCATTATGCTGGGGCAGAGTTCCCGGGAGATTTTTGTGACCGAAGTCGAAACTTGAGATTACCTGAACCCCAAAATGGCGCGGAGCAAAAAAAAAGGGGAGAAATTCTAACACAAAAAAAAATGCGTTTTTATGACTTACCGTTGATACGGAACCACTGTGATCCCACACTTAGCTGCTGCTGGACAGGGTATTATCACCGTCTCTGGTCCGGAGGAAAAATCAAAAAAATATCGCTATATGTTTATGGGCCTTTTGCCCGATGTCACTCCAGTTAACTTTTGACGAGTTGTCCTAACTGGACTTTACGCGCACAGGGAAAACTTTCACTTTATTCTACTTAAAAAATATAACCCCATTAACTTGGGTAGCCACCGCGCACACTCGACGTACTTATCCTTTGACTGGTATGCAACTGTTATATCTTTTCGCCCACAGTCACCCCCTATATATAGGCCAAAATCTACAGCAACACCGTTTAGTTTTTTTCCCCCCGTTCGCTATTGTCCTGTGCTCAGCCAACAACTATTTTCTTCACCCTATATCTGTCCTTTTTCCTAGCCGTTCACTTTGCGTAACATATGGCAACCTTCTTAAAGAGCTTTCAAAACATCCCATTGGTGGGACATTTTCGTAGTCATTCTTTTTGACATTTTGCCGGTTTGTTTACATCGACATACAAATGGGCAAACATTGAAGTGGAGGTGCATTCAAGCACAACAAAAAAAAATATATAAAATTTAATTTTATCATAACTAATAAAAACTGAAAATATTCAAGAACATCATGATCGCCACCTCCATACCTAGTTCATCCGTTGCGAGCGGGCCAACATTGAAGATGATCGATCCCAGCCCAAACGTGGGGAACACCCCCCTGACAATTTGTTGCATTCTGTAACTATTACCTAAGATTTTTGCAAAATTTTCAGCCATATTCCCGAATTTTAACAAGATTATGCAAAAAGGATGTTTCCTTTAATTGGACGGAGGAATGTTAAAAAGCTTTTGTCTATTTAAGAGAGGCATTAATCAACCCAAATATTTTGCAATATCCAGATTTCAGTAAAGAATTTTGTATAACAACAGATGCCAGTGGATTTGCCTGCGGCGCAGTTCAAGAATATGAAGGCAAACAATTACCAATTGCCTATGCGTCAAGAGCATTCACAAAGGGCGAAAGTAATAAAGCAACAATTAAAAAAGAATTAGCAGCAATTCATTGGGCTATAACTTCTTTTAGACCATACGTTTATGGCAGTAAATTTTTAATTAAAACAGACCATCGCCCATTAACATACCTTTTTCCAATTAGAAGCCCTTCATCAAGAGTTAGATTGGATTTGGAGGAATATGACTTTGAGGTGGAGTATATAACTGGAAAAGAAAATTATGTTGCAGATTCACTATCACGAATAAATATAAATGACCTTAAAGACATGTCAGTACAAGCATGTAAAATAATGAGGGTTACGACTAGATCGGGAACCAAGAAAAAACCCAATAATAATAATGATAGTAAAAATAGAGAAATAAAATGTCACAACGAGAACCCAATGATTTATGAACGCTAAATAAATGAAGTAAAAGGACTAGTCCAGCTCGTTTTCGACCCTCCGAAAATTTGTAGCACAATAGATACAAGCAACCTGATTGTTGAGGCGAAGATTGACTTAGGACAATTCTTTACCAGGCTTATGAAAGAAGTCGGCAATTTAGGACTTGTAAAAATACAGTTGTCTTTAGGAGAGAAATTGTTTAAAGATAATTATACTCGAGTAGATACATTTAAAGAAATTGGTACCAAAGTTCTCAAAAATTTAAATATTGCATTAACTCCGGACGTTATGCATGTGACAGACAAAGAAAGAATTAGAAAAATTTTGCAAAAGTATCACGGTGATCCTGTTAATGGTGGTCACCCAGGAATCAATCGAACAACTAATAAAATAAAGCAAAAATATTATTGGAAAAACATGAAAAATTACATACGAAAATATAATAAAAAATGCGAAAATTGTAATTAAAATAAAATTAATAAAAATTTAAAAGGACCAATGATTTTGACTGAAACGCCGACAAAAGCTTTCGATTGATACAATTGGACCATTGCCAAGGACGGTAAATGGAAGTGAGTATGCAGTTACTATAGTATGTGATCTGACTAAGTATTTGATCGCAATTACAATTGCGAGCAATCACGCAAGAGCAGTGGCCGGAAAATACGCTAAGCCCATTATACAATTATGAGGCTTACGACAAAGAAATTAAATATAGGTTACAAATATCACAACAAAGAGCTAATAAATTAGTAAAAGAGGTTAAAGAAAAACGAAAAAATTTATTATGATAAAAATATTCAATATAAGGAAATAAATATAGGAGATTTACAGCCAAATCGTCTATCTCGTAGCGAACGTTCGTTTCGTCTACCTGACGATTCGTTCGTGTGTTTGTATCATGTATGTAAATAAACTTTCGTCTGGCAAGCACGAAAACAGCTGATTGTTACGTTGTTTTCGTCTTGGTTGGCATTTTCTAACGCGAATACAAGACGAAAGAGAGACGATAATCGTTTGAAAAAGACGAAAGATTATTAGTGATCGTCAAGATGGAGGTTTCTGGCAAAAAACGTAAGTAAACAAAAAATATGAATTATTTTGAAAATTTGAATTGAAAATTTATGCTTATAGCGTTAAAAAAGACAACAACAGCACAGTTCGAGGTACTTGTAAAGGAGATGGAAAGAAATACTGACCTGGGCAGAGGTGTACCGGTGTTTGGATCCGATAGAGGACGAGTAGAGGAGGGGTGGGAGGAAATAAGAGTAAAAGTAAACTCCCACGGTCCACCCACAAGAACAGCTGTCGAATGGAAAAAAGTAAGTAAGCATATTATGACGTGTCTTTTTAGGAACGGTACTTGAAGATAACAATTGAAATGCTTTTGCCGGTTGAATGTGAATGTAGATAACAAAGCTCATAAAAATAATACTATACGACTGTGTTAATTTTGATTCCTTTTCCATTCAAGATATTGGCTGACTTGAAAAGCCGTAGAAAGAAAAAGATAGCAGAAAATCAAAGAAGTCTTAGTGCTACCGGCGGTGGTCCTTTCCGGCACTCTCCGCTGTCCGAAATGGAACAAGCCATCGACCGGCTTGTATCTATTTCGAAGTCCGCTGCCCCGAGAGGAAGACTAATCGGAATTCCATCGACAGCACCCAGCCTCTCCTCAAGACGCTCGTCTGCAGAAATGCCACGGCTTATTCTGGTAGATTCGCCGGACCGTAGGCAAGTACCAGATGCTATTATATCGCCAGTGGAAACCACTCCAACCACACAGGGCCTCCACTGCTAGGCGGTCAATTACACGAAAGCGAACATTCAAGGATATATTTCCAGAATCGGCAAAAATGCAAGCAGAGGCTGCAGTAGCACAGGCAGA
This sequence comes from Merzomyia westermanni, assembly GCA_949987695.1. Lineage (NCBI taxonomy): Eukaryota > Metazoa > Arthropoda > Insecta > Diptera > Tephritidae > Merzomyia > Merzomyia westermanni. The sequence continues at coordinate 111,601,880 of OX465290.1, read as the reverse complement.
AGCTGCAAAAAAGCAAGCCGAGGCATCAATTCTTCAAGGTGATGCCACAAATAGACTGACTGCAGCAGTTGACCGGCAGTCCCAAATAATTGAAAATTTCCTTCAAAGCTTTCAAAGATAGAGTTTTTATTTTATTTTTTTATGTAAATAGTTTTTTTTTAACAGCTGAAGCAGCTAATATTTTAATTTGTTTAGCAAATTCTTTTTTTTTAGATATAAGTATCAATTGAATTTTTGTACCGAAGTGATATTTCTTTTTAGAATTTAAATTAATTTTAGGTATTAGGACAAAGAATACGCAACAATATTGCATCCCATGAGCATTTTGAATAAGTACCTTTTCATGCTTACATTTGAGACTGAAAAAGCAAAGTACGAGTATGTTGAATTTTTTATATAATAATTGTATTACCTCTAAGATAAATGGATTTGACAGTGTACCTGAACTATAAACATACACATATATATTTTGAAATAAAATTTTGTTCCTTAAAACAAGTTTTCTGCTATTCTCATTCTGATAAGGGAAGCCGCATTTGAACCAGTGCTGTTTTCAATTCCTTCTTCGTATATAACAAGATTTTCAGAATCAGAGCTTTCGAAAGGAACTTCATGTTTGAAAAATATGCACACGTTGTGAAGAGCGAAGGAAACATTTACAATCTGAGTCACTTTTTTGGGCGAATAATGTAGTCCTGTCGAGCCAGTCACGCAACGGAATCGGTTTTTCACAACACCATAACACCTTTCAATAACGTTACGAGCTTTCGAGTGTTTAGTGTTGTAATTTCGCTGAATGGCCTCGGATGCCACACTCCACACACAAATGAGTCATGATTAGCCCCTGGATGTCTAGCGTCAACGTATGTGACAACCATCTTGTGATCGCATATCTATGTAAAAGATCGGATTATGTATTTGTGTGTTGGCTTTTCAATATTGAACCCACCGCCATCACGTTCAAACTGTAGAAGCCCTTTCGGTTGAGGTACAGATAATTGTTGTCACCTCCTGGTGACTTAATGCGAACATGTGTTCCATCAACACAGCCAATCACACCAGGTATTCCATCTTCTTCTTCTTTAAATGGTCATCTAACCGCCTGGGCGATTTTGACCGTCCAACATCGCTCGCCAGTCGTTTCTTCGTTGCGCCAACTGGCGCCAATTGGAAACACCGCGGGATCGCAAATCGGTCTCCACTTGGTCCTTCCATCGGAGTGGTGGTCTCCCTCTTCCTCTGCTTCCACCGGCGGGTGCCGATAAGAATACCTTCTGGGCTGGAGCATCTTCGCTCATTCGCACTACGTGGCCTAGACAGCGAAGCCGCTGTGCTTTAATCCGCTGAACTATGTCGGCGTCTGCGTAAAGTTCATACAGCTCATCATTAAATCTTCTTCGGTACTCGCCGTCGCCAACGCGTAGAGGTCCACAAATCTTTCGAAGAACCTTTCTCTCGAATACTCCCAGAGCCGCCTCATCAGATGTTGTTAGTGTCCACGCTTCTGCACCATATAGCAGGACGGGTGCGATGAGTGACTTGTAGAGTGTTATTTTCGTTCGTCGAGAGAGGACTTTACTTTTCAATTGCCTACTCAGTCCGAAGTAACATTTGTTTGCAAGAGTAATTCTTCGTCGGATTTCTAGGCTAACATTATTGTTGGTGTTAATGCTGGTTCCCAGGTAAACGAAATCCTTTACTATTTCAAAATTATTGCTGCCGACAGTGGCCTGGTTGCCAAGGCGCGAATGCGCTGACTCTTTGCATGATGACAGAAGGTACTTCGTTTTGCCCTCGTTCACCACCAATCCCATTTTCTCCGCTTCTTTTTCTAATTTGGAGTAAGCAGAAGTTACGGCGCGGTTGTTAAGGCCAATGATATCAATATCGTCAGCATATGCCAACAGTTGGACGCTTTTATAAAATATTGTTCCAGCGCGGTTAAGTTCTGCAGCTTGTATTATTTTCTCCAGCATTAAGTTAAAGAAATCGCACGATAGGGGGTCACCCTGTCTGTCGTTTAGTTTCGAACGGCTCGGAGAGGTACTTCCCAATTCTGACCGAGCTGGCGGTGTTGCTCAAGGTCATTTTGCATAGCCGTATAAGTTTTTGCGGGGAAACCAAAATCAGACATAGCGGCATATAGGCAGCTCCTTTTCGTGCTATCGAAAGCGGCTTTAAAATCAATAAAGATATGATGTGTGTCGATTCTCTTTTCACGGGTTTTTTCCAAGATTTGGCGTATTGTAAAAATTTGGTCGATGGTAGATTTACCAGGTCTGAAGCCACACTGATAAGGTCCAATCAGTCTGTTCACATCAGGCTTCAGTCTTTCGCACAATACGCTTGATAGGACCTTATATGCGATATTCAAAAGGCTGATTCCGCGATAGTTGGCGCAGTTTGCAGGATCGCCCTTCTTGTGGATTGGGCAGAGAACACTTAGATTCCAATCTTCAGGCATGCATTCATCCGACCATATTCTGCATAGAAGCTGATGCATGCGTCTTACCAGCTCCTCGCCTCCGTGTTTGAATAGCTCAGCAGGCAAACCATCAGCGCCAGCTGCTTTATTGTTTTTCAATCGGGATATTGCTATTCGCACCACATTATAGTCGGGTTGTGGAACGTCAATTCCATGATCTTCGATTGTGGGCTCGGGTTAGGCGTCTTCTCTGGTTTCTTGCTCAGTTTCTCCATTTAAAAGGGCAGAGAAGTGATCCCTCCATATTCTGAGTGCTCTCTGAACATCGGCCACCAGGTCGCCGTTCTCATTCTTACGGGAGTTTGCCCCGGGTTTAAAACCTTCTGTCATTCGCCGAATTTTTTGAGAGAATTTTCGGGCATTATTCCCTTTGGCCAGCATCTCAAGCTCCTTTATTTCACGCTTTTCTGCCTCTCTTTTTTTTGCCCGGAAAAGCTGCCTCGCTTCCCTCTTCAACTCGCGGTAGTGTTCACACACACTCCTCGTTGCATTCGATCTCAGCGTTGCCTTGTAGGCTTCGTCCTTTCTTTTCGTTGCAGCGCGGCACTCTTCATCATCATACCAGTTGTTTCTTCGCGTTCGCCGGAATCCAATTACTTCTTCGGCTGCGGTACGGAGTGCTCCTGAGATATGATCCCACTGCTCATGCATTCCACTAGGTTGAATTGTGCTCTCGGAGAGCAGGTGTGAGAGGCGATCTGCGAAATAATTGGCGGTCTGTTGCGATTGCAGCTTTTCGACGTCCAGCTTTCCCTGCGTTTTTTGTTGCACCTGCTTTGTCGTACAGAGGCGGGTACGAATCTTGGCTGCTACTAGGTAGTGATCAGAGTCGATGTTAGGTCCTAGTATTGTGCGAACATCTAAAACGCTGGAAGCATGCCGTCCGTCTATCACAACGTGGTCGATCTGGTTGCGTGTTTTTCGATCGGGGGACAGCCATGTAGCTTGATGGATCTTCTTGTGCATAAACCTAGTGCTGGATATGACCATGTTTCAGGCACCGGCGAAGTCGATCAGCCTGAATCCATTTGGCGAGGTCTGATCGTGGAGACTGAACTTCCCGACAGTGGGGCCGAATACACCCTCCTTACCCACCCTGGCGTTAAAGTCGCCAAGCACGACTTTGATATCATGACGGGGGCAGCGCTCGTATGCTTCTTCCAGGCGCTCGTAGAATGCATCCTTTTCCACGTCGTCCTTCTCTTCCGTCGGTGCATGAGAGCAGATAAACGATATGGTGAAAAATCGTACTTTTATGCGGATTGCAGCGAGACGCTCGTTCACGGGTGTGAACGACAGTACTCGGTGACGGAGTCTCTCTCCCACCACAAATCCCACGCCGAATCTGCGCTTGTCTTCATGCCTACTCCAGTAGATGTTACAAGGTGTTCTGATCGTATTTCCTCGCCCCGTCCATCGCATCTCTTGTATGGCGGTGATGCCAGCTTTTGCTTTCCTCAGGACCTCAACCAGCCGGGCAGCGGCAGCTTCCCCATTAAGGGACCGGACATTCCAATTACATGCCTTTATCTCATAATCCTTATTTCGTTTGCGGGTGTTGTCATCTAAAAAAGGGGTTCTCGTATCCGAGGCTTTGTTGTTGAATTTCATTGGAACGTTGTTTTATGTGGTGGGTCCCAAACCCAACGCACAACCCGTTTCACGGGAAGTTGAATTCTATTACACGTTTGTATAGCGAGCCGCTTGATCCAAGACAGACGCCCGCTTGCAGCCGCACCACATGGTGATCAGACGCTGCTGTTTGAACCCCCCAGCAAGCCCTTAAATCGATTATGTCGGAGTGGCCTTACCAGGTTGTCGCCTTCTCACGTTTAGCTCACCACCAAACGGGTGTTCGGTGGTTACCCAGAGAATACTTGGGCGCAAAGCCCGGAAGTAGTGAGCTGCTTGAACCGCATGCAAAAGAATCGCTCTGGCCATTCCCAGGTGAATGGCGATCAGAAACTTTCCCCACTTGCGTGGACTTCTGCACACGGCCCCATCCTCCACCAGGTATTCCATACTTTTGAAAAAAATACTCTTCATCAGTAGATCGTTTGAAATTTACCCATTGATGGCAGAAGTGTTCATCAAAAATGTTCAGGAATTCTTTAATAACACTGGCCACAGTTGACTGTCCCATTGAGGAAATATTTTCGTTTCCCACAGATTTTTGATAGCTTCCTGTGGCTAGAAACCTTAAAAAAAGTTGCCAGTTTAAGTTGAGGCGACAGATGGGTGCTTCTATGCAATAGAACAACATGCTCTTTTATTTCATCAAGGATATATTGGAATATTTCTTTATTTATTCGAAAATTTGCTACAAATCTAAAAAAGAATTCTTCTAAGCAGCATACAGGTATTATTAACATAACTTAGACTTACTCAGCTTCAGGCAGTTCCATTACATTCATCTGGTCGCGCAACCTTCTTCTCTCTATACGCATTTCCACTTCTTCAGTTTCATCAGCCAATAGCGCAATAGCAGCATACATTTGTTTTCAAATTTATTTTCCGTATTAATATATTTTAAAATAACCAAATAAAATAACTATAACCACAACACAAAATGTTTTCAAGTAAATGCAAACAATTTCCAATGTTGCCAATTTAATATAAAAACCTCTGAATAAAGCAAAAATACTTGAAATATAGGAAAAATTATTTCAAAATACATTAAAAATTAATCCGGCAATATCACTCCAAGAATTTTTAACGCAATTGAGACGAAAGCAACGTAAATAACGTAAAACGAAAGCGACAACGAACGATGAGGATACCAGATTGCAAACTGAGACGAAAACGTCAGCAGACGAATCGTTCGTGTAGCCTATCGTTCGAGATAGACGATTTGGCTGTTAGTGTTAGTCAAAAATGAAGGAGGTCATAAGATAGATAGTAAATATAAAGGGCTCTATGAAGTGGAAAATGTAGATAGAAATAATAATTACACTTTAAGCAATGAAAACAAAGAAAATCATAATACATAAAAATAGACTTAAATTATTTCAATAAATAAATTTCACTTTGATTAAAATGTTTACTTTACTTACTCATTAATTTCCACTATAAGTTTTTATGAATACAAAAAAAAAAAATTTTAATTTAGCTCATGAATAAATAAACAAATAAACAAAAAGCCAACAGAAATAAATTATTATATTACCCACTTGAAAAACGAACAAAAAATGTTGTAACATAAGTAATTGCCTAAACTCAAAAGTACAAAAATAAAACAAATAAAATACAGGCCAGAAACTTCAGGCACGTCAAAGCTATTAAATGAAATAAGATCGTTCAATCATTAGTTGTAAAATGCAAGCCATACATTTCAGAGGTATTAAATGAAATAGAATCGTTCATATAAATATGTATATAAACGATTCTTTTTAGGAAAGGATAGATAATACATATCTACATACAAAATACGCAGCATGAGCGGCGTCTAAGTTACTTGGTCAGTAATGTAAACAAAACGCGACCAAGTAATTGCTGACGCTAAGTAATTCTGTGCTGCAACACTTTCCCACGATTTCGGCAAAAGCATTGAAGTAGTTTGGGGCTATGCACATAGGAATGTATGCGCATATGTGTGAGCGTGCGTGTAAATGCATGCCTTTTGTTTAGTTTGTAAGAATTAGAGTAAATATTTATTGTAGTAAATAATAAGAAATGAAGGTATAAATAACCTGAATTTTTACAATAAAGGTAGGGATTATGAATTCGGCACTGGAAGGTGCCTGACCACCAAATATAATTCTTTAAATACTTCACTTGAAACTTCCTTCAGTTGGTGTCAACGAGGTTGGACCATATGGGAGCAGCGTAATCAATAACCGGTAGGCCAATAGCCTTATATGTAGCAAGCAACATTTCTTTATCTCTTCCCAAGTACTGCCGGCCAGCGACTTGAGGAGCTTGTTGCGGCTATCTACCTTTGGGGCTATTGTGGTGGCATGACTAGCAAAGGTGGGGCTGTTGTCGAACGTCACACTCAGGATTTTAACGTGGTTGACAGTAGATAGACGTACTCGATCCATGTGAACGTTTAACTCTTGTCCTAAGGTCTCGATGGTAACAGTTAACCTTCTTACAGAGCTCGTCAATGGCCATAATAGTGCAGTCGTCAGCATAGGACACAATGGGGACTCCTCCTGGGGGGGACGAAGCCTCGAAATATAGAAATTAAACAAGAGGGGCATAGGACATCACCCTGCGGCATCCCTTGTTTGATTCTTCGTGGTCTAGATTTCTTCTTCCTTAATTTTACTGACGCCTGCCGACCGTGTCGAAATCTTTAGAAAGGTCAAGTGCCACGGGCACCGTCCTATGGTTTGGAGGATGTTGATTCAAACTATAGTTTAACTGCGACTTTATGACATTCAGAGCAGATGTTATGCTTTGTGACTCCCGGAAACCATGTTGGTGTTCGGTCAAGCGTATGTTTGCAGTGTAATACAGGAGCAGAATGGTCTCTAATAACTTCGCAAACGGCGACAGGATAGATGTCGGGCGATATGATTCTCCTTGGTTCACCGGCTTTCCTGGTTTTAGTAGGGGGACCACAATCACATGTTTCCAAATCTCTGAATTGACGAAAGTGGTTAGCGAGAGGTTAAACAGAGCCGCCAAATAACTCTGTCCCTCGTGGCATAGGTGTTTCAGCATCTTCATAGCAATACCGTCGGGTCCGATTGATCTTGAGGGGTTGACCTTCATTATGGCTTCCTTGACCTCGGCGACGAAGACGGCAAAGGGGGCTATGTTGTGTTTGTGTCTGTCAGGGTTATAAACTGTCGGTAGAAAGAGCTTGCGTATCGCCTTGGGTCCGATTTGACGCTGTGACCAAATGAAATAGCGACCTTGTCATTGTATTTGGTCGGGTTTTATAGGGCCTTGACTATTGACCATAATTTGCCGACTCCGCCGGGTCAACCTGTAGTCATTGACCGTCCGTCGGATTTCCACGGAGAGATCTTTAATTCTAGGGTATGCGGGATTGAGGAGTTAAACATGGTCAAGTTCTCTTGCCAGAGTCGCTGTTGCCGCAGGGAAATTCGGTCGACTTTCCGGATTCTTCCGGCTGGAATGAAGCTGCCGGAGGCTGAATCGATGACCTTGCGAAATTCTCCTGCGCTCACAATTAAATTGTCAGACGTGCTGTGGCAGTTGCTTGTCACTCTGGTGGAGGCTTCTCCATTCACTGTACAGAATGCCGATGCATCTATTTGCTCCGCAAGTGCATGCCCTCTGCTGACTACTGGCAGATTGGAGTGCCAGAAATAGTGGTGTGCGTTGAAGTCGCCGAGGATTAAATGATTATCACCTCTTAGCAACGCACTTTTATACGGGTGACAGTCCCTCGGGTAACACCTTACAGTTGGTATGTAGATGACATTGCCTGACCGGACCCCTATACCTTGCAATTCCAAGGTAGCGTCCCTTGGGTCGATGTCGGGACAACAGAACTTTACCTAAAAAGACGTATGTGGACTCAATTAGACAAAACAGCAAAACAACTTGGAAAACAGGTACTGTACAGCGGAAGATAGGCCAACTCCACTCCATTGTTAAACTAGATAATGGCTACACTTTAAAACGCCATATAGACCAACTAAAAGTCACAAAAGTAAAAAGCCAAGTTTGCCCCAGATTCTTCTGAGATAGTTACCACCCAGGGAAGCACTTAAAAAAATTTCGGACCCAGCGGACCAACAAAATCCTATGTATAGCCAGTACAATTTTCATCAAAGCGAAACTGAATATCAACCTGATTCAGAATTGAACGATGCGGAATCTCAAATATATATGGAAACACTACCTCGAACTCCAGAGCAGCGAGAAGAGGTAAAACAATCACTAACTGCTCCAAATCCGGAACAGCCGATTCGAAAACCTGCACGAGTACGAAATGAAGCAGCACATCTCCGCGAGTACGACTTAACATAACTTCCTATTAGCGGGGGAGAGTGTTATAACCTTGAGTATATGCAGTCAGCCTTAGGCGTGTTCCCCGGCAGGGAACTAACATAACTATCTATAGTTATCTCACATTTGTATATCGATAACTTGTATCACCTCTTTAGAACAAGTTGCAATTTTAATAAAGTAAGGAACAGATTACAAATGCGTGCTCTTCACTTTATTTATTTTTCAAGACATAAAATATTTACATTAAAATTACCATAAATATATATATGAATACGTATGTATATTGTAGGTATATTTGCATGGCAGTTATTGCGCTAGAGTCTTAAGCAAGCAATGCCAGGATCGCTATTCATTGTTGACTACATATTTGAATATACGGTGGTGCGTGGACGTATATATATCGCGGTGTGTGTGTAATAATTCTCATTGTGTACACTGTTGGCAGATAAAAAACAACAACAATCAAGGGAAGAATTTATCTAAGCAGCTTGACCCCTACACGCAGCATAGCCTATTGGTTAGGCTGCTGCGCTTGCAAAATCAGAAGTGCGCGGGTTCGATTTGCCGCAAGATATAAAATAATTATAATTGATTGAGAATTACTATCCTTTGGTCTTGAGCTCGTAAAACTTACAAAAAATGTAAAATGAACACACAAGAATGAGATTCAATTATTAGCAGAACACTATTCGAATAGTTATTTAATTATTCGAATAATAAAAAAAAACTATTCCAACCCCATTTGCCGAATAAATGAAAACTATTCAAATAGCATGTATTCGAATAAATAAATGTAACTAGCTACTGGTTATGCACACAATTGTACATACATCCAAACATATGTACAAACATGAAGCGTATGCAAAATATGACATTAACCCAGAGAATGACAGAACTGAACTTAACTCTTTATTTAATATTTCTTCTTTTATACAATTTTCTTATTCTAAGTTACATACTTATAAATTTACTTTACCGGTGAAAAGATATCGTTAGCAATGTTGTTGTTGTACATTTGTTCAATTAAATTGATTACAGCGGAAATAAATTTTAATACGAATTGTTTCATAATTTTGAGTAGGTAAGCAAATGTAACTTAGCTTTGCAACCAACGGCTTCACATACGTCTGCACGACTTCCGTTCATTTTTAGTGCAACGAAATGTAAGGCGGTTGTTGTTGTATTAAACTGAATATTGGATTTTGGATCGCGGCAACTGATGTGTAAGCAAATTGACGATTAGCGATAGCTGTGCTAACTGAAGCGGTTGTTGTTGTATTGTTATTATACTGAGTATTAGATTTTGGGTCGCAGTAACTGATGTGTAAGCAACTTATTAAATAATTGACGATTAGTGCTAACTGTGCTAACTCCCCCCTTCTTAAGTATCAGCGTCCCGCTGATGAAATATTATTGTTTTAGTTGGAAGTCTACTATTGGCGGAATGAAAAAAGATTTTTTGTTTCTGGGTCGTAATGCGACATACAAAGCTTTTGACATTATTATTACAAGTAAAATAGCTGCAAAGCTTGAGCTAATAGATATTAAACTCTTTGAGGACATGTTTTCTAGTTTCTTTACGTTGGTTAGATGGAGTTGATGCAAATAGTTGAGGTCGAGTTTGATTTCGTTTTCAGTTAGGTTGTTTTGAAGTATTGAAGGTAATATTTGGTACGAACTAGTTTGCCAATTTGTATAACTAATATTGTTTAATGTTACGGTTTTGTTAAGGAAGTTTATGATAAATGTGCCGTTCAAATTGAGGGATTTGTTATCGTAACTGAGGTTTCCAATAAAATTTGAAATAAAAAGTGTTCCTTCCGTGATTAACTCGACTATGGGCTTATATTCATATTGGTAATCGCATATTGCTTTATCTCCTCCGAGTATTTGAGTTATACAATGAGTTTTCTCTAATTTCTTAAGTTGATCTCTTTTACAGATTGTAGTTTCGTCTATTTTCAGGCAGTTTCCAATGATGCCATATTTTTCCTCTTGTGACGTGAAAATATTGGAAAATTCTAGATAGATTCGTTTACTATTTTTTATTGTTGAACGAATAATGATATTGTTGAAAAGAGTGTCTTCTGTTTTTGGAAGTGAAATTACGTATAGAAGAAGTGAGTCTTTGACAACCATTGACGGTTTAGCATATTCAAGCGCCTGTATTTCAGTGCCAGTCTGTGATATAATATTTTCGATATCTCCTTTATTTAAGAGTTGTGAGTGAACAATTCCTTGTTTTGCTAACTGGGCTGCCATTAAGATTTTCGAAATTTCACTTTTTATTATTCCTAACTTATTAAATAGTGTTTGTTCAAAAAGCTGCATATTGTCCTCGTTTATTTCGTCCGTGATTCTGTTAAATCCATTTACTAATTTCGTGTCGTATTATTGGTCTTACATCGTCAACTATTTTGTCGTACTCATCCAAGTCTATAGTATGTATGATTTTGTATGTTCCTTTGGTAATTTTTCCTATTCCTTGTTTAATTGTCAGTACTGGGCTATCGTATTTGTATGTCTCTACTGTTGCGGTCGTCCAATATGGTAAAAGTCTAAAATGAGTAACGTGCGTTAGTTTTTCAAATGTGATTTATGTATTTTCCTATTACTACTTGTAGTTATTGTTACGGTATTATCCTTAGCAACGGTTTCATTTTTAAATATGGGTTTTGTTTTACTTTTGATTTGTTTATCCTTCTTTAGGACAACTTCTCCTGGTACGTACTCCTTTGGCTTTGACCTTTTCTTGTTATGGGTTTTTGGCATATTTTTTTGCTTCCTGGCTATTTCGTTACGAAGGTCTGCATTCACTATGTCCCTAAAATTCGTGAGGTTTTGATAATTTATTCTTTGGGTTCTTCCGAAAAATATATCGGTGGGTTTTTTCTTCGTGACCGAGTGTATTGTGTTATTATATCTATCAACGGCAATATTGATTATTTCTTTTAGTGAACAATCAGGGTACTCTGATTTTAGACATCTAACCATTTCTATAATTGTAGAATGCACACGTTCAATTGTGCCATTAACTTCACTCTTTTGGGGTGGTGCTAAATAAATTTCAATGCCCAAACTTTCCAGGTAATTAAGTGTTATTGGGCTTATAAAACTGCCATCGTTGTCCATCACTAACATCCTCGGGACAGTAAAATAGTGAAGGAGTTTAATTAATTTATCCCTGACATGTAATACAGACCTATTTTTTATTTTAAAAAATTTTACAAATTTAGAAAATTTATCAACACATGTAATATATTTTTCGCCAGACATTTCTATGATGTCAATGTGCAATATTTCCGTTGGATATGATGGTATGGGCGTTGCCTGCAATTCAGGCTTTTGAGGATGGCGATCGTATTTGTTGCATCCGCAAGTTTTGCATGATTTTGTGTATTTTTTTATAAGTTTACTCATCTGAGGAAAATAGTATTTTTCTAGTATTTGCTCTTTATTTTCTCTTTCATTTCGGTGAGCTCTTCTGTGCTCGTGTTCTATTATTTTGAACTTAACTTCTTCGTCAGGAATGTCTGTAACGAGTTTTTGTGTGATTCTGATACGAAATTTTGAAAATTTTTCCTGATAAACCTGATGTAATAAAGGGATATACTTTTCAGGGATTTTTATCCCATTAAGTATATTTGGATTGAGAAAATCTTTAAGGTGTTTAACCAATATAGTTTTATTGTAGACTTCGATTTTAATTCGATGCCTATGGTATCTTGGATGAGGCTCTTCGTGAATAATTTCGTCTTTTCCTTCCTGGAATATGATTTGATTTTTAAATACATTAAGTGGTGCCTCGCAATGGGGTATGAGCTGTGAATTATCTTCTTCTGCACTATACTGTGATATTTCATCGGAAGATGTCAATGTATTAATCTCTATTGGTAACCGTGATAACGCGTCAGCGACAACGTTTGTTTTTCCTGGCTTATAAATGAGTTTATAATTGTACTCCTCTACTCGAGCCTTCCACCTCTTGAGTTTGGCATTGTTATTACTGTTGCTTAATGCAAACGTTAGTGGTTGGTGATCAGTAAGAATTTTTACTTCTTTTGCTCCATATAAGTAAGTCCTTAGCTTGTCAAGAGACCATACTATAGCGAGCATTTCTTTTTCTATTGTCGAGTAATTTTTCTCAGTTTTATTGAGTGATCTAGATATATAAGTTATGGGTTTGTCTTTACCGATTTCCCCTTGAGAAAGGACTGCTCCAACTGAGGTATTTGAAGCGTCCGTAGTTAGAATAAAGGATTTATTGAAATCAGGAAATGCCAAAATTTCAGAAGATATAAGCAACATTTTCAGGTCATTAAATGATTTCAGACCTTCATCTGTTAATGAAATTTCAATTTTTTTGGATTGACTCGCCTTTGTTTGCGCATTCTCACCCCTAGTCAAATTTGTAAGTGGTTTGGCAATTTTTGCGAAGTCTTTTATAAACCGTCTATAATATGACGCTAAGCCTAAAAAACTTTTTAGTTCTTTAAGATTTACGGGTGCAGGTATTTTTTTAATTGCTGAAATTTTTTCAGGGTCAGGTAAAATACCATTCTCCGTAACAATATGTTCCAGAAATTCTACTCGGGTTGTGAAAAACTTAGATTTTTCCATATTTATTTTTAAATTCGCTTTATGTAGAAGAGCGAAAGCATCTTCGATATTTTTAAGGTGTTCCTCTTTAGTTCTACCTACTATTATAATGTCGTCTATGTACACGTAGCAGGTTTTTCCTATTAGAGGCTTGAGGACGTCGTTTATCATCCTTTGAAATATAGAAGGGGCATTTTTCAGCCCGAACGGCAACCTAGTAAATTCATATTTACCGTTTGCGGTTGAAAATGCTGTTTTTTCTATATCCTTTTCTTTCATCCTGATTTGATGAAAGCCGGATGTGAGGTCGAGTGTAGTGAAATACTTACACTCCCCTAAGCTAGCTAAGGTGCTATTTATATCTGGTATTGGGTAAGAGTCGGGTATCGTTACTGAGTTTAATCTCTTAAAGTCGATGACGACTCTGTATTTCTTTTCCCCGGAAGGACCTGGCTTTTTGGGGACTATCCACAAAGGAGAGTTATATGGGCTTTTTGAAGGCCGAATAATACCGTTATTTAAAAGTTCCGTTATCTGTGTTTCAACTTCACCGCGAAGATTGGTTGGATAAGGATATGACTTTGTGTAGATCGGTTCCTCTGTCGTTGTCCTTATTTCTGCTAACACGTTTGTGTCTATTGTTCCACTGTCGGAGACTGGTCCGAAAATGTCCTCGTATTTATTAAAAATTACGCTAAGTTCGTTTTCATAAAAGGTTTCTTCAAGATTATTTACTTGCTTTGAAATTTTCTGTTTTAATGGCAATATCACATCTCCGATGGTTAGTGTATCGTCCTTCCTATTTATAATTGCTCCTAATTGTCTGAGAGAATCATCGCCTATGATACCATCAAACGATTTTAAATTTGGTAGAATAAAAAAATCAAAATTATTTTTTATGCCGATGCTTTTAAAGAATGGTCCCGGTATTTTATGAGTTATTTCTACTTGGCCGGCAGCGGATTGAACCTTGAAAGGGTTTTTTAGTTTCAGTGAATTTTTGGCAATTTTTTCGCAAGCAAAGTTTTTATTGGCCCCTGTATCTATAAGGAATTTCAGGGTATTACCGTTTTGTAAAATAAGTTCTAAATAGGGTAGGCTAGATAGGCGTCCGTCATAAAATTTACCTCTTTGCCTCCTTCCAATGATTCGGGTTCCTGACTTTCTGTTTGAACATTAAACAATTTTTGGCTTTTCCTAGGAATATTAGATGAATTGTTTGACTGCCTTATCACGGGCGTGCTTTCTATGCGGTTCATATAGTTTACTCTTTTCGAATGAATCGAAGGATCTACCTCCATTGGAACTGGAGGCTTAGGTTGTGTTGGCCTAGGTGGTGGTGGAGTTTGAGTCCCTAAATTCCTGTTGTAAATTTGGTTCCTTTCTGCGGGACCTAATTCTCTTGGTGTAGGAGACTGCTTTTGATTTACTTGGTATCTAGGCGCTTGAATAGGCATGGTTGTGTTCTTGGGGTGAATAGAATAGTTTCTTAAATTAAGGTTTTGTATTTCAAGGCAGAACGAGTAAGCTTCTGGTAAGTTCTTGGGTCGTTGGATGACTAGCATCCTGGACAATTCGCCACTCAACCCTCTAATAAAAACATCAAGGGCTCTGTTTCTGTAGGTTTCCAAAAGCGCATTGCTTGTTTCCATGGAGTAGTCTTGTCCTTTTATTTTATTTACTATAAGTGATAACTGGTGATTGATTCTTGCGTAGAATTGATCTACGCTGAAATTTTTCTGCGATAGGGATCCCAGTTCATGTTCTAGGGTTCACAAATCGCGTTTGTCTGCGTAGTGCAGTGACAAACAGTTTTTAATTTTACCCCAATCCTCATCAAAAATATTATAAGAAATAAGAGCTGTATCTGCGGGTCCTTGTATTTTTTGTCTGATTTGCCGAAGAATGGCTCGATAAATCGGTTTTGATCTTACTACATCATAATCCCTTAATATCGATTCGACATTATGAACCCATGAAATAAACTGCACGGGATTGCCTTCGAAGGTTGGTAGGGTTTTAACACTATCGGGCAACCTATTTATTTCCCGTAGGTCTGCCTCAGTCAAGATAACGGAATTATTAGAATTTAACATTTCATTAGGAGGACTAACTCTGGCTTCTAATTGGTTTATTCTAGTGCTCATGGCCCTCATTTGCTCAATTTGTGCGTTAACCGCACCAGTTAGCTGTGTTATAGCATCTTCGATTTGCTCCATTCTGAAGTTACTTTATTTTATGTAAATATTTTTCCTAATTTAAAAAATATTTCCACTGTTTATTAGACAAAATAGCCTTGCACTTTATAATAACCTTTTCTCCGATAAAGGTCCGTTTATACTTAAAAAAAAATTTCACAAATAAAAGTTACAACTTAAGTATAAATTTACTGAAATTTTAATGATTTTAAATAAATTATTATCTCACATTATCAGCATAGTGAAGCTCAATTTCTCCATTCCGTGTTTTGGTTGGTCCGCTGGATCCTTTTTGGATGATTATCCTACTGCGGTGCGGGTTCCGACACGTCCACGATGATTTGGATTAATATCTTTGATGATTTGTAAAATAAGTGTTATTTTAGCACTTTTTATTGCTTTGAAAAGGTGTTTCTTTGTACTTTTTGATGTTGTAAAAAAACATATAGGGTTTACTCAAGTGTTTTTTTATAATTCTCACTTGTTAAACAATTTCGAGGTGTTTTTTTATAATTTTCACTTTTTAAACAATTTTAAAGTGTTTATAAATTCACTTGATTTGTTTCAGTAACAACTTTAAAGTGTACTTTTCGCAATTTTTTAGTGTTTTTAGTAATTGTACTTAATGTCCTTCGAGAACGAACTTTTTAGTGTTCTCTTTAGCACTTATAACTTTTGAAGGATAAGTATTAACTTTCACTTATTTTACCGAGTCTCGGGCGCCAAATATGACATTAACCCAGAGAATGACAGAACTGAACTTAACTCTTTATTTAATATTTCTTCTTTTATACAATTTTCTTATTCTAAGTTACATACTTATAAATTTACTTTACCGGTGAAAAGATATCGTTAGCAATGTTGTTGTTGTACATTTGTTCAATTAAATTGATTACAGCGGAAATAAATTTTAATACGAATTGTTTCATAATTTTGAGTAGGTAAGCAAATGTAACTTAGCTTTGCAACCAACGGCTTCACATACGTCTGCACGACTTCCGTTCATTTTTAGTGCAACGAAATGTAAGGCGGTTGTTGTTGTATTAAACTGAATATTGGATTTTGGATCGCGGCAACTGATGTGTAAGCAAATTGACGATTAGCGCTAGCTGTGCTAACTGAAGCGGTTGTTGTTGTATTGTTATTATACTGAGTATTAGATTTTGGGTCGCAGTAACTGATGTGTAAGCAACTTATTAAATAATTGACGATTAGTGCTAACTGTGCTAACTTGCATGCTAGTACGTTCAAGCGCTGAATACACTGAATTTTGCACCCGAAATCTCTTGCTTTAAAATCTAGCACAGTACATATTATCATATGTAAATAACTGAAATATTTCTATTAACGTACATACACATACATATATAGAGTCTTTTTTATGCACGTGAATAGTAGGTAATTATTCGCATTCCATCCAATAGCTCAATACAACTATTCGAATAGTAATAGTATTCATATAAACATTATTCGAATTATTTATAGCCTTCGAATAAATGGGTTTTTTATTCGAATAATTTTTAATATAATTTTTATTCGAATAGTCCCATGCCTAGTATGTATTTATTTATCCGGCTAGTGACTTTATTTAATTTATTATAATCTAAATGTAACTTTAACGTGCTAATTAACGCACCCGGGGTTGTTGCTCTTGCTGGTGTTGTTGTTACTGTTGGTGGTTGAGGTTTGTGCAGCGGGCCTATAATAGGGCGGCCACTGCTGGTTGTTGGAATAGTGGCAGTAGCCACTGCTGTGGTGGTTGTTCCAGTAGCCCTATTGTGGTGAATCTACTGTCTAAGGTAGCGTCCCTTGGGTCGATGTCGGGAACAAATAGATTATATTGAGCAGTGTGGTGTGTTACTTTTTAGGACTTCATTTCAGACCAGAACCAGCTATCCGTTGGAAAACTTACTCCAAGTTCTGCAGGTGTTCCCTAAAGCTTTTTCCCAGCACGATGATGTCGTCTAGGTACACAAAACATGTTTTCCAATGCAATCCTTTTAGTACCTGATCCATGGGTCTCCCAAAAGTAGCTGAAGCATTGCATGATCCGAAGGGCATTACTATAAATTGCCAAAGCTCTTCTCCAACGCTGAAGGCTTTTTTTCTTTATCTTAATCCTTTAACTCCACTTGCTAGTAGCCGCTTTTCGAGTCCAGTGTGAAAACCACTTCGTGCCAGATAACGAGTGCAAATGACTTCCGCTAATCTACACAGAATTCCATTTGCCCATCCTCCTTTCTCATTAGTACTGCCAGTGAGCTCCATGGACTTGCTGGTGGTTCGGTCACGCAGCTGTCCCCCATATCCTATATAATTTTTCTTACGACTTGGGTTTGGCTAATGGCATACTACGAGGAGCTTTTCGGATTGGCCTTGCATCATCAGTAGCAATTTGATGCTTCACAACTTTGGTCCGATCTGGTTTGGAACCATTCTTGTCAAGTATGCTCGAGTACTTTACTAGAAGTTGTTTCACCTTGTGTTGATGATCGTTTTCGAGCCTTTCCGTCCATGATGTGATATCATCGGAAAAATCAATCTTGCTGGTAGAAACATCTTCTTGAAGCTGTTCACAATTGATAACTACCTCGACCACTTGGCATTGCCCCAATATAGCTCCTTTGGAAAGGTAAATCGGTGATTTGAACTCATTAAGTACTCTTACCGGTAAACATCCATCTGGTTTGTGCCAGGGTTTTTCCTACTAACTATTCGTCCTTGATTTGTTTGGTGCCTCGACAACGCACAATATGTTTGTCTCCTCCACGATCACTCGCTTACTAACGTATTTGTTTTAACCAAAATTTAGTGGTACATCCATGTTATGGTAATTCATAATCCTGTTTTGCATGTTGATCTTGATGCCTTGCTCGCTTAAGAAGCCCATACCAATTATGATTTCGTCAACAATATCTGCCACTATAAAATTGTTTAGAACATCCAAGTTCCTAATTATGATTAGACAAGTTACTTCCCCTGGGACATGGGCGTCCTCACCAGTGGCCGTACTTAACTATGCTCCATACAATGGGTGAGACCATTGACTAAATCATACAGAATTATGGAATAAGACGCGCCCGCATCCACTGTCAGTAAATGCTATTTTCTATCCACATATGCCACAACAGTTACATTACCAGTTTCCTTCCGATTTGTGAGGCAGAGATTATGGGGCATTCAGTTGCGTTAGCCAGTCCACGCCCCTTTCGGCTGGCTCTATTTAGTTTAACGATTGCCCTGGTTGTGAGATTTTGCTCATCTCCTTCAGCTTTGCGTTTTCGTTCACCTGAATGTTTCGGTTACTGGAGCCAGTGCCGCAATAACGTGGTACGTGACCTGATTTTCCGCAATTGAAACATTTGATGGCACCATCACTTTTCTTCTGTACTCCGTTAAACGCTTCCAAAATTTTGTCTACCCAAGCCGGAGTTTCCACTTCTACGCGATGAGCCTTGTATGCAGGTTTACTCAAAAACGAGGCTGTTTCTTGCGTCAGAGCATGTGATACCGTCTCGGCAAATGATCTCTTTGGATTTGCATATGTAGCTCGCTTCGTCTCCACCTCACCTACTGCATTTATGTAAAATTGCATCTTTACCCTCTCCGTATACTCTACAGGTGCGTCTGCATTTGCTAGATGGGCCAACCTCTCGATGTCCGATGCAAATTCTTGCAAGGACTCATTAGGTTTCTGGAAGCGAATCTGTAGTTCTATTCTGTATATCTGTTTTCGATGCTCGCTACCATAGCGTTTCTCAACTGCTCCCATCAATGCCTCATAATTGTTTCGTTCGCCTTCAGGAATAGTCTGTAAGATTTCGGCTGCAGGTCCCTTCAATGCCACGAACAATGGAGCAACTTTGTCTTCAGTGCCCCAATTATTCATCGCAGACGCCTTCTCAAATTTCAGCTTAAATACCTGGAATAGAACAGAACCATCAAAGGAAGGTGATTTTACCGTGGGAGTATTCGCTGAAGCAGATGAACGATTTAGTTGCAATTCCTGGATAGGAATTCTCAGTGCATCTAGCTCAGCATCGATTTTATCCTGCAGCTTTGCAATTTGCGCATCTTGAACTTTTAGTCTAGATGACACCCTAGCCTCCTGTGCTTCCAACTACGAAGAAATATATGTCTTTGGGTCTTCCATTTGAGATCTCATGTATGCTTTCTGTTCGTCTAGTGTAGATATGATACGGGTGTCCCGTTCTTCCAACTAAGATGCCATGTGTACCTTCTGTTCTTCCAGCTGAGATGCCATGTGTGTTTTTTGTTCATCCATTTTAGTCGATATCTGAGTCAATACAGCCAATATCATGTTTGTGTCCACACTTGCCACTAGATTCGGAGGTTTCTTTTCTCTTTCATTTTCGTCGATGCCTCCTCCACAAGATGGAAAACATAATCATCAGCGTTGATTCCTTCCGCTTCCATAGCCTCCCGTAATCAGGATTGTGCCTCAGATTTATTGCCTGTAGTGTTTAGTCAGCGTTATTCCAACTCAGTTTTGAGCTGCTGAATTTTTAATTCTTTCAACTTAGCCATGTCCTTGTTATCCTTGCAACCACTGGTATTTATTAAACAATACCTCTTCTGTAGCACGATTCTGTAACTTTTAACCACGCGCCGAGCGTTAAGCTTATCGGCAAATTTTGGCATTTGTTCTTAACGAAAATGCGATTCTGTAACTCTCCTTTAACGCCGCTAAACAGCTGACTCTTGATGGTGATAAAATATGGCAATATTTCTCTTTTCGCCGTATTTTGCACTAAATTACATGATAAAAATTCAAAACTAATTTTTTTACTTTTTCCAAACGGTAAAACCCTTGCAAATATATTAACGCTATTGTTAACACCTCGAAAATAATTCGCGACAGCTAACCACACTTTTCGTGTGATTAAAAGTTAGTGAATAGGGAAAAGCCTTAAAAATGGTGCTAAGCGAAGTTGACGCTAATACCTGGCGTTAAAATAGTTACAGAATCGGGCTACTGACACCAATTGTGACGAATACGATGATTTCTTGATTATTAACCCTGAGTTCGATCACTATAAAGTCAAATAAACACACGCACAATTACTGTAAAAAAAATAGCTAATTTTATTTACTGGTATAAACGCAATACAAATTTAAGAGTTTGGTAGCTTCACAGTAGTTTACTGTTCAACGCTTGAAAATAAACTGATCAACCAACGAAGATGAAGAGAGATGGCGCGAGTGTTTGCGAATACAAGGCAAAGCGGAGATGTCAATAAATAACACCGACCCTTCGAGAACACGAAGAGCGAACAACCAAAAAGTTCCGGGTGCATAGGTAAGCACCCTGTTGGACTATATAAGGCGGTGACCAAGCAAGGCAGGTTGATCAGTTTGTATTCAAGTATTGTACAGTGAACTACTGTGGAGTAACCAAACTCGGGAATTTCTATTGCGTTTATTACTAGTAAATAAAACTAGCTATGAGTTACAATATCTGTGCGTGTGTTTAGTTGACTTTATAGTGATCGAACCCAGGACTGATAATCAAGGAATCATCGAATTCGTCACAATTGGTGTGAGAAGCGGTATTGTTGAATAAATACCAGTGAATTTAAGGATAACAAGGACATGGCGAAGCTGAATGAATTAAAGATTCAGCAACTCAAAAATGAGTTGGAACAACGGGGACTGAACACTACAGGCAATAAATCAGAGTTACAGTCACGATTTGCGAGAGGCTATGGAAGCAGAAGGAATCGACGTCGATGATCATGTTTCTCATCTTATGGAGGAGGCCCCAACAAAAATGGAAGAAAAAAAGGAGTCTCCGAATCCAGTAGCAACCGTCGACACAAACATGATATTGGCTGTATTGACTCAGATGTGATCTAGCATTTCATCACAGTTGGAAGAACAAAAGACACACATGGCATCTCAGCTGGAAGAACAAAAGACACACATGGCGAGAATTGCATTGCAGCTGGAGGCACAGGAAGAACAAATGGCATCACAGCTAAGAATGCAAGACGCAAAAATTACTGAAGTGCAGGAGGTATTCAGAGAACGGCAAGACAAAATTGAGGCCGAAGTAGATGCATTGAGAGGTCGCATCCAGGAGTTGCAGCTAAATCGTCCAACTGCTTCAACGAGTATTCCCAAGGTAACAACCCCATCTTTTGACGGTTCTGTTCCTTTCCAGGTATTCAAGCTACAGTTTGAGAAGACGGCAGCTGTAAATAATTGGGGCACGGAAGACAAAGTTGCTGCACTATTCGTGGCATTGAAAGGGCCTGCAGCTGAAATCTTGCAGACTATTCCTGACGGCGAACGGAATAATTATGAGGCATTGATGAGAGCGGTTGAGAGACGCTATGACAGCGAGCATCGAAAACAGATATACCAAATAGAGCTACAGAATCGCTTTCAGAAGGCTAATGAGACATTGCAGGAATTTGCATCGGATATCGAGAGGTTGGCCCATCTAGCAAACGCAGACGCACCTGTAGAATACACAGAAAGGGTAAAAATCCAAAGCTTTATAAATGGAATACGTGATGTGGAGACGAAACGAGCCACATATGCAAATCCCAAGAGATCATTTGCTGAGACGGTATCACATGCTCTAACACAGGAAACAGCCTCACTATTAAGTAAGCCGGCGAACAAAGCTCACCGCGTGGAGGTAGAACGGCCAGACTGGGTAGACACAATTCTGGAAGCGTTGAACGGAGTACAGAAAAAAAGTGATGGTGCCATTAAATGCTTTAAGTGCGGGAAACCAGGTCACATAGCACGTTATTGCGGCACTGGCTCCAGTAACCCCAGAAATTCAGGTGGACGTAAACGCAAAGCTGGGGAAGATGAGCAAGATGAATGCCCCATAATCCCTGTGTCACAACTCGAACGGAAAGCGAGTAATGTTACTGTTGAAGGCTACGTGGACGGGAAAGAGCGCTTGCTGACTGTGGATACTGGTGCATCACATTCCATCATTCGGAGTGACTTGGTCAGCGGGAAGGTGACACGACTGCAGAAAGCTAAGTTGAGGACAGTAACTGGTGATAGCAAGCCAGTCCTTGGAAAGGTGACATGCAAGGTTGTAGTTGGAAATGTGGCTACGTATCACAACTTCTTGGTAGCGAATATTGTCGACGAAGTCATCATTGGCGTCGATTTCTTGGCTGAGAGAGACATTCACATCAACGTAAGGAACACGGTTATGAACTACAACGGCCAAGAAGTTCCTCTAGTCTTTGGACACAATAGTGGCTATACCACCAAGGGAGTGATCTTGAAGATGAAGCAACAGGACCCTCGTAAAGCAGAGGAAGGTCCTCGACCAAAGCTTTCACGGACAAGCACCTCGTGAAGAAGATTCGGCAAGACCAGGAGGAAGATCCAGATTTGCCACGTGTGTTGAAAGGAATAAAGGAAAACAAACAGCCAAGAAGAGGAGAGATGATTAGAGAGAGTCGCATCGCAAAAGCATACTGGACACAATGGAGTAATTTGAAGCTAATATCTGGTTGTTTGCATCGGATATGGGAAAGTGAAGATGGCCGGAATCATCGAGCACTTATTGTTGTTCCCAAGGCAAGAATTCCAGATGTTATCAAAGCATCGCATAGTTGCCCAGATGGAAGGCACATGGGAATAAAGAAAACGCTGTAAGACGTAAAGCGGCGGTTCTATTGGATCGGTTGCAAACAAACTGTGAGGAAATGGATTACTAAGTGTGCAGAGTGTGCTGAGGATAAAAGACGAACATCTGGTGGTCATCTTCCGAGGAAGCAACGCAACTTAGTGGATAATGTGAAACAGTGCAATGGGCATGAGAGAACGGAACGGAATCCTGAAGAAACGAGTTGCAGGAATGTTTGCCGGGTACAACTGGGAACGAAAGTGAAGCCACAAATCCATTCGGGATTAAGATCGGACAAAATGGTTGGAATATGTGACACTGCAATGCATTGTAGGAATCTCTGCAGGAGAGGATTGATGTCGGAGTTTCAATCACTGGAGGAAATGAGGTTTGGTAAAGCAGTGCCAACCATTGAGCGTCTAGCAGCGTTTGGTTTGGGAAATGTGTCTGATCGAGACGATCAGACTTAGGTGGAGGGCAGTGTGGCGATTATTCTCAAGCATGTACCATTCCTAACTCAATAACACTCCCACCACTAGTTAAACACAGCAGAGATAACGATGGCTACGCTTATGCATGCAAGCGTGTAACTAGGAAGAGGAAGAGAGATGGCGCGAGTGTTTGCGAATACGGTGCAAAGAGGAGATGCCAATAAATAACACCGACCCTTCCAGAACACGAAATGCGAACAACCAAGAAAGTTCTCGGTGCATAGGTAAGCACCCTGTTGGACTATATAAGGCGGTGACCAAGCAAGGCAGGTTGATCAGTTTGTATTCAAGTATTGTACAGTGAACTACTGTCGAGTAACCAAACTCGGGAATTTGTATTGCGTTTATTACTAGTAAATAAAACTAGCTATGAGTTACAATATCTGTGCGTGTGTTTATTTGACTTTATAGTGATCGAACCCAGGATTGATAATCAAGGAATCATCGAATTCGTCATATGATAAAAAATCGAATTCGTCATATGATAAAAAACTTACGACACGTATTAGCAACCTGTAGAAATACAATTGAAAATTATACCCCGACAAATGTATATTTTTCAGTCAGGAGGTTACTTATATTGGACATAAATGTACAAGCAAAGGAATTTTCCCAAACTGAAGTAATTTCGAAATACTTCAAAGTTATCCAACTCTTTTGAATTCGAATCGCTATTTTCTTCGAAGATTGCAGGGTTGATTTCAGCATTTCTAATGCTTATGCATAAATAAAGTTGCATTTAGGTGCCAAAATTTGTATGGTAAATGCGAAAATAAGTGGTGCTTTTTGGGCTAAATGCTAAAATACGAGTTAAATGCAATATGTAGGCTCAGCATGAACTGCACATAAGGGCAATTCTTTACCACGCTTATGAAAGAATCCGGCAATTTAGATCTTGTGATAATACAGGTACAATACACAAAACTTCCACACCTTACCATCATCAAATGTTGGAACGCTTCCATAGAATATTCAATGAATATTTTAGATCATACATATCCATTGACAATAACGATTGGGATGAGTACCTCAAATATTTTTCGTATAGTCATGATTCAACACCATTCACAGTTTATTGTTATTTTCCGTTTGATTTGGTTTTTGGAAAATCAGCATTGACTTACTAATTTTTACAGGAAGATAAGAGTAGCCCATTGTACAATTAAATAAAATATAGATTACAAATAGCACAGCAAAGAGCTAATACCACTACTAGAGTACAATAGTATAATGAAATATTATTATGATAAAAATATACAGTATAAGGAGAGCAATGGGGGTTATTTGGTGTTAGTCAAAGATGAAGGAGGTCATAAATTAGATAATAAACATAAAGGGTCCTATAAGGTAGAAAATATGGATAACAATAATAACTATACCTTGAGCAGTAAAAATAAGAAAATAATAGTGCGTAAAAATATACTTAAATTAATAAAATAAGAACACTTTAATTTTTAGTAAATAAATACCAATAAGTCTAAGTTCGTTATTGTGGACAAAAGAGTTTAAGTATATCACAATAATTTAAAGAAATGGAATTCTCATACATTGAACTCACATATACATAAGCATTCTTTTTAGGAAAGGAGGTGTAGTATATCAGAAATATAACATGCACCAAAGAACGTATAACCGTATACGTATAAGAAGATCCAACTGCGAATGCAAGTGGACGCTGTCAAAACGATGGTAGGTAACTCACCAATGTACCCGTGTGTAAAATGCTTGCATTCACTAGTTTCAATTGTATATTTATGCAAAAAATTTTTATTTGGTAATATATCTACATAAATATATTTGTATATGCGTCGAAAATGCATTAAACTTATTTGGCGACTCCGTTTAAAAAAACTTTTTCAAACAACTTTTGATGTTACCTTGCCCGGTACTCGAACCGAGGACCTTCAGTTTGGCAACGCCACGGGGGTCACCCTAAGCACTGCCTTAGCGAGTAAGTAATAGGTGAGACCTATTTAGTTTCGTTGCGGGCCGTCCTGTCCATTGGACTTTTGGGGCCCAGCACAGTTCCTCGTGTATCAGATGGGGTGTCAAAACGGCGGATATGCATTTATTGGAGCCATAAAAGACTCGAAACTCTTACAATGCTGATTCCGAAATTTTTTAAAACTAGGTAGCTAAAGTAAAGAGTTACACATTCCTTTCTCAACTATAGCTTATTACTATGCTTTATTAAGCATTGGACGCAGATCAAAAGAAAAGAAAAAATTTCATATAAAAAAACGCTCAAGAAACACTCAGGAAAATGTCTTGTATTAAATTTTCTGGAGGAGTAGCCGGTTACCAAGAAATTTAATACCAAACTTTACTACTATTTTTTTGTGAAATTTGAGTACTGCAACACAGGTTTCTGCGAGAAATATATCAACTGCTATATATTTCTTGAAGGAAAAAAGTAAACAAGACGAGAAAAGTAAGTAAATGCTTGGGTTTGTTAATATTTATTCAAAAAATAATTAATTTGTTATTCCAGCAATGGATGTAACAAAAGCTGCGCCATCGAAACTGCATCGTGAATTTCACGGAGGAGGAGAAACGCGAATTCATAAGAGAAGGAGACAACTGCGAAAACACTTCCAAAAATGCCGGGAGAGGTATCAAAAGACGGGAGTTGACCTAAGTATCATTAATGCGAAAAAAAAATTATGCAAAATCATGCCTTACTTCCGGAAAAAGGTTCGTTCGGAGGAGACAACTGCGAAAACACTTCCAAAAATGCCGGGAGAGGTATCAAAAGACGGGATTTGACCTAAGTATCATTAATGCGAAAAAAAAAGTATGCAAAATCATGCCTTACTTCCGGAAAAAGGTTCGTTCGCACAAAATCTGTGGTAATCTCTTTGCCACCATTACCAAGTGCCATTACCATTGGTCGGTATTCGTCAGGAGTTTTAGTACCGGATTTGGCAAGCTCTTGTTGCATGGATGACATTTTATTAACATAATCTTCCATGGATGTGCAGTCGCATTAAATATTTAAATATTTGAATAAATCCGTGCGACGTAGAATTTCATTGTCTTCGAACGCAGTTTCAAGGGCATCCCATGCTGCTTTTGCTGTCGAAAAGTTTTGCCGTACATCGGAACGGCCGTCGCAGCGGTAATGGAGATGGTCTCGCATTCTTAAAACACCACACTGCACAATATAATCTATTTGTTCCCGACATCGACCCAAGGGCCGGTACCCTAGAATTCCAAGGTATAGTGGTCCGGTCAGGCAGTGTCAATCTGCAAATTTTTAGCATCTACATACGAACTGTAAGGTGTTACCCGACGGACTGTCACCCGTACATAAAGAGGTGATAATCATTTAATCCTGGGCGACTTCAACGCACACCACTATCTCTGGCACTCCAATCTGCCAGTAGTCAGCAGAGGGCATGCACTTGCGGAGCAAATAGATGCATCGGCATTCTGTACAGTGAACGGAGAAGCATCCACCAGAGTGGCAAGCAACTGCCACAGCACGTCTGACAATTCAATCGTGAGCGCAGGACTCAGAAACTGCGTCAACTGGCGACAGATCCTGACATTATCATCTGACCACTTGCCAAATATACCCACAATCGAGTGACAGACAGACTTCATAAGCTCAGGACGGTGTACCTTCGTCAACTTTAGAAAAGCGGACTAGGACCGTTGTACCGACTGTACAGAGCGCTCCTTCGGCGCCGTACCCACACCGGTAGACTTACGCCAAGGTGACCGAGAATTTCGCAAGGTCATCGATTCAGCCTCCGGCAGCTTCATTCCAGCAGGAAGAATCCATAAATTCGACCGAATTTCCCTGCGGCAACAGCGACTCTGGCAAGAGAACGTCACCATGTTAGACTCCTCAATCCCGCTGACCCTAGAATTAAGGATCTCTACGCGGAAATCCGACGGACGGTCAATGACTACAGGTTGACCCGGCAGAGTCGGCAAATTATGGTCAAAAGTCAAGGCCCTATCAAACTCGACCATATACAATGACAAGGTCGCCATTTCATTTGATCACAGCGTCCAATCGGACCCCAGGCGATGCGCAATCTCTTTCTGCCGACAGTTTATAATCCTGACAGGGCCAAGAGACGAGCCATCCGTCGGTATTGCTATGAAGATGCTGAAACACCTATGCCACGAGGGACAGAGTTATTTGTCAGCTCTGTTTAACCTCTCGCTTACCACTTTCGTCATTGCAGAGAAGTGATTGTGGTCCCCCTACTAAAACCAGGAAAGCCGGACAACCAAGGATAATCATATCATCCGACATCTCTCCTGTCGCCGGTTGCGAAGTTATTGGAGACCATTCTGTTCCTGTATTACACTGCAAACATACGCTTGGCCGAACTCCAACGTAAACTATAGCTTGACTCAACATCCTCCAAACCATAGGACGGTGTTCGTGGCACTTGACCTTTCTAAAGATTTCGACACGGTCGGCAGGCGTCAGTGAAACTAAGGAACAAGAAATCTAGAACACGAAAAATCTAACAAGGGAGGCGGCAGGGTGATGTCCTATCCCGCTATTGTTTAAATTCTATATTTCGAGGCTTCGTCCCCCCAGAGGGAGTCTCCATTCTATCCTATGCTGACGACTGCACTATTATGGTCTCGGGTACGGGCCTCTCCATTGACGAACTCTGTGAGAGGGTTAACTGTTACCATCGAGACCTTTCCAGCTTCTTCACCGAGCGGGAATCTGACCCTGTCTCCGACTAAATAGACAGCGACTCTTTTTACGACATGGAATGCGTAGATGGGAGAAGAGTTAAAAGTCCACATGGATAGAGTACGTCTACCCACTGTCAACCACCCTAAAACCCTGAGTGTGATGTTCGAAAACAGCCACACCTTTGCTAGTCATGCCACCTCAATAGCCCCAAAGGTAAAGAGCCGCAAAGATCTTCAGCCGGTAGGCAGTACTTGGGGAAGAGATAAAGAAACGTTGCTCGCTACATATAAGGCTATTGGCCGACCGGTTATCGATTACGTTGCTCCCATATGGTCACCCAACCTCGTTCCTGCTTATGTGGTCCGAGTCTTACCTCCACCAAGAGGGGAGCATGCGGAACTGTTGAGCAGACAGTTTTTACTGAACTGGTACAAACAGGTTTGCCAGTATTGGCAGCTTGTCGCCAATTTTACAAACTTTGGCTACCAAATTATGAAAATTGGCGCTGGAGTCAATATCGTGTGGTCGATATTTGAGTAAAAAATATCTTTATCGCTACTAGGGATAGTGCATGTTCATGATAAAGCATGCCAAAACAAGTTTTATTGTTTTGATGCGGTTTACCATTTGGGTATTATGTTATGCTTTGTTACTTAAATAATATGCTTGTTTATGGGTTCTATAATATTATCTTTGTCAGTATGTTATCATACAAGGTTAAAGGTTGTTTGTCGGTATAGACAATGATTATGTATATTTAGTGTTTATTTCCAATTATTACCTTTATTTAGTTTTATTTGGTTACAATTAAATTTCAACTTTTACTTCGGCACGTGTGTCCTTGCCGGTTATCCAAAAAGAAGGAAAGAAGGAATTCACATTTGCAAATATAAAATTATAGAAAAACAATGTAAAGAGTAGTGAGCGAACAATGCAATAAGAAAATGTCAAAAATGTGTGTTGTTAAACGCCAATAAAATTATTTCAGCTTTTCGTGTTGGAGAACGCATACATTTTAGTTACAAAAAGTTTAACAAGGTAGAATTAAATTATGTGGGTACGCCACATTACTCCCTCCCTAGGAGCCAGGCCCAGTTGCGACGAAACCGGGCTTGAGCCTGTCGATGGTGATTTTTACAGACTTTCCGGCTATTTTCACAGTGTAGTACTTCGGCAACCGATTTACGACTTCTCAGGGGCCTTTATATGGCGACGACAGCGATGGTCGAATGGAGTCATCTCTGACGAAGACTTGCTCGCATGTTTGGAGAGACCGATGTATAAAAACTTTTGGTGTTGAATTCCAAGCAGTGTCTACCGGTTTAATATCCTGCATAACTCGACGGAGTGTAGCGAGCATCTCGTGTTCGCTGCTTGTTGGTTTGGTGTCTACCCAGAACTCTGAAGGTAGTCGCAGCGGGACCCCGTATACTAGCTCGGCCGGGCAAGCATTCGAGTCATAGTTGTAAGTTGCCCGTAAGCCTAATAAAATCAACGGCAAATACGCCGTCCAATTTTCGTGTTGGTGGCATAGAATGGCTGATTTGAGTGTACGATGCCACCTTTCTACCATACCATTTGCTTGGGGGTGGTAAGATGTTGTGCGGAGTTGATTCACACCCAAGCGTTTCAGAAGTTCTTGGAAGAGCGCGCTTTCGAACTGGCTGCCTCGATCAGACGTTATGTTAACAGGTACACCAAAGCGAGAAATCCATACGAAGGAGCAAGGCTTTTCCTACTGTCGGTGCTGTCATTTATCTTGCATAGGTATGGCTTCTGGCCATCTCGTGAATCTATCAATGACTGTGAGGCAATAACGGTTCCCTCACATAACGGGAAAGGCCCGACGATGTCTATGTGGATGTGGGCAAAACGCTGTTGTGGCATTTGAATTCTTTGAAGGGCTGTTCTGTTATGGCGAACAATTTTCGATAGTTGACAGCGAATACAATTGCGTGCGAACTCCCTACTCTCACGCTGGATGGATGGCCAAACGAATCGTTCTGTCATGAGGCGTGCCGTAGCTCTTGAACCTGGGTGTGACAAATTGTGGATGGAATGTAAAACGCCTGATCTGAACTTCTTACTGATGAATGGTCGCAGCTTGTCGGTCGACGAATCGCAATATATTTTTTGCGTACTAAACGGAATAGCGAATTGCGTTAACTTTAGTGAATGAGGTGTCGCACCTGACAGCATCGAAAGAAGTTGCTCGTCTGTCGCTTGATCCGCAGACAATTGGTCGTAATCGATGGGCTTATGATCAATTGCATTTATACGTGACATCAGATCGGCAGCTGCGTTGTTTTCTCCCTTAACGTGACGAATGTCGGTAGTGATTTGTGATATAAAATCAAGCTGCCTGACTTGACGATCGGATGCTTTGTCCGGGCGCTGCTGAAATGCGTACACCAACGGTTTATGGTCTGTATAAATATGACATTCCCTGCCGTCAACCATGTAACGAAAATTACGCAAAGCCAGATACACAGCTGTTAACTCGCGGTCGTACGTGCTGTACCGCATCTCAGGCTTTGAACATTTTTTTGAGAAAAAGCTGAGCGGTTGTACGTGACCGTTTACGATTTGGTTTAATACCGCTGCTGCTGCGAAATTGGAAGCGTCCACCCATAACGATAAAGTTGCATTTGGTGCAGGGTGAGCAAGCATTGCACAATTTGCCAGTTGCTTCTTGCAGGCTTCGAATTTGCGAGAAGCTTCGTGGGACCATGTTAAAAGTGTAGAATTGTTACGTTTGTTTGCACCTATCCTGGCAAAAAGGGGACCTTGAATTTCCATTGCATGTGGAAGAAAACGCCGGTAGAAGTTTAACATGGCAAGAAAACGTTTTAAATCCTTAGCTATGGTTGGACGTTTGAAGTTCAAAAGAGCCTCTACACGACTTTTAAGTGGACGTATACCATCCTTAGAAATAGAGTGCCCCAAAAATTCAAGTGTCGAAACGCCAAGCTCCGATTTTGCTACGTTGATTGTGAGGTTATGCTCGCGTAGTCGCGTAAATACTACTTTCAGATGAGCACGGTGTTCGTCTATTGACTTCGAAGCAACGCAAACATCATCCAGGTACGTGAAAACAAAGTCGAGGCCACGAAAAACATCATTTATTATGCGCTGAAATGTTTGGGTTGCATTTGGCAAACCAAATGTCATTTTGGTAAATTCATATAGGCCAAATGGCGTGGTAATGGCCGTTTTGCAGATATCATCAGCACCTTATGGAAGGCTTTCTGTAGGTTTATTTTCGAAAAAATTGTATTACCTGTTAATACATTTGCGAAGTCTTGCAAAAATGGGAGCGGATAGCGGCACCGCGATAATAAGCGATCAACAATTTCAACTCGGTAGTATTGACTCCAGCTGTCTTCGTATTTGACGGTATGACTGACACGTCAGCGCCAGTGTCAATAAGAAAATTAATTTTTGACAAGGGGTCAAAGATACGAAGCCGGTAGTTTTTGGCGATTTCAGGTTGTTTGCATGGTTGACGGCACTTTGTTGCTTTGTCTGAAAATTTTCGGTGGTACCAACAAAAGCTTTGTGAAGATGCATGTTGATCGTTAAGTCTTACTTTCTTTGATCTAGAGGGCGATCGTGAACGAAGGAGACGATCCTTTAAACTCAAATGTTTCTCTACACTTCGAGTTAATTCGGCTATCTCACTTTTGAGGTTAGAAATGTCAGTTTGCGCGGATACAACATCCACGTGACCACTTTGCCAACCGATAGACTCTACTATGGAGTCAGCGATTTTAGCCTTTTCGTCGAGGGGTACTTTTGCAGTAATTACGGCTGCTTGAACGTATGGCGGAAGACGGGTTATCCACAAGTCATGCAACAAGCTGTCGTTTAGAGTGGTTCCTGCAACACGCTTCATCTCACTAAACAGTTCACTAGGCTTGCGATCACCGAGTGGCATATCTTTTAGCACCTTTTGCAAGCGACGTTGCTGACTGTCAGCAAAGTGATCAATAACTTTTTGTTTTATGTACTTATATTTTTCAATTGCTGGCGCTGCGTCGATTGTTGGTTTGAGCTCAGAAGTTTATTAGGTGCCAGGCTTGCTAACACGATTCGAAATTTTCTGGTATCAGAGTATACGAGTGAAGCTTGAAACCAGAACTCAAGTGCGTAGAAGTAGGCCTCTATATTGTCTTCTCTCATTTGCGGCAAAGGAATACGGGGTACTGTAGAGTACTGTGGTGCAGTGCCGAAATTTTCATTAGGAAGACCACTCCCACCGCTATTACCAACTGCTGTACTATCGTCCAAGTTCATTGCGAGGGAAGTGTGCTCGATGCACAATCTCTTACCTACTTAAATGTCAGCTATTGAAACTATTGTGTCCAAAGTGAGGTTACGTTGGATATCGCCACTAAGTCCTTCGTAGGTATTAGAATTCAAGCTATGATGCTCGTATTACGGCTCAGAAATGTTAACTTTCCAAACGTTCGGGGTCACCACTTTAGTGTTTATTTCCAATTATTACCTTTATTTAGTTTTATTTGGTTACAATTAAATATCAACTTTTATTTCGGCACGTGTGTCCTTGCCGGTTATCCAAAAAGAAAGAAAGAAGGAATTCCCATTTGCAAATATAAAATTATAGAAAAACAATGTAAAGAGTAGTGAGCGAACAATGCAATAAGAAAATGTCAAAAATGTGTGTTGTTAAACGCCAATAAAATTATTTCAGCTTTCCGTGTTGGAGAACGCATACATTTTAGTTACAAAAAGTTTAACAAGGTGGAATTAAATTATGTGGGTACGCCACATATATATGTATGTATGCAGTGTATATATATATGTGGTGTATAAATTTATATACATACTTATGCACCGTTGTACTAACGTCGTTAACTTTGGCGACTATCGAAATATTCTGAAGCTTGAGTAAATTTGATGTATAATTTTAACTCTGTTTTCATCCTTTATCTACACCTTGCCAATGCATCTTACGAGAAAATGAAGTAGAAAACAAACGAGAGTTTGAAGCAGGTACAGAGGATCATTAGGAATTTATATTTTTCCATTATCAACTTATGTTTTCTCAATATAGACTTACCTTTCTCATTACAAGCTGGTATTTTCTCAATATGAACTTATATTTCTCATTATCAACTTGGGTTTTCTCAATATGAAGTTGCATTTCTCATTATCTACCTGTATTTTCTCAATATGAAGTTATATGTCTTATTAGCAACTTGCGTTTTCTCAATATTACTACATATTATAAAACAAAGTCACTTTTTCTGTCCCTATGTCCCCTTAAATGCTTAAATCTTGAAAAATGAGCAACGGATTTTGCTGCGGGTTTTTTTTAATAGATAGACTGGTTGAAGAGGAAGGTTTATGT
Source organism: Merzomyia westermanni (assembly GCA_949987695.1). Classification (NCBI taxonomy): domain Eukaryota; kingdom Metazoa; phylum Arthropoda; class Insecta; order Diptera; family Tephritidae; genus Merzomyia; species Merzomyia westermanni. The sequence continues at coordinate 111,568,503 of OX465290.1, read as the reverse complement.
CATTATAATGTGAGGAAATAAAAAAGGAGGGCGTTGCAATCGGACAAAATGTAGTAACAAAACATAAATTTTTTGTTTTGCACAGCCATAAATCATAAAAGAATTAACCGATTAAAATGAAACTTACTTGAAGTTCAACTTTGAAATATTTACTTTCGTTCTGCATCAAAAAAAATAGTTGATTCATATCTTATTTAACCCAAATTGTTTAAACAAAAGCAGCACTTTTTCCAAAAAAGCTGTTTGTGTGTTTGTTCGCTGTCAACCGAATGAAACATTAGAAGTTATGCGGGAATCTCACCCCACCTCATTTATGTTGAATTAGATCGTATGGTGAAAGAACTCGGTACGCATGTATGTAAGTACATATGTACGAATCTCTCTCATAATTAAATTTCGCACGTATTTTCAATTCATATCCATTCCATGTAATTATATGTACATGTACCGTGCGAAGCCGGGGCGGGTTGCTAGTAAACTTATATATCTCGTCATCAAGTTATTTTTTTTCGTATCATGACTATGAATGAGCTCAAGGCCACTAATAATTTTTCTATAGCGAAAATGGATCTATAAGAAAAGCTATGGCGGTTGTCTCTAAAAAAAGATTCCTTTTCTATTCAATTAAAAAATTTTAATAATTAAATAAATTATTAAAAAATAAAAAACAATGAAATTATTAGTGGCCTTATTTTTTCTCAATATAAAATTACATTTCTCATTATCAACTTATGTTTTCTCAATATGAAGTTACATTTCTTATTATTAACTTGTGTTTTCTCAATATAAACTTGAAAAGTTATAGTAACAAGGACTTCACTTGTCAGTCAGCGTATAAAGCATTTCCCCTTTCACGAACTACAAAAAAAGGCCTATTGTTGCTGATAAGCGACATAAAAAGGATAACAATCGTAAGCATCATATAATCGGCTCTAATGATGAAAGCCACCGTAATGGCACAACTCAAATGGCTTCATCTATCATCGTTTGTACCAACTGTACCATCTGATGATATAACTGCTTTAGGGCGGGTTTCACAATACATTTTTAAGAAGAACTTAAGTATACTTTAAGATTTTGCGTTTTACCAACAATTTTTTAGCTGAACTTAAGTCTCCAACTTTGACGACTTAAGTTTTTCTTATCTTTATAAACAGCTGATTATATGTTGCAAAATACAATTTGGAAAATCTGGACTTTGATTGGAGTAGCGATGAAAACAGTGACTCGAAAGTGTTAAATATTATTGAATGAAGGAGATCAGAAATAATTCGTGAGCGTCCACAATATTTTGAACTATACGATGAAAAGATTTCCGCGACCGCTTTCGAGTTAACAAACTGCTTGGAATGTCCTCAGATTAATTAAAGATGATATAGAACATAAAACTGACAGGTTTGTGTTTACCTTTCTCAATAATTACTGAAGGATTATTAATTATCTTATTGTTTTTAGGAATTTTGCTTTGTGTTCAGAGAAAATGATTTTATTGACACTATGACTTTATACAACAGGAGGAATGCTGCAAACTGCTGGCGACTTGTTTGGGGTCTCCAGGGCAACTGCGTCAAGGGCAATAGCATTAACTTCACACCACTTGGCACTTCTTGGAAAAAATTTCATAAAATATCCGAAAGAAGCGGATATGAAAGAGTGTCAAAAGAATTTTTTTAAATTGGCTAAATTTCCCAGAGTATTTGCAGTTATTGATTGCACACACATACAGATTTTATATCCTGGTAAATTTGAATGTAAAAAATATTTTAAGAGTTGATAGGATTTATATGAAATACTTTTTTTAGGCGACGCAGATACGGAACTCTTCCGGTATAGGAAACGATTTTTTCCATTAACGGTCAAACGCTTTTCGACAGTCAGCTTCGCATACAAGATATTGTTGCTCGATGGCCGGGTTCAACGCATGATTCAATGGTATTTCGAAACTCAAGAATTCAGTTTCGCCTAGAATCTGGCGAGTTTGAAAACGGACTTGGTGTCGCCGACAGCGGGTACCAAAATACGAATAGGGTTATCACTCTACTCTCGCAGGTTGAAACTGGTGGAAACTTATTTAATGAATCCTAAATTCGCACACAAAACTGCGTAGAGCGCTCATATGGAGTCTGGAAGTGCCGGTTTCATGTACTATCAGTTGGATTACGCATGGACATAAAAAAGGTGGAGAGCATTATTGTAGCAACTGATGCGTTGCATAATATTTGCTGTGACACTCGAGATGTGGTAGCTCCGCAACTTGGGGAGTGCGGTTAATAATGTACTTTCTGTACCTCACAATCGTTCTAGAGATGATCAAAGTTCCAGCAGCTCCACAAGAACGTCTTTTAAAAATAACAACTTTGCGAATATGTAAAAAGTTAATTGTTTGCCCACCACAATAAAAGACGTATTTAATTTTTTTAGTTAATTTAATTCATAGTTCAGTTCAAGAAATTACAATCTTACTCAGCTAAAAATATACTTTTCAAATAAAATTACTTTTTGAAAAGTCTTCAGGTACTTTCCTCGTCATAACAAATTTGTATTGATTTTCCCTAAAAACTTATATTTTTATGATTAGCTACAAGAGTGACAAGCAAATCAATTTCACTTGGGGCAAAATTACATCTTTTTTTTCACTCATTTCAACACAGTATATTATTTACTAATCTTTTAACTTGCAATACAATTTTACGATATTATGTTTTTTGTACAAGGACTGCTGTCAAAATATGTAAACAAAACATTTCGTTGCAGTGTTACCGTATTTCACCATTAAATATTTTCCAAACTTAAGTATGCATTGTAAAACGTAAACTTGAGTAAAAACTTCAGTTATGCTTGGCTAAGATTTTTCCTAGCTAAAACTTAAGTTAAACTTAAGTACAGATTGTGAAACCGGGCCTTAGGGCCGTTTACTCAATGTCTGATTAACTGTTTAATCAAGACTTTATCAGAGGTTGGCCCAAAAACGGTTTACTCAATGTCTGATTATCAACGATTCGCTGATTATCTTCTGATACAAGTTATCAGGAGATGGGCCGCTGATTATGTGCTTATCAAAACAAAAAGTGACAGCTGAAAGTAAAAAATTTGATTTTGTGATAAATTGCTCTGCAATACAACATTTGTGATTTTTTTCCCAAAAACGTTCACAATGATTAACTTAATCATGATAACTTAATCAGACCTGGTTCCTTTAAAATTGTAATCAAAAGTATCTGTCACTTTTTATGAGTTCCCAATGCAACTTTTGTGAATTTTTCCCAAAAAAGTTCGCAATGACCAACTTAATCGTGATAACTTAATCAGACCTTTGTGTAAACGAAACTGTCATTCTGAGTCAACCCATGACTAGGTTATTATATCACAAAGTTTATTGCAACCAGACATTGAGTAAACGGGCCTAAGTGGCTAATCGCGCTGATATCAGTTACAATTTGGGACAAGAAAAAGTGTTTAGTAAAAAAAGGCTAGAAAAAAGCCACGAAGCTAAAACCAAAATTATGAGGCTAAATGACAAAAAAAAAGGCTAAATCTATCCTCGAAAAGGCTAACCTGGTCACACTGCTGGCTACGATGCCCATAGTAAGCGGCCCTCCAGAGAGCAAGAAGAGTTGCTTTGTTGGAGACATTAACACCCCAACATAATGTAAAGGCGCTCCGGCAATTTTCTGTCAAAAATTTCTCATACACATACAAATTGTATCAAAGAAACCTAAACTAACCGCACAGCGTAAAAACCTAACTCAATTTCCAATTTTTGTTTCGCGTGACATATCGATTTAACATTTACGCTCAGCTGGCATGTCGGTTGTGTATATGAGAGCTACTCGCGCACGCACGTTCGTTTATTTTCGTGCAACAAAAAGCGCTTTGCGGTTATATTAGGTTGGGCTGTAAACCAATGGTCGGCGTTTCATAGAACAATTGTTCATTCTCAGCTCACACAGATTGGTTACGCTCTTTCTTTGGTGATTAATTTAGTCGTTGCTGACCAAGTGGCGTAGCAACATTGCGTGTGTGTGTCGCTTGTTTGAGCGGCGAATAATTTGAGCATGTATGAACATAACATTTTTTAGAATGTAAATGCATCTTATAAAATATGGAAATAAAAAAAAAGTATGTATATTCATAGAAGTTAAACGGCTCTATGTGATTATTACATTAAAAACAATGCGACGGCATCATACACATGTGCCTGCTCGTTGCTGTCTAACAAGCAACTAGAAGACATATCAACTGGTCACCAATACTACCTCATTTAGAATTTTGCCGACCCCTACATTAAACATTCACACTATAGAGCCGTAGTTGGGGGTAAAAACATGTTATGCATTTTTGCTTTAGTTGTTACTTTGTTGTGATAGTCCTCAAAAGAAGTGTGACCAGGTTAGCCTTTTTGAGGATAGATTGAGCCTTTTTTTGTCCTTCAGCCTCATACTTATGGTTTTAGCTTCTTGGCTTTTTTCTGGCCATAGTTTACTCCAAACCTTTTCTGGTCCTAACAGCATATTTTTCATACAACTTCGAGGAATATATAAAATTAAAGTTGAATGAAGGTAGTATTGATGACGAAATACAGAAAAATGTTCGTAAAAATTGTTAACTATTTTTAATGGAGTTGCTAACCCATTTGCGACATCGGCTACCTGATAATATGAACTCTTTACAAAAGATACATTTTTTTTCAGTTGATAGTTTCTGCTGATAATTCTTTGAAAGTTACAAAGCCGGATGTATTTTCTCACTTTCAAGAAGAAAACTCTAGGTATTCTCAAAGTCAGTAGCATTGATTGAGCTGCAGTGGCGAAAGCTTATAACCGTACAGTGGACAAGGGTGACCTCTACCATTGAATTTTGGGCGGAAGTCCGAGAACAGAAAAATTCATTAAACGAACCCCTTTTTTTTAGAACTCGTCGCATTCGTATTTAGTTTTTTGGTACCTTTAGTAATGGGGAGGTTGAAAGAATTTTTCGTGCCATGAACATTTTAAAAACTAAGTTAAGGAACAGATTAAAAATTAAAATGCTTAACTCGCTGCTTAATATTAAATGTTCGTTAAAACGCTTATCCAAATGTAGCACTGATTTTTAAATTATTTATTTATTTATTTATTTAATCTTGAAAATGTAACATTTCTTACAGACTACTGAAAAACTTAGGAAAGCCATATACTATTTCAATAAATCAATCAGTAACATCTAAATCTATTTTCACAAAAGGAGAAGTCCAAAACTGAAGAATTTGGGAGCAAATTAAATTCTTTAAGAGCTCTCAAAATAGGAGCATTGGCAGCATAATTTGTTCTTGCTAACCCCACCGAAAATGTAGCTTGATTCCTTAACCAAATATGAGGAGTAACAAAAAAAATGCGTTCTAATAAGTAGGGGCAGTCCACAACCCCTTTTATCAGCTTAAAAATAAAAATAAGGGATAAGAAAATTCTCCTGCAATCCAGTGACTTAAGATTTATAAGCATACATCTAGCTTCATAATTGGGAATTGAGAGATCAAAATGAAGGGGATGTAGAGCATACCTAATAAAAACTTTTTGAACTCTCTCTAGGCGATTAATATGGCAGGCATAATACGGACGCCAAATAATGACTGCATATTCTAGTTTCGAGCGAACAAGTGAAGTAAATAGTGATTTCAAAGTGTACGGATCGCTAAAATCCGAACTGAAACGTCTAACAAAGGCCAACATAGAGTAAGACTTAGCAATGGTGCAATTTATATGCCTTTGAAATGACAACTTAGAATCAAAGACCACTCCCAGATTAGTGAATTCGGAAACAATCTGTAGTTGAGAGCAACCAATAGAATAGGAGGTAGGAATGAGAAACCGGGATTTGGAATACGATACATGGAAGTATTTTTTAGTATTTAAGGGAAGCATATTTTTCCGGCACCATACTTCGACATTTTCTAAATCCTTTTGAAGTTTAAACGAGTCAGCGGGACACGTAATCTTAGTAAAAATCTTCATATCATCAGCATACAATGTGTAAAAAATGTGTATACGCGGCGTCAACTTGAACCCGTTCGCTAAAAGCAGCAATGCAATATTCAGAAAAAACTGCCAAATTAGAGGTGGTTGATCTCCCAGACATGAAACCGTGCTGCTCTAAAGAGATAAGACGATTTATGGAGAAGAAAATTTTATTTTTTACAATACATTCAAAAAGTTTCGAGACTGTAGAAATCTTAGAGATCGGTCGGTAATTAGCAATGCCATTTTTATTGCCAGCTTTGAAAATTGGCGTAATAAAAGTGGTTTTCCATGCATCAATTACAGATGATTTCATCTCTATGATAAATACCCAAACTTTGTACGCAGACTCAAGCTCTTCTGATTTATCAAAAGAAGGAAATATTATGAAATTAATTGTTTGTAGTGATTTTTCTATAGTATGTATTTCTTTGAAAAAATTCCTAATCAAGGAAAATGTGCCTGATATGTGCTGAAACAAGAATAGTTCCTTTAAGTTATATCTATAGGTTTATATACAAATAGTTAAAACTAAAATAAAACCTTTTATATGGATTTCGTAAAAAAATTTCTGACTTTTTTTTAGCTTCTTTTTTTTCATAATTTTAGCCTTTTCTACCCTTACTTTTGCCGATTTAGCCTCGTTTTTTTCTATCACCTGGTCACACTGGACATCTCTTTGCATCGTATTCGCAAACACTCGCGCGATCTCTCTTCCTCTTGCTTGGTACATGATTGCATGCATAAGTGCAGCCATCGTTATCTCTGTTGTGTTTAACTAGTGGTGGGAGTGTTATTGAGTTAGGGATGGTTGGTTGGTTGGTTCTAGTGGCGAGTCTCCTGCGACTCCAATTAGCGCTGATGCGCCGTTTTGACACCGCAACTCGTGAATTAACCAATGAAGGATGTATTATAGAAAAACTTTGAATGTGCTTATAGAGTATAGTTGGAATCCCATCCGACTATATCCACCCTGTGGAGTTCAAATATATAAGGAGGTCCCCAGGCTTCATGTCCCTAAGCTCTGAGAGACTTTCGAAAAAGGGCCTACCAAGGTATTTAGTTCTATTCCCCCAGTGCACTGGACACTCGCACAGTAGGTGCTCCACCGTCTCTTCCGCCCCCGGGAGATTGCAACTGCGGCACGAAACGTTGTGCTCTAGCCCCATCCGCGCCGCGTGAGCCCCAATAGTCCAGTACCCTGTTATTACTGCTATCAGCCTGAAAATGTCCCTTCTATTCATCCTGAGAATGGATAGGGATCGTGCCTCGTTGTAAGATGGCCATATACTCCTAGAAACTCTGCAGGACTGCAGACGCTTCCACCTTTTATTTGCCTCGCTAAACCAGTGCTGAGAGATTCTGCCCTTGATAAGTCCCAGGGGTATGAGGACCTCCTTCGCTCCTGTGACATCAAGAGCCGATCCACCTCGGGCTAGCTCATCTGCCATCTCGTTTCCCTGTATATTTCGGTGACCCGGCACCCAAATTAAAGAAACGATATGCCGACTAGCCAGGCTCGATGTTATCGTTGCAGACCCCAGAGCCCCCAGCGCTGCTTGGCTATCAGAAAATATTGCTATCATTTTACCCCCTGTGGAGTACCCCTCCACGGATGCGTAGTGACCTCACTATCTCCAAGCTTGGCACTTATCAACCTTGACCTCAGAGCAGTTCCTAGCCAGTTTACAATAGGGTCCTCTATGCCAAGTGTAAAGAGCGAATCCTCTATCGCCTCTAATCGAACGTTATTGAAGGCTCCTTCTATGTCCAAGAAAGCCGCCAGCATGTACTGTTTTCCTTCTAATGTAGCTTCCACCTTGTGTACTACTTCGGTTGAATTACCCTTGAGATACGCGTGTTGCGCTGTTGACAACCCAGGGGTACCCAAACTTCCCCGAATATGAACATCCACTAGTCTTTCGAAGGTTTTTAAAACAAATGACGATAGGCTAATGGGTCTAAAATCCTTAGGCTTCTCATGGCCCCTCTTATTGACCTTTGGGATGAAGACCACCCGGGTTCCTCTCCAATTTAGAGGGACTTGATTTAGCCGAATCTCTCTATCTCTATGGCGCGATATACAACAGGTATATCATCATAAACCTCCTAAGAGATTTTTGCGCCAAGCTTCTCTTCCAATTTGTGGTGTGCCGATTTGAATTTTCCCTACAAATTGGTGGGACCTACATTTTTTTGCCGACTCCGAACGGCATCTACAAAGGAGACGAATTTTTGCTGAGAAGCCTGTCATGGCAGAAATACACTCGGAGAGTTTGCCAAACCACTGCCGAGGGGCGACCCCGTTTTGAAAAACTTTTTTCAAATCACTTTTGATGTTACCTGTACCAGGGCTCGAACCATGGACCTTCGGTGTGGTAGGCCGGCAACACTACCTTCACACCACGGCGGCCGCCAACAAGCCCTGAAAATAAGTTCCAACCAGGGTATCACCACCGAGCTTGCCCTCTGCAGCATGCCTGGGAAAATTCCATCCGGACCTGGTGATTTATATGGTGAAAAACTGTTGATTGCCCATTCAATCTTCTTTTGCGTTATAAGCCCCTTCACTAGCTGAGGGGAGGGTACTGTCCGAGTACGTTCCCTTGGTTCCATCTCCATGGAGCAACAGCCTGGGAAGTGTGTACTTATAAGCACCTCAAGAGTTTCGGCCGAGCTGCTTGTCCATGACCCATCATCCTTCCTAATGAAGGATGGACAGGACTTTTCTTTTGAGAGAATTTTTCCCATTCTCGAAGATTCTTTGGTCGATTCGATAGATGAGCAGAAGTCCCTCCAGGATTCCTGTCTGGCCTTTCGAATCGCCCTTTTATAGCACCTGAGACTCTCTTTGTATGGTTGCCAGTTAACAGCAGAGTGACTCAGATTGAAAAGTTTGCGCGTCTCTTTTCTGAGCCTGACTGCTTGCGTTCAGGTCACCCACTGATATGATTTCCTGAACCGAAGATATACCTAGCTTATTGCTCACCACCCTACAGAACTTATGCCCATTAGTCCTTCTTGGATTGCGGTGAGGAATAAAGGATTCTAATTTGAGACCTATATCGAAAAGTATCCACCTGTGGTCTGAAAAAGATAGACGTTCCGATACCCTCCAGTTATCTACCTGAATACTACTGTTACCATTTAGTAACGTTACATATAGCACCTCCTCCCACCCGTTGAAAGTATCCGTGCTAGGAAATACAAAGGTGGGTGTGCTTCCCTGATTACATACTATTAAATCCATACTAATAATATAATCGAAAAGTGACTCACCGCGCATGTTTATTTCCGAACTCCCCCATAGAGAGTGTCTTGCCCGCCCCGATTATAATGTTATGTGACTTCCAGTCCCGCAACAAGTTTCGGACCTCTTCCGGCGGAGTTTCTCTGTCGTGTGACATGTAGCACGAGGCAATAACCGTGCTGACTCCGTCAGCTGTCTCCATTGTGATCGCCGTGAGATCTAGAGAACTGTGGGAAGAAATAAGAAAAGCATTGTAGTTAGATTTTACCAAAACGCATGTCCTAGGCTTACGTCCTCGCGTTTGTAAAACGCAGAATAGCCCCTTATCGAGAGCCCCTTCACCTCAGTGTTCCTTACCCAGGGCTCCTGTATTAGGGCAATATCAGCGTCCTCCTCCTTCAGGAAGACGGCAAGGTTGACCTAGGCCAGCTTGGAGTGCTGGAGATTGATCTGGACAACCTTAAGACACATCATGCCTATGAGGGTCCGGATGCTTGGTCGGCGAGCTGCAAGTCCTCCAGGAGCTTGTGCGTGTTGTCGACCTCATCCACTTCTTCCTCATCCCCCTGATGAGGTCGAAGTATTTTGATTTTGGCGCGCCGCACGCCAAACTTCAGTAGGAAGTCAGTCCTTGTTGATGAGGAGTAGAAAAGATAGGCTGTTCCTCTTTGACTCTTCGGCCTTAATGAACATCCAGTCACCCATCGGAACCCGCCGGTTGTGTACCTGTAGGTATTTCAACAGCGTCCCGCTGTCAATCTTCATTCTCGGGATCCACACCCGAGCTCTTGGTCGTCGAGAAATTTCTGCGGCTGGGATGAGATTTAGCCGTAAGCCCTCCCAGGCACCGCGCACATCTAAGAGGCACTTCGCCAGGAGGTCCTTCGATTGTTGGTCCTCGCATTTGGTGATCGTTGCATTGGAGGGTCCTGCAGCCGAAATCTTACAGACGATTCCCGACGGTGAACGCAATAATTATGAAGCATTGATGGGTGCAGTTGAGAGACGCTATGGTAGCGAACATCGAAAACAAATATACCAAATAGAGCTACAGAATCGCTGTCAGAAGGCTAATGAGACATTGCAGGAATTTGCATCGAGAGGTTGGCCCATCTAGGAAATGCAGAGAGGGTGTAAATCCAAAGCTTTATAAATGGAATACGCGATGTGGAGACGAAGCAGGCCACATATGCAAACCCCAAAAGGACATTCGCTGAAAGGGTATCACATGCTCTGACGCAGGAAACAGCCTCGCTTTTGAGTAAACCTGCATACAAGGCTCACCGCGTAGAAATTTGGAAGCGTTGAACGGAGTACAGAAAAAAAGTGATGGTGCCATTAAATGCTTTAAGTGCGGAAAACCAGGTCACATAGCACGTTATTGCGGCACTGGCTCCAGTAGCCCCAGCAATTCAGGTGGACGAAAACGCAAAGCTAAAGGAGATGAGCAAACCTCCCAACCAAATCAGTCGTTAAACTAAATCGAGCCAGCCGAAAGGGGCGTGGACTGGCTCCCGCAACTGAATGCCCCATAATCTCTGTCTCACAGATCGGAAGGAAAGCTAGTAATGTTAATTTTGTGGCATATGTGGATGGAAAAGAGCACTTACTAACTGTGGATATAGGCGCATCGCATTCCATAGTTCGATCTGATTTAGTCAACAAGGAGGTGAGACCATTGCATGGAGCAAAGTTACGTACGGCCGCTGGTGAGGACACCTATGTCCTAGGAGAGTTAACATGTAAAATCGCAATTCATAGAAGCAGATATTGTTGACGAAATCATAGTTGGTGTGGACTTCTTAAGCGGGCAAGGCATCAAGGTCGACATGCAAAACAGGATTTTCAATTACCAGAACATGGATGTGCCATTAAATTTTGGTTACGAAAACAAATACGTTAGTAAGCGAGTGCTTGTGGAGGAGAGCCAACAAATTTCACCGAAGTCGGAAGCAATCATATGGGCAAAGATTGATGGAGATTATGGGACAAACAAGTTGTGGGTTGTCGAGGCAGCAAACAAATCAAGGACGAACATATTAGTAGGAAAACCCATGGCAATGACAAAACAAGATGGACGTGTACCGGTAAGAGTACTTAATGAGTTCAAATCGCCGATTAAACTTTCCAAAGGAGCAATATTGCGACAATGCCAAGAGGTCGAGGTAGTTATCAATTGTGAACAGCTTCAGGAAAATGATTCCACCATCAAGATTCATCTTTCAGATGATATCACGTCGTGGATGGCAGGCCTGGTTCTAAGCCAGGTCGGACCAAAGTTGTGAAGCATCAAATTGATACTAGTGATGCAAGGCCAATCCGCCAAGCTTCTCGTAGTATTCCATTGGCCAAACGCCAAGTAGTAAGAGAAATTATACAGGAAATGAGTGACAGCGGCGTGATCGAACCATCAGCTAGTCCATGGAGCTCACCGGTAGTACTAGTGAAAAAGAAAGATGGAAAAATGAGGTTCTGTGTGGATTACCGGAAATTGAACGACGTAACGAAGAAGGACAGTTATCCATTGCCAAGAATCGGCGATACTCTGGACTCGTTATCTGGCACGAAATGGTTTTCCACACTGGATTTGAAAAGCGGCTACTGGCAAGTGGAGGTAAAGGATGAAGATAAAGAGAGTACGGCCTTCAGCGTTGGAGAAGGGCTTTGGAAATTTACGGTAATGCCCTTCGGGCTATGCAATGCTCCAGCTACTTTTGAGAGACTCATGGACCAGATACTAAAAGGATTGCACTGGCAAACATGTTTGGTGTACCTCGACGACATCATCGTGCTGGGAAAAAGCTTTGAGGAACAACTAAAGAACTTGGAGGAAGTTTTCCAAAGAATAGCTAGTGCTGGTCTGAAACTAAGTCCCAAGAAGTGTTCCTTGTTTAAAAGTTGCATACTATAGCCGAACAATTGGAAAGATTGAAAGGAACTATTGTGTAACCCGGAGAGAACTGTTGGCATTGGTAGAGTGCGTTAAGCATTTCCACAAGTATCTCTATGGGCAGCGATTCCACGTCAGGGCAGACCATGAACCGTTGCAATTGCTCTTACAGTTCCGTAATCCGGAAGGTCAATTGGCACGGTGGATAGAGCGACTGCAAAGTTATGACTTTTCCATAGAGCATCGTAAAGGTAGCACCCACGGAAATGCTGATGCAAGGTCACGAAGACCCTGTAACTTGGAATGCAAGCATTGTTCGAAAGCTGAGGCCAAGGAAGACATTATAGATGTGCGCCTCATGGCTATAAATTCTACGGACAAATGGAACATGGATCAATTAAGGGGGTGTCAGCACGAAGATCCAGATCTTACACGTGTGATGCAAGGAATCGAACGAAACGAGCGACCATCAAGAGAGGAGATGTCAGCAGAAAGTCCTGTTGCCAAGTCATATTGGGCACAGTGGAATAGTTTGCAATTAGAATCCGGTTGTTTGCATCGAATATGGGAGAGTGAGGATGGTCAATGCGTTCGAAAGCTGTTAGTCGTTCCAAGGAAGAAAATCCCTGATGTACTCAACGAATTACATAACAGTCCAAGCGGAGGTCATCTTGGAGTCACCAAGACCTAGGAAAAAGTCAAACAAAGATTCTATTGGGTTGGTTGCCGTTAATCGGTCGCGGAGTGGATTGCCAACTGTGAAGTATGCATCAAAGCTAAAGGACCGAAATCAAGGAGTCATGGCCAAATGAAACAGCATAACTCAGGTGCGACATTTGAGAGGATAGCCATGGATATAGCTGGTCCATTTCCTACTAGCAAACTCAGAAACAAATATGTACTGGTAGTTACGGACTATTTCAGCAAATGGCCAGAAGTGTACCCTATTTCCAAATCAAGAGGCAGAAACCATAGCAGAAGTGTTTACTAACAATTGGGTAGCTAGGTTTGGTGCACCGAGGGAGATACATTTTGACCAAGGCAGAAATTTCGAATGGGAAAGGTTTGCCCCTAAACTACAATGTAACTGGGAAGGCCCATACAAAGTCATAAAACGGATCAACGATGTGGTATATCGCATACAAATTATGGGAAGGCCAAGGAATAAGATGAACGTTGTCCATTTGGAAAGGCTAGCTGCGTTTGGTTCCTTCAATCGTCCCGATCAGACTAAGGTGGAGGGCAGTGTGGCGATTATTATCAAGCATATACTATCCCTAACTCAATAACACCCACCCCTAGTTAAACACAACAGAGATAACGATGGCTACTCTTAAGCGTGCAAGCGTGTGACTAGGAAGAGGAAGAGAGATGGGGCGAGTGTTTGCGAATACGATGCAAAGAGGAGATGCCAATAAAAAACGTCGACCCTTCCAGAACACGAAGAGCGAACAACCAAGAAACTTCTAGGTGCGTAGGATAGCACCCTGTCGGACTATATAAGGCAGTGACCAAGCCTGGCAGGTTGATCAGTTTATTTTCAAGCGGTTAACAGTGAACTACTGTGAAGTTACCAAACTCTTAAAGCTTGTACTGAGGTTACACTGTAGAGTTTACAGCTTGACCGACCTGACATTTAATCGACCTCGATTATACCTTAACTTAAACTTATATTTACAATTGTAACTTATGAGATAACCTACTCCCCTTCCGGTGACGTTGCTACAGCTGGCTTTATAAGCCCCTTTTTCATTATATTTGCTTCTATTACACCATCATATGCACCTGCGTAAGTTGACAGGTTTCAATATCTTGTATTACGTATCTGTCATGTCCTAAGACTTTATGCACGATATAGCGCCCCTTGTAATGTGGGGCAGACTTCTTATTCCTCCCAACTGTGATGTCCACATTCCGTATAACTACGAAATCGCCAACATCATACGTCTTTGCGTCTGCACTAGTTTTGAGAAAATATGTCAAACCATAAGCCTTTCGGGTTTCCATTTCTTTCGCTGCCTCTACCTTAAGATTTTCAAGTTCACGTGTGGTTTCATTTTCATTTGCAAAGTATTCAGTAAATTCGTCAATAATTATACCGTTCTGATCAATTCCAAAGAGGAGCTGGCTTGGCGTTTTGCTAGTGGTACCATCCACAGAATTATTAATAGCGTACTCCACCTCCGTTTTTTTTTTACCACACCAATAAGAGTGATCCACAGGATTCGTGAGCTTCCCTAGCATAGCTTTCAAAGTCCTATTAACACGCTCCATCTGTCCATTTGATTGCGGTGCGGCTGTTGCCACCCTAACATGAGTAATATTTTTCTTCAACATGAAATTTTGAAACTCTAAAGAGCTAAAACAAGTACCTCGGTCACTAACAATACAGGTCGGTCGACTATAATAAGAAAAATATTTATTAAGAGCACATATTACTTGACGAGTACTGGTGGAGTTTGTAGGATATAGTTTTACGAACTTCGTAAACGCATCGACGACAATCAAAATATGCTTTCTCTTAGACTTCAAGAATGGCAAAGGGCCAAAGTGGTCAATATGAATGGTATAAAGGGTTCTTTGGAATACTGTATAAATTTCTTCCTTTGCCCGTACAGGAACAGCATACATTATGCATTTCAAACAATTTCTAATAAATTTTTCCACCTTTTGCTTCAAAGAAGGAAACCAATATCTTTTAATCTTTCGATAAGTTTTTCCTAACGCCTGTAGCCCGATTCTGTAACTTTTAACCACTCGCCGAGCGTTAAGCTCATCGCCAAATTTCGGCGTTTGTTCTTGACGAAAGTGCGATTCTGTAACTCTCCTTTAACGCCGCTAAGCAGCTGACTCTTGATAGTGATAAAATATGGCAATACTTCTCTTTTCGCCGTATTTTGCAACTAAATTACATGCAAAAAACTCAAAACTATTTTTTTTACTTTTACAAACGCTAAAACACTTGCAAATATATTAACGCTATTGTTAACACCTCGAAAAAAATTCACGACAGCTAACCACACAAAAAGTGTTAGTGAATACGGAAAAGCGTTACAAATGTTCTCATGCATCAACCTAATAACGTTATCTTCCATTTCATTGGGGACATATAAAAGCCTTTTAGAATTCTCCCCAATTTTATAAACCAGACCATCGTGCAAGTCAAACCCCTCAACTTCTCCTACTTCTATACGAGATCGTATAGATTTTATGCTGTCTTCTCGCTCATGTGCAATTTGAATCATAAATTCCATAGGTGACCCTTTCCGATGCTATGTAGTATAGTTGTAATTTTCGAGCTCTAGCGTCCATCGGGCTATTCTGGCATTCACTTGCTTTCGCTCTAATGCCATCATTAACGAATTACAGCCAGTAAAGATCTTAAATGGAATTCCATCTAAATAAACCCGAAGCCGCCTCAGAGCATAAATTATAGCCAGAGTTTCAACTTCGAAACTATGGTATCACCTCTCAGCAGTGCAAGCCGTTTACGAGAAGTACGACACGGGATGATGCTTTCCATCCTCCTGACGTTGAAGCAAAAGAGCTCCAAATCCATGTGAGCTAGCATCACAATGGAGCTCAGTTTCCCTATTTGGATTGTATATATCTAAAACGGGTTTACTTGTAAGTCTAGACTTTAATTCATCGCGAAAACAAGCGCAGGCGTACGGATGATCGGCCTACTACCTCAACAGTCCCGAACTTGCCTTAACCCCTTGAACTTATAGATTTGGCTTCTCCAGTTCCTAGTACGGTTGTCCGAGCAACGTCGAAGAACGCCCCTTCAAAAATGTCCACTAGGAAAAATCAGGAAATTCCAACTATTGCAATGGAGTCTGAACCAATCGTTGGTAAGCTGGTTGTGGTTCCTCGCAAAAAATCTATTTTTGTGTCTAGGTTCCATCCAGACACTACCGAGGATGATTTGTTGTACCATATTTCTTCTAGAGTTAAAGATCAAAGCGTAACTGTTAGAAAATTTCATTTCACATATCAAAGAAGTATGTCTTCGTTTAAGATTGATGTATCTGGGAAAGATTTCGATACTCTTTTGGACAGCTCTTTTTGGCCTCCCGGGGCTCTTGTGCGGGAGTTTGAATACAGACCGAACAGGAATGTTCAAAATGTAGCAAAAATTTCTCGTAATAACGTTGAGTCAAAAAACTGAGCACTAAATCCGTGAATATCTTTTATCAAAATGTCAGAGGTCTAAATACCAAATTAACTGATCTCTTTTTGAAATCTTTTCATTGTAATTATAACGTAATTGCTTTTACCGAAACTTGGCTAAAACCTCATGTTTTCAATTCAGAGTTTTATGTAATGAATATCAACTATATAGAAATGATCGCTTGAACAGAGTCGGGGGTGGTGTTCTACTTGCCGTTCATTCTTCCATCCCTTCAGAAGAGGTTAATATTCCTAACATCGATTTCATTGAGTTCAAATGCATCCGCCTTCAACTAGACAACGTCTCTATGTACTTATATGTTTGCTACATCCCTCCAGCATCAGATTTTTCAGTCTACATGCAACATGTCTCTCTGCTCAAAACTGTTAACCTTATGACTAAAACTTCAGATTCAATTATTGTTTTGGGTGATTTTAACTTACCTTATATATCGTGGAACATATCTGATGGTAACATTATTCCAAATCCGTCCAAACTGGGGTTCAATGACTTTTTAGATGGAATTTCCGATCTTTGCCTTAATCAAATAAATGTTACCGCTAACAAGTTTGGGAAAGTCTTAGATTTAGTGTATGTTAATGATATAAACCAATTTTCTGTAAATCGTTGTGATCCGTTGGTTTTACCAGAAGACCTTTACCACCCTTCTATGGAAATAGTCTACGAAACCATAAGTAATGGCCAAGGCACTCAATGCTACTCATGTAGTAGGTTTGATTATAACTTTTCCAAAGCAAACTACAAGAAATTAAATAAAGAACTGTCTAAATTAACTTGGCCTGAATTTGGTTGTGATATCGATCTAAACGTCTCACATTTCAATCACACTATTTACTGCCTATTTGAGAAGTTTATTCCTAAACGTAAAGTAACTTATGATCATCCTACGCAAGCTTGGTTTACTAAAGAGCTTAAGGCTCTTAAAAATAGGAAAACGCGATCATTTAATTTATATAAGAAATCCGGATTAAATAAACATTACCTACTGTATTCCATTCTACGTCAGAAGTACATAGATTTAAATAAGAAGTGCTATAAAGCTTATATCTCTAAAACGAAAAGAGACATTATTCTCAATCCTAAGTCATTTTATGGTTTCGTAAATTCTAAACGTGAAGTATTAGGGTTTCCCTCAGCCATGAAATATCAAGACATTATATCTAGCGATAATCAATGTATCGCAAATTTTTTTGCTCAATTTTTCACTTCTAACTATTCTGCTGTCACCAATTCAAACTTTCAAAACTATCCCTATAAGCTACACGGGACAAATTCAATTAATTCACCAATTATATGCGCCAAAGAATCTTTTAAATATGGTCCTGATAGGATTCCTACATGTTTCTTGAAAAAGTGTGCGAACCATATTTACCAACCCCTTACCAATTTGTTCAATCTATCACTAAAGTGTGGTGTTTTTCCAACTGCGTGGAAAGAATCCTTTCTTCTACCGCTGCATAAAAGCGGGAGTAGGCCTTCTATAGAGAACTATCGTGGCATCGCAAAGCTTTCTGCCATCCCAAAATTGTTTGAAGCTATTGTTACAAATCAACTTACGGGTCCGATCTCTACTTTGATAGCTGACTGCCAACACGGGTTCAGTAAGGGAAAGTCCACAGTTACGAATTTACTTGAGTTTACCAGTCATGTCTCAAATGGCTTTAGAAAAAATCTGCAAACCGACGTTACTTATACGGATTTCAGCAAAGCTTTTGACAAAGTGTGTCACTCATTACTTATTCATAAACTCGATCAGTTGGGTCTCAATCGCTGGATCTCTTCTTACCTTAGTGACAGGACACAAAGAGTAATTTTCAAAAATTTAGTATCCGATGTCATTTATGTCTCTTCGGGGGTTCCTCAAGGAAGCCATCTAGGCCCGATTCTGTTCTTGTTGTTTATAAATGATATTTCTACAATAATAAAATTTTCAAAAATGTTAATGTATGCCGACGACGTAAAGCTTTTCATGTCATTCGCGTCATTTGAAGATAGAAATAAGCTACAATCAGATCAAGATGCACTAGTTACTTGGTGCGATTTAAATTATATGCCACTTAACCTTAAAAAATGTAAACACATGGGTTTTTCGCGTGGAATTTCTCAGCCGGCTTCCTATACAATTAAAAATTATAGTCTTGAGCAAGTGTATGATTTTGTTGACCTGGGGGTTACTATGGACTATAAACTCAGTTTCAACCGCCATATTAATACAACAGTCAATAAGGCTAGAGGTGTCCTAGCATTCGTTAAACGATGGTCTAAAGAATTTAGCGACCCTTATGTAACTAAAGCCCTCTTCACTACATTAGTCAGACCGATACTGGAATATGGTTCTATAATTTGGAACCCGCGTTACCAGGTTTATGTAGATCGCCTTGAATCAGTTCAAAAACAATTTTTACTATTTGCCTTAAGAGATTTTCATTGGGATCCCTCGTACAATCTGCCACCCTATACGAATCGTTTAAAACTCATTAATCTACACACACTTTCTAGTCGGCGGGAAATGCTTGGAATTATTTTTATGACTAAATTGCTAAATGGTTCACTATCCAGCCCATTTCTTCTAAGTGAAGTGAACTTCAATGTACCGTCTCGTCCTTCAAGGCATTTTAAACCTCTAGTCTTAAAACAGTGCCGAACCAATTTTCAGTTAAATGAGCCTTTTCGCTGTTTGTGTCAAGATTATAACTCTCTTTCTGGTAGATTTGATATTTCAGACTCGCTTTTCAGCATAAAAAAATCAATTCTTTCTGTCCTAAATTCATAGCTACTAATTGTTTTTTATTCTTTGACTTCTATTTTAACTTTTAACAATAATTTTATTCTGTTAACTAGTTATTTCTTAATGTATAATCTATCCTATATCTACTTTACTTAGCTGATGAGGTTTTCTCTGTAGCTGAGCAGTTTTAGATCTCGACGATTAACAAACCAAAGCCTTTCAACGACTCGGCACGAACGAATAATCCGCGCGTTATGCGGATGCGCCCCTCGCGCCGGTCGGGCGGGATATGGTGGGTAATCCGTTGGGAATTATTATTATTATTATTAAAGGCGTCCATATACCGGTCGTCAAAAGTGAAGTTAACACCTTTCTTCAACAGATCTTGGAGTGGTTTGCCAATTTTAGAAAAAGACGGAACAAGTCGCCTAAAATAGTAGAATATTCCGATCCATGAGTGTAATTCTTTAGGATTTCTCGGCACCGGATAATTCTTAACACTGGTAATGTGAGATTCACTGAGGGATACTCCAGCGGAAGTGACTAAGTAACCCAAGTATTCAACCTCTGCATGGCGAAATTTACATTTCGAAAGATTTAACTGCAGTTTCCTCTTAGTGATCCCCCTTATACATCTTCTAATAAACATTTATGTTCATCCATTGTGGACGTGGCTATTAAAATATCATCCATATGAATTATTACTTTCCGCAAATCTACTAAGTCGCGAAATATATTGTTAACAAACCTTTGGAACACAGCAGAGGCATTCTTTAGTTCAAAAGGCATCCGCAGATATTCATATTGGACGGAAGGAGTCACAAATGCAGTGTACGGAATCGATTCGGCAGGCATACGAACTTGGTGGAGCCCACTTTTAAGGTCAAGTATGGAAAAAAATCTTTACCCTCTAGATATTCAATGCAATCTTCAATTAGAGGCAAAGAGTAGCTAACTCGTATTTTATTAAGTGTACTATAAACAACACACATACGGGTATCACCATTCTTCTTCTGAACAAGTACAATCGGCGAAGAATACGGGGAACAATCAGGCTTCAGAAAAAGCCACTCCTGTGAAACAGCATTGAACATGGTAATTTCAAGTTGGAAAGAGGATGTCGCTGATAAGAAGATGGTAGTATCTCGATCGAAATGAATTGCTGAAGGTGATGGACAAAATTGAGATCAGGGGAAAAGCTTTGGAATGGTTCCGTAGTTACCTGACTAACAGAAAGCAGAGGACGATAACTGGAGACGCAGTTTCATCGGTTGTTGATGTTAACATTGGGCTACCGCAAGGGTCAGTACTTACTCCGATATTGTTTATAATTTACTTCAATGACATAAAAACTTGCCTGAAAAACTGTAAAATAAGTCTTTTTGCGGATGATGCATTAATTAGCATTAGCGACAAAAATGTAAATAACGCTGTTTTGAAAATACAAGAAGATTTAAATAATTTATATAATTGGCTTTGTAGAAGAAAGCTTAAACTTAATATTGATAAGTTTATGATATTTCACAACAACCACAACTCTAATCTGAAAATAAAAACTAATGCAATTCAAAGAATAGATCAAATGAAGTACCTAGGTGTAATAATTGATGAGATACTCAATTTTGCACAACATATTAGTCATTTAGAGAACAAAATTACAAAGAAAATAGGTTTTATGTGTCGAACATGTAAGCATATTAGCCAACATCACAAAATATTAGTTTATAGATCAATTATGGAACCACATTTTATTTACTGCCCTACAATACTATTTTTATTAAATGATACGCTAATAAATAAGCTCCAAATACAGCAAAACAAAGCAATGCGTTTCATACTAAAATGCTCTTATAGAACATCAAAAAGTACTATGCTTCCTATGTTAAATTGGCTTGATATTAAACAATTAATTTGTTATTACACATTGAAATTTATACATAACATAACACAAGGAATTTTTCCTAATTATCTGAGTGATAGAATGCGGTACAATCAGATCCATAACTATGGAACTAGGAGTAGCAGAAATTTAAGACTGACGAAAGTAAGAACCGAAAAGACTTTAGAATACGTGGGTTATAAAATGTATAATGAACTACCAACAGAGATAAAAGACTGTGGAAACATTGTTAAGTTTAAAGAAAAACTATTTTTATATTGTAAAAATCTAAATATGTAATATTAATTAAACTATGAATTTACTTGTTTTTATTATAATGAAATAATAGTTTTAAGTAACTGTACTATGTACTATACACTGAATTCGGCTTTTTTGGCCGTAATAAATGAAATAGTAAAAATTACCTGGTCGTATTACTCCACTTCCTTGAAGTTCGTCTACGATTGATTGCACTTTGTTCCGTTCTGCACACGAGAGACGGCGAGGAGAAGAGTGAAAAGGTGCGTCATACATAAGTTTTTCCAATTCCTTTCGGTCGTTATTGTTAAACTTGCAATTTATGTCCAAATCATTAGACGTATTAGGAATATCTACATTAAAAATATCAGGCAGAGAGTGAAAATCACCACAGCTGGGTTACGATTTCAAGTTTTTATGAAGTGCTTTTAGTATTGTTCCAATATCCCTACTAATTCCAAGCTTATAAAATAAAACCTTAACCTCATCATTTTTAAAACTAATCTTTTGTTTGTCCATTGATAACAGGGTATCCTTGTTATAACGCAAATTAATTTCTCTTAAAAATATACCAATTGAATACAAAAAGGTACGACCCAAGATAACGGGTATAACCATACAGTCATCAGATATGTCAGGAAATTTAAATTTTTTAAACTTAGAACTAAATTTAACATGACATTCAAATTCATTTATAATACGTAACTTTTTCCCTCCAACACCAGCAATATCGTGAAATGTAGGGCGATTCTAACCTGTTTATCAAATCATCGGGAACACAAGACCATCTTTAGTCGGACTACCCGTATCAAAGAGACAAACAAAATCCTTAGTAACGTCACCACTTTTAGTTTTAAAATTAATACTAAAGGAAATGCGCCCAGGGCTCCACTATATTCATCTTCCTCAGTTGTAACTGCTGCAACTTGCTTCATCCCTTTGTTCGGTTTCGTCAGTATTTTCCTTTGATTGGGGCAAGATCGGTGATCGTATCCTACTTTTAAAACAAAACCCATCCGGGCGGTTTGGATGTGGACAACTTAATTTCAGATGGCCCAATGCTGAGCAGTTATAACATCTAACACCAGTTTGTTCTGCACTTTCCATAGTAGATACCTTAGTCTTTCCAACAACGCTTCCGGCAGGTGCTTCAGCAGTGGCCGTTTTCATGTTTACACTAGGCAATAGGTATTTACGTTCGAATCTATTAATAAGCATCTTCAGTTCACTGATAGTGCGACCATTAATAGTTGGATGTTGGCTATGCATTTTTAAAGTCCATCTAATATAAAAGCGATTACTTCTTCTTCGCTTATATCAGCTCGTCGCGCGAGAGATTGCGTATGCAATACATAACAATGAAGGGTTTCTTCTTTTTGATTCCATTCGTGTTGCGTAAGCATCCTGTAAACGTCATGTCGACTTACGCCAATACCAAACTCGGCCAGCAGGGCACGTACCTAATCATCAAGCGCAAACTTTTGCAGTTCCCCCCAGAGAACGTCGTAAGCTCAGGAAGAGCAAGCGGTCATCGGCATTCACTGCATCCACTACGTCCTCAAAATACCGAATGAAACTGCGTACCGGTTGGCTAGCCTCATCACCGGTAAACTTAGACAGTGCATGCTCGATATCTACAAATTGGCTTCAACGCTGTGGCAAGCATACTGGACTCAATTCGTTTATCTATCGCTTCAACGCTAAAACTTGACGTTAATCGGTCAAAATGCGTAGCTCGAGTTCCAAGTCGGCTTCAACATCATCATATATGGCAGCAGCGCCAGTAGAAACAGCATCGGCAGGAATATTTTCGGCAGAATTAGCGCCAGCAGTGACCTCGGCATTGTCAGTATCTTTCTCAGCATTTCCAATCATTTCATCAGCAGTATTGAATACGCCAGTGACCGGGGCATCATAATCATTGGTAGAAACAGCAGTGCTATCATCATTAGCTTCCATGGTACTGTCTCCAACGACATTGGCAGCCATTTTTTTCAACTGCGACAACGTGGCAGTTGGTGGAAAATCCACTCCAACTTCTCTCAGCGTTTTTTCGTATCTTTGCTTTGTTGTAGTCATTATTTTATTATAAGTGAATATTTCAGATAAATATTTTTGGAATGCACCACACCTGAGGCTATAATCTCCGGATGTTTCGATAATTTGCGGATCAAATAAAACTTCGAGCGTCTGACTCGTGTGGGCGAAACGAATTAATTTATATTTTTCAGTGATAATACAGGCTTAGTAATAATCGACAACAATCGATACATAAGATGAACATAGCTTATACCCAGGTTATACTCAATATAGCTTATACCTAGGTAACACTTAAAGCTTATACTGAGGTTACACTTTAGAGTTTACATTATGATTGTTTCCCTTCTAACATAAATGCTCTTGTTAATTCATTTATGAGATTTTTCAATCTAGTTATGATTTTTTAATTTCTTCCCAATTTTTTGAAGAAAGTTAAGTATTAAAAAAAATCTATGTTCCAATTTTATCCAGGCCGTCGGCTCTGGTATATTTTCTTCAAAAATATTGTGACGAGTTCGATGGTTCCTTGATTAACAATCCTCGGTTCGATCACTAAAAAGTCAAATAAACACACGCACAGATATTGTTACTAAAAGCTAGTTTTATTTCCAAGTAATAAACGCGAAACAAGTTAAAGACTTTGGTAACTTCGCAGTAGTTCACTGAACAAACCTGAAAATAAACTGATCAACCAGCCTTGCTTGGTCACCGCCTTATATAGTCCGACAGGGTGCTTGCCTACGCACCGAGAACATTCTTGCTTGTTCCCTCTTCGTGTTCTCGAAGGGTCGGTGTTATTTATTGACATCTCCTCTTTGCCTTGTATTCGCAAACATTCGCGCTATCTCTCTTCCTCTTCCTAGGTACACGCTTGCATGCATAAGAGTAGCCATCGTCATCTCTGTTGTGTTTAACTAGTGGTGGGAGTGTTATTGAGTTAGGGATGGTACATGCCTGAGAATAATCGCCACAATATATTATGTGCTGAATACATTTCTATAAACAAACATAGACAAGTGCAAATTGTCACAATCAGAAACATTACCTTAATGAAATCTAGTGCTTCGCTATGGTCAATTACCGTACCAGACAGGTACCAGTTAAATGGTAAGTCGTATAACCTCTCGGTATTACTTGCATTTGGGTTCGTTTTGCTTATTTTTCTCAATTAGTTTCCGAAAAGCAGTGTGCTAAATCTAACCATTTGTTTGCTGTCCGTGTGCACACGTTATCACAGTAGCAGAGACGAAAAACAAAATATTTCGAATTTGTCATATACAAAATCAGTTGAAATTATATGAAAGTAGTAAGCGAGGAAAAGAGTATTAAAAAAATTATTAAGGTTTAATTTAAATTCATTCTGTTCATAAGGAATGAAGTCAAAGCCTTAACTAAAATATTTGATTTTTTTTTAAGTAAGTTCTATAGTTGATGTTCATTTGCTTTGCTATGAAAAATCCAACTAATAACTTTACCTTCAGTTTCCGCAGTATATTTCCCCTTTTTATTTGTGGCATGCATACTATATTTTTATCAGATTTGGTTGTAATAAAGCGGGTTCTTAAAAAAATCCGAAACCTGATGGCAACCACCAATCAGAGCGCCATCTGGCAACAATCATGTCACGTCAGAATAAATAAGGGAACTTTTCTTGGCAATAAAATAAAAGTGAAAAAAACGAATTAAAAAAAAAAAATTTCAGAAATTTCGGTTAAATCAAGTGCAAAGATATTGACATACGCATCGTAGAGCAATCTCAAGATTTTATTTTAGTATTAGTAGTGAAAGTAAACTGATAGATTCTAGCTACACTAAATAATTATTATCGCGATAAATTGAATATACTGTAATCTTTCCTGTAGCGCGATTCACTAACTTTTAACGATTCGGCAATCGAAATTTTTACCGTAAACGTATATTGCTTTCATTAACGATTGTGCGATTCACTATCTCAGATTTAACAACACTTGTTATCAATGTTTTCAATTTGAGAAAAAGTGGCATCACTGATACTGAAATGTCAAAATTTACAAAAAGTTCAAAGAGGAATAGAACAAAAATAATTGTTCGCGCCGATTTTTTGTGCAGATATTTCAGCAAAGGAAAGTATTTTTGATATTTATTGGGTAATTGTTTCCTTTAGGAGACAACTGCTAAAACATACCCAAAAATATCGGGAGACGTATTAATCAACGCGTTTTGACTTCGGTATCAACAATCCGAAAGCGGATTTTAAATTTTTTGTTTCAGTGAAAAGTTATTCGCAAAAAACCCAAAAATGACCCGGGTCCGATCCCAAACAGGGGGCTTGATCCAAGGTATCTATGTGCAGAACACGTTTCTGCGTAGGCGGCCTTCGGCCGCGCTTCAAAAAAATAACCCTTAGCCTTTCCAACACCGGCTACGCGGTCCACAGTATTTCTGCGCAGAACACATTTCTGCACTTTTCGGTACACCCTAATCTGTGATTACAACAACCACGTGAAAATGACAGAAAATTTTCAACTTGAATTGCAAATATCTCTGAACAGTCATAAAATATCGAATTTCCGCTTTCGGATTATTGATACGAAGATTGAAACGCGTCTTTTGATACCTTTCCCGATAATTTCGGACGTGTTTTAGTAGTTGCCTCCTAAAGGAAACAATTACCATTTATTGTATTTTAGTAAACAAAACTTTAACAGCGCAAAAAGAATCTGTGATAAAATAACAATTTACCAATTGACAACGATAAATTATCGAATTTAAAGTAGACAAAAATTTAGTGAATAGCATAGTTTGTTAAAATTGTTTTTAAGTTAATTTATCGTTGACAAATTGTGTTAAAAAAGTTAGTGAATCGCAAAACTGTTAAAATTGTTGTTAAGTTAATTTATCGTTGACAAATTGTGTTAAAAAAGTTAGTGAATCGCGCTCTGATCGATTACTTTATTTAGCTACGATATCGCCTGCAACGTGCCTGATCGGTTTAATTCTTCTCTATTCCCCAATCGGAAACGGAAGATACCAAGAACCCAGCTCGACACTTCGTGTTACCAGATTATGACATTTACATTCAGTTAACTTATTCAATTGACCCGTACAATCATTACTTTCGTCCAAATATTCATAGTGAGTACGATCACTTGTGATTTCTTGTTCTAAATACTTATAATCTGTTCAATAATTATTCGCCATAGGGTCATCAAGACTATCAATGTTGCCTTCCAAACCCACATCATCTACACCTTGACCAGGCTCTAACCACTTCTTCATGCGACTCGAATCAATCACGTTATTGTATGGTATTTGCGTAACTTGACAATTCTCAATATCTTTAACTACATATCGGTCACAACTTAACCGCTTATGCACTACATATGGACCTTCATACCTATTTCCTTATTTTTACCAACAGTAGTGTCAACGTTTTTCATCACCACCAAATCTCCTATTTCAAATTCTCTGGGCGGCTTATGACTTCGTTCAAAACTGCTCTGATTATGCAACTGGGATATCTAAATGTTAATATCAGCCACATTCCTCAACACTTCTATATTATCAATGGGCCTAGAGTAAATGCTCTGCTTAGTTGCGCAGTGCACAGTATTATTGGTTGAAAACTCCACCCTAGGCA
The DNA here is from genome assembly GCA_949987695.1 of Merzomyia westermanni. Classification (NCBI taxonomy): domain Eukaryota; kingdom Metazoa; phylum Arthropoda; class Insecta; order Diptera; family Tephritidae; genus Merzomyia; species Merzomyia westermanni. The sequence goes on along the minus strand of OX465290.1, from coordinate 111,541,651 downwards.
AATTTTTTCCTGCAGTCGTCATGTCATATTAGGTTCGTTAGCTTGGATAAAATATCTTGTAACACCCTATTCACTCGTTCCACTTGGCCGTTCGATTGAGGTGAAGCTACTGCATTTACATTCTTTACAAAAGTTCTCAAATTCATTGGAAGTAAATGCTGGTCCCCGATCACTTACGATTCTTCGTGGACGACTGTAAACTACAAAATACTTTTCAAGCGCACATATACTCTCTTTAGGGCTAGGCCTAACTGCATATAACTTCGTAAACGCATCAACAATCACCAATACAGGTTGCAGTCCGTAATAAGCACAAAGTGAACCCCATCCAAAAAAGGACGGAAACGCTCTAGTGCATTAACTATGGCAAGCGTTTTCAACTCGAAACTGCGATATCTCGATTCTGCTTCATTAGTTGTTTTAGAAAAATATGCAACCGGATGAAATTTTTTGTCATCCTGCTTCTGTAATACTACTGCCCCATACCTCCGAACGCTCGCATCTGTGTGCAGCTCTGTTTCACGCTGTGGATCGAATATACACAACACAGACGGTTTTGTAACAAACCGGTTCGGCGTTCCGCCATCCTCAGTGTTTGGTTTCATTCTCTGAGGATGGCGAAACGCCAAAACCGGTTTGTTACAAAACCAAATTTAAGAAGGGATGACGGAAAATCGTTCCAGTATATATCAAATTTCCACCCTGTCGGAAAATCAACAAAACAAAATAAATCAATTACGACACTAATACACTTATCTGTCCCGTCAAAATTCAAATCTTTACGCGTCAACTGATTCAAAGGGGCTACAATCCGAGAGAAATTAGCGACAAAGCTCCTAAAGTAAGAAAATAAGCCCACACATTGTTTTACCTCTTTCGCATTTTTAGGAATCGGATAATTCTTAATTACCCTCCCATTTACACAATAGCCTGAATACTCAACTTCTCTGTATGCAAACCGACACTTAGATAAATTTAATTGCAACCCAGCAGCATTTAATACTCCCGTCAATATTTCAACATGCTCATCAAAGGTTTTGGTAGCCACGTTAATGTCATCTAAATACACCACAATCCTATTCGCATCAATAAGTGCTTTTAAAACTTTATTAATTAAGCGCTGAAATACTGGGACTGCATTCGTGAGTCCAAATGGCATTTAACAGTATTCATATTGACCCATTGGTAAAATTAACAAAAGCCGTAAATGGTATGGACTCTTCACTCATAGGTACTTGGTGGAAGCCATCCTTTAAGTCAAGAGTATTGAAGTACGTTTTTCCTCCTAGATAACCTAAACGATCTTCAATGAGAGGTAACGGATAGTGATCAGGTATTGTTAAACTATTGAGTGCCCGATAATCCACACACATTCTCACTATGAGTGACGCGTAAGGTGACTCCTTTAGCTAATAATTCATCATTAGCTTTCTGGACTTCAATCTTTTCGTTAAATGATAATCTCCTCGAACTACTGTACATTGGTGTATCATTTCTCAATTTGATTTTCATCGAATACTTGCTGACAATGGCTCCGCTAATATCTGACTCTATTTTATCCCATTTTGGATTTATATTAATATAGTCACTAACATTACCTTCTTCAGTTGCATCAACAGACAAAATAATTTCATTACTATCAATTACATAATTTTTATCGATCCGTTTTACCACATCAATATTGTGACTAATTCGATGATTCCTTAATTATTGTAGCGATTATTCTCAAGCATGTACCATCCCTAACTCAATAACACTCCCACCACTAGTTAACACAACTGAGATAACGATGGTTACGCTTATGCATGCAAGCGTGTAACTAGGAAGAGGAAGAGAGATGGCGCGAGTGTTTGCGAATACGATGCAAGGAGGAGATGCCAATAAATAGCACCGACCCTTCCAGAACACGAAAAGCGAACAACCAAGAAAGTTCTCGGTGCGTAGGCAAGCACCCTGTCGGACTATAGAAGGCAGTGACCAAGCAAGGCAGACGGTTCAGTTTATTTTCAAGCGTTCAATATTATTAAACCAAAGATTGCATTTGCAGCTACGCTTGTAAGCCTTGCATATTTTATTGCTGTTGTGAATTTAATTATTTTCATTCTTTTAAGCTTTATACATGTGTGTTTAGTAGATTATTTTTCTACTCGTTTCACTATGTTGAATTGTTGTTTCAAAAAGTGTCCAAGCCAAAAGAAGATATCACAAGCCGAAGTTTATGTTTGTTGTTGGCTTTGCGATAATATGGCTCACGTGTCCTGTGCTGGATTCACAAATCTAGGGGGGCGGGTCGTGGATTTAATATCCAGCAAAGTCGGACTCACTTGGAGTTGCCATGATTGCCGCGTTGTTGAAAACGAAATGCGCGCCTTCATGAGACAAACTCAAAAAGAATTCAATAACATCTTTTTGGGCTTCCGTGATCTTCATGAAAGATTCAAGGCATTGGACACCCGCTTCAAAAAATTGAGAATTCTTTCTGACTCGCCTAAACGGAAGAAATGCGTACCGAACAACAATAATAATAACAATAATAATGATCATCTTAATTTGTTTCCTGGTCTGCCTCAGGGTTGTGCTCAGACGCCTGCCCCAGATATAAACACTCCAGCCAAGGAGGCCACTAATGATATAGTGAATGGGTCCTCCGGCGCTTCCTCTGGTCTTCAGAGTAATAGGCCGGCATTTTTGTTTCCAGAGCAGGTTGGAGCTACGTCGACAAACAGTGGCACTGCGGTTGCTTCCGCTTCCAATTCGCCTATGTTATTTTCTTTAGCCTCAGCGGTTACACCATCACCAACACCTGTGTCAGAGACTCCGTTAACTTCGGTTACAGTGACTGTGCCAGCCTCTGTTGTCACAACGGTGACTGGTACCATTCCCAAAACAACCAAAACAACTAGTGTCCTAGCCGGCTTGCCTCCTCTTTCTACCTCGGTTACAGTGACTTTGCCAGCCTCGGTTGCCACTACTGTCACTGGTACCATTCCTATAACAACTAACGTTTCAGCTGTCGCCCGTCCTACGATGGCTCAGTCGAGGTCTGCTTCAGACGGGCAATCTGATCCCCCCAGGCAAGTGACTGCCGTACCACCTCGTAGGGCCATTTTCGTAACAAGGCTTCATTCATCGTTGGTTGAGAGCGACATTATGAACTATGTCTGCTCTAAACTTAGTATTGTACCCAGCAGAAGTATCAATGTTTATAAATTTAATTTTAGTTATGAAAGAGATATTTCATCATTTAAAATATCAGTTCCCGATGCCTTCTTTGATACGGTACTTTCGCCTGATTTTTGGCCGGAGCATTCCGTAGTTCATTTGTTTAGAAAAAAGACACCTGTAATAGATTTAGATAGTTCAAAAAACTGAATGATCGACACTGCATGGGCAGTTCAAAAGTAATTTTTGACTCCTCCCTTCTTGTCGTTAATTATCAAAATGTTCGTGGTTTACGATCTAAATTGGTTCCTTTCTATCTTAATAGTTTCACTTTTACTGCACACGTAATAGCTTTTACGGAGACCTGGTTAAAGCCAGATAATTTGAATTCTGAGGTTTTCTCAAGTAAATATGTTGTTTACCGGCGAGACCGAAACTCCAGGGCTGGAGGCGTTCTCATTGCCGTGGACTCAAGTCTATCATCTGAGTTGATATTATTGAACAATGATACTAATATTGAATTTATAGCAATAAGACTCTCTCTTGGTACCTTTAATGTATTCGTTTGTTGTTTATATATACCGCCTCGATCAGATGTTCATGTTTATGCTAGTCATAGCACGGCTATTTGTAATTTGTATTCTCAGGTGCGAGATAATGATCGTCTAGTTGTTGTTGGTGATTTCAATTTGCCTTCAGTGAGTTGGGCTAATATTAGTGGTTCGAGCCATCTGACACCTACTAGTCAGCATGATTTTCTTGATTGCTTGCTGGATACATCTCTGTTACAGATCAATAATGTACCAAATAGTAAAAACAAAATGCTTGATTTAGTGTTTGTGGATGCTTCGGTGGGTACTGCCCTCAAGCAAATTCCACCTTTATCACTTCCTGAAGACCCTCTACACCCTACGCTGGAGGTGGCGCTTGATTTCATCAAACCCCGTCCAACTAAAGTTATAGAACGAACTCGGTCTAGATGCTTCTATAAAGCGGACTTCATTAAGTTAAACGAATTGATGGCTTACCATGACTGGTCAGATATTTTCGCCTGTAATGACGTTGACTCTGCCGTTTCGATATTTTACAGCGTGCTCGATAGCTTTTTTGATAGTTGCGTTCCTTTTCGTTATGTTAACGCTGGCAAGAGTAGGCCTCCGTGGTTCTCGAAGCAACTTGTCAGACTTAACAACATTAGATCTAGGCTTTATAAGCGATTTAAGAAATCTGGGTTATCTATCGACTTCTCGAAATATTTAATTGCTCGCTCAAATTTCAATTTTCTCAATCAACGGTGCTATCAGGATTACTTGGCTCTCTGTAGAACTCAGTTTTTCCATAACCCGAAAAGATTTTACAGCTTTGTGAATTCAAAACGAAAAACATCTGGTTACCCCTCTTCATTTATTTACAAAAGGAAAAGTGCCACTACTGATGGTGACATTGCAGAACTTTTTTCGGAATTTTTTAAGTCGACTTATTCATCAAAATGTTTTCAAAATAGTACTTATCCGTATCACCTGCAAAGTTCGAATTGCGTTCTCAATCCTATCATTGATAAGGGTATTGTTTTACAGACTCTTCAAGCATTGAAGCCGAATTTTTCTCCGGGTCCTGATGGTGTTCCCAGCTGTGTACTTAAGTATTGTGCTGCAAACTTATCTGGTCCGATCTCAAAACTATTTGAATTATCTCTCGGGTCTGCGTCTTTTCCATCACTATGGAAATCATCTTTTATTATACCCTTGCATAAGAAAGGTAGTAGGTCAAATATTGAAAATTACAGGGGCATTGCAAAGCTTTCAGCTATTCCTAAGACGTTTGAACAGATTATAACAAACCAACTTCAATACCAGTGCACCTCATTATTATCTTCTTCTCAACATGGTTTTATACGTCAAAGGTCATCCACCACCAACTTACTTGTATTTACTTCCCTAATAATAGATGGATTTATGGAGAAAAAGCAAACGGATGTCATCTATACTGACTTCAGTAAGGCATTTGACTCTGTCAATCATGAGCTCCTTATTTATAAACTAGACTTGATGGGTTTTCCATTTCGACTTTTAACATGGCTGGCAAGCTATCTTTCAAACAGGACTCAACAAGTTCTCTTCAAATATAAATTTTCAACGTCGACTGAGGTATCCTCTGGGGTGCCGCAGGGTAGCCATTTGGGTCCACTGCTTTTTTCTCTGTTTATAAATGACTTACCTCAGATTATCCAACATTCCAGAACCCTGATGTACGCGGATGACGTTAAGCTATGCTACACATACTGTCAGAATGACACGGCCTCCTTGAATCTACTTCAGGCTGATTTGGACTCTTTCCAATTATGGTGTGCAAGTAATTTACTTGACTTAAATTTCTCTAAATGTAAACAAATGACATTTCACCGAGTGAAGCCTGTTCTAACACCTTATATGCTAAATAGTACCCCTTTGGAGCGTATCTCTACTGTAAACGATTTAGGGGTTCTTTTCGATCCGAAACTGAGTTTTAATATGCATATCTCGTCTATTGCTAACAAGGCAATGGGTATACTTGGATTTGTCAAAAGGTGGGCTAAAGAGTTTGATGACCCGTATCTTACTAAGGTCCTTTACACATCGTTGGTTCGTCCAATTCTTGAATACTGCTCATGTGTGTGGTGCCCTGTATATCAAATTCATATAAACCGAATTGAGTCAGTTCAAAAGCAATTTTTAATCTTTGCGCTTCGCGGCCTTAATTGGGATTCTAATCGTCACCTTCCACCCTACAGAAGTAGGCTTCTTCTTATTCGCTTACCGTCTCTGGAAAATCGAAGAATATTACTTGGGGTAATGTTCCTCCACAAGTTGATAATAGGTGAGATAGATTCTTCCGATCTTCTTGGTCGATTGAATTTCGCGGTGCCTGCTAGATCGTCCCGACATTATGTTCCCTTTCATTTGCCAATTTGTCGTCTGAACTTTGTTAAAAATGACCCTCTGCGCATCTGGTGCTCATACTACAATGACTTGTACAGCTGTATCAGTATTGAATGTTCCTTTGCTACTTTACGTAATGCAATACTTGATAATTTAGCCTGAAACAGATTGATGAACCGGGAACACCGCTTTCGAAAATATGCACGCACAGTAATGAAGGATTGGAAACGAATGCTTTCCAACCTTTGGACTGCCTGTCTCTGAGTTGATTGGAATCTAATGCATTCCAACAACGTAAAATTTTTGGTCTCAACGTACCTAATACATATATTTATTTTAATTTTTGTTTGAGCGAGTGACTTTTTTTTATTGTTTTTTAATTGATTTTAGAGAAAATTTACAACGATTTATACAGTGATGTCACCGAACCGTCGTAGCAAAGCTCAGCGTTTTGTCGATTTTAGTAATAAATTTGTAGCGGTGCGTGGAAAGAAGGCCAACTCAGAAAGTGACAACAACAGCAACACTTTCGCCGATGAGACATACCATAGATACAATAATAACAACAAATTGCCCTTAATGTCACAACTCAGCATGCGCGATAAACGAGCGATTGTTATGCCGGTGGAAACGGATCAAGCGTCATATGAATTGGCTGTCGAGGACTCGCGCACCTTCAACAATTAAAACCTAAGGAGCATCAGCATTCCATCTGTATACAAGAAACATATACACAAACACAAACAGAGACACATGAGGATTAGGAGAGGTTTACGCATATTATTTGAATGTTAAAGATTTGAATTATTTGAATGTTTGGAATTTAATTGAAAAAAACATCTACGATCAAATACCTGCCGAACAATTCTACGATGCGCCATATGAGATGCGCAACAACGATGAGGTCTACGAACCAGAACCGACAACCGGAAATGTTATCACCATAAATGGCATATCTGTGCGATGAGCAGAATGCTAATTCAGTGTCAGCGTGTCATTTGTAAAAATTTTACAAAGAGAATACTATTGCCGAAACTAAGTGATAAATTCATTTTGAACAAATTAAAAGCATAAGCTTTCAGAAATATTTTTCATTTAACTATTTTAAAAATTGTTATTCCCTACTGATCAGCAGGTCATAAAAATGTTCACACATAGTAGTATGGATTAATGCAGAGTATTCTTACATATGCCATGCATGAGTGTTCGTTTATATTTGATTTGGTTTGGACTGATTAATTTAAATAATTGCGGAAAATTAAGAAGCGCAAAAATTGTATTTAATTGAATGAAAAAAAAAAACATGCTATGAAGCAGGCTTTAATTGAATATTATTAAATAGGACATTGTGTATGTAAATGAACACTTATTACAAAACAAAAAAATTCAAAACGGAATTGAAAAGAAAATGACAATTTTTGTTTTTTTTTTTTCTTTTTGAAAACCACAGAAACGAACGCCTATTTTAGTTCTAGCTATTGTATGATTTATCCTACGAATAAGAGTAAAATATTAAATTAGAGTAGCTTTAAAAGATTGTAGATTTTGTAAATTGTTTGTTAGTAGTAGTAATAAGAGAAACTATACCCATATGCGATACGATCCATTTATTAACTCTAAGTTGCCTTGTAAATATTACGTGATCTGTTTAATTTTAATGTTAATTAAATATTTATTAATGATAGCGGTATGTGCCGCACAATAAAACAATATCTAGGATTAGTCGACCGCTTTATGGTTGTGTCGACTAAAAACAAACAAATAAATAAATAAATAAATAGTGAACTACTGTAAAGTTACCAAACTCTTAAAGTTGTTTTGCGTTTATTACTAGTAAATAAAACTAGCTATTAGTTACAATATCTGTGTGTGTGTTTATTGGACTTTATAGTGATCGAACCCAGGATTGATAATCAAGGAATCATCGAATTCGTCACAATTGGTGTCAGAAGTGATATTGTTAAATAAATACCGAGAGTTTTCAAGGATAACAAAGGCATGGCAAAGTTGAATGAGCTGAAGATCCAGCAACTCAAAAATGAGCTGCAACAGCGTGGATTGAATACAACAGGCAATAAATCCGAGCTACAGTCACGATTGCGAGAGGCTATGGAAGCTGAAGGAATTAACGTTGACGATCATGTGTTTCATCTGGTGGAAGAAGCATCGACAAAAATGGAAGAGAAGGAGTCTACAATTATAGCCGCAAGTGTGGACACTAACGCGTTGTTGACTGTATTGACTCAGATGTAATCTAGCATTTCAACACAGCTGGAAGAACAAAAGACACACATGGCATCTCAGTTGGAAGAACAAAGGGCACACATGGCATCTCAGCTGGAAGAACAGAAGACTAGCATGGCATCTCAGATTTCAGTTCAACTAGACGAACAGAAGGCATACATGAGATCTCAGATGGAACACCAGGAGACACGTATAACATCAAAATTGGAAGAACAAGAGGAACGTATATTCATGCAGGTGGCACGAATGTCTTCGCAGCTAGAAGTGCAGGATGCGAAAATTGCACAGCTACAGAATAAAATCGATGCTGAAGTAGATGCACTGAGAGGTCGTATCCAGGAGTTACAACTGAATCGTCCAACTACTTCAATGAGTGTCCCGAAGGTAAAAACCCCATCTTTTGATGGTTCTGTTCCTTTTCAGGTATTTAAGCTACAGTTTGAGAAGACGGCAGCTGTGAATAATTGGGGCATGGAAGACAAAGTTGCTGCATTATTCGTGGCATTGAAGGGACCTGCAGCCGAAATTTTGCAGACTATTCCTGACGGAGAACGGAACAATTATGAAGCATTAATGGGTGCAGTTGAGAGACGCTATGGTAGCGAACATCGGAAGCAGATATACCAAATAGAGCTACAGAATCGCTTCCAGAAACCTAATGAGACTTTACAGGAATTTGCATCGGATATCGAGAGGTTGGCCCATCTAGCAAATGCAGACGCACCTGTGGAGTACACTGAGAGGGTAAAAATCCAAAGTTTTATAAATGGAATACGCGATGTAGAGACGAAGCGGGCCACATATGCAAACCCCAAAAGGATATTCGCTGAAACGGTATCGCATGCTCTGACGCAGGAAACAGCTTCACTTTTGAGTAAACCTGCATACAAGGCTCATCGTGTAGAAGTGGAAACTCCGGCTTGGGTTGACAAAATTTTGGAAGCGTTGAACGGAGTACAGAAAAAAAGTGATGGTGCCATTAAATGCTTTAAGTGTGGAAAATCTGGTCATATAGCACGTTATTGCGGCACTGGCTCCAGTAATCCTGGCAATTTAAGTGGACGTAAACGCAAAGCTGGAGAAGATGAGCAAGATGAATGTCCCATAATCTCTGTGTCACAACTCGAAAGGAAAGCGAGTAGTGTTACTGTTGAAGGCTACGTGGACGGGAAAGAGCGCTTGCTGACTATCGATACTGGTGCATCACATTCCATCATTCGGAATGACTTGGTCAGCGGAAAGGTGAGACCATTGCGGAAAGCTAAGTTGTGCACAGTAACTGGTGACAGCAAGCAAGTCCTGGGAGAAGTGACATGCAAGGTTGTGATTGGGAATGTGGCCACGTATCACAACTTCTTGGTAGCGAATATTGTCGACGAAGTCATCATTGGCGTCGATTTCTTGGCTGAGAGAGACATTCACATCAACATAAGCAACAGGGTTATGACTTACAATGGGCAAGAGGTTCCTCTGATCTTTGAACACCATAGTAGCTTTAGCACCAAGGGAGTGATCTTCGAGATGGAGCAACAGAATCCTCCTAAGGCAGGGGTAGCTCCTCGACCATTGGCTTTCGTGGACAGGTGCCTCCTGAAGAAGATTCGGCAAGGCCAGGAGGAAGATCCAGATTTGGCACGTGTGTTGAAAGGAATAAAGGAAAACAAACAGCCAGGAAGAGAGGAGATGGTAGCAGACAGTCGTATTGCAAAAGCATACTGGGCACAATGGAGTAGTTTGAAGCTAATATCTGGTTGTTTGCATCGGATATGGGAAAGTGAAGATGGCCAGAATCATCGAGCACTTATTGTTGTTCCCAAGGCAAGAATTCCAAATGTTATCAAAGCGTCGCATAGTTGCCCAGATGGAAAGCACATGGGAATGAAGAAAACGCTGAAAGAGGTAAAGCGGCGGTTCTATTGGATTGGTTGCAGACAATCTGTAAGAGAATGGATTACTAAGTGTGCAAAGTGTGCTGAGGATAAAAGACGAACCTCTGACGGTCATGTTCCGAGAAAGCAACGCAACTTAGTGGATAAGGTGAAACAGTGCACTGGGCATGAGAGAACGGAACGGAATCCTGAAGAAACGAGTTGCAGGAATGTGTTCCGGGTACCACTGGGAACGAAAGTGAATGCACAAATCCATTCGGGATTAAGAACGGACAAAATGGTTGGAATATGGGACACTGTAATGCATTGTGGGAATCCCTGCAGGAGAGGATTGATGTCGGAGTTTCAATCCCAGGAGGAAATGAGGTTTAATAAAGCAGTGCCAACCATTGAGTGTCTAGCAGCGTTTGGTTCCGGCAATGTGTCTGATCGGGACGATCAGACTTAGGTGGAGAGCAGTGTGGCTATTATTCTCAAGCATGTACCATCCCTAACACAATAACACTCCCACCACTAGTTAACACAACTGAGATAACGATGGCTACGCTTATGCATGCAAGCGTGTAACTAGGAAGAGGAAGAAAGATGGCGCGAGTGTTTGCGAATACGATGCAAGGAGGAGATGCCAATAAATAACACCGACCCTTCGAGAACACGAAAAGCGAACAACCAAGAAAGTTCTCGGTGCGTAGGCAAGCACCCTGTCGGACTATATAAGGCAGTGACCAAGCAAGGCAGACTGTTCAGTTTATTTTCAAGCGTTCAATAGTGAGCTACTGTAAAGTTACCAAACTCTTAAAGTTGTTTTGCGTTTATTACTAGTAAATAAAACTAGCTATTAGTTACAATATCTGTGTGTGTGTTTATTTGACTTTATATTGATCGAACCCAGGATTGATAATCAAGGAATCATCGAATTCGTCACATTATCAATCCTGGGTTCGATCACTATAAAGTCAAATAAACACACACACAGATATTGTAACTAATAGCTAGTTTTATTTACTAGTAATAAACGCAATACAAATTTAAGAGTTTGGTAACTTCGCAGTAGTTCACTGAACAACACTTGAAAATAAACTGATAAACCTGCCTTGATTGGTTACTGCCTTATATAGTCCGAGAGGGTGCTTGCCTACGCACCGAGAACTTTCTTGGTTATTCGCTCTTCGTGTTCTCGAAGGGTCGGTGTTATTTATTGGCATCTAGTCTTTGCATCGTATTCGCAAACACTCGCGCGATCACTCTGCCTCTTCCTAGTTACAAACTTGTACGCTTAAGAGTAGGCATCGTTATCTCTGTTGTGTTTAACTAGTGGTGGGAGTGTTCTTGAGTTAGGGATATTATTACGATAACAATTTGTTCTTAACCCTAACTCTAACATCTCTACACGTACATTGTTTTGTTTTTCTGTGGGAGGAACCTGGTCAATAACTTGTGGGCTTTTATATAACTCAAAGGAACGTAGTGTACTGATAAGGATCAGCCTGGATTTTTTTTAAATTTGAAGTTTAGCAATTCGTTTGGCTTATAACTAATTTTATTAACTTGGCACAACATTATTCGCATTTTGTTAAAAAGTCCCGTCCAACAAATACTGGAACTACTGCATCCGAATCTGGCAAAATAACAAAATTATCAATAATATGTGGCTTACGAAATATAAATTTACAAGGGAAACTACCGTACATTTTTAATTGTTTGCTACCAATTTCATGATATCGTGTTAACTTTTGTTTATTGCTTGGATGTATTGATCCTGGCACAAGGGACCATTTTATGAAACTAATCGGACTGCCCGTATCGAATAATGCAAAAAGAGAAACTAAATCAGTACACTTTTCTCCACTACAGAAGACAACACTTACGAGGTTGTTTGAAGGGAATCGTTCAGTTAGTTGACATATTTCGCGAATCCCGTCATCACCTACAGCACCTGGCACGCTCCGATTGTTTCCTGATGGTGCACGAGGAGGACAATTACGGTTTTACTGGCCTGGGATGTTTAGAGACGTACAGAAGTACGTGCAACAATGTACCGCATGCCAAATCTACAAACCCAGTCAACAACAAGGCGCAGGTAAGATGCTCACACCGATTTCTGATGAACCTTTTGCGACTGTTTGTGCATATTTTGTGGGACTACTCCCTCGACCAAAGCATGGCAACACGATGGCACTAGTTTTGTGGATCGATTTTCGAAATGGGTAGAGATCATGCCGATACGGAAGGCTACGACGGAGAAAGTTATCAGAGGATTAAGGGAGAGAATTTTGCCCCGATTTGGCGGGTCAAACATTTTAATCACAGACAATGGAGCACAGTTTATAAGCAGCTATTTCAAGAAGTTTTTACAAGAGGTTGTCACAAAACAGCTAGAGAACCCGACAGAGAGAGCAAATCGCGAGTCAACAGGCACAGTTCAGCATTCATAGTGCAGGGTAGGGAGCCGAGAACCCCGAACGCCCTCTACGATGAGGAAATGTTTGGCACAGGCGCGGAAAATGTTACTCTCTGTGAGAAGGCAGCGAAAATGAGAGAGGCATTTGAGAAGGTACGACGCAAACAACAACAACGCCAACGGAGCAGGCAAGGCATTATAGTTTACGTGGGAGACAGTGGCAACCGGTTGTAAGCGATTTGGTGTTGGTGAAGGAGCGCCAGTTGTTCAAAGTAGTGGCCAATTTCTCGGCAAACTTAGCACCAAGGTACAGTAGTCCACATCGCGTAACGAACTTCGTATCGCCGGTAATTGTCGAGATAGATAAGATGCATGATGGTAAAAGGAGAACAGCACACGTTAGCGAGTTAGAAGCACACCATAAGCAGAAGTTGAGAGTATCGACCACCCAATATCAGTCCTAGCACAGGAGAGGCATAAAGAAAAGGAAGAGATACGCGGATACACAATAGCTCTATTTTTTTACACGCATGTACATCTGCGTCTGCGACTAAAAAAAAACGGTCATCGGCAATTGCGTTCTGCCCGTAAATGTACAGTTCGAAGATCGACGGGGACGGATATAAATATGAGGCGCCGACGTGCATATAAACCAAAAGGTAAGAAGTTATGGACAAGCGCGCTATAAGTAACTACACCGCTGAGAGGGCCCAAGATGAGCCTAGTGCTAACAGAGGAGGATGAGGGTTCCAACTGCAGCGACTCCGACAGCCAAACTACAGAAGCATATGTGCACAGTGGCGAGAGTAGCGCAATAGGCAGCCCAGGGTACGAGACGATGTCGGGGTGCGATTCGGTGTAAACATTTGGGCATGGGAGCAGCGACAGGGGTGGTCAGATACGGAACCCGCGCTGTGATTTCAACGAGGCGTACAACCGTGGAGCTCTGATGCGAGAATCTATCTCGATCTCCTCCAAAAGCAAAGAGAGTAGCGACGAGGCTCGCCCTAGGCAGGGCGAGATGTCAGTTCGTCAGGAAAACGAGGAAATACCAGGTCGAGGATACATGGAGTACACAAGGCGCAGGGGAGTCAGACCCACCACCTGCCAAGCGATATGTATGCGAGGATATCGAGGACCGTGTTCCGACCGAGAGAAGTGATGTGATAAGGCTCAACGTAAGCGACGACATGCTCCTGGTGACACGAAGCGGCACCAGCAATATAACCGATGACAGCAACTGCAGAAGCCCACAGAACGTGGTCTACGAGATCGAGCGGTGGCTCCAAGGGTCGTCAACAACAAATACCTGGGGAAACCGAACAGGAGTCGAACCCCTCGCAAGTACTTTGGTGGAAGACGTAGAGAATCACGTCGGGGAGGGGAAGGAAGATGACGCTCCACCGGAACGGGGATGGGCAGAAGTACCGAATCAGGATAACGAGAGCGGACTTGATAACAGTAACTCCCGTCGCGGCAGGTGAGGGGAGAGTCTGAGGACCCGGAACCACCGATTTTGGTACCCACGCATTACGCACAGAACATGCACACACATACAGGAAAACCAATATAATGATCTGAATTTATAATATTATTATTCTCTCTCTATGGCGCGATATACAACAGGTATATCATCATAAACCTCCTAAGAGATTTTTGCGCCAAGCTTCTCTTCCAATTTGTGGTGTGCCGATTTGAATTTTCCCTACAAATTGGTGGGACCTACAGTTTTTTTGCCGACTCCGAACGGCATCTACAAAGGAGACGAATTTTTGCTGAGAAGCCTGTCATGGCAGAAATACACTCGGAGAGTTTGCCAAACCACTGCCGAGGGGCGACCCCGTTTTGAAAAACTTTTTTCAAATCACTTTTGATGTTACCTGTACCAGGGCTCGAACAATGGACCTTCGGTGTGGTAGGCCGGCAACACTACCTTCACACCACGGCAGCCGCCAATATATAATAATATTATTATTATTGAACTAATAATTTATTTATATATATTGTAATGTCCACGGTATAAATCCTTGCCAAAATATATTTCCCTTGGATCCCCTTATGTACACTATAATACACTAGGCATAGAACATACATACATGTTAAAGGACTAGGCATAACATATGAGTCGCTAACTAAGCACCAAATTATACCTTCGCTAATAATGCACCAACAACAACACGTTATTCCATTCAAGCAGTGGTACTTGCCAGCGCATATTTTTTACAGATTCACAGCGCCAACTATTTATGCAGTAACAATGTTTTTTTTTATAGCCGTTACCGAAAATTCATCCAACTCTAATGCTAGAACGTACAAACATACGGAGGCGGCAAAAGCGTTGGTATCTTAGCAAAAGGCATAGATGACGGGAATGCAGCAAATTAGCTAGTATACGAATTGATACGTAAGGTAGGTCCAGCTGATAGAAGCAGCGCTAAAAACAATAAGCACTGACAAAAGATTTCAGGCGAGGGGCATTCCAGGTGAAAGGGAAAAAATCTCGACACATATATTTAGAAAATATTATACATAATGTAAAAGCTATATATAATGTAAGATTACAGTAAATAATGTAATAACTTAGGATCAGTATTTTTTATTGTAAAGTAACTGTCCGCCTGCGTGTGGACAAGTATAAAAGGGCGATAACTTCGCCAAGTCGGATGAGAAGTTAGGTAGGCATAGTAGCCAGCTGACGCATAGTTCAGCGGTGAAAGGAACTCCTGGGATTAGGATTTTCTAGCTCACGAGATCCATAGAGTATACACAGGAGGGATTTTCCTAACTCTGCTGTCTGGAAGGCTAGTGGTGGTTTTCCACCTCCACCACCTTTATTAGAGTAGGGTATTACTAAGGTATACATGGTGAGGGTTTTCCTAACCTCACCGCGTGAAAGGTTTGTGGTGGTTATCTACCTCCGCCGCCTTTAAAGTAGGTTGGATTTTAAAAAGTATTGGATTCTCGGATAAATGTATGAAATTTAATTAAACAGGGTCTTTTTCTTTAAAAAGAGACGTTAGGGTTTTTTCTCTATCCCACAGGAACCCTAGACGGACTGAGCTTAACCCCGACATAATGGAAAAGTTCGTTACACAAGTTAATTTATTTTCATGGATTTTTTTATTACAAACTCACCAATCATTAAATTTATTAAATTAATGACTACGTATTCAGTTACAAAGCCAAAAAAAAAATATCTTGTATTTGTTCCAAGCCGAAAAAATTTATTTTATGCAATAAAAGTAGTAAGTGAGAAAAAGAGTATAAATGTAAATCTTACTAAATTGATTCTGTTGGTAAGTAAAAGCATAAAATTAGTAGTTATCATATTCATAAGTAAATGCTTAAGTTCAATGCTCATTTATTTTGCTATGAGAAGCAAACTTACTGGTACACTTTTTTTTCTAACGTATACTATACTTTGTTATGGGGTACACATCAAGGTTGGAGCAGTAAGGAAGGTGCAATAAAAAATATATATATATAAATTGTTTTATGTGGTATGTAGGATGGTATGTTTTATGTTAATAAATAAAATACAAAACATTATATTAAAAATGTCATTACGTATGTATGTGGGTGATCTCACATACATGTAAGCATACATATATGAAGTGGCATATGAAAATTGAATGGAATACCGATGCTATTGTTGTCTCTTTTTTTCATACTAACAGCAGTTGAGAGGTCAAGGTGGGGGAGTCCTCTGGACCTCTATGTCTCAACCGACATTACATAAAATTTAATTGTAGGACTCCTAGCCAGAATCTAAGGGCGGGAGCTAAACTCCCATAGATCTATCTGCAAAACGAGGTCAGAGCGGCCATATGTTTATGTGTTTATTGGGGCGAGGTCAAAGATGGTAGGCGACACTCGCTTTCTTTACCCTACCCTACCATGATCTTCGCTAGGAATATGATCCGAAGATCCCGCTAAAGAAAACCTGCCTTTTATATAATCAGCACATTTGCTTCCAGGAACATACTAATGGCTTACAGACTAATTTTTTCAACTAGATACAAATTCAACTTTTATTCAACATTTTAAAACTGAACATAAGAGCATAGATCAAAAATTCAACTCCTATGCTTACTAGTAGATATATGTCTATACATAAATATATTAATCCTGATTTTAAGGAAAAAAAAACCTAACTAAGCAAAATAAAGTCATATGATAATGAGGAAATCAATTAGGTTAGGATCATATGATAAAAGATCATATGTATCTATCTATATCAGAGGCCGGCACGGGGAGGACGCAATATGTGGGAACATTAGTGTGTTACGCTCAAAAATGCTTATGTGTTGGTGGTATTGCACTGGAAAAAATTTATATGTTGTATAAGTTAACAGATAAAAGCTTATGTTTTGTGTCTACTTGAACTTTTTTCAAGTTTTTTGGAGGGTGATTTTTTTTGAAAATAAAATTTTATTTTTTTAGTTTTTTTTTAAATTCATATGTGGGTTTTTAAAGAAATCAAGCTAACGTGCTTCAAGCGCATTTTTGGAATTCAAAATGTACCTATGTATCTGTTGTATTAATAGTTAAATTATGAAGGTGGCTTAACTTAGATATTAATAAAAAAAACATGTGTGTATGCGTTGTGCTTAGTTTTTCTTAAGTTGTTTATCAATAAATAAATAACTTTTTTTTTTTTAATTAAAATATGGGTCTTCAACGAAATAAAGCGAGTGCTTCAAGCACTATGAATTTAAGTATAAAGTATCTGTTGTAGGCATAACTTAGCAGATAAAAATACCTGAATATTAATAGAAATTTTTTTGATTTTTTTTAACTTTTTTTTTGTCAATAATTAAAGATACAATTTTTTTAAAAATTCATATGTGGGGGTTCAGAAAAATAAAGCTAACGTACTTCGTGTACCTACTTTGAATATTCAACATAAGTTAGGTAATTCAAAAAAAAAAATAGCATACCTATATATGTATATGTAATTTTTACGTGATCGTAGTAAACTTTTTCTTAGGGGAGTATGTATTAATTATTTAAGTTTTTTACATTTTGAAATCAATATTAACTTTTTGATGAAATATAAACTAATAATGTGATGATAATGATAAACAACAAACTACAGAAAGTTTAAAAAGTTAACTATTTACATAAATTGTGAAACTCTAATAATTTTTCAATTTGAATTTCCTTATCGTAGTACTTTATTTTGAGCAATGTTTCTAAGTGCTTGTCTGTTAGCTGGCTTCGATGTTTGCGTTTTATGAGAAACAATGACGAAAATCTAGACTCACATATATATGTTGTCGAAAACATTGAATACATGTTTAATACAAGGTCCCTAGTGGCCCTGTATTTGTTAGGGCAAACATCTTTCCAAAAAGGAATGCCGGTTTCAAATGGAATAGCTAAATCCTCCCTCATTGCTAATAGCTCATCTTGAATATTTATAGGTACATTCTCCAGTGAGCATGTCAATGGACTATTAAAAATGTTTATAACCCATTTCATTGAAAAAACATCTTTAAATCTACTGTCAAAATTTGTTATAAGATTATTTATTTCTTCCATGAATTTATCTAATTTTTGGGATTTGGAAATTTTGAATATATTTCGGAAACTTTTGGAAAGTTAACAAAGTTTTGGCAAGCCATTTCGTTCTTGAAACTAATTAACTTTGTGGAAAACTCAATTATTGCTTGAAGCAAGTCGCATATCCTTTTATTTCTTCCCTGCAAAACTAGATTTAAATTATTTATTTGCAACGTAATATCTGTAAGAAAAGCTAACTGTAATAAAAATTCGGGACATCTAATGGTATTAATTATTTGAGCATCCTTTGGAAGAGCCTCGGACTCCAAAAAACGAGCTATTTCTTCTCTAAAACAAAATAAACGATCTAAACTTTTTCCCCGACTGAGCCACCTGACTTCTGTAAATTGTAACATATCCTTGTATTCTGAATCTATTTCCTTCAAAAACGCTACCAGCTTCCTATGTGTAAGAGCGTTGTGTCCACCTTTCAAACGATTGATTATTTGCACAGCATTTTTCATTACTTCGACAATGCCAATTGATTTTGCAAATAGAGCTTGTTGGTGTATAATACAATGAAGCGTGGGAACATTTATTTCGGCTTTAATTAATTGCCCTCCAAACCATTAAATGATCAAGCAATGCGGTATCAACTTCCTTCATTTAATGCTTGCATGAAACTGAATAAAATTTGATTTTTTTGTGCTCTGCTTGTTGACGCTTGTGTTGTATGCGTGTAATTACGAGCTCTGTACGTGAGACGGCCGAACATACTTCGACTCCCAGGAAAATATTTGCCTGCCTTTGATCTATATAGCTATATAACTATAGTTAATTTGCTGGACATACCAGGGCATCAGCAATGAACAAAAAGCAACGCTATTGAACTATTTAGTTCTTTTTGTCTCTAATTCATATTTAATATGTGTATGTGGTTCTTATTTTTTTCTTACAGTAGGAAAAACAAAATTTTATGTTGCTACCTAAGTATGTACACATATATGTCGACTTGTATCAGAGGGGCATTACATTATTATGTGGTTGACAAAAAAAATATTTTTTCTCTTAAAAGTGATTTTGATCCCGGTATCCCGGGATCCCGGTAGTATTTAGGTAAGTATGCTTATTAGTTTAGGTTTGTTGCAAATCAAAGCCAAAAAAAATCAAAACAGTAGAAAATGCAAAAAAATTGTTAGAACAATATTACTTACATATTTATGGTTGTATGTATGATGGTATGTGATGCGCTCCCGCGATGAAAGGCCTTCCAGCGTGGTTGATACAATTTATATGTTTGGCAAAGGCAAATGTATTGTTTTGTTTTTGGTATTTTGGGCTATCTTGTGACTTACATTTTCCTTAGTCTCAGAAATTAAACTTTTTACGACCATAATTTTTTTTCCTAACACATTAAACTATCATTTCTTTATTTTATTTTTTTTAAGCTTAACTAAAAAGTATTAATATTTTTATTTTCATAATTTTATCCGATGTTTTTTTTTTTGTTCGTGTTTTGTTAACACTGCCGATGGGCATATATGCCTGTATAAGCCGACATATTTTAACTATATTTGGTTTTTCTATTTCGATATGCGATTAATTTCTATAAGAAATTTCAAACATATTATATTTATATTTGTTTTCTTCTTGTTGCCTTTCTAGAGATACCGATAAATTCTAATCTATTTTTCCTTTTGACTCCTTATTTTGGTCAAAACAATTTCAAATATTTTTTCTAACTTGTTCTTTTAATTCACTTGTAATAATTTAACTCATTTTCACTGTTTTGGTTTTTTTTTATAATTTGTTATTTGGTGTGGCTCTGCTTTATTTTTAAACACTGTGCCCTGATATCACCACATTTAGAAGGTGGCAGGAAAATGCAGAGATGATGCTGGCGTAATTGATGTGCGCCTGGTTCACGTCAGGCCCGGAATTGGGCGGGGAAAGAAACCCTGGATTAATATTAGGGGCTCCAGATTCACTTTTTCACTGTACGAATTAGATTTATTCGAGGTGGTCACAAGAAGTAGCTGGTCAAAAACACTGATCGGCCGTGGTCCTGAACAAAAAACTTACACACCCACGCCTTTGTATGCTCGATGGAGAATAAATATATCAAGTTGATTTGATTTTCTGTTTTTCGTTTCGTTTCAGGGTGGATATTAGATGTATAGTGGAACGATTTTTCGTCATGTTACAAAGCGAAAATTAATTACATGTGTACAAAGCGAAAATAGACAAGGGATGACGAAAAATCGTTCCAATATACATCTAATAAATATACCATGCGGCTTGGGGTAAGCCACCTTTGGTTATGGGTGTGGTTGATACAAGGATTTCCACAGGAGACTGATGATGCTCTATCGGACAAAATCTATCATTACAACTGGATGGGAACACAGCAATATAAAAAAGCTTCACTCTGTTTTTTTTTTAAACTTATAGGCTATGGGAGCACTGGTACTGACTGGTAATAGTGGATCTGTCCGTCCGCAAAGAGGCTAACTGTACCCGTTCAGGCCCTTTTATTTGTTCGGTTTTCTTACCTCGAAGCTTCCGTTTTTGACAGCTTCCCTTTCTTTATTTGGGAAGTGTTTAGTGTCACTTAAATGCGTCTTTTCACAGACCGAATAAAATGAGTACAGAGTGAGCTGAATGATTCGGTATTGGGGCTATCTATGGGCAATGAGTCATATGTGACTTACGTGATAGTATTAGGAAACAAGCGAAAATTGATAGTTTTTTTTAAAGTTAATTAACTTAAATATCCACATATATGAGTGAACATGGAATGATAAGTTGTTAAAAACATTCAACGATATGTTGCAACAGAAGTGACCATTACAAAGGCGGTCCGCATGATATGAATGGTGCGTTGTGGCTAGTCATTGTCGGCTGGGGTGGGTTCTGGCCAACCTTACCGTCCTGCGCCATAAGCAGAGAAATTCGAATCATGCCTTTTCAAAGCGGGGAAAGCGCACAAAACCGCTTAAAACTGCAAAAACCGCTTCCGGTTTAAACCCGGACCCCCACATTCAAAAATTCAAAAACTCAAATCAAAAACAGAAAAATCAAATTAAAATTCAAAAGAAACGGGCGAGAACAAATTATTCAAAATCAACTTAAAATTCAAAAATAACTGAAAATTAAAACGAAATTGAAACTGAAACCAACGAAAGAAAAGAGGAGACAAATTTAAATTAACGAAATGGGGGAAAAAAACCTGAAAATTAAAAACGAACCGGAAATGACCGGTTACAACATCTGAAAACAGAAAGAAACAAATATAAAAAGGCCGACAATACAACGGGCCGCGGATGTTGTTGCGACGCCCGGTGCTTGGCCCACCCTCATCCATGGCCATCGACTCACTTATTTTCGATGGCCCCTTACCAAAAAATCCTATATGCCTTCTAAATAATGGAAGAAATCCGCATTCCCATTTTTATGACAATTTTATTCAAAACTCATTTAAAAAAAGTGTTGCTTAAATTTACCCTAATCATTTAGGGTTTAGGTTGGTATAAGTTTACTAAAAAAACTCAAATACAAAAAAACATAAGACAAACAAAATTTGCTTTGCTTTCCTATAGTATGTTAGTTTTAGTATTCGAATTTAGTTGCTTACTTAATAATTTCCTTACTTATATTACTTTTAACTTATGTATATTATATTATTTTTTTTATTTATCTTATTTTATTATTTACCTATTTGAATTTATTTATTATTTTCGGGTATCACCTTTTATTTATTGCTGCCTTTAGTTTGTTATAAGCAATCATACATATGAATAATCTATTTTATTACGATTTATGTGTATTTCAAGTGTAGTTTATTTATAAGTATTTTTAAATACTATAGTTCGTTTAAGTGTTGATTTGTTAAAATTTTATAATTATTTCTGGTTTAGTCTTAACTATTTTATTTTATGTTATTTTACTAATCTCTGTAAAGATTTTGTGTGCTTATTTTTGAAAATAACTTGACTTCTTTATATAATTATAAATTTTTCCCTCCTTTTAAGGTATATGGTTAGGTTAAGCAAACCAATTTTTGATTTTAACCAACATTACTCACTTTCCTTTCTGCATCCGATCATTTGTTAATTTTCTTTTCTTACATATGTCTACGTTCCTGATTCCTTTCCTCACGTAACTCCATTCTATTCTTATTGCTTTGTTGGCTTCTTATTTTCTATACTTTAACTTCTTACATTTTAAATTTTACTATACTTTAAATGTGGTTTCCATTTTTTTTCTCTTAAAATAAATTAATTTTTATTTAATCCTTACAATTTAAGTTTATTCTAAGTAAACATATATTTTTTTTCTACTCTCTATTTCTCTACGCAAATACTATAATTCAAGTTTATTTAAGTCTATAGTATGTACTAATGTTAAGGTTTGATCTCACCCAGTGGTTAGTAGGCGTTATAGTGGCACGGTGTCGCAGCGCTATGGTGGTGCTCTATCGTAGCGCGTAGTTTATGTGCGTTGATGTGCGCTAGTGGTGATTTGTAATGCTATTACCGCAATGATTTCTTCACACGTCATTCGTTTCATTCAATTAGTCTTTTTTCATTTGTTTCATCTGCACGAGTTAGGTTTTAAATTCAATATTTAAATTTTTTTCTTTCTTCTACTCAATTTTGAGATTTTTTTTTTAATATTTATGACGTTTTAAATAATTTCATTAGTTTTTCAATTTTGTTTTGTTATCTCTCGTATTATTTTTTTTCTCTTTTGTTGTTTTCTCTTAAGGAGTATGTTTTTTTTAATTAAGTTTTATTTAAATTAAAATTAAGGGTTTTCAAAACTTTATAGATTTAGTCTTACTCTTTATATTTCTTTTAATTTTATTTTACAAATTTATTAACTTTTTGCTTGATTTAACACTATATTTGAAAGCGAAGTAGTAGAGCAAACACTGTCGCCCACTCCACAATTTATTTTCAATTGGCACGTCTTTTCACCAAAATCTCACTTTACTAAGCGTTGCGACGACTGATATTAAACATGTTTTTGCTTACTTTGTAAAAGCAACACAGTGCAATTCACTTTAATTATTTTTTTTCGTTTATCTGTGTAATGTATATGGTATTTACACTATTGAAAGCACACAACAAAATGTGTTCAACAAAGTGTGATTGAGGTTCTTTCAATGGAACAGACTGAAATGTCAAATAGAAAAAAAATCTTTAACCAATTTGAAAATCATTTATATTTAATTTAAAAACTTTCAGAAAGCAGTTTTTTAAAATTATTTTTCCTTTAAATTAATTAAAGTGAAGGAATTTGAGAGAAAATTCTGTTGTAAATTTAGAAGTCTATTGTTGATTCAGAAATAACTAAAAAGAACTTCCTAGTTGGCAGATACATGAAAGATTCTAAATAGAATTCACGAACAAATATAAAATGAATGAATAGATCTTAAACTGTGGACTTTAATCACAAATCCTATAAATAAAACCGACAATGGGGTCTGGCCAATATAAGCAAATTACGGCTTCAGCGTATGAATGGATAGACCAAATTTCGGATGGGAGCCTAATCGAACAAAATAACCAATTTCCCAATACGACAAAGCAACTTTAAAATATTTTATGAAAGTTTATGGAAAAATACACCTAGAATGACAAAGCCTCAACATCGAGATTAGTAGAACCGAGCTCACATACAAATTAGAATGAAAATACTAAATCTTCTTTTGCTATGAGCCAAATAATATTCGGATTAAAAAAAAACCACAATCCCCAAATGGATGCAAAAAGGCACATAACTTCGACACTTAGCACAAAAAAGGAAGATACGGGTTTGTAAAAACATGTGTAGAATAAACTGCAACTTATGGAATTATATTTTCCGCACTTGATCTGTCTGAGTGTATCATCACAATCATAATCATATTCACCCTGTCAATCACACCTTATTGCATACATTTTTCCACACAATTTCACACAATATTATTCTCTAATGCGAGAACGGTTCATGAAAATTACAATTTTTATTTTTATTTATATAATTCACTTGTTTTTCACTAAAACTTTTCTTGTGGTAGTCCACGGCATATTTTTATGACACTTTTTTTGTAAACGTTTAGTACGTCACTAACACACGACCGCCCTCTTCTAGTTCAACTATACTTTTGAATTCATTTGAATGCCGGCGACGGCGCTACGGTGAGGAATCGTCAATCAACGTTACCCTGTAGGTCGATTCTGTAACTATTTTAACGCCAGGTGTTAGCGTTAACTTCACTTAATACCATTTTTAACGCTTTTCCGTATTCACAAACTTTTAACCACACGAAAAGTGTTAGCTAACACTTTTTGTGTGGTTAGCTGTCGCGAATTATTTTCGAGGTGTTAACAATAGCGTTAATATATTTGCAAGTGTTTTAGCGTTTGGAAAAAGTAAAAAAATTAGTTTTGAATTTTTATCATGTAATTTAGTGCAAAATACGGCGAAAAGAGAAGTATTGCCTTATTTTATCACTATCAAGAGTCAGCTGTTTAGCGGCGTTAAAGGAGAGTTACAGAATCGCTCTTTCGTTAAGAACAAACGCCGAAATTTGGCGATAAGCTTAACGCTCGGCGAGTGGTTAAAAGTTACAGAATCGGGCTACTGACGTGATGTGATGGCTGCCAGGTGACTCACTCTGATTGGTGGTTGCCATCATGGCTTGGTCTTTTACCGCTTCTTTATTACTGCCAAATCTCGTGAAAGTGTAGTATGAATGTCAAACAAATAAATAAATATGCCATAGAACTGAGGTTAAGGCTATTAGTTTGCTTTTTCATCGCAAATTAAATTCGCATTGCACTTTAGAATTTACTTTAAAACTAAAAATACTGTAGTTACGCCTTTTATTTTGAGACTTAAGTACAAATTGTATTTAGTAAGGTTTACTATTACTACTATTCTGCTCAGCTGCTACTTTTAATAAGGGTAAATGTTCGTATGAAACAAAAAAAATGAAAAGCTAAATATTCATAGTGATTGATTACTTTATACGATAGTTTATAGCTAAAAAAAGAAAACATTCTGTCAAAATAAATTGGCTTGTTCCACTCTTCTATGAAAATATAAAGCGTAGTAGATTTGGGCTACAGTGCAGTAGGTACTAGAATTACTGAAATTTTGGTCACCCCCGAACCCTGAAGGCACGCTATTGTTGGCGCGCAAAAAAGAAAGGTTCTAGAATATGCGCTTGGTGTGTTCCCTTGATGGCAGGCGCGACCCCACATTATTGGGTTTGGGTAGGAGTCACTTTGGCATTTTGAAAGTGTGTCTTCCATTTTGGTGGTTTACGCTACTTTTGCACTTTGTTGGTTGTTGTTTAATAGTTTTTCCATTAATACAAACAAATTTTCTTAGGGTATGTTGTTATTCCGTAAATACGTTTGTACTCGTGGTCTTTCCACCTAACTAAATACGTGAAGTTCAAGTATGAAAAGGGCACACCTTTATGAATGCCAATTGCCCATTTCCCTTAACTCGACATTTTCGGGCACCCTGGGTTACGCGCAATTTAATTCTGGCCACACCAAGAACACACAGAACAGTTGTTTCTCTGGAAATCGAAAACTCCGTTATTGGTGCCTTTTCCACTCTATAGGAATATTCGGTGCTGCCTCTTCAGAAAGATCATAGCACTTTCCAGTAGATATCGATTTAATGTCAAACCGGAGGGAGAATTCAAACTGTTAAGTTACCCAACCAAGCGCGGCGAGTCATGATCAATTGAACCAAATAAAAATTACTACCAATTGAAGGCAAACCATAACAGGCCTGCTTCGCTTCGAAGACCGGTCGATGAAGCGAACAGGAAGAAGGCTCAGAGGATACTCAAAACCGTGGGGCATGACTCACCCCTAGATAAGAGTATCCAGTTCTACCACGAGCTAGCCGGCAACAGAAGATCCGCCAGATAAGGGACAATTTTAGAATTTCTTTGGTTTCATAGTTAAGTAGGCTTTGCGGCAAATGGAAATTTGTTATAGTGTCTTTGCCCCCACAGAAATGGGCTGGAGAAAAAAAAACGGAAAATTTTATGTTGTTTCATAGTTATAGGCTTTGCGGCAATCTTACTGGTTTCACCCCTGCAGAAAACGTTTAAGAATAAAAAACGGAGAAGCTTGGTTAATAATGCTCTTCGCCCGGTAGACAATGTGATTAAGGAGAACTCGTCAAAGCTCCGGAAGCATAGTATATGTCTACTAGTAGCGCAACTTACTCCGAATCTGCACACACACACAAGCCACACAGGGTGCGTTGTATGCAATAATAAAACAATCAAATTTAAATACTGCAATATTGAACATGAAGACTTGAAACTCCCAAATTATTGAATATAAAGCAGTTATAACACGTTATCAGTTACTATAAAATGTATATATCAGTTTAAATTGAAGTTTTTTAGTTGTATTTTTTACTTTAAAAAAACTCTGAACGCGATTTCCTTCATTACACTCTCTCGGAGTACATTCATCCACTGCCTTCCACTCCGATTCGCAAAAGAAGATGCCAAACTAGTACGGGTAAACAATGTCCGAAAGACAGTCCGGTTATACGGGGATTGCCAGATTATCCACTGCTCTCGGTGAAAGCGCCTGTGCACTTCCTTCTGAATCAATGCTCGGGGAGAATACTGGGCGAGATGTCCCCGACTGCAAAAACGCCCAGATTAAATGGGGGAAAAAGATTATTCAAAAATTCTAGTTATTGTGGACGGATATCCGAAGCCTAAAAACGCCCTATCAATTTCCCTGTTAGGTCTTCTAAGTCATACAACGCATTGCCCACTTTTCGGCGAATTCGAAACTCAAGATATTCCGGCAGTAATTTAGCGTTAATGCCTTGTTTAAAGTTACTCAATGCAAAATTACCTCTAAAAACCTTCTGACCTTACCTATAGTTCACTAGTCTAGAGGGTTTGTTATATACTCTTACCGCCCTATCTTTTTCCTGGCCTAAATTCCAACGAATTTGCTAGCAAAGGTTGGACAACTTGTCAGCCCTATTTACTATTGGGATCTCATCTTGCCTAAGAGCGCCGAGTTTGTTTAATATGTTATATACAGATGCGTGCCGGATCATGTTCTGACCATATAAGGCAAAGTATGGAGAGCACTCAATTGAGGTATGAAAGTCACTTCTTGAAACTGCTAAAATTTCGGGTATAAGCTTGTCCCAGTCAGTATGATAATGTTTATCTTTTAGGAAACAATTTCTCTATTTACGCGCTCGGACGCGTTAGTCTGTGGGGAGTATAGCCGCGTCCTGATATGGAGCACCCCGTAATTATCTAGAAATTGCTTCATCTCCTTGGAGATAAACTGTTTACCGTTGTCGCTGTGGATATACTCAGGGACCCCTACAGCTGGAACAATTTCTGAAGTGAAGTAATTCATAACGTTTACCGTTCTCGCTCTCTGCATGTGCCTCAACCAAACATAGTTTGTAAAATGGTCCAATAAAATAAAAAGAAACTGATTTCGCCGTTTTGATATTGGATAAGGCCCCAAAAAATCGCAATAGAACTACTGAAATAGCCTTTCCGAGGTGAAAGTATTCGCTATGGGTGGTCTGGCTTGTTGATTTGTTGCTTTCACTGCCTTGCAAATGTCGCACTTGCCTATATACTCCCGGACGTCCTTAGCTTGGCTTGACCAGAAGTATTTTTGTCTAAAGTTTTCTGTCATCCTCCGTGGTAGCTCCTGTTCGCATCATTCGCAAATCGTATCGCTTCCTCTATCAACCTGATCTTTAGCCCCAAACGCCACAGCGAGTCCCCCTCCGCCACCACACCTTTACGAAGTTTTACCCTCTTGAAAATCGCACCCCATTTACACGTCAGTCCGGCAGCGCATCTTCATTTTCCAATATGGTTCGGCAGAGCTCTAAGTAGTCTGTGCTTCGGAATTTCGGCGATGCCAAGTCAATTTCGCAGGTCAGCGCGTCTACATCAAATCGCGATAGAGCATCTGTTACGATATTCAAGGTTCCCTTGCGATGTTGCATTTTAAAGTCATATCTTTGAAAGAGAAGCGACCATCTAGCCAACCTACTACTCAAATTTGTTTCCGTCATCAACCACTTGAAACTCGAATGGTTCATGATAATTTGAAATGGCAGACCCTCAATGTACCGTCGGAAGTGTTTGACACAGGCATTCCATCTCGGTCACCGTGTAATCAAGTACCCTAAGTATCGAATTTTCTTCTAGCAAAATTTGCTCTTCTTTACATTAATTGTTAGGCCCGCATCCCTGAAACATTTTGCTACCTCGGCCAACAGCCTCAGATGGTCCTCAAAGTTTGTGCTGCATACCATCAGATCATCTAAGTAGACAAAGACATTCTCCCGCTACCGCGGAAGAATTGCTTGACCATAATGGCATCACTTTAAAGTGATAAAGAGGCTTCCCCGGAACTGCGAATGTTGTCTTCTCCTTTGATGATTCCGTCAACTTCATTTAGAAAAATGCGTGCTTCAGGCCGATGCCACTAATGAAGTGGGTATCCTTCAATCTGCTTAATAGATTGATATGCGGCAACGGGTATGACTACTTTTTCGTAACCACGTTGACTTTTCTGGAATCAATACAAAGCCTGTTCTTGCCTGGTTTCCGGACCAACACCACAGGGCTACACCACGGCGAGTTCCATTCCTCAGCAGCCTACCTATTTCGATAAAAGTTTCGGCTTGCCTCGGTGGCAAAAGAGGAAAGCTTTTGCTTTTAATTGGAACCGCGTCGTCCGTGTCAATGTTAGGTTGGGCCAAATGGCCCATTGTGATACCACTGAACGGGTTGCGACCCTTCCTCCTTTGTTAAACATTCTTAAAGTCGAACCACCCCGCCCGCTTAATAAAGCGTAGAATGTCTCCGATTTCGGCAGAGCCGAATGTGATTCTCGACTAACTTTGTTTGACGGAGACCTAACTTCTCAAATGACGGAAACATATCATCTACATTCTGCAGTTCGACCTTCTGCCTTGTTGTTAAATCATGGAAATTATGCTCCTGTTTCTTTTCTTCGCTAACCTCTAGACATGCTACACTGGGAAATATATCAGGTGTTAACGCGAAACCTTTCCAGAAATGCAAATGGAAATCGAAAGCGAGGGAGGCAGATAAAAACGAATAGATTTGGTAGAATTTCTGAAAGTCACAGGTAAGGAAACAGAACCTAATGTTTTCTGCTTGCCGCCCCCGCCGTATACACAAAAGCCTGTAGTGGGTGATACTTAAGTTCATTTGCACCAAAAAACTTTTCACAGTCCTTCCCGAGAATAGAGACATTAGAGGCCGAGTCCAGCAAGCCTACCATAAAACTTTTTCTTATTTTCATTCGCACCAGAGGCCTTTCATTTTCTGTAAGCACTAACGTGGTGCTTTGTAAAAGTTTACGCTCCTGTACTCGACTATGATATCACTTCAAAATATCTTCCGACATAAATGACTCTGGCTCATTATGGAAAATTCTCGACCTAACTAGCTCGTAATTGTTGACTCTGTATTCTAAATTAGGTGAAAAATGCGCCTGACTAGCTACATCCCTATTCGGGGCTTTAACAATTTTTATTTTTATTATTATTTATTTATTTTTTAACTATCTGAGTCCGAACTGTATGTACTATCGGGAAAAGTTACTACTACGTTTGGGTATTCCTTCGACAGAGTGCGGCTACTCCTTGAAAGTTCACCACTTCCATACAACCCACTGCTCCCGAAAGACCTACCATTTGGTTCAGCATCCGAAACGACCCCTCGAGCACTGGCTGAGTTCCCCCATCTTCTCTCTCGGGTATTAAAAGCAAATCGGGCTCTTCGCAATAAATGTGTGAATGGCCTGACAGTTCCAACATTGAATTACCGAATAGTCCGGTTTCCTATTACCACGATACTCCAACGCTTATATCTGCGGGTCAGGGCAGCGGATTGTGTCAAAAAATGTTTGACGTTTGACTGCACTGTCAGTTACGATTCATTTATTTGAGGAAAAATGGATTTAAGAATGTAAAAAATTAATTAAGTAAAAAATGCTACATTAGAGAAAAAACTCATCGTAACGCTACCGGGCACCATAGCTTAGTTGTTAGAGTACTCTTACAGCGGCTTTGGTGCAGACACTTGGATTCGTATCCCAGTGTCCGAGAAGGGGTCTTATGAGAAGTTGGGCACTTCGAAACATGTCATCCCATACCATCGCTGCGCATATTGTTGTAATTTCTCTCTAATATCAATTAACAAACCAACATAAAAAATTCGAGCACTGCTCCAACAACAATCACCATAACTATGGTTGACACAGGTACAGTGCGGGTGCATAACAAATAACACGGAAGTGTTGATAAGCAAAAAAGCTCCTCTGTATCTAATAATGTTCCATTAACACGCCTGAAAATATTCCACTTTCCTTGAGTTAACATATTAATGTTCCATGAACACGCCTAAAAATATTCCACTTTCCTTGAGTTAACATATAAAAATATATGTACCAAAGAATGTAAAAAAGGAATAAAGTAAAAAAATGGCCCATTAGAGAAAAAATGCATCGTACGCTACCGGGCACCATAGCTTAATTGTTAGAGTACTCTTACAGCGGCTTTGGTGCGGACACTTGGGTTCGTATTTCATTGCCCGAAAAGGGGTCTGACGAGAAGTTGCGTACTTCGAAATATGTCATCCCATACCATCGTTGTGCATATCGTTGTAGTTTTTCTCTAATATCAGTTAACAAACAGACATAAAAAATTCGAGCATCGTTCCAACAACAATCACCATAACTGTATTTTTTTATTCGCTCCTTTTGTCAGGGAGGAGGGTTGTAAAAATAATTTTTTTGGTAATTTTTGTAATATTTGAGGGTATGTTTTGAATATAAGTAAAATCAAGTAAAGACAGCGCTGTCTTTGGCTGTGCCGAAGGCTTTTTCACCTTTCATAAATACGCATCACGGTTTTAAGTGTCCGGTTCTTACTTACAGCAAATAAAAACCCTGCAAAATTTTAGGATCTTAGGGTAACTTTCATAAAGGCCGGTTACGCCTAATCGGTGATTAATTTTACAGCTAACCGTAAAAAATTCGTCAATTAACCGGGTAGCGTTAACTGGCTTTTATAAAGCGGCCTTTACTCTGTTGATTTAAAGATACACAGCCGTAACCTCGTTTATCGGGAAAATTTGCTGTTAGGGTGCTATACGATATACGAGTATTTGTCTAAACTGGATTATTTCCATTTCACACATTACTGCCAAATTTTGTGTTGCCCCATTTACACAATCGATAGTATGGGAGCTATATTGTGACGAATTCGATGATTCCTTAATTATCAATCGTGGGTTCGATCACTATAGAGTCAAATAAACACACGCACAGATATTGTAACTAATAGCTAGTTTTATTTACTAGTAATAACGCAATTAAAATTTAAGAGTTTGGTAACTTCACAGTAGTTCACTGTTAAACACTTGAAAATAAACTGATCAACCTGCCTTGCTTGGTCACCGCCTTATATAGTCCAACAGGGTACTTGCCTACGCACCGAGAACTTTCTTGGTTATTCGCTTTTCGTGTTCTGGAAGGGTCGGTGTTATTTATTGGAATCTCCTCTTTGCATCGTATTCGCAAACACTCGCGCCATCTCTCTTCCTCTTCCTAGTTACACGCTTGCATGCATAAGCGTAGCCATCGTTATCTCACCTGTGTTTAACTAGTGCTGGGAGTGTTATTGCGTTAGGGATGGTACATGCTTGAGAATAATCGCCACACTGCCCTCCACCTAAGTCTGATCGTCCCGATCAGACACATTGCCGGAACCAAACGCAGCTAGCCTTTTTAATGTACCACTTTCATCTTATTCCTTGGCCTTCCCATAGTTTGTATGCGATATACCACATCGTTGATCCGTTTTATGACTTTGTATGGGCCTTCCCAGTTACGTTGTAGTTTTGGGGGCAAACCTTTCCTACGCTGTGGGCACCATAAAACCTTCCGAATTTATTGCTTTGTCGTACCTGGCCTTCATTTTATCGCTCATGATCTTAGTCCGTTTTCTCACAAGGTCGTGAATTTCTCTCATTTCTTCTTCCAATACGCTAGTAGATTTCCGAGCATTCACTCCTGCATCAGCGTTTATCCCAAACTTTAAGTCAGCTGGCAATCGAAGATCATTCCCGATAATTACCTTTGCAGGAGTCTGACCAGTTGTTTCATGTACTGCAGAGCGATATGCCATTAGGAATAAGGAGATGTGAGTATCCCAATCCTTCTGGAACTTATCCACTACTTTCCTCAGGTGCTCTTCCAAGGTTCTATTGAATCGTTCCACCATGCCATCTGACTGAGGATGTAGTGCAGTTGTTCGAGTTTTCCGAATGCCCAATGTCTTGCACATTTCCTGGAACACAGCTGATTCGAAATTTCTGCCTTGGTCAGAATGTATCTCCATCGGTGCACCAAACCTAGCTACCCAATTGTTAGTAAACATTTCTGCTATGGTTTCTGCCTCCTGATTTGGAATAGGGTACACTTCTGGCCATTTGCTGAAGTAGTCCATCACTACCAGTACATATTTGTTTCCTAGTTTGCTAGTAGGAAATGGACCAGCTACATCCATGGCTATCCTCTCAAATGACGAACCTGAGTTGTACTGTTTCATTTGGCTATGGCTCCTTGATTTCGGTCCTTTAGCTTTGATGCATACTTCACAGTTGGCAATCCACTCCGCGACGGATTGACGGCAACCAACAAAATAGAATCTTTGCTTGACTTTCTCCAAGGTCTTGGTGACTCCAAGATGACCTCCGCTTGGACCGTTATGTAATTCATTGAGTACATCAAGGATTTTCTTCCTTGGGACGACTATCAGCTTTCGAACACATTGACCATCCTCACTCTCCCATATTCGATGCAAACAACCGGATTCTAATTGCAAACTATTCCACTGTGCCCAATATGACTTGGCAACAGGACTTTCTGCTGACATCTCCTCTCTTGATGGTCGCTCGTTTCGTTCGATTCCTTGCATTACACGTGTAATAGCTGGATCTTCGTGCTGAAACCTTCTTAATTGATCAATGTTCCATTCGTCCGTAGATGTTATAGTCATGAGCCGCACATCTATAATGTCTTCCTTGGCCTCAGCTTTCGAACAATGCTTGCATTCCAAGTTACAGGGTCTTCGTGAAGTTGCATCACCATTTCCGTGGGTGCTACCTTTGCGATGCTCTATGGAAAAGTCATAACTTTGCAGTCGCTCTATCCACCGTGCCAATTGACCTTCCGGATTACGGACCTGTAAGAGCCATTTCAACGCTGCGTGGTCTATCCTGACGTGGAATCGCTGCCCATAGAGATACTTGTGGAAATGCTTAACGCACTCTACTAATGCCAACAGTTCTCTCCGGGTTACACAATAATTCCTTTCAGGCGTCCCAATTGTTCGGCTATAGTATGCAACTACCTTCTCCTGTCCATCAACAATCTGAGACAAAACACCTCCTATAGCATAACCACTCGCATCTTCCAGAATAAACTTTGAACCTGGAATTGGATATGCTAACATCGGGGCAGTGCATAGTCGTTCCTTCAATGTTTGAAAAGCCACCTCCTGTTCCTTCTTCCATTCAAAACTCATATTCTTCCTCGTAAGGTCATGGAGACTACTGCTACGCTGGCAAAATTCGGTACAAATCGGCGATAATACGTGGACAGCCCAAGGAAGCTCTATAACTCATGCAAATTTCTCGGTCTTGGCCAATCCTTTACGGCTTCGATCTTTTCCTTAGCACTGCAGATTCCCTCCGTAGTTACCTTGTGACCCAAATAACTTACTTCCTTTTTAAACAAGGAACACTTCTTAGGACTTAGTTTCAGACCAGCACCAGCTATTCTTTGGAAAACTTCCTCTAAGTTCTTTAGGTGTTCCTCAAAGCTTTTTCCCAGCACGATGATGTCGTCGAGGTACACCAAACATGTTTGCCAGTGCAATCTTTTTAGTATCTGGTCCATGAGTCTCTCAAAAATAGCTGGAGCATTGCATAGCCCGAAGGGCATTACCGTAAATTGCCAAAGCCCTTCTCCAACGCTGAAGGCCGTCTTTTCTTTATCTTCATGCTTCACCTCCACTTGCAAGTAGCCGCTTTTCAAGTCCAGTGTGGAAAACCATTTCGTGCCAGATAACGAGTCCAGAGTATCGTCGATTCTTGGCAATGGATAACTGTCCTTCTTCGTTACGTCGTTCAATTTTCGGTAATCCACACAGAACCTCATTTTTCCATCCTTCTTTTTTACTAGTACTACCGGTGAGCTCCATGGACTAGCTGATGGTTCGATCACGCCGCTGTCACTCCTTTCCTGTATAATTTCTCTTACCACTTGTCGTTTGGCCAATGGAATACTACGAGGAGCTTGGCGGATTGGTCGTGCATCACCAGTATCAATTTGATGCTTCACAACTTTGGTCCGACCTGGTTTGGAACCATCCTTGTCAAATATGCTCGAGTACTTTGATAGAAGCTCCTTTGCCTTTTTCTGATGATCTTTTTCGAGGCCTGCCGTTCACGACATGATATCATCTGAAAGATTGATCTTGATGGTGCAATCATTTTCCTGAAGCTGTTCACAATTGATAACTACCTCGACCTCTTGGCATTGTCTCAATATTTATCGGCGATTTGAACTCATTAAGTACTCTTACCGGTACACGTCCATCTTGTTTTGTCATGGCCAGTTTTTTTCCTACTAATATGTTCGTCCAGTGGCCGTACGTAACTTTGCTGGATGCAATGGTCTCACCTCCTTGTTGACTAAATCAGATCGAATTATGGAATGTGATGCGCCTGTATCCACAGTCAGTAAGTGCTCTTTTCCATCCACATATGCAACAACAGTAACATTACTAGCTTTCCTACCGATCTGTGAGAAAGAGATTATGAGGCATTCAGTTGCGGGAGCCAGTCCACGCCCTTTTCGGCTGGCTCGATTTAGTTTAACGACTGATTTGGCTGGGAAATTGGCTCACCTCCTTCAGCTTTGCGTTTTCGTCCACCTGAATTGCTGGGGTTACTGGAGCCAGTGCCGCAATAACGTGCTATGTGACCTGATTTTCCGCACTTAAAGCATTTAATGGCACCATCAGTTTTTTTCTGTACTCCGTTCAACGCTTCCAAAATTTTGTCAACCCAAGCCGGAGTTTCCACTTCTACATGATGAGCCTTGTATGCAGGTGTACTCAAAAGTGAGGCTGTTTCCTGCGTCAGAGCATGCGATACCGTTTCAGCGAATGCCCTTTTAGGGTTTGCATATGTGGCCCGCTTCGTCTCTACATCGCGTATTCCATTTATAAAACTTTGGATTTTTACCCTCTCAGTATACTCCACGGGTGCATCCGCATTTGCTAGATGGGCCAACCTCTCGATGTCCGATGGAAATTCCTGCAAAGTCTCATTAGGTTTCTGGGAGCGATTCTGTAGCTCTATTTGGTATATCTGCTTGCGATGTTCGCTACCATAGCGTCTCTCAACTGCACCCATTAATGCTTCATAATTGTTCCGTTCTCCGTCAGGAATAGTCTGCAAAATTTCGGCTGCAGGTCCCTTCAATTCCACGAATAATGCAGCAACGTTGTCTTCCATGCCCCAATTATTCACAGCTGCCGTCTTCTCAAACTGTAGCTTAAATACCTGGAAAGGAACAGAACCATAAAATGACGGGGATTTCACCTTGGGAGTATTTGCTGAAGCAGATGGACGGTTCAGTTGCAACTCCTGGATACAGCCCCTTAACGCATCTACCTCGGCCTCTTTTTTATCTTGAAATTGTGCAATTTTTGCATCTTGCACTTCTAGTTTCGCTGACACCTTTGCTTCCTCTTCTTCCAACTGCGATGAGATATATGCCTTCTGTTCTTCCATTTGAGATCTCATGTATGCCTTCGTTTCATCTAGTTGAGCTGAAATCTGGGATGTAATACGTGTATCCTGTTCTTCCTTCTTCTGTGTCGAAATACTAGATGACATCTGAGTCAATACAGTCAACAACGCATTAGTGTCCACACTTGCGGCTGGAATTGTAGACTCCTTCTCTTCCATTTTTGTCGATGCTTCTTCCACAAGCTGAAACACATGATCGTCAACGTTAATTCCTTCAGCTGCCATAGCCTCTCGCAATCGTGACTGTAGCTCTGATTTATTGCCTGTGGTATTCAAGCCACGCTGTTGCAACTCATTTTTGAGTTGCTGGATCATTCAACTTTGCCATGCCTTTGTTATCCTTGAAAACTCTCGGTATTTATTTAACAATATCACTTCTGACACCAATTGTGACGAATTCGATGATTCCTTAATTATCAATCCTGGGTTCGATCACTATAGAGTCAAATAAACACACGCACAGATATTGTAACTAATAGCTAGTTTTATTTACTAGTAATAACGCAATTAAAATTTAAGAGTTTGGTAACTTCACAGTAGTTCACTGTTAAACACTTGAAAATAAACTGATCAACCTGCCTTGCTTGGTCACCGCCTTATATAGTCCAACAGGGTACTTGCCTACGCACCGAGAACTTTCTTGGTTAGTCGCTTTTCGTGTTCTGGAAGGGTCGGTGTTATTTATTGGAATCTCCTCTTTGCATCGTATTCGCAAACACTCGCGCCATCTCTCTTCCTCTTCCTAGTTACACGCTTCCATGCATAAGCGTAGCCATCGTTATCTCACCTGTGTTTAACTAGTGCTGGGAGTGTTATTGAGTTAGGGATGGTACATTTTTGAGAATAATCGCCACAATATTGTGACGAATTCGATGATTCCTTGATTATCAATCCTGGGTTCGATCACTATAAAGTCAACTAAACACACGCACAGATATTGTAACTAATAGCTAGTTTTATTTACTAGTAATAAACGCAAAACAAATTTTGTGTGGTTAGCTGTCGCGAGGTGTTAACAATAGCGTTAATATATTTGCAAGTGTTTTAGCGTTTGGAAAAAGTAAAAAAATTAGTTTTGAGTTTTTTGCATGTAATTTAGTGCAAAATACGGCGAAAATAGAAATAGCCATAATTTATCACCATCAAGAGTCAGCTGTTTAGCGGCTTCAAACGAGAGTTACAGAATCGCACTTTCGTTAAGAACAAACGCCGCAATTTGGCGGTAAGCTTAACGCTCGGCGAGTGGTTAAAAGTTACAGAATTGGGCGACTGGAAGGGTCGGTGTTATTTCTTGACATCTCCTCTTTGCATCGTATTCGTAAACACTCGCGCCATCTCTCTTCCTCTTCTTTGGTACACGCTTGCATGTATAAGCGTAGCCATCGTTATCTCTGTTGTGTTTAACTAGCGGTTGGAGTGTTATTGAGTTAGCGATGGTACATGCTTGGGAAGAATCGCCACACTGCTCTCCACCTAAGTCTGATCGGGACGATCATTGACCGAACCAAACACTGCTAGACACTCAATGGTTGGCACCGCTTTATTAAACGTCATTTTCTCCAGGGATTGAAACTCCGACATCAATCCTCTCCTGCAGATATTCCCACAATGCATTACATTGTCACATATTCTAACCATTTTGTCCGGCCCCGCATAAACCTGTGCCTTCACTTTCGTGCCCAGTGGTACTCGGCAAATATTCCTGCAACTCATATCTTCAGGATTGCTTTCCATTCTGTCAGGCCCAGTGCACTGTTTCACGTTGCTTCCTTGGAACACGACCACTAGATGTTCGTCTTTTATCCTCAGCACACTTTGCACACTTAGTGATCCATTCTCTTACAGATTGTCTGCAACTAATCCAATAAAACCGCCGTTTTACCTCCTGCAGCGTTTTCTTTATTCCCATGTGCTTCCCATCTAAGCAACTATGCCACTTTGATAAAATCTGGAATTCTTGCCTGGGAAACAACAGTAAGTGCTCGATGATTCTGGCCATCTTTACTTTCCCATATCCGATGCAAACAACCAGATGTTAGCTTTAAGCTACTCCATTGTGCCCAATATGCTTTTGCGATGCGACTCTCTCCAATCATCTCTCCTCTTCTTGGCTGTTTGTTCTCCTGCAGTCCTTTCAACACTCGTACCAAATCTGGATCTTTCTCATGGCCGAATCTTCTTCAGGAGGGACCTGTCCGTGAAAGCTTTTGGTCGATGAGCTGTCTCTGCTTTACGAGGCTCCTGTTGCTTCACCTTCAAGATCACTCCCTTGGTGGTATAGCCACTATTGTGTCCAAAGACCAGAGGAACTTCTTGGCCGTTGTAAGTCATAACTCTGTTCCTTACGTTGATGTGAATGTCTCTCTCAGCCAAGAAGTCGACGCCAATGATGACTTCGTCGACAATATTCGCTACCAAGAAGTTGTGATACGTAGCTCCATTCCCAATCGCAATCTTACATGTCACCTCTACCAGGACTTGCTTGCTTTCGCCAGTTACTGTCCTCAACTTAGCTTTCTGCAATCGTTTCACCTTCCCGCTGACCAAGTCACTCCGAATGATGGAATGTGATGCACCAGTATCCAGAGTCAGCAAGCGCTCTTTCCCGTCCACGTAGCCTTCAACAGTAACATTACTCGCTTTCCGTTCGAGTTGTGACACAGAGATTATGGGGCATTCATCTTGCTCATCTTCTCTAGCTTTGCGTTTACGTCCACTTAAATTGACAGAATTACTGGAGCCAGTGCCGCAATAACGTGCTATATGACCAGATTTTCCACACAAAACGCTTCCAGAATTGTGTCTACCAAGACTGGCCGTTCTACCTCCACGCGGTGAGCTTTGTACTCCGGCTTACTTAATAGCGAGGCTGTTTCCTGCGTTAAAACATGTGATACTGATACTAATGATCTCTTGGGATTTGCATATGTGGCTCGCTTCGTCTTCACGTCACGTATTCCTCTCATCGCCCTGATCACTTCAGTATATTTATTGGTGGGCCTATCTCTTCTTCTTCTCGTACTTACAAACATCGCACCAAAGTTATAATACCATACAATGTTCATGGAAGTTATATATATCGGTTGTGAAATAAAAATACAAAATCGGATCCCTACAGTTGCTTTAAAATTTGTAAGTCGTACAAATTATATATCTCTGCTTCCAAGTCGACATATATATTTGCATATCTTTTAAACTTAAGGAAAACGTTTTCAGCGGGTTTTTCGCGCAGAGACAGCGGTTTTCAGGTTTTTGCATCCCTGTTTCTAGCTTGGTTCATGGCTTAAAGTCTTCAGCGGAAAAGTGATCTGAACATACAAATGACTCTTTGGGAACCGCATTTGCAGTTACCATGCATTATCCACTTCTCCCTCATAGGACGGTACAACCGGTATTTGCAAAAACTTGACTTTGCTTCGTTTGCACGTAAATTTGGGGTTTGTGAACTATTTAATATGCAGCTCATGTTGCTAAAGATCGATTAAAGTAAATAAATGCATTATTTATATTCGTGCAAAAAGTAGACCAATATTCAGCCAAATTCTAAATATTCCTATGGGAGTTCATCTCCCAAAAATTTGTCCCTCCCAAAAACAAATTCTTCCAATTACGAACTCCCTGGGAGAAGACTTTTCCCAAAAATTTTGGGAAAACGAATTCAAAGCACGAATCAGCTGTTTCGAACAAATTCGACATTTCTCGTAAGTATAAAAGTGTGAACAAATGTTGGGACAACTTTTGTTTACATTATTAAAAGTTAAATATTTAATAAAAAAAATGCAGTTTAATGTAAATTAAATTATGTTTTAAATAAAATTAGGTATTCGCTAGCTTGCCATGACCGTTTGACTGGCGAAGGTGGTAGTGGTAGTGGCGTTGCAGCTCAACACAGACCGGCCAACGGTCAACTTGAAGAACGGAAAACTTGCATGGCATCTCAGCTGGAAGAACAGAAAACACATATTTCAGCTCTGCTTGAAAAACAGAAAACACACATGGTATCTCAGCCGGGAAAAGGTATTCAGAGAACTGCAGGCCAAATTGAGGCCGAAGTAAATGGTTTAGAGGGCCGTATCCAACTGAACCGTCCATCTGCCTCAGCGAATGCTCCCGTCATTTGATGGTTCTTTTCCTTTTCAGGTATTTAAGCACAGTTTGAGAAGACGGCAGCGGTGCATAATTTGGGCACCGAAGACAAAGTTGCTGCATTATTCGTGGAACTGAAGGGACATTCACCCGAAATCTTACAGACGATTCCTGATTGCGAGCGAAACAATTATGAAGCATTGATGGGTGCAG
The DNA here is from genome assembly GCA_949987695.1 of Merzomyia westermanni. NCBI lineage: Eukaryota > Metazoa > Arthropoda > Insecta > Diptera > Tephritidae > Merzomyia > Merzomyia westermanni. Next base: position 111,501,286 of record OX465290.1, on the reverse strand, counting down.
TTGAGAGACGCTATGATAGCGAACATCGGAAGCAGATATAAAAAATAGAACTACAGGATCGCTTCCAGAAACCTAATGAGACTTTGTAGGAATTTGCATCGGACTTCGAGAGTTGGCCCCTCTAGCAAATGCAGACGCACCTGTAGAGTATACAGAGAGGGTGAAAATCCAATGTTTCATAAATGGAATACGTGATGTGGAGACGAAGAGGGCCCCGTATGCAAACCCCAAAAGGACATTCGCCGAAACGGTATCGCATGCTCTGCCGCAGGAAACAGCTTCGCTTTTAAGTAAACCAGCGTACAAAGCTCACCGCGTGGAAGTGGAACGGCCAATTCTGGTAACTTTGAATGGAAATCAACATAAGAATGACGGTGTCATCAAATGCTTTAAGTGTTGGAAAGCTGGTCACATAGCACGTTATTGCGGCAATCGATCCAGTAATCCAAGCAATTAGGGTGGGCGTAAACGCAAAGCTAGAGAAGATGAGCAAGATGAATGCTCCATAATATCAATATCACAACTCGCCGGAAAGCGGGTAATGTTGCTGTTGAAAGCTACCTGTAGGTCGATTCTGTAACTATTTTAACGGCAGGTATTAGCGTCAACTTCGCTTAGCACCATTTTTAACGCTTTTCCCTATTCACTAACTCTTAACCACACGAAAAGTGTTAGCTAACCCTTTTTGTGTGGTTAGCTGTCGCGAATTATTTTCGAGGTGTTAACACTAGCGTTAATATATTTGCAAGTGTTTTAGCGTGTTTAAAAAAGTGAAAAAATTAGTTTTGGGTTTTTTGCATGTAATTTAGTGCAAAATACGGCGACAAGAGAAGTGCCGATTGTGAATAGACGTATGCTAAGAGGAGTGGATGACCCATTTTACCTGTTGTCCTCCCAGTTCCGGAAATTATATCGCGTGGGCTCCGATACCGTCTCAGGAATCGTGGACCGCTTGCAAAGTACTTTAAAGGGGCAGAGAATAACATGCATGTCACCTAAAAAACAGGTATGACTAAATATTTAATTCAATATGCGTATATGCACATATTAATTACATGGCTGTCGTTTGCAGATTTTATGTACACTGAGGTTTTATGCAACAGGATACTATCAAGGGCATGTTGGTGAGCAGGGGGGCATATCGATGAGCCAGACTTCGATAAGCCGCTGCATACATAGGGTGACTGATGCTTTTAATAGCAGAATTCTTTTCGAAGACATAAAGTTCCCTATGACGCAGATGGGGCGTCAAGTTGCTAAGGAGGTTTTTTCATCGGCACCAGCACCTTTTGTGGGAGGTACTATAGGGGCTATAGATTGTACACATGTTGCCATTTTAGCGCCTAAAATTCACGAGGAGGCCTACGCGAACCATCACTCGTATCATTCCATAAATATACAAATGGTAAGCTTTGTATTTGATATAATGGTGTAGCGCTAAATTTGTGTGCTCTTATAGATATGTGACCCAAATTTAAAAATTTTAAATGTGAATGCTAAATTTCCGGGAGCACGGCATGATTCGTATATTTAGAGTTCTTGCGCTGTGCGTCGTGTAATGGAGAGAGCGTATGAAAATGGAACCCGCAATATGTTTCTGACTGGTATGTTCTTTTTTAATTTATTGTAAAATATACTTCTTCTTTAAATGGTCATCTAACCGCCTGGGCGATTTTGACCGTCCAACATAGCTCGCCAAAAGGCTTTGTTGTTGAATTTCATTGGAACGTTGTTTTATGTGGTGGGTCCCAAACCCAACGCACAACCCGTTTCACGGGAGAAGTAAAATATACACTATTAAAAAAAAAATCATTGCAGGAGATTCTGGATACCCGTTGAAACCGTGGCTGATGACACCTTTGCCAAATCAACCAGAGGGCACGGCGAAATATAGGTATAACGAGGCACTTTGTAAAGCCCGAAATCCTGTTGAGCGTCTTTTTGGTGTGCTTAAAGGAACTTGGCGGTGTTTGTCACGACAGCGGGTTCTAATGTACGACCCCGGGTTCGCTGGTAAGGTTGTGAACGCATGTTCAGCGTTGCATAACATAAGTTTGAGTGAACAACCACTTGAAGTTGATGCGCTACAAGCAGAAATATAACCAACGGCAACACAACCAACAGAAACAGAAAACCATTATAATTTGAACTCCTCATCTTCCATTCCAACACGTATCCAAGATAGGCTCATAGCTAACTATTTTGCTAATATATTACGAAAACTATATATATTATGCGTCAATTCGCAACTCGCAACCGTTTCAATCTTGCCTTATAAGTAAAAAAAAATCAAATTACTTTTTTGTATAAATTTTAATAAGTGTCCTTTTTGTATTTACACAGGTCAAACATTTTCAATATCAGCGTCAGCAGCTGCAGCACAACAACAATCACAACATCATCAACAATGCATTCTCAATATGTTGCAAGACATGGCGGTAGCAGGGATATGCACAATCGTTGGTGGGGCGGACCGGCTTGGTGTGTGAAGGTAAGAATAATGATCATATCAAGATTTAAAGATTTCATATACCGGTATTTTAGGCCACTTGTGGCATTGTCTGGGCAGTATTCACGTGGTTGCTTATACTATTTGCAGAATTTGTTGTGATAAGGGTTATGTTGTTGTTGTTAACAGTGCTTCGCCCTGCCCAATGGGCTCGATCACTCTAAATTGTCATCAGGTTCTTCTAACGGAAGTCCGAGGAAACGCGCAGTTTCCACAGGGTTGGACCAGAGTGATGTAGGTGTTAGAAGAGTGGGTTCAACTGAACAGGAGAAGAGATGTATGGCATCATGAGGGGTCATACCACATGCAGGGCATGTATTTGGTATGTTGGGGTTCAGTCTGGATAAGTAAGAGTTTAACCTATTACAATATCCAGAGCGAAGTTGTGCTAGTAAGACTCTAGTCTCCCTCGAAAGTACACGCTCCTCTTCAGCCAATTCAGGTGGTTGAATATTAATAACGGGATTCACAGGTCGAGATCTGAGAGATCTGTCTACCGACTCGGTGTGGAGGTCATTTAGAGCCCGTCTATGGTTCCGCAGATCAAACGGCAAAGAGATGTCTCCTTATGTCTCTGGGGGGCGGTGCTACATCCAAAAGATGTCGGTTTGGAGGACTAGGTTTATGACAGTTCAGAAGGAACTGTCTACTCAAGAGTTCCGCGTGCTCTTGAGCATTGAGCAATTTTGCCTCTTGATGGAGGTGAGACTCAGATGACATAAGCAGGCATCCCGTAGCAGTTCTGATGGCGGTGTTTTGGCAGACTTGCAATTTCCTCCAGTTGGTGTCAGAAAGATTGGGCGACCATATAGGCGCAGCATAGTCAATAACCGGCCGGCCAATATCCTTATATGTAGCATGCAATGTTTCTTTGTAGTTCCCCCAAGTACTGCCGGCCAGTGACTTGAGGATCTTATTGCGGCTCTGTACGTTTGAAGCTATTGCGGTGGCATGAGGCCGTTGTCAAACATCACACCCAAGATTTTCGGGTGGTTGACAGTAGGTAGATGTACTCCGTCCACGTGGACATTTAACTCTTGCCCTATTTGCGCATTCCATGTCCTAAACAGGGTCGCCGTCGATTTAGTCGGAGAAGCTGGAGAGGTCACGGAGGTAACTGTTGATTCTAGTACAGCGTTCGTCAATGGAGGGACCCTTGCCCGAGGCCACTATCGTGCCGTCAGCGTAGGAAACAATGGAGACTCCCTCTGGTGGGGGGGAAGTCTCGAAATATAGAAATTAAACAAAAGGGGAGAGAGAACACCACCTTGCGGTACCCCTTGTTTTATTCTTCGTGGTCTAGATTTCTTGTTCCTGAATTTGACTGTTGCCTGTCGACCATTGAGGTAATTAGCGGTCCACCTCTTAAGGCCGGCAGGGAACGGTGTCTCATCCAGATCTCGGAGGAGTGTGGCGTGATTGACCGTGTCAAATGCATTTGACAGGTCAAGTGCCACGACAACCGTCCTATGGTTTGGTGGATGTTGATTCAAACCGTTGTTAATCTGCGTTGTAATGGCGTTCAAAGCGGATGTCGTGCTGTGATTTTTGCGGAAACCATGTTGATGATCGGCCAATTTTAGGTTTGTAACGAAGTAAGGAAGCAGAATGGACTCTAGTAATTTCACTACCGGCGAAAAGAGGGATATCGGACGATAAGACTCTCCTTGGTTCGCCGGCTTCCCTGGTTTTAGTAGGGGAACTACAATCGCTTGTTTCCATATCTCAGGTATAACGAAGGTAGTTAGAGAGAGATTAAAGAGAGCCGCTAAATAACTCTGTCCTTCGTGGCCAAGGTGTTTGATCATATTCATGGCGATTCCGTCGGGTCCGATGGATTTTGAGAGTTTGGCCTTCATTATGGCTTCCTTAACCTCTGCGACTGAGACGGCAACGGGCGCAGTATAGTGTTTGTGTTTCGCGCACGTCGGAAGGCTCTTCTCTTAGTCCTATCCGCAGGTATATGCATTATAAACAGCCGGCAAAAGGAGCTCGTGCATTTCCTGGCGTCCGATTTGACGCTGTCGCCGAAAGCAATGGCGACCTTGTCTTTGTGTTTGGTCGGATTGGATAGGGCCTTGACAGTCGACCATAATTTGCCGACTACGCCGGAGAGGTTGCATGTCTCAAGGTGTTGTTTCCACTTGGTCAGCTTGTGTTCGTTGACAATCCTACGAATGTCCGCATTGAGATCTTTTATTCTGGGATCTGCGGGATTGATGAGTCTCACTTGGTCACGTTCTCTTGCCATCGCCGCTGCTTCTGCCGGGAAATTCGGACGAATTTCTGGTATTCTGCTAGCAGGAATAAAGCGGCATGAGGCTGAATCAATGATCTTGCGAAACTCTCTTTCGCTCTGTATATTCAGTAAAGCGGTCCCAGTCCGCTTTGGTGAAGTTGATGTATGTTATTTTATCAGTCGTTATGAAGTCGGTCGGTAGTTCAACAGAGAGTAAGATGGGTAGGTGGTCTGAAGCTAATGTAAGCATCGGTCGCCAGATGACAAAGTTAATAAGGCCCGCGCTCGTTATGGAGATGTCTGGCGAACTGTGACAGTTACCTGCCACCCTGGTGGGGGCATCTTCATTGACTGTACAGAATGCTGAGTTATCTTTTGGTCTGCAATTGCGTGTCCTCTGCTGTCTGCTGCCAAGTTGGAGTGATGAGAGATCGTGATGCGCGTTCAAGTCGCCTAGGATTAGACGGTTATCGCCCCTTAGCAACGCACTAATGTTGGGATGATAATCTCTAGGACAACACGCGACAGGAGGAATATAGATGTTTATAATAATTAATAATAATAATTCCCAACGGATTACCCACCATATCCCGCCCGACCGGCGCGAGGGGCGCATCCGCATAACGCGGCTTTGGTTTGTTAATCGTCGAGATCTAAAACTGCTCAGCTACAGAGAAAACCTCATCAGCTAAGTAAAGTAGATATAGGATAGATTATACATTAAGAAATAACAAGTTAACAGAATAAAATTATTGTTAGAAGTTAATATAGCAGTCAAAGAATAAGATACAATTAGTAGCTATGAATTTAGGATAGAAAGAATTGATTTTTTTATGCTGAAAAGCGAGTCTGAAATATCAAATCTACCAGAAAGAGAGTTATAATCTTGACACAAACAGCGAAAAGGCTCATTTAACTGAAAATTGGTTCGGCACTGTTTTAAGACTAGAGGTTTAAAATGCCTTGAAGGACGAGACGGGACATTGAAGTTCACTTCACTTAGAAGAAATGGGCTGGATAGTGAACCATTTAGCAATTTAATCATAAAAATAATTCCCAGCATTTCCCTCCGACTAGAAAGTGTGCAGATTAATGAGTTTTAAACGACGTCGACCCCAGGGACTCTACCTTAGAATGCCTCTCTCTCTCCTATGATTTGCAGATCGGCGTCTCCTGACCGGACTGCTATGCCTTGGCATTCTATGTTAGAGTCCCTGGGGTCGACGTCAGGGGAAAATAGATTATATTGTACAGAGTGATGTGTAATGAACGCAAGGCCACCCCCAAGACCGCTGGGACGGTCTTTTCGATGTACATTATACCCATCACAAGTTCGTAAGTCCGATCTCGTGTTCAGTTTTGTCTCTTGTATCGCGGCGATTTTGATGTTGTGCGTCTTCATAAAGTCAGTTATCTCCGCGATCTTTCCATCTAATCCGTTACAGTTCAGCTTCAAAATTTTGAAGTGTGTAGGAGGGGAGACGTCGGACATACTAGGCGTGAGGGACGGATGCGTTTGCCTAGGTGGAGGTAGGCTAAGACCTAAACTATGTCGCAGTCTAGAGTTGACAGCGCGATGGCCGATGTTGTCTGGCGTGGAGGACGGCTGTGTACTGCAACAGTGGGCTATGAACGAATCCGTCCAAGGGTTACCGTTTGCGAGCCCAGAGCACATAAGGGTGTAACACAGGCCAAGGCAATTGTTGCACTTGACCGATGTCGCAGGCGTATATAATCTTTGCCGACAAACGGTGCACGTAGTGAAAGGTACTAGGAGGTGGTGTTCCTGACCCACGTGCAGGCTGGAAGCAGGAGGGGGAGCATTAGGGGCAGAGACAGCGGGGACTGACGCTCGGCGATGCTCATATCTGACCTATTCCGGAGGGGATAGGAGTGTTGAGCGGCCGTGTGAGATGGAGACGCTGGTGTGCGTGAGCGACAGTCGGGAGTGGGTGAGGCAGGGATGGCAGCGGTGCTGCCAGTCGTATAGACTGAGCCGCTATTGTGACTATTGGAAGTAGGTAGAAGCGGAAGGGAGTGCCAGAGCGGCGACTACCGCGGGACGTCCTTGCACGTGTGCAACAAGGTGCCTCAAAAGTACTAAAGAAAGTACGGGGTCTGTGGATGGCAGGGTTAAGCCCTGAGCATCCAGATTTATGTAACCATCTCTTACACTTGGCGCATTGTACCGAATACGACCGTTTAATATAAATTTTCTTCCAGCAAACGCAGCAGATCCAGTCTCTTGGTCCAGGATTGGGTTCGACCCCAGCCCGTAACAAGAGACAATGGAGCAACCCAGCTGCCAGGGTTTGCTCCGAGGATGACAATTTAAGGGTGGGACGGGACAGATTGGACAGGGTTACACTGAAATAACAGCCCTTGGCCGGGTGAAAAAACCCGGGTCATTCCGGTGCGATAGAACCGGCTGTTATGGGTAATATCATACGAGTTATATTATGGCCGAGTCCATAACCCATCTACAGCAATTGTTAGCCTTTCTCGCTTTTGCATCACACATACGCACTACGTTATCAGATCCAGGCGCAGTACCCCGTGGAAATGCAACCAAAGAAATTATCGAACAAATGGGCTATCGGAACGTTTGAGTGAACAACCACTTGAAGTTGATGCGCTACAAGCAGAAATATAACCAACGGCAACACAACCAACAGAAACAGAAAACCAGGATAATTTGAACTCCTCATCTTCCATTCCAACGCGTATCCAAGATAGGCTCATAGCAAACTATTTTGCTAATATATTACGGAAACTATATATATTATTCGTCAATTCGCAACTCGCAAACGTTTCAATCTTGCCTTATAAGTAAAAAAAATCAAATTACTTTTTTGTATAAATTTTAATAAGTGTCCTTTTTGTATTTACACAGGTCAAACATTTTCAATATCAGCGTCAGCAGCTGCAGCACAACAACAATCACAACATCATCAACAATGCCTTCTCAATATGTTGCAATACATGGTGGTAGCAGGGATATGCACAATCGTTGGTGGGGCGGACCGGCTTGGTGTGTGAAGGTAAGAATCAAGATTTAAAGATTTCATGTACCGGTATTTTAGGACACTTGTGGCATTGTCTGGGCAGTATTCACGTGGTTGCTTATACTATTTGCAGAATTTGTGGAAATGCAACCAAAGAAATTATCGAACAGATGGGCTATCGGAACGTGCACATCCTTGTTATGTTTTACAGCGTTGTATACGAAAAATGGATCATCATTGTCCATGGGTAAACAATTGTGGGGCAGAAAACAATCAAAAGTACTTTGTACTATTTACGGTTCGTACTAAATTATATATATCACTGCGCTTTTAGACGTCGTCGCGTAGAGTCGGCAGAAATATCCCTGCATCTCAACCAAATTAAGAAAAAAGAAAACAGACTGTACTTTTGGTTGAGATGAAATTTTTGGACCTAAGGGATATTTTTTGCTTTCTCCAAAAAGTATTTTCGCTTATACTTAATCACGTTTCAAGGTGAATAACTAACTTAAATCAGAAATTATTCCTATATAATTAAATAAAATTTCGACTTAAATAAAACTTTGTATACTGAGATAACGGATCTCAGCAAAAACGGGAATCTTCAAACGGAAAATAAATGATATGGGGTGATCGTCTCCATAACCACGTGAAAGATATATAACCAAATATTTTTGATGTCGTTTTACATAAAAGAACTTTTAAATTTTTTTAATAATAATAATTCCCAACGGATTACCCACCATATCCCGCCCGACCGGCGCGAGGGGCGCATCCGCATAACGCGCGGATTATTCGTTCGTGCCGAGGCGTTGAAAGGCTTTGGTTTGTTAATCGTCGAGATCTAAAACTGCTCAGCTACAGAGAAAACCTCATCAGCTAAGTAAAGTAGATATAGGATAGATTATACATTAAGAAATAACTAGTTAACAGAATAAAATTATTGTTAAAAGTTAAAATAGAAGTCAAAGAATAAAAAACAATTAGTAGCTATGAATTTAGGACAGAAAGAATTGATTTTTTTATGCTGAAAAGCGAGTCTGAAATATCAAATCTACCAGAAAGAGAGTTATAATCTTGACACAAACAGCGAAAAGGCTCATTTAGCTGAAAATTGGTTCGGCACTGTTTTAAGACTAGAGGTTTAAAATGCCTTGAAGGACGAGACGGTACATTGAAGTTCACTTCACTTAGAAGAAATGGGCTGGATAGTGAACCATTTAGCAATTTAATCATAAAAATAATTCCAAGCATTTCCCTCCGACTAGAAAGTGTGTGTAGATTAATGAGTTTTAAACGATTCGTATAGGGTGGCAGATTGTACGAGGGATCCCAATGAAAATCTCTTAAGGCAAATAGTAAAAATTGTTTTTGAACTGATTCAAGGCGATCTACATGAACCTGGTAACGCGGGTTCCAAATTATAGAACCATATTCAGGTATCGGTCTGACTAATGTAGTGAAGAGGGCGTTAGTTACATAAGGGTCGCTAAATTCTTTAGACCATCGTTTAACGAATGCTAGGACACCTCTAGCCTTATTGACTGTTGTATTAATATGGCGGTTGAAACTGAGTTTATAGTCCATAGTAACCCCCAGGTCAACAAAATCATACACTTGCTCAAGACTATAATTTTTAATTGTATAGGAAGTTCCACGCGAAAAACCCATGTGTTTACATTTTTTAAGGTTAAGTGGCATATAATTTAAATCGTACCAAGTAACTAGTGCATCTAGATCTGATTGTAGCTTATTTCTATCTTCAAATGACGCGAATGACATGAAAAGCTTTACGTCGTCGGCATACATTAACATTTTTGAAAATTTTATTATTGTAGAAATATCATTTATAAACAACAAGAACAGAATCGGGCCAAGATGGCTTCCTTGAGGAACCCCGGAAGAGACATAAATGACATCGGATACTAAATTTTTGAACATTACTCTTTGTGTCCTGTCACTAAGGTAAGAAGAGATCCAGCGATTGAGACCCGGCTGGAAGCCCAACTGATCGAGTTTATGAATAAGTAATGAGTGACACACCTTGTCAAAAGCTTTGCTGAAATCCGTATAAATAACGTCGGTTTGCAGATTTTTTCTAAAGCCATTTGAGACATGACTGGTAAACTCAAGTAAATTCGTAACTGTGGACTTTCTCTTACTGAACCCGTGTTGGCAGTCAGCTATCAAAGTAGAGATCGGACCCGTAAGTTGATTTGTAACAATAGCTTCAAACAATTTTGGGATGGCAGAAAGCTTTGCGATGCCACGATAGTTCTCTATAGAAGACCTACTCCCGCTTTTATGCAGCGGTAGAAGAAACGATTCTTTCCACGCAGTTGGAAAAACACCACACTTTAGTGATAGATTGAACAAATTGGTAAGGGGTTGGTAAATATGGTTCGCACACTTTTTCAAGAAACATGTAGGAATCCTATCAGGGCCATATTTAAAAGATTCTTTTAAGGTTTTAAGGTAAATTAGAACATGTTTGGCGCATATAATTGGTGAATTAATTGAATTTGTCCCGTGTAGCTTATAGGGATAGTTTTGAAAGTTTGAATTGGTGACAGCAGAATAGTTAGAAGTGAAAAATTGAGCAAAAAAATTTGCAATACATTGATTATCGCTAGATATAATGTCTTGATATTTCATGGCTGAGGGAAACCCTGATACTTTACGTTTAGAATTTACGAAACCATAAAATGACTTAGGATTGAGAATAATGTCTCTTTTCGTTTTAGAGATATAAGCTTTATAGCACTTCTTATTTAAATCTATGTACTTCTGACGTAGAATGGAATACAGTAGGTAATGTTTATTTAATCCGGATTTCTTATATAAATTAAATGATCGCGTTTTCCTATTTTTAAGAGCCTTAAGCTCTTTAGTAAACCAAGCTTGCGTAGGATGATCATAAGTTACTTTACGTTTAGGAATAAACTTCTCAAATAGGCAGTAAATAGTGTGATTGAAATGTGAGACGTTTAGATCGATATCACAACCAAATTCAGGCCAAGTTAATTTAGACAGTTCTTTATTTAATTTCTTGTAGTTTGCTTTGGAAAAGTTATAATCAAACCTACTACATGAGTAGCATTGAGTGCCTTGGCCATTACTTATGGTTTCGTAAACTATTTCCATAGAAGGGTGGTAAAGGTCTTCTGGTAAAACCAACGGATCACAACGATTTACAGAAAATTGGTTTATATCATTAACATACACTAAATCTAAGACTTTCCCAAACTTGTTAGCGGTAACATTTATTTGATTAAGGCAAAGATCGGAAATTCCATCTAAAAAGTCATTGAACCCCAGTTTGGACGGATTTGGAATAATGTTACCATCAGATATGTTCCACGATATATGAGGTAAGTTAAAATCACCCAAAACAATAATTGAATCTGAAGCTTTAGTCATAAGGTTAACAGTTTTGAGCAGAGAGACATGTTGCATGTAGACTGAAAAATCTGATGCTGGAGGGATGTAGCAAACATATAAGTACATAGAGACGTTGTCTAGTTGAAGGCGGATGCATTTGAACTCAATGAAATCGATGTTAGGAATATTAACCTCTTCTGAAGGGATGGAGGAATGAACGGCAAGTAGAACACCACCCCCGACTCTGTTCAAGCGATCATTTCTATATACTTGATATTCATTACATAAAAACTCTGAATTGAAAACATGAGGTTTTAGCCAAGTTTCGGTAAAAGCAATTACGTTATAATTACAATGAAAAGATTTCAAAAAGAGATCAGTTAATTTGGTATTTAGACCTCTGACATTTTGATAAAAGATATTCACGGATTTAGTGCTCAGTTTTTTGACTCAACGTTATTACGAGAAATTTTCGCTACATTTTGAACATTCCTATTCGGTCTGTATTCAAACTCCCGCACAAGAGCCCCGGGAGGCCAAAAAGAGCTGTCCAAAAGAGTATCGAAATCTTTCCCAGATACATCAATCTTAAACGAAGACATACTTCTTTGATATGTGAAATTAAATTTTCTAACAGTTACGCTTTGATCTTTAACTTTAGAAGAAATATGGTACAACAAATCATCCTCGGTAGTGTCTGGATGGAACCTACACACAAAAATAGATTTTTTGCGAGGAACCACAACCAGCTTACCAACGATTGGTTCAGACTCCATTGCAATAGTTGGAATTTCCTGGTTTTTCCTAGTGGACATTTTTGACGGGGCGTTCTTCGACGTTGCTCGGACAACCGTACTAGGAACTGGAGAAGCCAAATCTATAAGTTCAAGGGGTTGAGGCAAGTTCGGGACTGTTGAGGTAGTAGGCCGATCATCCGTACGCCTGCGCTTGTTTTCGCGATGATCAGGGCATTCCAAATGAGGCGAATTCTCCAAAGTTTCCAAGGTTTTGAAAATATTTTCATATTTTTGGAACTTTTCAGTCAGCAATGAAAAATCTTTGCTTATTTCAGAAAAACCGTTTCTGATATGCCTAAAGATTTTACACAGATCAACTTCCGTCGACCGGCATTTGGAACAATACCAGCGCAGGCCTTTTCCTTCGTTAAGCAGGTCAGCTATTCTACCGGTTAACCCAGTGCACTTGGCGTGGACAAGTCCATCACACAGCCAGCAAGCTACAAAGCGTTCGGACTCGCTTTTTAACTGGCAGTTTGCTATCATGCACGACATTTTCATATAAATACTTATATAAATTTATAATAAAAATTATAAGTTAAGAAAAAAAAATTTAGCGGATTAAAGAAAAGCAACCCTGACAGTTTAAATGACACAGTACTGAGCGAACAGTTTTAAACACACTGTATCTGACGTTCAACAAACCACGCAAAACAGCTGTAACGAAAAAGAAATAAGAAACGCAAGTCAGAGCACAACAACAATTGCTGACTGAAATAAGGCCTTTCAATAGCAACAAATAAAATATGCAAAGAACTCGGCACACACAAATTCAACAAAATGAATTTATAATAATGAATCACTATCAAAACTTTTTAACACTATTCACACCAAGTAGTGAAGCACAATTAGATATTTATCTCTATTAACTTTAATTTTAACTTTAGAATATAAAAGATATTATTAATTTATTAAATATAATCACAGAGAAAAATATAAACAACTACACAGCTTGACGTTTGCGTTATTTAAATAGTGATTTATTTATAATACTTTGAAAATAACATGTGTACAGTGAAACAATGACCATTATATACATGGAAATTTAATCCAATAATTGAAAACTATACTTTTGGACAATAACCTGACGCCGGATTCACGTCCTACCACTTAATCACATGAAAAATGTGCAAAATCTTAATAAAATAAAATAAAAATTAATTAATACAATTCCGAATATAACCTGGCTATGCCATAAATTTTATCACGTATTTGCAATCTATCACATGAAAAATGTGCAAAATCTTAACAAATTAAAAAATAAATAAATTAATACAATTCCGAATATAACCTGGCTATGCCATAAATTTTATCACGTGTAATGTTGTAAAAACCAATTTTATCACTTTGAACATAACCTGGAACATATAGGCTTTTCAACCTATGCCATAATTTTAATCTAAAATATAATATACAACATACGAGTATATACATAAATTGGAAACAACCCACTTGGAACTTAACCTAGCTTTGTGATGTACCTTCAGGAACCCTGGCCATTCAAACCAAAACCCAAAAAAAAAAATTTTAATTATATATGTTCTGCATACCTACTTGTAGACGTATATTGAATTAATTTTGTTTACATATTTTTAAAGTTTATATTCCCATATCTATACATTCAATGCTTTTAGTGCTCACAGAATTTACGCAACGTGTGCAATCCGAATGGAGGCAATGCTCACCACATTCTCCACCAAGTCAATATTTGTAATAATATTTCAAGCATTATTGTTTGCAATATTTGCCATTGATTGCGATTTTTAATGACCAAACTGAAATACTCCAATCGCAACGACACTCAGTGGTAACAGTTACACAACCACCACCACCTCCACCTTATACAGTGGAAATTAATCATCATTAAGGCCTAAGCCACCATATGCTTTCCGTAAGAAGTTTTTCGAAAACGTATTTTTTTGTAAAACCAGTCGAAAATATCTGTAACCTAGAGCTTAGATGGGTACTGCCATCAATGTTACAGGTTTGAATACTTAAGCAAATTTTAATAGTAATGAATGCCAGCTTATAAATTTCTGTTTTCTGCGATAGTATTACAAACACAACCAGATCAGTTTATATCACATTTGGTGGGATACGAAGGCAAAGGTATTCTATGCGCGTATTTAAGAAAACTTTTATGGGGATTACAACTTACTGCCGGTATTGATGAAAGTGGTTTCGAATTAAACAAGGTAAAACTATGAAGTGTGCTATGTGACCTTTCCAAGAAAATAGTGGTCCGTTAAAGAAGCATACACGGAATTGCAATACACGAAACTGCACTAAAAATTTCGATATTGGTACCCAGAGACGTGTTTCGGTTCCAGGAACCCTACTCCGGTAGGGGAAACCCAATATTTTTAATAGTTTGCAAGCAAAGTTAACAATTTCCTGACATTTATAACTTTTGAACTCTAGTCACAGCGACCAGCCTTTGATAATGTCCAAAAGTTAGCTGTTAAAATGAAATATTATCCCCCAAAGGATTTACTAACTGGTACAGAGTTGTACTATGAATATAATGAGGAACACATCAAAGATGTTGTGAAGCATTTAAATGAGGTCGCAACACAAGTATTAAGGTGTAACATATGACCAAAAGGAAAGCAAACCCACAACAGCCGGTACTATCGCACCGGAATGACCCGGTTTTTTTTACCCGGCCAAGTGTAACCCTGTCAAATCTGTTCCGTCCCACCCTAAAATTGTCATCCTCGGAGCAAACCCTGGCACCTGGGTTTCTCCATTGTCTCTTGTTACGAGCTGGGGTCGAACCCAACCCTGGACGAAGAGGTTGGATCTGCTGCGTTTGCTGGAAGAAAATTTATATTAAACGGTCGCATTCGGTTCAATGTGCCAAGTGTAAGAGATGGCTACAAAAATCTGGATGCTCAGGGCTTAACCCTGCCATCCACAGACCCCGTACTTCCTTTGGTACTTTCGAGGCACCATGCTGTACCCGCCTAAGGGCGTCCCCCGGTAGTCGTGGCTCTGGCACTCCCCTACCGCCCCTACCAACTTCAAATAGCCACAATAGTGGCTCAGTCTACACGACTGGCAGCACTGCTGCCATTCCCACCTCACCCACTCCCGACTGTCGCTCACGCTCACCAGCGTCTCCATATCGCACGGGCGCTCAAAATTCCTATCCCTCCGAGCGTCATTCCCCTCCTTTTCTGCCACAATGCCCCCCCCCCCCCCTTCCAGCCTGTAGGTGGACCAGGACCGCCACCTCCTCGTCCCTTTCACGCGACTTCATAACGACTGATGAACTTACATACATCAACTTCACCAAAGCGGACTGGGACCGCTTTACGGACTATACAGAGCGCTCCTTCGCTGCCTTACCCTCTCCTACAGACGTAGGCAAAGGTGAAAGAGAGTTTCACAAGGTCATTGATTCAGCCTCAGGCCGCTTTATTCCCCGGCGATGGCAAGAGAACGTGACCAAGTGAGACTCATCAATCCCGCAGATCCCAGAATCAAAGATCTCAATGCTGAAATTCGTAGGATAGTCAACGAACACAAACTGACCAAGTGGAAACAACACCTTGAGGCATGCAACCTCTCCGGCGGAGTAGCCAAATTATGGTCGACTGTCAAGGCCCTTTCCAGTCCGACCAAATACAATGACAAGGTCGCCATTGCATTCGGCGACAGTGTCAAATCGGACGCCAGAATATGCGCGAGCTTCTTTTGCTGGCTGTTTATAATGCATCCACCTGCGAATAGGACTAAGAGAAGAGTCATCCGACGTGGGCTCAAACAAAAGCACTCTACTGCGCCTATTGCCGTCGCAGTCGCAGAGGTCAAGGCAGCCACAATGAAGGCCAACCCCTCAAAATCCATCGGACCCGACGGAATCGATATTAAGATGATTAAACACCTAGGCCGCGAGGGACAGAGTTATTGAACGGCTCTTTTCAACCTCTCTCTAACTACTTTCGTCATACCTGAGATATGGAAACAGGCGATTGTAGTTCCCCTACTAAAACCAGGGAAGCCGGCGAACCAAGGAGAGTCTTATCGTCCGATATCCCTCCTTTCGCCGGTTGCGAAACTACTAGAGACCATTCTGCTCCCTTACTTTATTGTAAATCTGAAATTGGCCGATCACCAGCATGGTTTCCGCAAAATCTCACAGCACTACATCTGCTTTGAATGCCATTATAACGCAGATAAACTATGGTTGGAATCAACACCCACCAAACCATAGGACGGTTATGGTCAGCCACGCCACACTCCTTCGAAACCTGGACGAGACACCGCTCCCTGCCGGCCTTAAAAGGTGGACCGCTAATTACTTCAATGGTCGACAGGCATCAGTCAAATTCAGGAACAAGAAATCTAGACCACGAAGAATAAAACAAGGGGTGCCGCAAGGTGGTGTTCTCTCTCCCCTTTTGTTTAATTTCTATATTTCGAGACTTCCACCCGCCCCCCACCAGAGGGAGTCTCCATTGTTTCCTACGCTGACGACTGCACGATAGTGGCCTCGGGCAAGGGTCCCTCCATTGATGAACTCTGTATTAGAATCAAGAGTGATCAGCACATTGCGCAGGGCGAAGCACTGTTAACAACAACAAAAAGAAAAAATGGTTCGGTACAGAATATACAACTATTAAAATGCCCCAGAAATGGTGTGACCTTTGGAACAAATCCGAGCCTATGCCAGTGTTGTTTTTGCCGAAACGAAATGACTTCAGTTGGGAAGAAAATGGCAAGCCTGAGATACCTAGGATGTTCCTGTTACCCGAGGCATATGTGGAAAAAGTAAGAATATTCCACTTTTAACTATACAGTTTTCTCCTATAATGTTCTTTTCTTTTTTATTGTCTCAGCGATGGCCTTTGTGCGCTCTACAAAAAGCTAGTTAAGTTTCGTTTGAGTGAGGAACTTTACAAGGCAACCGTTGCAGGCCTGTCCTATCAGTTTTATACCGCAGAGAAGGGTATAATTTTGAAGTTACAGAAGCATACACATATACACTTTTGTCCCAACTAATTCATTTTTATTTTAACTAGGTCAATGGTATGGGCAATGGTCACTTTGAACCGTAGACATTACGTAGAAAAATACGTTTAATAAACATAATTATACACACATTCAATTCAAAAGCATTCATGTTAACAATTCTTGTGCGCTAGCGTTTAGAAACACATATTTAAAAAGATTCGGGGTCAATAAAAAGAATTGCAATTTTACGTTCATTTTAATATAATAAATGGGCGAAAATTACAAAAATATAACTAAACGCAGACTTGTTCCGCCTAGGGTATATACACTGATGTGCCATGATAGAGCCAAATTTGAAAATGTAGAGAATTTCCTTAAATAAAACACAATTAAAATTCGAGCACCGCTCCAACAACAATTACCTGAAGATATTTCAATGAAAAGACAATATTTTGATTTAATATTAAATTTAGTTTTTAATGTATTCAATTTTTATACTTGCCAGCTAAATTAACAAAAATAAAGATGATAATAAAACTAAAAACAATTCAGGTACTTTATTTTGTATTTTAAAAATTAATTTAATAAAACTTAACATTTAATTTAATAGATAACATCAATTTAATAACATTAAAAAAAACTTAAAGCTACAAAAGTCGAAAACAAAACATGTAAAAAAGTTCAGGTACATTAATTTAAATATAATGAAATAGTTAAAAAAACAAGAGCCAACACTAAAACAAAAATAAGGCAATTCAGACATTTTACAGGTACTTAAGACTAAAAAGAAAAAAAAGTTCTTCAGTCTTATAAAAAATAAAAGCTAAAAATAAATAAAGAAAGCTGGTGTTACTAAATTATAACTTAAAGCTAATCCCTCCTTTCAGCAAGTGTGCCGCCAAAAGGTAGACGGCATTGGAGTGGTCTCTAAGTCTTTCGGCCAACTCCACCATTGTTTGCGTCATTACTTAATGGCTTTCGACCAGCTCCTGTTGAATAAAAAAAAAAAATTATTTAAATAAGTATAGTGATATAAATATGTAAAGTTATATAAATAAATAAATATATATAAATAAGCAAAGTGCTTGAAGCACTGTTAATAACAACTATTACTATAGGAATAGGGCTGTTAATATAATGATAGGTTCGCACCTTCAAGGGATGAGTTTGGTTTTCCGCCACCTTGTTACTGTTGACAACAAGCTCCTGTTGAGTAGAAAGAAACATATTTCAAATAGGTATAGTAGTATCAATATATACAATAATATAAATACGTATAATAATATAAATAAGTAAAGTAACTTAATAACCAAAGTGGTGGAACTATTACTAAAGGAAAAGGGCTGTAAATATTATAGGTTCTCACCTTCAATGCATGAGTTTGGTTTTCCGCCACCTTATTATTATTGGCAGCAAGCTCCTGTTGAATAGAAAGCAAAAAATAATTTAAATAAATATAGTATAACTTGAACTATAAAAATTGTTAGCTATTACAAGTTCTCACCTTCAAGGCATCTGCTTGCTTTTCAGCCACCTTGTTGGTATTTTTAGCAAGCAGAGTTAAGGCATCCGCCTGAGCTTTGGCGACCTTCAAAAATTCCTTGGGAACCATTATCCGATGATGGTGTTACGGCCAGGCATGGGAAGTCTTGACCTTCCTCCAACATTATTTGAAATTCCTGAAAATAGAAAAAAAAAAAAATTTTAATTATTATTGCAGCACTATTTAAATTTACTTTCATGAATATGCTTTTACACATAATTTTAGGAGAAACTCACCTCTTCCAATGGCATGGTATCCAACGAAAGTCCGAGGAAACGCGCAGTTTCCACAGGGTTGAACCAGAGCGATGTAGGTGTTAGAAGATTGGGTTCGACTGAACAGGAGAAGAGATGTTTGGTATCACGAGGGAACATACCACGTGCAGGGCATGTGTTTGATATGTTGGGGTTCAGTCTGCATAACTAAGAGTTTAACCTATTACAATATCCAGAGCGAAGTTGTGCTAGCATAACTCTAGTCTCCCTCGGAAGTACACGCTCATCTTTAGCCAATTGAGGTGGCTGTGATCTGACGGATCTGTCCACGGACTCGGTGTGGAGGTCATTTAGAGTCCGTCTGTGTTACCGCAGATCAAACGGCAACGAGATGTGGTGCCGGATCTCATCGTGGTGCTTGCGAAGATGTCTCCTTATGTCTCTGGAGGGCGGGGCTACATCCAATAGATGTAGATTTGGATGACTGGGTTTATGACAGTTCAGAAGGAACTGTCTACTCAAGAGTTCCGCGTGCTCTTGAACATTGAGCAATTTTGCCTCTTGATGGAGGTGAGACTCAGATGACATAAGTAGACATCCCGTAGCACTTCTGATGGCAGTGTTTTGACAGACTCGCAATTTCCTCCAATTGGTGTCAGCAAGATTGGGCGACCATATGGGAGCAGCGTAGTCAATAACCGGTTGGCCAATAGCCTTATATGTAGCAAGCAATTTTTCTCTGTCTTTTCCCCAAGTACTGCCGGCCAGTGACTTGAGGATCTTATTGCGGCTCTGTACCTTTGAAGCTATTGCGGTGGCCTGACCAGCGAAGATGAGGCCGTTGTCAAATGTCACACCCAAGATTTTCGGGTGGTTGACAGTAGATAGAGGTACTCCGTGGACATTTAACTCTAGCCCGATCTGCGCATTCCATGTAGTAAACAGGGTCGCCGTCGATTTAGTCGGAAATAGGGTCAGATTTTGCTCGATGAAGAAGCTGGAAAGGTCACGGAGGTAACTGTCATTATCGTGCAGTCGTCAGCGTAGGAAGCAATGGAGACTCCCTCTGGTGGGGGGAGGGGGGGAAGTATCGAAAATATAGAAATTAAACAAACATCCTTTTAAGGCCGGCAGGGGGCGGTGTCTCTCCCTTTTCTCGAAGGAGTGTGGCGTGGTTGACCGTATCAAATGCATTTGATAGGTCAAGTGCCACGAGAACCGTCCTATGGTTTGGTGGGAGTTGCTTCAAACCATAGTTTATCTGCGTTGTAATGGCATTCAAAGCAGATGTAGTGCTGTGAGATTTGCGAAAACTATGCTGGTGATCGGCCAATTTCAGATTTCCAATAAAGTAAGGCAGCAGAATGGTCTCTAGTAGTTTCGCAACCGGCGAAAGGAGGGATATCGGACGATAAGAATCTCCTTGGTTCGCCGGCCTCCCTGATTTTAGTGGGAGAACTACAATGGCATGGTATCGGGGACGTCTTCACTGCCCTCAACATACTGCACGCCAATCAGACTGAGGACGCGCATATCGAGGTCAGACAGTGGAGCCTGGTCTATTGGGCGGTTTTCAGTTAGCGCCTGCTGCCTTTTGCAGTCACGGCAGATGACGCTGGTGCGGCTTTTCAAATCTTTCCAAACCTGTTTAGAAAATAATAGTGTTAGTAATCATATACTCGTACATAATAAATAACAAAAAGTGATACAAATTTAAAAACGCTTATACATGCATTTCCACAATTCACTTCCACTCACTCCATAGAATATTAAGAGTTGAAATTGCGAACGAACTACATTCTTCAGACGGATTCTCCAACGCAAACTGGTAGAATCATGTTCTTGAACTTTAAGCGCTTGTATCACACTAAGTACTTACCGGTTGCCATTGCTCCACTGTTTTGATCGCTCCTCCCATGGCATTCAATTTTTGTATCATTCCGCCCCACTTGGTCTGGAACTTCACCTTCCCGTGCATCCGTTGAAATTTCCCGGACGCCATTCCCGGGTTGTCCGCCAACAGGTCGACCATTGCATTCAGCTGGTCCACTGAAGCCCGCTGTCTCTTTGCTGCTGCACTGGTAGTCGCCATTCTGAAAATTTACAAGATTATAAGCAGAAAATCTGTAATTTCAATAAAAATTATGCAAGTACTTCCCTGTTAGTAAAATTTGTGCACTAAACTTGTTGCCGCCAAATAATTTTAATGTTTTTTCTTATTCCTCTTTATGTTTTTCGTGTTTTTGTCACTCTGAATACAAGTATTGCCATGTTTTATCACTATCAAGAGTCAGCTGTTTAGCGGCGTTAAAGGAGAGTTACAGAATCGTATTTTGGTAAGAACAAACGCCGACATTTGGCGATAAGCTTAACGCTCGGCGAGTGGTTAAAAGTTACAGAATCGGGCTACTGGATGGAAAAGGCGCTTGCTGACTGTCGATACTGATTGATCACATCCATCATTCGGAGGGACTTGGTCAGCGGGAAAGTGAGACCATTGCAGAAAGCTAAGTTGTGGACAGTAACTTGTGAAAGCAAGCAAGTCCTGGGAGAGGTGATATGTAAACTGATTTTTGTTGGAACGATTTTCCGTCATCCCTTGTCAAGTTTGGTTTTGTGACAAACCGGTTTCGGCGTTCTGCCATTTTCAATGCCTAGCTTCGTTCGTGATATGTAAAGTTGTGACTGGGAATGTGGCTACGTATCACAACTTCTTGGTAGCGACTATTGTCGACGAAGTCATCATTGGCGTTGATTTCTTGGCTGAAAGAGACATTCACATCAAGGCAAGGAACAGGGTTATGACTTACAACGGCCAAGAAGTATCTCTGATCTTTGGACACAATAGTGGCTATCGCACCAAGGGAGCGATCTTGGAGATGGAGCCGCAAGAGCCTCGTAAGGCAGAGGTAGCTCCTCGATCATTGGTTTTCATAGACAGGTGCCTCCTGAAGAAGATGCGGCAAGGCCAGGAGGAAGATCCAGATTTGGCACGTGTGTTGAAAGTAGGCATGGGACTATTCGAATAAAAATTATTCAAATAAAAAATTCATTTATTCAAAGGCTATAAATAATTCGAATAATATTTCAATCGGTCAACCTGCCGGCCTGTAAAGGTGGACCGCTAACTACCTCAACGGACGTCAGGCGTCAGTCAAAGTAAGGAACAAGGAATCTAGACTACGAAGAATCAAACAAGGTGTGCTGCAGGGTGGTGTGCTATCCCCCCATTTGTTTAATTTCTATATTTCGAGGCTTCCTCCCCTACCAGACGGATTCTCCATTGTATGCAATGCTGACAACTGCACGAGTATGGCTTCGGGTAAGGGTCCCCCATTGACGAACTCTGTACGAGGATTAACAGTTACCTCCATGACCTTTCCAGCTTCTTCACCGAGCGAAATCTGACCCTATCTCCGACTAAATCGACGGCGACCCTCTTTACTACATGGAATGCGCAGATGAGGCAAGAGTTAAATGTCCACGTAGACGGAGTACCTCTACCTACTGTCAACCACCCAAAAATCCTGGGTGTGACGTTCGACAACAGCCTCACCTTCGCTAGTCATGCCACCGCAATAGCATCTAAGGTACAGAGCCGCAGCAAGATCGACAGTACTTGGGGAAAAGATAAAGAAACGTTGCTAGCCACATATAAGTCTATTGATCGCCCGGTTATTGATTACGTTGCGCCAATATGGTCGCCCAACCTTGATGACACCAACTGGGGAAAGTTGCTAGTCTGCCAAAACATCGCCATCAGAACTGCCACCGGATGTCTGCTTATGTTATCCGAGTTTCACCTTAATCAGGAGGCCAAAATGCTCAATGTACGCGAGCATGCAAAACTGTTGAGCAGACAGTTTTTTACTGAACTGCCACAAACCTAGTCATCCAAACCGTCATCTATTGGATGAAGCTCCGCCTCCCAGAGACATAAGGAGACATCTCCGTAAGCATTACGATGAGATCCGGCATCATATCTCTTTGCCGTTTGATCTGCGGAACCATAGACGGGCTCTAAATGACCTCCACACTGAGTCGGTAGACAGATCCCTCAGATATCGGCCTGTGAATCCCGTTATTAATACTCAACCACCTGAATTGGCTAAAGAGGAGCGTGTACTTCCGAGGGAGAGCTTGCTAATGATTGTGTGCGTTGTGATATTCTCTATTTGAAAAATGCGTCTACGATAACGAAGTAATTAGTACCATTACATGGTCCGGCTATATCAATATCTAATCGTTCCATTGGCTTTGTTGCTAACGGCTATGACCTTAGTGTATGTTTCACAGGCAATTTAGCTGCTGATGCACAAAGCTGAAAATTCCGTGAATATGTTACTATATCTTCGTCTATACCAGGCCAATACACGTAGCACCTTGCTAACAATTTCATTCGTACTCTACCTGGATGCCCTCTATGTAATTGACGTAAGATTCGTGGTTGCAGCTTCTTAGGAATAACTATTCGTTCATGAAACATTAAACACTCTCGAATAACGCTGAGCGAGTCTTTCCTTTCATGAAACGGGTGTAGTTCTGCTGTTATTTCTTGCTTCCATCCATTTCTAAAGGCGTGTATGACAGCTTGTGCCGTTGAACATATCTTTGTTGCCTTTCTGATCATTTCGAAACTTACCGGAAGTTTTTCACATTGATCTTCAATGATCGTATTCATTTCTTCTTCCATTTGAGTGCAAGCAATCACCATGTCTTCGTCTGGTTTTGTGTGGTTTGCGATAAGGCGTGAAAGCATTTCTACACATCCAAAGTCCGTCGTCTTTACGTACTGGATGTTGAAATCATACATCATCAATATTAGTGCCCATCGCTGAAGCCTATTTGCTGCATACGTTGGTATGCCCTTATTTTTACCAAATATTGCGACTAGGGGCTTATGATCCGTGCACAGTGTGAACTTACGCCCGAAAAAGCTAACGCTTCTTTTTCGATGTGCGAGTATTTTTGCTCGGCATCCGTTAACGCTTTTGAAGCATGTTGCATGACCTTTTCTGATCCGTCCGGGAAAACATGGCAAATAAATGCTCCGATCCCTTTATTGGAGGCATCTGCTGCCACTTTCAATGGTAATTTGGGGTTATAATGCGTAAGCATTAAATCTGAATTTAAAATTGATTTGAATTGCTGGAAAGCTTTTTGACAATCTGAGTTCCAAATAAACTTCTAATTTTTATGAAGCAATTTGTCCAATGGTGCTCTGATCTTGGACATTTCTGTGATGAACTTGCCATAGTAATTTACACTGCCAAGAAACGCTCTGACCTCTGAAATATTTTTGGCCTCTGGTAGTGCATAAATTTGGCTTATTTTGGTAGGATCTGGTTGAAT
The DNA here is from genome assembly GCA_949987695.1 of Merzomyia westermanni. Lineage (NCBI taxonomy): Eukaryota > Metazoa > Arthropoda > Insecta > Diptera > Tephritidae > Merzomyia > Merzomyia westermanni. The sequence continues at coordinate 111,477,286 of OX465290.1, read as the reverse complement.
ACTTCTCTTGCTTATAACGTTTCCCAGATATTTTACTTGTGCCGCAAAAAATTTGCATTTGTCGAACTGGACCCGAAATTTATACTTTTGTAGCTGCTGAGCTACTTTACGAAGGTTTTCGACATGTTTTTCAAAGGTTGCGCCGCCTATGATGATGTCATCTATATAGGCGACTGTATCATCTATACCTGACAGTATGGTGTCATTGCCAAATGTCACACCCAAGATTTTCGGGTGGTTGACAGTAGTACTCAGTCTACGGGGGCATTAAACTCTTGCCCCATCTGCGCATTCCATGTAGTAAACAGGGTAGCCGTCGATTTAGTCGGAGATAAGGCCAGATTTCGCTCGGTGAAGAAGCTGGAAAGGTCATGGAGGTAACTGTTGATTCGAATACAAAGTTCGTCAATGGAGGGACCCTTGCCCGAGGCCATTATCGTGCAGTCGTCAGCGTAGGAAACAATGGGGACTCCCTCTGGTGAGGGGGGTGAAGTCTCGAAATATAGAAATTAAACAAAAGGGGAGAGATAACACCACCTTGCGGCACCCCTTGTTTTATTCTTCGTAGTCTAGATTTCTTGTTCCTAAATTTGACTGTTGCCTGTCGACCATTGAGGTAATTAGCGGTCCACCTTTTAAGGCCGGCAGGGAGCGGTGCCTCTTCCAGATCTCGCAGGAGTGTGGCGTGATGGACCGTGTCGAATGAACTTGATAGGTCAAGTGCCACGAGAACCGTCCTATCGTTTGGGGGGTGTTGATTCACGTTGAAGCTGAGCGTTTCCTTGGACTCCCTTTACAAGAGTTTGACGACGATTCTCAGAGTGATCGTGTCCATTAGGCAGGGCGAAGCGCTGTTAAGAACAACAACAACAACTTATTTCCAAATTTTTATTTTGGGCTTTTCCTTGATCACTATTAACTCAACATAAATCAGTCCTTTTGGAAAATTTTCTATTATAGATTAAGAGTAAGCCCCTGAATGTAAGGTGAAATGTCACACTCGTTTCAAAGATATACTTTGTTATATTTAAACATCCCCTTTGTCACCCGGTTTTGTATAAGATCCGAATTTCCAAAAGCTCCGCTTGGAAACCGAATGTACGGAACATCTCTATTACTAAATTATGTACAACAAATTTTTTGAGAGCTTATGAATTAATTTCCTTTTCAGGTCCTTTGCATTTCGCCTACTTATGAGCTTGCAATAAAAACAGGAGAGGTAGCAGCACGAATGGCCCAATTTTGTCCAGAACTAAAACTTAAATTTGCTGTGCGTGGGGAAGAAGGTTAGAATCCCTTCAGCAGTATAATAAAAAAATAATGTATTTATTGCAGTTTTTTTTTTTATTCTAGTGACGACCAATTGCAAACTGAAGGATCATATAATTATTGGCACTCCTGGAAAAATTTTAGACTGGGGATTAAAGTACCGTGTTTTTGAAAAAGGTTCGAGTTTTTGTGCTAGATGAAGCTGATGTAATGATCGCAACTCAAGGTCATCACGATCAGTGCATTCGAATGCATAAGTAAGTTACTGTAAAAGTGATAATGAAAGAGTTGGATATACTTATACATACATATATACCATTCGTAATTTTAACTCAGTTATACTTCACTTTTAAAAAATTCAAACCACATGCTTAAACAATATCCAATTTATACTATTATTCGAATAATAGGTATTCAAATATTTAAACAAATATCACTACTGCTATGCACACAGTTGTACACGCAAACATACATACACATATACAAAACGTGAATTTCTCTTCCAACATTTCTCGCATATCAATAAAACTATTCGCATACCACTATTCGAATATGCGGATAAATTATTTGAATAAATACTATTCGAGTTTTTGAAAACGAATATTATTATTCGTTTATTCGAATAGTATTTATTCGAATATTATTCGAAAATAATCCCACGACTAGTTGAAATGACTGAAGGACAACAAACAGCTAAGAAGAGGAGAGATGATTAGAGCAAGTCGCAACGCAAAAGCATATTGGGCACAATGGAGCAGATTGAAGATAATATCTGGTTGTTTGTATCGAATATGGGAAAGTGAAGATGACCAAAACCATAGAGCTCTTATTGTTGTTCTCCAGGCAAGAATTCCAGATGGTATCAAAGCGTTGCATAGTTGCCCAGATAAAAGGCACATGGGAATAAAAAAAACGCTGCAGGAGGTAAAGCGACGGTTCTATTGGATCGGTTGCAAACAATCTGTAAGGGAATGGATTACAAAGTGTGCAAAGTTTGCTGAGGATAAAAGACGAACATGTGGTGGTCATGTTCCGAGGAAGGAACGAAACTTATTGGATAAAGTGAAACAGTGCACTGCAACTGAGAGAACGGAACGCAGTCCTTAAGACATGAGTTGCAGGAATGTTTGCCGGGTATCACTGGGAACGACAGTTAAGGCACAATTCCGTTCGGGATCAAGGGTGGACAAAATGGTTGGAATATGTGACAATGTAATGCATTGTGGTAATTTCGTCGAATATTCTCAAGCATGTACTATCCCTAACTCAATAACACTCCCACCACTAGTTAAACCCAACAGAGATAACGATGGCTACGCTTATGCATGCAAGAATGTACCAAGCAATAGGAAGAGAGATCGCAATGTCAATAAATAACACAGACCCTACGAGAACGAGAGTGAACAATCAAGAAACTTCTGCGTACGCAGGGTAGCACCTTGTCGGACTATATAAGACAGCGACGAAGCAATGCAGGTTGGGCAGTTTATTTTCAAGTGTTGTTCAGTGAACTACTGTGAAGTTTCCAAACCCTTAAATTTGTATTGCGTTTATTACTAGTAAATAAAACTAGCTATTAGTAACAATTTCTGTGCGTGTGTTTACTTGACTTTATAATGATCGAACCCAGGATTAATAATCAAGGAGTCATGGAATATTTTACTATTATTGCTTAGCAAAAAATTTTGGAAATTTTCCAGCATTTCTAATTATTTCTACTTTCGTCCCAAATGTATATTCGATTTTTCGAAGTTCGGTTGTGATACGGAAGATGGGAAAAAATTCCCAAGAAATGTGCGTCCATGATTGTGGGAATGGGAAATGGTAAAAATCTCTCAAAAAATTTCCGTTCAGAATCGCTATAATAAATAAATAAAACAAGCTAATTGTTACAGTGATGCCTGTTACGGCAACCGAGGAATGCCACTCCCGCGAATGCCATCCGGTTCGCAACCCCCGCGCTTGGCGAAGTTTACGCTATTACAATAACCGTAGGATACCTGCTTTACAGACTCATGCAGCGGATTATGTCAAAAGATTTTGGACGTTTGACTGCACTGTCAGTTATGATTCATTTATGTTTGGAAAAGATTTCTTCTTTAAATGGTCATCTAACCACCTGGGCGATTTTGACCGTCCAACATAACTCGCCAGTCGTTTCTTCGTTGCGCCAACTGGCGCCAATTGGAAACACCGCGGGATCGCAAATCGGTCTCCACTTGGTCCTTCCATCGGAGTGGTGGTCTCCCTCTTCCTCTGCTTCCACCGGCGGGTGCCGATAAGAATGCCTTCTGGGCTGGAGCATCTTCGCTCATTCGCACTACGTGGCCTAGCCAGCGAATCCGCTGTGTTTTAATTCGCTGAACTATGTGGGCGTCTGCGTAAAGTTCATACAGCTCATCATTAAATCTTCTTCGGTACTCGCCGTCGCCAACGCGTAGAGGTCCACAAATCTTTCGAAGAACCTTTCTCTCGAATACTTCCAGAGCCGCCTCATCAGATGTTGTTAGTGTCCACGCTTCTGCACCATATAGCAGGACGGGTGCGATGAGTGACTTGTAGAGTGTTATTTTCGTTCGTCGAGAGAGGACTTTACTTTTCAATTGCCTACTTAGTCCGAAGTAGCATTTGGTTGCAAGAGTAATTCTTCATCCGATTTCTAGGCTAACATTATTGTTGGTGTTAATGCTGGTTCCCAGGTAAACGAAGTCCTTTACTATTTCGAAATTATTGCTGCCAACAGTGGCTTGGTTGGCAAGGCGCGAATGCGCTGACTCTTTGCATGATGACAGAAGGTACTTCGTTTTGCCCTCGTTCACCACCAATCCCATTTTCTCCGCTTCTTTTTCTAATTTGGAGTAAGCAGAAGTTACGGCGCGGTTGTTAAGGCCAATGATATCAATATCGTCAGCATGTGCCCACAGTTGCACGCTTTTATAAAATATTGTTCCAGCGCGGTTAAGTTCTGCAGCTTGTCTTATTTTCTCCAGCAATAATTAAAAAAAACGTACGATAGGGGGTCACCCTGTCTGAAACCTCGTTTAGTTTCGAACGGCTCCGAGAGGTACTTCCCAATTCTGACCGAGCTGGCGGTGTTGCTCAAGGTCATTTTGCAAAGCCGTATAAGTTTTGCGGGGAAACCAAATTCATAGAAGCTGATGCATGCGCCTTACCAGCTCCTCGCCTCCGTGTTTGAATAACTCAGCAGGCAAACCATCAGCGCCACCTGCTTTATTGTTTTTCAATCGGGATATTGCTATTCGCACCTCATTATAGTCGGGTTGTGGAACGTCAATTTCATCATCTTCGACTGTGGGCTCGGGTTCGGCATCTTCTCTGGTTTCTTGCTCAGTTTCTCCATTTAAAAGGGCAGAGAAGTGATCCCTCCATATTCTGAGTGCTCTCTGAACATCGGTCACCAGGTCGCCGTTTTCATTCTTACAGGAGTTTGCCCCGGGTTTGAAACCTTCTGTCATTCGCCGAATTTTTTGATAGAATTTTCGGGCATTATTCCCGTTGGCCAGCATCTCAAGCTCCTTTATTTCACGCTTTTCTGCCTCTCTTTTTTTCGCCCGGAAAAGCCGCCTCGCTTCCCTCTTCAACTCGCGGTAGTGTTCACACACACTCCTCGTTGCATTCGATCTCAGCGTTGCCTTGTAGGCTTCGTCCTTTCTTTTCCTTTCGTTGGAAAAGATTTATTTGGGGAAAAATGGATTTAATTGCAATTTTTTCAACTTAAGTGAGGCGGAATATAATGCAGCATATGTCAGACGGTTTTTGAGGGATAGAGCACTTTAAATGTTCGAGCTGGCCGATATCGAGTAAGTGGAACGAATAATAAAGTAACAATACATACTAAATTCACAAATTTTTTGTTCCAAAGGTTCGCCAGGCAGTAAAACCCCTCCAGTGATTACATCGAGAGCAATTAACAAAACCTGTATTTATGCTTTCGGGTCTTAGCTTAACATGCTTGGAATGGTAAGCAACAGTTTCGAAAGTATTTTCCCAACTTCTTGGTGTAATGAAATGTGATTTGGTAATTCTATACGACCGTAAGTAACTGCTAAAACACGATGGACGCGTAAAAAACTGATAAATGTAAAGATGAGTGACGTTGAAAAGGCACCTCGTAGTTACTTCTCCAAAAATCACTTTAGAATAGCAAAACCTTCAAGAGCAAATTCTCATCTACATTCTACAAAAGGATTTTGTCGCTGCTCCCAAAGCATTCAAATCTGTGCTCACGTTTGGCATATTTTTGCGATATTCTCGTTAAGCTTCATATGCCCAACACAAAGGGAACTGTTCTCGGTTTGCGGGGCGACTTCTGTTGGAAAATAAAACTAGCGGATAAAATTTTATTCAAAAACAACTAATTTGCCTAATTAATTCAAATTAAATTTATTTTAATTCACAATTTTCAAATGTATGTCGAATCCACATAAGATATTCAGCGGATTGAAGTTAGAACAAATGACAGCTCTTGCGATTCGATTACGGTTATGAGAATGCAGTGCATCCACGAACTTCTGTATCCACGTATGTCTATTCGCGAACTGCTTTGCCCATCGGTTATGAGAATAGCAGTTCTTCTCAGTTCGATTCGCATATCCTGCCAAAGGCATCCACCGAATACCATAATAGGCATGAGTATTTGTGCTTGTGTTTACTTGACTTTATAGTGATGGAACCCAGGAAGTAATAATTGAAGACTCATCGAACTTATTGAAATTACCCATTGTCGAAACAAAGACGGCAACCCTTTCTTTTCTGTATTGTGGCGATTATTCTCAAGCATGTACCATCCCTAACTCAATAACACTCCCAGCACTAGTTAAACACAGGTGAGATAACGATGGCTACGCTTATGCATGCAAGCGTGTAACTAGGAAGAGGAAGAGAGATGGCGCGAGTGTTTGCGAATACGATGCAAAGAGGAGATTCCAATAAATAACACCGACCCTTCCAGAACACGAAAAGCGCATAACCAAGAAAGTTCTCGGTGCGTAGGCAAGTACCCTGTTGGACTATATAAGGCGGTGACCAAGCAAGGCAGGTTGTTCAGTTTATTTTCAAGCGTTCAATAGTGAACTACTGTAAAGTTATCAAACTCTTAAAATTGTTTTGCGTTTATTACTAGTAAATAAAACTAGCTATTACTTACATTATTTGTGCGTGTGTTTATTCGACTTTATAGTGATCGAACCCAGGATTGATAATCAAGGAATAATCGAATTCGTCACAATTGGTGTCAGAAGCGGTATTGTTGAATAAATACCAGCGAATTTAAGGATAACAAGGACATGGCGAAGCTTAATGAATTAAAGATTCAGCAACTCAAAAATGAGTTGGAACAACGGGGACTGAACACTACAGGCAATAAATCAGAGTCACAGTCACGATTGCGAGAGGCTATGGAAGCAGAAGGAATCGACGTTGATGCTCATGTTTTTCATCTTGTGGAGGAGGCACCAACAAAAATGGAAGAAAAAAAGGAGTCTCCGAATCCAGTAGCAACCGTCGACACAAACATGATATTGGCTGTATTGACTCAGATGTCATCTAGCATTTCAACGCAGTTGGAAGAACAAAAGACACACATGGCGAGAATTGCATTGCAGCTGGAGGCACAGGAAGAACGAATGGCATCACAACTAAGAATGCAGGACGCAAAAATAACTGAAGTGCAGGAGGTATTCAGAGAACGGCAGGACAAGATTGAGGCCGAAGTAGATGCTTTGAAGGGGCGTATCCAGGAGCTGCAACTGAACCGTCCATCTGCATCAGCGAATACTCCCAAGGTAAAATCCCCGTCATTTGATGGTTCTGTTCCTTTCCAGGTATTTAAGCTACAGTTTGAGAAGACTGCAGCGGTGAATAATTGGGGCACTGAAGACAAAGTTGCTGCACTGTTCGTGGCATTGAAGGGTCCTGCAGCCGAAATCTTACAAACGATTCCCGACGGTGAACGCAATAATTATGAAGCATTGATGGGTGCAGTTGAGAGGCGCTATGGTAGCGAACATCGAAAACAGATATACCAAATAGAGCTACAGAATCGCTTCCAGAAACTAAATGAGACTTTGCAGGAATTTGCATCGGATATCGAGAGGTTGGCCCATCTAGCAAACGCAGACGCACCCGTAGAATACACAGAAAGGGTAAAAATCCAAAGCTTTATAAATGGAATACGTGACGTGGAGACGGAGCGAGCCACATATGCAAATCCCAAGAGATCATTTGCTGAGACGGTATCTCATGCTCTAACGCAGGAAACAGCCTCGCTATTAAGTAAGCCGGCGTACAAGGCTCAACGCGTGGAGGTAGAACGGCCAGACTGGGTAGACATAATTCTGGAAGCGTTGAACGGAGTACAGAAAAATAGTAATGGTGCCATTAAATGCTTTAAGTGCGGAAAACCAGGTCACATAGCACGTTATTGCGGCACTGGCTCCAGTAACCCCAGCAATTCAAGTGGACGAAAACGCAAAGCTGAAGGAGATGAGCAAACCTCCCAACCAAATCAGTCGTTAAACTAAATCGAGCCAGCCGAAAGGGGCGTGGACTGGCTCCCGCAACTGAATGCCCCATAATCTCTGTCTCACAGATCGGAAGGAAAGCTAGTAATGTTACTGTTGTTGCATATGTGGATGGAAAAGAGCACTTACTAACTGTGGATACAGGCGCATCGCATTCCATAATTCGATCTGATTTAGTCAACAAGGAGGTGAGACCATTGCATGGAGCAAAGTTACGTACGGCCACTGGTGAGGACACCCATGTCCTAGGAGAAGTAACATGTGAAATCGCAATTGGGAACGTGGCCGTTTTACACAATTTTATAGTAGCAGATATTGTTGACGAAATCATAGTTGGTGTGGACTTCTTAAGCGAGCAAGGCATCAAGATCACATGCAAAACAGGATTATGAATTACCAGAACATGGATGTGCCATTAAATTTTGGTTACGAAAACAAATACGTTAGTAAGCGTGTGCTTGTGGAGGAGAGCCAACAAATTCCACCGAAGTCGGAAGCAATCATATGGGCAAAGATTGATGGAGATTATGGGACAAACAAGTTGTGGGTTGTCGAGGCAGCAAACAAATCAAGGACGAACATATTAGTAGGAAAAACCCTGGCTATGACAAAACAAGATGGACGTGTACCGGTAAGAGTACTTAATGAGTTCAAATCGCCGATTAAACTTTCCAAAGGAGCAATATTGGGACAATGCCAAGAGGTCGAGGTAGTTATCAATTGTGAACAGCTTCAGGAAAATGATTCCACCATCAAGATTAATCTTTCAGATGATATCACGTCGTGGACGGCAGGCCTCGAAAAAGATCATCAGAAAAAGGCAAAGGAACTTCTATCAAAGTACTCGAGCATATTTGACAAGGATGGTTCCAAACCAGGTCGAACCAAAGTTGTGAAGCATCAAATTGATACTGGTGATGCAAGACCAATCCGCCAAGCTCCTCGTAGTATTCCATTGGCCAAACGCCAAGTAGTAAGAGAAATTATACAGGAAATGAGTGACAGCGGCGTGATTGAACCATCAGCTAGTCCATGGAGCTCACCGGTAGTACTAGTGAAAAAGAAAGATGGAAAAATGAGGTTCTGTGTGGATTACCGGAAATTGAACGACGTAACGAAGAAGGACAGTTATCCATTGCCAAGAATCGACGATACTCCGGACTCGTTATCTGGCACGAAATGGTTTTCCACACTGGACTTGAAAAGCGGCTACTGGCAAGTGGAGGTAAAGGATGAAGATAAAGAGAAGACGGCTTTCAGCGTTGGAGAAGGGCTTTGGCAGTTTACGGTAATGCCCTTCGGGCTATGCAATGCTCCAGCTACTTTTGAGAGACTCATGGACCAAATACTAAAAGGATTGCACTGGCAAACATGTTTGGTGTACCTCGACGACATCATCGTGCTGGGAAAAAGCTTTGAGGAACACCTAAAGAACTTGGAGGAAGTTTTCCGAAGAATAGCTGGTGCTGGTCTGAAACTAAGTCCCAAGAAGTGTTCCTTGTTTAAAAAGGAAGTCAGTTATTTGGGTCACAAGGTAACTACGGAGGGAATCTGCACTGCTAAGGAAAAGATCGAAGCCGTAAAGGATTGGCCAAGACCGAGAAATTTGCATGAGTTACGGAGCTTCCTTGGGCTGTGCACGTATTATCGCCGATTTGTACCGAATTTTGCCAGCGTAGCTAGTAGTCTCCATGACCTTACGAGGAAGAATATGAGTTTTGAATGGAAGAAGGAACAGGAGGTGGCTTTTCAAACATTAAAGGAACGACTATGCACTGCCCCGATGTTAGCATATCCAATTCCAGGTTCAAAGTTTATTCTGGATACAGATGCGAGTGGTTATGCTATAGGAGGTGTTTTGTCTCAGATTGTTGATGGACAGGAGAAGGTAGTTGCATACTATAGCCGAACAATTGGGAAGCCTGAAAGGAACTATTGTGTAACCCGGAGAGAATTGTTGGCATTGGTAGAGTGCGTTAAGCATTTCCACAAGTATCTGTATGGGCAGCGATTCCACGTCAGGACAGACCACGCAGCGTTGAAATGGCTCTTACAGTTCCGTAATCCGGAAGGTCAATTGGCACGGTGGATAGAGCGACTGCAAAGTTATGACTTTTCCATAGAGCATCGCAAAGGTAGCACCCACGGAAATGCTGATGCAATGTCACGAAGACCATGTAACTTGGAATGCAAGCATTGTTCCAAAGCTGAGGCCAAGGAAGACATTATAGATGTGCGGCTCATGACTATAACATCTTCGGACGAATGGGAAATGAATCAATTAAGGAGGTTTCAGCACGAAGATTCAGATCTTGCTCGTGTAATGCAAGGAATCGAACAAAACGAGCGACCATCAAGAGAGGAGATGTCAGCAGAAAGTCCTGTTGCCAAGTCATATTGGGCACAGTGGAATAGTTTGCAATTAGAATCCGGTTGTTTGCATCGAATATGGGAGAGTGAGGATGGTCAATGTGTTCGAAAGCTGATAGTCGTCCCAAGGAAGAAAATCCCTGATGTACTCAATCAATTACATAACGGTCCAAGCGGAGGTCATCTTGGAGTCACCAAGACCTTGGAGAAAGTCAAGCAAAGATTCTATTGGGTTGGTTGCCGTCAATCGGTCGCGGAGTGGATTGCCAACTGTGAAGTATGCATCAAAGCTAAAGGACCGAAATCAAGGAGCCATGGCCAAATGAAACAGTATAACTCAGGTGCGCCATTTGAGAGGATAGCTATTGATGTAGCTGGTCCGTTTCCTACTAGCAAACTCGGAAACAAATATGTACTGGTGGTTATGGACTATTTCAGCAAATGGCCAGAAGTGTACCCTATTCCAAATCAAGAGGCAGAAACAATAGCAGAGGTGTTTACTAACAATTGGGTAGCTCGTTTTGGTGCACCGATGGAGATACATTCTGACCAAGGCAGAAATTTCGAATCAGCTGTGTTCCAGGAAATGTGCAAGACATTGGGCATTCGGAAAACTCAAACAACTGCACTACATCCTCAGTCAGATGGCATGGTGGAACGATTCAATAGAACCTTGGAAGAGCACCTGAGGAAAGTAGTGGATAAGTTCCAGAAGGATTGGGATACTCACATCTCCTTATTCCTAATGGCATATCGCTCTGCAATCCATGAAACAACTGGTCAGACTCCTGCAAAGGTAGTTTTCGGGAATGATCTTCGATTGCCAGCTGACTTAAAGTTTGGGATAAACGCTGATGCAGGAGTGAATGCTCGGAAATCTACTAGCGTATTGGAAGAAGAAATGAGAGAAATTCACGACCTTGTGAGAAAACGGACTAAGATCATGAGCGATAAAATGAAGGCCAGGTACGACAAAGCAATAAATTCGGAAGGTTTTATAGAAGGAGATTTAGTGCTGCTATACAACCCACAGCGTAGGAAAGGTTTGTCCCCAAAACTACAATGTAACTGGGAAGGCCCATACAAAGTCATAAAACGGATCAACGATGTGGTATATCGCATACAAACTATGGGAAGGCCAAGGAATAAGAAGAAGGTGGTCCATTTGGAAAGGCTAGCTGCGTTTGGTTCCGGCAATGTGTCTGATCGGGACGATCAGACTTAGGTGGAGGGCAGTGTGGCGATTATTCTCAAGCATGTACCATCCCTAACTCAATAACACTCCCAGCACTAGTTAAACACAGGTGAGATAACGATGGCTACGCTTATGCATGCAAGCGTGTAACTAGGAAGAGGAAGAGAGATGGCGCGAGTGTTTGCGAATACGATGCAAAGAGGAGATTCCAATAAATAACACCGACCCTTCCAGAACACGAAAAGCGAATAACCAAGAAAGTTCTCGGTGCGTAGGCAAGTACCCTGTTGGACTATATAAGGCGGTGACCAAGCAAGGCAGGTTGTTCAGTTTATTTTCAAGCGTTCAATAGTGAACTACTGTAAAGTTATCAAACTCTTAAAATTGTTTTGCGTTTATTACTAGTAAATAAAACTAGCTATTACTTACATTATTTGTGCGTGTGTTTATTCGACTTTATAGTGATCGAACCCAGGATTGATAATCAAGGAATAATCGAATTCGTCACAGTATTCTATTTTCTTTTTTTTACCTTTTGCAATCACAGTTCGAATGTGACATTTATAGAAGAAGCATTTCAATAAATTTCTTTCCATAAAAGCGAATTGTTCAACTAAAATAAAACGTTTTTTCTTTTGTGCGTATATTTTTTTATTCACTTAATTGGTTCGGTCAAAAGGACATTCAAAAGAACTCGTCCCATTAGGAAAGAACAGAGTTATATCATGGTTAGTTGGACTTGTAGGTGAATTCTGTAAGCAGTATCTAGTCAGCAATATAGACATTTTGTGGTTAATATAAATTTTGAAACAATTTGGTATTCAGTAAACTGTCTCACATATCTAGTTTTAAAATAAAAGTCACTAATTTGTCAGCTGGTTTTATGCAGGTCACAAACAGTCAAATATTGGGTTAAAAATTATATAAATGAAAAAAATAATAAATTTTTAATGTAGACACATTTATATATTAAAAAAATTAGATTCAATTAACAAAAAATAAAATAAAAAATAAAAATTGTCCGCGATCCTGGATTCGAACCTGCGTCTCAAACGTTGTGCTCGAAACGCTTACTATCTGGGCTATCGCTATATCTATACATGCAAATTCAAATGCTTTACTTGAGATGTATGCAAGTGTGTTTTCACCACATATCATTGGTGAACTTTTTGTGATTTTCTCTTATATAATACCGAAATCATCTAAAGTCACAAAAATTGTCTCTAATGAAAAATCCCAAATTTAGTGACTTGAGATGAGACAGACTTACAAAATACAGCTATTAGAGTTGGCCATAGTATATGTCTACTAGTAGTGCAACTTATTTCGAATCTGCACACACACACCAACCACACAAGGCAAGCAATAATAAAACAATCAAATTAAAATACTAACATATTGAACGTGAAGCCATAAAACTCCCAAATTCGTGAACATAAAGTAGTTATAACACTTGATCAGTTACTATAAAATGTAAATTTCAGTTTAAATCAAAGTTTTTAGTTGTAATTTATACTTAGAAACAACTCTGAACGCGATTTCCTCCATTCCACTCTCTCCGAGTACCTTCATCCACTATCTTCCACTCCGATTCGCAAAAGAAGATGCCAAACTAGTAGACTTAAAAAATGGAGTTGGCAGATCCCGTGATTTTTGCAGAACAGTGTGATTTGTGACTGGGACTTCTCAGCCACAACTCTTGTGATCCGTGACTGTGATTGCCTCTTGGCAAGAAGAGCCACCAGCAGTGATGGTTATTATCGTTTGTTTTCGTTATAAATCTTCGTTTGTAGTCTTTAGGTGCTGGACGCTCTCCTGTTTTTGTTGTTGTGGTAGCGACAAAAACACTCCCCGAAGGTTTTTGGGAGTGTTGTCGAATTAACAGTCCTTCGCCGGATTTGAACCCGGTACGCTCCGGTACTCCCTTGCGGTACTGCCCGACTGTCGTGGTAGCGATTTATGACCAGTGAAACCTTCTAGGTCATGTCACCCCTCCTTCCGTAAGGAAGGATAAGATGGGTAATGAGAGGTGAGAGGCATCATATCCGTAGATCAACCATCGAGTTGCACGTCATTACCTTTGTGCATATTAGTCGCCTCTTACGACCGGTATGCCTACCTCAGGTATATTCTAAACCCCTAACCGTCAGGGACTTGGAGGCTCTCCTCCTCTTCGATACATCTGCAGCTGCGCTAAAAACCTTCTTTTACTTCTATCGGAAATTACATAAAGCTTCTAGACCATTACAACCGTCAGAAGTGGTCCGTACCCACAAAAATATTGAAAGATGGCCGAAAAAGCAAATCTCGTGAACCTGCTAACTCAAGCAGGGATTGAATTTCCAACTACTGCAACGATTTCCCAATTGCGAGCACTTTGTGAAGAGGTAATTGGAGTTAATAGAGCTTCGAACAACAATTCATGTGCTGCCGCTACTCCTGTCACTACCACCATTGCGGATACTGCGGCCACTTATGTTACTGCTCCCACTGATGCTCCTGGTGCAACTTCTACCACTGCCGTCACTTCTGCTACTGCCGCCACTTCTGCTACTGCTGCCACTTCTGTCACTGCCGTCACTTCTGCTACTGCTGTTACTGCTGCTACCACTGCCGTTTCCACCATCTATAGCATGGCTGCCACTACCAGCACATCTAGCGCGGCTGCTCTCGCTAGTGCTTTACCAGTAGATGTAGTAGAATTAGATGACCTGGACCGCGAAATTGCCAAATTGAGAAAGCAGCGTGACATTTTGAGCTTGGAGCGAGAAGTCGAACAGCTGCAATAGCAGCCATACCGGAGCAAGTCCGTCGATGTGTCCACGCTGGACATTATGGTACCGAAGTTTTCAGGCGACGAAAGCTATGATGTGCCCAAATGGTTTATTGAACTAGAAGAAGTATTCGCTTTAATGCAAGTTGATAAGCGAATGCAACTGCTATGTGTACGCCGATTGCTAGATGGTACCGCGAAGCTATTTGCCAGAACCGTTGTAATAGCCGACTACAACACCCTAAAGGCCGCTTCGATAGAGCAATTTTCGATTTCCTATTCGCTGCTGAACGTGTACGAAGAGCTAAAAGCTCGAAAATTGAAAGCAAATGAAGGTGTGCAGCATTATTTGTTGGAGATGCAACTCATTGCGAGCAAGGCGAACATACCTGAGCGGGATTTGATGGATGCGGTTATCGTTGGCATAGGTGACAAATCAGGAGCGGCAACAATGCTTTACCAAGCAAACAATCTGAAGGAGTTCAAAATTCAAATTGACAGGTACGAAAAGTTTCGTCCAAGGGTGGTGATTGCAGGCGTTAAAGTGGGCAAACCTAATTTTGGAGGTGCAGCATCTGCACAGCCCAACGAGCCACGATGTTACAATTGCTCGCAATTTGGACATTACCAGTCCCAGTGCCCTAAGCCTAAACGACCGACGGGCTCGTGTTTTAAGTGTGGAGAATTGGGGCATTTATATCAAGCTTGCCCGAAGCGAAATGTTGTTGCAGCTGTTAACATGGCAAATGAGCAAGAAGCAGTATTATTCAGAGCGGTTAACTAACTTCAAATGGTAAGTGTTGCTTTTGAAATCGAACGAGACAAGTGCACTAGGTTTTTCAAATTTTTATCTCTCCTTGATTCGGGTAGTCCTATCAGTTTTATTAGGCGGTCTTGCATTCCAAACATAAAATGTGGGAAGTTAACACAATCGAAATATAAAGGTGTAGGCGATTCGCACATTTGGACCTACGGCAACATTAAATGTAATTTTAAGCTCGACAATAAATTTATTTCTCATGAACTTTCTATACTGCCGGATACTGCTCTTGTTGTTCCACTGTTGATCGGACGTGATCTCTTGGAAAAGTTAAACATATTTTTATGCAAATTTGAATCTAAATACTACTGAATTACTAAAAATTAAAAATGCTACTAAGCTGAAACATTTGAAAAACTTAAACTGCGGTGCTCTTGACTTGGTTAATTTGGAAAAATCGGTTTGTGTATGTAAACAGTGTCTGATGCAGGGATCGGTGGTGTGTAGTAGATTAGGGCCATCTGAAGCTTTAAATAAAGTAATAGGAAAAATCGTGAGCGCCTTTAGCACAGAGTAAAGAAAAATCTTTAACAAAAGCGGTCGTGGTGGAAATTGGCGATCGAAATCGAAACTCTGATTCAGATATGATCACTGGCGTAAATCGCTCAAACTTATATGTATCTGGTATAGCGGAAGAGAGTAAATTAGCGGAAATAAAAGTAAATTCTGATTTAAGTCAGCTACAAAGTGACCAGTTGAAGGAAGTGATTTTAAGAGATTATTTTGACCCTTTGCCCGATACAGAGAAGGAGCCTTATGACCTTAAGATGAAATTAAACTTAACTGATGACACACCGTTTCATTGCGCACCGCGTAGATTAGCATTTTCGGAGAAATCAGAGGTCCAAGCAATAGTTGATGAGCTTTTAGCAAAAGGTATTATTAGATGCAGCAGTTCACCTTATGCTTCAGCAACAGTATTGGTATGGAAGAAAAGTGGGGAAGGTAGGTTATGCATTGACTATAGGTTTTTAAATAAGAAAACGGTCCGAGATAATTTCCCTCTACCCTTGATCGAGGATTGCATCGAGTATCTGGAGGGAAAGATATATTTCACAGCTTTAGACATGAAGAATGGATTTCACCAAGTTGAAATGGATGAAGAGTCAATTAAATATACCTCCTTTGTAACACCAGGGGGTCAATATGAGTACACCCGCATGCCATTCGGGTTAAAAAATGCACCAGCGTTTTTCCAGCGGTTTATATGTGAAATCTTGAAAGATCTAATATTCTCCAGGAAAATAGTGGTTTTTATAGACGATATAACGATAGCAACGAAATACATACTTCGAATCTCACATTAAAATCTTAAGTGCAGTTTTGCAACGGTTACGTAAAAAGGGCTAAGAACTAAAAATACAGAAATGTAGATTTGGGTTTTTTGAAATTGAGTTTTTGGGATACTTGGTGAACAATACCGGTATCCGACCGCATCCGATTCACATTGAGGCAATTCGGAATTTCCCACAGCCCCAAAACGGCAAGGAGGTGCAACAATGCCTAGGCTTTTTTTCTTTCTTTAGACGGTTTGTTCGGTCCTTTTCTTCGATCGCTAAGCCCCTGACGTCCCTTCTGAAGAAGAACGCGGTATTCAAATTTTCTCCTGAATGTACAGAGGTCTTTAATAAGCTTAAGGAATTTCTAGCTTCGGTCCCAATTTTATCCATATACAGCCCGGTTAGGGAAACAGAGCTTCATACGGACGCTAGCAAACTAGGGTTTGGCGCGATTCTTTTACAAAAGCAGGATGATGGTAAGTTTCATCCGGTATCATACTTTTCTAAAACTGCTTCCGAGGGCGAATCAAGGTTACACAGTTTCGAGCTGGAGACTTTAGCAATAGTATATGCGTTGGAACGGTTCAGAACGCAGCTTAAGGGGATTGCATTCACTATCGTCGCAGATTGTAATGCTTTAGCTTTGGCGTTGGATAAGAAGCAAGTGAATTCTAGGATAGCAAAATGGGTTTTCACGTTTGAAAACTATAATTATAAAGTGAAGCATCGGGCGGCGACCTCTATGGCTCACGTGGATGCCCTAAGTAGGTCCTGCGTAGTGGGGTCAGAGGGGATTGATGATATAGATTTTAGCCTACAGATCACGCAGAATAGGGATGAAGCAATCAAATCGCTGAGATGTCGCTTAGAGGAGGGACCGGTCCAGAATTTTGAGTTTGTCGATGGTTTAGTGTTTAAAAGGGGCAATGAAGGGCGTATGATGCT
This sequence comes from Merzomyia westermanni, assembly GCA_949987695.1. Lineage (NCBI taxonomy): Eukaryota > Metazoa > Arthropoda > Insecta > Diptera > Tephritidae > Merzomyia > Merzomyia westermanni. The sequence goes on along the minus strand of OX465290.1, from coordinate 111,460,092 downwards.
TTACGTCCCCAAGGAGATGGAGGATAACATAATTATTGTCATTCACGGAAGGATAGGTCACATGGCTGTGGAAAAAACGGTGGAACAACTACGTAAAAACTATTGGTTTCCGAAACTGAGGAAGAGGGTGAAAAATTTCATAAGAAACTGCCTTAAGTGCATAATGTACTCTCCGGAAACACGCTCGAATCGTCGCAACTTGTTTAATATACCCAAGAAACCGGAGCCTTTCGACACTTTGCACATCGACCATTTTGGCCCTTTGCCTTCAGCTCGCTCTGTGAGAAAGCACGTGTTGGTGGTAGTCGATGGGTTCACCAAGCATGTAAAATTGTTTGCGGTAAAGACGACAAGCTCTAAAGAAGTGTGTGCTTCTCTGCAGAAGTACTTTGATTTTTATAGTAGACCGAGGCGCATTTTCAGTGATCGGGGTTCTTGTTTTACCTCACAGGTGTTCGCAGACTTCATGACCAAGAACAATATAGCACATTTTAAGGTCGCAGTAGCTTCCCCGCAGACAAACGGCCTGGTAGAGCGTGTTAACCGAATCCTGAAAGCCATGTTAGCGAAATTAACGGAACCGGTCAATCATTCAGACTGGGTGGGTAAGCTGGTGGATGTTGAGTATGCTGTTAACAACACGATGCATTCTACAACCAAAGATTATCCCTGCAGGCTGCTATTTGGGGTGGAGCAACGTGGGCGGGTTATAGACGAACTAACCGAGTTCATAGAAGAGAAGGGGGATAAACAACCATGCGACTTAGTGAAGGTTCGCGAAGAGGCCTTGGGGTGTATCGAAAAGGCGCAGGATTATAACTTGAAGTACTTCCTTAAACATAGCCTGCCTGCGAAAGGTTTTGAGGTTGAAGACTTTGTTGTGATGAAAAACGTGGGCACCACCGTTGGCACTAACCAAAAATTTATTCCGAAATTTCGTGGTCCTTACCGGATACATAAGAGGTTACCCAATGATCGTTATGTTTTGCGTGATATCGAAAACTGCCAAATTACCCAAATGCCGTATGACGGCGTGATAGAAGCAAATCGACTGCGTTTGTGGCTTGCACCAATCCCTGACTCGGACACTGGTACCCAAGAGCCAATAAGCAACACTTAACCATTAACTTAGATTTTAAGATTCGTTTGTAAATTGATCGGGTCGATCAATAGGTCAGGATGGCCGAGCTGTAAGATATGTGCGATATGGCAACCTTGCGATATTGCAGCCTTGGAGAAAAGAAAGAGGAAAGGAAGATAATGAAAAGAAGAAGAAGAATGGGCACTTCCTGTGAAATAATAAAAAGTGAAACACTCTAAAAACCTTCTTCTATTTCTATCGGAAATTACATAAGGCATCTAGACCATTACAACACGATAATTTTTTTTTTGTAAATTAAAACATTGATTGGTAGTTTGTTTGCGAAAAACTCCATTCAAAATTATTTCATAACCTTAAGCATAACAATACCTCTACGTTCTTCATATGTAAAACAAAGAACGTATAACAATAGCTCACGTATCATCACGTATTTGTGTCTACCAGTAACATTTCACATATATTCGCAATGGATCTTAAATTGTGACTGCGCCATCTACTGATACTCAGTCGCAGCTCAAATCATAGATTCATATGGGAGCGGACATTTGTTCCTATGAGAGCTTTAATTGAGTTTATTAGCAACCGTGAATGGCTATTGTGGCGACTATTCTCAAGCATGTACCATCCCTAACTCAATAACACTCCCACCACTAGTTAAACCACAACAGAGATAACGATGGCTACGCTTATGCCTGCAAGCATGTAACAAGCAAGAGGAAGAGAGATCGCGCTAGTGTTTGCGAATACGATGCAAAGAGGAGATGCCAATAAATAACACCGACCCTTCAAGAACACGAAAAGCGAACAACCAAGATAGTTCTCGGTGCGTAGGCAAGCACCCTGTTGGACTATATAAGGCTGTGACCAAGCAAGGCAGGTTGATCAGTTTATTTTCAAGCGTTGTTCAGTGAACTACTGTAAAGTTACCAAACTCTTAAAATTGTTTTGCGTTTATTACTAAAGGGTGTTTTTTTTAGGGGTATAGAACTTCGAATTGAAATAAAACACAAGAAAATCGTTTTAAGGTCCATCAATTTGGCTTTATTGGAAGGATAATTTTATGCCATTAATGTTTAAATATGATTTCGGGCATGTGGCTGCCGCGGCTGGCTCGAATAAAGCCAATTCTACAGGTCCAATTTTCAACCACTTTTTCGAGCATATGGGGCCGTATGTCGGCAATAACGCCACGAATGTTGGCTTCCAATTCCCCTAACGTTTCTGGTTTGTTGGTGTAGACGAGCGACTTCACATATCCCCAAAGAAAATAATCCAATGGTGTCAAATCACACGACCTTGGTGGCCAATTGACAGGTCCATTCCGCGAAATTATGCGCTCATCGAATGTTTCCTTCAATAAATCGATTGTGACGTGCGCTGTGTGGCATGTAGCGCCGTCTTGTTGGAACCACAACTCATCCACATTCATGCCATCCAATTCGGGAACAAAATAGTCGGTTATCATGGCTCTATACCGGTCTCCATTAACGGTAGCTGCCTCTCCAGCATTATTGCGGAAGAAGTATGGCCCAATGACTCCACCAGCCCATAGAGCACACCAAACAGTCAGTTTTTGTGGATGTAATGGCGTTTCAAGGGTCTCATGTGGATTCTCTTCACTCCAAATGCGGCAATTTTGCTTGTTGACGTAGCCATTCAACCAAAAATGAGCCTCATCACTGAACAAAATTTTGCGATGAAAATCAGCATCGAAATCAATCTCATTTTCGGCCCATACACCAAAATCACGACGCATTGCATGGTCTCGCGGCTTTAATTCTTGCACAAGCTGGATCTTGTAAGGTCGCAAGCCAAGATCTTTGCGCAAAATCTTCCATAAAGTTGATGGACAAAGCTCCAATTGCTGTGCACGGTGGCGAATCGATTCATTCGGGTCCTCTTCAACACTTTGCTCTACAGCGGCAATTGTTTCTTCGGTGCGCACTGCTCGACGTCTCTGCGGATGCGTATTATCACATAGAGTAAACGTAGTGCGAAAACGATCCATGGTTAACCGAATTAATTGCTCTGATGGACGATTATGTCGACCATAAAATGGACGGAGCTCACGGTAAACTTCGCGAACTGAACCATTATTTTCGAAATAAATTTGCATGATTTGCAAGCGTTGTTCTTTTGTCAACCTGTTCATGATGAAATGGCAAACCAAACTGAACATAAATGACATTAGAGTTGCCAGATTTGACCACAAAATGCCAGTTTTATCTCTATTCGAAAAACAAATCTGTAAAAAAACACCCTATAGTAAATAAAACTAGCTATTAGTTACAATATCTGTGCGTGTGTTCATTTGACTTTATAGTGATCGAACCCAGGATTGATAATTAAGGAATCATCGAATTCGTCACAATTAGTGTCAGAAGCGGTATTGTTAAATAAATACCAGTGATTTCAAGGATAACAAGGACATGGCTAAGTTGAATGAATTAAAGATTCAGCAACTCAAAAATGAGTTGGAACAACGCGGACTAAACACTACAGGTAACAAATCCGAGCTACAGTCAAGATTACGGGAGGCTATGGAAGCGGAAGGAATCAACGTTGATGACCATGTTTTCCATCTTGTGGAGGAGACATGGACGAAAATGGAAGAAAAAAAGGAGTCTCCGAATCCAGTAGCAACCGTGGACACAAACATAATATTGGCTGTATTAACTCAGATGTCGACTAAAATGGAAGAACAGAAAACTTGTATAGTATCTCAGCTGGAAGAGCAGAAGACACACATGGCATCTCAGCTGGAAGAACAGAAGACACACATGGCATCTCAGCTGGAATAACAGAAGACACACATGGCATCTCAGCTGGAGGAACAAGATAGATGTATTACATCCAAGTTGGAGGCACATATTTCCGAAATATCATCACAAAGTTCAGCACAGGTGTTATCGCAGATCTCTGCAAAGCTGGAGGAGCAGGAAGCCAGGATGTCATTGAAGCTAAAGGCACGCACGGACGAGAAAATAATGCCGAGGCCGAGGTAGATGCGTTAAGGGGCCGTATCCAGGAGTTGCAACTGTACCGTCCATCTGCTTCAGCGAATACTCCCAAGGTAAAATCCCCGTCATTTGATGGTTCTGTTCCTTTCCAGGTATTTAAGCTACAGTTTGAGAAGACGGCAGTTGTGAATAATTGGGGCATGGAAGACAAAGTTGCTGCATTATTCGTGGCACTCAAGGGACCTGCACCCGAAATTTTGCAGAATATTCCTGACGGAGAACGGAACAATTATGAAGCATTAATGCGTGCAGTTGAGAGACGCTATGGCAGCGAACATGGGAAGCAGATATACCAAATAGAGCTACAGAATCGCTCCCAGAAACCTAATGAGACATTGCCGGAATTTGCATCGGATATCGATAGGTTGGCCCATCTAGCAAATGCGGACGCACCTGTAGAATATACGGAGAGGGTGAAAATCCAGTGTTTCATAAATGGAATAAGCGATGTGGAGACGAAGCCGGCCACATATGCAAACCCCAAAAGGACATTCGCTGAAACGGTATCGCATGCTCTGAAGCAGGAAACAGCCTCGCTTTTGAGTAAACCTGCATACAAGGCTCATCGCGTAGAAGTGGACACTCCGGCTTGAGTAGACAAAATTTTGGAAGCGTTGAACGGAGTACAGAAAAAAAGTGATGGTGCCATTAAATGCTTTAAGTGCGGAAAACCAGGTCACATAGCACGTTATTGCGGTTCTGGCTCCAGTGACCCCAGCAATTCAGGTGGACGAAAACGCAAAGCTGAAGGAGACGAGCAAATTTCCCAACCAAATCAGTCGCTAAACTAAATAGAGCCAGCCGAAAGGGGCGTGGACTGGCTCCCGCAACTGAATGCCCCATAATCTCTGTCTCAAAGATCGGAAGGAAAGCTAGTAATGTTACTGTTGTTGCATATGTGGATGGAAAAGAGCGCTTACTGACTGTGGATACTGGTGCATCACATTCCATTATTCGGAGTGACTTGGTCAGCGGAAAGGTGACACCATTGCGGAAAGCCAAGTTGAGTACAGTAACTGGTGATAGCAAGACAGTCCTTGGAAAAGTGACATGCAAGGTGGTAATTGGAAATGTGGCTACACATCACAACTTCTTGGTAGCGAATATTGTCGACGAAGTCATCATTGGCATCGACTTCTTGGCTGAGAGAGACATTCACATCAACGTAAGGAACAGGGTTATGACTTACAACGGCCAAGAAGTTCCTCTGATCTTTGGACACAATAGTGGCTATACTACCAAGGGAGTGATCTTGAAGATGAAGACACAGGAGCCTCGTAAAGCAGAGGTAGCTCCTCGACCAAAGGCTTTCACGAACAAGTACCTGCTGAAGAAGATTCGGCAAGGCCAGGAGGAAGATCCAGATTTGGCACGTGTGTTGAAAGGAATAAAGGAAAACAAACAGCCAGGAAGAGAAGACATGGTAGCAGAGAGTCGTACTGCAAAAGCATACTGGGCACAATGGAGTAGTTTGAAGCTAATATCTGGTTGTTTGCATCGGAAATGGGAAAGTGAAGATGGCAAGAATCATCGAGTACTTATTGTTGTTCCCAAGGCAAGAATTCCAGATGTTATCAAAGCGTCGCATAGTTGCCCAGATGGAAGGCACATGGGAATAAAGAAAACGCTGCAAGAGGTAAAGCGGCGATTCAATTGGATCGGTTGCAAACAAACTGTGAGGAAATGGATTACTAAGTGTGCAGAGTGTGCTGAGGATACAAGACGAACATCTGGTGGTCATGTTACGAGGAGGCAACGCAACTTAGTGGATAATGTGAAACAGTGCAATGGGGATGAGAGAACGGAACGGAATCCTGAAGAAACGAGTTGCAGGAATGTTTGCCGGGTACCATTGGGAACAAAAGTGAAGGCACAAATCTATTCGGGATTAAGAACGGACAAAATGGTTGGAATATGTGACACTGCCATGCATTGTGGGAATCTCTGCAGGAGAGGATTGATGTCGGAGTTTCAATCCCTGGAGGAAATGAGGTTTAGTAAAGCAGTGCCAACCATTGAGCGTCTCGCAGCGTTTGGTTTGGGAAATGTGTCTGATCGGGACGATCAGACTTAGGTGGAGGGCAGTGTGGCAGGATTGATAATTAAGGAATCATCGAATTCGTCACAATATGGTAGCAAGGAGTAATTGCTGTCACCGTCACGGCATTTCATTTGAAGTTGTCGCTCGGATTTACTGTGACCTTCGAGTGGTTGTGACTAAATCACAGGTCCATGAATATATTGTGACGAATTCGATGATTCCTTGATTATCAATCCAGGGTTCGACCACTAATAGCTAGTTTTATTTACTAGTAATAAACGCAATACAAATTTAAGAGTTTGGTAACTTCGCAGTAGTTCACTGTTCAACGCCCGAAAATATACTGATCAACCTGCCTTGCTTGGTCACCGCCTTATATAGTCCAACAGGGTGCTTGCCTACGCAACGAGAACTTTCTTGGTTGTTCGCTTTTCGTGTTCTGGAAGGGTCGGCGTTATTTATTGGCATCTCCTTTTTGCATCGTATTCGCGCCATCTCTCTTCCTCTTCCTAGTTACACACTTGCATGCATAAGCGTAGCCATCGTTATCTCAGTTGTGTTTAACTAGTAGTGGGAGTGTTATTGAATTAGGGATGGTACATGTTTGAGAATAATCGCCACACTGCCCTCCACCATTGCCAGAACCAAACGAAGCTAGCCTTTCCAAATGGACCACCTTCATCTTATTCTTTGGCCTTCCCATAGTTTGTATGCGATATACCACATCGTTGATCCGTTTTATGACTTTGGGCCTTCGCAGTTACATTGTAGTTTTGGGGACAAACCTTTCTTACGCTGTGGGTTGTATAGCAGCACTAAATCTCCTTCCATAAAACCTTCCGAATTTATTGCTTTGTCGTACCTGGCCTTCATCTTATCTTAGTCCGTTGTCTCACAAGGTCGTGAATTTCTCTCATTTCTTCTTCCAATACGGTAGAAGATTTCCGAACATTTACTCCTGCACTAGCGTTCAAGTCAGCTGGCAATCGAAGAGCATTCCCGAAAATTACCTTTGCAGGAGTCTGACCAGTTGTTTCATGTACTGCAGGGCGATATGCCATTAGGAATAAGGAGACGTGAGTATCCCAATCCTTCTGGAACCTATCCACTACTTTCCTCAGGTGCTCTTCCAAGGTTCTATTGAATCGTTCCACCATGCCATATGACTGAGGATGCAGTGCAGTTGTTCGAGTTTTCCGAATGCCCAATGTCTTGCACATTTCCTGGAACACAGCTTATTCGAAATTTCGGCCTTGGTCAGAATGTATCTCCATCGGTGCACCAAACCTAGCTACCCAATTGTTAGTAAACATTTCTGCTATGGTTTCTGCCTCCTGATTTGGAATAGGGTACACTTCTGGCCATTTGCTGAAGTAGTCCATCACTACCAGTACATATTTGTTTCCGAGTTTGCTAGTAGGAAATGGACCAGCTACATCCATGGCTTTCCTCTCAAATGGCGCACCTGAGATTGACGGCAACCAACCACATAGAATTTTTGTTTGACTTTTTCCTAGGTCTTGGTGACTCCAAGATGACCTCCGCTTGGACTGTTATGTAATTCGTTGAGTACATCAGGGATTTTCTTCCTTGGAACGACTATCAGCTTTCGAATGCATTGACCATCCTCACTCTCCCATATTCGATGCAAACAACCGGATTCTAATTGCAAACTTTTCAACTGTGCCCAATATGACTTGGCAACAGGACTTTCTGCTGACATCTCCTCTCTTGATGGTCGCTCGTTTCGTTCGATTCCTTGCATCACACGTGTAAGATCAGGATCTTCGTTGTGACACCTCCTTAATTGATCCATGTTCCATTTGTCCGTAGATGTTATAGTCATGAGCCGCACATCTATAATGTCTTCCTTGTCCTCAGCTTTCGAACAATGCTTGCATTCTAAGTTACATGGTCTTCGTGACATTGCATCAGCATTTCCGTGGGTGGTACCTTTGCGATGCTCTATGGAAAAGTCATAACTTTGCAGTGGCTCTGTCCACCGTGCCAATTGACCTTCTGGATTACGAAACTGTAAAAGCCATTTCAACGCTGCATGGTCTGTCCTGACGTGGAATCGCTGCCCATAGAGATACTTGTGGAAATGCTTAACGCACTCTACCAATGCCAACAGTTCTCTCCGGGTTACACAATAGTTCCTTTCAGGCTTCCCAATCGTTCGGCTATAGTATGCAACTACCTTCTCCTGTCCATCAATAATCTGGGACAAAACACCTCCTATAGCATAACCACTCGCATCTGTATACAGAATAAAATTTGAACCTGGAATTGGATATGCTAACATCGGGGCAGTACATAGTTGTTCCTTCAATGTTTGAAAAGCCACCTTTTGTTCCTTCTTCCATTCAATCTTCCTGGTAAGGTCATGGAGACTACTAGCTACGCTGGCAAAATTCGGTACAAATCGGCGATAATACGTGCACAGCCCAAGGAAGCTCCATAACTCATGCAAATTTCTCGGTCTTGGCCAATCCTTTATGGCTTCGATCTTTTCCTTAGGAGTGCAGATTCCCTCCGTAGTTACCACGTGGCCAAAATAACTTACTTCCTTTTTAAACAAGGAACACTTCTTGGGACTTAGTTTAAGACCAGCACCAGCTTTTCTTTGGAAAACTTCCCCCAAGTTCTTTAGGTGTTCTAGCTCCATGGACTAGCTGATGGTTCGATCACGCCGCTGTCACTCATTTCCTGTATAATTTCTCTTACTACTTGGCGTTTGGCTAATGGAATACTACGAGGAGCTTGGCGGATTGGCCTTGCATCACCAGTATCAATTTGATGCTTCACAACTTTGGTCCGACCTGGTTTAGAACCATTCTTGTCAAATATGCTCGAGTACTTTGATAGAAGTTCCTTTGCTTTTTCTGATGATCTTTTTCGAGGCCTGCCGTCCACGACGTGATATCATCTGAAAGATTAATCTTGATGGTAGAATCATTTTCCTGAAGCTGTTCACAATTGATAACTACCTCGACCTCTTGGCATTGTCCCAATATTGCTCCTTTGGAAAGTTTAATCGGCGATTTGAACTCATTAAGTACTCTTACCGGTACACGTCCATCTTGTTTTGTCATTGCCAAGGGTTTTCCTACTAATATGTTCGTCCTTGATTTGTTTGCTGCCTCGACAACCCACAACTTGTTTGTCCCATAATCTCCATCAATCTTTGCCCATATGATTGCTTCCGACTTCGGTGGAATTTGTTGGCTCTCCTCCACAAGCACTCGCTTACTAACGTATTTGTTTTCGTAACCAAAATTTAATGGCACATCCATGTTCTGGTAATTCATAATCCTGTTTTGCATGTCGATCTTGATGCCTTCCTCGCTTAAGAAGTCCACACCAACTATGATTTCGTCAACAATATCTGCTACTATAAAATTGTGTAGAACGGCCACGTTCCCAATTGCGATTTCACATGTTAACTCTCCTAGAACATGGGTGTCCTCACCATTGGCCGTACGTAACTTTGCTCCATGCAATGGTCTCACCTCCTTGTTGACTAAATCAGATCGAATTATGGAATGCGATGCGCCTGTATCCACAGTTAGTAAGTGCTCTTTTCCATCCACATATGCCACAACAGTAACATTACTAGCTTTCCTTCCGATCTGTGAGACAGAGATTATGGGGCATTCAGTTGCGGGAGCCAGTCCACGCCCCTTTCGGCTGGCTCTATTTAGTTTAACGACTGATTTGGTTGGGAGGTTTGCTCATCTCCTTTAGCTTTGCGTTTTTGTCCACCTGAATTGCTGGGGTCACTGGAGCCAGTGCCGAAATAACGTGCTATGTGACCTGGTTTTCCGCACTTAAAGCATTTAATGGCACCATCACTTTTTTTCTGTACCCCGTTCAACGCTTCCAAAAATTTGTCTACCCAAGCCGGAGTTTCCACTTCTACGCGATGAGCCTTGTATGCAGGTTTACTTAAAAGCGAGGCTGTTTCCTGCGTCAGAGCATGCGATACCGTTTCAGCGAATGTCTTTTTGGGGTTTGCATATGTGGCCGGCTTCGTCTCCACGTCGCGTATTCCATTTATGAAACACTGGATTTGTACCCTCTCCGTATACTCTACAGGTGCGTCTGCATTTGCTAGATGGGCCAACCTCTCGATATCCGATGCAAATTCCTGCAAAGTCTCATTAGGTTTTTGGAAGCGATTCTGTGGCTCTATTTGGTATATCTGTTTTCGATGCTCGCTGCCATAGCGTCTCTCAATTGCTCTCATCAATGCCTCATAATTATTCCGTTCGCCGTCAGGAATAGTCTGCAAGATTTCAGCTGCAGGACCTTTCAATGCCACGAATAGTGCAGCAACTTTGTCTTCCGTGCCCCAATTATTCACAGCTGCCGTCTTCTCAAACTGTAGCTTGAATACCTGGAAAGGAACAGAACCGTCAAAAGATGGGGTTTTTACCTTGGGAATACTAGTTGAAGCAGTTGGACGATTTAGTTGCAATTCCTGGATGCGTCCTCTCAAAGCAACCACCTCAGCCTCAATTTTGTCCTGGAGTTGTGCAATTTTTGCATCTTGCACTTCTAGTTTTGACGTAACCCTCTCTTCCTGTGCTTCCAACTGCGATTACATTTGTGCCACCTGCATGGATATACGCTCCTCATGTGCTTCCAATTTTGACGACATCCGCGACTCCTGCTCTTCCAATCGAGATGTAATGCGTGTCTCCTGGTATTCAAGTTGAGATACCATGCAAGTTTTCTGTTCTTCCAGCTGAGATGCCATTCGAGATGTAATACGCGTGTCCTGTTCTTCAAGCTTAGATGCCATGTGTACCTTCTGTTCCTTCAGCTGTGTTGAAATTCTTGACGACTTCTGAGTCAATACAGCCAACAACGCGGTTGTATCCACACTTGCCACTGGATTCGGAGGCTCCTTTTTCTCTTCCATTTTCGTCGATGCCTCCTCCACAAGATGGAAAACATAATCATCAACGTTGATTCCTTCCGCTTCCATTGCCTCCCATAGTCGTGATTGTAGCTCGTATTTATTGCCTGTGGTGTTTAGTCCCCGTTGTTCCAACTCAGTTTTGAGTTGCTGAATCTTTAATTCATTCAACTTAGCCATGTCTTTGGTATCCTTGCAACCACTGGTATTTATTTAACAATACCGCTTCTGACACCAATTGTGACGAATTCGATGATTCCTTTATTATCAATCCAGGCTTCGACCACTATAAAGCCAAATAAACACACGCACAGATATTGTAACTGATAGCTTGTTTTATTTACTAGTAATAAACGTAATACAAATTTAAGAGTTTGGTAACTTCGCAGTAGTTCACTGTTCAACGCCCGAAAATAAACTGATCAACCTGCCTTGCTTGGTCACAGCCTTATATAGTCCAACAGGGTGCTTGCCTACGCACCGAGAACTTTCTTGGTTGTTCGCTTTTCGTGTTCTGGAAGGGTCGGTGTTATTTATTGGCATCTCCTCTTTGCATCGTATTCGCAAACACTCGCGCGATCTCTCTTCCTCTTGCTTGGTACATGCTTGCAGGCATAAGCGTAGCCATCGTTATCTCAGTTGTGTTTAACTAGTGGTGGGAGTGTTATTGATTTAGGAATGGTACATATTTGAGAAAAATCGCCACAATATATATATGTATATGCCAATTAAGGCGGGGTCGCCACGCCAATGATACCATGAAGCCAGCGCAATAGCCGGTATCAGCGTAGTGCGTTAACGCACTTGCGTTAAATGGTTTTTTGGAGCAATGATACCATATTTCTAATGGCGGAGTTTATAGGACATCACTGAAAACTAATACAAAGAGTTTGGGTCGCGTATCTAAAGACACGTATTCATGTCCGGATAAAGAATCCGAAGACGGAGTCTAACTTTTTTACCCGTTTAAAAGTACTGAACGAAAAGCAAATTATAAAATTTTTCTTGGTACTAACTTTTAAATTGTTTCAAATCTTAATTTACCGCACTCGGTTTGTGATTCCTGAAAGCGAAACGCGCCTTTGGGTATGCCTCTCAACATTTTTGGTTGCGCCTTGGTAGTTGTAGCGTGGATGTTGGTGTTATTGGCGCTGTACGTCGATTCTGTAACTATTTTAACGCCAGGTGTTAGCGTTAACTTCGCTTAACACCATTTTTAACGCTTTTCCTTATTCACTAACTTTTTAGCTAACACTTTTCGTGTGGTTAGCTGTCGCGAATTATTTTCGAGGTGTTAACAATCGCGTTAATATATTTACAAGTGTTTTAGCGTTTGGAGAAAGTAAATTAATTAGTTTTGAGTTTTTTGCATGTAATTTAGTGCAAAATACGGCGAAAAGAGAAGTATTGCCATATTTTATCATCATCAAGAGTCAGCTGTTTAGCGGCGTTAAAGGAGAGTTACAGAATCGCATTTTCGTTAGGAACAAACGCCAAAATTTGGCGATAAGCTTAACGCTCGGCGCGTGGGCAAAAGTTACAGAATCGGGCTACTGATACCTTTATTTGTGATACCGTAACGCCATGACGGCAGCAGCTCCAGAAACACCTTTAAGTCAATAGGGCCAGTGGCGCAACTACAGTGCAGCGAGACTAGAGAAAACCATAAACTCATTGTCCGTGTTCAAACACAGATACAAATTGACGTCAAGGAGTTGCTTGTTCGCTTTTTGTTGGAGAGAGGGCGACGATGGAAGGACACGGGTACCGAGTTGCCTGTGCTCGCGAAACACGCTTTGCCGTTCGTCTCAATTATGTTTTCCTTCATACCTTTTTGTACATTCGCATGCACACATATTAATAAACGACATTAAAGTAATAATACAATTATATTAATTTAAGCTTAAACACATTTTTGCATTCAAAATATTAGTACAACGCAGTAAAAAATTTCTTAGTACATATGTTTGTATTGAGAGAATGTCAATACAAAACATAATCAACCAAAGCAATTCCTCCCCGTGTTTGAATAACATGGGAAACACTTTAGCAATACCAAAAGAGAATTGCCGATAAAATCAACTCCGAGTTTCTCTGTTTGGACACGGACATTGGCGCCAGTAGTGCCACTTCAGTACAACGGTGTTTTGTAGTAGTTTGTGTTTCTGCCGCTGCTGGCGTCATGACGTTACGGTATCCCAAACAAAGGTATCAGCGCCAGTGACGCCAACACGGGCATTGTAAAGGTCGACAAGTAAGATATGTATCAGCTGTTCGTTCACAGCTGTGCCCACTATGTAAAGAGCTTGTCATTCAGAGGCCATTAAACGCAGAGTCGTACTCATTGGCAGCAGACAAGAAGTAGGCGATGCTATAGAAAAATATACAATAAATAAATAAATAAGAGAAATTAGTTGCAGCAAATTATTGTTTAAAGCGCATTATTTCAAGTAGAACTATTTTTGCAATAGTTTTACTTATTAAAGTACCAGTATTTGATATCTTTATAAAAATTTCTGTGCTACGTATAAAAAACAAACACGTAGTTGATGTTGCCATGGCAATTCGCTTGTTCTTCTTTGTTTACAATAAAATTGCACGTGCTAATTTGATAATTATCTTCAAATATTTCAACTTAAGAAGCATTTTTCTGATTTATATCGTATCTTAATAAAGTTCCCTACCATTTCAAGTGTGTCTCCTAAAATGCGCATGCTAATTTCTTGTTTTTCTTTTGTGTGTGCATGGTGTGTACCATGAACGAATTATACAAGATTAAGCCATCAATTTTGCCGCCATATTGTGAATAAAACAGCTGACTTTTTGTGACGTATGCAGGGTTCATGTACGGCCCAATCAATTTTTGTTTATTTTGTGTGATAACACGTTTGCTTGTTCAAATTGTTCATAAATAATACTATTTGTGCGTTTAATTAATAAAAATGAAGTGCGCAGTGTTAAACTGTACAAGTTCTCATAAAACCAAAGATAACAAAGTTTGTTTTTTCAACTTTCCAACTAAAGAAAAACTCCAACAAAAGTGGCTCCATTTTTGCCGGCGTGTTCCAAATGTTAAAAATTACCGAATTTTCAGTGAGCACTTCCTTCCAACAGACTTGGAATATTATATGAAATTTGAAATGGGTAAAGATTCATTTTGGTAATTGTTTCCCTTAGGAGGCAACTGCTAAAACACGTCCAAACATATTGGGAGAGGTATCAAACAACGTGTTTTGACTTCGGTATCAACAATCCGAAAGCGGATTTTAAATTATTTGTTTCAGTGAAAAGTTATTCGCAAAAAACCCAAAAATGACCCAGGTCCGATCCCAAATAGGTAGCTTGATCCAAGGTACGAGTATTTATGTGCAGAACACTTCTTCGTGGGCGGCCTTCGGCCGCGCTTCAAAAAAATAACCCTTAGCCGGTCCAACAATGGCTACGCGGTCCACAGTATTTCTGCGCGGAACACACTTTTGCACTTTTTGGTACATCCTAATGTGAAATTACGACAACAACATGAAAATTACAGAAAATTTTCAACTTTGATTGCTAATATCTCTTAACTAAAACGAAAACTCGAAAGTCCGCTTCCGGATTATTGTTACCGAGGTCAAAACGCGTCTTTTGATACCTTTTCCGATAATTTCAGACGTGTTTTAGCAGTTGTCTCCTAAAGGAAACAATTACCTTCATTTTTATTAATAATAATTAATATTGAATTTTCGAGCTCTAGGCCACCAATGTAACTTTACACAATAAATAAAACCAAGTACAAATAGCTTTATATATGTATATATCTTTCGTCGATATTTCGAATTTATTCTAAATTCATCTTCAGGACTGAAACAAAACAAAGTATGTCAAACCAAAACATAAACAATCATAACCACCTACTTACACTCTTGAGTGCACCTGGTCGACTGATTTATCAAAATTAACATTATTCACGAGAAGCAAAAATAATAAACAAGACAAAATAAACAATAAAAACCGTAATTGTAAACAAGTTTTTACATCAACAACAATATATGAAATGATGAACAGCAAGTGAAGTTGGGACAGCATATCATGAGCCCGTGTGTTTGTTGTTGATCAATTTCCTATAGGCAGAGGCACAGCTCTCTACATCTGCTTTAAAATTCATCCGTTCGTCTCTTGGTGTGTTGATTATGTGTAACATCTCTAGTGTATATCTTTTGTTGTAGTGTTTCTCGTGTTGTATTATAGCGACGTTTTCTAGATCGGGAGAGTGTCCGGACTCTCTGCAGTGTTAAGTTAGTTCTGTTTTAGTATCATTAGAGTGGTCCTTATTTTTTATGTTTGATTTGTGAGCGGAAATCCTTGTCTTTAATTTCGATTTTGTAGTACCCACATATACTTTGTTGCATATGTGGGACCCGTCGCCGTTGCATGGAATTTTATATATTACGTCAGATTTCTCAAGCTTTTCGATTTTGTCCTTATTGTTACTAAAAATTTGTTGAACCGTGTTGTATGTGAAGGATAACTGGAATCTTTCATGGTCATACATGTTCGAATATTTCATTCTATATAATATATAATGTTAATTTTGATAAATCAGTCGACCAGGTGCACTCAAGAGTGTAAGTAGGTGGTTATGATTGTTTATGTTTTGGTTTGACCTACTTTGTTTTGTTTCAGTCCTGAAGATGAATTTAGAATAAATTCGAAATATCGACGAAATATATATACATATATAAAGCTATTTGTACTTGGTTTTATTTATTGTGTAAAGTTACATTGCTGGCCTAGAGCTCGAAAATTCAATATTAATTATTAATAAAGGCCGAAAACATTACTATATTATTAATAATAATAAATAAAGATTTACGGAGGTAATATCCATAGGATTCGCGAAATGCAGAGGACTTAAGCCAGATGCTGTACCGTCTGTGACAATAGAGAATAGCTCTGTTGTACTATCAAATGTAGATGCTAAAGAAGAAAATGATCCTGTAACTATGTGTGACTCAGAGCAGTTATTTGTTGTAAGTTAATTATTTTGTTATTTCTGCGATTTATTAACATTTATGATTTTTAGTGAAATGTTGAAAAGGGAAAACTTTTGCTTAAGTCAATTGCAAATAAAGCATAACAAGGAAATGTCTGAGTTGCAGCAGCGTTTACAAAGGGCCGAGTTTGAACATAACAACATAGTGGAGAAATTGGGAACAATATTTACATCAGGCCAAATAAAAAAATTACAGAGCGGATGAAAGAGGCGTAACTGGTGTGAAGAGGATATTTCTCATTCAATCACACTTTATTCAACAAGCGCAAAAGCATATCGTCTGCTTATGAAGAAAGGATTTCATTTGCATTGTTTGTATAAACAATATATGAAATAAAGCCACTTAAAATTAAACAAAATCTTTTATTGACGATATGGTATTTTTACGTACGTAAGTATGTATTTATTTAAGTAAAACATCATAGCAAATATAAAATAGTAAGTATTTTGTACCAATGTTTACATACAAATTTGCACTGGTACACGGCTATGAGGACCTCAATTAAAATGAGTAAATATTTCCAAAAATACACTGCCGGAACTTATTTAATACAATTATTATCGTGATACGACATTAAATCATAGATATTTAACAATTTTTTTGAAAGAAATACATTCACATTTGATATAGTAATTATTTTGTACCAATGTTTACACTTTCTTTCTTGAAATGTATGGTATTTGACAGCTCTGTCAGGGCGACAACACACCGCATACGTCACGCAAAAAAATTACTTTTTTCTCACACATGTGACGGCTAAACCTTATCTATTTCATCCATGGGTGTGTACCAAGCGTACATATAAGGGTGCGCTTATGTGAACTTCCACGTCGCTTGAGCGCTGTAGTTATCGTAGCTTTGCCTTATTTTTTAGAAAAGATTATAAAAGTTATATTTGAATTGATATTAGAGAAAAATGAAAACGTTTTGCACGCGATGGTTGGGGTTTCATGTTAGGAAGTCACCCACTTCTCATCAGACCCCTTTTAGACACTTTGCTAACCATTGCTTTCCCACACCACCCAGGAGGCTGCAATGTAGGCCCGCTATCTAAACTTTATTGGGTGTGCCGTTCCCTGTAGGCCTATTATCACCCATATACATAACTGACGCAATATTTACAAATAAAATTAATAAATTCAACTTTTTATTAAAAAAAAAAGAGTTCCTAAGC
Source organism: Merzomyia westermanni (assembly GCA_949987695.1). Classification (NCBI taxonomy): domain Eukaryota; kingdom Metazoa; phylum Arthropoda; class Insecta; order Diptera; family Tephritidae; genus Merzomyia; species Merzomyia westermanni. The sequence continues at coordinate 111,442,795 of OX465290.1, read as the reverse complement.
AAAACTACTTTAGAAAATAATAGTTAAGGCGGCTTCACAAGTTCGCAGTTACTGAACTGTTTTTCATGGTAAAGATATCTTTTTCAGGCTCTGTGCCAATCGGTTGAAAATTGTAAATTTTGACCGACATTTATCGCGGTGAGTATGAACGTCAGAATTTACCCTAGCCCATAGGGCTAGGTAAAATTTTGACAACTACGAATGTGTAGACATATATGCATTCGGTATTGCCAATCATATTATTTCAAATGAATTTATATGCCAACACGTTATTAAACGATAAAATGAAATTTAACGCAAAAAATACGAAACATAATGGCAAAAAAAGAAGTACATTTAAAACTTATTCACACACTATTTGCTTTCGCTTGTGATTTTTCAGATGCCAAAATTTACAACTATCAAAATTTACCATTACATTTGGCACATCGAAATGAAAAATATTTTTACACCATACTTCACCTCATTTTTCCTCTGAGTAAAATGTTTCCGATTAGCACACGGCCTCAGTAATATTATCATAAGAAAAGTTATTGCAAATAATCCAGATATTTCTAATTAGTTAATCATATAATTAGATGGAAACAACTTTATTAACAACGAAAACAACAGTAATTCTGGTAAAACACGTCCAAAAATATCGGGAAAAGTATCAAAAGACGAGTTTTAACCTCGGTATCAATAACCCGAAAGCGGAAAATATTTTATTTCAGTGAAAAGTTATTGGCAAAAAACCAAAAAATGGCCTAGGTCCGGTCGCAAACGGGGGGTCTGATCGATGGTATTTATATGCAGAACACCTTTCTGCGTAGGCCGCGCTTCAAAAAAATAACCCTGAGCCGGTCCAACACCGGTTACGCGATCCCCAGTATTTCTTGACACACATGAAAATGACAGAAGATGTTCAACTTTGATTGCAAATAAATATCTCTTGATAGAAATATATAATAGAGTTTCCACTTTCGGATTATTATTGATTCCGAGGTTAAAGCGCGCCTTCTGATAATTTTGGACGTGTTTTAGCAGTTACGTACGAACGTATAGAATTACCATTTATTTTTATTCAGCTAGGGCTTATTAATAGTTATTTTCCAACTTTATAAACACGTTTTCATACTAAATTCAGTTAATGAAATTAACTAACACAGCAGCCCAGCCGTAAAATTCAGTCCCTTTTGCACTAAGTCTTGGCATCCCTTCATTGTTAGCTGACCAGCAACCCAGCCACGAGTGAGTGTCAAACGCTTGTTTGACATGTGAGTGAGTGCCAAACGCCTATGAGCTAGAGAGAGAAGGAAGAGAAAGGGATGCCGACATAACTTACTTGGTAGGCGCATTCTTCTGGTAGTTGTCGCTCTGGCTCACGCTCAATTCTCACGGGAACAGTCCGGTTCATGGTTATGTGAGTTGGCAGCACTGACAGAAAACGTCACTTTTTACAGCAAGAAGAAGAGAAATAAACAAACAGAGTGAAAATAAATTAAAATTAAATAAAACCATGGAAGAACAATTATTTGAAGTAAGTTTATTAATATATTGTTTGCAACTTTTGATTAAGTTAATTAATTAATTTCTTTTAACTATTTGTATGTGTGTTGAAGCAAGAAGCTTTTTTCTTGCTTACGACAAAAAGAGATTACTTTTATATATTGGGGGGTGTATAATTGCACGAAACCGGTCCGCTTAATGTGAGCGATAATAATATTCTGATTTATTCAAAGTCAAAAGATGAGCGAAAGAGATTTAGTACAATGGTAAGTAATTGTAGTGTGTGTGTGTGTATGTTTGTATTACAGGAGCAGGTAGTGTTCTGTTGTGTAGTTGGTGTACTTAGCTTTAAGTTATTGAGTAGCGATAAATAGTGGTACAGTGTGTCCCATAATTGTACGGACACAGTGACTTGCATGTTTGATCCAACATCCCGGCCCCGTTGAAAGTATCCACTTTCAAGAGACTGGCAGTACTGCAATTTTGTGTATAGGTCGGCAGCAATTTCCATTGGCAGTGCGAAGATGCACAACACGGACTTGACCATCTCGTCCTTGTATGGTGGACTCTACTCGGCCAAGCTTCCAACGTTGCGGTGGCAAATTATCATCATGTATGAGGACCAAGGTTCCTTCTGTGACATTGGGTAGAGGCTTGGTCCACTTGACCCGTGTTCGTAATTCGTTTATATAATCTGCTGACCAACGGCGCCAAAAGCGTTGTTTGATGGCGGTGATTATATCATAGCGATCTAAATGCGAGAGATTTCTGTCTTCGAGTGAACGTTCGGGTAAGGCGCGCAGGAAAGATCCCACCAAAAAATGTGCTGGAGTAAGAGGCTCAAAGTCGTTGGGATCTGATGACATTGGCGAGAGTGGGCGAGAGTTGAGTATAGCCTCCACTTCGACAGCTACTGCTTTGCGCTTTTGACTGCGGCTTCCCAAAGACCGCCAAAATGAGGAGCCCTGGGAGGAATAAAATGAAAATTAATAAATTCAGATGAGCAATATTTATAAATTTCTTTCTGAGTATGAGGTTTGAACAAAAATTGTTTAAGCTCTTTTAGTTGATTAGACGCTCCAACGAAATTTGTAGCGTTATCGCAAGATATATCGCAAGGCAGTTTTCTACGACCACCCATTCGCTTCAAAGCGTTGAGAAACGAATGTGTCGAGATATCGGATACAACCTCAATGTGTACTGCTTACGTAACTAGGCAAACAAATACAGCCAAGTACGATTTCATAGGAGCCCTGCCCCGGATTCGCAAGTAAGTGTTTATTGGGCCGCAAAAGTCGACTCCACAGCGTTGAAATGGATGATCGGGAGTCAGACGTGTGGCTGGTGGCGATGCGGCGTGCCAAGTCCCTGGCGTTAACAATCCAATACTCCAGACGTATCATGGCAACCAATGCTTTAGGGCCGGCATGATAATTTCCAAGATGCAAGTGTCGAACGTAGTTTAGCACAAATTGTGAGTGGCTAGGCAGCAGAATTGGGTGTTTCTGAGCGTCTGGTAGATAGCATAGTCCAAGCGGCCACCAACTTTGATGAGATCGAATCCGGTTGTATTATCTATAAAGGGAGTTAGATGTTTTAAATTGCTTTTTAAAGTTTGATTTTTATTGAGTAATTGAAAATCGAGAGAAAAATGTTGTTGTTGCAAATTCCAAATAATGCAGTATAATGCGTGTCGTAATTCTTCGGGCGATGGAGTAATGGTATATACTGGTTGATTTCTGCACGACTTGTAAAATCTAAATAACCAGGCGACGAGACGTAAGCAACGGGAGTATGAGCTGATGTCATTAATGATGTCGAGAATATAATTTGTGTCCTTTATGATTGTTAACACTGTTTTGCGTTTTTCAGCGTTAACAATGTCCATGTCGAGATTTACTGCTTCGTTACTCGATGGCCATTTGATCTGATCTTGCAGCAGAAATTCTGGGCCGGAGAACCAATTTGACGCCTGAAGTTCTGATGTGGAACAACCTCGGGAGACAAGGTCCGCTGGATTGTCTTTCGTTGGTACATGCTTCCAATGTGCACCCGCTGTAAGTTCTTGTATGCCCGATACTCTATTTCCGACGAATGTTGAAAGCGTAATAGAGTGTTGTTTAAGCCAATGCAGGACTAGTTGCGAATCAGTCCAAAAGTAAGTAGCTACGATTTGGTTCGAAAATATATGTTTTATTTTGGCGTAGAGACAAGCTAAGAGATGAGCACCGCAAAGCTCGAGTTTGGGGAGGGACTGCTTCTTAACTGGCGCGACTCTAGACTTTGATGTAAGTAGTTGAACTTCGATATGACCATCGGGGTCTTCAGTGCGTAGATAGAACGAGCAGCCATACGCTCGAATTGATGCGTCGCATAATCCATGAATTTGCACAATATCTGCGTTGGGCTGCAAACAATAACGTGATACTTTAAGTGATGAGATTGATTTCAAAGCTGATGAGCAGTTGATCCAAGCTTGATGGACATGTTGGGGTACAGACTCATCCCAGTCGAGTTTCAATAGCCATAACTCTTGTAGAATTATTTTCGATGTAATTACCAATGGCGATAGTAATCCAAGTGGGTAGAATAGAGATGAAGCAATTGACAATATGGTTCGCTTGGTGACTGTATTTGTTTCTATTTTGGGTTGAAATGTGAACGAAAACACGTCAGTACGTTGATGCCAAGTTAACCCCAGTGTACTGGTAACAAAATCGTCGGTAACGTTAAATTCCTTTGCACCTCCACTCTCCATAAAGTCTGGATGATTTGAGTACAATTTAGATAATGGAAATTGTCCGCGTTTAAGTACTTCGATGACTTGGAACTTGAGCTCATGCAAAGCAGCTACCTCGTCAGCTCCGCATAGGAAATCGTCCACATAATATGATGATTTTACTGCTGATGCGCCTATTGGAAAATCAGTACTGATCCGCCAAGTATTGAAGGCTACGTATCGCGAGATACGGGGCTGAGGCTGTGCCATATGTGACCGTATTAAGCTGATATGTCTTGAGATCTAGGTCGGGAGAAGTTCGCCAAAGTATATATTGATATTGACAATCATTTTTATTCATAAGTACTTGCCTGTACATTTTGGTAACATCTGCGGTGACAGCGTATCGATATAAGCGAAACCGAAGTAACAGCAAGTATACATCTTGTTGAATAGTTGGTCCCACCAACAAAATGTCGTTCAATGATGTTTGCGATGATGTTCGACACGATGCGTCAAATACCACTCGAAGTTTGGTCGATGTACTGCTGGGTTTGAGCACGCAGTGATGCGGTATATAATAATGCGGTTAATTAATTTTTGGATGTTCTACGATGGACATATGACCAAGGCTTTCATATTCTTCCATAAACGAAATGTATTGAGGGTGAATTTCGGGTGAATGTTGAAGACGTTTTTCAAGTGCGAGAAATCTTCGACGAGCGATATCGAACGAGTCTCCGAGACGGGTGGGATCATCTTTGAATGGTAAACTAACGATTATCCTACCAGTGCTATCTCGTTGTGTGGTTTTTACGAAGTGATCCTCACAAATACGGTGATCCGGTTGACTCGGTTTTGATGATGCGTCGATGGTTTCTAACTTCCATAGGCGTTGTAGATTCTCGTCGATGGAATTTTCGCTTGACATTAAACAAGCTGATGTTGCCACGTCATGCTCACCACGATACCTTCCGGAGACGACCCAACCAAATAATGTTTTTTGAAGAGTAGGTAGATTTGGACCAAGACGAATTTGGCCTACAGCAAGTGCTTCGAAGAATGCCTCCGTCCCAAGTAATAAGTCGATACGACGTGGTTTAAAGAAAGTATCGTCGGCCAGTTTCGTATTGGCTGGCAAATTCCAAGCAGAAGTATCAATCTCAGTATCGGGTTGGTATGCAATGTGAGACGTGACTCCAAACTGCAGTGACAATTGAAACGCTGATGTACGCGATTTTATTGTTATACTGGTTCGAGATTTTAGATTTGTGAGTGACTCGCCGATGCTGCGAATTCCGAGGTGATGTTTTTCTCGGCGAAGGCGAAGTTTTTGAGCAAAGTTTTCAGTAATGAAGTTGACCTGGGAACAAGAGTCAAGTAGAGCCCTACCAAGCTTGTACATACCTGTGGAGTCTTGCACTAAAACCATAGCTGTAGCCAGAATAACTTGTCCACAATCTGATGCATCCATATGTGAGTGGGTAGCTGCTTGCTGATTTCCTGTTTGAGGTCTGCTTGACGAATTCGGTGTAAACGACGGTGGTTGCCATGAAGTTCGAGGAGATTGCAATGAGTTGGTTGTAGTAGTTGGCGTTTGAGGCGTACCAGATACCTGTGAAGTTGTCGATGATGATTGTGGAGTGATCGCACGTTGAAAATTGTTGTCGTGATGCAGTAGGGTATGGTGTGTCCGATTACAGGTGTGGCACCGATGTTTCGAAGGACACTGAGCCATCCTGTGACCGCTACCCAAGCAATTAATGCATAAATCGTATTTCTTGTATATTTCGAACCGCTGATTCGTATTTTTCTCCAAAAATTTTGGACAACCTGTTAGCTTGTGTTTTGAGCTAGAGCAAAGGACACAGTTCGATTTAGTCACTGTAAAAGACGAGTGATGATTATGGGAATTCAAACGATTAGTTTTTACGGGTTCGGATTTCCGATTGTCTGACGAGTCAGATGAATGTAGAAATTGACAATAACGTTCCAATACTTCGGTACATTGGGACCAGTTAGGAAGGGATTTGTAATCTAGGGACTCATTCCACTTTTTGCGGGCTTGTTGATCACACTTGCCTATAACGATGTAGATGAGCATTGCCTGTGCGATGTTGGCACTTGTACCCAATGACTGCAACGAGCAATTAATGGCTGACGCCTTGTCTACCAAACTACGCAATTGTTGAGGGTTTGGCTTGTCGACAGTTTGCAATGTGAATAGGGAAGCTATGCCCTCTAAGAAAATGAGAGTTGGGTTATCGAACCGTTCTTTAAGTCTATCTAGAGCCTTTGGGTAATTTTCACTAGTGACTTGAAAAGCCTTGACAGTTTCTAGTGCTGGCCCTTTTAAACACGAGAGAAGATAATTAAATTTTTCAATATTCGAGAGTCGGGTCTCGCGAGCGATAAGTTGGGTAAACGATGTAATGAAATTTCGATAATCTGCATAATCACCATTAAATGTTGGCAATGACAATCGCGGTAGATGGGATGATTGAACAACAGGGGCTGCTGGAGGGGTTTGCGGAAATTGCATGGTGCTATTTGGATCAAATCCTAGCTGAGATTGAATGCTTACTTTTACTCCTACGAATGTATCCTCCAAATCAGCGCGACCATTGTCGGTGGCATCTAAATCTTCAATTTCGGCTTGAACAGATAAGGCTTGCTTGAAGTAGGATTCTAAAATTCCTAACCGGCACTGTAACTCAGCATTAGACAGCTTTTCATCTGCATCCTTATTTGCTTCTACTATTGATTTAATGCGTGAAATATTTCGCTTAATATTAGATCGCTTACGCTTGCACTCTTCTAACGACATTTTTTGGGGGGTATGTTCTGCTTATTTACTGCTGGCTTAGCGAACTGCAAAGTGATGACAATAGCTACCGGCGGTCAACCAATGACGCTAACAACGGCAGCAACGAAAACGAAAATGTGAGCAGCACAAAGCAATATGCGCGGGCAGAGAGATCTTAGCGAGAGCAGCGAATGCAAAAGCAGCTGAATGCAACTTGTGTTGGCAGCGAAGGTAGATAAATGGCGATAAACGAAAATAGCGACGGCAGATTAGCAGCGACGAAGTGACAGTGGCTAATGAAAGCAGCGCAGTGGTTAAGGGACAAGAACAATGACTGGGTACAGGGCGAATGAACTTTGCGTTGTAGGGGAAATCAGGGAACTGTATTTTTTTTCGAGAAATTTCATGCATACATACCAAGTGATGAACCTTTGTTTTACCGTACGTATATATGTATCCGCAAATTGTTGATTTTCCAACCGATGACTTTGATAGTTACCGCAACAATGTGATTTCCACGACTTTTGCAAATATTCTAATGCCTTGTTGTCCAAATTTTCCAAATATGTATGATGTCTGGTTGATTGTTGTTTTGTTCTTCCGAGAGGTTGATTGTTTTAGGCGAAAAATGTTTATTTTTTTCGAACGATAATTAACTTAAAAATTGCAATTATACAGGGCCCCACGTTGGGCGCCAAAAATGTTGAAGCAAGAAGCTTTTTTCTTGCTTACGACAAAAAGAGATTACTTTTATATATTGGGGGGTGTATAATTGCACGAAACCGGTCCGCTTAATGTGAGCGATAATAATATTCTGATTTATTCAAAGTCAATTATGTATTTACAAAGCATAAAGAACAGATGAGCGAAAGAGATTTAGTACAATGGTGAGTAATTGTAGTGTGTGTGTGTGTATGTTTGTATTACAAGAGCAGGTAGTGTTCTGTTGTGTAGTTGGTGTACTTAGCTTTAAGTTATTGAGTAGCGATAAATAGTGGTACAGTGTGTCCCATAATTGTACGGACACAGTGACTTGCATGTTTGATCCAACAATGTGTTTCACAGTTAATGGGTGAATCGTCATCAGAATCGGCAAACACAAGCGGGCTGACTGAAGATTTCTTAAATTCGTCTGCCAGCAGCGTAACCACGTCGGAAAATGAAGAAGGCCATGTTCGCAATGGAAACTTTTTTCCCACCATTGAAAATTTCACCATGCAAGAGTTCCGCAAACATTTTCGAATGAATCGCTCAACTGCACATATTTTAATTGGTAAGAATATGCATACCAACAAACGTCTAAACATTTTACAGAAATATTTCCGTTTTTTACAATTTGTAGAGCGATAGTACAAGCGCATTCTATACCAGCAAGGAACATGGTGGAACTAGCAAAGTAGGAGCACCGAAGGAGATATATATGCTTCTGTGGTATATGGCAAATACCAACACGTTTCGCGAAATCGCGAATCTTTTCAACATGGCTCAGTCGTGTGCGTGGAGAGTGATTAGACGAGCCATTGAATGGGTGTTGTCAATTGGCCATGATTATGTGCAGTGGCCATCTTCAACGAAAGCAAGGGACAACATGCGGAAATTTAAGAATATGAAGAATATTTCCAATGTGATTGGTTGCATCGACTGTTCCCATATAAAAATAAAAGCTCCAGTAGCAAACAAAGAGGCATATTTCAACAGGAAGCATTTTTACAGCCCACATTTGCAGGGTGTAGTAGACGCAGATAAAATGTTCATAGGCTTATTCGCTGGTGAACCAGGCTCGCTACATGATAGTAGAGTTTTGAGACGCTCAAGTTTGTACCAACGAGCGTTAAGTGATCCGACAACCACTTTTCCTTTGAACTCATGCCTGCTTGGACATTCAGCATATGCCAATACGGATTGGTTAATAAGCCCGTTTCGAGACAATGGATTTTTGACTTCAGCTCAGAGGCAGTTCAATTATTTACACTCTTCAACAAGAATTGTCGTGGAAAATGCATTTGGGCTTTTGAAAACCAGATTTAGACGATTGCTTCATTTCACAGAAAATACAGATCTGAACTTTATAGTTCAAATTATTATATGTGGATGTATTCTTCACAACATATGCTGTTTGGAACACGACAGCATCGAAAATGAGACATTGATTGAAGAGGAAGGACCTGCTGATAACACGCACCCACAAAACAACGAACCTTCAAATGGAAGTAGACGTAATACTATTTTGCAAGACTTAATCAGTTCAAACCATATCAATTTGTCCTAGTAGTACCTATGTATGCATTTATGTACATTCCTTAATATTTAAACTGCCTTGAAAATAAAAAGCTTATTTAGAGTTCACTTCATATAAATTCATTTGTTTTTATTATGGAAAAGATAAAATATAGTAATTCAGGTAAGGGTAAAGCTATTCCAATATTTACCTAAAAAAAAAATTTAAAAATTCAATATCAAAATTAGTTTACATACATTCACATTTAAAATATCACAAAAAATAGTACTTCAGTATTGTTCGAAACAAAAATTTCAAACTTTAATATTTCTTAAAACTAATGTAGGAACTGAATAAATATTTACATAGTATATAAAAAAGTATAGTACATATATAAATAAAAATATCGCATATTTTAACAAAAAAAAATAAACATCCCTTATTAAAAATATGTGTATATACACATTTAAAATATCACAAAAAATAGTACTTCAGCATTGTTCGAAACAAAAATTTCAAACTTTAATATTTCTTAAAACTAATGTAGGAACTGAATAAATATTTACATAGTATATAAAAAAGTATAGTACATATATAAATAAAAATATCGCATATTTTAACAAAAAAAAAATAAAAACATCCCTTATCAAAAATTGTCTATATACACTTTTAAAATATAAAAAAAAAATTGTACTTCAGTTCATATTTCACTAAAAAAAAAAAAATAATCAGCCTTATTTTACTGAAGCACTTTCACTTTTTCGCATCCATAAAAGCTTTCAGCATGGCCATTTTTTCTTCATGGCGATTTTGCTTCAACAACTGCGCCTGCTCCATCTTTTCAATTTTTTTGGCAGCATACTCTTCGAAAACTTCTATTTTCTTCGCCGAAAGCTCTTTTTTACACTGTATTTTCATCAGATTAATTTTTTCTTTCAGTGGAGGTCTGTAGGTCCTTGATTTTTTGGTGGTCGATGTCAAGTTGGCAGCAGTACTATCATTGTTGGACGAATTTTCATTTGTATCTTGTTGTTGCTTTTCCAACGGCTATCCGTACAAATTGATGGAGTGATTGTTGGAAATTGTGGGACTATCCCCAAAAATGTCATTAATCAAATCTGCAAATGGAACATTGCATGGCGCTGCTCCTGTCCTTTTGTTGTTGTCGGTACTCTGCTTATATGCCCTAGTCAAGTTTTTAAACTTCGCTGTGAGCATCTCCACCGTCGTTTGTTGGCTCTGTTGATAGGAATGAATAGAACAAGAAAGATGGAAGGTAATCAAAATTTAACCACGTCTCCTATAGAAATATTTAACTCACCAAAACACCTTGGCTCTCCAAGTCCGGAAGTACATTCTGCATAGCATATTTTTTTCTCCTCACATTGTTGAATTTTTGTTGTTGTTGTTGTTGTTGTTAACAGTGCTTCGCCCTGCCCAATGGGCTCGATCACTCTAAATTGTCATCAGGCTCTTCTAACGGAAGTCCGAGGAAATGCGCAGTTTCCACAGGGTTGGACCAGAGTGATGTGGGTGTTAGAAGAGTGGGTTCAACTGAACAGGAAAAGAGATGTATGGTATCATGAGGGGTCATACCACATGCAGGGCATGTATTTGGTATGTTGGGGTTCAGTCTGCATAAGTAAGACTTTAACCTATTACAATATCCAGAGCGAAGTTGTGCTAGTATGACTCTAGTCTCCCTCGGAAGTACACGCTCCTCTTCAGCCAATTCAGGTGGTTGAGTATTAATAACGGGATTCACAGGCCGAGATCTGAGGGATCTGTCTACCGACTCAGTGTGGAGGTCATTTAGAGCCCGTCTATGGTTCCGCAGATCAAACGGCAAAGAGATATGATGCCGGATCTCATCGTAATGCTTACGGAGATGTCTCCTTATGTCTCTGGGGGGCGGTGCTACATCCAAAAGATGTCGGTTTGGATGACTAGGTTTGTGACAGTTCAGAAGGAACTGTCTACTCAAGAGTTCCGCGTGCTCTTGAACATAGAGCAATTTCGCCTCTTGATGGAGGTGAGACTCAGATGACATAAGCAGGCATCCCGTGGCAGTTCTGATGGCGGTGTTTTGGCAGACTTGCAATTTCCTCCAATTGGTGTCAGAAAGGTTGGGCGACCATATAGGCGCAGCATAGTCAATAACCGGCCGGCCAATAGCCTTATATGTAGCAAGCAATGTTTCTTTGTCTTTTCCCCAAGTACTGCCGGCCAGTGACTTGAGGATCTTATTGCGGCTCTGTACCTTTGAGGCTATTGCGGTGGCATGACCAGCGAAGGTGAGGCCGTTGTCAAATGTCACGCCCAAGATTTTTGGGTGGTTGACAGTAGGTAGAGGTACTCCATCTACGTGGACATTTAACTCTTGCCCCATCTGCGCATTCCATGTGGTAAACAGGGTCGCCGTAGATTTAGTCGGAGACAGGGTCAGATTACGCTCGGTGAAGAAGCTGGAAAGGTCATGGAGGTAACTGTTGATTCTTATACAGAGTTCATCAATGGAGGGACCCTTGCCCGAGGCCATTATCGTGCAGTCGTCAGCGTAGGAAACAATGGAGACTCCCTCTGGTGGGGGGGGAAGTCTCGAAATATAGAAATTAAACAAGAGGGGAGAGAGAACACCACCTTGCGGCACCCCTTGTTTTATTCTTCGTGGTCTAGATTTCTTGTTCCTAAATTTGACTGTTGCCTGTCGACCATTGAGGTAATTAGCGGTCCACCTCTTAAGGCCGGCAGGGAGCGGTGTCTCATCCAGGTCTCGGAGGAGAGTGGCGTGATTGACCGTGTCGAATGCATTTGACAGATCAAGTGCCACGAGAACCGTCCTATGGTTTGGTGGATTTTGATTCAAACCGTTGTTAATCTGCGTTGTAATGGCGTTCAAAGCGGATGTCGTGCTGTGATTTTTGCGAAAACCATGTTGATGATCGGCCAATTTTAGATTTGTAACGAAGTAAGGAAGCAGAATGGACTCTAGCAATTTCGCTACCGGCGAAAGGAGGAATATCGGACGATAGGACTCTCCTAGGTTCGCCAGCTTCCCTGGTTTTAGTAGGGGAACTACAATCGCTTGTTTCCATATCTCAGGAATAACGAAGGTAGTTAGAGAGAGATTGAAGAGAGCCGCTAAATAATTCTGTCCTTCTTGGCCAAGGTGTTTGATCATCTTCATGGCAATTCCGTCGGGTCCGATGGATTTTGAGGGTTTGGCCTTCATTATGGCTTCCTTAACCTCTGCGGCTGAGACGGCAATGGGCGCAGTAGAGTGTTTGTGTTTGCGCGCACGTCGGAAGGCTCTTCTCTTAGCCCTATCCGCAGGTTGATGCATTATAAACAGCCGGCAAAAGGAGCTCGCGCATTTCCTGGCGTCCGATTTGACACTGTCGCCGAAAGCAATGGCGACCTTGTCTTTGTGTTTGGTCGGATTGGATAGGGCCTTGACAGTCGACCATAGTTTGCCGACTCCGCCGGAGAGGTTGCATGTCTCAAGGTGTTGTTTCCACTTGGTCAGCTTGTGTTCGTTGACAATCCTACGGATTTCAGCATTGAGATCTTTTATTCTGGGATCTGCGGGATTGATAAGTCTCACTTGGTCACGTTCTCTTGCCTTCGCCGCAGCTTCTGCCGGGAAATTCGGACGAATTTCTGGTATTCTGCCAGCAGGAATAAAGCGGCATGAGGCTGAATCAATGATCTTGCGAAACTCTCGTTCACCTTTGCGTACGTCCGTTGGAGTGGGTAAGGCAGCGAAGGAGCGCTCTGTATATTCAGTAAAGCGGTCCCAGTCCGCTTTGGTGAAGTTAATGTATGTTATTTTATCAGTCGTTATGAAGTCGGTCGGTCGTTCAACAGAGAGTAAAATGGGTAGGTGGTCTGAAGCTAACGTAAGCATCGGTCGCCAGATGACAAAGTTAATAAGGCCCGCGCTCGTTATGGAGATGTCTGGCGAGCTGTGACAGTTACCTGCCACCCTGGTGGGGGCATCTCCATTGACTGTACAGAATGCTGAGTTATCTATTTGGTCTGCAATTGCCTGTCCTCTACTGTCTGCTGGCAAGTTGGAGTGCCAGAGATCGTGATGTGCGTTGAAGTCGCCTAAGATTAGGCGGTTATCGCCCCTTAGCAACGCACTAATGTCGGGATGATAATCTCTAAGACAACACGTGACAGGAGGAATATAGATGTTTATGATTTGCAGGTCGGCGTCTCCTGACCGGACTGCTATGCCTTGGCATTCTAAGGTAGAGTCCCTGGGGTCGACGTCAGGGGAAAATAGATTGTATTGTACAGAGTGATGTGTGATGAACGCAAGGCCACCCCCAAGACCGCTGGGACGGTCTTTACGATGTACATTATACCCATCACAAGTTCGTAAGTCCGATCTCGTGTTCAGTTTTGTCTCTTGTATCGCGGCGATTTTGATGTTGTGCGTCTTCATAAAGTCAGTTATCTCCGCGATCTTTCCAGCTAATCCGTTACAGTTCAGCTGCAGAATTTTGAAGTGTGTAGGAGGGGAGGCGGGGGACATACTAGGCGTGAGGGACGGATGCGTTTGCCTAGGTGGAGGTAGGCTAAGGCCTAAACTATGTCGCAGTCTAGAGTTGACAGCGCCATGGCCGTTGTTGTCTGGCGTGGAGGGCGGCTGTGTACTGCAACAAGGGGCTATGAACGAATCCGTCCAAAGGTTGTCGTTTGCGAGCCCAGAGCACATAAGGGTGTGACACAGGCCAAGGCAACTGTTGCACTTGACCGATGTCGCAGGCGTATACAATCTTTGCCGACAAACGGTGCACGTAGTGAAAGGTACTAGGAGGTGGTGTTCCTGACCCACGTGCAGGCTGGAAGCAGGGGGGGGCATTAGAGGCAGAGACAGAGGGGACTGACGCTCGGCGATGCTCATATCTGACCTATTCCGGGGGGAGTAGGAGTGTTGAGCGGCCGTGTGAGATGGAGACGCTGGCGTGCGTGAGCGACAGTCGGGAGTGGGTGAGGCAGGGATGGCAGCGGTGCTGCCAGTCGTGTAGACTGAGCCACTATTGTGACTATTGGAAGTAGTTAGAGGCGGTAAGGGAGTGCCAGAGCGGCGGCTACCGCGGGACGTCCTAGGACGTGTACAGCAAAGTGCCTCAAAGGTACTAAAGAAAGTACGGGGTCTGTGGATGGCAGGGTTAAGCCCTGAACATCCAGATTTATGTAACCATCTCTTACACTTGGCGCATTGTACCGAATACGACCGTTTAATATAAATTTTCTTCCAGCAAACGCAGCAGATCCAGTCTCTTGGTCCAGGGTTGGGTTCGACCCCAGCCCGTAACAAGAGACAATGGAGCAACCCAGCTGCAAGGGTTTGCTCCGAGGACGACAATTTAAGGGTGGGACGGGACAGATTGGACAGGGTTACACTGAAATAACAGCCCTTGGCCGGGTGAGAAAACCCGGGTCATTCCGGTGCGATAGAACCGGCTGTTGTGGGAATGGTTGAATTCTTCTTTCCTCGCAATGTATGCACTTAAAAAAGCCCTGGTCTCCTCTGTATTCCAAATTCTTCGGTCACTAAAAGATACAGTAATATGTATTTTATAGAATTTATCCAGTGCATTGATTTTTATACATACATTTTATTAAAGTTTTCCATTTTTCTATATTTTGTTAATTGAGAAATCACTTTGAAATATGGCTGCCAAATTTTTTATGTATACTGTGAACTGTCAATTCTGACATTTAATGCGCAAGTGCTGCCAAGTTGACACAAAAAAGCCAATTAAACACAGCGTGAACCAGAGTTCTATGTGGATTTATATGGCTCAAGTTGTTATTGTTGCATTTGCATGTAAATTTTTTTATCTATCTCCGGTTCACTACCAGAAGAATGCGCCTGGTGAGTTGTACAATGAACACGGCTATCAGCGCAATTTCATAAAGCCGCGCACCGTTACACAGCCTTAATGCCAATTCTAGTTTCACGATGAGTTATATGTAAAGCCATGGATGAAATAGGTTAGGTTTAGCCCATGATGTAAAGCGGTGCTAAAATCTTTGATAATTAGTCCGACATTTTTCGATATTTGTGACGGTTCTATATGGTCCAAAATAGTATTAATGTAGTACAATTTACTTGCACTGTGAATCACATGGATTGTTACAAGTATAGCCACAGAAGAAAAGTTACGAGGAGAGCATTCGATACGGATCGTGACGTATACATCACATCCAGATCTAATTTTGAGGTTAGTTAACTTCTATGGTAATACAGTACCAACCTTTGTCAAAATACGCGTATCGGTCCCCGGAATCAATCTGGATCCGGAGAACAATTATTGGCATGAATGCAGTATAGCTCCAATTCCCAAATTAAATAAAAAAAATGGAGATCGATAGATATAAGGGTAATTGTTTCCTTTAGGAGACAACTGCTAAAACACGTTGATTGCTAATATCTCTTCACTGAAACAAAAACTCGAAATTACGATTCCGGATTAATGTTATCGGGGTCAAAACGCGTCTTTTGATACCTTTCCCGATAATTTCGGAAGTGTTTTAGCAGTTGTCTCCTAAAGAAAACAATTACCAACTGTTTTAATTATTTTCGAAAATATTTGCGAAAAATCGGAAAGTTACCCTAGGCCGATCTTAAATCTGGGGCATGATCCCCTGCGGGTGAATACGGGCGTACCTACTTAATTCTACCTGACGGAATATATTGATTAGAGGCTGAAGCTATGACCATCCGAAACGCTTTTTCCCCCCTTCTCGTACGTCAGCGAATGTGCTCTCAGTGAAGTCAAGAAAATCAACCCAATTAGTGAAAATGCGATTTTCAGAAGTGACAAATTCATTGGGTCCATCGATTGAGAGGACTATCGGTAAATGATTCGATGCAAGGGTTGTTGTAGCGACTATTTAGAGTGCCTAGGATGTCACCCATCGTCCAACACTGTCATCAGGCTCTTCTAACGGAAGTCCAAGAAACCTCGCGGCTTCAACAGTAGTGGACCAGAATGAAATTGGTGTAAGAAGAGTAGGCTCACTTGAGCAGATGAACAGATGGTTAGTATCGTGGGGAGACATGGCATGTCTGGGTTCAGTCTGGATAGGTAAGAGTTAAGTCTGTTACAGTATCCAGAACGAGGTTGAGCCAGCGTGACTTGTCTCCCTGGGCCGTTCGCGTTCCTCGTCGGCAACAGGTGGAGGTTCTGCCTGTAGGACTGCATTCACTGGACGAGACCTGACAAGCCTGCAACCTCCTCCAATGTGTGTCTGTTAACCCCGGCGACCATATTTGCGTCGCGTAGCTCAGAACCGGCTGGCCGATTGCCTTGTACGTTGCAAGTAACGTTTCTTTGTCTTTCCCCCAAGTACTGCCAGCTAGTGACTTGAGGATTTTGTGACGGCTTTGTACTTTGGTGGCAATCGCGGCTACATGAGCACCGTATTTGAACATGTTATCAAACGTGACCCCTAAGATTTTGACGTAGACGTCTAATTCCATGTTCGCCTGCGCTGTTCACGTCGTAAATAAGGTGGCCGAGGATTTGGTCGGTGACAATGTCAGGTCCCGTGCAGCGAAGAAACTGGAAAGGGTTGGAAGGTAGAAATTAATTCCAGAGCAGAGCTCATCAGCGGAGGGTCCAGACGCCAGGATCGTGCAGTCAACAGACACCACCCTGTGGCACCCCCTGCTTAATTATACGTGGTTTTGATCTTTCACCTCTAAATTCAACCGATGACTGCCGACCACTCAGATAGTGGGTGGTCCAACGCTTTTGAATCCTCCAGGTCGTTAATGAGTTACGCATAATTGACAGTGTCGCAAGCTTTCGACAGATTAAGCGCAACTAGCACGGTCCTGTCATTTGGACGAGATTGGTTGAGACCGACACCTATCTGTGTGATGATGGCGTTTAGCGCGGTGGTAGTGCTATGCATTTTGCGGAATCCATGCTGATGTTCGGCAAGTCGCAGGTTAACGGTATAATAAGGGAGCAAGGCCGTCTACAGGGTCTTCACTACTGGCGAGAGGAGTGATATCGGTCGATACGACTCCTCTTCGTTGGCCGGCTTGCCGGGGTTTAGTAGAGGCACCACCTTTGCTTGTTTCCTAATTTCTGGAATGACAAAGGTGGACAGATTGAAGACGGTTGTTATGTACCTTACTCCCTCTTCACCGAGATGTTTTAGCATCAGCATGGATATACCGTCTGGGCCAATAGATTTGGAGTTTTTGGACCCCCGTATGGCCTCCCGATCCTCTGTGGTGGTGATGGCAACGGAAGCTCGGCTGTTTTTGCGTTTGTGCGCTTCCCTGAAGGCACGCCTGATTTCCTTGTCAACCGGAGGATGCAGTACAAATTGCCGGCAGAAAGCGCTCGCGCATCTCTTTGGTTACGACTGTACCTTATCACCAAGGTGATGGATATTTTGTCGTTAGGTTTGGTCGGATTTGACAAGGATTTTACAGTGGACCATAATTTGCCAACACCAGCAGAGAGGTTACATGACCTTAAGTGCTCCTCCCATTTGTCGCGTTTGTGTTGATCAACCGTCTAGCCGTCTGATTTCCGCATTGAGATCTTGAATTTGAGGATCCGTAGGGTTCAAGTGTCGCACGTGGTCACGTTCATTAGCCAGCCGCTGCCTTTGCGGGGAAATACGGACGTATCTCTTTAATTCTACCTGACGGAATATATTGATTGGAGGCTGAAGCTATGACCATGTGAAACGCTTTTCCCCCTTCTCGTACATCAGACGGGGTAGGAAGAGCGGCGGAAGTGCTCTCAGTAAAATTAAGAAAACCAATCCAATCAGCTTTACTGAAGTTAGTGAAGGTGCGCCTCTCAGAGGTAACGAAGTCACTGGGGCGATCGATTGAGAGGACTATCGGTCCGATGCAAGAGTGAGCATTGGTCGCCATTCAACGCAGTTTAGAAGACCTGCGCTGACAATTGTGAGGTCTGGCGAACTGGAACAAATTACCGCAACTCTCGTGGGGGCGTCCCCGTTCACAGTGCAAAACGTCGAATCGTTGTTGTTGTTGTTAACAGTTCTTCGCCCTGCCCCAGATTGGACAGGGTTACACTGAAATAACAGCCCTTGGCCGGGTGAAAAACCCCGGGTCATTGGTTGTGGGAATGAACGTCGAATCGTATATTTGTTCAGCCAGTGCCTGTCCCCTACCCACGAGTATCGCTCTGAGTAACGCACTTATGTCAGGGTGGTAATCTCTCGACAGGTGGCAGGAGGTATATACAGTATCGGACAAAACATATGCAACTAAAATGTGGGCAATGAAATACTGTCGATTGCTCAGCCGTTATTTGTTTGAAACCTGTTAATTTCACTTTATTTGTAATAAAAGACGTTGATTTATGTAAATAAAACAAATTTATTCAAATTCAACAGATCATATCTTAAATTTAAAAATCAAAGGTGTCGAACACCTGTATCTAATAGGACAAAACAAATGCAACTAAAGGAAATCAGTAAACTTTTTTAATTAAACTTAGTATTTCGTGGCAAAACCATTGCTCTGAATAACAGCTCTGCATCGTCTCGGCATTGAAGCTATCAAATTGTCAACTATCGTTTGTGGTATATTTCTCCATGCCTCCAGGACGCTTTGGAAAAATTGGTCAGTATTTGCCACATTAGTCCGATCAATTCTCTTTTTTACTATTTCCCATAGATTTTCTATGGGGTTAAGATCTGGGGATTGTGGGGGCCATTCCATTACGTCGACTTTATTCCTCTGGAACCATGATTTCAGGATCTTCGCCGTATGCTTCGGGTCATTATCCTGTTGGAAGACCCACTTCAAGGGCATTTCCCACTCAGCATGTGGCAGCATTACCGATTCCATAATGTCCCTGTAAACGTACTGGTCCATTATGCCCATAATACGATGGAGCGGCCCCAAACCAGCAGCGGAAAAGCATTCCCAGACCATAATGTAAGCACTATGCTATGTATCGCTCTGAGTAACGCCCTTATGTCAGGGTGGTAATCTCTCGACAGGTGGCAGGAGGTATATACAGTATCGGACAAAACATTTGCAACTAAAATGTGGGCAATGAAATACTGTCGATTGCTCAGCCGTTATTTGTTTGAAACCTGTTAATTTCACTTTATTTGTAATAAAAGATGTTGATTTATGTAAATAAAACAAATTTATTCAAATTCAACCGTTCATATCTTAAATTTAAAAATCAAAGGTGTCGAACACCTGTATCTAATAGGACAAAACAATTGCAACTAAAGGAAATCAGTAAACTTTTTTAATTAAACTTAGTATTTCGTGGCAAAACCATTGCTCTGAATAACAGCTCTGCATCGTCTCGGCATTGAAGCTATCAAATTGTCAACTATCGTTTGTGGTATATTTCTCCGTGCCTCCAGGACGCTTTGGAAAAATTGGTCAGTATTTGCCACATTAGTCCGATCAATTCTCTTTTTTACTATTTCCCATAGATTTTCTATGGGGTTAAGATCTGGGGATTGTGGGGGCCATTCCATTACGTCGACTTTATTCCTCTGGAACCATGATTTCAGGACCTTCGCCGTATGCTTCGGGTCATTATCCTGTTGGAAGACCCACTTCAAGGGCATTTCCCACTCAGCATGTGGCAGCATTACCGATTCCATAATGTCCCTGTAAACGTACTGGTCCATTATGCCCATAATACGATGGAGCGGCCCCAAACCAGCAGCGGAAAAGCATCCCCAGACCATAATGTAAGCACTATGCTTAACAGTCTTCACACAGTATGATTTTTGAAGACGCTTGTTACGTGGGCGTCGAACGTAGGATACGCCATCACTTCCGATCAAATTAAATTTGGATTCGTCGCTGAAAAGAACAGCTTTCCACTTACTTAATGGCCAATCTATATGATCTCTTGCGAACTGCAATCGTTTTTGTTGGTTACGCTTACTAATAAGCGGCTTCTTTGCTGGTCGGTACGTCCGTAAATCAGCATCCGCTAGGCGACGACTGACAGTTTTTGAGCTGATTGGTAACCCTTTCCTTTACCAATTGGGGAGCACTTTTAAATGGACATTTTTTTACCTCTCTTGCTATCAGTTTGTCAGTTTTTTCACCCGTTTTTTTTTGGTCGGCCTCCACGATGCACTACTGCGATAGTTTTGTTTTTTATAAAGTTCGCAATAATTCGAGAAATTGATGACTTATGAATATTATATTTTATAGATATATCTTTCTGGGTCATTCCTTTCTTATATTCATCTACAACACGCGCGCGTAACACTTCACCGAAATTATTTCGAGCCATTACTTCATTTAACTAAACTTTACAAAAAAATGGTGTTATCGCCACAAATTCTGCACAAAACTGATGTTCACCAGTTGACGCGAAATAAATAAACTCAGAACAGTTAGAAAACAAAACCAAGCTCAAGCATTTTTACCGTTATATAGCTAAGCTCACAAGGTTGCAATTGTTTTGTCGCTCATAGTTGCCAGATAATTTAATTTTTTTTGTAAATACAACTACAAAAAGGAAAGGATCTTGAAAAAACTTTTCGAAAATATTACTCAAATGCTCTAGTATCCAAAGCGTGGAATTGAATTGCAACTGAGTGAAGAATGACATTATGACAAAAAATAAATTGAAGGCTGCATTGCAGTTGTAAATGTTTTGTCCGATACTATAGATGTTAATGATTTCAAAGTCGACGTCGCCTGTCCGGACAACTATTCCTTGACGTTCCAGGAGGTTGTCCCTCGGGTCGACGTCAGGCTCAAATAGACGATATCGCACAGATTGGTGGGTAATGAAGGCGAGTCCGCCCCCAAGTCCGACCGTTGCAGTTTAGCTGTAGGACACGAAAGTGCGAAGGGGGAGAAATATTTACGCTGGGAGTCAAGGACTGGTGCGTATGCCTTGGTGGAAGCAGGCTGGGTCGCGCACTACGTCGCACTCTAGAAGACGAGGGATCCGTAGCACCGGAAGGTGGCGAATCGGTCGACGTTGTAGGTTGCATAGCTCGACAACATGGCGCAACGTACGTATCAGTCCATAAGTTCCTGTTACCAAGTTGAGAACATATAAGCAGGTGACATAGGCCACGGCAGGAGTTGCATTTGACAGATGTTGCAGGTGTATATAGTCTCAATCGACAAACAGAGCACATGGTGTAAGGGACCAGGAGCTGATGGCTTTGACTTACATTCCCACAACAGCCGGTTCTATCGCACCGGAATGACCAGGGTTTTTTTACCCGGCCAAGGGCTGTTATTTCAGTGTAACCCTGCCCAATCTGTCCCGTCCCACCCTTAAATTGTCATCCTCGGAGCAAACCCTGGCAGCTGGGTTGCTCCATTGGGCAGGGCGAAGCACTGTTAACAACAACAACAACATTGTCTCCTGCTACGGGCTGGGGTCGAACCCAACCCTGGACCAAGAGATTGGATCTGCTGCGTTTGCTGGAAGAAAATTTATATTAAACGGTCGCATTCGGTACAATGCGCCAAGTGTAAGAGATGGTTACATAAATCTGGATGTTCAGGGCTTAACCCTGCCATCCACAGACCCCGTACTTTCTTTAGTACTTTTGAGGCACCTTGCTGTACACGTCCAAGGGCGTCCCGCGGTAGTCGCCGCTCTGGCACTCCCTTACCGCTTCTACCTACTTCCAATAGTAATAGTCACAATAGTGGCTCAGTCTATACGACTGGCAGCACCGCTGCCATCCCTGCCTCACCCACTCCCGACTGTCGCTCACGCACACCAGCGTCTCCATCTCACACGGCCGCCCAACACTCCTATCCCCTCCGAAATAGGTCAGATATGAGCATCGCCGAGCGTCAGTCCCCTCTGTCTCTGCCCCTAATGCCCCCCCTGCTTCCAGCCTTCACGTGGGTCAGGAACACCACCTCCTAGTACCTTTCACTACGTGCACCGTTTGTCGGCAAAGATTATATACGCCTGCGACATCGGTCAAGTGCAAAAATTGCCTTGGCCTGTGTCACACCCTTATGTGCTCTGGGCTCGCAAACGGTAACCTTTGGACGGATTCGTTCATAGCCCCCTGTTGCAGTACACAGCAAACGCATCCGTCCCTCACGCCTAGTATGTCCCCCGTCTCCCCCCCTACACACTTCAAAATTCTGCAGCTGAACTGTAACGGATTAGCTGGAAAGATCGCGGAGATAACTGACTTTATGAAGACGCACAACATCAAAATCGCCGCGATACAAGAGACAAAACTGAACACGAGATCGGACTTACGAACTTGTGATGGGTATAATGTACATGTGTCGTAAAGACCGTCCCAGCGGTCTTGGGGGTGGCCTTGTGGTCATTACACATCACTCTGTACAATATAATATATTTTCCCCTGACGTCGACCCCAGGGACTCTACCTTAGAATGCCAAGGCATAGCAGTCCGGTCAGGAGACGCCGATCTGCAAATCATAGGAGAGAGAAAGGCATTCTAAGGTAGAGTCCCTGGGGTCGACGTCGTTTAAAACTCATTAATCTGCACACACTTTCTAGTCGGAGGGAAATGCTTGGAATTATTTTTATGATTAAATTGCTAAATGGTTCACTATCCAGCCCATTTCTTCTAAGTGAAGTGAACTTCAATGTACCGTCTCGTCCTTCAAGGCATTTTAAACCTCTAGTCTTAAAACAGTGCCGAACCAATTTTCAGTTAAATGAGCCTTTTCGCTGTTTGTGTCAAGATTATAACTCTCTTTCTGGTAGATTTGATATTTCAGACTCGCTTTTCAGCATAAAAAAATCAATTCTTTCTATCCTAAATTCATAGCTACTAATTGTTTCTTATTCTTTGACTTCTATATTAACTTCTACCAATAATTTTATTCTGTTAACTTGTTATTTCTTAGGATAGATTCCTCCTAGATATCTACTTTACTTAGCTGATGAGGTTTTCTCTGTAGCTGAGCAGTTTTAGATCTCGACGATTAACAAACCAAAGCCTTTCAACGACTCGGCACGAACGAATAATCCGCGCGTTATGCGGATGCGCCCCTCGCGCCGGTCGGGCGGGATATGGTGGGTAATCCGTTGGGAATTATTATTATTAATTATTATAAACATCTATATTCCTCCTGTCACGTGTTGTCCTAGAGATTATCATCCCGACATTAGTGCGTTGCTAAGGGGCGATAACCGTCTAATCCTAGGCGACTTCAACGCGCATCACGATCTCTGGCACTCCAACTTGCCAGCGGACAGCAGAGGACACGCAATTGCAGACCAAATAGATAACTCAGCATTCTGTACAGTCAATGGAGATGCCCCCACCAGGGTGGCAGGTAACTGTCACAGTTCGCCAGACATCTCCATAACGAGCGCGGGCCTTATCAACTTTGTCATCTGGCGACCGAAAGCTTACATTAGCTTCAGACCACCTACCCATTTTACTCTCTGTTGAACGACCGACCGACTTCATAACGGTTGATAAAATAACATCAACTTCACCAAAAGCGGACTGGGACCGCTTTACTGAATATACAGAGCGCTCCTTCGCTGCCTTACCCACTCCTACGGACGTACGCAAAGGCGAAAGAGAGTTTCGCAATATCATTGATTCAGCCTCATGCCGCTTTATTCCTGCTGGTAGAATACCAGAAATTCGTCCGAATTTCCCGGCAGAAGCTGCGGCCATGGCAAGAGAACGTGACCAAGTGAGACTCATCAATCCCGCAGATCCCAGAATAAAAGATCTCAATGCGGAAATTCGTAGGATCGTCAACGAACACAAGCTGACCAAGTGGAAACAACACCTCGAGACATGCAACCTCTCCGGCGGAGTCGGCAAATTATGGTCGACTGTCAAGGCCCTATCCAATCCGACCAAACACAAAGACAAGGTCGCCATTGCTTTCGGCGACAGCGTCAAATCGGACGCCAGGAAATGCGCGAGCTCCTTTTGCCGGCTGTTTATAATGCATCCACTTGCGGATAGGACTAAGAGAAGAGCCTTCCGACGTGCGCGCAAACACAAACACTCTACTGCGCCCATTGCCGTCTCAGTCGCAGAGGTTAAGGAAGCCATAATGAAGGCCAAACCATCAAAATCCATCGGACCCGACGGAATCATCATGAAGATGATCAAACACCTTGGCCACGAAGGACAGTTATTTAGCGGCTCTCTTTAATCTCTCTCTAACTACCTTCGTTATACCTGACATATGGAAACAAGCGATTGTAGTTCCCCTATTAAAACCAGGGAAGCCGGCGAACCTAGGAGAGTCTTATCGTCCGATATCGCTCCTTTCGCCGGTAGTGAAATTACTAGAGTCCATTCTGCTTCCTTACTTCGTTACAAATCTAAAATTGGCCGATCATCAACATGGTTTCCGCAAAAATCATAGCACGACATCCGCTTTGAAAGCCATTACAACGCAGATTAACAACGGTTTGAATCAACATCCACCAAACCACAGAACGGTTCTCGTGGCACTTGACTTGTCAAATGCATTTGACACGGTCAATCACGCCACACTCCTCAGAGATCTGAATGAGACACCGCTCCCTGCCGGCCTTAAGAGGTGGACGGCTAATTACCTCAATGGTCCACAGGCAACAGTTTAATTCAGGAACAAGAAATCTAGACCACGAAGAATAAAACAAGGGGTGCCGCAAGGTGGTGTTCTCTCTCCCCTTTTGTTTAATTTCTATATTTCGAGACTTCCACCCGCCCCCCACCAGAGGGAGTCTCCATTGTTTCCTACGCTGACGACTGCACGATAATGGCCTCGGGCAAGGGTCCCTCCATTGATGAACTCTGTATTAGAATCAACAGTTACCTCCGTGACCTTTCCAGCTTCTTCACCGAGCGTAATCTGACCCTGTCTCCGACTAAATCTACGGCGACCCTGTTTACTACATGGACTGCTCAGATGGGGCAAGAGTTAAATGTCCACGTAGACGGAGTACCTCTACCTACTGTCAACCACCCAAAAATCTTGGGTGTGACATTTGACAACGGCCTCACCTTCGCTG
This sequence comes from Merzomyia westermanni, assembly GCA_949987695.1. Lineage (NCBI taxonomy): Eukaryota > Metazoa > Arthropoda > Insecta > Diptera > Tephritidae > Merzomyia > Merzomyia westermanni. The sequence continues at coordinate 111,417,559 of OX465290.1, read as the reverse complement.
GTCATGCCACCGCAATAGCCTCAAAGGTACAGAGCCGCAATAAGATCCTCAAGTCACTGGCCGGCAGTACTTGGGGAAAAGACAAAGAAACATTGCTTGCTACATATAAGGCTATTGGCCGGCCGGTTATTGACTATGCTGCGCCTATATGGTCGCCCAATCAAAATTGCTCAATGCTCAAGAGCACGCGGAACTCTTGAGTAGACAATTCCTTCTGAACTGTCATAAACCTAGTCATTCAAACCGACATCTTTTGGATGTAGCACCGCCCCCAGAGACATAAGGAGACATCTTCGTAAGCATTACGATGAGATCCGGCATCATATCTCTTTGCCGTTTGATCTGCGGAACCATAGACGGGCTCTAAATGACCTCCACACCGAGTCGGTAGACAGATCTCTCAGATCTCGGCCTGTGAATCCTATTATTAATACTCAACCACCTGAATTGGCTGAAGAGGAGCTTGTACTTCCGAGGGAGACTAGAGTCATACTGGCACAACTTCGCTCTGGATATTGTAATAGGTTAAACTCTTACTTATCCAGACTGAACCCCAACATACCAAATACATGCCCTGCATGTGGTATGACTCCTCATGATACCATGCATCTCTTCTCCTGTTCAGTTGAACCCACTCTTCTAACACCTACATCACTCTGGTCCAACCCTGTGGAAACTGCGAGTTTCCTCGGATTTCCGTTAGAAGAGCCTGATGACAATTTAGAGTGATCGAGCCCATTGGGCAGGGCGAAGCACTGTTAACAACACCAACAACTTACAGTTGTGCTAGTGCTGGAAGAAGAAGGGGAAGTTGAAAGTGGGAGGGGGGTCGGCTGTCGCTCGGCATTGCACACATCTGAAACAGAGGTGCTACGTAAAAAGTAGCTGTGAGCGCCTGTGTGAGGTGTTGGCGCCTGTGGGCGTGAGCGGCAGCCGGAGTTACACACTACTTGCTGGGCGTTATTAGTGCTGTTGGTCGTGGAGACTGTTTACCGCGACTCTCGTCGGGGCATCCCCGTATGTATGTATGTATGTATTTATTTGAATTTTTTCTAGCACAACAATTTAGAAAAATTATTTTATAGTGCTAGTCGGTACATCGTAAATTTACAAGATGACTTAAATAACGTAATAAAGTAATAAATTAATAAATAAATTGATAAATTAAATTAAATGATAGTTATTAATTATTATTATTATTAATGTTAGTGATAAATAACGAGAGTGAACAAAATAACTTAACGTGGACTATGATAGTAATAATAACAAAACAGAAATAGAAATGGAAATAGAAATGGAAATAGAAATGGAAATAGAAATAGAAATAGCCCTGCTAGACAGTATTATGACACTCAGTCAGCTCTGCAATGCTGCCCCCGAAAACGTGATAGAAAATCTTGAAGTAAATATAAAACAGCTGATATTTACTTCAGGATCCTCCATCACGCCCTCTAAGGCAACACCACTAAGCCAACCGAACGTCATAATACTGTCTAGCAGGGAGTTTTTATAGGCAGAAGAATGTAAAGAGTAGGAAAACAGAAACATAGGAAAGGAAGCGCCCATTGTCATCACCACCACAGAGGTTCGGGAGGCCATACGGAGGTCCAAAAATTCTAAATCCATTGGGCCAGACGGTATATCCATGCTGATGCTAAAACATCTCGGCGATGAGGGAGTAAGGTACCTAACAACCGTCTTCAATACGTGGGGGAGTCATATCGACCGATATCACTCCTCTCGCCAGTAGTGAAGACCTTGGAGGCGGTCTTGCTCCCTTATTATACCGCTAACCTGCGATTAGCCGAACATCAGCATGGTTTCCGCAAAATGCATAGCACTACCACCGCGCTAAACGCCATCACCACACAGATAGGTGACGGTCTCAACCAATCTCGCCCAAATGACAGGACCGTGCTAGTTGCGCTTGATCTGTCGAAAGCTTTCGACACTGTTAATCACGCACAACTCATTAACGACCTGGAAGATTCAAACCTTCCCCCCTGTCTAAAGCGTTGGACCGCCAACTATCTGAGTGGCCGGCAGTCATCGGTTGAATTCAGAGGCGAAAGATCAAAACCACGTATAATTAAGCAGGGGGTGCCACAGGGTGGTGTCCTATCCCCGCTTCTGTTTAATTACTACATATCGAGGCTCCCTTCCCCACCAGAAGGCGTCTCGATCGTCTCCTACGCCTATGACTGCACGATCCTGGCGACTGGACCCTCGGTTGATGAGCTCTGCTCGAGACTAAATTCATACCTTCCAACCCTTTCCAGTTTCTTCGCTGCACGGAACCTGACATTGTCACCGACCAAATCCTCGGCCACCCTATTTACGACGTGGACAGCGCAGGCGAACATGGAATTAAACGTCTACGTCGACGGCATCAAGCTTCCGACTGTCACACACCCCAAAATCTTAGGGGTCACGTTTGTAACATGTTCAAATACGGTGCTCATGTAGCCGCGATTGCCACCAAAGTACAAAGCCGTAACAAAATCCTCAAGTCACTAGCTGGCAGTACTTGGGGGAAAGACAAAGAAACGTTACTGGCAACGTACAAGGCAATCGGCCAGCCGGTTCTGAGCTACGCGACGCCAATATGGTCGCCGGGGTTAGCAGACACACATTGGAGGAGGTTGCAGGCCTGCCAAAACACCGCACTCAGAACCGCCACGGGGTGCCTCCTTATGTCTCCTGAGCATCACCTTCATAATGAGGCAAAAATGCTCAATGTTAAAGAGCATTGCGAGATGTTGTCCAGACAATTCCTGTTCAACTGCCATAATCAGCAGCATCCGAACAGGAACCTGCTCAACGAAAATCCGCCTCCCAGGAGAATAAGGAGTCACCTCCGTAAGCACTATGATAAGATCCGGCATCACATCTCCTCGCCGTTTGATCCAGAGGTGCACCGGCGGGCCCTCAACCTCATCCACACGGAGTCGGTAAACTCCTTTGTCAGGTCTCGTCCAGTGAATGTGGTCCTACAGGCACAAGCTCCACCTGTTGCCGCCGAGGAACGCGAACTGCCCAGGGAGACAAGAGTCACGCTGGCTCAACTTCGTTCTGGATATTGTAACAGACTAAACTCTTACTTATCCAGACTGAACCCCGACATGCCAAATGTCTGCCCGGCATGCGGCGTGTCTCCCCACGATACTAACCATCTGTTCCTCTGCTCAACCGAGCCCACTCTTCTAACTCCAATCTCACTCTGGTCCACCCCTGTTGAAGCCGCGAGGTTTCTTGGACTTCCGTTAGAAGAGCCTGATGACAATGTTGGTTGGGGGTGACACCCTGGACAGGTTAAGTAGTCGCTACAACAACAACAACATGATATTTTCGTAGTTTATAAGTAGCGGTTCAAGAAACTCAATGAAGCTCAAAAAGTTAACTTGCCGATTAGGTCTATATACACATCCTATAAAGAGCTTATTGTTGTTTTCGGAAAATATATTAACGAATACATATTCAACACTATCACCTGGACTGGATCGACAAGTTAGTTTACAAGACAAAGTACTCCTAACATAAATTGCAACACCACCGCCATGACCACTTCTGTCCGCCCTAAAAAGTTGATATCCGCTTAATTTTACCAGGTCATTATTATGGCGTGAAGAAAACCAGGTTTCGGAAATGCAAATGACATCGATATCGGAACCTTCGCATATAAATCTCAATTCGTCAAGCTTATTGTAGAGACTTTGCGCGTTGAGATGAATAATGTTCAGTCGTTTAGCTCGTTTACTGACAATGCGCAGCATAGTACGTAGGCCTTCTTTGGAACTAGACAGACTATGATCTGAGACAATCATTAAAAAGGGAAAGAGATGAAGAAGTGCAAAACGTCGAATAGTCTATTTGTTCATCCAGTTCCTGTCCCCTACCATCAACCAGGTAACTGCCACAGTTCGCCAGACATCTCCATAACGATCGCGGGCCTAATTAACTTTGTCATCTGGCGACCGATGCTTACATTAGCTTCAGACCACCTACCCATCTTACGACTGATAAATTAACATACATCAACTTCAACCAAGGTGGACTGGGATCGATTTACTGACTATACAGAGCGCTCCTTCGCTGCCTTACCCACTCCTACGGACGTACGCAAAGGCGAAAGAGAGTTTCGCAAGATCATTGATTCAGCCTCATGCCGCTTTATTCCTGCTGGTAGAATACCAGAAATTCGTCCGAATTTTTCGGCAGAAGCTGCGGCGATGGCAAGAGAACGTGACCAAGTGAGACTCATCAATCCCGCAGATCCCAGAATAAAAGATCTCAATGCGGAAATGCGTAGGATCGTCAACGAACACAAGCTGACCAAGTGGAAACAACACCTCGAGACATGCAACCTCTCCGGCGGAGTCGACAAATTATGGTCGACTGTCAACGCCCTATCCAATCCGACCAAACACAAAGACAAGGTCGCCATTGCTTTCGGCGACAGCGTCAAATCGGACGCCAGGAAATGCCCGAGCTCCTTGTGCCGGCTGTTTATAATGCATCCACCTGCGGATAGGACTAAGAGAAGAGCCTTCTGACGTGCGCGCAAACACAAACACTCTACTGCGCCCATTGCCGTCTCAGTCGCAGAGGTTAAGGAAGCCATAATGAAGGCCAAACCCTCAAAATCCATCGGACCCGACGGAATCGCCATGAAGATGATCAAACCTTGGCCACGAAGGACAGAGTTATTTAGCGGCTCTCTTTAATCTCTCTCTAACTACCTTCGTTATACCTGAGATATGGAAACAAGCGATTGTAGCTCCCCTATTAAAACCAGGGAAGCCGGCGAACCTAGGAGAGTCTTATCGTCCGATATCCCTCCTTTCGCCGGTAGTGAAATTACTAGAGTCCATTCTGCTTCCTTACTTCGTTACAAATCTAAAATTGGCCGATCATCAACATGGTTTCCGCAAAAATCATAGCACGACATCCGCTTTGAACGCCATTACAACGCAGATTAACAACGGCACTTGACTTGTCAAATGCATTCGACACGGTCAATCACGCCAAACTCCTGCGAGATCTGGAAGAGACACCGCTCCCTGCCGGCCTTAAAAGGTGGACCGCTAATTACCTCAATGGTCGACAGGTAACAGTCAAATTCCGGAACAAGAAATCTAGACCACGAAGAATAAAACAAGGGGTGCCGCAAGGTGGTGTTCTCTCTCCCCTTTTGTTTAACTTCTATATTTCGAGACTTCCCCCCTCCACCAGAGGGAGTCTCCATTGTTTCCTACGCTGACGACTGCACGATAATGTCCTCGGGCAAGGGTCTCTCCATTGACGAACTCTTTTTAGAATCAACAGTTACCTCCATGACCTTTCCAGCTTCTTCACCGAGCGAAATCTGACCCTATCTCCGACTAAATCGACGGCGACCCTGTTTACTACATGGAATGCGCAGATGAGGCAAGAGTTAAATGTCCACGTAGACGGAGTACCTCTACCTACTGTTAACCACCCAAAAATCTTGGGTGTGACATTTGACAACGGCCTCACCTTCGCTGGTCATGCCACCGCAATAGCCTCAAAGGTACAGAGCCGCAATAAGATCCTCAAGTCATTGGCCGGCAGTACTTGGAAAAGACAAAGAAACATTGCTTGCTACATATAAGGCTATTGACCGGCCGGTTATTGACTATGCTGCACCCATATGGTCGCCCAATCTTTCTGACACCAACTGGAGGAAATTGCAAGTCTGCCAAAATACCGCCATCAGAACTGCTACGGGATGTCCGCTTATGTCATCTGAGTCTCACCTCCATCAAGAGGCAAAATTCCTCAATGTGCTCCAGGAGCATTCCAACAAATCATGGACACCATATTGTCAGGTGTAGATGATACAGTCGCCTATATAGATGACATCATCATAAGCGGCGCAACCTTTGAAAAACATGTCGAAAACCTTCGTAAAGTAGCTCAGCAGCTACAAAAGTATAAATTTCGAGTCCAGTTCGACAAAAGCAAAATTTTTGCGGCACAAGTAAAATATCTGGGAAACGTTATAAGCAAGACAAGTATTCAACCAGATCCTACCAAAATAAGCCAAATTTTAGCACTACCAGAGCCCAAAAATATATCAGAGGTCAGAGCGTTTCTTGGCAGTGTAAATTACTATGGCAAGTTCATCGCAGAAATGTCCAAGATCAGAGCACCATTGGACAAATTGCTTCATAAAAATGAGAAGTTTATTTGGAACTCAGATTGTCAAAAAGCTTTCCAGCAATTCAAATCAATTTTAAATTCAGATTTAATGCTTACGCATTATAACCCCAAATTACCATTGAAAGTGGCAGCAGATGCCTCCAATAAAGGGATCGGAGCATTTATTTGCCATGTTTTCCCGGACGGATCAGAAAAGGTCATACAACATGCTTCAAAAGCGTTAACGGATGCCGAGCAAAAATACTCGCAAATCGAAAAAGAAGCGTTAGCTTTTTCGGGCGTAAGTTCACACTGTGCACGGATCATAAGCCGCTAGTCGCAATATTTGGTAAAAATAAGGGCATACCAACGTATGCAGCAAATAGGCTTCAGCGATGGGCACTAATATTGATGATGTATGATTTTAACATCCAGTACGTAAAGACGACGGACTTTGGATGTGTAGACATGCTTTCACGCCTTATCATCAAAACCACACAAAACCAGACGAAGACATGGTGATTGCTTGCACTCAAATGGAAGAAGAAATGAATACGATCATTGAAGATCAATCAGCCTTATTATGGTTGGCGTCGTCGCCGTCGATGTCGTTTTTCAGACATCGTCACTTCTTGTCGTTCGTCACATCACGTCGCCACAGAATTAGTATTCAATAAGCATGTTGCGACGACGTCGACAGTTTATCGATAAATCTAGAGAAACAACCAATTGACATTTGTGCATAAACTTTTTTTTTTCGTATCTAATTTATTTGTGAAAATGTTTTTTTGTTTGGATTCAAATTCAAGTTCTAGCGATGAAGAGTCAAAAAATCAGTTAAAAATACGTAGGAAAGTTATAAGACAGAAAGCCAACTATTTCCGGTTGAACAAAACCGCATTTAAATACGTACTGGAGAAAATCGAGCCCCATATGCAAGATGGAATCCGATCAACATCTGTTTCCAAACTGATAAAATTGGCTACAACTCTAAGATTTTTGGGACAAGGTTTATATCAGCTGAGTGTCGGCAACGACTTCAACCTTGGAGGGTTTTTTTCTAACTCCGCCACAAGAGTTTCGAATTGGTCCACAGTTGTAATTTTCATTTTCTATCCTTTGAGTAAAACATAAATAAATTAGAATTGTCAATTTTCAAGGCAAAGAGTAAAAAAACTTACAAATTTTGTTTTCCACTTTTATTTAAGCAATTGTCACTCACAAATTCTTCTAGTCGCTATGAAGAACGGTGTCGACAGAAATGGCGTCGTCTGAGCTCGTCGTCAACGGCGACATTTTTTAGTGAATACCAACTACGTGTCGATAGCTGTCAATAGGTATCGATAACGACTAAGAGAATAGCCATAATTGATCGTCGACAACGTTTGCTGTCGACGACGCCAACCATAATAAGGCTGAATGTGAAAAACTTCCGGTAAGTTTCGAAATGATCAGAAAGGCAACAAAGAAATGTTCAACGGCACAAGCTGTCATACACGCCTTATCAAATGGATGGGAGCAAGAAATAACAGCAGCACTACACCCGTTTCATGCAAGGAAAGACTCGCTCAGCGTTATTCGAGCGTGTTTAATGTTTCATGAACGAATAGTTATTCCTAAGAAGCTGCAACCACGAATCTTACGTCAATTAGAGGACATCCAGGTAGAGAACGAATTAAATTGTTAGCAAGGTGCTACGTGTATTGGCCTGGTATAGACGAAGATACTCGTATAGTAACATATTCACGGAATTGTCAGATTTGTGCATCAGCAGCTAAATTGCCTGTGAAACATACACTAAGGTCATGGCCGTTAGCAACAAAGCCAATGGAACGATTACATATTCAGCCCGATTCTAAATATCCGCTCGGATTTCTTTCCCTGTGGAAATTTTTGTTCGCCAGGAAAATTTCCGCCAATTCTCTTTCGCTAGTGAACAGATAAATTGGCGAAGAGGGATTTCGAATTTTCGAAGTCAGCTGTGTTGCTATTTTATGTCTTGTTTTGGCACAACTTTTTGTAATCAATGAATGAAAAATAATAGTTTTTGATAAAAAAGTTGTTAAATTAAACAAATTAACAATAAAAATGTATTGCCTTTCGAATGGTAGCAGAAGAAGAAACCGAAGATTCTGTAGCACAGGAACCTCAACAGAGATCTATAAGAACGCACATGAGTTGCCGGAATCATTGTAAGCGGAGACAAATTTATTTTTAGTACATTTTATTGATTCAGTATGTTGCAGATTAATTAAAACTATAGGATAAAAATATTTGTTGGACATTTTACCACGCGCACACAACATGCCAAAAAGAGTTGTAGTTTCGCCGATTGAGCTCCTATTGATAAAATTTGTGTTATAAATTATAGAGTGCGTTTTTCCATTCCACAATACATTTTGCTGGTGGTCCTGCCGAATTTAACTCCGCATTTTGCTAAAATCTATTCAACGCTTTCTTTCTTCCTTAATAGAAGGCGCGGGAATTTTCGGCTGCCTTTGCATAAGGCTTACTAAAGTTTATACTTTCAGCTTGTTTATACTTTTTCCTAAAAACACAGAAGCAATACGATATTAATGTATATTTTTTTATTAAGAGTTAAATTTACTTACATTTTGTTCAGCGCTCCCTTAAAATTGCTTGGCGAAATATCTCGCAAAAAACTGTTGTGTATACTCCCTTATCTTTTCATTTGTGATACCTACTTTACTCTCCAAAATACTTTTCGCTTTTTCGAACATCGTTTAGAATAGGCGAAGAGCGAGAAGCGAACAAATACTTGCGGATTTTGTGTTCAGAATAAGGGAATAGGGAGTAGCGGAAAAATACGTGCGCATTTTTCGTTTAGAATCGGGCTGATTGATATAGCCGGACCATGTAATGGTACTAATTACTTCGTTATCGTAGACGCATTTTTCAAATAGAGAATATCACAACGCACACAATCATTAGCAAGCTCAATGAAACGTTTTCACGCTATGGAGATTGTATTACGTTGGTTTCTGATAACGGCACACAATTTACAAGCGGAGCGTTCCATCAATTTGTAACATCACGGGGTATTCAGCATATAAGAACATCGCCTTACCATCCCCAGCCCAATGGACAAGCTGAACGGTTTGTAGATACACTAAAAAGAGCTTTAAAAAAGTTAAAAGAGGAAGGAACAGATCCAGAAAACTTGCAAACATTTTTGCAGACATATCGGTCCACACCAAATCCAAATGTTGTGGAACGCAAATCGCCGGCAGAAGCATTCATTAATCGAAAAATCAAAACCACATTGGATTTAACCAAGCCACAAGCAACAGAAATCGGACAACGAAATCTAAACCTAGAAAGGCAATTCAATATCAAACACGGAGCAAAATCAAGAGAATTTTCGAAAGGAGACCTTGTAAACGTTAAATGGCATCAAGGCAATGATTCGTTTTGGGTTCCGGGCATTATCATAGAACGAATGGGTGGAGTAAATTACAACGTTAGAATCGAAGTAAAAGGTAAGACGAAACTAGTAAGATCGCATGCAAACAAAATGGTCAAGCGTTATGGAAACCATACTACTAGTCGCAATACAAATAATTATTTATGCGATGTTTTTGACCTTACTGAGCTCCCGAGGCTTAATGAAGGAAATCAAACTGCACCACAGCCAACGCCTGTTGAGGTGGCGCCTCTTTTGGGAACCAACTCATCGAATGCAGAAACCAATAATCAACCAACAAGTCGCAGGGCTCGTAAACCACCGACCTGGATGACGGATTATGATACTTCCTAACAAACGGAGGTGTTGAGGAATGCGAAATAGCAAAATAGCCAAATGGCAACCCTGATCAAAAATGTAAAAAAAATCGCCATCTTGAAGCAAGGAGACTAACACGTTGATCGTCATAAGCTGAATTAATAAAACCACAGTCTAAATTGTTTTGTGATTAATATTGTAGATTTATATTAGAATAAATAAACGTGATTGAATTAAACGTATACAGCATCGTGTCGATATTTTGTCTCATAGTAGAGATCGTGACAAAAACTTAGTAGAAATTTTACTGAAAGTTAGAGTAAAGATAAAGAAGAAATATATAGAATAAAAACAATAACAACATAGGACATGATTAAAAAAATAATTATGAACATCCTTGGTGCCCGTCAGCGAGAGTATCCGCAGGTTGCGCGCTTCCAGCATCAATTTCAACCATAGCTTCGAGAGATTCAAAGCTAGGTACTTTTACGGGACTGTTGTTGTTAACAGTGCTTCGCCCTGCCCAATGGGCCCGATCACTCTAAATTGTCATCAGGCTCTTCTAACGGAAGTCCAAGGAAACGCGCAGTTTCCACAGGGTTGGACCAGAGTGATGTAGGTGTTAGAAGAGTGGGTTCAACTGAACAGAAGAGATGTATGGTATCATGAGGGGACATACCACATGCAGGGCATGTGTTTGGTATGTTGGGGTTCAGTCTGGATAAGTAAGAGTTTAACCTATTAAATATCCAGAGCGAAGTTGTGCTAGTATGACTCTAGTCTCCCTCGGAAGTACACGCTCCTCTTCAGCCAATTCAGGTGGTTGAGTATTAATAACGGGATTCACAGGCCGAGATCTGAGAGATCTGTCTACCGACTCGGTGTGGAGGTCATTTAGAGCCCGCTTCATGGTAATGCTTACGAATATGTCTCCTTATGTATCTGGGGGGCGGTGCTGCATCCAAAAGATGTCGATTTGGATGACTAGGTTTATGACAGTTCAGAAGGAACTGTCTACTCAAGAGTTCCGCGTGCTCTTGAACATTGAGCAATTTTGCCTCTTGATGGAGGTGAGACTCAGATGAGATAAGTAGACATCCCGTAGCAGTTCTGATGGCGGTGTTTTGGCAGACTTGCAATTTCCTCCAGCTGGTGTCAGAAAGATTGGGCGACCATATGGGCGCAGCATAGTCAATAACCGGCCGGCCAATAGCCTCATATGTACCAAGCAATGTTTCTTTGTCTTTTCCCCAAGTACTGCCGGCCAGTGACTTGAGGATCTTATTGCGGCTCTATACCTTTGAAGCTATTGCGGTGGCATGACCAGCGAAGGTGAGGCCGTTGTCAAATGTCACACCCAAGATTTTAGGGTGGTTGACAGTAGGTAGAGGTACTCCGTCTACGTGGACATTCAACTCTTGCCCCATCTGCACATTCCATGTAGTAAACAGAGTCGCCGTCGATTTAGTCGGAGATAGGGTCAGATTTCGCTCGGTGAAGAAGCTGGAAAGGTCATGGCGGTAGCTGTTGATTCTAATACAGAGTTCGTCAATGGAGGGACCCTTGCCCGAGGCCATTATCGTGCAGTCGTCAGCGTAGGAAACAATGGAGACTCCCTCTGGTGGGGGGCGGGTGGAAGTCTCGAAATATAGAAATTAAACAAAAGGGGAGAGAGAACACCACCTTGCGGCACCCCTTGTTTTATTCTTCGTGGTCTAGACTTCTTGTTCCTGAATTTGACTGTTGCCTGTCGACCATTGAGGTAATTAGCGGCCCACCTTTTAAGGCCGGCAGGGAGCGGTGTCTCTTCCAGATCTCGCAGGAGTGTGGCGTGATTGACCGTGTCGAATGCGTTTGATAGATCAAGTGCCACGAGAACCGTCCTATGGTTTGGTGGGTGTTGATTTAAACCGTTATTAATCTGCGTTGTAATGGCGTTCAAAGCGGATGTCGTGCTGTGATTTTTGCGGAAACCATGTTGGTGATCGGCCAATTTCAGATTTGCAATGAAGTAAGGGAGCAAAATGGTCTCTAGTAATTTCACTACCCTCGAAAGGAGGGATATCGGGCATAAGACTCTCCTTGGTTCGCCGGCTTCCCTGGTTTTAGTAGGGGAACTACAATTTTTCATTTTTCATCCTTATTAGTTCGGTAGCACAAGGGTTAACGTACCTGTATTGGCAAGTATAGTATTTTGACATTTCTCTTGTATTTTTTGTTTACTTTTTTATTACATTACATACATTGTAAAGGTCTACAAGTAAGATATGTATCAGCTGTTCGTCCACAGCTGTGTCCACCATGTAAAGAGCTTGTCATTCAGAAGCCATTAAACGCAGAGTCGTTGTAACATAGAATACACCTATGTGAACTTAGCTTTATATTCATTATTATCTCTAAACGACTTATCATATACTGAGATATCGATAGATCCTGGTGATCACTACAGACATATACTTTTTGACTTGAATAAATTGGTTACACATTAAACACGCGGTTTGTCTTATTATTTAATGACGACTTCACATGGTGTCAGAAGACGAAAATCCAGAAAATAAAGAGGAAATAGACAACGAAACAACCGAAATAATGGTAAACCCAGCAAATGATGGCTCAGAAGCTGCCGGAGTGTCGGGCATCAAAGCACCGAAAAACCTAACCTTAACAGCAGACATGCACACAACGTGGAAACAATGGATACAGCAATTCGAATGGTACGCCACTGCGGTCCAGCTAAATAAGAAATCCGAGGAGATTCAAGCAGCCACGTTGATGACATGTTTAGGCGTAGAAGTTATAAATATATATAACAGCTTCAATTTAACCGAGCAGCAGTCTAAGAATATAAAAGTCATCAAAGAAAAGTTCGCAAATCACTTTAACCCTAAATTAAATGTCTCATTTGAACGATTCAGTTTTTTCAAAGCAGTTCAAAATGAAAACGAATCATTTGACGAGTTTTTGACTAGGATGAAAACGCTAGCGAAAACATGCGAGTTTGGTGGATTGCATGACTCGTTGATTAAGGACAAAATCGTGTTTGGCATAAAAGCAAACCTAGTAAGAGAAAAATTACTTACTGAGGAAAGCTTAACTTTGGAAAAAGCGACAGCAATTTGCAGGGCCAGTGAACAGGCAACTAAACAATTAAGAGAAATTGAGAATCCTCAATCTACGCACGTACTAGCACTTAGAAGTCAAAGGAAAGAGAGACTAAAAACGAAAGGAAATATGCATGCAAAAGGTGCGGCACAACACACAAAACTCGTTCTTGCCCAGCATTCAATAAAACCTGCAGTAAGTGTCAGAAAAAAAATCACTTTGCGTCACAGTGTGCATCGAAAAAAGAAATCAACAGAAGGCACGAAGTGACCAACCAGAAAGTAGACACGCTTAGTAACACCGAAAGAGAAGAAACGTTGTACGTTTGCACTCTGACCACCAATAGCGAAGAAGATTGGATCGAGTCAATTAAAGTCGGATCAACTAAGTTCGACATCAAGTTAGATACGAGGGCACAGTGTAACGTTTTACCGGAAAGCATCGTCACAAAAGTAAGGGGGAAAATAGCATCATCAAACACCAAGCAACTAATTAGTTATACGGGAAACAAGATACCAGTTGTTGGACAAACAGACTTGAAGTGCGTAATCAAAAACGTTCAGGTAAGCGTCAATTTTAAGGTAGTTAAAGAACGAGTTTGCCCAGTACTTGGTAGAAAATCTTGCGAAGAGTTGGGACTGGTAGCCAGAATTCAAAGCTTAGTCGTGAATAAAGATGACGACATATTTAAAGGGCTAGGGTGCCTACGAAACTACGAATATGACATTGATTTAATAGACAACCCTAAGTTCGAAATAAAGCCGGCAAGAAGAATACCATACGCAATAAGGGATAATGTGAAAAAAGAGTTGGACAAAATGGTTGCAATGGAGGTTATAAAACCCGCCAAAGAACCAACTCCAGCCGTTAGTCCCATGGTAATAATTAAAAGCAAAAAAGTGAATAAAAATACCAAGAGACGTCACTATCCATTAAAGACAATCGAAGAAATTGCAGCAAGCATTGCTTGACTTACGACGAGGCTTCTGGCAAATAAAAGTGTCTAAAAGAACACAAGGATATTTAACATTTAGCACTCCGTGGGGTAGGTATTCGTGCTTGCGTCTTCCTTTTGGCGTGGTATCAGCGCCCGAAGTATTTCAAGAAATAATGTCCGAACTACTAAAAAATGTAAGTAATGTAGAAGTCGCAATGGACGATATCCTTATCCACGCGGAAAGCTTAGAAAAATTGAGAACTATCACACAGCAAGTCGTTAGCATACTTCGCCAATCTGGCCTGTAACTAAATAAAGAAAAATGTATATTTGACGCTACTCGATTAAAATTCCTGGGACATATCGTATCATACAAGGGGCTAGAAGCAAACCCTGACCGTATCGAAGCAATCAAACTTCTTAAAAACCCAACAAATAAAACCGAACTTCAGCGACTACTTGATATGGTAACTTATTTGAATAAATTCATCACAAATATGTCGAAACTGACAGAGCCCCTAAGGCAACTATTAAAGAAAGACTCTGTGTTTATATGGGAACATGAACAGGTACAAGCATTTGATAAAATAAAAGAGTTGTTGACACAAGCCCCAGTATTAAAATTGTATGACGTCAATGCGCCAGTGCTCATTTCGATGGACGCAAGTTCCAAAAGCCTGGGAGCAGTCCTCATGCAAGATGGCCACCCGGTGGCATACGCTACAAAGGCTTTAACCAAAACTGAACAAAATTATCCTCAAATTGAAAAGGAAGCACTTGCTATAAAATTTGCATGTCAAAAGTTCCATGAATATATTTGCAATAAAGAATTAACTATTGAGTCAGATCATAAGCCATTAGAATCCATATTTAAAAAGAGCATAGAGGCAGCGCCAGCCAGACTGCGCAGAATAATCTTTGACGTGATGCAATACAACCCGAAGGTAATATACAAAAAAGGTAATGAAATCCCGATAGCGGACACTCTTAGCCGTGATTGTAGTCACAATTTAACAGAATCAGTTGAAACACATTGGAAGTAATGATCGTCATGTCAGTGTCCAAGAACGCAATCGAAGAGCTTATTGAAGCAACAGCGGAAGACGAAGAGCTACAGCTGCTAATCAAATTCGTCTGAGAAGGTTTCCCGAATGAAAGTAACAAACTCCCAATAGAAATAAAATATTATCACAACTTCAGGGACGAAATAGCTTATTATAATGGCATGGTATTTAAGGGAGATAAGGTCATAATACCAAAGAAACTAATTTCAAAAATGCTTAAGGCTATACACACCGGTCACTTGGGCATACAAAGTTGCCTCAAAAGAGCAAGACAAGGGCTTTACTGGAAAGGACAATACAGTGACATCCTGGAAATGGTTAAATGTTGTCCAATCTGCGAAAAAACACAAAGGGCGAAAGATAAAGAAGAAGTCCTGTCTAGAGAAATACCTACCCTTCCGTGGCAAATAGTCGCATCGGATATACTGTTTTTCCAAAATGAACCATACATAGTTATAACAGACAGTTACTCGAACTACACGGATGCGAAAAAACTCAAAACCCAAACATCACTAGAAATAATAGACCACCTTAAAAATTGGTTCTACGTACACGGGGTACCCGAAATTTTCGAAACTGACAATGACACATCATATAATAACAAAGAATTTAAAAATTTTGAAAACACCTGGTGCTTCAGTCATCGTACATCCAGTCCTCTGCACTCACAAGGAAATGGATTAGCAGAACGGGCGGTACAATTGGTAAAAAATATTTTAAGAAAATGCAGCCTTGACAACACTGATTACCGGCTAGCACTACTTAACTGGAATAATACCCCTAGGGATTCGACATTGGGTTCTCCCAACCAAAGGTTATACAGTCGAATCACGCGATCACAAATACCTACATCTACCCAAAACCTTGCACCTAAAATAATGAAAGGTATATCACATCGACTTAAGACGTTAAGGGAACAGCAAGCACAATATGCTAACAGAAATACGGTGAAAGCCGAAAACTTTCAACCTGGAGATCACGTGCGCATGAAAATGTCCCATAGAAACTGGTCCGGTGGCAACATAATAAAACATCATGAAAACAACCCAAGATCAGTCCTAGTCCAATTGGAGGATGGTCGAACATTCAGAAGGAATACATCTCAAGTCCATAAAACGAGCGCAACACTACCAGAGACAGGAAAAGTAATAGTGCCTCGAACAACGGATAGTCGTTCATCATTAGAAGTAAATCCATACACTTCTCAAGAAGGGGGAAATGGCCAGCAGGAAAGTAACGAAGCACCGAGCAATCAGACCGTAATAGCACCACCTGTACAAAAAACGACGAGATCCGGAAGGATTGTGAAACCACCATCCAGACTAAACTTGTAACTAATATATATTAATGAATTCATAACATTGTTCAAAATCATATTTTTACTATATGTAACTAACTTTATTTTCATTTATAAGAAAGGAGGATGTAACATAGAATACACCTATGTGAACTTATCTCTAAACGACTTATCATATACTGAGATATCGATAGATCCTGGTAATCACTACAGACATATACTTTTTGACTTGAATAAATTGGTTACACATTAAACACGCGGTTTGTCTTATTATTTAATGACGACTTCACAGTCGTACTAGAGTTGGGCATTTTTGTTCTTTTCGAGGATTCTGTTCTTCTGTTCTTTTTCTAATGAACGAACAAATCGTTCTTTTTGTTCACTAGTTCTTTTTTTGTAGTAGGTAAGTTTGCTCACTGCTGCTCGTGTTGCATTGCGTGTTGTTCATTTGTTCCTTTTTGTTTGTAATGTATTCTTGTTCATTGCTGCTGGTGTTTACGAGCAATGTGATTAATTAGGAGCATATGGGGCTATGTATGAAATGGCGAGAACATGCAACTAATAAAATAATCAAAAAGGTAGAAGTTGAACAAAAACTATCGATAGGGTTATAAAAAGACGCATTTTGATCCAGTATCAAAAACCAAAAATTTGGTTGATGAAAATTAGGCACCGTCTTCTGAAATATTACCAAAAAGTATCGAATTCCATCCTTACACATCGTTATATACGAAGAACATTTTTTTGCATTTCAGCATATACCTACATATGTAGATTCTGAAACGGAAATTTTGTGCCTTGATACATACTAGTACGTAGGTTTTTATATAATACTTTTTTCAAACATTCTTTAAGTTCCTAAAAAGTTAAAAATCTAAGTAGAGCCTTTAAGTCGATGGAAACTAGCAACAACAAGTGGAAGAACAATCAATCAGCTGTCAATCAATTCGCCTTTCATATTCATATGAACAAGCAGAGCGAACAAGGTACCAACAAACAAACAGAATTAAAAGAGCAAAAAGAACAACAAGAACAAAAATCAAAGAATAAGTTCACTTATTCAGTTTAAAAACCCGGTCAATTGAACAAGTTCAGAATAGAACGACCCAACTTTAAGTCGTACTCATTGGCAGCAGACAAAAAGTAGGCGATGCTATTGAAACATATACAATAAATAAATAAATAAGAGAAATTAGTTGCAGCAAATTATTGTTTAAAGCGCATAATTTCAAGTAGACCTATTTTTGCAATATTTTTACTTATTTAAGTACCAGTTTTTGATATCTTTGAAATCTTTATAAAAATTTCTGTGCTACCTATAAAAAACAACCATGTAGTTGATGTTGTCATGGCAATTCGCTTGTTCTTCTTTATTTACAATAAAATTGCACGTGCTAGCTTGATGATTATCTTCAAATATTTCAACTTAAGAAGCATTTTTCTTATTTATATCGTATCTTAATAAAGTTCCCTACTATTTAAAGTGTGTCTCCTAAGATCCGCATGCTTATTTCTTGTTTTTCTTTTGTATGTGCATGGTGTGTACCAAGCGTACATATAAGGGTGCGCTTATGTGAACTTCCACGTCTCTTAAGCGCTGTAGTTATCGTAGCATTGCCTTATTTTTTAGAAAATATTATAGAAGTTATATTTGAATGATATTAGAGAAAAATTAAAACGTTTTGCACGCGATGGTTGGGGTTTCATGTTAGGAAGTCACCCGCTTCTCATTAGACCCCTTTTAGACACTTTGTTAACCATTGTTTTCCCACACCACCCAGTAGGTCGATTCTGTAACTATTTTAACGCCAGGTGTTAGCGTTAACTTCGCTTAACACCATTTTTAACGCTTTTCCCTATTCACTATTAGCTGTCGCGAATTATTTTCGAGGTGTTAACAATAGCGTTAATATATTTGCAAGTGTTTTAGTGTTTGGAAATATTAAAAAATTAGTTTTGAGTGTTTTGCATGTCATTTAGTGCAAAATACGGCGAAAAGAGAAGTATTGCCATATTTTATCACCATCAAGAGTCAGCGGTTTAGCGGCGTTAGAGGAGAGTTACAGAATCGCATTTTCGTTAAGAACAAACGCCAAAATTTGGCGACAAGCTTAACGCTCGGCGAGTGGTTAAAATTTACAGAATCGGGCTCCAGGAGGCTGCAATGTAGGTCCGCTATCTAAATTTTATTGGGTGTGCCGTTCCCCTGTAGGCCTTTTATCACCCATATACATAACTGACGCAATATTTACAAATAAAATTAATAAATTCAACTTTTTATTAAAAAAAAGAAAGAGTTACTAAACAAAACTACTTTAAAAAATAATAGTTAAGGTGGCTTCACAAGTTCGCAGTTACTGAACTGTTTTTCCATGGTAAAGATGGCTTTTCCAGGCTCTGTGCCAATCGGTTGAAAATTGTAAATTTTGACAGAGCGAAAGAAAATTCCGACATTTATCGCGGTGAGTATGAACGTTAGAATTTACCCTAGCCCATAGGGCTAGGTAAAATTTTGACAACTACGAATGTTACACATATATGCATTCGGTATTGCCAATCATATTATTTAAAATGAATTTATATGCCAACACGTTATTAAACGATAAAATGTAATTTAACGCAAAAAATACGAAACATAATGGCAAAAAAAGAAGTACATTTAAAATTAATTCACAGACTATTATCTTTCGCACGTGATTTTTTCAGATGTCAAAATTTACAACTCAAATTTTACCATTTCATTTGGCACAGCGAAATGAAAAATATTTTTACACCACAGAAACTTAGCTCACCTTATATTTCCTCTGAGTAAAATGTTTCCGATTAGCACACGGCCTCAGTAATATTACCATAAGAAAAGTTATTGCAAATAATCCAGATATTTCTAATTAGTTAATCATATAATTAGATGGAAATAACTTTATTAACAACAAAAACAACGGTAATTCTGGTAAAACACGTCCAAAAATATCAGGAAAGGCCGAACTGACCAGTTGCTGTGCATACAACAGCTGAAGTAATTCCCTGATGATGATTTCCGTTGGAAATCGAAATATATTGGAGGTAAAAAACTAAAACAGCGTGTTTTTAATGCAACTGACCTAGAGCCAGCTTCAACAACAAATGATTATATATAGTCAAAAAGGTCGCAAAAAAGTCTAAAATTTGGTATCAAATAACGCGTTTTGACCTCGGTATCAATAATCCGAAAGCGGAAAATATTTTATTTCAGTGAAAAGTTATTGGCAAAAAACCAAAAAATGGCCTAGGTCCGGTCGCAAACGGGAGGTCTGATCGATGGTATTTATATGCAGAACACCTTTTTGCGTAGGCCGCGCTTCAAAAAAATAACCCTTAGCCGGTCCAACACCGGCTACGCGATCCCCAGTATTTCTTGACACACATGAAAATGACAGAAGATTTTCAACTTTGATTGCAAATATCTCTTGATAGAAATATATAATCGAGTTTCCGATTTCGGATTATTATTGATTCCGAGGTCAAAGCGCGTCTACTGATAATTTTGGACGTGTTTTAGCAGTTACGTACGGTCGTATAGAATTACCATTTATTTTTTTTCAGTTAGGGCTTATTATTAGTTATTTTCCAAATTTATAAACACGTTTTCATACTAAATTCAGTTAAAGAAATTAACTAACACAGCAGCCCAGCTGTAAAATTCAGTCCATTTTTGCACTAAGCCTTTGCATCTCTTCATTGTTAGCTGACCAGCAACCCAGCCACGAGTGAGTGTCAAAGGCTTGTTTGACATGTGAGTGAGTGTCAAACGCCTATGAGCTAGAGAGAGAGGGAAGAGAAAGGGATGCCGACATAACTTACTTGTAGAGTTGTACAATGATTACATATCTTGCTGCTGATCGAACCGCCCGCTTTTTGCTACATAGTTTGTACATTTTCGATAGCGCACATTAAGTGCAAATAAAGTTAATTGAATATTTAATAAATTGTAAAACGGACATCGCTTTTTATTCTTACTGGAAACGTTAGCAGAAATTATTATTACAGTCCACACCCGCAACATTTGCTAAGGAAACAAATTGCAGCCGCAAGGAAAGTAGTCTGCCGCAACAGGGAGTGAGCCCATTATCTGTTCAGCCACGACTGGGCGAAGGCGATAACAGATTATACAATTATGAATTACTTGCCTGATTATATTTCGACAGCCAATTATTCAAAATTGGTCTCTAAGTATGTTTTGCAGGGTCTGCGCTCCTGCATGAAGGTGTTTTCGATGATAGTGAGTAATGATACTACGCACGAATGGATGAGAGTGTGGCAGGACAATAGGGTGCTTGGCATCAAAGGTTAGTGTTAAATTTCTCACTCTTCCGCCAACTCGTATTACATTGTTGTGAAGAAATGGTGGCAATGATGCTAATTTCAATGATTTGAAAGTACCTTTGCTGAATGCAATGACAAATCATGAGCAGTGTCGAAGACATTTCCTCAGAAGTAATAAGTAAGTAGTAAAGATAAATGGGTTTTCGTAATAAACCATCTCACATACGTGAATATGCGAAAGATTTTGCCATAGTTAATGTGCTTGTGTTCGGACAATATATTCGGTTGTTGATCTGTGAGCAAGACTACTCGCTGTCTGCGTTGTTCTGGTATATCATGCGGAATGTTGTAGACTGAAGCGGGCCAGTTTGTGGGCGGTGCCTTGAGAAACGAGGGCCCCTGAAACCATTGTTGATTGTTTTTGATGTCGTTTACTGTTGCCCCACGAGACACCAGGTCAGCAGGGTTGTGCGATGAATAAGATGTTAGCTATTGAATTTTTGAAACACGGTTCGCAACTAGGACTGTCCATTTGGATGGTTCAGCCCGAATCCAACAGAAAGCAATGGAAGAGTGTCCAGCAGTATATGCGGTCTGCATTGATTGGAAATATGGTTACCAAATGTTGGAGCAGCTCTGCGAGTAGCATTTCCGCGCACGATTCCAAGCGGGGTAAGGTCACTTTCTTCTTTGGAGCCACACGAGATTTGGCGCACACCAGCGATGACAGCACTTCTTGCCTTGTGTGCGTAACAATGTAAATGCATGCCCCGTAAGCCCTTGAGCTGGTGTCTGAAAATGCATGGATTTCAGTAGAACTATTAATAGAGACGTACCTTGGAATTTGTATGTTATCGATGAGGTGTAACTGTTGTTGGAAGTTTTTCCATTGTGTGTAGACATCCTGTGTAACGCTTTCATCCCAATCTAACCTTAGTTGCCAAAGTTGTTGGATGAGCAGTTTGCAGGATACGATTAACGGATTAAGGAGACCAAGGGGATCGAAAAAGCTAGCTATCTGCGATAATAAGGACCTTTTTCAACTGCGATGAGCGAGTGTTGTAGGTTCAAAGAAAGCGTCTTGCTTTGGCGACCACTTCTGGCCAAGAGTTTTTACATACTCGGAGTTGTTGTTGTTGTTGTAACGACAAAAACCCTCCCCGAAGGTTTTGGGGAGTGTTGTCGAATTAACAGTCCTTAGCCGGATTTGAACCCGGTACGCCCCGGTACTCCTTTGCGGTACTGCCCGACCGTCGTGGTACCGATTTATCACCAGTGAAACCTTTTAGGTCATGTCACCCCTCCTTCCGTAAGGAAGGGTAAGATGGGTAATGAGAGGTATCATATCCGTAGATCAACCATATCCGTAGATTAACCATCGAGTTGCACGTCATTACCTTTGTGCATATTAGTCGCGGAACGTTTAGTCCGGCCAAGGACTGTTAATTCGACAACACTCCCCAAAACCTTTGGGGAGTGCTTTTGTCGTTACAACAACAACCATTGGTTAGAAGCGATATAACCTGTTCTTTTATGGTGATGACTTCTTCGACTGTTGATGCACCAGTCATTAAATTGTCAACATAAAAGTCCTTGAAGTTGACCGCAGATCCAATCAGAAAGCGGGTGGACTCATCCTTTGCTAGTTGGAGTAGGCATATCGTAGCTAGATAGGGTGCAGAGCTGGTCTGAAGTTGATAAGCTTGCGGCATAGTTTCGGGTGACTCTCTCCAAAGAATGACGATACATCTTGGCGATGTCCGCCGTCAGTACGTATCTGTGACTTTGAAAGCGGATTAGGATGGTAAAGATGTCGTCCTGTTGGTTGGGACCACCACGGAGAATATCGTTGAGGCTTTTACCCGAAGTTGTTCGGCATGATGCGTCGAAAACGACACAAAGTTTCGTTGTGCTACTATAGGCCTTCAGTACACAATGATGTGGTATAAAGTAACGTCCAGCTGGTTGGCTCTCAACCTTGATCATGTCGTTCAGGGTTTTATACTCATCCATGAATTAGGCATATTGCTTAAATAAAGAAGGATTTCGTGAGAATTTGTATTCTATTCCAACTAACCTTTTTATTGCGGTTCCATGCGAATAGCCTAAAATCTCCGGATCTTCTTTAAATGGCAATCTCACAATGAACTTTTTGCTGATTGGGCATCTGGTGGTTGTAGTTTCGAACAACTTCTCACAATGCCTTTGTTCTGATGAGAGAAAATTTGAGGACGCGTTGTGATCCAAGGGTCCAAATTTCTCGAGCAAGTGGTCTAGTTGCCGCTGATTGCTTGTAGCGATGAATGCCTTGTAGGTTGGCGATGAAGCGAGATTCGATGATGCTAATGGCGTTGGTAAGTGTGGCAATGGTGCTATCCCTGACACAATCCATCCAAGTTTTGTTTTCTGTAACACCGAGAGGCAATCCGGAAGTTTTATTTGGCCTACAAGCAACATATCGAAGAATATGCCTGCACCAATCAAACAGTCAATACCACTTGGTTCTTTAAATTTGCCATCGGCTAAAGTTATGTTATTTGGCAACTTCCATGCCTGTATGACTATTTTGCTAACTAGTAGGTTGCTGTGAGTTTATTGTTGGCAGAATAACAGCATCGATACTCGTGGTATATGCGGTGTGAAGCGACTTTAGTTCCACTGAGCATGTGTGCTGGGTTTTTATAGAGGTTGTTCCAATTCCCATTACCTCAATGCAGCCTTTAAGACGAGGTCGACGCAAGTGTTGTGCAATGTGCTCAGTTACGAAGTTGAGTTGTGAGCCTGAGTCTAGTAAAACGCGCGCAATAATAGATGAGCCCGACGAATTACACATATTACCCAGGGAAGTTGCAAGAATAACCTCCCCTTCATGTTTGGTAGCTTGTAGAACTGTTTGTGTGCTGTCAGCTGGCTTGTTGTTGGAATTGTCGATTTCACTATTAGTTCTATGCAGCGACGTGTGATGACTAACTCTAAAGTGTTGGCACCTACGATGAGATGGACAATTGTTAGAGCAATGATTCTTACCTAGGCAATTTATGCATAATTAACGGTCAGTTATACAACAGGGAATCTGAAATTGCAAACAACCTAAATAAATATTTCGTAGGTAGCATATCAGAAATTTGCAATAACATAGAGGTATTTGATAGAAGAGTAAATTCATTTAGTCAGGAAAACTCTGTTTTTAAATTTTCCAAAGTGAATACAGTTGATATATTAGAAATTGTCAGTAAGTTCAAAGCCAAGAGAGGTGGTCAAAAATTAATGTCTGATGGTGTAGTTAAAGATGCAATTCCATCTTTAGGTTTTTTCTATTCTGAAATAATTAACGAAAGTTTGAATAATGGCATAATTCCTACAGTGTGGAAAACCTCAACCATTGTCCCAATAGAGAAAGTCAAAAATACTATTAAAGTAGAGGAGTTACGACCAATTAATACATTACCGAGTGATGAAAAAATCTTAGAAATTGTGGTAAAAAATCAATTAGTTCAGTACTTAGAGAATAATATAATACTAATACCTCAGCAATCAGCGTTTAGAAAAAAACATTCTTGTGAAACAGCTTTGAACATGGTTATAGCGGAATGGAAAGAAGAACTTAATAATAAAAATTCGATCATAGCAGTTTTCGTAGATCTCAAAAGAGCGTTTGAAACTATCGATTCAAAAATATTACTGGAGAAATTAGAATGCATTGGTATAAAAAATGTTGAGTTAAATTGGTTATTGGTTAATTGGAACTTTTTAATAGGTCGTAAGCAAAAAACAATTATTGGTTCCTCAACATCTGACGAAGTGGACGTTAAGATTAGCTTACCCCAAGGCTCTGTTCTTTCTCCAATATTATTTAATATTTATATTAATGATATTAGTACAGTTTTGAAATTCAGCTCTATTAAATTATTTGCGGACGATGTACTAATCTCTTTTAGTGGAAAAAACGTAAATGATATTAGAGAAAAATTACAAAATGACTTAAATGCTCTTTACATTTGGTTATGTGCTAATCGTCTTAAAATAAATATCGAAAAAACTAAATACATGCTAATAACAAGAAAAAATATTCCTAATATAGAAACTATTAAATAAATAACGTAGAAATTGAAAACGTACAGATGATTAAATACCTCGGTATTATCATAGATTGCAAATTAAAATGTGATGCTCATATTGATTACACAATAAATAAGGTAGCTACAAAATTATGGTTCGTTCAAAGAAAAAAAAAAAGCTTGAATAATAGTTAGAAAATAAAAGTATATACAGTACTATCTCGCTTTTCCGGACACATATAGTTCCGGGGTATGTCCGAAATACTGGATTTGTCCGGAATATAGAAAGCTGTGCAATTATTGACACAATTATATGTAAAATTCATATTTGAGCTTTATTCATTAAATAGCTTTTATTAAAATGTTTTGTATATAGGTTTCAAGTACATAAACATATGTACATATTACATAAATAATAAGAAATTAATATCGTTTCCAAAAATACCTTTACATATGTTCATGTGTAAATGTAAACTTACGTACATGTACATAAATAATAAAATATACGCTTATGTATTATTTAGTGTACGAAGTGAAAAAATGTTGAATTTTTTTCTGAACTGACTTTTCCGAGTGCAACTTTTCAGCCTTGTTTTTAAGACATTTTAAAAGCAAAATTTTTGATTGACTTTCATTTATGTGTTCTGCCCACTGAATAGCTCTGTCAAACAATTCAATAGCTTCAATATTTGTTACGTGCTGAGTAGTTGAGCAGTCGCTTTCTTCTCCATCCTCATCTTCTTGGAATTAAATATACATATGTGTGTACATATGTGCATACATACATGCATTTGAAAATCAAAGCCTACTTGATGTAAAAGCGGACAGTTAATTTGAAAACAAAACATGCTAGAGTTTTTTCTGTCCGAATTATAGAGGTAAAATATGAAAAATGTCCGGAGTGTGCAGGTGTCCGCATTACTGGGAAGTCCGGAAAAGTGAGTGTCCGGAAAAACGAGATAGTACTGTAGATCTATAGTTGAACCGTACTTTATCTATTGCGCTACTATCTTTTTCATAATGAAAGATTCGCAAATTGAAAAACTACAAAAAATGCAGAATAAAGCTATGCGCTTTATCCTATGCAAACGTTATGATACTCCTATAAGGGATATGCTGCTTAATTTAAATTGGATGTGTGTAAAACAACAAATATTTTATTATACTATGAAGTTTATTTATAATATAAAAAACGGTAATATGCCTGATTATCTAAGAACAAGCATTAAATTTAACTATGAGGTTCATGACAGAAATACAAGAAGGATAAATGATTTTAAGTGACCTAACTATAAAACTGAATCTGAAAACAATAGTCTTTTTCTATAAGGGACTAAAATGTTTCAATGAACTACCGGAAACAGTTAAAAATTGCGATAATAATTTATTCAAAAGAAGGTTATATGATTACGCGAAATCTATGAATATAAAATAGATGCTCTGATTTGATTGGATTTGTGGTGCATGTTTGAATTAAATTTCAATTAAATTCGATTCAACCCAATTCAACATATTTTAATTTAAATACTTAAGGCAGTAACTGCTATCTCAAGAATGTGTTAATGTTAAGTATTATTATATATTATTGCAATAATTTACGTATTTTTTTTTTCTTTTTTATTATACTTTTGTGTGTGAACTAGGCTCTAAGAGTCGTAATAAATAAAATAAATAAAATAAAATAAGTTCATCTCTCAACTGGATTTAGCTTCATGAAAGAGTCACAGTTGAATGGGCTATGATTTGAACTGGCATTACAAAATACGAATGTCCTTGTTGATTGAGCGACAACGAATGAGAGCTGGTTCCTTTTCTGGAATGATTTTTTTGTAGCTGATACAGATGTGGTGGTGGTTGTTTCGAGCATGCTGAAGGTCTGGCAAAGTGATTCCAGAAATGTAGCGAGATCTGCCCATGTTGGCATGCGTAATTGGCACCCCATTTTGAGGATACTTCCTCCTCCCATCGCGTGCATGTGGTTGTGTCCAATTTTTGAGATACTAAGGCCCAGTTTTTCAGTGCAAGTTCAACTCAATTTGTCAGTTAAACTAAGCTTAAACTTGCTACGCAATTTTTCAGTCAACCTTAAACGAAGTTTAAGCGGCCAATCTGGCAGCGTTAAACTCTAGTTAACCTGGCAGCTGTTTGCGTATTTAATTGTTTTGGTTGTGAAACATTAAACTGAAGTTCTTGCTTCTGGACATTTTTAATTTATTTATATTTAGATATTTTATTTAACGTGTACACGGCGTATTTTTGTTGTTGTTGTAGCGACTACTTAACCTGCCTAGGATGTCACCCCTCATCCAACACTGTCATCAGGCTCTTCTAAGTCCGAGAAACCTCGCGGCTCAGTTGAGCAGATGAACAGATGGTTAGTATCGTGGGGAGACACGCCGCATGCCGGGCAGACATTTGGCATGTCAGGGTTCAGTCTGGATAGGTAAGAGTTTAGTCTGTTACAATATCCAGAACGAATTTGAGCCAGCGTGACTCTTGTCTCCCTGGACAGTTCGCGTTCCTCGTCGGCAACAGGTGGAGCTTGGAGTTTACCGACCCCGTGTGGATGAGGTTGAGGACCCGCCGGTGCACCTTTGGATCAAACGGCTAGAAAATGTGATGGCGGATCTCGTCATAGTGCTTACGGAGGTGACTCCTTATTCTCCTGGGAGGCGGATTTTCGTTGAGCAGGCTCCCGTTCGGGTGCTGCGGTTTATGGCAGTTGAACAGGAATTGCCTGGTCAACATCTCACAATGCTCTTGGACATCGAGCATTTTTGCCTCACTATGAAGATGGTGCTGAGGAGACATAAGGAGGCACCCCGTGGCAGTTCTGAGTGCGGTGTTTTGGCAAGCCTGCAACCTCCTCCAGTGTGTGTCTGCTAACCCCGGCGACCATATAGGCGTCGCGTAGCTCAGAACCGGCTGGCCGATTGCCTTGTACTTTGCCAGTAACGTTTCTTTGTCTTTCCCTCAAGTACTGCCAGCTAGTGACTTGAGGATTTTGTTACGGCTTTGTACTTTGGCTACATGAGCACCGTATTTGAACATGTTATCAAACGTAACCCCTAAGATTTTGGGGTGCGTGACAGTCGGAAGCTTAATGCCAACGACGTGGACGTCTAATTCCATGTTCGCCTGCGCTGTCCACGTCGTAAATAAGGTGGCCGAGGATTTGGTCGGTGACAATGTCAGGTCTCGTGCAGCGAAGAAACCGGAAAGGGATGGAAGGTAAGAATTAATTCTCGAGCAGAGCTCATCAACGTAGGGTCCAGTCGCCAGGATCGTGTAGTCATCGGCGTAGGAGACGATCGAGACGCCTTCTGGTGGGGAAGGGAGCCTCGACATGTAGTAATTAAACCAAAGCGGGGATAGGACACCACCCTGTTGCACCCCTTGCTTAATTATACGTGGTTCTGATCTTTCGCCTCTAAATTCAACCGATGACTGCCGACCACTCAGATAGTTGGCGGTCCAACGCTTTAGACAGGGGGGAAGGTTTGAAGCCTCCAGGTCGTTAATGAGTTACGCATAATTGACAGTGTCGATAGCTTTCGACAGATCAAGCCCAACTAGCACGGTCTGGTCATTTGGACGAGATTGGTTGAGACCGACACCTATCTGGGTGTTGATGGCGTTTAGCGCGGTGGTAGTGCTATGCATTTTACGGAATCCATGCTGATGTTTGGCTAGTCGCAAGTTAGCGGTATAATAAGGGAGCAAGACCGTCTCCAGGGTCTTCACTACTGGCGAGAGGACTGATATAGGTCGATAAGACTCCCCCTCGTTGGCCGGCTTGCCGGGCTTTAGTAGTGGCACAACCTTTGCCTGTTTCCATCTCTCTGGAATGGCAAAGGTGGTCATGGACAGATTGAAGACGGTTGTTAGGTACCTTACTCCCTCTTCTCCGAGATGTTTTAGCATCAGCATGGATATATCGGCATTAGCATCAGCATGGATATAATGGCACGCCTGATTTCCTTGTCAACCGGATGCAGTACAAATTGCCGGCAGAAAGCGCTCGCGCATCTCTTTGGTTTCGACTGTACCTGATCACCGAAGGTGATGGATATTTTGTCGTTAGGTTTGGTCGGATTTGATAGGGATTTAACAGTGGACCATAGTTTGTCAACACAAGCAGAGGTTGCAGGACCTCAGGTGCTCCTCCCATTTGGCGCGTTTGTGTTGATCAACTAGCCGTCTGATTTCCGCATTGAGATCTTGAATTTGAGGATCCGTAGGGTCCAAGCGTCGCACTTGGTCACGTTCATTAGCCAGGGCCGCTGCCTCTGCGGGGAAATACGGGCGTATCTCCTTAATTCTACCTGACGGAATGTATTGATTGGAGGCTGAAGCTATGACCATGCGAACCGCTTTTTCCCCTTCTCGTACATCAGACGTGATGGGAAGAGCAGCGAAGGTGCTCTCAGTGAAATTAAGAAAACCAACCCAATCACGTTTACCGAAATTAGTGAAAGTGCGATTCTCAGAAGTAACAAAGTCATTGGGGCGATCGATTGAGAGGACTATCGGTAAATGATCCGATGCAAGAGTGAGCATTGGTCGCCATGCAACGCAGTTTATGAGACCCGCGCTGACAATTGTGAGGTCTGGCGAACTAGAACAATTTACGGCAACTCTCGTGGGGGCATCTCCGTTTACAGTGCAACACGTCGAATCGTCTATTTGTTCATCCAATTCCTGTCCCCTACCATCAACCTGTAGGCTTGAGTGCCACAGATCGTGGTGTGCGTTGAAGTCTCCGAGGATTACACGATTATCGCCTCTGAGTAACGCATTGATGTCAGGCTGGTAATCCCTCGGACAGCAGGTGGCAGGAGGTATATAAATGTTAATGATTTCTAGGTCGACGTCGCCTGTCCGGACAACCATACCTTGACGTTCCAGGAGGTTGTCCCTCGGGTCGACGTCAGGCTCAAATAGACGATATTGCACAGATTGGTGAGTGATGAAGGCGAGTCCGCCCCCAAGTCCTCTCTCTCGGTCACGCCGGTGGATGTTGTAGCCCTCACAAGTCTGAAGATCTGATCGGGCGTTTAACTTTGTTTCCTGAATGGCAGCGATCTTGATGTTCTGCCTCTTCATGAAACTCACTATTACACTAACCTTGCCGGTTAGACCGTTGCAGTTCAGCTGTAGGACACGAAAGTGCGAAGGGGGAGAAATATTCACACTGGGAGTCAAGGACTGGTGCGTATGCCTCGGTGGAAGCAGGCTGGGTCGCGCACTGCGTCGCACTCTAGAAGACCAGGGATCCGAAGCACCGGAAGGTGGCGAATCGGTCGACGTTGTAGGTTGCGTAGCTCGACAACATGGCGCAACGTACGTATCAGTCTATAAGTTTCTGTTACCAAGTTGAGAACAAATAAGCAGGTGACAAAGGCCAAGGCAGGAATTGCAGTCTCAACCGACAAACAGAGCACATGGTGTAAGGGACCAGGAGCTGGTGGCTTTGGCTTACATTAGTGCTACTGCTGGAAGAAGTGAGTTTCATGAAGAGGTTGAAAGTGGGAGGGGGGTCAGCTGTCGCTCAGCATTGCTCACATCTGGAACAGAGGTGCTACGTACCGTCGGTGCGGACAGCGGTTGGATGTCACAGATCTGCTGCATGTGTGATTGAAAAATAAGCCGGCTGTTAGTTAGTTCCGGAGCCATCTTGTAGTTGGAGTTGGTAACTTCAAGTGACTGAATGAGCCTTGCTGCTTTGTCTGTCAGGCACGAGCGAAGGTACTGAAAATTTTGCAACGACTGAAGTGTCCTTGTTGTTGTGAACCAGAGAAGTAAACACGTTGTAAAATTCTAACCAGTCACTCTGCTCCCCACTAAAACGTGTCAACTGAAGTTTTGGCAAGTTAATCCTATGTGACTGTCAACGCTCGGTGGAAATCTGAGTGCTGCTGAAGTGATGTGGACTCTCTATGGGCTGCAGAAAAGCCGTCCCGTCGGTAATTGCTGCCTTTGCTTGAATGTAGGATTGTTCGATGATGATCCGATGGTCTTCTTCCAGCTGTGACTCATCCAGCTCCTCTAGTTTACCCTAAAGTTCCTCAAGCACATTGTACTGGCGCTTTAGTAATGCTAATTTGATTTCCAGCTGGCGCAGTGTTTGCAGTCAGCGTCCCAAGTTTGCAATCGCGCCAGTACGTTTTGGCGTTGTTTGATTTTTATGCGTAGAATGCGCGCTGTTGATTCCCCAGTGCCGCTATCGGGTCTGGATGAACCGGCTTCCGAATCGCTATCTGAGGAGACAATTTTTTATTTATGTATATATCTTGATAGTCTGAGCCAAATCCGCCTAAGGACCTTTGGTGAATTGCAGAGCCTTTTCTGCAATTGTAGATTCCAATTAAAAAGCAAAACGCAAGTTTAGATTTGGTGGACTGTATTTATTTGGCCAGCTACGTGTTCACGCAAGCCGGTGACTTTAGTCCAAAAAGAGAACTGCCCTATTTTATATAAATTTTCCCTTTCATACCTGCCAGTAAACAAGTTAGGTGGTGTGATATTTGTAAGTATGTACACACCTTGGGTTTACAACTTTATGCGAAGACAATAGATGACGTGATACGTGAGTGCAAAAAATTTACCACTGCCTGAATTAGTGACAAAATATTTGCGAAGGCGGTGGTGTAGGCAATAATTGTGCATATTAGAACTCTAACTAAGATCATGCTTGCGATAATGATAACGATGACGATGTAGGTTTGGGCAGCGAGAGCGACGGTGGCTGATCAGGCAATAGTTCTCGCTGTTGTTAATGTATGTTGAGAGAATGCATGCCACTGCGACTGCATATAGTGACGACGAAGATTTTTTTTTTTGTTGTTGTTTTGAGTACTTCCGTGTGGAATACTGATTAGGCGGGGATGTTCTCTTGTCCCTCAAAGTTATCGTAAGAGGTATGTGTTCTACTGCATCATACCAACGTTAATTCAGTGGTTTTTCAGCTATAGGAAAATTAGCAAATTTAAATTATAATTCAACATTAAATATGTGTACTTATAAACTAGGCTTAGGCCAACTAGAACTATAAATTAGGCTGTTCAAATTGCAACTGTCCATGTTCGTTCGTCAATGTCTTGCTTTTTCGTCGTTCGTCAAATTAAAAAGTAATTTTTTTCTTTTTTAATAATATTACTTTTTTGATTAAATTTTCTTGAAAGATTTTATGCAAAATTTTAAAATTTAAATATTAATCTCAGATAGAATCTAACCCATACTTGTAAAAATATCTTTACATAAAATAAGGAAATTCAAGGAAGATTAGCTTTTTATGGTGAAAATTTTAAGTTTCGGAGTTCTTTGCGAATAACCATGCAGGTGACTCGCTTATAGAATCCTAGTACATAATGTGCAAGTTCTTACTAACAAAATTTTTTTTAAACTGCTATTTTAACCACCGTGTTATTGTATGTGCCTCTGCTCTCCAATTTCTTTGTTGCAGCTTTTAAATGATTCCGTTAGAGATTCGTTATTAGATTCGTCCCACCCTTAAATTGTCATCCTCGGAGCAAACCCTTGCAGCTGGGTTGCTCCATTGTCTCTTGTTACGGGCTGGGGTCGAACCCAACCCTGGACCAAGAGACTGGATCTGCTGCGTTTGCTGGAAGAAAATTTATATTAAACGGTCGTATTCGGTACAATGCGCCAAGTGTAAGAGATGGTTACATAAATCTGGATGTTCAGGGCTTAACCCTGCCATCCACAGACCCCGTACTTTCTGTAGTACTTTTGAGGCCCCTTGCTGTACACGTCCTAGGACGTCCCGCGGTAGTCGCCGCTCCGGCACTCCCTTACCGCCTCTAACTACTTCCAATAGTCACATTAGTGGCTCAGTCTATACGACTGGCAGCACCGCTGCCATCCCTGCCTCACCCACTCCCGACTGTCGCTCACGCACACCAGCGTCTCCATCTCACACGGCCGCTCAACACTCCTATCCCCCCCGGAATGGGTCAGATATGAGCATCGCCAAGCGTCAGTCCCCTCTGTCTCTGCCCCTAATGCCCGCCCCCCCTGCTTCCAGCCTGCACGTGGGTCAGGTACACCACCTCCTGGCACCTTTCAATACGTGCACCGTTTGTCAGCAAAGATTATATACGCCTGCGACATCGGTCAAGTGCAACAATTGCCTTGGCCTGTGTCATATCCTTATGTGCTCTGGGCTCGCAAACGGCAACCTTTGGACGGATTCGTTCATAGCCCCCTGTTGCAGTACACAGCCGCCCTCCACGCCAGACAACATCGGCCATGGCGCTGTCAACTCTAGACTGCGACATAGTTTAGGCCTTAGCCTACCTCCACCTAGGCAAACGCATCCGTCCCTCACGCCTAGTATGTCCCCCGTCTCCCCTCCTACACACTTCAAAATTCTGCAGCTGAACTGTAACGGATTAGCTGGAAGGATCGCGGAGATAACTGACTTTATGAAGACGCACAACATCAAAATCGCCGCGATACAAGAGACAAAACTGAACACGAGATCGGACTTACGAACTTGTGATGGGTATAATGTACATCGTAAAGACCGTCCCAGCGGTCTTGGGGGTGGCCTTGCGTTCATTACACATCACTCTGTACAATACAATCTATTTTCCCCTGACGTCGACCCCAGGGACTCTACCTTAGAATGCCAAGGCATAGCAGTCCGGTCAGGACGCCGACCTGCAAATCATAAACATCTATATTCCTCCTGTTACGTGTTGTCCTAGAGATTATCATCCCGACATTAGTGCGTTGCTGAGGGGCGATAACCGTCTAATCCTAGGCGACTTCAACGCACATCACGATCTCTGGCACTCCAACTTGCCAGCAGACAGCAGAGGACACGCAATTGCAGACCAAATAGATAACTCAGCATTCTGTACAGTCAATGGAGATGCCCCCATCAGGGTGGCAGGTAACTGTCACAGTTCGCCAGACATCTCCATAACGAGCGCGGGCCTCATAAACTTTGTCATCTGGCGACCGATGCTTACATTAGCTTCAGACCACCTACCCATCTTACTCTCTGTTGAACGACCGACCGACTTCATAACGACTGATAAAATAACATACATCAACTTCACCAAAGCGGACTGGGACCGCTTTACTGAATAGACAGAGCGCTCCTTCGCTGCCTTACCCACTCCAACGGACGTACGCAAAGGCGAAAGAGAGTTTCGCAATATCATCGATTCAGCCTCTTGCCGCTTTATTCCTGCTGGCAGAATACCAGAAATTCGTCCGAATTTCCCGGCAGAAGCTGCGGCGATGGCAAGAGAACGTGACTAAGTGAGACTTATCAATCCCGCAGATCCCAGAATAAAAGATCTCAATGCGGAAATCCGTACGATTGTCAACGAACACAAGCTGACCAAGTGGAAACAACACCTTGAGACATGCAACCTCTCCGGCGGAGTCGGCAAATTATGGTCGACTGTCAAGGCCCTATCCAATCCGACCAAACACAAAGACAAGGTCTCCATTGCTTTCGGCGACAGTGTCAAATCGGACGCCAGAAAATGCGCGAGCTCCTTTTGCCGGCTGTTTATAATGCATCCACCTGCGGATAGGACTAAGAGAAGAGCGTTCCAACGTGCGCGCAAACACAAACACTCACTGCGCCCATTGCCGTCTCAGTCGCAGAGGTTAAGGAAGCCATAATGAAGGCCAAACCCTCAAAATCCATCGGACCCGACGGAATTGCCATGAAGATGATCAAACACCTTGGACAGAATTATTTAGCGGCTCTCTTCAATCTCTCTCTAACTACCTTCGTTATACCTGAGATATGGAAACAAGCGATTGTAGTTCCCCTATTAAAACCAGGGAAGCCGGCGAACCTAGGAGAGTCTTATCGTCCGATATCTCTCCGCCGGTAGTGAAATTGCTAGGGTCCATTCTGCTTCCTTACTTCGTTACAAATCTAAAGTTGGCCGATCATCAACATGGTTTTCGCAAAAATCACAGCACGACATCCGCTTTGAACGCCATTACAACGCAGATTAACAACGGTTTGAATCAAAATCCACCAAACCATAGGACGGTTCTCGTGGCACTTGATCTGTCAAATGCATTTGACACGGTCAATCACGCCACACTCCTGCGAGATCTGGAAGAGACACCGCTCCCTGCCGGCCTTAAAAGGTGGACCGCTAATTACCTCAATGGTCGACAGGCAACAGTCAAATTTAGGAACAAGAAATCTAGACCACGAAGAATAAAACAAGGGGTGCGGCAAGGTAGTGTTCTCTCTCCCCTCTTGTTTAATTTCTATATTTCGAGACTTCCCCCCCACCAAAGGGAGTCTTCATTGTTTCCTACGCTGACGACTGCACGATTGATGAACTCTGTATTAGAATCAACAGTTACCTCCATGACCTTTCCAGCTTCTTCACCGAGCGTAATCTGACCCTGTCTCCGACTAAATCTACGGCGACCCTGTTTACTACATGGAATGCGCAGATGGGGCAAGAGTTAAATGTCCACGTAGATGGAGTACCTCTACCTACTGTCAACCACCCAAAAATCTTGGGTGTGACATTTGACAACGGCCTCACCTTCGCTGGTCATGCCACCGCAATAGCCTCAAAGGTACAGAGCCGCAATAAGATCCTCAAGTCACTGGCCGGCAGTACTTGGGGAAAAGACAAAGAAACATTGCTTGCTACATATAAGGCTATTGGCCGGCCGGTTATTGACTATGCTGCGCCTATATGGTCGCCCAACCTTTCTGACACCAACTGGAGGAAATTGCAAGTCTGCCAAAACACCGCCATCAGAACTGCTACGGGATGCCTGCTTATGTCATCTGAGTCTCACCTCCATCAAGAGGCAAAATTGCTCAATGTTCAAGAGCACGCGGAACTCTTGAGTAGACAGTTCCTTCTGAACTGTCATAAACCTAGTCATCCAAACCGACATCTTTTGGATGTAGCACCGCCCCCCAGAGACATAAGGAGACATCTCCGTAAGCATTACGATGAGATCCGGCATCATATCTCTTTGCCGTTTGATCTGCGGAATCATAGACGGGCTCTAAATGACCTCCACACTGAGTCGGTAGACAGATCCCTCAGATCTCGGCCTGTGAATCCCGTTATTAATACTCAACCACCTGAATTGGCTGAAGAGGAGCGTGTACTTCCGAGGGAGACTAGAGTCATACTAGCACAACTTCGCTCTGGATATTGTAATAGGTTAAACTCTTACTTATCCAGACTGAACCCCAACATACCAAATACATGCCCTGCATGTGGTATGACCCCTCATGATACCATACATCTCTTTTCCTGTTCAGTTGAACCCACTCTTCTCCAACCCTGTGGAAACTGCGCGTTTCCTCGGACTTCCGTTAGAAGAGCCTGATGACAATTTAGAGTGATCGAGCCCATTGGGCAGGGCGAAGCACTGTTAACAACAACAACAACCATATTTTGGTGTTGTTCTGTTCAATTTATTTGTTGTTTCAGATCCGTGCTGGTATAAATTCACCTTGGTTGATCGTTTCTGTTATTTCTTTATGTGTGTGTGTGACCACAGTTTTTGAGGGCGGGGATTTATTGTTCTTATTTGTCAGGTTTTCCTGCAAATTTTTTTTGGTTTTGTTAGAAAGCCGGTTTCATTCCATTTATTGGAATTAATATTAATATGCGTGTTATATCCGGTTAAGTTTGGTATTTCTTATGTTTTTATGTGCACGTTTTTTTTTTTTTTTAATTTTTTGTTAGAAAGCCATTTTTATTCCATTAGTTAAATTTTGTTACGGATAAGTGTGTTATGTCCGCTTTGATTTGTACGTAAATTTGATTTTTATTCGTTTGATTGGTAAAAATGATTGGTCGCCTAGAACCCAGTTTTTGTCAGTGTAAATTATCCTGGTTCTTCCTCGGAGTAAAGTGTAAGTTTTAATGTCTTTGTCCGTATAAATGACACATGCCCTGTAGTGTAAATTCTTTGACTTTGGTTTACTTGTGTATACATTAGACTGGGTCGATTTATTAACTGATATCGCGCCATCGATTTTTCTATAGGTTTTGGGCTCAGGAAAAAAAATTTCCACTTTCGAGCCTGCGAAATTAAATTTTTTTGACTTTTTTCGACTTTGATTTAAAATTTTTTTCCTGACCTACTACAAACATTTTCATTTGATTTTAAAATTTTCATACCTTGTCCGACCGAAACGTTGGCAATAACAGTTTCTAAAAAAAATATTTTTTGGGTTTTGGGGAGTGTTTTGGTCAAAAAATTTACCCTTTCGCCACTTTTTTTCCTGAGCCCAAACTCTACCGAAAAATCGATGGCGCGATATCGGTTAACTTTCGTCCATACAAATCGACCCACCCTAGTATACATATATTTAATTTTTATGTTTTTTTCATGTTAAACTAATCCAATTTAATTGTAGTTGAATTTCTTATTTAGTTTAGTACATTTTTGTTTTCTTCGTGAACTTAGTTTTTTCCCCCCGTTATTTTAACAGTAACCGATGCCCCGTTTTCGATATTTTTATATTCTTCATATACGAAATTTTGTACGGTCTTAATTTGACGACACTCAAAAGCGAAGTGACGAAGATTTTATGTGGGCAGCGGTAGCGATAATTTAGTTTTTAAGAGGGGCGGCGTGAACAGCAGAAAACAGACTTATAAGTCTAAACTCTTTGTAAGAGCTCGAGGATTTGGTTTTAGGAACTGGGATAACATTTGCCATTTTCCAAAGACTAGGGAATCTACAGCTTGTCATAGAAAAATGAAAAATCTGAGTAAGCGGAGAGGTGGCAAAAGGCAGGATAACTTATGCAAAATTAGGTGCTCAAAAGGTGCTAATTAAGTGCCCTAATCCCAAAAAAAGTGCTCTTCTATTTTTTCCAAAAAATTATGTTCTGCTAGCACTATACGAATACATCAAAAGTTGTTATGCAGAAATTTTGTGCTCACTAAAGTGCCCCTGAAAAACCATAGCCCAAAAAATTGCTAAACCTAGCAGAGCAGTATACGTATTCAGTCAAAACAGACGATTAGATCAAAAATTGCTCTTGCTAAACCTAGCAAAGCAGTACACGTAAACAGTCAAAAGAGACGAATAGATCAAAAGTTGTTATGCAGAAATTTTGTGCTCAATAATGTACTCGTGAAAAACCCTACCCCAAAAAATTGCTCCCCTGTTTTAAAAAAGAAATTGATGTTCTGCTAGCTTTAGGCTAAACCTAGCAGACCAGTATACGTATTCAGTCAAAACAGACGAATAGATCAAAAATTGCTCCCCTTTTTTTTAACAAAAATTGATGTTCTGCTAGCTTTAGGCTAAACCTAGCAGAGCAGTATACGTAAGCAATCAAAAGAGACGAATGCATCAAAAGTTGTTATGCAGAAATTTTGTGCTCAATAAAGTGCTGCAGAAAAACCCTACCCCAAGAATTTGCTCCCCTTTAAAAAAAAAAAAAATTGATGTTCTGCTAGCTTTAGGCTAAACCTAGGAGAGCAGTATACGTAAACAGTCAAAAGAGACGAATAGATCAAAAGTTGTTATGCAGAAAACAGTCAAAAGAGACGAATAGATCAAAAGTTGTTATGCAGAAATTTTGTGCTCAATTAAGTGCTCCTGAAGAACCCTACCCCAAAAAATTGCCCCCTTTTTTGAAAAAAAAAAAAATTGATGTTCTGCTAGCTTTAGGCTAAACCTAGCAGAGCAGTATACGTAAACAGTCAAAAGAGACGAATAGATCAAAAGTTGTTATGCAGAAATTTTGTGCTCAATAAAGTGCTACAGAAAAACCCTACCTCTAGAAATTGCTCCCCTTTTTAAAAAAAAAAAATTGATGTTCTGCTGAAAAACCCTACCCCAAAAAATTGCCCCCTTTTTTGAAAAAAAAAAAAATTGATGTTCTGCTAGCTTTAGGCTAAACCTAGCAGATCAGTATACGTAAACAGTCAAAAAAGGCGAATAGATCAAAAGTTGTTATGTAGAAATTTTGTGCTCAATGAAGTGCTCCTGAAAAACCCTACACCAAAAAATTGCTCCACCTCTTTAAAAAAAAAATTGATGTTCTGCTAGCTTTAGGCTAAACCTAGCAGAGCAGTATACGTAAACAGTCAAAAGAGACGAATAGATCAAAAGTTTGTATGCAGAAATTTTGTGCTCAATAAAGTGCTCCTGAAGAACCCTACCCCAAAAAATTGCCCCCTTTTTTGAAAAAAAATAAAATTGATGTTCTGCTAGCTTTAGGCTAAACCTAGCAGAGCAGTATACGTAAACAGTCAAAAAATGCGAATAGATCAAAAGTTGTTATGCAGAAATTTTGTGCTCAATAAAGTGCTACAGGAAAACCCTACCCCAAGAAATTGCTCCTCTTTTAAAAAAAAAAAAAAATTATGTTCTGCCAGCTTTAGGCTAAACCTAGCAGAGCAGTATACGTAAAAGATCAAACGAGACGAATGCATCAAAAGTTGTTATGCAGAATTTTTGTGCTCAATAAAGTGCTACAGAAAAACCCTACCCCAAGAAATTGCTCCCCTTTTTTAGAAAAAAAATTGATGTTCTGCTAGCTTTAGGCTAAACCTAGCAGAGTAGTATACGTAAACAGTCAAAAGAGACGAATAGATCAAAAGTTGTTATGCAGAAATATTGTGCTCAATAAAGTGCTCCTGAAAAACCCTACCGCAAAAAATTGCTCTCCTTTTTAAAAAAAAAAATTGATGTTCTCCTAGGTTTAGGCTAAACCTAGCAGAGTAGTATACGTAAACAGTCAAAAGAGACGAATAGATCAAAAGTTGTTATGCAGAAATTGTGTGCTCAATAAAGTGGTCCTGAAAACCCCAACCGCAAAAAATTGCTCCACCTTTTTTAAAAAAAAAATTGATGTCCTGCTAGCTTTAGGCTAAACCTAGCAGAGCAGTATACGTAAACAGTCAAAAGAGACGAATAGATCAAAAGTTGTTATGCAGAAGTTTTGTGCTGAATAAAGCTTTAGGCTAAATCTATCAAAAAAGTATACGTAAACAATCACAAGAGACGAATAGATCAAAAGTTGTTATGCAGAAATTTTTTGCTCAATAAAGTGCTCCTGAAAACCCCAACCGCAAAAAATTGCTCCACCTTTTTTTAAAAAAAAAATTGATGTTCTGCTAGCTTTAGGCTAAACCTAGCAGAGCAGTATACGTAAACAGTCAAAAGAGACGAATAGATCAAAAGTTGTTATGCAGAAATTTTGTGCTCAATAAAGCTTTAGGCTAAATCTATCAGAGAAGTATACGTAAACAATCAAAAGAGACGAATAGATCAAAAGTTGTTATGCAGAAATTTTGTGCTCAATAAAGCTTTAGGCTAAACCTAGCAGAGCAGTATACGTACACAGTCAAAAGAGACGAATAGATCAAAAGTTGGTATGCAGAAATTTTGTGCTCAAAAAATTGCCCCACCTTTTTTAAAAAAAAAATTGATGTTCTGCTAGCTTTAGGCTAAACCCAGCAGAGCAGTATACGTACACAGTCAAAAGAGACGAATAGATCAAAAGTTGGTATGCAGAAATTTTGTGCTCAAAAAATTGCCCCACCTTTTTTAAAAAAAAAATTGATGTTCTGCTAGCTTTAGGCTAAACCTAGCAGAGCAGTATACGTACACAGTCAAAAGAGACGAATAGATCAAAAGTTGGTATGCAGAAATTTTGTGCTCAAAAAATTGCCCCACCTTTTTTAAAAAAAAAATTGATGTTCTGCTAGCTTTAGGCTAAACCCAGCAGAGCAGTATACGTACACAGTCAAAAGAGACGAATAGATCAAAAGTGGTTATGCAGAAATTTTGTGCTCAAAAAATTGCCCCACCTTTTTTAAAAAAAAATTGATGTTCTGTTAGCTTTAGGCTAAACCTAGCAGAGCAGTATACGTAAACAGTCAAAAGAGATGAATAGATCAAAAGTTGCTATGTAGAAATTTTGTGCTCAATAAAGTGCTCCTGAAAAACCCTACACCAAAAAATTGCTCCACCTCTTTAAAAAAAAAAATTTATGTTCTGCTAGCTTTAGGCTAAACCTAGCAGATCAGTATACGTAAACAGTCAAAAAAGGCGAATAGATCAAAAGTTGTTATGTAGAAATTTTGTGCTCAATGAAGTGCTCCTGAAAAACCCTACACCAAAAAATTGCTCCACCTCTTTAAAAAAAAAATTGATGTTCTGCTAGCTTTAGGCTAAACCTAGCAGAGCAGTATACGTAAGCAGTCAAAAGAGACGAATAGATCAAAAGTCTGTATGCAGAAATTTTGTGCTCAATAAAGTGCTCCTGAAGAACCCTTCCCCAAAAAATTGCCCCCTTTTTTGAAAAAAAATAAAATTGATGTTCTGCTAGCTTTAGGCTAAACCTAGCAGAGCAGTATACGTAAACAGTCAAAAAAGGCGAATAGATCAAATGTTGTTATGCAGAAATTTTGTGCTCAATAAAGTGCTACAGGAAAACCCTACCCCAAGAAATTGCTCCTCTTTTAAAAAAAAAAAAAAATTATGTTCTGCCAGCTTTAGGCTAAACCTAGCAGAGCAGTATACGTAAAAGATCAAACGAGACGAATGCATCAAAAGTTGTTATGCAGAATTTTTGTGCTCAATAAAGTGCTACAGAAAAACCCTACCCCAAGAAATTGCTCCCCTTTTTTAGAAAAAAAATTGATGTTCTGCTAGCTTTAGGCTAAACCTAGCAGAGTAGTATACGTAAACAGTCAAAAGAGACGAATAGATCAAAAGTGGTTATGCAGAAATATTGTGCTCAATAAAGTGCTCCTGAAAAACCCTACCCCAAAAAATTGCTCTCCTTTTTAAAAAAAAAAATTGATGTTCTCCTAGGTTTAGGCTAAACCTAGCAGAGTAGTATACGTAAACAGTCAAAAGAGACGAATAGATCAAAAGTTGTTATGCAGAAATTGTGTGCTCAATAAAGTGCTCCTGAAAACCCCAACCGCAAAAAATTGCTCCACCTTTTTTAAAAAAAAAATTGAT
This sequence comes from Merzomyia westermanni, assembly GCA_949987695.1. Lineage (NCBI taxonomy): Eukaryota > Metazoa > Arthropoda > Insecta > Diptera > Tephritidae > Merzomyia > Merzomyia westermanni. The sequence continues at coordinate 111,375,909 of OX465290.1, read as the reverse complement.
GTCCTGCTAGCTTTAGGCTAAACCTAGCAGAGCAGTATACGTAAACAGTCAAAAGAGACGAATAGATCAAAAGTTGTTATGCAGAAGTTTTGTGCTCAATAAAGCTTTAGGCTAAATCTATCAAAAAAGTATACGTAAACAATCACAAGAGACGAATAGATCAAAAGTTGTTATGCAGAAATTTTTTGCTCAATAAAGTGCTCCTGAAAACCCCAACCGCAAAAAATTGCTCCACCTTTTTAAAAAAAAAATTGATGTTCTGCTAGCTTTAGGCTAAACCTAGCAGAGCAGTATACGTAAACAGTCAAAAGAGACGAATTGATCAAAAGTTGTTATGCAGAAATTTTGTGCTCAATAAAGCTTTAGGCTAAATCTATCAGAGAAGTATACGTAAACAATCAAAAGAGACGAATAGATCAAAAGTTGTTATGCAGAAATTTTGTGCTCAATAAAGCTTTAGGCTAAACCTAGCAGAGCAGTATACGTACACAGTCAAAAGAGACGAATAGATCAAAAGTTGGTATGCAGAAATTTTGTGCTCAATAAAGCTTTAGGCTAAACCTAGCAGAGCAGTATACGTAAACAGTCAAAAGAGACGAATAGATCAAAAGTTGTTATGCAGAAATTTTGTGCTCAATAAAGCTTTAGGCTAAACCTAGCAGAGCAGTATACGTAAACAGTCAAAAGAGACGAATAGATCAAAAGTTGTTATGCAGAAATTTTGTGCTCAATAAAGTGCTCCTGAAAAACCCTACCCCAAAAAATTGCTCCAACTTTTTTAAAAAAAAATTGATGTTCTGCTAGCTTTAGGCTAAACATATCAGAGCAGTATACGTAAACAATCAAAAGAGACGAATGCGTCAAAAGTTGTTATGCAGAAATTTTGTGCTTAACAAAGTGCTCCTGAGAAACCCTACCCCAAAAAATTGCTCCCCTTTAAAAAAAAAAAATTGAAGTTCTGCCAGCTTTAGGCTAAACCTAGCAGAGCAGTATACGTAAACAGTCAAAAGAGACGAATGCATCAAAAGTTGTTATGCAGAAATTTTGTGCTCAATAAAGCTTTAGGCTAAACCTAGCAGAGCAGTATACGTAAACAGTCAAAAGAGACGAATAGATCAAAAGTTGTTATGCAGAAATTTTGTGCTCAATAAAGTGCTCCTGAAAAACCCTACCCCAAAAAATTGCTCCAACCTTTTTAAAAAAAAATTGATGTTGTGCTAGCTTTAGGCTAAACATATCAGAGCAGTATACGTAAACAATCAAAAGAGACGAATGCGTCAAAAGTTGTTATGCAGAAATTTTGTGCTTAACAAAGTGCTCCTGAGAAACCCTACCCCAAAAAATTGCTCCCCTTTAAAAAAAAAAAATTGAAGTTCTGCCAGCTTTAGGCTAAACCTAGCAGAGCAGTATACGTAAACAGTCAAAAGAGACGAATGCATCAAAAGTTGTTATGCAGAAATTTTGTGCTCAATAAAGTGCTCCTGAAAACCCCTACCCCAAAAAATTGCTCCACCTTGTTTAAAAAAAAAATTGGTGTTCTGCTAGCTTTAGGCTAAACCTAGCAGAGCAGTATACGTAAACAGTCAAAAGAGACGAATAGATCAAAAGTTGTTATGCAGAAATTTTGTGCTCAATAAAGTGCACCTGAAAAACCCTACCCCAAAAAATTGCTCCACCTTTTTTAAAAAAGAATTGATGTTCTGCTAGCTTTAGGCTAAACCTAGCAGAGCAGTATACGTAAACAGTCAAAAGAGACGAATAGATCAAAAGTTGTTATGCAGAAATTTTGTGCTCAATAAAGCTTTAGGCTAAATCTATCAGAGAAGTATACGTAAACAATCAAAAGAGACGAATAGATCAAAAGTTGTTATGCAGCAATTTTGTGCTCAATAAAGCTTTAGGCTAAACCTAGCAGAGCAGTATACGTATACAATCAAAAGAGACGAATAGATCAAAAGTTGTTATGCAGAAATTTTGTGCTCAATAAAGCTTTAGGCTAAACCTAGCAGAGCAGTATACGTACACAGTCAAAAGAGACGAACAGATCAAAAGTTGTTATGCCGAAATTTTGTGCTCAATAAAGCTTTAGGCTAAATCTATCAGAGAAGTATACGTAAACAATCAAAAGAGACGAATAGATCAAAAGTTGTTATGCAGAAATTCTGTGCTCAATAAAGCTTTAGGCTAAACCTAGCAGAGCAGTATACGTAAACAGTCAAAAGAGACGAATAGATCAAAAGTTGTTATGCAGAAATTTTGTGCTCAATAAAGTGCTCCTGAAAAACCCTACCCCAAAAAATTGCTCCAACTTTTTAAAAAAAAAATTGATGTTCTGCTAGCTTTAGGCTAAACATATCAGAGCAGTATACGTAAACAATCAAAAGAGACGAATGCGTCAAAAGTTGTTATGCAGAAATTTTGTGCTTAACAAAGTGCTCCTGAGAAACCCTACCCCAAAAAATTGCTCCCCTTTAAAAAAAAAAAAATTTAAGTTCTGCCAGCTTTAGGCTAAACCTAGCAGAGCAGTATACGTAAACAGTCAAAAGATACGAATGCATCAAAAGTTGTTATGCAGAAATTTTGTGCTCAATAAAGTGCTCCTGAAAACCCCTACCCCAAAAAATTGCTCCACCTTGTTTAAAAAAAAAAAATTGGTGTTCTGCTAGCTTTAGGCTAAACCTAGCAGAGCAGTATACGTAAACAGTCAAAAGAGACGAATAGATCAAAAGTTGTTATGCAGAAATTTTGTGCTCAATAAAGTGCACCTGAAAAACCCTACCCCAAAAAATTGCTCCACCTTTTTTAAAAAAGAATTGATGTTCTGCTAGCTTTAGGCTAAACCTAGCAGAGCAGTATACGTAAACAGTCAAAAGAGACGAATAGATCAAAAGTTGTTATGCAGAAATTTTGTGCTCAATAAAGCTTTAGGCTAAATCTATCAGAGAAGTATACGTAAACAATCAAAAGAGACGAATAGATCAAAAGTTGTTATGCAGAAATTTTGTGCTCAATAAAGCTTTAGGCTAAATCTATCAGAGCAGTATACGTAAACAGTCAAAAGAGACGAATAGATCAAAAGTTGTTATGCAGAAATTTTGTGCTCAATAAAGCTTTAGGCTAAATCTATCAGAGCAGTATACGTAAACAGTCAAAAGAGACGAATAGATCAAAAGTTGTTATGCAGAAATTTTGTGCTCAACAAAGTGCACCTGAAAAACCCTACCCCAAAAAATTGCTCCACCTTTTTTAAAAAAGAATTGATGTTCTGCCAGCTTTAGGCTAAACCTAGCAGAGCAGTATACGTAAACAGTCAAAAGAGACGAATAGATCAAAAGTTGTTATGCAGAAATTTTGTGCTCAATAAAGCTTTAGGCTAAATCTATCAGAGAAGTATACGTAAACAATCAAAAGAGACGAATAGATCAAAAGTTGTTATGCAGAAATTTTGTGCTCAATAAAGTGCACCTGAAAAACCCTACCCCAAAAAATTGCTCCACCTTTTTTAAAAAAGAATTGATGTTCTGCTAGCTTTAGGCTAAACCTAGCAGAGCAGTATACGTAAACAGTCAAAAGAGACGAATAGATCAAAAGTTGTTATGCAGAAATTTTGTGCTCAATAAAGTGCACCTGAAAAACCCTACCCCAAAAAATTGCTCCACCTTTTTTAAAAAAGAATTGATGTTCTGCTAGCTTTAGGCTAAACCTAGCAGAGCAGTATACGTAAACAGTCAAAAGAGACGAACAGATCAAAAGTTGTTATGCAGAAATTTTGTGCTCAATAAAGCTTTAGGCTAAATCTATCAGAGAAGTATACGTAAACAATCAAAAGAGACGAATAGATCAAAAGTTGTTATGCAGAAAACAGTCAAAAGAGACGAATAGATCAAAAGTTGTTATGCAGAAATTTTGTGCTCAATTAAGTGCTCCTGAAGAACCCTACCCCAAAAAATTGCCCCCTTTTTTGAAAAAAAAAAAAATTTATGTTCTGCTAGCTTTAGGCTAAACCTAGCAGAGCAGTATACGTAAACAGTCAAAAGAGACGAATAGATCAAAAGTTGTTATGCAGAAATATTGTGCTCAATAAAGTGCTCCTGAAAAACCCTACCCCAAGAATTTGCTCCCCTTTAAAAAAAAAAAAAATTGATGTTCTGCTAGCTTTAGGCTAAACCTAGGAGAGCAGTATACGTAAACAGTCAAAAGAGACGAATAGATCAAAAGTTGTTATGCAGAAAACAGTCAAAAGAGACGAATAGATCAAAAGTTGTTATGCAGAAATTTTGTGCTCAATAAAGTGCACCTGAAAAACCCTACCCCAAAAAATTGCTCCACCTTTTTTAAAAAAGAATTGATGTTCTGCTAGCTTTAGGCTAAACCTAGCAGAGCAGTATACGTAAACAGTCAAAAGAGACGAATAGATCAAAAGTTGTTATGCAGAAATTTTGTGCTCAATAAAGCTTTAGGCTAAATCTATCAGAGAAGTATACGTAAACAATCAAAAGAGACGAATAGATCAAAAGTTGTTATGCAGAAATTTTGTGCTCAATAAAGCTTTAGGCTAAATCTATCAGAGCAGTATACGTAAAAGATCAAACGAGACGAATGCATCAAAAGTTGTTATGCAGAATTTTTGTGCTCAATAAAGTGCTACAGAAAAACCCTACCCCAAGAAATTGCTCCCCTTTTTTAGAAAAAAAATTGATGTTCTGCTAGCTTTAGGCTAAACCTAGCAGAGTAGTATACGTAAACAGTCAAAAGAGACGAATAGATCAAAAGTTGTTATGCAGAAATATTGTGCTCAATAAAGTGCTCCTGAAAAACCCTACCCCAAGAATTTGCTCCCCTTTAAAAAAAAAAAAAATTGATGTTCTGCTAGCTTTAGGCTAAACCTAGGAGAGCAGTATACGTAAACAGTCAAAAGAGACGAATAGATCAAAAGTTGTTATGCAGAAAACAGTCAAAAGAGACGAATAGATCAAAAGTTGTTATGCAGAAATTTTGTGCTCAATTAAGTGCTCCTGAAGAACCCTACCCCAAAAAATTGCCCCCTTTTTTGAAAAAAAAAAAATTGATGTTCTGCTAGCTTTAGGCTAAACCTAGCAGAGCAGTATACGTAAACAGTCAAAAGAGACGAATAGATCAAAAGTTGTTATGCAGAAATTTTGTGCTCAATAAAGTGCTACAGAAAAACCCTACCTCTAGAAATTGCTCCCCTTTTTAAAAAAAAAAAATTGATGTTCTGCTGAAAAACCCTACCCCAAAAAATTGCCCCCTTTTTTGAAAAAAAAAAAAATTGATGTTCTGCTAGCTTTAGGCTAAACCTAGCAGATCAGTATACGTAAACAGTCAAAAAAGGCGAATAGATCAAAAGTTGTTATGTAGAAATTTTGTGCTCAATGAAGTGCTCCTGAAAAACCCTACACCAAAAAATTGCTCCACCTCTTTAAAAAAAAAATTGATGTTCTGCTAGCTTTAGGCTAAACCTAGCAGAGCAGTATACGTAAACAGTCAAAAGAGACGAATAGATCAAAAGTTGTTATGCAGAAAACAGTCAAAAGAGACGAATAGATCAAAAGTTGTTATGCAGAAATTTTGTGCTCAATAAAGTGCTACAGGAAAACCCTACCCCAAGAAATTGCTCCTCTTTTAAAAAAAAAAAAAAATTATGTTCTGCCAGCTTTAGGCTAAACCTAGCAGAGCAGTATACGTAAAAGATCAAACGAGACGAATGCATCAAAAGTTGTTATGCAGAATTTTTGTGCTCAATAAAGTGCTACAGAAAAACCCTACCCCAAGAAATTGCTCCCCTTTTTTAGAAAAAAAATTGATGTTCTGCTAGCTTTAGGCTAAACCTAGCAGAGTAGTATACGTAAACAGTCAAAAGAGACGAATAGATCAAAAGTTGTTATGCAGAAATATTGTGCTCAATAAAGTGCTCCTGAAAAACCCTACCCCAAAAAATTGCTCTCCTTTTTAAAAAAAAAAATTGATGTTCTCCTAGGTTTAGGCTAAACCTAGCAGAGTAGTATACGTAAACAGTCAAAAGAGACGAATAGATCAAAAGTTGTTATGCAGAAATTGTGTGCTCAATAAAGTGGTCCTGAAAACCCCAACCGCAAAAAATTGCTCCACCTTTTTTAAAAAAAAAATTGATGTCCTGCTAGCTTTAGGCTAAACCTAGCAGAGCAGTATACGTAAACAGTCAAAAGAGACGAATAGATCAAAAGTTGTTATGCAGAAGTTTTGTGCTCAATAAAGCTTTAGGCTAAATCTATCAAAAAAGTATACGTAAACAATCACAAGAGACGAATAGATCAAAAGTTGTTATGCAGAAATTTTTTGCTCAATAAAGTGCTCCTGAAAACCCCAACCGCAAAAAATTGCTCGACCTTTTTTAAAAAAAAATTGATGTTCTGCTAGCTTTAGGCTAAACCTAGCAGAGCAGTATACGTAAACAGTCAAAAGAGACGAATAGATCAAAAGTTGTTATGCAGAAATTTTGTGCTCAATAAAGCTTTAGGCTAAATCTATCAGAGAAGTATACGTAAACAATCAAAAGAGACGAATAGATCAAAAGTTGTTATGCAGAAATTTTGTGCTCAATAAAGCTTTAGGCTAAACCTAGCAGAGCAGTATACGTACACAGTCAAAAGAGACGAATAGATCAAAAGTTGGTATGCAGAAATTTTGCGCTCAAAAAATTGCCCCACCTTTTTTAAAAAAAAAATTGATGTTCTGCTAGCTTTAGGCTAAACCCAGCAGAGCAGTATACGTACACAGTCAAAAGAGACGAATAGATCAAAAGTTGGTATGCAGAAATTTTGTGCTCAAAAAATTGCCCCACCTTTTTTAAAAAAAAAATTGATGTTCTGCTAGCTTTAGGCTAAACCTAGCAGAGCAGTATACGTACACAGTCAAAAGAGACGAATAGATCAAAAGTTGGTATGCAGAAATTTTGTGCTCAAAAAATTGCCCCACCTTTTTTAAAAAAAAAATTGATGTTCTGCTAGCTTTAGGCTAAACCCAGCAGAGCAGTATACGTACACAGTCAAAAGAGACGAATAGATCAAAAGTGGTTATGCAGAAATTTTGTGCTCAAAAAATTGCCCCACCTTTTTTAAAAAAAAATTGATGTTCTGTTAGCTTTAGGCTAAACCTAGCAGAGCAGTATACGTAAACAGTCAAAAGAGATGAATAGATCAAAAGTTGCTATGTAGAAATTTTGTGCTCAATAAAGTGCTCCTGAAAAACCCTACACCAAAAAATTGCTCCACCTCTTTAAAAAAAAAAATTTATGTTCTGCTAGCTTTAGGCTAAACCTAGCAGATCAGTATACGTAAACAGTCAAAAAAGGCGAATAGATCAAAAGTTGTTATGTAGAAATTTTGTGCTCAATGAAGTGCTCCTGAAAAACCCTACACCAAAAAATTGCTCCACCTCTTTAAAAAAAAAATTGATGTTCTGCTAGCTTTAGGCTAAACCTAGCAGAGCAGTATACGTAAACAGTCAAAAGAGACGAATAGATCAAAAGTCTGTATGCAGAAATTTTGTGCTCAATAAAGTGCTCCTGAAGAACCCTTCCCCAAAAAATTGCCCCCTTTTTTGAAAAAAAATAAAATTGATGTTCTGCTAGCTTTAGGCTAAACCTAGCAGAGCAGTATACGTAAACAGTCAAAAAAGGCGAATAGATCAAAAGTTGTTATGCAGAAATTTTGTGCTCAATAAAGTGCTACAGGAAAACCCTACCCCAAGAAATTGCTCCTCTTTTAAAAAAAAAAAAAATTATGTTCTGCCAGCTTTAGGCTAAACCTAGCAGAGCAGTATACGTAAAAGATCAAACGAGACGAATGCATCAAAAGTTGTTATGCAGAATTTTTGTGCTCAATAAAGTGCTACAGAAAAACCCTACCCCAAGAAATTGCTCCCCTTTTTTAGAAAAAAAATTGATGTTCTGCTAGCTTTAGGCTAAACCTAGCAGAGTAGTATACGTAAACAGTCAAAAGAGACGAATAGATCAAAAGTTGTTATGCAGAAATATTGTGCTCAATAAAGTGCTCCTGAAAAACCCTACCCCAAAAAATTGCTCTCCTTTTTAAAAAAAAAAATTGATGTTCTCCTAGGTTTAGGCTAAACCTAGCAGAGTAGTATACGTAAACAGTCAAAAGAGACGAATAGATCAAAAGTTGTTATGCAGAAATTGTGTGCTCGATAAAGTGCTCCTGAAAACCCCAACCGCAAAAAATTGCTCCACCTTTTTAAAAAAAAAAATTGATGTCCTGCTAGCTTTAGGCTAAACCTAGCAGAGCAGTATACGTAAACAGTCAAAAGAGACGAATAGATCAAAAGTTGTTATGCAGAAGTTTTGTGCTCAATAAAGCTTTAGGCTAAATCTATCAAAAAAGTATACGTAAACAATCACAAGAGACGAATAGATCAAAAGTTGTTATGCAGAAATTTTTTGCTCAATAAAGTGCTTCTGAAAACCCCAACCGCAAAAAATTGCTCCACCTTTTTTAAAAAAAAATTGATGTTCTGCTAGCTTTAGGCTAAACCTAGCAGAGCAGTATACGTAAACAGTCAAAAGAGACGAATTGATCAAAAGTTGTTATGCAGAAATTTTGTGCTCAATAAAGCTTTAGGCTAAATCTATCAGAGAAGTATACGTAAACAAGCAAAAGAGACGAATAGATCAAAAGTTGTTATGCAGAAATTTTGTGCTCAATAAAGCTTTAGGCTAAACCTAGCAGAGCAGTATACGTACACAGTCAAAAGAGACGAATAGATCAAAAGTTGGTATGCAGAAATTTTGTGCTCAAAAAATTGCCCCACCTTTTTTAAAAAAAAAAATTGATGTTCTGCTAGCTTTAGGCTAAACCCAGCAGAGCAGTATACGTACACAGTCAAAAGAGACGAATAGATCAAAAGTGGTTATGCAGAAATTTTGTGCTCAAAAAATTGCCCCACCTTTTTTAAAAAAAAATTGATGTTCTGCCAGCTTTAGGCTAAACCTAGCAGAGCAGTATACGTAAACAGTCAAAAGAGACGAATGCATCAAAAGTTGTTATGCAGAAATTTTGTGCTCAATAAAGCTTTAGGCTAAACCTAGCAGAGCAGTATACGTAAACAGTCAAAAGAGACGAATAGATCAAAAGTTGTTATGCAGAAATTTTGTGCTCAATAAAGTGCTCCTGAAAAACCCTACCCCAAAAAATTGCTCCAACTTTTTTAAAAAAAAATTGATGTTCTGCTAGCTTTAGGCTAAACATATCAGAGCAGTATACGTAAACAATCAAAAGAGACGAATGCGTCAAAAGTTGTTATGCAGAAATTTTGTGCTTAACAAAGTGCTCCTGAGAAACCCTACCCCAAAAAATTGCTCCCCTTTAAAAAAAAAAATTGAAGTTCTGCCAGCTTTAGGCTAAACCTAGCAGAGCAGTATACGTAAACAGTCAAAAGAGACGAATGCATCAAAAGTTGTTATGCAGAAATTTTGTGCTCAATAAAGCTTTAGGCTAAACCTAGCAGAGCAGTATACGTAAACAGTCAAAAGAGACGAATAGATCAAAAGTTGTTATGCAGAAATTTTGTGCTCAATAAAGTGCTCCTGAAAAACCCTACCCCAAAAAATTGCTCCAACTTTTTTAAAAAAAAATTGATGTTCTGCTAGCTTTAGGCTAAACATATCAGAGCAGTATACGTAAACAATCAAAAGAGACGAATGCGTCAAAAGTTGTTATGCAGAAATTTTGTGCTTAACAAAGTGCTCCTGAGAAACCCTACCCCAAAAAATTGCTCCCCTTTAAAAAAAAAAAATTGAAGTTCTGCCAGCTTTAGGCTAAACCTAGCAGAGCAGTATACGTAAACAGTCAAAAGAGACGAATGCATCAAAAGTTGTTATGCAGAAATTTTGTGCTCAATAAAGTGCTCCTGAAAACCCCTACCCCAAAAAATTGCTCCACCTTGTTTAAAAAAAAAATTGGTGTTCTGCTAGCTTTAGGCTAAACCTAGCAGAGCAGTATACGTAAACAGTCAAAAGAGACGAATAGATCAAAAGTTGTTATGCAGAAATTTTGTGCTCAATAAAGTGCACCTGAAAAACCCTACCCCAAAAAATTGCTCCACCTTTTTTAAAAAAGAATTGATGTTCTGCTAGCTTTAGGCTAAACCTAGCAGAGCAGTATACGTAAACAGTCAAAAGAGACGAATAGATCAAAAGTTGTTATGCAGAAATTTTGTGCTCAATAAAGCTTTAGGCTAAATCTATCAGAGAAGTATACGTAAACAATGAAAAGAGACGAATAGATCAAAAGTTGTTATGCAGCAATTTTGTGCTCAATAAAGCTTTAGGCTAAACCTAGCAGAGCAGTATACGTATACAATCAAAAGAGACGAATAGATCAAAAGTTGTTATGCAGAAATTTTGTGCTCAATAAAGCTTTAGGCTAAACCTAGCAGAGCAGTATACGTACACAGTCAAAAGAGACGAATAGATCAAAAGTTGTTATGCAGAAATTTTGTGCTCAATAAAGCTTTAGGCTAAACCTAGCAGAGCAGTATACGTACACAGTCAAAAGAGACGAACAGATCAAAAGTTGTTAAGCCGAAATTTTGTGCTCAATAAAGCTTTAGGCTAAATCTATCAGAGAAGTATACGTAAACAATCAAAAGAGACGAATAGATCAAAAGTTGTTATGCAGAAATTCTGTGCTCAATAAAGCTTTAGGCTAAACCTAGCAGAGCAGTATACGTAAACAGTCAAAAGAGACGAATAGATCAAAAGTTGTTATGCAGAAATTTTGTGCTCAATAAAGTGCTCCTGAAAAACCCTACCCCAAAAAATTGCTCCAACTTTTTTAAAAAAAAATTGATGTTCTGCTAGCTTTAGGCTAAACATATCAGAGCAGTATACGTAAACAATCAAAAGAGACGAATGCGTCAAAAGTTGTTATGCAGAAATTTTCTGCTTAACAAAGTGCTCCTGAGAAACCCTACCCCAAAAAATTGCTCCCCTTTAAAAAAAAAAAATTTAAGCTCTGCCAGCTTTAGGCTAAACCTAGCAGAGCAGTATACGTAAACAGTCAAAAGATACGAATGCATCAAAAGTTGTTATGCAGAAATTTTGTGCTCAATAAAGTGCTCCTGAAAACCCCTACCCCAAAAAATTGCTCCACCTTGTTTAAAAAAAAAAATTGGTGTTCTGCTAGCTTTAGGCTAAACCTAGCAGAGCAGTATACGTAAACAGTCAAAAGAGACGAATAGATCAAAAGTTGTTATGCAGAAATTTTGTGCTCAATAAAGTGCACCTGAAAAACCCTACCCCAAAAAATTGCTCCACCTTTTTTAAAAAAGAATTGATGTTCTGCTAGCTTTAGGCTAAACCTAGCAGAGCAGTATACGTAAACAGTCAAAAGAGACGAATAGATCAAAAGTTGTTATGCAGAAATTTTGTGCTCAATAAAGCTTTAGGCTAAATCTATCAGAGAAGTATACGTAAACAATCAAAAGAGACGAATAGATCAAAAGTTGTTATGCAGAAATTTTGTGCTCAATAAAGCTTTAGGCTAAATCTATCAGAGCAGTATACGTAAACAGTCAAAAGAGACGAATAGATCAAAAGTTGTTATGCAGAAATTTTGTGCTCAATAAAGCTTTAGGCTAAATCTATCAGAGCAGTATACGTAAACAGTCAAAAGAGACGAATAGATCAAAAGTTGTTATGCAGAAATTTTGTGCTCAATAAAGTGCACCTGAAAAACCCTACCCCAAAAAATTGCTCCACCTTTTTTAAAAAAGAATTGATGTTCTGCTAGCTTTAGGCTAAACCTAGCAGAGCAGTATACGTAAACAGTCAAAAGAGACGAATAGATCAAAAGTTGTTATGCAGAAATTTTGTGCTCAATAAAGCTTTAGGCTAAATCTATCAGAGAAGTATACGTAAACAATCAAAAGAGACGAATAGATCAAAAGTTGTTATGCAGAAATTTTGTGCTCAATAAAGTGCACCTGAAAAACCCTACCCCAAAAAATTGCTCCACCTTTTTTAAAAAAGAATTGATGTTCTGCTAGCTTTAGGCTAAACCTAGCAGAGCAGTATACGTAAACAGTCAAAAGAGACGAATAGATCAAAAGTTGTTATGCAGAAATTTTGTGCTCAATAAAGTGCACCTGAAAAACCCTACCCCAAAAAATTGCTCCACCTTTTTTAAAAAAGAATTGATGTTCTGCTAGCTTTAGGCTAAACCTAGCAGAGCAGTATACGTAAACAGTCAAAAGAGACGAACAGATCAAAAGTTGTTATGCGGAAATTTTGTGCTCAATAAAGCTTTAGGCTAAATCTATCAGAGAAGTATACGTAAACAATCAAAAGAGACGAATAGATCAAAAGTTGTTATGCAGAAATTTTGTGCTCAATAAAGCTTTAGGCTAAACCTAGCAGAGCAGTATACGTACACAGTCAAAAGAGACGAATAGATCAAAAGTTGTTATGCAGAAATTTTGTGCTCAATAAAGCTTTAGGCTAAACCTAGCAGAGCAGTATACGTAAACAGTCAAAAGAGACGAATAGATCAAAAGTTGTTATGCAGAAATTTTGTGCTCAATAAAGTGCTCCTGAAAAACCCTACCCCAAAAAATTGCTCCAACTTTTTTAAAAAAAAATTGATGTTCTGCTAGCTTTAGGCTAAACATATCAGAGCAGTATACGTAAACAATCAAAACAGACGAATGCGTCAAAAGTTGTTATGCAGAAATTTTGTGCTTAACAAAGTGCTCCTGAGAAACCCTACCCCAAAAAATTGCTCCCCTTTAAAAAAAAAAAAATTTGAAGTTCTGCCAGCTTTAGGCTAAACCTAGCAGAGCAGTATACGTAAACAGTCAAAAGAGACGAATAGATCAAAAGTTGTTATGCAGAAATTTTGTGCTTAATAAAGTGCTCCTGAGAAACCCTACCCCAAAAAATTGCTCCCCTTTAAAAAAAAAAAAAAATTGAGGTTCTGCCAGCTTTAGGCTAAACCTAGCAGATCAGTATACGTAAACAGTCAAAAGAGACGAATAGATCAAAAGTTGTTATGCAGAAATTTTGTGCTCAATAAAGCTTTAGGCTAAATCTATCAGAGAAGTATACGTAAACAATCAAAAGAGACGAATAGATCAAAAGTTGTTATGCAGAAATTTTGTGCTCAATAAAGCTTTAGGCTAAACCTAGCAGAGCAGTATACGTAAACAATCAAAAGAGACGAATAGATCAAAAGTTGTTATGCAGAAATTTTGTGCTCAATCAAGCTTTAGGCTAAACCTAGCAGAGCAGTATACGTACACAGTCAAAAGAGACGAATAGATCAAAAGTTGTTATGCAGAAATTTTGTGCTCAATAAAGCTTTAGGCTAAACCTAGCAGAGCAGTATACGTAAACAGTCAAAAGAGACGAATAGATCAAAAGTTGTTATGCAGAAATTTTCTGCTTAACAAAGTGCTCCTGAGAAACCCTACCCCAAAAAATTGCTCCCCTTTAAAAAAAAAAAATTTAAGTTCTGCCAGCTTTAGGCTAAACCTAGCAGAGCAGTATACGTAAACAGTCAAAAGATACGAATGCATCAAAAGTTGTTATGCAGAAATTTTGTGCTCAATAAAGTGCTCCTGAAAACCCCTACCCCAAAAAATTGCTCCACCTTGTTTAAAAAAAAAAATTGGTGTTCTGCTAGCTTTAGGCTAAACCTAGCAGAGCAGTATACGTAAACAGTCAAAAGAGACGAATAGATCAAAAGTTGTTATGCAGAAATTTTGTGCTCAATAAAGTGCACCTGAAAAACCCTACCCCAAAAAATTGCTCCACCTTTTTTAAAAAAGAATTGATGTTCTGCTAGCTTTAGGCTAAACCTAGCAGAGCAGTATACGTAAACAGTCAAAAGAGACGAATAGATCAAAAGTTGTTATGCAGAAATTTTGTGCTCAATAAAGCTTTAGGCTAAATCTATCAGAGAAGTATACGTAAACAATCAAAAGAGACGAATAGATCAAAAGTTGTTATGCAGAAATTTTGTGCTCAATAAAGCTTTAGGCTAAATCTATCAGAGCAGTATACGTAAACAGTCAAAAGAGACGAATAGATCAAAAGTTGTTATGCAGAAATTTTGTGCTCAATAAAGCTTTAGGCTAAATCTATCAGAGCAGTATACGTAAACAGTCAAAAGAGACGAATAGATCAAAAGTTGTTATGCAGAAATTTTGTGCTCAATAAAGTGCACCTGAAAAACCCTACCCCAAAAAATTGCTCCACCTTTTTTAAAAAAGAATTGATGTTCTGCTAGCTTTAGGCTAAACCTAGCAGAGCAGTATACGTAAACAGTCAAAAGAGACGAATAGATCAAAAGTTGTTATGCAGAAATTTTGTGCTCAATAAAGCTTTAGGCTAAATCTATCAGAGAAGTATACGTAAACAATCAAAAGAGACGAATAGATCAAAAGTTGTTATGCAGAAATTTTGTGCTCAATAAAGTGCACCTGAAAAACCCTACCCCAAAAAATTGCTCCACCTTTTTTAAAAAAGAATTGATGTTCTGCTAGCTTTAGGCTAAACCTAGCAGAGCAGTATACGTAAACAGTCAAAAGAGACGAATAGATCAAAAGTTGTTATGCAGAAATTTTGTGCTCAATAAAGTGCACCTGAAAAACCCTACCCCAAAAAATTGCTCCACCTTTTTTAAAAAAGAATTGATGTTCTGCTAGCTTTAGGCTAAACCTAGCAGAGCAGTATACGTAAACAGTCAAAAGAGACGAACAGATCAAAAGTTGTTATGCGGAAATTTTGTGCTTAATAAAGTGCTCCTGAGAAACCCTACCCCAAAAAATTGCTCCCCTTTAAAAAAAAAAAAAAATTGAGGTTCTGCCAGCTTTAGGCTAAACCTAGCAGATCAGTATACGTAAACAGTCAAAAGAGACGAATAGATCAAAAGTTGTTATGCAGAAATTTTGTGCTCAATAAAGCTTTAGGCTAAATCTATCAGAGAAGTATACGTAAACAATCAAAAGAGACGAATAGATCAAAAGTTGTTATGCAGAAATTTTGTGCTCAATAAAGTGCACCTGAAAAACCCTACCCCAAAAAATTGCTCCAACTTTTTTAAAAAAAAATTGATGTTCTGCTAGCTTTAGGCTAAACATATCAGAGCAGTATACGTAAACAATCAAAACAGACGAATGCGTCAAAAGTTGTTATGCAGAAATTTTGTGCTTAACAAAGTGCTCCTGAGAAACCCTACCCCAAAAAATTGCTCCCCTTTAAAAAAAAAAAAATTTGAAGTTCTGCCAGCTTTAGGCTAAACCTAGCAGAGCAGTATACGTAAACAGTCAAAAGAGACGAATAGATCAAAAGTTGTTATGCAGAAATTTTGTGCTTAATAAAGTGCTCCTGAGAAACCCTACCCCAAAAAATTGCTCCCCTTTAAAAAAAAAAAAAAATTGAGGTTCTGCCAGCTTTAGGCTAAACCTAGCAGATCAGTATACGTAAACAGTCAAAAGAGACGAATAGATCAAAAGTTGTTATGCAGAAATTTTGTGCTCAATAAAGCTTTAGGCTAAATCTATCAGAGAAGTATACGTAAACAATCAAAAGAGACGAATAGATCAAAAGTTGTTATGCAGAAATTTTGTGCTCAATAAAGCTTTAGGCTAAACCTAGCAGAGCAGTATACGTAAACAATCAAAAGAGACGAATAGATCAAAAGTTGTTATGCAGAAATTTTGTGCTCAATCAAGCTTTAGGCTAAACCTAGCAGAGCAGTATACGTACACAGTCAAAAGAGACGAATAGATCAAAAGTTGTTATGCAGAAATTTTGTGCTCAATAAAGCTTTAGGCTAAACCTAGCAGAGCAGTATACGTACACAGTCAAAAGAGACGAATAGATCAAAAGTTGTTATGCAGAAATTTTGTGCTCAATAAAGCTTTAGGCTAAATCTATCAGAGAAGTATACGTAAACAATCAAAAGAGACGAATAGATCAAAAGTTGTTATGCAGAAATTTTGTGCTCAATAAAGCTTTAGGCTAAACCTAGCAGAGCAGTATACGTACACAGTCAAAAGAGACGAATAGATCAAAAGTTGTTATGCAGAAATTTTGTGCTCAATAAAGCTTTAGGCTAAACCTAGCAGAGCAGTATACGTAAACAGTCAAAAGAGACGAATAGATCAAAAGTTGTTATGCAGAAATTTTGTGCTCAATAAAGTGCACCTGAAAAACCCTACCCCAAAAAATTGCTCCACCTTTTTTAAAAAAGAATTGATGTTCTGCTAGCTTTAGGCTAAACCTAGCAGAGCAGTATACGTAAACAGTCAAAAGAGACGAATAGATCAAAAGTTGTTATGCAGAAATTTTGTGCTCAATAAAGTGCTCCTGAAAAACCCTACCCCAAAAAATTGCTCCACCTTTTTTAAAAAAAAATTGATGTTCTGCTAGCTTTAGGCTAAACATATCAGAGCAGTATACGTAAAAAATCAAAAGAGACGAATGCGTCAAAAGTTGTTATGCAGAAATTTTGTGCTTAATAAAGGGCTCCTGAGAAACCCTACCCCAAAAAATTGCTCTCCTTTAAACAAAAAAAAAATTGATGTTCTGCCAGCTTTAGGCTAAACCTGGCAGAGCAGTATACTAAAACAATCAAAAGAGACGAATGCATCAAAAGTTGTTATGCAGAAATTTTGTGCTCAATAAAGTGCTCCTGAAAAACCCTACCCCAAAAAATTGCTCCACCTTTTTTAAAAAAAGAATTGATGTTCTGCTAGCTTTAGGCTAAACCTAGCAGAGCAGTATACGTGAAGAATCAAAAGAGACGAATGCATCAAAACTTGTTATGCAGAAATTTTGTGCTCAATAAAGTGCTCCTGAAAAACCCTACCCCAAAAAATTGCACCACCTTTTTAAAAAAAAAATTGATGTTCTGCTAGCTTTAGGCTAAACCTATCAGAGCAGTATACGTAAACAATCAAAAGAGACGAATGCGTCAAAAGTTGTTACGCAGAAATTTTGTGCTCAATAAAGTGCTCCTGAGAAACCCTACCCCAAAAAATTGCCCCACCTTTTTTAAAAAAAAAATTGATGTTCTGCTAGCTTTAGGCTAAACCTAGCAGAGCAATATACGTAAACAGTCAAAAGAGACGAATAGATCAAAAGTTGTTATGCAGAAATTTTGTGCTCAATAAAGTGCTCCTGAAAAACCCTACCCCAAAAAATTGCCCCACCTTTTTTAAAAAAAAAATTGATGTTCTGCTAGCTTTAGGCTAAACCTAGCAGAGCAATATACGTAAACAGTCAAAAGAGACGAATAGATCAAAAGTTGTTATGCAGAAATTTTGTGCTCAATAAAGTGCTCCTGAAAAACCCTACCCCAAAAAATTGCACCACCTTTTTTAAAAAAAAAATTGATGTTCTGCTAGCTTTAGGCTAAACCTATCAGAGCAGTATACGTAAACAATCAAAAGAGACGAATGCGTCAAAAGTTGTTATGCAGAAATTTTGTGCTCAATAAAGTGCTCCTGAGAAACCCTACCAAAAAAAAATTGCCCCACCTTTTTTAAAAAAAAAATTGATGTTCTGCTAGCTTTAGGCTAAACCTAGCAGAGCAATATACGTAAACAGTCAAAAGAGACGAATGCGTCAAAAGTTGTTATGCAGAAATTTTGTGCTCAATAAAGTGCTCCTGAGAAACCCTACCCCAAAAAATTGCCCCACCTTTTTTAAAAAAAAAATTGATGTTCTGCTAGCTTTAGGCTAAACCTAGCAGAGCAATATACGTAAACAGTCAAAAGAGACGAATAGATCAAAAGTTGTTATGCAGAAATTTTGTGCTCAATAAAGTGCTCCTGAAAAACCCTACCCCAAAAAATTGCACCACCTTTTTAAAAAAAAAAATTGATGTTCTGCTAGCTTTAGGCTAAACCTATCAGAGCAGTATACGTAAACAGTCAAAAGAGACGAATAGATCAAAAGTTGTTATGCAGAAATTTTGTGCTCAATAAAGTGCTCCTGAAAAACCCTACCCCAAAAAATTGCTCCCCTGTTTTAAAAAAGAAATTGATGTTCTGCCAGCTTTAGGCTAAACCTAGCAGAGCAGTATACGTAAACAGTCAAAAGAGACGAATAGATCAAAAGTTGTTATGCAGAAGTCTTGTGCTCAATAAAGCTTTAGGCTAAATCTATCAAAAAAGTATACGTAAACAATCACAAGAGACGAATAGATCAAAAGTTGTTATGCAGAAATTTTTTGCTCAATAAAATGCTCCTGAAAACCAAAACCGCAAAAAATTGCTCCACCTTTTTTAAAAAAAAATTGATGTTCTGCTAGCTTTAGGCTAAACCTAGCAGAGCAGTATACGTAAACAGTCAAAAGAGACGAATAGATCAAAAGTTGTTATGCAGAAATTTTATGCTCAATAAAGCTTTAGGCTAAATCTATCAGAGAAGTATACGTAAACAATCAAAAGAGACGAATAGATCAAAAGTTGTTATGCAGAAATTTTGTGCTCAATAAAGCTTTAGGCTAAACCTAGCAGAGCAGTATACGTACACAGTCAAAAGAGACGAATAGATCAAAAGTTGTTATGCAGAAATTTTGTGCTCAAAAAATTGCCCCACCTTTTTTAAAAAAAAAATTGATGTTCTGCTAGCTTTAGGCTAAACCCAGCAGAGCAGTATACGTACACAGTCAAAAGAGACGAATAGATCAAAAGTGGTTATGCAGAAATTTTGTGCTCAATAAAGTGCTCCTGAAAAACCCTACCCCAAAAAATTGCTCCACCTTTTTTAAAAAAAAATTGATGTTCTGCTAGCTTTAGGCTAAACCTAGCAGAGCAGTATACGTAAACAATCAAAAGAGACGAATGCATCAAAAGTTGCTATGCAGAAATTTTGTGCTCAATAAAGCTTTAGGCTAAACCTAGCAGAGCAGTATACGTACACAGTCAAAAGAGACGAATAGATCAAAAGTTGTTATGCAGAAATTTTGTGCTCAAAAAATTGCCCCACCTTTTTTAAAAAAAAATTGATGTTCTGCTAGCTTTAGGCTAAACCCAGCAGAGCAGTATACGTAAACAGTCAAAAGAGACGAATAGATCAAAAGTTGTTATGCAGAAATTTTGTGCTCAATAAAGTGCTCCTGAAAAACCCTACCCCAAAAAATTGCTCCACCTTTTTTAAAAAAAAATTGATGTTCTGCTAGCTTTAGGCTAAACCTAGCAGAGCAGTATACGTAAACAGTCAAAAGAGACGAATAGATCAAAAGTTGTTATGCAGAAATTTTGTGCTTAATAAAGTGCTCCTGAGAAACCCTACCCCAAAAAATTGCTCCCCTTTAAAAAAAAAAAAAAATTGAGGTTCTGCCAGCTTTAGGCTAAACCTAGCAGATCAGTATACGTAAACAGTCAAAAGAGACGAATAGATCAAAAGTTGTTATGCAGAAATTTTGTGCTCAATAAAGCTTTAGGCTAAATCTATCAGAGAAGTATACGTAAACAATCAAAAGAGACGAATAGATCAAAAGTTGTTATGCAGAAATTTTGTGCTCAATAAAGCTTTAGGCTAAACCTAGCAGAGCAGTATACGTAAACAATCAAAAGAGACGAATAGATCAAAAGTTGTTATGCAGAAATTTTGTGCTCAATCAAGCTTTAGGCTAAACCTAGCAGAGCAGTATACGTACACAGTCAAAAGAGACGAATAGATCAAAAGTTGTTATGCAGAAATTTTGTGCTCAATAAAGCTTTAGGCTAAACCTAGCAGAGCAGTATACGTACACAGTCAAAAGAGACGAATAGATCAAAAGTTGTTATGCAGAAATTTTGTGCTCAATAAAGCTTTAGGCTAAATCTATCAGAGAAGTATACGTAAACAATCAAAAGAGACGAATAGATCAAAAGTTGTTATGCAGAAATTTTGTGCTCAATAAAGCTTTAGGCTAAACCTAGCAGAGCAGTATACGTACACAGTCAAAAGAGACGAATAGATCAAAAGTTGTTATGCAGAAATTTTGTGCTCAATAAAGCTTTAGGCTAAACCTAGCAGAGCAGTATACGTAAACAGTCAAAAGAGACGAATAGATCAAAAGTTGTTATGCAGAAATTTTGTGCTCAATAAAGTGCACCTGAAAAACCCTACCCCAAAAAATTGCTCCACCTTTTTTAAAAAAGAATTGATGTTCTGCTAGCTTTAGGCTAAACCTAGCAGAGCAGTATACGTAAACAGTCAAAAGAGACGAATAGATCAAAAGTTGTTATGCAGAAATTTTGTGCTCAATAAAGTGCTCCTGAAAAACCCTACCCCAAAAAATTGCTCCACCTTTTTTAAAAAAAAATTGATGTTCTGCTAGCTTTAGGCTAAACATATCAGAGCAGTATACGTAAAAAATCAAAAGAGACGAATGCGTCAAAAGTTGTTATGCAGAAATTTTGTGCTTAATAAAGGGCTCCTGAGAAACCCTACCCCAAAAAATTGCTCTCCTTTAAACAAAAAAAAA
Organism: Merzomyia westermanni; assembly: GCA_949987695.1. Classification (NCBI taxonomy): domain Eukaryota; kingdom Metazoa; phylum Arthropoda; class Insecta; order Diptera; family Tephritidae; genus Merzomyia; species Merzomyia westermanni. The sequence goes on along the minus strand of OX465290.1, from coordinate 111,355,408 downwards.
ATTGATGTTCTGCCAGCTTTAGGCTAAACCTGGCAGAGCAGTATACTAAAACAATCAAAAGAGACGAATGCATCAAAAGTTGTTATGCAGAAATTTTGTGCTCAATAAAGTGCTCCTGAAAAACCCTACCCCAAAAAATTGCTCCACCTTTTTTAAAAAAAGAATTGATGTTCTGCTAGCTTTAGGCTAAACCTAGCAGAGCAGTATACGTGAAGAATCAAAAGAGACGAATGCATCAAAACTTGTTATGCAGAAATTTTGTGCTCAATAAAGTGCTCCTGAAAAACCCTACCCCAAAAAATTGCACCACCTTTTTAAAAAAAAAATTGATGTTCTGCTAGCTTTAGGCTAAACCTATCAGAGCAGTATACGTAAACAATCAAAAGAGACGAATGCGTCAAAAGTTGTTACGCAGAAATTTTGTGCTCAATAAAGTGCTCCTGAGAAACCCTACCCCAAAAAATTGCCCCACCTTTTTTAAAAAAAAAATTGATGTTCTGCTAGCTTTAGGCTAAACCTAGCAGAGCAATATACGTAAACAGTCAAAAGAGACGAATAGATCAAAAGTTGTTATGCAGAAATTTTGTGCTCAATAAAGTGCTCCTGAAAAACCCTACCCCAAAAAATTGCCCCACCTTTTTTAAAAAAAAAATTGATGTTCTGCTAGCTTTAGGCTAAACCTAGCAGAGCAATATACGTAAACAGTCAAAAGAGACGAATAGATCAAAAGTTGTTATGCAGAAATTTTGTGCTCAATAAAGTGCTCCTGAAAAACCCTACCCCAAAAAATTGCACCACCTTTTTAAAAAAAAAAATTGATGTTCTGCTAGCTTTAGGCTAAACCTATCAGAGCAGTATACGTAAACAATCAAAAGAGACGAATGCGTCAAAAGTTGTTATGCAGAAATTTTGTGCTCAATAAAGTGCTCCTGAGAAACCCTACCCCAAAAAATTGCCCCACCTTTTTTAAAAAAAAAATTGATGTTCTGCTAGCTTTAGGCTAAACCTAGCAGAGCAATATACGTAAACAGTCAAAAGAGACGAATGCGTCAAAAGTTGTTATGCAGAAATTTTGTGCTCAATAAAGTGCTCCTGAGAAACCCTACCCCAAAAAATTGCCCCACCTTTTTTAAAAAAAAAATTGATGTTCTGCTAGCTTTAGGCTAAACCTAGCAGAGCAATATACGTAAACAGTCAAAAGAGACGAATAGATCAAAAGTTGTTATGCAGAAATTTTGTGCTCAATAAAGTGCTCCTGAAAAACCCTACCCCAAAAAATTGCTCCCCTGTTTTAAAAAAGAAATTGATGTTCTGCCAGCTTTAGGCTAAACCTAGCAGAGCAGTATACGTAAACAGTCAAAAGAGACGAATAGATCAAAAGTTGTTATGCAGAAGTCTTGTGCTCAATAAAGCTTTAGGCTAAATCTATCAAAAAAGTATACGTAAACAATCACAAGAGACGAATAGATCAAAAGTTGTTATGCAGAAATTTTTTGCTCAATAAAATGCTCCTGAAAACCAAAACCGCAAAAAATTGCTCCACCTTTTTTAAAAAAAAATTGATGTTCTGCTAGCTTTAGGCTAAACCTAGCAGAGCAGTATACGTAAACAGTCAAAAGAGACGAATAGATCAAAAGTTGTTATGCAGAAATTTTATGCTCAATAAAGCTTTAGGCTAAATCTATCAGAGAAGTATACGTAAACAATCAAAAGAGACGAATAGATCAAAAGTTGTTATGCAGAAATTTTGTGCTCAATAAAGCTTTAGGCTAAACCTAGCAGAGCAGTATACGTACACAGTCAAAAGAGACGAATAGATCAAAAGTTGTTATGCAGAAATTTTGTGCTCAAAAAATTGCCCCACCTTTTTTAAAAAAAAAATTGATGTTCTGCTAGCTTTAGGCTAAACCCAGCAGAGCAGTATACGTACACAGTCAAAAGAGACGAATAGATCAAAAGTGGTTATGCAGAAATTTTGTGCTCAATAAAGTGCTCCTGAAAAACCCTACCCCAAAAAATTGCTCCACCTTTTTTAAAAAAAAATTGATGTTCTGCTAGCTTTAGGCTAAACCTAGCAGAGCAGTATACGTAAACAATCAAAAGAGACGAATGCATCAAAAGTTGCTATGCAGAAATTTTGTGCTCAATAAAGCTTTAGGCTAAACCTAGCAGAGCAGTATACGTACACAGTCAAAAGAGACGAATAGATCAAAAGTTGTTATGCAGAAATTTTGTGCTCAAAAAATTGCCCCACCTTTTTTAAAAAAAAATTGATGTTCTGCTAGCTTTAGGCTAAACCCAGCAGAGCAGTATACGTAAACAGTCAAAAGAGACGAATAGATCAAAAGTTGTTATGCAGAAATTTTGTGCTCAATAAAGTGCTCCTGAAAAACCCTACCCCAAAAAATTGCTCCACCTTTTTTAAAAAAAAATTGATGTTCTGCTAGCTTTAGGCTAAACCTAGCAGAGCAGTATACGTAAACAATCAAAAGAGACGAATGCATCAAAAGTTGCTATGCAGAAATTTTGTGCTCAATAAAGCGTTAGGCTAAATCTATCAGAGAAGTATACGTTAACAATCAAAAGAGACGAATAGATCAAAAGTTGTTATGCAGAAATTTTGTGCTCAATAAAGCTTTAGGCTAAACCTAGCAGAGCAGTATACGTAAACAGTCAAAAGAGACGAATAGATCAAAAGTTGTTATGCAGAAATTTTGTGCTCAATAAAGTGCTCCTGAAAAACCCTACCCCAAAAAATTGCTCCAACTTTTTAAAAAAAAAATTGATGTTCTGCTAGCTTTAGGCTAAACATATCAGAGCAGTATACGTAAACAATCAAAAGAGACGAATGCGTCAAAAGTTGTTATGCAGAAATTTTGTGCTTAACAAAGTGCTCCTGAGAAACCCCACCCCAAAAAATTGCTCCCCTTTAAAAAAAAAAAATTGAAGTTCTGCCAGCTTTAGGCTAAACCTAGCAGAGCAGTATACGTAAACAGTCAAAAGAGACGAATGCATCAAAAGTTGTTATGCAGAAATTTTGTGCTCAATAAAGTGCTCCTGAAAACCCCTACCCCAAAAAATTGCTCCACCTTGTTTAAAAAAAAAAAATTGGTGTTCTGCTAGCTTTAGGCTAAACATGTCAGAGCAATATACGTAAACAATCAAAAGAGACGAATGCGTCAAAAGTTGTTATGCAGAAATTTTGTGCTTAACAAAGTGCTCCTGAGAAACCCTACCCCAAAAAAATGCTCCCCTTTAAAAAAAAAAAATTGAAGTTCTGCCAGCTTTGGGCTAAACCTAGCAGAGCAGTATACGTAAACAGTCAAAAGAGACGAATAGATCAAAAGTTGTTATGCAGAAATTTTGTGCTCAATAAAGTGCACCTGAAAAACCCTACCCCAAAAAATTGCTCCACCTTTTTTAAAAAAGAATTGATGTTCTGCTAGCTTTAGGCTAAACCTAGCAGAGCAGTATACGTAAACAGTCAAAAGAGACGAATAGATCAAAAGTTGTTATGCAGAAATTTTGTGCTCAATAAAGCTTTAGGCTAAATCTATCAGAGAAGTATACGTAAACAATCAAAAGAGACGAATAGATCAAAAGTTGTTATGCAGAAATTTTGTGCTCAATAAAGCTTTAGGCTAAACCTAGCAGAGCAGTATACGTATACAATCAAAAGAGACGAATAGATCAAAAGTTGTTATGCAGAAATTTTGTGCTCAATAAAGCTTTAGGCTAAACCTAGCAGAGCAGTATACGTACACAGTCAAAAGAGACGAATAGATCAAAAGTTGTTATGCAGAAATTTTGTGCTCAATAAAGCTTTAGGCTAAACCTAGCAGAGCAGTATACGTAAACAGTCAAAAGAGACGAATAGATCAAAAGTTGTTATGCAGAAATTTTGTGCTCAATAAAGTGCACCTGAAAAACCCTACCCCAAAAAATTGCTCCACCTTTTTTAAAAAAGAATTGATGTTCTGCTAGCTTTAGGCTAAACCTAGCAGAGCAGTATACGTAAACAGTCAAAAGAGACGAATAGATCAAAAGTTGTTATGCAGAAATTTTGTACTCAATAAAGTGCTCCTGAAAAACCCTACCCCAAAAAATGGCTCCACCTTTTTTAAAAAAGAATTGATGTTCTGCTAGCTTTAGACTAAACCTAGCAGAGCAGTATACGTACACAGTCAAAAGAGACGAATAGATCAAAAGTTGTTATGCAGAAATTTTGTTCTCAATAAAGCTTTAGGCTAAATCTATCAGAGCAGTATACGTAAACAGTCAAAAGAGACGAATAGATCAAAAGTTGTTATGCAGAAATTTTGTGCTCAATAAAGTGCACCTGAAAAACCCTACCCCAAAAAATTGCTCCACCTTTTTTAAAAAAGAATTGATGTTCTGCTAGCTTTAGGCTAAACCTAGCAGAGCAGTATACGTAAACAGTCAAAAGAGACGAATAGATCAAAAGTTGTTATGCAGAAATTTTGTACTCAATAAAGTGCTCCTGAAAAACCCTACCCCAAAAAATTGCTCCACCTTTTTTAAAAAAGAATTGATGTTCTGCTAGCTTTAGGCTAAACATATCAGAGCAGTATACGTAAACAATCAAAAGAGACGAATGCGTCAAAAGTTGTTATGCAGAAATTTTGTGCTTAACAAAGTGCTCCTGAGAAACCCCACCCCAAAAAATTGCTCCCCTTTAAAAAAAAAAAATTGAAGTTCTGCCAGCTTTAGGCTAAACCTAGCAGAGCAGTATACGTAAACAGTCAAAAGAGAAGAATGCATCAAAAGTTGTTATGCAGAAATTTTGTGCTCAATAAAGTGCTCCTGAAAACCCCTACCCCAAAAAATTGCTCCACCTTGTTTAAAAAAAAAAAATTGGTGTTCTGCTAGCTTTAGGCTAAACATATCAGAGCAGTATACGTAAACAATCAAAAGAGACGAATGCGTCAAAAGTTGTTATGCAGAAATTTTGTGCTTAACAAAGTGCTCCTGAGAAACCCTACCCCAAAAAATTGCTCCCCTTTAAAAAAAAAAAATTGAAGTTCTGCCAGCTTTAGGCTAAACCTAGCAGAGCAGTATACGTAAACAGTCAAAAGAGACGAATAGATCAAAAGTTGTTATGCAGAAATTTTGTGCTCAATAAAGTGCACCTGAAAAACCCTACCCCAAAAAATTGCTCCACCTTTTTTAAAAAAGAATTGATGTTCTGCTAGCTTTAGGCTAAACCTAGCAGAGCAGTATACGTAAACAGTCAAAAGAGACGAATAGATCAAAAGTTGTTATGCAGAAATTTTGTACTCAATAAAGTGCTCCTGAAAAACCCTACCCCAAAAAATTGCTCCACCTTTTTTAAAAAAAAAATTGATGTTCTGCTAGCTTTAGGCTAAACCTAGCAGAGCAGTATACGTAAACAATCAAAAGAGACGAATGCATCAAAAGTTGTTATGCAGAAATTTTGTGCTCAATAAAGCTTTAGGCTAAATCTATCAGAGAAGTATACGTAAACAATCAAAAGAGACGAATAGATCAAAAGTTGTTATGCAGAAATTTTGTGCTCAATAAAGCTTTAGGCTAAACCTAGCAGAGCAGTATACGTAAACAGTCAAAAGAGACGAATGCATCAAAAGTTGTTATGCAGAAATTTTGTGCTCAATAAAGTGCTCCTGAAAACCCCTACCCCAAAAAATTGCTCCACCTTGTTTAAAAAAAAAAAATTGGTGTTCTGCTAGCTTTAGGCTAAACATATCAGAGCAGTATACGTAAACAATCAAAAGAGACGAATGCGTCAAAAGTTGTTATGCAGAAATTTTGTGCTTAACAAAGTGCTCCTGAGAAACCCTACCCCAAAAAAATGCTCCCCTTTAAAAAAAAAAAATTGAAGTTCTGCCAGCTTTAGGCTAAACCTAGCAGAGCAGTATACGTAAACAGTCAAAAGAGACGAATAGATCAAAAGTTGTTATGCAGAAATTTTGTGCTCAATAAAGTGCTCCTGAAAACCCCTACCCCAAAAAATTGCTCCACCTTGTTTAAAAAAAAAAAATTGGTGTTCTGCTAGCTTTAGGCTAAACATATCAGAGCAGTATACGTAAACAATCAAAAGAGACGAATGCGTCAAAAGTTGTTATGCAGAAATTTTGTGCTTAACAAAGTGCTCCTGAAAACCCCTACCCCAAAAAATTGCTCCACCTTGTTTAAAAAAAAAAAATTGGTGTTCTGCTAGCTTTAGGCTAAACATATCAGAGCAGTATACGTAAACAATCAAAAGAGACGAATGCGTCAAAAGTTGTTATGCAGAAATTTTGTGCTTAACAAAGTGCTCCTGAAAACCCCTACCCCAAAAAATTGCTCCACCTTGTTTAAAAAAAAAAAATTGGTGTTCTGCTAGCTTTAGGCTAAACATATCAGAGCAGTATACGTAAACAATCAAAAGAGACGAATGCGTCAAAAGTTGTTATGCAGAAATTTTGTGCTTAACAAAGTGCTCCTGAAAACCCCTACCCCAAAAAATTGCTCCACCTTGTTTAAAAAAAAAAAATTGGTGTTCTGCTAGCTTTAGGCTAAACATATCAGAGCAGTATACGTAAACAATCAAAAGAGACGAATGCGTCAAAAGTTGTTATGCAGAAATTTTGTGCTTAACAAAGTGCTCCTGAGAAACCCTACCCCAAAAAATTGCTCCCCTTTAAAAAAAAAAAATTGAAGTTCTGCCAGCTTTAGGCTAAACCTAGCAGAGCAGTATACGTAAACAGTCAAAAGAGACGAATAGATCAAAAGTTGTTATGCAGAAATTTTGTGCTCAATAAAGTGCACTTGAAAAACCCTACCCCAAAAAATTGCTCCACCTTTTTTAAAAAAGAATTGATGTTCTGCTAGCTTTAGGCTAAACCTAGCAGAGCAGTATACGTAAACAGTCAAAAGAGACGAATAGATCAAAAGTTGTTATGCAGAAGTCTTGTGCTCAATAAAGCTTTAGGCTAAATCTATCAAAAAAGTATACGTAAACAATCACAAGAGACGAATAGATCAAAAGTTGTTATGCAGAATTTTTTGCTCAATAAAATGCTCCTGAAAACCAAAACCGCAAAAAATTGCTCCACCTTTTTTAAAAAAAAATTGATGTTCTGCTAGCTTTAGGCTAAACCTAGCAGAGCAGTATACGTAAACAGTCAAAAGAGACGAATAGATCAAAAGTTGTTATGCAGAAATTTTATGCTCAATAAAGCTTTAGGCTAAATCTATCAGAGAAGTATACGTAAACAGTCAAAAGAGACGAATAGATCAAAAGTTGTTATGCAGAAATTTTGTGCTCAATAAAGTGCTCCTGAAAAACCCTACCCCAAAAAATTGCTCCCCTGTTTTAAAAAAGAAATTGATGTTCTGCCAGCTTTAGGCTAAACCTAGCAGAGCAGTATACGTAAACAGTCAAAAGAGACGAATAGATCAAAAGTTGTTATGCAGAAGTCTTGTGCTCAATAAAGCTTTAGGCTAAATCTATCAAAAAAGTATACGTAAACAATCACAAGAGACGAATAGATCAAAAGTTGTTATGCAGAAATTTTTTGCTCAATAAAATGCTCCTGAAAACCAAAACCGCAAAAAATTGCTCCACCTTTTTTAAAAAAAAATTGATGTTCTGCTAGCTTTAGGCTAAACCTAGCAGAGCAGTATACGTTAACAGTCAAAAGAGACGAATAGATCAAAAGTTGTTATGCAGAAATTTTATGCTCAATAAAGCTTTAGGCTAAATCTATCAGAGAAGTATACGTAAACAATCAAAAGAGACGAATAGATCAAAAGTTGTTATGCAGAAATTTTGTGCTCAATAAAGCTTTAGGCTAAACCTAGCAGAGCAGTATACGTACACAGTCAAAAGAGACGAATAGATCAAAAGTTGTTATGCAGAAATTTTGTGCTCAAAAAATTGCCCCACCTTTTTTAAAAAAAAAATTGATGTTCTGCTAGCTTTAGGCTAAACCCAGCAGAGCAGTATACGTAAACAGTCAAAAGAGACGAATAGATCAAAAGTGGTTATGCAGAAATTTTGTGCTCAATAAAGTGCTCCTGAAAAACCCTACCCCAAAAAATTGCTCCACCTTTTTTAAAAAAAAATTGATGTTCTGCTAGCTTTAGGCTAAACCTAGCAGAGCAGTATACGTAAACAATCAAAAGAGACGAATGCATCAAAAGTTGCTATGCAGAAATTTTGTGCTCAATAAAGCTTTAGGCTAAACCTAGCAGAGCAGTATACGTACACAGTCAAAAGAGACGAATAGATCAAAAGTTGTTATGCAGAAATTTTGTGCTCAAAAAATTGCCCCACCTTTTTTAAAAAAAAATTGATGTTCTGCTAGCTTTAGGCTAAACCCAGCAGAGCAGTATACGTAAACAGTCAAAAGAGACGAATAGATCAAAAGTTGTTATGCAGAAATTTTGTGCTCAATAAAGTGCTCCTGAAAAACCCTACCCCAAAAAATTGCTCCACCTTTTTTAAAAAAAAATTGATGTTCTGCTAGCTTTAGGCTAAACCTAGCAGAGCAGTATACGTAAACAGTCAAAAGAGACGAATAGATCAAAAGTTGTTATGCAGAAATTTTGTGCTTAATAAAGTGCTCCTGAGAAACCCTACCCCAAAAAATTGCTCCCCTTTAAAAAAAAAAAAAAATTGAGGTTCTGCCAGCTTTAGGCTAAACCTAGCAGATCAGTATACGTAAACAGTCAAAAGAGACGAATAGATCAAAAGTTGTTATGCAGAAATTTTGTGCTCAATAAAGCTTTAGGCTAAATCTATCAGAGAAGTATACGTAAACAATCAAAAGAGACGAATAGATCAAAAGTTGTTATGCAGAAATTTTGTGCTCAATAAAGCTTTAGGCTAAACCTAGCAGAGCAGTATACGTAAACAATCAAAAGAGACGAATAGATCAAAAGTTGTTATGCAGAAATTTTGTGCTCAATCAAGCTTTAGGCTAAACCTAGCAGAGCAGTATACGTACACAGTCAAAAGAGACGAATAGATCAAAAGTTGTTATGCAGAAATTTTGTGCTCAATAAAGCTTTAGGCTAAACCTAGCAGAGCAGTATACGTACACAGTCAAAAGAGACGAATAGATCAAAAGTTGTTATGCAGAAATTTTGTGCTCAATAAAGCTTTAGGCTAAATCTATCAGAGAAGTATACGTAAACAATCAAAAGAGACGAATAGATCAAAAGTTGTTATGCAGAAATTTTGTGCTCAATAAAGCTTTAGGCTAAACCTAGCAGAGCAGTATACGTACACAGTCAAAAGAGACGAATAGATCAAAAGTTGTTATGCAGAAATTTTGTGCTCAATAAAGCTTTAGGCTAAACCTAGCAGAGCAGTATACGTAAACAGTCAAAAGAGACGAATAGATCAAAAGTTGTTATGCAGAAATTTTGTGCTCAATAAAGTGCACCTGAAAAACCCTACCCCAAAAAATTGCTCCACCTTTTTTAAAAAAGAATTGATGTTCTGCTAGGTTTAGCCTAAAGCTAGCAGAGCAGTATACGTAAACAGTCAAAAGAGACGAATAGATCAAAAGTTGTTATGCAGAAATTTTGTGCTCAATAAAGTGCTCCTGAAAAACCCTACCCCAAAAAATTGCTCCACCTTTTTTAAAAAAAAATTGATGTTCTGCTAGCTTTAGGCTAAACATATCAGAGCAGTATACGTAAAAAATCAAAAGAGACGAATGCGTCAAAAGTTGTTATGCAGAAATTTTGTGCTTAATAAAGGGCTCCTGAGAAACCCTACCCCAAAAAATTGCTCTCCTTTAAACAAAAAAAAAATTGATGTTCTGCCAGCTTTAGGCTAAACCTGGCAGAGCAGTATACTAAAACAATCAAAAGAGACGAATGCATCAAAAGTTGTTATGCAGAAATTTTGTGCTCAATAAAGTGCTCCTGAAAAACCCTACCCCAAAAAATTGCTCCACCTTTTTTAAAAAAAGAATTGATGTTCTGCTAGCTTTAGGCTAAACCTAGCAGAGCAGTATACGTGAAGAATCAAAAGAGACGAATGCATCAAAACTTGTTATGCAGAAATTTTGTGCTCAATAAAGTGCTCCTGAAAAACCCTACCCCAAAAAATTGCACCACCTTTTTAAAAAAAAAATTGATGTTCTGCTAGCTTTAGGCTAAACCTATCAGAGCAGTATACGTAAACAATCAAAAGAGACGAATGCGTCAAAAGTTGTTACGCAGAAATTTTGTGCTCAATAAAGTGCTCCTGAGAAACCCTACCCCAAAAAATTGCCCCACCTTTTTAAAAAAAAAAATTGATGTTCTGCTAGCTTTAGGCTAAACCTAGCAGAGCAATATACGTAAACAGTCAAAAGAGACGAATAGATCAAAAGTTGTTATGCAGAAATTTTGTGCTCAATAAAGTGCTCCTGAAAAACCCTACCCCAAAAAATTGCCCCACCTTTTTTAAAAAAAAAATTGATGTTCTGCTAGCTTTAGGCTAAACCTAGCAGAGCAATATACGTAAACAGTCAAAAGAGACGAATAGATCAAAAGTTGTTATGCAGAAATTTTGTGCTCAATAAAGTGCTCCTGAAAAACCCTACCCCAAAAAATTGCACCACCTTTTTAAAAAAAAAAATTGATGTTCTGCTAGCTTTAGGCTAAACCTATCAGAGCAGTATACGTAAACAATCAAAAGAGACGAATGCGTCAAAAGTTGTTATGCAGAAATTTTGTGCTCAATAAAGTGCTCCTGAGAAACCCTACCCCAAAAAATTGCCCCACCTTTTTTAAAAAAAAAATTGATGTTCTGCTAGCTTTAGGCTAAACCTAGCAGAGCAATATACGTAAACAGTCAAAAGAGACGAATGCGTCAAAAGTTGTTATGCAGAAATTTTGTGCTCAATAAAGTGCTCCTGAGAAACCCTACCCCAAAAAATTGCCCCACCTTTTTTAAAAAAAAAATTGATGTTCTGCTAGCTTTAGGCTAAACCTAGCAGAGCAATATACGTAAACAGTCAAAAGAGACGAATAGATCAAAAGTTGTTATGCAGAAATTTTGTGCTCAATAAAGTGCTCCTGAAAAACCCTACCCCAAAAAATTGCTCCCCTGTTTTAAAAAAGAAATTGATGTTCTGCCAGCTTTAGGCTAAACCTAGCAGAGCAGTATACGTAAACAGTCAAAAGAGACGAATAGATCAAAAGTTGTTATGCAGAAGTCTTGTGCTCAATAAAGCTTTAGGCTAAATCTATCAAAAAAGTATACGTAAACAATCACAAGAGACGAATAGATCAAAAGTTGTTATGCAGAAATTTTTTGCTCAATAAAATGCTCCTGAAAACCAAAACCGCAAAAAATTGCTCCACCTTTTTTAAAAAAAAATTGATGTTCTGCTAGCTTTAGGCTAAACCTAGCAGAGCAGTATACGTAAACAGTCAAAAGAGACGAATAGATCAAAAGTTGTTATGCAGAAATTTTATGCTCAATAAAGCTTTAGGCTAAATCTATCAGAGAAGTATACGTAAACAATCAAAAGAGACGAATAGATCAAAAGTTGTTATGCAGAAATTTTGTGCTCAATAAAGCTTTAGGCTAAACCTAGCAGAGCAGTATACGTACACAGTCAAAAGAGACGAATAGATCAAAAGTTGTTATGCAGAAATTTTGTGCTCAAAAAATTGCCCCACCTTTTTTAAAAAAAAAATTGATGTTCTGCTAGCTTTAGGCTAAACCCAGCAGAGCAGTATACGTACACAGTCAAAAGAGACGAATAGATCAAAAGTGGTTATGCAGAAATTTTGTGCTCAATAAAGTGCTCCTGAAAAACCCTACCCCAAAAAATTGCTCCACCTTTTTTAAAAAAAAATTGATGTTCTGCTAGCTTTAGGCTAAACCTAGCAGAGCAGTATACGTAAACAATCAAAAGAGACGAATGCATCAAAAGTTGCTATGCAGAAATTTTGTGCTCAATAAAGCTTTAGGCTAAACCTAGCAGAGCAGTATACGTACACAGTCAAAAGAGACGAATAGATCAAAAGTTGTTATGCAGAAATTTTGTGCTCAAAAAATTGCCCCACCTTTTTTAAAAAAAAATTGATGTTCTGCTAGCTTTAGGCTAAACCCAGCAGAGCAGTATACGTAAACAGTCAAAAGAGACGAATAGATCAAAAGTTGTTATGCAGAAATTTTGTGCTCAATAAAGTGCTCCTGAAAAACCCTACCCCAAAAAATTGCTCCACCTTTTTTAAAAAAAAATTGATGTTCTGCTAGCTTTAGGCTAAACCTAGCAGAGCAGTATACGTAAACAATCAAAAGAGACGAATGCATCAAAAGTTGCTATGCAGAAATTTTGTGCTCAATAAAGCGTTAGGCTAAATCTATCAGAGAAGTATACGTTAACAATCAAAAGAGACGAATAGATCAAAAGTTGTTATGCAGAAATTTTGTGCTCAATAAAGCTTTAGGCTAAACCTAGCAGAGCAGTATACGTAAACAGTCAAAAGAGACGAATAGATCAAAAGTTGTTATGCAGAAATTTTGTGCTCAATAAAGTGCTCCTGAAAAACCCTACCCCAAAAAATTGCTCCAACTTTTTAAAAAAAAAATTGATGTTCTGCTAGCTTTAGGCTAAACATATCAGAGCAGTATACGTAAACAATCAAAAGAGACGAATGCGTCAAAAGTTGTTATGCAGAAATTTTGTGCTTAACAAAGTGCTCCTGAGAAACCCCACCCCAAAAAATTGCTCCCCTTTAAAAAAAAAAAATTGAAGTTCTGCCAGCTTTAGGCTAAACCTAGCAGAGCAGTATACGTAAACAGTCAAAAGAGACGAATAGATCAAAAGTTGTTATGCAGAAATTTTGTGCTCAATAAAGTGCTCCTGAAAAACCCTACCCCAAAAAATTGCTCCAACTTTTTAAAAAAAAAATTGATGTTCTGCTAGCTTTAGGCTAAACATATCAGAGCAGTATACGTAAACAATCAAAAGAGACGAATGCGTCAAAAGTTGTTATGCAGAAATTTTGTGCTCAATAAAGTGCTCCTGAAAACCCCTACCCCAAAAAATTGCTCCACCTTGTTTAAAAAAAAAAAATTGGTGTTCTGCTAGCTTTAGGCTAAACATGTCAGAGCAATATACGTAAACAATCAAAAGAGACGAATGCGTCAAAAGTTGTTATGCAGAAATTTTGTGCTTAACAAAGTGCTCCTGAGAAACCCTACCCCAAAAAAATGCTCCCCTTTAAAAAAAAAAAATTGAAGTTCTGCCAGCTTTGGGCTAAACCTAGCAGAGCAGTATACGTAAACAGTCAAAAGAGACGAATAGATCAAAAGTTGTTATGCAGAAATTTTGTGCTCAATAAAGTGCACCTGAAAAACCCTACCCCAAAAAATTGCTCCACCTTTTTTAAAAAAGAATTGATGTTCTGCTAGCTTTAGGCTAAACCTAGCAGAGCAGTATACGTAAACACTCAAAAGAGACGAATAGATCAAAAGTTGTTATGCAGAAATTTTGTGCTCAATAAAGCTTTAGGCTAAATCTATCAGAGAAGTATACGTAAACAATCAAAAGAGACGAATAGATCAAAAGTTGTTATGCAGAAATTTTGTGCTCAATAAAGCTTTAGGCTAAACCTAGCAGAGCAGTATACGTATACAATCAAAAGAGACGAATAGATCAAAAGTTGTTATGCAGAAATTTTGTGCTCAATAAAGCTTTAGGCTAAACCTAGCAGAGCAGTATACGTACACAGTCAAAAGAGACGAATAGATCAAAAGTTGTTATGCAGAAATTTTGTGCTCAATAAAGCTTTAGGCTAAACCTAGCAGAGCAGTATACGTAAACAGTCAAAAGAGACGAATAGATCAAAAGTTGTTATGCAGAAATTTTGTGCTCAATAAAGTGCACCTGAAAAACCCTACCCCAAAAAATTGCTCCACCTTTTTTAAAAAAGAATTGATGTTCTGCTAGCTTTAGGCTAAACCTAGCAGAGCAGTATACGTAAACAGTCAAAAGAGACGAATAGATCAAAAGTTGTTATGCAGAAATTTTGTACTCAATAAAGTGCTCCTGAAAAACCCTACCCCAAAAAATGGCTCCACCTTTTTTAAAAAAGAATTGATGTTCTGCTAGCTTTAGGCTAAACCTAGCAGAGCAGTATACGTACACAGTCAAAAGAGACGAATAGATCAAAAGTTGTTATGCAGAAATTTTGTTCTCAATAAAGCTTTAGGCTAAATCTATCAGAGCAGTATACGTAAACAGTCAAAAGAGACGAATAGATCAAAAGTTGTTATGCAGAAATTTTGTGCTCAATAAAGTGCACCTGAAAAACCCTACCCCAAAAAATTGCTCCACCTTTTTTAAAAAAGAATTGATGTTCTGCTAGCTTTAGGCTAAACCTAGCAGAGCAGTATACGTAAACAGTCAAAAGAGACGAATAGATCAAAAGTTGTTATGCAGAAATTTTGTACTCAATAAAGTGCTCCTGAAAAACCCTACCCCAAAAAATTGCTCCACCTTTTTTAAAAAAGAATTGATGTTCTGCTAGCTTTAGGCTAAACATATCAGAGCAGTATACGTAAACAATCAAAAGAGACGAATGCGTCAAAAGTTGTTATGCAGAAATTTTGTGCTTAACAAAGTGCTCCTGAGAAACCCCACCCCAAAAAATTGCTCCCCTTTAAAAAAAAAAGATTGAAGTTCTGCCAGCTTTAGGCTAAACCTAGCAGAGCAGTATACGTAAACAGTCAAAAGAGAAGAATGCATCAAAAGTTGTTATGCAGAAATTTTGTGCTCAATAAAGTGCTCCTGAAAACCCCTACCCCAAAAAATTGCTCCACCTTGTTTAAAAAAAAAAAATTGGTGTTCTGCTAGCTTTAGGCTAAACATATCAGAGCAGTATACGTAAACAATCAAAAGAGACGAATGCGTCAAAAGTTGTTATGCAGAAATTTTGTGCTTAACAAAGTGCTCCTGAGAAACCCTACCCCAAAAAATTGCTCCCCTTTAAAAAAAAAATATTGAAGTTCTGCCAGCTTTAGGCTAAACCTAGCAGAGCAGTATACGTAAACAGTCAAAAGAGACGAATAGATCAAAAGTTGTTATGCAGAAATTTTGTGCTCAATAAAGTGCACCTGAAAAACCCTACCCCAAAAAATTGCTCCACCTTTTTTAAAAAAGAATTGATGTTCTGCTAGCTTTAGGCTAAACCTAGCAGAGCAGTATACGTAAACAGTCAAAAGAGACGAATAGATCAAAAGTTGTTATGCAGAAATTTTGTACTCAATAAAGTGCTCCTGAAAAACCCTACCCCAAAAAATTGCTCCACCTTTTTTAAAAAAAAAATTGATGTTCTGCTAGCTTTAGGCTAAACCTAGCAGAGCAGTATACGTAAACAATCAAAAGAGACGAATGCATCAAAAGTTGTTATGCAGAAATTTTGTGCTCAATAAAGCTTTAGGCTAAATCTATCAGAGAAGTATACGTAAACAATCAAAAGAGACGAATAGATCAAAAGTTGTTATGCAGAAATTTTGTGCTCAATAAAGCTTTAGGCTAAACCTAGCAGAGCAGTATACGTAAACAGTCAAAAGAGACGAATGCATCAAAAGTTGTTATGCAGAAATTTTGTGCTCAATAAAGTGCTCCTGAAAACCCCTACCCCAAAAAATTGCTCCACCTTGTTTAAAAAAAAAAAATTGGTGTTCTGCTAGCTTTAGGCTAAACATATCAGAGCAGTATACGTAAACAATCAAAAGAGACGAATGCGTCAAAAGTTGTTATGCAGAAATTTTGTGCTTAACAAAGTGCTCCTGAGAAACCCTACCCCAAAAAAATGCTCCCCTTTAAAAAAAAAAAATTGAAGTTCTGCCAGCTGTAGGCTAAACCTAGCAGAGCAGTATACGTAAACAGTCAAAAGAGACGAATAGATCAAAAGTTGTTATGCAGAAATTTTGTGCTCAATAAAGTGCACCTGAAAAACCCTACCCCAAAAAATTGCTCCACCTTTTTTAAAAAAGAATTGATGTTCTGCTAGCTTTAGGCTAAACCTAGCAGAGCAGTATACGTAAACAGTCAAAAGAGACGAATAGATCAAAAGTTGTTATGCAGAAATTTTGTGCTCAATAAAGCTTTAGGCTAAATCTATCAGAGAAGTATACGTAAACAATCAAAAGAGACGAATAGATCAAAAGTTGTTATGCAGAAATTTTGTGCTCAATAAAGCTTTAGGCTAAACCTAGCAGAGCAGTATACGTATACAATCAAAAGAGACGAATAGATCAAAAGTTGTTATGCAGAAATTTTGTGCTCAATAAAGCTTTAGGCTAAACCTAGCAGAGCAGTATACGTACACAGTCAAAAGAGACGAATAGATCAAAAGTTGTTATGCAGAAATTTTGTGCTCAATAAAGCTTTAGGCTAAACCTAGCAGAGCAGTATACGTACACAGTCAAAAGAGACGAATAGATCAAAAGTTGTTATGCAGAAATTTTGTTCTCAATAAAGCTTTAGGCTAAATCTATCAGAGCAGTATACGTAAACAGTCAAAAGAGACGAATAGATCAAAAGTTGTTATGCAGAAATTTTGTGCTCAATAAAGTGCACCTGAAAAACCCTACCCCAAAAAATTGATCCACCTTTTTTAAAAAAGAATTGATGTTCTGCTAGCTTTAGGCTAAACCTAGCAGAGCAGTATACGTAAACAGTCAAAAGAGACGAATAGATCAAAAGTTGTTATGCAGAAATTTTGTACTCAATAAAGTGCTCCTGAAAAACCCTACCCCAAAAAATTGCTCCACCTTTTTTAAAAAAGAATTGATGTTCTGCTAGCTTTAGGCTAAACCTAGCAGAGCAGTATACGTACACAGTCAAAAGAGACGAATAGATCAAAAGTTGTTATGCAGAAATTTTGTTCTCAATAAAGCTTTAGGCTAAATCTATCAGAGCAGTATACGTAAACAGTCAAAAGAGACGAATAGATCAAAAGTTGTTATGCAGAAATTTTGTGCTCAATAAAGTGCACCTGAAAAACCCTACCCCAAAAAATTGCTCCACCTTTTTTAAAAAAGAATTGATGTTCTGCTAGCTTTAGGCTAAACCTAGCAGAGCAGTATACGTAAACAGTCAAAAGAGACGAATAGATCAAAAGTTGTTATGCAGAAATTTTGTACTCAATAAAGTGCTCCTGAAAAACCCTACCCCAAAAAATTGCTCCACCTTTTTTAAAAAAGAATTGATGTTCTGCTAGCTTTAGGCTAAACATATCAGAGCAGTATACGTAAACAATCAAAAGAGACGAATGCGTCAAAAGTTGTTATGCAGAAATTTTGTGCTTAACAAAGTGCTCCTGAGAAACCCCACCCCAAAAAATTGCTCCCCTTTAAAAAAAAAAAATTGAAGTTCTGCCAGCTTTAGGCTAAACCTAGCAGAGCAGTATACGTAAACAGTCAAAAGAGAAGAATGCATCAAAAGTTGTTATGCAGAAATTTTGTGCTCAATAAAGTGCTCCTGAAAACCCCTACCCCAAAAAATTGCTCCACCTTGTTTAAAAAAAAAAAATTGGTGTTCTGCTAGCTTTAGGCTAAACATATCAGAGCAGTATACGTAAACAATCAAAAGAGACGAATGCGTCAAAAGTTGTTATGCAGAAATTTTGTGCTTAACAAAGTGCTCCTGAGAAACCCTACCCCAAAAAATTGCTCCCCTTTAAAAAAAAAAATTGAAGTTCTGCCAGCTTTAGGCTAAACCTAGCAGAGCAGTATACGTAAACAGTCAAAAGAGACGAATAGATCAAAAGTTGTTATGCAGAAATTTTGTGCTCAATAAAGTGCACCTGAAAAACCCTACCCCAAAAAATTGCTCCACCTTTTTTAAAAAAGAATTGATGTTCTGCTAGCTTTAGGCTAAACCTAGCAGAGCAGTATACGTAAACAGTCAAAAGAGACGAATAGATCAAAAGTTGTTATGCAGAAATTTTGTACTCAATAAAGTGCTCCTGAAAAACCCTACCCCAAAAAATTGCTCCACCTTTTTTAAAAAAAAAATTGATGTTCTGCTAGCTTTAGGCTAAACCTAGCAGAGCAGTATACGTAAACAATCAAAAGAGACGAATGCATCAAAAGTTGTTATGCAGAAATTTTGTGCTCAATAAAGCTTTAGGCTAAATCTATCAGAGAAGTATACGTAAACAATCAAAAGAGACGAATAGATCAAAAGTTGTTATGCAGAAATTTTGTGCTCAATAAAGCTTTAGGCTAAACCTAGCAGAGCAGTATACGTAAACAGTCAAAAGAGACGAATGCATCAAAAGTTGTTATGCAGAAATTTTGTGCTCAATAAAGTGCTCCTGAAAACCCCTACCCCAAAAAATTGCTCCACCTTGTTTAAAAAAAAAAATTGGTGTTCTGCTAGCTTTAGGCTAAACATATCAGAGCAGTATACGTAAACAATCAAAAGAGACGAATGCGTCAAAAGTTGTTATGCAGAAATTTTGTGCTTAACAAAGTGCTCCTGAGAAACCCTACCCCAAAAAATTGCTCCCCTTTAAAAAAAAAAAATTGAAGTTCTGCCAGCTTTAGGCTAAACCTAGCAGAGCAGTATACGTAAACAGTCAAAAGAGACGAATAGATCAAAAGTTGTTATGCAGAAATTTTGTGCTCAATAAAGTGCACCTGAAAAACCCTACCCCAAAAAATTGCTCCACCTTTTTTAAAAAAGAATTGATGTTCTGCTAGCTTTAGGCTAAACCTAGCAGAGCAGTATACGTAAACAGTCAAAAGAGACGAATAGATCAAAAGTTGTTATGCAGAAATTTTGTGCTCAATAAAGCTTTAGGCTAAATCTATCAGAGAAGTATACGTAAACAATCAAAAGAGACGAATAGATCAAAAGTTGTTATGCAGAAATTTTGTGCTCAATAAAGCTTTAGGCTAAACCTAGCAGAGCAGTATACGTATACAATCAAAAGAGACGAATAGATCAAAAGTTGTTATGCAGAAATTTTGTGCTCAATAAAGCTTTAGGCTAAACCTAGCAGAGCAGTATACGTACACAGTCAAAAGAGACGAATAGATCAAAAGTTGTTATGCAGAAATTTTGTTCTCAATAAAGCTTTAGGCTAAACCTAGCAGAGCAGTATACGTACACAGTCAAAAGAGACGAATAGATCAAAAGTTGTTATGCAGAAATTTTGTTCTCAATAAAGCTTTAGGCTAAATCTATCAGAAAAGTATACGTAAACAATCAAAAGAGACGAATAGATCAAAAGTTGTTATGCAGAAATTTTGTGCTCAATAAAGCTTTAGGCTAAACCTAGCAGAGCAGTATACGTACACAGTCAAAAGAGACGAATAGATCAAAAGTTGTTATGCAGAAATTTTGTGCTCAATAAAGCTTTAGGCTAAACCTAGCAGAGCAGTATACGTAAACAGTCAAAAGAGACGAATAGATCAAAAGTTGTTATGCAGAAATTTTGTGCTCAATAAAGTGCACCTGAAAAACCCTACCCCAAAAAATTGCTCCACCTTTTTTAAAAAAGAATTGATGTTCTGCTAGCTTTAGGCTAAACCTAGCAGAGCAGTATACGTAAACAGTCAAAAGAGACGAATAGATCAAAAGTTGTTATGCAGAAATTTTGTACTCAATAAAGTGCTCCTGAAAAACCCTACCCCAAAAAATTGCTCCACCTTTTTTAAAAAAAAAATTGATGTTCTGCTAGCTTTAGGCTAAACCTAGCAGAGCAGTATACGTAAACAATCAAAAGAGACGAATGCATCAAAAGTTGTTATGCAGAAATTTTTTGCTCAATAAACCTTTAGGCTAAATCTATCAGAGAAGTATACGTAAACAATCAAAAGAGACGAATAGATCAAAAGTTGTTATGCAGAAATTTTGTGCTCAATAAAGCTTTAGGCTAAACCTAGCAGAGCAGTATACGTAAACAGTCAAAAGAGACGAATAGATCAAAAGTTGTTATGCAGAAATTTTGTGCTCAATAAAGTGCTCCTGAAAAACCCTACCCCAAAAAATTGCTCCAACTTTTTTAAAAAAAAATTGATGTTCTGCTAGCTTTAGGCTAAACATATCAGAGCAGTATACGTAAACAATCAAAACAGACGAATGCGTCAAAAGTTGTTATGCAGAAATTTTGTGCTTAACAAAGTGCTCCTGAGAAACCCTACCCCAAAAAATTGCTCCCCTTTAAAAAAAATAAAATTTGAAGTTCTGCCAGCTTTAGGCTAAACCTAGCAGAGCAGTATACGTAAACAGTCAAAAGAGACGAATAGATCAAAAGTTGTTATGCAGAAATTTTGTGCTTAATAAAGTGCTCCTGAGAAACCCTACCCCAAAAAATTGCTCCCCTTTAAAAAAAAAAAAAAATTGAGGTTCTGCCAGCTTTAGGCTAAACCTAGCAGAGCAGTATACGTAAACAGTCAAAAGAGACGAATAGATCAAAAGTTGTTATGCAGAAATTTTGTGCTCAATAAAGCTTTAGGCTAAATCTATCAGAGAAGTATACGTAAACAATCAAAAGAGACGAATAGATCAAAAGTTGTTATGCAGAAATTTTGTGCTCAATAAAGCTTTAGGCTAAACCTAGCAGAGCAGTATACGTAAACAATCAAAAGAGACGAATAGATCAAAAGTTGTTATGCAGAAATTTTGTGCTCAATAAAGCTTTAGGCTAAACCTAGCAGAGCAGTATACGTACACAGTCAAAAGAGACGAATAGATCAAAAGTTGTTATGCAGAAATTGTGTGCTCAATAAAGCTTTAGGCTAAACCTAGCAGAGCAGTATACGTACACAGTCAAAAGAGACGAATAGATCAAAAGTTGTTATGCAGAAATTTTGTGCTCAATAAAGCTTTAGGCTAAATCTATCAGAGAAGTATACGTAAACAATCAAAAGAGACGAATAGATCAAAAGTTGTTATGCAGAAATTTTGTGCTCAATAAAGCTTTAGGCTAAACCTAGCAGAGCAGTATACGTACACAGTCAAAATAGACGAATAGATCAAAAGTTGTTATGCAGAAATTTTGTGCTCAATAAAGCTTTAGGCTAAATCTAGCAGAGCAGTATACGTAAACAGTCAAAAGAGACGAATAGATCAAAAGTTGTTATGCAGAAATTTTGTGCTCAATAAAGTGCACCTGAAAAACCCTACCCCAAAAAATTGCTCCACCTTTTTTAAAAAAGAATTGATGTTCTGCTAGCTTTAGGCTAAACCTAGCAGAGCAGTATACGTAAACAGTCAAAAGAGACGAATAGATCAAAAGTTGTCATGCCAGCTTTAGGCTAAACCTGGCAGAGCAGTATACTAAAACAATCAAAAGAGACGAATGCATCAAAAGTTGTTATGCAGAAATTTTGTGCTCAATAAAGTGCTCCTGAAAAACCCTACCCCAAAAAATTGCTCCACCTTTTTTAAAAAAAGAATTGATGTTCTGCTAGCTTTAGGCTAAACCTAGCAGAGCAGTATACGTGAAGAATCAAAAGAGACGAATGCATCAAAAGTTGTTATGCAGAAATTTTGTGCTCAATAAAGTGCTCCTGAAAAACCCTACCCCAAAAAATTGCACCACCTTTTTAAAAAAAAAATTGATGTTCTGCTAGCTTTAGGCTAAACCTATCAGAGCAGTATACGTAAACAATCAAAAGAGACGAATGCGTCAAAAGTTGTTATGCAGAAATTGTGTGCTCAATAAAGCTTTAGGCTAAACCTAGCAGAGCAGTATACGTACACAGTCAAAAGAGACGAATAGATCAAAAGTTGTTATGCAGAAATTTTGTGCTCAATAAAGCTTTAGGCTAAATCTATCAGAGAAGTATACGTAAACAATCAAAAGAGACGAATAGATCAAAAGTTGTTATGCAGAAATTTTGTGCTCAATAAAGCTTTAGGCTAAACCTAGCAGAGCAGTATACGTACACAGTCAAAAGAGACGAATAGATCAAAAGTTGTTATGCAGAAATTTTGTGCTCAATAAAGCTTTAGGCTAAATCTAGCAGAGCAGTATACGTAAACAGTCAAAAGAGACGAATAGATCAAAAGTTGTTATGCAGAAATTTTGTGCTCAATAAAGTGCACCTGAAAAACCCTACCCCAAAAAATTGCTCCACCTTTTTTAAAAAAGAATTGATGTTCTGCTAGCTTTAGGCTAAACCTAGCAGAGCAGTATACGTAAACAGTCAAAAGAGACGAATAGATCAAAAGTTGTCATGCAGAAATTTTGTACTCAATAAAGTGCTCCTGAAAAACCCTACCCCAAAAAATTGCTCCACCTTTTTTAAAAAAAAATTGATGTTCTGCTAGCTTTAGGCTAAACCTAGCAGAGCAGTATACGTAAACAATCAAAAGTTGTTATGCAGAAATTTTGTGCTCAATAAAGCTTTAGGCTAAATCTATCAGAGAAGTATACGTAAACAATCAAAAGAGACGAATAGATCAAAAGTTGTTATGCAGAAATTTTGTGCTCAATAAAGCTTTAGGCTAAACCTAGCAGAGCAGTATACGTAAACAGTCAAAAGAGACGAATAGATCAAAAGTTGTTATGCAGAAATTTTGTGCTCAATAAAGTGCCCCAAAAAATTGCTCCATCTTTTTTAAAAAAAAATTGATGTTCTGCTAGCTTTAGGCTAAACATATCAGAGCAGTATACGTAAAAAATCAAAAGAGACGAATGCGTCAAAAGTTGTTATGCAGAAATTTTGTGCTTAATAAAGGGCTCCTGAGAAACCCTACCCCAAAAAATTGCTCCCCTTTAAACAAAAAAAAAATTGATGTTCTGCCAGCTTTAGGCTAAACCTGGCAGAGCAGTATACTAAAACAATCAAAAGAGACGAATGCATCAAAAGTTGTTATGCAGAAATTTTGTGCTCAATAAAGTGCTCCTGAAAATCCCTACCCCAAAAAATTGCTCCACCTTTTTTAAAAAAAGAATTGATGTTCTGCTAGCTTTAGGCTAAACCTAGCAGAGCAGTATACGTGAAGAATCAAAAGAGACGAATGCATCAAAAGTTGTTATGCAGAAATTTTGTGCTCAATAAAGTGCTCCTGAAAAACCCTACCCCAAAAAATTGCACCACCTTTTTAAAAAAAAAAATTGATGTTCTGCTAGCTTTAGGCTAAACCTATCAGAGCAGTATACGTAAACAATCAAAAGAGACGAATGCGTCAAAAGTTGTTATGCAGAAATTTTGTGCTCAATAAAGTGCTCCTGAGAAACCCTACCCCAAAAAATTGCCCCACCTTTTTTAAAAAAAAAATTGATGTTCTGCTAGCTTTAGGCTAAACCTAGCAGAGCAATATACGTAAACAGTCAAAAGAGACGAATAGATAAAAAGTTGTTATGCAGAAATTTTGTGCTCAATAAAGTGCTCCTGAAAAACCCTACCCCAAAAAATTGCTCCCCTGTTTTAAAAAAGAAATTGATGTTCTGCCAGCTTTAGGCTAAACCTAGCAGAGCAGTATACGTAAACAGTCAAAAGAGACGAATAGATCAAAAGTTGTTATGCAGAAATTTTGTGCTCAATAAAGCTTTAGGCTAAATCTATCAGAGAAGTATACGTGAACAATCAAAAGAGACGAATAGATCAAAAGTTGTTATGCAGAAATTTTGTGCTCAATAAAGCTTTAGGCTAAACCTAGCAGAGCAGTATACGTACACAGTCAAAAGAGACGAATAGATCAAAAGTTGTTATGCAGAAATTTTGTGCTCAATAAAGTGCTCCTGAAAAACCCTACCCCAAAAAATTGCTCCACCTTGTTTAAAAAAAAAAATTGGTGTTCTGCTAGCTTTAGGCTAAACCTAGCAGAGCAGTATACGTAAACAGTCAAAAGAGACGAATAGATCAAAAGTTGTTATGCAGAAATTTTGTGCTCAATAAAGTGCTCCTGAAAAACCCTACCCCAAAAAATTGCTCCACCTTTTTTAAAAAAAAATTGATGTTCTGCTAGCTTTAGGCTAAACCTAGCAGAGCAGTATACGTAAACAATCAAAAGAGACGAATGCATCAAAAGTTGTTATGCAGAAATTGTGTGCTCAATAAAGTGCTCCTGAAAACCCCTACCCCAAAAAATTGCTCCACCTTGTTTAAAAAAAAAATTGATGTTCTGCTAGCTTTAGGCTAAACCTAGCAGAGCAGTATACGTAAACAATCAAAAGAGACGAATGCATCAAAAGTTGTTATGCAGAAATTTTGTGCTCAATAAAGTGCTCCTGAAAAACCCTACCCCAAAAAATTGCTCCACCTTTTTTAAAAAAAAAATTGATGTTCTGCTAGCTTTAGGCTAAACCTAGCAGAGCAGTATACGTAAACAATCAAAAGAGACGAATGCATCAAAAGTTGTTATGCAGAAATTTTGTGCTCAATAAAGCTTTAGGCTAAATCTATCAGAGAAGTATACGTAAACAATCAAAAGAGACGAATAGATCAAAAGTTGTTATGCAGAAATTTTGTGCTCAGTAAAGCTTTAGGCTAAACCTAGCAGAGCAGTATA
This sequence comes from Merzomyia westermanni, assembly GCA_949987695.1. NCBI lineage: Eukaryota > Metazoa > Arthropoda > Insecta > Diptera > Tephritidae > Merzomyia > Merzomyia westermanni. Next base: position 111,330,923 of record OX465290.1, on the reverse strand, counting down.
CGTAAACAGTCAAAAGAGACGAATAGATCAAAAGTTGTTATGCAGAAATTTTGTGCTCAATAAAGTGCTCCTGAAAAACCCTACCCCAAAAAATTGCTCCAACTTTTTTTAAAAAAAATTGATGTTCTGCGAGCTTTAGGCTAAACCTGGCAGAGCAGTATACTAAAACAATCAAAAGAGACGAATGCATCAAAAGTTGTTATGCAGAAATTTTGTGCTCAATAAAGTGCTCCTGAAAAACCCTACCCCAAAAAATTGCTCCACCTTTTTTAAAAAAAAAATTGATGTTCTGCTAGCTTTAGGCTAAACCTGGCAGAGCAGTATACTAAAACAATCAAAAGAGACGAATGCATCAAAAGTTGTTATGCAGAAATTTTGTGCTCAATAAAGTGCTCCTGAAAAACCCTACCCCAAAAAATTGCTCCACCTTTTTTAAAAAAAAAATTGATGTTCTGCTAGCTTTAGGCTAAACCTAGCAGAGCAGTATACGTAAACAATCAAAAGAGACGAATGCATCAAAAGTTGTTATGCAGAAATTTTGTGCTCAATAAAGTGCTCCTGAAAAACCCTACCCCAAAAAATTGCTCCACCTTTTTTAAAAAAAAAATTGATGTTCTGCTAGCTTTAGGCTAAACCTAGCAGAGCAGTATACGTAAACAATCAAAAGAGACGAATGCATCAAAAGTTGTTATGCAGAAATTTTGTGCTCAATAAAGCTTTAGGCTAAATCTATCAGAGAAGTATACGTAAACAATCAAAAGAGACGAATAGATCAAAAGTTGTTATGCAGAAATTTTGTGCTCAGTAAAGCTTTAGGCTAAACCTAGCAGAGCAGTATACGTAAACAGTCAAAAGAGACGAATAGATCAAAAGTTGTTATGCAAAATTTTGTGCTCAATAAAGTGCTCCTGAAAAACCCTACCCCAAAAAATTGCTCCAACTTTTTTTAAAAAAAATTGATGTTCTGCGAGCTTTAGGCTAAACATATCAGAGCAGTATACGTAAACAATCAAAAGAGACGAATGCGTCAAAAGTTGTTATGCAGAAATTTTGTGCTTAACAAAGTGCTCCTGAGAAACCCTACCCCAAAAAATTGCTCCCCTTTAAAAAAAAAAAAATTGAAGTTCTGCCAGCTTTAGGCTAAACCTAGCAGAGCAGTATACGTAAACAGTCAAAAGAGACGAATAGATCAAAAGTTGTTATGCAGAAATTTTGTGCTCAATAAAGCTTTAGGCTAAATCTGTCAGAGAAGTATACGTAAACAATCAAAAGAGACGAATAGATCAAAAGTTGTTATGCAGAAAATTTGTGCTCAATAAAGCTTTAGGCTAAACCTAGCAGAGCAGTATACGTAAACAATCAAAAGAGACGAATGCATCAAAAGTTGTTATGCAGAAATTTTGTGCTCAATAAAGCTTTAGGCTAAATCTATCAGAGAAGTATACGTAAACAATCAAAAGAGACGAATAGATCAAAAGTTGTTATGCAGAAATTTTGTGCTCAATAAAGCTTTAGGCTAAACCTAGCAGAGCAGTATACGTAAACAGTCAAAAGAGACGAATAGATCAAAAGTTGTTATGCAGAAATTTTGTGCTCAATAAAGTGCTCCTGAAAAACCCTACCCCAAAAAATTGCTCCAACTTTTTTAAAAAAAAATTGATGTTCTGCTAGCTTTAGGCTAAACATATCAGAGCAGTATACGTAAACAATCAAAACAGACGAATGCGTCAAAAGTTGTTATGCAGAAATTTTGTGCTTAACAAAGTGCTCCTGAGAAACCCTACCCCAAAAAATTGCTCCCCTTTAAAAAAAAAAAAATTTGAAGTTCTGCCAGCTTTAGGCTAAACCTAGCAGAGCAGTATACGTAAACAGTCAAAAGAGACGAATAGATCAAAAGTTGTTATGCAGAAATTTTGTGCTCAATAAAGTGCTCCTGAAAAACCCTACCCCAAAAAATTGCTCCAACTTTTTAAAAAAAAACTTGATGTTCTGCTAGCTTTAGGCTAAACCTAGCAGAGCAGTATACGTAAACAATCAAAAGAGACGAATAGATCAAAAGTTGTTATGCAGAAATTTTGTGCTCAATAAAGTGCTCCTGAAAAACCCTACCCCAAAAAATTGCTCCAACTTTTTTAAAAAAAAATTGATGTTCTGCTAGCTTTAGGCTAAACATATCAGAGCAGTATACGTAAACAATCAAAACAGACGAATGCGTCAAAAGTTGTTATGCAGAAATTTTGTGCTTAACAAAGTGCTCCTGAGAAACCCTACCCCAAAAAATTGCTCCCCTTTAAAAAAAAAAAAATTTGAAGTTCTGCCAGCTTTAGGCTAAACCTAGCAGAGCAGTATACGTAAACAGTCAAAAGAGACGAATAGATCAAAAGTTGTTATGCAGAAATTTTGTGCTCAATAAAGTGCTCCTGAAAAACCCTACCCCAAAAAATTGCTCCAACTTTTTAAAAAAAAAATTGATGTTCTGCTAGCTTTAGGCTAAACATATCAGAGCAGTATACGTAAACAATCAAAAGAGACGAATGCGTCAAAAGTTGTGATGCAGAAATTTTGTGCTTAACAAAGTGCTCCTGAGAAACCCCACCCCAAAAAATTGCTCCCCTTTAAAAAAAAAAAATTGAAGTTCTGCCAGCTTTAGGCTAAACCTAGCAGAGCAGTATACGTAAACAGTCAAAAGAGACGAATGCATCAAAAGTTGTTATGCAGAAATTTTGTGCTCAATAAAGTGCTCCTGAAAACCCCTACCCCAAAAAATTGCTTCACCTTGTTTAAAAAAAAAAAATTGGTGTTCTGCTAGCTTTAGGCTAAACATATCAGAGCAGTATACGTAAACAATCAAAAGAGACGAATGCGTCAAAAGTTGTTATGCAGAAATTTTGTGCTTAACAAAGTGCTCCTGAGAAACCCTACCCCAAAAAATTGCTCCCCTTTAAAAAAAAAAAAATTGAAGTTCTGCCAGCTTTAGGCTAAACCTAGCAGAGCAGTATACGTAAACAGTCAAAAGAGACGAATAGATCAAAAGTTGTTATGCAGAAATTTTGTGCTTAATAAAGTGCTCCTGAGAAACCCTACCCCAAAAAATTGCTCCCCTTTAAAAAAAAAAAAAAATTGAGGTTCTGCCAGCTTTAGGCTAAACCTAGCAGAGCAGTATACGTAAACAGTCAAAAGAGACGAATAGATCAAAAGTTGTTATGCAGAATTTTTGTGCTCTATAAAGTGCTCCTGAAAACCCCTACCCCAAAAAATTGCTCCACCTTTTTAAAAAAAAAACTTGATGTTCTGCTAGCTTTAGGCTAAACCTAGCAGAGCAGTATACGTAAACAATCAAAAGAGACGAATAGATCAAAAGTTGTTATGCAGAAATTTTGTGCTCAATAAAGTGCTCCTGAAAAACCCTACCCCAAAAAATTGCTCCACCTTTTTTTAAAAAAAAAAATTGATGTTCTGCTAGCTTTAGGCTAAACATATCAGAGCAGTATACGTAAACAATCAAAAGAGACGAATGCGTCCAAAGTTGTTATGCAGAAATTTTGTGCTTAATAAAGTGCTCCTGAGAAACCCTATCCCAAAAAATTGCTCCCCTTTAAAAAAAAAAAAAATTGATGTTCTGCCAGCTTTAGGCTAAACCTAGCAGAGCAGTATACTAAAAAAATCAAAAGAGACGAATGCATCAAAAGTTGTTATGCAGAAATTTTGTGCTCAATAAAGTGCTCCTGAAAAACCCTACCCCAAAAAATTGCTCCACCTTTTTTAAAAAAAAAAAATTCATGTTCTGCTAGCTTTAGGCTAAACATATCAGAGCAGTATACGTAAACAATCAAAAGAGACGAATGCGTCAAAAGTTGTTATGCAGAAATTTTGTGCTTATTAAAGTGCTCCTGAGAAACCCTACCCCAAAAAATTGCTCCCCTTTAAAAAAAAAAAAAATTGATGTTCTGCCAGCTTTAGGCTAAACCTAGCAGAGCAGTATACTAAAACAATCAAAAGAGACGAATGCATCAGAAGTTGTTATGCAGAAATTTTGTGCTCAATAAAGTGCTCCTGAAAAACCCTACCCCAAAAAATTGATGTTCTGCTAGCTTTAGGCTAAACCTATCAGAGCAGTATACGTAAACAATCAAAAGAGACGAATGCGTCAAAAGTTGTTATGCAGAAATTTTGTGCTCAATAAAGTGCTCCTGAGAAACCCTACCCCAAAAAATTGCCCCACCTTTTTTAAAAAAAAAATTGATGTTCTGCTAGCTTTAGGCTAAACCTAGCAGAGCAATATACGTAAACAGTCAAAAGAGACGAATAGATCAAAAGTTGTTATGCAGAAATTTTGTCCTCAATAAAGTGCTCCTGAAAAACCCTACCCCAAAAAATCGCTCCACCTTTTTAAAAAAAAAATTGATGTTCTGCTAGCTTTAGGCTAAACATATCAGAGCAGTATACGTAAACAATCAAAAGAGACGAATAGATCAAAAGTTGTTATGCAGAAATTTTGTCCTCAATAAAGTGCTCCTGAAAAACCCTACCCCAAAAAATTGCTCCACCTTTTTTAAAAAAAAAATTGATGTTCTGCTAGCTTTAGGCTAAACCTATCAGAGCAGTATACGTACACAGTCAAAAGAGACGAATAGATCAAAAGTTGTTATGCAGAAATTTTGTCCTCAATAAAGTGCTCCTGAAAAACCCTACCCCAAAAAATTGCTCCAACTTTTTTTAAAAAAAATTGATGTTCTGCGAGCTTTAGGCTAAACATATCAGAGCAGTATACGTAAACAATCAAAAGAGACGAATGCGTCAAAAGTTGTTATGCAGAAATTTTGTGCTTAACAAAGTGCTCCTGAGAAACCCCACCCCAAAAAATTGCTCCCCTTTAAAAAAAAAAAATTGAAGTTCTGCCAGCTTTAGGCTAAACCTAGAAGAGCAGTATACGTAAACAGTCAAAAGAGACGAATAGATCAAAAGTTGTTATGCAGAAATTTTGTGCTCAATAAAGCTTTAGGCTAAATCTATCAGAGAAGTATACGTAAACAATCAAAAGAGACGAATAGATCAAAAGTTGTTATGCAGAAATTTTGTGCTCAATAAAGCTTTAGGCTAAACCTAGCAGAGCAGTATACGTACACAGTCAAAAGAGACGAATAGATCAAAAGTTGTTATGCAGAAATTTTGTGCTCAATAAAGTGCTCCTGAAAAACCCTACCCCAAAAAATTGCTCCACCTTTTTTAAAAAAAAATTGATGTTCTGCTAGCTTTAGGCTAAACATATCAGAGCAGTATACGTAAAAAATCAAAAGAGACGAATGCGTCAAAAGTTGTTATGCAGAAATTTTGTGCTTAATAAAGGGCTCCTGAGAAACCCTACCCCAAAAATTGCTCCCCTTGAAACAAAAAAAAAAAATTGATGTTCTGCCAGCTTTAGGCTAAACCTAGCAGAGCAGTATACGTAAACAGTCAAAAGAGACGAATAGATCAAAAGTTGTTATGCAGAAATTTTGTGCTTAATAAAGTGCTCCTGAGAAACCCTACCCCAAAAAATTGCTCCACCTTTTTAAAAAAAAAACTTGATGTTCTGCTAGCTTTAGGCTAAACCTAGCAGAGCAGTATACGTAAACAATCAAAAGAGACGAATAGATCAAAAGTTGTTATGCAGAAATTTTGTGCTCAATAAAGTGCTCCTGAAAAACCCTACCCCAAAAAATTGCTCCACCTTTTTTTAAAAAAAAAAATTGATGTTCTGCTAGCTTTAGGCTAAACATATCAGAGCAGTATACGTAAACAATCAAAAGAGACGAATGCGTCAAAAGTTGTTATGCAGAAATTTTGTGCTTAATAAAGTGCTCCTGAGAAACCCTACCCCAAAAAATTGCTCCCCTTTAAAAAAAAAAAAAATTGATGTTCTGCCAGCTTTAGGCTAAACCTAGCAGAGCAGTATACTAAAACAATCAAAAGAGACGAATGCATCAGAAGTTGTTATGCAGAAATTTTGTGCTCAATAAAGTGCTCCTGAAAAACCCTACCCCAAAAAATTGATGTTCTGCTAGCTTTAGGCTAAACCTATCAGAGCAGTATACGTAAACAATCAAAAGAGACGAATAGATCAAAAGTTGTTATGCAGAAATTTTGTGCTCAATAAAGTGCTCCTGAAAAACCCTACCCCAAAAAATTGCTCCAACTTTTTTTAAAAAAAATTGATGTTCTGCGAGCTTTAGGCTAAACATATCAGAGCAGTATACGTAAACAATCAAAAGAGACGAATGCGTCAAAAGTTGTTATGCAGAAATTTTGTGCTTAACAAAGTGCTCCTGAGAAACCCTACCCCAAAAAATTGCTCCCCTTTAAAAAAAAAAAAATTGAAGTTCTGCCAGCTTTAGGCTAAACCTAGAAGAGCAGTATACGTAAACAGTCAAAAGAGACGAATAGATCAAAAGTTGTTATGCAGAAATTTTGTGCTCAATAAAGCTTTAGGCTAAATCTATCAGAGAAGTATACGTAAACAATCAAAAGAGACGAATAGATCAAAAGTTGTTATGCAGAAATTTTGTGCTCAATAAAGCTTTAGGCTAAACCTAGCAGAGCAGTATACGTACACAGTCAAAAGAGACGAATAGATCAAAAGTTGTTATGCAGAAATTTTGTGCTCAATAAAGTGCTCCTGAAAAACCCTACCCCAAAAAATTGCTCCACCTTTTTTAAAAAAAAATTGATGTTCTGCTAGCTTTAGGCTAAACATATCAGAGCAGTATACGTAAAAAATCAAAAGAGACGAATGCGTCAAAAGTTGTTATGCAGGAATTTTGTGCTTAATAAAGGGCTCCTGAGAAACCCTACCCCAAAAATTGCTCCCCTTGAAACAAAAAAAAAAATTGATGTTCTGCCAGCTTTAGGCTAAACCTAGCAGAGCAGTATACGTAAACAGTCAAAAGAGACGAATAGATCAGAAGTTGTTATGCAGAAATTTTGTGCTCAATAAAGTGCTCCTGAGAAACCCTACCCCAAAAAATTGCCCCACCTTTTTTAAAAAAAAAATTTATGTTCTGCTAGCTTTATGCTAAACCTAGCAGAGCAATATACGTAAACAGTCAAAAGAGACGAATAGATCAAAAGTTGTTATGCAGAAATTTTGTGCTCAATAAAGTGCTCCTGAAAAACCCTACCCCAAAAAATTGCTCCACCTTTTTTTAAAAAAAAAAATTGATGTTCTGCTAGCTTTAGGCTAAACATATCAGAGCAGTATACGTAAACAATCAAAAGAGACGAATGCGTCAAAAGTTGTTATGCAGAAATTTTGTGCTTAATAAAGTGCTCCTGAGAAACCCTACCCCAAAAAATTGCTCCACCTTTTTTTAAAAAAAAAAATTGATGTTCTGCTAGCTTTAGGCTAAACATATCAGAGCAGTATACGTAAACAATCAAAAGAGACGAATGCGTCAAAAGTTGTTATGCAGAAATTTTGTGCTTAATAAAGTGCTCCTGAGAAACCCTATCCCAAAAAATTGCTCCCCTTTAAAAAAAAAAAAAATTGATGTTCTGCCAGCTTTAGGCTAAACCTAGCAGAGCAGTATACGTAAACAATCAAAAGAGACGAATGCGTCAAAAGTTGTTATGCAGAAATTTTGTGCTTAATAAAGTGCTCCTGAGAAACCCTACCCCAAAAAATTGCTCCACCTTTTTTTAAAAAAAAAAATTGATGTTCTGCTAGCTTTAGGCTAAACCTAGCAGAGCAATATACGTAAACAGTCAAAAGAGACGAATAGATCAAAAGTTGTTATGCAGAAATTTTGTGCTCAATAAAGTGCTCCTGAAAAACCCTACCCCAAAAAATTGCTCCACCTTTTTTTAAAAAAAAAAAATTGATGTTCTGCTAGCTTTAGGCTAAACATATCAGAGCAATATACGTAAACAGTCAAAAGAGACGAATAGATCAAAAGTTGTTATGCAGAAATTTTGTGCTCAATAAAGTGCTCCTGAAAAACCCTACCCCAAAAAATTGCTCCACCTTTTTTAAAAAAAAAAAATTGATGTTCTGCTAGCTTTAGGCTAAACATATCAGAGCAGTATACGTAAACAATAAAAAAAGAGACGAATGCGTCAAAAGTTGTTATGCAGAAATTTTGTGCTTAATAAAGTGCTCCTGAGAAACCCTATCCCAAAAAATTGCTCCCCTTTAAAAAAAAAAAAATTGATGTTCTGCTAGCTTTAGGCTAAACCTAGCAGAGCAGTATACTAAAACAATCAAAAGAGACGAATGCATCAAAAGTTGTTATGCAGAAATTTTGTGCTCAATAAAGTGCTCCTGAAAAACCCTACCCCAAAAAATTGCTCCACCTTTTTTTAAAAAAAAAAATTGATGTTCTGCTAGCTTTAGGCTAAACATATCAGAGCAGTATACGTAAACAATCAAAAGAGACGAATGCGTCAAAAGTTGTTATGCAGAAATTTTGTGCTTAATAAAGTGCTCCTGAGAAACCCCACCCCAAAAAATTGCTCCCCTTTAAAAAAAAAAAAAATTGATGTTCTGCCAGCTTTAGGCTAAACCTAGCAGAGCAGTATACTAAAACAATCAAAAGAGACGAATGCATCAGAAGTTGTTATGCAGAAATTTTGTGCTCAATAAAGTGCTCCTGAAAAACCCTACCCCAAAAAATTGCTCCACCTTTTTTTAAAAAAAAAAATTGATGTTCTGCTAGCTTTAGGCTAAACATATCAGAGCAGTATACGTAAACAATCAAAAGAGACGAATGCGTCAAAAGTTGTTATGCAGAAATTTTGTGCTTAATAAAGTGCTCCTGAGAAACCCCACCCCAAAAAATTGCTCCCCTTTAAAAAAAAAAAAAATTGATGTTCTGCCAGCTTTAGGCTAAACCTAGCAGAGCAGTATACTAAAACAATCAAAAGAGACGAATGCATCAGAAGTTGTTATGCAGAAATTTTGTGCTCAATAAAGTGCTCCTGAAAAACCCTACCCCAAAAAATTGCTCCACCTTTTTTTAAAAAAAATAATTGATGTTCTGCTAGCTTTAGGCTAAACCTAGCAGAGCAGTATACGTAAACAATCAAAAGAGACGAATGCGTCAAAAGTTGTTATGCAGAAATTTTGTGCTTAATAAAGTGCTCCTGAGAAACCCTACCCCAAAAAATTGCTCCCCTTTAAAAAAAAAAAAATTGATGTTCTGCCAGCTTTAGGCTAAACCTAGCAGAGCAGTATACTAAAACAATCAAAAGAGACGAATGCATCAGAAGTTGTTATGCAGAAATTTTGTGCTCAATAAAGTGCTCCTGAAAAACCCTACCCCAAAAAATTGATGTTCTGCTAGCTTTAGGCTAAACCTATCAGAGCAGTATACGTAAACAATCAAAAGAGACGAATAGATCAAAAGTTGTTATGCAGAAATTTTGTGCTCAATAAAGTGCTCCTGAAAAACCCTACCCCAAAAAATTGCTCCAACTTTTTTTAAAAAAAATTGATGTTCTACGAGCTTTAGGCTAAACATATCAGAGCAGTATACGTAAACAATCAAAAGAGACGAATGCGTCAAAAGTTGTTATGCAGAAATTTTGTGCTTAACAAAGTGCTCCTGAGAAACCCTACCCCAAAAAATTGCTCCCCTTTAAAAAAAAAAAATTGAAGTTCTGCCAGCTTTAGGCTAAACCTAGAAGAGCAGTATACGTAAACAGTCAAAAGAGACGAATAGATCAAAAGTTGTTATGCAGAAATTTTGTGCTCAATAAAGCTTTAGGCTAAATCTATCAGAGAAGTATACGTAAACAATCAAAAGAGGCGAATAGATCAAAAGTTGTTATGCAGAAATTTTGTGCTCAATAAAGCTTTAGGCTAAACCTAGCAGAGCAGTATACGTACACAGTCAAAAGAGACGAATAGATCAAAAGTTGTTATGCAGAAATTTTGTGCTCAATAAAGTGCTCCTGAGAAACCCTACCCCAAAAAATTGCCCCACCTTTTTTAAAAAAAAAATTGATGTTCTGCTAGCTTTATGCTAAACCTAGCAGAGCAATATACGTAAACAGTCAAAAGAGACGAATAGATCAAAAGTTGTTATGCAGAAATTTTGTGCTCAATAAAGTGCTCCTGAAAAACCCTACCCCAAAAAATTGCTCCACCTTTTTTAAAAAAAAAAAATTGATGTTCTGCTAGCTTTAGGCTAAACATATCAGAGCAGTATACGTAAACAATAAAAAAAGAGACGAATGCGTCAAAAGTTGTTATGCAGAAATTTTGTGCTTAATAAAGTGCTCCTGAGAAACCCTATCCCAAAAAATTGCTCCCCTTTAAAAAAAAAAAAATTGATGTTCTGCTAGCTTTAGGCTAAACCTAGCAGAGCAGTATACTAAAACAATCAAAAGAGACGAATGCATCAAAAGTTGTTATGCAGAAATTTTGTGCTCAATAAAGTGCTCCTGAAAAACCCTACCCCAAAAAATTGCTCCACCTTTTTTTAAAAAAAAAAATTGATGTTCTGCTAGCTTTAGGCTAAACATATCAGAGCAGTATACGTAAACAATCAAAAGAGACGAATGCGTCAAAAGTTGTTATGCAGAAATTTTGTGCTTAATAAAGTGCTCCTGAGAAACCCCACCCCAAAAAATTGCTCCCCTTTAAAAAAAAAAAAAATTGATGTTCTGCCAGCTTTAGGCTAAACCTAGCAGAGCAGTATACTAAAACAATCAAAAGAGACGAATGCATCAGAAGTTGTTATGCAGAAATTTTGTGCTCAATAAAGTGCTCCTGAAAAACCCTACCCCAAAAAATTGCTCCACCTTTTTTTAAAAAAAAAAATTGATGTTCTGCTAGCTTTAGGCTAAACCTAGCAGAGCAGTATACGTAAACAATCAAAAGAGACGAATGCGTCAAAAGTTGTTATGCAGAAATTTTGTGCTTAATAAAGTGCTCCTGAGAAACCCTACCCCAAAAAATTGCTCCCCTTTAAAAAAAAAAAAATTGATGTTCTGCCAGCTTTAGGCTAAACCTAGCAGAGCAGTATACTAAAACAATCAAAAGAGACGAATGCATCAGAAGTTGTTATGCAGAAATTTTGTGCTCAATAAAGTGCTCCTGAAAAACCCTACCCCAAAAAATTGATGTTCTGCTAGCTTTAGGCTAAACCTATCAGAGCAGTATACGTAAACAATCAAAAGAGACGAATAGATCAAAAGTTGTTATGCAGAAATTTTGTGCTCAATAAAGTGCTCCTGAAAAACCCTACCCCAAAAAATTGCTCCAACTTTTTTTAAAAAAAATTGATGTTCTGCGAGCTTTAGGCTAAACATATCAGAGCAGTATACGTAAACAATCAAAAGAGACGAATGCGTCAAAAGTTGTTATGCAGAAATTTTGTGCTTAACAAAGTGCTCCTGAGAAACCCTACCCCAAAAAATTGCTCCCCTTTAAAAAAAAAAAAATTGAAGTTCTGCCAGCTTTAGGCTAAACCTAGAAGAGCAGTATACGTAAACAGTCAAAAGAGACGAATAGATCAAAAGTTGTTATGCAGAAATTTTGTGCTCAATAAAGCTTTAGGCTAAATCTATCAGAGAAGTATACGTAAACAATCAAAAGAGACGAATAGATCAAAAGTTGTTATGCAGAAATTTTGTGCTCAATAAAGCTTTAGGCTAAACCTAGCAGAGCAGTATACGTACACAGTCAAAAGAGACGAATAGATCAAAAGTTGTTATGCAGAAATTTTGTGCTCAATAAAGTGCTCCTGAGAAACCCTACCCCAAAAAATTGCCCCACCTTTTTTAAAAAAAAAATTGATGTTCTGCTAGCTTTATGCTAAACCTAGCAGAGCAATATACGTAAACAGTCAAAAGAGACGAATAGATCAAAAGTTGTTATGCAGAAATTTTGTGCTCAATAAAGTGCTCCTGAAAAACCCTACCCCAAAAAATTGCTCCACCTTTTTTAAAAAAAAATTGATGTTCTGCTAGCTTTAGGCTAAACATATCAGAGCAGTATACGTAAACAGTCAAAAGAGACGAATAGATCAGAAGTTGTTGTGCAGAAATTTTGTGCTCAATAAAGTGCTCCTGAGAAACCCTACCCCAAAAAATTGCCCCACCTTTTTTAAAAAAAAAATTGATGTTCTGCTAGCTTTATGCTAAACCTAGCAGAGCAATATACGTAAACAGTCAAAAGAGACGAATAGATCAAAAGTTGTTATGCAGAAATTTTGTGCTCAATAAAGTGCTCCTGAAAAACCCTACCCCAAAAAATTGCTCCACCTTTTTTTAAAAAAAAAAATTGATGTTCTGCTAGCTTTAGGCTAAACATATCAGAGCAGTATACGTAAACAATCAAAAGAGACGAATGCGTCAAAAGTTGTTATGCAGAAATTTTGTGCTTAATAAAGTGCTCCTGAGAAACCCTACCCCAAAAAATTGCTCCACCTTTTTTTAAAAAAAAAAATTGATGTTCTGCTAGCTTTAGGCTAAACATATCAGAGCAGTATACGTAAACAATCAAAAGAGACGAATGCGTCAAAAGTTGTTATGCAGAAATTTTGTGCTTAATAAAGTGCTCCTGAGAAACCCTATCCCAAAAAATTGCTCCCCTTTAAAAAAAAAAAAAATTGATGTTCTGCCAGCTTTAGGCTAAACCTAGCAGAGCAGTATACGTAAACAATCAAAAGAGACGAATGCGTCAAAAGTTGTTATGCAGAAATTTTGTGCTTAATAAAGTGCTCCTGAGAAACCCTACCCCAAAAAATTGCTCCACCTTTTTTTAAAAAAAAAAATTGATGTTCTGCTAGCTTTAGGCTAAACCTAGCAGAGCAATATACGTAAACAGTCAAAAGAGACGAATAGATCAAAAGTTGTTATGCAGAAATTTTGTGCTCAATAAAGTGCTCCTGAAAAACCCTACCCCAAAAAATTGCTCCACCTTTTTTTAAAAAAAAAAAATTGATGTTCTGCTAGCTTTAGGCTAAACATATCAGAGCAATATACGTAAACAGTCAAAAGAGACGAATAGATCAAAAGTTGTTATGCAGAAATTTTGTGCTCAATAAAGTGCTCCTGAAAAACTCTACCCCAAAAAATTGCTCCACCTTTTTTAAAAAAAAAAAATTGATGTTCTGCTAGCTTTAGGCTAAACATATCAGAGCAGTATACGTAAACAATCAAAAGAGACGAATGCGTCAAAAGTTGTTATGCAGAAATTTTGTGCTTAATAAAGTGCTCCTGAGAAACCCTATCCCAAAAAATTGCTCCCCTTTAAAAAAAAAAAAATTGATGTTCTGCTAGCTTTAGGCTAAACCTAGCAGAGCAGTATACTAAAACAATCAAAAGAGACGAATGCATCAAAAGTTGTTATGCAGAAATTTTGTGCTCAATAAAGTGCTCCTGAAAAACCCTACCCCAAAAAATTGCTCCACCTTTTTTTAAAAAAAAAAATTGATGTTCTGCTAGCTTTAGGCTAAACATATCAGAGCAGTATACGTAAACAATCAAAAGAGACGAATGCGTCAAAAGTTGTTATGCAGAAGTTTTGTGCTTAATAAAGTGCTCCTGAGAAACCCCACCCCAAAAAATTGCTCCCCTTTAAAAAAAAAAAAAATTGATGTTCTGCCAGCTTTAGGCTAAACCTAGCAGAGCAATATACGTAAACAGTCAAAAGAGACGAATAGATCAAAAGTTGTTATGCAGAAATTTTGTGCTCAATAAAGTGCTCCTGAAAAACCCTACCCCAAAAAATTGCTCCACCTTTTTTTAAAAAAAAAAATTGATGTTCTGCTAGCTTTAGGCTAAACATATCAGAGCAGTATACGTAAACAGTCAAAAGAGACGAATAGATCAAAAGTTGTTATGCAGAAATTTTGTGCTCAATAAAGTGCTCCTGAAAAACTCTACCCCAAAAAATTGCTCCACCTTTTTTAAAAAAAAAAAATTGATGTTCTGCTAGCTTTAGGCTAAACATATCAGAGCAGTATACGTAAACAATCAAAAGAGACGAATGCGTCAAAAGTTGTTATGCAGAAATTTTGTGCTTAACAAAGTGCTCCTGAGAAACCCTACCCCAAAAAATTGCTCCCCTTTAAAAAAAAAAAAATTGAAGTTCTGCCAGCTTTAGGCTAAACCTAGAAGAGCAGTATACGTAAACAGTCAAAAGAGACGAATAGATCAAAAGTTGTTATGCAGAAATTTTGTGCTCAATAAAGCTTTAGGCTAAATCTATCAGAGAAGTATACGTAAACAATCAAAAGAGGCGAATAGATCAAAAGTTGTTATGCAGAAATTTTGTGCTCAATAAAGCTTTAGGCTAAACCTAGCAGAGCAGTATACGTACACAGTCAAAAGAGACGAATAGATCAAAAGTTGTTATGCAGAAATTTTGTGCTCAATAAAGTGCTCCTGAGAAACCCTACCCCAAAAAATTGCCCCACCTTTTTTAAAAAAAAAATTGATGTTCTGCTAGCTTTATGCTAAACCTAGCAGAGCAATATACGTAAACAGTCAAAAGAGACGAATAGATCAAAAGTTGTTATGCAGAAATTTTGTGCTCAATAAAGTGCTCCTGAAAAACCCTACCCCAAAAAATTGCTCCACCTTTTTTAAAAAAAAAAAATTGATGTTCTGCTAGCTTTAGGCTAAACATATCAGAGCAGTATACGTAAACAATAAAAAAAGAGACGAATGCGTCAAAAGTTGTTATGCAGAAATTTTGTGCTTAATAAAGTGCTCCTGAGAAACCCTATCCCAAAAAATTGCTCCCCTTTAAAAAAAAAAAAATTGATGTTCTGCTAGCTTTAGGCTAAACCTAGCAGAGCAGTATACTAAAACAATCAAAAGAGACGAATGCATCAAAAGTTGTTATGCAGAAATTTTGTGCTCAATAAAGTGCTCCTGAAAAACCCTACCCCAAAAAATTGCTCCACCTTTTTTTAAAAAAAAAAATTGATGTTCTGCTAGCTTTAGGCTAAACATATCAGAGCAGTATACGTAAACAATCAAAAGAGACGAATGCGTCAAAAGTTGTTATGCAGAAATTTTGTGCTTAATAAAGTGCTCCTGAGAAACCCCACCCCAAAAAATTGCTCCCCTTTAAAAAAAAAAAAAATTGATGTTCTGCCAGCTTTAGGCTAAACCTAGCAGAGCAGTATACTAAAACAATCAAAAGAGACGAATGCATCAGAAGTTGTTATGCAGAAATTTTGTGCTCAATAAAGTGCTCCTGAAAAACCCTACCCCAAAAAATTGCTCCACCTTTTTTTAAAAAAAAAAATTGATGTTCTGCTAGCTTTAGGCTAAACCTAGCAGAGCAGTATACGTAAACAATCAAAAGAGACGAATGCGTCAAAAGTTGTTATGCAGAAATTTTGTGCTTAATAAAGTGCTCCTGAGAAACCCTACCCCAAAAAATTGCTCCCCTTTAAAAAAAAAAAAATTGATGTTCTGCCAGCTTTAGGCTAAACCTAGCAGAGCAGTATACTAAAACAATCAAAAGAGACGAATGCATCAGAAGTTGTTATGCAGAAATTTTGTGCTCAATAAAGTGCTCCTGAAAAACCCTACCCCAAAAAATTGATGTTCTGCTAGCTTTAGGCTAAACCTATCAGAGCAGTATACGTAAACAATCAAAAGAGACGAATAGATCAAAAGTTGTTATGCAGAAATTTTGTGCTCAATAAAGTGCTCCTGAAAAACCCTACCCCAAAAAATTGCTCCAACTTTTTTTAAAAAAAATTGATGTTCTGCGAGCTTTAGGCTAAACATATCAGAGCAGTATACGTAAACAATCAAAAGAGACGAATGCGTCAAAAGTTGTTATGCAGAAATTTTGTGCTTAACAAAGTGCTCCTGAGAAACCCTACCCCAAAAAATTGCTCCCCTTTAAAAAAAAAAAAATTGAAGTTCTGCCAGCTTTAGGCTAAACCTAGAAGAGCAGTATACGTAAACAGTCAAAAGAGACGAATAGATCAAAAGTTGTTATGCAGAAATTTTGTGCTCAATAAAGCTTTAGGCTAAATCTATCAGAGAAGTATACGTAAACAATCAAAAGAGACGAATAGATCAAAAGTTGTTATGCAGAAATTTTGTGCTCAATAAAGCTTTAGGCTAAACCTAGCAGAGCAGTATACGTACACAGTCAAAAGAGACGAATAGATCAAAAGTTGTTATGCAGAAATTTTGTGCTCAATAAAGTGCTCCTGAGAAACCCTACCCCAAAAAATTGCCCCACCTTTTTTAAAAAAAAAATTGATGTTCTGCTAGCTTTATGCTAAACCTAGCAGAGCAATATACGTAAACAGTCAAAAGAGACGAATAGATCAAAAGTTGTTATGCAGAAATTTTGTGCTCAATAAAGTGCTCCTGAAAAACCCTACCCCAAAAAATTGCTCCACCTTTTTTAAAAAAAAATTGATGTTCTGCTAGCTTTAGGCTAAACATATCAGAGCAGTATACGTAAACAGTCAAAAGAGACGAATAGATCAGAAGTTGTTGTGCAGAAATTTTGTGCTCAATAAAGTGCTCCTGAGAAACCCTACCCCAAAAAATTGCCCCACCTTTTTTAAAAAAAAAATTGATGTTCTGCTAGCTTTATGCTAAACCTAGCAGAGCAATATACGTAAACAGTCAAAAGAGACGAATAGATCAAAAGTTGTTATGCAGAAATTTTGTGCTCAATAAAGTGCTCCTGAAAAACCCTACCCCAAAAAATTGCTCCACCTTTTTTTAAAAAAAAAAATTGATGTTCTGCTAGCTTTAGGCTAAACATATCAGAGCAGTATACGTAAACAATCAAAAGAGACGAATGCGTCAAAAGTTGTTATGCAGAAATTTTGTGCTTAATAAAGTGCTCCTGAGAAACCCTACCCCAAAAAATTGCTCCACCTTTTTTTAAAAAAAAAAATTGATGTTCTGCTAGCTTTAGGCTAAACATATCAGAGCAGTATACGTAAACAATCAAAAGAGACGAATGCGTCAAAAGTTGTTATGCAGAAATTTTGTGCTTAATAAAGTGCTCCTGAGAAACCCTATCCCAAAAAATTGCTCCCCTTTAAAAAAAAAAAAAATTGATGTTCTGCCAGCTTTAGGCTAAACCTAGCAGAGCAGTATACGTAAACAATCAAAAGAGACGAATGCGTCAAAAGTTGTTATGCAGAAATTTTGTGCTTAATAAAGTGCTCCTGAGAAACCCTACCCCAAAAAATTGCTCCACCTTTTTTTAAAAAAAAAAATTGATGTTCTGCTAGCTTTAGGCTAAACCTAGCAGAGCAATATACGTAAACAGTCAAAAGAGACGAATAGATCAAAAGTTGTTATGCAGAAATTTTGTGCTCAATAAAGTGCTCCTGAAAAACCCTACCCCAAAAAATTGCTCCACCTTTTTTTAAAAAAAAAAAATTGATGTTCTGCTAGCTTTAGGCTAAACATATCAGAGCAATATACGTAAACAGTCAAAAGAGACGAATAGATCAAAAGTTGTTATGCAGAAATTTTGTGCTCAATAAAGTGCTCCTGAAAAACTCTACCCCAAAAAATTGCTCCACCTTTTTTAAAAAAAAAAAAATTGATGTTCTGCTAGCTTTAGGCTAAACATATCAGAGCAGTATACGTAAACAATCAAAAGAGACGAATGCGTCAAAAGTTGTTATGCAGAAATTTTGTGCTTAATAAAGTGCTCCTGAGAAACCCTATCCCAAAAAATTGCTCCCCTTTAAAAAAAAAAAAATTGATGTTCTGCTAGCTTTAGGCTAAACCTAGCAGAGCAGTATACTAAAACAATCAAAAGAGACGAATGCATCAAAAGTTGTTATGCAGAAATTTTGTGCTCAATAAAGTGCTCCTGAAAAACCCTACCCCAAAAAATTGCTCCACCTTTTTTTAAAAAAAAAAATTGATGTTCTGCTAGCTTTAGGCTAAACATATCAGAGCAGTATACGTAAACAATCAAAAGAGACGAATGCGTCAAAAGTTGTTATGCAGAAGTTTTGTGCTTAATAAAGTGCTCCTGAGAAACCCCACCCCAAAAAATTGCTCCCCTTTAAAAAAAAAAAAAATTGATGTTCTGCCAGCTTTAGGCTAAACCTAGCAGAGCAGTATACTAAAACAATCAAAAGAGACGAATGCATCAGAAGTTGTTATGCAGAAATTTTGTGCTCAATAAAGTGCTCCTGAAAAACCCTACCCCAAAAAATTGATGTTCTGCTAGCTTTAGGCTAAACCTATCAGAGCAGTATACGTAAACAATCAAAAGAGACGAATGCGTCAAAAGTTGTTATGCAGAAATTTTGTGCTCAATAAAGTGCTCCTGAGAAACCCTACCCCAAAAAATTGCCCCACCTTTTTTAAAAAAAAAATTGATGTTCTGCTAGCTTTAGGCTAAACCTAGCAGAGCAATATACGTAAACAGTCAAAAGAGACGAATAGATCAAAAGTTGTTATGCAGAAATTTTGTCCTCAATAAAGTGCTCCTGAAAAACCCTACCCCAAAAAATTGCTCCACCTTTTAAAAAAAAAAATTGATGTTCTGCTAGCTTTAGGCTAAACATATCAGAGCAGTATACGTAAACAATCAAAAGAGACGAATAGATCAAAAGTTGTTATGCAGAAATTTTGTCCTCAATAAAGTGCTCCTGAAAAACCCTACCCCAAAAAATTGCTCCACCTTTTTTAAAAAAAAAATTGATGTTCTGCTAGCTTTAGGCTAAACCTGGCAGAGCAGTATACGTACACAGTCAAAAGAGACAAATAGATCAAAAGTTGTTATGCAGAAATTTTGTCCTCAATAAAGTGCTCCTGAAAAACCCTACCCCAAAAAATTGCTCCAACTTTTTTTAAAAAAAATTGATGTTCTGCGAGCTTTAGGCTAAACATATCAGAGCAGTATACGTAAACAATCAAAAGAGACGAATGCGTCAAAAGTTGTTATGCAGAAATTTTGTGCTTAACAAAGTGCTCCTGAGAAACCCTACCCCAAAAAATTGCTCCCCTTTAAAAAAAAAAAAATTGAAGTTCTGCCAGCTTTAGGCTAAACCTAGAAGAGCAGTATACGTAAACAGTCAAAAGAGACGAATAGATCAAAAGTTGTTATGCAGAAATTTTGTGCTCAATAAAGCTTTAGGCTAAATCTATCAGAGAAGTATACGTAAACAATCAAAAGAGACGAATAGATCAAAAGTTGTTATGCAGAAATTTTGTGCTCAATAAAGCTTTAGGCTAAACCTAGCAGAGCAGTATACGTACACAGTCAAAAGAGACGAATAGATCAAAAGTTGTTATGCAGAAATTTTGTGCTCAATAAAGTGCTCCTGAAAAACCCTACCCCAAAAAATTGCTCCACCTTTTTTAAAAAAAAATTGATGTTCTGCTAGCTTTAGGCTAAACATATCAGAGCAGTATACGTAAAAAATCAAAAGAGACGAATGCGTCAAAAATTGTTATGCAGAAATTTTGTGCTTAATAAAGGGCTCCTGAGAAACCCTACCCCAAAAATTGCTCCCCTTGAAACAAAAAAAAAAAATTGATGTTCTGGCAGCTTTAGGCTAAACCTAGCAGAGCAGTATACGTAAACAGTCAAAAGAGACGAATAGATCAAAAGTTGTTATGCAGAAATTTTGTGCTTAATAAAGTGCTCCTGAGAAACCCTACCCCAAAAAATTGCTCCACCTTTTTAAAAAAAAAACTTGATGTTCTGCTAGCTTTAGGCTAAACCTAGCAGAGCAGTATACGTAAACAATCAAAAGAGACGAATAGATCAAAAGTTGTTATGCAGAAATTTTGTGCTCAATAAAGTGCTCCTGAAAAACCCTACCCCAAAAAATTGCTCCACCTTTTTTTAAAAAAAAAAATTGATGTTCTGCTAGCTTTAGGCTAAACATATCAGAGCAGTATACGTAAACAATCAAAAGAGACGAATGCGTCAAAAGTTGTTATGCAGAAATTTTGTGCTTAATAAAGTGCTCCTGAGAAACCCTATCCCAAAAAATTGCTCCCCTTTAAAAAAAAAAAAATTTATGTTCTGCCAGCTTTAGGCTAAACCTAGCAGAGCAGTATACTAAAACAATCAAAAGTTGTTATGCAGAAATTTTGTGCTCAATAAAGTGCTCCTGAAAAACCCTACCCCAAAAAATTGCTCCACCTTTTTTTAAAAAAAAAAATTGATGTTCTGCTAGCTTTAGGCTAAACATATCAGAGCAGTATACGTAAACAATCAAAAGAGACGAATGCGTCAAAAGTTGTTATGCAGAAATTTTGTGCTTAATAAAGTGCTCCTGAGAAAACCTACCCCAAAAAATTGCTCCACCTTTTTTAAAAAAAAATGATGTTCTGCTAGCTTTAGGCTAAACCTAGCAGAGCAGTATACGTAAACAATCAAAAGAGACGAATGCATCAAAAGTTGTTATGCAGAAATTTTGTGCTCAATAAAGTGCTCCTGAAAACCCCTACCCCAAAAAATTGCTCCACCTTGTTTAAAAAAAAAAATTGGTGTTCTGCTAGCTTTAGGCTAAACCTAGCAGAGCAGTATACGTACACAGTCAAAAGAGACGAATAGATCAAAAGTTGTTATGCAGAAATTTTGTCCTCAATAAAGTGCTCCTGAAAAACCCTACCCCAAAAAATTGCTCCACCTTTTTAAAAAAAAAAATTGATGCTCTGCTAGCTTTAGGCTAAACATATCAGAGCAGTATACGTAAACAATCAAAAGAGACGAATGCGTCAAAAGTTGTTATGCAGAAATTTTGTGCTTAATAAAGTGCTCCTGAGAAACCCTACCCCAAAAAATTGATGTTCTGCTAGCTTTAGGCTAAACCTATCAGAGCAGTATACGTAAACAATCAAAAGAGACGAATGCGTCAAAAGTTGTTATGCAGAAATTTTGTGCTTAATAAAGTGCTCCTGAGAAACCCTACCCCAAAAAATTGCTCCCCTTTAAAAAAAAAAAAAATTGATGTTCTGCCAGCTTTAGGCTAAACCTAGCAGAGCAGTATACTAAAACAATCAAAAGAGACGAATGCATCAGAAGTTGTTACGCAGAAATTTTGTGCTCAATAAAGTGCTCCTGAAAAACCCTACCCCAAAAAATTGATGTTCTGCTAGCTTTAGGCTAAACCTATCAGAGCAGTATACGTAAACAATCAAAAGAGACGAATGCGTCAAAAGTTGTTATGCAGAAATTTTGTGCTCAATAAAGTGCTCCTGAGAAACCCTACCCCAAAAAATTGCCCCACCTTTTTTAAAAAAAAAATTGATGTTCTGCTAGCTTTAGGCTAAATCTAGCAGAGCAATATACGTAAACAGTCAAAAGAGACGAATAGATCAAAAGTTGTTATGCAGAAATTTTGTCCTCAATAAAGTGCTCCTGAAAAACCCTACCCCAAAAAATTGCTCCACCTTTTTAAAAAAAAAATTGATGTTCTGCTAGCTTTAGGCTAAACATATCAGAGCAGTATACGTAAACAACCAAAAGAGACGAATAGATCAAAAGTTGTTATGCAGAAATTTTGTCCTCAATAAAGTGCTCCTGAAAAACCCTACCCCAAAAAATTGCTCCACCTTTTTAAAAAAAAAATTGATGTTCTGCTAGCTTTAGGCTAAACATATCAGAGCAGTATACGTAAACAATCAAAAGAGACGAATGCGTCAAAAGTTGTTATGCAGAAATTTTGTGCTTAATAAAGTGCTCCTGAGAAAACCTACCCCAAAAAATTGCTCCACCTTTTTTAAAAAAAAATTGATGTTCTGCTAGCTTTAGGCTAAACCTAGCAGAGCAGTATACGTAAACAATCAAAAGAGACGAATGCATCAAAAGTTGTTATGCAGAAATTTTGTGCTCAATAAAGTGCTCCTGAAAACCCCTACCCCAAAAAATTGCTCCACCTTGTTTAAAAAAAAAAATTGGTGTTCTGCTAGCTTTAGGCTAAACCTAGCAGAGCAGTATACGTACACAGTCAAAAGAGACGAATAGATCAAAAGTTGTTATGCAGAAATTTTGTCCTCAATAAAGTGCTCCTGAAAAACCCTACCCCAAAAAATTGCTCCACCTTTTTAAAAAAAAAAATTGATGCTCTGCTAGCTTTAGGCTAAACATATCAGAGCAGTATACGTAAACAATCAAAAGAGACGAATGCGTCAAAAGTTGTTATGCAGAAATTTTGTGCTTAATAAAGTGCTCCTGAGAAACCCTACCCCAAAAAATTGCTCCACCTTTTTTAAAAAAAAATTGATGTTCTGCTAGCTTTAGGCTAAACCTAGCAGAGCAGTATACGTAAACAATCAAAAGAGACGAATGCATCAAAAGTTGTTATGCAGAAATTTTGTGCTCAATAAAGTGCTCCTGAAAACCCCTACCCCAAAAAATTGCTCCACCTTGTTTAAAAAAAAAAATTGGTGTTCTGCTAGCTTTAGGCTAAACCTAGCAGAGCAGTATACGTACACAGTCAAAAGAGACGAATAGATCAAAAGTTGTTATGCAGAAATTTTGTCCTCAATAAAGTGCTCCTGAAAAACCCTACCCCAAAAAATTGCTCCACCTTTTTAAAAAAAAAAATTGATGCTCTGCTAGCTTTAGGCTAAACATATCAGAGCAGTATACGTAAACAATCAAAAGAGACGAATGCGTCAAAAGTTGTTATGCAGAAATTTTGTGCTTAATAAAGTGCTCCTGAGAAACCCTACCCCAAAAAATTGCTCCACCTTTTTTAAAAAAAAATTGATGCTCTGCTAGCTTTAGGCTAAACATATCAGAGCAGTATACGTAAACAATCAAAAGAGACGAATGCGTCAAAAGTTGTTATGCAGAAATTTTGTGCTTAATAAAGTGCTCCTGAGAAACCCTACCCCAAAAAATTGCTCCACCTTTTTTAAAAAAAAATTGATGTTCTGCTAGCTTTAGGCTAAACCTAGCAGAGCAGTATACGTAAACAATCAAAAGAGACGAATGCGTCAAAAGTTGTTATGCAGAAATTTTGTGCTTAATAAAGTGCTCCTGAGAAACCCTACCCCAAAAAATTGCTCCACCTTTTTTAAAAAAAAATTGATGTTCTGCTAGCTTTAGGCTAAACCTAGCAGAGCAGTATACGTAAACAATCAAAAGAGACGAATGCATCAAAAGTTGTTATGCAGAAATTTTGTGCTCAATAAAGTGCTCCTGAAAACCCCTACCCCAAAAAATTGCTCCACCTTGTTTAAAAAAAAAATTGGTGTTCTGCTAGCTTTAGGCTAAACCTAGCAGAGCAGTATACGTAAACAATCAAAAGAGACGAATGCATCAAAAGTTGTTATGCAGAAATTTTGTGCTCAATAAAGTGCTCCTGAAAACCCCTACCCCAAAAAATTGCTCCACCTTGTTTAAAAAAAAAATTGGTGTTCTGCTAGCTTTAGGCTAAACCTAGCAGAGCAGTATACGTAAACAATCAAAAGAGACGAATGCATCAAAAGTTGTTATGCAGAAATTTTGTGCTCAATAAAGTGCTCCTGAAAACCCCTACCCCAAAAAATTGCTCCACCTTGTTTAAAAAAAAAAATTGGTGTTCTGCTAGCTTTAGGCTAAACCTAGCAGAGCAGTATACGTACACAGTCAAAAGAGACGAATAGATCAAAAGTTGTTATGCAGAAATTTTGTCCTCAATAAAGTGCTCCTGAAAAACCCTACCCCAAAAAATTGCTCCACCTTTTTAAAAAAAAAAATTGATGCTCTGCTAGCTTTAGGCTAAACATATCAGAGCAGTATACGTAAACAATCAAAAGAGACGAATGCGTCAAAAGTTGTTATGCAGAAATTTTGTGCTCAATAAAGTGCTCCTGAGAAACCCTACCCCAAAAAATTGCCCCACCTTTTTTAAAAAAAAAATTGATGTTCTGCTAGCTTTAGGCTAAATCTAGCAGAGCAATATACGTAAACAGTCAAAAGAGACGAATAGATCAAAAGTTGTTATGCAGAAATTTTGTCCTCAATAAAGTGCTCCTGAAAAACCCTACCCCAAAAAATTGCTCCACCTTTTTAAAAAAAAAATTGATGTTCTGCTAGCTTTAGGCTAAACATATCAGAGCAGTATACGTAAACAACCAAAAGAGACGAATAGATCAAAAGTTGTTATGCAGAAATTTTGTCCTCAATAAAGTGCTCCTGAAAAACCCTACCCCAAAAAATTGCTCCACCTTTTTAAAAAAAAAATTGATTTTCTGCTAGCTTTAGGCTAAACATATCAGAGCAGTATACGTAAACAATCAAAAGAGACGAATGCGTCAAAAGTTGTTATGCAGAAATTTTGTGCTTAATAAAGTGCTCCTGAGAAAACCTACCCCAAAAAATTGCTCCACCTTTTTTAAAAAAAA
The DNA here is from genome assembly GCA_949987695.1 of Merzomyia westermanni. NCBI lineage: Eukaryota > Metazoa > Arthropoda > Insecta > Diptera > Tephritidae > Merzomyia > Merzomyia westermanni. Next base: position 111,306,626 of record OX465290.1, on the reverse strand, counting down.
ATTGATGTTCTGCTAGCTTTAGGCTAAACCTAGCAGAGCAGTATACGTAAACAATCAAAAGAGACGAATGCGTCAAAAGTTGTTATGCAGAAATTTTGTGCTTAATAAAGTGCTCCTGAGAAACCCTACCCCAAAAAATTGCTCCACCTTTTTTAAAAAAAAATTGATGTTCTGCTAGCTTTAGGCTAAACCTAGCAGAGCAGTATACGTAAACAATCAAAAGAGACGAATGCATCAAAAGTTGTTATGCAGAAATTTTGTGCTCAATAAAGTGCTCCTGAAAACCCCTACCCCAAAAAATTGCTCCACCTTGTTTAAAAAAAAAAATTGGTGTTCTGCTAGCTTTAGGCTAAACCTAGCAGAGCAGTATACGTACACAGTCAAAAGAGACGAATAGATCAAAAGTTGTTATGCAGAAATTTTGTCCTCAATAAAGTGCTCCTGAAAAACCCTACCCCAAAAAATTGCTCCACCTTTTTAAAAAAAAAAATTGATGCTCTGCTAGCTTTAGACTAAACCTAGCACAGCAGTATACGTAAACAGTCAAAAGAGACGAATAGATCAAAAGTTGTTATGCAGAAATTTTGTGCTCAATAAAGTGCACCTGAAAAACCCTACCCCAAAAAATTGCTCCACCTTTTTTAAAAAAGAATTGATGTTCTGCTAGCTTTAGGCTAAACCTAGCAGAGCAGTATACGTAAACAGTCAAAAGAGACGAATAGATCAAAAGTTGTTATGCAGAAATTTTGTGCTCAATAAAGTGCTCCTGAAAAACCCTACCCCAAAAAATTGCTCCACCTTTTTTAAAAAAAAAAATTGATGTTCTGCTAGCTTTAGGCTAAACCTAGCAGAGCAGTATACGTAAACAATCAAAAGAGACGAATGCATCAAAAGTTGTTATGCAGAAATTTTTTGCTCAATAAAGTGCTCCTGAAAACCCCTACGTCAAAAGAGACGAATAGATCAAAAGTTGTTATGCAGAAATTTTGTGCTCAATAAAGCTTTAGGCTAAATCTATCAGAGAAGTATACGTAAACAATCAAAAGAGACGAATAGATCAAAAGTTGTTATGCAGAAATTTTGTGCCCAATAAAGCTTTAGACTAAACCTAGCACAGCAGTATACGTAAACAGTCAAAAGAGACGAATAGATCAAAACTTGTTATGCAGAAATTTTGTGCTCAATAAAGTGCTCCTGAAAAACCCTAACCCAAAAAATTGCTCCACCTTTTTTAAAAAAAAATTGATGTTCTGCTAGCTTTAGGCTAAACATATCAGAGCAGTATACGTAAACAATCAAAAGAGACGAATGCGTCAAAAGTTGCTATGCAGAAATTTTGTGCTTAATAAAGTGCTCCTGAGAAACCCTACCCCAAAAAATTGCTCCCCTTTAAAAAAAAAAAAATGAGGTTCTGCCAGCTTTAGGCTAAACCTAGCAGAGCAGTATACGTAAACAGTCAAAAGAGACGAATAGATCAAAAGTTGTTATGCAGAAATTTTGTGCTCAATAAAGCTTTAGGCTAAATCTATCAGAGAAGTATACGTAAACAATCAAAAGAGACGAATAGATCAAAAGTTGTTCTGCAGAAATTTTGTGCTCAATAAAGCTTTAGGCTAAACCTAGCAGAGAAGTATACGTAAACAATCAAAAGAGACGAATAGATCAAAAGTTGTTATGCAGAAATTTTGTGCTCAATAAAGCTTTAGGCTAAACCTAGCAGAGCAGTATACGTACACAGTCAAAAGAGACGAATAGATCAAAAGTTGTTATGCAGAAATTTTGTGCTAAATAAAGTGCTCCTGAAAAACCCTACCCCAAAAAATTGCTCCCCTTTAAAAAAAAAAAAATGAGGTTCTGCCAGCTTTAGGCTAAACCTAGCAGAGCAGTATACGTAAACAGTCAAAAGAGACGAATAGATCAAAAGTTGTTATGCAGAAATTTTGTGCTCAATAAAGTGCACCTGAAAAACCCTACCCCAAAAAATTGCTCCCCTTTAAAAAAAAAAAAATGAGGTTCTGCCAGCTTTAGGCTAAACCTAGCAGAGCAGTATACGTAAACAGTCAAAAGAGACGAATAGATCAAAAGTTGTTATGCAGAAATTTTGTGCTCAATAAAGCTTTAGGCTAAACCTAGCAGAGCAGTATACGTACACAGTCAAAAGAGACGAATAGATCAAAAGTTGTTATGCAGAAATTTTGTGCTAAATAAAGTGCTCCTGAAAAACCCTACCCCAAAAAATTGCTCCACCTTTTTTAAAAAAAAATTGATGTTCTGCTAGCTTTAGGCTAAACATATCAGAGCAGTATACGTAAAAAATCAAAAGAGACGAATGCGTCAAAAGTTGTTATGCAGAAATTTTGTGCTTAATAAAGGGCTCCTGAGAAACCCTACCCCAAAAATTGCTCCCCTTGAAACAAAAAAAAAAAATTGATGTTCTGCCAGCTTTAGGCTAAACCTAGCAGAAAAGTATACGTAAACAATCAAAAGAGACGAATAGATCAAAAGTTGTTATGCAGAAATTTTGTGCTCAATAAAGCTTTAGGCTAAACCTAGCAGAGCAGTATACGTACACAGTCAAAAGAGACGAATAGATCAAAAGTTGTTATGCAGAAATTTTGTGCTCAATAAAGTGCTCCTGAAAAACCCTAACCCAAAAAATTGCTCCACCTTTTTTAAAAAAAAATTGATGTTCTGCTAGCTTTAGGCTAAACATATCAGAGCAGTATACGTAAACAATCAAAAGAGACGAATGCGTCAAAAGTTGCTATGCAGAAATTTTGTGCTTAATAAAGTGCTCCTGAGAAACCCTACCCAAAAAAATTGCTCCCCTTTAAAAAAAAAAAATTGAGGTTCCGCCAGCTTTAGGCTAAACCTAGAAGAGCAGTATACGTAAACAGTCAAAAGAGACGAATAGATCAAAAGTTGTTATGCAGAAATTTTGTGCTCAATAAAGCTTTAGGCTAAATCTATCAGAGAAGTATACGTAAACAATCAAAAGAGACGAATAGATCAAAAGTTGTTATGCAGAAATTTTGTGCTCAATAAAGCTTTAGGCTAAACCTAGCAGAGAAGTATACGTAAACAATCAAAAGAGACGAATAGATCAAAAGTTGTTATGCAGAAATTTTGTGCTCAATAAAGTGCTCCTGAAAAACCCTAACCCAAAAAATTGCTCCACCTTTTTTAAAAAAAAATTGATGTTCTGCTAGCTTTAGGCTAAACATATCAGAGCAGTATACGTAAAAAATCAAAAGAGACGAATGCGTCAAAAGTTGTTATGCAGAAATTTTGTGCTCAATAAAGCTTTAGGCTAAACCTAGCAGAGCAGTATACGTACACAGTCAAAAGAGACGAATAGATCAAAAGTTGTTATGCAGAATTTTTGTGCTCAATAAAGTGCTCCTGAAAACCCCTACCCCAAAAAATTGCTCCACCTTTTTAAAAAAAAAACTTGATGTTCTGCTAGCTTTAGGCTAAACCTAGCAGAGCAGTATACGTAAACAATCAAAAGAGACGAATAGATCAAAAGTTGTTATGCAGAAATTTTGTGCTCAATAAAGTGCTCCTGAAAAACCCTACCCCAAAAAATTGCTCCACCTTTTTAAAAAAAAAACTTGATGTTCTGCTAGCTTTAGGCTAAACCTAGCAGAGCAGTATACGTAAACAATCAAAAGAGACGAATAGATCAAAAGTTGTTATGCAGAATTTTTGTGCTCAATAAAGTGCTCCTGAAAACCCCTACCCAAAAAAATTGCTCCCCTTTAAAAAAAAAAAATTGAGGTTCTGCCAGCTTTAGGCTAAACCTAGAAGAGCAGTATACGTAAACAGTCAAAAGAGACGAATAGATCAAAAGTTGTTATGCAGAATTTTTGTGCTCAATAAAGTGCTCCTGAAAACCCCTACCCCAAAAAATTGCTCCACCTTTTTAAAAAAAAAACTTGATGTTCTGCTAGCTTTAGGCTAAACCTAGCAGAGCAGTATACGTAAACAATCAAAAGAGACGAATAGATCAAAAGTTGTTATGCAGAAATTTTGTGCTCAATAAAGTGCTCCTGAAAAACCCTACCCCAAAAAATTGCTCCACCTTTTTTTAAAAAAAAAAATTGATGTTCTGCTAGCTTTAGGCTAAACATATCAGAGCAGTATACGTAAACAATCAAAAGAGACGAATGCGTCAAAAGTTGTTATGCAGAAATTTTGTGCTTAATAAAGTGCTCCTGAGAAACCCTATCCCAAAAAATTGCTCCCCTTTAAAAAAAAAAAAATTGATGTTCTGCCAGCTTTAGGCTAAACCTAGCAGAGCAGTATACTAAAACAATCAAAAGAGACGAATGCATCAAAAGTTGTTATGCAGAAATTTTGTGCTCAATAAAGTGCTCCTGAAAAACCCTACCCCAAAAAATTGCTCCACCTTTTTTTAAAAAAAAAAATTGATGTTCTGCTAGCTTTAGGCTAAACATATCAGAGCAGTATACGTAAACAATCAAAAGAGACGAATGCGTCAAAAGTTGTTATGCAGAAATTATGTGCTTAATAAAGTGCTCCTGAGAAACCCTACCCCAAAAAATTGCTCCCCTTTAAAAAAAAAAAAAATTGATGTTCTGCCAGCTTTAGGCTAAACCTAGCAGAGCAGTATACTAAAACAATCAAAAGAGACGAATGCATCAGAAGTTGTTATGCAGAAATTTTGTGCTCAATAAAGTGCTCCTGAAAAACCCTACCCCAAAAAATTGATGTTCTGCTAGCTTTAGGCTAAACCTATCAGAGCAGTATACGTAAACAATCAAAAGAGACGAATGCGTCAAAAGTTGTTATGCAGAAATTTTGTGCTCAATAAAGTGCTCCTGAGAAACCCTACCCCAAAAAATTGCCCCACCTTTTTTAAAAAAAAAATTGATGTTCTGCTAGCTTTAGGCTAAACCTAGCAGAGCAATATACGTAAACAGTCAAAAGAGACGAATAGATCAAAAGTTGTTATGCAGAAATTTTGTCCTCAATAAAGTGCTCCTGAAAAACCCTACCCCAAAAAATTGCTCCACCTTTTTAAAAAAAAAATTGATGTTCTGCTAGCTTTAGGCTAAACATATCAGAGCAGTATACGTAAACAATCAAAAGAGACGAATAGATCAAAAGTTGTTATGCAGAAATTTTGTCCTCAATAAAGTGCTCCTGAAAAACCCTACCCCAAAAAATTGCTCCACCTTTTTAAAAAAAAAATTGATGTTCTGCTAGCTTTAGGCTAAACATATCAGAGCAGTATACGTAAACAATCAAAAGAGACGAATGCGTCAAAAGTTGTTATGCAGAAATGTTGTGCTTAATAAAGTGCTCCTGAGAAACCCTACCCCAAAAAATTGCTCCACCTTTTTTAAAAAAAAATTGATGTTCTGCTAGCTTTAAGCTAAACCTAGCAGAGCAGTATACGTAAACAATCAAAAGAGACGAATGCATCAAAAGTTGTTATGCAGAAATTTTGTGCTCAATAAAGTGCTCCTGAAAACCCCTACCCCAAAAAATTGCTCCACCTTGTTTAAAAAAAAAAATTGGTGTTCTGCTAGCTTTAGGCTAAACCTAGCAGAGCAGTATACGTACACAGTCAAAAGAGACGAATAGATCAAAAGTTGTTATGCAGAAATTTTGTCCTCAATAAAGTGCTCCTGAAAAACCCTACCCCAAAAAATTGCTCCACCTTTTTAAAAAAAAAATTGATGTTCTGCTAGCTTTAGGCTAAACATATCAGAGCAGTATACGTAAACAATCAAAAGAGACGAATGCGTCAAAAGTTGTTATGCAGAAATTTTGTGCTTAATAAAGTGCTCCTGAGAAACCCTACCCCAAAAAATTGCTCCACCTTTTTTAAAAAAAAATTGATGTTCTGCTAGCTTTAGGCTAAACCTAGCAGAGCAGTATACGTAAACAATCAAAAGAGACGAATGCATCAAAAGTTGTTATGCAGAAATTTTGTGCTCAATAAAGTGCTCCTGAAAAACCCTACCCCAAAAAATTGCTCTACCTTTTTTTAAAAAAAAAAATTGATGTTCTGCTAGCTTTAGGCTAAACATATCAGAGCAGTATACGTAAACAATCAAAAGAGACGAATGCGTCAAAAGTTGTTATGCAGAAATTTTCTGCTTAATAAAGTGCTCCTGAGAAACCCTACCCCAAAAAATTGCTCCACCTTGTTTAAAAAAAAAAATTGGTGTTCTGCTAGCTTTAGGGTAAACCTAGCAGAGCAGTATACGTAAACAGTCAAAAGAGACGAATAGATCAAAAGTTGTTATGCAGAAATTTTGTGCTCAATAAAGCTTTAGGCTAAATCTATCAGAGAAGTATACGTAAACAATCAAAAGAGACGAATAGATCAAAAGTTGTTATGCAGAAATTTTGTGCCCAATAAAGCTTTAGACTAAACCTAGCACAGCAGTATACGTAAACAGTCAAAAGAGACGAATAGATCAAAAGTTGTTATGCAGAAATTTTGTGCTCAATAAAGTGCACCTGAAAAACCCTACCCCAAAAAATTGCTCCACCTTTTTTAAAAAAGAATTGATGTTCTGCTAGCTTTAGGCTAAACATATCAGAGCAGTATACGTAAACAATCAAAAGAGACGAATGCGTCAAAAGTTGCTATGCAGAAATTTTGTGCTTAATAAAGTGCTCCTGAGACACCCTACCCCAAAAAATTGCTCCCCTTTAAAAAAAAAAAATTGAGGTTCTGCCAGCTTTAGGCTAAACCTAGCAGAGCAGTATACGTAAACAGTCAAAAGAGACGAATAGATCAAAAGTTGTTATGCAGAAATTTTGTGCTCAATAAAGCTTTAGGCTAAATCTATCAGAGAAGTATACGTAAACAATCAAAAGAGACGAATAGATCAAAAGTTGTTCTGCAGAAATTTTGTGCTCAATAAAGCTTTAGGCTAAACCTAGCAGAGCAGTATACGTAAACAATCAAAAGAGACGAATGCATCAAAAGTTGTTATGCAGAAATTTTGTGCTCAATAAAGTGCTCCTGAAAAACCCTACCCCAAAAAATTGCTCCACCTTTTTTAAAAAAAAAATTGATGTTCTGCTAGCTTTAGGCTAAACCTAGCAGAGCAGTATACGTAAACAATCAAAAGAGACGAATGCATCAAAAGTTGTTATGCAGAAATTTTTTGCTCAATAAAGTGCTCCTGAAAACCCCTACCCCAAAAAATTGCTCCACCTTGTTTAAAAAAAAAAAAATTGGTGTTCTGCTAGCTTTAGGCTAAACCTAGCAGAGCAGTATACGTAAACAGTCAAAAGAGACGAATAGATCAAAAGTTGTTATGCAGAAATTTTGTGCTCAATAAAGCTTTAGGCTAAATCTATCAGAGAAGTATACGTAAACAATCAAAAGAGACGAATAGATCAAAAGTTGTTATGCAGAAATTTTGTGCCCAATAAAGCTTTAGACTAAACCTAGCACAGCAGTATACGTAAACAGTCAAAAGAGACGAATAGATCAAAAGTTGTTATGCAGAAATTTTGTGCTCAATAAAGTGCTCCTGAAAAACCCTAACCCAAAAAATTGCTCCACCTTTTTTAAAAAAAAATTGATGTTCTGCTAGCTTTAGGCTAAACATATCAGAGCAGTATACGTAAACAATCAAAAGAGACGAATGCGTCAAAAGTTGCTATGCAGAAATTTTGTGCTTAATAAAGTGCTCCTGAGAAACCCTACCCCAAAAAATTGCTCCCCTTTAAACAAAAAAAATTGAGGTTCTGCCAGCTTTAGGCTAAACCTAGCAGAGCAGTATACGTAAACAGTCAAAAGAGACGAATAGATCAAAAGTTGTTATGCAGAAATTTTGTGCTCAATAAAGCTTTAGGCTAAATCTATCAGAGAAGTATACGTAAACAATCAAAAGAGACGAATAGATCAAAAGTTGTTCTGCAGAAATTTTGTGCTCAATAAAGCTTTAGGCTAAACCTAGCAGAGAAGTATACGTAAACAATCAAAAGAGACGAATGCATCAAAAGTTGTTATGCAGAAATTTTGTGCTCAATAAAGTGCTCCTGAAAAACCCTACCCCAAAAAATTGCTCCACCTTTTTTTAAAAAAAAAAATTGATGTTCTGCTAGCTTTAGGCTAAACATATCAGAGCAGTATACGTAAACAATCAAAAGAGACGAATGCGTCAAAAGTTGTTATGCAGAGATTTTCTGCTTAATAAAGTGCTCCTGAGAAACCCTACCCCAAAAAATTGCTCCCCTTTAAAAAAAAAAAATTGATGTTCTGCCAGCTTTAGGCTAAACCTAGCTGAGCAGTACGAGTATACTAAAACAATCAAAAGAGACGAATGCATCAAAAGTTGTTATGCAGAAATTTTGTGCTCAATAAAGGGCTCCTGAAAAACCCTACCCCAAAAAATTGCTCCACCTTTTTTAAAAAAAACAATTGATGTTCTGCTAGCTTTAGGCTAAACCTAGCAGAGCAGTATACGTGAACAATCAAAAGAGACGAATGCATCAAAAGTTGTTATGCAGAAATTTTGTGCTCAATAAAGTGCTCCTGAAAAACCCTACCCCAAAAAATTGCACCACCTTTTTTAAAAAAAAAATTGATGTTCTGCTAGATTTAGGCTAAACCTATCAGAGCAGTATACGTAAACTATCAAAAGAGACGAATGCGTCAAAAGTTGTTATGCAGAAATTTTGTGCTCAATAAAGTGCTCCTGAGAAACCCTACCCCAAAAAATTGCCCTACCTTTTTTAAAAAAAAAATTGATGTTCTGCTAGCTTTAGGCTAAACCTAGCAGAGCAGTATACGTAAACAATCAAAAGAGACGAATAGATCAAAAGTTGTTATGCAGAAATTTTGTGCTCAATAAAGTGCTCCTGAAAAACCCTACCCCAAAAAATTGCTCCACCTTTTTAAAAAAAAAAATTGATTATCTGCTAGATTTAGGCTAAACCTATCAGAGCAGTATACGTAAACAATCAAAAGAGACGAATGCGTCAAAAGTTGTTATGCAGAAATTTTGTGCTCAATAAAGTGCTCCTGAAAAACCCTACCCCAAAAAATTGCTCCACCTTTTTAAAAAAAAACAATTGATGTTCTGCTAGCTTTAGGCTAAACCTAGCAGAGCAGTATACGTGAACAATCAAAAGAGACGAATGCATCAAAAGTTGTTATGCAGAAATTTTGTGCTCAATAAAGTGCTCCTGAAAAACCCTACCCCAAAAAATTGCACCACCTTTTTTAAAAAAAAATTGATGTTCTGCTAGATTTAGGCTAAACCTATCAGAGCAGTATACGTAAACAATCAAAAGAGACGAATGCGTCAAAAGTTGTTATGCAGAAATTTTGTGCTCAATAAAGTGCTCCTGAGAAACCCTACCCCAAAAAATTGCACCACCTTTTTTAAAAAAAAAATTGATGTTCTGCTAGATTTAGGCTAAACCTATCAGAGCAGTATACGTAAACAATCAAAAGAGACGAATGCGTCAAAAGTTGTTATGCAGAAATTTTGTGCTCAATAAAGTGCTCCTGAAAAACCCTACCCCAAAAAATTGCTCCACCTTTTTTAAAAAAAACAATTGATGTTCTGCTAGCTTTAGGCTAAACCTAGCAGAGCAGTATACGTGAACAATCAAAAGAGACGAATGCATCAAAAGTTGTTATGCAGAAATTTTGTGCTCAATAAAGTGCTCCTGAAAAACCCTACCCCAAAAAATTGCACCACCTTTTTTAAAAAAAAATTGATGTTCTGCTAGATTTAGGCTAAACCTAGCAGAGCAGTATACGTAAACAATCAAAAGAGACGAATGCGTCAAAAGTTGCTATGCAGAAATTTTGTGCTTAATAAAGTGCTCCTGAGACACCCTACCCCAAAAAATTGCTCCCCTTTAAAAAAAAAAAATTGAGGTTCTGCCAGCTTTAGGCTAAACCTAGCAGAGCAGTATACGTAAACAGTCAAAAGAGACGAATAGATCAAAAGTTGTTATGCAGAAATTTTGTGCTCAATAAAGCTTTAGGCTAAATCTATCAGAGAAGTATACGTAAACAATCAAAAGAGACGAATAGATCAAAAGTTGTTCTGCAGAAATTTTGTGCTCAATAAAGCTTTAGGCTAAACCTAGCAGAGCAGTATACGTAAACAATCAAAAGAGACGAATGCATCAAAAGTTGTTATGCAGAAATTTTGTGCTCAATAAAGTGCTCCTGAAAAACCCTACCCCAAAAAATTGCTCCACCTTTTTTAAAAAAAAAATTGATGTTCTGCTAGCTTTAGGCTAAACCTAGCAGAGCAGTATACGTAAACAATCAAAAGAGACGAATGCATCAAAAGTTGTTATGCAGAAATTTTTTGCTCAATAAAGTGCTCCTGAAAAACCCTAACCCAAAAAATTGCTCCACCTTTTTTAAAAAAAAATTGATGTTCTGCTAGCTTTAGGCTAAACATATCAGAGCAGTATACGTAAACAATCAAAAGAGACGAATGCGTCAAAAGTTGCTATGCAGAAATTTTGTGCTTAATAAAGTGCTCCTGAGAAACCCTACCCCAAAAAATTGCTCCCCTTTAAACAAAAAAAATTGAGGTTCTGCCAGCTTTAGGCTAAACCTAGCAGAGCAGTATACGTAAACAGTCAAAAGAGACGAATAGATCAAAAGTTGTTATGCAGAAATTTTGTGCTCAATAAAGCTTTAGGCTAAATCTATCAGAGAAGTATACGTAAACAATCAAAAGAGACGAATAGATCAAAAGTTGTTCTGCAGAAATTTTGTGCTCAATAAAGCTTTAGGCTAAACCTAGCAGAGAAGTATACGTAAACAATCAAAAGAGACGAATGCATCAAAAGTTGTTATGCAGAAATTTTGTGCTCAATAAAGTGCTCCTGAAAAACCCTACCCCAAAAAATTGCTCCACCTTTTTTTAAAAAAAAAAATTGATGTTCTGCTAGCTTTAGGCTAAACATATCAGAGCAGTATACGTAAACAATCAAAAGAGACGAATGCGTCAAAAGTTGTTATGCAGAGATTTTCTGCTTAATAAAGTGCTCCTGAGAAACCCTACCCCAAAAAATTGCTCCCCTTTAAAAAAAAAAAATTGATGTTCTGCCAGCTTTAGGCTAAACCTAGCTGAGCAGTACGAGTATACTAAAACAATCAAAAGAGACGAATGCATCAAAAGTTGTTATGCAGAAATTTTGTGCTCAATAAAGGGCTCCTGAAAAACCCTACCCCAAAAAATTGCTCCACCTTTTTTAAAAAAAACAATTGATGTTCTGCTAGCTTTAGGCTAAACCTAGCAGAGCAGTATACGTGAACAATCAAAAGAGACGAATGCATCAAAAGTTGTTATGCAGAAATTTTGTGCTCAATAAAGTGCTCCTGAAAAACCCTACCCCAAAAAATTGCACCACCTTTTTTAAAAAAAAAATTGATGTTCTGCTAGATTTAGGCTAAACCTATCAGAGCAGTATACGTAAACTATCAAAAGAGACGAATGCGTCAAAAGTTGTTATGCAGAAATTTTGTGCTCAATAAAGTGCTCCTGAGAAACCCTACCCCAAAAAATTGCCCTACCTTTTTTAAAAAAAAAATTGATGTTCTGCTAGCTTTAGGCTAAACCTAGCAGAGCAGTATACGTAAACAATCAAAAGAGACGAATAGATCAAAAGTTGTTATGCAGAAATTTTGTGCTCAATAAAGTGCTCCTGAAAAACCCTACCCCAAAAAATTGCTCCACCTTTTTAAAAAAAAAAATTGATTATCTGCTAGATTTAGGCTAAACCTATCAGAGCAGTATACGTAAACAATCAAAAGAGACGAATGCGTCAAAAGTTGTTATGCAGAAATTTTGTGCTCAATAAAGTGCTCCTGAAAAACCCTACCCCAAAAAATTGCTCCACCTTTTTAAAAAAAAACAATTGATGTTCTGCTAGCTTTAGGCTAAACCTAGCAGAGCAGTATACGTGAACAATCAAAAGAGACGAATGCATCAAAAGTTGTTATGCAGAAATTTTGTGCTCAATAAAGTGCTCCTGAAAAACCCTACCCCAAAAAATTGCACCACCTTTTTTAAAAAAAAATTGATGTTCTGCTAGATTTAGGCTAAACCTATCAGAGCAGTATACGTAAACAATCAAAAGAGACGAATGCGTCAAAAGTTGTTATGCAGAAATTTTGTGCTCAATAAAGTGCTCCTGAGAAACCCTACCCCAAAAAATTGCACCACCTTTTTTAAAAAAAAAATTGATGTTCTGCTAGATTTAGGCTAAACCTATCAGAGCAGTATACGTAAACAATCAAAAGAGACGAATGCGTCAAAAGTTGTTATGCAGAAATTTTGTGCTCAATAAAGTGCTCCTGAAAAACCCTACCCCAAAAAATTGCTCCACCTTTTTTAAAAAAAACAATTGATGTTCTGCTAGCTTTAGGCTAAACCTAGCAGAGCAGTATACGTGAACAATCAAAAGAGACGAATGCATCAAAAGTTGTTATGCAGAAATTTTGTGCTCAATAAAGTGCTCCTGAAAAACCCTACCCCAAAAAATTGCACCACCTTTTTAAAAAAAAAAATTTATGTTCTGCTAGATTTAGGCTAAACCTATCAGAGCAGTATACGTAAACAATCAAAAGAGACGAATGCGTCAAAAGTTGTTATGCAGAAATTTTGTGCTCAATAAAGTGCTCCTGAGAAACCCTACCCCAAAAAATTGCCCTACCTTTTTTAAAAAAAACAATTGATGTTCTGCTAGCTTTAGGCTAAACCTAGCAGAGCAGTATACGTAAACAATCAAAAGAGACGAATGCGTCAAAAGTTGTTATGCAGAAATTTTGTGCTCAATAAAGTGCTCCTGAGAAACCCTACCCCAAAAAATTGCTCCACCTTTTTAAAAAAAAAAATTTATTATCTGCTAGATTTAGGCTAAACCTATCAAAGCAGTATACGTAAACAATCAAAAGAGACGAATGCGTCAAAAGTTGTTATGCAGAAATTTTGTGCTCAATAAAGTGCTCCTGAAAAACCCTACCCCAAAAAATTGCTCCACCTTTTTTAAAAAAAACAATTGATGTTCTGCTAGCTTTAGGCTAAACCTAGCAGAGCAGTATACGTGAACAATCAAAAGAGACGAATGCATCAAAAGTTGTTATGCAGAAATTTTGTGCTCAATAAAGTGCTCCTGAAAAACCCTACCCCAAAAAATTGCTCCACCTTTTTTTAAAAAAAAAAATTGATGTTCTGCTAGCTTTAGGCTAAACATATCAGAGCAGTATACGTAAACAATCAAAAGAGACGAATGCGTCAAAAGTTGTTATGCAGAAATTTTCTGCTTAATAAAGTGCTCCTGAGAAACCCTACCCCAAAAAATTGCTCCCCTTTAAAAAAAAAAAAATTGATGTTCTGCCAGCTTTAGGCTAAACCTAGCTGAGCAGTACGAGTATACTAAAACAATCAAAAGAGACGAATGCATCAAAAGTTGTTATGCAGAAATTTTGTGCTCAATAAAGTGCTCCTGAAAAACCCTACCCCAAAAAATTGCTCCACCTTTTTTAAAAAAAACAATTGATGTTCTGCTAGCTTTAGGCTAAACCTAGCAGAGCAGTATACGTGAACAATCAAAAGAGACGAATGCATCAAAAGTTGTTATGCAGAAATTTTGTGCTCAATAAAGTGCTCCTGAAAAACCCTACCCCAAAAAATTGCTCCACCTTTTTTAAAAAAAACAATTGATGTTCTGCTAGCTTTAGGCTAAACCTAGCAGAGCAGTATACGTGAACAATCAAAAGAGACGAATGCGTCAAAAGTTGTTATGCAGAAATTTTGTGCTCAATAAAGTGCTCCTGAAAAACCCTACCCCAAAAAATTGCTCCACCTTTTTTAAAAAAAACAATTGATGTTCTGCTAGCTTTAGGCTAAACCTAGCAGAGCAGTATACGTAAACAATCAAAAGAGACGAATAGATCAAAAGTTGTTATGCAGAAATTTTGTGCTCAATAAAGTGCTCCTGAAAAACCCTACCCCAAAAAATTGCTCCACCTTTTTTAAAAAAAACAATTGATGTTCTGCTAGCTTTAGGCTAAACCTAGCAGAGCAGTATACGTAAACAATCAAAAGAGACGAATAGATCAAAAGTTGTTATGCAGAAATTTTGTGCTCAATAAAGTGCTCCTGAAAAACCCTACCCCAAAAAATTGCTCCACCTTTTTTAAAAAAAACAATTGATGTTCTGCTAGCTTTAGGCTAAACCTAGCAGAGCAGTATACGTGAACAATCAAAAGAGACGAATGCATCAAAAGTTGTTATGCAGAAATTTTGTGCTCAATAAAGTGCTCCTGAAAAACCCTACCCCAAAAAATTGCTCCACCTTTTTTAAAAAAAACAATTGATGTTCTGCTAGCTTTAGGCTAAACCTAGCAGAGCAGTATACGTGAACAATCAAAAGAGACGAATGCGTCAAAAGTTGTTATGCAGAAATTTTGTGCTCAATAAAGTGCTCCTGAAAAACCCTAACCCAAAAAATTGCTCCACCTTTTTTAAAAAAAAATTGATGTTCTGCTAGCTTTAGGCTAAACATATCAGAGCAGTATACGTAAACAATCAAAAGAGACGAATGCGTCAAAAGTTGCTATGCAGAAATTTTGTGCTTAATAAAGTGCTCCTGAGAAACCCTACCCCAAAAAATTGCTCCCCTTTAAACAAAAAAAATTGAGGTTCTGCCAGCTTTAGGCTAAACCTAGCAGAGCAGTATACGTAAACAGTCAAAAGAGACGAATAGATCAAAAGTTGTTATGCAGAAATTTTGTGCTCAATAAAGCTTTAGGCTAAATCTATCAGAGAAGTATACGTAAACAATCAAAAGAGACGAATAGATCAAAAGTTGTTCTGCAGAAATTTTGTGCTCAATAAAGCTTTAGGCTAAACCTAGCAGAGAAGTATACGTAAACAATCAAAAGAGACGAATGCATCAAAAGTTGTTATGCAGAAATTTTGTGCTCAATAAAGTGCTCCTGAAAAACCCTACCCCAAAAAATTGCTCCACCTTTTTTTAAAAAAAAAAATTGATGTTCTGCTAGCTTTAGGCTAAACATATCAGAGCAGTATACGTAAACAATCAAAAGAGACGAATGCGTCAAAAGTTGTTATGCAGAGATTTTCTGCTTAATAAAGTGCTCCTGAGAAACCCTACCCCAAAAAATTGCTCCCCTTTAAAAAAAAAAAATTGATGTTCTGCCAGCTTTAGGCTAAACCTAGCTGAGCAGTACGAGTATACTAAAACAATCAAAAGAGACGAATGCATCAAAAGTTGTTATGCAGAAATTTTGTGCTCAATAAAGTGCTCCTGAAAAACCCTACCCCAAAAAATTGCTCCACCTTTTTTAAAAAAAACAATTGATGTTCTGCTAGCTTTAGGCTAAACCTAGCAGAGCAGTATACGTGAACAATCAAAAGAGACGAATGCATCAAAAGTTGTTATGCAGAAATTTTGTGCTCAATAAAGTGCTCCTGAAAAACCCTACCCCAAAAAATTGCACCACCTTTTTTAAAAAAAAAATTGATGTTCTGCTAGATTTAGGCTAAACCTATCAGAGCAGTATACGTAAACTATCAAAAGAGACGAATGCGTCAAAAGTTGTTATGCAGAAATTTTGTGCTCAATAAAGTGCTCCTGAGAAACCCTACCCCAAAAAATTGCCCTACCTTTTTTAAAAAAAAAATTGATGTTCTGCTAGCTTTAGGCTAAACCTAGCAGAGCAGTATACGTAAACAATCAAAAGAGACGAATAGATCAAAAGTTGTTATGCAGAAATTTTGTGCTCAATAAAGTGCTCCTGAAAAACCCTACCCCAAAAAATTGCTCCACCTTTTTAAAAAAAAAAATTGATTATCTGCTAGATTTAGGCTAAACCTATCAGAGCAGTATACGTAAACAATCAAAAGAGACGAATGCGTCAAAAGTTGTTATGCAGAAATTTTGTGCTCAATAAAGTGCTCCTGAAAAACCCTACCCCAAAAAATTGCTCCACCTTTTTTAAAAAAAACAATTGATGTTCTGCTAGCTTTAGGCTAAACCTAGCAGAGCAGTATACGTGAACAATCAAAAGAGACGAATGCATCAAAAGTTGTTATGCAGAAATTTTGTGCTCAATAAAGTGCTCCTGAAAAACCCTACCCCAAAAAATTGCACCACCTTTTTTAAAAAAAAATTGATGTTCTGCTAGATTTAGGCTAAACCTATCAGAGCAGTATACGTAAACAATCAAAAGAGACGAATGCGTCAAAAGTTGTTATGCAGAAATTTTGTGCTCAATAAAGTGCTCCTGAGAAACCCTACCCCAAAAAATTGCACCACCTTTTTAAAAAAAAAAATTGATGTTCTGCTAGATTTAGGCTAAACCTATCAGAGCAGTATACGTAAACAATCAAAAGAGACGAATGCGTCAAAAGTTGTTATGCAGAAATTTTGTGCTCAATAAAGTGCTCCTGAAAAACCCTACCCCAAAAAATTGCTCCACCTTTTTTAAAAAAAACAATTGATGTTCTGCTAGCTTTAGGCTAAACCTAGCAGAGCAGTATACGTGAACAATCAAAAGAGACGAATGCATCAAAAGTTGTTATGCAGAAATTTTGTGCTCAATAAAGTGCTCCTGAAAAACCCTACCCCAAAAAATTGCACCACCTTTTTAAAAAAAAAAATTTATGTTCTGCTAGATTTAGGCTAAACCTATCAGAGCAGTATACGTAAACAATCAAAAGAGACGAATGCGTCAAAAGTTGTTATGCAGAAATTTTGTGCTCAATAAAGTGCTCCTGAGAAACCCTACCCCAAAAAATTGCCCTACCTTTTTTAAAAAAAACAATTGATGTTCTGCTAGCTTTAGGCTAAACCTAGCAGAGCAGTATACGTAAACAATCAAAAGAGACGAATGCGTCAAAAGTTGTTATGCAGAAATTTTGTGCTCAATAAAGTGCTCCTGAGAAACCCTACCCCAAAAAATTGCTCCACCTTTTTAAAAAAAAAAATTTATTATCTGCTAGATTTAGGCTAAACCTATCAAAGCAGTATACGTAAACAATCAAAAGAGACGAATGCGTCAAAAGTTGTTATGCAGAAATTTTGTGCTCAATAAAGTGCTCCTGAAAAACCCTACCCCAAAAAATTGCTCCACCTTTTTTAAAAAAAACAATTGATGTTCTGCTAGCTTTAGGCTAAACCTAGCAGAGCAGTATACGTGAACAATCAAAAGAGACGAATGCATCAAAAGTTGTTATGCAGAAATTTTGTGCTCAATAAAGTGCTCCTGAAAAACCCTACCCCAAAAAATTGCTCCACCTTTTTTTAAAAAAAAAAATTGATGTTCTGCTAGCTTTAGGCTAAACATATCAGAGCAGTATACGTAAACAATCAAAAGAGACGAATGCGTCAAAAGTTGTTATGCAGAAATTTTCTGCTTAATAAAGTGCTCCTGAGAAACCCTACCCCAAAAAATTGCTCCCCTTTAAAAAAAAAAAAATTGATGTTCTGCCAGCTTTAGGCTAAACCTAGCTGAGCAGTACGAGTATACTAAAACAATCAAAAGAGACGAATGCATCAAAAGTTGTTATGCAGAAATTTTGTGCTCAATAAAGTGCTCCTGAAAAACCCTACCCCAAAAAATTGCTCCACCTTTTTTAAAAAAAACAATTGATGTTCTGCTAGCTTTAGGCTAAACCTAGCAGAGCAGTATACGTGAACAATCAAAAGAGACGAATGCATCAAAAGTTGTTATGCAGAAATTTTGTGCTCAATAAAGTGCTCCTGAAAAACCCTACCCCAAAAAATTGCTCCACCTTTTTTAAAAAAAACAATTGATGTTCTGCTAGCTTTAGGCTAAACCTAGCAGAGCAGTATACGTGAACAATCAAAAGAGACGAATGCGTCAAAAGTTGTTATGCAGAAATTTTGTGCTCAATAAAGTGCTCCTGAAAAACCCTACCCCAAAAAATTGCTCCACCTTTTTTAAAAAAAACAATTGATGTTCTGCTAGCTTTAGGCTAAACCTAGCAGAGCAGTATACGTAAACAATCAAAAGAGACGAATAGATCAAAAGTTGTTATGCAGAAATTTTGTGCTCAATAAAGTGCTCCTGAAAAACCCTACCCCAAAAAATTGCTCCACCTTTTTTAAAAAAAACAATTGATGTTCTGCTAGCTTTAGGCTAAACCTAGCAGAGCAGTATACGTAAACAATCAAAAGAGACGAATAGATCAAAAGTTGTTATGCAGAAATTTTGTGCTCAATAAAGTGCTCCTGAAAAACCCTACCCCAAAAAATTGCTCCACCTTTTTTAAAAAAAACAATTGATGTTCTGCTAGCTTTAGGCTAAACCTAGCAGAGCAGTATACGTGAACAATCAAAAGAGACGAATGCATCAAAAGTTGTTATGCAGAAATTTTGTGCTCAATAAAGTGCTCCTGAAAAACCCTACCCCAAAAAATTGCTCCACCTTTTTTAAAAAAAACAATTGATGTTCTGCTAGCTTTAGGCTAAACCTAGCAGAGCAGTATACGTGAACAATCAAAAGAGACGAATGCGTCAAAAGTTGTTATGCAGAAATTTTCTGCTTAATAAAGTGCTCCTGAGAAACCCTACCCCAAAAAATTGCTCCCCTTTAAAAAAAAAAAAATTGATGTTCTGCCAGCTTTAGGCTAAACCTAGCTGAGCAGTACGAGTATACTAAAACAATCAAAAGAGACGAATGCATCAAAAGTTGTTATGCAGAAATTTTGTGCTCAATAAAGTGCTCCTGAAAAACCCTACCCCAAAAAATTGCTCCACCTTTTTTAAAAAAAACAATTGATGTTCTGCTAGCTTTAGGCTAAACCTAGCAGAGCAGTATACGTGAACAATCAAAAGAGACGAATGCATCAAAAGTTGTTATGCAGAAATTTTGTGCTCAATAAAGTGCTCCTGAAAAACCCTACCCCAAAAAATTGCTCCACCTTTTTTAAAATTTTTAAAAAAAAAAATTGATGTTCTGCTAGATTTAGGCTAAACCTATCAGAGCAGTATACGTAAACAATCAAAAGAGACGAATGCGTCAAAAGTTGTTATGCAGAAATTTTGTGCTCAATAAAGTGCTCCTGAGAAACCCTACCCCAAAAAATTGCCCTACCTTTTTTAAAAAAAAAATTGATGTTCTGCTAGCTTTAGGCTAAACCTAGCAGAGCAGTATACGTGAACAATCAAAAGAGACGAATGCATCAAAAGTTGTTATGCAGAAATTTTGTGCTCAATAAAGTGCTCCTGAAAAACCCTACCCCAAAAAGTTGCACCACCTTTTTTAAAAAAAAAATTGATGTTCTGCTAGATTTAGGCTAAGCCTATCAGAGCAGTATACGTAAACAATCAAAAGAGACGAATGCGTCAAAAGTTGTTATGCAGAAATTTTGTGCTCAATAAAGTGCTCCTGAAAACCCCTACCCCAAAAAATTGCTCCACCTTGTTTAAAAAAAAAAATTGGTGTTCTGCTAGCTTTAGGCTAAACCTAGCAGAGCAGTATACGTACACAGTCAAAAGAGACGAATAGATCAAAAGTTGTTATGCAGAAATTTTGTCCTCAATAAAGTGCTCCTGAAAAACCCTACCCCAAAAAATTGCTCCACCTTTTTTAAAAAAAAATTGATGTTCTGCTAGCTTTAGGCTAAACCTAGCAGAGCAGTATACGTAAACAGTCAAAAGAGACGAATAGATCAAAAGTTGTTATGCAGAAATTTTGTGCTCAATAAAGCTTTAGGCTAAATCTATCAGAGAAGTATACGTAAACAATCAAAAGAGACGAATAGATCAAAAGTTGTTCTGCAGAAATTTTGTGCTCAATAAAGCTTTAGGCTAAACCTAGCAGAGAAGTATACGTAAACAATCAAAAGAGACGAATGCATCAAAAGTTGTTATGCAGAAATTTTGTGCTCAATAAAGTGCTCCTGAAAAACCCTACCCCAAAAAATTGCTCCACCTTTTTTTAAAAAAAAAAATTGATGTTCTGCTAGCTTTAGGCTAAACATATCAGAGCAGTATACGTAAACAATCAAAAGAGACGAATGCGTCAAAAGTTGTTATGCAGAGATTTTCTGCTTAATAAAGTGCTCCTGAGAAGCCCTACCCCAAAAAATTGCTCCCCTTTAAAAAAAAAAAATTGATGTTCTGCCAGCTTTAGGCTAAACCTAGCTGAGCAGTACGAGTATACTAAAACAATCAAAAGAGACGAATGCATCAAAAGTTGTTATGCAGAAATTTTGTGCTCAATAAAGTGCTCCTGAAAAACCCTACCCCAAAAAATTGCTCCACCTTTTTTAAAAAAAACAATTGATGTTCTGCTAGCTTTAGGCTAAACCTAGCAGAGCAGTATACGTGAACAATCAAAAGAGACGAATGCATCAAAAGTTGTTATGCAGAAATTTTGTGCTCAATAAAGTGCTCCTGAAAAACCCTACCCCAAAAAATTGCACCACCTTTTTTAAAAAAAAAATTGATGTTCTGCTAGATTTAGGCTAAACCTATCAGAGCAGTATAAGTAAACTATCAAAAGAGACGAATGCGTCAAAAGTTGTTATGCAGAAATTTTGTGCTCAATAAAGTGCTCCTGAGAAACCCTACCCCAAAAAATTGCCCTACCTTTTTTAAAAAAAAAATTGATGTTCTGCTAGCTTTAGGCTAAACCTAGCAGAGCAGTATACGTAAACAATCAAAAGAGACGAATAGATCAAAAGTTGTTATGCAGAAATTTTGTGCTCAATAAAGTGCTCCTGAAAAACCCTACCCCAAAAAATTGCTCCACCTTTTTAAAAAAAAAAATTGATTATCTGCTAGATTTAGGCTAAACCTATCAGAGCAGTATACGTAAACAATCAAAAGAGACGAATGCGTCAAAAGTTGTTATGCAGAAATTTTGTGCTCAATAAAGTGCTCCTGAAAAACCCTACCCCAAAAAATTGCTCCACCTTTTTTAAAAAAAACAATTGATGTTCTGCTAGCTTTAGGCTAAACCTAGCAGAGCAGTATACGTGAACAATCAAAAGAGACGAATGCATCAAAAGTTGTTATGCAGAAATTTTGTGCTCAATAAAGTGCTCCTGAAAAACCCTACCCCAAAAAATTGCACCACCTTTTTTAAAAAAAAAATTGATGTTCTGCTAGATTTAGGCTAAACCTATCAGAGCAGTATACGTAAACAATCAAAAGAGACGAATGCGTCAAAAGTTGTTATGCAGAAATTTTGTGCTCAATAAAGTGCTCCTGAGAAACCCTACCCCAAAAAATTGCCCTACCTTTTTTAAAAAAAAAATTGATGTTCTGCTAGCTTTAGGCTAAACCTAGCAGAGCAGTATACGTAAACAATCAAAAGAGACGAATAGATCAAAAGTTGTTATGCAGAAATTTTGTGCTCAATAAAGTGCTCCTGAAAAACCCTACCCCAAAAAATTGCTCCACCTTTTTAAAAAAAAAAAATTGATTATCTGCTAGATTTAGGCTAAACCTATCAGAGCAGTATACGTAAACAATCAAAAGAGACGAATGCGTCAAAAGTTGTTATGCAGAAATTTTGTGCTCAATAAAGTGCTCCTGAAAAACCCTACCCCAAAAAATTGCTCCACCTTTTTTAAAAAAAACAATTGATGTTCTGCTAGCTTTAGGCTAAACCTAGCAGAGCAGTATACGTGAACAATCAAAAGAGACGAATGCATCAAAAGTTGTTATGCAGAAATTTTGTGCTCAATAAAGTGCTCCTGAAAAACCCTACCCCAAAAAATTGCTCCACCTTTTTTAAAAAAAACAATTGATGTTCTGCTAGCTTTAGGCTAAACCTAGCAGAGCAGTATACGTGAACAATCAAAAGAGACGAATGCATCAAAAGTTGTTATGCAGAAATTTTGTGCTCAATAAAGTGCTCCTGAAAAACCCTACCCCAAAAAATTGCACCACCTTTTTTAAAAAAAAAATTGATGTTCTGCTAGCTTTAGGCTAAACCTAGCAGAGCAGTATACGTAAACAGTCAAAAGAGACGAATAGATCAAAAGTTGTTATGCAGAAATTTTGTGCTCAATAAAGCTTTAGGCTAAATCTATCAGAGAAGTATACGTAAACAATCAAAAGAGACGAATAGATCAAAAGTTGTTCTGCAGAAATTTTGTGCTCAATAAAGCTTTAGGCTAAACCTAGCAGAGAAGTATACGTAAACAATCAAAAGAGACGAATGCATCAAAAGTTGTTATGCAGAAATTTTGTGCTCAATAAAGTGCTCCTGAAAAACCCTACCCCAAAAAATTGCTCCACCTTTTTTTAAAAAAAAAAATTGATGTTCTGCTAGCTTTAGGCTAAACATATCAGAGCAGTATACGTAAACAATCAAAAGAGACGAATGCGTCAAAAGTTGTTATGCAGAGATTTTCTGCTTAATAAAGTGCTCCTGAGAAGCCCTACCCCAAAAAATTGCTCCCCTTTAAAAAAAAAAAATTGATGTTCTGCCAGCTTTAGGCTAAACCTAGCTGAGCAGTACGAGTATACTAAAACAATCAAAAGAGACGAATGCATCAAAAGTTGTTATGCAGAAATTTTGTGCTCAATAAAGTGCTCCTGAAAAACCCTACCCCAAAAAATTGCTCCACCTTTTTTAAAAAAAACAATTGATGTTCTGCTAGCTTTAGGCTAAACCTAGCAGAGCAGTATACGTGAACAATCAAAAGAGACGAATGCATCAAAAGTTGTTATGCAGAAATTTTGTGCTCAATAAAGTGCTCCTGAAAAACCCTACCCCAAAAAATTGCACCACCTTTTTTAAAAAAAAAATTGATGTTCTGCTAGATTTAGGCTAAACCTATCAGAGCAGTATAAGTAAACTATCAAAAGAGACGAATGCGTCAAAAGTTGTTATGCAGAAATTTTGTGCTCAATAAAGTGCTCCTGAGAAACCCTACCCCAAAAAATTGCCCTACCTTTTTTAAAAAAAAAATTGATGTTCTGCTAGCTTTAGGCTAAACCTAGCAGAGCAGTATACGTAAACAATCAAAAGAGACGAATAGATCAAAAGTTGTTATGCAGAAATTTTGTGCTCAATAAAGTGCTCCTGAAAAACCCTACCCCAAAAAATTGCTCCACCTTTTTAAAAAAAAAAATTGATTATCTGCTAGATTTAGGCTAAACCTATCAGAGCAGTATACGTAAACAATCAAAAGAGACGAATGCGTCAAAAGTTGTTATGCAGAAATTTTGTGCTCAATAAAGTGCTCCTGAAAAACCCTACCCCAAAAAATTGCTCCACCTTTTTTAAAAAAAACAATTGATGTTCTGCTAGCTTTAGGCTAAACCTAGCAGAGCAGTATACGTGAACAATCAAAAGAGACGAATGCATCAAAAGTTGTTATGCAGAAATTTTGTGCTCAATAAAGTGCTCCTGAAAAACCCTACCCCAAAAAATTGCACCACCTTTTTTAAAAAAAAAATTGATGTTCTGCTAGATTTAGGCTAAACCTATCAGAGCAGTATACGTAAACAATCAAAAGAGACGAATGCGTCAAAAGTTGTTATGCAGAAATTTTGTGCTCAATAACGTGCTCCTGAGAAACCCTACCCCAAAAAATTGCCCTACCTTTTTTAAAAAAAAAATTGATGTTCTGCTAGCTTTAGGCTAAACCTAGCAGAGCAGTATACGTAAACAATCAAAAGAGACGAATAGATCAAAAGTTGTTATGCAGAAATTTTGTGCTCAATAAAGTGCTCCTGAAAAACCCTACCCCAAAAAACTGCTCCACCTTTTTAAAAAAAAAAAATTGATTATCTGCTAGATTTAGGCTAAACCTATCAGAGCAGTATACGTAAACAATCAAAAGAGACGAATGCGTCAAAAGTTGTTATGCAGAAATTTTGTGCTCAATAAAGTGCTCCTGAAAAACCCTACCCCAAAAAATTGCTCCACCTTTTTTAAAAAAAACAATTGATGTTCTGCTAGCTTTAGGCTAAACCTAGCAGAGCAGTATACGTGAACAATCAAAAGAGACGAATGCATCAAAAGTTGTTATGCAGAAATTTTGTGCTCAATAAAGTGCTCCTGAAAAACCCTACCCCAAAAAATTGCTCCACCTTTTTTTAAAAAAAAAAATTGATGTTCTGCTAGCTTTAGGCTAAACATATCAGAGCAGTATACGTAAACAATCAAAAGAGACGAATGCGTCAAAAGTTGTTATGCAGAAATTTTCTGCTTAATAAAGTGCTCCTGAGAAACCCTACCCCAAAAAATTGCTCCCCTTTAAAAAAAAAAAAATTGATGTTCTGCCAGCTTTAGGCTAAACCTAGCTGAGCAGTACGAGTATACTAAAACAATCAAAAGAGACGAATGCATCAAAAGTTGTTATGCAGAAATTTTGTGCTCAATAAAGTGCTCCTGAAAAACCCTACCCCAAAAAATTGCTCCACCTTTTTTAAAAAAAACAATTGATGTTCTGCTAGCTTTAGGCTAAACCTAGCAGAGCAGTATACGTGAACAATCAAAAGAGACGAATGCATCAAAAGTTGTTATGCAGAAATTTTGTGCTCAATAAAGTGCTCCTGAAAAACCCTACCCCAAAAAATTGCTCCACCTTTTTTTAAAAAAAAAAATTGATGTTCTGCTAGCTTTAGGCTAAACATATCAGAGCAGTATACGTAAACAATCAAAAGAGACGAATGCGTCAAAAGTTGTTATGCAGAGATTTTCTGCTTAATAAAGTGCTCCTGAGAAACCCTACCCCAAAAAATTGCTCCCCTTTAAAAAAAAAAAATTGATGTTCTGCCAGCTTTAGGCTAAACCTAGCTGAGCAGTACGAGTATACTAAAACAATCAAAAGAGACGAATGCATCAAAAGTTGTTATGCAGAAATTTTGTGCTCAATAAAGTGCTCCTGAAAAACCCTACCCCAAAAAATTGCTCCACCTTTTTTAAAAAAAACAATTGATGTTCTGCTAGCTTTAGGCTAAACCTAGCAGAGCAGTATACGTGAACAATCAAAAGAGACGAATGCATCAAAAGTTGTTATGCAGAAATTTTGTGCTCAATAAAGTGCTCCTGAAAAACCCTACCCCAAAAAATTGCTCCACCTTTTTTAAAAAAAACAATTGATGTTCTGCTAGCTTTAGGCTAAACCTAGCAGAGCAGTATACGTGAACAATCAAAAGAGACGAATGCGTCAAAAGTTGTTATGCAGAAATTTTGTGCTCAATAAAGTGCTCCTGAGAAACCCTACCCCAAAAAATTGCCCTACCTTTTTTAAAAAAAAAATTGATGTTCTGCTAGCTTTAGGCTAAACCTAGCAGAGCAGTATACGTAAACAATCAAAAGAGACGAATAGATCAAAAGTTGTTATGCAGAAATTTTGTGCTCAATAAAGTGCTCCTGAAAAACCCTACCCCAAAAAATTGCTCCACCTTTTTAAAAAAAAAAATTGATTATCTGCTAGATTTAGGCTAAACCTATCAGAGCAGTATACGTAAACAATCAAAAGAGACGAATGCGTCAAAAGTTGTTATGCAGAAATTTTGTGCTCAATAAAGTGCTCCTGAAAAACCCTACCCCAAAAAATTGCTCCACCTTTTTTAAAAAAAACAATTGATGTTCTGCTAGCTTTAGGCTAAACCTAGCAGAGCAGTATACGTGAACAATCAAAAGAGACGAATGCATCAAAAGTTGTTATGCAGAAATTTTGTGCTCAATAAAGTGCTCCTGAAAAACCCTACCCCAAAAAATTGCACCACCTTTTTTAAAAAAAAAATTGATGTTCTGCTAGATTTAGGCTAAACCTATCAGAGCAGTATACGTAAACAATCAAAAGAGACGAATGCGTCAAAAGTTGTTATGCAGAAATTTTGTGCTCAATAAAGTGCTCCTGAGAAACCCTACCCCAAAAAATTGCTCCACCTTTTTTTAAAAAAAAAAATTGATGTTCTGCTAGCTTTAGGCTAAACATATCAGAGCAGTATACGTAAACAATCAAAAGAGACGAATGCGTCAAAAGTTGTTATGCAGAAATTTTCTGCTTAATAAAGTGCTCCTGAGAAACCCTACCCCAAAAAATTGCTCCCCTTTAAAAAAAAAAAAATTGATGTTCTGCCAGCTTTAGGCTAAACCTAGCTGAGCAGTACGAGTATACTAAAACAATCAAAAGAGACGAATGCATCAAAAGTTGTTATGCAGAAATTTTGTGCTCAATAAAGTGCTCCTGAAAAACCCTACCCCAAAAAATTGCACCACCTTTTTTAAAAAAAAAATTGATGTTCTGCTAGATTTAGGCTAAACCTATCAGAGCAGTATACGTAAACTATCAAAAGAGACGAATGCGTCAAAAGTTGTTATGCAGAAATTTTGTGCTCAATAAAGTGCTCCTGAGAAACCCTACCCCAAAAAATTGCCCTACCTTTTTTAAAAAAAAAATTGATGTTCTGCTAGCTTTAGGCTAAACCTAGCAGAGCAGTATACGTAAACAATCAAAAGAGACGAATAGATCAAAAGTTGTTATGCAGAAATTTTGTGCTCAATAAAGTGCTCCTGAAAAACCCTACCCCAAAAAATTGCTCCACCTTTTTAAAAAAAAAAATTGATTATCTGCTAGATTTAGGCTAAACCTATCAGAGCAGTATACGTAAACAATCAAAAGAGACGAATGCGTCAAAAGTTGTTATGCAGAAATTTTGTGCTCAATAAAGTGCTCCTGAAAAACCCTACCCCAAAAAATTGCTCCACCTTTTTTAAAAAAACAATTGATGTTCTGCTAGCTTTAGGCTAAACCTAGCAGAGCAGTATACGTGAACAATCAAAAGAGACGAATGCATCAAAAGTTGTTATGCAGAAATTTTGTGCTCAATAAAGTGCTCCTGAAAAACCCTACCCCAAAAAATTGCACCACCTTTTTTAAAAAAAAAATTGATGTTCTGCTAGATTTAGGCTAAACCTATCAGAGCAGTATAAGTAAACTATCAAAAGAGACGAATGCGTCAAAAGTTGTTATGCAGAAATTTTGTGCTCAATAAAGTGCTCCTGAGAAACCCTACCCCAAAAAATTGCCCTACCTTTTTTAAAAAAAAAATTGATGTTCTGCTAGCTTTAGGCTAAACCTAGCAGAGCAGTATACGTAAACAATCAAAAGAGACGAATAGATCAAAAGTTGTTATGCAGAAATTTTGTGCTCAATAAAGTGCTCCTGAAAAACCCTACCCCAAAAAATTGCTCCACCTTTTTAAAAAAAAAAATTGATTATCTGCTAGATTTAGGCTAAACCTATCAGAGCAGTATACGTAAACAATCAAAAGAGACGAATGCGTCAAAAGTTGTTATGCAGAAATTTTGTGCTCAATAAAGTGCTCCTGAAAAACCCTACCCCAAAAAATTGCTCCACCTTTTTTAAAAAAAACAATTGATGTTCTGCTAGCTTTAGGCTAAACCTAGCAGAGCAGTATACGTGAACAATCAAAAGAGACGAATGCATCAAAAGTTGTTATGCAGAAATTTTGTGCTCAATAAAGTGCTCCTGAAAAACCCTACCCCAAAAAATTGCACCACCTTTTTTAAAAAAAAAATTGATGTTCTGCTAGATTTAGGCTAAACCTATCAGAGCAGTATACGTAAACAATCAAAAGAGACGAATGCGTCAAAAGTTGTTATGCAGAAATTTTGTGCTCAATAACGTGCTCCTGAGAAACCCTACCCCAAAAAATTGCCCTACCTTTTTTAAAAAAAAAATTGATGTTCTGCTAGCTTTAGGCTAAACCTAGCAGAGCAGTATACGTAAACAATCAAAAGAGACGAATAGATCAAAAGTTGTTATGCAGAAATTTTGTGCTCAACAAAGTGCTCCTGAAAAACCCTACCCCAAAAAATTGCTCCACCTTCTTAAAAAAAAAAAATTGATTATCTGCTAGATTTAGGCTAAACCTATCAGAGCAGTATACGTAAACAATCAAAAGAGACGAATGCGTCAAAAGTTGTTATGCAGAAATTTTGTGCTCAATAAAGTGCTCCTGAAAAACCCTACCCCAAAAAATTGCTCCACCTTTTTTAAAAAAAACAATTGATGTTCTGCTAGCTTTAGGCTAAACCTAGCAGAGCAGTATACGTGAACAATCAAAAGAGACGAATGCATCAAAAGTTGTTATGCAGAAATTTTGTGCTCAATAAAGTGCTCCTGAAAACCCCTACCCCAAAAAATTGCTCCACCTTTTTTTAAAAAAAAAAATTGATGTTCTGCTAGCTTTAGGCTAAACATATCAGAGCAGTATACGTAAACAATCAAAAGAGACGAATGCGTCAAAAGTTGTTATGCAGAAATTTTCTGCTTAATAAAGTGCTCCTGAGAAACCCTACCCCAAAAAATTGCTCCCCTTTAAAAAAAAAAAATTTATGTTCTGCCAGCTTTAGGCTAAACCTAGCTGAGCAGTACGAGTATACTAAAACAATCAAAAGAGACGAATGCATCAAAAGTTGTTATGCAGAAATTTTGTGCTCAATAAAGTGCTCCTGAAAAAGCCTACCCCAAAAAATTGCTCCACCTTTTTTAAAAAAAACAATTGATGTTCTGCTAGCTTTAGGCTAAACCTAGCAGAGCAGTATACGTGAACAATCAAAAGAGACGAATGCATCAAAAGTTGTTATGCAGAAATTTTGTGCTCAATAAAGTGCTCCTGAAAAACCCTACCCCAAAAAATTGCTCCACCTTTTTTTAAAAAAAAAAATTGATGTTCTGCTAGCTTTAGGCTAAACATATCAGAGCAGTATACGTAAACAATCAAAAGAGACGAATGCGTCAAAAGTTGTTATGCAGAGATTTTCTGCTTAATAAAGTGCTCCTGAGAAACCCTACCCCAAAAAATTGCTCCCCTTTAAAAAAAAAAAATTGATGTTCTGCCAGCTTTAGGCTAAACCTAGCTGAGCAGTACGAGTATACTAAAACAATCAAAAGAGACGAATGCATCAAAAGTTGTTATGCAGAAATTTTGTGCTCAATAAAGTGCTCCTGAAAAACCCTACCCCAAAAAATTGCTCCACCTTTTTTAAAAAAAACAATTGATGTTCTGCTAGCTTTAGGCTAAACCTAGCAGAGCAGTATACGTAAACAATCAAAAGAGACGAATGCATCAAAAGTTGTTATGCAGAAATTTTGTGCTCAATAAAGTGCTCCTGAAAAACCCTACCCCAAAAAATTGCACCACCTTTTTTAAAAAAAAAATTGATGTTCTGCTAGATTTAGGCTAAACCTATCAGAGCAGTATACGTAAACTATCAAAAGAGACGAATGCGTCAAAAGTTGTTATGCAGAAATTTTGTGCTCAATAAAGTGCTCCTGAGAAACCCTACCCCAAAAAATTGCCCTACCTTTTTTAAAAAAAAAATTGATGTTCTGCTAGCTTTAGGCTAAACCTAGCAGAGCAGTATACGTAAACAATCAAAAGAGACGAATAGATCAAAAGTTGTTATGCAGAAATTTTGTGCTCAATAAAGTGCTCCTGAAAAACCCTACCCCAAAAAATTGCTCCACCTTTTTAAAAAAAAAAATTGATTATCTGCTAGATTTAGGCTAAACCTATCAGAGCAGTATACGTAAACAATCAAAAGAGACGAATGCGTCAAAAGTTGTTATGCAGAAATTTTGTGCTCAATAAAGTGCTCCTGAAAAACCCTACCCCAAAAACTTGCTCCACCTTTTTTAAAAAAAACAATTGATGTTCTGCTAGCTTTAGGCTAAACCTAGCAGAGCAGTATACGTGAACAATCAAAAGAGACGAATGCATCAAAAGTTGTTATGCAGAAATTTTGTGCTCAATAAAGTGCTCCTGAAAAACCCTACCCCAAAAAATTGCACCACCTTTTTTAAAAAAAAAATTGATGTTCTGCTAGATTTAGGCTAAACCTATCAGAGCAGTATACGTAAACAATCAAAAGAGACGAATGCGTCAAAAGTTGTTATGCAGAAATTTTGTGCTCAATAAAGTGCTCCTGAGAAACCCTACCCCAAAAAATTGCCCTACCTTTTTTAAAAAAAAAATTGATGTTCTGCTAGCTTTAGGCTAAACCTAGCAGAGCAGTATACGTAAACAATCAAAAGAGACGAATAGATCAAAAGTTGTTATGCAGAAATTTTGTGCTCAATAAAGTGCTCCTGAAAAACCCTACCCCAAAAAATTGCTCCACCTTTTTAAAAAAAAAAATTGATTATCTGCTAGATTTAGGCTAAACCTATCAGAGCAGTATACGTAAACAATCAAAAGAGACGAATGCGTCAAAAGTTGTTATGCAGAAATTTTGTGCTCAATAAAGTGCTCCTGAAAAACCCTACCCCAAAAAATTGCTCCACCTTTTTTAAAAAAAACAATTGATGTTCTGCTAGCTTTAGGCTAAACCTAGCAGAGCAGTATACGTGAACAATCAAAAGAGAAGAATGCATCAAAAGTTGTTATGCAGAAATTTTGTGCTCAATAAAGTGCTCCTGAAAAACCCTACCCCAAAAAATTGCTCCACCTTTTTTTAAAAAAAAAAATTGATGTTCTGCTAGCTTTAGGCTAAACATATCAGAGCAGTATACGTAAACAATCAAAAGAGACGAATGCGTCAAAAGTTGTTATGCAGAAATTTTCTGCTTAATAAAGTGCTCCTGAGAAACCCTACCCCAAAAAATTGCTCCCCTTTAAAAAAAAAAAAATTGATGTTCTGCCAGCTTTAGGCTAAACCTAGCTGAGCAGTACGAGTATACTAAAACAATCAAAAGAGACGAATGCATCAAAAGTTGTTATGCAGAAATTTTGTGCTCAATAAAGTGCTCCTGAAAAACCTTACCCCAAAAAATTGCTCCACCTTTTTTAAAAAAAACAATTGATGTTCTGCTAGCTTTAGGCTAAACCTAGCAGAGCAGTATACGTGAACAATCAAAAGAGACGAATGCATCAAAAGTTGTTATGCAGAAATTTTGTGCTCAATAAAGTGCTCCTGAAAAACCCTACCCCAAAAAATTGCTCCACCTTTTTTAAAAAAAACAATTGATGTTCTGCTAGCTTTAGGCTAAACCTAGCAGAGCAGTATACGTGAACAATCAAAAGAGACGAATGCGTCAAAAGTTGTTATGCAGAAATTTTGTGCTCAATAAAGTGCTCCTGAAAAACCCTACCCCAAAAAATTGCTCCACCTTTTTTAAAAAAAACAATTGATGTTCTGCTAGCTTTAGGCTAAACCTAGCAGAGCAGTATACGTAAACAATCAAAAGAGACGAATAGATCAAAAGTTGTTATGCAGAAATTTTGTGCTCAATAAAGTGCTCCTGAAAAACCCTACCCCAAAAAATTGCTCCACCTTTTTTTAAAAAAAAAAATTGATGTTCTGCTAGCTTTAGGCTAAACATATCAGAGCAGTATACGTAAACAATCAAAAGAGACGAATGCGTCAAAAGTTGTTATGCAGAAATTTTCTGCTTAATAAAGTGCTCCTGAGAAACCCTACCCCAAAAAATTGCTCCCCTTTAAAAAAAAAAAAATTGATGTTCTGCCAGCTTTAGGCTAAACCTAGCTGAGCAGTACGAGTATACTAAAACAATCAAAAGAGACGAATGCATCAAAAGTTGTTATGCAGAAATTTTGTGCTCAATAAAGTGCTCCTGAAAAACCCTACCCCAAAAAATTGCACCACCTTTTTTAAAAAAAAAATTGATGTTCTGCTAGATTTAGGCTAAACCTAGCAGAGCAGTATACGTAAACAATCAAAAGAGACGAATGCATCAAAAGTTGTTATGCAGAAATTTTGTGCTCAATAAAGTGCTCCTGAAAACCCCTACCCCAAAAAATTGCTCCACCTTGTTTAAAAAAAAAAATTGGTGTTCTGCTAGCTTTAGGCTAAACCTAGCAGAGCAGTATACGTACACAGTCAAAAGAGACGAATAGATCAAAAGTTGTTATGCAGAAATTTTGTCCTCAATAAAGTGCTCCTGAAAAACCCTACCCCAAAAAATTGCTCCACCTTTTTAAAAAAAAAATTGATGTTCTGCTAGCTTTAGGCTAAACATATCAGAGCAGTATACGTAAACAATCAAAAGAGACGAATGCGTCAAAAGTTGTTATGCAGAAATTTTGTGCTTAATAAAGTGCTCCTGAGAAACCCTACCCCAAAAAATTGCTCCACCTTTTTTAAAAAAAAATTGATGTTCTGCTAGCTTTAGGCTAAACCTAGCAGAGCAGTATACGTAAACAATCAAAAGAGACGAATGCATCAAAAGTTGTTATGCAGAAATTTTGTGCTCAATAAAGTGCTCCTGAAAAACCCTACCCCAAAAAATTGCTCCACCTTTTTTTAAAAAAAAAAATTGATGTTCTGCTAGCTTTAGGCTAAACATATCAGAGCAGTATACGTAAACAATCAAAAGAGACGAATGCGTCAAAAGTTGTTATGCAGAAATTTTCTGCTTAATAAAGTGCTCCTGAGAAACCCTACCCCAAAAAATTGCTCCACCTTGTTTAAAAAAAAAAATTGGTGTTCTGCTAGCTTTAGGCTAAACCTAGCAGAGCAGTATACGTAAACAGTCAAAAGAGACGAATAGATCAAAAGTTGTTATGGAGAAATTTTGTGCTCAATAAAGCTTTAGGCTAAATCTATCAGAGAAGTATACGTAAACAATCAAAAGAGACGAATAGATCAAAAGTTGTTATGCAGAAATTTTGTGCCCAATAAAGCTTTAGACTAAACCTAGCACAGCAATATACGTAAACAGTCAAAAGAGACGAATAGATCAAAAGTTGTTATGCAGAAATTTTGTGCTCAATAAAGTGCACCTGAAAAACCCTACCCCAAAAAATTGCTCCACCTTTTTTAAAAAAGAATTGATGTTCTGCTAGCTTTAGGCTAAACATATCAGAGCAGTATACGTAAACAATCAAAAGAGACGAATGCGTCAAAAGTTGCTATGCAGAAATTTTGTGCTTAATAAAGTGCTCCTGAGAAACCCTACCCCAAAAAATTGCTCCCCTTTAAAAAAAAAAAATTGAGGTTCTGCCAGCTTTAGGCTAAACCTAGCAGAGCAGTATACGTAAACAGTCAAAAGAGACGAATAGATCAAAAGTTGTTATGCAGAAATTTTGTGCTCAATAAAGCTTTAGGCTAAATCTATCAGAGAAGTATACGTAAACAATCAAAAGAGACGAATAGATCAAAAGTTGTTCTGCAGAAATTTTGTGCTCAATAAAGCTTTAGGCTAAACCTAGCAGAGCAGTATACGTAAACAATCAAAAGAGACGAATGCATCAAAAGTTGTTATGCAGAAATTTTGTGCTCAATAAAGTGCTCCTGAAAAACCCTACCCCAAAAAATTGCTCCACCTTTTTTAAAAAAAAAATTTATGTTCTGCTAGCTTTAGGCTAAACCTAGCAGAGCAGTATACGTAAACAATCAAAAGAGACGAATGCATCAAAAGTTGTTATGCAGAAATTTTTTGCTCAATAAAGTGCTCCTGAAAACCCCTACCCCAAAAAATTGCTTCACCTTGTTTAAAAAAAAAAAAATTGGTGTTCTGCTAGCTTTAGGCTAAACCTAGCAGAGCAGTATACGTAAACAGTCAAAAGAAACGAATAGATCAAAAGTTGTTATGCAGAAATTTTGTGCTCAATAAAGCTTTAGGCTAAATCTATCAGAGAAGTATACGTAAACAATCAAAAGAGACGAATAGATCAAAAGTTGTTATGCAGAAATTTTGTGCCCAATAAAGCTTTAGACTAAACCTAGCACAGCAGTATACGTAAACAGTCAAAAGAGACGAATAGATCAAAAGTTGTTATGCAGAAATTTTGTGCTCAATAAAGTGCTCCTGAAAAACCCTAACCCAAAAAATTGCTCCACCTTTTTTAAAAAAAAATTGATGTTCTGCTAGCTTTAGGCTAAACATATCAGAGCAGTATACGTAAACAATCAAAAGAGACGAATGCGTCAAAAGTTGCTATGCAGAAATTTTGTGCTTAATAAAGTGCTCCTGAGAAACCCTACCCCAAAAAATTGCTCCCCTTTAAAAAAAAAAAATTGAGGTTCTGCCAGCTTTAGGCTAAACCTAGCAGAGCAGTATACGTAAACAGTCAAAAGAGACGAATAGATCAAAAGTTGTTATGCAGAAATTTTGTGCTCAATAAAGCTTTAGGCTAAATCTATCAGAGAAGTATACGTAAACAATCAAAAGAGACGAATAGATCAAAAGTTGTTCTGCAGAAATTTTGTGCTCAATAAAGCTTTAGGCTAAACCTAGCAGAGAAGTATACGTAAACAATCAAAAGAGACGAATGCATCAAAAGTTGTTATGCAGAAATTTTGTGCTCAATAAAGTGCTCCTGAAAAACCCTACCCCAAAAAATTGCTCCACCTTTTTTTAAAAAAAAAAATTGATGTTCTGCTAGCTTTAGGCTAAACATATCAGAGCAGTATACGTAAACAATCAAAAGAGACGAATGCGTCAAAAGTTGTTATGCAGAGATTTTCTGCTTAATAAAGTGCTCCTGAGAAACCCTACCCCAAAAAATTGCTCCCCTTTAAAAAAAAAAAATTGATGTTCTGCCAGCTTTAGGCTAAACCTAGCTGAGCAGTATACGTAAACAATCAAAAGAGACGAATAGATCAAACGTTGTTATGCAGAAATTTTGTGCTCAATAAAGTGCTCCTGAAAAACCCTACCCCAAAAAATTGCTCCACCTTTTTAAAAAAAAAATTGATTATCTGCTAGATTTAGGCTAAACCTATCAGAGCAGTATACGTAAACAATCAAAAGAGACGAATGCGTCAAAAGTTGTTATGCAGAAATTTTGTGCTCAATAAAGTGCTCCTGAAAAACCCTACCCCAAAAAATTGCTCCACGTTTTTTAAAAAAAACAATTGATGTTCTGCTAGCTTTAGGCTAAACCTAGCAGAGCAGTATACGTGAACAATCAAAAGAGACGAATGCATCAAAAGTTGTTATGCAGAAATTTTGTGCTCAATAAAGTGCTCCTGAAAAACCCTACCCCAAAAAATTGCACCACCTTTTTTAAAAAAAAAATTGATGTTCTGCTAGCTTTAGGCTAAACCTAGCAGAGCAGTATACGTAAACAATCAAAAGAGACGAATAGATCAAACGTTGTTATGCAGAAATTTTGTGCTCAATAAAGTGCTCCTGAGAAACCCTACCCCAAAAAATTGCCCTACCTTTTTTAAAAAAAAAATTGATGTTCTGCTAGCTTTAGGCTAAACCTAGCAGAGCAGTATACGTAAACAATCAAAAGAGACGAATAGATCAAAAGTTGTTATGCAGAAATTTTGTGCTCAATAAAGTGCTCCTGAAAAACCCTACCCCAAAAAATTGCTCCACCTTTTTAAAAAAAAAAATTGATTATCTGCTAGATTTAGGCTAAACCTATCAGAGCAGTATACGTAAACAATCAAAAGAGACGAATGCGTCAAAAGTTGTTATGCAGAAATTTTGTGCTCAATAAAGTGCTCCTGAAAAACCCTACCCCAAAAAATTGCTCCACCTTTTTTAAAAAAAACAATTGATGTTCTGCTAGCTTTAGGCTAAACCTAGCAGAGCAGTATACGTGAACAATCAAAAGAGACGAATGCATCAAAAGTTGTTATGCAGAAATTTTGTGCTCAATAAAGTGCTCCTGAAAAACCCTACCCCAAAATATTGCTCCACCTTTTTTTAAAAAAAAAAATTGATGTTCTGCTAGCTTTAGGCTAAACATATCAGAGCAGTATACGTAAACAATCAAAAGAGACGAATGCATCAAAAGTTGTTATGCAGAAATTTTCTGCTTAATAAAGTGCTCCTGAGAAACCCTACCCCAAAAAATTGCTCCCCTTTAAAAAAAAAAAAATTGATGTTCTGCCAGCTTTAGGCTAAACCTAGCTGAGCAGTACGAGTATACTAAAACAATCAAAAGAGACGAATGCATCAAAAGTTGTTATGCAGAAATTTTGTGCTCAATAAAGTGCTCCTGAAAAACCCTACCCCAAAAAATTGCTCCACCTTTTTTAAAAAAAACAATTGATGTTCTGCTAGCTTTAGGCTAAACCTAGCAGAGCAGTATACGTGAACAATCAAAAGAGACGAATGCATCAAAAGTTGTTATGCAGAAGTTTTGTGCTCAATAAAGTGCTCCTGAAAAACCCTACCCCAAAAAATTGCTCCACCTTTTTTAAAAAAAACAATTGATGTTCTGCTAGCTTTAGGCTAAACCTAGCAGAGCAGTATACGTGAACAATCAAAAGAGACGAATGCGTCAAAAGTTGTTATGCAGAAATTTTGTGCTCAATAAAGTGCTCCTGAAAAACCCTACCCCAAAAAATTGCTCCACCTTTTTTAAAAAAAACAATTGATGTTCTGCTAGCTTTAGGCTAAACCTAGCAGAGCAGTATACGTAAACAATCAAAAGAGACGAATAGATCAAAAGTTGTTATGCAGAAATTTTGTGCTCAATAAAGTGCTCCTGAAAAACCCTACCCCAAAAAATTGCTCCACCTTTTTTTAAAAAAAAAAATTGATGTTCTGCTAGCTTTAGGCTAAACATATCAGAGCAGTATACGTAAACAATCAAAAGAGACGAATGCGTCAAAAGTTGTTATGCAGAAATTTTCTGCTTAATAAAGTGCTCCTGAGAAACCCTACCCCAAAAAATTGCTCCCCTTTAAAAAAAAAAAATTGATGTTCTGCCAGCTTTAGGCTAAACCTAGCTGAGCAGTACGAGTATACTAAAACAATCAAAAGAGACGAATGCA
This sequence comes from Merzomyia westermanni, assembly GCA_949987695.1. Lineage (NCBI taxonomy): Eukaryota > Metazoa > Arthropoda > Insecta > Diptera > Tephritidae > Merzomyia > Merzomyia westermanni. Next base: position 111,269,887 of record OX465290.1, on the reverse strand, counting down.
TCAAAAGTTGTTATGCAGAAATTTTGTGCTCAATAAAGTGCTCCTGAAAAACCCTACCCCAAAAAATTGCTGCACCTTTTTTAAAAAAAACAATTGATGTTCTGCTAGCTTTAGGCTAAACCTAGCAGAGCAGTATACGTGAACAATCAAAAGAGACGAATGCATCAAAAGTTGTTATGCAGAAATTTTGTGCTCAATAAAGTGCTCCTGAAAAACCCTACCCCAAAAAATTGCTCCACCTTTTTTAAAAAAAAAATTGATGTTCTGCTAGATTTAGGCTAAACCTATCAGAGCAGTATACGTAAACAATCAAAAGAGACGAATGCGTCAAAAGTTGTTATGCAGAAATTTTGTGCTCAATAAAGTGCTCCTGAGAAACCCTACCCCAAAAAATTGCCCTACCTTTTTTAAAAAAAAAATTGATGTTCTGCTAGCTTTAGGCTAAACCTAGCAGAGCAGTATACGTGAACAATCAAAAGAGACGAATGCATCAAAAGTTGTTATGCAGAAATTTTGTGCTCAATAAAGTGCTCCTGAAAAACCCTACCCCAAAAAATTGCACCACCTTTTTTAAAAAAAAAATTGATGTTCTGCTAGATTTAGGCTAAACCTATCAGAGCAGTATACGTAAACAATCAAAAGAGACGAATGCATCAAAAGTTGTTATGCAGAAATTTTGTGCTTAATAAAGTGCTCCTGAAAAACCCTACCCCAAAAAATTGCTCCACCTTTTTTTAAAAAAAAAAATTGATGTTCTGCTAGCTTTAGGCTAAACATATCAGAGCAGTATACGTAAACAATCAAAAGAGACGAATGCGTCAAAAGTTGTTATGCAGAAATTTTCTGCTTAATAAAGTGCTCCTGAGAAACCCTACCCCAAAAAATTGCTCCCCTTTAAAAAAAAAAAAATTGATGTTCTGCCAGCTTTAGGCTAAACCTAGCTGAGCAGTACGAGTATACTAAAACAATCAAAAGAGACGAATGCATCAAAAGTTGTTATGCAGAAATTTTGTGCTCAATAAAGTGCTCCTGAAAAACCCTACCCCAAAAAATTGCTCCACCTTTTTTAAAAAAAACAATTGATGTTCTGCTAGCTTTAGGCTAAACCTAGCAGAGCAGTATACGTGAACAATCAAAAGAGACGAATGCATCAAAAGTTGTTATGCAGAAATTTTGTGCTCAATAAAGTGCTCCTGAAAAACCCTACCCCAAAAAATTGCTCCACCTTTTTTAAAAAAAACAATTGATGTTCTGCTAGCTTTAGGCTAAACCTAGCAGAGCAGTATACGTGAACAATCAAAAGAGACGAATGCTTCAAAAGTTGTTATGCAGAAATTTTGTGCTCAATAAAGTGCTCCTGAAAAACCCTACCCCAAAAAATTGCTCCACCTTTTTTAAAAAAAACAATTGATGTTCTGCTAGCTTTAGGCTAAACCTAGCAGAGCAGTATACGTAAACAATCAAAAGAGACGAATAGATCAAAAGTTGTTATGCAGAAATTTTGTGCTCAATAAAGTGCTCCTGAAAAACCCTACCCCAAAAAATTGCTCCACCTTTTTTTAAAAAAAAAAATGTATGTTCTGCTAGCTTTAGGCTAAACATATCAGAGCAGTATACGTAAACAATCAAAAGAGACGAATGCGTCAAAAGTTGTTATGCAGAAATTTTCTGCTTAATAAAGTGCTCCTGAGAAACCCTACCCCAAAAAATTGCTCCCCTTTAAAAAAAAAAAAATTGATGTTCTGCCAGCTTTAGGCTAAACCTAGCTGAGCAGTACGAGTATACTAAAACAATCAAAAGAGACGAATGCATCAAAAGTTGTTATGCAGAAATTTTGTGCTCAATAAAGTGCTCCTGAAAAACCCTACCCCAAAAAATTGCTCCACCTTTTTAAAAAAAAACAATTGATGTTCTGCTAGCTTTAGGCTAAACCTAGCAGAGCAGTATACGTGAACAATCAAAAGAGACGAATGCATCAAAAGTTGTTATGCAGAAATTTTGTGCTCAATAAAGTGCTCCTGAAAAACCCTACCCCAAAAAATTGCTCCACCTTTTTTAAAAAAAAAATTGATGTTCTGCTAGATTTAGGCTAAACCTATCAGAGCAGTATACGTAAACAATCAAAAGAGACGAATGCGTCAAAAGTTGTTATGCAGAAATTTTGTGCTCAATAAAGTGCTCCTGAGAAACCCTACCCCAAAAAATTGCCCTACCTTTTTAAAAAAAAAATTGATGTTCTGCTAGCTTTAGGCTAAACCTAGCAGAGCAGTATACGTGAACAATCAAAAGAGACGAATGCATCAAAAGTTGTTATGCAGAAATTTTGTGCTCAATAAAGTGCTCCTGAAAAACCCTACCCCAAAAAATTGCTCCACCTTTTTTAAAAAAAACAATTGATGTTCTGCTAGCTTTAGGCTAAACCTAGCAGAGCAGTATACGTGAACAATCAAAAGAGACGAATGCTTCAAAAGTTGTTATGCAGAAATTTTGTGCTCAATAAAGTGCTCCTGAAAAACCCTACCCCAAAAAATTGCTCCACCTTTTTTAAAAAAAACAATTGATGTTCTGCTAGCTTTAGGCTAAACCTAGCAGAGCAGTATACGTAAACAATCAAAAGAGACGAATAGATCAAAAGTTGTTATGCAGAAATTTTGTGCTCAATAAAGTGCTCCTGAAAAACCCTACCCCAAAAAATTGCTCCACCTTTTTTTAAAAAAAAAAATGTATGTTCTGCTAGCTTTAGGCTAAACATATCAGAGCAGTATACGTAAACAATCAAAAGAGACGAATGCGTCAAAAGTTGTTATGCAGAAATTTTCTGCTTAATAAAGTGCTCCTGAGAAACCCTACCCCAAAAAATTGCTCCCCTTTAAAAAAAAAAAAATTGATGTTCTGCCAGCTTTAGGCTAAACCTAGCTGAGCAGTACGAGTATACTAAAACAATCAAAAGAGACGAATGCATCAAAAGTTGTTATGCAGAAATTTTGTGCTCAATAAAGTGCTCCTGAAAAACCCTACCCCAAAAAATTGCTCCACCTTTTTAAAAAAAAACAATTGATGTTCTGCTAGCTTTAGGCTAAACCTAGCAGAGCAGTATACGTGAACAATCAAAAGAGACGAATGCATCAAAAGTTGTTATGCAGAAATTTTGTGCTCAATAAAGTGCTCCTGAAAAACCCTACCCCAAAAAATTGCTCCACCTTTTTTAAAAAAAAAATTGATGTTCTGCTAGATTTAGGCTAAACCTATCAGAGCAGTATACGTAAACAATCAAAAGAGACGAATGCGTCAAAAGTTGTTATGCAGAAATTTTGTGCTCAATAAAGTGCTCCTGAGAAACCCTACCCCAAAAAATTGCCCTACCTTTTTTAAAAAAAAATTGATGTTCTGCTAGCTTTAGGCTAAACCTAGCAGAGCAGTATACGTGAACAATCAAAAGAGACGAATGCATCAAAAGTTGTTATGCAGAAATTTTGTGCTCAATAAAGTGCTCCTGAAAAACCCTACCCCAAAAAATTGCTCCACCTTTTTTAAAAAAAACAATTGATGTTCTGCTAGCTTTAGGCTAAACCTAGCAGAGCAGTATACGTGAACAATCAAAAGAGACGAATGCTTCAAAAGTTGTTATGCAGAAATTTTGTGCTCAATAAAGTGCTCCTGAAAAACCCTACCCCAAAAAATTGCTCCACCTTTTTTAAAAAAAACAATTGATGTTCTGCTAGCTTTAGGCTAAACCTAGCAGAGCAGTATACGTAAACAATCAAAAGAGACGAATAGATCAAAAGTTGTTATGCAGAAATTTTGTGCTCAATAAAGTGCTCCTGAAAAACCCTACCCCAAAAAATTGCTCCACCTTTTTTTAAAAAAAAAAATGTATGTTCTGCTAGCTTTAGGCTAAACATATCAGAGCAGTATACGTAAACAATCAAAAGAGACGAATGCGTCAAAAGTTGTTATGCAGAAATTTTCTGCTTAATAAAGTGCTCCTGAGAAACCCTACCCCAAAAAATTGCTCCCCTTTAAAAAAAAAAAAATTGATGTTCTGCCAGCTTTAGGCTAAACCTAGCTGAGCAGTACGAGTATACTAAAACAATCAAAAGAGACGAATGCATCAAAAGTTGTTATGCAGAAATTTTGTGCTCAATAAAGTGCTCCTGAAAAACCCTACCCCAAAAAATTGCTCCACCTTTTTAAAAAAAAACAATTGATGTTCTGCTAGCTTTAGGCTAAACCTAGCAGAGCAGTATACGTGAACAATCAAAAGAGACGAATGCATCAAAAGTTGTTATGCAGAAATTTTGTGCTCAATAAAGTGCTCCTGAAAAACCCTACCCCAAAAAATTGCTCCACCTTTTTTAAAAAAAAAATTGATGTTCTGCTAGATTTAGGCTAAACCTATCAGAGCAGTATACGTAAACAATCAAAAGAGACGAATGCGTCAAAAGTTGTTATGCAGAAATTTTGTGCTCAATAAAGTGCTCCTGAGAAACCCTACCCCAAAAAATTGCCCTACCTTTTTTAAAAAAAAATTGATGTTCTGCTAGCTTTAGGCTAAACCTAGCAGAGCAGTATACGTGAACAATCAAAAGAGACGAATGCATCAAAAGTTGTTATGCAGAAATTTTGTGCTCAATAAAGTGCTCCTGAAAAACCCTACCCCAAAAAATTGCACCACCTTTTTTAAAAAAAAAATTGATGTTCTGCTAGATTTAGGCTAAACCTATCAGAGCAGTATACGTAAACAATCAAAAGAGACGAATGCGTCAAAAGTTGTTATGCAGAAATTTTGTGCTCAATAAAGTGCTCCTGAGAAACCCTACCCCAAAAAATTGCCCTACCTTTTTTAAAAAAAAAATTGATGTTCTGCTAGCTTTAGGCTAAACCTAGCAGAGCAGTATACGTAAACAATCAAAAGAGACGAATAGATCAAAAGTTCTTATGCAAAAATTTTGTGCTCAATAAAGTGCTCCTGAAAAACCCTACCCCAAAAAATTGCTCCACCTTTTTTAAAAAAAACAATTGATGTTCTGCTAGCTTTAGGCTAAACCTAGCAGAGCAGTATACGTGAACAATCAAAAGAGACGAATGCATCAAAAGTTGTTATGCAGAAATTTTGTGCTCAATAAAGTGCTCCTGAAAACCCCTACCTCAAAAAATTGCTCCACCTTGTTAAAAAAAAAAAAAATTGGTGTTCTGCTAGCTTTAGGCTAAACCTAGCAGAGCAGTATACGTAAACAGTCAAAAGAGACGAATAGATCAAAAGTTGTTATGCAGAAATTTTGTGCTCAATAAAGTGCACCTGAAAAACCCTACCCCAAAAAATTGCTCCACCTTTTTTAAAAAAGAATTGATGTTCTGCTAGCTTTAGGCTAAACCTAGCAGAGCAGTATACGTAAACAGTCAAAAGAGACGAATAGATCAAAAGTTGTTATGCAGTAATTTTGTACTCAATAAAGTGCTCCTGAAAAACCCTACCCCAAAAAATTGCTCCACCTTTTTTAAAAAAAAATTGATGTTCTGCTAGCTTTAGGCTAAACCTAGCAGAGCAGTATACGTAAACAATCAAAAGAGACGAATGCATCAAAAGTTGTTATGCAAAAATTTTGTGCTCAATAAAGTGCTCCTGAAAACCCCTACCCCAAAAAATTGCTCCACCTTGTATAAAAAAAAAATTTATGTTCTGCTAGCTTTAGGCTCAACCTAGCAGAGCAGTATACGTAAACAGTCAAAAGAGACGAATAGATCAAAAGTTGTTATGCAGAAATTTTGTGCTCAATAAAGCTTTAGGCTAAACCTAGCAGAGCAGTATACGTAAACAATCAAAAGAGACGAATGCGTCAAAAGTTGTTATGCAGAAATTTTGTGCTCAATAAAGTGCTCCTGAGAAACCCTACCCCAAAAAATTGCCCTACCTTTTTTAAAAAAAAAATTGATGTTCTGCTAGCTTTAGGCTAAACCTAGCAGAGCAGTATACGTAAACAATCAAAAGAGACGAATAGATCAAAAGTTGTTATGCAGAAATTTTGTGCTCAATAAAGTGCTCCTGAAAACCCCTACCCCAAAAAATTGCGCCACCTTGTATAAAAAAAAAAATGTATGTTCTGCTAGCTTTAGGCTAAACCTAGCAGAGCAGTATACGTAAACAGTCAAAAGAGACGAATAGATCAAAAGTTGTTATGCAGAAATTTTGTGCTCAATAAAGCTTTAGGCTAAACCTAGCAGAGCAGTATACGTAAACAATCAAAAGAGACGAATGCGTCAAAAGTTGTTATGCAGAAATTTTGTGCTCAATAAAGTGCTCCTGAGAAACCCTACCCCAAAAAATTGCCCTACCTTTTTAAAAAAAAAAATTGATGTTCTGCTAGCTTTAGGCTAAACCTAGCAGAGCAGTATACGTAAACAATCAAAAGAGACGAATAGATCAAAAGTTGTTATGCAGAAATTTTGTGCTCAATAAAGTGCTCCTGAAAAACCCTACCCCAAAAAATTGCTCCACCTTTTTAAAAAAAAAAAATTGATTATCTGCTAGCTTTAGGCTAAACCTAGCAGAGCAGTATACGTAAACAATCAAAAGAGACGAATGCATGAAAAGTTGTTATGCAGAAATTTTGTGCTCAATAAAGTGCTCCTGAAAACCCCTACCCCAAAAAATTGCTCCACCTTGTTAAAAAAAAAAAAATTGGTGTTCTGCTAGCTTTAGGCTAAACCTAGCAGATCAGTATACGTAAACAGTCAAAAGAGACGAATGCATGAAAAGTTGTTATGCAGAAATTTTGTGCTCAATAAAGTGCACCTGAAAAACCCTACCCCAAAAAATTGCTCCACCTTTTTTAAAAAAGAATTGATGTTCTGCTAGCTTTAGGCTAAACCTAGCAGAGCAGTATACGTAAACAGTCAAAAGAGACGAATAGATCAAAAGTTGTTATGCAGAAATTTTGTACTCAATAAAGTGCTCCTGAAAAACCCTACCCCAAAAAATTGCTCCACCTTTTTTAAAAAAAAAATTTATGTTCTGCTAGCTTTAGGCTAAACCTAGCAGAGCAGTATACGTAAACAATCAAAAGAGACGAATGCATCAAAAGTTGTTATGCAAAAATTTTGTGCTCAATAAAGTGCTCCTGAAAACCCCTACCCCAAAAAATTGCTCCACCTTTTTTAAAAAAAAAATTGATGTTCTGCTAGCTTTAGGCTAAACCTAGCAGAGCAGTATACGTAAACAATCAAAAGAGACGAATGCATCAAAAGTTGTTATGCAAAAATTTTGTGCTCAATAAAGTGCTCCTGAAAACCCCTACCCCAAAAAATTGCTCCACCTTTTTTAAAAAAAAAATTGATGTTCTGCTAGCTTTAGGCTAAACCTAGCAGAGCAGTATACGTAAACAGTCAAAAGAGACGAATAGATCAAAAGTTGTTATGCAGAAATTTTGTGCTCAATAAAGCTTTAGGCTAAATCTATCAGAGAAGTATACGTAAACAATCAAAAGAGACGAATAGATCAAAAGTTGTTATGCAGAAATTTTGTGCCCAATAAAGCTTTAGACTAAACCTAGCACAGCAGTATACGTAAACAGTCAAAAGAGACGAATAGATCAAAAGTTGTTCTGCAGAAATTTTGTGCTCAATAAAGCTTTAGGCTAAACCTAGCAGAGCAGTATACGTAAACAATCAAAAGAGACGAATGCATCAAAAGTTGTTATGCAAAAATTTTGTGCTCAATAAAGTGCTCCTGAAAACCCCTACCCCAAAAAATTGCTCCACCTTTTTTAAAAAAAAAATTGATGTTCTGCTAGCTTTAGGCTAAACCTAGCAGAGCAGTATACGTAAACAATCAAAAGAGACGAATGCATCAAAAGTTGTTATGCAAAAATTTTGTGCTCAATAAAGTGCTCCTGAAAACCCCTACCCCAAAAAATTGCTCCACCTTTTTTAAAAAAAAAATTGATGTTCTGCTAGCTTTAGGCTAAACCTAGCAGAGCAGTATACGTAAACAGTCAAAAGAGACGAATAGATCAAAAGTTGTTATGCAGAAATTTTGTGCTCAATAAAGCTTTAGGCTAAATCTATCAGAGAAGTATACGTAAACAATCAAAAGAGACGAATAGATCAAAAGTTGTTATGCAGAAATTTTGTGCCCAATAAAGCTTTAGACTAAACCTAGCACAGCAGTATACGTAAACAGTCAAAAGAGACGAATAGATCAAAAGTTGTTCTGCAGAAATTTTGTGCTCAATAAAGCTTTAGGCTAAACCTAGCAGAGCAGTATACGTAAACAATCAAAAGAGACGAATGCATCAAAAGTTGTTATGCAAAAATTTTGTGCTCAATAAAGTGCTCCTGAAAACCCCTACCCCAAAAAATTGCTCCACCTTTTTTAAAAAAAAAATTGATGTTATGCTAGCTTTAGGCTAAACCTAGCAGAGCAGTATACGTAAACAATCAAAAGAGACGAATGCATCAAAAGTTGTTATGCAGAAATTTTGTGCTCAATAAAGTGCTCCTGAAAAACCCTACCCCAAAAAATTGCTCCACCTTTTTTTAAAAAAAAAAATTGATGTTCTGCTAGCTTTAGGCTAAACATATCAGAGCAGTATACGTAAACAATCAAAAGAGACGAATGCGTCAAAAGTTGTTATGCAGAAATTTTCTGCTTAATAAAGTGCTCCTGAGAAACCCTACCCCAAAAAATTGCTCCCCTTTAAAAAAAAAAAAATTGATGTTCTGCCAGCTTTAGGCTAAACCTAGCTGAGCAGTACGAGTATACTAAAACAATCAAAACAGACGAATGCATCAAAAGTTGTTATGCAGAAATTTTGTGCTCAATAAAGTGCTCCTGAAAACCCCTACCCCAAAAAATTGCTCCACCTTTTTTAAAAAAAACAATTGATGTTCTGCTAGCTTTAGGCTAAACCTAGCAGAGCAGTATACGTGAACAATCAAAAGAGACGAATGCATCAAAAGTTGTTATGCAGAAATTTTGTGCTCAATAAAGTGCTCCTGAAAAACCCTACCCCAAAAAATTGCACCACCTTTTTTAAAAAAAAAATTGATGTTCTGCTAGATTTAGGCTAAACCTATCAGAGCAGTATACGTAAACAGTCAAAAGAGACGAATAGATCAAAAGTTGTTATGCAGAAATTTTGTGCTCAATAAAGCTTTAGGCTAAATCTATCAGAGAAGTATACGTAAACAATCAAAAGAGACGAATAGATCAAAAGTTGTTATGCAGAAATTTTGTGCCCAATAAAGCTTTAGACTAAACCTAGCACAGCAGTATACGTAAACAGTCAAAAGAGACGAATAGATCAAAAGTTGTTATGCAGAAATTTTGTGCTCAATAAAGTGCTCCTGAAAAACCCTAACCCAAAAAATTGCTCCACCTTTTTTAAAAAAAAATTGATGTTCTGCTAGCTTTAGGCTAAACATATCAGAGCAGTATACGTAAACAATCAAAAGAGACGAATGCGTCAAAAGTTGCTAGGCAGAAATTTTGTGCTTAATAAAGTGCTCCTGAGAAACCCTACCCCAAAAAATTGCTCCCCTTTAAAAAAAAAAAATTGAGGTGCTGCCAGCTTTAGGCTAAACCTAGCAGAGCAGTATACGTAAACAGTCAAAAGAGACGAATAGATCAAAAGTTGTTATGCAGAAATTTTGTGCTCAATAAAGCTTTAGGCTAAATCTATCAGAGAAGTATACGTAAACAATCAAAAGAGACGAATAGATCAAAAGTTGTTCTGCAGAAATTTTGTGCTCAATAAAGCTTTAGGCTAAACCTAGCAGAGCAGTATACGTAAACAATCAAAAGAGACGAATGCATCAAAAGTTGTTATGCAGAAATTTTGTGCTCAATAAAGTGCTCCTGAAAAACCCTACCCCAAAAAATTGCTCCACCTTTTTTTAAAAAAAAAAATTGATGTTCTGCTAGCTTTAGGCTAAACATATCAGAGCAGTATACGTAAACAATCAAAAGAGACGAATGCGTCAAAAGTTGTTATGCAGAAATTTTCTGCTTAATAAAGTGCTCCTGAGAAACCCTACCCCAAAAAATTGCTCCCCTTTAAAAAAAAAAAAATTGATGTTCTGCCAGCTTTAGGCTAAACCTAGCTGAGCAGTACGAGTATACTAAAACAATCAAAAGAGACGAATGCATCAAAAGTTGTTATTAAGAAATTTTGTGCTCAATAAAGTGCTCCTGAAAAACCCTACCCCAAAAAATTGCTCCACCTTTTTTAAAAAAAAAAATTGATGTTCTGCTAGCTTTAGGCTAAACCTAGCAGAGCAGTATACGTAAACAATCAAAAGAGACGAATAGATCAAAAGTTGTTATGCAGAAATTTTGTGCTCAATAAAGTGCTCCTGAAAAACCCTACCCCAAAAAATTGCTCCACCTTTTTAAAAAAAAAAATTAATTATCTGCTAGCTTTAGGCTAAACCTAGCAGAGCAATATACGTAAACAATCAAAAGAGACGAATGCATCAAAAGTTGTTATGCAGAAATTTTGTGCTCAATAAAGTGCTCCTGAAAACCCCTACCCCAAAAAATTGCTCCACCTTGTTAAAAAAAAAAAAATTGGTGTTCTGCTAGCTTTAGGCTAAACCTAGCAGAGCAGTATACGTAAACAGTCAAAAGAGACGAATAGATCAAAAGTTGTTATGCAGAAATTTTGTGCTCAATAAAGTGCACCTGAAAAACCCTACCCCAAAAAATTGCTCCACCTTTTTTAAAAAAGAATTGATGTTCTGCTAGCTTTAGGCTAAACCTAGCAGAGCAGTATACGTAAACAGTCAAAAGAGACGAATAGATCAAAAGTTGTTATGCAGAAATTTTGTACTCAATAAAGTGCTCCTGAAAAACCCTACCCCAAAAAATTGCTCCACCTTTTTTAAAAAAAAAATTGATGTTCTGCTAGCTTTAGGCTAAACCTAGCAGAGCAGTATACGTAAACAATCAAAAGAGACGAATGCATCAAAAGTTGTTATGCAAAAATTTTGTGCTCAATAAAGTGCTCCTGAAAACCCCTACCCCAAAAAATTGCTCCACCTTGTATAAAAGAAAAATTGATGTTCTGCTAGCTTTAGGCTAAACCTAGCAGAGCAGTATACGTAAACAGTCAAAAGAGACGAATAGATCAAAAGTTGTTATGCAGAAATTTTGTACTCAATAAAGTGCTCCTGAAAAACCCTACCCCAAAAAATTGCTCCACCTTTTTTAAAAAAAAAATTGATGTTCTGCTAGCTTTAGGCTAAACCTAGCAGAGCAGTATACGTAAACAATCAAAAGAGACGAATGCATCAAAAGTTGTTATGCAAAAATTTTGTGCTCAATAAAGTGCTCCTGAAAACCCCTACCCCAAAAAATTGCTCCACCTTGTATAAAAAAAAAAATTTATGTTCTGCTAGCTTTAGGCTAAACCTAGCAGAGCAGTATACGTAAACAGTCAAAAGAGACGAATAGATCAAAAGTTGTTATGCAGAAATTTTGTGCTCAATAAAGCTTTAGGCTAAACCTAGCAGAGCAGTATACGTAAACAATCAAAAGAGACGAATGCGTCAAAAGTTGTTATGCAGAAATTTTGTGCTCAATAAAGTGCTCCTGAGAAACCCTACCCCAAAAAATTGCCCTACCTTTTTAAAAAAAAAAATTGATGTTCTGCTAGCTTTAGGCTAAACCTAGCAGAGCAGTATACGTAAACAATCAAAAGAGACGAATAGATCAAAAGTTGTTATGCAGAAATTTTGTGCTCAATAAAGTGCTCCTGAAAAACCCTACCCCAAAAAATTGCTCCACCTTTTTAAAAAAAAAAATTGATTATCTGCTAGCTTTAGGCTAAACCTAGCAGAACAGTATACGTAAACAATCAAAAGAGACGAATGCATGAAAAGTTGTTATGCAGAAATTTTGTGCTCAATAAAGTGCTCCTGAAAACCCCTACCCCAAAAAATTGCTCCACCTTGTTAAAAAAAAAAAAAATTGGTGTTCTGCTAGCTTTAGGCTAAACCTAGCAGATCAGTATACGTAAACAGTCAAAAGAGACGAATGCATGAAAAGTTGTTATGCAGAAATTTTGTGCTCAATAAAGTGCACCTGAAAAACCCTACCCCAAAAAATTGCTCCACCTTTTTTAAAAAAGAATTGATGTTCTGCTAGCTTTAGGCTAAACCTAGCCGAGCAGTATACGTAAACAGTCAAAAGAGACGAATAGATCAAAAGTTGTTATGCAGAAATTTTGTACTCAATAAAGTGCTCCTGAAAAACCCTACCCCAAAAAATTGCTCCACCTTTTTTAAAAAAAAAATTTATGTTCTGCTAGCTTTAGGCTAAACCTAGCAGAGCAGTATACGTAAACAATCAAAAGAGACGAATGCATCAAAAGTTGTTATGCAAAAATTTTGTGCTCAATAAAGTCCTCCTGAAAACCCCTACCCCAAAAAATTGCTCCACCTTTTTTAAAAAAAAAATTGATGTTCTGCTAGCTTTAGGCTAAACCTAGCAGAGCAGTATACGTAAACAATCAAAAGAGACGAATGCATCAAAAGTTGTTATGCAAAAATTTTGTGCTCAATAAAGTGCTCCTGAAAACCCCTACCCCAAAAAATTGCTTCACCTTTTTTAAAAAAAAAATTGATGTTCTGCTAGCTTTAGGCTAAACCTAGCAGAGCAGTATACATAAACAATCAAAAGAGACGAATGCATCAAAAGTTGTTATGCAGAAATTTTTTGCTCAATAAAGTGCTCCTGAAAATCCCTACCCCAAAAAATTGCTCCACCTTGTTTAAAAAAAAAAAATTGATGTTCTGCTAGCTTTAGGCTAAACCTAGCAGAGCAGTATACGTAAACAATCAAAAGAGACGAATGCATCAAAAGTTGTTATGCAAAAATTTTGTGCTCAATAAAGTGCTCCTGAAAACCCCTACCCCAAAAAATTGCTCCACCTTTTTAAAAAAAAAAATTGATTATCTGCTAGCTTTAGGCTAAACCTAGCAGAGCAGTATACGTAAACAATCAAAAGAGACGAATGCATGAAAAGTTGTTATGCAGAAATTTTGTGCTCAATAAAGTGCACCTGAAAAACCCTACCCCAAAAAATTGCTCCACCTTTTTTAAAAAAGAATTGATGTTCTGCTAGCTTTAGGCTAAACCTAGCAGAGCAGTATACGTAAACAGTCAAAAGAGACGAATAGATCAAAAGTTGTTATGCAGAAATTTTGTACTCAATAAAGTGCTCCTGAAAAACCCTACCCCAAAAAATTGCTCCACCTTTTTTAAAAAAAAAATTGATGTTCTGCTAGCTTTAGGCTAAACCTAGCAGAGCAGTATACGTAAACAATCAAAAGAGACGAATGCATCAAAAGTTGTTATGCAAAAATTTTGTGCTCAATAAAGTGCTCCTGAAAACCCCTACCCCAAAAAATTGCTCCACCTTTTTTAAAAAAAAAATTGATGTTCTGCTAGCTTTAGGCTAAACCTAGCAGAGCAGTATACGTAAACAATCAAAAGAGACGAATGCATCAAAAGTTGTTATGCAGAAATTTTTTGCTCAATAAAGTGCTCCTGAAAATCTCTACCCCAAAAAATTGCTCCACCTTGTTTAAAAAAAAAAAAATTGATGTTCTGCTAGCTTTAGGCTAAACCTAGCAGAGCAGTATACGTAAACAGTCAAAAGAGACGAATAGATCAAAAGTTGTTATGCAGAAATTTTGTGCTCAATAAAGTGCTCCTGAAAAACCCTACCCCAAAAAATTGCTCCCCTGTTTTAAAAAAGAAATTGATGTTCTGCTAGCTTTAGGCTAAACCTAGCAGAGCAGTATACGTAAACAGTCAAAAGAGACGAATAGATCAAAAGTTGTTATGCAGAAATTTTGTGCTCAATAAAGTGCTCCTGAAAAATCCAACCGCAAAAAATTGATCCACCTTTTTTAAAAAACAAATTTGATGTTCTGCTAGCTTTAGGCTAAACCTGGCAGAGCAGTATACGTAAACAGTCAAAAGAGACGAATAGATCAAAAGTTGTTATGCAGAAATTTTGTGCTCAATAAAGTGTTCCTGAAAAACCCTACCCCAAAAAATTGCTCCCCTTTAAAAAAAAAAAATTGGTGTTCTGCTAGCTTTAGGTTAAACCTAGCAGAGCAGTATACGTAAACAGTCAAAAGAGACGAATAGATCAAAAGTTGTTATGCAGAAATTTTGTGCTCAATAAAGTGTTCCTGAAAAACCCTACACCAAAAAATTGCTCCACCTCTTTAAAAAAAAAAATTTATGTTCTGCTAGCTTTAGGCTAAACCTAGCAGAGCAGTATACGTAAACAGTCAAAAGAGACGAATAGATTAAAAGTTGTTATGCAGAAATGTTGTGCTCAATAAAGTGCTCCTGAAAAACCCCACCCCAAAAAATTGCTCCCCTTTAAAAAAAAAAAATTGGTGTTCTGCTAGCTTTAGGTTAAACCTAGCAGAGCAGTATACGTAAACAGTCAAAAGAGACGAATAGATCAAAAGTTGTTATGCAGAAATTTTGTGCTCAATAAAGTGTTCCTGAAAAACCCTATACCAAAAAATTGCTCCACCTCTTTAAAAAGAAAAATTTATGTTCTGCTAGCTTTAGGCTAAACCTAGCAGAGCAGTATACGTAAACAGTCAAAAGAGACGAATAGATTAAAAGTTGTTATGCAGAAATGTTGTGCTCAATAAAGTGCTCCTGAAAAACCCTACCCCAAAAAATTGCTCCCCTTTAAAAAAAAAAATTGAGATTCTGCCAGCTTTAGGCTAAACCTAGCAGAGCAGTATACGTAAACAGTCAAAAGAGACGAATAGAAGAAAAGTTGTTATGCAGAAATTTTGTGCTCAATAAAGTGCTCCTGAACCCTACCCCAAAAAATTTCATTCATTCATTCATTTTTATTCATTATTATCTTCTAAAATTCTAAGAAATTAACAATAGTACATGAGCGAAAATACAATAAACTAAATTTAATAAGGTAATAGCTAATGGCGTTGAGTGTTCAAAATGAGAGCAGTGATGACGCCATTTCTTGTAATGATTACGATAGAAGTTGAGAAATGTGGGGTGCAAACAAATTACATTTAAACGGATTTATAAATATTTAAAATTAATGATAAATAAATGATTAAAAAAAGTATTTGAAAATAAAATAGCAATAAATTACATAGGTGGATTTCAGAACAAGTGAACTTATTGAAGAAAAAAAGAAAGAAGTAAGAGAACATGTTGCAATGAAATTATATGATAGGCCGTAACAGAACTTCAATATCGTCATGGGTTAAACCAAGAAGCCATAATTTCACCAGCTTTAGGAAAACGCTTATGTTTCGAATTGATTGTATGGGTTTGGAAGTTTATTGAAAATCATACACTATACGATGGTATAGAAGTTTCGATACAGAGTTGTGCGTGAGGCAGGAACTGTAACATTTGAGTGAGAATTGCTCCTTAGCATGAGTGAGGTGAATAATGGACTTCGTAAATAAACACAAGCAACTTGCAGAGTGAAAAATAATATTACCACTTGTTACTTCCTTTCCACCAAGACTAAAATACATTAGTTTAGTCTTATTGCTTACAATAAGCTTATGAGAAGCGAACCATTCTCTTAGCAGGCTCACATCGTGATTTATATCCCCAAACAGATTAAAAGCATTGTGTGATCTATATGCAATTGCCAAGTCATCGGCAAAAGCTGTGACTTTACCTATAAAAGGCATTGAAAATAGCGAGTTTATATAAATCAGAAATAGAATTGGTCCAAGGACTGAACCCTGCGGGACTCCCAAATCAATTAGTCTAGGTGTACTTAGATTATTATTTACTTTCACCTTTTGGCTTCTTAAAGTTAGATATGATTCAAACCAATCTATAACTTTACCAGGGAAACCAGCTGAGTGCAGTTTCCTTAAAAGAATGGTATGGTCGACCATGTCAAAAGCTTTCGTTATGTCAACAAAAAGACTACCACAAGTCCTTTTTTCATCCATTGCTTTATAAATAAACGAGCATAGGTTGAGAAGAGCATCTTCAGTAGAAACCCCTGACCGGAATCCGTATTGCAATGGACTAAAGAACTTGATTTTTTCCAAATATTGCAAGACTCTGCTTTTAACAGTCTTTTCAAAAACTTTAGAGATCGATGGCAAGAGAGAAATGGGTCTGTAGTTATTTTTATCTTTCCTATTCCCTTTCTTGGCGGCCGCCGTGGTGTGAAGGTAGTGTTGCCGGCCTACCACACCGAAGGTCCATGGTTCGAGCCCTGGTACAGGTAACATCAAAAGTGATTTGAAAAAAAGTTTTTCAAAACGGGGTCGCCCCTCGGCAGTGGTTTGGCAAACTCTCCGAGTGTATTTCTGCCATGACAGGCTTCTCAGCAAAAATTCGTCTCCTTTGTAGATGCCGTTCGGAGTCGGCAAAAAACTGTAGGTCCCACCAATTTGTAGGGAAAATTCAAATCGGCACACCACAAATTGGAAGAGAAGCTTGGCGCAAAAATCTCTTAGGAGGTTTATGATGATATACCTGTTGTATATCGCGCCATAGAGATAGAGATTCCCTTTCTTATGTAGTGGCATTACAATAGCACAGTTTAGATCGGCTGGAAACACTCCTGTGAAATGAATGAGGTGATTGGCAACGTCTAATGGGCGAGAAACAATTTCGCCGTCGATATCCAAAACAAACGAATTAGTTTGATCTTCTTTATTACGATTTAGAATGTCGTTGACCACATTCCATTCTTTCTTCACGTCACCCTGCGCAGCTAAAAATTTATTCTTATAAAAACTATCATGCCAAAAACGACATTCTTTATTAATACTGTAAGTGAGGAGTTTCAGACGCTTCCGGAGGCGAGTGTTTGTAGATGCTTACGACATTTCACGCGTAATTTATTTTTAAGTTTAATTTTCTTAAGTAGAACATGATTGATCCAGGGCTTGAGAATAGTTTCCGAACGTTTAGGAGACGTAACAAAGCTAGATTTTGTTATATGTGCTTGAAGCGTAGTCAGAAATAAATTGTAAGCTTTACTCACGTCTTTTTCAGCATAAACAGTTTTCCATTTTTCATAACGAAGCGAGCTATAAAGATCACTATAATTTAATTTCTGAACGACTGTTGGACTCTTATTATCAAATTTACGCACATTATTTAGTGAGCAGATTTTTAGTCCAACCATACAATGGTCAGAAACTCCAAGATCGAAGTTCAGACCAATAGATGGGCTAAGCGTATTATTATCAAATCGACCATAAATATGGTCTAAATTTGTACCAGAAACTGACCGTGTGATGCTATTGATGTGAGATGTCAAGCCATGACTGGCCAACAGTTCAAAATGATAATCTACTGTAGCGTTAGTGCTTAATAAATCGATATTGAAATAACCTAATATGACTAGGTTCGCTGTGGTTTCGTTATCCAAAACAGAAGAAAATTCTTCATGAAATATCTGCAAATATATTGATTGAAGTCTATAAACACACACAAAGCTAGCTAGTTCCTTTTTTGTATTTAAATTAAGTTTTAAAATATCCGCACTTGATAGGCAAATACTTGTAACATCGTGCTCATATATATTGCGTACGAAAACTCCGACACCACCAGCTGAGTAAGAATCATTAGCATTCGCGTAAAAATTGTAGCCGGGAATATAGTAATCATTAACTTCATAAGAGTAGACCCATATTTCCGTTACAAAAACAATATGCGGAGGATGTACAAAGGCTTCCAAGTTCAAACATAATGAATTAAAATTCTGTCTTGGGCTTCTCACATTTTGTAGAACAACAGTTAGTGTATTACTTTCTACTGTTAAAAAGTTTAAATCTTCTATGACATTTATGTTGGAATATATGTTAGAGCTGTCGTCTATTAAAAATTGCTCCCCTTTAAAAAAAAAAAATTGATGGTCTGCTAGCTTTAGGCTAAACCTAGCAGAGTAGTATACGTAAACAGTCAAAAGAGACGAATAGATCAAAAGTTGTTATGCAGAAATTGTGTGCTCAATAAAGTGCTCCTGAAAACCCCTACCCCAAAAAATTGCTCCACCTTTTTTAAAAAAAAAATTGATGTTCTGCTAGCTTTAGGCTAAACCTAGCAGAGCAGTATACGTAAACAATCAAAAGAGACGAATGCATCAAAAGTTGTTATGCAAAAATTTTGTGCTCAATAAAGTGCTCCTGAAAACCCCTACCCCAAAAAATTGCTCCACCTTTTTTAAAAAAAAAATTGATGTTCTGCTAGCTTTAGGCTAAACCTAGCAGAGCAGTATACATAAACAATCAAAAGAGACGAATGCATCAAAAGTTGTTATGCAGAAATTTTTTGCTCAATAAAGTGCTCCTGAAAATCCCTACCCCAAAAAATTGCTCCACCTTGTTTAAAAAAAAAAAATTGATGTTCTGCTAGCTTTAGGCTAAACCTAGCAGAGCAGTATACGTAAACAATCAAAAGAGACGAATGCATCAAAAGTTGTTATGCAAAAATTTTGTGCTCAATAAAGTGCTCCTGAAAACCCCTACCCCAAAAAATTGCTCCACCTTTTTAAAAAAAAAAATTGATTATCTGCTAGCTTTAGGCTAAACCTAGCAGAGCAGTATACGTAAACAATCAAAAGAGACGAATGCATGAAAAGTTGTTATGCAGAAATTTTGTGCTCAATAAAGTGCACCTGAAAAACCCTACCCCAAAAAATTGCTCCACCTTTTTTAAAAAAGAATTGATGTTCTGCTAGCTTTAGGCTAAACCTAGCAGAGCAGTATACGTAAACAGTCAAAAGAGACGAATAGATCAAAAGTTGTTATGCAGAAATTTTGTACTCAATAAAGTGCTCCTGAAAAACCCTACCCCAAAAAATTGCTCCACCTTTTTTAAAAAAAAAATTGATTTTCTGCTAGCTTTAGGCTAAACCTAGCAGAGCAGTATACGTAAACAATCAAAAGAGACGAATGCATCAAAAGTTGTTATGCAAAAATTTTGTGCTCAATAAAGTGCTCCTGAAAACCCCTACCCCAAAAAATTGCTCCACCTTTTTTAAAAAAAAAATTGATGTTCTGCTAGCTTTAGGCTAAACCTAGCAGAGCAGTATACGTAAACAATCAAAAGAGACGAATGCATCAAAAGTTGTTATGCAGAAATTTTTTGCTCAATAAAGTGCTCCTGAAAATCCCTACCCCAAAAAATTGCTCCACCTTGTTTAAAAAAAAAAAAATTGATGTTCTGCTAGCTTTAGGCTAAACCTAGCAGAGCAGTATACGTAAACAGTCAAAAGAGACGAATAGATCAAAAGTTGTTATGCAGAAATTTTGTGCTCAATAAAGTGCTCCTGAAAAACCCTACCCCAAAAAATTGCTCCCCTGTTTTAAAAAAGAAATTGATGTTCTGCTAGCTTTAGGCTAAACCTAGCAGAGCAGTATACGTAAACAGTCAAAAGAGACGAATAGATCAAAAGTTGTTATGCAGAAATTTTGTGCTCAATAAAGTGCTCCTGAAAAACCCTACCCCAAAAAATTGCTCCACTGTTTTAAAAAAGAAATTGATGTTCTGCTAGCTTTAGGCTAAACCTAGCAGAGCAGTATACGTATTCAGCCAAAACAGGCGAATAGATCAAAAATCGCTCCCCTTTTTTTTAAAAAAAATGGATGTTCTGCTAGCTTTAGGCTAAACCTAGCAGAGCAGTATACGTAAACAGTCAAAAGAGACGAATAGATCAAAAGTTGTTATGCAGAAATTTTGTGCTCAATAAAGTGCTCCTGAAAAATCCAACCGCAAAAAATTGATCCACCTTTTTTAAAAAACAAATTTGATGTTCTGCTAGCTTTAGGCTAAACCTGGCAGAGCAGTATACGTAAACAGTCAAAAGAGACGAATAGATCAAAAGTTGTTATGCAGAAATTTTGTGCTCAATAAAGTGTTCCTGAAAAACCCTACCCCAAAAAATTGCTCCCCTTTAAAAAAAAAAAATTGGTGTTCTGCTAGCTTTAGGTTAAACCTAGCAGAGCAGTATACGTAAACAGTCAAAAGAGACGAATAGATCAAAAGTTGTTATGCAGAAATTTTGTGCTCAATAAAGTGTTCCTGAAAAACCCTACACCAAAAAATTGCTCCACCTCTTTAAAAAAAAAAATTTATGTTCTGCTAGCTTTAGGCTAAACCTAGCAGAGCAGTATACGTAAACAGTCAAAAGAGACGAATAGATTAAAAGTTGTTATGCAGAAATGTTGTGCTCAATAAAGTGCTCCTGAAAAACCCTACCCCAAAAAATTGCTCCCCTTTAAAAAAAAAAAATTGGTGTTCTGCTAGCTTTAGGTTAAACCTAGCAGAGCAGTATACGTAAACAGTCAAAAGAGACGAATAGATCAAAAGTTGTTATGCAGAAATTTTGTGCTCAATAAAGTGTTCCTGAAAAACCCTACACCAAAAAATTGCTCCACCTCTTTAAAAAGAAAAATTTATGTTCTGCTAGCTTTAGGCTAAACCTAGCAGAGCAGTATACGTAAACAGTCAAAAGAGACGAATAGATTAAAAGTTGTTATGCAGAAATGTTGTGCTCAATAAAGTGCTCCTGAAAAACCCTACCCCAAAAAATTGCTCCCCTTTAAAAAAAAAAATTGAGATTCTGCCAGCTTTAGGCTAAACCTAGCAGAGCAGTATACGTAAACAGTCAAAAGAGACGAATAGAAGAAAAGTTGTTATGCAGAAATTTTGTGCTCAATAAAGTGCTCCTGAACCCTACCCCAAAAAATTTCATTCATTCATTCATTTTTATTCATTATTATCTTCTAAAATTCTAAGAAATTAACAATAGTACATGAGCGAAAATACAATAAACTAAATTTAATAAGGTAATAGCTAATGGCGTTGAGTGTTCAAAATGAGAGCAGTGATGACGCCATTTCTTGTAATGATTACGATAGAAGTTGAGAAATGTGGGGTGCAAACAAATTACATTTAAACGGATTTATAAATATTTAAAATTAATGATAAATAAATGATTAAAAAAAGTATTTGAAAATAAAATAGCAATAAATTACATAGGTGGATTTCAGAACAAGTGAACTTATTGAAGAAAAAAAGAAAGAAGTAAGAGAACATGTTGCAATGAAATTATATGATAGGCCGTAACAGAACTTCAATATCGTCATGGGTTAAACCAAGAAGCCATAATTTCACCAGCTTTAGGAAAACGCTTATGTTTCGAATTGATTGTATGGGTTTGGAAGTTTATTGAAAATCATACACTATACGATGGTATAGAAGTTTCGATACAGAGTTGTGCGTGAGGCAGGAACTGTAACATTTGAGTGAGAATTGCTCCTTAGCATGAGTGAGGTGAATAATGGACTTCGTAAATAAACACAAGCAACTTGCAGAGTGAAAAATAATATTACCACTTGTTACTTCCTTTCCACCAAGACTAAAATACATTAGTTTAGTCTTATTGCTTACAATAAGCTTATGAGAAGCGAACCATTCTCTTAGCAGGCTCACATCGTGATTTATATCCCCAAACAGATTAAAAGCATTGTGTGATCTATATGCAATTGCCAAGTCATCGGCAAAAGCTGTGACTTTACCTATAAAAGGCATTGAAAATAGCGAGTTTATATAAATCAGAAATAGAATTGGTCCAAGGACTGAACCCTGCGGGACTCCCAAATCAATTAGTCTAGGTGTACTTAGATTATTATTTACTTTCACCTTTTGGCTTCTTAAAGTTAGATATGATTCAAACCAATCTATAACTTTACCAGGGAAACCAGCTGAGTGCAGTTTCCTTAAAAGAATGGTATGGTCGACCATGTCAAAAGCTTTCGTTATGTCAACAAAAAGACTACCACAAGTCCTTTTTTCATCCATTGCTTTATAAATAAACGAGCATAGGTTGAGAAGAGCATCTTCAGTAGAAACCCCTGACCGGAATCCGTATTGCAATGGACTAAAGAACTTGATTTTTTCCAAATATTGCAAGACTCTGCTTTTAACAGTCTTTTCAAAAACTTTAGAGATCGATGGCAAGAGAGAAATGGGTCTGTAGTTATTTTTATCTTTCCTATTCCCTTTCTTGGCGGCCGCCGTGGTGTGAAGGTAGTGTTGCCGGCCTACCACACCGAAGGTCCATGGTTCGAGCCCTGGTACAGGTAACATCAAAAGTGATTTGAAAAAAAGTTTTTCAAAACGGGGTCGCCCCTCGGCAGTGGTTTGGCAAACTCTCCGAGTGTATTTCTGCCATGACAGGCTTCTCAGCAAAAATTCGTCTCCTTTGTAGATGCCGTTCGGAGTCGGCAAAAAACTGTAGGTCCCACCAATTTGTAGGGAAAATTCAAATCGGCACACCACAAATTGGAAGAGAAGCTTGGCGCAAAAATCTCTTAGGAGGTTTATGATGATATACCTGTTGTATATCGCGCCATAGAGATAGAGATTCCCTTTCTTATGTAGTGGCATTACAATAGCACAGTTTAGATCGGCTGGAAACACTCCTGTGAAATGAATGAGGTGATTGGCAACGTCTAATGGGCGAGAAACAATTTCGCCGTCGATATCCAAAACAAACGAATTAGTTTGATCTTCTTTATTACGATTTAGAATGTCGTTGACCACATTCCATTCTTTCTTCACGTCACCCTGCGCAGCTAAAAATTTATTCTTATAAAAACTATCATGCCAAAAACGACATTCTTTATTAATACTGTAAGTGAGGAGTTTCAGACGCTTCCGGAGGCGAGTGTTTGTAGATGCTTACGACATTTCACGCGTAATTTATTTTTAAGTTTAATTTTCTTAAGTAGAACATGATTGATCCAGGGCTTGAGAATAGTTTCCGAACGTTTAGGAGACGTAACAAAGCTAGATTTTGTTATATGTGCTTGAAGCGTAGTCAGAAATAAATTGTAAGCTTTACTCACGTCTTTTTCAGCATAAACAGTTGTCCATTTTTCATAACGAAGCGAGCTATAAAGATCACTATAATTTAATTTCTGAACGACTGTTGGACTCTTATTATCAAATTTACGCACATTATTTAGTGAGCAGATTTTTAGTCCAACCATACAATGGTCAGAAACTCCAAGATCGAAGTTCAGACCAATAGATGGGCTAAGCGTATTATTATCAAATCGACCATAAATATGGTCTAAATTTGTACCAGAAACTGACCGTGTGATGCTATTGATGTGAGATGTCAAGCCATGACTGGCCAACAGTTCAAAATGATAATCTACTGTAGCGTTAGTGCTTAATAAATCGATATTGAAATAACCTAATATGACTAGGTTCGCTGTGGTTTCGTTATCCAAAACAGAAGAAAACTCTTCATGAAATATCTGCAAATATATTGATTGAAGTCTATAAACACACACAAAGCTAGCTAGTTCCTTTTTTGTATTTAAATTAAGTTTTAAAATATCCGCACTTGATAGGCAAATACTTGTAACATCGTGCTCATATATATTGCGTACGAAAACTCCGACACCACCAGCTGAGTAAGAATCATTAGCATTCGCGTAAAAATTGTAGCCGGGAATATAGTAATCATTAACTTCATAAGAGTAGACCCATATTTCCGTTACAAAAACAATATGCGGAGGATGTACAAAGGCTTCCAAGTTCAAACATAATGAATTAAAATTCTGTCTTGGGCTTCTCACATTTTGTAGAACAACAGTTAGTGTATTACTTTCTACTGTTAAAAAGTTTAAATCTTCTATGACATTTATGTTGGAATATATGTTAGAGCTGTCGTCTATTAAAAATTGCTCCCCTTTAAAAAAAAAAATTGATGTTCTGCTAGCTTTAGGCTAAACCTAGCAGAGTAGTATACGTAAACACTCAAAAGAGACGAATAGATCAAAAGTTGTTATGCAGAAATTGTGTGCTCAATAAAGTGCTCCTGAAAACCCCAACCGCAAAAAATTGCTCCACCTTTTTAAAAAAAAAAATTGATGTTCTGCTAGCTTTAGGCTAAACCTAGCAGAGCATTATACGTAAACACTCAAAAGAGATGAATAGATCGAAAGTTGTTATGCAGAAATTTTGTGCTCAATAAAGTGCTCCTGAAAAACCCTACCCCAAAAAATTGCTCCCCTTTAAAAAAAAAAATTGAGGTTCTGCCAGCTTTAGGCTAAACCTAGCAGAGCAGTATACGTAAACAGTCAAAAGAGACGAATAGATCAAAAGTTGTTATGCAGAAATTTTGTGCTCAATAAAGTGCTCCTGAAAACCCCAACCGCAAAAAATTGCTCCACCTTTTTTAAAAAAAAAATTGATGTTCTGCTAGCTTTAGGCTAAACCTAGCAGAGCATTATACGTAAACACTCAAAAGAGATGAATAGATCGAAAGTTGTTATGCAGAATTTTTGTGCTCAATAAAGTGCTCCTGAAAAACCCTACCCCAAAAAATTGCTCCCCTTTAAAAAAAAAAATTGAGGTTCTGCCAGCTTTAGGCTAAACCTAGCAGAGCAGTATACGTAAACAGTCAAAAGAGACGAATAGATCAAAAGTTGTTATGCAGAAATTTTGTGCTCAATAAAGTGCTCCTGAAAAACCCTACCCCAAAAAATTGCTCCCCTTTAAAAAAAAAAATTGATGTTCTGCTAGCTTTAGGCTAAACCTAGCAGAGTAGTATACGTAAACAGTCAAAAGAGACGAATAGATCAAAAGTTGTTATGCAGAAATTGTGTGCTCAATAAAGTGCTCCTGAAAAACCCTACCTCAAAAAATTGCTCCACCTTTTTTAAAAAAAAAATTGATGTTCTGCTAGCTTTAGGCTAAACCTAGCAGAGTAGTATACGTAAACAGTCAAAAGAGACGAATAGATCAAAAATTGTTACACAGAAATTGTGTGCTCAATAAAGTGCTCCTGAAAACCCCAACCGCAAAAAATTGCTCCAACTTTTTAAAAAAAAAAATTGATGTTCTGCTAGCTTTAGGCTAAACCTAGCAGAGCATTATACGTAAACAGTCAAAAGAGACGAATAGATCAAACGTTGTTATGCAGAAATTTTGTGCTCAATAAAGTGCTCCTGAAAAACCCTACCCCAAAAAATTGCTCCCCTTTAAAAAAAAAAATTGAGGTTCTGCCAGCTTTAGGCTAAACCTAGCAGAGCAGAATACGTAAACAATCAAAAGAGACGAATAGATCAAAAGTTGTTATGCAGATATTTTGTGCTCCTGAAAAACCCTACCCCAAAAAATTGCTCCCCTTTAAAAAAAAAAAAAAAATTGATGTTCTGCTAGCTTTAGGCTAAACCTAGCAGAGCATTATACGTAAACAGTCAAAAGAGACGAATAGATCAAAAGTTGTTATGCAGAAATTTTGTGCTCAATAAAGTGCTCCTGAAAAACCATACCCCAAAAAATTGCTACCCTTTAAAAAAAAAAAATTGAGGTTCTGCCAGCTTTAGGCTAAACCTAGCAGAGCAGTATACGTAAACAGTCAAAAGAGACGAATAGATCAAAAGTTGGTATGCAGAAATTTTGTGCTCAATAAAGTGCTTAGGAGAGCAGTATACGTAAACATTCAAAGAAACGAATAGATCAATAGTTGTTATGCAGAAATTTTGTGCTCAATAAAGTGCTCCTGAGAAACCCTACCCCAAAAAATTGTCCCCCTTTTTTAGAAAAAAAATTGATGTTCTGCTAGATTTAGGCTAAACCTAGCAGAGCAGTATACGCAAACAGTCAAAAGAGACGAATAGATCAAAAGTTGTTATGCAAAAACTTTGTGCTCCTGAAAAACCCTACCCCAAAAAATTGCTCCCCTTTAAAAAAAAAAAAAAATTGATGTTCTGCTAGCTTTAGGCTAAACATAGCAGAGCAGTATATGTAAACAGTCAAAAGAGACGAAACGATCAAAAGTTGTTATGCAGAAATTTTGTGCTCAATAAAGTGTTCCTGAAAAACCCTACACCAAAAAATTGCTCCACCTCTTTAAAAAAAAAATTTATGTTCTGCTAACTTTAGGCTAAACCTAGCAGAGCAGTATACGTAAACAGTCAAAAGAGACGAATAGATCAAAAGTTGTTATGCAGAAATTTTGTGCTCAATAAAGTGCTCCTGAAAAACCCAACCGCAAAAAATTGATCCACCTTTTTTAAAAAAAAAAATTGATGTTCTGCTAGCTTTGGGCTAAATCTAGCAGAGTAGTATACGTAAACAGTCAAAAGAGACGAATAGATCAAAAGTTGTTATGCAGAAATTGTGTGCTCAATAAAGTGCTCCTGAGAAACCCTACCCCAAAAAATTGCTCCCCTTTTTTAGAAAAAAAATTGATGTTCTGCTAGCTTTAGGCTAAATCTAGCAGAGTAGTATACGTAAACAGTCAAAAGAGACGAATAGATCAAAAGTTGTTATGCAGAAATTGTGTGCTCAATAAAGTGCTCCTGAAAACTCCAACCGCAAAAAATTGCTCCACCTTTTTTAAAAAAAAAATTGATGTTCTGCTAGCTTTAGGCTAAACATAGCAGAGCAGTATACGTAAACATTCAAAAGAGACGAATAGATCAATAGTTGTTATGCAGAAATTTTGTGCTCAATAAAGTGCTCCTGAGAAACCCTACCCCAAACAATTGCTCCCCTTTTTTAGAAAAAAAATTGATGTTCTGCTAGCTTTAGGCTAAATCTAGCAGAGTAGTATACGTAAACAGTCAAAAGAGACGAATAGATCAAAAGTTGTTATGCAGAAATTTTGTGCTCAATAAAGTGCTCCTGAAAAACCCTACCCCAAAAAATTGCTCCCCTTTAAAAAAAAAATTGAAGTTCTGCCAGCTTTAGGCTAAACCTAGCAGAGCAGAATACGTAAACAATCAAAAGAGACGAATAGATTAAAAGTTGTTATGCAGAAATTTTGTGCTCCTGAAAAACCCTACCCCAAAAAATTGCTCCCCTTTAAAAAAAAAAAAAATTGATGTTCTGCTAGCTTTAGGCTAAACCTAGGAGAGCAGTATACGTAAACATTCAAAAGAGACGAATAGATCAAAAGTTGTTATGCAGAAATTGTGTGCTCAATAAAGTGCTCCTGAAAACCCCAACCGCAAAAAATTGCTCCACCTTTTTTAAAAAAAAAATTGATGATCTGCTAGCTTTAGGCTAAACCTAGGAGAGCAGTATACGTAAACAGTCAAAAGAGACGAATAGATCAATAGTTGCTATGCAGAAATTTTGTGCTCAATAAAGTGCTCCTGAGAAACCCTACCCCAAAAAATTGCTCCCCTTTTTTAGAAAAAAAATTGATGTTCTACTAGCTTTAGGCTAAATCTAGCAGAGCAGTATACGTAAACAGTCAAAAGAGACGAATAGATCAATAGTTGCTATGCAGAAATTTTGTGCTCAATAAAGTGCTCCTGAGAAACCCTACCCCAAAAAATTGCTCCCCTTTTTTAGAAAAAAAATTGATGTTCTACTAGCTTTAGGCTAAACCTAGGAGAGCAGTATACGTAAACAGTCAAAAGAGACGAATAGATCAAAAGTTGTTATGCAGAAATTTTGTGCTCAATAAAGTGCTCCTGAAAAACCCTACCCCAAAAAATTGCTCCCCTTTAAAAAAAAAATTGAAGTTCTGCCAGCTTTAGGCTAAACCTAGCAGAGCAGTATACGTAAACAGTCAAAAGAGACGAATAGATCAAAAGTTGTTATGCAGAAATTTTGTGCTCCTGAAAAACCCTACCCCAAAAAATTGCTCCCCTTTAAAAAAAAAAAAATTGATGTTCTGCTAGCTTTAGGCTAAACCTAGGAGAGCAGTATACGTAAACAGTCAAAAGAGACGAATAGATCAATAGTTGCTATGCAGAAATTTTGTGCTCAATAAAGTGCTCCTGAGAAACCCTACCCCAAAAAATTGCTCCCCTTTTTTAGAAAAAAAATTGATGTTCTACTAGCTTTAGGCTAAATCTAGCAGAGCAGTATACGTAAACAGTCAAAAGAGACGAATAGATCAAAAGTTGTTATGCAGAAATTTTGTGCTCAATAAAGTGCTCCTGATAAACCCTACCCCAAAAAATTGCTCCACCTTTTTTAAAAAAAAAATTGATGTTCTGCTAGCTTTAGGCTAAACCTAGCAGAGCAGTATACGTAAACAGTCAAAAGAGACGAATAGATCAAAACTTGTTATGCAGAAATTTTGTGCTCCTGAAAAACCCTACCCCAAAAAATTGCTCCCCTTTAAAAAAAAAATTGAGGTTCTGCCAGCTTTAGGCTAAACCTAGCAGAGTAGTATACGTAAACAGTCAAAAGAGACGAATAGATCAAAAGTTGTTATGCAGAAATTGTGTGCTCAATAAAGTGCTCCTGAAAACCCCAACCGCAAAAAATTGCTCCACCTTTTTTAAAAAAAAAATTGATGTTCTGCTAGCTTTAGGCTAAACCTAGCAGAGCAGTATACGTAAACAGTCAAAAGAGACGAATAGATCAAAACTTGTTATGCAGAAATTTTGTGCTCCTGAAAAACCCTACCCCACAAAATTGCTCCCCTTTAAAAAAAAAACAAAATGGATGTTCTGCTAGCTTTAGGCTAAACCTAGGAGAGCAGTATACGTAAACAGTCAAAAGAGACGAATAGATCAATAGTTGCTATGCAGAAATTTTGTGCTCAATAAAGTGCTCCTGAGAAACCCTAACGCAAAAAATTGCTCCCCTTTTTTAGAAAAAAAATTGATGTTCTGCCAGTTTTAGGCTAAACCTAGCAGAGCAGTATACGTAAACAGTCAAAAGAGACGAATAGATCAAAAGTTGTTATGCAGAAATTTTGTGCTCCTGAAAAACCCTACACCGAAAAATTGCTCCACCTCTTTAAAAAAAAATTGATGTTTTGCTAGCTTTAGGCTAAACCTAGCAGAGCAGTATACGTAAACAGTCAAAAGAGACGAATGCATAAAAAGTTGTTATGCAAAAATTTTGTGCTCAATAAAGCTTTAGGCTAAATCTAGCAGAGCAGTTTACGTAAACAGTCAAAAGAGACGAATACATCAAAAGTTGTTATGCAGAAATTTTGTGCTCAATAAAGTGCTCCTGATAAACCCTACCCCAGAAAATCGCTCCACCTTTTTTTAAAAAAAAAATTGATGTTCTGCTAGCTTTAGGCTAAGTCTATCAGAGCAGTATACGTAAACAGTCAAAAAAAACGAATAGATCAATAGTTGCTATGCAGAAATTTTGTGCTCAATAAAGTGCTCCTGAGAAACCCTACCGCAAAAAATTGCTCCCCTTTTTTAGAAAAAAAATTGATGTTCTGCCAGCTTTAGGCTAAACCTAGCAGAGCAGTATACGTAAACAATCAAGCGAGACGAATAGATCAAAATTGTTATGCAGAAATTGTGTGCTCAATAAAGTGCTCCTGAAAAACCCTACCCCAAAAATTTGCTCCCCTTAAACAAAAAAAAATTGAGGTTCTGCCAGCTTAAGGCTAAACCTAGCAGAGCAGAATACGTAAACAATCAAAAGAGACGAATAGATCAATAGTTGCTATGCAGAAATTGTGTGCTCAATAAAGTGCTCCTTAAAAACCCTACCCCAAAAAATTGCTCCCCTTAAACAAAAAAAAATTGAGGTTCTGCCAGCTTTAGGCTAAACCTAGCAGAGCAGAATACGTAAACAATCAAAAGAGGCGAATAGATCAAAAGTTGTTATGCAGAAATTTTGTGCTCCTGAAAAACCCTACCCCAACAAATTGCTCCCCTTTAAAAAAAAAAAAAATTGATGTTCTGCTAGCTTTAGGCTGAACCTAGGAGAGCAGTATACGTAAACAGTCAAAAGAGACGAATAGATCAAAATTGTTATGCAGAAATTTTGTGCTCAATAAAGTGCTCCTGAAAAACCCTACCCCAAAAAATTGCTCCCCTTAAACAAAAAAAAAATTGAGGTTCTGCCAGCTTTAGGCTAAACCTAGCAGAGCAGAATACGTAAACAATCAAACGAGGCGAATAGATCAAAAGTTGTTATGCAAAAATTTTGTGCTCCTGAAAAACCCTACCCCAAAAAATTGCTCCCCTTTTTTAAAAAAAAAAATTGATGTTCTGCTAGCTTTAGGCTAAACCTAGCAGAGTAGTATACGTAAACAGTCAGAAGAGACGAGTAGATCAAAAATTGTTATGCAGAAATTGTGTGCTCAATAAAGTGCTCCTGAAAACCCCAACCGCAAAAAATTGCTCCACCTTTTTAAAAAAAAAATTGATGTTCTGCTAGCTTTAGGCTAAACCTAGCCGAGCAGTATACGTTAACAGTCAAAAGAGACGAATAGATAAAAAGTTGTTATGCAGAAATTTTGTGCTCAATAAAGCGCAGGTGAACATAGAATTAGACGTCTACGTCGACCCCATCAAGGTTCCGACTGTCACACATCCGAAAATCTTAGGGATCACGTTTGATAGCATGCTTAACTATAGTGCTCATGCAGCCGCGATTGCCACCAAAGTACAAAGCGCAACAAAATACTCAAGTCACTAGTTGGCAACACTTGGGGTAAAGATAAAGAAACGTTTTTGGCAACGCACAAGGGAATTGGCCAGCCGGTTCTGAGCTACGCGTCAAGGAAGGTGCAGGTATGTCAAAACACCGCACTCAGACCTGCCACGGGATGTCTTCTTATGTCACCTGAACATCATCTTCATAGTGAGGCGGACCTGAACATCATCTTCATGCAAGAGTCACCGCCCCAGGTGACCTAAAAAGATGGACTGAACCTAATCTTCTGACACCAATATCACTCTGGCACAACCCTGTTGAAACTGCGCGTTTCCTTGAACTTCCTGTAGAAGAGCTTGAAAGCTCAAAGTGATCGAGCCCATTAGGCAGGGCGAATCACTATTAATAACAACAACAACTGCTAACTATCTGAATGGGCGTCAAGGACGTAAAATCTAAACCCATCCCCTACGTTGTTGTTGTCTTTGTAACCGAAAAATAATCCACGAAGCTTTAGGGAAGTTTTACAAACAAACATCTGTTGTACGCTGATCCGCCACCCAGGCACTATGATGAGATCCGACAGCACATCACCCTGCCTTTTGATT
Organism: Merzomyia westermanni; assembly: GCA_949987695.1. Taxonomy (NCBI): domain Eukaryota; kingdom Metazoa; phylum Arthropoda; class Insecta; order Diptera; family Tephritidae; genus Merzomyia; species Merzomyia westermanni. Next base: position 111,238,882 of record OX465290.1, on the reverse strand, counting down.
TGTGGAGCCATAGGTGGGCTCTAGACAACATCCACACAAAGTCGGTAGGTACCTCTGTCAGGTCTCGCCCTGCGAACCCCGTTATTAACACCCAACCACGTGAAATAGCTGAACAAGAAAACGTCTGCGGGTTAGGGGTTTAGAATATGCCCGAGATAGGCACACCGGTCGTAAGAGGCGACTAATATGCACAAAGGTAATGACGTGCAACTCGCTGGTTGATCTACGGACCACGACAGTCGGGCAGTACCGCAAGGGAGTACCGAAGCGTACCGGATTCATATCCGGCCAAGGACTGTCAGTTCGACAGCACTCCCAAAAACCTTCGGGGAGTGTTTTTGTCGTTACAACAACAACAAAACGTCATCCCACGGAAGCCTCCAGTCACTCTGGCTCAACTTCGAAAAACAAGCTGTGCAAACTCATACGAGTATTCACATTTATTTTCAAGTTTTTATATATACACCTAATTCTGTTTTTACACGAATTATTTTTACACGAATTTGAAATAACACGAGTAAATACGAAAAAATATTTCTATTTTTACACGACATAATTTGAAATAACACGAATACAAAAAAAACAAAATTACTTTTTTTACATGAATTATTGGATTTAACACGTTTTTTTTCAATGAATTTTTTTCTACTTAAAATAATTCTGGTGTGTATTCTGAGTTATGTCTATGTATGCGTAATTTCTGTTTTACGGGAAATGCGGGATTCCCCGAATTATTGAAAAAGTAAAAATGTACATAATGTATTGTACACACAATTTAGTTCCTATTTGACAATTATAATTGAAAGATCGTTAGTTTTTGCTGATTTTTAACAAGTGCTAAGTAAAATAAAGTAGAAGCTCATATAATTTTGGTAGACCAATAACAGGTTAGTTTCAAATATTTAATTTTAGATATTTGCATTTTTGATTAATAAAATATATTTTGGTAGCCACACGCCATGTTACATAATTCTCCTGCATTAAAAATGACGAAAGCGATCAGCTTAGATACCAAAATCAAAATTTTAGATCAACTTGCAACGGGACAAGGCGCAACGGTTGTGGGAAAGAATTTCGGAATCCATGAAGCTACTGTAAGAACAATTAAAAAAAATGAAACTGCAATTAGAGCATCAGTATGTTCTGGAACAAAATTAAGTGCAAAGTCATCATCGTATGTAAGGGATGTTGTTAAAGAGAAAATGGAAAAAGCTTTGGTAATCTGGATAGAAGACAAATCCCAAAAGAGAATACCAGTAGACGGACTTGCTATCAAGCAGACAGCATTAAGAATCTATAAACGTATCCAGGAAATTGATCCAGATACATCATCTCAGTCAAAACAACATGCATTTTCCGCAAGTACTGGTTGGATGACTGGTTTTTTAAAAAGACACGCTCTCCACAATATAAAAATTAAGGGAGAAACTGCATCCGCTGATGAATTGGCTGCTAAAGAATTTCCCGAAAAACTAAAAAAAATTATTGAAGATGGAGAATATACTCCAGACCAAGTTTGGAATTTAGATGAAAGCGGCCTTTTTTGGAAGAGAATGCCTAGAAGAACTTATGTAGCAAAATCGCAGAAAACAGCCGGTGGTTTTAAAGTAGCAAAGGACCGTATTACGTTGTTGTTTTGTTCCAATGCTTCAGGAGAACGTATTCTTAAGCCACTCCTAGTACATCGTGCCTTAAGACCACGTTCCATGAAAAGTGTAGATTTCAATAAATTGCCTATACACTGGATGGCGAACAAAAAGGCTTGGGTAACCAGTGCAATTTTCACAGAGTGGTTTCAGAAGCACTTCATCCCAGAAGTTAGGCGCTACATGAAAGAAAAATGTCTCGAATTTAAAGTTCTTTTGATTCTAGACAATGCACCAGGCCATCCAGTTTTGGAGCACCCAAACGTACAATTTTGTTTTTTGCCGCCTAATACCACTTCCCTTATACAGCCACTAGACCAGGGGATAATTGCTACGTTTAAAACGTATTACATAAGAAGTTCATTTCATTATGTTGTAGAAAAACTTGATAATTATGAGGAATCATCAGTCATAGATGAATGGAAAAAATTTTCTATAATGGACTGCATTAATCAAGTCAAGATCGCGTTAGATTTATTAAAGCCATCAACTTTGAACTCGTGTTGGAAAAATATTTGGCCAGAATGCGTAAAATGCAAAGATCCTGTTATCGATAATAACGCTGAACTTGCTGATATAATAATGTGGCGATTATTCTCAAGCATGTACCATCCCTAACTCAATAACACTCCCACCACTAGTTAACACACAACTGAGATAACGATGGCTACGCTTATGCATGCAAGCGTGTAACTAGGAAGAGGAAGAGAGATGGCGCGAGTGTTTGCGAATACGATGCAAAGAGGAGATGCTAATAAATAAGACCGACCCTTCCAGAACACGAAAAGCGAACAACCAAGAAAGTTCTCGGTGCGTAGGCAAGCACCCTGTTGGACTATATAAGGCGGTGACCAAGCAAGGCAGGTTGATCAGTTTGTATTCAAGTATTGTACAGTGAACTACTGTGGAGTAACCAAACTCGGGAATTTGTATTGCGTTTATTACTAGTAAATAAAACTAGCTATTACTTACATTATCTGTGCGTGTGTTTATTCGACTTTATAGTGATCGAACCCAGGATTGATAATTAAGGAATCATCGAATTCGTCACAATAACAATGGCCAATGCAATCGGTGGGGATGGATTCGATGACCTATCGTTAGCAGATGTAGAAGAATTGTTGGTAGATGAAAGCTTGAGCGAAAATGAAATTATAGATCTCACCCTTGAGACTCGTTATGATAAAGAACATAGTGACAGTGACGAAAGAGATCGTCCAATTTTAAAAGCATCTCTAATTAAAGAAGGTCTTGATCTCGCTACAAAATTAGGTAGTCATTTTGAACAACATGATCATGACGAGGAACGAGCTGCCAAATTTCAACGTGAACTGAAATCATTAATGGCATCTTACAGGGAAGTTTATAATGGGTTAACGCGAAATAAAACTCAATCTAAGATAACTGATTTCGTTCAAAAATCTACTGATGTCCCAACACAGTCGGCTAGAAATGATAATGATCAACAAAATCATTCCAGTGATGGCAGTGATATTGTATCTTTCGCAAACGTTTGCGTTTATTATCAGACAGTGACAATAAATAAAATTGTTTAATGTTTAAATTTTTCTCATGGTTGTACTTTATGTTATTTAAGTTTTTTGGCAATGAATTTCTGGTATTATTTTTTTTATGAAATCTAAATTTTAATTTATTTTATTATAATTTAGTTTATTTAATAAATTAAAACGAAAATAAATTCTTAAAATAACTACAACAATATTTTTTTTATATTATTTAGTCTAATTTTAACTTATTTTTTGAGGTCTAGAACCAATCTATTATTTTTGTACTTGGCCAGTATCTTTTTTTACACGATTTTTTTTTACACGAATTTCTCGGGAACCATTCTATCGTGTAAAAACAGAATTAGGTGTATTCCTATATCTTGATTTAATTGAATATATACATACGAATTTTTCTGCCACGTCCGGTTAGAGCAAAGTTCCTGACTTATAGTAGTCCACATCTGTTTTTCGTTTTCCAATTTTGCAGGTTTTCCTACTTTTGCCGTTAATTCTGTTACTTTAGCTATTAAGAGTTTGGTTGGGGCAACTAGCCAAGTTAATTTTTTGTCTTGCTTACTACAACCAGGAAGGAAACTAATTGGATCGGAATCGATTCCGCTATCCAACACACTATCGCTTGCGACTATTGATAATCATTGCTGCCAGCAGTAACATCATCCTTAGCCGGGAGTTCACACATGCCTTTAGATACATCAATCTCCAAGTAGCCATTGGGAACTAATTCCGAGGGACTGCTAGCCTCAGTAATCTCATGAAAGGTGACTTCTTCATAAATATCGTTGCCCGCCACTTGTTGCAGAAGGCGCAGTCTATAGTTTTCATCTGTTAATTCAAACAATAGATAGTTTAAGTATTCACATATACTATGTATATGCACATCTGTATAGAAGTGTTCTTGAATATATTTAAAAATATTTGAGAATATTTAAAAATTCTTGAAAATCTCCTTGCTGGATAATTGTTACTGGACTTTTACACGAACACACCTATTATTAAATTTTTCAATTCTATTACTCGCAGAGTTTGTTAGCAAAACAATTTATCACAAAATTAGATTTTTATTTTCAGCTATCACTTTTTGTTTTGATAAGCACATAATCAGTGGTACATCCTTTGATAACTTTTCAGAAGATAATCAGCGAATTGTCGCTAATCAGACATTAAGAGAATGGCTTTGGGCCAACCTCTGATAAAGTTAAGCGGTTAATCAGACCTTGAGTAGACGGTTCTAAGTTAGCATCTCATACCGGTATAAAGTTGAGCTTTCAGTCACTTTTTGTTTGACCGTCTTAGCTTTTGACCAAAAATTTTATTTTGAGACAACTTTTTACAGATTGTCCTATAGTGCTACGCTTAAAACGTGAAGGAAAGAATATCAAAACGCACTGAGAACTGAATCCAGACTGCCAAGCAACGCATTTTGTCATCTAGCCTGTAAGATTTGTTCTATCTGCAGATTAAATATACATAAACACAAAAATAAAAATTTAAAGCCCGCCCATATAAAGCAACTTTAAAATTTAATGCTTCCAAAAATTAAAAAAATCGATGAACTGTTTCGAAAGTCGTTAATGTCCCACATTTTGCAAAGACCATTAACTTGGTTCTCTTCCATCACGGGAGAGTTGCGATTTATACAATAGTAGCAGCCCATGTGCGACGTTGTGCGCAAGTTCAGTTTTTAAATTTGTTAAAAGATGCTTTACTATTAAATACATACATACATAATGTTTTGAAATAAGCAGAACATATTGGTTTCGATATCGATTTAAATGTGAGCATTGATTTTTTTTTATTTACATTAGAGAGTAACAAAACACAAAATTTCAAAGTACTTCGGAACATACTACATTTTTAGTTTTACTATCTGAAGACAGCAGAATAGCTTGGTTCTGAGTGTTCCCAGTTCTGGATATTGCAACATACAATTACATTACAAATGTGTGAAGCACTCTGCCCGTAAGTCAATACCAACATAGTTTAAAGTTTGTCTTTGCAATTCGTTTATTGTCACTGCGAAGGAAACTTTCACTGGAAATTGCAAGCGTTTATATTGGCAAGGCATATCGGTCGGAATTATAGGTATGCGAGGTATGAACGATGTACCCGTAAGGATTGTTACCTCTAGGATATTGTTATGCATTCGTTTTATTTGTAATCTCGTCCCGTTGCATAACGTGGTGGGTGGCTTGAGGTTGCGCAGTAAAATAACTGGAATGTTACTTTTTAACTTTAATTTATGAGGGGGTAAGCCAGAGGGATTAAGAGAATTTAAAAACTCAGTAGGGTAGTACCCGGCGTCTTCTCTATTAAGGACAGAGTCAGTTGATAGATACTCTCTAGCTTCGCTGGGAATTCTATCTAAAATGATGTTGTTAATTTCATCTACCGTTTTATTTCTTGGTGACACGATAGCCCTCTCGCATAACCAGGTATATGGCTTACTACAAAGATGTTCAATATTCGGGTAAATTTGCAATATTAATTCGTCCACGTTATGCACCACATTACCAAGCCTTGAATCAACTATAAAGTAACCATTCTCATTGGAAATTTTACCATCTCCAATGTCGAGTAAATCCTGAGGTACTGACATTTCCGTTCAGATGTGCTCTCATGTTTGTTCGCAGACACAATTTCTCTACGTGATTCTATAGTATAGATGCCTTGAAGCATGATTTGACAATATCAGCTCGAATTCCCTTCCCCACTACAGGCAAAGTCTGACGAAAATCTCCTGCAAAAAGGATAGTTATTCCACCAGAGGGTTTGTCGTTGGATCTAATGTCTTTTAATGTGCGATCTACTGCCTCAATATCCGCCCGATGGGCCATTGTAGACTCATCCCACACTATCAGTACAGCTTCTTGTAAAATTTTAGCCAGTGACCCGTTCTTATGAATTGAGCAAATCTTTTCTTCTTGGACGGACACGTTTAAGGGCAACTTGAAAGTGGAATGGTCTGTTCGACCAGAGGATAACAGAGTCGCTGCGATTCCAGATGACGCTACTGCCAGTGCCACGTTTCCTTTAGATCTGGCATAAGCCAGAAGAAGATTAAGTAAAAAGGTTTTTGCACAACCACCAGGAGCATCTAGGAAAAATGCTTGACCAGCTTTGTTATCAATGCTGCTGACAATTTTGCCATATGTTAGTTGCTGATCCGAAACCATTTTTGGTACATTAGTTGCAAGGTAGTCATTTAAAATGTTTACGTCACATGGACGCCTCAATGTGGTCTCAAAGGGCATTCAGTTCGTTGAATATTCCGATTTGGAGAAGGTAGCCAAAAACTCGATAACTCTTTTTCGCATAGTCCTATTACTTTGTCTTCGATGTCAATTAAACCTTAAAAAAAATAAAATTACTTACTTAAACATAATAAAATTATCGTTAATTTTTATCAAACCTTGGTTTAGCATATCTTCAGAAACTAGTAGATAGGGATCGTTACGTCTTCTGCGCTCATTGAAAAGAAAGTCTTCACAGAAGTCATTCTTGATTATGTTCCATAGAAATTCAGCGTTTGAAGGCTGACAAAAAATTATTATAATGCAGAATAACTCTCTCAGCATTGACAGTGAATGTAAAAGGGATGCCTCATCTAATGCATTTTTCCAATGATCGTCATTTTGCAAAAGTTGTAGCTCTCGGCAAGCGGCTTGAAAAGTTTTCAAAACTATACCATTAACAGTCCTCAATCTTTCGAAAGAAGTGGGGCCCCGAATATTGTGTAGCAATAAACGTAAGTAAAAGCATTCAGTTTGATTGGGGTGGACATTATAAACTCTACCAAGTGCCGAATCCTTTTTGATATCGGGGTTACCTCCAACAGCAACACCGCGCTTCCTTCTGGAAAACTTATAATTGCTCCACGTATAATAAGACGGCACTTCGTGATAAAGAAGCGTTTTTGCAAATGAATCGGTGGAGCATAATTCAAAAAACGCGATTAATGTAGTTTTACGGGGATTCTCAAGAACTTGGTCTACATTGTCTTCTGAAAAGTAAACTCGTTGTCCGTTCTCTAAATGCACTGCTAGGTGTACAACAGTTGGAAATCGCTCATGAATTTTAAATTCAAAAAAACGCCAAAAGGACTCCGAAGTGCTAATATAACGGCCGTTGAGATATTTTTGAATTTCATCAGAATTGTTTTGGAAGGAAAATGTAGCCTGATCTGTGCCCTTGTTGACATATTTGCATATGTATTTGATATATTTAACAGAATGACAGTACTCAACATTTATATGAGCTGAAAAGCACCGCAGGAGAATATGGCAATAAGGCACTACCCACCTACTATCTATTCTGGTTATAGCGCCACGCACATCAAGGTCGGCAGTGTTACCTCCGTTTTCAGGAGACCGTCTACGGTATGTCGGGTAGCCATCTTCGCCGGACTGCGTCTCTGCACAATAACTGCGAGGAAACCTTTTCAGACATTTGCCCTCTGCCATGCAAGGTGCGAGTATGTTATGCTGCCCACATGGCCCATGAATCATATTTTTGCAAATGATTTCATACAGAAGTGGATCATCGCTTGGGTTCGGGAATTTAGCACAAATTATGCTATCTATTTCATGTGGTTGTATTTGTGTCTGCAGCCAGAGCAGTATATGACAATGCGGCAATCCACGTTTTCGCCATTCTACAGAGAGCATGTGATACCTAACACCTCCAAATATGCATTTTTTGGTTAAAAGAAACATAAGATTTTCAAATGGAAAACTCTAGCTACAACATCATGTCGATTGTGTGATTTTTGGCCATTAAAAAGCTCCTGTGCTATTTCTGGCCATTCAGGATTACACGTGAAAGTTATAAATAAGTCAGGTCGGCCATAATGAAGTACATATGTCATCTCGTCTTGTGTTTTTTCCTGCATGTACCGTGCGGATCCCGTAAATGATGAAGGAAGTATGTGTTTTTGCCCAATATTAGAAACATTTATATTAGAATCTTCATTTATAGCATCGCGCAAGTGTATATACTCTTCAGCTCGTAGTTTTTGCTGATTTCTGCGTATATAATTCAATCTTTCAGAAATCATTTTTGCCATCATGTCCACTGAGTATTGATTTAATAAGTTTTTAAAATAATGAAGATGATTTATACAGTTATCTCTGACCATAAACCGGTAATCATAGAACTGGCATGCAAGAGATATACTTGGTTCCCTTACAATGTGGCATATTTAAACAGTATCCGTCTTCTCATCTTAAAAACATGATCGGATACTGCAATGGATCATATGCTCGATGCAGCTCTGAGACTCGTTGCTACGCTACATTTGAATGTGGGTTAATTTAAGAGTTAAACAGAACAGCAAAAAACTGCACATCCACGCACTTGAAAAGCACCATATTTCTATCACAGGTTGATATCTCGAAAAAGGTGATCTAAAAACCACACTCTGATTAAAAGTTTTATCAAACAGTTTCGCATACAAACATCTTCAAGGTCTACCTACACATGGTCCATATTTTGGTGAATATCTCGAAAACGGGGTATCAGATGGGACTAATAATTACACCATGTTAAAGCACTCGTCAACACCTTTCCTTTGACACCCATATTGTAGGAAACCCGTCTAGGGCCACACCTGGTCCATATTTTGGGCAATACTTCGAAACCGGGGTCTCATATGGGACTATTAACTACACATACAGCACTCGCCAACACCTATCATTTGATACCCATATTGTATGAACACGTTATAAGGTTACCCTGGTCCACATTTTGCGGGATATCTCCATAACCTTCCCGGATTCTAATATTTTTTGTGGCCTATAACCATGTCGGGCTCCAGCAAAAACTACGCGCGAAATTTCATTTAATTCGGTCCAGCCGTTTTTGAGCTTTGCGGTCCAGAAGAAAACGGCTTTCAAAATATACGAGGTGTGTTCAAAAAGTATCGCGAATTTTGTGTTTTTTCAAAAATTATTTATTTATTCATGAATATCTATTTTGTCCCCTTCAAAGTAATCCCCATGAGATATTATACACTTGTGCCAACGGTTTTTCCAATCTTCGAAGCACTTCAAAAAATCATTTTTTTGTATCTTGTTCAGCTCCTCCTTCGATGCCGTCTTTATCTCGTCAAGAGAAGCGTAACGTCTACCTTTCATGGGCCTCTTCCGTTTAGGGAACAAGAAAAAGTCACAGGGGGCCAGATCTGGGGAATACGTTGGCTGCGGCATCATTAGTGTGTTGTTTTTGGCCAAAAAGTCGCGCACAAGCAACGATGCGTGAGCAGGGGCGTTATCGTGGTGCAAAAGCCAATTTTTGTTCTTCCACAAATCCGGGCGTTTCTGGCGGATTGCGTCACGCAAATTGCGCATAACTTGCAGGTAATATTCCTTATTGACCGTTCTTCCCTGTGGCAAGAACTCATGATGCACCACGCCCCTGCAATCGAAGAAAACTGTCAGCAAAACTTTCACATTCGACCGAACTTGGCGCGCTTTTTTCGGTCTTGGTTCGTGCGGCAGCTTTCATTGAGATGATCCACGTCATAACCATAAACCCACGATTCGTCACCAGTTATGACCCTCTGGAGCAAATTTGGGTCGTCGCGGACAGAGTTTAACATCTCATTAGCAATGTTCATGCGATGCTGTTTTTGGTCACAATTGAGCAATTTTGGTACGAATTTCGCGGCGACCCGTCTCATGTCCAAATCATTGATAAAAATCGAATGGCACGAGCCAATCGATATGTTAAGGTCCTCAGCAACTTCTCTAACGGTGATTCGACGATTGGCCAATACCATTTTCTCCACTTCATTAATTTTTTCGTCTGTTGTTGAAGTGCTCGGGCGTCCGGCACGCTCTTCGTCGTTCACATCTTCTCGGCCTTCTGAGAACATTTTGTACCACCGATAAACGTTGCTTCGGTCCAAGGTAGCTTCTCCGTATGCCACAGTCAACATTCGGAATGCATCCGCGCACTTAATTTCGTTTTTCACACAAAATTTGATAAGGGTTCTTTGATCCATTTTTTTGAATAGGTAAAAATCGAAGACGATCCAAAACACGTGCAAACAAAGCAGCTGTCAACAATTACCTGAACATTCAAAATGGCCGAGCTTGTCGGCATAAGTGAGAGACATGAGTACCAACGTAACCGGCGAAAATTCAAAATTCGCGATACTTTTTGAACACACCTCGTATATTAGTATAGATGATTTAAATTGTAAGTAGTAAGTTAGGGTAATGTGATATAGGCATACCTTTTTCCTCTGCTACTCAACATTTTAAGTACACAGTTAGAAAATCATAAACTTCGATAGATTCCAGTACTGTGAAGCACATTCCAAGACGAGATCGATTTATCTTAAGTATTCCGGAAGATATTTATTCAAACTCATAAAAAGTCAAAATAGCCGTTTTGTCAAAATAGGGCGATAATGTGATATACTATACCACATATTAGGCTCTCCTATGAAAGATGTGTAAACCGCATGAAATAATCCAGCCACATTGTAGACATAGTAATTTGCATTCATTCATGTATGTGATAAGCTGATTCGGAGCCAGGAAAAGCATGTTCCATCAAGAAGGTTTGAAGGATTTCCTTTTTCTGCTGATCTTATGCACCCAATTTGCTTTTCTGTTGCAGCTAACATTTTCGAATGCTCACTTGGCGTGATAGACAATCCTGTGTCATCAGCGTTCCAACTCCTTGTTAGAGGAAGTTTATAGTTTTCATACTCCTGTTCCACATTGAACTACTTTCACCATATCACATTACCCAAACTAGAGCTTTTAAGGAACGAACAATTTTTTCACAAAAATTTATTTAAAAATATTGAGTAATCACCTCAAATATTAGTGCCTATATTTACCAAAAACGAAAATAAAATATAAGAAAATGAAAATCTAAGAACATTTCGGAATTATCCTTGTTTAAAGAGCGCTCGAAATTATTAACGACCGCACGATGGAAAATGTTTTTTCACACTGATAGCAACCTAGTTGACCAATGCCAGCCGTTGCTTTGCAGTAGCGGTTTTTGGCCATTACCATTGTAGTAGAGAAGATATTCTTTCTCAGAAATGAATAATTTTGTAAATACGCAGGTATATCACTTTACCAACCCATATCACAATACCCTAATTTACTCTATGATTTATACAATGATGATTTATGAGTCTGTATATAGTACACTTTTTTTGACTATACTTTCTTTTCAATAAAGTATCATATAAGTCTAACTAATCTTTGATTTTTAGGCTCAACTGCGGTACTGCGCCGAAATTTTCAAGTTGGGAGAAAAAGAAATATATCTTCATAGCTTGGGAAGCTCAATTAATAGGAGTTTGAATTTGGCATTGTATTTGATAAAAAACTTGGATCTCAATTTATCGTATTCTATTCATACATCGACTATACAGGTGATTGGTAAGTGAAAATGAAGTTCATTTATACATATAAATTATATTTTAGATTTTCAGATGAATCACACCCTTTACACGATCACGGAGATATCATGTTAAAAAAACGGAGCAACTCTGCGGTTCATATTAAGCTGGCAAAACATATAAACTAAAAAAATTTGTTTTACTCCAATATGTTCAAGTTGTCGGAGCTTGTTCGCTGGCTGGGCCTTACCGAATTCGAGATATTAATAACTCTCTGTGGAATGCTTACGTTTACAATAGTACTTGCATTCCAAATATCTGGTACTTACACGACATCCAACATAGATTGGTTTACAACGTTTAGCCCCTTGTATTGTATTGACATTTTTAATGCATATTTCTGCGTGATTGTAGGCATTCGAATGTATCTGGACTCAGATAATAAGCGTAAAGCTCTTCATCGAGTTATGTGGAGCTCATATTTTTTGGTATTAATTGCTATATTCAAATATTTGCTATGTTTAAAGTTATCTGGTCAAACAGGACTTGAATATAGTGAAGTTTTTTCGCCACTTTTTGTATTACTGCAGTTGGTCGCAATAAGAGCCTGTCAAATACCGAACGCATAAGAAATAATCGAAGATTTTAAAGCGTTTGATATCTTTCTCTACTAAAAGAAGTTGGACCAGGTTTTATTTTCCATTTAACAAAAGAACAAAAACAACTGCACATTTGACAGCTTGTGAATTTTCTCTATGAGAACAATAATCTCACTCCTTCAATACTTTCTTCAATTCATACACAGCCCTGTATTAAATTTTTTACCAATAAATGTAAACATTAATATTCGCCACACATCAAATATTATGTATGATGGAAAAAATTATGATTCAATACAATCTATTTTTCTACGAGCTAAAATATTTCGTTTCGTTACAGCGTTGTTGCTAGTCAAGTGTTATATCGTATCGTAATTATGAGTTCAGTTCGCCAAACATTACAGTACATATTTACAGTGGGAAAGGGATATAAAATCTCAGTGGCGCCGAAAAAAAATTACGAAGTTGATATTATTATATATTTTAATAAGTATTATTATATATTTTATAATTTAATTAATTTCGGCTAAGTAAAGCAATTTACATGAATTTTTAGGATAGTGGCAATATAGAAGTATTGCATATATGCAGTCAAAGCACCGCCAACCTACATCTGGACGAATATCAGCAAGGGTTCCGTAAAATGCACAGCACTACGATTGTGTGGTAATGGAAAAAGGGTCTTGTTGTTGTTGTAGCGATAGTTTTCCTGCGTTCGCGTTCCTCTTCGGCAACAGGTGGAGCTTGTGCCTGAATAACGGCGTTCACTGGACGAGAGCTGACAAAGGAGTTTACCGCCTCTGTGTGGATGAGTTTGAGGGCCTGTCGATGTACCTTTGGATGAAACGGCGAAAAATGTGGTGCCGGATCTAATCGTAGTGCTTACGTAGTCGGAACCTTGATGGGGTCGACGTAGACGTCTAATTCAATGTTCACCTGCGCTGCCCACGTCGTAAATGAGGTGGCCGAGGTCTTGGTCGGTGACAATGATTTCGTTCAGCGAAAAAACCGGACAAGGATGGGAGGTAATAGTTCATTCTTGAGCACAGCTCATCTACTTAGGGGTGTTGTAACTTGGTTTTATTGAAGTAAAATAGATATATAGAAGAGGAAAGGAAGAGTTACATGCATTGCATATAACATAAATACAAAGGGTAAACCATAAGGTATGAATAGCATGAGAAACACTGGGTTAAACAAGTAATTAATGTTTTCAACACTTTCCCTGAATTATTTAATTCAAAACTTTAAGTTTCTCATGCCTTTCATTCACATGAATAATATATAATACAGTATATCCGATTAAAAAACGATATTAATTAATTTTTAAGTACTATTTCAGGCCGAGCTTATCTGTCAAATATTTAAATTTTTGCGCAGTGATTTCTTTAGTAAATATGTCTGCTAACATTTCGTTAGTGGGTAGATATTTTAGTTCTACAGATTTATTTTCTATATTTTGACGGTAAACTTTTGCCTTGATGTCAATGTGTTTGGTGCGAAACGATTAGGAGTTAGTTTGAGCCACCAAGATGGCACTCTTATTGTCACAATGCAAAGTCAAGCAGTACAAGCTCGCTTTCTAATCGTCTCAACCAGATCGATTCTTGGATGGCTGCAACTACAGACATAAATTCTGCCTCTGTTGATGTAGAATATTGCACATTATAATATGTCACAAACCTTTGTTGTACAATAATATGTATCCATGTAAACCACCTTAATAATCTATTATCATCTTCTATTACCATCTTTACTTTATACATATAAACATTCATGTCATCATATACATACTAAATAAAGATGATTCATTCTTTTCTCTACCTTTGTGTCATAAGCATCGTCTTTAATTTTTGCTGCAAAGACATTACAGTTGATGAAAGCGCTATAGTCTTTTGTCTTTTCGTAGCCCAAGCGATATCCCCATATTGAAATGAAAAGATGTGCCCAGTAGTTGAACGTCTGCCATCTATATCTCCAGCACAATCAGTATCGCAGTAACCAATAACGTGACCTTGAGGTGGTTTTGTGTACTCTATGTCTCTGTCAATGGTGCCCTGTAGGTACTTCATTACTCGTGTGACAGCCTAACCAATGTGGCTTGCCCGGATTTGTACCGTACCTGCTTAACTTAGCTTAGCACCATAACATAACGGGCCTGGTTACTTGTGCAGCAAACAAAATGCATCCATTTGCCTGCATGTATGGTGTTTTAGTCATTTCATGTTTTTCGCTCACTTCTTTCGGACACGTTTTAATGGAAAGCTTTTGGTTGTAGTCAAATGGTGTTGTTACCGGATTGCAGCCAGTCATACCGTAACGAGCCAATACGTCGCTTATATACTGCGACTGGTCGATCTAAATGGAGTTTGATGAACGCGTTATTCGAATTCCCAAAACCGAAGAAGCTTCTCCCATGTCCTTCATTGCGAGCTTCGTCAAAACGTCATCGATCTATTTTGAGTAGCTCATGATTAAGAGTTTCATTTCAGACACGGCCAGACTGCTTTAATCCATAGATAGCTTTAAGCAATTTGCACACCTTGCCTGACCCATCTTCAAAACCATGTGGGTGGAACATATACACCTCTGCTTTCAGAGTGCCATTGAGGTACGCCGACACAGCATCCATTTGATGGATTAGCATATTGTATTTGACAGCTAGTGCTTTGAGAAATCTCAAAGATTCGTACCGTACTACTGGAGCAAATGTTTCAGCGTAATCTACGCCCTCACGTTGGTTATACCCTTTGGCTACAAGCCTGGCTTCTCTACGAATTGGTGCACCGATTTCATTCCGCTTGGTCTTGAAGACCCACTTTGAATCAATTGCCTTTCTTCCAGGAGGCAAGTCAACCATCACCTAAGTCTTGTTCACCATTAGTGACTCAATTTCACTTTTAATGTATTTCTTACACTCCTCTGAATCAGCTACGGCTTCTGAAAGTGTTTCAGGGTCATTGTAGACTAACTGCATAGCGCGAAGGTTATATGACTGAGGAGTTTTACCCAAGAGCATTTCAGATCTGCGGGCTTCAGCCCTTTCGGCAAAGTTTTCGCCTGACTTTGCATCTTCGTCACCTACAGGTGTGTCAACCGCAAAACCAACATCTTCAGATTTATCATTGGAGTGTGCTTTTTTGTTTGTACAAAACTTGTCATCGTCGTTTTCAAATTTATTAATGCACTCGCCAGCGCAATCTGTTTTGTTACCTTCAACCACAGGTGCAAGTTCGTTGCCATTATCATCACCCCCAGAATTTGCACTCTCTGGTTCTATTAACATAGGATAATAGTGATCTACCACGAGTTCATTGCATACTGTGTGTTCGTTTTCTAGAAAAACTACGTCTCTGCTTATAACGACTTCCCTTTTCATGGGATTAAATAAACAGTATGCTTTGCTTTCAGACATGTAGCCCACCATAATTCGAGGGATTTTGGGGCCAACTTATGTCGTTTTTCTTTACTTATATGTACCATTGCTGTACAACCGAATTAGCGCAAAGGTTTCAAATTAGGTTTTCTACCTGAGCACATTTCCTCGGGACTACGACTGCTATCTCTACACGGTACTCGATTTACAATGTAGGCAGCTGTTACTGCAGCTTCTGCCCAGAAGCTTTCGTTGAGATTGCTATCAATCAGCATACAACGAATACGCTCTACAATCGTGCGGTTCATGCGCTCCGCAGCACTGTTCTGCTCTGGCGCGTAAGGAAATGTCTTTTGGTGTAAAATACCGTGTCTCACCAAGAAATCATTAAAAGATTTGTTGACGTACTCACTGCCGTTATCTGTGCGTAATACTTTTATTTTTTTTAACACTGATTCTCTACGGCTTTTAGAACAATTTGAACTTTTTCTTAAGAACGTAGATAAGTATCATCTTCTATTACCATCTTTACTTTATACATATAAACATTCATGTCATCATATACATACTAAATAAAGATGATTCATTCTTTTCTCTACCTTTGTGTCATAAGCATCGTCTTTAATTTTTGCTGCAAAGACATTACAGTTGATGAAAGCGCTATAGTCTTTTGTCTTTTCGTAGCCCAAGCGATATCCCCATATTGAAATGAAAAGATGTGCCCAGTAGTTGAACGTCTGCCATCTATATCTCCAGCACAATCAGTATCGCAGTAACCAATAACGTGACCTTGAGGTGGTTTTGTGTACTCTATGTCTCTGTCAATGGTGCCCTGTAGGTACTTCATTACTCGTGTGACAGCCTAACCAATGTGGCTTGCCCGGATTTGTACCGTACCTGCTTAACTTAGCTTAGCACCATAACATAACGGGCCTGGTTACTTGTGCAGCAAACAAAATGCATCCATTTGCCTGCATGTATGGTGTTTTAGTCATTTCATGTTTTTCGCTCACTTCTTTCGCACACGTTTTAATGGAAAGCTTTTGGTTGTAGTCAAATGGTGTTGTTACCGGATTGCAGCCAGTCATACCGTAACGAGCCAATACGTCGCTTATATACTGCGACTGGTCGATCTAAATGGAGTTTGATGAACGCGTTATTCGAATTCCCAAAACCGAAGAAGCTTCTCCCATGTCCTTCATTGCGAGCTTCGTCAAAACGTCATCGATCTATTTTGAGTAGCTCATGATTAAGAGTTTCATTTCAGACACGGCCAGACTGCTTTAATCCATAGATAGCTTTAAGCAATTTGCACACCTTGCCTGACCCATCTTCAAAACCATGTGGGTGGAACATATACACCTCTGCTTTCAGAGTGCCATTGAGGTACGCCGACACAGCATCCATTTGATGGATTAGCATATTGTATTTGACAGCTAGTGCTTTGAGAAATCTCAAAGATTCGTACCGTACTACTGGAGCAAATGTTTCAGCGTAATCTACGCCCTCACGTTGGTTATACCCTTTGGCTACAAGCCTGGCTTCTCTACGAATTGGTGCACCGATTTCATTCCGCTTGGTCTTGAAGACCCACTTTGAATCAATTGCCTTTCTTCCAGGAGGCAAGTCAACCATCACCTAAGTCTTGTTCACCATTAGTGACTCAATTTCACTTTTAATGTATTTCTTACACTCCTCTGAATCAGCTACGGCTTCTGAAAGTGTTTCAGGGTCATTGTAGACTAACTGCATAGCGCAAAGGTTATATGACTGAGGAGTTTTACCCAAGAGCATTTCAGATATGCGGGCTTCAGCACTTTCGGCAAAGTTTTCGCCTGACTTTGCATCTTCGTCACCTACAGGTGTGTCAACCGCAAAACCAACATCTTCAGATTTATCATTGGAGTGTGCTTTTTTGTTTGTACAAAACTTGTCATCGTCGTTTTCAAATTTATTAATGCACTCGCCAGCGCAATCTGTTTTGTTACCTTCAACCACAGGTGCAAGTTCGTTGCCATTATCATCACCCCCAGAATTTGCACTCTCTGGTTCTATTAACATAGGATAATAGTGATCTACCACGAGTTCATTGCATACTGTGTGTTCGTTTTCTAGAAAAACTACGTCTCTGCTTATAACGACTTCCCTTTTCATGGGATTAAATAAACAGTATGCTTTGCTTTCAGACATGTAGCCCACCATAATTCGAGGGATTTTGGGGCCAACTTATGTCGTTTTTCTTTACTTATATGTACCATTGCTGTACAACCGAATTAGCGCAAAGGTTTCAAATTAGGTTTTCTACCTGAGCACATTTCCTCGGGACTACGACTGCTATCTCTACACGGTACTCGATTTACAATGTAGGCAGCTGTTACTGCAGCTTCTGCCCAGAAGCTTTCGTTGAGATTGCTATCAATCAGCATACAACGAATACGCTCTACAATCGTGCGGTTCATGCGCTCCGCAGCACTGTTCTGCTCTGGCGCGTAAGGAAATGTCTTTTGGTGTAAAATACCGTGTCTCACCAAGAAATCATTAAAAGATTTGTTGACGTACTCACTGCCGTTATCTGTGCGTAATACTTTTATTTTTTTTAACACTGATTCTCTACGGCTTTTAGAACAATTTGAACTTTTTCTTAAGAACGTAGATAAGTACTGTTACAGATTTCAAGGATCGTTCTCTAAATCGCCAATCGAATAAAAGTTATTACAATTTTGTACAGGAAAAATTACGTCTTTATTCAATGAATAATTTTCAAAAACCCCAAAAATTTTATGAAAAACAATGACAGTTTATACAATGCTAAGTTTCTTATATTTTTTCCGTCACATTACTCTCCGCCTAAGTCTGATCGCCTCGATCAGACACATTAGCTACTCCAAATGCCGCCAACCTTTCTAAATGAACCACTTTCATCTTGTTCCGGGTTCCACCAATTTTTTAATTCTGTATACAACGTCATTTAGCTGTTTAACAACCTCATACGGGCCTTCCCAATTAGACTGTAGCTTCGGTGACAAACCCTTCTTTCGCTGTGGATTATACAAGGTGGCGCAAAATTAATCCTCTTATCAGAAAATGCTATAAATTTTGCGATTGGCCCCTAAAGTCAGTTCTGTTTTGACATTTGTGTAGTAAACACATGCAAAATACACGTTAATAAACAATGTTACGCTACACTGCTCCAGAACGCGGAATATTGCTGACTATTTATTTGACCAATAATCGGTCGGGGCCAAACGGTTACTGTGAATGGTGAGCGCTACAGAGCAATGATCAACGAGTTCTTTTTGCCGCAACTTGATGAATTGGGATTGGAAAACATGTGGTTCCAACAAGACGGTGCAACAGCACACACTGCACGTGCCACAGCACACACTGCACGTGCCACAACCGATATGCTGAACATCGGAAGCTTACTTTTGCGCCACCTTGTATAACAGCACCTGATCACCTTGTACAAATCCTTTACAATTAATTGCTTGATCATACCTCGCCTTCATTTTGTCGCTCATAATCTTTGTTCGTTTTCTCACTTGGTCGTGGATTTCGTTCATAACCTCTCTCAGCTTTTTAACATAATCGTTGCTTTCTTTGCTCATAACCTCACCTGAGCCAAATTTTAAATCGGAAGGTAAACGAAGATCACTGCCGAAAATCACCATGGCGGGAGTCTGACCCGTGGTCTCATGTACCGCAGAACGATATGCCATGAGGAACAAAGGAATGTGAGCATTCCAATCCCTCTGTTCTTTCCCTACCACTTTCCTCAAATGCTCTTCCAATGTGCGGTTAAACCTTTCCACCATGCCGTCGGATTGAGAATGGAGGGCAGTAGTCCGAGTTTTCCGAACACCAAGCGTATCACACTCTTCCTTAAATAAAGCCGACTCAAAATTTCTGCCTTGATCAGAATGCACCTGTAAAGGCACCCCAAACCTCGACACCCAACTTTTTATAAAGACTTCCGCTACTGTCGTGGCTTCCTGATTTGGAATGGGGTAAACCTCCGGCCATTTGCTAAAATAGTCCATAACGACAAGCACATACTTATTACCTGAGCTGCTAGTTGGAAAGGGTCCTGCTACATCCATTGCGATTCGCTCAAAAGGAGCTCCTGAATTAAATTGTTTCATCTGCCCACGACTTCTATACTTTGGCCCCTTAGCTGCCATACACTCACTGCAATTACCGATCCATTCAGCGACGGATTGACGACAACCAACCCAGTAAAATCTCTGCTTTATTTTCTCTAATGTTTTGGCTATGCCCATGTGCCCTACACTTGGCCCATTGTGCAATTCCTGCAGAAATTCTGGTATCCGCACTTTTGGTACAATAATTAAAGATCTAGTGCTTTGACCATCCTCGCCTTCCCATATCCGATAGAGGCACACAGATACCATCCTCAGACTCTTCCACTGAGCCCAATATGATTTGGCAATGGAACTTTCAGATAACATCTGTTCTTTGGTCGGTCGCTGGTTTATGTCCATAGCTTTCATTAACAAGGACAAATCAGCGTCTTCTTGTTGAGATCTACGTAAATTTATATCACTCCATTCTTCAGTTGGCTGAATAGTCATTAACCGGACATCAATAACGTCTTCTTTGATTTCGGCTTTCGAACAATGTTTACATTCTAGATTGCAGGGTCGACGGGATATTGCATCTGCATTACCATGCGAGCTTCCCGAACAATGTTCTATGGAAAAATTATAATTTTGTAATCTCTCAAGCCATCTCGCCAACTGTCCTTCAGGATTTTTAAACTGAAGTAACCATTTCAATGCCGCATGATCGGTCCGTACATGAAAACGTTGCCCATAAAGATACTTGTGAAAATGTTTAATGCATTCCACTAAGGCCAGTAATTCTCTGCGCGTAACACAATAATTTCTCTCGGGTTTCCCTATAGTTCTGCTATAGTATGCAACCACTCTTTCTTTTCCATCTTTCACTTGCGATAGGACTCCTCCAATGCCGTATCCACTTGCATCAGTGTCTAGTACGCACTTTTCTCCTGGAATGGGGTATGCCAACATTGGTGCACTACATAATCGTTCCTTCAAAGTCTGAAAAGCTATCTTCTGCTCCTCCTCCCACTTAAAACGTCGATTTCTCTTAGTAAGATCATGGAGGCTACTAGCTACATTGGCAAAATCTTGGACAAATCGACGATAATACGTGCACAATCCCAGGAAGCTACGCAGCTCATGCAGATTGGTCGGTCTTGGCCACTCTCTTACCACTTTGATTTTGTCGTCATCCGTAGAAACCCCTTTTTCCGTTACCTTATGCCCCAAATATTTTACTTCTTTCTTGAATAACGAACATTTCTCTGGATTCAGCTTTAATCCCGCACAAGATATTCTTTGCAAGACTTCATCCAAATTCTTTAGATGTTCATGAAAGCTTTTCCCAAGCACGATGATATCGTCAAGATAAATCAAACAAGTTCTCCAATGAAGCCCTTTAAGCACATGCTCCGTGAGTCTTTCAAAAGTGCAGGGGCATTACATAACCCAAAAGGCATTACTGCGAATTGCCACAAACCTGCACCTACGCTAAACGCTGTCTTTCCCCTATCTGCTTCGTCAACCTCCACTTGCCAATAGCCACTCTTTAAATCAAGAGTTGAAAACCATTTTGTCCCGGTTAGTGAATCCAGTGTATCATCAGTTCTCGGCAAGGGATAACTATCTTTCTTGGGTACGTCATTGAGTTTACGATAGTCTACGCAGAACCTCATCTTCCCGTCCTTTTTTTTAACGAGTACTACTGGTGAACACCAGGGACTAGCTGATGGTTCAATAACACCACTCTCACTCATATCATTAATTATTTGGCTAACAACCTCACGTTTGGCTAATGGTATACTTCGTGGTCGCTGTCTAATGGGCCTTGCATAACCGGTGTCAATCCGGTGCTTTACGACGTTTGTTCTGCCTGGTTTTGCTCCCTCCTTATCAAATATACCACAATATTTGCACATCAGTTTTTCGGCTTTAATAACTTCCTGCAACTCTAGCCCTTTTGTCCCATCCTTCATCTCTTTACACAACCCTATTGTGAGTGGTGAACATTTTCGGAAACCCCATCACAACTAACTACAGCCTCAACCTCGTGGCATTCTGCCAACAAATCGCCTTTCAAAAGTTTTATTGGTGATTTAAATTGATTAAGAACTCTTACCGGAATACGCCCATCGCGGCTTGAATTCGTTAAAGTTTTCGCAACTAACACGTTCGGTTTAGAATCTTGTGTAGCTTCGATCATCCACAAATTGTTTTCTCCGCAATCGTCGTTAACTTTTGGCCAAACAACTGCTTCAGATATAGGTGGAATTTTCTGACCATCCACCAAAAGTACCTTTCAAACTCTGTGTGACCTATCGTATCCGGAACCAAGAGTCACTTCCATGTTGTTATACTTCATCGTCATGTTCTTCAAATCAATATGGATGCCATGGCCCATTAAGAAATCGACTCCAATTATAACTTCGTCAGCAATATCCGCCACAATGAAATCATGTGATACTTGCATATTCCCAATCGTCACATCGCAACTAAGTTGGCCTTTTAACAATGCTTCATCACCAGTTGCCGTGCGCAGCTTTGCGCCAATAAGTGGCTTAACTTCCTTTATAGCTACCGCGGTCTTAATTATGGAATGCGACGCCCCAGTGTCTAATGTCAGCATACGTTCTACTCCGTCTATACATCCTTTCACAGTTATGTTACTCGGTTCTCTACCGATTTGCGAAATTGTGATAGTGGGGTATCCAGGTACGGGAACCAGCTTGCACCCCCTCCAGCTGGTTCTATTTAGTTTAACGAGATTTGTTCAGCGCTGTCTTTGTTTTGCTGAGGATTCGTTGACTGTTTTCCTCCAACAAAGCAGTTCCGTGCCATGTGTCCCTTTTTTCCGCACTTAAAACAATTACCTTCAAACTTCTTTTGATTCCCCGCCATTGGTGGCATTGATTTAAGTGTGTTACACACTGTTTGCAAATCGCTTTCCTCAACATCTACACGATGTGCACGATACGAAGGTCTGCTCAACAATGTGGCTTTCTCCTGAGTTGGTTGGTTTCAGCATAGCGTAAGTTGCTCGCTTCGTGTCAACATCACGGATGCCATTCATGAATGCTTGAATTTTCATACGCTCGATAAACTCACTGGAAGCATCCTCATTTGCTAAATGAGCTAACCGTTCAACTTCTGTCGCAAAATCCTGTAAAGTCTCACCATGCTTCTGCCACCGGTTCAGCAATTCCATCTGAAAAATTTGCTTCCGGTGTCCACTGCCAAGTTTCCTCTCGAGTGCATTCATTATAACTTCAAAATTTCGCTGCGCACCCACAGGCACCGTGTTCAAGACCTCTGTCGCAGAACCTTTCAACGAAATAATTAAAGCAGTTGCTCTATCCGCGTCGCTCCAATTATTGCTCATTGCAGCCGACTCAAACTGCTTCTCAAAAATCTTAAAACTTATAGTTCCGTCATATGGAGGAACCTTAAATTTCATTGCACCAGAAACCACGGACGTAGCTGCGTGAGCATTATTTTGAATAAAGCTTTCTAAAGATCCAACTCTTTCTTCTATTACTTGAAACTTCACGACGACATCTTCCTCGACAGCTTTGACCTGCTCATTGATTTTTCTAACTTTCTCGCCGATTTCCGCTGTATATTTGTCAAAAGATGCTTAAATATTCGAGGAACTCTCAGCCAATTTCAAACTTAGACTCCCAGCCAATCGGGTTTCTAAGCTTCCAACCATTTCCTTGGAGTTTTCAGACATTTGCTTGATGTTCTCAGCCAGCTGACCTTGGATGGCTGTTAGCAAATCGTCGAAGTTCGTACTAACTGCAGCACTTGCGCCTTCTGCCTTTTCCAGTTTCGTTGATACATCTGAAACGTGAAAATTATAAGCGTCTGCATCTAACCCTTCGGCTTCTACAGATTTCCTTAACCGCGCCTGCAGCTCGAGCTTGTTCCCAGATGTTGACAGACAACGCAGCTCCAATTCTGCTTTAAGCTGTGGAACATTCAGCTCGTCGAATTTAACCATCTTCAAATTTGATTCGTTTAGCAAAGTCACTTCTGACACCAATTGTTACAGATTTCAAGGATCGTTCTCTAAATCGCCAATCGAATTAAAGTTATTACAATTTTGTACAGGAAAAATTACGTCTTTATTCAATGAATAATTTTCAAAAACCCCAAAAATTTTATGAAAAACAATGACAGTTTATACAATGCTAAGTTTCTTATATTTTTTCCGTCACAATACTTTGCGCGAAAAATCGTCAACAAAGGTCCACATAAATCGAGCGCCTGAAAAGGTTGGCATTTGTGTGGTCCAACCACGTCGGAATGTAGCAATTTAAGCAATACTTTATCTCGCGTACCACATTCTTTGTTTAGCTTTCGCGTTTATTTACTTTTGACGCATACTTTACATACAAGGTGGCGCAAAAGTAAGCTTCCGATGTTCAGCATATCGGTTGTGGCACGTGCAGTGTGTGCTGTTGCACCGTCTTGTTGGAACCACATGTTTTCCAATCCCAATTCATCAAGTTGCGGCAAAAAGAACTCGTTGATCATTGCTCTGTAGCGCTCACCATTCACAGTAACCGTTTGGCCCCGACCGATTAATGGTCAAATAAATAGTTAGCAATATTCCGCGTTCTGGAGCAGTGTAGCGTAACATTGTTTATTAACGTGTATTTCGCATGTGTTTACTACACAAATGTCAAAACAGAACTGACTTTAGGGGCCAATCGCAAAATTTATAGCATTTTCTGATAGGAGGATTACTTTTGCGCAGTAAATGTTTTTCACCGACCGAAATAAATAGCCAGCAATATTCCGCGTTATGGAGCAGTGTAGCGTAACATTGTTTATTAACGTGTATTTCGCATGTGTTTACTACACAAATGTCAAAACAGAACTGACTTTAGGGGCCAATCGCAAAATTTATAATATTTTCTGATAGGAGGATTACTTTTTGTATATCGTTTTTGCTTTTGTCCAGCACTACGCCTGTGCCCGAATTCTTTACGTTCATCAAGCTAGTGTCACAAATATGCGATGCCACAAACCTGAACTTTGGTTGGCTATAAAAGCAATTTTTTGCTTCTTGTCAACTTCACTATCTATTCGGTAAAGTCCGTCTACACATATTGCAGTGGCCATTAATTTATTGTTTTTGTTCAAAATTTTGCATTTTTTTCCTCGAAAATAACTATTTTACCGGTCTTCGTCATTGCGCTAATTGCACATAAGCCTGAAACATGTTCATCTACGAAAAAACGCATTTCTGCATCTCCCACTCTTTCTGCATCTCCAACTCTTTCTGCAGAAAGCTCGCTATTGTTCGCAACAACAATTACTTTATTACTTGTACTTCTTTCGTTGTATAAGAGTGACCTATTATTTGTCATATGACTCGTTGCGCCTGAGTCTACGTAGCAATGAGTGCCGGGGTTGTGTCTGTTTTTTCTTAATGTCCTGGGTGTTGCGATGCAAAGATAACTTCTCTTTTCTTTGTGCTGTCTTTTCTTTTATTTGGACAATTGCGCAAGAAATGGCCTATCTCTTTACATGTATGACATTTTACACACCTTCTATTGCTGTTCTTTGTATGAAGTGCACTCGGTTTTGTCGACACTCCATCAAATTTTTGATCTTGGAGCAAACGGTTTTTCACCATATCGACCGTAAGCTTTTCTTTCGAGTTTTCCACAGCCATTAACAATGGCCTAAAAGCGTCAGGGAGACCCGCCAGCATAAGAGATGCAGCCAACTCATCGTCTTTGTTCAAACCAGCATTTCGGACTTTCAAAGAAATTATAACAAGTTCATTTACGTACTTTTTTTTAGTTGTTTATCCATCATTTAAATTAACTAATTGGTTCTTTTAAATATTATAAAATATTTTATTTATTAATTCTTATACAAAGAAATTCAATTTGAATTTTCAGACAAAAATTGAAAGAATAACTTTAAACATTTTGTTGAAATATAAATCAAAAACCAAAATCACAAAACTTGGATTCTGAATGTATTTTTATGTTTAGATATTACCTTAAATGGCCCCTCATAACGGGGTTGAAGTCCTGAAGTTTGATTCACCTGTACGAAAACATAGTCACATTCCTCAAGAGACTTTGGAACGAAACTAACTTTCTTGTTGTGCTGTAAAATTTTTGTTCTGACTTTCGAAAAATGATCTCGTAGATTTTTAAGAGTATCCTGTGTAGAATTTTCTTCATTTCCAGAAACTACTAATTCTCCAGGAATTCTAATAGCTTGTCCATAAACTAACTCTGCTGAAGAAACCTTTAAATCCTCTTTTACTGCAGTGCGTAACCCTAATAAAATAATTGGTAAAACTTCCGACCAGTGAACGGAATCACCGGAAGCAACAATTGAAGTTTTGAGCTGACGGTGAAATCTTTCTATCATACCGTTGGCTTGAGGATAATAAGCAGATGTTTGAATTTTATGTGAACCAAGAATTTTAGTCAGTTCATTGAACAATTGGGATGAAAATTGTGAACCTTGATCAACTGTAATTTTGAGAAGGATATGTAGTTTTGAACAAAAGCTTTTGCCACAGTTTGAGCAGTTATATTTCGAAGAGGATAGGCCTCTGGCCATCTCGAATGTCTATCAATAATTGGCAAAACATATCGGTACATCGGATGGTGGAAGCGGTCCAACTAAATCCAAATGAATATGTTAAAACCTTGGTTTTGGTATTTAAATTTTTTGTAAAGGTGGTTTAGTGTACCTAGAAACTTTTGATTGTTGACAAGAAACGCAACTCGAAGCTAATTTAGTAATATCACTTCGCATGTTAGGCCAAAAATATTTTGGTTGAATTAAACGCCTGGTTGCACGAACTCCAGGATGCGATAAAGAGTGTAATTTTGAAAAAATTGTCTCTCTCATGGAGTTCGGAACATAAGGACGTGGTGTTGGACCAGAAATGTCACACCAAATTTTTAAATTAAATATTGGAACAATAATTTGTTGTAAATTATTTTTAGATATTGGAGAAGAAACAAAAGTTTTAAGAGTCTCATCAGCTTGCTGTTCAATAAATAAGGTCTGAAAATTAATATCTCTCGTTGCTATAGTATTTCTGGAAGTCTTGACAATGTATCTGCTACTCTGTTACTCTTTCCAGAAATATGTTGTATATCAGTCGTGAATTCAGCTATGTATTCTAAATGACGAGTTTGCCTAGGGGATCTTTCGGTTTTTGAATTTAAGATATATGTCAATGGCTTATGATCTGTATATACTGTAAATGTATGATGTATGTTTAAAATGTTTAATTGCTTTATATACACCCAAAAGTTCTCTATCAAAAGTTGAATATTTACATTCTGCTGGACTTAATTTCCTAGAAAAATAAGCCAAAGGTTCCAATCTATTATTTTTAAATTGTTGTAAAACAGCCCCAATTGCAATATTTGAAGCATGAACAGATAAAGATAATTTAGAATTTCCATCAAAATGATTTAAAAGTGTTTCCTGACCAAAAAGTTGTTTAACATTTTCAAATGCTGTTAAAGATGTATTAGTCCAGCTAATAGTTTTACTCTTACTTTTGTTTGCAGATGTTACAATTTGATGTAAAGGGATAAGCTCTTTTGCAATCATTGGAATATAGCGATGGTAATAATTAACCATTCCAATAAATTTCTGAAGTTTGTTTATAGAATTCGGTTTATCAAAACTTGTTATTATATTTACTCTATCTTGTGAGGGTTTAATTTCTTTCGCCGAAATTTCATAACTTAAGAAATTTATAACAGGTGAACCAAAAATACATTTTGTTAATTTTATATTTAGACCGTAATGCTCTAAACGTTCAAAAACAATCTTTAAATGTTCAAATTGTTGTTCCTCATTTTCACTTGCTATTAATATGTCGTCTACATAAGCAAACACGAAATCTAAACCAAAAAATGTTTCATTAATAAATCTTTGGAAGGTTTGAGGGCTATTTCTTAAACCAAAAGGCATACGGAGAAATTCAAATAAGCCAAAAGGTGTTGTAATAGCTGTTTTATGTACATCTTCAGGTGCTACTGGAATTTGATGATAAGCACGAACTAAATCTAACTTGGAAAATATGTTTTTATTTTTGAAATCTATGCTCAAATCGTGGATATGTGGAAGAGGATAACGATCTCGAACAGTAATACAATTAAGTCTCCTGTAATCTCCACAAGGTCGCCAATCATTGGCTTCTTTCTTGGGAACCAAATGTAATGGTGAAGCAATAGAGGAAAATGAAGGCCTACAAACACCAATTTTAACGAAATACTCAAATTCTGTTTTAGCTACTTTAAGTTTTAGTGGATCTAAGCGACGTGGTCTTGAAAATGGTAAATTTCCTTTAGTTTCAGTTCTATGAATTGTATTATATTTAACTATTTTATTATAATTAGGCTCAGCAATAACCTCAGGAAACTGTTAAATTAATTCAGAAAATTCGTTAGTTTCCATTGGTAATTTTAACTCGAAAATTTCAGAAAAACCAAAAGAGCCAACAGCTTTTAATTTTGTTTCTGAATCTGTTATTGATTTCTTTTTAACATCTACTAAAATTCCAAAATTTTTGAGAAAATTTGCACCAATAATTGGAGTCTCTAAATTTGCCAAAATAAGAGGAAAATTGAATTCCCTTCGTAAACCTAAATCCACTTTGAGTAATTTTGTACCAAAAGTTTCAATAACTGATCCATTGGCTGCTGATAAATTAAGCTCAGATCTTCTCTTAAATGTTTTAAATTTTGCAGCCGGAACTACTGAAACTACAGCTCCTGTATCTATTAAAAAATTTAACTTGTTCTGTTTATCGAAAACAAAAAGGCGGCTAGCAGTTTTAGCACATCTATCATCCTCCACCGATATGGTAGAACGATTTAATTTAAATTGTTTTTAACATTATTTTGTTTTCCATTAGAAAAATTACAAGGTTGAATACATTTGAAAGCATTGGTTCCAAATTTTAAATGATACCAGCATATGTTATTTGGAGAATAAGACCTTCCCCCAAATGTCCTTCTATTATTAAAATTTGACCGCTCATTAGTTTGAGATCTCGTTCGCAACTCATTTATATCAAAAGTTAATTTATTTAAATTTTCACACAGTATTGAAGTTAAATGAGTAAGATTTTGAACACTATTTTCTAAAGATGAATTTTGTGAAATTGCAGAAATTTTAGATTTATTACAAAGGTTATAAATTTTGTCAGCAATAATTGTTTTATTATTAATAGTATCTTTATCACAAGATGCCAAATGAGCTTGAACTTGTTGTGGCATATTACGTACCCAAAGTTTATGAAGTAACTCTTGACTTACAATTGAATTTGAACCAATCAAGCATTTCATATCACGGTATAACTCAGAAGGTTTCCTATCACCCAACTGAGTATTAGAAAGCAATTCCTCAAGGCGATTATCTTCACTTTGAGTGAACCTTTCACAGAAAAAACTCTTAATTTTGCTATATTTATTGATTGAAGGAGGAGGGTTAAAAATGTCTGATATTTTGGTAACAACTTCTTGTTGAAGTGAAACTAATACATTATGGAATTTTAAAACATCATCATGTATATTATTTATCAAAAATTGTGCTTCCGCATGGATAAACCATACTTCAGGGGTTTCAAACCAAAATTGTGGTAATTTCAAAAATCTGCTAATTGGTTGGTTATTTGAAGTATGTAGATGGTATTGAAATTGGTTGAATATTTGAAAGAGTTGGTGTTGTAAGAGTATTTTGTATCATTGTTGTAATTCTTGGATTATTCGAAAGAGAATTTTGAGCTACAAGGGACGATGTAATTGTTGGACTATTAATTAAGGGAATGGTTGAAGGAGATAATGTAAAAATATTGAACAGACCGTAAAACCAACAACAAAATATTGCTTTGTACTGTTCGTGACAAGGCCGTAGGACTATGTGCAAGTGGCATATTTTCAATTAAAGAAGGTAAATTAGTTTCCATTGACCTTGTTAAGACCATAATATTAAAAAAAATTATATATATATAGTATATTTAAAAAGTATATATATATATATACTGGAGGCAGAGCTAACAAATCAATATATATATATATATATTTAATAGATTATTTTGATAATAAGTATTGAGTATGAAAATTTATCGGTTAATATGTATGTATATATATACTCAACACACACACTGGATATTTCTCATCTTGAAAAATTTAAATTAACTAATTTGTACTTACACACATACAAAATAAAAATAACAAATATCAGCTAATTGAGAATTTAGAATGATTGTAGCAAAAATTGAAATAGTTAGACTGTTCATTGTTGTTTAAAACAAAATAATAATATACTGAATAGCCCGTAATTGTTGATAGTGCATTGTTGTTCTTCTTTGATAGAGACACATGAACATTCACTGAATATCATGGAATGTGAGTTGTACAGGGTGGCGCAAAAGTAATCCTCCTATCAGAAAATGCTATCAATTTTGCGATTGGCCCCTAAAGTCAGTTCTGTTTTGACATTTGTGTTGTAAACACATGCGAAATACACGTTAATAAACAATGTTACGCTACACTGCTCCAGAACGCGGGATATTGCTGACTATTTATTTCGGTCGGTGAAAAACGGTTACTGCGCAAAAGTAATCCTCCTATCAGAAAATGCTATAAATTTTGCGATTGGCCCCTAAAGTCAGTTCTGTTTTGACATTTGGGTAGTAAACACATGCGAAATACACGTTAATAAACAATGTTACGCTACACTGCTCCAGAACGCGGAATATTGCTGACTATTTATTTGACCAATAATCGGTCGGGGCCAAACGGTTACTGTGAATGGTGAGCGCTACAGAGCAATGATCAACGGAGTTCTTTTTGCCGCAACTTGATGAATTGGGATTGGAAAACATGTGGTTCCAACAAGACGGTGCAACAGCACACACTGCACGTGCCACAACCGATATGCTGAACATCGGAAGCTTACTTTTGCGCCACCTTGTATAACAGCACCTGATCACCTTGTACAAATCCTTTACAATTAATTGCTTGATCATACCTCGCCTTCATTTTGTCGCTCATAATCTTTGTTCGTTTTCTCACTTGGTCGTGGATTTCGTTCATAACCTCTCTCAGCTTTTTAACATAATCGTTGCTTTCTTTGCTCATAACCTCACCTGAGCCAAATTTTAAATCGGAAGGTAAACGAAGATCACTGCCGAAAATCACCATGGCGGGAGTCTGACCCGTGGTCTCATGTACCGCAGAACGATATGCCATGAGGAACAAAGGAATGTGAGCATTCCAATCCCTCTGTTCTTTCCCTACCACTTTCCTCAAATGCTCTTCCAATGTGCGGTTAAACCTTTCCACCATGCCGTCGGATTGAGAATGGAGGGCAGTAGTCCGAGTTTTCCGAACACCAAGCGTATCACACTCTTCCTTAAATAAAGCCGACTCAAAATTTCTGCCTTGATCAGAATGCACCTGTAAAGGCACCCCAAACCTCGACACCGAACTTTTTATAAAGACTTCCGCTACTGTCGTGGCTTCCTGATTTGGAATGGGGTAAACCTCCGGCCATTTGCTAAAATAGTCCATAACGACAAGCACATACTTATTACCTGAGCTGCTGGTTGGAAATGGTCCTGCTACATCCATTGCGATTCGCTCAAAAGGAGCTCCTGAATTAAATTGTTTCATCTGCCCACGACTTCTATACTTTGGCCCCTTAGCTGCCATACACTCACTGCAATTACCGATCCATTCAGCGACGGATTGACGACAACCAACCCAGTAAAATCTCTGCTTTATTTTCTCTAATGTTTTGGCTATGCCCATGTGCCCTACACTTGGCCCATTGTGCAATTCCTGCAGAAATTCTGGTATCCGCACTTTTGGTACAATAATTAAAGATCTAGTGCTTTGACCATCCTCGCCTTCCCATATCCGATAGAGGCACACAGATACCATCCTCAGACTCTTCCACTGAGCCCAATATGATTTGGCAATGGAACTTTCAGATAACATCTGTTCTTTGGTCGGTCGCTGGTTTATGTCCATAGCTTTCATTAACAAGGACAAATCAGCGTCTTCTTGTTGAGATCTACGTAAATTTATATCACTCCATTCTTCAGTTGGCTGAATAGTCATTAACCGGACATCAATAACGTCTTCTTTGATTTCGGCTTTCGAACAATGTTTACATTCTAGATTGCAGGGTCGACGGGATATTGCATCTGCATTACCATGCGAGCTTCCCGAACAATGTTCTACGGAAAAATTATAATTTTGTAATCTCTCAAGCCATCTCGCCAACTGTCCTTCAGGATTTTTAAACTGAAGTAACCATTTCAATGCCGCATGATCGGTCCGTACATGAAAACGTTGCCCATAAAGATACTTGTGAAAATGTTTAATGCATTCCACTAAGGCCAGTAATTCTCTGCGCGTAACACAATAGTTTCTCTCGGGTTTCCCTATAGTTCTGCTATAGTATGCAACCACTCTTTCTTTTCCATCTTTCACTTGCGATAGGACTCCTCCAATGCCGTATCCACTTGCATCAGTGTCTAGTACGCACTTTTCTCCTGGAATGGGGTATGCCAACATTGGTGCACTACATAATCGTTCCTTCAAAGTCGGAAAAGCTATCTTCTGCTCCTCCTCCCACTTAAAACGTCGATTTCTCTTAGTAAGATCATGGAGGCTACTAGCTACATTGGCAAAATCTTGGACAAATCGACGATAATACGTGCACAATCCCAGGAAGCTACGCAGCTCATGCAGATTGGTCGGTCTTGGCCACTCTCTTACCACTTTGATTTTGTCGTCATCCGTAGAAACCCCTTTTTCCGTTACCTTATGCCCCAAATATTTTACTTCTTTCTTGAATAACGAACATTTCTCTGGATTCAGCTTTAATCCCGCACAAGATATTCTTTGCAAGACTTCATCCAAATTCTTTAGATGTTCATCAAAGCTTTTCCCAAGCACGATGATATCGTCAAGATAAATCAAACAAGTTCTCCAATGAAGCCCTTTAAGCACATGCTCCATGAGTCTTTCAAAAGTGCAGGGGCATTACATAACCCAAAAGGCATTACTGCGAATTGCCACAAACCTGCACCTACGCGAAACGCTGTCTTTCCCCTATCTGCTTCGTCAACCTCCACTTGCCAATAGCCACTCTTTAAATCAAGAGTTGAAAACCATTTTGTCCCGGTTAGTGAATCCAGTGTATCATCAGTTCTCGGCAAGGGATAACTATCTTTCTTGGTTACGTCATTGAGTTTACGATAGTCTACGCAGAACCTCATCTTCCCGTCCTTTTTTTTAACGAGTACTACTGGTGAACACCAGGGACTAGCTGATGGTTCAATAACACCACTCTCACTCATATCATTAATTATTTGGCTAACAACCTCACGTTTGGCTAATGGTATACTTCGTGGTCGCTGTCTAATGGGCCTTGCATAACCGGTGTCAATCCGGTGCTTTACGACGTTTGTTCTGCCTGGTTTTGCTCCCTCCTTATCAAATATACCACAATATTTGCACATCAGTTTTTCGGCTTTAATAACTTCCTGCAACTCTAGCCCTTTTGTCCCATCCTTCATCTCTTTACACAACCCTATTGTGAGTGGTGAACATTTTCGGAAACCCCATCACAACTAACTACAGCCTCAACCTCGTGGCATTCTGCCAACAAATCGCCTTTCAAAAGTTTTATTGGTGATTTAAATTGATTAAGAACTCTTACCGGAATACGCCCATCGCGGCTTGAATTCGCTAAAGTTTTCGCAACTAACACGTTCGGTTTAGAATCTTGTGTAGCTTCGATCATCCACAAATTGTTTTCTCCGCAATCGTCGTTAACTTTTGGCCAAACAACTGCTTCAGATATAGGTGGAATTTTCTGACCATCCACCAAAAGTACCTTTCGAACTCTGTGTGACCTATCGTATCCGGAACCAAGAGTCACTTCCATGTTGTTATACTTCATCGTCATGTTCTTCAAATCAATATGGATGCCATGGCCCATTAAGAAATCGACTCCAATTATAACTTCGTCAGCAATATCCGCCACAATGAAATCATGTGATACTTGCATATTCCCAATCGTCACATCGCAACTAAGTTGGCCTTTTAACAATGCTTCATCACCAGTTGCCGTGCGCAGCTTTGCGCCAATAAGTGGCTTAACTTCCTTTATAGCTACCGCGGTCTCAATTATGGAATGCGACGCCCCAGTGTCTAATGTCAGCATACGTTCTACTCCGTCTATACATCCTTTCACAGTTATGTTACTCGGTTCTCTACCGATTTGCGAAATTGTGATAGTGGGGTATCCAGGTACGAGAACCAGCTTGCTCCCCCTCCAGCTGGTTATATTTAGTTTAACGAGATTTGTTCAGCGCTGTCTTTGTTTTGCTGAGGATTCGTTGACTGTTTTCCTCCAACAAAGCAGTTCCGTGCCATGTGTCCCTTTTTCCGCACTTAAAACAATTACCTTCAAACTTCTTTTGATTCCCCGCCATTGGTGGCATTGATTTAAGTGTATTATACACTGTTTGCAAATCGCTTTCCTCAACATCTACACGATGTGCACGATACGAAGGTCTGCTCAACAATGTGGCTGTCTCCTGAGTCAATGCATTTGCAACAGTCTCAGCAAACATTGGTTTCGGCATAGCGTAAGTTGCTCGCTTCGTGTCAACATCACGGATGCCATTCATGAATGCTTGAATTTTCATACGCTCGATAAACTCACTGGAAGCATCCTCATTTGCTAAATGAGCTAACCGTTCAACTTCTGTCGCAAAATCCTGTAAAGTCTCACCATGCTTCTGCCACCGGTTCAGCAATTCCATCTGAAAAATTTGCTTCCGGTGTCCACTGCCAAATTTCCTCTCGAGTGCATTCATTATAACTTCAAAATTTCGCTGCGCACCCACAGGCACCGTGTTCAAGACCTCTGTCGCAGAACCTTTCAACGAAATAATTAAAGCAGTTGCTCTATCCGCGTCGCTCCAATTATTGCTCATTGCAGCCGACTCAAACTGCTTCTCAAAAATCTTAAAACTTATAGTTCCGTCATATGGAGGAACCTTAAATTTCATTGCACCAGAAACCACGGACGTAGCTGCGTGAGCATTATTTTGAATAAAGCTTTCTAAAGATCCAACTCTTTCTTCTATTGCTTGAAACTTCACGACGACATCTTCCTCGACAGCTTTGACCTGCTCATTGATTTTTCTAACTTTCTCGCCGATTTCCGCTGTATATTTGTCAAAAGATGCTTAAATATTCGAGGAACTCTCAGCCAATTTCAAACTTAGACTCCCAGCCAATCGGGTTTCTAAGCTTCCAACCATTTCCTTGGAGTTTTCAGACATTTGCTTGATGTTCTCAGCCAGCTGACCTTGGATGGCTGTTAGCAAATCGTCGAAGTTCGTACTAACTGCAGCACTTGCGCCTTCTGCCTTTTCCAGTTTCGTTGATACATCTGAAACGTGAAAATTATAAGCGTCTGCATCTAACCCTTCGGCTTCTACAGATTTCCTTAACCGCGCCTGCAACTCGAGCTTGTTCCCAGATGTTGACAGACAACGCAGCTCCAATTCTGCTTTAAGCTGTGGAACATTCAGCTCGTCGAATTTAACCATCTTCAAATTTGATTCGTTTAGCAAAGTCACTTCTGACACCAATTGTTATAGATTTCAAGGATCGTTCTCTAAATCGCCAATCGAATTAAAGTTATT
The DNA here is from genome assembly GCA_949987695.1 of Merzomyia westermanni. Classification (NCBI taxonomy): domain Eukaryota; kingdom Metazoa; phylum Arthropoda; class Insecta; order Diptera; family Tephritidae; genus Merzomyia; species Merzomyia westermanni. The sequence continues at coordinate 111,203,543 of OX465290.1, read as the reverse complement.
ACAATTTTGTACAGGAAAAATTACGTCTTTATTCAATGAATAATTTTCAAAAACCCCAAAAATTTTATGAAAAGCAATGACAGTTTATACAATGCTAAGTTTCTTATATTTTTTCCGTCACAATACTTTGCGCGAAAAATCGTCAACAAAGGTCCACATAAATCGAGCGCCTGAAAAGGTTGGCATTTGTGTGGTCCAACCACGTCGGAATGTAGCAATTTAAGCAATACTTTATCTCGCGTACCACATTCTTTGTTTAGCTTTCGCGTTTATTTACTTTTGACGCATACTTTACATATATCGTTTTTGCTTTTGTCCAGCACTACGCCTGTGCCCGATTTCTTTACGTTCATCAAGCTAGTGTCACAAATATGCGATGCCACAAACCTGAACTTCGGTTGGCTATAAAAGCAATTTTTTGCTTCTTGTCAAATTCACTATCTATTCGGTAAAGTCCGTCTACACATATTGCAGTGGCTATTAATTTATTGTTTTTGTTCAAAATTTTTCATTTTTTTTCCTCGAAAATAACTATTTTACCGGTCTTCGTCATTGCGCTAATTGCACATAAGCCTGAAACATGTTCATCTACGAAAAAACGCATTTCTGCATCTCCCACTCTTTCTGCATCTCCAACTCTTTCTGCAGAAAGCTCGCTATTGTTCGCAACAACAATTACTTTATTACTTGTACTTCTTTCGTTGTATAAGAGTGACCTATTATTTGCCATATGACTCGTTGCGCCTGAGTCTACGTACCAATGAGTGCCGGGTTTGTGTCTGTTTTCTCTTAATGTCCTGGGTGTTGCGATGGGGTTTTGTCGACCCTCCATCAAATTTTTGATCTTGGAGCAAAAGGTTTTTCATCATATCGACCGTAAGCTTTTTTTTCGAGCTTTCCACAGCCATCAACAATGGCCTAATAGCGTCAGGGAGACCCGCCAGCATAAGAGATGCAGCCAACTCATCGTCTATGTCCAAACCAGCATTTCGGACTTTCAAAGAAATTATAACAAGTTCATTTACGTACTTTTTTTTAGTTGTTTATCCATCATTTAAATTAACTAATTGGTTCTTTTAAATATTATAAAATATTTTATTTATTAATTCTTATACAAAGAAATTCAATTTGAATTTTCAGACAAAAATTGAAAGAATAACTTTAAACATTTTGTTGAAATATAAATCAAAAACCAAAATCACAAAACTTGGATTCTGAATGTATTTTTATGTTTAGATATTACCTTAAATGGCCCCTCATAAGGGGGTTGAAGCCCTGAAGTTTGATTCACCTGTACGAAAACATAGTCACATTCCTCAAGAGACTTTGGAACGAAACTAACTTCCTTGTTGTGCTGTAAAATTTTTGTTCTGACTTTCGAAAAATGATCTCGTAGATTTTTAAGAGTATCCTGTGTAGAATTTTCTTCATTTCCAGAAACTACTAATTCTCCAGGAATTCTAATAGCTTGTCCATAAACTAACTCTGCTGAAGAAACCTTTAAATCCTCTTTTACTGCAGTGCGAGATTTTACACACCTTCTATTGTTGTTCTTTGTATGAAGTGCACTCGGTTTTGTCGACCCTCCATCAAATTTTTGATCTTGGAGCAAAAGGTTTTTCACCATATCGACCGTAAGCTTTTCTTTCGAGTTTTCCACAGCCATTAACAATGGCCTAAAAGCGTCAGGGAGACCCGCCAGCATAAGAGATGCAGCCAACTCACCAGCATTTCGGACTTTCAAAGAAATTATAACAAGTTCATTTACGTACTTTTTTTTAGTTGTTTATCCATCATTTAAATTAACTAATTGGTTCTTTTAAATATTATAAAATATTTTATTTATTAATTCTTATACAAAGAAATTCAATTTGAATTTTCAGACAAAAATTGAAAGAATAACTTTTAACATTTTGTTGAAATATAAATCAAACACCAAAATCACAAAACTTGATTATTTAAACAAATACAAAAGTACAAATAAACAAGTTAACCAAAATTCCACCACACTCTTGCACCGAACTATGATTTTCCAGCTTTATATTGACTAACTGCTTTAAGAGCTCTACTTTTCTTGTCAATCCATTGTCCTCATATGCATTTAAAAGGGCACCCTATGCTTCTTTTGCCGTAGTAGCAGATGCTATATGACCGAAGTTGTACGGATCAATCATAAGCGTGATTTCTGCAAGGCACGTTCGTTTTTTTCGGCGTCTTTGATCAACAACCCCTGTCTACTGCATTCCAACAAGCAGTGGAAGCGTGCTGGGCCCATAACCTGTTGTAACCTGGTTTTATTGAAGTAGAATAGATATGTTGCCGCTGGGTATACATGTGTGCATTGTCGCTGGGTATACGCTTCTTAACATTTCTTACCATTCTAGCATACGCCATACATACATAAATGTAGGAAATCATCACCGCTCATATGTACAGCATAATTATCCATATATCCATCTTACATACATTTTTATCATCCATACATACATTTTGTAAATAGTGAGTAGTTGATGTTATGTTTAGAATCACTTCATATGTGTATAAATAAGACCACCGGCGAAATATTCGGGGGCTTTTGTACGCGTATTAATCATACAAATTATTTTTAAAGCGCTGCGAAAAGTAACACAGAAATTGGTGCAAATAAACTTACTAAGCAAAGCTAAAAAAATTTTATTCGGTTATTTAAAAGCCAACAAGATATATAGAAGAAACGGAAGAGTTACATGCGTTGCATATAACATAAATACAAAGGGTAAACCATAAGGTATGAATAGCATGAGAAACACAGGGTTAAATAAGTAATTAAATTTTTTTAACAAGGAGCCCGTCTCCAAGATCGTGCAGTCATCATTGTAGGAGACGCTCGAGACACCCTCTGGTGGAGATGGGAGCGGGGATAGGACACCACCCTTGTTTGATCATGCGTGGTTTTGATTGTTCGCCTCTTAATTCAACCGATGACTGCCGGCCACTCAGATAATTGGCGGTCCAACGCTGTAAACAGGGGGGAAGAGTTGAGTCTTCCAGGTCGTCCAGCGAACGAGCCGGACAAGGATGGGTGGTAATAGTTTATTCTTGAGCACAGCTCATCTACGGAAGGGCCCGTTGCCAGGATCGTGCAGTCATCGGCGTAGGAGACGATCGAGAAACCCTCTGGGGGAGAGGGGAGCCTCGATATGTAGTAATTAAACAAAAGCGGGGATAGGACACCACCCTGTAGCACCCCTTGTTTGATTATACGTGGTTCTGATCGTTCGCCTCTGAATTCAACCGATGACTGCCGACCACTCGGATAATTGGCGGTCCAACGCCGTAAACAGGGGGAAGAGTTGAGTCTTCCAGGTCGTTAATGAGTTGGTTGCTTGACCGTATCGAAGGCTTTCGACAGGTCAAGTGCAACCAGTACAGTCCTGTCATTAGGGCGATTTTGGTTGAGACCGACACCTATCTGAGTGGTAATGACGTTAAGCGCGGTGGTCGTGCTATGTATCTTACGGAATCCATGCTCATGTTCGGCGAGTCGCAGGTTAGCGGTGTAGTAAGGAAGCAGGACTGCCTCCAAGGTCTTCACTACTGGCGAGATGAACGATATCGGTGGATAGGATTCCCCTCGTTTTCTGGAATGACAAAGGTGGTCATGGACAGATTGAAGACAGTTGTGAGGTACCTTACTCCCTCTTCGCCGAGGTGTTTTACCATCAGCATGGATACACCGGGACCGATCGATTTAGAGCCCCGTATGGTCTTCCGAATTTCTGTGGTGGTAGACAGTGGACCATAATTTGCCAACACTAGCAGAGAGGTTTCAGGACCTTAGGACCTCCTCCCACAATCAATAACAGGACGGCCGATAGCCTTATATGTAGCAAGACACATTTTTTTATATTTTCCTCAAGTCCTGTCGGCAAATTATTTGTAATCTTGTTGCGGCTCTGTACCTTTGAGGCTATTTGCCGTTGTCAAACCTTCCGCCCAAAATTTCGGGGTGGTTGGCAGTAGGTAGAGGTAGTCCTTCTGCGTGGACGTTCACCTCTCGCCATCTGCGCATTCTACGTCGTAAAAAGAGTGGCCGTCGATTTACTAGGAGACAGGGTAAGATTTTGCTCGGTGAAGAAGCTGAGAAGGGCTCGGAGGTAACACTTGTACAGAGTTGGTGGATGGAGGAGCTCATACCCGCAGTCATGATCGTACAGGCGTCCCTCTGCTGGGAGAGGAAGCTTCGAAATATAGAAACTAAACAAAAGTGGGGATAGGACACCAACCTGTAGCACCCATTGTTTGATTCTTTGAAGATTAGAGTTAGCGGTCCACCTTTTTAGGCCCGTCCTATGGTTTGGAAAGTGTTGGTTTAAACCATAGTGTTTACGCGACATCGGTAGCCACACGTCCCAATCCCAAAACCATAATATTCATTATACCCATATTGCATGAATTGTACATAGAATAATACTCGTCATATAAATATTTGTCATGAATTGTATACAATATCATTATAACGCATGGATTACATTATATTTTATTATTATTACATTATATTTAGTCATCACAACTTATGAACTCACCTTTAGGTTTAAGTGTTAAAATTGGAACGATTTGGGACGTGTGACAACCACGCGTAAATCACCCCACACCAATTCGCCGCACAGCTGACAGCTGTTCGGCCATCATTTTTTCTATTTATCATTGTCATTGTTCTCTTTTTTGGTACACCGGCTTTTTATATTCTTGCTCTCAAAAACTATACAGTGTTGGAATTCAGTAATAAATTTTGCAGTTAAATATATAATTGTGTGTAATAAAATATTAGCAAAGTTTGAAAACAACTAAATAAATTTATTAAAGTGTTCTAATATCTATAAATGTGTATAATATCCTATTGGTTGACAAAACCTTCAGGCAAGGCATTTTTCCCAAACTACAGTCCTACGTTTAATTAACTTGGTGAACCATTAAGAAGATACAGTGTGCAGCTCTGTGACTGGTAGTTATCGGAAGCAACAAAACCCAAACTATACCGAGAAGAAGGAGATTTGCTCTAAATACTAGGATCAGCGAAGGATACCGAAATCCAGCTATAATCACTCAGCACTCCCCGCACAGTAAGTAGCTCAAATAACTAATGGTCCTTCTTCGCCATTGAAGAAACTAGCCCCTGCCCTTATAATATATTATAATATAAAATTATAATCCCCAAATTATAAAATCCAAATTGAAATTTGTTGGCTCCCGCCAAAAACAATTTTTTCCCGCCAAATTAAAATCTCGGTGAACCCAAATCCTTAAGGGCAAAATTTCGCACACACACAAAAATATAGTGTACACTAAAATCCCTTGCGGTACAAAATATACATAAAACCCAAATACAGTGGGCTTCATCGCCAATTTCATCCAACAAACAATTTAATTACTTTCTCACGTGTTATATTAAAAATAAAGTCCCACACTTTAACAAATCCTAGTCGGTACGTATCCCAATTAAGAAGCACTACAAATAGTGTTATAAATCCCATAAAATTAATTAATTAAATTAAGATATTCTAAATCATTTTTTAAAATGACTACCGTTGCCGAAAATGAATTTATTTCCGAAACTGATATTTTTACGGATTACTGCACTCGGTTCCGCTCAACCCCTATCCAAGATAATACCGAGGTGGCCTTAAAATTAAAAGACAAAAACATAGATGTTTTTTGGTCAAGAGTACAGAGCGCGTACGACGTGGTAGTAGAGACTGACGACCAGGACCTCCCCAAGGACTTTAAGTCCGCCGCTTTCGGTAAATACCGAGCCTGCCTAATCGCATATGAGGACACCAATGCTCAAATAGGCGACCAACTCCAAGTCAAAGCATCGAGTAACCCCGCGCCTCAAGAGCAACCCCAACCCCCCCAAGAGTCCTCCCATATGAACCTGAAAGTCCCCCCATGTGATACAGTCATTTTTTCTGGAGGGTATGATCAATGGCCGTCCTTGCGAGACATGTTCACGGCGGTCTATATCAACCACTCGAAACACTCCAGTGCCCAGAAGCCGTATCACCTCCGACATAAGACTAAAGGAAAGGCAGGTCAAATAGTGGAACAAATCCCTTTAAGCGACGACAATTTTACCCTAGCATGGGAAGCTCTCAAGTCGCGTTATGAAAATAAGCGAGTCCTGGTCGACAACTGTTGACGCCAACGTCTTCATTCCCACAGTTTGTTGGAATGCATTGCAACGAATATGATACATCTCCAATTTCGTCTGCATTTTTGGATAAACTTGTGACATCAACGCACGCTTACGTTGCAATAAAAGCGTGCGACCAGAATATATGTTTATGTACATATATACCTACATATGTATGTATACACGTATATCTTACAGCGTTCTCACGCTGTATGTTAATGATAATTCCTATGTATTTCTTTTGTATAAATAGAGCAACATTTTGTAAAATAAAGGCAGTTGTAGTCAACAAGCAAAATAAACCAATATCTTAATTACGGAACATTCTGGTGACCCCGAGAACAATAATGGCAGCCTTCATGGACTTGGTAAATCAACAAAACACAACAGGCAACAACATACAGGCCATTATACGAAACTTCAAGAAGGACTCCGCTGCAAGAAAAGAATCGGCGGAATACTATAAGGAGCGGCTCAATAGACTTGGAAAGGAATGGGCAAACTTCGAATCCACAGACAACGAAATTCGCTGTCTAGAAAATCCGCCCTTGGAGCACGATTACTTCAGCAATGATTACTACAACTCGATTATGCAATTGGTCTTGGAATATAGAGACATTTTCGAGACTGCGGCTGTTCAGTTCGCTCCAAAACAAGCTCAACCCAAACCTCAGGTGGCACAAACCCAACCTCAGATGGCCCAAACTCAGCCCCAGCAGCATGTTGTACTGCATTCAGAAGCAAACAGCTTCATCAAATTAGTACGCAGGCAAGGGGTAATGATGGCGTCATTACAACGCGCATTGGATGACACAGTTTCACCTAGATGCCAACCGGTGATTGAAAAGCTATGGGCAAATATCCAGGACATCCATTTTCAAATTTATGAGATGTTCGACGATCCATCTCATGAGGGTTACAATGATAGCCAATTTTTGACCCTGGAGGAAAGGGTACGAGGGAGTTTCAAAGCGGGGGAAAGTAACCCGCAAACAATGCCATTCAAAAATCAATCGGTCACATTGCCGAAGATCACAATCCCAAAATTTGATGGCAGTTATCTTAAGTGGCAGGAGTTTTACGACTTATTCACACAGCTTGTCATCAGTCAACCACTTTCAAAGGTTCAGAAGATGTACTACCTGAAGACTCACGTGGTCGGGGAGGCTGGAAATCTCATTAACCATTTTGCCTCAACAGAGGATAATTTCGAAGCCGCCTGGTCCGTACTTCTGGAGCGGTACAACAACAAACGCCTACTCGTTAGTAAGCTTATAAACGAGCTCCTCAGTTTCATAGGAGGTTCATCAATGGACAGCATTAAGAAGCTGCATGACACTACGAAAGAGTGTCTGTTAGCGTTAAAAAATCTTAAAATAGATACTTCAACATGGGATCCACTGCTTCTTCACCTGCTATTGAAGAAATTGGACCAGCCAACACGTTTACGCTACGAGCAATCCTTGTTGAAACCCCGTGAAGTGCAAACAATTCAAGAGTTCCTGCAATTTCTTGAGAAACATTTCCAATCCATGGAAGCTATGGGTAGCAAAATTTCTATCCCTCATGCAAAGGTCTGCACTTCGGTTACGGCAAAGAATAATAACAACGACGCTTGCAGCCTGTGCAAAAAGATAAAGCACCAATTATTTTCGTGCAGAGAATTTCTCCAACAATCTCCATCAGCGCGCTTTCAATTTATACAGAAACAGAAGTTTTGTCACAACTGTCTTAAACCCGGACATTCTGCAAAAACCTGCGCACTTAGAAATTGTTTAAAATGTAACAAAAAGCACAACACCTTGTTGCATTTCGAGGATGCTAGCAAAGACACAACAATGTCAACCACTCCAGCGGAATCAACTGATTTGAAAACTGCCAAACCATTCACAATCAAAGCAACAATTTCAAACCAGGAAGCCACGTCACTAGCAACCTCCAAACTCTCACGAGCAACCACATATGTACTACTCAGCACTGCAATGGTAAAAGTCAAGGGAAATGGAACAGAAGTACAGTGCCGTGCCATCTTAGATTCAGGATCTCAAGTGAATTTTGTTACTGAGAGACTGGTAAAGCGACTAGGTATCTCAACTAAGCCATCCTCCATTTCTATTAACGGCATAGGCTCGAGTAACACTAAGGTACAAAACAGAGTCAATATTGCGTTATATTCCCGAATCAACACTTTCACCACACGGCTGGAGGCAGCAGTGTTACCTCATATCATATCCCCACAACCCTCACAGGACATCAATATCGAAGAATGGAAAATTGCAGCGAATATCACGCTAGCTGATCCAGTATTTAATCGTCCCGACAAAATTGACATATTGTTGGGAGCAGAATTTTATAACCAGTTGATGGCAGTGGGACAAATTAAATTATCCGAAGACTTACCCATTCTGCAAAATACGGTTTTAGGATGGATCGTTTCAGGAAAAGTTGGTGGCAACTACATCACAAACGCAACATGTGGAGTATGCACCGAAGATGACATCAATTTAGAAGCTGCATTTTCTAGGCTTTGGGAACTTGAGAAAGTTGCATCACGAGGAAAACAATTATCCACTGCTGAAAAACAGTGCGAAACTCATTTCGCTCAAAATACAACAATCACTGAAAGTGGAAGGTTTATGGTCAAATTGCCATTTCACGACAACATAGAGGCCTTAGGAGAATCGTATGTAATCGCATATAATCGATTCCTTGCCTTGGAACGCCGATTATCAAAATCTCCTGAGACAAAAAATCAATATATCAAATTTATGGAAGAATATGAGAGGTTGGGACACATGACGCAGGTGAAAATTGACTCCATCGGGAAGCCTAGGTACTTCATTCCTCATCATTGCATCATGAGGCCTGAAAGTCGTACCACGAAATTGCGTGTAGTATTCGACGCATCAGCAAAATCAACTTTCGGAATGTCCCTGAACGACCTCATGTATACCGGCCCTACCGTCCAGAGCGAACTTTTCACTATTTTGCTTCGTTTTCGTCTACCTAAATTTGTGTTCAGCACAGATGTGGAAAAAATGTATCGCCAGATGCTCATTCATCCGGAAGATAGAAAATTCCAACTCATCATCTGGAGAAATAATCCAAGTATGCCAATAACGCATTATCAATTAAATACAATCACATATGGGACTAGATCAGCTCCATATTTGGCGACGAAATGCCTACAAAAAATTGCACAGGAAAATATGTTACAATATCCTCTCGGTGCCCAGTTTCTACATGACAATTTTTACGTAGATGACGGAATTGGTGGGTCAGACAGCTTAACCACAACTATTGAGATTCAACAGCAGTTAATACACATTTTAAAGCAACATAGTCTCAACCTACAAAAGTGGTATTCCAATAATGCACAATTACTGCAAAATGTTGGCATGGAGGACCAGGAAGTCGATGTCGACTTCGACAATGATGTTAACCAAACCATTAAAACCCTGGGCTTAACATGGATGCCCAAGATCGATCGATTTTGCGTCAAGGTGCACCTGGGAAGTTGCAGTGTAATCACTAAACGGTCAGTCAGTGCAGATATAGCCCGACTCTTCGATCCTTTGGGAATACTGGCACCAATAGTAGTCACTGCCAAAATCTTTATTCAAGATCTCTGGCAACTTAAATTAGAATGGGACGAAGCATTACCAGCCGACTTGAGTGCAAAATGGGCATCATTCCGGAGCGACTTAGAAAAGTTAAACAACATGCAAGTTTCAAGGCACGTATTCGAAGGATACATTCCAACGAAAGTTCAAATTCATGTATTTGCAGATGCATCCGAAAAGGCATATGGGGCTGCGATATACATAAGATCAGAGCTGAACAACGGACAAGTAATCGTAAGGCTGTTGTGTGCCAAATCACGAGTAGCACCTTTAAAGCGGCAAACTCTTCCACGGCTGGAGCTCTGTGCATCAGTGTTGGGAGCTCAACTAAGCAAAAGGATAAAGACGGACTTAAAGCTAGATGTTCCTACGTACTATTGGACTGATTCACAAATAGTCCTGGCATGGATTAACTCACCTTCATCATCGTACCAAACATTCGTAGCGAACCGAATAGCTACAATTCAGGAGCACACTATTTCTGAACAGTGGCGGCACATAGGCTCCAAAGACAACCCGGCCGACATTATATCAAGGGGATTACCGCCGGGGAAGCTTGAAAATTGCAGCCTATGGTTTTATGGGCCAAAAGTATTGCTTGGCGAAGAAGACACCTGGTCATCAAAATATTCCAAGGCAATATCAACAATAGACGAAACTACTAACATGGAACGCAAGAAGCTGACATCAGTACCTGTAACAAGTACCATTGTTCAGGAAAGCATGCTTCATAACATCCGACATAATGGCTCTTTCAACATATTACAAAGAGTTGTAGGATACATGTTAAGATTCATCAATCGGACCCGAAAACGATCACAGCAATCGGGCATTTCATTGACAGTACTTGAACTAAAAGCCTCGCTTATGGTCATAGTTCGAACAACGCAGCAGTTAGACTTCCAGGACGAGCTGAAGCAGCTCAAAGAATTCAACGTGGTTGGCAAGAACAGCCCATATCGCAGCCTTTCTCCGTTTCTGGACAACGATGGCATCTTACGCGTGGGAGGTCGCCTACAAGAATCAGTACTAACGTTCGATGCCAAACATCCAATGCTACTTCCTTATAAAAATCCAATAACCAAGTTGCTTATTCAAATGATCCACAAAGAAAACCGGCATTGTGGACCCCAAGCACTATTATCTTTTACAAGGCAACGATTTTGGCCAATAAAGGGAAGACTATTGACTCGGTCAATTGTGGCAAACTGCGTTAGATGTAACCGAGCTAAACCAAGGCTGATGGGCCAAATCATGGGTAATCTTCCATCAACAAGGGTAAATCCAGCACGACCATTCATCAACTCTGGCGTAGACTTCTGTGGACCATTTTCGGTTCACTTCAAGATTAGAGGAAAACGACCACAAAAGGCATATATAGCCGTGTTTTGCTGTTTTGCAACAAAGGCAGTACATCTTGAACTAGTAAGTGATTTAACGACTGCTGCATTCATAGGCGCATTAAAGCGGTTCATAAGCCGAAGAGGACATTGCCTAAATTTATATTGTGACAACGCAACAAATTTCGTAGGGGCAAGAAACCAGCTGGCTGAACTCAACGATGCGGTGCATGCCGACTCTGCACGTGAATCCATCATAAATCAATGTGCCACAAAGGGAATCACATTTCATTTCATTCCACCTAGAAGTCCACATTTTGGTGGACTATGGGAAGCAGCCGTAAAATCAGCAAAGCATCTCCTAGTCAGAAGCACCTCGACAGCATCACTGACTTATGAAGAATTGGACACGGTTGTCATAGAGGTGGAAGGCATCCTTAATTCCAGGCCCATCAGCCCAATGTCCGAGGACCCCAACGATCTTGCAGCTCTAACTCCAGGCCATTTTCTCATAGGAGAACCCATTAATGCGCAATTAGACACAAATTCTGAAACACAAAAAATGAGCCTACTAACCAGATGGAAATTAGTCTCCCACCTCAAGCAGGCCTTTTGGAAGCGATGGTCAAGCGAATATTTGACTGAGCTTCAGTCAAGGCACAAATGGAAGATCGAGCAGCAAAATGTCAAAATAGGTGACATGGTGATAGTAAAAGAAGACAGCTCACCAGTACTTCACTGGCCGCTAGGGCGAGTCGTCAATGTATACAAAGGAAAAGACGATGTGGTGCGGGTGGCAGATGTGAAAACCGCAACTGGTACTTGTAGGAGGCCAATTCATCGGCTAGCTCCCCTACCTATCGAGACAAATAGTGAGTCAGAAGAAAAGACAACCAGCATACCGGTCGAAAAAATTCCACCAAAGAAAGAAATCCATTCCTTGCACAAAGGATTTGCTACGCTACTAATATCACTACTGATCCTCCCCATAGCTTTGGGAGCTCAAATTGAAAACAGGAGATTTGGGTCAAAGCTTGGCATTCACTTTGAGGGAATTGGATCAACCGCTATATCCTCATCGGAGTGGAACCTTATAATTTACTACGACCTGAAAGGATTCACAGCAGAACTGGCAGCACTGTCAAATGGTACAATGGCGTTGCGACATTTGTGTCAAGAGATGAAGCAAAAAGGCATATGCAACGCTTTGGTAAAGCACTTTGAACAGAATGTAGATGCTCTACAACTGGATGCCTCAATAGTGAAATCCAACAGGCAGAAAAGAGGTGCAGTGGACATAATTGGAAATGTGGCGTACTCATTATTCGGCATCTTAGACTCACAATATGCCGAACAAATGTCGAGCACAGTCACAAAAGTACAAGAAAATGAATCTCATCTACTTAACCTGATCAAAAACCAAACGTCTATTGTGGACTCTACAATCAACATTTTGAAGCAAGACCAAAATGCAGTTGCCAAAAAATTCAGCGTAATAGATCAGCAGATTAGCCTCATACTAAATGGAATGCGCAGTGACACGGATGAGAGACTCGAAGACAAATTGTTTCAAATGTTTTCGTCGCTGGCAATGCAGCTAACGCTTATCGCAGGGAATTTGCAGAGAATCCAGTCTTCTATTTTGGACGTTCTCATGGATTCTCATCATGGGAAAATAAGTCCTCTGCTCCTTACGCCCAACCAATTAAAACATGAAGTGAGTAACATTAAAACTCACTTATCAGCATCACTGGAACTGCCGGTACAACAAGACGAGTTGTTAAAACTATACCAGCTCATGAAGGTCAAAGGAGGAGTCACGCAAAAGCATTTGGTGTTTAGTATCACTTTGCCGCTTGTGGAACGTGATAGATACGACCTATTCAACATCGTACCGATCCCCAACTTGACCAATGGTACAATGATTGAGATCGTGCCATGTGCCTCAGTTTTTGCAATCAATACGACTCTCTACAAATACTTTCCAATGACGGTGTCCGAATTTCAATCATGTGTGGACATCAAGCAGGGCAGTTACATATGTCCAAAGGTTCAAATCCTTTATAGCCGTGGATCGGCCAAATGCGCATGTGAAGAAAATCTTTTCCGTGATGATACGCAATCAAAATGTCTACTAAGAAAAATAGCAAACGACTTTGCGTGGATACCACTACGGCATGACAACCAGTTTATATATGCCACATCAGTTTCATCTCGTGCCACTGTGGTATGTGGAAGAGATATCACCGAGATCATTTTAAAGGGATCAGGACTGCTATCACTTCAACCAGACTGCATCCTTAAACATCGCTTTGTATCAGTTCACTCGCATCAGCTAATATCCAGTAGTCTGGCTTCTTCCTACACAAGGCTTGGTGAAATCTCTAAGGTGGCTTCTGCAGAGCAACTAGAGCCCCTACTTCGGAAGATGGACGACGTAAAATATATACCACAAACACAAAACCTGACGTCATTACAAGCCGAATTGGTCAATCATAATCTATTAGAGCTACCAAACAAACTTGATGCTCAAAATACTCACCATATCACAGTTGGTTACACAGCGCTGCTTTTAGTTGTATGCCTACTGGTGTTTATGCTCGTCAAATGGAGATGTAAAACGAAGCACCAGCAAGCTTTGCCCAGTAATACAGATCACTCCGAACACGAAAAACCGACACCAGCCCCTCGTCATCGTCATCTAAATGAAGTTTTGGATTTTACCATTAACATTTAATCGAGCTGCGCTCATCGGGGGGAGGATGTTGACGCCAACGTCTTCATTCCCACAGTTTGTTGGAATGCATTGCAACGAATATGATACATCTCCAATTTCGTCTGCATTTTTGGATAAACTTGTGACATCAACGCACGCTTACGTTGCAATAAAAGCGTGCGACCAGAATATATGTTTATGTACATTTATACCTACATATGTATGTATACACGTATATCTTACAGCGTTCTCACGCTGTATGTTAATGATAATTCCTATGTATTTCTTTTGTATAAATAGAGCAACATTTTGTAAAATAAAGGCAGTTGTAGTCAACAAGCAAAATAAACCAATATCTTAATTACTGAACAACAACCAAATCCGAATACTCATGAATTTAAAAGCGATTCAATCGGAAAATAGCGATGAGATCCAGAGGTTACAATCCTCAGTAAACAACTGTCTCCAAATTCTAGCGACACAACAAGTCGAAACCTCCAGTTGGGATCCCATATAATGTATCTGGTAACCTCGAAACTTCCAGAGAATACAGTTGCCCTGTGGGAGCAATCATTAAGCTCCAGAACAGACCTGCCGAACTGGTCCCAAATGAACCAGTTTCTGGCCACTCGCTAAGAGATAGTGGAAAGGGTGGATCAATGGCGACCAGCCAAACCCCGATATAATCCACCCTCCACAAACTTCTCAAGGCCTCACGCCAGTCAGAACAATCCCCAGTTCAGGCAGGCTCAACCCCAAAACCACGGCTACAACTCCCTTACGCAAACCAAATCTGTTGTTGTTGTTGTGGTAACGACAAAAACACTACCCGAAGGTTTTAGGGAGTGTTGTCGAATTAACAGTCCTTGGCCGGATTTGAACCCGGTACGCTCCGGTACTCCCTTGCGGTACTGCCCGACTGTCGTGGTAGCGATTTATGACCAGTGAAACCTTCTAGGAAGGATAAGGTGGGTAATGATATCCGTAGATAAACCATCGAGTTGCACGTCATTACCTTTGTGCATATTAGTCGCCTCTTACGACCGGTATGCCTACCTCGGGCATATTCTAAACCCCTAACCCGCAGGAGCGGTAAACCAAATCTCATGCCACAGAGCACCAAAAATTTTACACCTGCAAATTATGCAAACAGTCCACCCACACTCTACAAAGCTGTTTGCGGTATCTCCGAGCGTAAAAAATTCGTAAGAGAAAATAATATTTGCGAAAATGGTTTAGCTCAAACTCATGTGCTAAAAGACTGCCAAAGCACGAGAACGTGCATGCACTGCCAAGGCCGGCATAACACCACCCTTCACGACACAGAAACCCCCAGTACCAGTTCCGGAATCCAAAGGACACGATCCCAGGTAGCCACAATAGAAGCCAGCAATCCCAGGCTTCAGGACGTCAGCCAGGCGGAAGAACCCCAGGAAGGAGAACCCTCTACGCCCAACAGTTCCCAAGTACAATCGTTCCATGCTGAAAATGATAACCAAATCATACTCCCTACAGCAATAGTCTTGGTAGAACATAGAGAGGGATATATTCAAGCTTAGAGCCTTAGTGGACCAAGGCTCCGAAAGAAGCTTCATATCCGCCAAAGCTCAGACCAAACTCGGGCTTCCCTATACCCACTCCCTATTTGAAATATCGGGTATGGGAGGCGGAGTGGTACAAACATCAAACAAGCTGTGCTCGTTGACCCTAGTCTCAAGTGACAATAAGGTGAGAATAAAAGCCCAGGCAATAGTGCTTCCCCGCCTCACTAAGCAGCTCCCAACATTCAGGCTGAATGACAGCCAAAGGCGCAAGTGGTCCCATCTCAAATTAGCAGACCAGAACTCCCAGAACCCATCCCAAATCGATCTGGTATTGGGTAGTGATCTTATCCCTCAAATAATGCTAAATGGCATAGAAAAGATCTCTCCCAGCCTGCTAGCCCAAAATACAATCTTTGGATGGATCATAAGCGGCCAAACTCCCGAAAAGGTTGGAGCACATTCCTCACAAGCATGGGAAATCACAAATATTCAGCTCAATGAACAGCTGAGACAATTCTGGGAAATCGAGGAGATACCCAGAACTCGAGTGAAAACCCCCGAAGATCAAATGTGCGAAGAGCTCTACCAAATCACAACCACTCGAATGGATGACGGTCGATATATGGTTCGCCTCCCATTTAAATCATCATTCCAGAACGGTATCGACCTAGGCCAATCCCGTACTGCAGCCCTACGACAGTTTCATGGAATGGAACGCAGTCTCTCAAAAAAGGGCGATCTCAAACAGCAGTGTGACCAGGTACTCGAAGAATACCTGCCCCTCGGCCACATGGAAGAATGCAGTCCAAATGAATTGGAATCCCACGGAAAATACTGCTCTTTCTATCTCCCTCACCATGCCGTCGTAAAGCCAGACAAAAAGACAACAAAAGTCAGAGTTGTATTCAATGCTTCCAAGAAGTCAGGTTCCGGTCACTCCCTTAACGATGTGTTATGTACCGGACCAACTCTCCAACCCGATCTCCGACTTATGTTGCTAAAATGGCGGACATATAGATATGTGTTTAATGGCGATGTAGAAAAAATGCACCGCCAGATACTCTTACACCCCGATAACCGAGGCTACCAACGGATAATATTCCGAACTCCCGAAGACAGTCCAATAAAGGACTTTAAGTTGAAAACGGTCACCTTTGGGGTGAACTGCGCTCCCTTCCTGGCCATTCGCACGCTACACGAGCTGTCGAAAGATATAGCCGATTCCCATCCACGCGCAGCCCCAATATTAAAGTCCGAGACGTATGTTGACGATATCTTATCCGGCAGTCATGATCTTCCCTCAGCCGAGGAATCCCTAAAAGAGACTATTGATGCTCTCAACTCAGCCGGCTTCCCTTTAAAAAAGATCACGGCAAACCATCCGGACATACTCAAACAAATTCCCAAGGCGGACTTGAAACCGACTTCCTCGAGTTCGAGAAAAGTAGTACCGCCAAAACCCTAGGAATTCAATGGAATGCGCTCTCGGACACATTCTCGTATACTGTGGACTCAGACCCAACCTCAACAGCAGCCACCAAGCGCCAGATACTCTCCTCAATCGCAAAACTTTTCGACCCCGCAGGGTGGCTGACGCCAGTCATGATACAGGCAAAAATCCTGATGCAGGAATTTTGGTTGGACGGGACTGATTGGGATGAACGGGTCAAACCGATACGTCTCGTAAAATGGACGCAATTCTCCAGGAATTTGCAGTCAATCTCAGATATACAAATACCCGATGGATTAACTTCGCCCCTGACCATCTGGTTGAGCTCCATGGTTTTTGCAACGCCTCTGAAAAGGCTTATTACGCAACTCTATGTGCGAACTACTGTCGGCACTCAAGTTTTCTTTCACCTCCTAGTCTCTAAAGGCAAAGGGGCTCCTCTCAAAACTATAAGTCTGCCACGCCTGGAACTATGCGGAGCCCTCTTACTAGCCAAACTAGTCGCAGTAGTGCAATCCCATCTCGGCCTCATTAGAAGAAAGTTGACCATGTGGTCGGATTCCGAAATCGTGTTAGCCTGGCTCGAAAAGCCACCTCACTCATGGAAGACCTATGTCTCCAATCGAACCGCCCAGATCGTAGACCTCGTAGGTAATGTTCCTTGGCGACACGTGCGAAGATAACCCCGCAGATCTGGGAACCCGAGGTTGTACGCCAGTCAATCTTTCCAATTCTGCCCTCTGGTGGAATGGTCCAGAGTGACTCCAAACCCCCCGAAGATTGGCCTCAACCAACAGTTCGCAACGTCAACCCCCCAGAGTCACGTAAATTAGAAGCCCTATATGCTACGGAAGAGACGGAGGATCTCTTAGATCGGTTCTCTTCCTACCCTCGTGCTTTACGTGTAATGGCTTACGTGCTAAAATTTGTACGAAGGCTAAAAGACGCGGTGAACGGCATTAATGACCCAGCCGACCCCTCTAACTCATGTCGATCTCAAAAGATCGAAGCATCGTCTAATCATAATGGCCCAAACTCGATACCTCGCTCTTGAAAGATCATGTCTAGAAGACTCAACACCCATTGGAAAACGGAGCTCCCTACTCGTACTCAATCCCTTCCTAGACAAGAGCGGAATCCTCCGAGTGAATGGCCGACTAGCCCATGCAACCCTCACTTACAATGAGCGTCATCCCATCATCCTACCCGAAAAGTCTCGGCTCTGTACTCTATACGAGTATATCCAGTTGTCTTTGGTTGTAAGTTTTGTACAACGGGATCGTCAGTCGCAGCATCCACATTATTATGCTCAACCTGGTTAAGAATATTGGTAGTAAACCCTATATCCGACCTTTTATAAAGTGTAATTTTATAACTTTTTAACATTAATAACAAAAATACTTACTGGACATGGCACGAATCTGCAGACACACATTGCTCTAAAGACAATACAAAGCTGGAGCTGGTAACCTTTGGAGTTGGGATTGCGATAGGCAGCAACCGAGCCAGCACAAATAAAATCATTGTGCCTAAATTGCTGCCGGCAATGACTACCCCACAACAGTCTCTTGTATTCATCTCTTGGGACCTGGAAGAACGGGCCCGTTCCCCTTTAAATTTTTTTGCAACAAAGCGCACACTTTCCCAATTTCCTTTGATTGATTTTAGTTTTATGCACGTGAATATTAAATTTTGCTAAAAAAACACAAAAACGTCAACACTCGAATAATGCTTTGCCAATAAGATGGTAAACAAAAACATTTCAATTCGCCTTGAGTTTGACACTACACCCATTTCTGCAAATGAAAAAACTATCAATCAGCTGACCAGGTAATGTCACTTTGTGTATATTCGCCTTGACTACAATCATGCATGTTGCCGAAGGCGGGAGTAAGGCGCCCGGCCTTTACCTTGAGGGATATTGAGGAAGTGCAGTGGGGTGGGCTACAAAAGTTTATTTATGATAAGCAGTTACTAAAGGGTGCTGCAAAAATCTTTGTTCGTTTCCAACGTGGAATCAGCAGCTGGGATTTGCTTAAACAATCCTTGGAAAGAGTTTGGGGTTATTGCCTCATCGATTGAGGAACATCGCGCGTTAAGAAACCGTCGTAAACGTCCCTATGAGGACTATCGGGAATATCTATATTCTCTAATGGAAATAGGTAGGCCCATAAATTTAGACGAAGGGAGCCTTATAGAATATTTTGCTGAAAGCTTTCCTGACTCCCGGTCAAACAAGGCTAACATGTATCAAGCACCTGCGATCCATGAGTTAAGAACTTAGATCCTTATTTACGAGAAGGTTCGTTCAGGTCGTCAAACCGGTACAAACCAGCCTCAAAATAAGCAAGAGGATATCAGTACTAAAAAATCTGTAAAGCCTATTGGGGGTGCTGTAAAACGGTGTCATAAATGTGGTGAACCAGGGCATATGGCAAACAATTGTTCACGTCCTAGGCAGCCTGTATGTTTCGGGTGTAAGTAACCTGGGCACCGTATTGCGAACTGTCTTCAAACAAATAGCGTAAAAGTTAAGAACGAGGCCGTCCCTGGGTTGCGTCAAGAATCTAACGATCAACAGTTTCAGTTTTTCGGCGTTGCTTGATACGGGTTGGGATCTGTGTCTATTGCTATATTGCGATCTTATGATGCTAGGTGAGATCGAGCTATCCAAAGAAAGGCATCAGCTAGAAGGTATAGGAAATAGTATATTTAAAACTCTCGGTAGTTTCGATTTTAGGACCAACATAGATGAAATTTAATTAGACATAACTTTCCGATTCCGAGTGCGATATCGTGTACCAGGAAATAATAGGCAACAACGTATTAAAGCAGGTTGATTTAGTCATAACCGAAAATAGCGTCGAGTTTAAACGAAAGGTGGAAAACGTAGAGCAAGAGTCCAAAACTCGAACAGTTTTGTTTCATGAATTTAAAGACATGCCTGGAAGTACAACCGGAGGGAAAAGGGATGCACAACGTAGATTTATCACACGTCGGCGGCAAGTATGAGGAAGAAGTAGAACGCTCTATCGAAGCCTATACTCCCAAGAAGCCGCTTGAGTCGCCAGTTGCCATGGAAATTGTCTTCGGATTTCGTACTCATATAGATGTATCGTTGAAAAATAGTATATACGATTCCTTCACGAAATGCTCTTACATGCGGAAGCTCGTCTCATGCAACAAATCTTAAGGCAAGAATTTTACATTGCCCGTCTCAAACCACTGATCAAGAAATGCATATTCCAGTGCAAAGTCTGCACCACTCACAAACAACAAACGCGATCACAAATTATGGCAGCCTTGCCCCCCGAACGTTGTAGATTCGCTCCACCCTTCACCACGACTGGTGTATATTTCGCTGGTTCGTTTCAATTGAAAACATCCATGCTCCGATCTCAAACCCTGGTAAAGGGCTACGTGGCCGTCTTTGTCTGTTTTACCACCAAAGCAGTCCACCTGGAATTATGCTTAGACCTCACCAGCAAGGCATTTCTTGCTGCCTTCGCCTGATTTGTAGGACGTTGAGGATACCCGAGCCAGATGATGGGCGACAACGGCAAAACATTCATCGGTGCCAAGCGTGCTACCGAATTGGAATTCGTATCGTTCCTGAAAGAAGTATCACCGGATATCGTACAGAAGTACGCCCCCCAAATAATCAACTTGAAGTTTATACCCCCCGGCGCACCTCACATGGGCGGGTTATGGGAATCCGCTGTCAAAAGCTTTAAGACGCACTTTAAAAAGGTCGCCGGAATCCACAGCTTTACCTTCGAGGAGTTCTCAACTTTATTAATTCGAATAGAAGCCGTACTTAACTCTCGTCCCATCTCCCAGCTTTCTCAGGACTCGAATGACCTCACCGCTCTCACGGCAGGTCATTTTCTTCGAGGAGCACCAATGCTCCCGCTTCCCGAACCGAATCACGGAAATCTCTCTCTGATAAATAGGTGGGAACGACTGAAAGTTCTGCATCATCAGTTCAGCAGACGCTGGAAAACTGATTACCTCGCCGCCCTTTAAAAGCGTTACTGTTGGGAAAGTTCTCAAACTCCCCCGAAAATTGGCGACCTAGTCATCATTAAAGAAGACAACTTACCTCCCACCGAGTGGCGACTAGGTCGATTAGAAAGCCTACTCCCAGGACGAGAGGGACACATTCGTGTCGTAGACGTCCGCACCCAGAACGGCATTCTCACAAGACCTCTTACTAAACTATGCTTTCTACCGTCATCTGAGACCACCTCCCTAACTTAATACAGTCCACAAAGCTCGTACTATCGTTAGCACTCAGGCAGCAACTTAGGCACTCCCCAAATCTATGCTTAATCCCAGGCGTATAACTAATATGCATATACTACTCTCTCGTATGTCGCACCACCTGCAGCGGAAACACCACGCCACCACGAACCGCGCCGTCGAGCAGCAACTCGCCGTCGCCGTCTTCAACCACAGCCTCCCAGGGCTAATGGTCGTGCTCCAAATACACGTCAACCATCACGACCAACCAACGTCGGGGATCGCACCATCCGGTGCACCGCAACCGGCTTACGCACAGCCACGTATAAAAATAAGGTAGGGCGGATCCTTATTCAGGAAGCAGTTCGGGCCTTGCAGGAGTTGCAACATACACTAGGCGCTTAGTACGCCTAGGGGAGGCAGAATGTTTACGCGACATCGGTAGCCACACGTCCCAATCCCAAAACCATAATATTCATTATACCCATATTGCATGAATTTTACATAGAATAATACTCGTCATATAAATATTTGACATGAATTGTATACAATATCATTATAACGCATGGATTACATTATATTTTATTATTATTACATTATATTTACTCATCACAACTTATGAACTCACCTTTGGGTTTAAGTGTTAAAATTGGAACGATTTGGGACGTGTGGCAACCACGCGTAAATTACCCCACACCAATTCGCCGCACAGCTGGTCGGCCATCATTTTTTCTATTTATCATTGTCATTGTTTTTTTTTGGTACACCGGCTTTTTATATTCTTGCTCTTTTTACCACCGAAAGAAAATATATTTTTTCACGTTTGCGCTCAAAAAACTATACAGTGTTGGAATTCAGTAATAAATTTTGCAGTTAAATATATAATTGTGTGTAATAAAATATTAGCAAAAGTTTGAAAACAACTAAATAAATTTATTAAAGTGTTCTAATATCTATAAATGTGTATAATATCCTATTGGTTGACAAAACCTTCAGGCAAGGCATTTTTCCCAAACTACAGTCCTACGTTTAATTAATTTGGTGAACCATTAAGAAGATACAGTGTGCAGCTCTGTGTGCGGTAGTTATCGGAAGCAACAAAACCCAAACTATACCGAGAAGAAGGAGATTTGCTCTAAATACTAGGATCAGCGAAGGATACCGAAATCCAGCTATAATCACTCAGCACTCCCCGCACAGTAAGTAGCTCAAATAACTACATAGTTTATCTGTGTCGTTATGGTATTCAAATCAGATGTTGTGCAGTGAAATTTCCGGCAGCCATGTTGGTGCCGGCCAAGTGCAGGTGTGTAGTGTAGTACGGGAGCAGAGTGGTCTACAAAAATTTCGCAAGCGGCGACAGAGAGATATCGGCCGATATGACAATGGTATCCCCTCTTCTGGGGGAGGAAGCCCCGAAATATAGAAATTAAAAATAAGGGGGGATAGCACATCACCCTGTGGCACCCCTTGTGCAATCCTTCGAGATTATTTTCGGAAGTACAATTTGTTACATAATTGGCTGTTGGGGCAAGGCAATGTGGCGAGTCCAGCTAGAATTCGTCGGATGGGTGGGGTTGTTGACACCTGCCCTGCCTTTTAGCTATGTAAACAAACACATTGCATCATGCCATCATTAATCCATTCAACCAAATAAGGTGCAAGCGGAGAAGCTGAACATTGACCGAATGACGGTGAAGGAATAAAAAAGGACCGTCCTGTCCTGTCAGTTGGAGACTACCCACTCTTTAGCGCAACTTACTATGCTGACTCATGTTGTTGTTGTGTTAGCGATGCTCATCAAGCTCTTCTAACTAAAGTCCCAAAAACCTTGCGGCTTCAAAAGGGGGTGGACCAGAATGAACTTGGTGTTAGAAGAGTAGGCTCAGTTGAGCAGATAAATAGATGGTTTGTCTCATGGGGAGACACCGCATATCGGGTGGACATTTGGCATGTCAGGATCAATTCTGGATAAATAGGATTTAAATCTGTTTAAATATGCATGACTCTTGCCTCCCTAGGCAGTTCGCGTTCTTCGTCGGCAACAGGTGGAGCTTGTGCCTGAATGACGGCATTCACTGGGCGAGAGCTGATAAAGGAATTCACCGAATCCGTGTGGATGAGGTTGGGGGCCTTCCGATGCACCTTTGTGTGCCGGATCTCATGGAAGTGCTTACGGAGAGGTCTACTGGGAGGTGAATTTTCGTCGAGAAGGTGCCTGTTGCGGTTTGTTACAATTGAACATCTCATTATGCTGTTCAACGCCGAGCATTTTTGCATTGCTGTGAAGGTCGTGCTCAGGTGAGTGCGGTGTTTTGACAGGCCTGCAACCTCCCTAGTGTGTGTCTGCGGTTTGTACACTGCCAGCAACGTTTCTTTGTCTTTTCCCCAGCTAGTGACTTGATAATTTTGTTGCGGCTGCATGATCACCATAGCTGAGCATGTTACCAAACGTGATCGCTAGGATTTTGGGATGTGTGAGAGTTGGAAGCTTGGTGCCATCGACATAGACGTCTAATCCCATGTTCACCTCTGCTGTCGTAAATAAGGTGGTCGAGGATTTACTCGGCGACAGTGCCAGCGAAAAAACAAGGAGGGGGGGGTAAGAGTTAATTCTTGAGCACAGCCCATTTATGGAGGGACCATTAGGCAGAATCGCACTATCATCGGCGTAAGAGACGATCGGGACACCCTCTGGTGAGGATCGGGTTACCCTGTCTAACTTGTCACCGTTCCCTTAATATTGTAATCCTCCGCGCATCTCCTTGCAGCAGGGCTGCTCCAAACTGTCTTGCTCCGGGCGGGTGTCTACTCTAACCCGGGACCAAGATAATGGATTTGCGTTAAACATTCCCACTCCGTCCAATGTAACGAATGTAAAAGATGGCTGCACAAAACAAGGTGCTCCGGGCTAAATCCCTCCACACATAGGCCGCTGGTTTCTTCAAAACTTTTGTGGCCCCTTTCTGTTCACGCCTTGGGGCCTCCCGTGGCCAACGTCGATCCAGTGTCGCACCGCCACAAGTTCCAGAGTCGCGGTAAATTGTTGAAGCTCGCCAGACCTTACCATCGTCAGTGCTGGCCTTATAACCTTCGTTGACTGACGACCGATGCTAATTCTTGCATCAGCTCATTTACCGATAGTCCATTCAATCGATCGCCCCACCGACTTTGTCACCTCGGAAAATCGCACCTTCACAAATTTCAGCCAAGCTGATTGGGTTGGTTTCTTAACTTTACTGAGAGCACCTTTGCTGCTCTTCCCATCCCGTCTGATGTACGAGAAGGGGAAAAAGCATTTCGCATGGTCATAGCTTCAGCCTCAAATCAATACATTCCGTCAGGTAGAATCAAGGAGGTTCGTCCGTATTCCCTCGCAGAGGCAGCGGCCCTGGCAAGTGAACGTGACCATGTGCAACGCTTAGACCCTGCGGAATGCGGAAATCAACACAAACTCGCCAAAGCGGAGAAGCACCTAAGGTCCTGCAACCTCTGCTGGTGTTTATGATCCCCTAAAAGCCCCAAATCGATCCGCGCCAAGGTATATCCATGCTGATGTTAAAACATTTTGGAAAAAAGTTAATAATACCAAAGGAAAACTAAGCCCCACTCAGCGGACAAATATATGATTTTCTCGAAGCTGACATCGGACAACAAACCCGGGACAAAAAAGGATTTTAACTACAAAAAACTAAGTGCGTTTAGCACTGCCTCACCGGGTAAAATGCGAAACTTGCATTGCGGTTGGATGAGCGGGGACCCAAAGCTACCCCTTCCCGACTGCGCAAATCTAGGAACAAGCGGAACCCAACCGAGTTGAGGAGTATTGCAAAGAAATTGTATTAGCAATTTTTAACGATTTTTTTTATCGCTGGTCTTCAGTAGTCTGACCAGTCTCAGGGAGGCAGCTCCTAGCAGCCCCTGCATTGCGGTCAGGAGTGCAGGAGTTCAAACATATTTGAAATTTTGTCGATTTTTGCCACGGTACACCAACATGACTCGGCGAGGTGTTAATACGACCACCCCTAGGTGTACCAGAAAAACTATTATTGTCTTTTGTTGATTTGTTTTTTTCCTCGTTCTACCTATGCATTCTAATAATGGGATGTCAGCATTCCCCGTGAGATCAAACACAATAGCTTTTGCCAACTATATACCGATTTATTATTGCATATTAATTCATATAACAACAACGTGTATTTATTAACACAACTTTTTTTCAGTTTGTATAATCGTATACATTAAGTTTTTTTCGCGTGGAAATTGGATGCGAATATCGAATTACCGAAGTTAGATATTGATTAGGATAGTTTTTCTTTGTTTTTTATTTTTATAATCGTCGCTAGAACAGGGTAGATAGGGGGTGAATGTAGAACTTGAGCACCAACCGCCTTACTACAACTTTTTTTCAGTTTGTATAATCGTATATATTAAGTTTTTTTCGCGTGGAAATTGGATGCGAATATCGAATTACCGAAGTTAGATATTGATTAGGATGGTTTTTTTCCCATTTTTATAATCGTCGCTAGAACAGGGTAGATAGGGGGTGAATGTAGAACTTGAGCACCAACCGCCTTACTACTATTTTTTTTTTTAACTTGACCCGAAACCATATTTGACTACTTTTATCTGATCCATTTCTAACAAATATTGAAGGGAACATGGATCGGTCGGCTGAACGCATGACTACTAGGAACTGAACGCGAGGAAATGGGGGTAAGCCTAGGGTTCAGGGTAGAGGTAAGTAAGATTTAATATTTCCATTCAAATCTATGTGTGCGTTCGGTTGTACTAATTTAGATATTTAAATTTTATCATTCTAGGTATATTTGGCCATAAGCCTTCATAAAACATTTAAAAGTTGTTTTATCGCATTGAGAAATAATTTATTTTGTTTGATTATGCTCCCATCCGAAATTTGGTCTATCCATTCATATGACTGAGCCGTAACTTGCTCATATTGGCCAAGCCCAACTTCCAGCAAAATCTTCATTATCAGTCTTCTTTATAGGATGTGTGATTCGAGCCCACAGTTTCAGTTCTATGTGTGCTCCTAAATTTACAACAGAAATTCAATTATTTTAATTAAAGTCAAACAACAAATATTGAAATTATCAAAATTTAAAAAAAAATTTGGCTTTGTAAAGGTTTTGAAACTGGATATATATGATTTTCAAATGGGTTAAAGATTTTTTTCTATTTGACATTATAATTTTGTTCCCACTGAGAAACAATCAAAATGAAGCATTTTGTTGTGTGCATTCAATAGTGAAAATACCATCCATATTAGAGATATAAACAAAAAACTATAAAGCGCACAAACGCGTACAAACGCCGCTCCATTATTTCGCACACAAACGCGCCACAGTACCGCGAAGAGCACCATAGCGCTGTGACAACGCACCACTGTAGCGTACACAAACCGCCAGCTATAACTAGCGCCACCAGCTATAACCACCACCAGCTACAACAACAACCAGCAGGTATAAAAAAAAAAGATTGGGGAAATAAGAGGAAAGAAGAAGATTTAAAACGGTTTTGGTAAAATTCGACCGTATTAAAAGATAAATCTAAAGAAGGAACGATTACAACTTGTATGAAAGAAGGATATTAGTTTAAATTAATGTAAAAATATATTAAAGTCGAATTATTTGAGATCCAAATTAAGAAAAAAAGGGAAATGCGAAGGCAAGAAAAGGGCCATGCTTAACATGAATTAGGAACTAAGTAACTTACATAAAGTAAAATATTAGAATAAGGGAACATGTTTTTAACCTAGGGCATAAAAATGGAAAAAAATTAAGAAATTTAAATCACATATGTAATAAAACGAGGATGGTTAGGTAAATAAAAATTATTATAACTAATTTTTCTTTTCATAAGAATAAATAAGATGAAATTAAATAATATACCAAAGTAATTAAATAAAAGAAAATAAATAATCTAAACTTAATAATACGGCCGCTTAACTAAATGAAAATTAATAACCCTAAAGTCTCATAAATAAATGTTTCAGCAAATAAGCTAAATAAAAAACTAAGTCAGCCAAAAAATGTATAATGCTTTAGAAAAGCAAAAGGAAAAAAATTATTTTTCTTTCGAACTCCTGTCTTTGAGTTGTTTGCTTTTTCTTTTCGTATGGTAAAAGGTAGTTACACTTAAGACATTTTATTTGAAATGAGTTTCAAATAAAACTGTAATAAAAATGGGAATGGTGACTTTCGTTATTTAGAAGGCATAGGATTTGCAGGTAAAAGGATTTGCAGGTGCACCGACGGCCATGGATGAGGGTGGACCAAGCACCGGAATTTTTATTTGTATCTTTTGATTTTCAGGCGTTGTAACTGGTCGTAACCCGTTTGTTTAAGTTTTTAGTTTTTTTCGTTGATTTAAATTCATTTGCTTTTTTTCCTTGCCATTTTATTTTATTTAAATTTTAGTTTCATTTCTTGTTTTTAGTTATTTTTGAATTTAAAGTTCTATTTAGAATATTGTGCTCCGCCAGCTTTTTTTTGAATTTGGATTTGATTTTTATGTTTAAGTTTTGAACTTTGAAGTTTAACGGTCTATCCGTGGCCTTCGGATCGACCGGATGTTGTTTTAAATGTTGGTTCTGCGTTTTTTCTAGCGTTTTCAAAGGCATGATATGACTTTTTTCTTTATGGCGCAGGACAGCAATGTTGGCAAGAACCCACTCCAGCCGACAATGACTAGCCACAGTGCGACCTCAGATCATGCCGACCGCCTTCATTGCTGCTCCAATGTAGATGCCTTTAACCATAACATAGCCAAATCAATAACTAACTGGACAAATATTTTTCACCAGAGTTTAGCCAAAACATAAACCATTTTTAATCACATTTACAACTACATGATAGCCAACGCATTAGCCAGTTTTTTAAAGGAAATTTGGAAAACACTTGGGGTTAAAATCTTCACAAGGCCTGAACAAAATTAGACGCTTTACACCTTTCGAGAAATTGATGAAGCCAAGTATTTAGCTACATTGCTAACCGGTATCTGGTTTGTAGTCATAAGTCACGAAAATGTACATATGTTAGAAACAGAAGGACATGTTATAAAAGGTTTGGAAAACACATGGGGTTAAAATGATCACAAGGCCTGAACAAAATTAGATACTTTACACCTTTCGAGAAATTAATGAAGCCAAGTATTTAGCTACATTACTAACCGGTATCTGGTTTGTAGTCATAAATCACGAAAATGTACATATGTTAGAAACAGAAGGACATGTTATAAAAAATTATTTATGGAATTTTTTTGTTTTCAAGAACAAACAATATGATTATTTCTTGCATAGTTGTTCTGTTATATGAACACTCTCGGTATACGGCTAAAAATTTTCATCACGTCGGAGTCATAAAAGACTCCTATAACATAAAATTTCTGAGGCTCATATTTTTCACGTATATATGTCACATAAGAGACTACTAATTATGTTCACCCCGAGAACGTTTGTGGGAATGGCAAGTTGATATATACAAGGTGGCGCAAAAGTAAGCTTCCGATGTTCAGCATATCGGTTGTGGCACGTGCAGTGTGTGCTGTTGCACCGTCTTGTTGGAACCACATGTTTTCCAATCCCAATTCATCAAGTTGCGGCAAAAAGAACTCGTTGATCATTGCTCTGTAGCGCTCACCATTCACAGTAACTGTTTGGCCCCTACCGATAATTGGTCAAATAAATAGTCAGCAATATTCCGCGTTCTGGAGCAGTGTAGCGTAACATTGTTTATTAACGTGTATTTCGCATATGTTTACTACACAAATGTCAAAACAGAACTGACTTTAGGGGCCAATCGCAAAATTTATAGCATTTTCTGATAGGAGGATTACTTTTACGCCACCCTGTACTACATACATAAAAAGATGCACTCAAATTAGGCCAACCAAAAGCATCAAGGAAAAAAATTTTTTTTCTCTTTCGCATAAAACATCACAAAATTGCTTAATGTTTCGATATATTATTAGTCTACTGGAGATAGACGAAAAAGAGAAAGTTTTCCGGACTAGCCGTTTTTGCTTATGGAAGTCTACTGCTGGTAAGGATGAAATGTTGATAAAATAATCAAAAAAAAGGAAAGCATACTTTCCCGCACTGACTTAAACTTCATTTTTCTCCTGCTTGCAGTTATATCGGTAATGGTAACAGCAATTAAAAAAAAGTGTGTCTACCGTTTGTCACAAAATGCCCCATCGAAAAATCTCCATAGCTTGGTTTGCAGAGGCGATAGTTACCGAGCTAGAGCCGTTTTTTCTGTGCAAGTTAAGGGGATTACGAATGAAAACACAAAAAATATATATTTTGGACGACTAGAGTCGTCTTTATTCAATCATATCAACTTAATGACTAACTTAAAATGATACGTCTACGCTTATTTATTGTATGAAGTCATGTGGTGGTTGTTGTTTGAACAACTATCTTGGTCGTTCCCATGAACGGTATTGCACCATCAGTATTTGAACGGATGTGGGTGTGGTGTTATTTGCCCGTGGGATAGCGGCTACTGTCCGAGTCTTACGCAGCATTGCACTTACTGTTTGCATACTAGCCTACACATTTATATGTTTGAAGTTATCTAGAACAATTTGTGTGTATGTGGTGTTAACCTGCATAATAAACTGCAGCTATCGTGGTGTGGCGGCAGTGTTGCTGGCCTACCATACCGAAGTTCCAAGGTTCAAACCCTGGGGCAGGTAACATCAAATGTGGTTTGAAAATAGCTTTTCACTGAAAAAAAAAATATTTCTTTTCCGCTTTCGGATTATTGATACCGAGGTTAAAACGCGTCTTTTGATACCTTTCCCGATATTTTTGGACGTGTTTTAGCAGTTACGTACTGTCGTATAGAATTACCACAAATTTCAAGAAAAATTTTATTTACAAAAAATTACTCGTAGTAGTGAAAAAGCTAAAAAAGTTAAACAAACAGTGCTTCAAGAAAAAGTTTTATCAAAAACCCAAGGAGAGAAATAATAACTTATAAAGCTTGCCGACTCAAAGCAAGAATCGGACCGACACCATTTAAGTGATGGTCTAACAAATCCAAAACACGAAACAAGAACATTATAATAAAAACAACCCAAGAAATATCCAACGGTAGTAAACAGAATTTCATTCGCAAACGAAGTGGGATAAAAGCAGATTTAGAAGAAACTTACAAAAATAAAAACAACCCAAGAAGTATCCACGTAAACATCACATCACCCCGGAACGAGTGCAGAATCCGGGTCATCATCAGCGTAACGGAATGACATCCGGTATAGTTATTTTGCAATTTTGATATAAAAAAAACAATAATTACGTAATTAGATATTTATGTATTCAGTGCATTTTGGTAGTGTTTATGCCCCTATGACACTACGTATTTTTCTTGTATTTTTTATGTATTTTGTGCGAAAGAAACGGTCTTATACCATTTTTATATTGGTGCAAACGGGCGAGCTATGTTAAGAAAACTAACGAAATACAACCAAAATACAATCTAGGCTGTTAGAAACAAACGAAAAAGTTTGTATTTCATTAGCTTTTTTCGACAGTTTACTGTTTTTCGTTAGTTTTTTCTGACAAATATTTTTGTTTTGAAAATAATAAATATTTGTTTACAAAAGGAAATGCATTTGGAAATTTTAAATATTGCAAAAAATTGGTTGCTAAATGCTTCTGCTTTACTAACAGATTTAAAAGAGGAGCGGAAAAAAAATTTATGTTGTTCGCAATATGAACTCTATTTATCAGGTGATGTACATACTCGTACATTCATCTTTAGTTCGAGCACAAAAAATATCAAAATCAAATCTTTCAGTTAAATTTTTTATTTGTTTGCTTTCAACTAAACGTCGACTCAATTGACATTACATGCACTGTTTGTTCCCCTTCAACTACCGTGAAATTGTTTTTGCAATTAGATTTTCGGTAGGTTTTCGTCAGTATTTCAAACAAAAAATACAGCAAAAATACAAGAAAAATACATAGTGTCATACGGGCATTAGGAGTTGTATTTTGCAAATTTGTTTGTGTAAGTGCAATTAAATAAGAAAATTAATAAAAAAAAAGAACATTTTAATTAGTATTCAGGAGTTGGAAAATATTATTGACAGTATAGCCAATCTCAGAACACGGACCATGGACCAATGTACGGTACAAACACTTATACAAACAGCCATTGAGCAAACGGGACATAGCAGGCAACAATTCCAAGCAAATAAAGATAGCCTGGCAAGAAGACTAAACGTCTTAAAAATCCCGTCCGCAGTAGAGGTATATAAGGACATAGAAATAATCGAAAGTATCGAGTGCAAGGAATCACTAGATGTGGTGAAATCAATCCGTGGCTGTAATACGAAACAAAATAACTGGTAATGCCGACACAATGCTGAATTTCCAGGCAATCCTGTCCAGATTGGACTTTGCCTATGCGGACGAAAGTTCGCTATTCACTTTTGAACAAGACCTCTCAACCCTAAAGCAGGGTCCAAAAACCATTACAGACTTTTATGACGAAGTTGAACGCAAATTACAAATAAGGTCATAATGACTAACAAAGGCAATCAACAGTTGATTGACTCACTAACGCCAAATACAGGGTGGCTGATGAAAGCCGCTACCAAAAAAAAATTAAATAACTTTTTTCTATTTAATGAATCTGGTTAATTTTTTTTTTATTTTGCAGATTGACTTTTACATTTAACAAAAATGGATAACTGGGACACTGAAACAAGAATTTGGATTGTCCGCCGCTATCACGCACTGGAGTCCGTAGTTTCGGTTCAAAGAGAGTATAAGAGCACGTTTGGCGGCAATCCTCCGAGCAGATGGACCATAATAAGACTTGTAAACAATTTTGCCGAGCATGGGACAGTCAACAGAAGACCTTACCATCGAAACCCTTCAGTTCGAACGGAGGAAACAATCGCTGCTGTAGCTGCTGCCATACAAAACAATCCACGTGTTTCGACAAGAAGCTTATCTGCTCAAATGGGTGTAAGCAGACAGTCATTACAGTCAATTATGCACAAAGATTTGGACTTATTCCCATATAAAATTCAAATGGCCAACAAACTGAACGCTGCAGACTTGCCGATTCGCTTGGAATTTTGCCAGAAGATGCTTCAAATGGTGGAAGAGGATGGAAACATGTTGAACTGTCTTTTCATGTCTGACGAGGCCCATTTCGATTTAAACGGCAACATAAACAAACAAAATTGTCGAATATGGAGTGCTTCCAACCCACAGATACTCCATGAGACGGAATTGGATCCACTTCGTGTCACAGTGTGGTGTGCAGTTTCATCACGCTGCATTGTCGGGCCCTACTTCTTCGAAGAAAACGGTCACACCGTTACGGTTACTGGAGACCGTTACTTGAGCATGTTGAGAGAGTTTTTCTATCCAGAATTACGCCGAATGAGAATTTCTATCAACTCTGTGTGGTTTCAGCAAGATGGTGCAGCTCCTCATATAGCCCAACCTGTTATGACAGAATTGCGACTAAAATTTCCCAATAAGCTGATATCCAGAAACTCTACATTCCGTTGGCCACCCAGGTCGCCTGACCTTACTGCACCTGACTTTTTCTTGTGGGGTTATTGCAAACAGGAAGTCTTCAAAGCAAAACCAACAAATTTGAATGAACTAAGGCAATCCATTCGAGAAACAATTGCGGCTGTTCCTGTCTCAACTCTCCAAGCAGTAATGAACAACTTTTTGGTAAGATGCCGCACATGCATCGACGAGCAGGGGGGGGCATTTAAATTCCATTATTTTTAAAACTAATTAAGCTATATTTAATAAAATTTAATGAGCTTTAACATGAATAAAAGAAAAATGAATTCCATACACTGAAAAAAAATTATTTGAGTTTCTTAATGTAGCAAAATTCATCGGCCACCCTGTATAGGCACGACGCCTTAAGAGTCTTTATATCAGGACTGAGGCGTCCAATGTGCTACATATTATTATCTTGCCAGCCGGAAGTGAGCTCAGCCCTTGTCTTAGCACAAGAATTGGAATCAAACCAAGTTAGGCATAATTTCGCTAACACATTGTGGAATAACTCTAGACAAAACATAACTCCCACTTCCTCCCCTTACTATCAAAAGACATCCCGTCCATTCATGCAGCAACAAAACGTGCCCTTGTCTAAGCACAAGAATTGGAATCAAACCAAGTTAGATATAATTTCGCTAACACATTCTGGAATAACTCTAGACAAAACCTTACTCCCACTTCCTCCCCTTATTACCAAAGGATATCCCGTCCATTCATGCAGGAACAAAACGTAACAACACCACAACGGGGAAAGGATAATAGCAATCCAACTGTGAGACAGGAAAACGCTTCACAGCCTATGGAAGTGGATCAGAGCCTTAGGAGTGCGCAACAAAGGTCCCAAAAAAGCAGCAGCCTCAAGTTACTAAAAGGCCATTGGAGTCGACCAGAAGAATGGCCCCAAAGATATCTGGGGCTAATAATATAAATGAAGACCTAATACCAGAAGAAATCAGTCGACCGACCACTCAATAATCCTATGGATTAATTGTGGCTTTTATTTAAAATTGGCTTTCAGCTCAACAACTTTCAACTATTACTTTCTCAACAAGGCTACTAACTTTTTCATCAGATGAAATAAATTTTATATGGCGAATTCGCTTCTGCCATTTATCTCCAAAACGTTGAACAATGGGCAGAGGCTTGACATTTTAATAGACACTGGAACTTCAAAAATTATGTAAAATAAATTAAACAACCTAAGAAATATTACTAAGCTCGAATGCCCTTAGGATAAAAACCATAAACGGCGAAACTTATGTTGCAGAAAAGTGTAAAATTCCAGTTTTCGGTCATATAGGCACAGTTTTTGTCCTTCCGGGGCTGGCAACCTTTAATGCTATAGTGGTATACTTTTTAAAAGAAATTGAGGAAGAAGTAAGCATAAAGAGCGATGCTTTACGCTATAGAGGTGGTAACGAGGAATTGCAGTACTTTGGTTCCGAAGAAGTCAATAATTTTGAAATCGACTTTACAACCGTTCCGAGAAGTGCTAAGAGAGAATTCATACAAATAATAAATGAAAATCACTGCGCATTCGCGGAACCGAATAGGGCACTCCCCTATAATACAAACGTGGTTGCAAAAATTAGGGCAACCACTGACGAGCCTATTCGTATTAAAACCTATCCACTACCCAATGTCAGCGGCGGGATTTGTCGATAAATATAATCTCTGTTAGCGGATGCGATTGTGCGACCTTCCTGCACCGTATAATTCGCCGATATATGTAGTAAAAAAGGAGGGATTGGATGAAAGCGGTAAACCCAAAATTCGGATGGTAGTTGATTTCAGAAAAATTAAACATAAAACCATCGCCGAAAAATACCCCGTACCTGAAACTTCAGTAATACTAAGTAATTTGGGAAATTCAAATTATTTTTCGATACTCGATCTAAAATCGGGATTTCATCAAATATTATTGGCGGAAAAAGACCGCCAAAAAATCGCTTTTAATGTTAACAATGGCAAATACGAGTTCTTTCGTTTGCCTTTTGGCCTTAAAAACGCCCCCAGTATGTTTCAAATTGACGATATTCTCAGACCATTTTGTCACGTGTACATCGAGGACATCATAGTATTCTCTCCCGATGAGAGAACACATTTAAGAACATATGTAATACTTGTATATTGCTAGAAAACACAAAGCACAATCACAAACATCAGAGTGCAGATGTATAGAAAATAAAACGAGAGGTCAGACAAGCGAATGTACCAAAAATTGCAATTTCACTTCTTAAAATACATGAACGTATCAAACGTTCATTGAAAAAAATTATATAGAAAAAATAATTTTAAAATTATTCGAAATAAAAAATGGTAAAAATAATGGTGAGGCAATGCTTTATATGAAAAAAAAACACCAGAAAATGGGAAAGTCTTCACGGGTAAGTTAGCTATGTCTTTTTATGTGTAACAGTGTACCCAACTGCGAATTACGTGAATGGATGCATGCGATATCAAAAACACACCCAAACATGCGATTTATGTTTGCTCCACGCATTTTGAAAAGAGCCAGTGCAAGGGTAGCGGAGGCTTGAGAGAAGATGCTCTCCCCACATTACATCTTCCCCCAAAAACACAATATCTGAATAAGGAGTTTGATTACGGTAAGTATTTTTCAAGGGCATAGTAGGCGTAGAGTTCCACCTGAACTAAGCTTCTGCATTTTTATTCGTAACAAAGAGGAGGATGGGGTCATGTGCAGAAGTCCACGCAAGTGGGGAAAGTTTCTGATCGCCATTCACCTGGGAATGGCCCGAGCGATTCTTTTGCATGCGGTTCAAGCAGCTCACTACTTCCGGGCTTTGCGCCCAAGTATCCTCTGGGTGACCACCGAACACCCGTTTGGTGGTGAGCTAAACGTGAGAAGGTGACAACCTGGTAAGGCCACTCCGACATAATCGGTTTAAGGGCTTGTTGGGGGGTTCAAACAGCAGCGTCTGATCACCATGTGGTGCGGCTGCAAGCGGGCGTCTGTCTTGGATCAAGCGGCTCGCTATACAAACGTGTAATAGAATTCAACCTCCCGTGAAACGGGTTGTGCTTTGGGTTTGGGACCCACCACATAAAACAATTTTCTAATGAAATTCAACAACAAAGCCTCGGATTTGAGAACCCCTTTTTTGAATGACAACACCCGCAAACGAAATAAGGATTATGAGATAAGGGCATGTACCTGGAATGTCCGGTCCCTTAATGGGGAAGGTACCGCTGCCCGGCTGGTTGAGGTCCTGAGGATAGCAAAAGCTGACATCACCGCCATACAAGAGATGCGATGGACGGGGCGAGGAAACACGATCAGAACACCTTGCAACATCTACTGGCGTGGGCATGACTCCGTCACCGAGTACTGTCGTTCACACCCGTGAACGAGCGTCTCGCCGCAATCTGCATAAAAGTACGATTTTTCACCATATCGTTTATCTGCGCTCATGCACCGAGGGAAGAGAAGGATGACGTGGAAAAGGATGCATTCTACGAGCGCCTGGAAGAAGCATACGAGCGCTGCCCCCGTCATGATATCAAAGTCGTGCTTGGCAACTTTAACGCCAGGGTGGGTAAGGAGGGTGTATTCGGCCCCACTGTCGGGAAGTTCAGTCTCCACGATCAGACCTCGCCAAATGGATTCAGGCTGATCGACTTCGCCGGTGCCCGAAACATGGTCATATCCAGCACTAGGTGTATGCACAAGAAGATCCATCAGGCTACATGGCTGTCCCCCGATCGAAAAACACGCAACCAGATCGACCACGTTGTGATAGACGGACGGCATGCTTCCAGCGTTTTAGATGTTCGCACAATACGAGGACCTAACATCGACTCTGATCACTACCTAGTAGCAGCCAAGATTCGTACCCGCCTCTGTACGATAAAACAGCCGCAACAAAAAACGCAGGGAAAGCTGGACGTCGAAAAGCTGCAATCGCAACAGACCGCCAATTATTTCGCAGATTGCTCTCACACCTGCTTTCCGAGAGCACAATTCAACCTAGTGGAATGCATGAGCAGTGGAATCATATTTCAGGAGCACTCCGTACCGCAGCCGAAGAAGTAATTGGATTCCGCCGAATGCGAAGAAACAACTGGTACGATGATGAAGAGTGCCGCGCTGCAACGAAAAGAAAGGACGAAGCCTACAAAGCAACGCTGAGTTGAAGAGGGAAGCGAGGCGGCTATTCCGGGCGAAAAAAAGAGAGGCAGAAAAGCGTGAATAATGCCCGAAAATTCTATCAAAAATTCGGCGAATGACAGAAGGTTCTAAACCCGAGGCAAACTCCTGTAAGAATGAGAACGGCGACCTGGTGGCCGATGTTCAGAGAGCACTCAGAATATGGAGGGATCACTTCTCTGCCCTTTTAAATGGAGAAACTGAGCAAGAAACCAGAGGATCGAAGACTATGGAATTGACGTTCCACAACCCGACTATAATGAGATGCGAATAGAAATATCCCGATTGAAAAACAATAAATCAGCTGGCGCTGATGGTTTGCCTGCTGAGCTATTCAAACACGGAGGCGAGGAGCTGGTAAGGCGCATGCATCAGCTTCTATGCAGAATATGGTTGGATGAATGCATGCCTGAAGATTGGAATCTAAGTGTTCTCTGCCCAATCCACAAGAAGGGAGATCCTGCAAACTGCGGCAACTATCGCGGAATCAGCCTTTTGAATATCGCATATAAGGTCCTATCAAGCGTATTGTGCGAAAGACTGAATCCTGATGGGAAAAGACTGATTGGACCTTATCAGTGTCATCATCATCGACCAGATTTTTACAATACGCCAAATCTTGGAAAAAACCCGTGAGAAAAGAATCGACACACATCATCTCTTTGTTGATTTTAAAGCCGCTTTCGATAGCACGAAAAGGAGCTGCCTATATGCCTATATGCCGCTATGTCTGAATTTGGTTTGCCCGCAAAACTTATACGGCTATGCAAAATGACCTTGAGCAACACCGCCAGCTCGGTCAGAATTGGGAAGCACCTCTCCGAGCCGTTCGAAACTAAACGAGGTTTCAGACAGGGTGACCCCCTATCGTGCGATTTCTTTAATGTAATGCTGGAGAAAATAATACAAGCTGCAGAACTTAACCGCGCTGGAACAATATTTTATAAAAGCGTGCAACTGTTGGCATATGCTGACGATATTGATACCATTGGCCTTAACAACCGCGCCGTAACTTCTGCTTACTCTAAATTAGAAAAAGAAGCGGAGAAAATGGGATTGGTGGTGAACGAGGGCAAAACGAAGTAGCTGCTGTCATCATGCAAAGAGTCAGCCACTGTTGGCAGCAATAATTTCGAAATAGTAAAGGACTTCGTTTACCTGGGAACCAGCATGAACACCAACAATAATGTTAGCCTAGAAATCCGACGAAGAATTACTCTTGCAAAAAAATGCTACTTCGGACTGAGTAGGCAATTGAAAAGTAAAGTCCTCTCTCGACGAACGAAAATAACACTCTACAAGTCAGTCATCGCACCCGTCCTGCTATATGGTGCAGAAGCGTGGACACTAACAACATCTGATGAGGCGGCTCTGGGAGTATTCGAGAGAAAGGTTCTTCGAAAGATTTGTGGACCTCTACGCGTTGGCGACGGCGAGTACCGAAGAAGATTTAATGATGAGCTGTATGAACTTTACGCAGACGCCGACATAGTTCAGCGAATTAAAACACAGCGGCTTCGCTGGCTAGGCCACGTAGTGCGAATGAGCGAAGATGCTCCAGCCCAGATGGTATTCTTATCGGCACCCGCCGGTGGAAGCAGAGGAAGAGGGAGACCACCACTGCGATGGAAGGACCAAGTGGAGACCGATTTGCGATCCCGTGGTGTTTCCAATTGGCGCCAGTTGGCGCAGCGAAGAAACGACTGGCGAGCTATGTGGGACGGTCAAAATCGCCCGGGCGGTTAGATGACCATTTGAAGAAGAAAGATGTTCACATTCGTATATACATAAATTATAATTTATTTTAGATATAACGTCTGTGATCATTGGGCCTCATCATCATGAAAAAGGTCAATTAGCAAAAGTTGGATGTAGTAAAAATGGAATGAATTTTGAAACTGTTGCAGTCCCTGCAAGCTTTGATTGTGGTAAAAATATATTTTACTTAAGCGTTTTATACTGATAAGTGCCACATGAGTTAACATGCCAATATGAAATATAATATATACATATGAATTTTATATCTAGTACCTGGGCGACCGACCTTTGCTCGGCATTTTCATAGGTTGCCATACAATTTCGTTTATTTAGATAATCATCAGTAAATATATTCTGGTTGATTGTATTAATAATTTTACTTACCAGCAGTGGAGCGTTCTAAAGACATATCTTGATAATAAAAATATCTTTAAAATTTTTTATTGGTAACAAAGTTTGAATACTCAAACAAATTTTCGACAAGTCTTTACAAGATTTCTTGCTGAATTGTATGGTTAGCAGCTGTCGATTGTTATCAAATAATCGAGAAAGATTAGGGCCACATGGGTATATTTGTCGGTTAGAGCTTCATATATTGGTCAACATTCTGTGATTTCTTCTTTATTTTTATAGATAGAACTATGCAAAACTTTTTATATTCAATACATCCAATGCAACACTTCCTTCCATACCATGTTCCGAGTACGTTTCTTTCTTCCGGAAACATTACTTTAAATGTATTTGGTCACTTAACTCTTGAAACGACACATATAACATACCATGCATGAACATCGATGAGTATAGCTCCATTCCGACAGACTCAAAAGTTTCTCCCTGATCTTTATGCGCAGTCATAGCAATGTTGGCCTTAGTGGAAGTTGCACCTTATCGGCTCCTTGGATGAGTGCAATTCTCGGTATATAAACTTCTTTGCCGGATTTTTCTTGTCGAACAAAAGTGGCAAACCTACTTAGAAATATTTTTTTTTTTAATACGCAGGAAAATAACTTTCGTTTGATACCCATGTTGGCAACATTCTGTTACAAGCCTGGAAAGGAAAACTTCGTTGCCAACGCCTTGTCACGTCAGTTCTTAAATAATATAACGGACAACGAATGTATGCAAAATACGGCACATAGTGAAATTTCTTCTGCTAATGTTATAAAGTCCATTAATTTCCCTATGAATCAGTTAAGAAATCAAATTATCCTAACCGAGGGAAATGTAAATTGCAAAAAGACAAAAATTTTCTTTCAACGATATGTCCGACACACAATCGAATTTAACAATATAGAGGATTTATTTTCAGCTCTAAAAACGAGAACAAGGTAGTAAACCTCCTCCCTACACTTTCTAAAATACAGCATAATGTCTTTGAAACATTTCCATTTGATAAATTGGTTCATACGAGCAAAATTGTCATCGACCTATCGAATCTGAATGACTAAATTGAGGCAGCAAACCATGGTCGGTGAATGAAAATTTCAAGTAATTGATAGAGAACTATTATTTCCGAATAAAAAAAAACTTAATTCCATTGGCGGCCGCCGTGGTGTGGCGGTAGTGTTGCTGGCCTACCACACCGAAGGTCCCAGGTTCGAACCTTGGTACAGGTAACATCAAAAGTGGTTTGAAAAAGTTTTGAAAACGGGGTCGCCCCTCGGCAGTGGTTTGGCAAACTTTCCGAGTATATTTCTGCCATGGAAGACTTCAGTAAAAATGCATCTGCTTTGCAGATGCCGTTCGGAATCGGCAAAAAACTGTAGGTCCCGCCAATTTGTAGGAAAAATTAGAAGCAGAATACCACAAGTTGGTTGAGAAGCTCGGGCTTAATCTCCCCAGGAGGTATACATCGCGCCAATTATTTATTTATTTATTTTTAACTCTATTGTAACAATTGCAAAACTTGCATGGAAAATAAATGCAATAGGAAACTCGCTGACAAAATTATTGGAGAGACTCCTATCCCGGAATATCCCGGAAAAATATTACACATCGATATTTTATTCTCTTGACTTCAACTTTTAAAATTTGCAACCGTAATCCCAATTGCATCAAGAAATCTCTTTGACATTAAAAACGCTCTCTTTTAGATACTGAGTAGATTCAAAAAAACTAAATAATTTCAGACAATGAAAACGCATTTCAGGCAAACGTTGTTCAAAGCTTATTAAAAAATTACTTTGATGCGGAGCAGTTCTTCGTGCCACCTCTTCAAAGCAAGAGCAACAGGTAAGTGGAACGGTTCCATTCGAACCTAATGGAGATTGCTCGTTGCGTCAGGGTTCAACAGGAAATTGTGGATTTGAGTATGGTAGCCACGCTAAAATATAATGAAACTTACCATTCTGTCACAGGGAAAACCTAATTGCTATAATAAACGATATCGATTACGCGAGATTAAATAAAATTAAAGGCAAACTAAAAGCAGCTCAGGAAAAGCAATAAGGGCGTACTGCGGCAGGGAAAAGAAATTTGTATGAAGGTGATGTGGTATTTGTAAGAAGAAACAAAAGATTAGGCAATAAGTTGGATAAGGTTTTTGTAGAAAAAAAGTGCAAGGGGACCTGGGTACAACGGTCTTAATAGACAACAGTAAAGTTCACAAAAACAACTTACGTTTAGGAAATAACAACTAGCCCGTTTTGGACTCTCTATTTTTCAAGTAGTCAAGAAACGAGCTCAAGCGCAAGAATAATAATTTTTTCACATTTTAATTTATATGAACATTATTATTGTTCTTATTTTTTTTTTAATAATCATTTTTAATTGAATTAATTAAATTTGTTTTAATTGAAAAGAGTAGGAATAATTTTTAGGGACAGCCGCCAAAGCTTTTCTTATAGATTCATTTCGGAAGCTGCTAGGAATCTTCATCAGAGCAACTTTGGCACGCATTACTAA
This sequence comes from Merzomyia westermanni, assembly GCA_949987695.1. Taxonomy (NCBI): domain Eukaryota; kingdom Metazoa; phylum Arthropoda; class Insecta; order Diptera; family Tephritidae; genus Merzomyia; species Merzomyia westermanni. The sequence continues at coordinate 111,162,051 of OX465290.1, read as the reverse complement.
CCATTAAGCTAACAATACAGTGGTTTTGATGTCATCTAAACTCTTAATTTTATTCTTCTTTTACCATGTGCATGAACAACCCCCGCTATCTGGCAGTTAGTAGTGTGATCATGATGGATTTTTTGAAAGATCTGCCTTATCATCATCAGCAGAATTGCCTTACTGCGTGCTCTGGGTTTTGTTATTGCTTTTTTATACCAAATTTTTTTGTTGATTTACGGCCTGTACATCTTCAAGCATTTATGAAACGAGCTCAAGACCAAGAATACTAATTTTTCACATTCTAATTTTTATGAAAATTATTATTTTTATTTTTTTAATAATCATTTTTTAATTAATTATTAAAATTTGTTTTATTTGAATAGAGTAGGCATTTTGCTTTTTCCGGGAGCGTTGGGCGAGGTCACAAATTATTCCACATCAAAATACATTCCTATTACGCAGGGGCGTGTGGCGATTTTTGGTGACTTCGCTCTATTCGTTCATTTTACTAACATAACAAAATATGAACAACTGCGACAAGAGACGGAATATCTACTGCCATACATCCCACAGGCTCATTTAAGCAAACTTTTGGAGGTTGATCTAGAAATAATAGGCCGGCTTTTGAACACAATTACAATTCATGAACGACACTCACTCAACTTTTTGGGCACAGCAACTTTTGGGCACTCCCGACTTTGACGACTTTAACGAACTTGAACAAATAAAAAAACTTACAGATGCAGTAAACAAGTTAGCTTTATCTAAGAAATCTTCCGAAGACGAAGTATTTACTATTTTTCAACTAGCAAGTAGTAAAACAAAGGCAATCATCATAGATTTAAAGAATAAATAGTTGTCAATAGCACTGGCTAAAGCAAATATTATAAATTAAATAATTTTGGACAATAACGAAATACATTTTATCTTACAGAACCAAAAATTTAGCGTAAACATTAATGATATATTAATTAATAGTAAATTTAAGATAGCTCAGTAAAACAATTACGCAATTCACAAGGTATCTTACTGTCCTATGTAGCATTTCGTTCAATACAACTTTGTGGACACTACTTTGAGTTGTATGTCGTATTCATATACATCATCAAGTTGTGTTTTTATGAAAACTTGTCACTTGTTGATAGAAAATTTCAGATAAACTTTGAAAAGAAAAATATCACACTTGATATACATAGGCTGCTAAATTGTATTGTGATATTAAAATTTTATATGAGAAGCAAAACAAAAAAAAAAACATAATCGTTCTAAAATCATAGCACATACGACGAATACGAGACCTTGTGAATTGCCTAAATATCATTATATATTATGTTAGATTTCCTATTCCAAATCATTGTACGAAAATAAACGACATCGCACGTTACCATTTCGTTTCGTTTATTACTTTCATAGTTCAAACCAAACAAAACCAAACGGCTGAGTTTACTTTGTCAATTATAAAATACATTTTTTGAAATTTACGGACTAAACAAAATAAAAACTAAACACAATTTTCTTATGTATTAATAGTGATTCTAACAATTAATTGCTTGGATTAACATATGGCTTTTTGCTCATGCCCGTACTTATTACGGTTAGTACGACCATGGTGGTATAGGTCGGGAAATTTCCCTATTCAAGAACAAGTACCATTTGCATTTCTGTAGATCATCTCCTATCGTGCTTTAAAATAATAAACCGATTACACAGCTGCAACTCGATCTATAGTATTTTCGCGCAGAAAAGCTTTATCAGTAGGGGACCTAAATCCAAGCTTAAAAAAAAAACAACCCTGTGGCAATGCAATGCCGGCCTCTTTACGTTGTTGTTTTGGCACTGACCTACTTTTCTAACTAGCCAAAGTAGCCGAAGAAAGATTTCACAAACTTGATTTTAAATTAAAAATACACTTGGCTTTACTTTAATTTTATTTATTTAATTCAGGAAGTCCTTACAACTAGTTAAAAAGCAATACAATTATAGACTGAATTCAAATGAACTATCACTAATATGCAGCCATCAAGGGTTAGAGCTGTATCAGTATCCAACAGTGCAAAGAAACAGAAACTAGTCGAAGTGAACAGACGTGTTTTTGTCGCGCTCTGATCTGCTTGTTTTTAATATCTACTTTCTTCTACTTTAAAAATGGTAAATTGCACTAATTGTAATACCCAGTGCTTGCCGGGCGATCACGTATTGTGTGTTATTTGCAATAATAAAATACATACGAAATGCTTAAACTTTTCTGAAAATGCAATTGATTTGCTGAAAAACATTGTATATAAATGTGACAAGTGTTATCGCGCACTAAAGTTAAGAAAGCTCTCAAAAATATTGACGCGCTGTAATCTTTCTTTAAGCTGCTTAGTGCAAGTGAGAGTGAATCAGACGATACACTAAGTACAAACAATTCAATTCGTACGCGCTCTAAATCGTCACAGGTCGTTAACCCTAAAAAAATCAAAGCCAAAAATCTTCTCAAGCACCTACGGCTAATAATTGTACCCTTTCTGCTGAGTATGGTGAGGCTAGTGGATCAGCTGTGAGTGCTAATAATAGTGAGACAACAACTATGGCTAATACTGCAGCTGCTGCTGCTGCTATAGCTAATGGTTCTATCTCTCATACGTATGCTGTAGCTGCTGCTCAAACTGTCAACGCTGCTACTCAACCTGGTGAGCAGAACTTTGAAGAAAATGCTGCTAAAGCAAATGATGCAAAAACACGCATGGTTGTTAGGGGCAGTAACACGAGTGCAAAATTAGATGTGTTCGTGCGTTACAAATGGATCCACTTATCATCTGTCAAACCTTCTGTTAGAGAAGTTGATATTATCAAATACGTTGCTGATAATGCTAACATTGATGCGACTAGAATAGCATGCTTCATATTGTCAAAAAGAGATACTGATGTTAATTCCCTTGTGAGTCACGTTCAAATTGCGTGTATTATCTGAAGATTACAAAAAGGTTTTTAATGCTTCACTATGGCCCGAAAATGTCACTGTTAGGCCTTTTCGGTTTTTTCCAAAGGCGGGACAAAATGCACCGGCAGTGTAGACATGAATGAGACCCTACAAGATAGTCCTAATGTACCGATTCTCAATAATTTCAAAATCTACTACCAAAATATATCCGGTATGAGAACAAAATCCAATTCGCTTTATGCTGGCTCATCGCTATGTGATTACGACGTTATTGTGTTGGTGGAGACTTGGCTTAATGCTGACTTTTGCAGTGAAGAATTTTTTAACAGGAAACTCTATTCTGTGTTCCGGAGAGATAGAGATAGTGTTGCGACGAATACTACTCGTGGGGGTGGTGTATTAATCGCCGTAAAATCTGGTCTACGCGCAGTTGAAGTAACTCTGGGAAACACTGCTTCTTGCATTGAACAAGTATGCGTTTCAATTTCGAGTGCGAATGATTTGCTCTTTGTATGTGTATCTTATATACCTCCTAACAGTGCTGATGACTTATATTTTGCTCACATTGATAATATTCTGAATTTAAATTTTCCGAATGAAAATGCCCAACTATGTGGACTTGGAGATTTTAACTTAAATAAAATCTCGTGGTCAACTCTGAATAACTGGTAATGTAAATTCCTCTTGTGAAATTTGACGGGCTATTTAGTTTGCAATTAAGACAAATTAATCACTTTGTTAATGAGCTTAGCAGAATTTTAGACCTTATCTTCATTAGTCCTGACTTAAAATTCCAACTTAGTAAGTCAGTGGATCCTTTATCTATTACTGATAAACACCACATTCCACTTTTGCTTGAATTTGAATTTTATAAATATTCTAGTTATCGTGATACAACAAAGAAATTTGACTACTCGGGTTGTAATTTTGATCGCGTTAACAACCTTATTTTAGCCGAGGATTGGATTACCTTATTCGCTGATCGGAGTCTTACTGAATGCTTTGACATTTTTAAAGATAAAATTTCCGAAATATCTTTGGAAAACATTCCATATCTATCTCGGGGGGCTTATAAACTTCCCTGGTATAATAGAGACCTAAAAAAACTTAAGAATCTCCGCAATAAATCCCATAGGATTTATAAATGTTCTGGGAGTTTGCAGCATAAGCTAATTTATGAGAAATATTTGAAAGAGTTTAACTGTTTAAACAAATTTCTTTATAAAAATTATTTGTTAAGATTTGAAACTAATATTAAATCTAACCCCAAGGTATTTTGGAGTTTTGTGAACTCAAAACGGTCTTCTTCCATTATTCCGGCTTCAATGTTATACAATGGTAAGAGCGCGAACACAGCTTTGGAAACTGCTAACTTATTTGCGGACTTTTTAAGTCTAATTTTGTTGAGCACTGCGCGACGAGTGAAATCTCTAGTTTTGGACCATTGGCGTCTTCGCTAGATTTTGGCTCTGTAGTTTTAACTGAAGAAGACATTTTGGACGCAATAAGTGCCATAAAATGTTCCAAGCAAGTAGATGTTCATCAAATATCATCACTCTTTCTCAAGAAATGCAGCTCATCCATTGTTAAACCGCTTCTTCTTCTTTTTAATCTGTCACTGAGGATTGGTTGTTTTTTGGATGATTGGAAGATTACCTCTGTTACTCCAATTTTCAAATCTGGGAGAAAAAACGAGGCCTCAAACTACCGAACAATTTCTAAAATAGCTAATATTGCCCAACTGTTTCAAAAAATCATCAGTTCTAAACTTTCTTTTGGTATTAAGCCATATATATCATTATCTCAACATGGTTTTATACCAGGTCGATCTACGGTTACTAACTTGGCTGTCTTCTCAAATTATTGCATTTCAGCATTTAAGGATGGCTTCCAGGTAGATGCCATCTATACCGATTTATCTAAAGCATTTGACAGAGTGTCTCACACTCTCCTAATCCACAAATTAGAGAGATTCGGATTTCACTCATCGTTCTTGTGCTGGGTCAAATCTTATTTGATAAATAGAATTAACTACGTTGTTGTTGATGGTGTGCAATCTTCTTTATATAGAGCAACCTCAGGGGTTCCACAAGGAAGTATCTTGGGTCCTTTATTTTTTGTAATTTTTATCAACGACTGCACTGAGTGCTTTCAAATATGTGAGCATCTACTTTATGCTGATGACTTAAAGGTTTTTAAAAAGATACAGACCCAGTCTGATATCGAAATTTTGCAGAATGAGATAAATAAGTTTCATGAGTGGTGCCGCCGTAATAAATTAGCCATTAATATTGAAAAATGTTGCTCGGTTACCTACAATAAAATTAGATTGCCACTCTCTTCACCATACTTTATTTCTGATACTGCTCTTAGCTCAACTAACAAAATAAAAGACCTTGGAGTGGTTTTTGACTCCAATTTCACATTTATAGATCATTTGAATTACATTATACCCAAAGCGTATTCCTCGCTAGCGTTCATTAGGCGCAATAGTTTGGAGTTCAAGGATCCATATACAAAAAAATTACTTTATAACACATTTGTAAGGTCTAAATTGGAATATGCTTCAATAATATGGAATCCATTTTATGGAATACATTCCAATAGAATAGAGCGGATACAAAAAAGTTTTTAAAGTTTGCATTATACAGTATTAGATTTGATTTGCCTATTCCATCTTATGTTCCTCGGTGCAGATTAATCAGCTTGCACACTCTTGCCAGTAGGCGTGTGATAGCTGGCTTAGTTTTTATACGTGATGTTTTGAATGGGACCATCGATTGTTCTTATTTGTTACACTGTATTAAAATTAATGCTCCAGCTAGAAATCTGCGACATAGTGATTTATTTGCTATTGAAATTTGCAGAACAAAATATGCTCAAAATGAACCAGTTATCAGACTGTTAGCTGAATTTAATTTGATATGTAAAGAAACAGATTTAGATATATTTGCTAATTGAATTATATTTAAGGAAAAATTGTATATGTATTATTCCTAAATTTTTGAATTATTCCCTGTCTGTAAGGTATGTAAGCCATAGACTTAAATGAATAAATAAAATAAAAAGAAATAAAAATATTTCATTTTATATTATAGAGGGACGCTGCCAATTACAACCATTTATAACATTTCCGACAATATTTTTTGAAGGATATTACATTCAAAGCCATATTTTGAAATGAAGGTTATTAAGTAATAAAATTAAAAACATATATCTGTATACGATTATGTGTATAAAATATTAATAAAATACTTCTCTTTAGACTTTTGTTAATTTATTAATCCGGCTGAACTTTATCTAACCGATGAGTACCTCCAATTAATACTAAACTGAAAACAATAATTCCTATACTTATATTACCCCTAAGCTCTCTATTGGCGGAAGCGCTGCCACCGCCGCCGCCGCCGTTGCATTGCAGTTGTGGTGTTGTCACAGCAGTCGTGGAAAGGGCTGACTCAGGCCATGTGCAACGTATTTCGTTCTCACGGCTAGTGTGTGATACCTGTTGTGTGGGGTTTTGTCACAGCAGTCGTGGGAAGCGCTGACTCAGGCCATGCGCAACTTATTTTCAGGTAATTATAAACCTGACTGCGCGTCGCGTGATAACTCCTCACCTCCTAAGTAGGAGACGTCCACGGGCCTTCTAGTTGAAGCTTGCGATGTATTTTCAACTGCTCTTGCTATTGCAGCTTGCCCTTTTTTGTGCCTCAATATAGATATAATAAGAAGCACCCCGACGATTATGGTCAGTATTATAAGGATCATTGATGTTGCTGTCAATCCTGTCTTATAGCCATGGTTCAGTTGCTTCATCTGTTGTCGGTTTTCTAGTGTACGATGGCGTAAGTATGGTAAGCTGATTATGTCATCGTGACCAGTTATATTTATACGAGTGGCCCAAGGAATTTCTGCTACTTTCATCTGAAGGGCATGCCGATTGATGAATGTCGTTTCGTTCACGCTTGCCCTGTCTGAAAACGTTACCAGGTAAGTACCTCTTTTAAGCGAAATAGTTTCATTGTCGGACATTACTGTTGCCGTGCGATCGCTTACGACGACCATGCCATCATCAATTTCCTGTATGGGATCTAGTTCACCAAATTTTGTTCTGCATTTTGCTGTGACGCCGGCTACTAATTGTTGAGCGCAAGTCGTGATGTTCGATTTTCTGCAAAATCTCATAGCTGTCCCTGCACAGTCGTCCAAGGAATAGATGTCTTTACCACAGACTGCCGTAGTGAGAGAATTTTGTTGTTGTGTGCTATAGGTAATATAATTTTCCTCCTACAAATGAGCTTAGGTCTAGGATACTTAACTAGGAAATGTAAAAGGTTATTGTCGTGAAAAATTTTAAACCTAGAATTTAGCAACAAATCGGTTACAGTTAAATTGTTGAGAGGCTCAGTTTTCAAGATTGAATCAACCTCAGCGTTATCAAAAATAATAGGATTTAATAATCCTACTTGTGCTAGAGCGATTGACAGTATAATATTATCTAGGTCTGTAATAATAGCCCTATTTCTGGCCAAAACAATTTCATAAAGGTGATCGGTGTCTATTTGTTCCTGTTTTTCTGCCTTTAAAATTTCATTTACTATATTGGTTAAATCGGTAACTTGTTCTTATTGAATTTATTGTTACTTGCCGATCGTTATTGTCCCTAAGCTTGTCAAGTTCTTTTTGAAAGTCGTCAAAGTCCGGTGTACCCGCTACAACCTTTAAAGCAGTTCCCAGAATGTTCAGACTACGCGGATGTCTCACTTGACCCATCACTGTTCGAAGAAGCTTGTCGATGCGTTCCCGATCCGCCATCATCAGCTTCGTCATGTGACTACTTGGGTAAAGTCTTAGTGCAGAGCGGGTGTCAATGGTCAATTCTGCGTAGGCAGACAGATTTGTAGTATGTCTGATGTAACCGTAGGATTCCCATACAACTAGGTCGCCGTCTGTAATCGGTAAGAAGTTCGAGTGGGAGTAGTCCACAACCTTGCCGTTTGTCGAAGTCAAGGTCATGAAAAGCGTAAGAGTCAGGAATCTGAAAGAAAAAGGAGATGTAAAGGAGAGTACAAGACTTAAGGTAAAAACTCAACTCGCTAACGAAGATTATCCTTATGAACTATTCTACCGTTAACCCTGACCGTAGAACCCAGGCCCTCTTGGACTTCTTCCTCCACATACAAGGGGGTTAGTTTGTTTCCTAGGCGTTTATTTGACTTAATATGGACCGTTTCTCCTACGGCAAATGTTCTTTTGATCTTTTCCTGTTATGGATTTTTAGTGCTGCCTCTTGAGCTTTTTCTATCTTATTCCTGGCTTCTGTCTCACCCACCCGCGAATGAAAGATATCTAAACGTGAACACTCTTATTGTATTCAATAGTGTCAAGTAAAATAAGATCCGTCGTGTCTTCAATTCCCTTTTCTAATCTAAGACATCTAGCAATTTCTCCTATGGTGCTGGGGAATTTCTTCAACTGCCCATTTGACGTACTATGCAGGAGCATTAACGATTTCAATGTTGAAGAAGACCCTGAGTCAAGATCTTATTATATTTGAATTTAGTGATTTTTCATTATCGCAGAAAATGGTCCTGGTCCCTGCGAATAGGTTGACTAATTGCAGAATGCTTGGTTTAATATCGATTATTGTTCGCGAAGGGATCGGTTGCACTACCGCGAATTTTGATAGCTTGTCGACGCAAGTAAGGAAATATGTGGCATTAGTAGAGAAGATGTCGACGTGAAGAATTTCACCAGGAAAGGTTGGAACGGGTGTTCTCCTTATAGGGTGCTTTACTGGGTGCCTAACGTATTTAGCTTTGATGCAGATTCTGCAATTTGATGCCTTCTCCTTAGCCTTTTTCACCATTCTCGGTAAAAAATAATCCTTCAAAATTTGCTTTACGTTTTCTTGGGAAGCGCGATGAGCTCTGTTATGTTCTTGTGTAATTTTCTGTTTGTTCATTGGGATCAAAAACATTCGTAACAAATTCGGTTGTGTGACGGAATGTGGTATTTGGGAATGTATGTAGCCAGTTTTGAATTTTTGCCAGCAAAGGAAGCTCGCAGTGAATGCCGTTGACTACGTCAGTTTTTACTGTTTCTAACAGCATTCCAAACAAACTCTCATCATGAGGAAATGTTGTAATTTGTTTCCAAAAATAACAAATGTTCTCTTGGATGGATGTTGACCTGATTCCAAAATTAGTTGATTTCTGTACACATTCACCGGTTTTGAAACTGTTTCCACCGTATAGGTAAGTGACTGTTCGCTGTGAACAGTGGCGGCATCTGATTCGCGTTCAGGATTCAGGGAATTTATAAATTCGCGTGACAAGGCATCGGCCACTAAGTTATCCTTCCCCGGCTTATAATGAGGTTTGGCATTATACCCCTCAATAAAGGCCTTCCACCTTTTAATTTTTGGATTTGGGTTACGATCTGAGACTGCAAAGGTTAAAGGTGGTCGGTATAAATGTTTAATTTCCTAACACCGTACAAGTAATGCGTAAGGCTTTTGAGGGCCCATACAATGGCCAGGAGTTCACGCTCATTTGTGGCAAAATGTTGTTTTTTATCAACTGTTCTGGAGATCATTGTAATCGGTCGCCCCTCTTGGGAAAGCACCGCGCCAAGGGCGTGTGAAGAAGCATCGGTAGTCAAATCGAAGCGTTTTTTGAAGTCTGGATACGCCAACATGACGTCCTCTGATACGAGGTGTGTTCAAAAAGTATCGCGAATTTTGTGTTTTTTCAAAAATTATTTATTTATTCATGAATATCTATTTTGTCCCCTTCAAAGTAATCCCCATGAGATATTATACACTTGTGCCAACGGTTTTTCCAATCTTCGAAGCACTTCAAAAAATCATTTTTTTGTATCTTGTTCAGCTCCTCCTTCGATGCCGTCTTTATCTCATCAAGATAAGCGTAACGTCGTCCTTTCATGGGCCTCTTCAGTTTAGGGAACAAGAAAAAGTCACAGGGGGCCAGATCTGGGGAATACGGTGGCTGCGGCATCATTAGTGTGTTGTTTTTGGCCAAAAAGTCGCGCACAAGCAACGATGCGTGAGCAGGGGCGTTATCGTGGTGCAAAAGCCAATTTTTGTTCTTCCACAAATCCGGGCGTTTCTGGCGGATTGCTTCGCGCAAATTGCGCATAACTTGCAGGTAATATTCCTTATTGACCGTTCTTCCCTGTGGCAAGAACTCATGATGCACCACGCCCCTGCAATCGAAGAAAACTGTCAGCAAAACTTTCACATTCGACCGAACTTGGCGCGCTTTTTTCGGTCTTGGTTCGTGCGGCAGCTTCCATTGAGATAATTGAGCTTTGGTTTCCACGTCATAACCATAAACCCACGATTCGTCACCAGTTATGACCCTCTGGAGCAAATTTGGGTCGTCGCGGACAGAGTTTAACATCTCATTAGCAATGTTCATGCGATGCTGTTTTTCGTCACAATTGAGCAATTTTGGTACGAATTTCGCGTAAAAATCGAAGACGATCCAAAACACGTGCAAGCACAGCAGCTGTCAACAATTAACCGAACATTCAAAATGGCCGAGCTTGTCGGCATAAGTGAGAGACATGAGTAGCAACATAACGCCACAAAAAATTCGAAATTCGAATATACGTAACCAGCGAAAATTCAAAATTCGCGATACTTTTTGAACACACCTCGTATAAGTATACTCTTTAGTTTATTAAATGCATTAATTTGGTCTTGATCGAATGTAATTTAAATTTTTTTCGATTGGGAGGCCGACACCTTACCAAATTCACCTCTGAGGATATTGGCTAAAGGTTTGGCTATTTTCGCATAGTCGCGAACAAAGCACCTATAGTACCCAGCCATCCCTAGAAAGGATCGAACACCCCTTAAAGTTGTTGGTTGTGGGAAGTTCTTAATTGCCTAAATTTTTTGTGGGGAGGTATGTATTCCCCCTTTTGATATTTGGAAGCCAGGGTACTCGAGTTCTGTCTTGAAAAATTTCGATTTTTCAACAGATACCCTCATGTTTGCTTCAAGCAGGCTTTTAAGAACAGCCTCTACATGCGTTAAATGGTCCTCGTCTTGTGAGAAAATAATCACGTCATCGATATAAACAAAGCAATATTTGCCAATATGTTCCCTAAGCACGTCGTCAATTGCTCGTTGAAAGATGCCAGGGGCACTCTTCAGACCGAACGGAAGACGGCAGAACTCATATTTGCCATTACACACCGGAAACGCGGTCTTCCGATCTCGCTCAGCGAGTTCGATTTGGTGACACCCAGGTCTAGGGTCGTAAGGAGCTGGGCCTTGCCCAAGTTTGATAGTATAACCCCAACGTTTGGGATGGGGTATGAGTCGTCTATGGTTTTTTAGTTCAATTTACCGAAGTCAATTACTAATCTCTTCTTTTTTACTCCGTTCTCATCGAGGCCCTTTTTGTCCACTACCCAGATGGGATTATTATAAGGCGATCGCGAACGTCGTATAATGCCATTTTGCAGGAGATCCCTTATTTCCGTTTTTACAAAATCAGCGACCCCCAGTGCATATGGGTAAAATTTTGTGTAAGTCGGCTCGTTATCCCTAGTGCGGATTGTGGCTACAATATTAGTGTTGTATGGTAATTTTTCGTTTGGGTCTGCAAAGACTCCTGATACGAGATTGATCATAGCGTTAAAATGATCCTTTGTGCTCACCGGGACCGATTTTGTCTGGAGCTGGAGATGGCTAACATCTTGATCCTTGAGGAATTGAATTTCTTCTTTTCCAGAGTCGTTATCAATAATGTCTTTTTTTAAATTTATGTTCGCGTGAACCCTATTTAGTAAGTCAAGGCCTACAATGCCATCGAACAGAGTCAGGTCCGGCAAAACAAAGAATTCTGATACAACTCCAAATAAGTGTACCTTACATTTGTTTAAAATATTGGTGAATTCATGTATGGATTTCACTGTAAATTCATAATCGACAGGCTTAACTCCTTTAAGACCCTCTAGAGGTCTGATGTAGTTTTTGGAGGCCCCTGTGTCGACGAGAAATTTTAGCTGTCGCCCCCCTAGTGTCCTAGAAATCCAGGGGAGGAAAGCCCTTCCCCTAAAAAATTCACCTCCTCCGCCTCTAGGTCCTTGACAATTCGCTCAGATACTTCTTCATATGATTCTGAACTGGGTTCGTTACTATGACTTTGCTTCAATGATTCACTCTTGGGAGGTTTGGTCCTGTTCGACGGTCGGAGGACGCCTGACGCTTTTGAAGTTGCCCATTTCCATTTCCTGTGAAGTTTGTAGGTTGCCGTAGGCGAGATGATGATGGATGTATATCCATTGGTTCCTGTCGCAGTTGTGCGTCTCGATTTCCGCCTTGCCGGTTCAGGCTATAATGTTGTTGGCGATTGTTTCCATTACCGTTTACCTGGCGGAACTGGCCATCAGGTTGGTTATCACTCCTATACTGCCTCATGAAATGAGGATTTTTTTTGCTATCAGTGTTTGCCCTACTGTACGCGCTTTGGTTATTGTTGTCCTTGCCCCTTCTATGGCTGCTGTCAGCTTTTTTTGTGACGTCGATCGACCTATTTGCGAAGCTTGCTTCGTGATTCGCATCGACCTCCAGAGCGAGTGCCAACGCGGATGGCAGATCACTGGGTTTCGATGCAAAGAGGATATCCCAAAGAGGCTTTCTGAGCCCAGAAATAAAAATCCTGAGGGCATTTTCACGATATTTTGCATTTATTGCATCTGCAATATTTGCTTAGTGAGACATTTTCGTTTTATTAGCGAGTGAAGACAGCTTCTTCTCAACCTCATAAAATTCCAGGACACTAGAAGAGCCCTGTCTTAATGTGGATAGGTCTTGTTCAATTAAATAGATTGGTCTATTGGAGCTATAATCGTCGAAGTTTAGGACGGTGCTAAGCGATGATAACGCATCGGCAGCACCGCGAATTTTATTTCTTATGATTGTAACGGCTTGATAATGTCTTGAACTACCATCGTATTCTTTGAAGATTTCGTATCCGAAAGAATTTTAATTTTCTCGTATTTTGCTACTATTGGCTCTTGGGATATCTTTAAAATTTGGTCCTGCATGACCCTAAGTCTATCCTCAAACTCTCGTCTATGCATTCCTAAAGCCGCAGATACGGCCGCGTTTACCCCCTGTGTAAGTTGTGATTCGTTCATTTTACTTTGTTCTGTTAACTCAATATTCCCGAAATTTGAAACTAAGTCAGTTAGATCGTCTGTTAGCACGTTCATATGCCGGGCAACCAATCGAAAAAATTTTTTAATTCATTTACTCAAATTTTTAATTCACTTCACTGAAATTTTTAATTCAATTCACTCAAATGTCATCTATTTAGTTCAACAAAAAAAATGCGTCTTTCAACTTACATAAAGTTCATTGCTGATATGTTTTAGATAAATATCTTTGTGATTGTGGGTTTTGTTTTATGCCGTACTGCTCCGTTGCGTAGTGGTTGTAATTTTGTTGCAAATCTCCCCTTCTGCTTGATACAGATGCTGGTTTTTATTTTGTACCGTACTGCTTCGTCGTGTAGTTATTTAGTTAGATCTCCCCTTCTGCTTGATACTGATTGTTGATTTTTATTTAATACCGTACTGCTTCGTTGTGTAGTGGTTACACTTGTAACCGATGAGTACCTCCAATTAATACTAAACTGAAAACAATAATTCATATACTTATATTACCCATAAGCTCTCCATTGGCGGAAGCGCTGCCACCGCCGCCGCCGCCGTTGCACTGCAGTTGTGGTGTTGTCACATCAGTCGTGAAAAGGGCTGACTCAGGCCATGTGCAACGTATTTCGTTCTCACGGCTAGTGTGTGGTACCTGTTGTGTGGTGTTTTGTCACAGCAGTCGTGGGAAGCGCTGACTCAGGCCATGCGCAACTTATTTTCAGGTAATTATAAACCTGACTGCGCTTCCCGTGATAACCTATACTAGACTATCGAATATTCCATTAGCTCTGACAAGCAAAATATGTTCCAAGGCCGTTGATGTTAAGTGTTACGTTGGTCGGACAGAATATACTTTAAGGCAGAGAATAATCGCTCTACACTAACTTGAGTACTAGGTACTGCTAAAATAATTTCAGCAATACGAGTTAATGGACTGTTTCGCGTACTCGAGAAATCCATTATATTTTCCCCAAATGGTATTCTCTGTTGCCGCTCGTACGCAATAAGTTCAGTATCTACAGCCAGAACCGTTGCACTCATTGGATCTTCATTGGTATAAATGGGGTATAACTTGCACAAAAATGCATCAATTGTTTTCGGCACACTGCATGATTGACTGCTAGTGGGAGAACCAACATTGTCTTGTTTTAAAATTTTCTCTTCACTATCCGGCTCATAAACTTCTGTGTGTATTAAATTAGAAAAACAGCTTTATTAGCATTAAATAATATGAATTAGGATCTAGTTGATTAAATAAACTTACTATTTAAAGACGAAAGTCGTTAATGCACCTTGCATATAAATTGCTTTGCTTTTAGGAGTTGGTCTGGGCTTAGAATAACTTTTATTCTTAGATCGAGAAATACAGCTGCGTTAAATTGTCAAATAGTTTTGATTTCTTTTATTTATAGAACTAAGTAAATAAAGGAGAGTCCTTTTCTCCAAACTTTCAACCTGGAGGGTGATTTCTGTCATAATAATATTGAAATCGCTGTCAAAAAATCTTTGAGATTGCAATTATAATGTTGCATTATACACGCTGTTAAAAGTCTTTAATAATTCATCCAAAAAACCTCATTCCTCATGATTAATTATCAAATCCTTGTTATCCTCGCCCAAAGATGTTATTATATATTTTAGATCAAGTAACCTTTCAAGCATACTATATGTTGAGTTCGTCCTGGTACCACAAACTAATATTACACTTTTATATCCTCCATTTTTTTAGGGACTAATGTACGATTTTGTTCTTAGTTTTTTTGCCATGTGTCTAAACTTTTCTAATTTTTCTTTTACTTTTTCTGTTTTTAATACGTCTTACGCAAAGCTGCATATGTACGGTTAAAGTCTGAGTTTAAATCGTTTGCTGCCTTTACCATGTTTGCTCCATTGTCAATATTTATTGTAAGTCCTTGAAATTACCCAAGTGGTTTTCTAAACTTTTGCCACCGCAATTTCCAAATTTGCATATGCTTTTATCATTATCAGCAGCAAAAAGTTCGCGCAATATATTAACACAAAAATTTAATGTCAAAAATACTTTTTTTTATTTTTTTCCCCCTTTCTATGGAAACGTTTCGGTTTACAACTTACTATTTGATTTATATTGGAACGATTTTCCGTCATCCCGTCTCAAATTTAGTTTTGTAACAAACCGGTTTCGGCGTTCCGCCATCCTCACTGTTTAGTTTCATTCTGAACGAAAATCAACAAAACAAAATAAATCAACTTACTATTTGTTGGAATTTTCACAAACTAAAAGCAACTGTAATGTGCAAAACCCTAAATGACATAATACTTGATGAGCAAATGTAAAGTATTTTGTACGGTTTATTTTCGTACCCTGTTCCAAACAAACAACCAACACACATTAATGGTACTTACTTTGTAACATTTAAAGAATCTGCTACAGTTGAAATAACGCTTTTCACGAATAAACAAGAAAAGATTTCTGAAGAGACGGAATATCCACTGCCCTACATCCCACAGGCTCATTTAAGAAAACTTTTGGAGGTTGATCTAGAAATAATAGACAGGCTGTTGAACACAATTACAATTCACGACCGACACTCACGTAGCCTCAACTTTTTGGGCGCAGCGCTAAAAGTTATTGCTGGAACTAAAACGAAAATAATAATGCGTAACAACGATTACCAAGTAGCAATAAATACTAAAATACTTCAACAAATAAAAAAACTTACAGATGCAGTAAACATGTTAGCTTTGTCTAAGAAATCTTCCGAACACGAAGCATTTACTATTTTTCAACTAGCAAGTAGTAACACAAAGGCAATCAAAGCCATATTTTCAAATGAAGGTTATTAAGTAATAAAATTAAAAACATATATCTGCATACGATTATGTGTATACTAGACTATCGAATATTTCATTAGCTCTGACAAGCAAAATATGTTCCAAGGTCGTTCATGTTAGGTGTTACGTTGGTCGGACAGGATATACTTTAAGGCAGAGAATAATCGCTCTACACTAACTTGAGTACTAGGTACTGCTAAAATAATTTCAGCAATACGAGTTATATTTTATTCAAATGGTATTCTCTGTTGCCGCTCGTACGCAATACGTTCAGTATCTACAGCCAGAACCGTTGCACTCATTGGATCTTCATTGGTATAAATGGGGTATAACTTGCACAAAAATTCATCAATTGTTTTCGGCGCACTGCATGATTGACTGCTAGTGGGAGGACCAACATTGTCTTGTTTTGAAATTTGCTCTTCACTATCCGGCTCATAAACTTCTGTGTGTATTAAATTAGAAAACAGCTTTATTAGAATTAAATAATATGAATTAGGATCTAGTTGATTAAATAAACTTACCTTTCAAATACGAAAGTCGTGAATGCACCTTGCATATAAATTGCTTTGCTTTTAGGAGTTGATCTCGGCTTAGAATAACTTTTATTCTTAGATTAAAAAATACAGCTGCGTTAAATTGTCAAATAGTTTTGATTTATAGCACGAAGTAAATAACACTTCTCCAAACTTTCAACCTGGAGGGTGATTTCCGTCATGATTTAAAGAATACAGAGTTGTCAATAGCACTGGCTAAAGCAAATATTATAAATCCAATAATTTTGGACAATAACGAAATACATTTTGTCTTCCAACCAAAAATTTAGCGCTAACATTAATGATATATTAATTAATAGTAAATTTAAGATAGTTTAGTAAAACAATTAGGCAATTCACAAGGTATCTTATTGTCCTATGTAGCATTTCGTTCAATACAACTTTGTGAACACTACTTTGAGTTGTATGTCGTATTCATATACATCAAATTGTGTTTTTATGAAAACTTGTCACTTGTTGATAAAAAATTTCAGATAAACTTTGAAAAGAAAAATATCACACTTGATATACATAGGCTGCTCAATTGTATTGTGATATTAAAATTTTATATGAGCAACAAAACAAAAAAAAAAATATGATCGTTCTAAAATCCTACTACATAGGACGAATATGAGATCTTGTAGTAGCTTTGATTTTAACTTTTCCAAAGCAAACTACAAGAAATTAAATAAAGAACTGTCTAAACTAACTTGGCCTGAATTTGGTTGTGATATCGATCTAAACGTCTCACATTTCTATTAAACTATTTACTGCCTATTTGAGAAGTTCATTCCCAAACGTAAATTAACTTATGATCATCCTACGCAAGCTTGGTATGCTAAAGAGCTTAAGGCTCTTAAAAATAGGAAAACGCGATCATTTAATTTATATAAGAAATCTGGATTAAATAAACATTACTTACTGTATTCCAATCTACGTCAGAAGTACATAGATTTAAATAAAAAGTGCTATAAAGCTTATATCTCTAAAACCAAAAGAGACATTATTCTCAATCCAAAGTCATTTTATGGTTTCGTAAATTCTAAACGTAAAGTATCAGGGTTTCCCTCAGCCATGAAATATCACGACATTATATCTAGCGATAATCAATGTATCGCAATTTTTTTTGCTCAATTTTTCACTTCTAACTATTCTGCTGTCACCAATTCAAACTTCAAAACTATCCTTATAAGCTACACGGGACAAATTCAGTTAATTCACCAATTATATGCGCCAAAGATGTTCTAATTTACCTTAAAACCTTAAAAGAATCTTTTAAATACGGCCCTGATAGGATTCCTACATGTTTCTTGAAAAAGTGTGCGAACCATATTTACCAACCCCTTACCAATTTGTTCAATCTTACACTAAAGTGTGGTGTTTTTCCAACTGCGTGGAAAGAATCGTTTCTTCTACCGCTGCATAAAAGCGGGAGTAGGTCTTCTATAGAGAACTATCGTGGTATGGCAAAGCTTTCTGCCATTCCAAAATTGTTTGAAGCTATTGTTACAAATCAACTTACGGGTCCGATCTCTACTTTGATAGCTGACTGCCAACACGGGTTCAGTAAGGGAAAGTCCACAGTTACGAATTTACTTGAGTTTACCAGTCATGTCTCAAATGCCTTTAGAAAAAATCTGCACACCGACGTTATTTATACGGATTTCAGCAAAGCTTTTGACAAAGTGTGTCACTCATTACTTAATCATAAACTCGATCAGTTGGGCTTCCAGCCGGGTCTCAATCGCTGGATCTCTTCTTACCTTAGTGACAGGACACAAAGAGTAATGTTTAAAAATTTAGTATCCGATGTCATTTATGTCTCTTCGGGGGTTCCTCAAGGAAGCCATCTTGGCCCGATTCTGTTCTTGTTGTTTATAAATGATATTTCTACAATAATAAAATTTTCAAAAATGTTAATGTATGCCGATGACGTAAAGCTTTTCATGTCATTCGCGTCATTTGAAGATAGAAATAAGCTACAATCAGATCTAGATGCACTAGTTACTTGGTGCGATTTAAATTATATGCCACTTAACCTTAAAAAATGTAAACACATGGGTTTTTCGCGTGGAATTTCTCAGCCGGCTTCCTATACAATTAAAAATTATAGTCTTGAGCAAGTGTATGATTTTGTTGACCTGGGGGTTACTATGGACTATAAACTCAGTTTCAACCGCCATATTAACACAACAGTCAATAAGGCTAGAGGTGTCGTAGCATTCGTTAAACGATGGTCTAAAGAATTTAGCGACCCTTATGTAACTAAATCCCTCTTCACTACATTAGTCAGACCGATACTTGAATATGGTTCTATAATTTGGAACCCGCGTTACCAGGTTCATGTAGATCGCCTTGAATCAGTTCAAAAACAATTTTTACTATTTGCCTTAAGAGATTTTCATTGGGATCCCTCGTACAATCTGCCACCCTATACGAATCGTTTAAAACTCATTAATCTACACACACTTTCTAGTCGGAGGGAAATGCTTGGAATTATTTTTATGATTCTTCTAAGTGAAGTGAACTTCAATGTACCGTCTCGTCCTTCAAGGCATTTGAAACCTCTAGTCTTAAAACAGTGCCGAACCAATTTTCAGTTAAATGAAAAAATCAATTCTTTCTATCCTAAATTTATAGCTACTAATTGTTTTTTATTCTTTGACTTTTATTTTAACTTTTAACAATAATTTTATTCTGTTAACTAGTTATTTCTTAATGTATAATCTATCCTATATCTACTTTATTTAGCTGATGAGGTTTTCTCTGTAGCTGAGCAGTTTTAGATCTCGACGATTAACAAACCAAAGCCTTTCAACGACTCGGCACGAACGAATAATCCGCGCGTTATGCGGATGCGCCCCTCGCGCCGGTCGGGCGGGATATGGTGGGTAATCCGTTGGGAATTATTATTATTATTATTATTATTATTGTGAATTGCCTAAATATAATTATATATTATGTTAGATTTCCCATTCCAAATCATTGTACGAAAATAAACGATATCGCACGTTACCATTTCGTTTCGTTTATTACTTTCATAGTTCAAACCAAACAAAACCAAACGGCTGAGTTTACTTTGTCAATTATAAAATACATTTTTTGAAATTTACGGACTAAACAAAATAAAAACTAAACACAATTTTCTTATGTATTAATAGTGATTCTAACAATTAATTGCTTGGATTAACATATTTTGCTCATGCCCGTACTTATAACCGCTAGTACGACCATGGTATAGGTCGGGAAATTTCCCTATTCAAGAACAAGTACCATTTGCATTTCTGTAGATCATCTCCTATTGTGCTTTAAAATAATAAACCGATTAATTAGCTGCAACTCGATCTATAGTATTTTCGCGCAGGATAGCTTTATCCGTAGGGCACCTAAATCCAAGCTTCAAAAAAACAACCCTGTGGCAATCCGATGCCGGCCTCTTTACGTTGTTGTTTTGGCGCTGACATACTTTTCTAACTAGCCAAAGTAGCCGAATAAAGATTTCACAAACTTGATTTTAAATTAAAAATACACTTGGCTTTACTTTAATTTTATTTATTTAATTCAGGAAGTCCTTACAACTAGTTAAAAATTATAGACTGAATTCAAATGAACTATTTATCACTAATATGCAGCCATATTTCATTTTATATTATAAAAGGACGCTGCCAATTACAACTATTTATAACGTTTCCTACAATATTTTTTTAAGGATATTACATTCAAAGCCATATTTTCAAATGAAGGTTATTAAGTAATAAAATTTAAAAAATTTTTCTCTATACGATTATGTGTATACTAGACTATCGAATATTTCATCAGCTCTGACAAGCAAAATATGTTCCAAGGTCGTTGATGTTAGGTGTTACGTTGGTCGGACAGGATATACTTTAAGGCAGAGAATAATCGCTCTACACTAACTTGAGTACTAGGTACTGCTAAAATAATTTGAGCAATACGAGTTAATGGACTGTTTCGCGTACTCCAGTAATCCATTATATTTTCCCCAAATGGTATTCTCTGTTGCCGCTCGTATCTACAGCTAGAACCGTTGCACTCATTGGATCTTCATTGGTATAAATGGGGTATAATTTGCACAAAAATGCATCAATTGTTTTCGGCACACTGCATGATTGACTGCTAGTGGGAGAACCAACATTGTCTTGTTTTAAAATTTTTTCTTCACTATCCGGCTCATAAACTTCTGTGTGTATTAAATTAGAAAAACAGCTTTATTAGCATTAAATAATATGAATTAGGATCTAGTTGATTAAATAAACTTACTTTTTAAAGACGAAAGCCGTGAATACACCTTGCTTTGCTTTTAGGAGTTGGTCTGGGCTTAGAATAACTTTTATTCTTGGATCGAGAAATACAGCTGAGTTAAATTGTCAAATAGTTTTGATTTCTTTTATTTTATAAATAACACATTTCTCCAAACTTTCAACCTGGAGGGTGACTTCCCGTCATAATAATATTGAAATCGCTTTCAAACAATCTTTGAGGTTGCAATTATAATGTTGCATTATACACGCTGTTGAAAGTGTTTAATAATTCATCCAAAAAACCCCATTCCTCATGATTAATTATCAAATCCTTGTTATCCTAGCTCAAAGATGTATGTCGATGAGAAGATAAAATACTTTTAGATCAAGTAGCCTTTCGAGCGTACTATATGTTGAGTTCGTCCTGGTACCACAAACAAAAATTACACTTTTATCCGCCATTTTTTCAGAGACTAATGTAGGATTTTGTTCTTAGTTTTTTTTTTACAATGTGTCTAAACTTTTCTAATTTTTCTTTTACTTTTTTTGTTTTTAATACATCATTTACGCAAAGCTGCAGTGTATGCACACCACAATGTATATTACTAATAGCATGTGAACTTATATTTTCTGCAATCGTATTTAAACTATTTTCTGTTGCGGAAATATCTTCTTCTGCATATGTAGGGTTAAAGTCTGAGTTTAAATCGTTTACTGCCTTTACCATGTTTGCTCCATTGTCAGTGGTTATTGTAAGTTGGGTTATTCTCCAGTATGCCTCTTTTTCAATTCTTTAACAGCTAATGTTTGAATTAATATGTTATTATTTTGCATGTATTGTACATTTACACCAATAACGCTTAATTTTTGAAGTGTTGCTGCATCCACTTTCTTTTCTCAATTCTTCAATAATTTTTTGTTTAATTTGGTTCGAAAACAAGTATTTTTTCAACTATATTCTCGTTTACAGCAATATTTGAAGCATTAAACACAGGATGCATTAGTGTTTTAAACGCGCGATCTTCGGCCATTCTTAAAGGCTAGCTATGTCTTGTAAATAACTGAACTATAGCATTTTCCATTTTCGCTCTGCTTACGCTTTGTGTTGTTTTAACATTCTGTCCACCGAAACTATCTTTGCAATAATATTTTCTCTCTAAATAATTTTGGTATATTTGCAAATGAAAATTTTTCAAATGCTTTTCTAAATTTCCCAAGTGGTTTTGTAAACTTTTTCCACAGCAATTTCCAAATTTGCATATGCTTTTTCATTATCAGTAGCAAAAAGTTCGCGCAATATATTATTTTCCAGACGCAACATTGCTTTAGCAACAAAAACTTAATGTCAAAAATACTTTTTTTATTTTTTTTTTTCCTTTCTATGGAAACGTTTGCGTTTACAACTTACTACTTGATGTATATTGGAACGATTTTCCGTCATCCCTTGTCAAATTTGGTTTTGTAACAAACCGGTTTCGGCGTTTCGCCATCCTCAGTGTTTAGTTTCGTTCTGAACGAAAATCAACAAAACCAAATAAATCAACTTACTATTTGTTGGAATTGTCACAAACTAAAAGCAAACGTTTCGAAACTGTAATGTGCAAATGACATAATACTCGATGAGCAAATGTAAAGTATTTTGTACGGTTTGTTTTCGTACCCTGTTCCAAACAAACAACCAACACACATTAATGGTACTTACTTTGTAACATTTAAAGAATCTGCTACAGTTGAAATAACGCTTTTCACGAATAAACAAGAACAGATTTCTGAAGAGACGGAATATATACTGTCCTACATCCCACAGGCTCATTTAAGGAAACTTTTGGAGGTTGATCTAGAAATAATAGATCGGCTTTTGAAAACAATTACAATTCACGACCGACACCCACTTAGCCTCAACTTTTTGGACACAGCACTAAAAGTTATTGCTGGCACCCACGACTTTGACGACTTTAACGAATTTAGAACTAAAACGGAAATAATATTGCGTAACAACGATTACCAAATCATATATATTATTTCTGCAAGGTCTTTTTGTGCTAGTTCCTAATTTTCTGCTCTAATTTGCAACCAATAATAATAAATAAGGTATCGTTTTAAAGGTGGGGGTTAGCTCTACATGCAAAACCATGTTTTAATTAGCGGAGTGCTTTTGTTTAAGCGTATGTTATAAAAATGAATTCTTTGAAATAAACGATTGTGGATGCACCAAAAAGTCAATTTGCACTGCAACGCTATTGTGACTGTGACATTCACATGCCTCGCGACATCTACATTTGAATACTAAGACTGAACAGTGCTAGAATAATTACAGGCTTTGCGAATATCACAGCGCTCAACCCGCTGCGAGCGCGCCATCTACACTTGAACATTGCTAAAATAAGTGAATAAGACTGCGTTCACATTGGGTCATAAACTCGAGTTAGGCCCGGTTTTTCAGTCATTGGTTAAGCTCAGTTTAAACTAAGTTTGCTTAAACTCGGCATAAATTTAAACTCCAGTTAAACTGCAGAGCGGTTTTTCAGTGAGAGTTTAAGGCCGCTTTTAAGATTTGCTTTTTATACGGCAACATTGGTTTTTCTTTTATCTACATAGATACGGCAGCAGAGGACATTTGTTTACATATTCAACGCCATTGCTTCTCCTCAGTATTGTACTAGTTAGGATTTCGATAATTTCTGCATTACTATAATCACTTTCGTCAGATGATATATCCAGTATATAATTAATTATAAAAATATCGTCCTTTTTTAATTGCGTTCAGTTTATTGTTTCACAACCAAACCCTTCAAATATGCAAACAGCTGACAGGTTAACTAGAGTTTAACCCTACCAAATTGGCCGCTTAAACGACGTTTAAACTTCCTTTAAAGTTGACTGAAAAACTGCGTAACAAGTTTAAGCTTAGTTTAACTGACAAATTGAGTTGAACTTGCACTGAAAAACCGGGCCTTAAAGGGACATTTTTTGAGTTAATTCATATTGATGTTGTTAACAACTCAAGTTTATGGCTCAATGTGAATGTAATATAAGTGGTAATATTGCTGTTTGCGCATATTTGTATAATTTTTTGTGGTCCCACAACAAGTGTATCTGAAAATATTTTTTTATAATTTGAGAAAAAGGTTTGAAAAACCCTGGATCTGGACTAATAAAAGGTTTAAAACCATTTTTTTTTTGCGCAAGGCGCGCACGGGTCCACCTAGTAGTAATATATACTAAAGTACTTGAGCAAATAAAAAACCTTACAGATGCAATAAACAAGTTAGCTTTGTCTAAGAAATCTTCCGAAGACGAAGCAATTACTATTTTTCAACTAGCAAGTCGTAAAACAAAAGCAATCATCGAAGATTTAAAGAATAAATAGTTGTCAATAGCACTGGCTAAAGCAAATCTTATAAATTAAATAATTTTGGACAATAACGAAATACATTTTATCTTACAAAACGAAAAATTTAGCGTAAACATTAATGATATATTAATTCATAGTAAATTTAAGATAGCTCAGTAAAACAATTACGCAATTCACAAGGTATCTTACTGTCCTATGTAGCATTTCGTTCAATACAACTTTGTGAACACTACTTTGAGTTGTATGTCGTATTCATATACATCAAGTTGTGTTTTTATGAAAACTTGTCACTTGTTGATAGAAAATTTCAGATAAACTTTGAAAAGAAAAATATCAAATATACATAGGCTGCTAAATTGTATTGTGATATTAAAATTTTATATGAGAAGCAAAACAAAAAAAAAAACACATTATCGTTCTAAAATCATAGCACATACGACGAATACGAGACCTTGTGAATTGCCTAAATATCATTATATATTATGTTAGATTTCCTATTCCAAATCATTGTACGAAAATAAACGACATCGCACGTTACCATTTCGTTTCGTTTATTACTTTCATAGTTCAAACCCATAGTGTAATAAACAAGGTGAAGTAAGCTGTCAGTTGTCTTGCTCTAATTTCTTCTTTGTTCTGTCATTCGGCTATCGGAAAATTTTGAGGCAATGTTGTCCCCGCAAACAGTGTTGTTGCTCTATAAAGGTGTTGCTTTTTTCAGATTTTACGAAAAAGTTTTCGTATTTGCTGACCCCCTCATCTATTGCAGCTAATAAGGATTCATTTCTTAGACCATAAATTTATTGTAGAGGGATCAGTTATTATCAGGTGCTGAAGCACACGCCATTTTCGGACGTGTCTATCACGTATAAACTGACAGAAGAGCACTCAACCGTCAAGCGAGAGCGGCGTCAAAAGGCGAAATTAGCTGCACAACTTTTTTCCCACACAGTAGCGAGTGCAATGTACTGAGAAAAGATGTAATGAATAAATATTCGTTACAGGGAATACTTATAACAGCCTCCCAGTACGGTATGCGATACGTGGTGGCATACAGGCTCAACCAAAATATAGCGGAAAACTTTTTCAGTGCAATGAGAAGCAAAGGGGGTTCACGATCACCCTAACCCGCTGCAATTCAAGTATCGGTTGCAAAAATATTTATTAGGTACATTTCAGTTTAACAAAACTTAGAAAGTTTAATTTACTCTTACACGCTTGTGGCCTTTATATCGCAAAATACTGAAATTTTGGGAAGGGGAAGGGGTAATGTAGAGCCAGATGATTTTGAGTGGCTACAATTGCGAGATTTTCAGCTCAATCCTCCCGTTTGCGAAGAGCCTCTATCCGATTCACTAAAAGAGCTTGTCCGTGGTTTTGAGGCTGATGTGCTGGATGAGTTGGCAGAGGACGGGTTAGAGTATCAGGCTGGATATATTATACGGAGGCTAAACTTGACTGCAAATGAGTCAAGCGATGAGTCGTTTACGTGGATAGACGATTTATCCCATGAAGGCCTTAAAAAACCTTCAATGTGGTTCAAAACGAAAATAAATTTATTAGAACATCTGTTCCAATGGTTAAATGGAGATTCCGTTTTCGCAAGCAATAACTTTTCGGAGAAGCTCATGAACCTCAGCCAAGAAAGAGAACTTCCAACAGAAGTGAAAAAACTTTTCTTTAGATGTAGAATGCACATGTGCATCAAATATCTCAACAAGCGTTTGAAGTCTTGAAGGTATATATGGTTAAACTTCTTCTTTCTGAAATCAGTCACTTATTCGCTTCTCGTACTCGATTTCAAGTCGTGTTGCTTTTTAGTCTGTCAAACAAAATATAACTTATCCAGTCTTGTCGTTTAACTTTTTATTCAAAAACAACGCATTTTATATATATTCGGTAAGTGGTCCTAAAATCCAAAGACCTAAAGTCGATTTTAATATTAATGCCTTCCAACAGGTATTGACCTCAAGATACCATAGTTGAGCAACAAAATACCTTCAAATGCAGTCGTTTCACTTTCATCTTAACGAATTTGTATTTAATTGTAATCACATCGTTTAAATGCAATATGGGTTTCATTGGCTAACTTTCATATTTTAAGAAAAACCATAAATGAAAACATCATTCAATTACGTTAATAGCATATATTTTTTAAAATCAAATACAAAAATGTTCATTAAATTATTTTCCCCACTTTCTACCAAAAAGGGCAAAAACTGTTTGGCGTTTCGCCCCATTCTCCCTCTACAAAATACATCCCTACATTTCAGATAGCGTTCATTTTCTTTCTCTTTTTATTTACTTCACCTTGTGATTCCACTATGGTTCAAACCAAACGCCTGAGTTTACTTTGTCAATTATAAAACACATTTTTTGAAATTTACAGACTAAACAAAATAAAAACTAAACACAATTTTCTTATGTATTAATAGTGATTCTAACAATTAATTGCTTGGATTAACATATGGCTTTTTGCTCATGCCCGTACTTATAACGGTTAGTACGACCATGGTGGTATAGGTCGGAAAATTTCCCTATACAAGAACAAGTACCATTTGGATTTCTGTAGATCATCTCCTATCGTGCTTTAAAATAATAAACCGCTGCAACTGGATCCATAGTATTTTCGCGCAGGTAAGCTTTATTCGTAGGGGACCTAAATCCAAGCCTCAAAAGAATAACCCTGTGGCAATCCAATGCCATTTATACCATTTCCTACAATATTTTTTTAAGGATATTACATTCAAAGCCATATTTTCAAATGAAGGTTATTAAGTAATAAAATTAAAAACACATATCTGTATACGATTATGTGTATACTAGTCTAATCGAATATTCCATTAGCTCTGGCAAGCAAAATATGTTCCAAAGTCGTTGATGTTAAGTGTTACGTTGGTCGGACAGAATATACTTTAAGGCAGAGAATAATCGCTCTACACTAACTTGAGTACTAGGTACTGCTAAAATAATTTGAGCAATACGAGTTAATGGACTGTTTCGCGTACTCCAGTAATCCATTATATTTTCCCCAAATGGTATTCTCTGTTGCCGCTCGTATCTACAGCTAGAACCGTTGCACTCATTGGATCTTCATTGGTATAAATGGGGTATAATTTGCACAAAAATGCATCAACTGTTTTCGGCACACTGCATGATTGACTGCTAGTGGGAGAACCAACATTGTCTTGTTTTAAAATTTTCTCTTCACTATCCGGCTCATAAACTTCTGTGTGTATTAAATTAGAAAAACAGCTTTATTAGCATTAAATAATATGAATTAGGATCTAGTTGATTAACTAAACTTACTTTTTAAAGACGAAAGCCGTGAATACACCTTGCTTTGCTTTTAGGAGTTGGTCTGGGCTTAGAATAACTTTTATTCTTGGATCGAGAAATACAGCTAAGTTAAATTGTCAAATAGTTTTGATTTCTTTTATTTTATAAATAACACATTTCTCCAAACTTTCAACCTGGAGGGTGACTTCCCGTCATAATAATATTGAAATCGCTTTCAAACAATCTTTGAGATTGCAATTATAATGTTGCATTATACACGCTGTTGAAAGTGTTTAATAATTCATCCAAAAAACCCCATTCCTCATGATTAATTATCAAATCCTTGTTATCCTAGCTCAAAGATGTATGTCGATGAGAAGATAAAATACTTTTAGATCAAGTACCCTTCCGAGCATACTATATGTTGAGCTCCATCTGGTACCACAAACCAAAATTACACTTTTATATCCTCCATTTTTTCAGAGACTAATGTACGATTTTGTTCTTAGTTTTACTACAATGTGTAAACTTTTCTAATTTTTCTTTTACTTTTTCTGTTTTTACTACGTCACTTACGCAAAGCTGCAGTGTATGTACACCACAATGTATATTAGTAATAGTATGTGAACTTATATTTTCTGCAATCGTATTTAAACTATTTTCTGTTGCGGGAATATCTTCTTCTGCATATGTACGGTTAAAGTCTGAGTTTAAATCGTTTACTGCCTTTACCATGTTTGCTCCATTGTCAGTGGTTATTGTAATTCCTGGGTTGTATCGACTTGGTAATCGTTTAATACTTCGATTATCACGGACTTCAAATATTCTCAGGTATGCCTCTTTTTCAATGCTCTAATAGCTAATGTTTGAATTACTAGGTTATTATTTTGCATGTGTTGTACAATTACACCAATAACGCTTAAATTTTGAAGTGTTGCTGCATCCACTTTCAACGACAATAACCGACCTTTCAATTCTTCAATAATTTTTTGTTTAATTTGGTTCTAAAACAGGAGTATTTTTTCAACTATATTGTTCTCGTTTACAGCAATATTTTACTATCACTAATATGCAACCAAATATTTCATTTTATATTATAGAATTACAACCATTTATAACATTTTCGACAACATTTTTTGAAGGATATTACATTCAAAGCCATATTTTCAAATGAAGGTTATTAAGTAGTAAAATTAAAAACATATATCTGTATACGATTATGTGTATACTAGTCTAATCGAATATTCCATTAGCTCTGACAAGCAAAATATGTTCCAAGGTCCTTGATGTTAAGTGTTACGTTGGTCGGACAGAATATACTTTAAGTCAGAATAATCGCTCTACACTAACTTGAGTACTAGGTACTGCTAAAATAATTTCAGCAATACGAGTTATATTTTATTCAAATGGTATTCTCTGTTGCCGCTCGTACGCAATACGTTCAGTATCTACAGCCAGAACCGTTGCACTCATTGGATCTTCATTGGTATAAATGGGGTATAACTTGCACAAAAATTCATCAATTGTTTTCGGCGCACTACATGATTGACTGCTAGTGGGAGGACCAACATTGTCTTGTTTTGAAATTTGCTCTTCACTATCCGGCTCATAAATTTCTGTGTGTATTAAATTAGAAAAGCAGCTTTAATAGCATTAAATAATATAAATTAGGATCTAGTTGATTAAATAAACTTACTATTTAAAGACGAAAGTCGTTAATGCACCTTGCATATAAATTGCTTTGCTTTTAGGAGTTGGTCTGGGCTTTTCTTCTTTTTCCAAACTTTCAACCTGGAAGGTGATTTCCGTCATAATAATATTGAAATCGCTGTCAAACAATCTTTGAGATTGCAATTATAATGTTGCATTGTACACGCTGTTGAAAGTCTTTAATAATTCATCCAAAAAACCACACTCTTCATGATTAATTATCAAATCCTTGTTATCCTCGCTCAAAGATGTTATTATATATTTTGGATCAAGTAACCTTTCGAGCATACTATATGTTGAGTTCCACCTGGTACCACAAACCAAAATTGCACTTTTATATCCTCCATTTTTTCAGAGACTAATGTACGATTTTGTTCTTAGTTTTTTGCAATGTGTCTAAACTTTTCTAATTTTTCTTTTACTTTGTCTGTTTTAAATACGTCTTACGCAAAGCTGCTATATTAGTAATAACTAGTATGTGAACTTATATTTTCTGCAATCGTATTTAAACTATTTTCTGTTGCGGAAATATCTTCTTCTGCATATGCACGGTTAAAGTCTGAGTTTAAATCGTTTACTGCCTTTACCATGTTTGCTCCATTGTCAGTGGTTATTGTAAGTCCTTGGGTTGTATCAACTTGGTAATCGTTTAATACTTCGATTATCACAGACTTCAAATATTCTCCAGTATGCCTCTTTTTCAATTCTTTAATAGCTAATGTTTGAATTACTTTGGTTCGAAAACAAGTATTTTCTGAACTATATTGTTCTCGTTTACAGCAATATTTGAAGCATTAAACACAGGATGCATTAGTGTTTTAAACGCGCGATCTTCGGCCATTCTTAAAGACTTGCTATTTCTTGTGAATAACTGAACTATAGCATTTTCCATTTTTGCTCTGCTTACGGTTTGTGTTATTTCAACATTCTGTTCACCGATACTATCTTTGCAATAATATTTTCTCTCTAAATAATTTTGGTATATTTGCAAATGAAAAATCATTATCAGTAGCAAAAAGTTCACGCAATATATTATTTTTCAGGCTCGACATCGTTTTATCACAAAAATTTGATGTCAAAAATACTTTTTGTTTATTTTTTTTTTTTCTTTCTATGGAAACGTTTGCGTTTACAACTTACTATTTGATGTATATTGGAACGATTTTCCGTCATCCCTTGTCAAATTTTTTTTTGTAACAAACCGGTTTCGACGTTCCGCCATCCTCACTGTTTATTTGCGTTCTGAACGAAAATCAACAAAACCAAATAAATCAACTTACTATTTTTTGGAATTGTCACAAACTAAAAGCAAACGTTTCGAAATTGTAGTGTGCAAAACCCTTAGTGACATAATACTCGATGAGTAAATGTAAAGTGTTTTGTACGGTTTATTTTCGTACCCGGTTCCAAACAAACAACCAACACACATTAATAGTACTTACTTTGTAACATTTAAAGAATCTGCTACAGTTGAAATAACGCTTTTTACGAATAAACAAGAACAAATTTCTGTATTCCCAAAAACCACATTGGCACATAGAGCTAATGTCACAGATCACATAAACAACCTTTCCTTGCCCGTTCTTCGGGAACTTCGTTTCAAAAATCTTATCCATATAGAATTCCTAAACAAAAAATTACATTACATGTCTCTGTCTATAATTTTCTCTTTTAATCAGGAATTATCATTGCATTTATTCTGGAAACATTTAAAATTATAGCCCGAAAGCGAAAAAACCAGGAAGAAGAGACCTTAAGAGAAGCAATTAAATCGCTTTAACTATAACTTAAGGAAACAATTCTAATTTGCTTCCCACAAGCTTTTGCAACTGCAAACTAGATTCGGAGAGAATAATTCGCATACGAACAGCATTACAGAGGATGTAGCTGTAAGAATTAAAATAAGCAAAATAAAATACATTAGTAAAATAGTACAAAAGTGAGAAATGTTGAAATAAATGCAGTAATTTTCATGGTATACTATGCAATGAGCCACCTATACTATATTCATTATCAAATAATATGCTAAAAAAATCATTTTTGGGTCATAGTTTTTATATTAGGATTGCTCATTTACTTTTCCAGTAAATACTTAAGAAGAGTTTTACTGGGAAATGAAGAGTAATTTCAAAGTGTAATTATTAGACCAAGGAAATTGATTAATTTTGCTATACTAAGATCTTTTTTGGTCGTTAAATTTAAAGCAAAAACATTAGTTTTTCTTCTCCGTCTCCGACGCGTTAAGACACTTTGTTGTGTCTTCTTCAGGGAGTTCTTTAATTTTTTTTGGACAAGTAATTTCGGGAATTGTTTCCTTTAGGAGACAACTGGTAAAACACGTCCGAAATTATCGGGAAGGGTATCAAAAGACGCGCTTTGACCTCGGTAACAATAATCCGGAAGCGGATTTCCGAGTTTTTGTTTCCGCGATCTTGAAATAATTAACATTTATATTGCCACCGAGGGATTACCACCCTGACATCAGTGCGTTACTCAGAGACGACCTGTGGCACTCAAGTCTACATGGTAGGGGACAAGAATTGGCCTAACAAATAGACGATTCGACGTTTTGCACTGTGAACGGGGATACCTCCACGAGAGTCGCGGTAAATTGTTCTAGTTGGCCAGACCTTACTATTGTCAGCGCTGGTCTCATAAACGCCGTTGACTGGCGACCAATGCTAACTCTTGCATCGGATCATTTACCGATAGTCCTCTCAAACGATCGACCCAATGACTTTGTCACTTCTGAAAATCGCACTTTCACTAATTATACTAATTGGGTTGGTTTTCTTGACTTCACTGAAAGCACCTTCGCTGCTCTTCCCATCCCGTGTGACGTACGAGAAGGGGGAAAGGCGTTTCGCACGGTCATAGCTTCAGCCTACAATCAATACATTCCGTCAGGAGAATGAAGGAGATACGTCCGTATTCCCCGCAGAGGCAGCGGCCCTGGCTAATGAACGTGACCAAGTGCGACGCTTGGACCCTACGCATCCCCAAATTCAAGATCTCAATGCGGAAATCAGACGGCTAGTTGATCAACACAAACGCGCCAAATGGGAGGAGCACCTGAGGTCCTGCAACCTCTGCTGGTGTTGACAAACTATGGTCCACTGTTAAATCGTTATCAAATCCGACCAAACCTAACGACAAAATATCCATCACCTTTGGTGATAAGGTACAGTCGAAACTGAAGAGACGCGCGAGCGCTTTCTGCCGGCAATTTGTACTGCATCCTCTGGTTGACAAGGAAATTAGACGAGCCATCAGGGAAGCGCACAAACGTAAAAATAGCCAAGCGCCCATTGCCATCACCACCACGGAGGTCTAAAAGCTCCAAATCTGTCGGCCCAGACGGTTTATGCATGCTGATGCTAAAACATCTCGGAGAAGAGTAAGGTAGCTAACAACTGTCTTCAATCTGTCTATGACCACCTTTGCCATTCCAGAAAAATGGAAAAAGCAAAGGTGGTTCCACTACAAGCCGGCCAACGAGGGGGAGTCTTATCGACCGATATCACTGCTCTCGCCAGTAGTGAAGACCCTGGAGACGGTCTTGCTCCCTTATTATACCGCTAACTTGCGACTAGCCAAACATCAGCATGGATTCCGTAAAATGCATAGCACTACCACCGCGCTAAACGCCATCACCACTCAGATAGGTGTCGGTCTCAACCAACATCGTCCAAATGACAGGACCGTGCTAGTTGCTCTTGACCTGTCGAAAGCCTTCGATACGGTCAATCATGCGCAACTCATTAGCGACCTGCAGGATTCAACTCTTTCCCCCTGTCTAAAGCGTTGGACCGTCAACTATCTGAGTGGCCGGCAGTCATCGGTTGAATTTTAAGGCGAAAGATCAAACCCACGTATAATTCAACAAGGGGTGCCACAGGGTGGTGCCCTATCCCCGTTTTTGTTTAGTTACTACATATCGAGGCTCCCTTCCCCACCACAGGGTGCACCGTCGTCTCCTACGCCGATGACTGCACGATCCTGGCGACGGGCCCCTCTGTAGACGAGCTCTGCTCAAGAGTTAACTCATACCTTCCATCCTTGTCCGGTTTTTTCGTTGGACGAAATCTGACACTGTCACCGATCAAGTCCTCGGCCACCTTATTTACGAGGTGGACATCGCAGGTGAACATGGAATTAGACGTCACCCCCAAATCTTAGGGGTCACGTTTGATAACATGTTCAACTACGGTGCTCATGTAGCCGCGATTGCCTCCAAAGCAGGGCCGCGGAGAGGGGGGGCAGTCAGGGCAATTTCCCTGGGGCCCGGAAGGTTTTTGGGGGCCCGGCAAGGCAAAGCAGTATTGACAGTACTCTAATCAGGATTTCAAAGAGAAAGAAACGCCAAATCCTCGGGGCCCGGATCGGCTCTCTGCGGCCCTGCTCCAAAGTACAAAGCCGCAATTAAATCCTCAAGTCACTAACTGGCAGCACTTGGGGGGAAAGATAAAGAAACGTTACTGGCAACGTACAAGGCAATCAGCCAGACGGTTCTCAGCTACGCGACGTCTATATGGTTGCCGGGGCTAGCAGATACACATTGGTGGAGGTGGCAGGCCTGCCAAGACACCGCACTCAGAACTGCCCCGGGGTGCCTCCTTAGGTCTCCTGAGCATCACCTTCACAGTAAGGCTAAAATGCTCGGTGTAAAAGAGTATAGCGAGATGTTGATCAGACAATTCCTGTTCAACTGCTATAAACCGCATCCGAACAGGAACCTGCTCAACGAAAATCCGCCTCCCAGGAGAATAGGGAGTCATCTCCGTAAGCACTATGACGAGATCCGGCATCACATTTTCTCGCCGTTTGATCCAAAGGTGCATCGGCGGGCCCTTAATATCATCCACACTCCTTTGTCAGTTATCTTCCGGTGAATGCAGTCCTACAGGCACAAGCTGCACCTGTTGACGATGAGGAACGCGAACTGCCTAGGGAGACAAGAGTCATGCTGGCCCAACTTCGTTCTGGATACTGTAACAGACTAAACTCTTACCTATCCAGGCTGAACCCTGACTGAGGCTACTTTTCTAACACCAATTTCACTCTCGTCCACCCCTGTTGAAGCCGCGAGGTTTCTCGGACTTCCCGTAGAAGAGCCTGATGACAGTGTTGGATAAGAGGTGATACTTTAGGCAGGTTAAGTAGTCGCTAATACAACAACAATGGCAACAAAAATTGGTAAGCAACAAAACGATTGACATATTTCAAAAATTTATTTTAAAAATAACCAATTTTAATTTTTTGACTAAAAAACAACTTGGAAATGGAAAAAAAGATTCTGCAAGTGCAATGCTCAGCTGAAACACTGACTAGGATACAATTTATAATTTAGCACTTACACATTAAAGGTGTTCTATTTTCCCTTTTCTATCCATTCATGTAAAGTTCAAATTTATTTAATTTTTTGAAAATTAAAGAATATTTATTTATTTTTATTTCAGTTTGGGTTTGCCAGCGAATTCTTTGAGTTTACCAAAATTTACTAGCAAAAATTTACTTGTAAAGATTAGTAAGTCTCTCAAGGTGTTACGCTCTCAATTTGTTTTTATCTTAAAAATTTTTTGATTAATGAACACTTTGACAGAAAAAGTTAGTAAGAAATCGTAACTTCCAGTAATAACTTTTGTTGTTGAACAAACCTATTATGCTAAGAGAAAAGGGACTTCCTCTCGAAAACTCTCGTCTAAAACCTATGAAGACATTTTCCAAAAGACCAGTTGATAATAATTCTTAGTTAATTATTATTATTTTTTGATAAGAGGAAAAATTGAAAGCAACAAACATATACAGGCTATAGTTATAGTACTATTTCGAAAACAGCCACGATTTCTCGTCAGACTAATTCGTATAGTTTTGCTATTTTCAGAGGATCTTGTGGAGATCGAACCCACTCACTCTGATTGCCAGCGCAGCCGCCTAACCCATAGGCTATGCTGCGTGTAGTTTTTTTGCAAGCTGCTTAATTCACGTTTTCCTCTAATTGTTGTTTGTTATCTTGCCAACGGTATACACAATATTTTAGACATTCTGTCTATATGTAAATCGTGTATGTTGGACTTTGTTTGTGTACATTCTTCTTTCTATTTTTAGAAGATAGTTATTGTACATAACCGCGTGCTCCGGTATAAATGTATTTTGTTGTTGGTTTTACGGTCTGTTCATTTTACATATTTTTGTAAGTATAACGAGCTCAAGACCAGTTGATAATAATTCTTAGTAAATTATTATTATTTTTTGATAAGAGGAAAAATTGAAAGCAACAAACATATACAGGCTATAGTTATAGTACTATTTCGAAAACAGCCACGATTTCTCGTCAGCAATATCTGAAAATAGCAAAACTATACGAATTAGTCTGACGAGAAATCGTGGCTGTTTTCGAAATAGTACTATAACTATGGCCTGTATATGTTTGTTGCTTTCAATTTTTCCTCTTATCAAAAAATAATAATAATTAACTAAGAATTATTATCAACTGGTCTTGAGCTCGTTATACTTACAAAAATATGTAAAATGAACAGACCGTAAAACCAACAACAAAATATTTTTATTTCAGTTTGGGTTTGCCAGCGAATTCTTTGAGTTTACCAATTTTTACTAGCAAAAATTTACTTGTAAAGATTAGTAAGTCTCTCAAGGTGTTACGCTCTCGATTTGTTTTTATCTTAAAAATTTTTTGATTGATGAACATTTTGACAGAAAAGGTTAGTAAGAAATCGTAACTTCCGTTAATAACTTTTGTTGTTGAACAAACCTATTATGCACAGAGAAAAGGGACCTCCCCTCGAAAACTCTCGTCTAAAACCTATGAAGACATTTTCCAAAAAATTAACTCTAAATTGGATGCAGCGGGGTCAATACCCGTTTTGTGTTATCGTGATGTGAGAAGTAATAACACCTTTCACCCCCATTTTCGATCCTATCTTTACTTTAAAATTTCTATGTGAAGTGAAGTGAAACAAGTAAGGAAGCGCTGTCTTCGAAGGCTTTATACCTTTCATAAATACGCATCGCAGTTTTAAGTGTCCAATCCTTACTTACAGTAAGTAAAAACGATGCAAAATTTAACAGTTTTACCCTGTTAATTTAATGATACATAGCCCAAACCCCGTTTATCGAAAAAATGTGTTGTATTTGTCCATTATTGATGATTTTCACTACACACATTATTATGTAATAAGTACTGTAGCTGCCAAATTTTGTGATCGTCGCTCTTAAAGCGACTTTTGTCACTTAAATGGAACGCATCCCTGCGATCCTTAGTTCATAGTTTTCCTAATTCCATTTTCTTTCTTCTTAAATTTTTAATGAATTAACGTAAAATTAATGAACTTGAATTCTCACAACATTATTATTGTCGACAAAAATTTCATTTGGTTAAGTTAGCAGTCGGTTGTTTCCAACCCACAACGTATGCATTTATATACATAAATTAGTACACAACCGGTATATCCATTTCTCGTGATTTTATAAATTCAAATCAAACGAAATCGTACTATTTCATTCGCACCATTTTGCGAATTTTCCCGGTTGCGCTGGTAATAATTTTCTTTGTTTCTTTCTCTACTTGGTCAAGTGTGCTAAAATTTTAGTTCGTTGCTATCCGCACCTGTCCATGGTTTTGCATACCCATCCCTTTCCTGCACTCATATACCTACTTATAAAAGTGAAAGTAGTGAAGAAAGCAAGTAAACAAAGCAAGAGCTGAAAAGGCAAATAGTTTGTGATTTTTATTATCGTCTACAGTGTAGCTATGCTGCATTTTTTCCAAAGTATTCTCATATCACTTAAACTTTTCCTTCATAAGTACTTTTGTCATAACCACAAGTTCTGCTTTAAATTCGCTGCGCAACTTGCTGTTTGCGTCGCCACCCTTACTTACAAGCTTACAAGCACTTCAATACACACCTGTTTGTCCGAAAATATGTACATATCGACATATGTGGGAGTACAATCTGGTAGCACAAACTAAACAACACAATATGTAAACACTTCTGACAAAACTTGACGAAAAAAACGAGGACTATGACAACGCCAACGATGAGAACGAACGGACAGTTTGATTTTAAGCCAGGGGTGCACAACGAAAATAATTTTTTTACATATAAAAAAACATTGGAAATCCTTTTCGTTTTGCCAAATACCAAAACGAAAAATATTTCGTTTCAGTTATTAGACTCCATAATTTTGTTTCGTTGAATTGACAAAAAAAAAAAAATAAAAATTACGTTATTATGCAGGCCTGTTTTAAACCCCGACGCGCACAGGTGCAATTATTAAGAAAAAGATAAAATTAAAATATAAACGTGTTCAAAAATTAATAAGTAGATATAAGAACTAATTTTAATGTTAAATAATAAACGTTTAATGAATTTACTTTTAAAAATAAAACTACAAAAACTACGTTTACAATTATTTCTGATACTACGAGTGGTGTCAGGAGCGAAATAGCAAAAGTTTGCTTAGATGTTTCAATCTCGGCGCTTGTATGCGTGTGCGAATGTGTACAGCCAAGTATGTTGGCTAGTCGGGGAAAAGCATAACTCTTTAGTAAATTCAATTGGAGTGTAAAAGTTAAAATAAAATACATTTTCTTTCGAACATTTTTAAAAACATGTGCAAACCAAATACAAAAATCTAAGAAACTGAAATCGTGGCCAAATTGTGAAATTGGTGAGTTCTCAGAGTGTACAATTTCCTGTGAAGTGGTTGGAATTAGCGGCTTTTCTAGAACCGCTAACCCAAGCCAAACAATTTTAAATTTTGTAAAGCGCGTCAACGCTACAGAGTGACGGGGCAGCGAGCCGAAGTTAAAAGTGTATTGTGAAAACTTAATATCGCAGAGTAGATACAATAGTTTAGTGACATGCGAATAACAAAGTGCAACAGAGAGAGTACACAAAATATTGCAAACATCGCTGACTAGATGCGATGATAAAGTACTGAGTGTGAGTGCACAGCAATAACAACGCAAATCGCAGAGTAGATGCGAAAGTTGTTAGCAAGTGAAATACGAAACGTAAACATTCTAAATATCGCAGAGTGTGAGTGCGACAAAAAAACAACAACACACAATATTGCGAACAGCGCTGAGTAGATGCGATGATAAAGTACTGAGTGCCAGCAAAGCAGATCGCAGCAGAACAATTCGGCAGCAGTGGCAGGAGCAGCACAGATGAAAAAGGCGAATACTTAAATGTTTGTGTATGTATACTTAGTATTGCAACAAAAATAGAGTTCGAAGAAATTTTAATTTAAATTAAAAGTTGAGACATAATTATATACTTTTTAATCCCGAACTCTAATAGACCCACATTAAATATATTTGTGTGTTTCAATGTTCAAATCTTATTGAGAGATCTAGAGTTAGAATTTTAATTGCCAGTTGTGTGGAATCTAATATGTATTAGTCGAGGAAAAGAAACGAATCTGTCAGATTGAATTAATTACAGTCTAATTGGATATTTGGACGTAGAAAAATCTCTTAACATTTGAGTAATAATACAACTTCTTATAGGACTAAGCCAATATTGAATGTTCACAGAGATGTGGAAAATTTATGAGATTTGAAAGTAGTAATAATACAACTTCTTATGAGACTAATGCGATATGAAACGTCAAATAGATGCGACGTATTAGCTAATTGAAAAATATATGAAACATTTTATCATAAAATACTTACATAATATTATTTATTTTATACTTGAGTATTTTGAGTATTTTTACTTTCAATACAATTAATATCATTTCTAAACATTTTATAGATTCATCGTATGAGTATAAGTATTAAACATGGACAGGGACACGATTTTTTCTTAAACGGTGAAGGCGTTGAAAGAAAAATTGTTAAGTTTACGATTACCGAGCACTTTGGCCTAACTGTAGGAGATGAGAATGGGTCTGATAGTGAAAATGATTTACTACAATCAAGGCGAATTAATATAAGGTGGAGACGCTGGTGAGCGTGAGCAGTGCTGCCAGTCGTGTAGACTGAGGTCAAGGAAGCCATAATGAAAGCCAAACCCTCAAAATCCATCCAAGATAATTAAACACCCAGGCCACGAGGGACAGAGTTATTTAGCAGCTCTTTTCAACCTCTCTCTAACTACTTTCGTCATACCTGAGATATGGAAACAGGCGATTGTAGTTCCCCTACTAAAACCAGGGAATCCGGTGAACCAAGGAAATTCTTATCGTCCGATATCCATCCTTTCGCCGGTCGCGAAGTTGCTAGGGACCATTCTACTCCCACACTTTACTGCAAATCTGAAATTGGCCGCTCACCAGCATGGTTTCCGCAAATATCACAACACTACACCCTCTTTAAATGCCATTACAACGCATAAATCATGGTTTGAATCAACACCCACCAAACCGTAGGACGGTTATCGTGGCACTTGACCTATCTTAAGCATTTCATACGGTCAACCATGCCACACTCCTCCGAGATCTGGAAGAGACACCGCTCCCTGCTGGCCTTAAAAGGTGGATCGCTAATTACCTCAATGGTCGACAGGTATCAGTCAGGAACTAGAAATCTAGGCCACGAAGAATAAAACAAGGGGTGCCGCAAGGTGGTGTTCTCTCTCGCCTTTTGTTTAATTTCTATATTTCGAGACCAAAAATGAATGCATTAATGATTGTGCTGAGACAGATTTTGTTTGTGTGAAGGATTGAGCCTGTTTTTTAATTGTGACTAAAAGTATTGAATTCACAATTCAATGACATTGACAAACAGTTTGTTACGAGTGATGCTGATACAATAATTTAAGAATTGGACATGGAACATCCCGCTGCAGGACTTATGGTTATGTCAATATAGTGAAATGCATATTATTGTCAAATGCAATATGCTGAAGTGGGTGATGACAAAAATTTTGTGATTATCTTTGCAAACACCATACCAACTAACGAAGAGTTGTGATAAGGTATGCGTAGGGTGGCAGCACTGTAGTAGGTTTCAGGTAAGGACATGCAACAATAAAACATTGTACTATCATTCATCGAAATGTGTTCTCTCTAGAAACAAAGGCAAGGAATCACGCATTTCCACCACCCGGTGCACGCTACTACACAGGCTGGTTTGGAACAATATGCTGTAATAAATTTGCCACTGCTTTCTAAGTATTCCCAAAGGCCTTAGCTGAAAATTTTGGTGTAAATGGTACTGAAGTTGTTAACACGTTGAACATAAAAAGTCCAGTGGCAAAAATATTACAATAAAGCTTGTTTGTTATTCTACTTATATTATAGTTATCTATACATATTATAAAAAGTAAACAATTTTTTTCGTGTCGCCACTTGACGCTCAAACGCGTGGACGGATTTTAACCAAACTTACACACAGGTCAGGTACATAGCCCGGCATGGTTCTTACATACTTTTTTTTGAAACCGGAAAAGGCGGCGTGGCACCTCCCATACAAATGGGAACTTTCATACTCAATATCTTTAGAGGTATTAATGCTAGACTACTAAATTTTGGTAAGGCGTTATATAAAGTAAGTCCCTTTCCTAATACCTATCCCTTTTCGAAACCGGAAAAGGGAGCGGTGCACCTCCCATACAAATGAGATTTTGCATCTATACATAATCTATACATATTATAAAAAGTAAACACTTTTTTTCGTGTCGCCACTAGACGCTCAAACGCGTGGACGGATTTTAACCAAACTTACACACAGGCAGGTACATAGGTATTAATGCTAGACTACTAAATTTTGGTAAGGCGTTGTATAAAGTAAGTCCCCTTTTGAAATCTTAATAGGGAGCGGTGCACCGCACATACAAATGAGATTTTTCATCTATAGATAATATTATTGTAAAAAGTAAACTCTTTTTTTCCTGTCGCTGTTTGATGCTGAAGCGTGGTATTGATTTGGAATATCCATGCTTCTCCCACGGTCAATTATATGTAGCATGTTCACGTGTAGGTAAGACATCAGCTCCTTTTATACACACCACAATTCAGGGCAAAACAAAAAATATTGTATACGAAAGAGCTCTTCAATAATAAGTTAAAACAAAATAAGAAAAGTTTTAAAAGTTGTTTCATTTATTTTCCATATTTTTATGGAAACGTGGGGTGAAACCCACGGGTATAAGCTAGTGAATTGTGAAAAGAAAAATCAACAAAAATCTTTGAAACTCTTCAATTAAATATACTTCAAAAGTTATAAGTTTTTTTTAAAACACTAAGCATTTTTTAAGAAAACAATATTAATTTTTCTGTCATAACTTAGGTGAAATGCCATTCTTCCAGCATTTGCGGAATATTTTACCTAAAACTATATACCTAAACGGAGATAAATTTTTTTTTTTTAAATACACTTCAATCCTGACTAGGAGGTCAAGCATACCGTTCTTTTTTTTGCGGGTAACAACTCTTCAGCAAGCATGATACTATTAATTGTCTAAGCGATAAGTCTATTTCTGAGTTTTTATTAAAGCTAATTCGGAAAATTTTCTTTCAGCTGCCGCAGAACTATGTGGCAGTAATAACAAGTTAATCACAAAATCAGAAAGTTCTTTATACTCTTCTTCACCCAAACCATTCTTGATTTTACTTATTTCCACCCAAAAAGTATTTATATCGATATCGCTTTCGAATAAATTATTTTTCAAAAAACACAACAGCTTCCATTGAGTAATAATAGTTTCAGGATCGCACGTAAAGAAAGAAGGAAAATGCAAAGCAGCAGATAAATTGAAGCATCAGATCAAGACAAGATTTTGTCTGAAGTTATATTTGACAAAAGGTTTAAGTCCTCTCTTTTAAAATCAAACCGTGTTTTTAATTGACTTAAAAGTTCTACGTAAAATGAAATTATATTTTTTGTTATGTCTAGAACTTCACACTGCTTTATTTTGCTACTATCTATATAAGTTTCCGCCTTAATTCCGATTTGTACATCATTTAGACGTAAGTAGTTCAGTTTATCATATATATCAAGTTCCGATGCATTATTTTGCTTTACAATGTCGTTTACAAGAAAGTTACTCAAAATAAGTCTATAATTTGCTTCTATTTTCTAATAGGAATAGTTTATTTTGTAAAGCAGGCATAAGTTGTGTTTTACAAGTGCTCCGAGAAAGTGAGTGATTTGGCCGGTTAAAGTTGAGAATAAAAAAGCCAATGTTGGCGAACATATAAATAAAGCGAAAGGACGCAAAACTAAATAAGTGAAAAATAAATCCTAAACGATTTGTGCTAATAAATCTTGAAAAATAAATATAACAAAAACTAAATTGCAGTGAAAAAGAAAACAAACGGCAAAAAAACCGCAGTGTAGTTGTGTTGTGAAAATAAATACATACATACGTAGATAAAAAGAGGAGAAGTGAATGAGATAGTGACGGACAAGTGTCATAAATGCCAAAAAGGCATAATGTCCCTAAGAGGGGAAACTGTTATACGATGTAAGGGTGTGTGTGGGAGAATTTACCACAAAAGTATACCGTGTGCAGGTGTTGATGAGTATGTTCTGCAAGGATTGGTTAATTGCCCATTTATGCGCTTTATGTGCGATGATTGTGTGCAATACATTGCTAATGTGGATTATGCGTTGAAAGAGATGATGTCGATAGCAGAGACAAACAAAGTAAATATACGTGAGCAGAAAACAGAGTTTGAAAAATTGATAAAAAACCATAATAAAGAAATTAG
Source organism: Merzomyia westermanni (assembly GCA_949987695.1). NCBI lineage: Eukaryota > Metazoa > Arthropoda > Insecta > Diptera > Tephritidae > Merzomyia > Merzomyia westermanni. Next base: position 111,119,307 of record OX465290.1, on the reverse strand, counting down.
TGACACAACATTTACCTATACTATATTCATTATCAAATAATATGCTAAAAATGTGCGTCCGTTAAGCGGTTTTACATAATAATTAAACAATAATTTTTGGGTCATAGTTTTTATATTAGGATTGCTCATTTACTTTTCCAGTAAATACTTAAGAAGAGTTTTACTGGGAAATGAAGAGTAATTTCAAAGTGTAATTATTAGACCAAGGAAATTGATTAATTTTGCTATACTAAGATCTTTTTTGGTCGTTAAATTTAAAGCAAAAACATTAGTTTTTCTTCTCCGTCTCCGACGCGTTAAGACACTTTGTTGTGTCTTCTTCAGGGAATTCTTTAATTTTTTTTGGACAAGTAATTTTGGGAATTGTTTCCTTTAGGAGACAACTGCTAAAACACGTCCGAAATTATCGGGAAAGGTATCAAAAGACGCGCTTTGACCTCGGTAACAATAATCCGGAAGCGGATTTCCGAGTTTTTGTTTCCGCGATCTTGAAATAATTAACATTTATATTGCCACCGAGGGATTACCACCCTGACATCAGTGCGTTACTCAGAGACGACCTGTGGCACTCAAGTCTACATGGTAGGGGACAAGAATTGGCCTAACAAATAGACGATTCGACGTTTTGCACTGTGAACGGGGATACCCCCACGAGAGTCGCGGTAAATTGTTCTAGTTGGCCAGACCTTACTATTGTCAGCGCTGGTCTCATAAACGCCGTTGACTGGCGACCAATGCTAACTCTTGCATCGGATCATTTACCGATAGTCCTCTCAAACGATCGACCCAATGACTTTGTCACTTCTGAAAATCGCACTTTCACTAATTATACTAATTGGGTTGGTTTTCTTGACTTCACTGAAAGCACCTTCGCTGCTTTTCCCATCCCGTCTGACGTACGAGAAGGGGAAAAGGCGTTTCGCACGGTCATAGCTTCAGCCTACAATCAATACATTCCGTCAGGAGAATTAAGGAGATACGTCCGCAGAGGCAGCGGCCCTGGCTAATGAACGTGACCAAGTGCGACGCTTGGACCCTACGCATCCCCAAATTCAAGATCTCAATGCGGAAATCAGACGGCTGGTTGATCAACACAAACGCGCCAAATGGGAGGAGCACCTAAGGTCCTGCAACCTCTGCTGGTGTTGACAAACTATGGTCCACTGTTAAATCCTTATCAAATCCGACCAAACCTAACGACAAAATATCCATCACCCTTGGTGATAAGGTACAGTCGAATCTAAAGAGACGCGCGAGCGCTTTCTGCCGGCAATTTGTACTGCATCCTCTGGTTGACAAGGAAATTAGACGAGCCATCAGGGAAGCACAAAAACGAAAAAATAGCCAAGCGCCCATTGCCATCACCACCATGGGGGTCCAAAAGCTCCAAATCTGTCGGCCCAGACGGAAATTCCAGAAAAATGGAAACAGGCAAAGGTGGTTCCACTACAAGCCGGCCAACGAGGGGGAGTCTTATCGACTGATATCACTGCTCTCGCCAGTAGTGAAGACCCTGGAGACGGTCTTGCTCCCTTATTATACCGCTAACTTGCGACTAGCCAAACATCAGCATGGATTCCGTAAAATGCATAGCACTACCACCGCGCTAAACGCCATCACCACTCAGATAGGTGTCGGTCTCAACCAACATCGTCCAAATGACAGGACCGTGCTAGTTGCTCTTGACCTGTCGAAAGCCTTCGATACGGTCAATCATGCGCAAATCATTAGCGACCTGCAGGATTCAACTCTTTCCCCCTGTCTAAAGCGTTGGACCATCAACTATCTGAGTGGCCGGCAGTCATCGGTTGAATTTTAAGGCGAAACCCACGTATAATTAAACAAGGGGTGCCACAGAGTGGTGCCCTATCCCCGTTTTTGTTTAGTTACTACATATCGAGGCTCCCTTCCCCACCACAGGGTGCACCGTCGTCTCCTACGCCGATGACTGCACGATCCTGGCGACTGGCCCCTCTGTAGACGAGCTCTGCTCAAGAGTTAACTCATACCTTCCATCCTTGTCCGGTTTTTTCGTTGGACGACATCTGAGACTGTCACCGACCAAGTCCTCGGCCACTTTATTTACGAGGTGGACATCGCAGGTGAACATGGAATTAGACGTCACCTCTCCAAAGTACAAAGCCGCAATAAAATCCTCAAGTCACTAACTGGCAGCACTTGGGGGGAAAGATAAAGAAACGTTCTGGCAACGTACAAGGCAATCAGCCAGACGGTTCTCAGCTACGCGACGTCTATATGGTCGCCGGGGCTAGCAGATACACATTGGAGGAGGTTGCAGGCCTGCCAAGACACCGCACTCAGAACTTCCCCGGGGTGCATCCTTAGGTCTCCTGAGCATCACCTTGACAGTAAGGCTAAAATGCTCGGTGTAAAAGAGTATAGCGAGATGTTGATCAGGCAATTCCTGTTCAACTGCTATAAACCGCATCCGAACAGGAACCTGCTCAACGAAAATCCGCCTCCCAGGAGAATAAGGAGTCATCTCCGTAAGCACTATGACGAGATCCGGCATCACATTTTCTCGCCGTTTGATCCAAAGGTGCATCGGCGGGCCCTTAATCTCATCCACACTCCTTTGTCAGTTATCTTCCGGGGAATGCAGTCCTACAGGCACAAGCTCTACCTGTTGCCGATGAGAAACGCGAACTGCCTAGGGAGACAAGAGTCATGCTGGCCCAACTTCGTTCTGGATACTGTAACAGACTAAACTCTTACCTATCCAGGCTGAACCCTGACTGAGGCTACTTTTCTAACACCAATTTCACTCTCGTCCACCCCTGTTGAAGCCGCGAGGCTTCTCGGACTTCCCGTAGAAGAGCCTGATGACAGTGTTGGATAAGAGGTGATACTTTAGGCAGGTTAAGTAGTCGCTAATACAACAACAATGGCAACAAAAATTGGTAAGCAACAAAACGATTGACATATTTCAAAAATTTATTTTAAAAATAACCAATTTGAATTTTTTGCCTAAAAAGCAACTTGGAAATAGAAAAAAAAATTCTGCAAGTGCAATGCTTAGCTGAAACACTGACTAGGATACATTTTATAATTTAGCACTTACCCATTGAAGGTGTTCTATTTTCCCTGTTCTATCCATTTATGTAAAGTTCAAATTTATTTAATTTTTTGAAAATTAAAGAATATTTATTTATTTTTATTTCAGTTTGGGTTTGCCAGCGAATTCTTTGACTTTACCAATTTTTACTAGCAAAAATTTACTTGTAAAGATTAGTAAGTCTCTCAAGGTGTTACGCTCTCGATTTGTTTTTATCTTAAAAATTTTTTGATTGATGAACATTTTGACAGAAAAGGTTAGTAAGAAATCGTAACTTCCACTAATAACTTTTGTTGTTGAACAAACCTATTATGCACAGAGAAAAGGGACCTCCCCTAGAAAACTCTCGTCTAAAACCTATTAAGACATTTTCCAAAAAATTAACTCTAATTGGATGCAGCGGGGTCAATACCCGTTTTGTGTTATCGTGATGTGAGAAGTAATAACACCTTTCACCCCCATTTTCGATCCTATCTTTACTTTAAAATTTCTATGTGAAGTGAAGTGAAACAAGTAAGGAAGCGCTGTCTTCGAAGGCTTTATACCTTTCATAAATACGCATCGCAGTTTTAAGTGTCCAATCCTTACTTACAGTAAGTAAAAACGATGCAAAATTTGACAGTTTTACCCTGTTAATTTAATTATACATAGCCCAAACCCCGTTTATCGAAAAAATGTGTTGTATTTGTCCATTCTTGATGATTTTCATTACACACATTATTATGTAATAAGTACTGTAGCTGCCAAATTTTGTGATCGTCGCTGTTAAAGCGACTTTTGTCACTTAAATGGAACGCAGCCCTGCGATCCTTAGTTCATAGTTTTCCTAATTCCATTTTCTTTCTTCTTAAATTTTTAATCAGTTAACGTAAAATTAATGAACTTGAATTCTCACGACATTATTATTGTCGACAAAAATTTCGTTTGGTTAACTTAGCAGTCGGTTGTTTCCAACCCACAACGTATGCATTTATACTCGTATACATAAATTAGTACACAACTCGTATATCCATTTCTCGTGATTTTATAAATTCAAATAAACCAAATCGTACTATTTCATTCGCACCATTTTGCGCATTTTCCCGGTTGCGCCGGTAATAATTTTCTTTGTTTCTTTCTCTACTTGGTCAAGTGTGCTAAAATTTTAGTTCGTTGCTATCCGCACCTGTCCATGGTTTTGCATACCCATCCCTTTCCTGCACTCATATACCTACTTATAAAAGTGAAAGTAGCGAAGAAAGCAAGTAAACAAAGCAAGAGCTGAAAAGGCAAATAGTTTGTGATTTTTATTATCGTCTACAGTGTACCTATGCTGAATTTTTTCCAAAGTATTCTCATATCACTTAAACTTTTCCCTTACAAATTCTGTGGAAAGTTGTGATTCATTCATACACACGCGCATAAGTACTTTTGTCATAACCACAAGTTCTGCTTTAAATTCGCTGCGCAACTTGCTGTTTGCGTCGCCACCCTTACTTACAAGCTTACAAGCACTTGAATACACAGCTGTTTGTCCGAAAATATGTACATATCGACATATGTGGGAGTACAATCTGGTAGCACAAACTAAACAACACAATATGTAAACACTACTGACAAAACTTGACGAAAAAAACGAGGACTATGACAACGCCAACGATGAGAACGAACGGACAGTTTGATTTTAAGCCAGGGGTGCACAACGAAAATAATTTTTTTACATATAAAAAAATATTGGAAATCCTTTTCGTTTTGCCAAATACCAAAACGAAAAATATTTCGTTTCAGTTATTAGACTCCATAATTTTGTTTCGTTGAATTGACAAAAAAAAAAAAAATAACGTTATTATGCAGGCCTGTTTTAAACCCCGACGCGCACAGGTGCAATTAATAGAAAAAGATAAAATTAAAATATAAACGTGTTCAAAAATTAATAAGTAGATATAAGAACTAATTTTAATGTTAAATAATAAACGTTTAATGAACTTACTTTTAAAAATAAAACTAATATAAAACTACAAAAACTACGTTTACAATTATTTGCTTAGATGTTTCAATCTCGGCGCTTGTATGCGTGTGCGAATGTGTACAGCCAAGTATGTTGGCTAGTCGGGGAAAAGCATAACTCTTTAGTAAATTCAATTGGAGTGTAAAAGTTAAAATAAAATACATTTTCTTTCGAACATTTTTAAAAACATGTGCAAACCAAATACAAAAGTCTAAGAAACTGAAATCGTGGCCAAATTGTGAAATTGGTGAGTTCTCAGAGTGTACAATTTCCTGTGAAGTGGTTGGAATTAGCGGCTTTTCTAGAACCGCTAACCCAAGCCAAACAATTTTAAATTTTGTAAAGCGCGTCAACGCTACAGAGTGACGGGGCAGCGAGCCGAAGTTAAAAGTGTATTGTGAAAACTTAATATCGCAGAGTAGATACAATAGTTTAGTGACATGCGAATAACAAAGTGCAACAGAGAGAGTACACAAAATATTGCAAACATCGCTGACTAGATGCGATGATAAAGTACTGAGTGTGAGTGCACAGCAATAACAACGCAAATCGCAGAGTAGATGCGAAAGTTGTTGGCAAGTGAAATACGAAACGTAAACATTCTAAATATCGCAGAGTGTGAGTGCGACAAAAAAACAACAACACACAATATTGCGAACAGCGCTGAACAATTCGGCAGCAGTGGCAGCAGCAGCACAGATGAAAAAGGCGAATACTTAAAAGTTTGTGTATGTATACTTAGTATTGCAACAAAAATAAGTTCGAAGAAATTTTGGAAGAGTAACTTCATTTTTAATGTTCAATTTAAATTAAAAGTTGAGACATAATTATATACTTTTTAATCCCGAACTCTAATAGACCCACATTAAATATATTTGTGTGTTTCAATGTTCAAATCTTATTGAGAGATCTAGAGTTAGAATTTTAATTGCGAGTTGTGTGGAATCTAATATGTATTAGTCGAGGAAAAGAAACGAATCTGTCAGATTGAATTAGTTACAATCCAATTCGATATTTGGAAGTAGAAAAACCTCTTAACATTTGAGTAATAATACAAGTTCTTATAGGACTAAGCCAATATTGAATGTTCACAGAGATGTGGAAAATTTATGAGATTTGAAAGTAGTAATAATACAACTTCTTATAAGACTAATGCGATATGAAATGTCAAATAGATGCGACGTATTCTCTCTCTATGGCGCGATATACAACAGGTATATCATCATAAACCTCCTAAGAGATTTTTGTGCCAAGCTTCTCTTCCAATTTGTGGTGTGCCGATTTTTGAATTTTCCCTACAAATTGGTGGGACCTACAGTTTTTTGCCGACTCCGAACGGCATCTACAAAGGAGACGAATTTTTGCTGAGAAGCCTGTCATGGCAGAAATACACTCGGAGAGTTTGCCAAACCACTGCCGAGGGGCGACCCCGTTTTGAAAAACTTTTTCAAATCACTTTTGATGTTACCTGTACCAGGGCTCGAACCATGGACCTTCGGTGTGGTAGGCCGGCAACACTACCTTCACACCACGGCGGCCGCCGATGTGACGTATTAGCTAATTGAAAAATATATGAAACATTTTATCATAAAATACTTACATAATATTATTTATTTTATACTTGAGTATTTTGAGTATTTTTACTTTCAATACAATTAATATCATTTCTAAACATTTTATAGATTCATCGTATGAGTATAAGTATTAAACATGGACAGGGACACGATTTTTTCTTAAACGGTGAAGGCGTTGAAAGAAAAATTGTTAAGTTTACGATTACCGAGCACTTTGGCCTAACTGTAGGAGATGAGAATGGGTCTGATAGTGAAAATGATTTACTACAATCAAGGCGAATTAATATAAGGTGGAGACGCTGGTGAGCGTGAGCAGTGCTGCCAGTCGTGTAGACTGAGGTCAAGGAAGCCATAATGAAAGCCAAACCCTCAAAATCCATCCAAGATAATTAAACACCCAGGCCACGAGGGACAGAGTTATTTAGCAGCTCTTTTCAACTTCTCTCTAACTACTTTCGTCATACCTGAGATATGGAAACAGGCAGTAGTTCCCCTACTAAAACCAGGGAATCCGGCGAACCAAGGAAATTCTTATCGTCCGATATCCATCCTTTCGCCGGTCGCGAAGTTGCTAGGGACCATTCTACACCCACACTTTACTGCAAATCTGAAATTGGCCGATCACCAGCATGGTTTCCGTAAATATCACAACACTACATCCTCTTTGAATGCCATTACAACGCAAATAAATCATTGTTTGAATCAACACCCACCAAACCATAGGACGGTTATCGTGGCACTTGACCTATCTTAAGCATTTCATACGGTCAACCATGCCACACTCCTCCGAGATCTGGAAGAGACACCGCTCCCTGCTGGCCTTAAAAGGTGGATCGCTAATTACCTCAATGGTCCACAGGTATCAGTCAGGAACAAGAAATCTAGGCCACGAAGAATAAAACAAGGGGTGGCGCAAGGTGGTGTTCTCTCTCCCCTTTTGTTTAAGTTCTATATTTGGAGACTCCCCCCCCACCATAGGGAGTCTCCATTGTTTCCTACGCTGACGACTGCACGATAATAGTCTCGGGCAAGGATCCCTCCGCTGCAGAACTCTGTACTAGAAATAACAGTTACCTCCGAGACCTTTCCAGCTTCTTCAGCGATCGAAATCTGACCCTATCTCCGACTAAATCGAATGGAATGCGCAGATGGGGCAAGAGTTGAATGTCTACGTAGACGGAGTACCTCTACCTACTGTCAACCACCCTAAAATCTTGGGTGTGACATTTGACAACGGCCTCACCTTCGTTGATCATGCCACCGCAATAGCTTCAAAGGTATAGAGCCGCAATAAGATCCTCAAGTCACTGGCCGGCAGTATTTGGGGGAAAGACAAAGAAACATTGCTCGCTACATATAAGGCTATATGCCGACCGGTTATTGACTACGCTGCGCCCATATGGTCGCCCAACCTTGCTGAAACCAGTTGGAGGAAATTGCAAGTCTGCCAAAACACCGCCATCAGAACTGCTACGGGATGTCTGCTTATGTCATGTGAGTCTCAGCTCCATCAAGAGGCAAAATTGCTCAATGTTCAAGCGCACGCGGAACTCTTGAGTAGACAGTTCCTTCTGAACTGTCATAAATCCAGTCATCCAAATCGACATCTATTGGATGAAGCCCCGCCCCCCAGAAACATCTTCGTAAGCACTACGATGAGATACGGCATCACATCTCTTTGCCGTTTGATCTGCGGAGCCATAGGCGGGCTCTAAACGACCTCCACGCTGAGTCGGTAGATAGATCCCTCAGATCTCGGCCTGTGAATCCCGTTATCAGTATTCAATCACCTGAATTGGCTGAGGAGGAGCGTGTACTTCCGAGGGAGACTAGAGTCATGCTAGCACAACTTCGCTGTGGATATTGTAATAGGTTAAACTCTTACTTAGCCAGACGGAACCCCACCATACCAAACACATCCCTGCATGTGGTATGCCCCCTCATGATACCAAACATCTCTTCTCCTGGTCAGTCGAACCTACTCTTCTAACACCTACATCACTCTGGTCCAACCCTGTGGAAACTGCGCTATTTCTGGGTCTTCCGTTAGAAGAGCCTGCTGACAATTTAGAGTGATCGTACCCATTAGGCAGGGCGAAGCACTGTTAACAACAGCAACAACAACAATATAAGGTGGAAGCGAAGCGAAAAATACAAAAACCACATGTATTTTGTTGTTGCATTTTTGTAGGTGTAACGCTAAAATCTAAATTCGCCTTGGTGACACTCTAAACTCGCCTACAGCTGTGATGTCAAATTCTGGCACTTAATCGATCAAATTATAAATGCGTGACAATTAATATATTTTGTTATTTACCTTCACGCAGTAAATAAAAGTAAAAATGTAACACTTTACAATATGTTGTTAAGTTTGGTGTTCATTGTGGCTATTTACCACTCGATCTCTTCAAATTACTGCTCGAGAGCTATGAATTACGGACCAAAAATTCAATAAGTGACCATGCTTCAGATTCTTCAGAATCAAGATCAGCGATTTGGTGTCTCTATGGAGGTCATGAAATTCCATCGTTTATGCTCAATAGCAATGGTCATATTGTGATACCGGTAATAAGGAATTGGAGGATGGGGCCGTGTGCAGAAGTCCACGAAAGTGGGGAAAGTTTCTGATCGCCATTCACCTGGGAATGGCCAGAGCGATTCTTTTGCATGCGGTTCAAGCAGCTCGCTACTTCCGGGCTTTGCGCCCAAGTATCCTCTGGGTAACCACCGAACACCTGTTTGGTGGTGAGCTAAACGTGAGAAGGTGACAACCTGGTAAGGCCACTCCGACATAATCGGTTTAAGGGCTTGCTGGGGGGTTCAAACAGCAGCGTCTGATCACCATGTGGTGCGCCTGCAAGCGGGCGTCTGTCTTGGATCAAGCGGCTCGCTATACAAACGTGTAATAGAATTCAACCTCCCGTGAAACGGGTTGTGCGTTGGGTTTGGGACCCACCACATAAAACAACGTTCCAATGAAATTCAACAACAAAGCCTCGGATATGAGAACCCCTTTTTTAGATGACAACACCCGCAAACGAAATAAGGATTATGAGATAAGGGCATGTACCTGGAATGTCGGGTCCCTTAATGGGGAAGGTGCCGCTGCCCGGCTGATTGAGGTCCTGAGGAAAGCAAAAGCTGACATCACCGCCATACAAGAGATGCGATGGACGGGGCGAGGAAACACGATCAGAACACCTTGCAACATCTACTGGAGTGGGCATGAAGACAAGCGCAGATTCGGCGTGGGATTTGTGGTGGGAGAGAGACTCCGTCACCGAGTACTGTCGTTCACACCCGTGAACGAGCGTCTCGCTGCAATCCGCATAAAAGTACGATTTTTCACCATATCGTTTATCTGCGCTCATGCACCGACGGAAGAGAAGGACGACGTGGAAAAGGATGCATTCTACGAGCGCCTGGAAGAAGCATACGAGCGCTGCCCCCGTCATGATATCAAAGTCGTGCTTGGCGACTTTAACGCCAGGGTGGGTAAGGAGGGTGTATTTGGCCCCACTGTCGGGAAGTTCAGTCTCCACGATCAGACCACGTTGTGATAGACGGACGGCATGCTTCCAGCGTTTTAGATGTTCGCACAATACGAGGACCTAACATCGACTCTGATCACTACCTAGTAGCAGCCAAGATTCGTACCCGCCTCTGTACGACAAAACAGGTGCAACAAAAAACGCAGGGAAAGCTGGACGTCGAAAAGCTGCAATCGCAACCGACCGCCAATTATTTCGCAGATCGCCTCTCACACCTGCTCTCCGAGAGCACAATTCAACCTAGTGGAATGCATGAGCAGTGGGATCATATCTCAGGAGCACTCCGTACCGCAGCCGAAGAAGTAATTGGATTCCGGCGAACGCGAAGAAACAACTGGTATGATGATGAAGAGTGCCGCGGTGCAACGAAAAGAAAGGACGAAGCCTACAAGGCAACGCTGAGATCGAATGCAACGAGTGTGTGTGAACACTACCGCGAGTTGAAGAGGGAAGCGAGGCGGCTTTTCCGGGTGAAAAAAGAGAGGCAGAAAAGCGTGAAATAAAGGAGCTTGAGATGCTGGCCGACGGGAATAATGCCCGAAAATTCTATCAAAAAATTCGGCGAATGACAGAAGGTTTTAAAGCCCGGGCAAACTCCTGTAAGAACGAGAACGGCGACCTGGTGGCCGATGTTCAGAGAGCACTCAGAATATGGAGGGATCACTTCTCCCCTTTTTAAATAGAGAAACTGAGCAAGAAACCAGAGAAGATGCCGAACCCGAGCCCACAATCGAAGATGATGGAATTGACGTTCCACAACCCGACTATAATGAGGTGCGAATAGCAATATCCCGAGTGAAAAACAATAAAGCAGCTGGCGCTGATGGTTTGCCTGCTGAGCTATTCAAACACGGAGGCGAGGAGCTGGTAAGGCGCATGCATCAGCTTCTATGCAGAATATGGTCGGATGAATGCATGCCTGAAGATTGGAATCTAAGTGTTCTCTGCCCAATCCACAAGAAGGGCGATCCTGCAAACTGCGCCAACTATCGCGGAATCAGCCTTTTGAATATCGCATATAAGGTCCTATCAAGCGTATTGTGCGAAAGACTGAAGCCTGATGTAAACAGACTGATTGGACCTTACCAGTGTGGCTTCAGACCTGGTAAATCTACCATCGACCAGATTTTTACAATACGCCAAATCTTGGAAAAAACCCGTGAAAAGAGAATCGACACACATCATCTCTTTGTTGATTTTAAGGCCGCTTTCGATAGTACGAAAAGGAGCTGCCTATATGCCGCTATGTCTGAATTTGGTTTCCCCGCAAAACTTATACGGCTATGCAAAATGACCTTGAGCAACACCGCCAGCTCGGTCAGAATTGGGAAGTACCTCTCCGAGCCGTTCGAAACTAAACGAGGTTTCAGACAGGGTGACCCCCTATCGTGCGATTTCTTTAATTTAATGCTGGAGAAAATAATACAAGCTGCAGAACTTAACCGCGCTGGAACAATATTTTATAAAAGCGTGCAACTGTTGGCATATGCTGACGATATTGATATAATTGGCCTTAACAACCGCGCCGTAACTTCTGCTTACTCCAAATTAGAAAAAGAAGCGGAGAAAATGGGATTGGTGGTGAACGAGGGCAAAACGAAGTACCTGCTGTCATCATGCAAAGAGTCAGCCACTGTTGGCAGCAATAATTTCGAAATAGTAAAGGACTTCGTTTACCTGGGAACCAGCATGAACACCAACAATAATGTTAGCCTAGCAATCCGACGAAGAATTACTCTTGCAAAAAAATGCTACTTCGGACTGAGTAGGCAATTGAAAAGTAAAGTCCTCTCTCGACGAACGAAAATAACACTCTACAAGTCACTCATCGCACCCGTCCTGCTATATGGTGCAGAAGCGTGGACACTAACAACATCTGATGAGGCGGCTCTGGGAGTATTCGAGAGAAAGGTTCTTCGAAAGATTTGTGGACCTCTACGCGTTGGCGACGGCGAGTACCGAAGAAGATTTAATGATGAGCTGTATGAACTTTACGCAGACGCCGACATAGTTCAGCGAATTAAAACACAGCGGCTTCGCTGGCTAGGCCACGTAGTGCGAATATGCTCCAGCCCAGAAAGTATTCTTATCGGCACCCGCCGGTGGAAGCAGAGGAAGAGGGAGGCCACCACTCCGATGGAAGGACCAAGTGGAGACCGATTTGCGATCCCGCGGTGTTTCCAATTGGCGCCAGTTGGCGCAACGAAAAAATGACTGGCGAGCTATGTTGGACGGTCAAAATCGCCCAGGCGGTTAGATGACCATTTAAAGAAGAAGAGAATAAGGAAATTACGGTAATACTATACATCCAACTTCAACTGCTAAACCACCTCCGAAAATATCGGGAGAGGTGTCAAAAGACGCGTTTTGACCTCAGCATCAATAATCCAAAGGAGGAAAATAAATATTTTGTTTTAATGATGGCAAAAAACAAAAAAATTACCCAGATCCCATTCCAAATGGGGTGCTGGATCCATGGTATGTATGTGCAGAACAACCACATAAAAATGACAGAAAATTTTCAACTTTAATTGTAAATATCTCTTCACAGAAATAAAAAATCGAATTGCCCCCCTCGGATTATCGTTACCGAGGTCAGGACGCGTCTTTTCATACCCCTCCCGATATTTTGTGAGGTGTTTTAGCAGTTGACGTTGGATGTGTGCTGTTTTCCAAGTTATCCAATGCACAAAATACATATTTCATACAGCAATGTATTTATCGGTGTTAATGGCAGGAGGTACAATGAACGAACGCAGGGAACCTTAAACGCGCAAAAATGGAACAACGGTTGCATTAATGATTGTGCTGAGACAGATTTTGTTTGTGTGAAGCATTGAGCCTGTTTTTTAATTGTAACTAAAAGTATTGAATTCACAATTCAATGACATTGACAAACAGTTTGTTACGAGTGATGCTGACACAATAATTAAGAATTGGACATTGAACATCCCGCTGCAGGACTGGTTATGCCAATATAGTGAAATGCATATTATTGTCAAATGCAATATGCTGAAGTGGGTGATGACACAAATTTTGTGGTTATCTTTGCAAACACCATACCAACTAACGAAGAGTTGTGATAAGGTATGCGTCGGGTGGCAGTACTGTAGTAGCTTTCAGGTAAGAACATGCAAAAATAAAATATTGTACTATCATTCATCAAAATGTGTTCTCTCTAGAAACAAAGGCAAGGAATCACGCATTTCCACCACCCGGTGCACGCTACTACACAGGCTGGTTTGGAACAATATGTTGTAATAAATTTTCCACTGCTTTCTAAGTATTCCCAAAGTCCTTAGCTGAAAATTTTGGTGTAAATGGTACTGAAGTTGTTAACACGTTGAACAAAAAAAGTCCAGTGGCAAAAATATTACAATAAAGCTTGTTTGTTATTCTACTTATATTATAGTTATCTATACATATTATAAAAAGTAAACAATTTTTTTCGTGTCGCCACTCGACGCTCAAACGCGTGGACGGATTTTAACCAAACTTACACACAGGTCAGGTACATAGCCCGGCATGGTTCTTACATACTTTTTTTTGAAACCGGAAAAGGCGGCGTGGCACCTCCCATACAAATGGGAACTTTCATACTCAATATCTTTGGAGGTATTAATGCTAGACTACTAAATTTTGGTAAGGCGTTATATAAAGTAAGTCCCTTTCCTAATACCTATCCCTTTTCGAAACCGGAAAAGGGAGCGGTGCACCTCCCATACAAATGAGATTTTTCATCTATACATAATCTATACATATTATAAAAAGTAAACACTTTTTTTCGTGTCGCCACTCGACGCTCAAACGCGTGGACGGATTTTAACCAAACTTACACACAGGCAGGTACATAGCCCGGCATGGTTCTTACATACTTTTTTTTGAAATCGGAAAAGGCGGCGTGGCACCTTCCATACAAATGGGAACTTTCATACTCAATATCTTTGGAGGTATTAATGCTAGACTACTAAATTTTGGTAAGGCGTTGTATAAAGTAAGTCCCCTTTTGAAATCTTAAAAGGGAGCGGTGCACCGCACATACAAATGAGATTAATATTTTTGTAAAAAGTAAACTCTTTTTTTCCTGTCGCTGTTTGATGCTGAAGCGTGGTATTGATTTGGAATATCCATGCTTCTCCCACGGTCAATTGTATGTAGCATGTTCACGTGTAGGTAAGACATCAGCTCCTTTTATACACACCACAATTCAGGGCAAAACAAAAAATATTGTATACGAAAGAGCTCTTCAATAATAAGTTAAAACAAAATAAGAAAAGTTTTAAAAGTTGTTTCATTTATTTTCCATATTTTTATGGAAACGTGGGGTGAAACCCACGGGTATAAGCTAGTGAATTGTGAAAAGAAAAATCAACAAAAATCTTTGAAACTCTTCAATTAAATATACTTCAAAAGTTATGTTTTTTTAAAACACTAAGCATTTTTCAAGAAAACAATATTAATTTTTCTGTCATAACTTAGGTGAAATGCCATTCTTCCAGCATTTGCGGAATATTTTACCTAAAACTATATACCTAAACGGAGATAAATTTTTTTTTTTAAATACACTTCAATCCTGACTAGGAGATCAAACATACCGTTCTTTTTTTTGCGGGTAACAACTCTTTAGCAAGCATGATACTATTAATTGTCTAAGCGATAAGTCTATTTCTGAGTTTAGTTTTTATTAAAGCTAATTCGGAAAATTTTCTTTCAGCTGCCGCAGAACTATGTGGCAGTGATAACAAGTTAATCACAAAATCAGAAAGTTCTTTATACTCTTCTTCACCCAAACCATTCTTGATTTTACTTATTTCCACCCAAAAAGTATTTATATCGATATCGCTTTAGAATAAATTATTTTTGGATAAACACAACAGCTTCCATTGAGTAATAATAGTTTCAGGATCGCACGTAAAGAAAGAAGGAAAATGCAAAGCAGCAGATAAATTGAAGCATCAGATCAAGACAAGATTTTGTCTGAAGTTATATTTGACAAAAGGTTTAAGTCCTCTCTTTTAAAATCAAACCGTGTTTTTAATTGACTTAAAAGTTCTACGTAAAATGAAATTATATTTTTTGTTATGTCTAGAACTTCACACTGCTTTATTTTGGTACTATCTATATAAGTTTCCGCCTTAATTCCGATTTGTACATCATTTAGACGTAAGTAGTTCAGTTTATCATATATATCAAGTTCCGATGCATTATTTTGCTTTACAATGTCGTTTACAACAAAGTTACTCAAAATAAGTCTATAATTTGCTTCTATTTTCTAATAGGAATAGTTTATCTTGTAAAGCAGGCATAAGTTGTGTTTTACAAGTGCTCCGAGAAAGTGAGTGATTTGGCCGGTTAAAGTTGAGAATAAAAAAGCCAATGTTGGCGAACATATAAATAAAGCGAAAGGACGCAAAACTAAATAAGTGAAAAATAAATCCTAAACGATTTGTGCTAATAAATCTTGAAAAATAAATATAACAAAAACTAAATTGCAGTGAAAAAGAAAACAAACGGCAAAAAAACCCCAGTGTAGTTGTGTTGTGAAAATAAATACATACATACGTAGATAAAAAGAGGAGAAGTGAATGAGATAGTGACGGACAAGTGTCATAAATGCCAAAAAGGCATAATGGCCCTAAGAGGGGAAACTGTTATACGATGTAAGGGTGTGTGTGGGAGAATTTACCACAAAAGTATACCGTGTGCAGGTGTTGATGAGTATGTTCTGCAAGGATTGGTTAATTGCCCATTTATGCGCTTTATGTGCGATGATTGTGTGCAATACATTGCTAATGTGGATTATGCGTTGAAAGAGATGATGTCGATAGCAGAGACAAACAAAGTAAATATACGTGAGCAGAAAACAGAGTTTGAAAAATTGATAAAAAACCATAATAAAGAAATTAGTGCACTAATTAATAATAATGAAAAGGAAATAAAAAAAGTGATGGAAAATATGAAAAAAGCAAATAAAGAAAGGGATGAGTTAATAAAACGATTAGAAAACTTTTGCATTCTAAGTAAAGATAATTTGGAAGGGTTAACAAAACAAAAAGAAGATATAATAAAAGAAGAGCGGAAAGCTGGCGAACAAACCAACAGTAATAAAGTAGATAAAGGAAAGGATGAGTTGATAAAAAAAGTAGAAAATTTATGTGAGTTAAATAAAAAATCCGCAGATAATATAGAAAAACAAAAAGAAGAAATAATACAAGAAGTGCGTAAAGTGGTTGACCAAAATGTAAATATGGTTAATAATAAGATGCCCTATGCTACTGCTTTAAGGGGTGTCCCACCAATTGTCGTAATACCAAAAGCTAAACAAACGACAGAATTAACAAAGAAAGGTTTAAATAAGATTGACGCCAAAGATATGAAGATTAATAAGGTTATACACAAAAATAATGGATCTGTGGTTATAAAGGCAAGTGACAGTTCAGAAAAAGGCAAAATCAAAAGTTTTTTAGAAAACAAGTTAGATTCTGAGGTATACGAAGTCAAAGAGTCAAAAGTGGTTAAACCCAAAATTAGAATTACCAACATGAGTGAGAAATACAGCGATGGTGAAATAGATGCCAAAATAAAAGCGCAGAATGATTTCATTAAAAACGCAAATCTTAAATGTGTAAAAGTCTATCAAGCGAAGAACAATAATAGCTCGAGAATTTTGTATACTGCAATTATTGAAATTAATCATGAGAAATATTTAGAAGTGATGAATCATGCCAAGCATAACATTGGATGGGACCAATGTGGAGTATACGATGGACAAAATGTTAAGAGATGCATCAAGTGTTTAGGGTTTAACCACAATGCCAGCACATGTACAAAAATCCAACGGTGCGGACGATGCTTAGGTGAACATAGATATGAGGAATGTAATGAAGAGGTAACTAACCCTGTCTGTGGCAATTGTGTGGTCACTTATAGAGATCTCGGCTTTAAGCTAGACACTGGGCATAGCATATTTAATAAAGAATGTCCGGTCTACCAAAGAAAACTCACAATAGAAAAGCAGCGTGTAGGTTACTAGCAATCAAACCGAATGATACAGAACGGAAGGCAAAATAAAAACCTAAAAATTATTTATTTAAACGTAAACAGTTTGGTGCACAATAAACTTGAAATTGAAATAATGGTGGATGAACTTGGCCCAAAAATTGTACTCTGCTCCGAAACGAGTGTAACAGATGAAATCAGTGATGCAGAAATAAGCTTGATATCGTTTACAACAATAAGATGTGATTCTCACAGCAGACACACAGGAGGCGTAGTGATGTACATTAGTAACTCAGTAAAATTTCGAATCTATACATATTATAAAAAGTAAACACTTTTTTTCGTGTCGCCCCTTTACGCTCAAACGCGTGGACGGATTTTAACCAAACTTACACACAGGTCAGGTACATAGCCCGGCATGGTTCTTACATACTTTTTTTTTAAATCGGAAAAGGGGGCGTGGCACCTCCATACAAATGGGAACTTTCATACTCACTATCTTTGGAGGTATTAATGCTAGACTACTAAATTTTGGTAAGGCGTTGTATAAAGCAAGTCCCTTTCCTATTACTTATCACTTTTTGAAATCGAAAAAGACAGCGGTGCACCTCCCATACAAATGAGATTTTTCATCTATACATAATCTATACATATTATAAAAAGTAAACACTTTTTTTCGTGTCGCCACTTTACGCTCAAACGCGTGGACGGATTTTAACCAAACTTACACACAGGTCAGGTACATAGCCCGGCATGATTCTTGCATACTTTTTTTTAAAATCGGAAAAGGGGGCGTGGCACCTCCCATACAAATGGGAACTTTCATACTCAATATCTTTGGAGGTATTCATGCTAGACTACTAAATTTTGGTAAGGCGTTGTATAAAGTAATTCCATTTCTTATCCCTTTTTGAAATCTTAAAAGGGGGCGTGGCACCTCCCATACAAATGGGATCTTGCATACCCCTTATCTATGCAACTATTATCGCTAGACTACTGAAATTTGGTAAGACTTTGTATAAAGTAAGTCCCTTTCCTATTACCTATCACTTTTTGAAATCGGAAAAGGGAGCGGTGCACCTCCCATGCAAATGAGATTTTTCATCTATAGATAATATTATTGTAAAAAGTAAACTCTTTTTTTCCTGTCGCTGTTTGATGCTGAAGCGTGGTATTGATTTAGAATATCCATGCTTCTCCCACGGTCAATTATATGTAGCATGTTCACGTGTAGGTAAGACATCAGCTCCTTTTATACACACCACAATTCAGGGCAAAACAAAAAATATTGTATACGAAAGAGCTCTTCAATAATAAGTTAAAACAAAATAAGAAAAGTTTTAAAAGTTGTTTCATTTCTTTTCCATATTTTTATGGAAACGTGGGGTGAAACCCACGGGTATAAGCTAGTGAATTTTGAAAAGAAAAATCAACAAAAATCTTTGAAACTCTTCAATTAAATATACTTCAAAAGTTATAAGTTTTTTTAAAACACTAAGCATTTTGCAAGAAAACAATATTACTTTTTCTGTCATAACTTAGGTGAAATGCCATTCTTCCAGCATTTGCGGAATATTTTACCTAAAACTATATACCTAAACGGAGATAAATTTTTTTTTTTTAAATACACTTCAATCCTGACTAGGAGATCAAACATACCGTTCTTTTTTTTGCGGGTAACAACTCTTTAGCAAGCATGATACTATTAATTGTCTAAGCGATAAGTCTATTTCTGAGTTTAGTTTTTATTAAAGCTAATTCGGAAAATTTTCTTTCAGCTGCCGCAGAACTATGTGGCAGTGATAACAAGTTAATCACAAAATCAGAAAGTTCTTTATACTCTTCTTCACCCAAACCATTCTTGATTTTACTTATTTCCACCCAAAAAGTATTTATATCGATATCGCTTTAGAATAAATTATTTTTGGATAAACACAACATCTTCCATTGAGTAATAATAGTTTCAGGATCGCACGTAAAGAAAGAAGGAAAATGCAAAGCAGCAGATAAATTGAAGCATCAGATCAAGACAAGATTTTGTCTGAAGTTATATTTGACAAAAGGTTTAAGTCCTCTCTTTTAAAATCAAACCGTGTTTTTAATTGACTTAAAAGTTCTACGTAAAATGAAATTATATTTTTTGTTATGTCTAGAACTTCACACTGCTTTATTTTGCTACTATCTATATAAGTTTCCGCCTTAATTCCGATTTGTACATCATTTAGACGTAAGTAGTTCAGTTTATCATATATATCAAGTTCCGATGCATTATTTTGCTTTACAATGTCGTTTACAACAAAGTTACTCAAAATAAGTCTATAATTTGCTTCTATTTTCTAATAGGAATAGTTTATTTTGTAAAGCAGGCATAAGTTGTGTTTTACAAGTGCTCCGAGAAAGTGAGTGATTTGGCCGGTTAAAGTTGAGAATAAAAAAGCCAATGTTGGCGAACATATAAATAAAGCGAAAGGACGCAAAACTAAATAAGTGAAAAATAAATCCTAAACGATTTGTGCTAATAAATCTTGAAAAATAAATATAACAAGAACTAAATTGCAGTGAAAAAGAAAACAAACGGCAAAAAAACCCCAGTGTAGTTGTGTTGTGAAAATAAATACATACATACGTAGATAAAAAGAGGAGAAGTGAATGAGATAGTGACGGACAAGTGTCATAAATGCCAAAAAGGCATAATGGCCCTAAGAGGGGAAACTGTTATACGATGTAAGGGTGTGTGTGGGAGAATTTACCACAAAAGTATACCGTGTGCAGGTGTTGATGAGTATGTTCTGCAAGGATTGGTTAATTGCCCATTTATGCGCTTTATGTGCGATGATTGTGTGCAATACATTGCTAATGTGGATTATGCGTTGAAAGAGATGATGTCGATAGCAGAGACAAACAAAGTAAATATACGTGAGCATAAAACAGAGTTTGAAAAATTGATAAAAAACCATAATAAAGAAATTAGTGCACTAATTAATAATAATGAAAAGGAAATAAAAAAAGTGATGGAAAATATGAAAAAAGCAAATAAAGAAAAGGATGAGTTAATAAAACGATTAGAAAACTTTTGCATTCTAAGTAAAGATAATTTGGAAGGGTTAACAAAACAAAAAGAAGATATAATAAAAGAAGTGCGGAAAGCTGGCGAACAAACCAACAGTAATAAAGTAGATAAAGGAAAGGATGAGTTGATAAAAAAAGTAGAAAATTTATGTGAGTTAAATAAAAAATCCGCAGATAATATAGAAAAACAAAAAGAAGAAATAATACAAGAAGTGCGTAAAGTGGTTGACCAAAATGTAAATATGGTTAATAATAAGATGCCCTATGCTACTGCTTTAAGGGGTGTCCCACCAATTGTCGTAATACCAAAAGCTAAACAAACGACAGAATTAACAAAGAAAGGTTTAAATAAGATTGACGCCAAAGATATGAAGATTAATAAGGTTATACACAAAAATAATGGATCTGTGGTTATAAAGGCAAGTGACAGTTCAGAAAAAGGCAAAATCAAAAGTGTTTTAGAAAACAAGTTAGATTCTGAGGTATACGAAGTCAAAGAGTCAAAAGTGGTTAAACCCAAAATTAGAATTACCAACATGAGTGAGAAATACAGCGATGGTGAAATAGATGCCAAAATAAAAGCGCAGAATTATTTCATTAAAAACGCAAATCTTAAATGTGTAAAAGTCTATCAAGCGAAGAACAATAATAGCTCGAGAATTTTGTATACTGCAATTATTGAAATTAATCATGAGAAATATTTAGAAGTGATGAATCATGCCAAGCTTAACATTGATGGGACCAATGTGGAGTAAACGATGGACAAAATGTTAAGAGATGCTACAAATGTTTAGGGTTTAACCACAATGCCAGCACATGTACAAAAAAACAACGGTGCGGACGATGCTTAGGTGAACATAGATATGAGGAATGTAATGAAGAGGTAACTAACCCTGTCTGTGGCAATTGTGTGGACGCTAATAGAGATCTCGGCATTAAGCTAGACACTGGGCATAGCATATTTAATAAAGAATGTCCGGTCTACCAAAGAAAACTCGCAATAGAGAAGCAGCGTGTAGGTTACTAGCAATCAAACCGAATGATACAGAAGGGAAGTCAAAATAAAAACCTAAAAATGATTTATTTAAAAGTAAACAGTTTGGTGCACAATAAACATGAAATTGAAATAATGGTGGATGAACTTGGCCCAAAAATTGTACTCTGCTCCGGAACGAGTGTAACAGATGAAATCAGTGATGCAGAAATAAGCTTGATATCGTTTACAACAATAAGATGTGATTCTCACAGCAGACACACAGGAGGCGTAGTGATGTACATTAGTAACTCAGTAAAATTTCGAATCTATACATATTATAAAAAGTAAACACTTTTTTTCGTGTCGCCACTTTACGCCCAAACGCGTGGACGGATTTTAACCAAACTTACACACAGGTCAGGTACATAGCCCGGCATGGTTCTTACATACTTTTTTTGAAATCGGAAAATGGGGCGTGGCACCTCCCATACAAATGGGAACTTTCATACTCAATATCTTTGGAGGTATTAATGGTAGACTACTAAATTTTGGTAAGGCGTTGTATAAAGTAAGTCCCTTTCCTAATACCTATCCCTTTTTGAAATCGGGAAAGGGGGCGTGGCACCTCCCATACAAATGGGAACTTTCATACTCAATATCTTTGGAGGTATTAATGCTAGACTACTAAATCTTGGTAAGGCGTTATATAAAGTAAGTCCCTTTCCTTATACCTATCACTTTTTGAAATCGAAAAAGACAGCGGTGCACCTCCCATACAAATGAGATTTTTCATCTATACATAATCTATACATATTATAAAAAGTAAACACTTTTTTCCGTGTCGCCACTTGACGCTCAAACGCGTTGACGGATTTTAACCAAACTTACACACAGGTCAGGTACATAGCCCGGCATGATTCTTGCATACTTTTTTTTTGAAATCGGAAAAGGGGGCGTGGCACCTCCCATACAAATGGGAACTTTCATACTCAATATCTTTGGAGGTATTAATGCTAGACTACTAAATTTTGGTAAGGCGTTGTATAAAGTAAGTCCCTTTCTTATCCCTTTTTGAAATCTTAAAAGGGGGCGTGGCACCTCCCATACAAAAGGGATCTTGCATACCCCTTATCTATGCAACTATTATCGCTAGGCTACTGAAATTTGGTAAGACGTTGTATAAAGTAAGTCCCTTTCCTATTACCTATCACGTTTTGAAATCGGAAAAGGGAGCGGTGCACCTCCCATACAAATGAGATTTTTGATCTATAGATAATATTATTGTAAAAAGTAAACTCTTTTTTTCCTGTCGCTGTTTGATGCTGAAGCGTGGTATTGATTTGGAAAATCCATGCTTCTCCCACGGTCAATTATATGTAGCATGTTCACGTGTAGGTAAGACATCAGCTGCTTTTATACACACCACAATTCAGGGCAAAACAAAAAATATTGTATACGAAAGAGCTCTTCAATAATAAGTTAAAACAAAATAAGAAAAGTTTTAAAAGTTGTTTCATTTATTTTCCATATTTTTATGGAAACGTGGGGTGAAACCCACGGGTATAAGCTAGTAGTATATAATAATGCGATTGATGGTAATATATGGTGTATCATTGTCCAGTTAAAATACGTAGAAGTAAAGTGGCAAATAGGAGTACTATACCACTCGCCAAGTACTAGTGACTCAGATTTTGTTAACTATCTGGAAACAATATTAGCGGAAATATGTGACACAACGTATAACAATGCAATAATTGGTGACTTTAATATCAATATGAATAGAGAATCAACATATAGTCTGAGGCTAAATGAGCTATTTAACACACTTTCGATGCATCAAAAAATTAACTTTAACACACGGATAGCAGAAGGCTCTGAGACCAAAATCGATTTACTATATTCAAACGAGGAACCTACCATGTGTAAAAGACTTGATACTTATAAAGTATCAGACCACGGGACAATTATGTTCAGTATTAATATCAAAACTGAGATCCAAAATAGAACGCTGTCCAGAACAACATCATGGGAAAAATATAGTAGTGAGAACATATTAGCACTACTAAGAAACGTTAACTTTTCAGGAATACTGAATCAAAATCTGAATGACATGGCCACGTGCATAAACGTATGCTTGTTAAATTGTATGCAGCAATTAACCTGCGTTAAAGTTAATATTAAAATAAAAAACAAGTGGTACGATTATGAACTGATAAATTTAAATAAAAGGAAATTGTTGGCTTAAAACGCTGCAATAATTAACGGAGATTGGTCTGAATACACAAACATCAAAAAAGAATTAAAAAAAAAATTATAAAAATAAAAAAAAATTAAATATATGGAGCATAAAATTATAACAAACAGTGTTGACAGCGAGTTAATGTGGAAGTACTTGAAGCAAACTATATGCTACCAAGATACTAAAGATAATATAACGGTGATACAGCACGAAGGTCAGCGTATTGATGATAAAGACCGTATAGCTGAGGTGTTAAATACATTTTTTGTGGAAAGTATAGTGCAAATAAATGAAAGCATTGAGATAATTGAGAACAACGACTGTAATCACTATAACACTAACACTTCTTTTAAATTTGCTAAAGTAAATACAGAAAATATATAGGAAATTATGAAAAGCTTTAGCTACAAGATTGGTGGCAAAGAACTGTTAACGGAGGGAGTTATTAAGGACACTATGCCTTACTTAGGTTATTTCTACTCACTAGTCATCAACGAGAGCTTGAAAATGGGAGAAGTGCCGGAAGAATGGAAAATAGCAACAGTAGTGCCTGTGAAAAAAGTAAAGAACACCGTTAAACGTGAATAACTTAGACCAATAAACACTTTGCCAAATACCGAAAAAATTTTAGAAAAAGTGATAAAAAACCAATTAATTGAATACATTGAAAGAAACAAAATTTTTATTAAAGAGGAATCAGGTTTTCGTGCTAAACACTCGTGTGACACGAAGAGCTGGGTTATTTCTCAGTGGAAAGAAGACATGCGAAGAAAAAATACTTATGGTATATATATTAGTGGTATTCATTGACTTAAAAAGAGCGTTTGAAACTATTGATCGGAACCTGATGGTAAAGAAGTTGAAACGAATCGGAATTGAAGGTGTTGAGTTGAAGTGGTTCGAAAGTTCCCTAGCAAATAGAAAGCAATATACAGTTATTGATGAAGCAATTTCAGAAAGCGTGCCGATTAATATAGGACTTTCACAGGGCTCAGTCTTAGCGCCAATCTTGCGCCAAATGCAAATATCTCGGTGTCATAATTGACAATAAATTAAAATTCTGTGATAATGTTGACTACGTAGTGAGTAAAATCTCAAAGAAAACTGGATTTATGAAAAGAACACACCTATCCTACTAGAGATAGACACAATTTCGCATTACCACGTTGCCAGACAGAAAATGCAAAGCTGGATCTGTATTATAAAGGCTTGAAAATGTATAATGAGCTACCTGTAGATATTGAAACATGCAATAATTTGAAGAAATTTAAAAACCTATTATTTAATTATTGTAAAACACATATTTAATACGAATTATATAAAATCAAAAGGATTATAGGCCATATGGCTGTGAATAAATAAATAAATAGAGGTGAGGTAAACGTACTTTTTCAGATTGAAATTGATTATTCAAATCGTTAATTATTTTAAATACATATGATAAAAACATAAGATATATTTTATTTTTATTATTCATAGTTTCAGTTATATCAGCACCGCGAACCAGATTGACCTTAAGATAACACGAAATAAAATATAATCTCAAGCTGTCCCACTGTTCGATAATACGGTTGATTACTGCTTCCAATGACAGCGATCTTGTTTTCGATATGCCTAAAATTTTATGGGGTATTACAGAACAGAATTCTTGAAACTCTCTTAGTTCATTGATTCATTTCGGACTATGGGAAAAAAGGAATAAATATTTCTGTAAAGACCCTCAACATCAGATGGCAGTTTTTTGCAGGCGTATGACGCGCACAAATGTAATGAAGGACAAGAACATTTTATGTAGAATATGTCGAACTCGCTCTTGAACTTCGATTGAAGGCCGTCTATACATCTTGCCATAATACTGGCATCGTCCCTAGCAAGCCCTATCAGGTTTTTCAAAGGAATATTTACTTCAGAAAGAAAAATCTTTTATTGCTTTGTAGATAGACGATGGATGCGTCTACATTTTCAAGCTAGAGCATTCCTATAAAATGATCTTGTACTAAGTAGGTAGTGTTGTCAGCATACCTTGAAATTAAAACCGTAAGATTTGATGTGGAAATATCCGTAGTTTCATCCACGATCAACGAAAAACGAGTACTCCTTAAAACTGAATAAATTTTGTCACACGCCTTGTTTCCTAACACGCACGCAATTTGCGTCGATTTGGTTTTGCCACATTTTCATGCCTTTGCGATTTGGGAATCGGGGCAACATTCAGACAACAAAAGCGGAAAATAGTCCATTAGCAGGAACGGCATGTTGTGCGTGATACAGAACATTAATAAAATTAGTTCAGCATGCTGAACGCTTCTATTATTGCTTTGCCTTTCTTCGGACATAAATTATTCTATCTGTACCTGATTTCCTTTCTTTTCAATGTTCTGAACATGTTTTTTTTTCTTTTCGTGGTTTCGTAGGTGCGTAAGATGACTAAGTAGCGATTTATCGCATGTAGTGCAATATGCTTTTCCATTTCGTTCTTCCAACCAAGAAAAGTAGCAGCCCACTCCTGACGGCATTTTCTCTTGGGTTTCTGGCTACATTGCCCATCAGATTTGCCACTAAATGTAGAAAATAATTTATTATAAATAAATATAGTTATTACTGAATTCCTTTTATATTTCAAAGTATTGATGGATAGCTAGTGAAGAAACATTGTGATGTGGCAGATGCCTTACCTGGAACTTGTGTTTTAAATTTTTTTGGGTTTAACACCCCCTTGTTTGTATTTACAAATCCCTTTAAACTTACTATTCAATTTCTTGACTTTATTTCTAAATTATATCGAATTGAGGAACCAAAGATCTAAAAAGGAAAAACAGTTCGAACAATTGACTAGTGATGTGCAAAGTGTAGGGATGGGAGCAGACAAACTACATACAATATAGTGAAAGCTTGCCAGATTAATCTTAAGTCGTTATCTTCACGAGCTTGAAATTCTCGCTTGCCTGCGTGCATAATTTTTCTTACTTACCGAATTTCGAGGAATAAAAAGATACATATTAACCTCAAAGCATCGAAAAAAATTACCAAATTACCAAAAACGTTTTCAAGTGAAAAAAATTACCAATTTTGAAGCAAGCTATAGAGATTAAATTTATTGAGTGGATTGAGCCTGTTTTTTAATTGTCACTAAAAGTATTGAATTCACAATTCAATGACATTGACAAGCAGTTTGTTACGAGTGATGCTGACACAATACCTGTGGTATAAACAAAATTTGAAAGAAAATTTGTATTTACAAATCCCTTTAAACTTACTTATCAATTTCTCGACTTTATATCTAAATGATATCGAGTTGAAGAACCAAAGATGTAAAAAGGAAAAACACTTCCAAAAAATTATTAGTGATGTGCAAAGTGTAGGGATGGGAGCAGACAAACTACATACAATGTAGTCAAAGCTTGCCAGATTAATCTTAAGTCGTTATCTTCACGAGCTTGAAATTTTCGCTTTCCTGGCGAGCATACTTTTTCTTACTTACCGTATTGCGAAGAATAAAAAGATATATATTACCCTCAATGCATCGAAAAAAATTACCCAATTACCAAAAACGTTTTCAAGCGTAAAAAATTACCAATTTTGGTTTTACTTTCAGTTTTCAATTTACTAGTCGATCGATCGATCCCATTGTTTGGACGGGGTGCTTCGGAAAAGATATTTTTTAATAAAATAAAAAATAAAATTTAACTAAAATCTATTTACATTTCAAACGGAATGCATTCTTTAACAACTCTGATAGGAAAGCCAAATACTGATCTCCTTTGGTTTTTGTTGGGCCTGAAAAGGGCCGTTTTGATAAGACATGTTTGTGTGTGCTTTCACCTGTAATGTGTATGCAAAACGAAAACCGGATTATAGAAGTGGAATATTTGGTAAAATATTTTTCGCAACTTTCACGCCCTACAAAAAACTTGGAGACGGCTTATGCAAATAGCCTTTTGATACTTGGTCAACCCAGCTGAACGAAGCTTCACAACTTCTAAATTCCTGCAGATTCAACTTTTTGATGATATATCCGGAAATATATTCCAAAGCATATTCTTGCAGAATACCACAATCATCTGAGTTAAAAGTATCTAGCTCTTGTACTACATCCGACACTTCTTCTGGTACGCACATGTAGTCGTCAAGGTGGCTACCGCTAGGAACATTTTCTTTGCTGCTACTTACGCTTGCATTGCTTGCCACATTGCTATTTAAATTCGCAGGATTGAGCAAAGTGTTCGATTCCATAGGGGCCAGCCTGTTTGTTGTGTCTTTTAAAACATTTCCTTTGCCTCTTAAACATTCCGTATTTCGCGCTAAAACGATACATATAAAGATATAAATAATATTTTTGGAGTAAGATTTGAATTATACCCAGAATGTATTTTCACAGCCTATATTGAAATTATTTTAGTGTTGGGTGGTCGTTCAAGCCACCTTTACTGCGAATAGCACCAAAGAAATGCTCGAGAATATCCTGGTTTAGTCGATTTGTCAATATGTATTCCACATTTGAATTACGTTTGACATAAACATATAAGCCTTCGAGGGCTCTATTACTCATTAATATTCCCTTCTGAAATATTTCCAATATCTTTTTGTTTTGAATGATTGGTACAGACATAAAGTCGTTCATTCGTTTAAGCACATCTAGTTGGTTCGTAACGGCCGTTCCAAAGTTTTTAATCCGTAATTGAAGGATCTAAAGTTTAAGTATTAATATTTACCTTTCCCGGGTAACCAATAGTACCAATATTCGAATTGAAAACATCCAACCAGTCATTTACTAGTTGGATAAAATCCGCAGTCTCCACAGGCTTATAAACCTCGAAGCCGAGGGAATAACATCGTCTAATAGCGTTAGCAGTTGTGTTAGAAAACAACTGAGCTGCTGTCTTTACTTTTTGACGTGCTAAAATTTAACGGATACTTAAAGTTACTTATACCCTTCTGGCATAAAGTTGAAAAGAATATCATACCTGCTCACTTTACTGAAAGGTGTTCATAGCTTGTCTTGAATGTTATTAAAACATCTGATTTTGATGTATGCCGTAGTACACTAAGATTACTCTGGATGTCAGAAGATGTCTCTTCCATACAATGTGGTTGTCTATAAAATGATTTCTCACCAGTTTTAAAAGGCGAGGAACGTCAGCAAATACAAAAACCTTCAAGTTATCATCCGATGGGTGAGTTAACCACAGGTTGCCCAAAAATAGAATGTATGGTTTGACATGGTTTCTATCATATAAATGAACTAATCAATAAATGTTGACTTTACCTATTGTAACATTTAGTTCATTCCATACTTTGCGGTTGGTAGGACCCATTCGCATACAAAAACTATCACTGGGATGTTAACATTCTTTAAGGTTACAATGATCATACATAAAATATCTTTAGTCATTTGACAATCGAACCCATAGAAAACCGGTTGTTTCCACGACTTTCGCAACCCACGTACCATCACCACTTGTACGTAGTTCGCTCGTTCACGAACATAGTCTCCTGGCTGATCATATTTAAATGCTTCCGCGACTTTCATTTCGTCGAACAAAAGAACACATAGTTTGTCATCATCACATAGTTCAGACGTGTTCCAGTGAATCAAGTGATGCAGCCAGGAGACCCTCGCTTATATCAGTCTTACGAGACCAACGTTGAAGTGTTGTGACGTGAGGTAGTCTGAACCCTTTTTCGTACAAATGGTTATACGCTCTAGGCCCTACCGCACTGGAAATGTCCTGCCATGTCCACTAGATTGTGTGGTCTAGGTATAAATAAATAATTTTTATCCATGCTATTTTATTTTTTCTTTTAATAGTCATAACATACCTGGCATCATCAATTTCCGTATTTGCCCTTCCGTGAATATACGCTTACAGCTATTCACCACAGCGTTTGACTAATCTAGCTTCCGTTGTAATTCATTTTTTTGTCTTGCAATAGCCTTTTTGAGTTGCGATACAACAGATTCCTTAAGGGCCTCGAAAATTATAGCACTGGAGATATATTTCAAAATATAAAAATAGAATTCAATGCACGATTTCTTTTTACTTGGACTTACTCTGTTTGCGTAGAGTCTTCGATACGTACGATTCGTATATCCAGTTGTCTTTGGTTGTAAGTTTTATACAACGGGATCGTCAGTCGCAGCATCCACATTATTATGCTCAACCTGGTTAAGAATATTGGTAGTAAACCCTATATCCGACCTTTTATAAAGTGTAATTTTATAACTTTTTAACATTAATAACAAAAATACTTACTGGACATGGCACGAATCTGCAGACACACATTGCTCTAAAGACAATACAAAGCTGGAGCTGGTAACCTTTGGATTTGGGATTGCGATAGGCAGCAACCGAGCCAGCACAAATAAAATCATTGTGCCTAAATTGCTGCCGGCAATGACTACCCCACAACAGTCTCTTGTATTCATCTCTTGGGACCTGGAAGAACGGGCCCGTTCCCCTTTAAATTTTTTTGCAACAAAGCGCACACTATCCCATTTTCCTTTGATTGATTTTAGTTTTATGCACGTGAATATGAAATTTTGCTAAAAAAACACAAAAACGTCAACACTCGAATAATGCTTTGCCAATAAGATGGTAAACAAAAACATTTCAATTCGCCTTGAGTTTGACACTACACCCATTTCTGCAAATGAAAAAACTATCAATCAGCTGACCAGGTAATGTCACTTTGTGTATATTCGCCTTGACTACATTCATGCATGTTGCCGAAGGCGGGAGTAAGGCACCCGGCCTTTACCTTGAGGGATATTGAGGAAGTGCTGTGGGGTGGGCTACAAAAGTTTATTTATGATAAGCAGTTACTAAAGGGTGCTGCAAAAATCTTTGTTCGTTTCCAACGTGGAATCAGCAGCTGGGATTTGCTTAAACAATCCTTGGAAAGAGTTTGGGGTTATTGCCTCATCGATTGAGGAACATCGCGCGTTAAGAAACCGTCGTAAACGTCCCTATGAGGACTATCGGGAATATCTATATTCTCTAATGGAAATAGGTAGGCCCATAAATTTAGACGAAGGGAGCCTTATAGAATATTTTGCTGAAAGCTTTCCTGACTCCCGGTCAAACAAGGCTAACATGTATCAAGCACCTGCGATCCATGAGTTAAGAACTTAGATCCTTATTTACGAGAAGGTTCGTTCAGGTCGTCAAACCGGTACAAACCAGCCTCAAAATAAGCAAGAGGATATCAGTACTAAAAAATCTGTAAAGCCTATTGTGGGTGCTGTAAAACGGTGTCATAAATGTGGTGAACCAGGGCATATGGCAAACAATTGTTCACGTCCTAGGCAGCCTGTATGTTTCGGGTGTAAGTAACCTGGGCACCGTATTGCGAAAGAACGAGGCCGTCCCTGGGTTGCGTCAAGAATCTAACGATCAACAGTTTCAGTTTTTCGGCGTTGCTTGATACGGGTTGGGATCTGTGTCTATTGCTATATTGCGATCTTATGATGCTAGGTGAGATCGAGCTATCCAAAGAAAGGCATCAGCTAGAAGGTATAGGAAATAGTATATTTAAAACTCTCGGTAGTTTCGATTTTAGGACCAACATAGATGAAATTTAATTAGACATAACTTTCCGATTCCGAGTGCGATATCGTGTACCAGGAAATAATAGGCAACAACGTATTAAAGCAGGTTGATTTAGTCATAACCGAAAATAGCGTCGAGTTTAAACGAAAGGTGGAAAACGTAGAGCAAGAGTCCAAAACTCGAACAGTTTTGTTTCATGAATTTAAAGACATGCCTGGAAGTACAACCGGAGGGAAAAGGGATGCACAACGTAGATTTATCACACGTCGGCGGCAAGTATGAGGAAGAAGTAGAACGCTCTATCTAAGCCTATACTCCCAAGAAGCCGCTTGAGTCGCCAGTTGCCATGGAAATTTTCTTCGGATTTCGTACTCATATAGATGTATCGTTGAAAAATAGATAATAGAATGGCTCGGAGAAGGCATTATCCGTCCTAGTGTTTCTGAGTATACATCGCCAACTACTAGTAGCAAAGAAGGATGGTACCAAGAGGCTAAGATATGACTATCGCCGCCTAAATGATACATGGACGATCTTATAATCCCCTTAAGTAGATTTAAACGATAAAATAGAGAAATTGAAGGCCGTTCTAAGTAGGGCCGCAGATTATAGTTCACGCATCAAATGGGAAAAAGGTCAATTCCTAAAAAAAAAAGGTAGATTTCTTGGGCCATATTATAGAAAACGGTACCATTAGGCCATCGGAAGCGAAAACCAACGCAGTAAAGTTATTCAAGAAACCTGTTGATAGGAAAGGTGTCCAACGGTTCCTTGGGTTAACTTCTTACTTTCGGCGATTTATCGAAGGTTACGAAGTGATCGCCAAACCACTGTCGGCCTTGTTGCGGAAGGACACGAAGTTCGTTTTTACGGAAGAACAGCGGGTGGCGTTTCGGCAACTGATAGAGGCGTTGGCCAAATCACCAGTTTTGCGATTGTATAATCCGAAGGCACTAACCGAGAGGCATCAATATACGGTTACGGGGCTGTACTTTTGCAAAAAGATAGCGAATACTAACAACTACATCCGATTCATTATATGAGCCGGAAGACAAAGCCCGTAGAGGAGAAATACCATTGGCCATAGTCGAAGCGCTAAAGAAGTGGAGGGTGTATTTCTTAGGAATTCCTTTAAAAATCGTTACTGATTGCAAAGCTTCACAATTACTGAAAAAGAAGGATATCCCTCTTAGGGTATCACTTTGGGCGATTATGTTGCAAGACTATAACTACAAAAATTCGCCACGTCGACGCGTTAAGTAGGATGGCTTACCTCTTATTAGAAGATTCTTTTATTCACAGACTTAGGCAAGCGCAAAAGCAAGACGATTGGATACGGCTGGTATGCAAGGTTTTGGAAAAGGACGATTACGAGGACTTTTTTTGTAAAACACGGTATGTCTTACAAAGACCAAGTCAAAAAACTTTTAGTGGCGCCATCAGTGATGGAAGAGGAAATTGTACGGATGGCGCATAAGAAAGTAGATTTTTCGTAAAAAAAGGCTCAATATGCCGTCACAAAACATTTTCAAAAGCTGAGTAAGTAGTAAAGAGCTGTGCTGAGTGCCTGGTCACAAACACCAAGACTGGAAAAAAGGAAGGCTTTTTAAATCCTATCGATAAGGAAGATCCGCCTTTATGTACTCTACATATAGACCATGTTGGTCCTATGGTACAAAGGAAAAAAACATTCCATTACATATATATTGGTAGTTGTTGATTCCTTCTCGAAGTATGTATGGCTCTATCCGACTCAAAACACAGGTGGAGTTGATCGGCTATCGAACCAGGCCGCATTTTTCGGAAACCCTAGTCGTGTTATAACAGATAGAGGGGCTGCCATCACAAGTAATCTCTTCAAAGAATACTGTGAAAGAGAAAGTCTCCAGCATTTCTTGAT
The DNA here is from genome assembly GCA_949987695.1 of Merzomyia westermanni. Taxonomy (NCBI): domain Eukaryota; kingdom Metazoa; phylum Arthropoda; class Insecta; order Diptera; family Tephritidae; genus Merzomyia; species Merzomyia westermanni. Next base: position 111,086,386 of record OX465290.1, on the reverse strand, counting down.
AGCGACAGGTGTACCTCGAGGTAATGGCCAAGTCGAAAGAATACACCAAAAATTTAGTCCCTTACTAAAAGGTTTCACTGGTCATACCAAATCGCTACCACGACAGTCCAGCAGTACCGCAATAAAGTACCGGAGCGTACCGGATTCATATCCGGTCAAGGACTGCCAGTTCGACAGCACTCCCCAAAACCTTCGGGGAGTGTTTTTGTCGTTACAACAACAACAACAACACGCCAACGCGTAGTACTAAAGTTTCACCATTCAAAATTTTGACGGGGTTAAATATGGAAGTTACGGGATTTGCCAGAATTTAGGGAGCTGTTGGAGATAGCAGCCATTGAAGAGTTAGATTCAGAACGTGAGAAAATACGCGAAGAAGCTAAGAAAAATATTGAACTAATGCAAAGTGAGAATAAAAGAAATTTTAATGCTAATAGGAAGGTTAAATATAAGCCGAACGAGCTCGTAGCCATTAAGCGAATGCAGTTCGGAACTAGCATGAAGTTGAGGCCCAAGTATTTTGGTACATATAAGGTAGTAAAGGCTTTGTCTCATGTTAGACATGAGAAAAAAAAGGTGGGCCTGAGTGAAGGTCCTGGGTGCACCACTACAGTCGCCGAATATATGAAGAAATGGGGGCCATCGTTCGGGCCGAACGATAAGTCAGGAGGGCCGAATGTGGGAGCACAATCTGATAGCACAAACTAAACAACACAACATGGTAACACTACTGACAAAACTTGACGAAAAAGACGAGGACTATGACAACGCCAACTATGAGAACGAGCAGGTAGTTCGATTTTAAACCCCGACGCGTACAGGTGCAAATAATAAGAAGATAGAATTAAAATATAACGTGTTCCAAAATTACTAAGTAGATATAAGAACTAATTTGAATGTTAAATAATAAACGTTTAATGAATTAACTTTTAAAAATAATACGTTTACAATTGATTCTGATCCTACATGTATATATAAAACAGGAATTCTGTGTGCTGTTTCAATTCGCTGCTCGCGTCAGCGTAGATTTGTATTTTGTTTTGGTTCTGTGAAATCCTGGTTTGCGATATCCTAATTAGAATCGTAAAGTGAAAAACCATTCACAGTGGTAACAAAAATACCAGAAAATATTTAAAAAAAAAAGTCTTTACATTTGAGTGCAGATATAGGCATTGGTGTATACACAAGTTAATTGTTTTGTTGTTTGCGTCTCCCGCTACAATCCCCAGTAGCATAACTTCATCATTCAGCAAAATCGTTAAGTGCAAGTTTCTCTGTGCTAGTCGTACATATGCGATTTATTTAAAATTTTGCCTCCAGAATTCATAAGAGTGCATCTAAACAGGGTGTTTAAATCATTTGACCTAGTAGTACGGTAACTTATTTCTAGTTTGTATTTTTTTTTTTCTTCTTTATTGACAACATATTCCACTAACAACGGTTTTCTCTAAAAAAAAACAATGTTTTTGTGCGAGAATATAGCTTATTTCTATTTAACACTAAATGCCGTCAATCATAATGAAAGGCTATACGGTAAAAGGATAACAATAAATATAAAAATAAAAAATTAAATATATAAAAAGTAGAAAACAAAATCGATTTTACTTATGTAATAGGAAAAGTAACAATTTAATTTTTTCACCTCAAAGTTAAAGTTATAATTGGCCAGAAGTAGCCGTCTGACTTCAGCTTTAAAGCATTGCAGGTTTTTTGAATTTTTAACTTCATCTGGATGTTTGTTGAACAACTTTACACCATAGTGTCTTATAGATTTTGCGCACCTTTCTGTTCGAAATATACGCGGTTTAATATTTGTTCTAACTCTAAGCGCGTATTCAGGGGTTTGTTCTTCTGGTACTTTTTTTATTTCATAAAATGCTATTAAAGTTTGGGATATGGAATATTTTCGAATATCCAACCTGTCTTGATATAATAATGCGCTAGGTGTAGCTCGCGGTAAATTTAAAATGTTTTTAATAGATTTATTTTGTATTATTTGTATCTCATTTGTAAGTTGTTCTGCGCAAATATTCCATATAGGGTTCAAATAATTAATATATGACCTAATTGTTTTATTGGTATCAGTTTTCGATTTCTGTAAATCACGAAATTCAGTGGAATTAGCTTCATTTTCAGCTTATGTATATGGTCTCGCCAATTTAAATTCACATCAAACCATATGCCAAGATATTTTATACTCTCGACTCTAGAAATGAAACTGGCATCTAAGTTTATTCCTTTCAAGTCACTAAAAGCAGGAATATTCTTATAATTATTAAATATAATAAAGTTAGTTTTAGCGAGATTCATTTTCAATAAATTACTCTTAAACCATTGGTCTTTAGATTCGCTTGAATATTGGCCAGAGGCTCATCAAGAGTATCAGTAGCATAGAGAAAAGTCCCATCATCCGCATAAAATTGCGGTGTTCCTTTCAACTCTAGCTTAAATATGTTGTTAATGTATATTAGAAATAATGTGGCTGCTAATTTGGATCCTTGTGGAACACCAGTTTTAATAGTTTCAATTGAGCTCTTAGAATCTTTAATCTGGACAAATTGTTTTCTATTAGTTAAAAAGTTTTCAAAAAGTTGAATAGCAATGCCAGTAACTCCCAATTCCCTAAGCTTTTGTATCATAATGAAAATATTCACTGAGTCGAAAGCTTTGCTTAGGTCAATAGCCAGCATAGCAACATATTTCTTTTTATCCAAGTTTTCATATAGAAATTCGGTGCAATTGATACACGCAGAAAAAGTGCTGGAGTTGTCAGTAAATCCGAACTGATTATCGCTAATAATTTTGTTGGTTTTGATGAAATCTTTTAATCGGGTTAGCAGAATACTCTCAAACACTTTATCAATTGTGCTTAACTTTGTTATTGGCCTGTAATTTGAACAAACCTCCTTTTTTCCGCTTTTGTGAATTGGGACTACTGAGCCAATTTTTAGCTCCTCTGGGTACTGACCACTATTAATACACTCATTAATAAAATATGACAGGGGAGCAGATAGTTCATCTTTGTACTTTTGTACTAATTTCGCAGAGATACCGTCTGGACTATTGGCCGACTTCCTCACTGTCGCACTGATATAATACAAACGGGTGCATTATTCCTGCTGTGGGCTGTGGGAAATATTCAAAATTTTCTGGCGTATCTAGGTTAGGTTAGGTTAGGTTAGGTGGTAGCAGCCCACTAGGTGGGCCGCTCACTTGGACACTTTGAAGGTCCGTTGTGATACCACATTCTGAACGGTGACCCTAACTTAGCTTACGCAGCTTACGCAGCTCGGGTCTTCAAGAATATTTAACCGCAGCGCATGGACCCCCATCGGACAGTGCCCCGTCAACACCCCTATCATCATGGAAAGATGTAACTTGGGGAACCTAAGTAATTCCACTGACCGCCCGGAGTCAACTACTGCCCAGAAGCAAACTACAGGTGGTAAATCTATAATATGGCGTATCTATAATATTTATAAAATAATTATTGAAAGCATCTGCTAACTCAGAAGAATTTGTTAAAGTGTTATCGTTACATTGTATCTGAGTGATATTTAAATGCGCTATTATTTTGTCCATATACAAGCTGATTTAAAACTTTCCATGTTCTAGTGCTCGACCCAATATTTTCTTCTATCTGGCTTCCATAATACTCTTTTCGTGCATAGTTTATTTTATTTCGCGTCTTATTTTTATAATACCTAAATTGGTTTTCAAAATACAAGTTATTTACGTACTTTCTTTTCAATTTGTAAAATTTATTTTTCTTCATTCATCCACGGCTTCTTAACTTTTTTATTTGTTTTTTCAATACATTTGGTGCATTTTTCAATACTAGTGCATAGCTGTGAATGAAATGCAGAAAAATTGGGCTGATTTAATATACTATTTATATAATTTTTTTCTTCAAACAGCGAGCAATCAAAAATTCTAATTTAATTTTTTCACGCTCAGTATTTTGTATATTGTTATTTACTGTTAAAGCCAGTAGCCTATGATCTGATATTATATTATCATCTAACGATGAAGTACATATATTTGTATTCAACTAAATCGGTTAGAACATGATCAATGATGGTTTTATAATTATTTTCTCTTCGGGTATAGTAGATATCTCTGTCTAAATTGTTCAGAAAGAGAAACCCCTTGTTGGATACTGCATTCACATAGTTGGTGAGTTCGGTATTTGGCATTAATAAATTTTAGTTAAAATCTCCTACTACGATAGATCGCTTATATTTCAAAATATCATTTTCTAATTTGCAAATAAAAGACCCAATATCAGACGCACAGAATATATAGATACATGATACGCACATGTTTGCTTTGATTAACTTTACAGTCAAAAAACTACTTCCATCATATTCCATATATATATTTTACTTCTATTATCCCCAGTAGCATAAATAATTCGTTTGACAAATTCCGTGCAAAGAGCAAGTTTGAGTTTTCCCAATTCCACCAAAGACTTTCTAAAATTAATCCTTAAAATATAGTTGAGTGAAAAGTTACATTGTGGCTATATAATATTGAAGCTCATTTTAAATTATGTAAATTTTCGGTTCTCGCTGCTATACCCAGTAGCACAAGTCAAATACACGTCAGCACGGAACTCTCCCTTACACCCGATAATCTTTTCAAAACATTTGGCTACTGGTCCAGGTGCAATGGCAGAATTCATATTCTGTTCGAATCATATAACGCATTTTTGTTCTCGGTTTGAAAAAGAAGATCCTGAAGAAAATACTGACACCTTATTGGATGTGAAACTTCAGGATCTAAACCAACGCTGGGATAATTTACAAATCTCTTATAAGAGCGTCTGCCTCGAAGACGGAAAACAGGTTTCACCCGATTTCAAAGACGAAGCAACCAACAATCCCAAATTATCGATCAGCTTGAGTCGTTTTATGGCACTCGATCCCATGCATCCAAGGTGTATCTCAATCACCCAAACCTCACTCCCGCTCAAAAATTAACTCATTTGTGAAAAAAACCTCGGGGGAAAGGCAGGCCTTATAGTCAAACTTTACAAACTCTGTGATGAAAACTTATCACTGGGCTGGGAAACACTTAGAGCCCGTTTTGAAAATAGGCGGATTTTGATCGATAACCTTCAACATTCCTCCTGTTACGTTCAAAAATGTTGAGGGAATTCAGAGAATTCGAAGCACAATAAATGATTGTCTCTTCCCTTACTTCTCAAGAGGTTTCCGTTGGGGAATGGGATCCAATATTAATTTGTCTATGCTCCCAGAAGAAACGCTCTCTCTATCTGGGGCAATCCTTAAAATCAAGGAAAGAGTTGCCCGACTGGGCCCAAATGGATTCATTCCAAACTAGTCGGTATGAAGTAGTAGAACGATTGCACAACTACAAAAGACTCCAACTAAAGTGCGATCTCAGGAACAAGTGACGTTCACTTGTAAATTTTGCAAAAATAATCATGCTCTAAAATCTTGCCCCCAATTCCGTAACTTCGCAGTCCCTGATCGCACTAAATTCGCAGTCAAAAATGGTTATTGTACCAACTGCCTGGCTTATAATCATACACTTACCAACTATCAAAGCGTTTTTAGATGTCTTCATTGCAGACCAGGGTTCGAATTTGCACGCAGCCACACGGCACACACGCACGTGCAAAAAAATACTCACAAAATTTATTGCTCATTCACATGAGCTGTGTGCTTATAAAAACAATTTAAGCACGCAGCACGTGTGTGTACAGTTTGAAACAGAGCACTTATACATGTGTGTGTTTTGTATTGAAAATATGTAGACACATACTCGTGCGTGTGTTTTTTGTTGAAAACACTTGCACACATAATTGTGCTGAGTCTAGACAGGGTTCGGATCGGCGCACACGTGTGCAGTACATTGTTTGCTCTTATACATGTGTTCCAGGGTATCAGAAATATTTAGCACCCAGCTCATGTATGCGCTGATGGGACAATGTATAGCCAAGTGAACTACACCTTAACTAAACTCATATCATATGGCGGAACAAAAAGCGTTCGACCCGTAGGCAAGAGACAAGATAGTTGCTTAACCGAGTTTGAGTTTGTAATTTTAACAAAAAGTTCTTGTTTTTGGCCCATTTTCAGGGGAGAAGTGCTTTATTTTCAAATAACAAGTAACAGAGCAAAAAGTATAACATTTAATTATAGAACGAATATAGAATCCATGTCAGAACTGCCAACACCAAACAAATCAAAATTTAATTTTGTTATAAGTACATTATTTAATGTAGTGTCATTCAACTTTGAGCGGTGTTTCGTTAAAATTAGTGACAACGACCTCTTCCTACCGCCGATATCCACTTTGTGTGTTAGTGCACAGTACCGCTTGATGGTGGATGTATTAGTATTACACAGCATCTTATCACACGTTAAGCATTTTGTTTTCCATATTTTTTCTTTATATGGCAGGGAAAAAAATGTGTGTGTTTTGTTTGACATATGGGAAAACTTTTCACCTTAAGAGCCTTAATTAACCAATCATCGCAAAAAACCTTAATTTCCGAGAAGAAACAGAAACGTTTAAATCTCGCTACTTACCGGGAAGATTATGCAGTAACTGGGATGGGCGGAATCGTGGTACAGAACGTGAACAAAGTTTGTCAACTAACTCTCATCTCCAAACGATGTGCCACAATAGTCGTTACACAAGCGAATGTGCTTCAAAAACTTACAAGCTTTTTACCAACATTTGCTATCTGTAAACGAAATCCAACAGAAATTAAGGATCTAGACCTCGCTGATCCTTATTTCTTCACCCCCGGTCCAATAGATATGGTGATCCGAAGTGATCTCATACCGAACATCCGTCTTCAAGGAATTCAGCACCATGTCCTAAGTCTCCTCGCTCAAAACACCATTTTCGGGTGGTATTTGAGCGGACCCATGCAACCCACCTCTTGTTTTACCTTTCATACGTAGAGTAAGTTAGGGTATTGTGACATGGGCATACCTTTTTCGGCTGCTACTCAACATTTTATTAAGTAGACAGGTAGAAAAACATACAATTCGATAGATTCCAGTATTGCCAAGCACATTCCAAGACGAGATCGATTTATCTTAAGTATTCCGGAAGCTATTTATTCAAACCCATAAAAATTCAAAAAAGTCGTTTTGTCAAAATAGGGGGTAATGTGAAATACAATACCACAAACTTGGCTCTCCTATGAAAGATGTGTAAACCACATGAAATAATCCAGCCACATTGTCGAGCATTTTCCATCAAAAGTGGAGAAGGTTTTCCTTTTTCTGCTGATCTTATGCACTCAATTTGCTTTTATGTTGTAGCTAACATTTTCCGATGCTTACTTGGCGTGATAGACACCCCTGTGTGGTCAACGTTCCAAATCCTAGTTGGAGGAAATTTATACTTTTCATACTCTGGTTTCACATTGAACTACTTCTACCATATCACATTACCCAAACTAGAGCTTTTAAGGCACGAACAATTTTTTCACCAAAATTAATTTAAAAAGATTAAGTAATCACTTGAAATATTGTTGCCTATATTTACCAAAAACGAAAATCAAATATAAGAAGTGGACAAGCTAAGAACATTTTGGAATTATCCTTGTTTAAAGAGTGATCTAAATTATTGACGACCACACCATGGAAAATGTTTTTTCACACTGATAGCCACCTAGTTGACTAATGCGGGTCGTTGCTTTGCAGTAGCGGGTTTTGGCTATTACTATTATAGTAAAGAAGATATTCTTCCTCAAACATGAATAACTTAGTAAATATGTAGGTATATCACTTTACCAACCCATATCACAATACCTTCAATTACTCTACGTTGTGAAATATACCAATGAAAATTTCAATGTTCAATTAAAGCTCTTCTGGCAACTCTAGGAACTTCCCGCATCTCGCCTATCGTTTGACGAAGATTCATACTGCCAACAATTTTATCAAGATACCACTGTTAAACATAGTGATGGCCGATATGCAGTGCGGCTACCTTTCAAAGCGAGGCTTCTCTTCAGCCTGACCCTGGGGCCATCTCGCTCCTAAGTTATGCAACAAGTTATTCGAATGGAGCTCAGTAAAATCCCCACCCTCAAAGAAGAGTACAATCGCGTTCTAGAAGATCTCCCACATCACTCAGTCGTTAAACCAGACAGTAAGTACTCTTCATTGTTGGTCGCCTTGACGTGGTGATGCAGCTTAAGTATTGCATTGGAATCCCTCCTGGAGTGGGAGGTCTCAATGTTAGACGAACTAAGAGGAAAGCCTCATATTTTCTACAGTTTCGTGAAGGGTAAGCACATTGGGTACGAACCCCTCTCGGCTGCAGGAAATTTGAGGATCGCCGCACCAACACAACCCTAAGCCAAAGTGTTAAGGTATTCGTGCCAAGGGCTGAATGGTCAGCGGCCGGCTATTGGACAGCTGACCGCGAACGGTCCCCTCCGATGCCTTCTCTACGCATGCCCGCTCTGCGGATAAATGACCAACCCTTTCAATGCATACTCGTGGGACCAAAATGTGAACATAAACACAAACAAAAAACAAGAATAAGAAACAAAAAAACAAGGAAGTGAGAAGGACCTCGCTAACCGGACTGTCGGGAGCGAGAATAGGTCGGCAGGGCTAACAGCAGGGACAGAAACAGGGACAACAGAACGAGGGATGGGCCAACGCATTCCAAGGGAGACGACGATACCATCTTGCTCTGTATATCCTGGATAGGATAGAACGGAACAGGGCAAACGGTACCGTTCATCCCAAGGATGCAGCGGACCGCATACTTTATCAGGCTGTGGTAGATGAGTACTGGGTGTACTTAAATACCACAGAGAGAACTTCCCCTGGATGCCTCCACATCAGCCGGAGCGCGGGTGGGAGAAAAATCATTTGCGGAAACGGTCAGGAGTATCCTTCAGGTTGCTCTTGTCTATGGGACAACAGCGGCAGGCCCGTCTTGGAGAAGTGGGGGGAAGATTGAGGCAAGGTTGTCCGAAATGGTCATAAAGTTCGTGATGGCCAACCCAGAAGGTAGTCTCCCTTCGTGCGACTCGGCAGAGGTTGTCCGCACAAGGTGGTTAAATGCGAGGACCAGCAGTCAAAGGAAGTGGCTGCTGGACCTAAACGACGTTGGATATGGCTTAAAGATTAAGTTCATCCAAGCCTCCAAGGCTCACAACCGCGGGGTGCCTATGGATGACTGGGTGGTTATCAAGGCTGAGGCGTGTCAGTGGAACAGCCTTTCTTTCCTGCTTCTCATAAATGAGGACAATATTGCTCCGCTGGAAAAAGCGGATTTCACCATAAAATTCGGAGTGGGGCGCGCCAAGGTGAAAATCTTGCGGTTCCCTCATGAGGACGATGAGGAACCGGATGTGGTCGATGACACAAACAGGCGGCTGAAGGACATACAGCTCGTCGACCAAGAGCCAGGATCCCAATAGCGGTGAGGGGGTTTAGGGTTGTCCAGAGAACGATAGACGACGGATCATGGACAGACACCTCTGTGGAAACCGTGGATCTGCTTATAAAAACACATTTCGCAGGCTGTGGGCCTAGCCAAATGGAAGCAAAAGAGTACATTGATGTGCGAGCGTATACCACCTAAACATATTGATTGGGCAGTCAATAGTTTCTCACCCTATAAATCCGCCTGGCCGGAAGTAATTTTCCCAGCCATGCTACAAAAAACCAGCTTGCTGGTATGTATCTTCAGGGCATGTATTTGGCTAAATCATGTACCTCTGAGTTGGAGAAGGACGAGGATGGTTTTCACACCAAAGGTGGATATGAGAGGTCATAAAGAGCCCAAGGACGTTCATATTCGTAAGAATTTGGATAATTCAGCAGGCATATCTCAAGGGCCGCTCAACGGAGACAGCTCTACATGACGAGGTGCAGAAGGTGGAATCATCCCTTGAGAGTAAACAGTTCACTCTGGCTGCATTCCTGGACATTGAGGGCGCCAGCAACAATGTTAGACTGGAGGTGACGCTCTCACACTCTCTCTGTCCTTGGTATCGAGGACCCTATAGTAAACTGGATAGGAAGGTACTACGGTCAAGAGTTATAAGCGCCAAGGTGGGAGCCAATGAGGTTTAAGCATACCCGTTTAAATGGACTCCTCACGGTAGTGTTCTGTCTCCCCTGCTCTGCCTTTGTGTTATAGACAGCATACTTCGTAACCTCAATAGGAATGGAGCTAAAGTTGTTGCCTACGCAAACGACTTAGCGCTACTAGTATCGGGCCTGTGTCCTGACGTGATCAGTGGGATCATGCAGGGAGCACTAAGGAAGCTGATTAGATGGCGGAGACCGATGGGCTCAACGGCAATGCCTTAAAGACACAGCTAGTTCTATCCACTAATAGAACGAAAATACTAAGTTTCAATCTACATTCTCTTAATGATCAAGAGTTGCATCTTTCTAATAGTGCGAAGTCCCTAAGCGTCTTTTTGACACCTAAGTTGCACTGGAAGCCTAATATAGAACACATGGTGCAACGGGCATACGGAGCTATGTACGCATGTAAAAGAATGTTAGGCAGACAGTGGGGCATGTACAAAGCAATTATTCCGATTATACCGATCTTAGCCTACGAGGCAATAGTGTGGTGGAAGGCAGTCAAGGTGAACTACATTAGTAAAATGCTAGGCAAAGTTCAGCTGGCTGCCTGTGGTGCAATCACCGGGGCGATTAGATCATGCCCCACAGAGGCGCTGAACGTGATATGGAACATGCCACCGATCGATTTCTTTATCAAGGAAACAGCATCCAAGGGTGAACCTAGGCTTCGGGTGTTAGGACTCTGAAAAGAGCGCACATACGGCCACATCCGTATTCTCTTGAATACTAATGACTCCAATATTAAAACCAAAACAAACATCTGCCCCTGGACAGTTTTTGACACAAACTTTAATGTTATAATCTCTTCCAGAAAGGACTGGAAAGAAGTGGAAATCACTCAGAAATTGGGCATTTTAGTATTCACTGACGGATCCAAAATGGCCTTGGAGTAGGAGCTGGCATTTTCGCAACCCTCCCGGCGTCTGCTGGACTCAGAGAGTGTATTTCAATCAGAAATCTACGCTATCCAGGAGGCATGCAGGGCATAATTGTGTGAGGTCATCACCGGTAATCGGATAGCAATTTTCTCCGACAGCCAGGTGGCTCTTTGGGCTCTCGGGTCAGCAACGATTGCATCGAGCCTGGTTGGTGATTGCAGGGAGTGGACCATGAACCTGGCAAGTCAACATTCGTTTCTCTAATATGGGTGGCGGCGCATCGCAACATACAGGCAAAAGAGACTGCCAATGTCTCAGAGGCGAAAGACGCACCCCTGGGACTCCTCAAGGGTCGGATCTCTCAGCACTATTTAAGTGAGGCTAAGGATAGATGGAAGCGTGTGCAGTCCTGCAGAGTGTCAAGGAGTATGTGGCCCTCCTACAACAAAACACGATCTTCGACCCTTTTGAGATAGAAGGGACCTTTTCAGATTAGTTGCGGTGCTCACTTCGACTATAGGGGTGCACGCGGCGCGAATTAATCTGGGGCACAATGCCTCGTGCCGCAGTTGCCACCTTCCAGGGGCGGGCGAGACTGTGAGCACCTGCTGTGCGTTTGTCCAGCGCATTGTCCGAGTAGAATAAAATTTCTAAGGAAACCCCTGTTCGGGAGCTTTGCCGAGCTTAGCCATATGAAGCCCGGGGATTTTTGAACTCGATGGCATGGATATAGAGGGACGGAAGTCCCACCAATCTAGATTTCTGTAATAGTTTTCATTGGTTAATTCACGAGATGTGGTATCAAAACGGAGCATTAATTGGAGTCATATGGGACTCGCCACTCCAACCAACCAAGTCCATGAAAGTCCGTGTGGTATTCAATGCCTCCAAACCCACGGCATCTGGTATTTTGCTAAACGATATCCTTCATATCGGTCCAACTTTGCAAACAGATCTTATATTTTTCATCTTAAATTGGCGATTGTATAAGTATGTCTTCAACGCCGACATAAAAAAAATGTATCCACAATTTCTTCTCCACGTATCAACCGTATCAACGAATTCTCTTTCGTAAAAACAACGAGGATAAAGTATCTTATTTTGCACTTAAGGCAGTGACATTCGGAGTCCACTGCACGCCTTATCTTGCAATTCGCCCTTTGCATCAACTAGCAACTGATACCATTTTAACCAAAGAAACCTATGTCGATGATGTCTTATCTGGAGGTCACGATATTTCATCGTGCTTAATAGCTCAAACTGAACTTATTCCATGTTTGCTTTCAGCTGGGTTTCCGCTCCGGAAAATTATGGCAAACCATCCTTAACTCTTAAACCATATTCCCGCAGAACACCTGTTCGACTCCGACTTTCTGAAATTTGATAATTCTAGATACGAGTATACCAACACATTTGGTATACGATGGAACGCGTTAAACGATCCCTCTTCATATTCAATTGAACAGTTGACTACACCCGCCAGTGCCCCAAAACGTCAAATTTTATCCTCAGTCTCGAAACTATTTGACCCCGCAGGATGGCTATCGCCCATTCTTATTCAAGCGATAATACTCTTACAACAAATTTGGTTAGAAGGTACGGAATGGGACGAGTGTGTCAAACCCCTTTCACTTCAAAAGTGGCACCAATTCATAACCGATTTGCCCACAATCGAACAAATCCAGATTCCTAGATGGACAGAATTCGCGCCTAGTAGATCAATTCAAATCCATGGATTCTGTGATGCTTCAGAGAAAGCATGCTGCGCATAAGTTTACATTCGATCTCAATCAGCCAATACGGTCTCCTCTCACTTTCTGTTTTGAAAAACAAAGGTAGCACCACTGCAGACAGTGAGTCTCCCACCCTTAGAATTGTGTGGATCAGTCTAATTATCTAAATGCATAAAAAGGGTTATCACTCAAAATATCTCTCGATTGTGCAGACGTCTTTCTTTGGTCCGATTCGTTAATTTTACTTTAATGGCTCGAAAACCCGCCGTGTACGTTGCTAATCGTACTTTAGAAATAAACAAAAATGTAGGGAATGTGAAATGGCGCCACGTAGCCACTAATCACAACCCGGCCGACCTCGGAACACGAAGTTGTAGATCACTGGATCTAGTTCCTAGATCGCTCTGGTGGCACGGACCAGAGTGGTTACTTAAACCCAGACCATTGGCCATTATCATTTCGACAAAATGTCGTACCTCAAGAGCAACGCAAAGTAGAAGCTTTTTACTTTTTGAACAACGACCCCGATTTATTAAACTGTTTCTCTGCATGGGCTTAAGGCTTACGCGTGTAGCGAACATGCTTCGATTCATCCACCGAATCAAACCAACACAGTCCACTTCTACCTGCTACAGCTCTGTGTTTATTACGCAAAAGGAAATTCACTGGGGCAAAACTCGCCTTCTCAAACTTTCCCAAGAAAGACATTATCCAAAGGAATATTATCAATTGCCCAACCGACAATCAATCTCCAAGAAGAGCTCACTTGCAACGTTAAATCTCTACATGGACTACTTCATATGAATGGTCGCTTGGCCAACCCTGGCCTCGCATACAATGAACGACACCCAGCCATTATCCCGGAGTCCTCGAGGTTATTTTATCTTTTCCTGAACTTTCTGCATGACGTTCTGATACATGCTGAACTACAACTTATGGTTCGAATGGCAAGGCAAGAATACTATATTGTTGCAAAATCTGCCAAATTTTCGAACGAAACAAATAATGGCATCTCTACCTCTAGAGCGTGCAACTTTCTCATTGTCATTCACCTATACCGGTTTAGACTTTGGCGGGCCATTCGACATCAAGTCATCAACCTTCCACTACTGAAGGGATACGTTTGCGTCTTCATTTGATTTTTCACAAATGCAATTTACCTTGAACCGTGTTCGGATTTGTCAACCAAAGCATTTTAGGCAGCTTTGGCCCGCTTTGTAGGTAGACGCGGATTCCCGCAACGAGTCTTTTCGGACAATGGAAAGAACTTTGTTGGCGCTATTTGTGCCTTTGAGCACAAAAAAAAAATTTATCAAAAAAACTTCTGATGACCTACGATTTGAATGGCATTTCTTGCCACTAAATGCTACATACTATTGAGAAGCATCTAATCAATTTTCGTTGAAATTACAAGCAATCGCCTTTGAAAATAGCAGAACTTTTATGCTGAAAAGTGGGCGCCGCCACGCCTATCGCTTGCATAGTTTTAGAAATATCGCGTTTTAAATTTTACAAACAAATTTTCAAAAATTTTTTTTAAAAAACTGGGCGTGTCCCTGAACGTATTTCGCCCAATTTTTCCAATAAACAGTTAACTTTACATACTCAATGTTTTTGCCAGATTTCGTTTTGCCGGAGTTATGGCATAAAAAGTTTTGTGGAATAATCCACTATAAAAGAGGCCGGGCCACGCCCATTTTCGAAAATTTATATTTTTCGAATTTCTTCGTTCACGGACACTTTGAAAGTGAAATAGAAGTGATATAAGGCTATTTTACGCAAAGTTATTGCCTGTTGCATATATATCTATGATCCTTTTAAAAATCTTTCATATAAAAGTGGGCGTGGACCTTAACCAATTTGGCCCATTTTATCCCGCAACATTCCTTGTAATTATGGAAATCTGTGTGATGAATTTCGTTTCGATATGATTGGGTTTTGATTTATGATTAATAATATATCTATATTAGACCTAAGCAGAAGTGGGTGGTGCCAAGCCCACTTTCAAAAATTTCATGAAAAATGTATTTTCTGCTTTAATGTAAATGTTCACACCAAATTTTATCCGTATAGGTGTATTTATGTAGTGAATAATAACTTTTTTTGTATTTGCGAAAATATTCTACACATAAAAAGTGGGCGACTTGAAACATATAAGTCAATATCTATCTCGATTAGTTTATGCAGTTACATACTACCGTTAGGCGAATGAAGTTAATACACCTTGTGCATAGCACTACTAGGTATGAAAATGAATGTAAGTCTGTGTGTCTTTCATGGGCTTCCAAAGTACTCAAACGAACTTTATGAAATTTTCACAGTATATTCACTGGTTACAGCATAGGCTATATATAATTTCCTAAAAGTGGGCGGTGCCACGCCCACACATTTTTGAGTTTTGTTTGTGCTTCATTAATGTGAGAAATTTATTGTCGATCTCTATGAAACTTTCACGACAGGTTCAGGTATTCGATGAGTGCGACACAGGCTATATATATTTTTTGGAAAAGTGTGTCCTTTATTCAAGATTTAAATAATTTTGGATAAGTGGGCGGTGCCACGACCACACGTTTTTGTGTTTTGTTTGTGCTTTATTAATGTGAAAAGCTTATTGGCGATCTCTTTGAAGCTTTAACGACAGGTTCAGGTATTCGATGAGTGCGACACAGGCTATATATATTTTTTGGAAAAGTGTGTCATTTAGTGAAGATTTACATAATTTTGGATAAGTGGGCGGTGCCACGACCACACGTTTTTGTGTTTTGTTTGTGCTGTATTAATGTGAAAAGTTTAATGTCGATCTCTTTGAAGCTTTAAGGACAGGTTCAGGTATTCGATGGGTGCGACACAAGCTATATATATTTTTTGGAAAAGTGTGTCCTTTAGTCAAGATTTAAATAATTTGGGATAAGTGGGCGGTGGCACGACCACACGTTTTTGTGTTTTGTTTGTGCTGTATTAATGTGAAAAGTTTAATGTCGATCTCTTTGAAGCTTTAAGGACAGGTTCAGGTATTCGATGGGTGCCACACAGGCTATATATATTTTGTTGGAAAAGTGGCCGGTGCCACGCCCGCACATTTTTGTGTGTTGTTTGTCCTTCATTCATGCCAAAAATTTATTGTCGATCTCTGCGAAACAACACAGGCCATATATAGTTTTTGGAAAAGACCCCATGTTATATAAAGCTGCTATTCCGCATAGCTAAGAATTTATTTGGGTCAAGTTAATGATTTTTATAAATATAGATATGTGTTCTATATATCTAAAGCCCTTGGATCAAATAAAAATTAATTCACTATACCTTCGGCACTATAGACATATCAGTACCCGCAGAGGAAATGGGAGAAGAAGGTTAGTAAGAATAGAAATTTGAGATGTAGGTAAGGTGTTAGAGGAAAATGAAGAGGGTGAAGAAGAGTAACGGTAGAAAGCAAAAGTAGAAAGAAAAATTAGTTAAATGTAGGCAAGTTAAATTTGAGGCAGGACAACGTCTGCCGGACCTGCTAGTACAATAATAGAACTCTTGAAAAGTAGTGTCTCTACATTGAATATTTGTTTCGAAGAAATTACCGAAGGTGGATGTTGTAGAGTTGATCTGAACCACTTTTTAAATTATTGTCTATCTGTTTGAGCTCAAGAATGTCGGAAGGTAAGAAACAAGTTTTTTATGAGACTTTCACTGCTCGACAGCATGTAACTTAGGGCATTTGCAACAATTTTTTTTTATCAAAATCTTATGATAAATAAAAAGATATATTTATTTAATCACTTTACCTGAAGGAAAATGCACTTAGTTATTTTTTTTTTTGTCAATCAGCTAAGTTGAATATTAATTTTTTTTTGTATTTATCTATCCATCCACATATCTATACTGTAATAAAACTATGGAAAAGTCGAGTCTGTACATTGAATAATTCTTTGAAAAAATTACTGAAGATGACGCAAATAATGTTGTAGAGTTCATCTGAACTATTTTTAGAATTTTTGTCTGTGTGTGTCTATTTATCTCTTTGTCTGTTTGAATCCAAATATTTCGGAAACCAAAAAACGCATTTTTATGAGACTTTTACTGCTGGACAGCCTGTAATTTAGGACGTTTTATCAAAATCGCATGATAAAAAAAAAACATACACTTATTTAATGACTTTACCTATGGAAAGATTTTCTTTCAAATTGATTTTTATGAAGCAAAATGCACTTAGTTTGTGAAAAAAATTAGCTAAGCGTGCCTCTGTGAAATTTTTGTTCGCTTTTTTTTGTCAATTTCAGCTTAATTAAAAATTAGTTTGGAGGATAGATAGAGTAGCGTACCAAAAAATTTAGGAATTGCATTTTTTTGTATTAATATATTTATGTACATATATTTAATAAAATCCCAGAAAAGTTGTGTCTGCACATTGAAAATTTATTTGAAAAAAATGGCTGAAGGTGACTCAGGGAAGGTTGTAGAGCTCAGCTAAACTACTTGTAGATTTTTTGTCTCTGTTTTCATCTATAGGGGTGGGTCTTAAGGAGAGGATGGGATAGATCTGTCGATTTAGAGGCAGATGATGAATCAAGGGTAAGGAGATGGAGAGGAGGAAGATTTTCGAAAAAATTCTACTGGAAATACCGATAGAATGCTTATGAATGATGATCAGTGCAATAACAGCTTGAGTCGATCTAAGAAAATTGTAAATATTACAATGGCGATAGAAGTCTTAGAGGATGGGGCCGTGTGGAGAAGTCCACGCAAGTGGAGAAAGTTTCTGATCGCCATCCACCTGCGAATGGCCGATTCAAGCAGCTCACTACGTTCGGACGCTTCGTATTCGTCCACGTATCCTCTGGATAGCCACTGAACACCCGTTCGGTGGTGAACTAAACGTGAGAAGGCGACAACCGGGCAAGGCCACTCCGAATTGATTGGTTTGAGGGCTTGCCAGGGATTTCATCAGCAGCGTCTGTTCACCATGAGGTGAGGCTGCATGCTGGCGTCTGTCTTGGAACAAGCGGCTCGCTATACAAATGTGTCATAAGAAATTCTTCCCCGCAAAGCAGGAAGTGCGATGGGTTTGGGACCCGCCACGTAAAAACAAGTTCCAATGAAACCACAAGCAAAGCCTCGGATAATGAGACAACCAAACTTTGATCACGACCCCGGCAAACGTTTTGAGGCTTATGAATTGAGGGCATGTACCTTGAACGTCCGATCCCTTAATGGGGATGATGCCGCTGCCCGGCTGGTTGATGTCCTCACGTAAAAGCTGACATCACCGTCATGCAAGAGATGTGATGGACGGGGCAAGGTAATAAGGCTATTACACCTTGCGACATTTACTGGAGTGGCCATGCAAGTCATCGCAGTTTCAATGTTGGATTTGTGGTGTGAGAGAGACGTAGCAAACAAGTACTGTCGTTCACACCTGTGGACGAGCGTTTCGCCGTGATCCGTATAAAGGCAATTTCTTTCATCTGTGCCTACGCACCGACGGAGCATAAGGACGACGTGGTAAAGGACGCATTTTAGGAGTGCTTAGAAAACACATATGAGCGCTGCCCCCGACATGATATCAAAGCCTTGATGAGCCACTTTAACGCCGAGGTGGACAAAGAAGGTGTGCTTGTATCAATAGTCGGACAATTCGGTCTCCATGGTGAGACTTCGTCGAATGGATACAGGCTGCCCGAAACATGATCATATCCAGCGCTAGGTTTATGCACAAAAAGATACATCGGGCTACGGGCTGTCCCCTGATCGAAGAACTCGCTACCTGATCGGCCACGTTTTGATAGACGGACGGCATGCTTACAGCGTTTTAGATGTACGCACGATTCGAGGTCCCAACCACTATCTTGTCGCAGCCAAGATTCGCGCTCGCCTCTGCCCGGTTAAAAACGTGCGTATAAAGGCGCAAGAAAATCTGGAAGTCGAAAAACTGCTTTCGCAACTCGACTCTCACACCTGCTCTCTGAAAGCAAAACTGAAGCTATTGGCGTATGCGAGCAGTGGGAGCATATCTCTGAAGCGCTCCGTACCACCGCCGATATAGTAATTGGATGCCGGCTGGGCCAAAAAAACATCTGATACGACGAAGAATACAGCACTGCAACGGAAAGAAAGGATACCGTCTATAAGGCTACGTTGAGGTCAAATGCAACGCGAGGAATATGCGAACGCTACCGACAGTTAAAGAAGGAAGCGAGGCGCCTTTTCCGTAAGCAAAAAAGAGAGGCAGAAAGACGTGAGTGCGAAGAACTTGAGCTACTAGCCAGCAACAACAGCGCTCGAAAATTTTTCCAAAAAATCCGGCAAATGACGAAAGGATTTAAGACCGGAGAAAACACGGTGAAGGATGAAAATGGCGAATCGGGAAGGACCTCTCCGAGCCGTTCGACACTAAACGAGGTTTGAGACAGGGTGGCCCCCTATCGTGCGATTTCTTTAACTTGATGCTGAAGAAAATAATACAAGCTGCCTAACTCACCGGTCAGGAACCATCTATTACAAGAGTGTACAATTGCTGGCGTATGCCGATGACATTGACATCATTAGCTTAAATAACCACGCCGTAAGTTCTTCCCACTTCAAATTGGAGAAAGAAGCGAAACAAGTGGGTTTGGAGGTGAACGAGGGAAAAACGAAGTACCTTCTGGCATCATGCAAAGAGTCAGCGCATTCGCGCCTTGGCACACACGCCCCTGTTGGCAGCCATAAGTTTGAAATAGTAAAAGACTTTGTTTACCTGGGAAGCAGCATTAACACCAACAATAATGTCAGCTTAGAAATCCAGCGAAGAATTATCCTTCCCAATAAATGTTACAGTAGGCTATTGAGAAGCAAAGTCCTCTCCCGACGAACAAAAACCACACTCTACAAGTCGCTCAAAATACCCGTCCTGCAATATGGAGCAGAAGCATGGACGATGACAGCCGCAGATGAGTGTTTACGGAAGAAGATTTAATGATTAGTTGTATGAGCTCTACGCAGACGTCGACATTGAATGACATGCGTATGGAAGAAATTGCTCCGGCCAGGAAGGTATTCTTGTCGGAACTCACCTATGGAATCAGAGGAAGAGGGAGGCCCCCACTTCGTTGGAAAGGCCAAGTGGAGAACAATCTGCGATCCTTTGGCGTTTCTAGTTGGCGTCAACTGGCAAAGGATAGAGTCAGGTGGCGCGCTTTGTTGGAAGATTAAAATCGTTTAAACGGTTAAGCAAACAGCTATTAAGGGCTGTTGACCTATATAGGGATGTATGAAGTCTTGCAAAATTATACGATTTTGCTATGATTTAGCCAATTTTTTTTTGGGTATACTTAATCGCTTATTGTCAACCGGCAACGATTTTAAGCTATCCAGGCAAAGTTTAAAAAATATTTGTCAAATCCTATTACAACAAAGATTGAGGTGAAGGTAAAAATGGAGGTTACGATAGAGGGAGATGAAGAAGAAGCGTAAACAGAGACGGTTGTGACAGAGTTTGATATCCATGGAAAATGGTTGAGGGAGACGTATAGCCTGATTTAGGGTAACAGGAAAGTATGAACTATCCGATACCCGAGCGATGCCGGGTATTCTGCTAGTATATATATATAAAATTAAAATGTCTTTCGTATGACCACAATGGATGTCTAAATGGCTAAACGGATTTCTAATCTGGGAAAGTACTTTCTTAAACCTTCTTTGTGGAAGGGTTTTCGAAAAAAAATCTAAACTTTTTGTTGTTGCTGCCGAAAATGAGGCCAGCTGAGATGTCACGATTTTGCAATATTGTTGATTTTTAAGTACATTATATGCCGCCAAACTACTCCACCGCTTAAACGGTTTGATTGATATTTGGAACATGTGTTATTGGTTTGGGGAACGTTTCTACCAAAAATTTACTCGATAGATAGCGCTGGAGTCCGTACATTTCTAAATACTGTATTTACTTGGTGATTTTTATCATGCCTGTGACATGGCTATATGGGATAGGGTAAGTTGAATAAGAGATAAACGAGATGTAGAGAAAGAAAGAGAAGTTTTGCAGCAGGGGAATATGGATCTGAAATGAGAAGGGCAACAGCCAAATTTTATACATACTCTTACAGTCAAGTAAATTTTTGGATAAAACAACGTATGCCGAGTCTGCTAGTATTTAAGAAAACTAGAGTTCGCCCAGTGGTTGAAATTCAACCAATAAACTTTATTTTATTTTATATTATTTTTTTGCTGTAGGTATGTTTTATCCGCCTTTTTTTCTTCCTTTCTATGTCGTTCCTTTCCTCTAACATTAATTCCCTTTCCCTTCCCTTCCTTTCATTTCCTTACCATTCCATTCTTTCCTTTAATTTCCTTACCATTCCATTCTTTCCTTTAATTTTCCTTCCTTTCCCATCCTTTCCATTCCCTTCCCTTTCCTTCCTTTCCTTTTCTTTCCTTTCTTTTCCTTTCCTCTACTTTCCTTAAATTTTCTTCGGTGTTTAATACTC
The DNA here is from genome assembly GCA_949987695.1 of Merzomyia westermanni. Classification (NCBI taxonomy): domain Eukaryota; kingdom Metazoa; phylum Arthropoda; class Insecta; order Diptera; family Tephritidae; genus Merzomyia; species Merzomyia westermanni. The sequence goes on along the minus strand of OX465290.1, from coordinate 111,065,207 downwards.
TTTATGAGTAATCATTTATTTTATTTTTGTAAACCCTGTTTGTAGGTATCAGCAATGAGTTTTACATATTTGCTCATATTTTACATTGCTTGTTTAATGTATCCAACAAAGCAACTTTTCGTGCTCTCAGGAGAGCAGCTGACACTGGGCATCGTAGCCAGTAATCAATACAATAACAACCACTAAAGCAAAAATGCATGACACAACAGAGTATCTGTAGTGCGAATACTTATTTTTCATTGGTCCACTACCAACTCTTCGCACTCACAGTGAGAGCCGACCACACGAATAACACAAAAACATGCATGGCAAGTCTACTCACACTACTACGGCTCTTAATTTTTTCCTACAAAGCAACACACAAAGCAAGTACACAAAAAGCAAGTACACACACACAGCGTGTCTATAGTGTGAATAAGTAAATGTGTAGTGGTGTGACTTTTATTTTAAAGTTTTTATATTAAAATGATTTTTTACATTTTTTTTATTTACGGATAAGAGTACAACTCAAAATTTCCTATCTATACATATATAATATGTATACCTTAGAATTATAGTTTAGCAGAAAACGGTTCTACATTGCATTCATCTTGTCGATTTATATATAAGATAACCAAGTGAAATGAAAAAAAAAATTTTTGGAAATTTAGTGGAATTTTCTTGGTTATTTAAAAAAGTTTTTTTGATTAAATATCTTATGTATTATCCACTTTTTTATCGGGGAATGGTTGGTAGGGTACAGATTTTGTGATTCTGAATTATACTATGGATAAAGAAGCACAGGTTACAACAGAAATTATCGATTTAAACACCATTAAAGTGCATTGCCTTTATAATCTTACCCTATGAGAATTCCAATAATTGAACAAAATCAATTGTTCTCTAAGAGTAAACTTATACAAAATGCAACAATCTTAAATGACACAAATTTCGTTTCGTGTTTCAAGTGAAATTATCTGTTGGACCTATACTCTATTTTACATTTTCGAGTTGAACACTTCTTAATCTATAACATGTTTCGTATATAAAAAATAAGCATTTAGTTTTATTTTAATAACTAAAAACTTATAAGTTATGTGTATTCGACCGAGACGTATACCAACATATAAACAGAATGTTAGACAAACATACATACTGTGGCGATTCTTCTCTAGCATGTACCATCGCTATCTCAATAACACTCCCACCACTAGTTAAACACAACAGAGATAACGATGGCTACACTTATGCATGCAAGCGTGTACCAAAGAAGAGGAAGAGAGATGGCGCGTGTTTGCGAATACGATGCAAAGAAGAATACGAAGAGCGAACAACCAAGAAACTTCTAGGTGCTTAGGCAAGCACCCTGTCGGACTATATAAGGCAGTGACCAAGCAAGGCAGGTTGATCAGTTTGTTTTCAAGTGTTCAGTGAACTACTGCGAAGTTACCAAACTCTTAAATTTGTATTGCGTTTATTACTAGTAAATAAAACTAGCTACTGGTTACAATATCTGTGCGTGTGTTTCTTTGACTTTATAGTGATCGAACCCAGGATCGCTAATTAAGGAATCATCGAATTCGTCACAATACCAATACCATACAGAAATATTAAATCTTCGAACACGAACACAACATACTGAAGAGGCAAAATATACAATTGGAGAATATAACAACAAAACTAAGAAAACAGATGAGCACAGATGAGTTTAAGGAATTTAAAGAAAGTGAGGAAAATTTTGAAAATAAACTAACAACAATAGTTAAAAAGAGGCAAGAGTCGAAACATGAGAGACCTAGAAGCAAGCGAAACAGTATACTATACAACAACAACCACGAAGACTGGTTTGTAAACAACACAAAGACTGAATTCCCACAGGACATTAAAGCGCTGTTGGCGAAAGGCCCGAAATTCGGATTACTGGATTTCCCCTCTTCTAGTACATTGCTGATGGAGAGGAGTTGATACAGACTCTCAGTGACAAAGAAAGCCCAGAAGAAGCTCGAACTCTCACTATTAATAAAAGATCACACAACAACAAACAAAGAAAGTGCAATAGACCGTGCAATATTAGATACAGTGGACCAGACGCAGAAATTTCTGAAAACATAAGAATTTTAACATCGGACAAAGGAAACAAACCCGTAGCAATGGAGATACAGGACTAAAACAGTAAAATAGGTGATATTTTAAATGACTTGATTCCTTATAGAATTCACAGACACGATCCTACATCAAGATTACAGAACATGAACAACAGTCTAGTCGACAAATTTTTTAAATTGGGATGCATCTCGAAAGTCAAAAAGCAAAAACTTACCACCACTGCTGCGCTACCACCTAGGATCAACGGACTCCCTAAAATGCATAAGGTAGGAACCCCACTCAGGCCTATATGTTCAGCGATTGGTTCCCCATATCCAATATAAGCAATACATTAAGTTTTAAAGATCGGACTAACAATACAATTATATGTGACTATGAAAAACTTATCTCGTTTGACGTAGTTTCACTATTTCCAAGCATACCAACACGCTGGCACTTGACATAATACAGGAAAAATGAACTATAATCAAGGAACACACTAATAAACCAAAACAACTATTTATGGAAATACTGAAATCTTGCATTGAGGGTAGTACATATAAGAAATCAACAAATGCTGATTTGATTGTTGGTTATACGGATGCTGACTGGGGCAGTGACAAAAATGATCGAACATCTATTTCTTGTTATGTATCCAAAATTTTTAATAATACAGTCAGTTGGGCATCAAGAAAGCAAGCGACAGTGAGGTTGTCGTCAACTGAGGCAGAATACATCGCACTGTCTCATGGCATTTGTGAACTAAAATGGTTAAGAAGTTGGCTTGGTAAAATTGGTCACAAAGCAAGCACATCATCTACAATATTTGAAGATAACTAATCATGCATTAGGGTAGCTGAAGAACCACGCGAACACAAACGAATGAAACACATCGACATCAGGTATAATTTCATAAGAGAATCAATTGCTGCTGGTGAAGTAGGTCTGGCGTTCATATGTAGTTCTGACCAATTGGCTGATATAATGACCAAACCTATTGCGCGCATAGCATTCGCAAAGCATCGAGAAAAATTGAATTTTCTAATTTGAAGATAGTAATTTTATTTTTAAGATACACTTGAATTTTTGAAGTACATGTTATAGTAGAAATTAAGAGGTGGTGTTGGAACATATAATTTCTTATAACATGCAATGTAAACGAATACTTATGTTTATCGTAAATCCATCGATATATTTGTATTTTCTCACACACCACGTTTTTAACCTTATCCTTTTTCCTTTTTCGTACTGAACTTGTTACACGCCATCAGTTAATAAACTATTTATATTGATTAAACGTGTACTCTTTTATTGATCTGCTATCAGCAACAAGTACGTGTGAGCAAGAATACCAACCCATACGTAACCACCGGTTGCTATGGCTGGCTACCCTGTAAAAGACCATGGAGTATCAGAGTACTCTAACACTTATCCTCATTCATATAAAAAGTGGCCCAATTTACATGGCAACCTAATCCATCTCGGAGTATCCTTTACTTTGCTTCTGAATACTCTATGGAGCACCTACGTGATAGTACTTTCAAAATGCTGCCAAAAGATTGTTCCATGCAGTATTATACAGCAAAAAGAGAGAGGAGTAGGTGTACTTTTGACGACCACCTACTCCCTCTTAATTCTTTCCCGGCAAATTATCAAATTATGCCACAAGTCCGGTTTCGATATCTCGTCTCTAACACGGTTTCCATTAGTGTGATTCGCTAAGTTGACACGAAGTTACCTATAGGAAAACGTCGAAAAGTATTTGAACGTCGAAAAATATTTGAACGGCAAAATTAATTCTTTCCCGACTAAATCACGGCAAATTAACGGCAAATTATGCAAAAGTCCGGTTTCGATAGCTCGTCTCTAACACGGCTTCCATTAGGATGCTTCGCTAAGTCGACACGAAGTAACCTATACGAAAAGGTCGAAAAATAATTGAACATCAAAATTAATTATTTCCCGGCTAAATAACGGCAAATTATGCAAAAGTCCGGTTTCGATATCTCGTCTCTAACACGGTGTCCATTAGGGTGCTTCGCTAAGTTGATGTCAAGTTAGCGAAGCACCCCAAAATTCGGAGAAAAAATTACACGGCAAATGATCCACTTGCTCCCGACTCGATTCCTTTGGGGTGCTTCGCTAACTTGATGTTCATGATTATGCAATAAAGGAATTAAAATAAATGTATTACCTATTGGAATTGAAAAATACTTAAAGTCTAGATCTTCCTTACTTACACATTGAATGTCCCCATCTATAATCTGAGCTACTAGGATACCTAATCCAGATGAGGACAAAACGGGCTCCCGAAAAACATCTCCAACTTTTGTCAAAGCTACTACATCCAAACGATTTCCATCGTTTTGTTGGTTAACAATTTTTAGAGAGCCCGTTTTTTTGCTGAAGAAGAAACTATCCCTATCTTTAGTAGAATTTATAACTAATTTATCAATATTTGAAATTTCGTCACAATCCGTAACATTTCGACTTTCTTCTATTCTTAAGAATAACTAGTATTTTAGATGGATTATTAATTATTTTTTTAATATATTGCATGTCATTTTCAAATTTATATGCAGAAAAATTATCTAGTGGACCGAATTGCTCCACGCAATCGCTTAGATGTAAAAGACCATGAATATTAAAACTTATTAAATGACTGCTGTATAAATCACTGATTCTTTTAACCTTTCATCGAATTCTTTTAACCTTTCATTTGCGACTTTGGATTCTCCTTTATTTATTTCGAAAAGTCAAAAACTACATTGTTTCTTACTGACTAAAGCCCTAAATAATCTTAACCTAACTACAATATAGAGTTAAGTAAGTTACAAAAATCATATTTTGAAAGAGAAAAATCAAGCAGAATTGAATTCGAGAACTCGTTAAGCTCACGAAGAGCCCGGGCCACCGGAGCATTCCTCGCATAATTGGTATACAAATGTTTAATATAGAATGGGTGATGAGCCCGCAGGCTCCTAGATGGTACTAGAAAATCAATCAAGCGAAGCAGAAGAGGGCAATCGATGTCGCCACTAATCACACGAAAGATGAAAGATAGGGAAAGCGTGGTCCTTCTGACTTCTAACGATTTAAGATTAATAAGGAGAAGACGAGACTTATAGGGAGAAATTGGGTCAGCAAAGTGTAGGGATCTCAGACAAAATTTAAGGAAGACCTTTGGATTTGCTCAATCCTGTCAATTGCAAACTTGTGATATGGTCTCCAAATAAATGCTGCATACTCAAGTTTGGACCGAACAAACGAGGAAAAAAGCAATTTAAGGGTATATGGATCAGCGAAAGAAATACTGTTATGCCACAGGAAGCCTAAGGCAGCATACGCACTTGATATGATATACTACTTAACCTGCCTAGGATGTCACCCCCCATCCAACACTGTCATCAGGCTCTTCTAACGGAAGTCCAAGAAACCTCGTGGCTTCAACAGGGGTGGACCAGAGTGAAATTGGTGTTAGAAGAGTGGGCTCAGTGGAGCAGATGAACAGATGGTTAGTATCGTGGGGAGACACGCCGCATGCCGGGCAGACATTTGGCATGTCAGGGTTCAGTCTGGATAGGTAAGAGTTTAGTCTGTTACAGTATCCAGAACGAAGTTGAGCCAGCGTGACTCTTGTCTCCCCACGATATATATCAAATTAAATGGAATGCAAAGGGATCTCCTGCATCTACAGTTATTGCTGGCATTGTGATGGAGGAACTTCTAAGCAAAACCATAGATAACCTAAGACACAAGCCGAGAGTGCTGACTAAATATGTTGATGGTATATTTGCAATAATTAAAGAAATTGAGGTCCAAAATACTCTAGATGCACTCAATTCATTTAACGGACAGATACATTTCACTGCAGAACTGGAAAAAGACGGAAAGTTACCTTATCTAGATTCAATTGTAATACGACGTGAAAATCAGCTAAAACCAAAGTGGTATAAGAAACCAACAGCATCCGGACGAATCATCAACTTTCATTTGAAACATCCAAAGACGATGATAATAAATATGTACAGCAATGGGCTGTATACGACGTATGACACATATATCTGACGAAATGAACCGCAAAGAAATCGAGCAAGACATAATATTATTATGAAAAAAGAATGATTTCCCCGAGAAAAGCAATTAATCATGAATAAGAAGATCCAAGTAAAAAGACAATCACTCACGTATGTACCTCATTTGTCTGAACGCTTAACAAAGTATGACTGCTACAGTAAGGCAGAAACAAAAATTGCACACAAACCAGCGAATACCCTAAAAACCATGTTCAATAAGACAAAAGCGGAGATAAAGGGTGTTTTTTTTAGGGGTATAGAACTTCCAATTGAAATAAAACACAAGAAAATCGTTTTAAGGTCCATCAATTTGGCTTTATTGGAAGGATAATTTTATGCCATTAATGTTTAAATATGATTTCGGGCATGTGGCTGCCGCGGCTGGCTCGAATAAAGCCAATTCTACAGGTCCAATTTTCAACCACTTTTTCGAGCATATGGGGCCGTATGTCGGCAATAACGCCACGAATGTTGGCTTCCAATTCCCCTAACGTTTCTGGTTTGTTGGTGTAGACGAGCGACTTCACATATCCCCAAAGAAAATAATCCAATGGTGTCAAATCATACGACCTTGGTGGCCAATTGACAGGTCCATTCCGCGAAATTATGCGCTCATCGAATGTTTCCTTCAATAAATCGATTGTGACGTGCGCTGTGTGGCATGTAGCGCCGTCTTGTTGGAACCACAACTCATCCACATTCATGCCATCCAATTCGGGAACAAAATAGTCGGTTATCATGGCTCTATACCGGTCTCCATTAACGGTAGCTGCCTCTCCAGCATTATTGCGGAAGAAGTATGGCCCAATGACTCCACCAGCCCATAGAGCACACCAAACAGTCAGTTTTTGTGGATGTAATGGCGTTTCAAGGGTCTCATGTGGATTCTCTTCACTCCAAATGCGGCAATTTTGCTTGTTGACGTACCCATTCAACCAAAAATGAGCCTCATCACTGAACAAAATTTTGCGATGAAAATCAGCATCGAAATCAATCTCATTTTCGGCCCATACACCAAAATCACGACGCATTGCATGGTCTCGCGGCTTTAATTCTTGCACAAGCTGGATCTTGTAAGGTCGCAAGCCAAGATCTTTGCGCAAAATCTTCCATAAAGTTGATGGACAAAGCTCCAATTGCTGTGCACGGTGGCGAATCGATTCATTGTTCGATGTTCTGAACGCTGTGTTAATCTTCTGTTTCTTGAAAAAACTGGCCTATTTGTACGTCGTTTTTCCCGTGTATGTCATTGCCGTCCAGATCTTTGTATTTTCTTCTTCGTTGCCTCTTTTTTGTGGTCCCTGGTTCCTTCGGAGCTTATCAACCATATCTTTTTTGTATCCATTATTTGTGGATATGATATGTATCGTATTCAGTTCTCTAATGTACGCCTCCTGTGAAAGAGGCGTTCTTTGGAATCTGTCCACTAACTGTCTTAATGCTGCCATTTTGTGCTGCTGCGGATGGTTTGACGTATAATGTATGTATTTTCAGTCTCCATTGTGATTTAATATTTCTATGTTCCTTGTTGAGGAACACTAAAGTTTTCTCTTCGTTGTTGGCCGTCAAGACACAGATGATGTCAGCAACGTACCTAGCGTAAAATGTCACGCCTAACTCGGTTTTCAAAATCTGCATATATTTTATTTCCAAGTTCTGCATGAATGCTTCCATGAGAATGGCCGATATTGGGTTTCCCATTCTAAGTCCGTTTGTTTGCCTATAGACTTGGTTGCTGAACTGGAAGTAGGTTTGCTTTAGAGTGGTTTTGAGTGTGTTGGTAATTTGTGCAGTTCTGACCTTGTCTTTTGTTTTGTCCAGCAGTGTTCTATTGACTATATCCATTGTCTCTGGCAGCGGTATCGATGGATATAAGTCCTTGATGTCAAACGATACGATCGTGCTGTTCTTTGTGAGTTCCACGGTTTAAAGTAGTTTGATAAGTTCGTTCGTATTATTTATTGAGTGTGGCTGCAGTCCAGTTCCAGCGTGTGCTTTACAATCGTCTTCAGGTGTTTGGACAGTTGATAACCCGGCGCTGACCTAAAATTTACAATGGGTCGCATAGGAATATCTGGTTTGTGGATTTTCGGTAGAGCAATGAGTGAAGGAGGCCGACTGAATCATTTGGGTCAGGGTATGTGCCATCCTCTCATCTCTTATTTTAGTGGCGTTTTCTATAGCCCCTTTGATTTCGGCCTGGTATTTATCCGTGGGGGTTTACCTAATTGTTTCTTTTATGCTTTCGTTGTAGCTCTTTCATTGTTTTTCCACCTTATTTATTTTTACTTGGGCTTTTGCTTCCTTGCCGATGATTTTTCTGCACATGTGTCTAGCGTGGTCTTGTTCCTCATATGGTAGGAGCGACATTGCAACCTCTGCATCTACTATCGCTTGCTCCCTTTTCCTTGCTTTGCTGGTGTCGGCGATGTTGTGCTTTAGGCCCTTTTCAAGCAGCTGTGCTTCTTCTTTATTGATATTAACAGTCCTTAGGTTCACGAATCTATTATTAAATTGGTGTGATTCTTGGAAATTTTGATATCGCGTCGTCCTGTTAGCTTGCCTAATTTCCGGTTCAATATTCTGTACTTCTGTTGTATCTAATTTTTGGTTTCAGTCTGTGCATGGTCAAAACAGTCTATCAGTGTAGTTGTAGCCATGAGTTCCATTAGTTGCAAATGTGTCCTTAATATTTCCGCGTTTAGCTTGTCTTTTTTGGCGTATAAGCTCTGTATTTCGTATCTTAAAAAGTCCTTTTCCGCTTTTTTTATTGTCCTTCTGCTCGCTTGGGTATTCGCTTTTATTTTGATACGAGCAAACTTTGGTGTGACATTGAATTCTAAAAATTGCTTGTTAAACCAAATATTTGACATACACGGGAAAAACGACGTACAAATAGGGCAATTTTTTCAAGAAACACAAGATTAACACAGCGTTCAGAACATCGAACAACCTAGGACAAAAACTAAGGACCAACACTAACTCGGAAGATCGGTTTAGCAAACACGGGGTATGCAAACTTACCTGCGAATGCCAATACAACTACATAGGACAAACAGGACGAAAAATTAGTACACGATTCCGAGAGCACATGAGGGACTACAACAAAGAAGCCCAGAAATCCACCAACGTGCCAGAATCTAACTTCGCAAATCACATGTTTGAAAACAAATGCACCCCAGCAAACATCAAAATCGGCCCGAATACTTCACATACAGGGAAAAGGTCGGCGCCACAATGTACTTGAAAACATGGAAATACACAACCTAAAAACATTTGATGGTGGAATAAACAAACACTAACTCTGACAAGATATTTGAACCTTTAAAGCAAATTTACGAAAACCGAAGCAATACCGCAAGTACAGCGTCAAAGCAAGTAACAATGAACACACAAAATAAACCAAAAGGAAAAAATCACCGATTTCTACTTGCCTCAACCTATCACTTAGCTACCGAGCGTGTAAAAACAACCCTCATTACATTTAGACACCACACCTTACACATATTCACATTACCTGATCCAGTGCATGCACACACATATTAACATTACCCGTTACAGCATCCACAGACTATATATACAAGACAACGGATGGACAAAGATCAGAACGAAACTAAACACTGAGGATGGCGGAACGCCGTAACCGGTTTGTTACAAAACCAAATTTAACAAGGGATGATGGAAAATCGTTCTTATATACATCAACTAAAAACGATATAAAAAAGCAAAATGATATATTTTAAAAACATTTTAATACCTAGATTTAATTTTTTTAAATATACGATTTTGAAATAATACGATTTGAAATAATATTTAGATTTAGCTTTGTTACTAAGTATTAACAAATAATTTTGTTGCCCAATCATACCACATAAGTATTGAAAAGAAATTTTAGTTTTTTTTAATAATTAAAAAACAAAAATTCTTTCAATACTTTTAAAGGTTTACCAATAACCGATTTTTCTCACACGGGCAAAGAATTAAGCTTTTGTGCATCTTTTAGTTCATAGCTCTGGTTTTTATCGTTGATGAGATATTTCATTTTGATATAACTTTTTTGAAAATTCCCCATAGTGCGCTGCAATATACATATATCCGATTAGGCGGCGGCGCATGCAGCGTACATGCGCGACAAAAGCCGGCGACGTCGTTTTAGAAACTTGTTTGGTTCCCTTAAAGAGTCTATTTTAGCTCCATATTGGGAGCCCTCTTTCTAGGGTGTGTTGTGCGAGTCTCGTCCCTTCTCGCGGGAGCGTCCCATATAATGACTGGTACAGAAAGTTTTTGCAAATTTATAACTGCCCATAAAATATTTAGTAATTATACAGTAGGTTATGGAGAAATGGCTTTTGAACTATTGTTTTATTACATTTTTGAAAAGGTCGATTTTTAAAATCAAGAAAATAGGGACAAAATTAGTTCGAACTAAGAGTTTTGAAAAAAATTGTGCACATTTGGACTAACAGCTCTAATATTACATACAAAAAGTTCGCGAAACTCAGTGGATGATCTTATCGCACTGATCGAAGGACGGTTTTACGAACTAGGGAAAGTGGCTCGCTGAAACACAAACCTAGAAGCTGGGGAAGCATGTAGCAGCCAAAATAAGGAAGAATCCCTCCATGTCAAGAAGAGATGTTGCCAAAAAAGTTAAAAGCACACATGTGCAGATAATTAGTATCAAGAACAGAAATGTTACTAAAACATACAAACATAAAAAAGTTCCAAACCGAAGCAAGAAACCGTTCGCAAAATGCATTTTCCTTGTACGTAAGTTGTATGAAACGCGATTAGCAAACAAAAACTTTTGCGTGATTATGGACAATCAAACCTATCTGAAAGTGGACTTGAGGATATTACCAGGTAATCAGTTTTATTGCTTACAGCCATTCCAGATTCGGAAAAAACCCAGAAAGAAGGGTTTGGTAGAAAAATTGTCGTAAATCCACACCGTTCTTCACAATGGTAACCATTAATATTGACATTTATGTAAATGAGTGTCTTCAGAAACACCTTCGGCCCTTCCTACGTCACCACGATGGACCAACGCTATTCTGACCGGATTTGGGTCCAGGACATTACGCCAATATTACCCAGGAATGGTTCGCAATGTACAATATATCAGCAGAGATTATAACCCACCAAATGTGCCTGATTTTGCTGGCCAATTGAGCTATTTGGGTTTTTTATGAAAGTCTAACTAGTGATTGACTGCTTCCATGAGAATGGCCGATGTTGGGTTCCCCATTCCAAGTCCGTTTGTTTGCCTATAGACTTGGTTGTTGAACTGGAAGTAGTTTTGCTTTCTGACCTTGTCTTTTGGTTTGTCCAGCAGTGTTCTATTGACTATATCCATTGTCTCTGGCAGCGGTATCGATGGATATAAGTCCTTGATGTCAAACGATACGATCGTGCTGTTCTTTGTGAGTTCCACGGTTTCAAGTCGTTTGATAAGTTCGTTCGTATTATTTATTGTGTGTGGCTGTAGTCTAGTTGCAGCGTGTCCTTTAAAATCGTCTTCAGGTTTTTGGACAGTTTATAACCGGGCGCTGACCTAAAATTTACAATGGGTCGCATAGGAATATCTGGTTTGTGGATTTTCGGTAGAGCGTTGAGTGAAGGAGGCCGACTGAATCATTTGGGTCAGGGTATGTGCCATCCTCTCATCTATTACTTTAGTGACGTTTTTTATAGCCCCTTTGACGATAGAATAAACAAACACTAACTCTGACAAGATATTTGAACCTTTAAAGCAAATTTACGAAAAACGAAACAGTACCGCAAGTACAGCATCAAAACAAGTAAAAACGAACACACAAAATAAACCAAAAGGAACAAATCACCGATTTCTACTTGCCTCAACCTATCACTTAGCTCAAGAGCGTGTAAAAACAACCCTCATTACATTTAGACACACCACAAATTACACATATTCACATTGCCTGATCCAGTGCATGCACACATATATTAACATTACCTGTTACAGCATCCGCAGACTATATATACAAGACAACGCATAGACAAAGATCAGAACGAAACTAAACACTGAGGATGGCGGAACGCCGTAACCGGTTTGTTACAAAACCAAACTTAACAAGGGATGATGGAAAATCGTGCGAATATACATCAACTAAAAACGATATAAAAAAGCAAAATGATATATTTTAAAAACATTTTAGTACCTAGATTTAATTTTTTTAAATATACGATTTTGTGGATGTTTCATGCCATCAAAATCAATTGAAATAATATTTAGATTTAGCTTTGTTACTAAGTATTAACAAATAATTTTGTTGCCCTATCATACCACATAAGTTTTGAAAAGACACTTTAATAATTAAAAACCAAACATTTTTTCAATACTTTTAAAAGTTCACCAATAACCGTTTTTTCTCACACGGGCAAAGAATTGAGCTTTTGTGCATCTTTTGGTTCATAGCTCTGGTTTTTATCGTTGATGAGATATTTCATTTTGATATAACTTTTTTGAAAACTCTCCCCAGTGTGCGCTGCAATATACATATATCCGATTAGGCGGCTGCGCATTTTCCGCAACTAGTAGTATGATGGCTTATTAGTATTATACTCACAATCTTTGGTTACATTTTCAAAAATAAATAAATAATTAAATAGCATTACTCTTAACAAATTCAATACATTTTCGTTTAAACAAATTGACGTTGCTTTCTATTTTGGCCTCATGTGGAAGCATATTAAATAGTTGTAGACCCTTGCAGCCGTTGTTCTTTGGAAATTAAGTCGGAAGTTATCTGCGTTTCGTAGTTGTCGGAATTGCTGCACATCACGGACATATGTGACATTTTCGGTTAAATAATCTGGCGCTTTTTTGTGTTTGATTTTAAAAACAAACAGAAGTGTACATATTTTAAACCTCTGCCTTATGTTTAACCATTTTAGCGTAGTAAGCATGGTGTCAATTGGTGTATACCGGTTACATTTTAGGATACATCTCATACCTTTATTCTGAAGCTTTTGCAGTCTTTCTACTAGTGTAGTATTACAACATGTATACATAGTTGAGGCACAGTACTCGAAATGTTGTTTTACTATAACATTGTATATATTTATTGCTCTTAGGGTGTCTATTTTTTTACGAATTCTCTTAAGGAACAAAATTTTCTTAGCGATTTTTTTACAGATATAGTCTACAAGATCTTTTAATTTTAATTTATTATCTATTATTAGACCCAGATATTTAATATTCGCCACGTTTTCAATAACTTTATTGTTTATCCGTATATTGATAACCTCGCCTGTGTTAAACAGCATCATTTTTGTCTTTTGCTCATTTAGCTTTAATTTGTTCATACTGAGCCATTCATTTACCCGCTCAATGTCTCTAGTTATTTTTAATTTATACTCATCTAAATTCGTACCTTTTACGTATATTAACGTGTCATCCGCGTACATGGCAATTTTCGAATTATTTATCACCAAGGGCATATCGTTTATATATATAATAAACAACAGGGCACCTAACACCGATCCTTGAGGGATACCAAATTCAACAATAAGACTTTCAGACATCGCCCCATTTACTCTCGTTATTTGAAATCTTTGGTCAAGGAAAGACCTAAACCAATTAATCTCGTTTCCTTCTATGCCATACATTTGTAATTTTTGCAACAGTACATTCCTATTGATTGTTTCAAACGCTCTTTTGAAATCTGAAAAAACAGCAATAGTCTTTTGTTTCGAATCATTGGATTTAAATTTGTTTAACACGAAATTGGCTGCACTCTCGCACGAATGGTTTTTTCGAAAACCTGACTGATATTTTGACAGTTATTTTTCATATAATTCTGTAATTGTTTTTTCACGATAGTCTCAAGTAACTTTTCTATGGTCTCAAGGCCATTTATCGGTCTAAACTCTTCATGTTTTCTAGTACTTTTCACTTTTTCAACCGGCGTTATAATTGATGTTATTAACGAGTTTGGGAATTCACCAGACGTGATTGACTTATTTATGATATTTGTAATGGTATCACCAAGTACTTGCCAGTTATGTAGAAGAATCTTAGGACTTACTTTATCACAGTCGGCTTTGTTTTTCAATTTCTTACATGTATCAAACACTACGAACAGTAAATTCCTTAAATCTGAAATTGTTGTTTGTACTTGGAATAATATTGGTATATTGCACCTCGGGTATAGTCTTTTATGTTGCCTACACTATTTATAAAATACGCATTAAATTTATTGGCTATAACGCTATTATCATTGCACTCTTCATCGTCGAATTCCACTGCTCTAATATTATTTTTTTCTTGTTTCAACACCAGATTCTTAATGTTATTCCACATTTCTTTTTGGTTTTTTGATGTACCAATTTTTTTCATTATGTAACTATTTTTCGCACCAGTGATATAGGATTTATAGACGTTTCTTATTTCTTTATACTGAGCCCACAAATCGTTGACTTGCCGTGTTTTTGCAGCCCGATATGCTTCTCTTTTTGCTTTTTTTAAATTTCTGAGATTATTATTAAACCAGCAATGAGAATTATTATTTATGTTCACTTTTTTATAATTATATTCTTATTTATAACGTATGTTAAGCATCTCTCTAAGTTTTCCATATTTTGATTAACACTCCTGGTGTCTTTGTATGTGGTGTCATGTGATCCTAAATGTTGTGCGAACGTATCTCTTTTATATTTAAAATATTCTACTTCGCGAAGGGTGTGAATTCTAGTCGAATTAAAAACTGGAATATTAATTTCGATTGCCTCATGATCTGTTATTTTTTTGCTTGTATTCACTTGTGCTTTTGTTTCATTTATATTAGTTATAACGTAATCGATGACCGTCTTACTGTTGTGCGTTATCCTGGTATATTCGTTTACCTTTTGCTTCAAACAGTTATCGTTCAATGTCCTTATTAATTCTCGTTTATAAATGCTATTTTTGTACCAATCAATATTTATATCTCCAACAATTATAATTTTACCCACTTCATGTGACACTGCTTCAACCGTTTCTTGAAATATATTACAGAACTCTCTCTCAGAGCTATTCGGTGATCTATAAATCGCGATAATTGTGATTTGGTTTCCGAGATGCTGACAATTGCGTGCAAGGATCCATATTTTTGATGGAACGATCCTCTCAAACCATACAGCAGCATTCAGATCCTTTCTTATATATATTGTCACACCACCTGTCCTCACAGAATTAGAGAGGCAACACAAATGTTCATAGTTATTGAGTTGGATTTCAGATCTTCGATATCACTCGTGACATGTGTTTCCGTTAAAACTAGAAAATCGTATTGCAAACTATCAGCTATAACTTCGATATCATTAAAATTATTAACAACTCCTTGGATATTTGTATAAAAGCCACAGAGTTGCTTTGGTTGCTAGTAACTGATCTTTCTTCGCTTCAGTTCTACTTTGTTTAGATATACCGGGCATAGCCTACTCTGTATTGAGTGATTAATGTCAACACCGAGGTTAAATTTCTCATTTGCACGGATACAGTTCATACATTTCTGTGTAACTAATTTGCTCTAGACATTTAAAGCACACTTCTTCATTTTTGCAATCCACTGCTTTATGCTTGAAACCTTGACACTTATCACGACATCTCATAACTTCTACACTATCGAAAACTTTACATCGTTTCCATTGTTCATCACAGCCGGGAAGCTCTCTGGATCAATTTCCAGAACTGCATTATAGAGAACCCTGTTCTCCTTCTTTACTTCATACATTCTAACAATTTTCACATCACTATTTTCAAGTATTTTGTTTTGCTTCTTTAGTTTCTCCACTAATGAATTTTCATCATGCTTGTATCTCATTAACGATATCAAAAATCTGGGTTTTATAACCTTAGGTATTTTCACATCGTAGTTTTCTCCGATATTTTTTTCAATCGTGTTTTTTATTTTTTCTCTTTCGCTTGCGTTTTCAGCCTCAATTACTAAAACTCCATTACCTCTAGATTCAATATTAGATATACGTAAATTTCCTGGGTCGACCTTCGCATTTAAGTCTAATTTTGTTTTTTTCACTTTTTTGTTTAGATCTTGGCTTTATTACTAGAGGTGCCTCTTTCCTTAGGTCTGGCATCACCGATTTGTCTACACTTGTTTTCACCACATTTGCATATGACGTTTGGCTATTATCAGTTGTTTTCTTTTTAACACTTATTTCTTTGATTTCATTACATATCTTTGCATTTTGATTTGTGTTTGTTTCTATTTCCTTACATATTTTTTCGCTTTGCTTATTTGATATTTCACTAATTTTATGCATTTCTCGCACACTTCGTTTCTTTCTTGCTTCTATTCTTTCGCTATATTTTGCTTCAATTACTTCCAGCAGGTTTTTCTATTTCTTGTTCGTTGGTTTTAAGCGCGCTTTCGAATTCACGCCTATATTCCGACAGACGTATACCATTCCTTTCGACTACATTCTGTATATCTTTAGTAGCAAAGTCAATGTTACTAATGTAGGCAACACAATCATCACAAATATATCGAACGTTAGGAAATTCATCCAATTTATTCAGCATGCATTGGTCTATTCCCGAGCATTTGAATTGCGAATGATAGATCTTGCCGCATACACCCGCACATCTTATTCCCGTCTCTCCGCGGATCTGCACCTTGCACCTTCTGCAATCCATTGATTGCTTATGTGAGTTATTTTTTGTTTATCCAAAAGTCGATTTTCTTCATATATGCATACACAACACATACATGCATCGCCCCTTTGGCGGAAAAAAAAAAAATATATATATATAATTTCAACTAATTTTTGTTACTTTTTGCAATTTTATTTGCTCGAATTTATTACTCCAGCCTGGGGAGTTTTATAAACTATGGGTTTTTTATATTTTTGGTGGGGAATCAACAATTATTCCTCACTAAATAATATTTTTTCACAGAGCATAAATTTTCACAACTTAACTCACACAAATCGAGTTACTGTACGCATGCAGCGTACATGCGCGACAAAAGCCTGCGACGTCGTTTTAGAAACTTGTTTGGTTCCCTTAAAAGAGTCCATTTTCACTCCATATTGGGAGCCCTCTTTCTAGGATGTGTTGTGCGAGTCTCGTCCCTTCTCGCGGGAGCGTCCCATATAAGGACTGGTACAGAAAGTTTTTGCAAATTTATAACTGCCCATAAAATATTTAGTAATTAACAGTAGGTTATGGAAATGGCTTTTGAACTATTGTTTTAAAACATTTTTGAAACGGTCGTTTTATAAAATCAAGAAAATAGGGAAAAAATTAGTTCGAACTAAGAGTTTTGAAAAAAATTGTGCACATTTGGACGAACAGCTCTAATATCACATACAAAGAGTTTGCGAAACTCAGTGGATGATCTTATGGCACTGATCGAAGGACGGTTTTACGAACTAGGGAAAGTGGCTCGCTGAAACACAAACCTAGAAGCTGGAGAAGCATCTAGCAGCCAAAATAAGGAAGAATCCCTCCATGTCAAGAAGAGATGTTGCCAAAAAAGTTAAAAGCACACATGTGCAGATAATTCGTATCAAGGACAGAAATGTTACTAAAACATACAAACATAAAAAAGTTCCAAACCGAAGCAAGAAACCGTTCGCAAATGCCTTTTCCTTGTACGTAAGTTGTATGAAACGCGATTAGCAAACAAAAACTTTTGCGTGATTATGGACAATCAAACCAATCTGAAAGTGGACTTGAGGATATTACCAGGTAATCAGTTTTATTGCTTACAGCCATTCCAGATTCGGAAAAACCCCAGAAAGAAGGGTTTGGTAGAAAAATTGTCATAAATCCACACCGTTCTTCACAATGGTAATAATAAAATTGATATTGACATCTATGTAAATGAGTGTCTTCAGAAACGCCTTCGGCCCTTCCTACGTCACCACGACGGACCAACGCTATTCTGACCGGATTTGGGTCCAGGATATTACGCCAATATTACCCAGGAATGGTTCGCAATGTACAATATATCAGCAGAGATTATAACCCACCAAATGTGCCTGATTTTGCTGGCCAATTGAGCTATTTTGGCTTTTTATGAAAGTCTAACTAGTGATTGACTGCTTCCATGAGAATGCCCGATGTTGGGTTCCCCATTCCAAGTCCGTTTGTTTGCCTATAGACTTGGTTGTTGAACTGGAAGTAGTTTTGCTTTCTGACCTTGTCTTTTGTTTTGTCCAGCAGTGTTCTATTGACTATATCCATTGTCTCTGGCAGCGGTATCGATGGATATAAGTCCTTGATGTCAAACGATACGATCGTGCTGTTCTTTGTGAGGTCCACGGTTTCAAGTCGTTTGATAAGTTCGTTTCTATTATTTATTGTGTGTGGCTGTAGTCTAGTTCCAGCGTGTCCTTTAAAATCGTCTTCAGGTGTTTGGACAGTGTATACCCCGGCGCTGACCTAAAATTTACAATGGGTCGCAAGGGAATATCTGGTTTGTGGATTTTCGATAGAGCAATGAGTGAAGGAGGCCGACTGAATCATTTGGGTCAGGGTATGTGCCATCCTCTCATCTATTACTTTAGTAGCGTTTTTTATAGCCCCTTTGATTTCGGCCTGGTATTTATCCGTGGGGGTTTACCTAATTATACTGCACTTCATTTCTTTGATGAGGGTTTCTGTCTTTGTTGTATACTCGTCTTTGCATATTAGCACTGTCGTGTTACCTTTGTCAGCTTTTGTTGTAACAATGTTGTTTCTTTTATGCTTTCGTTGTAGCTCTTTCATTGTTTTCCCCCCTTATTTATTTTTACTTGGGCTTTTGCTTCCTTGCCGATGATTGTTCTGCACATGTGTCTAGCGAGGTCTTGTTCCTCATATGCTAGGGGCGATATTGCAACCTGTGCGTCTACTATCGCTTGCTCCCTTTTCCTGGCTTTGCTGGTGTCGGCGATGCTGTGGTTTAGGCTCTTTTGCAGCAGCTGTGCTTCTTCTTTATTGATATTAACAGTCCTTAGGTTCACGAATCTATTATTAAATTGGGGTGATTCTTGGAAATTTTTGCAATCGGGTCGTCCTGTTAGCTTGCCTAATTTCCGGTTCAATATTCTGTACTTCTGTTGTATCTAATTTTTGGTTTGAGTCTCTGCATGGTCAAAACAGTCCATCAGTGTAGTTGTAGCCATGAGTTCCATGAGTTGCAAATGTGTCCTTCATATTTCCGCGTTTAGCTTGTCTTTTTTGGCGTATAAGCTCTGTATTTCGTATCTTAAAAAGTCCTTTTCCGCTTTTTTTATTGTCCTGCTCGCTTGGGTATTCGCTTTTATTTTGATACGAACAAACTTTGGTGTGACATTGAATTCTAAAAATTGCTTGTTAAACCAAATATTTGACATACACGGGAAAACCGACGTAAAAATAGGGCAATTTTTTCAAGAAACACAAGATTAACACAGCGTTCAGAACATCGAACAACCTACAGGGTGGCTGATGAATTTTGCTACATTAAGAAACTCAAATAATTTTTTTTTTCAGTGTATGGAATTCATTTTTCTTTTATTCATGTTAAAGCTCATTAAATTTTATTAAATATAGCTTAATTAGTTTTAAAAATAATGGAATTTAAATGCCACCCCTGCTCGTCGGTGCATGTGCGGCATCTTACCAAAAAGTTGTTCATTACTGCTTGGAGAGTTGAGACAGGAATAGCCGCAATTGTTTCTCGAATGGATTGCCTTAGTTGATTCAAACATATATCCGATTAGGCGGCGGCGCATGCAGCGTACATGCGCGACAAAAGCCGGCGACGTCGTTTTAGAAACTTGTTTGGTTCCCTTAAAGAGTCTATTTTCACTCCATATTGGGAGCCCTCTTTCTAGGATGTATTGTGCGAGTCTCGTCCCTTCTCGCGGGAGCGTCCCATATAAGGACTGGTACAGAAAGTTTTTGCAAATTTATAACTGCCCATAAAATATTTAGTAATTATACAGTAGGTTATGGAGAAATGGCTTTTGAACTATTGTTTTATTACATTTTTGAAAAGGTCGATTTTTAAAATCAAGAAAATAGGGAAAAAATTAGTTCGAACTAAGAGTTTTGAAAAAAATTGTGAACATTTGGACTAACAGCTCTAATATTACATACAAAAATTTTGCGAAACTCAGTGGATGATCTTATGGCACTGATCGAAGGACGGTTTTACGAACTAGGGAAAGTGGCTCGCTGAAACACAAACCTAGAAGCTGGGGAAGCATGTAGCAGCCAAAATAAGGGAGAATCCCTCCATGTCAAGAAGAGATGTTGCCAAAAAAGTTAAAAGCACACATGTGCATATAATTCGTATCAAGAACAGAAATGTTACTAAAACATACAAACATAAAAAAGTTCCAAACCGAAGCAAGAAACCGTTCGCAAAATGCATTTTCCTTGTACGTAAGTTGTATGAAACGCGATTAGCAAACAAAAACTTTTGCGTGATTATGGACAATCAAACCTATCTGAAAGTGGACTTGAGGATATTACCAGGTAATCAGTTTTATTGCTTACAGCCATTCCAGTTTCGGAAAAACCCCAGAAAGAAGGGTTTGGTAGAAAAATTGTCATAAATCCACACCGTTCTTCACAATGGTAATAATAAAATTGATATTGACATTTATGTAAATGAGTGTCTTCAGAAACGCCTTCGGCCCTTCCTACGTCACCACGATGGACCAACGCTATTCTGACCGGATTTGGGTCCAGCACATTACGCCAATATTACCCAGGAATGGTTCGCAATGTACAATATATCTGCAGAGATTATAACCCACCAAATGTGCCTGATTTTGCAGGCCAATTGAGATATTTTGGCTTTTTATGAAAGTCTAACTAGTGATTGACTGCTTCCATGAGAATGGCCGATGTTGGGTTCCCCATTCCAAGTCCGTTTGTTTGCCTATAGACGTGGTTGTTGAACTGGAAGTAGTTTTGCTTTCTGACCTTGTCTTTTGTTTTGCCCAGCAGAGTTCTATTGACTATATCCATTGTCTCTGGCAGCGGTATCGATGGATATAAGTCCTTGATGTCAAACGATACGATCGTGCTGTTCTTTGTGAGTTCCACGGTTTTAAGTCGTTTGATAAGTTCGTTCGTATTATTTATTGTGTGTGGCTGTAGTCTAGTTCCAGCGTGTCCTTTAAAATCGTCTTCAGGTGTATGGACAGTTTATGCCCCGGCGCTGACCTAAAAAGAGCAATGATTGAAGGAGACCGACTGAATCATTTGGGTCAGGGTATGTGCCATCCTCTCATCTATTATTTTAGTGGCGTTTTTTATAGCCCCTTTGATTTCGGCCTGGTATTTATCCGTGGGGGTTTACCTAATTATACTGCACTTCATTTCTTTGATGAGGGTTTCTGTCATTTTTGTATACTCGTCTTTGCATATTAGCATTGTCGTGTTACTTTCATCATCTTTTGTTGTAACAATGTTGTTTCTTTTATGCTTTCGTTGTAGCTCTTTTATTGTTTTTCCCCCTTATTTATTTTTACTTGGGCTTTTGCTTCCTTGCCGATGATTGTTCTGCACATGTGTCTAGCGAGGTCTTGTTCCTCATATGCTAGGAGCGATATTGCAACCTCTGCATCTACTATCAAGAAACACAAGATTAACACAGCGTTCAGAACATCGAACAACCTAGGACAAAAACTAAAGACCAACAGTAACTCGGAGGATCGGTTTAGCAAACACGGAGTATGCAAACTTGCCTGCGCATGCCAATACAACTACATAGGACAAACAGGACAAAAAATTAGTACACGATTTCGAGAGCACATGAGGGACTACATACAACAAAGAAGCCCAGAAATCCACCAACGTGCCAGAATCTGACTTCGCAAATCACATGTTTGAAAACAAATGCACCCCAGCAAACATCAAAAAAACTGCCCGAATATTTCACATACAGGGAAAAGGTCGGGGCCACAACCCTACCAACCATGGCTGTCCAGTTTTTATCAATTTCTTATCGATTTGAAAAACCATCTCTATTTTTTTCTCCTTTATACACCAACGCATGTTTGTGGGATATTTTTCAGGGTTGTAAAAAAATTCAATGAGTGCGAATGAGACAGTAAGATGCTCATTACTCAACTGAAAAGAAAATTTACTTTCGGTGCCAAAAAATTAAAATAAATAAAAATAACAAATAAATTCGTTCTTGGAAGAATATTTAATCTGGTAAGTATCAATCAAGATCAGGAACCTGTTAAAGTGTCAACACAATATACAAATGTACATGCGCTTGTGCATTTGTTGATTATGGTTTTGGCCAAAGTGTGTTTAGTGGACCTGACCAAGATCAGGAAAATATTATGGTGTCACCACAATATACAAATGTAAAAGCGCTTGTACATTTCTTCGCTATAGTTGTTGCCAAAGTGAGTTCAGTGTAGTGTACCTGGCCAAGATCAGAAAAATGTTATGGTGTCACCACAATATGCAATTGTACAAGCGCATGTACATTTGTTTGCTATGGTTGTTGCCAAAGTGAGTTCAGTGTAGTGTACCTGGCCAAGATCAGGAAAATGTTATAGTGTCACCACAATATGCAATTGAACAAGCGCTTGTACATTTGTTTGCTATGGTTGTTGCCAAAGCGAGTTCAGTGTAGTGTACCTGGCCAAGATCAGGAAAATGTTATAGTGTCACCATAATATACAAATGTACATGCGCATGTACATTTGTTTGCTATGGCTGTTGCCAAAGTGAGTTTAGTTTAGTGTACCTGACCAAGATCAGGAAAATGTTATAGTGTCACCACAATATGCAATTGTACAAGCGCTTGTACATTTGTTTGCTATGGCTGTTGCCAAAGTGAGTTTAGTTTAGTGTACCTGACCAAGATCAGGATATATTTATGGTGTCACCACAATATACAAATGTACATGCGCTTGTGCATTTGTTGATTATAGTTGTGGCCAAAGCGGTCATTAAAAAATAGGGAACAAATAATTGATAAGAACATTATTAGCTTGTCCATAAGTTAGGTAAAAACTTGGATAACTGTTTGCTTTAGGAGACAACTGCTAAAATACATCCGAAGTTATCGGGAAAGGTATTAAAAGACGCGTTTTGACCTCGGTAACAATAATCCGGAAGCGGATTTTCCAGTTTCTGTTTCAATGAGGAGATATTTGCAACCAAAGTTGAAAATTTTCTTTCATTTTTATGTGGTTCTTGTAATCACAGATTAGGGTGTAGCGAAAAGTGCAAAAATGTGTTCTGCGCAGAAATACTGTGGACCGCGTAGCCGGTGTTGGACCGGCTAAGGGTTATTTTTTTGAAGCGCGGCCGAAGGCCGCCTACGCAGAAAGGTTTTCTGCACAAGCCCCTATTTTGGACCAATCCCCTATTTTGGATCGGACCTGGGTAATTTTTGAGTTTTTTTCCGAATAATTTTTGACTGAAACAAAAAATTTAGTTTTGATACAGAGATCAAAACGCGTCTTTTGATGCCTTTCCCGACATTTTTGGTCGTGTTTTAGCAGTTGTCACCTAAAGGAAACAATTACCAAAACTTGTAAAAATAGCGCTGTCTTCGGCTGTGTCGAAGGCTGTATACCTTTCATGAATATGCATCACGGTTTTAAGTGTTCATGATGGTGATGCAAACTTAAGCAATTTGTTTTTACCTTGTTAAGTAAATGATATCTAGCCAAATCCCATATTGCCGGAACAATCGTTTGTTTTTAGGGAGTGTTGGGCAAATTATAATTGTCAAAACAATTAATAATTAAAAAATTAACAATTAATTGTTAGTTGCAACTTCTAAAATTAACAATTTTGAATCTAATTTGTTAAAAGTTACAATTACTTTATCTAATGAATTGATTTAATTGCAGCTAATTTCCTAATTAATTAATAAGTCAATTAAAAATTTAATTATTTAACGCGCAGCACCCCGAGTAAACTTAAGTTCAAATGTATGTAATGAAACTCGATTTTAATTTCAGATGCCCGAACGTAGTGAGGTACTGGCCCAAGGCGTATTACGGAGAGAGTGTAAGGTGCTGTTTTTCATATTTTTACTTTGAGTGATTAATTAATTATTTATTCGTATTTTACAGGTATCCATTCTTTGGGAAACTCGAAGCCTGTGAATATATGTATTTAAAAATATGTTTAAAATATTAATAATATGTGTAGCATTAATTTATTCTAAATTTTGTGAATTTCGTAAACACATATGTGTAGTAGAAAAAAATCCATGGACTTTTTTTAAAGTGTAAGAAAGATAAGTTTTTTCTGTAAAAATAACTTCAAATCCAATAGTTGTTTAGCATCAAAAGAAAGGCTATTAAATTACCTTTCATTTGATGCTAATTCCGTTAAAATCGCAACATAATTGATTGTAAATTTTGTGAATTTTGTAAACACATATGTGTAGTAGAAAAAAATCCATGGACTTTTTTGAAAGTGTAAGGAAGATAAGTTTTTTCTGTAAATATAACTTAAAATTCAATAGTTGTTTAGCACTAAAAGTAATGTTATTAAATTACCTTTCATTTGATGATAATTGCGTTAAAATCGCTAAATAATTTATTGTAAATATTTTAAATTTTGTAAACACTTATATGTGATCAGAACGAATGTCATGTATTTTGTAAATTTCTGTAAAAATAGCTAATTTTGTATTTATTTACATATAATAACTTGAAAAAAAATTTAATATTGTTTTTATTCAAATATGTATCCTTATTTTGATTAGACCAGATTTTAAAACCGAAGTTGTGTTGAATTAGTTGGATATTTATTTCTCAATTTAGGCGATTTTTTGGCCGTTTTGCCTTTTTTGGGTATTTTTTGGGCATACCATGTTTCAGATCTGGCAACCCTGTGAAAATTGCAAAACTCTGTTGTGGGAAATTTTCTTCGTTAGAACGGCGTTTATGAATGTGTGCGAGGGTGGTGCGAGGGTGATGCAAGGTCACACGTACACGAAATGTACATGGGGAAAGTGGATAATATCTGCACGCCGCCCATACAACACTATCCATTTTTTTATCTTCATTTGTGGATAGCGCGACCTATGTTTTATCCACTTTTTTTATCTGCGTATGGTTGGTAGGGAATCTACTTGAAAAAATGGAAATACACAAACTAAAAACATTTGACGGTAGAATAAACAAACACTAACTCTGACAAGATATTTGAACCTTTAAAGCAAATTTACGAAACACGAAACAATACCGCAAGTACAGAATCAAAACAAGTAACAACGAACACACAAAATAAACCAAAAGGAAAAAATCACCGATTTCTACTTGCCTCAACCTATCACTTAGCTACCGAGCGTGTAAAAACAACCCTCATTACATTTAGACACACCGCAACTTACACATATTCACATTACCTTATCCAGTGCATGCACACACATATTAACAGTACCTGTTACAGCATCCACAGACTATATATACAAGACAACGGATAGACAAAGATCAGAACGAAAATAAACACTGAGGATGGCGGAACGCCGTAACCGGTTTGTTACAAAACCAAATTTAACAAGGGATGATGGAAAATCGTTCCAATATACATCAACTAAAAACGATATAAAAAAGCAAAATGATATATTTTAAAAACATTTTAATACATAGATTTAATTAATAAATACTCGTATACGATTTTGTGGATGTTTCATGTCATCAAAATCAATTGAAATAATATTTAGATTTAGCTTTGTTACTAAGTATTAACAAATAATTTTGTTGCCCAATCATACCACATAAGTTTTGAAAAGACACTTTTGGTTTTTTTAATAATTAAAAAACCAAAATTTTTTCAATACTTTTAAAAGTTTACCAACAACCGATTTTTCTCACACGGGCAAAGAATTGAGCTTTTGTGCATCTTTTGGTTCATAGCTCTGGTGTTTATCGTTGATGAGATATTTCATTTTGATATAACTTTTTTGAAAATTCCCCATAGTGCGCTGCAATATACATATATCCGATTAGGCGGCGGCGCATGCAGCGTACATACGCGACAAAAGCCGGCGACGTCGTTTTAGAAACTTGTTTGGTTCCCTTAAAAGAGTCCATTTTCACTCCATATTGGGAGCCCTCTTTCTAGGATGTGTTGTGCGAGTCTCGTCCCTTCTCGCGGGAGCGTCCCATATAAGGACTGGTACAGAAAGTTTTTGCAAATTTATAACTGCCCATAAAATATTTAGTAATTAACAGTAGGTTATGGAGAAATGGCTTTTGAACTATTGTTTTATTACATTTTTGAAACGGTCGATTTTTAAAATCAAGAAAATAGGGAAAAAATTAGTGCGAACTAAGAGTTTTGAAAAAAATTGTGCACATTTGGTCGAACAGCTCTAATATCACATAAAAAGAGTTTGCGAAACTCAGTGGATGATCTTATGGCACTGATCGAAGCACGGTTTTACGAACTAGGGAAAGTGGCTCGCTGAAACAAAAGTGGCTCCAAACCGAAGCAAGAAACCGTTCGCAAGAACCGAAATGCATTTTCCTTGTGCGTAAGTTGCATGAAACGCGATTAGCCAACAAAAACTTTTGCGTGATTATGGGCAATCAAACCCATCTGAAAGTGGACTTGAGGATATTACCAGGTAATCAGTTTTATTGCTTACAGCCATTCCAGATTAGGAAAAACCCCAGAAAGAAGGGTTTGGTAGAAAAATTGTCATAAATCCACACCGTTCTTCACAATGGTAATAATAAAATTAATATTGACATTTAAGTAAATGAGTGTCTTCAGAAACGCCTTCGGCCCTTCCTACGTCACCACGATGGACCAACTCTATTCTGACCGGATTTGGGTCCAGGACATTACGCAAATATTACCCAGGAATGGTTCGCAATGTACAATTTATCTGCAGAGAATAGAACCCACCAAATGTGCCTGATTTTGCTGGCCAATTGAGCTATTTTGGCTTTTTATGAAAGTCTAACTACTGATTGACTGCTTCCATGAAAATGGCCGATGTTGGGTTCCCCATTCCAAGTCCGTTTGTTTGCCTATAGACTTGGTTGTTGAAGTGGAAGTAGTTTTGCTTTCTGACCTTGTCTTTTGTTTTGTCCAGCAGTGTTCTATTGACTATATCCATTGTCTCTGGCAGCGGTATCGATGGATATAAGTCCTTGATGTCAAACGATACGATCGTGCTGTTCTTTGTGAGTTCCACGGTTTTAAGTCGTTTGATAAGTTCGTTCGTATTATTTATTTTGTGTGGCTGTAGTCTAGTTCCAGCGTGTCCTTTAAAATCGTCTTCAGGTGTTTGGACAGTTTATAACCTGGCGCTGACCTAAAATTTACAATGGGTCGCATAGGAATATCTGGTTTGTGGATTTTCGGTAGAGCGTTGAGTGAAGGAGGCCGACTGAATCATTTGGGTCAGGGTATGTGCCATCCTCTCATCTATTACTTGAGTGACGTTTTTTATAGCCCCTTTAATTTCGGCCTGGTATTTATCCGTGGGCGTTTACCTAACTATACTGCACTTTATTTCTTTGATGAGGGTTTCTGTCTTTGTTGTATACTCGTCTTTGCATATTAGCACTGTCGTGTTACCTTTGTCAGCGTTTGTTGTAACAATGTTGTTTCTTTTATGCTTTCGTTATACCTCTTTCATTGTTTTTCCCCCTTATTTATTTTTACTTGGGCTTTTGCTTCCTTGCCGATGATTGTTCTGCACATGTGTCTAGCGAGGTCTTGTTCCTCATATGCTAGGGGCGATATTGCAACCTGTGCGTCTACTATGGCTTGCTCCCTTTTCCTTGCATTGCTGGTGTCGGCGTTGTTGTGCTTTAGGCCCTTTTCAAGCAGCTGTCCTTCTTCTTTATTGCTATTAACAGTCCTTAGGTTCACGAATCTATTATTAAATTGGTGTGATTCTTGGAAAGTTTTGCAATCGCGTCGTCCTGTTAGCTTGCCTAATTTCCGGTTCAATATTCCGTACTTATGTTGTATCTAATTTTTGGTTTCAGTCTCTGCATGGTCAAAACAGTCCATCAGTGTAGTTGTAGCCATGAGTTCCATTAGTTGCAAATGTGTCCTTAATATTTCCGCGTTTAGCTTGTCTTTTTTGGCGTATAAGCTCTGTATTTCGTATCTTAAAAAGTCCTTTTCCGCCTTTTTTACTGTCCTTCTGCTCGCTTGGGTATTCGCTTTTATTTTGATACGAGCAAACTTTGGTGTGACATTCAATTCTAAAAAATTGCTTGTTAAACCAAATATTTGACATACACGGGAAAAACGACGTACAAATAGGGCAATTTTTTCAAGAAACACAAGATTAACACACCGTTCAGAACATCGAACAACCTAGGACAAAAACTAAGGACCAACACTAACTCGGAAGATCGGTTTAGCAAACACGTGGTATGCAAACTTACCTGCGAATGCCAATACAACTACATAGGACAAACAGGACGAAAAATTAGTACACGATTCCGAGAGCACATGAGCGACTACAACAAAGAAGCCCAGAAATTCACCAACGTGCCAGAAGCTAACTTCGCAAATCACATGTTTGAAAACAAATGCACCCCAGCAAACATCAAAAAAACGGACCGAATACTTCACATACAGGGAAAAGGTCGGCGCCACAATGTACTTGAAAACATGGAAATACACAAACTAAAAACATTTGACGGTAGAATAAACAAACCCTAACTCTGACAAGATATTTGAACCTTTAAAGCAAATTTACGAAAAACGAAACAATACCGCAAGTACAGCATCAAAACAAGTAAAAACGAACACACAAAATAAACCAAAAGGAACAAATCACCGATTTCTACTTGCCTCAACCTATCACTTAGCTAAAGAGCGTGTAAAAACAACCCTCATTACATTTAGACACACCACAAATTACACATATTCACATTACCTGATCCAGTGCATGCACACATATATTAACATTACCTGTTACAGCATCCGCAGACTATATATACAAGACACCGGATAGACAAAGATCAGAACGAAACTAAATACTGAGGATGGCTGAACGCCGTAACCGGTTTGTTACAAAACCAAACTTAACAAGGGATGATGGAAAATCGTGCCAATATACATCAACTAAAAACGATGTAAAAAAGCAAAATGATATATTTTAAAAACATTTTAGTACCTAGATTTAATTTTCATAAATAAACGATTTTGTGGATGTTTTATGCCATCAAAATCAATTGAAATAATATTTAGATTTAGCTTTGTTACTAAGTATTAACAAATAAAGTTGTTGCCCTATCATACCACATAAGTTTTGAAAAGACACTTTAATAATTAAAAACCAAACATTTTTTCAATACTTTTAAAAGTTTACCAATAACCGTTTTTTCTCACACGGGCAAAGAATTGAGCTTTTGTGCATCTTTTGGTTCATAGCTCTGGTTTTTATAGGCGGCCGCCGTGGTGTGAAGGTAGTGTTGCCGGCCTACCACACCGAAGGTCCATGGTTCGAGCCCTGGTACAGGTAACATCAAAAGTGATTTGAAAAAAGTTTTTCAAAACGGGTTCGCCCCTCGGCAGTGCTTTGGCAAACTCTCCGAGTGTATTTCTGCCATGACAGGCTTCTCAGAAAAAATTCGTCTCCTTTGTAGATGCCGTTCGGAGTCGGCAAAAAACTGTAGGTCCCACCAATTTGTAGGGAAAATTCAAATCGGCACACCACAAGTTGAAAGAGAAGCTTGGCGCAAAAATCTCTTAGGAGGTTTATGATGATATACCTGTTGTATATCGCGCCATAGAGAGAGAGATATTTCATTTTGATATAACTTTTTTGAAAACTCTCCCCAGTGTGCGGTGCAATATACATATATCCGATTAGGCGGCTGCATTGAAAAACAATAAAGCAGCTGGCGCTGATGGTTTGCCTGCTGAGCTATTCAAACACGGAGGCGAGGAGCTGGTAAGGCGCATGCATCAGCTTCTATGCAGAATATGGTTGGATGAATGCATGCCCGAAGATTGGCATCTAAGTGTTCTCTGCCCAATCCACAAGAAGGGCGATCCTGCAAACTGCGCCAACTATCGCGGAATCAGCCTTTTGAATATCGCATATAAGGTCCTATCAAGCGTATTGCGCGAAAGACTGAAGCCTGATGTGAACAGACTGATTGGACCTTATCAGTGTGGCTTCCGACCTGGTAAATCTACCATCGACCAGATTTTGACAATACGCCAAATCTTGGAAAAAAACCGTGAATAAAGAATCGACACTCATCATCTCTTTGTTGATTTTAAAGTCGCTTTCGATAGCACGAAAAGGAGCTGCCTATATGTCGCTATGTCTGAATTTGGTTTCCCCGCAAAACTTATACGGCTATGCAAAATGACCTTGAGCAACACCGCCAGCTCGGTCAGAATTGGGAAGTACCTCTCCGAGCCGTTCGAAACTAAACGAGGTTTCAGACAGGGTGACCCCCTATCGTGTGATTTCTTTAATTTTATGCTGGAGAAAATAATACAAGCTGCTGAACTTAACCGCGCTGGAACAATATTTTATAAAAGCATGCAACTGTTGGCATATGCTGACGATATTGATATCATTGGCCTTAACAACCGCGCCGTAACTTCTGCTTACTCCAAATTACAAAAAGAAGCGGAGAAAATGGGATTGGTGGTGAACGATGGCAAAACGAAGTACCTTCTGTCATCATGCAAAGAGTCAGCGCATTCGCGCCTTGGCAACCAAGCCACAAGCAATAATTTCGAAATAGTAAAGGACTTCGTTTACCTGGGAACCAGCATTAATACCAACAATATTGTTAGCCTAGAAATCCGACGAAGAATCACTCTTGCAAACAAATGCTACTTCGGACTGAGTAGGCAATTGAAAAGTAAAGTCCTCTCTCGACGAACGAAAATAACACTCTACAAGTCACTCATCGCACCCGTCCTGCTATATGGTGCAGAAGCGTGGACACTAACAACATCTGATGAGGCGGCTCTGGGAGTATTCGAGAGAAAGGTTCTTCGAAAGATTTGTGGACCTCTACGCGTTGGCGACGGCGAGTACCGAAGAAGATTTAATGATGAGCTGTATGAACTTTACGCAGACGCCGACATAGTTCAGCGAATTAAAACACAGCGGCTTCGCTGGCTAGGCCACGTAGTGCGAATGAGCGAAGGTGCTCCAGCCCAGAAGGTATTCTTATCGGCACCCGCCGGTGGAAGCAGAGGAAGAGGGAGACCACCACTCCGATGAAAGGACCAAGTGGAGACCGATTTGCGATCCCGCGGTGTTTCCAATTGGCGCCAGTTGGCGCAGCGAAGAAACGACTGGCGAGCTATGTTGGACGGTCAAAATCGCCCAGGCGGTTAGATGACCATTTAAAGAAGAAGAAGATTAGGCGGCTGCGCATTTTCCGCAACTAGTAGTATGATGGCTTATTAGTATTATACTCACAATCTTTGGTTACATTTTCAAAAATAAATAAATAATTAAATAGCATTACTTTTAACAAATTCAATACACTTTCGTTTAAACAAATTGACGTTGCTTTCTATTTTGGCCTCATGTGGAATATAGTTGTAGACCTTTATAATATATAGACTCCCTTGCAGCCGTTGTTCTTGGAAATTAAGTCGGAAGTTATCTGCGTTTCGTAGTTGTCGGAATTGCTGCACATCACGGACATATGTGACATTTTCGGTTAAATAATCTGGCGCTTTTTTGTGTTTGATTTTAAAAACAAACAGAAGTGTACATATTTTAAACCTCTGCCTTATGTTTAACCATTTTAGCGTAGTAAGCATGGTGTCAATTGGTGTATACCGGTTACATTTTAGGATACACCTCATACCTTTATTCTGAAGCTTTTGCAGTCTTTCTACTAGTGTAGTATTACAACATGTATACATAGTTGAGGCACAGTACTCGAAATGTTGTTTTACTATAACATTGTATATATTTATTGCTCTTAGGGTGTCTATTTTTTTACGAATTCTCTTAAGGAACCCAATTTTCTTAGCGATTTTTTTACAGATATAGTCTACATGATCTTTTAATTTTAATTTATTATCTATTATTAGACCCAGATATTTAATATTCGCCACGTTTTCAATAACTTTATTGTTTATCCGTATATTGATAACCTCGCCTGTGTTAAACAGCATCATTTTTGTCTTTTGCTCATTTAGCTTTAATATGTTCATACTGAGCCATTCATTTACCCGCTCAATGTCTCTAGTTATTTTTAATTTATACTCATCTAAATTCGTACCTTTTACGTATATTAACGTGTCATCCGCGTACATGGCAATTTTCGAATTATTTATCACCAAGGGCATATCGTTTATATATATAATAAACAACAGGGCACCTAACACCGAACCTTGAGGGACACCAAATTCAACAATAAGACTTTCAGACATCGCCCCATTTACTCTCGTTATTTGAAATCTTTGGTCAAGGAAAGACTTAAACCAATTAATCTCGTTTCCTTCTATGCCATACATTTGTAATTTTTGCAACAGTACATTCCTATTGATTGTTTCAAACGCTCTTTTGAAATCTAAAAAAACAGCAATAGTCTTTTGTTTCGAATCATTGGATTTAAATTTGTTTAACACGAAATTGGCTGCACTCTCGCACGAATGGTTTTTTCGAAAACCTGACTGATATTTTGACAGTTATTTTCCATATAATTCTGTAATTGTTTTTTCACGATAGTCTCAAGTAACTTTTCTATGGTCTTAAGGCCATTTATCGGTCTAAACTCTTCATGTTTTCTAGTACTTTTCACTTTTTCAACCGGCGTTATAATTGATGTTATTAACGAGTTTGGGAATTCACCAGACGTGATTGACTTATATATGATATTTGTAATGGTATCACCAAGTATTTGCCAGTTATGTAGAAGAATCTTAGGACTTACTTTATCACAGTCGGCTTTGTTTTTCAATTTCTTACAGGTATCAAACACTTCGCTGTTCGTAAATTCCTTAAATCTGAAATTGTTGTTTGTACTTGGAATAATATTGGTATACTGCACCTCGGGTATAGTCTTTTATGTTGCCTACACTATTTATAAAATACGCATTAAATTTATTGGCTATAACGCTATTATCATTGCACTCTTCATCGTCGAATTCCACTGCTCTAATATTATTTTTTTCTTGTTTCAACACCAGATTCTTAATGTTATTCTACATTTCTTTTTGGTTTTTTGATGTACCAATTTTTTTCATTATGTAACTATTTTTCGCACCAGTGATATAGGATTTATAGACGTTTCTTATTTCTTTATACTGAGCCCACAAATAGTTGACTTGCCGTGTTTTTGCAGCCCGATATGCTTCCATTTTTGCTTTTTTTAAATTTCTGAGACTATTATTAAACCAGCAATGAGAATTATTATTTATGTCCACTTTTTTTATAATTATATTCTTATTTATAACGTATGTTAAGCATCTCTCTAAGTTTTCCATATTTTGATTAACACTCCTGGTGTCTTTGTATGTGGTGTCATGTGATCCTAAATGTTGTGCGAACGTATCTCTTTTATATTTAAAATATTCTACTTCGCGAAGGGTGTGAATTCTAGTCGAATTAAAAACTGGAATATTAATTTCGATTGCCTCATGATCTGTTATTTTTTTGCTTGTATTCACTTGTGCTTTTGTTTCATTTATATTAGTTATAACGTAATCGATGACCGTCTCACTGTTGTGCGTTATCCTGGTATATTCGTTTACCTTTTGCTTCAAACAGTTATCGTTCAATGTCCTTATTAATTCTCGTTTATAAATGCTATTTTTGTACCAATCAATATTTATATCTCCAACAATTATAATTTTACCCACTTCATGTGACACTGCTTCAACCGTATCTTGAAATATATTACAGAACTCTCTCTCAGAGCTATTCGGTGATCTATAAATCGCGATAATTGTGATTTGGTTTCCGAGATGCTGACAATTGCGTGCAAGGATCCATATTTTTGATGGAACGATCCTCTCAAACCATACAGCAGCATTCAGATCCTTTCTTGTATATATTGTCACACCACCTGTCCTCACAGAATTAGAGAGGCAACACAAATGTTCATAGTTATTGAGTTGGATTTCAGATCTTCGATATCACTCGTGACATGTGTTTCCGTTAAAACTAGAAAATCGTATTGCAAACTATCAGCTATAACTTCGATTTCATTAAAATTATTAACAAGTCCTTGGATATTTGTATAAAAGCCACAGAGTTGCTTTAGTTGCTAGTAACTGATCTTTCTTCGCTTCAGTTCTACTTTGTTTAGATATACCGGGCATAGCCTACTCTGTATTGAGTGATTAATGTCAACACCGAGGTTAAATTTCTCATTTGCACGGATACAATTCATACATTTCTGTGTAACTAATTTTTTACACTGCTTTGATCTGTGTTTCTCTAGACATTTAAAGCACACTTCTTCATTTTTGCAATCCACTGCTTTATGCTTGAAACCTTGATACTTATAACATCTCATAACTTCTACACTATCGAAAACTTTACATCGTTCCCAGCCAAAGTTAATTTTTTCATTGTTCATCACAGCCGGGAAGCTCTCTGGATCAATTTCCAGAACTGCATTATAGAGAACCCTGTTCTCCTTCTTTACTTCATACATTCTAATAATTTTTACATCACTATTTTCAAGTATTTTGTTTTGCTTCTTTAGTTTCTCCACTAATGAATTTTCATCATGCTTGTATCTCATTAACGATATCAAAAATCTGGGTTTTATAACCTTAGGTATTTTCACATCGTAGTTTTCTCCGATATTTTTTTCAATCGTGTTTTTTATTTTTTCTCTTTCGCTTGCGTTTTCAGCCTCAATTACTAAAACTCCATTACCTCTAGATTCAATATTAGATATACGTAAATTTCCTGGGTCGACCTTCGCATTTAAGTCTAATTTTGTTTTTTTCACTTTTTTGTTTAGATCTTGGCTTTACCACTAGAGGTGCCTCTTTTCTTAGGTCTGGCATCACCGATTTGCCTACACTTCTTTTTTACCACATTTGCATATGACGTTTAGCTATTATCAGTTGTTTTCTTTTTAACACTTATTTCTTTGATTTCATTACATATCTTTGCATTTTGATTTGTGTTTGTTTCTATTTCCTTACATATTTTTTCGCTTTGCTTATTTGATATTTCACTAATTTTATGCATTTCTCGCACACTTCGTTTCTTTCTTGCTTCTATTCTTTCGCTATATTTTGCTTCAATTACTTCCAGCAGGTTTTTCTATTTCTTGTTCGTTGGTTTTAAGCGCGCTTTCGATTTCACGCCTATATTCCGACAGACGTATACCATTCCTTTCGACTACATTCTGTATATCTTTAGTAGCAAAGTCAATGTTACTAATGTAGGCAACACAATCATCACAAATATATCGAACGTTAGGAAATTCATCCAATTTATTCAGCATGCATTGGTCTATTCCCGAGCATTTGAATTGCGAATGATAGATCTTGCCGCATACACCCGCACATCTTATTCCCGTCTCTCCGCGGATCTGCACCTTGCACCTTCTGCAATCCATTGATTGCTTATGTGAGTTATTTTTTGTTTATCCAAAAGTCGATTTTCTTCATATATGCATACACAACACATACATGCATCGCCCCTTTGGCGGAAAAAAAAAATATATATATATATAATTTCAACTAATTTTTGTTACTTTTTGCAATTTTATTTGCTCGAATTTATTACTCCAGCCTGGGGAGTCTTATAAACTATGGGTTTTTTATATTTTTGGTGGGGAATCAACAATTATTCCTCACTAAATAATATTTTTTCACAGAGCATAAATTTTCACAACTTAACTCACACAAATCGAGTTACTGTACGCATGCAGCGTACATGCGCGACAAAAGCCTGCGACGTCGTTTTAGAAACTTGTTTGGTTCCCTTAAAAGAGTCCATTTTCACTCCATATTGGGAGCCCTCTTTCTAGGATGTGTTGTGCGAGTCTCGTCCCTTCTCGCGGGAGCGTCCCATATAAGGACTGGCACAGAAAGTTTTTGCAAATTTATAACTGCCCATAAAATATTTAGTAATTAACAGTAGGTTATGGAGAAATGGCTTTTGAACTATTGTTTTATTACATTTTTGAAACGGTCGATTTTTAAAATCAAGAAAATAGGGAAAAAATTAGTGCGAACTAAGAGTTTTGAAAAAAATTGTGCACATTTGGTCGAACAGCTCTAATATCACATAAAAAGAGTTTGCGAAACTCAGTGGATGATCTTATGGCACTGATCGAAGGACGGTTTTACGAACTAGGGAAAGTGGCTCGCTGAAACACAAACCTAGAAGCTGGGGAAGCATGTAGCAGCCAAAATAAGGAAGAATCCCTCCATGTCAAGAAGAGATGTTGCCAAAAAAGTTAAAAGCACACATGTGCAGAGAATTCGTATCAAGAACAGAAATGTTACTAAAACATACAAACATAAAAAAGTTCCAAACCGAAGCAAGAAACCGTTCGCAAAATGCATTTTCCTTGTACGTAAGTTGCATGAAACGCGATTAGCCAACAAAAACTTTTGCGTGATTATGGGCAATCAAACCCATCTGAAAGTGGACTTGAGGATATTACCAGGTAATCAGTTTTATTGCTTACAGCCATTCCAGATTCGGAAAAACCCCAGAAAGAAGGGTTTGGTAGAAAAATTGTCATAAATCCACACCGTTCTTCACAATGGTAATAATAAAATTAATATTGACATTTATGTAAATGAGTGTCTTCAGAAACGCCTTCGGCCCTTCCTACGTCACCACGATGGACCAACGCTATTCTGACCGGATTTGGGTCCAGGATATTACGCCAATATTACCCAGGAATGGTTCGCAATGTACAATATATCAGCAGAGATTATAACCCACCAAATGTGCCTAATTTTGCTGGCCACTTGAGCTATTTTGGCTTTTTATGAAAGTCTAACTAGCGATTGACTGCTTCCATGAGAATGGCCGATGTTGGGTTCCCCATTCCAAGTCCGTTTGTTTGCCTATAGACTTGGTTGTTGAACTGGAAGTAGTTTTGCTTTCTGACCTTGTCTTTTGGTTTGTCCAGCAGTGTTCTATTGACTATATCCATTGTCTCTGGCAGCGGTATCGATGGAAATAAGTCCTTGATGTCAAACGATACGATCGTGCTGTTCTTTGTGAGTTCCACGGTTTCAAGTCGTTTGATAAGTTCGTTTGTATTATTTATTGTGTGTGGCTGTAGTCTAGTTCCAGCGTGTCCTTTAAAATCGTCTTCAGGTGTTTGGACAGTTTATACCCCGGCGCTGACCTAAAATTTACAATGGGTCGCATAGGAATATCTGGTTTGTGGATTTTCGGTAGAGCAATGAGTGAAGGAGGCCGACTGAATCATTTCCTTCAGGGTATGTGCCATCCTCTCATCTATTATTTTAGTGGCGTTTTTTATAGCCAAACTTACCTGCGAATGCAAATACAGCTACATAAGACTTAAAATTAGTACACGATTCCGAGACCACATGAGGGACTACAACAAAGAAGCCCAGAAATCCACCAACGTGCCAGAATCTAACTTCGCAAATCACATGTTTCAAAACAAATGCACCCCAGCAAAAATCAAAAAAACGGCCCGAATACTTCTTTTTGTAAGTATAACGAGCTCAAGACCAGTTGATAATAATTCTTAGTTAATTATTATTATTTTTGATTAGAGGAAAAATTGAAAGCAACAAACATATACAGGCTATAGTTATAGTACTATTTCGAAAACAGCCACGATTTCTCGTCAGACTAATTCGTATAGTTTTGCTATTTTCAGAGGATCTTGTGGAGATCGAACCCACTCACTCTGATTGACAGCGCAGCCGCCTAACCCATAGGCTATGCTGCGTGTAGTTTTGCAAGCTGCTTAATTCACGTTTTCCTCTAATTGTTGCTTTGTTATCTTGCCAACGGTATACACAATATTTTAGACATTCTGTCTATATGTAAATCGTGTATGTTGGACTTTGTTTGTGTACATTCTTCTTTCTATTTTTAGAAGATAGTTATTGTACATAACCGCGTGCTCCGGTATAAATGTATTTTGTTGTTGGTTTTACGGTCTGTTCATTTTACATATTTTTGTAAGTATAACGAGCTCAAGACCAGTTGATAATAATTCTTAGTTAATTATTATTATTTTTCACATACAGGGAAAAGGTCGGCGACAATGTAAATACTTGAAAACATGGAAATACACAACCTAAAAACATTTGATGGTAGAACAAACAAACACTAACTCTGACAAGATATTTGAACCTTTAAAGCAAATTTACGAAAAACGAAGCAATACCGCAAGTACAGCATCAAAACAAGTAACAACGAACACACAAAATAAACCAGAAGGAAAGAATCACCGATTTCTACTTGCCTCAACCTATCACTTAGCTACCGAGCATGTAAAAACAACCCTCATTACATTTAGACACACCACAACTTACACATATTCACATTACCTTATCCAGTGCATGCACACACATATTAACATTACCTGTTACAGCATCCACAGACTATATATACAAGACAACGGATAGACAAAGATCAGAACAAAACTAAACACTGAGGATGGCGGAACGCCGTAACCGGTTTGTTACAAAACCAAATTTAACAAGGGATGATGGAAAATCGTTCCAATATACAAAATCAATTGAAATAATATTTAAATTTAGCTTCGTTACTAAGTATTAACAAATAATTTTGTTGCCCAATCATACCACATAAGTTTTGAAAAGACACTTTTGGTTTTTTTAATAATTAAAAAACAAAAATGTTTTCAATACTTTTAAAAGTTTACCAATAACCGATTTTTCTCACACGGGCAAAGAATTGAGCTTTTGTGGATCTTTTGGTTCATAGCTCTGGTTTTTATCGATGATGAGATATTTCATTTTGATATAACTTTTTTGAAAATTTTCCATAGTGCGCTGCAATATACATATATTCGATTAGGCGGCGGCGTATGCAGCGTACATGCGCGACAAAAGCCGGCGACGTCGTTTTAGAAACTTGTTTGGGTCCCTTAAAGAGTCCATTTTCACCCCATATTGGGAGCCCTCTTTCTAGGATGTATTGTGCGAGTCTCGTCCCTTCTCGCGGGAGCGTCCCTTATAAGGACTGGTACAGAAAGTTTTTGCAAATTTATAACTGCCCAAAATATTTAGTAATTATACAGTAGGTTATTGAGAAATGGCTTTTGAACTATGGTTTTATTACATTTTTGAAACGGTCGATTTTTAAAATCAAGAAAATAGGGAAAAAACTAGTTCGAACGAATAGTTTTAAAAAAAATTGTGCCCATTTGGACTAACAGCTCTAATATCACATACAAAAAGTTTGCGAAACTCAGTGGATGATCTTATGGCACTGATCGAAGCACGGTTTTACGAACTAGGGAAAGTGGCTCGCTGAAACACAAACCTAGAACCTGGAGAAGCATGTAGCAGCCAAAATAAGGAAGAATCCCTCCATGTCAAGAAGAGATGTTACCAAAAAAGTTACAAGCAAACATGTGCAGATAATTCGTATCAAGAACAGAAATGTTACTAAAACATACGAACATAAAAAAGTTCCAAACCGAAGCAAGAAACCGTCCGCAAAATGCATTTTCCTTGTACGTAAGTTGTATGAAACGCGATTAGCAAACAAAAACTTTTGCGTGATTATGGACAATCAAACCTATCTGAAAGTGGACTTGAGGATATTACCAGGTAATCAGTTTTATTGCTTATAGCCATTTCAGATTTGGAAAAAAACCCAGATAGAAAGGTTTGGTAGAAAAATTGTCATAAAGCCACGCCGTTCTTCACAATGGTAACCATTAATATTGACATTTACGTGAAGGAGTGCCTTTAGAAACGCCTTCGGCCCTTCCTACGTCACAACGATGGACCAACTCTATTCTGACCGGATTTAGGTCCAGGACACTACGCCAATATTACCCAGGAATGGTTCGCAATGTACAATATATCAGCAGAGATTAAAACCCACCAATTGGCCAATTGAGCTGTTTTGGCTTTTTATGAAAGTCTAACTACTGATTGACTGCTTCCATGAGAATGGCCGATGTTGGGTTCCCCATTCCAAGTCCGTTCGTTTGCCTATAGACTTGGTTGTTGAACTGGAAATAGTTTTGCTTTCTGACCTTGTCTTTTGTTTTGTCCAGCAGTGTTCTATTGACTATATCCATTGGCTCTGGCAGCGGTATCGATGGATATAAGTCCTTGATGTCAAACGATACGATCGTGCTGTTCTTTGTGAGTTCCACGGTTTCAAGTCGTTTGATAAGTTCGTTCGTATTATTTATTGTGTGTGGCTGTAGTCTAGTTCCAGCGTGTCCTTTAAAATCGTCTTCAGGTGTTTGGACAGTTTATACCCCGGCGCTGACCTAAAATTTACAATGGGTCGCATAGGAATATCTGGTTTGTGGATTTTCGGTAGAGCAATGGGTGAAGGAGGCCGACTGAATCATTTGGGTCAGGGTATGTGCCATCCTCTCATCTATTATTTTAGTGGCGTTTTTTATAGCCCCTTTGATTTCGGCCTGGTATTTATCCGTGGGGGTTTAATTAATTATACTGCACTTCATTTCTTTGATGAGGGTTTCTGTCTTTGTTGTATACTCGTCTTTGCATATTAGCACTGTCGTGTTACCTTTGTCAGCTTTTGTTGTAACAATGTTGTTTCTTTTATGATTTCGTTGTAGGTCTTTCATTGTTTTTCCGCCTTATTTATTTTTACTTGGGCTTTTGCTTCCTTGCCGATGATTGTTCTGCACATGTGTCTAGCGTGGTCTTGTTCCTCATATGGTAGGAGCGACATTGCAACCTCTGCATCTACTATCGCTTGCTCCCTTTTCCTTGCTTTGGTGCTGTCGGCGTTGTTGTGCTTTAGGCCCTTTTCAAGCAGCTGTGCTTCTTTTTTATTGATATTAACAGTCCTTAGGTTCACGAATCTATTATTAAATTGGTGTGATTCTTGGAAAGTTTTGCAATCGCGTCGTCCTGTTAGCTTGCCTAATTTCCGGTTCAATATTCCGTACTTCTGTTGTATCTAATTTTTGGTTTCAGTCTCTGCATGGTCAAAACAGTCCATCAGTGTAGTTGTAGCCATGAGTTCCATTAGTTGCAAATGTGTCCTTAATATTTCCGCGTTTAGCTTGTCTTTTTTGGCGTATAAGCTCTGTATTTCGTATCTTAAAAAGTCCTTTTCCGCTTTTTTTACTGTCCTTCTGCTCGCTTGGGTATTCGCTTTTATTTTGATACGAACAAACTTTGGTGTGACATTCAATTCTAAAAATTGCTTGTTAAACCAAATATTTGACATACACGGGAAAAACGACGTACAAATAGGCCAATTTTTTCAAGAAACACAAGATTAACACAGCGTTCAGAACATCGAACAACCTAGGACAAAAACTAAAGACCAACACTAACTCGGAGGATCGGTTTAGCAAACGCGGAGTATGCAAACTTACCTGCGAATGCCAATACAGCTACATAGGACAAACAGGACGAAAAATTAGTACACGATTCCGAGAGCACATCAGGGACTACAACAAAGAAGCCCATAAATCTACCAACGTGCCAGAATCTAACTTCGCAAATCACATGTTTGAAAACAAATGCACCCCAGCAAACATAAAAAAAAACGGCCCGAATACTTCACATACAGGGAAAAGGTCGGCGCCACAATGTACTTGAAAACATGGAAATACACAAACTAAAAGCAGACGGTAGAATAAACAAACACTAACTCTGACAAGATATTTGAACCTTTAAAGCAAATTTACGAAAAACGAAGCAATACCGCAAGTACAGCATCAAAACAAGTAACAACGAACACACAAAATAAACCAAAAGGAACAAATCACCGATTTCTACTTGCCTCAACCTATCACTTAGCTACCGAGGGTGTAAAAACACATATTCATATTACCTGATCCAGTGCATGCACACACATATTAACATTACCTGTTACAGCATCCAGAGGCTATATATACAAGACAACGGATAGACAAAGATCAGAACGAAAATAAACACTGAGGATGGCGGAATGCCGTAACCGGTTTGTTACAAACCAAATTTAACAAGGGATGATGGAAAATCGTTCCAATATACATCAACTAAAAACGAAATAAAAGCAAAATGATATATTTTAAAAACATTTTAATACCTAGATTTAATTTTTTTAAATATACGATTTTGTGGATGTTTTATGTCATCAAAGCTTTGTTACTAAGTATTAACAAATAATTTTGTTGCCCAATCATACCACACAAGTTTTGAAAAGACACTTTAATAATTAAAAACCAATATTTTTTTTAATACTTTTAAAAGTTTACCAATAACAAGTTTACTAATAACCGAGCGATTTTAGCTTTTTATGAAAGTCAAACTACTAAAGATGGGGAAACCGACAAAAACTCAGTGCTAAATGATATTCGGATTTGGAACTCTATTCCAACTTCTATCAGGTAGTCTTTACAAAAGCAACTATAAGAACACCTTATATTCTTACTTTACTCATTCTTTTACACTCAAACACTCAGATTTGCTTTCCCAAATCTTTTAATTCAGTTATGGTTTCTTTACTCACTTTCCTTTCTTGTTAATGCTAGGTATGTGTATTATTAATATAAATTAGGTTATAGTGCCATGTTATGTTGTCTTTAGTTTAGATTTATTTATTTTATTATTTTTTATATATATGTGCCAATACACCTAGTTAAATTTTGTTTTACTGCATTAATCCATGTTTAAATAAATATGAAATAAATAAATAAATATGAAATAAATATTACATACTTCTCTCTCTATGGCGCGATATACAACAGGTATATCATCATAAACCTCCTAAGAGATTTTTGCGCCAAGCTTCTCTTCCAATTTGTGGTGTGCCGATTTGAATTTTCCCTACAAATTGGTGGGACCTACAGTTTTTTGCCGACTCCGAACGGCATCTACAAAGGAGACGAATTTTTTGCTGAGAAGCCTGTCATGGCAGAAATACACTCGGAGAGTTTGCCAAACCACTGCCGAGGGGCGACCCCGTTTTGAAAAACTTTTTTCAAATCACTTTTGATGTTACCTGTACCAGGGCTCGAACCATGGACCTTCGGTGTGGTAGGCCGGCAACACTACCTTCACACCACGGCGGCCGATATTAATGAAATTAGAAATAGTAACAAAGCAGTAATACAATACAAATTTCTGAACCAGTACTTATAATTAGTTGGCTGGTTTACATTTGACTAAAACAATACTTGACACACTAAACAAATACCATAACAGCCTACAGTTCACCATGGAAATGGAAGAAAACAACAACATTCCATTTCTAGACACACGCATACACAAACACGACAATAATTTAATACCAGACTGGTACTCGAAACCGACAACATCTGGACGCCTAATACATTTTCTATCTTCACAACCACGAAAATATAAAATCAACACAGCCCGAAACCTCGTACATAAGACACTAACAATAAGCCATCCCAAATTCCATGCCGCCAATATAGACAAAATTAGAAGAACCCTTCTCAGCAACAATTATCCAAATCACATCGTACATGATCTAGTACAACAAAAACTCAATGAAATAAATCGCACCCATAGTCAGACTGAAACAAGAACCAACAACGAGACAAAGCAATATCACAGTATTACTCACATTCCCAGGCTAACAGGAAATCTTGCACACGACATTATCAAAATTCCGAACTTAACGATAGCTTACAAATCCAATTACACATTAAAAAGCTGTTTTACACAGACAAAAAGTAAAATAGACATAACTAAAACAAATCATAGGGCTGACTTTGCAAACACAAAAATAATAGACAAAGAAGCGCGAAGAAAAACAAGATACACATTAGAGAGTTTACGAATCATGAAAAACAGGGACAAACAATAAACAAGAAAGAGGACACAGATGATATTGCGGTTGCTTATCTTTTATGTTTATCATTTCCTTATCTTTGTATATCTTTAGTTTGACAAGCTTACCACATAAGATCAATTAATTTATCATTAAGCAAAAATTAGTTTTTATCTCAACCGCCTTTTAAATGTAAGTAAATGCATTTTTTAAGTATTTTGTTTAATGTTATACGTTGTTAGGTTTCTTGATTTTTGTAATTCATAATATTGTTCTCTTTTTCAAATTATTGGATTTTTTAGCCCCTGAAGAAGCCAAGGAAAATTGGCGAAACGTCGGCTGTAAGGTGAAATAAACTAGTTTTATTTGCACCATAATATGTTAGATCTGAAAAGCTTAAAAAATCTCATCATAACATAACAAACCGATCGGAAGAATTCAATTTATTAAGGTAGTCTTAGTTTGTTTTATTCTCAGAATTACGGGGGTTATTTATTTATAAATACAAAGATCGGTCAGCTGCCTTTTGTTTCTTATTAGCTACTTTGGAACCGAACTGTATTGCTCTCTTTTGTAAGTTAGCCACTTTTTGTAAACCTATGTGGTATCCATACAATCGTAGAAACAATTTATCACCAATTCCTTCCTTCAATAGAAAGCAGCACAGTTGGGAGGGTGGAAAAGAGCGAACATATTGTACAAGATTCTCTTCAATAAAAGGTGCTCTTAAGGTTTTACCATTGTCGGCTACAACTCTATCATCACGACCTAAATTACGAGCTGA
The DNA here is from genome assembly GCA_949987695.1 of Merzomyia westermanni. NCBI lineage: Eukaryota > Metazoa > Arthropoda > Insecta > Diptera > Tephritidae > Merzomyia > Merzomyia westermanni. Next base: position 111,020,430 of record OX465290.1, on the reverse strand, counting down.
AATTCGATTCCAATCTTTTTCTAATTCTTTCCGAATGTTTGCAATTTTCTCAGTTTCATTCCCTTCATAATAGCGAAATGCGTTTCTATGACGCATGTATCCTCCAAACAGCTCATCAGCACCACTTCCGACCATAACAACCTGAAAGTACACATGAAATACGTACATATGAGAATAAAGATTTTAATAAATCCTTTTTCTAGTAAATAAACATCATGGCATGATGGTGATATACATATTTCTAAATTCACGAAACAATCCCAAGATTTTCGGTTTAGGTATTTGATGTCGTAACAAATGCACGTCATTATTAATACCGGCTACCAACTCTAAATAGTTTCATGAACCACAAGCAATAGCGATGTCGTATGCGAAAGCCGTAACCTTTCCATAAAATGGTAAAGAAAAGATCGAGTTCAGATAGATCAAAAATAGTATTGGGCCTAAAACAACGTAATTGTAACAGGATTACTTAACCCGAATCTTCCCACGATTACCATATGGTAATGCAAACATGCCGTTGCAATTTTACGTATTATGTCTGAACTAAATAACAAAAACAAAAAAACTTATGTTTTTCCGTGAGCTGCATTTATTCTGCGTGAAATACAGTTATTCTTTTTTGTTTTTGTTATTTAGTTCAGACATAATACGTAAAATTGCAACGGCATGTTTGCATTACCATATGGTAATCGTGGGAAGATTCGGGTTAAACTGCCACCAATCTTTACTTTCTGCACTCTTCCTCATACAATTTATTTAATAGAATACTGTGATCTACCATATTAAATGCTTTTGTGATATCAACAAAAAAACCAGCACAGTTGTTTTAGTTGTCAAGCTTTCTATACATAAAGGAACAAAAATTCAACAGGGCGGCTTCTGTGGACCGTCCACATCTGAATCCGAATTGCACCGGGCTGAAGAAGTTTTTATTTTTAAGAAAAGAAAGAATCCTATGTTTAACGAGTTTCTCGAAATTTTTCGCAAATAGAGAAAAGTAAAGAGATTGATCTATAATTGTTCATATCTTTTTTTGTCACTCTTTTTAAATAAAGCAATGATGATAGCGCATTTCAAATCAGCAGGAAAGGTTTCCTCCAAAATGCTTGCATTGAAAAGATGTGTTAAAATATCAACTAAAGTGAACGCCATATATTTTAGATCTTGATTAGAGATTCCATCGGAACCACACGAGTTTTTTTTATGACTTAATGGCTTTCAAGATTTCAAGGCCGGTAAAAGCGTCAAAGGAAAAGCTGTTCCCTTCATTTGAAGCTGCAGTTGTAGCAGAAAATAATACAAATATAGTTTGCGTATCACAGTAAATGTACTATATGTCTGTCTACCGTATACGGCACAAAGTATGCGTAGTCTGAAGATGAAAGCTTTACTGCTATTAAAGAGGAAATCGGGAGCATCCTTCGTAATGAAGACCTCAATAACGAAAGCTAATAATAATGACGGAGAAGTGGCTTCAGCAGGCAAGGTAGTACGTCTTAAAGAAAAGTTGCATCAAGTTCTGACTAGTGCCTCACAAATGTCTCACAACAGAAACGAATATAATTTAAAAGTAGTTTTGGTGAAAGAATAGATATTTTTTGTAATCGGGCCGATAAAGGTTACTATTAACTTTAGAGAGCAGCTAACTTTTTATCAACAATTCAACCAACTAAAGTTAACTCAGAACGATTCTTCTCAAATACAGGTTTTATAAAACACCATTTTCGTATTATTCAAAAAATCTCCGGTCCCACATATCCAATCGTCATTAACATTTTAAAAAAAACTTAGAAGCAGTAACTTTTTTGGTGTTGGAGGTGGATCGATTTTAACTCATATAAGTCCAAACTATTTGCAAATCGGTATATAAATGTAGAAGTTATAGCAAAATTAGGAAGTGCTATTTTTTTATCCAGTATCTCGATACTGTACTTAAGATCCAATCAAAAACTGTATTTGAATGTTCACATCAAGGCGAATTTATACCAGGTGATAGCACGGCGCATTCGTTGTTGTATACACACACATACTTCATGTGTTTTGTTTTTGATTCTTGTTAAATAAAATTTCCTCAGAATAATAATTTAACTACAAGAAGTTTTAGGACGAGCTCTATTAAATTATGGTATGCTACTTTGTTCCTGTACCTACTTATTTTGTGGCACCGCTATACGACGTATACGAGTACATGACAGATGCATTTCTGGTTGGAAACTTTTCACCTCCAACGTCGGCGGTGACACCAAGTTTTGGCGGGCATTTTGATGATACTCTCCATTAGAGTTGGGCATTTTCGTTCAATTTAAAGATCGAACGAACTACAAGGTGGCGCAAAAGTAAGCTTCCGATGTTCAGCATATCGGTTGTGGCACGTGCAGTGTGTGCTGTTGCACCGTCTTGTTGGAACCACATGTTTTCCAATCCCAATTCATCAAGTTGCGGCAAAAAGAACTCTTTGATCATTGCTCTGTAGCGCTCACCATTCACAGTAACCGTTTGGCCCCGACCGATTATTGGTCAAATAAATAGTCAGCAATATTCCGCGTTCTGGAGCAGTGTAGCGTAACATTGTTTATTAACGTGTATTTCGCATGTGTTTACTACACAAATGTCAAAACAGAACTGACTTTAGGGGCCAATCGCAAAATTTATAGCATTTTCTGATTGGAGGATTACTTTTACTCTTTTTTCAAAAGTTAACTAGGTCGTTCACTTCGTTCAGCCGTTAAATACTAAGTTTTCTTTTCAATCAGTTTGTATAGCCATCAGCACAGGAAACAAAAGAAAAAGCGTGATGGTTTGAAACTCGGGTAGGAGTTAACCCTTCGGTAAATAAAAGTTATTGTGGTAATAAGAGCCAATATCGACTAACTTAAGCCGTTTGGTTGTTGTTGCTTACTGCCACAGGAGCATTTGAACTACTTTCTTTACCTTCATGCACAAGGATGGTGAATGTTTCCAATAATTGAACGAGTTTGAAAACATTTGAACGACGTAGTTCGTTCGTTAACTGAACTGAGTCGTTCAAATGAACTAGTTCGTTCGCGAATTACACAACTGTACTCTTTATTGACTTAGTTGTAATGGGCCACTAAGGGTTTTTCCAACTCCTTCCATAAAACTGCCCAGAAACGAAATATAGTCGACTAGCCTTTACCCGCAGCTCAACAACAACAAAAGTTCATCTGAAGACATTTTTATTTATCATCCATATAAAAATTTAGGGTTACATGTGAAAACGACTGTTAACATAACTTAAGTAAAATGTTTTTTTTTTTTCAATATTCATTTTTAGAGCAATACATCTCTGTAAACTACATTTTTTGACTTATTGTTTTCCGCATATACAATAAGGGTTTCGGCTCTCTATACATATATATAAGGCGTATCCAACATAAAGTTGCCCGTGTGAAAAGCAAGGAGATCCTAGATGCGTACTTAACACTTTAAATGTAAATACGAAGTGGTCCGTTCTCCCGGTGCTTAGCAGGGGCGTGGCTATTCTTACGTAGAAACCTGTTAACGGGATAAAAGTTATTAAGTAGTACAAAAAAGTAGTAAGAACTTGGTCACATACCGAATCTTAACGATCCTTTAGCGGGTCATACACACAATTAAATTGGTATAGCACCGGACTAACTTGTAGTTAAGGAATCTATAAAGAATAACCGAAGCTTTTAACAATTTTTGGTAGCAAATTTAATAGAAGATATAAACTTATTAAAATGTAAAAATCTTGTAAATTGTATTTTTCTTCAGCACTCATAACAATTTAATTCTGGAGAATCCTTGAGATAGCAAAAGTTGTTAACAGGATATACACCGAGCAACGAATATTAATTTCATTAACATTCACAATAATTTTGTTCCAACATTTCATAAAATTACCTGCGTCCAAAACGTAGTTATGCGAGTTGCAAAAACAAAAACTTCGATGATATTTAAATTTTCAAACATATTTTTTTATTGGATCTGAAGTAGACTATCGATATTATGGATAAAAAAAAGCACTTCCTAAATTTGCTATAACTGCTACTGCTTCTAAGTGTTATTTAATGTTCATGACTATCCTGATGGACAATGTGCCCGTTTTTTGAAATGCATTTCAACTCCTTATAAAATTTGAAAGATTTATATGGCAAGTTATTACGGCAATAAAAGATCTTTAATAGGGTTAAAAACGTTTTTAAATCGGATATGTAGAACTGGAGATTTTTGGAAAAATACGAATATGCTGCTTTCTCACTTTTTAAAAAATGATAACTTTGCAAAATTTCAAAACCTATATCTTTTTTTAACGGTTTTCTTCAGAACCGGAATCTGTAAGCTTTTTCACGTAATAAATGTGTGCTAAGTTTATGGTTATACATTTTTTTATATAATCTGCTGCACCCTGTATGCATATGGTTTTTAAAATTTTAAAATGCAACGTGCTGGTTCTGAAAGTTTTCTAATTCGAGTGAAATTTTGCACATCTTATTTTTACAGTATAATGCATCATATTTCGGCCGCCAACATTTTTTTGTTTTTTAACGAACATCCTAGTATTCATAGAACAGATTAGATACGAGTACAGTCGATGTTTGTACGACCGCCGGCCGCTGTTGTTGTTGTTGTGGTAACGACCAACACACTCCCCGAAGGTTTTGGGAAGTGTTGTCGAATTAACAGTTCTTGGCCGGATTTGAACCCGGTACGCTCCGGTTCTTCCTTGCGGTACTGCCCGACTGTCGTGGTAGCGATTTATGACCAGTGAAACCTTCTAGGTCATGTCACTCCTCCTTCCGTAAGGAAGGATAAAATGGGTAATGAGAGGTGAGAGGAATCATATCCGTAGATCAACCATCGAGTTGCACGTCATTACCTTTTTGCATATTAGTCGCTTCTTACGATAGGTATGCCTACCTCGGGCATATTCGAAAACCCTTAACGGCAGGGGCAACGCCCGCCGCTCGTGGCGTGTAGGTACAATATATGGAAAATGTGAAAATGTGCAAATATTAGATATACGCACAATAACTCCTTGGAATAAATTTTTGGTGTAACGTGGCAATGCAGCAGGGCCTTTCTACGTAATAATTGAAATGAAATGAATAATGAAAATCGATTTCCGTTTTGCCGGACCGGAGATCATACGGGGGTTTTCCAATGGATATTTGATATCCAAAGGAGAACTCTGTTACCCGTGTATTGTTACATGTATTTGTGCATATTTATGAATGCATTAGGGTGGTCCGTTTATTATTTATAAATATTTTAGGCTCCGACCTAAACATGCCGGCCCCCTTACGATTAGCTAACTCTAAAAGGAAGGACTGCTGGAGTTGCTACGTTTACTTAAAGCTTAAAAATAAGATGTAAATGTGAGATATATTGGTTTAAATGTGACTGGCTGACTTTTAACCAAACTTGTCTCAGTAGATCGGCTGCTGTAGAAACAAAAAACAACATATTTCAACGCACATTATATATAATTTGTCACCATTCTTCCCTTAAAGATTTTGCCATTTTTATATGCTAGTCGAGGAGGCCGAGTCTCCGATCCATGCTTAAATTACTTAGTCTGGACTAAAAGTCCGGGTCTCCGTTCCAGATTACTTTGTGTCTGGACGAAGAGGCGGAGTCTCCGTTTTATGGCTTAATTTTGATTAATTGATGATTTTTAATCATTTTTGGTTTGTTGGGTTGAGAACAAAAAAAATGTTAAAATTTGCACAGTTATATGTAAAGTGTAAAGCGCACTTAATATTTTATACAACGTGTATATCGAGCTTTAGGTTTAGACTGACAGCTGTTTAAGGTTGGCAACTTCTCTAAAGCATATAGTGTTGCATTTCTTCTGTGTGAGAATGATCTGGTGAAGAGATATGGCGATCTATTATTGTCGAGACATATATTTTACCTAGTTTGGTATTTTTATTTTTGATTTGTGACTAATACCTGATTTGTGAAAATAATACCTGGTTTTCACACATGGTGTTTTAGTGGGTACAAAAAATTTACCTTCACTTCGGGATTCATAACCCTGGACAAAAACGCGTCTTTCGATACCCCAGTCGGCCATATTGGTTCATTTTTCGAAAGTGTACCCGGTGAACCGGTTTTATATTCAGACATTTTGAGCGGGTGGAAAAAATTAATTTTCGCTTTGGGATTAATGATCATGGTACAACTACCCGTCGTTTGATACTCCCCTCGTCCATTTTGCAAACTTTTTTTCAAGGCCATAAATTGCCCTGATTGATCAAACGAAACTTATAGTATGTCATGGCCCTAAGGTTTTCATAAGTGAAAAATACGAGTGGTATGGTAACACTGTACGAAATGGAATGACAGTGGATGACAAAGTAAAAAAAAAAAATTATTGGCGCTATTTATACCTGCTAGGGAGATTAAGGCCGAGCTTCTCTTCCAATTTGTGGTGTGCTACTTCTAATTTTTTCTACAAATTGGCGGGACCTACTGTTTTTTGCCGATTCCGAACGGCATCTGCTAAGCAGATGAATTTTTACTGAGAAGCCTTCAATGGCAGAAATACACTCGGAGAGTTGCCAAGCCACTGCCGAGGGGCGACCCCGTTTTGAAAAACTTTTCTAAACCACTTTTGATGTTACCTGTACCAGGTCTCGAACCTTGGACCTTCGGTGTGGTAGGCCAGCAACACTACCGCCACACCACGGCGGCCGCCAAATAAACATGAAGTAAGTAAATGGAGTAAAATGGTAAATTTCTTATAAATTTGCATTTAATTCATGCATTATTGACTTCTTTTCCTTTCAGTTGTGATAAACAAATGAGCAAGGTAGGCCTTTAAATGAAGATGTTGGCGGTGTACTGCTTGCGCGACTGCAGAACCCCAAACTGCAGTTTTTTTTTTTTTTCTTGGTAATGCATGCAACATTTGTGTTTAGTCATAAGCGCATTATACATATTTAGTAGTATGGCACTAAATTCTTATTACTACTTTTTACTATGTTCGAATACTGACAGCAGTATTAATTTATCATCAATGCTATTTTACCATTTGCCGTTTGCAAGCTTCAGCGTACATATGCATATACATATTGCTATACATAAATGCATAGCCGTCGCTTGCTTTGATTCTGCCATCCCACCAATGCTTACTGCAAGCTGTGCAGAGAAACTTCACTATACACACAAAGTCACATACATATGTACATATGGTAGCATTAAAGCAGCTGACGTGCAGTACCGCTGTCTGTCGGTAGCTGTACTTCATATATTTGCTAAAATAACTTGTTTATATTATGTACGTTGCCGTTAAATCAGGTGATATTCCTGTACCAATGCAAATTGTTGCTTTTTACATTTCTTTTGAATATAAGTAATTACATATATTAAGAATTTGAATTTTGTATGACATAAAAAGTATAATTGAATTTAGTTTTAGTAGTCTCGTCAAAGTTACGGTGCAAGGCACATTGATAAACTTCCATTTACGTTTGTTGTGCTAATTAAATAAAATATTTTATTGTGCTGCATTGCTTCATATATTGTAAAGCATAATCTTAATCTTTCGTGCTAAAGAGACAGCGAAACTAAATATTGTGAACAAAAAATATAGCTATCGTGCTAACAAAATAAAACATTGTAAAAAAAAACCAAAATATAGTTTAGTCATTTGAAGACAAATTAAATATTTGAAAATATTTGTGCTTACTAAATGGAAATTAAAACGGACAATAAAAAGGCTTATTGTTCTCAAAACATTGGTGACCCCGACGTGATCGCGGAATCGGTAGTTTTGTAAAAAGTTTAATTTGAAAAAGTCGCGTATAAAATAAGCATCTTGCTATTTAAACGCCTCGTTTATTTCGGTGGTCAAAATAAATAAATAAATAAATTTTCGTTTCGTTTATTTCGGTAAAAACTTAAATTACATTGAAATGGCACCACCTAAAACGGTAGACCAAGCTGATCATAAGAAGAAGCTAGAGGCAATGGTTCAACAAATTGTTAAAATTAACGACGCATCATCCATGGAGGCTATACAAACATTCGATGAGGCTGCAGTGGAGATACGCATCGAGCAAGTGGACCGCCTGGAAAAACGGTTCTATAGTATGCACAGACAACTTGATGACGGCGAAATTGACGTTTTCGCAGAATTCACCAATAACTACATTGAGGTAAAAACCAAGCTGACTCGGCAGATGCACACTCTACGAAGCTCAGAAGCGCACAGCTCTACAACACGGCCATCTGGAGAACAACCATCGTTCATCGTAACTCAACCGAAGCAAAAGCTACCCATCCTACAAATCCCCAAATTTAGCGGTAACTATGTCGATTGGCCAGATTTCTTTTCGATGTTCAACACCGTTGTTCATCAAGATGTAGATTTGACTAGAATCGAAAAATTTCAGCACCTTCGATCGAGTCTACGCGACGCAGCGTTGGACACAATTCGATCGTTGGAAATATCGGAACAAAATTACGATAAAGCTCTTGTCTTATTAAAATCTAGATTTGATAATAAACGTTTTAATTTCCAGGCTCATATCAGAGACATCGTTCAGCGCAAGAAGGTAGAGGGTGATAAGGTTGCCAAACTTCGTGAACTTAGCGACGCAGTAAATGCTCACTTGCGCGCGTTACAAACAATGGGTACAAAGGAGCAAATCGCAGATTGCTTACTTATTCAACTCGTGTCAAATAAGCTGGACATTAAATCTCGTTCCAAATGGGAAGAACAAGCACCTGCGAATGAAATACCAACGTGGAATTCAATGGCTACATTTTTGGAGCAGCGTTGTCAACGATTGGAGAATGTCGAAAACGCGTTTGTATCTACGGAAAAACAGGTAGGAAAGAAATTGTCCTATAATAATAACAATAAAAAGGTCCTACTAACTTCCGCAGTGGCTGGCTGCAAATTATGCAGTTCCAGTGAACATAAAATTCCACAATGTGAGCGATTTCTTACAATTTCCCAATTAATGCGCTATAGAGAAGCGAAAAGGCTGCAACTCTGCCTAAATTGTCTTCGAGGAGGCCATTCCGTTAAAGAATGCAAATCCGGTCACTGTAGACAGTGCTCATCGAAGCACCATAGTTTGCTACACCAAGGTACCATTTCCGTCCAAAACTCGTCCCAAGCTCAGGCGCTTTCTAAACCATCATCATCATCACATTTAGTAAATGCACCAAATAGTGCTAATAACGCCTACTATTCATCTTCCACTTTTGTTCCTCCAGCTTCGGCACTCGTTAGTTCTGCAGCTGAACTTAGCGTTGCGGACAGAGATTTCGTTCTCTTAGCAACCGCCGTTATATACATAAAGAATAAATCTGGCTCTTTAATTCCTTGTCGAGCTCTTTTAGATTCTGCGTCACAACTCAACTTCGTAACTAATAGACTAGTTAACCAGTTGCAAATTAAGAAAACAAAATCCTCACAGTTCATTTCTGGTATAGGCCAAAATGATTTCGTCGCTAATCATATAGTTGATTTAGATCTGCATTCTCGTATCACAGAGCACACAGCCAAGTTGACGGCTGTCCTTACATCCACTATAACTGATATCCAACCAAGTCGCTCGTTGAAAGATGTTGATTGGAAGATACCTTCAAACATTCGCCTTGCTGACCCACTATTTTTTGAGCCACAGCGCATTGACATGCTCATTGGAGCTAGCCTATTTTTCGATTTACTCTGCGTCGGTCAGATACGCTTGGGTGAAAATTTACCACTACTGCAAAAAACAAAGTTAGGGGTGGGTTGCATGAGGCGCCACCACATACAATGCTTTAAAATTATCTTGCTTGGCCGCCATCGATATGGCTCCAGAAAACGACACCTATACAGAATTAAATAATTTAGCGGAAAGGTTTTGGACCATAGATAACTGTAATCCATCTGCTCCAACAACTACAATAGAGGAAGATTTATGTGAAAGGCATTTCACACAAAATTACAGGCGTTTAGAAACTGGTGAGTTTTCTGTTAGCTTGCCAACCAAATCCCCTTCATGCGAGTTAGGAGAATCGTACGAGCAAGCCATAAATCGCTTCAAGTCGCTGGAAAAAAGTTCCAGCGTAATGCTGAACTTAAGCAACAATATTCATCATTTATAAAGGAGTACTTGGATTTGAATCACATGTCTGTCGTCGAAAATAAACCAAATCAAATCCAAATGCATTTTTTACCACATCACTGTGTTTTTAAGGCTGATAGCACAACAACAAAATTACGCGTGGTGTTTGATGGCTCAGCTCCAACTAGTAATGGACTATCCCTAAATTCAATTTTGATGAAAGGACCAACAATTCAACCTCAACTTTTCGATATTTTACTTAGATTTCGAACTTTTAAATTTGCTCTTACTGCCGACATTTGTAAAATGTATCGATGCGTAAGAATGTCGTATCGTGATAATTTTCTTCAATGTATAGTTTGGAGAGATAACCCTAATGAAAATTTTCGTATTTTTAAATTATATACTGTTACATACGGAACCAAACCAGCGTCCTTTCGCTCAATGCAGCAGCTTGCTCGTGATGAAGCTGGCATCTATCCAGTTGGAGCAGAGACAATACAAAATGGGTTTTATGTAGATGATATGATTGCCGGCGCTAATTCCGTGGATGATGCTAAAGAGATGCTAAACCAAACCAGAAAAGTACTATCGCTTGGAAACTTTCACTTGAGAAAATGGTGCTCAAATAATAATTTTATTTTAGCTGAGGTAACTGCTAATGACAGGCAAGAATTCCTTACGTTTGACGATGGTACAAGTATAACAAAAACACTTGGTTTGGTATGGGATCCAAATTTGGACTTTTTAATTTTTTCTTTTTCGCCTTTTGCGACCCCAAGCAAAGTAACTAAACGTACAATTCTTTCAGCTGTTGCTGGACTCTATGATCCACTTGGTTTGATTGGGCCTGTCGTGGCCAAAGCCAAAATATTCTTGCAAAATCTGTGGAAAGAGAAGTTGCATTCAGGCAATACAAACAGAATGGATGGAAATATGCAATCAATACAATCTACATAGTTACTCGTTTTAGTTTCGATAGATATCTACTCATACCAGAGGCTGATATACAAATACATGGATTTTGCGATGCGAGTGCTGCTGCTTATGGTGCATGCATATACATACGAGCTGAAATAGATGGAATTATTCGAACCAATCTTCTCTGTTCTAAATCCCGTGTAGCGCCCCTTAAAACGCTCACTATACCGAAGCTTGAGCTTTCTGGTGCTTTATTGTTAGCCGAATTGGTATCGAAAGTCGTCGATGCAACGCATTTCAATGGAAGAAAATTATTTTGTTGGTCTGACTCAACAATAGTTCTATCATGGCTGCGAAATGAACCCGCCAACTTTAATGTTTTCGTCGCAAACCGTATTAATACAATTCAAACGCTAACCAAAGGCATGAGTTGGAATTACGTTCCGACCCACTCCAATCCAGCTGATATCCTCTCAAGAGGTGCTAGCCCGAAGGAACTTTTAGATATGCCCTTGTGGAAGTTCGGCCCATCGTATCTTAGTGATGATCAACAAAATTGGCCAAAGTCTCCGTTTCTACAAATGAAGAATTTACCAGAATCTCGAAAGAAAGCGTTTGTATTTACTACTACATCTGATATTTCATTAAATTGCAAATTTACTAACTCATTTGAAAAATTACAGAGAGTATATGCATACATTTATCGGTTTTCTAGGCCATCTAAAGCAAGAGCGACTGGATTACTCACTACAGTGGAATTACAACAAGGCACTTTTTTACTTATTCGAATGATTCAGAGGACACATCTTCTAGAAGAATATAAAGCTATCGAGGCTGGAAAGGCAGTAAAGACTTCGTCAGAAATTCGTTCACTGAATCCCTTTCTCGACAATCATGGATTACTTAGAGTCGGCGGAAGGCTTCAAAATTCGACTTTGGATTTTTCATCGAAACACCCAATTATCTTGCCGAAACGGCATCCTGTAACTGACGCAATCATCAACAACTTCCATAGAAAACTACTGCATGCTGGGCCACAATCGTTATTAGCATCTATTCGTCTTCAGTATTGGCCTATTGGTGGACGTAAAACCGTAAGTCAAGTTATTAACAAATGCGTTCGTTGTTTTCATACTAAACCTAAACTTATGGAACATATAATGGGAAGTTTACCAGCCGCAAGAGTGCAATGCAATCGAGCATTTTTAATCACTGGAGTTGACTTTTGTGGACCGTTCTTCTACAAATTTGATGTACGAAATCGAGCTCCAATAAAATGCTACATTTCCATATTCATTTGTTTTTCAACCAAGGTCGTTCACATGGAGCTGGTAAAAGATTTGGCAACCTCATCATTCCTCGCAGCCCTAAAGAGATTTATTTGTACACGTGGTACACCGCAAATCATATGGTCGGACAACGCTACTAATTTTGTTGGAGCTAAAAATGAGCTATCGGACCTGAAAAAACTATTCTTCAGTCAAGAGCATTCGAAAGCGATTCATGAGCAGTGTGCCAACGATGGAATTGAATGGAAGTTCATACCCCCTCGCTCTCCTCACTTCGGCGGTTTATGGGAAGCCGCAGTAAAAATGGCCAAATATCATTTTTACCGAGTTGTTGGCCTTTCAAATTTAAATTTCGATGAACTTCGCACACTTGTGTGCCAGATATCTGCTATTTTAAATTCACGCCCTTTATGTCCCATTTCAGAGAACCCTGACGACATTGAGGTATTAACACCTGGGCACTTTCTTATTGGCGCATCTTTCACGTCTGTGGTAAAACCTGATATCGCAACAATTGATATAAACCGACTTAGTAGATGGCAGCGTGTGTGTTTCATGCAACAACAATTTTGGAAGAAGTGGCATTCCGAATATTTAACGCTTCTTCTATCTATCTATGGCGCGATATACAACAGGTATATCATCATAAACCTCCTAAGAGATTTTTGCGCCAAGCTTCTCTTCCAATTTGTGGTGTGCCGATTTGAATTTTCCCTACAAATTGGTGGGACCTACAGTTTTTTTTTTTTTTTTTTTGCCGACTCCGAACGGCATCTACAAAGGAGACGAATTTTTTGCTGAGAAGCCTGTCATGGCAGAAATACACTCGGAGAGTTTGCCAAACCACTGCCGAGGGGCGACCCCGTTTTGAAAAACTTTTTTCAAATCACTTTTGATGTTACCTGTACCAGGGCTCGAACCATGGACCTTCGGTGTGGTAGGCCGGCAACACTACCTTCACACCACAGCGGCCGCTTCTTCAGCAACGCCAAAAATGGAGCTCATCTACATCGAATCTACAGCCTGGGGATGTGGTCTTAATAAAGGACGAGAACAATTCGCCGTTAAAATGGCCGCTGGCCAGAGTCATTGAAACAATTATGGGAAAGGACCAGGTAGTTAGGTTAGGTTAGGTTAGGTTAGGTGGTAGCATACCACTAGGTGGGCCGCTCACTTGGACACTTTGAAGGTCCGTTGTGATACCACATTCTAAACGGTGACACTAACTTAGGATTACTTGGCAAAGCGCTGCGTAGCGACAATAAAACTCCGGATTTGGGACACATCGATTTTCGACACGTCTTCCGGAGACCTAAGAACATCCGAACCGAGATACCTGCGCCTAGTCCTAGCAAACGCTGGACAACTGAGCATGAAATGACTTGATGATTCCACCTCGTCGTCCTCCATGCAGCTTACGCAGCTCGGGTCTTCAAGAATATTTAACCGCACCGCATGGACCCCCATCGGACAGTGCCCCGTCAACACCCCTATCATCATGGAAAGATGTAACTTGGGGAACCTAAGTAATTCCACTGACCGCCCGGAGTCAACTACTGGCCAGAAGGACTTCGACACCTGACATGAGGTGGTGTCAGCCCAGCGTTTGCTTAACTGTTCCGAAGCCCACCTGCCCAGAAGCAAACTACAGGTGGTAAGGGGAATACCCAGTGTACTGGAGTCAGCCACATCTGTGTCACGCGTGCCAGCTCTGGCCAAGAGATCCGCATGGCAATTGCCGGGAATATCACAGTGGCCAGGCACCCAAATGATTTTTATTTTGAAGTAGTTGGACACAACCGCAAGCGATTCCAGACAGTCGCTCACTGTCCTCGATCGAACGTTGCCTGCACTCAGCGCCCTAATTGCCGCTTGACTGTCGGAGTAGATGTTGAACTCCTTGACAGTGAATGCGCTCGACAGCATCCCATCTACCGCATCCTTAATGGCGGCAACCTCCATTTGGAAAACGCTACAATGATCTATCTATCTATGGCGCGATATACAACAGGTATATCATCATAAACCTCCTAAGAGATTTTTGCGCCAAGCTTCTCTTCCAATTTGTGGTGTGCCGATTTGAATTTTTCCCTACAAATTGGTGGGACCTACAGTTTTTTGCCGACTCCGAACGGCATCTACAAAGGAGACGAATTTTTGCTGAGAAGCCTGTCATGGCAGAAATACACTCGGAGAGTTTGCCAAACCACTGCCGAGGGGCGACCCCGTTTTGAAAAACTTTTTTCAAATCACTTTTGATGTTACCTGTACCAGGGCTCGAACCATGGACCTTCGGTGTGCTAGGCCGGCAACACTACCTTCACACCACGGCGGCCGCCAACAATGATCAGGTAGCCTAAATTTCGTGCTAATCCCGAGTTCCTGACAGTATACACCCCCCCCAACACATCCATCCAGCTTTGACCCGTCCGTAAACAGATTGGCCAAGGCCTCCCCCCAGATAGGTTCTCCGCCTGTCCACTCGTCCCTTGCGGGAATGTAAGTCAAAAACCCCTTCGCCGGAGAAGAGGTCGGCGCACAGTAATCTGTTCTATTGGGAATAAAATCAAAGCCCGATAGTATATTGGAATGGCCATACTGCACAAGCCTATAACCAGCTATATAATCTGAAAGAAAAAATAAAAAAAAATTAATAAACGAAAAAGTTATTAAACTTTTACACCCCTTGGTTTCTTTTGGCCCACCCTGTACTTTGATTAAACGTTGTGTCGTGGTTGTGAATTCATCTGATGAAATTTAACGCGGATACATCTTAACGGAAGCTTCGGTCTTGGGATCATATTTTTCAATAAATCTTAGAGCATATGATATCACCCTCAAAGCTCTAGATAGGTTCGAAACTCTATTCACAACGTCACTTGTTTCGGGCTAGGTCGTGACTGCATGTACTTCCTTCCACTCTCTTTTTCTCTATACTTGTGTTGTAGGCATAATTCCATCTTGTACTGGTCATTTTGAGATATCTTCTTGTAAGCAAGAAGGTTCCTGCCACAAACAATTGTTGACCAGTTCATGTGCTGGGAGTCCTCTTCTAGGTTAACTGGATTTGTTTCCGAGTACACATTACGCCATTTATCATTTTCGACTTTTTCGATGATTTTCGTGATACGGTGTGCTACGAAAGTTGACCACGAACAACGTTGTAGTGAGCGATACATTTTCGTCCCAATTTGTTCTTTCTTGCCAAGTGTGGCGTATAAGCATTTTGGCTACAATTATTATTGGCGCAAGCCATCCCATGGGATCGAAAAGTTTTGCAATAGCTGATAAAATTGCACTTCTTGTTAGGTTATGGCAATTTTCATGGGTTTTGCGATGAAGTAAACTTCATCTTTATGGGCGTTCCACCTGATTCCTAGTGTACGAGGTGTGTTCAAAAAGTATCGCGAATTTTGAATTTTCGCTGGTTACGTATATTCGAATTTCGAATTTTTTGTGGCGTTATGTTGGTAGTCATGTCTCTCACTTATGCCGACAAGCTCGGCCATTTTGAATGTTCAGTTAATTGTTGACAGCTGCTTTGCTTGCACGTGTTTTGGATCGTCTTCGATTTTCGTACCAAAATTGCTCAATTGTGACCAAAAACAGCATCGCATGAACATTGCTAATGAGATGTTAAACTCTGTCCGCGACGACCCAAATTTGCTCCAGAGGGTCATAACTGGTTACGAATCGTGGGTTTATGGTTATGACGTACAAACCAAAGCTCAATCATCTCAATGGAAGCTGCCGCACGAACCAAGAACGAAAAAAGCGCGCCAAGTTCGGTCGAATGTGAAAGTTTTGCTGACAGTTTTCTTCGATTGCAGGGGCGTGGTGCATCATGAGTTCTTGCCACAGGGAGGAACGGTCAATAAGCAATATTACCTGCAAGTTATGCGCAATTTGCGCGAAGCAATCCGCCAGAAACGCCCGGATTTGTGGAAGAACAAAAATTGGCTTTTGCACCACGATAACGCCCCTGCTCACGCATCGTTGCTTGTGCGCGACTTTTTGGCCAAAAGCAACACACTAATGATGCCGCAGCCACCGTATTCCCCAGATCTGGCCCCCTGTGACTTTTACTTGTTCCCTAAACTGAAGGGGCCCATGAAAGGACGACGTTACGCTTCTCTTGACGAGATAAAGACGGCATCGAAGGAGGAGCTGAACAAGATACAAAAAAATTATTTTTTGAAGTGCTTCGAAGATTGGAAAAACCGTTGGCACAAGTATATAATATCTCATGGGGATTACTTTGAAGTGGACAAAATAGATATTCATGAATCAATAAATAATTTTTGAAAAAACACAAAATTCGCGATACTTTTTGAACACACCTCGTATTCACCGAGCTTGAGTCTTCGAATTCTAGGAAGTCTTTATTAAGGAGATGTTGTATAGGGATACCCGTTAGGATTTGTTTCGGCTGATTGCAACACTTGATATATTTGATTTCTTGCCCTAATTGCTCAGTCGATGCAGTGTTCGCCAGCAAGAATGTCATCCATGTACATGAAATCTTTAAGTATGGTGGATGCTATCGAAAAAGAGTCCGCGACATCCTTTGCCAATTGTAGCAGTGTCCTTATTGCCAGATAAGGAGCACAAATTTACCCCGAATGTTACAGTCTTTCATTCGTTAATACTGATGGGGTTTGCAGCGGTAGTACGGAATACTATGCGCTGGTATTTGGTATGATCAGACTGTATCATAATTTGTCGGTACATTTTCTCGATATCGCTGTTGAAGACATATTTGTTAAGTCTCCGGCGGAGTATCAGAAGAGTTAGTTTTGTTTGTAGTACTCGACCCGTGTGGAGAACGTCGTTCAAGCTTACGCCATTTGCTGTGGGGCTAGATGCATTGAATACGACGCGAACTTTGGTCGAAGTTCTTTCTTCCTTGATGACGGCATGATGAGGAATAAAATAGTGGAGTGTGGTTGCACTTTGCGGGTGATCCTTGCCGTATGTCCTAATTCCTCACAACTCGATTGTACGCCGTTTGAAGAGATGGGTTTTTCGGGAGGCGCACCTCGTTCCGGAAGAACAGAGAACATGCCCTTTTGGGGGATTGTCCAAGGGATTAGTTCGCAGGGAATTTTTTTTGTAGTAAGACCGTATATTTCCCGGAGCTATCCCTTGTGGTCGTACTCCTGTAGAGATCCTCGCAATATTTCTCTTCCTCATTAAGGTTTATCTAACGATACGCTACTAAAATATGAAACGATCTGGTTTGGTTGCTCCTGAGCATCTGCTCGGCCTGTAAGTATCCAGCCGAAGACAGTTTCTTGTGCTAAGAGCGTACCAAGAACATCCTTGTGTAATCCGCTTAATATTATTTGAGGGTAAATGTCCCCTCCCAAAATAAGGGCCACTGGCTCGTTTACGTAGAACCTCTTATCGGCCAATTCGAAATCAGGGAATGATTGTCTGGTCATCTGACATGTTGGCAGGTTTCCTGTCAACTGCGGCAAGACCTTTGCGTTCACAGAGAATAGTGGGTCAATTAGAGGCCGCAACTCTATGAAACAAGTTTCTTTGACCTTTGCAGAGAATGTGTTAGTTATCCCGGAAACTTGGGAGCGAATTTTTCTGTATGGGAAGTTAATTTGACGTTTGAGTCGTTCAGTCATAAACACTCTGAACTAAAGTCAATTAGGGCTCTGGCTGAAAAACTGGTGTTTTTTTAGTATACATTTAAACGAGCTGTCCCAAAAGTACACCAGTGCTTGTGTTAGCGTGACAGGATTGAACATTCGAGACCTGCTTATCGTTTGGTTTCGAGTTTTGTCTCTCCCGTGCCTGTTTGGATATTGAGACTCTATCATCGTCGTCCTAGCTGCTACTATGCGCTGGTGTATTTGGCTGGCTCTTTTGAATGTGCAAGAGCGTATGGTGATGATGATGGATTGTACCGCAGTTATATGGGCTGGTACATTTCTACAACGTATGTGCGGAAGATAAGCAATTTAGGCAGCTGTTGTTTGTTTTAATGAACGGGATGGAGTAAACTTTCCAAACTTTGCGCAGCTGTATAGTCTGTGCTCAGTCGGGCGGCACATTATGCAAGAAAACTTCTTAAGGTTGCTTTGGAGTGCAACAATATTTGCATGATGGGGCCCAGGGGACTGTTTGTGGATCCGCGGCGTAGACAAAAAGAGAGCTTGTTACCTCTTTGATCAGAAACGTTTTCTGAAGCCAGAAATCGGTCTGATAGGAACTCGAACATACTCCTGGTATGATGAAGAATTCGGTGCAACGGAAAAAAGAACGCTGCCTACAGGGCCACGTTGAGAGCGAATGCCACGAATGTGTTTGAGCGCTACCGCGCGTTGAAGAGGGAGGCGAGGTTGCTTTTTCGGACGCAAAAAAAGAGACCACGAAACCCACCGAGAGCTTGAGATGCTAGCTAATAGCAACAGCGTCAAGAAGCTTTTAAGCCACGAGCGAGCTCCTGCAAAACTGGTGACTAAGATTATGGAGGGAACATTTCTCTGTCCTCTAAACGGAGAAATCGGGCAAGAACCAAATGAAGATTTCCAAGCGATAAGCGATGAAGAACATAAGGCATGGGTCTATTTTTTTAAACCGAACGTGGGGACCTTTATTGTGCTGAAAAATTAAGTGGCAGCATAAATATAGAATGAGCAGTTCTTCCTCCAGAAGAGTAACAACAATTCCTTTTCCGCCAGGCACATCTATAAAAATACATTATCTATTTCAATATTCGCACTGCAGCAGACCTTACAGTATATAACTCGTTACTCTGACGTTAGCTTTGGCTCATTATACCTTTCATGAACATGAAATGGTATTATAACTTTGGTCCGTAGTTTGTAAGTATTGAGAAGAAGAAGAGATACACCCACCAATAAGTATTCCGAAATGATCAGGGCGATGAGCTGAGCCGATTTAGCCAAGTCCTTCTGTCCGTCTGCCTGTTTGAACGCACACTAGTCCCTCAGTTTTAGAGACATTTCGATAAAATTTGGTATGGGGCCGCCATTTTGTAATGTATTAATCATTTGTACCAACTAGATCGGACCAATACAACGCATAGCTCCCCTACAATCGATTCTTCCGATAAATGGGGTTTGGGCTATAACTGTTGCAGTTTTATAGCGAGGAACATAACATTTGGCAGTTACAGCATTTATTACATATGTTATGTGTGTACTGAAAGTCATCAAGATTACAATACACTTTTCCGATGAAAGGGGGTTGGGCTATGTATTTTTAAATTAACAGGGTAAGACCATCAAATTTTTCGGAGTTTGTACTTATTGTAAGTAAGGATCGGACATTTAAAACTGTGATGCGTATTCATGAAAGGTATAAAGACAGCGCTTTCCTTACTTGTTTTCTACTAAAATTGCTGCAGCGCATAGGTACTATGCGTTATTTAGAATATTAGAACCCAGTTCCACGTCTGGAAACAAAAAGAAATCATCAAGAAGAATCAGGCCTGTATTAAAAAGGTCTTCGGTAAAAACCATGTGAGGACCATTACCACTCTCCATACATCTGCTGCAACACCTGCTGGTGACCACCTATTCGACGCAAACTAGTGAAAGATGTCGGTCCTCGAAAGTGATGCAGTAATAGTCTAAGGTAAAAGCATTCTAAGTATTTGGGATGCTTTTTCTCGCTTTATGAAGGGATGATTATTGATGTTCTACGTTTTCGACGTGCCCACTTTTATTAGTTCAAGTGTAATAGACAGGTACTTTTCAAAATCACTGAACAAAGGTAAAAAATTCAGCCAAAGTGGTATGTGGGGGTTGCTGCGATACGCCTTCGGCATTACTCGGTGTAAAAGAAACCCTTTGTCCATTTTCTAAGTGAACAGACAGATGTATTCTATAATTATGCGAAGTAGAAGGGTTACCCTCTTATAAAACTTCGATCGTACATGTTATTTTCAAGAATTTCTTGAATCAATTTCAAGACATCTCTTTAAAGTGTTGGTGCAGAGTTTTGCTGTACCGAAAGATGCTCTCCTTGGAAGGAAAATATATTTGTAAAAATTTTGAAACTGCTTAATGTTGGCAATATACTTTCAATAATATGGTACACTTACCATGTATTTTAAAAGTAGCCATGAAATTGTCTTCCCTAATTGCATTACCAACATACGAAGTCATCTTGAAACAACCGTTGCACTTTCTTACAATTTGTTCAAAATGGCGACGAGATACTCTCCTGCAAGCAGCGCTTTGACTATGAGCTTTTATCGAAATCTCTTTTAAAAGGATAAAATATTGCATATAACTTACATCGGATCTGCAGTTAAATGCTGATTTCGAATCAATCGCTGCTTGTCTGCCCTGCACTGTTCGCAATCTTACATTTTCGACACGGTTTGTACGCTCACCAACTGCCAAATTTCTTCTTAAGCGATGTCAACTGAAGCTACACTGTATGCATTCCCCCTTTCGAACAAGAATAGGTAATCGACAAATAAGGATTAGCGATCATCGAGCCATTGCGAGTGTAGTCGTTACTTTCCTTACCTAGCATTGTCATCAAGCTCTTCTAACGGAAGTCCCAGAAACGCCGCTTCAATAGGGTTGGGCCAGAGTGAAGCTGGCGTTAGAAGAGTCGGCTCAGTTCAACAAATAAATAGATGGTTAGTGTCATAAGGCGACACGCAGCATTCCGGGCAAACATTTTGCCATGCCAGCGTTCATTCTGGATAGGTAAGAGTTTAATCTGTTACAATATCCAGAACGAAGTTGGGCCAGCACGACTCTTGTCTGCCTAGGCAGTTTTGAAGAAACTATTGGGTCAGTGTGTGTAGGGATTTAGCCCGGAGCAACTTGTTTCGTGCAGCCATCTTTGACATTCGGAGCATTGAACAAAGTGTGAATGTTTAACATAAATCTTATTCTAGCAAACGAAGCAGATCCGGTCTTGGTCCGGGGTTGGGTTCAACACCCGCCAGGAGCAAGAGAGTATTGAGCAGCCCTGCTGCAAGGAGCTGATCGGAGGATGATAGTTTTAGGGGGTGAAATTACTAGGTGAACAGGGTTACATCAAAATAACAGCCCTTAGTCGGGTAAACCCCGAGTCTTTCCGGTACGATAGAGCCGGCTGTTGTGGGAATGCGAGTGTCGAACCGATCGCTTAATGAGCGAATCTAAATAGTTAATCAGTCAGCTTTTTACATACAGTCGCTGTTTTGTCTTTGTGTTCTGAAACTTTCGCAGTGAGTTCAGGAGTCCGTTTATAATTTTTGGGAAAGTGGGTAGTGCCACGCCCCTACGACAAATAAGATTTCAATTTGTCATAACTCTGAATGTATTGGATCTAAATTAATGATGTTAGGATATATGTGTCCTTTGATCAATATTAACATAATTTTAGAAAAGTGGGCAGGGCCACGACTTTTGTGTGTGGTTTTTCCCTCATTCATGTTCAAAGTTTATTGTCGATCTCTGTAAAAATTTTAAAGTGGGTTCAGGCGTCCTCTAGGTATGACAGATATACTTTTTGGAAAAGTCGAAAAGAAATAAATAGGAGTAGAGAAAGGAAGCTATAGGGAAAAGTGAAGACGTCGTGACAAATGTGAGGGGGAAGAGAGTACAATTTGTAAAATGTAGCCAAGTGAAATTTTAGGCAAAACAACGTCTGCCGGGTCTGCTAGTATATAAAAAAAACCTTAAAAATTTGCAGTTTTTGTCCGATCAAATTACACAATACCAACAATGCAATCGAATCAATCGAAAAAAGTACAAGGTGGCGCAAAAGTAAGCTTCTGATGTTCAGCATATCGGTTGTGGCACGTGCAGTGTGTGCTGTTGCACCGTCTTGTTGGAACCACATGTTTTCCTATCCCAATTCATCAAGTTGCGGCAAAAAGAACTCGTTGATCATTGCTCTGTAGCGCTCACCATTCACAGTAACCGTTTGGCCCCGACCGATTATTGGTCAAATTATTAGTCAGCAATATTCCGCGTTCTGGAGCAGTGTAGCGTAACATTGTTTATTAACGTGTATTTCGCATGTGTTTACTACACAAATGTCAAAACAGAACTGGCTTTAGGGGCCAATCGCAAAATTTATAGCATTTTCTGATAGGAGGATTACTTTTGCGCAGTAACCGTTTGTCACCGACCGATTATTGGTCAAATAAATAGTCAGCAATATTCCGCGTTCTGGAGCAGTGTAGCGTAACATTGTTTATTAACGTGTATTTCGCATGTGTTTACTACACAAATGTCAAAACAGAACTGACTTTATTGGCCAATCGCAAAATTTATAGCATTTTCTGATAGGAGGATTACTTTTGCGCCACCCTGTATATTGTATTGCTATTGAAAGTATATGCAAATTACAACCAATACTTAGCAGTAACCTTGCCTTTGTGTAGAGACTAAAATTAACTAATATGGTTGGAATGGCCACGATCATTTCTACCTTCTCGGACTGAGTCGTAGGTTTGCAAAATCGGCGTAGTGATTATTTATTTGGTCAACTTATCCGTTGTTGATGTTGTTATTTGTAACGACAAAAACACTCCCCGAATGTTTTGGGGAGTGTTGTCGAATTGACAGTCCTTGGACGGATATGCTCCGGTTCTCCCTTGGGGTACTGCCCGACTGTCGTGGTAGCGATTTGGTATGGCCAGTGGAACTTTCTAGGTCATGTCACCCCTCCTTCCTTAAGGAAGGAGGAGATGGGTAATGAGAAGTGAGAGGCATCATATCCGTAGATCAACAATCAAGTTGCACGTCATTACCTTTGTGCATTTTAGTCGTCTAATACGACCGGTATGCCAACCTCATGCATATTCTAAACCCCTAACCCGCAGGGGCTGCTCATTGATCAAACGTTTGAATATATCTTGTCCTGTCATTGCTTAATTTTGTTGGGAGCTTACTGACAAACATTACCTCTTCCGACTGGGAAGTTATATTTTTTTACAAATGAAAACAAAACAATGAAAACTGCTTCTGGTATGATCTTTTCTTATAATACTTTTAATACATCATTCTATCCATGAAAAGATAATGCATTCCCCATTTTCCCCACTGGGCTTTTTCGATATAAAACCAAACATATCTTGGTTTACAATGTTTGAGGTGTTTTGGCGAAGATATTGCTACAGAATTTACTCTATGTAAAATTTAAATAGATGTAAAAAAATAAATAGATAAATATTTGTGGCGATATACCTCCAAGTAGATAAGGCTGAGCTTTTCTACCAATTTGTAGTGTGCTGCTTCTAATTTTTCCTACGAATTGGCGGGACATCCAATATTTTTTGCAAAGCAGATGAATTTTTGCTGAGGAGCCTTTCATGGCAGAAATACACTCGGAGAGTTTGCCAAAAAAACTTTTCAAACCACTTTTGATGTTACCCGTACCAGGTCATTATTTATATGAAGAGCATTGGTGACCAAACGACCACATGCGCAAGTATGCTTGGTGTGTGCCTGAGAGCTCAGCTCTATGCCAATAATCGCATTGTAAATAATGTTAAATAACATAAATTCTGTGACAAAAATGTAGTCTAGTATTGCTTATAAACAAAAAACAGACACACGCATACAAAGTAGGTTAATGTTTGAAATTCTAGATTTCGTTACGGAAAACAAAAAAATGGAATCTTCAGTGCTACTTTCGGGAATATATAGGGAACTAATCATTGTAAAAAAATTAACTAAAATTTCAAATATGTAATATTTGTCACTTAATTTTTTTTTTTTAATATTTTTATTCGATTAGCCATGTACGATCGGATCAGGTGAAATAAAAGGAAATAAAAACACTATGCGAGCGTCAAAAATTACTTCCCAGTGGGAAAGTGGGAAAATGAGCTACAATTTTTATGAATGAAAAGTAGCATGAAGACAATGTATGAAAAGATCTTCGAAAAAGCAAGCGAATGTATAAAATGTAATGTATATTGTAAGGTTTTAGATTAAGATTTATTACATTTTTCTTACAAAAAACTTATATGTACACATAACAATGGTAATAATGCTAAAATTAAAATGCAAAAGAAGCAGTACGTTTTAGTATTGGGTGCCTTCTCAAAATAAACATTTATGGAAATGTATAAAAAAGTGTAGTAAATTAACAGTGAGTTATGAAAATGATGTGATGAGCTTTAAGAAATAACAATTAGGTTAACATTTTCTAGGTAATAGGGTTCAGCAAACTTTTGATATCGTTGTGGGATAGCTCTAAAAGAAACGATTTAACATTTGATAAAAATTTACGCAAATTCCTTATACCACATATACACGTAGGTAATGCATTGAAAGCTTTGCAAGAGACTATAGTATAAAAGTTATTGTAATGTGGGGTACGAGATATGGGAACAGAAACCAGCCCTTGTAGGTTTCATCTCAAATTGTAGTTATCCGAGATAAGGCCATTTAAATACCTACTACGAATGAAAAATATCTTTTAACATTCACCAGATCCCCAAACAACTTAATGGTGTGATACAACCTACTAACATTACACATTTACACACGCATGTAGGACTTCAAGCGAGAGATGTGTATAGACAAACTTAAGTTATGATCAATGGAAACACCCAAAAACTGAAAGTCACATACTTTTTCAATCAGAATTAAAAGATGCATTCGGGCACAGTAAACTGTTTAGAACAAAACGAGTAAGCAGAATGGAATAAAATGACTATGTCTGGATGTAGATTGAAATACATCGTTTTCGTTGCTTGCTGACAATAAGCTTATGTGCAGCAAACCACATTCTCAACAAATGAACGTCATTATCGACTTCTGCTAACAAGCCCAGTTGGTTCGATGAACCATAGACAAAAGCAAGGTCGTTGCAAACGCGGTAACTTTTCCATAGAAGGGTAGCGAGAATATGGAATTCGAGTAAATAAAAAAAAGCATCGGACCTAAAACAGATCATTTTGGTACTCCTAAGCTTATTGTTGAAAGACTACTTAAACTAATAGCAATCTTTACTTTCTGCCCTCTTCCTGATAAGTAACATTGGAACCAACTAAAAACAAAACCACGAAAGCTCGCACGATACAATTTGTCTGGTAAAATTTGGCTTTTACGTCATATACATTATTATTATTTATTAATATTTTTACAAGTAAGATTATTGTCTCTTAAAGTACATTGACATTTGGACAAATAACACCAATTGTATATGTAAGATAAATTACAATTACAAAGTTATGAATTAATTTTAATTTCAACTACAGAAGTAAAAATAAGCAAGAAAAAAAAAATAAGTTAAAAAGTATAAATAAATTATTACATTATATGTATACATATATGTACAGTTTGTATGCTCCCTCTTAGATCCGTTAGTTAAGATAGTTTTAATAATACCAGTTGTATATCTACGCCCGTTATAGCAAAAACTGATGTTGCGTTCATTTTTAATATTATTTGGTAGAGTTCCAAAGTTTGACAGCACTGACGAAGAATGTTCTAAAGGATGTGAGATATTTACAACTTGGACCCATAAGATTGCAAGCTCTGTCTGATCTCGAAAAACTTAGATTTCTGTAAGGATATTCTGGCCGCCTTTTATGAATTAATTAATGTAAAAAGACTAAATTGCGATACTCTAGAAAGTTCACAAGACTACAGTTTAGTATTTTGACGGAAAACTCTGATGTGTGGTAAAATTTACGTTGAAAAATATGTATGTGGCACTATTAGTTGCAGATTTTTCCGAGCGGTATTGCAACTATGGGAGGTTCTGTAGCCAGACTGATTTTTGGTTAGTAGGCAGTTGGTATTGAGGTATTTCCCAGATTTTTCCCAATTTTTGACAGACTGGCAATAAGCTAATCGGACGGAAATCAGTGGTAGCCGACGGTTTCTTAGCAACTGGAATGACTCGCTATTTTTCAGGAATCGGGAAAGGTTGAAGTTGTAAAACAAAAATTAATGATATGAGTTCACGTAGGGGCGATGTATTGTATAATTAGTTTCAAAAACCTTATACTGATGCCATCATCTCCAACTGCATTCGATTTAATAGAACGAATGCTTCTTATGACATCATCGACTGTTACTGCATTAACCTTAGAACCGTAAATGCTCTATACAACTTAATTCCGTAAATTGGGGCACTCAGTGCCCAGTAGTGTATTTTGTATGGAAATTTAAGGTTTTTAAGATGTTTTTTTTATGAAAAAGCTAATAATTCGTTTATTTATTGATATAATTCAATGAAACAAGTTTTTTTGTTAGAAACAAATGTTGTTGGTCTACAACAATTATATTTATATAAATTTTAGCTTTTTGAACCACTCAAATGGGTGAAGTTCTGCGCTGTCTTTTTGATAAATTTCGATTTGTTGCTGACGTTGATGGAATATTATCAGCATCTTCATCGATTTCTGAGTCATTATCATCATCGGCATTGTATTTTTCTAAGTAGCACCTTTCACATGTCATTATATAGTGTTTGGTGCAAGTCGGAGTCACACAATGGTCACAAACTGCTGTTGTTTTGTTGTCGACCTTGGCAGATCTGCAGGTTTCACACCGACGCTTCAATTTGTTGACCTAGGAAATGAAAAAATTAAGCTATTTTGAAATTATAAATTTTATGAAAGCTTACCTGAACTCTTGGACGCGATCTAGATATTTCAAGAGCTCGTTTGAAATCTATCAAGTCCATTGCAATTTTTGTTGTAGAAGTTATTACTGTTTTGCATCTATTCTGCAATTGTTTCTGTGCTAACTCCATAGCCAGGCCTTTCAAAAATATTTTGCGCTTATCGGACTTATGCGTGTTCCACGTAGGGTTACTATGGCTAAAAAGCCTGAAAGCTGCAAGTGCAGCAACGTCCAGCATATTATAAAATAATGCCATGGGCCAGCGGTTTGTTTTTCTTTTTCCCGTGAATCCGCGTAGCATTTTGTCAAAGGTATCGACACCTCCTTTATGCTTATTATAGTCATGTATGACTCTTGGTTTTTTCGTTTCAGGATTCACTTCTTCGCTGGCATGGGCAGTTGAAAGAAGTAGTACATTTTTCTTTAAATGTGTTGTGAAGCTTACCAATTGCATTGAATTTGAAAAGCAAAACACTGATGCAAAGATACCCCTTTTTTTTGCTTCGTCAGAAGATGTAAAAAGTTTAGGCAATTGTGGCTTATTTCCTCTTATTGTGCCCACCAATTCTTCCGCCAAGCAATTCTTCCGCCAAGTCATAGCTTGTGAAGAAGTTGTCCATGGTGATGTTCATACCCATATGCAAATAGCGGCTACTGAGTCGCATAACGAGGTTGCGCGCGATACCAGCTGACCTCTGTTCATTAGGTTGTGAACCCAAATATACCTCGCCTGAAAGCGGATAGTTGGTTTTTGCGTCAACAAGCCAAAATATTTTGATCCCATATTTTCCGGGCTTAGAGGGAATGTATTGGCGGAAACTGCATCGATTTCTTGTTGAAAGCAACTGCTCGTCAATTGTTAATTCTTTACCTGGAATGAATGGCGCGGTCAAGTTCTCTAAAAACGATGCCCATACATGACGAATAGGTGCCAGTTTATCGCATCGTAATCTCTCAGCGCGAGTCCTACAATCGTCAAAGCGTAAAAAACGACACAATTGCTCAAACCGTTGCAATGACATCACTGCTCTATAAAAGGGCATATTCATTTTATGAAACAGATCCTTAGATTGAACTAAGTTAGCTTTTTCTGCACCAGCATATAAAATTATTGCAATAAAAGCATATATTTCATCGACATTTGTGTCATGCCAATATCTTAATTGTTTTGGGATTGTTTGACGCATATTTTCCTCTATTACTCTTTTAGCCTTTCTATTTGTGTCAAGAACAATACTTTCCACAAGAGACTCTGGAAATACCCTTATAAAGGCATCTCTTTTCGAATCAAAACTTTCTGTACATATGGGTACGGATCGTCTGCGAGCTTCTGAAGCCAGTTCTGTTTGCCGTTTTTGAACTTTACTTGGCATTGACCACCAAACAGCTTGGTTGTTTCTTCCTTGGCCCATATATCTTTCTCCACGGTTAGTCTCAATAGCTGAACTTACCCTGTTTTCCACTGGATGCAGATCTTCTTCTGCTTCCTCTGTGTCATAATCTTCGAAACGTGGATCTGGTATGGGCGGGGCATCTTCTTCTCCGAAGTCAGACTGGTCACTGGGTATCGGTTCTTCGTCGGCTTCAAATGGAGGACCATTTACACTATCGTCATCGTCGCTTTCAATAGTATCAAAATAATTTGTTAGATATTCCTCTTCTTCTTCCGTCAATTCACGGCGTAGGTTAGTCAAATAAACCGTTAATTCCTTACTCATTTTCCAAAAAATAGTTATAAAATCTCAAATCGAACTGTTCACTTGAAACTTTTACCGAAAACTGATAAAAACTTAAATACTTATTATTATTGCTTTGACATTACATTCATAGCTAATATCTAACGGTAACTAGATCACTATATCTACCAAGTTTCGTTAGAAAATTATATTTCTCCATACAAAATATATGAAGAAATGTTATGGGCACTGAGTGCCCCCATTTACGTACAGAGTACTCACTGTATAAAACGCCGTAACTTTCTTGTTTTAAGAGTTATACATCTGAAATTTTTACCACTTCTGAATAAAATTACAATATATCAGTGTGCAAAAAATTAATTACATCGGACTTCCAGATTCCCGGTAATTCAACTTTAAAATTTAATTTGGGCACTGAGTGCCCAACTTACGGTTCTAAGGTTAAACTGGAATAAATTAACTGGCTTGTGAATCAATTTCTCATTAATTTTAAGTTCTAAAAAGACTAAATTGGGATACTCTAGAAAGTTCACAAGACTACAGTTTAGTATTTTGACGGAAAATCTGATATGTGGTAAAATTTACGTTGAAAAATATGTATGTGGCACAATTAGTTGTAGATTTTTCTGTGACTCACAATCAATTTTGCTGAATGCGTTCGCTCCGAATGATATTAATAAAACTATGAGAGTTCTCATCAGCTTCAATTTCACATTAACTGGAACAAAATCCGCTGTGTGACACAACCTCCTTAATACAAAGTAGATTTTGCTTAAAATATAGTTAACATGGTCCCGCCAGGCAAGGTATGAATTTAATTTAAACCCAAGGCTAGGAACCACGGGCTCATAACTGATTGATATGCCTTGTAATAGTGATGGCAGTGTTTCAACCAACTTCCAGTAATATATAAAACATGTAGCCTTTGTTCTGGATGCGTTAAGGTTTAGTTTGTTATCATTTGACCAAGAAGAGATGCATTCAAGGTCTTTATTCATTCTGAATACCAAATCCTCTGCTAAACTAATCGGACGTGAAAGGATACCTGAGCATCATCAGCATACAAACGTATCGAAACACTCCTGCAGTAGCGTGTCGTATCATTAATGAACATCGTAAACAAGATCGGGCCAAGTATTGATCCCTGTGGCATCCTCGAATCCAGACGCTTCATTTCTAAGGAGCTATTACCGACCACTACTCTCTGCCACCGATTACACAGATAATTTTCAAGCAACCTCACAGCACTACATGAGAAACCAAAGTAATTACTAAGTTTTAATAAGAGAATAGCATGATCCACCGTATCGAAAGCTTTGGAAAAATCTAAAAGCATCATAGTAGTAAAACCACCTCTGTCATACGCTGGACGGATGTCTTCAATAATTTTAAGCAGAGCGGTATTGCAACTATGGGAGGTTCTGTAGCCAGACTGATTTTTGGTTAGTAGGCAGTTGGTATTGAGGTATTTCCCAGATTTTTCCCAATTTTTGACAAACTGGCAATAAGCTAATCGGACGGAAATCAGTGGTAGCCGACGGTTTCTCAGCAACTGGAATGACTCGCTATTTTTCAGGAATCGGGAAAGGTTGAAGTTGTAAAAGAAAAATTAATGATATGAGTTCACGTAGGGGCGTTGTATTGTATAATTAGTTTCAAAAACCTTATACTGATACCATCATCTCCAACTGCATTCGATTTAATAGAACGAATGCTTCTTATGACATCATCGACTGTTACTGCATTAAACTGGAATAAATTAACTGGCTTGTGAATCAATTTCTCATTAATTTTAAAGTTCCCATTACTTTGGAAATTGCACGACCGTAAAAAGAAATCGTTCGATTTAATTTTTTCTCCAATACCTAGAGATCTGAGATTTTTCTTGAACATAGGTACTCTCTATTGAAAATTACTCTCTTAGAATTCCTTACTAATAATGTAGCTTGATTACTGGCCTGGCGATAAGGCACCCAAGCCATCACTGTATTATCTCTCTTCCAACAATTATACAACTTATCACGTTTTTTATAGCCGAAATTAACAATAAAAAGATGAATAAGAAGATTGTAATATGAAATATTAACATTACGCTCTATTACCTTTCCTCTTACACTGCCGTGATTATTAACACCTTTTAGAAACTTTGCAGAGAACTCCGTCCAACTTTTCTCAACGATAATTGTTTCCATTAGGAGACAACTGCTAAAACCCGTCGGGACAGGTATCAAACGCGTTTTGACATCGGTATTAACAATCCGAGAGCGGATTTTCGAATTTTTGTTTCAGTGAAAAGTTATTGGCAAAAAACCAAAAGAAGACTGGGTTCCGATCCCAAATAGGGGGCGTAATCCAAGGTATTTCTGCGCAGAACACACTTCTGCACATTTCGGTACACCTTATATCTGTGTCTACAACAACTACATGAAAATGACAGAAAATTTTCAACTATAATTACAAATATCTCTTGACAGAAATATAAAATGGAAAATCCGGATTGTTGATACCGAGGTCAAAGCGCGTCGTTTGGTACCTCCCCACATTTTTGGACGTCTTTTGGCAGTTCTCTCCTAAAGGAAACAATTACCAAGATAACTTCTTCCATAAATTTGTTGAAATGTTAAGGTTATTTGAAGCTTTTAATGATCCTTTGGATAAATCGGGATGTGCTCTCATAAATCCAACAAGAATTTCACTCTGCTTCTGTTGCGTATATTTAATTTTTGATTTTTCCCTTAAAATATACAATTATTCTTGGCATGTACATAAACAAACATAACCCACGATTAAAATCACATTTTTTTTTTAAACTTACATTTTTTGGCGGCACGACTGCTTTTCGTTGTTCGTGATACAGAGTGCAGGGAGTAGAGAGGGAAATATTGAATGCAAAAGAGAAAAGGCAAATGCGAAAATGTCAATTTTAGGTTGCGACAGCCGAGTCCCGATATAGAGTAAACCCCCTGTTTCGTAGCGATAAACTCTCATGCTCTCTTTTCCTTTCCTATGACATCGCTGTCGAGTAATTCATCCATGTTTTCGTGCATAGCATATATTGCCAGAAATTCCTTTATGAAGGAAAATAAATGTTACTTTCTTTACAACAATCTGATAGGAAAGTAATGTATACTAGTATATCCCGTGGTCGAAATTCGACGACCTTAAATTAGTTTAAGTTATTAAATCCTCTGTTCATATTTTTTCCAGCACTGCCTAGAGGCCGAAATATTTGAGAAATTTTTGTTACTGAAATTAATTATATATAGTTGAGTAATTTCGGGCCGCTTTCATAAATGTCGGTTCACACTAAACGGCGGGTAATTTGACAACTAACCGAAAAAACCAGTCTATTAAAGACCGTCATTAATAGGAGTTGGCAAAAACAGTCCTGAGGAATGTTTGAAAGTAGGGACACGATCGCCCTTCGATACCGATATTTTGTACTAGAGACTTTTGTAGCGATACTTTTTGGCATCGAGTATTTACATCACGGTATCGTATCGAATTTATAGAAAAGTGTAGCAATGACTAAAGAAAAAACTATCAGATCAAAGACACTGCTCTGTTGGTTGTCCCTTTTCTAACTTGTGGCGAAATCGAAGGAAATGTCCATCAAATGAAAATGTTTATGAAAACTCGTCGATATTTCGCGAATTCTGAAAACACTTCCATAACATAATTTACATTTTTCGTATTTAATTTCATACTATATATTTGGGGAAAATCATTTAACAAATTTTCACTAAAGCCAAAATTGGTGAACATGGCACAAAACTACCTGAACGCACACTTATTCTGCCTAGTGTATTTAGATCTAAGCCATTGTTAACTGAAACTTTAGGTACATATCAATATGTGCAATCTTATTCATTACAAACAAGCATTAAATGATCTAAATAAATATGTATGTACATATAAATTATTATTTTCAATGTTAGGATACCTAGAATTCCAGAGTAAGACACAACTTTTAATTTTCGCAGAACATACCTATGTTAAGGTACAACTTTGCATGATTTAACTGCTTATTTATGTGCAAATTTAGAATCGATACTTTGAGTATCGAGTCTTTTTGTTTCGATACTATCGGATACCCGATATTTGTACAGCGATACTTCAAATGAGTACAGCATCGATACTTTGCATTCGATATCGTGTCACTATTTGAAAGTCCACCATAAGACCCACCATTCCTTTCAGATTCGGTCAATATTTCAATAAAAAACTTGGATTTGATGGACATATACCAACAACATAGTTAGACTTATAATATATACTAGTACATATATCCCGTGGTCGAAATTCGACCACCTTAAATTAGTTTAAGTTATTAAATCCTCTGTTTATATTTTTTTCAGCACTGCCTAGATGCCGAAATATTTCAGAAATTTTTGTTACTGAAATTAATTATATATTAATTGATATTAGAGGAAAAATTACAACGATATGCACAGCGATGGTATGGGATGACATGTTTCGAAGTGCCCAACTTCTCATCAGACCCCTTCTCGGACACTGGGATATGAACCCAAGTGTCTGCACCAAAGCCGCTGTTAGAGTACTCTAACAACTAAGCTATGATGCCCTGTAGCGTCACGATGCACTCTTCCTCTTATGTGTCATTTGCTTATTCCTTTTATACATTCTTTGGTACATATATTTTATATGTCAACTCAAGGAAAGTGGAATATTTTTAGGCGCGTTCATAGAACAGTTTTAGATACAGAAGGGCTTTTTTGCATATCAACACTTCCGTGTTATTTGTTATGCACCCACACTGTACCTGTATCAATTATAGTTATGGTGATTTGTTGTTGGAGCAAAGCTCGAATTTTTTGTTTGTTTGTTAATTGATATTAGAGGAAAAATTACAACGATATGCACAGCGATGGTATGGGATGACATGTTTCGAAGTGCCCAACTTCTCATCAGACCCCTTCTCGGACACTGGGATATGAACCCAAGTGTCTGCACCAAAGCCGCTGTTAGAGTACTCTAACAACTAAGCTATGATGCCCTGTAGCGTCCCGATACACTTTTCCTCTAATGTGCCATTTGCTTATTCCTTTTATATATTCTTTGGTACATATATTTTATATGTCAACTCAAGGAAAGTGGAATATTTTTAGGCGCGTTCATAGAACAGTTTAACAAACAAACAAAAAATTCGAGCTTTGCTCCAACAACAAATCACCTTAATTATATATAGTTGAGTAATTTAGGGCCGCTTTCATAAAAGTCGGTTCACACTAAACGGCGGGTAATTTGACAACTAAAGACCGGTAATCATTAATAGGAGTTGGCAAAAACAGTCCTTAGGAATGTTTGAAAGTCCATAATCAGAGCCACCAATCCTTGAGATTCGGTCAATATTTCAATAAAAAAACTTGGATTTGAAGGACATATACCAACAACATAGTTAGACTTATAATATACGAGTATATAATGGTTACTAAAACTCAATATGCTCAGTGAGTGAAAATATGTCCACCGTTTGGACATGGTTGCCATATTGTAATTTTTAGGCTATTAGTATACAGGCAATGCTTTTTGTAATCCATTTACCGGGAGAAAATTATATATTCAATTTAGCAATTCCGACTCAACGACGCACCTTCCTATTTTGACTCTGCTTTCTTTTTGATCTGAAATTTTGAATTATAAGGCGGCCATGGCTGGTTTGGAATCCCGTTTTAATATTGGAGTTTTATGAACAGTAAAAATTTACATTTTATTAAAACACTTAGGGTTTTCAGGATTTTAGGATGCATCTAAATACCCGACCGAAAATAGAAACCATGAATACCTTTTAATCTCATTTTAATTATGGAATTAAAAAAAAAACGAAGAAGTTTGATTGCGCATACACAAAAAAAATGTTGAATTATATGAACATGGACCACTATGGGTCCTCATTTTTATAATGGAGTAAAAATTTTAATTTTGAACCATTGTTTGAAATATGAATATCTTTGAATCTCATTTTCATTATAGAATTTTACAAAAAATAGAAGTTTAGCATAGGGAATGGCAACTTTCGCTCAAAATCAAATTGGTGTACACTTTAACTCAATTTGCTTAATGAGTAAGAGAATGAAAATATTTCTACCTTTTGGAGAGCAAATAAAATATGAGTTGAACCGACGCCACTACTTTAACTCAATATGCTCAATGACTGAGAGAATGAAAATATTTCACCGTTAGGAGTGTGTCCACATATACATATTTTGATTGAAAATGTATTTAGCGTTTATTTTGAAGTTCCTTAAATTTCTCAATATGAGCATGACGCTGGTTTCCATTTTGGTTTTTTTGTTTTGTATATACAGACAGTGCTGTCAATTCAGCAATTTTCCTTTAGATCTGGCTTTTTTGAAAACCATTTGCGGGGGAAAATTACAACTTCAGTATATGGTTTTCTGGTTTTTTTCCTTAAGCACAATTTAGGCATGTATAAAGGCATTTCATTTTGACTTTTATAGCATTTCAATAATATTTTGTGATATATATGTATATTATCTGAACTTATTATTTCTTTTGGCTGTGCCTATAAGTTTACCTTAAGTCCTATGTCAATCAGAAAAAAGTAAATTCTTTAAAAAAATATTTATAAAACTATGTAAGTATTTATCTTATATATTTTGTTATGGTAAATTTTTAGTAATTTTCTTGCAGTTTTTTTTTGCAAAAAATTGGTTTTAAGAAAAGATTGCTTTAAAAACTTAACAAATTCAAGTCAAGGTAAGAAATTCAATTTAATAAAAAAAAAATTATTGTCCAGAACCTGGGCTCGAACCATGGAACGCACGCATCTCACCCGAGACGCTTATGCCTGCTTCAGAAAATATTTCCACCATTAGGAGTATACATACATATCCATACGGCTTTTGAAAATTAATGAAACGTTCATTTGGAACTTCCACAAATTTCTCAATATTAGCGTGATGCCGGTTTCCATATTGGTTTTTTTTTATATACAGGCAGTTTTATAAATTTTTCCTTTAAGGGGGAGAAAATTACAAGGAAATGATGGTTTTCGGGCTTTTTTCCTCAACCACAACTTAGACATATTTAAAACACATTTCATGTTGATCAAATTTAGTCTACATATGTAAGGGTTCGGGTTATATGTCTGCTCTAAGACAAATTAAAATATTTGAAGAAGAAAATAGTTGATGTCTTCAGGAAAACTAACACGATTTCTAACCACTTCTGTTTAGATATAGATATACTCTGGCAATTGATTGTATGAAAAAAGTCTTAGCCTAGTAATATATAGATGATGTAAAAAACCTCACAACATACATTACCTTCTATACATGAAAATAAACATTACAATGGATTCGAAAATTATTTCTTACAATAACTTTTATGCTTCTTTTCTCATAGGCAACATTTAATGCATTACTTTTTTTCACTGGATTTTTGTGAAACACACCTTCGAAATCGTACATTCTACCGTAAATATTTGCCGGTTAAAAATATTTAAATGGGAATATCTTAGCCAAGTTTTAATAGATTTGTTAAAGGTACTTTTGAACACTAATTATATGGCGGCTTCTTTATAAATATTCTACTGTGCATAGTAGAAATCAAAATATAATATAAAACTGGTATGTTAAAAAATGAAAATTTTTAAATTCTTTTGTTTTGTTAAAATAACTACACTCCGAGTTAGACAGTTATATATTTATTAAAAATTTGTCTAAAATTCGTCATAGTAGGATACTGATTAAACGTAACTAAAATTTATATTTATTTCGGGGTCATTACTTTTATATGTAAATTATATAAATTATATGTAAGCACTATTGAACTAATGAAATAATCCTGATGAATTTACAAAATAACTCAAAACCTCGTATTCCGTTCGAAAAATTTTTCTTATTATTTATATTAATAACGAAAATTTTTTTGGATATTATAACGTCATTTATATTTATTTCGAGCTCATAACTTTCAATGGGTATCAAATCTGAGATATGTTCACTTCACAGTCATATGTGGAACCAAACATAGAATACATTTTAAGTATTTGATTTTTTATTTTCGGATATTTTCCTAGTTAAGATTTTTCCAGATGTCTGTACCGATTTCTAAGGGCAGACCTAGGTCGTAAGAGTATTCGTGAATTTTACTGAAATTATTATTCTCAGTCCATATTATATTTGTATTGTTTAAGCCCATACGATTATTTTTTAGCTGTTTTAATAAACCTATTAAAAGTGTACGAAATTTATGACTACAGGTACCAAGTTAAAAGGGTGAATTCCTTTCCCCTGAAGCGAAAGATTTAACTGATTAAATTGTAAGGTAATGTCAGATAACAACGCTAAATCTAGAAGAAAGTCTTTATATTTAAAATTCCCTATTATATCCACCTCGTCAGATAAACTAGTTTAAAAAAAATTATAACTTCTCGACTTAATTCAAAAACGCTGTAGGCTCCTACCACGGCTGAGCCAACGAACCTCAGTGTATAAAAGCAAATTACCGAAATCCGTTTCGAGTTCTTCCAGAAGCTGTTTAAATTTTCTATGCTGCAGTGCATGGTGGCAACCTCTTATTTTGCCGCTTCCATTGCATGTGTCAATTTCAGCTCTTTAGCTGTTGTAAGATACAGTGAAGTGCTGGGATTTGTATTTTATTTCATTTTATTTTATTTTATTCAGAAGGCACAATGAAAAAAAATTCAATAATCGGCTTTTGGTACAGTCATATGGCCGATTTTCTGGGAAAGTAAACCAAGTAGTTTTTTTTTTGTCAAATATTGCAAGCACTGGGGTCTTGCGGAGTTCATGACATATTATAGTAGCTGTTGAAAATAGTCTCATTCAATTTTAGTCGTTTTAAATTAAACCTTTCGCTCTTTTTGTAAAACGGTGTGAATAAAAAAAAAATATGGTCGGAAGTAGTTCGGCAAACAAAAAGGTAAATATAACGTATATCATAACACGTAAAGTTTTTAAAAAAATTATGTTTCAACTAGCAGCTATGTGAAAAATAAATGTGCCGCAAAAATCGTATGTAACGTTAGCAGTGCAAAACCAAAAAAGTTTTTTTAAGACATGGTAAAATACGGTTTAATTTTATTTGTTTATATATTTACTTAATACTATACTTATATCTCACGTTCCAATTAAAAAAGGTAAATTTCCAACGATTTGAGGACATTTTTAGCTTAAATAATATGTAACGTTAGCAGTGATTTTTTATTTAAAATAAAATTGTTCCTTTCCGTTCTCTTACACAGGAGAGGAAAGCTCAGCGAAATAAAAAATATAAAGAAAACCTGAAGAAGTCGCCTCAATATGGGGACTACAAAAAAAAACAAGCGGCATTAATGAAGAAATATAGGGAAAAGGAGAGCAGATGTGAAAAAATTACCACTGAAAGCCAAGAATGAAATTCAAAAAGCAAATCGAGAAGCTGTTCGTGAGAGGGTTAGAAAGTGTCGGGCAAGAATGAGAATGTAGCTGTTAGCGACGATGATAAGAGTGAACGCCACACGAACATCAACGTATAACATGTAGGAGGGGTGTAATTATTGATGTGTAAAATTCGGGCTTCCATAAGTTTGGCGATACTATTTTAGCTATTTTTTAATGCTATATTAGAAATTTTTCCAAATTTTCACATGATTAAGATGGAAAAAATATTCGCGTGCGCGAATATTACACATCATTAATTACATTAATTCGATATTTTTTGCTTCGACATTTATCATTCGACATTTTTTTTCGACATTTTCGATTTCGACATTTCTTTTTTCGATATTTTTTTTTTCGGCATATTGTGATTCGACATTTAAATTTTCGACATATGGTACCAGACCCTAGGAAAGGCTGTCTCTAAAGCAGTTCAAGCCCTTCCACCTTCGCCAACGAAAAAAACAGAAGTTCTTTCGAGAATAATTTTAAGTTTGGAAAACTGGGGAAAAAGAGATTGTCGGGTGAACTGGTTCCTCCAAAAAAGACCTATTCTCCAAACGTGGAAATCAATTCTGACATCACCAAATTTTAAGAAAGGGATGATATTTCACGCACTTCGTCAAAGATTCGGGACATTAAAAAATACCAGTGCGCCAATACTGGGGATAAGGTTCTACTGCCAACAAGGCATATGCTTCTATCAATCAGAGAAGCATTTCCATTTTTTGATTAAGACCAAATAAGTAAAGGAAGAGGTATTGTGGCTTTTTAAATTTCTTATTTGTTGTTAATTTTATTGCAGATACTTGTTCCTTATCTCATTTTACTCGGACACGGCCACAGTATGTGAAGCTAGCAAATAACATGCCACACAACATGTGCTTGTGTACATATCATTCCAACTTCATAGAAGCCGTTACAACTTTATGTAAAAAAGTTCAAAACATACCTAACTATGAGAATGGTTTTGTTAACCACTTTCTGTGCAAAGAGTCCTCGATAGCGTGCTGGTATGGTAATTGTGAAAAATGCTCTGGGAAATTCGTATCTAAGATGGAGGAATTTGTACTAAACACTCCGTCTACTTCAACGCTTAAATGGTTGGCATGGAAAAAAGATGTTTCAACGAAGCAGGTAGAGAAGAGTGGAACTATGGATGAGTTAATTAATTATGTAAATAAGTTATGGCCACAGTTTTTAAAACATAGCTTTAACAAACGTGAGCAGGCGTTAACATTCAATTAATTTGATCGGCCGAGAGCTTTAAGCACGGCGTTAGTTGCCGAAGGTGTTCTTCAAATAGATTTCGCTGAAAATTATGTTTGTGAAGCACAGGACGAAGTACAAAACGCTCATTGGAATCAGCGTCAACTTACTTTATTTACAAGTGGTTTTTACTATAACAACGCCTTTC
Organism: Merzomyia westermanni; assembly: GCA_949987695.1. Taxonomy (NCBI): domain Eukaryota; kingdom Metazoa; phylum Arthropoda; class Insecta; order Diptera; family Tephritidae; genus Merzomyia; species Merzomyia westermanni. The sequence continues at coordinate 110,981,035 of OX465290.1, read as the reverse complement.
AGGCAAAAGCTTACGTTTCTGATAACCTAAGTCATACCAAAGATACTATAGTTACTTATCTATGGAAATTACTTTCAAGTCTACCATCATCGCTTAAAATTTTAAAAATTTGGAGTGATGGCCCGTCTTCTCAGTTCAAACACAAGTTCATTGCTGCTTTAATTCCGTACTTGGAAATAAAATTTGGAATAAAAATATTTTGGAATTATTTTGCTACCTCGCATGGCAAAGGCTGTGTGGATGGAATAGGGGCTACAGTAAAAACTGTTGTAAGAAAACATGTCATAGCCCGAAATATAATCGTTAACTGTGCAGTAGATTTAAAAAACGCTTTTTACTTGACGACATCCAAAATCGTGGTTGAATCAGTAAAGAACGACGAATTTGTTAATATTGTGAAGACCCCAACCCGGAGGCTTGCAGAGCCCTCACAACACATATATATAGATATCTTAATGAATGAATAATTAATTTGAGTTATACACTATATTTTATGAAATATACTGCATTTTTATATTTTTACACATATGCCGTTTTATAAATGAACCACATACTCATTTTTGCACGAAACCCCACTTAGCTAATATATATATTCGATTATATATATATTTGAGATATTTTTAAAAGAACATACCATTCGAATATCAATTTCTTACAAATAGGAACACTCTAATATACATCTATCCATATGAGCTTTACCATACACTAGATATGGCAGCGACGCTAAGAGGTTAGAAACCTGCCTATGCAAGGGAGACGGCAAACAATAAGCATTACAAAATGCGAACATTTAAGCGCACAAAAATGCAGAGCAATACAAATCTACACACGAGAAACACTGGAAGTGACCAACGCAAGCGTACAGGCGTGTGTACATATGTTCGGTGCAATGCAAGAAACTGGCATATGAGGGAAGAAAAGCGTACAGGCGTGTGTACAAATGTTCGCTACGATACGAGGAGCCGGCATATGAAATATACGTTAGAATTTATAAGGAAAATAGGAGAATAATAAGGAGAAGGTTCACTTATAAGATTATGTACAATAAGTATATGAGTAGTTATTGTTGTTAAGTAACAGTTTGCCTGCCTGCAAATTAGTATAAAAGGGCGATGAATTCCTTAGGAAAATTGAGTAGTTAGCTACTAGCTAGGCATAGTAGTCGGTGGTTTTCACCTCCGATGAACGTACACCTGGGAGTTTTCATCTCATGAGTACTATTTTTATATTCTGCAGGGGTTTTCACCTCAGTGGACGGTAGGGCTAAGTAGGGGTTTTCACCTCTGCCGCCTTTAATTTAGCCAGGAGCAACTTAAGTTATAGTAAGTGGTGGTTTTCACCTCCGCCGAACGTAGGGCTGAGTAGGGGTTTTCACCTCCACCACCTTTAGCGTAGTTAGAGATAAATTTAAGATTGTAGATGAGATTTGAAAAAATTAATTAAAGAAAAATATCAAAACTAAAATAACTAACAGGGTTTTATCAGTTGGAGAAAACCCATAGGGAACTCTATTTGTAGGACCCCTGGACGGACTGAGCATACCCCGGCATTTGGAAAGTCCGTCACAAATGGCGCCCGAGCAGGGACTTCTTTAAGTCAGTTTTACGGAGTTTGAGGAATTATACAAGGTGGCGCAAAAGTAAGCTTCCGATGTTCAGCATATCGGTTGTGGCACGTGCAGTGTGTGCTGTTGCACCGTCTTGTTGGAACCACATGTTTTCCAATCCCAATTCATCAAGTTGCGGCAAAAAGAACTCGTTGATCATTCCTCTGTAGCGCTCACCATTCACAGTAACCGTTTGGCCCCGACCGATTATTGGTCAAATAAATAGTCAGCAATATTCCGCGTTCTGGAGCAGTGTAGCGTAACATTGTTTATTAACGTGTATTTCGCATGTGTTTACTACACAAATGTCAAAACAGAACTGACTTTAGGGGCCAATCGCAAAATTTATAGCATTTTCTGATAGGAGGATTACTTTTGCGCAGTAACCGTTTGTCACCGACCGATTATTGGTCAAATAAATAGTCAGCAATATTCCGCGTTCTGGAGCAGTGTAGCGTAACATTGTTTATTAACGTGTATTTCGCATGTGTTTGCTACACAAATGTCAAAACAAAACTGACTTTAGGGGCCAATCGCAAAATTTATAGCATTTTCTGATAGGAGGATGACTTTTGCGCCACCCTGTACTATGAGAAAGCAAGCAACGAGGTAAAGCAAGTGGAAACTACGAGAGGATAATACAATAAAAAAAATTAAAATAAAGAGGATACACACAAAGCCAAGAGTATTATGCGAGTCAGCAAGGAAGAAAATTAAAACAAAGCATCATGGTAAGGGTAACATGGGTGTACTACGTCAATCGTGAGGATCTAGTGGAATATAATGAGGAATTTGGTTTGGAAGGCACGGGAACGGTGGAAGAATTAAGAAAACGATTATCAGGATATATGCAGACGCACGGTGACGATGAAGAATTAGAGGAACGCTTTACCGAGTTAGCTCTTCGTCACGCTCGGCCAACGATAACGGCCAATCCACCAACACCCAAAGATGGCGGCGAACAACCACTACCAGGCCGCATCGGGGCATCCGAGGTAAACTTATGCAGTGACCGGCACAACGAAGCACCAGCATATACATTTAACCATCCGGAATCGTTTGCTAACACCATGGACTGGATACGCAAGTGCGGTTTGAGGTACGATGGCGAGAAGGACCCACTTAGATTTATAGAGCGGGTAGAAGAGCTCGCCGACAGCTACGCGATGAACCGCAACTTTTTTCCACGAGCTCTACCTGAGCTCAGAGATAAGGCGTTGGTATGGTTCCGCAATAATAACCGACACTGGCAAGAATGGGAAACCTTTAAGAAGGATTTCTTGAAATTCGGCACTCCGATTACAGCATCGAGCAAAAGCTGAACCACATATACCGGAACTCGAGGAGAGAGTACCAACTTTACGTCAAGCGAATTGAATTCAGTAATCTAGAGGAGTTGTTAAACCTGGTCGAAGACTACGAGAATATCGAACTGGAGAGAGAACCACTCAGACCAGCCGCAAGACCGTTTGTTCCTAGAAGACCGGAGGATAGGTACCATTATTTACATACGGAAGAGAATAACGATCGACACACAGTAAGAAGTGAAAAACCAGTAATAAACCTACAAGCAAATACACAGCAAGGGCAAGTAGATCCAAGGACTGCATGCAGGCGGTGCGGAAAGAACGGTTATGGGTGCCGTAACTCTCGACGTGACTTCTGCTGGACGTGTGGTAGAAGAGGTGTTCAGACACGCGACTGCTGCAGGGAAACGACCAGAGGTCCCATTGGCAGCGAGGTTCAACCTCGTACTCAATAAATACATTTAAGCAAACGCAAGGGCGAATCTTGGCAGCCGTTACAGTAAACGGCAAAGACGTGATGGCATCAGTGGACACCGGAGCAACGAGGAGTTTTGTAAGCGAGTCGATGGCAACAAGCTTAAATGCACGCAAGTCCAAAGAAGTAGATACTCGAGTGGTGATGGGCGATGGTAGAGCGAAGGACGTAGGGGAAGCGATGGACGCAGAGGTAAAGTTGGGCGACCAAGTACACCGGAGCGAGTTATTGGTATTACCAGGGCTAGTAGATAAAGTGGTTATTGGAACAGACTACCTGGCAAAGCGCGGTAACCAAGCAATAGTATTACGAGCAGAGGATAACAAGCAGGGCATGGCAAGATGTACAACAATAGTAGAAGAGCATGAAGATATCAAGGAGAACGCAAGACCCGAACCCACTACAGAAGCACAAAGTACCACAGATATCGCGGTGAGTGAATTTCTTAACCATGATTTAAAGATTTTTGAAGAAAAGTCGGGAGTATCTAATGTAACCGAGCATAAGATAGTCATGCGAGATGACCGCCCAATTAAACAGCGATACTTTCCCAAAAACCCGAAGATGCAGGAGATAATTAACAAGGAGATTGATGAGCTTATAGCGAAGGGTTGCATTGAACCGTCGCACAGCCCTCACAGCGCACCTATAGTTTTAGCGAAGAAGAAGAACGGCAAATGGAGACTTTGCGTCGATTATCGGCAGCTAAACGCCCGGTCAGTACCAGACGCATATCCGTTGCCACGCATACAACATATCTTAGACAGGCTTAGAAGTGCTCGGTTTATCAGCAGCCTGGATTTAAAGAACGGCTATTGGCAGATCCCTATGGAGGAAGGCAGTCAGCAGTATACCGCATTTACGATACCTGGACGAGGACTTTATCAGTGGAAAGTAATGCCATTCGGACTACATTCCGCTCCAGCAACGTTTCAGAGGGCACTTGATCGTGTCATAGGCCCCGAATTAGAACCACATGCGTTCGCGTACCTAGACGATATTATAATAACAAGCAGCACATTGGAAGACCACATAAGGCACCTCACAGAAGTTTTTGAGCGTCTGAGGCGAGCAAACCTTAAGATTAATCCCGAGAAGTGCGAGTTCTTTAAGAAAAGTTTGAAGTACTTAGGCCACGTCGTCAGAGAGGGTATAAACACCGATCCAGACAAAGTAACGGCGATAAAAGAGTTCACACCACCAGGAAACATACGACAGTTACGAAGGTTTCTAGGAATAGTGTCATGGTATAGGAGGTTCGTTCCTGATTTTTCAAAAGAGGCAAATCCATTGACGTCGATGTTAAAGAAGGGAAACAAATGGAAATGGTCCGAGGAACAGCAGACGGCGTTCGAATCGTTGAAGAGTGCGCTTATACAAGCACCAGTATTAGCTTGCCCGGATTTCACGAAGAGGCAAACGGATGCGAGTGACTTTGGCCTCGGAGCTGTACTCACACCAGGAGTGGACAAGGAAGAGCGGGTGATAGCATACGCGAGCCAGAGATTGAACAAAGCAGAAGCCAATTACTCACCGACAGAGAAGGAATGTTTGGCCATAGTTTGGGCGATACGGAAAATGCGGCCGTACCTAGAAGGATACAATTTCACGGTGATCACAGACCACTTGGCATTGAAGTGGCTGAATGCAATCGAGAGTCCGTCAGGTCGTATTGCTAGATGGGCGCTCGAGCTACAGCAATATTCATTTGACGTCCAGTACAGGAAGGGGAAGTTGAACGTCGTAGCGGACCCAACCATTAGAGGAACAACTTGGAACGATGACCACGCAGCCGAACGAAAGCAGCTGTAATTGGCACGAGTCGAAAATTGCAGAAGTAATGAAGGCACCCGAAAAGTTTCCGGACTACGTTATTCAAGACGGGAAATTCTACAGGCGAATTGTAAGTTAGATGGATGGTGAAGATTCCATTCCATGGAAGTTGTGCGTACCGACACCACAACGTCGAAGAGTGCTAAGCGAGATTCACGACACACAAAGCGCTGGACATATGGAAATACGAAACACGATTGCACGAGCGATGACACGTTACTACTGGCCAGGTATGTTCAGAGACGTCAGGAAGTACGTGCAGCAATGTCATGCATGTCAGATTTATAAACCCAGCCAACAACAAGCGGCCGGTAAGATGCTGACACGAGTCCCGGAGGAACCTTGGTCAACAGTATGCGCGGATTTCGTAGGACCACTTCCGCGTTCCAAGCATGGCAACACGATGGCTTTAGTATTCGTGGATAGATTTTCAAAGTGGGTAGAAGTTATGGCAATACGAAAGGCAACGACGAAGTGTTTAATACGAGGGTTAAGAGACCGAATTTTGGCTAGGTTTGGATCACCAAAGGTATTAATAACAGATAACGGACCACAGTTCGTGAGTAGAAGTTTAAAGCGATTTTTGGAAGAGATCGACGTAAAACACAAGCTAACATCACCATATACACCACAGGAGAACCCGACAGAGAGTGCGAATCGTAATATTAAACGATTAATAGCACAGTTTAGCGGCAAAGATCAGAGGAATTGGGACGAGTTCATACCAGAGATAACGTTAGCATTAAATACGAGTGTGTGCGAAACAACTGGTTATAGCCCAGCATACGTGATACAAGGTAGAGAACCAAGAATACCAGGCGCTTTTTACGACGCACAAACATTTGGAACGGGAGAGGAAAGAGTTATTTTGAGCGAGAAGGGAACACGGATGAAGGAAGTGTACACCATGGTACGGCGTAGGCAGCAAAGCGCGTCGACAGAGCAAGCAAGGTATTACAACTTACGTAGAAGACAATGGCAACCGGCCATAGGCGACTTAGTATTGGTGAAAGAGCATCAATTATCCAAAGCAGTAGACAATTTCGCGGCAAAACTAGCACCCAAATACAGTGGCCCTCACTGATGAACTTCGTGTCACCGGTGATCGTAGAACTGGACAAAGTGCACAAGGGCAAGAGGAGGAGAGCACACGTAAGCGAATTAAAGGCATACCACGAGGCCGAAATAAGGAAGGACGACATACCAGAGAACGAGAAACGTCAACAAGAGGCACGGTCACGTAGATCAAGCGGGCGTTACAAAGCAAACGCGTCTGCAGGCACGCCGAACGGGCAAGTTACAGAGTCGGAAGGGCCGAGCTCGTCGCAGAAAACACAGCTTCAATCGAAGTCACAAACAGTAGTACGAAAAACAAATCTAGAACGCAATACCGAACATGGTCCAGTGGCGAGATGTGGATCTCTATCGATAACAAATTCAGTTGTAAATAGTCCGAGGGTCGAAGTTTTAGTAGAAGAGATACGGGGTCAAGCATCAACCATGGAAATCGAAATACAGATGGCAGCGGAATACGCAAACAATATGGCCAGTAAGCATAGTAATAATATAATCGATTATTTCGTCACTTTTAGTTTTACAACGAGAGAGGGAAACGCGGAAATACCTATTGGCATGGATGATAACCATCCCACACAGACAAGGAGTACAGAAAATAGTTTCACTAGGCGCAAGGCGATAACTTATCAAACACCTTCCTAAGCACAAGCGTTTTGGCGAGTAATCCAGATCACGGTGGTAATATGAAACAAACCTAAACAGTTCTCATATAATAATATTCAAATGAAATAACAAATCAGAAAAATGTATCACATAATTAAACATTTTAAGCGGATTTAGAGACACCTTACTGTCCGAGTTCGACTCACCCGAACGGGCTTAGCGACTGTAAGTCTTGTTGCGGCAGGTGAGGGGAGGGTGTGAAGACCCCAACGCGGAGGCTTGCGGAGCCCTCACAACACATATATATAGATATCTTAATGAATGAATAATTAATTTGAGTTATACACTATTTGTTATGAAATATACTGCATTTGTATATTTTTACACATATGCCGTTTTATAAATGAACCACATACGCATTTTTGCACGAAAACCCACTTAGCTAATATATATACGATTATATATATATTTGAGATATTTTTAAAAGAACATACCATTCGAATATCAATTTCTTACAAATAGGAACACTCTAATATACATATATACATATGAGCTTTACCATACACTAGATATGGCAGCGACGCTAAGAGGTTAGAAACCTGCCTATGCAAAGGAGACGGCAAACAATAAGCATTAGAAAATGCGAACATTTAAGCGCACAACAATGCAGAGCAATACAAATCTGCACACGAGAAACACTGGAAGCGTGTGTACATATGTTCGGTGCAATGCAAGAAACTGGCATATGAGGGAAGAAAAGCGTATAGGCGTGTGTACAAATGTTCGCTACGATACGAGGAGCCGGCATATGAAATATACGTTAGAATTTATAAGGAAAATGGGATAATAATAAGGAGAAGGTTCACTTATAAGATTATGTACAATAAGTATATGAGTAGTTATTGTTGTTAAGTAACAGTTCTTTTCTATCTTTATGGCGCGATATACAACAGGTAAAGGGTGTTTTTTTTACAGGTTTGTTTTTCGAATAGAGATAAAACTGGCATTTTGTGGTCAAATCTGGCAACTCTAATGTCATTTATGTTCAGTTTGGTTTGCCATTTCATCATGAACAGGTTGACAAAAGAACAACGCTTGCAAATCGTGCAAATTTATTTCGAAAATAATGGTTCAGTTCGCGAAGTTTACCGTGAGCTCCGTCCATTTTATGGTCGACATAATCGTCCATCAGAGCAATTAATTCGGTTAACCATGGATCGTTTTCGCACTACGTTTACTCTATGTGATAATACGCATCCGCAGAGACGTCGAACAGTGCGCACCGAAGAAACAATTGCCGCTGTAGAGCAAAGTGTTGAAGAGGACCCGAATGAATCGATTCGCCACCGTGCACAGCAATTGGAGCTTTGTCCATCAACTTTATGGAAGATTTTGCGCAAAGATCTTGGCTTGCGACCTTACAAGATCCAGCTTGTGCAAGAATTAAAGCCGCGAGACCATGCAATGCGTCGTGATTTTGGTGTATGGGCCGAAAATGAGATTGATTTCGATGCTGATTTTCATCGCAAAATTTTGTTCAGTGATGAGGCTCATTTTTGGTTGAATGGCTACGTCAACAAGCAAAATTGCCGCATTTGGAGTGAAGAGAATCCACATGAGACCCTTGAAACGCCATTACATCCACAAAAACTGACTGTTTGGTGTGCTCTATGGGCTGGTGGAGTCATTGGGCCATACTTCTTCCGCAATAATGCTGGAGAGGCAGCTACCGTTAATGGAGACCGGTATAGAGCCATGATAACCGACTATTTTGTTCCCGAATTGGATGGCATGAATGTGGATGAGTTGTGGTTCCAACAAGACGGCGCTACATGCCACACAGCGCACGTCACAATCGATTTATTGAAGGAAACATTCGATGAGCGCATAATTTCGCGGAATGGACCTGTCAATTGGCCACCAAGGTCGTGTGATTTGACACCATTGGATTATTTTCTTTGGGGATATGTGAAGTCGCTCGTCTACACCAACAAACCAGAAACGTTAGGGGAATTGGAAGCCAACATTCGTGGCGTTATTGCCGACATACGTCCCCATATGGTCGAAAAAGTGGTTGAAAATTGGACCTGTAGAATTGGCTTTATTCGAGCCAGCCGCGGCGGCCACATGCCCGAAATCATATTTTAACATTAATGGCATAAAATTATCCTTCCAATAAAGCCAAATTGATGGACCTTAAAACGATTTTCTTGTGTTTTATTTCAATTCGAAGTTCTATACCCCTAAAAAAAACACCCTTTATATCATCATAAACCTCCTAAGAGATTTTTGCGCCAAGCTTCTCTTCCAATTTGTGGTGTGCCGATTTGAATTTTCCCTACAAATTGGTGGGACCTACAGTTTTTTGCCGACTCCGAACGGCATCTACAAAGGAGACGAATTTTTGCTGAGAAGCCTGTCATGGCAGAAATACACTCGGAGAGTTTGCCAAACCACTGCCGAGGGGCGACCCCGTTTTGAAAAACTTTTTTCAAATCACTTTTGATGTTACCTGTACCAGGGCTCGAACCATGGACCTTCGGTGTGGTAGGCCGGCAACACTACCTTCACACCACGGCGGCCGCCAACAGTTTGCCTGCCTGCAAATTGGTACAAAAGGGCGATGAATTCCTTAGGAAAATTGAGTAGTTAGCTACTAGCTAGGCATAGTAGTCGGTGGTTTTCACCTCCGATGAACGTACACCTGGGAGTTTTCATCTCATTAGTACTATTTTTATATTCTGCAGGGGTTTTCACCTCAGTGAACGGTAGGGCTAAGTAGGGGTTTTCACCTCTGCCGCCTTTAATTTAGCCAGGAGCAACTTAAGTTATAGTAAGTGGTGGTTTTCACCTCCGCCGAACGTAGGGCTGAGTAGGGGTTTTCACCTCCACCACCTTTAGCGTAGTTAGAGATAAATTTAATTTATCATTTGGAGAAAACCCATAGGGAACTCTATTTGTGGGAACCCTGGACGGACTGAGCATACCCCGGCATTTGGAAAGTCCGTCACAATATAAATAATGATATCGAAGAAGCTCAGTTGTCAAAAGCCAAAAATGTACAAAATATTTCAAACGCCCACCAAATTCAAGCAATAAATGGCAAGTTAGTACTTTTCCTAGATCCAAACAAGGGTATATATATAAAAAGAATTATAACTATTTCATACACTTTTATTTGTAACCAAATAATACATATAATCAGCAATAAAAGTAAATTTCCAAAAGCTTTAAAATTATTTATCTTTATTTTGTTTACTCAATTTTCGTAACTGAAACGTTCCATGCTTTGTGTAATGCAACCACAACCAACCTTGTCAATGAATCTTCCAAACCTTATCCATTTCCCTCTCATATTTAAGGAGATATATCCGAAACCATTCGAGATATTGAATTAAATAGAATTACTTATTGCAGCACTCATCAGCACCTTTTATTTGATACCCATATTGTACTAACACATTTTGGATCACCCTTGGTCCACATATTGGTCGATAACTCCAAAACTGGTTGAGCGATCGAAATAAGGGATATATTAAATCTTAAAGTAGGCATCTAGTAATGCAATGGTGAATGAGTTTCATTATATTCCATCATTCCAATTTTTAGTGACCCGCGCACAAACATAAGAGCAGACAGACAGTCAGACCGACAGAAATTTTAAAAACTTCATTTGGATTCCACTGGCTCCTTTTTTTTATTTTCTGTATATCTGCAATGTACAGAGATCAACGGTTACAATTTTATTATACTCAATTTTCGCACGTGTAACGTTAGCAGTGCCTTGTGTAACGTAGGCAGTGCCTTATTTTATGTTAAATTACGTTAAAATATCCTAAAGATTTTGGTAAAGCGGTATGCCATGACCTTGTGGCATCCTTGCTATATAACATTAAGTAAAATTGGGATGATGATCTGCATCTTGATCTCACTTCCAAATGATGTAACGTTAGCAGTGCGTTTCACGCGCTTATAACTTTTACGGTATGGTAGCCATCAAACTAATTTTACTCTTAAAATGAAGGTATAGGTCTACCTGATAGGATAAGTGGCAGAGCCTTGGACGTTTCTCACATTTTTGTTATTATTTCGTATAAACTAAATAAAAACTCCATGCGTTTGCAGCCGGAAAATTGGTCAGATACGAAATTGCTAATATTTTCAGTACGCCTTGTTACAGTTTGCCTGCATGGAGGAACTTTTTTTTATTACTTCATTTATGATCTTTCCTTATTCATATTAAGGTCGAAATTTTTTTGCCAGGGCCAATAAAATAAAATAAGATGCCTGTACAATTTTTACTTTACCTTTGGCAGGTACCCTTATACTATTTCTGTTACTTGATTCTTCTCAGGCCCGTGCGGAGAAAATATCCGAGGGGGAGGTTTAAACTCAAGTTACAATAAAAAAGATAAGAAATTTATTTTCGGAGTACGGAAATTTTATTGTCAAAAGTCATATTTAGTTACAATTATTTAATAAATCAACTCTTCGAGATACTGAAAAAAAAAACTCTTTCAAAATTATTTGCGGATCGATTTTCACATCGCGATGTACATTGAGTGAGGCTAAGCCGTTCAGAGGATCTTCAGACATTGTTGATCTCAAATACGTTTTGAGTCGTCGCAAAGTTGAGAAGGATCGTTCATTCGTCGCTGTTGTCACAGGCAAAACTGCCATAACGCGAAGCATTTGGTTAACATTTGGAAACGCATATTCATTACAAATATCGAGTGCTTCAAGTGAGTTTTTTAATTCCTTTCCGGCAATGAGCTTCCGCCAAAGTAGTACTTCGTTCACCCAGATGTCACGGGAATCGTCGTGCAAAATTGAACAGTATGATTGGAATAGTTGAGCGCAGGACTCTTCTTCGAAAATTTTTATTTAGTTGGGAAAAAGGCAAGCGAAATTTGATCAAATATTGCGGACACTGATAACGTCGCTCACCTTTACCGACATTTACTCATGAACAAACGGACAGTATAAAGCGAGACAGACGAGACGTGTAAAATAAATGTATGTAAGTGCTTATAATTATTGTTTGTGTTCGCTTATATTGATAAGAAATGTGTTTATATCCTAATTATAGTTACCTGAAGACGGTTACCGATGAGCAACCGAAATATATCGTAAACAAAATTTAAAAACCTGTGTTTTTAATATTATTTTCATTTGACCTCGAGTCAGCAAACAATTCATTTATTACTATAAATAAAAGGTCGCTAAAAACTTTCACTATATGATAAAATGTTATAATTATGTTGTTTAAAAACACGCAAATGCATAAAATATATGTACTTTGTGCGAAAAATGGAAATTTTACATATTTAACCAACAAGTATTTGTCCACAATGTTGGAAACTTCTAGAGAACATCTATTCACGCTACTTTGTGACTTTCTCACTTCGTTAGAAGAAAGGTATTAATATTCCTTGGCGCAAAAAACTCAAGAATTTTTTCCAATCTGCCAACTTCCAAGCTTTAAAAAGATATTCAAAATAAAACTGGGAGACAAAGTTATCAAGGATGCGTCCAGAGTTAAATGATTCCATCAGAATAAGGTACTGCGATATACGGATGACTCCAAGACGCCAGAAAGGATTGGAGCTGTAATATTTTGCTCCCGCACCAATATGTCCATAGCGTTTTCACATTTCTGGCGGCGGTGGTTTTTATAAGCCTGTGTAACGAGAATATCACCATACTGAGGGACATATGTTCTTGTGTGACAAAATGTTAACTAGTGTTGTAGAGTGCAACAAAAATCTTATGAGACAGCCGAAACAGCTGTAGCTATAGAGTAAAATTATAGGTGTTCTCACAATCCATTATAGGATCAAGGCTCATATGAAAAAATTTAGCGATTTGTGACGCTTTTGTGATAATTAGGAAAAAATGCGAAGGACATGCTCAGGACCCTCGAACTTCCTACACTACATTTCAAGCGCATACGTTAATTAAACTGCTGAGTGTGCTAGAAGTTACGTTAAAAAATGTCTCTTAACTTGTCAGTAACTCCATTTTTCGGTATTCTCAACACCCAAATATTTGAATTTGTATAGTTTCGAAAAATTAACGGATATTTTGGTCTAATCCCATATTTTTCTGACTAAAATTATTAAAATTCTCAAAAATTTATATTTACTGAGGCCGATAAGTAACGCCAAAAAGTATGGGGTTGACTTCAAGTAACCTCTGTGTTGTAGCGGATTACCTTCTTTTTGCGGTTACCTGGCACTGATGACCAACGAAATGTAGTTTCTCAAACTTACGTGTTGTAATTGCGGATATTCCAATTGTTATAAACAAAGCGATGAAATAAGCTTATACTTATTCTTACACAGTTTTATTCACTTAATAATTCACTATTGCTAATAAATTTAAAGGATGCAAATACGAACTCATCATGTCGCCGCCCTTGAACTATCTAAGTTATAAACGTGATATGTTCAACTTAAGATTACGATAACATAGTATTTTGAAAGATATTGAAAATTATGAATTTGATCCTTAGTCTTCATTTTCGCAAAATAAATCTTCCTTGGTCGGTAGAAGGCACAATTTGGCTATTGGTCGCCTGAATTCTCCAGTAGAAGTCTTCACCGTAACAACTCGCACCCGGCCGTCAGCTCCGGGGTGACACCTAATTACCCTTGCGAGTGTCCACTTGGTTGGGGGAGAAGGTTCGTTGAAGATAGCTACAACGTCTCCTTCTTCGAAACTGCGTGATGGACGAAACCATTTAGTGCGGCGTTGTAAACTCAGGAGATATTCGTCTCTCTAAGGACGCCAAAAATCTCGACGTACTTGAGAAATTAATTGCCACCTCTGATGGACATTTCCACATAACCCTTGACCCTCAGGTTCTGGGATTGCCCTAGGTGGTTCACCGATGATGAAATGCCCCGGTGTTAGAGCTTCGAGATCGGTTGCACTCGTTGAGACCTCACATAATGGGCGATAATTAACACAAGCTTCCACTTCTGTTAACAAAGTGCTGAAGTCTTCGTAGTATAGGAGGGTTTCTCCTAAGACGCGCTTTAAGTGGTACTTTATACGTTTAATACCGGTTTCCAAATATCCACCCATGTGAGGTGCAGTCGTTGGATTGAAGCGCCACTCTATACTGGATTCCGCAAAAAACGACTGCAGTGTTTCATCAGCCATGCACTGCTCGTACCTGTTACGAAGTTCTTTTTCAGCTCCAACGAAGTTCGTGCCGTTATCGGAGAACATGGTCTCACAAAACCCTCTTCAATTTACGAAGCGGTTGAACGCGTTGATAAAAGCGAATTCCAGATGCATAGCACCCGTGCACATACAAATAAAGGAACATATGTATCCTTTCGTAGATTCAGCTCCTCTTTCGTAAGTATATTTGTATGAATAGGGACCAGCGAAGTCCACGGCAGTGCGTGTGAAGCAGCGAGCATAAATCGTACGAGCTGCGGGAAGGTCACCCATTGACTTCGTAGCGGTGTTTCGGTTAATGCAGATGCACTTGACGCATTTGTGCTAAATGCTGCGGATCAAACTGCGAGCACGAATGATCCAATACCGACGTTGCAATACGACCTGCATTATACGTGGTCCAGCGTGCAAAGTAAAATAATGAATATCGGATATGATGAGGCGTGATAGGGGAGAATTTATAGGGAGGATTATTGGATGCCTAGCGTCGTGCGTGACATCTGCGGATTTCAGTCGCCCACCTACACGGAGGACACCGTTAGGATCGATAAAGGGTTGCAAGCGCACCAAGCTCCTGCGAAGCGGGATCGGCCTTTTTGCTCTGCAATAAGCGGTTTCATTAGCGAAATAAAAGTTTTGCGTATACTTAACTAAGCAGCGTTTAGCTTCGACCAGCTCCAACCCGCTTAGGGGACCGTGCAGTTTTTCCACGAAACGCTTAGTTGCACGAATCACGGACCAATAATCGCTGGAGTTTGAAACATAGGCTACAACTTTGTTTCGAATGCCCAGATCGGTTTCGTGCTGATTAGTTGATTCCTCCTTCCATAACTGGTTTGTACCCTTCAAAAAGTCGTTCCATCACAGTTCGTGACATAGGAGGTCAAAGGTCTATATACCTCTAGAGGCGCAATCAGCTGGGTTCAACTCAGACCTTATATGGTGCCAACACTTCGGAAGTAAAACGTCTTGGATTTCGGCAACGCGATTCGCTACGAAAGTTATCCATTTACTGGGATGTCCTTGTAGCCATGCTAACGTAATGGTTGAGTCCGTCCAAGCATATAAAGGGTAGCGGAGGTCGCACCAACTGTGCAACACGCTTCGCACGAAGCTAGATGTGCAGCAAAAAGTTCTAGACGCGGCAGAGTTGTTGGCTTAAGCGGGGCCACCTTAGTCTTAGAAGAGATGAGAGTTACGGTGGCAGTACCATCGGAGTGCAGAGTACGAGCATACACGACTGCGGCGTAAGCGCGTTCGGAAGCGTTAGCAAAGACGTGCAGCTCTGTGAACGATCCCGCCGCTCCAGACCCGATCCAGCGATTTACTTCCAACTCCTTCAACTTCTGCAGCTGAAAACGATGATCACGCCATGATCTTTCAATTGCGTCCGGTATCAATTCGTCGCACCCAACTGCGGAACGCCAAACATCTTGAAACCACATTTTTGCCTTTATTGTTACAGGAGCGAGCAGGCTCAAAGGGTCGAAAAGAGTGCTAGCATCGGCTAAGAGCGATCTCTTCGTTAGAGTTGCGGGTTCTTTCTTTAAATTAACAGCAAACGTGAAATGATCTGCCTCGGTGTCCCACATTAGACCCAACGCATGAACGTCTCTACCATCAACTGCATAATGCGAGATGCCCTTCGAAGATTCGGAAATACTCTCGTTCGGCTCCATACAGTTCGATGCCCACTTCCGTAGCTCGAAGCCACCTTCCAATAAAAATTTCGAAACGTTTTGTTGCATGGACTGAAGTTCGGTTTTGCAGGATGTACCAGTGAGCAAATCGTCCATGTAGAAATCATTGAGGATTACTGAAATGGCTTTTTCGGAATCGTTCGAAGAATCCTTGGCAGTTGGTTGCATGGCTTTTACAGCCAAATGAGAAGCGGCTGCTACACCATATGTGGCTCGTAGCATGCGGTAATCTTGCATTGGCGAAGATGGTTGAGGACGCCAAACGATACGTTGCAAGTCTATGTGCTTCGGCGATACGCAGACTTGTCGATACATCTTCGCGACATCAGTGGTGACACCGAAGGGATAGGTTCGAAAACGCAACAATATGGCATAAAGGTCATGCTGCAATTGTGGCCCAACAAATAAAGCGTCGTTATGTGAACTCCCAGAAGTAGTTTTCGCAGAGGCGTTAAAAACGACCCTTAGCTTCGTCGTAACACTTGATTCCTTCAAAACTGGATGATGCGGCATGTAATATACGGCATTGGTAGTCGTTTCGGATACAGGCTCCATATGACCCATATCTATAAGTTCTTGCATGAACTCACTATAACGCGATTGCAAATCCTTGTCACGACCCATTCTCCTTTCGATGCGTAGTAGATTTCGTACCGCAAAGTCCCGAGATTCACCCAATACTACCTCCACTTTCAGCGGTAACTCCACTAGAAAGCGACCATCAGGCGTTCTTTGATGCGTAGAAGCGAAGTGGTCTTCGCAGAAGCGCTCTTCGTGTGTGAGATGGTGTGTTTGCGTAGATTCCTCGAGTTCCCACAATCTCGTTAGCGCGCGATCGAGTTGCACATCACAATGCAACGACTGTACCTTGAGCGTTGGCGAGGACGAAGTACTGATACTTCCACACAAAGTCCAACCAAAAACTGTCTTTTGCGCCATAGGGTCCGAGTGGACCCTTCTGAAGTTCGGGATAGATGAGGCTGTTCATGACGTCCATACCAACCAAGATGTCTATCCGACTGGGCTTCATGAACTCCGGGTCAGCTAGAAACAACCCCTGAATATGAGGCCATTCAGGAATGTCCAACGTCTGCGACGGCAAGTCGCTTGTGATTTTCGGCAAAAAACTGGATAGCGATCTTTCGAGAAGTACGATGGCAGTACTAGCGATGTCTCACCCCTATAGCGACCTCCCCGCGATGACCCGATTCCTGTGACGATTACGAAAGACGATGTGCGAGGTGACCCAAGCGTTGCACACACGCTTCGGTTACAAACGTAGCATGAGAACCGGAATCAAACAGTAAACGAGCCGTCTGCCATCGATCGGAGCAATCACGATCCTTTACTAAAGCGGTGGACAACAACACGGTGTATTGCGTTACGGTTAGCGGGTTTTCTTCGGAGCTCAAATATGATGAGACAGATGCTGCGTTGGTATTGGCATTCGATGGCGAGATGGTGTGAGGAGGCGCGGTTGGAGGGACATTAGCAGATGGAGCATTAGGAGCGGTGCGCTTAGCCTCGGCGACGAAATGAGGATGTTGCGGTTGATGCTCCTATACCATGTATCAGCGTATGATGTCTTTGGTGGCATATACGGCATGCGGATGCACTATTGCAGCGATCTTTGTAGTGCCCTGGACTCAGTTCAAACAAGCTTTTGATTCTTTAATGAATTTGGACTTGGCGATGAAATCTAAATTACGAAACTTTTCGCAGGCGTAAATCTTATGCGCAGCACTGCAATACATGCAACGCGTATTATTTTGCTCAGAATCAGCATGAAAAACTTTGGTTGATTTTGTAGCAGGTTTCGACGAAGTTGGCTTCTCTGGCGATCCATGAACAGCAGGCGTAGTAAGCATCGATACCGAACGGCACCTTATCTCAAGAAAATCGGTCAACTGCTCCAAGGTAGGTGGTTCGTCACTAACTAGGGACAGCTCCCATTGCTTACGGGTCTCGAACGCTAGTTTATTGACGATCGACAGGTCTTCCTAACGCTTTCAGCTCGCGTATATGCTGTTAAAATTCATTAAGAACGCTCTTTTTAGATTCAGCAGTATCACTCGTGGCCTTGCGGATGTCAGCAATAGCCCTGAGATCCGCCTCAACAATCACGCGCATGACCTTGTAGCGTGACTTGAGTAGGCTCCACGCCTCCGAATAGTTTGCGTCACTTATTTTGAACCCGTTGATAATGCTAAGGGCTTCTCCCTTCAAGCAGCTACGGAGATACTGCAGCTTTTGTCCGCCTGACAAAGCAGCATTACAATCGACTAAGGAACAGAACGCATCGTAAAAATAAATCCATTCAGTGGAACCACCAGCGAATGTTGGAAGATCCATTTTGGGTAGGCGTATAGAAGCAGACACAGTGGCAGACGAGTAAGTGGGTTGCGCTGCGGGGTCAGCTCTGCATTTCTGAATGCGCTTAAAATTAGACAAAGCTGTGGCATACCATGTTTCAGCTTGTATGCGCATTCTCTTCTACCTCGGCATTTTTTACTCCACAAGAGGTTTCCACAGCATCTTGAGCGGTGTTAAATCGATCCCATTGCTCACTCAGCAAACCTAAATAGCTCTCAATACTATCAATATCTAGGTTAAATGCGTCATCTACCTTTTGATGGACTTAAGGGCAGAATCGCGCGTTTTGACAAAAGCAGACATTTTATATTTTGTATATTAACTGTATTTGCTACTGGGTATACTTATGCTTTTTTTTACTGCTGGGTATATTTTTGCTGTTGCTATTTGCGTATGGCGAACCAATTACCAAAAGGAATTGTTACACAGGCAAGTAAAAGGAGAAGTGCAGAGGACGAATCAAAGTCACAGCGATGCCAAAATGTAATATTGATTATGACACCTTTATTTCAGCGAATTATTGCAGTATGCTTGAATTTGTTTTGTGATTTACTCAATTGCATTGCTTTTGAAGAATTATTAAATGATCTGCGGTTATGTACTTGCGCTTTATGTATGGGTTAATGGCAATCCGGCTCGTATGGACCAAAAAATGTTGTAGCGGATTACCTTCTTTTTGCGGGTTACCTGGCACTGATGACCAACGAAACGTAGTTTCTCAAACTTACGTGTTGTAATTGCGGGTATTCCAATTGTAGTAAACAAAGCGATGAAATAAGCTTATACTTATTCTTAAACAGTTTTATTCACTTTATAATTCACTATTGCAATAACAATTTGAAATTCAATTTGCGGGTGGTCGAATGGACTGTAGTGCGAATAAATAACAATGAAAAGAAAGAGAAAAGGAAAAGGGACAATGCAATGTCATGACAACCAGGGTTGCCAGCGCATATGTATTAACCCTTGTTACTTAATATATAGTTTAACGTTAATAAATTTAAAGGACGCAAATACCAGCTCATCACTCTGTATATTTCTGACTACTTCTGGCTCTAGGGAATCACAACTAAATTGACAGCTGGCACTGCTAACCCAGCGCCCCCAGCAAAAAGATAACGTAATAAATTTAAGCTAGGCGACTTGCGTTCCAGAATCGCAAATAAGCGAAATGTCCAAGATTCTGAGAGTTTATTTGCTTTGGCAATTCGGTATATTTTAGCATTTAGGTGCTGGCGATGTCTGGAATTCCGCTGCTGAACTGTCGACAGCTACATACTCGTACATACACGAACGAGGAAGATTAGAATTCAGTATACGGACAGCAATCGTTCAGTTAACATCGCCGTTAAAACAAAAAAAAATTTTTTTTTTTATGTGAAATATTATTATTCTTGGCCTTGAGCTCGTTTCATGAATACTTGAAAACGAACAGGCCGTAAAATCAACAAAAATAGTTGGTACAAAAAAAGCAACTAAATATAAAACTTTCTTGTAAATAATAGTTTTTATAGTGATATCATAATCCTTTTAAGAATTTCGCTTTCAAATAGTACATTTGTGTTGCAGATCATGTACGTACGTGCATGTCAACAAAATCACCCTTATTTTTTGCGATGTCGCTACTGGACTAGAGGCGCAGCAACGAAGCAACAACGAGTAAGCAGTGTTCGAATAAAACCACGAAGAAAAGTGGAAACAAAACGATTTTGTGTAAGTAAATAACATTTATTTTTGGAATAATCAAAGTTACCTTTTCTGAAGAAAAATTTTTCAACAAATGCATAAAAAAAATATTAAATTGTTCTTATTTTCAGGGTTGACTTATCTATATATTACTAGGCTAAAATTTTTTTCATACAATCAATTGCCAGAGTATATCTATATCTAAACATGTATAATTTCAATAAAAATGTATTTTGATATCTTCGTATGGGTCAGGAGCAGCGCATAGGCATATTATGTTTAACAAATAATGCTTTATTTATTTGTAATAATTCATTAAAGTATTCTGCATATAGCCAAAGCTGTCAACTACAGTATCTGACTGCGTTATTGTACATACAGTAGTAGCGCAGGTGGTAAGTGTTTCGGCTACGACGCTTACATTCCAAGGTTCGAGCCCAGATTCCGGACAACTTTTTTTTTGTTAAATTTAATTCGTTTTTAAACATGCATATGAAAACTTCTTATCATGATTTATTTTAAATTTTTTATATTTTTAATCCAATATTTTTCTTGGAGTGACAAAATAAAATTTTTGCCAAAAAAAACGCCAGAAAATGTTTCCAGCTTATCAAAACAAAATACTTAAAAAAATAGCTACATAGCTTCATGAGTTTTTTAAGAAATAAAATTTTCTTTCAATAATATTTGACTCAAGGTAAACATATATGTAGCCCATATGTAATAATATTATAATAATTTTATATATCACAACATAATTACGTCGGAACTAGAAACTCAGTAGAGAATTTTGATAATTTTCATTATTTCTATCGGGGTTTTCCGATGAGACAGAATGGCTGATAGACCCTATAAAAATTTATTTCAAGTTGTTATATTTTTAATAGATTAAAATAAATTTTATTCAGGTCACATGTACAAATTAAAGTACGTAATATATTTCATGAAAAAATAAGAAGTTTGAATTCAAAATAAAATTATACTAAGCACATAGTAAATTTTTATAATAAGATTCATAGAAGTTTTTCGGAATGTGATTCTTGTTGACTAGTTCCTTTATGTCTCGAATTGATTGAATCAAATCTTCATCCATGTCTTCAACACATTTTCAAAAGCAAGTGAAAACTAAAGAAACAATTTTTTTTGCATATTTCTAATATGATAATCTTGTAATCTCTAACCTTAATAGTAATACTTACATTGATTTAAATTATCAATTATCATAATTACTTGTATCAAAGATAATACATTTGGTTATACTTATTTTTTCTATAAAAAAAATCACACCTCTGAACGATATCGCAAACTATTTCACACTTTTTCAGCTAAAGTGTCACAAGTCGAAATATATTTCAAATTTTTTCAGCTAAAGTGTCACAAGTCGAAATAAGACTCTTTAACTGAAAATAAAACTACACTGTTGCTGAAATGCAAACTGTCACAACTATAAATAGTACTCTTTAGTTAATACTGTTCAAGCAGGTAACATAAACGAAAGTAACATCAAAACAGACATAACGGAATTTCTACAGCTAAGGGAGGCAGTGTTGGAGAAGAATTTTTCGCAGTCGTTAGGTATGTGTTCTGTTTTATGGGAAAAAGTCGATTTTGAAAAATTTTGAGTTGTGACTCTTTTTGATTTAGTGTGCGATATGTAGACTAAATTTGACCAGTTAAGATGATAACCTTCCTTAAAAATCAACATGAAATGTATTCTAAATATGTCTAAGTTGTGGTTGAGAAAAAAAGCCCGAAAACCATCATTTCATTGCAATTTTCTCCCCCTTAATGGACTTCAAAAAAGCCAGATGTAAAGGAAAAATTTAGAAAACTGCCTGTATATAAAAAAAAACCAATATGGAAACCGGCATAACGCTAATATTGAGAAATTTGTGGAAGTTCGAAATGAACGTTTCATTAATTTTCAAAAGCCATATGGATATGTATGTATACTCCTAATGGTGGAAATGTTTGGAGCCTGGTTCGAGCCCAGGAGAAATGGTTCGAGCCCAGGTTCTGGACAATAATTTTTTTTTTATAAAATTGAATTTCTTACCTTGACTTGCATTTGTTAAGTTTTTAAAGCAATCTTTTCTTAAAACCAATTTTTTGCAAAAAAAAAAACGGCAAGAAAATTACTAAAAATTTACCATAACAAAATATATAAGATAAATACTTACATAGTTATATAGTTTTATAAATATTTTTTTAAAGAATTTACTTTTTTCTGATTGACATAGGACTTAAGGTAAACTTATAGGCACAGCCAAAAGAAATAATAAGTTCAGATCATATACATATATTAGCAACCCGCGCACCTTGTTTCACACAGGTTCATAATGTTTAAAACAACTTTATAATGTAACATACATACATACACACATACGTTCGAAGTGAAGTAACGCTACCGAGCTCTTTCGCGAATTCATCAAATGAATGGCTCACCACAGCTGTCGCTTAAAGCACGCTGACTTATTCGGTTGGCAGCGAACAAACACACAAACAGATTTTTTTGGAAAAAGTGCTGCTTTTGTTTAAACAATTTTGGTTAAATTAGAAAGAAATCAACAATTTTTTTTTGATGCAGAATAATCGGTTGATTAGGTTATGATGTATGGCTGTGTAAACCAAAAATTTATGTTTTTTACCACATTTTGTCCGATTTCCACGCCCCTTTATATATTCCTTCACATTATATAAAAAAAGTTCATCTCACACAACTAAGTTTTAAAATGCAAAAACCCGCTTTCAAATCGGAGCATTCTGTGCGAAGCCAATTCCGTACATAGCTTTTTAGCGACTTTATTTTATAAGTAGTATAGATATCACAAAATATTATTGAAATGCTATAAAAGTCAATATGAAATGTCTTTATCGCTCTCTATGGCGCGATATACAACAGGTATATCATCATAAACCTCCTAAGAGATTTTTTGCGCCAAGCTTCTCTTCCAATTTGTGGTGTGCCGATGTGAATTTTCCCTACAAATTGGTGGGACCTACAGTTTTTTGCCGACTCCGAACGGCATCTACAAAGGAGACGAATTTTTGCTGAGAAGCCTGTCATGGCAGAAATACACTCGGAGAGTTTGCCAAACCACTGCCGAGGGGCGGCCCCGTTTTGAAAAACTTTTTTCAAATCACTTTTGATGGTACCTGTACCAGGGCTCGAACCATGGACCTTCGGTGTGGTAGGCCGGCAACACTACCTTCACACCACGGCGGCCGCCGTGGTTAAGGAAAAAAACCAGAAAACCATGTACTGAAGTTGCAATTTTCCCCCGCTAAATGGGTTTCAAAAAATCCAGATCTAAAGGAAAATTGCTAAATTGACAGTACTGTCTGTATGTCCAAAACAAAAAAATCAAAATGGAAACCGGCGTCATGATCATATTGAGAAATTTAAGGAACTTGAAAATAAATGCTGAATTCATTTTCAATCAAAATATGTATATGTGGACACACTCCAACGGTGAAATATTTTCATTCTCTTACTCATTAAGCAAATTGAGTTAAAATATACACCGGCGTCGGCGCGTCTGTTCAATTTGAATTTGAGCGAGAGTTGCCCTCCCCTATACTTAACTGTACCAAAATCTTAAAAACAAATCCCAATTTGTTTTCAACATATCTCGCGCGTTTTATTGCAAGCAATAGTTCAAAATTAAGATTTTTAGGGAAAACACAATAAAAGCTTAATTTTTTTAATAGATCTCTATTATCAAAATTAGATTCAAATTTTGTTTTTTTTATGCGCAATCAAACTTCTATTTTTTTTGTGTGGCCTCTATTTTCGGTCGGGTATTTGGCTGCATCCTAAAATCCTGAAAACTCTAAGTGTTTATAATAAAATGTAAATTTTTACTGCTCATAAAACTCCAATATTAATACCGGATTCCGAACCAGCCACGGCCGCCTTATAATTCAAAATTTCAGATAAAAAAGAAAGCAGATTCAAAATAGGAAGGTGCGTCGTTGAGTCGGAATTGCTAAATTGAATTTGTAATTTTTTCCCGGTAAATGGATTACAAAAAGCACTGCCTGTATACTAATAGCCTAAAAATTACAATATGACAACCATGTCCAAACGGTGGACATATTTTCACTCACTGAGCACATTGAGTTAAAGTAACCTTTATATATATTATAAGTCTAACTATGTTGTTGATATATGTCCATCAAATCCAAGTTTTTTTTATTGAAATATTGACCGAATCTGAAGGAGTGGTGGCTCTGATTATGGACTTTCAAACATTTCTAAGGACTGTTTTTGCCATCTCCTGTTAATGATTACCGGTCTTTAATGGACTGATTTTTTCCGGTTAGTTGTCAAATTACCCGCCGTTTAGTGTGAACCGAGAAGAATCGAACAATGGCTGCCGCAGGTGATGTCCCCTTTTGTTTAATTTCTATATTTCGAAGCTTTCTCCCCCACCAGAGGGAGTCTCCATTGTTTTCTATGCTGACGACTGCACGATTATGGCTTCGGATAAGGGCCACTTCATTGACGAACTCTGTACGAGGATTAACTGTGAACTCCGAGACCTTTCCAGCTTCTTCACCGAACGAAATCTGACCCTGTCTCCTACTAAATCGACGGCGACGGTTTTTACGACGTGGATGGGACAATAGTTAAACGTCCACGTTGATGGAGTAACTCTACCTACTGCAAACCCCCTCAAAACCTTGGGCGTGGCGTTTGGCCACGGTTAAGTCACTTGCCGGTAGCACTTGGGGTAAATATATAGAAACTTTCGCCCAGCCTTGCTGACACCAACTGGAGGAAGTTGCAGGTCTACCAAACACCGCTATCAGAACTGCCACGGGACATCTGCTTATGTTATCTTTGTCTACATCCATCAAGAGGATAAAATGCTCAATGCTCGTGAGCAAGCGGAACTGTTGAGCAGACTGTTTTTCATGAACTGCAACAAACCTAGTCATCCAAACCGTCATCCATTGGATGCAGCTCCGCCCCCTAGAGACATAAGAAAACATCTTCGTAAGCACTAAACGACCTCTATACTGAGTCGGTAAACATATCCCTCAAATTTCGGCCCGTAAACCCCGTAATTGACATCCAAACATCTGAAATATCTGATGAGCAGCGCGTTCTTCCGAGGGACACTAGACTCATGCTAGCATAACTTCGTTCTAGATATTGTAACAGGTTAAACTCTTACTTATTCAGACTGAGCCCCACCATACCAAATACGTGCCCTGCATGTGGTATGCCCCCTTATGATACTAAACAATTATTTTCCTGTTCAATTGCACCGAATATTCTAACACCAATATCACTCTGGTCCAACCCAGTTGAAACAGCACGTTTCCCTAGACTTCCGTTCGAAGAGTTTGATGACGATTCTCAGAGTGATCGTGCCCATTAGGCAGGGCAAAGCACGCATATACTGACTAGTTTGTCAACTGTTATGATAAGCTGACTAGGATATCAACTGCTATGACACTGGTGTATATACTGACTAGTATGTCACCTGGTATAGCGCTGATGCAGTGGCGGACTAGTATGTTAACTGGGATGATGCTGATGCTGGTAAAATTGATATTTCGTAGGACATCTCCATGTTAAATCTGTATAGTTACTAATATGGAGCTAAGACAGAACTTCGAGTGGGTGAGCAGTCTGTGGCAAATATTATTAAGCTTGACTGAAGGGCACAGATACACATTCATTTTATTTATAAGAAGATAATTTTACGGTAAGTATGAGATCAAAGCCAAGCGTTTAAAGGTAAGTATATATGGATAAATTTGAAATTTAGATATCAGTATATATAATTCTAAAGTAAGTATTTATAAAATTGAGACTTAAGCATGTATATACACACTAATTAATTTGAATTTTTTTATTTCTATGAAGTTGTCTTCCATGTCTTCAACATGGCGGTCTGCCTGCGCAGATGACAACTGCAGGAACTCTTGCAATTTTTGGAGCATAATCTTTATTTCGTTGACCAATTTTTCTATGTTCCCTTGATTGCCACTACGGCTCTGGCGGTATGGTACATGGCCAGGCAATTAGCACAGTAGCGATAAACATTGGCGGTTTCATATCGCTCTGCCGGAGTCATGGCCAAAAACGCGCGGCAATGGCGCAACGAGTGTTGGCGGCCGCATCTTCCCTATTCCATTATAAGATCTGTAGAGTAAAGGGATAAGCATTATGTTACATTAGTGAACAGAACGAGGGTTGGAGGAGAAAAGGAGAAAAACTATCGAAGCCACTATCTATATATTGAATACTTTAGTTAGCACTATTGAAACTTTCGAATGTTTTAACTAAGTCTAAGTTAGCCTCACTATCGAATGGCTCAATACTATTGAGAAATTTTTTTAAAACTGCAAATGTATAAGTTGACTTAGAAGTTTTAAAAACCGCCCTTACTTTAGAAGAATTTACCATCGTATTCATTTAAGAGGACGGAGAGTCTTCCCAATTTCCTTCAGTTAAGTCAAACATAGGGTGTTTAGACTACTGAGTAGATTCGGTATGCAAGAGGTTCCTTGCGTTTTTGGAGAAGGAGGTAGGGGAAGTTCTACCGGGGGTTTCAATACAGGTTTGGTGGATGCTTCGTATTGCAGCATGGTATGGTAATTTTTCTTACATTGCTGACATCTTTACGAACTTGAACTATTGGGGACATCATAGTTGTAGGCGAAGCAGTAGCTGCAATTACGGTTTCGCTTTCCTAAATTAGTACGTTCAGCAACACTAAGTTTACGAAATTCGGGACATGTTTTCAATGAATGGCCAGATTCTCCTGTGAATGATATGCTTGGACTTTGGCAGCTTATTTGGCTAAAAAGGGGTTGCTGTTTTTGGTGGTTTTGTAGCCCGTAGGCTTTCGACTACCTCGTATCGAGTAGTTAAGAACTGGTCCAGTTGAGGATCTCTTTCCGGGAATCTAGCGATTGTTCCCAGATGGAGGGAGTTTCCTCGGGAAGCTTAGTTGAGCATAAACAAATCAAAATGGGGTCCCAATCGGAAACGGCTGTCGGTCTTCAACTGTTAATCTATCAGAATCCTGAAATCGGGTTCTAAGATGTTCCCAGGCCAAAGGAAAATTTTAATCACACAAAGTGTACTGCTTCACGATGGCACCATCTTTTTCGTAGGTGATATAATTTCTAAGCAAGGGTTAATTTGGGATGGTTGAGATATACTGCCTTGAATATATCACGAAGCGATGGCAACTCCTTATACCTACCATAGAATATTTCGGTAACGCACTGAGGTACGTTGATACATGGGACAGAGATTGAAGTAAAAGAAGTGAAATACAGCTGGGGGGAGGTGTCACTTGGTTCGGCTGAATTGCCTTGAAAAGTCTTGACTTGGTCTAGAATTTGGGGCTTGCATAAATAGAAATTATCGGTACGAAGCTGAAACTTTTTAGTGACTTTTTCTTTAAAACCTGTTGGAACTAGTTTTTCGTCCGCGAGACATACCTTTCGGTAAGAGGATTGTAGAGTTTCTCAACGCGTCGTTGTTCCCGAACCTTCCCATCTAACAAAGTGTTGGTATGATCAGCGGCGTCTTTCCCTTCAAACTGAGAGCAGAAATTCATCATCAGCCATTATTGAGATTTCTTGGTACACTCTAATAAGGGACTTCGAGATAGATATCTAATATTTATTGGGATATGGGAGACTGTTGTTATAATTTTAAGTAATTGTATGTTCTACGAGTATAGGCTGATATAGCGAGCAAGTCATCTTTTTTTATCCTCAAAAAAAACTGAAATTCGCTTAACTTTTTCCACTGCTTTTCTTTAGTAAAGGGTGTTTTTTTTAGGGGTATAGAACTTCGAATTGAAATAAAACACAAGAAAATCGTTTTAAGGTCCATCAATTTGGCTTTATTGGAAAGATAATTTTATGCCATTAATGTTTAAATATGATTTCGGGCACGTGGCCGCCGCGGCTGGCTCGAATAAAGCCAATTCTACAGGTCCAATTTTCAACCACTTTTTCGAGCATATGGGGCCGTATGTCGGCAATAACGCCACGAATGTTGGCTTCCAATTCCCCTAACGTTTCTGGTTTGTTGGTGTAGACGAGCGACTTCACATATCCCCAAAGAAAATAATCCAATGGTGTCAAATCACACGACCTTGGTGGCCAATTGACAGGTCCATTCCGCGAAATTATGCGCTCATCGAATGTTTCCTTCAATAAATCGATTGTGACGTGCGCTGTGTGGCATGTAGCGCCGTCTTGTTGGAACCACAACTCATCCACATTCATGCCATCCAATTCGGGTACAAAATAGTCGGTTATCATGGCTCTATACCGGTCTCCATTAACGGTAGCTGCCTCTCCAGCATTATTGCGGAAGAAGTATGGCCCAATGACTCCACCAGCCCATAGAGCACACCAAACAGTCAGTTTTTGTGGATGTAATGGCGTTTCAAGGGTCTCATGTGGATTCTCTTCACTCCAAATGCGGCAATTTTGCTTGTTGACGTAGCCATTCAACCAAAAATGAGCCTCATCACTGAACAAAATTTTGCGATGAAAATCAGCATCGAAATCAATCTCATTTTCGGCCCATACACCAAAATCACGACGCATTGCATGGTCTCGCGGCTTTAATTCTTGCACAAGCTGGATCTTGTAAGGTCGCAAGCCAAGATCTTTGCGCAAAATCTTCCATAAAGTTGATGGACAAAGCTCCAATTGCTGTGCACGGTGGCGAATCGATTCATTCGGGTCCTCTTCAACACTTTGCTCTACAGCGGCAATTGTTTCTTCGGTGCGCACTGTTCGACGTCTCTGCGGATGCGTATTATCACATAGAGTAAACGTAGTGCGAAAACGATCCATGGTTAACCGAATTAATTGCTCTGATGGACGATTATGTCGACCATAAAATGGACGGAGCTCACGGTAAACTTCGCGAACTGAACCATTATTTTCGAAATAAATTTGCACGATTTGCAAGCGTTGTTCTTTTGTCAACCTGTTCATGATGAAATGGCAAACCAAACTGAACATAAATGACATTAGAGTTGCCAGATTTGACCACAAAATGCCAGTTTTATCTCTATTCGAAAAACAAACCTGTAAAAAAAACACCCTGTATATGTAATGAAATGTGTTTTAATCATAACAAACGCATTCATATGTACGAAATGGGTATTTTTGTACATACATAGGAAAGTAGGTATGTTTGTCACTAAACCACTCCAGCAATTTTGATCAAAAAATATAATTTTTTTCGAATTCTCAAATGATGGTTTGGAAAATATTTTCTGCTTTGGTTTCGGTTGATATATTATAATATATACAATCAGCTATGGCAATATAGTCAGGGGTTGGTTTGGAAGTCCGCTTGGCAAATGCACGATTGTTTGCAAGCACAAGTACCAAAAAAACCGACTGCATAATATGTACACATATTTGTAAGAACTGATGACTACATTATGTCCTCGAGCGACCAGCAAATGTTACTTTAAAAATTACTTCTTCAAATGGGAAATACAAGGAATATTTTTATTTTTATGGGAAAACTGTGAATGAGGGTATTTAGCGCAAATCGCAAATCTAGGGAAAATTTTACCTAAATGCCCTACGACTAGAAAAAAATGACTTTTTCCGGGGGGTAGGGGGGGTCAAACCCTTCAAAAAACTGGTCTCTATTTGTCTACGAAGTCAATAGTTTATTAATAATTTGTTCTTTAAGTTGCAAAAATTCACTGAAAAAAATGCTTACACTATGCGGTGTAAAACAAATATGAGCACACATAACATATAAATATCATGAATATTTAGTATCTTAAACATATATTAGTGATTGTACAATTGAAAATGTACGTTTTTTAATAAAATATACTCGAATTAGCATTTATTTACACAAATGTTAAAAAATGTTCTTTTTACTAGAGTTGAATAGAGTTGTATTGTTGGCTGAAATGCTGTCACATGGTCATAAAAAAAAGGGTCATAATTTTTCACATAAAAGTGGGGGATTATATGTAGCGCAATTTTTTTTTATTTTTTTATCAAAATCTCGCGATTTAATCAAAAAATTATTATTTTTGATGTTATTAAAAATTGTATGCTAATTGCGCCGCAAAAAAATTTCAACATTTTTATACCACAATACCAAAAGAAATGAAAATATTAAAACTCTTAAATAATTTTGGTCATTGTTTCCTTTAGGAGACAACTGCTAAAACACGTCCAAGGTATCAAACAACGCGCTTTGACTTCAGTATCAACAATCCGAAAGCGGATTTTAAATTTTTTGTTTCAGTGTAAAGTTATTCGCAAAAAACCCAAAAATTACCCAGGTTCGATCCTAAATAGGGGGCTTGATCCAAGGTATTTATGTGCAGAACACCTCTGTGCGTAGGCGGCCTTTGGCCGCCGTAAAAAAAAAAATAATCCTTAGCCGGTCCAATACCGGCTACGCGGTCCACAGTATTTCCGCGCAGAACACACTTTTGCACTTTTCGGTACATCATAATCTGTAATTACAACAACCACATGAAAATGACAGAAAATTTTCAGCTTTGATTGCTAATATCTCTTTACTGAAACAAAAACTCAAAAACCCGCTTCCGGATTATTGTTACCGAGGTCAAAACTCGTCTTTTCATACCTTTCCCGATAATTTCGGACGTGTTTTAGCAGTTGTCTCCTAAAGGAAACAATTACTATAATCTTTTATGTTAAGGAAAAATTAATGCAATTAATACCAAAAAAATTAAAATATTAAAACTCTTTAATAATTTTTGAAGCTATGGAAAAATGTATGTAATTTGCGCCGTATTTTTTGGTATTATGGTATGAACAAATGTTAACATTTTTATGTAAATTCAGAAGAAAATCCTGTAAAAATTAATAAAAACTACAGTTTCAAGGCTTATAAACCTGTTTTATTGCATCCAACAATTTAACAAATGCGTCTTCGTGATTCCTAGCTATATTTTGGTGCCATAAGAATTCCATTATCATGTCGGTGAAATTTTTTGGGTGATTGTAATTATCCCGATAAAAAAAGCGTTAGACCACTCTGCACTGGGGCTCGATGCGCTGGGTATGCGTTCCATCAGGCGCAACGAAAGGGTTGTCTGGATCACTATGATTCACCTTGAGGTGCTCATACCCATGATCCGACAAGCAGTCATATGCCCTCCAATAATCCGTACGAATGGTGATACGTTCTTTGACGTGCTTTCGAATCAAAGGTATGAACACCTCAGCTGAGCTCACGTTATCAGGACACACCTCCAGTCGCAGGTCCTGACTTCCGTCCTCTATCATACCCAGCACCCCGAGGCCGTCCACGCTCCTCCCTAAAATAACATTAAATTTCAATGACATGATATTTTTCACAAATAATATATTACCTTTGTTATATTTCCTTTTTCCAAATTTGCTTTCGTCTATCTGCACGATTTTGCCTGGACCGCCAATCCTTCCTCTGGAATCTTGTTGGTCTGTTTGGTAAGCAACCACTACCTCTCTACAATAGTTGAACCAGTCGGTTATCGTGGTTGACGACAAAGCTTCACCTTCAACAAAGTTTTCTATTCGCGTATCGGCGTGCGACCAATGGCGCAAAATCCCCGTTAATTTAAAACATACGATAAATACAGGGGCTCCAATTGGGCCATAAAAACCAAAATAAAATAAAGTAAACACAGTAAAATTCATCATTTTGATATAATTCTTTACATTTGTACCATAAAATTCAAAATTATTATAATTTTGATGGAAAAGAACATTACACATAACCATTAAATTCAAAATAAAACACAAAATCGGATATCTTTTGCTTTTGCGTTCTACTTATAATGTACACGTCAGGCATCACGTGTTCACATATGTACATATTCATCTACTCACACTTTCGGCCATCTTCAAATGGAATGGAAATTAAAATATTAAAACTCTTTAATAATTTTTGAAGCTATGGAAAAATGTATGTAATTTGCGCCGTATTTTTTGGTATTATGGTATGAACAAATGTTAAAATTTTTATGCAAATTCAGAAGAAAATCCTGTAAAAATTAATAAAAAGTACAGTTTCAAGGCTTATAAACCTGTTTTATTGCATCCAACAATTTAACAAATGCGTCTTCGTGATTCCTAGCTATATTTTGGTGCCATAAGAATTCCATTATCATGTCGGTGAAATTTTCTGGGTGATTGTAATTATCCCGATAAAAAAAGCGTTAGACCACTCTGCACTGGGGCTCGATGCGCTGGGTATGCGTTCCATCAGGCGCAACGAAAGGGTTGTCTGGATCACTATGATTCACCTTGAGGTGCTCATACCCATGATCCGACAAGCAGTCATATGCCCTCCAATAATCCGTACGAATGGTGATACG
This sequence comes from Merzomyia westermanni, assembly GCA_949987695.1. Lineage (NCBI taxonomy): Eukaryota > Metazoa > Arthropoda > Insecta > Diptera > Tephritidae > Merzomyia > Merzomyia westermanni. The sequence goes on along the minus strand of OX465290.1, from coordinate 110,948,819 downwards.
TTCTTTGACGTGCTTTCGAATCAAAGGTATGAACACCTCAGCTGAGCTCACGTTATCAGGACACACCTCCAGTCGCAGGTCCTGACTTCCGTCCTCTATCATACCCAGCACCCCGAGGCCGTCCACGCTCCTCCTTAAAGTAACATTAAATTTCAATGACATGATATTTTTCACAAATAATATATTACCTTTGTTATATTTCCTTTTTCCAAATTTGCTTTCGTCTATCTGCACGATTTTGCCTGGACCGCCAATCCTTCCTCTGGAATCTTGTTGGTCTGTTTGGTACGCAACCACCACCTCTCTACAATAGTTGAACCAGTCGGTTATCGTGGTTGACGACAAAGCTTCACCTTCAACAAAGTTTTCTATTCGCGTATCGGCGTGCGACCAATGGCGCAAAATCCCCGTTAATTTAAAACATACGATAAATACAGGGGCTCCAATTGGGCCATAAAAACCAAAATAAAATAAAGTAAACACAGTAAAATTCATCATTTTGATATAATTCTTTACATTTGTACCATAAAATTCAAAATTATTATAATTTTGATGGAAAAGAACATTACACATAACCATTAAATTCAAAATAAAACACAAAATCGGATATCTTTAGCTTTTGCGTTCTACTTATAATGTACACGTCAGGCATCACGTGTTCACATATGTACATATTCATCGACTCACACTTTCGGCCATCTTCAAATGGAATGTATATGGAAAGTAAACAAAATTAAATATGCAATTACTTTGTAAAATAAAGAAAACAAATCAATAAAATTCAATTGAAATCAATGCGAACGGTCTAAAGATTATATATGTGTGCAAATATAAGGGGTGAAATGCATTAATTGGCCAAAGAGTTGTGTTGTTAGTGCATATACATATTTTAACAATTTCTAGTAATAATATATTTAAATAACTATTAAAATTAACAAATTCATTGAAAGGACGTATTCATGAACATTTATGCCAAGTTTCATTAAATAATTCCCAGTGGTTTGCATATAAAGGGCATTAAAAACAGGATATTTACATAAAACCCAAATCTAACCTCAATATCTATGTGTATTTATGTACACATATAGCATCTGCAGACAGCGTTTCGTCAACCTACATACAGTGGTGAACATAAGTATTGGCACCACAGTTTTCGGCGATTTTCACAAATTTTGGCTTTAATAAAATAGTTTTAACAAAGACTATATAAAAGCATGTGTCAATGTCTATAACAAAAACTATAAATTTTGTTTTAAAATTGTACGCAAAATTCGCGAAAATTCCAAGAAATTTTAACAAAATTTTAAACTTTTTTCTTAGAATTTTCAGAATTTTTTAGAGTATTCAGTTTTGTAGGCCATTAAATTTTATTATAATTATGTTTTAATCTTAAGTTCGTAGCACATTTTGCTGATTTTTGGGAATTTTTTTCCCGACGAGCTAAAGTGTTTTCTTTCATATAAAAAAATTGGGTTCACAAAATTGTATGGAAAAAAATACAGAAGTCTCCAAGAAAAAAAAAATTGCCAAAAAACAGAAAAAGGTGTTACGAACTTAAGATTAACACATTATTGTACTAAAATTGAGTGGCCTACAAAACTCCATACTCTAAAAAATTCTGAAAATTCTAAGAAAAAAGTTTAAAATGTTGCTGACATTTCTTGAAATTTTTGCGAATTTTGCGTACATTCTTAAAATTTAGTTTATAGTTTTTGTAATAGACATTGACACATGCTTTTATATAGTCTTAGCCGAAAACTGTGTGCCAATACTTATGTTTACCACTGTACATAAGAAATGCTTTCAGGTAACGGTATTTATGCGGAATAAGGAATGTAAATTTGCAGTCCTTATTCCTTTTTGTATTCCGGAATAATTATTCCTATTTTTTATTCCTTTCTTTTCATTTACTTGATTGCATTCCTCGGATTGCATACCGAAAGGAATGCATTCCGCATTCCTTTGTAAACTATGTGGTAATTATGCTTAGGTGTTCTTTGTCTAATTGTGCTTTTAATAATCTAGTGAAATCGAAAACAGACCATACTTCGTTATTTTATATTTATCATAATTTTATCAAAATCTTCTTGACTGACTAAGAGGGGACGCTCTCACTTTGCCCAAAGTACATGCAAGTTATGCACTTGCTTTTCTCGTTTCTGGAAAGAACACATTACCTTTTCAGTTCTTCAATCAGCTAGTGCCGATGGTGCAATAAATGAGTATAGAGTAACTCCACTCTTGTTCGTAAATTATTTAAAAATAATAAAAAAAGTTATTATATATGTTTGTACATATAAATGTATGCTTGAATGCTCCATTCGGTAGTCCCGTTATGCTGCAAATAATTCGTCAAATTTCCAAAATGTTTTATAAAAATTTAATTTTTTCCCAAAATTATTTCCGTTTTTTTGTATTGCGACAATATTTAAACTTTGCGTATTAACCCCCATTTTTTTCATGTCAAAAGAAAATTTTATTTCCGGCTAATATTTTTTTTTATTCATCCAGAACTGTATTATTATTATTATTGTGGCGAAAAAAACACTTCCCGAATTTTTAGGGAGTTTTGCCGATGTTGACATTCCTCTGCAAGATATCGATTCGGTACACTCTTATACTAGTCCGACTGCCGCGGGAACGATTTGATATGACGACGTCGAACCTTCTTGGTCATAATACCCCGCCCTATTTACGGATTTTAGTAGCTCTCACGACAAGCTAATGACGTGCAACTCGATGGTTGATCTACGGATATGATGCCTCTCACCTCTCATTACCCATCTCTCTTTCCTTACGGAAGGAGGGGTGACATGACCTAGAAGGTTCCACTGGTCATAAATCGCTACCACGACAGTCGGGCAGTACCGCAAGGGAGTACCGGAGCGTACCGGATTCATATCCGGCCAAGGACTGTCAGTTCTACAGCACTCCCCAAAACCTTCGGGGAGTGTTTTTGTCGTTACAACAACAACAACAACAAGCTAAATTTACTAAACTATATATTCTAACTTCCTGTGATTCGCCAAAAGATCAACATATAAGGAGACAACTATAAATGTAGCTGCAACAAATAGGAAAATAATATTAAAACAAAAATGTTGGACGACTAATTTGTAGTAAGTATGTGTAAAGGAGTAACCACTCTCCTTTCTATAGCGCTCTATAACTTTTAGACAGGTAACGGTTGTTAAGATTTTTGAAGAGAGTTTAATGCTTTACAAAGAGATTAATATACAAAAAAGGGAATGTATACATTTACGAGTACATCATAAAACTAGTTTATTTTGTGAATATAGTTTACTCTTATGTTTTTCTGCATCTCACTAAAGTTGAATAAAACAGACTTTAAAAACCAAAGTTATTGCATTTTAGTACAATGTATTTTGTGTGGATCACAGCTACAAGGCTCGACGCAAATTGTAACAAATTTTGTTAGGCATTTGAAACAACGAGATTTGGAGGAATTCAGTCGATATCAGGGAACAAAATGTAAAGATGCAGTAGCCAAGAAACTTTTAATCAATTACTGATAGAATTCATCACACAAAAATTGCTTTCTGTATCCATTGTTGATGGAGAATTTTTTAAAAAATTAGTTGCCTTTGCTAAGCAAACTTAGACTGATAAGCAGACCAACTGCATCAAAAATAATAGATTTGTCTTTCAAAGCAATGATTTCGGGAATAAAACCAACTTTCAGACAATGTAGGGTGGGTCGATTTGTATGGACGAAAGTTAACCGATATCGCGCCATCGATTTTTCGATAGGTTTTGGGCTCAGGAAAAAAAAGTTCCACTACGCATACCCAAAAAAATTTATTTCGAGCCTGCGAAATTTAATTTTTTTTTTACTTTTTTTGACTTTGATTTTTAAGGTTTTTTTCATGACCTACTAAAAAAATTTTCATTTGATTTTAAAATTTTCATGTATACCCTGTCCGACCCAAAAATAGGTCGGACCAAAACCTATCGAAAAATCGATGTCGCGATATCGGTCAGTAAATCGACCCAGCCTAATGTACATATGTACCACTGCTGACATATGGTCCATTAAGCATAAGAACTTTTTTGGTTACAAAATGGCTAAATGAATCATTCGAGAGGCAATCTTTGGCATTGTCGTTGTAGGGTTTATTATTATTAATTCCTTATATTTTGTTTATTTTACTTTCTGTTCTTATAAGTACTTGTTGAATAATTTTTTTTTCTTATTTGAAAGAGAACATTTTTGAAATATATTATTATTTTTGATTATTGGAAAAACATATTAAAACTGAAAACTTAAAAATTATTTTAAAATATTTTTATAAATAAAATAAATATATAGAATTGTTATATAATTGGCGATCCTGACTACATACATGAACAAACTACGCAAATCATCCTACAATACTGACTACTTATGTGAATAAGTTAAACAAATCATCACTATTTATTATCAACAAATTAAAATCAAATATCGTGATGAATATTGTGCTTCCTACTTACTATTGGTTATGCAAGCCATCGGTTTTGTAATAAATATTATCTTAAAAACGTAAACTTGTGCAAAATTTTATATGTACGAAAAATTTAAATTTTAAACTTTGAATATATGGAAAACTAATATAATACAATAAATAAATAAAATTTATTACCACGTTTTAATATAAATGTACCTACTTAAAAACGTACATAATACAACTTTATAAATAAATATATCTTTACATTAAATACATCAAAATTCATCTTATGCAGTTTGTAACTAAGACGAATTGTTATGAAAACAATTAAAAAACTGCATTTATATATTCGAAAGTGTCTATATTATTTTAAATTGATTTACTGGAAGTATATTACATATGTAAAAATAAATTACTAATTTAAAAATAACAATTTACCTACATATTTAGTGACAAAAATTTATTCAATTAAATAGTGTGTTTCGATTAACATTAAAAACAAGCAACAATAAACTAGAAAGTTTATTATATTAAAATATTAGTGATATCAAAAGAATTTTTATCAAAACAAGCAATTTATGTGAATGATTATTACTTTATACGTATATATATATGCACACATTTAATCATCAAAGTTATGAGTTAATCTACAAAAAAAAATATAAAAATAACAATCAATCTCTTTGAGTGTATCATCATTTAACATCAATCAAAATTAAGTCAACATTCACTTTAAATTTTTAAGATTCATCAACATTTTTCTTTTGGGATTTGGTCTAAGAATTTTGCATTCATCCACAATCAACATATTAAAATGTTGATTTTTAATTCACAGCAAGTTACTTTACTTATATTTAAGTTACTTTATTGTTTACTTAAATATTTATATCATTGTCAATTAATTTTGTACACTCCTTCTCCAACTTATTTTAAATGTATCGATCCCCTATACGTACACGTAATTTAACAGCAATGGAAAATCAAAATTAAGATGTAAGCACAAACCCTAATTCAAATTTAAATACTACACAAAATATACATACAGACAACATTATACAATATGGAAATAATTTGACATCTATTGCAAAGTCAATTAAATTACCTCAATTTTGGACCGAATGTCCTAAAGCGAGGTTTTTACTTGTTGAAGGACAATTTGAAATAAATAATATTTTTGATGATAATAATAAATATCAAAACATATTAATTGATCTTCAACGAGAAACTGTTCTAAAAATCATAGATATTATTAATCCACCACTTTTGATAAATAAATATAAAACTATTAAAAAAGTTTTAATTGAAAGATTTTCTTTTAGTGATGAGAAAAGTTAGAACAACTATTTTCAAATACTGAATTAGGTGATCGATCTCCATCAGACCTTTTTAGATATATGAAATCTGTGACTATTTCTAAAACAATAATCAGTAAAGAATTACTTGTCAAATTATGGATACGGAAATTACCACAAGAAATTAAAATACATTTAACTTCCAGCACTGTACAAAATAATAATGAGACCATTATTCTTGCAGATACACATTTTCTTCTACAACTACTTTACTAGCTATTATATTATTGAAACAAATATTTTTACCCAATGCATTAAGAATTTAAGAGAATTAACCACTTCCATTCATCAAAATTTAAACAAAATAACTATAGACATTAATGAATTACAAATACGATCTAAATCTAAAGATAGAGATCGATCTAGATCACGAAATTTCTCAAGACCTAGACGTTCAGATAATCAAAATAATTTTTGTTTCTATCATCGGAAATTTAAACAAAATGCCTTCAAATGTATACAACCATGCAATCTTAGTTCAAATAAAAATTATCAAAGTCCAAACACAATTCTTTACACTAAACAAATCCATTATGATCCATCAACCATCACCATATAAATGTATTTGTGACCTTAAACTTTCTGCAGCAAATGGATCTTCTATGAAAACATTTGGTACAAAACTTTTAAAAATTAATTTAGGTTTGAGAAGAGATTTTGAATTCCCTTTCATTCTTGCAGATATTTCTACTGCTATCATTTTTTAGAAAAATTCGGTATTTTAGTTGATATCAAAAATAAAGAAATAACTGATTTCAATACAAAATTAAAAGTTACTGAATCTTCTGGTTTTGCAATATATTTTCTCTCAAAATTCCTATTTTAGAAAATAAATTTACAAATATTCCAAAAGAATTTTCTTCAATTACTCGTGAACCAAAATATACCAAACAAGTACAACATCAAACAGTTCATCGCATTGAAACAAAAGGTGTATTACCTTTTTCCAAACCTCGCCGCTTGGACCCCATTAAATTAAAAATAGCAAAAACTGAATTTAAATTTTTAGTTAAAACTGGTATATTTAGACCATCAAACTCTCACATTGCTTCTCCTCTACATCTGGCCCCCAAAAAATATCCAAATGGCTGGAGACCTTGTGGAGACTATAGACGACTTAATTGTATAACAATACCAGATCGATATTCAGCACCTCATTCAAGACCTTAATATAAATTTTTTTTTTCACAAATTGATCTCGTTCGTGCATATCATCAAATTTCAATGGCGGAAGAAGATATTCACAAAACAGCGATAACTACTCCATTTGGAATGTTTGAATTCATACGAATGCCTTTTGGTCTACGAAATAGTGCCCAAACATTCCAAAGTTTCATTAACGAAGTTTTTTTAGGTCTAGAATTCGTAGCTAGTAATAATGAAGAACAACATATTGAACATTTAATATCTGTATTTAAAAGATTAGAAAAATATAATTTAAATATTAACCTACTAAATGTATTTTCGGCGTTAAAAAAATAGACTTTCTAAGTTATGAATTTGGAGTGCACTAATTCGACCTTCTTTAGAACGAATTGAAACGATTTCTAATTTTGATAGACCAGTTTCAATAAATGAGTTAAGAAAATTTTTAGGTATGGTAAATTATTATCATAGATACATTAAAATGTTAGCAACAGAACTTATTCTACTTTTGATAGGGAACTTTTAGCAATATAGAATTCTGTTAAACACTTTAGACATATTCTTGAAGGTAGAATATTTACTATATGTGGAACACCCTAATAAACAGCACAAAATCCCCGATAACTTGTTATTCAACTGCACTGCGTATAACTCGTTTTGGTTTGGTTCATAATCTCTCTCATTGTATGAAACTACATTTGCATTTTGCATTTAACTTAGTACATAAGTAAATAGTACATAGACCTAGCGGTAATGTTGTTGTTGTTGTTGTAACGACAAAAACACTCCCCGAAGGTTTTGGGGAGTGCTGTCGAACTGACAGTCCTTGGCCGGATATGAATCCGGTACGCTCCGGTACTCCCTTGCGGTACTGCCCGATTGTCGTGGTAGCGATTTATGACCAGTGGAACCTTCTAGGTCATGTCACCCCTCCTTCCGTAAGGAAAGAGAGATGGGTAATGAGAGGTGAGAGGCATCATATCCGTATATCAACCATCGAGTTGCACGTCATTACCTTTGTGCATATTAGTCGCCTCTTACGACCGGTATGCCTACCTCGGGCATATTCTAAACCCCTAACCCGCAGGGCAGCCTAGCGGTAATCGAAATCTTTAATGCTGTAACCTTCGTGAAAATTCACTTTAATTGTTTTATTAAACGTTTAAATTTATCTAACCAAAGTGGGAAGTGTATTAATTTTTGATATCAAAGTTGGTATCGGTAAATCGACCTATGTCAACTGTAAGATCTAGTGGCTAAACCCACACCAAATATATATACTGACCACAAACCTTTAATACGGATAGATCAACTCGTCAAACTCGTCATCTTGAATACATTGCAGAATTTACCAATGATATTCAATACATTTCTGGTAAAAATAATATTGTTGCTGATACTCTCTCGCGTATTCCAGAAATTAATAAAATTTTAACAAAAGATATAAAAGAGTAAAAACCTTTTAGACCATATGTACCAAATTCTATGCAAAAAATTATGTTTGACAAAATCTATTGTTTGACACATCCTAGTGTTCGTACAACAAGACGACTAAATCAATCTAAATATTTTTGGCCAAACATGCGTAAAGAAATAAATAATTGGACATCTAGTTGTATCAACTGTCAAAAATCTAAAATTTCAAAATATACTGAAACTCCTGTTCAAAAAATTGATACACCTTCAGGACGATTTGAACATATCCATATGGACTTAGTTGGACCACTTCCTATTTCAAAAGATAATCGTTATATATTAACTATTATTGATAGATATACAAGGTGGCCTGAAACATATCCACTTAAAGATATTTCAGCAAAAACAGTAGCAACTACATTTGCTCAAAATTATGTCCCTCGGTATTCCACTCAAAATAACAGTAGACCAAGGTTCACAATTTACATCTGAATTACTTACTGAATTAACTTGTTTATTAGGCGCTCATAAAATTCACACTTCTCCATATCATCCACAATCTAATGGAATGATTGAAAGATTCCATAGAACCTTAAAAACTGCAATAACAACGTCGAATGATTCGACATATTGGTCTGAAATTTTACCATGGATACTTTTAGTTTTACGAACTGCTATTAGAGAAGACTTTAAATGTTCATCTGCTGACAAACACTTAGACTACGTGGTAAACTAGTTGTATCTTATAACAATAATGAAATTGATAACACAAATGAGACTCTCACTTAACTAAGAAAACATTTTTCAATTGTTCGATCAAAAGTTATACACCATAATAAAGAACATAATTTTGTTCCGAAAAATTTAGAGACTTGTGAATATGTATTTTTTAAAATTATTCATAAATCAAATTCACACCCACCTTATGAAGGGCCGTTTAAAGTTATTTCCAAACACGACAAGACATTTAAAATTCAATATGGTAATACAAATCAAACTGTTTCCGTTGATTTACTTAAACCTGCATATACAGTTTTAACTAATACACAAAACAAGACTACAGTAACTACACTACAGAAAACAAAGAAAATAACATTTAACTTTAACAAGTAAGGAAGTCTAAGTTCGGGTGGAACCGAACATTATATACCTAGTAGTGATCTATTATGTCATCCCAACTCACGAAGGTCTATTTTAATACTTTCAGTTAGTATTTGCGTTCAAATAGACAGACGGGCGATATCGAGAGACGGGAATGGCTACATTGACTCAGCTCATCCTCGTGATCATTTCAGTATACGTTTAAACATTTCATGTTCATGAAAGGTATGAAAATCAAAAAAGATATACAACTTCGCTTTTGAAGTGGGGTATTAACTACTTGCCCGGATATTTTACTATTCATCCTGAACGTTTTGATATACTCGTACATTAATAAATATATATATCGGTTCGTTTATGCCGAAGGAGTAATATACCTTGTGTGTGTAACAAAAATAGATATAAAAAAGGGTGTCGTTCATGGGCGCTAGAATTCAATCAATTTTTATGAAATTTCCACAATATATACTTGGGTTCACTGGGTACAGCATAGACAATATATTGTTTTGGAAAAGTGGGCGGAGCCACTCCCCCAGGCTATATAAAGTTTCAATTTGTCATAACTCCGAACTCTTTTGGTTAAATTAATGAAATATGGATATATGTGTCACTTAGTCAATATCTACATAATTTTTCAAAAGTGGGACATTTAATGGTTATGAAAGGTATGACAATCAAAAAAGACATATAACTTCGCTATTGCAGTGGGCTATTAACTACGTGCCCGAATATTTTGCTTGTGTGTTTCCCGATTTGGCTAATTTTTGGCAGGAGTATAATCCATACTACTGAGAAGCAGCTGACCAATTTTCATTGAAATATCAAGATTGAATTATAAGCGATTTCCTTCGAAGATAGCAGACATTTTATGCTGAAAAGTAGGCGGCGCCACGACTACTTTTTAAAAATTTACAACATTTTTTTGCGGCCGAGTTTTTCTTAAAAAGCAAAATCTGATTGATATACCTTGCTTAGTTGTAGAAATATCGCTTTTTAAATTTTACAAAAAAAAGTTTCAGAACTATGTTTAAAAACTGGGCGTGGACATTAACCGATTTCGCCCATTTTTACAGCAAACAGTTACCTTTATATATAGAACATTATCCCCAAATTTCGTTCCGACAAATCAATTTTTGGCGGAGTTATGGCATAAAAAGTTTTGTGGAATAGTCCACTATAAAGGGGCGGGCCACGCCCATTTTCGCAAATTTTAAGTTTTTGGATTTCTTTGTTTACGGAAACTTTAAAAGTGAAATATAAATGGTGTTAACTTATTTTACGCAAAGTTATTGCCTATTTAATAGATCTACGATCATCTTCAAAATCTTTCATATACAAGTGGGCGTAGACCTTAACCGATCCCGCCCATTTTTGCTGGATTATTCCTTGCATACCTAGAAACCTGCGTGCTGAATTTCGTTTCGATATCTTGAACGGTTTTTGATTTATGATTAATATTATTTCTAAATTTGACTTAATAAAAAGTAGGCGGTGCCACTCCCATTTTCAAAAATTTCTTGAAAATTTTATTTTATGCCTCAATTTCAATGTATTCATATTATGTACTGAGTAAGGCCCTTTTTTGTTTTCGAAAATATTCTATATATAAAAAGTGGGCGTGGCTATTGTCCGATTTCGCCCATTTAAAATAGCGCTCGGAGATGAGTGCCAAGGAACCCGCATATCAAATTTCATTAAGATATCTCAAAATTTACTCAAGTTATCGTGTTCACAGACGGACGGACGGACGGACATGGCTTAATCAATTTTTTTTTTCGTCCTGAACATTTTGATATGAATAAGTCAATATCTATCCCGATCCGTTTATGCCGTTACGTACTGTCGTTAGGCGGCTAAAGTTAATATACCTTGTGTGCGTAGCACTACTAGGTATAATAATTTACATTGATCATTTCACTGGAGATGGAGTATATGTAGGGTTTATTATTATTAATTCTTTATATTTTGTTTATTTTTACTTTCTGTTTTTATACTTGTTGAATAATTTTATTTACTCATTTCAAAGAGACAATTTTTGAAATATATTATTATTTTTGATTATTGGAAAAAAATATTAAAACTGAAAACTTTAAAATTTTTTTTAAATATTTTTATAAATAAAATAAAATAAATATATAGAATTACTGTAGTCGTGTGAAAGATTCTATGGATCGCATACATTCGATGGCATTCACGACATTATATTAAAAATACATGCGGAATTCGGCCTCAATACCAGTAATGTGTGTGCTATAATAACAGATAACGGTTCTAATTTCGTAAAGGAGTTTGGGTTCAAAACTCCACCAGTAGTCTGCCACCAGGTTGATAAGCTCGAGGAAGTAGAAAACCTGGATGATAGTGATGCTGTTGAATTTGCAAGTACTTTTTTTGATGAAACTTTGCCAAAGCATATAAGGAGTGCGACTCACACACTAAATTTAGTGGCTACTACAGATTTACTCCGAATAATAAAAGAAGACTCACATATCTACAAGAAGCATAAGATGGTAAGTATGATTTTAAAGATGTAATATAAAATCAACCGATTTTTGCGATTTAACTCTTTTTTAATCATGTTTTAATAACAACCATATTTTATTTTCCTGTAGATAATAAAGAAATGTTCAGATTTGTGGTGCAAAATTAATAGACCAAAATCAAGTGAAACAAGTCAGGAAAGGGCTGTCTTCGACTGTGCCGAAGACTTTATAAGTTTCATGAATACGCATCACGGTTTTCAGTGTCCGATTCTTACTCACAATTAGTAAAAACTCTGCAAAACTGATCATTTAAAGATTCATAGCCTAAACCCCATTTATCGGAACAATCGATTGTATGGGAGCTATACGTTATGTAGGTCCGATCTGGCTAATTTTCACTACACACATTACATACATAATAAGTACCAAACCTGCAAAACTTTACGTTCCTAGGTTTTTAATTGGGAAATTTATAGCCCAAAACCCATTTATCGAAACTATCGATTGTATGGGAGCTATATGTTATGTTGGTCCGATCTGGGTGATTTTCACTACACTCATTACATATATAGTAAATACCAAACCTGCAAAACTTTACGTTCCTAGCTTTTTAATTGCAAAATTTTTAGCTCAAAACCCATTTATCGAAACTATCGATTGTATGGGAGCTAATCGTTGTATTGCTCCGATCATGCTGATTCCGACAAATGATTAATCTCATGCAAAATGGCGGCTCCATACCTACTTTCATCAAGATATCTCAAAAACTGAGGGACTAGTTTGCGTACAAACAGACAGACGGACAGACGGACATGGCTAAATCGACTCAGCTCATCGCCCTGATCATTTTGGTATACTTATTGGTGGGTCTATCTCTTCTTCTTCTCATACTTACAAACATCGGACCAAAAATATACTACTATTTTATGTCCATGGCAGGTATAAAAGTAATAGCATTATTAGGCGCAGAGTTCAAGTACCCAGTCATAACGAGATGGAGCTCCCTACTAGACTCTATTAAATGTTTGATGTCACATAAGTCGAAAATAAATGAATAAATGACGGGCTTGAAGTTGACCAGTTCCATGAAAACGATTTTAAATATCACTGTGGAACAAATTCAGGTTAGCAAAAATTAGGTCGATTCTGAGAGTGAGGGGTGAAAATAGAGGACAAATTAGAAGACCCATATTGCGGCGTTTCTTTATGTTAGTTCGAATTTTTCGAACATATTTTCCACAAAACTAAGTCTTTTTCTTTCTGTTTGATCTATAATATGCTTCTCAATTTTTTCAGTGTTGGTTTTGAAGAAACATTGAAAAAGAAAATATAAAAATATAATTTTGAAATGTTAGCTATGAAAAGTTTTAAGTAAAAAAATTAAATAAATTAAATTAATGATTTGGCCAGTTGCCGTTTAGCAGGCGGCTGGGGATCAACATCACTGCTCTCCCTAATATTTTGGTCATCGTCATCATTATCAGAAAGGTCGATAAATTCGTCCAACTGATATTCAGGAATTTCATCTTTGTCTTCCCCTTCTTCCTCTTTTTCCCCGTCTTCCCCTTCTTCCTCTTTTTCCCCGTCTTCCTCTTCATCCGAAGTGTTTTTATACCACCAACAAATTTCAGCGAGTATTGCATCTGGAGATTTTTTCCCTCTGTACCTGAAACGAAAATAGTTTTCAATCGTTAACATGTTTAAATTGTGCACTCTGTCAAAAATATTAGAAAAATCTAGTTACCTTATTTCAACTGAAAGCGCAGTTTGGTGATAACGTTCGCCTTCAGATTCAGTTGACAACTGTTAAGCGAGTTGATCAAGATGCTGATGCAAGAGATGAATTTTGTACGACATATTAACCCCAATTTCATCGAAAGCTGCCAACATGTTTGCAACAGATTCCCTGTAGTTGTCTTTGCGTTCTTTACCCAAAAGTCCTTTAATGACTGCTTTCAATGCGAGCCATGCATTTAATTTTCGGTCTGTCAGAACTTGGTCAAAATCTTGACGACTCTACAGTTTCCGTATGTCAGGACCCATAACAACCCCATCATGAATTTTAGCGTTACTTAGCCTTGGGAAAATTTCTTTTAAGCGGTTGAACACTGCTGGTCTTTTTGCGATACATTTCAAAAAAATTTTAGCAATGCCAAGTTTAATGTGGAGCAACGGCAACAAAATTTTCATTTCAGGAACAAGACTTTCGTGTAGCCCATTGTCTTTAGGCCATTTCCGTCCAATGCGACTAATCCAGTTAGGCTGTTTGTACTGGTTTCTTCCTCGAATACCTTCTCCGTATCGTGAATCCCAATCGCACAAAAAACACGGATGTTTTGGACGGCCAGATGCTGTTAAGCCTGTAATCAATGAAACTATTTTGAGGTCGCAGCAAATGCGCCACTGGTGTTCGTTATATTTGACTACTTCCAGAATGTGTTTCAAATTATCGAAATTTTCACTAGTGTCAGTGCTATACGCAATTGGAACAGAAGGCATTCTATTCGTCTTGTGCAAAAGCACAACTTTTAAGCTGATTAGTGAACTATCGATGAATAAACGCCAATCATCTTTTTTATAGGTTAACCCTATGTTGTTGTTGTTGTTGTTAACAGTGCTTCGCCCTGCCCCAGATTGGGCAGGGTTACACTGAAATAACAGCCCTTGGCCGGGTGAAAAAACCCGGGTCATTCCGGTGCGATAGAACCCTATCGTCTCCATTAACTTTTCGATATCGGTGCAATAAGCGACATTTTTTGCATCATTCACATTGAAGAACTTTTCTAACTCTTTTTGGCGTTTTCCTTTCAAAAATGAAGCCAGTTCTTCTGATATCTTCTTAGTCAAACACAAAATTGCAACAATTCTGAGTGCCGTAATAGTAATTGGACACTTGTTCTTTGATTTCCTTCTATTCAAAGTTTTATGGTAGTTGTTACATCCATAGCAATTTTCTTGTTGATGCGGGCTGTTGTCTACCCACATCATTGGTATACCAAAAGGCATAGCCTTCTTCTTTTCACTTTTCCATTGCATAACACTTGAATTAATTAAAGCAAACTTTTTTAGGGGCATAGTTTACGTCAGTGATAAACTCTTGCTAGAAATATTGTTTATAGGCTTCCAAAAAACAATCACTCGCATTGCCACATTTTTCATCGCTTGCTATGAACGGTCCACAAACATTACAAAAATGGTCCATTTTACATTTTGGTTCCGACATTTTTAATACAATATATATTATAGAATGTTGTTTTTGTTATTTTTATGAAACCGATGCACTTAACTTAAATCACTCACAAAATGAAATAAGTTCCAAAAAAATTTATAGCGAATTTTATCACGACCGAGTGAAAATTAAAAGACATCAGCTCCGGCTGAGTTTCGAGTCTTAACTGAATCTTTATTTTTGATATTAGTTCGCTTGTACGAAATAAATAAAAATCGCTACCTGTGCGGTGGTTTGAAACAAAAAGAGGAAGACGAGGAAAAAGAGGAAGAAGGGGAAGAAATGTATTGCATTTGACTGCAAAGTTCGAAGGTCGATTAAAAAAAAATTCGAGCTAACATAAACCAACGCCGCGATACGGGTCTTCTAATTTAGCCTCTATTTTCACCCCTCACTCTCAGAATCGACCTAACTTTTGCTAACCTGAATTTGTTCCACAGTGTATTTGGATGAGTACGTTAAATTATTGAAGACTATAGCAAACGCAATTGGTTTTTTGCAACAAAGTAACGGCATGGTATATGGTTATCTGCTTTCTACATTAGCGACACTTAAGACATAATGAACGCAAATTCTTGGGGTATAATGTCCACATAAGTGGACAAAAGTTTTCAATGTAACAATTTATTGGGAACATATTCGCTCGCTTTTCTACATTTTTAGTTTCTCTCTTTACTTCTTCTGTCGCTTTCATTTCATACGATATTTTCAAATGAACTGAAATATGCAAGATTGGATCAAATTTTGTCACAAGTGAGTCAATATTTTTTTTGTGTACACATAAACACTTTTACTTTTTTTAAAATATATTTATTTATTTTTAATAAAAATACATTGAATTAGCTTTTTCTTTGAACATTTAAGAACATTTTTTTTTGCAGTTATATTAAAAATTAAAAATTTCGAAAACCTGTTTTTTAGTATTAAAAAAATAAATAAAAAATAAAAATTTTGTTTGAAATAAACTCTTAAGACACCAGTTATTAAAAATAAGTCATAAAAAATTATTTTTCGAGCGTATTTTCGGTGCGGGATTGAAGAGGTTAAAAATTTTCACAGGTTATGTGAATTAATAGAAGAAGCCTTGTGAAGAAGATTTCAGAAGTATTACGATTTGGAAGAAGTAAATGATGCCATTGTAGCAGCTGTACTTTGTCCAGATATTAAATTAAAATGGGTCAGGTGGTTGCGCTAGAAATATGATACGGATAGGAGCACAGAAGTAAATGACCTATTGAAAAATAGTTTATGTGAACAATTTCAAACATCTATATACTCCAATCAATGCAGAAAAGAACACGAGTCTAGAAAAAGTGACTTTTTCCACTTCTCTACTACGGGTACTAAAAAGTTTTAGGTAAAAATTATGTTTTAATTTTCAATTTACTTGAAGACGAGCCCATGTCGCAGAGCTCTATCAGCTTATCATCTGTCGTCGAGGAGTATTTATCATATATGGTTGATAAATCCACAACTCTTAACATGATTAACCGGTATCCAACCATAAAGAAGGCGTACCCTACATTTAACACGCCAATGCCATCTTCAGCCGATGTGAAAAGACTTTTCATTTGTATCACTTCTAAACACCCCACGCCGTGGAATGCTTTTGGGCAATAATTTTGAAAAATAATACTCTGCATGTTCGCGAATTCAAACAATTAATTTTATGTAACATTATCTCAAATTATTTTGATCAATGTTTGCGAAAAAATGTTGAATTGGTTTCATTTATTAATCTCCCTTTTATAAAACAAGTGAAGTTATTATTTAAATTTTACAAATTAGTGTAGACTTAATTTTCCACTACATATTGAAGATCCCCAATTTTGGATTTTTTTGCGACCTGTTTTGCATCACGAATTTTGTGTTAGCTGGCTCGAGGTCAATACCTTTTAACAACTCTGGAAGTAGAAGGATGGGGTAAACTCTTGAAAAGCGAGTCGTATCATTAGGTTTCGGGAATTATAATCGGGTGACGTTGATTGTAGCTGAGAACTTGGTAACGGAGGCGACCGTTAACACGTACTATCGGACTAAGAGGATGGGAGGTATAAATTTTGGCCAGAAAGTGGGCGAGTTTGATAGCCACTCAGGGCCCTTCCTCCACAAGAGGCACTCCGCTAACCCTTGTGGTTTCCACCACATGTTCTAAAATCTCCCGGACTATCCTCACTTGACACATGACGGCAAGTAGCATTGCTGACCCTTTGCAGAACTTAAGCTGTGCGTTTTGCTACATACGTCTGTCAAGTGTGGGGTGGTTTCCCTAGCCATGTTGGAACTATAAAGTCCGCCTTGCTTTTTGCAGCTAACAAATGAATGGTAAATCGTTCTCACCGTTCTCCATTCTTAAATATACTCACGCGTCTGAGAATCCGTGAATTTTATAGGGTCTGTCGGGAGTGAATCCGATCCATTGAGGGATTTGTATGGCGGTTATCATGGAGACCGTCGCAAGAGGTATTCAATTTGTGGCGCTAGCCTTCCTGCCGGATAGAAAAATTTTGCCACGGCCGACAATATTTGGAACTTGGGTGTTGAATTAATATTTAGATGGCAACTCTGATATTTATTTTGTATACATCTTGATTCGCTCTCAAGTTTTTTCTTTGTATTTCTTAACACGGACATTTTTATTATCTCTGTGTAACTGAACTGAATTTATTCCAAATAAATCTTTTGTACCATTCGGATGTGTCTCGTGTTCTAATTTTTATACGGAATCTAACAGGTTATGGGCCCAGTCTCTACCTAAAGTCCACAATTTAAAATGAATTCTTCATGGTTTAATGTAGAAAAGTTAGATGAGTCTAACTATGACGCTTGGTGCGTTCAAGTAAAAGGTATACTTGTCCACAAGGAGCTCTGGGACGTGGTTTCAGGTGAGCTAATACATACAACCAGTTGCCACAGCCACCAATGCGGCGGAGCAAAAGGCGTGGAAATCAATCGACGAAAAAGCTATGGCGGCTATAGTACTGAGTTTGACGCCAATGCAAATTGTCTACGTAAAAAGGTGCAAAACAGCTAAAGAGGCATGGAGCGTATTACAGGAGATACATCGAGCAAAAGGCCCCGCCAGGAAGGTTACACTGTTCAAGCAGCTACTAGGACTGCGCATGGCAGAAAGCGATCAGGTGCAACATTACGTAAGTAATTTTTCTACAATCGTCGAAAAGCTGGCAGAAATCGGCGTGGATCTGCAGGAGGAGTTATTTGTAATAATGTTACTTGCCAGTCTTCCCAAGTCTTTTGAAAATTTAGTGGTCGCGTTAGAATCGCGTGATGAGCTCCCAAAGCTAAGTGCATTAAAGATTAAATTGCTTGAGGAGGAACAACGTCGCAAAATGTGCGAGTCGCCTATCGCTGAAAGTAGCGTGCAAGTTTTTATGGCACATGGAGCAAGTGGTGGCGGTGGAAGTAAAACGTCAAACCAAAGCAAACATTCTAGAAATCGATCGAACTTAAAATGTTTCAACTGCGGTCGTAAAGGTCATTTCGCTGCACAATGCAAAGTAAAAAATCAGGAACAACCAGACAAGTCAAACGACAAACCGAGAGCATTTACACTTTTCTCAGCAATTGAAGCGAACGCTTTACATTCAACTGTATGGTGTATAGATAGTGGCGCAACATCACACATGTGCTGCAACCGCAACATGTTCGATGAATTGAAAGAATATAGTGAACAAATTTTACTAGCTGGCAACAAAAGCATTGAAGCAAAGGGGATTGGAAAAGTACGAATCAAAACAGAAACAAAAGAAATTCAGCTGATCAATGTATTATATGTACCTGTCCTACAATGCAATTTTATTTCGGTGTCAAAAGCAGTGAGCAGCAATCTTTGCGTAAAATTTACAAATGAATCTGTCACAATAAATGAGAATGACGGCAGCAGAATACTGCGTGGAAATAAAGTTGATGGCATATTTTTGTATACAATGAATAAAAGTAAGTTATTCTTTACAGGCCAATCCACTGAAGCAATGAAATGGCATGCCCGGTATGGCCATTCAAATTACAGCAGCACGCGCGAACTTGTGAACAAAAAATTGGTGGACGGTCTTAAGGTAAATGTACCAAGTAATATCGACTGTAATGTATGTATGCAAAGTAAATGTGTAGCAAAACCATTTGCATCCAGTACAAATCGAGCGACCGAATTACTTGAACTGATACATACAGATGTATGTGGGCCAGTTAAGCGATCAGCTGGTGGGTCGCCATACATACTTACATTCGTAGATGATAAGTCAACATATGCATTTGTTTATTTGCTCAAGCATAAAAGTGAGGTTTTCGATAAATTTAAAGAATTTAAAACTTTAGTAGAGCGTCAAACTGGGTGTCTAATTACCCCGCAGCAAAATGGGGTAGCTGAACGTTTCAACCGAACGCTGGTGGAAATGGCACGTTGTATGCTTGTTCGTGCAAATTTGAGTGATATTTTGTGGGCAGAAGCTGTAAATACAGCTGTGTACTTGCGGAACAGGTCGCCAACAAAGGCGCTTGGTGCAATGACGCCATATGAGGCATGGTTTAAGAGAAAGCCAGTTGTATCACATTTTAAAACTTTTGGTTCAATCGCTTATGCGTTAGATAAGAAACAAAAAGGTAAATTCAAAGCTAAGGGCAATAAATATATATTAGTTTGTTATGGTAGTGCTGCGAAAGGTTATCGCCTGTATGATCCAGCGACAAGAGCAATTACTGTGAGTCGTGATGTATCATTTATAGAGCCTACTATTTCGAAAGCAAATAATTTTGCTGATTTAGAGTTTTTGGAAAGGAATAAAGCAGATTTAGACGATGTTTGCGTAAATGAAACCTTGAAAGAACCTTATTCTGATAATGATGATGAAGCGGAGGCCGAACTAACAATTGTTAATACCGCTGATGAGTCAGAGAGTGACTATAAGTCTGCGGAGGAAGAAAACGAAGAGGAGCTTGCTAATGAACGTATTGGCCCTGGTCGTCCAAGGTTAGTGCGCACAGGTAAACCAGGAAGACCAAAGAAAGAATATCAATTTTTTAATCTTTTGTGCGAAATTGATGTCCCGAATACTGTGGATGAAGCGATGTCTAGTACACATGCTGATGAGTGGCGTAAAGCAATGTGTGAAGAATATCAAGCTCTTTTAGATAACGATACATGGGAGCTGGTAGATATGCCTAAAAATCAAAAGGGTATAAAATGCAAATGGGTATTCGCCTTGAAAAGAAATAAAAACGGTGAGATTGATCGGTTCAAAGCGAGATTGGTAGCCAAAGGGTGCAGCCAAATATACGGGGTGAATTATACAGATACATTTTCACCTGTGGTAAGGTATTCTACAATTCGCATGATATTTGCGCTAGCCGCAGAGTACGAGTTATACTTCATCTGCATTCTTAAACGGTACCATAGACGACGCAATATATATGGCGCAGCCTGAAGCATTTGTTAGCAAAGAACATCCTAATAAAGTATTAAAATTAAAGAAAGCTTTATATGGATTGAAGCAGGCAGGGCGTCAGTGGAATATGAGGTTGCATGAAATATTAATAAACATCGGGTTTAAACAATGCGTAACGGAACCATGTGTTTATACAAACCATCACGACGGGCAGACAAATTTGATAGCGGTATACGTAGATGACTTGCTTATAGCGAGCTCGAGTAAGGAAGAGTTGAAGCTTATTAAACAGCAGATTTCAAACGAATTGCAAGTTGTAGATAAAGGCCCGGTTCAATTGTTCCTGAGCATGGAAGTTGAAAGAGATGGTGAAAGAGGAGCAATATCAATATGTCAAAAGGGTCATATTAAACAGCTTTTGCAACAACATAATATGTTAGAATGTCATCCTATAGCAACACCACTTGATGCGAAACAGCAATTGAACTGTGTTGACTCTGGGTGCAGGAGAGTCGAGAAAGGAGAGTATCAGTCGCTTATAGGTTCGTTATTATATTTGGCTTTGTGCACTAGGCCCGATATTGTTCACACAGTGTGCAAGTTTGGGCAGCATAATAATGAGCCACATAGCGAACCTTAGGCAGCAGCCAAGAGGGTGTTAAGGTATTTGTGTTCCACAACTGACTTAGCGCTCCAGTATTCTAAAACGAAAAAGGAGGTACAATGTTACGCAGACGCTGATTGGGGTGGAGAGTCATCCGAACGTAAATCATACACAGGCTATGTGTTTCAGGTTGTGCAGTATCGTGGGAATCGAAAAAACAATCAGCTGTGGCCTTAAGCAGTACTTAAGCAGAGTATGTATCAATGTCAACTGCGGCAAAAGAGGTTATGTTTTTGAAACAATTTTTAGAAGAGATTAGATTAGATTGTCCTGATAAAATTATAATAAAAGGTGCTAATTTAAGTGCATTACACCTTGTCAAAAATCCTGTATATCATACAAGATGTAAGCACATTGAAATTAAATACCATCATATAAGAGATATGTATAAGAAGAATATAATTGATTTACAATACTGTTCTAGTGCGGAAAATATTGCAGATATTTTAACTAAAAATTTAAATAAGTTAAATCATATCAAATGTGTAAAAATGTTAGGTTTGAATTAAGTCTTGAAAATTTGTTTAAACCACACTAGAAATTTTGTTTGAAATCAAAATGAATAACAGATTTGAGGAGGAGTGTTGAATTAATATTTAGATGGCAACTCTGATATTCATTTTGTATACATCTTGATTCGCTCTCAAGTTTTTTCTTTGTATTTCTTAACACAGCCATTTTTATAATCTCTGTGTAACTGAACTGAATTTATTCCAAATAAATCTTTTGTACCATTCGGATGTGTCTCGTGTTATAATTTTTATACGGAATCTAACATTGGGAAAATCAACATCGGGGAAAATCAGCATTTTAGGAAAAGTATTGACAAACATGAGATTACTTAGTAAATACGTAGGTGACGTGGATAATCTGTAATGACTCTCAGTGGATAGCGTATCGTCAATAATCATTCTTTATTAAAAAGCTTTCTCTTTTATACAATTTCTTACTTCACCTACGTATACATAATTACACTAATACTTACAAACTAAAAGTATTTACATTGTGTGCAAAGTCAGCAATAAGTTGGTTGTTCACATTGACAAACCGATACTGTCGATAAGTCATGCTGATCGATACGTGCGTTGGTCAATGTGACGAATTGAGTAATTGGGTGACAAATGTAAGCAGATACGATATATCGTATGTTGTTGAACTCCCGTTGGGTTCAACATAATTTGTTTGGGTCAATATTTGTATATGCAAAGAATTGCATTGAAAGTAAAACGTATTCTGAGTAATGCTACACCATCCGCCTTAAGAATAGTCGTACACAATTGAATAAAATTATGTACGGCTATTAAAAAGACTTAATGACCCACTTAAGGTTTGCTTGCGTTTACAAGATTTTAATGGTTTTTCGTATGCCGTTGCAAAATATTGCATAACGGTAACTTAATATCGAAAGTAAAGAGTTTGTTTATGAGGTTTTTTATCTGTTTACATTTGTTTCCCATGTGTTTTTATAGTGCTGACTTCTCTTTTTTTTTTGAACATAACATGTTGTTTTTGTTTTTTTTGGCTCGAGTGCCTGTTTATTATTATGAGTAAAGTGGAGTGCTTATTTTTATTACTAAAGGTTCTCTACTGTTTTAAGTCTATTCTTATGAATTATGATTTCTTTATTTTTGTTGGTCTTATTGTTATTTCCTATGCTATGTGGTATTAAAGTAAAATTATTATTCTTATCAATGCTTTTTACTTTATAGTGTCCGTTATATCTATGTTCTAACTTATGGGAGGCCTCTTCTCTAACTAATACTAAATCTCCTATGTTAATTTCCTTACTATAGATATTTTTATCATAATTTGTTTTCTGTTTTTCATTAGCCTCTTTGACTAATTTCCTAGCTCTTTGCTGTGCTACTTGAAGTCTATATTTTACTTCTTTGCCGTTAGCTTCGTGATTGTACCATGGGCTGATTTTGGTTTCTTTTAGGAATTCGTAATTCGGTGGATTTTTGCAAATATTAGTTCAAAGGGGCAATACTTATGTGTGGTTTACGGCGTCGTATTGTAACAATACGCGAAATACCTGACGTATTCATCCCAATCGTCTTTGTCACTGGATATGTATGAACGTATATATTCATTGAATGTCCGGTGACTGCGTTCTACAGTACCCAAAGTTTGATGATGGTACGGTGTTGAAGATTTATGTTCAATTTTCAACAATTTACACAGTTCTTTGAATAAGCTATTTTTGTATTCTGTGCCCATGTCTGTCATGATTATTTTCATTTGTCCATAAATCAAGATGAAATGCTCGAACACGGCTTTAGCGACTGTTATTGCGTGTTTGCTTGGAACTGGGATAGCTACCAAATATTTGGTAAGGTCGCATATAATGGTAACTGCATATTCGTTTCCATTTATCGACTTCGGTAATGGGCCTACTGTATCTATTTGTACAATGTCGAATGCCTTCGGAGGTGTCTCCGTTATTGTCATTGGTTCTTTTATATGCTTATTTTTCTTATTTTTCTTACAGTGGATGCAGTTTTTTACGTAGTTTCTTACGTCATTTTTCATATTCAGCCAGCTATATTTCTGCTTGATTTTATCTGTCATGCGATTTATTCCTGGGTGGCCACCACTAATAGGATCGTCATGATATTTGCGCAGAATTTCTTTAATTTTCCCGGGATTGGTCACATATATAACCTCTGGGGTTAGAGCGATTGTTAGTTTTTTGAGAACTTTGTTACCCATTTCTATAAATTTGCCTACTGCAGCATAATTTCTTTTAAACAATTTGTCCCCTAAGGACAACTGTATTTGTACAAGTCCTAAATTGCCGGCTTCTCTTTCAAGCCTGGTAAAGAATTGTCCTAAGTCAATCTTATCCTCAACAATTAGGTTGCTTGTATCTAGATCGCTACAAATTTTCTTTCCTTTTTTGAAATATAATTTCGGAGGATTGAAAACGAGCTCGGCATGTCTTTTTACTTGAAATTTATTTAGCGCTTCGTATATTTTGGGGTTCTCTTTGTGACTTTCTTTATTTCCAACGTCACTGCTGGTCTCTTTTGCTGCTGATCTTGTTGTTATTTTTAATATTTTACTTGCTTCCACTGACATATCTTTTCCATTCGAAGGAAACATTCTTCTTGCAAAGCCTAGCTAATTTTCTTGAGTGTTCTGCAAAATTCGGTACAAATCTTCTGTAATACAAGGTGGCGCAAAAGTAAGCTTCCGGTGTTCAGCATATCGGTTGTGGCACGTCCAGTGTGTGCTGTTGCACCGTCTTGTTGGAACCACATGTTTTCCAATCCCAATTCATCAAGTTGCGGCAAAAAGAACTCGTTGCTCATTGCTCTGTAGCGCTCACCATTCACAGTAACCGTTTGGCCCCGACCGATTATTGGTCAAATAAATAGTCAGCAATATTCCGCGTTCTGGAGCAGTGCAGCGAAACAGACCTGACTTTAGGGGCCAATCGCAAAATTTATAGCATTTTCTGATAGGAGGATTACTTTTGCGCAGTAACCGTTTTTCACCGACCGATTATTGGTCAAATAAATAGTCAGCAATATTCCGCGTTCTGGAGCAGTGTAGCGTAACATTGTTTATTAACGTGTATTTCGCATGTGTTTACTACACAAATGTCAAAACAGAACTGACTTTAGGGGCCAATCGCAAAATTTATAGCATTTTCTGATAGGAGGATTACTTTTGCGCCACCCTGTAGTTGCAGAATGCTACGAATCTCTTAACTTCATCGGCCGTTTTTGGTGTTGGGTAATTTTGGACTGTTTCGAATTAGCTTGGGTCGGGTAATATTCCCTTGTTTGTACATTTATGTCCTAAATATGTTACTTCTTGGCTGAAAAATAGGCATTTATCTCGATGTAATTTTTAGTTGTATTTTCTGCAAGTAGAGAATACTGTAGTGTAGCCAAAGTAAATGCATACATAAATGCATTCATACTTACAAACAGTCGGCACGTAGCTATTAAAAACTGTCGAATATGCTTTGTCAGCAAAGTCACACGCTATGCGGCAATGCCTACTAATGCGTTGCAATCATACGAATATATGTATGAACATATGTGCGAATGCACAAGCCAATGTTTGTGTATGAATGTAGGTGCGAATGTACCAGCGAGCGTTTGTATACGCTGGCTTAGATGCTTTGGCTAAGCTTAGAATTTAGGTAAATATGTATTAGGATAAATAAGTAGTACATATATAGGAATTTATTGTAAAGGGTGTTTTTTTAGGGGTATAGAACTTCGAATTGAAATAAAACACAAGAAAATCGTTTTAAGGTCCATCAATTTGGCTTTATTGGAAGGATAATTTTATGCCATTAATGTTTAAATATGATTTCGGGCATGTGGCCGCCGCGGTTGGCTCGAATAAAGCCAATTCTACAGGTCCAATTTTCAACCACTTTTTCGAGCATATGGGGCCGTATGTCGGCAATAACGCCACGAATGTTGGCTTCCAATTCCCCTAACGTTTCTGGTTTGTTGGTGTAGACGAGCGACTTCACATATCCCCAAAGAAAATAATCCAATGGTGTCAAATCACACGACCTTGGTGGCCAATTGACAGGTCCATTCCGCGAAATTATGCGCTCATCGAATGTTTCGATTGTGACGTGCGCTGTGTGGCATGTAGCGCCGTCTTGTTGGAACCACAACTCATCCACATTCATGCCATCCAATTCGGGAACAAAATAGTCGGTTATCATGGCTCTATACCGGTCTCCATTAACGGTAGCTGCCTCTCCAGCATTATTGCGGAAGAAGTATGGCCCAATGACTCCACCAGCCCATAGAGCACACCAAACAGTCAGTTTTTGTGGATGTAATGGCGTTTCAAGGGTCTCATGTGGATTCTCTTCACTCCAAATGCGGCAATTTTGCTTGTTGACGTACCCATTCAACCAAAAATGAGCCTCATCACTGAACAAAATTTTGCGATGAAAATCAGCATCGAAATCAATCTCATTTTCGGCCCATACACCAAAATCACGACGCATTGCATGGTCTCGCGGCTTTAATTCTTGCACAAGCTGGATCTTGTAAGGTCGCAAGCCAAGATCTTTGCGCAAAATCTTCCATAAAGTTGATGGACAAAGCCCCAATTGCTGTGCACGGTGGCGAATCGATTCATTCGGGTCCTCTTCAACACTTTGCTCTACAGCGGCAATTGTTTCTTCGGTGCGCACTGTTCGACGTCTCTGCGGATGCG
This sequence comes from Merzomyia westermanni, assembly GCA_949987695.1. Lineage (NCBI taxonomy): Eukaryota > Metazoa > Arthropoda > Insecta > Diptera > Tephritidae > Merzomyia > Merzomyia westermanni. Next base: position 110,922,379 of record OX465290.1, on the reverse strand, counting down.
TATTATCACATAGAGTAAACCGAATTAATTGCTCTGATGGACGATTATGTCGACCATAAAATGGACGGAGCTCACGGTAAACTTCGCGAACTGAACCATTATTTTCGAAATAAATTTGCACGATTTGCAAGCGTTGTTCTTCTGTCAACCTGTTCATGATGAAATGGCAAACCAAACTGAACATAAATGACATTAGAGTTGCCAGATTTGACCACAAAATGGCAGTTTTATCTCTATTCGAAAAACAAACCTGTAAAAAAAACACCCTGTATAAATAGAAGAAAAATATGTTGAATAAATTAATTCATGTTTGGTGCCGAATGACGGCACTATCCAAACCTAATTCTTTTGAAGAAATACACATTACATGGCGATCCTGCCTGGTCTGCTGTCTTTAAAAGCAGACTCTATAAAGATCCTGCCTGGTCTGCTGTCTTTAAAAGCAGACTTTCTATAAAAATCCTGCCTAGTCTGCTGTCTTTTAAAAAGCAGACTACCTTTAAAGATCCTGCCTGGTCTGCTGTTTTTAAAAGCAGACTCCCTTTAGCATTCCTGCCTGGTCTGCTGTTTTTAAAAAGCAGACTCCCTTTAGAATTCCTGCCAGGTCTGCTGCTTGCATTAAAGGCAGACCACTTTTTGGCAAAGAAAACTAACCGATTACGAAACGAAACTAAAAACACAAGCATAACAGGGTGGAATAAAGAAAAAAAATCCCGCGGCAAGGGTGAAGGCTCAACCCTTTACACGGACGAAATTACGAAAGGAACTTCAAAACACAAGCATAACAGGGTGGAATAAAGAAAAAAAAAAAAAAATCCCGCGGCAAGGGTGAAGGCTCAACCATCTACACGGAAGCGGTTTATTAATTCAGTTCATTTCAATTCATGGCAGCCTCCTTACAAAACCTTCCGTCATTAAATTTTACAAATGAATGAGGAACTATGTAGATATAATAAGTCAGGCAGACGCAATATTCTTGCGTTACAGTAAATTAATAGTAGAAGAGAAGGATGTAGTAGAAACAGATATAAAAACAAAAGAAGTAGGTGAAATAGTAACGGTAGAAGAACCAGAAATAATTAAACAAGGCCCTAAAGCAATAACCATAGAAGAATATAGGAGTAGGACGAAACCAATAAAGGTAGAGGAACCTAAGATTCCCAAACCTATTAGCAGCAAAAGAAAGAGAGGAAATTTAATTTAACTACTAACACGGAGGAAAGAATCCGTTTAAAAAACGAAATAAAAAAGATCAAAAATATATAAAAAAAAAAAAAAGAGTATTTTCTATTGCTGTGCTAAAAATTTTTTTTATTCCCTATGGAGGGCGCTTTGCCTAATGATCTTGATTACGACAATATCGACAGTGTCGTTAATAATTTGGAAAGTGAAAGCGCAATTGAGGCCCGTATAGAAAGGGAAAGATTAAGACCTTACAGTGTGGAGGAAAGAAAAACACTAGTTTGGCTTAAAAGTCATTGGGAATATATAGGAATGACTAGGGAACCAACCCTTGAAGATGTTAGGTATAACACAGCAATGGAAGAAGTAACAGTCCGAGCTCTAATAAAATTTGGCCTAAGAGAACTGTAAATAAGAAGGGAAAAATATATGTAAAAAGTAAATTTTTTTTTTAAATAAAGAAAATACCAAAAATAAAATAAATCAGTGCATTTATAGTTTTTCTTACAATGGGAGGCCAAGAATCCAAAGTGGAAGAGCCTAATGCTAATGTGATTAACTCAATCCAAATAGCCGACCACACTGAGACACTAGAATTTATTAAAATCTTATTAATAATATTGGCAATCTGCACTTGTCTCAATTTGTTTCTCAAATTATACTCTGCTCACAACAAATTTTTAAAGAAAAATACATGAGCCGAGCAGATGGTCTAGACAAGGTCTAAACCCGAAGGAAAACTATATACCCCAATGGACCAATGGGAAACGATTCTGAATGCATTGGTGGAAGAGAAAATTTTGGCGGAAAAATCATATAAGTGTATTAACAAAAGTATACCCATACAAAGAGTACCGGTACTGAAACATCTCACGGCAATATTACAGTCGTTGAATAATATAGGAAAAAGTTCATTCAAATTTGTTGGTTTTGCTTTGAAGACTTCCTGTTTGCAATAACCCCACAAGAAAAAGTCAGGTGCAGTAAGGTCAGGCGACCTGGGTGGCCAACGGAATGTGGAGTTTCTGGATATCAGCTTATTGGGAAATTTTCGTCGCAATTCTGTCATAACAGGTTGGGCTATATGAGGAGCTGCACCATCTTGCTGAAACCACACAGAGTTGAAAGAAATTCTCATTCGGCGTAATTCTGGATAGAAAAACTCTCTCAACTTGCTCAAGTAACGGTCTCCAGTAACCGTAACGGTGTGACCGTTTTCTTCGAAGAAGTAGGGCCCGACAATGCAGCGTGATGAAACTGCACACCACACTGTGACACGAAGTGGATGCAATTCCGTCTCATGGAGTATCTGTGGGTTGGAAGCACTCCATATTCGACAATTTTGTTTGTTTATGTTGCCGTTTAAATCGAAATGGGCCTCGTCAGACATGAAAAGACAGTTCAACATGTTTCCATCCTCTTCCACCATTTGAAGCATCTTCTGGCAAAATTCCAAGCGAATCGGCAAGTCTGCAGCGTTCAGTTTGTTGGCCATTTGAATTTTATATGGGAATAAGTCCAAATCTTTGTGCATAATTGACTGTAATGACTGTCTGCTTACACCCATTTGAGCAGATAAGCTTCTTGTCGAAACACGTGGATTGTTTTGTTTGGCAGCAGCTACAGCAGCGATTGTTTCCTCCGTTCGAACTGAAGGGTTTCGATGGTAAGGTCTTCTGTTGACTGTCCCATGCTCGGCAAAATTGTTTACAAGTCTTATTATGGTCCATCTGCTCGGAGGATTGCCGCCAAACGTGCGCCTATACTCTCTTTGAACCGAAACTACGGACTCCAGTGCGTGATAGCGGCGGACAATCCAAATTCTTGTTTCAGTGTCCCAGTTATCCATTTTTGTTAAATGTAAAAGTCAATCTGCAAAATAAAAAAAAAATTTACCAGATTCATTAAATAGAAAAAAAGTTATTTAATTTTTTTTTGGTAGCGGCTTTCATTAGCCACCCTGTAGATATAATAAGTCAGGCAGACGCAATATTCTTGCGTTACAGTAAATTAATAGTAGAAGAGAAGGATGTAGTAGAAACAGATATAAAAACAAAAGAAGTAGGTGAAATAGTAACGGTAGAAGAACCAGAAATAATTAAACAAGGCCCTAAAGCAATAACCATAGAAGAATATAGGAGTAGGACGAAACCAATAAAGGTAGAGGAACCTAAGATTCCCAAACCTATTAGCAGCAAAAGAAAGAGAGGAAATTTAATTTAACTACTAACACGGAGGAAAGAATCCGTTTAAAAAACGAAATAAAAAAGATCAAAAATATATAAAAAAAAAAAAAGAGTATTTTCTATTGCTGTGCTAAAAATTTTTTTTATTCCCTATGGAGGGCGCTTTGCCTAATGATCTTGATTACGACAATATCGACAGTGTCGTTAATAATTTGGAAAGTGAAAGCGCAATTGAGGCCCGTATAGAAAGGGAAAGATTAAGACCTTACAGTGTGGAGGAAAGAAAAACACTAGTTTGGCTTAAAAGTCATTGGGAATATATAGGAATGACTAGGGAACCAACCCTTGAAGATGTTAGGTATAACACAGCAATGGAAGAAGTAACAGTCCGAGCTCTAATAAAATTTGGCCTAAGAGAACTGTAAATAAGAAGGGAAAAATATATGTAAAAAGTAAATTTTTTTTTTAAATAAAGAAAATACCAAAAATAAAATAAATCAGTGCATTTATAGTTTTTCTTACAATGGGAGGCCAAGAATCCAAAGTGGAAGAGCCTAATGCTAATGTGATTAACTCAATCCAAATAGCCGACCACACTGAGACACTAGAATTTATTAAAATCTTATTAATAATATTGGCAATCTGCACTTGTCTCAATTTGTTTCTCAAATTATACTCTGCTCACAACAAATTTTTAAAGAAAAATACATGAGCCGAGCAGATGGTCTAGACAAGGTCTAAACCCGAAGGAAAACTATATACCCCAATGGACCAATGGGAAACGATTCTGAATGCATTGGTGGAAGAGAAAATTTTGGCGGAAAAATCATATAAGTGTATTAACAAAAGTATACCCATACAAAGAGTACCGGTACTGAAACATCTCACGGCAATATTACAGTCGTTGAATAATATAGGAAAAGCCACACAAAAGGTGTATAGCAAGTTGACAGCTAAGCATCAGCTAGAGGTAGAACAAATATTTTCCAGTGTCAGGGATAAATTAGTATCCTTACTGGCTAGATATAACATTGAGGCATTGGTCCCAAATTCATTTAAACAAGAAATAGAACTAGATTTTGCCACACAACGGAGGCACAACCCAATCTGGAGGAAGCCGTAAAAATTGAAATTACTGAAAAATAATCACAAACAGAAAACGCCAAAATGCCACTGACAAATGTAGATTTCATTAAAACCGCATCATCGATCTTACCAGATTTTGATGGAAAATCCGAAAACCTGTCTAGTTTTCTCGATGCTCTTGATATACTGGAGCAAATCAAGGATAGTCACGAAGCTATCGCGGTATCCATGATAAAAACAAAACTCAAAGGGACAGCTAGAAACATAATAAGCGCTGAATCCTCTATTCAGGAAATTAAACAAAGATTGAAGTCACAAGTTAAGGGTGAATCAGTGGAAGTTTTGTCGGCAAAACTCCTGAACATCCAACAACGCAGTAAAACTGCAAATCAATACACTGCAGAGATTGAAAAACTCACAAAATCATTGGAAGGAGCATACATATCTGACGGACTAACACCGGAGTTAGCTACCAAGTATGCTACACAGTCAGCTGTAAAAGCTATGTCTAAAAATTGCTCCAACGATAAAGTAAAAACTATAATGCAGGCTGGAACGTTCACCACGATGAACGAAGTCATATCAAAATTCACTAACAGTTGCACAGAAGTAACTGGAAATCCAAATTCACTGTTACATATTGGCCAACAAAATCATTTCCGAGGTAACTTCCGCAGGAGTTACCAAAACAATAACTATAGAAGAAATCAGAGGCGTACATTTAACAATTACGGAGATAATAATAATAATAATAATAATAGTAATAACCGAGCAAATAATCAAAGATCTGGTCGAAACTTTGGATCAAGAGGTTATAACCGTAATAATACCAGAAATGTAAGGAATGTTAATCAACAGGAAAACCAGCAAACTCCACCTCAATAAATAAAAAATTATATGTTTTCAATTTACACCTAAATAGCTACATAACTTCCAAAACAACTCTGAATAATTCCATTTCAACCCTCCTAATCGATACAGGAGCGGATATATCAATTATAAAAAAGGGTCAAATTGACAGTCATATCACTATTAATAATTCACAAAAAACAGATTTAAGAGGAATTGGTCAAGGCATAACAAGTACTATTGGCACAGTTAAAACAGATTTAAAGGAGGATTACATATTGATTAGACACAAGTTTCATGTAGTAGAAGACAATTTTCCAATCCCATGTGATGGAATACTGGGTTTGGATTTTATTAAAAAATATAATTGCATTTTAGATTACCAAAAAGATGGGGATACCCTAATATTAAGACCATATGATTATCCAGAAAATATAATAATTCAAATGACTAATAAACCAACAGTAAATAGTATATCAATTCCCGCAAGATCGCAAGTAGTCCGACAAATCCACATTAAAAATAAAAATTCTGGTTTACTAATTCCACAACAAGAATTGTCTGAAGGCGTATTTGTTGCAAACACCCTAGTAAATTCACAACAAGCATTCGTCAAAATTATAAATACAACAGATGAAAATGTAACACTTCATGATTTTAATATAAAAACGGAAAATTTGGATAATTATGCAATAGTTAAATATAATAATCTAAAAAATGAGCAGAACAGTAAAGAAAAATTAGAAAGATTAAATAAAAATTTTCCACACTTTGCCCATGACTCCCTTAATGCATTATGTGCAGAATTCATTGACATTTTCTCATTAGAAACAGAACCAATTACCACTAATAATTTTTATACACAAAAACTTCATATGAAGGACAATAACCCAGTTTACGTAAAAAACTACAGAATACCAGAAGCGCACAAGAGCGAAATAAATAAACAAGTAAATAAATTAATTAAAGATGACATAATAGAACCTTCAATGTCAGAATTTAATAGTCCAATTTTATTAGTACCCAAAAAATCACTCCTAATAACCAAGAAAAAAGATGGAGAATGGTGGTCGACATAGACAAGTAAATAAAAAGTAAACCGCAGATAAATTCCCGCTGCCAAGAATTGATGACATACTAGATCAATTAGGTAGAGCTAAATATTTCTCGTGCTTGGATTTAATGTCCGGTTTTCATCAAATAGAACTCAGTTCAGAGTCAAGGGATATCACATCCTTTACAGCAGATAATGGCACCTATCGATTTAAAAGACTACCTTATGGCCTTAAGGTTGCCCCAAATTCATTTCAGAGAATGATGACATTGGCATTCTCAGGTTTAAAACCTTCACAAGCATTTCTATACATGGACGATTTAGTCGTATTAGGATGCTCCGAAAATCATATGATCAAAAACTTACGGGATGTATTCGAAAATTGCAGGAAGTATAATTTAAAATTACATCCGGATAAATGCATATTTTTCAATCAAGAAGTAACATACCTTGGTCATAAGTGTACAAGCAAAGGAATTTTACCAGATCCCAGTAAATTTGAAACTGTTAAAAACTATCCAACCCCTAAAAATGCAGACAAGGCGAAACGATTCATCGCGTTTTGCAATTATTACAGAAGATTTATTCCAAACTTCGCAGAGTATTCTAGGATAATAACAAGGCTTTGCAAGAAAAATGTAGTTTTCGACTGGACGGAGGATTGTAAAAAATCCTTTGACTATTTGAAGGCTGCGTTAATAAGCCCTAATATCTTACAATACCCCGATTTCAGTAAACAATTTTGTATAACAACTGACGCAAGTGGATATGCTTGCGGAGCAGTGCTAAGCCAAGAGTATGAAGGAAAACAATTGCCAATTGCCTATGCATCAAGATCATTCACAAAAGGAGAAATTAACAAAGCAACAATTGAAAAAGAATTGGCGGCCATTCATTGGGCCATAACATATTTTAGACCATACGTTTATGGTAGGAAATTTTTAGTCAAGACAGACCATAGACATTTAACATTCCTATTTTCGATGAAAAACCCCTCATCAAAATTAACTAGAATCAGACTAGATTTGGAAGAATATGACTTCGAGGTGGAGTATATAGCAGGAAAGCAAAATTATGTAGCAGACGCATTATCACGCATAGATATCAAAGATCTTAAGGAAATTTCAGTAGAAGCGTGCAAATTATTAAAGGTTACAACCAGATCTGAAACAAAACTAAAAACCAGTAATATATCCAGTAATAATACAAAAGAAAAACAAAGTCACAATGAGAACCCTATAATATATGAAGCGCTTAATAAATACGAAGTTAAAAGACATGTCAAGCTCGTTTTCAATCCTCCGAAATTATATTTCAAAAAAGGAAAGAAAATTTGTAGTGAAATAAATATAAAAAACCAAATTGTTGAGGCGAAGATTGACTTAGGACAATTCTTTGCCAGGCTAATGAAAGAAGCCGGCAATTTGAAAATTGTAAAAATACAGTTGTCCTTAGGAGACAGATGAATTTAGACTCGAGTAGATGAATTTAAAGAAATAGGTACCCAAGTTCTCAAAAATCTAACTATAGCATTAACTCCGGAGGTTATGCATGTGACGAATAACAAAGAAATTAAAGAAATTCTTTATAAATATCACGACGATCCTGTTTTTGGTGGCCACCCAGGAATAAATCGTACGTCAAATAAAATAAGACAAAAGTATTACTGGATTAATATGAAAAATGACATAAGAAAACATATCAAAAATTGCATTCACTGCAACAAAAATAAAACCAATAAACACTTGAGAGAACGAATGACTTTAACGGAGACGCCACCAAAGGCTTTCGATATAGTACAAATCGATACAATAGGACCATTTCCAAAATCGGTACAGGGAAATGAATATGCAGTCACTATTATATGTGACCTAACCAAATACTTGGTTACAGTACCCGTCCAAAGCAAACATGCCGTGGCGGTTGCTAAGGCGGTATTTGAACATTTCATTCTAATTCATGGTTGTATAAAAACAACTATAACGGATATGGGAACCGAATACAAAAATAGTTTATTTGAGGAATTGTGCAAGCTCCTAAAAATAGAGAATAAAACTTCAACACCCTACCACCATCAAACTTTAGGTACTGTCGAACGCAGTCATAGAACATTGAATGAATATGTGCGTTCCTACATATCCATTGACAAAGACGATTGGGATGAGTACCTTAAATACTTTTCATATTGTTACAATACAACACCTTCAACAGTTCACGGCTATTGTCCTTTTGAACTAGTTTTTGGAAAGACACCTCTGACTTACGAATTTTTAAAAGAAAATGTAATTAGCCCAGTATATAATCATGAGGCTTACGATAAGGAAATTAAGTATAGGTTACAGTTAGCACAAGAAAAAGCTAGAAAATTTGTACAGGAATGTAAGCAAAAACAAAAAGTTAGTTATGATAGGAAAATACAGTATAAAGAAATAAATATAGGAGATTTAGTATTAGTCAGAAATGAAGCAGGTCATAAGTTAGACAACAGGTATAAAGGGCCCTATAAGGTAGAAAATATTGATAGAAATAATAATTTTACTCTAGTTCCTTATAAGGTAGAAAGCATAAATAGAAATGATAAGTATATTATAAGTAATGAGAATAAGAAAATCTTAATACACAAAAATAGACTTAAATTGTTAGAATAAATACACTGTATTTTGACTCACATGTTTATGTACTCATAAAATTTTTAGTCCACTTGGAAATAAAGTAAACAAAGAACAAAAATTTTGTCACATAAACAAACCAAAACAAAAAAAAAAAAAAAAAAAAAAACTGTATCAACTTACACTTAAAACGTAAAGTGAATAAACACAAAATCTAAGCAAGTTATAAAAATTAATCAAATTAGAGTTTTACATATTTATATATAAAACTTTTTGAAAGGGTAGATGTAGTGTAGCCAAAGTAAATGCATACATAAATAAATGCATTCATACTTACAAACAGTCGGCACGTAGCTATTAAAAACTGTCGAATATGCTTTGTCAGCAAAGTCACACGCTATGCGGCAATGCCCACTAATGCGTTGCAATCATACGAATATATGTATGAACATATGTGCGAATGCACAAGCCAATGTTTGTGTATGAATGTAGGTGTGAATGTACCAGCGAGCGTTTGTATACGCTGGCTTAGATGCTTTGGCTAAGCTTAGAATTTAGGTAAATATGTATTATGATACATAAGTAGTATATAGGAATTTATTGTATAAATAGAAGAGAAATATGTTGAATAAACGGCACTATCCAAACCTAATTCTTTTGAAGAAATACATATTACAATACGTCTCTTAAATTTTGTAGCATATGGTTTTCAGAACAACCTAATACAACTAAATCATCCATGTAGAGAAATGCTTGAGATGGTTTGAGGCCTGCGAATGCTAGGGTCATCATTCTTTGGAATGAATTCGGTGCTACTTTTAATCCGTAGGGTAGTCTTTTGAATCTATATGTGCCATTCTCGGCTGTAAATGAGGTTATATCCCTGGAGTCTGGATGTAATTCGATTTGATGAAAACCTGACATAAGGTCTAGGCATGAAAAATATTTTGCTCTTCCAAGTTGATCTAAAATGTCGTCAATTCTTGGAAGTGGAAATTTGTCTGCTGCTAGCTTTTTATTTACTTGTCTGTAGTCAACCACTAGTCTCCATCTTTTTTCTGTTTTCCCTGGGAGTGATTTTTTAGGGACTAGTAGGATTGGGCTATTATATTCTGATATGGAGGGTTCTATTATGTCATCTTCTACTAACTTATTTACCTGTTTGCTAATTTCTCATTTTTGGGTTTGAGGCAATCTATAATTTTTTATGTAAACAGGAGTATCATCCTTCATGTGCAAGTTTACTTTGTAAAAATTATTAGAGGAAATTGGTTCAGTTTCTAGTGCAAATATGTCTATGAATTCTGTGCATAGTGTTGTTAACTGAGGGTTGACAAATTTTGGAAAGTTTTTTGTTAATCTTTTTAATTTCTCTGTGTCGTTGCAATTTTCATCGTGTGTGGTTGTTTTAATCATATATATTATTTCTGTAAGGTCTTTTTGTGTTATTTCCTAATTTTCTGCTCTCATTTGAAACCAATATTAATAAATAAGGTATCGTTTTAAAGGTGGGGGTTAGCTCTACATGCGAAACCATGTTTTAATTAGCGGAGTGCTTTTGTTTAAGCGTATTTTATAAAAATAAGTTCTTTAAAATAAACGATTGTGAATGCACAAAAAAATGAATTTGTACTGCAACGCTATTGTGACTGTGACATTCAATGCCTCGCGACATCTACAGTTGAATAGTAAGACTGAACAGTGCTAGAATAATTAAAGGCGAGCGCGCCATCTACACTTGAACATTGCTAAAATAAGTGAATAAGACTGCGTCCACACTGGGTCATAAACTCGAGTTAAAGGGACGTTTTTTGAGTTAATTCATATTGATGTTGGCAATCAACTCAAATTTATGGCTCAATGTGAACGTAATATAAGTGGTGGAATTTCAAATAGCTGTTTGCCCATATTTGTATAACTTTTTGGGTAATTCTATACGACAGCACGTAACTGCTAATATAGGTCCAAAAATATCGGGAAAGGTATCAAACGACGGGTTTTAACCTTCGTATCAATAATCCGAAGGCGGAAATTCGATATTTTATGTCTGCAATTAAAGTTGAAATTTTTCTGTAATTTTCATGTGGTTGTTGTAATCACAGATTAGGGTGTACCGAAAAGTGCAGAAATGTGTTCTGTGCAGAAATATTGTGGACCGCGTAGCCGGTGTTGGACCGGCTAACGTTATTTTTTTGAAGCCTACGCAGAAAGGTGTTGTGCACATAAATACCTTGGATCAAGTCCCCTATTTGGGATCGGACCTAGGCAGTTATTGGGTTTTTTACTAATAACTTTTCACTGAAACCAATTATTTAATTTCCGCTTTCGGATTATTGATACAGAGATCAAAACGCGTCGTTTGATACCTTTCCCGAGATTTTTGGACCTATATTAGCAGTTACGTGCTGTCGTATAGAATTACCATTTTTTGTGGTCTCACAACAAGTGTAGCTGAAAATCTTTTTTTATAATTTAAGAAAAAGGTTTGAAAAATCCTGGACCTGGACTAACAAAAGGTTTCAAACCATTTTGGTTTTTTTTGTTTTTTGCGCAAGGAGCGCACGGGTCCAGCTAGTTAGTGTATAATCGTCTAAATTTTCGGTATTGATCTTGTAATTTTGAATGGTTGTGTTTTTATTTGTTGTGTTGATAATTCTAACGAAAGTTTGATCTTTATTTGTAATGGTGTTGGCTATGAAAATGCCTTCAGATAATTGCTGGTGTGGGATGAAGATGTTTTTGTTATCAGTATTTACTTTGACTTGTCTAATGACTTCAGATCCAGCAGGGATCGTAATTGTATTTACCGACAGACAATTTGTTGGGTGCATCGTTATTGTTTGGGGGAAATCATATGGTCTTAGGATTAGTTTATCCTCTGTTTTTCTATAGTCTAAAATACAATTGTACTTCTTTATGAAATCTAGTCCTATTATTCCATCGCAAGGGATTGGAAAGTCGTCTTCTACGACGTGGAATTTATGGTAAATTAGAAGGTCATCACCTTTTAAATCTGCTTTAACTGTGCCTAATGTGCTGGTTATACCCTGACCAATGCCTTTTAAATCTGTAATTTTCTCTGTACTTATTTTGTGATTATTACTAATTTGATGCTTTTTAATAATTGAGATGTCTGCTCCCGTATCAATTAAGAAATTTGAAATCGAATTATTTAATGATGTCCTTGTAGATATATAGCTGTTTAGATGAAGATTTAGTACGCATATTTTTTTTTTTTTTTTGGAGCTTCCTGGTTTTCCGTCTGAGTGCAGCTGCGGGTTACGGGTCTGATTGTAAGATCTGTTGCCGTTTCGGGCTTTAATAATAATAATAATAATTCCCAACGGATTACCCACCATATCCCGCCCGACCGGCGCGAGGGCGCATCCGCATAACGCGCGGATTATTCGTTCGTGCCGAGTCGTTGAAAGGCTTTGGTTTGTTAATCGTCGAGATCTAAAACTGCTCAGCCGCAGAGAAAACCTCATCAGCTAAGTAAAGTAGATATAGGATAGATTATACATTAAGAAATAACTAGTTAACAGAATAAAATTATTGTTAAAAGTTAAAATAGAAGTCAAAGAATAAAAAACAATTAGTAGCTATGAATTTAGGACAGAAAGAATTGATTTTTTTATGCTGAAAAGCAAGTCTGAAATATCAAATCTACCAGAAAGAGAGTTATAATCTTGACACAAACAGCGAAAAGGCTCATTTAACTGAAAATTGGTTCGGCACTGTTTTAAGACTAGAGGTTTAAAATGCCTTGAAGGACGAGACGGTACATTGAAGTTCACTTCACTTAGAAGAAATGGGCTGGATAGTGAACCATTTAGCAATTTAATCATAAAAATAATTCCAAGCATTTCCCTCCAAATAGAAAGTGTGTGGAGATTAATGAGTTTTAAACGATTCGTATAGGGTGGCAGATTGTACGAGGGATCCCAATGAAAATCTCTTAAGGCAAATAGTAAAAATTGTTTTTAAACTGATTCAAGGCGATCTACATGAACCTGGTAACGCGGGTTCCAAATTATAGAACCATATTCAAGTATCGGTCTGACTAATGTAGTGAAGAGGGCTTTAGTTACATAAGGGTCGCTAAATTCTTTAGACCATCGTTTAACGAATGCTAGGACACCTCTAGCCTTATTGACTGTTGTATTAATATGGCGGCTGAAACTGAGTTTATAGTCCATAGTAACCCCCAGGTCAACAAAATCATACACTTGCTCAAGACTATAATTTTTAATTGTATAGGAAGCCGGCTGAGAAATTCCACGCGAAAAACCCATGTGTTTACATTTTTTAAGGTTAAGTGGCATATAATTTAAATCGCACCAAGTAACTAGTGCATCTAGATCTGATTGTAGCTTATTTCTATCTTCAAATGACGCGAATGACATGAAAAGCTTTACGTCGTCGGCATACATTAACATTTTTGAAAATTTTATTATTGTAGAAATATCATTTATAAACAACAAGAACAGAACCGGGCCAAGATGGCTTCCTTGAGGAACCCCCGAAGAGACATAAATGACATCGGATACTAAATTTTTAAACATTACTCTTTGTGTCCTGTCACTAAGGTAAGAAGAGATCCAGCGATTGAGACCCGGCTGGAAGCCCAACTGATCGAGTTTATGAATAAGTAATGAGTGACACACTTTGTCAAAAGCTTTGCTGAAATCCGTATAAATAACGTCGGTTTGCAGATCCTCTTTGGTTATTATTATTGTTATTATTGGATATCGAGTTATTGTTGTATCTCGGTTGCGGTCTAAATCTCCTACTTTGGTAATTCCCATAGTTGTTACTTCGGTAACCTCCACGGAAATTACTCCGGTACTGACTCTGCTGTCATTTTTTCTGCTGTGTTATTTCGGTACAGCTGTTGGTAAATTTGGAGATTGCACCGTTTATTGTTGTGAACGTTCCCGCTTGCATGATCATTTTGACCTTGTCATTGGAGCAGTTTTTACACATAGCTTTGAGTGCTGCTTGTGTTGAATATCTCGTTGCTAAGTCTGGGTTGAGTCCATCCGAGATATACGCTCCTTCTAATGACCTGGTTATTTTTTCTATTTCCGCTGTGTATTGATTAGCAGTTTTACAGCGTTGTTGGATATTCAGGAGTTTGGCAGTTAAAACTTCTACTCATTCACCCTTTATTGCAGTTTTTAATTTTGTTTTTATCTGTTCTATTGTGCTTTCGTTACTGATAAAGTTTCTTGCCTTTTAGCTTGGTTTTTATCATTGTTATCGCTAAGGCTACGTGCACATCTTTGATTTGTTCAAGTATATCAAGTGCATCTAGGAAACTGTGTAAGTTTTCCGGTTTACCATCAAACTCTGGTAGCACTGATGAAGCAGTTTTAATAAATTCAACTACCGTTTGTGGTTGGGATATCTATTGGGTGTAAATTTGGTTTGCCTTCTTCTACTGATGGGGTCTGGCTCGAGGGATGTGCTGGAGTCGGGCTTTGGCCGCGTTCTATTAAAACCTATTTGAAGTTTTTCCTCTACTGTAGTTGGTACGTTGAATTCCATATTGTATCTAGCTAAAGAAGATACTAGTTTATCTCGTACGGCGGAGAAAAATTGGTAAGCTTCTCTTTGGTTTTCTTTGGTAAGTATGTTATTTACTGATTTAATCACCTGTCCTATGCTATTTAGAGCTTCTAGAATTATGTTCAAATGCTTTACTACTGTTTCTGTTGTAATAGGAGTACTTTTATTTATGCATTTGTACGACTTACTAGCTTTTGCATTTTCTTCATATAATGTGTCATATATTTCTTGCCATTTATTCATTTCTAGCTATCGAAAGTTTTTGCTTAGACGCGTTGTTGTACATTGTTTAATTGTCTCAATTTATTTTTTATGTAATTTTTTATTAAAATTGCAATAGCGACAATTAAAAATGTAGTTACGCATGCAAAGATAGTTAACCATTTATCAGAAAGTTCTTCCTTATTTTCTATAATTGGGTGTGGTTCGTATTTAACCAATTTATTTTCATAACTTTTATCTGCCGAATTTTCTCTACCTACTTCGTATCCTGCTATTCCTATTAGGATACCGTTTAATGCAATTTTCCACCATGCCATTTTTAGAAGAAAAAATTTTGAATTTATTTATATTTTTATTTTATTTGCATTCCAATTTACTCACTTTGTTTATTAACAAGGTTTCTTATTTTCTATTTTTTATTTCTTAACATGTTAATTTTTTCTTTTAATCTTAATCTATCAGCCGTATTTGTTGTTAGGTTAAGTAGCCTAAAAGTTTCGGCTATTTCTTTTCTTTTCCTAACTTGTTTTCCTCCCCGTTTCCTTTTTTGGATTTTTACAGGGGTAGGTATTTTGGAATTTCTTCCTTTTTATTGAGCTTGTTCGTTCGCCGATACTCTTCTATGGTCATCGGTGTCGGACCTTGCTGTGTAGCTGTACGACTCTCGAGGATTTGTTCGGAAATTTTTATAAATTCTTTAATAGTGTCTTCGCACTTTTTGAAAATTCTATTAAATTCCTCGTGAGTCGTAATCTCCTGCATTATATTTTATAAGCTCTCTTTTCTTTAGCATGAACTTGCCTAACTGAATCTGTATTTAACCGAAATATTTTATTCGTGTTACAAAATTTTATTGGCGCATAAGCAAAATGCGGTGACTACGCTATAAGTTCTTAATTATTGTATTCTTAAATTATTGCGAAGCAAAATAAAATTTTGCTATTGGTTTAGCGGCCGTGAGGCGTGCTCAAATTATTCTAAATATACTTAACTCGCCGTCTTGCTGCCAGTCTTGCTGCCAGTCATGCTGCCAGTTCCCTTGTCTTCCGCACTAACTTGCAAAATTCCATTAACATCAATTTCACTTCAAATCTTTTCCATGTAATGTTCTCTACGATACTTAACTCGCCGTCTTGCTGCCATATATGCTGCCATGTATTCTGCCCCTATGCCATGCCATCGGTGAAGTTGTGCAGTCCATCGCCCATTATAATCATCCAAACAACCGCGATCAGTGATTCATGCGGTGAGTGAACATGCCCATGCTTATGACTATGTCCTTGATGTGATGATTCGTGCTCACGTAATATTACAGTCGGTACTGAATCAGTGGTTATAGAACGTTCTTTGGCGTTGTCATTCGTGGTGACAATGGAAGTATAGGCTAGGCTGGCAGGATGTAACATTTATTTGCACAAAAACTCTAGTGCATGTGCACATTTTAGTTCCTTAATAGTTTAAATTTAATTGTAATTGCCCTAAGCCTGGCAGGATCGCCATGTAAAGACGCTCAGTGGATAGCGTATCGTCAATAATCATTCTTTATTAAAAAGCTTTCTCTTTTATACAACTTCTTACTTCACCTATCTCTCTCTATCTCTATGGCGCGATATACAACAGGTATATCATCATAAACCTCCTAAGAGATTTTTGCGCCAAGCTTCTCTTCCAATTTGTGGTGTGCCGATTTGAATTTTCCCTACAAATTGGTGGGAACGGCATCTACAAAGGAGACGAATTTTTGCTGAGAAGCCTGTCATGGCAGAAACACATTCGGAGAGTTTGCCAAACCACTGCCGAGGGGCGACCCCGTTTTGAAAAACTTTGTTCAAATCACTTTTTGATGTTACCTGTACCAGGGCTCGAACCATGGACCTTCGGTGTGGTAGGCCGGCAACACTACCTTCACACCACGGCGGCCGCCAATTACACTAATACTTACAAACTAAAAGTATTTACATTGTGTGCAAAGTCAGCAATAAGTTGGTAGTTCACATTGACAAACCGATACTGTCGATCAGTCATGCTGATCGATACGTGCGTTGGTCAATGTGACGAATTGAGTAATTGGGTGACAATTGTAAGCAGATACGATATATGTTGTTGAACTCCCGTTGGGTTCAACATAATTTATTTGGGTCAATATTTGTATATGCAAAGAATTGCATTGAAAGTAAAACGTATTCTGAGTAATGCTACAAATCAGCATTTTAGGAAAAGTATTGACAAACACGAGATTACTTAGTAAATACGTAGATGACGTATTTGCAATAGTGAAGGAGGATAAATTAGATGAAACCTTGAAAATGCTTAATTCATACCATAGAGATATCCAATTTACAATGGAGCTGGAAAAGTATGACAGATTACCCTTTTTGGACTCTTTAGTGTCCAAACTTGACAGTAAAATAAAGCTAGATTGGTATCAAAAGCCTACATCCTCAGGACGTATTATCAACTATTTATCAAAACACCCTAAAAATATGATCATTAACACGGCAAAAACCTTTATCGGGAGAGTATTAGATACCATTTCACCCTGAAAACAAGAGAGCATAGAAAATATCCTGAGGGCAAACGATTTTCCATCCGTTATAATACGAGTACATAGTCTGATAAATACATACAGCAACGGTAAAAACCAAAAATCAAAAACAAAAAACCTCTAATATATAAATCTGTTGTATATATACCTGGTTGAGAGATTACAGGGCTCGAATGTTAATGACAAAGAAAGCGTAGGAATAGCACACAAACCGGCGTACAGAAACAATATATTTTTTAGCAAGATGAAAAGCAAAGTAACCAAGATGGGCCTAAATAATATTATATATAAAATACCATGTGCGAGAGATGTAGACAACAAATGCAACAAAGAATATGTTGGCACAACCAAATATAATCTTAAATCTAGACAAGCAGGGAATCGATCTGATATAAAATGTTTAAAATCGTGCTGAGAGCGGACATCAACCTGACTTTGACGCTGTAAGCATACTACAACAAGAACAAATTTATAACAAACGCTTTACGCTAGAGATGCTTCACATAATAGATACGGAAGAGAAGAAGAGACTGAACTACAAAAAAGACTCTGAGACATGTGCACACATATACAGACATTTACTTGACTCGCGAAAATCAGTTCAAAACAACATGCCGAACTGAACAGATGCTGTGTCCAACATCTGAATAAATGTATGTATGTTTAACAATAAACCTGTGATATATGTAAACCTAATAATTAAAAATTATAAATTGTCGTTCTAGCCCCTGATGACGATCTCCGGTGGAGACTGAAATATATTGGGAAGAAAATAAAATAACTTGTTTTAATGCACCTTACCTAGAGCCCGGTTTTTATGATCCATGCATTGCCGAAGACAAAATATTAAAAATTGAATATAAGAGTAGAAATCAGAACAATGTTGCTATATTTAAAGATATGGATTCTGTTCGACTTCCACTGAGCAATAATAATTGACGCTGTTATTCTGTTATCTAGCCTAAATTTACAGTTTACTTCGTAAATCTAAATAATTTTAATCCTGTTTTTTGTGTTTCCGGAAAAAAAAAAAATTTATCGTTAAACTACAAGTATATTTATTTAATGTGTGTCTATATACAATAAAACCATTCATCTTTCGACCAATAAAAGCAACGCACGGGCTTTAATTTCGGTTACTCAAATAATTGCTTATAGACTTCTGTGCGTCGGCAAATGCTGTGCGCTGTGTATGGTTCAGCTGTAACTCATATCACAAAAAAAAAATAAACATTGACAAATAATAAAATAAAATAAACTATTATTTGAAAAATAAAATTTTTTTTGATCAAGTAATTATTATGTAGCAACGTTTGTTTGATAAAACTTATAACTGTTATGTCTCTGGTTTAAAGCCTAACAAAACGGTCTCACTTGGCAGATTAACTTACTCAGTGAAATTCACATGCTATATATGTATATAAAAGACACACAACAGTTATAAGTTTTATCGAATAAACACTGCTTCATAATAATAATTCGATGACGAAAAAAATGTATTTTGCAAATAAGAGTTATACGTCAACGTTTGTTTTATTTTTTTGGGGATAATGGTGATTTTTCAACGTTTATTTTATTTTTTGGAAATAACAGTTATTTGTCAACGTTTATTTTTTACGTTGCTTGATAACTGTTGTTGATGAGAAATACTTTTTTCGTTGCCAAACAAATTAATTTGAAATAAATTTTTGTAATTCTTTTATAACAGTTTTTAGATGATATATAGCACTTGGTGGCACCAAGGGATGGGAAATCGGTCTCCACTTGATCCTGCGATCCATAAGAATACCTTCGGGGCATCTTCGGTCATTCGCACAACATAGCCTAGCCAGCGAAGAAGAAGTGATTCCTCCAGATTGGACAGGGTTACACTGAAATAACAGCCCTTGGCCGGGTAAAAAAAACCCGGGTCATTCCGGTGCGATAGAACCGGCCCTGCCCAATCTGTCCCGTCCCACCCTTAAATTGTCATCCTCGGAGCAAACCCTTAAACCCTTGCAGCCGGGTTGCTCCATTGTCTCTTGTTACGGGCTGGGGTCGAACCCAATCCTGGACCAAGAGACTGGATCTGCTGCGTTTCCTGGAAGAAAATCGATATTAAACGGTCGTATTCGGTACAATGCGCCAAGTGTAAGAGATGGTTACATAAATCTGGATGTTCAGGGCTTAACCCTGCCATCCACAGACCCCGTACTTTCTTTAGTACTTTTGATGGACCTTGCTGTACACGTCCAAGGACGTCCCGCGGTAGTCCCCGCTCTGGCACTCCCTTACCGCTTCTACCTACTTCCAATAGTCACAATAGTGGCTCAGTCTATACGACTGGCAGCACCGCTGCCATCCCTGCCTCACCCACTCCCGACTGTCGCTCACGCACACCAGGGTCTCCATCTCACACGGCCGCTCAACACTCCTATCCCCTCCGGAATAGGTTAGATATGAGCATCGCCGAGCGTCAGTCCCCCTCTGTCTCTGCCCCTAATGCCCCCCCCTGCTTCCAGCCTGCACGTGGGTCAGGAACACCACCTCCTAGTACCTTTCACTACGTGCACCGTTTGTCGGCAAAGATTATATACGCCTGCGACCTCGGTCAAGTGCAACAATTCCCTTGGCCTGTGTCCCACCCTTATGTGCTCTGGGCTCGCAAACGGTAACCTTTGGACGGATTCGTTCATAGCCCCCTGTTGCAGTACACAGCCGCCCTCCACGCCAGACAACATCGGCCATGGCGCTGTCAACTCTAGACTGCGACATAGTTTAGGCCTTAGCCTACCTCCACCTAGGCAAACGCATCCGTCCCTCACGCCTAGTATGTCCCCCGCCTCCCCCCCTACACACTTCAAAATTCTGCAGCTGAACTGTAACGGATTAGCTGGAAAGATCGCGGAGATAACTGACTTTATGAAGACGCGCAACATCAAAATCGTAGTGCGTTGCTAAGGGGTGATAACCGTCTAGGCGACTTCAACGCGCATCACGATCTCTGGCACTCCAACTTTCCAGCAGACAGCAGAGGACACGCAATTGCAGACCAAATAGATAACTCAGCATTCTGTACGGTCAATGCAGATGCCACCACCAGGGTGGCAGGTAACTGTCGCAGTTCGCCAGACATCTCCATAACGAGCGCGGGCCTTATCAACTTTGTCATCTGGCGACCGATGCTTACATTAGCTTCAGACCATCTACCCATCTTACTCTCTGTTGAACGACCGACCGACTTCATAACGACTGATAAAATAACATACATCAACTTCACCAAAGCGGACTGGGACCGCTTTACTGAATATACAGAGCGCTCCTTCGCTGCCTTACCCACTCCTACGGACGTACGCAAAGGCGAAAGAGAGTTTCGCAAGATCATTGATTCAGCCTCATGCCGCTTTATTCCTCATCAATCCCGCAGATCCCAGAATTAAAGATCTCAATGCGGAAATTCGTAGGATCGTCAACGAACACAAGCTGACCAAGTGGGAACAACACCTCGAGACATGCAACCTCTCCGGCGGAGTCGGCAAATTATGGTCGACTGTCAAGGCCCTATCCAATCCGACCAAACACAAAGACAAGGTCGCCATTGCTTTCGGCGACAGTGTCAAATCGGACGCCAGGAAATGCGCGAGCTCCTTTTGCCGGCTTATAATGCATCCACCTGCGGATAGGACTAAGAGAAGAGCCTTCCGACGTGCGCGCAAACACAAACACTTTACTGCGCCCATTGCCCTCTCAGTCGCAGAGGTTAAGGAAGCCATAATGAAGGCCAAACCCTCAAAATCCATCGGACCCGACGGAATCACCATGAAGATGATCAAACACCTTGGCCACGAAGGACAGACTTATTTAGCGGCTCTCTTTAACAAGCGATTGTAGTTCCCCTATTAAAACCAGGGAACGAACCTAGGAGAGTCTTACTGTCCGATATCCCTCCTTTCGCCGGTAGTGAAATTACTAGAGTCCATTCTGCTTCCTTACTTCGTTACAAATCTAAAATTGGCCGATCATCAACATGGTTTCCGCAAAAATCATAGCACGACATCCGCTTTGAACGCCATTACAAAGCAGATTAATAACGGTTTCAATCAACATCCACCAAACCATAGGACGGTTCTCGTGGCACTTGACCTGTCAAATGCATTTGACACGGTCAATTACGCCACACTCCTCCGAGATCTGGATGAGACACCGCTCCCTGCCGGCCTTAATAGGTGGACCGCTAATTACCTCAATGGTCGACAGGCAACAGTCAAATACAGGAACAAGAAATCTAGACCCCGAAGAATAAAACAAGGGGTGCCGCAAGGTGGTGTTCTCTCTCCCCTTTTGTTTAATTTCTATATTTCGAGACTCCCCCCCCCCCCCCCCCCCCCCCACCCGAGGGAGTCTCCATTGTTTCCTACGCTTACGACTGCACGATAATGGCCTCGGGCAAGGGTCCCTCCATTGATGAACTCTGTATTAGAATCAACAGTTACCTCCATGACCTTTCCAGCTTCTTCACCGAGCGTAATCTGACTCTATCTCCGACTAAATCGACGGCGACCCTGTTTACTACATGGAATGCGCAGATGGGGCAAGAGTTAAATGTCCACGTAGACGGAGTACCTCTACCTACTGTCAACCACCCAAAAATCTTGGGTGTGACATTTGACAACGGCCTCACCTTCGCTGGTCATGCCACCGCAATAGCCTCAAAGGTACAGAGCCGCAATAAGATCCTCAAGTCACTGGCCGGCAGTACTTGGGGAAAAGACAGAGAAACATTGCTTGCTACATACATATAAGGCTGTTGGCCGGCCGGTTATTGACTATGCTGCGCCTATATGGTCGCCCAATCTTTCTGACACCAACTGGAGGAAATTGCAAGTCTGCCAAAACACCGCCATCAGAACTGCTACGGGATGCCTGCTTATGTCATCTGAGTCTCACCTCCATCAAGAGGCAAAATTGCTCAATGTTCAAGAGCACGCGGAGCTCTTGAGTAGACAGTTCCTTCTGAACTGTCATAAACCTAGTCATCCAAACCGACATCTCTTGGATGTAGCACCGCCCCCCAGAGACATAAGGAGACATCTCCGTAAGCATAACGATGAGATCCGGCATCATATCTCTTTGCCGTTTGATCTGCGGAACCATAGACGGGCTCTAAATGATCTCCACACCGAGTCGGTAGACAGGTCTCTCAGATCTCGGCCTGTGAGTCCCGTTATTAATACTCAACCACCTGAATTGGCTGAAGAGGAGCGTGTACTTCCGAGGGAGACTAGAGTCATACTGGCACACCTTCGCTATGGATATTGTAATAGGTTAAACTCTTACTTATCCAGACTGAACCCCAACATACTAAATACATGCCCTGCATGTGGTATGACCCCTCATGATACCATGCAGCTCTTCTCCTGTTCAGTTGAACACACTCTTCTAACACCTACATCACTCTGGTCCAACCCTGTAGAAACTGCGCGTTTCCTCGGACTTCCGTTAGAAGAGCCTGATGACAATTTAGAGTGATCGAGCACATTGGGCAGGGCCAAGCATTGTTAACAACAACAACAACAACAAGTGATTCCTCCATAATCTAAGCACTCTTTACCACCAGGTCGCTATTCTCAATTTTCCATTTCCTGATCAGAAAAAATTTCTTCAATATATCGCTATTCACACAGGTCGCGGTGGCTTAGGTAAGGGTTCCTCCTATGATAAGCACGCAACCGTTGGAAATTGATTGAAAGTGTATAGAAATATGGTTTTCAATAGTACAAAGCCTCCATCGTGATCAACGGAAGACATATGTTAGTATATTTTAATTCAGCTCTTGACAGTGTTAAAGGAGCTTCCTTTGTGTTGCTAAGTATGTATCTATGAATCTGAATTTCTTCCTTATACGGCTATGGCATAGTCTGCGGGACCTTCTTTCTAAGAAGAATCGGAATCAAGTTAACCCACCTTTGTCTTCCCGTATAATTAGATATTCTTCATTTTGGTAATGTGTATTTTCTTCTTCAAATGTATCCCTATCAGTGCAATTTTTATGAAACAAAGGAAACAAGACGGGTTGCAAAATAGTAGTTATTGAAAAATATATACATACTAGAGCGGGTCAAATTGTATGGATGAATTTTTTTCATCAGGAGTATAGCAAAAACGTAATCTACAGATGATTCTTAGCAAAATTTCTGAAGACACCATAGCTCTAAGTCCGATTTCGAGTCCCCCACTTTGGCAAAATAGATATTTTGCCACATGAATGTAGGGTTTGGCCAGAAAATCTTCATAGCTTCTGACAGAATTATAGGAAAAATATCATATTGGGCTTACTTTAAACGTATTTTACGTAGTTGATTTTACGTACATTTCAGAATCTGTATTAATATCTATAGTGTCTTTGAATTTTAGTAGAGATATCAGGCTTAAATTATGAGAAATTCGCCTAAACTGCCTTTTGACTACTATATTATCATTTTTAACAAATTTCTTATGAAAATTTTTTTTCTTTCCAGCTAAAATAAGTTCAGAACATTTCCAGCAACTTTCATTCAGACAGTTTTTCTTTTTTCGAATTCGTTTCAGTAGAAAAAAATTCTCAAAAAAAAACCTATATTTTCATGTAATAAGCAAAAAAAACACAATTTTTAAAAAATTATTTTTTTACTTTGAATTGACCATTTTACCGTATTTTTGAAAATAAAAGTAATGTTATGTTATAATTTTTTACTCCGCACTCCGCTAACCCTTGTGGTTTCCAACACATGTTCTAAAATCTCCCGGACTATCGTCACTTGACACATGACGGCAAGTAGCATTGCTGACCCTTTGCAGAACTTAAGCTGTACGTTTTGCTACATACGTCTGTCAAGTGTGGGGTGGTTTCCCTAGCCATGTTGGAACTATAAAGTCCGCCTTGCTTTTTGCAGCTAACAAATGAATGGTGAATCGTTCTCACCGTTCTCCATTCTAAAATATACTCACGCGTCTGAGAATCCGTGAATTTGATAGGGTCTGTCGGGAGTGTATCCGATCCATTGAGGGATTTGTATGGCGGTTATCATGGAGACCATCGCAAGAGGTATTCCATTTGTGGCGCTAGCCATCCTGCCGGATAGAAAAATTTAGCCACGGCCGACAATATTTGGAACTTGGGAAAATCGGCATCGGGGAAAATCAGCATTTTAGGAAAAGTATTGACAAACATGAGATTACTTAGTAAATACGTAGATGACGTGGATAATCAGCATTTTAGGAAAAGTATTGACAAGCACGAGATTACTTAGTAAATACGTAGATGACGTATTTGCAATAGTGAAGGAGGATAAATTAGATGAAACCTTGAAAATGCTTAATTCATACCATAGAGATATCCAATTTACAATGGAGCTGGAAAAGTATGACAGATTACCCTTTTTGGACTCTTTAGTGTCCAAACTTGACAATCAAATAAAGCTAGATTGGTATCAAAAGCTTACATCCTCAGGACGTATTATCAACTATTTATCAAAACACCCGAAAAATATGATCATTAACACGGCAAAACACTTTATCGGGAGAGTATTAGATACCAGCGACGTATTATTTCACCCTGAAAACAAGATAGCATAGAACGTATCCTGAGGGCAAACGATTTTCCATCCGGTATAATACATAGTCTGATAAATACATACAGTAACGGTAAAAAACAAAAATCAAAGACAAAAAACCTCTAATATATAAATCTGTTGTAAAGGGTGTTTTTTTTAGGGGTATAGAACTTCGAATTGAAATAAAACACAAGAAAATCGTTTTAAGGTCCATCAATTTGACTTTATTGGAAGGATAATTTTATGCCATTAATGTTTAAATATGATTTGGGGCATGTGGCCGCCGCGGCTGGCTCGAATAAAGCCAATTCTACAGGTCCAATTTTCAACCACTTTTTCGAGCATATGGGGCCGTATGTCGGCAATAACGCCACGAATGTTGGCTTCCAATTCCCCTAACGTTTCTGGTTTGTTGGTGTAGACGAGCGACTTCACATATCCCCAAAGAAAATAATCCAATGGTGTCAAATCACACGACCTTGGTGGCCAATTGACAGGTCCATTCCGCGAAATTATGCGCTCATCGAATGTTTCGATTGTGACGTGCGCTGTGTGGCATGTAGCGCCGTCTTGTTGGAACCACAACTCATCCACATTCATGCCATCCAATTCGGGAACAAAATAGTCGGTTATCATGGCTCTATACCGGTCTCCATTAACGGTAGCTGCCTCTCCAGCATTATTGCGGAAGAAGTATGGCCCAATGACTCCACCAGCCCATAGAGCACACCAAACAGTCAGTTTTTGTGGATGTAATGGCGTTTCAAGGGTCTCATGTGGATTCTCTTCACTCCAAATGCGGCAATTTTGCTTGTTGACGTAGCCATTCAACCAAAAATGAGCCTCATCACTGAACAAAATTTTGCGATGAAAATCAGCATCGAAATCAATCTCATTTTCGGCCCATACACCAAAATCACGACGCATTGCATGGTCTCGCGGCTTTAATTCTTGCACAAGCTGGATCTTGTAAGGTCGCAAGCCAAGATCTTTGCGCAAAATCTTCCATAAAGTTGATGGACAAAGCTCCAATTGCTGTGCACGGTGGCGAATCGATTCATTCGGGTCCTCTTCAACACTTTGCTATACAGCGGCAATTGTTTCTTCGGTGCGCACTGTTCGACGTCTCTGCGGATGCGTATTATCACATAGAGTAAACGTAGTGCGAAAACGATCCATGGTTAACCGAATTAATTGCTCTGATGGACGATTATGTCGACCATAAAATGGACGGAGCTCACGGTAAACTTCGCGAACTGAACCATTATTTTCGAAATAAATTTGCACGATTTGCAAGCGTTGTTCTTTTGTCAACCTGTTCATGATGAAATGGCAAACCAAACTGAACATAACTGACATTAGAGTTGCCAGATTTGACCACAAAATGCCAGTTTTATCTCTATTCGAAAAACAAACCTGTAAAAAAAACACCCTGTATATATACCTGGTTGAGAGATTACAGGGCTCGAATGTTAATGACAAAGAAAGCGTAGGAATAGCACACAAACCGGCGTACACAAACAATATATTTTTTAGCAAAATGAAAAGCAAAGTAACAAAGATGGACCTAAATAATATTATATGGAGACAACAAATGCAACAAAGAATATGGTGGCACAATATAAAATGTTTAAAATCGTGCTGAGAGCGGACATCAACCTGACTTTGACGCTGTAAACATACTACAACAAGAACAACTTTATAACAAACGCTTTACGCTAGAGATGCTTCACATAATAGATACGGAAGAGAATAAGAGACTGAACTACAAAAAAGACTCTGATAGTCCAATTACCCACCGACGCACGTACGCAGTACGTGTCAGCTGACACGACCTGTCTTATGAGAGTGCCATGTAAACGAACACTCACCGACGTTCAATTTTTCCGTATACGTAGTACGTAGCGTAGCAATCAAAGAAATTTTGATTTTTTCCGTAAGAACGTGTCAGCTGATTGCTCGCTCATAAGCCAGTGTTGCCTATTCATACGTGTGTATGCTGGTTATGGATCGTTTGCAGTTGCTTTACAAAAATGCCTCAAAATATCTTTTAAATTTTCGTAATAATGTTGAAATAACCTGAAATTACGATATTAAGTTGTTGCTTTTAAATAAATTGACTGGCTATAATTATTTAATATTTATTTCGGACACTCATAAAATGAAAAATAATTGTTTCAAAAGTACACGTTTGTGTTAGCATGCATGAAAACTGATCAATGGCAACATTGTATTGAATGTAAGCAACAGAAAATGGCTGATTTCTCCGATGGCGCCACGGGCACAAGATTCCCTCAAACGTACGTACGTTACACACGTCGGTGGGTAACTGGACTATGAGACATGTGCACACATATACAGACATTTACTTGACTCGCGAAAATCAGTTCAAAACAACATGCCGAACTGAACAGATGCTGTGTCCAACATCTGAATAAATGTATGTATGTTTAACAATAAACCTGTGATATATGTAAGCCTAATAATTAAAAATTATAAATTGTTGTTCTAGCCCCTGATGACGATCTCCGGTTAAGACTGAAATATATTGGGAAGAAAATAAAATAACTTGTTTTAATGCACCTGACCTAGAGCCCGGTTTTTATGATCCATGCATTGGCGAAGACAAAATATTAAAAATTTAATATAAGAGTAGAAATCAGAACAATGTTGCTATATTTAAAGATATGGATTCTGTTCGACTTCCACTGAGCAATAATAATTGACGCTGTTATTCTGTTATCTAGCCTAAATTTACAGTTTACTTCGTAAATCTAAATAATTTTAATCCTGTTTTTTGTGTTTCCGGCAAAAAAAAAAATTTATCGTTAAACTACAAGTGTATTTATTTAATGTGTGTACCAAATGTAGTAAATATAAATGTGAACTTCTATATAAAAAATAAAACCATTCATCTTTCGACCAATAAAAGCAACGTACGGGCTTTAATTTCGGTTACTCAAATAATTGCTTATAGACTTCTGTGCGTCGGCAAATGCTGTGCGTTTAATATGGTTCAGCTGTAACTCATATCAACATTCACAAATAATAAAATAAAATAAACTATTATTTGAAAAATAAAATTGTTTTTGATCAAATAATTATTATGTAGCAACGTTTGTTTGATAAAACTTATAACTGTCATGTCTTTGGTTTAAAGCCTAAAAAAACGGTCTCACTTGGCAGATTAACTTACTCAGTGAAATTCACATGCTACATATGTATATAAAAGAGACACAACAGTTATAAGTTTTATCGAATAAACGCTGCTTCATAATAATAATTCGATGACGAAAAAAATTTGTTTTGCAAAACAAGAGTTATATGTCAACGTTTATTTTATTTTTTTGGGGATAATGGTGATTTTTCAAAGTTTATTTTATTTTTTGGGGATAAGAGTCATTTTTCAACGTTTATTTTTAACGTTGCTTGATAAGTGCTGTTGATGAGAAATACTTTTTTCGTTGCCAAAATTGAAATAAATTTTTGTAATTCTTTCATAACAGTTTTTAGATGACATATAGCACTTGGTGACACCACGGGAGCGGAAATCGGTCTCCACTTGATCCTGCAATCCATAAGAATACCTTCGGGGCATCTTCGGTCATTCGCACAACAAGGCCTAGCCAGCGAAGAAGAAGTGATTCCTCCATAAACTAAGCACTCTTTACCACCAGGTCGCTATTCTCAATTTTCCATTTCCTGATCAGAAAAAATTTCTTCAATAGATCGCTATTCACACAGGTCGCGGTGGCTTAGGTAAGGGTTCCTCCTATGATAAGCACGCAACCGTTGGAAATTGATTGAAAGTGTATAGAAATATGGTTTTCAATAGTACAAAGCCTACCATCGTGATCAACGGAAGACATATCTTAGTATATTTTAATTCAGCTCTTGACAGTGTTACAGGAGCTTCCTATGTGTTGCTAAGTATCTATCTATGAATCTGAATTTCTTCCTTATACGGCTATGCCATAGCCTGCCGTGCCTTCTTTCTAAGAAGAATCGGAATCAAGTTAACCCGCCTTTGTCTTCCCGTATAATTAGATATCCTTCATTTTGGTAATGTGTATTTTCTTCTTCAAATGTATCCCTATCAGTGCAATTTTTATGAAACAAAGGAAACAAGACGGGTTGAAAAATAACAGTTATTGAAAAATATACTCGTGGATGGATTTTTTTCATCAGGAGTATAGCAAAAACGTAATCTACAGATGATTCTTAGGAAAATTGCTGAAGACACCATAGCTCTAAGTCCGAATTCGAGTCCTCCACTTTTGCAAAATAGATATTTGGCCACATGAATGTAGGGTTTGGCCAGAAAATCTTCATAGCTTCTGATAGAATTATAGGAAAAATATCATATTGGGCTTACTTTAAAGGTATTTTAAGTAGCTGATTTTACGTACATTTCAGAATCTGTATTAATATCTATAGTGTTTTTGAATTTTAGTAGCGATATCAGGCTTAAATTATGAGAAATTCGCCTAAACTGCCTTTTAACTACTATATTATCATTTTTAACAAATTTCTTATGAACAGTGTTTTTCTTTCCAGCTAAAATAAGTTCAGAACATTTCCAGCAACTTTCATTCAGACAGTTTTTCTTTTTTCGAATTCGTTTTAGTAGAAAAAAATTTTCAAAAAAAAACCTATCTTTTCATGTAATAAGCAAAAAGAACACAATTTTTATAATTTTAATGTAATTTATTTAAAAAATTATTTTTTTACTTTGAATTGACCATTTTACCGTATTTTTCAAAACAAAAGTAAGTTATGTTATAATTTTTTAAAATCGTTTTTGCGATAGGCATAGATTTTGGCCAGAAAGTGGGCGAGTTTGATAGCCACTCAGGGCCCTTCCTCCACAATAGGCACTCCGCTAACCCTTGTGGTTTCCACCACATGTTCTAAAATCTCCCGGACTATCCTCACTTGACACATGACGGCAAGTAGCATTCCTGACCCTTTGCAGAACTTAAGCTGTGCGTTTTGCTACATACGTCTGTCAAGTGTGGGGTGGTTTCCCTAGCCATGTTGGAACTATAAAGTCCGCCTTGCTTTTTCCAGCTAACAAATCGTGAATCGTTCTCACCGTTCTCCATTCTAAAATATACTCACGCGTCTGAGAATCTGTGAATTTCATAGGGTCTGTCGGGAGCGAATCCGATCCATTCAGGGATTCGTATGGCGGTTATCATGGAGACCGTCGCAAGAGGTATTCCATTTGAGGCGCGGATAGAAAAATTTTGCCACGGCCGACAATATTTGGAACTTGGGAAAATCAGCATCGGGGAAAATCAGCACTTTAGGAAAAGTATTGACAAACGAGATTACTTAGTAAATACGTAGATGACGTATTTGCAATAGTGAAGGAGGATAAATTAGATGAAACCTTGAAAATGCTTAATTCATACCATAGAGATATCCAATTTACAATGGAGCTGGAAAAGTATGACAGATTACCCTTTTTGGACTCTTTAGTGTCCAAACTTGACAATAAAATAAAGCTAGATTGGTATCAAAAGCCTACATCCTCAGGACGTATTATCAACTATTTATCAAAACACCCGAAAAATATGATCATTAACACGGCAAAAAACTCTTGAAAACAAGATAGCATAGAACATATCTTGACGGCAAACGATTTTCCATCCGGTATAATACATAGTCTGATAAATACATACAGCAACGGTAAAAACCAAAAATCAAAGGCAAGAAACCTCTAATATATAAATCTGTTGTATATATACCTGGTTGAGAGATTACATGGCTCGAATGTTAATGACAAAGAAAGCGTAGGAATATCACACAATACAGCGTACACAAACAATATATTTTTTAGCAAAATGAAAAGCAAAGTAACAAAGATGGACCTAAATAATATTATATATAAAATACCATGTGCGGGAGATGGAGACAACGAATGCAACAAAGAATATGTCGGCACAACCAAAAATAATCTTAAATCTAGACAAACAGGGAATCGATCTGATATAAAATGTTTAAAATCGTGCTGAGAGCGGACATCAACCTGACTTTGACGCTGTAAGCATACTACAACAAGAACAACTTTATAACAAACGCTTTACGCTAGAGATGCTTCACATAATAGATACGGAAGAGAATAAGAGACTGAACTACAAAAAAGACTCTGAGACATGTGCACACATATACAGACATTTACTTGACTCGCGAAAATCAGTTCAAAACAACATGCCGAACTGAACAGATGCTGGGTCCAACATCTGAATAAATGTATATATGTTTAACAATAAACCTGTGATATATGGAAGCCTAATAATTAAAAATTATAAATTGTTGTTCTAGCCCCTGATGACGATCTCCGGTGGAGACTGAAATATATTGGGAAGAAAATAAAATAACTTGTTTTAATGCACCTAGAGCCCGGTTTTTATGATCCATGCATTGGCGAAGACAAAATATTAAAAATTGAATATAAGAGTAGAAATCAGAACAATGTTGCTATATTTAAAGATATGGATTCTGTTCGACTTCCACTGAGCAATAATAATTGACGCTGTTATTCTGTTATCTAGCCTAAATTTACAGTTTACTTCGTAAATCTAAATAATTTTAATCCTGTTTTTTGTGTTTCCGGAAAAAAAAAAATTTATCGTTAAACTACAAGTATATTTATTTAATGTGTGTCTATATACAACAAAACCATTCATCTTTCGACCAATAAAAGCAACGGACGGGCTTTAATTTCGGTTACTCAAATAATTGCTTATAGACTTCTGTGCGTCGGCAAATGCTGTGCGTTTATATATGGTTCAGCTGTAACTCATATCACCAAAAAAAAAATCAACATTGACAAATAATAAAATAAAATAAACTATTATTTGAAAAATAAAATTTTTTTTGATCAAATAATTATTATGTAGCAACGTTTGTTTGATAAAACTTATAACTGTTATGTATGTGGTTTAAATCCTAACAAAACGGTCTCACTTGGCAGATTAACTTACTCAGTGAAATTCACATGCTATATATGTATATAAAATAGACACAACAGTTATAAGTTTTATCGAATAAACGCTGCTTCATAATAATAATTCGATGACGAAAAAAATTTATTTTACAAATAAGAGTTATACGTCAACGTTTATTTTATTTTTTTGGGGATAATGGTGATTTTTCAAAGTTTATTTTATTTTTTGGGGATAAGAGTCATTTTTCAACGTTTATTTTATTTTTTGGAAATAATAGTTATTTGTCAACGTTTATTTTTTACGTTGCTTGATAACTGTTGTTGATGAGAAATACTTTTCTCGTTGCCAAAAAAATTAATTTGAAATAAATTTTTGTAATTCTTTCATAACAGTTTTTAGATGATATATAGCACTTGGTGACACCACGGGATCGGAAATCTGTCTCCACTTGATCCTGCGATCCATAAGAATACCTTCGGGGCATCTTCGGTCATTCGCATAACAATGCCTAGCCAGCGAAGAAGAAGTGATTCCTCCATAAACTAAGCACTCTTTACCACCAGGTCGCTATTCTCAATTTTCCATTTCCTGATCAGAAAAAATTTCTTCAATAGATCGCTATTCACACAGGTCGCGGTGGCTTAGGTAAGGGTTCCTCCTATGATAAGCACGCAACCGTTGGAAATTGATTGAAAGTGTATAGAAATATGGTTTTCAATAGTACAAAGCCTCCATCGTGATCAACGGAAGACATATCTTAGTATATTTTAATTCAGCTCTTGACAGTGTTAAAGGAGCTTCCTATGTGTTGCTAAGTATGTTTGTATGAATCTGAATTTCTTCCTTATACGGCTATGCCATAGTCTGCCGGACCTTCTTTCTAAGAAGAATCGGAATCCAATTAACCCACCTTTGTCTTCCCGTATAATTAGATATTCTTCATTTTGGTAATGTGTATTTTCTTCTTCAAATGTATCCCTATCAGTGCAATTTTTATGAAACAAAGGAAACAAGACGGGTTGCAAAATAGCAGTTATTGAAAAATATATACATACTAGAGCGGGTCAAATTGTATGGATGGATTTTTTTCATCAGGAGTATAGCAAAAACGTAATCTACAGATGATTCTTAGCAAAATTTCTGAAGACACCATAGCTCTAAGTCCGATTTCGAGTCCCCCACTTTGGCAAAATAGATATTTTGCCACATGAATGTAGGGTTTGGCCAGAAAATCTTCATAGCTTCTGACAGAATTATAGGAAAAATATCATATTGGGCTTACTTTAAAGGTATTTTACGTACATTTCAGAATCTGTATTAATATCTATAGTGTTTTTGAATTTTAGTAGCGATATCAGGCTTAAATTATGAGAAATTCGCCTAAACTGCCTTTTAACTACTATATTATCATTTTTAACAAATTTCTTATGAACAGTGTTTTTCTTTCCAGCTAAAATAAGTTCAGAACATTTCCAGCAACTTTCAATCAGACAGTTTTTCTTTTTTCGAATTCGAGTAGAAAAAAATTTTCAAAAAAAAACCTATCTTTTCATGTAATAAGCAAAAAGAACACAATTTTTATAATTTTAATGTAATTTATTTCAAAAATTATTTTTTTACTTTGAATTGACCATTTTACCGTATTTTTCAAAACAAAAGTAATGTTATGTTATAATTTTTTAAAATCGTTTTTGCGATAGGCATAGATTTTGGCCAGAAAGTGGGCGAGTTTGATAGCCACTCAGGGCCCTTCTTCCACAATAGGCACTCCGCTAACCCTTGTGGTTTCCACCACATGTTCTAAAATCTCCCGGACTATCCTCACTTGACACATGACGGCAAGTAGCATTGCTGACCCTTTGCAGAACTTAAGCTGTGCGTTTTGCTACATACGTCTGTCAAGTGTGGGGTGGTTTCCCTAGCCATGTTGGAACTATAAAGTCCGCCTTGCTTTTTCCAGCTAACAAATCGTGAATCGTTCTCACCGTTCTCCATTCTAAAATATACTCACGCGTCTGAGAATCTGTGAATTTGATAGGGTCTGTCGGGAGCGAATCCGATCCATTCAGGGATTCGTATGGCGGTTATCATGGAGACCCTCGCAAGAGGTATTCCATTTGAGGCGCGGATAGAAAAATTTTGCCACGGCCGACAATATTTGGAACTTGGGAAAATCAGCATCGGGGAAAATCAGCACTTTAGGAAAAGTATTGACAAACGAGATTACTTAGTAAATACGTAGATGACGTATTTGCAATAGTGAAGGAGGATGAAACCTTGAAAATGCTTAATTCATACCATAGAGATATCCAATTTACAATGGAGCTGGAAAAGTATGACAGATTACCCTTTTTGGACTCTTTAGTGTCCAAACTTGACAATAAAATAAAGCTAGATTGGTATCAAAAGCCTACATCCTCAGGACGTATTATCAACTATTTATCAAAACACCCGAAAAATATGATCATTAACACGGCAAAAAACTCTTGAAAACAAGATAGCATAGAACATATCTTGACGGCAAACGATTATCCATCCGGTATAATACATAGTCTGATAAATACATACAGCAACGGTAAAAACCAAAAATCAAAGGCAAAAAATCTCTAATATATAAATCTGTTGTATATATACCTGGTTGAGAGATTACATGGCTCGAATGTTAATGACAAAGAAAGCGTAGGAATAGCACACAATACAGCGTACACAAACAATATATTTTTTAGCAAAATAAAAAGCAAAGTAACAAAGATGGACCTAAATAATATTATATATAAAATACCATGTGCGGGAGATGGAGACAACAAATGCAACAAAGAATATGTTGGCGCAACCAAAAATAATCTTAAATCTAGACAAGCAGGGAATCGATCTGATATAAAATGTTTAAAATCGTGCTGAGAGCGGACATCAACCTGACTTTGACGCTGTAAGCATACTACAACAAGAACAACTTTATAACAAACGCTTTACGCTAGAGATGCTTCACATAATAGATACGGAAGAGAATAAGAGACTGAACTACAAAAAAGACTCTGAGACATGTGCACACATATACAGACATTTACTTGACTCGCGAAAATCAGTTCAAAACAACATGCCGAACTGAACAGATGCTGTGTCCAACATCTGAATAAATGTATGTATGTTTAACAATAAACGTGTGATATATGTAAGCCTAATAATTAAAAATTATAAATTGTTGTTCTAGCCCCTGATGACGATCTCCGGTGGAGACTGAAATATATTGGGAAGAAAATAAAATAACTTGTTTTAATGCACCTGAGAGCCCGGTTTTTATGATCCATGCATTGGCGAAGACAAAATATTAATAATTGAATATAAGAGTAGAAATCAGAACAATGTTGCTATATTTAAAGATATGGATTCTGTTCGACTTACACTGAGCAATAATAATTGACGCTGTTATTCTGTTATCTAGCCTAAATTTACAGTTTACTTCGTAAATCTAAATAATTTTAATCCTGTTTTTTGTGTTTCCGGCAAAAAAAAAAATTTATCGTTAAACTACAAGTATATTTATTTAATGTGTGTCTATATACAATAAAACCATTCATCTTTCGACCAATAAAAGCAACGCACGGGCTTTAATTTCGGTTACTCAAATAATTGCTTATAGACTTCTGTGCGTCGGCAAATGCTGTGCGCTTATATATGGTTCAGCTGTAACTCATATCACAAAAAAAAAATAGACATTGACAAATAATAAAATAAAATAAACTATTACAGTGAAATTCCCCAAGACGGACAGTCCTTATAACCGGACAGCTCCAATAACCGGACAAATTTTGTGTACACAGGTTTTTCAATAATTTTTTCATACAAATATCATTCTAATAAACGGACGCTCTAATAACCGGACGCGGACACTGTATTTCAAGCAATTTCCACGAAAAAATTTCTCATAAACGGACAAAATTCAAAAACATCGCAAGCAAGCTTTGTTGTTCATTATAAAAATGAAATAGGGGACTCCCCTTTTAACATGTATGCACACATTCAAGCCGTCCGTGTCAAGTAAAAGGTGGTTTTCTATTCAGTTTGTCAAGTGCATGCGAGTGGTTGCGTTCAAAGTTCGTAATAATATGGCACCGAAAAAGAAGCTACTTTCTATTAAAGAGAAAATGGAAATTATTAATGTTTTCGAAAAAGAAAAGTTATCAGTACGTGGAGTTGCAAAAAGGCAAAGTATGGTGAGTCCAAAATTTAACTTGTAGGTACACGTTTCTTTTGCTTTAAAAGGTTCAATATTGGCAAAACGCAAGCTGCTGAAATTAATAAAGATTAAGAAAAAATTCGTTCTAAATGGGAGTCTGGATCTAATATTCACCAAACGCGAAGTTTCCTTTAAGAAGGCGGCTCGGAAATAGACAGGATGTGTTTTGATTTTTTCGCTAAGGCTAGAAGTCAAAAAATTCCGATTTCTGGTCCCATTTTGAAAGCAAAGGCAATGGAAATTGCAAGAAAACTGGGTGTACCTAATTTTAATGCTTCGGATGGATGGCTAAATAAATGGCGATTAAGGAATAATGTTTCCTTCAAATGCATATCTGGTGAAGCTGCAGATGTGAATCAGGATGATGTCGAATAGTTTCGGACAAAGCTGCAAACTCTGTTGAATGGGTACCAGCCTGAAGACATTTACAACGCCGATGAGAGTGGGCTTTTCTTTCGTGCCTTGCCGGACAAAACCCTCGCTCTTAAATCCGAAAAATGTGTGGGAGGTAAGCTATCAAAGGAAAGACTCACAATTTTGTTCTGTGCTAATATGGCTGGAGATAAGGAGCCGCTTTTGGTTATAGGGGAAGCAGCCCGTCCTCGATCCTTGCAAAACTTCCAGTGGATTGGAAGTCTAATAAAAAAGCATGGATGACTCGAGAAGTGATGAGCAAATGGCTGCAGCAGTTCAATCGAAGAATGAAAGCCCAGAATCGAAAAATTATCTTGTTTCTAGATAACGCGGCTTCTCATCCAAAGGAATTAGACTTGACCAACATAAAAATTTGTTTCTTGCCACCAAATACAACGGCAGTTAGCCAACCCCTTGATCAAGGTATAATCCAAAATTTTAAAACTTTGTATAAAAGCATAGTTTTAAAACACTTGATAACTAAAATTGGCAATACAAGTGCAGTTCACATCATCTTGGGATAAAGTGGAAGCCTCAACAATCCGAAATCCGTAAAGCAGGATTTTTGGAAACTTTAGATTTTGATCCCGAAGATGACATTCCACTGGCAGTCTATGCTAGGCTTCAGGAAGGACTAGATTTGGCAAATGATTTCGAAGGTTTTCTCCAAATAGATCAAAGTGTTTTCACTGAGGACAACAATATAGAAATTCAATTTGACCAACCAGATGATACTATGGGCTTAAGTGATTCAGAAGATGAACCTTCAGAAGAAATAAGTGACCCCATAACATCATATGATGAGGCTTTAAAACTTGTTGCGCGCTTGAAACAATATGCAAAAAATGACTATGTAGCTTTTCAGCAGGTTACAAATATCGAGAGTCACTTTGAAAAGGAAAATTTTAAATTAAAGGAATCAATGTTAAAACAAACAAGCATCACACAATTTTTTCAAACAAACTAGTCGATATTGAAATGTAAAGACTTGTACAATGTATTTAATTAATATATTTATGTATTTATATGTAATACTAAAGTATTTAAATATTCTTTACTTCGAAAAATTTCTTAAATAAACTACAATGAATTTTATATGTGTAGTATATATTTTTTGACCTCATCCCCTATAAGCGGACATCTCCCATAACCGGACAAAAACACTGCGACCGTGAGTGTCCGGTTATGAGGAATTTCACTGTATTTGAAAAATAAAATTTTTTTTGATCAAATAATTATTATGTAGCAACGTTTGTTTGATAAAACTTATAACTGTTATGTCTCTGGTTTAAATCCTAACAAAACGGTCTCACTTGGCAGATTAACTTACTCAGTGAAATGCACATGCTACAGGGTGGCGCAAAAGTTATCCTCCTATCAGAAAATGCTATAAATTTTGCGATTGGCCCCTAAAGTCAGTTCTGTTTTGACATTTGTGTAGTAAACACATGTGAAATACACGTTAATAAACAATGTTACGCTACACTGCTCCAGAACGCGGAATATTGCTGAATATTTATTTGACCAATAATCGGTCGGGGCCAAACGGTTACTGTGAATGGTGAGCGCTACAGAGCAATGATCAACGAGTTCTTTTTGCCGCAACTTGATGAATTGGGATTGGAAAACATGTGGTTCCAACAAGACGGTCCAACAGCACACACTGCACGTGCCACAACCGATATGCTGAACATCGGAAGCTTATTTTTGCGCCACCTTGTATATATGTATATAAAATAGACACAACAGTTATAAGTTTTATCGAATAAACGCTGCTTCATAATAATAATTCGATGACGAAAAAAATTTATTTTACAAATAAGAGTTATACGTCAACGTTTATTTTATTTTTTTGGGGATAATGGTGATTTTTTTGGGGATAAGAGTCATTTTTCAACGTTTATTTTATTTTTTGGAAATAATAGTTATTTGTCAACGTTTATTTTTTACGTTGCTTGATAACTGTTGTTGATGAGAAATGCTTTTTTCGTTGCCAAAAAAATTAATTTGAAATAAATTTTTGTAATTCTTTCATAACAGTTTTTAGATGATATATAGCACTTGGTGACACCACGGGATCGGAAATCGGTCTCCACTTGATCCTGCGATCCATAAGAATACCTTCGGGGCATCTTCGGTCATTCGCATAACAATGCCTAGCCAGCGAAGAAGAAGTGATTCCTCCATAAACTAAGCACTCTTTACCACCAGGTCGCTATTCTCAATTTTCCATTTCCTGATCAGAAAAAATTTCTTCAATAAATCGCTATTCACACAGGTCGAGGTGGCTTAGGTAAGGGTTCCTCCTATGATAAGCACGCAACCGTTGGAAATTGATTGAAAGTGTATAGAAATATGGTTTTCAATAGTACAAAGCCTCCATCGTGATCAACGGAAGACATATCTTAGTATATTTTAATTCAGCTCTTGACAGTGTTAAAGGAGCTTCCTATGTGTTGCTAAGTATGTTTGTATGAATCTGAATTTCTTCCTTATACGGCTATGCCATAGTCTGCCGGACCTTCTTTCTAAGAAGAATCGGAATCCAATTAACCCACCTTTGTCTTCCCGTATAATTAGATATTCTTCATTTTGGTAATGTGTATTTTCTTCTTCAAATGTATCCCTATCAGTGCAATTTTTATGAAACAAAGGAAACAAGACGGGTTGCAAAATAGTAGTTATTGAAAAATATATACATACTAGAGCGGGTCACATTGTATGGATGGATTTTTTTCATCAGGAGTATAGCAAAAACGTAATCTACAGATGATTCTTAGCAAAATTTCTGAAGACACCATAGCTCTAAGTCCGATTTCGACTCCCCCACTTTGGCAAAATAGATATTTTGCCACATGAATGTAGGGTTTGGCCAGAAAATCTTCATAGCTTCTGACAGAATTATTGGGCTTACTTTAAACGTATTTTACGTAGTTGATTTTACGTACATTTCAGAATCTGTATTAATATCTATAGTGTCTTTGAATTTTAGTAGAGATATCAGGCCTAAATTATGAGAAATTTGCCTAAACTGCCTTTTGACTACTATATTATCATTTTTAAAAAATTTCTTATGAAAATTTTTTTTCTTTCCAGCTAAAATAAGTTCAGAACATTTCCAGCAACTTTCATTCAGACAGTTTTTCTTTTTTCGAATTCGTTTCAGTAGAAAAAAATTCTCAAAAAAACACCTATATTTTCATGTAATAAGCAAAAAAACACTATTTTTAAAAAATTATTTTTTTACTTTGAATTGACCATTTTACCGTATTTTTCAAAATAAAAGTAATGTTATGTTATAATTTTTTACTCCGCACTCCGCTAACCCTTGTGGTTTCCAACACATGTTCTAAAATCTCCCGGACTATCGTCACTTGACACATGACGGCCAGTAGCATTGCTGACCCTTTGCAGAACTTAAGCTGTGCGTTTTGCTACATACGTGTGTCAAGTGTGGGGTGGTTTCCCTAGCCATGATGGAACTATAAAGTCCGCCTTGCTTTTTGCAGCTAACAAATGAATGGTGAATCGTTCTCACCATTCTCCATTCTAAAATATACTCACGCGTCTGAGAATCCGTGAATTTGATAGGGTCTGTCGGGAGTGTATCCGATCCATTGAGGGATTTGTATGGCGGTTATCATGGAGACCATCGCAAGAGGTATTCCATTTGTGGCGCTAGCCATCCTGCCGGATAGAAAAATTTTGCCACGGCCGACAATATTTGAAACTTGGGAAAATCGGCATCGGGGAAAATCAGCATTTTAGGAAAAGTATTGACAAACATGCGAGTATTAAGTAAATAATCGCATGATGACGTGGATTTTCAGCATTTTAGGAAAAGTATTGACAAGCACGAGATTACTTAGTAAATACGTAGATGACGTATTTGCAATAGTGAAGGAGGATAAATTAGATGAAACCTTGAAAATGCTTAATTCATACCATAGAGATATCCAATTTACAATGGAGCTGGAAAAGTATGACAGATTACCCTTTTTGGACTCTTTAGTGTCCAAACTTGACAGTCAAATAAAGCTAGATTGGTATCAAAAGCTTACATCCTCAGGACGTATTATCAACTATTTATCAAAACACCCGAAAAATATGATCATTAACACGGCAAAACACTTTATCGGGAGAGTATTAGATACCAGCGACGTATTATTTCACCCTGAAAACAAGATAACATAGAACATATCCTGAGGGCAAACGATTTTCCATCCGGTATAATACATAGTCTGATAAATACATACAGCAACGGTAAAAACCAAAAATCAAAGGCAAAAAACCTCTAATATATAAATCTGTTGTATATATACCTGGTTGAGAGATTACATGGCTCGAATGTTAATGACAAAGAAAGCGTAGGAATAGCACACAAACCGGCGTACACAAACAATATATTTTTTAGCAAAATGAAAAGCAAAGTAACAAAGATGGACCTAAATAATATTATATATAAAATACCATGTGCGGGAGATGGAGACAACAAATGCAACAAAGAATATGTTGGCACAACCAAAAATAATCTTAAATCTAGACAAGCAGGGAATCGATCTGATATGAAATGTTTAAAATCGTGCTGAGAGCGGACATCAACCTGACTTTGACGCTGTAAGCATACTACAACAAGAACAACTTTATAACAAACGCTTTACGCTAGAGATGCTTCACATAATAGATACAGAAGAGAATAAGAGACTGAACTACAAAAAAGACCCTGAGACATGTGCACACATATACAGACATTTACTTAACTCGCGAAAATCAGTTCAAAACAACATGCCGAACTGAACAGATGCTGTGTCCAACATCTGAATGAATGTATGTATGTTTAACAATAAACCTGTGATATATGTAAGCCTAATAATTATAAATTGTTGCTCTAGCCCCTGATGACGATCTCCGGTTAAGACTGAAATATATTGGGAAGAAAATAAAATAACTTGTTTTAATGCACCTGACCTAGAGCCCGGTTTTTATGATCCATGCATTGGCGAAGACAAAATATTAAAAATTGAATATAAGAGTAGAAATCAGAACAATGTTGCTATATTTAAAGATATGGATTCTGTTCGACTTCCACTGAGCAATAATAATTGACGCTGTTATTCTGTTATCTAGCCTAAATTTACAGTTTACTTCGTAAATCTAAATAATTTTAATCCTGTTCTTTGCGTTTCGGAAAAAAAAAAAATTATCGTTAAACTACAAGTGTTTTATTTAATGTGTGTCTATATACAATAAAACCATTCATCTTTCGACCAATAAAAGCAACGCACGGGCTTTAATTTCGGTTACTCAAATAATTGCTTATAGACTTCTGTGCGTCGGCAAATGCTGTGCGTTTATATATGGTTCAGCTGTAACTCCAAAAAAACATCAACATTGACAAATAATAAAATAAAATAAACTATTATTTGAAAAATAAATTTTTTTTTGATCAAATAATTATTATGTAGCAACGTTTGTTTGATAAAACTTATAACTGTTATGTCTTTGGTTTAAAGCCTAAAAAAACGGTCTCACTTGGCAGATTAACTTACTCAGTGAAATTCACATGCTACATATGTATATAAAAGAGACACAACAGTTATAAGTTTTATCGAATAAACGCTGCTTCATAATAATAATTCGATGACGAAAAAAATTTGTTTTGCAAACAAGAGTTATATGTCAACGTTTATTTTATTTTTTTGGGGATAATGGTGATTTTTCAAAGTTTATTTTATTTTTTGGGGATAAGAGTTATTTTTCAACGTTTATTTTTTACGTTGCTTGATAACTGCTGTTGATGAGAAATACTTTTTTCGTTGCCAAAATTGAAATAAATTTTTGTAATTCTTTCATAACAGTTTTTAGATGGTATATAGCACTTGGTGACACCACGGGATCGGAAATCGGTCTCCACTTGATCCTGCGATCCATAAGAATACCTTCGGGGCATCTTCGGTCATTCGCACAACAAGGCCTAGCCAGCGAAGAAGAAGTGATTCCGCCATAATCTAAGCACTCGCTATTCTCAATTAATGATCAGAAAAAATTTCTTCAATAGATCGCTATTCACACAGGTCGCGGTGGCTTAGGTAAGGGTTCCTCCTATGATAAGCACGCAACCGTTGGAAATTGATTGAAAGTGTATAGAAATATGGTTTTCAATAGTACAAAGCCTCCATCGTGATCAACGGAAGACATATCTTAGTATATTTTAATTCAGCACTTGACAGTGTTAAAGGAGCTTCCTATGTGTTGCTAAGTATGTATCTATGAATCTGAATTTCTTCCTTATACGGCTATGCCATAGTATGCCGGACCTTCTTTCTAAGAAGAATCGGAATCAAATGAACCCACCTTTGTCTTCCCGTATAACTAGATATCCTTCATTTTGGTAATGTGTATTTTCTTCTTCAAATGTATCCCTATCAGTGCAATTTTTATGAAACAAAGGAAAGAAGAATCAGTTCAAAAACAATTTTTACTATTTGCCTTAAGAGATTTTCATTGGAATCCCTCGTACAATCTGCCACCCTATACGAATCGTTTAAAACTCATTAATCTACACACACTTTCTAGTCGGAGGGAAATGCTTGGAATTATTTTTCTGATTAAATTGCTAAATGGTTCACTATCCAGCCCATTTCTTCTAAGTGAAGTGAACTTCAATGTACCGTCTCGTCCTTCAAGGCATTTTAAACCTCTAGTCTTAAAACAGTGCCGAACCAATTTTCAGTTAAATGAGCCTTTTCGCTGTTTGTGTCAAGATTATAACTCTCTTTCTGGTAGATTTGATATTTCAGACTCGCTTTTCAGCATAAAAAAATCAATTCTTTCTGTCCTAAATTCATAGCTACTAATTGTTTTTTATTCTTTGACTTCTATTTTAACTTTTAACAATAATTTTATTCTGTTAACTAGTTATTTCTTAATGTATAATCTATCCTATATCTACTTTACTTAGCTGATGAGGTTTTCTCTGTAGCTGAGCAGTTTTAGATCTCGACGATTAACAAACCAAAGCCTTTCAACGACTCGGCACGAACGAATAATCCGCGCGTTATGCGGATGCGCCCCTCGCGCCGGTCGGGCGGGATATGGTGGGTAATCCGTTGGGAATTATTATTATTATTATTATTAAGACGAGTTGAAAAATAGTAGTTATTGAAAAATATATACATACTAGAGCGGGTCAAATTGTATGGATGGGTTTTCTTCATCAGGAGTATAGCAAACACGTCATCTGCAGATGATTCTTAGCAAAGTTGCTGAAGACACCATAGCTCTAAGTCCGATTTCGAGTCCCCCACTTTTGCAAAATAGATATTTTGCCACATGAATGTAGGGTTTGG
Organism: Merzomyia westermanni; assembly: GCA_949987695.1. Classification (NCBI taxonomy): domain Eukaryota; kingdom Metazoa; phylum Arthropoda; class Insecta; order Diptera; family Tephritidae; genus Merzomyia; species Merzomyia westermanni. The sequence goes on along the minus strand of OX465290.1, from coordinate 110,878,548 downwards.
CCAGAAAATCTTCATAGCTTCTGATAGAATTATAGGAAAAATATCATATTGGGCTTACTTACAGGTATTTTACGTAGTTCATTTTACGTACATTTCAGAATCTGTATTAATATCTATAGTGTTTTTGAACTTTAGTAGAGATATCAGGCTTAAATTATGAGAAATTCGCCTAAGCTGCCCTTTAACTACTATACGAGTATTATCATTTTTAACAAATTTCTTATGAAAATTTTTTTTCTTTCCAGCTAAAATAAGTTCAGAACATTTCCAGCAACTTTCATTCAGACAGTTTTTCTTTTTTCGAATTCGTTTTAGTAGAAAAAAATTTAAAAAAAAAAAACCTATCTTTTCATGTAATAAGCAAAAAAACACAATTTTTATAATTTTAATGTAATTTATTTAAAAAATTATTTTTTTACTTTGAATTGACCATTTTACCGTATTTCTCAAAATAAAAGTAATGTATTTTATAATTTTTTAAAATCTTTTTGCTCTCCATTCGTGGTTGTTTTTCACGAAATTTTTTATAAGACATTTTTTATAAGAACTTTTTTTAAAATGAGAGTATAGTAGTTAAAAGTTCATTTTAGGCTAATTTCTCATAATTTAAGCCTGATATCTCTACTAAAATTCAAAAGCACTATAGATATTAATACAGATTCTGAAATGTACGTAAAATACCTTTAAAGTAAGCCCAATATGATATTTTTCCTATAATTCTATCAGAAGCTATGAAGATTTTTTGGCCAAACCCTACATTCATATGGCAAAATATCTATTTTGCAAAAGTGGGAGATTCGAAATCGGACTTAGAGCTGTGGTGTCTTCAGCAAATTTTTCTTAGAATCATCTGTAAATTAAGTTTTTGCTATACTCCTGATGGGAAAATTTTTTGAAAATTTGACCCGCTCTGATATATATGTATATAACAATTATCATACATATGTGAATTGAATTGTATGCAATCAGTCTAAGTCTATTATATTAAATAAATAAGTTACGCTAGAATTTCGATAGATTAGTAAAGTCATAAAGAGTATATAGTAAACTTCCAATAGTTTCTTATGTGCTGTTCATGCTGAGCCTGCATTATAGCATGTAGCCCAAAATGTAGCATTTATTTTCGCATTTACCATACACATTTTAATACCTAAAAGCAACTAAATGCAACTTTATTTTTGCATTAGCATTATAAATGTTGAAATCAACCCTGCAATCTTCGAGGAAAATCGCGATTCCAATTCAAAAGAGTGGCAATATTGGAATTTTTTTCTTCGCATTCTCTGTCATACGTAAACATTCACCAAATTTATACTGATTTTCAATTTGTAATTTAACGCACGTGTTGTGTGATATTGTTAAAATAAAACCATTTACAAGTGAATCTGATGTCTGCGAATGGAATTAATTGAAAGATTTTATAAAAATGTGTATATTTTTGCACACGTGCTGCAAAATTTTCATAACCTAAAAAATGTTTGTAAACAAAAAACATATGACTCGACTTGCTAAATGTGCATTTACTAAATGTGCCACCATGAACGCTTTTTCGAAACCAATGTCCGAAAATGCAAAATGCTGCTTTTAAAATTTAGCATGAACGGCACATCAATCTTGCGAGTTTATATATATAACCATTAGACTGGGTCAATTTATTAACCGATATCGCGCCATCGATTTTTCGATAGGTTTTGGGCTCAGGAAAAAAAAGTTCCACTACGCATACCCAAAAAAATAATTTTCGAGTCCATACAAATCGACCCACCCTAATAACCATGCAGGTATACACACTAGAGCGTCTCGCCTTACAGTAAAAAAAAAAAAGTCGGCCGTACCTCCCCTCATATGAAGTGTTTTTGCAAAACATTTAAAACAAACATTTTTTTTTTTCTGGCAACCCTAGATGTCGTCCAATTGCATTTTTGTTCATATCTTCGGCATTTATTGTCGGATTTTAAAGTGTGATACACCAATTTTTTTGTCTCAAGGAGTGGGGTTTTCCTAAAATAAGCTCATTGATCTCAGGCGCTCCGTTGTGGTACCTACCCACCATATCTCAGTTGCTACCACCCTAATGTACCGATCTAATAACAGCAAATTAAAGACTGTAAAAATCGTTAATCTTTTGCGAAAAAAGTACTTCAAATAATTGAGTAGAACTCGAAATAAACCAAATGTTGTTTTGAGTTGAAAGCCATACGTTAGATGCCTTATTTTATTTATACATTTTTCTTTGACTATTGATTATCTACTTGGCTGACAACAGCGTCTCGAATTCTTCGCTATTATATAACGTGCGAGCAACCCTCAATAACACTAAAAATACTTGCTGACTTTATTGTAAAAGTTGATGCTCCTTTTTGGTTAAAGCCAACCACTTGTAATTCACGGATGCCGTCACGTTTTCAAATACATCACATGGATTCGCCAATTGCCACAAGAGATTCAAAATATTGTCCGTCCGGTCATAAAAAATAAATTCGTACTTTCTGCACCCAGAAAATATTTTGATATCGATGATAACCGATACAGATCCATTCGTGCGTTCAGATGGATATACGAGGATATTGGCAGCCCGCAGAGAAGCTAATGGATGTGTTCGTCAAATGTTTGGTCCGAAAGAGGATAATTTTATAAATTTCGAGAGTGACAAATATTTTAATGTAGTAGATTGTGATAGATTCGAACCGGCTGAACCACCATGCTTGCAGTTCTTCGCGAAAGATCACCTCGAAGCATTACAATATTCCATTGAAATAATTGAATTACCAGGTATGCACAACGAAAACCATTAGTTTTTCTTTGCTTCTCTTTTATCGGCATTTTCACTGATCTTTTTCACAGCATATCCTTGTCATTCCCAAAATACCGAGCGATTTGTTCATACAGTTCATGAATCTGCAATGGCGGTCACCGATGAACAACGCATGGGCCACATTTTATCTAAGCTCGAGAGCCGGCAGAAATACAGCAAGCTTGAATCCCGACAAAATGTTATGGACTAAAATTTCCGTTACAAAACAAACAATTCACTAACTGTTTCGCGAGCGAGGAAAATAAACAAAATTTACTTTTTCTTGTATGGCTTTAGACTAAAAATAAATTGTGTTATATTTCTGGTTCTACTGATTGAATCGAAATACTTTTTTCGCAAAAGATTTATGATATTTTACGGTCTTCAATTAACTGATATTAGGTTGTTACATTAGGGTGGTAGAAACTGAGATATGGTGGGTAAGTACCACAACGAAACCATGAGCTCAATGAACTTTCTTGAGAAAAACCTCTTCTTTGAGGCAAAAAAATTGATGTGTCACACTTTAAAATCCGACAACAAATGCCAAAGATATGAAAAAAGATGTAATTGGGAGACATCTAGGGTTGCCAGAAAAAAAAAATTTTTTTTATTTTAAATGTTTTTCAAAAACACCTCATATGAGGGGAGGTACGGCCGACTTTTTTTTGGTTGTTGTTGTTGTTGTTAACAGTGCTTTGCCCTGCCCAATGGGCTCGATCACTCTAAATTGTCAGGCTGTTCTAACGGAAGTCCGAGGAAATGCGCAGTTTCCACAGGGTAGGACCAGAGTGATGTAGGTGTTAGAAGAGTGGGTTCAACTGAACAGGAGAAGGGATGTATGGTATCATGAGGGGTCATACCACATGCAGGGCATGTATTTGGTATGTTGGGGTTCAGTCTGGATAAGTAAGAGTTTAACCTATTACAATATCCAGAGCGAAGTTGTGCTAGTATGACTCTAGTCTCCCTCGGAAGGACACGCTCCTCTTCAGCCAATTCAGGTGGTTGAATATTAATAACGGGATTCACAGGCCGAGATCTGAGAGATCTGTCTGCCGACTCGGTATGGATGTCATTTAGAGCCCGTCTATGGTTCCGCAGATCAAACGGCATAGATATATGATGCCGGATCTCATCGTAATGCTTACGGAGATGTCTCCTTATGTCTCTGGGGGGCGGTGCTACATCCAAAATATGTCGGTTTAGATGACTAGGTTTATGACAGTTCAGAAGGAACTGTCTACTCAAGAGTTCCGCGTGCTCTTGAACATTGAGCAATTTTGCCTCTTGATGGAGGTGAGTCTCAGATGACATAAGCAGGCATCCCGTAGCAGTTCTGATGGCGGTGTTTTGGCAGACTTGCAATTTCCTCCAGTTGGTGTCAGATAGATTGGGCGACCATATAGGCCCAGCATAGTCAATAACCGGCCGGCCAATAGCCTTATATGTAGCAAGCAATGTTTCTTTGTCTTTTGCCCAAGTACTTCCGGCCAGTGACTTGAGGACCTTATTGCGGCTATGTACCTTTGAGGCTATTGCGGTGGCATGACCAGCGAAGGTGAGGCCGTTGTCAAATGTCACACCCAAGATTTTTGGGTGGTTGACAGTAGGTAGAGGTACTCCGTCTACGTGGACATTTAACTCTTGCCCCATCTGCGCATTCCATGTAGTAAACAGGGTCTCGCCGTCGATTTAGTCGGAGATAGAGTCAGATTACGCTCGGTGAAGAAGCTGGAAAGGTCATGGAGGTAACTGTTGATTCTAATACAGAGTTCATCAATGGAGGGACCCTTGCCCGAGGCCATTATCGTGCAGTCGTCAGCGTAGGAAACAATGGAGACTCCCTCTGGTGGGGGGGGGGGAGTCTCGAAATATAGAAATTAAAGAAAAGGGGAGAGAGAACACCACCTTGCGGCACCCCTTGTTTTATTCTTCGGGGTCTAGATTTCTTGTTCCTGAATTTGACTGTTGCCTGTCGACCATTGAGGTAATTAGCGGTCCACCTATTAAGGCCGGCAGGGAGCGGTGTCTCATCCAGATCTCGGAGGAGTGTGGCGTGATTGACCGTGTCAAATGCATTTGACAGGTCAAGTGCCACGAGAACCGTCCTATGGTTTAGTGGATGTTGATTCAAACCGTTATTAATCTGCTTTGTAATGGCGTTCAAAGCGGATGTCGTGCTGTGATTTTTGCGGAAACCATGTTGATGATCGGCCAATTTTAGATTTGTAACGAAGTAAGGAAGCAGAATGGACTAGTAATTTCACTACCGGCGAAAGGAGGGATATCGGGCGATAAGACTCTCCTAGGTTCGCCGGCTTCCCTGGTTTTAGTAGGGGAGCTACAATCACTTGTTTCCATATCTCAGGTATAACGAAGGTAGTTAGAGGGAGATTAAAGAGAGCCGCTAAATAACTCTGTCCTACGTGGCCACGGTGTTTGATCATCTTCATGGCGATTCCGTCGGGTCCGATGGATTTTGAGGGTTTGGCCTTCATTATGCCTTCCTTAACCTCTGCGACTGAGACGGCAATGGGCGCAGTAGAGTGTTTGTGTTTGCGCGCACGTCGGAAGGCTCTTCTCTTAGTCCTATCCGCAGGTGGATGCATTATAAGCCGGCAAAAGGAGCTCGCGCATTTCCTGGCGTCCGATTTAACGCTGTCGCCGAAAGCAATGGCACCCTTGTCTTTGTGTTTGGTCGGATTGGATAGGGCCTTCACAGTCGACCATAATTTGCTGACTCCGCCGGAGAGGTTGCATGTCTCAAGGTGTTGTTTCCACTTGGTCAGCTTGTGTTCGTTGACAATCCTACGAATTTCCGCATTGAGAGCTTTTATTCTGGAATCTTCGGGATTGATGAGTCTCACTTGGTCACGTTCTCTTGCTATCGCCGCAGCTTCTGCCGAGAAATTCGGACGAATTTCTGGTATTCTGCCAGCATTCCTACGCCCGTAGGAGTGGGTAAGGCAGCGAAGGAGCGCTCTGTATATTCAGTAAAGCGGTCCCAGTCCGCTTTGGTGAAGTTGATGTATGTTAATTTATCAGTCCTTATGAAGTCGGTCGGTCGTTCAACAGAGAGTAAGATGGGTAGGTGGTCTGAAGCTAATGGAAGCATCGGTCGCCAGATGACAAAGTTAATTAGGCCCGCGCTCGTTATGGAGATGTCTGGCGAACTGTGGCAGTTACCTGCCACCCTGGTGGGGGCATCTCCATTGACTGTACAGAATGCTGAGTTATCTATTTGGTCTGCAATTGCGTGTCCTCTGCTGTCTGCTGGCAAGTTGGAGTGCCAGAGATCGTGATGCGCCTTGAAGTCGCCTAGGATTAGACGGTTATCGCCCCTTAGCAACGCACTAATGTCGGGATGATAATCTCTAGGACAACACGTGACAGGACGAACATAGGTGTTTATGATTTGCAGGTCGGCGTCTCCTGACCGGACTGCTATGCCTTGGCATTCTAAGGTAGAGTCCCTTGTGTCGACGTCAGGGGAAAATAGATTGTATTGTACAGAGTGATGCGTAATGAACGCAAGGCCACCCCCAAGACCGCTGGGACGGTCTTTTCGATGTACATTATACCCATCACAAGTTCGTAAGTCCGATCTCGTGTTCAATTTGGTCTCTTGTATCGCGGCGATTTTGATGTTGTGCGTCTTCCTAAAGTCAGTTATCTCCGCAATCTTTCCAGCTAATCCGTTACAGGTCAGCTGCAAAATTTTGAAGTGTGTAGGAGGGGAGACTGGGGACATACTAGGCGTGAGGGACGGATGCGTTTGCCTAGGTGGAGGTAGGCTAAGGCCTAAACTATGTCGCAGTCTAGAGTTGACAGCGCCATGGCCGATGTTGTCTGGCGTGAAAGGCGGCTGTGTACTGCAACAGGGGGCTATGAACGAATCCGTCCAAAGGTTACCGTTTGCGAGCCCAGAGCACATAAGGGTGTGACACAGGCCAAGGCAATTGTTGCACTTGACCGATGTCGCAGGCGTATATAATCTTTGCCGACAAACGGTGCACGTAGTGAAAGGTACTAGGAGGTGGTGTTCCTGACCCACGTGCAGGCTGGAAGCAGGGGGGGGGGTATTAGGGGCAGAGACAGAGGGGACTGACGCTCGGCGATGGTCATATCTGACCTATTCCGGAGGGGATAGGAGTGTTGAGCGCCCGTGTGAGATGGAGACGCTGGTGTGCGTGAGCGCCAGTCGGGAGTGGGTGAGGCAGGGATGGCAGCGGTGCTGCCAGTCGTATAGACTGAGCCACTATTGTGACTATTGGAAGTAGGTAGAAGCGGTAAGGGAGTGCCAGAGCGGCGACTACCGCGGGACGTCCTTGGACGTGTACAGCAAGGTGCATCAAAAGTACTAAAGAAAGTACGGGGTCTGTGGATGGCAGGGTTAAGCCCTGAACATCCGGATTTATGTAACCATCTCTTACACTTGGCGCATTGTACCGAATACGACCGTTTAATATAAATTTTCTTCCAGCAAACCCAGCAGATCCAGTCTCTTGGTCCAGGATTGGGTTCGACCTCAGCCCGTAACAAGAGACAATGGAGCAACGCAGCTGGCAGGGTTTGCTCCGAGGATGACAATTTAAGGGTGGAACGGGACAGATTGGACAGGGTTACACTGAAATTACAGCCCTTGGCCGGGTGAAAAAACCATGATCATTCCGGTGCGATAGAACCGACTGTTGTGGGAATGCTTTTTTTTTGGCGATACGCTCTAATACACACCCATTTGATAATAAATAAAATGTTCTGCTAATTTAAATTAAAAATAAGTGATTCTTTGCGGTGAAGACAGATGCACGGGACGATGACCTTGTGTGGGTAAAATTAAGGATTCATATTGGGGTCCGCAATGACAAATTGCCACTGCCGACCATAGAAGGATGGGTGTAGAGTGGCCGGCCATCTACCGTCTAGGGCCATAGGGGGAAAAATAAAGGGTTCGAGTGTCCTGACCCTAATTTAAAGTGAAAGCAGTCAGGTACGCATTTTTTTTCTATGGTGCTATTGATATGTCTCTGGGTCAAAGATCGATCCCATAGTTCGACGAGCTAGTTCGAGCAATACGCAGGGCTACACACATACTTCCATTCAAACTAGCAGTTAAACGCTCAAAACAATCGAAGTTTTGATTGTCCGTGTTCAAATTGACGGATAGGAGTTGCTTGTTTTCCAATTGTAGGAGAGAAAGAGACGATGGAAGGGGACGGGTATGGAGTTGTTTGTGTTTCCGTTCGCTTTAATTACTTTATATTCACTGCAGTATAATTTTGTCAATATTCTTGAAATTTTGCTTAAAATTATACTGTAATATTAATAAACTAGCTGGACCCGTGCGCTCCTTGCGCAAAAAAAAAAAAAAAAAAAAATGGTTTGAAACCTTTTGTTAGTCCAGGTCCAGGATTTTTCAAACCTTTTTCTCAAATTATAAAAAAAGATTTTCAGCTACACTTGTTGTGAGACCACAAAAAATGGTAATTCTATACGACAGCACGTAACTGCTAATATACATAGGTCCAAAAATCTCGGGAAAGGTATCAAACGACGCGTTTTGATCTCTGTATCAATAATCCGAAAGCGGAAATTAAATAATTTGTTGCAGTGAAAAGTTATTAGTAAAAAACCCAAAAATTGCCTAGGTCCGATCCCAAATAGGGGACTTGATTCAAGGTATTTATGTGCACAACACCTTTCTGCGTAGGCTTAAAAAAAATAACCTTAGCCGGTCCAACACCGGCTACGCGGTCCACAATATTTCTGCACAGAACACATTTCTGCACTTTTCGGTACACCCTAATCTGTGATTACAACAACCACATGAAAATGACAGAAAAATTTAAACTTTGATTACAAAAGTCCGTTGCTCCGCGCACTATTGCTATAGAAATTTGAGATAAAAACACAATGTTTCTTAAAAATAGCGCCAATCTGTCTCTGTGTTTGAACAACATGAGCAACACCAAAACAGAATTACCGTTAATATCAACTCCGAGCTGCTTTGTTCGGACACGGACATTCACTGTAGGCCCTGAGTTTTATTCAAGCGTTTGTGTTTATAGAGCAGCAACAAACCTCATATTGCTCTCTTGGCTCCTCTCTTTTTGTACTCAGCTAGCGCAGCTACAAAATATAAGTTTGCCGACAGAAAAATACAAGTGGACGCTAAGCGAGACACATACATCATTCAAACAACCCAGCTTACCAAAGTCGGAGCGCTCCGAAATAATGATGCAAATAGAGTCCATAATTTGAGCTTTTTTGGAGTGTTATTTAGTAAACATCAAAAAACCCACTTTTTTATGAAGATTCACGGAGCCTTGGGAGAAGAAATGAATATTGTAGAGCGGATAAATGACAAGGCTCACTTATATGAGCGATTTGGATTCTGATCCTTTTTGTTGTAGGCGTAAAGAGAATTGTGAGAAAATAAACGTTGGAGACCGGATGAGCGGCAACGTTCAATGAAGTGAATGTTTTAGAGCAGAGCCGGCCACACAAATACTAAAACATTTGCATAAGTGTGTGTAAAATTGGAGTGACTTTTCATACAGTGTCTGTAACAAAAATTCGGAAAAATAAATGTAACTAATTTTTGACTTTTGCGCTTGCGTTTTGCGTTTGCGATGTGTGTTTTTTGGCTTTCTGCAACTTTTAAACTTTCATCTGATGCCTAGTATATTATTTGAAGGTAACAAAAAAAAGTATGCAAAAAAATATAGTGTTTCTTCAATACACCTTTCTTTATTTTAGAAAAATAAATTATCTTATTTCATAGTTTTTTTTTAAATTAATTGCATTCATTGCATGATTTTCTCAGTTCAAAACGATTTACAGATTGATATTTTTTTTTACTGAACTCTTCGCAGCTCTGACCTATTTGTAAAACAAACATAATTCCATTAATTGCACAAAGTAACTAAATAAAAGTAAAAGGTATTAAGCAAGACAAATATCACATTATAACAAGCTTTCAATATCGATTTCCTTATCATATGATTTTATTAGCATCAAGTCTCGCAGATGACTATCACTAATAGAATTACGATATTTGGTTTGAATTAATTTCATTTTTGAGAAAGCAGCCTCCCAGTTATAAGTAGATCCAAACATGCTATATAGTTTTAAAATTTCATTTCTAATGCTTGGATATTTTTCTTCACTAATGTTTTTCGAAAAAACTTGTCCACTTCCGAACGGTATATTAAAATCTAAACGCATTCTCTGCACTTCGTCACGAATACTAGGACTCAATTGAGAAATGTGGCAGTTTATTCGGTCGTTGTGGATGCTGATTATGTTTAGAAGAACTTTGAAATCTTGGAACCTGCGTTGTAAATTTATTAACAGGGACTCTGTCACTTCAGCAAATTCTTTTGTCTTTTTAATTCGAAAAGGTTGGTTTTGTATTTGGTCAAATGCTGCAGTTGTTCTGAGCAGACCAGAACAATCACCATTTTTAAGTTGTGGAACTAATATTGCTAAGTTTTTTTCACATTGATTAATGCATAACAAAAGGTCAAAAATATATTTATTTTGTCCTTGCATAGCAAGATTTAATTCATTTATGAATAGTGTAACATCGCATAAAAAAGCCAATTCTGAGATAAAATCTATACTTTTGATATTATCTACCAATTCAGTTTCATTGTTTTGCTCTAGAAACCACTCTACTGCTTCTCTCAAATTATAAAATCGTTCCAAACTTTTACCACGACTCAACCAACGAACTTCTGTATACATACATAAGTCCCCATGATATGTTCCAAGTTCTTCAAGAAACTTTTTAAATTGCCTGTGAGTTAGTGCATGGTGACCCCCCTCTATTTTGTTAATAACTCGCACTGCAGTGTTCATAGCCTGGATTTTATTGAGTTCTTTGGAAAAAAAGGGCTTTCTGATGAATAATGCACTGAAATGCGGGTGCATTTATATTGTTACGCTTCAGACGTCCTACGAGGCCCGTGTCCCTACCGGTCATATTTTTGGCACCGTCTGTACATATAGAGCTTAATTTATTTGGACTGCATATTGAAAAAACATGCTCATTGACGGCATCAAATATAGTTTGTCCATTAATGTGCCCATGCAGTAGAACAACTGACAGTAAATGCTGACTAGTTTCACAATTTTTGCTTGCGACCTTAACAAAAAAAACCAGTTGACCTATATTGTTGATATCAGTACTTTCATCTAATGACAAAAAGAAAATTCACAGTCTTCTAAAAGATGTTTTAATTTTAACAAAACAAAGGCGCTAATTTTTCAGTTCTCCGGGTAATAGTTTGCCTAGACAAGGGTACTGACTCTACAATTTCACAAATTTTCTCACCTTCCCTTTCAAAACTTGCAAAAAACTCTTTCGCCAAAGATTTAAAAAAATCTCCGTCTTCGTACGGGCGGTAATCTTTGCCAAAAACAAAGCAACAACAAAAGAAGACTTTTTAATTTCACGACTCGTGATCGCTGAGTTGTCTTGTGAAACTTCACCATCCGAAAAAAGGTCTTTCTTTTTTTGGTCAAATAAAGCTAACTTTTCCGTCTGAGAAAGAGAAGCGACCTCATTATGAAAATTATTAAAATGCCTTTTCAAAGAAAAAAGTCTTTTAGATGTAAAAATTCGCTCGCATAGTACGCATTGCAGCATGTTATTTTTATTGCATGCGCAAAAATATATTTGTGCGTTTTCATTTGTCATGACTGTTGTTTCGTGCTTAGCATGCGCAATAGTCTTGTTCGTTAATAGTTCAACAGCGACTGACAAGCGAAAACGAAATTTTATGCTCACACATCGTTAACGTCGGTGTGAAAATACGAACTCAAACTGCACAATGTGCAGCTCTTGGCCGCTTCTGTTTTAGAGCATTTTCTGAGGTTTTTTATATTTTACCTAACTACCTAGCGGAACGTACAGTAGTATAGTAGTATTTTTTTCTGAATGTTTATCAATAGATGAAAGTTGGAAGCCAACTGAAGTGCATTTAAAATAAAACAAAGTAAAATTATTTAGTATAAACCAATTTATATACTTTTATAATACCTTCATGCGTAGATATGTACATAAAGTGGTGGCAAGAATAATAACAAAAAAAATTGGGAGCGGTTTTACTCGTAAAATATATTTATTTATGTGTTTTTAATAAATTTCTTTTAAAATAAAGCAAAATCTTTTACAGAAACCACATAAATCAAATTTTCAAAGTTAACACAAAGTTCAGGAAAGTTAATCAACGCTTTAAAAATTTCCATCATAATTTGATAAATTTTCCTGATCTTCGTGTTAACTTTCAAAATTTGATTTGATTTATGTTGTTTTGCAAACAAGAGTTATACGTCAACGTTTATTTTATTTTTTTGGGGATAATGGTGATTTTTCAAAGTTTATTTTATTTTTTGGGGATAAGAGTTATTTTTCAACGTTTATTTTTTACGTTGCTTGATAACTGCTGTTGATGAGAAATACTTTTTTCGTTGCCAAAATTGAAATAAATTTTTGTAATTCTTTCATAACAGTTTTTAGATGATATATAGCACTTGGTGACACCACGGGATCGGAAATCGGTCTCCACTTGATCCTGCGATCCATAAGAATACCTTCGGGGCATCTTCGGTCATTCGCACAACAAGGCCTAGCCAGCGAAGAAGAAGTGATTCCTCCATAATCTAAGCACTCTTTACCACCAATTCTCAATTCCTGATCAGAATAAAATTCCTTCAATAGATCGCTATTCACACAGGTCGCGGTGGCTTAGGTAAGGGTTCCTCCTATGATAAGCACGCAACCGTTGGAAATTGATTGAAAGTGTATAGAAATATGGTTTTCAATAGTACAAAGCCTCCATCGTGATCAACGGAAGACATATCTTAGTATATTTTAATTCAGCTCTTGACAGTGTTAAAGGAGCTTCTTATGTGTTGCTAAGTATGTTTCTATGAATCTGAATTTCTTCCTTATACGGCTATGCGATAGTCTGCCGGACCTTCTTTCTAAGAAGAATCGGAATCAAATTAACCCACATTTGTCTTCCCGTATAATTAGATATCCTTCATTTTGGTAATGTGTATTTTATTCTTCAAATGTGTTCCTATCAGTGCAATTTTTATGAAACAAAGTAAACAAGACGGGTTGAAAAATAGTAGTTATTGAAAAATATATACATACTAGAGCGGGTCAAATTGTATGGATGGGTTTTTTCATCAGGAGTATAGCAAAAACGTAATCTACAGATGATTCTTAGCAAAGTTGCTGAAGACACCATAGCTCTAAGTCCGATTTCGAGTCCCCCACTTTTGCAAAATAGATATTTTGCCACATGAATGTAGGGTTTGGCCAGAAAATCTTCATAGCTTCTGATAGAATTGTAGGAAAAATATCATATTGGGCTTACTTTAAAGGTATTTTACGTAGTTGATTTTACGTACATTTCAGAATCTGTATTAATATCTATAGTGTTTTTGAATTTTAGTAGAGATATCAGGCTTAAATTATGAGAAATTCGCCTAAACTGCCTTAACTACTATATTATCATTTTTAACAAATTTCTTATGAAAATTTTTTTTCTTTCCAGCTAAAATAAGTTTAGAACATTTCCAGCAACTTTCATTCAGACAGTTTTTCTTTTTTCGAATTCGTTTTAGTAGAAAAAAATTTAAAAAAAAAACCTATCTTTTCATGTAATAAGCAAAAAAACACAATTTTTATAATTTTAATGTAATTTATTTAAAAAATTATTTTTTTACTTTGAATTGACCATTTTACCGTATTTCTCAAAATAAAAGTAATATTATGTTATAATTTTTTAAAATCTTTTTGCTCTCCATTCGTGGTTGTTTTTCACGAAATTTTTTATAAGAACTTTTTTTTAAAATGAGAATATAGTAGTTAAAAGTTCATTTTAGGCTAATTTCTCATAATTTAAGCCTGATATCTCTACTAAAATTCAAAAGCACTATAGATATTAATACAGATTCTGAAATGTACGTAAAATACCTTTAAAGTAAGCCTAATATGATATTTTTCCTATAATTCTATCAAAAGCTATGAAGATTTTTTGGCCAAACCCTACATTCGTATGGCAAAATATCTATTTTGCATAAGTGGGAGATTCGAAATCGGACTTAGAGCTGTGGTGTCTTCAGCAAATTTTTCTTAGAATCATCTGTAGATTAAGTTTTTGCTATACTCCTGATGGGAAAAAAATTTGACCCGCTCTGATATATATGTATATAACAATTATCATACATATGTGAATTGAATTGTATGCAATCAGTCTAAGTCTATTATATTAAATAAATAAGTTACGCTAGAATTTCGATAGATTAGTAAAGTCATAAAGAGTATATAGTAAACTTCCAATAGTTTCTTATGTGCTGTTCATGCTGAGCCTGCATTATAGCATGTAGCCCAAAATGTAGCATTTATTTTCGCATTTACCATACACATTTTAATACCTAAAAGCAACTAAATGCAACTTTATTTTTGCATTAGCATTATAAATGTTGAAATCAACCCTGCAATCTTCGAGGAAAATCGCGATTCCAATTCAAAAGAGTGGCAATATTGGAATTTTTTTCTTCGCATTCTCTGTCATACATAAACATTCACCAAATTTATACTGATTTTCAATTTGTAATTTAACGCACGTGTTGTGTGATATTGTTAAAATAAAACCATTTACAAGTGAATCTGATGTCTGCGAATGGAATTAATCGAAAGATTTTATAAAAATGTGTATATTTTTGCACACGTGCTGCAAAATTTTCATAACCTAAAAAAATGTTTGTAAACAAAAAACATATGACTCGACTTGCTAAATGTGCATTTACTAAATGTGCCACCATGAACGCTTTTTCGAAACCAATGTCCGAAAATGCAAAATGCTGCTTTTAAAATTTAGCATGAACGGCACATCAATCTTGCGAGTTTATATATATAACCATTAGACTGGGTAAATTTATTAACCGATATCGCGCCATCGATTTTTCGATAGGTTTTGGGCTCAGAAAAAAAAGTTCCACTACGCATACCCAAAAAAATAGTTTTCGAGTCCATACAAATCGACCCACCCTAATAACCATGCATATATACACACTAGAGCGTCTCGCCTTACAGTAAAAAAAAAAGTCGGCCGTACCTCCCCTCATATGAAGTGTTTTTGAAAAACATTTTAAAAACAAAATTTTTTTTTTTTCTGGCAACCCTAGATGTCGCCCAATTGCATTTTTGTTCATATCTTCGGCATTTATTGTCGGATTTTAAAGTGTGATACACCAATTTTTTTGTCTCAAGGAGTGGGTTTTTCCTAAAAAAAGCTCATTGATCTCAGGCGCTCCGTTGTGGTACCTACCCACCATATCTCAGTTGCTACCACCCTAATGTACCGATCTAATAACAGCAAATTAAAGACCGTAAAAATCGTTAATCTTTTGCGAAAAAAGTACTTCAAATAATTGAGTAGAACTCGAAATAAACCAAATTTTGTTTTGAGTTGAAAGCCATACATTAGATGCCTTATTTTCTTTATACATTTTTCTTTGACTATTGATTATCTACTTGGCTGACAACAGCGTCTCGAATTCTTCGCTATTATATAACGTGCGAGCAACCCTCAATAACACTAAAAACACCTGCTGACTTTATTGTAAAAGTTGATGCTCCTTTCTGGTTAAAAACCAACCACTTGTAATTCACGGATGTCGTTACATTTTCAAATACAGAACATGGATTCGCCAATTGCCACAAGAGATTCAAAATATTGTCCGTCCGGTCATAAAAAATAACTCGTACTTTCTGCACCCAGAAAATATTTTGATATCGATGATAACCGATACAGATCCATTCGTGCGTTCAGATGGATACACGAGGATCTTGGCAGCCCGCAGAGAAGCTAATGGATGTGTTCGTCAAATGTTTGGTCCGAAAGAGGATAATTTTATAAATTTCGAGAGTGACAAATATTTTAATGTAGTAGATTGGGATAGATTCGAACCGGCTGAACCACCATGCTTGCAGTTCTTCGCGAAAGATCACCTCGAAGCATTACAATATTCCAATGAAATAATTGAATTACCAGGTATGCACAACGAAAACCATTAATTTTTCTTTGCTTCTCTTTTATCGGCATTTTCACTGATCTTTTTCACAGCATATCCTTGTCATTCCCAAAATACCGAGCGATTTGTTCATACAGTTCATGAATCTGCAATGGCGGTCGCCGATGAACAACGCATGGGCCACATTTTATCTAAGCTCGAGAGCCGGCAGAAATACAGCAAGCTTGAATCCCGACAAAATGTTATGGACTAAAATTTCCGTTACAAAACAAACAATTCACTAACTGTTTCGCGAGCGAGGAAAATAAATGATATTTACTTTTTCTTGTATGGCTTTAGACTAAAAATAAATTGTGTTATATATCTGGTTCTACTGATTGAATCGAAATACTTTTTTCGCAAAAGATTTATGATATTTTATGGTCTTCAATTAACTGATATTAGGTTGTTACATTATGGTGGTAGAAACTGAGATATGGTGGGTAAGTACCACAATGAAACGCATGAGCTCAATGAACTTTCTTGAGAAAAACCTCTTCTTTGAGGCAAAAAAATTGATGTGTCACACTTTAAAATCCGACAACAAATGCCAAAGATATGAAAAAAGATGTAATTGGGCGACATCTAGGGTTGCCAGAAAAAAAAAAAATTTTATTTTAAATGTTTTTCAAAAACACTTCATATGAGGGGAGGTACGGCCGACTTTTTTTTTTGGTTGTTGTTGTTGTTATTGTTAACAGTGCTTCGCCCTACCCAATGGGCTCGATCACTCTAAATTGTCATCAGGCTGTTCTAACGGAAGTCCGAGGAAATGCGCAGTTTCCACAGGGTAGGACCAGAGTGATGTAGGTGTTAGAAGAGTGGGTTCAACTGAACAGGAGAAGGGATGTATGGTATCATGAGGGGTCATACCACATGCAGGGCATGTATTTGGTATGTTGGGGTTCAGTCTGGATAAGTAAGAGTTTAACCTATTACAATATCCAGAGCGAAGTTGTGCTAGTATGACTCTAGTCTCCCTCGGAAGGACACGCTCCTCTTCAGCCAATTCAGGTGGTTGAATATTAATAACGGGATTCACAGGCCGAGATCTGAGAGATCTGTCTGCCGACTCGGTGTGGAGGTCATTTAGAGCCCGTCTATGGTTCCGCAGATCAAACGGCAAAGATATATGATGCCGGATCTCATCGTAATGCTTACGGAGATGTCTCCTTATGTCTCTGGGGGCGGTGCTACATCCAAAATATGTCGGTTTAGATGACTAGGTTTATGACAGTTCAGAAGGAACTGTCTACTCAAGAGTTCCGCGTGCTCTTGAACATTGAGCAATTTTTCCTCTTGATGGAGGTGAGTCTCAGATGACATAAGCAGGCATCCCGTAGCAGTTCTGATGGCGGTGTTTTGGCAGACTTGCAATTTCCTCCAGTTGGTGTCAGATAGATTGGGCGACCATATAGGCGCAGTATAGTCAATAACCGGCCGGCCAATAGCCTTATATGTAGCAAGCAATGTTTCTTTGTCTTTTGCCCAAGTACTTCCGGCCAGTGACTTGAGGACCTTATTGCGGCTATGTACCTTTGAGGCTATTGCGGTGGCATGACCAGCGAAGGTGAGGCCGTTGTCAAATGTCACACCCAAGATTTTTGGGTGGTTGACAGTGGGTAGAGGTACTCCGTCTACGTGGACATTTAACTCTTGCCCCATCTGCGCATTCCATGTAGTAAACAGGGTCGCCGTCGATTTAGTCGGAGATAGAGTCAGATTTCGCTCGGTGAAGAAGCTGGAAAGGTCATGGAGGTAACTGTTGATTCTAATACAGAGTTCATCAGTGGAGGGACCCTTGCCCGAGGCCATTATCGTGCAGTCGTCAGCGTAGGAAACAATGGAGACTCCCTCTGCTGGGGGGGGGGGGGGGGGGGAGTCTCGAAATATAGAAATTAAACAAAAGGGGAGAGAGAACACCACCTTGCGGCACCCCTTGTTTTATTCTTCGGGGTCTAGATTTCTTGTTCCTGAATTTGACTGTTGCCTGTCGACCATTGAGGTAATTAGCGGTCCACCTATTAAGGCCGGCAGGGAGCGGTGTCTCATCCAGATCTCGGAGGAGTGTGGCGTGATTGACCGTGTCAAATGCATTTGACAGGTCAAGTGCCACGAGAACCGTCCTATGGTTTGGTGGATGTTGATTGAAACCGTTATTAATCTGCTTTGTAATGGCGTTCAAAGCGGATGTCGTGCTGTGATTTTTGCGGAAACCATGTTGATGATCGGCCAATTTTAGATTTGTAACGAAGTAAGGAAGCAGAATTGAGTAGTAATTTCACTACCGGCGAAAGGAGGGATATCGGGCGATAAGACTCTCCTAGGTTCGCCGGCTTCCCTGGTTTTAGTAGGGGAACTACAATCGCTTGTTTCCATATCTCAGGTATAACGAAGGTAATTAGAGAGAGATTAAAGAGAGCCGCTAAATAACTCTGTCCTTCGTGGCCACGGTGTTTGATCATCTTCATGGCGATTCCGGCGGGTCCGATGGATTTTGAGGGTTTGGCCTTCATTATGCCTTCCTTAACCAGTAGAGTAGTTGTGTTTGCGCGCACGTCGGAAGGCTCTTCTCTTAGTCCTATCCGCAGGTGGATGCATTATAAACAGCCGGCAAAAGGAGCTCGCGTATTTCCTGGCGTCCGATTTGACGCTGTCGCCGAAAGCAATGGCGACCTTGTCTTTGTGTTTGGTCGGATTGGATAGGGCCTTCACAGTCGACCATAATTTGCCGACTCCGCCGGAGAGGTTGCATGTCTCAAGGTGTGGTTTCCACTTGGTCAGCTTGTGTTCGTTGACAATCCTACGAATTTCCGCATTGAGATCTTTTATTCTGGAATCTGCGGGATTGATGAGTCTCACTTGGTCACGTTCTCTTGCTATCGCCGCAGCTTCTGCCGGGAAATTCGGACGAATTTCTGGTATTCCGCCAGCAGGAATAAAGCGGAATGAGGCTGAATCAATGATCTTGCGAAACTCTTTCGCCTTTGCGTACGCCCGTAGGAGTGGGTAAGGCAGCGAAGGAGCGCTCTGTATATTCAGTAAAGCGGTCCCAGTCCGCTTTGGTGAAGTTGATGTATGTTAATTTATCAGTCCTTATGAAGTCGGTCGGTCGTTCAACAGAGAGTAAGATGGGTAGGGGGTCTGAAGCTAATGTAAGCATCGGTCGCCAGATGACAAAGTTAATTAGGCCCGCGCTCGTTATGGAGATGTCTGGCGAACTGTGGCAGTTAGCTGGCACCCTGGTGGGGGCATCTCCATTGACTGTACAGAATGCTGAGTTATCTATTTGGTCTGCAATTGCGTGTCCTCTGCTGTCTGCTGGCAAGTTGGAGTGCCAGAGATCGTGACGCGCGTTGAAGTCGCCTAGGATTAGACGGTTATCGCCCCTTAGCAACGCACTAATGTCGGGATGATAATCTCTAGGACAACACGTGACAGGAGGAATATAGGTGTTTATGATTTGCAGGTCGGCGTCTCCTGACCGGACTGCTATGCCTTGGCATTCTAAGGTAGAGTCCCTTGTGTCGACGTCAGGGGAAAATAGATTGTATTGTACAGAGTGATGCGTAATGGACGCAAGGCCACCCCCAAGACCGCTGGGACGGTCTTTTCGATGTACATTATACCCATCACAAGTTCGTAAGTCCGATCTCGTGTTCAATTTGGTATCTTGTATCGCGGCGATTTTGATGTTGTGCGTCTTCCTAAAGTCAGTTATCTCCGCAATCTTTCCAGCTAATCCGTTACAGGTCAGCTGCAAA
The DNA here is from genome assembly GCA_949987695.1 of Merzomyia westermanni. Lineage (NCBI taxonomy): Eukaryota > Metazoa > Arthropoda > Insecta > Diptera > Tephritidae > Merzomyia > Merzomyia westermanni. The sequence goes on along the minus strand of OX465290.1, from coordinate 110,858,889 downwards.
ATTTTGAAGTGTGTAGGAGGGGAGACAGGGGACATACTAGGCGTGAGGGACGGATGCGTTTGCCTAGGTGGAGGTAGGCTAAGGCCTAAACTATGTCGCAGTCTAGAGTTGACAGGGCCATGGCCGATGTTGTCTGGCGTGAAAGGCGGCTGTGTACTGCAACAGGGGGCTATGAACGAATCCGTCCAAAGGTTACCGTTTGCGAGCCCAGAGCACATAAGGGTGTGACACAGGCCAAGGCAATTGTTGCACTTGACCGATGTCGCAGGCGTATATAATCTTTGCCGACAAACGGTGCACGTAGTGAAAGGTACTAGGTGGTGGTGTTCCTGACCCACGTGCAGGCTGGAAGCAGGGGGGGGGGGCATTAGGGGCAGAGACAGAGGGGACTGACGCTCGGCGATGGTCATATCTGACCTATTCCGGAGGGGATAGGAGTGTTGACCGGCCGTGTGAGATGGAGACGCTGGTGTGCGTGAGCGACAGTCGGGAGTGGGTGAGGCAGGGATGGCAGCGGTGCTGCCAGTCGTATAGACTGAGCCACTATTGTGACTATTGGAAGTAGGTAGAAGCGGTAAGGGAGTGCCAGAGCGGCGACTACCGCGGGACGTCCTTGGACGTGTACAGCAAGGTGCATCAAAAGTACTAAAGAAAGTACGGGGTCTGTGGATGGCAGGGTTAAGCCCTGAACATCCGGATTTATGTAACCATCTCTTACACTTGGTGCATTGTACCGAATACGACCGTTAAATATAAATTTTCTTCCAGCAAACACAGCAGATCCAGTCTCTTGGTCCAGGATTGGGTTCGACCTCAGCCCGTAACAAGAGACAATGGAGCAACGCAGCTGCCAGGGTTTGCTCCGAGGATGACAATTTAAGGGTGGAACGGGACAGATTGGACAGGGTTACACTGAAAAAACAGCCCTTGGCCGGGTGAAAAAACCCTGATAATTCCGGTGCGATAGAACCGGCTGTTGTGGGAATGCTTTTTTTTTGGTGATACGCTCTAATACACACCCATTTGATAATAAATAAAATGTTCTGCTAATTTAAATTAAAAATAAGTGATTCTTTGCGGTGAAGACAGATGCACGGGACGATGACCTTGTGTGGGTAATATTAAGGATTCATATTGGGGTCCGCAATGACAAATTGCCACTGCCGACCATAGAAGGATGGGTGTAGAGTGGCCGGCCATCTACCGTCTAGGGCCATAGGGGGGAAATAAAGGGTTCGAGTGTCCTGACCCTAATTTAAAGTGAAAGCAGTCAGGTACGCATTTTTTTTCTATGGTGCTATTGATATGTCTCTGGGTCAAAGATCGATCCCATAGTTCGACGAGCTAGTTCGAGCAATACGCAGGGCGACACACATACTTCCATTCAAACTAGCAGTTAAACGCTCAAAACAATCGAAGTTTTGATTGTCCGTGTTCAAATTGACGGATAGGAGTTGCTTGTTTTCCAATTGTAGGAGAGAAAGAGACGATGGAAGGGGACGGGTATGTAGTTGTTTGTGTTTCCGTTCGCTTTAATTACTTTATATTCACTGCAGTATAATTTTGTCAATATTCTTGAAACGGACATTCACTGTAGGCACTGAGTTTTATTCAAGCGTTTGTGTTTATAGAGCAGCAACAAACCTCATATTGCTCTCTTGGCTCCTCTCTTTTTGTACTCAGCTAGCGCAGCTACAAAATATAAGTTTGCCGACAGAAAAATACAAGTGGACGCTAAGCGAGACACATACATCATTCAAACAACCCAGCTTACCAAAGTCGGAGCGCTCCGAAATAATGATGCAAATAGAGTCCATAATTTCAGCTTTTTTGGAGTGTTATTTAGTAAACATCAAAAAACCCACTTTTTTATGAAGATTCACGGAGCCTTGGGAGAAGAAATGAATATTGTAGAGCGGATAAATGACAAGGCTCACTTATATGAGCGATTTGGATTCTGATCCTTTTTGTTGTAGGCGTAAAGAGAATTGTGAGAAAATAAACGTTGGAGACCGGATGAGCGGCAACGTTCAATGAAGTGAATGTTTTAGAGCAGAGCCGGCCACACAAATACTAAAACATTTGCATAAGTGTGTGTAAAATTGGAGTGACTTTTCATACAGTGTCTGTAACAAAAATTCGGAAAAATAAATGTAACTCATTTTTGACTTTTGCGCTTGCGTTTTGCGTTTGCGATGTGTGTTTTTTGGCTTTCTTCAACTTTTAAACTTTCATCTGATGCCTAGTATATTATTTGAAGGTAACAAAAAAAAGTATGCAAAAAAATATAGTGTTTCTTCAATACACCTTTCTTTATTTTAGAAAAATAAATTATCTTATTTTATAGTTTTTTTTTAAATTAATTGCATTCATTGCATGATTTTCTCAGTTCAAAACGATTTACAGATTGATATTTTTTTTTACTGAACTCATCGCAGCTCTGGCCTATTTGTAAAACAAACATAATTCCATTAATTGCACAAAGTAACTAAATAAAAGTAAAAGGTATTAAGCAAGACAAATATCACATTATAACAAGCTTTCAATATCGATTTCCTTATCATATGATTTTATTAGCATCAAGTCTCGCAGATGACTATCACTAATAGAATTACGATATTTGGTTTGAATTAATTTCCTTTTTGAGAAAGCAGCCTCCCAGTTATAAGTAGATCCAAACATGCTATATAGTTTTAAAATTTCATTTCTAATGCTTGGATATTTTTCTTCACTAATGTTTTTCGAAAAAACTTGTCCACTTCCCAACAGTATATTAAAATCTAAACGCATTCTCTGCACTTCGTCACGAATACTAGGACTCAATTGAGAAATGTCGCAGTTTATTCGATCGTTGTGGATGCTGATTATGTTTTGAAGAACTTTGAAATCTTGGAACCTGCGTTGTAAATTTATTAACAGGGACTCTGTCACGTCAGCAAATTCTTTTGTCTTTTTAATTCGAAAAGGTTGGTTTTGTATTTGGTCAAATGCTGCAGTTGTTCTGAGCAGACCAGAACAATCACCATTTTTAAGTTGTGGAACTAATATTGCTAAGTTTTTTTCACATTGATTAATGCATAACAAAAGGTCAAAAATATATTTATTTTGTCCTTGCATAGCAAGATTTAATTCATTTACGAATAGTGTAACTTCGCATAAAAAAGCCAATTCTGAGATAAAATCTATACTTTTGATATTATCTACCAATTCAGTTTCATTGTTTTGCTCTAGAAACCACTCTACTTCTTCTCTCAAATTATAAAATCGTTCCAAACTTTTACCACGACTCAACCAACGAACTTCTGTATACATACATAAGTCCCCATGATATGTTCCAAGTTCTTCAAGAAACTTTTTAAATTGCCTGTGAGTTAGTGCATGGTGACCCCCCTTTATTTTGTTAATAACTCGCACTGCAGTGTTCATAGCCTGGATTTTATGGAGTTCTTTGGAAAAAAAGGGTTTTCTGATGAATAATGCACTGAAATGCGGGTGCATTTATATTGTTACGCTTTAGACGTCCTACGCGGCCCGTGTCCCTACCGGTCATATTTTTGGCACCGTCTGTACATATAGAGCTTAATTTATTTGGACTGCATATTGAAAAAACATGCTCATTGACGGCATCAAATATAGTTTGTCCATTAATGTGCCCATGCAGTAGAACAACTGACAGTAAATGCTGACTAGTTTCACAATTTTTGTTTGCGACCTTAACAAAAAAAACCAGTTGACCAAATTGTTGATATCAGTACTTTTATCTAACTAATTTTTATCTGTTTAATTTTAACAAAACAAAAGCGCTAATTTTTTCAGTTCTCCGGGTAATAGTTTGCCTAGACAAGGGTACTGACTCTACAATTTCACAAATTTTCTCACCTTCCCTTTCAAAACTTGCAAAAAACTCTTTCGCCAAAGATTTAAAAAAATCTCCGTCTTCGTACGGGCGGTAATGTTTGCCAAAAACAAAGCAACAACAAAAGAAGACTTTTTAATTTCACGACTCGTGATCGCTGAGTTGTCTTGTGAAACTTCACCATCCGAAAAAAGGTCTTTCTTTTTTTGGTCAAATAAAGCTAACTTTTCCGTCTGAGAAAGAGAAGCGACCTCATTATGAAAATTATTAAAATGCCTTTTCAAAGAAAAAAGTCTTTTAGATGTAAAAATTCGCTCGCATAGTACGCATTGCAGCATGTTATTTTTATTGCATGCGCAAAAATATATTTGTGCGTTTTCATTTGTCATGACTGTTGTTTCGTGCTTAGCATGCGCAATAGTCTTGTTCGTTAATAGTTCAACAGCGACTGACAAGCGAAAACGAAATTTTATGCTCACACATCGTTAACGTCGGTGTGAAAATACGAACTCAAACTGCACAATGTGCAGCTCTTGGCCGCTTCTGTTTTAGAGCATTTTCTGAGGTTTTTTATATTTTACCTAACTACCTAGCGGAACGTACAGTAGTATAGTAGTATTTTTTTCTGAATGTTTATCAATAGATGAAAGTTGGAAGCCAACTGAAGTGCATTTAAAATAAAACAAATTAAAATTATTTAGTATAGTGCGTAGATATGTACATAAAGTGGTGGCAAGAATAATAACAAAAAAATTGGGAGCGGTTTTACTCGTAAAATATATTTATTTATGTGTTTTTAATAAATTTCTTTTAAAATAAAGCAAAATCTTTTACAGAAACCACATAAATCAAATTTTCAAAGTTAACACAAAGTTCAGGAAAGTTTATCAACGTTTTAAAAATTGCGATCAAAACTTGATAAATTTTCCTGATCTTCGTGTTAACTTTCACAATTTGATTTATGTGGTTTCTGTAAAAGATTTTGCGTTATTTTAAAAGAAATTTATTAAAAACACATAAATAAATATATTTTACGAGTAAAACAGGCTCCAATTTAGTTCTATTATTCCCGCCACTATTGTATGTTTATTCTATATAACATTTTAATGAAAATAATATAAGTTTTGTTTTTATGAAGTAATAAGTTCCTAATGATAAATGTATACGCTTAGTTGTACCTATATATTTAGTTATACAAATATTTTTACATTAAACTTGTTTTCAATAATGAACTAATTGAATTTCATAAATTTTAATTTAAATAAATAATACTGTATAAACCAATAAAAAGACAATTTTCTTCTGACACAACCCTATAAAAATCTTAACAAAAAGAGTAAAAAAACGGAAAAAATGTGCCTAAAAAGAGTCGAAAAAGGCTCCGAAAAAGCTTCAAAAAGGCTCAAAAACCCATCAGAATGGAGGAAAAAAGGTGCCTACAAAGAGTCGAGAAAGGCTCCGAAAAAGCTTCAGAAAAGCGTCAATAAAAGGCTCCAAACAGAGTCCAAAAAGGCTCCGAAGTTCATTAAAAAAGAGCCAGAAAACGCTCCAAATTCATCGGATTCGGACTCATTTCGGACTCATTTTTACGACTCCTTTTGGGGTGCCCGCGCAGAACGATTTTTCGCTCCATTTGGGCTCCGAAAGGAGCTCATTTCGGAGGGTAAAGCTCCGAGAAATGTGAGTTTTATGGCTCCGAAGGGAGTCTTTTTTCGCACTTTTGGTTAGCTGCGAAGCAATTCCAGACTCAGAACAATAGTAAATAACTTAGAAATATGACTTAATGTTTATCCAAAAACTGCAAAACATACAAACATTCGGCAGGCGAAGAAATATCAATTAATGAAGCACTATTGCGCAAAATATCGTCGGAGTACAAACTCTATAAGTCTGTAAATACAGGGACTGACCCTAACGATGTGATTCATTACCCACTTGAGTTGTCTACTCCTTAAATCCATGAGGTATGTCTCCACATGAGCTAAAACTCAAAAGTGGTACATCACACGTGCAAACCTTCAATGTTGTCGGCATTGATCTTCGTAAAGCACTTTCAAGAACCGGTCCATCAGGAAATCGAACTTTTTAATTCCCGGTTCTGGTAATGAAACGCTAAATATTGTTTTTGGTGAGGTTTACAAAAACTGAAATGTAAGTAACTTTTTTATAATAAGTATTTTTATAAGAATCTTTTAAAATATACTTTATGAAAAATAAATGTTAAAGCAAATACTTGCCCATATTTTCAAGAATGTTTTTAACATAATTGTGAAGAACATTGCGAAATGTAAAGACTGTCGGACAGTCACTGTCCCAGTTAAAACTGATACTTACATATTATGCAATTAAGCCATTTTGTAAAATAACTGAAAAGTTGTTTTGTCTCGTTTTGATATTTCTTTATTTTTTATCTCAAAAAAGTTAATATTTTGTAGTTTTAACTATTTATAGTAAAATTGGCTAACCTTTCTTTTAACGCCTTGCATTAAAGTTTTTACAACGCTTTCGTCTGCATTTTTGTACTCGTTTTTAAATCTATTTTTGAAGTCGACAGTATTTTTAGCAATTTTGTTTGTTTTTCTAAGGCTTCTCTTCATAAGAGCCCAATACTTCTCTGTTGGACGAAGTTCTGGGCAGTTAGGCAGATTAGCTTCTTTCGGTACAACTGTTACACTATTTTCTTGATACCATTCCATGGTTCGTCTTGAGTAGTGACTTGTCGCTAAATCTGGCCAAAACAAAACAGACCCTTGGTGCTTGCGAATAAATGGCAATAGATGGGGTTGCAAACATTTCTCTATCACAAATTCCGTGCTTCTCAGACCGCAGGCTGCAAATCGCCTGCCAGACCATAACCTGCTTGGGAAATTTACCTACCCTTTGAGTTGAAAATTTCTTATCAACGTTGCCCTTCTGAAAAGCTGTGTAAAACCCTTGTGCTGGTATTTGAGAAAAGTCGGCTGTAACGTATGTTTCGTCATCCATTACTAAACAGTCGAATTTAGTAAGAAATTTTTCATACAACTTTCGGGAACGCTTTTCGCCACTTTTTCCTTTTCTTGCGATCGATCCGGTACTTTTAGGATCTTGTAACTCTTCAACTCAGAACTTTGTTTAATCCTTTGCACGGTTGATTTGGAGGTTCCAACAATTTTGTTGGGTTTTTGCATAAACTTCTTCTGGATCTCTTTAGCTAGTTTCTTGTTAGCGGGGCCCCTTTTTCTACCCGAACCCGGTTTCCGTTGGCTACATCGCGTAATAACACGTTTTACTGTACTAATGGACACGCCGACCTCTTTTGCTAACTTTTCGTACCGCACATATTTATTTTCCAAATATTTGGAAAGAACTTTCTTTTTCTTGTTTTGACGACATTTTCGGACCGAATAAACTAATGTAAATTCTAATTAAGGTATCAGTTTTGACAGCTCTCTACATGTACTATGTCATAAAATTTTTTAAAATCAAAGCCTAGTAAGGCCAAAGAAAATAATTATAGGAAAGGTCATTTTTTTCTGGGACAGTCTTTATCTTAAGACAGGAAACACGTTTCCCATCCAGACTGATGCAAAATTGCCCAGAAGGCGAAGCGAAGCGCGCCGGGTATTAGCTAGTTATGATATAATTACAGAAAAGATATTTTAAATAAAGTACAGTTAATTTGGTAGTTGAATCTCTGATATTTGATAGTACAAATTTTCCGACCTTACATTTAGTTTTTTTGGTACAGTATTATCACATGGGACCCTAGATGAATCCTGAACGCTTTTCTTCAGCCTATAATCAAATTCCCGCAAAGCGTCGGGTGGTAAAGACGAACTGTTCAGGATTGCCTCAAAATCAGTTAAAGAAATATTAATTCTAAAGGAGGATATAACTAAATTTGAATTTATTTATAGCTAAACTAGCAAACCCGGCGAACTTCGTTTCGCCATCAGATGGGTTCGTTTTTTTTTTAATATTTCGTTTGGGGATTAAACGATGAAGACAATTTTTTTTGTTTTATGTTTGAAAAGGAAAAATTTTATTTCATTTCACAACAGTAATGAATTCATTTCGATTACAAAAATGAAGTGTAATTTAGTTGAATTTCTATAAGTAAAAAAATGAAAGTGAATCCAAAATAAATACTGAATCGAAACGTTATACGTGTCCGCAAATTATCCGTTTCATTGAAGTGCCCTTTGTTAAACCACATTTTTTGTTTTTTTGTCTGACGTTAACACAAGCTGACCATGTGAAAAACAATGATTTTCTAAATTTATCCAGCAAACACTAAGCGATTGGCCTTGCGACTTGTTGATTGTCATTGCGAACGCAAGGTTAACCGGAAATTGCAATCGTTTGAAGTCAAAAGGAAGATCAGTCGGAATCATTGGTATTCGAGGAATACATACATTTTCACCCGCGTACTTTCCGTTAATAATAGTTGCCTCAATCAAATTCGGCATAAGTTTTTTCACCGCAAGTCGAGTACCGTTGCAAAGTCGCGGTGGATTCAAATTACGCAATATCATAATAACTGGCGGCCGCCGTGGTGTGGAGGTAGTGTTGCCGGCCTACCACACCGAAGGTCCATGGTTCGAGCCCTGGTACAGGTAACATCAAAAGTGATTTGAAAAAAAGTTTTTCAAAACGGGGTCGCCCCTCGGCAGTGGTTTGGCAAACTCTCCGAGTGTATTTCTGCCATGACAGGCTTCTCAGCAAAAATTCGTCTCCTTTGTAGATGCCGTTCGGAGTCGGCAAAAAACTGTAGGTCCCACCAATTTGTAGGGAAAATTCAAATCGGCACACCACAAATTGGAAGAGAAGCTTGGCGCAAAAATCTCTTAGGAGGTTTATGATGATATACCTGTTGTATATCGCGCCATAAAGAGAGAGAGATAATAACTGAACCAACTTGGAGTTGCAAGTTATGTGGTGGAAATCCTGGTAACACCAGAGAGTTCAAAAACTCCGGTGGATAATTTACTACATCATCGGGATTTGTTATGAAATTCAGTGCGTGTACATCATTATTCTTTTGCGGACAAAATTGCTCGTTGACTTAACCAAGCATAATTCTGATAATTCTCACTAATGTTTCTGAAAATATTTTCAATAAGAGCTGATTGAGAGTCTACAAATCGGCAAAAGTCGTTGGTAAGAGTAATTAATCCAGTTGTCGCATCAACTGGGACTTTTCCATTTCCAACCGCTAACAATTGTTTTGAAAATTGTGCAGCACTTGGATCATTTTGAAGTTGAACTCTCATATTAGTGGTTAACGATAATGTTTTTTTGTTATTCCACAAAGGTGATACCTTCAGGCAATTGGATATTGTAACGCATCGTACAAACGATGTGTGTCGTTTGCACGATGCATGATATTGCTTCTTCGCTGAACGACAATGTCTCGTGATTTAATTTGATCGCCAACAATAATTGCAGCAACATCATCAACGGTGGGTGCATTGAATCTTCGCACATGTTCACCTGTTGGGGTACGATCCGCTCTTATGACAAATTTGTGCGTATCCGATGGCATTCGTTCCAATGCTGTTTTGAACATATTAACCACAGCGTTATTATCGTGGAAAAATGCTTGCAACTGTGCAATAATTCGTCTCTTTAACTGTTGTGTTCCCTGTATATTGCACCGCACATTCAGCTGATCCACCATCGACGAAATGAAACATATTTGCAACAATTGATGCGGTTCATCTGATGTTGGCACCATTGAACCATGCAAATGATATATTTGTCCTTGTATCTGCAAACAATCATTTGTTGAAGAGTACGGTGTGACTTCTGATCGTGTGATGGTGTAGTGTCTGCTGTATGTGTAGTTGTTATTTATTGCAATTGATTGTGTTGGTGTGATTGAGTGGTGTGAGTGATTGGTTGTGTGTGTTGTATCTTTTACCTTGCAAGTCGTTATGAATCCGCCTTCTCGAATGATATTAGCTCCAAATGAAGTCATGCGAAAGCAGTTATTGTATTACAGGATGTGTTGAAGAAAATAGTTGGAATCAGGATCACTTCCATCGAACAATACTTTCAGTGGCTGTGGTGGTGTAAGTAATGGCTCCAGTTTGACTTTTCCACTTGCGCAGCACAATCCATCCGTATCTCTTTTGAACTTTAACGCATTGCAATATCGGCATACAGTCGTCATTGGCCCAATATCTAAATTTTCATCATCACTGTAATTCGTATTGGAATGCCAAGCGACTGTATGATGCCAATGATCTTCGTGTGCGTTGTCTCAATCGGTCATTTTCTCTTATTATATTTTGTCTTTCTTCACTTAAGTTCCGGGAATATACTTGTTGCTGGCTTACATGCCGTGCGCGGCGGCTGATGTTCGCACGTCGTCTTCTGGGCGTTTTGGACTATGGACAGATGGTGAATTTACAATTCAACTTACCACCTTAAAAAAAAATTTGCAAGTTTTTTTTATGCCACTTCCAAAGATATATAATTTTTGATACTTTTGCAAAATACGATAATTTTTTGATCTTTTTGGCTTTTCGACTAAAAATTTGCAAGTTTGGACAGACTGGTGAATTTAACCTCAAATGCACTATCCATATAATTTACACAATTCAACTTACCACCTTAAACAAAAATTGGCAAGTTTTTTTTATGCCACTTCCAAAGATACATAATTTTTGATCTTTTTTTTTAATATTATTGGCATACAAATTTACATTTATGTACGTTTGTAACGCCCGCACTAATCAATCAACTGCTGGTGTGATAATCCAACACTTTGCTTAGATATTTTTTATCCACTTTTATTAAACCACTTTTATTAAATCATTATTCACGTGTCTGACCTTAAAATTATGCGTGCTTAAGTACTTTTTTAGCGACGAACCTTTCAGGTACATCGAGCGCACGATTTAACTTCGGCTAACTCGAAGCGTCGGCGTAGAGAAAAAGTATTTAAGCAAAGTGTTGGATTATAACAGCAGCAGTTGATTGATTAGTGCGGGCGGTCAGCCACCACCGTACAAACGTACATACATGTAAATTTGTATGCCAATAAAATGCAATGCCTGTTTACAACAACCACGGATGAGTATTTATGTTGTTTTGTCAGGCATACATACAATATTTACACCTAATGCTGGTATACCTCTACTGCTGTGTTAACTTGCACAATACGCGTGATGGTTTCCAATTGATCTGTTAGGAAACGAATAACTTCAACCTCAATTTCACAATGAACACAATACCGGTTTTAATTTTGCGTTTGAAAGAACGTGCGTATAATAAAAACTGTCACATAAAATTAATGGCGCTGTATGTAAAAAATGATTACCCCTATTTTCCTGCTTTTCTTTTGAAATTTTTCCTGAATTTTGTTTGCTATAAACCTCACGGCGCCCGAGCCCTTTCCAACGAATGCAAAATCATTGAAATCGGTTCGTGCGTTCTTGAGATATAGCGTCAGGAAGGAAAACCCGACTTATTTTTATATTATACCAGGGTCACCCCTGGTCCACATTTTGGTCGATATCTCGGAAAACGGGTCGCATAGGGTCTTGAAAATCACCTCTTTTTTAAATACTCACCAACACCTTTTATTTGATACCCATTTTGTAGAAAACCCGTCTGGGTTCATATTTCGGGAAATACCTCGAATACGTCTTATATGGGACCAATAACTACACCATGTTCAGCACTCGTCAACACCTTTCATTTGATACCCATATCGTATGAACCCGTTATAGGGTTACCCTGGTCCACACTTTGTGGAATATCTCCAAAACCTTCCCGGATTCTTATACTTTTTTTGGCCATAAACCATGCCGGGCTCAATCGAAAACTACGTGCAAAATTTCATTTAATTCGGTCCAGCCGTTCTGGAGTTATAGCGTCAGGGAGGAAAACGCGACTTATTTTTATATAATAGATAGTCGTTTTAATTTTCATTGTTATGTAGAATTCTAGGTCCTCCTCTGTGATATCCTTCTCAAATCGAGACGCAAAAATTGATTTTATCAGCAGAACCACAACCACATTCCTAACGGTAGTATCAGACCCCACCTTAAGAGATGGGGGCTCAATGTTTTTTTTTCGAAGTAAACTTCGACGAAACAACCTTTGAAATTGATGGGTTGGAATTCACTAAACGCTAAATCAATAAGTTCATTCGCGGTGCAGGAACATTTGCAATTGATTCTTAAATGGCATGATGAGGGGGATCGTCGGTACGCGTACGCTTCTTTTCACTGCCATCTTCGTTCAGAATGCATGTAATTTCTTCAAAAGACTTGAATGTTTTAAAAACGGTATCATATTTCTTGAATTTTTTTTTTACTATTACTAAATCTTTGGCAATTTCAGAAAGCCGACTACCCGTTTGCCTAAAAATTATACAAAGATTGACGTCAAATGTACGCATTTTAAGCATGTCCAGCGTAGGCTTGTGCCATCTTTAACTACTTCAACAATCCTAGCTGTCACAGCAGTTCACCTTATGTGGGCAAGTCCATCTCAAGGCTAGCACGACATAGCGTTCGGAGTCGCTTTAAAAGTGAAATGAATAAAAGCAGTTTAGATATGAAGCAACAAAAATTGTTGGTATAAAAAAAGCAATAACAAAACCGAGAGCACGCGGTAAGGCAGTTCTGCTGATGATGATAAAACAGATCTGTCAAAAATCCATCATGATCACACTACTAACTGTCAAATGGCGGAAGTGGTTCATGCATATGGTAAAGAAGAATAGAATTATTATTATAAGATTTTCTTCCGATCTGTTTGATTACTTTTATGTATACATTTTAAGCTGAGCAGATCTGCAATTTTTTAGTGCAAATAAAACAAAGTTTTATTCCACCTTACATCCCGACGTTTCGCCAATTTTCCTTGGCATCTTCAGGGGAGTGACGCTATTTATTTATTTAAACAAAGAACAAAAGTAGATATAAATTTTAACACTTTGAAAATATTGCAACGTGAACATGGATTGCGTAATTAATTACTTACATAAAAATGGAAATTATGTACTAAAAACGGTAAACTAAACTATACTATAAATACAAAAAACTTTAAAAAAAAACATTTAAAATTTAAAATTCGATACCGTCTGTGTGCGATAAACTTGTCATACTAAAGATAAACTATAAGCATAATAGATAAGAAGCGGCAATATTGTCAGTATCTTCTTTTTTGTTTATTGTATTTGGCCTTTTTTGTAATATTCTTAGGCTCTCTAAGGTGTAACGTGTTCTTTCTCTTCTTTCGTTGTCTATTATTTTTGTGTTTGCAAAGTCAGCTGTGTGATTCGTACTCAAAACCAACTGCTTCTGGGCGCCTCATAAACTTCTTTTCTTCACAACCGTTTAAATACAAAATAAATACTGCCAAGAACTTTATACACAAAGTATTATCGATCAGCCACCCACAATTTCATGACGCCAATGTTAGAAAAATAAAAACGACGCTTAAAAAGAATAATTTTCCGGACCATTTGATAGCAAGTTTGATCGAACAAAAACAAAATAACACACATAATAAACATACCCAAAAAACACAAAATAACCAAACAAAGCGATATTTCAGTGTCACATACGTTCCCAGGCTCACAGAAAACTTTGCACACGAATTTACCAAAACACACAACACTACACTAGCATACAAATCAAATTGCACCCTGGCAACGTGCTTTACAAAAACAAAAACTCCAATAGATCCCCAACAACGCAGTAATGTAATTTATGAAATACAGTGCAAAGGAAATGACAAAGAAAACTGCAACAAAGTCTACATAGGGACAACAAAGCGTTCATTAGGTACGAGAATAGCTGAACACGAAGCCGACATCAAAAAGCAAAAACAAAGCACAGCATTGTCACAGCACGCAATAGAAAACAATCACACAGCTGACTTTGCAAACACAAAAATAATAGACAACGAAAGAAGAGAAAGAACACGTTACACCTTAGAGAGCCTAAGAATATTACAAAAAAGGCCAAATACAATAAACAAAAAAGAAGATACTGACAATATTGCCGCTTCTTATCTATTATGCTTATAGTTTATCTTTAGTATGACAAGTTTATCGCACACAGACGGTATCGAATTTTAAATTTTAAATGTTTTTTTTTAAAGTTTTTTGTATTTATAGTATAGTTTAGTTTACCGTTTTTAGTACATAATTTCCATTTTTATGTAAGTAATTAATTACGCAATCCATGTTCACGTTGCAATATTTTCAAAGTGTTAAAATTTATATCTACTTTTGTTCTTTGTTTAAATAAATAAATAGCGTCACTCCCCTGAAGATGCCAAGGAAAATTGGCGAAACGTCGGGATGTAAGGTGGAATAAAACTTTGTTTTATTTGCACTAAAAAATTGCAGATCTGCTCAGCTTAAAATGTATAAATAGAATTATTATTATTGTTAATGAATACTTGAAAATGTACAGGCCGTAAAATCAACAAAAAATGTTGGTACAAAAAAGCAATAACAAAAACCGAGAGCACGCGGTAAGGAAGTTCTGCTGATGATGATAAAAGAGATCTGTCAAAAAATCCATCATGATCACACTACTAACTGCCAAATGGCGGAAGTGGTTCATGCATATGGTAAAAGAAGAATAGAATTAAGATTTTAGATGACATCAAAACCAGCGTTTTCGTAAAAATTCAAAAAGTGAAAGATTATTATTCTTCGCTTTGGGCTCGTTTCATGAATACAAGAAAATGTACAGGCCGTAAATCAACAAAAATTGTAAAAATAAAGCCAAAAGCAAGAACAAAACACAAGTCAATCAACTGTAACATATTCAAAATGGCTCAGCAAATGATATGAAAAGCAAGTTAAATGGAATTACTTGTATTCACAAAATATGAATATAACCAACCAACCAATTTTATTTGACTAATAACAGCGACTCACTTAATTTTTGAACTAACTTTACCACACGAAACACACAAAAAGGTAGGAAGATATTAAAGCAAAAAGAAAAAATGTCTACTACTTCACAGTAAAGTTATGTTTGCGTATAAGCATTCCACTTGCGGAAAAAAGTATTGGGGCAGGTATTTTGCCTCTAACAGAATTATGCGATAATAAGAGCTTTTTTGGTCGTTCAATTTAAAGAAAAAGCATCAGTTTTTCTTTTCGTCTCCGAAGCGGTTCGACACATTATTGGGTCTTCTTCAAGGAGTTCTCGAATTTTTTATTTGGACAAGAAAACATAAGTAGTACGACAATTTTTCACTAATTTAGCACAACCATACATACCTTACAAATATTTAAGAGTTTTAAGCTAATAACAAAATTTTCATATTTATATTTCTTCTTTCTTTCTTTAAATGGTCATCTAACCGCGTGGGCGATTTTGACCGTCCAACATAGCTCGCCAGTCGTTTCTTCGTTGCGCCAACTGGCGCCAATTGGAAACACCGCGGGATCGCAAATCGGTCTCCACTTGGTCCTTCCATCGGAGTGGTGGTCTCCCTCTTCCTCTGCTTCCACCGGCGGGTGCCGATAAGAATACCTTCTGGGCTGGAGCATCTTCGCTCATTCGCACTACGTGGCCTAGCCAGCGAAGCCGCTGTGTTTTAATTCGCTGAACTATGTCGGCGTCTGCGTAAAGTTCATACAGCTCATCATTAAATCTTCTTCGGTACTCGCCGTCGCCAACGCGTAGAGGTCCACAAATCTTTCGAAGAACCTTTCTCTCGAATACTCCCAGAGCCGCCTCATCAGATGTTGTTAGTGTCCACGCTTCTGCACCATATAGCAGGACGGGTGCGATGAGTGACTTGTAGAGTGTTGTTTTCGTTCGTCGAGAGAGGACTTTACTTTTCAATTGCCTACTCAGTCCGAAGTAGCATTTGTTTGCAAGAGTGATTCTTCGTCGGATTTCTAGGCTAACATTATTGTTGGTATTAATGCTGGTTCCCAGGTAAACGAAGTCCTTTACTATTTCGAAATTATTGCTGCCAACAGTGGCTTGGTTGCCAAGGCGCGAATGCGCTGACTCTTTGCATGATGACAGAAGGTACTTCGTTTTGCCCTCGTTCACCACCAATCCAATTTTCTCCACTTCTTTTTCTAATTTGGAGTAAGCAGAAGTTACGGCGCGGTTGTTAAGGCCAATGATATCAATATCGTCAGCATATGCCAACAGTTGGACCCTTTTATAAAATATTGTTCCAGTGCGGTTAAGTTCTGCAGCTTGTATTATTTTCTCCAGCATTAAATTAAAGAAATCGCACGATAGGGGGTCACCCTGTCTGAAACCTCGTTTAGTTTCGAACGGCTCGGAGAGGTACTTCCCAATTCTGACCGAGCTGGCGGTGTTGCTCAAGGTCATTTTGCATAGCCGTATAAGTTTTGCGGGGAAACCAAATTCAGACATAGCGGCATATAGGCAGCTCCTTTTCGTGCTATCGAAAGCGGCTTTAAAATCAACAAAGAGATGATGCGTGTCGATTCTTTTTTCACGGGTTTTTTCCAAGATTTGGCGTATTGTAAAAATCTGGTCGATGGTAGATTTACCAGGTCTGAAGCCACACTGATAAGGTCCAATCAGTCTGTTCACATCAGGTTTCAGTCTTTCGCACAATACGCTTGATAGGACCTTATATGCGATATTCAAAAGGCTGATTCCGCGATAGTTGGCGCAGTTTGCAGGATCGCCCTTCTTGTGGATTGGGCAGAGAACACTTAGATTCCAATCTTCAGGCATGCATTCATCCGACCAAATTCTGCATAGAAGCTGATGCATGCGCCTTACCAGCTCCTCGCCTCCGTGTTTGAATAGCTCAGCAGGCAAACCATCAGCGCCAGCTGCTTTATTGTTTTTCAATCGGGATATTGCTATTCGCACCTCATTGTAGTCGGGTTGTGGAACGTCAATTCCATCATCTTCGATTGTGGGCTCGGGTTCGGCATCTTCTCTGGTTTCTTGCTCAGTTTCTCCATTTAAAAGGGCAGAGAAGTGATCCCTCCATATTCTGAGTGTTCTCTGAACATCGGTCACCAGGTCGCCGTTCTCATTCTTACAGGAGTTTGCCCCGGGTTTGAAACCTTCTGTCATTCGCCGAATTTTTTGATAGAATTTTCGGGCATTATTCCCGTTGGCCAGCATCTCAAGCTCCTTTATTTCACGCTTTTCTGCCTCTCTTTTTTTCGCCCGGAAAAGCCGCCTCGCTTCCCTCTTCAACTCGCGGTAGTGTTCACACACACTCCTCGTTGCATTCGATCTCAGCGTTGCCTTGTAGGCTTCGTCCTTTCTTTTCGTTGCAGCGCGGCACTCTTCATCATCATACCAGTTGTTTTTTCGCGTTCGCCGGAATCCAATTACTTACATATTTATATTTATAACAATATATTTTCACATTTTAAATTTAGGAACTCTACTCTATTACAGCTGTTCCTCAAGTGTTTGTTATTATGATATTGTCTACTTCTTGTAGTTCACTGCGTGGTGTATTTGTTGCTGAATTCGCAGTCCTTCCAATGTGAATATTTTCTTTGTTTTCGTTTCTACGTCTGGTCGCTTATTGTGAGGTGTTGTGCTAGTGCAGTTGTCAACTGTTTATTTTTTGGGTCTGTTTTATTTTCCCTATTCTAACTACCAAAGCTCGCTTCGTTGTTCCTATATATACTTTGTTGGAGTATTCCCCTTGTTTTCCATTGCATTTAATTTCATAAATCTTTAGTTTTTGTAAATATGGAATTAAGTGTGTGATGCGGGTGGTGAGCGAAAGATATTCTGGTATTGGGTATATATGTACTTAATGTTTTGTTGTCCGTTAAGCATGGTACGTATGTTATACCAATAAAAAATTTTTCTTGGTTATTGGTTTTTGTATTATCGTTTGGATGTTCAATTTTGTTAATTATTGTTGTTATCCATTTTTCCACCACTGTGTTTGCGTATCCGCTTTTAAATAAAATGTGCTTTATCTTTGCGTTGTTTACTTTTCTGGATTCCTGGTCGCTGAGTTTATATATTTTTCCTATTAGGTTAAGCGCAGTACTCCTTTTCTGTGTCCACGGATGATTTGAGTTGAAATTAATCATCCTGGAAGATTCCGCCTACTATGGATTTCTAAGTCCAAGAATGCTAACCTCTTGTATTCTTCTTCTTCGCAAGTAAATGTTATCTTGTTGTGCTGGCTTATGAGAATGTGGAGTATAACCTCTAAGTCCGTTTTATTAATGATGGCAATTGTGTCGTCTACATATTTTTTTATATATTTAATATATATGCCCTTTGAACTCAATTCTGCGATATTGTCGTCTAGTATTTTGTCTAATTTGATGTCCGCTATAGTAGGGGATAGAGGATTACCCATTGGAATTCCATATATTTATTGATATATTGTAGAAGAGTAAACAAAGAAAGGATTACACTAGTCTACAAGAGAAATTACTTTGAAGTCTAACTATTTAATTTCGATGTATTATGGCCCCCTAAGTACAAAAACACCCAAAATTTAAATTCTATGGGTAGGATTTTTTTTTCGTTTGCTAAAATCACGAGGTTTCACAGAGGTCTTTCCATTTATTTTGTCATATCTTGAAAATTACTTATCTAAATTCGTTGAGAGGAACACCAGTGGATTCACCGCAAAATTTCTTCAAGTCTTGATAAGAAAATTTTTTTATATGATCGACGGTTGTGGAGTTATTCACATAAAAATGTAAAAAAAATGTTTTTTTTGCAAAATCGAACATTTTTTTATTTTTCAAAAATTCATAAAAAATTTAAGGTTGTAAAAACTTACCATTTTTATTACACTGTAAACATTATAAATAATTGAAACCTTTTTTCGTGAAAATACATGAATAAATGTTGGTTTTATTGACAATAAAGTGAAAATACCCAATTTAGCAAAAATTTTGCATATCAAGCCATTTATTGTTTTTGACAAACAAATTATTTAGGTATGACATTTTGCGCAACTTTGTCTTTTTAAAGCTTACTACGGGCATCGCAAGAAATTTTTGCCCGTCAATTTTTCTTAAGGCAAAACGCAGATCATAAAAAAAAATGCCTCATACTGTATGGAAAATTTAAGTTGCCAACGCGGGTTTTCGTAAGAAAGAAGTATGGTCATATATATTTGTTATCAAATATATACAACTTTTTCCTTGAGGCATTTCTTGCGATGTTCTTAGAATGCTTAAATCATAAAAACCAAAAAATCAAATTATCACTCCGTCATAGAAACTGTAATCATCATATTATAGAAACCTACCTACTAAACATCCCAGCCTGCACCGGCCATTTCCCATAGCATATGAAGTTTTTTTGAAAACCCCTTTTTTTCAAACCCTTTCGCAGGTAGTGGTTAAAAAATTTACAGACTCATTAGATGCCGGGCCTGTATG
The DNA here is from genome assembly GCA_949987695.1 of Merzomyia westermanni. Classification (NCBI taxonomy): domain Eukaryota; kingdom Metazoa; phylum Arthropoda; class Insecta; order Diptera; family Tephritidae; genus Merzomyia; species Merzomyia westermanni. The sequence continues at coordinate 110,839,681 of OX465290.1, read as the reverse complement.
GTATATTGTCGCCGATTGTGACAAACTTAACGAAAAAAAGATACATACTTTTGAAAATCGAAGTGGCCTGCGACTATTTAAAGTAATTCATTTAGTTCAATCAATGTTATTTAACTAGCATTCCTGATCGCGAAAAGTCAAGTTGTCAACAACTATTAATTGGTTAGTGAATTTTAAAAAAATTAATAATAACAGTAGAAAATTTGTCTGCAAAAATTACCCGAAACTATTTTGTTATGTACGTGGTCTTTACACTACAGCAAAAGGGCGGAGAAATCTTACTATTTCACTACAAAATTCATATAAGGATTATTTTAAGGGGAAGGTAAGGTATTAGATTTTTTTTTTGCATTTTTTTGTATTTTCGAAATTGCATCCGTAATATCTGAAAAATATTGTGTCAAAATTTCAGGTCAATTGAAGCAAAATTGACGAAGTTATGAGTATTTTTATACCTGCCGGATTTTTGTACCTATACCTGAACTGAGCTGGATTTGTTTGTGTTTAAATCTTTAAAGCGTTTTTCCCACAACTCACGTTTTCATAGTCAGTGCCCCTGATAACTCCAAAACTACTGCACCGATGCTTTTGAAATTTTAAACACTATTTCTGTACATCATTTACGAGGTAACGCTGTCGAGTTTTTTTTTTGTTTGTTCATAATTTTGATTTCGCAATAACAAATTAGCCGATTTTTTCCCACAAAATTGTGTTTTTCATTTCAAAGTGTTCGAAAAATTAAAAAAAATTTAAAAAAAACTCGACAGCGTTACCTGTGGAAAACTATTATCTAACGAATGAACTTTGATTTTTTGATTTCAGATGAGCCAGCACCAAGTTATGAGGGGCACCGCAATTCAACTTTTTTCGAGACACGTCCGAACAATTACTGCCATTGTCGTATTTTTTAATATTTATTTGTAAAACTTTGATAAAACATTCTTCGAATGTCATACTTCAATGTACCATTGGTTGAGTAAAGAATTTTAACTGCGTCGTCAGAAAAAAAATCACGAAAACATGGCGTTTATCGTATGATTTGACCTTATATGTATATATATATATTTTAAAGAAATGGAAATCCTACCCTCAGTAAGTAACAATTACATTTATTAATTAAAAATATTTATGATACTTTTTCACTGAGAAAACATGAAAAACCTATGATGTGGAGAGAAACATGTGATGATGACGCTAACTGTTACTTTTGTTTAAGTAAAAAAAAGGATTTGGAAAACATATGATTTGGTCATATCCCACGATTTCAGCTGGTGGTTTTACTCTTCCCGTGCTAGATTCAGATGGAGTTCCATGTCCTGAAAATCAACATAATACGTACACTGAAGTTCCTCCATCGCCTATTTCTTCGTCTTCGAAAATCTCCAGCGCATCAGATGGATTTTGCCCAAAGCCTCTGACACAGTCCTTGTTAAACGATCTTATAAGAGACCTAGAGCCTCCAAAAGATAAGTCAGAGCTACTTGCATCCCGTCTAAAACAAAAAAAAAATTATTAGAAAAACAGGTTACGATAACTACCTATCCTCAGCGACATAAGATATATGCTTCCTTTTATAGAAATAAAGACAATATATGTTTTTGCTATGATATAACTGGACTTTTTGGAAAGCTTGGCCAAACATATGACGCAAGTGAATGGAGATTATTTATTGATAGTAACAAAGAAAGCTTCAAGCAGTTTTATTACACAATGGCAATCAGAAGCCATCAATACCCATCGCACACGCCGTAAATATGAAGGAGACTTATGAAACCATGTCCAAACTTTTAAAATATATTCATTATGAAAAACACGATTTGAAAATATGTTGCGACTTGAAAGTGGTAGCTTTACTAACTGGACTACAAGGTGGTTACACAAAACATTGTTGTTTTCTTAGTCTTTGGGATAGCCGAGATCGAAGCGCACATTATGTAAGGAAGGACTGGCCAGCAAGAACCAATCACGAAGTAGGCACACACAATATAAAATATGCTGCTCTAATAAAAAAGGAGAATGTGATTTTTCCGCCATTACACATCAAGCTTGGATTAGTAAAGAATTTTGTTAAGGCGCTAAACGAAAATGAAAAAGCATTTGATTATATTCAAACAATATTTCCAAAACCATCCGCTTCAAAAATTTCTGAAGGTGTTTTTGATGGTCCACAAATCCGAAAACTACTACAGAGCTCAACATTCGAGACGTTACTATCACCCGATGAAAAGGCTGTTTGGAACTCATTTAGGCTGATTGTTTCAAACTTTTTAGGAAATAATCGGGGTCCAAATTATAAGGAAATCATTTCTGATTTACTAACCAACTATTCGAAAATCGGTAAGTAGGAATATGATATGACTTTTGTATATTCATCATAATTGTAACCTCTAAATTACATACACATATAATTTCAGGTGCCTCTAAAAATATCTCAGGATGTCTCTAAAAATGCATTTCTTACACTCCCATTTGGATTTTTTTCCTTCAAATCTTGATGATGTCAGTGACAGTTTTACGATCATCTAATAAAAGTTGTAAGTTTTTGTCTCTTTCGATTTTTCACGAATTAAAGAAGAAGAAAAAATGGAAACTTTTAATACAAAAAATCGATTTTTTTTATAATGCGATGCAAATAACTCTGAAACCAATAAGTATTTAAACAATTTTAAGGTAATTTCATTTACTATTATATGCTGTTTTCCCCAACAAAATCGGACAGCCTGTTCCAGAAATATGATAAAATCGATGGATCTCCCTTTACAAAACAGGCAAATTTTAGAAAACAAAAAAAAAAAAACAAAAACGTATCCATAGAATTTTAAATTTCGACCATTTTTATAACTAGGGGACTATAGCAAATAAAAAAAAATAGTGGTGATCCAGGGCAAAGCAAAAAGTTAAATTTTGTAGAGCAGTGTTATCATTGAAAGGGCTGCGAATTCAGCAACAAATACACCACGCAATGAACTACAAAGAAGATGTAGACAATATCAACTGCGCTTATAAAAACATAATAACAAACACTTGTCGAACACTGCAATAGATTTAAGTTGCTAAGTTTAAAATGTGAAAATATATTTTTATAAATGTACAGCGCACGCTCGATAACGTGCCCTAATTAAAACCAAGGCAGTTCACGTAAAAGTGTTCACGTTTTGGAATGCCCAAAAAGATTGAGTTAATACATATTTATGCATTTTAAATTTACATTTTATGCTTATTGGCACATATGTCATATCATACAAAATGTAGATTTTATTTAAAAAATTCAGTCATCTTTTTTTGTCCCTTCTTTTTTTCTATGACTTTAATCACAGCTTTCTCCCTTAAACGTCTCAGTACATTCATAAAATTTAAAATAAAAAAAATGTTAAAATCCCTGAAGAAGACACAATAACATGTCGAAACTTATCGGAGATGGAAAAAAAACTTATGTTTTTGATTTAAATTAAACGACCAAAAAAGTTTATTGTATCGCAAAATGAATCAGTTTCCTTGGTCTTATAGTTAGATTATTTAGCAGATTTATTTTAACTAATTTTCTATAAAACATGCGCCAAGGTCCAATGCAAAAACTAGAAATTTTTTGACCATTACATTTTGTATCCCATTCACTTTTAATATACATAACATATTGACACATTTTACTGATTTTTGGCAATCTTTTTCTTGGGGAATTACTATGTATTTTCTTCCATACAAACTTATGAATGTAATTTTTTATACGAAAAAAAACTTAAGATCGTCAGAAAAAAATATTGTCAAAAACCAGCAAAAAGATTTAAGGACTTAAGAATAACACTTATTATATTACAATTTAATCGGCTACAAAACCGCATGCTCCCTAAAACTCTAAATATTCTGAGAACTTTAACATGTTGATGAAAATTTTTCGAATTTCGCATACATTTTTAAAACCAAATTTACAGTGTTTTAATTCGACCTTGACACATATTAAATAATATAGTTAAAACAATTTTGTTGCATTCAAAATTGGTGAAAAATGAAAAAAAACTGTGCCGTGAGTGTAAATGTATTAAAGCAATGAATTTCGTATGCTCTTAGTTATTATGGGAATCTTTATCCATACAAATACGTCAACAAAAGCCCTTATATGTGTTTTTGTTCGAATTTTTTTTTTGATATTTCATTAGCACTTTCTGTTTCCCATAATTTTCTTTTGTCGTTTTTTGATTTCTATTTTAGTTAAGAAATAATCGAAAGCATTTGAGTGCTCCCAGCAGTATAAATCGACGGCAGCGTGGAAGATCATTCTAAAATATTTTGGAACAATGTCCTATCTCTTTTCAAAAACGACCCATCTCAGTATTTGATTCAAAGAGCCATATCTGTGCAGAAAATGTACTGAATTTTAAGATTTTCTTCCGATCTGTTTGATTACTTTTATGTATACATTTTAAGCTGGACAGATCTGTAATTTTTTAGTGCAAATAAAACAAAGTTTTATTCCACCTTACATCTCGACGTTTCGCTAATTTTCCTTGGCATCTTCAGGGGAGTGACGCTATTTATTTATTTAAACAAAGAACAAAAGTAGATATAAATTTTAACACTTTGAAAATATTGCAACGTGAACATGGATTGCGTAATTAATTACTTACATAAAAGTGGAAATTATGTACTAAAAACGGTAAACTAAACTATACTATAAATACAAAAAACTTTAAAAAACATCTAAAATTTAAAATTCGATACCGTCTGTGTGCGGTAAACTTATCATACTAAAGATAAGCTATAAGCATAATAGATAAGAAGTGGCAATATTGTCAGTATCTTCTTTTTTGTTTATTGTATTTGGCCTTTTTTGTAATATTCTTAGACTCTCTAAAGTGTAACGTGTTCTTTCCCTTCTTTCGTTGTCTATTATTTTTGTGTTTGCAAAGTCAGCTGTGTGATTGTTTTCTATTGCGTGCTGTGACAATGCTGTGCTTTGTTTTTGCTTTTTGATGTCGGCTTCGTGTTCAGCTATTCTCGTACCTAATGAACGCTTTGTTGTCCCTATGTAGACTTTGTTGCAGTTTTCTTTGTCATTTCCTTTGCACTGTATTTCATAAATTACATTACTGCGTTGTTGGGGATCTATTGGAGTTTTTGTTTTTGTAAAGCACGTTGCCAGGGTGCAATTTGATTTGTATGCTAGTGTAGTGTTGTGTGTTTTGGTAAATTCGTGTGCAAAGTTTTCTGTGAGCCTGGGAACGTATGTGACACTGAAATATCGCTTTGTTTGGTTATTTTGTTTTTTTTTGGGTATGTTTATTATTTGTGTTATTTTGTTTTTGTTCGATCAAACTTGCTATCAAATGGCCCGGAAAATTATTCTTTTTAAGCGTCGTTTTTATTTTTCTAACATTGGCGTCATGAAATTGTGGGTGGCTGATCGATAATACTTTGTGTATAAAGTTCTTGGCAGTATTTATTTTGTATTTAAACGGTTGTGAAGAAAAGAAGTTTATGAGGCGCCTAGAAGCAGTTGGTTTTGAGTACCAGTCCAATATTAGTTTTTCGTCGAATCTGTGTATGCGAGTGTCCAAAAAGGGGATATTGCTGTTTTCTTCTTTTTCGATGGTGAACTTGGGTCGATTATGATAGCTGTTAAAAACATCTAGTATTATATTTGCATCTTTTCGGGCACTGATGGCAAAAATATCATCTACATATTTTGCAAGGAATTTAATGTGTATGTTATGTTGTTGTTCTAGTTCCATAAAGATGTGATTAAGTACGTCATCCATGACTATATCGGCGATAGTTGTGGAAAGGGGGTTGCCCATGGGCATTCCATAGGTTTGGGTATACACTTTGTTGTTGTGGATAAAGTAGTTGTTGTCCTTAGGGCAGAATTGTAGAATGTTGTGAAATTTGCTTTTCGGTATATTTGTGTTTTCTTTTATTTCATCCTATTTTGCATTATAATTTTGGAAGCTAAATTTGTCGGTATGTTGGTGAAGAGGGAGTGACATCAAACGACACTAACAAATTATCATTACATTGCAATCTTTCTTTTAAGTCAAACGAGTTTTTTATGTTGTATTCTGAAGAAATTACGGAGTTCTGAATATTTCCTATGAATTTGGACAAGTGGTAACATGGAATATTGATGGACGAGACGATAGGACGTAAAGGACGTTCGGGCTTGTGGATTTTGGGGAGACCATATAAACGAGGTGCTGTTGCTGATGTGTTGGTTAATTGCAGTTTCTCTCTTAGACTTATGTATTTCCCTTTGTAAAGCTCAAGTATCATGTTGTTGTTTTTTCTTTGTAGTGTGGTTGTTGGATCGGCTCTTATTGCTTTGTATGTGTTCTTGTCTCCTAGTAGTTGGTCAATTTTCATGTTGTATTCCTCTTTGTATAGAACAACTGTTTTATTACCCTTGTCAGCATCTGTCACGATTATGTCGTCTCTGTGGTTTCTCAAGAAGTTTTTTGCGTTTTTGTATGTTTGTAATACATACTTTTCTACGGAATTGTGCTTGATGTTGCGTTTGAATTGTAGGATTCTGCTGCATAGTTTGTTTCTCGCTATTTCCTTTTCGTTTTCACTTACTAGCGTTTCAAACACTTGTTCCATTTCGGCTATTGTGTGTATGGGTGAAAAGTTATTTGTAGTTGTAGGGACTGTGAATTTTTTCCCTAAAGACAACAACCCCTTCACGTCTTCGGGAAATTCTATGTCTGTTGTGTTGACAAACCATTCGTTGTTAGTGTTGATTCCCAATTTTCGTATTTGCTCGTTTTTGAGCTTCTCTAACTTAGAGGACAGTACGGTGGCTTTCTCTTGTGCGATCTTTTTGCTAAGACAATTTTGTTTCATTATGGCTGCATTCAATTCTTCTTCACTTAGAGAGTTACGAATTTGTTGTTGTGCGTGTTATATCGAATCTTTGGTAGTTTTTATGTTTATATTTGTTTGTGTTATTTCAATGTTAAGTATTTTTAAAAAGAAATTGTATTTGGTTTTTTCTATTTGTTGTTACTTTACCCGATGTTGTGTCGACTATTGTGCTTTTTATTAGGTTGGATAAATGGTTCGGTATTATCGCATATCTTTTGCATTCCAACAAAAATTTTAGTTGTTCTGTTTGTTTGGACAATTTAATTTTCTGTTTATTGAAGTGTTTCAAATTCATGCAAATATGTTCACCGTATTTATATTTCATGTGATTGTAGTAGTTCTTCATGGTGAGGTGTTGTTGTTTTTTGTTGTTGCTTTAGAATTAAGTATTATAAAAATGGTTTCCGGCGGGCTTTCCGTAAGAAATGAATATAAGATTTTCTTCTGATCTGTTTGATTACTTTTATGTATACATTTTAAGCTGAGCAGATCTGTAATTTTTTAGTGCAAATAAAACAAAGTTTTATTCCACCTTACATCTCGACGTTTCGCCAATTTTCCTTGGCATCTTCAGGGGAGTGACGCTATTTATTTATTTAAACAAAGAACAAAAGTAGATATAAATTTTAACACTTTGAAAATATTGCAACGTGAACATGGATTGCGTAATTAATTACTTACATAAAAGTGGAAATAATGTACTAAAAACGGTAAACTAAACTATACTATAAATACAAAAAACTTTAAAAAAAATTTTTTATTTAAAATTCGATACCGTCTGTGTGCGGTAAACTTGTCATACTAAAGATGAGCTATAAGCATAATAGATAAGAAGCGGCAATATTGTCAGTATCTTCTTTTTTGTTTATTGTATTTGGCCTTTTTTGTAATATTCTTAGGCTCTCTAAAGTGTAACGTGTTCTTTCTCTTCTTTCGTTGTCTATTATTTTTGTGTTTGCAAAGTCAGCTGTGTGATTGTTTTCTATTGCGTGCTGTGACAATGCTGTGCTTTGTTTTTGCTTTTTGATGTCGGCTTCGTGTTCAGCTATTCTCGTACCTAATGAACGCTTTGTTGTGCCTATGTAGACTTTGTTGCAGTTTTCTTTGTCATTTCCTTTGCACTGTATTTCATAAATTACATTACTGTGTTGTTGGGGATCTATTGGAGTTTTTGTTTTTGTAAAGCATTTTCGTCAAGATAATTCATTTTCAAAGCTCATTATGAGGGCATTCTTGAACCAAGTTTTGAAATAGGACGTTATTAAAAAAATACTTAGATACACGGCTAAAAATTTGAGCCTAAATTTAAAACTTTTTTGGGCTACATATATGTCCAAACCAAATTTGGTTTAGAATTTAAATTATGCCAGTTTTCGAGAAATTGAGAATGAAGAGAAGAGTTTTAACTTTAAACCAGAAATGTTTAACAATTGTGCTTTCATTTTCTTCTAAAAAAAATGTATAAATCATATACAGGGTGGCTAATGAAAGCCGCTACCAAAAAAAAATTAAATAACTTTTTTTCTATTTAATGAATCTGGTAAATTTTTTTTTTATTTTGCAGATTGACTTTTACATTTAACAAAAATGGATAACTGGGACACTGAAACAAGAATTTGGATTGTCCGCCGCACTGGAGTCCGTAGTTTCGGTTCAAAGAGAGTATAGGCGCACGTTTGGCGGCAATCCTCCGAGCAGATGGACCATAATAAGACTTGTAAACAATTTTGCCGAGCATGGGACAGTCAACAGAAGACCTTACCATCGAAACCCTTCAGGTCGAACGGAGGAAACAATCGCTGCTGTAGCTGCTGCCATACAAAACAATCCACGTGTTTCGACAAGAAGCTTATCTGCTCAAATGGGTGTAAGCAGACAGTCATTACAGTCAATTATGCACAAAGATTTGGACTTATTCCCATATAAAATTCAAATGGCCAACAAACTGAACGCTGCAGACTTGCCGATTCGCTTGGAATTTTGCCAGAAGATGCTTCAAATGGTGGAAGAGGATGGAAACATGTTGAACTGTCTTTTCATGTCTGACGAGGCCCATTTCGATTTAAACGGCAACATAAACAAACAAAATTGTCGAATATGGAGTGCTTCCAACCCACAGATACTCCATGAGACGGAATTGCATCCACTTCGTGTCACAGTGTGGTGTGTAGTTTCATCGCGCTGCATTGTCGGGCCCTACTTCTTCGAAGAAAACGGTCACACCGTTACGGTTACTGGAGACCGTTACTTGAGCATGTTGAGAGAGTTTTTCTATCCAGAATTACGCCGAATGAGAATTTCTTTCAACTCTGTGTGGTTTCAGCAAGATGGTGCAGCTCCTCATATAGCCCAACCTGTTATGACAGAATTGCGATGAAAATTTCCCAATAAGCTGATATCCAGAAACTCCACATTCCGTTGGCCACCCAGGTCGCCTGACCTTACTGCACCTGACTTTTTCTTGTGGGGTTATTGCAAACAGGAAGTCTTCAAAGCAAAACCAACAAATTTGAATGAACTAAGGCAATCCATTCGAGAAACAATTGCGGCTATTTCTGTCTCAACTCTCCAAGCAGTAATGAACAACTTTTTGGTAAGATGCCGCACATGCATCGACGAGCAGGGGGGGCATTTAAATTCCATTATTTTTAAAACTAATTAAGCTATATTTAATAAAATTTAATGAGCTTTAACATGAATAAAAGAAAAATGAATTCCATACACTGAAAAAAAAATTATTTAGTTTCTTAATGTAGCAAAATTCATCAGCCACCCTGTATATGAGATTTTCTTTTAAATCTAAGTCACATTTTGTAAAAAATATACCATTACAATTTCAATTTGGTTCAATGTGGGTATATAGGTTTTCACTATAAAATTGTTAGACACGTATTCTTTTTGTATTTTGTTCATTTTTCTCGTTTGGCCTTTTTCGTAAACTAATGAAGACATATGTATACTCACACAAATCATCATGTCTCGGCTTGAACGAATGTTACAGACTTCTTGTTTACGAAAAGGAAAGGAGCATATTAGATTATGGGCCACTAGCCTAAATATTACGCGCTTCCCCAGAGTGTGCATCAACTCAATTGATGTGTTTGTACAGCTTACCATACATCGCCAAGCGATTATTGAGCCGAGGGGGAGAGCTGTGTCACTTCTCTTACGAACGTCCTAACATTGTGTTTCTGTCAATTCCTCATGATAATACTTACATATAAAATCATAAATATTTGCAATTTTAAATTTGAAAATGCCGTAGTTGTCTTTACTAACTCTTTACTCTTTAAACTTTCTTTTCATTATTATGTAACTGGTTCAAGCTCCGTTACATTGGTCATTGTCGCCGAGACCAGACTGCATCATGCAAAAAGAAGTATTGGCATAGAGAACAGAAGCATTTGGTTCGTGCGCATTTTCTTTTTACTTACATACATATATGAGCAATCGTATACGATGAATATTGTGATTTTTCAATAGAAGCAAAGTAGGTGGAAATTTCTGAATTATCTGTTTGACCGAAGTACAATTGGCCTGCCGCAAATGGGAAATTTTCATATATTTCATTTCTATATTCATGATACCATCCACTTAGTTCAAAGGACCTACACCAAATACAGAAGAGCATCCCAAAATCATTACTGATCCTCCACTATGTTTTACAGACTCGATCACGTGATGGCTGTGAGTCGCTTTTCCAGTTTTTGACCAAAAATATTGTATGCCAGCTGAGTGAAAACGATTGGCTTTACATTTCATTTGACTATAGAACACGTTTCCAGTTATTGATGGTCCATTGCTGATGACGTGATGCGTGATTCACGTCACGTGATTTTAACTGATAGCTCTGACTTCTTAGGCGCTTAGGCCAGAAAAACAACCAACATTCGGAGTCGGCATAGGTAGATCCCGCCAATTTGTAGGGAATATTTAAAAGCAGCACACCACATATACAGGGTGTTTTTTTTACAGGTTTGTTTTTCGAATAGAGATAAAACTGGCATTTTGTGGTCAAATCTAGCAACTCTAATGTCATTTATGTTCAGTTTGGTTTGCCATTTCATCATGAACAGGTTGACAAAAGAACAACGCTTGCAAATCGTGCAAATTTATTTCGAAAATAATGGTTCAGTTCGCGAAGTTTACCGTGAGCTCCGTCCATTTTATGGTCGACATAATCGTCCATCAGAGCAATTAATTCGGTTAACCATGGATCGTTTTCGCACTACGTTTACTCTATGTGATAATACGCATCCGCAGAGACGTCGAACAGTGCGCACCGAAGAAACAATTGCCGCTGTAGAGCAAAGTGTTGAAGAGGACCCGAATGAATCGATTCGCCACCGTGCACAGCAATTGGAGCTTTGTCCATCAACTTTATGGAAGATTTTGCGCAAAGATCTTGGCTTGCGACCTTACAAGATCCAGCTTGTGCAAGAATTAAAGCCGCGAGACCATGCAATGCGTCGTGATTTTGGTGTATGGGCCGAAAATGAGATTGATTTCGATGCTGATTTTCATCGCAAAATTTTGTTCAGTGATGAGGCTCATTTTTGGTTGAATGGCTACGTCAACAAGCAAAATTTCCGCATTTGGAGTGAAGAGAATCCACATGAGACCCTTGAAACGCCATTACATCCACAAAAACTGACTGTTTGGTGTGCTCTATGGGCTGGTGGAGTCATTGGGCCATACTTCTTCCGCAATAATGCTGGAGAGGCAGCTACCGTTAATGGAGACCGGTATAGAGCCATGATAACCGACTATTTTGTTCCCGAATTGGATGGCATGAATGTGGATGAGTTGTGGTTCCAACAAGACGGCGCTACATGCCACACAGCGCACGTCACAATCGATTTATTGAAGGAAACATTCGATGAGCGCATAATTTCGCGGAATGGACCTGTCAATTGGCCACCAAGGTCGTGTGATTTGACACCATTGGATTATTTTCTTTGGGGATATGTGAAGTCGCTCGTCTACACCAACAAACCAGAAACGTTAGGGGAATTGGAAGCCAACATTCGTGGCGTTATTGCCGACATACGGCCCCATATGCTCGAAAAAGTGGTTGAAAATTGGACCTGTAGAATTGGCTTTATTCGAGCCAGCCGCGGCGGCCACATGCCTGAAATCATATTTAAACATTAATGGCATAAAATTATCCTTCCAATAAAGCCAAATTGATGGACCTTAAAACGATTTTCTTGTGTTTTATTTCAATTCGAAGTTCTATACCCCTAAAAAAAACACCCTTAGGTAGAGAAGCTCGGCCTTAACCTCTTCGGAGGTATAACGCACCAGTTATTTATTTATTTTTATTTACTTACTAGACTTGCCTACATATGACAAATTATACTCTCTTCCCTAACCTTTGTCGTTTCGTCTCCATTTTTCCTTATATCTTCCTCTCTATTCTACTACTGATTATCTATATATAAAATAGCATTAACTTCCCCCCCTGCAACTTTATGTAACCTGGGGGCTTTTTCAAAAACTCTATATGGCCTGTGTCATACGTAGAGGACTCGTGAACCCACTGTAAAAGTTTCACAGAGATCGACAATAAACTTTGGACATGAATGAAGGACAAACAACTCACAAAAATATGTGGGCGTAGCACCGCCCCCTTTTCAAAATTATTTATATGTTAAGATAGCAAAAATAAGAGAGAAAGATAAAGGGAAAAATGAAGACGAAGCGACAAATGGGAAGGGTCGAGAGTACAATTTGTTAAATGTAGGCAAGTCAAATTTTAGGCAGAACAACGTCTGCAGAGTCTGCTAGTATTAACTAAACGCCTTACCTCGGTTGAAAAACTGTATCATCTCAACCAAAAAGGGAAGGCTAAAGACATAGTGTAAAGGTGTCCATTGACCAATGAACGATTTTCGACAGCTTGCCAAAATTTAAGTGACACGTACGAAAACAAACGTATCCTATTAAATACACAATTAAAATCCCTACTTCAACTTACGGTAGTCAAGAATGAATACATAAGGTTGGTCAAAAAATCGCCAAACACATAGTTAAATCGGGTTTGGTTGGCTTTGAATGCCTCAGTTCGTCGGTTCCGGTGGATACTTAGCGCCATAAAATGCTTTCATTATACAAAAATTAAATCATGCACATGATTTTACTAGTCAAACAGACAGACCTATTGAACTTACCAAAAATAAATACAACCCTTACACACCTACAATCTCTTAAGACCTGAGCATGATCTAAATGTGGTTGTGGAGTCATAAAAAAAACACAGGTGTTAAAAGAAATACAAATTTTTATTTTTAAATAACGAAAAAATCGTCTGCACATATGTGTACTTCAGGATTCAGTTATGTTAGTTCGAGTTGCAATTTTTAACGGTGTTATAGTTTAAAAAAAAATATTTTTTACAATACACAGGTAAATATTGCGTTTCACACAAATGGTGCGGCAGAGTGAATGGCACGTCGGATGGTGACATTTTGAAGCGAACTTGTTGTCTACGAATCAGGGCTGATGACCCACATTGTCCAGGCGTATTTCGGTTTGTGGCTGGGGCACAATCGGCGGTGTTTGTTTGCCGGAGGGTCATCGAGAGATTTTAGTTCGTCATCTGCAACACTCAAACTTGATCTTGTCGAGGCACCAGCGCTGGGACGAGAACTAGTGCCAGGAGGCAGAAAATTTAGTTCAACTCTTCCGTGTTCATACTTCATCATCGCTTTGGCCAGATTTAGCCTGTATTGGAGTAGTCCTAATGTGTCCTTGCTTTGAAACTAGCAATGTTTCTCGTAATCGAAACTGTATAGAAACTGTCGCAACTGTTTGTCATCAGCATTTGGCTTATTTATATCTACTTTCTTCTTCTTTAAATGGTCATCTAACCGCCTGGGCGATTTTGACCGTCCAACATAGCTCGCCAGTCGTTTTCGTTGCGCCAACTGGCGCCAATTGGAAATACCGCGGGATTGCAAATCGGTCTCCACTTGGTCCTTCCATCGGAGTGGTGGTCTTCCTCTTCCTCTGCTTCCACCGGCGGGTGCCGATAAAAATACCTTCTGGGCTGGAGCATTTTCGCTCATTCGCACTACGTGGCCTAGCCAGCGAAGCCGCCGTGTTTTAATTCGCTGAACTATGTCGGCGTCTGCGTAAAGTTCATACAGCTCATCATTAAATCTTCTTCGGTACTCGCCGTCGCCAACGCGTAGAGAAGAAACTTTCTCTCGAATACTCCCAGAGCCGCCTCATCAGATGTTGTTAGTGTCCACGCTTCTGCACCATATAGCAGGACGGGTGCGATGAGTGACTTGTAGAGTGTTATTTTCGTTCGTCGAGAGAGGACTTTACTTTTAAATTGCCTACTCAGTCCAAAGAAGCATTTGTTTGCAAGAGTGATTCTTCGTCGGATATCTATGATTTATATCTACTAAGTGCAGATAAGTTCGAAGTTTATTGTGCCCATAATGACAGGCACACATAAGGCAAAGTTGCACTGCAAGGACTAAGAAAAATGTAAAACTTACCTTTCCACACCAAATTCCAACAATTCAACTGCATTATTCTTTCTTCTTCTTCTTCTTTAAATGGTCATCTAACCGCCTGGGCAATTTTGACCGTCCAACATATCTCGCCACTCGTTTCTTCGTTGCGATAACTAGCGCCAGTTGGAAACACCGCGGAATCGCAAATCGGTCTCCACTTGGTCCTTCCATCGAAGTGAGGGTCTACCTTTTCCTCTGCTTCCACCGGCGGGTGCCGATAAGAATACCTTCTGGGCTGGAGCATCTCGCTCATTCGCACTACGTGGCCTAGCCAGCGAAGCCGCCGTGTTTTAATTCGCTGAACTATGTCGGCGTCTGCGTAAAGTTCATACAGCTCATCATTAAATCTTCTTCGGTACTCGCCGTCGCCAACGCGTAGAGGTCCACAAATCTTTCGAAGAACCTTTCTCTCGAATACTCCCAGAGCCGCCACATCAGATGTTGTTAGTGTCCACGCTTCTGCACCATATAGCTGGACGGGTGCGATGAGTGACTTATAGAGTGTTATTTTCGTTCGTCGAGAGAGGACTTTACTTTTCAATTGCCTACTCAGTCCGAAGTAGCATTTGTTTGCAAGAGCGATTCTTCGTCGGATTTCTAGGCTAACATTATTGTTGGTATTAATGCTGGTTCCCAGGTAAACGAAGTCCTTTACTATTTCGAAATTATTGCTGCCAACAGTGGCTTGGTTGCCAAGGCGCGAATGCGCTGACTCTTTGCATGATGACAGAAGGTACTTCGTTTTGCCCTCGTTCACCACCAATCCCATTTTCTCCGCTTCTTTTTCTAATTTGGAGTAAGCAGAAGTTACGGCGCGGTTGTTAAGGCCAATTATATCAATATCGTCAGCATACGCCAACAGTTGCACGCTTTTATAAAATATTGTTCCAGCGCGGTTAAGTTCTGCAGCTTGTATTATTTTCTCCAGCATTAAATTAACCCGAATCTTCCCACGATCACCATATGGTAATGCAAACATGCCGTTGCAATTTTACGTATTATGTCTGAAGTAAATAACAAAAACAAAAAAGAATAACTGTATTTCACGCAGAGGAAAATCGAAGCGAGGAAAATGAAAATGGACTTCATTTTCGTGCTCAGGAGATCGAAATACATAAGTATACAACATTTCACAAAAATCCAAAACAAAAAAAGTTATGGGACTTCCCGGGTTAAAGAAATCGCACGATAGGGGGTCACTCTGTCTGAAACCTCGTTTAGTTTCGAACGGCTCGGAGAGGTGCTTCACAACTCTGACCGAGCTGGCGGTGTTGCTCAAGGTCATTTTGCAAAGCCGTATAAGTTTTGCGGGGAAACCATTTTCAGACATAGCGGCATATAGGCAGCTCCTTTTCGTGCTATCGAAAGCGGCTTTAAAGTCAACAAAGAGATGATGTGTGTCGATTTTTTACTCACGGGTTTTTCCAAGATTTTGCGTATTGTATTGGTCGATGGTAGATTTACCAGGTCTGAAGCCACACTGATAAGGTACAATCAGTCGGTTCACATCAGGTTTCAGTCTTTCGCACAATACGCTTGATAGGGCCTTTTCTGCGATATTCAAAAGGCTGATTCCGCGATAGTTGGCGCAGTTTGCAGGATCGCCCTTCTTGTGGAGAGAACACTTAGCTTCCAATCTTCAGGCATGCATTCATCCGACCATATTCTGTATAGAAGCTGATGCATGTGCCTTACCAGCTCCTCGCCTCCGTGTTTGAATAGCTCAGCAGGCAAACCATCAGCGCCAGCCGCTTTATTGTTTTTCAATCGCGATATTGCTATTCGCACTTCATTATATTCGGGTTGTGGAACGTCAATTCCATCATCTTCGATTGTGGGCTCGGGTTCGGCATCTGCTCTGGTTTCTTGCCCAGTTTCTCCGTTTAAAAGGGCAGAGAAGTGATCCCTCCATATTCTGAGTGCTCTCTGAATATCGGCCACCAGGTCGCCGTTCTTATTCTTACAGGAGTTTGCCCCGGATGTAAAACCTTCTGTCATTCGCCGAATATTTTGATAGAATTTTCGGGCGTTATTCCCGTTGGCCAGCATCTCAAGCTCCTTTATTTCACGCTTTTCTGGCGCTCTTTTTTTCGCCTGGAAAAGCCGCCTCGCTTCCCTCTTCAACTCGCGGTAGTGTTCACATACACTCCTCGTTGCATTCGATCTCAGCGTTGCCTTGTAGAATTCGTCCTTTCTCTTCGTAGCAGCGCGGCACTCTTCATCATCATACCAATTGTTTGCCGGAATCCAAATACTTCTTCGGCTGCAGTACGGAGTGCTCCTGAGATATGAACCAACTGCTCATGCATTCCAATATGTTGAATTGTGCTCTTAGAAGGCAGGTGTGAGAGGTGATCTGCAAAATAATTGGCGGTCTGTTGCGATTGCAACTTTTCGACGTCCAGCTTTCCCTGCGTTTTTTGTTGCGCCTGTTTTGTCTTACAGAGGCGGGTACGAAAGTTGGCTGCTGCTAGGTAGTGATCAGAGTCGATGTTAGTTCCTCGTATTGCGCGAACCTCTAAAACGCTGGAAGCATGCCGTGATGTCAGCTTTTGCTTTCCTCAGGACCTCAACCAGCCGGCCAGCGGCACCTTCCCCATTAAGGGATCGGACATTCCAGGTACATGCCCTTATCTGGAAATCCTTATTTCGTTTGCGGGTGTTGTAATCTAAAAAGGGTTATCATATCCGAGGCTTTACTGTTTAATTTCATTGGAACGTTGTTTTATGTGGTGGGTCCCAAACCCAACACACAACCCGTTTCGAGGGAGGTTGAATTCAATAGCACGTTTGTATAGCAAGCCGCTTGATCCAAGACAGACGCCCGCTTGCAGTATCACCACATGCTGATCAGACGCTGCTGTTTGAAACCCCCAGCAAGCCCTTAAACCGATTATGCCGGAGCAGCCTTACCAGGTTGTCGCCTTCTCACGTTTAGCTCACCACCAAACGGGTGTTCGGTGGTTACCCAGAGGATACTTGCGCTCAAGCGCCCGGAAGTAGTGCTTGAACCCAGGGTTTGAAAATGCTTAACTATTTTCAAGTATTTCAAAATTGCTTTTACTCGAGTTTTGAAAATGATTCAGCAACTAAAAATAAGCAAAGTAAAAAAAAAATTTTTTTCATTTTACTTCAGCAGTAAGTTGAACGGAAACGAGCTTCAGCAATCAGCAGAAAAAAAACTTGAGAATTTTGCTGAGGCTTTAAGCTATTAGCTTTTTATATTTAAGTTTTTTCATTTTTCATATGTTTCAGTTTTTTCACAGCCGAATTGCTGACTGAAAGATAGTAAAACTAAAATTTTTTTGCTTCTTTTCCGCAGCTATTTCAAAATTTCATAGGGAAATTCAAATACAGGGTGGCGCAAAAGTCATCCTCCTATCAGAAAATGCTATAAATTTTGCGATTGGCCCCTAAAGTCAGTTCTGTTTTGACATTTGTGTAGTAAACACATGCGAAATACACGTTAATAAACAATGTTACGCTACACTGCTCCAGAACGCGGAATATTGCTGACTATTTATTTGACCAATAATCGGTCGGGGCCAAACGGTTACTGTGAATGGTGAGCGCTACAGAGCAATGATCAACGAGTTCTTTTTGCCGAAACTTGATGAATTGGGATTGGAAAACATGTGGTTCCAACAAGACGGTGCAACAGCACACACTGCACGTGCCACAACCGATATGCTGAACAGCGGAAGCTTACTTTTGCGCCACCTTGTAATTATACGATGTTCTGATCGTACTGGTGCAATTACTACGATTGTTATATGCCTTTTTGCTATACTTACATCCGAAAGACATATGTACGGATGTGTATATGGACAACCAAAAGTAAGTATTATTCCCTGCATAACAGATATTACGCTAGGCTTGGGATTCGAAACATAAAAACTTCTTCCAACTGAGCCTCGCATAATAAAACCACACTATGACGGGCACCGCGGCAGAGCCGCCGTTACCCTATTGGGGGCCCTGGGCATATTAGGATAATTGGACCCCTATGACTTTGAGAGAACACTATTTTGTAAGAATATACAAAGAAAGTAAATAAACAAGGTTAAGTATTTATTTTATATTTATGCTGTGTCAGTTGAACAACAATAGTTTTCCAACCCGGAATAAATATCACACGATCTTGCCGAAAATTTTATTTAAAAAAAATGCGAAATATTGATTCGTAAGGGACCAGCATAAATATAAAATAAATACTTAACCTTGTTTATCTACTTTCTTTGTCTATTCTAACAAAATAGTGTTCTCTCAAAGTCATAGGAGCCCCATTATCCTAATATGCCCAGGGCCCCCAATAGGGTAAGGACGGCCCTGCCGCGGTGGCCGTCATAGTGTGGTTTTATTATGCGAGGCTCAGTTAGAAGAAGTTTTTATATTTCGAATGCCAAGCCTAACGTAATATCTGTTATGCAGGGAATAATACTTCGTTTGTTACTCGTCTTACTTTTGGTTGTACATATACACATCCGTTTATATATCTTTCGGATGTAAGTATAGCAAAAGGGCATATAACAATCGAAGGAATTGCACCAGTACGATCAGAACATCGTATAATTATTTGAATTTCCCTATGAAATTTTGAAATAGCTGCTGAAAAAAAGCAAAAAACTTTTAGTTTTACTATCTTTCAGTCAGCAATTCGAAACATAAATTCGGCTGTGAGAAAACTGGAACATATGAAAAGTTAAAAAACTTACTTTCAATTCAATTCAATTCAAAAAGAAAAAACTTAAATATAAAAAGCTAATAGCTTAAAGCCTCAGCAAAATTCTCAAGTTTTTTTTTCTGCTGATTGCTGGACCTCGTTTACGTTCAACTTACTGCCGAAGTAAAATTAAAAAAAAAAATTTTTTTTACTTTGCTTATTTTTAGCTGCTGAAATATTTTTGAACTATAAATGTAAGCTACAAGCAAATTTTCGAATCTGATAAAAAACTGATTTCTAGTTAAGTTAAAAATTTCAAACTTTTGCTATTTTTCAGCCAGCAATTCAAACCCTGCTTGAACCGCATGCAAAAGAAGCGCTTTGGCCATTCCCAGGTGATTGGCTATCAGAAACTTTCCCCAGTTTCGTGGACTTCTACACATGGCCCCAAGACAAGATACCACTACTTGCTTAAATTTGAAAAAAAATTAAGGTGCACCTATGTGCACCCAGGGTCTTAAGATAGTCCATTTCTTTTTGCGAAATACTTTGCACACAGAGAAACACCCTCGTCGTTAAAATAACTCTGAAGCGCACTTGCATGCACAGCCCAAAGGTGGCGCCAGCTTATATTCATTTCCCTATGCATGACAGGTGTATGTGGGTGACCACCCAGTAGCGCCGAACAGCCATCCGCAGGGCTCTAGAACGTAAATCTAGAATGCAAGAGCCATCCGCAGTATGTGTATCAGAACTAGTGTGATATGTTATCTTTCAAATTGAAAGGCATCAAGATGGAACAAAAGAAGCTCCTGTCTTAAACAAATGATAAAAATACGCTAATGATGAGACCAAAATATAATTTAAAAACCAGGTAACCGAGGGTTTAGTTTGTATGACGTCTAGGTTTCAGATATCACACTTGGCTATCTATACTATAGATACTATGATGGGTATGTTAGTAAGTGCCACAGAATGGTTGCGCTGCGTATTTGTTGAAAGCAACTTTCTTGTTAGAAATTGCATAGCAACTCGGTTTTGCAACAAAAGTTTTCGAGATGCAACATGTTCGCAGTTCTGCGATAAAATTCTGCGACTGGCGCAGTAAATTCTTTAGTGTTGCAAGATACGGGGTGGCTGATGAAAGCCTCTACCAAAAAAAAATTAAATAACTTTTTTTCTATTTAATGAATCTGGTTAATTTTTTTTTTTATTTTGCAGATTGACTTTTACATTTAACAAAAATGGATAACTGGGACACTGAAACAAGAATTTGGATTGTCCGCCGCTATCACGCACTGGAGTCCGTAGTTTCGGTTCAAAGAGAGTATAGGCGCACGTTTGGCGGCAATCCTCCGAGCAGATGGACCATAATAAGACTTGTAAACAATTTTGCCGAGCATGGGACAGTCAACAGAAGACCTTACCATCGAAACCCTTCAGTTCGAACGGAGGAAACAATCGCTGCTGTAGCTGCTGCCATACAAAACAATCCACGTGTTTCGACAAGAAGCTTATCTGCTCAAATGGGTGTAAGCAGACAGTCATTACAGTCAATTATGCACAAAGATTTGGACTTATTCCCATATAAAATTCAAATGGCCAACAAACTGAACGCTGCAGACTTGCCGATTCGCTTGGAATTTTGCCAGAAGATGCTTCAAATGGTGGAAGAGGATGGAAACATGTTGAACTGTCTTTTCATGTCTGACGAGGACCACTTCGATTTAAACGGCAACATAAACAAACAAAATTGTCGAATATGGAGTGCTTCCAACCCACAGATACTCCATGAGACGGAATTCCCACAACAGCAGGTTCTATCGCACCGGAATGACCCGGGGCAGGGCGAAGCACTGTTAACAACAACAACGGAATTGCATCCACTTCGTGTCACAGTGTGGTGTGCAGTTTCATCACGCTGCATTGTCGGGCCCTACTTCTTCGAAGAAAACGGTCACACCGTTACGGTTACTGGAGACCGTTACTTGAGCATGTTGAGAGAGTTTTTCTATCCAGAATTACGCCGAATGAGAATTTCTTTCAACTCTGTGTGGTTTCAGCAAGATGGTGCAGCTCCTCATATAGCCCAACCTGTTATGACAGAATTGCGACGAAAATTTCCCAATAAGCTGATATCCAGAAACTCCACATTCCGTTGGCCACCCAGGTCGCCTGACCTTACTGCACCTGACTTTTTCTTGTGGGGTTATTGCAAACAGGAAGTCTTCAAAGCAAAACCAACAAATTTGAATGAACTAAGGCAATCCATTCGAGAAACAATTGCGGCTATTCCTGTCTCAACTCTCCAAGCAGTAATGAACAACTTTTTGGTAAGATGCCGCACATGCATCGACGAGCAGGGGGGGCATTTAAATTTTTAAAACTAATTAAGCTATATTTTAACATGAATAAAAGAAAAATGAATTTCATACACTGAAAAAAAAATTATTTGAGTTTCTTAATGTAGCAAAATTCATCAGCCACCCTGTATGCGATAAAATAAAAGGGTACGTTAACCAAATAAAAGTTAAAAAACTTAAGTAGCACGGTTTTTTTAAATGACTCTTGTAAAATGTGTTCTAGCAAAATCTACTTTTTATTTTTTGGTTTCGATAGTAACAACATGAAAAGCAAAATATTTGCAATCAGAAATCCATCACACAGTGATAACTAAAATTGGCAACACTGCAGCAGGGTTCCAAAAAAATACCACATTTACAAACGAAACCTAATCTCGTTCGGGCTGAGTTTTCCTATATCACACCAATGCTTATTATAGTCGAATCTTGTAATGAAGTTTGGACGGGTGTTGAGGGAATCTTAATTCGACAAAACAGTAAGCCTTCAAATATTAACAATTATTTAGGTATTTGTTGCTAAAATTTCTGCACTCATTTACAAAAATTTGCATGTAATCAATGTGAAAATAGTTGTAAGGAAACATTTATGGCAAGATGGTCACAAAGGATATGCTGCCACATCGTTGAAAATAAATTCTTAAGCTACATTTAAGCTACATAAAACTTGGTTGAGAGTTTTCTGCCCATAAAAACTGTGGGGCGCAAATCCGGTGTTATTTTTTTAAGTGCGGGCGAAAGCAGCCTATGCAGAAAGAAATTCCGAGCAGAAATACTGTACCGAAGCCGGTATAGAACCGGCTCAGTGTTATTATTTTTAAGCAGGCTCGAAGGGCGTCTATGCAGACAGGAGTTATCCGCAAAAAACCTTTAGATTAGGGACACGATATCGAATGTAAAGTATCGATACTGTACTCATTTAAAGCATCGCTGTACAATTATGGGGTTCCCGAAAGTATCAAAACAAAAAGAAACTTGAATTCATCCAAAGGCTCCTGAAGATGACTTCAAATTGAAGTCGAAATATCGACACCTATAAATATAAACATATAGGAAGGAAACTTTGAAATTTGCCTTTTTTAATATATATGGCCTTGAGCTCGAATTAAGAAAACAGATATCAAACTCAAGGCAGAAAACCAATACAAAATAAGTATTGACTTCTTCCTAAAAAATTTAATGCAAAGGTGCAAAAATATGGATCTGATTAAAATTCGATACGATACCGGGATCTAAATACTCGATGCCAAAAAGTTTAGTTATAAAAGTATCGAGTACAAAATATCGGTATCGAGGGACAAAAGTATCGATGTGGTATCGTATCGTATCGAAATTTGTGACCCTACTTTAGATCACGTCTCTGTTGTTCGGCCAGCTAAGGGTTATTTTTTAACAGCGCGGCTGAAGGGTGCCTATGTAGAAACCGTATTGTATTTTTTTTATATTGTGACGATTGCGATGGTTCGTCGATCAGTTCCTCCTGGCGTCGATCGTTATAAAGTCAAATAAATAAAAACGCTAATACTGTTTACAAATAGCTTGGTTTATTTACTAGTAATAACCGTAATACAAATTCAGGAGTTAATAAACTCTACAGTAAGTGGGCTGTAGAACACTGGAAAAGTTGCAACAAGTGTCCCTACAATTTCTGCATGTACGAGTATAAGCATTTACTCTTTACCTCATATTTACTGAAACTATTGCTATCTCGCTAAATCCCGCATAGATGCATTAGTGTAGCTATCACTATCTCTTTTAGACTAGCTAATGGTGTGAGTTTAATTGAACTAGGGATGGTCAACATTTCATAACATACATCCCAATAAGTTCCAAGCGATCTTTAGAAATTTTTTACCTTGTGACAGCATCGTAAGTCGAGATATATTCAGTCTACAAGGAAATGTGCGGTTTAGTTTGATTTTTTGCAATCTTAAGAGCAAATCACCTAAACCCCATAGGGGTCATAGGGGGGACTTGCACTTTTAAACTCTTGGGTCCTCCTCTACCCCCTAAAACCAACGTTGTTCCAGGTATGGGTTTCGAGGCCAATTTTGTTTTTCCTCTCTATTTTACCTGTCGAAAAAAAGCGTAACAACACACTGCTGCCCATTAAAAGGATGCAGAACAAAAGTAGCGCCCTTAAAAAAAAGTGCAGAACAATAAATAAAGCCTAACTACTGTACAAAGATAACCCCTACATATGTCAACGATAGACAATTTCATTTTAATGATTAGCATTTTTGAAACATCTCTACATATATAAAATTGTATAAGTTCGATGCTTCGATGCGAATTGGAAGTACTAAACACTATTGTTAAAAGTCCACCCTTAGTGGAAAGAAAAAGAAAATAATCACCGTTTTTCAGAAAAACCCCAATATTTCAGGCAGAAAACTAGCGCAGACGGTGGGATGTTCCGAGTTTTTTGTCCATAAAGCAAAAAAGGAAGCTGGTCTCAAAACGTTCAAAAAGTTCCAGACAGAAGCTCTGTGAAGAATGTGCAAAAAATCGCGCAAAAAAGCTAAAAATTTGTTTCTTTGAAAAATTCAATTGCTTCCAGGCCAGGAGTTTTTCACAGCAGAGTCGCGCGGGAATGTGGACGAAAAGCTTAAGTCAAAAAGGCAGTAAAAATTCCCTCGAAAATTCCTGGTTTGGCAAGCAATCTGCAGCTGTGGAGAAAGGAGCAGTGCTTTTGTAACTACGGGAACAATAAACTCCCAAATATACATTAAAGAATGCTTAGAAAAAAGATTAAAGTATTTTCTAAGACGATATAAGGTTTCCACTTTTCTTTTGCCTGACTGACCTAGCTTCTTGTCATTATAGCAAATTGGCTTTGGAATGGTATTCAAATAATAATGTGCTTTTGGTGCCTCAAGAAGCAAATCCGCCCAACTGTCCAGAACTCAGGCCAATTGAAAGATACTGGGCATTGGTCAAAAAAGGAACTAAAGCAACAAAAAAAAGTAGCAAGGAACGCCAAAGACTTTTGGGAAAAGTGGAGTTCAGCAGCTCGAAAAGTGTCAAATACTACTAAAAAATTATTAATGGAAGGGGTGCCGGAAAAATTAAAACGATTTTTACAACAATAGTAGTGCCAAAGTTGTTGATATATAATAAAACTTGTAATTAAAAGGACAAATAACAGCTAGTTTTATTTTCAAAATCGGACTACTAGTTTACGATATTTGTCATAATTAATAAACGCACTCTATTCAAACACGGAGGCGAGGAGCTGGTAAGGCGCATGCATCAGCTTCTATGCAGAATTTGGTCGGATGAATGCATGCCTGAAGATTGGAATCTAAGTGTTCTCTGCCCAATCCACAAGAAGGGCGATCCTGCAAACTGCGCCAACTATCGCGGAATCAGCCTTTTGAATATCGCATATAAGGTCCTATCAAGCGTATTGTGCGAAAGACTGAATCCTGATGTGAACAGACTGATTGGACCTTATCAGTGTGGCTTCAGACCTGGTAAATCTACCATCGACCATATTTTTACAATACGCCAAATCTTGGGAAAAAACCCGTGAAAAAACGATCGACACGCATCATCTCTTTGTTGATTTTAAAGCCGCTTTCGATAGCACGAAAAGGAGCTGCCTATATGCCGCTATGTCTGAATTTGGTTTCCCCGCAAAACTTATACGGCTATGCAAAATGACCTTGAGCAACACCGCCAGCTCGGTCAGAATTGGGAAGTACCTCTCCGAGCCGTTCGAAACTAAACGAGGTTTCAAACAGGGTGACCCCCTATCGTGCGATTTCTTTAATTTAATGCTGGAGAAAATAATACAAGCTGCAGAACTTAACCGCGCTGGAACAATATTTTATAAAAGCGTGCAACTGTTGGCATATGCTGACGATATTGATATCATTGGCCTTAACAACCGCGCCGTAACTTCTGCTTACTCCAAATTAGAAAAAGAAGTGGAGAAAATGGCATTGGTGGTGAACGAGGGCAAAACGAAGTACCTTCTGTCATCATGCAAAGAGTCAGCGCATTCGCGCCTTGGCAACCAAGCCACTGTTGGCAGCAATAATTTCGAAATAGTAAAGGACTTCGTTGACCTGGGAACCAGCATTAATACCAACAATAATGTTAGCCTAGAAATCCGACGAAGAATCGCTCTTGCAAACAAATGCTACTTCGGACTGAGTAGGCAATTGAAAAGTAAAGTCCTCTCTCGACGAACGAAAATAACACTCTACAAGTCACTCATCGCACCCGTCCTGCTATATGGTGCAGAAGCGTGGACACTAACAACATCTGATGAGGCGGCTCTGGGAGTATTCGAGAGAAAGGTTCTTCGAAAGATTTGTGGACCTCTACGCGTTGGCGACGGCGAGTACCGAAGAAGATTTAATGATGAGCTGTATGAACTTTATGCAGACGCCGACATAGTTCAGCGAATTAAAACACAGCGGCTTCGCTGGCTAGGCCACGTAGTGCGAATGAGCGAAGATGATCCAGCCCAG
The DNA here is from genome assembly GCA_949987695.1 of Merzomyia westermanni. Lineage (NCBI taxonomy): Eukaryota > Metazoa > Arthropoda > Insecta > Diptera > Tephritidae > Merzomyia > Merzomyia westermanni. The sequence goes on along the minus strand of OX465290.1, from coordinate 110,813,793 downwards.
AAGGTATTCTTATCGGCACCCGCCGGTGGAAGCAGAGGAAGAGGGAGACCACCACTCCGATTGAAGGACCAAGTGGAGACCGATTTGCGATCCCGCGGTGTTTCCAATTGGCGGCAGTTGGCGCAACGAAGAAACGACTGGCGAGCTATGTTGGACGGTCAAAATCGCTCAGGCGGTTAGATGACCATTTAAAGAAGAAGAGTAAACGCACTCTTTATTGATTCCGGATCACTCTCTTTGGAGACAAGTACCACGATTTTTTGCAGGGTAAGTTTTGCTGTAAATAGTGTATACAGCTTAGGTTTAGCTTTACAGGTATTTCCTTATTTCAGCAATGCAAAGCGAATACAAGTTCTCAAAAAAAATACAAGCGAGTGAAGTGCAGTGCTTAAATGTATGGCTGTGCCAATGGAGGCAAATGCGATGTGCTACGTCATTTACAAATTGGAAAACATCGAAATTCTGATGTTGCAGCATCAACCAGCAAAACGTGCTGAACTTTGTGCGGACCCATACGATGGGATGCTCAAGGGAAAAAAATCAGCATAAATGAAGGGACCTGGGCATACCACACTGTGAAACATAATTTTTCTTTCCGTTCTAATGACTGCACATCTAACCTACTTAAGAGATGTTTTGATGAAAATGCATCAGCTCGCACAAAATGTGAAGCTATTATATGTATGGTATTAGCACCAAATGCAATGCAACTAGACGAAGCTGATTTGAGTGTTGTTAGTTTAATTACTGATTTTTCCGACTGCTCCAATCATGGTACTATGAAAGTATGCGCAGTTATTGTTAGATACTTTTTACCGGAGAAAGGTGTGCAATTAAAAATATTATAAGCTAGTGACCTGCGGGGAGAAACATCAGACCATGATCCAACTACAACAGGTCGTAGCAGCTCGACAAACATACAAACACACACAAAATTTCCATGTATTTTGTTTTTGTAATTTGTGAGTTCAACGTCAAAATCGTACTGAGAAATGAGTGTAATGCCAAAATTCTAGCCAAAAGTAAAAATCAGCTGGTCTACTAACATGACCTGTATTATTGGATCATGCATCAGATATACTCAGAAATTATATTGTTGATCTCAGTCAGAAATGACTTGCACTCTGTGCTGATAGCACTAATTGTAACTTCGGGGGATCCGCAAGACGTGGAAAAAATAATCTTTTTCACAAACTTGCTGTATCCACTTATTGACGTAAATCTGTTTTAATAACGAGATGCAACTATGAATTTAATTGCTTAGAATTTAAGGAATATTTACAATGAGGAAAATATACTTAAAAAAATGTATGCCTCAGAAAATACCAGTGATTTGCATTTAATTCATGTTTGTTATGTGATAGTTAATTGAAATCAAAGAAAATGAAATGTGATTCCTACCCAATAAGCAAAATACTTTTCTATAAGCTTATGATAAACTTACTTTAGCAAACTTTTCGTTTGGAAAATGTGCGATTGAGGTTTGGAAAACAATTTTTAATTAACGCACAGTGCGCCTCTGCCGTTAAAGCATGGCAAAAATCAAAAAAATCATGAAAGCGTTTGCTAAATATAATACATGTTTCTAATAGAGAATTTTCCAGGGATCCAGAATATACAACTGTTTACCAGGTAGAGCCGCTCAAAGTTGACCAATTTTCAACATTGGGAAAAATTTTAAATTTTTCTTCTTTTTCGTTGTATTTGAAATGGTTTTGTAAGTAAATAAGGCTGCCGGTTGTCGTTTTCTTGTATTGCAATTAAAGATAACTTAATAGGCGGATATACCTGTTTTTCGAAATGCCTATTTTTAGGCCCTTTTTAAAACTTTGATGGAAAAAAAAAATGTTAAAATATGGAGTCAAATTAACAGTAGTTATTTGTGAAATATTCAGTTACCTAAATTCATAAAGTCTACCTGTGTCCAGCTGCAACTTCACTTTTTACATCAAATAAAGTTAAACAACCTTGGGCATAAATACGCGCCTGAGCAGGTATATATAATTCAGTACGGCCGTAAGGTCGTTTTTGTTATTGGAACTTGTTAACAACATACATTTTTTTAGTTACGAATTGTATACCTGAAATTCATTTTAGTAATTTGAGTAGGTATATAAAACTATCCATCATACGAGTATAATGCACATTATCATTCTTCTTTTGGAGATTAAGGAACTTAGTACTCTGTTTACTTAAATAAAGTGAATAGTATTTTTAAATATAGTTCATAGTTTAATATTAGTCAGATACACTGTATCTAGAAAACTCGAGACTATTTGCGGTGTTTAAATCTACAAAGTCAAGACGGGACTTCGTTGAGGCTATTATGAGAGAATTAGCTAGTGAAACAAGTATTAAAGAAAAGGAAAGCCTAGAAGAAAAAATTGGTTTACATAATGTATTGTATAAAAAGAAAATGAAAGAACGTCTATCGTAACAATTCAAAATTTCGAAGTAAACATGAAAAGTGGCTAGCTGACAACACTTTTTTGGACGAAGAAACGCCTAGCACGTCAACCAATCCAACTAGAGGGAGACCAACAAAACCCACAGAAGAGTGCTCTACATACACAAGGAAAAGGAAGCTGTCTGATACCACAAAAGCTATGGCCACGACTCATCTTTCAGAAGCACTGGCTATTAAATATAAAAAAGACGAAGAAAACGTGAAGTCTCATATAACAAGGCAGTTGCGGTAGCAAGGCCAGTGCGACTGATGAGGATCAAAAACAGCATTCTCACACCACCAAATGCGCTACCTAGGAAATACACTCCCGAAGAAGCTTTGGCGCTGTTTATAGATCTCGGTTTATAATATATTATATTGCGTAAGTCATTATTGCAACGTAATGCCGATATTTTACCTGGATACAAAAAAATTACTCAAGCCAAGAAAGAAAATAACCGAAGTATCAGCTGAAATTGAGCTACCAAACCTAATGGATCATAAGTCTACACGACTGCTTCAAAGTTTTACAGAAGAAAAGTTGAAATCACTGCCAAAGGAGCTAGCATTGTAAACTAAGTGGGGCTGTTATGGCTCATCAGGACAAAGCGCATACAGGGCGGCTAATGAAACGCGATACCAAAAAAAAATTAAATAACTTTTTTTCTATTTAATGAATCTGGTTAATTTTTTTTTTATTTTGCAGATTGACTTTTACATTTAACAAAAATGGATAACTGGGACACTGAAACAAGAATTTGGATTGTCCGCCGCTATCACGCACTGGAGTCCGTAGTTTCGGTTCAAAGAGAGTATAGGCGCACGTTTGGCGGCAATCCTCCGAGCAGATGGACCATAATAAGACTTGTAAACAATTTTGCCGAGCATGGGACAGTCAACAGAAGTCCTTACCATCGAAACCCTTCAGTTCGAACGGAGGAAACAATCGCTGCTGTAGCTGCTGCCATACAAAACAATCCACGTGTTTCGACAAGAAGCTTATCTGCTCAAATGGTTGTAAGCAGACAGTCATTACAGTCAATTATGCACAAAGATTTGGACCTATTCCCATATAAAATTCAAATGGCCAACAAACTGAACGCTGCAGACTTGCCGATTCGCTTGGAATTTTGTCAGAAGATGCTTCAAATGGTGGAAGAGGATGGAAACATGTTGAACTGTCTTTTCATGTCTGACGAGGCCCATTTCGATTTAAACGGCAACATAAACAAACAAAATTGTCGAATATGGAGTGCTTCCAACCCACAGATACTCCATGAGACGGAATTGCATCCACTTCGTGTCACAGTGTGGTGTGCAGTTTCATCACGCTGCATTGTCGGGCCCTACTTCTTCGAAGAAAACGGTCACACCGTTACGGTTACTGGAGACCGTTACTTGAGCATGTTGAGAGAGTTTTTCTATCCAGAATTACGCCGAATGAGAATTTCTTTCAACTCTGTGTGGTTTCAGCAAGATGGTGCAGCTCCTCATATAGCCCAACCTGTTATGACAGAATTGCGACGAAAATTTCCCAATAAGCTGATATCAAGACACTCCACATTCCGTTGGCCACCCAGGTCGCCTGACCTTACTGCACCTGACTTTTTCTTGTGGGGTTATTGCAAACAGGAAGTCTTCAAAGCAAAACCAACAAATTTGAATGAACTAAGGCAATCCATTCGAGAAACAATTTCGGCTATTCCTGTCTCAACTCTCCAAGCAGTAATGAACAACTTTTTGGTAAGATGCCGCACATGCATCGACGAGCAGGGGGGGCATTTAAATTCCATTATTTTTAAAACTAATTAAGCTATATTTAATAAAATTTAATCAGCTTTAACTTGAATAAAAGAAAAATGAATTCCATACACTGAAAAAAAAAAATTATTTGAGTTTCTTAATGTAGCAAAATTCATCAGCCACCCTGTATAAACAAAGAATAAATGTAGACGCTGAAACAATTACAGATAGTAATATGTTTATGGCTTCTATTGTTTCATTACGACAAAAAGATGAAGCTTCCGAATATTGCCAAAATCCACGTCCGTCATCAATTATATTGTGCCGCCCGATATTATTTAAATACGAGGAGTCTTCGGAACGCATAAAAGCTACAGTGAGTGATATAAAAAATCAAATTGCCAAATTAGAACCAACAATAATTGAAATTGAAGAGGGGGATGCCATTACAAAAAAGCATGATTTTCTTCTAACAATGGTCGATGGAAAAGTTTTGAACTTAAAAACAAATACGACATCTACAATGAAATGTCCAATTTATAAGAAGAGCCAAAAGGACTTTGAAAATCTTGATGATTCAATAACTGACGAACTAAATTATGAATATGGAATATCGCATTTGCATGCTAGGATAAGATGTATGGAATTTGTTTTGAAGCTGGCTTATACACTACCACAACAAGGAGAAGTTTTCGACGACAATACAACATGTAAGGAGAAACAAAAGAGGAGAAAAAAATTATTCAGGATGCATTCTATGACTGTCCAAAGTATGGATACGGAAATACAAATGATGGTAACTCCTCAAGAAGATTTTTTGAAAACGATGAAGTGACTGCTCGCATAACAGGAGTTGATAGAGATATTGTGAAAAGATTGGGAGTAATTTAAAATATTTTAAACTGCCATGACCCAAATTTGGAGAATATGCATCTAAACCTACAATGTTGCTGCATCAAAAGTATCCTGAGAAGAAACTTACACCAACGGTACATAAAATTTAAGCACATGGAAAAGATTTAATAGAGTACCAGTGCTGACCACTAGGAGAATTGTCTGAAGAAGCTCAAGAATCTAAGAACAAGGACTACAAAAGATATAGATGAATGAACACCTGCAAAGTATCACGAGTTAGACAAAACGAAGACCTTTTCAACATGTTAGCTATCTCTTCTGATCCAGTCATATCATCTGTGAGGTATGTAAGAACACAAAAAGATCTTACAGATGCGTATAGCTCAGAAATGGTTGCTTTGTTAGATATATGCTCCAGTGACGATGACTATGTTAAGATAAAATAAGTTTCTCACTTCTTATCACAACAATGAAAAAGAGATTTACTAATCAATTTTGTTACTTAATTGAAAATAAGATATCTAAGTACAAGTTAATTTTTTATTTCAAATTAAAGAATTAATTTATTCAGTAATTTATAAATACTAGTAATTTATAATACTTTTCGTTATTGCATTTCTCTAAAGTTTATCAAATTTATTTTAAAGCTTAGGCCTTCAAACGAGTATTAAATTTTTATAGAAATCAATACGTCTATCGAGTTTGGTACAAATTGGTAAAGCGGTTACTAAGATCAAACTTTTTAGCATAAATGGGGAGTGCCACTCCCCTTTTCCAAAATTCGTTGGCTGTCAAATAAAATTTCATTGAACCACTTTCAATAACTTTTAGTTATTAATAACATACATATTTGGCTTGTAAATTAAAAAAAAACATGTAAAATTTTACGAGGAATTTTGAAGCACCTTGTTATTGTGGCACCAAAAACGGACATTTGAGTTTTATAAGAGTATTGCCATTTAAAAGAAACAATACGTCTATCGATTTTGGGAGTTATTGATTACGTGACTACTCAGATACAACTTTTTGTCATAAGTGGGCAGTGCCACGATATCTTATCAAAATCATTAGTTTATCTTACTTAATGCTTAAATACGTCATTATAAGACAAATCTCATTTTATTTTTTTTATTTTTTACTAAAAACATTTTGTTTCGCATTTTTCTAAAAATTTTCGACTTTGACGAATTTTTTAGAAGCACCCTGCAGCTGTGACATTTTGAGCTTTCACACAATAAAACCTCAAATAATTAGCTTTCATTTGCATTTTAAATTTTTAAAATATCTTCATTGGTTCAAAAGTTATGATTTTTGCAAAGAAAAAACTCTTAAGGCGTCACTGTTTAACGTTTTATTCAACGTACAGTAAGGGTTTGTTGAAAACTGATTCATAAAACTCCAATTTAGGCTACGAAAGTGAAAACCGGCAAGTAGCCTAATGAATATGTACTAGACCTTTGATCCGAAGGTTGCTGGTTCGGATCCCGACAATTTCCTCAACTTTTTTTATTAAATAAAGTATTAAAATTACTTTAAAATATGTTTTATAGCTATTTCAGTTCCATTTATTACTCTGTTTTACAATTCAAGTTTAATAAAATTTTTTTTTTTTAAATAATCGGCGCTCGCTTTTCTACCAATTTGTGGCGTGCTGCTTGTAATTTTTTATGCAAATTGGCGGGAGCTACTGTTGTTTGCTGACTCCTGCAAAGCAAAGCAGATGAATTTTTGCTAAGAAGAATTCCATGGCAGAAATACCCGCGGACCCCGTTTTGAAAACCCGTTTTCAAACCACTTTTTATGTAAAATGTCCCAGGACTCGAACCTACACGACCGCTACACCATGTCGCCGAAATAATAAAGTTCATATAAATCCAGTAGGTAAATTATTTAGCATTATTTTTGAAAACTGCCAAGCTGTTCACCTCACAGTTCAGTTCAAGTTAATTTCCCAAAGCTTCCATACAATTTTGAAAACATATATAAACGTTTGTGAAATGTTTTAGTTAGAAACTCGTTTGAAAAACATTGATTTCAACGTTTGGAAAACATTGTTTAATAAACTTGCTTACTTCATTGTTTATTGGGTATTAATAAAAAACACGTTTATATAAAAACCAAATGTTCTGTTTTTTCTAAACAAATTTATAGTCACCGTAAGTATAATATATGTACTCGTATGTATAAATGTGTATACATTATTGTTATGTGGTGGCCTGATTTAACTGCTCATTTCCAAGTGAGTTTGGATTTATTATTTGTATGGCAGTGCATAAAAATATGAGAGGATATAATAAAGGGGTTACATGAAAACGTATATTGCAAACATAATATACGCCATATATATTTTGAGTTAGGTAAACATGTTTATTGTTATAGTCGCCACTGTTTCATATCACGACTGGTTTCGGAGATATAGTGATTAAAATCAGCCTCAGTCTGTTATAAGTTCTAAGACACAGCGAATCGTGACCGGGTTTCATTCATTCATTCATTCATTTTTATTCAATATTATCTTATGGATTTTAACAGATTTTAACATTAGCATATTAGTGAACATACAATAAAGTAGATACAATAAGATAATAGGGAATGGCGTTGAGTGTTCAGAATGAGAACAGTGATAACGCCATTTCTTGTAATGATTACAATGGAAGCTTAGAAATGTGGAGTGCACTCCAATCCGGAGTTAAAAAGGTTTAACATTGATAAATAAATAAAAATAAATAAGTACATTGGTTCATTACATAGCAAGCAACTTACAAGTGAGCTTATTAAATAAAATATGAAAGTAGTAAGAAAATATGTTACAATGTTATAAAGGTTACAAGTTGATGAAAAAAAAAAAAAATTATTAAAATAAAAGTATTTTAAATAAATAGAAATAAAGTACATCGGTTCATTACATAGCAAGCAACTTACAAGTGAACTCATTAAATAAAAAGTAGTAAGAAAATATGTTGCAATGTTTTTGAGTTGGAAGCCAATTATGTGATAGGCCGTAACAGAACTTCAATATCTTCATGGCTCAACCCAAGAAGCCATAGTTTAGAAAACGCTTATTCTTCGAATTGTTTGTATATCTTCGGGAAGCTTATTGAAAATCATACATGATACTATGGTATAGAAGTTACGATACAGAGTTGTGCGTGAAGCAGGAACAGTAACATTCGCATTAGAATTGCTTCTTAACATAAGTGAAGTGTATATCGGACTTCGTAGATAACCACTCCTCATAAAAAATATTTTTAATACTTTAAAGTAGTACAAGTGTCTTACAGGGAGAATATTTGATCTTCTAAAGAGATTCATCCAGTGCAATAAACGGCTAGCATTACAGATTCTTCGTATAAGACACTTTTGCAACATTAAGAGTGGTCGAATTCTACTAGAATATGCACTGCCCCAGCAACTTAAGCCATATTAGACTGTACAAGTCCATAATACATAATCTTTAGTACACTACTTGCACATAGTTTTTGCAGGCGATAAAATGAGCGAACAGTTGACAGCAAGTAAACTTTCATGGCAGAGATATGCGAAGACCAGCTTAGGTTGTGATCGACTATAACACCCAGATATCTAAAATTATGGACAACTTCGACGTTGAAACATATAGCGTCACAGTCTAAATCCGGGAAATAATTAACTCGAGACTCGTTTTCAATACAAGCCCTAGTACAAAGTTTGTGCCGCAAACAACTTGCAGAGTGAAAAATAATATCACCACTAGTTACTTCCTTACCACCAATAGCAAAATACATTAGTTTAGTTTTATTGCTTACAATAAGCTTGTGAGAAGCGAACCATTCTCTTAGGAGGCTCACATCGTGATTTATATCCACAAAGAGATTAAAAGTATTGTTTGATCTATATGCCATTGCCAAGTCATCGGCAAATGCTGTGACTTTTCCTACAAAAGGCATTGAAAAAAGCGAGTTTATATAAATCAGAAATAAAATTGGTCCAAGGACTGAGCCCTGCGGGACTCCCAAGTCAATTAGTCTAGGTGCGCTTAGATTATTTTTTACTTTCACCTTTTGACATCTTAAATTTAGATATGATTCAAACCAATCCAGAACGTTTCCACGGAAACCTGCTGAGTGCAATTTACTTAAAAGAATATTATGGTCAACCATGTCAAAAGCTTTCGTAATATCAACAAAAAGACTAGCACAAGTCCCTTTTTCATCTATTGTTTTATAAATAAATGAGCATAAGTTAAGAAAAGCATCTTCAGTAGATACTCCTGACCGAAATCCATATTGCAATGGACTAAAAAACTTGATCTTATCCAAATATTGCAAGACCCTGCATTTAACAGTCTTCTCAAAAACCTTAGAGATTGATGGCAAGAGAGAAATAGGTCTGTAGTTATTTTTATCCTTCTTATTTCCTTTCTTATGTAGTGGTATGACAATAGCACATTTTAGATCGGCTGGAAAAACTCCTGTGACTATACTTAAGTTGAATAAATGCTTTAAAATGTCAACAACATAGAAAGCAATGTTCTTTAAAGTACGGTTTGAGATACCATCATTCGCAGAAGAATCACTATTTTTTAAAGAATTTATTAAACTTAAAATCTCTGACCCAGAAATTGGTTCAAAGAAGAAACTACAACCTGGAGAAGTATTTACAGAGTAAATTAAGTGGTTGTTGCAAGTGCAGCGTATATTATTACTTGGAGCGGACTCTTTACCAATCGTAACGAAAAAATCATTCAGATGAGTGGCAACTTCTAATGGGTGAGAAACAAGTTCACCATCGATATCTAGAACAAACGAATTAGTTTGGTCTACCTTATTACGATTAAGAATATCGTTGACCACATTCCATTCTTTCTTCACGTCACCCTTCGCAGCTAAAAATCTATTTTTATAAAAACTATCATGCCTAGAACGACATTCTTTATTAAGACTGCATGTGAGGTGTTTCACACGCTTCCGGAGGCGAGTGTTTGTAGGATGCTTGCGACATTTGACGCGTAATTTATTTTTAAGTTTAATTTTCTGAAGTAGATCGCGATTGATCCAGGGTTTAAGAATAGTCTCCGAACGTTTAGGTAAAGTAACAAAGCTAGAATTTGTTATGTGCGATTGAAGCGTAGTCAAAAATAAATTGTAAGCTTTACTTACATCCTTTTCAGCATAAACAGTTTCCCATTTTTCATACCGAAGTGAATTATAAAGAGCGCTAAAATTTGTTTTTTGAACGACTGTCGGAGTCTTATTCTTAACATTACGCACATTATTTAGACAACTGATTTTCAGTCCAATCATACAATGGTCCGAAACTCCAAAATCAAAGTTTAAACCAGCAGATGGGCTAAGTGTACTACTGTCGAAGCGTCCATAAATATGGTCTATATTTGTACCAGAAACTGGACGGGTAATACTATTAATAAAAGATGTTAAGCCATGACTGGCCAACAGTTCAAGATGAGTATCTACTGTAGCGTTAGCGCTTAATAAATCAATATTGATATCTCCTAATATGACTAAATTTGCTGTGGTTTCCTCATCTAAAACAGAAGAAAATTCTTCATGAAATACCTGTAAAGATATTGAGTGAAGTCTATAAACACATACGAAACTAATTAGTTCCTTATTAATATTCAAATTAAGCTTTAAAATATCCACACTTGATAGGCAAAAACGTGAAATATCGTGCTCATATACATTGCGTACGAATACTCCGACACCACCAGCTGAGTATGAATCATTAGTATTCGCGAAGAAATCGTAACCGGGAATATGGTAATCATTAACTTCATAAGAGTAGATCCATATTTCTGTTACAAAAATAATATCTGGAGGATGTGCAAAGGCTTCCAGGTTCAAACATAATGAATTAAAATTCTGTCTTAGGCTTCTCACATTTTGATGAACAACGGTTAACGTATTACTTTCTACTGTTAAAAAGTTTACATCTTCTATGACATTTATGTTGACATTTATGTTAGAGCTGTCGTCTATAAAAAACGTTCTAGTATTCATTTATGGAAACAAAAATGAAACAATAAAGAACTAAACGGAAAAATCCGCTAGGTCTTCAAACGTTCTTAAGACAACAGCTCTATCATGTTCAGATTTTTTCATAAGTAACCTTGAGTTACTTAGCCACAAATATTTAAAATTTTTCTCCTTTTTAACTTTTGTAGCTTCTAAAAACAAAGCACGGTTGTAGCTGGTAAAACAATTATTAATAAAGATATTTTTACGATTTGCATTCGTGCCCGAAAAAACCGATGTATTTAATTTCTTCTTGGCAGTTCTCTTAGCGATCATAATTTTCTTTTTACTCTCATATGACCTGAATTTTACACAGATATTTTTCTTAACATTACTTTCTGGTCCCCTTACGTTTATACGTTTTATCTTAAATTCCTCAATTTCATCATCAGAAACCACAATATTCAATGCATCACTGAAAAGTTTTTCGACTCATTCTTTAGCATTCTCTTCGTTAGTTATCGGCACTCCCACTATTTCAATTGACTTTTCTAATTTTTTTTGTTCGTTCCAATTCAACTTTTTTTCTAACTTCCTTACTTTAATTTTTAGTTCATTGTTTTCTTCCTTTAGTTGTTGTATTGTTGCGAGGAAGTCAGTATTTATTTGCTTCAAGCTAATTATCTCTTTGTATAAGAGTTGCAGAGTTACTCTGTCATCATTTATATTGTTTACATCTGCACTTGTTGTTTTCTTCACTTGCTCATCTTCACCCACTGCTTTGCGTTGCCTTCCACTGCTAGCGCTGCTTTCTTGCTGTATCACAGCAGCAGGTAATTGCTGAGGTTGGCTCTCTGCTGGTTGTGCAGGCATTGTTGTTGCTTGTTGAAAAGATTTAATTCGCATTACACTGCACTTGTCACAGCGGTATTTATTATTTGTTGTTTTGAAAAATTCTATATCGGCAGATTTTAAATTTACACAGTTGCAATGAAAAAAGTGTTTGCAGTCGAAGCAATCAATCTTATTGGGATTATTGCGCTCAACCTTTTCGTTGCAGATAAGACAATTCATTTTTTTTGATAATAAAATATTAAAAACTTCGTAAATAGCTTTTTGAAAGTGAGCACCCCACGAACACTTCCTCTCTAACGAATGTTAGTAACGAATAGAAACTTACCCTGGCTGGTGATGTATATTCTTTTCCTAAACAAATGCCTTTGCCACGAGATGCAAACCAAAATGCACTGCCAAGAGATTCATCCAAAACTGTATTTAATGGGAATATAAGGTGTTTGATGTGATTATGCAAGTTAGTATGAAGCTCTTCCCTGGATATATTAACTTCAACATAATTCCATAACCTGAAAAGAAATTTTTTTTTAGAAAAATTGCAAACATGTGTGTAAAGCACGCGATATAGCAACAAATAAATCACTTCAAATGGACCTCCTGTCATAATGCACCTATTTTATCCCCTGAAAAATAACGGCGGCCGCCGTGGTGTGGCGGTAATGCTGCTGGCCTACCACACCGTAGATCCAAGGTTCGAGCCCTGGTACAGGTTACATTAAAAGTGGTTTGAAAAAGTTTTTTCAAAAACGGGGTCGCCCCTCGGCAGTGGTTTGGCAAACTCTCCGAGTGTATTTCTGCCATTTGCTTCTCAGCTAAAATTTATCTGCTTTGCAGATGCTGTTCGGAATCGGCAAAAAACTGTAGGTCCCGGCAATTTGTGGGAAAAATTAGAAGCAGCACACCACAAATTGGTAGAGAAGCTCGGCCTAAATTTCCGTAGGCGGCATATATCGCGCCAATTTATTTTATTTTAAATAAACTTAACTGGCTATCGTGATATACCAGCACACTACCACGCTTGGCAAATGTTTGCTAGTCAAATATCGCTCTGCGCTCTTAATTAATTTTCGTTATGTCCCCGCAAAAAATAATAACGTGCACAGACTGTTTTATTGGTAAAAAAGTCGAATCCGTGTTACCTGTTAATGATGTGACTCTAAGTTTTATAACAATTTTGTAAAAGTTCAGTTTGTTGATTCTTCTGAAATTTTTATTAAATGCAAAAATATTGTGTTTATCTGCAATGACTGTTTGAATGTGTCAAAAAATCTTTTTGCTATGATATCCACTACATTAAAGTGTAAATTCTAAGAGTTTTAGCACAATACCAAAACACTAACTAATTCGCCTCAGTGCATATTACCTGCAAAACCTACCAATAATGCATATAATTTATGCTCTAAAAAAGTGTTCCTATAAAATTTATTGAAAGTGCATTGCCTACCGTCTCGGTTGTTGGGCCAACTGCTGATTTGCGCTCGCTGCTACCACAAACAATGTTGGCCCTGATACTCTTTCTGCTGCTACTCTTTCACCTCTGGTCAAATTGCTGTCTCTCCTTTTGCTTCTGTTGTTGATAATGAGACCGTGGAGGTTTGTTTAACTGTTCTGCTGGTACCTACTTTTCTACTTTGGATGGAGTTAGTCTCCATATTTCCGAATACTCAAAACAATCATAACATAAAAAGAAACATGTTAAAGCTAAACATATTTTTACTGGATCCCTCATCGACTGTTGTTATCAATAACAAAAGCGAAGAGAAATTACTGCATTTATTGGCCTTTAAACCTTCAGTTTCTGTGGATAATGTTATTTAAGTTAGGTGTATCTGCGGATTATCTTAATCAACTCTTAGATGAATATATATGTATGGCCGGTGGGAATTAATGTTAGTTCATTTCGTTTCTATCTATTATGATGACCCTAATAACATAAATAACAATTCTTCACCTTCGGCGGTGAATAAATTAAATATATATTACCAGAACTCCTGCCAACCAGCATCAGATAAAAATCTGGATAAACATTGAGTTGCGCCACCCAAAAAAGAGGATAAAAAAGTGGGAAATTTTGTTCGGAGAGGTTCACTTTTTAACCATGTTGAAATTGCCTAACCGTGTACGTGTGATTTTGCATTCAGAAACGTCATAAGGAAGAAATATATCTGCCCTGCTCTAAACAAACAAATTTCCCAAAACAAAGTGCGCAGTCTGCGTAGTGTTGCAATACTTACGACTTATATGTCCTGAAAATTTTTTCAAAATACCCAAATATTAAGTGAACCCCCAAAAAATACGCAAAAAATTTCCAAAAGTTTTTTTTTTAATTTGTCATTGAAACATGAATTTCAATCATTTAATTTAAAAATATGTTCATATAAGGCTACATTTATTGTACATTTGCATAATTAAAAGTATTCAATATTATATACGCTTATATATCTCTAGGACTATCGAAAAATAAATTAACTCTTATTTAACACATGTAAATTGTGAGATCTGTATAGTTTTATATATAATTTTTGTTGGAACGATTTTCCGTCATGCCTTGTCAAGTTTGGTTTTGTGACAAACCGGTTTCGGCGTTCTGCCATTTTCAATGCCTAGTTTCGTTCTGGTCTGTGTCTATCCGTTGCGTTGTTTTTATAGTCCGTGGGTGCTGTGGCAGGTAATGTCAGTATATGTGTCCGTGGTAGGTAACGTTAATATGCGTGTGTGTGCGCGGTATTGGTACGCCCGAATTGTTATCTGTCCCAAGGGTTGTTTTTGTAGTTATGTAGACATACCACTTGTTAGCTAAGTGGTAGGTTGGGGTAGGGAGAAATCGGTGATTTTTGCAGTTTGGTTCATATTTCGTTTTTGCTTGTTCATTGTTAGGTGTTTGGTTGCTGTACCTGCTGGCTTGTGCTGTTTTTTGTAAATTAGTTTTAAGGGTTCAAATATTTCGTCAAATATAGTGTTGGTTTGTTCGTTTATGATCCTGCCGTCAAATGTTTTTAACTTGTATATCTCCATGTTCTCATTGAGCCGCCGGCCTTTTCCTTGTACGTGAAGTATTCGAGCCGTTGTTTTTATGTTAGCTGGGGTGCAGTTGTTCTCGAACATGTGGTTCGCGAAGTTAGATTCTGGTGGGTTTAGGTGTTTTTTTGTTGTAGTCCCTGATATGCTCTCGGAATCTTGTGCTTATTTTTCTTCTTGTTTGTCCTATGTAGCTGTATTGACATTCACAAGTAAGCCTATACACTCCGTGTCTCTTGAATGGGTCATCAGAATTAGTGTCGGTTCTTAGTTTTTGCCCTACGTTGTTAGATGTTCTGAATGCTGTGTTGATGTTATATCTTTTAAAGAAGTTTGCTAATTTGTACGTCGGTTTTCCAGTGTATGTCATTGCCGTCGAAACTTATGGATTTTCCTCTACGCTAACTCTTTTTTGTGTTCCATGGCTACTTCTGAGTTTATCCACAAGCGCTTTCTTGTATCTATTATTTGCCACTATGTTATATATTGCATTAAGCTCTCTCCTGTATGCTTCCTGTGTGAGCGGCGTTCTCTGAAGCCTATCCACTAAGTGTCTGAATGCTGCATTTTTGTGCTGTTGCGGATGGTTTGATGTAGATTGTATTATGGTATCCGTGGCAGTCGGTTTTCTATAAATGCCGTAGTTGAACCTATTTGTTATTTTGTGAATCCCTATAGTTAGGTCCAGGTAGTTCATTATTCCATCTTTTTCTACTTCCATTGTGAACTCTATGTTGCCTGTTGAGGTACTCTAGTATTTGCTCTTCGTTATCGTCATTTAGGATGCAGATGATGTCATCCACGTATCTAGCGTAGAATGCCACGCCTAACTTGGTTTTTAACTCCTGTATATATTTTCCTTCCAAGTTTTGCATGAATGCTTCCATGAGAATATCCGATGTTGGGTTACCCATTCCTAGTCCGTTTGTCTGCCTATATATTTTGTTGTTGAACCGGAAATAGTTTTGCCGCAGCGTTGTTCGTAGCGCGTTGGTAATTTGTGCAGTTTTTACCTTATCTTCAGTTTGGTCCAGTAGTGTTTTGTTGACTATATCCATTGTATCTGTTAGTGGTATTGACGGGTATAAGTCCTTTATGTCAAAGGATACGAGTTAACTGCTCTTTGTGAGTTTAACGGTCTCAAGTCTTTGGAGTAGCTCTATCGTAT
This sequence comes from Merzomyia westermanni, assembly GCA_949987695.1. Classification (NCBI taxonomy): domain Eukaryota; kingdom Metazoa; phylum Arthropoda; class Insecta; order Diptera; family Tephritidae; genus Merzomyia; species Merzomyia westermanni. Next base: position 110,797,754 of record OX465290.1, on the reverse strand, counting down.
TGCTTATTGTGTATTCGTGCCCTAGTTTCAGAGTGTCCTTTAAAATCGTTTTTAGATGTTTCGACAGTTTATAACCCGGCGCGGACTTAAAATTAATTATGGGTCTCATCGGCGTATCCTGCTTGTGGATTTTAGGTAACGCAATGACTGGAGGAGCAGATGGATTCATTTGTGTTAGGGTATATACCATCCTCTCGTCTATTATTTTGGTAGCATTTTTTATAACCTCTTTAACTTCGGTGTGGTATTTATCCGTGGGGTTATCCCTAATAATGAGACATTTCATTTCCTCGATGAGCTTCTCTGTCTTTGCTATACGAGGTGTTCAAAACGTATCGCGAATTTTTAATTTTCGCTGGTTACGTATATTCGAATTTCGAATTTTTTGTGGCGTTATGTTGGTACTCATGTCTCTCACTTATGCCGACAAGCTCGGCCATTTTGAATGTTCAGTTAATTGTTGACAGCTGCTTTGCTTGCACGTGTTTTGGATCGTCTTCGATTTTTACCTATTCAAAAAAATGGATCAAAGAACCTGTATCAAATTTTGTGTGAAAAACGAAATTAAGTGCGCGGATGCATTCCGAGTGTTGACTGTGGCATACGGAGAAGCTACCTTGGACCAAAGCAACGTTTATCGGTGGTACAAAATGTTCTCAGAAGGCCGAGAAGATGTGCAAAGAAGAACAAAAATTGGCTTTTGCACCACGATAACGCCCCTGCTCACGCATCGTTGCTTGTGCGCGACTTTTTGGCCAAAAACAACACACTAATGATGCCGCAGCCACCGTATTCCCCAGATCTGGCCCCCTGTGACTTTTTCTAGTTCCCTAAACTGAAGAGGCCCATGAAAGGACGACGTTACGTTTCTCTTGACGAGATAAAGAGGGCATCGAAGGAGGAGCTGAACAAGATACAAAAAAATGATTTTTTGAAGTGCTTCGAAGATTGGAAAAACCGTTGGCACAAGTGTATAATATCTCATGGGGATTACTTTGAAGGCGACAAAATAGATATTCATGAATAAATAAATAATTTTTGAAAAAACACAAAATTCGCGATACTTTTTGAACACACCTCGTATATTCATCCTTACTGATTAGCACCGTTGTGTTTCCTTTGTCTGCCTTCGTTGTGACGATGTTGTTATTTCAAACATCTTTAAAAGATATAACATCAACACAGCATTCAAAACATCTAACAACGTAGGGCAAAAACTAAGAACCCACACTATGACCAATTCAACAGACACGGAGTGTATAGGCTTAATTGTGAATGTCAATACAGCTACATAGGACAAACAGGAAGAAAAATAAGCACAAGATTCCGAGAGCATATCAGGGACTACAACAAAAAAACACGAAAACCCACCAGAATCTAACTTCGCGAACCACATGTTCGAGAACGACTGCACCCCAGCTAACATAAAAACAACGGCTCGAATACTTCACTACATTGTGTAATTGAAATTTATAAGACTCCTAAATTAGAAAATAAAAATAAATAATTCAAACATTTATATTTACTGAGTTATGCGCCGTTTAAATAATTTGACATATTTTAAATCGTAAATTTCATTTAACTTAAAGTATTCAATACAATTGGCGTTTATACATCGCCCTATCTACACCCTACGAACAAATGATAGGGACACAAAGTGTAAGTAGAATTTGTATCCATCAAGTAGGCTGAAATTTTTGATTGTTGATACATTCGACTTTCTTGATCGTAGTAAGTTTGCAAAAGTAACATAATGTTCACAAACGCTATTCCATTGAATTAATAATAGTTCAGTTTATATTTTGTTGGTGCGAAGTAAAGATAAGGCCAATCGCGTTTTTTTCAGTAAATAACGGTAACGAAATTGCACTATTCAGTTTTTCGTCTTATAAGATGTATGTACATCTCAAATAGTAGTAAACAGTTTTTGATCAGGTTTTTTTTTCTGCAGAAAATTTTGTGGTAATGGGGCGTGGTAAGAAACTTACAGAGCTAGAGCGCGGAAAAATCGAAGCATTTCGTGAAAATAATATGACTACAAGGCAGATTGCACGTCGACTAGGTAGAAGTAAGACCGTTGTAGCGAATTTCTTAAAATGAAAGGAAAATTATGGAAAACGCAAAAGTACAGGAAGAAAACCCAAACTTAGTGCGCGTGACATTCGTGAAATTAAATGCTTAGCTCTGAACGATTTAAACAGTCCGGCCGATATAGTTGGAATGCTAAGCTTAAATGTCACTGCGAGATGGGTTCAGATGCTTTTGCAGCGTGATCGAAATTTGGTATACACAAAGCGTGTTCCCAAACCTAGACTTACAGCACGTTATAAGGAAGCACGATTAGCGTTCGCTGAAAAATACCAATATTGGGAAAAAGAATGGGGAAAAGTCATATTTACGGATGAGAAAAAGTTAAATTTGGACGGGGCGGATGGATCGCAAATGTATTGGCATGACAAACGGCGAAAACAAGAAGATAGAATGGCTCGCCATTTCGGAGGAAGGTCATTAATGATTTGGGCTGGAATAGGCATTATTGGGCGAACCCCGATATGTTTTCTTTCAACAAAGATGATTAGCCAAAAGTATGTAGAACTATTGGAGGACGTTCTTTTAAATTTTGGTGACGAAGGAGAGTGTAACAAAGACGTTTTTAAAAGACCATAATATACCAGTATTAGATTGGCCAGCATGTAGTCCAGATTTGAACCCAATCGAGAATATGTCATATTATTATATTATGGCATATTATCGCAGGCAGTGTTTTGCAAAGGTAGACAATTCAGCACCGTTAAGGACTTAAAAGCCGCTGTTATTAGCGAATGGGACAAAATCGACCAAAATATAGCAAAGAACTTAATATATTCAATGCCTCGAAGGCTTCAACAGGTAATCATTAACAAATGTGGTCATACAAACTATTAATGATACTACTGGGCCTTGTACTCGTTTCATAGAGATATAATTACTTTTTGTCCTTATCATTTGTTCGCTCATAGAAACATGTAATTTTGGGATATATTATAATTAAATGACATTTTGTATAATGATTTTTTGCTGTAAGCCGCACTGAACTGGTGTTATTGCATATTTAAAACAATAAATTAAATTAATGTAAAAATGGCTAGAAATCTGTCCATATAACTTTTGGCCTTATCATTTGTTCGCATGGTGTATACAACAATCGCAAAATAAATTCAAAATTTAAGTTATGACTGTGCTATAGTTATACGAGTATATATCACATATTTTAAATCGTACGTTGTAGAATTAAACTAGAAAATATAAATAAATATATAATTCAAACATTTATATTTTGTGAGTTATACAAAGTTTAAATAATTTGATATAGTAATTGTTGTTGGAGCAGTGCTCGAATTTTTATGTTTGTTGTTTAATTGATATTAGAGGAAAAATTACAATGATATGCACAGCGATGGTATGGGATTACATGTTTCGAAGTGCCCAACTTCTCATCAGACCCCTTCTCGGACACTGGGATACGAACCCAAGTGTCTGCACCAAAGCCGCTGTTAGAGTACTCTAACAACTAAGCTATGATGCCCTGTAAATCGTAAATTTCATTGAACTAAAAGTACTATATACACTAAGAATATATTGGAAACAAAAAAAAATCCATAATTCTAGTTTTGAATTTTTAGCGTGTTTCACAACTAGTTTTTTTAAATAAAATATTATGCATTTAAAAACAAATAAAAAATAGAAATTCAAATTATAAAAAAAAATCCAAAATATAATATATATAAAATATACGAGTAGTGTACTAATTCAAACGCAACGTTGGCAATTTTTTAAGTTACGTCTAACGTGTTTATATCTATTGTGACTTAAAACTACGTAATGCTTAACGGCTAAAACCTTCTCGATATGCAAACTTGCGAATTCAGCTATATAAATAAATTGTACATTGTTAGAATAAACAAATTATTTCGGTTGAAAAATCGAAATACTTACAAAGAACCATCAATTTGAAGCTTGAAAAAAGCCTTTCTGCCCGATTCTCCACTAAACTTGTACTGCCATGCCGGCAAACAGCGACTACATCACTTTTTCGATGGAGTCCTTTGTCGATTTAAGCTTTAATATGATGCACGTCTATAAAAATTTATATACAAACATATGTCATTAATTGAATAATAAACTTCTCCTTTAACTCTGATTTACCACAGTATACCGTTTCTTCTGATGGTATGGGGAGTAAACTTTGCAAAAAGGTTTGTTTCTCGTTTATGAGTTCCCGGTGGTACGACTTATGCTGCGCTGAGTCTTGGCGGAGAGCACCTTGCACTCACGCAGAATTTTACCTTGAGTCTGCATTTCAGCGCTGTCGGGCATCTAAAACAAAAAAATATATTACAATAAAGCTTTCTATTATATTCTATACCTTGTCCGCAAGGGCCTTTTCAACAGCGTAAATCCTTTTTTGAATATCTTCCAGCCGGACCTCTATGCGGTATATACCAACCAAAATCCTTTCTGTTTGGATCATATCCCCAGAGTCGCAGGTTATCACTGATTGGGTGGCAGTACGGGTAGTAAATGGTTGATACACTTGAAATCTTGCTGATACTGAAAACAAGTTAAAAAATGTAAGTGTGGGCCGGCAGGGTCGTTTTCTCAATGACAAGTTAACACTAACCGTAACTTTATTTGACAGGTAGTCTGCCAATTTCTGTCAATTAAATTGCCGTTATCTTTAACCGAGATTTAGCGAAAATAGCCCTTGCTATACCCTGGCCCACTTGCCCTACGAAAATTTATATTTTTAACTCAGAGTAAACTGAGGGGTTAAACTGATACGTTTTTGACAAATTTTCAAATTAAAAAGATAATTTAGCGTCGCGCAAGTAGGCCCCTGTATTATAAGTACACTTAAAAGTAGGAAATAGCACTACCATTGGGCTGGCTTGATCCGGACTCCTCGTCATCCAGCAAAAACGGGAAATCCATATTTGGCCTTTGTAAAACTATAAAATACTCGTCGATTATGCAATTACCATCAAGTTTGCGAAGCACCCCAAACGAATCGAGTCGGGACCAGGTGGATCATTTGCCGTGATTTTGCGAGAAAGAATTAATTTTGCCGAGTAATTTTTCTCCGAATTTTGCTAAGTTGATGTCAAGTTAGCGAAGCACCCTAATGGAAACCGTGTTAGAGACCAGATTACCGAATCCGGACTTGTGACATAATTTGCAGCTAATTTACCGTGATTTAGCCGGGAAAGAATTAATTTTGCCGTTCAATTATTTTTCGACTTTTTTGTATAGGTAACTTCGTGTCAACTTAGCGAAGCAACCTAACGAAACCACTAAGACAGTCGGAAAAAGAGCTGTACCACAAAGCTAAATGGAATTTTTTAAAAGCAGCGTCAACCGAAGCTTTCACGTTAATTTTGTATTTTGCAAAGAAAGAACAAACCCAATTATTATTGAGGCCATATATGTAATACTTCAATATTGCTAGTAATTATTATGCCTTCACGCAACGCACAAAAATGATTGCGTGTAGCCATAGAACCCTTTGGTTGTGTGAGTGTCGGGTGATTGTCGCTTGCCCGGCAACGCACAGTCAGAAAGCGTCAATCGCCATTTGCATCGAAAATTCGTCGCGATAGGTTGTTGGAGTTTCGCCATGGCATACAGGATAAAACCGTTCACATTTTTTTTTATCCATACATACGTTCGCCATGAGATCCGCGAAGCGACTGAGATTGTTTGCTTGTCAAACGCTTCGGCCACCAACAAATATACCAACGAAAAAATCTAAAATTTTTGATTTTCATCAACGCGAGCCGACAACTGTTGGAACATATAATTTCTTATAACAAGCAATGTAAACGATTACTTATGTTTATCGCAAATCTATCGATATATTTGTATCTTCTCACACACCACGTTTTTAACCTTATCCTTTTTCCTTTTTCGTACTGAACTTGTTATACGCCATCAGTTAATAAACTATTTATATTGATTAAACGTGTACTCTTTTATTGATCTGCTATCAGGTTATGGGCCCAGTAACGTTATTGGAAATCAATTACATAGGATTATTACACAAGAGTAAATTGCATAAAGATGAATGATGCAATGACTCAGCAGAAAACGGGGATTCCGTTGTTTGATGGAACCAACTTTAACAATTGGCGATTCCGAGTGGAAATTGCATTGGAAGAAAAAGATTTGGCTTCGTACATCAAAGACAGTAAGGATGAAGGTCGACAACGTATTATAAAGGAAGAAAAGCAATGCAAAAATTTCATCGTTCGTAGTATTCACGATTGTCAGTTAGAAAATATTAAGGACAAGGCATCTGCAAAGGAGATGTTCGATACGTTGGCAAACATTTTTGAACGCAAGAGCATCGCTGGTCAGTTATTGGTACGCAGGCAATTGCTCATGATGAAATGCAGTGACGTGGATGATATGAAGGAACATATTTCAAAATTCGACGGTAAAATTCGTGAATTGAAATCCATGGGGGCAAAAATGGAAGATCTGGATGTTGTGTGTCACTTGCTTATCACGCTTCCGAGAACATACAACACGTTGGTAACAGCAATTGAAACAATGGACGCAGACAAAATTACATTGGATTTCGTAAAGAGTAGGCTATTGGATGAGTATCAAAAGCGGACACCACATGCTTCAAGTGAAAAATCATCGTCTAGTGCTATGCATGCATCAGTTACTTGCTATGGCTGTGGACAGGTAGGTCATATAAAATCTCAATGTAAAAAGAAAAAGAAACAAAAATATGTACATGGTGGAAAAATGAACAGCATTCCTAAGAAAACCGATAATTTAGATAAAAACAGCGCTAATAATGCGGAAACAAAGTTTGCTACTTCGATGTTGGCACACACATGTTATGAACGTAATAAAGCATGCAATATACACTATACAGCGTCTATGATGGCCTGTGAAAATGTTAATGGTGAATCATGTCTGTGTGTACATAAAGCATATAGAACGAACAATGTATCACAAATAAAATTTATTCTTGATTCGGGCGCTACAACCCACATGGTAAATGATGAAACGATTTTTAGTACGCTGGAAAGTATGGAAAGAGTAAACATTGATGTTGCTAAAAAGGAAACATGTTTAGTTTCAACTCAACGCGGTGATGTTCCAATCAAAACAATGTTTAATGGTAACAACGAAACAAAAACACTACGCAATGTATTGTTAGTAAAAGATCTTCAAACCAATTTGCTATCAATACGCAGTTTGACAAACTATGGTTATCAGGTTCTCTTTGAGAATGACTTAGCAAAGGTAATGCGTGATGGTAAAATAATTTTTATTACACACGACTCCGGTAGACTATACGAAGTAAATTTTCAAGTAGATAGAAATATTTTTGCTGGTTTAGTAAATCAAATCAACTCGAACTCAGAACAGAATATTTGGCATTTTCGCATGGGGCATCTAAATGTCACTGACATGAAGAAATTAAGTGACCGAAATATGGTTATTGGATTAGAAAAGCTAAATGTAAATTTGAATGACAAGTTTTGTGAAACCTGTGTCATTAGCAAGTAAATGCGGTTGCCGTTTGAGTCGAAACTAGAGTTACGGTCAGATAGAGTTCTTCAAGTCATACATAGTGATGTTTGTGGTCCGATGCCAATACCTGCCTATGATGGTTCAAAATATTTCGTCACCTTCACTGACGATTATTCTCGTGCGAGCATAGTGTATTGTATAGAGCGAAAAAGCGAGGTGCTAGAGAAATTCAAAGAATTTGTTGCAATGGCAGAAGCATTACATGGATGCAAAATATCAAAACTTAATGCAGATAATGGGGGTGAGTATACCTCAAATGAGTTTAAGAGCTTTTGTTATGAGAAAGGCATTCAATTAAAATATACGGTGCCGTACAACCCTGAAATGAATTCGGTTTCTGAACGATTGAACCGTACACTAGTTGAAAAAGGTAGAGCAATGTTAAGCGCCAGTGGTTTAGATCGAAAGTTTTGGTCCGAGGCAATTATGGCTGCAAATTATATAAAGAATCGTAGCCCAACAACAGCTGTAGGTGACCATTTTAAATACAAAACACCTTCTGAAATTTGGTTTAAGCAAAATCCCAATGAATCAAATTTTCGAATTTGGGGTTGTGATAATAAATCCACAAAGCGTCTTTTAATGGGATACGCTTCGAACAATTCGTATCGTAATTTTTAATGAAGCTGAAATGATGAAACAATATATGAACATAGAATATAATGATTCAGAAGTGGTAAATAAATCATCCTTATACAATGCTATTAAAGAGGAACTTACATATGGAGTTTTAAATGATAACCAAAATTTTGACGAAAATAAGGAAGATGATACTTTCGATGATAATAATAAAAGCATACATGAAAATGAAAATCATATGCAAGGTATTGAAGTAGATGGTAATGAAATTGAACAAAATTTTCCACGCAGCACAAGACCGAGACAAAAACCCGATCGGTATGGTGATTGGGACTATTCATCACATTTTGCATTTTCGGCGCAACAATTTGCTGAAAACGATCCAGTAACTATAAATGAGGCAAGGCAGCGTGATGATTGGCATGAATGGGATAAAACCATACAAGATGAGTATTCATCACTAATGAAAAATAACACATGGACTGAATGTGCGCTACCTGAGGGTTGAAAAGCGGTGTCATGTAAATTGGTTTTCAAATTGAAGCGAAAGTCAAATGGAAATATCCACAAGTACAAAGCTCGACTCGTAGCTCGAGGGTTTTCTCAAACTTTCGGTTTCGACTATAACGAAACAAATGCACCGGTGGCTTAGTTAACGACTCTGCGCGTTTTATTATCAATCGCTGCACAACAAGATCTGCGCGTTCATCAAATGGATGTAAAAGGGGCATTCTTAAATGGTGATCTATCCGAATATATATATATGGCCAAGCCAAAAGGCTTGCAATGGTTGGGAATCGCTGGAGGTTTCTCGATACAGCTGTTCGCTGCAAAGCGACACTCTCACGGGACATTCGCCGGTGAACATTTCCATACTAGGGAAGGATAAGTTGATGATTGGCTGGAACGATCAGTCTTTGGCTAACCATCCATCGTATCGCTCCAGGCAATCTTCAACAGCAGCATCTGAAAGGTAATCTTTTGTATATCCTCTTATACTTTCCGTAAACTAATCCTCCAATATACTCCTTTGTATATAAATCTACTTTCTTTAAATAAACTCCTCTGTTTATTACTTATCAATTGAATCGTATTGTTTTATTTCTTTTCCTTGCTACATTTTGCTTCGTGAGTTCGCACCGGCATTTCCCTCAATGTTCCCCCCCGAACATTTGGTCCTCCGGAGCCATCGAACTCGACGAACTACAACTACAATAACAACACAAAATCTTTCACCGAATTTTTAAGAAGTGAAAAGAATAAACCAGCAAGAAACAACACCAACATTGAGTGACTTCCACCAAAACACAAAGAAGAAGAAGAAAAAAAATACATCGAGTTGCAGAAAATTGATATTAACAGGTGCGTGTAAACATTAATTCGTTGAGCTGGTAGGAATTTTAGTTTCTATATTTCTAATAAATTGATAGATAGTGAACTGAAAAGAGTCTTTGTGGATAATCGGTGCATAATAGTGCAAATAGTGTAAAATAAAAAAGTGAGATAAATACGATTGTTTACCGGCATCATAGTGGTTAATTAATTTTTACTTTAGAAATCGTTTGTACGGCGAAAATTCGTTTGCTCAAGTAAAAGTGCAATTTAAATCTTGGTTTTAATTTTCTTATTGTAAAACAAATAATTATTAATTAATTCGGTTAGCACAGATAACAAAACAATCGTATTTATCCTCTCCCTTACTGGTTGCTATATGGGATTGTGTGCGCGATATTCCAGATTGGAAACCTTTTCCAATTTTTTTACTTATTTTGTGAGAGTTTAAGTTCTCAGCGTCGGTTTTTTTCTTTTCTAGTTGCAATCGGCAATAAATTTCCTATATTTGTGCACACATACAATCCATGCATACAAGCGTATTAGCTTGGAAATATTTAATATTCAGCCTAATACAAAACCACCCTCGCTTTGTGTAATTTGGCCTTACAAGCAAACAGCAGTAAGTGCATTAGTACCTTTGTTGGTTTTTTGCGACATTTTATTATTGTGGGAGAAATATCGTTTTACAGCCTTAAACACAAAAGCTTTATTTGAAGTTCGTAACTTTAGAATTTTCGATATACGGTAATTAGTTATACACCCACATTGAACAATTTATTCCAATTTTCTTTGGTATTGCTTTGTTTACCACTTTTCAGCTTCGTTAGCGCGGGTAAGTGCACTACATACACACACATACATACGTACAAGAGCGCTAAAATTTGAACAAGCATCCCTGTAGGAAATATTTACAGTGACCCAATAGGAACATATTGCGTCAATAACTTCGTTGAATATAGTCTTATTTATATTACATTGGGGCGGGTATCATCCCTTTCGGGTTATAAAATAATTTTGAAATAGTTTCCGCAGATTTCTGCTTTGTTTTGGTACAACCGAATTTCTTAAAATTGTGAAGATGCCTTTGAATCATTATACAAGGTGGCGCAAAAGTAAGCTTCCGATGTTCAGCATATCGGTTGTGGCACGTGCAGTGTGTGCTGTTGCACCGTCTTGTTGGAACCACATGTTTTCCAATCCCAATTCATCAAGTTGCGGCAAAAAGAACTCGATGATCATTGCTCTGTAGCGCTCACCATTCACAGTAACCGTTTGGCCCCGACCGATTATTGGTCAAATAAATAGTCAGCAATATTCCGCGTTCTGGAGCAGTGTAGCGTAACATTGTTTATTAACGTGTATTTCGCATGTGTTTACTACACAAATGTCAAAACAGAACTGACTTTAGGGGCCAATCGCAAAATTTATAGCATTTTCTGATAGGAGGATGACTTTTGCGCCACCCTGTACTGGATGCTCTGATCAAGTCGTCGCATTCAACGCGGAATACTCCGACGCATCATTGAAAGAGCATACCAAATTCTCATTAGAAGTTCTGAAAACAGAATTAATCGGTGCTTGGTCGAAAGCAAAAGAAAGCATATGAAGAATGTATGCGCTCATTAGTAAAGACGGGTGAGGTAGAAGCGGTGGAAGCCAAGCAGGCAGCCACCCGTAAAGATTATATAGAGTGCTTATCGCGCATTGGTGAATACCTTCAGCAAGCCGAGGCAAAAGCTGCTCCACCCACAACCCCTGCCCAAGTAGTCAACTTGTCCAACAGCCTACGTTTACCCCCTTGCGACACAGACATATTCCATGGGGATTATGTCTCATGGCCATCATTTCGGGATCTTTTTACACCGATTTATATTAATAATATGCGGCTTAGTGACGTCGAAAAATTGTACCATTTGCTTCAAAAAACAAGTGGCGAAGCAAAGGAAATCGTTTCAAGGGCTCCACTTATCAACCTAGGATTCGGGATGGCATGGACAAACCTGAAGGCGACATACGAGAACAAGCGGGTTCTAGTCAACAGTCATTTGAAGGTACTATTTTCTCTTCCAGTCATTCGGACTGAAAGTGCATCGGCACTAAAGGAGTTGCAGCGGAGTATTAATGAATGCCTAGTAGCCCTGGAAACGCATGAGGTCGCCGTGAACAATTGGGACCCAGTCCTTATTTTCCTTTGTTCGAATCGCCTTCCAGAAACGACGCTGAGTTTATGGGAACAATCGCTTGTGGACAAAGCAGCTTTACCGGCTTGGAGTCAAATGGATGTATTCCTCACACAGCGGTTTAGGACACTTGAGTCCATAACGGATGTAAAATGTTCAACGTCGTCGGCTTCTGGAAACCAGCAACAAAAATCGATTTCAACCTCACATAACCCAACGGGTCAAAAAAAGATAGCGCTAGCGACAAAGATCGCGTCCTCTAATTGTCTTTTCTGCCCAAAACAACAACACCACTTGCGTTTATATACCAAATTTTTAGCTCTTTCGGTTAATGATAGATTCGCTTTTGTTAAAAAACACAATTGTTGTTTGAATTGTCTGTTGAAAGGCCATTCCCTAAAAGACTGCAAAAATCAATTTTCGTGCTCTAAGTGCCAGAGTAGACATCATACTCTACTTCATCGAGTGCCTTCTAGCGCACAAACGTCCAAAGACTCAACAACCACAACCGCTTCACAAGCATTTCATACAAACGTACAGTCCACTTCGTCGAATAGTAGTATGCCGTCAGTAAATTTGAAATCGTCAAATTTAACCTCGGCACTTCTCGGAACCGCGATGGTTCACATTTGCCATTTAGGGTCAACATATGTCGCTCGGGCGTTGATTGACTCAGCTGCAGAAGCATCGTTCATTTCGGAGCGACTTCGGAAACTTCTAAAGCTACCTTGCGCAAAAGCTAACGCCATTATATCGGGACTTAATCAAAAGTTTGCAACAATAGTTCGAAAAGTTGCTCGTTTGTTTTGGGCTCACCCCGTGACCCAAATCTTTTCATAGATGCTAATGCATTCGTTTTACCAAAAATTACCGGTAACTTACCTTCATCCTCAATAGATGAATCAATATTAGACCAACTGCCTAAAGTACCTTTGGCAGATTCGAACTTCCTTCAAAGCGGTCCTATAGATGTTTTGATAGGAGGGGACTTATACCCCAAAGTTATGTTAGACGGGGTAAAGCGCAGTTTGAATAACGATTTTCTGTCTCAAGAGACCGTGTTCGGTTGGATCATCACTGGAGCATCTTCCACTGCACACGTCTCTTGCTTTGTTACAAAAGTCTCAATGGGGGAGGACATTTCGTTAGATTGCCAACTGCGCAGATTTTGGGAACTAGAGGAAGTTCCTAACAGAAACCTCCAAACCGCAGAGGACTCGTTTTGTGAGGAACTCTATTCGAAAACCACCACACGTAATTCGGAGGGGAGATACATCGTGTCATTACCTTTCAAAAGTTTTTATCCTACGGATTTAAAGCTAGGAGTGTCTCGATACATTGCTCTACGACAATTTCATCGAAATGAATCGAGGCTTTTGAAAGACATCAACCTAAAAGAAGAGTACGACAACGTCGTAAAGGAGTATTTGGAACTAGGGCATATGGAGAAGACGGATCCTCCAAATTATGAGCATTCACCCAGCCATTTTTACCTCCCAGATCACGCGCTTTTGAAGCCTGAAAGCACTTCGACAAAACTAAGGGTAGTTTTTAATGCGTCAAGTAATACATCCAACGGAGTATCCCTCAATGACATTTGGATGTAGGCCCCGCTCTTCAATCCGACTTAACGCTGTTATTAATTCGTTGGCGCATGTATAGGGCTCGTACTAAACAGCGATTTCGTCAAATCTTAGTAAATCCATCGCATAGGCCGTACCAAAGGATTCTGTTTAGAGATGACCCACATAGTAACGTAGAGGACTTTGAATTAAAGACGGTTACCTTTGGCATAAATTGCGCTCCCTACTTAGCAATTGGTGCAGGATAGTAAAGATTCACACCCATGAGCAGCCCAAATCCTTCGAAATTCAATGTATGTAGATGACGTACTTGCGGGATTTCATGATATATTTACAGCCCTAACAGCACGCAATGAGCTCATCGGAGCATTAGGCAGCGCAGGTTTCGCTTTGAGGAAATGGGCATCAAATTCGAAAGAAATCTTAGCAGACCTTCCAGATGATCACCTGCTCGATAGGGATTTCCTGGAGTTAGAGGAAACACGCGCTACGGAGGCTTTAGGGATAAGATGGAACGCTAAGTCAGACAAATTTTTCTTTAAAATTCAAAACCCAGTGGTTAAAGATACTTTCACCAAACGGGAAACGCTCTCGATGATAGCAAAGCTTTTCGACCCGGCTGGGTGGCTAGCACCAGTCGTTATCCTAGCTAAACTTATCATGCAACAGATTTGGTCAGATGGGACTCTTTGGGATCAACTTTTAGCACCTGAAACGCTTTCGCAATGGAATGCCTTTTTGGAGAATTATAGGTATGTCGAACAAATACAAACTCCGCGGTGGGTGGAATATACGGACCAGTCCTATTTCCAAATGCATGCCTTTTGCGATGCGTCGGAAAAGGCATACGCGGGGGTGATATACTTAAGAGTAGAAAATCAAAATATCGTGTCGTCTCATCTGTTACTAGCAAAAACGAAAGTTGCACCAATCAAAACTATTTCGCTCCCTCGTTTAGAGTTATGTGGTACAGCTCTAATAGTCGATATGCTTAAATCTCTTCTCAGCGAATTACCCTTCAAAGTAGAAAATGCCACTTGTTGGACAGATTCAACAATCGTTTTAGCATGGCTAAATAAACGACCTAGTACCTGGACCACCCTTGTCGCTAATCGAGTGGCAAAGATTCAGGAATTGGTCGGATCTAGGCATTGGAACCACGTCGATTCGAAAGATAACCCCGCAGATCTCGGTAGCAGAGGAACTTACCCACAGGAATTGCGATCGAGCAAGTTGTGGTGGCATGGACCCTCATGGTTAGTAAACGAGGTAGAAAAATGGCCATCATATAATCAGCCAATAGAAGACGTCACCCTCGAAGCCAAGGCAATAAAGGCACATACATGGCGAATATCGAATTATGAAGACCTCCTAGATAGATTTTCGTCGCTACCAAGAGCACTTCGGGTTCTCGCATATATCTTTCGATTCTACAATCGGACCAACAAATACACGATACCATTTCATTCGTATCCCTCGCTTACCATCACGGGAGAAGAAATTTCAAAAATCCGCACTCGGCTGATAATTGTGGCACAAATGAATAATTTCCCCGAAGAACATCAACATCTGATATCGAAAATCCCGATTCACTCTAAAAGCAAAATTCTTACGTTAAATCCGTTCTTAGATAATCGTGGGGTAATCCGAGTTAATGGACGACCAGCGAATTCTTTGGTTCTTTCCTACAATGAAAAACATTCCATTCTTCTTCCGTATAGTTATTCTTTTTCCAAATTATTAGCCGAAATGATACATCGCATTCCTTTACATGGTGGAAATCAACTGACATTGCGTTTACTTCGTCAGCAGTACTGGATTCCGAAGGCGAAGAATCTAATCAAGACGGTTATTCATAACTGCAAGCCTTGCGTTCTTTATAAACAAAAGGACCAGTGCCAAATCATGACGGCCCTTCCGGAAGAACGCACAATGCTCACCAGACCGTTCGAAAATACCGGGGTCGATTTTGCTGGCCCCCTCGATATTAAAACTTTTTCGGGACGATCGTTTAAGGTAACTAAGGGATATGTTTGCATTTTCGTATGTTTTTCGACCAAGGCAATCCACTTAGAAGCCACTAGTGATCTATCCACAGAAACATTTCTTAGAGCCTTTTCGAGGTTCATTGCTAGGAGAAGTTGTCCAAAAAATATCTTTTCGGACAACGGAACGAATTTCGTAGGCGCGTCAACTTGCGTAAAGAAAGACTTTAAAAGATTTCTGGTTACATCGCAGGAGTCCTTGTGTAACCTCTATAGTCACCAAGAGGTCTCGTGGTACTTTATTCCTGCCGGCGCCCCCCACATGGGTGGGCTATGGGAAGCCGGGGTAAAAAGCTTTAAATTTCATTTTCGAAGAGTCGCTGCTGCTCAGAAATTCACTTTCGAAGAGTTTCAAACATTGCTGTGTCGTATAGAGGCTTGACTCAATTCTAGGCCAATATCGCCAAACTCCAACGAGGTTTCTGACTGTGCAGCATTAACCCCCGGCCACTTTCTTACTAGAGGTCCACTCCTCTCGCCCGCGGAGCCCTCAATCGAAGCCAATCCTACGTCGTTAATTAATCGTTGGCAGAAATTGAAAGCTTTGAGCCAACAGCATGCAGTGCGTTGGAAGGAGGAGTACTTAAACGAACTACACAAACGACATAAATGGAAGTTTCCAAAGAAAGACATCGAAGTTGACGACTTAGTAGTCGTCCGCCATGAAAATCTACCTCCTAATGAATGGCGCTTGGGCAGGGTCACTAAGGTTTATCAAGGTACCGATAAAAGAATTCGTGTCGCTGACATTCTCACCCAAAGAGGATTGATAACGCGCCGCATCGTCAAGTTAGTGGTCCTACCCAACTAACTCCTTTCCTTATATTTTTATTTCTTTCACCTAGTATAATCATCATGGAACTGGTATCGGTCAACGCACGCAGATCCCCGTCGCCACGTATTTCTCCTCAACCATCGCCGCCTCCACCGAGGAACGTATCGGTCAACGCACGCAGATCCCCGTCGTCACGTATTTCTCCTCCAGAATCGCCGCCTCCACCGAGGAACGTCTCGTCGAATCAGTCTTCGTCCACAGCCCGCTTCCAATGTCGAGCTTGTCATCTAACTCACCCACTGCGACATTGCAAAAGATTTCTCGACGCAAACTACGAACATCGGCTACGTATCGTACTACTTCAAAAATACTGCTCTCGTTGCTTGGCGTATTCGCACCAAGCCAAAAACTGTCGGAGCCGTGGGAGGTGCGCATACTGCCGCGAAGATCACCATACCTTACTACATTCAAATCGTCGCCTGCGTCCTCGTCGTCAGTCACCGCCTATTTTTACGCAGCTCTCGGGCACCGTCACCGTGCTGCCAACCATCGCCGTATACATCCACGGCGGGCAGCAAATGTTTTTAACTCGAGCTCTGCTCGACTCGTGTTCGCAAACGAGTAAGATGAGCGAGTTGCTAGTCAAGCGTATTGGCCTAAAAACCCTTCCGGTGCCAAATTTTAAGATGTGTGAGTTATATGTAAGCTCATCCAATGACACACATGTTCGCTTCTCGTTTGTGGCCAGGATCGTTCCGGAGATCGGGTTAAAAACCCCTGACCGCCATCTTAACCAAGCCACTAAGGATAAATTCGTAAATTTAAAATTAGCAGATCCAAGCTTCCACACATCGTCCGCCGTAGCCTTAATCTTCGGTGGCGATGTGTATAGGAAGATCATTCGAAGCGAAATTATCTCGTATCCTAGGTATCCTACTGCCCAGAATTCGATATTCGGTTTTTGTCATTTCTGGCTCCTGTGCCCTGTAAGGCACAGCAGCCCTCCTCTGGGTATCCGTTTTTGTTGGGTCCTTTCTGGCCTCCTGTGTCCCCTATGGCACAGCAACCCTCCTCTGGGTATCGTTTTTTTTGTGAATAAATTTTACACGCATCGCATTGTTAGTTTTAAGACATTATGAATTGGATTGAAGTTAATAAAGAATTATAAAACCATTGAAAAGCTCAACAATTAATGTCTTTACACGCACATTTTATCCATAGAGTTAATTAAATATTGTTTCGAATTTGAATTTGAATTGTAATTGTAAGAAATCTATTTTGGCACATTAGAGAAATTCCTGTGCTAGTATGTTGCAATTCCTCAGTATTGCAAGGCTGGCGGCAATGTTGAAGCCAAAAGGCTTGCAATGGTTGGCAATCGCTGGCGGTTTCTCGATACAGCTGTTCGCTGCAAAGCGACACTCTCACGGGAAATTCGCCGGTGAACATTTCCATACTAGGGAAGGATAAGTTGATGATTGGCTGGAACGATCAGTCTTTGGCTAACCATCCATCGTATTGCTCGAGGCAATCTTCAACAGCAGCATCTGAAAGGTAATCTTTTGTATATCCTCTTATACTTTCCGTAAAATAATCCTCCAATATACTACTTTGTATATAAATCTACTTTCTTTAAATAAACTCCTCTGTTTATTACTTATCAATTGAATCGTATTGTTTTATTTCTTTTTCTTCCTACATACTGCTTCGTGAGTTCGCAATTTCCCTCAACGCTCCCCCCCCCCGAACATATGGAGTTACCAGAAGGTTTCAAAAATGGAAATAATGTTTGCAAGTTAAACAATGCCTTATATGGGTTAAAGCAGGCATCAAGAACTTGGAATGAAAAGTTCAATGAGTTCATGCTAGAGATTGGTTCTAAACGATGTGTTGCAGATTCATGTATATACACAAAACCTGAAAATGGCAATGAAGGTTGCACATACATACTACTGTATGTCGATGACATTTTATTATTTTGCAATGATGAACGAAAAATTAACACCATCAAGAATTTATTAATGAAAAATTTCGAGATGACAGATATTGGTAAAGCTGAAACCTTTCTTGGTATGCATATAGAGCAGAACATAAAAAAGGGTGAAATTACTATGAATCAGATTCAATATTTGAAAAATGTTTTGATAAAGTTCGGAATGAGTGGCTGCAAGGGTGCAGCTACGCCAATGGAAGTAGGTTTGAACTTAGAGAAAGGTGATCCCAATAATTTACCTAATGTACCATATCGAGAATTGATAGATTGTTTGACATATGCCAAGCTCAATACTCGTCCAGATCTGTGTGCTGCTACAAATTATTTCAGCACCTTTCAAAGCTGTTATGGGATTGAGCATTGCAATCACGCAAAACGTATTTTGCGTTATATCAAACATACATTGGATGCAAAGATGATCTACGGGTGGCTGATGAATTTGGCTACATTAAGAAACTCAAATAATTTTTTTTTCAGTGTATGGAATTCATTTTTCTTTTATTCATGTTAAAGCTCATTAAATTTTATTAAATATAGCTTAATTAGTTTTAAAAATAATGGAATTTAAATGCCCCCCCTGCTCGTCGATACATGTGCGGCATCTTACCAAAAAGTTGTTCATTACTGCTTGGAGAGTTGAGACAGGAATAGCCGAAATTGTTTCTCGAATGGATTGCCTTAGTTCATTCAAATTTGTTGGTTTTGCTTTGAAGACTTCCTGTTTGCAATAACCCCACAAGAAAAAGTCAGGTGCAGTAAGGTCAGGCGACCTGGGTGGCCAACGGAATGTGGAGTTTCTGGATATCAGCTTATTGGGAAATTTTCGTCGCAATTCTGTCATAACAGGTTGGGCTATATGAGGAGCTGCACCATCTTGCTGAAACCACACAGAGTTGAAAGAAATTCTCATTCGGCGTAATTCTGGATAGAAAAACTCTCTCAACATGCTCAAGTAACGGTCCCCAGTAACCGTAACGGTGTGACCGTTTTCTTCGAAGAAGTAGGGCCCGACAATGCAGCGTGATGAAACTGCACACCACACTGTGACACGAAGTGGATGCAATTCCGTCTCATGGAGTATCTGTGGGTTGGAAGCACTCCATATTCGACAAGTTTGTTTGTTTATGTTGCCGTTTAAATCGAAATGGGCCTCGTCAGACATGAAAAGACAGTTCAACATGTTTCCATCCTCTTCCACCATTTGAAGCATCTTCTGGCAAAATTCCAAGCGAATCGGCAAGTCTGCAGCGTTCAGTTTGTTGGCCATTTGAATTTTATATGGGAATAGGGCCAAATCTTTGTGCATAATTGACTGTAATGACTGTCTGCTTACAACCATTTGAGCAGATAAGCTTCTTGTCGAAACACGTGGATTGTTTTGTATGGCAGCAGCTACAGCAGCGATTGTTTCCTCCGTTCGAACTGAAGGGTTTCGATGGTAAGGACTTCTGTTGACTGTCCCATGCTCGGCAAAATTGTTTACAAGTCTTATTATGGTCCATCTGCTCGGAGGATTGCCGCCAAACGTGCGCCTATACTCTCTTTGAACCGAAACTACGGACTCCAGTGCGTGATAGCGGCGGACAATCCAAATTCTTGTTTCAGTGTCCCAGTTATCCATTTTTGTTAAATGTAAAAGTCAATCTGCAAAATAAAAAAAAAATTAACCAGATTCATTAAATAGAAAAAAAGTGATTTAATTTTTTTTTGGTAGCGGCTTTCATTAGCCACCCTGTATATACATAGTTTAGGCTAATATAACTTGGATAAGTAGACAAAGAAATACTGTGTACCATTAACAAGCGTGAGCCTTGAAATAACACTGGAACAAATTCAGGTTAGCAAAAGTTAGGTCGATTCTGAGAGCGAGGGGTGAAAAAAGAGGCTAAATTAGAAGACCCTTATCGCGGCGTTTGTTTATGTTAGTTCGAATTTTTTTTTGGCTATAACTCGTCGACTAATTGATATTTTTTTGAATCTGTTAAAGCCAAATTATTGCTAGAGACTTGTGCTTGTAGTGCTTATGAAGCAAAATGTTGGAATTTTTTTTTTCATGCTTTTTGAACATATTTTCCACAAAACTTAGTCTTTTTTCTTTCTGTTTGATCTATAATATGCTTCTCAATTTTTTCAGTGTTGGTTTTAAAGAAACATTGAAAAAGAAATTATAAAAATACGGAAAAAAATATAATTTTGAAATGTTCGAAAAATTCGAACTAACATAAACAAACGCCGCGATAAGGGTCTTCTAATTTAGCCTCTATTTGCACCCCTCACTCTCAGAATCGACCTAACTTTTGCTAACCTGAATTTGTTCCACAGTGTAATTCGCGTAGAGCACAATTTAGATAAGACACACCAGTCTTGTATGCCCTTCATCCGATTTTACCAGATTTAAGTGTTGATTGGTCGCATTTTACACACCTTAATAAATAAAAATTGTATTTTGATGGAACTTTTCAATTTAGTTCATAATACGGGAGCATACCATTGTGGTTTTATTATAGGCTCTACAACATCCTTGGAACGGCTATGTAATAGTACTACCATAGGATTACTGACAGTCTCACAGCTTTTAATTGATCATAACTGCCACCCGTAGTGTGGTGCATGATTTAATGATTTATATGGTTGACGCGAACGGCCAACAACACGAAATTACCGTTTGATGTCGGTGAATTCTTATGTCAAATGCACGGGAACGCGCAAAAACGATTCGCCTATTTTCTAAGCTTTTGACATAAGGTGTGGATGAGGAAGAAGAAGACGCTATGTCATTTGAAGCGACCATATACAGGGTGGCTGATGAATTTTGCTACATTAAGAAACTCAAATAATTTTTTTTTTCAGTGTATGGAATTCATTTTTCTTTTATTCATGTTAAAGCTCATTAAATTTTATTAAATATAGCTTAATTAGTTTTAAAAATAATGGAATTTAAATGCCCCCCCTGCTCGTCGATGCATGTGCGGCATCTTACCAAAAAGTTGTTCATTACTGCTTGGAGAGTTGAGACAGGAATAGCCGCAATTGTTTCTCGAATGGATTGCCTTAGTTCATTCAAATTTGTTGGTTTTGCTTTGAAGACTTCCTGTTTGCAATAACCCCACAAGAAAAAGTCAGGTGCAGTAAGGTCAGGCGACCTGGGTGGCCAACGGAATGTGGAGTTTCTGGATATCAGCTTATTGGGAAATTTTCGTCGCAATTCTGTCATAACAGGTTGGGCTATATGAGGAGCTGCACCATCTTGCTGAAACCACACAGAGTTGAAAGAAATTCTCATTCGGCGTAATTCTGGATAGGAAAACTCTCTCAACATGCTCAAGTAACGGTCTCCAGTAACCGTAACGGTGTGACAGTTTTCTTCGAAGAAGTAGGGCCCGACAATGCAGCGTGATGAAACTGCACACCACACTGTGACACGAAGTGGATGCAATTCCGTCTCATGGAGTATCTGTGGGTTGGAAGCACTCCATATTCGACAATTTTGTTTGTTTATGTTGCCGTTTAAATCGAAATGGGCCTCGTCAGACATGAAAAGACAGTTCAACATGTTTCCATCCTCTTCCACCATTTGAAGCATCTTCTGGCAAAATTCCAAGCGAATCGGCAAGTCTGCAGCGTTCAGTTTGTTGGCCATTTGAATTTTATATGGGAATAAGTCCAAATCTTTGTGCATAATTGACTGTAATGACTGTCTGCTTACACCCATTTGAGCAGAGAAGCTTCTTGTCGAAACACGTGGATTGTTTTGTATGGCAGCAGCTACAGCAGCGATTGTTTCCTCCGTTCGAACTGAAGGGTTTCGATGGTAAGGTCTTCTGTTGACTGTCCCATGCTCGGCAAAATTGTTTACAAGTCTTATTATGGTCCATCTGCTCGGAGGATTGCCGCCAAACGTGCGCCTATACTCTCTTTGAACCGAAACTACGGACTCCAGTGCGTGATAGCGGCGGACAATCCAAATTCTTGTTTCAGTGTCCCAGTTATCCATTTTTGTTAAATGTAAAAGTCAATCTGCAAAATAAAAAAAAAATTTACCAGATTCATTAAATAGAAAAAAAGTTATTTAATTTTTTTTTGGTAGCGGCTTTCATTAGCCACCCTGTATAAGAAATCAACAAATGCTGATTTGATTGTTGGTTATACGGATGCTGACTGGGGCAGTGACAAAAATGATCGAACATCTATTTCTTGTTATGTATCCAAAATTTTTAATAATACAGTCAGTTGGGCATCAAGAAAGCAAGCGACAGTGAGGTTGTCGTCAACTGAGGCAGAATACATCGCACTGTCTCATGGCATTTGTGAACTAAAATGGTTAAGAAGTTGGCTTGGTAAAATTGGTCACAAAGCAAGCACATCATCTACAATATTTGAAGATAACTAATCATGCATTAGGGTAGCTGAAGAACCACGCGAACACAAACGAATGAAACACATCGACATCAGGTATAATTTCATAAGAGAATCAATTGCTGCTGGTGAAGTAGGTCTGGCGTTCATATGTAGTTCTGACCAATTGGCTGATATAATGACCAAACCTATTGCGCGCATAGCATTCGCAAAGCATCGAGAAAAATTGAATTTGCTAATTTGAAGATAGTAATTTTATTTTTAAGATACACTTGAATTTTTGAAGTACATGTTATAGTAGAAATTAAGAGGTGGTGTTGGAACATATAATTTCTTATAACATGCAATGTAAACGAATACTTATGTTTATCGTAAATCCATCGATATATTTGTATTTTCTCACACACCACGTTTTTAACCTTATCCTTTTTCCTTTTTCGTACTGAACTTGTTACACGCCATCAGTTAATAAACTATTTATATTGATTAAACGTGTACTCTTTTATTGATCTGCTATCAGCAACAAGTACGTGTGAGCAAGAATACCAACCCATACGTAACCACCGGTTGCTATGGCTGGCTACCCTGTAAAAGACCATGGAGTATCAGAGTACTCTAACACTTATCCTCATTCATATAAAAAGTGGCCCAATTTACATGGCAACCTAATCCATCTCGGAGTATCCTTTACTTTGCTTCTGAATACTCTATGGAGCACCTACGTGATAGTACTTTCAAAATGCTGCCAAAAGATTGTTCCATGCAGTATTATACAGCAAAAAGAGAGAGGAGTAGGTGTACTTTTGACGACCACCTACTCCCTCTTAATTCTTTCCCGGCAAATTATCAAATTATGCCACAAGTCCGGTTTCGATATCTCGTCTCTAACACGGTTTCCATTAGTGTGATTCGCTAAGTTGACACGAAGTTACCTATACGAAAACGTCGAAAAGTATTTGAACGTCGAAAAATATTTGAACGGCAAAATTAATTCTTTCCCGACTAAATCACGGCAAATTAACGGCAAATTATGCAAAAGTCCGGTTTCGATAGCTCGTCTCTAACACGGCTTCCATTAGGATGCTTCGCTAAGTCGACACGAAGTAACCTATACGAAAAGGTCGAAAAATAATTGAACATCAAAATTAATTATTTCCCGGCTAAATAACGGCAAATTATGCAAAAGTCCGGTTTCGATATCTCGTCTCTAACACGTGTCCATTAGGGTGCTTCGCTAAGTTGATGTCAAGTTAGCGAAGCACCCCAAAATTCGGAGAAAAAATTACACGGCAAATGATCCACTTGCTCCCGACTCGATTCCTTTGGGGTGCTTCGCTAACTTGATGTTCATGATTATGCAATAAAGGAATTAAAATAAATGTATTACCTATTGGAATTGAAAAATACTTAAAGTCTAGATCTTCCTTACTTACACATTGAATGTCCCCATCTATAATCTGAGCTACTAGGATACCTAATCCAGATGAGGACAAAACGGGCTCCCGAAAAACATCTCCAACTTTTGTCAAAGCTACTACATCCAAACGATTTCCATCGTTTTGTTGGTTAACAATTTTTAGAGAGCCCGTTTTTTTGCTGAAGAAGAAACTATCCCTATCTTTAGTAGAATTTATAACTAATTTATCAATATTTGAAATTTCGTCACAATCCGTAACATTTCGACTTTCTTCTATTCTTAAGAATAACTAGTATTTTAGATGGATTATTAATTATTTTTTTAATATAATGCATGTCATTTTCAAATTTATATGCAGAAAAATTATCTAGTGGACCGAATTGCTCCACGCAATCGCTTAGATGTAAAAGACCATGAATATTAAAACTTATTAAATGACTGCTGTATAAATCACTGATTCTTTTAACCTTTCATCGAATTCTTTTAACCTTTCATTTGCGACTTTGGATTCTCCTTTATTTATTTCGAAAAGTCAAAAACTACATTGTTTCTTACTGACTAAAGCCCTAAATAATCTTAACCTAACTACAATATAGAGTTAAGTAAGTTACAAAAATCATATTTTGAAAGAGAAAAATCAAGCAGAATTGAATTCGAGAACTCGTTAAGCTCACGAAGAGCCCGGGCCACCGGAGCATTCCTCGCATAATTGGTATACAAATGTTTAATATAGAATGGGTGATGAGCCCGCAGGCTCCTAGATGGTACTAGAAAATCAATCAAGCGAAGCAGAAGAGGGCAATCGATGTCGCCACTAATCACACGAAAGATGAAAGATAGGGAAAGCGTGGTCCTTCTGACTTCTAACGATTTAAGATTAATAAGGAGAAGACGAGACTTATAGGGAGAAATTGGGTCAGCAAAGTGTAGGGATCTCAGACAAAATTTAAGGAAGACCTTTGGATTTGCTCAATCCTGTCAATTGCAAACTTGTGATATGGTCTCCAAATAAATGCTGCATACTCAAGTTTGGACCGAACAAACGAGGAAAAAAGCAATTTAAGGGTATATGGATCAGCGAAAGAAATACTGTTATGCCACAGGAAGCCTAAGGCAGCATACGCACTTGATATGATATACTACTTAACCTGCCTAGGATGTCACCCCCCATCCAACACTGTCATCAGGCTCTTCTAACGGAAGTCCAAGAAACCTCGTGGCTTCAACAGGGGTGGACCAGAGTGAAATTGGTGTTAGAAGAGTGGGCTCAGTGGAGCAGATGAACAGATGGTTAGTATCGTGGGGAGACGCGCCGCATGCCGGGCAGACATTTGGCATGTCAGGGTTCAGTCTGGATAGGTAAGAGTTTAGTCTGTTACAGTATCCAGAACGAAGTTGAGCCAGCGTGACTCTTGTCTCCCTTGGCAGTTCGCGTTCCTCGTCGGCAACAGGTGGAGCTTGTGCCTGTAGGACTGCATTCACTGAACGTGACCTGACAAAGGAGTTTACCGACTCCGTGTGGATGAGGTTGAGGGCCCGCCGGTGCACCTTTGGATCAAACGGTGAGAAAATGTGGTGCCGGATCTCGTCATAGTGCTTACGGAGGTGACTCCTTATTCTCCTGGGAGGGGGATTTTCGTTGAGCAGGTTCCTGTTCGGGTGCTGCGGTTTATGGCAGTTGAACAGGAATTGTCTGGTCAACATCTCGCAGTGCTCTTTGACATCGAGCAGTTTTGCCTCATTATGAAGATGGTGCTCAGGAGACATAAGGAGGCACCCCTTGGCAGTTCTGAGTGCTGTGTTTTGGCAGGCCTGCAACCTCCTCCAATGTGTGTCTGCTAACCCCGGCGACCATATTGGCGTCGCGTAGCTCAGAACCGGCTGGCCGACTGCCTTGTACGTTGCCAGTAACGTTTCTTTGTCTTTCCCCCAAGTACTGCCAGCTAGTGACTTGAGGATTTTGTTACGGCTTTGTACTTTGGTGGAAATCGCGGCTACATGAGCACCGTATTTGAACATGTTATCAAACGTGACCCCTAAGATTTTGGGGTGTGTGACAGTCGGAAGCTTAATGCCGTCGACGTAGACGTCTAATTCCATGTTCGCCTGCGCTGTCCACGTCGTAAATAAGGTGGCCGAGGATTTGGTCGGTGACAATGTCAGGTTCCGTGCAGCGAAGAAACTGGAAAGGGTTGGCAGGTAAGAATTAATTCTCGAGCAGAGCTCATCGACGGAGGGGACGATCGAGACGCCTTCTGGTGGGGAAGGGAGCCTCGATATGTAATAATTAAACAGAAGCGGGGATAGGACACCACCCTGTGGCATCCCTTGCTTAATTATACCTGGTTTTGATCTTTCGCCTCTAAATTCCACCGATGACTGCTGGCCACTCAGATAGTTGGCGGTCCAACGCTTTAGACAGGGGGGAAGGTTTGAATCTTCCAGGTCGTTAATGAGTTGTGCGTGAGTAACAGTGTCAAAAGCTTTCGACAAATCGAGCGCAACTAGCACGGTCCTGTCGTTTGGGCGAGATTGGTTGAGACCGACACCTATCTGTGTGGTGATGGCGTTTAGCGCGGTGGTAGTGCTATGCATTTTGCGGAATCCATGCTGATGCTCGGCTAATCGTAGGTTGGCGGTGTAGTAAGGGAGCAAGACCGTCTCCAGGGTTTTCACTACTGGCGAGAGGAGTGATATCGGTCGATATGACTCCCCACTTTAGCCGGCTTGCCAAACTTTAGTAGTGGCACCACCTTGGCCTGTTTCCATCTTTCTGGAATGACAAAGGTGGTCATGGACAGATTGAAGACGGTTGTTAGGTACCTTACTCCCTCATCACCGAGATGTTTTAGCATCAGCATGGATATACCGTCTGGGCCAATAGATTTGGAGTTTTTGGACCCCCGTATGGCCTCCCGAACCTCTGTGGTGGTGATGGCAATGGGCGCTTGATTGTTTTTGCGTTTGTGCGCTTCCCTGATGGCGCGCCTGATTTCCTTGTCAACCAGAGGATGCAGTACAAATTGCCGGCAGAAAGCGCTCGCGCATCTCTTTGGTTTCGACTGTACGTTATCACCAAAGGTGATGGATATTTTGTCGTTCGGTTTGGTCGGATTAGACAAGCATTTAACAGTGGACCATAATTTGCCAACACCAGCAGAGAGGTTACAGGACCTTAGGTGCTCCTCCCATTTGGCGCGTTTGTGTTGATCAACTAGCAGTCTGATTTCCGTATTGAGATCTTGAATTTGAGGATGCGTAGGGTTCAAGCGTCGCACGTGGTCACGTTCATTAGCCAGGGCCGCTGCCTCTGCGGGGAAGTACGGATGTATCTCCTTAATTCTACCTGACGGAATATATTGATTGGAGCCTGAAGCTATGACCAAGCGAAACGCTTTTTCCCCTTCTCGTACGTCAGACGGGATGGGAAGAGCAGCGAAGGTGCTCTCAGTGAAATTAAGAAAACCAACCCAGTCAGCTTTACTGAAGTTAGTGAAGGTGCACTTCTCGGAAGTAACAAAGTCATTGGGGCGATCGATTGAGAGGACTATCGGCAAATGGTCAGATGCAAGAGTAAGCATTGGTCGCCATTCAACGCAGTTTATGAGACCTGCGCTGACAATTGTGAGGTCTGGCGAGCTGGAACAATTTACCGCAACTCTCGTGGGGGCGTCCCCGTTCACATTGCAAAACGTCGAATCGTCTATTTGTTCAGCCAATTCCTGTCCCCTACCATTGGCATGTAGGCTTGAGTGCCACAGATCGTGGTGTGCGTGGAAGTCTCCGAGGATTATACGACTATCGCCTCTGAGTAACGCACTGCTGTCAGGGTGGTAATCTCTCAAACAGCAGGTGGCAGGAGGTTAATAAATGTTAATGATTTCAAGGTCGACGTCGCCTGTCCGGAGAACCATTCCTTGACGTTCCAGGAGGTTGTCCCTCGGGTCGACGTCAAGCTCAAATGGACGATATTGCACAGATTGGTGAGTGATGAAGGCGAGTCCGCCCCTAAGTCCTCTCTCTCGGTAACGTCGGTGGATGTTATAGCCGTCGCAAGTCCGAAGATTTGATCGGGCGTTTAACTTCGTCTTAGCTTTTGCATTACATTCCCACAACAGCCGGTTCT
This sequence comes from Merzomyia westermanni, assembly GCA_949987695.1. Classification (NCBI taxonomy): domain Eukaryota; kingdom Metazoa; phylum Arthropoda; class Insecta; order Diptera; family Tephritidae; genus Merzomyia; species Merzomyia westermanni. The sequence continues at coordinate 110,769,775 of OX465290.1, read as the reverse complement.
ACGTACCGGAATGACTCGGATTTTTACATCCGACCAAGGGCTGTTATTTCGACTCTACCCTGTCTACCCTGCAAGTTTTTCTTATTTCATGGTAATTTATTCTAAAAAGCGTCGCAGCCGAAAATTTAAATTTTTTTGCTACTAATGTAACTAAAGGTCAAGTTTTTCTGATATAATTTATTTGAAAAGCTCCCATTTTTTCTTTTAATCAAAAATAATAATTGACTTAGAATTATTATCAACTGGTCTTGAGCTCGTAAAACTTACAAAAATATGTAAAATGGATAGACCGTAAAAACGAATAACAAAATAAACTGATACCGGAGCACGGGTATGTACAATAACCATCTTCTAAAAATAGAAAAAGAAGAATGTGCACAAAAACAAAAAGTCCAACATACATGATTCACATATAGACAGAATATCTAAAATATTATGTATACCGTTGCCAAGATAACAAACAACAATTAGAGGAAAAATTGATAAGCAGCTTGCAAACTACACGCGGCATAGCCTATAGATTAGGCAGCTGCGCTAGCAAAATCAGAAGTGCGCGGGTTCGATTCGCCGCAAGATATTCTGAAATAGCAAAACTATACGAATTAGTCTGACGAGAAATCGTGGCTGTTTTCGAAATAGTACTATAACTATAGCCTGTATATGTTTGTTGCTTTAAATTTTTTCTTTTAATCAAAATAATAATAATTGGATAAGAATTATTATCAACTGGTCTTGAGCTCGTAAAAGTTACAAAAACATGTAAAATGAACAGACCGTAAAAGCCAATAATAAAATTGTTATTGTTAGGAGCCCAAAATGCCGGTCTTTTGACGGTCTTTTATTTCATTTGATTGTTCTACATCCTTGGAATCGGAAAAATTGGTTGGAGCGAGGATGGATTTGACTAAACTTGTTTTTGCGTTTACAGTTTGCTCGATGCCATTTCGTTGGCTTTCAACGAAGTAATTCCTTCGATAATGAGCGAACGTTCAAAAGAGTCTGCCAGTTCCTTAACACGTTTAGCGAAATCTTTATAGCTAATGTAATGCTGAAATCTTTCCAGCGAGAACTTTAGAGCTTTCAGGTTTTATACGGTTACGTAGTGCTATTTTTATATCATTAATTGATAGTATTTGAGTTGGTCACACGTCACGAGCTTTACCATCGAGTTTGGATTTAACAAATGAAATAAAAGTGCTATTTAGATTTTCGTCATCAAATTCTTCTATTAACTCAATTTCATCGCATAATGCCAGCACACATGCCGATAAATTACCTTTTTTCCTCGGGTGTTGCCATGATAATTTCGGAATTAGTAGAATTTGAAATATATGTTGCGGGTAATTCCTCAAATCCGTGAAATTCTCTGGACAAACATATTCGAACAACCTGACTCTTGATTGTACTAGGCTAGGATGAGCTGGAACTTTCGTAGTCTGAATCTAAGTTTTCGTAATCTAGACTTTTGGGATAGGACATTTATTTCGACACTAAGGGCAAACTATTGAAAATAAATTTATAGAACTGAAATTGTGGAACTGTATCGTGGAAATCGAAAATTTAATGAATTTAGGCTGAGCTCAAAAAGAAATAATATTGTAGAAAAGTCTTGACTATCGCTTTATGTAAAAAAAATCTCAAATTTATTTGTATCACGGACACGCCGCTTTAGTCAAAAATCTATTTATATATTTACAGACGCAGCGCTTTATTTAAAACAAATATATATTTTCCTGATTTGCAGGGTGTGTTTCCATGTATGACGAAAAAAAGGGTTGACCTATTTAGTTTCGCACTAGAAGCAAAACTCTATTAAATTTGAAAGAGAACCTTATTTGAAAGAGAACCTTATTTGTTGATATTTATTATTAATTCGGTTAAGTATCGCAGATTACAAAAGTAATAGTGGTTTACCATGACGGGCGCACCGTTTCACTCAAAAAAGTATTAAATTTTACGTGACGCCAACGGTGTTCTCAAAAACGTATTAAGTCAAAAAAAATTTTATATACAATACATTACATATTGTGTATATTCATGTGCCATTTCATACATAAACATTTTATTAAAATTTGAGTATTTTGAAATTTAAATTTGTTTTGAAATTTAAATTTGATTTGAAATTTAAATTTATAAAATATATATAATGTATAATACTTATTAGTACAAATACATAAATACCGAACGCTGTCGCCGCCATTGCTGTTGTACTGCTTCTGTGTTGTTGCTTCTGCTGGTTTGAGCTGACTTGCGTTTCTGCTGCTGTCTTGCTTTGCACTGCTCTGCCTCTGTAGTCTTCCACTGCGCTGCCGGCTTGGCGTGACAAAATTTAAAGAATGAGAAGGCGAGTGTCGCCATTATTTTCATGGCGTGGTGCCATGCACCGTTGTCTTCAAGAGTTTTTTTTTAACTATACCACTACCGCAAGGCTTCAGCCGTTCTGTTAACTGTACCTTTAAGAGGACAGGCACCTTGACGTTGGTGTAGGGGCTTACGTCGTAAGCATCCAATACTGGCCAAAGGGGCTGATACGGCCAAGTCAACCTCGGTCGTCAAAGTCGCATGCGATCGGCAACTAAGAACTGTCACCTCCTAATCCAGAGTGTTATGCGTCACCGTTCCCATTGGATGCTTTGCAGCCAGGAGGTTCACAACACCGTCTGTATTAGAACGGCGCCTTTCCAACACCGGGCCACCTTGGGGAGTAACTATGGCCTTAGATAGATAGATAATTTGAGGAACTATGGCCTTACCGCGACAAGGGGCTCTGGTGCGGCGCCGATTCCGCGGTAATCATCAGCAGCCGGACCGTACGAAGTCGGACCACCAAAGAGAATCGCGAGCCGAAGGAGTCTGCCGAGAGGAAACTCGCGAACCCTGGTGCGTCCAATAGTACCAATGTGAATCGCACAAAAACACCGCAACAAAAAAACCAGCGGCCCAGAAGGAGACCAGTACCAGCAGTACAAATCGCGACCACCAAAGTGAATCGCGAGCCCACTGAACACAGACAAAGTGTTGACAGGGTTCACAGCAGCGGGACCGGAGGGACCAAGAGGAAGATATGCCATACAGGCGGTAGTGGCCCCAGAGGGGTGTCCTCGGACAGAAACATGCCCACACGCGAAACACCACCTAAGAGCCGAGAAAGGATGCAATACAAATCTCCAAGGGAGGACATGCGCGTAAGTAACGCAGAACGGGGGAAGGAACGGACCCCCGAAAGAACCAAGAGGCCTGCGAGAAGGCTATACAGAGGGAAAGCTCCCAAGATACAACCGCCAGAAAGACCGGGCGCTTTAGACGATAGACGGAGGATAGGGCTCAGCGGATCAGGCGTTAAATGGTACCTCCGGAACCTTGAGAAAGGGATGTCAGCCAAAGTGGCCCGAGCAAGGGCATTTGATCAAATGCGCGACTACAAGCAGCAGGACCCATCAAGAAATAGCAGGGGCAGCCCCCGCGAAGCACAGGATACTCGCGAAGACAGCTGATGGCAGGAGCGGGTCGGTATCGGTCAGAAAAGACCACAAACAACAGTTCCCCGCGCACGCTGAGAAACGAAGGCGCGGGCAATTCAATCCGGAGGAAAGCCACAGCTCCAAGGGGCAAAGAGCGCCATATCCTGTGAACACTTCGTCAGTGGCAAAGGAGAATAGCTCCAACAAACCCGAAGAGCGCAGACTGGTGGCCCCCGGACGGCAGAGCTACTCGGACGCGGACGGGGAGTTCGAGTGGCTGTGCTGCCCGAGAACTACCCGGCGGATGCGCTCAGCCATGATAACTTGACACGATTGCAGGACGTCATTATGGACGAGATGTTCAAAGGTTGGAAGCACGCCCTAGCCTTCTGTGGTGTGTACTTCCGAGCAGGACTTCTCCTTGTGGACTGCAAGGATGACAGAACGGCAACTTGGCTGATACAAGCCGTTCCAAGGCTAGGGGACTGGAATGGACCAGCCCTGAACACCAGAAACGCAGACCGGTCGTATGAATCTGTCAGCTCATTGCTGAACGTCCAAAACGAGGGTCTGAACACTAAACGATGGCGACCGATACACATATATGCGGAAAACCCACAACCGCATCAGGCAGGAGGGCTTCAAGCTCAACTACCGGTATGGCGTCGTCCAGATAAAGCCATGGCGGCAGAAAGCAGCTGGTGCTGCAGAAACCGCGCATGAAATAGCAAAAGAGAATGAAGGCCCAAAGGTAGAGGAGGCAGAAGAAGACGGGGGAGATAACAGCTCCTCTGACAGTCACGCCTCCGGCAGCAGCAACAGCACCGTCAAATCTGCGGCAAACCCCTCCCTCAATAGGAGGCAGCAGCGCTCACAGGCTAGGCGAGCAGGGTGGCGAGCAAAAGAAGGGTGAAGTTCCTTCGAGCCAGGAATTTCTAAGTGATATCGACCTGCAGGGGCCAACCTAGCGGAAAATAGTGAGAGTGACTATCGACATAGACGAGCCGATGAAAAATGCAGGACCATGAAGTAGCCCAGGTCAACATCCATCATGCAGTGGCGGCTTCGGCGGTTATTCCTAGGGGGTATTCCTCGGAAGATCTGGCCATAGCGCTCGTCCAAGAGGTGAGGGGACTGACAGAAAGAAATAATAAGGTAATATGTGACCTCTCTCAGGACAGACCAAGAGCATGTGTAGTGCTAAAAGACAATATTAAATACTTTTGCATTACAGAGTTTTGAAATCAGGATTTGTTGGCGGTTCAAGTAACGGTGGAGGTTGACGGTATCGTGCTCGCTTCAGCCTACTTCCAGGGGGACAGGAACACGGTCCCTCCAGACAGCGTGCACCAATTAGTGGCTCACTGCAGGGAAAAGCACCTACCACTAATAGTAGGGTGTAACGCAAACTCCAACAACACAGAGTTGGGCAGTTCGGACACTAACGCTAGGGGTGAGTGCCTTTTAGAGTATATTGCTAGCAATGACCTAGAAGTATATACTGTCGGCAACAAACCGACGTTTGTCACAAGAGTCAGAGAGGAGGTCCTGGACATCACTCTAAGCAACAACCGGGCTGAAAATCTGGTATCGAAATGGATGGTGTCATCGGAGCCATCCCTTTCGGACCACAGGATCATCCGGTTTGAGCTGGGAGCGACGCCCATGGAATCAGACCCAAGAAGAAATCCCAGGAAAACCGACTGGAGCAAGTATAACAATATCATTGAGGCCAACATAGGTAGCCTCCAGACAGGAAATAGGAGCACAAGTTGCACAGAGTTAGAGCATAGGGTAGAGTTATTCAATAACATCGTTACAGATGCGTTCCACTCAAGCTGTAGGCCAGGAGCGGCAAAAACCTGGTGGTCCCGTGATCTTATAATGATGAGGAAGACCGTCCGCAGACATTTTAATAGGTCAAGACGGACGGGCGATATAATAATAATAATAGTAGTGAGGTAATGCACTGCGACCTTAAGATCTATTGTGCCCTCGTAATCTCACAGCACACCATCTAGGCCGATCCCGCTCAGGAAATCCAAGATGGAAGTCGGCTTTATTCCATGTATGTGCTTGCACTCTAGTGTCGGGAAACCTAGGTGCTTCTGTCTTTTCCTTGAGATGGCGTCGCATTTACACAGTATATGCTCCGCCGTTTCATCCTCCATATCACAGAATCGGCAGAGGCTACTGGAGGTGATGCCCAGTTTGTGCAGGTGGGCCTTGAGCCTGCAATGGCCCGTGAGAACCCCGGTTATGATTCTGAGATTATTCTTGGATAGGGTTATTAATTCTTTATAGCGGTTGCTGTTGTATTCTCCCATCATAGCTTTCGCCTGGCGTAGCCCGACAGTCTGATGCCAGTACAACCTCCTCATTTTGGTCTCTTCTTTCCTCAACTCTCCTTTCATGGTGTGAGAGTCTATTGCCAGAAATGGTTCTGGGCCAATGGGTTTTGTTGCTGCCGCTTCTCGGGCTAGTTTGTCCGCTCGTTCGTTGCCATCCACCCCCGCGTGGCCTTGAACCCAGGCCATTCGGACGTTATTGCACGACGCAAGGCAGTTTATCCTCTCTACGCATTCAAGTACCAATGAGGACTTTATCTCGTAGGAGCATATAGCTTTGAGAGCGGCTTGACTGTCACTCAGTATGGTGATATTCTCGTTAGTGTAGCCGCGTTGCAAGTTTATTTCCGCACATAAGCTAATAGCGACTACTTCCGCCTGCAAGATGCTGGGGTGTTCTCCTAGTGATATGGAGAGCTTTACTCGTGGGCCAAAGATGCCCGCACCAATTCCCTCAGGGGTTTTCGAGCCATCCGTGTACCACACTATGGCTCGGTCTTGGTGTAATTCTTGAATTTTTGTGGAATCCCATGAGGCTTTGTCCCCTAGTTCCGCCTTGAATCTCTTCTCAAACATGATTACTTTAGCAATATTTTCTCTTGGAAGCTGGCAGATTGGCAGCTGGCCTTTCAACTTCTCTGCTTCAACGGACGATATCACTTTTCCTCTACCGAATCCCTCTTTTGATATGCTCAACAGGGTGCGTTTGGCCGCCTGTTCCACTACAATATGCAGCGGACTCAGGTCAAGGAGCACTTCTAATGCCGCTGTGGGGCATGCGCGCATTGCTCCCGTAATGCATACACAGGCCAGACGTTGGATTTTAGATAGTGCTTTCTGCACTGTGCTTAGACCTGACCTGGAAGACCAGGCCACCACCCCGTATACTATTATTGGTCTAACTATCATGGTGTACATCCATCTGAGCATCGCCGGGCTACATCCCCATGATTTGCCCGCGAGTCTTCTGCACACCATTATTTACTTTCGTGGCCTTTAATGTTGTGTTCGCAACATGTGCTCTCCAGAGGAGCTTGGAGTCGAGAGTGACTCCCACGTATTTCACTTCGGAAGCAATCTCTAGTGATACTCCTCCTAGTGTAAGTGTCCGCATTCCCGGTAGCGATATTCGTTTCGTAAATGGGATGATGGCGGTTTTACTGGGGTTGATGTTTAGACCTACTCTGGGGCACCATCTAATTGTTAGATTTAATGCTCTTTGAATGATATCGCAGAGTGTGTTCTCGAACTTCCCTCTAGCAATGATTACTATGTCGTCCGCGTACCCCTGGCAGCGGATTCCATTGCCTGTCAGTAGTTGTAGAAGTTCGTCCACCACTACGCTCCACAGGAGTGGCGACAGTACTCCCCCCTGTGGGCATCCTCGTGTGATTCTTATCTGAACCGTGTCTTCCCCAATGGTGGTTTCTGCTGTTCTGGTGCGAAGCAGTGCATCTACCCATCTTATGATGGGCTGCGGAGCTTCTATCTTCTTGAGTGCTCGACATACACTCGAGTGCGAGGTGTTGTCGAAAGCTCCCTCGATGTCCAGGAAAGCACATATCACCGTTTCGCCTTTCTTGAACGCGCTCTTAATTTCCGTGGTCAGCTGGTACAGCGCAGTGTCTGTTGATCTGCCTTCCCTGTAGGCATGTTGGCCCACGTGCAAAGGCCTATGCCTTAGAGTGTTCGATCGGATCTCTTGGTCTATGATCTTCTACATCGCCTTGAGAACGAAGGAGGTGAGACTGATTGGTCGAAAGGACTTTGCCGATGAGTAGTCCTTTTTCCCCACTTTTGGTATGAATACCACCTTTGCTCGTCTCCATATGGTTGGTATGTAGGCCAGCGCCATGCTGTCTCTCATGATACCTTCCAGATATGGGACGAGTTGGTCTCCCTGTTGCAGGAAGGCCGGGTATATTCCATCCACTCCCGGTGACTTAAACCGCTCAAAGGATGCTATTGCCACACACCTATATAACAAAGAAATAAGAAAAGCCAAGATAGCCAGCTTTAGAAGTTTCAGTGAAGGAATTTCCTCAACACCCGCAGCGGCGAGGCTGCACAAAGCACTAGCCAAAGAGCGGTGAGAGATCAACCTACCACTCAAGCTTCCTGATGGCACTTATACCAGTACTGAGGAAGAGAGAGCAGGACCCCACAAAGCTAGAATCATGAGAGACAGCATGGCGCTGGCATACATACCTACAGTGTGGAGGAGAGCAATAGTGGTCTTTATACTCAAAGTAGGAAAAAAGGACTACTCTCTAGCCCAGTCCTTCAGGCCAATAAGTCTAACTTCCTTTGTGCTAAAAGCAATTGAAAAAATAATAGACCACAGCATCAGAGCGAACATCCTGAGCCACAGCACGCATATATAGCAGGCAGATCTACGGATACAGCCCTCTATCAACTGACGACTGAGATCCAGAGGGCGTTCACCTGCAAGGAGACAGTGCTCTGCGCCTTTGTTGACATTGAAGGTGCTTTCGACAACACGTCTCACGACAGCGTTACTCGAGCGCTGCAGAACAGAGGAGTTCAAGCGCCCGTCCAAAGATGGATAAACGCCTTACTCCGCACAAGAACCGCTGAAACATGGACAGGCAGCAGCATAGTACAATCTAACACTACTAAGGGGTGCCCACAAGGGGGGTTCTTTCACCCCTTTTGTGGAGCCTAGTAGTAGACGAGCTAATGCAAATCCTTACCGACAACCGAATCCTATGCCAAGGCTATGCGGATGACATTGTCATAATTGCACGGGGCAAATTCGAGTACACCCTTGTTACATCTTACAAAGAGCACTAAACCTGACAAAGAGATGGTGTACTAGTGTTGGGCTAAACCTAAACCCTAAAAAAAAACAGCCATAATTGCCTTTACCAGGAAAAGAACCCTACCGGGACTCAGAACAATAATTCTACATGGCATGCCAATAGGCTTTGTAGCTGAAGCAAAGTACTTGGGGGTGCAGCGCGCACATCCTTAGATGGATGTACATTATGATAGTAAAACCCACTATTACCTATGGCGCTGTAGCATGGGCATCAAGAACCGCGCACTCGACAGTGAAACAAGCACTCACCAAGATCCAGCGCCTGGCGTGTGTATGCATCACAGGGGCAATGCGAACATGTCCCACCGCTGCGCTGGAAGCTATTCTTGACCTACCCCCACTACATGTCGCGATAGAGCAGGCGGCCAAGAGAACCCTCCCGTGCATCGGAAAGGAGGGTTCGGGCAAAGGAAAAGTAATGTCAACCAGCAACATGGCGAAACTGAAGGAAACCATCCCGATATCTCAGTTACCAAGGGGACGACATTATCAGGCAGATCATCTTCGAAAAGAGATTTAAAGTAGAATTGGGCGACAAGTTAACCTGGGAACAATCCAGGGTAGACACCATACACCGCTCCCACACAATCGTGTGGTACACGGATGGCTCGAAAACCCCAGAAAGCATTGGAGCCGGAATTTTTGGCCCAAGAGCGAAGATTTCCGCGCCTCTGGGGACATACCCGAGCATCTTTCAAGTGGAAACATACGCTATATACCTCTGCAAACCTAAACCTACAGCGTGGATATAGCAAGGAGTGCATCGCTATACTTAGTGATAGCCAAGCCGCACTCAAAGGGATATCATCATGAGAGATGAAATCAGCGCTTATCCGCGAGTACGTAGAGAAGCTAAAGGACCTAGGAACCAACAATAGCGTACTGCTAGCATGGGTTCCAGGTCACACAGGGGTTGAAGGAAACGAGCAGGCTGACATTCCCACAACAGCCGGTTTTAAGTACCGGAATGACTCGGATTTTTACATCCGACCAAGGGCTGTTATTTCGACTCTACCCTGTCTAACCTGTCACCTTTTCCACTAATATTGTCATCCTCCGAGCATCTCCTTGCAGCAGGGCTGCTCAAAACTCTCCTGCTCCGGGCCGGGGTCGAATCCAACCCGGGTCCAGGAGAATGGATCTGCTGCGGCTGCTGGAAGCAGATTTACGTTAAGCGTTCACACTCCGTCCAATGCAATTCTTGTAAAAGATGGTTGCACAAAACCAGGTGCTCCGGGCTAAATCCCTCCACACATAGGCCCCCCAGTTTCCACAAAACTTTCGTGGCTCCTTGCTGTTCACGCCCTAGGACGTCCCGTGACCAACGACGATCCAGATCGCACCGTCACAAGCTTCTGAAATAGTCTCCACGACTAATAGCACTAATAACGCCCAGCAAGTAGTGTGTAACACCCGCTGCCGCTCACGCCCACAGGCGCCAACACCTCACACAGCCGCTCACAGCTACTTTCTACGTAGCACCTCTGTTTCAGATGTGAGCAATGCCGAGCGACAGCCCAGCCCCCTCCCACTTTCAACTTCCCCTTCTTCTTCCAGCACTAGCACAAATGTAAGTCAAAGCCACCAGCTCCTTGTCCCTTACACCTTGTGCTCTGTTTGTCGGCTGAGACTATATACACCTGCGACCTCAGTCAAATGCAATTCTTGCCTTGGCCTGTGTCACCTGCTTATATGTTCTCAACTTGGAAACAGGAACCTATGGACTGATACGTACGTTGCACCATGCTGTCGAGCTACGCAACCTACAACGTCGACCGATTCGCCACCTTCCGGTGCCTCGGATCCCTCGTCTTCTAGAGTGCGACGCAATGTGCGACCCAGCCTGCTTCCACCAAGGCATACGCACCAGTCCCTGACTCCCAGCGTGAATATTTCTCCCCCTTCGCACTTTCGCGTCCTACAGCTAAACTGCAACGGCCTAACCGGGAAAGTGAGTGAAATAGTGAGCTTCATGAAGCGACAGAATATCAAGATCGATGCCATTCAGGAGACGAAGTTAAACGCCCGATCAAATATTCGGACTTGTGACGGCTACAACATCCACCGACGTGATCGAGAGAGAGGACTTGGGGCGGACTCGCCTTCATCACTCACCAATCCGTGCAATATCGTCCATTTGAGCCCGACGTCGACCCGAGGGACAACCTCCTGGAACGTCAAGGAATGGTTGTCCGGACAGGCGACGTCGACCTGGAAATCATTAACATCTATATACCTCCTGCCATCTGCTGTCCGAGAGATTACCACCCTGACATCAGTGCGTTACTCAGAGGCGATAATCGTGGCTCTCAAGCCTACAGGCCGATGGCAGGGGACAAGAATTGGCTGACATATAGACCAGTCGACGTTTTGCACTGTGAACGGGGACGCCCCCACGAGAGTTGCGTTAAATTGTTCCAGTTCGCCAGACCTCACAATTGTCAGCGCAGGTCTCATAAACTGCGTTGAATGGCGACCAATGCTTACTCTTGCATCTGACCATTTGCTGATAGTCCTCTCAATCGATCGCCCCAATGACTTCAATACTTCTGAGAAGCGCACCTTCACTAACTTCAGTAAAGCTGATTGGGTTGGTTTTCTCAATTTCACTGAGAGCACCTTCGCTGCTCTTCCCATCCCGTCTGATGTACGAGAAGGGGAAAAAGCGTTTCGCTTGGTCATAGCTTCAGCCTCCAATCAATATATTCTGTCAGGTAGAATTAAGGAGATACGTCCGTACTTCCCCGCAGAGGCAGCGGCCCTGGCTAATGAACGTGACTACTTGCGACGCTTGAACCCTACGGATCCTCAAATTAAAGATCTCAATGCGAAAATCAGACGGCTAGTTGATCAACACAAGTGCGAGAAATGGGAGGAGCACCTAAGGTCCTGTAACCTCTCTGCTGGTGTTGGCAAACTATGGTCCACTGTTAAATCCTTGTCTAATCCGACCAAACCGAACGACAAAATATCCATCACCTTCGGTGATAAGGTACAGTCGAAACCAAAGAGATGCGCGAGCGCTTTCTGCCGGCAATTTGTACTGCATCCTCTGGTTGACAAGGAAATCAGGCGCGCCATCAGGGAAGCCTTTGCCATCACCACCACAGAGGTTCGGGAGGCCATACGGGGGTCCAAAAACTCCAAATCTATTGGCCCAGACGGTATATCCATGCTGATGCTAAAACATCTCGGTGATGAGGGAGTAAGGTACCTAACAACCGTCTTCAATCTGTCCATGACCATCTTTGTCATTGCAGAAAGATGGAAACAGGCAAAGGTGGTGCCACTACTAAAGCCCGGCAAGCCGGCCAACGTGGGGGAGTCATATCGACCGATATCACTCCTCTCGCCAGTAGTGAAGACCCTGGAGACGGTCTTGCTCCCTTACTATACCGCTAACCTACGATTAGCCGAACATCAGCATGGATTCCGCAAAATGCATAGCACTACCACCGCGCTAAACGCCATCACCACACAGATAGGTGTCGGTCTCAACCAATCTCGCCCAAGTGACAGGACCGTGCTAGTTGCGCTTGATTTGTCGAAAGCTTTTGACACTGTTAATCACGCACAACTCATTAACGACCTGGAAGATTCAAACCTTCCACCCTGTCTAAAGCGTTGGACCGCCAACTATCTGAGTGGCCGGCAGTCATCGGTGGAATTTAGAGACGAAAGATCAAAACCACGTATAATTAAGCAGGGGGTGCCACAGGGTGGTGTCCTATCCCCGCTTCTGTTTAATTATTATATATCGAGGCTCCCCACCAGAAGGCATCTCGATCGGCTCCTACGCCGATGACTGCAACATCCTGGCGACTGGACCCTCCCTTGATCAGCTCTGCTCGAGAATTAATTCTTACCTTCCAACCCTTTCCAGTTTCTTCGCTGCGCGGAATCTGACATTGTCATTGACATTGTGGACAGCGCAGGCGAACATGGAATTAGACGTCTACGTCGACGGCATTAAGGTTCCGACTGTCACACACCCCAAAATCTTAGGGGTCACGTTTGATAACATGTTCAAATACTCATGCTCATGTAGCCGCGATTTCCACCAAAGTACAAAGCCGTAACAAAATCCTCAAGTCACTAGCTGGCAGTGCTTGGGGGAAAGACAAAGAAACGTTATTGGCAACGTATAAGGCAATCGGCCAGCCGGTTCTGAGCTACGTGACGCCAATATGGTCGCCGGGGTTAGCAGACACACATTGGAGGAGGTTGCAGGCCTGCCAAAACACAGCACTCAGAACTGCCACGGGGTGCCTCCTTATGTCTCCTGAGCACCATCTTCATAACGAGGCAAAACTGCTCGATGTCAAAGATCACTGCGAGATGTTGACCAGACAATTCCTGTTCAACTGCCATAAACCGCAGCACCCGAACAGGAACCTGCTCAACGAAAATCCCCCTCCCAGGAGAATAAGGAGTCACCTCCGTAAGCACTATGACGAGATCCGGCACCACATTTTCTCACCGTTTGATCCAAAGGTGCACCGGCGGGCCCTCAACCTCATCCACACGGAGTCGGTAAACTCCTTTGTCAGGCCACGTTCAGTGAATGCAGTCCTACAGGCACAAGCTCCACCTGTTGCCGACGAGGAACGCGAACTGCCAAGGGAGACAAGAGTCACGCTGGCTCAACTTCGTTCTGGATACTGGAACAGACTAAACTCTTACCTATCCAGACTGAACCCTGACATGTCAAATGTCTGCCTGGAATGCGGCGTGTCTCCCCACGATACTAACCATCTGTTCATCTGCTCAACTGAGCCCACTCTTCTAACACCTATTTCACTCTGGTCCACCCCTGTTGAAGCCGCGAGGTTTCTTGGACTTCCGTTAGAAGAGCCTGATGACAGTGTTCGATGGGGGGTGACATCCTAGGCAGGTTAAGTAGTCGCTACAACAAAAACAACAACAGCAGGCTGACAGCTTAGCGAAAAATGCAGCAGACACAAGGCCCATTGGAGCTGAACCAATGCTGCCAGTAGGTCCTCGAACACTCAGAGAATGCTAAAGGAAAGAAGAAGAAAACTGCTCTTGGGGGGTACAACACCTTTCGCTATAGAGCAATCATAGGCCTCTCTAAACCAAATTTAAGAATCCTCACTGCTATTCTTACAGGTCATTGCAGACTCAACAACCACCTACACAAATTGGGTATAAGGGCGGATGACAATTGCCGGTTTTGTCACACGACATCGGAGACTGCAGAGCATATCCTTATGGCATGCGACGCTATTGCCAGCAAAAGAGCACAAGTCCTGGGATCACCATGGCCAGAACATAAACAAATACAAGCCCTCAAACCAACTGAAATAATCACCTTTTTGAGGGAGATTGGTGCACAATAGACCAGAACTGCTGAAGCCTTGCGGTAGTGGCATAGTAAAAAAAACTCTTGAAGACTTGCGGTGGCTTGACAACGGTGCATGGTAGCAAAGCACAACTTAAAATTTTAATTTCAGTTTGCTCGTTTTTTTGCTTATTTTAATAGTTTTATAATTTTTTTTTTTCTGTAATTTTTTTTTGTAGATTTTGTGTTTTCACATATTTAAAGTTCTTCTACATTTTTGTATTTAGTTTAGTGCATTATGCAATAATTGTAATTTCAATATTTTTTTGGTGCATTTGGAAAGTTTTATAATTTGTGTAGTTTTTGAAACGTTTATAACTTTTTTTTTTGTATAGGTTTTTATAATTTCATATAGATTTTTTTGGTTGGCGGCCCGCGGTCGCCAAATCAAGAGTGGCACATTATTAGGTAAGTGTGCCAACACTCACTCGCGTACATATAATGCGTACAATTTTAATTTTTTTTTATTAAGTTTTTATTCACCAACACACGTTAAGAAGTCTTTTTTACAAATATCTATTACACTTGACTTTTCAACCTTATGATTTTAATTTCACCGCAATCGACCCGGCGCGTTTGGCTGAAAGTACGGAATTGAATTCACGATAACTTCATATGAACCTGACAGTGCACTACCAAAAAAAAATTTTTTTTTCTAAAATAAGGGCGGCAATTTTTTTTTATTTTATGGGTAATTTGCGGCAAATTCAGACACAAGACTTTTCTTTCTAGCTGATGTCTAAGATGGTTTTTCAAAAGAGGCACGCTAAAAATAATGTTTTTATCCCAAATTTTTTAAATATGTCACTCAACTACTGTTAATTTACGGCAAAGGAAGAAAATTTACATTAAACGGTCGCATTCTGTTCAATGCGTCAAGTGCAGGAGATGGCTCCACAAATCTATATGCTCAGGGCTTAACCCTGTCATTAACATACCCCGTACTTTCTTTAGTACCTTCGAAGCAACATGTTGCTCACGCCTTAGGGCGTCCTGCGGTACACGTTGTTCTAGCGCACCCCCACCGTCCCTGCTATATTCAAGTACCACAATCACTGCCCAATCTCCACGACTAGCAGCACTGCTACAATGCCTGCCTCACCCAGCTCTGACTGCCGTTACGCCCAACAGCGTTTCCATCTCACACAGCCGCTCATCACTCCTTGCCTCTCCGGAATCGGTTAGACATGAGCACTCTCTGTCTCTGCCCCCGATGTCGCCCGACTATTTCACCTGCCTAAAGTATCACCTCCTTTATCCAACATTTTCATCAGACTCTTCTAACGGCATCAACAGGGGTGGACCAAAGTGAAATTGCTGTTAGAAAAGTAAATGAACAGATGGTTACTATCGTGGGAAGACACGCCGTATGCCGGGCAGACATTTGGCATGTCAGGGTTCAGTCTGGATAGGTAAGAGTTTATTTTGTTAAAGTATCCAGAACGAACTTGGGCCAGGATGACCCTTGTCTCCCTAGGCAATTCGCGTTCCTCATCGGCAACAGGTGGAGCTTATGCCTGTAGGACTGCATTCACCGGACGAGAGCTGACAAAGGAGTTTACCGACTCTGTGTGGATGAGATTGAGGGCCCGCCGACGCACCTTTGGATCAAACGGCCAAAAAATATGATGCCGGATATCGTCATAGTGCGTATGGAGATGACTCCTTATTCTCCAGGGATACGGATTTTCCTAGAGCAAGTTCCTGTGAACAAAAATTGCCTGGTCAACATCTCGCATTGCTCTTTTACACCAAGCATTTTTGCCTCACTGTGAAGGTGATGATCAGGAGACATAAAGAGGCATCCCGAGGCAGTTCTGAGTGCGGTGCTTTGGCAGGCCTGCAACGTCCTCCAGTGTGTGTCTGCTAGCCCCGACGATCAACAGTTACCTCCATGACCTTTCCAGCTTCTTCACCGAGCGAGGTCTGACCCTATCTCCGACTAAATCGACGGCGAACCTGTTTACTACATGGAATGCGCAGATGGGGTAAGAGTTAAATGTCCACGTAGACGGAGTACCTCTACCTACTGTCAACCACCAAAAAATCTTAGGTGTGACATTTGACAACGGCCTAACCTTCGCTGGTCATGCTACCGCAATAGCTTCAAAGGTACAGAGCCGCAATAAGATCCTCAAGTCACTGGCCGGCTTGGGGAAAAGACAAAGAAACATTGCTTGCTACATATAAGGCTATTGCCGGCCGGCTATTGACTATGCTGCGCCAATATGGTCCCCAATCTTTCTGTCACCAACTGGAGGAAATTGCAAGTCTGCCAAAACACCGCCATCAGAACTGCTACGGGATGCCTACTTATGTCATCTGAGTCTCACCTCCATCAAGAGGCAAAATTGCTCAATGTTCAAGAGCACGCGGAACTCTTGAGTAGACTTCCTTCTGAACTGTCATAAACCTAGTCATCCAAACCGACATCTTTTGGATGTAGCACCGCCCCCCAGAGACATAAGGAGACATCTTCGTAAGCATTACGATGAGATCCGGCATCATATCTATTTGCCGTTTGATCTGCGGAACCATAGACGGGCTCTAAATGACCTCCACACCGAGTCGGTAGACAGATCTCTCAGATATCGGCCTGTGAATCCCGTTATTAATACTCAACCACCTGAATTGGCTGAAGAGGAGCGTGTACTAGCGTGGCGGCTAGCGTTGTCCCTTGAATAGCAGCAATCTTGATATTTTGTTGCTTCATGAAACTCACTATCTCACTAACCTTGCCGGTTAAGCCGTTGCAGTTCAATTGTAGGACACGAAAGTGCGAAGAGGGAGAAATAATCACACTGGGAGTCAAGGACTGGTGCGTATGCCTGGGTGGAAGCAGGCTGGGTCGCGCACTGCGTCGCACTCTAGAAGACGAGGGATCCGAGGCACCAGAAGGTGGCGAATCGGTCGACGTTGTAGGTTGCGTAGCTCGACAACATGGTGCAACGTACGTATCAGTCCATAGGTTCCTGTTTCCAAGTTGAGAACATATAAGCAAGTGACACAGGCCAAGGCAAGAATTGCATTTGACTGATGTCGCAGGTGTATATAGTCTCAGCCGACAAACAGAGCACAGGGTGTAAGGGACCAGGAGCTGGTGGCTTTGACTTACATTTGTGCTAGTGCTGGAAGAAGAAGGGGAAGTTGAAAGTGGGAGGGGGGTGGGCTGTCGCTCGGCATTGCTCACATCTGAGACAGAGGTGCTACGTAAGAAGTAGCTGTGAGCGGCTGTGTGAGGTGTTGGCGCCGGTTGGATTCGACCCCAGCCCGGAGCAGGAGAGTTTTGAGCAGCCCTGCTGCAAGGAGCTGCTCGGAGGATGACAATATTAGTGGAAAAGGTGACAGGTTAGACAGGGTAGAGTCGAAATAACAGCCCTTGGTCGGATGTAAAAATCCGAGTCATTTCGGTACGTAGAAGCGGCTGTTGTGGGCTGAAATAATTAATGTGATTATTGAATGAGAACGAGGAGTCGAAGATGACCCCTAGGTCCTTTATTTTGTCCATGGACTCGAGAAGAGCCCCCGAGATGATATATGCCGTTGGGACCACATTACGACTTTTAGAAAATTTAACATGAAAGCAAGTTGATACACCAGAGAGCTACTCTATTCAAATCTTCCTGGAGACACAGTGCGTCTTTAGAATTATTTACAACAGAAAATATTTTCAGGTCATCTGCATAGGGCAGGAACTCTGATGAGACAAAACAACTGTCAATATCATTAATAAATAAAATAAATAGAAGTGGACTTAGGATACTGCCTTGGGGGGCACCTGAAGTGGCAGTAAAAATCATCCAAAACCATGCAGCATCTATTAGTTAAATAAGAATGCAACCATCTGAGAAATACGGAGTGAAATCCCAAGGCAGCGAGTTTCAGTACTAGCATTTTGTGAGATACCTTGTCAAAGGCCTTGGAGAAATCTAGGTACAGTCAACTTGTTGGCCAGATGAAAACGCATTAAAGCAGTGCTCACTAAACAAGGCTAAGTTTGTGACTATAGATCTTCCAGCAACAAAACCATTCAAAACATTCCATCAAACTTTTAACAGAAAAATACATCTTATCCTTTACATAACTTAGAAATTGGTATATAGTTCGATACGTCATTCTTTTTGCCGCTTTTTAAAATTGGTGTAACATCCGCAAACTTCCAGGCGTCCACAAAGACACCAGCGCTGAGAGATTTATTAAACATAGCTCTAAGGGGGGTTACAAAAGCAGGACATTTTTTCAAGAGCAGAGTACTGAAACCACATCGATCGGTCTGAGACGAGTTTTTAAGACTGCTGATACCCTTGCTAATATCCTCCGAGGTAAGCTGTAAGTCTCCAAAGTTCACAGCCGTTTGATGATCAAGCTGACAACTATTATTTGATGGCAAGAGTTCATCAGTGGTAAAATTGGATTTACAAAATTTAGCAAACAAATTGGCAACTTCTTTAGGTGAACTAGCAAGTTCGTTATCAAGAAAAACAGCAGCTGGAACACCAACTCAAGACTTTTTTGATTTAATGAAATGCCAGAAATTCTTAGGGTTCAATTTAATATTTGCTTCAACCCCAAGAATATAATTTCTATGTAGGAATTTGTTAAGGTAATTACACTTTTTAGAAAGTTGTTTATACTCACCTAGATGGATTTGATTTTTGGAATTGAGAAACTTTTTGTGCCATCTATTTCTCTGATTCTTAAGTCTTTTTAGGTCATGTGTATACCATGGAAGTTTGTAAGGTTTTTTAACTCTACGAGGAATGTGGTTGGAGCATATCTCGATGGCATGATTTAAAAAATGGAAAAGCTTTCATTAATGTCAGAACCAGACAACAGAGAAGCCCAATTAGTGTTAAGGAAACACGCATTTAGCTTATGAAAGTCACACGCCTCAAACTTAAAGGAAATTCGACCATCACTCTGGTTGATAATAAAATCGTAGAATTCAACCTTCAGAGACAGCGGAGTATGATGTCGATCAGCAGGTGAAATAGGGGATAGGCATTCTACAATGGTCGCGTTAATATTTGAGCTTACGAAAACGAGATCAAGAATTCTATGAAGCTTGTTGGTGAAATTATTGATTTGAATTAAGTCAAGACTAAGAATGTTAACAGTTAAATATGAATCATGTAAAGCGGAAACATTAGTTGGCATAAGACTAAGTTTGGAGTAACTTCGGCACCAAGTTATATTAGGTAGATTTAAATCGCCCAGAATGCAAATGTTATTACCAGCTACTTTATTCAGCACAATGTCAGTCATATTGTCGGTATGTGCCTTGTAAATATCAAACGTGCTGCTATGTGGTATATACGAGCCAATGAGATACAGTGAGCCAAGAGTAGACGCACCATTGATGCATACACACACGGCGATCAATACACCACCTCACAAAGAACCGCCAGTTTTTTCAATATCACGATCCTTGAGAAAAATGTTGAATAAATTCGTTGTCGTAAAAGTTCGGATTTAGCCAGGTTTCAACTAAAACAAATACATAAAATTCCAATTGCGAGCTAAGAGTATGAACAGCCTCAGCCTTAGTACGCATGCCACCCATATTCTGGAAGTATATTTTTAAATTCTTATAGTCGCATTGATTGGCTAATTGCTAATCTTTCTTAAAAACAGGCGCTGTTCTGGGTAATTAACATTAGCCGGCCATAAGTTTATAAGAGAAGGAGAGATACCAAGTTTGAAATTGATTTTTCTAAGCTTCTCTAAATCGGAATCTTTTTTAACTAGTGGGAAGCAGGAAATTTGATCAGCGTTAATTTTCGCATTTTTCCCCACACAAGGTACAATATTCTCAGCAGTGACAGAAGACTTAAAGGAGGAGATATGAGCCCATTTCCTCGACGCAACTACTTCAAGTTCAGTATTGGTACTCTCCCCTATTATCACCCCGATACTGTCATCGCGAGTAGTCCGATTCATATTTGAAACTTGCCTCCGCATGTGTGGGGACTGCGGACAAGGTGATTTTTTTGTATTAGCTGAAAGAGTAGATTTATCCCTGCCAGAATCGCTACTACCGCCACCTTGTACAAACTTGATCGAATTTACACTTCACGCACTTCAAGACTTTTCACAAGAGAGAAGTCGAACACCGGCATGCAACAGCAAAAAGTGATAATACAGGTTGTCCGGCATGCAGTCTTTTAAAACGAACAACCCAGAATATAATAAAAATTGTCAGTATTCTGTCGACTTCCAGTTGCTTATTTCATCCAGATCTCGACTTCGTCTTGGGAACTCAGACGGAACGTAATTATTCAAAAACATCAGGTTTTCATTCATCCTGGTTACGTTCCCTCTTTTAACAAGCAACTGTATCAGCTTTTTCGTTACTCCCAAGTCCACTAAGTTCATAGGTTCCAACGGAAACTGCGAAACCATACCAATATTTACGGATTCTAACAAAATTTCATTATGCTTAAATGTTCCTACATCTTGCGAAAAACATACCCTCCTCTGCACATACTGGCCCACCTGCACACATTTAGGACAGCCATTTTTCCCTGTGTGTGACTTCACCCCAGTTATAAAAGACCGGGCTGGTGCATCGCAAGTAAAGAGCCTAATATTGAAAGGTTTTAAAACTTGACGATCCCACCTTTACCCCCATCTGGCGTAAATTATCAACCTCTCCGCAAAATTCTAATAAAAAACAATTCACATCAATTGGCTTACTCATTCCTAAATAGCAGGCGATGACAAAGGGTCTAGGTGGCCTAAAATTAAACTTTTATAAAGCTTAAGCCCGTCTATGCCTACATCTACTGAAATTCGTTCCAAATTTTCTAAGAATGCTCTTTAGAACTAAAATTGTATTGTATTCCCAGCTACAGCAATTCCCTCTCAGGAAAACTGGTTCCCTACTTGTACCCAAAATTATTCTTGCATCCGGCGGTAGCCCCTTAAGTCCGGCGTTGTCTAAAGAATGTAATATGTCCGTCGAATCGCCCATCCTTTCAACGCTGTACGTATGTTGTCAGTGAGGTTAGTTGGTTCGTCCATTCCTTCTCCCAGCTCATCGTCTTCAAACAAAAACCTGTCGTCGTCACTATGGCTAGTACATTCGCCCTTAATATCCAAGTAGGATATAGAAGTTTCTGCACTTGTCGAGGGTGCATTATGTCTCGGTCCTCTAGAAATAAGTGCCGCCCTACTGGTTGATGGTATGTCATCACTATCTAGGTTAGAGGATTCATTAAGCCTGCGAAACTTCTCAACTGTTGCGTCATAAGCGGCCTAATATATAATATATGAAATAGTAAAATTATTTTTTACATATGTCAGCGTATCGTTGAGCACAGTGGAACGCATATGTCCCAGATCAACTGCAAAAAAAAAAAATTATTATGAAAATTAATTGGCGATTAATAGCTATGGTTTGACAAACTCTTGCAGTTGCATTAAAATGCATCGTATCGTGAGCGACTACAAAAATTACCTTCCAAAGCTAATGTCAAAATGAGCAAAGACAAATATTTTATTTATTCAAAATTCATTGTATTCTTCATTAGAAACTAAACTAGATTGACTCTTATAAAATTAAATACTAAATGCTTAATTATCTCTCTTTGGTCAACATTTTCTTGGAGTACATTCGAAACCTTATTAGTTACTCTCGCAGTAACGCAACGCCTCGAAGTGTTACACAGAGTTCTAACATATGTTTGATAACAGCTGATTTGGTCAAACCAAACTTATTTTATTTAACTCTCAACTCTAGAACCGGCGGACCTGATCAAATTCTAGGGAAATATCCATTCCAAAGTGAGTAGTTTTATAAGAAATCACATTCAGTTTAAGTTTTAATTAGGTATGCATTGAGGTGCTCCGCCCCACATCCCCTACTAATTTACTTTAACTCCTAACTACAGAACCGGTGGACCTGATCAAGTTCTAGGGAAATATCTATTAAAAGGGGAGTAGTTTTATAAGAATTCGCATTCTGTGTGAGTATAAATTAAACTAAATTCACGTAAAACTTGATTTAAAGGATATAAAGTGACATATCAAGTTATGGGTGGTTGTATGCTCTGTCAAACAGACGTAACTAATAGTAACATTAACATTGCATTTTTTTTGTAGAAAAACATGTTTTTACATTACAAAAGGTCATAAAATTTAGTTTTTGTTTTTCTTTAAATTTTTTTAATAAATTTAAACAAATGTGCATATTTGCAGGCGGTTATTTTCATTACCTACTCGTATACACTGAAGCCTAATTTTGAAAATCGGATAAATATTTTTCCCTCTAAAGTAAGTCCAAAGAAACCGCAGTCTCAACAGGGTTGGACCAAAGAAGAGTATATTAACATGAACGCGTGTTTGGTATCGTGGGGTTCAGTCGGGATAAGTAAGAGTTTATTCTGAACGAAGTTGGGCCAGCACAACTCTTATCTCTCTAGGCAGTTCGGGTTCTTTTTCGGCAACAGGTGGAGCTTGTGTTTGAATGGCGGCATTTACTGGGCGAGAGCTGACAAAGGAATTTACCGATCATAATAAATAATCGGTCGGCCAATAGCCTTATATGCAGCAAGCAGTGTTTCTTTATCTTTTCCCATGCCGACCAGTGACTGGTGGATGGTATGGCGATACTAAAATGTAGTCCTGTTTAAAGACTGGGTCCTAGCACTTCTTTTATTTTGGTAATCACTATGGCATATGAATCTACTGGCGCATGGCACTTTGCCTGGGATAGAATAATCTTTAACCATTACGTTATCATTAACTTAAAATTCATGTGAGCACTTGCCTTTGTAATACTCTTGCTGTTTGAGTTGTTTGCCCTTTACATGACTCCGTACCGTTTCTAAGTCTACTGTCGCGACTTGACGTTTTGATTTTAATAAATCGCATCTCGTTTTAATTGCCGGTTGAACATTAGCTGCGCTGGAGACACCCCCGTGCTTACATGTGCTGTGTTTATATAGTCTAGTAGAAATCTGCATAATACCATTTCCAATTTCGAACTTTCCGCTTGATACAAGTTTTTTTTTCAAAGCATTTTTAATCGTTTTCACACTATTCTCCGCCTGACCATTGGTAGCAGGATTTCCCACTGGTGTGATCAAGTGTTCAATGCCATTATCCTTTAAAAACTGTCGAAACTCAAGCGATACAAATGCTGTTCCATTATCTGACATTATCACTTGTGGCAGTCCAAAACGCGCAAAAAGTTCCCTCAATGCCCTGATAGTGGCACCACTGGTGGTGTTTCTGGCCATATCAACACACTTTACCCATTTACTAAAACTGTCTACGACGACTAGGAACATCCGGTTATATACCGGACCAAAAAAATCAATGTGGACCCGTGTCCAGGGCTTTTCCGGCCATTTCCATGCAATAAGCTTTTGTTTCGGTGGGTTATCTCTGACTGCTAGACAAGCGTCACACCCCTTTACTAAGTTCCCTAAATTGCGTGACTGTCCCGGCCACCAACAGCATTCTCTAGGCATCGACTTCATCTTATTAATGCCCATGTGAGAAGCATGTTGAAACTCACACACCTTTTGCTGCAATCCGCCAGGAATTGTGATTCGATGACCCCAAAAAAGACAATCATTTTCAACTGATAACTCTAGTTTTCGCAAAAAATAAGGCTTTAGCTCCGGATCGGAACACTTATTTGGTCATTTGGTTTTGACACAATTCATCACTTTGGAAATTACGGTATCAGCCTTTAATTCTTTTCTTATGAGGTCCTCATTAACCGGTAGAGCACTTATTTCCCGAAAGTAATTTAATCCTATATTTTCCGGTAAAATTTCCATTTCTTCCCCACTCGGATGACGAGAAAAAAAGTCCGCCACGTTCTCTTCTGAGTTAACGTGTGCGATATCAAAATCATATCCCGATAAGACAATGGCAATTCTTTGCAATCTATTAGCTGCCAGCACCGGAATGCCCTTCTTAGGACCAAAAATATGCTGTAGGGTCTTATTGTCTGTTACAAGGGTGGAATGTCTACCAAATATATAGTGATGGAATCTTGTAACATGAAACAAAATGGCTAAAGCTTCCCTGTCTAGCTGTGAATATCTTTCTTCCACATCGGACAACTTTCTAGAAGCACTATTGATAGTAAGTTCTTGGCCCTCTTTGATTTGAGTCAACACTGCTGATACCCCAACAGGGCTTGCATCAACCGTCAGCCTAGTTTCCAACTAAGGATTATAGTGCGCTCGGCAAACATTTTGTTTTAATTTATTTTTAAGCAGATCTACCTGCCGCAGAATGCTTTTTAGTCCAGATAAAATCTGCATTTACCTTTAGTAAATTGTATAAGGGAGCT
The DNA here is from genome assembly GCA_949987695.1 of Merzomyia westermanni. NCBI lineage: Eukaryota > Metazoa > Arthropoda > Insecta > Diptera > Tephritidae > Merzomyia > Merzomyia westermanni. The sequence continues at coordinate 110,745,450 of OX465290.1, read as the reverse complement.
GACAACTCCGTAATCTCTGCGAAAAAATTTCTAAAAAAATTTATGACTCCCAGGAATGATCTTAATTCCTTTTTAGTGGTGGGATACGGCATGTTGGCTATTTCGCGCGTCTTCTCGGGATCTGCGTACAGCCCATTTGCGTCAATCACATGACCTAAATATTTGATTTTTTTAACAAAAAATTCGCACTTATCAGGAGCCAATCTGAGACCTGAGTCTTCTAAAGTTCGTAGAACTTTAACTAAAGTTTTAGTATGCAACTCTCGAGTTGGCGCTGTTACTAAAATGCCATCTAAGAAGACAACTACTCCCTCAATACCCGAAAAAAGTTTAACCATGGCCCTTTGGAATATTGATGGTGCAGACGCAAGGCCATAAATCAGTCGCGTATACTGGAACAAACCCCTACACGTTGATATCGTAGTTAGCCTTTGCGACCCCTCATCCAACTCAAATTGTTGGTAAGCCATGGACAAATCGAGCTTAGTAAATTCTACACCACCGTGTAGTTTTGAAAACATATCTTCTATTCGGGGCAAGGGATATTGTTCTACAACCAACTGTGGGTTCAAGGTGATTTTAAAATCACCACAGATCCTTATGTCACCATTTTTCTTCAAATCGGGTACAATCGGTGTACCCCACTCACAGTAATCGACCGATTTCAAAACACCCATATTAACCAACTTCTGAATCTCATGATCCACCTTTTTCTGCAGCGCTAATGCTATTGGACGTGGCTTAAAAAATTTAGCAACCGAGTCTTCCTTTAACCTTAGAGTCACTTTTTCCTTTTTGAAGCATCCCAAGCTTCCATCAAAAAGTCGTGAAAACTCCTTCAAAATTGCATTTTCCTTAGTGTCACTTATATAATTCAAAAATAAAATTTCTACCTAACAGCGGGGGACCTCCATTTTGGACTACCAATATTGGCACAACCTTTGCTTGACCCTTGAATTCTATTTCTATATTGAACACACCAACTGGGCTAATCACTGTCCCATTGTACGTTTTCAAAATTACGTTTGACTGCTTGAGCGCATATTCCCCGAAATACCGTCTAAATGTATCAAGCGAAATTACAATATTTTGAGACCCAGAATCTAATTGCCGCTTAAACGGACTTTTCTTAATACAAATGCTTACGTAAATTGGAGTATCCTCTACTGCATTTAAACATTTTAAGTTGAACAAACTTTCTTCTTGATTTTGCACATAAAACACCTCTTTTTCTTCTTTAGCTAAATGCCCTTTTTTATTGCATTTGTATTCTTTATATTTGCACTTACTCGCTTCGTGGTTCTTATATCCACATACTGTACACGCATGTCGTTGGTGATTCTGCCCGTCCCGCTGCTGTCGCTTTCTTGGCTGTTGTTGCTGTTGTGTGGCGCTTTTCTTCTTCTTGTCCCTTATGTGCAAAAGATGATCTTGCTGTTTTTGCTCTGGTCGTGCGTAATGTTGTTGTATGTATTCCGTTGCTTTTGCGATATCGACTGCTTTCTGGAATGTACAGTTAGCCACATCTTCTAGAAAAATCTTATCGCGACCTGGACCTTTCTCCAAGCCCATTACAAATTTATCCCGCAGAGCAATTTCCAAAAAACTTCCGAACTGGCATGAAATTGCTAACGAGCATACTGGAACAGTTGTAGCTTTAGTTGCACTGTAAAATTTGCACCTTTCTGCAAATCCTGAAGAAGGTGGCTTAAAGTACTGCTCAAGCGCCTCCACGCAGTTTTCATAAGATGCATCCTCCGCTTCAATAGATTCTGCAAAAATATGTACGACTTCTCCGTAAGTGCTGTCAGTAATACTGCTTTTTCTTCCTATTGTCGTCAACTTCGTTGGCAATAAAGAATTGCTTCAGTTGCACGTGGAAAATTTGCCATTTGCTTATTGCGTGATCAAATCGGGGAGAGGTGCCGACAAGTGGAGCACCGACTAACAAACTTGCATTTCCATCAGTAGCCATAGCAGTTCGCTATCTGTTTTTTTCCTCTCGTCGCCAGAAATGTAATAACTGCACACGTCTTTTTATTAAATTAATATTTATTGAATAATGTTTATTGAATTAATAATTAAAATGCGCAAACTTAAGACAAATGGAATTAGCGCGATGCTCAACAACCAGAGGGTACGAACGAATGAATGTGCGAGAGTCGAACATCTGTTAGAGCAGGCACCATTTACAAAGTAGTAAAGATGTAAGTTACTTATCGATATCGGTTTACATCGATACACCACATCTATAAAGCGTGGAGCACTACGAAACGCAAGTTATTATTTGTACTTACCGAATTTAATGCAAATTTTAGTTATCAATACTATGCTTTTATTTTCCGAATGAATTCTGTTTGGAATAAACTTTTGACGATAAATCGGTCAGTCTTTTATATTTTTATACGGTTGTAAACTTTATGATTTTTATTATCGTATTTTTCATATTTTTCACTCTTCTTTTCGCATGCTCAAACTGAACATTTTTCGAAAATGGCTCTGAAAGCCTGTAACATACTATTCCACTTTTTGGCATTTTATGTATACCACTGTTTCACTCGCACTGCGCTATTAAGGAAATTTCATGCAACCCTTAAAAAATATCTCAAAAATGCAAGTTAGGGTTGGTGTCGGGCAAAAAAAAGCTGGCATGTGTTACAATTCGAGGTGAAAATTGCAAAAAATGGTTGGTAGGGATATGTCTCAATGTGTATGTGTGTATGTATGGCTACTTTAGCAAAGTATGTATACGAGGTGTGTTCAAAAAGTATCGCGAATTTTGAATTTTCGCTGGTTACGTATATTCGAATTTCGAGTTTTTGTGGCGTTATGTTGGTACTCATGTCTCTCACTTATGCCGACAAGCTCGGCCATTTTGAATGTTCAGTTAATTGTTGACAGCTGCTTTGCTTGCACGTGTTTTGGATCGTCTTTGATTTTTACGCGAAATTCGTACCAAAATTGCTCAATTGTGACCAAAAACAGCATCGCATGAACATTGCTAATGAGATGCTAAACTCTGTCCGCGACGACCCAAATTTGCTCCAGAGGGTCATAACTGGTGACGAATCGTGGGTTTATCGTTATGACGTGGAAACCAAAGCTCAATCATCTCAATGGAAGCTGCCGCACGAACCAAGACCGAAAAAAGCGCGCCAAGTTCGGTCGAATGTGAAAGTTTTGCTGACAGTTTTCTTCGATTGCAGGGGCGTGGTGCATCATGAGTTCTTGCCACAGGGAAGAACGGTCAATAAGGAATATTACCTGCAAGTTATGCGCAATTTGCGCGAAGCAATCTGCCAGAAACGCCCGGATTTGTGGAAGAACAAAAATTGGCTTTTGCACCACGATAACGCCCCTGCTCACGCATCGTTGCTTGTGCGCGACTTTTTGGCCAAAAACAACACACTAATGATGCCGCAGCCACCGTATTCCCCAGATCTGGCCCCCTGTGACTTTTTCTTGTTCCCTAAACTGAAGAGGCCCATGAAAGGACGACGTTTCGCTTCTCTTGACGAGATAAAGACGGCATCGAAGGAGGAGCTGAACAAGATACAAAAAATGATTTTTTGAAGTGCTTCGAAGATTGGAAAAACCGTTGGCACAAGTGTATAATATCTCATGGGGATTACTTTGAAGGCGACAAAATAGATATTCATGAATAAATAAATAATTTTTGAAAAAACACAAAATTCGCGATACTTTTTGAACACACCTCGTATATTCATCCTTACTGATTAGCACCGTTGTGTTTCCTTTGTCTGCCTTCGTTGTGACGATGTTGTTATTTCAAACATCTTTAAAAGATATAACATCAACACAGCATTCAAAACATCTAACAACGTAGGGCAAAAACTAAGAACCGACACTATGACCAATTCAACAGACACGGAGTGTATAGGCTTAATTGTGAATGTCAATACAGCTACATAGGACAAACAGGAAGAAAAATAAGCACAAGATTCCGAGAGCATATCAGGGACTACAACAAAAAAACACGAAAACCCACCAGAATCTAACTTCGCGAACCACATGTTCGAGAACGACTGCACCCCAGCTAACATAAAAACAACGGCTCGAATACTTCACTACATTGTGTAATTGAAATTTATAAGACTCCTAAATTAGAAAATAAAAATAAATAAATAATTCAAACATTTATATTTACTGAGTTATGCGCCGTTTAAATAATTTGACATATTTTAAATCGTAAATTTCATTTAACTTAAAGTATTCAATACAATTGGCGTTTATACATCGCCCTATCTACACCCTACGAACAAATGATAGGGACACAAAGTGTAAGTAGAATTTGTATCCATCAAGTAGGCTGAAATTTTTGATTGTTGATACATTCGACTTTCTTGATCGTAGTAAGTTTGCAAAAGTAACATAATGTTCACAAACGCTATTCCATTGAATTAATAATAGTTCAGTTTATATTTTGTTGGTGCGAAGTAAAGATAAGGCCAATCGCGTTTTTTTCAGTAAATAACGGTAACGAAATTGCACTATTCAGTTTTTCGTCTTATAAGATGTATGTACATCTCAAATAGTAGTAAACAGTTTTTGATCAGGTTTTTTTTTCTGCAGAAAATTTTGTGGTAATGGGGCGTGGTAAGAAACTTACAGAGCTAGAGCGCGGAAAAATCGAAGCATTTCGTGAAAATAATATGACTACAAGGCAGATTGCACGTCGACTAGGTAGAAGTAAGACCGTTGTAGCGAATTTCTTAAAATGAAAGGAAAATTATGGAAAACGCAAAAGTACAGGAAGAAAACCCAAACTTAGTGCGCGTGACATTCGTGAAATTAAATGCTTAGCTCTGAACGATTTAAACAGTCCGGCCGATATAGTTGGAATGCTAAGCTTAAATGTCACTGCGAGATGGGTTCAGATGCTTTTGCAGCGTGATCGAAATTTGGTATACACAAAGCGTGTTCCCAAACCTAGACTTACAGCACGTTATAAGGAAGCACGATTAGCGTTCGCTGAAAAATACCAATATTGGGAAAAAGAATGGGGAAAAGTCATATTTACGGATGAGAAAAAGTTAAATTTGGACGGGGCGGATGGATCGCAAATGTATTGGCATGACAAACGGCGAAAACAAGAAGATAGAATGGCTCGCCATTTCGGAGGAAGGTCATTAATGATTTGGGCTGGAATAGGCATTATTGGGCGAACCCCGATATGTTTTCTTTCAACAAAGATGATTAGCCAAAAGTATGTAGAACTATTGGAGGACGTTCTTTTAAATTTTGGTGACGAAGGAGAGTGTAACAAAGACGTTTTTAAAAGACCATAATATACCAGTATTAGATTGGCCAGCATGTAGTCCAGATTTGAACCCAATCGAGAATATGTCATATTATTATATTATGGCATATTATCGCAGGCAGTGTTTTGCAAAGGTAGACAATTCAGCACCGTTAAGGACTTAAAAGCCGCTGTTATTAGCGAATGGGACAAAATCGACCAAAATATAGCAAAGAACTTAATATATTCAATGCCTCGAAGGCTTCAACAGGTAATCATTAACAAATGTGGTCATACAAACTATTAATGATACTACTGGGCCTTGTACTCGTTTCATAGAGATATAATTACTTTTTGTCCTTATCATTTGTTCGCTCATAGAAACATGTAATTTTGGGATATATTATAATTAAATGACATTTTGTATAATGATTTTTTGCTGTAAGCCGCACTGAACTGGTGTTATTGCATATTTAAAACAATAAATTAAATTAATGTAAAAATGGCTAGAAATCTGTCCATATAACTTTTGGCCTTATCATTTGTTCGCATGGTGTATACAACAATCGCAAAATAAATTCAAAATTTAAGTTATGACTGTGCTATAGTTATACGAGTATATATCACATATTTTAAATCGTACGTTGTAGAATTAAACTAGAAAATATAAATAAATATATAATTCAAACATTTATATTTTGTGAGTTATACAAAGTTTAAATAATTTGATATAGTAATTGTTGTTGGAGCAGTGCTCGAATTTTTATGTTTGTTGTTTAATTGATATTAGAGGAAAAATTACAATGATATGCACAGCGATGGTATGGGATTACATGTTTCGAAGTGCCCAACTTCTCATCAGACCCCTTCTCGGACACTGGGATACGAACCCAAGTGTCTGCACCAAAGCCGCTGTTAGAGTACTCTAACAACTAAGCTATGATGCCCTGTAAATCGTAAATTTCATTGAACTAAAAGTACTATATACACTAAGAATATATTGGAAACAAAAAAAAATCCATAATTCTAGTTTTGAATTTTTAGCGTGTTTCACAACTAGTTTTTTTAAATAAAATATTATGCATTTAAAAACAAATAAAAAATAGAAATTCAAATTATAAAAAAAAATCCAAAATATAATATATATAAAATATACGAGTAGTGTACTAATTCAAACGCAACGTTGGCAATTTTTTAAGTTACGTCTAACGTGTTTATATCTATTGTGACTTAAAACTACGTAATGCTTAACGGCTAAAACCTTCTCGATATGCAAACTTGCGAATTCAGCTATATAAATAAATTGTACATTGTTAGAATAAACAAATTATTTCGGTTGAAAAATCGAAATACTTACAAAGAACCATCAATTTGAAGCTTGAAAAAAGCCTTTCTGCCCGATTCTCCACTAAACTTGTACTGCCATGCCGGCAAACAGCGACTACATCACTTTTTCGATGGAGTCCTTTGTCGATTTAAGCTTTAATATGATGCACGTCTATAAAAATTTATATACAAACATATGTCATTAATTGAATAATAAACTTCTCCTTTAACTCTGATTTACCACAGTATACCGTTTCTTCTGATGGTATGGGGAGTAAACTTTGCAAAAAGGTTTGTTTCTCGTTTATGAGTTCCCGGTGGTGGGATTACTTTGAAGGCGACAAAATAGATATTCATGAATAAATAAATAATTTTTGAAAAAACACAAAATTCGCGATACTTTTTGAACACACCTCGTATATATATAAGACATACTAGCAACCCGCACCTTGTTTCACACAGGTTGATAATGTTTAAAACAACTTTATAATTAACATTACATACATACGTCCGAAGTGAAGTAACGCTACCGAGCTCTCTCGCGAATTCATCAAATGAATGGCTCACCACAGCTGTCGCTTGAAGCACGCTGACTTATTCGGTTAGCAGCGAACAAACACACAAACAGATTTTTTTGGAAAAAGTGCTGCTTTTTTTTAAACGATTTTGGTTAAATTAGGAAGAAATCAACTTTTTTTTTTTAATGCAGAACGAAAGTAAATATTTAAAAGTTTAACTTCAAGGAAGATTCATTCTAATCGGTTGATTAGGTTATGATGTATGGCTGTGTAAACCAAAAAGTTATGTTTTTCTACCACATTTTGTCCGATTGCCACGCCCCCTTTATATATTCCTTCATATTATATATAAAAAAGTCCATCTCACACAGCTAAGCCTTAAAATGCAAAAAACCGCTTTCAAATCGGAGCATTCTGTGCGAAGCCAATTCCGTACATAGCTTTTTAGCGACTTTATTTTATAAGTAGTATAGATATGTATTTCATACAATTCGCCCAGTAGCGATGAATCTTTAGACCATTCCCATTTTAGTAAAATTTAGACATCTGTGAAAATATTGTGAAAAGCCACTTCTGTATTTTTGGAGATTTGAAACTTAGTAAAATAATTTGGTATAATTTGCTAAACAAAAATATACTCACTCCTACTAATATTAACTATTCCCAATAGATCAATTTACTTGATAGCCTTTTTAGTGTCAATATCATTCAAATTAATTCGCTGCATAATAGACTAAATAATATTTTAGATATCGTCTTTGTTCATAAGAACCTAAGTTTTCAACTAAATGAGTATGAATTTCCACTTTGCAAATCCGACATGCACCATGCACACCAGACTGGGTTGATTTATTAACCGATATCGCGCCATCGATTTTTCGATAGGTTTTGGGCTCAGGAAAAAAGAACGTTCCACTACGCATACCCAAAAAAATAATTTTCGAGCCTGCGAAATTTAATTTTTTTGACTTTTTTCGACTTTGATTTTTCAGGTTTTTTCATGACGTACTAAAAAAATTTTCATTTGATTTTAAAATTTTCATGTATACCCTGTCCGACCCCAAAATATCCGCTAAAAACGTTGGCGATAACAGTTTTTTGAAAAAAAAAAGAATATTTTTTGGGTTTTGGGGAGTGTTTTGGCATACCTGCAAAAATGTTTTCGATGAAAACGAATTTGTTTTGGTCGAAAAATCGACTTTTCCAAAACCCGAAAATAAATTTTTTTTTCAAAAAATTTGTATCGCCAACGTTTTAGCGCATAATTCTAAGTGGGACAGGAAATATGAGGCAAATTCGTTTTCATCGAAAACATTTTTGCATGTATGCTGAAAACCCCCTTAAAAACATGGGGAAAGGGTAAATTTTTTGACCAAAACACTAACGAAAACCCAAAAAATATTTTTTTTTTGCAAAACACTGTTGTCGCCAACGTTTTTAGCGGACATTTTTGGGTCGGACAGGATATGCATGAAAATTTTACAATCAAATGAAAATTTTTTTAGTAGGTCATAAAAAAAACCTTAAAACTCAAAGTCGAAAAAAGTCAAAGAAAGGAAATTTCGCAGGCTCGATAATAATTTTTTTGGGTATGCGTAGTGGAACTTTTTTTTCCCAAAACCTATCGAAAAATCGATGGCGCGATATAGGTTAACTTTCCTCCATACAAATCGACCCACCCTAATTTACATCTCTTAATAACTCTTCAAGTATTAAGCCAAGTTTCTCTCATTGAACCGCGATCTTTTGATTTTAGAGGTGTCAACTTTGTTCACTTAAATACTAGACTTTTGAAAATAAGGTGGAGTTCGCTTTTTAATTTAAAATCTCTCTCTGATTGTTTTGATATTTGGAAAGAGTTTAATGCACACGATAAACAGTTATGCAACCAATGTATCTCTCGATATGAATTTTAACCAAAATCGAACCCGAAAGCTTTCTGGAATTTCATACGGAAAAAAAGTTGCACAAATATTACCGCCTCTGTAACTTTCGATGGTAGGAGTTCTCAGTGCTTATCTGATGCCGCCAATTTATTCACTGATTTGTTTATACCTAGTAGTGCTATGCATAAAAGATATATTAACTTCATTCGCCTAACGGTAGTATGTAACAGCATAAACGAATCGAGATAGATATTGACTTATCTATATCCAAATGTTCAGGAGGAAAAGAGAAATTGATAAAGCCATGTTCTTTCGTCCGTCCGTCTGTGAACACGATAACTTAAGTAAATTTTGAGATATCTTAATAAAATTTGGTTGGCAATTATCTCCGAGCGCTCCTTAAAATGGTCGAAATCGGATGATAGCCACGTCCACTTTTTATATACGGAATATTTTCAAAAATACAAAAAGTGATTATTCAGTACATGGTACACCTATAAGGATAAAATTTGGAAGTGGGCGTGGCATCGCTTGCTTGTAGTTTCAACTAGATATTTTAATGAAAATTTGTCAGCTGCTTCTCACTAGTATTTAGTATAAGCAAATCGGATAACACACAAGCAAAATATCCGGGCAAGTAATTAATACCCCACTGCAATAGGGAAGTTATATACCTTTTTTTGATTTGCATACCTTTCATTACAGTTTGTAAGTATGAGAAGAAGAAGAGATGTGCCCATCAATAAGTATGCTGAAATAATCAGGACGAAGAGCTGAGTCGATTTAGCCATGTCCGTCCCTCCGTCCGTCTGTCTGTCTGTCCGTCTGTTTGAACGCAAATTTTTCAAACTTTTAGTTAGCAGTGGTTGGTAGGGAAGCTATTTATATACAAATAAATTAATTTACCACTCAAAAATCATAGCAGAAGTGTTTTTATTGAAAAACAATCAGCTGGCTTTATAATACAAACTGAAAAGTATTAAAATAGACCTGCGTAAATTGGTATGCCATAATAGATCACTACTAGGTATATAATGTTCGGTTCCACCCGAACTTAGACTTCCTTACTTGTTTTATGGATTACGCATCTAGGTTGGAGCATTAATGAAGGCGGTCGGCTTGATTTGAAGTCGCACTGTGGCTAGTTATTACTAAATTCAGGTTTCATTCTGTAACTTCGTAACGCTTCGCTTTCTTTTGTTTGCTGAAAAATAAAAAGAGTCGCCAATGAAGACGAAAAAAAAAAATTCAGCGAAACGTTGGGCAAGAAGGGGAAATAAGTATTTTATTTGCACAACAACTGACCAGACAAGTCTAAAATATAATATAAAAAGCAAACGAACCGATCGAAACAGAAACAATAAAACAGTTCTCATAGATCTTAAAATATTGATTTTGGTCTATAGATTAGGGACAGGATGTGTGTTTTGAGAAATGAGTATATCGGGAATATATAATTATACTTACAAGGAAATTGCTATATTGTGAAATTGTTCACATTTGTAATATTTTAACTTGTTGTAAAGGAATAGAAATTCATCAGTGTATTTTCGCCTGCTCAGTAGTAAAATAATTCATAACAGTTTGTGGTAATCGGTTAGACAAAAGAACTGATCGACACAGCTAGCTTAAAACAAGTTGTTTGCCAAAGCGGCTCAATTAGTTGGAGTTCTGTAATTTTTCTATAATAGCAAGTGGTATTTTTATAACGGCGATGTCCTACGAGATGGGAATTGTCCGCTTCTGCATCAGCACCATACCAATTGGCATAATAGTCAGCCTCTGCATCATCAATATACCAGTAGACATATACGAGTATACACCAGTATCATACCAGTAGTAGTAGACATACTAGTCAGTACTACAACAGTATTATACCAGCCGTCATAATAGTCAGCGTATGCATTAGTATCTTTTTGGTTTGAAAAATACACGAAAATTGCAAAATTACATTACAAACCACTTTGTTGAAAATTCAGTCATTAGATATAAAATATGTATAAAAATAAAAAACAAATTTCAATAGAAATATAGTCGCTGTTCATAGCAATTTTACCCTTGGAAAACATTTATAAAAAGTAATTTTCTTGTTTTTTCATAATAATTGATTTCACACGCATAAATCTGAAAATGTTTTTGAAAAATGTTGGGGAAAATTTTATAATCAGATAGAATCTAATCCATACTTCTAAAAATATCTTTTAAGGAAACATTAGCTGTTTATGGTGAGAATTATAAGTTTCGGAGTTGTTTGCAAATAACCATTCAGGTAACTCCCAGCAAGTTCTTAGTAACTACGTTTTTTAAAAAGTGCTATTTTAGCCATCTTGTTATCATGTGTCTCTGCTCGCCATTTTCGTTGTTGCAGCTTCTAAACCAACCCTAAAAATAACGACAGTTCAATATTTCTTTCATGCATTTGGTGAAAACTTTTTCTTCAGAAAAAGGTTACTTTGATTATTCCAGAAAGAAATGTTATTTACTTGCACAATTGCTTTGACAAATGATTGCTTTGTTTCCACTTTTCTTCGTAGTTTCATTTAAGCACTGCTTACTCGGCGTTGATTTGCTGCTGAAGCTCTATTGCAGTAGCGACATCGAAAAAAAATAAGGGTGATTTTGTTGACATGAACGTACGTACATGATCTGCAACCCAGTCATACCATTTTAAGCACGAAATTCTCAAAAGGATTATGATATCACTATAAAAACTATTATTTAGAAGAAAGTTTTATGTTTAATTTAAATAAATAAATATTTTGGAACTAAAAATATTAGTTGAACAGAAAATTAAAATGTAGTACAGCGATGGTAACTGAACGATTGCTGTCCGAATAAAACTGATGAGTTTCTTTGAGTCATCAGAAATTGATGTTGTGTGCGTTTCAGAGACTTGGTTCACTGCGTGGCACAGCGATACATTGCTTTGCGTTGATGGATATACAATTTTTCGTGCTGATAGATTTGGACATGGTGGTGGGGTTGCTGTGTTTGTAAAACATGGATTGAATTGTAAAATCAAAGGCAAATCGGAGCCGTCCGCCCCTGTCGAGTTTTTTTTAATCGAATTACTTTCTGAAGAGTTGTCTTTAAGTTTTAATAATATTATAATAGTTGGAGATTTCAACAGTGACTTACTTGCTTCGCCGAAACAAATTTTCCTTAGCAATGCTGGCCCTTGCTCTTTTCCCAGTCAACACCTCAACTCCCACACACTTTACCCAAAGAACCAGCACACTACTGGATGTATTTTTTGTGAATGACCTATCAAAAATTCCGATATCTGCCTCTAATTTCTCAAAACATGATATTATTATTTCATTTGACTTCAAACGTGTATATAATATAGATACTTATTCATATCGGGATTTTATGCTTATCGATTATGAACAACTGGGAGTAGCTGTTGATAGTATTCCTTGGGAATTGATTTATAGCCTAGATTCCACTAACGACCTTGCTCGCTTCCTCCAGGTAAATGTCAATACACTTTATGACCAATATGTACCTATCGTTACGAAAACCATTCAAAACCGCAAGCGACCCTGGTTCAATAACTACGTAAAGGATCTAATCCAAAAGCGCGACATAGCCTATCGTAACTGAAAACGTTTTAAATGTGCTGCAACTTTTGATGTCTTCAAGGCTCGTAAAAGAGAAGTTACCAGGGCCATAAAGTTGCAAAAGCTTAAACTCTATGAGTTCAAGTTTAGCACAGCGATAAGGTCGAAGAAAACATATAAAAACATTCGTGAAATTGCTGTAGGACAAAAACGCAATAATATTCCGGCGGAGTGTAACTTTTTTTACCCGTTTGAAAGTAATGAACAAAAGGCAAATTATTCAACCTTTTTTTGTGAATAACTTTTAAATTGTTTCAAACCTTACGTTTCCGCACTCGGATTGTGATTCCTGAAACCGAAACGCGTCTTTGGGTATACCTCTCAACATTTTTGGTAGCGCCTTGGAAGCTTTAGCGCGGATGTTGGCGTCACTGGCGCTGATACCATTATTTGTTATACTATAACGCCATGACGCCATGACGCCAGGAACACCTTCAACTCAATGGCGCCAGAAGCGCCACTTCAGTGTGGCGAGACCAGAGCAAAACATAAACTCAATGGCGACGGCAGCGCCAGAAACACTTTAAACTCAAAAGCAACAGTATCGCCACTCCAGTACAGCGGTGTTTTGTAGTAGTTTAGTGTTTCTGGCGCTACTGGCGTCATGGCGTTACGGAATGACAAATAAAGGTATCAGCGCCAGTGACGCCAACACCGGTATCAGCGCAATTCCGTCAAGCCGCGCAGCGTTACACACCTACTACACCTACATTACTTACAAAAAAGACCATTAAACTTGATAATTTAAATGCCGTAAATTTGACCAATTCAGTTATACAATATGTAAACACTGCCAAGAATCTTAGAATGATCTTTAATCGCACCTTGACGTCGAATAACCACATATATCTTGTAATAGGCAAGGTATACGGCATGCTTCGCTCACTCTGGACTACTCAGCATTTTACTCCAGTGCAAATTTGACCGCTTTTAGCTAAAACGTATCTGTTACCTACATTGTTGTATGGATGTGAACTGTATGCCAGTTGTGACGGCCTGTGTCGTAGTAAACTTAATTCCTCTACAACGCTAGGTACGTTTATAATGTTAAAAGGAACGAGTACATATCTGTTCTTGCCAAACAAATATCTTCTATCAATTTTGATCATTTACTAAAGTGAAAATGCCTCACACTTCTTCACAAGATCATTACCGCTGAAGAGCCTGAATATCTCAAGGAACGCCTTCAATTTAGCTGATCACTTCTTTCGTTTAACCTAAATACTATGATGTACAGCTGTCTAGCAACCGAGCGCCAGTTCTTTGTCCATGCTGTTCGCCTTTGTGACGCTCTGCCTCAAGAGCTCAAATTCATACAAAATGTACTGCGCTTCAAAAATGAGCTCCTATGTTAATTTAGTCAATAAATCGGTAACGTGAACGTACTCATAGATAATAGAAAATATTTTACATATACAACAGTGTTGGGCCCTCTATCACTCATGTATCATGCTCTCCGCCTATGTATGCATACACACGATTTTACTCCAGCGGCTCGTTCGTGCCGTTCTGCCCATCATTGATGTATGTATAGCTATCGACAGTTCTGGAGGGTTGTTGCTACGCACTCAGACTGGTATGAATAAACTCACGTAATTCTAGTTAATGAACTAATATGTTTACTAACCAGTTTGGCAGTTGACTTCAGGATGTCTACTAAAACTGTTCAATCGGGTCTCCCATAGAAGTTTTTTGGCATAGGTTAAATTCGTTGGAATTCTCAACATAAAGTCGCTTAGCTAAAATTGTGTTGTTTTGAGCAGCCGAAAGTGGCGCTGGAAAGTTTTGCCTGTTGTTATTTCAATTGTGATCCCATATGAGTCAGACTTGACTGAAATTCAATCACGTACTTTTTAGTGTTACCCCGGCGAAGCTTTAGTTATATACAGTTTAAGTCAGAGGTAGAGATGGGCGCGTGCCTGATTTTTGCGGCACGGCACGGCGCGACCGTGTAAACATCTTTGAGCTCGGTAGAGGCTAGCCAGAAAAGATACGCGTCGGTGCCTGTAACCGTGCCTCTGCCGATGTCTTGTTGATGTCGAAACATCTTTGGGATCGGTAGAGCAGTCCAGCAAAGGTAAGCGTGGCTTTCTGTAACCGTGCCTCGGCAGCTGTTTGTAACCATGCTGTTGTAAGAGGCGACTAAAATATCCAAAGGTAATGACAACTTGATGGTTGATTTTCGGATATGATGCCACTCACCTCCCATTACTAACCTTCTGAGTGTTTTTGTAGCTAACACATCAACAATCTAACCCCGGTTCAAGAGACTAGATCTGCTGCGTTTTGCTGGAAGAAAGGTTATGTCAAACGGTGGCTTTCACATGAAAGAGATGACTACAAAAATCCGGATGTTCAGGGCTAACATTGCCATGCACAGACCCCGTACTTTCTTCAGTACATTTGAGGCACTTTGTTGTACGTGCCTTAAGGCGTCCCGTTGTACGCACCGTTCAGCGCACCCCCACCGCGCCTTCCATACTCAAGCGGCTACAACAGTAGCCTAGTCTCGCTTTGATTGCTGCAAAACACTCCTATCCCCTTCAGAATAGGTTAGCCATGAGCCGAGCAACAGTACCCCTCTGTTCAGGGCTCATTACATTCTAGACGACAGGCACTTGCGGAGCAAATATACAACTCGGCAGGTAAACGTCACAGTTCGCCAGACATCTCCATCAATAAGCGCTCATCAACTGTGTCGACCTATACGTACATTAGAGCGTCTCGCCTTACAGGCAAAAAAAAAAGTCGGCCGTGCCTCCCCTCATATGAAGTGTTTCTGAAAAACATTTAAAACAAAATTTTTATTTTTTTTTTCTGGCAACCCTAGATGTCGCCCAATTGCATTTTTCTTTATATCTTCGGCATTTATTGTCGGATTTTAAACTGTGATACACTCAGTAGAGTGGGTTTTTCCCAAAAAAAGCTCATTGATCTCAGGCGCTCCGTTGTGGTACTTACCCACCATATCTCAGTTGCTACCACCCTAATGTACCGATCTAATAACAGCAAATTAAAGACCGTAAAAAATCGTAAATCTTCTGCGAAAAAAGTACTTCAATTAATTCAGTAGAACTCGAAATAAAACGAATTTTGTTTTTATTTGAAAGCCATACATTAGATGCCTTATTTTCTTTATACATTTTTCTTTACGAAGGCCGTTTTTTTATAAATTAACTGGACTATTGTTTATCTGAACCACCATGCTTGCAGTTCTTCGCGAAAGATCACCTCGAAGCATTACTATATTCCAATGAAATAATTGAATTACCAGGTATGCACAACGAAAACCATTAATTTTTCTTTGCTTCTCTTTTATCGGCATTTTCACTGATTTTTTTCACAGCATATCCTTGTCAGTCCCAAAATACCGATGAACAACGCATGGGCCACATTTTACCTTAGCTCGAGAGCCGGCAGAATTACAGCAAGCTTGAATCCCGACAAAATTTTATGGACTTAAATTTCCGTTACAAAACAAACAATTCACTAACTGTTTCGCGAGCGAGGAAAATAAATAAAATTTACTTTTTCTTGTATGGCTTTAGACTAAAATTAAATTGTGTTATATTTCCGGTTCTACTGATTTAATCGAAATACTTTTTTCGCAAAAGATTCATGATTTTTTACGGTCTTCAATTAACTGACATTAGGTTGTTACATTAGGGTGGTAGAAACTGAGATATGGGGGGGTAAGTACCACAACGAAACTCATGAGCTCAATGAACTTTCTTGAGAAAAACCTCCTCTTTGCGACAAAAAAATTTATGTGTCACACTTTAAAATCCGACAACAAATGCCAAAGATGTGAAGAAAAATGTAATTGGGCGACATCTAGGGTTGCCAGAAAAAAAAAAATTTTTTTTAAATGTTTTTCAAAAACACTTCAGCTACGGCCGACTTTTTTTTAGTGATACGCTCTAACGTACATTATCATCTGACCATCTACACATAATTCTTTCAATCGGTCGACCTACCGGCTGCATTACATCGGCCCGCCGTACATTTATCAACTTTAACACACCGGACTGGGGCCGTTTTACGGAATATACAGAGTTCTCCTTCTTGGTCTTACTCACACCGACAGACGTGCGCGAGAGAGGTTATTGATTCCTCCTCTGGTCACTTCATTCCCGCTGGAAAAATACCTGAAATTCGTTCGAATTTTACCGCGGAAGCAGCGGCTCTTGCAAGAGAACGTCACTACGTGCGACTTATCAATCCGGAATATCCCCGAATAAAAGATGGACCGCAGAAATCCGGGGGACAGTCAACGAACACAAACTGACTAAGTGAAACAACATCTTGGGACCTGAAACCTCTCAGGCATACTCGGCAAACTATTGCACAACGACAAGGTTGCCATTACCTTTGGTGATACCATAAAGTCGGAACCACGGGCAAGGGCCCCTCCATTGATGAACTCTGTACAAATGTCAATATCTTCGACTAAATCGACGGCGACTATCTTTACGGCGTGGAACGCACAGATGAGGCAAGAGCAAAACGTCCCCGTAGATGGGGTAACTCCACCTAATGTCCACCACCCTAAAAACTTGGGTGTGACGTTTGACAACTTCCTCCCTAATCATGCCACCGCAGTAACCTTAAAAGTACTGAGCCGCAACAAGACCCTCAAGTCACTTGAAAAATTGATTGTACATAAGGCCATCAATCTTACAACACACCGCTATCAGAACTGAGAATAGTGCGTGCACCCGAGAGATTAGTGTCATGTTTTTAAAACTTCGTTCTGGATATTGTAACAGGTGAAACTTTTACTAATCCAGACTCAACCCCTCCATACCGAATACTTGGCCTGAATGGGGTATGTCTAATCTTTTGACACCAATATCACTCTGATCCAACCCTGTTGAAACTGATTGTTTTCTGGTACTCCAGTTAGAGGATTTTTTTTTTTTTGAATAGCAGTAGCAGCGTATAAAAATAAATATAAAACATATTTTAATGCATTATTACTTAAATTCAATTTTTAATTTATTAACAGTTATGACATGTGTATTTGGTGTACATACATACTAAATTTCTACAAGGCAGATCAAGGACGTGAAACCTTTTAAGTAGTTTCGTTTCTGCATATCGCGACAGTATTACCGTGATCGGTAAGTTTGTAATTCGTTTATCTACGGGACGGCTTCTGCACTTCTTCCTTGACGTAAGGAATGTTAACGTCACTAGTTATATTTTCGTTTGTTATAAACCATGGCGCATTTACAATCATTCTAAGTATCTTTCATTGATATCGCTGTAGAATTTCGATATTGGTGTCGGAAGCCTTGTTCCACAGCTGTATACCGTATGTCCAGACTGGGTTTAAAATCGCTTTGTATAATCGAATTTTGTTCTCAAGACTTAGTTCAAACTTTCCTCTAAGGTGCCAACACATTTTGTTTGTCTTTATCTTAAGTTGCTGGCGTCGTCCATCTAGATACATTCCAAGAAATCTTACTGAATTTTTCTGGGGAATAGGAGCGTTGTTTATGTATACTAGGGGACAGCGTTCTCTTCTGGTAGTGTAAGAAATATGAAAAAATTTGCCGGTGTTCACTTTACCATTCCATTTTTGATCCATTTTCTATTTTCATCAGCTCGGGTTGGATATGTGATGTAGCACTAGCAGTGATAATAAAGATGTGTCATCTGCAAAAGTTGCAATCATAACCTAATCAGTCGTTGGAAAGTCAGAAGTGAATATGGTATAAAGGACAGGTCCCAGCACACTTCCTTGAGGCACCCCGGCTTTAATTGAAGCGATCGCTCAAATAGGATTTCAGCATTAGATAAAATGTCAAAGGAAAATGTTTTTTTTAAATTTATAAAGCAGTCCTGGGTGCCAATTAATTCACTGATTTTTTTTATACATTGTGGTGCTACGCATGAAAGGTATATTAACTTCATTCGCCTAACGGTAGTATGGAGATTGATATTGACTTATCTATATCAAAATGTTCAGGAGGAAAAGTGAAATTGATGACGCCATGTTCTTTCGTCCGTCCGTCTGTGAACACGATAACTTAAGTAAATTTTGAGATATCTTAATAAAATTTGGTATGCAGGTTCCTTGGCAATTATCTCCGAGCGCCACGTCCACTTTTTATATATGGAATATTTTCGAAAATACAAAAAGTGATTATTAAGTACATGGTACACCTATAAGGATAAAATTTGGAAGTGGGCGTGGCATCGCTTGCTTGTAGTTTCAACTAGTTCAACTTTTAATGAAAATTTGTCAGCTGCCTCTCACTAGTATGTAGTATAGGCAAATCGGATAACACACAAGCAAAATATCCGGGCAAGTAATTAATACCCCACTGCAATAGGGAAGTTATATACCTGTTTTTGATTTGCATACCTTTTATGACAGTTTGTAAGTATGAGAAGAAGAAGAGATGTGCCCATCAATAAGTATGCTGAAATAATCAGGACGAAGAGCTGAGTCGATTTAACCATGTCCGTCCCTCCGTCCGTGTGTCTGTCTGTCCGTCTGTTTGAATGCAAATTTTTCAAACTTTGTGGTTAGCAGTGGTTGGTAGGGAAGCTATTTATATACAAATAAATTAATTTACCACTCAAAAATCATAGCAGAAATGTTTTTATTGAAAAACAATCAGCTGGCTTTATAATAGAAACTGAAAAGTAAAGGGTGTTTGTTTTAGGGATATAGAACTTCGCGTTGAAATAAAACACAAGAAAATCGTTTTAAGGTCCATAAATTTGGCTTTATTGGAAGGATAATTTTATGCCATTAATGTTTAAATATGATTTCGGGCATGTGGCCTCCGCGGCTGGCTCGAATAAAGCCAATTCTACAGGTCCAATTTTCAACCACTTTTTCGAGCATATGGGGCCGTATGTCGGCAATAACGCCACGAATGTTGGCTTCCAATTCCCCTAACGTTTCTGGTTTGTTGGTGTAGACGAGCGACTTCACATATCCCCAAAGAAAATAATCCAATGGTGTCAAATCACACGACCTTGGTGGCGCTCATCGAATGTTTCCTTCAATAAATCGATTGTGACGTGCGCTGTGTGGCATGTAGCGCCGTCTTGTTGGAACCACAACTCATCCACATTCATGCCATCCAATTCGGGAACAAAATAGTCGGTTATCATGGCTCTATACCGGTCTCCATTAACGGTAGCTGCCTCTCCAGCATTATTGCGGAAGAAGTATGGCCCAATGACTCCACCAGCCCATAGAGCACACCAAACAGTCAGTTTTTGTGGATGTAATGGCGTTTCAAGGGTCTCATGTGGATTCTCTTCACTCCAAATGCGGCAATTTTGCTTGTTGACGTAGCCATTCAACCAAAAATGAGCCTCATCACTGAACAAAATTTTGCGATGAAAATCAGCATCGAAATCAATCTCATTTTCGGCCCATACACCAAAATCACGACGCATTGCATGGTCTCGCGGCTTTAATTCTTGCACAAGCTGGATCTTGTAAGGTCGCAAGCCAAGATCTTTGCGCAAAATCTTCCATAAAGTTGATGGACAAAGCTCCAATTGCTGTGCACGGTGGCGAATCGATTCATTCGGGTCCTCTTCAACACTTTGCTCTACAGCGGCAATTGTTTCTTCGGTGCGCACTGTTCGACGTCTCTGCGGATGCGTATTATCACATAGAGTAAACGTAGTGCGAAAACGATCCATGGTTAACCGAATTAATTGCTCTGATGGACGATTATGTCGACCATAAAATGGACGGAGCTCACGGTAAACTTCGCGAACTGAACCATTATTTTCGAAATAAATTTTCACGATTTGCAAGCGTTGTTCTTTTGTCAACCTGTTCATGATGAAATGGCAAACCAAACTGAACATAAATGACATTAGAGTTGCCAGATTTGACCACAAAATGCCAGTTTTATCTCTATTCGAAAAACAAACCTGTAAAAAAAACACCCTGTATTAAAATAGACCTGCGTAAATTGGTATGCCATAATAGATCACTACTAGGTATATAATGTTCGGTTCCACCCGAACTTAGACTTCCTTACTTGTTTTATGGATTACGCATCTAGGTTGGAGCATTAATGAAGGCGGTCGGCTTGATTTGAAGTCGCACTGTGGCTATCTATCTCTATCTCTATGACGCGATATACAACAGGTATATCATCATAAACCTCCTAAGAGATTTTTGCGCCAAGCTTCTCTTCCAATTTGTGGTGTGCCGATTTTGAATTTTCCCTACAAATTGGTGGGACCTACAGTTTTTTGCCGACTCCGAACGGCATCTACAAAGGAGACGAATTTTTGCTGAGAAGCCTGTCATGGCAGAAATACACTCGGAGAGTTTGCCAAACCACTGCCGAGGGCGACCCCGTTTTAAAAAACTTTTTTAAAATCACTTTTGATGTTACCTGTACCAGGGCTCGAACCATGGACCTTCGGTGTTGTAGGCCGGCAACACTACCTTCACACCACGGCGGCCGCAGCGCGCAGTGTGGCTAGTTATTACTAAATGCAGGTTTCATTCTGTAACTTCGTAACGCTTCGCTTTCTTTTGTTTGCTGAAAAATAAAAAGAGTCGCCAATGAAGACGAAAAAAAAATATTCAGCGAAACGTTGGGCAAGAATGGGAAATAAGTATTTTATTTGCACAACAACTGACCAGACAAGTCTAAAATATAATATAAAAAGCAAACAAACCGATCGAAACAGAAACAATTAAACAGTTCTCATAGATCTTAAAATATTGATTTTGGTCTATAGATTAGGGACAGGATGTGTGTTTTGAGAAATGAGTATATCGGAAATATAACTATACTTACAAGGAAATTGCTATATTGTGAAATTGTTCACATTTGTAATATTTTAACTTGTTGTAAAGGAATAGAAATTCATCAGTGTATTTTCGCCTGCTCAGTAGTAAAATAATTCATAACAATTTGTGGTAATCGGTTAGACAAAAGAACTGATCGACACAGCTAGCTTAAAACAAGTTGTTTGCCAAAGCGGCTCAACTAGTTGGAGTTCTGTAATTTTTCTATAATAGCAAGTGGTATTTTTATAACGGCGATGTCCTACGAGATGGAAATTGTCCGCTTCTGCATCAGCACCATACCAATTGGCATAATAGTCAGCCTCTGCATCATCAATATACCAGTAGACATATATACACCAGTATCATACCAGTAGTAGTAGACATACTAGTCAGTACTACAATAGTATTATACCAGCCGTCATAATAGTCAGCGTATGCATTAGTATCTTTTTGGTTTGAAAAATACACGAAAATTGCAAAATTACATTACAAACCACTTTGTTGAAAATTCAGTCATTAGATATAAAATATGTATAAAAATAAAAAACAAATTTCAATAGAAATATAGTCGCTGTTCATAGCAATTTTACCCTTGGAAAACATTTATAAAAAGTAATTTTCTTCTTTTTTCATAATAATTGATTTCACACGCATAAATCTGAAAATGTTTTTGAAAAATGTTGGGAAAAATTTTATAATCAGATAGAATCTAATCCATACTTCTAAAAATATCTTTTAAGGAAACATTAGCTTTTTATGGTGAGAATTATAAGTTTCGGAGTTGTTTGCAAATAACCATTCAGGTAACTCCCAGCAAGTTCTTAGTAACTACGTTTTTTAAAAAGTGCTATTTTAGCCATCTTGTTATCATGTGTCTCTGCTCGCCATTTTCGTTGTTGCAGCTTCTAAACCAACCCTAAAAATAACGACAGTTCAATATTTCTTTCATGCATTTGGTGAAAACTTTTTCTTCAGAAAAAGGTTACTTTGATTATTCCAGAAAGAAATGTTATTTACTTGCACAATTGCTTTGACAAATGATTGCTTTGTTTCCACTTTTCTTCGTAGTTTCATTTAAGCACTGCTTACTCGGCGTTGCTTTGCTGCTGAAGCTCTATTGCAGTAGCGACATCGAAAAAAAATAAGGGTGATTTTGTTGACATGAACGTACGTACATGATCTGCAACCCAGTCATACCATTTTAAGCACGAAATTCTCAAAAGGATTATGATATCACTATAAAAACTATTATTTAAAAGAAAGTTTTATGTTTAATTTAAATAAATAAATATTTTGGAACTAAAAATATTAGTTGAACAGAAAATGTAAAATGTAGTACAGCGATGGTAACTGAACGATTGCTGTCCGAATAAAACTGATGAGTTTCTTTGAGTCATCAGAAATTGATGTTGTGTGCGTTTCAGAGACTTGGTTCACTGCGTGGCACAGCGATACATTGCTTTGCGTTGATGGATATACAATTTTTCGTGCTGATAGATTTGGACATGGTGGTGGGGTTGCTGTGTTTGTAAAACATGGATTGAATTGTAAAATCAAAGGCAAATCGGAGCCGTCCGCCCCTGTCGAGTTTTTTTTAATCGAATTACTTTCTGAAGAGTTGTCTTTAAGTTTTAATAATATTATAATAGTTGGAGATTTCAACAGTGACTTACTTGCTTCGCCGAAACAAATTTTCCTTAGCAATGCTGGCCCTTGCTCTTTTCCCAGTCAACACCTCAACTCCCACACACTTTACCCAAAGAACCAGCACACTACTGGATGTATTTTTTGTGAATGACCTATCAAAAATTCCGATATCCGCCTCTAATTTCTCAAAACATGATATTATTATTTCATTTGACTTCAAACGTGTATATAATATAGATACTTATTCATATCGGGATTTTATGCTTATCGATTATGAACAACTGGGAGTAGCTGTTGATAGTATTCCTTGGGAATTGATTTATAGCCTAGATTCCACTAACGACCTTGCTCGCTTCCTCCAGGTAAATGTCAATACACTTTATGACCAATATGTACCTATCGTTACGAAAACCATTCAAAACCGCAAGCGACCCTGGTTCAATAACTACGTAAAGGATCTAATCCAAAAGCGCGACATAGCCTATCGTAACTGAAAACGTTTTAAATGTGCTGCAACTTTTGATGTCTTCAAGGCTCGTAAAAGAGAAGTTACCAGGGCCATAAAGTTGCAAAAGCTTAAACTCTATGAGTTCAAGTTTAGCACAGCGATAAGGTCGAAGAAAACATATAAAAACATTCGTGAAATTGCTGTAGGACAAAAACGCAATAATATTCCGGCGGAGTGTAACTTTTTTTACCCGTTTGAAAGTAATGAACAAAAGGCAAATTATTCAACCTTTTTTTGTGAATAACTTTTAAATTGTTTCAAACCTTACGTTTCCGCACTCGGATTGTGATTCCTGAAACCGAAACGCGTCTTTGGGTATACCTCTCAACATTTTTGGTAGCGCCTTGGAAGCTTTAGCGCGGATGTTGGCGTCACTGGCGCTGATACCATTATTTGTTATACCATAACGCCATGACGCCATGACGCCAGGAACACCTTCAACTCAATGGCGCCAGAAGCGCCACTTCAGTGTGGCGAGACCAGAGCAAAACATAAACTCAATGGCGACGGCAGCGCCAGAAACACTTTAAACTCAAAAGCAACAGTATCGCCACTCCAGTACAGCGGTGTTTTGTAGTAGTTTAGTGTTTCTGGCGCTACTGGCGTCATGGCGTTACGGAATGACAAATAAAGGTATCAGCGCCAGTGACGCCAACACCGGTATCAGCGCAATTCCGTCAAGCCGCGCAGCGTTACACACCCTTATTACTTACAAAAAAGACCATTAAACTTGATAATTTAAATGCCGTAAATTTGACCAATTCAGTTATACAATATGTAAACACTGCCAAGAATCTTAGAATGATCTTTAATCGTACCTTGACGTCGAATAACCACATATATCTTGTAATAGGCAAGGTATACGGCATGCTTCGCTCACTCTGGACTACTCAGCATTTTACTCCAGTGCAAATTCGACCGCTTTTAGCTAAAACGTATCTGTTACCTACATTGTTGTATGGATGTGAACTGTATGCCAGTTGTGACGGCCTGTGTCGTAGTAAACTTAATTCCTCTACAACGCTAGGTACGTTTATAATGTTAAAAGGAACGAGTACATATCTGTTCTTGCCAAACAAATATCTTCTATCAATTTTGATCATTTACTAAAGTGAAAATGCCTCACACTTCTTCACAAGATCATTACCGCTGAAGAGCCTGAATATCTCAAGGAACGCCTTCAATTTAGCTGATCACTTCGTTCGTTTAACCTAAATACTATGATGTACAGCTGTCTAGCAACCGAGCGCCAGTTCTTTGTCCATGCTGTTCGCCTTTGTGACGCTCTGCCTCAAGAGCTCAAATTCATACAAAATGTACTGCGCTTCAAAAATGAGCTCCTATGTTAATTTAGTCAATAAATCGGTAACGTGAACGTACTCACTTGGAAATAATAGAAAATATTTTACATATACAACAGTGTTGGGCCCTCTATCACTCATGTATCATGCTCTCCGCCTATGTATGCATACACACGATTTTACTCCAGCGGCTCGTTCGTGCCGTTCTGCCCATCATTGATGTATGTATAGCTATCGACAGTTCTGGAGGGTTGTTGCTACTCACTCAGACTGGTATGAATAAACTCACGAAATTCTAGTTAATGAACTAATATGTTTACTAACCAGTTTGGCAGTTGACTTCAGGATGTCTACTAAAACTGTTCAATCGGGTCTCCCATAGAAGTTTTTTGGCATAGGTTAAATTCGTTGGAATTCTCAACATAAAGTCGCTTAGCTAAAATTGTGTTGTTTTGAGCAGCCGAAAGTGGCGCTGGAAAGTTTTGCCTGTTGTTATTTCAATTGTGATCCCATATGAGTCAGACTTGACTGAAATTCAATCACGTACTTTTTAGTGTTACCCCGGCGAAGCTTTAGTTATATACAGTTTAAGTCAGAGGTAGAGATGGGCGCGTGCCTGATTTTTGCGGCACGGCACGGCGCGACCGTGTAAACATCTTTGAGCTCGGTAGAGGCTAGCCAGAAAAGATACGCGTCGGTGCCTGTAACCGTGCCTCTGCCGATGTCTTGTTGATGTCGAAACATCTTTGGGATCGGTAGAGCAGTCCAGCAAAGGTAAGCGTGGCTTTCTGTAACCGTGCCTCGGCAGCTGTTTGTAACCATGCTGTTGTAAGAGGCGACTAAAATATCCAAAGGTAATGACAACTTGATGGTTGATTTTCGGATATGATGCCACTCACCTCCCATTACTAACCTTCTGAGTGTTTTTGTAGCTAACACATCAACAATCTAACCCCGGTTCAAGAGACTAGATCTGCTGCGTTTTGCTGGAAGAAAGGTTATGTCAAACGGTGGCTTTCACATGAAAGAGATGACTACAAAAATCCGGATGTTCAGGGCTAACATTGCCATGCACAGACCCCGTACTTTCTTCAGTACATTTGAGGCACTTTGTTGTACGTGCCTTAAGGCGTCCCGTTGTACGCACCGTTCAGCGCACCCCCACCGCGCCTTCCATACTCAAGCGGCTACAACAGTAGCCTAGTCTCGCTTTGATTGCTGCAAAACACTCCTATCCCCTTCAGAATAGGTTAGCCATGAGCCGAGCAACAGTACCCCTCTGTTCAGGGCTCATTACATTCTAGACGACAGGCACTTGCGGAGCAAATATACAACTCGGCAGGTAAACGTCACAGTTCGCCAGACATCTCCATCAATAAGCGCTCATCAACTGTGTCGACCTATACGTACATTAGAGCGTCTCGCCTTACAGGCAAAAAAAAAAAGTCGGCCGTGCCTCCCCTCATATGAAGTGTTTCTGAAAAACATTTAAAACAAAATTTTTATTTTTTTTTCTGGCAACCCTAGATGTCGCCCAATTGCATTTTTCTTTATATCTTCGGCATTTATTGTCGGATTTTAAACTGTGATACACTCAGTAGAGTGGGTTTTTCCTAAAAAAAAGCTCATTGATCTCAGGCGCTCCGTTGTGGTACTTACCCACCATATCTCAGTTGCTACCACCCTAATGTACCGATCTAATAACAGCAAATTAAAGACCGTAAAAAATCGTTAATCTTCTGCGAAAAAAGTACTTCAATTAATTCAGTAGAACTCGAAATAAAACGAATTTTGTTTTTATTTGAAAGCCATACATTAGATGCCTTATTTTCTTTATACATTTTTCTTTACGAAGGCCGTTTTTTTATAAATTAACTGGACTATTGTTTATCTGAACCACCATGCTTGCAGTTCTTCGCGAAAGATCACCTCGAAGCATTACTATATTCCAATGAAATAATTGAATTACCAGGTATGCACAACGAAAACCATTAATTTTTCTTTGCTTCTCTTTTATCGGCATTTTCACTGATTTTTTTCACAGCATATCCTTGTCAGTCCCAAAATACCGATGAACAACGCATGCGCCACATTTTACCTTAGCTCGAGAGCCGGCAGAATTACAGCAAGCTTGAATCCCGACAAAATTTTATGGACTTAAATTTCCGTTACAAAACAAACAATTCACTAACTGTTTCGCGAGCGAGGAAAATAAATAAAATTTACTTTTTCTTGTATGGCTTTAGACTAAAATTAAATTGTGTTATATTTCCGGTTCTACTGATTTAATCGAAATACTTTTTTCGCAAAAGATTCATGATTTTTTACGGTCTTCAATTAACTGACATTAGGTTGTTACATTAGGGTGGTAGAAACTGAGATATGGGGGGGTAAGTACCACAACGAAACTCATGAGCTCAATGAACTTTCTTGAGAAAAACCTCCTCTTTGCGACAAAAAAATTTATGTGTCACACTTTAAAATCCGACAACAAATGCCAAAGATGTGAAGAAAAATGTAATTGGGCGACATCTAGGGTTGCCAGAAAAAAAAAATTTTTTTTAAATGTTTTTCAAAAACACTTCAGCTACGGCCGACTTTTTTTTAGTGATACGCTCTAACGTACATTATCATCTGACCATCTACACATAATTCTTTCAATCGGTCGACCTACCGGCTGCATTACATCGGCCCGCCGTACATTTATCAACTTTAACACACCGGACTGGGGCCGTTTTACGGAATATACAGAGTTCTCCTTCTTGGTCTTACTCACACCGACAGACGTGCGCGAGAGAGGTTATTGATTCCTCCTCTGGTCACTTCATTCCCGCTGGAAAAATACCTGAAATTCGTTCGAATTTTACCGCGGAAGCAGCGGCTCTTGCAAGAGAACGTCACTACGTGCGACTTATCAATCCGGAATATCCCCGAATAAAAGATGGACCGCAGAAATCCGGGGGACAGTCAACGAACACAAACTGACTAAGTGAAACAACATCTTGGGACCTGAAACCTCTCAGGCATACTCGGCAAACTATTGCACAACGACAAGGTTGCCATTACCTTTGGTGACACCATAAAGTCGGAACCACGGGCAAGGGCCCCTCCATTGATGAACTCTGTACAAATGTCAATATCTTCGACTAAATCGACGGCGACTATCTTTACGGCGTGGAACGCACAGATGAGGCAAGAGCAAAACGTCCCCGTAGATGGGGTAACTCCACCTAATGTCCACCACCCTAAAAACTTGGGTGTGACGCTTGACAACTTCCTCCCTAATCATGCCACCGCAGTAACCTTAAAAGTACTGAGCCGCAACAAGACCCTAAAGTCACTTGAAAAATTGATTGTACATAAGGCCATCAATCTTACAACACACCGCTATCAGAACTGAGAATAGTGCGTGCACCCGAGAGATTAGTGTCATGTTTTTAAAACTTCGTTCTGGATATTGTAACAGGTGAAACTTTTACTAATCCAGACTCAACCCCTCCATACCGAATACTTGGCCTGAATGGGGTATGTCTAATCTTTTGACACCAATATCACTCTGATCCAACCCTGTTGAAACTGATTGTTTTCTGGTACTCCAGTTAGAGGATTTTTTTTTTTTTGAATAGCAGTAGCAGCGTATAAAAATAAATATAAAACATATTTTAATGCATTATTACTTAAATTCAATTTTTAATTTATTAACAGTTATGACATGTGTATTTGGTGTACATACATACTAAATTTCTACAAGGCAGATCAAGGACGTGAAACCTTTTAAGTAGTTTCGTTTCTGCATATCGCGACAGTATTACCGTGATCGGTAAGTTTGTAATTCGTTTATCTACGGGACGGCTTCTGCACTTCTTCCTTGACGTAAGGAATGTTAACGTCACTAGTTATATTTTCGTTTGTTATAAACCATGGCGCATTTACAATCATTCTAAGTATCTTTCATTGGTATCGCTGTAGAATTTCGATATTGGTGTCGGAAGCCTTGTTCCACAGCTGTATACCGTATGTCCAGACTGGGTTTAAAATCGCTTTGTATAATCGAATTTTGTTCTCAAGACTTAGTTCAAACTTTCCTCTAAGGTGCCAACACATTTTGTTTGTCTTTATCTTAAGTTGCTGGCGTCGTCCATCTAGATACATTCCAAGAAATCTTACTGAATTTTTCTGGGGAATAGGAGCGTTGTTTATGTATACTAGGGGACAGCATTTTTGATCCATTTTCTATTTTCATCAGCTCGGGTTGGATATGTGATGTAGCACTAGCAGTGATAATAAAGATGTGTCATCTGCAAAAGTTGCAATCATAACCTAATCAGTCGTTGGAAAGTCAGAAGTGAATATGGTATAAAGGACAGGTCCCAGCACACTTCCTTGAGGCACCCCGGCTTTAATTGAAGCGATCGCTCAAATAGGATTTCAGCATTAGATAAAATGTCAAATGAAAATGTTTTTTTTTAATTTATAAAGCAGTCCTGGGTGCCAATTAATTCACTGATTTTTTTTATACATTGTGGTGCTACGCATGAAAGGTATATTAACTTCATTCGCCTAACGGTAGTATGGAGATTGATATTGACTTATCTATATCAAAATGTTCAGGAGGAAAAGAGAAATTGATTAAGCAATGCTCTTTCGCCCGTCCGTCTGTGAACACGATAACTTAAGTAAATTTTGAGATAAATAATATTAATCATAAATCAAAAACCGTTTAAAATATCGAAACGAAATTTGGCACACAGATTTCCATGTACACAGGGAACATTGCGGAAAAATTGGGCGGAATCGGTTAAGGTCCTAGCCCACTTTTATATGAAAGATTTTGAAAAGGATCAGATATATATTTAATAGGCAATAATTTTGCGAACAATAGCTTTATATCATTTCTATTTCACTTTCAAAGTATCCGTGAACGAAGAAATTCGAAAAATATAAATTTTTGAAAATGGGCTTGGCCTCTCCCCTTTTATAGTGGATTATTCCACAAAACTTTTTATGTCACAGCTCCGGCAAAAATTGATTTTTCGAAACGAAATTTGGGAAAAATGTTGAATATATAAAGGTAACTGTTTATTGTAAAAATGGACGAAATCGGTTGATCAGTTTTTTAACATAGTTCTGAAAAATTTGTTTGTAAAATTTAAAACGCGATATTTCTATAACCATGCAAGCTATCAATAAGATCTTGAAAACATAATAAGCTTCTTAAGCTAAACTCGACCGAAAAGAAATTTTATGGATTTTGGATAAGTAGGCGTGGCGCCGACCACTTTCCAGCATAAAAGGTCTGCTATTTTCAAAGGCGATTGCTTGTAATTTCAACTAGATATTTTTATGAAAATTTGTCAGCTGCTTCTCAATAGTATGTAGTATACTCCTGCCAAATCGGATAACACACAAGAAAAATATCCGGGCAAGTAATTAATACCCCACTACAATATGAAAGTTATATATCTTTTTTTGATTTTCATACCTTTCAGGAACATGAAATGTTTGTAAGTATGAGAAGAAGAGAAGGGCCCAACAATAAGTATGCTGAAATAATCAGGACGCCGAGCTGAGTCGATTAAGCCATGTCCGTCTGTCTCTCCGTCCGTCTGTCTGTCAGTTGGTCTGTCTATTTGAACGCAAATTTTTCAACCATAAAATGTGTATGTATTGGTATTTTAGGAAAATGTTGTTAGCAGTTGGTAGGGAAGATATTTATATACAAATAAATTAATTTACCACTAAAAACTCATAACAGAAGTGTTTTTATTGAAAACAATCAGCTGGCTTTATAATACAAACTGAAATGTATTAAAATAGACCTGCGCAAATTCGTATGCCATAATAGATCACTACTAGGTATATAATGTTCGGTTCCACCCGAACTTAGACTTCCTTACTTGTTTTATGGATTACGCATCTAGGTTGGAGCATTAATGAAGGCGGTCGGCTTGATTTGAAGTCGCACTGTGGCTATCTATCTCTATCTCTATGACGCGATATACAACAGGTATATCATCATAAACCTCCTAAGAGATTTTTGCGCCAAGCTTCTCTTCCAATTTGTGGTGTGCCGATTTTGAATTTTCCCTACAAATTGGTGGGACCTACAGTTTTTTGCCGACTCCGAACGGCATCTACAAAGGAGACGAATTTTTGCTGAGAAGCCTGTCATGGCAGAAATACACTCGGAGAGTTTGCCAAACCACTGCCGAGGGGCGACCCCGTTTTAAAAAACTTTTTTAAAATCACTTTTGATGTTACCTGTACCAGGGCTCGAACCATGGACCTTCGGTGTTGTAGGCCGGCAACACTACCTTCACACCACGGCGGCCGCAGCGCGCAGTGTGGCTAGTTATTACTAAATGCAGGTTTCATTCTGTAACTTCGTAACGCTTCGCTTTCTTTTGTTTGCTGAAAAATAAAAAGAGTCGCCAATGAAGACGAAAAAAAAATATTCAGCGAAACGTTGGGCAAGAATGGGAAATAAGTATTTTATTTGCACAACAACTGACCAGACAAGTCTAAAATATAATATAAAAAGCAAACAAACCGATCGAAACAGAAACAATTAAACAGTTCTCATAGATCTTAAAATATTGATTTTGGTCTATAGATTAGGGACAGGATGTGTGTTTTGAGAAATGAGTATATCGGAAATATAACTATACTTACAAGGAAATTGCTATATTGTGAAATTGTTCACATTTGTAATATTTTAACTTGTTGTAAAGGAATAGAAATTCATCAGTGTATTTTCGCCTGCTCAGTAGTAAAATAATTCATAACAATTTGTGGTAATCGGTTAGACAAAAGAACTGATCGACACAGCTAGCTTAAAACAAGTTGTTTGCCAAAGCGGCTCAACTAGTTGGAGTTCTGTAATTTTTCTATAATAGCAAGTGGTATTTTTATAACGGCGATGTCCTACGAGATGGAAATTGTCCGCTTCTGCATCAGCACCATACCAATTGGCATAATAGTCAGCCTCTGCATCATCAATATACCAGTAGACATATATACACCAGTATCATACCAGTAGTAGTAGACATACTAGTCAGTACTACAATAGTATTATACCAGCCGTCATAATAGTCAGCGTATGCATTAGTATCTTTTTGGTTTGAAAAATACACGAAAATTGCAAAATTACATTACAAACCACTTTGTTGAAAATTCAGTCATTAGATATAAAATATGTATAAAAATAAAAAACAAATTTCAATAGAAATATAGTCGCTGTTCATAGCAATTTTACCCTTGGAAAACATTTATAAAAAGTAATTTTCTTCTTTTTTCATAATAATTGATTTCACACGCATAAATCTGAAAATGTTTTTGAAAAATGTTGGGAAAAATTTTATAATCAGATAGAATCTAATCCATACTTCTAAAAATATCTTTTAAGGAAACATTAGCTTTTTATGGTGAGAATTATAAGTTTCGGAGTTGTTTGCAAATAACCATTCAGGTAACTCCCAGCAAGTTCTTAGTAACTACGTTTTTTAAAAAGTGCTATTTTAGCCATCTTGTTATCATGTGTCTCTGCTCGCCATTTTCGTTGTTGCAGCTTCTAAACCAACCCTAAAAATAACGACAGTTCAATATTTCTTTCATGCATTTGGTGAAAACTTTTTCTTCAGAAAAAGGTTACTTTGATTATTCCAGAAAGAAATGTTATTTACTTGCACAATTGCTTTGACAAATGATTGCTTTGTTTCCACTTTTCTTCGTAGTTTCATTTAAGCACTGCTTACTCGGCGTTGCTTTGCTGCTGAAGCTCTATTGCAGTAGCGACATCGAAAAAAAATAAGGGTGATTTTGTTGACATGAACGTACGTACATGATCTGCAACCCAGTCATACCATTTTAAGCACGAAATTCTCAAAAGGATTATGATATCACTATAAAAACTATTATTTAAAAGAAAGTTTTATGTTTAATTTAAATAAATAAATATTTTGGAACTAAAAATATTAGTTGAACAGAAAATGTAAAATGTAGTACAGCGATGGTAACTGAACGATTGCTGTCCGAATAAAACTGATGAGTTTCTTTGAGTCATCAGAAATTGATGTTGTGTGCGTTTCAGAGACTTGGTTCACTGCGTGGCACAGCGATACATTGCTTTGCGTTGATGGATATACAATTTTTCGTGCTGATAGATTTGGACATGGTGGTGGGGTTGCTGTGTTTGTAAAACATGGATTGAATTGTAAAATCAAAGGCAAATCGGAGCCGTCCGCCCCTGTCGAGTTTTTTTTAATCGAATTACTTTCTGAAGAGTTGTCTTTAAGTTTTAATAATATTATAATAGTTGGAGACTTCAACAGTGACTTACTTGCTTCGCCGAAACAAATTTTCCTTAGCAATGCTGGCCCTTGCTCTTTTCCCAGTCAACACCTCAACTCCCACACACTTTACCCAAAGAACCAGCACACTACTGGATGTATTTTTTGTGAATGACCTATCAAAAATTCCGATATCCGCCTCTAATTTCTCAAAACATGATATTATTATTTCATTTGACTTCAAACGTGTATATAATATAGATACTTATTCATATCGGGATTTTATGCTTATCGATTATGAACAACTGGGAGTAGCTGTTGATAGTATTCCTTGGGAATTGATTTATAGCCTAGATTCCACTAACGACCTTGCTCGCTTCCTCCAGGTAAATGTCAATACACTTTATGACCAATATGTACCTATCGTTACGAAAACCATTCAAAACCGCAAGCGACCCTGGTTCAATAACTACGTAAAGGATCTAATCCAAAAGCGCGACATAGCCTATCGTAACTGAAAACGTTTTAAATGTGCTGCAACTTTTGATGTCTTCAAGGCTCGTAAAAGAGAAGTTACCAGGGCCATAAAGTTGCAAAAGCTTAAACTCTATGAGTTCAAGTTTAGCACAGCGATAAGGTCGAAGAAAACATATAAAAACATTCGTGAAATTGCTGTAGGACAAAAACGCAATAATATTCCGGCGGAGTGTAACTTTTTTTACCCGTTTGAAAGTAATGAACAAAAGGCAAATTATTCAACCTTTTTTTGTGAATAACTTTTAAATTGTTTCAAACCTTACGTTTCCGCACTCGGATTGTGATTCCTGAAACCGAAACGCGTCTTTGGGTATACCTCTCAACATTTTTGGTAGCGCCTTGGAAGCTTTAGCGCGGATGTTGGCGTCACTGGCGCTGATACCATTATTTGTTATACCATAACGCCATGACGCCATGACGCCAGGAACACCTTCAACTCAATGGCGCCAGAAGCGCCACTTCAGTGTGGCGAGACCAGAGCAAAACATAAACTCAATGGCGACGGCAGCGCCAGAAACACTTTAAACTCAAAAGCAACAGTATCGCCACTCCAGTACAGCGGTGTTTTGTAGTAGTTTAGTGTTTCTGGCGCTACTGGCGTCATGGCGTTACGGAATGACAAATAAAGGTATCAGCGCCAGTGACGCCAACACCGGTATCAGCGCAATTCCGTCAAGCCGCGCAGCGTTACACACCCTTATTACTTACAAAAAAGACCATTAAACTTGATAATTTAAATGCCGTAAATTTGACCAATTCAGTTATACAATATGTAAACACTGCCAAGAATCTTAGAATGATCTTTAATCGTACCTTGACGTCGAATAACCACATATATCTTGTAATAGGCAAGGTATACGGCATGCTTCGCTCACTCTGGACTACTCAGCATTTTACTCCAGTGCAAATTCGACCGCTTTTAGCTAAAACGTATCTGTTACCTACATTGTTGTATGGATGTGAACTGTATGCCAGTTGTGACGGCCTGTGTCGTAGTAAACTTAATTCCTCTACAACGCTAGGTACGTTTATAATGTTAAAAGGAACGAGTACATATCTGTTCTTGCCAAACAAATATCTTCTATCAATTTTGATCATTTACTAAAGTGAAAATGCCTCACACTTCTTCACAAGATCATTACCGCTGAAGAGCCTGAATATCTCAAGGAACGCCTTCAATTTAGCTGATCACTTCGTTCGTTTAACCTAAATACTATGATGTACAGCTGTCTAGCAACCGAGCGCCAGTTCTTTGTCCATGCTGTTCGCCTTTGTGACGCTCTGCCTCAAGAGCTCAAATTCATACAAAATGTACTGCGCTTCAAAAATGAGCTCCTATGTTAATTTAGTCAATAAATCGGTAACGTGAACGTACTCACTTGGAAATAATAGAAAATATTTTACATATACAACAGTGTTGGGCCCTCTATCACTCATGTATCATGCTCTCCGCCTATGTATGCATACACACGATTTTACTCCAGCGGCTCGTTCGTGCCGTTCTGCCCATCATTGATGTATGTATAGCTATCGACAGTTCTGGAGGGTTGTTGCTACTCACTCAGACTGGTATGAATAAACTCACGAAATTCTAGTTAATGAACTAATATGTTTACTAACCAGTTTGGCAGTTGACTTCAGGATGTCTACTAAAACTGTTCAATCGGGTCTCCCATAGAAGTTTTTTGGCATAGGTTAAATTCGTTGGAATTCTCAACATAAAGTCGCTTAGCTAAAATTGTGTTGTTTTGAGCAGCCGAAAGTGGCGCTGGAAAGTTTTGCCTGTTGTTATTTCAATTGTGATCCCATATGAGTCAGACTTGACTGAAATTCAATCACGTACTTTTTAGTGTTACCCCGGCGAAGCTTTAGTTATATACAGTTTAAGTCAGAGGTAGAGATGGGCGCGTGCCTGATTTTTGCGGCACGGCACGGCGCGACCGTGTAAACATCTTTGAGCTCGGTAGAGGCTAGCCAGAAAAGATACGCGTCGGTACCTGTAACCGTGCCTCTGCCGATGTCTTGTTGATGTCGAAACATCTTTGGGATCGGTAGAGCAGTCCAGCAAAGGTAAGCGTGGCTTTCTGTAACCGTGCCTCGGCAGCTGTTTGTAACCATGCTGTTGTAAGAGGCGACTAAAATATCCAAAGGTAATGACAACTTGATGGTTGATTTTCGGATATGATGCCACTCACCTCCCATTACTAACCTTCTGAGTGTTTTTGTAGCTAACACATCAACAATCTAACCCCGGTTCAAGAGACTAGATCTGCTGCGTTTTGCTGGAAGAAAGGTTATGTCAAACGGTGGCTTTCACATGAAAGAGATGACTACAAAAATCCGGATGTTCAGGGCTAACATTGCCATGCACAGACCCCGTACTTTCTTCAGTACATTTGAGGCACTTTGTTGTACGTGCCTTAAGGCGTCCCGTTGTACGCACCGTTCAGCGCACCCCCACCGCGCCTTCCATACTCAAGCGGCTACAACAGTAGCCTAGTCTCGCTTTGATTGCTGCAAAACACTCCTATCCCCTTCAGAATAGGTTAGCCATGAGCCGAGCAACAGTACCCCTCTGTTCAGGGCTCATTACATTCTAGACGACAGGCACTTGCGGAGCAAATATACAACTCGGCAGGTAAACGTCACAGTTCGCCAGACATCTCCATCAATAAGCGCTCATCAACTGTGTCGACCTATACGTACATTAGAGCGTCTCGCCTTACAGGCAAAAAAAAAAAGTCGGCCGTGCCTCCCCTCATATGAAGTGTTTCTGAAAAACATTTAAAACAAAATTTTTATTTTTTTTTCTGGCAACCCTAGATGTCGCCCAATTGCATTTTTCTTTATATCTTCGGCATTTATTGTCGGATTTTAAACTGTGATACACTCAGTAGAGTGGGTTTTTCCTAAAAAAAAGCTCATTGATCTCAGGCGCTCCGTTGTGGTACTTACCCACCATATCTCAGTTGCTACCACCCTAATGTACCGATCTAATAACAGCAAATTAAAGACCGTAAAAAATCGTTAATCTTCTGCGAAAAAAGTACTTCAATTAATTCAGTAGAACTCGAAATAAAACGAATTTTGTTTTTATTTGAAAGCCATACATTAGATGCCTTATTTTCTTTATACATTTTTCTTTACGAAGGCCGTTTTTTTATAAATTAACTGGACTATTGTTTATCTGAACCACCATGCTTGCAGTTCTTCGCGAAAGATCACCTCGAAGCATTACTATATTCCAATGAAATAATTGAATTACCAGGTATGCACAACGAAAACCATTAATTTTTCTTTGCTTCTCTTTTATCGGCATTTTCACTGATTTTTTTCACAGCATATCCTTGTCAGTCCCAAAATACCGATGAACAACGCATGCGCCACATTTTACCTTAGCTCGAGAGCCGGCAGAATTACAGCAAGCTTGAATCCCGACAAAATTTTATGGACTTAAATTTCCGTTACAAAACAAACAATTCACTAACTGTTTCGCGAGCGAGGAAAATAAATAAAATTTACTTTTTCTTGTATGGCTTTAGACTAAAATTAAATTGTGTTATATTTCCGGTTCTACTGATTTAATCGAAATACTTTTTTCGCAAAAGATTCATGATTTTTTACGGTCTTCAATTAACTGACATTAGGTTGTTACATTAGGGTGGTAGAAACTGAGATATGGGGGGGTAAGTACCACAACGAAACTCATGAGCTCAATGAACTTTCTTGAGAAAAACCTCCTCTTTGCGACAAAAAAATTTATGTGTCACACTTTAAAATCCGACAACAAATGCCAAAGATGTGAAGAAAAATGTAATTGGGCGACATCTAGGGTTGCCAGAAAAAAAAAATTTTTTTTAAATGTTTTTCAAAAACACTTCAGCTACGGCCGACTTTTTTTTAGTGATACGCTCTAACGTACATTATCATCTGACCATCTACACATAATTCTTTCAATCGGTCGACCTACCGGCTGCATTACATCGGCCCGCCGTACATTTATCAACTTTAACACACCGGACTGGGGCCGTTTTACGGAATATACAGAGTTCTCCTTCTTGGTCTTACTCACACCGACAGACGTGCGCGAGAGAGGTTATTGATTCCTCCTCTGGTCACTTCATTCCCGCTGGAAAAATACCTGAAATTCGTTCGAATTTTACCGCGGAAGCAGCGGCTCTTGCAAGAGAACGTCACTACGTGCGACTTATCAATCCGGAATATCCCCGAATAAAAGATGGACCGCAGAAATCCGGGGGACAGTCAACGAACACAAACTGACTAAGTGAAACAACATCTTGGGACCTGAAACCTCTCAGGCATACTCGGCAAACTATTGCACAACGACAAGGTTGCCATTACCTTTGGTGACACCATAAAGTCGGAACCACGGGCAAGGGCCCCTCCATTGATGAACTCTGTACAAATGTCAATATCTTCGACTAAATCGACGGCGACTATCTTTACGGCGTGGAACGCACAGATGAGGCAAGAGCAAAACGTCCCCGTAGATGGGGTAACTCCACCTAATGTCCACCACCCTAAAAACTTGGGTGTGACGCTTGACAACTTCCTCCCTAATCATGCCACCGCAGTAACCTTAAAAGTACTGAGCCGCAACAAGACCCTAAAGTCACTTGAAAAATTGATTGTACATAAGGCCATCAATCTTACAACACACCGCTATCAGAACTGAGAATAGTGCGTGCACCCGAGAGATTAGTGTCATGTTTTTAAAACTTCGTTCTGGATATTGTAACAGGTGAAACTTTTACTAATCCAGACTCAACCCCTCCATACCGAATACTTGGCCTGAATGGGGTATGTCTAATCTTTTGACACCAATATCACTCTGATCCAACCCTGTTGAAACTGATTGTTTTCTGGTACTCCAGTTAGAGGATTTTTTTTTTTTTGAATAGCAGTAGCAGCGTATAAAAATAAATATAAAACATATTTTAATGCATTATTACTTAAATTCAATTTTTAATTTATTAACAGTTATGACATGTGTATTTGGTGTACATACATACTAAATTTCTACAAGGCAGATCAAGGACGTGAAACCTTTTAAGTAGTTTCGTTTCTGCATATCGCGACAGTATTACCGTGATCGGTAAGTTTGTAATTCGTTTATCTACGGGACGGCTTCTGCACTTCTTCCTTGACGTAAGGAATGTTAACGTCACTAGTTATATTTTCGTTTGTTATAAACCATGGCGCATTTACAATCATTCTAAGTATCTTTCATTGGTATCGCTGTAGAATTTCGATATTGGTGTCGGAAGCCTTGTTCCACAGCTGTATACCGTATGTCCAGACTGGGTTTAAAATCGCTTTGTATAATCGAATTTTGTTCTCAAGACTTAGTTCAAACTTTCCTCTAAGGTGCCAACACATTTTGTTTGTCTTTATCTTAAGTTGCTGGCGTCGTCCATCTAGATACATTCCAAGAAATCTTACTGAATTTTTCTGGGGAATAGGAGCGTTGTTTATGTATACTAGGGGACAGCATTTTTGATCCATTTTCTATTTTCATCAGCTCGGGTTGGATATGTGATGTAGCACTAGCAGTGATAATAAAGATGTGTCATCTGCAAAAGTTGCAATCATAACCTAATCAGTCGTTGGAAAGTCAGAAGTGAATATGGTATAAAGGACAGGTCCCAGCACACTTCCTTGAGGCACCCCGGCTTTAATTGAAGCGATCGCTCAAATAGGATTTCAGCATTAGATAAAATGTCAAATGAAAATGTTTTTTTTTAATTTATAAAGCAGTCCTGGGTGCCAATTAATTCACTGATTTTTTTTATACATTGTGGTGCTACGCATGAAAGGTATATTAACTTCATTCGCCTAACGGTAGTATGGAGATTGATATTGACTTATCTATATCAAAATGTTCAGGAGGAAAAGAGAAATTGATTAAGCAATGCTCTTTCGCCCGTCCGTCTGTGAACACGATAACTTAAGTAAATTTTGAGATAAATAATATTAATCATAAATCAAAAACCGTTTAAAATATCGAAACGAAATTTGGCACACAGATTTCCATGTACACAGGGAACATTGCGGAAAAATTGGGCGGAATCGGTTAAGGTCCTAGCCCACTTTTATATGAAAGATTTTGAAAAGGATCAGATATATATTTAATAGGCAATAATTTTGCGAACAATAGCTTTATATCATTTCTATTTCACTTTCAAAGTATCCGTGAACGAAGAAATTCGAAAAATATAAATTTTTGAAAATGGGCTTGGCCTCTCCCCTTTTATAGTGGATTATTCCACAAAACTTTTTATGTCACAGCTCCGGCAAAAATTGATTTTTCGAAACGAAATTTGGGAAAAATGTTGAATATATAAAGGTAACTGTTTATTGTAAAAATGGACGAAATCGGTTGATCAGTTTTTTAACATAGTTCTGAAAAATTTGTTTGTAAAATTTAAAACGCGATATTTCTATAACCATGCAAGCTATCAATAAGATCTTGAAAACATAATAAGCTTCTTAAGCTAAACTCGACCGAAAAGAAATTTTATGGATTTTGGATAAGTAGGCGTGGCGCCGACCACTTTCCAGCATAAAAGGTCTGCTATTTTCAAAGGCGATTGCTTGTAATTTCAACTAGATATTTTTATGAAAATTTGTCAGCTGCTTCTCAATAGTATGTAGTATACTCCTGCCAAATCGGATAACACACAAGAAAAATATCCGGGCAAGTAATTAATACCCCACTACAATATGAAAGTT
Source organism: Merzomyia westermanni (assembly GCA_949987695.1). Classification (NCBI taxonomy): domain Eukaryota; kingdom Metazoa; phylum Arthropoda; class Insecta; order Diptera; family Tephritidae; genus Merzomyia; species Merzomyia westermanni. The sequence continues at coordinate 110,705,012 of OX465290.1, read as the reverse complement.
ATATATCTTTTTTTGATTTTCATACCTTTCAGGAACATGAAATGTTTGTAAGTATGAGAAGAAGAGAAGGGCCCAACAATAAGTATGCTGAAATAATCAGGACGCCGAGCTGAGTCGATTAAGCCATGTCCGTCTGTCTCTCCGTCCGTCTGTCTGTCAGTTGGTCTGTCTATTTGAACGCAAATTTTTCAACCATAAAATGTGTATGTATTGGTATTTTAGGAAAATGTTGTTAGCAGTTGGTAGGGAAGATATTTATATACAAATAAATTAATTTACCACTAAAAACTCATAACAGAAGTGTTTTTATTGAAAACAATCAGCTGGCTTTATAATACAAACTGAAATGTATTAAAATAGACCTGCGCAAATTCGTATGCCATAATAGATCACTACAAGGTATATAATGTTCGTATCCACCCTTACTTGTGTTATGGATTACGCATCTAGGTTGGAGCAGCAATGAAGGCGGTCGGCATGATTTGAGGTCGCACTGTGGCTAGTCATTGTTGTTGTTGTTGTTGTTGTAGCGACTACTTAACCTGTCCAGGGTGTCACCCCCAACCAACACTGTCGTCAGGCTCTTCTAACGGAAGTCCAAGAAACCTCGCGGCTTCAACAGGGGTGGACCAGAGTGAGATTGGAGTTAGAAGAGTGGGCTCAGTTGAGCAGAGGAACAGATGGTTAGTATCGTGGGGAGACACGCCGCATGCCGGGCAGACATTTGGCATGTCGGGGTTCAGTCTGGATAAGTAAGAGTTTAGTCTGTTACAATATCCAGAACGAAGTTGAGCCAGCGTGACTCTTGTCTCCCTGGGCAGTTCGCGTTCCTCGGCGGCAACAGGTGGAGCTTGTGCCTGTAGGACCACATTTTCATTCCCACAACAGCCGGTTCTACGTACCGGAATGACTCGGATTTTTACATCCGACCAAGGGCTGTTATTTCGACTCTACCCTGTCTAACCTGGCTAGTCATTGTCGCCTGGGTTGGTTCTTGCCAACTTTTGATGTCCTGCGCGATAATCAGAAAATTTTCCTATCATGCCCTGAAAACACAGGAAAACTCATAAAAAGCGCAAAACACTTTATAAAACAACATCCGGCTCAAAACCGGATGCCATGGACAGACCATTTAAATTCAAAAGTAAAAATCAAGAAAAATTACTAATATACAAAATAAAACTTAAAATTCGAAAGTAACTGAAAACCAAAATCAAATTAAAACTAAGAGAAAACGAATGGCAAGAATAAAACCCAAATTTAAATGAACGAAAAGGAAAAAACCTGAAAATTTAAGCGAACTGGAAACTACCGGTTACAACAGCTGAAAATAAAAGAAATGCAAACAAAAGGGCCGAAAAATACAAGGCGGCGCCGGGGGTGTTGTTGCGACGCCCGGTGCTTGGCCCACCCTTATCCATGGCCACCGACGCACCAATATTTCGATGGCCCCTTACCTATAAACCCTATTGCCTCTACTCTACTTCTCCTATAGTTAAAACATTATTTCATTTATTTATCTTTATATTATCATTTTTTTCTTGGTAATTATATTATTGTTTTACTTATTGATTCATTTTTGCTTTTATATAGTTATTTTAGTGTACCACTTTTGATTAAGTTTCGGCCTTTAGTTTGTTATTTTTTATCGTTTTATATACTTTTGTATTTTAAGTAGTTTAATGTACAGAAATAGCAGTATGTATTTCTTTATCCGGTTAGTTACTTTATTTAATTTATTTCATTATTTATAATATTTTATTTTATTTATATGATTTTGTTGTTTATTTTATTTTCTAAAATTCCTCCTTTCGCATCCTGCATCTATTTTCTATAAAATCTAATTATTTACGTTTGTGCAATTTTTCTTTTAAAGTAAAATTTTTATTTTCTTTAATCTTTACCATTACCTTTTAACTTTTACTTTACTTTAATTTATAGCCAAAACCAATTAGATTCTTATTTTACAATTAAAATTTCAAATTTATCTTAAGAGAACATAGTTTATTTATTTATTTTTTACAGCTTATTCTAAGCCTAGCTTATATTTATTTAAAAATATTTATATAATCTAACATAGACTATAAATGTACCAACATTATGGAGTGCCAAAATGTAGTGCTGGCGTTGGACTGGCCTCCCATATCTACCAAGGCATGTAAGGTGCCGGATGTAGCTGCTTAGAGGCCGTTAACGCATTTCAAGTGCAAAAGCAATATCTGAACGGCGATGCACTGACTTGATCGAGTGCTGCGTGGCAGTATGAGGCTTCGGCGACTTTTCGACTATGTGGGCGCTGCATTGCAGAGTTCTCGACACGCATGTACTACCGTTGATGTCTAGAAAGCCAGCCCTACCATCACTATAATGGCATTGTTTTACAATAATTATACAATTTGGTTTTAAATTCCTTAGCGTTACTTAATTTAACATCATTTGGCAGTTCATTGAAGCATTTTAGACCTTTATAATATAAATTACATTTATCTGCTTCAGTTTTGTAGGAGGGCAAGTTAAAGTTATTTTTGCTTCGTGTGTTTACTGAATGTATATTTCTTACATATTTTATATTACTTCTCAAATAATCTGGCAAGGTACCCTCAATAATATTTTTAATAAATTTCATTGTATAATAAAACAGTTGCTGTTTAATGCTTAGCCAGTTAAGATCAGCAAGCATATCTCTGACAGGTGTGTCATAGCGTTTCTTAAGAATGAATCTCATAGCTCGGTTTTGTTGCTTTTGCAGTTTGTAAATTTGACTATCTCTCATAATAAAAAAAATAGTAGGACAGTATATAAAATGAGGTTCAATTATCGATCTGTAAACCATAGCCTTGTATCTTCTACTTAAGTACTTGCAGGTCCGTTGCGTGAAGTATAACTTTTTGGCTATTTTCCCAACAGTGTAATCAACATGCTCATTAAAGTTAAGTTTATCATCTATTTTGATTCCTAAGTACTTGAAATTGTTAACTTTATCAATTGCTTCATTATTTATTCTTAGATTTTGCAGCTCGGTGCTCTGAAATTTCCGTCTTGATATTACCATAAATTTCGTTTTGGAAATATTTAATTTTAGTGTATTCACGCATAGCCAATCATAGACTCTGTTAAGATCCTCTTGTAATTTTATAAATATTTCTGTGATATTATCCCCACTAATCATAAGCAATGTGTCGTCAGCAAAGAGTTTGATATCACAATGCTTCAGAGAACTAATAACATCGTTGATGTAAATATTAAACAAAATAGGTGCCAGTACAGAACCCTGCGGAAGTCCAACAGTTACCTCTCTTCTTTCTGAGAAAGATGATCCAACTACGGTTCTTTGATACCTATTGGTAACAAAGGCTTGGAACCATTTAAGTTCCGTACCAGTAACCCCTATATTGTAAAGCTTTTTTAATAACAGATTTTGATCTATCGTCTCAAAGGCACGCTGTAAGTCTAAAAACACAGCAATCACATGTTTATTTCTGCTCAAGTCTTCTTTCCAGTTAGCTATAACTAAGTTTAAAGCACTTTCACAGGAATGCTTTCGGCGGAAACCAGATTGTTGCGCTATAATTAGTTTATTTTCTTCTAAGTATTTCACGAGCTGGTTTTTTACTACTGTTTCCAAAATCTTTTCATCACACGGCAATGTATTAATAGGTCTGAATTCATCAGCTCTTATGGTGTTACTAACTTTCTCAATTAGTACAACAACGGATGTTTTCCATAAGTTAGGAACAGCCCCTTGATCTAAGCTCTCGTTTACAATTTGTTTATAGAAGTACCCTGTATAAATAATAGAGTCTTTTATAACTCCTTCACTTATCAGCTTTTTCCCTCCCGTTTTATTTTTAAATTTACTCACTATTACAAGTATTTCATTTGTAGATACTTTTTGGAATTTGAATTCAAGCGTATCATTTTCCTCAGCCAGGATTTCTACATCTCTAACAGGAATATTTGAGCTGATTTCGACTATACTGTCTATAAAGTAGTCATTTAAAGACTGTGCTATTTCGCCCTCGTTTGTGTAAAGTCGGTCATTTATTAATATTTTGCTTATGACATTGTTTTCTTTGGACATACATATGCTATTTTTAAGGTGCTTCCACATAGCCTTGCTATCCCTTGCATTATAAGTAATTTTCTTCTCCATATAATTTGCCTTTTTAACCTTTATAAGTTTTTTATAGTTACGCTTAGAATTGTTGTACTCATTCCAATTACCTGTTCTACTGGCGAGTTTGTATAAATAATGTTTGTGTCTGTTCAGATTTGATAGTTCTGAATCGTACCACTTATTTATAAGTTTGACATTAATATTTTTTGAGTACGTCAAGGTGGTGAGCGCGTTTGATAGGCTATTATGCAATAACGTTGCTTTGTTTTCGATACTGAAGTTTTCAAATTCTGCGAAGCTATACTGTCGCAACTGGTTAAGAAGGCTATCACGAGTATAGTGTTCCCAAGAGGTTATATTTTTATTAACTCTCATTTGTTGCGTTCGGTCCAATTTGATTCTGAACTCTATGGTTTCGTGATCGGAAATCTGATGTTCTTCCAATCTTTTACAGGAAATTGAGTTACTGCTAGCAAAAAGCAGATCAATCAAAGTTTCCGTGTTATCCCCCTTTCTTGTATAAAAATCTATTTTTTGCTCCATAGCAAACGATCGAAAAAGTTCCACTAATTGCTTGCTATATGTTGTGTCTCTGTAGAGATTTATGTTAAAATCCCCAACAAAGACAGTTTTATCATGTGTTATGCAATTATTGCTCAGTATGTCGTTTAAGTATGTAATGAATTCAGCATCGCTTGAGCTAGGGGAATGGTAAATAAGACCTACTTGGTATCTAGGATAAATGTTTTTGATTTGCAGAATTATGCACCAGATATTTTTGTTATGCGTATAGTTGAAACTTATTTTATACTCTATTGATTCGTGCGCATAGACTAAAACGCCTCCTGTATGCCTACTATGGGAATCGCATCGAATAATTTTATAGGTTTGGATTTGTAACTCTTGATTTATTATTTCATCTGTTGTACAGCTCTCTGAACAGAACACCATCAACATCAAGCACTTTTTTTTGAACCAATTCGCTACAGTTGACACATTTAATAATACTTGAAGTACACTCCTTTCTATCATGGGATCCCGCATATTTACTACAAGCCAATTTATTGGGGCAATCGCTTGCTTTGTGCTTATATCCCAAACACTTGAAGCATCTCAAAACATTAATATGCTCATAAGCGGAACAACTATCCCATTCTATATACAACCTCTTTTGCTGCACAATATTCTCGAATGTCACTGCATCAGTTTCTACTAATGCAATATAGCTCTCTTCCCGACTATTGGAGTTTTCATACATTTTAATTATCTTGAAATCTTTTCCAGCACATGAATCATTTTGCTTGGTTAAGCACTCTATCAAACGCTCGCTACTGATTTTCTCAGTTATTCCAACTATCTTCAACATCTTTTTCATCTCGCTTTTATTTTTGGTTTTTTCGGCCTCATAATCATCTCCTATAACCTCCCTAACTTTTTGTTGTACTTGTTCACACGCTTCCTTACTTTTACATTCGACAATTATGGCCCCTTTCGTAACTTCCTTAACCTTTTTTACGAGGCCATCTGTGGGCTCTACTACCTTTTTTAAAGCTTCCTTTGTTTGCTTAGCTTTCTTACCTTTATCTTTAGGTTTTATAACAATCTTGTTTTCATTTACCTTAACGGTTTGCGCAAAAGTCATTTTGGGTTTATCGCTATCGTTAGGTAGTTGCAAGTTACTGATGTAATCTTTACTTTTTTGGAACTCACTAGAAATATCCTTAATAATTTCATTTTTCATTTCATTAATTTTTACTTCTATGTTGTGCTTCAACAGAGAATTAAATTCCGTAAGGATACTGGTTTTTAATTGAGAGCACCTATTAATAAATATTTGCTCAACAATTTGTTTGACATCAGCTGCTTTCATTTTTGATTGCTCACTTTTGTTGATTAAGTGTTTAATCTCTATAAATTTTGTATTTGTGTCCGACACCGTACACTGGTTACAGAACCATTTTATATTCAAGTTCTCCGTTAAGACCTTAATTTCATTCCTTTTAATGTTACTACATTTTAAACAAAAACTATATCCACACCCACCAGAGCATGCTATCATTTCATCTAACTGTAGCAACTTTGCCGTACATTCCTTGCATTCGGTTGGCATTATGAAAGTATAATTATAATTGTATTTATAATTATACCAAACATATGCACAACAAAAATAATGAAACTACGCAAAAAATACAAAATCCACTAATTATAAATATAAATTAATATTTAAAAACTAAACGTGGTGGCAGCACTGTTTTTTATGTTCTGCAAATTGCCTTCCTTTTTTCTTCTACTAATCAGCAGAGCAAAACTCTGTTGACGCTGAACAGGCACTTTATCCTTCTCTCTAATTTCCTTTGTTATAGGTTTAATCCAAATTTAACTTTAACGTGTTACTCTGTAGTAGCCCTTATGTGTATTCGCTACTGTTGTTCTTGCTGGTGTGGTTGTTACTGCTAGTAGTTGAGGTTAGTGAAGCGGACCTATAATAGCTGGTTGTTGTGTTTAGTGCAGCGCGATGTTGCGCGCTATATTGGTGCATTTGTGCGCGCTATAGTGGCAGTTCTGTGCAAGATGCTGCGCACTATATTGGGGAGTTGTGCGCTGTAGAGATATGGTGGCGCGTTGCGCGCGCTATAGTGTCGCGTTGATGTGGCACGTTGGAGGCGCGTTTGTAAGCCCTATGTTGTCGCGCTGTTGCAGCGGTGGTTTATACTATAAACGTAAATTTTTTCTCAGCTACATGATGTTTTGCAGTATGTTTTTTGTATGTACATAAATCTACAGTAAACCTGTCTTCACCTTTATCTGCGTCCATGTCACAATTCCTAATTGGTCTTCTGCCTTCCGCCTCACAACTCCACGTTTATTTATATTTTAATCTATTCAATTCGAGTTATTTTCCTCATTTAATTTATATCAAAACACATTTTTTAGTTTCCTTTTTTTTCAAACTCGCCAGGTATGCGCGCACGTCCGTTCACTTTTAGTTCACCATACATTTTAAATGTCAGCTAATGCCGGCGACGCCGCTATGGTGTAAAAAAAAATATTCAAGCAACGGCGACTGCACAATGGCGTGCCATTATTGTTGTCAGGTGGCGTGCTCTGATTGGTGGTTGCCATCAGCGTTCGGATTTTTTTTAAAGACCTTTTTATTACTATGAAATCCGGTAAAAATATAGTATGCATGACACAAAAAAAGAAATATACTATGGAAACAAAAGTTGAATCTATGAGTTTGTTCTTTTTTTATAGCGAAGTAAATTAGAATTGAACTTAGGAATTTACCCACGAAAACTGTAATAGTACTAGTTTTACGCTATTACTTACCAACGGAATGAATTTAGTAAGGTTTACCTTTTAAATACTCTTTTTGCTCACTTACTACCTTTATTAAATAAATTTATTAAAGTTAAATTTTCTGTATGGAACAAAATAAAAATAAAAATAAAACTGAATATTAACAGTGCTTAATTACTTTATTGTTAAATTTACAATAGAAAAAAAAAATCTATCAAAATTTAATTAGCTTGTACTACTTACTATTTACATGGTATCACATGTTAAAAAGCATAATGAGTAGTAAATTTGGGTTAAAGTGCAGTAACTGCAATTTTGGTTAAATCCGAACCCTGAAGGCACGCTTCCGTTAGCGCGCAAACAAAAGAAGGTTCTGAACCATGCGTTTGGTGTTTTCCCTTGGTGGCCCGCGGGATCCCAAGTTACTGGGTTTGGGTACGAGACACATGAAATACTTTCAGCCAAAAATTTATAATTCTTTTACGAATTGATAATTAATTAATCGTTAGCTATGTCAAAGTCAAGGGACATTGCAGGTTCCATTTGTCTCCTGCGCTGGTTAGGTTGGCATCTTGAAGGTGTCTCTTTATTTTGGTGGTTTCCGCTACTTTTGGCACTTTGTTTGATTTTGTTTACTAGATAGCGCATCAATACAAAAAAAAAATGGGTCGAATTTTAGTGTACGCTCATATTTCGTAAATACGTTTTGTACTCGTGCTGTTGCTGTTGTTGTGGTAACGTGCCCTTTCCATCTAGCCAAATACTTGAAATTCACTTATGAAAAGTAAACACCTTTCTGCATGCAAATTGCCCATTTCCCTTAATTCGACATTTCGGGGCAACCTGGGTTACCACAAACCGGAAGGTTAATTCAAACTTCTAAGTTACCTAACCAATCGCTGTGGGTCATGACCAATTGAACCAAATAAAAATGACTATCAATAGAAGGTAAACCATAACACTTGTCAGCTCTAATTTTGTCCATGGTAGTAGATGCGCCATAAATACCACTTGTTCTGACGATTCAGGTGCTTTGGCATTTGGATCTTTGGCTGTATCTAGGTTAGATATTATTAGTAGCATTTTCTTTAAAGTCCTCAACTAAAACTGATTGGGATGGTTTTTCCTCATGTCTACTAATAAAATCTGTATCTGGTTTTGCGTGCCTTTAAACATATTTTTAATCTTTCCCTTGCCAAAGGTGAGTTTATTGATCAGTGCAAAGTTGCATCCATCACTCCGACTTTGAAATGAGGTAACAAAATTGATATAAGAAACTACAGACCTATTTCTAAACTCTTATCCTACTCAAAACTTTTTGAAAAAGTTGTGAAAGACAAAATTTACTTATTTGTGAAAGAAATAATTGATCCGCATCAACATGACTTTGTCTGTCAATATTGCATTTGAGCTTTTAAATCTGGTCACCAAGTTGACATTGTTTATACTGATCTTTCTAAAGCTTTCGATGCTGTTGCGCATAGTATTTTGTTGATGCTTTAAGCTCATATTTTTATATAAATTATTCATTCAAATTAATAAATTTATTATTTTTTACATTATCTAGAGAAAATAAGTAAAAGTGACAAGTTGAGTTCCTAAAAAAGTCATGATTTATCAATGCTCAAAAAAGCATCATGACAATTCATAAATGTAGTTTGCGTATCGCAGTGTTGCGTTGCAAATTGAAGTTTAGGAAGTCAGCCTATTTAGTCAAATAACCTGCCTGTCAGATATATTGCCTATGCAAAGCGATTTAAATAATCTAACCGATGGTAGTGTAAGAAATAAACTATCGCTTAATATAAAAAAATGTTTCCAAATGACTAAAATTTTAAATCCAGTTGTCACTACTTAATCTATTTTAAACATCTGTCTAATTAATGTACATGAATTCTCTGATTTAGGTATTGTTTATGACTCTGGTTTCACCCTTGTTAATCACATCAACTATGTTATACCTAAGTCCTATTCTAACTTAGGTTTCTTGCGACGCTATGCGCTTGACTTTTAAGACCCATATACTAAAAAAACACTTTATAATTTTCTAGTAAGATAAAAGTAAGAGTATGCCTCAATAATCTAGAACCCAATTTTTTCCTTATACTCCGATAGAATTGAAAGAGGTCAAGCAGATTTATTCGGATTGCTCTGCAACCTCTTCACTTTTAAGAGCCGTTTCCATCGTATAAGGCTAGTTGCTTATTAATAAATTTGAAATCGCTTGATTCAAGGCGTATAGTTAATTTGATGGTACTCACTCTTGTTATGAATCCCTTGACCTGGGTGGAAGACTGGCGCTCCTCCTCGTATCCGCCGATAACGAACACAAAATATTACCTTGACTGGTTTGTTGTGTAATACAAATTTGTGGTATTAATTGCACTATTATTTGCCGGTAAGGAATGTAATTCTTCCTCTAAACTCATGTAGAGATAAGCTTTCTTTTATATATATGTATATAAATAGTCTGATGTCTTAATTGTGGTGCTCACTAATTTGTTTACACAAAGCAACACTTTCCGCACTTTCTAATCGAAAAAAATTCAATTAACTTTGAAGCCCAAATCATTAGCAATTTAATAAATAAACTTTAGGGTGAGTTCGTACATTGAGGTGAGTAAATATAGGATAATATAATATAATGGAGTACATGCGTTATAATGAAATTATATACAATTCATGATAGATGTATGTAACGAGTATTATTGTATGTACAATTCATGAAATATGTGTATAATGAATATTATGTTTTTGGAGTTGGGACGTGTGGCTACCAATGTCGCGTAAACATTCTGCCTCCCCTAGGCGTACTAAGCGCCTATTGTATTCTGCAACTCCTGCAGGGCCCAAACTGCTTCCTGGATAAGGATCCGTCCCACCTTATTTTTGCATATGGCGGTGCGTAAGCCGTTGTTGTTGTTGTTGTCGTTAACAGTGCTTCGCCCTGCCCCAGATTGGACAGGGTTACACTGAAAAAACAGCCCTTGGCCGGGTGAAAAAACCCGGGTCATTCCGGTGCGATAGAACCGGCTGTTGTGGTCGCCGAAGCTGGATGGTGGCGGTGGTTGCCGTGCCCTTGCCGTGCAATCGGCATTTCCGGTAATCCGGTACGGGTTCGCGTTGCCAATCCATCTGCAGAAAAGAGATAGTAATATTGAAATGCATATTATTTATACGCCTGAGATTAAGCACAATTTTGGGGAGTGCCTATGTGGGTGCCTGAGAATTTATGATAGCAGGAGCTTAGTGAACTGTAATTAGTGATCAGATGACGGTAGGAAACATAGTTTGGTGAGTGGTCTGGTGAGAATACCATTCTGGATGCGGACGTCTACGACACGAATGTGTTCGTCTCGTCCTGGGTGTAGGCTTTCCAATCGACCTAGTCGCCACTCGATGAGAGGTAAGTTGTCTTCTTTAATAATGACTAAGTCGAAGATTTTCGGGGAAGTTTGAGCTTTTTTCCATCGGTAAAGCTTTTGAAGGTCGGTGAGGTAATCAGTTTTCCGGCGTTTGCTGAACTGATGGTGCAGAACTTTCAGTCTTTCCCACCTATTTATCATAGAGAGATTTTCGTGATTCAGTTCGGGAAGCAAGAGCATTGGAGCTCCTCGAAGAAAATGAAAAAAATGAAATGTTGAGGTGATTTGGGTCCTGAGACAGTTGGGAGATGGGACGAGAATTAAGTACGGCTTCTATTCGAATCAATAAAGTCGAGAACTCCTGGGTATTAAAGCTTTTGACAGCGGATGTTAGGTGCGTCGGGTGGTATAAACTTCCAATTGACTCCTTGGGGGGCATACTCATGTACAATATCCGACGATACTTTTTTCAGGAACGATGCGAAATGGTTTGCCGTTGTCGCTTATCATCTGGTTCGGGTATCCTCGGCGTGCTACCAATCTGGCGAAGGCAGAAAAAAAAGCCTTGCCGGTGAGGTCTGAGCATAATTCCAGGTGGACCGCTTTGGTGGTAAAACAGAGGAAGACGGGCACGTAGCCCTTTACGAGGGTTTGAGATCGGAGCATGGATGCTTTTATATAAAATGGCCCAGCGAAAGCTACACCAGTCGTGGTGAAGGGGGGAGCGAATCTACATTGTTCGGAGGGCAAGGTTGCCATTATTTGTAATTGCGTTTTTTGTTTGTGAGTGGTGCAGACTTTGCACTGGAATATGCACTTTTTGATAAGTGGTTTGAGACGAGCAATGTAAAATTTGTTGCATGAGGCGAGCTTCCGCATGTAAGACAATTTCATAAAAGAATCGTATATATAGAGTACAGAACCGAGACTTTTCGGGTAGGATAATGGGATGACGCTCATTGTAAATTAGGGTTGCATGGGCTAGTCGATCATTCACTAGGAGGACTCCACTCTTGTCTAGGGAGGGATTGAGTGCGAGTAAAGAGCTCCGTTTCCCAATGTGTTTTGAGTCCTCTATACATGATCGTGCAAGAGCGACGTATCGAGTTTGGGCCATTATGAGATGATGTTTTGATCGTTTGAGATCGGCCGGAGTTAGCGAGGGTTCGGCTGGGTCATTAATACCGTTCACGGCATCTTTTAGCCGAGAACGGAAGCTATGATACGTAAAGCACGAGGAAAAGAAGAGAACCGCTCTAAGAGATCCTCATTCTCTTCCGTAGCATGTAGAGCTTCACCTTTACGTGACTCTGGCGTACAACCTCGGGTTCCCAGATCCGCGGGGTTATCTTTGCTTCGTACTTGTCGCCAAGGGACATTACCTGCTACCACTATTGCGACGAGTTTGGCACATAAGGGAGCCCCGCATAGTTCCACATAAAGTGTTGTACAATAAGCTTTTTCAGAGGCGTCGCAAAAACCATTCAACCAGGTGGTCAGGGGCGAAGTTAATCCATCGGGGTATTTGAATGTCTGAGATTGATTGCAGATTTTGCCAAATTGCGTCCATTCGACTAGACGTATCGGTTTGACTTGTTCATCCCAATCAGTCCCGTCCAACCACAATTCTGGCATTCAGATTTTTATCTGTATCATGACTGATGTCAGCCATCATGCGGGGTCGAAAAGTTTTGCGATAGAGGAGAGAATCTGCCGCTTGGTGGCTGCTGTGGAGCCTGGATCTGCGTCCACCATATAAGAGAAGGAGTCCGAGTCCGGGTTTGGCGGTACTATTCGAGAAAGTCGGTTTCTAGTAAGTCCGCCATAGGAATGTGTTTGAGTATATAAGTTTGCCGTGATCTTTTCTGTCTTCGGGAGTTCGGAATATTATCCGTTGGTAGTCTCGATCATCGGGGTGTAAGAGAATTTGACGGTACATTTTCTCTACGTCACACAGTGATGGACAAAAATAGGAGTGGTCCGAATTGGCTGAAACTTCACACCTTAAAGTATTATGCCACGCTAATTTCAAAAATTAAATCGGTTTTTCTGTACCGGTTACTCATTTCGAGAAAACCGAGTCTTTCTCGCATTTCTGTATGAAAATAGTTATTGCGGGCATGTGTTGATATAAGTAGAATGAGTCGTCAGAATAGGCCGAAACTTCAGACCTCAAAGGACTATATCACGCCAATTTCAGAAAAAAAACTCTGTTATTCAGTCCCGGTTACCAATTAATTTAAAACAATTTTTTTTTAACAATTTGATAATAAGGTAAAATAAGCCATAATCATCTAAGACATAAAGCGAAGTACTCGCCAGAACTGATTGAAAAAAAAGGGTTTTTGCACGTTGTTATATAAAAGTGAAATGTGGCATATAATTGTTTGTAAATGTTCAGAAAAATAAAATTTTTAGTTATAATTTGTCGCACCTTTACATTAGGGTAATTTAATACATTACGATAATTTTAAAAATTAAGGCGGTTTTTTTTACATTTTACCCGTTCTGTAAAAAACAAAATTTTTTTGATTTTGATATGGATTTAAAATAAAGCATGGTAATTGTTTCCTTTAGGAGACAACTGCTAAAACGCGTCCAAAAATATCGGGAGAGGTATCAAACAACGCGTTTTGACTTCGGTATCAACAATCCGGAAGCGGATTTAAAATTTTTTGTTTTAGTGAAAAGTTATTCGCAAAAAACCCAAAAATTACCCAGGTCCGATCCCAAATAGGGGGCTTGATCCAAGGTATTTATGTGCAAAACACTTTTCTGCGTAGGCGGCCTTCGGGCGCGCTTCAAGAAAATAACCCTTAGCCGGTCCAACACCGGCTACGCGTTCCACAGTATTTCTGCGCAGAACACAATTTTTGCACTTTTCGATCCACCCTAATCTGTGATTACAACAACCACATGAAAATGACAGAAAATTTTCAACTTTGATGGCAAATATCTCTTCACTGAAACAAAAACTCGAAAATTCGCTTCCGGATTATTGTTACCGAGGTCAAAACGCGTCTTTTGATACCTTTCCCGATAATTTCGGACGTGTTTAGCAGTTTTCTCCTAAAGGAAACAATTACCTAAAGCATAATCGCTGTTGACTACGAGGTGTGTTCAAAAAGTATCGCGAATTTTGTGTTTTTTCAAAAATTATTTATTTATTCATGAATATCTATTTTGTCCCCTTCAAAGTAATCCCCATGAGATATTATACACTTGTGCCAACGGTTTTTCCAATCTTCGAAGCACTTCAAAAAATCATTTTTTTGTATCTTGTTCAGCTCCTCCTTCGATGCCGTCTTTATCTCGTCAAGAGAAGCGTAACGTCGTCCTTTCATGGGCCTCTTCAGTTTAGGGAACAAGAAACAGTCACAGGGGGCCAGATCTGGGGAATACGGTGGCTGCGGCATCATTAGTGTGTTGTTTTTGGCCAAAAAGTCGCGCACAAGCAACGATGCGTGAGCAGGGGCGTTATCGTGGTGCAAAAGCCAATTTTTGTTCTTCCACAAATCCGGGCGTTTCTGGCGGATTGCTTCGCGCAAATTGCGCATAACTTGCAGGTAATATTCCTTATTGACCGTTCTTCCCTGTGGCAAGAACTCATGATGCACCACGCCCTTGCAATCGAAGAAAACTGTCAGCAAAACTTTCACATTCGACCGAACTTGGCGCGCTTTTTTCGGTCTTGATTCGTGCGGCAGCTTCCATTGAGATGATTGAGCTTTGGTTTCCACGTCATAACCATAAACCCACGATTCGTCACCAGTTATGACCCTCTGGAGCAAATTTGGGTCGTCGCGGACAGAGTTTAACATCTCATTAGCAATGTTCATGCGATGCTGTTTTTGGTCACAATTGAGCAATTTCGGTACGAATTTCGCGGCGACCCGTCTCATGCCCAAATCATTGATAAAAATCGAATGGCACGAGCCAATCGATATGTTAAGGTCCTCAGCAACTTCTCTTATGGTGATTCGACGATTGGCCAATACCATTTTCTCCACTTCATTAATTTTTTCGTCTGTTGTTGAAGTGCTCGGGCGTCCGGCACGCTCTTCGTCGTTCAGATCTTCTCGGCCTTCTGAGAACATTTTGTACCACCGATAAGCGTTGCTTCGGTCCAAGGTAGCTTCTCCGTATGCCACAGTCAACATTCGGAATGCATCCGCGCACTTAATTTCGTTTTTCACACAAAATTTGATACAGGTTCTTTGATCCATTTTTTTGAATAGGTAAAAATCGAAGACGATCCAAAACACGTGCAAGCAAAGCAGCTGTCAACAATTAACTGAACATTCAAAATGGCCGAGCTTGTCGGCATAAGTTTGAGACATGAGTACCAACATAACGCCACAAAAAATTCGAAATTCGAATATACGTAACCAGCGAAAATTCAAAATTGGCGATACTTTTTGAACACACCTCGTATGTAAATAAAAACAGAACTATTTTTTATAATCAATCAGTTTCAGAGTCTTCAGAAGATTCCATGTCGTTGTCTGCTTCATTACTTTCAACAATATATTTTTTAAAGCTGAGATCAGAACCCTTCAATATTTGTTTCTCTGTTCTATATTTTTTTTAAATGCAACTAATTGATCTGATGATAATATCAAACGGATCATTAAAACCGTATTGCTTTGTACTCTTCCAGTTTTTCGTCTATTATTAGGCCGATATGTTTTTGTGTGAACATTCTAAGGCTTCTTCTGATAATGAACCTGATAAAAAACGTGGAAGTACAGATTAAGACAAATAAATCAAAACATATGTTAAAAATCATTACCTATTGGTAAATCAAAGTATTTATTTACATCACATCCATGTACTAAAACTTTATGCACAGAACTTGGCATGCTATACCAACCATAATTTTTTAGGTATAACTCTCTTGTTTTGGTCAACAAAACACTAAACTCTTGGGTTTTTATTTCTTTTCCACAGGAGAGGACTCTAAGCACCAGAGAAAAATTATGGATTAGAGACTTATCCAGACGAGTAATTTCTGCGGCAACGTCAATATTTTCATAAAAACGTCGAGCTGCATTTTCATCATTAATTGTGCCAAACCCTTGCTTGACTTGGTCAATTATCAAACCTGTTTTATCTTTGAATTCTTTTTGTATACAGGTTTTAGTTTCAATGAATTTAGCCTTATTTTCTATTCTGACTTGGCATTTCTTAAAAGGCAGACGGTAGGCTATGTGCAGTAAACATTCAAAGAATCGAATCCAGCAATGGAGGGTTGATAACCCAAATTTATAATGGTCTGGATTTGGTATTTTGTTTTGTTCAATATTGTTCATTTCCGTTGGGCTTGCATGACATATAAAACATATGATCGAAGAATTGGTGTTTGTTAAAACATTAGCTACTGCACCGTCAATCATAGTGCAGTGCATGACGTAGGAAACTTCAGCTATTCCTTTCTTATTTTTGAAAATATCGCATTCCAAATCATCAATCATCTGAACCATTTTATTATACTCAGAATGAATTACCTCTTTTCCTTCTTTCGTATAAATAAATTTCACTGGTCTACAGAAGAGAGTAGAAGAAGGAGTTCGGTTGACTCATATTTCATTACCTGATGAGGAATCGATGAGCCTTAAATTGTGAAAAAAAAAATAAAAAATTTACAATATATACATTAGAAACTAATTGATTTTATACGAACTTTATTGGTAACAAAGTAATTACGAAAATAAATTCATCTGAGAGCTCTTCCACCGAGAATTTTTGCTTATATCGACTGTGCCCAGAACTACCATCCATTCCCCATTTACATATAAGTGAAAGTTTGCCCACTGGGTGTTTGTCTGAACAAACTTCTAAGATGTGTTTTGATGTAATATGCACAAGAGCCTTTAAATTAATTTCTGCTAAAGTTTCCGTCGCTTCTATATGTGGTACTAAATTGTGTTTGAATTTGTTTAACTCATACGTGCTTGGGAAACAATCCGTATGCATATTATTAACAACTTTGCGTAGTTTATTATCTTTTTCTTCTGATAAATCTAAATCTAAACATAAGGCCAGCGCTTCAAAAGGCTCAAGACACTTCTTTATAGTGTTGTCAGGCTCTTTTTCACTTTTCGTTACTTTCCGCGCAGCATAAGTAATTTTTTCCTTACCCTTTTCTTCAAGTATTTTACTTATCTTTCGCGATTTTGACTTTTCTGAAGCCACTGAAAACTCTACTTGCGGTCTGCCTCGTTTTCCCGTACTGGTGCTTGGTATCTGAAATTTATATTCAATTACAAACTTTCACAATACAAAGCATACATTAAATACATTATCGGGATCTTCAGTTTCAAAGACTGCCCATTGAAGAGTTCCATTTAATAAATCGCCCTTTTTTATAGGCAGCTTCTTTCCACTTGTTGTTCATGTCATAATTGAATCTATAAAGAATTTTCCTCACATTATTTCTATCAAATTCAACATTAGTTAACTTTTCACAAACAAAAGAAAAAATTACTGATATTATTTCTTCAAGGGGTGTGTTTCTAACCATAAATCTACCAAATCACTATTTCTGATTTTAATTGACATTTTTATTTATTTACTAGCATTTACCCGCGGCTCCGCTCCCATCAAAGAAATAAGCAAATAACTAAGCTTCTTTTGAACACCTTTTATTTATCAAACAGATTAGTTTTAAAGTTCACATGTTCCTTAAAATAATGATAAAAACCTTAAATAATCAGGTTACACACCAAATATTAAAAATTTCTTAGCAGCACTTGTAAACAATTAAATTCACACAGAGCACCAACTTCTAATACAGGATTCTAAACAAAAGCCAAAGCTATTAATTATTTTTCAAATCAAATTGAAGAAGAGATACATACAGAACAAACCGTAAGAGCTTCATAAATTGTATTATTATATAAACACTCATAAAAGTTTCATTTTTACGAAACAGCGAAGTAACCAAAATATAAAGAATTGCTAAACTTGCTAAAAGGATATTTTCCGCAGAAACGATATCAATATCTTTAAAATGCACAACTATTTTGCTCAAACGTTACAAAAAATTCATTCAAAATATTTGATTTTATGTTTGACAGGTGACGATTTACTCATATTTATTAACGACGACTGCGAACGACAACGGTGAAAGACCGAAGCTTGACGATAATTGCCGCCAAGCACCGACGACATGATAATAATGAAAGCGGCAACGACAGTTCTGCATTAGCTCAAACAACAGCAAAAAAAAATTTAGAAAAAAGTATTGCATGTGTAAAAAAAAACATAAAACTAATCAATTTCAACACATATTTAAAGCAGCACACATTTAGAAATATATCTAATCTGGTGACAGCGGCATTCATTATTGATTGCCGATTTGTCGTGTTGTGCCCAAAAAATTCCTCCACATAAGAATATGTGTGGCCTTGAATCGGTTTTCCCAAAATGACAGAAAAAGTACTGAAACCGCAAAATAAAATTCGACCGATAGCTCAGTTATCAATTAATTTATCGAAATATTGCAATGTCCAAACGAAACCTGTGGCCTTCCCCTTTCGTTTGATACCCATATTGTATGCAAATTTAGGCGTTTTGGAGCAACCACATTCTGATCGAAATATTGCAGAGTCCAAAAGAATCCTGTGACCTTCCCCTTTTGTTTGATATCCATATTGTATGCAAATTCAGGGGGTTTGGAGCAACCACATTCTGACCGATAACTCAGTTATCGATAAAGCTATCGAAAGATTGCAGGGTCTAAAAGAATACTGTGGCCTTCCCCTTTCGTTTGATATCCATATTGTATGCAAATTCAGGGGTTTTGGGCTACCCCATTCTGACCGATAACTCAGTTATCGATAAAGTTATCAAAATATTGCAGAGTCCAAAAGAATCCTGTGACCTTCCCCTTTCATTTGATACCCATATTGTATGCAAATTCATGGGTTTTTCGGCAACCACATTCTGATCGAAATATTGCAGAGTCCAAAAGAATCCTGTGACCTTCCCCTTTTGTTTGATATCCATATTGTATGCAAATTCAGGGGGTTTGGAGCAACCACATTCTGACAGATAACTCAGTTATCGATAAAGCTATCGAAACATTGGAGGGTCTAAAAGAATACTGTGGCCTTCCCCTTTTGTTTGATATCCATATTGTATGCAAATTCAGGGGGTTTGGAGCAACCACATTCTGACCGATAACTCAGTTATCGATAAAATTATCGAAATATTGCAGAGTCCAAAAGAATCCTGTGACCTTCCCCTTTCATTTGATACCGATATTGTATGCAAATTCATGGGTTTTTCGGCAACCACATTCTTATCGATAACTCAGTTATCGATTAATTTATCGAAATATTTCAAAGTCCAAAAGA
Organism: Merzomyia westermanni; assembly: GCA_949987695.1. Lineage (NCBI taxonomy): Eukaryota > Metazoa > Arthropoda > Insecta > Diptera > Tephritidae > Merzomyia > Merzomyia westermanni. The sequence continues at coordinate 110,685,870 of OX465290.1, read as the reverse complement.
ATACTGTGGCCTTTCCCTTTCGTTTGATATCCATATTGTATGCAAATGCAGGGCTTTTAGCGCGACCCCATTCTGACCGATAACTCAGTTATCGATAAAGTTATCGAAATATTGCAGAGTCCAAAAGAATCCTGTGACCTTCCCCTTTCGTTTGATACCCATATTGTATGCAAATTCACGGGTTTTTCGGCAACCACATTCTGATCGATAATTCAGTTATCGATTAATTTATCGAAATATTGCAAAGTCCAAAAGAATACTGTGGCCTTCCCCTTTCGTGCAATACCCATATTGTATGCACATTTTAAGGTTTTAGGGCACCAAATTGCATAAATTCATTGGACAAAATGAATTTTTGGGTTAGTTGGGTCACATTAGTGCCCATAACTCCATAACCAACTATTGAGATTTCATGAAACTTGTTACCTATCCGAGACATCGGGAAATAAGTGTGCAGAATTTCGTACAGATCGGTGCTGTAGTTTGGGCGTGAAAACATTTCAAACAAACTCACTCACTCACTCACTCACAAACTTACGTATTTATAATATTAGTAAGATTATAAGTTTTATGTTTTGGCTTTCGACACTTTATTTTGAATTGAGATAAACAAGTGCTGATTTACCTGCTGCAGTCACTTGTTTTCACACGTACATATGTGCATTAAGGTGGTTCAAGTTTATATTAAACAAATTTTGGCCTTTTCAGTATATTGTTACTCATACTTTACTTTCAATTTTAAATTTAAGAAAAATCGGTTAAGATATTTGCTGTTTAAATTTTTTTTCATCCTGATTTTTTTTTGTTAAATGGGTAGAAAAAATATGTCAAATGCAAGTTACACATGAAATTTTAAGCTCGCGTTGAGCGACATCTTCCACTAATAGTAAAACTATGAAATTTTTCACATATAAAGTGATTAGTTAGGTGAACAAAATTATAAAAGAGCTCAATCAAAAAAAAAAAACAAAACGATTGGACCACCCTAATGTGAATTTTCGCAAAACTCTTTTTGTTTGTGCTTAAGCTAAATACGCAGATGAAGATGAATATGTCACATATTTATATTTTCTTTTTGTTCGCCTTTCGTCTAATGCTAAAGCAGTACCAAAAAAAGGCATTTAGTCACTTTTTCAAAATTGAAGATTTTCGCGAGGCGGAAGAAGGCGGAAGAGATTTCAATTGTTTCTGTTAGTAGAAGGTCCAAACTACCATAATCAAAAAAATATTTCACCGACTTTTCTTTGCCTCCAAAGTTTACCAATTTTCGGATTTTGGTATGTTTAATCATATATTTATTTATTAATAAAAAAAAAATATTTGTATAAATGTTTTTTTATGAACCATACATTTTTTGGTTTGTCCCATACATCTTCTTTAAAGTGCAAAAGTTGATTTTGCTAGGAATAAAAATGTATTTTAAAAAATTTTTTAACTACGACCACTTTTATGTGCGAAACCCCAAAATGAAATAGTATGTAGAAAATAGGTGTACTTTGAGGGGTTGTGTGAGGCAGAAAGTTGTTTTTATCACAAAACAACCTATGAACTTCTCTTAGTTGAAGTTTTAGCTGTAACTTGACATCAAAACATCTAAGTTTCAAGTCAGTCGATTTTTGTATTTTTGTCCACCTTCGCGGCACTGTGGGTCGCCCTTACACACAATATTTATTTGTCCCATTTTAGCAACATAATTTGGAGATCGGGTTGGAGGTTGGTCTGGTACATAAAACATCGTTAAGGGAATGACCCGAGCCTGACTTTTTCGAAGCATTGAATACAACTCTGACTTTTGTTGTCTTTTTGTCTGGCCTTACGACGGCATGGTGAGGGAGATAGAAAGAGCAGTATATTCCTTGAGATTCCAATTCATTTGGCCTGCATTATTCCATGTGGCCGGGGCCAGATATTCTTCGAGTACCTGGTCATAGTGTCTTGCAGATCGCCCTTTATTGAGAGACTGCTTTCCATTCCATGTAACTGTCGTAGGGCTGCAGTACGGGCTAGGTCGATATTGTTCGGTAATGATGGTTTAAATGGGAGCCGAACCATATATCGACCGTCATCCATTCGAGTGGGTTTCCACTCGCGTTCTGGGTATCTCTTCGATTTCCCAGAACGGTCTCATCTGTTCATTCAGCTGGACATTTGTTATTTCCCACGAATGTGCTCCAACCTTTTCTGGAGTTTGCCACTTATGATCCATCCAAAGATTGTGTTTTGGGCTAGCAGGCTGGGAGAGATCTTTTCTATGCTATTTAGCATTATTTGTGGGATCAGATCACTACCCAATACCAGATCGATTTGGGATGGGTTCTGGGGAAGTTCTGGTCTGTTAGTTTGAGATGGCACCATTTATGCCTTTGGCTGAAGAGATACATACAGAACAAACCGTAAGAGATTCATAAATTGTATTATTATATAAACACTCATAAAAGTTTCATTTTTACGAAACAGCGAAGCAACCAAAATATGAAGAATTGCTAAACTTGCTAAAAGGATATTTTCCGCAGAAACGATATCAATATCTTTAAAATGCACAACTATTTTGCTCAAACGTTACAAAAAATTCATTCAAAATATTTGATTTTATGTTTGACAGGTGACGATTTACTCATATTTATTAACGACGACTGCGAACGACAACGGTGAAAGACCGAAGCTTGACGATAATTGCCGCCAAGCACCGACGACATGATAATAATGAAAGCGGCAACGACAGTTCTGCATTAGCTCAAACAACAGCAAAAAAAATTTAGAAAAAAGTATTGCATGTGTAAAAAAAAACATAAAACTAATCAATTTCAACACATATTTAAAGCAGCACACATTTAGAAATACGAGGTGTGTTCAAAAAGTATCGCGAATTTTGAATTTTCGCTGGTTACGTATATTCGAATTTCGAATTTTTTGTGGCGTTATGTTGGTACTCTTGTCTCTCACTTATGCCGACAAGCTCGGCCATTTTGAATGTTCAGTTAATTGTTGACAGCTGCTTTGCTTGCACGTGTTTTGGATCGTCTTCGATTTTTACGCGAAATTCGTACCAAAATTGCTCAATTGTGACCAAAAACAGCATCGCATGAACATTGCTAATGAGATGTTAAACTCTGTCCGCGACGACCCAAATTTGCTCCAGAGGGTCATAACTGGTGACGAATCGTGGGTTTATGGTTATGACGTGGAAACCAAAGCTCAATCATCTCAATGGAAGCTGCCGCACGAACCAAGACCGAAAAAAGCGCGCCAAGTTCGGTCGAATGTGAAAGTTTTGCTGACAGTTTTCTTCGATTGCAGGGGCGTGGTGCATCATGAGCTCTTGCCACAGGGAAGAACGGTCAATAAGGAATATTACCTGCAAGTTATGCGGAATTTGCGCGAAGCAATCCGCCAGAAAGGCCCGGATTTGTGGAAGAACAAAAATTGGCTTTTGCACCACGATAACGCCCCTGCTCACGCATCGTTGCTTGTGCGCGACTTTTTGGCCAAAAACAACACACTAATGATGCCGCAGCCACCGTATTCCCCAGATCTGGCCCCCTTTGACTTTTTCTTGTTCCCTAAACTGAAGAGGCCCATGAAAGGACGACGTTACGCTTCTCTTGACGAGAGAAAGACGGCATCGAAGGAGGAGCTGAACAAGATACAAAAAAATGATTTTTTGAAGTGCTTCGAAGATTGGAAAAACCGTTAGCACAAGTGTATAATATCTCATGGGGACTACTTTGAAGGGGACAAAATAGATATTCATGAATAAATAAATAATTTTTGGAAAAAAAACAAAATTCGCGATACTTTTTGAACACACCTCGTATATCTAATCTGGTGACAGCGGCATTCATTATTGATTGCCGATTTGTCGTGTTGTGCCCAAAAAATTCCTCCACATAAGAATATGTGTGGCCTTGAATCGGTTTTCCCAAAATGACAGAAAAAGTACCGAAAACGCAAAATAAAATTCGACCGATAGGTCAGTTATCAATTAATTTATCGAAATATTGCAATGTCCAAACGAAACCTGTGGCCTTCCCCTTTCGTTTGATACCCATATTGTATGCAAAATTTAGGCGTTTTGGAGCAACCACATTCTGATCGAAATATTGCAGAGTCCAAAAGAATCCTGTGACCTTCCCCTTTTGTTTGATATCCATATTGTATGCAAAATTCAGGGGGTTTGGAGCAACCACATTCTGACCGATAACTCAGTTATCGATAAAGCTATCGAAACATTGCAGGGTCTAAAAGAATACTGTGGCCTTCCCCTTTCGTTTGATATCCATATTGTATGCAAATTCAGGGGTTTTGGGCTACCCCATTCTGACCGATAACTCAGTTATCGATAAAGTTATCGAAATATTGCAGAGTCCAAAAGAATCCTGTGACCTTCCCCTTTCATTTGATACCCATATTGTATGCAAATTCATGGGTTTTTCGGCAACCACATTCTGATCGAAATATTGCAGAGTCCAAAAGAATCTGTGACCTTCCCCTTTTGTTTGATATCCATATTGTATGCAAATTCAGGGGGTTTGGAGCAACCACATTCTGACCGATAACTCAGTTATCGATAAAGCTATCGAAACATTTCAGGGTCTAAAAGAATACTGTGGCCTTCCCCTTTTGTTTGATATCCATATTGTATGCAAATTCAGGAGGTTTGGAGCAACCACATTCTGACCGATAACTCAGTTATCGATAAAATTATCGAAATATTGCAGGGTCCAAAAGAATCCTGTGACCTTCCCCTTTCATTTGATACCCATATTGTATGCAAATTCATGGGTTTTTCGGCAACCACATTCTGATCGATAACTCAGTTATCGATTAATTTATCGAAATATTGCAAAGTCCAAAAGAATACTGTGGCCTTCCCCTTTCGTTTGATATCCATATTGTATGCAAATGCAGGGCTTTTAGCGCGACCCCATTCTGACCGATAACTCAGTTATCGATAAAGTTATCGAAATATTGCAGAGTCCAAAAGAATCCTGTGACCTTCCCCTTTCGTTTGATACCCATATTGTATGCAAATTCATGGGTTTTTCGGCAACCACATTCTGATCGATAATTCAGTTATCGATTAATTTATCGAAATATTGCAAAGTCCAAAAGAATACTGTGGCCTTCCCCTTTCGTGCAATACCCATATTGTATGCACATTTTAAGGTTTTAGGGCACCAAATTGCATAAATTCATTGGACAAAATGAATTTTTGGGTTAGTTGGGTCACATTAGTGCCCATTACTCCATAACCATGTGAGCTATTGAGATTTCATGAAACTTGTTACCTATCCGAGACATCGGGAAATAAGTGTGCAGAATTTCGTACAGATCGGTGCTGTAGTTTGGGCGTGAAAACATTTCAAACAAACTCACTCACTCACAAACTTGCGTATTTATAATATTAGTAAGATTATAAGTTTTATGTTTTGGCTTTCGACACTTTATTTTGAATTGAGATAAACAAGTGCTGATTTACCTGCTGCGGTCACTTGTTTTCACACGTACATATGTGCATTAAGGTGGTTCAAGTTTATATTAAACAAATTTTGGCCTTTTCAGTATATTGTTACTCATACTTTACTTTCAATTTTAAATTTAAGAAAAATCGGTTAAGATATAAAGGGTGCTCATTGCTGTTTACATTTTTTTTTATCCTGATTTTTTTTTGTTAAATGGGTAGAAAAAATATGTCAAATGCAAGTTACACATGAAATTTTAAGCTCGCGTTGAGCGACATCTTCCACTAATAGTAAAACTATGAAATTTTTCACATATAAAGTGATTAGTTAGGTGAACAAAATTATAAAAGAGCTCAATCAAACAAAAAAAAAAAAAAAAAAACGATTGGACCACCCTAATGTGAATTTTCGCAAAACTCTTTTTGTTTGTGCTTAAGCTAAATATGCAGATGAAGATGAATATGTCACATATTTATATTTTCTTTTTGTTCGCCTTTCGTCTAATGCTAAAGCAGTACCAAAAAAAGGCATTTAGTCACTTTTTCAAAATTGAAGATTTTCGCGAGGCAGAAGAAGGCGGAAGAGATTTCGATTGTTTCTGTTAGTAGAAGGTCCAAACTACCATAATCAAAAAAATATTTCACCGACTTTTCTTTGCCTCCAAAGTTTACCAATTTTCGGATTTTGGTATGTTTAATCGAATATTTATTTATTAATAAAAAAAAAATATTTGTATAAATGTTTTTTTATGAACCATACATTTTTTGGTTTGTCCCATACATCTTCTTTAAAGTGCAAAAGTTGATTTTGCTAGGAATAAAAATGTATTTTTAAAAATTTTTTAACTACGACCACTTTTATGTGCGAAACCCCAAAATGAAATAGTATGTAGAAAATAGGTGTACTTTGAGGGGTTGTGTGAGGCAGAAAGTTGTTTTTATCACAAAACAACCTATGAACTTCTCTTAGTTGAAGTTTTAGCTGTAACTTGACATCAAAACATCTAAGTTTCAAGTCAGTCGATTTTTGTATTTTTGTCCACCTTCGCGGCACTGTGCGTCGCCCTTACACACAATATTTATTTTTCCCATTTTAGCAACATAATTTGGAGATCGGGTTGGAGGTTGGTCTGGTACATAAAACATCGTTAAAGAAATGACCCGAGCCTGACTTTTTCGAAGCATTGAATACAACTCTGACTTTTGTTGTCTTTTTGTCTGGCCTTACGACGGCATGGTGAGGGAGATAGAAAGAGCAGTATATTCCTTGAGATTCCAATTCATTTGGCCTGCATTATTCCATGTGGCCGAGGGCCAGATATTCTTCGAGTCCCTGGTCATAGTGTCTTGCAGATCGCCCTTTATTGAGAGACTGCTTTCCATTCCATGTAACTGTCGTAGGGCTGCAGTACGGGCTAGGTCGATATTGTTCGGTAATGATGGTTTAAATAGGAGCCGAACCATATATCGACCGTCATCCATTCGAGTGGGTTTCCACTCGCGTTCTGGGTATCTCTTCGATTTCCCAGAACGGTCTCATCTGTTCATTCAGCTGGACATTTGTTATTTCCCACGAATGTGCTCCAACCTTTTCTGGAGTTTGGCCACTTATGATCCATCCAAAGATTGTGTTTTGGGCTAGCAGGCTGGGAGAGATCTTTTCTATGCTATTTAGCATTATTTGTGGGATCAGATCACTACCCAATACCAGATCGATTTGGGATGGGTTCTGGGGAAGTTCTGGTCTGTTAGTTTGAGATGGCACCATTTATGCCTTTGGCTGAAGAGATACATACAGAACAAACCGTAAGAGATTCATAAATTGTATTATTATATAAACACTCATAAAAGTTTCATTTTTACGAAACAGCGAAGCAACCAAAATATGAAGAATTGCTAAACTTGCTAAAAGGATATTTTCCGCAGAAACGATATCAATATCTTTAAAATGCACAACTATTTTGCTCAAACGTTACAAAAAATTCATTCAAAATATTTGATTTTATGTTTGACAGGTGACGATTTACTCATATTTATTAACGACGACTGCGAACGACAACGGTGAAAGACCGAAGCTTGACGATAATTGCCGCCAAGCACCGACGACATGATAATAATGAAAGCGGCAACGACAGTTCTGCATTAGCTCAAACAACAGCAAAAAAAATTTAGAAAAAAGTATTGCATGTGTAAAAAAAAACATAAAACTAATCAATTTCAACACATATTTAAAGCAGCACACATTTAGAAATATATCTAATCTGGTGACAGCGGCATTCATTATTGATTGCCGATTTGTCGTGTTGTGCCCAAAAAATTCCTCCACATAAGAATATGTGTGGCCTTGAATCGGTTTTCCCAAAATGACAGAAAAAGTACCGAAAACGCAAAATAAAATTCGACCGATAGGTCAGTTATCAATTAATTTATCGAAATATTGCAATGTCCAAACGAAACCCGTGGCCTTCCCCTTTCGTTTGATACCCATATTGTATGCAAAATTTAGGCGTTTTGGAGCAACCACATTCTGATCGAAATATTGCATGGTAAGGAATGTAATTCTTCCTTTATTTTATATGTATGTATATAAATAGTCGCCGATGTCTTAATTGTGGTGCTCACTAATTTGTTAACACAAAGCAACATTCCCGCACTTTCTAATCGAAAAAAATTCTATTAGCTTCGAAGCCCCTTTTTTATGAAAGCTTAGCTATAAGCCAAATGTATATTAAATATATAAATAAGTAATAGGAGTCGGTGTAAAAACCAAAACCAATAAGAATGGGAAAGTATAAAAAAGAAAAAGATGATGGCAGCCCAGCTGTCAGCTGTGCGGCGAATTGGTGTTTTACGCGGGGTTACCACACGTCCAAAATCATTAGCTATTTATTAATCAAACCTTAGGGTAAGTTCATACGTTGAGGTGAGTAAATATAGGATAATAATGAAGTTATATACAATTCATGATAAATATGTATAAACGAGTATTATTTTGTGTACAATTCATGAAATATGTGTATAATGAATATTATGTTTGTTTCTGACATTGTTTCTGGTGCGACCAACTTCCGCTCCATGTCAAAACCATTACTAAGTCGCTTATTAAACTCAATCGAATTTTCACAAGTTTTGGTCTAGATTTTGCCCATCCTAGATCTCTATTCTTATCCAGACTTGAATCAAATTACTTTTAAGCCATATTTTTGAGTATTATCCAGGGATAAAGATTGACTAAAATAAATGAATTGATTTGAATTGAAAACGGGATCGCCCTCGGATGTAGTCTGCGACCCGCAGAGTGTATTTCTGCCATAAAAATACTTCTCATCAAAACATGAACTGCCCTCGCAGGTATCGTTCGGAGTTGGTAAAAAATATGTAGGTCCCTCGTAAAAGGAAGTAATTTGTAGGAAAAATTAAAAGCAACACATCGTAAATTGGAAGATCAACGGAGGTATCTTGCGTCAGATTATTATTATCAAATAAAAGTTAGAAGGGACTACCTGTAGGGTCTATAACTTTGTTGATATTGTATTACATGGGACAAGCTGTGCTCTGATTGGCTGAGTTATACTATACTATAATATACTCGTATACAGTGTAAAACATTGCGGATTTTTTATGCCCAGCAAATATTCAAATCAATGTCACATTTATAAAATTTATTATTAATTATTGGCCACAAAAAAAAAAGTAAGGAAGTCTAAGTTTTTGTGCAACCGAACATTAAATACCCAGATGTGTAAAAGTGTCCGTGATAACTTGTTGTGGAGTTATGACCTGTAGAGGTCTTAAACTATTTCTACTACGATGTGTATGCTGACTTTTGATCGTCAACTCTTCATTACTTCAATACGCCTTTGGAAATCTATTCCTTCTAGACTAAGACTGAAAATTAATGCACTTCATTATTAGCGAACTAGGTTCTACAACGACTTGTAAGACATTTAAGAATCATAATGTGTAATGCTGCTTTTAAGTAGCATCACAATACCTCACACCTACGTATACTCCTTACTACCACACACGCACCCACTGCCCGTAAAAAGATAAACAAAGCACAAAGCAAGGCAGCGCCCAACATCATTTCGTTCATGCGTGAGCGGCTGCTTATGCGAAGCTGTAATTCGCAAATAGTTCATCTTAACTTATGGATAAGTAGATAATTCGAGTTTCACTAATCATCGAAAAGTGTGGTTTCGGTAAGTGAGATGGCAAGTACCGCAACATACTGTGGAAGGTTTCCACCCTTACCCTGCACAACCCTCCACTATCGATCCCTTTTTGGTTGCCTTTACGGGACGTAGAGAAGTGATCTTACGGTTGCACCTTCGTTCCCAAGACCAGTGGTGAGTCCTTCGGGACTACTAGATACATTTTTACCGGTGTGTACTCACCGGTCCGCCATAGTACACCAACCGGCCATCGGTCGTCGGTAACTTGGCACAGATCCACCGGCATCCACCAATTCGTCATCGGTGATTCGCACCGATCCACCGGCATTAACCAACCGGTCATCGGTAACCTGTCACCGATCCACCAACCCGTCATGGCGATTCGCCCCGATCCACCAGCCCGTCATCGGTAACCTGGCACCGATCCACCGATTCAACGGCATCCACCATCCCGTCATCGGTGATTTGCACCGATTCACCAACCCATAGTCGGTAACTTACCACCGAACCACCAACCGTCCATCGACTCACCCACATCCACCAACCCGTCATCAGTGATTCGCACCGATCCACCGACATCACACAACCATTCACCGATCACCCTTCCTGCTGATTAAGTACTTATTCAGTGCCATAAACATTTAATTTAAATTAAACATTGTAATTACCTTTTCTTACTATTGTTAAAGCCAGCCTTACCTATGTGCACATAAATACTTCTTACAAATGTTCGTCGCACAGTGTAACTTTTGTCATTTTTAGGATGCCAAAATTTATTTGAAATTTTGCAGTGTGGTTGCAAATACCTAAATCTGATTTGAGAATAAAAATGAGCGTGATCTGCCCACTTTTTCTCCTTACCCTCACATAAGGTGAAATTTCACATAATAATATTTTATACTTTAAAAGCATTTTCCAGTGCCAATATAAATAAAAATTGTTTAGATTTCTTAACTTTACCTTTGAGGTTTTTTATTAATATTTAAAAAATTTTATTTTCAAAGTCAAACACAACATACATACATTTGTAAAAACTTAATCGATAACTTACCAATAAAAAGTGATATTATAACTGGTATAAAGTTAGTCGAAGTCAATATCGTCGACATGCTCTGGTTCAGATAATAAGCCAATAACTTCACTCGTTAATGCTCGCCGCTTTAACCTAGGGGTTTTCCGCAAACTGTTTATGAACGGGTCTGGCGATATCAACAGTCTGTGCAGCAAATCCAAGTTACTACAAATTCTTGAGTTTTTCTGGTGAAAAGTTCACGATAGTTTCGTGCATCTTTGTTTCTGGACTCTTGAGCTTCTTCCGAAAGTTGACCAATAGGAAGAATAGCAGACAGGATTATACTCTTTCCATGAAACAGAATTTTATATACGCTCACTGGCATATTGTACCAAGCATATTCCGATAAATATAGTTCCCTTGTCTCTGTCACATAGTGGTCAAAAGCTTCAGAATTTATTTGAAACCCACATCCTATGCATGAAAGTATTGTATGAAACCTTTTCAAAAGATTGAAGTCTGTGCCGGTTATGTTGTTTCAGGATCTCCAAAGAATCTTCTCGTAGTGTTGCCATCATTTGTGTTGCCGGTTTTTTGCTTTGGCATATCAATCAAAAGACCAACTTCTTTCCTGAATCTAGTTTGGATATGTTCTTTCTTCTTTTTCTTCTTTCCCTTATTTTCTTCGCCCCGCACACTCCAGGTCTTCATTTCCATTCAGTAAGCGATGTGTAGCATACATTCCATGCATCATATCCAAGAATGTAAATGGGAAATTCCGAAAGCAAGCATGCTTTCGTCAACATTTCGCTCTGACAGGGCTCGCATATTGTTCATATCTTTTGGAAAAGCCCCACATATGTAGCACTTTTGCGATGATGTATATGCCGACAGAGCGTTGCAAACTTTGCCATCAATCATGCACAACACAAACGTTGATTTCACTAGTAAGTTTAGGTTATATGTTCGAATTGTTGTAGGACGAAGACTGAAAATTTGGTCTTTGACAGATTGTACCTACTTTGAAATGACATCTCGTGTTTCTTTTGTAAAAACAAATTTTATCGGGCGGCAGTATCTCGTGGAAGATGGAGCAAGATTACTATAAAAACTATGACCTTTCGTTCGTCAACCATTGTATGAATTTGAAGGAGTACTAGTGAAATGAAAAATATACTAGTATCCGAATTGTTTTCTTCCGAAAATTGTTGTTTGTAACAGCTATGCTCAGCTCAATCCCATCCTCATTTTATAATTGCATTTAGTTCTTTAACCTCAGGAATAGAAAGCAATACCTCTTCATGTGCAAGACACAATCTTCGTAAGCTGTGATCAATTAGGGATTGCAATTTAATTTCAGCATATGTTTCCGTTACGGTTATTTTTTCAGGATAACATAAAACCTTTGATTCTTTTAAACAGTTATATGAAGGATATATTTTTCTGTTAACTTCTGAAGTGTGCTGCCGGATCAGGGACTATTCATGTGTTGGAAGATTTGAGTCAACTATCATCGCAATTGCTTGATCTGGTGACAAACTTTTCTTATTTTCTTCCGATAGTTTTTTGATTGCAGTGCCTCTTGATGGTGATGCTGTGGACAACTCCTCAATTGTATTTGCAGAATTTTTTTTCTTTCACGAGAAGTGCATGGGTCAACATCAAGCATACAATCTGTGAATTCCAGATTTTCTGATAACCATTCAGAGTTTTTCTCAATAAATCTACTTGTAGATCGAAAACAACATGCCCATCTCTTACGGACATTATAAGTTAGCTGGATGAGGTATTTTTTTAATTTTGGCTTTGTTCGTTTCTCCATCTTTGCTTTTTAGCCAAACTTCAAAGAGTGCATTTCGTGAAATAGCCATAACTAGGTGATGATATAGGAAAATTTGGTACAGTGCAGTTGGGTTTACTTTAATGCAGTCCGTCTTTGGTATGATTCATTTTTAGCTATGTTCTCTATTTATATAGTCTTAGCCCAAGCGTTTTTACGGGAAAATAATACCTGCTAATGCTTAACAAAAATATACTTACCCATTTCTTTGTTTTGAAGATCTACCTAAGATCTCAAACTCCGAGCGAGCTTTAGGTAGGCATTTATGTGATGTATACATAAATATGTATATTCCCGAAGCACTCAATTGCTTAGAAGTATCACCCATAATAGACGACTCTCAGGTAGGCGTGCATACATAACATAAGTTTATGGGATAAGCGCACAACTCGTTAACTATGGGAAAACCCATATGACAAACAATGAAGGCTATTCAGTGCACAAGTTTCCTTTTTCTGGGTTTTTACCGGTATAACTGTCTTTTTTTGGGATGTAGTATTGTAGACTTGAACTGAGGACATTCCATTGTTAGGTCACTGTGCCTTCATACGTGAGCGAGGGCATAGAGACCTTAAGTTGGCGATTACAAAGAAAAACGAAAAATTTCGCAATGGTTTTTTTAAATCTGAAACTATATGAAATTCTCTTTAATGTGTATGAATTCGTTCAATCAAATGAGGCCAAATCATGCAAGTTTTATTCTATTGAAAACGAAAAATTTTCTAAGGTTACCAAACTTTTAGTGGCTGTCTAAAACAAAAAAAAATTATCTAAAAATGCTGTTATAAACTATCCAAGTATGTTAAATAAAATAGTTTGAAGTCAAAACAGTTATAAAAAAATCCACCACGTGGCCACAAAGATTGGAGAACATTGTTTTTTGGACTTTTGGCATCCTAAAAGTGAAAAAAGTTACACTGTGCGTCGGTGAGATATACAGAAAAGCTTTAAGGAGTGCAATTATTGCCAATCCTGGGTATCTACTACCCTGAGCTCGTTACTTATTACAATGCTACTCATCCATCATTCACTAACTGTTCTGTACTATTATTATCAGTTGGGTCTGAGATCGAATCGGTATCACTACGACTCAATAGATCACAACTGAAGCACTTGAACTTTGTTGCGGGAAGATGGAAAATGACATGTATTATTCGTAATGTTAGTTGTACATTTCTCCTCTTTTATTACATAATTTCTTTCTTATAACAGGTGGCGCAAAAGTAAGCTTCCGATGTTCAGCATATCGGTTGTGGCACGTGCAGTGTGTGCTGTTGCACCGTCTTGTTGGAACCACATGTTTTCCAATCCCAATTCATCAAGTTGCGGCAAAAAGAACTCGTTGATCATTGCTCTGTAGCGCTCACCATTCACAGTAACCGTTTGGCCCCGACCGATTATTGGTCAAATAAATAGTCAGCAATATTCCGCGTTCTGGAGCAGTGTAGCGTAACATTGTTTATTAACGTGTATTTCGCATGTGTTTACTACACAAATGTCAAAACAGAACTGACTTTAGGGGCCAATGGCAAAATTTATAGCATTTTCTGATAGGAGGATTACTTTTGCAATATCTTGACATACTTAACTCTATAATGCTGCGTATGCTAAATTAGATTCTATTAAAAGTGCTGACTTATAATTTTTCTTTGATGTCAGCGATACTGTTTCGCCAGCAATGAAATATGCTTAACTTAAGACCTTGCGATTGGTGATGACGCAATCATTATTTAGTTATTTTGCTAGTTCCGGAATTTCGTGCAAAAATATATGCATACCTACGTATATGCATGCATGGGCAGCATTGAACATTGGGACTTCTTGTATGCGCAGATCACCATGATCGCAATAAGGATACCAATTGCGAGGATGAGAGCTGAATAGGCGATAATTGCATGACAGTGTTTGATGTTTGTAATTTGTGATAGCAGTTCAGTCCTTATCTGATGGATTAGGTTTTGTTGGATGCTCGATATATTTTTGATCTGATCAACGTAAGGTTGGATGTGAAGGGTCATAAATAACGTATCATCAGGATACGTGATGTCGCTAAGGTTTGTGGAAGCAGTGTATAATGATTGAATTGACGATGAATAGGTTGATGCTCCTGGATGATGACTGACTTCTGCTTGAGTGTGCAGTCGGGGCCTATTTTTATGATGCCCGAGCCTTTTAATGTTAGCTGAAAATGATTTGTTCCGCAAAAGGCATTGATACTTGTGGGGTACTGCATCGTGTACATCCATAGGTTATTGTGTGTCAGCTGCTTTATCGGTGTATTGCTCGCTACCGGAGCTACCTTGCATCCGGTCCCTGAATTATTGTTGAGTATTGATATTTCGCAATGACAATAGTCCTAGTCTGCGTTGAATTTTTATTACACGTTCAAGCATACCACCTCGTTCGCCTCCTTTATTGTAATCCATGATCTCCACTGATTTTCTGTTAACGATACATATTGATATCGATGCGCGTTCTTTGCAATGAGATCATTGCATGGCTTAATGAGAACCAGTGGGTTGTTTAGTATACTTGGAATCGGATGTGGCATGATCACATAACGGAATTGATACATGGAGAATAACGTGGTCATCTGTTAGTCCGCCTTCCACCTTCATAATTTTTTAAAGTTGTAATATATTGTCCTAGTCCTCTGGCAACCTTAGGGATGTGGGTAGGTGGTTGTGAAATCGGCTTACTTCTGCTCGAAGTTGCGATGGTGATAGCAGCATTGGACTGATTCTTCCGTGGTGTGCATTAGACAATCCCTTTATAATTCTTGATTGGACTTGATGTAATCTAGCGGTGAGAGTTATGTCAATAACTGGTGTTTGGTTTTGGAGTAGCATGTATAACTTGTTGTCATTTTGTTTGAGCGTGTTGATTGTGTTTGACTTTTCTTCTGCATACTCGGAGTCCAACACACCGAAAAATGAGTTAGCGGTACTGCCGCAGAAGTTGACAGTGCCCCGTTTTCTTCGACTCCCCTTTAGGAGGCTATTTTCTTCAGTAAGTTCTGCTAAGTACGATTCAAATGTTTATACAGGCCGATTTTTGATCTACCTGCAACCTAGGCCTGTCTCAATGCATTTGTTCCATTCATCAGTAGTTCCGTTTCTTTTCAATGTGGATGTAGCTCGAAGTCTGAAATTATTCGCCATTCCGATAGAGACACTCTCATGTTGCTGATGCCTTCAAAGTGAATTGCGATCTTTGCATCGAATTCTGAGGTTTCAATATCGGTTGTTGTTGTTGTTGTGCTAACGACAAAAACACAGTCCTTGGCCGGATTTGAACCCGGTACGCTCCGATACCCCTTTGCGGTACTGCCCGGCTGTCGTGGTAGCGATTTATGACCAGTGAAACCTTCTAGGTCATGTCACCCCTCCTTCCGTAAGGAAGGATAATATGGGTAATGAGAGGTGAGAGGCATCATATCCTTAGATCAACCATCGAGTTGCACGTCATAACCTTTGTGCATATTAGTCGCCTCTTACGACCGGTATGCCTACCTCGGGCAGACTCTAAACCCCTAACCCGCAGGGGAATTTAAATATCGGTCCATCATACTAGTTGAAGTGCTATTAGAGCTACTATTAACGCGGTCATTGTGGATATGGAGGTTGTTTTTCGCCTGCTTACTTGAGGTACTTCCTCCGCTGATGACTATTCTTGGGCTTCCATATGTGGTGACTTTGGCGCCGGGGTTTCCTGGCTGGTTGAGTTTTGTAGTTCTGTTGCCCCATCATTAAGTCGCGGAACTGGAGCGAGGTATCTACTCGCGTGCTTCAGCAGATCTGAGGCTGTTTTGACATCTGCACCTCTTATTGCGTCATCAGAGCCCTTGTAAGTCTTTATTATGCGTCCTAAGGCCCAATTCATTACCCGAACGTTATTTTCCTTGGTAGCCACTATTTCCCCTGTTTTTAAGTCAGCTTTGTACTTTTGGCTTTTGTAGCTCATTGAGGTAGTCACGGGACCATCTCCTCCAAAACTCGTATTTTAGTTGGGTCACTAATTTCCACCCCGTTTCTAGTTTAAGCTTGGAGGAATTGGCTTGCGCGTAAATTTGTGCTGTCAATGGTTCTTCTATTAGGAAATGTGCTGGAGTGAGATCGCCGATGTCGCTGGGATCATTTGCCATCGGAGATATAGGTCGAGAGTTCAAAATTGCCACATGTTCTACAATGACGGTTTCCAGTTCCTCATTCGTTAAAGAAGCGTTTGATTTACTTCTTATTAGGAGATGGCTTGCAGATTTGACTGCAGACTCCCACAACCCACTAAAATGTTGCGCTCTTAGGGAGATGAAGTTGAATGGATTGCTTTTTTGCCACATTCATTTGTGATAGCGTCTTGTGCGTCTGCTAAGTGTATTACTGATGTTAACTTTGGGAGCTTGTTCTTGGATTCCACAAAAAAGATGGCTTTGTCACAGTACAATGGTGCATCTAGTATTGTGACAGAACTTGGGGGATTTCTATAAGGTCGTGATACTTTCGGTAGACGGTGCTGACTTGCAGACCTCAGCGGAATGACCGGTTCTTAGGCAGTTTATGCATAATTTGTGCCTTTGGGCATAGTTAAGGCGTTCGTTTAGTGTCATCATTTGCATACCTTGGCACCGAAATAACGGGTGGGTGCCATTGTGGCAGAGTCAGCATGTGTTTTTTCCTTCCTTGGATGATTCAGCTAAAGCACATATCTTCGAAGTAATTTTTTCTCTCTGACCCATTGCCTCCATTGATTGAAAGCGTGCTTCCAGAAAGTTCAGGAGGTCGTTTAGCCCCTGAACTTCTTTCGGTTTGAAATTGACCGTTCCCCGGTCTAGTTTTTTGACAAGCATGTGTACTGAGATGGGATCCCAAGAGGATGTAGTGATCCCCATGCTTTGTAATGCATCCAAGCATTCTTTTGTTGCATCATGCACCTTCTTTATTGCTGTGAAGCTGGATGTGATTGCTGGTTGTTCCAGTAATTGATTGATGATGGATGCCTTAAGAACCCTTTTATTGTTGTACCGGTCTCGTAGCAACTTACAAGCAATTTCGAAGTTTTCTACTGTGGCTGACAGGTGGTTTATTAGTTGTTCGGTCTCCCCACTCAGGTTGGATTTTAAGTACCACATTTTTGAATCCTTGGAATCGCTTGGTTGTCCACCAGTTGGGAGAAGAGGTCAAATAAGGATGCCCACTTCAAATACTCTCCATTGAATTTGGGAATTGTGATTTTTGGGAGTTGAAGCGTTTTGTTCCGCACCGCTTCCCCACATTGATCTGGTACGTTTGTTGCCAATTCGAAGTTTTCGTAAGCTGCCGCTTCTAGATTTATGTATGCCCCCATGTCGTACCCGTCCTTTACTGGATCAGGGCTGGCTTCCCCTATCGAGCAGTGCAGCTCTTGAATCTGCTCCTTTAGCTTCATGTTTTCTGCCAAAGGTCCATTGCGAGTAGTCGCTTCAATGAGGCCATCATGATATTTTGCCTCCTTATTGCGGGATTGGGATCAAGAATATCACTCCTTTCCATACCCCTTGCCTGTGAATTGGAAGGCTTCGCCATGGCGGTTTGAATTATCTCTTTATACTTCGAGGTTATCTCGGATATTTTGTTGTAATATCCTTCGGTTAAGTATAGGAGTTCGAGACCTACGTGGCAACGGATATAAGTGGCTGTTACCTCAAACTCGGCCCTGGTTACATCTAGAACTCGGCCCTAGCTACATCGTAAGTCCTTTGTTGTGAGCCATACCGAATTTGAATTGTGATAGATTATTGGCCGGGTTTCAAATGATTTCTGTTTTTTTTGTTAGAACTTTTGACGACAATGGTGCATCTAGTATTGTGACAGAACTTGGGGGATTTCTATAAGGTCGTAACACTTTCTGCAGACGGTGCTGACAGTGTTGCACAAGAGATTCCTTGTTGCAGGATCAGATCGAAAGGTGGCGTGTTCAGATCACGTCGCGGTCACCGAAGTGTTCAGGTTGGCTAGTTTGCCTACCTTATTATTAGTTGGGTCTGAGATCGAATCGATATCACTACGACTCAATAGATCACAACTGAAGCTCTTGAACTTAGTTGCGGGGGAGATGGAAAATGACATGTATCATTCGTAATGTTAGTTGTGCATTTCTCCTCTTTTATTGCATAATTTCTTTCTTATATATTACCTATTTACAATATTTTGACATAGTTAAGTCTATAATACTGCGTATGCTAAATTGTATTCCACTAAATTGTGCTAGATAATTGAAATAACAAAACGAATGAATAAATAATGTTAGTTCGCTGTATCTTCGGAGCTCTGAACATATCAGTACAGTACCAGCAGAGCAAAAGGACTAAGAAAGGGTGTAAGGTGTTGTAAAGGAGGTGTTAGTGGAAGACGGTAAATCATAGAAAAGGGATATTAGTAAGGGGGAAAAAATTAAAGAAGAAAATGAGGAAGATATAGGGATACATGAGGAGGAAGAGCCTAATGGGAAGGGCAGAGTACAATTTTTCAAATGTAGGCAAGTAAATTTTTGTGCAGTACAACGTCTGTCGAGTCTGCTAATAGCATATAAAACAACATTAACTTTTCTTGGTATTTTCTCGGTTGGTATGTTTCTGTGCTCTAAGTGTTAGATATGACACCACACACCAACAGAATGCTGAAACCTTTGTCTATATGGTTAGAAACATGTTCATAGTATTCCTCCTTTCAAGTTTCGTAATTCTATCTTTCACGATTCTGAAGTTATATATAGCCGAAATTTGATATTTTGTTCAATCATAGCATTCCATATCCAGCAGTGAAGGAGAAATGGCATGTTGTTTTCCTACCTCCCTTTTAGAAAACTTGTGTAAGTTAAGTTACTATATATTAAACTTTATTTTTTAAAAACACAAGCGGACTAATATCCGCTATTTTCCACTTTATTGGTTGAAATCAAGCTTAAGAATAATTACAACTAAGTCCCTACTTCTACATTATACCTAGCTTAAATTATTAACTAGCTGATTCAACAACCAATATTACTGTTGTAGTAATAGTTGCCGGTAGCTGATTGCTGACTGTTGTTTGTGTTGTTTATTGCTGACTGTTGTTTGTTCCCAATTTGACCGGAGGCATTCCGTTGCTTACGGTGTTATTGACTATTTTAATTGTGAAGCGCTGCGTTAACTCCTCCCCTCTTAAGTGTGATCGCCCTCGATCATCAATAAAATGGTAGGTTGTTGAAACTTACGTACTGTGGAATTTGGCTTCTTTTGTTTGTTGGTGTACTTTCCTGGCATGTCCTAGGCTTCAATATTTTTTTCGACGTATTGGATTTTCACAGATCGTTTCTTTAGGAAAAAGAGAAGTATTATGATTATTAAGAATGCTGCCGTTGTTAGCCTTCCGACAGAGAATGTCGCCTTTTTGATTGAGTTTATTCGATGTGTGTTTTTGATATGTAAATCTTTCAGTGCCTCTAGGGAAAGCAGTTCTATGTAATCCTTCTCTAAGGGGATTGGCTGTAGTATTGTGGGTATGGTTTCGATTGATGTATATTGTAACGATTTTTCATCATCCCTTATCAAATTTGGTTTTGAGAAAAGCCGGTTTCGGCGTTGTGCCATCATCAGTGTCGATTTTCGATCTGATCTGTTGTTGTCCTTCGTCTTGTATTTATAGTAGGTAGCAGGTAACGTCAGCATGGGTGTCTGTTTGTGTACGTGCGTGCATTTGTTGTGTGTGTACATTCAGAAACGGGGGTGGTTTGAATCGATCGGTTTCTGTGTGGTTGACTGAGGCAGGTAAAAGTTGGTGATTTTTGTTGTTTGACCTTTTTTGCTTGGTTGTTGTTTTTGATCTTTTGCTGTTTTGTGTTTATGTGTCGGTGCGTGTGAGTTTGTTGTACCTGAGTAGTTGCCCGACCAACCATACGCAGATAAAAAAATGGATAAAACATAGGTCGCGCTATCCACAAATGAAGATAAAAAAGTGGATAGTTTTGTATGGGCGGCGTGCAGATATTATCCACTTTCCCCTTGCATATGGCGTATACATGTGATTACGCATCGCACTCGCACTCATTCTGAAACGCAATTAAGAAATAACATAGCTGCACTTCTCTAACTAAAAAATTTCAAACAAACCTGATAGCACAGCAAAGATTGCATACTTTTAGGCACTGCCATCCTGTTAAATTCTATACCCATAAATCTATAAAAAAACAACCCAAAAAATTTCCAATCAGTTTCCAAAATAGGTTTTTTTTTGATATTTTTATTTATTTATAAAAAAATTTATTTCACATAGTAAATATTTACATATATAATACATAGACACCTAACTAAACCAAAGTTGAATAAATAAAGTAAAATGAAATGAAATGAATGTAATAAAATGAAATAAAATAAAATGAAGTAAAACTAAATGATACTAAATGAAATGAAATAAAATAAAATAAAATGAAATTAAATTAAATGAAACGAAATCAAATGAAATGAGGTGGAATCAAATGAAATGAAATGTAAAAAAATTAAATGAAATAAAAAAAAAAAATTAAATGAAATGACATTAAGTGAAATGAAATTGGATCAAACGAAAACAGGTGGAATGAAATGAAATCAATGAAGTGAAATCAAATGAAATGAAATGAAATGTACAAAATGAAATGAAATCAAATGAAATGAATTGAAATGAAATGAAATCTAAAAAATTAAAACAAACAAAATGAAAATACACTAAATTACAAGAGCGCCCGCTATGGAGGAGAGGGTGACCAGCTGGAAGGCTAACCCAAAGGGGTCATTGGTTCCATTACGTCATTGCTCTATACGGAGAGAAAGAGAAGAAAAATTAGTTAGGATCCAATTAAATATAGAAACTAAATAAAAATACTTGTGTAAGAAAACAAAACCCCTAATAAGGCCCCTTTGGACTCCAACTAGCCTTGAAGATCAATTCGTACGATGCCTAGTGTCGCTCCTCCTACGCAACAAGTACGCTGTGTGCAGGACACCACAAAGTTTAGGTGGCGTTGTGTATATGGGCACTGCTATTCCAAGGCCATTATTCCATAATTAGAAATAGATTTCCATAATTAGAAATAGATTTCCATAATTATAAATAGATGTTTAATGACAATGGCGTCTTAAACAGAAGACGGTACTACAGATGCGACCGGTGCTGACATATGGCTCTATGGTATGGTGAAAAGCCTATGGAACGAACCAATATCTTAACGGCCTACAAAATGTCCAGCGCAGTGCGTACATATGTAAACTCGTTATAACGTTAAAGGGTTCGACTAGCTCTTACCAATTGCGAAGATAGACGCACTTCACGGACGACTGCTAACCGCCTCTACATCTTGGCTGTTGAATTTAGGCCGTTATCGCTTATCTTCGACTGCCCCCAATAGTTGCCCCCTGTAAAATCATAGTATTTATTAGCAATATTAATATTATTATTATTAATGGCTTCAAATTATAGTACTTACTTGATTGTCTTTATTAAATAACAAATGTTGAACAAACATTTTAAAATATGATTTTTGTTGGAACGATTTTCCGTCATCCCTTGTCAAGTTTGGTTTTGTGACAAACCGGTTTCGGCGTTCTGCCATTTTCAATGCCTAGCTTCGTTCTGGTCTGTGTCTATCCGCTGCGTTGTTTTTATAGTCCGTGGATGCTGTGGCAGGTAATGTCAATCTATGTGTTCGTGGTAGGTAACGTTAATATGCGTGTGTGTGTGCGCGGTATTGATACGTCCGAATTGTTATCTGTCCCAAGGGTTGTTTTTGTAGGTATGTAGACATACCGCTTGTTAGCTAAGCGGTAGGTTGAGGTAGGTAGAAATCGGTGATTTTTGCAGTTTGGTTCATATTTCGTTTTTGCTTGTTCATTGTTACGTGTTTGGTTGCTGTACCTGCTGGCTTGTGCTGTTTTTTGTAAACTAATTTTAAGGGTTCAAATATTTCGTCAGATATAGTGTTGGTTTGTTCGTTTATGATCCTGCCGTCAAATGTTTTTAACTTGTATATCTCCATGTTCTCAAGTACATTAAGCCGCCGGCCTTTTCCTTGTACGTGAAGTATTCGAGCCGTTGTTTTTATGTTAGCTGGGGTGCAGTTGTTCTCGAACATGTGGTTCGCGAAATTAGATTCTGGTATTATGGTGGGTTTTCGTGTTTTTTTGTTGTAGTCCCTAACAACAGTGGCCATTAGCAACGAAGAAGCGCAACTTCTGGGGAAGGGCCTGAAGCACAACATCGCGGATAGCAATGAAGCAAAAAGAACTGAGCAAGCGATAGTAGACGCAGAGGTTGCAATATCGCTTCTTCCATATGAGGAACAGGAGCACGCAAGGCACATGTGCAGAGAAATCATAAGCAAGGAAGTAAGACCCCAGGAAGCACAAAAAGGAAATAAGGATCTGAAAATATTGAAAAGGCTACAACGAAAGCTAAAAAATAACAACATCGTCACAACGAAGGCAGACAAAGGAAACACAACGGTGCTAATCAGTAAGGATGAATATATAGCAAAGACAGAGAAGCTCATCGAGGAAATGAAATGCCGCATTATTAGGGATAACCCCACGGATAAATACCAGACCGAAGTTAAAGAGGTTATAAAAAATGCTACCAAAATAATAGACGAGAGGATGGCATATACCCTAACACAAATGAATCCATCTGCTCCTCCACTCATTGCGTTACCTAAAATCCACAAGCAGGATACGCCGATGAGACCTATAATTAATTTTAAGTCCGCGCCGGGTTATAAACTGTCGAAACATCTAAAAACGATTTTAAAGGACACTCTGAAACTAGGGCACGAATACACAATAAGCAATACGATAGAACTACTACAGAGACTTGAGACCGTTAAACTCACAAGGAGCAGTAAACTCGTATCCTTTGACATAAAGGACTTATACCCGTCAATACCACTAACAGATACAATGGATATAGTCAACAAAACACTACTGGACAAAACTGAAGATAAGGTAAAAACTGCGCAAATTACCAACGCGCTAAGAACAACGCTGCGGCAAAACTATTTCCGGTTCAACAACAAAATATATAGACAGACAAACGGACTAGGAATGGGTAACCCAACATCGGCCATTCTCATGGAAACATTCATGCAAAACTTGGAAGGAAAATATATACTGGAGTTAAAAACCAAGTTAGGCGTGGCATTCTACGCTAGATACGTGGATGACATCATCTGCATCCTAAATGACGATAACGAAGAGCAAATACTAGAGTTCCTCAACAGGCAACATAGCAACATAGAGTTCACAATGGAAGTAGAAAAAGATGGAATAATGAACTACCTGGACCTAACTATAGGGATTGACAAAATAACAAATAGGTTCAACTACGGCATTTATAGAAAACCGACTGCCACGGACACCATTATACACTCTACATCAAACCATCCGCAACAGCACAAAAATGCAGCATTGAGGCACTTAGTGGATAGGCTTCAGAGAACGCCGCTCACACAGGAAGCATACTGGAGAGAGCTTAATACAATATATAACATAGCGGCAAATAATGGATACAAGAAAGCACTTGTGGATAAACTCAGAAGTAGCCATGGAACACAAAAAAGAGTAAACGTAGAGGAAAATCCAATGGTTTGGACGGCAATGACAAACACTGGAAAAGCGACGTACAAATTAGCAAAGTTCTTTAAAAGATATAACATTAACACAGCATTCAGAACATCCAACAACGTCGGACAAAAACTAAGAACCGACACTAATTCTGATGACCCATTCAACAGACACGGAGTGTATAGGCTTACTTGTGAATGTCAATACAGCTACATAGGACAAACAGGAAGGAAAATAAGCACAAGATTCCGAGAGCATATCAGGGACTACAACAAAAAAACACGAAAACCCACCATAATACCAGAATCTAATTTCGCGAACCACATGTTTGAAAACAACTGCACCCCAGCTAACATAAAAACAACGGCTCGAATACTTCACGTACAAGGAAAAGGCCGGCGGCTCAATGTACTTGAGAACATGGAGATATACAAGTTAAAAACATTTGACGGCAGGATCATAAACGAACAAACCAACACTATCTCTGACGAAATATTTGAACCCTTAAAACTAGTTTACAAAAAACAGCACAAGCCAGCAGGTACAGCAACCAAACACGTAACAATGAACAAGCAAAAACGAAATATGAACCAAACTGCAAAAATCACCGATTTCTACCTACATCAACCTACCGCTTAGCTAACAAGCGGTATGTCTACATACCTACAAAAACAACCCTTGGGACAGATAACAATTCGGACGTATCAATACCGCGCACACACACACGCATATTAACGTTACCTACCACGAAAACATAGACTGACATTACCTGCCACAGCACCCACGGACTATAAAAACAACGCAGCGGATAGACACAGACCAGAACGAAGCTAGGCATTGAAAATGGCAGAACGCCGAAACCGGCTTGTCACAAAACCAAACTTGACAAGGGATGACGGAAAATCGTTCCAACAAAAATCAGCTTACTACCCTGTCGGAAGATCAACACAACAAAATAAATCATTTTAAAATATATTTCTTATTTTGACAGAAGCTTTAATTCATGGAAACAGCTGTTTAATTTCCCTTTGTTATGGCTTTGTTTTTAGTTACTAAAATCTTACTATTTCATTCACACTCATAGAAATAGCAATAGTGAAAAATCATAATGATTTTTGTTTAAGAAAAATATCCCAGAAATATGCGTTGGTGTTGGTATGGAGGAGGAAAAAATAGAGATGGTCTTGGGATTCGATAAGAAAATTACAAAAAGTGGATAGCCATGGTTGGTAGGGTGCTTTGTTTTTTGTAAACCAATTTCAAAGGTTAGAATATTGTGTCGGAAACAGTGTTTGTCTTTTCGTTTATTATTCTACCGTCGAATGTTTGTTGTTTGTAAATTTCCATGTTTTCGAGTACGTTCAGACGTCGGCCTTTTGCTTGTACATGTAGGACCTTGACTGTTTTTTTCATGTTTCCGGGGGGGGCATTTATTCTCCGCCATGTGATTCGCAAAGTTGGACTCTGGTGTGATTGTTGGATTCCGTATCTTTTTGTTGTAAACTCTAATGTGTTCTCTGAAACACGTTCTTACTTGTCGTCCTGTTTGTCCTATGTAACTGTGCGGGCATTCACAAGTGAGCTTGTATACACCATGGCTGCTAAAGGGATCTTCTGAGTTAGTTTTGGTTCTTATGTTCGATGTTTTGAACGCTGTGTTGATGTTGTATTTTCTAAGGAAATTTGCTAATTTATGTGTTGCCCTTCCAGTATATGTCATAGTCGTCCAGGTTTGTGTACTTTCCTCTCCATTGTTTCTTATTTGTTCTCTAAGGTCTCTCCTGAGTTTATCTACTAGTGCTTTTTTATATCCGTTGTTTGTAGCGATGTTATATATTATTCCAAGCTCTCTTCTATATGCTTCCTGTGTAAGAGGTGTTCTTTCCAATCTTTGTACTAAGTGCCTTAGCCCTGCATTTTTATGTTGTTGTGGGTGGTTCGAGGTATTATGTATTATGGTGTCGGTGGCCGTTTGTTTCCTATATATGTCGTAGGTGAATTTATTGGTAGCTTTATCAATACTTATTGTGAGGTCCAGATAATTGATTCCTCCGTCTTTTTCGGTTTCCATTGTGAATTTTATGTTCCCGTGCTGCTTGTTGAGGTACTCCAGTACTTGCTCTTCGTTGTTGGTAGTTAAAACGCATATGATATCATCCACGTACCTAGCGTAAAATAACACTCCTAATTTGGAATTCAATTCCTGTATATACTCTTTTTCCAGGTTTTGCATAAACGCTTCCATTCTACGACATTCCATATCCTCGATGAGTTTTTCGGTTTTTGTTATATACTCATCTTTTTCAATTAGCACAGTTGTGTTGCCTTTGTCCGCCTTCGTTGCGACAATGTTGTTTATCCTGAGTTTATGTTGTAGATTCTTGACTGTTTTTTGCTCCGTGTTTCTCTTCTGTCCTTCCTTTGCTTTCACTTCCTTGTTTATTATTTCTCTGCACATGTGTCTTGCGTGCTCTTGTTCCTCAACTGGTATTAATGATATTGCGACCTCTGCGTTTACGATCGCCTGTTCCGTTTTTCTCTTTTCGTTTTGGTCTATAACATTGTGTTTCAGTCCCTTTTTAAGAAGTTGTTCTTCCGCCGCGGTGATGGCCACTGTCGTCAGGTTTACGAGCCTGGCATGGAAATGGTGCGGTTGTTGGTTGTTGTCCCGTTCGCGACATCCTGTCAACTTATCTAGTTTCCGGTTCAGCGTCCTGTATTTCTGTTGTAGTTCATGTTCGACCTCAGTCCTTATGCGCTCGAAGCATTCCATTAACGTATGGGTAGGTAATTGCTCCGCCAAACTTAAATGGATGGATAGAATTTCGGCATGTATTCCATCTTTCTTGGCGTACTGGTTTTCCAACTCATATCTTAGGAAGTCTCTTTCCGCCTTCCCAATTGTACTCCTGCTTGCATTGGTGTTTGTCTTCATTGTTATTTTTGCAAATTTTGGTGTCACATTCAATTCTTTGCATTGTTTGTTAAACCAAATGTTTGCCTTCGTTGTATGCAATTTCACTAAACGTCGTTTGTAAACTATTAGTAGACCGTTTTCGTTTAAGTTAAAAGCCTGACAAGCATTAACTGTGATTTGCGTACCTTATCTTTTGTTTTACGTAGCAACCCACAACAACATAAAAATGCAGCGCTAAGGCACTTAGTACAAAGATTGGAAAGAACACCTATTACACAAGAAGCATATAGAAGAGAGCTTGGAATAATATATAACATCGCTACAAACAACGAATATAAGAAAGCACTAGTAGATAAAGTCAGGAGAGACCTCAGAGAACAAAAAAACAATGGAGAGGAAAGTACACAAACCTGGACGACAATGACATATACTGGAAGGGCAACACATAAATTAGCAAAATTCCTTAGAAAATACAACATCAACACAGCGTTCAAAACATCGAACAGTTTAGGACGGAAGCTAAGAACCAAAACTAACTCAGAAGATCCGTTTAGCAGCCATTGTGTATAGAAGCTTACTTGTGAATGCCAGCACAGTTACATAGGACAAACAGGACGACAAGTAAGAACGAGGTTCAGAGAACACATTAGAGATTACAACAAAAAGATACGGAATCCAACCATCATACCAGAATCCAACTTTGCGAATCACATGGTGTAGAATAAATGCCCCCCTCGAAACATCAAAAAAACAGTCAAGGTCCTACATGTACAAGCAAAAGGCCGACGTCTCAACGTACTCGAAAACATGGAAATCTACAAACAAAAAACATTCGACGGTAGAATTCATAATAAACGAACAGACAAACACTGTTTTCGACACAATATTCGAACCTTTGAAATTGGTTTACAAAAAACAAAGCAACCACTCAGGTACAACAAACTCACACGCACCGACACATAACCACAAAACAGCAAAAGATCAAAAGCAACAAACAAGCAAAAAAGGTCAAACAACAAAAGTCACCAACTCTTACCTGCCTCAGTCAACCACACAGAAACCGATCGATTCAAACCACCCCCGTTTCTGAATGTACACACACAACAAATGCACGCACGTACACAAACAGACACCCATGCTGACGTTACCTGCTACCTACTATAAATACAAGACGAAGGACAACAACAGATCAGAACGAAAATCGACACTGATGATGGCACAACGCCGAAACCGGTTTGTCTCAAAACCAAATTTGACAAGGGAAAACGAAAAATCGTTCCAATATACATCAATTATTCACCCTGTCGGAAAAACAACAAAACAGTTTCGATTGACCTTACTTCAATGTTTGCTAAATGTTTGAGTGTTGATTTTAATAGTTGAGTTATAGTACATTACCACATGCGTTCCGTTTATTTCTTGAGATGTAGCATTGATTTCTAATTTGCCGTTGAATTGGTTAAGCAATATTACCCCTGGTTTCATTTCTTTAGCGTAGGGATGTGATGGCCATTGGTTGTTGAACATGTTGAATTTAGACTATTGATAATCCTAGTTGTGCATAACTCCTTAGTTAAATCTACCAAATTAGTTTCTTTGCAAATTGTTACATCACTATAGTTCTCGCATTCATTTTTTATTCCATAAAGTGTATCTATTCCTTTTAATACTTCCTTATACTTAGTTCTTATTACAATATTGTTCATCCTTTTTACAGGTCGTATGATAATTCTTCTTGATGTTAGAGGTATTTTTACCATGTATAAAATTTTCATTTCTTTGCTTAATACGTTTACTTTTGATAATTCTAATGCTTCTTCGGCATTTTTGAATGGTACTTATTCCTTTTTTAATTTATTTATTGAAAATTCGATTTCATCTTTACTTAATATTACAGAGTTTACCACATTAATTGTTGCCCATTGAATGGCATATCTTATATTTATTAATTCATCTTTTATTAATCTGATTTTATTTTGCACATTTACTAAAATTTCCATTAAAACATTATCATCTTTTCTAATTGTGTTCAACATCTTACTAACTATACTAGTGACGTTATTTAAACGTTTTTCGAATAGGTTGTTTATTATCAGCCCAATTATAAATAAAAATTCCTCACGGATTTTTTCCCATCTCCCATTCCTCTTATTCTGAATAAAAATTCCTTCGGAATTTTCTCTCTTCTCCTTTTCCTCCTATTCTGAATAATGTTCGAAAATGGGAAAACCGGTTAAGGGAGAAAAGTATCTATTATGAATGTGAGTGAACGGGAGATTTCGTTGCCATTTGTACAGAATTTTTTCACGAGCAAGACAAAAAAGAGAGCTACATAAAAATGTAAGTTAAATGTATTTCAAATGAAATAATTTTAAATTGGGTACATATATACTAAATTAAATTCATATTTTACTACAATACTTGTTATTTTAGGTCAAAAAGTACAAGTAAGCAACAGATAGAAATGCTTGTAAACATGATGCAAAGCCATCCAGAAGTTGCTCAAGGATTTCATAAGGGAAGCAAAGAGGTTTTGAATAGATTTTGGCGGAAAATTGAGGAGGAGCTTAATTCGGCAGGGCCACCAACGAAATGTATTGCGAAATGTTTGACAAAATAGTGTAGACCTATATAAAAGCTTATAAATATTCATATATTCCAGGTGTGGTCTGATAAAAAGAAATACTGGCGACAAAAGGCTGCCAGTAACCTTAAGCATTCCAGAGGCACTGGTGGTGGCCCCAACCTGGAATACAAGTTCTCCGCAACAGAAAGAACCATCTTTGAACTAATCGGGATGAAGGAGTCCGTGGCAGGAGTCGGCAAAATATGTGGACTGCCATCACGAAGATTAGTGCAACGCAGGGAAGCTGTGAATGAGAGTGGGATGGATAATGAGGAATCGGTGAATGAGTGTATAGCAGTGAGTGTGTGTGAGGTTGTGAGTGCGATGGTGAAAGTGGATGAGGTGGTGAACGAGGTTGTGGTGGTGCATGAGTGTGAGGTTGCGAATGAGACCACAACGGATAGTGGATTTTTTGCTCCAGAAACACCAACTCCCGAAGCTTCAAGTTTTGAAAGGCCAACTTCATCGAAAAAAGTCGGATCAAAAAGACAATACTCCGAGATTCTCCAAGAGGAATTAAGTATACAAAGGAAGCTTTGTGATACTATAAAAGGCGCAGTTTCTGATTCCAAAGAGCAGAAAGAAAACCTAAACAAAATTTACAGAGCAATGGATAGGATGTATGATTTGAAAAAAAAGCATTTCAAAGAAATGCAGAAGTTGGAAAAGGAGAAAATGGAGGAAATGAAGAGGCATAACTTAGTTATGGAAAACCTCATGCTTCGTCAAGTGGAAAAATTATGGTACTGAAGCTCCTAGTGATGTATGTATATATGTAAATAGAATAAGTGGCCTTGTGATGTTTTAATTTTTTTTTTCTTTAGTATTTAGTCATAGTTGAATAACTAATTTTGATTTTTTTACTTTATTTATTTACGTACCTAATTATGAAATGCTTTTTATTTTATTTCATGTTAGTACTTAGTGTTAATACCGTTTATTATTTAAACTGTATATTTAGCAATTAAATTGGCGACAATGCATTGATGCTTATAGTTTTTTCAATGTGTGAAACATTAGCACCAAAAATAATAAGCATTGCATTGTTTAGCTAATCACAAGTACCTTTGCATTTGTAATACATTCTATAGTATATTTAGGCTTCATTATAATTAAGTTTTAACCATGCATTATGACGACCAGAAAAGAATGTGTGATATTTAAATTTTATTTAAATCGTATTAAATAAGTATAAGAAATTGAATTGTGATAAATGAAATAAGACTGAAAAAGTGAATTTAATGTATTTTGAAAATATAAATTAAATAATGAATTCAAAATAAATAAGTGCGTTTTTTTTTAAATCTAGAGATTGTTTCCAAGGTTGTTCCGTATGTTTTGAGCTGCAGTCAAATACTGGGGAGAGGTCAAAGGGACTGTATCTGCATTTCCATTCTGAATTGACTGCTCTTCCGCTGGTTGTAGTTCAATTATGTCTGTGGATGCCTTGAAATGTATACATACGTTGTGTAACGCACAACAAACATTTACTATTTTTGCTGCCTTTCTTGGAGTGTAATGTAATTCTCTTGCCCCAAGGAGACATCTCCATCGATTTTTCAGCACGCCGTTGGTTCTTTCTATGAGCTCTCAATTCACTAACATTCCATATAAAGGAGTCATGGGAAGCACCTGGATGAGTAGCGTCGACGTACCGAATCTTGAGATCATCGTCACACATCTTGTAACGACAGCCTTTGAGCATTTCTCTGACTACGCGCAAGCGGGTATATGAACAGATGCGCGGGCAACCGCTAACCGAACCACCTTATCCGCGTTTACGATATTAGCGTAGCGGATGTTTGTTTGTGTGGGTGGGTTAAGTGTTGCTTGCGCATATGTGCATATGCGTGCTGCTTAAGGGTCGACCGCGGATTGGTTTACCCTAAGCAGGCCGGCGATTCGTGCCGTACGGTGCTCAAAATGCCGCAAGGGTTAATGGGTATAAAAGGGGGTCCCGCTGATCGACAGCAATTAAAAATCGAAAAGTCGCGATCTTAACTAGTGCCAAAAGTGTTGTGAAAAAAAAAAGGTAATTTTTCAAAGTGCGTTGTATTCACCTTAAAGTGTAGGTGCGCTAGTGAAAAAGTCTGTTTATAAAGTGCGGTTTCACGATAAAAAGTAAACGCGATCGAAGAAAAATAGTGAAGTTCCTGATACCAGGGAATCCTCCCTAGGTATCTCACCAGCACAAGGAGAGCCGCCGCCACAGGACGTGAAAATCCCCTCAAGAAGCAGCAGTCACCGGTAAGTCAAATTGGAAGATTTAAATTTTGTTTGAAAGCTTTTTTTTTTTGAATTTTTACCCGTGTCTAAAATATAGCCTTGTGAATTCTTATCCAGATAAATCTTTGTGCGAAATTATAACCTTTCTTTTAATTAAGTGCAGTAAATTTTCATTAAAATAAATTTTTCATAAAACTCAGATTTGTTGATACACTTTCTTTTTGATCAATTTTCATTTAAATTAGTTTTTGCGGTAGATATGTGTTATTGATTCGGCGATTTTTTTTCTGTAAAAAGAATGGTTGAATTAATAACTTAGGTTATCCTTTACTAGAATAAATTTGGATAAATTAGTTCATTAGTCCATTTAGCAGAATTGTCTCCATGGAATTGTTGTTGGCAGTTATGATCAAAATCAATGTTGAATGATCATTCTAGTTTTTTTTTTTTTTTTACCCAAAATTTCCTTCGATATTTTCCGAAATTTTTGTAAATAAATATTTGTTGATTTTCATTGAAATATTTGCTTGAATTGTTCATTTATTAGATTTTTTTCGATTAAATCTAATTTCAAAATTCAAGCATATCAAAATATGCATAAATGCACTTAGGTGTGTACATATGTACACGAGCATGTATGCAAACAAAGAGTAGATGAAAAGAAGAAGAAGACATTTTTTTTTTTGAAGTCAGGTTAAATTTGAAAAGAAAAAAAAATCGGGAATTTAATTCAAAAAGCCAGAAAAATTTTTGTCAAAGATACTGAAGAATAAAAATATTTAGAAAAAAAAACATGTATGGATATACGTTCTCTTGTTGCAGCGAGCACGAAGCCAGCCGAGGACCGCGACATTTTTTGCTACATGAACTCACTGCTACAAAAGTATACACCTAAATCCACACATAAAACTACACAAATTATTGGGCACTAAACACAGGAAACATCAACATCACACATTCACACATTAGCGAAATATTCAGGGAGTAATTTTTTTGGCCAAAAGGTCCAAATCCGGGGAATATCTGTGGCCAAAAGCGTTGGCATAGATCCCCGCCAGATTGCACAAACACACAGACACGCACACATAACACGGAGATCCAACACGAGCCACGAACACCGAACATTTTTCCCATAAACCGCCAAACAAGGGTAGAACGCAACTTCACACTTTTGTTACAAACCAGCGAACACAGCGTTTCATTCACACAACAGCGACATCAGCAACACTACGTGTTGCAAAACATCATCATCAGCATCATCGACGTGCTGCTAAACATTTTGTGGCACGACCACCGACACCCGTAGCAACATTAGCCACTTCAGCAACACTCACCAGCAGCATTTCTCACTACACATACACACTAACACCCACGAGCACAGAAACAGCAAAGCGGGAGAGCAGCCAAGCGCAGCTCACGGTGAGCGCGCTCGCCAACTTGAAATTTTTAACTTTTGCTATTACACACTCTTCATACAGTTTTTGGTATATATTAGGGTGCACCACCCATGAATTTTTTTTGTTACTAGTTGTAAATTTAAGTTTGGATTTTTTTTCGTGAATTCATTCATTTTTTCCTTTTTATTTATTTATGATATTAGTTTTATAAGTTATTTAATATTAGTTTCTTTGAATTTGGAATTTCACCTACCTTTAAGTAGTACTAACATTTTTTTTTTCTGGCATTCGCACCAATGCCTACCCAGGCTTAAACATTTTTTTTGGTTGAGGGACATTAGCCTAGTGGGCAAAAATATTGTTTTCACTTTTCAGTTGTGTCATTTTTTTATTTTTTTACACTTTTTTTAGTTTTCACGCGCACTTAGTTTTTCCTTTTTTTTTTGCTTTTGTTGTTTCGGTTTTCGATTTAGTTTTATTAGCTTTTTTTGTTTGCACTGTCACTATTTTTACGAGTCTTTCTAATAAAAAAAAAAAATTTTTTTTTGTTTGCACATGCATGAAATAATGCACATGCACCGAACCGACACGTTAAACTAATATCAAAAAACATTAGTTCTGAAAAGTCAGCTTTGACCACGCGGTCAAAGCCCTATAACAGAACCACTGTCTTTTGTCCAGCACATGTTGTTTGTTTTTTTCCTCTACTTTCAGCTTAAGAGTTGTTTTTGGTACCAAATTCATCCGCATAAGCAAGGTAAGAGTTTTTGTAATAGAAAAATTACATATGCACATGCCTTTATAGGTGTGAAGTTTTCTCTGAGCAGGGCACACATACTTATACATATAATTTGGTTGACATTTTTATTGAGAGTTAGCGCTCACAAGTGCGCTCTTATTGATATATGACTATAGGTGTTTTTGCACAAATAGTTAGATCTACATTAGGCCGGTTTCGAATTTCGATAAATAAATTTTTTGTAAGAGGGTTTTTTTTCAAATAACGAAATAATATATTGTTGTAGATAAGGCTAGGGGAAACTGTATTTATAATAGTTACATAGCTTGAATAGATAATCGTAAGTTTTTTATTGTAATAATAAACATTGTATGAATTTAAAATTCGCTGGTTTAAGCTATTTTGTTGAAGTTTATGGGTTGAAGATTTTTATCCTTAATAGCGGATTTCATAGATAATATGTCGGACTAAAGACATACTGCTGTTGGTGCAGGTGTTGCCGTTGTGGCAACTGAATGGTAAGTTGGGGTAGTTGAGAAAAGGATGAAGTAAACGTAAGTACCTAAAGACGGACGCTAGTCAGGTTAAAGGGGACTCTACTCGGGAAGCGGAGCCATAGTA
Organism: Merzomyia westermanni; assembly: GCA_949987695.1. Classification (NCBI taxonomy): domain Eukaryota; kingdom Metazoa; phylum Arthropoda; class Insecta; order Diptera; family Tephritidae; genus Merzomyia; species Merzomyia westermanni. The sequence continues at coordinate 110,651,254 of OX465290.1, read as the reverse complement.
GAGTCCAAAGGCTGTTCACATCCCGTGAACAGGAGGGGTGGGAAGGCTCCACCTGACTCGGACAGGTTTTCTCCCGCTTTCCTATGTATCTGTTTCTCTGTTTGGTTTTTTTCTTTCCCCAGGCATGAACCTAATTTTGCTATGCAACTGTTGGGAAAGGAGAAGTGGCAAGAACCGCGCCTCTAAGCCGACGAGCCTCAGCCGGGCTACCACCATGCCACCCCGCCACTCCTCCTCTCCCGCACCAGGCAGTTACGTAACAATGGCGCCCAACGATATAGCCCACTAGTAATTTTAAATTTTTCCCATATTTCTTTTCTTATACTTTCTAATTTAATATTTCCTTTCACCTTAACTTGCTTTTCAATATACTATTTTCAGCTTTTCGCTATCTTATTTATTCTCTTAATTTTTCCTTCTCACGGACAGATTTAGGGTCACGAGGGCAACATCGCTTGTTGTCAGCAACGAGCGATATGTGCCTAAGTGACACCCTTTAGGAAATTGCTCGATTTTTGAATTGTTGAACCACACATTTATTATTAAATTTTTTATACACTCAGTTACTTTACATATATATACATTCATACACACACTTATTAAATTTTAATTTGGAAGTTTATTTTTTTTTGCCGTTCTGCATATATTTCTATATAAACACCAACACATATATACCCTTAAAGAAATTTGCATTTGGAATTGTACACTTACTAACTTTTTGCACCCATTTATCTTACATATATATACACGTTTGTTTCATATACATATATATAAATATTTTCTGGTATATCTTATAATATTTGAATTGTTTTTATACCGGTTTATAGAGTTTATTAAAATTTTTTTTTTGAATTGACAAATAAACCCCCAAGTGAAATACCCAAATCTGAAATTTACTTTTCCTGCTTATTGTTGGGAAAAAGGGCTTGTCCGGTTTTGTGGGTTTAAGTCATTGATTTCCAATTCCGAGGTCAGCAAGTTTCGGTTCTTTGTTGGCGGTCAGGTTTCGGACTCCTTTTTTTATACCAGTCCCTTGAGTTTATGGACAAGTCTGCGAACCAAGGGGCAATTCCGAATAGGGGTTTAGGACTTTTGGCGAGTAACAGACGGATAACGCGCAGCATAGCTCGGGACTTGAGGAACGAGGTGGTAGGGTCCCTGTTTAACCAAATAGACACCGGCATCGAACTACCAGCCGATTTCGTCCAGATAGACCTTTTGAATCTCTGCACTGCTAGGGTTTTTGGGCAGCCTGAGGTCCCGAACAGCCACAGACAGGAGTATACGGTTACTGATAGGGTTACTGTAAACGCGGCAGACCAGTCCCTGAGTTTCTCGCGGAAGTTGGATCAGGTGTTGGAGATGTCTGATTACGAGGAAGGAGCAATTGGAGGCGACGGAGCGGCAGCGGGGAATGGAGGAAACAATGGCGGTTACAGACGGCAGCCAACGGTGGACGAGCGGATTGATCACTTAGCACGCATGATGGAGGTGATGATGCAGCAGAACGCTGAAATGAATCATCACATGGGCGAAGTGCGAAAGGTAAGGGAGGATATATCCACCCTTAGCAATCGTGTCGCTCATGTGGAGACATCCATGCGCGCTCCTGTTGCATCAGCACCTCCACAAAATACATCTACGCCAGGACAGGATAGGGATGCCCCGAACCAGCAGCGCAGCACCGCGAACCAAACATATACCGGCAACGGAAACCCCGGATATTCGGTTAGGAAAAAGGTCGATTTGGACAAGTGGCATCTGAAGTTCGACGGTTCAGCCAAAGGAATGACAGTGGAGAGTTTCGTTTTCCGCCTGGAACGCTTGCGTATACAATATCAGTTGTCCTATCAACAACTTTTTGCTGACTTCCATTGTTTAGTGACAGGGCCAGCCCTCAAGTGGTATTGGCAGGTGCTGGAGGACCACGCCGATGACGATGCGTTCGATTACTTTGGTTTAAAACGGGAAATCTTGGCTCAATTCAAATCGGCAGAGTCAGATTATGAGGTAATACGCGAGATTATGGAGAGAAAGCAGCAGCCCCAAGAGAGCTTTGACGAATATTACGCCGATGTCCACGATCTCACGTTCCGCCTCAGACAGCGAATCCCGGAAGTTGAGTTGGTTAAGATAATTAAGGGCAACCTGAAACCTTATCTGGCCAACTTAACTTTCGCGACGAAGACCGAAACATTGGCTCATCTGAAACTGGAGTGCAAGAGGGCGGAAAAATTAATAAAAGAGAATAGGTCTAGGGCAAAGCCAATAAGCGAAATAGGTAGCGGAGGTTGGTCAGAAGAGCAGGGAGGTGATTTTTGTGTTGAAGCGTTCAACAAAGACAATGGGAATATTAATGGTAATAGGAATGTGTCTCGTGCCCCCGTCCATCAAAATCCTCCTAAACCCAACATCCCAACCAATTTTCCCAGTCCTGTTGCAAGTTCGTCGTCCAATGTCCATAGTCAAAATGTTAGTCCTGTCCAAAATCAAATGTTTTGTCCGTCCCCATTCCACCTTATGTTGTGCTATGCTTGTGGCATGCCGGTGGATTTTTATATAAAGAACCCGGCAGAAGCAGCAAAAGACACAAAGTGCAAGTCTAATTTCCATTTCATGAAATGTTTTGCGTGTGGTGGTGATTCGTCATTTTGTGTTTTTAAGCCAGAGGCGGGAAACCGGGCACTGGCAGAGATGTCCGGGAGCTCTGCCTCAAGCCAGGATCGCCCGGAGAATTTGTAGAAGGTAGGAAAATAGAGATTTTGAAGAGGGATAAAGAAATAGAGGTAAAAGAGAAAGTAGTAGAGAAGAAAGTTGAGCCAATCCGGGAAAGTTTCCACGTTAGGAAATTGAAATATGAAGAGGCACGTAGAAGAATTTTCTGCGAGGAGTTGAACGCGAAAAAGAAGAAGAGGAATTTTGAAAAGATACGAAAAATCAGGGAAAAACAGAAATTGTTTAAAAGGCTAAGAAAGAAGATAATTTCAACTATCGTGACTGTGCAGGGCGATAATATGTTGTTCGCTAAAACGGAGATCGGTGGACGACAGGCGCTCGCGCTCTTGGATTCCGGGGCCGGGGCCAGCTGCTTGGGGAAAAATGCCCATAAGTTACTCGAGGGAAAAGAAAATCTGATTCTGCCGATCCAAGGTCAAAATGTCAAGACAGCTAATTGGGGTGAAACCGCGGTTATCGGAGTAGTGACTCTTCCAGTGCTTTGGGACGGCACCACTAGGGAGCTGGAATTTCTGATAGTGCCGGGGTTGCAACAAGAGGTCTATCTAGGGATCGATTTCTGGAAAGCCTTCCAGCTTAATGTAGTCAGGTAAAAGGGGACTCTACTCGGGAAGAGGAGCCATAGTAGAGTCCAAAGGCTGTGCACATCCCGTGAACAGGAGGGGTGGGAAGGCTCCACCTGACTCGGACAGGTTTTCTCCCGCTTTCCTATGTATCTGTTTCTCTGTTTGGTTTTTTTCTTTCCCCAGGCATGAACCTAATTTTGCTATGCAACTGTTGGGAAAGGAGAAGAAGAACCGCGCCTCTAAGCCGACGAGCCTCAGCCGGGCTACCACCATGCCGCCCCGCCACTCTTCCTCTCCCGCACCAGGCAGTTATGTAACAATGTAGGGGGCGTAGTCAGTAGGGGGCCCCAAATCAACTCAAAGGTTAATGTCGTGTCAGAGCTTACACCTGCTGAGGGTGACTTATCATTCGATGCAGTGCAACATGTCTTGAATCCCGAGGAAACTGTGGCTTTAGAACGCGTGAAAGCACAGTATCCTTCATTCGCAGTACTTGGGTTGGGCAAAACCGACGTTGAAGAACACATTAGTGAAGTCACCGATGAACATCTTCCCGTGAAGCAGCGCCATTACCCTATTTCTCCGGCAATACAAAAGTTGGTTTTCGCGGAACTGGACCGAATGCTGGAAATGGGCGTTATAGAGGAAAGCAACAGTTGCTGGAGTTCCCCCGTATCACTAGTCATCAAAGGAACCAAAAACCGCCTATGTTTGGATGCCCGGAAATTGAACGAGCGCACCATCAAGGATGCATACCCACTTCCACATATAGATGGTATTCTAAGTTGGCTTCAGAATACCAGGTACATATCAGCCATTGATTTAAAAGACGCGTTTTGGCAGATACCATTAGAGCGAAAGTCCAGGGAGAAAACTGCTTTCACTGTACTTGGTAGACCTTTGTACCATTTCACAGTCATGCCTTTTGGACTGTGCAACGCGGCACAGCGAATGTGTCGTTTAATGCACAAGGTCATCCCCGCTTCTCTTCGTGAATCTGTGTTTGTTTATTTAGATGATTTACTTGTTTGTTCTGAAGATTTTTCGTCCCATTTAGATTTGTTGTCCCGTGTTGCAAAATGTCTTCGTGATGCAAAGTTAACGATAAACGTTGAAAAGAGCAAATTTTGTTTTAAAGAGGTCCGTTATTTAGGCTATGTGGTAGGAGACGGATGTATCCGTACAGATTTGAATAAGGTGGCAGCAATGCGAGACTTCCCCGAACCCCGAACACCGAAACAACTCAGACGGTTCCTAGGTATGACAGGCTGGTACCGTAGATTCATACAGGACTACGCGACAATTGCAGCACCACTGCACGACTGCCTCACTAAGGACAAGATAAAATCTTTTAAAATGACGGACGAAGCGATGCTAGCATTTAATTGCTTAAAACAAAAACTTATTTCAGCACCGGTGTTAATCCATCCGGACTTCGAAAAGCACTTTTATGTGCAATGCGATACATCGACGGACGGAGTTGGAGGTGTACTCTTCCAACTAGACCAGGACGCAAACGAAAGACCGATTGCCTATGTATCGACAAAACTAAAAAGGCACAACGCAATTATAGTATTACAGAGTTAGAGTGTCATGCAGCGGTCCTGAGCATAAAGAGGTTCCGGCCCTATATCGAGGGATTGCCCTTTACGGTGATAACTGACCATGCCAGCCTGAAGTGGTTGATGGGTCATAAGGATCTATCCGGTCGGCTGGCAAGGTGGAGCTTGAAGTTGCAAGCATACAATTTTGATATTCAACACCGTAAAGGCACCCAAAATGTAGTGCCGGACGCTTTATCCAGGGCCGACGTAAACGAGCTGCTAGTGAGCGATAGAGTGCTCGACATAGATGTAACCTCACCATATTTCAAATCGACAGAATATCACGAACTCATTGACACGGTGACAGCGAACAAAGACAAACTACCGGAACTGTGCGTATCTGATGGATATGTTTATATCATCATAAACCTCCTAAGAGATTTTGGCGCCAAGCTTCTCTTCCAATTTGTGGTGTGCCGATTTGAATTTTCCCTACAAATTGGTGGGACCTACAGTTTTTTGCCGACTCCGAACGGCATCTACAAAGGAGACGAATTTTTGCTGAGAAGCCTGTCATGGCAGAAATACACTCGGAGAGTTTGCCAAACCACTGCCGAGGGGCGACCCCGTTTTGAAAAACTTTTTTCAAATCACTTTTGATGTTACCTGTACCAGGGCTCGAACCATGGACCTTCGGTGTGGTAGGCCGGCAACACTACCTCCACACCACGGCGGCCGTCGTTATTCAATTATTTTAGGTTTATTGACCTACTAATGTAATTATACAATTTCTGACTTAACTTTTTTTGATTATGCATTTCAGACTTGACATACCTTTCGATTTATACTTTTTTATACACTTGCAACTTGACTAATTTTTCTCTAATCTGTGATATAGTTTTAGTTTCAACCTGTGATATAGGATTAAGATGCCTATCTGTGATACCCTAGGTTAGTTTTGCGTAAGAGCCCAATGATATTAGGCTTAGATTTGTTTGATAGTTTATCTAATTTTTGCGTGTTAGTAAATGTTTAGTGTAATATATGTGCTAGTGAAAGGTTAGATAAGAAGCGAACTAGAAGCCCGGCATTAGATCGTGGGTCGAGGCCACACGTTAGCCCCGGATCTACAAACCAACCCGAGGCTGCGTTATGAATTCTTTTACGCACACGCTCCATGATGCAGGCACCATCGGCGGATGCGAGCCTGTAACGGCAGCCTTTGAGCATTTCTCTGACTACGCGCAAGCGGGTATATGAACAGATGCGCGGGCAACCGCTAACCGAACCACCTTATCCGCGTTTACGATATTAGCGTAGCGGATGTTTGTTTGTGTGGGTGGGTTAAGTGTTGCTTGCGCATATGTGCACATGCGTGCCGCTTAAGGGTCGAACGCGGATTGGTTACCCTAAGCAGGCCGGCGATTCGTGCCGTACGGTGCTCAAAATGCCGCAAGGGTTAATGGGTATAAAAGGGGGTCCCGCTGCTCGACAGCAATTAAAAATCGAAAAGTCGCGGTCTTAACTAGTGCCAAAAGTGTTGTGAAAAAAAAGGTAATTTTTCAAAGTGCGTTGTATTCACCTTAAAGTGTAGGTGCGCGAGTGAAAAAGTCTGTTTATAAAGTGCGGTTTCACGATAAAAAGTAAACGCGATCGAAGAAAAATAGTGAAGTTCCTGATACCAGGGAATCCTCCCTAGGTATCTCACCAGCGCAAGGAGAGCCGCCGCCACAGGACGTGAAAATCCCCTCAAGAAGCAGCAGTCACCGGTAAGTCAAATTGGAAGATTGAAATTTTGTTTGAAAGCTTTTTTTTTCTGAATTTTTACCCGTGTCTAAAATATAGCCTTGTGAATTCTTACCCAGATAAATCTTTGTGCGAAATTATAACCTTTCTCTTAATTAAGTGCAGTAAATTTTCATTAAAATAAATTTTTCATAAAACTCAGATTTGTTGATACACTTTCTTTTTGATCAATTTTCATTTAAATAAGTTTTTGCGGTAGATATGTGTCATTGATTCGGCAATTTTTTTTCTGTAAAAAGAATATGCATAAATGCACTTAGGTGTACATAGGTGTGTACATATGTACACGAGCATGTATGCAAACAAAGGGTAGATGAAAAGAAGAAGACATTTTTTTTTTAAAGTCAGGTTAAATTTGAAAAGAAAAAAAAAATCGCTGAATTTAATTCAAAAAGCCAGAAAAATTTTTGTCAAAGATACTGAAGAATAAAAATATTTAGAAAAAAAACATGTATGGATATAGGTTCTCTTGTTGCAGCGAGCACGAAGCCAGTCGAGGGCCGCGACATTTTTTGCTACATGAACTCACTGCTACAAAAGTATACACCTAAATCCACACATAAAACTACACAAATTATTGGGCACTAAACACAGGAAACATCAACATCACACATTCACACATTAGCGAAATATTCAGGGAGTATTTTTTTTGGCCAAAAGGTCCAAATCCGGGGAATATCTGTGGCCAAAAGCGTTGGCATAGATCCCCGCCAGATTGCACAAACACACAGACACGCACACATAACACGGAGATCCAACACGAGCCACGAACACCGAACATTTTTCCCATAAACCGCCAAACAAGGGTAGAACGCAACTTCAACTTCACAGCGTTTCATTCACACAACAGCGACATCAGCAACACTACGTGTTGCAAAACATCATCATCAGCATCATCGACGTGCTGCTAAACATTTTGTGGCACGACCACCGACACCCGTAGCAACATTAGCCACTTCAGCAACACTCACCAGCAGCATTTCTCATTACACATACACACTAACACCCACGAGCACAGAAACAGCAAAGCGGGAGAGCAGCCAAGCGCAGCTCACGGTGAGCGCGCTCGCCAACTTGAAATTTTTAACTTTTACTATTACACACTCTTCATACAGTTTTTGGTATATATTTCTCCTTTTTCTTTATTTATGATATTAGTTTTATAAGTTATTTAATATTAGTTTCTTTGAATTTGGAATTTCACCTACCTTTAAGTAGTACTAACATATTTTTTTTTCTGGCATTCGCACCAATGCCTACCCAGGCTTAAACATTTTTTTTGGTTGAGGGACATTAGCCTAGTGGGCAACAATATTGTTTTCACTTTTCAGTTGTGTAATTTTTTTATTTTTTTACACTTTTTTTAGTTTTCACGCGCACTTAGTTTTTCCTTTTTTTTTGCTTTTGTTGTTTCGGTTTTCGATTTAGTTTTATTAGCTTTTTTTGCTTTGCGATGTCACTATTTTTACGAGTCTTTCTAATAAAAAAAAAAAAAATTTTTTTTGTTTGCACATGCATGAAATAATGCACATGCACCGAACCGACACGTTAAACTAATATCAAAAAACATTAGCTCTTGTTGTTTGTTTTTTTCCTCTACTTTCAGCTTAAGAGTTGTTTTTGGTACCAAATTCATCCGCATAAGCAAGGTAAGAGTTTTTGTAATAGAAAAATTACATATGCACATGCCTTTATAGGTGTGAAGTTTTCTCTGAGCAGGGCACACATACTTATACATATAATTTGGTTGACCGGGCTACGAGTTACGTAACAATCTGTTAAAAAATACCACAAATATATGTATGTAATATAAAACATATGTTTTGAAAAACCTACCACCAACACATTTAAGCTGTAGTACCCTTTCCTATTATAATACAGATGCTTATTTTCCGCTGGTGCGATACTACGGACGTGCGTTCCATCAATACACCCGATAACACTGGGAATCCCATGGTTCACATATAATGCTCTTGAAATTTGTCTCCTTTCATCACTGTTCATTGACGCACTTATCCATCTGGAACAAAGCTCTGTTTCAAAAATCTCAACCACTTCTTCCAAGACTTTGCTAAAGGTGGGTTGGGCTAGGGCAACGTCGACGTCTTTTCCAACTCCTGTTTGATATCCCCCTTCCGCAAAGAATCTTAGAACCGCGCTAAGTTTCACCAACGGCGAAACCCCAAATTGTTTTTTGCGTTGCTGGGTGTGCGATGTGAGAAGATCCAGTAAGTATCGAAATGCGGGCTTATTTACTCTGTAATACTTTTGAAATCTGCAAAGGCCACAAAGCATATTAAACATAGAAATAAAACTGAATGAAACTACTTACAACGATTGCGGCAGCTTAAGCGGATTCGTATTATCGCGCAACCTTCTTCTGATACTCCTCTGTTGATGCTCCTGTACTTCTATTTCTTCAGAAGAATTGGAGGATTTTTTCCGAGGGAATAAAACAAATCCGAGAGAATAAAATTCCGCGAGAATATTTATAATTGGGCTGTATAACTTGAGTGTCATTATTTTCATTCAAATTATTCAAATTATTGTTTATTATCTTCAGATCTTCATGATCGGGGGATCCGGCTATGTACTTCCATGCCGTTCCCAATATGTCAATTGATCTTTTACTTTTACTATAACTAATGGGTTTTAGGGTATTTAGGATATCAAAGGTTTGTATACCTTAGCTCACTGGCGAATTAAACTTTAAAAAAATTATTTTTTAGTGCCGCTGTGGCAGAGCTGGGCGATAAGGATTACATGCGTAATCGATAACAGCTAGCATTACGATTACAGTAATCGTTAATTTAGATACCTAGGATTACGATTACGTAATCGTAATTTCAAATTTTTTAAATTACGTTTACAGTAATCGTTAATTTACGTACTTAGGATTACGATAACGTAATCGTAATTTCAATTTTTTTAAATTACGATTCTTGTAATCGTTAATTTATGTACGTAGGATTACAATTGCTATAATTTTCATACACAACTTTTGAAATTATACATTTTTTAGCCAACCTTGAAAAAGTTTTAAAAATGTTGATACATACATATATGCTTGCGTAAATTACTTGTTCGTACTGCGGGAAAGAGTAGCAGTATTTTGCACTTGAGAGTAAATATATTGTATAGGAGTAATTTGTTAAATTTTACAAAAACAAAAAATTCCCAACGTCAAAAAATTGAGTGAAAATCTGCTAATTTTAGAGATTTCTAAGACTGCCGACAAAGTGAAAGCGATAAGTGATTTTATAATATGAACATAGGAAGCTATGAATTTTATTTGTAATGAAAAACTTGCCTAGCTGCCAAGTCTTTACGCGCCGAGTCTGTTAGTATAGCGTTGATTATCCAGTCAATCAGGCGTTTTTGCAATATAGGTTCATATACGCTTATACATTTATGTAAGTTAGGAGTCTTATAAGCCAATATTTAAAAAATACCCCATGGTCTACCTATTATTATATATTTAGCATCATAGAGAAAATCGATCCTCTAAATTTTTCTGAAAGGGAACAGTCTGTTTTTGAACGATTCTAAGTGCTTTCGAGACAAGTTTCTTTTCAATAAGGATTACTATGAAAATTTAGAACATTTAAGTTAAATATATTTCATAAGTTTATTTTAACCAAAAAGCTAATGGTTTAAACATAATAGGCGAACAACTTTTCAGATATTTGAATGATGCGGATAATAGTTTTGAGTGTTTCGCAAAATATCCTTTGCTAAAGAAGGTTTCCTTAAAGCTGCCTGGCGACACGCAAGCATATGCTGCTGGTAGCCATAGCAACGGGTGGTTACCGTACCAATCGGCGCGAACGACGGGTAGTCGTGCTCACACGTACTTGTTGTCGGCTTTCGTTGATGAAAATCAAAAATTTTAGATTTTTTCGCTTGACAGCTGGTCTATTTGATCGTTGCCAACGTGTTTGACAAGCATTAGTGTGTTAGTTTTGTGAGAACGTGAAATGAGCAAGCTCGCGGAAGAAAAAGATTTTACGTTGCGGTTTATTGAAACCTACGAGTGCATGATGCTTTTAACTCTTTTAAGAGGTTCTCATGCGTAAACTGTTTACGTTTTGCATGCAAACTTTTCATCCAGAATTTTCTTTTTTAGATTTTTCCTTTTTTCCGCCAAAACAACTGCAGTTACAAGCAATAAAAAATCGTCATCCGATGACATGTTTACGTCCGCGCGCTACGAATTTTCAATACAAATGGCGCTTGATGCTTGTATGGTGGCCGGGCAAACGACAATCACCCGATTACGCACACAACCACCTGTTGCTATGGCTACCAGCAGCATATGCTTGCGTGTCGCCAGGCAGCTTAAGGTTCAACACATCTCTTACTTCATCTGCACCTGTAGAAAGGTTATTCTCCCCGTCGCCATGCCCTTTCTGAATTTTCTTTTGAAAAATTAGTCTTGCTTAAGGCCAATGTAGAATAAGGTTATACAATATAACTTTGAATTTCTAAAATTTGTCGATGGGCAAAAATGTGACAATATTAATTTCTTAATTTTAGTTATTTACTTAATGTTTACTTAAATAAAGGTTCACTGAAATCTGATCTGAAAAGGAATAATCGTTACTTTTACAAGTATTTTATTAAAAAATCCTAAGCAACGAATACAGTAATTGTAATTTAAAACATATGAAATTACGATTACGTAATCCTTAATTGTTGAAAGTGCGATTCCGATTACGGTAATCGTAATTTATGTTTCCTAGAATTACGATTACGTAATCGTAATCGCGGTTCGATTGATTAATGATTACAGTAATCGTAATTTAGTTTTTTGAAATTACGATTACTGTAATCGTAATCGTCTTGTAATCGTAATCCTTATCGCCCAGCTCTGCGCCAAACCAAAACTAAATTATGATTTACAATTCTCTCTTCCTCTCTGCCATTACATGCAGCCAACCCGTTTGCCACGGTTAGGCTATTCAAGTGATATGACACCTGAAAGAGCTGCTTCCCATGATTACGGAATTTGTGCGATATGATATTCCAAAGTGGCAGACATATCGTCAGCAGAAAATGTATGGCGCGTGTGGGGAAACAGTTTGAACTTCTGCTGTGTTAACTCCTCCACCCTTAGATTCAACGGTGTCCGCACTGTTGTGGTTAGAGGAACTAGGAATGTCCCTTGCATTATTTGTTGCTGCTTTTATGGTTACTTTGTAGCTCCCTCTGGATACGTACATTTTATAAGATATCAGAATGATCATCACTCCAAGGGTAGTGAAATTGGTGATCAGGCTAGTGCCATATTTGTACTTGATTTTTCTTAATTCGTCTGTGTTAGTAATTTGCAGTTCCTTTAGCATTTCCAGGGTCAAGGCTTCTTTGAAAATATTTGTCGCATTTGAAATTTGTGCTATTGCAGGTAATGGTTTAGCGGCTGACAATTTCATGCTGTTAAATAATTGGTTCTGTATCATGAGCGTGGAGTTGCTGTGGTGAATCAAGAACGTTCCTTGTAGTGACACTGTTCTGTTTTCTATTGTAACTTCTCCGATATGATCGTTTAGGAGGAGGATATTGGGTTTAATTTCTTCGATGGTAGGTAAATGTTGGTTGTTGGTTGTGGTGCATGTTGAAGGCAAGCTTTTAATTAAGTTAGGAATACAACTAGAACTAGTGATATTGGCAAGGTTTGAAGTGTTACAAATTGATATTTCATCTAAAGTATTACAATTGCTTTTAATTCCAAAGACTTCTTTTTTGCACATCATTATATTTTCAAATTCCAGCTTAATACTAACATTTTTCATTTTTACAGGTTTCAGTAACAGTTTTCTACAATTGGTTTTTTCTGTTAATGGCAGCGATACAACGTACAACAGTAAGTAAGTTTACGAAAGGCATTTTTTGGTCCTCAAAAAGGTCTCTTGTTTTATTTAATTCAAAATTTGATAAGATAAAGGAATTGACCATGCCTGCTTTCGCCCATTGTATTGAGTAGTCTATTTGAACCAATTCTTCCTTAATTATATTCAATTTGCGTTCTATGCTCCGAATGATCTCTTTCTTCGCTATTTCACTCGATTGAACTGTGTTTAATATTGTGTTTGTAATTTTCGAAATTTCATTTAGTCTATTAATTGTAATCCTGTTAATTACTACTTGCCTGTCGTTATTTCTCAAAAGGTTATTTGTATTGTCGGATATTAGTTGGAAATCGTCGTGGTCGGGTGAGCCTGCGAGGCATTTCCAAGCTGTTCCCAGGATGTTAAGGGACCGTTTTCGTCTAGGTTTGAGTCCGTTAAGAATGTTTTTGAGTAGCTCGATGTCATGTTTGAGGAAGAAGTAACTGCTATCCTTGGGTGTTACATAACTTTTTGTTGTCAATTCTATTTCGAGGATTGCGTCTTCATACTGGCTGAGGTTGATTGTATGTATCAGTTTGAATGTACCGGTTTGCAATAGCGCAGTCGCTTTGTCGATAGCTATTATTTGGGCATTGCTGTAGTCCAATATCGTGTTTCGTAGTGGCATACCGTGAGCAATTTTAGTATGAAAACTGAATATCTTAGGAGATTGAACATATTGATTCCTGTGAAGAAAACATGTATCTTACAGTTGCCTTATCGATTTCTTCTAAATACTAGTTCCTAATAAGTCCCTTATGTACTATCCTGCCTGAGCTTGTTATAACTGTGCTGTTCTTATTCTCTGCTACGACCTCCTCCTTGTAGCGACCTGTAAGCATATTTCCGCTCCTTTTATTTGTTTTAACGAAAATTACATCACCTTCGTTATAATTCCTATAAGGTGTCCTTTTTTTATTATGGTAATTTAAGTCAGCATCCTGTTTATGGTGGAGTCTTTGAACATTCTTTTGTTTTTCGGCTTCGATTTGGAGAGGATCGCCCATTACATGTCGTCCAAAGGATAAATCTACAGGTTTTTTCTTCGTCGTGGAGCGGATGGAGTAATTGTACTTCCAAATGGATTTATCAAGGTCTGGAAAGGATGAGTAGATTTTTTCTGCCTTCAGGCAACGCATTATTTCTGATAGGGTGCTATGAAATCTTTCGATTTGACCATTGACTGTGCTAGTGTAAGGTGGGCATTTAAATCCAAAAGATGTACGATGGACGCCGATCCTAGTGATTTCTCGTTGTCAATAACTATCCTTTCGGGCACTCCAAAACACATCAGGAGTGTCCTAAGGGGCTCCTTTATATGTTGTGTAGCTCTTGAGGTGACTATTTTCGCCTGGGCGTATTTGGAGAACTTGTCTATTGCGGTTAGGATCACTCTGTCGTTTGTAAAGTATATGTCCAAGTGTACTATCTGTCCAGGATATTGTGGGATTGGGGTAGATTGTAAAATGGGCTTGGCTGGATGCCTTTCATATTTCGGTGTTTTACAAATTTTGCATTGTTTTATTATTGATTCTATTTTCGATTGCATTCTAGGGAAGTAAAATGATCTTAAAAGTTGTTGTTTTTTTTCTCGGGCACTACGATGTGCCCGCTTGTGTTCTTTTAGGATTTCGTTTCTTGTTCAGCTTCTTACGTTAAGTCGGTTAACATTTTTCGCGTAAATCGTATTTTATAGTTTCTGAAGTGTATCGGGTAAATTTCTTGTATCCTACCCAGAATGTGCTCCTCTGTGCTTAGGCCGTTCACGACTGATGGATTTAAATATCGTTTGAATAACTGAATCAGTTTATCTTCAGAATAGTCATTTTCGGTGACAGTGTGTCTATGTTACGTGGGGAAAATAATATTAAATCTGCATGAAGAGGTGTCGTCAGTATTTAAGAAGATTTGGTTCTTAAAGGCGTTTATAGGCGCCTCCGTTACAGGTATTAAATTGTGCTCAGAGCTTTCATCGCTGTGCACGGTCCCTGTCAATGAGTTTATTTGTGGTGGTCGTGAAAGTGCGTCCGCAACTACGTTTGCCTTTCCTGGTTTGTAATGCAACTCGTAGTTGTACTCCTGCAGGATGGCCTTCCATCTCTTCATTTTATTGTTGTTGTTCTTTGTACTTAGTGCGTATGTCAGTGGTTGGTGATCGGTGAAGATCTTAACCTTGGCCGATCCGTAGAGGTAGTTTCGCAAATTATTCAAAGTCCAGATAATTGCCAACATTTCTTTCTCGTTCGTAGCATAATGTTCCTCTGGCTGGCTTAGTGTTCGAGATATGAAAGCAATGGGTTTATCATTTTGCGAAAGCACGGCGCCAATGGCATAATTCGACGCATCTGTGGTCAGTTGAAACTCCTTGGAATAGTCGGGATGTATGAGCATTACCTCTTCTGCCGTAAGAGTTAATTTAATTTTTTCAAATGCATCTATTGCCTTTTCATCTAGTGATATGGGTAATTTTTTCTAAGCGTTTTTGGGCTTGCGCCCATCCTCCCCTCTCAAAAGGACTGTCGGGGGTTTTGCAAGCTTCGCGTAGTCTTTGATGAAGCGGCGATAATAAACCCGGGAGTCCCAAAAAGGAACGAAGATCCTTTAAGGTCCTGGGCATTGGGAAGTCTGCTATTGCTTCAGTTTTTTTTAGATTTGTCTTGATGCCTTTCTCGGAAATAATGAATCCGAGAAACTCAACTTCGGATTTTAAAAATTCGCTCTTATCCAACTGGATTTTTAGGATTGCATTCTCTAGTGTTTGGAAAACTAGTTTTATGTCTTTGAAGTGGGTTTCTTGACCCTTACTAAAGACAACAATGTCGTCTATATAGACGTAACATCGTTTGCCGATGTGATCCCGGAGAATATCGTCAAGGGCTCTTTGAAAAATTGACGGTGCATTTTTAAGTCCAAAAGGCAGTCGAGTGAACTCGAACTTGCTATTATTAATGGAGAAGGCTGTCTTTTCGACGTCCGATTCTTTAAGCGGGATTTGGTGAAATCCGCTTTTCAGATCGATAGTCGAAAAATATTAATTTTTTCCTAATTGTGCCAACACATCGTTTATTTCAGGGATAGGGTATTTGTCGGGTACTGTTACTAAATTTAGTTTTCTATAGTCAACCACCATGCGGTTTTTTTTCACCCGACGCGTCTAGTTTCTTCGGGACCAACCATACGGGGGCATTATAGGGTGATCTGGAAGGCCGAATAATTCCGTCTCGTAGGTATTCCTTAGTTTGTTTCTCTACCTGTTCTTTTAGACACATTGGGTAGGGGTAACTCCTGTTATAAACTGGCCTGTCTGTAGTGGTACGAATTTCGCCCTTTACTGTTGTAGTGAAAGTTAATTTTTCTTCGGGGTCGGCGAAAAGTGTCTTGAAACCATCAACTAAGTTTTCCAGTTTCTCTCTTTGTATTTTGTCTAAATGCTTGGTTCTGATATTAATGAGGTTTACGTCTTGTGAGAATTGTTGTTTTAACTTAATTCTTAATTTGCTGCCTATTGACAAATATATCCTTAGCATGTATCACGGCATCTAGTTCCTTCAAGGAATCATTTCCTATAATAGCGTGAAAGGATTTCAGCGTTGGCAAAAGAAAGAATTTAATAGAGGTGTCCTTTAGTCCGAAGACATTTGCAAATGTATGATGGGTGATTGGGATTTTTCCGAATATGGAAGTTGCGTAAAATGGGGATTTGTTTTCAATAGTTTTTTTTGCGAATTGGGGCTGCACATAATTTTTCTTAGACCCTGTGTCGATTAGTATTTTCATTTGCTCCCCATTGCTTGTTTTACATTCGATGTAAGGCAATGAAGAGTTATTCATCTTAAAAAATGAATATCTGTAAAATCAATGTCCTCTGAGGAGTTTTGTTCAGCTGAGTAATCTTGTTCTAAATTTTCGGAAGGATACGCGTAGTCGCGTAGTGATTGTCCTGCTTCTTCGTTATTGTCCATTAAGTCTTCGTAGTCCTGAGTTTCTATGTTATAGTTACGTTGCCTTTTTTCTGTAGTTAGTTGAATTGATGCTAGCCTTTTACCCTGGTACGTATTGTTTTGAGCCGGCCTATTGGTGTAGTTGACATTTCGGGTTTGAATGATTTGATCCACGTCCATTGGTTCCGGTTTTTTTTCGGCTTAGGTGCTAAAGGGCGAGGGGGTGGGACATTATTGCTTCCAAAATTGTTAGGGTTGTAGTAATCATTATATCCTGGCCCTGAATTTAGAGTGATATTAGGATTTCTTGGAGGCTGTGGCGGATAAGCTAATTCGGGATAAAAATGTGGGTTCCCTTTAGTGTTGGGGCTAATGCGATTATTAGGATTTCGAGCAGGAATTGTCCGGTGTGCTGAGTTGGGCTTCAGGAACGTTTGCATGACTCCGTGGGCATAATTTGACCTAAAGTATTGATTTTCTAACTTCAAACAGAGGTGCAGAGCTTGAGGGAGATCCACTGGTTCCCTCATTCCGAACAACTTGGGTAGGTCTCCGTTTAAACCTTGAATGAATGTATCGAGAGCCTTGTTTCGGAATGTTTGCGTCATAATGCAAAGGGTTTCATGGCTCATCTCCATGCATGATATCTTATTCAAAATAAGCGATAGATGTGAATAGACATTTTGGTAAAACTCCTGCGTTGTAAGTCGTCCCTGTAATAGTGAGTTCATTTGGTACTCCAACTTACCGAGATCTCTTTTATCGGCATAATGTAGTGTAAGGCACTTGCAAATGGCCTTCCAATTTAATGGCGTGTTATATGATTCTAAAGCGGCATCCGCTTGTCCTATTATTTTATTTCTGATAGTACTTAAAATTCCGAAGTACTTAGGGGTCCCGCGTATTGATTCGTATATCTGTATGACTCGTTCTACACTCTTTTTCCAAGAGCTAAACTCTCTTCGATCCCCAGAGAACTGTCGCAGACTCCTGACCACGTCAGGGATCTCATCGAGTTCACCTATGTTACTACCGTTTGTAGTAAAAGTTTGATCTACTTTTATAATTGGGTTTTCCCTTTGTCCTAACCTAGCGTGGACCAACATATTCACCAGTTGTTCGATCTCACTATTTCTATCCCTAGGTGCTTCTGCACTTGGTTGAGATTGAGCACTCAACACGGGTGGCCTTATCAAATTGTTATTCAGCATTTTGAAAAAATTGCACCATTAAGTTATTTACTTATTTTTCACTTATTTATTTATTTTTTACTTTTCTGACCTCTTCTAGGAGGAGGGCCCTTTTTATTCCGGAGGGTCCTTATAAGGATTCGCAAAATTTGGAAATATTATTATTTAAATTGTCTCAACCTCAATTCAACCTTGTTGGTTGCTTATCTTAAACTAATTTTCTTAAACTAAATTTCTTACACTTAAGAAGTCCCCGCTGCACCTGGTGGAGTTATCCTTTTTGCATCAGCTACTAATGGGTCCAATCAGGAACGGACGTCGGGGTTGCCTGCGGACGGGCACTACAGCCTTTTCTGGTTCGAGTTTGGGTATGGTTGTCGCGGTAAAGTATGGCCGCGCACTTTTTTAACCCAAGCGTTGGGCGCCACTTAGCTCACTGGCTAATTAAACTTAAAAAAAATTATTTTTAAGTGCTGTTTAAGTTGTTTATTTGAGTCTGAACCAAAACTAAATTATGATTTACAATTCTCTCTTAGTGTAAGCTACCGCGTTGAATTGCCTTCACATGCAGCCAACCCGTTTGCCACGGTTAGGCTATTCAAGTGATATGACACCTGAAAGAGCTGCTTCCCATGATTACGGAATTTGTGCGATATGATATCCCAAAGTGGCAGACATATCGTCAGCAGAAAATGTATGGCGCGTGTGGGAAACAGTTTGAACTTCTGCTGTGTTAACTTATAGTTTCATGTTTAAGGATGGGATACAGGAGGTTGTCCTTGGGGAGTTTGTTTGCCATCTCGTCATAAGTCTCTGTCAAGAAATTTCGTATTTCTCTAAGTCGATGATATGAATAAGTCTGAAGGTACCGTCTTGTATTTTCGCTTGTCCGCCCGTTGTCTATGGTTACTAGTTGGGCTTGACTGTAGTCTAGTACTTGTACGTCTGGGGATAACTTTTGATATTACTTTTATGGACTATTCGTCCTGATTGGGTTTTTACTGTATTTCCGTTATCTTCTGCAATTATTTCCTTTTTGTATCTCGCTGATAATTTTGATCCTAATCTTTTGTTGACCTTAACAAATATTTGTTCACCTACAGAGTAGTTCCTGGCATTTTTTCTATTTTTATTGTGGTATTCGAGATCCTGCTCTTGTTTCTTCTTAAGCAGTTTTATATTTTTTGCCTATTTCTTCCTAACTCCTGTGGGTCAGTGACAGTTCTACTTCCAAAGAATGCTTCTATGGGTTTTTTCTTAGTTGTTGAATGGATTGTTGAGTTATATTCTTTAACGGATTTGAAAAGTAATTCTTCAAAGGATATATTATTGTTGTCGACTTTAAGACATCTCATTATCTCTGAAAGGGTTGAATGGAATCTTTCGACTTGTCCATTCGTAGTGCTAGTGTAAGGGGGTGTGACGTATACTTCTATGTTCAATTGATCTGTAAGCAATAATGATATTGATGCTGAATTTAATGCTTTCTCATTGTCAATAACAACGAGTTTGGGGATTCCAAATGCAATCATTAGCTCGCGTATGGGATCCTTTATGTGCTCTACGGCTCTAGACGGGACTACTTTTACCTGTACCGACGGAAGTAATATACAAGTTTTTTTTCCGTTGAGTAAATGTCGATGTAAATGATTTCTCCGGGGGTTTGTGGAATTGGTCTGGTTTGGATTTTTGGTTTTGGAGGATGCCTATCATATTTCTGCTGAAGGCAAGTAGAACACTGCTTGACTGTTTGTTCAATTTTGGAGTGCGTGCTGGGAAAATAATACCTTTTTAGAATTTGTTTTTATTTTTGCGACCATTTCTATGAGCACGCTGATGCTCGCTTATAGTTATTTCTTCTTGCTCAGTTTCAGTTGCTATATCCTGGAGCAGAGTTTGCGTGAAGCGTCTTTTGATATCTTGGAAGTGTAGTGGATATATTTCTTGAATTTTTCCCATCAAGCTTTCTGTGGTATGCAGGCCGTTGATGAGTGCTGGGTCTAGGTAGCGTTTGAATATATCTATAATATTTTGTTCGGAATAGTTTCGTCTTGCAATAGTGTGTCTATGGAAGCTGGGAAATGGGTATGAGTAGCTGTCCTCATTTCCAAACTTTAGAAATATTTGGTTTTTGAAGGCATTTATTGGTGCTTCTGTGGCTGGGATGAGCTGGTGTGCGGAACTTTCGTCGCTGTGGTAGTCAGGACGTTAACGTCAGTCAGTGGAGGTCTAGAGAGTGCGTCTGCGACGACGTTAGTTTTTTCTGGCTTGTATTTCATTTCGCAGTTGTATTCCTCAAGGATACACTTCCATCTCTTAATTTTTCCCATTGTGGTTTTTATTACTCAATGCAAATGTGAGAGGTTGGTGATCTGTGAAAATTACAACTTTCGCCGATCCATACAAGTATTTTCGAAGTGTCATGAGAGCCTAGATGATTGCCAGCATTTCTTTTTCGTTTGCGGCATAGCTCTCTTCGGTTTTATTTAGTGATCGGGAAATAAATATTATTGGTTTGCCTGCTTGCTCAAGGACGGCACCAAGAGCGTAGTTTGATGCATCGGTAGTAAGATGGAACTCCTGTTTGAAGTCTGAATATGATAGGATGACTTCCTTTGATATTAGTGAAGATTTCATTTTATTGAAAGCCTCTAGGGCGTTTTTATCAAGCGCAACTTGCTTTTTGTTTGAGGCGTTTTTGGACTTGCGTCCATTTTCCCCTCTCAAAAGCGCGCTCAGAGGTTTCGCTAAATTGGCGTAATCTCTGATGAAGCGTCGATAGTAGCCTGATAGGCCAAGAAAGGACCGCAAGTCCTTCAATGTTTTTGGACACGGAAATTTTTGAATTACTTTTACTTTAGAGGGGTTTGCTTTTATGCCAGACGCGTCTAGCTTTTTGGGGACGACCCACACAGGTGAGTTGAAGGGTGAACGGGAGGGCCAATAATTCTCTCTTTTAGTAGGTTTTCTATTTCTTGTTTCACAAAATCTCTCATTGCTAGGGGGTAAGGATAGTACTTGGTGTACACGGGGTGTCTGAAGAGGTTCTAATTTCCCCTACTATGGTAGTATTGTAAGTAAGTTTCACATCTGGTTCGGTAAATAAGTTCGGATATTTGCTTGTAAGGTGGTTTATGTGTCGTTTTTGTATAGTTGTCATATGGTCAGTTCTATCGTCTATTTTGTTAACTGTTGGGGACGGTTTCTGTCTAATTTTAATTTTAAAGTTCTTTAAGACTGTCGTTTCCTATTATTCCGTCGAAGGACTTCATAGGTAGTAAAAATAATTTTAAAGTGGTGTTATTTCTTCCAAATAGATTTATGATCTTATTATGGGTAATTTGAATTTGTCCGGCTATGGAATTTGGTAAAAATGGCTCGTCATTGGGTTTTTCTTAAGAACATGGCAGGGTTGGATGTAGTTCTTACTTGACATTGTATCGATTAACATTTTGAGAATATTTTCGTTCTTCGTCCTGCACTCTATATAGGGCAACGAAGAACTGCTTATTCTAAAAAATTAATATCGATATGATCTTGGGTTCCGGGCGGTAAGTTTTCCTCGGCGTATAACTGGACTGCCTGCCCATTTTCTTCACTAGCCAAGGCGGCTTCATACTCCTGTGCAGTAGGAGTACAATCATATTGGTTGTATTGGTCCTGTTCGTACTGTTGGTAATCCTGATATTGTGCAGTGTCTTGTTGGGTACCTATCTCTATATGGAAATTCCTTTGTTGTTTTAAGGGAACTTGTTGAGATAAATTTGATGGTCTTTTCACCGGGTTGTTTATTGGAGGTCTATTCATGTAATTGACCGCTCTTGAATGTAATGATCGGTCGACGTCCATTGGCTCTTGCCTGAGGCTTCCTATTTTGGTTGCTGGCATTGAGCGCGTAGTGAGAACGGAAGTTTTGGTTCTCCAATTTCAGGCACAAGTGGAGAGCTTGAGGGAGATCTACTGGCTCTCTTACGCCAAGAAGTCTTGGCAAGTCTCCTTTTTGGTCCTCTTATAAAGGTATCGAGGGCTTTGTCCTTTTAGGTGCGTGTCAATAGGTGCATAGATTCTGCACCGACTTCCATGCATCCAAGTTTGTTTAAGATAAGTGAAAGGTGGGAATATACGCACTGGTAGAATTCCTGGATAGTGAGGCTTCCCTACACTGGGGAGGTCATTTGGTACTCAAGGGCACCTAAATCTCGCTTATCAGAGCCCACGGCTTTGTTTCGAATGACATTGAAGATGCCGTAATATTTCGCCGTTCCTTTCAATGGTTCGTAGATCTGAAAGATTCGATCGACGCTTTTTTCCAGGAGTTAAATTCTCTTGGGTTACCGGAAAATTCGCGTAGGCACCTTACTACATCCGGTATCTTATCCAGCTCCGTTATATTGTTGGAGTGGGTTGCGTCGATAGTCACGTCTGTTATGTTAGCGAAGCTAGAATTAGGGTTCAGGGCTGCTTGTACGATGTTTCGTCCGTCCTGTTTTAATATGCCATTTATAAGTCCTGTCACTGGGGTAGTCAATTGGTCCATGTTAAATGGGACAGAAGGGGAAGCACTCGATTGTGCAGGTGTGTTTAGCACCGGTGGGCGGATTATGTTATTGGGGTAGGACATTGTAAAAAAAAATTTCTAATATATGTGTTATATTTCTCTGGAGGGTCCCTTGGGTGGTGAATCGCATAGAATTTTTTTGTTATAAGCTGGAGGGTCCCCCCGAAGGTGGTGAATCGCAGCTTCAAATTATATTATGTTATTGGCTGTACAAGCCCGATATTATTATATTTTTCTACTCAAATTCATATTTTTAATCCTGGCTCTTAATTATAATTATGATTATAAGAATAATTATTCTTTGAAAGGGGGTGGAAAATAATGTTTGTTTCTTAATTCACTACTACTTTTCACTGCATATAAATGGTTTTACTTTTAACTTTCACAATTCACAATTCACTTTCCCTTTTTGTTTTTTCTTTATTGTTTTCTCAGATTAGATTAATTTCATATATTAATATATTATGTTAAATAAAAATTATTTTATTAGCCTATTCCTGTGTAAATATGCGCCTTCTGGCGATCCGCTGTGGTTCCTTTTCGACGTCTACTGGGGCAGTTGCAATCGCCCGGGTGAAGACGTGCGTCTTTTTCCCACAGGATCTCGACGCTTTGGATTCGTTTTGGGTACCAGTTTGTCCTTTACCACCTTTTTTTCTTATGCTGTAGTTTTCCGCTCCTGACTGTCGTTCCACAGGCGGCCTTATTGCGAATATTCCACTTAAAAGGGGCACGGTTTCGCTGACATTTTTTAATGTGTATTTTTGCTCGCGGCTGTTCCACAGGCGGTTTATTAGGGAATACTGATTTTAAAAGGGACACTATTTCTGCGGACTTAAACTGGTCCCTGCTCGGGTGCCAGTTAAGTTACTATGTATTAAACTTTATTTTTTAAAAACATAAGCGGACTTATATCCGCTGCTTTTCACTTTATTGATTGAAATCAAGCTTAAGAATAATTACAACTAATTCCCTACTTCTACATTATGCCTAGCTTAAATTATTAACTTGCTGATTCAACAACCAATATTGCTGTTGTAGTAATAGTTGCCGGTAGCTGATTGCTGACTTTTGTTTGTGTTGTTTATTGCTGACTGTTGTTTGTTCCCAATTTGACCGGAGGCATTTTGTTGCTTACGGGGTTATTGACTATTTTAATTGTGAAGCGCTGCGTTAACTTGTACAAAAGTGAGTGTGGTCGACCAACGATTTCGCTTATTTTCCGTGGGCGTACTCTACACGTCCATCGTATACCTCGTATCAAGTTTCGTCATTCTATGTTGTTGTTGTAACGACAAAAACACTCCACGAAGGTTTTGGGGAGTGCTGTGGAACTGACAGTCCTTGGCCGGATATGAATCGGGTACGCTCCAGTACTCCCTTGCGATACTGCCCGACTGTCGTGGTAGCGATTTGGTATGACCAGTGCAACCTTCTAGGTCATGTGTGGAGGATTACATCGGTTAAAAAGGAGAAATGGGTAATGAGAGGTGAGAGGCAACATCCGTAGATCAACCATCGAGTTGCACATCATTACCTTGGTGCATATTAGTCGCCTCTTACGACCGGTATGTCTACCTCGGGCATCTTCTAAACCCCTAACCCGCAGGGGCATTCGTCGTAGTGTTGCCGGCCTACCACACCGAAAGTCCATGGTTCGAGCCCTGGTACAGGTAACATCAAAAGTGATTTGAAAAAAGTTTTTCAAAACGGGGTCGCCCCTCGGCAGTGGTTTGGCAAACTCTCCGAGTGTATTTCTGCCATGACAGGCTTCTCAGCAAAAAATTCGTCTCCTTTGTAGATGCCCTTCGGAGTCGGCAAAAAACTGTAGGTCCCACCAATTTGTAGGGAAAATTCAAATCGGCACACCACAAATTGGAAGAGAAGCTTGGCGCAAAAATCTCTTAGGAGGTTTATGATGATATACCTGTTGTATATCGCGCCATAGATAGATAGATAGTATGTATCACGACAATACCATGCCTCTTACCAAATTTTGTTATTCTAGCATAAACGATTCTGAAGTTATTAACAGTCGAAGTTTGAAAATTTGTTCACTAATATACCGGCGGTGCCCTTTTCCAAAAATTTGGTAAAATCGTCAATAGAATGATCAATTCAATAAAGCTAACCAATTTCATTATTATAGCTGCTTTTATTATTTAATTATATTATTTATAGGTTTTTCGAAATTTTCGATACCGAAAAAAGGGTTGTGGATATGATTCGATTTCACCCGTTTTAATTAGACACCTACCTTGGCCAGAAAGTAACCTGTGTGCCAAATTTCATCTAACTATCTCACAACCTGGCAAGGCTTCCGAATTGATTGGTTTAAGGGCTTGCAAGGGGACTTCATCCGCAGCATTTTTTCACCATGAAGTGCGGCTGCAAGCGGGCGTCCGTCTTGGAACAAACGGCTTGCTATACAAATGTGTCATAAGAAATCCCTCCCCGCAAGGCGGGTTGTGCGCTGGGTTTGAGACCCGCCACGTAAGAACAACTTCCAATGAAACCGCCCTTTGCGCAGTTAAAAACGTGCGTATAAAGCACAAGAAAAGCTGGAAGCCGAAAAACTGCAATCGCAACGGATAGAAAAAAGATTTCGCAACTCGACTCTCGCACCTGCTCTCTGAGAGCACAACTGAACCTATTGGGGTATGCGAGCAGTGGGAGCATATCTCTGGAGCGCTCCGTACCACCGCTGATAAAGTAATTGGATGTCGGCTGACCCAAAAAACAGCTGGTACGCAGCGCTGCAACGGATAGAAAGGATGCTGCCTATAAGGCTACGTTGAGGTCAAATTCAACGCGAGGAGTAGCCAGCAAGAACAACGCTTGAAAACTCTACCAAAAAAGCCGGCAAATGACAGAAGGATTTAAGACCGGAGCGAACACGTGCAAGGACAAAAATGGCGACCTAGTAAGCCATGTACAGATAGTGCTTAGATTATGGAGGGAGAACTTCTCTACCCTCTTAAATGGAGAAACCCAGTCGACCGAGAAGAACCCGACCCCACAATCTAAGATGATGGAATTAGTGTTCCCTCACCCGACTATACCGAGTTGCGAGTAACAATATCGCGATAAAAAACAACAAAGCCGCGGGCGCTGACGGATTGCCGGGCGAGTGCATACACCTGCTGCTATGCAGAATATGGTCGGAAGAATGCATGCCTGGCGATTGGAATCTAAGTGTCCTCTGCCCAATCAACAAGAAAGGAGATCCTACAATCTGATCCAATTATCGCGGTATCAGCCTGCTTAATATCGCATGTAAGGTCCCATCAAGCGTATTGTTCGAAAGGCTGAAGCCCACCGTTGACAACCTGATTGGACCTTAACAGTGGGGCTTCAGATCTGGTAAATCTACCATCGACCAGATTTTCACTATGCGCCAAATCTTAGAAAAAACCCGCTAGAAAAGAATTGACACGCATCACCTCTTTGTTGACTTTGAAGCCACTTTCGATAGCACGAAAAGGAACTGCTTATATGCCGCTATATCTGAATTTGGTTTCCCAGCAAAACTTATACTGCTGTGCAAAATGACGCCGAGCAACACCATGCGCTCAGTCGGAATCGGGAAGGACCTCTCCGAGCCGTTCGACACTAAACGAGGTTTGAGACAGGGTGACCCCCTATCGTGCGATTTCTTTAACTTAATGCTGAACAAAATAATACAAGCAGCAGAACTACACCGCTCAGAAACCATCTATTACAAGAGTGTACAATTGCTGGCGTAAGCCGATGACATTGACATCATTGGTTTAAATAACCGCGCCGTAACTTCTGCCTACTCCAAATTGGTAAAAGAAGGGAAAAAAGTGGGTTGGGAGGTGAACGAGGGCAAAACGAAGTACCTTCTGTCATCATCGCATTCACGCCTTGGCACCCAACCCACTGTTGGCAGCCATAAGCTTGAAATAATAAAGGACTTCGTTTACCTGGAAACCGGCATTAACACCAACAATAATGTCAGCTTAGAAATACAGCGAAGAATTACTCTTGCCAATAAATGTTACTTTATACTGAGAAGACAATTGGGAAGCAAAGTCATCTCTCGGCGAACAAAAACCACGTTCTACAAGTCCCTCATAATACCCGTCCGGCAATATGGAGATGAACCCACCTATGGGAGCAGAGGAAGAGGGAGGCCCCCACACCGTTGAAAAGACCAAGTGGAGAAGAATCTGCAATCTCTTGGCGTTTCTAATTGGCGTCAAATGGCAAAGGATAGAGTCAGGTGGCGCGCTTTGTTGGAAGGTCAAAATCGTTTAGATGGTTAAACAAACAGCTATTAAGGGCTGTTGACCTATATCTGTATGTATGTATCTCCATTTTTAATCGAGTCCTCTGTTCATTCTAAGAACTTTGCAATATGGAACTCTGTATCTATCTCGATTATTTTATACCGTTATATCGACAAAACTATAATACCCTGTGTGCAGCTGGGTATAATCGAAAGGCTGGGAGTAAAAAGTAAACTTATTTGTCATGTAAGTAAAAGGGAAACTTATAGCAAGCTAAAAAATAAGCGATATTTCTACCTTTTAATGGAAAAAACGATTTGTCTACCTTTTACTGAACAAGTTTGTTTGTACCCTTTTTTATTAAACATATTATAAGTTTCCTTTTTACTTACATGAAACATAATTTTGCTTTTTACTCCCAGCATTTCAATTAAACACCAGATTTATCCAAGTTTCGATAGTGTTGGCTCTGTTGTTATCAGTGCTTTGCCCTACTTAATGGCGACGATCACTCTCAGAATCATCATCACGCTCCACATTGAACCGCGGAACGATCAACAACCTACTGCATAGTGCTGATAGTTTTCCAACACTTTTAGACTATTCGCAAGCATTTGCAAAAAAAGAACAATCAAAAATATACATATAACTTAAAGGACTGAAGATCCTTTTCTTAAAAAAATTAATTTTGTTGGGCCAACAAGCCCAGATATCCTGACAAGGTTAGTTATTTAAACACAACACTATTAGTTTGGTGTTTCACAATTAGGTTTTATTAAATTGAACTTAAGCTTAAAGCTACTGAACCGCGTTCCGACCTCGACTGACTGCTCCGTGGTAGCTGCTTCCCTTTATAGCCGATGTCCAGCAGCGGCGTACCTGTTGCATAATTGTTGACAGCCCGTTGTCTGTGAATAAGTTCGCCCGTTAGTTCCCACAGTTGCGTTATGTGTAGGTTCTATTTCACAAGCATGTGAAATAGAATTAGGCTGACGATGCGTCTGGATAAATTCAGTAGCATACGTATTAACCGCTGGTACTAACCATGGCCTTGAATTTGGGTGTTAGGTTGCCGTGCGCCGTGAGAATGTAATTGTGCTGACTTAGCGGCACGTGTATTGGTCAGCCGTGGGAGCGTCGCAGCGAGCGCGACTCATGCGTGTTAACTCATATACCTATTTAAAAACAAAACAGAGTACGAACATATCACTGGGAGGCAGTTGTGGGTGACCCCCTTCAACGCACCCTGCAGTCAGTCGGCTATGGAAACAATGGAAATAAGTGCAGTGAATAAAGTGGAATGGCAGACTGTGGCGACACGTGCCCAAGCTACTAAAAGAAGTAATCTCTTTTCACCTGAAGTGCTAAGAAACAAATTTCAACAACACAACGAAGTCGCAAGTACGCCATCAATTGCAAACAGGTTTGCTAAGTTAGAAGACGAGAACAACAACCAATATGAAACTGAAATTGAAGAAACATACTCTCAAAGAGAGGCAGTGATAAAACCACCGTAAATATTTGTGCCTAACGTTAGTGATACAAAAAAATGAACTCTGTTATTCCTCACACGGAATATATAACTAAAATGCAGCAAGGGGAGGGGAAGTAAGAATTATGATAAAAGGTATGGATTCATTGTAAAACATATGAAAACTAAGAATATGAACTTTCACATTTACCAACTCAAACAAGAAAGGACTTATAGAGTTGTTATTAAAAACTGACACCACTCAACTGACGTCAGTGATAAAAAACTGCGCTAGAACTAAAAGGGTACAAAGTAAGGAATATTGTCAATACTCGAAGTCGCGATACTAATGGTTTTTGTTGATATTGAACCAAATTCTAACAAGAAAGCAATATATGATTTGAAGCACAATAATAATGCTATGGTAGTCGTTGAGCCACCAAGAAAGTCGAATGACATTGTGCAATGTCCCTGATGTCAACAATTTTGGCACACAAAGACGTACTGCACAAAACCATTCAATTGTGCTAGACGTGGGCTGGACCATACCAGTACTCAATGTTCTAAAAGCAAAGATTTACCTGCAAAATGTGCAAACTGCCTCCAAAACCATCCAGCTAGGTATAAAGGCCAAAAATTAGTTCAACAAACAGGTTTTGATAAAAACAATAGCCAAACATATTAAAAAAAAGGTGCTAGATCACCTTATCAGCAGAACTTCCCGGATTATAATGCAGCAAATGAGATCAACACGTTGCAAAAATTAAAACACTACTCAGTAGGAAATTAGAAATGACAAACAAATTGATAAATATGATAACAATGCTCATAAACAAGCTATGCAAGTAAAAGAAGAATGTCATAACCTATCTTCGTTGTAGGCGGAGACTTCAACGCCCAGCATCCATTGTGGGGCTCGAGACTCACTAATCCAAAAGGGAGACTTGACTGTCTACAGGTAGCCGCCCTACTGGCCCTCTGATCCAAGAAAAATTCCCGATCTTCTAGAATTTGTAACATACAAGAGGAGTTCCGAGACATATGCTGTCCGTTGAAGAAAATTTTGATCTGAATTCGGATCATTCGTCAATTCTAGTCACTGGAAATACGTTACCTGAAACCATAAAGACGCAAAGATTAGTAACTTCGATAACTGACATAGAGCATCATTAGCATATGGATGCTCATATCCATTACAAATGGATTCGAACTGGATACTGCAATAGATTCCTTCACTCAGCTTATTTATGAAGCAGCGTATTCGGCCACTCACTTAAATCAGTCTCACGCCAAGCACAAAACTTTTCTTCAATCTCAAATAAGAGATATGATTAGACGAAAGCGCAAATTGCGTAAAATTTAATCAAGCCAGCAAAGAACTGAAGCTAGCATTGAGCAGTTATAAAAATAAGAAAGTCTCGGAATTTCCCAAAAATCTCAATGTTGATAAAAACAACGAGCAACTGCTTATTGAAAATGGAAAACAAAGAAATATTTAAAACGACCAACAAAAAGAAATGGTCCCATTAGAAACTCTAAAGGCTCATGATGTAAAACAGATATAGGAAAAGCTTAAACATTTGGTGAATACAAGACACATTCCAGTCGCTCTCACTAAAGAGCTATTCGGACAATGAAGAACTTATAGGTTTCTTAGATGTGCCCTGCCAAAGGGCCCTACCGATAAAATTTATATCTCAATTTAAAGTTGAGGAAGAGATCAAAAACCCAAAACCGTTTAAACCGCTTTCTAAAAAATGTATTCAGTATTTGACAATGTTATTCAGCAAAATACTCCGCTTTATCATTACACAACTCAATGGATATGTGCAGAAATTATAATGATAAAAAAGCCGAACAAGCCAGGAAACGAATCATACAGTCTGATTAGTTTACTGGCGACATTCTTCAAAATATTTCAAAGAATATTTCTGATAAGAACGCTGCTGATTATTGAAAGAGACAATATTATACCTGAACATCAGTTTGCTTTCAGAAGAACAATGCCACCGAGTTGTCAATGTTGCACTAGAAACTTATGGCACTAAAAAAAAACGTACTGTTAGGGAGTATTTTTGGCACCCAGGACTGCTTTATAAATTAAAAAAAAAACATTTTCCTTTGACATTTTATCTATTGCTGAAATCCTATTTGATTGATTAAAGCCGGGGAGCCTCAGGGAAGTGTGCTGGGACCTGTGCTTTATACCATATTCACTTCTGACTTTCCAACGACTGATTAGGTTATGATTGCAACTTTTGCAGATGACACATCTTTATTATCACTGCTAGTGCTACATCACATATCCAACCCGAGCTGATGAAAATAGAAAATGGATCAAAAATGGAATGGTAAAGTGAACACCGGCAAATTTTTTCATATTTCTTACACTACCAGAAGAGAACGCTGTCCCCTAGTATACATAAACAAGACTCCTATTCCCCAGAAAAATTCAGTAAGATTTCTTGGAATGTACCTATATAAAGACAAACAAAATGTGTTGGCACCTTAGAGGAAAGTTTGAACTAAGTCTTGAGAACAAAATTCGATTATACAAAGCGATTTTAAACCCAGTCTGGACATACGGTATACAGCTGTGGAACACGGCTTCCGACACCAATATCGAAATTCTACAGCGATACCAATGAAAGATACTTAGAATGATTGTAAATGCGCCATGGTTTATAACAAACGAAAATATACCTAGTGACGTTAACATTCCTTACGTAAAGGAAGAAGTGCAGAAGCTATCCCGTAGATAAACGAATTACAAACTTACCGATCACGGTAATACTGTCGCGATATGCAGAAACGAAACTACTTGAAAGGTTTCACGTCCTTGATCTGCCTTGTAGAAATTTAGTATGTATGTATACCAAATACACATGTCATAACTGTTAATAAATTAAAAATTGAATTTAAGTAATAATCCATTAAAATATGGTCTAGATTTAATTTTATACGCTGCTACTGCTATCCAAAAAAAAAACTCCTCTAACTGGAGTACCAGAAAACAAGCAGTTTCAACAGGGTTGGATCAGAGTGATATTGGTGTCAAAAGATTAGGTTCAATTAAACAGGTATAATAAGTAGACATACCCCATTCAGGGCAAGTATTCGGTATGGCGGGGTTGAGTCTGGATAAGTAAAAATTTTAACTGTTACAATATCCAGAACGAAGTTTTAAAAACATGACACTAATCTCTCGGGTGCACGAACTATTCTCAGTGGCATGATTATAATAATAATAATTCCCAACGGATTACCCACCATATCCCGCCCGACCGGCGCGAGGGGCGCATCCGCATAACGCGCGGATTATTCGTTCGTGCCGAGTCGTTGAAAGGCTTTGGTTTGTTAATCGTCGAGATCTAAAACTGCTCAGCTACAGAGAAAACCTCATCAGCTAAGTAAAGTAGATAGAGGATAGATTATACATTAAGAAATAACTAGTTAACAGAATAAAATTATTGTTAAAAGTTAAAATAGAAGTCAAAGAATAAAAAACAATTAGTAGCTATGAATTTAGGATAGAAAGAATTGATTTTTTTATGCTGAAAACCGAGTCTGAAATATCAAATCTACCAGAAAGAGAGTTATAATCTTGACACAAACAGCGAAAAGACTCATTTAACTGAAAATTGGTTCGGCACTGTTTTAAGACTAGAGGTTTAAAATGCCTTGAAGGACGAGACGGTACATTGAAGTACACTTCACTTAGAGGAAATGGGCTGGATAGTAAACCATTTAGCAATTTATTCATAAAAATAATTCCAAGCATTTCCCTCCGACTAGAAAGTGTGTGTAGATGAATGAGTTTTAAACGATTCGTATAGGGTGGCAGATTGTACGAGGGATCACAATGAAAAGCTCTTAAGGCAAATAGTAAAAATTGTTTTTGAACTGATTCAAGGCGATCTACATGAACCTGGTAACGCGGGTTCCAAATTATAGAACCATATTCAATCGGTCTGACTAATGTAGTGAAGAGGGCTTTAGTTACATAAGGGTCGCTAAATTCTTTAGACCATCGTTTAACGAATGCTAGGACACCTCTAGCCTTATTGACTGTTGTGTTAATATGGCGGTTGAAACTGAGTTTATAGTCCATAGTAACCCCTAGGTCAACAAAATCATACACTTGCTCAAGACTATAATTTGTAATTGTATAGGAAGTCGGCTGAGAAATTCCACGCGAAAAACCCATGTGTTTACATTTTTTAAGGTTAAGTGGCATATAATTTAAATCGCACCAAGTAACTAGTGCATCTAGATCTGATTGTAGCTTATTTATATCTTCAAATGACGCGAATGACATGAAAAGCTTTACGTCGTCGGCATACATTAACATTTTTTTATTGTAGAAATATCATTTATAAACAACAAGAACAGAATCGGGCCAAGATGGCTTCCTTGAGGAACCCCCGAAGAGACATAAATGACATCGGATACTAAATTTTTAAACATTACTCTTTGTGTCCTGTCACTAAAGTAAGAAGAGATCCAGAGATTGAGACCCGGCTGGAAGCCCAACTGATCGAGTTTATGAATAAGTAATGAGTGACACACTTTGTCAAAAGCTTTGCTGAAATCCGTATAAATAACGTCGGTGTGCAGATTTTTTCTAAGGGCATTTGAGACATGACTGGTAAACTCAAGTAAATTCGTAACTGTGGACTTTCCCTTACTGAACCCGTGTTGGCAGTCAGCTATCAAAGTAGAGATCGGACCCGTAAGTTGATTTGTAACAATAGCTTCAAACAATTTTGGGATGGCAGAAAGCTTTGCGATGGAACGATAGTTCTCTATAGAAGACCTACTCCCGCTTTTATGCAGCGGTAGAAGAAACGATTCTTTCCACGCAGTTGGAAAAACACCACACTTTAGTGATAGATTGAACAAATTGGTAAGGGGTTTGTAAATATGGTTCGAACACTTTTTCAAGAAACATGTAGGAATCCTATCAGGACCGTATTTAACAGATTCTTTTAAGGTTTTAAGGTAAATTAGAACATCTTTGGCGCATATAATTGAATTTGTCCCGTGTAGCTTATAAGGATAGTTTTGAAAGTTTGAATTGGTGACAGCAGAATAGTTAGAAGTGAAAAATTGAGCAAAAAAATTTGCGATATATTGATTATCGCTAGATATCTCTCTCTATGGCGCGATATACAACAGGTATATCATCATAAACCTCCTAAGAGATTTTTGCGCCAAGCTTCTCTTCCAATTTGTGGTGTGCCGCTAGATATAATGTCTTGATATTTCATGGCTGCGGGAAACACTGATACTTAACGTTAAGAATTTACGAAATCATAAAATGACTTTGGATTGAGAATAATGTCTCTTTTGGTTTTAGAGATATAAGCTTTATAGCACTTTTTATTTAAATCTATGTACTTCTGACGTAGACTGGAATACAGTAAGTAATGTTTATTTAATCCAGATTTCTTATATAAATTAAATGATCGCGTTTTCCTATTTTTAAGAGCCGTAAGCTCTTTAGTAAACCAAGCTTGCGTAGGATGATCATAAGTTAATTTACGTTTGGGAATAAACTTCTCAAATAGGCAGTAAATAGTTTGATTGAATTGTGAGACGTTTAGATCGATATCACAACCAAATTCAGGCCAAGTTAATTTAGACAGTTCTTTATTTAATTTCTTGTAGTTTGCTTTGGAAAAGTTAAAATCAAAGCTACTACATGAGTAGCATTGAGTGCCTTGGCCATGACTTATGGTTTCGTAGACTATTTCCATAGAAGGATGGTAAAGGTCTTCTGGTAAAACCAACGGATCACAACGATTTACAGAAAATTGGTTTATATCATTAACATACACTAAATCTAAGACTTTCCCAAACTTGTTAGCGGTAACATTTATTTGATTAAGGCAAAGATCGGAAATTCCAACTAAAAAGTCGTTGTACCCCAGTTTGGACGGATTTGGAATAATGTTACCATCAGATATGTTCCACGATATATGAGGTAAGTTAAAATCACCCAAAACAATAATTGAATCTGAAGCTTTAGTCATAAAGTTAATAGTTTTGAGCAGAGAGACATGTTGCATGTAGACTGAAAAATCTGATGCTGGAGGGATGTAGCAAACATATAAGTACATAGAGACGTTGTCTAGTTGAAGGCGGATGCATTTGAACTCAATGAAATCGATGTTAGGAATATTAACCTCTTCTGAAGGGACGGAGGAATGAACGGCAAGTAGAACACCACCCTCGACTCTGTTCAAGCGATCATTTCTATATACTTGATATTCATTACAAAAAAACTCTGAATTGAAAACATGAGGTTTTAGCCAAGTTTCGGTAAAAGCAATTACGTTATATTTACAATGAAAAGATTTCAAAAAGAGATCAGTTAATTTGGTATTTAAACCTCTGACATTTTGATAAAAGATATTCACGGATTTAGTGCTCAGTTTTTTGACTCAACGTTATTACGGGAAATTTTCGTTACATTTTGAACATTCCTATTCGGTCTGTATTCAAACTCCCGCACAAGAGCCCCGGGAGGCCAAAAAGAGCTGTCCAAAAGAGTACCGAAATCTTTCCCAGATACATCAATCTTAAACGAAGACATGCTTCTTTGATATGTGAAATTAAATTTTCTAACAGTTACGCTTTGATCTTTAACTTTAGAAGAAATATGGTACATCAAATCATCCTCGGTAGTGTCTGGATGGAACCTAGACACAAAAATAGATCTTTTGCGAGGAACCACAACCAGCTTACCAACGCTTGGATTTAGGGAAGGAAGTTGTCAAACGTCACACCCAAGTTTTTAAGGTGGTGGACATTAGGTGGAGTTACCCCATCTACGGGGACGTTTTGCTCTTGCCTCATCTGTGCGTTCCACGCCGTAAAGAGAGTCGACGTCGATTTACTCGGAGATATTGAGATTTGTACAGAGTTCATCAATGGAGGGGCCCTTGCCCGTGGGTCCGACTTTATGGTGTCACCAAAGGTAATGGCAACCTTGTCGTTGTGCAATAGTTTGCCGAGTATGCCTGAGAGGTTTCAGGTCCCAAGATGTTGTTTCACTTAGTCAGTTTGTGTTCGTTGACTGTCCCCCGGATTTCTGCGGTCCATCTTTTATTCGGGGATATTCCGGATTGATAAGTCGCACGTAGTGACGTTCTCTTGCAAGAGCCGCTGCTTCCGCGGTGAAATTCGAACGAATTTCAGGTATTTTTCCAGCGGGAATGAAGTGACCAGAGGAGGAATCAATAACCTCTCTCGCGCACGTCTGTCGGTGTGAGTAAGACCACGAAGGAGAACTCTGTATATTCCGTAAAACGGCCCCAGTCCGGTGTGTTAAAGTTGATAAATGTACGGCGGGCGGATGTAATGAAGTCGGTAGGTCGGCCGATTGAAAGAATTATGTGTCTGACCATCTAGATGATAATGTACGTTAGAGCGTATCACTAAAAAAGAGTCGGCCGTACCTCCTCTCATATGAAGTGTTTTTGAAAAACATTTAAAAAAAATTTTTTTTTTTCTGGCAACCCTAGATGTCGCCCAATTACATTTTTCCTCTCATCTTTGGCATTTGTTGTCGGATTTTAAAGTGTGACACATCAATTTTTTGTCTCAAATAGGAGGTTTTTTTCAAGAAAGTTCATTGAGCCCATGAGTTTCGTTGTGGTACTTACCCCCCCATATCTCAGTTTCTAC
Organism: Merzomyia westermanni; assembly: GCA_949987695.1. Taxonomy (NCBI): domain Eukaryota; kingdom Metazoa; phylum Arthropoda; class Insecta; order Diptera; family Tephritidae; genus Merzomyia; species Merzomyia westermanni. The sequence goes on along the minus strand of OX465290.1, from coordinate 110,615,609 downwards.
CACCCTAATGTAACAACCTAATGTCAGTTAATTGAAGACCGTAAAAAATCATAAATCTTTTGCGAAAAAAGTATTTCGATTCAATCAGTAGAACCAGAAATATAACACAATTTATTTTTAGTCTAAAGCCATGCAAGAAAAAGTAAATTTTATTTATTTTCCTCGCTCCCGAAACAGTTAGTGAATTGTTTGTTTTGTAACGGAAATTTTAGTCCATAAAATTTTGTCGGGATACAAGCTTGCTGTAATTCTGCCGGCTCTCGAGCTAAGATAAAATGTGGCCCATCGGTGACCGCCATTGTATGAACAAATCGCTCGGTATTTTGGGACTGACAAGGATATGCTGTGAAAAAGATCAGTGAAAATGCCGATAAAAGAGAAGCAAAGAAAAATTAATGGTTTTCGTTGTGCATACCTGTTAATTCAATTATTTCATTGGCATATTGTAATGCTCCGAGGTGATCTTTCGCGAAGAACTGCAAGCATGCTGGTTCAGATAAACAATAGTCCAGTTAATTTATAAAAAAACGGCCTTCATAAAGAAAAATGTATAAAGAAATAAGGCTTTCAACTAAAAACAAAATTTGTTTTATTTCGAGTTCTACTGAATTAATTGAAGTACTTTTTTCGCAGAAGATTTACGATTTTTTACGGTCTTTAATTTGCTGTTATTAGATCGGTACATTAGGGTGGTAGCAACTGAGATATGGTGGGTAGGTACCACAACGGAGCGCCTGAGATCAATGAGCTTTTTTTTAGGAAAAGCCCACTCCTTGAGACAAAAAAATTGGTGTATCACACTTTAAAATCCGAAAATAAATGCCGAAGATATGAAGAAAAATGCAATTGGGCGACATCTAGGGTTGCCAGAAAAAAAAATAAAAATTTTTGTTTAAATGTTTTTCAAAAACACTTCATATGTGGGGAGGCACGGCCGACTTTTTTTTGTGCCTGTAAGGCGAGACGCTCTAATGTACGTATAGGTCGACACAGTTGATGAGCGCTTATTGGTGGAGATGTCTGGCGAACTGTGACGTTTACCTGCCGAGTTGTATATTTGTTCTGCAAGTGCCTGTCGTCTAGAATGTAATGAGCCTTGAACAGAGGGGTACTGTTGCTCGCCTCATGGCTAACCTATTCTGAAGGGGATAGGAGTGTTTTGCAGCAATCAAAGAGAGACTGGGCTACTGTTGTAGCCGCTTGAGTATGGAAGGCGCGGTGGGGGTGCGTACAACGGGACGCTTTAAGGCACGTACAACAAAGTGGCTCAAATGTACTGAAGGAAGTACGGGGTCTGTGCATGGCAATGTTAGCCCTGAACATCCGGATTTTTGTAGTCATCTTTTTCACGTGAATGACACCGTTTGACATAACCTTTCTTCCAGCAAAACGCAGCAGATCTAGTCTCTTGGACCGGGGTTAGATTCTTGATGTGTTAGCTACAAAAACACTCAGAAGGTTAGTAATGGGAGGTGAGTGGCATCATATCCGAAAATCAACCATCACGTTGTCATTACCTTTGGATATTTTAGTCGCCTCTTACAACAGCATGGTTACAAACAGCTGCCGAGGCACGGTTACAGAAAGCCACGCTTACCTTTGCTGGACTGCTCTACCGATCCCAAAGATGTTTCGACATCAACAAGACATCGGCAGAGGCACGGTTACAGGCACCGACGCGTATCTTTTCTGGCTAGCGTCTACCGAGCTCAAAGATGTTTACACGGTCGCGCCGTGCCGTGCCGCAAAAATCAGGCACGCGCCCATCTCTACCTCTGACTTAAACTGTATATAACTAAAGCTTCGCCGGGGTAACACTAAAAAGTACGTGATTGAATTCCAGTCAAGTCTGACTCATATGGGATCACAATTGAAATAACAACAGGCAAAGCTTTCCAGCGCCACTTTCGGCTGCTCAAAAACAACACAATTTTAGCTAAGCGACTTTATGTTGAGAATTCCAACGAATTTAACCTATGCCAAAAAACTTCTATGGGAGACCCGATTGAACAGTTTTAGTAGACATCCTGAAGTCAACTGCCAAACTGGTTAGTAAACATATTAGTTCATTAACTAGAATTTCGTGAGTTTATTCATACCAGTCTGAGAGAGTAGCAACGACCCTCCAGAACGGTCGATAGCTATACATACATCAGTGATGGGCAGAACGGAACGTACAAGCCGCTGGAGTAAAATCGTGTGTATGCATACATAGGCGGAGAGCATGATACATGAGTGATAGAGGGCCCAACACTGTTGTATATGTAAAATATTTTCTAATATTTCCAAGTGAGTACGTTCATGTTACCGATTTATTGACTAAATTAACATAGGAGCTCATTTTTGAAGCGCAGTACATTTTGTATGAATTTGAGCTCTTGAGGCAGAGCGTCACAAAGGCGAACAGCATGGACAAAGAACTGGCGCTCGGTTGCTAGACAGCTGTACATCATAGTATTTAGGTTAAACGAACGAAGTGATCAGCTAAATTGAAGGCGTTCCTTGAGATATTCAGGCTCTTCAGCGGTAGTGATCTTGTGAAGAAGTGTGAGGCATTTTCACTTTAGTAAATGATCAAAATTGATAGAAGATATTTGTTTGGCAAGAACAGATATGTACTCGTTCCTTTTAACATTATAAACGTACCTAGCGTTGTAGAGGAATTAAGTTTACTACGACACAGGCCGTCACAACTGGCATACAGTTCACATCCATACAACAATGTAGGTAACAGATACGTTTTAGCTAAAAGCGGTCGAATTTGCACTGGAGTAAAATGCTGAGTAGTCCAGAGTGAGCGAAGCATGCCGTATACCTTGCCTATTACAAGATATATGTGGTTATTCGACGTCAAGGTACGATTAAAGATCATTCTAAGATTCTTGGCAGTGTTTACATATTGTATAACTGAATTGGTCAAATTTACGGCATTTAAATTATCAAGTTTAATGGTCTTTTTTGTAAGTAATAAGGGTGTGTAACGCTGCGCGGCTTGACGGAATTGCGCTGATACCGGTGTTCGCGTCACTGGCGCTGATACCTTTATTTGTCATTCCGTAACGCCATGACGCCAGTAGCGCCAGAAACACTAAACTACTACAAAACACCGCTGTACTGGAGTGGCGATACTGTTGCTTTTGAGTTTAAAGTGTTTCTGGCGCTGCCGTCGCCATTGAGTTTATGTTTTGCTCTGGTCTCGCCACACTGAAGTGGCGCTACTGGCGCCATTGAGTTGAAGGTGTTCCTGGCGTCATGGCGTTATGGTATAACAAATAATGGTATCAGCGCCAGTGACGCCAACATCCGCGCTAAAGCTTCCAAGGCGCTACCAAAAATGTTGAGAGGTATACCCAAAGACGCGTTTCGGTTTCAGGAACCACAATCCGAGTGCGGAAAATTAAGGTTTGAAACAATTTAAAAGTTATTCACAAAAAAAGGTTGAATAATTTGCCTTTTGTTCATTACTTTCAAACGGGTAAAAAAAGTTACACTCCGCCGGAATATTATTGCGTTTTTGTCCTACAGCAATTTCACGAATGTTTTTATATGTTTTCTTCGACCTTATCGCTGTGCTAAACTTGAACTCATAGAGTTTAAGCTTTTGCAACTTTATGGCCCTGGTAACTTCTCTTTTACGAGCCTTGAAGACATCAAAAGTTGCAGCACATTTAAAACGTTTTCAGTTACGATAGGCTATGTCGCCCTTTTGGATTAGATCCTTTACGTAGTTATTGAACCAGGGTCGCTTGCGGTTTTGAATGGTTTTCGTAACGATAGGTACATATTGGTCAAAAAGTGTATTGACATTTACCTGGAGGAAGCGAGCAAGGTCGTTAGTGGAATCTAGGCTATAAATCAATTCCCAAGGAATACTATCAACAGCTACTCCCAGTTGTTCATAATCGATAAGCATAAAATCCCGATATGAATAAGTATCTATATTATATACACGTTTGAAGTCAAATGAAATAATAATATCATGTTTTGAGAAATTAGAGGCGGATATCGGAATTTTTGATAAGTCATTCACAAAAAATACATCCAGTAGTGTGCTGGTTCTTTGGGTAAAGTGTGTGGGAGTTGAGGTGTTGACTGGGAAAAGAGCAAGGGCCAGCATTGCTAAGGAAAATTTGTTTCGGCGAAGCAAGTAAGTCACTGTTGAAATCTTCAACTATTATAATATTATTAAAACTTAAAGACAACTCTTCAGAAAGTAATTCGTAAGTAAAACTCGAAAGGGGCGGACGGCTCCGATTTGCCTTTGATTTTACAATTCAATCCATGTTTTACAAACACAGCAACCCCACCACCATGTCCAAATCTATCAGCACGAAAAATTGTATATCCATCAACGCAAAGCAATGTATCGCTGTGCCACGCAGTGAACCAAGTCTCTGAAACGCACACAACATCAATTTCTGATGACTCAAAGAAACTCATCAGTTTTATTCGGACAGCAATCGTTCAGTTACCATCGCTGTACTACATTTTAATTTTCTGTTCAACTAATATTTTTAGTTCCAAAATATTTATTTATTTAAATTAAACATAAAACTTTCTTCTAAATAATAGTTTTTATAGTGATATCATAATCCTTTTGAGAATTTCGTGCTTAAAATGGTATGACTGGGTTGCAGATCATGTACGTACGTTCATGTCAACAAAATCACCCTTATTTTTTTTCGATGTCGCTACTGCAATAGAGCTTCAGCAGCAAAGCAACGCCGAGTAAGCAGTGCTTAAATGAAACTACGAAGAAAAGTGGAAACAAAGCAATCATTTGTCAAAGCAATTGTGCAAGTAAATAACATTTCTTTCTGGAATAATCAAAGTAACCTTTTTCTGAAGAAAAAGTTTTCACCAAATGCATGAAAGAAATATTGAACTGTCGTTATTTTTAGGGTTGGTTTAGAAGCTGCAACAACGAAAATGGCGAGCAGAGACACATGATAACAAGATGGCTAAAATAGCACTTTTTAAAAAACGTAGTTACTAAGAACTTGCTGGGAGTTACCTGAATGGTTATTTGCAAACAACTCCGAAACTTATAATTCTCACCATAAACAGCTAATGTTTCCTTAAAAGATATTTTTAGAAGTATGGATTAGATTCTATCTGATTATAAAATTTTCCCCAACATTTTTCAAAAACATTTTCAGATTTATGCGTGTGAAATCAATTATTATGAAAAAAGAAGAAAATTACTTTTTATAAATGTTTTCCAAGGGTAAAATTGCTATGAACAGCGACTATATTTCTATTGAAATTTGTTTTTTATTTTTATACATATTTTATATCTAATGACTGAATTTTCAACAAAGTGGTTTGTAATGTAATTTTGCAATTTTCGTGTATTTTTCAAACCAAAAAGATACTAATGCATACGCTGACTATTATGACGGCTGGTATAATACTGTTGTAGTACTGACTAGTATGTCTACTACTACTGGTATGATACTGGTGTATACTCGTATATGTCTACTGGTATATTGATGATGCAGAGGCTGACTATTATGCCAATTGGTATGGTGCTGATGCAGAAGCGGACAATTCCCATCTCGTAGGACATCGCCGTTATAAAAATACCACTTGCTATTATAGAAAAATTACAGAACTCCAACTAATTGAGCCGCTTTGGCAAACAACTTGTTTTAAGCTAGCTGTGTCGATCAGTTCTTTTGTCTAACCGGTTACCACAAACTGTTATGAATTATTTTACTACTGAGCAGGCGAAAATACACTGATGAATTTCTATTCCTTTACAACAAGTTAAAATATTACAAATGTGAACAATTTCACAATATAGCAATTTCCTTGTAAGTATAATTATATATTCCCGATATACTCATTTCTCAAAACACACATCCTGTCCCTAATCTATAGACCAAAATCAATATTTTAAGATCTATGAGAACTGTTTTATTGTTTCTGTTTCGATCGGTTCGTTTGCTTTTTATATTATATTTTAGACTTGTCTGGTCAGTTGTTGTGCAAATAAAATACTTATTTCCCCTTCTTGCCCAACGTTTCGCTGAATTTTTTTTTTTCGTCTTCATTGGCGACTCTTTTTATTTTTCAGCAAACAAAAGAAAGCGAAGCGTTACGAAGTTACAGAATGAAACCTGAATTTAGTAATAACTAGCCACAGTGCGACTTCAAATCAAGCCGACCGCCTTCATTAATGCTCCAACCTAGATGCGTAATCCATAAAACAAGTAAGGAAGTCTAAGTTCGGGTGGAACCGAACATTATATACCTAGTAGTGATCTATTATGGCATACCAATTTACGCAGGTCTATTTTAATACTTTTCAGTTTGTATTATAAAGCCAGCTGATTGTTTTTCAATAAAAACACTTCTGCTATGATTTTTGAGTGGTAAATTAATTTATTTGTATATAAATAGCTTCCCTACCAACCACTGCTAACTAAAAGTTTGAAAAATTTGCGTTCAAACAGACGGACAGACAGACAGACGGACGGAGGGACGGACATGGCTAAATCGACTCAGCTCTTCGTCCTGATTATTTCAGCATACTTATTGATGGGCACATCTCTTCTTCTTCTCATACTTACAAACTGTAATGAAAGGTATGCAAATCAAAAAAAGGTATATAACTTCCCTATTGCAGTGGGGTATTAAATACTTGCCCGGATATTTTGCTTGTGTGTTATCCGATTTGCTTATACTAAATACTAGTGAGAAGCAGCTGACAAATTTTCATTAAAATATCTAGTTGAAACTACAAGCAGGCGATGCCACGCCCACTTCCAAATTTTATCCTTATAGGTGTACCATGTACTGAATAATCACTTTTTGTATTTTTGAAAATATTCCATATATAAAAAGTGGACGTGGCTATCATCCGATTTCGACCATTTTAAGGAGCGCTCGGAGATAATTGCCAACCAAATTTTATTAAGATATCTCAAAATTTACTTAAGTTATCGTGTTCACAGACGGACGGACGAAAGAACATGGCTTTATCAATTTCTCTTTTCCTCCTGAACATTTGGATATAGATAAGTCAATATCTATCTCGATTCGTTTATGCTGTTACATACTACCGTTAGGCGAATGAAGTTAATATACCTTTTATGCGGAGCGCCACAATGTATAAAAAAAATCAGTGAATAAATTGGCGGCATCAGATAAGCCCTGAGAAATTTTATCATCAAAAGTTACAGAGGCGGGAATATTTGTGCAACCTTTTTTTGACCGTATGAAATTCCAGAAAGCTTCGGGTTCGATTTTGGTTAAAATTCATATCGAGAGATATATTGGTTGCATAACTGTTTGTCGAGTGCATTAAACTCTTTCCAAATATCAAAACAATCAGAGACAGATTTTGAATTAAAAAGCGAATTCCAGCTTATTTCCAAAAGTCTAGCATTTAAGTCAACAAAGTTGACACCTCTAAAACCAAAAGATCGCGGTTCAATGAGAGAAACTTGGCTTAGCACTTCAAGAGTTATTAAGAGATGTACATGGTGCATGTCGGAGTTGCTCATCAACAAAGACGAGATCTAAATTATTATTTAGTCTATTATGCAGCGAATTAATTTGAATGAGATGGACACTAAACAGGCTATCAAGTAAATTGATCTAATGGGAATAGTTAATATTAGTAGGAGTGACTATATTTTTGTTTAGCAAATTAGACTAAATTATTTTACTAAGTTTAAAATCTCCAAAAATACAAAAATGGTTTTCCACAATATTTTCACAGATGTTTAAAATGTTACTAAAATGAGAATGGTCTAAAGATTGGGCGAATTGTATGAAAGACATATATGTCTTATATATATATATATACTTTGCCCTACCAACAATTTTTTGCAATTTTCACCTCGAATTCTAACACATGCTCATCTTTTTTTTGCACGACACCAACACTAACTTACATTTTTGGGATATTTTTTAAGAGTTGCATGAAATTTTCTTAATAAAGGAGTGCGAGTGAACAGTGGTATACATAAAATGCCAAAAAGTGGAATAGCATGTTACAGGCTTTCAGCGCTATTTTCGAAAAATTTTCAGTTTGAGCGTGCGAGAATAGGAGTGAAAAATATCAAAAATACGAAAATAAAAATCTAAAAGTTTACAACCGTACAAAAATATTTATTCCAAACAAAATTCATACGGAAAATAAAACCAAAGTATTGATAACTAAAACTTGCATTAACTTCGGTAAGTACAAATAATAAGTTTCGTATATAATGCGCTTCGTAGTGCTGCACGCTTGATAGAATATTAAGAGGAATACTTTTCCAGCGAACTGCTTTAAGTTCTGTTCGGCAAACACAGTTACCTGACCAAGATTAGGACTTTTTTTGTCACCATACCATAGGAGCGATATAGTGATTGTTAAAATGAGCGAAGTGATAGGACCCAGTCATTTAGCAGGACTATATTATGGTATCGCCATACATCCGATACATGTATACGCGCCAGTAGATTCATATGCCATAGTGATTGCCAAAATTAAAGAAGTGCTAGGACCCAGTCTTTAAACAGGACTACATTTTGGGATCGCCATACCATCCACCAGTCACTGGTCAGCATGGGAAAAGATAAAGAAACACTGCTTGCTACATATGAGGCTATTGGCCGACCGGATATTTATTATGATCGGTAAATTCCTTTGTCAGCTCTCGCCTAGTATATGCTGTCATTCAAACACAAGCTCTACCTGTTGCCGAAGAAGAATCCGAACTGCCTAGAGAGATAAGAGTTGTGCTGGCCCAACTTCGTTCAGAATAAACTCTTACTTATCCCGACTGAACCCCACGATACCAAACACCTGTTCAAGTTAATATACTCTTCTCTGGTCCAACCCTGTTGAGACTGCGAGTTTCTTTGGACTTACGTTAGAAGAGCTTGATGACGAGTGGGCGTGCCCACTAAAATAATAGCCCCGGGCAGATCAATTATCGGCTATGCGATTCATACCATATTTGAGCAGACCACCTTTCTATATGTGGCCACCCTTTAAACAAATTGCAGTGCTACTGGCTGCTGATTGTGTTATGAATGCTTCTGCGTGACCACTTATAATTTTACTATTCATATTCTTCTGTACCATAAGCATGTATTCATATTTTCATTGTTGGAAACTACAGCTGTGAACCAATCGTTCTCACCAATATAAAAATATAGAAAGACTTCACCAATGACGCAGATTTATTGCTTTCCGCATTCCCAGGCTTCGGGTGTGTCTTCACTTAAAGTGAACTTATCAGATTTAGTAATTGTTAACGACAGCCAAGGAGTCCAAAAATACCGGGAGAGGTATCAAAAGACGCGTATCGGCATATCATTTATTTATTAACACTCTCACTCTCCACATCAACAATTCAAAAAATACTGTTTTTCCGAAACCATCCTCTTTATCTCTGAAGCCATGGATAACTCGCGGTTTATTACATAAAATCAAAATGAAAAAAAAATCACGGAAAAAATGCAAGAGGCATCCGGCTAACACTAAGCTTCGGAATCGTGTCCGTCGATTGACATATAGGCTAAATAAAGAAATAAGGTCAAGTCGAGATAAATATTACCAAAACCTGTTTTTATCAGCACAAGGTAACCCAAAAAAAAGAATGGGAAGCTGTAAATCGTATTAGAAACCGAAATTCTAAGCGAAAATCCGGCTCTATTGTGTTATGCGTGGATGGTGTGGATATTTCGGAGTCGTTGGTAGTTGCAAACGAACTCAATAACTTTTTTGATAATGTAGGATCAGTTTCTGACATAATCAGGAATCCAATGATGTGCATGTGTCATAATAACACTATAATCAATGAATTTGCACCTCCAGCAATAGTTTTTTTTTTTTTTTCATCCAATCTCAGGTTCAGAAATTCTTAAAATAATCAAAACTTTAAACAATTTTGATTCTAGCGGTAGCAATGACGTCCCAAATCGCACGTTAAAAACCATAGCACTTTATATTGTTGATATGTTGATATATTTATTAAATTTAAGTATAACCTCCGGAGTTTTTCCAGAAGATTTGAAATGTGCAACAGTCATACCACTCTGCAAAAAGGGAGATAGAAAAAATAACTATAGGCCCATATCTTTGCTATCTTCAATCTCAAAAATCTTTGAAAAAGCAACAAAAGCTAGGATTTAGCGTACTTGAATAAAATAGAATTCTTTAGCCCGAAGCAGTTTGGTTTTATGTCCGGCCTGTCAACTGAAGATGCTCTTATCGACTTTTCTTCTTTTATATATAAGTGCTATTTTAGCCACCTTGTTATTCTTCGAGGTTTCATTTTTTATCCGTTGTTGCTTCGCTGCTGCGCCGTTATTGCAGTAGCGACGTCGCAAAAATAAGGGTGATTTTGTTGACATGCACGTACGTACATGATCTGCAACCTAAATGTACTATTTAAGCCACAAAATTCTCAAAATGATTATGGTTTTACTATCAGCACTATTATTTACAAGAAAACTTAAATGTAGGACGGCGTTGTTAACTGCACCATTGCGGCCCGAATACTAATTATCTTTTTTTTTCGCTCGCGTATGCATGTATCGACAATTTCAGAGGGTTGTTGCTGCTTCTGATAGCGGAATCATTGCAGTTGCTCAAACTGGTATGAATAAGCCCACTAAAATCTAGTTAATGAACTAGAATGTTTGCTAAGCAGTTTGGCAGTAGACTGCAGGGTATTGGTTCATGAATAGAAACATTATTTGCAGAATTTTGCGGAACCTGACGGGAAGTCGCCCTTTTGTCACTTGTTATTAGATGGTTTTGTCCAGAATGCCGCACTTTTTCTATGTTATTTGGATCCTTGTCATCCGGGGCTAGCAAGATTGTTTTGGTTAGCCATTTTTGGGGTTTTCCTTTATTTTTAATTGTATTGCAAAAAGAAATTTGTTAAAGATTGAATTGACCTACTATGATCGCTGACTTATTGTATTTAAGTATTGCAAGTTAATTCATTAAAAAGATTCTTTATAGAGATAAGCTATGTTTCTTACGCTAATAACAGCTGCATTTGTATGCCGGTAAGTGTGCTAATATCCTGTTTCCTTAAGTACTGAGGAGCACTGAGCTTACTCCTTGCTGCTGGTTCCGGGCTGACCGGTGTCAGCGGAATGTTGGGGTTGGGGCGTCAAGGAAGTTCCACGTTCCTTTTCACGTTTCTTTTACGTTGATTTTATATTTTTTGTTCAAAACATTTTTTATAATTTTTTGTAGTGCTTTTGTACCTTTCGTTAACTTTAAAATTCATATCGAGAGATATATTGGTTGCATAACTGTTTGTCGAGTGCATTAAACTCTTTCCAAATATCAAAACAATCAGAGACAGATTTTGAATTAAAAAGCGAATTCCAGCTTATTTCCAAAAGTCTAGCATTTAAGTCAACAAAGTTGACACCTCTAAAACCAAAAGATCGCGGTTCAATGAGAGAAACTTGGCTTAGCACTTCAAGAGTTATTAAGAGATGTACATGGTGCATGTCGGAGTTGCTCATCAACAAAGACGAGATCTAAATTATTATTTAGTCTATTATGCAGCGAATTAATTTGAATGAGATGGACACTAAACAGGCTATCAAGTAAATTGATCTAATGGGAATAGTTAATATTAGTAGGAGTGACTATATTTTTGTTTAGCAAATTAGACTAAATTATTTTACTAAGTTTAAAATCTCCAAAAATACAAAAATGGTTTTCCACAATATTTTCACAGATGTTTAAAATGTTACTAAAATGAGAATGGTCTAAAGATTGGGCGAATTGTATGAAAGACATATATGTCTTATATACGAGGTGTGTTCAAAAAGTATCGCGAATTTTGTGTTTTTTCAAAAATTATTTATTTATTCATGAATATCTATTTTGTCCCCTTCAAAGTAATCCCCATGAGATATTATACACTTGTGCCAACGGGTTTTCCAATCTTCGAAGCACTTCAAAAAATCATTTTTTTGTATCTTGTTCAGCTCCTCCTTCGATGCCGTCTTTATCTCGTCAAGAGAAGCGTAACGTCGTCCTTTCATGGGCCTCTTCAGTTTAGGGAACAAGAAAAAGTCACAGGGTGCCAGATCTGGGGAATACGGTGGCTGCGGCATCATTAGTGTGTTGTTTTTGGCCAAAAAGTCGCGCACAAGCAACGATGCGTGAGCAAAGGCGTTATCGTGGTGCAAAAGCCAATTTTTGTTCTTCCACAAATCCGGGCGTTTCTGGCGAATTGCTTCGCGCAAATTGCGCATAACTTGCAGGTAATATTCCTTATTGACCGTTCTTCCCTGTGGCAAGAACTCATGATGCACCACGCCCCTGCAATCGAAGAAAACTGTCAGCAAAACTTTCACATTCGACCGAACTTGGCGCGCTTTTTTTGGTCTTGGTTCGTACGGCAGCTTCCATTGAGATGATTGAGCTTTGGTTTCCACGTCATAACCATAAACCCACGATTCGTCACCATTTATGACCCTCTGGAGCAAATTTGGGTCGTCGCGGACAGAGTTTAACATCTCATTAGCAATGTTCATGCGATGCTGTTTTTGGTCACAATTGAGCAATTTTGGTACGAATTTCGCGTAAAAATCGAAGACGATCCAAAACACGTGCAAGCAAAGCATCTGTCAACAATTAACTGAACATTCAAAATGGCCGAGCTTGTCGGCATAAGTGAGAGACATGAGTACCAACATAACGCCACAAAAAAAATCGAAATTCGAATATACGTAACCAGCGAAAATTCAAAATTCGCGATACTTTTTGAACACACCTCGTATATATATATACTTTGCCCTACCAACAATTTTTTGCAATTTTCACCTAGAATTCTAACACATGCTCATCTTTTTTTTGCACGACACCAACACTAACTTACATTTTTGGGATATTTTTTAAGAGTTGCATGAAATTTTCTTAATAAAGGAGTGCGAGTGAACAGTGGTATACATAAAATGCCAAAAAGTGGAATAGCATGTTACAGGCTTTCAGCGCTATTTTCGAAAAATTTTCAGTTTGAGCGTGCGAGAATAGGAGTGAAAAATATCAAAAATACGAAAATAAAAATCTAAAAGTTTACAACCGTACAAAAATATTTATTCCAAACAAAATTCATACGGAAAATAAAACCAAAGTATTGATAACTAAAACTTGCATTAACTTCGGTAAGTACAAATAATAAGTTTCGTATATAATGCGCTTCGTAGTGCTGCACGCTTGATAGAATATTAAGAGGAATACTTTTCCAGCGAACTGCTTTAAGTTCTGTTCGGCAAACACAGTTACCTGACCAAGATTAGGACTTTTTTTGTCACCATACCATAGGAGCGATATAGTGATTGTTAAAATGAGCGAAGTGATAGGACCCAGTCATTTAGCAGGACTATATTATGGTATCGCCATACATCCGATACATGTATACGCGCCAGTAGATTCATATGCCATAGTGATTGCCAAAATTAAAGAAGTGCTAGGACCCAGTCTTTAAACAGGACTACATTTTGGGATCGCCATACCATCCACCAGTCACTGGTCAGCATGGGAAAAGATAAAGAAACACTGCTTGCTACATATGAGGCTATTGGCCGACCGGATATTTATTATGATCGGTAAATTCCTTTGTCAGCTCTCGCCTAGTAAATGCTGTCATTCAAACACAAGCTCTACCTGTTGCCGAAGAAGAATCCGAACTGCCTAGAGAGATAAGAGTTGTGCTGGCCCAACTTCGTTCAGAATAAACTCTTACTTATCCCGACTGAACCCCACGATACCAAACACCTGTTCAAGTTAATATACTCTTCTCTGGTCCAACCCTGTTGAGACTGCGAGTTTCTTTGGACTTACGTTAGAAGAGCTTGATGACGAGTGGGCGTGCCCACTAAAATAATAGCCCCGGGCAGATCAATTATCGGCTATGCGATTCATACCATATTTGAGCAGACCACCTTTCTATATGTGGCCACCCTTTAAACAAATTGCAGTGCTACTGGCTGCTGATTGTGTTATGAATGCTTCTGCGTGACCACTTATAATTTTACTATTCATATTCTTCTGTACCATAAGCATGTATTCATATTTTCATTGTTGGAAACTACAGCTGTGAACCAATCGTTCTCACCAATATAAAAATATAGAAAGACTTCACCAATGACGCAGATTTATTGCTTTCCGCATTCCCAGGCTTCGGGTGTGTCTTCACTTAAAGTGAACTTATCAGATTTAGTAATTGTTAACGACAGCCAAGGAGTCCAAAAATACCGGGAGAGGTATCAAAAGACGCGTATCGGCATATCATTTATTTATTAACACTCTCACTCTCCACATCAACAATTCAAAAAATACTGTTTTTCCGAAACCATCCTCTTTATCTCTGAAGCCATGGATAACTCGCGGTTTATTACATAAAATCAAAATGAAAAAAAAATCACGGAAAAAATGCAAGAGGCATCCGGCTAACACTAAGCTTCGGAATCGTGTCCGTCGATTGACATATAGGCTAAATAAAGAAATAAGGTCAAGTCGAGATAAATATTACCAAAACCTGTTTTTATCAGCACAAGGTAACCCAAAAAAAAGAATGGGAAGCTGTAAATCGTATTAGAAACCGAAATTCTAAGCGAAAATCCGGCTCTATTGTGTTATGCGTGGATGGTGTGGATATTTCGGAGTCGTTGGTAGTTGCAAACGAACTCAATAACTTTTTTGATAATGTAGGATCAGTTTCTGACATAATCAGGAATCCAATGATGTGCATGTGTCATAATAACACTATAATCAATGAATTTGCACCTCCAGCAATAGTTTTTTTTTTTTTTTCATCCAATCTCAGGTTCAGAAATTCTTAAAATAATCAAAACTTTAAACAATTTTGATTCTAGCGGTAGCAATGACGTCCCAAATCGCACGTTAAAAACCATAGCACTTTATATTGTTGATATGTTGATATATTTATTAAATTTAAGTATAACCTCCGGAGTTTTTCCAGAAGATTTGAAATGTGCAACAGTCATACCACTCTGCAAAAAGGGAGATAGAAAAAATAACTATAGGCCCATATCTTTGCTATCTTCAATCTCAAAAATCTTTGAAAAAGCAACAAAAGCTAGGATTTAGCGTACTTGAATAAAATAGAATTCTTTAGCCCGAAGCAGTTTGGTTTTATGTCCGGCCTGTCAACTGAAGATGCTCTTATCGACTTTTCTTCTTTTATATATAAGTGCTATTTTAGCCACCTTGTTATTCTTCGAGGTTTCATTTTTTATCCGTTGTTGCTTCGCTGCTGCGCCGTTATTGCAGTAGCGACGTCGCAAAAATAAGGGTGATTTTGTTGACATGCACGTACGTACATGATCTGCAACCTAAATGTACTATTTAAGCCACAAAATTCTCAAAATGATTATGGTTTTACTATCAGCACTATTATTTACAAGAAAACTTAAATGTAGGACGGCGTTGTTAACTGCACCATTGCGGCCCGAATACTAATTATCTTTTTTTTTCGCTCGCGTATGCATGTATCGACAATTTCAGAGGGTTGTTGCTGCTTCTGATAGCGGAATCATTGCAGTTGCTCAAACTGGTATGAATAAGCCCACTAAAATCTAGTTAATGAACTAGAATGTTTGCTAAGCAGTTTGGCAGTAGACTGCAGGGTATTGGTTCATGAATAGAAACATTATTTGCAGAATTTTGCGGAACCTGACGGGAAGTCGCCCTTTTGTCACTTGTTATTAGATGGTTTTGTCCAGAATGCCGCACTTTTTCTATGTTATTTGGATCCTTGTCATCCGGGGCTAGCAAGATTGTTTTGGTTAGCCATTTTTGGGGTTTTCCTTTATTTTTAATTGTATTGCAAAAAGAAATTTGTTAAAGATTGAATTGACCTACTATGATCGCTGACTTATTGTATTTAAGTATTGCAAGTTAATTCATTAAAAAGATTCTTTATAGAGATAAGCTATGTTTCTTACGCTAATAACAGCTGCATTTGTATGCCGGTAAGTGTGCTAATATCCTGTTTCCTTAAGTACTGAGGAGCACTGAGCTTACTCCTTGCTGCTGGTTCCGGGCTGACCGGTGTCAGCGGAATGTTGGGGTTGGGGCGTCAAGGAAGTTCCACGTTCCTTTTCACGTTTCTTTTACGTTGATTTTATATTTTTTGTTCAAAACATTTTTTATAATTTTTTGTAGTGCTTTTGTACCTTTCGTTAACTTTAAAATTCATATCGAGAGATATATTGGTTGCATAACTGTTTGTCGAGTGCATTAAACTCTTTCCAAATATCAAAACAATCAGAGACAGATTTTGAATTAAAAAGCGAATTCCAGCTTATTTCCAAAAGTCTAGCATTTAAGTCAACAAAGTTGACACCTCTAAAACCAAAAGATCGCGGTTCAATGAGAGAAACTTGGCTTAGCACTTCAAGAGTTATTAAGAGATGTACATGGTGCATGTCGGAGTTGCTCATCAACAAAGACGAGATCTAAATTATTATTTAGTCTATTATGCAGCGAATTAATTTGAATGAGATGGACACTAAACAGGCTATCAAGTAAATTGATCTAATGGGAATAGTTAATATTAGTAGGAGTGACTATATTTTTGTTTAGCAAATTAGACTAAATTATTTTACTAAGTTTAAAATCTCCAAAAATACAAAAATGGTTTTCCACAATATTTTCACAGATGTTTAAAATGTTACTAAAATGAGAATGGTCTAAAGATTGGGCGAATTGTATGAAAGACATATATGTCTTATATATATATATATACTTTGCCCTACCAACAATTTTTTGCAATTTTCACCTAGAATTCTAACACATGCTCATCTTTTTTTTGCACGACACCAACACTAACTTACATTTTTGGGATATTTTTTAAGAGTTGCATGAAATTTTCTTAATAAAGGAGTGCGAGTGAACAGTGGTATACATAAAATGCCAAAAAGTGGAATAGCATGTTACAGGCTTTCAGCGCTATTTTCGAAAAATTTTCAGTTTGAGCGTGCGAGAATAGGAGTGAAAAATATCAAAAATACGAAAATAAAAATCTAAAAGTTTACAACCGTACAAAAATATTTATTCCAAACAAAATTCATACGGAAAATAAAACCAAAGTATTGATAACTAAAACTTGCATTAACTTCGGTAAGTACAAATAATAAGTTTCGTATATAATGCGCTTCGTAGTGCTGCACGCTTGATAGAATATTAAGAGGAATACTTTTCCAGCGAACTGCTTTAAGTTCTGTTCGGCAAACACAGTTACCTGACCAAGATTAGGACTTTTTTTGTCACCATACCATAGGAGCGATATAGTGATTGTTAAAATGAGCGAAGTGATAGGACCCAGTCATTTAGCAGGACTATATTATGGTATCGCCATACATCCGATACATGTATACGCGCCAGTAGATTCATATGCCATAGTGATTGCCAAAATTAAAGAAGTGCTAGGACCCAGTCTTTAAACAGGACTACATTTTGGGATCGCCATACCATCCACCAGTCACTGGTCAGCATGGGAAAAGATAAAGAAACACTGCTTGCTACATATGAGGCTATTGGCCGACCGGATATTTATTATGATCGGTAAATTCCTTTGTCAGCTCTCGCCTAGTAAATGCTGTCATTCAAACACAAGCTCTACCTGTTGCCGAAGAAGAATCCGAACTGCCTAGAGAGATAAGAGTTGTGCTGGCCCAACTTCGTTCAGAATAAACTCTTACTTATCCCGACTGAACCCCACGATACCAAACACCTGTTCAAGTTAATATACTCTTCTCTGGTCCAACCCTGTTGAGACTGCGAGTTTCTTTGGACTTACGTTAGAAGAGCTTGATGACGAGTGGGCGTGCCCACTAAAATAATAGCCCCGGGCAGATCAATTATCGGCTATGCGATTCATACCATATTTGAGCAGACCACCTTTCTATATGTGGCCACCCTTTAAACAAATTGCAGTGCTACTGGCTGCTGATTGTGTTATGAATGCTTCTGCGTGACCACTTATAATTTTACTATTCATATTCTTCTGTACCATAAGCATGTATTCATATTTTCATTGTTGGAAACTACAGCTGTGAACCAATCGTTCTCACCAATATAAAAATATAGAAAGACTTCACCAATGACGCAGATTTATTGCTTTCCGCATTCCCAGGCTTCGGGTGTGTCTTCACTTAAAGTGAACTTATCAGATTTAGTAATTGTTAACGACAGCCAAGGAGTCCAAAAATACCGGGAGAGGTATCAAAAGACGCGTATCGGCATATCATTTATTTATTAACACTCTCACTCTCCACATCAACAATTCAAAAAATACTGTTTTTCCGAAACCATCCTCTTTATCTCTGAAGCCATGGATAACTCGCGGTTTATTACATAAAATCAAAATGAAAAAAAAATCACGGAAAAAATGCAAGAGGCATCCGGCTAACACTAAGCTTCGGAATCGTGTCCGTCGATTGACATATAGGCTAAATAAAGAAATAAGGTCAAGTCGAGATAAATATTACCAAAACCTGTTTTTATCAGCACAAGGTAACCCAAAAAAAAGAATGGGAAGCTGTAAATCGTATTAGAAACCGAAATTCTAAGCGAAAATCCGGCTCTATTGTGTTATGCGTGGATGGTGTGGATATTTCGGAGTCGTTGGTAGTTGCAAACGAACTCAATAACTTTTTTGATAATGTAGGATCAGTTTCTGACATAATCAGGAATCCAATGATGTGCATGTGTCATAATAACACTATAATCAATGAATTTGCACCTCCAGCAATAGTTTTTTTTTTTTTTTCATCCAATCTCAGGTTCAGAAATTCTTAAAATAATCAAAACTTTAAACAATTTTGATTCTAGCGGTAGCAATGACGTCCCAAATCGCACGTTAAAAACCATAGCACTTTATATTGTTGATATGTTGATATATTTATTAAATTTAAGTATAACCTCCGGAGTTTTTCCAGAAGATTTGAAATGTGCAACAGTCATACCACTCTGCAAAAAGGGAGATAGAAAAAATAACTATAGGCCCATATCTTTGCTATCTTCAATCTCAAAAATCTTTGAAAAAGCAACAAAAGCTAGGATTTAGCGTACTTGAATAAAATAGAATTCTTTAGCCCGAAGCAGTTTGGTTTTATGTCCGGCCTGTCAACTGAAGATGCTCTTATCGACTTTTCTTCTTTTATATATAAGTGCTATTTTAGCCACCTTGTTATTCTTCGAGGTTTCATTTTTTATCCGTTGTTGCTTCGCTGCTGCGCCGTTATTGCAGTAGCGACGTCGCAAAAATAAGGGTGATTTTGTTGACATGCACGTACGTACATGATCTGCAACCTAAATGTACTATTTAAGCCACAAAATTCTCAAAATGATTATGGTTTTACTATCAGCACTATTATTTACAAGAAAACTTAAATGTAGGACGGCGTTGTTAACTGCACCATTGCGGCCCGAATACTAATTATCTTTTTTTTTCGCTCGCGTATGCATGTATCGACAATTTCAGAGGGTTGTTGCTGCTTCTGATAGCGGAATCATTGCAGTTGCTCAAACTGGTATGAATAAGCCCACTAAAATCTAGTTAATGAACTAGAATGTTTGCTAAGCAGTTTGGCAGTAGACTGCAGGGTATTGGTTCATGAATAGAAACATTATTTGCAGAATTTTGCGGAACCTGACGGGAAGTCGCCCTTTTGTCACTTGTTATTAGATGGTTTTGTCCAGAATGCCGCACTTTTTCTATGTTATTTGGATCCTTGTCATCCGGGGCTAGCAAGATTGTTTTGGTTAGCCATTTTTGGGGTTTTCCTTTATTTTTAATTGTATTGCAAAAAGAAATTTGTTAAAGATTGAATTGACCTACTATGATCGCTGACTTATTGTATTTAAGTATTGCAAGTTAATTCATTAAAAAGATTCTTTATAGAGATAAGCTATGTTTCTTACGCTAATAACAGCTGCATTTGTATGCCGGTAAGTGTGCTAATATCCTGTTTCCTTAAGTACTGAGGAGCACTGAGCTTACTCCTTGCTGCTGGTTCCGGGCTGACCGGTGTCAGCGGAATGTTGGGGTTGGGGCGTCAAGGAAGTTCCACGTTCCTTTTCACGTTTCTTTTACGTTGATTTTATATT
Organism: Merzomyia westermanni; assembly: GCA_949987695.1. NCBI lineage: Eukaryota > Metazoa > Arthropoda > Insecta > Diptera > Tephritidae > Merzomyia > Merzomyia westermanni. Next base: position 110,595,490 of record OX465290.1, on the reverse strand, counting down.
TTTTGTTCAAAACATTTTTTATAATTTTTTGTAGTGCTTTTGTACCTTTCGTTAACTTTATTTTGGCACTTTTTCGTTTTTCCACAGTGGCACTTTTATGTGGCACGTCTTAAAAGAGATCGTTTTTTTTTGTGGCACTTATTTTGCTACCTTTTTCAAGTCTTTTTTTTGTCTGTGGCACGTTTTTTAAAAGTCTTTCTTTTTAGCACTTTTTTTTTTTTTTTTTGTATTTTTTAATTCCCAACGGATTACCCACCATATCCCGCCCGACCGGCGCGAGGGGCGCATCCGCATAACGCGCGGATTATTCGTTCGTGCCGAGTCGTTGAAAGGCTTTGGTTTGTTAATCGTCGAGATCTAAAACTGCTCAGCTACAGAGAAAACCTCATCAGCTAAGTAAAGTAGATAGAGGATAGATTATACATTAAGAAATAACTAGTTAACAGAATAAAATTATTGTTAAAAGTTAAAATAGAAGTCAAAGAATAAAAAACAATTAGTAGCTATGAATTTAGGATAGAAAGAATTGATTTTTTTATGCTGAAAACCGAGTCTGAAATATCAAATCTACCAGAAAGAGAGTTATAATCTTGACACAAACAGCGAAAAGACTCATTTAACTGAAAATTGGTTCGGCACTGTTTTAAGACTAGAGGTTTAAAATGCCTTGAAGGACGAGACGGTACATTGAAGTACACTTCACTTAGAGGAAATGGATAGTGAACCATTTAGCAATTTATTCATAAAAATAATTCCAAGCATTTCCCTCCGACTAGAAAGTGTGTGTAGATGAATGAGTTTTAAACGATTCGTATAGGGTGGCAGATTGTACGAGGGATCCCAATGAAAAGCTCTTAAGGCAAATAGTAAAAATTGTTTTTGAACTGATTCAATGCGATCTACATGAACCTGGTAACGCGGGTTCCAAATTATAGAACCATATTCAATCGGTCTGACTAATGTAGTGAAGAGGGCTTTAGTTACATAAGGGTCGCTAAATTCTTTAGACCATCGTTTAACGAATGCTAGGACACCTCTAGCCTTATTGACTGTTGTGTTAATATGGCGGTTGAAACTGAGTTTATAGTCCATAGTAACCCCTAGGTCAACAAAATCATACACTTGCTCAAGACTATAATTTTTAATTGTATAGGAAGCCGGCTGAGAAATTCCACGCGAAAAACCCATGTGTTTACATTTTTTAAGGTTAAGTGGCATATAATTTAAATCGCACCAAGTAACTAGTGCATCTAGATCTGATTGTAGCTTATTTATATCTTCAAATGACGCGAATGACATGAAAAGCTTTACGTCGTCGGCATACATTAACATTTTTTTATTGTAGAAATATCATTTATAAACAACAAGAACAGAATCGGGCCAAGATGGCTTCCTTGAGGAACCCCCGAAGAGACATAAATGACATCGGATACTAAATTTTTAAACATTACTCTTTGTGTCCTGTCACTAAAGTAAGAAGAGATCCAGAGATTGAGACCCGGCTGGAAGCCCAACTGATCGAGTTTATGAATAAGTAATGAGTGACACACTTTGTCAAAAGCTTTGCTGAAATCCGTATAAATAACGTCGGTGTGCAGATTTTTTCTAAGGGCATTTGAGACATGACTGGTAAACTCAAGTAAATTCGTAACTGTGGACTTTCCCTTACTGAACCCGTGTTGGCAGTCAGCTATCAAAGTAGAGATCGGACCCGTAAGTTGATTTGTAACAATAGCTTCAAACAATTTTGGGATGGCAGAAAGCTTTGCGATGCCACGATAGTTCTCTATAGAAGACCTACTCCCGCTTTTATGCAGCGGTAGAAGAAACGATTCTTTCCACGCAGTTGGAAAAACACCACACTTTAGTGATAGATTGAACAAATTGGTAAGGGGTTTGTAAATATGGTTCGAACACTTTTTCAAGAAACATGTAGGAATCCTATCAGGACCGTATTTAACAGATTCTTTTAAGGTTTTAAGGTAAATTAGAACATCTTTGGCGCATATAATTGAATTTGTCCCGTGTAGCTTATAAGGATAGTTTTGAAAGTTTGAATTGGTGACAGCAGAATAGTTAGAAGTGAAAAATTGAGCAAAAAAATTTGCGATATATTGATTATCGCTAGATATAATGTCTTGATATTTCATGGCTGAGGGAAACCCTGATACTTAACGTTTAGAATTTACGAAACCATAAAATGACTTTGGATTGAGAATAATGTCTCTTTTGGGTTTAGAGATATAAGCTTTATAGCACTTTTTATTTAAATCTATGTACTTCTGACGTAGACTGGAATACAGTAAGTAATGTTTATTTAATCCAGATTTCTTATATAAATTAAATGATCGCGTTTTCCTATTTTTAAGAGCCGTAAGCTCTTTAGTAAACCAAGCTTGCGTAGGATGATCATAAGTTAATTTACGTTTGGGAATAAACTTCTCAAATAGGCAGTAAATAGTTTGATTGAAATGTGAGACGTTTAGATCGATATCACAACCAAATTCAGGCCAAGTTAATTTAGACAGTTCATTATTTAATTTCTTGTAGTTTGCTTTGGAAAAGTTAAAATCAAAGCTACTACATGAGTAGCATTGAGTGCCTTGGCCATTACTTATGGTTTCGTAGACTATTTCCATAGAAGGATGGTAAAGGTCTTCTGGTAAAACCAACGGATCACAACGATTTACAGAAAATTGGTTTATATCATTAACATACACTAAATCTAAGACTTTCCCAAACTTTTTAGCGGTAACATTTATTTCATTAAGGCAAAGATCGGAAATTCCATCTAAAAAGTCATTGTACCCCAGTTTGGACGGATTTGGAATAATGTTACCATCAGATATGTTCCACGATATATGAGGTAAGTCACCCAAAACAATAATTGAATCTGAAACTTTAGTCATAAAGTTAACAGTTTTGAGCAGAGAGACATGTTGCATGTAGACTGAAAAATCTGATGCTGGAGGGATGTAGCAAACATATAAGTACATAGAGACGTTGTCTAGTTGAAGGCAGATGCATTTGAACACAATGAAATCGATGTTAGGAATTTTAACCTCTTCTGAAGGGATGGAGGAATTTACGGCAAGTAGAACACCACCCCCGACTCTGTTCAAGCGATCATTTCTATATACGAGGTGTGTTCAAAAAGTATCGCGAATTTTGTGTTTTTTTAAAAATTATTTATTTATTCATGAATATCTATTTTGTCCCCTTCAAAGTAATCCCCATGAGATATTATACACTTCAGCCAACGGTTTTTAAAATCTTCGAAGCACTTCAAAAAATCATTTTTTTGTATCTTGTTCAGCTCCTCCTTCGATGCCGTCTTTATATCGTCAAGAGAAGCGTAACGTCGTCCTTTCATGGGCCTCTTCAGTTTAGGGAACAAGAAAAAGTCACAGGGGGCCAGATCTGGGGAATACGGTGGCTGCGGCATCATTAGTGTGTTGTTTTTGGCCAAAAAGTCGCGCACAAGCAACGATGCGTGAGCAGGGGCGTTATCGTGGTGCAAAAGCCAATTTTTGTTCTTCCACAAATCCGGGCGTTTCTGGCGGATTGCTTCGCGCAAATCGCGCATAACTTGCAGGTAATATTCCTTATTGACCGTTCTTCCCTGTGGCAAGAACTCATGATGCACCACGCCCCTGCAATCGAAGAAAACTGTTAGCAAAACTTTCACATTCGACCGAACTTGGCGCGCTTTTTTCGGTCTTGGTTCGTGCGGCAGCTTCCATTGAGATGATTGAGCTTTGGTTTCCACGTCATAACCATAAATCCACGATTCGTCACCAGTTATGACCCTCTGGAGCAAATTTGGGTCTTCGCGGACAGAGTTTAACATCTCATTAGCAATGTTCATGCGATGCTGTTTTTGGTCACAATTGAGCAATTTTGGTACGAATTTCGCGTAAAAATCGAAGACGATCCAAAACACGTGCAAGCAAAGCAGCTGTCAACAATTAACTGAACATTCAAAATGGCCGAGCTTGTCGGCATAAGTGAGAGACATGAGTACCAACATAACGCCACAAAAAATTCGAAATTCGAATATACGTAACCAGCGAAAATTCAAAATTCGCGATACTTTTTGAACACACCTCGTACTTGATATTCATTAAAAAAAAAACTCTGAATTGAAAACATGAGGTTTTAGCCAAGTTTCGGTAAAAGCAATTACGTTATATTTACAATGAAAAGATTTCAAAAAGAAATCAGTTAATTTGGTATTTAAACCTCTGACATTTTGATAAAAGATATTCACGGATTTAGTGCTCAGTTTTTTGACTCAACGTTATTACGAGAAATTTTCGTTACATTTTGAACATTCCTATTCGGTCTGTATTCAAACTCTCGCACAAGAGCCCCGGGAGGCCAAAAAGAGCTGTCCCAAAGAGTATCGAAATCTTTCCCAGATACATCAATCTTAAACGACGACATACTTCTTTGATATGTGAAATTAAATTTTCTAACAGTTACGCTTTGATCTTTAACTTTAGAAGAAATATGGTACATCAAATCATCCTCGGTAGTGTCTGGATGGAACCTAGACACAAAAATAGATCTTTTGCGAGGAACCACAACCAGCTTACCAACGATTGGTTCAGACTCCATTGCAATAGTTGGAGGTTCCGGGTTTTTCCTAGTGGACGTTTTTGAAGGGGAGTTCTTCGACGTTGCTCGGACAACCGTACTAGGAATTGGACAAACCAAATCGATAAGTTCAAGGGGTTGAGGCAAGTTCGGCACTGTTGAGGTAGTAGGCCGATCATCCGTACGCCTGCGCTTGTTTTCGCGATTATCAGGGCATTCCAAATGAGGCGAATTCTCCAAAGTTTCCAAGGTTTTGAAAATATTTTCATATTTTTGAAATTTTTCGGTCAGCAATGAAAAATCTTTGCTTATTTCAGCAAACCCGTTTCTGATATGCCTAAAGATTTTACAGAGATCAACTTCCGTCGACCGGCATTTGGAACACGACCAGCGCAGGCCTTTTCCTTCGTTAAGCAGGTCAGCTATTCTACCGGTTAACCCAGTGCACTTGGCGTGGACAAGTCCATCACACAACCAGCATGCCACAAAGCGTTCGGACTCGCTTTTTACCTGGCAGTTTGCTATCATGCACGACATTTTCGTATAAATACTAATATAAATTTATAAGAAAAATTATAAGTTAGAAAAAATTTAGCGGATTAAAGAAAAAACAACCCTGACAGGTTAAGTGACACAGTACTGAGCGAACAGTTTTAAACACACTGTATCTGACGTTTAACAAACCACGCAAAACAGCTGTAACGAAAAAGAAATAAGAAAAGCAAGTCAGAGCACAACAACATTTGCAATATTAAATAAAGCCTATCAATAGCAACAAATAAAATATGCAAAACACTCGGCACACATAAATTCAACAAAATGAATTTATAATAATGAATAACTATTGAAACTTTTTAACACTTTCACACCAAGTAGTGAAGCACATTAAGTATTTAACTCTATCCACTTTAATTATAACTTTAAAATATCAAAGATATTATTAATTTATTAAATATAATAACAGAAAAAAATATAAACAGAACTACACAGCTTGACGTTTGCGTTTATTGTGGCACTTAACCGTCTTTTTTTTCTAACACTTTTTATTTCAATGTAATCGACTATGCGCGACGCCGCCAAGCTTATTTTACTTTGTCGCCGTTTTCCGCCGTCGATAAACAACTAATTTTTTAATTTATTTTTTAAACAGTTCTATTGATAAAAGCTTAGATTACGCTTAGTTTATTGATAAAAGCTTAGATTACGATTAATTTATTGATAAGAGCTAAAATTAAGTTTACATGCTACACTTCTTTCCTTAAAAGATACTGATTTAAGAATACTAAATTTATCTTATTTATAATCTAAAACTATTTTAGCGTTTTACTATTTTATTGCGAAAAGTTCTTGCGCTATTTTCTATTACTGGCCTCTGCGTCGATTTCGTCGGCGCATGGCGGATGTTATTGGCTAATTGGTTGCATCAGCAATAGTCAGCTTACTACCTGTGCACTGCTGACCTGTGCATTGAATTCATTCTACGCGTGGCGGATGTTGTTGCCCTAATTACTATTAACTACAAATGCTAACTATCCGATACGGTTGGTCAACACTAGGTAGTTGTAACATTGTTAGTGTTAACTTATACAAATATATTTATGTGGATATGTTACCAAATGGGTTGAATGTACTTTCGGCACATGTTATATTTCTGATATACTACACATCCTTTCCTAAAAAGAATGCGTATGCTGTGACGTCAATGTATGAGCATTCTATTTCTTTTAATTATTATAGCATACTTAAATTTAAGTTTCCTTATTTACGTTACAAACTATTATTTTTTGTTTTAGTGTACACAATAACGGTTTTTTTTCGACTTATTGGTATTTATTTAGTAAAAATTGAAGTGTTCTTATTCTAATAATCCAAGTCTAGTTTTATGCACTACTATTTCCTTTTTTTTACTGCTTAGGGTATAGTTATTATTATCCATATTTTCTGCCTTTATATTTATTGTTGTTGTATATTTATTGTCTAATTTATGACCTGCTTTATCTTCGACTAACACTAAATCTCCTATATTTCTTTCCTTATATTGTATATTTTTATCACAATAAATTATTTGGTTTTCCTTAGACTGTTGTACTAGCCTATTAGATCTTTGCTGTGATATTTCTAATCTATATTTAAATTCTTTGTCGTAATCGTCATGATTGCACCTGTAAAAATTCTTAAATCAATGCTGATTTTCCAAAAACCAATTCAAACGGACAATAACCATGAACTGTGGATGGTGTTATATTATAACAATACGAAAAATATTTGAGGTACTCATCCCAATCGTTTTTGCCAATGGATATGTATGATCTAACATATTCATTGAATGTTCTATAGCTGCGTTCAACAGTGCCCAACGTTTGATGATGGTAAGATGAGTAAGTTTTGTGTACAATCTTTAGAAGTTTACACAATTCTTCGAATACTGTTTTTTTTATATTTGGACCCCATATCCGTTATGATTGTCTTCATACATCCATAAATCAAGATAGTTTTCGAATATGGCTTTGGCTACTGTTTTTGCATGTTCTCTCTGTATTAGAATTGCAATCAAATATTTGGTCAGATCACATAAGATAGTAACTGCATATTCATTTTCATTTATTGATTTTGGGAGTGGTCCAATTGGCACTGGCTCGCAGTATTTGCAAGAACGATACAGAAGCGATGCTGGCAACGTTCGAGGCAATCGGCCAGCCGGATCTTAGCTACGCGTCACCATTATGGACGCCAGGGCTATCGAACACACCCTGGAAGACGCAGAATACCGTTCTCAGAACTCCCACAGATGTCCCTTTCTGTCACCTGAACACCACCTTCATAGCGAGGCAAAGATGCTCGTAGTTAAAGAGCATAGTGAGATGTTGACCAGGCAATTGCTGTTCAATTGTTACAAACCGCAACATCCGAACAGGCGCCTGCTCGACGAAAATCCGCCACCCAGAAGAAAAGGATACATGTCCGTAAGCACTATGATGATCCAAAGGTGCACCCATAGGCCCTCAACAACATCCACACAGTGTCGGTAAGCTACTTTCTCAGCTCTCGCCCGCTGTATGCCAACAATTAACAAAAGCTCCTCCTGTTTCCCAAAGAGGAACGATAACTTCCGAGGTAGACAAGAGTCATACTAGCCCAACTTCGATCTGGGTACCGTAATAGCTTAAACTCTTACCAATCGAGACTGAATCTTGACATGTCGAATCTTTTCTCGGCATTTGGTGTATCTAGCAATAGTAAGGACGTGCTCAATTGCGCCCAAAGTGCTGAACGATAGTGTTTTAGTAGGTAAACAGTTTTCCCGCTGTATCGAGAATGCATAATGGTCTGCTGCCTCTGCCAGGAATAATCTTTTCGTGAGGAATGTATTATACATGTCCGGCAGGGCTTCACGTCGCCCGCCCATGGGGCCGTATTGTTCTTCAAGCTCCGTGCTGCAAGGTTACGTTTAAGCTGTGGTAAATGTTTTAGGCTCTTCGGGTATATTGATCTGATGTTAACTGTTTTCCGTGATTCACTAAATTATCAATTGCATTTGCACCAGAATCAGGTTTCGGCATGATAAATAGTTTGTGGATGATAAATAGTAGTATTCACACAAACACCTCTTTGTATTCGCTCTTAGCGTGGCCTTGTGAGCAGCTGCCCTTTGCGTTGCAATGCGGAACTCTTCATCATCTTACCAGTTGTTTCTTCGAAATCGCCAGTATCCTATTACGTCTTCGGATGCGGTACGGAGTGGCAGATCTGGTTGCGTGTTTTTCGATCGAAGGACGGCCATGTAGCCTGGTGGATCTTTTTTTTACATAAATCTGGTGCTGGATATGACCATGTTTCAGCTACCGGTGAATTCGATCCATTTGGAGAAGTCTCACCGTGGAGACTGGACTTTGCGAGGCTGGCGCCAATCACACCCTTTTTACCCACCAAGGAATTTAAGTCGCCAATCAAAACTTTGATATCATGACGGGGCAGAATGAAAAATTTACTGGCACTCGTCATACTATTATAATCTCCATATTAAACACTAGCAGACCCGGCAGACTTTGTCCTGCCACAAAATTTACTTGCCCACATTTGACGATTCGTCTGCATTTATCCCTATATCGTCCTTTTTTGTTTCTCCTATTACTTTTCCGCCACCTCCATATCTTCTTTCTTTTCTTTACCACCTTCATTTTCCTCTAACACCTACTCTACAACTCCCATTTACTCTTCCTACTCCCCTTCTTCTCCATTTTCATCTGCTGGTACTGGTATGCTCACAGCTTCGAAAATTTTGCGAATTAACATTTTTTGCTCTTGGTACCGCTAACTTCTTCCAGTTTTTTGTATATATAAAGGACACGTATCCATACATAAAATATATTAGCTTGAACCAAATAAATTCCTAGACTATATGTATAGTCTGTGTGTACCCAGCGGACCGCTGAACCCACTGTGAAAGTGTCGTGAAGATCGGTGATGAAGTTTTAACTTGAACAACAAACAAAAATATATGGGCATGGCACCTACCACTTTTCTAAAACTATATGCAGCTTATGCTGTAACCAGTAAACCCAAGAATCTACTGCAAAAATTTCATAACCAGCACCGGGTTTATGCACAAAAAGATCCACCAGGCGAAAAGGCTGTCCCCCGATCGAAATCTGGTTGCACTTTGGGATACATGGACTAAAATGAATCAATTTGAGTTCTATTAACGATTGACATTTTACTACCTTTATATAAAGTCTCTTTTTGTTTGTCCGCTCATTTCCTTAGGAATTTTCGGAATCTTGCAAAGTCTTTTCAAGGAACTTCCCATTGAGCTAGACCTTTGAAACTGTTAACATACTTCGGAACTCGGTGACAATCCAATATTCCATCAAAAAAAAGTCGGTAGATGGCGCACGGATCTACATATTTTGAAAATTCGTTTGAAATTGGAAATCTTGCGATCGATTTGTAACTAACTATCTGTTGACTTAGGGACTTGAAACTTAGCACATATTTCAGGACACTATGACAGTATAATTTTAGACATCAAAATTACGATAGGTGAATTTCGATCCTGGCATCGCTTGCTTAAGACTCTAGCACAATACCTGCCATGCAAATATAGTTACAATATACATACGTATTCATATATATATTTATAGTAATTTTAAAGTAAATATCTATCTAGAGATTCGTATGGTATGTATCGCAGAACACTATTCGAATAAACGGATAAATTATTCGAACAAATAATGTTTGAACTTTTTAAAACGAAAATTATTATTATTCGTTTATTCGAATAGTATATATTCGAATATTATTCGACAATAGTCCCACTACAAGTTCAAATAGACAAACGGGAAGACAGGCAGACGGACGGAGAGACGAACATGGCTAAATCGACTCAGCTCATGGTCCTACTCATTTCAGTACACTTATTGATGGACCTATATCTTCTTCTCATGCTTACAAACATTTCATGTTCATGAAAGGTATGAAAATCAAAAAAGATACATAACTTCCCTATTACAGTGGGGTATTAACTACTTGTGCTTGTGTGTTATACTATTGAGAAGCAGCAGACATATTTTCATTGAAATATCTATTTTTTCTTTAAAAGGCTTATGTGTGCAAGATCTTATTGATATAGCTTGCATAGTTATAGAAATATCGCGTTTTAAATTTTACAAACAAATCTTGCAGAACTATGTTGAATAACTGGGTGTGGAACTTAACCGATTTAGTCCATTTTTACAATAAACAGTAGCCTTTATGTATTTAACATTTTCGCCAAATTTCGAACAGGCATTTGCTGCTGTTGCTTACTGGAGGACTAAGCAGTCGAACGGCGTTATAGAAGTTGGGTTAATCTGCGAGATCTTGAATGAGAGTAACGTTCGTGAATGACGATGGGTGCCAACCCAGGATAAAGTAGCTGACGATGCGACGAGAAGTCACGGAAGCATTGACTTTACGCCTACATCTCATTGGCTATAAGGACCGAGCCTTTCTCTTGAAGAACCTCGACCCAAATTTGGTTTAATTGCCAAAGTTGATTGACTGTAGTCGATTTTCAAACCTTCATAGGTTAAAGAGAACTGTGGCGTGGGTGTTTCGTATTATTAGTGGTTGTCGTAAACGAGAGGTAAGGCATAAAGACTATGGTCTCACCGCAGCAGAGATTGATTCCGCCGAATAAGACTTATGACTTCACGTCTAAAGGGAAGCCTTTGCTACAGAACGCTACCGAATCGAAACTGAACTGGCAATTCCTAAAGACACTTAATTAAGACCACTTTCGCCATACATTGGAGAGGGCGGACTACTTCGGGTGCAAGGGCGTATTGCTGCAGCCTTATAATGCTAAGAGACCGATTATATTGTCATATGGCAATATCCTTACACGATTGATAGTCCGCAGTCATCATTTACAGATGAAGCACCAAAATCATGAAGCAATATTCGACAGAAATACTGGATTCCGAGAATAAGACAGCTGCTAAGAAGTGTAGTATATGAATGTAAAAGATGCTTTTTAAACAGGGTACAACCTCGAAATCCCATTGTGGGACCCCTACCAGAAGACAGTCTGCAGCCGTATGTACGACCCTTTACTTATACGGGGCTCGATTATTTTGGACCTATTCTGTAACGATCGAACGTCGCACTGAAAAACGCTGGGTTGCACTATTTACGTGTCTCACCGTGCGAGCGGTCCACCTAGAAATAGCCTACGGTTGCAATTCCGATCCGATAGTGGGAAACACTTTATAGGAGCCAACGAAGAAGCTCAACATCAAATGGTGTCAGCGAAGTTTTGCCCGTAGCGAAGGTGATTCCTGTTTATTTGAGATCCAAACACACCAAGAAAGTATTGGCGCCGTAGCATTATTAAGCGTTCGTACACTGGAGCGGATGGTGTGGCTCGACGTGCAGACATTCGAACGGTAAGCGGACTTCTGCACACGGCGGTATTCAAACTAGCGGTTTTGGATGTGGAGAATAGTGAAGCTGATTAACTAACTAAGTATCCTTAAGTACAACCCTGAGTTGCAAACCAACGTTTCACACCCATTCTTCCTTTTTGATAATTTTCTCGTATTCGTTTTTCCATTTTCTTTTACATGTTTCAAAATGCTGCCTAGAACAGTCTTTCAATCTTGCACTTTCGATCACCATAGAAAGGGTGCAAAACTGCGGTAAATATTTTCTTTGCCTTGGTTAATATTTAGTTATTTATTTATTTATTTAAGTGTACAGGACAAAATACCTTACAGACTAGAAATATACGAGGTGTGTTCAAAAAGTATCGCGAATTTTGTGTTTTTTCAAAAATTATTTATTTATTCATGAATATCTATTTTGTCCCCTTCAAAGTAATCCCCATGAGATATTATACACTTGTGCCAACGGTTTTTCCAATCTTCGAAGCACTTCAAAAAATCATTTTTTTGTATCTTGTTCAGCTCCTCCTTCGATGCCGTCTTTATCTCGTCAAGAGAAGCGTAACGTCGTCCTTTCCTGGACATCTTCAGTTTAGGGAACAAGAAAAAGTCACAGGGGGCCAGATCTGTGGAATACGGTGGCTGCGGCATCATTAGTGTGTTGTTTTTGGCCAAAAAGTCGCGCACAAGCAACGATGCGTGAGCAGGGGCGTTATCGTGGTGCAAAAGCCAATTTTTGTTCTTCCACAAATCCGGGCGTTTCTGGCGGATTGCTTCGCGCAAATTGCGCATAACTTGCAGGTAATATTCCTTATTGACCGTTCTTCCCTGTGGCAAGAACTCATGATGCACCACGCCCCTGCAATCGAAGAAAACTGTCAGCAAAACTTTCACATTCGACCGAACTTGGCGCGCTTTTTTCGGTCTTGGTTCGTGCGGTAGCTTCCATTGAGATGATTAAGCTTTTGTTTCTACGTCATAACCATAAACCCACGATTCGTCACCAGTTATGACCCTCTGGAGCAAATTTGGGTCGTCGCGGACAGAGTTTAACATCTCATTAGCAATGTTCATGCGATGCTGTTTTTGGTCACAATTGAGCAATTTTGGTACGAATTTCGCGTAAAAATCGAAGACGATCCAAAACACGTGCAAGCAAAGCAGCTGTCAACAATTAACTGAACATTCAAAATGGCCGAGCTTGTCGGCATAAGTGAGAGACATGAGTACCAACATAACGCCACAAAAAATTCGAAATTCGAATATACGTAACCAGCGAAAATTCAAAATTCGCGATACTTTTTGAGCACACCTTGTAATATATGAGATCACCCAAGCGGGAGGTAATAATATAATTAACAAAAATTTCTTAGTGACAAAATTTGACTCAGATAATGCAAAGTCGAGTTGATTAGAAGAAAAAAACAAAGCATTTAATTCTCGCAGTGCACGCGCTTGTTCCAAAACTTCCAGCATAAAAAGGGAAGGTTTATTTGTGAAATATTAAAGTTAATCCGCTCTATTAAGATTGGACAGTCAACAATTCCATTAATGACATTGAATGCAACAGAGAGAGAAATAACTTTTCTTCGTTTTTCCAAGGAATCCAAATTAATCCGTATACATCGCGATTTATAGGGCGGAACCGGTTCCTCAAACCTTAGAGAACGTAATGCATGTTTCAGAAAAACCTTTTGAACTCGTTCAATTCTATTAATCGAAAGTTGATCGTATGTTCTCCAAATGAAAACAGTGTACTCTAAGTGTGACCGTACGGGCAAGGTGAAAAGTTGTGTCAGATGTGTGCCGAATAAAGCCGAGAACGGAATGTGATTTTGAAAGTATGAAGTTGATGTGACTACTGAACGTCAGCTTAACATCAAATACTACTCCCAGATCCTTAAACTTTGTTATAAATTGAAGCATGTCACTACCTATCCTATACGTTGCATTGGTTACGGTTTGACGCCTGGAAAATGTTAAATGACAACATTTCTTAACGTTTAAGGCGGGATGCGATTACTCAGCTGTAAAGATTATCTAAATCTCTCTGAAGCCGAAGTGTATCTGCTGTGTCGCATAGGTACATAAGCATATGTAATAATTGAACTTTTCAGAATAAACAAGTACCAGCACAAATATACACTCAGTCCTTTTTTCAAGCGATTATTGGTTCTGCCACTAATCGCGTAAAAATGGTTAGTTTTCCAATATTAACTGACGAATTGGTTCCGAATATAAAAAATATCGCGTATAACAAAATATACGCGCAAAAAAATATTGAAAAACAATACAATAAGTTTCAAATTTCAAACTTATGATTTATTCATTCATAACAAAATAAAAAATACAAAACAAAAACCATACATAAAAGAGAAGAAAATAGAAAATAGGTAGATTTATTGAAAAAATGCCGTTGAATGCTGTTTAATCACTGTCATTATCCGTAGTGGAAATTATTCTTAGCCATAAATTCAGTTAATTTTGTTTTAATGCTTCTTTTTGGACCCAATAAATTCTGATGTAGTTCTTTATATCTTAACATGCAGAGACTCAATTCTTTTTGAAAACTTCGTACACGTTCGGCATCAGTATCATTTGCTACAAAATAATTTTCCAATTCTGCTGCAAGTTTAAGACCTTGCTTAATCGTTTCTGCTTTAATTGGATGCTCGTCTATCTCGGTGTTGCTGCTATTTTCCGATTCGATTACTTCCGTAGCTATTTCAATCAAATCGTCATCATCGAGCTCTCGGTCTAGAAGAATCTCGTCAATATCTTCTCTCGTCATATCTGCAAGATTTTCTCCTCCCACGGAACGTGCTAAATCAATGATATCTGAATAATTAGTTGAATTGCTTGTCATGGACATACCACTTTTAACACATTCTGGCCAAAGAGATTTCCAGCATGCGTTTAACGTATGTTGCCCTATTTCAGAAATTGCTTTTGACGAGTACAAGATGCAATCCTTGATAGAAAAATTTTTCCAAGCATCGGTGAAGTCCAATTCAGGATTTTCCTCCAGTTTTTCCATAATGCACTGAAAAGTTTTTTTGAGGTAGTACATTTTAAAAGTCGCAATAATGCCTTGATCCATCGGTTGGATAATTGATATAGTATTCGGCGGGAGGAAAATGATATTTACATTAGGATGTTCAATCAACGGATGGCCTGGTGCATTGTCAATTATTAAAAGAGCTTTAAAGGGCTGTTTCTTCTTCTCCAAATAACTTTTAACTTCATTTAGCAAACCATTAACTTCATTTAGCAAACCATTAACTGCATTTAGCAAACCATTCTTGGAATATATTTCCAGTTACCCAGGCTTTTTTATTGGCCTTCCAGTGAACACGTAAATGTTTTAAATCTTTGCCCTTTAGTGCTCGCGGCCTTTGCAGCTTTGAAGCCACCTACTGATTTTTGGGTCTTAGACACATATGTTCGTTTTGGTAACCTCTTCCAAAATAGGCCGGTTTCGTCCGCATTGAAAACTTGGCCTGGCGTGTAATCACCTTCTTGAATAATTTTTAATAACTTTGGTGGATAGTCCTGCGCAGCTTTACTATCAGCTGAAGCAATTTCACCCTTAGTTTTTAAATTATGAAAATTATGTCTTTCAATAAACTTCGAAAACCATCCACCACTAGCTGAAAATTCGTTTTTGTTTTCTTGGCTCGATGTTGATGGTTTTTCAAGTAGTATTCGATTAAAGACACGTAGAGCTTTTTGTTTTATTGTTGTAGTATCAACTGGGATTCGTTTCTGGTTGAGATCCTCAATCCAAATTGTTAATAGGTTTTCCATTTCTTCAATAAAAACATTTCTTGAGTATGAAGTTTTCTTCGCATTTACATTTTTGCCGGAAACTACAGATTTTCTAATTGCATTTTCATTTTTTTTTATTGTCCGCACTGTAGATTCACTGAGTCCAAGCCTCTTTCCCACATTTGTTGGGCCAGCTCCCTGCTCTAGATAGTCCAAAACTTTTATTTTTGTTTCTAAAGAAATGCCTTTGCGTTTTTTGTTTTTTTCTGAATTAGCTTCCATTGTAAAGCTAGCAAAAATTAAAATTCCTTATTAAAAATTTTTATTATTTTTATTACAAAATTAATTTTAAAGTCTTACCAAAACAACTGCACCGGCCGCTAACTAAATACATTATAATTAGATTTGCAATAATTGATACACATAGAGTAAAATTTTTTTGTTGGGACTTCCCCGTATTATAAACGAAAAAAAGCAATCGCGTTGTTGGGACTTCCCCGTATTATTATATTTGAAAATTATTTCGCGTAAAAATATGTAAACAAGCAAAAAACGAAAAAAAGCATTCGCGTAAAAAAAAGAATTTCCGCTGATATAACCGCGTTAAAGTGAAATCACGTAAAAAAAAGACTGAGTGTAAATGGTATAGGAAAGTGTTATTGCTTTGTTCAACGCAAAACCCTTTCATTCAGCCTAAGTCGCAGCCGCAACAACCTCTTTAGAGTATTTTTTACTTGGGAACCAGCAAAAACCTCAGCAATATTGTCAGCCTACAAGTCCAACGAAGAATCGCTTTTGCAACAAGTTCTCACTCGAAGAACGAAGCCGTAACCGTCCTGGTTTATGGTGCAAAGAAGCTGGGACACTGACAACATCTGATGAGGCGGCTGTGGGAGTATTCGAGAGAAAGTTTTAAGGACCCTCACGCGTTGGCGACAGCCAGTACCGAAGAAAATTTAGTCCAACAAACTAACACCCCGAATGAATGAAGATGCTCCGGCCCAGAAGGTACTCTTACCGGCACCCGCTGGTGGTAGCAGAAAAGATAGAGACCAACACTCTGATGGAGGGATCAAGTGGAGACCGATTTGCGGTCCTGTGAAGAAAGGACTGGGGAGCCATGTTGGACGGCCAAAATCGTTTAGACGGCTAAGCGCCATTTAAAGAAAAAGAATAGGTGAAAGGTAAGTTCTGCTGTTGATGTGAAAACGGCGAGAGTTGCAAGTATTTGTAGCAATTTGTATAAGTGATTAAAAATACATTTTGTCGCAGTTCTGAAGTGCGAGAAGTGCAGTTTTTGGCGGAAGATTATTTCGCTTTAAGAACCTTGTCCATAAATTGATTTCGGCCACTATATTTTGGCTATAAACAAGTGGTTCATAAAATTCAGCAAGCTTAAATAAATTTGTGCTATTTTCTGCACTGTTTGTTGAAAAAATCGAAGCGAAACCCCTGCAGATCTTTTTATGTTGAGTGATTCGAGTAAGAATTGGCGGCCGCCGTGGTGTGAAGGTAGTGTTGCCGGCCTACCACACCGAAGGTCCATGGTTCGAGCCCTGGTACAGGTAACATCAAAAGTGATTTGAAAAAAGTTTTTCAAAACGGGGTCGCCCCTCGGCAGTGGTTTGGCAAACTCTCCGAGTGTATTTCTGCCATGACAGGCTTCTCAGCAAAAATTCGTCTCCTTTGTAGATGCCGTTCGGAGTCGGCAAAAAACTGTAGGTCCCACCAATTTGTAGGGAAAATTCAAATCGGCACACCACAAATTGGAAGAGAAGCTTGGCGCAAAAATCTCTTAGGAGGTTTATGATGATATACCTGTTGTATATCGCGCCATAGAGAGATAGATTCGAGTATCTATTTCCATTATTATATGATCAATAAATGGATAGAAAACAAAAATCTTGAAATAAACATCTAGGTTACATGCTTGCACATTTTGACCAGATTTGTATCGGTTCTTTTTGATTTCAATAAATGTCGTTTGCATTTTTTCACAAGTTCTAACCAATTTTTCAAAATACTGTTCGTCGGAAAGAATACGGCGTTACTGCGACGCTAACTCTTTTGCGAAACCCACTACAAGCGCTAAATCAATCTTTATTTCTCAGAGTTTATTACACAAAGGCATAACGCTCCGTTTTTGAGTCAGGGATTTTTAGCTTGCGTTAACAAAAATGCGAAAAGACTGCGTTTATTATTTACCAAAAAATTTTTACAATGGTATCAAAAAATTACCGCAAATGGCACTATTTTTTGCCTTGGGACTTCATTATAAATACTTAAATTTAATAGGTCATAAAAGTGCATACCCACATTTTTTATAAAAATTCTGATTAAAGAGTGTGAAACTTTGATGAAACTTGATTAAACTTTCCTAGGTTCTGTGCAAAGTTTGAAATTTATTCTTGAATATTTTTTATTAGATAATGAGCTATACTTTTATAAAAAATGAGTAAAAAATTGTTGTCTGTGTTCTCTGTTAAAATTACTGAGCCTTCCTACTCTAGTATTTCAGACCGCCTGAATTTGGATTTTTATAGACGTGAGAGATAAGGGAGTAGAGTTTTTGCTCAGCGAAAATTACGGTATTATTTCGATCTATTATTTTATTACGAACCGCATGTGTACGCATACCTCAAAGCCAATTTTATCGTCTTGAAAAGCTAGTTAATTTCGACTAGCATACGCATATTAAACTAACGCATAATTCATCAAAATTTACTTTGTCATTACTCTAAAATAAGAAAATTTTAATTCAGAAGCGTAGAATGGTATTTTGTTAATAAATCAAAAGTAACCAAATAGTAGTTCATTGACTTTTTGCTTAGTATTTTTCTGTTCATGTATATTAGAAATGGGCGCGTGCTTGATTTTTGCGGCACGACACGGCGGGGACGCAAGTCACACTTTCGAAAACACGCACCTGCACGCGCGGTTCAAAACTTACTAAAGCACGGCCCAGCCTGGCCGTGATGTGCAAACATCTTTGGGCTCGGTCGGGGCTGTCCATAAAAGTTACGCGTCGCTGCCTGTAGCGGTGCCTCTGCCGTTGCTTGTAAACGTGCCTCTGCCGGTGTTTTGTTGATGTGTAAACATATTTGGGCTCTGTAGAGCAGTCCAGCAAAGTTAAGCGTCGCTGTCTGTAACCGTGCCTCTGCCGCTGCTTGTAACCCTGCTTCTGTCTATGTCTTTTTGTTGATGTTGGCTTTATGCATATCTTAGGTGTTCGTGAGATTGCCACACTAATAGCCTTTTCTTTTCTAGAGAAAGTGTTATCCTGTTGGTTATTCTCAGCTGTCTCTCTGTCAGGTTTTTTTGCTCCCTTAAAAAATACCTTGTTATGATTGAAGAGGATGCCACTTTCTAAAAAATCTGCCATTTTCAAGCGATGCAATTTAAGAGAGTGACACGAGGGTTCGGAGATGCTCCAGCCCAGAAGGTATTCTTATCGGCACCCGCCGGTGGAAGCAGAGGAAGAGGGAGACCACCACTCCGATGGAAGGACCAAGTGGAGACCGATTTGCGATCCCGCGGTGTTTCCAATTGGCGCCAGTTGGCCAGAAACGACTGGCGAGCTATGTTGGACGGTCAAAATCGCCCAGGCGGTTAGATGACCATTTAAAGAAGAAGAAGAAGAAGACACGAGGGTAACATTTTTATCGAAAAGAAAACGCCATGATTATATATAAATCTTGTTTGACTGCTTTGCTGATCTGTATGTGACGCTCTGCTTATGTGGGTGTGGGTGTATGTATGCGAGTGCTTTACTGATTGTTATGAGTTGGTAATCGTGAATAAACACGATGAGCGCTATCAAGGCAAAAGACGAAGGCAACTGTGTTCATCATAAATATACGCAGTGTTTACAAAAAGAAAATAAGTGATTATTCATGTTAAATCTATTTTACCTCAGAATACTAACCACTTTGTAGTTATACTTATGAAATCAATTGCAAAAAAAAAATAACTAATATAAAATAAAATAAAATAATATAAAATAAACTAAACTAAAATAAATTAAACTAAATAAAATAAAGTTAAATAAAATTAAATTATTTTTGTAAGTTTAACGTGCTCAAGACCAGTTGATAATAATTCTTAGTTAATTATTATTATTTTTGATTAGAGGAAAAATTTAAAGGCTCAAACATATAACATATAGGGAGTTATTGAAAAACATTTTTTGACGGGCGTTCTTAAAAGTTCTGAGATATGGCGGTCTTGAAAAATATTTTTAACCCTAGACACGTAACCTTCGTCGATCCGACGAATACGCTATGGAAAAATATCTGTCTCTCTTTAATACTGCCTTTTTAAAAGACTTAAAAAAATATCTCGGACTTTTTCCAAAATAATAAAAAAATGTTTTATTAAACTGGTACACATACAATAAATCAAACCAAAAATTAACCAACTATATTAGAAATTAGTATTTTAAAGAATTTTTGTCGAATCGACGAATGGTTAGGTTTTATAGGGAGTTAGCTTTTTAGAGTTAAATATGGTGATCTTTCACTCAGCCGTCGATATATATCTACACATATTTTTTTATGTATATACATGAACAAAAAAATACTAAGCAAATATATTACAATGGAAAAATCAAAACGTTGGTATGCTTTTTCGTGCGTGCTTTTTTTTGGATTTCGGACTCAGCACGTACACGCACGAGCACGGCACGAAATCGCATTTTCCGGCACGTGCCCATGGGCACACGCGGACGGCCGTCGTGTCACGGTCAAAAGCACGGCCAGCGCCTATCTCTAGTCAGAGGTAAGATCTGGAAAATTAAAATATTGACAAAAGTCAAAAATAATAGCGAAATACAAAAATACAATAAATATAGATTGAGGAAGTTCCGCGCCAGGAAATGACATACTACAGGTCGACCATGCGTAAAAGCGAATACAGAATATGGTCACAATACTCCAGATTGGATTGTAAGTGTGATCAGCCTAATCTACAAAAAAGGGGAGTCTACCATCAACCAGATCTTCACGACACGAAAAATCGACACATACCATTTCTTTGTCTATTTACCACCAGCTTTTGACAGCGCGAAAAGCAGCTGCCATGCCAATGAAAATCTCGATGAATTCACTATGTGTTTCAAGTAGAGCTGTCACGACGAATACTTATTTTGCCGAATACCGAATAACGAATATTCGGCAAGTTAGTACTTTTCACGGGTTCCAAGTTACAGCTCGTCATCTCTAAATATCATGGTAACAGATCGATATCCGTACATTGCAGATGTTGAAGAAAAGGAATTCACAGCTGCATTACTTTAATTAATTCGGCTGAATACCGGGTAGCGAGATTATGCGTTCATGCTCGGCGACGTGCGTTTGCTGCGCCCTATAAAGACACATATAAAATAAAACAGCGATTGAAAAAAAGATAATAATGTTTATTTTTACTTGCTGAACTTTAAAATGAGCGCCATTCCTCCACGCCGTTACCGGCACTTCCACCATCCCAAATACCCCTCGTGCACGAGCCGCTAATCTGTTCGCAAACATGTGTGGCTCGATCTACACAAAAAAGGCGTGAGTACCAAGTACTCGTGAAGTTTGATGTGGAAACATGTATCCTGTACATAAGTTTAATTAAACTAGAGATCGCCCAGTAGTTGTAATTCAACCACAAAACTTAATTTTCCCTTTCCTTTCCTCTTCTTTCCTTTCCGTTCCTTTCCTGTCCGTTCCGGAAGCCCTTGCCTTCCCTTTTCTTCACTTCTGAGAGTCAGCGATGCACTCGTATACACACACACACATAGGCAGAGCGTCACATCAAAATCCAGTCTGGCAATATTTTTATACACGCATACTAAGCCAAACCTCATTTACAACTCAGATATGCATAGAATCAACATGAACAACAAGGCATAGACGCGTAACTTTGCTAGACATCCCCTACCGAGCCCAAATATGTTAACACATCACACATCCAACTAATTATGTAGGGCGTATTCCAACTGCGTGGTGCCCAAACGCAAATAACGATATAAATGGCAACAACTAACTATATAACCAGAAGTCTGGCTCTTAGCGTGTTTAGGGAGTATGCTCCTCACTCCTTCTCCGTGCTGCACCAATAGTCAATTTCCATGCAACAGCTCTACTTTTAGCTCTCTGTGCGCAGCACTAGGAGTTACAATACAAATGATTATTAACTATGAAGACCGCAAAGGTTTTTATCAAACCGATTAGTTGTCTATCATTCCCAGTTTCTCGGATTGAGACAATCGCCTAATCGCCGATTTAAATAAACTTGTATATATTATATTTTTTCTTCCAAACTAGAAAATTGCTTCCATTCCCCAGCTGTAGTCACAAGAAAAAAAAAGGAAACGGATTCTTTTAAATACGATACATGATTTTGACAGCTGTCGCCTTCGGGGAGTGTTTGAAACTGGAGTAGCAATCTCCCAGTTCGGACCTAAGAAGCTTTACCCTCTTCGCAGGGCAAGTTCAAAGATTGTGAACACTAATGTGCTGTTTATGCAGCATTTTGCATTTTCGGACATTGGTTCGAAAAAGCGTTCATGGTGGCGTATTTAATAAATGCACATTTAGCAAGTTCGAGTCATACGTTGTTTGTTTACAAAAATTTTTTAGGTTATGAAAATTTGCAGCACGTGTGCAAAAATATAAAAGTTTTTATAAAATCTTTCAATTAATTCCATTCGCAAACCACAGATTAACTTGTAGATGGTTTTATTTTAACAATATCACGCAACACGCGCGCTGATTACAAATTGAAAATCAGTATAAATTTGCTGAAGGTTTACGTATGACCGAGAATGAGAGAATGCCAAGAAAAAATATTGCCACTATTCTGTATTGGAATCGCGAAGATTGCAGGGTTGATTTCAGCATTTATAATGCTAATGCAAAAATAAAGTTGCATTTAGGTGTCAAAATTTGTATGGTAAATGCGAAAATAAATGCTGCATTTCGGGCTAAATTCTAAAATACGAGGTAAATGCAAAATGCAGGATCAGCATGAACATCACATAAGCAACTGCGTTAACGCACTGCGCTGATACCGGCTATGGCGCTGGCTTCATGGTATCAACGCCAAAGAATTGGCGCCGCGAGCCAGCCTTAGTGCACACTACTGGTTCAAGGTCACCGTTAGTGATCCCAAACAAGTGAATTGCGGGGTAAAGAAAACTGTCATTTTTATTTGGAGTCAGCACATTTGCGCCTTGACTACCACGTCCCTGTCGAAGTAGTACGATTCGTTTACCTTGATAAGGATTAATACCAACAATAATGTTAGCCTACGTTTGGAATTGAAACGAACAAATTCTTCAGATGTTATAGCTTTAGTTCACAAATTGTTAATTGTTAATACAAAGAAAGTAACAGACAGCAGGGATGTAGAAGTTCTGGAAGCTGAATGCAAGGAGAACTCAGCTGAGTTCAAGGTTGCTTTTGCTCTTCAAATCGTAAGATAAGGAACAATTTCAGGTTGGTTAGTGTAATCCCAAATTTGCAATGTCATTTTACAAGCTTGACTTTTGACGACTTGTTCATTTTAAATTTAAAATAATTAATTAAGTTATAACTTTTGGCATAGGTTGCACTTTTATTAGTTGCTGTTGCTATAGTAATTCATAATTAATTATCCAAGATTTACAAAATATTTGCCACAATTTCTTTTTTCTTTTTACTTACCGGACGGGATATAATTTTTGTAGCTCCAAGAGAGAACTTTTAGCAGAAATTCTATCAGGAACGTCCCAACTTGTTCCACCAAAATCGTCGACTTTTTGGAACGCGACGTTTATAAGATCTATTGGATCACTTTTATCAACATACTTGCTTGATATAGCTGCGAGAATAGAGCAATCAATGCCTCCAGAAAATAAAATAGCAATCTTAGCATGATTGCAATCAGTATGACTATCTAAACAATTCGCACATTTTTGAGGAGTGCGTCGAACTCGATCTTTTACAGATCTTTCTATTAAATTTGAAAACTCCTTGAGTGCAGACAATACATATGAGTTTCTCAGCAAAACTTCAAAAATGTTAGAAGAGGACGTGTGCATTCTGCACATCTCATACAAATTAAAAAGTTCCTGTTGAATAAAAAAAAAAAATATTTATGTATTGCATACAATTTTTTAACTATACATAAGTTATAGAAATACATACATAATTATACTAAATTTAAGGGCGACTATCAGCATTTCAAATGTATACCACCTTACTTTCATTCTCGTACTCACAAACAGCGGATCAAAACTTTACAAAAAACATATAGAGGCATTTAAAAAAAAACTATAGATGGAACAGGTCCCAAGATATTTGCGAAAAACAAATTTTCCTGACTTTTTGACCTTTATAACTTTTGTACTTTCGAACGACGTAATAACCAAGTCTTTTCTTCGTTGCACCAACTGGCACCAATTGGAGACACCACGCGATCGCAAAATCGGTCTCCACTTTGTCCTTCCCTCTTCCTCGGCTTTCTCCGGCGGGTGACGATAAGAATACTTTCTGGGCCCAAGCATTTTCATTGATTCGCACAACATGGCCAGCCAATGATGGCGCGGGTTTAAATTCTTCGACCTATGTCGTTGTCTGCATACAGCTCATAATTAAATCTTTTTCAGCACTCGACGTCGCACAGTGGCGCCTTTTGAGTTTTTTCTTTGCAAAAATCATAACTTTTGAACCAATGAAGATATTTTAAAAATTTTAAATGCAAATGAAAGCTAATTATTTGAAGTTTTATTGTGCGAAAGCTCAGAATGTCACAGATACAGGGTGCTTCTAACAAATTTTTAGAAAAATGCAATAACAAAATGTTTTTAGTAGAAAATAAAAAAAATAAAATGAGATTTGTCTTATAATGACGTATTTAAGCATTATATAAGATAAACTAATGATATTGATAAGATAGCGTGACACTGCCCACTTATGACAAAAAGTTGTATCTAAGTCAGAGCCGCCCAAAATAATGCGCAATTTTTCATGCCTATACTCGGAGTATAGGCAAGCAAATGCAGTCGAAACATGTACGCTATGATGCTAATTCTGCCAGCGTCAAAAAAAAAGATCGTCAAAAACGACTAAGCTTAGATTTCTGACTTCGGCACATGCGAAGCAATGCTTTTGCTATTCAGCAGTTGAGCAAAGAAGAACGTCCCCACATACGAGGTGTGTTCAAAAAGTATCGCGAATTTTGTGTTTTTTCAAAAATTATTTATTTATTCATGAATATCTATTTTGTCCCCTTCAAAGTAATCCCCATGAGATATTATACACTTGTGCCAACGGTTTTTCCAATCTTCGAAGCACTTCAAAAAATCATTTTTTTGTATCTTGTTCAGCTCCTCCTTCGATGCCGTCTTTATCTCGTCAAGAGAAGCGTAACGTCGTCCTTTCATGGGCCTCTTCAGTTTAGGGAACAAGAAAGAGTCACAGGGGGCCAGATCTGGGGAATACGGTGGCTGCGGCATCATTAGTGTGTTGTTTTTGGCCAAAAAGTCGCGCACAAGCAACGATGCGTGAGCAGGGGCGTTATCGTGGTGCAAAACCCAATTTTTGTTCTTCCACAAATCCAGGCGTTTCTGGCGGATTGCTTCGCGCAAATTGCGCATAACTTGCAGGTAATATTCCTAATTGACCGTTCTTCCCTGTGCCAAGAACTCATGATGCACCACGCCCCTGCAATCGAAGAAAACTGTCAGCAAAACTTTCACATTCGAACGAACTTGGCGCGCTTTTTTCGGTTTTGGTTCGTGCGGCAGCTTCCATTGAGATGATTGAGCTTTGGTTTCCACGTCATAACCATAAACCCAAGATTCGTCACCAGTTATGACCCTCTGGAGCAAATTTGGGTCGTCGCGGACAGAGTTTAACATCTCATTAGCAATGTTCATGCGATGCTGTTTTTGGTCACAATTGAGCAATTTTGGTAAAAAAATAGGTAAAAATCGAAGACGATCCAAAACACGTGCAAGCAAAGCAGCTGTCAACAATTAACTGAACATTCAAAATGGCCTACCTTGTCGGCATAAGTGAGAGACATGAGTACCAACATAACGCCACAAAAAATTCGAAATTCGAATATACGTAACCAGCGAAAATTCAAAATTCGCGATACTTTTTGAACACACCTCGTACATAGCAATATTATTTTTTGATATACACTTGCAAAAAAACATTCGAAATGTTCAATAAAGAATGGCTGTACAATTTCACTTTCAATTTAAACAAATAGCACGATTTCACTCAGTGTACTAAGCAAACGCGCGCACACAATCATTCGCTAGCAGATATCAAATGTGTGATTGTATGCGTTGGTAAATAAATTGCGCATTATTTTGGGCGGCTCTGATCTAAGTAGTCACGTAATCAATAACTACCAAAATCGATAGACGTATTGTTTCTTTTAAATGGCAATACTCTTATAAAACTCAAATGTCCGTTTTTGGTGCCACAATTACAAGGTGCTTCAAAATTCATCGTAAAATTTAACATTTTTTTTTTTTTAATTTACAAGCCAAATATGTATGTTATTAATAACTAAAAGTTATTGAAAATGGTTCAATGAAATTTTATTTGAGCTAAAGATTAAACAGCCAACGAATTTTGGAAAAGGGGAGTGGCAGTGCCCATTTATGCTAAAAAGTTTGATCTTAGTAACCGCTTTACCAATTTGTACCAAACTCGATAGACGTATTGATTTCTATAAAAATTGAATACTCGTTTGAAGGCGAAATGCCTAAGCTTTAAAATAAATTTGAGAAATTCAATAACGAAAAGTATGTATTTATAAATTACTAAATAAATTAATTCTCTTATTTGAAATAAAAAATTAACTTGTACATAGATATCTTATTTTCAATAAAGTAACAAAATTGATTAGTAAATCTCTTTTTCATTGTTGTGATAAGAAGTGAGAAACTTATTTTATCTTAACATAGTCATCGTCACTGGAGCATATATCTAACAAAGCAACCATTTCTGAGCTATACGCATCTGTAAGATCTTTTTGTGTTCTTACTTACCTCATAGATGATATGACTGGATCAGAAGAGATAGCTAACATGTTGAAAAGGTCTTCGTTTTGTCTAACTCGTGATACTTTGCAGGTGTTCATTCATCTATATCTTTTGTAGTCCTTGTTCTTAGGTTCTTGAGCTTCTTCAGACAATTCTCCTAATGGTAAGCACTGGTACTCTATTAAATCTTTTCCATGTGCTAAAATTTTATGTACCGTTGGTGTAAGTTTCTTCTAAGGATACTTTTGATGCAGCAACATTGTAGTTTTAGATGCATATTCTCCAAATTAACTGGTTCATGGCAGTTTAAAATATTTTAAATTACTCCCAATCTTTTCACAATATCTCTATAAACTCCTGTTATACGAGCAGTCACTTCATCGTTTTCAAAAAATCTTCTTGAGGAGTTACCATCATTTGTATTTCCGTATCCATACTTTGGACAGTCATAGAATGCATCCTGAATTATTTTTTTCTCCTGTTTTGTTTCTCCTTACATGTTGTATTGTCGTCGAAAACTTTTCCTTGTTATGGTAGTGTATAAGCCAGCTTCAAAACAAATTCCATACATCTTATCCTAGCATGCAAAGGCGATATTCCATACTCATAACTTAGTTCGTCAGTTATTGAATCATCAAGATTTTCAAAGTCCTTTTGGCTCTTCTTACAAATTGGACATTTCATTGTAGATGTCGTATTTGTTATTAAGTTCAAAACTTTTCCATCGACCATTGTTAGAAGAAAATCATGCTTTATTGTAATGACATTCCCCTCTTCAATTTCAATTATTGTTGGTTCTAATTTGGCAATTTGATTTTTTATATCACTCACTGTAGCTTTTATGAATTCCTAAGACTCCTTCTCGTATTTAAATAATATCGGGCGGCACAATATAGTTGATGACGGACGTGGATTTTTCCAATATTCTGAAGCTTCATCTTTTAGTCGTAATGGAACAATAGAAGCCATAAACATATTACTATCTGTAATTGTTTCATCGTCTACATTTATTCTTTGTTTATATGCGCTTTGTCCCGATGATCCATCACAGCCCCACTTAGTTATCAATGCTAGTCCTTTGGCAGTGATTTCAACTTTTCTTCAGTAAAACTTTGAAGGAATCGTGTAGACGTATGATCCATTAGGTTTTGTAGCTCAACTCCTTTTTATATTTAATAGCCAGTGCTTCTGAAAGATGAGTCGTGGCCATAGCTTTTGTGGTATCAGACAGCTTCCTTTTCCCTGTGTAGGTAGAACACTCTTCTATGGGTTTGTTGGTCTCCCTCTAGTTGGATTGGTTGACGTGCTAGGCGTTTCTTCGTCCAAAAAAGTTTTGTCAGCTAGCCACTTTTCATGCTTACTTAGAAATTTTGAATTGTTACGATAGACGTCCTTCCATTTTCTTTCTATCATAATGTATTGTAAACCAATTTTTTCTTCCAGGCCTTCCTTTTCTTTAATGCTTGTTTCACTCGCCAATTCTCTCACAATAGCCTCAACGAAGTCCCGTCTTGAATTTGTAGATAGTTTCGAGTTTTCTAGATACATATTAGAATTGGCTTCGAGTGTATCTGACTAAATATTAAACTGTGAACTATATTTAAAAATACTATTCACTTTATTTAAGTAAACAGAATACTAAGTTCTTTAATCTCCAAAAGACGAATGATAATGTGCATTGTAGGATGGATAGCTTTATATACCTACTCAAATTATTAAAATGAATTTCAGGTATACAATTCGTAACTAAAAAAATTTATGTTATTAACAAGTTCCAAAAACAAAAACGACCTTACGGCCGTACTGAATTATATATACCTGCTGCGACGCGTATTAATGCCCAAGGTTGTTTAACTTTATTTGATGTAAAAAGTGAAGTTGCAGCTGGACTGTAATATTTCACAAATAACTACTGTTAATTTGACGGAGCACATATTTAAAAATTTTTTTTCCATCAAAGTTTTAAAAAGGGCCTAAAAATAGGAATTGTTTCAATCCTAAATTAAATTATCTTTAGTTGCTATACAAGAAAACGACAACCGGCCGTCTTATTTACTCCCAAAATCATTTTAAATACAACGAAAAAGAAGAAAAAAACCAAATTTTTCCTAATGTTGAAAATTGGCCAACTTTGAGCGGCTCTACCTGGTAAACTATAATTTTCTGTGAAAAAACAGTTATATATTCTTGATCCCTGGAAAATTTTCTATTAGAAACATGTATTAGTTTAGCGAACGCTTTCATGATTTTTTTGATTTTTGCCATGCTTTAACGGCAGAGGCGCCACTGTGCGTCGCCAAGTTGTAGGGGTCCATAAATCTTTCGAAAAACCTTTCTCTCGAATACTCCTAGAGCCGCCTCATAACACATTTTCAGTACTAGAATATTCCTGGTTGGATATCAATTACGGGGTTCACATACCGAGATCTAAGGGATCTGTCTACCGACTCGGTGTGGAGCCCGCCTATGGTTACGCAGATCAAAACGGCAAGGTATTATGGTGTCTCTAGGGGTCGGAGCTTCATCCAATAGATCACGGTTTGGATGAGTATGTTTGTGGCAGTTCAGTAAAAACAACATTTTAGTCTTTTGATGGATTTAGACAAAGATAACATAGGAAGACATCCCGTGGCAATTCTGATATAGGTGTTTTGGTAGACTTACAACTTCCTCCAGTTGGTGTCAGGAAGGCTGGGCGAAAGTGTCTGTATCTTTACCCCAAGTGCTGCCAGCCAGTGACTTGAGGATCTTGTTGCGGCTCTGTACCTTTCAGGTTATTGCGGTGGCATGACTAGCGAAAGTGAGCCGCTGCCAAACGGCACGGCCAAGATTTTGGGGTAGTTTGCAGTAGGTAGAGTTACACCATCAACGTGGACCTTTAACTCTTGCCTCATCTGCGCATACCATGTCGTAAAGAGAGCCGTCGTCGGAGATAGGGTCAGATTTCGCTCGGCGAAGAAGCTGTAAAGGTCTCGAAGGTAACAGTTTATCTAAGTAAAGAGTTCGTCAATGGAGGGGCCCTTACCCGAAGCAATAGTCGTACAGTCTAGGAAACAATGAAGACTCTCTGGTGGAGGACGAATCCCTGAAATACAGAAATTAAACAGACGGGGGATAGAACACCACCACGTGACGTCCTTTGTTTGATTCGTCGAGGTCTAGATCTCTTGCTTCTAAACTTAGCTGATTCCTGCCGACCGTGGAGGTAGTTAGCGGCCCACCTTTTTAGTCCGGCCGTGAGCTGGAGTGTGGAGCGGTTGACCGTGTCGAAATCTTTGGATATGTCCAGTGCCAATAACACCGTCGTATGGTTTGGCAAGTGTTGATTCAAACCAAAAATGATTTGCATCATGCTGGTGTCCGGTCAAGTGCAGGTTTACAGTGTAGCATGGGAGCAAAGTGGTCTTCCATAACTTCGCAACCGGGGACAGGAAAGATATCTAACGACATGATTCGCCGGCTTCCCAAGTTTTACAAGGGGAACGACAGTCTCCTGTTTCCATATCTCAAGAATTATGAAGGTGGTTAGCAGCCAGGTTAATACACCTACGGCTTAAGAGTTAAGAATATGCCTGAGGTAGAAATGCCGGTCGTAAGAGGCGACTAAAATGCACAAAGGTAATGACGTGCAACTCGATTGTTGATCTACGGATATGATGCCTCTCACCTATCATTACCCATCTTCTCCTTCCTTACGAAAGGAGGGATGACATGACCTAGAAGGTTGCACTGGTCATACTTAATCGCTCCCGCGACAGTCGGTCATGTACCGCAAAGGAGTACCGGGTGAGTTGATTTGATTTTCTTTTTTTCCGACAGGGTGGATATTAGATGTATATGGGAACGATTTTTCGTCATCCCTTGTCAATTTTTGTTTTGTAACAAACCGGTTTCGGCGATCCGCCATCTTCAGTGTATGTTTTAGTGCTGATCTGTGTCCATCCGTTATGTATTTATAGTCTGGATGCTGTGCCAGGTACTGTTAATATGCGTGTATATGGTTCGTGTGTTAGGTTCATGTGTTACGAATGCTCCCGAACGGGTACCTGTAATAATGGTTGTTTTTAACGCTCGTTAATTAGTTTGTGGATGTTAGGTCAGGTAATGTTAATCGTGTGTTTGAATAGTCTATATAGTTGTTTTTGTAGCTCGTTACTTAGGTAGAAGTTGGTTCTTTTCGTTTTTGGTTTGTTTTCTGTGTTCTCTCGTTTATTGTTATTCGTTTGGTTGTACCTGCTGCGTTGTTTTGTGTTTTGTAAATTAGTTTTAGCGGCTCAAATATTACATCAGAATTGGTGCTTGTTTGTTCGTTTATTATTCTCCCGTAAAAAGTCTTTAGTTTGTATATTTCCATGTTTTCAAGCACATTTAAGCGTCGACCTTTTCTTTGTACGTGAAGTGTTCTGGCTGTGTTTTTGATGTTTGCCGGGGCGCATTTGTTTTCGAACAGGTGATTAGCAAAGTTCGATTCTGGTGTGATGGTGGGTTTCGGAATGAGCTACATAGCCTATATGCCAAGAAGGATAAGGCAAACGCGGAAATTTTGGCAATTCTCTTACAACTAGCGAGGCTTATGCCTAAAACTGCACTGATGGACTGCTTCGATCGGATAGAGGCTGAAATCAAGAACGAACTCAAACAAAAATACAAAACGTTAAACAGGAAATTGGACAAACGGAAGCGTGAGCACAACAACCAACAAATGCATAGATTTCACGATAGGTTCGTGAACCTGACCACGTTGGACATCACCAACGAAGAAACGCAACTACTAGAGAAGGGACTAAAGCACAACGTGGTAGACAGCAACAAGGCAAGAAAAACGGAGCAAGCGATAGTAGATGCAGAGGTTGCAATATCGCTTCTCCCCTACGAGAACAAGAACACGCCAGACACATGTGCAGGGAGATCATTATCAAAGACATAAAAAATCCATATAATGAAAGAGCTAAGGCGAAAGCTCAAAAGGAACAACGTTGTGACAACAAAGGCGGACAAAGGAAACACAACAGTGCTCATGGACAAGGACGAATACATAACAAAGACAGAAAGACTAATCAAAGACATGAAATGCCGCGTAATTTGCGAGAACCCTACCGATAAATACCAGACCAAAATCAAAGGGGCTATGAAAAATGCAACAAAAATAATAGACGACGAGACTGGATACACTCTGACAGAAATGAACCCATCTCCTCCCCCACTAATAGCGCTGTCAAAAATACATAAGCCCGATATAATTAATTTCAAGTCAGCCTATACTGAATGACACACTTGAAATAGACCATGAACATACAATAAGGAATACAACTGAACTAATAGAAAGACTTGAAACCGCTAAACTCGCAGAGAACAGCAGAATCGTATCCTTTGACATAAAGGATTGTAAACGTCTATACCGCTTCCAGAGACATTGGACATAATAAACAAAACACTACTTAACAAAACAAAGGATACGGTCAGAACAGCACAAATTACAAATACACTAAGAACAACTCTACAGCAAAACTACTTCAAGTTCAACCATAAAATATATAGACAGACAAGCGGACTGGGAATGGGTAACCCAACATCATCCATTCTCATAAAGGCATTCATGCAGAACTTGGAAATAAAATATATGCAAGAACTAAAAACCAAGATGGGAGTGACATTTTACGCAAGGTACGTCGACGACATCATCTGCGTATTGAATACCAACAATGGGGAACGAATACTAGAATTCCTAAACAAGCAGCATGAGAACATAAAATTCACTATGGAAACTGAGAAAGATGGAGAACTGAACTACCTGGACCTAACAATAAGAATTGACAAACTCACAAACAAGTTTATCTCCCACATCTATAGAAAACCAACAACCACGGACACGATAATTTATTCTACATCAAACCATCCGCAACAGCACAAGAATGCATCATTAAGACACCTAGTAGACAGACTCCTAAGAACGCCACTCACTCAGGAATCGTACAAGAAAGAGCTCAACGCCATACACAGCATAGTTACGAGCAACGGATAAAAAAAAGCCCTAGTGGATAAACTCCGAAGGAACAATGGGGCGCAGAAAAGAGAAAACGCAGAGGAGAAATCCAAAATTTGGACGACGATGACATACACTGGAAACACGACGTACAAGTTGGCAAACTTTTTCAAGAAACACAACATCAACACAGCGTTCAGAACATCGAACAACGTAGGACAAAAACTAAGAACCAACACTAACTCAGAGAAGCCGTTTAGTGAATATAGGGTTGTTGTTGTTGTTAACAGTCCTTCGCCCTGCCCAATGGACTCGATCACGCTAAATTGTCATCAGGCTCTTCTAACGGAAGTCCAAGGAAACGCGCAGTTTCCACAGGGTTGGACCAGAGTGATGTAGGTGTTAGAAGAGTGGGTTCAACTGGACAGGAGAAGAAATGTATGGTATCATGAGGGGACATACCTCATGCAGGGCATGTGTTTGGTATGTTGGGGTTCAGTCTGCATAAGTAAGAGTTTAACCTATTACAATATCCAGAGCGAAGTTGTGCTAGTATGACTGTAGTCTCCCTCGGAAGTACACGCTCCTCTTCAGCCAATTCAGGTGGTTGAGTATTAATAACGGGATTCACAGGCCGAGATCTGAGAGATCTGTCAGTTCAGAAGGAACTGTCTACTCAAGACTTCCGCGTGCTCTTGAACATTCGAGCAATTTTGCCTCTTGATGGAGGTGAGACTCAGATGACATAAGTAGACATCCCGTAGCAGTTCTGATGGCGGTATTTTGACAGAATTGCAATTTCCTCCAGTTGGTGTCAGAAAGATTGGGCGACCATATGGGCGCAGCATAGTCAATAACCGGCCGGCCAATAGCCTTATATGTAGCAAGCAATGTTTCTTTGTCGTTTCCCCCAAGTACTGCCGGCCAGTGACTTGAGGATCTTATTGCGGCTCTGTACCTTTGAGGCTATTGCGGTGGCATGACCAGCGAAGGTGAGGCCGTTGTCAGATGTCATGGTTGATGGGTGGTTGACAGTAGGTAGAGGTACTCCGTCTACGTGGACATTTAACTCTTGCCCCATCTGCGCATTTCATGTAGTAAACAGGGTCGCCGTCGATTTAGTCGGAGATAGGGTCAGATTTCGCTCGGTGAAGAAGCTGGAAAGGTCATGGAGGTAACTGTTGATTCTAATACAGAGTTCGTCAATGGAGGGACCCTTGCCCGAGGCCATTATCGTGCAGTCGTCAGCGTAGGAAACAATGGAGACTCCCTCTGGTAGGGGGGGAAGTCTCGAAATATAGAAATTAAGCAAAAGGGGAGAGAGAACACCACCTTGCGGCACCCCTTGTTTTATTCTTCGTGGTCTAGATTTCTTGTTCCGGAATTTGACTGATGCCTGTCGACCATTGAGGTAATTAGCGGTCCACCTTTTAAGGCCGGCAGGGAGCGGTGTCTCTTCCAGCTCTCGCAGGAGTGTGGCGTGATTGACCGTGTCGAATGCATTTTATAGGTCAAGTGCCACGAGAACCGTCCTATGGTTTGGTGGGTGTTGATTCAAACCGTTATTAATCTGCTTTGTAATGGCGTTCAAAGCGGATGTCGTGCTGTGATTTTTGTGGAAACCATGTTGGGGATCGGCCAATTTCAGATTTGCAATGAAGTAAGGGAGCAGAATGGTCTCTAGTAATTTTACTACCGGCGAAAGGAGGGATATCGGGCGATAAGACTCTCCTTGGTTCGCCGGCTTCCCTGGTTTTAATAGGGGAACTACAATCGCTTGTTTCCATATCTCAGGAATAACGAAGGTAGTTAGAGAGAGATTGAAGAGAGCCGCTAAATAATTCTGTCCCTCGTGGCCTAGGTGTTTGATCATCTTCATGGCGATTCCGTCGGGTCCGATGGATTTTGAGGGTTTGGCCTTCATTATGGCTTCCTTAACCTCTGCGACTGAGACAGCAATGGGCGCAGTAGAGTGTTTGTGTTTGTGCGCACGTCGGAAAACTCTTCTCTTAGTCCTATCCGCAGGTGGATGCATTATAAGCCGGCAAAAAGAGCTCGCGCATTTCCTGGCGTCTGATTTGACGCTGTCGCCGAACGCAATGTCGACCTTGTCTTTGTGTTTGGTCGGATTGGATAGGGCCGTGACAGTCGACCATAATTTGCCGACTCCGCGGAAGAGGTTGCATGTCTCATGGTGTTGTTTCCACTTGGTCAGCTTGTGTTCGTTGACTATCCTACGAATTTCCGCATTGAGATCTTTGATTCTGGGATCTGCGGGATTGATGAGTCTCACTTGGTCACGTTCTCTTGCCATCGCCGCAGCTTCTGCCGGAAAATTCGGACGAATTTCTGGTATTCTACCAGCAGGAATGAGGCATGAGGCTGAATCAATAATCTTGCGAAACTCTCTTTCGCCTTTGCGTACGTCCGTAGGAGTGGGTAAGACAGCGAAGGAGCGCTCTGTTGGATGAAGATGTCCGCCGAGCTGTTGCAGTTAAATGCCACTGTGGTGGGGGCGTCTCCGTTCACTGTACAGAATGCAGAGTCATCTGTTTGCTGACTTTTCATTATTGGGCGCCTTTACGTGGCGCATTGGAATCTCTCCTGGAGTGGGAGGTCCCAAAGTGAGACCAACTATTTGGTACAGTCTCGGGAAGGGTGAGGAAATGTGAGGATCGCCGCATCAACACCACCCTATTGAAAACTGACCGCGAACGGTCCTATCCGATGCCCGGGCAAGGGCGAAGGTATAAGTACCTTCTCTACGCATGCCGGCTCTGCAGACGAGGGACCAACCCTTTCAGTGCATACTCATCGGACCAAAACATGAACATAAATACAAACAAAAAACAAGAAGAAAGAAAAAAAGGAAGTGAGGAGGACCTCAGTAACCGGGACATGACAGATTAGACGGGGTTACACTAAGAGGGGTAAAAAAACACGGGTCATTTCGGCGCGATGAAACCGGCTGTTGTTTGAACCGCCCTACTAAAATCAGGAAAGCTGGCGAACCAATCGTTGTTGTTGTTGTAGCGACTACTTGACCTGCCTAGGATGTCACCCGCATCCAACCATCCAACGAACCAATCGTCCGATATCTCTCCTGTCCCCGGTTGCGAAGTTTTTGAAGACCATTCTGCTCTCGTATTACGCTGCAAACCTGCGCTTGGCCTAACACCAACATGGTCTCCGGAAGTCACACAGCACAACATCTGCTTTAAACATCATAACGACGCAGATAAACTATGGTTTGAGTAAACATCCTCCAAACCATAGGACGGTGCTCGTGGCACTTGACCTTTCTAAAACTTTCGACACGGTCAACCATGCCACACTCCTAAGAGACCTAGAAGAGAAACCGCTAACTGCGGGCTTAAAATGGAGGGCCTCTAACTACCTCAACGGTCGGCAGGCGTCAGTGAAATTTGGGAACAAGACCTCTAGACCACGAAGAATCAGCAAGGGGTGTCCCAGGGTGGTGTCCTATCCCCCCTTTTGTTTAGTTTCCATATTTCGGGGCTTCCTCCCCCACCAGACGGAGTCTCCATGATATTCCACGCTGACGACTGCATGGTTGTGGCTTCGGGTAACGGCTCCTCCTTGACGAACTCCGTACGAGGATTAACTGTTACCTCCGAGACCTTTCCAGCTTCTTCACCTGTCTCCGACTAAATCGACGGAGACTCTTTTTACGATGTGGAATGCGCAGATGGAACAGGAGTTAAACGTCCACGTAGATGGAGTACATCCACCCTAAAATCCTGGATGTGACGTTTGACAACGGCCTCACCTTCGCCGGTCATGCCGCAATAAGATTCTCAAGTCACTTGCCGGCAGTACTTGGGAAAAAGATAAAGAAACTTTGCTAGCTACATATAAGGCTATTGGCCGACCGGCTATTGATTACGCTGTGCCCATATGGTCGCTTAACCTTGCTGATACTAACTGGAAGAAGTTGCAACTCTGCCAAAACACCGCCATCACAACTGCCACGGGATGTCTTCTTATGTCATCCGAGTCTCACCTTCATCAGCACTATGATAAGATCCGGCACCACATTACCTTGCCGTTTGATCTCCGTAACCATAGTTGAGCCGATCTCCATACCGAGTCGGAAGACAGATACCTCAGATCTCGGCCTGTGAACCCCGTTATTGACATCGAACCACGTGAAATTGTTGATGAGGAGCGTATTCTTCCGAGGGAGACTAGAGTCATCCTAGCACAACTTCGTTCTGGATATAATGTAAGGATAATAGGTTAAGCTCTTACTTATCCAGACTGAGCCCCACCATAACAAATACTTGCCCTGCATGTGGTATGTCCACTCATAATACTAAACATCTCTTTTCCTGTTCAATTGAACCTACTCTTCTAACACCAATATCCCTCGGCCTCCCGTTAGAAGAGCTTGATGACGACTCTCAGAGTGATCGTGCCTATTAGGCAGGGCGAAGCACTGCTAATAACAATAAAAACAACCTCAGTAACCGGACTGTCGGGAGCAGGACAGGTCGACAGAGACCATAGAACGGACAGGAACAGGGACAACAGGGCGAAGGATGGGTAGCAAACACACAGACGGACATCGGCTGAGAGATAAGGAAAATTCCTCGGATGAGGATTTCCTTTCCTACATCGAAGAACCTGTAGGCGCAAATGGCGGCACAGGTATTGTGGGCAACAGTACTCCGTCAAAAAGTGCCTTCTGGACTTAGGCGACGTTGGGGATGGCTTAAAGATTAAGTTCATCCAAGCCGCCGACATCCCGAAAAAATCCAGAGCGCGAATATAAATAAGGGCAGTATTGCTTCTCATAAATAAGGGCAGTATTGCTCCGCTGGAAAAAGTGGATTTCACCCTAAAATTCGGCTTGCGGCGCACCAAGGTGAAAATCCTGCGGTTCCTTCATGAGGACGATGAGGAACCGGGTGGGGTCGATGATAAAAACAGGCGCCTGAAGGACGTGTACCTCGTCGAACAAGAGCAAGGTCCCCATAGGTGTGATGGGTCTTAGGGTTGTCCAGATAAACCTCCAGCACTGCGGCTGGCCTCGGACAACGTTGCCGTCTTCCTGGTGGAGAAACAAGAAAGTGAACATAGCCCTTGTTCAGGATCCCTGGGTGTGGAACGCCGATGTAAAGGGCTTCTCTATAAAGGGCTTCACTGCGTAGGACATACGTTTTGGTAAAATCTAACTATAATGCTTTCCTTGTTTCTTCTTACAGTTGTGAAGATTTGACTACGATTTCGTTGGAGGCAGTTGACGGGGTCAGCATGGTGATTGCCTCTTCCTATATGCCGCAAGACAAGGAGGCTCCACCGGAGGAGGTCCGTAGGTTGATGCAAGAAGAATTAAACAATATATGTATTAGTTGCGACACGAACTCTAGGTAGGCAACCCTAGCAGGAAATTTTGTCAGTGGATCTTGATGCCAACAGTGGTAAGCTGGAGAAGGCAATGGGGTCTGCTCTACGGGTGGCTTGTCCAACTAGTTTTATCAAAAAAGAGTATCCTCCCTGGTGGAATTCAGATCTTTTCGTACTCAGGAGAGACTCTCGGTGATTATTCAACCTGAGCCGTTCCACTGGCAACTGACTGCCATACAAAAATAGCCTCAGGTGTTATAAAAAAGCAATTCGGAAGTCAAAAGAAGGATCCTGGAAGGACTTTTGCCTGTCTATCGAATCAAGAAAAGAATCTTCGAGAATTGGTAAAATTCTCTCAAAAGAAAAATCTTGCCCGTCGTACTACCCTCCCTTCGGCTAATAAACGAGCCATAACATATAAAACATTGATTGCGCAATAAATAGTCTCTGACCTTATGAATCCGCGGGCCGGACGGAATTTTCCCAGCCATGCTACAAAAAACCAGCAGGCATATCTCAAGGGCCGCTCAACGAAGACAGCTCTACATGCACAAGGTAAAAGCATC
Organism: Merzomyia westermanni; assembly: GCA_949987695.1. Classification (NCBI taxonomy): domain Eukaryota; kingdom Metazoa; phylum Arthropoda; class Insecta; order Diptera; family Tephritidae; genus Merzomyia; species Merzomyia westermanni. The sequence goes on along the minus strand of OX465290.1, from coordinate 110,557,252 downwards.
CCTTGAGAACAAACAGTTCACTCTGGCTGCATACCTGGACATTGAGGGCGCCTTCAACAATGTAAAACTGGAGGCGATAGAAGACTCCCTCTCTGTCCTGTGTATCGATGACCCTATAGTAAACTGGATAGGAAGGGCACTGCGGTCAAGAGTTATAAGCGCCAAGGTGGGAGCCAGTAAGGTCACAGTCCACCCGTTTAAAGGGACTCCTCAGGGTGGTTTTCCGTCTCCACTGCTCTGGCTTTGTGTTATAGACAGCAGACTTCGAAAACTCAATAGGAATGGAGTTAAAGTTGTTGCCTAGGCTGACGACGTAGTGCTACTAGTATCGGGCCTGTGCCCTAACGTGATCAGTGGGATCATGCAGGGAGCACTAAGGAAGCTGAAAGGATGGCCGGAGGCCGCTGGGCTCAACGTCGATCCCTCAAAGACAGAGCTAGTGCTGTTCACTAATTCGACGAAAGTACCAAGTTTCAATCTACCTTCTCTTAATGGTCAAGAGTTGCATCAGTGGGGCTTGAGGCGAGAAATTTATGTACAAAGCAGGTATTCGACCGATCTTAGCCTACGGGGCAATAGTGTGGTGGAAGGCAGTCGAGGTGAACTACATTAGCAAAATGCTAGGCAAACTTGGCTGTCTGTGGCGCAATCACCGGGGCGATTAGATAAGCCCCACCGAGGCTCTGAACGTGATATGCAACATACTACCGATCGACCTCTTTATAGAGAAACCAGCATCTAGTGGTGCACTTAGGCTTCGGGACTCTGGAAAGAGCACACATACGGCCACAGCCATATTCTGCTGAATATTAACGACGCCTATATCAAAAAAAAAAGGACTACATCTGTCCCAGGACAGTTTTTGACACAAACTGTTGGGCTATCTTCCCTTCCAGAAAGGACTGGGCAGAAGTGACGGATTCAAAATGGCCTGTGGACACTCCCGGACGTGTCCTTATCTATGCGTCTTCCAGACTCAGCTAGTGTACTTCAATCGGAAATCTACGCTATCCAGGCATGCAGCGCATTACTGTGTGCGGACATCACCGGTAATCGGATAGCAATTTTTTCTGACAGCCAGGAGGCTTTCCGGGCTCTCGGATCAGCAACGATTACATCGAGCCTTATTGGTCAGTGCAGGGAGTGGACCATGAACCTGGCAAGTCGACATATCGTTTCTCTAATATGGGTGGCGGGGCATCGCGGGGAAATTGCTGATGAGCTGGCACGACGTGGATCGGGAGGTCTCAGAGGTGAAGGAGGTCCTTGAACCCTTGGGACTCCTCAAGGGTCGGATATCTCAGCATTGGCTGAAGAAGGCTAAGGATAGGTGGAAGCGTTTGCAGTCCTGCAGTGTCAAGGAGTCTGTGGCCCTCCTACAACGAAGCATGATCTTCGACCCTTCTGAGGGTGAAGAGAAGGTACCTTTTCAGATTAGTTGCGGAAAAGACAGTGGAGCACCTGCTGTGTATTTGTCCAGCGCACTGCCGGAGTAGAATAAAATCTCTAGTTAAACCCCTGTTCGGGAGCCTTTCCGAGCATGGCGATATGAAGCCCGGGGGCCTTTAAAATTGTTTAACTCAACGGCATGGATAGAGGGACGAGAGTCCCATCACGCTAGCTTCCTATAATAGTTTTCATTAGTTAATTCACGGGATGTGGTATCAAAACGTCGCATTTGCGCTAATTGGGGTCATATGGGACTCGCCACTCCAACCAACCAGCCAACCATATATTTGCTCTGCAAGTATGCACTTTGCTATCTGCTGACAAGTTGGAGTGCCAGAGATCATGGTGTACGTTGAAGTCGACGAGGGTTAAACAGTCATCACCTGTTAGCAACGCACTGTGTCGGGGTGCTAGTCCCTCGGTCAACGCGTGACAGGGGGTATGTGGATGTGAACAATTTGCAGATCGACATCGCCTGACCCGAACACTATGAAGTGGCATTCTAAGGTAGAGTCACTGGGGTCGATGTCGGGAACAATAAGATTATATTGTACAAGGTGTTGTGACATGAACGCGAGACCACCGCCATTACTACTGGGCAGGTAATTTCGATGTACATTGTACCCACAACAAGTTCGTAGGTTTTGTGTTCACTTTGATGTTGTTCAGCTTCATAAATTCAGTTATCTCCGCGATCTTGCCAGTTAATCCGTTACAATTAAGCTGTACAATTTCGAAGTGAGCCGGAGTCGAGGTAGAGGCCATACTAGGCGTGAGGGACGGATGCGTCTGCCTGAAAGGTGGTAAGCTGATGCCTTCAAAATTCTATGGTGAGGTGAGATTATCTGGCGGGTTTCGGTGTATTGACCCATGCAGCAGGAGTATATAATCTTTGCCGACAAACAATGCACGTTGTGAAAGGCACAAGAAGATGGTGGTCCTGACTAACGTGCATGCTGGAAGTAGGGATGGGGGCATTGAGTTTAGAGAAAGACACCTACCGCGGGACCGTCTAGATGCCTCAAAAATAGTGAAGAAAGTACGAAGTCTGTGACACATTGATCAGAATGCGACCGTTTTACATAAATCTTCTTCCAGCAGACGCAGCACATTCAATCTCTTGGTCCGGGGTTGGGTTCGATACCAGCCCGTAATAGGTGGTAATGGAGCAACCCAGCTGGAAGGGGTTGCTCCGAAGATGACAATTTTAGGGTGAGACATGACAAATTAGGCCGGGTTACACTGAAATAACAGCCCTTGGCCGGGTAAAAAAACCCGGGTCATTCCAGGACGATAGAACCCACTGCTGTGGGAATGAAGGCCTCAACATTGAGGACCAGAAAAATCAACACCAGTGGTGCTGAAAGGCATAGAAGAACTGCTGGAAAAGCTGTTATGATCTGCTTGCGCATCTTTTACTTATGTAGCGTACAGACTTTTGCAGATAAAGGTGCATTTTTTGATAAGAGGCTTTGGTCGTGCGATATAAAACTATTGTCGCATCATTTGCTGCACTAGCCGGTCCTAGGCGTGTAGTATCAAGAGGTGGAGGTAATTAAATAATATGATTGTCATGTGCCGCTCCTTTAGCTGACACCAGAGGTCCCTAGCCTGCCATTGTCACAAATCAGTCCCTTATAGTCTACAAAGTGGCTAAGCACTAAGAGTGTGCTTCTTTTTCAATAGGCTTTGACGCTAATAAATGTGTTCGTTCACTACTAAAATAGCGAGCCTACGTGGACTCAATTAGGCCTATTTTTGCCCTCTACAAGTCCATTCCGCTACAGGACCGGCTCGAAGGACCATATATACTTAGGGGCACTGACCTTTTTCACGTTTACTTCCCTCATCTCGGCACTTAATTCAGGCTCTAAGGCCACCGTCTTGCGTAAAAAGTTTTCTAATTGTATTTTTTTGTGTACAGTTGCGTATGTGGTGTTGACCATTTATGCGTGTATGTAACTGTATTGGTATTGATGTGTAATGTGGCGAATGCTGGCAGCAGGGTTGTACCCGCCAGTGTTGTGGCTCATCACGCCAATAGTTTGAGAAGATTAAGGCAGAGCTCCTCTTCCAACTTTGCAGTATGCTGCTTCTGATTTTTCCTGCTAACGCAGATGCATTGTTGCTGATAATCTTTTTCATGGCATAAATACACTGGGAGGGTTGTCGCCCACTGCCGAGTTTCGACCCCGTTTTGAAGCAACTTTTTCCTTACATTTTGATGATCCCTGTCTATCCTGATACGCTAACACGCTACCACCACACCACGCAGGATGCCACGGTTCAGTACTACATCTATAAAATGCCTCGAAATGTACTGTGGCTCCATAACGCACCCAACACTAGCTAACAAAACAGAGATACATAAACACCGCCACTTCGAGCACACGAAGATGTAACAATCTAGTAGCTTCTAGGTGAGTAAGGTACCACCCTGTCGGACTACAAAAGTTTTGTACAGTGAACTTACTTTGGAATTACCTAACTCGTGAATTTGTGTTGGGGTTATTACTTGTAAATAAAATTAGCTATTTGTAAACAGTATTGGCGTGTTGTTTATCGGGGTTTAAACATAACCGGTAATAAATTTGAGGTACAATCACGGCTACGGGAGGCCATGGAAGCAGAAGGCATTCGCGTAGACGATCATGTTTTTCATCTTGTGGAAGAAGCATCGACTAAAATGGAAGATAAGAAGGAGGAGCGAGCTAAAATCTGATATAGCAACCACTCTCAATATTGGTTTAGAAAAACAGCTTAAGTTACCTCTACATGTAATAAAATTGTAAAAGCTTGATGTCTATACATTACAAATATTTAAGAAAAATCGATAGGAAGGACAATTATTAAGCCAATAGAAACCAATTCAACAGTTTTTAGAACTTTTCTCTGTCTGTCTTTCTTTATGTTTGGTCGCGCATCACTCAAAAACGCCTGAATGGAATGGAACTAGACGTTTAACTTAAAATTTAAGATGTCATTTGAACCGATAGCTCGACCAGTTTCTGAGATATCGAGCGATATATGGACCAAGGTGACCCAAAATGTGTTAGTACAATATGGGTATCGAACGAAAGGTGCTAATGGGTGCTGCAAAAAGAGATGTAATTAAGTTCCATATCTTATCTGTTATGGGATATAATGATTAAAATCGGACTCAGTCTATTATTATTTCTGAGACGCAGCGAAGCAGGTCGGGTTTACTAGTTCAAAATAAATTTGCTCTTCTAAAATTGGCATTGACTTTTATTACCACAACAAAGTTTTACTTACACTTCCTACCCGAGTTTTGTTTCCTATTTTTTTATTTGCTGATTAATTCAGTCAATGACACTTCACTTACAGACGATAAGGTAGAAAAATTTTGTTATAACTAATACGAACACACATACAATACATTAAAAAATATTATAAGGAAGAACGCATCGATGGAGCATTTCCAGCAAATCTGGTTTTTACTGTGGCCAAATAAAACTAATATTCTCCGGGAGACTGGCAGAATCAATAACTCCTCGAATAATGTTGTACACAAATCTTCGGCTTTCCAAAGTCTGTAAATTTATCAATTTCAGGGGGGCAGTATAAGCCGGAACCGGGTACTGAAAGTTCAGACACCGTAAAGCTTATTTAGGGAAAATCTCTTAATATGAAGCTTAGTGTGAGGCCTCCACACAAATGCTGCATATTCAAGATGCGAGCGAATAAAGCTTGTGTATAATAATTTTAAGGTATAAGGGTCCGAGAAAATTGTGCTTTTACGCCGAACAAACCTCAAACTAAATAATGAAATTAATGTGGTTGTTGAGTAAAAATTTCGAGTCAAGTATTACCCCAAATCTTCGACTTCGTTTACATTTATTTATGTTTAGGAATAAACGAGATTTCCTACACCATAAATGAAGGGGATCGACCTCGCGTTGCAGCCTATCCTCATCCAAAGAATCTCTGATTACAGCAAATAACATAGATTGTCAAAGGCTCAATAAAGCCCGGACATCTTTTCAGAAGAAGCGCGGATAGAAGAGGGCTTTAGCACGGCTAAGCCCCTTGATATAAAGGCGTCGGTATCATCCGCAAAAAAATTGGACATAAGCAACTAAGAAAACAGGTCGGCAACATCTTTTAGAACATGATGTTTATCATATGGAGTAATCGGAAATATGCAGTCAAATATGCTATAGCTAATATTATCGCTTACACCAACATTTTGTTCAATGCGTTTACAATTGAAAGTCCAACTATAAAACTAGAAATCCAAATGTATTACTTAAATTAAAGCCTCCCCGCATATTACCATCAGATGTATTATTGTAGCCAAGGTAAACCGGATATATTTTGAAAATAAATATTCTGACCGAAGCGCCTATCACGGGAACATTATGAATTATTCACTGCACTTTCCATATTATTTAAATTTTAGTGTTTGGCACTATGGTCCTCCGTCTTTGAAAAAAAACGAAAAAGGTTTGATCTTGAAATTCCTCGGCCACACCAAAGCATCGCGTAATTTGTCTTGGTATTTTGAAGAGACACCAAGCTTAAAGTTTATCCGCTTAAGGTTGATAATTCCGCACGGGTAATTTTTTTAATCAGTTTATTATATACCAGTTCATCAACACTGATACCAGCGTTTTTGGATACATACTTCACTGAAACCACGACTTACGAGCTGCGATGTCGAGATCAGTATTCGAACCAAAAACAACAGCAGACTAGGTAGTGCTGTTGAGTTGATTAGATTGAGCAGGTTTAAAATCATGGACAGCAGCAGCAGCGAGCGTAGCATTGTTGTTATCTCAAGCAGCAACAGTCTGAGAGCCCAACATAAAATTTAAGTTCAGCTTAGAGATGGTTATCATGCTCTACGTTGTGATTTTCATTCACGTGAATAATTTCAACATCAGCTGCGAGAGTAGATTCGATTGAACAAGGCTCTCTGTTCGATGCGCTTGAGATTTTTGTAGGTTTTTTATGCAACGGTCGAATTCCATTTGAGCTAGCATTATTATTTTATTGTGTTGCGAATTGATGGTGAGTGCCCTGAAGTGTGCGAGCTAAGACTGTATTATGCAGCAGGTACAACGAACTTAGCTCTGGAACGAGTTATTATGTCATTACCTAGGGCATTGTTATTACTGGTATTGCTACTGTTCATGTTATTAATATTGTTGTTGTTATTGATGTTGTTGTTTGTGGTTGAAAAATCAATGTACGGAAAATATATATATATAAATTAAGTGAACAAAATTGTTGAAGCAATTTAAATGAGAACCCTGCTAGACACCTGCCAGTAAATTGATTAATCAATTGAGTCTAGCAGGGAAATGACTTCACTTATGTTGCCTTGACAAAGCTACGACAGCCGTCACATTTAAAGATAATATTCTTATTTATTTTAGCACACTTTAAATGTTGATTTACGAAGAGCACACCGTCACCGTGGCATCAGAAAAATACCTCATCTTGAATTTAACGCAATTAGACATACCAACGGTGTTAGCTAAAACAAGTACACCAAAATAAATAAAACTACTCCTACATAGCGATGAAAAACAAGTTCAAACTCAACGGCGACTCAAATTGCTGTCAAGAATACACAAACTAATTCAAAACAAAATTTGTATTGATCGGCAGAAGCGCTGAAAAAAGTGTGAATGAGGCGTGGTCAGTGACCGTCCAGAGTACCAAAATCCGTTTCAAGTAAAATCGTGCCTTTTCGTTTTCGCGAAATATCTCGCTTAAACCCTTATGATGCTCCGTGAAAGGATGAATTTTGCAATACAAAATTTTCCAAAAAACTTTGTTTAGTTTCTGTGGTATATACGGGTTTTATTAAAAAAAAATTATAACTCGCGCATATTTACCTCCTGGGGAGATTGATGCCGAGCTTCTATACCAATTTGTGGTGTGCTGCTTCCAATTTTTCCTACAAATTGGCGGGACCTACAGTTTTTTTGCCAAATCCGAACGGCATCTGCAAAGCAGATACATTTTTTGGAATATGAAATAGCGCGATTTTTATTCCAAATGTTCGCCTACGGCCCTTTTTTCAAAAATATCTAAATTCATTTAATACAATTTTTTATTTCATATACATACATACATAAGGTGTAAAATGAAAATTTGAAGTAAAACCAGGTTAGTCCATTATCTATGTAACTGCACCTGAAATAGCAGTTGCGTTATTACAGAAATTAGTAAAGCATTTATGATAGTTAGCGTTCCTGACATTAATTCTCTTCGTGAAAACGTATTAATGTCAAATTCTTTTGTCACTGACATTAATTCCATTTACATTAAGACACGTCACCCAATGGCGGCCGCCGTGGTGTGGCGGTAGTGTTGCTGGCTTACCACACCGAAGGTTCAAGGTTCGAGCTCTGGTACAGTAACATCAAAAGTGGTTTGAAAAAGTTTTTCCAAAACAGGGTCGCCCCTCGGCAGTGGCTTGGCAAACTCTCCGAGTGTATTTCCGTCATAGAAGGCTTCTTAGCAAAAAGTTTATCTGCTTTGCAGATGCCGTTCGGATTTGGCAAAAAAACTGTAAGTCCCGCCAATTTGTAGGGAAAATTAGAAGCAGCACATCACAAATTGGTAGAGAAGCTCGGCCTTAATCTCCCCAGGAGGTAAATATGCGCCAGTTATAATTTTTTTTTAATAAAAACAGTATACTCGTATACCACAGAAACTAAAAAAGTCTTTTTGAAAATTTTGTATTGTAAAATTCATCCTTTCACGGAGCATCATAAGGGTTAAAGCGAGATATTTCGCGAAAACGAAAAGGCACGATTTTACTTGAAACGGATTTTGGTACTCTCGACGGTCACTGACCATGCCTCATTCACACTTTTTTTCGTAATTTTTGTTAAACCTATTTAGGCCGGTAGCACGCTGTGTATTGTTCCTTTTTCTTAGATACCATCGGACTCGTTAATGGATTTTTCCACAATGTTGTGTGGTAAATGGTTCATGCAGAATTTATGGTCCGTATCTTTAAAAACCACTCTTATGTTAGTTCCCATATCCGTAACAACAGCGGTTCTACCTAGAGTGCAGACAAACTCATCCAGAGCCTCCCTGACTTTTTAAAAAATTCTTTGAACTAGTGTAAAATAAAAATTAAAAAAAAATTAAATAATTATTTTATGTATATACATGTAAAATTTTATCAAATACTTGTAGAAGGTCAGGGCGGGGTCTTCTGCGAAGAGCTAGGCATCAGCCAAAAATTTAGGCTGCCCGATCAATGCAGTGCCTTCTATGCGGAGGTGGCTGCTATCAAGGTTGCAGTGGATGAAGTGCTACTCAGTGTCATTACTGTTAGGGAATTTAACGTTTACTCAGATAGCCCAACGGCTATAAGAGCGCTGGGTCGGCCACAGTGCAATCGAGGGTTGTCAAGGAGTGCTTGACTTCGCTAGCTGTGGCATCGCGCTATTTTAAGATTAAAATTATCTGGGTGCCGGGACACAAATTTCAAACATGACATTGGAAGTAGGCCACTAATAGATGCTGATTATGAAACGAAAAAGCTCTGTTACCGGATGGGTCATACAAAAATGTCAATAATTTGAACTTGTCGAGGATGAAGGCGTGAAGTAATAGACGTTAAAAAAATGCTACCACACAAATACAGACAAGCTCTTTAAAGTTGCTTGTGTCGAAATCGGGACCGAAATAGAGCAATTTAGTTCCGGATTTTATGGACTTACGTCAGATTTTTGGACAGACACCATCTCAAAATATTCTTATTTATCTCTCACAATACACTACATAGAAAATTCAGAACTAATTACAAAATACTTGCCTTTAAATCAATGGACAACGAGCCTTGCAACAGTACGTTAGGTTTGACAGGCTCCCAACTGGACACTTTTACTATCCGTTGCGATACCACGTTGGCTAACGGTTACCCGCCTAGGAAAAATACACACAAATGTGTCACTTATTTATCTAATTTACTTATTTATTTTCCTTGCACTCCCATTTAAATTTTTTTCCGCAAAATCTTGGGGACGAAAGTGACGAGCATGGCGAAAGGTTTCATCAGCATATGAAGGTAATTGAAAGTCGGTATCAAGGATTATGGGATGTAGCAATGATGGGTGTCGCTGGTTTGTTCAGCCCTTTTGTATCTTTTTATTTTCAGCGTGGTACCCGGTCGTTTTCGGTTCTTTTTCAATTTTCAGGTTTTTTTTTTGATGATTTAATTTTTAATTTCACTCGTTTCATTTAAACTTTAATTTCATTTTTAGTTTTCGGTTACTTTTGATGTTTAAGGCTTAGTTTGAATATTTTGTTCTATCAGTTTTTTAGGAATTTTGATTTGATTTTTAAATTCAAGTTTAACGGTCTGTCTCTGGCATCCGGATGGACCGGATGTTGTTTTAAATTTGTTTCGCGCTGTGTATGCGTTTCTCTAGCGTTTTAAAAGGCATGATAGGAATTTTTTTTTTGTTTATGGCACAGGACAGCAATGTTGACAAGAACCCACCCCAGCCGACAATGACTAAATCATGCCGCCCGCCTTCATTGCTGCTCCAATATTAATGCGTAACCATAACATAATATTAATTTCCCTTTCCTATCAAGCATTATTATTTACCACCTTGCTTTAAGTATTAGGGGGTGGTGAAAATTGTACTGAAACGTCGCATGCGAGATTTCAAATTTATTTTTTTGGTTTGATATCTTTGAATTGAATTAACATTATTATTTAAGTATACATACAATAATTCCCAAAGTGACTAAACTAATTTTTTAGACAATTGACATCTCATTTCAAATTTAAACTTGTCTCCTTTATTTTTGAACTAATTAACCATGAATGACCCTTTCGCAACTAGTTTTTTTTTAATATAAAACTTTTTTTAATGACATTTTTCTCACTGCCTTCACTCACAACATTACCACTAAATGCTGGTTCGCCTGCACACTACAATATCCTGCATAGAGATAACCAAATGAGTTTCTGTATCAATAAAAGACTGCCTGATTTTCAGTAAATCGCCTCCAGAAGGTCATGAGGAATCTGCTCGCATGCTTTTCGGGAATCCTCCCAATGTTTCTGAGTTGGATTTTTGTTTTCATTAAAAAGAATCTGGAAACCGCGCGTTTTATTATTATTGAAATTTACGATTTGTATTATTAGAATGCGTTTATTGCAAAGATGTCTGTGATTTTAAACGATTAGCATCATTACACCGCGTTACACACATTCTGTCCTATGAACCAAATATACTTTTTCGGAAAGGGGAGAAAAAATAAAAATCACGTGTATCGGCGATTTTCATGTACACTTCAGAATTTTTATTTTATGTATAAAGTATAAAGCTCGTAGTATCGGTCTGTCCGCCTGTGATTTTTACTTGGTGCGAATAAGCCACAAACGTAACAAAAGTAAGCATAGAGTGTGTTGTATCAAACAATAAATTAAACGAATTTAAATGATGCAATATTGATTGTAAGTGTTGTAAAAGTTATAAACAGTTTAGTGTTAGAAAGTTAATGTTGATAAACTACAAATATATGGAGTAGGATGGATCGAAAAACAATTTTTTTTTCGGAACGCTTTAGTAGTTTAAAAATTTCAAGTTATGCCGAAAAAAATTTTATGTGATACAGACATTTCCACGAGTCTGCCTGCAAAAATTTAATTTGCTTGGATCACGGAAAAGGGTTAAAAATCGATCCAAAGTCTTTCACACAGGCGGACAGACGGACACTACGAGCTTTATACTTTACACATAAAAAAAAAATTCTGACGTGTACATGAAATCCGCCGATACACGTGTATTTTTATTTTTTCTCCCCTTTCCGAAAAAGTATATTTGGTTCATAGTAACGCAGTGTTATTAAAAAGCTCAACACAAAAGTTCCTACTTAGCAAGATACAAACCAGGAAGTTAGAATTTACGATAAAAGTTAACTCGAAAGGTAGGCAAAAGGCAAATCTAATTGGAATAGGAAATAAATTTAGTAAAAATTCAACATATACCAAAATATATAAGTATATAAGTGTAAGAATGATAGTATTTAATATTATAACTATTTTACGTCGCGTTAAATTAATTTGTACCTTATTATGATTATAGCGCCAGTATTAACTATCTTATTATGGAGTGTTCAGGTAGGTGTGACCACTTTTTATGAAAGAAAAACTAAAAAGTTGTGTATTCGAAAATTATCGCTTATTCAGTCCAAAACTTTGCCTGACGAGAGACTAATAGTTTTAAATGTGGGTTGGAAATGTTGGTAAAGCCACAAGCGCCACTACAGGGTTGACTTTATGATTACTTTGAATTTTGCTTTTTATAACTCTAAGATATTTATTAGTTTACATTTTATAAAAATTACATTGTATCATAGTCTGCAAGGATTGGAATCCATAGGCTTAGGGCTGTTTTCTCGACTTCCTGTTAAAGGCGGGATTAGCCAACCGGCGGATAAATTTGTCGGCTAGATAAATTCTACTTCATTTGCTCAACCTCCTACTGAATACTTGTGTATACAATTTTTGAAACGATGCTATCACTGCTAGCTGAAAGAAAATATAATGGCAAAATCAGCTGTAAAGATATAAATATCAAACAAAATTGGGCAATTTTTTGAGAAACGTAATTTTTTGGATTACCTTATTTGTAGGTAATCCAAGCGGTAGCGAAAAGTTCTCTTGGCTATACTGCCCTCACTGATTTCATGAAATGCTTTTTCCAGTGCATGTATAAAACACGCATGTCGGTTTTCCATAGCAATTGTTAATTTTACTTGTTTTATAATTTTATAGCTAAAATAATTTCCATTGACAATCAGCTGTTTTGTGTTTCTCGAACCGACAAATTTTAAAGGTTGGATTAGCTGCCTGTTAAATTTGCAGACCTGAAAGCCATAACGAGCACTAAAGAAAACAAAATATTGTTTAAGGACAAGATAAATTCTAGCATGCAGTCGAGAAAACGGCCCTTAAAAAAATAAAAAACCAGCTTTCTACACAATCAATAATCACAGTCTTAAACAAGTGCAAGATTTTGTTGAATGCAACTGTCAATAAAGCTAGAGGTGTTTTATCATCCGTTAAGCGACGGTCAACGGACTTAGTGATCCGTAGGTAACTAAAGACCTTTTTATGACATTAGTACGACCAATACTAGAATTCGGCTCAATAATTTGGAACCAGGTTCACGTAGATCGGATTGAATCGGGTTAAAAAAATTCCTAATCATCCATCCTCCTATACTTATCGCTTGAAACTTATTAGTCACACGAAACTTCCTAATCGCAGGGAAATCCTTAGAATCATATTTATGATTCAATTATTGAACGGGTTGGTCTCTGGTCCATTTTTGCTGAGCGAAGTGAGTTTTAACGTTTCTTCTCGGTCATTAAGACATTTTAAACCTGAAACAATATAGAACCAATTTGGAATTAAATGAGTTGATGTTAATGTCATAATTATAACTCTCATTTGATATTTCTGACTACCTCTTTATTATTACTTATTATTTTTATATTAAAAAAACAAAAACCGTTCGTTATGCGGATTCGCCCCTCATGCCGGTGGGTTCTCCATTCAGACTTATTATTATGATATCAAAGTCGTGCTTGGAGATTTCAATGACAGGGTAGTTAAAGGGATGTTTTCGGCCGCAGTGCCAAAGTTCAGTCTACACAATGAGACTTCGCCAATCACAAAGATCCATCAAGCTACATTGCTGTCCCCGATCGAAAAACACCCCACTAAATCAACCACGTTGCGATAGGCGGACAGCTCGCTTCCAGCGTTTTTAATGTTCACACGATTCTAGGACGTAACATTGACTCGGATTACTACCCAACAACGCAGATTCATAAATACCTCTGTGCGACCCAAAAGATGCGGCAAAAAACGCCAGGAAACCTGAAAATTGCAATCGCAACAGACCCCCAATGACTTCGCAGACCGTTTGTTACAACTGCTCTCGGAGAACGCAGGGCAACATAGCGGAATGGATGAAAGAAAAGACGCTGCATACACGGCACTCTGAGGGCGAGTGCAACGAGGAGTGTGGGTGGGCGCTACCATGAGATGAAGAGGGAGTGGAAGCGGTTTTCCGGACAAAAAAGGTAACATAGAAAAGCGCCAGTGCGAAGGCGAACAGTGTCCGGAAATTCCATCACAAAATTCGACGAATGGCAGAAGGTTTTAAACCCGACGTGAACTCCTACAAAATGTTCAGAGAGTACTAAGATTATGGACGGAGAACTTGTATACCCTATTAAACGGAGAAATCGTGCAAGAGCCCAGAGATGTCAAACCCGACCCGACAATCGAAGATGATGGAATTAATGTACCCGACTATGATGAGGTGCGAATAGCAATAACCCGATTGAAAAACAGAAAAGGAGCAGTAGCGGATGAATTGGTAAGACACAACTACTCCCTTCCTAATCCGCCCCACCTATTCCGAAATAAGCTTTTTAAATATCGCATATGAGGTTCTATTCAGCTGACTGACTGGGCCTTATCATTGTAGCTTCAGACCTAGTAAATCCACCATCGACCAGAGGTTTACAATACACCCAATTTTGGAAAAAAAAACATGAGAAAAGAATTGACAGACATCAGTTTTGAGACACGAATGTAACGTAGCTAACCATATGATATTGTAGAAAATAAAAATAAATCAATTGTAAATTCGGCTGTGGTGTCTCGCTGAAGCGGCCGTGGCGCGGAAGCACCGCGGTCGAGTTTATTTTAATAAAGAAATAAATATAAAAAAACGAGAATTCCCATTATAACACTGTGTACGAAAATTTAACTTCTTTTTCGACAGAGAGGAACCATGCCCAATAAAGATAATTCGCGTACCGTGAGCATGATAATACTATTTATTTGTATAGGTTAGCTCTTGTTTAGGAGATATTAGCCTTTAAAGGTATCTAACCAAATGGCTGATTTCGGTTCATGAAGGGTTCATATAACTGACAGTTTCGATATGACATCGAAGTAAAAAACAAAAGATGCATCTTTTTGTAAAGATAACACCTCACACAAAATATTTCATCAAAAATATTACCATTCGGATAATTTTGAATATAGGTTTTTTTTTTAAATTTAAATTTTCTTTATATTTTTTCTCATATTTTTTACTTTTAGATCGACGTTATGGATTTAAGTTGAGCCAATATCTATTGCTTTATGAAACTCATACTTAAGCCAAAATGTTTAAGCAAAAATATGGAACGTTCGTTTACTTTTACGTACTTTTTCACAACCTTCTTCGTTTTACCTATCTGTTAAATATTTTGCAAATAAAACTTGCTAAAAAAAGAAAAGAGTTTCCCTTGAGATTTATGTGTTATGTAGTACATAACCCAAAATTATATGTTTTTTTAACAAATTCTAACAACAGGAGACGGCTTTCAGATCGTAACAAATTTACATCCTTCTTATCTATACCTGCCAACAAATGGTTGTTTTATTTTAATTGATACAGAAAAATATTAAATTAAATTCACAACGGGATTTTTTATAAAATTTTTGCTGGGCCAAGAATTGTATTTTTATATACTGGGTTGGAGCTTTACGGCCGATAAATGAGAAAACGCACCGTTATATCCTTGCCCGAAGAAATACTTGCAATTCAGTCCGGAAGATTTTAGGAAATCAAGGTAAGCAGTTCCTATTCCCTTTCGAGTGAAATCGGTGATAGGAATAAAACAGAAAAAATCTTCCTGAATGATGAACTTTTCGCCGCATTTATCCAAGTAGCGAATACAAATAGAACTTTGTTCTACTCCTGCAATGTCCGGCGTGTCATCTCCGAGAAAAGAAAAGCCCTTCGATTTGTTCACTCGACCGATGTTGTAACTCATGATGAGGTGGTGACAAATGTTGATTATTTCATTCTGGACACGGTTGCTTATGTACATAGCATTCTTTGGTGAATCACTCAGGTGTTTTTTCAACTGCTCATCAGTTTTGGCTCGATATCTTAAGAGAGCTCTAAAGTTTCCATCATTCGTCAACGGTTCGTCTTCAGAAATTCTTACCGTATCATTGAAACCTCTGAGAGCAAGTCCTTGTCGGCCACACAGGAAAACTGTTTCAATAATTGGAATCATGCTTAGTTTGCTTTCATTCAGAAAGTCTAATTTTTGTTTCGACAGTTGCAAATCAAAGGGTAAAGCATTTTCTTCTTCGATTCCCATTCTCAAAGACCATTGCAACAGACATTTTTTGTGGTATTCTAATGAACTGTGCTTTTCGAAAGTTTCCAGTTTTTTAGTGGGGTGGTAACTAACTGGCCCAGTGTTTGATTACTGACTCCTCTCAATGTGGCACAAAATAAGACACAGTATTTGCAATACGCACCGTCTTCTATTGCCGAATACGCTAACCATTGATGTTTTTGGAGCCAAGAGCGTTGAAACTTTAGACTTCTAGGGAACGATGCAGGGAAACTGTAGCCGTCCAAATCTTTTTTTGCAATCCAGGAATTTAGTTTATTCCACCAGCTGCTGATTTTTGAACAAACAATCGAATATTATAGGAACTGAGATCATTTTTCAAAGAGCAAACTGGCAAAGACGAGCTTTTCGGTACCTCCAAATTAAATTCCACTTCTGTAGTAGTCAGTGCTAGTCCCGTCTGTGGCTTACATGCGTCATTTTCAGCAATATTTGTCTGAGTTTGAAGCTCAGTACGACTACATTCGCCAACGTCCTAGCATGAACCAAATAATATTATGCACTTAGTACAAATCTGAATTTATGCTGTATTTAATATTATGTTAAACTTACATCTTCGTTCTCGATTCGCCTTTTTTACACAGAAAACGACGAATATCCATGGTAAAAAATATTAGGATAGGACTTATACAAACTATTGAATAATAATGCAAATTATTTAATAACAATCTATATATTAATAAGCTAAAATTTTTTTCATACAATCAGAGTATATCTATTAGGGTGGGTCGATTTGTATGGACGAAAGTTAACCGATATCGCGCCATCGATTTTTCGATAGGTTTTGGGCTCAGGAAAAAAAATTTACTACGCATAACAAAAAAAATTATTTTCGAGCCCATGAAATTTCGTTTTTTTTGACTTTTTTCGACTTTGATTTTAAAGGTTTTTTTCATGACCTCCTAAAAAAATTTCATTTGATTATGTCGGCTAAAAACGTTGGCGATAACAGTTTTCTGAAAAAAAAAAATATTTTTTGGGTTTTGGGGAGTGTTTTGGTCAAAAAATTTACCATTTCGCTATTTTTTTTAAGGTTTTTTTCAGCAT
Organism: Merzomyia westermanni; assembly: GCA_949987695.1. NCBI lineage: Eukaryota > Metazoa > Arthropoda > Insecta > Diptera > Tephritidae > Merzomyia > Merzomyia westermanni. Next base: position 110,540,524 of record OX465290.1, on the reverse strand, counting down.
ACATGCAAAAATGTTTTCGATGAAAACGAATTTGTCTCAAATTTTACTTTCGGGTTTTGGGACTTGTTTTGGTCTAAAAATCGACTTTTCCAAAACCCGAAAATAACATTTTTTTTCAAAAACTGTTATCGCCAACGTTTTTAGCGCCCAATTTTAAGTGGGATTTTTTAAATTAAGCATTTTTTCAACACACACATTTCTTTGAATTTTTTTAACCAACGGTGGTCCAGTAAACAACCATATTACAATTTGATTTACAGCGGTGCGTCCGCTTGTACCCAAAACGGTGGTCCCGTATAACAACCATATTACATTTTTGATTAAAGCGCTGCGTCCGCTTTGTGTATTCCCATGCACAAAAAACTTTGCCATAGACTTTTGCCATTTAACTTTGTTTAATTAATAATATTTTGCCCATTTTTTGATTAGTTATAACTTGTTAAATTAAAATTCATATTTTGTCGGTTTCTTGCTTTTTAATAATTTGTAAATTTAACTTAATTTTGGATTCAAATTTCATAATTTTTGTACAATAGCATAAAAATCAAACAAATACAAAATACACTCAGAAAAACTTTTTGTTTGAAATTGCATGACGCCCCAATTACATTGGCATGCCAAATCATAATTTCTATGCATGATAATTTTCAGCAGATGACATGTACGAGGTGTGTTCAAAACGTATCGCGAATTTTCAATTTTCGCTGGTTACGTATACTCGTATTCGAATTTCGAATTTTTTGTGGCGTTATGTTGGTACTCATGTCTCTCACTTATGCCGACAAGCTCGGCCATTTTGAATGTTTAGTTAATTGTTGACAGCTGCTTTGCTTGCACGTGTTTTGGATCGTCTTCGATTTTTACCTATTCAAAAAAATGGATCAAAGAACCTGTATCAAATTTTGTGTGAAAAACGAAATTAAGTGCGCGGATGCATTCCGAATGTTGACTGTGGCATACGGAGAAGCTACCTTGGACCGAAGCAACGTTTATCGGTGGTACAAAATGTTCTCAGAAGGCCGAGAAGATGTGCAAAGAAGAACAAAAATTGGCTTTTGCACCACGATAACGCCCCTGCTCACGCATCGTTGCTTGTGCGCGACTTTTTGGCCAAAAACAACACACTTATGATGCCGCAGCCACCGTATTCCCCAGATCTGGCCCCCTGTGACTTTTTCTTGTTCCCTAAACTGAAGAGGCCCATGAAAGGACGACGTTACGCTTCTCTTGACGAGATAAAGACAGCATCGAAGGAGGAGCTGAACAAGATACAAAAAAATGATTTTTTGAAGTGCTTCGAAGATTGGAAAAACCGTTGGCACAAGTGTATAATATCTCATGGGGATTACTTTGAAGGGGACAAAATAGATATTCATGAATAAATAAATAATTTTTGAAAAAACACAAAATTCGCGATACTTTTTGAACACACCTCGTATACAGTGGGTAATTACAGAGAATTCTGTTTTTTAGTACAAGGTGGCGCAAAAGTAAGCTTCCGATGTTCACCATATCGGTTGTGGCACGTGCAGTGTGTGCTGTTGCACCGTCTTGTTGGAACCACATGTTTTCCAATCCCAATTCATCAAGTTGCGGCAAAAAGAACTCGTTGATCATTGCTCTGTAGCGCTCACCATTCACAGTAACCGTTTGGCCTCGACCGATTATTGGTCAAATAAATAGTCAGCAATATTCCGCGTTCTGGAGCAGTGTAGCGTAACATTGTTTATTAACGTGTATTTCGCATGTATTTACTACACAAATGTCAAAACAGAACTGACTTTAGGGGCCAATCGCAAAATTTATAGCATTTTCTGATAGGAGGATTACTTTTGCGCAGTAACCGTTTTTCACCGACCGAAATAAATAGTCAGCAATATTCCGCGTTCTGGAGCAGTGTAGCGTAACATTGTTTATTAACGTGTATTTTGCATGTGTTTACTACACAAATGTCAAAACAGAACTGACTTTAGGGGCCCATCGCAAAATTTATAGCATTTTCTGTATTTCTTTGGATTTTTAAAATGTTTCAAATTTTCGGACTTTGGTGACTATAAGGTTAACAGAATCGAGATTTTATTTGGTTTTTTTGTACGCATCGTGGTATGACTGACTTAGAAGAAGAATTTACAGTTAGATATTCGGAATTTACAAAAATTACTAAAAGAGTTTTGCAAAATCGGCAACTTTCGTCGAAAAACGAAAAACTTAACGAATATAGGAAATTGCTTGTAGATTCTTATAATCACATTTTAGTACACGTGAAAGATCATACAGAACTACATGAGTCCTCAAAAACACAAGTAAAATTAGAACGTTGTAGAGATCTTTTATAAAGGTGTTTCGACAAATTCCATATTAAAATTCCATTAGAGCCATTAGAGCTTATATGCAAAACAGACTCAATTGACTCTGGTTCTGAGGAGGAATACTCAGATGCAAAATCACAAACTTCATCACTTGTTCAAGGCTGAGCACCTTGCCAAATTCCTCTTTTCCCCAAAAAGGATGATGTAATGATAAAGGATACTGATCACATGAGTCCTACAGGGTATTATGTGATCAGTATCCTCTATCATTACAATTACCTCGTTACGTCTTTGGAACTCACTTCCCTCTAGACTAAGGCTGATAAGTAATGCACTGCGCTTCAAAAAAGAGCTAACATGTTTCTATACGAGTAATGACTCGTAAGATTAATTAAAATGATACATTTTTCTTAATACTTCAAATGTATTCTAATAGTTGTTCGTTTTTTTCTCCTTTCCATTGTGTACACAATGAGCCTTCTCTATATTCTTCTTTCACCGATATATAAAACTAAACTTTTATATGTATGAATATATGTGTACTGTTAACTATTGTCACTGTTTTTACACTTCCAAACTTCTTCTCTTTAGGTTTAGTCTTAGTCAAATTTATTCGTAAGGTTAAATATCACTCTAAATTCTTAACTATCTATTTAAAAATAAGTCTTACTTAATGTTTTTCCTGACAAGCACTATAAGATAATTTTTGTAAAATTTTTGTGCTAGGAAAATTGTTCAATAAATACAAATAAAATAAAAGACCAAAAAATATGAATCCTCTAAATCTTACGACCTGTGAAAATACCAGTACCAGCAGAGGAAAATTGAGAATAAGGGGAGTAGGAAGAGTAAATGGGAGTTGTAGAGTAGGTGTTAGAGGAAAATGAAGGGGGTAAAGAAAAGAAAGATTTGGAAGTAAGGGGAAAAGTAAAAGGAGAAACCAAATAGGACGATATAGGGATAAATGAAGACGAATCGCCAAACGGGGAGGGAGGAGAGTACAATTTGTCAAATGTGAGTAAGTCAGTTTTTGGCAGTAGAAAGGGGTTGTTGTATTGTTTTATTAGCGATATTTCGTCTGCCTAGTCGTTGTTGTTGTTGTTGTTGTTAACAGTGCTTCGCCCTGCCCAATGGGCTCGATCACTCTAAATTGTCATCAGGCTCTTCTAACGGAAGTCCGAGGAAATGCGCAGTTTCCACAGGGTTGGACCAGAGTGATGTGGGTGTTAGAAGAGTGGGTTCAACTGAACAGGAAAAGAGATGTATGGTATCATGAGGGGTCATACCACATGCAAGGCATGTATTTGGTATGTTGGGGTTCAGTCTGCATAAGTAAGAGTTTAACCTATTACAATATCCAGAGCGAAGTTGTGCTAGTATGACTCTAGTCTCCTTCGGAAGTACACGCTCCTCTTCAGCCAATTCAGGTGGTTGAGTATTAATAACGGGATTCACAGGCCGAGATCTGAGGGATCTGTCTACCGACTCAGTGTGGAGGTCATTTAGAGCCCGTCTATGGTTCCGCAGATCAAACGGCAAAGAGATATGATGCCGGATCTCATCGTAATGCTTACGGAGATGTCTCCTTATGTCTCTGGGGGGCGGTGCTACATCCAAAAGATGTCGGTTTGGATGACTAGGTTTGTGACAGTTCAGAAGGAACTGTCTACTCAAGAGTTCCGCGTGCTCTTGAACATAGAGCAATTTCGCCTCTTGATGGAGGTGAGACTCAGATGACATAAGCAGGCATCCCGTAGCAGTTCTGGTGGCGGTGTTTTGGCAGACTTGCAATTTCCTCCAATTGGTGTCAGAAAGGTTGGGCGACCATATAGGCGCAGCATAGTCAATAACCGGCCGGCCAATAGCCTTATATGTAGCAAGCAATGTTTCTTTGTCTTTTCCCCAAGTACTGCCGGCCAGTGACTTGAGGATCTTATTGCGGCTCTGTACCTTTGAGGCTATTGCGGTGGCATGACCAGCGAAGGTGAGGCCGTTGTCAAATGTCACGCCCAAGATTTTTGGGTGGTTGACAGTAGGTAGAGGTACTCCATCTACGTGGACATTAAACTCTTGCCCCATCTGCGCATTCCATGTGGTAAACAGGGTCGCCGTAGATTTAGTCGGAGACAGGGTCAGATTACGCTCGGTGAAGAAGCTGGAAAGGTCATGGAGGTAACTGTTGATTCTTATACAGAGTTCATCAATGGAGGGACCCTTGCCCGAGGCCATTATCGTGCAGTCGTCAGCGTAGGAAACAATGGAGACTCCCTCTGGTGGGGGGGGAAGTCTCGAAATATAGAAATTAAACAAGAGGGGAGAGAGAACACCACCTTGCGGCACCCCTTGTTTTATTCTTCGTGGTCTAGATTTCTTGTTCCTAAATTTGACTGTTGCCTGTCGACCATTGAGGTAATTAGCGGTCCACCTCTTAAGGCCGGCAGGGAGCGGTGTCTCATCCAGGTCTCGGAGGAGAGTGGCGTGATTGACCGTGTCGAAAGCATTTGACACATCAAGTGCCACGAGAACCGTCCTATGGTTTGGTGGATTTTGATTCAAACCGTTGTTAATCTGCGTTGTAATGGCGTTCAAAGCGGATGTCGTGCTGTGATTTTTGCGAAAACCATGTTGATGATCGGCCAATTTTAGATTTGTAACGAAGTAAGGAAGCAGAATGGACTCTAGCAATTTCGCTACCGGCGAAAGGAGGGATATCGGACGATAGGACTCTCCTAGGTTCGCCGGCTTCCCTGGTTTTAGTAGGGGAACTACAATGGCTTGTTTCCATATCTCAGGAATAACGAAGGTAGTTAGAGAGAGATTGAAGAGAGCCGCTAAATAATTCTGTGCTTCATGGCCAAGGTGTTTGATCATCTTCACGGCAATTCCGTCGGGTCCGATGGATTTTGAGGGTTTGGCCTTCATTATGGCTTCCTTAACCTCTGCGGCTGAGACGGCAATGGGCGCAGTAGAGTGTTTGTGTTTGCGCGCACGTCGGAAGGCTCTTCTCTTAGTCCTATCCGCAGGTGGATGCATTATAAACAGCCGGCAAAAGGAGCTCGCGCATTTCCTGGCGTCCGATTTGACACTGTCGCCGAAAGCAATGGCGACCTTGTCTTTGTGTTTGGTCGGATTGGATAGGGCCTTGACAGTCGACCATAGTTTGCCGACTCCGCCGGAGAGGTTGCATGTCTCAAGGTGTTGTTTCCACTTGGTCAGCTTGTGTTCGTTGACAATCCTACGGATTTCAGCATTGAGATCTTTTATTCTGGGATCTGCGGGATTGATAAGTCTCACTTGGTCACGTTCTCTTGCCATCGCCGCAGCTTCTGCCGGGAAATTCGGACGAATTTCTGGTATTCTGCCAGCAGGAATAAAGCGGCATGAGGCTGAATCAATGATCTTGCGAAACTCTCGTTCACCTTTGCGTACGTCCGTTGGAGTGGGTAAGGCAGCGAAGGAGCGCTCTGTATATTCAGTAAAGCGGTCCCAGTCCGCTTTGGTGAAGTTGATGTATGTTATTTTATCAGTCGTTATGAAGTCGGTCGGTCGTTCAACAGAGAGTAAAATGGGTAGGTGGTCTGAAGCTAATGTAAGCATCGGTCGCCAGATGACAAAGTTAATAAGGCCCGCGCTCGTTATGGAGATGTCTGGCGAGCTGTGACAGTTACCTGCCACCCTGGTGGGGGCATCTCCATTGACTGTACAGAATGCTGAGTTATCTATTTGGTCTGCAATTGCCTGTCCTCTACTGTCTGCTGGCAAGTTGGAGTGCCAGAGATCGTGATGTGCGTTGAAGTCGCCTAAGATTAGGCGGTTATCGCCCCTTAGCAACGCACTAATGTCGGGATGATAATCTCTAGGACAACACGTGACAGGAGGAATATAGATGTTTATGATTTGCAGGTCGGCGTCTCCTGACCGGACTGCTATGCCTTGGCATTCTAAGGTAGAGTCCCTGGGGTCGACGTCAGGGGAAAATAGATTGTATTGTACAGAGTGATGTGTAATGAACGCAAGGCCACCCCCAAGACCGCTGGGACGGTCTTTACGATGTACATTATACCCATCACAAGTTCGTAAGTCCGATCTCGTGTTCAGTTTTGTCTCTTGTATCGCGGCGATTTTGATGTTGTGCGTCTTCATAAAGTCAGTTATCTCCGCGATCTTTCCAGCTAATCCGTTACAGTTCAGCTGCAGAATTTTGAAGTGTGTAGGAGGGGAGGCGGGGGACATACTAGGCGTGAGGGACGGATGCGTTTGCCTAGGTGGAGGTAGGCTAAGGCCTAAACTATGTCGCAGTCTAGAGTTGACAGCGCCATGGCCGATGTTATCTGGCGTGGAGGGCGGCTGTGTACTGCAACAGGGGGCTATCAACGAATCCGTCCAAAGGTTGCCGTTTGCGAGCCCAGAGCACATAAGGGTGTGACACAGGCCAAGGCAACTGTTGCACTTGACCGATGTCGCAGGCGTATACAATCTTTGCCGACAAACGGTGCACGTAGTGAAAGGTACTAGGAGGTGGTGTTCCTGACCCGCGTGCAGGCTGGAAGCAGGGGGGGGCATTAGAGGCAGAGACAGAGGGGACTGACGCTCGGCGATGCTCATATCTGACCTATTCCGGGGGAGTAGGAGTGTTGAGCGGCCGTGTGAGATGGAGACGCTGGCGTGCGTGAGCGACAGTCGGGAGTGGGTGAGGCAGGGATGGCAGCGGTGCTGCCAGTCGTGTAGACTGAGCCACTATTGTGACTATTGGAAGTAGTTAGAGGCGGTAAGGGAGTGCCAGAGCGGCGGCTACCGCGGGACGTCCTAGGACGTGTACAGCAAGGTGCCTCAAAGGTACTAAAGAAAGTACGGGGTCTGTGGATGGCAGGGTTAAGCCCTGAACATCCAGATTTATGTAACCATCTCTTACACTTGGCGCATTGTACCGAATACGACCGTTTAAAATAAATTTTCTTCCAGCAAACGCAGCAGATCCAGTCTCTTGGTCCAGGGTTGGGTTCGACCCCAGCCCGTAACAAGAGACAATGGAGCAACCCAGCTGCAAGGGTTTGCTCCGAGGACGACAATTTAGGGGTGGGACGGGACAGATTGGACAGGGTTACACTGAAATAACAGCCCTTGGCCGGGTGAGAAAACCCGGGTCATTCCGGTGCGATAGAACCGGCTGTTGTGGGAATGTCTGCCTAGTCGTCACTTCCCTTACCTAACATTGTCATCAAGCTCTTCTAACGGAAGTCCTAGAAACTTCACCATCGATGGATCTCTTATTGAGCTTTTCTAACAAAAAAAAAAAATAAAATTATAAAAATTCGCACCACACAAAATGTTTGGGAAAATCAAAATTTTTTCAGGAATTTTTCGGAAATTTTATTAGGTATTCTCCTATTCTAGTCAGAGAACAATATAAATTAGTGTCAATCATCCAAATCGGTGCAGGCGTTCTTGAGTTATGAGCGTTGGAGCTAACGTCACTTTCTTTTATATACGAGTATATAGATTTACAAATATGGTATACCTTTGATACCGAATCCCTTTTCAGCCAGTTCGGTTCCATGTTCTCTTCAACAGACAGTGTGAGTCCAAATACATTTGTTACTCTTTTTATTCCTTCAGATACTGTTGCACAAATTTGTTTCCAAGGATAAAGTTTCCATACGGTCGGGGCGAAAACATTAATTTTAAATACTCCTAACGACGGTAACTCCATTACAGCTTTTCTGCTTTCTTTATAATTGCCTATTGAACAACCTTTTTATATATGAACAGCTCAAAAGTTATGAAAACAACTCTGGTTTTCAAGATAACAAACAAAAACGAAACTTTGTTCACCACAGGGAGAAGGAAAGTTTACCGGAACGCCAATGGTATTTAAAAATAGAATCTCCACAGGCTTTAATGGCATTTCCAACTAACAATAGCCGAGAGGTTTACAACTTAACTTGTTTAGGAACAATATTACTTTAATGGTAAGTTGTGCATTATTTTCATGCTAAACTTTAAAGTTGGCTTATAAAAGTGTACAAAATTACACTTACAACATTAACAGTCTTAGTATTAGTTCTGAAATACATACTTAATTTGATAAAACATGGAATTTGCTTTTATTCCTCAGATAAGCGTTTACTAAGAGACTGATAAATCGTTAATAGGTCATTTACCACTGTAACTGGCAGTAAAACGTTTGAATTCAGTGTGTTTTAATTGAGTATTGTGGCCCCGTGGTTTAATATTTTATATTATTCTTCACGTTGAACCTTCTTTTTGTTTTATGTTCTTTGAAGATATGCAACTTATTTTATTGTATTCTCTACTTTTTTTTATGGGGCTGACAGAATGGGCAACGCAGATTTTAAGTATATAGCGCAAATTTCAAATGTCAATCGTTCTGTGAGGTTACACTCCCACTCTTTCATTTATTGGTTGTGGTGTAGTTGGAATGGACGCTATTTCGAGCAATATCCAGTTTGTATTTACTGTTTGTTGGAAAGGATTCCTTTCTAATTTATTTTCTCTTTGAATTTTTTTTGTCTTTCTGCGCAACATCCAGATCAAATGTAATGGGTGGTTCCAAAACACTATGTTTTCGAAATAATTTTTTTTACATTAACATTTTTTTTTTTTTCGATTTTGTACACAGTCCGATATCCGTGGCCATCGATTTTGTTTATTTTGTATACCAACAATTCAATTGAATTGAGTTGTTGTTTTTACGGCCTGTACATTTGCAAATTACTATGACTATAAACGAGCTCAAGGCCAATAATAATAATTTTTCTTTTTATTTATGAAAATTATTAGAGTAAGTTAGGGTGTTATATATTAAAACAACATCCTTCAACGTATATTCCAGAAACCCGTTACAACATTTAAATTTGAAAGAAACTGTACATGAATTACTTCTCTCTTTGTTTCAAATTATCTTTATAATTATTCAAACATTCATTATCTTTTATATTACTACTAAAAAATGCAACCGTGTCTAAAATGTAAGCGTATTTAAATTCAACCGAACCGTTCGGCGGCCGCCGTGGTGTGAAGGTAGTGTTGCCGGCCTACCACACCGAAGGTCCATGGTTCGAGCCCTGGTACAGGTAACATCAAAAGGGATTTCTAGATGCCGTTCGGAGTCGGCAAAAAAAAAAACACAAAAAAAAAAAAAAAAAAAAAAAAAAACTGTTAGGAGGTTTATGATGCGCGTTTTCTACAACTTTATTTAACATTCATTGAATTATTAACTAAAATATCAATTTAAACCAACAATACTCATGTTTTGTAACAAATAAAATTACATTAAAACGAAAGTCGTTTGGAGTATTGTTCTTTATACTTTCAAAAGCCTCGTACACTTCAACTTAAGTTCCTCGTCCGCAACATCTTTTTATATCTTTTCTCAACTCACGTATTTTATTACCGGAGGAAACACGAAATCTTCGTTAATGAAACCGTCACGTAATCATACTCAATAATCTACTGAAGGAACACCACGCTATAACCTTCGCAATAAAGAACGCTCATCGCACATTTGCGACGCCGAAATTCCTGAAGCCAACAACGAACAAAGTTCCTGTAGCGACGATGAAATTAACCGCACAATATTGTCAAACGACAAAGTTATAGAAAATTTGCGTGAGAAATAAAAATCTTATAAACGTCACTTGTCTCATCAGACAAAGAAAGAGTCGAATACAGGGAAGCACTAAATCGTCAAACAGCTAACAACGCCAAAACCGCCGACGTACCTAGCACCGAAGCTATTTCTGCCGTCTTCAAGCCCGACGACGCCAACGTTATTAAGGCGAAAACTCATGTGTTCGAATCTAATGTGTCCCATCCTTTAAAAGTATGCACACAAGGATGCCAATTTTGCCAGCACCCTTTATGCCAAGCCTACACCAACAAGCACTAATTTTGCCGGTGAGTCCGGTGTTAGCACCCATCATGCGAACGCTACAACCATAAGCGCCAATTATGCCGGTGCGACTGGTGTTAACACTAATTACGCCAACGCTTACTCCTTTGATACAGTATCTGCCGGCGTAAGTCTCGCCAATAGATTTATAGTAAGTCCAGTGGACAACAATACAACCAAAGTTAAATTCGATACTAACAGTGGCACCCATATGCGAACGGTCACGTGTCAGCCAGCAATAATGCAGACACAGTGTCATGCAAACAGCCCTTATTATTTAAATACTCCATCTACGATGCAGTCGGTGTACACCATGCAGAACACTCCTCCGAGTGCCACCCCCCAATGCAGCGTCCAGCGCTAACCAGCTACAGCAATTATGGAATCCAACGCGTTATCCACCCATGCGTAAGATTTTAGATCTGCCAGAGTTCCCTGGTTTCCCCGAAGAGTGGCCTATGTTTTCTGTGGACTTTAAGGAAACTACGGATATGTCACTACTGCTTCACCCATCTAGCGTATGTGCAGTCATGAAAACATTATTTATAAGAAGCTAAATCGCAAAGGCTCGAGCGTTTCCACCTGCCACTGGCGGACAAATCGGCGATATACTAAATTTCAGCTCGATGGTGATATTAATCGATGAGTTAGTTGGCAAATTGCCGCTTAGCAAGAGAGAAGAGTGGACACGCCACATCTTCGAAATTCATAATCAGTATCCCACAGTGCGTGAATATTGCAATGGGTTGCAGAACACCGTCATATACGTCTCTATGGCAATAGACGTTAGGCCCACTCGAAATATACCCAACGATATTTCCTTCTCGAAGCCAAAAGTTCCGTGTAAGCCAGTGATAACTATAACAAAATAAGAGAAAACTTGACCCCCTGCGGGTTAGGGGTTTAGAATATGCCCGAGGTAGGCATACCGGTCGTAAGAGGCGACTAATATGCACAAAGGTAATGACGTGCAACTCGATGGTTGATCTATGGATATGATGCCTCTCATCTCTCATTACCCATCTTATCCTTCCTTACGGAAGGAGGGGTGACATGACCTAGAAGGTTTCACTGGTCATAAATCGCTACCACGACAGCCGGGCAGTACCGCAAGGGGGTATCGGAGCGTACCGGGTTCAATACGACCAAGGACTGTTAATTCGACCACACTCCCCAAAACCTTCGGGGAGTGTTTTTGTCGTTACCACAACAACAACAAGAGAAAACTTGTTTATTGTGTGACAAAAACCATAGTTTAAATCAATGTGTGAAATTTAAAACTGAAGATAATTCCAAACGATGGGATATTGTCAAAAGTAAGCACTTGTAAACGACGGGTATGCGGTATATCGTCTTGTAATAAAAATCACAATCGCTTGCTTCACAATAGTAACCACAACAATGAAGTAAATATCTCTTCAGAAGAAACAGCTGTTACCACAATGTATCAGAATCCACAACAACCGCTCGCTCATGCAAATTCATTACGTAAACAAACACTCCTCAAAATATTTGCCTTTAAAGATAAAAGGCCCAAAAGGTGAAATCAACATTTTCGATTTCATAGACGAAGGGGCAAAAATATCTCTCCTAGAAGAAAATGTAGCAGATGCCGTCGGCCTCAAAGGCAAAACCGATTTACTTCGGCTAAAGTGGATCGGTAATAGAAGCATGAGCGAACAGTCGCGGCAAGTTTCGCTTGAAATTAGCGGCGTAAATGAAGCAACAGCGAGCTATCAAATGAGAGGAGTACGTACAACAAAAAGTTGTATTTACCACAACAAACGTTGAACTTAAAGGAGAGCAAGCAACGACAATAACAATTGCGGAGTATATCAATTGACGACAATATTAATGCAACTCCAGAAATTCTTATTGGGTTATCACATACAGTAGATGATGGCTTTTCAGTCCACAAGACTATGGTAGGTTGGACATTATTTGGATCAAATGAACATCGTTGTAGTGACGTCACTGTCGGTCTCGTAGGTATCGAAAACACACAACTGCACGAGATGAACAAACAAATGACAGAATACTTTGCAGCCGAAAGGTTTAAAATTGTATAATTGCCAACTGTTCGCTCGGAAGCCGATATTAGAGCAGAAAGGCTTTTACAAAAGACAACAAAATTTGTAAATGGCCGGTATGAAATTGGTTTACTATAGCGCAGAGATAATATAAAATTTCTGTGAAACGTTTAGAGCAGATAGAAAAAAAATTGGCACGTAATGAAGAGTACGGAAAATGGGTTACCACATTTCGTTACATGTAATGTAAATAAAGTATCGTTCACTCTAAATCTGTACGCAGAAAGTATACCGCAATTCCGTAATAACCTATTGAACGCTAAACATTTAAATGTGTTACTAAAGACCATTTATAAAACTCTTAATTTTATTTATAAAAATATTAAAAATGTTTGTTATGTAAGAACCTACGAGCATCCTTTTTATTAGAAGACATCATTTTTTGAACGTCTTTCTTGTCACTTTAGCCGCATGTTGATTCCAAAGAGGCAACATTAATTCATATTTTTCTATAGCCTTGCCACTTCTCCTCAAACTTTATTTGACCATCGCCCTGAATTTTTCTATTGGGCGGAGCTGGGGGCAATTAGGGCGATTAATGATTTTTGGTATAACACTCACTCCGTTGCTTTGATACCAATTCATTGCAACGATAGAGTAGTAAATGCTGGCTTACTCTAGCCAGAATATAGTAGGAGAGTTGCGATGTCTAATGAAAGGATAGAATCTTTTCTCAAGGCATTCGTTTATATAAATATGCGAGATCATTGTGGACGATGTTATAAATGCACGACTTTTAAGGCCACAGGAACACATTGCTTGCCAAATCATAACCTTTTTCACAAATTTATCTACCTTTTTATACTTGTATTTTGACACGACATTCCTCGCTTATTTGCCACGTAAAACGTTTGACCAGGTAGTTGAGTGCAGTCATGTTTGACATAAGTTTTATCATCCATAATAATACAGCCTTTAGACTTTGTAAAAACTTGATCATATGCATACGTCTTCGCATACGTCTTTTCGCTAAAGTGTTCTGCTTATCTTACCTATTTGGGTATTTTATTGCGCGGTAGGTCTTAAGGCCCGCATCTAATCGTATACGTCTAGCTTTACTTATACTGGTACCAAAGTTTTTCGCTCGATCATTGTCTGACAATTCTGGGTTATTTTTAATGAGGTAAGTATCTTCTTCACTAATTCTGGGTTACCAGTTCTTCTTGTTACGTTTTTATTTTTAGCTCTTTCTATGTTCAATGTTCTTTTATATCTATTTATTCCACTACATACAGTGGTTTTTGGTAATTTCCATTTTTTCGCTATTTTTGAACCCGACCAAGAAGAATTCGATACAAATTTGTTCAGAATTAATTTGCGTTTTTCGTATTCCATCGCCCATTAAAACTCCAATTCATGAACAATCAAACTGAAAACGCGAACACTAAGCTCATTGAGAACCTTGGACGATTAGCTATATAAGAGTCTATATAGTGCATACAGATTTAGAGTGAATGATGAAACAACTCCCCCCCCCCCTAGACGGATTTGTCCTCTATTGAGATTCATTAGTCGCCGGTTCGAATCCGGCTCGAAGGACCATGTCTAAGCTTTATGGAGGGCGAGTAGTTTTTTAAGTTAATTTATTGTATATTATTTTATTATTTGTTCAGAAAGTAGAACGGGGGGTGCGGAGCACATGTTGCATAGGGGACAATAGTAATATTATTTGTTTTTATTATAACTATTTGTTCTATATAGAACAGGGAGTGCGAGGCACCTTTACACCTTGTACGTATTAATTGGGGGCGAGCACTGTTGGCTCTGAGGCATTGCGCGGGATTGGCCTCCTCATTCTCGTTGTAAAAAACCCCCCGATTGGGGATTGTAAAGCATAAACTATATCTTTCGAATATTTCATTAGCTGACTGCGAATTGCATGCAATGCAAATGAAATAAACGAAAGAAATGACTGCAGCTTATGTTGCTTAAACACGGCGACTTGTTTTCGATGCTGCAGCAAACATCAACAATATGTCGTTGAATTGTGGCCTAATGAAAGGGCTAGAAGAATATCAACCAAAATGGCTTCTAGCAATACTATGCAAATTTAGGCAAGGTAAAGTGACAGTGTGTGGTGGCATCCGCGAGACGTTTCACTTAATTTTGATTCGGGAAGAAGACCAAAGAGCTCAGTGCTTTCTTTGGCAGGAGGGAGATCGATCAAAAGCGCCCGAAGTATATGTTATGTGCGCGATAATATTTAGATCTATAAGCTCCCCTTGCTCTGCGCAACGCACGCCGAAAAATACCGATATACGAATGCAAGAGCCGTAGACGCCATCGTAAACAGGCATTATGTGGATGATTATATGGACAGTTTCGACACCGTCCAAGAAAGTATCAAAGTAACCGAAGACGTCATCGACATTCACAGAAGCGCTGGCTTTGAGTTAAGAGGGTTTATGTCGAATTCCAACGAGCTTCTGCAAGCTATAGCATACAACGCACAAACGTGTATGGAACAAAACAACTGCATATGTCAAGGGGAGAGTGCTACCGAAAAGGTACTTGGTATGCACTGGAATCCAAGCGAAGACCATTTCATTTTTAAGTTAACGTTCTCAAAAGTGCCGAAAGCAGTACTTGACAATAGTAGACCCCCGAAGAAGCGCGTGCTAAGCATCCTATGTCTATATTCGATCCGCTAGGATTTGTGTGCGGAATGGTGTTACGAGCAAAATTTCTGATGCAGAGCTTATAGCACCGAGGGATAGACTGGCGTGAACCAATCCCCGATGATATTTATAAGAAATGGCTACAGTGGTACAAAACGCTAAATACCATCGAAAATTGTAAAATGCCAAGAAGCTATAACATACACTTTTTGAATGCGAACACCAACATACATTTACAAATTTTTTGTCGACGCGAGTGAGATCGCATTCGCTGCCGTCGCTTTCTGGCGCATTCAATACCCAAACAATATAGAAGTCGTTTTCGTAGCCGGTCGATCTCGGTGCAGCCCGGTAAAGCTGTTGTCTATTCCAAAGCTCGAGTTACAATCAGCTATTCTGGGCACAAGGTTGAAGGAAGCCGTTATCGGTAGTCATGACGTGAAGCCAAATAGTGCAACATTTTGGTCAGACTCGAAAATAGTTCCTCAATGGATAAGGTCCAACGCCAGATGCTACAAGCAGTTCGTGTCACACCGTATAGCTGAGATTTTGCAAACATCTGAAGTCAATCAGTGGAGGTGGGTGCCAGGCAAAGACAACCCAGCTGACGATGAAAATGGTAAGTGGTTAAAAGGTCCGAATTTTTTAAGATTGCCTGAAAGCGAGTGGCCTGTAATGCCAAATGATATTAACCACAACGAATGCCAAGAAGAGAGGCGCTCTAACCAAATATATGCAGTCGATTTAGTAGATGGGGCAATTCCATTTAATAAGTATTCAAACTATTATAAGTTTTTAAGGGTAATGACATGGGTACGGTATGCTATAAAAAATTATACAAAGTTCGTTATTGCGAACGAAATAAGGAAAACTGAGTTACTAATATTCACATTGGTACAAAAAGTTGTTTTTACCGACGAAACCGAATCGCTGCGCAAGGGTGATACAATTAAAAAATACAGCTCAATATTCAAGCTTAGCCCAATGTTGGACGATGGGGGCGTGTTACGTGTGGGCGGGAGGATAGACTACGCCGAATGTCTACCCCTGTCAACTAGGCGACCAATAATACTACCAAAAGAAACACTACCACGAACTTTTCCACCACCATCATTTCGAAGCAGCAATATGTGCGATACGCAGGTCAATTGAAGCGGAATGCCAAATATGCAAGAATCTATCAGCTGTTTCCGAGCCAACAATTATGGGAAAAATACCCATCGATCGAATTACGCCCTTCGTACGCCCGTTCACATATTCAGGAGAGCAAGCAACGACAATAACAATTGCAGAGTACGAGGTGTGTTCAAAAAGTATCGCGAATTTTGAATTTTCGCTGGTTACGTATATTCGAATTTCGAATTTTTTTGTGGCGTTATGTTGGTACTCATGTCTCTCTTTTATGCCGACAAGCTCGGCCATTTTGAATGTTCAGTTAATTGTTGACAGCTGCTTTGCTTGCACGTGTTTTGGATCGTCTTCGATTTTTACGCGAAATTCGTACCAAAATTGCTCAATTGTGACCAAAAACAGCATCCCATGAACATTGGTAATGAGATGTTAAACTCTGTCCGCGACGACCCAAATTTGCTCCAGAGGGTCATAACTGGTGACGAATCGTGGGTTTATGGTTATGACGTGGAAACCAAAGCTCAATCATCTCAATGGAAGCTGCCGCACGAACCAAGACCGAAAAAAGCGCGCCAAGTTCGGTCGAATGTGAAAGTTTTGCTGAC
The DNA here is from genome assembly GCA_949987695.1 of Merzomyia westermanni. Classification (NCBI taxonomy): domain Eukaryota; kingdom Metazoa; phylum Arthropoda; class Insecta; order Diptera; family Tephritidae; genus Merzomyia; species Merzomyia westermanni. Next base: position 110,523,859 of record OX465290.1, on the reverse strand, counting down.
AGCTTTCTTCGATTGCAGGGGCGTGGTGCATCATGAGTTCTTGCCACAGGGAAGAACGGTCAATAAGGAATATTACCTGCAAGTTATGCGCAATTTGCGCGAAGCAATCCGCCAGAAACGCCCGGATTTGTGGAAGAACAAAAATTGGCTTTTGCACCACGATAACGCCCCTGCTCACGCATCGTTGCTTGTGCGCGACTTTTTGGCCAAAAACAACACACTAATGATGCCGCAGCCACCGTATTCCCCAGATCTGGCCCCCTGTGACTTTTTCTTGTTCCCTAAACTGAAGAGGCCCATGAAAGGACGACGTTACGCTTCTCTTGACGAGATAAAGACGGCATCGAAGGAGGAGCTGAACAAGATACAAAAAAATGATTTTTTGAAGTGCTTCGAAGATTGGAAAAACCGTTGGCACAAGTGTATAATATCTCATGGGGATTACTTTGAAGGGGGCAAAATAGATATTCATGAATAAGTAAATAATTTTTGAAAAAACACAAAATTCGCGATACTTTTTGAACACACCTCGTATATCAATTGACGACAATATTAATGCAACTCCAGAAATTCTTATTGGGTTGTCACATACAGTAGATGATGGCTTTTCAGTCCACAAGACTATGGTAGGTTGGACATTATTTGGATCAAATGAACATCGTTGTAGTGACGTCACTGTCGGTCTCGTAGGTATCGAAAACACACAACTGCACGAGATGAACAAACAAATTACAGAATACTTTGCAGCCGAAAGGTTTAAAATTGTTAAATTGCCAACTGTTCGCTCGGAAGCCGACATTAGAGCAGAAAGGCTTTTACAAAAGACAACAAAATTTGTAAATGGCCGGTATGAAACTGGTTTACTATAGCGCACAGATAATATAAAATTTCTGTGAAACGTTTAGAGCAGATAGAAAAAAAATTGGCACGTAATGAAGAGTACGGAAAATGGTTTACCACATTTCGTTACATGTAATGTAAATAAAGCATCGTTCACTCTAAATCTGTACGCAGAAAGTATACCGCGATTCCGTAATAACCTATTGAACGCTAAACATTTAAATGTGTTACTAAAGACCATTTATAAAACTCTTAATTTTATTTATAAAAATATTAAAAATGTTTGTTATAAAAGAACCTACGAGCATCCTTTTTATTAGAAGACATCATTTTTTGAACGTCTTTCTTGTCACTTTAGCCGCATGTTGATTCCAAAGAGGCAACATTAATTCCTATTTTTCTATAGCCTTGCCACTTCTGCTCAAACTTTATTTGACCATCGCCCTGAATTTTTCTATTGGGCGGAGCTGGGGGCAATTAATGATTTTTGGTATAACACTCACTCCCTTGCTTTGATACCAATTCATGGCAACGATAGAGTAGTAAATGCTGGCTTACTCTAGCCAGAATATAGTAGGAGAGTTGCGATGTCTAATGAAAGGATAGAATCTTTTCTCAAGGCATTCGTTTATATAAATATGCGAGATCATTGTGGACGATGTTATAAATGCACGACTTTTAAGGCCACAGGAACACATTGCTTGCCAAATCATAACCTTTTTCACAAATTTATCTACCTTTTTATACTTGTATTTTGACACGACATTCCTCGCTTATTTGCCACGTAAAACTTTTGACCAGGTAGTTGAGTGCAGTCATGTTTGACATAAGTTTTAATATCCATAATAATACAGCCTTTAGACTTTGTAAAAACTTGATCATATGCATACGTCTTTTCGCTAAAGTATTCTGCTTATCTTACCTATTTGGGTATTTTATTGCGCGGTAGGTCTTAAGGCCCGCATGTAATCGTATACGTCTAGCTTTACTTATACTGGTACCAAAGTTTTTCGCTCGATCATTGTCTGACAATTCTGGGTTATTTTTAATGAGGTAAGTATCTTCTTCACTAATTCTGGGTTACCAGTTCTTCTTGTTACGTTTTTATTTTTAGCTCTTTCTATGCTCAATGTTCTTTTATATCTATTTATTCCACTACATACAGTGGTTTTTGGTAATTTCCATTTTTTCGCTATTTTTGAACCCGACCAAGAAGAATTCGATACAAATTTGTTCAGAATTAATTTGCGCTTTTCGTATTCCATCGCCCATTAAAACTCCAATTCATGAACAATCAAACTGAAAACGCGAACACTAAGCTCATTGAGAACCTTGGACGATTAGCTATATAACGGTCTATATAGTGCGTACAGATTTAGAGTGAATGATGAAACAACTCCCCCTCCCCCCCTAGACGGGTTTGTGCTCTAGTGAGATTCATTAGTCGCCGGTTCGAATCCGGCTCGAAGGACCATGTCTAAGCTTTATGGAGGGCGAGTAGTTTTTTAAGTTAATTTATTGTATATTATTCTATTATTTGTTCAGAGAGTAGAACGTTGGGTGCGGAGCACATGTTGCATAGGGGACAATAGTAATATTATTTGTTTTTATTATAACTATTGGTTCTATATAGAACAGGGAGTGCGAGGTACCTTTACACCTTGGACGTATTAATTAGGGGCGAGCACTTTTGGCTCTGAGGCATTGCGCGGGATTGGCCTCCTCATTCTCGTTGTAAAAAAACCCCCCGTTTGGGGATTGTAAAGCATAAACTATATCTTTCGAATATTTCATTAGCTGATTGCGAATTGCATGCAATGCAAATGAAATAAAAGAAAGAAAGGACTGCAGCTTATGTCGCTTAAACACGGCAACTTGTTTTCGATGCTGCAGCAAAAATCAACAATATGTCGTTGAATTGTGGCCTAATGAAAGGGCTAGAAGAATATTAACCAAAATCGCTTCTAGCAATACTATGCAAATTTAGGCAAAGTAAAGTGACAGTATGTGGTGGCATCCGCGAGACGTTTCACTTAATTTTGATTCGGGAAGAAGACCAAAGAGCTCAGTGCTTTCTTTGGCAGGAGGGAGATCGATCAAAAGCGCCCGAAGTATATGTTATGTGCGCGATAATATTTAGATCTATAAGCTCCCATTGCTCTGCGCAACGCACGCCGAAAAATACCGATATACGAATGCAAGAGCCGTAGACGCCATAGTAAACAGGAATTATGTGGATGATTATATAGACAGTTTCGACACCGTCCAAGAAAGTATCAAAGTAACCAAAGACGTCATCGACATTCACAGAAGCGCTGGCTTTGAGTTAAGAGGGTTTATGTCGAATTCCAACGAACTTCTGCAAGCTATAGCATACGACGCACAAACGTGTATGGAACAAAACAACTGCATATGTCAAGGGGAGAGTGCTACCGAAAAGGTACTTGGTATGCACTGGAATCCAAGCGAAGACCATTTCATTTTTAAGTTAACGTTCTCAAAGGTGCCGAAAGCAGTACTTGACAATAGTAGACCCCCGAAGAAGAGCGTGCTAAGCATCAATATGTCTATATTCGATCCGCTAGGATTTGTGTGCGGAATGGTGTTACGAGCAAAATTTCTGATGCAGAGCTTATAGCACCGAGGGATAGACTGGCGTGAACCTATCCCCGATGATATTTATAAGAAATAAAACACTAAATACCATCGAAATTTGTAAAATGCCAAGAAGCTATAACATACACTTTTTGAATGCGAAAACCAACATACATTTACAAATTTTTTGTCGACGCGAGTGAGATCGCATTCGCTGCCGTCGCTTTCTGGCGCATTCAATACCCAAACAATATAGAAGTCGTTTTCGTAGCTGGTCGATTTCGGTGCAGCCCGTTAAAGCTGTTGTCCATTCCAAAGCTCGAGTTACAATCAGCTGTTCTGGGCACAAGGTTGAAGGAAGCGGTTATGGGTAGTCATGATGTGAAGCCAAATAGTGCAACATTTTGGTCAGACTCGAAAATAGTTCTTCAATGGATAAGGTCCAACGCCAGATGCTACAAGCAGTTCGTGTCACACCGTATAGCTGAGATTTTGCAAACATCTGAAGTCAATCAGAGGAGGTGGGTGCCAGGCAAAGACAACCCAGCTGACGATGCTACACGTATCAAAAATTTTCTGAAAATGGTAAGTGGTTAAAAGGTCCGAATTTTTTAAGACTGCCTGAAATCGAGTGGCCTGTAATGCCAAATGATATTAACCACAACGAATGCCAAGAAGAGAGGCGCTCTAACCAAATATATGCAGTCGATTTAGTAGATGGGGCAATTCCATTTAATAAGTATTCAAACTATTATAAGTTTTTAAGGGTAATGACATGGGTACGGTATGCTATAATAAATTATACAAAGTTCGTTATTGCGAACGAAATAAGGAAAACTGAGTTACTAATATTCACATTGGTACAAAAAGTTGTTTTTACCGACGAAACCGAATCGCTGCGAAAGGGTGATACAATTAAAAAATACAGCTCAATATTCAAGCTTAGCCCAATGTTGGACGATGGGGGCGTGTTACGTGTGGGCGGGAGGATAGACTACGCCGAATGTCTACCCCTGTCAACTAGGCGACCAATAATACTACCAAAAGAAACACTACCACGAACTTTTCCACCACCATCATTTCGAAGCAGCAATATGTGCGATACGCAGGTCAATTGAAGCGGAATGCCAAATATGCAAGAATCTATCAGCTGTTTCCGAGCCAACAATTATGGGAAAAATACCCATCCATCGAATTACGCCCTTCGTACGCCCGTTCACATATTCAGGAGAGCAAGCAACGACAATAACAATTGCGGAGTATATCAATTGACGACAATATTAATGCAACTCCAGAAATTCTTATTGGGTTGTCACATACAGTAGATGATGGCTTTTCAGTCCACAAGACTATGGTAGGTTGGACGTTATTTGGATCAAATGAACATCGTTGTAGTGACGTCACTATCGGTCTCGTAGGTATCGAAAACACACAACTGCACGAGATGAACAAACAAATGACAGAATACTTTGCAGCCGAAAGGTTTAAAATTGTTAAATTGCCAACTGTTCGCTCGGAAGCCGACATTAGAGCAGAAAGGCTTTTACAAAAGACAACAAAATTTGTAAATGGCCGGTATGAAACTGGTTTACTATAGCGCACAGATAATATAAAATTTCTGTGAAACGTTTAGAGCAGATAGAAAAAAAATTGGCACGTAATGAAGAGTACGGAAAATGGTTTACCACATTTCGTTACATGTAATGTAAATAAAGCATCGTTCACTCAAAATCTGTACGCAGAAAGTATACCGCGATTCCGTAATAACCTATTGAACGCTAAACATTTAAATGTGTTACTAAAGACCATTTATAAAACTCTTAATTTTATTTATAAAAATATTAAAAATGTTTGTTATAAAAGAACCTACGAGCATCCTTTTTATTAGAAGACATCATTTTTTGAACGTCTTTCTCGTCACTTTAGCCGCATGTTGATTCCAAAGAGGCAACATTAATTCATATTTTTCTATAGCCTTGCCACTTCTTCTCAAACTTTATTTGACCATCGCCCTGAATTTTTCTATTGGGCGGAGCTGGGGGCAATTAATGATTTTTGGTATAACACTCACTCCCTTGCTTTGATACCAATTCATGGCAACGATAGAGTAGTAAATGCTGGCTTACTCTAGCCAGAATATAGTAGGAGAGTTGCGATGTCTAATGAAAGGATAGAATCTTTTCTCAAGGCATTCGTTTATATAAATATGCGAGATCATTGTGGACGATGTTATAAATGCACGACTTTTAAGGCCACAGGAACACATTGCTTGCCAAATCATAACCTTTTTCACAAATTTATCTACCTTTTTATACTTGTATTTTGACACGACATTCCTCGCTTATTTGCCACGTAAAACGCTTGACCAGGTAGTTGAGTGCAGTCATGTTTGACATAAGTTTTATCATCCATAATAATACAGCCTTTAGACTTTGTAAAAACTTGATCATATGCATACGTCTTCGCATACGTCTTTTCGCTAAAGTGTTCTGCTTATCTTACCTATTTGGGTATTTTATAGCGCGGTAGGTCTTAAGGCCCGCATCTAATCGTATACGTCTAGCTTTACTTATACTGGTACCAAAGTTTTTCGCTCGATCATTGTCTGACAATTCTGGGTTATTTTTAATGAGGTAAGTATCTTCTTCACTAATTCTGGGTTACCAGTTCTTCTTGTTACGTTTTTATTTTTAGCTCTTTCTATGTTCAATGTTCTTTTATATCTATTTATTCCACTACATACAGTGGTTTTTGGTAATTTCCATTTTTTCGCTATTTTTGAACCCGACCAAGAAGAATTCGATACAAATTTGTTCAGAATTAATTTGCGTTTTTCGTATTCCATCGCCCATTAAAACTCCAATTCATGAACAATCAAACTGAAAACGCGAACACTAAGCTCATTGAGAACCTTGGACGATTAGCTATATAAGAGTCTATATAGTGCATACAGATTTAGAGTGAATGATGAAACAACTCCCCCCCCCCCCCTAGACGGATTTGTCCTCTATTGAGATTCATTAGTCGCCGGTTCGAATCCGGCTCGAAGGACCATGTCTAAGCTTTATGGAGGGCGAGTAGTTTTTTAAGTTAATTTATTGTATATTATTTTATTATTTGTTCAGAAAGTAGAACGGGGGGTGCGGAGCACATGTTGCATAGGGGACAATAGTAATATTATTTGTTTTTATTATAACTATTTGTTCTATATAGAAGAGGGAGTGCGAGGCACCTTTACACCTTGTACGTATTAATTGAGGGCGAGCACTGTTGGCTCTGAGGCATTGCGCGGGATTGGCCTCCTCATTCTCGTTGTAAAAAAAACCCCCGATTGGGGATTGTAAAGCATAAACTATATCTTTCGAATATTTCATTAGCTGACTGCGAATTGCATGCAATGCAAATGAAATAAACGAAAGAAATGACTGCAGCTTATGTTGCTTAAACACGGCGACTTGATTTCGATGCTGCAGCAAACATCAACAATACGTCGTTGAATTGTGGCCTAATGAAAGGGCTAGAAGAATATCAACCAAAATGGCTTCTAGCAATACTATGCAAATTTAGGCAAGGTAAAGTGACAGTATGTGGTGGCATCCGCGAGACGTTTCACTTAATTTTGATTCGGGAAGAAGACCAAAGAGCTCAGTGCTTTCTTTGGCAGGAGGGAGATCGATCCAAAGCGCCCGAAGTATATGTTATGTGCGCGATAATATTTAGATCTATAAGCTCCCCTTGCTCTGCGCAACGCACGCCGAAAAATACCGATATACGGATGCAAGAGCCGTAGACGCCATCGTAAACAGGCATTATGTGGATGATTATATGGACAGTTTCGACACCGTCCAAGAAAGTACCAAAGTAACCAAAGATGTCATCGACATTCACAGAAGCGCTGGCTTTGAGTTAAGAGGGTTTATGTCGAATTCCAACGAGCTTCTGCAAGCTATAGCATACAACGCACAAACGTGTATGGAACAAAATAACTGCATATGTCAAGGGGAGAGTGTTACCGAAAAGGTACTTGGTATGCACTGGAATCCAAGCGAAGACCATTTCATTTTTAAGTTAACGTTCTCAAAAGTTCCGAAAGCAGTACTTGACAATAGTAGACCCCCGAAGAAGCGCGTGCTAAGCATCCTATGTCTATATTCGATCCGCTAGGATTTGTGTGAGGAATGGTGTTACGAGCAAAATTTCTGATGCAGAGCTTATAGCACCGAGGGATAGACTGGAGTGAACCAATCCCCGATGATATTTATAAGAAATGGCTACAGTGGTACAAAACATTAAATACCATCGAAAATTGTAAAATGCCAAGAAGCTATAACATACACTTTTTGAATGCGAACACCAACATACATTTACAAATTTTTTGTCGACGCGAGTGAGATCGCATTCGCTGCCGTCGCTTTCTGGCGCATTCAATACCCAAACAATATAGAAGTCGTTTTCGTAGCTGGTCGATCTCGGTGCAGCCCGTTAAAGCTGTTGTCCATTCCAAAGACAATCAGCTATTCTGCGTACAAGCGGTTATCGGTAGTCATGACGTGAAGCCAAATAGTGCAACATTTTGGTCAGACTCGAAAATAGTTCTTCAATGGATAAGGTCCAACGCCAGATGCTACAAGCAGTTCGTGTCACACCGTATAGCTGAGATTTTGCAAACATCTGAAGTCAATCAGTGGAGGTGGGTGCCAGGCAAAGACAACCCAGCTGACGATGCGACACGTATCAAAAATTTTCTGAAAATGGTAAGTGGTTAAAAGGTCCGAATTTTTTAAGATTGCCTGAAAGCGAGTGACCTGTAATGCCAAATGATATTAACCACAACGAATGCCAAGAAGAGAGGCGCTCTAACCAAATATATGCAGTCGATTTAGTAGATGGGGCAATTCCATTTAATAAGTATTCAAACTATTATAAGTTTTTAAGGGTAATGACATGGGTACGGTATGCTATAAAAAATTATACAAAGTTCGTTATTGCGAACGAAATAAGGAAAACTGAGTTACTAATATTCACATTGGTACAAAAAGTTGTTTTTACCGACGAAACCGAATCGCTGCGCAAGGGTGATACAATTAAAAAATACAGCTCAATATTCAAGCTTATCCCAATGTTGGACGATGGGGGCGTGTTACGTGTGGGCGGGAGGATAGACTACGCCGAATGTCTACCCCTGTCAACTAGGCGACCAATAATACTACCAAAAGAAACACTACCACGAACTTTTCCACCACCATCATTTCGAAGCAGCAATATGTGCGATACGCAGGTCAATTGAAGCGGAATGCCAAATATGCAAGAATCTATCAGCTGTTTCCGAGCCAACAATTATGGGAAAAATACCCATCCATCGAATTACGCCCTTCGTACGCCCGTTCACATATTCAGGAGAGCAAGCAACGACAATAACAATTGCGGAGTATATCAATTGACGACAATATTAATGCAACTCCAGAAATTCTTATTGGGTTGTCACATACAGTAGATGATGGCTTTTCAGTCCACAAGACTATGGTAGGTTGGACATTATTTGGATCAAATGAACATCGTTGTAGTGACGTCACTGTCGGTCTCGTAGGTATCGAAAACACACAACTGCACGAGATGAACAAACAAATTACAGAATACTTTACAGCCGAAAGTTTTAAAATTGTTAAATTGCCAACTGTTCGCTCGGAAGCCGACATTAGAGCAGAAAGGCTTTTACAAAAGACAACAAAATTTGTAAATGGCCGGTATGAAACTGGTTTACTATAGCGCACAGATAATATAAAATTTCTGTGAAACGTTTAGAGCAGATAGAAAAAAAATTGGCACGTAATGAAGAGTACGGAAAATGGTTTACCACATTTCGTTACATGTAATGTAAATAAAGCATCGTTCACTCAAAATCTGTACGCAGAAAGTATACCGCGATTCCGTAATAACCTATTGAACGCTAAACATTTAAATGTGTTACTAAAGACCATTTATAAAACTCTTAATTTTATTTATAAAAATATTAAAAATGTTTGTTATAAAAGAACCTACGAGCATCCTTTTTATTAGAAGACATCATTTTTTGAACGTCTTTCTTGTCACTTTAGCCGCATGTTGATTCCAAAGAGGCAACATTAATTCCTATTTTTCTATAGCCTTGCCACTTCTGCTCAAACTTTATTTGACCATCGCCCTGAATTTTTCTATTGGGCGGAGCTGGGGGCAATTAATGATTTTTGGTATAACACTCACCCCCTTGCTTTGATACCAATTCATGGCAACGATAGAGTAGTAAATGCTGGCTTACTCTAGCCAGAATATAGTAGGAGAGTTGCGATGTCTAATGAAAGGATAGAATCTTTTCTCAAGGCATTCGTTTATATAAATATGCGAGATCATTGTGGACGATGTTATAAATGCACGACTTTTAAGGCCACAGGAACACATTGCTTGCCAAATCATAACCTTTTTCACAAATTTATCTACCTTTTTATACTTGTATTTTGACACGACATTCCTCGCTTATTTGCCACGTAAAACTTTTGACCAGGTAGTTGAGTGCAGTCATGTTTGACATAAGTTTTATCATCCATAATAATACAGCCTTTAGACTTTGTAAAAACTTGATCATATGCATACGTCTTCGCATACTTCTTTTCGCTAAAGTATTCTGCTTATCTTACCTATTTGGGTATTTTATTGCGCGGTAGGTCTTAAGGCCCGCATGTAATCGTATACGTCTAGCTTTACTTATACTGGTACCAAAGTTTTTCGCTCGATCATTGTCTGACAATTCTGGGTTATTTTTAATCAGGTAAGTATCTTCTTCACTAATTCTGGGTTACCAGTTCTTCTTGTTACGTTTTTATTTTTAGCTCTTTCTATGCTCAATGTTCTTTTATATCTATTTATTCCACTACATACAGTGGTTTTTGGTAATTTCCATTTTTTCGCTATTTTTGAACCCGACCAAGAAGAATTCGATACAAATTTGTTCAGAATTAATTTGCGCTTTTCGTATTCCATCGCCCATTAAAACTCCAATTCATGAACAATCAAACTGAAAACGCGAACACTAAGCTCATTGAGAACCTTGGACGATTAGCTATATAACGGTCTATATAGTGCGTACAGATTTAGAGTGAATGATGAAACAACTCCCCCCCCCCCCCCTAGACGGGTTTGTGCTCTAGTGAGATTCATTAGTCGCCGGTTCGAATCCGGCTCGAAGGACCATGTCTAAGCTTTATGGAGGGCGAGTAGTTTTTTAAGTTAATTTATTGTATATTATTCTATTATTTGTTCAGAGAGTAGAACGTTGGGTGCGGAGCACATGTTGCATAGGGGACAATAGTAATATTATTTGTTTTTATTATAACTATTGGTTCTATATAGAACAGAGAGTGCGAGGTACCTTTACACCTTGGACGTATTAATTGGGGGCGAGCACTTTTGGCTCTGAGGCATTGCGCGGGATTGGCCTCCTCATTCTCGTTGTAAAAAAACCCCCCGATTGGGGATTGTAAAGCATAAACTATATCTTTCGAATATTTCATTAGCTGATTGCGAATTGCATGCAATGCAAATGAAATAAACAAAAGAAATGACTGCAGCTTATGTCGCTTAAACACGGCGACTTGTTTTCGATGCTGCAGCAAAAATCAACAATATGTCGTTGAATTGTGGCCTAATGAAATGGCTAGAAGAATATCAACCAAAATCGCTTCTACCAATACTATGCAAATTTAGGCAAAAGCAAAAAAAACTATCTTTACTGCTTCGTGATGCTGGACGTGATGCTGATGGGAAAATATATATGCATGAATGTCTCACCAAAAGCAACCGTGAGTTGCTTCGCTACGCAATGCAGTTGAGAAGAGAAAAAAAACTCTTAGCTGCCTTTTCGATACGTGGGCATGTGTATGTACTCGTCCGTCCGGAATGCAAAGCTGTCAAAGTGACTACTATTGAAAGTATTAAGAACGTTGTTGCTGCAGAAACATGAAGATGTAGTATTCTAGATTTAAAAAAAAAACAAAAGTGATGTATTTATATTTGCTGTATACATTATTTTTCTCTTATTCTTTCAATCAACCACACTGCCTCTCTACTGTATTTTACAATTACTCAATTCTCTTTCTCTCTAGCAAACACAAATTTTTATAGTTATGTATTCCTCTTTATATCTTCTTTCGTCTTTCTCAAATGCTTTAATGTGTTACAAACACAAATATCATGTGTGCTTGTCTATGATTGTTTTCGTTTTGGTCCAGCACTGCAAATAGATTTGTTTAATGGATTTGACTGATACAAGGTGCTATCGCGTTAATGATAACAAGAAAATTCTTATTGATATTTTGTGCAAGCAATATCACGGACTTAATGTGGTTCATTTCAATGCGCGCAGTTTTAGTCAAGATAAGCTGGACTATGCCAGATATATTTTCGAGGGGTCTAAAGTGGATGTTATTTGCGTTACTGAAATCTGGTTCCATAGTGACCTTACTGATTTCAGTCTCGCAATTGATGGATATAATCTGTTGAGGCATGATCGTAAACTTAAAAAAGGTGGAGGTATTGCAGTGTACTTTAAAAAAAACCTTAAAGGCAGACTATTAGGTACGTCTGACAACTGCGACACTGAATATCTCTGCACTGAAATATCGGATGGCTTAAGTAAAATATTAAAAATTAATCCAAATAAAGGTATTTCCTTTGATCCACTTTTTGATGCTTTGTCTGATCTGGTGTTAGATTACGAACGTATTTTGATATGTGGAAATTTTAATGTAAATTTGCTAGCAAAAGACTTATACTGTAATAAGTTATTGGACCAGTTGACAACTGTTGGTCTCTCTATTGTTAATAAAATTAATCCAACGAGGTATGCTAATAACTCCCCACCAAGTCTTCTTGACTACTTTATAACTTGTGATCCCCTGCATGTCCTTAACAGGTAGATTTTGTATCTGTCCACGATTTAATTTTTTGTACTATGGATGTAGTGATGAATAGGCCGGATATAGGTTCGACCATTGTGTATCGTGACTTTAAATCGTTGGATGTTAGTCCCTTATACTCCGACTTGAGTAAAATAGATTGGAGTTTATGTTGGTATCTTGATACCGTAGATAAAAAGCTTGACTATCTTAACGAAAACTTGATCATGCTCTACAACTTGCACGTGTCTCTTCGTACATTTAATGTTATTAACAGTTCGTGTCCCTGGTACAATTTTAAGGTTCGTGCTGCAATTAAAAAGCGTAATAGATTTTACACCAAATGGAGGAAAAACTTCACTGATATTTCTTAATACAAATTATATAATCAGAGAAGCAAAACGACTGTACAGCAACTCCAAACTAAATCGCTCGCTTCCTTCCAAAGAATTATGGCTCAACCTAAAAAAATTTTACATTCATGGTAAAGAAAGACGCGAATGTGAGATTGACTTGGATGAGCTAAATAACTACTTCGTTAGCACCAACAACAAAGCCGGATGTGGTGGCACATTGAATGATGTCGGCAGTTATGATGATCTGATACCGGAGTTTCAATTTAAGTCAGTTACTGAGGATCAGGTCCTGAAGACAATTTTGGGTGTGAAGTCGAATGCCATTGGAGAAGACGGGATCTCGCTGAAATTCTGTAAAGTCATTATGGATTATATAATAGGCCCTTTAACGCATATTATAAACCACTGCTTTATCACCATCATTGTCCCAATTGCGAAAAAGCCTAACTCTGTGAGTGCTGGGGACTATAGGCCTATTAGTATACTGCCTTCACTTTCCAAAGCGTGCGAGAGTTTGATGGCAGAACAAATTTCAGCCTTTGTTCAAGAGAATAATTTAATATCCACTCCAATCTGGATTCAGAAAAAATCATAGTTGCTCGACAGCAATGATAAAAATACTGGACGATATAAGAATTAACTTTGACAAACGCCACATAACCCTTATCTGCCTTCTTGACTTCTCCAAGGCGTTTGACTCAGTGGATCATGGACTATTGTGTATGAAACTTAAGCACAAATTTGGCTTTACAGACAGCTCCGTGAAGCTTATGGCCAGTTATCTTAAAGGCAGAACACAGAAGGTTAAATGTGGAGAATCTGCATCCTTGCCCCGAAATTTAAACACTGGTGTCCCACAAGGATCTGTCCTTGGGCCACTTCTATTTAGCCTCTTTGTTAATGATGTTTTTCGCGATGTGCAAGTATGTAAATGTTCATGCATATGCCGATGATATACAATTGTACTTATCAGATCGTATTGGTCTAGTTGAGGACTTATGTTTAAAGATAAACAGCGACTTGTCTGCTGTTTCTGCGTGGGCTACTGCAAACTATTTATGCTTAAATGCGACTAAGTCTTATGTCGTGCCTATATATAATAGCGCAGTATGTGTCAATGATATTCCTAATTTGTTCATTGGCCCTAGTTGTCTTAGCATTACCGACAAGGTAAAAAATTTAGGTTTTATCCTTAACTCTAAACTGAATTGCACTGATCACATAAATAGGGTTGTTGGGCAAGTGTATGGTATACTCCGGAAGCTTAGGGTAACTGCGTCTTTTACGCCAGTGAAAACAAAGCAAAAATTAGTGCAACAACTAATAATGCTACTCATCACCTACAGTGAGGTAGTATACAGCAAACTTGATTCCGTATCCTTCCACAAATTAAATGTTGCATTCAATAATGCCACTAGATATGTGTACGGAATCGGTAGATATGATCACGTTTCGGCTTGGCGAACCAAAATTTTAGGCTGTAGGCTTGAAAACTATCTGCTCGCAAGGAATTGTATATTTCTGTACAAAGTTAGCATGTGGAAGCAGCCAACCTATCTTTATGAGAGGCTGATACCAGTAAGGTCCCGCAGACACCACAGTTTCATCATTCCGAAACATAAGTACTTGACGTCGTCTAGATTGTATTTTGTTCACGCGGTAAGAGCTTGGAATTCAATTCCCGAGTACGTAAAGGCTGGACTGACCAGATTTAATTACAAGACAAGAATTTATAATTTCTATGCAATCTTGTGAGTGTTTGACATCAAGGTATTATAAATCTATCCTCTCCTTTATATTTTCTATATTTTTATTTTATTCTTTTATAATTCTGTTGTTACTAACAAAGAAATCTGTATTCTAATAGTTTTTTAAATAAATAATATGTATTAGAAGCTAAGCAACAATTGTAAATAAAATATCCATTTTTTTACAAAGTTAAAGTGACAGTGTGTGGTGGCATCCGCGAGACGTTTCACTTAATTTTGATTCGGGAAGAAGACCAAAGAGCTCAGTGCTTTCTTTGGCAGGAGGGAGATCGATCAAAAGCGCCCGAAGTATATGTTATGTGCGAGATAATATTTAGATCTATAAGCTCCCCTTGCTCTGCGCAACGCACGCCGAAAAACTACCGATATACGAATGCAAGAGCCGTAGACGCCATCGTAAACAGGCATTATGTGGATGATTATATGGACAGTTTCGACACCGTCCAAGAAAGTATCAAAGTAACCGAAGACGTCATCGACATTCACAGAAGCGCTGGCTTTGAGTTAAGAGGGTTTTTGTCGAATTCCAACGAACTTCTGCAAGCTATAGCATACAAAGCACAAACGTGTATGGAACAAAACAACTGCATATGTCAAGGGGAGAGTGCTACCGAAAAGGTACTTGGTATGCACTGGATTCCAAGCGAAGACCATTTCATTTTTAAGTTAATGTTCTCAGAAGTGCCGAAAGCAGTACTTGACAATAGTAGACGCCCGAAGAAGCGCGTGATAAGCATCACTATGTCTATATTCGATCCGCTAGGATTTGTGTGCGGAATGGTGCTACGAGCAAAAGTTCTGATGCAGAGCTTATAGCACCGAGGGATGGACTGACGTGAACCTATCCCCGATGATATTTATAAGAAATGGCTTCAGTGGTACAAAACACTAAATACCATCGAAAATTGTAAAATGCCAAGAAGCTATAACATACACTTTTTGAATGCGAACACCAACATACATTTACAAATTTTTTGTCGACGCGAGTGAGATCGCATTCGCTGCCGTCGCTTTCTGGCGCATTCAATACCCAAACAATATAGAAGTCGTTTTCGTAGCTGGTCGCTCTAGGTGCAGCCCGTTAAAGCTGTTGTCCATTCCAAAGCTCGAGTTACACTCAGCTATTCTGGGCACAAGGTTGAAGGAAGCCGTTATCGGTAGTCATGACGTGAAGCCAAATAGTGCAACATTTTGGTCAGACTCCAAAATAGTTCTTCAATGGATAAGGTCCAACGCCAGATGCTACAAGCAGTTCGTGTCACACCGTATAGCTGAGATTTTGCAAACATCTGAAGTCAATCAGTGGAGGTGGGTGCCAGGCAAAGACAACCCAACTGACGATGCGACACGCATCAAAAATTTTCTGAAAATGGTAAGTGGTTAAAAGGTCCGAATTTTTTAAGATTGTCTGAAAGTGAGCGGCCTGTAATGCCAAATGATATTAACCACAACGAATGCCAAGAAGAGAGGCGCTCTAAACAAATATATGCAGTCGATGTAGTAGATGGGGCAATTCCATTTAATAAGTATTCAAACTATTATAAGTTTTTAAGGGTGATGACATGGGTACGGTATGCTATACAAAATTATACAAAGTTCGTTATTGCGAACGAAATCAGGAAAACTGAGTTACTAATATTCACATTGGTACAAACCGACGAAACCGAATCGCTGCGCAAGGGTGATACAATTAAAAAATACAGCTCAATATTCAAGCTTAGCACAATGTTGGACGATGGGGGCGTGTTTCGTGTGGGCGGGAGGATAGACTACGCCGAATGTCTACCCCTGTCAACTAGGCGACCAATAATACTACCAAAAGAAACATTACCACGAACTTTTCCACCACCATCATTTCGAAGCAGCAATATGTGCGATACGCAGGTCAATTAAAGCGGAATGCCAAATATGCAAGAATCTATCAACTGTTTCCCAGCCAACAATTATGGGAAAAATACCCATCGATCGAATTACGCCCTTCGTACGCCCGTTCACATATTCAGGAGAGCAAGCAACGACAATAAGAATTGCGGAGTATATCAATTGACGACAATATTAATGCAACTCCAGAAATTCTTATTGGGTTGTCACATACAGTAGATGATGGCTTTTCAGTCCACAAGACTATGGTAGGTTGGAGATTATTTGGATCAAATGGACATCGTTGTAGTGACGTCACTGTCGGTCTCGTAGGTATCGAAAACACACAACTGCACGAGATGAACAAACAAATGACAGAATACTTTACAGCCGAAAGGTTTAAAATTGTTAAATTGCCAACTGTTCGCTCGGAAGCCGATATTAGAGCAGAAAGGCTTTTACAAAAGACAACAAAATTCGTAAATGGCGGGTATGAAACTGGTTTACTATAGCGCACAGATAATATAAAATTTCTGTGAAACGTTTAGAGCTGATAGAAAAAAAATTTGCACGTAATGAAGAGTACGGAAAATTTTGTTACATCTAGTATACCGCAATTCCGTAATAACCTATTGAACGCTAAACATTTAAATGTGTTACTAAAGACCATTTATAAAGCTCTTAATTTTATTTATAAAAATATTAAAAATGTTTGTTATGTAAGAACCTACGAGCATCCTTTTTATTAGAAGCTATCATTTTTTGAACGTCTTTCTTGTCGCTTTAGCCGCATGTTGATTCCAAAGAGGCAACATTAATTCATATTTTTCTATAGCCTTGCCACTTCTCCTCAAACTTTATTTGACCATCGCCCTGAATTTTTCTATTGGGCGGAGCTGGGGGCAATTAGGGCGATTAATGATTTTTGGTATAACACTCACTCCCTTGCTTTGATACCAATTCATTGCAACGATAGAGTAGTAAATGCTGGCTTACTCTAGCCAGAATATAGTAGGAGAGTTGCGATGTCTCATGAAAGGATAGAATCTTTTCTCAAGGCATTCGTTTATATAAATATGCGAGATCATTGTGGACGATGTTATAAATGCACGACTTTTAAGGCCACAGGAACACATTGCTTGCCAAATCATAACCTTTTTCACAAATTTATCTACCTTTTTATACTGGTTTATGCTTATTTGCCACGTAAAACTTTTGACCAGGTAGTTGAGTGCAGTCATGTTTGACATAAGTTTTATCATCCATAATAATACAGCCTTTAGACTTTGAAAAACTTGATTCGCATACGTCTTTTCGCTAAAGTGTTCTGCTTATCTTACCTATTTGGGTATTTTATTGCGCGGTAGGTCTTAAGGCCCGCATCTAGTCGTATACGTCTAGCTTTACTTATACTGGTACCAAAGTTTTTCGCTCGATCATTGTCTGACAATTCTGGGTTATTTTTAATGAGGTAAGTATCTTCTTCACTAATTCTGGATTACGTTTTTATTTTTAGCTCTTTCTATGTTCAATGTTCTTTTATATCTATTTATTCCACTACATACGAGGTGTGTTCAAAAAGTATCGCGAATTTTGTCTTTTTTCAAAAATTATTTATTTATTCATGAATATCTATTTTGTCCCCTTCAAAGTAATCCCCATGAGATATTATACACTTGTGCCAACGGTTTTTCCAATCTTCGAAGCACTTCAAAAAATCATTTTTTTGTATCTTGTTCAGCTCCTCCTTCGATGCCGTCTTTATCTCGTCAAGAGAAGCGTAACGTCGTCCTTTCATGGGCCTCTTCAGTTTAGGGAACAAGAAAAAGTCACAGGGGGCCAGATCTGGGGAATACGGTGGCTGCGGCATCATTAATGTATTGTTTTTGGCCAAAAAGGCGCGCACAAGCAACGATGCGTGAGCAGGGGCGTTATCGTGGTGCAAAAGCCAATTTTTGTTCTTCTTTGCACATCTTCTCGGCCTTCTGAGAACATTTTGTACCACCGATAAACGTTGCTTCGGTCCAAGGTAGCTTCTCCGTATGCCACAGTCAACATTCGGAATGCATCCGCGCACTTAATTTCGTTTTTCACACAAAATTTGATACAGGTTCTTTGATCCATTTTTTTGAATAGGTAAAAATCGAAGACGATCCAAAACACGTGCAAGCAAAGCAGCTGTCAACAATTAACTGAACATTCGAAATGGCCGAGCTTGTCGGCATAAGTGAGAGACATGAGTACCAACATAACGCCACAAAAAATTCGAAATTCGAATATACGTAACCACCGAAAATTCAAAATTCGCGATACGTTTTGAACACACCTCGTACAGTGGTTTTTGGTAATTTCCATTTTTTCGCTATTTTTGAACCCGACCAAGAAGAATTCGATACAAATTTGTTCAGCATTAATTTGCGTTTTTCGTATTCCATCGCCCATTAAAACTCCAATTCATGAACAATCAAACTGAAAACGCGAACACTAAGCTCATTGAGAACCTTGGACGATTAGCTATATAAGAGTCTATATAGTGCATACAGATTTAGAGTGAATGATGAAACAACTCCCCCCCCCCTAGACGGATTTGTCCTCTATTGAGATTCATTAGTCGCCGGTTCGAATCCGGCTCGAAGGACCATGTCTAAGCTTTATGGAGGGCGAGTAGTTTTTTAAGTTAATTTATTGTATATTATTTAATTATTTGTTCAGAAAGTAGAACGGGGGGTGCGGAGCACATGTTGCATAGGGGACAATAGTAATATTATTTGTTTTTATTATAACTAACAGGGAGTGCGAGGCACCTTTACACCTTGTACGTATTAATTGGGGGCGAGCACTGTTGGCTCTGAGGCATTCTCGTTGTAAAAAAACCCCCCGATTGGGGATTGTAAAGCATAAACTATATCTTTCGAATATTTCATTAGCTGATTGCGAATTGCATGCAATGCAAATGAAATAAACGAAAGAAATGACTGTAGCTTATGTCTCTTAAACACGGCTACTTGTTTTCGATGCTGCAGCAAAAATCAACAATATGTCGTTGAATTGTGGCCTAATGAAAGGGCTAGAAGAATATCAACCAAAATCACTTCTAGCAATACTATGCAAATTTAGGCAAGGTAAAGTGACAGTGTGTGGTGGCATCCGCGAGACGTTTCACATACTTTTGATTCGGGAAGAAGACCAAAGAGCTCAGTGCTTTCTTTGGCAGGAGGGAGATCGATCAAAAGCGCCCGAAGTACAAGGTGGCGCAAAAGTAAGCTTCCGATGTTCAGCATATCGGTTGTGGCACGTGCAGTGTGTGCTGTTGCACCGTCTTGTTGGAACCACATGTTTTCCAATCCCAATTCATCAAGTTGCGGCAAAAAGAACTCGTTGATCATTGCTCTGTAGCGCTCACCATTCACAGTAACCGTTTGGCCCCGACCGATTATTGGTCAAATAAATAGTCAGCAATATTCCGCGTTCTGGAGCATTGTAGCGTAACATTGTTTATTAACGTGTATTTCGCATGTGTTTACTACACAAATGTCAAAACAGAACTGACTTTAGGGGCCAATCGCAAAATTTATAGCATTTTCTGATAGGAGGATTACTTTTGCGCATTAACCGTTTTTCACCGACCGAAATAAATAGTCAGCAATATTCCGCGTTCTGGAGCAGTGTAGAGTAACATTGTTTATTAACGTGTATTTCGCATGTGTTTACTACACAAATGTCAAAACAGAACTGACTTTAGGGGCCAATCGCAAAATTTATAGCATTTTCTGATAGGAGGATTACTTTTGCGCCACCCTGTATATGTTATGTGCGCGATAATATTTAGATCTATAAGCTCCCCTTGCTCTGCGCAACGCACGCCGAAAAATACCGATATACGAAAGCAAGAGCCGTAGACGCCATCGTAAACAGGCATTATGTGGATGATTATATGGACAGTTTCGACACCGTCCAAGAAATTATCAAAGTAACCAAAGACGTCATCGACATTCACAGAAGCGCTGGCTTTGAGTTAAGAGGGTTTATGTCGAATTCCAACGAACTTCTGCAAGCTATAGCATACAACGCACAAACGTGTATGGAACAAAACAACTGCATATGTCAAGGGGAGAGCGCTACCGAAAAGGTACTTGGTATGCACTGGAATCCAAGCGAAGACCATTTCATTTTTAAGTTAACGTTCTCAAAAGTACTTGACAATAGTAGACGCCCGAAGAAGCGCGTGCTAAGCATCACTATGTCTATACTCGATCCGCTGGGATTTGTGTGCGGAATGGTGTTACGAGCAAAAGTTCTGATGCAGAGCTTATAGCACCGAGGGATAGACTGGCGTGAACCAATTCGCGATGATATTTATAAGAAATGGCTACAGTGGTACAAAACACTAAATACTATCGAAAATTGTAAAATGCCAAGAAGCTATAACATGCACTTTTTGAATGCGAACACCAACATACATTTCCAAATTTTTTGTCGACGCGAGTGAGATCGCATTCGCTGCCGTCGCTTTCTGGCGCATTCAATACCCAAACAATATAGAAGTCGTTTTCGTAGCCGGTCGATCTCGGTGCAGCCCGGTAAAGCTGTTGTCTATTCCAAAGCTCGAGTTACAATCAGCTGTTCTGGGCACAAGGTTGAAGGAAGCGGTTATCGGTAGTCATGACGTGAAGCCAAATAGTGCAACATTTTGGTCAGACTCGAAAATAGTTCTTCAATGGATAAGGTCCAACGCCAGATGCTACAAGCAGTTCGTGTCACACCGTATAGCTGAGATTTTGCAAACATCTGAAGTCAATCAGTGGAGGTGGGTGCCAGGCAAAGACAACCCAGCTGACGATGCGGCACGTATCAAAAATTTTCTGAAAATGGTAAGTGGTTAAAAGTTCCGAATTTTTTAAGATTGTCTGAAAGTGAGTGGCCTGTAATGCCAAATGATTTTAACCACAACGAATGCCAAGAAGAGAGGCGCTCTAAACAAATATATGCAGTCGATTTAGTAGATGGGGCAATTCCATTTAATAAGTATTCAAACTACTATAAGTTTTTAAGGGTGATGACAAGGGTACGATATGCTATACAAAATTATACAAAGTTCGTTATTGCGAACGAAATCAGGAAAACTGAGTTACTAATATTCACATTGGTACAAAAAGTTGTTTTTACCGACGAAATCGAATCGCTGCGCAATGGTGATACAATTAAATACAGCTCAATACTCAAGCTTAGCCCAATGTTGGACGATGGGGGCGTGTTACGTGTGGGCGGGAGGATAGACTACGCCGAATGTCTACCCCTGTCAACTAGGCGACCAATAATACTACCAAAAGAAACACTACCACGAACTTTTCCACCACCATCATTTCGAAGCAGCAATATGTGCGATACGCAGGTCAATTAAAGCGGAATGCCAAATATGCAAGAATCTATCAGCTGTTTCCGAGCCAACAATTATGGGGAAAATACCCATCGATCGAATTACGCCCTTCGTACGCCCGTTCACATATTCAGGTGTTGACTATTTCGGGCTGTTATTAACATCCATAGGCCGACGCCAAAAAAAACGTTGGGTCGCACTTTTCACGTGACTAACGACCAGAGCCATCCATTTGGAACTGGCAAAGGACCTATCGACAGACGCCGCCATAATCACATGCCGCAACTTTATAAAGCGTAGATCTGTTTCGGTTCGACTTAGGAACGAGCTCCACAGTTTGAGACGCTACAGAGTCTACTAATTGAAGCGGAAAACTTAATAACTTCTCGACCACTAACCCACGTGCCGCTGGAAAGCAAGGAGGCGGAGCCTCTTACTCCGAATCATTTTTTGCTGGGCTGTGCAAACGATATACAAACTCCTGCACAGTCAGAACAACAATGTTTACGCAAGCACTGGCGCATAGCGCAACAATTGAAGCAAACCTTTTGGAAGAGGTGGATACTTGAATATCTCCCCACGCTCACCCGACGCACCAAATGGTATAAGAAAGTAAAGCCGATAGCAGTGGGTGACATAGTTATAATTTGCGACGACAACGAAAGCCGAGGCCATTGGAAACGGGGTATAGTTACAGAAGCAAAGCCAACACCAGATGCTCAAGTCAGATCCGTTTTAGTCACGACATCAACAGGGGTCGAACGAAGACCGGCATCCAAAATCGCAATACTTGATGTTTTAGTGATTATCTTACCAGTGACACGAATCACGGGGAGGAGGATGTTACAGATTAAAGCAATATTCTTTAACGTATATTCCAGAAACCCGTTACAACATTTAAATTTGAAAGAAACTGTATATGAATTACTTCTCTCTTTGTTTCAAATTATCTTTATAATTATTCAAACATTCATTACCTTTATATTACTACTAAAAAATGCAACGAAGCACGAAAAGATATAAAAACTGCGCTCCGCGCTTTTTCTACAATTTTATTTAATATTCATTGAATTATTCACTAAAAT
Source organism: Merzomyia westermanni (assembly GCA_949987695.1). NCBI lineage: Eukaryota > Metazoa > Arthropoda > Insecta > Diptera > Tephritidae > Merzomyia > Merzomyia westermanni. The sequence goes on along the minus strand of OX465290.1, from coordinate 110,501,050 downwards.
ATCAATTAAAACCAACAATACTCATGTTTTGTAACAAATAAAATTACATTAAAACGAAAGTCGTTTGGAGTAGTGTTCTTTACACTTTCGAAAACCTCGTACACTTGAACTTACGTTGCTCGTCCGTAACATAGGGTATTGTGATATAGGCATACCTTTTTCGGCTGCTACTCAACATTTTATTAAGTAGAGAGGTAGAAAATCAGAAAGTTCGATAAATTCAGGTATTGGGAAGCACATTCCACGACGAGATCGATTTATATTAAGTATTCAATTGTTCGATAAATACAAATAACAATACAAGACCAAATAATGGTAAACCGCTAAATCTTAGGAGCTGTGAACATACGAGTACCAGCAGAGGAAAATTGAGAAGAAGGGGAGTAGGAAGAGTAAATGGGAGTTGTAGAGTAGGTGTTAGAGGAAAATGGAGGGAGTAAAGAAAAGAAAAATACGGAGGTAGACGAATCGCCAAACGGGGAGGGAGGAGAGTACAATTTGTCAAATGTAAGAAAGTCAGTTTTTGGCAGTACAAACTAGTTGTTGTATTAGCGATATTTTGTCTGCCTAGTCGTCACTTCCCTTACCTAACATTGTCATCAATCTCTTCTAACGGAAGTCCTACAAACCTCACGGCTTCAATATGGTTGAACCATAGTGAAATCGCTGTTAGGGTTGAGCTGTAACTCAAATAAACGTTGACAAATAACTATCATCAAAAAATAAAATAAACTATTATTTGAAAAATAAATTTGTTTTTTGATCAATTAATACGGTGCTACAAAAAAAAAGTGATTATACTTTTAAATCGACCTAGTAGAGATTGTTCATCTGGTCGAATTATAAGCGAATCACCGTTCGGAAAATTCCTAACACCCCCCAAAATCTGGTTTTATGGTCAAAAACCCGTTTTTTCAGTGTATTCGTAAAAAAAATTCATTGAAAAACAAATTTTCCGATTTTGACGTAATTTTTTTGACACTAATTGGCAATGAATGAGTTTTTTGAACATATATCATCGACAGGCAATCACTACTTAAATATGCCAATTTTTTTTTCTTTGGGGAAAGGACTTCAAGTTTTCAAGTTAAGCTGCATGGAATATGTTGGTCTCAAGCGCCCTACAGGGGTGCTGTGTGAAAGTGGTGAATTGTTGGAACAGTAATTATAATTTTAAATAAAAAATAGTCGTTTTTAGCGATAGTTGGATTGATAACATATATATCTTTCATAAAATTTTACACTCATGAGAAACATTTTAGACAAAACAATGAATTGAGGAATAATACCGATATGAACACAATTAGACTTAAAAATGTTTACTGGATCTTCTGCGTTTATAAGATAAGTCATCGGTTTCACGTTTAAGCGACCAGCAGTAATTAGCGAGCATCTTAACCTGGTTTTTTCCTGCAAAGCGCTTATCGATCGCCGATATTTACTGGTGAAATCGTTCAACTTGTTCGTCGCTAAACTGACCAAGATTATCTGGGAAAAAATCCAAATGAATCCATTTTAATACTTTACAAAATGATTCACGTGCATTTTCGCCGGAACCCAGATTCGCAAGCTGATGATTGATGAACATTTTGTCGAAAAATTTAACAAAGTAGAAAAGAGAGCATGGTTGAGTTTCATCCCTTTGTGTAGTAACTATCTTGGAAATGAAAGAAGTTCAAATACAAGGAAGTGGTTCAAGAATTTTTGGAAGCTTATGGAGATGTGGGATGCAAAATCCCCATCAAGATCCATTTTTTGCATTCTCATTTGGATTTTTTCCCAGGTGAACGATTTCACCAGTAAATATCGGCGATCGAAAAGCGCTTTGTAGGAAAAAACCAGGTTAAGATGCTCGCTAATTACTGCTGGTCGCTTAAACGTGAAACCGATGACTTATCTTATAAACGCAGAAGATCCAGTAAACATTTTTAAGTCAAATTGTGTTTATATCGGTATCGTTCCTCAATTCATTGTTTTGTCTAAAATGTATCTCATGAGTGTAAAATTTTATGAAAGATGTATATGTTATCAATCTAACTATCACTAAAAAGGACTATTTTTTATTTAAAATTATAATTACTCTTCTTAGAGTTCACCACTTTCACACAGTACCCCTATAGGGCGCTTGAGACCAAAATATTCGATTTTGGATTATGCTGCTTAACTTGAAGTCCTTTCCAAAAAAAAAACATTGGCATATTTAAGTAGTGATTGCCTGTCGATGATATATGTCCAATAAACATTGCCAATTAGTGTCAAAAAAATGACGTCAAAATCGGAAAAACTTTAACATTTTTCAAAAAATTCAACTTCTCTGAAAAACATGTCACACTCTCTTTTAAAATGAACCGAGCACTATATATATTTCGAAAGCGTCAACATTTTTCTATCTGAAACCGTTGAGAACTTTGAAATTTTTGTTTTTTAATGAAAATTTGTTTTTTAATGAATTTTTTTTACGAATACACTGAAAAAACGGTTTTTTTTACCTTAGCAAGTACAGGGTGGCTAATGAAAGCCGCTACCAAAAAAAAATTAAATAACTTTTTTTCTATTTAATGAATCTGGTTAATTTTTTTTTTATTTTGCAGATTGACTTTTACATTTAACAAAAATGGATAACTGGGACACTGAAACAAGAATTTGGATTGTCCGCCGCTATCACGCACTGGAGTCCGTAGTTTCGGTTCAAAGAGAGTATAGGCGCACGTTTGGCGGCAATCCTCCGAGCAGATGGACCATAATAAGACTTGTAAACAATTTTGCCGAGCATGGGACAGTCAACAGAAGACCTTACCATCGAAACCCTTCAGTTCGAACGGAGGAAACAATCGCTGCTGTAGCTGCTGCCATACAAAACAATCCACGTGTTTCGACAAGAAGCTTATCTGCTCAAATGGGTGTAAGCAGACAGTCATTACAGTCAATTATGCACAAAGATTTGGACTTATTCCCATATAAAATTCAAATGGCCAACAAACTGAACGCTGCAGACTTGCCGATTCGCTTGGAATTTTGCCAGAAGATGCTTCAAATGGTGGAAGAGGATGGAAACATGTTGAACTGTCTTTTCATGTCTGACGAGGCCCATTTCGATTTAAACGGCAACATAAACAAACAAAATTGTCGAATATGGAGTGCTTCCAACCCACAGATACTCCATGAGACGGAATTGCATCCACTTCGTGTCACAGTGTGGTGTGCAGTTTCATCACGCTGCATTGTCGGGCCCTACTTCTTCGAAGAAAACGGTCACACCGTTACGGTTACTGGAGACCGTTACTTGAGCATGTTGAGAGAGTTTTTCTATCCAGAATTACGCCGAATGAGAATTTCTTTCAACTCTGTGTGGTTTCAGCAAGATGGTGCAGCTCCTCATATAGCCCAACCTGTTATGACAGAATTGCGACGAAAATTTCCCAATAAGCTGATATCCAGAAACTCCACATTCCGTTGGCCACCCAGGTCGCCTGACCTTACTGCACCTGACTTTTTCTTGCGGGGTTATTGCAAACAGGAAGTCTTCAAAGCAAAACCACAAATTTGAATGAACTAAGGCAATCCATTCGAGAAACAATTGCGGCTATTCCTGTCTCAACTCTCCAAGCAGTAATGAACAACTTTTTGGTAAGATGCCGCACATGCATCGACGAGCAGGGGGGGCATTTAAATTCCATTATTTTTAAAACTAATTAAGCTATATTTAATAAAATTGAATGAGCTTTAACATGAATAAAATAAAAATGAATTCCATACACTGAAAAAAAAATTATTTGAGTTTCTTAATGTAGCAAAATTCATCACCCACCCTGTAGGTCGCTATCTCACGGGCATATGACATCACACGCGCAACCAATCACTTGCAGACCGTGCATTGCCATTCTTGGAAATGGACGTGTAGCCTTAGTATAAGACCAGTTGTACGATAACTCTAAATAATATTAACTCTAATCATGTAAGTTTTGGTAACTCTAAGAAAAAAGATGGCCAAAGACTTCCGGCTGAGAAATATACGAGAACCAATCGTAATATTCGTGCTTGATAATTTTAAGCGAGTTTTATTCAATAATAAAAAGGTAAACTATTAGCAGTTTATAGCTCCACATCGCAGTTACGCAATCTGCTACGAGGAGTAGTGCACAGTGATGGCGCTGATGTTAAGGCGTGCATTTGAAAAAATTGTCCTTTACTTATTATGACAAATTTCGTAAACTAGTAGTCCGATTGTGAAAATAAAACTAACTGTTATTTGTCCTTTTAATAACAAGTTTTATTATATGTCAACAACTTTGCCACTACTATTGTTGTAAAAACCGTTTTAACTTTTCCGGCACCCCTTCCATTAATAATTTTATAGTAGTATTTGACACTTTTCGAGCTTGCTGAACTCCACTTTTCCCGAAAGTCTTTGGCATTCCTTGCTACTTTTTTTGTTGCTTTAGTTTCCTTTTTGACCAAAGCCCAGTATCTTTCAATTGGCCTGAGTTCTGGACAGTTTGGCGGATTTCCTTCTCGAGGCACAAAAATCACATTATTTTTTGAATACCATTCCAAAGCCAATTTGCTATAATGACAAGAAGCTAGTTCAGGCCAAAAAAAAAGTGGAAACCTTATGTCGTCTTAGGAAAGGATTTAATCTTTTTTTTAAGCATTCTTTAATGTATATTTGGGATTTTATTGTTCCCGTAGTTACAAAAGCACTGCTCCTTTCTCCACAGGTGCAGATTGCTTGCCAAACCAGGAATTTACGAGGAAATTTTGACTGCCTTTTTGACTTAAACTTTTCGTCCACATTCCCGTGCGAGTCTGCTGTGTAAAACTCCTGCGCTGGAAGCTGCGAAAAGTCGGCTAAAACATACGTCTCGTCGTCCATGATGCAGCAATTGAATTTTTCAAAGAAACAAATTTTTAGTTTTTTTGCGCTATTTTTTGCTTCCACATTCTTCACAGAGTTTCTGTCTGGAACTTTTTGAACATTGAACGTTTTGAGACAAGCTTCCTTTTTTGCTTTACGGACAAAAAACTCGGAACATCCCACCTTCTAATTTTCTACCTAAAATTTGGGGTTCTTCTGAAAACCGGTGATGATTTTCTTTTTCATGTTTTGGTCGCTGATGCCCCATTTTATACCCGAACCTGGCTTACGGGTAACAGCCAATTTGTCCTTAAAGTTTTCTAACACCCTCGAAACAGTTTTCGGGCTTACTTTAAGTTCTCGAGCAATTTTTTTGAAAGTCCACTGGGGGTGGTCTTGAAACTTTTAACAATAGTTTTTCGTACTTAAAATTTGTTGCCATTTTTATATGAACTACAGCATTAAGCGAAAATATTTTCAAACAGTATTTTTCTGACATTTATTTCTAATCATACTCGAAAAAAATATTCAAATCAAATAATTAAGAAAAAACTTATTGAATAAAATAAAGGTGATATTTTTTTCAAACGCACTCCTTACTACTAATGATGGTACTGCCACTGCCGTTGATGCTGTTCCTACCAATGCCGCTGATGATGCCGTCCCGACGATGCCGCCTCCAATACTTCAGGTCAATTTGTTGTTACTACTGATGCTGCCGTCTACGCCACTACCAATGCCGCCTCTGCTGTTCAGAAGGCCGTCACCAATGATTCAGCTCCGGTTGTTGCCACTACTGATACTGCCGTCTATGTTACTACCAATGCCGCCTCTGCTGTTGAGAATGAAGTCACCCATTCTGCGGCGATGGGCCACCCCTCTATTGCAATGGGTCGGAAGCGGTTAGATTTTGGGGATATTGAGCACGCCTTGCCTAAATTTAGTGGCGATGATATTGCCTACCCTATCGGAAATTTTTTAAGGGATTTCGAAGAAATTTTAAATACAACAAGTGCAGACAAGAACTTTAAATTCCTTGCTTTCGTCGCTGTCTGACCGGAACAGCCTGAGTATTTCTCACTACAACTACGGCTTTGTACTACTTAAAAGCGCACTCATAAAAGAGTTTAATTTTTCTGTGGGCAGGCAAGAAATTTACAAAATGCTAGCCCAAAGTAGATGGAAGAGAAAAGAAGAACCATTGCATTGATATGTGCTAAATATGCAAGCTATAGCAAAGAGGGCGAACATTGATGAGGGTGAAGTAATCGAATTTATAATCGATGGTATTGGGAGCAAGATTCCAAACGCGCACCTGCTACTTACAGCACGAACGTTGGAACAAATAAAGAAAATAATAAGTCGGTACAAAAACAAATATTTCGCAGAAGGTGTGTTGCAGTCAGTGCCGACACTAAGAAATCAGGCGGTAAACAAAAATTCGACGAAAACTTGCTCTGCTACATTTGTTCGCAGCATGGCCACATTAAGCCGAACTGAACTGCGCGTTTCCCTTGAGGTCAGATGGATCATGCTTCAGATGCTGGAAAATGGGTCATGACCATCGCAGTTGTTCCAACCCCAAGAAGACCCTAAAGCGCAAGGATGATGTGGCCACTGTAGAGATCGCTGATGAAGAGATGACCGCAGTTGGCGTTTATAATTACGTAAGAATAGAGTTTAGGCTTAAAAATGATAAAATTACAAATCCTATTTTTTGTCGTTTTGACACCGGTAGTCCGGTTAGCTTTATAAAAAGTCTGCAGTCCCAAAGGAACTATTAAATATATTGAACTTTTAAAATGTGAAATTGAATTTTCTGGAAAAATAAATGTTGTTGAATTGAAAGTATTACCTGATGATTATATGAGCTCACCAGTTATTTTGGGACGTGACTTTTTGCAATCGTTTCATATTAAATTAGTTAAGATTAAGAAGAATAATTCATATAAAACGCTATCGAAGTTGGACCATAGCGGTCAATCGGTAAATACCTCGAAGTTAAAAACCCTAATTGTTGACGATGGGTATGCTCAACACTGATATTGCGGACATTTTCTCTATTGACATACAAATAGACAAAGATGTGCTTAACATGAATCCCGAATTGCCGAAAGAACATAAGATAGTTATTTAAAGACTGATGGAATGACAGACCCCCTAAAATACGAAATGAAAATACATCTCACGACGGGCGTACCCTTTCACTGTGCCCCACGCAGACTTTCTTATTCTGAACGAGCTGAGGTTCAGTCAATAGTAAACGAGTTACAGAAGGAAGGAGAAATAAGGCCTAGTAACTCACCATATGCTTCCGCCATCGTATTGGTACGAAAAAAGAACGGGAAGGTTCGCCTGTGTGTTGATTACCGTGTGTAGGGTTATATACTTGCGTTATATATTACTTTATTAATTTTTTAAAATTGTTTTTGGTTCACGGTTGTTAAATGTTAATTATCAAAATGAAAATTATTATTAAATTTTTGTTCTTTCAAAAATAAATATATTCTTTGTATTAAAAATAAAAATATTTATTAATTAAAATATATATATATCCTAACGATATATTTGGCGATCCTGCCAGGAGTGGAAGAGCAGTTAACACTTGATGTCAAATCGAGATGTGGGAAATTGAAATGAAAATCGACAGACTCCTTTTCACTCGGTTTAGAGCTTTACAACATATCGAGTTCCAATGAATTATTATATTATAACTATTTTGCAAGTGTAAATTTTCAACGAAATACGTGAAATTTATCACATCATCACTCAATTGACGATCAAAACGCTTATATGACTCCAAGAGTATTTGTATCATTGAGCAAACCGAGGTCTTAATTAAGATGACATAATATCTTGCAGCGTTATTGGATCTTTATCAAGGTAGCAATTTGCTTTCAAACGAGCTTTGCCATTCATTTTACGGCGTGACTTAAATATCACTGAAGACATCAATAGATTCTAGTTTTAGTGTTTTTACAACGAATATTTAAATAACAACAATAATAAAAGAAATAGTCAACAAAGCAAAATGATAAAACGATAACAACAGAAGGGTCAAAATAAATAACAAAAGCTGCAAAACAATGACAACAACAACATTATAATATCAACATTAATAATATTTGGGTATTCCTAAGAGCTTTTTGGCCGGTGTGATAAAAGCGAAAATAAAATTTCCTTTTTCTTCCTACTAGTTTCGGTGCTTTTTGCACCTTCCTCAGGGAGTCTGCGTTTATTTTTTAAAAAAACATAAAACAATTACAGCTCACATTACACTATTCAAATTACAAACTGCACTTACTTTACATTAGACGATTATTCAAACATTTAAAACAGTTAAACTGTCTGCCTTCATCCGTTTCGTCCGATTTTCTGTTTATTTATCGCCGTCAAATAGGCGCAAGGAAGACGTTGACAGTATCAACTGCGCCTATTTGACGGCGATAAATAAACAAAAAATCGGACGAAACGGATGAAGGCAGACAGTTTAATTGTTTGAATAATCGTCTAATGTAAAGTAAGTGCAGTTTGTAATTTAAATAGTGAAATGTGAGTTGTAATTGTTTTATGTTTTTTAAAAAAATAAACGCATACTCCCTGAGGAAGGTGCAAAAAGCACCGAAACTAGTAGGAGGAACAAGGAAATTTTATTTTCGCTTTTATCACACCGGCCAAAAAGCTCTTAGGAATACCCAAATCAAAATAAACACTGGCCCAACAAAGAAATTAGTACATTAATAATATTTTTTAAACATACGGTGAGCTGTATCAGTATAAGAAGTTTATTTATTTATTTTATTTAGTTTTTATTTTCTGTTTGCACATATATGTTTAATATTTATGTTTTATACATATTGACCAATGTAAACTCCCTTTACCGATTTCAAAGTTTCTGCATTTTGAAAAAAATTTTTTTTTTTAGGTTTCGAAAGTTTGTTTTGTTTTTGATGACATTTTATTCTTTGTAATTGAGATTAGAGTCCAGTTTTTCTACCCAATTTGTTTTGTTGATTTTCAAGAATAAACGATAGAATATTAAAATCAAGTCACTATGTTGTGAGACACACACATAACAATAATCACTCTCTTATTGACTTAGAATAAATTATTTTATTATGAATAATTAATGAAATTATTAAAATCAAAAGCCATTAATTGTATTTTATAATAAACTTTTCCAAATTATAATCTATTTTAACATATTTTAATTAATTTTCTTATTAAATTGTGAATTTTATATTTATTTTTATTAATATTAATATTTAAATTTTTATTATTGTGTACACTCTTTCTCCAGTTAACTAAAATGATTCGATCACCTATTCATACAAGAAGTTTCACAGCAGCAGAAACTCAAAACGAAAACAACAACTCAATTTCAAGACACTTCACATCAACAGAGACCCAAAACGAAAACAACAACTCAATTCCAAATTTGAGCCTAACATAAAATATTCATACTGATAATATGCTTCCAGATAATAACACAATGTTTAGAGATAATTTTAATTTTTCAAAATCAGTTAAGTTGCCTTATTTTTGCGAACAATCCCCTGAAACTTGGTTTATTCTCGTTGAAGGACAATTCCAAATAAACAACATTCAAAATGACAATATAAAATATCAGAATATTTTAATTGCACTTCAACGAGAAACCATTTCAAAAATTATAGATATAATTAATCCACCTCCTGTGATAAATAAATATGAAACTATTAAAAAAGCATTAATTGATAGATTTTCTCTTTCCGAAGAAAAAAGATTAGAACAACTTATTTCTAAAACAGAACTTGGTGATCGTTCTCCATCAGAATTATTTCGACAAATGACCTCTTTAATTAGTTCTTATTCTATAATTAGTAAAGAACTTCTTTTTAAATTATGGATTAGTAAATTACCAAAAGAAATACGGATTCATTTAATCTTTTGCAACAATAAAACTACTGATGAAATTATTACTTTAGCAGATAAAATTTTTAATTTAATTAATAATCAACAATCTTCTAAAATTGCTGCAATAGATAGTTCTGAAAACATTGTCCTGACACAATGTGTTAAAAATTTGACTGAATTAACTACTGTCATGTTTCAAAATTTAAATAAAATTAGTGAAGATAAAAATCAACTTCAAATTCGATCTAGATCTAGAGAGCATCGATCTACATCACGTAATTTTCTTCTTCTTCTTCTTTAAATGGTCATCTAACCGCCTGGCCGATTTTGACCGTCCAACATAGCTCGCCAGTCGTTTCTTCGTTGCGCCAACTGGCGCCAATTGGAAACACCGCGGGATCGCAAATCGGTCTCCACTTGGTCCTTCCATCGGAGTGGTGGTCTCCCTCTTTCTCTGCTTCCACCGGCGGGTGCCGATAAGAATACCTTCTGGGCTGGAGCATCTTCGCTCATTCGCACTACGTGGCCTAGCCAGTGAAGCCGCTGTGTTTTAATTCGCTGAACTATGTCGGCGTCTGCGTTAAGTTCATACAGCTCATCATTAAATCTTCTTCGGTACTCGCCGTCGCCAACGCGTAGAGGTCCACAAATCTTTCGAAGAACCTTTCTCTCAAATACTCTCAGAGCCGCCTCATCAGATGTTGTTAGTGTAATTTTTCTAATCCCCGAAATTTCAATAACCAAAATAAAAATATTATTTGTTGGTATCATCAAAAAATTATAAATGTATTAAACCATGTATTTTTAGCTCAAATTATAATACAAATTCAAAGACTTCAAACTTAAACGTCACGTTATGACAGTGGCTAGTAGCGAAAGTGACGTTAAACTTTTTAATAGATACGGCTGCTATTGTTTCTGTAGTTCCCTCTTCTAAATTCAAATCTCATAAAAGAAATTCTGATCTAAATTTAACTGCAGCTAATGGTTCTTAAATTAAAACTTTTGGTACAAAACTTTTAAAACTTGATCTAGGTTTAAGACGCGATTTCGAATTTCCTTTCATACTAGCAGATATTTCTACTCCCATAATTGGCGCTAACTTTTTAGAGAAATTTGCTTTACTATGTAGTTGATAAAGAAATTACTGACTTAAAAACAAAATTAAAAGTTTCTGGCTCTAGTGGATTTTGTGATATATTTTCTCTCAAAATAAAAATTTCTGAAAATAAATTTACCAATCTCTTAATAGATTTTCCCTCAATAACTTGTGAACCAGATTACACTGGTTACAACACCAAACGGTTCATAGAATTGGAACTAAAGGAGTTTTACCGTTTTCAAAACCTCGTCGTCTAGATCAAATTAAATTTAAAATTGCAAAAACAGAATTCGAATTTTTGGTCAAAACAGGTTTATGTAGACCTTCTAGTTCTCATACTGCATCTCCTTTACATTTGGTCCCAAAAAAAGAACCAAATGATTAGAGACCATGTGGAGACTATCGTAGACTGAATTTCATTACCATACCTGATCGATATCCATTACCCCATATACATGATTTAGCTATTGATTTAAAAAACAAACAAATATTTTCGAAAGTTGATCTAGTTCAAGCATATCATCAGATACCCATGGCCGAAGAAGACATTCATAAAACAGCAATAACTACACCATTTGGAATGTTTGAGTTCGTACGCATGTCTTTTGGTTTACGAAACAGCGCACAAACATTTCAAAGTTTTTAAATGAGGTATTTTCTGGGTTTGATTTTGTTTTCGTCTACATTGATGATATACTTGTTGTTAGTGATGACGAAGATCAACATTTTGAACATTTAATATCTGTTGTTGAAAGGTTGGCGGAATATAATTTAAATATTAAACCTTCGAAATGTATCTTTGGAACGAATAAGTTAGATTTTTTAAGTTATGAAATTTCTAGTGAAGGAATTAGGCCATCCTTAGAAAGAATTGAGACAATAATCAACTTCGAAAAACCCATTTCTATAAATAAATTACAAAAATGTTTAGGAATGGTTAATTATTACCATATATATGTTAAAATGTTAGCAGCAGAACTTGGTCCACTGCATGAAATGTTAACATTTGCTACTAAACATAAACTTAAAGAACTTAGTTGGTCAGAGAAGACTATTAATGCTTTTGAAAATGTCAAACAGTTTTTTGCACAGAAAACTTTACTTACTCATTTTTATAAAAACGTTAAATTATCTCTTGCTGTAGATGCTTCAAATGTAGCAATTGGTGAAGTCTTACAACAAGTTAGTAACAATGTTTAAGAACCACTCGCCTACTTTTCACGTAAATTATCTCCTACTGAAATGAATTACTCAACTTTTGACAGAGAGCTTTTAGCTGATCATAAACCCTTAACGCAAATTCTTAATTCAAAAACAGACAGATCACCACGACAAATTCGACATCTAAAATAGCTCAATTTATTATTATTATTATTCTTTATTCGGTATATGATAACAAGATCTTACAGACTAGAAATATTTAATTATTTTATTAATTAATCAATTACAATGTAGCCTGGCGCAAAAATACTTACAGACTACATATACTCGTAGATATATGTACATAAAATATTACTTATAAAACTATATTGGACAGTAAAGCCTTAAAAATAGGTTTAGATACTGAAAACTCAATTACTAAAGAATTTGAGAGAAGATTAAGTTCCGTTAATGCTCTAAAAATTGGAGCATTGGAGGCATAGAGGGTCCGAGCACAGCCCGTATAAAAAGTATTATTGTTTCTGAGCAGCCTGTTTGGCACATGAAACTGGATACTCTCGAGAAGAGCAGGCGCTTCTATTGTCAAAGACAAAGGTTAGGGATAGTATGCTTCTTCTACATTGCAGAGACTGAAGGTTAATGAGTGCACACCTGGCTTCGTATGAGGGAATCGGTTCAGAAAATTGCAGTGAACGTAGTGCAAAGCGAATAAAAACTTTTTGCAGACGTTCGAGCCGTTTAATATGGCACTCATGATATGGTCTCCAAATAAAGCAAGCATATTCCAACTTGGAGCGTACGAGCGAGGTGAATAAAAGCTTAAGAGTGTACGGATCCGTAAAGTCAGAGCTAAACCGGCGGACAAAGGCTAATACAGAATATGTCTTTGCAAAGACAGAATTTAAATGAGCTGCGAATGAAAATTTCGAGTCAAAAACTACTCCTAAGTCAGTAGTCTCACTAAGGCCCGGTTTTTCAGTCCTTGGTTAAGCTCAGTTTAAACTAAGTTTGCTTAAACTCGGCATAAATTTAAACTTCAGTTAAACTGCAGAGCGGTTTTTCAGTGTGAGTTTAAGGCCGCTTTTAATATTTGCTTTTTATACGGCAACATTGGTTTTTTCTTTATCTAGATACGGCAACAGATAATATTTGTATACATATTCAACGCCATTGCTTCTCCTCAGTATTGTAATAGTTAGCATTTCGACAATTTCTGCATCACTATAATCACTTTCGTCAGATGATATATCCAGTATATAATTAAATGTAAAAATGTCGTCCTTTCTTAATTGCGTTCAGCTTATTGTTTCACAACCAAAACAATCAAATATGCAAAACAGCTGACAGGTTAACTAGAGTTTAACCCTGCCGAATTGACCGCTTAAACTACGTTTAAACTTCGTTTAAAGTTGACTGAAAAACTGCGCAACAAGTTTAAGCTTAGTCTAACTGACAAATTGAGTTAAACTTGTACTGAAAAACCGGGCCTAAGGGTAGAAAGGCGAGTACCGCCAATGTAATAAGAGGTGGGAATAAAAGAACGCGATTTTGAAAATGTTCCATGAAAGCATTTGCCAACATTCAGTGGTAGATTATTTAACTTACACCAGATAGCGACTCTATTTAGGTCAGACTGCAACAAATGTGAATCTAAGGCAGTTGAAATGGTAGAAAAAACCTTTAAATCATCAGCGTATAATAGAGTGGTGAAAACAGGCGGATATATCGTCGATGAAGATTACAAATAGCAATGGCCCAAGAATACTACCTTGTGGCACCCCAGAGGTGGCCACGAAGGGATCAGAATAAGTATTGTCTATCACGACTACACAGTTCCGCTGGTCAAGGTACGATTTTATCCAAGACAAAAACATTGAGTGAAAGGCCAAGCTGACAAGTTTAGAAATTAGGATGGAATGATTGACTTTGTCAAACGCTTTCGAGAAATCAGTGTAAACCGTATCGATTTGAAGGCGGTTATTAAAAGCTTGTAAGCAAAATTCAGAAAAAATAGACAAGTTAGTCACCGTGGATCTACCGGACATAAACCCATGTTGATTGTCAATGATATGTCGCTTAACGGCAAAATACATTTTCTGTTTAACAATATACTCAAATAATTTTGAAATAGTCGATAGCTTAGCAATGGGCCTATAATTGGCCACTTTGTTTTTATTGCCAGTCTTAAAGATAGGGCTGAGATGAAGCTTACCTTCCAACCATCAATGAATTCACCACTAGCCAGAGATTTGTTAAAAATTAATAGAAGCTGGATTGCCAGCGCAATACAACTTTTAAGAAGATAAGACGATAAGCCGTCAATATCAGTCTGGGTTGATAACTTTATGTTCCGAATGCCTTCACCGACATCATCAAGGGATAACGTAAGCGGACCAAAGTTAATGGGAGAGTCAGTGGTGTAGGGGAGCTCCGGAGGGGCTTCGGAAAGCCCAACGTAGTTGCATAATCCGTATTATGGAAGACAGATGAGGGGATACTCGAGCACATTTTTTTTGATTTTACATAGTTCCAAAAAGCCTTAGGATTTTCCTTAATATCACATTCAAAGTTGCGCACAAACCTGCTATGGAGCCTCTTGCCTAACTCCTTAAATTTCTTGGAATAGCGAATGTACTTAACTTTGTGTACCACAGACTTCGTAGATTTGTATTTTTTAAAATATTTATTCCTCAGATTCTTTAGCCGTTTTAAATTTTTTGTGTACCATGGAATTTTATAACAATTGTTATGGCCTTCTAAATATACGCCTATTATTATGGGCTTAGATACTACCTTAAAGTCGTTTTTCAAATACTATTTCCAATTGTAACGCTTTATACATATATCCTTAATGGGGCAGAAACGCTCTTGGTAACATCAAAATTCACCATACTAAGTAGAAGTTAATTACTACAGCATACTTTTTTTTCGTTATTCAACACTACATGTAGCTTGTCAGAGTAACTGAGAGAAAAGAAATGGTAGGTGTGAGACGGAAAAAAGAGGATTTCCTCTGCATTTCATCGGCGGATCTGGAGCAGTACTCAAGTTTCAGTAGTATCTTGATTAAATTAAAATTTGTAATTTTGAACCGGAGAGTTTTTACTCCATCAGTAATAAGTTTTTACAATTAATACCGTGAGTCAACTGCTTGAAGTATCAGCAGCTTGCAGAGTAAATTATTTTTTTTGGAATTGGCTATCCTTTTAAGCCTATAACAAAAGTGTTAGCACATACATATAAACGTGCCTGGGTCCTCATCGGCGATTTTCGTGGAAGCATCGCTGAAGGGACTTGGTCCATTTGGGTTCTACAGACTACCACAAGTTCAACTTCAAATCGTCTTAGTCGGAAAGATTCTATATTGCATTCAACGCGATCACCATAGTCGGAAGGCGTAACAAAAATATTAATCTAACCTAACTCCGTTCCTCTGACATGTTATCTTACCATGTTAGTGCATGTTTCTTTTGCATTCCTTGAAATTTTAAAGTTCATACAAGTCTAATATATACATATATACGCTTTACCTCGAAGTGGGGTAAAAATAATGTGAATAGTCAGAAAAAAAAAAAATATATGTAATTAAATAAATTTTTTTTTATTAAATATCGAAAAAAAAAATATTTTGATCAGATAAAATCTTAAGAGTAATGTGAAAAAAAAAAAAAAATACTGTAATTAATTACGAAGGAGAAAGAAATACTTATATATGTTTGCTATGTTAAATTAGACAAGAAAAAAAAATCACAATTACGCATATACATATATATAAAAGTATAGTTAGCACCAGTTAAGGAAAAACCACAACACAAGGTATCCGCAATGAATGACTACAACCTGTTTGCGCAAACAACGTTGGAGCACCCTAATATCATGTAAGTCTATAACCAAATCAATATTTTACATATATATATATATACGTGCGTAACCATATATTTCATTCATAAACTTTATTGAATGAGCTGTAGTTGAATAACTATGTCGTTCCTCTTTTCTTTT
Source organism: Merzomyia westermanni (assembly GCA_949987695.1). Taxonomy (NCBI): domain Eukaryota; kingdom Metazoa; phylum Arthropoda; class Insecta; order Diptera; family Tephritidae; genus Merzomyia; species Merzomyia westermanni. The sequence continues at coordinate 110,485,034 of OX465290.1, read as the reverse complement.
CTTTGTCATTCGTAATTATTGCATATTTATGAAGTTTTTGATTTCCACCACCTAATTTAATTTTAATGTTAAGTTGTTGTTGTTTTTTTTTTTTTTTCTCGATGCTTTACATTTAAAAAGAGAACTTACATACAATTATACCTGGAACATATGTTGAGAAAACCTGTTTGGAGTAGATTAGTTTGTATGTAAAGATGTTTGCATCATTAGGAATATTATACCCATTAGCAGAAGAGTGCCGATGCAACTTAACAAAAAAAAAAAAAAAAAAATTTTAATAATAATAATAAGTTCACTTGAATTTGAAATCGTATTTAATGTATCAATAAAGGTTTGAAATAATGATTGAAGAATAAATTTTGTAATTATGGTCTTGTAAGTTAAACAAGTAGTCGTTGGTTTATATTGGTTGGGTATGGGAGAGTTGCTAATAACTCTCAACATGATGGTAGGGCAGGGAGTGAGAGTATACAGGGGAGGAGAATAACACCTTATTCCTCCACTCACTGATATGATGTTTTCCCTTTCTTTGTACGCATATTATTTTCAGCATAGTTCCCTTTTGTTATACCATTTATCATAGTTCTGATCGGTATTGAGTGGTTTCTCTTAGTTAGAAGGTTGCTTTGCTCCTGTTTACCCGTCCGTCTGTTTATAATTTTTTTTCTATGCTGGTTTCTGATGTCCGTCCGCATATAATGAATGAAAGCTGTGTGCATTTTTATTGTTTTGCTTCTGGTTTTATTTTTGACTGTGTGTCTCGATTCGGTTTCGTTCCGTAAAGTGCATGAAATATGTTTGTTTGAATATATGCCCATAATAGGGGGGGGGATCGCAAGGAGCAAGAACTCACGACATTTCCGAGTGACTAAGCCCGGTTACCGCAAGCATGCACGCCCGCTCCGAGCTCCCTAATGTCCGTTTTCTAGACGATACAGACAAGGGTGTATTATAACACAATTCTTTTTTTTCTGTGGAATGTTGTTTATACGAATTTGATTAGTGACATATTTGAATAAGCTAAAACAATCAGTAAGATTATTACCCACAAAAAGAGCCTCCCAATCAGTAGAGGAAACTTCACGTGAGATAACATCAAAGATGCCACGTCTGAAACAAAAACGAGGAGCCTCATCATCAGTACTGATATTTTCATAAATATAAAACTCAATGTCAACCGTGAGCGGAATGTGATGCAAGTTAGAGCAGGATAGCGGCTCAAGACATTCAGACAAAGCACAATTAATGTTATCATTAATGAAAATCAAATCAAGCGTTCTAGATAACTGATTGGTGAAGCTATTTATTTGGGATAGACTAACACTTAAAATATTATCAATGAAATATATTTCAGAGGCACTGTTAACATTAGTTGGAATTAAAGATAAGCTATTGTCGAGAGACGACCATTCGATGTAAGGTAGATTAAAGTCGCCTAAAATACAAAAGTTATTACCATCATGATTGCGTACTAAACCAATGATATCATCAACGTGGGTTTTGGAGAGAGTCTGTATGTAGGATGCGCAGATAAAAATCCCGGAGGTGCCATGAACTGATACGCACAGTAGATCCAGTTGTTGTTGTTGTTGTAGCGACTACTTAACCTGCCTAGGATGTCACCCCCCATCCAACATTGTCATCAGGCTCTTCTAACGGAAGTCCAAGAAACCTCGCGGCTTCAACAGGGGTGGACCACAGTGAAATTGGTGTTAGAAGAGTGGGCTCAGTTGAGCAGATGAACAGATGGTTAGTATCGTGGGGAGACACGCCGCATGCCGGGCAGACGTTTGGCATGTCAGGGTTCAGTCTGGATAGGTAGGAGTTTAGTCTGTTACAGTATCCAGAACGAAGTTGGGCCAGCGTGACTCTTGTCTCCCTGGGCAGTTCGCGTTCCTCGTCGGCAACAGGTGGAGCTTGTGCCTGTCGGACTGCATTCACTGGGCGTGACCCGACAAAGGAGTTTACCGACTCCGTGTGGATGAGGTTGAGGGCCCGCCGGTGCAGCTTTGGATCAAACGGCGAGAAGATGTGATGCCGGATCTCGGCATAGTGCTTACGGAGGTGACTCCTTATTCTCCTGGGAGGCGGATTTTCGTTGAGCAGGTTCCTGTTCGGGTGCAGCGGTTTATAGCAGTTGAACAGGAATTGTCTGGTCAGCATCTCGCAATGCTCTTTGACATCAAGCATTTTTGCCTCATTATGAAGATGATGTTCAGGAGACATAAGGAGGCACCCCGTGGCAGTTCTGAGTGCGGTGTTTTGGCAGGCCTGCAACCTCCTCCAATGTGTGTCTGCTAACCCCGGCGACCATATTGGCGTCGCGTAGCTCAGAACCGGCTGGCCGATTGCCTTGTACGTTGCCAGTAACGTTTCTTTGTCTTTACCCCAAGTACTGCCAGCTAGTGACTTGAGGATTTTGTTACGGCTTTGTACTTTGGTGGCAATCGCGGCTACATGAGCACCGTATTTGAACATGTTATCAAACGTGACCCCTAAGATTTTGGGGTGTGTGACAGTCGGAAGCTTAATGCCGTCGACGTAGATGTCTAATTCCATGTTCGCCTGCGCTGTCCACGTCGTAAATAAGGTGGCCGAGGATTTGGTCGGTGACAATGTCAGGTTCCGTGCAGCGAAGAAACTGGAAAGGGTTGGCAGGTAAGAATTAATTCTCGAGCAGAGCTCATCGACGGAGGGTCCAGTCGCCAGGATCGTGCAGTCATCGGCGTAGGAGACGATCGAACCGCCTTCTGGTGGGGAAGGGAGCCTCGATATGTAATAATTAAACAGAAGCGGGGATAGGACACCACCCTGTAGCAGCCCTTGCTTTATTATACGTGGTTTTGATCTTTCGCCTCTAAATTCCACCGATGACTGCCGACCACTCAGGTAGTTGGCGGTCCAACGTTTTAGACAGGGGGGAAGGTTTGAATCTTCCAGGTCGTTAATGAGTTGCGCGTGATTAACAGTGTCAAAAGCTTTCGACAAGTCAAGCGCAACTAGCACGGTCCTGTCATTTGGGCGAGATTGGTTGAGACCGACACCTATCTGTGTGGTGATGGCGTTTAGCGCGGTGCTATGCATTTTGCGGAATCCATGCTGATGTTCGGCTAATCGTAGGTTAGCGGTGTAGTAAGGGAGCAAGACCGACTCCAGGGTCTTCACTACTGGCGAGAGGAGTGATATCGGTCGATATGACTCCCCCACGTTAGCCGGCTTGCCGGGCTTTAGTAGTGGCACCACCTTGGCCTGTTTCCATCTTTCTGGAATTAAAAAGGTGGTCATGGACAGATTGAAGACGGTTGTTAGGTACCTTACTCCCTCATCACCGAGATGTTTTAGCATCAGCATGGATATACCGTTTGGGCCAATAGATTTAGAGTTTTTGGACCCCCGTATGGCCTCCCGAACCTCTGTGGTGGTGATGGCAGTGGGCGCTTGGTTGTTTTTGCGTTTGTGCGCTTCCCTGATGGCGCGCCTGATTTCCTTGTCAACCGGAGGATGCAGTACAAATTGCCGGCAGAAAGCGCTCGCGCATCTCTTTGGTTTCGACTGTACCTTATCACCAAAGGTGATGGATATTTTGTCGTTCGGTTTGGTCGGATTAGACAAGGATTTTACAGTGGACCATAGTTTGCCAACACCAGCAGAGAGGTTACAGGTCCTTAGGTGCTCCTCCCACTTGGCGCGTTTGTGTTGATCAACTAGTCGGCTGATTTCCGCATTGAGATCTTGAATTTGAGGATCCGTAGGGTTCACGCGTCGCACGTGGTCACGCCAGGGCCGCTGCCTCTGCGGGGAAGTACGGACGTATCTCCTTAATTCTCTCTCTCTCTATGGCGCGATATACAACAGGTATATCATCATAAACCTCCTAAGAGATTTTTGCGCCAAGCTTCTCTTCCAATTTGTGGTGTGCCGATTTGAATTTTCCCTACAAATTGGTGGGACCTACAGTTTTTTGCCGACTCCGAACGGCATCTACAAAGGAGACGAATTTTTTGCTGAGAAGCCTGTCATGGCAGAAATACACTCGGAGAGTTTGCCAAACCACTGCCGAGGGGCGACCCCGTTTTGAAAAACTTTTCTCAAATCACTTTTGATGTTACCTGTACCAGGGCTCGAACCATGGACCTTCGGTGTGGTAGGCCGGCAACACTACCTTCACACCACCTTAATTCTACCTGACGGAATATATTGATTGGAGGCTGAAGCTATGACCAAGCGAAACGCTTTTCCCCCTTCTCGTACGTCAGACGGGATGGGAAGAGCAGCGAAGGTGCTCTCAGTGAAATTAAGAAAACCAACCCAGTCAGCTTTACTGAAGTTAGTGAAGGTGCGCTTCTCAGAGGTAACGAAATCATTGGGGCGATCGATTGAGAGGATTATCGGCAAATGGTCAGATGCAAGAGTAAGCATTGGTCGCCATTCAACGCACTTTATGAGACCTGCGCTGACAATTGTGAGGTCTGGCGAACTGGAACAATTTACCGCAACTCTCGTGGGGGCGTCCCCGTTCCAGTAGTGAATCCTTATTCTTGAGCTCCATAAGTGAAGAACGGAGATGATGACGCACTGCAATTAGAACTCCGCCTCCTCTGGAGAGACCAGTTTTATGGTAGTCCCGGTCTTTGCGATAAATATTATATAGGTTACCATCAAAGAACTCCCCGTCATGGAAATAAGGCTTAAGCCAAGTTTCAATAAGTACGATTACATCGTAATCAGTATGCGAACTCACGTTGAAAAGCAAGTTCGATTTTGTACGCAGGCCGGAGACATTTTGATAATAAATCTTTAAGCGGGAGGAACTATAAGCGGCAGGGCTAAACCGCCTGCTTGTTTTCCGCCTTCTGTGGACAAAAATAAAAGGGCTTGACGACGACATTTGTAGGCCACAGTTCGGCATTGAAGACTTTACTGTAGTCCGCAGATAACACTCGAACTTTGAAAGCTAATCTAACTACAGCGTTGATGTCGGCATCTTTTTGCATCAGTTTAAAGCAAGCCAGCTTAGAGGCGTCAATGTTAGCGTGCTCAGAAATATATTGGATGATATTAGCCTCAGTAACAGACGGTTTGAACGAAGATATATGTATCCACTTGTAGCGCACAAACACAGCCAAATCGTTATTTTTATTAATGCCACTAACAGACCCTTGGGGTTTAGCATTGTCTATTTTCCTCGCAGGTAGCTTTGATTTAGCAGTATTCGACAACCCAGTAGCATCATCAACAACAACATTGCTAGTTTGGCCGGCGGCAGCCTCAGCATATGTCTGTGGGTTGACCGAATGTTTATCGGATGATTCGGATAATAACCCACCAACATTCGCAGCAGCTTCAGTAACAGCAGTAATATCAGCAAGAGAACCCAATTCATTACGAATGATAGTAGCAGACAAACTAGACGATAAATCACAAACAACAGCGTCAACAGTTGCCTTATTTTTGGGAACAATCCCCTGAAACTTGGTTTATTCTCGTTGAAGGACAATTCCATATAAACAACATTCAAAATGACAATATAAAATATCAGAATATTTTAATTGCACTTCAACGAGAAACCATTTCAAAAATTATAGATATAATTAATCCACCTCCTGTGATAAATAAATATGAAACTATTAAAAAAGCATTAATTGATAGATTTTCTCTTTCCAAAGAAAAAAGATTAGAACACCTTATTTCTAAAACAGAACTTGGTGATCGTTCTCCATCAGAATTATTTCGACAAATGACCTCTTTAATTAGTTCTTATTCTATAATCAGTAAAGAACTTCTTTTTAAATTATGGATTAGTAAATTACCTAAAGAAATACAGATTCATTTAATCTCTTGCAACAATAAAACTACTGATGAAATTATTACTTTAGCAGATAAAATTTTTAATTTAATTAATAATCAACAATCTTCTAAAATTGCTGCAATAGATAGTTCTGAAAACATTGTCCTGACACAATGTGTTAAAAATTTGACTGAATTAACTACTGTCATGTTTCAAAATTTAAATAAAATTAGTGAAGATATAAATGAACTTCAAATTCGATCTAGATCTAGAGAACGACATCGATCTACATCACGTAATTTTCTTCTTCTTCTTTAAATGGTCATCTAACCGCCTGGGCGATTTTGACCGTCCAACATAGCTCGCCAGTCGTTTCTTCGTTGCGCCAACTGGCGCCAATTGGAAACACCGCGGGATCGCAAATCGGTCTCCACTTGGTCCTTCCATCGAAGTGGTGGTCTCCTTCTTTCTCTGCTTCCTCAAAATAAAAATATTATTTGTTGGTATCATCAAAAATTTAAACTCAACGCTTATAAATGTATTAAACCATGTATTTTTAGCTCAAATTATAATACAAATTCAAAGACTTCAAACTTAAACGTCACGTTATGACAGTGGCTAGTAGCGAAAGTGATGTTAAACCTTCTCGCCGCCTATTTATTTTTGACAAATTTAATATATGAAACTTTTTAATAGATACGGGTGCTATTGTTTCTATAGTTCCCTCTTCTAAATTCAAATCTCATAAAAGAAATTCTGATCTAAATTTAACTGCAGCTAATGGTTCTTCAATTAAAACTTTTGGTACAAAACTTTTAAAACTTGATCTAGGTTTAAGACGCGATTTCGAATTTCCTTTCATACTAGCAGATATTTCTACTCCCATAATTGGCGCTAACTTTTTAGAGAAATTTGCTTTACTAGTTGATATTAGAAATAAAGAAATTACTGACTTAAAAACAAAATTAAAAGTTTCTGGCTATAGTGGATTTTGTGATATATTTTCTCTCAAAAAACCAATTTCTGAAAATAAATTTACCAATCTCTTAATAGATTTTCCCTCAATAACTTGTGAACCAGATTACACCAAACCAGTGCAACACCAAACGGTTCATAGAATTGAAACTAAAGGAGTTTTACCGTTTTCAAAACCTCGTCGTCTAGATCAAATTAAATTTAAAATTGCAAAAACAGAATTCGAATTTTTGGTCAAAACAGGTATATGTAGACCTTCTAGTTCTCATACTGCATCTCCTCTACATTTGGTCCCAAAAAAAGAACCAAATGATTAGAGACCATGTGGAGACTATCGTAGACTGAATTTCATTACCATACCTGATCGATATCCATTACCCCATATACATGATTTAGCTATTGATTTAAAAAACAAACAAATATATTCGAAATTTGATCTAGTTCAAGCATATCATCAGATACCCATGGCCGAAGAAGACATTCATAAAACAGCAATAACTACACCATTTGGAATGTTTGAGTTCGTACGCATGCCTTTTGGTCTACGAAACAGCGCACAAACATTTCAAAGTTTTATAAATGAGGTATTTTCTGGGTTTGATTTTGTTTTCGTCTACATTGATGATATACTTGTTGTTAGTGATGACGAAGATCAACATTTTGAACATTTAATATCTGTTGTTGAAAGGTTGGCGGAATATAATTTAAATATTAAACCTTCGAAATGTATCTTTGGAACGAATAAGTTAGATTTTTTAAGTTATGAAATTTCTAGTGAAGGAATTAGGCCATCCTTAGAAAGAATTGAGACAATAATCAACTTCGAAAAACCCATTTCTATAAATAAATTACAAAAATGTTTAGGAATGGTTAATTATTACCATATATATGTTAAAATGTTAGCAGCAGAACTTGGTCCACTGCATGAAATGTTAACATTTGCTACTAAACATAAACTTAAAGAACTTAGTTGGTCAGAGAAGACTATTAATTTCGAAAATATTTGTTTGTTTTTTAAATCAATAGCTAAATCATGTATATGGGGTAATGGATATCGATCAGGTATGGTAATGAAATTCAGTCTACGATAGTCTCCACATGGTCTCTAATCATTTGGTTCTTTTTTTGGGACCAAATGTAGAGGAGATGGAGTATGAGAACTAGAAGGTCTACATATACCTGTTTTGACCAAAAATTCGAATTCTGTTTTTGCAATTTTAAATTTAATTTGATCTAGACGACGAGGTTTTGAAAACGGTAAAACTCCTTTAGTTTCAATTCTATGAACCGTTTGGTGTTGTACTGGTTTGGTGTAATCTGGTTCACAAGTTATTGAGGGAAAATCTATTAAGAGATTGGTAAATTTATTTTCAGAAATTTTTGTTTTGAGAGAAAATATATCACAAAATCCACTATAGCCAGAAACTTTTAATTTTGTTTTTAAGTCAGTAATTTCTTTATTTCTAATATCAACTAGTAAAGCAAATTTCTCTAAAAAGTTAGCGCCAATTATAGGAGTAGAAATATCTGCTAGTATGAAAGGAAATTCGAAATCGCGTCTTAAACCTAGATCAAGTTTTAAAAGTTTTGTACCAAAAGTTTTAATTGAAGAACCATTAGCTGCAGTTAAATTTAGATCAGAATTTCTTTTATGAGAATTGAATTTAGAAGAGGGAACTACAGAAACAATAGCACCCGTATCTATTAAAAAGTTTAATTTATTAAATTTGTCAAAAATAAATAGGCGGCGAGAAGGTTTAACGTCACTTTCGCTACTAGCCACTCTCATAACGTGACGTTTAAGTTTGAAGTCTTTGAATTTGTATTATAATTTGAGCTAAAAATACATGGTTTAATACATTTATTTGTGCTTTGTCTGAATGTCTTGAGCCGCTACCCTGCTCTAATTTGCATCACATTCCGCTCACGGTTGACATTGAGTTTTATATTTATGAAAATATCAGTACTGATGATGAGGCTCCTAGTGTTTGTTTGAGACGTGGCAACTTTGATGTTATCTCACGTGAAGTTTCCTCTACTGATTGGGAGGCTCTTTTTGTGGGTAATAATCTTACTGATTGTTTTAGCTTATTCAAATATGTCACTAATCAAATTCGTATAAACAACATTCCACAGAAAAAAATTGTTATAAAATTCCGTGGTACACAAAAAATTTAAAACGGCTAAAGAATCTGAGGAATAAATATTTAAAAAAATACAAATCTACGAAGTCTGTGGTACACAAAGTTGAGTACAGTCGCTATTCCAAGAAATTTAAGGAGTTAGGCAAGAGGCTCCATAACAGGTTTGTGCGCAACTTTGAATGTGATATTAAGGAAAATCCTAAGGCTTTTTGGAACTATGTAAAATCAAAAAAAATGTGCTCGAGTATCCCCTCATCTGTCTTCCATAATACGGATTATGCCGCTTCATCTCTGCAGCTAATCTCTTCGCAGACTTTTTCCGATCCAACTACGTTGGGCTTTCCGAAGCCCCTCCGGAGCTCCCCTACACCACTGACTCCCCCATTAACTTTGGTCCGCTTACGTTATCCCTTGATGATGTCGTTGAAGGCATTCGGAACATAAAGTTATCAACCCAGACTGATATTGACGGCTTATCGTCTTATCTTCTTAAAAGTTGTATTGCGCTGGCAATCCAGCTTCTATTAATTTTTAACAAATCTCTGGCTAGTGGTGAATTCATTGATGGTTGGAAGGTAAGCTTCATCAGCCCTATCTTTAAGACTGGCAATAAAAACAAAGTGGCCAATTATAGGCCCATTGCTAAGCTATCGACTATTTCAAAATTATTTGAGTATATTGTTAAACAGAAAATGTATTTTGCCGTTAAGCGACATATCATTGACAATCAACATGGGTTTATGTCCGGTAGATCCACGGTGACTAACTTGTCTATTTTTTCTGAATTTTGCTTACAAGCTTTTAATAGCCGCCTTCAAATCGATACGGTTTACACTGATTTCTCGAAAGCGTCTGACAAAGTCAATCATTCCATCCTAATTTCTAAACTTGTCAGCTTGGCCTTTCACTCAATGTTTTTGTCTTGGATAAAATCGTACCTTGACCAGCGGAACTGTGTAGTCGTGATAGACAATACTTATTCTGATCCCTTCGTGGCCACCTCTGGGGTGCCACAAGGTAGTATCCTTGGGCCATTGCTATTTGTAATCTTCATCAACGATATATGCGCCTGTTTTCACCACTCAAACTTTCTATTATACGCCGATGATTTAAAGGTTTTTTCTACCATTTCAACTGCCTTAGATTCACAGTTGTTGCAGTCTGACCTAAATAGAGTCGCTATCTGGTGTAAGTTAAATAATCTACCACTGAATGTTGGCAAATGCTTTCATGGAACCTTTTCAAAATCGTGTTCTTTTATTCCCACCTCTTATTACATTGGCGGTACTCGCCTTTCTACCCTTAGTGAGACTACTGACTTAGGAGTAGTTTTTGACTCGAAATTTTCATTCGCAGCTTATTTAAATTCTGTCATTGCAAAGTCATATTCTGTATTAGCCTTTGTCCGCCGGTTTAGCTCTGACTTTACGGATCCGTACACTCTTAAGCTTTTATTCACCTCGCTCGTACGCTCTAAGTTGGAATATGCTTTCTTTATTTGGAGACCATATCATGAGTGCCATATTAAACGGCTCGAACGTCTGCAAAAAGTTTTTATTCGCTTTGCACTACGTTCCCTGCAATTTTCTTAACCGATTCCCTCATACGAATCCAGGTGTGCACTCATTAACCTTCAGTCTCTGCAGTGTAGAAGAAGCATACTATCCCTAACCTTTGTCTTTGACAATAGATGCGCCTGCTCTTCTCGAAAGTATCCAGTTTCATGTGCCAAACAGGCTGCTCAGAAACAGTAATACTTTTTATACGGGCTGTGCTCGGACCCTCTATGCCTCCAATGCTCCAATTTTTAGAGCATTAATGGAACTTAATCTTCTCTCAAATTCTTTAGTAATTGAGTTTTCAGTATCTAAACCTATTTTTAAGGCTTTACTGTCCAATATAGTTTTATAAGTAATATTTTATGTACATATGTCTATATGTAGTCTGTAAGTATTTTTGCGCCAGGCTACATTGTAATTGATTAATTAATAAAATAATTAAATATTTCTAGTCTGTAAGATCTTGTTATCATATACCGAATAAAGAATAATAATAATAATAAATTGAGCTATTTTAGATGTCGAATTTGTCGTGGTGATCTGTCTGTTTTTGAATTAAGAATTTGTGTTAAGGGTTTATGATCAGCTAAAAGCTCTCTGTCAAAAGTTGAGTAATTCATTTCAGTAGGAGATAATTTACGTGAAAAGTAGGCGAGTGGTTCTTAAACATTGTTACTAACTTGTTGTAAGACTTCACCAATTGCTACATTTGAAGCATCTACAGCAAGAGATAATTTAACGTTTTTATAAAAATGAGTAAGTAAAGTTTTCTGTGCAAAAAACTGTTTGACATTTTCAAAAGCATTAATAGTCTTCTCTGACCAACTAAGTTCTTTAAGTTTATGTTTAGTAGCAAATGTTAACATTTCATGCAGTGGACCAAGTTCTGCTGCTAACATTTTAACATATATATGGTAATAATTAACCATTCCTAAACATTTTTGTAATTTATTTATAGAAATAGGTTTTTCGAAGTTGATTATTGTCTCAATTCTTTCTAAGGATGGCCTAATTCCTTCAATAGAAATTTCATAACTTAAAAAATCTAACTTATTCGTTCCAAAGATACATTTCGAAGGTTTAATATTTAAATTATATTCCGCCAACCTTTCAAAAACACATTTTAAATGTTCAAATCTTGATCTTCGTCATCAATAACAACAAGTATATCATCAGGGTAGACAAAAACAAAATCAAACCCAGAAAATACCTCATTTATAAAACTTTGAAATGTTTGTGCGCTGTTTCGTAGACCAAAAGGCATGCGTACGAACTCAAACATTCCAAATGGTGTAGTTATTGCTGTTTTATGAATGTCTTCTTCGGCCATGGGTATCTGATGATATGCTTGAACTAGATCAAATTTCGAATATATTTGTTTGTTTTTTAAATCAATAGCTAAATCATGTATATGGGGTAATGGATATCGATCAGGTATGGTAATGAAATTCAGTCTACGATAGTCTCCACATGGTCTCTAATCATTTGGTTCTTTTTTTGGGACCAAATGTAGAGGAGATGCAGTATGAGAACTAGAAGGTCTACATATACCTGTTTTGACCAAAAATTCGAATTCTGTTTTTGCAATTTTAAATTTAATTTGATCTAGACGACGAGGTTTTGAAAACGGTAAAACTCCTTTAGTTTCAATTCTATGAACCGTTTGGTGTTGCACTGGTTTGGTGTAATCTGGTTCACAAGTTATTGAGGGAAAATCTATTAAGAGATTGGTAAATTTATTTTCAGAAATTGGTTTTTTGAGAGAAAATATATCACAAAATCCACTATAGCCAGAAACTTTTAATTTTGTTTTTAAGTCAGTAATTTCTTTATTTCTAATATCAACTAGTAAAGCAAATTTCTCTAAAAAGTTAGCGCCAATTATGGGAGTAGAAATATCTGCTAGTATGAAAGGAAATTCGAAATCGCGTCTTAAACCTAGATCAAGTTTTAAAAGTTTTGTACCAAAAGTTTTAATTGAAGAACCATTAGCTGCAGTTAAATTTAGATCAGAATTTCTTTTATGAGATTTGAATTTAGAAGAGGGAACTATAGAAACAATAGCACCCGTATCTATTAAAAAGTTTCATATATTAAATTTGTCAAAAATAAATAGGCGGCGAGAAGGTTTAAGATCACTTTCGCTACTAGCCACTGTCATAACGTGACGTTTAAGTTTGAAGTCTTTGAATTTGTATTATAATTTGAGCTAAAAATACATGGTTTAATACATTTATAAGCGTTGAGTTTAAATTTTTGATGATACCAACAAATAATATTTTTATTTTGAGGAAGCAGAGAAAGAAGGAGACCACCACTTCGATGGAAGGACCAAGTGGAGACCGATTTGCGATCCCGCGGTGTTTCCAATTGGCGCCAGTTGGCGCAACGAAGAAACGACTGGCGAGCTATGTTGGACGGTCAAAATCGCCCAGGCGGTTAGATGACCATTTAAAGAAGAAGAAGAAAATTACGTGATGTAGATCGATGTCGTTCTCTAGATCTAGATCGAATTTGAAGTTCATTTATATCTTCACTAATTTTATTTAAATTTTGAAACATGACAGTAGTTAATTCAGTCAAATTTTTAACACATTGTGTCAGGACAATGTTTTCAGAACTATCTATTGCAGCAATTTTAGAAGATTGTTGATTATTAATTAAATTAAAAATTTTATCTGCTAAAGTAATAATTTCATCAGTAGTTTTATTGTTGCAAGAGATTAAATGAATCTGTATTTCTTTAGGTAATTTACTAATTCATAATTTAAAAAGAAGTTCTTTACTGATTATAGAATAAGAACTAATTAAAGAGGTCATTTGTCGAAATAATTCTGATGGAGAACGATCACCAAGTTCTGTTTTAGAAATAAGGTGTTCTAATCTTTTTTCTTTGGAAAGAGAAAATCTATCAATTAATGCTTTTTTAATAGTTTCATATTTATTTATCACAGGAGGTGGATTAATTATATCTATAATTTTTGAAATGGTTTCTCGTTGAAGTGCAATTAAAATATTCTGATATTTTATATTGTCATTTTGAATGTTGTTTATATGGAATTGTCCTTCAACGAGAATAAACCAAGTTTCAGGGGATTGTTCCCAAAAATAAGGCAACTGTTGACGCTGTTGTTTGTGATTTATCGTCTAGTTTGTCTGCTACTATCATTCGTAATGAATTGGGTTCTCTTGCTGATATTACTGCTGTTACTGAAGCTGCTGCGAATGTTGGTGGGTTATTATCCGAATCATCCGATAAACATTCGGTCAACCCACAGACATATGCCGAGGCTGCCGCCGGCCAAACTAGCAATGTTGTTGTTGATGATGCTACTGGGTTGTCGAATACTGCTAAATCAAAGCTACCTGCGAGGAAAATAGACAATGCTAAACCCCAAGGGTCTGTTAGTGGCATTAATAAAAATAACGATTTGGCTGTGTTTGTGCGCTACAAGTGGATACATATATCTTCGTTCAAACCGTCTGTTACTGAGGCTAATATCATCCAATATATTTCTGAGCACGCTAACATTGACGCCTCTAAGCTGGCTTGCTTTAAACTGATGCAAAAAGATGCCGACATCAACGCTGTAGTTAGATTAGCTTTCAAAGTTCGAGTGTTATCTGCGGACTACAGTAAAGTCTTCAATGCCGAACTGTGGCCTACAAATGTCGTCGTCAAGCCCTTTTATTTTTGTCCACAGAAGGCGGAAAACAAGCAGGCGGTTTAGCCCTGCCGCTTATAGTTCCTCCCGCTTAAAGATTTATTATCAAAATGTCTCCGGCCTGCGTACAAAATCGAACTTGCTTTTCAACGTGAGTTCGCATACTGATTACGATGTAATCGTACTTATTGAAACTTGGCTTAAGCCTTATTTCCATGACGGGGAGTTCTTTGATGGTAACCTATATAATATTTATCGCAAAGACCGGGACTACCATAAAACTGGTCTCTCCAGAGGAGGCGGAGTTCTAATTGCAGTGCGTCATCATCTCCGTTCTTCACTTATGGAGCTCAAGAATAAGGATTCACTACTGGAACGGGGACCAATGCTTACTCTTGCATCTGACCATTTGCCGATAATCCTCTCAATCGATCGCCCCAATGATTTCGTTACCTCTGAGAAGCGCACCTTCACTAACTTCAGTAAAGCTGACTGGGTTGGTTTTCTTAATTTCACTGAGAGCACCTTCGCTGCTCTTCCCATCCCGTCTGACGTACGAGAAGGGGGAAAAGCGTTTCGCTTGGTCATAGCTTCAGCCTCCAATCAATATATTCCGTCAGGTAGAATTAAGGTGGTGTGAAGGTAGTGTTGCCGGCCTACCACACCGAAGGTCCATGGTTCGAGCCCTGGTACAGGTAATATCAAAAGTGATTTGAAAAAAGTTTTTCAAAACGGGGTCGCCCCTCGGCAGTGGTTTGGCAAACTCTCCGAGTGTATTTCTGCCATGACAGGCTTCTCAGCAAAAAATTCGTCTCCTTTGTAGATGCCGTTCGGAGTCGGCAAAAAACTGTAGGTCCCACCAATTTGTAGGGAAAATTCAAATCGGCACACCACAAATTGGAAGAGAAGCTTGGCGCAAAAATCTCTTAGGAGGTTTATGATGATATACCTGTTGTATATCGCGCCATAGAGAGAGAGAGAATTAAGGAGATACGTCCGTACTTCCCCGCAGAGGCAGCGGCCCTGGCGTGACCACGTGCGACGCTTGAACCCTACGGATCCTCAAATTCAAGATCTCAATGCGGAAATCAGCCGACTAGTTGATCAACACAAACGCGCCAAGGGGGAGGAGCACCTAAGGACCTGTAACCTCTCTGCTGGTGTTGGCAAACTATGGTCCACTGTAAAATCCTTGTCTAATCCGACCAAACCGAACGACAAAATATCCATCACCTTTGGTGATAAGGTACAGTCGAAACCAAAGAGATGCGCGAGCGCTTTCTGCCGGCAAATTGTACTGCATCCTCCGGTTGACAAGGAAATCAGGCGCGCCATCAGGGAAGCGCACAAACGCAAAAACAACCAAGCGCCCACTGCCATCACCACCACAGAGGTTCGGGAGGCCATACGGGGGTCCAAAAACTCTAAATCTATTGGCCCAAACGGTATATCCATGCTGATGCTAAAACATCTCGGTGATGAGGGAGTAAGGTACCTAACAACCGTCTTCAATCTGTCCATGACCACCTTTTTAATTCCAGAAAGATGGAAACAGGCCAAGGTGGTGCCACTACTAAAGCCCGGCAAGCCGGCTAACGTGGGGGAGTCATATCGACCGATATCACTCCTCTCGCCAGTAGTGAAGACCCTGGAGTCGGTCTTGCTCCCTTACTACACCGCTAACCTACGATTAGCCGAACATCAGCATGGATTCCGCAAAATGCATAGCACCGCGCTAAACGCCATCACCACACAGATAGGTGTCGGTCTCAACCAATCTCGCCCAAATGACAGGACCGTGCTAGTTGCGCTTGACTTGTCGAAAGCTTTTGACACTGTTAATCACGCGCAACTCATTAACGACCTGGAAGATTCAAACCTTCCCCCCTGTCTAAAACGTTGGACCGCCAACTACCTGAGTGGTCGGCAGTCATCGGTGGAATTTAGAGGCGAAAGATCAAAACCACGTATAATAAAGCAAGGGCTGCTACAGGGTGGTGTCCTATCCCCGCTTCTGTTTAATTATTACATATCGAGGCTCCCTTCCCCACCAGAAGGCGGTTCGATCGTCTCCTACGCCGATGACTGCACGATCCTGGCGACTGGACCCTCCGTCGATGAGCTCTGCTCGAGAATTAATTCTTACCTGCCAACCCTTTCCAGTTTCTTCGCTGCACGGAACCTGACATTGTCACCGACCAAATCCTCGGCCACCTTATTTACGACGTGGACAGCGCAGGCGAACATGGAATTAGACATCTACGTCGACGGCATTAAGCTTCCGACTGTCACACACCCCAAAATCTTAGGGGTCACGTTTGATAACATGTTCAAATACGGTGCTCATGTAGCCGCGATTGCCACCAAAGTACAAAGCCGTAACAAAATCCTCAAGTCACTAGCTGGCAGTACTTGGGGTAAAGACAAAGAAACGTTACTGGCAACGTACAAGGCAATCGGCCAGCCGGTTCTGAGCTACGCGACGCCAATATGGTCGCCGGGGTTAGCAGACACACATTGGAGGAGGTTGCAGGCCTGCCAAAACACCGCACTCAGAACTGCCACGGGGTGCCTCCTTATGTCTCCTGAACATCATCTTCATAATGAGGCAAAAATGCTTGATGTCAAAGAGCATTGCGAGATGCTGACCAGACAATTCCTGTTCAACTGCTATAAACCGCTGCACCCGAACAGGAACCTGCTCAACGAAAATCCGCCTCCCAGGAGAATAAGGAGTCACCTCCGTAAGCACTATGCCGAGATCCGGCATCACATCTTCTCGCCGTTTGATCCAAAGCTGCACCGGCGGGCCCTCAACCTCATCCACACGGAGTCGGTAAACTCCTTTGTCGGGTCACGCCCAGTGAATGCAGTCCGACAGGCACAAGCTCCACCTGTTGCCGACGAGGAACGCGAACTGCCCAGGGAGACAAGAGTCACGCTGGCCCAACTTCGTTCTGGATACTGTAACAGACTAAACTCCTACCTATCCAGACTGAACCCTGACATGCCAAACGTCTGCCCGGCATGCGGCGTGTCTCCCCACGATACTAACCATCTGTTCATCTGCTCAACTGAGCCCACTCTTCTAACACCAATTTCACTCTGGTCCACCCCTGTTGAAGCCGCGAGGTTTCTTGGACTTCCGTTAGAAGAGCCTGATGACAATGTTGGATGGGGGGTGACATCCTAGGCAGGTTAAGTAGTCGCTACAACAACAACAACAACTGGATCTACTGTGCGTATCAGTTCATGGCACCTCCGGGATTTTTATCTGCGCATCCTACATACAGACTCTCTCTACAAAGCCCACGTTGATGATATCATTGGTTTAGTACGCAATCATGATGGTAATAACTTTTGTATTTTAGGCGACTTTAATCTACCTTACATCGAATGGTCGTCTCTCGACAATAGCTTATCTTTAATTCCAACTAATGTTAACAGTGCCTCTGAAATATATTTCATTGATAATATTTTAAGTGTTAGTCTATCCCAAATAAATAGCTTCACCAATCAGTTATCTAGAACGCTTGATTTGATTTTCATTAATGATAACATTAATTGTGCTTTGTCTGAATGTCTTGAGCCGCTATCCTGCTCTAACTTGCATCACATTCCGCTCACGGTTGACATTGAGTTTTATATTTATGAAAATATCAGTACTGATGATGAGGCTCCTCGTTTTTGTTTCAGACGTGGCATCTTTGATGTTATCTCACGTGAAGTTTCCTCTACTGATTGGGAGGCTCTTTTTGTGGGTAATAATCTTACTGATTGTTTTAGCTTATTCAAATATGTCACTAATCAAATTCGTATAAACAACATTCCACAGAAAAAAAAGAATTGTGTTATAATACACCCTTGTCTGTATCGTCTAGAAAACGGACATTAGGGAGCTCGGAGCGGGCGTGCATGCTTGCGGTAACCGGGCTTAGTCACTCGGAAATGTCGTGAGTTCTTGCTCCTTGCGATCCCCCCCCTATTATGGGCATATATTCAAACAAACATATTTCATGCACTTTACGGAACGAAACCGAATCGAGACACACAGTCAAAAATAAAACCAGAAGCAAAACAATAAAAATGCACACAGCTTTCATTCATTATATGCGGACGGACATCAGAAACCAGCATAGAAAAAAAATTATAAACAGACGGACGGGTAAACAGGAGCAAAGCAACCTTCTAACTAAGAGAAACCACTCAATACCGATCAGAACTATGATAAATGGTATAACAAAAGGGAACTATGCTGAAAATAATATGCGTACAAAGAAAGGGAAAACATCATATCAGTGAGTGGAGGAATAAGGTGTTATTCTCCTCCCCTGTATACTCTCACTCCCTGCCCTACCATCATGTTGAGAGTTATTAGCAACTCTCCCATACCCAACCAATATAAACCAACGACTACTTGTTTAACTTACAAGACCATAATTACAAAATTTATTCTTCAATCATTATTTCAAACCTTTATTGATACATTAAATACGATTTCAAATTCAAGTGAACTTATTATTATTATTAAAATTTTTTTTTTTTTTTTTGTTAAGTTGCATCGGCACTCTTCTGCTAATGGGTATAATATTCCTAATGATGCAAACATCTTTACATACAAACTAATCTACTCCAAACAGGTTTTCTCAACATATGTTCCAGGTATAATTGTATGTAAGTTCTCTTTTTAAATGTAAAGCATCGAGAAAAAAAAAAAACAACAACAACTTAACATTAAAATTAAATTAGGTGGTGGAAATCAAAAACTTCATAAATATGCAATAATTACGAATGACAAAGAAAAGAAAAGAGGAACGACATAGTTATTCAACTACAGCTCATTCAATAAAGTTTATGAATGAAATATATGGTTACGCACGTATATATATATATGTAAAATATTGATTTGGTTATAGACTTACATGATATTAGGGTGCTCCAACGTTGTTTGCGCAAACAGGTTGTAGTCATTCATTGCGGATACCTTGTGTTGTGGTTTTTCCTTAACTGGTGCTAACTATACTTTTATATATATGTATATGCGTAATTGTGATTTTTTTTTTTCTTGTCTAATTTAACATAGCAAACATATATAAGTATTTCTTTCTCCTTCGTAATTAATTACAGTACTTTTTTTTTTTTTCACATTACTCTTAAGATTTCATCTGATCAAAATATTTTTTTTTCGATATTTAATAAAAAAAAATTTATTTAATTACATATATTTTTTTTTTTCTGACTATTCACATTATTTTTACCCCACTTCGAGGTAAAGCGTATATATGTATATATTAGACTTGTATGAACTTTAAAATTTCAAGGAATGCAAAAGAAACATGCACTAACATGGTAAGATAACATGTCAGAGGAACGGAGTTAGGTTAGATTAATATTTTTGTTACGCCTTCCGACTATGGTGATCGCGTTGAATGCAATATAGAATCTTTCCGACTAAGACGATTTGAAGTTGAACTTGTGGTAGTCTGTAGAACCCAAATGGACCAAGTCCCTTCAGCGATGCTTCCACGAAAATCGCCGATGAGGACCCAGGCACGTTTATATGTATGTGCTAACACTTTTGTTATAGGCTTAAAAGGATAGCCAATTCCAAAAAAAATAATTTACTCTGCAAGCTGCTGATACTTCAAGCAGTTGACTCACGGTATTAATTGTAAAAACTTATTACTGATGGAGTAAAAACTCTCCGGTTCAAAATTACAAATTTTAATTTAATCAAGATACTACTGAAACTTGAGTACTGCTCCAGATCCGCCGATGAAATGCAGAGGAAATCCTCTTTTTTCCGTCTCACACCTACCATTTCTTTTCTCTCAGTTACTCTGACAAGCTACATGTAGTGTTGAATAACGAAAAAAAAGTATGCTGTAGTAATTAACTTCTACTTAGTATGGTGAATTTTGATGTTACCAAGAGCGTTTCTGCCCCATTAAGGATATATGTATAAAGCGTTACAATTGGAAATAGTATTTGAAAAACGACTTTAAGGTAGTATCTAAGCCCATAATAATAGGCGTATATTTAGAAGGCCATAACAATTGTTATAAAATTCCATGGTACACAAAAAATTTAAAACGGCTAAAGAATCTGAGGAATAAATATTTTAAAAAATACAAATCTACGAAGTCTGTGGTACACAAAGTTAAGTACATTCGCTATTCCAAGAAATTTAAGGAGTTAGGCAAGAGGCTCCATAGCAGGTTTGTGCGCAACTTTGAATGTGATATTAAGGAAAATCCTAAGGCTTTTTGGAACTATGTAAAATCAAAAAAAATGTGCTCGAGTATCCCCTCATCTGTCTTCCATAATACGGATTATGCAACTACGTTGGGCTTTCCGAAGCCCCTCCGGAGCTCCCTTACACCACTGACTCTCCCATTAACTTTGGTCCGCTTACGTTATCCCTTGATGATGTCGGTGAAGGCATTCGGAACATAAAGTTATCAACCCAGACTGATATTGACGGCTTATCGTCTTATCTTCTTAAAAGTTGTATTGCGCTGGCAATCCAGCTTCTATTAATTTTTAACAAATCTCTGGCTAGTGTTGAATTCATTGATGGTTGGAAGGTAAGCTTCATCTCAGCCCTATCTTTAAGACTGGCAATAAAAACAAAGTGGCCAATTATAGGCCCATTGCTAAGCTATCGACTATTTCAAAATTATTTGAGTATATTGTTAAACAGAAAATGTATTTTGCCGTTAAGCGACATATCATTGACAATCAACATGGGTTTATGTCCGGTAGATCCACGGTGACTAACTTGTCTATTTTTTCTGAATTTTGCTTACAAGCTTTTAATAACCGCCTTCAAATCGATACGGTTTACACTGATTTCTCGAAAGCGTTTGACAAAGTCAATCATTCCATCCTAATTTCTAAACTTGTCAGCTTCGCCTTTCACTCAATGTTTTTGTCTTGGATAAAATCGTACCTTGACCAGCGGAACTGTGTAGTCGTGATAGACAATACTTATTCTGATCCCTTCGTGGCCACCTCTGGGGTGCCACAAGGTAGTATTCTTGGGCCATTGCTATTTGTAATCTTCATCGACGATATATCCGCCTGTTTTCACCACTCTATTATACGCCGATGATTTAAAGGTTTTTTCTACCATTTCAACTGCCTTAGATTCACATTTGTTGCAGTCTGACCTAAATAGAGTCGCTATCTGGTGTAAGTTAAATAATCTACCACTGAATGTTGGCAAATGCTTTCATGGAACATTTTCAAAATCGCGTTCTTTTATTCCCACCTCTTATTACATTGGCGGTACTCGCCTTTCTACCCTTAGGCCCGGTTTTTCAGTACAAGTTTAACTCAATTTGTCAGTTAAACTAAGCTTAAACTTGTTGCGCAGTTTTTCAGTCAACTTTAAACGAAGTTTAAACGTAGTTTAAGCGGTCAATTCGGCAGGGTTAAACTCTAGTTAACCTGTCAGCTGTTTTGCATATTTGATTGTTTTGGTTGTGAAACAATAAGCTGAACGCAATTAAGAAAGGACGACATTTTTACATTTAATTAAATACTGGATATATCATCTGACGAAAGTGATTATAGTGATGCAGAAATTGTCGAAATGCTAACTATAGGGTGTTTTTTTTAGGGGTATAGAACTTCGAATTGAAATAAAACACAAGAAAATCGTTTTAAGGTCCATCCATTTGGCTTTATTGGAAGGATAATTTTATGCCATTAATGTTTAAATATGATTTCGGGCATGTGGCCGCCGCGGCTGGCTCGAATAAAGCCAATTCTACAGGTCCAATTTTCAACCACTTTTTCGAGCATATGGGGCCATATGTCGGCAATAACGCCACGAATGTTGGCTTCCAATTCCCCTAACGTTTCTGGTTTGTTGGTGTAGACGAGCGACTTCACATATCCCCAAAGAAAATAATCCAATGGTGTCAAATCACACGACCTTGGTGGCCAATTGACAGGTCCATTCCGCGAAATTATGCGCTCATCGAATGTTTCCTTCAATAAATCGATTGTGACGTGCGCTGTGTGGCATGTAGCGCCGTCTTGTTGGAACCACAACTCATCCACATTCATGCCATCCAATTCGGGAACAAAATAGTCGGTTATCATGGCTCTATACCGGTCTCCATTAACGGTAGCTGCCTCTCCAGCATTATTGCGGAAGAAGTATGGCCCAATGACTCCACCAGCCCATAGAGCACACCAAACAGTCAGTTTTTGTGGATGTAATGGCGTTTCAAGGGTCTCATGTGGATTCTCTTCACTCCAAATGCGGCAATTTTGCTTGTTGACGTAGCCATTCAACCAAAAATGAGCCTCATCACTGAACAAAATTTTGCGATGAAAATCAGCATCGAAATCAATCTCATTTTCGGCCCATACACCAAAATCACGACGCATTGCATGGTATCGCGGCTTTAATTCTTGCACAAGCTGGATCTTGTAAGGTCGCAAGCCAAGATCTTTGCGCAAAATCTTCCATAAAGTTGATGGACAAAGCTCCAATTGCTGTGCACGGTGGCGAATCGATTCATTCGGGTCCTCTTCAACACTTTGCTCTACAGCGGCAATTGTTTCTTCGGTGCGCACTGTTCGACGTCTCTGCGGATGCGTATTATCACATAGAGTAAACGTAGTGCGAAAACGATCCATGGTTAACCGAATTAATTGCTCTGATGGACGATTATGTCGACCATAAAATGGACGGAGCTCACGGTAAACTTCGCGAACTGAACCATTATTTTCGAAATAAATTTGCACGATTTGCAAGCGTTGTTCTTTTGTCAACCTGTTCACGATGAAATGGCAAACCAAACTGAACATAAATGGCATTAGAGTTGCCAGATTTGACCACAAAATTCCAGTTTTATCTCTATTCGAAAAACAAACCTGTAAAAAAAACACCCTTTATTACAATACTGAGGAGAAGCAATGGCGTTGAATATGTATACAAATATTATCTGTTGCCGTATCTAGATAAAGAAAAAACCAATGTTGCCGTATAAAAAGCAAATATTAAAAGCGGCCTTAAACTCACACTGAAAAACCGCTCTGCAGTTTAACTGAAGTTTAAATTTATGCCGAGTTTAAGCAAACTTAGTTTAAACTGAGCTTAACCAAGGACTGAAAAACCGGGCCTTAGTGAGACTACTGACTTAGGAGTAGTTTTTGACTCGAAATTTTCATTCGCAGCTCATTTAAATTCTGTCTTTGCAAAGACATATTCTGTATTAGCCTTTGTCCGCCGGTTTAGCTCTGACTTTACGGATCCGTACACTCTTAAGCTTTTATTCACCTCGCTCGTACGCTCCAAGTTGGAATATGCTTGCTTTATTTGGAGACCATATCATGAGTGCCATATTAAACGGCTCGAACGTCTGCAAAAAGTTTTTATTCGCTTTGCACTACGTTCACTGCAATTTTCTGAACCGATTCCCTCATACGAAGCCAGGTGTGCACTCATTAACCTTCAGTCTCTGCAATGTAGAAGAAGCATACTATCCCTAACCTTTGTCTTTGACAATAGAAGCGCCTGCTCTTCTCGAGAGTATCCAGTTTCATGTGCCAAACAGGCTGCTCAGAAACAATAATACTTTTTATACGGGCTGTGCTCGGACCCTCTATGCCTCCAATGCTCCAATTTTTAGAGCATTAACGGAACTTAATCTTCTCTCAAATTCTTTAGTAATTGAGTTTTCAGTATCTAAACCTATTTTTAAGGCTTTACTGTCCAATATAGTTTTATAAGTAATATTTTATGTACATATATCTACGAGTATATGTAGTCTGTAAGTATTTTTGCGCCAGGCTACATTGTAATTGATTAATTAATAAAATAATTAAATATTTCTAGTCTGTAAGATCTTGTTATCATATACCGAATAAAGAATAATAATAATAATAAATTGAGCTATTTTAGATGTCGAATTTGTCGTGGTGATCTGTCTGTTTTTGAATTAAGAATTTGCGTTAAGGGTTTATGATCAGCTAAAAGCTCTCTGTCAAAAGTTGAGTAATTCATTTCAGTAGGAGATAATTTACGTGAAAAGTAGGCGAGTGGTTCTTAAACATTGTTACTAACTTGTTGTAAGACTTCACCAATTGCTACATTTGAAGCATCTACAGCAAGAGATAATTTAACGTTTTTATAAAAATGAGTAAGTAAAGTTTTCTGTGCAAAAAACTGTTTGACATTTTCAAAAGCATTAATAGTCTTCTCTGACCAACTAAGTTCTTTAAGTTTATGTTTAGTAGCAAATGTTAACATTTCATGCAGTGGACCAAGTTCTGCTGCTAACATTTTAACATATATATGGTAATAATTAACCATTCCTAAACATTTTTGTAATTTATTTATAGAAATGGGTTTTTCGAAGTTGATTATTGTCTCAATTCTTTCTAAGGATGGCCTAATTCCTTCACTAGAAATTTCATAACTTAAAAAATCTAACTTATTCGTTCCAAAGATACATTTCGAAGGTTTAATATTTAAATTATATTCCGCCAACCTTTCAACAACAGATATTAAATGTTCAAAATGTTGATCTTCGTCATCACTAACAACAAGTATATCATCAATGTAGACGAAAACAAAATCAAACCCAGAAAATACCTCATTTATAAAACTTTGAAATGTTTGTGCGCTGTTTCGTAAACCAAAAGACATGCGTACGAACTCAAACATTCCAAATGGTGTAGTTATTGCTGTTTTATGAATGTCTTCTTCGGCCATGGGTATCTGATGATATGCTTGAACTAGATCAACTTTCGAAAATATTTGTTTGTTTTTTAAATCAATAGCTAAATCATGTATATGGGGTAATGGATATCGATCAGGTATGGTAATGAAATTCAGTCTACGATAGTCTCCACATGGTCTCTAATCATTTGGTTCTTTTTTTGGGACCAAATGTAAAGGAGATGCAGTATGAGAACTAGAAGGTCTACATAAACCTGTTTTGACCAAAAATTCGAATTCTGTTTTTGCAATTTTAAATTTAATTTGATCTAGACGACGAGGTTTTGAAAACGGTAAAACTCCTTTAGTTTCAATTCTATGAACCGTTTGGTGTTGTAACCAGTGTAATCTGGTTCACAAGTTATTGAGGGAAAATCTATTAAGAGATTGGTAAATTTATTTTCAGAAATTTTTATTTTGAGAGAAAATATATCACAAAATCCACTAGAGCCAGAAACTTTTAATTTTGTTTTTAAGTCAGTAATTTCTTTATTTCTAATATCAACTACATAGTAAAGCAAATTTCTCTAAAAAGTTAGCGCCAATTATGGGAGTAGAAATATCTGCTAGTATGAAAGGAAATTCGAAATCGCGTCTTAAACCTAGATCAAGTTTTAAAAGTTTTGTACCAAAAGTTTTAATTTAAGAACCATTAGCTGCAGTTAAATTTAGATCAGAATTTCTTTTATGAGATTTGAATTTAGAAGAGGGAACTACAGAAACAATAGCAGCCGTATCTATTAAAAAGTTTAACGTCACTTTCGCTACTAGCCACTGTCATAACGTGACGTTTAAGTTTGAAGTCTTTGAATTTGTATTATAATTTGAGCTAAAAATACATGGTTTAATACATTTATAAGCGTTGAGTTTAAATTTTTGATGATACCAACAAATAATATTTTTATTTTGGTTATTGAAATTTCGGGGATTAGAAAAATTACACTAACAACATCTGATGAGGCGGCTCTGAGAGTATTTGAGAGAAAGGTTCTTCGAAAGATTTGTGGACCTCTACGCGTTGGCGACGGCGAGTACCGAAGAAGATTTAATGATGAGCTGTATGAACTTAACGCAGACGCCGACATAGTTCAGCGAATTAAAACACAGCGGCTTCACTGGCTAGGCCACGTAGTGCGAATGAGCGAAGATGCTCCAGCCCAGAAGGTATTCTTATCGGCACCCGCCGGTGGAAGCAGAGAAAGAGGGAGACCACCACTCCGATGGAAGGACCAAGTGGAGACCGATTTGCGATCCCGCGGTGTTTCCAATTGGCGCCAGTTGGCGCAACGAAGAAACGACTGGCGAGCTATGTTGGACGGTCAAAATCGGCCAGGCGGTTAGATGACCATTTAAAGAAGAAGAAGAAGAAAATTACGTGATGTAGATCGATGCTCTCTAGATCTAGATCGAATTTGAAGTTGATTTTTATCTTCACTAATTTTATTTAAATTTTGAAACATGACAGTAGTTAATTCAGTCAAATTTTTAACACATTGTGTCAGGACAATGTTTTCAGAACTATCTATTGCAGCAATTTTAGAAGATTGTTGATTATTAATTAAATTAAAAATTTTATCTGCTAAAGTAATAATTTCATCAGTAGTTTTATTGTTGCAAAAGATTAAATGAATCCGTATTTCTTTTGGTAATTTACTAATCCATAATTTAAAAAGAAGTTCTTTACTAATTATAGAATAAGAACTAATTAAAGAGGTCATTTGTCGAAATAATTCTGATGGAGAACGATCACCAAGTTCTGTTTTAGAAATAAGTTGTTCTAATCTTTTTTCTTCGGAAAGAGAAAATCTATCAATTAATGCTTTTTTAATAGTTTCATATTTATTTATCACAGGAGGTGGATTAATTATATCTATAATTTTTGAAATGGTTTCTCGTTGAAGTGCAATTAAAATATTCTGATATTTTATATTGTCATTTTGAATGTTGTTTATTTGGAATTGTCCTTCAACGAGAATAAACCAAGTTTCAGGGGATTGTTCGCAAAAATAAGGCAACTTAACTGATTTTGAAAAATTAAAATTATCTCTAAACATTGTGTTATTATCTGGAAGCATATTATCAGTATGAATATTTTATGTTAGGCTCAAATTTGGAATTGAGTTGTTGTTTTCGTTTTGGGTCTCTGTTGATGTGAAGTGTCTTGAAATTGAGTTGTTGTTTTCGTTTTGAGTTTCTGCTGCTGTGAAACTTCTTGTATGAATAGGTGATCGAATCATTTTAGTTAACTGGAGAAAGAGTGTACACAATAATAAAAATTTAAATATTAATATTAATAAAAATAAATATTAAATTCACAATTTAATAAGAAAATTAATTAAAATATGTTAAAATAGATTATAATTTGGAAAAGTTTATTATAAAATACAATTAATGGCTTTTGATTTTAATAATTTCATTAATTATTCATAATAAAATAATTTATTCTAAGTCAATAAGAGAGTGATTATTGTTATGTGTGTCTCTCACAACATAGTGACTTGATTTTAATATTCTATCGTTTATTCTTGAAAATCAACAAAACAAATTGGGTAGAAAAACTGGACTCTAATCTCAATTACAAAGAATAAAATGTCATCAAAAACAAAACAAACTTTCGAAACCTAAAAAAAAAAAATTTTTTCAAAATGCAGAAACTTTGAAATCGGTAAAGGGAGTTTACATTGGTCAATATGTATAAAACATAAATATTAAACATATATGTGCAAACAGAAAATAAAAACTAAATAAAATAAATAAATAAACTTCTTATACTGATACAGCTCACCGTATGTTTAAAAAATATTATTAATGTACTAATTTCTTTGTTGGGCCAGTGTTTATTTTGATTTGGGTATTCCTAAGAGCTTTTTGGCCGGTGTGATAAAAGCGAAAATAAAATTTCCTTGTTCCTCCTACTAGTTTCGGTGCTTTTTGCACCTTCCTCAGGGAGTATGCGTTTATTTTTTTAAAAAACATAAAACAATTACAACTCACATTTCACTATTTAAATTACAAACTGCACTTACTTTACATTAGACGATTATTCAAACAATTAAACTGTCTGCCTTCATCCGTTTCGTCCGATTTTTTGTTTATTTATCGCCGTCAAATAGGCGCAGTTGATACTGTCAACGTCTTCCTTGCGCCTATTTGACGGCGATAAATAAACAGAAAATCGGACGAAACGGATGAAGGCAGACAGTTTAACTGTTTTAAATGTTTGAATAATCGTCTAATGTAAAGTAAGTGCAGTTTGTAATTTGAATAGTGTAATGTGAGCTGTAATTGTTTTATGTTTTTTTAAAAAATAAACGCAGACTCCCTGAGGAAGGTGCAAAAAGCACCGAAACTAGTAGGAAGAAAAAGGAAATTTTATTTTCGCTTTTATCACACCGGCCAAAAAGCTCTTAGGAATACCCAAATATTATTAATGTTGATATTATAATGTTGTTGTTGTCATTGTTTTGCAGCTTTTGTTATTTATTTTGACCCTTCTGTTGTTATCGTTTTATCATTTTGCTTTGTTGACTATTTCTTTTATTATTGTTGTTATTTAAATATTCGTTGTAAAAACACTAAAACTAGAATCTATTGATGTCTTCAGTGATATTTAAGTCACGCCGTAAAATGAATGGCAAAGCTCGTTTGAAAGCAAATTGCTACCTTGATAAAGATCCAATAACGCTGCAAGATATTATGTCATCTTAATTAAGACCTCGGTTTGCTCAATGATACAAATACTCTTGGAGTCATATAAGCGTTTTGATCGTCAATTGAGTGATGATGTGATAAATTTCACGTATTTCGTTGAAAATTTACACTTGCAAAATAGTTATAATATAATAATTCATTGGAACTCGATATGTTGTAAAGCTCTAAACCGAGTGAAAAGGAGTCTGTCGATTTTCATTTCAATTTCCCACATCTCGATTTGACATCAAGTGTTAACTGCTCTTCCACTCCTGGCAGGATCGCCAAATATATCGTTAGGATATATATATATTTTAATTAATAAATATTTTTATTTTTAATACAAAGAATATATTTATTTTTGAAAGAACAAAAATTTAATAATAATTTTCATTTTGATAATTAACATTTAACAACCGTGAACCAAAAACAATTTTAAAAAATTAATAAAGTAATATATAACGCAAGTATATAACCCTACACACGGTAATCAACACACAGGCGAACCTTCCCGTTCTTTTTTCGTACCAATACGATGGCGGAAGCATATGGTGAGTTACTAGGCCTTATTTCTCCTTCCTTCTGTAACTCGTTTACTATTGACTGAACCTCAGCTCGTTCAGAATAAGAAAGTCTGCGTGGGGCACAGTGAAAGGGTACGCCCGTCGTGAGATGTATTTTCATTTCGTATTTTAGGGGGTCTGTCATTCCATCAGTCTTTAAATAACTATCTTATGTTCTTTCGGCAATTCGGGATTCATGTTAAGCACATCTTTGTCTATTTGTATGTCAATAGAGAAAATGTCCGCAATATCAGTGTTGAGCATACCCATCGTCAACAATTAGGGTTTTTAACTTCGAGGTATTTACCGATTGACCGCTATGGTCCAACTTCGATAGCGTTTTATATGAATTATTCTTCTTTATCTTAACTAATTTAATATGAAACGATTGCAAAAAGTCACGTCCCAAAATAACTGGTGAGCTCATATAATCATCAGGTAATACTTTCAATTCAACAACATTTATTTTTCCAGAAAATTCAATTTCACATTTTAAAAGTTCAATATATTTAATATTTCTTCCGCCGATCGCTCTATACTTGGAAACAATTTCCTTGCCTGAACTGATCAGTTCCTTTGGGACTGCAGACTTTTTATAAAGCTAACCGGACTACCGGTGTCAAAACGACAAAAAATAGGATTTGTAATTTTATCATTTTTAAGCCTAAACTCTATTCTTACGTAATTATAAACGCCAACTGCGGTCATCTCTTCATCAGCGATCTCTACAGTGGCCACATCATCCTTGCGCTTTAGGGTCTTCTTGGGGTTGGAACAATTGCGATGGTCATGACCCATTTTCCAGCATCTGAAGCATGATCCATCTGACCTCAAGGGAAACGCGCAGTTCAGTTCGGCTTAATGTGGCCATGCTGCGAACAAATGTAGCAGAGCAAGTTTTCGTCGAATTTTTGTTTACCGCCTGATTTCTTAGTGTCGGCACTGACTGCAACACACCTTCTGCGAAATATTTGTTTTTGTACCGACTTATTATTTTCTTTATTTGTTCCAACGTTCGTGCTGTAAGTAGCAGGTGCGCGTTTGGAATCTTGCTCCCAATACCATCGATTATAAATTCGATTACTTCACCCTCATCAATGTTCGCCCTCTTTGCTATAGCTTGCATATTTAGCACATATCAATGCAATGGTTCTTCTTTTCTCTTCCATCTACTTTGGGCTAGCATTTTGTAAATTTCTTGCCTGCCCACAGAAAAATTAAACTCTTTTATGAGTGCGCTTTTAAGTAGTACAAAGCCGTAGTTGTAGTGAGAAATACTCAGGCTGTTCCGGTCAGACAGCGACGAAAGCAAGGAATTTAAAGTTCTTGTCTGCACTTGTTGTATTTAAAATTTCTTCGAAATCCCTTAAAAAATTTCCGATAGGGTAGGCAATATCATCGCCACTAAATTTAGGCAAGGCGTGCTCAATATCCCCAAAATCTAACCGCTTCCGACCCATTGCAATAGAGGGGTGGCCCATCGCCGCAGAATGGGTGACTTCATTCTCAACAGCAGAGGCGGCATTGGTAGTAACATAGACGGCAGTATCAGTAGTGGTAACAACCGGAGCTGAATCATTGGTGACGGCCTTCTGAACAGCAGAGGCGGCATTGGTAGTGGCGTAGACGGCAGCATCAGTAGTAACAACAAATTGACCTGAAGTATTGGAGGCGGCATCGTCGGGACGGCATCATCAGCGGCATTGGTAGGAACAGCATCAACGGCAGTGGCAGTACCATCATTAGTAGTAAGGAGTGCGTTTGAAAAAAATATCACCTTTATTTTATTCAATAAGTTTTTTCTTAATTATTTGATTTGAATATTTTTTTCGAGTATGATTAGAAATAAATGTCAGAAAAATACTGTTTGAAAATATTTTCGCTTAATGCTGTAGTTCATATAAAAATGGCAACAAATTTTAAGTACGAAAAACTATTGTTAAAAGTTTCAAGACCACCCCCAGTGGACTTTCAAAAAAATTGCTCGAGAACTTAAAGTAAGCCCGAAAACTGTTTCGAGGGTGTTAGAAAACTTTAAGGACAAATTGGCTGTTACCCGTAAGCCAGGTTCGGGTATAAAATGGGGCATCAGCGACCAAAACATGAAAAAGAAAATCATCGCCGGTTTTCAGAAGAACCCCAAATTTTAGGTAGAAAATTAGAAGGTGGGATGTTCCGAGTTTTTTGTCCGTAAAGCAAAAAAGGAAGCTTGTCTCAAAACGTTCAATGTTCAAAAAGTTCCAGACAGAAACTCTGTGAAGAATGTGGAAGCAAAAAATAGCGCAAAAAAACTAAAAATTTGTTTCTTTGAAAAATTCAATTGCTGCATCATGGACGACGAGACGTATGTTTTAGCCGACTTTTCGCAGCTTCCAGCGCAGGAGTTTTACACAGCAGACTCGCACGGGAATGTGGACGAAAAGTTTAAGTCAAAAAGGCAGTCAAAATTTCCTCGTAAATTCCTGGTTTGGCAAGCAATCTGCACCTGTGGAGAAAGGAGCAGTGCTTTTGTAACTACGGGAACAATAAAATCCCAAATATACATTAAAGAATGCTTAAAAAAAAGATTAAATCCTTTCCTAAGACGACATAAGGTTTCCACTTTTTTTTGGCCTGAACTAGCTTCTTGTCATTATAGCAAATTGGCTTTGGAATGGTATTCAAAAAATAATGTGCTTTTTGTGCCTCGAGAAGGAAATCCGCCGAACTGTCCAGAACTCAGGCCAATTGAAAGATACTGGGCTTTGGTCAAAAAGGAAACTAAAGCAACAAAAAAAGTAGCAAGGAATGCCAAAGACTTTCGGGAAAAGTGGAGTTCAGCAAGCTCGAAAAGTGTCAAATACTACTATAAAATTATTAATGGAAGGGGTGCCGGAAAAGTTAAAACGGTTTTTACAACAATAGTAGTGGCAAAGTTGTTGACATATAATAAAACTTGTTATTAAAAGGACAAATAACAGTTAGTTTTATTTTCACAATCGGACTACTAGTTTACGAAATTTGTCATAATAAGTAAAGGACAATTTTTTCAAATGCATGCCTTAACATCAGCGCCATCACTGTGCACTACTCCTCGTAGCAGATTGCGTAACTGCGATGTGGAGCTATAAACTGCTAATAGTTTACCTTTTTATTATTGAATAAAACTCGCTTAAAATTATCAAGCACGAATATTACGATTGGTTCTCGTATATTTCTCAGCCGGAAGTCTTTGGCCATCTTTTTTCTTAGAGTTACCAAAACTTACATGATTAGAGTTAATATTATTTAGAGTTATCGTACAACTGGTCTTATACACGTCCATTTCCAAGAATGGCAATGCACGGTCTGCAAGTGATTGGTTGCGCGTGTGATGTCATATGCCCGTGGGATAGCGACCTACTTGCTAAGGTAAAAAAACCGTTTTTTCAGTGTATTCGTAAAAAAAATTCATTAAAAAACAAATTTTCATTAAAAAACAAAAATTTCAAAGTTCTCAACGGTTTCAGATAGAAAAATGTTGACGCTTTCGAAATATATATAGTGCTCGGTTCATTTTAAAAGAGAGTGTGACATGTTTTTCAGAGAAGTTGAATTTTTTGAAAAATGTTAAAGTTTTTCCGATTTTGACGTCATTTTTTTGACACTAATTGGCAATGTTTATTGGACATATATCATCGACAGGCAATCACTACTTAAATATGCCAATGTTTTTTTTTTGGAAAGGACTTCAAGTTAAGCAGCATAATCCAAAATCGAATATTTTGGTCTCAAGCGCCCTATAGGGGTACTGTGTGAAAGTGGTGAACTCTAAGAAGAGTAATTATAATTTTAAATAAAAAATAGTCCTTTTTAGTGATAGTTAGATTGATAACATATACATCTTTCATAAAATTTTACACTCATGAGATACATTTTAGACAAAACAATGAATTGAGGAACGATACCGATATAAACACAATTTGACTTAAAAATGTTTACTGGATCTTCTGCGTTTATAAGATAAGTCATCGGTTTCACGTTTAAGCGACCAGCAGTAATTAGCGAGCATCTTAACCTGGTTTTTTCCTACAAAGCGCTTTTCGATCGCCGATATTTACTGGTGAAATCGTTCACCTGGGAAAAAATCCAAATGAGAATGCAAAAAATGGATCTTGATGGGGATTTTGCATCCCACATCTCCATAAGCTTCCAAAAATTCTTGAACCACTTCCTTGTATTTGAACTTCTTTCATTTCCAAGATAGTTACTACACAAAGGGATGAAACTCAACCATGCTCTCTTTTCTACTTTGTTAAATTTTTCGACAAAATGTTCATCAATCATCAGCTTGCGAATCTGGGTTCCGGCGAAAATGCACGTGAATCATTTTGTAAAGTATTAAAATGGATTCATTTGGATTTTTTCCCAGATAATCTTGGTCAGTTTAGCGACGAACAAGTTGAACGATTTCACCAGTAAATATCGGCGATCGATAAGCGCTTTGCAGGAAAAAACCAGGTTAAGATGCTCGCTAATTACTGCTGGTCGCTTAAACGTGAAACCGATGACTTATCTTATAAACGCAGAAGATCCAGTAAACATTTTTAAGTCTAATTGTGTTCATATCGGTATTATTCCTCAATTCATTGTTTTGTCTAAAATGTTTCTCATGAGTGTAAAATTTTATGAAAGATATATATGTTATCAATCCAACTATCGCTAAAAACGACTATTTTTTATTTAAAATTATAATTACTGTTCCAACAATTCACCACTTTCACACAGCACCC
This sequence comes from Merzomyia westermanni, assembly GCA_949987695.1. NCBI lineage: Eukaryota > Metazoa > Arthropoda > Insecta > Diptera > Tephritidae > Merzomyia > Merzomyia westermanni. The sequence goes on along the minus strand of OX465290.1, from coordinate 110,451,158 downwards.
CTGTAGGGCGCTTGAGACCAACATATTCCATGCAGCTTAACTTGAAAACTTGAAGTCCTTTCCCCAAAGAAAAAAAAAAATGGCATATTTAAGTAGTGATTGCCTGTCGATGATATATGTTCACAAAACTCATTCATTGCCAATTAGTGTCAAAAAAATTACGTCAAAATCGGAAAATTTGTTTTTCAATGAATTTTTTTTACGAATACACTGAAAAAACGGGTTTTTGACCATAAAACCAGATTTTGGGGGGTGTTAGGAATCTTCCGAACGGTGATTCGCTTATAATTCGACCAGATGAACAATCTCTACTAGGTCGATTTAAAAGTATAATCACTTTTTTTTTGTAGCACCGTATTAATTGATCAAAAAACAAATTTATTTTTCAAATAATAGTTTATTTTATTTTTTGATGATAGTTATTTGTCAACGTTTATTTGAGTTACAGCTCAACCCTAACAGCGATTTCACTATGGTTCAACCCTATTGAAGCCGTGAGGTTTGTAGGACTTTCGTTAGAAGAGATTGATGACAATGTTAGGTAAGGGAAGTGACGACTAGGCAGACAAAATATCGCTAATACAACAATACAACAACTAGTTTGTACTGCCAAAAACTGACTTTCTTACATTTGACAAATTGTACTCTCCTCCCTCCCCGTTTGGCGATTCGTCTACCTCCGTATTTTTCTTTTCTTTACTCCCTCCATTTTCCTCTAACACCTACTCTACAACTCCCATTTACTCTTCCTACTCCCCTTCTTCTCAATTTTCCTCTGCTGGTACTCGTATGTTCACAGCTCCTAAGATTTAGCGGTTTACCATTATTTGGTCTTGTATTGTTATTTGTATTTATCGAACAATTGAATACTTAATATAAATCGATCTCGTCGTGGAATGTGCTTCCCAATACCTGAATTTATCGAACTTTCTGATTTTCTACCTCTCTACTTAATAAAATGTTGAGTAGCAGCCGAAAAAGGTATGCCTATATCACAATACCCTATGTTACGGACGAACAACGTAAGTTCAAGTGTACGAGGTTTTCGAAAGTGTAAAGAACACTACTCCAAACGACTTTCGTTTTAATGTAATTTTATTTGTTACAAAACATGAGTATTGTTGGTTTTAATTGATATTTTAGTGAATAATTCAATGAATATTAAATAAAATTGTAGAAAAAGCGCGGAGCGCAGTTTTTATATCTTTTCGTGCTTCGTTGCATTTTTTAGTAGTAATATAAAGGTAATGAATGTTTGAATAATTATAAAGATAATTTGAAACAAAGAGAGAAGTAATTCATATACAGTTTCTTTCAAATTTAAATGTTGTAACGGGTTTCTGGAATATACGTTAAAGAATATTGCTTTAATCTGTAACATCCTCCCCCCCGTGATTCGTGTCACTGGTAAGATAATCACTAAAACATCAAGTATTGCGATTTTGGATGCCGGTCTTCGTTCGACCCCTGTTGATGTCGTGACTAAAACGGATCTGACTTGAGCATCTGGTGTTGGCTTTGCTTCTGTAACTATACCCCGTTTCCAATGGCCTCGGCTTTCGTTGTCGTCGCAAATTATAACTATGTCACCCACTGCTATCGGCTTTACTTTCTTATACCATTTGGTGCGTCGGGTGAGCGCGGGGAGATATTCAAGTATCCACCTCTTCCAAAAGGTTTGCTTCAATTGTTGCGCTATGCGCCAGTGCTTGCGTAAACATTGTTGTTCTGACTGTGCAGGAGTTTGTATATCGTTTGCACAGCCCAGCAAAAAATGATTCGGAGTAAGAGGCTCCGCCTCCTTGCTTTCCAGCGGCACGTGGGTTAGTGGTCGAGAAGTTATTAAGTTTTCCGCTTCAATTAGTAGACTCTGTAGCGTCTCAAACTGTGGAGCTCGTTCCTAAGTCGAACCGAAACAGATCTACGCTTTATAAAATTGCGGCATGTGATTATGGCGGCGTCTGTCGATAGGTCCTTTGCCAGTTCCAAATGGATGGCTCTGGTCGTTAGTCACGTGAAAAGTGCGACCCAACGTTTTTTTTGGCGTCGGCCTATGGATGTTAATAACAGCCCGAAATAGTCAACACCTGAATATGTGAACGGGCGTACGAAGGGCGTAATTCGATCGATGGGTATTTTCCCCATAATTGTTGGCTCGGAAACAGCTGATAGATTCTTGCATATTTGGCATTCCGCTTTAATTGACCTGCGTATCGCACATATTGCTGCTTCGAAATGATGGTGGTGGAAAAGTTCGTGGTAGTGTTTCTTTTGGTAGTATTATTGGTCGCCTAGTTGACAGGGGTAGACATTCGGCGTAGTCTATCCTCCCGCCCACACGTAACACGCCCCCATCGTCCAACATTGGGCTAAGCTTGAGTATTGAGCTGTATTTAATTGTATCACCATTGCGCAGCGATTCGATTTCGTCGGTAAAAACAACTTTTTGTACCAATGTGAATATTAGTAACTCAGTTTTCATGATTCGTTGTGGTTAAAATCATTTGGCATTACAGGCCACTCACTTTCAGACAATCTTAAAAAATTCGGAACTTTTAACCACTTACCATTTTCAGAAAATTTTTGATACGTGCCGCATCGTCAGCTGGGTTGTCTTTGCCTGGCACCCACCTCCACTGATTGACTTCAGATGTTTGCAAAATCTCAGCTATACGGTGTGACACGAACTGCTTGTAGCATCTGGCGTTGGACCTTATCCATTGAAGAACTATTTTCGAGTCTGACCAAAATGTTGCACTATTTGGCTTCACGTCATGACTACCGATAACCGCTTCCTTCAACCTTGTGCCCAGAACAGCTGATTGTAACTCGAGCTTTGGAATAGACAACAGCTTTACCGGGCTGCACCGAGATCGACCGGCTACGAAAACGACTTCTATATTGTTTGGGTATTGAATGCGCCAGAAAGCGACGGCAGCGAATGCGATCTCACTCGCGTCGACAAAAAATTTGGAAATGTATGTTGGTGTTCGCATTCAAAAAGTGCATGTTATAGCTTCTTGGCATTTTACAATTTTCGATAGTATTTAGTGTTTTGTACCACTGTAGCCATTTCTTATAAATATCATCGCGAATTGGTTCACGCCAGTCTATCCCTCGGTGCTATAAGCTCTGCATCAGAACTTTTGCTCGTAACACCATTCCGCACACAAATCCCAGCGGATCGAGTATAGACATAGTGATGCTTAGCACGCGCTTCTTCGGGCGTCTACTATTGTCAAGTACTTTTGAGAACGTTAACTTAAAAATGAAATGGTCTTCGCTTGGATTCCAGTGCATACCAAGTACCTTTTCGGTAGCGCTCTCCCCTTGACATATGCAGTTGTTTTGTTCCATACACGTTTGTGCGTTGTATGCTATAGCTTGCAGAAGTTCGTTGGAATTCGACATAAACCCTCTTAACTCAAAGCCAGCGCTTCTGTGAATGTCGATGACGTCTTTGGTTACTTTGATAATTTCTTGGACGGTGTCGAAACTGTCCATATAATCATCCACATAATGCCTGTTTACGATGGCGTCTACGGCTCTTGCTTTCGTATATCGGTATTTTTCGGCGTGCGTTGCGCAGAGCAAGGGGAGCTTATAGATCTAAATATTATCGCGCACATAACATATACAGGGTGGCGCAAAAGTAATCCTCCTATCAGAAAATGCTATAAATTTTGCGATTGGCCCCTAAAGTCAGTTCTGTTTTGACATTTGTGTAGTAAACACATGCGAAATACACGTTAATAAACAATGTTACTCTACACTGCTCCAGAACGCGGAATATTGCTGACTATTTATTTCGGTCGGTGAAAAACGGTTAATGCGCAAAAGTAATCCTCCTATCAGAAAATGCTATAAATTTTGCGATTGGCCCCTAAAGTCAGTTCTGTTTTGACATTTGTGTAGTAAACACATGCGAAATACACGTTAATAAACAATGTTACGCTACAATGCTCCAGAACGCGGAATATTGCTGACTATTTATTTGACCAATAATCGGTCGGGGCCAAACGGTTACTGTGAATGGTGAGCGCTACAGAGCAATGATCAACGAGTTCTTTTTGCCGCAACTTGATGAATTGGGATTGGAAAACATGTGGTTCCAACAAGACGGTGCAACAGCACACACTGCACGTGCCACAACCGATATGCTGAACATCGGAAGCTTACTTTTGCGCCACCTTGTACTTCGGGCGCTTTTGATCGATCTCCCTCCTGCCAAAGAAAGCACTGAGCTCTTTGGTCTTCTTCCCGAATCAAAAGTATGTGAAACGTCTCGCGGATGCCACCACACACTGTCACTTTACCTTGCCTAAATTTGCATAGTATTGCTAGAAGTGATTTTGGTTGATATTCTTCTAGCCCTTTCATTAGGCCACAATTCAACGACATATTGTTGATTTTTGCTGCAGCATCGAAAACAAGTAGCCGTGTTTAAGAGACATAAGCTACAGTCATTTCTTTCGTTTATTTCATTTGCATTGCATGCAATTCGCAATCAGCTAATGAAATATTCGAAAGATATAGTTTATGCTTTACAATCCCCAATCGGGGGGTTTTTTTACAACGAGAATGCCTCAGAGCCAACAGTGCTCGCCCCCAATTAATACGTACAAGGTGTAAAGGTGCCTCGCACTCCCTGTTAGTTATAATAAAAACAAATAATATTACTATTGTCCCCTATGCAACATGTGCTCCGCACCCCCCGTTCTACTTTCTGAACAAATAATTAAATAATATACAATAAATTAACTTAAAAAACTACTCGCCCTCCATAAAGCTTAGACATGGTCCTTCGAGCCGGATTCGAACCGGCGACTAATGAATCTCAATAGAGGACAAATCCGTCTAGGGGGGGGGGGAGTTGTTTCATCATTCACTCTAAATCTGTATGCACTATATAGACTCTTATATAGCTAATCGTCCAAGGTTCTCAATGAGCTTAGTGTTCGCGTTTTCAGTTTGATTGTTCATGAATTGGAGTTTTAATGGGCGATGGAATACGAAAAACGCAAATTAATGCTGAACAAATTTGTATCGAATTCTTCTTGGTCGGGTTCAAAAATAGCGAAAAAATGGAAATTACCAAAAACCACTGTACGAGGTGTGTTCAAAACGTATCGCGAATTTTGAATTTTCGGTGGTTACGTATATTCGAATTTCGAATTTTTTGTGGCGTTATGTTGGTACTCATGTCTCTCACTTATGCCGACAAGCTCGGCCATTTCGAATGTTCAGTTAATTGTTGACAGCTGCTTTGCTTGCACGTGTTTTGGATCGTCTTCGATTTTTACCTATTCAAAAAAATGGATCAAAGAACCTGTATCAAATTTTGTGTGAAAAACGAAATTAAGTGCGCGGATGCATTCCGAATGTTGACTGTGGCATACGGAGAAGCTACCTTGGACCGAAGCAACGTTTATCGGTGGTACAAAATGTTCTCAGAAGGCCGAGAAGATGTGCAAAGAAGAACAAAAATTGGCTTTTGCACCACGATAACGCCCCTGCTCACGCATCGTTGCTTGTGCGCGCCTTTTTGGCCAAAAACAATACATTAATGATGCCGCAGCCACCGTATTCCCCAGATCTGGCCCCCTGTGACTTTTTCTTGTTCCCTAAACTGAAGAGGCCCATGAAAGGACGACGTTACGCTTCTCTTGACGAGATAAAGAGGGCATCGAAGGAGGAGCTGAACAAGATACAAAAAAATGATTTTTTGAAGTGCTTCGAAGATTGGAAAAACCGTTGGCACAAGTGTATAATATCTCATGGGGATTACTTTGATGGGGACAAAATAGATATTCATGAATAAATAAATAATTTTTGAAAAAAAACAAAATTCGCGATACTTTTTGAACACACCTCGTAGTCAACAGCGATTACGGGTAACAGCCAATTTGTCCTTAAAGTTTTCTAACACCCTCGAAACAGTTTTCGGGCTTACTTTAAGTTCTCGAGCAATTTTTTTGAAAGTCCACTGGGGGTGGTCTTGAAACTTTTAACAATAGTTTTTCGTACTTAAAATTTGTTGCCATTTTTATATGAACTACAGCATTAAGCGAAAATATTTTCAAACAGTATTTTTCTGACATTTATTTCTAATCATACTCGAAAAAAATATTCAAATCAAATAATTAAGAAAAAACTTATTGAATAAAATAAAGGTGATATTTTTTTCAAACGCACTCCTTACTACTAATGATGGTACTGCCACTGCCGTTGATGCTGTTCCTACCAATGCCGCTGATGATGCCGTCCCGACGATGCCGCCTCCAATACTTCAGGTCAATTTGTTGTTACTACTGATGCTGCCGTCTACGCCACTACCAATGCCGCCTCTGCTGTTCAGAAGGCCGTCACCAATGATTCAGCTCCGGTTGTTACCACTACTGATACTGCCGTCTATGTTACTACCAATGCCGCCTCTGCTGTTGAGAATGAAGTCACCCATTCTGCGGCGATGGGCCACCCCTCTATTGCAATGGGTCGGAAGCGGTTAGATTTTGGGGATATTGAGCACGCCTTGCCTAAATTTAGTGGCGATGATATTGCCTACCCTATCGGAAATTTTTTAAGGGATTTCGAAGAAATTTTAAATACAACAAGTGCAGACAAGAACTTTAAATTCCTTGCTTTCGTCGCTGTCTGACCGGAACAGCCTGAGTATTTCTCACTACAACTACGGCTTTGTACTACTTAAAAGCGCACTCATAAAAGAGTTTAATTTTTCTGTGGGCAGGCAAGAAATTTACAAAATGCTAGCCCAAAGTAGATGGAAGAGAAAAGAAGAACCATTGCATTGATATGTGCTAAATATGCAAGCTATAGCAAAGAGGGCGAACATTGATGAGGGTGAAGTAATCGAATTTATAATCGATGGTATTGGGAGCAAGATTCCAAACGCGCACCTGCTACTTACAGCACGAACGTTGGAACAAATAAAGAAAATAATAAGTCGGTACAAAAACAAATATTTCGCAGAAGGTGTGTTGCAGTCAGTGCCGACACTAAGAAATCAGGCGGTAAACAAAAATTCGACGAAAACTTGCTCTGCTACATTTGTTCGCAGCATGGCCACATTAAGCCGAACTGAACTGCGCGTTTCCCTTGAGGTCAGATGGATCATGCTTCAGATGCTGGAAAATGGGTCATGACCATCGCAATTGTTCCAACCCCAAGAAGACCCTAAAGCGCAAGGATGATGTGGCCACTGTAGAGATCGCTGATGAAGAGATGACCGCAGTTGGCGTTTATAATTACGTAAGAATAGAGTTTAGGCTTAAAAATGATAAAATTACAAATCCTATTTTTTGTCGTTTTGACACCGGTAGTCCGGTTAGCTTTATAAAAAGTCTGCAGTCCCAAAGGAACTGATCAGTTCAGGCAAGGAAATTGTTTCCAAGTATAGAGCGATCGGCGGAAGAAATATTAAATATATTGAACTTTTAAAATGTGAAATTGAATTTTCTGGAAAAATAAATGTTGTTGAATTGAAAGTATTACCTGATGATTATATGAGCTCACCAGTTATTTTGGGACGTGACTTTTTGCAATCGTTTCATATTAAATTAGTTAAGATAAAGAAGAATAATTCATATAAAACGCTATCGAAGTTGGACCATAGCGGTCAATCGGTAAATACCTCGAAGTTAAAAACCCTAATTGTTGACGATGGGTATGCTCAACACTGATATTGCGGACATTTTCTCTATTGACATACAAATAGACAAAGATGTGCTTAACATGAATCCCGAATTGCCGAAAGAACATAAGATAGTTATTTAAAGACTGATGGAATGACAGACCCCCTAAAATACGAAATGAAAATACATCTCACGACGGGCGTACCCTTTCACTGTGCCCCACGCAGACTTTCTTATTCTGAACGAGCTGAGGTTCAGTCAATAGTAAACGAGTTACAGAAGGAAGGAGAAATAAGGCCTAGTAACTCACCATATGCTTCCGCCATCGTATTGGTACGAAAAAAGAACGGGAAGGTTCGCCTGTGTGTTGATTACCGTGTGTAGGGTTAGATACTTGCGTTATATATTACTTTATTAATTTTTTAAAATTGTTTTTGGTTCACGGTTGTTAAATGTTAATTATCAAAATGAAAATTATTATTAAATTTTTGTTCTTTCAAAAATAAATATATTCTTTGTATTAAAAATAAAAATATTTATTAATTAAAATATATATATATCCTAACGATATATTTGGCGATCCTGCCAGGAGTGGAAGAGCAGTTAACACTTGATGTCAAATCGAGATGTGGGAAATTGAAATGAAAATCGACAGACTCCTTTTCACTCGGTTTAGAGCTTTACAACATATCGAGTTCCAATGAATTATTATATTATAACTATTTTGCAAGTGTAAATTTTCAACGAAATACGTGAAATTTATCACATCATCACTCAATTGACGATCAAAACGCTTATATGACTCCAAGAGTATTTGTATCATTGAGCAAACCGAGGTCTTAATTAAGATGACATAATATCTTGCAGAGTTATTGGATCTTTATCAAGGTAGCAATTTGCTTTCAAACGAGCTTTGCCATTCATTTTACGGCGTGACTTAAATATCACTGAAGACATCAATAGAATCTAGTTTTAGTGTTTTTACAACGAATATTTAAATAACAACAATAATAAAAGAAATAGTCAACAAAGCAAAATGATAAAACGATAACAACAGAAGGGTCAAAATAAATAACAAAAGCTGCAAAACAATGACAACAACAACATTATAATATCAACATTAATAATATTTGGGTATTCCTAAGAGCTTTTTGGCCGGTGTGATAAAAGCGAAAATAAAATTTCCTTTTTCTTCCTACTAGTTTCGGTGCTTTTTGCACCTTCCTCAGGGAGTCTGCGTTTATTTTTTAAAAAAACATAAAACAATTACAGCTCACATTACACTATTCAAATTACAAACTGCACTTACTTTACATTAGACGATTATTCAAACATTTAAAGATGGATGCTCAATTTCTGGACGAAGATCTTGTTCCCCGAAACTTCTCAAAGATTGAGAATCAATCACTCTCCTACACAACGGACATGAGTCATTATCTGTTAGCCAGATCGTTAGACACGATCTGTGAAAAACATGCATGCAAGGTGTGGAGACAAAATTAAAATCTGTAGTCTCCTCATTGCAAATCGCACAGACACTTCCAGGTACAGCAAGGGTGCTTAAATTTTCCTCACTACGGAGTAGAGACATTTTAAATTTCTAAAAATAGCAATATATAAAAAAATTACAAAGATTTTTCTGTGTATAATCTGTGTACTCAATAAACAAGGACTTGTAAGTAAACGTAAGTCGTAGGTAAAAAAAAATTCGTAATCTTTATCCTTTCTTAAATACGCATACTAGAAGATTAGCTGGTGCAAAGTTTAATTATGTCTCCCTTACTATTTAGCATTCAAACATTACTAATGAAACGCTTTAAGAAATGCGAAAAGTGTAAGAGAGACTCCCTACATATATTCCAAGCATAACACTGGCCGGGTATACTTATAAAAGCAAAATAAACCCTGTTCCACTATGCTAAAACTAGAAATAATATGGAGATAAAATTCACTACTTTAATGAGTTGGTTAGATGGACGTCCAAGTGCATCCACACTAATTCCGTCACTCCTTAAAACCAGTATTGAAATAAGAAAACTAAAAATTGGTAGCTCCTTGCATGCATGTTTTTCACAGATCGTGTCTAACGATCTGGCTAACAGATAATGACTCATGTCCGTTGTGTAGGAGAGTGATTGATTCTCAATCTTTGAGAAGTTTCGGGGAACAAGATCTTCGTCCAGAAATTGAGCATCCATCTTCTCTAGGTGCAATACCAAGAAATAATAATAATAATAGTTTAAGAGGTCCTAACACAAGATCTAGGGCTGCAAATAATAATTTACTTGAAAGGTCACTACAAGACGGTGAGCGATCGCCTGCACATCCGCGGCGCGGTCGTAATAATCGACCAAATCAAATCGACCCGCAACGTATACGGGGAATGATAGAAGAGTCTGCTCAGCGTCAGCGAGTTATCATGACACGTGAAATCACCGATATTGTAGGCCATTTAGTGTCTCAAACATTAGAGTCACAACTCCAAAATCTTAATTTGAATATTAACAATAACAATAATGAAATAAGAAAACTAAAAATTGGTAGCTCCAAAATATAATATTAAAATATCACATTCGGGCCCCACGTTGGGCGCCATTTTTGTTATAATACACCCTTGTCTGTATCGTCTAGAAAACGGACATTAGGGAGCTCGGAGCGGGCGTGCATGCTTGCGGTAACCGGGCTTAGTCACTCGGAAATGTCGTGAGTTCTTGCTCCTTGCGATCCCCCCCTATTATGGGCATATATTCAAACAAACATATTTCATGCACTTTACGGAACGAAACCGAATCGAGACACACAGTCAAAAATAAAACCAGAAGCAAAACAATAAAAATGCACACAGCTTTCATTCATTATATGCGGACGGACATCAGAAACCAGCATAGAAAAAAAATTATAAACATGGGGGCGAGCACTGTTGGCTCTGAGGCATTCTCGTTGTAAAAAAACCCCCCGATTGGGGATTGTAAAGCATAAACTATATCTTTCGAATATTTCATTAGCTGATTGCGAATTGCATGCAATGCAAATGAAATAAACGAAAGAAATGACTGTAGCTTATGTCTCTTAAACACGGCTACTTGTTTTCGATGCTGCAGCAAAAATCAACAATATGTCGTTGAATTGTGGCCTAATGAAAGGGCTAGAAGAATATCAACCAAAATCACTTCTAGCAATACTATGCAAATTTAGGCAAGGTAAAGTGACAGTGTGTGGTGGCATCCGCGAGACGTTTCACATACTTTTGATTCGGGAAGAAGACCAAAGAGCTCAGTGCTTTCTTTGGCAGGAGGGAGATCGATCAAAAGCGCCCGAAGTACAAGGTGGCGCAAAAGTAAGCTTCCGATGTTCAGCATATCGGTTGTGGCACGTGCAGTGTGTGCTGTTGCACCGTCTTGTTGGAACCACATGTTTTCCAATCCCAATTCATCAAGTTGCGGCAAAAAGAACTCGTTGATCATTGCTCTGTAGCGCTTACCATTCACAGTAACCGTTTGGCCCCGACCGATTATTGGTCAAATAAATAGTCAGCAATATTCCGCGTTCTGGAGCATTGTAGCGTAACATTGTTTATTAACGTGTATTTTGCATGTGTTTACTACACAAATGTCAAAACAGAACTGACTTTAGGGGCCAATCGCAAAATTTATAGCATTTTCTGATAGGAGGATTACTTTTGCGCAGTAACCGTTTTTCACCGACCGAAATAAATAGTCAGCAATATTCCACGTTCTGGAGCAGTGTAGCGTAACATTGTTTATTAACGTGTATTTCGCAAGTGTTTACTACACAAATGTCAAAACAGAACTGACTTTAGGGGCCAATCGCAAAATTTATAGCATTTTCTGATAGGAGGATTACTTTTGCGCCACCCTGTATATGTTATGTGCGCGATAATATTTAGATCTATAAGCTCCCCTTGCTCTGCGCAACGCACGCCGAAAAATACCGATATACGAAAGCAAGAGCCGTAGACGCCATCGTAAACAGGCATTATGTGGATGATTATATGGACAGTTTCGACACCGTCCAAGAAATTATCAAAGTAACCAAAGACGTCATCGACATTCACAGAAGCGCTGGCTTTGAGTTAAGAGGGTTTATGTCGAATTCCAACGAACTTCTGCAAGCTATAGCATACAACGCACAAACGTGTATGGAACAAAACAACTGCATATGTCAAGGGGAGAGCGCTACCGAAAAGGTACTTGGTATGCACTGGAATCCAAGCGAAGACCATTTCATTTTTAAGTTAACGTTCTCAAAAGTGCCGAAAGCAGTACTTGACAATAGTAGACGCCCGAAGAAGCGCGTGCTAAGCATCACTATGTCTATACTCGATCCGCTGGGATTTGTGTGCGGAATGGTGTTACGAGCAAAAGTTCTGATGCAGAGCTTATAGCACCGAGGGATAGACTGGCGTGAACCAATTCGCGATGATATTTATAAGAAATGGCTACAGTGGTACGAAACACTAAATACTATCGAAAATTGTAAAATGCCAAGAAGCTATAACATGCACTTTTTGAATGCGAACACCAACATACATTTCCAAATTTTTTGTCGACGCGAGTGAGATCGCATTCGCTGCCGTCGCTTTCTGGCGCATTCAATACCCAAACAATATAGAAGTCGTTTTCGTAGCCGGTCGATCTCGGTGCAGCCCGGTAAAGCTGTTGTCTATTCCAAAGCTCGAGTTACAATCAGCTGTTCTGGGCACAAGGTTGAAGGAAGCGGTTATCGGTAGTCATGACGTGAAGCCAAATAGTGCAACATTTTGGTCAGACTCGAAAATAGTTCTTCAATGGATAAGGTCCAACGCCAGATGCTACAAGCAGTTCGTGTCACACCGTATAGCTGAGATTTTGCAAACATCTGAAGTCAATCAGTGGAGGTGGGTGCCAGGCAAAGACAACCCAGCTGACGATGCGGCACGTATCAAAAATTTTCTGAAAATGGTAAGTGGTTAAAAGTTCCGAATTTTTTAAGATTGTCTGAAAGTGAGTGGCCTGTAATGCCAAATGATTTTAACCACAACGAATCATGAAAACTGAGTTACTAATATTCACATTGGTACAAAAAGTTGTTTTTACCGACGAAATCGAATCGCTGCGCAATGGTGATACAATTAAATACAGCTCAATACTCAAGCTTAGCCCAATGTTGGACGATGGGGGCGTGTTACGTGTGGGCGGGAGGATAGACTACGCCGAATGTCTACCCCTGTCAACTAGGCGACCAATAATACTACCAAAAGAAACACTACCACGAACTTTTCCACCACCATCATTTCGAAGCAGCAATAAGTGCGATACGCAGGTCAATTAAAGCGGAATGCCAAATATGCAAGAATCTATCAGCTGTTTCCGAGCCAACAATTATGGGGAAAATACCCATCGATCGAATTACGCCCTTCGTACGCCCGTTCACATATTCAGGTGTTGACTATTTCGGGCTGTTATTAACATCCATAGGCCGACGCCAAAAAAAACGTTGGGTCGCACTTTTCACGTGACTAACGACCAGAGCCATCCATTTGGAACTGGCAAAGGACCTATCGACAGACGCCGCCATAATCACATGCCGCAATTTTATAAAGCGTAGATCTGTTTCGGTTCGACTTAGGAACGAGCTCCACAGTTTGAGACGCTACAGAGTCTACTAATTGAAGCGGAAAACTTAATAACTTCTCGACCACTAACCCACGTGCCGCTGGAAAGCAAGGAGGCGGAGCCTCTTACTCCGAATCATTTTTTGCTGGGCTGTGCAAACGATATACAAACTCCTGCACAGTCAGAACAACAATGTTTACGCAAGCACTGGCGCATAGCGCAACAATTGAAGCAAACCTTTTGGAAGAGGTGGATACTTGAATATCTCCCCACGCTCACCCGACGCACCAAATGGTATAAGAAAGTAAAGCCGATAGCAGTGGGTGACATAGTTATAATTTGCGACGACAACGAAAGCCGAGGCCATTGGAAACGGGGTATAGTTACAGAAGCAAAGCCAACACCAGATGCTCAAGTCAGATCCGTTTTAGTCACGACATCAACAGGGGTCGAACGAAGACCGGCATCCAAAATCGCAATACTTGATGTTTTAGTGATTATCTTACCAGTGACACGAATCACGGGGGGGAGGATGTTACAGATTAAAGCAATATTCTTTAACGTATATTCCAGAAACCCGTTACAACATTTAAATTTGAAAGAAACTGTATATGAATTACTTCTCTCTTTGTTTCAAATTATCTTTATAATTATTCAAACATTCATTACCTTTATATTACTACTAAAAAATGCAACGAAGCACGAAAAGATATAAAAACTGCGCTCCGCGCTTTTTCTACAATTTTATTTAATATTCATTGAATTATTCACTAAAATATCAATTAAAACCAACAATACTCATGTTTTGTAACAAATAAAATTACATTAAAACGAAAGTCGTTTGGAGTAGTGTTCTTTACACTTTCGAAAACCTCGTACACTTGAACTTACGTTGCTCGTCCGTAACATAGGGTATTGTGATATAGGCATACCTTTTTCGGCTGCTACTCAACATTTTATTAAGTAGAGAGGTAGAAAATCAGAAAGTTCGATAAATTCAGGTATTGGGAAGCACATTCCACGACGAGATCGATTTATATTAAGTATTCAATTGTTCGATAAATACAAATAACAATACAAGACCAAATAATGGTAAACCGCTAAATCTTAGGAGCTGTGAACATACGAGTACCAGCAGAGGAAAATTGAGAAGAAGGGGAGTAGGAAGAGTAAATGGGAGTTGTAGAGTAGGTGTTAGAGGAAAATGGAGGGAGTAAAGAAAAGAAAAATACGGAGGTAGACGAATCGCCAAACGGGGAGGGAGGAGAGTACAATTTGTCAAATGTAAGAAAGTCAGTTTTTGGCAGTACAAACTAGTTGTTGTATTGTTGTATTAGCGATATTTTGTCTGCCTAGTCGTCACTTCCCTTACCTAACATTGTCATCAATCTCTTCTAACGGAAGTCCTACAAACCTCACGGCTTCAATAGGGTTGAACCATAGTGAAATCGCTGTTAGGGTTGAGCTGTAACTCAAATAAACGTTGACAAATAACTATCATCAAAAAATAAAATAAACTATTATTTGAAAAATAAATTTGTTTTTTGATCAATTAATACGGTGCTACAAAAAAAAAGTGATTATACTTTTAAATCGACCTAGTAGAGATTGTTCATCTGGTCGAATTATAAGCGAATCACCGTTCGGAAAATTCCTAACACCCCCCAAAATCTGGTTTTATGGTCAAAAACCCGTTTTTTCAGTGTATTCGTAAAAAAAATTCATTGAAAAACAAATTTTCCGATTTTGACGTAATTTTTTTGACACTAATTGGCAATGAATGAGTTTTTTGAACATATATCATCGACAGGCAATCACTACTTAAATATGCCAATTTTTTTTTTCTTTGGGGAAAGGACTTCAAGTTTTCAAGTTAAGCTGCATGGAATATGTTGGTCTCAAGCGCCCTACAGGGGTGCTGTGTGAAAGTGGTGAATTGTTGGAACAGTAATTATAATTTTAAATAAAAAATAGTCGTTTTTAGCGATAGTTGGATTGATAACATATATATCTTTCATAAAATTTTACACTCATGAGAAACATTTTAGACAAAACAATGAATTGAGGAATAATACCGATATGAACACAATTAGACTTAAAAATGTTTACTGGATCTTCTGCGTTTATAAGATAAGTCATCGGTTTCACGTTTAAGCGACCAGCAGTAATTAGCGAGCATCTTAACCTGGTTTTTTCCTGCAAAGCGCTTATCGATCGCCGATATTTACTGGTGAAATCGTTCAACTTGTTCGTCGCTAAACTGACCAAGATTATCTGGGAAAAAATCCAAATGAATCCATTTTAATACTTTACAAAATGATTCACGTGCATTTTCGCCGGAACCCAGATTCGCAAGCTGATGATTGATGAACATTTTGTCGAAAAATTTAACAAAGTAGAAAAGAGAGCATGGTTGAGTTTCATCCCTTTGTGTAGTAACTATCTTGGAAATGAAAGAAGTTCAAATACAAGGAAGTGGTTCAAGAATTTTTGGAAGCTTATGGAGATGTGGGATGCAAAATCCCCATCAAGATCCATTTTTTGCATTCTCATTTGGATTTTTTCCCAGGTGAACGATTTCACCAGTAAATATCGGCGATCGAAAAGCGCTTTGTAGGAAAAAACCAGGTTAAGATGCTCGCTAATTACTGCTGGTCGCTTAAACGTGAAACCGATGACTTATCTTATAAACGCAGAAGATCCAGTAAACATTTTTAAGTCAAATTGTGTTTATATCGGTATCGTTCCTCAATTCATTGTTTTGTCTAAAATGTATCTCATGAGTGTAAAATTTTATGAAAGATGTATATGTTATCAATCTAACTATCACTAAAAAGGACTATTTTTTATTTAAAATTATAATTACTCTTCTTAGAGTTCACCACTTTCACACAGTACACCTATAGGGCGCTTGAGACCAAAATATTCGATTTTGGATTATGCTGCTTAACTTGAAGTCCTTTCCAAAAAAAAAACATTGGCATATTTAAGTAGTGATTGCCTGTCGATGATATATGTCCAATAAACATTGCCAATTAGTGTCAAAAAAATGACGTCAAAATCGGAAAAACTTTAACATTTTTCAAAAAATTCAACTTCTCTGAAAAACATGTCACACTCTCTTTTAAAATGAACCGAGCACTATATATATTTCGAAAGCGTCAACATTTTTCTATCTGAAACCGTTGAGAACTTTGAAATTTTTGTTTTTTAATGAAAATTTGTTTTTTAATGAATTTTTTTTACGAATACACTGAAAAAACGGTTCTTTTACCTTAGCAAGTAGGTCGCTATCCCACGGGCATATGACATCACACGCGCAACCAATCACTTGCAGACCGTGCATTGCCATTCTTGGAAATGGACGTGTATAAGACCAGTTGTACGATAACTCTAAATAATATTAACTCTAATCATGTAAGTTTTGGTAACTCTAAGAAAAAAGATGGCCAAAGACTTCCGGCTGAGAAATATACGAGAACCAATCGTAATATTCGTGCTTGATAATTTTAAGCGAGTTTTATTCAATAATAAAAAGGTAAACTATTAGCAGTTTATAGCTCCACATCGCAGTTACGCAATCTGCTACGAGGAGTAGTGCACAGTGATGGCGCTGATGTTAAGGCATGCATTTGAAAAAATTGTCCTTTACTTATTATGACAAATTTCGTAAACTAGTAGTCCGATTGTGAAAATAAAACTAACTGTTATTTGTCCTTTTAATAACAAGTTTTATTATATGTCAACAACTTTGCCACTACTATTGTTGTAAAAACCGTTTTAACTTTTCCGGCACCCCTTCCATTAATAATTTTATAGTAGTATTTGACACTTTTCGAGCTTGCTGAACTCCACTTTTCCCGAAAGTCTTTGGCATTCCTTGCTACTTTTTTTGTTGCTTTAGTTTCCTTTTTGACCAAAGCCCAGTATCTTTCAATTGGCCTGAGTTCTGGACAGTTCGGCGGATTTCCTTCTCGAGGCACAAAAAGCACATTATTTTTTGAATACCATTCCAAAGCCAATTTGCTATAATGACAAGAAGCTAGTTCAGGCCAAAAAAAAGTGGAAACCTTATGTCGTCTTAGGAAAGGATTTAATCTTTTTTTTAAGCATTCTTTAATGTATATTTGGGATTTTATTGTTCCCGTAGTTACAAAAGCACTGCTCCTTTCTCCACAGGTGCAGATTGCTTGCCAAACCAGGAATTTACGAGGAAATTTTGACTGCCTTTTTGACTTAAACTTTTCGTCCACATTCCCGTGCGAGTCTGCTGTGTAAAACTCCTGCGCTGGAAGCTGCGAAAAGTCGGCTAAAACATACGTCTCGTCGTCCATGATGCAGCAATTGAATTTTTCAAAGAAACAAATTTTTAGTTTTTTTGCGCTATTTTTTGCTTCCACATTCTTCACAGAGTTTCTGTCTGGAACTTTTTGAACATTGAACGTTTTGAGACAAGCTTCCTTTTTTGCTTTACGGACAAAAAACTCGGAACATCCCACCTTCTAATTTTCTACCTAAAATTTGGGGTTCTTCTGAAAACCGGCGATGATTTTCTTTTTCATGTTTTGGTCGCTGATGCCCCATTTTATACCCGAACCTGGCTTACGGGTAACAGCCAATTTGTCCTTAAAGTTTTCTAACACCCTCGAAACAGTTTTCGGGCTTACTTTAAGTTCTCGAGCAATTTTTTTGAAAGTCCACTGGGGGTGGTCTTGAAACTTTTAACAATAGTTTTTCGTACTTAAAATTTGTTGCCATTTTTATATGAACTACAGCATTAAGCGAAAATATTTTCAAACAGTATTTTTCTGACATTTATTTCTAATCATACTCGAAAAAAATATTCAAATCAAATAATTAAGAAAAAACTTATTGAATAAAATAAAGGTGATATTTTTTTCAAACGCACTCCTTACTACTAATGATGGTACTGCCACTGCCGTTGATGCTGTTCCTACCAATGCCGCTGATGATGCCGTCCCGACGATGCCGCCTCCAATACTTCAGGTCAATTTGTTGTTACTACTGATGCTGCCGTCTACGCCACTACCAATGCCGCCTCTGCTGTTCAGAAGGCCGTCACCAATGATTCAGCTCCGGTTGTTACCACTACTGATACTGCCGTCTATGTTACTACCAATGCCGCCTCTGCTGTTGAGAATGAAGTCACCCATTCTGCGGCGATGGGCCACCCCTCTATTGCAATGGGTCGGAAGCGGTTAGATTTTGGGGATATTGAGCACGCCTTGCCTAAATTTAGTGGCGATGATATTGCCTACCCTATCGGAAATTTTTTAAGGGATTTCGAAGAAATTTTAAATACAACAAGTGCAGACAAGAACTTTAAATTCCTTGCTTTCGTCGCTGTCTGACCGGAACAGCCTGAGTATTTCTCACTACAACTACGGCTTTGTACTACTTAAAAGCGCACTCATAAAAGAGTTTAATTTTTCTGTGGGCAGGCAAGAAATTTACAAAATGCTAGCCCAAAGTAGATGGAAGAGAAAAGAAGAACCATTGCATTGATATGTGCTAAATATGCAAGCTATAGCAAAGAGGGCGAACATTGATGAGGGTGAAGTAATCGAATTTATAATCGATGGTATTGGGAGCAAGATTCCAAACGCGCACCTGCTACTTACAGCACGAACGTTGGAACAAATAAAGAAAATAATAAGTCGGTACAAAAACAAATATTTCGCAGAAGGTGTGTTGCAGTCAGTGCCGACACTAAGAAATCAGGCGGTAAACAAAAATTCGACGAAAACTTGCTCTGCTACATTTGTTCGCAGCATGGCCACATTAAGCCGAACTGAACTGCGCGTTTCCCTTGAGGTCAGATGGATCATGCTTCAGATGCTGGAAAATGGGTCATGACCATCGCAATTGTTCCAACCCCAAGAAGACCCTAAAGCGCAAGGATGATGTGGCCACTGTAGAGATCGCTGATGAAGAGATGACCGCAGTTGGCGTTTATAATTACGTAAGAATAGAGTTTAGGCTTAAAAATGATAAAATTACAAATCCTATTTTTTGTCGTTTTGACACCGGTAGTCCGGTTAGCTTTATAAAAAGTCTGCAGTCCCAAAGGAACTGATCAGTTCAGGCAAGGAAATTGTTTCCAAGTATAGAGCGATCGGCGGAAGAAATATTAAATATATTGAACTTTTAAAATGTGAAATTGAATTTTCTGGAAAAATAAATGTTGTTGAATTGAAAGTATTACCTGATGATTATATGAGCTCACCAGTTATTTTGGGACGTGACTTTTTGCAATCGTTTCATATTAAATTAGTTAAGATAAAGAAGAATAATTCATATAAAACGCTATCGAAGTTGGACCATAGCGGTCAATCGGTAAATACCTCGAAGTTAAAAACCCTAATTGTTGACGATGGGTATGCTCAACACTGATATTGCGGACATTTTCTCTATTGACATACAAATAGACAAAGATGTGCTTAACATGAATCCCGAATTGCCGAAAGAACATAAGATAGTTATTTAAAGACTGATGGAATGACAGACCCCCTAAAATACGAAATGAAAATACATCTCACGACGGGCGTACCCTTTCACTGTGCCCCACGCAGACTTTCTTATTCTGAACGAGCTGAGGTTCAGTCAATAGTAAACGAGTTACAGAAGGAAGGAGAAATAAGGCCTAGTAACTCACCATATGCTTCCGCCATCGTATTGGTACGAAAAAAGAACGGGAAGGTTCGCCTGTGTGTTGATTACCGTGTGTAGGGTTAGATACTTGCGTTATATATTACTTTATTAATTTTTTAAAATTGTTTTTGGTTCACGGTTGTTAAATGTTAATTATCAAAATGAAAATTATTATTAAATTTTTGTTCTTTCAAAAATAAATATATTCTTTGTATTAAAAATAAAAATATTTATTAATTAAAATATATATATATCCTAACGATATATTTGGCGATCCTGCCAGGAGTGGAAGAGCAGTTAACACTTGATGTCAAATCGAGATGTGGGAAATTGAAATGAAAATCGACAGACTCCTTTTCACTCGGTTTAGAGCTTTACAACATATCGAGTTCCAATGAATTATTATATTATAACTATTTTGCAAGTGTAAATTTTCAACGAAATACGTGAAATTTATCACATCATCACTCAATTGACGATCAAAACGCTTATATGACTCCAAGAGTATTTGTATCATTGAGCAAACCGAGGTCTTAATTAAGATGACATAATATCTTGCAGCGTTATTGGATCTTTATCAAGGTAGCAATTTGCTTTCAAACGAGCTTTGCCATTCATTTTACGGCGTGACTTAAATATCACTGAAGACATCAATAGAATCTAGTTTTAGTGTTTTTACAACGAATATTTAAATAACAACAATAATAAAAGAAATAGTCAACAAAGCAAAATGATAAAACGATAACAACAGAAGGGTCAAAATAAATAACAAAAGCTGCAAAACAATGACAACAACAACATTATAATATCAACATTAATAATATTTGGGTATTCCTAAGAGCTTTTTGGCCGGTGTGATAAAAGCGAAAATAAAATTTCCTTTTTCTTCCTACTAGTTTCGGTGCTTTTTGCACCTTCCTCAGGGAGTCTGCGTTTATTTTTTAAAAAAACATAAAACAATTACAGCTCACATTACACTATTCAAATTACAAACTGCACTTACTTTACATTAGACGATTATTCAAACATTTAAAGATGGATGCTCAATTTCTGGACGAAGATCTTGTTCCCCGAAACTTCTCAAAGATTGAGAATCAATCACTCTCCTACACAACGGACATGAGTCATTATCTGTTAGCCAGATCGTTAGACACGATCTGTGAAAAACATGCATGCAAGGTGTGGAGACAAAATTAAAATCTGTAGTCTCCTCATTGCAAATCGCACAGACACTTCCAGGTACAGCAAGGGTGCTTAAATTTTCCTCACTACGGAGTAGAGACATTTTAAATTTCTAAAAATAGCAATATATAAAAAAATTACAAAGATTTTTCTGTGTATAATCTGTGTACTCAATAAACAAGGACTTGTAAGTAAACGTAAGTCGTAGGTAAAAAAAAATTCGTAATCTTTATCCTTTCTTAAATACGCATACTAGAAGATTAGCTGGTGCAAAGTTTAATTATGTCTCCCTTACTATTTAGCATTCAAACATTACTAATGAAACGCTTTAAGAAATGCGAAAAGTGTAAGAGAGACTCCCTACATATATTCCAAGCATAACACTGGCCGGGTATACTTATAAAAGCAAAATAAACCCTGTTCCACTATGCTAAAACTAGAAATAATATGGAGATAAAATTCACTACTTTAATGAGTTGGTTAGATGGACGTCCAAGTGCATCCACACTAATTCCGTCACTCCTTAAAACCAGTATTGAAATAAGAAAACTAAAAATTGGTAGCTCCTTGCATGCATGTTTTTCACAGATCGTGTCTAACGATCTGGCTAACAGATAATGACTCATGTCCGTTGTGTAGGAGAGTGATTGATTCTCAATCTTTGAGAAGTTTCGGGGAACAAGATCTTCGTCCAGAAATTGAGCATCCATCTTCTCTAGGTGCAATACCAAGAAATAATAATAATAATAGTTTAAGAGGTCCTAACACAAGATCTAGGGCTGCAAATAATAATTTACTTGAAAGGTCACTACAAGACGGTGAGCGATCGCCTGCACATCCGCGGCGCGGTCGTAATAATCGACCAAATCAAATCGACCCGCAACGTATACGGGGAATGATAGAAGAGTCTGCTCAGCGTCAGCGAGTTATCATGACACGTGAAATCACCGATATTGTAGGCCATTTAGTGTCTCAAACATTAGAGTCACAACTCCAAAATCTTAATTTGAATATTAACAATAACAATAATGGACACGGGCATGGCCCAGCAACGACCGAAAATGTACTACACTTGCCAATTACAAGCGAGAGACGAGTTTCTCTACAACAACAGCAACAACAAAGTAATAATGGCAGTATAAATCAGGATGTTCCAAATGTTGCTAATAATAGCCGTAGTAGCGCGAACTCACAGAATCTATCACCTGAAACAATTTCAAAGATTATCATTAACTGGAAATTGACTTTTGATGGATCTTTGGAGAACGTTTCCGTTGATGAATTCATTTATAGAGTAAACGCGCTGACTATCTCATCTTTGCGAGGCAACTTTAATGCCCTCTGCCAAAGTGCACATATACTTTTTGAGGGAAAGGCAAAGAATTGGTACTGGAGGTACCACCATTCTGTGCGAGCCGTAGACTGGTTCGACTTATGCGATGCTTTAAAAAGCAATTTTAAGGATATTCGTACAGATTACGATATCAAAGAAAGTATAAGGAACAGGAAGCAGAAACAAGGGGAAACCTTTGAGCACTATTTGGAAACGGTTATGAAATTTAACGATAATTTGAGAGTAGCAATGTCCGAACAGGAACTAGTTGAAACTCTCATTCGAAACCTACTTCCGGATATACGTTTGGAGTTGCTCCATTTGAACATATCCTCTATTTCTGAATTAAGACGCGCATGCAGGCGCCGTGAAAACTTCTTCGAAACGGTTAAGGGTAATATTTCTAGATCTCAAATACCGCAAAAAAGACAGCTGGCGGAAGTACTAAAAGCTGATCAGAGTCCAATTTCGGAAAGGAATTGGACTGAGCCTGTAGAGCTGCCAAACGTAGAAGCCATTGATAAGAAGTGTTGGAACTGCGATTTGTCTGGCCACAGTTACAAGCAGTGCCTTAAACCTCGTAGAGTATTCTGCTATGGTTGTGGTTTACTTGCCTTCTTCTTACCAAACTGTCCGAATTGTAACAATCCGGAAAACAGGCAACGGGAGGTCGACAACTTCACCAGGAGGCCTCCCAATCCGACCTCAAATTAGAGCCAAAAATTAAAATACTCCAAAATTCCACTATTAGGACCTCAACACATATACCAGTTCACCCGATTCGTCCACTTCACCGAAGGCTTGAAGATTACGCCTTGAAACGACAACAAATATTTTCTGAACCCCGGTCGGCTGCTCGCTCGAGGGCGTATTGGAGAAACGTAAGGGAAAAAAAGCAATACTTGTCGGCTACAATAGTCTGTAAACCAGGAGATATTCGGCCATATGCATCGGTTGAAATATTAGGGAAACAAGTTTTTGGGTTGCTAGACTCAGGAGCTTCAGTTAGTTGTTTGGGTTCAAAATGGGTTACGGATGTGATTTCACAAAACCTGAAAATTAAGAAACTAGACACAACACTTTGTACCGCAGACGGTTCGAATCAGTCAGTTCTTGGTGTTGCAACCCTAGATGTAGTGTATCACGATAAAACCCTTCCTATTGACTTTTACCTAGTTCCAAGCTTGAAACAAGATGTGTATTTGGGAATAAATTTTTGGAAAAGTTTTCAAATTTCTCCAAACCTTGTCAGCGAACTGAATGTATATGAGAAAGATGAAAATGCACATGATCTCTCGGCAATTCAAAGGGAAAAACTGGCTGCTGCTATACGCTGCTACCCTTCATTTGAAGAAAAGGGCCTAGGAAAGACAACCCTGGTAGAGCATGTCATTGATGTTGGGGAGGCTCCTCCAATAAAACAACGTCATTTCCCGATTTCTCCGGCAATTGAAAAGCTGATGGCCCAGGAGATAGATCGGATGATAGCTCTTGGGGTAATCGAAGAATCGAATAGCTCCTGGTCCTCACCTTTAGTTTTAGTTAGGAAACCGGGGAAAGTTCGTTTATGTTTAGACAGCCGTAAAGTTAACTCAGTGACAGTGAAGGATGCCTATCCATTACCGCACATAGAGGGCATTCTCAGCCGATTGCCCCGGGCAGAGTACATTTCGAGCTTAGACCTAAAGGACGCATTCTGGCAAATTCCACTTCACATTGCGTCTCGCGAAAAAACGGCCTTTACTGTGCCAAACAGGCCGCTTTATCAATTCAAAGTGATGCCTTTCGGTCTATGTAACGCGCCCCAAACTATGTGCCGGCTAATGGATAAGGTTATCCCTTACTACCTAAAAGAACGAGTTTTTGTCTACTTAGACGACCTTTTGTTGATATCAGAAGACTTTGATTCCCACATACAACTGCTTCTAGATGTAGCGTTGCATATTCAGAAAGCTGGCTTAACCATCAATATAGCAAAAAGTAAATTTTGCTTAACGCAAGTTCGTTATTTAGGATATGTTGTTGGGCGTGGCACGCTTCAGACTGACCCAGATAAAGTATCAGCAATTATAGAATATCCGCCTCCGAAGTCGGTGAAACAGTTACGCCGCTTCTTAGGAATGGCTGGCTGGTACAGGAGATTTATAGCAAACTTCGCTGCAATTACTCACCCGTTGACGGAATTTCTGAAGAAA
Source organism: Merzomyia westermanni (assembly GCA_949987695.1). Taxonomy (NCBI): domain Eukaryota; kingdom Metazoa; phylum Arthropoda; class Insecta; order Diptera; family Tephritidae; genus Merzomyia; species Merzomyia westermanni. The sequence continues at coordinate 110,426,509 of OX465290.1, read as the reverse complement.
GGTCATGATTTCCATTGGACTCAAGAAGCACAGGAAGCTTTTGAGCTTTTAAAGCAGCGCTTAACCTCTGCTCCTGTATTAGCGAATCCCGATTTTGACAAGCCATTCCTTATACAATGTGATGCGAGTCAATGTGGGGTTGGTGCGGTTCTTGCCCAAGTAAATGAGAATGGAGATGAAGTCCCTATTGCCTACATGAGCCAAAAACTGAATAAAGCACAGCGCAATTACTCCGTAACAGAACAGGAATGTCTGGCTGCAGTTTTAGCTGTGAAAAAGTATAGACCTTACATCGAAGGCCAAGCATTTCGTATCATAACCGATCACGCTAGTCTTCGATGGTTGATGAAGCAAGCGGATCTCAGCGGCCGTTTGGCGCGGTGGGCATTAAAATTGCAAGCCCTTGATTTTACGATTGAGCATCGTAAGGGATCAGTCAATGTGGTCCCAGATGCCCTGTCTCGAGTAAATACCGAAAACTTAGATATGTTAGCCTTACCTTGTGAAAATGTTCCCGAAGTTGACTTAAATTCGCCCGAATTTGATTCTGAGGAGTATTCTAAGCTGAGGGAAAAGATAAAAGACCAAGAAACCCAATATCCTGACTTCAAGGTTGATGATAAATATATTTATCATCGAACCGAATTTTATAGTGGAAATGCAGACCAACAAGAAGCCGCATGGAAACTTGTTGTACCGGAAGGATTAAGGGATCAGATTTTATTCAGCGTGCATAACGTGGATACAGCTGCTCATGGCGGAGAAGCTAAAACTCTGGAACGAGTGAGAAGATATTTCTATTGGGCAGGTCTTTATCGCTCTGTGAGGGAATATGTTTCAGGTTGTGAAGTTTGTAAAACCACCAAACACTCCACCAAAGTTCTCAGACCACCTATGGGTAACTTTACTCCAACCGAACGTATTTTCCAACGCCTATACATAGATTTGATAGGACCTTTTCCGCGATCAAAGAGTGGACATATTGGAATATTAATTGTTCTTGATCATATGTCGAAGTACACATTTTTATGTCCACTTAAGAAGTTTACCACCTTGCCCATCACGAATTTTCTCAAACAACATGTATTTGACACCTTTGGAGTTCCTGAATGTATCGTAAGTGATAATGGTAGCCAGTTTCGGTCTCACGATTTTGGAAGTTTCCTTAAGAAATATGGCATTAAACATATTTTTACAGCGATTTACTCACCCCAAAGCAACAGCTCAGAGCGAGTTAATCGCTCTATTAATTCAGCGCTCCGTGCTTATATAAAAAGCGAGCAACGCGACTGGGACCTACATTTGAGTAGTATAAATTGTGCTTTGAGGAACTCCATTCATCAGACCATCTGTCAATCCCCCTATTTTGTTTTATTCGGACAACATATGATAACGCATGGTAACGACTACAAGTTGCTAAGAAACATAAATATGTTGGACGAAGGCAACGTTTTAACTCTTGAAAATAGGCATGATAGCTTAGACCTTGTAAGGAGCTTCGTGCGTAAAAATATACAAAAGTCGTACGAAACAAGTTCAAAACGATACAATTTGCGTTCTCGATCCATCAATTTTGATATTGGTCAAGAAGTTATGCGTCGAAATTTCACTCAAAGTAAGGCTTCAGAGAAATTTAATAGTAAGTTGGCTAAAACCTTTGAAAAAGCTAGAGTTCGAGAAAAAGTAGGGCAATCATGCTATGTCTTAGAGGACTTGTCTGGTAAATTGTTGGGAACGTATCACGCCAAAGATATCCAATCCCTCAGTTAGGGTTTAACATTTGGCCCTACTCCAGCTTTAAAAGATGGTGTGGCATTTAAACGTCTTTTAAATCTGTTTTGTTATGGCCTTCTAAATATACGCCTATTATTATGGGCTTAGATACTACCTTAAAGTCGTTTTTCAAATACTATTTCCAATTGTAACGCTTTATACATATATCCTTAATGGGGCAGAAACGCTCTTGGTAACATCAAAATTCACCATACTAAGTAGAAGTTAATTACTACAGCATACTTTTTTTTTCGTTATTCAACACTACATGTAGCTTGTCAGAGTAACTGAGAGAAAAGAAATGGTAGGTGTGAGACGGAAAAAAGAGGATTTCCTCTGCATTTCATCGGCGGATCTGGAGCAGTACTCAAGTTTCAGTAGTATCTTGATTAAATTAAAATTTGTAATTTTGAACCGGAGAGTTTTTACTCCATCAGTAATAAGTTTTTACAATTAATACCGTGAGTCAACTGCTTGAAGTATCAGCAGCTTGCAGAGTAAATTATTTTTTTTGGAATTGGCTATCCTTTTAAGCCTATAACAAAAGTGTTAGCACATACATATAAACGTGCCTGGGTCCTCATCGGCGATTTTCGTGGAAGCATCGCTGAAGGGACTTGGTCCATTTGGGTTCTACAGACTACCACAAGTTCAACTTCAAATCGTCTTAGTCGGAAAGATTCTATATTGCATTCAACGCGATCACCATAGTCGGAAGGCGTAACAAAAATATTAATCTAACCTAACTCCGTTCCTCTGACATGTTATCTTACCATGTTAGTGCATGTTTCTTTTGCATTCCTTGAAATTTTAAAGTTCATACAAGTCTAATATATACATATATACGCTTTACCTCGAAGTGGGGTAAAAATAATGTGAATAGTCAGAAAAAAAAAAATATATGTAATTAAATAAATTTTTTTTTATTAAATATCGAAAAAAAAAATATTTTGATCAGATGAAATCTTAAGAGTAATGTGAAAAAAAAAAAAAAGTACTGTAATTAATTACGAAGGAGAAAGAAATACTTATATATGTTTGCTATGTTAAATTAGACAAGAAAAAAAAAATCACAATTACGCATATACATATATATAAAAGTATAGTTAGCACCAGTTAAGGAAAAACCACAACACAAGGTATCCGCAATGAATGACTACAACCTGTTTGCGCAAACAACGTTGGAGCACCCTAATATCATGTAAGTCTATAACCAAATCAATATTTTACATATATATATATATACGTGCGTAACCATATATTTCATTCATAAACTTTATTGAATGAGCTGCAGTTGAATAACTATGTCGTTCCTCTTTTCTTTTCTTTGTCATTCGTAATTATTGCATATTTATGAAGTTTTTGATTTCCACCACCTAATTTAATTTTAATGTTAAGTTGTTGTTGTTTTTTTTTTTTTTTTCTCGATGCTTTACATTTAAAAAGAGAACTTACATACAATTATACCTGGAACATATGTTGAGAAAACCTGTTTGGAGTAGATTAGTTTGTATGTAAAGATGTTTGCATCATTAGGAATATTATACCCATTAGCAGAAGAGTGCCGATGCAACTTAACAAAAAAAAAAAAAAAAATTTTAATAATAATAATAAGTTCACTTGAATTTGAAATCGTATTTAATGTATCAATAAAGGTTTGAAATAATGATTGAAGAATAAATTTTGTAATTATGGTCTTGTAAGTTAAACAAGTAGTCGTTGGTTTATATTGGTTGGGTATGGGAGAGTTGCTAATAACTCTCAACATGATGGTAGGGCAGGGAGTGAGAGTATACAGGGGAGGAGAATAACACCTTATTCCTCCACTCACTGATATGATGTTTTCCCTTTCTTTGTACGCATATTATTTTCAGCATAGTTCCCTTTTGTTATACCATTTATCATAGTTCTGATCGGTATTGAGTGGTTTCTCTTAGTTAGAAGGTTGCTTTGCTCCTGTTTACCCGTCCGTCTGTTTATAATTTTTTTTCTATGCTGGTTTCTGATGTCCGTCCGCATATAATGAATGAAAGCTGTGTGCATTTTTATTGTTTTGCTTCTGGTTTTATTTTTGACTGTGTGTCTCGATTCGGTTTCGTTCCGTAAAGTGCATGAAATATGTTTGTTTGAATATATGCCCATAATAGGGGGGGGATCGCAAGGAGCAAGAACTCACGACATTTCCGAGTGACTAAGCCCGGTTACCGCAAGCATGCACGCCCGCTCCGAGCTCCCTAATGTCCGTTTTCTAGACGATACAGACAAGGGTGTATTATAACACAATTCTTTTTTTTCTGTGGAATGTTGTTTATACGAATTTGATTAGTGACATATTTGAATAAGCTAAAACAATCAGTAAGATTATTACCCACAAAAAGAGCCTCCCAATCAGTAGAGGAAACTTCACGTGAGATAACATCAAAGATGCCACGTCTGAAACAAAAACGAGGAGCCTCATCATCAGTACTGATATTTTCATAAATATAAAACTCAATGTCAACCGTGAGCGGAATGTGATGCAAGTTAGAGCAGGATAGCGGCTCAAGACATTCAGACAAAGCACAATTAATGTTATCATTAATGAAAATCAAATCAAGCGTTCTAGATAACTGATTGGTGAAGCTATTTATTTGGGATAGACTAACACTTAAAATATTATCAATGAAATATATTTCAGAGGCACTGTTAACATTAGTTGGAATTAAAGATAAGCTATTGTCGAGAGACGACCATTCGATGTAAGGTAGATTAAAGTCGCCTAAAATACAAAAGTTATTACCATCATGATTGCGTACTAAACCAATGATATCATCAACGTGGGCTTTGTAGAGAGAGTCTGTATGTAGGATGCGCAGATAAAAATCCCGGAGGTGCCATGAACTGATACGCACAGTAGATCCAGTTGTTGTTGTTGTTGTAGCGACTACTTAACCTGCCTAGGATGTCACCCCCCATCCAACATTGTCATCAGGCTCTTCTAACGGAAGTCCAAGAAACCTCGCGGCTTCAACAGGGGTGGACCAGAGTGAAATTGGTGTTAGAAGAGTGGGCTCAGTTGAGCAGATGAACAGATGGTTAGTATCGTGGGGAGACACGCCGCATGCCGGGCAGACGTTTGGCATGTCAGGGTTCAGTCTGGATAGGTAGGAGTTTAGTCTGTTACAGTATCCAGAACGAAGTTGGGCCAGCGTGACTCTTGTCTCCCTGGGCAGTTCGCGTTCCTCGTCGGCAACAGGTGGAGCTTGTGCCTGTCGGACTGCATTCACTGGGCGTGACCCGACAAAGGAGTTTACCGACTCCGTGTGGATGAGGTTGAGGGCCCGCCGGTGCAGCTTTGGATCAAACGGCGAGAAGATGTGATGCCGGATCTCGGCATAGTGCTTACGGAGGTGACTCCTTATTCTCCTGGGAGGCGGATTTTCGTTGAGCAGGTTCCTGTTCGGGTGCAGCGGTTTATAGCAGTTGAACAGGAATTGTCTGGTCAGCATCTCGCAATGCTCTTTGACATCAAGCATTTTTGCCTCATTATGAAGATGATGTTCAGGAGACATAAGGAGGCACCCCGTGGCAGTTCTGAGTGCGGTGTTTTGGCAGGCCTGCAACCTCCTCCAATGTGTGTCTGCTAACCCCGGCGACCATATTGGCGTCGCGTAGCTCAGAACCGGCTGGCCGATTGCCTTGTACGTTGCCAGTAACGTTTCTTTGTCTTTACCCCAAGTACTGCCAGCTAGTGACTTGAGGATTTTGTTACGGCTTTGTACTTTGGTGGCAATCGCGGCTACATGAGCACCGTATTTGAACATGTTATCAAACGTGACCCCTAAGATTTTGGGGTGTGTGACAGTCGGAAGCTTAATGCCGTCGACGTAGATGTCTAATTCCATGTTCGCCTGCGCTGTCCACGTCGTAAATAAGGTGGCCGAGGATTTGGTCGGTGACAATGTCAGGTTCCGTGCAGCGAAGAAACTGGAAAGGGTTGGCAGGTAAGAATTAATTCTCGAGCAGAGCTCATCGACGGAGGGTCCAGTCGCCAGGATCGTGCAGTCATCGGCGTAGGAGACGATCGAGACGCCTTCTGGTGGGGAAGGGAGCCTCGATATGTAATAATTAAACAGAAGCGGGGATAGGACACCACCCTGTAGCAGCCCTTGCTTTATTATACGTGGTTTTGATCTTTCGCCTCTAAATTCCACCGATGACTGCCGACCACTCAGGTAGTTGGCGGTCCAACGTTTTAGACAGGGGGGAAGGTTTGAATCTTCCAGGTCGTTAATGAGTTGCGCGTGATTAACAGTGTCAAAAGCTTTCGACAAGTCAAGCGCAACTAGCACGGTCCTGTCAGTTGGGCGAGATTGGTTGAGACCGACACCTATCTGTGTGGTGATGGCGTTTAGCGCGGTGCTATGCATTTTGCGGAATCCATGCTGATGTTCGGCTAATCGTAGGTTAGCGGTGTAGTAGGGGAGCAAGACCGACTCCAGGGTCTTCACTACTGGCGAGAGGAGTGATATCGGTCGATATGACTCCCCCACGTTAGCCGGCTTGCCGGGCTTTAGTAGTGGCACCACCTTGGCCTGTTTCCATCTTTCTGGAATTAAAAAGGTGGTCATGGACAGATTGAAGACGGTTGTTAGGTACCTTACTACCTCATCACCGAGATGTTTTAGCATCAGCATGGATATACCGTTTGGGCCAATAGATTTAGAGTTTTTGGACCCCCGTATGGCCTCCCGAACCTCTGTGGTGGTGATGGCAGTGGGCGCTTGGTTGTTTTTGCGTTTGTGCGCTTCCCTGATGGCGCGCCTGATTTCCTTGTCAACCGGAGCATGCAGTACAAATTGCCGGCAGAAAGCGCTCGCGCATCTCTTTGGTTTCGACTGTACCTTATCACCAAAGGTGATGGATATTTTGTCGTTCGGTTCGGTCGGATTAGACAAGGATTTTACAGTGGACCATAGTTTGCCAACACCAGCAGAGAGGTTACAGGTCCTTAGGTGCTCCTCCCACTTGGCGCGTTTGTGTTGATCAACTAGTCGGCTGATTTCCGCATTGAGATCTTGAATTTGAGGATCCGTAGGGTTCAAGCGTCGCACGTGGTCACGCCAGGGCCGCTGCCTCTGCGGGGAAGTACGGACGTATCTCCTTAATTCTCTCTCTCTCTATGGCGCGATATACAACAGGTATATCATCATAAACCTCCTAAGAGATTTTTGCGCCAAGCTTCTCTTCCAATTTGTGGTGTGCCGATTTGAATTTTCCCTACAAATTGGTGGGACCTACAGTTTTTTGCCGACTCCGAACGGCATCTACAAAGGAGTCGAATTTTTTGCTGAGAAGCCTGTCATGGCAGAAATACACTCGGAGAGTTTGCCAAACCACTGCCGAGGGGCGACCCCGTTTTGAAAAACTTTTTCAAATCACTTTTGATGTTACCTGTACCAGGGCTCGAACCATGGACCTTCGGTGTGGTAGGCCGGCAACACTACCTTCACACCACCTTAATTCTACCTGACGGAATATATTGATTGGAGGCTGAAGCTATGACCAAGCGAAACGCTTTTCCCCCTTCTCGTACGTCAGACGGGATGGGAAGAGCAGCGAAGGTGCTCTCAGTGAAATTAAGAAAACCAACCCAGTCAGCTTTACTGAAGTTAGTGAAGGTGCGCTTCTCAGAGGTAACGAAATCATTGGGGCGATCGATTGAGAGGATTATCGGCAAATGGTCAGATGCAAGAGTAAGCATTGGTCGCCATTCAACGCACTTTATGAGACCTGCGCTGAGAATTGTGAGGTCTGGCGAACTGGAACAATTTACCGCAACTCTCGTGGGGGCGTCCCCGTTCCAGTAGTGAATCCTTATTCTTGAGCTCCATAAGTGAAGAACGGAGATGATGACGCACTGCAATTAGAACTCCGCCTCCTCTGGAGAGACCAGTTTTATGGTAGTCCCGGTCTTTGCGATAAATATTATATAGGTTACCATCAAAGAACTCCCCGTCATGGAAATAAGGCTTAAGCCAAGTTTCAATAAGTACGATTACATCGTAATCAGTATGCGAACTCACGTTGAAAAGCAAGTTCGATTTTGTACGCAGGCCGGAGACATTTTGAAAATAAATCTTTAAGCGGGAGGAACTATAAGCGGCAGGGCTAAACCGCCTGCTTGTTTTCCGCCTTCTGTGGACAAAAATAAAAGGGCTTGACGACGACATTTGTAGGCCACAGTTCGGCATTGAAGACTTTACTGTAGTCCGCAGATAACACTCGAACTTTGAAAGCTAATCTAACTACAGCGTTGATGTCGGCATCTTTTTGCATCAGTTTAAAGCAAGCCAGCTTAGAGGCGTCAATGTTAGCGTGCTCAGAAATATATTGGATGATATTAGCCTCAGTAACAGACGGTTTGAACGAAGATATATGTATCCACTTGTAGCGCACAAACACAGCCAAATCGTTATTTTTATTAATGCCACTAACAGACCCTTGGGGTTTAGCATTGTCTATTTTCCTCGCAGGTAGCTTTGATTTAGCAGTATTCGACAACCCAGTAGCATCATCAACAACAACATTGCTAGTTTGGCCGGCGGCAGCCTCGGCATATGTCTGTGGGTTGACCGAATGTTTATCGGATGATTCGGATAATAACCCACCAACATTCGCAGCAGCTTCAGTAACAGCAGTAATATCAGCAAGAGAACCCAATTCATTACGAATGATAGTAGCAGACAAACTAGACGATAAATCACAAACAACAGCGTCAACAGTTGCCTTATTTTTGGGAACAATCCCCTGAAACTTGGTTTATTCTCGTTGAAGGACAATTCCATATAAACAACATTCAAAATGACAATATAAAATATCAGAATATTTTAATTGCACTTCAACGAGAAACCATTTCAAAAATTATAGATATAATTAATCCACCTCCTGTGATAAATAAATATGAAACTATTAAAAAAGCATTAATTGATAGATTTTCTCTTTCCAAAGAAAAAAGATTAGAACACCTTATTTCTAAAACAGAACTTGGTGATCGTTCTCCATCAGAATTATTTCGACAAATGACCTCTTTAATTAGTTCTTATTCTATAATCAGTAAAGAACTTCTTTTTAAATTATGGATTAGTAAATTACCTAAAGAAATACAGATTCATTTAATCTCTTGCAACAATAAAACTACTGATGAAATTATTACTTTAGCAGATAAAATTTTTAATTTAATTAATAATCAACAATCTTCTAAAATTGCTGCAATAGATAGTTCTGAAAACATTGTCCTGACACAATGTGTTAAAAATTTGACTGAATTAACTACTGTCATGTTTCAAAATTTAAATAAAATTAGTGAAGATATAAATGAACTTCAAATTCGATCTAGATCTAGAGAACGACATCGATCTACATCACGTAATTTTCTTCTTCTTCTTTAAATGGTCATCTAACCGCCTGGGCGATTTTGACCGTCCAACATAGCTCGCCAGTCGTTTCTTCGTTGCGCCAACTGGCGCCAATTGGAAACACCGCGGGATCGCAAATCGGTCTCCACTTGGTCCTTCCATCGAAGTGGTGGTCTCCTTCTTTCTCTGCTTCCTCAAAATAAAAATATTATTTGTTGGTATCATCAAAAATTTAAACTCAACGCTTATAAATGTATTAAACCATGTATTTTTAGCTCAAATTATAATACAAATTCAAAGACTTCAAACTTAAACGTCACGTTATGACAGTGGCTAGTAGCGAAAGTGATGTTAAACCTTCTCGCCGCCTATTTATTTTTGACAAATTTAATATATGAAACTTTTTAATAGATACGGGTGCTATTGTTTCTATAGTTCCCTCTTCTAAATTCAAATCTCATAAAAGAAATTCTGATCTAAATTTAACTGCAGCTAATGGTTCTTCAATTAAAACTTTTGGTACAAAACTTTTAAAACTTGATCTAGGTTTAAGACGCGATTTCGAATTTCCTTTCATACTAGCAGATATTTCTACTCCCATAATTGGCGCTAACTTTTTAGAGAAATTTGCTTTACTAGTTGATATTAGAAATAAAGAAATTACTGACTTAAAAACAAAATTAAAAGTTTCTGGCGATAGTGGATTTTGTGATATATTTTCTCTCAAAAAACCAATTTCTGAAAATAAATTTACCAATCTCTTAATAGATTTTCCCTCAATAACTTGTGAACCAGATTACACCAAACCAGTGCAACACCAAACGGTTCATAGAATTGAAACTAAAGGAGTTTTACCGTTTTCAAAACCTCGTCGTCTAGATCAAATTAAATTTAAAATTGCAAAAACAGAATTCGAATTTTTGGTCAAAACAGGTATATGTAGACCTTCTAGTTCTCATACTGCATCTCCTCTACATTTGGTCCCAAAAAAAGAACCAAATGATTAGAGACCATGTGGAGACTATCGTAGACTGAATTTCATTACCATACCTGATCGATATCCATTACCCCATATACATGATTTAGCTATTGATTTAAAAAACAAACAAATATATTCGAAATTTGATCTAGTTCAAGCATATCATCAGATACCCATGGCCGAAGAAGACATTCATAAAACAGCAATAACTACACCATTTGGAATGTTTGAGTTCGTACGCATGCCTTTTGGTCTACGAAACAGCGCACAAACATTTCAAAGTTTTATAAATGAGGTATTTTCTGGGTTTGATTTTGTTTTTGTCTACCCTGATGATATACTTGTTGTTATTGATGACGAAGATCAAGATTTGAACATTTAAAATGTGTTTTTGAAAGGTTGGCGGAATATAATTTAAATATTAAACCTTCGAAATGTATCTTTGGAACGAATAAGTTAGATTTTTTAAGTTATGAAATTTCTATTGAAGGAATTAGGCCATCCTTAGAAAGAATTGAGACAATAATCGACTTCGAAAAACCTATTTCTATAAATAAATTACAAAAATGTTTAGGAATGGTTAATTATTACTATATATATGTTAAAATGTTAGCAGCAGAACTTGGTCCACTGCATGAAATGTTAACATTTGCTACTAAACATAAACTTAAAGAACTTAGTTGGTCAGAGAAGACTATTTATGCTTTTGAAAATGTCAAACAGTTTTTTGCACAGAAAACTTTACTTACTCATTTTTATAAAAACGTTAAATTATCTCTTGCTGTAGATGCTTCAAATGTAGTCTTACAACAAGTTAGTAACAATGTTTAAGAACCACTCGCCTACTTTTCACGTAAATTATCTCCTACTGAAATGAATTACTCAACTTTTGACAGAGAGCTTTTAGCTGATCATAAACCCTTAACACAAATTCTTAATTCAAAAACAGACAGATCACCACGACAAATTCGACATCTAAAATAGCTCAATTTATTATTATTATTATTCTTTATTCGGTATATGATAACAAGATCTTACAGACTAGAAATATTTAATTATTTTATTAATTAATCAATTACAATGTAGCCTGGCGCAAAAATACTTACAGACTACATATAGATATATGTACATAAAATATTACTTATAAAACTATATTGGACAGTAAAGCCTTAAAAATAGGTTTAGATACTGAAAACTCAATTACTAAAGAATTTGAGAGAAGATTAAGTTCCATTAATGCTCTAAAAATTGGAGCATTGGAGGCATAGAGGGTCCGAGCACAGCCCGTATAAAAAGTATTACTGTTTCTGAGCAGCCTGTTTGGCACATGAAACTGGATACTCTCGAGAAGAGCAGGCGCATCTATTGTCAAAGACAAAGGTTAGGGATAGTATGCTTCTTCTACACTGCAGAGACTGAAGGTTAATGAGTGCACACCTGGATTCGTATGAGGGAATCGGTTAAGAAAATTGCAGGAAACGTAGTGCAAAGCGAATAAAAACTTTTTGCAGACGTTCGAGCCGTTTAATATGGCACTCATGATATGGTCTCCAAATAAAGAAAGCATATTCCAACTTAGAGCGTACGAGCGAGGTGAATAAAAGCTTAAGAGTGTACGGATCCGTAAAGTCAGAGCTAAACCGGCGGACAAAGGCTAATACAGAATATGACTTTGCAATGACAGAATTTAAATAAGCTGCGAATGAAAATTTCGAGTCAAAAACTACTCCTAAGTCAGTAGTCTCACTAAGGGTAGAAAGGCGAGTACCGCCAATGTAATAAGAGGTGGGAATAAAAGAACACGATTTTGAAAAGGTTCCATGAAAGCATTTGCCAACATTCAGTGGTAGATTATTTAACTTACACCAGATAGCGACTCTATTTAGGTCAGACTGCAACAACTGTGAATCTAAGGCAGTTGAAATGGTAGAAAAAACCTTTAAATCATCGGCGTATAATAGAAAGTTTGAGTGGTGAAAACAGGCGCATATATCGTTGATGAAGATTACAAATAGCAATGGCCCAAGAATACTACCTTGTGGCACCCCAGAGGTGGCCACGAAGGGATCAGAATAAGTATTGTCTATCACGACTACACAGTTCCGCTGGTCAAGGTACGATTTTATCCAAGACAAAAACATTGAGTGAAAGGCCAAGCTGACAAGTTTAGAAATTAGGATGGAATGATTGACTTTGTCAGACGCTTTCGAGAAATCAGTGTAAACCGTATCGATTTGAAGGCGGCTATTAAAAGCTTGTAAGCAAAATTCAGAAAAAATAGACAAGTTAGTCACCGTGGATCTACCGGACATAAACCCATGTTGATTGTCAATGATATGTCGCTTAACGGCAAAATACATTTTCTGTTTAACAATATACTCAAATAATTTTGAAATAGTCGATAGCTTAGCAATGGGCCTATAATTGGCCACTTTGTTTTTATTGCCAGTCTTAAAGATAGGGCTGATGAAGCTTACCTTCCAACCATCAATGAATTCACCACTAGCCAGAGATTTGTTAAAAATTAATAGAAGCTGGATTGCCAGCGCAATACAACTTTTAAGAAGATAAGACGATAAGCCGTCAATATCAGTCTGGGTTGATAACTTTATGTTCCGAATGCCTTCAACGACATCATCAAGGGATAACGTAAGCGGACCAAAGTTAATGGGGGAGTCAGTGGTGTAGTGGAGCTCCGGAGGGGCTTCGGAAAGCCCAACGTAGTTGGATCGGAAAAAGTCTGCGAAGAGATTAGCTGCAGAGATGAAGCGGCATAATCCGTATTATGGAAGACAGATGAGGGGATACTCGAGCACATTTTTTTTGATTTTACATAGTTCCAAAAAGCCTTAGGATTTTCCTTAATATCACATTCAAAGTTGCGCACAAACCTGTTATGGAGCCTCTTGCCTAACTCCTTAAATTTCTTGGAATAGCGAATGTACTCAACTTTGTGTACCACAGACTTCGTAGATTTGTATTTTTTTAAATATTTATTCCTCAGATTCTTTAGCCGTTTTAAATTTTTTGTGTACCACGGAATTTTATAACAATTTTTTTCTGTGGAATGTTGTTTATACGAATTTGATTAGTGACATATTTGAATAAGCTAAAACAATCAGTAAGATTATTACCCACAAAAAGAGCCTCCCAATCAGTAGAGGAAACTTCACGTGAGATAACATCAAAGTTGCCACGTCTCAAACAAACACTAGGAGCCTCATCATCAGTACTGATATTTTCATAAATATAAAACTCAATGTCAACCGTGAGCGGAATGTGATGCAAATTAGAGCAGGGTAGCGGCTCAAGACATTCAGACAAAGCACAAATAAATGTATTAAACCATGTATTTTTAGCTCAAATTATAATACAAATTCAAAGACTTCAAACTTAAACGTCACGTTATGAGAGTGGCTAGTAGCGAAAGTGACGTTAAACCTTCTCGCCGCCTATTTATTTTTGACAAATTTAATAAATTAAACTTTTTAATAGATACGGGTGCTATTGTTTCTGTAGTTCCTCTTCTAAATTCAATTCTCATAAAAGAAATTCTGATCTAAATTTAACTGCAGCTAATGGTTCTTCAATTAAAACTTTTGGTACAAAACTTTTAAAACTTGATCTAGGTTTAAGACGCGATTTCGAATTTCCTTTCATACTAGCAGATATTTCTACTCCCATAATTGGCGCTAACTTTTTAGAGAAATTTGCTTTACTAGTTGATATTAGAAATAAAGAAATTACTGACTTAAAAACAAAATTAAAAGTTTCTGGCTCTAGTGGATTTTGTGATATATTTTCTCTCAAAACAAAAATTTCTGAAAATAAATTTACCAATCTCTTAATAGATTTTCCCTCAATAACTTGTGAACCAGATTACACCAAACCAGTACAACACCAAACGGTTCATAGAATTGAAACTAAAGGAGTTTTACCGTTTTCAAAACCTCGTCGTCTAGATCAAATTAAATTTAAAATTGCAAAAACAGAATTCGAATTTTTGGTCAAAACAGGTATATGTAGACCTTCTAGTTCTCATACTCCATCTCCTCTACATTTGGTCCCAAAAAAAGAACCAAATGATTAGAGACCATGTGGAGACTATCGTAGACTGAATTTCATTACCATACCTGATCGATATCCATTACCCCATATACATGATTTAGCTATTGATTTAAAAAACAAACAAATATTTTCGAAATTTGATCTAGTTCAAGCATATCATCAGATACCCATGGCCGAAGAAGACATTCATAAAACAGCAATAACTACACCATTTGGAATGTTTGAGTTCGTACGCATGCCTTTTGGTTTACGAAACAGCGCACAAACATTTCAAAGTTTTATAAATGCAGAGAATGTCAATGATATAGAGAAGGTCCATGAACGAATTTCGTGTGAAGCAGTAGACCATCATTTCGCGGGTAGGGAATTCACTATGGCATTATTGTTTAGCAGCACAATAGCAGAATTCTTGTGCTTACATAGGGAACTAGCACAAACAACAGAATTCTTGTGCTAACATAGGGGATGGTTACATTTTACAGACGGCGGAATTATGGTTCATTATGTATATTTTATTATAATTATATTTCAAAATTATGTACATGTGATATTAACAAATTGGCAATAAATATATGTGTAGGTACATTTATCATATAAAATTATAATTGGTGTTAAGTTTTTGTTTGGGAAATATCTGATACGGTAAGTATAAAAATCGTCCATGGACTTCTAATTTGGTAATTGGCAGAGGTATCAACAACCCGAAAGCGGATTTTCAATTTTTTGTTTCAGTGAAAAGTTGTTCGCAAAAAACCCAAAAGTGATCCAATTCCATATAGGGGGCTTGATCCAAGGTATTTATGTGCACAACTGCTTTCTGCGTAGGGGGCCTTCGGCCGGGCTTAAAAAAAAATAACCCTTAGCCGGTCCAACACCGGCTACGCGGTCCACAATATTTCTGCTTTCGGATTATTGATACGAAGGTTAAAACCCGTCGTTTGATACCTTTCCCGATATTTTTCGACGTATATTAGCAGTTACATACTGCCGTATAGAATTACCAGAAAAACATATTTTTCTCCTATGTTTTCAGTCTTCGGACATGTTTTTGCAAGTACAAATATTGCTGTCAGGATAGTGAGAAAATAAGTTTCAATGTCCGGACAGTTAGCATTTTGTACAAACTTTGTTGTTTTTATCGATATTATTATTTAAAAAATGAATGCCGACTTTTACCTCCGCCCTTCGAGGTTGCAATATAGCAACACAAATCAAATATTGGCGAGTTTACATTAAATAAAGCCTAAAAGATATATTCCAATTGGTAATAGATTTTTTGTACATATGTCTAATCTATTTTTGCCTTCCAAAGAAACTACAAAACTTATAATGTATGGTCGTAGAGCATTTACGCACGCTTATATGCATACAAAATTATCAACACAACAACAAAGTCAGTCCCATATCCAACGTAAACAAATAAATCTGCTACATCAACCCAAATACCAAATATACAACCTACAAAGAAGTAAACATAAATATACGAGTACACACATAAATATGAACACAAATATGCAAACGTACCGACATACATATGTATATATGTTTGTCTGCTTGCATACGAATCAATGACCTACAAGAACAAAATCCATTCCATGCATTTCCTCACATCACCGCGCTAACCCCTCTACAAGCACATGATGTCTGACCAAAACTTATATCCAACAACAAAAACTACATATTTCTACGCACAAACCTCAGAATCCAACAACAAAGTCATTCATTCATAAAAACGTAAAACTTTGTCGAGGAAGCTATGATGAAATGTTGCAACAAAGCATTTTAACAAAATCAGAAATATGAAATATTAAATTTTTGTCGATTTTATAAAATCCAACTTGAATCCATACGGGGTATACCACACATAGCGCTCCTTCAAATGCGCGCCTTTGCGAACAAAAGTTGGTACAAAAACTTTAGTTTGTTTCAAGGAAGTATTTATGTCATAGAAAAAAAAAAAAAAAAAAAATGCATAGCTATTGCTCAGCAACAGACCCAAACAATTGTGAAAAAATAATTACGAAAACGTTTCTCTACATATTTTTAATAATTTAATTTTGTTGTTGGTTTTACGGTCTGTTCATTTTACATATTTTTGTAAGTATAACGAGCTCAAGACCAGTTGATAATAATTCTTAGTTAATTATTATTATTTTTGATAAGAGGAAAAATTGAAAGCAACAAACATATACAGGCTATAGTTATAGTACTATTTCGAAAACAATTTTCAATTTTTCCTCTTATCAAAAATAATAATAATTAACTAAGAATTATTATCAACTGGTCTTGAGCTCGTTATACTTACAAAAATATTTAATAATTTAATAAAAGATTTCCTTATTCATAAGGAGTTTGCTTATTTGCATAAGCTGTAGTAAATATAAGGGATATCGTTTGCAACACACTTTGGAGTGACTCTTGAGTTTCTTCTTGTTCTTGCTGAAATTCGGTCGAAAATTTGGTCAGCCATGTTTTTTTTGCTGGAATGTTGCCGTTGTGCCACATAAGTGCTAACTTTGCCCTTTTTAGGCACATGCAATTATTCAAGAATTATGTAATAATTTAGATTATTTTCATACTACACAATTTTTCCCCTACTACATAACTTGCTTTTGATGGTGTCTGAAATTTGGTTTAGGCAGTACTTTTGACGATCGATGCCATCGCGCGGCAGAATTTGCCATTTGGGGATGGGATTTGGCCTTGCGAGCAACCAAATTATGTGAAGTTGGGCAAAATTGTGTTAAAAATATATTCTTTTGATACATTAAACTTTTTTTCACTGTACGTGTGTTCGGAATAGAATTTGTGGTTTTGACGGGACGTGCTGAAAAAATATGGCCTGCGCCCGCCTTCTTCTTCTTTAAATGGTCATCTAACCGCCTGGGCGATTTTGACCGTCCAACATAGCTCGCCAGTCGTTTCTTCGTTGCGCCAACTGGCGCCAATTGGAAACACCGCGGGATCGCAAATCGGTCTCCACTTGGTCCTTCCATCGGAGTGGTGGTCTCCCTCTTCCTCTGCTTCCACCGGCGGGTGCCGATAAGAATACCTTCTGGGCTGGAGCATCTTCGCTCATTCGCACTACGTGGCCTAGCCAGCGAAGCCGCTGTGTTTTAATTCGCTGAACTATGTCGGCGTCTGCGTAAAGTTCATACAGCTCATCATTAAATCTTCTTCGGTATTCGCCGTCGCCAACGCGTAGAGGTCCACAAATCTTTCGAAGAACCTTTCTCTCGAATACTCCCAGAGCCGCCTCATCAGATGTTGTTAGTGTCCACGCTTCTGCACCATATAGCAGGACGGGTGCGATGAGTGACTTGTAGAGTGTTATTTTCGTTCGTCGAGAGAGGACTTTACTTTTCAATTGCCTACTCAGTCCGAAGTAGCATTTGTTTGCAAGAGTGATTCTTCGTCGGATTTCTAGGCTAACATTATTGTTGGTATTAATGCTGGTTCCCAGGTAAACGAAGTCCTTTACTATTTCGAAATTATTGCTGCCAACAGTGGCTTGGTTGCCAAGGCGCGAATGCCTGACTCTTTGCATGATGACAGAAGGTACTTCGTTTTGCCCTCGTTCACCACCAATCCCATTTTCTCCGCTTCTTTTTCTAATTTGGAGTAAGCAGAAGTTACGGCGCGGTTGTTAAGGCCAATGATATCAATATCGTCAGCATATGCCAACAGTTGGACGCTTTTATAAAATATTGTTCCAGCGCGGTTAAGTTCTGCAGCTTGTATTATTTTCTCCAGCATTAAATTAAAGAAATCGCACGATAGGGGGTCACCCTGTCTGAAACCTCGTTTAGTTTCGAACGGCTCGGAGAGGTACTTCCCAATTCTGACCGAGCTGGCGGTGTTGCTCAAGGTCATTTTGCATAGCCGTATAAGTTTTGCGGGGAAACCAAATTCAGACATAGCGGCATATAGGCAGCTCCTTTTCGTGCTATCGAAAGCGGCTTTAAAATCAACAAAGAGATGATGCGTGTCGATTCTTTTTTCACGGGTTTTTTCCAAGATTTGGCGTATTGTAAAAATCTGGTCGATGGTAGATTTACCAGGTCTGAAGCCACACTGATAAGGTCCAATCAGTCTGTTCACATCAGGTTTCAGTCTTTCGCACAATACGCTTGATAGGACCTTATATGCGATATTCAAAAGGCTGATTCCGCGATAGTTGGCGCAGTTTGCAGGATCGCCCTTCTTGTGGATTGGGCAGAGAACACTTAGATTCCAATCTTCAGGCATGCATTCATCCGACCAAATTCTGCATAGAAGCTGATGCATGCGCCTTACCAGCTCCTCGCCTCCGTGTTTGAATAGCTCAGCAGGCAAACCATCAGCGCCAGCTGCTTTATTGTTTTTCAATCGGGATATTGCTATTCGCACCTCATTGTAGTCGGGTTGTGGAACGTCAATTCCATCATCTTCGATTGTGGGCTCGGGTTCGGCATCTTCTCTGGTTTCTTGCTCAGTTTCTCCATTTAAAAGGGCAGAGAAGTGATCCCTCCATATTCTGAGTCTTCTCTGAACATCGGTCACCAGGTCGCCGTTCTCATTCTTACAGGAGTTTGCCCCGGGTTTGAAAAGCCTGCGCCCGCCGCAATTGCTAATATTGACCGGCGCAAAAGAATCAAACTTTGTGCTATGTAGCTCGTCGCGCATGTCATGTGCAGATATATGTATGTGAATATGTGTAAAGACATAAATAAAATAATAATTTATGATGCACGCATGTATGTGATGTGTGTTTGCAATTTTGTGACGGCGCGTGAAGTATGTAATTTTGTGTGTCATACAAACAGATGTGCATGTGCATTGATCGAATTTGGATCATATGAATATATGTTGAATATATGTGCATATGTAATGTATGTATATAGCTGTATGTAGAAGGATGCACTGGGTTTTATGTGGCAAGTGGTTGTCAAATTTAAGGAAGGATTTGAACTGCGAAATTAAGTTAGTAAAGTTATTTGCTTCCGATTTCGACGGTGAAAAATCCATTCTGAAGTAAAACATTCAACAAATAAAAATGAGTTTTCTAATATTTATTAATATTCGTATCGAAGTATACATTAATTTCCATACATTTTTTTAAAAGCATTCATACATTCATTAATTTTTCCATACCATAACATATTTATTGTGACAGATGTTTTTATTAATTATTTATATGTATGTATTTTAAAATATTTTAAATTATCGAAATTGTGTTACATTTCATGCCTACATTCATTTATACATTTTGCGTAATTGCCGTCGGCAAAACGCTATAAGTCATTACATAAACACATTACAAAAGATTCTGTCATTACACAAAGACATACATTTCATCATAAAAACCTTTAATTTCATTTTATAATTCATTTATACTTCTTGGGATTTTGGTGTAATTGCCGTCGGCAAAACACTTTATGTCATTTGATGAATTTTTGGAAATAATTTTATAAGATGATAAAAAATATTACCTGGCAATTTATAAAGAGACCTACATAATACATTATTAACGTTTATTACATAAATTTGTTAGTTTGTAAAATTGAATCGATTTTCTACAACACATACAAATTCCTTTTGTATATTATCATGTGATTATTCCTTTTGCACAAAATCACGTGATACGTGCAAAACTCCTTTTGTATATTATCATATGATTATTTCGATTTCAAAAAACTAAAATTTAGGAAACTAAAAGACTAGATTCAAAACATCGAAATCATTTATTTGCTCATATATATATATATATATAAGTTTTATTAAAATTATTAAAAATTGTTTGTGATTTGTATGAACATGAAACGAATGGAGTTCAAGGGAAATATTTTTTATTCTTTATGGTATAAATATATGAGATAACAATTTTTTGTTATTGAACTGCATTATTGCTTTCTTGAAATAAAAACTGAAAGCCACAGAAATTAACAGTGCCGAATTTATACTACAGAAATGTATTCATGCTAAGCAACATTAATTCATGTTAATCAACATTGATCACATAAAATTCTGTTAAATTAACATGCCCAACCAGCCAGCCGGTGGTGAATTCCCTAGCCGTGAATTGACGAGTTTTGACAATTCACACTGAAATTCGTTCATGGACCTTCTTTATATCATTGACATTCTCTGATAAATGAGGTATTTTCCGGGTTTGATTTTGTTTTTATCTACATTGATGATATACTTGTTGTTAGTGATGATGAATATCAACATTTTGAACATTTAAAATCTGTTTTTGAAAGGTTGGCGGAATATAATTTAAATATTAAACCTTCGAAATGTATCTTTGGGACGAATAAGTTAGATTTTTTAAGTTATGAAATTTCTAGTAAAGGAATTAGGCCATCCTTAGAAAGAATTGAGACAATAATCAACTTCGAAAAACCTATTTCAATAAATAAATTACAAAAATTTATATATGTTAAAATGTTAGCAGCAGAACTTGGTCCACTGCATGAAATGTTAACATTTGCTACTAAACATAAACTTAAAGGACTTAGTTGGTCAGAGAAGACTATTAATGCTTTTGAAAATGTCAAACAGTTTTTTGCACAGAAAACTTTACTCACTCATTTAGATGCTTCAAATGTAGCAATTGGTGCAGTCTTACAACAAGTTAGTAACAATGTTTTAGAACCACTCGCCTATTTTTCACGTAAATTATCTCCTACTGAAATGAATTACTTAACTTTTTACAGAGAGCTTTTAGCTGATCATAAACCCTTAACACAAATTCTTAATTCAAAAACAGACAGATCACCACGACAAATTCGACATCGAAAATAGCTCAATTTATTATTATTATTATTCTTTATTCGGTCTATGATAACAAGATCTTACAGACTAGAAATATTTAATTATTTTATTAATTAATCAATTACAATGTAGCCTGGCGCAAAAATACTTACAGACTACATATACTCGTAGATATATGTACATAAAATATTACTTATAAAAGTATATTGGACAGTAAAGCCTTAAAAATAGGTTTAGAAAATTCAATTACTAAAGAATTTGAGAGAAGATTAAGTTCCGTTAATGCTCTAAAAATTGGAGCATTGGAGGCATAGAGGGTCCGATCACAGCCCGTATAAAAAATATTATTGTTTCTGAGCAGCCTGTTTGGCGCATGAAACTGGATACTCTCGAGAAGAGCAGGCGCATCCATTGTCAAAGACAAAGGTTAGGGACAGTATGCTTCTTCTAGATTGCAGAGACTGAAGGTTAATGAGTGCACACCTGGGAATCGGTTCAGAAAATTGCAGTGAACGTAGTGCAAAGCGAATAACAACTTTTTGCACACGTTCGCGACGTTTAATATGGCACTCATGATAAGGTCTCCAAATAAAGCAAGCATATTTCAACTTGGAGCGTACGAGCGAGGTGAATAAAAGCTTAAGAGTGTACGGATCCGTAAAGTCAGAGCTAAACCGGCGGACAAAGGCTAATACAGAATATGACTTTGCAATGACAGAATTTAAATGAGCTGCGAATGAAAATTTCGAGTCAAAAACTACTCCTAAGTCAGTAGTCTCACTAAGGGTAGAAAGGCTAGTACCGCCAATGTAATAAGAGGTGGGAATAAAAGAACGCTATTTTGAAAAGGTTCCATGAAAGCATTTGCCAAAGTTCAGTGGTAGATTATTTAACTTACACCAGATAGCGACTCTATTTAGGTCAGACTGCAACAAATGTGAATCTAAGGCAGTTGAAATGGTAGAAAAAACCTTTAAATCATCGGCGTATAATAGAAAGTTTGAGTGGTGAAAACAGGCGGATATATCGTTGATGAAGATTACAAATAGCAATGGCCCAAGAATACTACCTTGTGGCACCCCAGAGGTGGCCACGAAGGGATCAGAATAAGTATTGTCTATCACGACTACACAGTTCCGCTGGTCAAGGTACGATTTTATCCAAGACAAAAACATTAAGTGAAAGGCCAAGCTGACAAGTTTAGAAATTAGGATGGAATGATTGACTTTGTCAAACGCTTTCGAGAAATCAGTGTAAACCGTATCGATTTGAAGGCGGTTATTAAAAGCTTGTAAGCAAAATTCAGAAAAAATAGACAAGTTACTCACCGCGGATCTACCGGACATAAACCCATGTTGATTGTCAATGATATGTCGCTTAACGGCAAAATACATTTTCTGTTTAACAATATACTCAAATAATTTTGAAATAGTCGATAGCTTAGCAATGGGCCTATAATTGGCCACATTGTTTTTATTGCCAGTCTTAAAGATAGGGCTGATGAAGATTACCTTCCAACCATCAATGAATTCACCACTAGCCAGAGATTTGTTAAAAATTAATAGAAGCTGGATTGCCAGCGCAATACAACTTTTAAGAAGATAAGACGATAAGCCGTCAATATCAGTCTGGGTTGATAACTTTATGTTCCGAATGCCTTCAACGACATCATCAAGGGATAACGTAAGCGGACCAAAGTTAATGGGAGAGTCAGTGGTGTAGAGGAGCTCCGGAGGGGCTTCGGAAAGCCCAACGTAGTTGGATCGGAAAAAGTCTGCGAAGAGATTAGCTGCATCTAGAGATGAAGCGGCATAATCCGTATTATGGAAGATGAAGGGATACTCGAGCACATTTTTTTTGGTTTACATAGTTCCAAAAAGCCTTAGGATTTTCCTTAATATCACATTCAAAGTTGCGCACAAACCTGTTATGAAGCCTCTTGCCTAACTCCTTAAATTTACTTAACTTTGTGTACCACAGACTTCGTAGATTTGTATTTTTTTAAATATTTTATAATGTTTATACAAATTTGATTAGTGACATATTTGAATAAGCTAAAACAATCGGTAAGATTATTACCCACAAAAAGAGCCTCCCAATCAGTAGAGGAAACTTCACGTGAGATAACATCAAAGTTGCCACGTCTGAAACAAAAACTAGGAGCCTCATAATCAGTACTGATAGTTTCATAAATATAAAACTCAATGTCAACCGTGAGCGGAATGTGATGCAAATTAGAGCAGGATAGCGGCTCAAGACATTCAGACAAAGCACAATTAATGTTATCATTAATGAAAATCAAATCAAGCGTTCTAGATAACTGATTGGTGAAGCTATTTATTTGGGATAGACTAACACTTAAAATATTATCAATGAAATATATTTCAGAGGCACTGTTAATATTAGTAGGAATTAAAGATAAGCTATTGTCGAGAGACGACCATTCCATGAAAGGTAGATTAAAGTCGCCTAAAATACAAAAGTTATTACCATCATGATTGCGTACTAAACCAATGATATTATCAACGTGGGCCTTGTAGAGATAGTCTGTATGTAGGAGGTATGTAGGATGCGCAGATAAAAATCCCGGAGGTGCCATGAACTGAGACGCACAGTTGATCCAGTAGTGAATCCTTATTATTGAGCTCCATAAGTGAAGAACGGAGATGATGACGCACTGCAATTAGAACTCCGCCTCCTCTGGAGAGACCAGTTTTATGGTAGTCCCGGTCTTTGCGATAAATATTATATAGGTTACCATCAAAGAACTCCCCGTCATGGAAATCAGCTAATCTAACTACAGCGTTAATGTCGACATCTTTTTTCATCAGTTTAAAGCAAGCCAGCTTAGAGGTGTCAATGTTAGCGTGCTCAGAAATATATTGGATGATATTAGCCTCAGTAACAGACGGTTTGAACGAAGATATATGTATCCACTTGTAGCGCACAAACACAGCCAAATCATTATTGTTATTAATGCCACTAACAGACCCTTGGGATTTAGCATTGTCTATTTTCCTCGCAGGTAGCTTTGATTTAGCAGTATTCGACAACCCAGTAGCATCATCAACAACAACATTGCTAGTTTCGCCGGCGGCAGCCTCAGCATATGTCTGTGGGTTGACCGAATGTTTATAACCCACCAACATTCGCAGCAGCTTCAGAAACAGCAGTAATATCAGCAAGAGAATCCAATTCATTACGAATGATAGAAGCAGACAAATTAGACGATAAATCACAAACAACAGCGTCAACAGCAGCAGTAGCAGCAGCAGCATTCAGAGACAAAACGGTTTGACTCTCTTTGCTACCAACATCCAAAGAGGTTTTGGAGCTTTTGCCTATTTGTTGTGATTGACTGTGTTTGGTGCGTTTAGGCTTCACAGCATTGGGATAGGGTTCATTACACTTTGCTTGGAATTCTAGAGATTTAGAGCGCGTTATAGCTGCATTCGGCACTTTGTCATCAATAGTTTGAGTATGCTTTATCTTACATGCACTGCTTACACCAATTAAAAAAATTCACTCAATGATGAATAAATAGACTCAAGTCTAGATAAGTACAACGGAATGGTGGTATTAACACAAATGTCACATCTGTACAAAATATTTAGTTTAGACTTTAGAAGATTAATACATTTTACACTTAGATTTGAGCATTTTAAATGAACTGTTTGGCAACAAATATTGCACGAAATTGAGTCATTCTCAGAAATTTGATTTTCAAAAATTATGCACTTCGACATTGCACAGATTCTTTTAGTGAAACGGAAATTAGAAGAGCGAATAAAAACACGTCTGCACGCGCCGAACGCGGATATATACTAATTTACAAATGATATTCAATACATTTCAGGAAAAGAAAATATTGTTGCTGATACACTTTCTCGTATTCCGGATATTAACACAATTTTAGCTAAAGACATAAATTTCCCGACCTTATATGAAGAACAGCAAAAAGACCAAACTCTTCAAAACATAATATCTGATCAAAATTGAAACAGTAATATAAAAGAAATTGGTATTCCAGTTCTTAATCTCAATATATGGTGTGATATTTCCCAAAAACCTTTTAGGCCGTTTGTTCCTAAATCTATGAGAAAAATTATTTTTGACAAAATTCACTGTTTATCGCATCCAAGTGTTCGCACAACTATCATTGAGAGGCATACACGTTGGCCTGAAACATATCCTCTTAGGGATATTTCAGCAAATACTATAGCAACAACTTTTGTCTATAATTACATTCCTCGTTTCGGTATTCCACTATACATAACTGTTGATCAAGGATAAGTTATTAGGATCTCACAAAATTCATACAACTCCATACCATCCTCAATCAAATGGAATGATAGAAAGATTTCATAGGACATTGAACACAGCTATCACTTCCTCAGATGACTCAATGCACTGGTCTGATTCTCCCATTGATTTTATTAGGTTTGCGCACATCTTTCAAAGAAGATTTAAAATGTTCATCTGCGGAATTAATTACCAGGTAAACTAGTTGTTTCCAACAATAATGGTAATGAAGTAGATAATACGATTGAAATTCTTTCTAATTTAAGAAAATATTTTTCACATGTTAGATCAAAGGTCCTACATCACAACACTGAGTATTCTTTCATTCCTAAAAATTTAGATTCTTGTGAATACGTATTGGTTAAAGTTATTCACAAGTCGAAGTTACAATCACCTTACGATGGTCCGTTTAACGTTATTTCTAAACATGCTAAAGTATTCAACATGGAAATACTATTAAAACAATTTCAAAAGATTTACTTAAACCTGCAAACATAATTACAGATACAGTACTTAACACTAACTCATCCACACTTTCAAAAAACAAAAAGAAAATAACATTTAACATAAATTAATTGATCGTTTCACTGGAGGGGGAGTATATGTAGGGTTATATACTTTCGTTATAAGAGGTGTGTTCAAAAAGTATAGCGAATTTTGTGTTTTTTTCAAAAATTATTTATTTATTCATGAATATCTATTTTGTCCCCATCAAAGTAATCCCCATGAGATATTATACACTTGTGCCAACGGTTTCTCCAATCTTCGAAGCACTTCAAAAAATCATTTTTTTGTATCTTGTTCAGCTCCTCCTTCGATGCCGTCTTTCTCTCCTCAAGAGAAGCGTAACGTCGTCCTTTCATGGGCCTCTTCAGTTTAGGGAACAAGAAAAAGTCACAGGAGGCCAGATCTGGGGAATACGGTGGCTGCGGCATCATAAGTGTGTTGTTTTTGGCCAAAAAGTCGCGCACAAGCAACGATGCGTGAGCAGGGGCGTTATCGTGGTGCAAAAGCCAATTTTCTGGCGGATTGCTTCGCGCAAATTGCGCATAACTTGCAGGTAATATTCCTTATATTCATGATGCACCACGCCCCTGCAATCGAAGAAAACTGTCAGCAAAACTTTCACATTCGACCGAACTTGGCGCGCTTTTTTCGGTCTTGGTTCGTGCCGCAGCTTCCATTGAGATGATTGAGCTTTGGTTTCCACGTCATAACCAGTTATGACCCTCTGGAGCAAATTTGGGTTGTCGCGGACAGAGTTTAACATCTCATTAGCAATGTTCATGCGATGCTGTTTTTGGTCACAATTGAGCAATTTTGGTAAGAATTTCGCGTAAAAATCGAAGACGATCCAAAACACGTGCACGCAAAGCAGCTGTCAACAATTAACAGAACATTCAAAATGGCCGAGCTTGTCGGCATAAGTGAGAGACATGAGTACCAACATAACGCCACAAAAAATTCGAAATTCGAATATACGTAACCAGCGAAAATTCAAAATTCGCGATACTTTTTGAACACACCTCGTACCGTGCCCTTAATAAAGTAACTGGTAGGGACAATTACCCGTTGCCATTGATCGATGACTGTATTGAGTGTTTGGAAAATAAAAAGTTTTTCTCCATATTGGACCTAAAGAGTGGTTTCCACCAGGTGCAGATGTCACCTGAATCCATTCCGTATACTGCTTTTGTGACTCCAAACGGTCAGTACGAATATTTGAAAATACCATTTGGACTAAAGAACGCTCCAGCTGTGTTACAGCGATTTATTAACAATATATTCCGTGATTTGATTGACAATAAGGAAATTATAATATATATGGATGACATTGTTGTTGCCACTCATGACTTTGAGGAACACAAAACTCTATTGAGAACCGTCTTAAAACGATTGTCTTTAAGAGGGCTGAAACTTAATTTAGATAAGACTAAATTCGCGTTTCAAGGAATTGAATACCTCGGATACGAGGTATCACGGACGGGAATCCGGCTTCCACATTCGGAGTATTATCAATTTCCCAGTGCCGAGCAATCTACAAGCAAGCTACAATCTTGTATTGGCTTGTTTTCCCATTTTCGCCGTTTACTCTCCCAGATTGCTAAGCCACTACAAAACTTATTGAGCCGAAACTCTGAGTTGAATTTTGACGATAAGTGCCTTGATGCTTTCAACGAACTAAGGTCCCGACTAACAAATGGTCCTATTCTTGCAATATACAATTCGATAAGAGAAACTGAGCTCGATTGTGATGCTAGATCGATCGGAGTCGGTGCCGTTTTGCTGCAACGACCGGATGATAAAAGGATGCATCCCATTTCATACTTTTCAAAAACCGCGTCTGCTGCTGAGTCGCGATACCATAACCTACCTAGAAGGTATACAATTTAGGATTATCACTGATTGCAATTCGTTAGCTATGACCCTAGAAAGAAGGCAATTAAATCCGCGGAGAGCTAGATGGGCCCTCGAGCTTGAGAATTATAATTATTATATAGGATACAGCATACGAAAGGATCATCTATGGGGCACGTTGACGCCTTGAGTAGGACACAAATTGCACACATAATTAATGCAGAGGAAATTGAATTTCGGATTCGAGTAGCCCAAGAGCGTGATGAAGTTATCAAAGGCCTTCGGAAACGTCTCGAGGATGGATTAGTTAAGGACTTTGATTTAGTAGATGGTATAGTTTGCAGATCTCAGCCCAATGGAAAACAAAGGTTCTACGTACCCACTGAGATGGAATCCAATGTTATAAGATCTATACATGAGAAGATGGGGCATCAATCAGTTGACAAGACTATAGGCAAATTAACTCTTTATTATTGGTTCCCTAATATGAGGAAAAAAGTAGAAGTATTTATAAGAAACTGATTAAAGTGTCTAATGCATGCGGGGCCTCCACGAACAAGTGAAAGAAACTTACATATGACTGCTAAGACCCCACTTCCGTTTGATACACTTCATACTGATCACTTTGGTCCACTGCCGTCTATCAATTCGAAAATTAAACACATATTAGTTTTAGTCGATGCCTTCACAAAATTAGTGAAGCTTTATCCAACTAACTCGACCAGCACTAGAGAAGTAACCGCTGCTCTGGAGAAGTATTTTAATTATTTCAGCCGACCAAGACGCATAATAAGTGACAGGGGTACCTGTTTTACGTCTTTAGAATTTAGTGACTTCATATCCAAACATAATATTGGTCATGGGAAAGTAGCCGTTGCATTCCCTCAAGCCAACGGGCAAGTGGAGCGCGTTAATAGGATCCTTAAGGCGATGTTAGGCAAAATAACTGATCCCATACAGCAATCTAATTGGTGTAAGAAACTTTTGGAAGTCGAATACGCTATAAATAACTCGGTTCACAGTTCCTGTCAAGATACCCCCAGTAGGCTCTTGTTTGGTGTAGAGCAACGGGGTGTAGTCGTAGATGAACTTACTGAATATCTCTAACATGCGCTGTGTCCCGATTCCGAAAGAAATTTACCATCCTTACGCAAACACGCTTCTGACGCCTTGAAAGCCAGACAATATTATGACTCAAGGCGGCAAGCTACAAGAGGCTCCGGGGCTAAGAAATACGATGTGGGAGACTATGTTGTAATTAGGAACGTAGGTACAACCGTAGGAACGAATAAAAAATTTGTACGTAAGTACAAGGGACCTTACGTGGTTCATAAGGTACTAGGAAATTACCGATACGTTATTCGCGACATTGAACATTGGCAGTTGACGCAATTACCTTATGACAGCGCACTCGAGGCCCATCGAATGAGAAGTTGGTTGACTAGAGAGGATAATGAGGGCATAAGGCGAGACAGCCTGGAAAGACCCTTTGGAAAACGATTAGTCTAAGCCATTTTGTATGGATGATCGAGGTCGATCATTGCCAGGTTGGCCGAGCTGTAAATTTAGATTATAATCGAACTTCGATGTAGCCTTAGTACAGGGTGTTTTTTTTACAGGTTTGTTTTTCGAATAGAGATAAAACTGGCATTTTGTGGTCAAATCTGGCAACTCTAATGTCATTTATGTTCAGTTTGGTTTGCCATTTCATCATGAACAGGTTGACAAAAGAACAACGCTTGCAAATCGTGCAAATTTATTTCGAAAATAATGGTTCAGTTCGCGAAGTTTACCGTGGGCTCCGTCCATTTTATGGTCGACATAATCGTCCATCAGAGCAATTAATTCGGTTAACCATGGATCGTTTTCGCACTACGTTTACTCTATGTGATAATACGCATCCGCAGAGACGTCGAACAGTGCGCACCGAAGAAACAATTGCCGCTGTAGAGCAAAGTGTTGAAGAGGACCCGAATGAATCGATTCGCCACCGTGCACAGCAATTGGAGCTTTGTCCATCAACTTTATGGAAGATTTTGCGCAAAGATCTTGGCTTGCGACCTTACAAGATCCAGCTTGTGCAAGAATTAAAGCCGCGAGACCATGCAATGCGTCGTGATTTTGGTGTATGGGCCGAAAATGAGATTGATTTCGATGCTGATTTTCATCGCAAAATTTTGTTCAGTGATGAGGCTCATTTTTGGTTGAATGGGTACGTCAACAAGCAAAATTGCCGCATTTGGAGTGAAGAGAATCCACATGAGACCCTTGAAACGCCATTACATCCACAAAAACTGACTGTTTGGTGTGCTCTATGGGCTGGTGGAGTCATTGGGCCATACTTCTTCCGCAATAGTGCTGGAGAGGCAGCTACCGTTAATGGAGACCGGTATAGAGCCATGATAACCGACTATTTTGTTCCCGAATTGGATGGCATGAATGTGGATGAGTTGTGGTTCCAACAAGACGGCGCTACATGCCACACAGCGCACGTCACAATCGATTTATCGATGAGCGCATAATTTCGCGGAATGGACCTGTCAATTGGCCACCAAGGTCGTGTGATTTGACACCATTGGATTATTTTCTTTGGGGATATGTGAAGTCGCTCGTCTACACCAACAAACCAGAAACGTTAGGGGAATTGGAAGCCAACATTCGTGGCGTTATTGCCGACATACGGCCCCATATGCTCGAAAAAGTGGTTGAAAATTGGACCTGTAGAATTGGCTTTATTCGAGCCAGCCGCGGCGGCCACATGCCCGAAATCATATTTAAACATTAATGGCATAAAATTATCCTTCCAATAAAGCCAAATTGATGGACCTTAAAACGATTTTCTTGTGTTTTATTTCAATTTGAAGTTCTATACCCCTTAAAAAAACACCCTTTATAAGACCAGTTGTACGGTAACTCTAAATAATATTAACTCTAATCATGTAAATGTTGGTAACTTTAAGAAAGAAGATGTCCAAAGACTTCCGGAAAAAGGAAAACTATTAGCAGTTTATAGACGAAAGTAAATAATTCAACAACAAGAAAAGGAATCACCTGCCAAACAACGTGACTTCGTAGCTTAAATAGAAGTAAGAAGATTATTGTAAAGTTAGTAATTAAGTTGATTTGATTTAATAAAGAACAACGACTTTTAGTCGTTTAGTAATAAATATATTTTTTTTGGTTTCCGATTAGAGAAACCAGTAACTGGCGCTCAACGGCCCAGTCGCCTTATTTCTCGAATAGTTTAAAGGCCCTAAAGTAGTGCCTCGCGACCTTTGCGTTAAATCAAACGCGTATTCGTGGTAACTAATGGCTCTAACAAAACCACAAACCCACAAAGGAGGCAAACAGGGACTGCCATTAGTAGTTGAAAGAAGACCGCCAGCCTTGTTCGCCGTGGGACTATGGTAAAATTACATTTTAAGATATTTATCTGAAAATAAGTGAAACTTGTGTCAATATTTGAAAGATCACCTCCCTAAAATTTCTTAATATTTCTAACTAATAATTTTTAATTAAAAATTTAACGCTTTTTGAAAATCTTTCATTTTAAGTGAAAAATAATTAATAATGATTAATAAATATTTAAAATTTTTACGTCAAAATTTAATTAATAAAATAAAAAAATTTATAAAAATTTAACTATTTGGTCAAAAATTTCTCATTTTAAGTGAAAAATTAATAGAAATAATTAATAAAAATTTAACTTTGTTTCTTCTCAAAATTCCTTAAAGGGAAAATTGAATTTTCAATCAATAATTTTCGAACAAAAATTTTAACTTTTAGTGAAATTTTTAAGTGAAAATTTGATTAATTTACTGCTTCTTCTAAACAACAGGCTCGTACAGCCTATGAAATAATAATAATCTGTAGGATAATAATAAAACAACTCTGCGATTCAACTTCACGGGACCCTCCAGAGATTGATCAAACAAAATCCACTCTAACATCACAAATAGTAGTTATAGAGAAATAAAAAGTGCAAAACTTGTGTAGAATAATTAGCCCGTTAGTTAGTTTTTAATCTCTACAAGTCACTCATCGCACCCGTCCTGCTATATGGTGCAGAAGCGTGGACACTAACAACATCTGATGAGGCGGCTCTGGGAGTATTCGAGAGAAAGGTTCTTCGAAAGATTTGTGGACCTCTACGCGTTGGCGACGGCGAGTACCGAAGAAGATTTAATGATGAGCTGGATGAACTTTACGCAGACGCCGACATAGTTCAGCGAATTAAAACACAGCGGCTTCGCTGGCTAGGCCACGTAGTGCGAATGCGCGAAGATGCTCCAGCCCAGAAGGTATTCTTATCGGCACCCGCCGGTGTAAGCAGAGGAAGAGGGAGACCACCACTCCGATGGAATGACCAAGTGGAGACCGATTTGCGATCCCGCGGTGTTTCCAATTGGCGCCAGTTGGCGCAACGAAGAAACGACTGGCGAGCTATGTTGGACGGTCAAAATCGCCCAGGCGGTTAGATGACCATTTAAAGAAGAAGAAGTTAGTTTTTAATAAAATCCAACAGTTTTCTCAAAATGCTAGATAATTTAGTTAGACCCTCTTTACTTAACGCAAATGCTTCTGCGCCTCCGGCTTATAATGTTCAGGTGAGCCCAGAATAGGCAAATGCCTTTTGGCAGATGCGCCAACTTTAATCCAAAATGTCATAAATCCTTCATTAATCGTCAAGACTTGATAGGGTACCAGATTGTAAGATGCCTTAGAGACTTCTCAGGTGACCCTAGGGAAAACAAGCGTTGAACGCATCCTTAGAATCTACGAGCACGAAAAAGGTACGCCTCGTTATTTTGGTATCTTAAATGCGATACGAAATAAGATAACCGGGAATACAGACGTAGCTTTGGAGTCTTACAACACTCCGCTTAATTGGGATGCAATTTCAAAGTGCTTAAATACCCACTACGCAGACAAGAGAGACATAAGTACCCTTGAGTACCAGATGTCACCCTCTTCCAAGGTAGTAAAACAATAAATAAATTTTATCAGGACGTATTCTCCCACCTTTCATGGATATTAAACACCATAGCCTGCCTCGAAATAGGCCAAGAATCCCTTCATATTCTAACGAAAACATATGGCGACAATGCCCTAGACACGTTCATTAGAGGCTTGAATGGCGAACTTACAAAACTGCTTGGAATGAAAGAGCCGACCGACCTACCCCAAGCACTCCATTTGTGTATAAAATTACAAAACCAAAGTTTTAGGACACAACATGTCTTCGGCAATCAACCTAATCCGCGGAAAAACGCACATCCACTTCCACAGAGAAAGCAATTACCTTTTTACCCTCACCTCGCATATATATCGCAAACAATACCTCGCAAAGGAAACTTGGTCCCATTGGAAGCCTTTAGGAATGTTCAGCCCAATACTACTAACTTCCCAAATACCAACAATTTCCCCAATACCAACAATACCCAAAGAATTTGAACCTTTAAAAATCCCAATTACGCTCTGCAACAAACTCCTACACCCAAGCAGTTCAACAATCCTTCACCAAGACCCACCCAACCAAACCCCCAGTCCCAATGGATATATATACGAATCTCTCAGGACAAAGAACGTGAATTATACGAATAGACCGACCAGTAACTTCCTTGCCGGAAAACGGCCCACACCTCTTTTCAATCAAATACGGCAACCTTTTAAACAAAACAGTAAATAATATAGAAACAGCAGAAAAGGACTTAGGACAGCAACCTGACGACCCAGATGAACAGACATTCCAGAACTATTATAACCAATACACCGCCTATGATAACACTGGGGAACAAATTCAGGTTAGCAAAAGTTAGGTCGATTCTGAGAGTCAGGGGTGAAAATAGAGGCTAAATTAGAAGACCCGTATCGCGGCGTTTGTTTATGTTAGTTCGAATTTTTTTTTAATAGACCTTCGAACTTTGCAGTCAAATGCAATAAATTTCTTCCCCTTCTTCCCCTTTTTCCTCGTCTTCCCCCCTTTTTTGTTTCCAACCATCGGTCGTGATAAAGTTCGCTATTAATTTTTTTGGAACTTATTTCATTTTGTGAGTGATATAAGTTAAGTGCATCGGTTTCATAAAAATAACATAATATATATTGTATTAAAAATGTCGGAGCCAAAATGTAAAATGGACCATTTTTGTAATTGGATGCAATTGTTGCAATTTTGTGTTTGACTCAGAAGAAATCAGAAGAACTGGCTTCATTTTTGAAAGAAAATAATTTGCTGGCGATAGGTACCAAAGTAACAGCATATCGAAAACGCCAAAAAGAGTTAGAAAAGTTCTTCAATGTGAATGATGCAAACAATTTCGCTTATTGCAACGATATCGAAAAGTTAATGGAGACGATAGAGTTAACCTATAGAAAAGATGATTGGCGTTTATTCATCGATAGTTCACTAAGCAGCTTAAAAGTTGTGCTTTTTCACAAGACGAATTGAATGCCTTTGGTTCCAATTGCGTATAGCACTGACACTAGTGAAAATTTCGATAATTTGAAACACATTCTGGAAGTAGTCAAATATAACGAACACCAGTGGCGCATTTGCTGCGACCTCAAAATAGTTTTATTGAATACAGGCTTAACAGCATCTGGCCGTCCAAAATATCCGTGTTTTTTGTGCGATAGGGATTCACGATACGGAGAAGGTATTAGAGGAAGAAACCAGTACAAACAGCATAACTGGAATAGTCGCATTGGACGGAAATGGCCTAAAGACAATAGGCTACACGAAAGTCTTCTTCCTGAAATGAAAATTTTGTTGCCGTTGCTCCACATGAAACTTGGCATTGCTGAAAATTTTTTTAAATGTATCGCATAAAAGACCAGCAGTATTCAACCGCTTAAAAGACATTTTTCCATGACTCAGTAACGCCAAAATTCAGGAAGGGGTTGTTAATGGTCCCGACATACGGAAACTTATGAGTCGTCAAGATTTTGACCAAGCTCTGACAGAGAATTAAATGCATGGCTCGCATTGAAAGCAGTCATTAAAGGACTTTTGGGTAAAGAACGCAAAGACAACTACAGGGAATCTGTTGCAAACATGTTGGCAGCATCAGCATCTTGATCAACTCGCTCAACAGTTGCCAACTGAATCTGATGAGCAAGGGGAACGTTATCACCAAACTGCGCTTCCATTTGAAATAAGGTAACTAGATTTTTCGAATATTTTTGACAGAGTGCACAATTTAAACATGTTAACGATTGAAAACTATTTTCGTTTAAGGTACAGAGGAAAGAAATCTCCAGGTGCAATACTCGCTGAAATTTGTTGGTGGTATAAAAACACCTTTGAAGAAGAGGAAGACGAGGAAAAAGAGGAAGAAGGGGAAGACAAAGATGAAATTCCAGAATATCAGTTGGACGAATTTATCGACCTTTCTGATGATGACGATGGCCAAGATATTAGAGAGAGCAGTGATGTTGATCCACAGCCGCCTGCTAAACGGCAACTGGCCAAATCATTAATTTAATTTATTTAATTTTTTTACCTAAAACTTTTCATAACTAACATTTTAAAATTATATTTTTTCCCGTATTTTTATATTTTCTTTTTCAATGTTTCTTTAAAACCAACACTGAAAAAATTGAGAAGCATATTATAGATCAAACAGAGAGAAAAAAGACTTAGTTTTGTGGAAAATATGTTCAAAAAGTATGAAAAAACAAAATTTCCAACATTTTGCTTCATAAGCACTACAAAAATTTTCTAAATCAATTTTTTTTAACTTTAATTGTTGCATAGGTCTCTAGCAATAATTTAATCGACGAGTTATAGCCAAAAAACTATACAAACAGTATGCTGAAAATCGGAATTTGACTGCAAAGTTCGAAGGTCGATAAAAAAAATTCGAACTAACATAAGCAAACGCCGCGATACGGGTCTTCTAATTTAGCCTCTATTTTCACCCCTCACTCTCAGAATCGACCTTACTTTTGCTAACCTGACTTTGTTCCACAGTGTAATTGCACTAACGACAATATAATAGAAGGGAACACTTACGAATTTTCCGATATGCATTTTTAAGATTAACGAATCCCACGTTTTCATACTTTTAATGTAAGGATAGCAACGGCGAAATTTAAAAATTTTTAATTGACACAGATTCGAATAAAAATTACATTCAGCCAAAAATCCAATTCCTAATTAAGAAATTTTTTATGCAAGCTCTGTAGGAGAAAACACCAAAATAACCCACCACACCTTCATAAACCTTTTCGGATTAAAAAACGAAAACCTTACATTTTTTATACTACCGACTCTTAAATCCTTTCACGGAACTCTCGGGAAACAACAGCCTAAAACAATTAGCCGTAATTTTACCATCAAAAAATCATATGCTAATAAAATACAGGATGAAAATCGCCATTAAACAACAAAAATCAAAATCAGTAAACAATATCGAAATAAGAACTGAGCATCTTACGGATGAACAAACGGGAAAACTCCGAAATGTACGGTATTCATACCCACAACTTTTTTCTGATCCAGATGAAAAATTAACGCCCACTACCGCGGTAAAAGCCGAAATAAGAGCAACAGATACTACCCATACCCCATGTCCCTCAAGGACGAGGTAGAAAAGCAAATATCAAAATTATTTGAGGACGGAATAATTAGACTTTCCCGATCCCCTTACAATTCTCCCATCTGGATAGTGGCAAAGAAAGCTGATGCATCTGGCACAAAAAAATACAGAATGGTAATAGACTACCGTAAATTAAATTCAATCACAATAACCGACCGCTACCCAATCCCGGACACCAACGAAGTACTTTAACAACGCGGAAAGAATAAACTCTTTACAGTTATCGACTTGATCTCGTCAGATTGCTTTAATTGAATCCGCTATCGCAAAGACAGCTTTTTCAGTCAATAATGGTAAATATGAATTTGCCAGACTACCTTTCGGCCTTTAAAATGCGCCTTCCATATTCCAACGAGCATTATATGATATTCTTAAAGACTACATCGGAAAAATATGCTTTGTTTACATAGACGACATTATAATTTTCGGAAAAGACGAGGACTCTCACTTGAAAAACGTGGAAATAATTTTTAGGACCCTACAATATGCTAATATGAAAATTCAACTTGATAAATGTGAATTTCTCAAAGAAGAGGTAGAGTTTTTGGGATTTGTTGTCTGCAAAAACGGAAAAGGAACTTCTAGCCATAATATGGGCTTTGTATGGTTCAACCACAATACAAATTTTCACAGACCATCAACCTTTGACATACTCACTCAGCAGCAGGAATACTAACAGTACACTTAAAAGATGGAAATCAATATTGGAAGAATACAACTATGAAATTAAATACAAACTTGGCAGTAACCACAACAAATAAATTCTTTGTCCGCAACCCAACATAGTGAAGAAAGTTCAGCCCAAAATTTAATACCATATACAGACGCACCTATCAATGCATTCAAAAATCAAATTTTTATTTCTACAGGCGAAACCTCTTCATACCAATTTAAATTACCTTTTCCTTCCTACCATAACCATATAACCCTGCGGGTTAGGGGTCCGAGGTAGGCATACCGGTCGTAAGAGGCGAGTAATATGCACAAAGGTAATGACGTGCAACTCGATGGTTGATCTACGGATATGATGCCTCTCACCTCTCATTACCCATCTTATCCTTCCTTACGGAAGGAGGGGTGGCATGACCTAGAAGGTTTGACTGGTCATAAATCGCTACCACGACAGTCGGGCAGTACCGCAAGGGAGTACCGGGTTCAAATCCGGCCAAGGACTGTTAATTCGACAATACTCCCCAAGTAGGGGAGTATTTTTGTCGTTACCACAACAACAACAACAACGATCGACATTTTATTATTGAAAGAGACTTTACAGAAGAAAGTCTAACCACATTGTTGAAAAGATATCTCAACATTACAGTAACAAATTGCATAAAAACCGAGGACAACATTTAGGGGAAAATACAAACAATTTACCAAATTCATTTCAGCAGGTACAAAGTACGTTATACCCGAAAATTCATTAGAGACGTTACAAACGAATCAGAACAGGAAACGGAAATTATCAACGAACATAATAGAGCACATAGCAACCCCACAGAAAATAAAGCATAACTCTTAGAAAGATGTTACTTCCCACAAATAACCGCCAAAATAAATTTGCTTAGAAAATAATTATGAGAGACATCCGGTAAATCCTATCCTGAAACCAACTTCCATTCCTAATTATCCAGATCATATCGTTCATATAGACCTCTACCATACTAACAACAAAATAGTGCTGACGGCAATAGATAAATTTTCTAAATAAGCACAAGCAAAAATTGTACGCTCCAGAGCAACGGAAGACATAAAGGCCCCCTTAAAAAGTCTCTTGACAACATTCGGAATCCCAGAAAATATCGTTATGGACAACGAAAAATCCCTAAGCGCAACCCCCATTCTTTTTGTGTTAGAGAACCAATATGGTATAGAGATATTCCACAAACCCCCCCCCTACAAAAGTTCAATAAATGGACAAATTGAACGTTTCCATTCCACACCTTCTGAAGTGCTGCGTTGGCCTAAAGCGGAAAACATCCACACCGCCTTTGAGGACCTCCTCAATAGAGCCATATTTAAGTATAACTATTCCATTCACTTCACTACCAAACGTAAACCAGTAGAAGTACGGTAGGACCAAATCCAATGACATTGGACAGAGAATAAAATGTCCAAAATCTTAAAAATAAACAAGAAATAGACTTACAACATAACAAAAATAGGACCGATTTCAGGGCATACAACAATAACGACGTTATTAATGTAAAAATAAATAAAAGACTAGGAAACAAATTAACACCCCGATATAAAAAGGAAATAGTACTAGAAGACCAAGGCAACATAATTTTGGCACAATCCGGCCGCAGCATTCACAAAAGCCATATCAAAAAGTAAATCACACTCTTCTTTTGCAGGATCGTATTTGCCTCCTGCAATGCGGAAACCCAAACTTTAGAATCTACGACCAGTCCCATAGTAACGATAGACATAGAAACCGCGAAGGTTCCAACCGGAACATTTCGACTAATACACGCTATTGCCCTCGACCAGTACGACTCCCTACTCGACCGCATACACGCCACAATAGAACATGACATAACTAGGAAAAGCCGAAGTTACCCATTCCTTTCCCCAAAAAGAAAACTCCATCCGATCCCTCCTATAATAGCTGAAACCCAGGAAAACCAAAAGAGCAATTGAATCACTCGGCACAGCCTGGAAATGGCTTGCTGGATCCCCTGACCATAAAGATTTTAAAATACTAAACGATAAAGTAAATATATATTATTTTAAGTAATAATAACCAACAAGTAGTAATAACTAAATCTATTTTCGAAAGAATAAATATTTGACCTCATATTTCAAATAAAATGTTAAGCGAAATGAAATCGGGCGAGGCTCTTAAATTAGAAATAGAAAACAAATATTGAAAGAAAATCAAAATTCATAAAAGAAGAATTAATAAACATTGACTACTCAATCCGAAGAATTAATTGTAATTGAAAAAACTCTAGAAAAACAAAATATACCTCATTTAAATTTAATCGAAGCAATTGAATTTAGTGATGTTAAAATTGCATCAAACTTATCTTCCATTATTTATATTGTAAAATTCCCTTTAACAAGCAAGGAATCTTGTAACTTAATAAAAGCCAACGCTGTAAAACAAGGCCATAAAGCAATCAAACTTGAATATGAAAATTTTATAATTTGTAACAAGGAAATATTTGGTGTAAGAGATAGTTGTAAGAATATAAACAATTTAATTTTATGTAAACAAAATAGTATAAAAGAAGTCACGTTAACCCCCTGCATATCAAACCTATTAAAACCCTAATAAACAGTCACCATATGCCCAAGATGGAAGAAATAAGCTGCCCGGATTATTATTTGTCAACAGTTACAATGGCCCCTAAAAATAGATAACAAAAAAATCAATTTGAGTGGTACATTTTTGATCAGATACGATAATTCAAGTTTATCAATTGAAGACAAACATTTTGTTAATAAAATCAACTTTTTGCGAAGCCTTTACCAGCAATCGTCAAATCAACAAATCCTACAGGAAGTTCTTTCTTTGTAATATTTGAAAGAGCTCAATATAGCGAACAACCAAAAAATAGATGATGTCAACATGACATACAAAATAAGCATTTCACATGCTCTTCGATAATCACGCTATCACTACTTATCCTACTGGCCACCGTGATTGCAAAAAAATTAAACTCTTAGAAAAAAATGAGAATAGACATTCAAGTCAATACTAGCAGTTCAAAGGAACCCCCACTGTACCTACAAATGAAATGCCATCCAATGAAGACGCTGCATACTTTAAAGGGGGAGAAGTTAATACCACATACTCCGAAATTGGGCTTCAAAACTGCCCACAAATAAATATGTAATTATTCATACGACAACAGTATGCAATGCTACGTAAGCATGCGACCTACAAGTAGGTCGCTATCCCCCGGGCATATGACACCACACGCGCAACCAATCACTTGCTGACCGTGCATTACCATTCATGGGAATGGAGGAAAGTTAATAATTCAACAACAATAGGAATCACGTGCCCATCAACTCGATTTCGTAGCATAAATAGAAGTAAGAAGAGTATTGTAAAGTTAGTAATTAAGTTGATTTGATTTAAGGGGGGGGTAAGGTATTAGATTTTTTTTGCTTTTTTTTTATTTTCGAAATTGAATCCGTAATATCTAAAAAATATTGTGTCAAAATTTCAAGTCAATTGAAGCAAAATTTACGAAGTTATGAGTATTTTTATACCTGCCGGATTTTTGTACCTATACCTGAACTGAACTGGATTTTTTTGTGTTTAAAACTTTAAAGCGTTTTTCCCACAACTCACGTTTCCAAAGTCGGTGCCCCTGATAACTCAAAAACTACTGCACCGATCCTTTTGAAATTTTAAACACTATTTCTGTACATCATTTACGAGGTAACGCTGTCGAGTTTTTTTTTTTGTTCATAATTTTGATTTCGCAATAACAAATTAGCCGATTTTTTCCCACAAAATTGTGTTTTTCATTTCAAAGTGTTCAAAAAAATGAAAAAAAATTGGAAAAAAAGCTCGACAGCGTTACCTGGGGAAAACTATTATCTAACGAATGAACTTTGATTTTTTGATTTCCGATGATCCAGCACCAAGTTATGAGGGGCACCGTAATTCAACTTTTTGTCGAGACACGTCCGAACAACTGCTGCCATTGCCGTATTTTTTAATATTTCTTTGTAAAAATTTGATAAAACATTCTTCGAATGTCATACTTCAATGTACCATTGGTTGAGTAAAGAAATTTTAACTGCGTCGTCAGAAAAAAAATAACGAAAACATGCCCTTTTTCGTATGATTTGACCTTAATAAAGAACATAGACTTTTAGTCGTTTAATATAAAAAAATTTTTTTTTGTTTCCCATTAGGGAAACCAATAACTTGTATATAGTATTTACAAATATGGTATACCTCTGATTCCGAGTCCCTTTTGTTTCCAAGGATAAAGTTTCCATACGGTCGGGGGAAAACATTAATTTTAAATAATCCTAACGGCGGTAATTCCGTTACAGCTTTTTTGCTTTCTTTATAATTGCCTATTGAACAACCTTTTTATATATGAACAGCTTTAAACTTATGCAAACAACTTTATTGAGTAGACAGGTAGAAAATCATAAAATTCGATAAATGGCAGTATAGGGAAGCACATTCCAAGACGAGATCGATTTATATTAAGTATTCAATTGCTCGATAAATACAAATAAAAATACAAGACCAAAAAATGTTAAACCGCTAAATCTTAGGAGCTGTGAACATACCAGTACCAGCAGAGGAAAATTTAGAAGAAGGGGAGTAGGAAGAGTAAATGGGAGTTGTAGAGTAGGTGTTAGAGGAAAATGGAGGGAGTAAAGAAAAGAAAGACACGGAGGTAGGGGGAAAAATAAAAGGAGAAACCAAATAGGACGATATAGGGATAAATGAAGAGGAATCGCCGAACGGGGAGGGAGGAGAGTACAATTTGTCAAATGTAAGAAAGTCAATTTTTGGCAGTACAAACTAGTTGTTGTGTCTGCCTAGTCGTCACTTTCCTTACCTAACATTGTCATCAAGCTCTTCTAACGGAAGTCCTAGAAACCTCGCGGCTTCAATAGGGTTGAACCATAGTGAAATTGCTGTTAGGGTTGAGCTGTAACTCAAATAAACGTTGTCAAATAACTATTATCAAAAAATAAAATAAACCATTATTTGAAAAATTAAATTTTTTGATCAAATAATTATTTTGTATCAACGTTTATTCGATAAAACTTATAACTGTTATGTCTCTGGTTTAAAGCCTAAGAATACGGTCTCACTTAGCAGATTAAGTTACTCAGTGAAATTTACATGCTACATATGTACATAGTATTTACAAATATGGTATACCTTTGATTCCGAATCCTTTTTCAGCCAGTTCGGTTCCATGTTCTCTTCAACAGACAGTGTGAGTCCAAATACATTTGTTAATCTTTTTATTCCTTCAGATACTGTTGCACAAATTTGTTTCCAAGGATAAAGTTTCCATACGGTCGGGGCGAAAACATTAATTTTAAATAATCCTAACGGCGGTAACTCCATTACAGCTTTTCTGCTTTCTTTATAATTGCCTATTGAACAACCTTTTTATATATGAACAGCTCAAAAGTTATGAAAACAACTCTGGTTTTCAAGATAACAAACAAAAACGAAACTTTGTTCACCATATGGAGAAGGAAAGTTTACCGGAACGCCAATGGTATTTAAAAATAGAATCTCCAGAGGCTTTAATGGCATTTCCAACTAACAATATCCGAGAGGTTTACAACTTAACTTGTTTAGGAACAATATTACTTTAATGGAAAGTTGTGCATTATTTTCATGCTAAACTTTAAAGTTTGCTTATAAAAGTGTACAAAATTACACTTACAACATTAACAGTCTTAGTATTAGTTCTGAAATACATACTTCATTTCATAAAACATCGAATTTGCTTTTATTCCTCGTAATGGAACATATCAGATAAGCGTTTACTAAGCTACTGATAAATCGTTGATAGGTCATTTACCACTGTAACTGGCGGTAAAAGGTTTGAATTCAGTGTGTTTTAATTCGTTGAACCTTCTTTATGTTCTATGTTCTTTGAAGATACGCAACTTATTGAATTGTATTCTCTACTTTTTTTATGGGGCTGACAGAATGGGCAACGCAGACTTTAAGTGTATAGCGCAAATTTCAAATGTCAATCGTTTTGTGAGGTTAGAACTACCTTGTTTACACTCCCACTCTTTCAGTTATTACTTGCGGTGTAGTTGGAATGGACGCTATTTCGAGCAACATCCAGTTTGTATTTACTGCAAGTTGGAAATGATTCC
Source organism: Merzomyia westermanni (assembly GCA_949987695.1). Lineage (NCBI taxonomy): Eukaryota > Metazoa > Arthropoda > Insecta > Diptera > Tephritidae > Merzomyia > Merzomyia westermanni. The sequence goes on along the minus strand of OX465290.1, from coordinate 110,383,439 downwards.
TTTCTAACTTAGTTTCTCTTTTAATTTTTTTTGTCTTTCTGCACAACATCCAGATCAGGTGTACTGGGTGGTTCCAAAACACTGTTTTTGAAATATTTTTTTTTATCAAGAATTACAAACGCATCTAAATTTTTTTTATTTTGTATACCAACACTTCAATTGAATTGAGTGGTTGTTTTTACGGCCTGTACAATTGCAAAGTACCATGACTATAAACGAGCTCAAGGCCAATAACAATAATTTTTCTTTTATTTATGAAAATTATTATTGCTTTTATTTTTTTAATAATTATTTTTCAATTAATTATTAGAAGTTTTTCTTAGAATAGAATATGAAAATTTTAGAGACAACCGCCATAGCTTTTCTTATAGATCAATTTCGGAAGCTGCTAGACTTCTTCATCAGAGAAATTTTGGCACGGTGTGCTAACCAGCTAACAGAGCGCTGGTTTTTTGTTTCTCCGCCACTCGTGAAGTGAAGGAAAATAATAATCAAAAGAAACAAAATAAAATACCAAGGAGTGCGGCTCTCCTAAAAAGAAACCGATAGGAGCTTGCTCCGCAAAGGAGACGGTTAAACCGGGCGTTCTAAATAAAGCTGAAAGGAAACCTCAGCGGGTCGCTGCCGCAGCGGCAGCTAGACAAAATAGGACTGAGAGAAACTCCAGTCCTAGTAGTCCAAAGGCCAGTATCTCTCATGGAGGGGCACTGACCGGGAGGCCACCAGTGCAGCTACCGCCCATCCCGTAGCCTCCACCAGCAGTGTTGCCCCTCAGCGTCGAGCATCTGGTGAGCGGTGGCTGGCTATGGGGTGGCTGGCTATAGGGCCAAGGGCCATGAGCAAAAGGCAACAAGGAAGCCGGAGTGCGGCAGCTGGGCTCCTAAGCAGGAACGCCACCTCACCAATAAGGAAGAGGAATGTTTCTGCTGAAGAATGGGTGAAAGCTCAGCGTGACCTTGAATGGGCGGGACTGATGTTGCCGTGCTTCCGGCTGGACTGGGTCCAGTGAGTGAGGAAACCTCGAAACGCCAGCGATCAATGGAAGAAACACCCCCTACGGCACCGAAAAGGGCCAAACCACAGGGAGGCTGTACACGGTCTCGAGTCTCGCGGGCTAGCTGGAGGTGGACGAGGACAAGGACGTGGAACTAATTGGGTACGCCTCCCAGAGTCAGCTTCTGAGTGACGACGAGGCGGACGCGACGCTCACGGAGGAGAGTGGCAAGCAACTATGATGAGGGTCCTCCAAATAAACCTTCATCACAGCAAAGCAGCATCGGCTGCATTTCAACTGCACCTGTCATCAGGTGTAGTAGACATTGTCCTATTCCAAGAGCCGTGGATCAGTGACAATAGGATCTGCGGCCTGCGGACACCAGTATACAAGCTCTACAGCGCTCAAGATAAGGGTAAGCCTCGCACTTGTATTTAAGCCAGATTTTCCCCTTAAGTGGCCAAAATCGCCAAATTTTACTTACATGTCGCCAAATTAGTCGCCCACAAAATTTCAAACAAAACGAAAGCTATAAAACTCATAAAAATCTTTAACGATTAACTTTTCTCGTTACAATAAAGTATGCCAAAATTTGCTTTCTCAGGAAGACAGTACGCTAAGTCATTGTCAACATTTTTCATACAGGAATTTGTATCCCTCTTCTTGACAAAACTGGGTTTCGTCACTCGTTGACTTAGTCACCAGATAATTTGGCGCCAATACATATTAGTATGTATGCCTATGCACATATTAATTTTCTTAACATATGATACGAGTAAAGATCCTGCGTATTGATCTGCTCCAAACTCTCGTTTGCCCTCTACTTCATTTTCTCGTGAGATGTATTGGCGAGATGTAGATAAAGGATGAAAACAGAGTTAAAATTATACCTAGCAAATTTACTCGAGCTTCATAATATTTGGATAATCGCCAAAAAAGTCGTCATCACGGTAGGAGGAGCAAGTTCGCATCCTTTTATCTGGGGCACGATCACCAAGGCACACTGCCACAAGATAACTTCAGGAAATTCGTGAGAGTTTCCAACCCGGGAGTTGATTTAATAATTCTTGGAGGCGATACAAATGCTCACATGCCCAATGGGGCAGCACTGACACAAATGACCTAGGTGAGTCTTTACATAACTATTTTCTAGGTACTAACCTAAGTATATGCAATAGGAAAATTACATTTTTCCAGAAGCCATCACTCTGAGAATCGTCATCAAGCTCTTCTAACGGGAGTCCAAGGAAACGCTCAGTTTCAACAGGGTTGGACCGGAGTGATATTGGTGTTAGAAGAGTAGGTTCAATTGAACAGGGAAAGAGATGTTTGGTATCATGAGGGGACATACCACATGCAGGACATGTGTTTGGTATGTTGGGGTTCAGTCTGGATAAGTAAGAGTTTAACCTATTACAATATCCAGAGCGAAGTTGCGCTAGCATGACTCTGGTCTTCCTCGGAAGTACACGCTCCTCTTCAGCCAATTCAGGTGGCTGAGTACTGATAACGGGATTCACAGGCCGACTCGGTATGGAGGTAGTTTAGAGCCCGCCTTTTGTTACGCAGATCAAACGGCAAGGTAATGTGGTGCCGGATATCATCATAGTGCTTACGGAGATGTTTCCTTATGTCTCTCGGTGGCGGAGTTTTATCCAATAGAGGGCGGTTTGGATGACTGGGCCCGAGACAGCTCAGTAAAAACTGTTTGCTCAACAGTTCCACATGTTCGCGTGTATTGAGCATTTTGTCCTCCTGATAAAGGTGAAGACTCCGATGACATAAGGAGACATCCCGTGGCAGTTCTGATGACGGTGTTTTGGCAGACTTGCAACTTCCTCCAGTTGGTGTCAGCAAGGTTTGGCGACCATATGGGCGCAGCGTATCAATAACCGGTCGGCCATAGCCTTATATGTGGCTAGAAACGTTTCTTTATCTTTTCCCCAAGTACTGCCGGCCAGTACTGGTGGCATGACTAACGAAGGTGAGGCCGTTGTCAAACGTCACACCCATATCGTAAAAAGTGGCGCCGTCGGTTTAGCCGGAGACAGGGTCAGGTCTCGCTCGGTGAAGAAGCTGGAAAGGTCTCGTACAGAGTTCGTCAATGGAGGGGCCCTTACCCGAAGCCATAATCGTGCAGTCGTCAGCGTAGAATACAATGGAGACTCCGTCTGGTGGGGAAGAAGCCTCGAAATATAGAAATTAAACAAAAGGGGGGATAGGACACCACTCTGCGGCACCCCTTGTTTGATTCTTCGTGGTCTAGATTTCATGTTGTTGTTGTTGTGTTTGTTGTTGTGGTAACTACAAAAACCCTCCCCGAAGGTTTTGGGGAGTGTTGTCGAATTAACAGTCCTTGGCCAGTTTTGAACCCGGCACGCTCCGGTACTCCCTTGCGGTACCGCCCGACTGTCGTGGTAGCGATTCATGACCAGTGAAACCCTCTAGGTCATGTCACCAATCCTTCCGTAAGGAAGGATAAGGTGGGTAATGAGAGGTGAGAGGCATCATATCCGTAGATTAACCATCGAGTTGCACGTCATTACCTTTGTGCATGTTGTTGTTGTTGTGGTAACGACAAAAACACTCCACGAAAGTTTTGGGAAGTGTTGTCGAATTAACAGTCCTTGGCCGGATTTGAACCCGGTACGCTCCGGTACTGCCCGACTGTCGTGGTAGCGATTTATGACCAGTGAAACCTTCTAGGTCTTGTCACCCCTCCTTCCGTAAGGAAGGATAAGATGGGTAATGAGAGGTGAGAGGCATCATATGCGTAGATCAACCATAGAGTTGCACGCCATTACCTTTGTGCATATTAGTCGCCTCTTACGACCGGTATGCCTACCTCGGGCATATTCTAAACCCCTAACCCGCAGGGGTAACCTTAGGTATAGACACAAGATGGTTCACAGCCCTGTGTATTGCCAGCATTTCTGCTTGGTACAAACTACAGTGATCACGAAGGCGGAAAGAGACAGGGTTACAGAGACACACCCACCAAACCATTTCATGTTCCTAAATTTGACTAACGCCTGCCGACCGTTGAGGTAGTTAGCGGTCCACCTTTTTAGGCCGGCAGCGCGGTGTCTCTTCCAGGTCTCTTAGGAGTGTGGCGTGGTTGACCGTGTCGAAGGCTTTGCAAAGGTCAAATGCCTCGAGAACCGTCCTATGGTTTGGTGGGTGTGTCTCTGTAACCCTGTCTCTTGCCGCCTTCCTGATCAGTGTAGTTTGTACCAAGCGGAAATGCGCACTAAAGCCCTTGGACTCATTCGTCGACAACACAAAGTCGGTCACTGAATGCCCCAGATCTCTTAACGAGATGGCTAAGCGCTTCAGTATCAGCCTTATATGGGTACCTGAACACAGGGATATTGAAGGCAACTGCAGAGCAGACGAGCTGGCCATGAGAGGCACCACCGACTCATGTAAGACATCCAGGCTAATTTGGCTCTCATACGATACGGGGTATACAAGAGCTCTTCTGACTCTACAGAAATCGGATTTAGCTCCTCGATAAGGGTTCTAACAGGGCACTGTTTAATAGGCACTCACGGTGCTAAAATGGGGTGAACGGCCTATGATTATTGTCGCAGTTGCAAATCTACCGAAGAAGAGGAAAACGTCCAGCACCTGCTTTGTCAATGTCCAGCACTCAGCAGACGGCGGTCCTTTATTCTAGTTGAACCGTTTCTCTACGACCCCGCTGAGGTATCAAGACTTGAAGATAAGGCCTTAGCGAAATTTATTGACTCCACGAAGTGGTTCCACCCTCCGCTTTAAGCATGGAGTGGGATTAGAGACCGCATAGGGTATCACAACGGGCTCATTGGTGGCCTAAGTGTCGGGCTGTTACCTTACGGGTTTCAGCCTAGCCCTCGCAACCTAACCTAACCTATTTTCTAACATGTTAGCAATACTGGACGATGCTGTGATAATCGCCATATAGGAGGAAAAGTTCGGCGTCCGATGACATCTTGTCTACCTCGGAAGTTATCGTTCCTCTTTGAGCAACAGGAGGAGATTTTTCCTAATTGATAGCATGCACCGGGCGAGAGCTGACAAAAGAACTTACCTACACTGTGTGGATGTTGTTGAGGGAGCAGCCGCCTGTTCGGATGTTGCGGTTTGTAACAATTGAACAGCAATTGCCTGGTCAACATCTCACTATGCTCTTTAACTCCGAGCATATTTGCTTCGCTGTGAAGGTGGTGACATAAGGAGACATCCGTGGCAGCCCTGCGTCTACCTCTAGTGTGTGTTCGGCTGGCCGATTTCCTTGAACGTTTGCCATCTATCCTTCTCGCAAATACTGCCAGCCAGTGATGTGCGGCTTTGTAGTTTGAATGAGCAGCAAAAGTGAGCATGTTAACAAACGCCACTCCTAAGATTTCGAGGTAAGGGGCGGTCGAAAGTTTGGTGCCGTCGACGTATTCGTCTAATTCCATATCCACTTGCGCCGTCCAAGTCGTGAGTAAGGCGGCCGAAGACTTAGTCGGTGACAATGCCAGGTTTCGCCCGACGAAAACCCCGGATAAGTACAGCAGATAACAACATATTTCTGAACACATCTCATCGACTGAAGTACCCCTTGCCAATATCGTGCAATCATCTGTATAAAATACGATCGAGACAACCTTTGGTGGAGGGGGAGCCTCGATATGTAGAAATTAAACAAGAGCGGGGATAGGGCACCACCCTGTGAGACTTCTCGTTTAGCCCTATGGGGTTTTGATCGTTCGGTTCTGAATTCCCCAGATGCTTGCCGATCACTGTTTGTTTTATTTTATTTACTACTACCTTGTGAACACCCATACAATAAGGGATGTTGATAAAATATTAAACGACGAGGAGAATGTCCGAATGCCCTATAATTTCAAAACTCTCATGTTTTAATTGGACACCACTTGTATCAACGCAGGTTAAGCGAACTTTTAGTGAATTTAGGGCCTTTCTTTGCGATAATCGAATGGAAATGCTACCTCGAAATGTTGATGCATCTTCTGGTACAATTTTAGCACAACTATAGGGAGTAAGGTTTTTGAGTTAAAAACTCGATTGGAATCAAAGCTGAAACCAAAAGTACAATGAAACTAGTTTATCGTTTGGTTTTTATCGTTTTCGTTATAAGTTCAAACATAAGCGCCTTTATGAAAATGAATGAATTTTTCCACTTGTTATTTTTTTTTTGTTTGCTGCCTTTTAATTGCTTTTCCTGCCTATTTCGTCACTTTGTTTTGCCTTTTTTTACAGGTTTTTAGGTCAGCTTGTTTACATACTTTTTATATTATGCACAGAGAAAAGTAACCCTACCTCGAGAAATATCGCCTTTACTAAAAAAATAAAGGGCTGTTTTTAATAGGGAATTGACCAACGGTAAAAAAAAACATTTTTCGAGCGCTATATCATTATTATTATTATGCTCTGAATATTTTTTGATTGTTTTTTCACCATTCCATAGTTATTAGAGTTAGATTTCGATTAACAAAAAAAAAATACTGGATTTTATGTGTATATGGAGGTAAGTTCCAGGTCCATAAAGCTAGCAGAGCAAAGTCAGTAGAACAATAAACTAACTTATGGAAAATTATGTGCTCTAAATGTGCTAATTACGTGCCCTAGTCCCACAAAAAGTGCTCTTCTATTTTTTCTAAAAAATAATATTCTGCTAGCTTAAGGGTAAACCTAGCAGCGTAGTATGCGGAAACAGTCAAACAAGACTAATAGATCAAAAGTTATTATCCAGAAATTTGGTCTCAAAATGTGTTGAAATGTTTCGCGGACTGCGCAATTCATAGCACAAAATTAGCAATAGAAAAGCCTACATACATACAAGGTGGCGCAAAAGTAATCCTCCTATCAGAAAATGCTATAAATTTTGCGATTGGCCCCTAAAGTCAGTTCTGTTTTGACATTTGTGTAGTAAACACATGCGAAATACACGTTAATAAACAATGTTACGCTACACTGCTCCAGAACGCGGAATATTGCTGACTATTTATTTGACCAATAATCGGTCGGGGCCAAACGGTTACTGTGAATGGTGAGCGCTACAGAGCAATGATCAACGAGGTCTTTTTGCCGCAACTTGATGAATTGGGATTGGAAAACATGTGGTTCCAACAAGACGGTGCAACAGCACACACTGCACGTGCCACAACCGATATGCTGAACATCGGAAGCTTACTTTTGCGCCACCTTGTATGTACCAAAGAATGTATAAAAGGAATAAGCAAAATGGCACATTAGAGGAAATATGCATCGTGACGCTACAGGGCATCATAGCTTAGTTGTTAGAGTACTCTAACAGCGGCTTTGGTGCAGACACTTGGGTTCGTATCTCAGTGTCCGAGAAGGGGTCTGATGAGAAGCTGGGCACTTCGAAACATGTCATCCCATACCATCGCTGGGCATAACGTTGTAATTTTTCCTCTAATATCAATTAAAAAATATTAAAATAAAATTGTTGGTATAAAAAATCAATAACAAAACCGAGAGCACGCGGTAAGGCAGTTCTGCTGATAAAACAGATCTGTCAAAAAAATCCATCATGATCACACTACTAACTGTCAAATGGCGGAAGTGGTTCATGCATATGATAAAGAAGAATAGAATTATTATTATTGTTACCTTAATGGTTAGCAATGCGTGCCAAAATTTCTCTGATGAAGAAGCTGAGCAGCTTCCGAAATGGATCTATAAGAAAAGCTATGGCGGTTGTCTCTAAACATTTTTCTAATTCCATTCAATTGAAAAAACTTAATAATTAATTAGAAATGATTATTAAAAAAATAAAAACAATAATAATTTTCATAAAAATTCAAACAGTGAAAAATTGTTATTCTTGGCCTTGAGCTCGTTTCATGAATACTTGAAAATGTACAGGCCGTAAATCAACAAAAAATTGTTGGTATAAAAAATCAATTAAAATAAAATAAAAATAGATAAAGCTATGAAAAATTCAATAATAAAGTCAAAATTTAAAACGTAAAATTTAAACGGCAGTTAAAAGATTGTATTGTTATTTCTATTTTATTATAAATACGTATACAAAGTTATGATAAAGAAGCTGGTTGCATAATCCTTTCTTAACTTTTATTGGAAAATATCGAAGCAGCAAAAACTCAATAATGTTATTATTTCGTTAAAATATTGTGCTCCACAGGTCTTTGCAATTAAAAAATATTGACGAATAGATGAATAAATTTATGGCGAGGCGGTTACAAAAAGAGTTAATAAATTGAATAAAAATATTTAATAATTATGAAATAAGAGTACACGATTAAATTTTTATAGGCTTGAAAAATTGCATTATTATTTTACTTAGATATTCCCGTACAAGGCGCGTATTCTCTAAATGATCAGTGTTTGGCCAGCTTTGAAGTACTAATTGAAAGACATGTATATGATTAGTTGCACTGTACTTAGTAAAAATACCCTTAGCAATAATATTAGTCAGTAAGCAACATTAGTTTTAGTACTAAGGCCATAATTACAGAAATATAATAGCAATTGAGCATTCGTTCGTAAATCACAGCCAGCCTCGCATCTTTTGTTATTGAGCTCCTCGCAGCCCATTTTTGAATACAAACTTTAAACTCGTTGTCGGTCTAGCAGCAGCAACAAAAACCATCGTGGCCTCAACATCTTGGCGCCCGAGCAGGGACTTGATAGTGAAGTCGTTTTTTATTTCAATTTAAATTTTCGTTGTTTGTGCGACTGGCTGTGGTTACATTTGAATAAACAACAACACTGGTGATACAACACGCCTCAAATCTGGAACGCAGTAACGACCATCATTGGAACCACCATTGTGCGCTGCCTACGAGCTACGAGGGATTTTGGGCACACATTGGATTGGACAAAAGGATGAATGCATATTAAAGGGAAGTGTCACTAACCAAAACGGTAGAGGTAATGTAAAATGAAATTACATATGTGTAGTGCAGTGCTTTTTATTCGTAAACGCCCGTAAAGCGTTGGTCAAAATAAAAATAAAATTATTTAATTTCGAAGAAGTCGAAAATTCCGCTCCCTTAAGAATCTGATTAGTAACAGAAATTTACATATCCAACTTGAAAAATACAGTAAAAAAGTCATATGTTCTTAAAAGGTATATAAATTGTTAAATTGCCGTCGGCAAATCATTAGTGCAGTGTTCAGCTGTAAAAATTAATATTTCGGTTGTTGTTTGTTTTCTTTACGAAAAGTACACAGGCGAAGTGCAACAGCATAATTTGTTGATTTAAATAGTTACCTTAACAAAGTATTTAATACATACCTAGCTACATAGGTATGTACATATTAGGCAAATGAACTTTGTTTTTTGCATATACCTATGCGAGCAGAACCTTGTCGTCGTTCGCTTCTCTGCTGCTCCCGCATTATATAAATACAAAGCAAAAACTATACGTGCAAAAAGACTTAGGGCCGGTTTCACCAACTCGACTTAACTTAGTACATAGCAAAATTATTTGATCTGTATGGCTATTGACCTTCGTCGTTTCTTTGAACGTTTAATGTGCTTAACATTAAATGAATGTGGGCATACAAATTAATAGAGGGTGTTTGAATTTGAACGTTATAGAAGACAACAAGGAATTTAAAAACAATTTATATCCGTATACAAGTAAAAGCGAAGACTTTGCACAAAGTTATTAGCAATTAGTACTGAATACTAGGGTGCATTGGATTTCCAATTTAAATAAATTGTATGCCTCAATTTAAATCATTTTGTTGTTGGACAAATACAAGGTGGCGCAAAAGTAAGCTTCCGATGTTCAGCATATCGGTTGTGGCACGTGCAGTGTGTGCTGTTGCACCGTCTTGTTGGAACCACATATTTTCCAATCCCAATTCATCAAGTTGCGGCAAAAAGAACTAGTTGATCATTGCTCTGTAGCGCTCACCATTCACAGTAACCGTTTGGCCCCGACCGATTATTGGTCAAATAAATAGTCAGCAATATTCCGCGTTCTGGAGCAGTGTAGCGTAACATTGTTTATTAACGTGTATTTCGCATGTGTTTACTACACAAATGTCAAAACAGAACTGACTTTAGGGGCCAATGGCAAAATTTATAGCATTTTCTGATAGGAGGATTACTTTTGCGCCACCCTGTATAAGAGCCCGTTGGCATTTTTGTAGTACAAGATCCGGTAAAGTAAATTTGGTAAAATGGGTTTAGGATCAGGCGAGGAGGATGGCTCTGCTGCAGCAAAGTTGGCTACACTAAAGCAGCAACGCTCAACTGCTCGCAAAAATATAACAAGAATAAAAAACTTGTTGGACAAATTCGCCACTTCAAGGAACGTTATAGATTTGGAATGCCGGTTAGAAATCTTGAGCTCATATATAAAGCAAATAATGGCTTATCAAAGGGAGATTGAGAAAGAGGACCCTAGTGATGATAAGAGGGGTGACATTGAAAAGTTGTGCATTAGTGCAAAAACAAAACTCTTGCAGCTTTTAGGGCAACATAGGCGACGCGAGAGCTCAGCGCTAGAAACGACATTCGGTATCGCCATGCCTCAAGCATCTCGGTTACCAATATTGAAATTACCGACATTTAGCGGAAAATATGCGGAGTACAAAAATTTTATAAGCTCTTTTAATAATTTAGTTCACAATGAGGCACATCTAGCTCCAACAGAAAAATTCAATCATTTGCTCAGTTGTTTGTCGGGTGATGCATTAAGAACGGTTAAAGCATTCCAAGTTACGGAAGACAATTATGAAAAGTCTTTAGAGCGATTAGCTGACCGATATGACAAAAAGGGGTTAATATTTTTTGATAATATAGAGCAGTTATTTGAAATTGAACAAATGAATAAACCAAATGCGCCAGCTCTGAGAAACGCAGTTGACACGGTGTCAGCGATATACGATTCTTTGTTGTCTATGGGCTCATAAAAAGATATATAATTAGCTGGGTGATTTCAAAGGTTGATCCGGTTACCAAGTCGAAATGGAATGAGCATTTGGATTACTCAACACTTCCTACATAGAGCGAATGCTCCAAGCATTTAATTCGTCGTTGCCAAGCGCTAGAAGTGAATGAAGATTATTCCATGAAAAACGTATTTGAAAATAGGAAAAATAGTAAAGCAACAACAGCAATAAAGATTCGTATACAGTAACGAGAAGCAATGAGGGTAAATGCACATTTTGCAATACCAACGGCCATTCAGTGTATAATTGCAATTCCTTCGCTGCCCTGCCAATTAAAAAACGGTTTGAATTTATTAAAAAAGAAGGAAGTTGCATAACTTGTTTGAAAACGGGTCATTCGGTGCGAAGTTGGTCAAAATCGCATTGTAGTTTGCCAACGTCCCCATCACACCATTTTGCATAGGTGTGAAGTGAACGCTCAGCAAGGCAATTCTGCTTCATTTAATAGTAATGAGTCAGTTCAACCGTCATCATCCTCAGCCACTACTACTTCAGGGAACCATTGCTCGCCACATCCCGTATCGAGCAACACTGATATTGTAGTTTTAGCCACTGCCTTAGAACAATTAAAGATCGCAGTGGAAATGACCATTTGGTAAGAGCTCTTTTAGATTCAGGCTCGCAATTGAAATTCATAAGTGAAGAATGTGCAGCCAATTTGCAGCTAAAGAGAGAATTTAAAAATCTCAAGTTATCTGGCATTGGGGAACTTAATGCAAATTTGAGGCACCAAGTAAATACCACAGTCAAATCCAGACTAAATAATTACAATTTCCAGACAGATTTTTGGGTAATTAAATCAATTTCTAGTTACCAACCCGAGGTCAACCTTCAATTTAGCACTTGGCAGGTCCCAAAAAATATTGAGCGACAAAGAGTCGATCTGCTAATTGGGGCCGACATATTTTTCGAATTATTATCTGTCGGCCAAATAAAATTAAACGAGTCATTACCCACATTGCAAAAAACTCTTCTTGGTTGGATAGTTTCTGGTCGGTACAAGCAGGGCAAAGGCATTGAAACTGGAGCGTGCAATATAGGAAATGAAAGTACCGACGCCTCGTTGGTATCTTTGGATGAGACTGTGAGGAAATTTTGGGAAATCGAAGAAAGCCTAGGAGTTGACAGGAATACCTGTAAGGAGTTTACTGATTGCGAAAACCATTTTGTGGAAAATACGCAATTGCTGCCAAAGGGTCGTTTCCAAGTTCGTCTACCATTTAAGAGAGATCCATCGGAGCTTGGCTCATCCTATGCAAAACGCAGATACATATCTCTTGAACGTACTTGGAAAGACGCCTGATACAAAAAAAATGTACAATGATTTTATGTTGAAGTATTTGTCTCTAGGGCATATGACGAAAGTCAAGAACATTCTCCCATCCATCAGCACCATTCTTGGCTATAAGAAGTCTGGAAGAGTTTGGACAAATAAATCGACCTACTATGCCCGTTGGTTCAAGGGTTATCCAAGAAGATTTTTATGTAGACGACTTGTTGTCAGGCGGTGAAACCTTAGGCAAAATTATGCAAATACAAGATGAAGTAGTAAAAATTCTTGGTATTCAAACCATGATTTCCTTGAAAATAATAGTATTTCAGAAAAAACGATATCACTGAACGATACTGAAACAACAAAGACTTTAGGAATCATTTGGCATCCTAAACTTGATGAACTTCGGTTTAGCTGCATAAATGACTTTAACAATTTACAAACAACTAAGCGCAATATATTGTCAGTGTCATCTCGACTTTTCGACCCATTAGGACTCCTATGTCCAGTCATAACAAAAGCAAAAACTATTTTGCAGGAACTATGGCTTCACAAATTGGACTGGGACGAATCAATTCCAATGTCGCTGGCCACAAGCTGGGAAAAGTTTAAAGAAAATATTAGACGAATTCCCGAAATACGCATTCCTCGCTTTATTAACATGTTGTCGTCGTCGAAAGTGCAAGTACATGGATTCGAAGATGCATCCATGCGCGCTTATGGGTGTTGTATTTATATCCGTAGCGATTACAAAAATATTTATAAATCTATACTTCTTACAACCAAGTCGAAGGTCGCTCCAGTAAAAATGAAATTGTGGTAAAATATAGCGCCAATACTCCTTCCAAATACCGAGAAAACTGTATTTTGGACTGACTCTGAAATTGTGTTATATTGGCTGAAAAAACATCCAACCACGTTATGGGTTTTCGTTGGGAATAGAGTGGTGGATGTTCAGGAAGCATGTACCAACTGCTCATATTGTCTCCAGAAGTTGCAATGTGCACGAAACTCGTCAATCAATATGCTTTAACGGGTCCAGGTTCCTAATGCAAGACGAAGATAATTGGCCAAATGATCCGCATTTCAAACCGCCGGAGGACATAGAAAATCTGGAAATTTCGGAAAGCCAGCTTTATTATTTATAGCATCAAAAAAAGTCCTGTATCATACATAGCCTAATAGAAAATTGTTCGACTTACTTAAAAATTGTAAGAATACTTGCCTATGTATATAGATTTCTCAGCCCAAAAGAAAAAGAGCCTCAAATTACAGCTAAAGAACTTGAAATGTCGTTCTTTAAAATTGTCGAAGTAATACAGCATGAAGAGTTCGAAAATTAAATTAAATGCCTCAAAAATTCGTCGTCGATAAACAAGCAAATTGAAAAACTCAATCCATTCCTCCAAGAATATAACGAAAATAATAAAAATTTTACAGTACTAGTAGATGGCTTACAAAACTCCTCATTGACATATGATACGAAACACCCACTACTCATTCCTAAATATCGATTTGTATACTTGTACGCTACTCACTTGCATTAAACAAACTGCCACGCAGGCCCGAGAGCGCTCATCGCGCTGATGCGAATAAAAATTTGGTCCGTAAGCGCCCTAGAAATTGCGAGAAAAGTAGTGCGGAATTGCACCCACTGTTTTAAATACAAGGTGGCGCAAAAGTAAGCTTCCGATGTTCAGCATATCGGTTGTGGCACGTGCAGTGTGTGCTGTTGCACCGTCTTGTTGGAACCACATGTTTTCCAATCCCAATTCATCAAGTTGCGGCAAAAAGAACTCGTTGATCATTGCTCTGTAGCGCTCACCATTCACAGTAACCGTTTGGCCCCGACCGATTATTGGTCAAATAAATAGTCAGCAATATTCCGCGTTCTGGAGCAGTGTAGCGTAACATTGTTTATTAACGTGTATTTCGCATGTGCTTACTACACAAATGTCAAAACAGAACTGACTTTAGGGGCCAATCGCAAAATTTATATCATTTTCTGATAGGAGGATTACTTTTGCGCAGTAACCGTTTTCACCGACCGAACAAAATAGTCAGCAATATTCCGCGTTCTGGAGCAGTGTAGCGTAACATTGTTTATTAACGTGTATTTCGCATGTGTTTACTACACAAATGTCAAAACAGAACTGACTTTAGGGGCCAATCGCAAAATTTATAGCATTTTCTGATAGGAGGATTACTTTTGCGCCACCGTGTATAAACCCAAATTGTTGACACAAGTCATGGAAAGTTTACCAATGGATCGTTTATTGTTAGTTAGACCGTTCTGGGTGACCGGTGTTGACTTTTGCGGTCCAATATATTCGTCATATAGAATTCGTGGTCGACCCCCTTATAAAACATATATAGCTGTATTTGTTTGTTTTTAGTCCAAAGCCGTTCATATCGAAGCTGTTTCTGATTTAACCACTAACTCATTTATTTCGTTTTAAAAGGTTTATCGGAAGGAGAGGTTTGCCACACAATGTCGCCTGCGACAACGCAACGAATTTCGTAGGAGCCAACGCCAAGATCAAGGAACTTCACGACGTATTTTTCAACGAGGTCAGCAGGAAACAAACATTAGATTTCCTGGCAGAGAAAGGAGTCAAATTTGAATTCATTCCGCCTCGCGCACCTACTTTCGGCGGCCTGTGGGAGGCGGCCGTAAAATCAACAAAAAATTTGCTCTATCGCACCGTCGCAAACGCCAATCTGACATTCGAAGAACTATGTACGGTTCTCGTAGAGGTAGAGGCAGTCCTGAATTCAAGGCCCATCGCACTAATGTCCGCGGATCCCAGCGATGGAGAAGCACTCACACCCGCACATCTGCTGATTGGGTGTGCCCTAAAAGACATTCCCAGGCCCACCCTAGAAACGGAAAACATGACATATGCAAAACGATGGCAACGTATCGCTTACCTGAAAGGGCAATTTTGGTCTGCATTCCGCAGAGATTGTCTGTTAGAACGTCAGGCCACAGCCAAATGGGTAAAACCCGAAACCAATATAGAGATTGGCACAATGGTACTCGTCCACGATGACAACATGTCACCCCAAAGATGGCCTATGGGAAAGGTTACGAGTGTCGTTGTTGGAAAACTCAGCAAAGCGATACAATTTACGCAACACAAATACCACTTTTGATGTTGGCGATGTAGTATATCGACGGAACTTTGTCCTGAGCGACGCTTCAAAGAAATTCTGCTCAAAGTTTGGTCCCAAATTTATAAAGTGTAAGGTTCTAGGCAGAAAGGGAAACAATATATACTATCTTGAGGACGCCGATACCCACAGGAAAGAATATTATCACAAGAATGATTTGAAAAAGCACGTAATCTAAAGTGCAACCCTCGTTCAAACCTTGCTACAGAGCAGCAATGTTTGTGTTGTAGTGGGTTGCTTATAATAGACTCCAATAGTTGCACTTCTATGAATTGAGATACTTCGATAAATCTACTACTATTTACCTTTCCCTTATCCATCCACTCTACTACCAAAAAAAAACAAAACAAAAAAGAGACAGCTGACAAGGCTTTGACAGATGACCCAAACTAACAGGAAGTAAGATTTTTTTTTGGATGACTTCCTAATTAACCATGCATATCTACAGCCTTAAGTAAACGCCGTAAGCGTGCAAGTAATTTTCACGGGAAAGAAAGGTCAGCATAGTTAAGTACAGTTACCTAGAGAAAATGTCAAACAAACAAAAAAAAAAAAACAAGAAACCAGTTTTGATAATAAGCTCTTAGTTTAGAGCACAACTGAAACAGATTTAGTAGCTATTTGGACGCAGTCACGCGAGTTCAATTTTAGAGTACTTTATTAACAGTAAAGATTCACTTTCAGCTTAGTAATAATATACAGGGTGGCTAATGAAAGCCGCTACCAAAAAAAAATTAAATAACTTTTTTTCTATTTAATGAATCTGGTTAATTTTTTTTTTATTTTGCAATCAATCATCTCAATGGAAGCTGCCGCACGAACCAAGACCGAAAAAAGCGCGCCAAGTTTGGTCGAATGTGAAAGTTTTGCTGACAGTTTTCTTCGATTGCAGGGGCGTGGTGCATCATGAGTTCTTGCCACAGGGAAGAACGGTCAATAAGGAATATTATCTGCAAGTTATGCGCAATTTGCGCGAAGCAATCCGCCAGAAACGCCCGGATTTGTGGAAGAACAAAATTTGGCTTTTGCACCACGATAACGCCCCTGCTCACGCATCGTTGCTTGTGCGCGACTTTTTGGCCAAAAACAACACACTAATGATGCCGCAGCCACCGTATTCCCCAGATCTGGCCCCCTGTGACTTTTTCTTGTTCCCTAAACTGACGAGGCCCATGAAAGGACGACGTTACGCTTCTCTTGACGAGATAAAGACGGCATCGAAGGAGGAGCTGAACAAGATACAAAAAAATGATTTTTTGTAGTGCTTCGAAGATTGGAAAAACCGTTGGCACAAGTGTATAATATCTCATGGGGATTACTTTGAAGGGGACAAAATAGATATTCATGAATAAATAAATAATTTTTGAAAAAACACAAAATTCGCGATACTTTTTGAACACACCTCGTATGTATATGTAAATGCTTTTTTAGTGAAACGTAAATCTATACCACATTTGGCCAGAGACATAAACTCTACGAGGTGTGTTCAAAAAGTATCGCGAATTTTGAATTTTCGCTGGTTACGTATATTCGAATTTCGAATTTTTTGTGGCGTTATGTTGGTACTCATGTCTCTCACTTATGCCGACAAGCTCGGCCATTTTGAATGTTCAGTTAATTGTTGACAGCTGCTTTGCTTGCACGTGTTTTGGATCGTCTTCGATTTTTACGCGAAATTCGTACCAAAATGGCTCAATTGTGACCAAAAACAGCATCGCATGAACATTGCTAATGAGATGTTAAACTCTGTCCGCGACGACCCAAATTTGCTCCAGAGGGTCATAACTGGTGACGAATCGTGGGTTTATGGTTATGACGTGGAAACCAAAGCTCAATCATCTCAATGGAAGCTGCCGCACGAACCAAGACCGAAAAAAGCGCGCCAAGTTCGGTCGAATGTGAAAGTTTTGCTGGCAGTTTTCTTCGATTGCAGGGGCGTGGTGCATCATGAGTTCTTGCCACAGGGAAGAACGGTCAATAAGGAATATTACCTGCAAGTTATGCGCAATTTGCGTGAACCAATCTGCCAGAAACGCCCGGATTTGTGGAAGAACAAAAATTGGCTTTTGCACCACGATAACGCCCCTGCTCACGCATCGTTGCTTGTGCGCGACTTTTTGACCAAAAACAACACACTAATGATGCCGCAGCCACCGTATTCCCAAGATCTGGCCCCCTGTGACTTTTTCTTGTTCCCTAAACTGAAGAGGCCCATGAAAGGACGACGTTACGCTTCTCTTGACGAGATAAAGACGGCATCGAAGGAGGAGCTGAACAAGATACAAAAAAATGATTTTTTGAAGTGCTTCGAAGATTGGAAAAACCGTTGGCACAAGTGTATAATATCTCATGGGGATTACTTTGAAGGGGACAAAATAGATATTCATGAATAAATAAATAATTTTTGAAAAAACACAAAATTCGCGATACTTTTTGAACACACCTCGTATATTAACAAGAGATCTCTCCTGCAAACTCGTTTTCAGCTAGCGGCGATTTTTTTTTTGGATCTAGGAAGAGAGAGCGGGAGAAGAAAAAAAAACAAGAAAAAACCTGTTATGAACGGTTTGGTTTATTTGGTTTTTCTGTTGATTTTTTTTCTGAATTTTTTTTGCTACTCTTCTTTGTTAATGTATAAGAACTATAGTGTGTTGAAATAAATCAGAATAATAAAGTGCTGATTCTTTTTCATATGTCCGAAACCAACGGCTGCATTGTTGTAAGTTAAAGAGGAGCTTCCTATCAAATTCGTCACCACATTAGAAAGTCAAGGATAGGGTGGGCATGCGGCAATTAACAAATCATAACAATAATTGCCAATAATAACACGCCAGTGAGATCTTCCATTCTTTTGTTATTGTCTGTATTAGAGTGTGCACATACTTTCTTTTCTGTTATGTGGGCAGTAGTGTGATGCGTTCTTGTTGTTACTTTCTAAGTTAAGATCCCACGGCATAGGCTGAATCTCCGGGCTGGATAGCAAGCAAGGTGCACACGGGGTAACATAAGAACACGTTAAAAATGGAGCTTTATCCTTCTATTTTTTTGTCTTTGTCAATCATCTACCAGCACCTCTCCCTCAAGCACATTACAGTTGTTATGCAGAAATTTTGTGCAAAAAATTGCTCCCCTTTTTTAAAATAAAATTGATGTTCTGCTAGCTTTAGGCTAAACCTAGCAGAGCAGTATACGTAAACAGCCAAAAGAGACGAATACATCAAAAGTTGTTATGCAGAAATTTGGTGCTCAGTAAAGTGCTACCGAAAAACACTACCCCAAAAAATTGCTCCCTTTTAAAAAAAAAAAAAAATTGATGTTCTGCTAGCTATAGGCTAAACCTAGCAGAGCAGTATACGTAAACAGTCAAAAGAGACGAATAGATCAAAAGTTGTTATGCAGAAATTTTGTGCTCAATAAAGTGCTCCTGAAGAACCCTACCCCCAAAAAAATGCTCCCCTTTTTAAGCTAAACCTAGCAGAGCATAAATTTTTTTTTTAAAAAAGGAGAGCAAAATTTTGGGGTAGGGTTTTTCTGGAGCAGCTCATTGAGCACAAAATTTCTGCATAACAATTTTTGACGTATTCGCCTTTTTTGACTGTTTACGTATACTGGTCTGCTAGGTTTAGCCTAAAGCTAGCAGAACATAATTTGTTTTTTCTAAAGGGGAGCATTTTTTGGGGGTAGGGTTTTTCAGGAGCACTTTATTGAGCACAAAATGTCTGCATAACAACATTTGATATATTCGTCTCTTTTGACTGTTTACGTGCACTGCTCTGCCAGGTTTAGCCTAAAGCTAGCAGAACATCAATTTTTTTTTTAAAAAAGGGGGGCAATTTTTTGGGGTAGGGTTTTTCTAGAACACTTTATTCAGCAAAAAATTTCTGCATAACAACTTTTGATGTATTCGTCTCTTTTGACTGTTTACGTATACTGCTCTGCTAGGTTTAGCCTAAAATTAGCAGAACATCAATTTTTTTTTAAAAAGAGGAACAATTTTTTGGAGGTAGGGTATTTCAGGAGCATATTTTGGGCACAAAATTGCTGCATAATAACTTTGGATCTATTCGTCTTGTTTATTGTTTACGCATACTGCTCTGCTAGGTTTAGCCTAAAGCTAGCAGAACATCAATTTTTTTTTTTTTTAAAAGAGGAAAAATTTTTTGGGGGTAGGTAATTTCAGGATAATATTTTGGGCACAAAATTTCTGCATAATAACTTTTGATCTATCCGTCTTGTTTGATTGTTTACGCATACTGCTGTGCTAGGTTTAGCCTAAAGCTAGCAGAATATCAATTTAAAAAAAAAAAAACGAGGAGCAATTTTTTGGGGATAGGGTATTTCAGTAACACATTTTGAGCACAAAATTTCTGCTTAGTAACTTTTGATCTATTCGTCTTGTTTGACTGTCTACGCATACTGCTTTGCTAGGTTTAGCTTAAAACTAGCAGATCAATTTAAAAAAAAAAAAAAGAGGAGCAATTTTTTGGGAATTTTTTCAGGAGCACATTTTGAGCACAAAATTTCTGCATAATGGCTTTTGATCTATTCGTCTTGTTTGACTGTTTAGGTATATTGCTCTGCTAGGTTTAGCCTAAAGCTAGCAGAACATAATTTTTTGGAAAAAATAAAATGTTTTAGACGTGAAATATAAAATTTTTTTGGTTTATTGGTATTACTTATGTTGTGTTACTTATGCTAATCAGTTTTATAGAAAAGCCAAAGTAACATGTTAATAAATATTTTTGAGCCTAATGAATCAAAATAAACTGTTTGCATGGCACATTTCTTCATTTGGTGAAGTAGGGTAAGACGGGGTACATTTGACTTCAGCCTCTGCAGCGTGTACATGCACCTTTAGTAAAAATGTAAGGATGAGGGAAGTGGCCAAAGTAAACGTCAAAAAAATCAGTATTGTATAACAGTGCATATCGGAGTAACACGCGTTATTATATTTCCGCGATCGCAAGTGTAATTTTTGGTATATCGGGTGTAAGCTCTCTTTCAGATAATAAAATACGTTGTTTTATAGCACCCTATGAAAGTGCTTACTCTCGTCCTTTGTGTATTGAAATATAATTGTTATTTTCTCTGAAGTGAAATACGTTTTACCAAATAAAAATAAACAAGACAGTAAGTAGAATGGGGCACATTTGACAAATTACCTATCTCCCAAACTCCACAGAAAACACTCCGAAAAGCTCCCAATTGCATGACCGGGCTATTATCAGAACGCAAAATTTAACACCAGAAGATGTGAGGCCTATTTCGCGTTTGGTACCAAAAACATCACAGAGAAAAAGATCTTCTCGGATCCTAACTAACTCAAAAGAAAAAAGTTGCGTTTTGGATGTTCAAGTCAAGAAAAGTGTTAAGGTCCCAAAACGTTCTCTAAAATTTCCACTCGCAAGCAAAAAAATGCATCCATTGAAACAAAAATCAAATAACTACAAGCGATCTTTACCGGAATATCTTACATCTTCTAACAAAAGTACTCTCGATCTAAGTTCGGATACCGAAGAAAATTCGATCAGCAAAACAGATATTTCAAAATTTAAATTATTGGATGATGAGGTTTTTAAAGTTGGAGACTTCTCGCAGCAGCACCAAATATTTGTTCGAGGTTAATTTTGATGGTTTCTATATAAAATGACTTTTCATATTCGAAAGCTTACAAAATTTTAACTTATTTCTTCAAAGATTAATATCATATCATAAGCTTCAATAAGTACAAATACCTACGATGACTGTTATTTCAATAAAATATTAAAAAAACAAATTATAAAGCATTAGTTTAATTTAAACAAGGTCCGAATAATGTTTAAACCGAGAAAACACCATAAAAAATATGCTTGTCAAATGTGCTCCCGCAAAAGTCATATGTGCCCCAGGCTGGGGATCATTTGACAAATTATATGTTTTTTTTTTATATATAAAAATTAGCTAAGCTTTCTTTTCAATTTTTTTATTTTCATTATAGAATGTTTAACGCCAGGTGCTTTTGAAGATATGTCTTTTATTTAAATATATTTTGTTATGTAGAAAATATAAGACTCTTTTGCGAAAGTGTCAAATGTGCCCCGTCCTCCTCTACTGATTTTAACTGATTGCACTGGTGTTGCACAGTGTCTCAGTTCAGTAGAGTTTCAAATATCACAATCGTTTGACAATCTATCGTTATATTTTTTATTTATTAAATTGTTACGGCTTAAAATTTCTCAACTTCAGTGTTTTTGTAAAATTTATTTCTACCTGGAACCAGAGTTCTTGTTTGTCTACCCATTAGTAGCTGCGTTGAAGAATACTCTGAGTTCTTGATGGGCATATTTCTATATTCTAAAAGTGCATGCCATAAATTACTTCTATCGTCATTACATTTGTGTATCAGGTTTTTGGCTACTTGTACCATGCGTTCTGCAAACCCGTTCGACTTTGGATATTGTGGGATTGTGCTAGTTATTTTAATATCGCGTTTTTTTGCCCGTTGTCTGAACTCAAAACACCCAAAAGGAACATTGTTGGCTATAATTTCAAGGGGATATCCATGTGTAGAAAAAATAAGATTGAGTTTCTCGGAAAGTGATTTTGCTGTCTTTTTAACAAGTGGTACTATTTCTAAATATTTTGAAAAGTAATCTGATACAACTAAAAAATCTTTGCCTGCTACTTCCATGACATCCATTGCTAGTTCCTCAAACGGCAAATTTGGTATTGAATGGTTTAAAAGCGGTTCTTTTTGGTTAGAGGGTTTATATTTTGGACAGATTCTACATTTACCTATGATAGATTCTATATCTTGGTTCATATTAGGCCGAAATAAAAGCTGATTAGCACTATTTTTTTTTTTTTGTCGATTCCCAAATGGGATCTGTGAAGTTGCTTCAGAATTGTTTCGCGAAGTGATTGTGGTATAAAAATACGATCATCTAAAAATAAAATATCATCTTCTATAAATAATTTCAATCTGTGCTTCCATAAAAAGTGTAAATGTTTTTCTAATCTGCACTTATCTGGTGGCCAACTATTTTTAATACGAGTATAGCTCATAACTATCCTCAGTACGCTATCTTTTAACGTTTCTTCCTTTATAGTGGTTTTCTTTTCTTCGCTCACGTTTATAGCGTGTGCCATGTCTTCCAAACCTTTAATCTCCCTTTCTTGTCCTGCATTTATTGAGAAACTTCGTGACAGCCAATCTGCGAGATAAAGATATTTTCTCGGTAAATATGTAAAACTTAAATCGTATTTTTGAAGTTTCAATTTCATACGCTGCAACTTTACGGATGGGATTTTGTTATAATCTTTTTTCATAATGCCCAAAAGGGGTTTATGGTCAGCTTTTACTTCGACTTTCCTTCCATAGATGTAGTTGTGAAACTTTTGACACGAAAACACTACAGCTGGCATTTCTTTCTCAATCTGTGCATACCTCGTTTCTGAGTCTGTTAAGCTTCTATACGCGAAACATATTGGCATTTTATTTTACAACAGAGCGCAACCCAACCCATTTTTTGATGCATCTGTTTGCAGGAAAATGTTTTCTTTTCCGTTGAAAGGTCTTAGGGTCGGAGCTTTTACAATTAAATTTTTTATTTCTTGGAAGCAACGTTCATGTATTGGAAGCCATTCAAAATCTACTGACTTTTTCATTAATTCTCTTATGGGACTGCTTATATGAGTTAAGTTAGGTATGTACTCTCTAAGATAGTTAATAAACCCCATTAGCCTCTGCAAGTCTTACTTACAATTTGGTGCTTCCAAATCTTCTATACCTTTCAATCTGTTCTGGTCAATTGCTATTCCTTTTTCAGATATTGTATGTCCTAGGAAACTAACCTCATGTTGTTTCCATTGAAGTTTTTCTTTATTAAATTTAACATTATTGGCTACTGCCCTTTTCAGGACTAACTGTACCGTTTTATCCTGTTCTTCTTAATTTTCCGCTGCTATGAGTATATCATCAATGTAAATAGAAACGTTTTCAATGTTTCCAAAGTTTTCTTCATTGAATTTTTGAAACACCTCAGATGCTATCTTTATACCAAAAGGTAGTCGCCTGAATCTATAACACCCAAATGGCGTGCTAAATGTGCATAACTTAGATTTTTCATTAATTGCTACTTGCCAAAATCCATCTTTAAAGTCAAAAACCGAGAAAATTTTCTTATTTAGCAAATTTGGTTTAATTTGTTCAAATGTTGGTATTTCATAAAAGTTATCTTTGATATCGTTGTTTAGCTCTTTGGGATTAATACGAATTCTTAATTTCTTATTTGGTTTCTCAACTATCACTATATTCGAAACCCAAGAACTCACGTTTTTCGTTTTTTCCAATAATACCTTTTACACACAAGTCGTTGAGTTCCTTTTTCAAAGGTTCCCTTAAAGACAAGGTTATCCGCGATGCCGGTTTTGAATTGTCCTTTAGCTCCATTGAAAAGTCGCTTTTAAAACAACCTAACCCATTGAAAATACTCTCGTATTTTTTAAGTAAATCTCGTTTTTGGAAATTTTTTATATTATTAATTCTTTTAATCAGCCCTAGATAAACACAAGTTTCCAAATAGGATTCATTTTCACTTACATCATCTAATCTTTTGATTTCCTTACTTTCTTGTGCAAACGCTTGCGAAATGATTTTTCCTACTACAATTGTTTCATATCTTCCCAAAAGCTGGGCATTTACTTTTTACATGTGTTCTACCGCAAAACTTACAGTATATGTTTCCCTTATTCCTTTCCCTTCGCTTGTTGGGCTCGTTTCTTTGCTCTTTGGAGCACAGAAAGTTACCTTCATCCTTAACCCGATTCTTCCGTATCAAATCTACCACCTCGTTGCTGCCTTGCATACTTGCCCCCTGCCAACCGCCATCTCCATTGTTAAATCCTGTGTGGCCAGTAATTTCTTCTGCAATCTCTTGCCATTCTATCATCATTGTCCAACCTACATCTTCGTGCTATTTTCTTCAAAATTGTCAAATGGTTCGCCATGTGTTTGGCTCCGATTATGGAATACAAAACTTTCATAAGCTTGGTTTCTTTTTGGCTTACAAAAATTTTCGAATGCGTATTTTTTCCTTTGCTCGTCGTCAATATTTAACATGTTAAAGACTTCGATTGGCTCTGTGCATTCCCACAACAGCCGGTTCTATCGTACCGGAATGACCCGGGGTTTTTTACCCGGCCAAGGGCTGTTATTTCAGTGTAACTCTATCCAATCTGTCCCATCCCATTGTCTCTTGTTACGGGCTCGGGTCGAACCTAACCCTGGACCAAAAGATTGGATCTGCTGCGTTTGCTGGGAGACAATTTATATTAAACGGTCGCATTCGGTTCAATGCGCCAAGTGTAAGAGATGGCTACATGGATGGCGTCTCCATCTCGCACGGCCGCTCAACACTCCTATCCCCTCCGGAATAGGCCAGATATGAGCATCGCCGAGCGTCAGTCCCCTCTTTCTCTGTTCCCAATGCCCCCACTGCTTCCAGCTTGCCCCCCCTGGCACTCCAACTTGCCAGCAGACAGCAGAGGACATGCAATTGCAGACCAAATACACAACTCAGCATTCTATACAGTCAAAGGAGATGCCCCCACCAGGGTAGCAGGTAACTGCCACAGTTCGCCAGACATCTCGATAACGAGCGCAGGCCTAATTAACTTTGTCATCTGGCGAGCGTTGCTTGCATTAGCTTCAGACCACCTACCCATCATACTCTCTGTTGAACGACCGACCGACTTCATAACGACTGATAAACTAACATACATCAACTTCACCAAAGCGGACTGGGACCGCTTTACTGAATATACAGAGCGCTCCTTCCCACTCCTACGGGCGTACGCAAAGGCGAAAGAGTTTCGCAAGATCATTGATTCAGCCTCATTCCGCTTTATTCCTGCTGGCAGAATACCAGAAATTCGTCCGAATTTCCCGGCAGAAGCTGCGGCGATGGCAAGAGAACGTGTTTAAGTGAGACTCATCAATCCCGCAGATCCCAGAATCAAAGCTCTCAATGCGGAAATTCGTAGGATAGTCAACGAACACAAACTGACCAAGTGGAAACAACACCTTGAGGCATGCAACCTCTCCGGCGGAGTCGGCAAATTATGGTCGACTGTCAAGGCCCTATCCAATCCAACCAAATACAATGACAATGGCATTCCCACAACAGCCGGTTCTATCGCACCGGAATGACCCGGGTTTTTTCACCCGGCCAAGGGCTGTTATTTTAGTGTAACCCTGTCCAATCTGGGGCAGGGCGAAGCACTGTTAACAACAACAATGGAAATGCGCGAGCTTCTTTTGCCGGCTGTTTATAATGCATCCACCTGCTCAAAGGACTAAGAGAAGAGTCATCCGACGTGGGCACAAACACTCCACTGCGCCTATTGCCGTCTCAGTCGCAGAGGTCAAGGAAGCCATAATGAAGGCCAACCCCTCAAAATCCATCGGACTCGACGGAATCGCCATGAAGATGATTAAACACCTAGGCCACGAGGGACAGAGTTATTTAACGGCTCTTTTCAACCTCTCTCTAACTACTATCGTCATACCTGAGATATGGAAACAGGCGATTGTAGTTCCCCTACTAAAGCCAGGGAAGCCGGCGAACCAAGTAGATTCTTAGCGTCCGATATCCCTCTTTTCGTCGGTTTCGAAACTACTAGAGACCATTCTGCTCCCTTACTTTATTGCAAATCTGAAACTGGCCGATCACCAGCATGGTTTCCGCAAATCTCACTGCACTACATCCGCTTTGAATGCCATAACAACGCAGATAAACTATGGTTTGAATCAACACCCACCAAGGCATAGGATGGTTCTCGTGGCATTTGACCTATCAAATGCATTCGACACGGTCAATCACGCCACACTCCTTCGAGACCTGGAGTAGACACCGCTCCCTGCCGGCCTTAAAAGGTGGATCGCTGATTACCTCAATGGTCGACAGACATCAGTCAAATTCAGGAACAAGAAATCTAGACCACGAAGAATAAAACAAGGGGTGCCGCAAGGTGCTGTTCTCTCGCCCCTTTTGTTTCATTTCTATATTTCGACACTTCCCCCCCACCAGAGGGAGTCTCCATTGTTTCCTACGCTGACGACTGCAAGCTAATGGCGTCGGGCATTCACGAACTCTGTACTAGAATCAACAGTTACCTCCGTGAGCTTTCCAGCTTCTTCACCGAGCGAAATCTGACCCTATCTCCGACTAAATCGACGGCGACCCTGTTTACGACATGGAATGCACAGATGGGGCAAGAGTTAAATGTCCACGTAGACGGAGTACCTTTACCTACTGTCAACCACCCGAAAATCTTGGGTGTGACATTTGACAACGGCCTCATCTCTGCTGGTCATGCCACCGCAATAGCTTCAAAGGTACAGCCACAATAAGATCCTCAAGTCACTGGCCGGCAGTACTTGGGGAAAAGACAAAGCAACATTGCTTGCTACATATAAGGCTATTGGCCGGCCGGCTATTGACTATGCTGCGCCCATATGGCCGCCCAACCTTGCTGACACGAATTGGAGGAAATTGCAAGTCTGCCAAAACAATGCCATCAGAACTGCTACGGGATGTCTGATTCTCACCTCCATCAAGAGGCAAAATTGCTCAATGTTCAAGAGCACGCGGAACTCTTGAGTAGACAGTTCCCAGCCATCCAAATCGACATAAGGAGACATCCTCGTAAGCACTACGATGAGATCCGGCACCACATCTCTTTGCCGTTTGATCTGCGGAACCATAGACGGGCTCTAAATGACTTCCACACCGAGTCGGTAGACAGATCTCTCAGATATCGGCCTGTGAATCCCGTTATTAATACTCAACCACCTGAATTGGCTGAAGAGGAGCGTGTACTTCCGAGGGAGACTAGAGTCATACTAGCACAACTTCGCTCTGGATATTGTAATAGGTTAAACTCTTACTTATCCAGACTGAACCCCAACATACCAAACACATGCCCTGCATGTGGTATGTCCCCTCATGATACCATACATCTCTTCTCCTGTTCAGTTGAACCCACTCTTCTAACACCTACATCACTCTGGTCAAACCCTGTGGAAACTGCTTTTCCTTGGACTTCCGTTAGAAGAGCCTGATGACAATTTGGAGTGATCGAGCCCATTGGGCAGGGCGAAGCACTGTTAACAACAACAACAACAACAAGCTTACCAGAAGAAATTAAGTCATCAAGGGGTAAGATATGGTACTTACCAATATTTAGCGTTACCAATCCTAACAAGCCAGGTAAAGTCCGAATGGTATGGGACGCAGCGGCAAAGGTAAATGGTAATGATTTTTTACTTGGCGGCCCGGGCTTGCTCAATTCCCTTGTCGACATTTTATTAGCATTTAGTTGGTAGAGTTGCGATTTGCGGGGATATCGCGGAGATGTTTCACTAAATTCAAATCCGTGATAATGACATGCACGTCCAAAGATTTTTGTGGTATGACCAGCTTGACGATTTACGGAAGCCAAGCGTATATGTCATGAAAGCAATGACATTTGGAATCAATTGTGCGCCCTGCATTGCACACTTTGTACGTGACAAGAACGCGGATAGCTTTGCCGAAGGGTGTTCCCGAGCGGTAGAAGCAGTGAAGCATAATCACTAAGTGGACGACTATATCGATAGCGAG
Organism: Merzomyia westermanni; assembly: GCA_949987695.1. NCBI lineage: Eukaryota > Metazoa > Arthropoda > Insecta > Diptera > Tephritidae > Merzomyia > Merzomyia westermanni. Next base: position 110,355,406 of record OX465290.1, on the reverse strand, counting down.
GATGATGCAGAATCCGCTCTAGCACTTGCTCAGCAGGTGCGGAAAGTCCACAACAACGCTGGGTTTAATATACAACGTTGGTCTCCAAATTCACCAGAGGTATTAGAAAAGCTACAAGAAAATTGTACTCTGAATCAAACTGCTAAAGAGTGGAGTTCTACAACGAAGGTTCTTGGAATTTTTTGGGATCCCACATGTGATAGTTTCAAATACATTTGCCGTTTTGCAAAACTTCGTCGTGACGTCATTAATAACCCATTTGTACCAACTAAAACGGAGGCTTTACAAGTTTTGATGTCAATCTTACATTAGGCTTCGTTAGTTCCTATACCATTGGACTAAAGATACTCTTACAGGATGTGTGGCTGTGGGTCTGGTATAGCTTGGGATAAACCATTTAACTAGAAGTGGTGTGAATGAAAAAGTTGTATGCCCTCGATTACATCAGTACCCGATGCTTTTCCATGCTTTTGAAAGATGCTGATGAGGTACAACTACACACTTTCGTTGATGCTAAAGTATGCGCATACGCAGCTGTAGAAAAGGATGAGATCGTAACAGTAACGCTAGTAGCGGCGGAATCTAAAGTGGCCCCACTAAAGCCTCTATCGATTCTGAGGATGGAGTTGCAGGCGGCTGTGATTGGGGTCAGACTAGCAAATATGGTGAGTAAAATTCATCGAATAAATATAACATCGACATTCTGGTGGTCAGACTCGAAGACAGTCTTACGATGGCTTCGTATGAATACGAAGAATTTTCAGCAATTTGTGATGCATCGCGTAGGGGAGATTTTAGGTAGGTAGATTAGTATGATTTGTCAATTTTTGTGAAAAAACTTTTGTCTTTTACCACATGTTTAGTGGCGCCCGAATCCATGGTGAAACCCTCTTCATGTGTGTAACTAATCTTAAACAAAAAGTTTTGCTCTGTAACCGCTTTTACTTTTTCTGATGCTTTGTTGTTGTTGCTAAACCTTTTATCTACTGTTGGTGTACTCTTGTTTTTCTGTGCTAACTATTCTTTGTGTTTGTGGCAGTTTTTCTTTTGATGGTTTGGTTTCTTACAGAAGAAACAAACGCCCTCTTTTGTAATGGTTTTAAAAACTGAGTCATTTGAGACATCATTCATTACAGGTGGCGTTGGTAACATATATGTATTGAACTTTTTTTATTTTCAGTCGAAAGGGTAATGTCAAACTCAGCCAAATTCAAGGCGAATTCGAGTTTTAGCTATGGCGCCCAAGGCAAATCCATAAGGCGAATTTGGATTTTGACAGCTCGCATCCGATTTACAAAAACAAAATACATGGAAAATTTACATATATGTTCCTGCGGCCACCTGTATAAATTCGCCTTGCTGTTGAGCAAAAATATTTTGCTCCATAATGTCGATAACTCTTGCTCACCTAAATCATTGAGCCTAGTAAAGAAATCCTGCATTTTGTTCATATGAGCCTTTGCATCACCACCTTCTTCTAGCTTCAACGCGCAAATTGACCGTACCAAATAAACTTTATTTGCTAATGTATTTTTCTCGTGATACTGCTTTAACGCTTCCCATGATTGTATGAAAATAAAACAAGCAAAGTTCAAATGACATTTGTATACGAAAGCAAAATACATACATATGTATATATTATATTGTTAAATAGAATAAAGACGTAATGTTGACCGTTAGAGATGGTAAAATACTTTTGCTTATATCCAACAACATACCCCCTGTAACGTGTTGCGCGAGACATAGGTGTGTTGCTAAGAGATGATAATCGTTTAATCCTCGGCGACTTCAACGCACACCACGACCTCTTGCACTCCAATCTGCCAGTCGACAGCAGAGGGCATACACTTGCGGAACAAGTATTATGTACAGGGGACGGAGACGCCCCACCATAGTGTCAGGCAACCGCCACAGCTCACCGCACATGACCACAGGACTCATAAACTTCGTCAACTGGCGACCGATTTTGACACTGGCATCTGAACACTTGCGTCAATCGAGTGACAGACAGACTTCATAACCTCAAAACGATGTACTTTCATCAACTTTAGCAAAGCTTATCGATTCGTGATGGCTAGAACATCCACCAGCGAAACCGTGAGAGAGATCTTCGGGGCGGACTTGCCTTCATCACTCATCAATCTGTGCAATGTCGTTTATTTGAACCTGATGTCGACCCGAGAGACAACACCTTAGAACGTCAAGGTATGGTTGTCCGGCCAGTCGAGGTCGATCTTGAAATAATTAACATTTATATACCTCCGGTCACCTGCTGTCCGAGGGACTACTACCCTGACATCAGTGCGTTACTCAGAGGCGATAATCGCGTAATCCTCGGAGACTTTAACGCACACCACCACCTGTGGCACTCGAGCCTACATGTTGATGGTAGGGGACAGGAACTGGCTGAACAACTAGATAACTCAACGTTCTGCACTGTGAACGGGGATGCCTCCACGACAGTCACGGTAAATTGTTCTAGTTCGCCAGACCTTACCATCGTCATCGCTGGTCTTTGCATTGACTTGTGACCGATGCTAACTCTTGCATCGGATCATTTACCGATAGTTCTCTCAATCGATCGCCCCAATGACTTTGTCACTTCTGAAAATCGCACTTTCACTAATTACAGAAAGCTGATTCTCTCTCTTTGGCGCGATATACAACAGGTATATCAGCATAAACCCCCTAAGAGATTTTTGCGCCAAGCTTCTCTTCCAATTTGTGGTGTGCCGATTTTGAATTTTCCCTACAAATTAGTGGGAACTCCGAACGGCATCTACAAAGGAGACGAATTTTTGCTGAGAAGCCTGTCATGGCAGAAATACACTCGGAGAGTTTGCCAAACCACTGCCGAGGGGCGACCCCGTTTTGAAAAACTTTTTTCAAATCACTTTTGATGTTACCTGTACCAGGGCTCGAACCGTGGACATTCGGTGTGGAAGGCCGGCAACACTACCTTCACACCACGGCGGCCGCCAAAGAAAGCTGATTGTGTTGGTTTTATTAACTTCACTGAGAGCACCTTCGCCGCTCTTCCCATCCTGGGAAAAAGCGTTTCGCTTGGTCATAGCTTCAGCGTCGAATCAGTACATTCCGTCAGGTAGAATTAAGGAACTACGTCTGTATTTCCCCGCAGAAGCAGCGGCCCTGTCAAATGAACCTGACCATGTGCGACACTTGGACCCTAAGGATCCCCAAATTCAAGATCTCAATGTGGAAATCAGACGACTGGTTGATCAACACAAACGCGCCAAATGGGAGGAGCACCTAAGGTCCTGCAACCTCTCTGCTGGTGTTGCAAAACTATGGTCCACTGTAAAATCCTTGTCAAATCCGACCAAACCTAACGACAAAATATCCATCACCTTTGGTAATAAGGTACAGTCGAAACCGAAGAGATGCGCGAGCGCTTTTTTTTACTGCATCCTCCGGTCGGGAAGGAAAGTATACGAGCCACCAGGGAAGCGCACAAACGAAAAAATAGCGAAGCGCCCATTGCCATCACCACCACGGAGGTTCAGGAGGCCATACGGGGTTCAGAAAGCTTCAAATCGATCCTGACGGTATATCCAAGCTGATGCTAAAACATCTCGGAGAAGAGGGAGTATGGTATCTAACAACTGTCTTCAATCTGTCATTTCAGAAAAATGGAAACAGGCAAAGGTGGTGCCACTACTAAAGCCAGACAAGCCGGCCATCACCACTCAGATAGGTGTTGTAGTAATATTATTCATACACACTGTAAGAATCAGAACAATATAAACCTGTTTGAATACTGAGTTATATATGCTTTGTAGCATGCCCATGCACTCTCAACTATTTCTCATTGCTCCACACCCAAGCTCGATTAGACTAAGGTCCACATTCTATAATGACCACAGACAAGACAAGTTTTATTACATGGCGCAGCCGATGAAAAGGAATTTGTAAAAAAAACCAACGCGGTAAAACAAAAAAAAGCAAATTTTAAAATTAAAACATTTTAAAAGTCTTGCGTACAGTAAATAAGTATGCACAAGGAAAAACCGAAAATCTTTAAGAGGTTCTGGAATTCGCACTATAACCTAATTTAAATGGGGATAGCCAAAATCAATACAAGTGTTCGCATATCGAGTAGCAAACCACGTGGAAGGCCACCCAAGCAGATCCGATATATCTACTTGAAAAGCATGGGGTTCGTAAGAAAAGTTGAACAGCTTAAAGTAAGCGGAAACCTGGCTAAAAATTGGAGAATTTTCTGGCAAAATTTTTAAATATTCTCGGTGGCAATGGAGTTGGACAAGAAGCCGAAACAAGTTAAAGTAGCTATCTTTTTAAACGCGATTGGCACAGATCCAATGTTGTTGTTTTGTTAACAGTGCTTCGCCCTGCCCAATGGGCTCGATCACTCTAAATTGTCATCAGGCTCTTCTAACGGAAGTCTTAGAAAACGCGCAGTTTCCACAGGGTTGGACCAGAGTGATGTAGGTGTTAGAAGAGTAGGTTCGACTGAACAGGAGAAGAGATGTTTGGTATCATGAGAGGACATACCACATGCAGGACATGTGTTTGGTATGTTGGGGTTCGGTCTGGATAAGTAAGAGTTTAAGCTTTTACAATATCCAGAGCTAAGTTGTGCTAGCATGACTCTAGTCTTCCTCGGAAGTACACGCTCCTCTTCGGCCAATTCAGGTGACTGAGTACTGATAATGGCATGCACAGGCCGAGATCTAAGGGCTTTATCTACCGACTTAGTGTGGGGGTCATTTAGAGCCCGCCTATAGTTCCGCAGATCAAACGGCAAAGAGATGTGGTGCCGGATCTCATCGTAGTGCTTACGAGGATGTCTCCTTATGTCGATTTGGATGGCTTGGAACTGTCTACTCAAGAGTTCCGCGTGCTCTTGAACATTGAGCAATTTTGCCTCTTGATGGAGGTGAGAATCAGACATCCCGTAGCAGTTCTGATGGCATTGTTTTGGCAGACTTGCAATTTCCTCCAATTCGTGTCAGCAAGGTTGGGCGACCATATGGGCGCAGCATAGTCAATAGCCGGCCGGCCAATAGCCTTATATGTAGCAAGCAATGTTTCTTTGCCTTTTCCCCAAGTACTGCCGGCCAGTGACTTGAGGATCTTATTGCGGTTCTGTACCTTTGAAGCTATTGCGGTAGCATGACCAGCGAAGGTTAGGCCGTTGTCAAATGTCACACCCAAGATTTTTTGGTGGTTGACAGTAGGTAGAGGTACTCCGTCTACGTGGACATTGAACTCTTTCCCCATGTGCGCATTCCATGTAGGAAACAGGGTCGCCGTCGATTTAGTCGGAGATAGGGTCAGACCTCGCTCGGTGAAGAAGCTGGAAAGGTCATAGAGGTAACTGTTGATTCTAATACAGAGTTCGTCAATGACGCCTATATGGTCGTCGGGGCTAGCAGACACACACTGGAGGAGGTTGCAGGCCTGCCAAAGCACCGCACTCAGAACTGCCTCGGGATGCCTCTTTATGTCTCCTGATCATCACCTTCACAGTGAGGCAAAAATGCTTGGTGCAAAAGAGCATACCGAGATATTGACCAGGCAATTTCTCTTCAGCTTCTATAAACCGCAGCATCCGAACAGGAACTTTCTCAAGGAAAATCCGTATCCCTGGAGAATAAGGAGTCATCTCCATACGCACTATGACGATATCCGGCATCATATTTTTTGGCCGTTTGATCCAAAGGTGCGTCGGCGGGCCCTCAATCTCATCCACACAGAGTCGGTGAACTCCTTTGTCAGCTTTCGTCCGGTGAATGCGGTCCTACAGGCACAAGCTCCACCTGTTGCCGACGAGGAACGCGAACTGCCCAGGGAGACAAGAGTCACGCTGGCTCAACTTCGTTCTGGATACTTTAACAAAATAAACTCTTACCTATCCAGACTGAACCCTGACATGCCAAATGTCTGCCCGGCATACGGCGTGTCTCCCCACGATAGTAACCATCTGTTCATTTACTCTTCTAACAGCAATTTCACTTTGGTCCACCCCTGTTAGAAGGGCGTAACGGCAGTCAGAGCTGGGTGAGGCGGGCATTGTAGCAGTGCTGCTAGTCGTGGAGATTGGGCAGTGATTGTGGTACTTGAATATAGCAGGGACGGTGGGGGTGCGCTAGAACAACGTGTACCGCGGGACGCCCTAAGGCGTGAGCAACATGTTGCTTCGAAGGTACTAAAGAAAGTACGGGGTCTGTTAATGACAGGGTTAAGCCCTGAGCTTATAGATTTGTGGAGCCATCTCCTGCACTTGACGCATTGAACAGAATGCGACCGTTTAATGTAAATTTTCTTCCTTTGCCGTAAATTAACAGTAGTTGAGTGACATATTTAAAAAATTTGGGAAAAAAACATTATTTTTAGCGTGCCTCTTTTGAAAAACCATCTTAGACATCAGCTAGAAAGAAAATTCTTGTGTCTGAATTACCCATGAAATTAAAAAAATTGCCGCGCCCTTATTTTAGAAAACAAAAAATTTTTTTTGGTAGTGCACTGTCAGGTTCATATGAAGTTAGCGTGCCACTTTTGGAAAACCATCTTAGACACCAGCCAAGCAAAAGTGTTCGCCTAAATTTGCTGGAATGTTCAACGGCTTCTAAGCGTTGGCTGAAAGAACGTGAATTCAATTCCGTACTTTCAGCCAAACGCGCCGGGTCGATTGCGGTGAAATTAAAATCATAAGGTTGAAAAGTCAAGTGTAATAGATATTTGTAAAAAAGACTTCTTAACGTGTGTTGGTGAATAAAAACTTAATAAAAACTGGAGACTTCAAAATAGAAAATTGTACGCGAGTGAGTGTTGGCACACTTACCTAATAATGTGCCACTCTTGATTTGGCGACCGTGGGCCGCCAACCAAAAAAATCTATATGAAATTATAAAAACCTATGCAAAAAAAAAGTTATAAACGTTTCAAAAACTATACAAATTATAAAACTTTCCAAATGCACCAAAAAAATATTGAAATTACAATTATTGCATAATGCAATAAACTAAATACAAAAATGTGGAAGAACTCTAAATATGTGAAAACACAAAATCTACAAAAAAAAATTACAGAAAAAAAAAATTATAAAACTATTAAAATAAACAAAAAAACGAGCAAACTAAAATTAAAATTTTAAGTTGTGCTTTGCTACCATGCACCGTTGTCAAGCCACCGCAAGTCTTCAAGAGTTTTTTTTACTATGCCACTACCGCAAGGCTTCAGCAGTTCTGGTAACTGGACAACCAAACGTACAGTTATATAGATAGATAGATTGTTTGAGGATAGTACTGCACAACAACAACAACCGGATGGTCTATTGTGCCCTCATCTTTTTACAACACCTCATCCAAACCAATCTCCCTCAAAAAGGTGATTATTTCAGTTGGTTTGAGGGCTTGTATTTGTTTATGCTCTGGCCATGGTGATCCCAGGACTTGTGCTCTTTTCCTGGCAATATCGTCGCATGCCATAAGGATATGCTCTGCAGTCTCCGATGTCGTGTGACAAACCGGCAGTTGTCATCCGCCCTTATACCCAATTTGTGTAGGTGGTTGTTGAGTCTGCAATGACCTGTAAGAATAGCAGTGAGGATTCTTAAATTTGGTTTAGAGAGGCCTATGATTGCTCTATAGCGAAAGGTGTTGTACCCCCCAAGAGCAGTTTTCTTCTTCTTTCCTTAAGCATTCTCTGAGTGTTCGAGGACCTACTGGCAGCATTGGTTCAGCTCCAATGGGCCTTGTGTCTGCTGCATTTTTCACTAAGCTGTCAGCCTGCTGTTGTTGTTGTTGTTGTAGCGACTACTTAACCTGCCTAGGATGTCACCCCCCATCGAACACTGTCATCAGGCTCTTCTAACGGAAGTCCAAGAAACCTCGCGGCTTCAACAGGGGTGGACCAGAGTGAAATAGGTGTTAGAAGAGTGGGCTCAGTTGAGCAGATGGTTAGTATCGTGGGGAGACACGCCGCATGCCAGGCAGACATTTGGCATGTCAGGGTTCAGTCTGGATAGGTTAGAGTTTAGTCTGTTACAGTATCCAGAACGAAGTTGAGCCAGCGTGACTCTTGTCTCCCTGGGCAGTTCGCGTTCCTCGTCGGCAACAGGTGGGGCTTGTGCCTGTAGGACTGCATTCACTGGGCGAGACCCGACAAAGGAGTTTACCGACTCCGTGTGGATGAGGTTGAGGGCCCGCCGGTGCACCTTTGGATCAAACGGCGAGAAAATGTGGTGCCGGATCTCGTAATAGTGCTTATTCTCCTTGGAGGCGGATTTTCGTTGAGCAGGTTCCTGCTCGGGTGCTGCGGTTTATGGCAGTTGAACAGGAATTGTCTGGTCAACATCTCGCAGTGCTCTTTGACATCGAGCAGTTTTGCCTCATTATGAAGATGGTGCTCAGGAGACATAAGGAGGAACCCCGTGGCAGTTCTGAGTGCTGTGTTTTGGCAGGCCTGCAACCTCCTCCAATGTGTGTCTGCTAACCCCGGCGACCATATTGGCGTCGCGTAGCTCAGAACCGGCTGGCCGATTGCCTTGTACGTTGCCAGTAACGTTTCTTTGCCTTTCCCCCAAGTACTGCCAGCTAGTGACTTGAGGATTTTGTTACGGCTTTGTACTTTGGTGGCAGTCGCGGCTACATGAGCACCGTATTTGAACATGTTATCAAACGTGACCCCTAAGATTTTGGGGTGTGTGAGTCGGAAGCTTAATGCCGTCGACGTAGACGTCTAATTCCATGTTCGCCTGCGCTGTCCACGTCGTAAATAAGGTTGCCGATCATTTGGTCGGTGACAATGTCAGATTCCGCGCAGCGAAGAAACTGGAAAGGGTTGGAAGGTAAGAATTAATTATTAATGTTTAAATGTGATTCCTGCAGTGATTTGCCCATTTCAACCTACTTGCAGCGGGTTGAACATACATTGAACTCATTTAAGGAAATTCAAAGTGAATTTGTTGGTCTCAAAAATCATAAGCAAACCATCAAGAAAAAGGTATCTAGTGAATCTACCAACAAAAATTCAACATAAAATTCATTAAAAAATGCTAAACAAAACGCCGCTGATAACCAAAAGCAAGCTATCAAAGCAAACAACACTGCAGCCTACGTTGCTGCTAACCTAAATACAGCGAATACTAATAAAGAGAAGAGACTTTTGCGATCTAATGCAAAGGTTACTGACCGTTTGAATTTGCCTTTGAATGCAAATTTTTCTGATATTCGGGCGCCTGCTCTCGCTTGCACGACTGATGCTAGCAATACCGATGTTGTTGATGCATTTGACGCTGAATCAGTGGATCGGCATACTTCTGCTGCTGGCGCTAATAATAATGGCTCTGCTAGTTTACTTGATCTGCGCTCAGCATCTGTTACCGATAATACTGATGAACCTGTGCTTGTTGTTGATACTTTTTCTGCGTCGCAAACGTCCCCTGCACATGCTGTTAATACTGCTGGATGGACTGATGCCAGAAGAAAACGGAAAAATAAAAGCAAAGTCAAAAATGATAGCAAATCATTGGTTGTTGTTGGCACGAGTGACAACACTGAGCTGAGTGTCGCTGTTCGTAATAAGTGGGTTCATCTCTCATCGTTTGCGCCCAATGTCAAAGCTGATGACATAAAAACATACGTAGAGAACCACACGAACATCTCTGCAAGTATTATTCATTGCTTTCCACTAACCAAAAAAGATGACCCAGTAGACAAACTTAAGCGTATCAACTTCAAACTGGGTGTACCTTCGACACATTACCAAACTATATTTGAACCGCCGCTTTGGCCGGCTAAAGTCAAAGTGCAGCCTTTTCGTTCTTTTCGGAAGGTAGCCGATCAAAACCAGGAAACGTGACACTGTACAGTAGCGATTCTAGTGTTTGTGTAAGTGGGCTCAGAGTTCATTTCCATAACATATCCGGGTTAAGAACGAAGTCTAATGTGACGTTCCAGTTTAGCACGGAAGAGGTTTTTGCCATAATTGTCCTAGTGGAAACATGGCTTAACGATAATTTCTATGACAGTGAGTTTTTCGATACTCAGCTATACGATGTTTTTCGTAAAGACCGGGATTCGATCAAAACTGGTTGCTCAAGAGGTGGCGGTGTCCTTATTGCCGTGAAAAGAATATACCGTGCCTTTTCAATTAAACTCGCTAACGACGACTCCCTGCTTGACCAAGTTTGTGTGTGCATCCAAGGATCTGGGACATATGGTAGCTTGTACCTAATCGCTTCTTACATACCACCAAGTAGTAACGCAGATGTATATAAAGCTCATGTGGATACCGTGTTGGAGTTAGCTGTTAACAATTTGCATGATAATCACTTATGTGTGTTGGGCGATTTTAATTTAAGTAACGTTTGTTGGGACGGTGATTCTGCTAGTTCAGGTCTTACAGCAAGAAATATCATTACCCAGCATGAATCATATTTTATTGACTCTTTTTTAAGTATCAATCTTACACAAATCAACGGATATCTTAATCAACTTAATAAACTCCTAGATCTTGTTTTTGTAACCGAAAATGTAAATTCTTTTGTTACAAAATGCATTTTTCCGTTATCAGGCGAAGGTGTTCATCATGCTCCTCTTGATATTCAGATACATTTTTATGAATTTTTACCTTTATCTACTACAGATAAGGTTGCTTTCAATTATGCTTTTTGTGATTATCCAAGTTTGAATAATTCCCTTTTGGAATTTAACTGGTCTTATTTACTTAGTGACTTGGATACTCATGACAGCTTCAATAAGTTTAAGTCAATATTGAACGATTTTTGTCTTAGAAATATACCTTTAAAAAAAAAGCGATGTTATAAATCATCATGGTATAACATCCGTCTTAAAAAATATAAAAAACAAATACCTTAAGAAATACAAAGCATTTCGCATTTCCTCATATTTTGCTAAATATCAGTATTTTCAGAAGAAATTCAAAACTCTGAACAATATTCTCTACAAAAACTATCTAAGTAGTACTGAAAGGAATATTAAGGCTAATCCGAAAAAGTTCTGTTCATCAGGCACATTTTTGAAGGACTGGAAATTGATTACCATCACTCCTATTTTCAAAAATGGTAGAAAAAGCGATGTTCGCAATTATAGGCCGATTTCGAAGCTTTCTAATATATCAAAACTATTTGAAAGTATTGTTAAAGAGAAGGTTTATTTTTCTGTTAAGGCTTTCCTCAACCCTAATCAACATGGGTTTGTCCAAGGTCGCTCTACAATATCTAATTTGGCAGTCTTTACTGAATTCTGTATATCATCATTTTCAGCAGGGCTTCAGGTTGACTGTATATATACAGATTTCTCTAAGGCATTTGATAAAGTTTCACACACTATATTAATACATAAGTTGGAATGCTTAGGTTTCCACTCTTCATTTTTATCGTGGCTAAGATCTTACTTGTTGGGTAGACGCTGTGTAGCTACCATTGAAGGTGTTCCCTCGAACCATTTCGTTGCTACCTCAGGCGTTCCCCAAGGAAGTATATTAGGTCCGCTACTTTTTTTACTTTTTATTAATGACATTAGTGAATGCTTTTCGTTTGCAAAGTTTTTGCTCTATGCCGACGATCTAAAAATCTTCTCAAATGTGTGCAGCACATCAGATGCGCTTCAGCTTCAGAGCGAATTAAATAATCTAAAAAGATGGTGTGAGAAATCGCGTCTATTCTTAAACATTAAGAAATGTTTTCATTTAACGTTTTCAAGGCGTCAGACCGTTCTTAATACATCGTATAGGATCGGCAATGACATACTTCAATATGCTTCGGAGTTATAGGACCTGGGCGTAGTCTTTGATGGCAAGCTGACATTCAGCAGCCAGATAAACCTCATTCTTTCAAAATCATACTCTATTCTTGGCTTTATTCGTCGAAACTCGTCTGAGTTTTCTGACCCATACACGTTGAAGCAACTTTTTACCTCTCTTGTGCGTTCACATTTAGAGTACGCTGTTATCATCTGGAGGCCATATGATCAACTCTTCATTAGCAGAATTGAACGAGTTCAAAATGTTTTTCTAAAACACGCTTTACGGTCTCTAAAGTTTGAGGAGCCACTACCTTCCTATGAGTCTCGACGCATGCTTATTAATTTGGATTCTTTGGAAAAACGTAGACAAGTTCTATCACTTTCTTTTGCATTCAATGTCATAAATGGTCATATTGATTGTTCAATCTTATTAGAGCGGATCAGCTTTAATATTCCGCAAAGAAGTCTTCGTAAATTTTATCCTTTTTATGGGGAACACTTTAAAACAAAGTATGCAAGTAATGCGCCTATTGCTTGTGCACTGCGAGAACTGAATGCTTTATTTCTTTCTTCTAATCAGCTCGACTTTGCACAGACAAAGTCAAATTTTGTGAAAATTCTTAACTCTATTTGTCAATAAGGGGTTGTTATTTTTTATTGCATATTAAATTATATTGTCTAGTCTGTAAGGTATTCTGTACTGTAGACCTAAATAAATAAATAATTCTCGAGCAGAGCTCATCAACGGAGGGTCCAGTCGCCAGGATCTTGCAGTCATCGGCGTAGGAGACGATCGAGACGCCTTCTGGTGGGGAAGGGAGCCTCGATACATAATAATTAAACAGAAGCGGGGATAGGACACTACCCTGTGGCACCCCCTGCTCTTAATTATACGTGGTTTTGATCTTTCGTATCTAAATTCTACCGATGACTGCCGGCCACTCAGATAGTTGGCGGTCCAACGCTTTAGACAGGGGGGAAGGTTTGAATCTTCCAGGTCGTTAATGAGTTGTGCGTGATTAACAGTGTCAAAAGCTTTCGACAAATCAAGCGCAACTAGCATGGTCCTGTCATTTGGGCGAGATTGGTTGAGACCGACACCTATCTGTGTGGTGATGGCGTTTAGCGCGGTGGTAGTGCTATTCATTTTGCGGAATCCATGCTGATGTTCGGCTAATCGTAGGTTAGCGGTATAGTAAGGGAGCAAGACCGTCTCCAGGGTAGATTTGGAGTTTTTGGACCCCCGTATGGCCTCCCGAACCTCTGTGGTGGTGATGGCAAAGGCTTCCCTGATGGCGCGCCTGATTTCCTTGTCAACCAGAGGATGCAGTACAAATTGCCGGCAGAAAGCGCTCGCGCATCTCTTTGGTTTCGACTGTACCTTATCACCAAAGGTGATGGATATTTTGTCGTTCGGTTTGGTCGGATTAGACAAGGATTTAACAGTGGACCATAGTTTGCCAACACCAGCAGAGAGGTTACGGGACCTTAGGTGCTCCTCCCATTTGGCGCGCTTGTGTTGATCAACTAGCCGTCTGATTTCCGCATTGAGATCTTGAATTTGAGGATCCGTATGGTTCAAGCGTCGCAAGTGGTCACGTTCATTAGCCAGGGCCGCTGCCTCTGCGGGGAAGTACGGACGTATCTCCTTAATTCTACCTGACGGAATATATTGATTGGAGGCTGAAGCTATGACCAAGCGAAACGCTTTTTCCCCTTCTCGTACATCAGACGGGATGGGAAGAGCAGCGAAGGTGCTCTCAGTGAAATTAAGAAAACCAACCCAATCAGCTTTACTGAAGTTAGTGAAGGTGCGCTTCTCAGAAGTAACGAAGTCATTTGGGCGATCGATTGGGAGGACTATCGGCAAATGGTCAGATGCAAGAGTAAGCATTGGTCGCCATTCAACGCAGTTTATGAGACCTGCGCTGACAATTGTGAGGTCTGGCGAACTGGAACAATTTACCGCAACTCTCGTGGGGGCGTCCCCGTTCACAGTGTAAAACGTCGAATCGTCTATTTGTTCAGCCAATTCTTGTCCTCTGCCATCGGCCTGTGGCTTGAGTGCCACAGATCGTGGCGTGCGTTGAAGTCTCCGAGGATTACACGATTATCGCCTCTGAGTAACGCACTGATGTCAGGGTGGTAATCTCTCGGACAGCAGGTGGCAGGAGGTATATAGATGTTAATGATTTCCAGGTCGACGTCGCCTGTCCGGACAACCATTCCTTGACGTTCCAGGAGGTTGTCCCTCGGGTCGACGTCGGGCTCAAATGGACGATATTGCACGGATTGGTGAGTAATAAAGGCGAGTCCGCCCCCAAGTCCTCTCTTTCGATCACGTCGGTGGATGTTGTAGCCGTCACAAGTCCGAAGATCTGATCGGGCGTTTAACTTTGTTTCCTGAATGGCAGCGATCTTGATATTCTGTTGCTTCATGAAGCTCACTATTTCATTCACTTTCCCGGTTAGTCGGTTGCAGTTTAGCTGTAGGGCGCGAAAGTGCGAAGGGGGAGAAATATTCACGCTGGGAGTCAGGGACTGGTGCGTATGCCTTGGTGGAAGCAGGCTGGGTCGCACACTGCGTCGCACTCTAGAAGACGAGGGATCCGAGGCACCGGAAGGTGGCGAATCGGTCGACGTTGTAGGTTGCGTAGCTCGACAGCATGGTGCAACGTACGTATCAGTCCATAGGTTCCTGTTTCCAAGTTGAGAACATATAAGCAGGTGACACAGGCCAAGGCGAGAATTGCATTTGACTGATGTCGCAGGTGTATATAGTCTCAGCCGACAAACAGAGCACAAGGTGTAAGGGACCAGGAGGTGGTGGCTTTGACTTACATTTGTGCTAGTGCTGGAAGAAGAAGGGGAAGTTGAAAGTGGGAGGGGGCTGGGCTGTCGCTCGGCATTGCTCACATCTGAAACAGAGGTGCTACGTAGAAAGTAGCTGTGAGCGGCTGTGTGAGGTGTTGGCGGCTGTGTGAGGTGTTGGCGCCTGTGGGCGTGAGCGGCAGCGGGTGTTACACACTACTTGCTGGGAGTTATTAGTGGTATTAGTCGTGGAGACTATTTTAGAAGCTTGTGACGGTGCGATACTGGATCGTCGTTGGTCACGGGACGTCCTAGGGCGTGAACAGCAAGGAGCCACGAAAGTGTGGAAACTTGGGGGCCTATGTGTGGAGGGATTTAGCCCGGAGCACCTGGTTTTGTGCAACCATCTTTTACAAGAATTGCATTGGACGGAGTGTGAACGCTTAACCAGCTTCTTCCAGCAGACGCAGCAGATCCATTCTCCTGGACCCGGGTTGGATTCGACCCCAGCCCGGAGCAGGAGAGTTTTGAGCAGCCCTGCTGCAAGGAGCTGCTCGGAGGATGACAATATTACTGGAAAAGATGACAGGTTAGACAGGGTAGAGTCGAAATAACAGCCCTTGGACTGATGTAAAAATCCGAGTCCTTCCGGTTCGTAGAACCGGCTGTTGTGGGAATGTCAGCCTGCTCGTTTCCTTCAACCCCTGTGTGACCTGGAACCCATGCTAGCAGTACGCTATTGTTGGTTCCTAGGTCCTTTAGCTTCTCTACGCACTCGCGGATAAGCGCTGATTTCATCTCACATGATGAGATCCCTTTGAGTGCGGCTTGGCTATCACTAAGTATAGCGATGCACTCCTTGCTATATCCACGCTGTAGATTTAGGTTTGCAGAGGTATATAGTGTATGCTTCCACTTGAAAGATGCTCGGGTATGTCCCCAGAGGCTCGGAAATCTTCGCTCTTGGGCCAAAAATTCCGGCTCCAATGCTTTCTGGGGTTTTCGAGCCATCCGTGTACCACACGATTGTGTGGGAGCGGTGTATGGTGTCTACCCTGGATTGTTCCCAGGTTAACTTGCCGCCCAATTCTACTTTAAATCTCTTTTCGAAGGTGATCTGCCTGATAATGTCGTCCCCTTGGTAACTGAGATATCGGGATGGTTTCCCTTAGTTTCGCCATGTTGTTGGTTGACATTACTTTTCCTTTGCCCGAACCCTCCTTTGCAGGAGGGTTCTCTTGACCGCCTGCTCTATCGCGACATGTAGTGGGGGTAGGTCAGGAATAGCTTCCAGCGCAGCGGTGGGACATGTTCGCATTGCCCCTGTGATGCATACACACGCCAGGCGCTGGATCTTGGTGAGTGCTTGTTTCACTGTCGAGTGCGCCGTTCTTGATGCCCATGCTACAGCGCCATAGGTAATAGTGGGTTTTACTATCATAATGTACATCCATCTAAGGATGTGCGGGCTGCACCTCCAAGTACTTTGCTTCAGCTACAAAGCCTATTGGCATGCCATGTAGAATTATTGTTCTGAGTCCCGGTAGGGTTCTTTTCCTGGTAAAGGCAATTATTGCTTTTTTTTTTTAGGGTTTAGGTTTAGCCCAACACTAGTACACCATCTCTTTGTCAGGTTTAGTGCTCCTTGTAAAATGTAACAAGGGTGTTCTGGAATTTGCCCCGTGCAATTATGACAATGTCATCCGCATAGCCTTGGCATCGGATTCGGTTGTCGGTAAGGATTTGCATTAGCTCGTCTACTACTAGGCTCCACAAAAGGGGTGAAAGAACGCCCCCTTGTGGGCACCCCTTAGTAGTGTTAGACTGTATTATGCTGCTGGCTGTCCATGTTTCAGCGGTTCTTTTGCGGAGTAAGGCGTTTATCCATCTTTGGATGGGCGCTTGAACTCCTCTGTTCTGCAGCGCTCGAGTAACGCTGTCGTGAGACGTGTTGTCGAAAGCACCTTCAATGTCAACAAAGGCGCAGAGCACTGTCTCCTTGCAGGTGAACGCCCTCTGGATCTCAGTCGTCAGTTGATAGAGGGCTGTATCCGTAGATCTGCCTGCTATATATGCGTGCTGTGGCTCAGGATGTTCGCTCTGATGATGTGGTCTATTATTTTTTCCATTGCTTTTAGCACAAAGGAAGTTAGACTTATTGGCCTGAAGGACTGGGCTAGAGAGTAGTCCTTTTTTCCTACTTTGAGTATAAAGACCACTATTGCTCTCCTCCACACTGTAGGTATGTATGCCAGCGCCATGCTGTCTCTCATGATTCTAGCTTTGTGGGGTCCTGCTCTCTTTTCCTCAGTACTGGTATAAGTGCCATCAGGAAGCTTTAGTGGTAGGTTGATCTCTCACCGCTCTTTGGCTAGTGCTTTGTGCAGCCTCGCCGCTGCGGGTGTTGAGGAAATTCCTTCACTGAAATTTCTAAAGCTGGCTATCTTGGCTTTTCTTATTTCTTTGTTATATAGGTGTGTGGCAATAGCATCCTTTGAGCGGTTTAAGTCACCGGGAGTGGATGGAATATACCCGGCCTTCCTGCAACAGGGAGACCAACTCGTCCCATATCTGGAAGGTATCATGAGAGACAGCATGGCGCTGGCCTACATACCAACCATATGGAGACGAGCAAAGGTGGTATTCATACCAAAAGTGGGGAAAAAGGACTACTCATCGGCAAAGTCCTTTCGACCAATCAGTCTCACCTCCTTCGTTCTCAAGGCGATGGAGAAGATCATAGACCAAGAGATCCGATCGAACACTCTAAGGCATAGGCCTTTGCACGTGGGCCAACATGCCTACAGGGAAGGCAGATCAACAGACACAGCCCTGTACCAGCTGACCACGGAAATTAAGAGCGCGTTCGAGAAAGGCGAAACGGTGATATGTGCTTTCATGGACATCGAGGGAGCTTTCGACAACACCTCGCACTCGAGAAGAAAGAAGCTCCGCAGCCCATCATAAGATGGGTAGATGCACTGCTTCGCACCAGGACAGCAGAAACCACCATTGGGGAAGACACGGTTCAGTTAAGAACCACACGAGGATGCCCACAGGGGGGAGTACTGTCACCACTCCTGTGGAGCGTAGTGGTGTACGAACTTCTACAACTACTGACAGGCAATGGAATCCGCTGCCAGGGGTACGCGGACGACATAGTAATCATTGCTAGAGGGTAGTTCGAGAACACACTCTGCGATATCATTCAAAGAGCATTAAATCTAACAAGGATATGGTGCGCCGGGGTAGGTATAAACATCAACCCCAGTAAAACCGCCATCATCCCATTTACAAAACGAAGATCGCTACCGGGAATGCGGACACTTACACTAGGAGGAGTATCACTAGGGATTGCTTCCGAAGTGAAATACCTGGGAGTCACTCTCGACTCCAAGCTCCTCTGGAGAGCACATGTTGCGAACACAACATTAAAGGCCACGAAAGCAATAATGGTGTGCAGAAGACTCGCGGGCAAATCATGGGGATGTAGCCCGGCGATGCTCAGATAGATGTACACCATGATAGTTAGACCAATAATAGTATAAGGGGCGGTGGCCTGGTCTTCCAGGTCAGGTCTAAGCACAGTGCAGAAAGCACTATCTAAAATCCAACGTCTGGCCTGTGTATGCATTACGGGAGCAATGCGCACATGCCCCACAGCGGCATTAGAAGTACTTCTTGACCTGAGTCCGCTGCATATTGTAGTGGAACAGGCGGCCAAACGCACCCTGTTGAGCATATCAAAAGAGGGATTCGGTAGAGGAAAAGTGATATCGTCCGTTGAAGCAGAGAAGTTGAAAGACCAGCTCCCAATCTGCCAGCTTCCAAGAGACAATATTGCTAAAGTAATCATGTTTGAGAAGAGATTCAAGGCGGAACTAGGGGAAAAAGCCTAATGGGATTCCACAAAAATTCAAGAATTACACCAAGACCGAGCCATAGTGTGATACACGGATGGCTCGAAAACCCCTGAGGGAATTGGTGCGGCATCTTTGGCCCACGAGTAAAGCTCTCCATATCACTAGGAGAACACCCCAGCATCTTCCAGGCGGAAGTAGTCGCTATTAGCTTATGTGCGGAAATAAACTTGCAACGCGGCTACACTAACGAGAATATCACCATACTGAGTGACAGTCAAGCCGCTCTCAAAGCTATATCCTCCTACGAGATAAAGTCCTCATTGGTACTTGAATGCGTAGAGAGGATAAACTGCCTTGCGTCGTGCAACAACGTCCGAATGGCCTGGGTTCCAGGCCACGCGGGGGTGGATGGCAACGAACGAGCGGACAAACTAGCCCGAGAAGCGGCAGCAACAAAACCCATTGGCCCAGAACCATTTCTGGCAATAGACTCTCACACCATGAAAGGAGAGTTGAGGAAAGAAGAGACCAACATGAGGAGGTTGTACTGGCATCAGACTGTCGGGCTACGCCAGGCGAAAGCTATGATGGGAGAATACAACAGCAACCGCTATAAAGAATTAATAACCCTATCCAAGAATAATCTCAAAATCATAACCGGGGTTCTCACGGGCCATTGCAGGCTCAAGGCCCACCTGCACAAACTGGGCATCACCTCCAGTAGCCTCTGCCGATTCTGTGATATGGAGGACGAAACGGCGGAGCATATACTGTGTAAATGCGACGCCATTTCAAGGAAAAGACAGAAGCACCTAGGTTTCCCGACACTAGAGTGCAAGCACATACATGGAATAAAGCCGACTTCCATCTTGGATTTCCTGAGCGGGATCGGCCTAGATGGTGTGCTGTGAGATTGCGAGGGCACAATATATCTTAAGGTCGCAGTGCATTACCTCACTACTATTATTATTATTATATAGGTGTGTTGTGTACTCGTCCCAACTGCCCGTCCGTCTTGACCTATTAAAATGTCTGCGGACGGTCTTCCTCATCATTAGAAGATCACGGGACCACCAGGTTTTTGCCGCTCCTGGCCTACAGCTTGAGTGGAACGCATCTGTAACGATGTTATTGAATAACTCTACCCTATGCTCTAACTCTGTGCAACTTGTGCTCCTATTTCCTGTCTGGAGGCTACCTATGTTGGCCTCAATGATATTGTTATACTTGCTCCAGTCGGTTTTCCTGGGATTTCGTCTTGGGTCTGATTCCATGGGCGTCGCTCCCAGCTCAAACCGGATGATCCTGTGGTCCGAAAGGGATGGCTCCGATGACACCATCCATTTCGATACCAGATTTTAGCCCGGTTGTTGCTTAGAGTGATGTCCAGGACCTCCTCTCTGACTCTTGTGACAAACGTCGGTTTGTTGCCGACAGTATATACTTCTAGGTCATTGCTAGCAATATACTCTAAAAGGCACTCACCCCTAGCGTTAGTGTCCGAACTGCCCAACTCTGTGTTGTGTGAGTTTGCGTCACACCCTATTATTAGTGGTAGGTGCTTTTCCCTGCAGTGAGCCACTAATTGGTGCACGCTGTCTGGAGGGACCGTGTTCCTGTCCCCCTGGAAGTAGGCTGAAGCGAGCACGATGTTGGTGGGTATACCGTCAACCTCCACCGTTACTTGAACCGCCACCAAATCCTGATTTGAAAACTCTGTAATGCAAAAGTATTTAATATTGTCTTTTAGCACTACACATGCTCTTGGTCTCTCCTGAGAGACCTTATTATTTCTTTCTGTCAGTCCCCTCACCTCTTGGACGAGCGCTATGGCCAGATCTTCCGAGGAATACCCCCTAGCAATAACCGCCGAAGCCGCCACTGCATGATGGAGGTTGAACTGGGCTACTTCATGGTCCTGCATTTTTCATCGGCTCGTCTATGTCGATAGTCACTCTCACTATTTTCCGCTAGGTTGGCCCCTGCAGGTCGATATCACTTAGAAATTCCTGGCTCGTAGGAACTTAACCTTTCTTTTGCTCGCCACCCTGCTCGCCTAGCCTGTGAGCGCTGCTGCCTCCTACTGAGGGAGGGTTTGCCGCCGATTTGACGGTGCTGTTGCTGCTGCCGGAGGCGTGACTGTCAGAGGAGCTGTTATCTCCCCCGTCTTCTTCTGCCTCCTCTACCTTTGGGTCTTCATTCTCTTTTGCTGTTTCATGCGCGGTTTCTGCAGCACCAGCTGCTTTCTGCCGCCATGGCTTTATCTGGACGGCGCCATACCGGTAGTTGAGCTTGAAGCCCTCCTGCCTGATGCGGTTGTGGGTTTCCTCGTCTATGCCGACGTTCAGACGCAGTCCCGTATCTTCTGCATATATGTGTATAGGTCGCCATCGTTTAGTGTTGAGACCCTCGTTTTGGGCGTTCAGCAATGAGTTGACATATTCATACGACCGGTCTGCGTTTCTGGTGCTCAGGGCTGGTCCATTCCAGTCCCCTAGCCTTGGAACGGCTTGTATCAGCCAAGTTGCCGTTCTGTTATCCTTGCAGTCCACAAGGAGAAGTCCTGCTCGGAAGTACACACCACAGAAGGCTAGGGCGTGCTTCCAACCTTTGAACATCTCGTCCATAATGACGTCCTGCAATCGTGTCAAGTCATCATGGCTGAGCGCATCCGCCGGGTAGTTCTCGGGCAGCACAGCCACTCGAACTCCCCGCCCGTGTCCGAGTAGCTCTGCCGTCCGGGGGCCACCCGTCTGCGCTCTTCGGGTTTGTTGGAGCTATTCTCCTTTGCCACTGACGAAGCGTTCACAGGATATGGCGCTCTTTGCCCCTTGCTGTGGTTTTCCTCCGGATTGAATTGCCAGCGCCTTCGTTTCTTAGCGTGCGCGGGGAGCTGTTGTTTGTGGTCTTTTCTGACCGATACCGACCCGCTCCTGCCATCAGCTGTCTTCGCGAGTATCCTGTGCTTCGCGGGGGCTGCCCCTGCTATTTCTTGATGGGTCCTGCTGCTTGTAGTCGCGCATTTGATCAAATGCCCTTGCTCGGGCCACTTTGGCTGACATTCCTTTCTCAAGGTTCCGGAGGTACCATTTAACGCCTGATCCGCTGAGCCCTATCCTCCGTCTATCGTCTAAAGCGCCCGGTCTTTCTGGCGGTCGTATCTTGGGAGCTTTCCCTCTGTATAGCCTTCTCGCAGGCCTCTTGGTTCTTTCGGGGGTCCGTTCCCTGCCCCGTTCTGCGTTACTTACGCGCATGTCCTCCCTTGGAGACTTGTATTGCATCCTTTCTCGGCTCTTAGGTGGTGTTTCGCGTGTGGGCGTGTTTCTGTCCGGGGACACCCCTCTGGGGCCACTACCGCCTGTATGGCATATCTTCCTCTTGGTCCCTCCGGTCCCGCTGCTGTGAACCCTGTCAACACTTTGTCTGTGTTCAGTGGGCTCGCGATTCACTTTGGTGGTCGCGATTTGTACTGCTGGTACTGGTCTCCTTCTGGGCCGCTGGTTTTTTTGTTGCGGTGTTTTTGTGCGATTCACATTGGTACTATTGGACGCACCAGGGTTCGCGAGTTTCCTCTCGGCAGACTCCTTCGGCTCGCGATTCTCTTTGGTGGTCCGACTTCGTACGGTCCGGCTGCTGATGATTACCGCGGAATCGGCGCCGCACCAGAGCCCCTTGTCGCGGTAAGGCCATAGTTCCTCAAATTATCTATCTATCTAAGGCCATAGTTACTCCCCAAGGTGGCCCGGTGTTGGAAAGGCGCCGTTCTAATACAGACGGTGTTGTGAACCTCCTGGCTGCAAAGCATCCAATGGGAACGGTGACGCATAACACTCTGGATTAGGAGGTGACAGTTCTTAGTTGCCGATCGCATGCGACTTTGACGACCGAGGTTGACTTGGCCGTATCAGCCCCTTTGGCCAGTATTGGATGCTTACGACGTAAGCCCCTACACCAACGTCAAGGTGCCTGTCCTCTTAAAGGTACAGTTAACAGAACGGCTGAAGCCTTGCGGTAGTGGTATAGTTAAAAAAAAACTCTTGAAGACAACGGTGCATGGCACCACGCCATGAAAATAATGGCGACACTCGCCTTCTCATTCTTTAAATTTTGTCACGCCAAGCCGGCAGCGCAGTGGAAGACTACAGAGGCAGAGCAGTGCAAAGCAAGACAGCAGCAGAAACGCAAGTCAGCTCAAACCAGCAGAAGCAACAACACAGAAGCAGTACAACAGCAATGGCGGCGACAGCGTTCGGTATTTATGTATTTGTACTAATAATTATTATACATTATATATATTTCATAAATTTTAATTTCAAATCAAATTTAAATTTCAAAACAATTTTAATACTTTTTTGAGTGAAACGGTGCGCCCGTCATGGTAAACAACTATTACTTTTGTAATCTGCGATACTTAACCGAATTAATAATAAACTAGCTGGGCCCGTGCGCTCCTTGCGCAAAAAAAAAAAACAAAAATGGTTTGAAACCTTTTATTAGTCCAGGTCCAGGATTTTTCAAACCTTTTTCTCAAATTATAAAAAAAGATTTTCAGCTACACTTGTTGTGAGACCCTAAAAAATTATACAAATATGCGCAAACAGCTATTTGAAATTCCACCACTTATATTACATTCACATTGAGCCATAAACTTGAGTTGATTGACAACATCAATATGAATTAACTCAAAAAATGTCCCTTTAACTCGAGTTTATGACCCAATGTGAACGCAGTCTTATTCACTTATTTTAGCAATGTTCAAGTGTAGACGGCGCACTGTTCAGTCTTAGCATTCAAATTTAGATGTCGCGAGGCATGTGAATGTCAGTCACAATAGCGTTGCAGTACAAATTGATTTTTTTGTGCATTCACAATCGTTTATTTTAAAGAATTCATTTTTATAAAATACGCTTAAACAAAAGCACTCCGCTAATTAAAACATGGTTTCGCATGTAGAGCTAGCCCCCACCTTTAAAACGATACTTTATTTATTAATATTGGTTCCAAATGAGAGCAGAAAATTTGGAAATAACACAAAAAGACCTTACAAAAATAATATATATGATATCAACTTGCAACAAATAAGGTTCTCTTTCAAATTTAGTAGAGTTTTGCTTCTAGTGCGAAACTAAATAGGTCATTCCTTTTGTCGTCATACATGGAAGCACACCCTGCAAATCAGGAAAATATATATTTGTTTTTAATAAAGCGCTGCGTCCGTAAATATATAAATAGATTTTTGACTAAAGCGGCGCGTCCGTGATACAAATAAATTTGAGATTTTTTTTACATAAAGCGATAGTCAAGACTTTTCTACAATATTATTTCTTTTTGAGCTAAGCCTAAATTCATTAAATTTTCGATTTCCACGATACAGTTCCACAATTTCAGTTCTATAAATTTATTTTCAATAGTTTGCCCTTAGTGTCGAAATAAATACCCTATCCCAAAAGTCTAGATTACGAAAACTTAGATTCAGACTACGAAAGTTTCAGCTCATCCTAGCCTAGTACAATCAAGAGTCAGGTTGTTCGAATATGTTTGTCCAGAGAATTTCACGGATTTGAGGAATTACCCGCAACATATATTTCAAATTCTACTAATTCCGAAATTATCATGGCAACACCCGAGGAAAAAAGGTCATTTATCGGCATGTGTGCTGGCATTATGCGATGAAATTGAGTTAATAGAAGAATTTGATGACGAAAATCTAAATAGCACTTTTATTTCATTTGTTAAATCCAACTCGATGGTAAAGCTCGTGACGTGTGCCCAACTCAAATACAGGGTGGCTGATGAAAGCCGCTACCAAAAAAAAATTAAATAATTTTTTTCTATTTAATGAATCTGGTTAATTTTTTTTTTATTTTGCAGATTGACTTTTACATTTAACAAAAATGGATAACTGGGACACTGAAACAAGAATTTGGATTGTCCGCCGCTATCACGCACTGGAGTCCGTAGTTTCGGTTCAAAGAGAGTATAGGCGCACGTTTGGCGGCAATCCTCCGAGCAGATGGACCATAATAAGACTTGTAAACAATTTTTCCGAGCATGGGACAGTCAACAGAAGACCTTACCATCGAAACCCTTCAGTTCGAACGGAGGAAACAATCGCCGCTGTAGCTGCTGTCATACAAAACAATCCACGTGTTTCGACAAGAAGCTTATCTGCTCAAATGGGTGTAAGCAGACAGTCATTACAGTCAATTATGCACAAAGATTTGGACTTATTCCCATATAAAATTCAAATGGCCAACAAACTGAACGCTGCAGACTTGCCGATTCGCTTGGAATTTTGCCAGAAGATGCTTCAAATGGTGGAAGAGGATGGAAACATGTTGAACTGTCTTTTCATGTCTGACGAGGCCCATTTCGATTTAAACGGCAACATAAACAAACAAAATTGTCGAATATGGAGTGCTTCCAACCCACAGATACTCCATGAGACGGAATTGCATCCACTTCGTGTCACAGTGTGGTGTGCAGTTTCATCACGCTGCATTGTCGGGCCCTACTTCTTCGAAGAAAACGGTCACACCGTTACGGTTACTGGAGACCGTTACTTGAGCATGTTGAGAGAGTTTTTCTATCCAGAATTACGCCGAATGAGAATTTCTTTCAACTCTGTGTGGTTTCAGCAAGATGGTGCAGCTCCTCATATAGCCCAACCTGTTATGACAGAATTGCGACGAAAATTTCCCAATAAGCTGATATCCAGAAACTCCACATTCCGTTGGCCACCCAGGTCGCCTGACCTTACTGCACCTGACTTTTTCTTGTGGGGTTATTGCAAACAGGAAGTCTTCAAAGCAAAACCAACAAATTTGAATGAACCAAGGCAATCCATTCGAGAAACAATTGCGGCTATTCCTGTCTCAACTCTCCAAGCAGTAATGAACAACTTTTTGGTAAGATGCCGCACATGCATCGACGAGCAGGGGGGCATTTAAATTCCATTATTTTTAAAACTAATTAAGCTATATTTAATAAAATTTAATGAGCTTTAACATGAATAAAAGAAAAATGAATTCCATACACTGAAAAAAAAATTGAGTTTCTTAATGTAGCAAAATTCATCAGCCACCCTGTACTATCAATTAATGATATAAAAATAGCACTACGTAACCGTATAAAACCTGAAAGCTCTAAAGTTCTGGCTGGAGAGATTTCAGCATTACATTAACTATAAAGATTTCGCTAAACGTGTTAAGGAACTGGCAGACTCTTTTGAACGTTCGCTCATTATCGAAGGAATTACTCCGTTGAAAGCCAACGAAATGGCATCGAGCAAACTGTAAACGCAAAAACAAGTTTAGTCAAATCCATCCTCGCTCCAACCAATTTTTCCGATTCCAAGGATGTAGAACAATCAAATGAAATAAAAGACCGTCAAAAGACCGGCATTTTGGGCTCTCAACAATAACAATTTTATTACTGGCTTTTACGGTCTGTTCATTTTACATGTTTTTGTAAATTTTACGAGCTCAAGACCAGTTGATAATAATTCTTATCCAATTATTATTATTTGTGATTAAAGGAAAAAATTTAAAGCAACAAACATATACAGGCTATAGTTATAGTACTATTTCGAAAACAGTCACGATTTCTCGTCAGACTAATTCGTATAGTTTTGCTATTTCAGAAGATCTTGCGGCGAATCGAACCCGCGCACTTCTGATTTTGCTAGCGCAGCTGCCTAATCTATGGGCTATGCCGCGTGTAGTTTGCAGGCTGCTTATCAATTTTTCCTCTAATTGTTGTTTGTTATCTTGCCAACGGTATACACAATATTTTAGATATTCTGTCTATATGTAAATCATGTATGTTGGACTTTTTGTTTTTGTACATTCTTCTTTTTCTATTTTTAGAAGATGGTTATTGTACATACCCGTGCTTCGGTATCAGTTTATTTTGTTATTCGTTTTTACGGTCTATCCATTTTACATATTTTTATAAGTTTTACGAGCTCAAGACCAGTTGATAATAATTCTAAGTCAATTATTATTTTTGAATAAAAGAAAAATGGGAGCTTTTGAAATAAATTATATCAGAAAAACTTGACCTTTAGTTACATTAGTAGCAAAAAAAATTTAAAATTTCGGCTGCGACGCTTTTTAGAATAAATTACCATGAAATAAGAAAAACTTGCAGGGTAGACAGGGTAGAGTCGAAATAACAGCCCTTGGTCGGATGTAAAAATCCGAGTCATTCCGGTACGTAGAACCGGCTGTTGTGGGAATGTAATGCAAAAGTTAAGACGAAGTTAAACGCCCGATCAAATCTTCGGACTTGCGACGGCTATAACATCCACCGACGTGACCGAGAGAGAAGACTTAGGGGCGAACTCGCCTTCATCACTCACCAATCTGTGCAATATCGTCCATTTGAGCTTGACGTCGACCCGAGGGACAACCTCCTGGAACGTCAAGGAATGGTTCTCCGGACTGGCGACGTCGACCTTGAAATCATTAACATTTATATACAGGGTGGCTGATGAATTTTGCTACATTAAGAAACTCAAATAATTTTTTTTTTTCAGCGTATGGAATTCATTTTTCTTTTATTCATGTTAAAGCTCATTAAATTTTATTAAATATAGCTTAATAAGTTTTAAAAATAATGGAATTTAAATGCCCCCCCTGCTCGTCGATGCATGTGCGGCATCTTACCAAAAAGTTGTTCATTACTGCTTGGAGAGTTGAGACAGGAATAGCCGCAATTGTTTCTCGAATGGATTGCCTTAGTTCATTCAAATTTGTTGATTTTGCTTTGAAGACTTCCTGTTTGCAATAACCCCACAAGAAAAAGTCAGGTGCAGTAAGGTCAGGCGACCTGGGTGGCCAACGGAATGTGGAGTTTCTGGATAGCAGCTTATTGGGAAATTTTCGTCGCAATTCTGTCATAACAGGTTGGGCTATATGAGGAGCTGCACCATCTTGCTGAAACCACACAGAGTTGAAAGAAATTCTCATTCGGCGAAATTCTGGATAGGAAAAACTCTCTCAACATGCTCAAGTAACGGTCTCCAGTAACCGTAACGGTGTGACCGTTTTCTTCGAAGAAGTAGGGCCCGACAATGCAGCGTGATGAAACTGCACACCACACTGTGACACGAAGTGGATGCAATTCCGTCTCATGGAGTATCTGTGGGTTGGAAGCACTCCATATTCGACAATTTTGTTTGTTTATGTTGCCGTTTAAATCGAAATGGGCCTCGTCAGACATGAAAAGACAGTTCAACATGTTTCCATCCTCTTCCACCATTTGAAGCATCTTCTGGCAAAATTCCAAGCGAATCGGCAAGTCTGCAGCGTTCAGTTTGTTGGCCATTTGAATTTTATATGGAAATAAGTCCAAATCTTTGTGCATAATTGACTGTAATGACTGTCTGCTTACACCCATTTGAGCAGATAAGCTTCTTGTCGAAACACGTGGATTGTTTTGTATGGCAGCAGCTACAGCAGCGATTGTTTCCTCCGTTCGAACTGAAGGGTTTCGATGGTAAGGTCTTCTGTTGACTGTCCCATGCTCGGCAAAATTGTTTACAAGTCTTATTATGGTCCATCTGCTCGGAGGATTGCCGCCAAACGTGCGCCTATACTCTCTTTGAACCGAAACTACGGACTCCAGTGCGTGATAGCGGCGGACAATCCAAATTCTTGTTTCAGTGTCCCAGTTATCCATTTTTGTTAAATGTAAAAGTCAATCTGCAAAATAAAAAAAAAATTAACCAGATTCATTAAATAGAAAAAAAGTAATAAAATTTTTTTTTGGTAGCGGCTTTCATCAGCCACCTGCTGTTTGAGAGATTACCACCCTGACATCAGTGCGTTACTCAGAGGCGATAATCGTATAATCCTCGGAGACTTCAACGCACACCACGATCTGTGGCACTCAAGCCTACAAGCCGATGGTAGGGGACAGGAATTGGTTGAACAAATAGACGATTCGACGTTTTGCACTGTGAACGGGGACGCCCCCACGAGAGTTGCGGTAAATTGTTCCAGCTCGCCAGACCTCACAATTGTCAGCGCAGGTCTCATAAACTGCGTTGAATGGCGACCAATGCTTACTCTTGCATCTGACCATTTGCCGAAAGTACTCTCAATCGATCGCCCAATGACTTCGTTACTTCTGAGAAGCGCACCTTCACTAACTTCAGTAAAGCTGATTGGGTTGGTTTTTTTAATTTCACTGAGAGCACCTTCGCTGCTCATCCCATCCCGTCTGATGTACAAGGGGGGAAAAAGCGTTTCGCATGGTTGTTGTTGTTGTTAACAGTGCTTCTCCCTGCCCCAGATTGGGCAGGGTTACACTGAAATAACAGCCCTTGGCCGGGTGAAAAAACCAGGGTCATTCCGGTCAATATATTCCGTCAGGTAGAATTAAGGAGATACGTCCGTACTTCCCCGCAGAGGCAGCGGCCTTGACTAATGAACGTGACCACGTGCGACGCTTGAACCCTACGGATCCCCAAATTCAAGATCTCAATGCGGAAATCAGACGGCTAGTTGATCAACACAAACGCGCCAAATGGGAGGAGCACCTAAGGTCCTGTAGCCTCTCTGCTGGTGTTGGCAAATTATGGTCCACTGTTAAATCCTTGTCTAATCCGACCAAACCGAACGACAAAATATCCATCACCTTTGGTGATAAGGTACAGTCAAAACCAAAGAGATGCGCGAGCGCTTTCTGCCGGCAATTTGTACTGCATCCTCTGGTTGACAAGGAAATCAGGCGCGCCATCAGGGAAGCGCACAAACGCAAAAACAACCAAGCGCCCATTGCCGTCACCACCACAGAGGTTCGGGAGGCCATACGGGGGTCCAAAAACTCCAAATCTATTGGCCCAGACGGTATATCCATGCTGATGCTAAAACATCTCGGTGATGAGGTAGTAAGGTACCTAACAACCGTCTTCAATCTGTCCATGACCACCTTTGTCATTCCAGAAAGATTGAAACAGGCAAAGGCGGTGCCACTACTAAAGCCCGGCAAGCCGGCCAACGTGGGGGAGTCATATCGACCGATATCACTCCTCTCGCCAGTAGTGAAGACCCTGGAGACAGTCTTGCTCCCTTATTATACCGCTAACCTGCGATTAGCCGAACATCGGCATGGATTCCGCAAAATGCATAGCACTACCACCGGGCTAAACGCCACCACCACACAGATAGGTGTCGGTCTCAACCAATCTCGCCCAATTAATAAGCAGGGTGGTGTCCTACCCCGCTTCTGTTTAATTACTACATATCGAGGCTCCCTTCCCCACCAGAAGGCGTCTCTATCGTCTCCTACGCCGATGACTGCACGATCCTGGTGACTGGACCCTCCATTGATGAGCTCTGCTCGGGAATTAATTCCTACCTTCCAACCCTTTCCAGTTTCTTCGCTGCACGGAACCTGACATTGTCACCTGGAATTAGACGTCTACGTCGACGGCATTAAGCTTCCGACTGTCACACACCCCAAAATCTTAGGGGTCACGTTTGATAACATGTTGAAATACGGTGCTCATGTAGCCGCGATTGCCACCAAAGTACAAAGCCGTAACAAAATCCTCAAGTCACTAGCTGGCAGTACTTTTGGGAAAGACAAAGAAACGTTACTGGCAACGTACAAGGCAATCGGCCAGCCGGTTCTGAGCTACGCGACGCTCATATGGTCGCCGGGGTTAGCAGACACACATTGGAGGAGGTTGCAGGCCTGCCAAAACACCGCACTCAGAACTGCCACGGGGTGCCTCCTTATGTCTCCTGAGCACCATCTTCCTAATGAGGCAAAAATGTTCGATGTTAAAGAGCACTGAGAGATGTTGACCAGACAATGCCTGTTCAACTGCCATAAACCGCAGCACCCGAACAGGAACCTGCTCAACGAAAATCCTCCTCCCAGGAGAATAAGGAGTCACCTCCGTAAGCACTATGACGAAATCCGGCACCACATTTTCTCGCCGTTTGATCCAAAGGTGCACCGGCGGGTCCTCAACCTCATCCACACGGAGTCGGTAAACTCCTTTGTCAGGTCTCGTCCAGTGAATGCAGTCCTACAGGCACAAGCCCCACCTGTTGCCGACGAGGAACGCGAACTGCCCAGGGAGACAAGAGTCGCGCTGGCTCAACTTCGTTCTGGATACTGTAACAGACTAAACTCTTACCTATCCAGACTGAACACTGACATGCCAAATGTCTGCCTGGCATGCGGCGTGCGTCCCCACAATACTAACCATCTGTTCATCTGCTCAACTGAGCCAACTCTTCTAACACCAATTTCACTCTGGTCCACCCCTGTTGAAGCCGCGAGGTTTCTTGGACTTCCGTTAGAAGAGCCTGATGACAGTGTTGGATGGGGGGTGACATCCTAGGCAGGTTAAGTAGTCGCTACAACAACAACAACAACAAGAAAAACTTGCTAATAAGTTTAATTTTTAATTAATTTAATGTCTATCAGATCAGAAAGATTTGCCAATAAGTTACATTAATAATTTATTTAATGTCTATCAGAACAGAATCAACATTTGGAATAAAAAAAAAGTTTCCTGCCTCTCTTTTTCCAATGACTGTACATTAAATCAAAATATGTTGTATTATATGTTGTATTAATATCAAAATATTCATTCCAAATTTTCGCTTGTGGCATTTTTTCATCTCCTGATAGCTTTTTGGCGGCCGCCGTGGTGTGAAGGTAGTGTTGCCGGCCTACCACACCGAAGGTCCATGGTTCGAGCCCTGGTACAGGTAACATCAAAAGTGATTTGAAAAAAGTTTTTCAAAACGGGGTCGCCCCTCGGCAGTGGTTTGGCAAACTCTCCGAGTGTATTTCTGCCATGACAGGCTTCTCAGCAAAAATTCGTCTCCTTTGTAGATGCCGTTCGGAGTCGGCAAAAAACTGTAGGTCCCACCAATTTGTAGGGAAAATTCAAATCGGCACACCACAAATTGGAAGAGAAGCTTGGCGCAAAAATCTCTTAGGAGGTTTATGATGATATACCTGTTGTATATCGCGCCATAGAGAGAGAGAGATAGCTTTTAAAAATGTATATTCATTTACGCATGTCTGGCACTATTTATTACTCGCTGATGATTGAACTAGTAGCAAACCGCCATTGTTGTTTACAAGTGATTCGGCCAAAATGAATGGCAGTTTATTTCAAGATTTTTGTTTGCGTTTTATATATTTTAGACGTGTAAAATAAGCAGTGCTGGTGATAATACAGTTAAGTGTGCCCCTGCGGGTTAGGGGCTTAGAATATGCCCGAGGTAGGCATACAGGTCGTAAGAGGCGAATAATATGCACAAAGGTAATGACGTGCAACTCGATGGTTGATCTACGGATATGATGCCTCTCACCTCTCATTACCCATGTCTCTTTCCTTACGGAAGGAGGGGTGACATGACCTAGAAGGTTCCACTGGTCATAAATCGCTACCACGACAGTCGGGCAGTACCGCAAGGGAGTACCGGAGCGTACCGGATTCATATCCGGCCAAGGACTGTCAGTTCGACAGCACTTCCCAAAACCTTCGGGGAGTGTTTTTGTCGTTACAACAACAACAACAACATACAGTTAAGTGCTAGGTGTATTTAATGGTTTTAAATGTGTATTTATTTGTAAGCAAATCTGAAAATTTAGCATGTTTTATGTAAAATTTGTAACCTTAAATGCAAATTTCTCATAAAATCTGACCCGCCGCTAATTTCGGTCTTTAATTTTCTGATTTGTGAGACCCCCTACCCCACTAAAAAAAAAAAAATATTCGTAGACGTGGCGTATCCTCGTAAATATTCCCCCTGTGTCTACAGCAAACACATGAAAATGGCAGAAAATTTTCAACTTTAATTACAAATATCTCTTGACAGAAATATAAAATTGAATTTCCGACTTTGGATTATTGTTACGCGTCGTTTGATACCTCTCCCGACATTTTTGGACGTGTTTTAGCAGTTGGGACAAAGCTGTAACAACGCAACCCTGTGGAGCAAGAATACGGACCATTCAGGTAGAAAAAAAAACAAAAAAGTGGGCATGGTCCGCCCCTTTTTACTGATTCATAGTGTAGTTTTTTTCTGGTCCAAATGATTGGGGAAGGGGGGATTATCGAGCTTTTCAAAAGCGTATATTTCAAAAAGTATTGCATCGATTTTCAAAAATAAGGCAGATTTAGAAAGGTTATTAAAATCCCCTTTATAATATATACACATATTCGTACCTATAATGACAACAACAAATAATATAATTCAATAAATAAAATAAAGTTATTTTGCTACTAATAATATATATTTTTCTTAATAAAATCCAATATTAACAATATAAAACATTAAATTTTTTGAAAACATCATAAAATTGCCGTTAATCTGATGTATAACCGGTGGACCTGATCAAATTCTTGGGAAATATCCATTCTGGGTCTGATTCTAAATTAGGTAGTAGTATTATTAATTAGTATCATTCAATACTCTTTTTACAATTTTAAGTTAAAATCTTAAAAAAAAAAAAATACAATTTAAAAATTAAATAACATTTCCGTTTATATATTCGATACATTGAGGGGCTCCGCCAGTCTCCCCCGGGGCTAGCGCCCCGGACCGCCCACTTATTTACTTTAACTCCCAACTCCAGAACCGGTGAACCCGATCAAATTCTAGGTAAATATCCATTCTGGAGTGAATAGTTTTTAAGAAATCGCCTTCGGCCTGGGTCTTAATTAAGAAATATTCATGTATACCTTGATTTAAAGTATATAAAGTTCCATATCAAATTAAAGGTAATTTAATAGTCTTTAAAATAGGCATATTTAATAGTACCGTTAATAATAAATTTTTTGCACAAAAACATTTTTTTATAATACAAAAGGTGGTAAAACTGTTTGTTTTTCTTTAAAATTACTAAACGAATGAAAATATACAAATATGCATAGATATATTTTCATATGCTATACAATGATGTATACATTTTGAAAAGCCGATAGTTTTCGAAGAAATAAGGTTTGAAAATTTTGAGTTTTCAACTATTGCCCCCACGCCCCTCTAACCCCTTTCCCGATCATTTGCCCAAAAAAAAGTATATAGTTGTAGTCATTAAAAGAAGGCAGACCATGTCCTTATAATTTTTTTTCTCGTTGTTGTTGTTGTTGTCACGGCAAAAACACTACTCGAAGGTTTTGGGGAGTGCTTTCGAACTGACAGTCCTTTGCCAGATATGAATCCGGTACGCTTCGGTACTCCCTTGCGGTACAGCCCGACTGTCGTGGTAGCGATTTGGTATGACCAGCCGAACCTTCTAGGTCATGTCACCCCTCCTTCTCGTAGTTGAACCATCTGTATCCTTTACTTAAGCCGAAATATATAATCGAGATTTCGCTTTTAGATTATTTATACCTTTCCCGATATTTTAGACCGTTTTAGCATTTACGTACGGTTTTATAGAATTACCGGTAATTGAAAAATATGGGTAAATGTATCACAAGACGCGGTTTGACCTCGGTATCAATAACCCGAAAGCGGAAACTTCATTGCATATTTCTGTCAAGAGATATTTGCAAAGTTGAAAATTTTCTGTAACTTTCATGTGGTTGTTGTAGACACAGATATAGGGTCTTCCGAAAAGTGCAAGTGGGCAATTGTTTACGACAGCCACCGAGTGCTAATATTCATCCAAAACTGGTGATATATATCAAAAGACGTGTTTCGGTCCCAGTAATAAGAATCTGCCAAAAATAGCAGAAGTGTATTCTGCGCAGAAATACTGGGGATCGCGTAGTCGGTGTTGCACCGGCTAAGAGGTGCTCTGTATATAAAAAGTATGGATCACGCCCCAGATTTAGGATTGGCCTAGGGAATTGTTCCGGTTTTTTGCAAATATGGGACCGAAACGAATCTTTTGATACCCAGGTAATTGCTTACGACAGCCACCTATTGCTAAAACACGGTATCAACAATCCGCAATTCAATTCTATTTTTCCTTTCATTGAAAAGTTATTTGCAAAAACCCCAAAATTAACCAGGTCGCATCCCAAATAGGGCTATTTATGTGCAGAATACCTTTCTGCGTAGGCGGCCTTCGGCCGCGCTTCAAAAAAATAACACTTAGCCGGTCCAACACCGGCTACGCGATCCCCAGTATTTCTGCAAAAAACTCACTCCTGCACTTTTCGGAACGCGTGTGATTACTACAACCACATGAAAATTACAGAAAAATTTCAACTTTGATTGCAAATATTTCTTGATAAAAATATTGGTAATTGTTTCCTTTAGGAGACAACTGCTAAAACACGTCCAAAAATATCGGGAGAGGTATCAAACAACGCGTTTTGACAACAGTGAAAAGTTATTCGCAAAAAACCCAAAAATTACCCAGGTCCGATCCCAAATAGGGGGCTTGATCCAAGGTATTTATGTGCAGAACACTTTTGTGCGTAGGCGGCCTTCGGCCGCCCTAAAAAAAAAAAAATAACCCTAAGCCGGTCCAACACCGGCTTCGCGGTCCACAGTATTTCTGCGCAGACATACTTTTGCACTTTTCGGTACATCATAATCTGTAATTACAACAACCACAAGAAAATGACAGAAAATTTTCAACTTTGACTGATAATATCTCTTTACTAAAACATAAACTCGAAAATCCGCTTCCGCATTATTGTTACAGAGGTCAAAACGCGTCTTTTGATACCTTTCCCGATAATTTCGGACGTGTTTTAGCAGTTGTCTCCTAAAGGAAACAATTACCATAATTTTTTATGTTAAGGAAAAATTAATGCAATTAATACCAAAAAAAATAAAATATTAAAACTCATTAATAATTTTCGAAGCTATGGAAAAATTTATGTAATTTGCGCGTACCGAGAGGAGATATTTTTCAGTGAGGAGATATTTTTAAAGCGCGACCGAAGGCCGCCTACTCAGAAAAGTGTTCTGCACATACATACCTTGGATCAAGCCTCCTATTTGGGATCGGGCCTGGGTAATTTTTGGGTTTTTTGCGAATACGTTTTCACTAAAACAAAAATTGAAAATCCGCTTCCGGATTGTTGATACCGAAGTCAAAACGCGTTTTTTAATACCCCTCCCGATATTTGTGGCCTTGTTTTAGCAGTTGTCTCCTGAAGGAAACAATTACCGAATTATCCTCGGTGGCTGTCGTAAACAATTCCCAAATTAGGTATTGAACCGTCTTATAAAATGACACCGAAAACAAATATCAAATCGTTACTTTATTGGTATTCTGAATTTGTTCGATTCCTCATCGGTTTGCCGTTCCTTGCTTTTGTGTGTTATCAGAAAACCAAGAAACGAAATGAATTTTGACCTTACATACATGAAGTACTCATAAAACGTAGCTCCTCATTGTCCTTCTCAATTAATAGTGAGTTTCGACCCATCGAGTCTCTACAGATATACAAATCGTGTGTATATTTATTGAAAAATACTACGCTGAAAGGTCCTTCTAACGACCGAATTACTTCGCACACACCCTTTACATCTGTACAGTCAGATAAACTCTTCCCCAACCATTCCGTATCTGACACTCTGTCCAATTTATCGCGAACATTAAAAATGTCGCCATTTAAAAGCATAATCAAGTTTTTCAGCTGGAAAGGTTGCGAGCAAAGAGTTGGACCTTGCTGCCAAAGAACCGAGCTAACGAATTGCAAGGAAGCACTGTCGAGTTTTATGTTAACGGAACAATTGAAGTCCGGTCCACGTCGTTTTAAGCTACGTTGAAGCTGTTCGTTTGTTTCTATTACACAGTTTATGCCGCAAAATATACCACACATTTTCTCCAAAAACACTTCTTTTGTTATTTTATTAAGGATTGCGAGGTGTTGATAGTTTATTTCCCCGTTTAAAATCTCACGCCGTGTAACGCTACTCGGCTTTGCGCATTAGCGTTGATACTAAGAGTGTGTAACACTTAGCGGCTTCACGAAATTGCCCTGATACCGGTGTTGGCGTTACTGGCGCCATGATTTAATGATTTATATGGTTGACGCGAACGGCCAACAACACGAAATTACCGTTTGACGTCGGTGAATTCTTATGTCAAAATGCACATGTGAGAGGGAACGCGCAAAAACGATGCGCCTATTTTCTAAGCTTTTGACATAAGGTGTGGATGAGGAAGAAGAAGACGGTATGTCAGTTGAAGCGACCATATAAATTATTTGATCATGACTGGCGCTGATACCTTTATTTGTGATACCCCATGAAGCCAGCAGCGGCAAAAGTATAAGCTACTACGAAACACCGTTGTACTGGAGTGGCGCTACTGGCACTATTGAGTAGAAGGTGTTTCTGGCGCTGCTGGCATCATGGCGTTATGGTATCACAAATA
Source organism: Merzomyia westermanni (assembly GCA_949987695.1). NCBI lineage: Eukaryota > Metazoa > Arthropoda > Insecta > Diptera > Tephritidae > Merzomyia > Merzomyia westermanni. Next base: position 110,318,649 of record OX465290.1, on the reverse strand, counting down.
ATGGTATCAGCGCCAGTGACGCCAACATCCGCGCTACAGCTACCAAGGCGCTACCAAAAATGTTGAGAGGTATACCCAAAGACGCGTTTCGGTTTCAGGAATCACAATCCAAGTGCGGAAAATTAAGATTTGAAACAATTCAAAATTTATTAACAAACAAAAGGTTGAATAATTTGCTTTTGGTTCATTACTATTAAATGGGTAAAAAAAGTTTCACTAAGCCTTCGGATTCTTCATCAAGATATGGATACGTGGGTGTAGATATCCCGTCGGACTGTTTTCGTTCAGTGCTCGATGGTGTCTTCCAAACTATATAATTACCGGAACAAACTATTTTTGTTCATTATTTTTGAACTGGGAAAAAGGTTAGACTCCGCCTTTGGATTCTTTATCCTGGCATGAATACGTGTCTCTAGATACCCCCTCCAACCGCTTTGTATTAGTTTTCGGTGATGTCTCATAAACTGCGCCCCTAGCAATATGGTATCATTGCGCCAAAGAAGCACTTAACGCAATTGCGTTAACGCACTGCGCTGATACCGGATATGGCGCTGGCTTCAAGGTATCAACGCCAAAAAATTGGCGCCGAGCCAGCCTTAGTTCATACTGATGGTTGCGTTATATCCTGTTCATGTAAAGCCGGGGTATATTTACGGGGGTGCACAGCGCCTAAAACACGACCAAAAATGTTGGGAGGGGTATCAAAAGCCGCGTTTTGACCTAGGTATCAATAGGCAGGTGGGTCACGTTCAGGTAATACTTTACATCCAACGTCAACTGTAAAAACTGCACTAAAATGGTCGACAATTGTACCCAACGACGCGCTTATGTCACAGGAACTCTAACCCGGTGGGGAAACCCATTATTTTTAGTAATTTAAAAGTTATTGGCAAAAGACCAAAAAATGACCCGGGTCCGATCCCTAATAGGGGTCTTGATCCAAAGTATTTATGTGCAGAACACCTTTCTGCGTAGGCGGCCCTTCAAAAAAATAGCCCTTAGCCGGTCCAACTTTCCGCGCAGAACACACTTTTGCACTTTTCAGAAAACCCTATATCTTTGTCTACAACAACCACATGAAAATGAAAAAAAAGTGTTAACTTTGCTTGCAAATATCCCGTGACAGAAATATAAAATCGAATTTCCGATTACAAATTATTGTTACCCAGGTCAAAACGCGTGTTTTGATACCCCTTCCGAAATTTTTGGACGTGTTTTAGCAGTTGCCTCTGAAAGGAAATAAAAGAACGGAAATGGCCACACTCACTTATACATGCAGAGTGATCGTGCTCATTAGACAGGGCGAAGCACTATTAATAACAACAACAACCACTAAGACATGCAGGCGAAAATTTTAAATTACTAACACACAAAGCTTCTGACAAGTTTTTCCTTTTCCTTGTTTATCTTCTTCTTTGATACACACACATAACTGCAACGGGATGTCCTTTTGTCACCTGCACATCACCTTCGAAGTGAGTTAAAAATGCTCGGAGTTAAAGAGCATATTGGAATGTTGGCCAGGCAATCGCGGTTCATTTGTAATTGCAACATCCGAACAGGCACCTGCTCGACGAAAATACGCCTCCCAGGAGAATAAGGAGAAATCTCCTTAAGCACTATGGTGAAATCACATATTTTCGCGTTTGATCCAAAAGTGCATCGACAGGCCCTCAACCTTATTCACACAGAGTCAGTAAACGCCTTTGTCAGCTTTCGCCGAGTGAATGCCGTCATTCAGGCACAAGTGTCGAAGAAGAACAGAAGAAGGCAGTTTGCCTAAGGAGACAAGAGTAATGTTCCGGTTATTGATACTGATTTCAACTCGCGTCTTTTGATACATCTCACGATATATATGTGGTCACAAGGCATAAGCACACAAGTGGGTTTTTGCGGTTTTTAGGAGAGCATTTTGAAATTTGAAATTAGAATTTGGTAATTCTATACGACAGCACGTAACTGCTAATAAACGTCTAAAAATATCGGGAAATGTATCAAACGACGCGTTTTGATCTCTGTATCAATAATCCGAAAGCGGCAATTAAATAATTTGTTTCAGTGAAAAGTTATTCGCAAAAAACCTAAAAATGACCCAGGTCCGATCTAAAATAGGGGGCTTGATCCAAGGTATTTTTGTGCAGAACACCTTTCTGCATAGGCGGCTTTCGGCTTCGGCTTCAAAAAAATAACCCTTAGCCGGTCCAACACCGGCTACGGGGTCCACAATATTTCTGCGCAGAACACATTTCTGCACTTTTCGGTACACCCTAATCTGTGATTACAACAACCACATGAAAATGACAGAAAATTTTCAACTTTGATTGCAAATATCTCTGAACAGACATAAAATATCGAATTTCCGCTCTACGGAGGTTAAAACCCGTCGTTTGATACATTTCCCGAGATTTTTGGACGTATATTAACAGTTACGTGCTGTCGTATAGAATTACCAAATAATTTAACAAAGACGTTACACATAAGCATGGCATACCTATACAGGTAATATCGTCTCAACAGCTGATTAGATTTTTTTCATTTTAATTTTCGATAAATTGTCAACTTGTTTATATTTTAACATTTGCTATGTTGCTCTGATGTTTTAAGCTACCTGGCGACACGCAAGCATATGCTGCTGGTAGCCATAGCAACGGGTGGTTACCGTAGCAATCGGCGCGAACGACGGGTAGTCGTGCTCACACGTACTTGTTGTCGGCTTTCGTTGATGAAAATAAAAAATTTTAGATTTTTTCGCTTGACAGCTGGTCTATTTGATCGTTGGCAACGTGTTTGACAAGCATTAGAGTGTTAGTTTTGTGAGAACGTGAAATGAGCAAGCTCGCGGAAGAAAAAGATTTTACGTTGCGGTTTAATGAAACCTACGAGTGCATGATGCTTTTAACTCTTTTAAGAGGTTCTCATGCGTAAACTGTTTACGTTTTGCATGCAACCTTTCCATCCAGAATTTTCTTTTTTTAATTTTTTTCCCTTTTTTCCGCCAAAACAACTGCAGTTACAAGCAAACAAAATCGTCATCCGATGCCATGTTTACGTCCGCACGCTACGAATTTTCAATACAAATGGCGCTTGATGCTTTATGCTTGTATGGTGGCCGGGCAAACGACAATCACCCGATTACGCACACAACCACCCGTTGCTATGGCTACCAGCAGGATATGCTTGCGTGTCGCCAGGCAGCTTTAGAGAAGCAATTTCCAATATGGCCGCCATGCTCTTGTAACGAATTCGATGATTCCTTGATTATCAATCGATCACTATAAAGTCAGATAAACACACGCACAGATATTGTAAGTAATAGCTAGTTTTATTTACTAGTAATACAATACAATTAAGAGTTTGGTAACTTCGCAGTGGTTCACTATTCAACGCTTGACAATAAACTGATAAACCTGCCTTGCTTGGTCCCCGCCTTATATAGTCCAACAGGGTGCTTGCCTACGCACCGAGAACTTTCTTGGTTGTTCGCTTTTCGTGTTCTGGAAGGGTCGGTGTTGTTTATTGGCATCCCCTCTTTGCATTGTATTCGCAAACACTCGCGCCATCTCTCTTCCTCTTCATAGTTACACGCTTGCATGCATAAGCGTAGCCATATTTATCTCCGCTGCTAGAGACTCAAGGGTTGGCACTACTTTATTAAACCTCATTTCCTCCAGGGATTGAAACTCCGACATAAATCCTCTTCTGCAGAGATTCCCACAATGCATTGCAGTGCCACATATTCCAACCATTTTGTCCGTTCTTAATCCCGAATGGATTTGTGCTTTCACTTTCGTTCCCAGTGGTACCCGGCTACCATTCCTGCAACTCGATTCTTCAGGATCCCGTTCCGTTCTCTCATGCCCAGTGCACTGTTTCACCTTATCCACTGATTTGCATTGCTTCCTCGGAACATGACCACTAGATGTTCGTCTTTTATCCTCAGCACACTTTGCACACTTAGTAATCCATTCTCTTACAGATTGTCTGCAACCAATCCAATAGAACCGCCGCTTTACCTCCTGCAGCGTCTTCTTTATTCCCATGTGCCTTCCATCTGGGCAAATATGTGACGCTTTCATAACATCTGGAATTCTTGCCTTGGGAACAACAATAATTGCTCGATGATTCCGGCCATCTTCACTTTCCCATATCCGATGCAAACAACCGGATATTAGCTTCATACTACTCCATTGTGCCCAGTATGCTTTTGCGATGCGACTCTCTGAGACCATCTCTTCTCGTATTGGCTGATTGTTTTCCTTCAGTCCTTTCAATGCACGTGCCAAATCTGGATCTTCCTCCTGGCATTGCCGAATCTTCTTCAGGAGGTACCTGTCCGTGAAAGCCTTTGGTCGATGACCTACCTCTGCTTTACGAGGCTCCTGTTGCTTCATCTTCAAGATCACTCCTTAAGTGGTATAGCCACTATTGTATCCAAAGACCATAGGAGCTTCTTGGCCGTTGTAAGTCATAACCCTGTTCCTTACGTTGATGTGAATGTCTCTCTCAGCCAAGAAGTCGACGCCAATGATGACTTCGTCGACAATATTCGCTACCAAGAAGTTGTGATACGTAGCCACATTCGCAATCACAACCTTGCATGTCACTTCTCCCAGAACTTGCTTGCTGTCACCAGTTACTGTCTACAACTTAGCTTTCCGGAATGGTCTCACCGTTGACCAAGTCACTCCGAATGATGCAAAGTGATGCACCAGTATCCACAGTCAGCAAGCGCTCTTTCCCGTCCACGTAGCCTTCAACACTAACATTACTCGCTTTCCGTTCGAGTTGTGACACAGAGATTATGGGGCATTCATCTTGCTCATTTTCTCCAGCTTTGCGTTTACGTCCACTTAAATTGCCAGAATTACTGGAGCCAGTGCCGCAATAACGTGTTATATGACCAGATTTTCCACACTTAAGGCATTTGATGCCACCATCATTTTTCTGTTGCTTTCTTCTCAATGCTTCCAGAAGTGTGTCTACCCAGTCTGGCCGTTCTACCTCCACGTGGTAAGCTTTGTACGCCGGCTTACTTAATAGCGAGGCTGTTTCCTGCGTTAGAGCATGTGATACCGTCTCAGCAAATGATCTCTTGGGATTTGCATATGTGGCTCGCTTCGTCTCCACGTCACGTATTCCATTTATAAAGCTTTGGATTTTTACCCTTTCTGTGTATTCTATGGGTGAATCTGCGTTTGCTAGATGGGCCAACCTCTCGATATCCGATGCAAATTCCTGCAATGTCTCAGTAGCCTTATGAAAGCGATTCTGTAGCTCTATTTGGTATATCTGTTTTCGATGTTCGCTACCGTAGCACCTCTCAACTGCACCCATCAATGCTTCATAATTATTGCGTTCACCGTCGGGAATCGTTTGTAAGATTTCGGCTGCAGGACCCTTCAAAGCCACAAACCGTAGCTTAAATACCTAGAAAGGAACAGAACCATCGAATGACGGGGATTTTACCTTGGGAGTATTCACTGAAGCAGATGGCCGGTTCAGTTGCCACTCCTGGATACGGCCCCTTAACGCATCTACCTCGCCCTCTATTTTATCTTCAAATTGTGCAAATTTTGCATCTTGCACTTCTAGTTTCGATGACACCTTTGCTTCCTGTTCTTCCAACTGCGATGAGATATATGCCTTCTGTTCTTCCATTTGAGATCTCATGTACGCCTTCGTTTCATTTAGTTGAGCTGAAATCTGGGATGTCATATGTGTTTTCGGTTCCTCGAGCTGAGATGCCATTCGAGATGTAATACGTATATCCTGTTCTTCAAGCTGAGATGCCAACGAGATGTAATACGCGTCTCTTGTTTTTCCATTTTAGTCGACATCTGAGTTAATACAGCCAATATCATGTTTGTGTCCACGGTTGCTCCTGGATTAGGAGACTCCTTTTTTTCTTCCATTTTTGTCGGTGCCTCCTCCACAAGATGAAAAACATGATCATCAACGTTGATTCCTTCTGATTCCATAGCCTCTCGCAATCGTGACTGTAACTCTGATTTATTGCCTGTAGTGTTTAGTCCGCGTTGTTCCAACTCATTTTTGAGCTGCTGAATCTTTAATTCATTCAGCTTCGCCATGTCCTTGTTATCCTTGAAATCACTGGTATTTATTCAGCAATGCCGCTTCTGACACCAATTGTGACGAATTCAATGATTCCTTGATTATCAATCCTGGGTTCGATCACTATAAAGTCAACTAAACACACGCACGGATATTGTAAGTAATAGCTAGTTTTATTTACTAGTAATACAATACAATTAAGAGTTTGGTAACTTCGCAGTGGTTCACTATTCAACGCTTGACAATAAACTGATAAACCTGCCTTGCTTGGTCCCCGCCTTATATAGTCCAACAGGGTGCTTGCCTACGCACCGAGAACTTTCTTGGTTGTTCGCTTTTCGTGTTCTGGAAGGGTCGGTGTTGTTTATTGGCATCCCCTCTTTGCATTGTATTCGCAAACACTCGCGCCATCTCTCTTCCTCTTCATAGTTACACGCTTGCATGCATAAGCGTAGCCATATTTATCTCCGCTGCTAGAGACTCAAGGGTTGGCACTACTTTATTAAACCTCATTTCCTCCAGGGATTGAAACTCCGACATAAATCCTCTTCTGCAGAGATTCCCACAATGCATTGCAGTGCCACATATTCCAACCATTTTGTCCGTTCTTAATCCCGAATGGATTTGTGCTTTCACTTTCGTTCCCAGTGGTACCCGGCTACCATTCCTGCAACTCGATTCTTCAGGATCCCGTTCCGTTCTCTCATGCCCAGTGCACTGTTTCACCTTATCCACTGATTTGCATTGCTTCCTCGGAACATGACCACTAGATGTTCGTCTTTTATCCTCAGCACACTTTGCACACTTAGTAATCCATTCTCTTACAGATTGTCTGCAACCAATCCAATAGAACCGCCGCTTTACCTCCTGCAGCGTCTTCTTTATTCCCATGTGCCTTCCATCTGGGCAAATATGTGACGCTTTCATAACATCTGGAATTCTTGCCTTGGGAACAACAATAATTGCTCGATGATTCCGGCCATCTTCACTTTCCCATATCCGATGCAAACAACCGGATATTAGCTTCATACTACTCCATTGTGCCCAGTATGCTTTTGCGATGCGACTCTCTGAGACCATCTCTTCTCGTATTGGCTGATTGTTTTCCTTCAGTCCTTTCAATGCACGTGCCAAATCTGGATCTTCCTCCTGGCATTGCCGAATCTTCTTCAGGAGGTACCTGTCCGTGAAAGCCTTTGGTCGATGACCTACCTCTGCTTTACGAGGCTCCTGTTGCTTCATCTTCAAGATCACTCCTTAAGTGGTATAGCCACTATTGTATCCAAAGACCATAGGAGCTTCTTGGCCGTTGTAAGTCATAACCCTGTTCCTTACGTTGATGTGAATGTCTCTCTCAGCCAAGAAGTCGACGCCAATGATGACTTCGTCGACAATATTCGCTACCAAGAAGTTGTGATACGTAGCCACATTCGCAATCACAACCTTGCATGTCACTTCTCCCAGAACTTGCTTGCTGTCACCAGTTACTGTCTACAACTTAGCTTTCCGGAATGGTCTCACCGTTGACCAAGTCACTCCGAATGATGCAAAGTGATGCACCAGTATCCACAGTCAGCAAGCGCTCTTTCCCGTCCACGTAGCCTTCAACACTAACATTACTCGCTTTCCGTTCGAGTTGTGACACAGAGATTATGGGGCATTCATCTTGCTCATTTTCTCCAGCTTTGCGTTTACGTCCACTTAAATTGCCAGAATTACTGGAGCCAGTGCCGCAATAACGTGTTATATGACCAGATTTTCCACACTTAAGGCATTTGATGCCACCATCATTTTTCTGTTGCTTTCTTCTCAATGCTTCCAGAAGTGTGTCTACCCAGTCTGGCCGTTCTACCTCCACGTGGTAAGCTTTGTACGCCGGCTTACTTAATAGCGAGGCTGTTTCCTGCGTTAGAGCATGTGATACCGTCTCAGCAAATGATCTCTTGGGATTTGCATATGTGGCTCGCTTCGTCTCCACGTCACGTATTCCATTTATAAAGCTTTGGATTTTTACCCTTTCTGTGTATTCTATGGGTGAATCTGCGTTTGCTAGATGGGCCAACCTCTCGATATCCGATGCAAATTCCTGCAATGTCTCAGTAGCCTTATGAAAGCGATTCTGTAGCTCTATTTGGTATATCTGTTTTCGATGTTCGCTACCGTAGCACCTCTCAACTGCACCCATCAATGCTTCATAATTATTGCGTTCACCGTCGGGAATCGTTTGTAAGATTTCGGCTGCAGGACCCTTCAAAGCCACAAACCGTAGCTTAAATACCTAGAAAGGAACAGAACCATCGAATGACGGGGATTTTACCTTGGGAGTATTCACTGAAGCAGATGGCCGGTTCAGTTGCCACTCCTGGATACGGCCCCTTAACGCATCTACCTCGCCCTCTATTTTATCTTCAAATTGTGCAAATTTTGCATCTTGCACTTCTAGTTTCGATGACACCTTTGCTTCCTGTTCTTCCAACTGCGATGAGATATATGCCTTCTGTTCTTCCATTTGAGATCTCATGTACGCCTTCGTTTCATTTAGTTGAGCTGAAATCTGGGATGTCATATGTGTTTTCGGTTCCTCGAGCTGAGATGCCATTCGAGATGTAATACGTATATCCTGTTCTTCAAGCTGAGATGCCAACGAGATGTAATACGCGTCTCTTGTTTTTCCATTTTAGTCGACATCTGAGTTAATACAGCCAATATCATGTTTGTGTCCACGGTTGCTCCTGGATTAGGAGACTCCTTTTTTTCTTCCATTTTTGTCGGTGCCTCCTCCACAAGATGAAAAACATGATCATCAACGTTGATTCCTTCTGATTCCATAGCCTCTCGCAATCGTGACTGTAACTCTGATTTATTGCCTGTAGTGTTTAGTCCGCGTTGTTCCAACTCATTTTTGAGCTGCTGAATCTTTAATTCATTCAGCTTCGCCATGTCCTTGTTATCCTTGAAATCACTGGTATTTATTCAGCAATGCCGCTTCTGACACCAATTGTGACGAATTCAATGATTCCTTGATTATCAATCCTGGGTTCGATCACTATAAAGTCAACTAAACACACGCACGGATATTGTAAGTAATAGCTAGTTTTATTTACTAGTAATAAACGCAATACAATTACGAGTTTGGTAACTTCGCAGTGGTTCACTATTCAACGCTTGAAAATAAACTGATCAACCTGCCTTGCGTGGTCACCGCCTTATATAGTCCAACAGGGTGCTTGCCTACGCACCGAGAACTTTCTTGGTTGTTCGCTTTTCGTGTTCTGGAAGGGTCGGTGTTGTTTATTGGCATCTCCTCTTTGCATTATATTCGCAAACACTCGCGCCATCTCTCTTCCTCTTCCCAGTTATACGCTTGCATGCATAAGCGTAGCCATCTTTATCTCAGTTGTGCTTAACTAGTGGTGGGAGTGTTATTGAGTTAGGAATGGTACATGCTTGAGAATAGTCGCCACACTATTACCTGTTTTACTATGCCATGCACATAAGCAAACCTGTTATGGCGATTATTCTCAAGTTTGTAGCATAACTAACTCAATAACACTCCCACTACTAGTTAAACCCACAGAGATAACGTTGGCTACGCCTTTGCATGCAAGCGTGTACCAAGGAAGAGGAAGAGAGATGGCGCGAGTGTTCACGAATACAAGGCAAAGAGATGTCAATAAATAGCAACGACCCTTGGAGAAAACGAAGAACGAACAACCAAGAGAGTTTTCGGTGCGTGGGCAAGCACCCTGTTGAACTGTATAATGCAGTGACCAAGCAAGGCAGGTTGATCAGTTTATTTTCAACTGTGAAGTTACCAAACTCTTAAATTTGTATTTCGTTTATTACTAGTAAATAAAACTAGTTATTACCCTACCAGAACACTCACTGTCATTTGACATAACATCTGATCGTCAGTACTGTCAGTCTAATTGTCAGCACTCCAAACAAACTTTACATCACGAACACAAGAGGGCTTGCGCAAACCTTATGTAAACAACTGTGTACGTGTGATCTTTTATTTCACTCCAACACAGTAAAATCGCCTTTCAATTAAGCATGGAGCTGTACTGCTCACTCCCACTTGGTTCATTGAATCAGTGCTGTCTATAAGATTGTCATTGAGTGTCAAAAATTATATTCTACTGCTTGTACCAGTGCTGACCACAATAATGTCACAACTGACTATTGTAATAAATCTGAAAATATAACATACTGTTTTTTTAAATATAGAAACATTTATTCATGTTTTTTTTTCAATAAACAACTTAAGACTATTTGTGCATTCTTTTAAATAATAATATAATTAAAATAAGGACTGTATTCCGTAAAAACTATGTATCGGACTTCACTGAAAACGAAAAAACAAACCTTAAAAATAAAAGTAATAATAATAAACGTAAACAATCATCCAATTAATAAACTATTTATTCTAATTTTAACTTAAAAGGTACCGTGAAAAGTGTTAACGACTTCAGTGTCAAAAAAAGGGGAACAACTTTGGAAAAAAATTCCAAATGTACGCTACTTTTTTTTTAATATAATTTTGTTGTATGGTGCGATGGTGGCTTTTAGCTATGGCTGCCTGCATGTCCTTCTCAAAAAACATGGCACCTTGCTCAAACACTCCTAGAAAATACATTTTTTTAGAAAGTTTTTATTTTCCCCTTTCATTTTATTTACCTCGCAACACTGGATCAACCAGGGTCAAACTTCCCAGCGCTCTTTTGGTCCCTCTCCCATCCCAATTGAAGGATTTCAACAATTGGTTCGAAAAAATATTCTGCAAGACGTTGTCCACATCTGTTGGCGATCCTTTCAGCCTGTGGATGTATGTAGTCTGCAAAATAAGAATAAGTAACAATACTTAATTTAAAAATTTTTACAAACACTACAATTTTATTTGTGAAAAACGTATTTCTTACCATCGCTTGAGTAAATTCAGAACTGTCTAGCTTGTTTTCTACTTCAATTACGCATTCCTCGGATTCTAGAGGTAGAAGACTTGCTATTTCGTCCAGCGCACTGTCTCTTATCTATCCAGTCATAAGGCATACGGATCTCTCGACGTGCTGAATAGCTACTTTGCACTCACGAAGAGTGCATTCTGGGCCAAGATTTCCGATTTTTGGACTGACTATTAAAAATATTGAATTATAAAATGGTTCGATACTTTTATTATGTTATTACGGGTTGTTTGATACCTCTCCCGATATTTTTGGACGTGTTTTAGCAGTTGTCTCCTAAAGGAAACTATCGAATTTTTCACTTTTTGTTTTTGTGAAGAGATATTTGCAATAAACGTACTAGCGTAGGCCGATAAGTGCAAAACTGTTTTCTGCACGAAGAACCAAAGAACAATTCATAGCAATGATATACGTCAATAAAAAATGCGGTAATACTTTATTTTGCGTGTCAACTGTTAAAGCACGTCCAAAACTTTCGGGAGAGGTATCAAAAGACGCGGATTGACCTCGGTGTAAATTTTTTTTTCAGCGAAAAGTTATTGCGAAAATATCGAAAAATGACCCAGGTCAGATCCCAAATGGGGGACTTCATCCATGGTGTTTATGTGGAGAACACCTTTCTGCGTAGGCGAGCTTCGCCCGCGCTTATAAAAATTTGCAAATATCTCTTGACAAAAACAAAAAATTGCTTCCGGATTATTGATACCGAGGTCAAAACGCGTATTTTCAGTTTAAGCTCAGAAGGTTGAAATTTAGAGTCACAAAATTACAATTCAAGCTAATCAAGAATATGAATTGCAACTTTCTTAATTTAAACTGTAAAAGGTGTAGACTTTCTTAAGCCGAACCTCATAGATATTCAAAAACTTACTGTGTTCTCTAACGCGCTCATCCGTTTTGCGAGCTCTGCCTGAGTAACCAAAATTTCTTTAAGCATACGTAATACTTCTAAAAAAACAGAATGGGTATGCTTTGATTACCACTTACCAATATTGTGCATCGGCGCTAGTTGGTTTAGTTGTTGTTGGTCGTGTATACAACCAACGTCTTGCTGTTGTTGGTGTATCGGAACATACTGCTGTTCCATCGATATCAGAAGGGGTGGTTCACAGCACATTGGTCCGGAATGGTTGCCTGAGCTGGTACAATATTGTGTGCCATGATTTGGTACTCCGAAGCCTTAACGCGGCGTTTCTTAATGGATAGAGGGGCAAGAAAAGAAAATTATTAGATTAGACTTACAATGAATAAAATTAACATTTAAGTTGTTGGAGCACAAGCCCGCTTACCATTTTCCGGCTGACTATCTTCCACAATGAAGTCGTCGAAATTAAAAGATCCGTCGAAGCTCATGTAAAGAAAGAATAAATTGTTTTCATATGTATGTATATTATGTGCATTTATTATTTTGGCGAAATCGTAGAATAAATGATATAAAAGGGGAATAAGTACGAAATTTTGGTCAAAGGGGATGCAGAAGTATTTATAATCAATATCTTCATAGGTAATTTCGACATTATCAGTACTTAAATTACAAGCAACAACTATTCCCAGAAAATGGGTAGACTCAAGTGGTTCGGTGAAGTAGTTTTCTGTTCTTTGAAACACATTGCAAAAAATTTTTTTCCGAATTACAAGATTTTATTATATTCACAACTTTAATGGGCCCCACTTTTCGACTATAACAAAAAGAATCTTTTATCTTGAGATGATTTATGATAAAAGACCCCATTTTTGAAGATTTTTCAAAAGTTGCATTAAATCCCTGCCTTTCATCAAGCCTTAGAAATAGCTGCTGAAGAATAAAGTTACCTTTGTTAACAAGTTTCTTAAGGTATTGCATATAATTTTCGATCTTGTATGCTGAGAAAGAATCTAAAGGGCCAAACTTCTTGACGCAGTCTGGCAAATGAAACAGACCATTGACATTAAAGCTTACTAGCTCATTTCCATATATATTGCCAAAATAGTTTTCAAAATTACATAAAAGTTCTTGGGCAACATCGGATTCTACTCTACATGAATTTTCACTCGACAGTAGTCTTATAGTAGAATGCAATAAAAGAGATTGGTAGTATAAATCGCTTTCTAAACAATATTTCAGAAGAAAAATCCCTGTATACAAAAGAAATTGCCTAAACTCAGTGGATTTCCAATGGTTAACATCACTTAACTTCCTAGATACACGGCCAAACTCAGAAGGAATAAACTTAGCAACATAATCAATTTTATCGTTCACGCATTCGATATTAATTTTTTTCAAAAGAATTTTTAACAGTTTTTTGGTAACACCCAAGTCTTCCAGATGCATACAGTCAAGAGGGAATTGGGAGATCACACCAAAACCTACTTCTTCCAAAATACTATTTTTATATTTAAACTCTGGAATATGGTGAGAGGGATCACATCGTGAATCAAAAGTTATGTCTGATCTGGGGGGCCCAACTTCTTTTGAATAGCACAATGTGTTTATCGTACAGACCTTGAACAGCCACTTTTGCTAGTATGAGACATAACACCCGTAACGAACGCTCTCGCTGGGGAGTCGCAAGAAAACAAACGCACGTTAAACTTCTTGATCATTTCAGTTGGACCAACTTTAATACCCTGTTCTCTTAACAATTTCACTTCCAAACAGAAATCTTCCATAAAGGCATTAAGGTTTTCCGGTTTTTTCTAACTTTCTTGTTTTTGTTCTCAATATTGTACCTGTAATAGTATATAAATTTTTAAGTTTTCAGTTTTAAGAATTATACCGAATTTTATGTAATCACTTTTGCACTATAAAAGATCAACCAGGATCTTATTGTGCTAATACTGACAATCAATAAATGAAAAAAAAACAGGCAATCAGAAAAGGACGGACATTGGGAAAATCTGAGAGTGCGCCAAGAATAGGCTATAAAACTCGGTTGGAACTATTGAAGAGACTTAAACCATCAATTCCTACATCAATTAGGACTTCATCAACTCTTTGAAGATTGGTAAAGGGATAATTCAAAAAATAGCTTTGTATGCCGACGTACAAAAATTCACCATTAGGAATAGTCTTAATAACTACCGTTTTCCTACTGGTTTTCATTATAGTCTTGGCAGAAAGGGGTAAACCTCTTACATCCATTCTGTTTAAAGTCGTCAACAAATCTTCAACAGAACTTTGGGTCTCAATATTCCTAATGGCCTATCCCCTTATTTCGTCAGAGTTGCTTACACCACTTGTCGTATGAACACTTTCCCAGACCAGAAGAGTATTTCTAACTTCTTCTCCAAATGGGGCAATGCTTTCATGTGAAACAAAATTTATAGAAATTGCACCTTCCTCGATCGGAAGTACATTTCCGGATGCAATTATATCAGAATATAAACCGATTAATAAGGGATCAATCCGCTGGTGCACATTTTCAGATGCAATTGCATTATAACGTGAACTACTTGCAGGACCGAAGTCCTCCCAAAGTGGAAATACACTTTCTGACGCAATCGCCCGCGGAACAAAACTTTTGTTTGCATAAACACTTTCCCCGACTGGAAGTGCACCTTCATCAACACTTAACACTTGTATTACGTTTCCCGGGTCAATTTTTTTGATGCGCCCCACACATTCTGCCAACTTATTGTAAAGATGTAATGTTGTTAATTTATTTAGACGGATGTGTCGCAATTCGGTTGCTTTTAATAAAACTACGTGTTGTCGTTTTTGATGTTAAACCGGAAGTCCTCCCATCTTTATTTTTCTCTAGTCTAGTGTTGACATGATTTACATAAATTGTTTATATTTACAGAGTTGCCATGTGTTTGATTTAAACTATTTTATACAAACTAACCTTAGGCTACGTTTACATTTACAGACTAACCTTAGGCTACGTTTACAGCTCGGCCAATCTGACCATAGATCGGCTCGATCATATATATAATAGCTCGTATATCTAGCTAACCTCTAAGGGATCCTGCTCTTCATCTTCCCGCTCGACGGAATCATCACTTGTTCTAGCCAACCACCTTCGAACACGGTGGGCCTCAATTACCCCCTCATAAGGAAGTTGGGTTATTGGCAGTTGTTAATATCACGAATGACATACCGCTCATTTCCCAACACTTTATGCACTACATATGGTCCCTTGTATTGGGGAATAAACTTTTTGTTAACTCCAGCAGTATTATCTACATTTCTAATTACGACATAATCTCCAACCTCATAACTCTCCTGTTTTTCACTGTCAATGGCTAAACGCTTGGTATCATAATACTGTCTAGCTTTGATAGCGTCAGAGGCATCAGAGTTCGTCTTCTCCTGGAAATATTCGGTGAATTCCTCAACAATTGCTCCACGTTGTTCTATGCCAAACAAAAGTCTACTAGGGGTGTCCCGGCAAGTGCTATGAACGGAGTTGTTCATGGCATACTCCACCTCAAGCAATTTCAAGCACCAGTCAGCATGGTTTATCGTGTCAGTCAGTTTTTCTAACATCGCCTTTAGGACTTTATTCACACACTCGACTTGCCCGTTCGCTTGAGGGGAGGCGACCGCCACTTTTACGTGGTCAATATTTCGCTTAAAGAGGAAACTGCTAAACTCCATAGATGTAAACCATGTTCCTCTATCACTTATAATTCGCCTCGGACGGCTGTAATAATTAAAATATTTTTCTAGGGCAGAGGTAACTTCACGGGTACTGGTAGAATTGGTTGGGTAAAGTTTCACAAACTTGGTGAATGAATCGACTACTACTAGAATATGTTTACGCTTTGGGTTAAGAGACGGCAGGGGACCAAAATGATCGATATGAAGAGTATCGAACGGCAATGGAGTCTTAGGAATAGCATGGAAATTCCTTTCTCTAATGCGTGGAGGTGTAGCGTGCATCAAGCATTTCAGGAAATTCCTGATAAATTTGTCCACTTTCATTCTCATTTTTGGAAACCAATAATACAGACTTAGTTTGTTGACAGTCTTGTCAACTGACTGGTGTCCTATTTTTTCATGAATTAACCTAATAATGATTGATTCCATTTCGCCGGGCACATATAGCAGTTTTTTACCGTCCGGCTTCAATCCATATACTAAACCTTCTATTAGATTGAAATCTGGGACTTCCCCGTTCTCAAGACGGCTCCGCAGAGAACTGATTGTTTCGTCACACTCTTGGGCAATTTGCACTTGGAATTCAACCTCTTCGGTATTAATGATATGTGCAATCTGCACTCTACTCAGCGCATCTACATGCGCCATAGAAGTACCTTTCCTATGCTGAATGGTATAGTTGTAATTTTCTAACTCCAAGGCCCACCTAGCGATTTGGGTGACATTTGTACTTGATGAAACCCACTCTTTAAGTCTAGAATAGAAAATATCTCTTTACCTTCTAGGAATTGGTAGAGGTTAGTTATCTCGGACGGTTATTTTATTCAGGGCCCTATAGTCAATGCACATACGAATCTTTCCATTTTTCTTCCATACTAGCACGATTGCAGAGGCATATGCTGAGTTACTGGGTCTGATTACCCCCTCCTTTTGCAATTCGTCTACTTTGAATTGTACGTCACCCCGATCTAAATAGGAAAGGCGCCGTGGAGGGCAATGAAACGGCCCATCAATCGTCAAGTGTATCTTCATTTCATACATAAATGGTTCAACGTTATTATCTGTATTTAGATAAGTATGTTCTATCAGCTTATTTATGTCTGAGTGGTAGTCTCTAGGCAATTTGGGATCAATATCAAGGCAATTTTTATCTATACTTGTATCAATGCAGAAAATGTCAGGAACATCAGCGGCACTAGGAGTGACAGATTTTACGGCACTATCGCGGCGTTTTGGTATATTAATACTCAAGTCAGCGATGACTCCATCAGCTTGAAGGGCACTTACAGTCTCTAGAGACTTATTTAAATATATCTTGTCATTGCGAATAGTTTTCAAAAATTTTCCATCTATAGCAGCTAATTTTATGTTAAATACAGGGTGGCACAAAAGTCATCCTCCTATCAGAAAATGCTATAAATTTTGCGATTGGCCCCTAAAGTCAGTTCTGTTTTGACATTTGTGTAGTAAACACATGCGAAATACACGTTAATAAACAATGTTACGCTACACTGCTCCAGAACGCGGAATATTGCTGACTATTTATTTGACCAATAATCGGTAGGGGCCAAACGGTTACTGTGAATGGTGAGCGCTACAGAGCAATGATCAACGAGTTCTTTTTGCCGCAACTTGATGAATTGGGATTGGAAAACATGTGGTTCCAACAAGACGGTGCAACAGCACACACTGCACGTGCCACAACCGATATGCTGAACACCGCTGTAGTTTAAAGAAATCTCGTCCCGAAATAACTGGCAAAGACATACAATGATCGGCAAGCACTTTTAATTCAAGAATGGTTACTTTATTTTTGAAAAAAAGTTTACATTTGATTATGTCAAAAATTGTTAACGGCTTTCCGCCTATACCTCTATATGTAGTAGTGGTTTTCGTCCTTGTTTTCCTAAGAAGTTGTTTTGGGACGTTCGAGACTCGTATGAAACTAACCGGGCTACCGGTGTCAAAAGGAGAAAGAGTAATATTAAAAACTAATTCACTAAATAACTCAAACTCTATTCTTACGTAATTGTACTCTCCTACGGTCTCTGCATCATCCTCGTCCGGCATCATAGTCTCCACTGTAGCCACGTTCTCTTTCCTCTTCAACACCTTTCTGGGATTAGGACAAGCTCGATGGTCATGGCCCTTCCGGCCGCAACGGGTATGGGCAGTTAGGTTTTATATGCCCGCTTTGAGAGCAGTTGAAGCATAGTGTTTTTTGTTCGGTTTTCTGCTTTGCTGTCGTCGGTGGCTTCTGCTCTACTTTTGTAGCAAAGTACTTATTTTGATATAGGCTGATGATTTGTTTTAGCTCTTCGATGTTTCTTGCCGAAAGAAGTAGATGCGAGTTTGAAACACTATTCCCAATTCCGTCAATTATAAAGTCAACCACCTCCTGCTCGAGATAGTTGCTCTTTTAGCGAGTGCCTGCATTGATAAGACATAACAATGCGTAGACTCTGCATTCTTCTTCCACCGTCGCTGGCTAAGCATCTTGTAAATTTGTTGCCTGGTCACTGCCAAGTCGAATTCTTTTATTAGTGCTTCTTTTAGTGGATAATAATTTAATGCAGTTGTTGTTGAAAGAAACACACGAGCCGTACTGTTTAAAGAGCGTCGCAAGGCAAGAAGTTTAAAATTTTCGTCAGCTCCAGTGGACTGCATGATCTCTTTGAAGTCCCTGATGAAATGTATGGCAGGGTAGGCGACATCATCACCATTAAATTTTGGCAGTGCGTGTTCCATGTCACCGAAGTCAAGTCTTCGATAAGATTTTGTCATAGATCGAGTTTCTAGCTCATCAATTTGCTGCATGAGCTTCAACATCTCTAGTCTCTTTTGAAGTGCTAGTACTTCTTGGTCTAGGGCGGCAAGGCGAGGAACGGCAACGGCGGCAGCAACCTTAGCAAAATCAGTGTCGGCAGCAACGTTAACATAATCAGTGGCGCCAGCAACGTTAACATAATCAGTGGCGGCAGCAACGTTAATAGAATCAAATGCGGCAGTAACGTTAGCAGAATCAGTGACGGCATTTGTAAAAGCGGCAGTGGCAGAAGAAGTGGTTACATTTGTGGCACCATGACCGCTCGTATTAGTAGCAGCATTTATAGCATCGGCATGGTTTATGACGGCAATAGCAGTTGCTGGCACGGCAGTATCAGAGCCATATTTGCATCGTCGGTACTAGAATAATTTTCAGCAGCGGAGTTGCTACGTCCGCCCACAAAATTTTGCAATAAATGTCGTAACTGGGCCATGGTAGCAGTTGGTGGAAATTCCACATGGGCATTTTGAAGTGCATCAACTATTTCTTGGCGCGGATTTACCATCTTTGTAGAATTTTTCAAAATTTGAGTGAGAATTAGTTTTCCCGACCCCTGAAGTTGTAAAGATGTAATATTGTTAATTTATTTAGACGGATGTGTCGCAATTCGGTTGATTTTAATAAAACTACGTGTTGTCGTTTTTGATGTCAAACCGGAAGTCCTCCCATCTTTATTTTTCTGTAGTCTAGTGTTGCCATGATTTACATAAATTGTTTATATTTACAGAGTTGCCATGTGTTTGACTTAAACTATTTTATACAAACTAACCTTAGGCTACGTTTACATTTACAAACTAAGCTTAGGCTACGTTTACATTATTATATTTTTTCACTTTGGATTCGAAAATCCTTTTTTCTCTTTTAATAGAGCTTTGATATGCTCTTTTTTTCATTTTTAAATATTTATCTTGTATAAAAAAAAGGTTGAAATAGGCCGCTTCTGGTTTGATAAAATTCTTTACTTAACTCTTGAGTTTTCGCTTAGAATGCGCTACGGTTAAACATTTTCTGGGAATTTTGAAAATGCACCACTACTGATAATCATTTGATAGTCATTTGCCTACTCCCAGTAACAATAGACCACCGAATAATTCGACACCCTTTGTGCCAAATATTCCAAATATTTCCAACTCAAACTTTAATAGGCAGATCGATCAATTTCCTTTTAGCAACATATCTAGCATACTAAATACAGGTAGAATCGCCAAGTAGTGTCGAGCTGTTTGTCGGTACACCCAAACTACCCGTGGATAGTTTTATTTATAGGGTGGAGGCTCAGGTTGTCGATCTGCGAGCACGTTCAGGGCCTATTCACTGGGGAAGCCAGATGGTACTAGCAATACTGAAGATCGGTCGATCGCATTACTTGACCCTCGATTTGCGAAGCACTATGAACAAACTTCAAAGAATACAGGAGCGATACAGATTTTAAGGAGCAAATAAGAGCGGGAAAACAAGGATTGACAGAGTCATTCGACGACTTTAAAATTTCGATCTTGCGAATAGCTGAAAACCTGCATAATCGATTAACAGAATCAGAGCTAGTAGAAACCCAGTAGCGCAACCTGCGACCATTAGTTAGACAACAACTTCTGTGTGTTAGTATACATTCACTTGCCGAATTACGTAGATTGTGTTTAAAGGGCGAGAGTTAACACAATCAACCAGACGACAACGTGGAATAATAACTAACGGCAGGCTCTTCGGAGGCAAATTAGCAAAGTCCAAGGACAAACTGAGCTTTACGGAAATCAAGACACAGATTTCTTTGACATCGAAGAGCTTGCCAAACTGAATAAATTACAATGCTGGAATTGCCAGAAAGAAAGCCTCCGCTTCTTTAGCTGTGTAGAAGAGCGTACTATATTTTGCTACGGTTGCGGTACTCCCAGTATATACAAACCACGCCCAAGCTGTAATTCGGGAAACAGCCGTATACGTATATCTTTTATAATAACGTAAGAACTCAATGTCGCAAGGTTAACCAAATCGTCTCCGCAATAAGCCGAGATTACTCAGATGCCAGACCCTATGCTCACAATTTTTCTTATAGATAAGCCTAACTTAGGGATTTGTGCAGTGGTGGGAAAATTTCTTGTATAGGCGGAACAAGGAAGGCCTCAGAAATTTGTAGAAGCCAAATTTTTCTTCACAATTCAAAATAGCACCGCATCTAATTTCGGAAATTGATTTTTGCTCGGATACAAAAAAAGCTGATGAGAACCGACTTTCGTTAGATGATGAGTAACAGGCCCGTTTCCACGTAATCAAAAATTTATCTCCAAGTTACAAAAAAGAAGGCTTAGGTAAAACTTCAGTTATGGAACATATCGTTGAACTAGAGACGAGGGTCTGTCCGATCAAACAAAGATATTTTCCAATCCCGCCGGCCGTAGAATAACTTGTCCACCAAAAGATAGATAAAATGCTTGGATTGAAGAATCCCCTAACATTCCGTGGTCTAGTCCTGTAGTCCTCTTTAAAAAGTCCGATAAAGTCCGTCTGTGTTTAGATTCAGGGAAGGTCAGAAGTATGACTATCAAGGATGCTTATTCACTACCTTATATGGAAGGAATCCTAAGAATATTACCAACGCCAATTTTATTAGCTCATCAGACTTTCGTAGTGCCTTTTGGCAGATTCCATTGTTCGACAATTCGTGAGGCTATACTTGTTTCTAGGCTAAAGGAGCAAGTTTTCGTCTACTTAGACGACTTGTGGTTTTTGCTGTAGCGATAATTAGCCTGCCTAATTATCACCTCTCTTGCACAACATTGTCATCGAGCTCTTCTAACGGGAAACCCAAAAACCTCGCGGCTTCAGCAGGGTTGGACCAAAGTGATATTGCTGTTAGAAGAGTGGGCTCAGTCCAGCAGACGAACAGATGGTTAATGTCATGGGGAGAGACGCCACATGCCGGGCAAACATTTGGCATGTCGGGGTTCAGTCTGGATAGGTAAGAGTTCAACCTGTTACAGCATCAAGAACGAAGCTGGGCCAGCATGACCCTTGTCTTTCTAGGCAGTTCGCGTTCATCTTCGACAACAAGTGGAGGTTGTGTCTGTAGGACGGCGTTCACCGGACGAGAGCTGACAAAGTACTCTGTATGGATGAATTTCAGGACCTATCGATGCACTAACTGTCTCACTAACTTTGCCGGCTAAGCCGCTGCAGTTCAACTGTAGTACACGAAAGTGCGAAGAGGGAGAAATAATCACACTGGGAGTCAAAGACTGGTGCGTATGCTTCGGTGGAAGCAGGCTGGGTCATGCACTGCGTCGCAATCTAGAAGACGAGGGATCCTGACCACCCCAAGGAGGCGACAACATAGCGCAACGTACGTATCAGTCCATAAGTTCCTGGTACCAAGTTGAGAACATATAAGCAGGTGACATAGGCCAAGCCAAGTGACAAACAAACCTCAACGGACAAACAGTGCACATGGTGTAAGGGCCCAGGTGCTGGTGGCATTGACTTACATTTGTGCTAGTGCTGGAAGAAGAAGGGTAGGTTGAGAGTGGGGGGGGGGGGGGGAGAGGGTGGGCAATGCTCACATCTAAGAGAGAGGTGCTACGCAGAAAGTAGCTGTGAGCTGCTGTGTGAGGTGTTGGCGTCGGTGGGAGTGAGCGTTAGCGGGAGTTACACACTACTTTCTGGGCAGTATCAGTGCTGGTTGTCGTGGAGAATGGATGGACGTTGTGGGAATGTTACTTAGACGACTTACTTATCGTGTCCGGAACCTTTGAACTACACATATCAGTGTTGTCTGCTGTTGGATATCATCTTAGGGATTCTGGCCTCACCATAAATGTGCAAAAAAGCTATTTTTGTATGAAGGAAATAAAGTACCTCGGATACATTATTGGAGATGGTACATTGAGAACGGATCCATAGAGAATTTCAGCCGTAACGGAGTATTCGACACCCTGAAACCTTGAACAGTTGCGTCGTTTTTAGGTATCGCGGGATGATACCGTAGATTTGAAGGTAAGTATGCTACGCTAACGACACCTCTAACGAACCTTCTGAAAAAGAGCAGGAGTTTTGAATGTAGCTCAAGTAGCTTTTGACACCCTTAAGAAAAGCTTTGTACGGCACCAGTGCTAAACTACCCCAATCACCATGAACCTTTTTAATACAATGTGATGCCAGTAAATAAGGTATCGGGGTAGTTCTAGCTCAACGAAACAACGATTGCATTGAAGTACCAATCGCCTATTTTTCGCAGAAATTAAATAATGCGCAATCCAAATACAGCGTTACCGAGTTAAAATGTCTGGCTGTGATGTTAAGTTTAAAGAAGTTCGGGGCATACGTCGAAGGCCAGGAGTTTACTATTATCATAGGCCATGCTAGCCTGAAATGGCTAATGCGACAGACCAACCCGTCAGGAAGACTAGTTCGTTGGTCATTGAACCTGCAAGGGTTAAAGTTTAAAATAGAACTTCGTAAAGGCTGCCAAAATGTCGTCCCTGATTGTCTGTCCAGACAAGACTTTGAAGACGTTATTGAGGTAAGTCCTCGAGAAGTAAACTCAATGGAAGCCTTGACTCCTCCGATTTTAAGTCCGATGATTGGGAAAACTCAAGAGCCACTTCCGCGAAAGTAATGATCGCATCCGGACAAGCAAGTGTCGGGCGATCATATCTATAAACGCACTGGTTACCCAGAGAACGAGTCCTTCAATTGGAAACTTTGGATACCTCAAAATTTATCCCGAGAGGTTATAGAAAATGCTCACATCCCTCTAAGCAAGTGCAATGGTGGGATAGTAAAGATCTTACAAATATTGAAGAGGAATTTTAATTGGCCAAATATGACAGCCGACGTAAAAACCTTTGTCACTACCTGTCAAGTGTGCCGCCGAAGCAAGGCTCCAAATGTCGTACTACGGCCGCCCGTGTGTGACCAATATGTTGTTCAACGTCCATTCTAGAAGACCTGCTTGGCCCCTACCCTAGATCGAATCAGGGCAACATTGGAATATGAATAGCGTTGGATCACCAAACAAAGCTCCCTTTGTTGAAAGCCATAAAAAAGTTTGACGCTGCAAGAGTTTCCAGTTTTTTTAAAGAAAGCTTCTTTCCGATTTTCGCAACACCCGAATTAGTTTTGACTGACAATAGCAAACTGTTGAAATCTGCTGGCTTTAACAACATGCTAACTGAACGCTTGATCCTACATTTCGGCACCGCTTTATACAGCCAGCAAGCTAACGATAGCGAAAGCGTTAGTCGATCGATCACAGCCGGAATTAGGTCATACATACAGAGAGACCAGTAGGTCGATTCTGTAACTATTTTAACGCTAGGTGTTAGCGTTAACTTCGCTTAACACCATTTTTAACGCTTTGTCCTATTCGCTAATTTTAACCACACGAAAAGCTTTAGCTAACACTTTTCGTGTGGTTAGCTGTCGCGAATTATTTTCGAGGTGTTAACAATCGCGTTAATATAATTACAAGTGTTTTAGTGTTTGGAAAAAGTGAAAATATTAGTTTTGAGTTTTTTGCATGTAATTTAGTGCAAAATACGGCGAAAAGAGAAGTATTGCCATATTTTATCACCATCAAGAGTCAGCTGTTTAGCGGCGGTAAAGGAGAGTTTCAGAATCGCATTTTCGTTAAGAACAAACCCCAAAATTTGGCGATAAGCTTAACGCTCGGCGAGTGGTTAAAAGTTACAGAATCGGGCTACAGACAATCTGGGACAAATATATGACAGATATTGAGTATGAGCTCTTAAGGCAGTTGAATACATTAGACGAAAACATTTTGGACAATTCCGTTAGATTGAAGCTAATACGAAAAATCTTAAGCGCAAACATAACAAAATCTTTTAAGGCATCGGCTAAGCGGTATAATCTCCGAAGCTCAGCTAAAGCGTTTGAGATAGGAGACTGGCTGTACCGTGAAAATTTCGTACTGAGAGACAAGGGTCAGTTCTGCGTTAAATTCGCAACCAAGTTGATTGAAGCAACGGTAGTGGAGTTAAAGAAAACTGCATGTTGGAGCTAGAAGATGAGAATACCTCAGAGAGACAGTTCTAGCATCAGAAAGATATCGAAGGCTGTGAAATAGGAAACTAGCAACAGTAACGGGAGAGCGAAATCGAAATTTTGCTGTACAACCACTCTTAATTTAGGCGAGGGGGACTCGGATACGACCAAACTCCCTTCTCCCACAACGACAGAGAAAAAAAAACAAACAAAGAGAAAGCAAAGTTACGACTGGGAACAGCGGAAACAACGATGTACCAAAGTCAATGCGTTATCAGTGAAGTCTGAGCCAATGCACATTAAACACAGCTTTGGATAAAGAAAAGCCAGCATGACACTAATCGATATCGATTGGTATGGTGTGATCGGGTTGAATAGCAGCTGTCATAAGGGTGGATGAGGTTTCTTTTTGGATCAAAACCTGGAGGCGTAAACAGCATGTCGAAGAGCGAGTGAGAATATATGCATAATATACATAAAGCGCAATAGTCGGGTTAAATCCCACACTTTCGTTTATAAAATTCAAGGCAGCACGTGCAATTGGTCACCAGCGATTAAGCCTTTTATTATTCCGGCAGGCCTTCCTGAGGCTCGATACTTGAACCAGCTCTCACACTGACATCGGGGAAATCCATTACAGTGCCACTACATCAATCCTCTCCAGAAGCGGAGTTGGAAACTCAGCATCCCACAACCCTGCACGAGTGGAGGTTCACTTCTGTTTAAAGAATAACTCGATAGCTTGCAGTCACCAGTTTAGTTCTAAGGAAACCAACCTAAAATTATTAAAAAGTGATCTAAGGGCGATGGTGCTTGTATCGTGTTGACATTACCTTATGGTATAAGTTACTGAATCGACTGAGAAATGAATGATTGTAACCTTAAAAATAACACTAGTTTGTAAATGAAAATTATAGGTATCCGCGAAAGTCCTATCTACAAGTGTGCAATTTTGTTGAAGTATTTGTGTCCGCAGCTCCTGACCACTCCGGTGACAGGGGCTTTGTGCAAATCCACGAGGCTCCGGGCCGAATCAGTGCACACTGCCTACCTGCCGTAACCGTAAGAGGAGCTGTCTCTGGCTGCACGTCAGTCTAGGTGTTGAATAGTGAGTATTGGAGTTCATAACATAAATAAATGGCGCCCAAAGTGGGGCCCGATAGACATTCGATAATAGCACATATCGGTCTTCACATAACTTTTGGGCGGTCGTGCAAGTGTGGATTAAATTATTAGATATCCTGTAGTATGGAGTACAGAACACCGAGTTTGGCCAAAGGTAAACTTCTGTCCAACACAATACTAAATTGTTTTATTCCATTTAAGTCTTTTTGTTTTGTTTATCAATTCTATCAAATATTGCCTTTGATTTTGTTCTCTTTAACGCTACAGACGTCGGGGGATAACGGCAATAGAATATTGTTTTTAAGACAAATTTTTTTCAGCCTTTTCTCGGTTTACGTCGTCTTGGTAACTTTCCCCGGAACTTTGTTTATACACTCTTTTAACCTACCAGGAATTTAGCGAGTACGCCGAAGACTCAACTGATTGATCCTCCAATATTATCGATTTTCTCGACTAGAGCTACTTATTTATATTCTTTTTTCCCGTACATATGAAGACAATCTCTAAGGATGTTGGAAGTTTAATACCCGAGTCTTCTTGAAATATACCCAAGTTTTAGGCATTGTGATTACTTTCCTAATGTGGTGGCTTCTCAACCATATGATGATTCCAAGATGTTGTTGGGTTTGCCAACCTGAATGCACAGTGAGTAGGCCTAAATACCAATATTAAAAAGACTAACATATTAACTATTTATTTCTTAGGATTTTTATTAAGATTAAAACAAAAAAAAACAAGTTGTAATAACAAACACGAGTCCTTGATGTAAGACAATCATAATGATGGGTAGGGAAGGCTTCACCAACCAAACATATTTGTGTACGATATGCTGCGAATAATTTATCTGCAGCGATGACGTTCTAAGCTCAAACGCAATAAAGCATACGCCTGTACAAGCCGTGACTGTGCAACGATAGCAACAAATACGCGCCGGCGCACAGTGGCGCCTCTGCCATTAAAGCATGGAAAAAATCAAAAAAATCATGAAAGCGTTCGCTAAATCTAATACATGTTTCTAATAGAGAACTTTCCATCGATCAAGAATATACAACTGTTTTTTTTTACAGAAAATTATAGTTTACCAGGTAGAGCCGCTCAAAGTTAACCAATTTTCAACATTGGGAAAAATTTGAAATTTTTCTTCTTTTTCGTTGTATTTAAAATGGTTTTGTGAGTAAATAACTCGGCCGGTTGTCGTTTTCTTGTATAGCAATTAAAGATGATTATTGTTAGTTTTGCTGGCCTTATTTAATTATATTTAAGTTATATGTTGGTGAGCTCAAGGCCAAAATTGAAATAAAACACGGTGTTTTTATTTTAAAAATTTTTAATGGTCGGTCGATATTTCGACTTCAATCTGAAGTCATTATCAAGACTATTGTACACAAAACATGGAGAAAAAACATGCGTATGCTTCGGTGGAAGCAGGCTGGGTCATGCACTGCGTCGCAATCTAGAAGACGAGGGATCCTGACCACCCCAAGGAGGCGACAACATAGCGCAACGTACGTATCAGTCCATAAGTTCCTGGTACCAAGTTGAGAACATATAAGCAGGTGACATAGGCCAAGCCAAGTGACAAACAAACCTCAACGGACAAACAGTGCACATGGTGTAAGGGCCCAGGTGCTGGTGGCATTGACTTACATTTGTGCTAGTGCTGGAAGAAGAAGGGTAGGTTGAGAGTGGGGGGGGGGGGGGGGGGGGGGAGAGGGTGGGCAATGCTCACATCTAAGAGAGAGGTGCTACGCAGAAAGTAGCTGTGAGCTGCTGTGTGAGGTGTTGGCGTCGGTGGGAGTGAGCGTTAGCGGGAGTTACACACTACTTTCTGGGCAGTATCAGCGCTGGTTGTCGTGGAGAATGGATGGACGTTGTGGGAATGTTACTTAGACGACTTACTTATCGTGTCCGGAACCTTTGAACTACACATATCGGTGTTGTCTGCTGTTGGATATCATCTTAGGGATTCTGGCCTCACCATAAATGTGCAAAAAAGCTATTTTTGTATGAAGGAAATAAAGTACCTCGGATACATTATTGGAGATGGTACATTGAGAACGGATCCATAGAAAATTTCAGCCGTAACGGAGTATTCGACACCCTGAAACCTTGAACAGTTGCGTCGTTTTTAGGTATCGCGGGATGATACCGTAGATTTGAAGGTAAGTATGCTACGCTAACGACACCTCTAACGAACCTTCTGAAAAAGAGCAGGAGTTTTGAATGTAGCTCAAGTAGCTTTTGACACCCTTAAGCAAAGTTACGGCACCAGTGCTAAACTACCCCAATCACCATGAACCTTTTTAATACAATGTGATGCCAGTAAATAAGGTATCGGGGTAGTTCTAGCTCAACGAAACAACGATTGCATTGAAGTACCAATCGCCTATTTTTCGCAGAAATTAAATAATGCGCAATCCAAATACAGCGTTACCGAGTTAAAATGTCTGGCTGTGATGTTAAGTTTAAAGAAGTTCGGGGCATACGTCGAAGGCCAGGAGTTTACTATTATCATAGGCCATGCTAGCCTGAAATGGCTAATGCGACAGACCAACCCGTCAGGAAGACTAGTTCGTTGGTCATTGAACCTGCAAGGGTTAAAGTTTAAAATAGAACTTCGTAAAGGCTGCCAAAATGTCGTCCCTGATTGTCTGTCCAGACAAGACTTTGAAGACGTTATTGAGGTAAGTCCTCGAGAAGTAAACTCAATGGAAGCCTTGACTCCTCCGATTTTAAGTCCGATGATTGGGAAAACTCAAGAGCCACTTCCGCGAAAGTAATGATCGCATCCGGACAAGCAAGTGTCGGGCGATCATATCTATAAACGCACTGGTTACCCAGAGAACGAGTCCTTCAATTGGAAACTTTGGATACCTCAAAATTTATCCCGAGAGGTTATAGAAAATGCTCACATCCCTCTAAGCAAGTGCAATGGTGGGATAGTAAAGATCTTACAAATATTGAAGAGGAATTTTAATTGGCCAAATATGACAGCCGACGTAAAAACCTTTGTCACTACCTGTCAAGTGTGCCGCCGAAGCAAGGCTCCAAATGTCGTACTACGGCCGCCCGTGTGTGACCAATATGTTGTTCAACGTCCATTCTAGAAGACCTGCTTGGCCCCTACCCTAGATCGAATCAGGGCAACATTGGAATATGAATAGCGTTGGATCACCAAACCAAGCTCCCTTTGTTGAAAGCCATAAAAAAGTTTGACGCTGCAAGAGTTTCCAGTTTTTTTAAAGAAAGCTTCTTTCCGATTTTCGCAAACACCCGAATTAGTTTTGACTGACAATAGCAGGGAGCGTGTCATTATTCTGTATTACAAAATTCTGTGTGACAAAATTCTGTAAATTGCAAAAAAATTCTGCTTGAACAAAATTCTGCTTTTTTAAAATTCTGCTTTTTAAAATTCTGCTTTCTAAAATTCTGCTTTCAATGTTCTGTATTACAAAATTCTGTATTAAACTATAATGTTAACAATGTTAAAGAGGTAATGTAATTATTTTGAAAAAGTGCGCACATGTACATATGTATATATTTTATTTGTTTTGTCGCAAGTTTTCATGTGGTTGTTGTAAATTATTAGGCTGTACTTAAAAACGCGCAAAAGAGTCGGATCGGTGGCATGTTGCCACCGATCAGGGCAACCACCTGGACTTGGCATGGCGTAGCCCAGGGTTATTTAAATAAGCGCGGCCTAAGGCCGCCTATGCAGAAAGGTCTTTTGTACAGAATAACTGTAGTTCGCGTAGCTGCGCACTTTTTCAAAATAATTACATTACCTCTTTAACATTGTTTACATTATATTTTAATACAGAATTTTGTAATACAGAACATTGAAAGCAGAATTTTAGAAAGCAGAATTTTGAAAAAGCAGTATTTTAAAAAAGCAGAATTTTAAAAAGCAGAATTTTAAAAAGCAGAATTTTGTTTTTAGAATTTTGTACATACAGAATTTCGACACCAACCCACAATAGCAAACTGTTGAAATCTGCTGGCTTTAACAACATGCTAACTGAACGCTTGATCCTACATTTCGGCACCGCTTTATACAGCCAGCAAGCTAACGATAGCGAAAGCGTTAGTCGATCGATCACAGCCGGAATTAGGTCATACATACAGAGAGACCAGTAGGTCGATTCTGTAACTATTTTAACGCTAGGTGTTAGCGTTAACTTCGCTTAACACCATTTTTAACGCTTTGTCCTATTCGCTAATTTTAACCACACGAAAAGCTTTAGCTAACACTTTTCGTGTGGTTAGCTGTCGCGAATTATTTTCGAGGTGTTAACAATCGCGTTAATATAATTACAAGTGTTTTAGTGTTTGGAAAAAGTGAAAATATTAGTTTTGAGTTTTTTGCATGTAATTTAGTGCAAAATACGGCGAAAAGAGAAGTATTGCCATATTTTATCACCACCAAGAGTCAGCTGTTTAGCGGCGGTAAAGGAGAGTTTCAGAATCGCATTTTCGTTAAGAACAAACCCCAAAATTTGGCGATAAGCTTAACGCTCGGCGAGTGGTTAAAAGTTACAGAATCGGGCTACAGACAATCTGGGACAAATATATGACAGATATTGAGTATGAGCTCTTAAGGCAGTTGAATACCTTAGACGAAAACATTTTGGACAATTCCGTTAGATTGAAGCTAATACGAAAAATCTTAAGCGCAAACATAACAAAATCTTTTAAGGCATCGGCTAAGCGGTATAATCTCCGAAGCTCAGCTAAAGCGTTTGAGATAGGAGACTGGGTGTACCGTGAAAATTTCGTACTGAGAGACAAGGGTCAGTTCTGCGTTAAATTCGCAACCAAGTTGATTGAAGCAACGGTAGTGGAGTTAAAGAAAACTGCATGTTGGAGCTAGAAGATGAGAATACCTCAGAGAGACAGTTCTAGCATCAGAAAGATATCGAAGGCTGTGAAATAGGAAACTAGCAACAATAACGGGAGAGCGCAATCGAAATTTTGCTGTACAACCACTCTTAATTTAGGCGAGGGGGATTCGGATACGACCAAACTCCCTTCTCCCACAACGACAGAGAAAAAAAAACAAACAAAGAGAAAGCAAAGTTACGACTGGGAACAGCGGAAACAACGATGTACCAAAGTCAATGCGTTATCAGTGAAGTCTGAGCCAATGCACATTAAACACAGCTTTGGATAAAGAAAAGCCAGCATGACACTAATCGATATCGATTGGTATGGTGTGATCGGGTTGAATAGCAGCTGTCATAAGGCTGGATGAGGTTTCTTTTTGGATCAAAACCTGGAGGCGTAAACAGCATGTCGAAGAGCGAGTGAGAATATATGCATAATATACATAAAGCGCAATAGTCGGGTTAAATCCCACACTTTCGTTTATAAAATTCAAGGCAGCACGTGCAATTGGTCACCAGCGATTAAGCCTTTTATTATTCCGGCAGGCCTTCCTGAGGCTCGATACTTGAACCAGCTCTCACACTGACATCGGGGAAATCCGTTACAGTGCCACTACATCAATCCTCTCCAGAAGCGGAGTTGGAAACTCAGCATCCCACAACCCTGCACGAGTGGAGGTTCACTTCTGTTTAAAGAATAACTCGATAGCTTGCAGTCACCAGTTTAGTTCTAAGGAAACCAACCTAAAATTATTAAAAAGTGATCTAAGGGCGATGGTGCTTGTATCGTGTTGACATTACCTTATGGTATAAGTTACTGAATCGACTGAGAAATGAATGATTGTAACCTTAAAAATAACACTAGTTTGTAAATGAAAATTATAGGTATCCGCGAAAGTCCTATCTACAAGTGTGCAATTTTGTTGAAGTATTTGTGTCCGCAGCTCCTGACCACTCCAGTGACAGGGGCTTTGTGCAAATCCACGAGGCTCCGGGCCGAATCAGTGCACACTGCCTACCTGCCGTAACCGTAAGAGGAGCTGTCTCTGGCTGCACGTCAGTCTAGGTGTTGAATAGTGAGTATTGGAGTTCATAACATAAATAAATGGCGCCCAAAGTGGGGCCCGATAGACATTCGATAATAGCACATATCGGTCTTCACATAACTTTTGGGCGGTCGTGCAAGTGTGGATTAAATTATTAGATATCCTGTAGTATGGAGTACAGAACACCGAGTTTGGCCAAAGGTAAACTTCTGTCCAACACAATACTAAATTGTTTTATTCCATTTAAGTCTTTTTGTTTTGTTTATCAATTCTATCAAATATTGCCTTTGATTTTGTTCTCTTTAACGCTACAGACGTCGGGGGATAACGGCAATAGAATATTGTTTTTAAGACAAATTTTTTTCAGCCTTTTCTCGGTTTAGGTCGTCTTGGTAACTTTCCCCGGAACTTTGTTTATACACTCTTTTAACCTACCAGGAATTTAGCGAGTACGCCGAAGACTCAACTGATTGATCCTCCAATATTATCGATTTTCTCGACTAGAGCTACTTATTTATATTCTTTTTTCCCGTACATATGAAGACAATCTCTAAGGATGTTGGAAGTTTAATACCCGAGTCTTCTTGAAATATACCCAAGTTTTAGGCATTGTGATTACTTTCCTAATGTGGTGGCTTCTCAACCATATGATGATTCCAAGATGTTGTTGGCTTTTCCAACCTGAATGCACAGTGAGTAGGCCTAAATACCAATATTAAAAAGACTAACATATTAACTATTTATTTCTTAGGATTTTTATTAAGATTAAAACAAAAAAAAACAAGTTGTAATAACAAACACGAGTCCTTGATGTAAGACAATCATAATGATGGGTAGGGAAGGCTTCACCAACCAAACATATTTGTGTACGATATGCTGCGAATAATTTATCTGCAGCGATGACGTTCTAAGCTCAAACGCAATAAAGCATACGCCTGTACAAGCCGTGACTGTGCAACGATAGCAACAAATACGCGCCGGCGCACAGTGGCGCCTCTGCCATTAAAGCATGGAAAAAATAAAAAAAATCATGAAAGCGTTCGCTAAATCTAATACATGTTTCTAATAGAGAACTTTCCATCGATCAAGAATATACAACTGTTTTTTTTTACAGAAAATTATAGTTTACCAGGTAGAGCCGCTCAAAGTTAACCAATTTTCAACATTGGGAAAAATTTGAAATTTTTCTTCTTTTTCGTTGTATTTAAAATGGTTTTGTGAGTAAATAACTCGGCCGGTTGTCGTTTTCTTGTATAGCAATTAAAGATGATTATTGTTAGTTTTGCTGGCCTTATTTAATTATATTTAAGTTATATGTTGGTGAGCTCAAGGCCAAAATTGAATTAAAACACGGTGTTTTTATTTTAAAAATTTTTAATGGTCGGTCGATATTTCGACTTCAATCTGAAGTCATTATCAAGACTATTGTACACAAAACATGGAGAAAAAACATAGATAAAAATATATTAATTATATTGCAAAACATGAATTTACACTCTGGCATTACAACTTACTTGCATGAATATGCTTTGTCGACTGTTTAAATATTAGAAAACATGTAATTGAGAAGAAGGTGAAAAGCAAACAATTAAAGTACCGCAAATATAAACAAATTTTAAAGAACAGCATATGTAAACAAACATGTATATACACCAACTATCTTACATTAAATTATAAACAAGACAAAAAATATATAAACAACATGTGCCATCCTACATGCTAGTTGTTGTCCTCAAACTCGTTTGTAGCGGGATGTTATCTGGATTGTGGCGCTCTCAGTGAACATTGTGTGTTGTGTTGTTGTTGTTTCATAACCAAGTTGCGATAAGCGTAGGCACATTGGTCTGTGTCTGATTTGAAATTCATCCTTTTATTATTAGGTGTGTTCATAATGTGAAGCATTTCCAAAATGTAGCGTTTATTGTAGTGCTTTTCTTTGGCGAGGATTTTAACATTTTCAAAGTCAGGATGATGTCCAGTATTGGGCAATGGGATGACAAGGCAGTCTTGTTTTCAGACGAAGCGTTACGTAGCTTTAAATTCGATCTGTGGCCGGAAATCCTTGTCTTTAGTTTTTGTTTTGTTGTCCCTACATATACCTTCTCGCATACGTGGGACTCGTCACCATTGCAAGGTATTTGGTAAATTAAATTGGATTTCTCCGTGTTGGGAATCTTGTCCTTCATATTATTAAAAGGCTGTCTAAGTGTATTGTTGTACGTAAATGCTATTTGGTATTTTTCCTTATCAAATAGGTTCGAGTTTCTGATTCTTTCTGCTATTCCGGGAATATAAGTTACAGATTTGTATATTTTGCTGTTGTTGTCGGTATACTTGTCTTTTTTCTCTCTCCCGTAGAAATCACGTATGAGCTTATTTATTGTTTCTCGAGGAAATTCGTTCCTTTCTAACGTCTTCTTAATAATTTTAATATTCTTTTTGTGAAATATTTTCTCACTTATCGTGAGGACCCTATATATAAAATTCTTGGCGGTATTCTTAATGATTTTTGGTTCATGTTTTGAATTATAGCTTATGAGTCTTCCCGATGCTGTGGGTTTCTTATACCAATCTATAAGTAATCTATTATTTCTTTTTATTATTAGTGTATCCAGGTAGGGCAATTGTCCATCTTCCTCCATCTCTGCTGTAAATTTAAATGTTGTTGGCTTTTCCAACCTGAATGCACAGTGAGTAGGCCTAAATACCAATATTAAAAAGACTAACATATTAACTATTTATTTCTTAGGATTTTTATTAAGATTAAAACAAAAAAAAAACAAGTTGTAATAACAAACACGAGTCCTTGATGAAAGACAATCATAATGATGGGTAGGGAAGTCTTCACCAACCAAACATATTTGTGTACGATATGCTGCGAATAATTTATCTACAGCGATGACGTTCTAAGCTCAAACGCAATAAAGCATACGCCTGTACAAGCCGCGACTGTGCAACGATAGCAACAAATACGCGCCGGCGCACAGTGGTGCCTCTGCCATTAAAGCATGGAAAAAATCAAAAAAATCATGAAAGCGTTCGCTAAATCTAATACATGTTTCTAATAGAGAACTTTCCATCGATCAAGAATATACAACTGTTTTTTTTTACAGAAAATTATAGTTTACCAGGTAGAGCCGCTCAAAGTTAACCAATTTTCAACATTGGGAAAAATTTGAAATTTTTCTTCTTTTTCGTTGTATTTAAAATGGTTTTGTGAGTAAATAACTCGGCCGGTTGTCGTTTTCTTGTATAGCAATTAAAGATAATTTAATTTAGGATTGAAACAAAAAAAATTGTTTGTTTTTTTGTTAAAAGTTGGCGGATATACCTGTTTTTCGAAAAACCTATTTTTAGGCCCTTTTTAAAACTTTGATGGAAAATAAAAAAAAATGTTAAAATATGTGCTCCGTCAAATTAACAGTAGTTATTTGTGAAATATTCAGTTACCTAAATTCATAAAGTCTAGTGGTCTAGTCCTGTAGTCCTCTTTAAAAAGTCCGATAAAGTCCGTCTGTGTTTAGATTCAGGGAAGGTCAGAAGTGTGACTATCAAGGATGCTTATTCACTACCTTATATGGAAGGAATCCTAAGAATATTACCAACGCCAATTTTATTAGCTCATCAGACTTTCGTAGTGCCTTTCGGCAGATTCCATTGTTCGACAATTCGTGAGGCTATACTTGTTTCTAGGCTAAAGGAGCAAGTTTTCGTCTACTTAGACGACTTGTGGTTTCTGCTGTAGCGATAATTAGCCTGCCTAATTATCACCTCTCTTGCACAACATTGTCATCGAGCTCTTCTAACGGGAGTCCCAAAAACCTCGCGGCTTCAGCAGGGTTGGACCAAAGTGATATTGCTGTTAGAAGAGTGGGCTCAGTCCAGCAGACGAACAGATGGTTAATGTCATGGGGAGAGACGCCACATGCCGGGCAAACATTTGGCATGTCGGGGTTCAGTCTGGATAGGTAAGAGTTCAACCTGTTACAGCATCAAGAACGAAGCTGGGCCAGCATGACCCTTGTCTTTCTAGGCAGTTCGCGTTCATCTTCGACAACAAGTGGAGGTTGTGTCTGTAGGACGGCGTTCACCGGACGAGAGCTGACAAAGTACTCTGTATGGATGAATTTCAGGACCTATCGATGCACTAACTGTCTCACTAACTTTGCCGGCTAAGCCGCTGCAGTTCAACTGTAGTACACGAAAGTGCGAAGAGGGAGAAATAATCACACTGGGAGTCAAAGACTGGTGCGTATGCTTCGGTGGAAGCAGGCTGGGTCATGCACTGCGTCGCAATCTAGAAGACGAGGGATCCTGACCACCCCAAGGAGGCGACAACATAGCGCAACGTACGTATCAGTCCATAAGTTCCTGGTACCAAGTTGAGAACATATAAGCAGGTGACATAGGCCAAGCCAAGAGTTGCATTTGACTGATGACGCAGGTGTATATAACCTCAACGGACAAACAGTGCACATGGTGTAAGGGCCCAGGTGCTGGTGGCATTGACTTACATGTGTGCTAGTGCTGGAAGAAGAAGGGTAGGTTGAGAGTGGGGGGGGGGGAGAGGGTGGGCAATGCTCACATCTAAGAGAGAGGTGCTACGCAGAAAGTAGCTGTGAGCTGCTGTGTGAGGTGTTGGCGTCGGTGGGAGTGAGCGTTAGCGCGAGTTACACACTACTTTATGGGCAGTATCAGTGCTGGTTGTCGTGGAGAATGGATGGACGTTGTGGGAATGTTACTTAGACGACTTATTTATCGTGTCCGGAACCTTTGAACTACACATGGTGTTGTCTGCTGTTGGATATCATCTTAGGGATTCTGGCCTCACCATAAATGTGCAAAAAAGCAATTTTTGTATGAAGGAAATAAAGTACCTCGGATACATTATTGGAGATGGTACATTGAGAACGGATCCATAGAGAATTTCAGCCGTAACGGAGTATTCGACACCCCGAAACCTTGAACAGTTGCGTCGTTTTTAGGTATCGCGGGATGATACCGTAGATTTGAAGGTAAGTATGCTACGCTAACGACACCTCTAACGAACCTTCTGAAAAAGAGCAGGAGTTTTGAATGTAGCTCAAGTAGCTTTTGACACCCTTAAGAAAAGCTTTGTGCGGCACCAGTGCTAAACTACCCCAATCACCATGAACCTTTTTAATACAATGTGATGCCAGTAAATAAGGTATCGGGGCAGTTCTAGCTCAACGAAACAACGATTGCATTGAAGTACCAATCGCCTATTTTTCGCAGAAATTAAATAATGCGCAATCCAAATACAGCGTTACCGAGTTAAAATGTCTGGCTGTGATGTTAAGTTTAAAGAAGTTCGCGGCATACGTCGAAGGCCAGGAGTTTACTATTATCATAGGCCATGCTAGCCTGAAATGGCTAATGCGACAGACCAACCCGTCAGGAAGACTAGTTCGTTGGTCATTGAACCTGCAAGGGTTAAAGTTTAAAATAGAACTTCGTAAAGGCTGCCAAAATGTCGTCCCTGATTGTCTGTCCAGACAAGACTTTGAAGACGTTATTGAGGTAAGTCCTCGAGAAGTAAACTCAATGGAAGCCTTGACTCCTCCGATTTTAAGTCCGATGATTGGGAAAACTCAAGAGCCACTTCCGCGAAAGTAATGATCGCATCCGGACAAGCAAGTGTCGGGCGATCATATCTATAAACGCACTGGTTACCCAGAGAACGAGTCCTTCAATTGGAAACTTTGGATACCTCAAAATTTATCCCGAGAGGTTATAGAAAATGCTCACATCCCTCTAAGCAAGTGCAATGGTGGGATAGTAAAGATCTTACAAATATTGAAGAGGAATTTTAATTGGCCAAATATGACAGCCGACGTAAAAACCTTTGTCACTACCTGTCAAGTGTGCCGCCGAAGCAAGGCTCCAAATGTCGTACTACGGCCGCCCGTGTGTGACCAATATGTTGTTCAACGTCCATTCTAGAAGACCTGCTTGGCCCCTACCCTAGATCGAATCAGGGCAACATTGGAATATGAATAGCGTTGGATCACCAAACAAAGCTCCCTTTGTTGAAAGCCATAAAAAAGTTTGACGCTGCAAGAGTTTCCAGTTTTTTTAAAGAAAGCTTCTTTCCGATTTTCGCAACACCCGAATTAGTTTTGACTGACAATAGCAAACTGTTGAAATCTGCTGGCTTCAACAACATGCTAACTGAACGCTGGATCCTTCATTTCGACACCGCTCTATACAGCCAGCAAGCTAACGATAGCGAAAGCGTTAGTCGATCGATCACAGCCGGAATTAGGTCATACATACAGAGGGACCAGTAGGTCGATTCTGTAACTATTTTAACGCTAGGTGTTAGCGTTAACTTCGCTTAACACCATTTTTAACGCTTTGTCCTATTCGCTAATTTTAACCACACGAAAAGCTTTAGCTAACACTTTTCGTGTGGTTAGCTGTCGCGAATTATTTTCGAGGTGTTAACAATCGCGTTAATATAATTACAAGTGCATATTTTTGTAAGTATAACGAGCTCAAGACCAGTTGATAATAATTCTTAGTTAATTATTATTATTTTTGATTAGAGAAAAAATTCGATCTCCACAAGATCCTCTGAAAATAGCAAAACTATACGAATTAGTCTGACGAGAAATCGTGGCTGTTTTCGAAATAGTACTATAACTATAGCCTGTATATGTTTGTTGCTTTCAATTTTTTCTCTAATCAAAAATAATAATAATTAACTAAGAATTATTATCAACTGGTCTTGAGCTCGTTATACTTACAAAAATATGTAAAATGAACAGACCGTAAAACCAACAACAAAATAATTACAAGTGTTTTAGTGTTTGGAAAAAGTAAAAATATTAGTTTTGAGTTTTTTGCATGTAATTTAGTGCAAAATACGGCGAAAAGAGAAGTATTGCCATATTTTATCACCATCAAGAGTCAGCTGTTTAGCGGCGGTAAAGGAGAGTTTCAGAATCGCATTTTCGTTAAGAACAAACCCCAAAATTTGGCGATAAGCTTAACGCTCGGCGAGTGGTTAAAAGTTACAGAATCGGGCTACAGACAAACTGGGACAAATATATGACAGATATTGAGTATGAGCTCTTAAGGCAGTTGAATACCTTAGACGAAAACATTTTGGACAATTCCGTTAGATTGAAGCTAATACGAAAAATCTTAAGCGCAAACATAACAAAATCTTTTAAGGCATCGGCTAAGCGGTATAATCTCCGAAGCTCAGCTAAGACGTTTGAGATAGGAGACTGGGTGTACCGTGAAAATTTCGTACTGAGAGGCAAGGGTCAGTTCTGCGTTAAATTCGCAACCAAGTTGATTGAAGCAACGGTAGTGGAGTTAAAGAAAACTGCATGTTGGAGCTAGAAGATGAGAATACCTCAAAGAGACAGTTCTAGCATCAGAAAGATATCGAAGGCTGTGAAATAGGAAACTAGCAACAATAACGGGAGAGCGAAATCGAAATTTTGCTGTACAACCACTCTTAATTTAGGCGAGGGGGATTCGGATACGACCAAACTCCCTTCTCCCACAACGACAGAGAAAAAAAAACAAACAAAGAGAAAGCAAAGTTACGACTGGGAACAGCGGAAACAACGATGTACCAAAGTCAATGCGTTATCAGTGAAGTCTGAGCCAATGCACATTAAACACAGCTTTGGATAAAGAAAAGCCAGCATGACAATAATCGATATCGATTGGTATGGTGTGATCGGGTTGAATAGCAGCTGTCATAAGGGTGGATGAGGTTTCTTTTTGGATCAAAACCTGGAGGCGTAAACAGCATGTCGAAGAGCGAGTGAGAATATATGCATAATATACATAAAGCGCAATAGTCGGGTTAAATCCCACACTTTCGTTTATAAAATTCAAGGCAGCACGTGCAATTGGTCACCAGCGATTAAGCCTTTTATTATTCCGGCAGGCCGTCCTGAGGCTCCATACTTGAACCAGCTCTCACACTGACATCGGGGAAATCCGTTACAGTGCCACTACATCAATCCTCTCCAGAAGCGGAGTTGGAAACTTAGCATCCCACAACCCTGCACGAGTGGAGGTTCAATTCTGTTTAAAGAATAACTCGATAGCTTGCAGTCACCAGTTTAGTTCTAAGGAAACCAACCTAAAATTATTAAAAAGTGATCTAAGGCCGATGGTGCTTGTATCGTGTTGACATTACCTTATGGTATAAGTTACTGCATCGACTGAGAAATGAATGATTGTAACCTTAAAAATAACACTAGTTTGTAAATGAAAATTATAGGTATCCGCGAAAGTCCTATCTACAAGTGTGCAATTTTGTTGAAGTATTTGTGTCCGCAGCTCCTGACCACTCCGGTGACAGGGGCTTTGTGCAAATCCACGAGGCTCCGGGCCGAATCAGTGCACACTGCCTACCTGCCGTAACCGTAAGAGGAGCTGTCTCTGGCTGCACGTCAGTCTAGGTGTTGAATAGTGAGTATTGGAGTTCATAACATAAATAAATGGCGCCCAAAGTGGGGCCCGATAGACATTCGATAATAGCACATATCGGTCTTCACATAACTTTTGGGCGGTCGTGCAAGTGTGGATTAAATTATTAGATATCCTGTAGTATGGAGTACAGAACACCGAGTTTGGCCAAAGGTAAACTTCTGTCCAACACAAGACTAAATTGTTTTATTCCATTTAAGTCTTTTTGTTTTGTTTATCAATTCTATAAATAAATATTGCCTTTGATTTTGTTCTCTTTAACGCTACAGACGTCGGGGAATAACGGCAATAGAATATTGTTTTTAAGACACATTTTTTTCAGCCTTTTCTCGGTTTAGGTCGTCTTGGTAACTTTCCCCGGAACTTTGTTTATACACTCTTTTAACCTACCAGGAATTTAGCGAGTACGCCGAAGACTCAACTGATTGATCCTCCAATA
The DNA here is from genome assembly GCA_949987695.1 of Merzomyia westermanni. Classification (NCBI taxonomy): domain Eukaryota; kingdom Metazoa; phylum Arthropoda; class Insecta; order Diptera; family Tephritidae; genus Merzomyia; species Merzomyia westermanni. The sequence continues at coordinate 110,278,233 of OX465290.1, read as the reverse complement.
TTATCGATTTTCTCGACTAGAGCTACTTATTTATATTCTTTTTTCCCGTACATATGAAGACAATCTCTAAGGATGTGGGAAGTTTAATACCCGAGTCTTCTTGATGTATACCCAAGTTTTAGGCATTGTGATTACTTTCCTAATGTGGTGGCTTCTCAACCATATGATGATACCAAGATGTTGTTGGCTTTGCCATCCTGAATGCACAGTGAGTAGGCCTAAATACCAATATTAAAAAGACTAACATATTAACTATTTATTTCTTAGGATTTTTATTAAGATTAAAACAAAAAAAAAACAAGTTGTAATAACAAACACGAGTCCTTGATGTAAGACAATCATAATGATGGGTAGGGAAGGCTTCACCAACCAAACATATTTGTGTACGATATGCTGCGAATAATTTATCTACAGCGATGACGTTCTAAGCTCAAACGCAATAAAGCATACGCCTGTACAAGCCGTGACTGTGCAACGATAGCAACAATTACGCGCCGGCGCACAGTGGCGCCTCTGCCATTAAAGCATGGAAAAAATCAAAAAAATCATGAAAGCGTTCGCCAAATCTAATACATGTTTCTAATAGAGAATTTTCCATCGATCAAGAATATACAACTGTTTTTTTTACAGAAAATTATAGTTTACCAGGTAGAGCCGCTCAAAGTTGACCAATTTTCAACATTGGGAAAAATTTGAAATTTTTCTTCTTTTTCGTTGTATTTAAAATGGTTTTGTGAGTAAATAACTCGGCCGGTTGTCGTTTTCTTGTATAGCAATTAAAGATAATTTAATTTAGGATTGAAACAAAAAAAATTGTTTGTTTTTTTGTTAAAAGTTGGCGGATATACCTGTTTTTCGAAAGACCTATTTTTAGGCCGCCGTGGTGTGAAGGTAGTGTTGCCGGCCTACCACACCGAAGGTCCATGGTTCGAGCCCTGGTACAGGTAACATCAAAAGTGATTTGAAAAAAAAGTTTTTCAAAACGGGGTCGCCCCTCGGCAGTGGTTTGGCAAACTCTCCGAGTGTATTTCTGCCATGACAGGCTTCTCAGCAAAAATTCGTCTCCTTTGTAGATGCCGTTCGGAGTCGGCAAAAAACTGTAGGTCCCACCAATTTGTAGGGAAAATTCAAATCGGCACACCACAAATTGGAAGAGAAGCTTGGCGCAAAAATCTCTTAGGAGGTTTATGATGATATACCTGTTGTATATCGCGCCATAGAGATAGAGAGAGAGAGAGATTTTTAGGCCCTTTTTAAAACTTTGATGGAAAATAAAAAAAAAATGTTAAAATATGTGCTCCGTCAAATTAACAGTAGTTATTTGTGAAATATTCAGTTACCTAAATTCATAAAGTCTACCTGCGTCCAGCTGCAACTTCACTTTTTACATCAAATAAAGTTAAACAACCTTGGGCATAAATACGCGCCTGAGCAGATATATAAAATACAGTACGGCCGTAAGGTCGTTTTTGTTATTGGAACTTGTTAACAACATACATTTTTTTAGTTACGAATTGTATACCTGAAATTCATTTTAATAATTTGAGTAGGTATATAAAGCTATCCATCATACAATGCACATTATCATTCGTCTTTTGGAGATTAAGGAACTTAGTATTCTGTTTACTTAAATAAAGTGAATAGTATTTTTAAATATAGTTCACAGTTTAATATTTAGTCAGATACACTCGAAGCCAATTCTAATATGTATCTAGAAAACTCGAAATTATTTGCGGTGTTTAAATCTACATAGTCAAGACGGGACTTTGTTGAGGCTATTATGAGAGAATTAGCGAGTGAAACAAGCATTAAAAAAAAGGAAGGCCTGGAAGAAAAAATTGGTTTACAATACATTATGATAGAGAAAAAATGGAAGGACGTCTATCGTAACAATTTAAAATTTCTAAGCAAGCATGAAAAGTGGCTAGCTGACAAAACTTTTTTGGACGAAGAAACGCCTAGCACGTCAACCAATCCAACTAGAGGCAGACCATCAAAACCCATAGAAGAGTGTTCTACCTACACAAGGAAAAGGAAGCTGTCTGATACCACAAAAGCTATGGCCACGACTTATCTTTCAGAAGCACTGGCTATTAAATATAAAAAAGACGAAGAAAACGTGAATTCTCATATAACAGAAGCAGTTGCGGCAGCAAGTCCAGTGCGACTGATGAGGATCAAAAACAGCATTCCCACACCACCAAATGCGCTACCTAGGAAATACACTCCCGAAGAAGCTTTGGCGCTGTTTATAGATCTCGGTTTAACGAAGAAAAAATATATTATATTGCGTAAGTCATTATTGCAACGTAATGCCGATATTTTACCTGGATGCAAAAAAAATACTCAAACCAAGAAAGAAGCAGTTCCTCTAAGTCCCAAAATAACCGAAGTATCAGCTGAAATTGAGCTACAAAAGCTAATGGATCATACGTCTACACGACTCCTTCAAAGTTTTACTAAAGAATAAATTTAGACGATGAAACAATTACAGATGGTAATATGTTTATGGCTTCTATTGTTCCATTACGACTAAAAGATGAAGCTTCAGAATATTGGAAAAATCCACGTCCGTCATCAACTATATTCTCCTCAAGAAGATTTTTTGAAAACGATGAAGTGACTGCTCGCATAACAGGAAATGATAGAGATATTTTGAAAAGATTGGGAGTAATTTTAAATATTTTAAACTGCCATGAACCAGTTAATGGACCCAAATTTGAAGAATATGCATCTAAAACTACAGAGTTGCTGCATCAAAAGTATCCTGAGAAGAAACTTACACCAACGGTACATACAATTTTAGCACATGGAAAAGATTGAATAGAGAACCAGTGCTTACCATTAGGAGAATTGTCTGATGAAGTTCAAGAATCTAAGAACAAGGACTACAAAAGATATAGATGTATGAACACCTGCAAAGTATCACGAGTTAGACAAAACGAAGACCTTTTCAACATGTTAGCTATCTCTTCTGATCCAGTCATATCATCTATGAAGTATGTAAGAACACAAAAAGATCTTACAGATGCGTATAGCTCAGAAATCGTTGCTTTGTTAGATATATGTTCCAGTGACGATGACTATGTTAAGATAAAATAAGTTTCTCACTTCCTATCACAACAATGAAAAAGAGATTTACTAATCAATTTTGTTACTTTATTGAAAAATAAGATATCTATGTACAAATTAATTTTTTATTTCAAATAAAAGAATTAATTAATTTAGTAATTTATAAATACATACTTTTCGTTATTGCATTTCTCTAAAGCTTATCAATTTTATTTTAAAGCTTAGGCATTTCGCCTTCAAACGAGTATTAAATTTTTATAGAAATCAATACGTCTAACGAGTTTGGTACAAATTGGTAAATCGGTTGCTAAGATCAAACTTTTTAGCATAAATGGGCAGTGCCACTCCCCTTTTCCAAAATTCGTTGGCTGTTTAATCTTTAGCTCAAATAAAATTTCGTTGAACCACTTTCAATAACTTTTAGTTATTAATAAAATACATATTTGGCTTGTAAATTAAAAAAAGAAAACATGTAAAATTTTACGATAATTTTTGAAGCATCTTGTTATTGTGGCACCAAAAACGGACATTTGAGTTTTATAATAGTATTGCCATTTAAAAGAAACAATACGTCTATCGATTTTGGTAGTTATTGATTACGTGACTACTTAGATACAACTTTTTGTCATAAGTGGGCAGTGCCACGATATCTTATCAAAATCATAAGTTTATTTAATGCTTAAATACGGCATTATAAGACAAATCTCATTTTCTTTTTTTTATTTTTTACCGAAAACATTTTGTTTTTGCATTTTTCTAAAAATTTTCGACTTTGACGAATTTTTCAGAAGCACCCTGTATCTGTGACATTCTGAGCTTTCATACAATAAAACCTTTTTCATTTGCATTTGAAATTTTTAAAATATCTTCAGTGGTTCAAAAGTTATAATTTTTGCAAAGAAAAAACTCAAAAGGCGCCACTGTGCGGCGTGCAGATGGACAAACAATCCTCTGTTGCGACGATACAGACCACCACTTCCCTCGAAGGCGCGATAGGGGGCACCACTAACATTTAATCTGCTGTCCCCTCATCAAATACTGCCCCCCACAGGGATGATGAGGACAGGATTCAAACCCTGGTTTCAGAAGTCATATCTGCCAGGCAGGCCACACTTCTAGATGGTTTGGATAATAGAATTTTACAAATGATAGACCAACTATTAAAGAGTAGCCTCAACACTTAATTCAGGCGGCTGAATTTAAACAACATTGCCCATCAGATAGCGGACGAGGTACAAGCCATGCCTACTCCCAGTGACAATAGACCACCGAATAATTCGACACCCTTTGTGCCAAATATTCCAAATATTTCCAACTCAAACTTTAATAGGCAGATCGATCAATTTTCTTTTAGCAACATATCTAGCATACTAAATACAGGTAGAATCGCCAAGTAGTGTCGAGCTGTTTGTCGGTACACCCAAACTACCCGTGGATAGTTTTATTTATAGGGTGGAGGCTCAGGTTGTCGATCTGCGAGCACGTTCAGGGCCTATTCACCGGGGAAGCCAGAGAATGGTACTAGCAATACGGAAGATCGGTCGATCGCATTACTTGACCCTCGATTTGCGAAGCACTATGAACAAACTTCAAAGAATACAGGAGCGATACAGATTTTAAGGAGCAAATAAGAGCGGGAAAACAAGGATTGACAGAGTCATTCGACGACTTTAAAAATTCGATCTTGCGAATAGCTGAAAACCTGCATAATCGATTAACAGAATCAGAGCTAGTAGAAACCCAGTAGCGCAACCTGCGACCATTAGTTAGACAACAACTTCTGTGTGTTAGTATACATTCACTTGCCGAATTACGTAGATTGTGTTTAAAGGGCGAGAGTTAACACAATCAACCAGATGCCAACGTGGAATAATAACTAACGGCAGGCTCTTCGGAGGCAAATTAGCGAAGTCCAAGGACAAACTGAGCTTTACGGAAATCAAGACACAGATTTCTTTGACATCGAAGAGCTTGCCAAACTGAATAAATTACAATGCTGGAATTGCCAGAAAGAAAGCCTCCGCTTCTTTAGCTGTGTAGAAGAGCGTACTATATTTTGCTACGGTTGCGGTACTCCCAGTATATACAAACCACGCCCAAGCTGTAATTCGGGAAACAGCCGTATACGTATATCTTTTATAATAACGTAAGAACTCAATGTCGCAAGGTTAACCAAATCGTCTCCGCAATAAGCCGAGATTACTCAGATGTCAGACCCTATGCTCACAATTTTTCTTATAGATAAGCCTTACTTAGGGATTTGGGCAGTGGTGGGAAAATTTCTTGTATAGGCGGAACAAGGAAGGCCTCAGAAATTTGTAGAAGCCAAATTTTTCTTCACAATTCAAAATAGCACCGGAAATTGATTTTTGCTCGGATACAAAAAAAGCTGATGAGAACCGACTTTCGTTAGATGATGAGTAACAGGCCCGTTTCCACGTAATCAAAAATTTATCTCCAAGTTACAAAAAAGAAGGCTTAGGTAAAACTTCAGTTATGGAACATATCGTTGAACTAGAGACGAGGGTCTGTCCGATCAAACAAAGATATTTTCCAATCCCGCCGGCCGTAGAATAACTTGTCCACCAAAAGATAGATAAAATGCTTGGATTGAAGAATCCCCTAACATTCTGTGGTCTAGTCCTGTAGTCCTCTTTAAAAAGTCCGATAAAGTCCGTCTGTGTTTAGATTCAGGGAAGGTCAGAAGTATGACTATCAAGGATGCTTATTCACTACCTTATATGGAAGGAATCCTAAGAATATTACCAACGCCAATTTTATTAGCTCATCAGACTTTCGTAGTGCCTTTTGGCAGATTCCATTGTTCGACAATTCGTGAGGCTATACTTGTTTCTAGGCTAAAGGAGCAAGTTTTCGTCTACTTAGACGACTTGTGGTTTTTGCTGTAGCGATAATTAGCCTGCCTAATTATCACCTCTCTTGCACAACATTGTCATCGAGCTCTTCTAACGGGAAACCCAAAAACCTCGCGGCTTCAGCAGGGTTGGACCAAAGTGATATTGCTGTTAGAAGAGTGGGCTCAGTCCAGCAGACGAACAGATGGTTAATGTCATGGGGAGAGACGCCACATGCCGGGCAAACATTTGGCATGTCGGGGTTCAGTCTGGATAGGTAAGAGTTCAACCTGTTACAGCATCAAGAACGAAGCTGGGCCAGCATGACCCTTGTCTTTCTAGGCAGTTCGCGTTCATCTTCGACAACAAGTGGAGGTTGTGTCTGTAGGACGGCGTTCACCGGACGAGAGCTGACAAAGTACTCTGTATGGATGAATTTCAGGACCTATCGATGCACTAACTGTCTCACTAACTTTGCCGGCTAAGCCGCTGCAGTTCAACTGTAGTACACGAAAGTGCGAAGAGGGAGAAATAATCACACTGGGAGTCAAAGACTGGTGCGTATGCTTCGGTGGAAGCAGGCTGGGTCATGCACTGCGTCGCAATCTAGAAGACGAGGGATCCTGACCACCCCAAGGAGGCGACAACATAGCGCAACGTACGTATCAGTCCATAAGTTCCTGGTACCAAGTTGAGAACATATAAGCAGGTGACATAGGCCAAGCCAAGAGTTGCATTTGACTGATGACGCAGGTGTATATAACCTCAACGGACAAACAGTGCACATGGTGTAAGGGCCCAGGTGCTGGTGGCATTGACTTACATTTGTGCTAGTGCTGGAAGAAGAAGGGTAGGTTGAGAGTGGGGGGGGGGGGGGGGGGGGGGGGAGAGGGTGGGCAATGCTCACATCTAAGAGAGAGGTGCTACGCAGAAAGTAGCTGTGAGCTGCTGTGTGAGGTGTTGGTGTCGGTGGGAGTGAGCGTTAGCGGGAGTTACACACTACTTTCTGGGCAGTATCAGTGCTGGTTGTCGTGGAGAATGGATGGACGTTGTGGGAATGTTACTTAGACGACTTACTTATCGTGTCCGGAACCTTTGAACTACACATGTCGGTGTTGTCTGCTGTTGGATATCATCTTAGGGATTCTGGCCTCACCATAAATGTGCAAAAAAGCTATTTTTGTATGAAGGAAATAAAGTACCTCGGATACATTATTGGAGATGGTACATTGAGAACGGATCCATAGAGAATTTCAGCCGTAACGGAGTAATCGACACCCCGAAACCTTGAACAGTTGCGTCGTTTTTAGGTATCGCGGGATGATACCGTAGATTTGAAGGTAAGTATGCTACGCTAACGACACCTCTAACGAACCTTCTGAAAAAGAGCAGGAGTTTTGAATGTAGCTCAAGTAGCTTTTGACACCGTTAAGAAAAGCTTTGTACGGCACCAGCGCTAAACTACCCCAATCACCATGAACCTTTTTAATACAATGTGATGCCAGTAAATAAGGTATCGGGGCAGTTCTAGCTCAACGAAACAACGATTGCATTGAAGTACCAATCGCCTATTTTTCGCAGAAATTAAATAATGCGCAATCCAAATACAGCGTTACCGAGTTAAAATGTCTGGCTGTGATGTTAAGTTTAAAGAAGTTCGGGGCATACGTCGAAGGCCAGGAGTTTACTATTATCATAGGCCATGCTAGCCTGAAATGGCTAATGCGACAGACCAACCCGTCAGGAAGACTAGTTCGTTGGTCATTGAACCTGCAAGGGTTAAAGTTTAAAATAGAACTTCGTAAAGGCTGCCAAAATGTCGTCCCTGATTGTCTGTCCAGACAAGACTTTGAAGACGTTATTGAGGTAAGTCCTCGAGAAGTAAACTCAATGGAAGCCTTGACTCCTCCGATTTTAAGTCCGATGATTGGGAAAACTCAAGAGCCACTTCCGCGAAAGTAATGATCGCATCCGGACAAGCAAGTGTCGGGCGATCATATCTATAAACGCACTGGTTACCCAGAGAACGAGTCCTTCAATTGGAAACTTTGGATACCTCAAAATTTATCCCGAGAGGTTATAGAAAATGCTCACATCCCTCTAAGCAAGTGCAATGGTGGGATAGTAAAGACCTTACCAAGATTGAAGAGGAATTTTAATTGGCCAAATATGACAGCCGACGCAAAAACCTTTGTCACTACCTGTCAAGTGTGCCGCCGAAGCAAGGCTCCAAATGTCGTACTACGACCGCCCGTGTGTGACCAATATGTTGTTCAACGTCCATTCTAGAAGACCTGCTTGGCCCCTACCCTAGATCGAATCAGGGCAACATTGGAATATGAATAGCGTTGGATAACCAAACAAAGCTCCCTTTGTTGAAAGCCATAAAAAAGTTTGACGCTGCAAGAGTTTCCAGTTTTTTAAAAGAAAGCTTCTTTCCGATTTTCGCAACACCCGAATTAGTTTTGACTGACAATAGCAAACTGTTGAAATCTGCTGGCTTCAACAACATGCTAACTGAACGCTGGATCCTACATTTCGACACCGCTTTATACAGCCAGCAAGCTAACGATAGCGAAAGCGTTAGTCGATCGATCACAGCCGGAATTAGGTCATACATACAGAGAGACCAGTAGGTCGATTCTGTAACTATTTTAACGCTAGGTGTTAGCGTTAACTTCGCTTAACACCATTTTTAACGCTTTGTCCTATTCGCTAATTTTAACCACACGAAAAGCTTTAGCTAACACTTTTCGTGTGGTTAGCTGTCGCGAATTATTTTCGAGGTGTTAACAATCGCGTTAATATAATTACAAGTGTTTTAGTGTTTGGAAAAAGTAAAAATATTAATTTTGAGTTTTTGCATGTAATTTAGTGCAAAATACGGCGAAAAGAGAAGTATTGCCATATTTTATTACCATCAAGAGTCAGCTGTTTAGCGGCGGTAAAGGAGAGTTTCAGAATCGCATTTTCGTTAAGAACATAAGCTTAACGCTCGGCGAGTGGTTAAAAGTTACAGAATCGGGCTACAGACAATCTGGGACAAATATATGACAGATATTGAGTATGAGCTCTTAAGGCAGTTGAATACCTTAGACGAAAACATTTTGGACAATTCCGTTAGATTGAAGCTAATACGAAAAATCTTAAGCGCAAACATAACAAAATCTTTTAAGGCATCGGCTAAGCGATATAATCTCCGAAGCTCAGCTAAAGCGTTTGAGATAGGAGACTGGGTGTACCGTGAAAATTTCGTACTGAGAGACAAGGGTCAGTTCTGCGTTAAATTCGCAACCAAGTTGATTGAAGCAACGGTAGTGGAGTTAAAGAAAACTGCATGTTGGAGCTAGAAGATGAGAATACCTCAGAGAGACAGTTCTAGCATCAGAAAGATATCGAAGGCTGTGAAATAGGAAACTAGCAACAATAACGGGAGAGCGAAATCGAAATTTTGCTGTACAACCACTCTTAATTTAGGCGAGGGGGATTCGGATACGACCAAACTCCCTTCTCCCACAACGACAGAGAAAAAAAAACAAACAAAGAGAAAGCAAAGTTACGACTGGGAACAGCGGAAACAACGATGTACCAAAGTCAATGCGTTATCAGTGAAGTCTGAGCCAATGCACATTAAACACAGCTTTGGATAAAGAAAAGCCAGCATGACACTAATCGATATCGATTGGTATGGTGTGATCGGGTTGAATAGCAGCTGTCATAAGGGTGGATGAGGTTTCTTTTTGGATCAAAACCTGGAGGCGTAAACAGCATGTCGAAGAGCGAGTGAGAATATATGCATAATATACATAAAGCGCAATAGTCGGGTTAAATCCCACACTTTCGTTTATAAAATTCAAGGCAGCACGTGCAATTGGTCACCAGCGATTAAGCCTTTTATTATTCCGGCAGGCCTTCCTGAGGCTCGATACTTGAACCAGCTCTCACACTGACATCGGGGAAATCCATTACAGTGCCACTACATCAATCCTCTCCAGAAGCGGAGTTGGAAACTCAGCATCCCACAACCCTGCACGAGTGGAGGTTCACTTCTGTTTAAAGAATAACTCGATAGCTTGCAGTCACCAGTTTAGTTCTAAGGAAACCAACCTAAAATTATTAAAAAGTGATCTAAGGGCGATGGTGCTTGTATCGTGTTGACATTACCTTATGGTATAAGTTACTGAATCGACTGAGAAATGAATGATTGTAACCTTAAAAATAACACTAGTTTGTAAATGAAAATTATAGGTATCCGCGAAAGTCCTATCTACAAGTGTGCAATTTTGTTGAAGTATTTGTGTCCGCAGCTCCTGACCACTCCGGTGACAGGGGCTTTGTGCAAATCCACGAGGCTCCGGGCCGAATCAGTGCACACTGCCTACCTGCCGTAACCGTAAGAGGAGCTGTCTCTGGCTGCACGTCAGTCTAGGTGTTGAATAGTGAGTATTGGAGTTCATAACATAAATAAATGGCGCCCAAAGTGGGGCCCGATAGACATTCGATAATAGCACATATCGGTCTTCACATAACTTTTGGGCGGTCGTGCAAGTGTGGATTAAATTATTAGATATCCTGTAGTATGGAGTACAGAACACCGAGTTTGGCCAAAGGTAAACTTCTGTCCAACACAATACTAAATTGTTTTATTTCATTTAAGTCTTTTTGTTTTGTTTATCAATTCTATCAAATATTGCCTTTGATTTTGTTCTCTTTAACGCTACAGACGTCGGGGGATAACGGCAATAGAATATTGTTTTTAAGACAAATTTTTTTCAGCCTTTTCTCGGTTTAGGTCGTCTTGGTAACTTTCCCCGGAACTTTGTTTATACACTCTTTTAACCTACCAGGAATTTAGCGAGTACGCCGAAGACTCAACTGATTGATCCTCCAATATTATCAATTTTCTCGACTAGAGCTACTTATTTATATTCTTTTTTCCCGTACATATGAAGACAATCTCTAAGGATGTTGGAAGTTTAATACCCGAGTCTTCTTGAAATATACCCAAGTTTTAGGCATTGTGATTACTTTCCTAATGTGGTGGCTTCTCAACCATATGATGATACCAAGATGTTGTTGGCTTTGCCATCCTGAATGCACAGTGAGTAGACCTAAATACCAATATTAAAAAGACTAACATATTAACTATTTATTTCTTAGGATTTTTATTAAGATTAAAACAAAAAAAAAACAAGTTGTAATAACAAACACGAGTCCTTGATGAAAGACAATCATAATGATGGGTAGGGAAGGCTTCACCAACCAAACATATTTGTGTACGATATGCTGCGAATAATTTATCTACAGCGATGACGTTCTAAGCTCAAACGCAATAAAGCATACGCCTGTACAAGCCGCGACTGTGCAACGATAGCAACAAATACGCGCCGGCGCACAGTGGTGCCTCTGCCATTAAAGCATGGAAAAAATCAAAAAAATCATAAAAGCGTTCGCTAAATCTAATACATGTTTCTAATAGAGAACTTTCCATCGATCAAGAATATACAACTGTTTTTTTTTACAGAAAATTATAGTTTACCAGGTAGAGCCGCTCAAAGTTAACCAATTTTCAACATTGGGAAAAATTTGAAATTTTTCTTCTTTTTCGTTGTATTTAAAATGGTTTTGTGAGTAAATAACTCGGCCGGTTGTCGGTTTCTTGTATAGCAATTAAAGATAATTATTGTTAGTTTTGCTGGCCTTATTTAATTATATTTAAGTTATATGTTGGTGAGCTCAAGGCCAAAATTGAAATAAAACACGGTGTTTTTATTTTTAAAATTTTTAATGGTCGGTCGATATTTCGACTTCAATCTGAAGTCATTATCAAGACTATTGTACACAAAACATGGAGAAAAAACATAGATAAAAATATATTAATTATATTGCAAAACATGAATTTACACTCTGGCATTACAACTTACTTGCATGAATATGCTTTGTCGACTGTTTAAATATTAGAAAACATGTAATTGAGAAGAAGGTGAAAAGCAAACAATTAAAGTACCGCAAATATAAACAAATTTTAAAGAACAGCATATGTAAACAAACATGTATATACACCAACTATCTTACATTAAATTATAAACAAGACAAAAAATATATAAACAACATGTGCCATCCTACATGCTAGTTGTTGTCCTCAAACTCGTTTGTAGCGGGATGTTATCTGGATTGTGGCGCTCTCAGTGAACATTGTGTGTTGTGTTGTTGTTGTTTCATAACCAAGTTGCGATAAGCGTAGGCACATTGGTCTGTGTCTGATTTGAAATTCATCCTTTTATTATTAGGTGTGTTCATAATGTGAAGCATTTCCAAAATGTAGCGTTTATTGTAGTGCTTTTCTTTGGCGAGGATTTTAACATTTTCAAAGTCAGGATGATGTCCAGTATTGGTGCAATGGGATGACAAGGCAGTCTTGTTTTCAGACGAAGCGTTACGTAGCTTTAAATTCGATCTGTGGCCGGAAATCCTTGTCTTTAGTTTTTGTTTTGTTGTCCCTACATATACCTTCTCGCATACGTGGGACTCGTCACCATTGCAAGGTATTTGGTAAATTAAATTGGATTTCTCCGTGTTGGGAATCTTGTCCTTCATATTATTAAAAAGCTGTCTAAGTGTATTGTTGTACGTAAATGCTATTTGGTATTTTTCCTTATCAAATAGGTTCGAGTTTCTGATTATTTCTGCTATTCCGGGAATGTAAGTTACAGATTTGTATATTTTGCTGTTGTTGTCGGTATACTTGTCTTTTTTCTCTCTCCCGTAGAAATCACGTATGAGCTTATTTATTGTTTCTCGAGGAAATTCGTTCCTTTCTAACGTCTTCTTAATAATTTTAATATTCTTTTTGTGAAATATTTTCTCACTTATCGTGAGGACCCTATATATAAAATTCTTGGCGGTATTCTTAATGATTTTTGGTTCATGTTTTGAATTATAGCTTATGAGTCTTCCCGATACTGTGGGTTTCTTATACCAATCTATAAGTAATCTATTATTCCTTTTTATTATTAGTGTATCCAGGTAGGGCAATTGTCCATCTTCCTCCATCTCTGCTGTAAATTTAATCGTACTATGATATCCATTTAATAAGGTTAGAGTATTATTTATCTCTAATGTTTTCACAACCGCAAAAATATCATCTACATATTTAGTTAATAGGCGGGGTTTGTTCATCGAATCCGTTTCAAATTTCTTTAATAATTCTTCCATGACGATGTCCGCTATTACTGGGGAAGCTGGTGATCCCATGGGCATTCCTGTACGTTGCTCAAAAATTTTGTCATTATATTTGAAGTACCTGTTCTCTTTAATGCAAAATTTGACTATATTAAGAAATAGTTCCTTTGGTAATGCCGTGTACTCTTTTATGTCATTCCATCTTAGGGATATAATTTCGATAGCTACATCAACGGTAATACGATTAAATTTACAGCGGTAGGTTGATGTAGGTAGAAATCGGTGATTTTTGCAGTTTGGTTCATATTTCGTTTTTGCTTGTTCATTGTTACGTGTTTGGTTGCTGTACCTGCTGGCTTGTGCTGTTTTTTGTAAACTAGTTTTAAGGGTTCAAATATTTCGTCAGAGATAGTGTTTGTTTGTTCGTTTATGATCCTGCCGTCATCCTGCTTAGCTAACAAGCGGTATGTCTACATACCTACAAAAACAACCCTTGGGACAGGTAACAATTCGGACGTATCAATACCGCGCACACACACACGCATATTAACGTTACCTACCACGAACACATAGATTGACATTACCTGCCACAGCACCCACGGACTATAAAAACAACGCAGCGGATAGACCCAGACCACAACGAAAGTAGGCATTGAAAATGGCAGAACGCCGAAACCGGTTTGTCACAAAACCAAACTTGACAAGGGATGACGGAAAATCGTTCCAACAAAAATCAACTTACTACCCTGTCGGAAGGTCAACACAACAAAATAAATCTTTTAAATTTGTATTGTCTTATTACTAGTAGATTAAACTAGCTATTTGTTGTCGTATTTGTCCGTGTGTTTATTTGTATTTATAGTGATTGCAGGAATAAATAATTGAAGACTCATCGAATTCGTCAGCATTGGTTTCAGGAGTGGGGTTGTTAAATGAATCCCGGAACATTTCAAGGATATCAAAGACATGGAAACGTTGAATGAATTAAAGATTCAGCAACTCAAAAATGAGTTAAAATACGCGGACCAAGGCGAATTCATATACCTGGTGATGGCATAGAAACAGCTGATTGCTTGTTCTTCCCTTGCAGTGGTACTTGCGAATGTCAGTAAGAGAAAATCTGAAACAATTTGTTTACATTGAAAAAGCTAGGAGTTTCTCATATTATACACATAAAAATCTAATAAATTTATAAAAGAAATGATTAAATTGTGTGTTTGTGACTTAAATTTCATGCAAGACATACGAAAATCGGGTAATTGTTTCCTTTAGGAGACAACTGCTAAAACAAGTCCAAAAATATCGGGAGAGGTATCAAACAACGCGCTTTGACTTCGGTATCAACAATCCGAAAGCAGATTTTCAATTTTTTGTCTCAGTGAAAAGTTATTCGTGTAAACCCCAAAAAGGACCCAGGTCCGATCCCAAATAGGGGGCTTGCTCCAAGGGTAATTCTATACGACAGCACGTGCTAATGTACGTCCAAAAATATCGAGAAAGATATTTTATGTCTGTTCAGAAATATTTGCAATTAAAGTTGAAAATTTTCATGTGGTTGTTGTAATCACAGATTAGGGTGTACCGAAAAGTGCAGAAATGTGTTCTGCGCAGAAATATTGTGGACCGCGTAGCCGGTGTCGGACCGGCTAAGGGTTATTTTTGGTAATTGTTTCCTTTAGGAGACAACTGCTAAAACACGGCGGAAATTATCGGGAAAGGTATCAAAAGCCGCGTTTTGACCTCGGTAACAAAAATCCGGAAGCGAATTTTCGAGTTTTTTTTTCAGTGAAGAGATATTTGCCATCAAAGTAGAAAATTTTCTGTCATTTTCATGTGGTTGTTGTAATCACAGATTAGGGTGGAGCGAAAAGTGCAAAAAGTGTGTTCTGCGCAGAAATACTGTGGACCGCGTAGCCGGTGTTGGAAAGGCTAAGGGCTATTTTTTTGAAGCGCGGCCGAAGGCCGCCTACGCAGAGACGTGTTCTGCACATAGATACCTTGGATCAAGCCCCTTGTTTGGGATCGGACCCGGGTCATTTTTGGGTTTTTTGCGAATAACTTTTCACTGAAACAAAAAATTTAAAATCCGCTTTCGGATTGTTGATACCGAAGTCAAAACGCGTTGTTTGATACCTCTCCCGACATTTTTGGATGTGTTTTAGCAGTTGTCTTCTAAAGGAAACAATTACCTTATTTTTTTTTTGAAGCGCGACCGAAGGCCGCCTACGCAGTAAGGTGTTTGGGAAAATTTTACCTAAATGCCCTATGACTAGAAAAAATGACTTTTTCGGGGGGTTAGGGGGGGTCAAACCCTTCACAAAACTGGTCTCTATTTGTCTAGGAAGTCAATAGTTTATTAATAATTTGTTAATAAAGTTGCAAAAATTCACTGAAAACAATGCTTCAACTATGCGGTGTAAAACAAATATGAGCACATATGAGTAGAACACACTTTTCGGTACATCATGATCTGTAATTACAACAACCACATGAAAATGACAGAAAATTTTCAACTTTGATTGCTAATATCTCTTCACTGAAACAAAAACTCGAAAGTCCGCTTCCGGATTATTGTTACCAAGGTCAAAGCGCTAATTTCGGACGTGTTTTAGCAGTTGCCTTCTAAAGGAAACAACTACCATAATTTTGTATGTTAAGAAAAAATTGATGCAAATCGCGCGATTTTATATCAAAAATTTTCATATTTTTTAGTACTATGAAAATGTTAACATTTTAATACCATAATAGCAAAAAAAAGAAATATTAAAACTCTTTAACTATTTTTGATGCTATTTCAAAATGTATGTAATTTCCGCCGCAGGCTATGTTTCGCAGGATATTTTTCGCTTTTGTGCTCTATTTATAATGTATAAGTCTGGCATCACGTTTTCACATATGTACATATTCATCGACTCACACTTTCGGCTATCTTCAAAAGGAATGTAGGTGAAAAGTAAACAATATTAAATATGCAATTACTTTGTAAAATGAAGAAAACAAATCAATAAAATTTAATTAAAATCAATGCGAACGGTCTAAGGATTATATATGTGTGCAAATATAAGGGGTGAAATGCATTAATTGGCCAGGGATTTGTGTTGTTAGTGCATATACATATTTTAACAATTTCTGGAAATAATATATTTAAATAACTATTAAAATTAATAAATTCATTGAAAGGACCTCTTCATGAACGTTTATGCCAAGTTTCATTGAATAATTCCCAGCAGTTAGCATGTAAAAGGCATAAAAAGTAAAACAGGGTATTTACATAAAGCCCACCCAATAACTTTTCACCGAAACAAATTATTTAATTCGGATTATTGATACAGAGATCAAAACTCGTCTTTTGATACCTTTCTCGATAACTTCGGACGTGTTTTAGCAGTTGTCTTCTAAAGGAAACAATTACCGAAAATCGTTGTAAGATGCAAGCAAAAGTTATTGAAGGAGTATTGTGTGGCTATATTTTTGTAGTACTACATTTTTAATTTTTTTTCACTGTGTTTTGTATTTTATTAACAGAAGAAACCTTTGAGAAAAATTTTAAATTTCGTTGTAAAGAAATAAAATTCAAATAAAATTTAAATACACACAGAAACCTTCTGATCCCGTTGCTTTAGATTTATTTGGGGTACTCATATTGCTATACGACCATAGAAAGTAATGCTAGATGTAACATATAGAGTTAGACAGGGTTACAAGATAATCCGCCTCCAAAGAAAATAAGGAAACATCTCCGTACATCGACAAGCGCGCAACAACATCTGTCGGTAAACTCCTTTGTCAACTGTGGCCCAGTGAAGGCCCTCATTCAGGCACAAACTCCACCTGTTGATGAAGAAGAACGTGATCTGCCTAGAGGGACAAGAGTTCTCATCTTTGTTCTGGATACTGTAAGATATTAAAGTCTTACCTTTCCAGACTGAACCTTGGTATGCCAAATGTTTGCCCAGCCGGTGGTGTGTGTCCAAATGAATCCAACCATCTATTCATCTGCTCAACAGAAAATGAGGACAAGATAGAGTGAAGCATTGCTACAACAACAACTACAGGAGATTCAAGACTGCTCACCTGCATAAAATATATATATAAGAACGAATATATATGTGTGTCAATTGTCAAGTTACCATTTTACAATGCCTAGTTTTCATCAAAAATTTAGGAGAGTTTTTTGCCGATAACTTTTCACAGAAATACAATTTCTATTTTCCGCTTTCAGATTATTGACAACGGCGTCAAGACACGTCTTCTTATATCCTTATCGACAATTTTTGAGTAAAAGTAGGCATTGAACCAACTTGTAAAATGTTACTAATGACAAATACATGTACATACGAGTATTACTGCTATCCATGATGATGAAACGGCTACTAGTACAAATGTGATGTGTATCCAATTTTATATTTTAATAGCAAAATACTAAAAATATTGGTAATTGTTTCCTTTAGGAGACAACTGCTAAAACACGTCCGAAGTTATCGAGAAAGGTATCAAAAGACGAGTTTTGATCTCTGTATCAATAATCCGAAAGCGGAAATTAAATAATTTGTTTCAGTGAAAAGTTATTCGCAAAAACCCCAAAAATTACCCATGTCCGATTCCAAATAGGGGGCTTGATCCAAGGTATTTATGTGCAGAACAGCTTTCTGCGTCGGCGGCCTTCTGCCGCGCTTCAAAAAAATTAACCCTTAGCCGGTTCAACACCGGCTGCGCGGTCCACAGTAGTTCTGCGCAGAACACACTTTTTGCACTTTTCGGTACACCCTAATCTGTGATTACGACAACGACATAAAAATTACAGAAAATTTTCCACTTTGATTGCAAATATCTCTTCACTGAAACAAAAACTCGAAAATCCGCTTCCTGATTATTGTTACCGAGGTCAAAACGCGTCTTTTGATACCTTTCCCGATAGTTTCGGACGTTTTTTAGCAGTTGTCTCCTAAAGGAAACAATTACCAATTAAGGTTCCTGGGACCGAAACGCGTCTCTGGGTATAAATATTGTGGCGATTATTCTCAAGCATGTACCATCCCTAACTCAATAACACTCCCACCACTAGTTAAACACAGCAGAGATAACGATGGCTACGCTTATGCATGCAGTAACTAAGAAGAGGAAGAGAGATGGCGCGAGTGTTTGCGAATACGATGCAAAGAGGAGATGCCAATAAATAACACCGACCCTTCCAGAACACGAAAAGCGAACAACCAAGAAAGTTCTCGGTGCGTAGGCAAGCACCCTGTTGGACTATATAAGGCGGTGACCAAGCAAGGCAGGGGGTTCAGTTTATTTTCAAGCGTTCAATAGTGAACTACTGTAAAGTTACCAAGCTCTTAAAATTGTTTTGCGTTTATTACTAATAAATAAAACTAGCTATTACTTACATTATCTGTGCGTGTGTTTATTCGACTTTATAGTGATCGAACCCAGGATTGATAATTAAGGAATCATCGAATTCGTCACAATATCAACATTTCTAGTGCAGTTTTTACAGTTGACGTTGGATGTACAATATTGCCCTACATTTTCTTCAATATGAAAGCACTTCACATTATCACTATTAAAATAAAACTTATATAACACTTTTAAAACACAACTATATGCATTTTCGGTTTTCTGCAACGTAAACAGACATTGCTCGTCCGTTTGATTGTCATTTATTATTCTTCTTCACTTTGACATTCTAGGGTACAAAAATCTGAGGCGAATATGCTTGAATTCGCTTTGCCATCACCATCTATATATTCGCCTTGACGCGGACTAAGCACTATAGGCGATTATGGGCGGCTATGGAAGCGGAAGAGAAAATTGAATATCTGAATTTAGTGACAAGCGTGGACACAAATATGATATTGGCTGCATTGACTCAGATATCGACCAAAATGGAAGAACAGAATACACGTATTACATCTCGGCTGGAAGAACAGAAAACTTGCATGGCATCTCAGCTAGAACAGTATTTCGATTCTGTAACTATTTTAATGCCAGGTGTTAGCGTTGACTTCGCTTAACACCATTTTTACCGCTTTTCCCTATTTGCCAACTTTTAACCACACGAAAAGTGTGGCTAGCTGTCGCATTATTTTCGAGGTGTTAACAATCGCGTTAATATATTTACAAGGGTTTTGGCGTTTCGAAAAGGTAAAAAAATGAGTTTAGAGTTTTTTGAACACCAGTATATAGAGGAGAGAATCGCATTTTCGTTAAGAACAAACGCCAAAATTTGGCGATAAGCTCAACGCTCGGCGAGTGGTTAAAAGTTACAGAATCGGGCTACAGGTACCATCACAGATCTCTGCTCAAATGGATGAACAGAAAGTATATATCTCTTCGCAGTTGGAAGCACAGGAGGCGAAGGTGTCATCGACTCTACAAGTGCAAGATGCAAAAATTGCGCAATTTCAAAATAAAATTGAGGCTGATGTGGAAGCTTTGAGAGGTGGTATCCAGGAATTGCAACTTAGGCCCGGTTTTTCAATCCTTGGTTAAGCTCAGTTTAAAATAAGTTTGCTTTAACTCGGCATAAGTTTAAACTCCAGTTAAACTGCAGAGCGGTTTTTCAGTGGGATTTTAAGACCGCTTTTAAGATTTCCTTTTTATACGGCAATATTAGTTTTATTTTTTATCTAGATAAGGCACCAGATGACATTTGTTTACATATTCAACGCCATTGCTTCTCCTCAGTATTGTAATAGTTAGGATTTCGCTAATTTTTGCATCACTATAATCACTTTCGTCAGATGATATATCCAGTATTTAATTAAATATAAAAATATCGTCCTTTTTAATTGCGTTCAGTTTATTGTTTCACAACCAAAACCATCAAATATGCAAACAGCTAACAGGTTAACTAGAGTTTAACCCTGCCAAATTGGCCGCTTAAACTACGTTTAAACTTCGTTTAAAGTTGAATGAAAAACTGCGTAGCAAGTTTAAGCTTAGTTAAACTGACAAATTGTGCTAACCTTGCACGGAAAAACCGGTTCTTAATCGTCCAACTGCTTCAACGAGTATCCCAAGGTAAAAACCCCACCTTTTGACGGTTCTGTTCCTTTCCAGGTATTCCAGATACAGTATGAGAAGGCGGCAGCAGTGAATAATGGGGGCACTGAAGACAAAATTGCGGTATTATTTTTGGCATTGAAGTGACCTATTGGAGGATTTGTGGAGGGAGACGAGCGTTTACTGGCCGTAGGCGCATCTCATTCCACCATTCGATCCGATTTAGTTAACAAGGAGGTGATCCCATTGAATGGAGCAAAGTTGCTTATGGCGACAGGTGAGGATACCCAAGTCCTAGGCGAGGCAACATGTGAAATTGCAATTAGGAACGTCACCGTACAGCACAAATTGAGGGTGGCGGATATTGCTGATGAAATAATAATTGACGTGGATTTCTTAAGCGAGAAAGGCATCGCCCCTGCGGGTTAGGGGCTTAGAATATGCCCGAGGCAGGCATACCGGTCGTAAGAGGCGACTAATATGCACAAAGGTAATGACGTGCAACTCGATGGTTGATCTACGGATATAATGCCTCTCACCTCTCATTACCCATCTAGAAAGTTTCACTGGTTATAAATCGCTAACACGACAGTCGGGCAGTACCGCAAGGGAGTGCCGGAGTTTACCGGGTTCAAATCCGCCCAAGGACTGTTAATTCGACAACACTCCCCAAAACCTTCGGGGACTATGAGCTATAGGAATATGGTGACGAAACGAAGTACGTTAGTAACCGAGTACTCGTGGAGGAGAGCCCAAAAATTCCACCGAAGTCAGAAGCAGTCATATGGGCAAAGATCGACGGAGGTTATGGGACAAACAAGTTGTGGGTTGTAGAGGCAGCAAACCAATCGAAAACGAATATACTAGTAGAAAACCCCTGGCTATGATAAAAAAAAGATTGACGTACACTGGTAAGAGTACTTATTGAGTTCAAACCACTAATCAGTTATTAATTGTCAACAGCTCCAAGGAAATGGTTCCACGAGCAAAGTTGATCTTTCAGATAACACCATGTCATGTACGAAAGGACTGGAAAAGAACCATCACAACAAGGCAAAACAACTTTTACTCGAATACTCCAGCATACTTTGACAAGGATGGCTCCAAACCAGGTCAGACCAAGGTTGTGAAGCATCAAACAGATACTAGTGATGCAAGGCCAATCCGGCAAGCTCCTTGTAGTGTTTCTTAGGCCAAACGCCAAGTGGTTAGGGAAACCATACAAGGAATTAGTGATAGCGGCGTGCTCGAACCATCGGCTAGTCCCTGGAGCTCACCGGTATTACTAGTGAAAAAAAAGAACGGAAAGATGAGGTTCTGTATGGATTATCGGAAGTTGAGCGACCTAACAAGGAAGGAAAGTTATCCGTCGACAAGAATCGACGATATTCTGGGCCCGCTTTCTGATACCAACTGGTTTCCCACTGGAATTGAAAAGCGGCTACTTGCAAGTGGAGGTAAGCCATGAAGATAAAAAAATATAGTCTTTAGTGTTGGAGAAGAGCTTTGAAAGTTTACGATAATGCCCTTCATACTAAGAAATACTCCGGCTACTTTTGAGAGACTCATGGATCAGGTACTAAAAGGACTGCATTCGCAAAAATGTTTGGTGTACCTGGATGACATAATCGTGCTGGGAAAAAGTTTTGAGAAACACCTAAAGGACTTGGAAGTAGTTTTCCAAAGGATAGCCGGTGCTGGTCTGAAATTAAGTCCAAAGAAGTGTTCCTTGTTAAAGAAGGAAGTAAGTTATTTGGGCCACAAGGTAACGACGGAGGGCATCTGCACTGCTGAGGAAAAGATCAAAACTGTAAGGGATTGGAAAAGATCGCGAAATTTGCATGATTTGCGAAGTTTCCTTGTACTGTGCACGTATTAACGCTGATTTGTACCGAATTTCCCAGTGTACCTAGTAGTCGTCATGAGCTTACCAGGATATATATGAGTTATGAATAGAAGAAGGAACACGAGGTGGATTTCCAAACCTTAAAGGAACGACTATGCACTGCCCCAGATTCAACGTTTATTTTGGATAGGCTATAGGAGGTGTTTTGTTCCAGATTGTCAATGGACATGAGAAGGTAGTTGCGTACTATAGCGTTAAACATTTCCACAAGTATCTCTATGGGCAGCGTAATCCGGAAGGTCAACTGGCACGGTGGATAGAGCGACTGCAAAGTTATGACTTTTCCGTAGAGAATCGCAAAGGTAGCACCCACGAAAATGCTGATGCCATGTCACGAAGACCATGTACTTTGAATTGCAAGCATTGTTCCAAAGCTGAGGCAAAAGAAGACATTACAGATGTGCGGCTGATGACTACAACATCTACGGTCGAATAGGACATGGATCAATTAAGTATGTTTCAGATCTGGTTCATGTGATGCAAAGGCTTGAGCGAAACGAACGACTAACAATCGTGCTAGAAAAAAGCTTTGAGAAACACCGAAAGAACTTAGAGGAAGTTTTCCAAAGAATATCTGGTGCTGGTCCGAAATTATGTCCCAAAAAGGGGTTCTTGTTTATGAAGGAATTAAGTAACTTGGGTCACAAGGTAACGACGGAGGACATCTGCACTGCTAAGAATAAGATCGGAGCCGTGAAGGATTGGCCAAGACCGAAGAATTTGAATGATTAACGATTTTGTCTGGGCTGTGCACGTACTACCCCATAGCCAGGACCCTCAATGATCTTACCAGGAAAAACAGGTATTTTGAATGAAAGAAAGGAAATGAACTGGCTTTCCAAACCTTGAAGGATCGGGAAGCCTGAAAGGAACTATTGTGTAACACGGAGAGAACTGTTGGCATTAGTAGAGTGCGTTAAACATTTCCAAAAATATCTCTATGGGCAGGGATTCCACGTCAGAACAGACCATGCAGGGTTAAAATAGCTCTTGCAGTTTCGTAATCTGAAAGGCCAACTGGCACGGTGGATATAGCGACTGCAAAGTTATGACTTTTCCATAGAGTATTGCACCGTAGCACTCACGGCAATGCTGATGCAATGTCAAGACGACCAAGTAACTTGGAATGTAAACATTGTTCCAAATCTGAGGCCATGGAGGACATTATAGATGTGCGGTTGATGACTATAACATTTACGGACGAATTGGAAATGGATCAATTAAGATAGTAAGAGCACGGATATATAGATCTTAAACGTATGATGCAAGGAATAGAACGAAACGAGCAACCATCAAGAGAAAGGATGTCAGCAGATTGTCCCGTTGCCTATTAAAACTGGGCACAGTGAAACAGTTTACATGTAGCATCCGGTTGTTTGCACGGAATTTGTAAGAGTGAGGATGGTCAATGTCTTCGTAAGCTGATATAGGTCCCAAGGAAGATAATCCCTGATCTCTCTGCATCAAAGCTAAGGACAAAATCGAGAAGCCAAGGGCAAATAAAACAGTATAACTCAGGAGCACTGTTTGCCATGGTTGTAGCTGGGCCATTTCCTACCAGCAAACTCGGAAACAAATATGCATTAGTAGCTATCGATTATTTCAGCAAATGGCCTGAAGTGTACCCTATTCCAAATGCAGAGGCAGAAACCATAGCAGAAGTGTCCACTAATAATTGGGTAGCAAGGTTTGGTGCACCGATGGAGCTACAAGACATTAAGCATTCGGAAAACTCGAACTACTGCAATGCATCCTCAGTCAGATGGCATGGTGTAACGATTCAATAGAATATTGGAAGAATACCTAAAGAAAGTAGTGGATATGTTTCAGAAGGATTGGGATACTCACACACCTAGTTCCTGATGGCTTATCGATCTGCAGTACATGAGACAACGACCCGGACCCCTGCAAAGATAATTTTTAGAAATGATGCAGGAGTAAATGCTCGGAATGCGTGTTGGAACAGGAAATGAGAGAAATACACGACCTTGTGAGGCAAAGGACTAATATCATGACCGATAAGATGAAAGTCAGGTACGACAAAGCACTAAATTTTCAAGGTTCTATGGAAGCCAAATTTTCTGTACAAACCACAACGTTTTGTCCCCGAAACTGCAGAGTAACTGGGAAGGCCCACACAAAGATATAAATCGGGTAAACAATGTTTCCTATCGCATACAAACGATTGGAAGGCAGATAAATAAGATGAAGGTAGTCCACCTGGAAAGGCTAGCAGCATTTGGTTCAGAAAATATGTCTGATCGGGCATGTACCATCCGTAACTCAATAATACTAGCATCACTAGGAAGTGAATGCGAGATACAGATAAACAACCGGTGTTCTAGAATGCAGGTACAAGAAGCAATCCAGAACTTTGGAGACGGTTGTAGGTGATGAAACTGGCGGTCGACCAGACTATAAAAGGCAGCATATAAGCAAGGCTTTAGGCTTCAGTTTATTTTCAAGTGATTGTTCAGTGAACTACTGTGAAGTAACCAAATTCTTAAATTTGTATTGCGGTTGTTACTAGTAAATAAAGCTACCTATTAGTTACAGTATCTGTGCGTGTATGTATTTGACTTTATTGTGATCGAACTCAGGATTAATAATCAGGGAATCATCGAATTCGTCACAACTGGTGTCAGAATTGGTATTGTTAAATAAATACCGAGACTTTTTAAGGATAACGAAGACATGGAAAAGTTTAATGAGCTGAAGATCCAGCAACTCAAAAATGCGCTGGAACAGCGTGCATTAAATACAATAAGCAATAAATCAGAGTTACAGTCACGATAGCGAAAGGAAAGATATTAATGTTGATGATCACGTTTTCCATCTTGTGAATGAAACATCGACAAAAATGGAAGGGAAAAAGGAGCCTACGAGTACAGTGACAAGCGTGGACACAAATTCGTTGACTGTATTGACTCAGATGTCTGCAAACATTTCAACACAGCTTGAGGAACAAGAGACACGTATTACATCTCGGCTCGAAGCACAAGAGACACGTATTTCCGAAATGTCGTCACAAAGTACGGCACAGTATTAGCTAGGATCTCTGCAAAGTGGGAGGAACGGTAAGTTCGGATGTAGTCTAACCTAGGGGCACGCATGGACGAGAAAATAATGCAGTTTGAAGAAAAGATTGAAGCTGAGGTTGATGCTTTATGAGTTCGTATTCAGGAATTGCAACTGAATCGTCCAACTGCTTCAACGAGTATTCCTAAGGTAAAAACCTCATATTTTGACGGTTCTGTTCCTTTCCAGGTATCCATGCCACAGTTTAAGAAGACGGCTGCTGTGAATAATTAGGGCACTGAAGACAAAGTTGCTGCACTATTCTTGGCATAGAAGGGACCTGCAGCCGAAACAATTATGATGCATTGATTGAGAGACGTTATGGCAGCGAACATCGGAAGCAGATTTACCAAATAAAGTTGCAGAATCGCTTCCAGAGGGCTAACGACACTTTGCAGGAATTTGCATCGGATATCGAGAGGTTGGCCCATCTTGAAAATGCAGAAGTGAAGATAAAGCGGGGCGACATATGCAAACCCCAAAAGGACGTTCTCTGAAACGGTATCACATGCTCTGACGCAGGAAACAGCCTCGATATTGAGTAAGCCGACGTACGAATCTCACCTCGTGTAGAATGGCCACACTAGGTACACACAATTCTGGTAGAATTGAGTGGAAAGCAACAGAAAAATTATGGCTTTAAATGTGGAAAATCTGGTCGTATTGTGCGTTATTGCAGCACTGGCTCCAGCAACGAAGGTGGCCGCAAGCGCAAAGCTGAAGGAGATGAGAAAATCTCCCAATCCAACCAACCGTTAAACTAAAAAGAGCCAGCCGCAAGGGGCGTAGACTGCCTCCCGCAATTGAATGCCCCATAATCTCTGTATCACAAATAGGACAGAAAGCTAGTAATGGTACTATTGGAGGATTTTTGGAAGTTAAAGAACGTTTACTGACCGTAATTACGGGCGCATCTCGTTCCATCATTCGATCCGATTTAGTCAACAAAGAGGTGAGACCATTGCATGAAGCAAAGTTGCGTACGGCGACAGGTGAGCACACCCAAGTCCTGGGCTAGGTAGCATGTGAAATTGCAATTGGGAACCTCACCGTACAGCACAAATTCATGGGACGGACATTATTGATGAAATCATAATTGGCGTGAATTTCTTAACCGAGCAAGGCATCAAGATTGACAAGAAAAATCGGATTATGAGCTATAAGAAATATGGTTTTCCACACTGGATTTGAAAAGCGGCTACTGAAACGTGGAGATAAAGGATGAAAAGAAAGAAGAGACAGCCTGCAGCGTTCGAGAAGGGCTTTGGAAATTTACAGCAATGCTCCAGCTACTTTTAAGAGACTCATGGATCAGGTACTAAAATTATTGCATTAGAAAACATGTTTGGTGTACCTGGACAACATTATCGTGCTGGGAAAAGCTTTGAGAAATACCTAAAAACTTGGAGGAAGTTTTTCA
This sequence comes from Merzomyia westermanni, assembly GCA_949987695.1. NCBI lineage: Eukaryota > Metazoa > Arthropoda > Insecta > Diptera > Tephritidae > Merzomyia > Merzomyia westermanni. The sequence continues at coordinate 110,251,712 of OX465290.1, read as the reverse complement.
ATGGATAGCTGGTGTTGGTTCGAATTTAAGTCAGAAAAAGTGTACCTTGTTAAAGAAGGAAGTAAGTTATTTGGATCACAAGGTAACGACTGAGGGCATCTGCACTCCAGGGGAAATAATTGAAGCCGTAAAGGATTGACCAAGACCGAGGAATTTACTTGAGTTACGAAGTTTCCTTGGGCTGTGCATTATCACAGATTTGTACGGAATTTTGCCAGAGTAGCTAGTATTTTCCATTGGGAAGCCTGAAAGGAACTATTGTGTTACCCGGAGAGAACTGTTTGCATTGGGAGAGTGCGTTAAGCATTTCCACAAGTATCTCTATGGGCAACGATTCCACGTCAGAACAGACCAGGTAGCTTTGAAATGACTCTTGCCGTTCCGGTTTTCGGAAGTTCAACTAACACAGTGGATAGAGCTTATGAGCAACTTATGACTTTTAGAGCAGCGCAAAGGTAGCACACACGGAAATGCTTATGCAATGTCACGCAGACCATTTAACTTGGAATGCAAGCATTGTTTCAAAGCTGAAGCAAAAGAAGCCATTTAAGATGTGCGGCTGATGACTTTAACATCTACGGACGAATAGGACATGCATCAATTAAGGAAGTGTCAGAACGAAGATTCATATCATACACGCGTGATGCCCATCAAGAGAGGAGATGTCAGAAGAAAGTCCTGTTGCCAAGTCATATTGAACACCGTGGTATCCGGTTGTTTGCATCGAATATGGAGAGTGAGGGCGGGTAATGTGTTCGCAAGCTAATAGTCGTCCCAAGGAACAAAATCCCTAACGTTCTCAACGAATTACATAACGGTCCAAGGAAAGCTCATCTTGGTGTCCCCGAAACCTTTGAGAAAATCAAACAGATATTCTATTGGGTTGGATGCCGTTAATCGGTCGCGGAGGGGATTGCTGGAATGATCTTCGTTCGCCAGCTGACTTGAAGTTTGAGATAAATTGCTAATGCAGGAGTAAATGCTCGGAAATCGACTAGCGTCTTGGAGGAGGAAATGAGAGAAATACACGATCTTGTCAGACAACGGCCCAAAATCATGAGTGATAAAATGTAAGCCAGGTACGACAAAGCAATAAATTCAGAAGCTTTTACGGAAGGAGATTTAGTGCTGCTATACAACCCACAACGTAAGAAAGGTTTGTCTCCAAAGCTGCAATGTAACTGGGAAGGCCCATACAAAATCCTGAAGCGAGTCAACGATGTTCTCTATCGCAAATAAACTATTGGAAGGCCACGGAATAAGTTGAAGGTGGTCCATTTGTCTGATCGGGACTCAATAACACTCCCACCACTAGTTAAACACAACAGAGATAACGATGGCTACGTTCATGCATGCAAACGTGTACAAAGGTAGAGGAGGTGTCAATAAATAACACCGACCATTCGAGAACACGAAGGGCAAACAACCAAAAAAGTTCTGGGTGCACAGGGTAGCACCTTGTCGGACTATATAAGGAAGTGGCCAAGTAAGGCAGGTTGATCAGTTTATTTTCAAGTGTTGTTTATTGAACTACCGTTTGCTGAAATAGTACATTTTTTTTTCCGAGTTTGCTAGTAGGAAATGTACCAGCTACATCCATGGCCATCCTCTCAAATGGCGCGCCTGAGTTATACTGTTTGATTTGGCTGGGGCTCCTTGATTTCGGTCCTTTAGCTTTGATGCATACTTCATAGTTGACAATCTACTCCTCGACCGATTGACGGCAACCAACCCAATAGAATCTTTGCTTGACTCTCTCCAAGGTCTTGGTGACTCCAAGATGACTTCCGCTTGGACCGTTATGTAATTCATTGAGTACATCAGGGATTTTCTTGCTTGGGACGACTATCAACTTTCGATAACATTTACCATCTTCACTCTCCATATTCGATGCAAACAACCGGATTCTAATTGCAAACTATTCCACTGTGCCCAATATGACTTGGCAACAGGACTTTCTGCTGTCATCTCCTCTCTTGATGGTCGCTCGTTTCGATCGATTCCTTGCATCACACGTGTAAGATCTGGATCTTCTTGCTGACACCCCCTTAATTGATCCATGTTTCATATGTCAGTAGATGTTATAGTCATGAGCCGCACATCTATAATGTCTTCCTTGGCCTCAGCTTTCGAACAATGCTTGCATACCAAGTTACATGGCCTTCGTGACACTGCATAAGCATTTTAGTGGGTGCTACCTTTGCGATGCTCTATGGAAAAGTCATAACTTTGCAGTCGCTCTATCCACCGTGCCAATTGACCGTCCGGGTTACGGAATGTAAGAGCAATTTCAACGCTGCATGTTCTGTCCTGACGTGGAATCGTTGCCCATAGAGATACTTGTGGAAATGCTTAACGCACTCTACCAATGCAAACAGTTCTCTCCATGTTACACAATAGTTCCTTTCAGGCTTCCCAATTGTTTGGCTATAGTATGCAACTACCTTCTCCTGTCCTTCAACAATCTGGGACAAAACACCTCCTATAGCATAACCACTCGCATCTGTATCCAGAATAAACTTTGAACCTGGAATTGGATATGCTAACATCGGGGCAGTGCATAGTCGTTCCTTTAACGTTTGAAAAGCCACCTCCTGTTCCTTCTTACGTTCAGAACTTATATTTTTCCTGGTAAGCTCATGGAGACTGCTAGCTACGCTGGCAAAATTCGCTATAAATCTTTAATAATACGTGCACAGCCCAAGGAAGCTCCGTAACTCATGCAAAATTTTTGGTCTTGGCCAATCTTTACGGCTTCGATCTTTTCCTTAGCAGTTCATATTCCCTCCGTAGGTACCTTCTGCCCCAAATAACTTACTTTCTTTTTAAACAAGGAACACTTCTTGGCACTTAGTTTCAGACCAGCACGAGCTATTCTTTGGAAAACTTCCTCCAAGTTCTTTAGCTGTTCCTCAAAGCTTTTTCCCAGCACGATGATGTCGTCGAGGGACACCAAACAGATTTGCCCGTGCAATCCTTTTAGTATCTGGTCCATGAGTCTCTCAAAAGTAGCTGGAGCATTGCATAGCCCGAAGGGCATTACCGTAAGTTGCCAAAGCCCTACTCCAACGCTGAAGGCCGTCTTCTCTTTATCTTCGTCTTTTGCTTCCACTTGTCAGTAGCCGCTTTTCAAGTCCAATGTGGAAAACCATTTCGGGACGGATAACGAGTCCAGAGTGTCATCGATTCTTGGCAAAGGATAACTGTCTTTCTTAGTTACGTTGTTCCACTTCCGGTAATCCACACGGAACCTCATTTTTCGTCCTTCTTTTTCACTAGAACTACAGCTGAGCTCCATGGACTAGCTGATGGTTCGATCACGCCACTATCACTCATTTCCTGTATAATTTATCTTACCACTTGTTGTTTGGCCAATGGAATATTACGAGAAGCTTGCTGGATTGGCCTTGCATCACCAGTATCTATTTGATGCTTCACAACTTTGGTCCGACCTGGTTTGAAACCATCCTTGTCAAATATGCTCGAGTAACTTAGTAGAAGTTCCTTTGACTTTTCCTGATGATTTTTTCGAGGCCTGAAAGATCTATCTTGCTAGTAGAATCATTTTCCGGAAGCTGTTCACATTTGATAACTACCTCGACCTCTTGGCATTGTCCCAATATTACTCCTTTGGAAAATTTAATCGGCGATTTGAACTCATTAAGTACTCTTACCGGTACAAGTCCATTTTGTTTAGTCATGGACAGGGGTTTTCCTACTAATATGTTCATCCTTGATATGTTTGCTGCCTCGACAACCCACAATTTGTTGGTCCCATAATCTCCATCAATCTTTGCCCGTATACTTGCTTCCTACTTCGGTGGAATTTGTTGGCTCCCCTCCACAAACACTCGGTTACGTATTTGTTTTCGTAACCAAAATTTAGTGGCACATCCATGTTCTGGTAGTTCATAATCCTGTTTTGCATGTCGATCTTGATGCCTTGCTCGCTTAAGAAGTCCACTCCAACTATGATTTCGTCAATAATATCTGCTACTATAAAACTGTGTAGAACGGCCACGTTCCTAATTGCGATTTCACATGTTACTTCTCCTAGGACATGGGTCTCATCACCACTGGCCGTACGTAACTTTGCTCCATGCAATGGTCTCCCCTCCTTGTTGACTAAATCAGATCGAATTATGGAATGCGATGCTCCTGTATCCACAGTTAGTAAGTGCTCTTTTCCATCCACATATGCAACAACAGTAACATTTCTAGCTTTCCTTCCGATCTGTGAGGAAGAAATTATGGGGCATTCAATTGCGGGAGATTTAGTTTAACGATTGATTTGGTTGGGTGGTTTGCTCGTCTACTTCAGCTTTGGGTTTTCGTCCACCTGAATGTCTGGGGTTAATGGAGCCAGTGCCGCAATAACGTGGTACGTGGCCTGATTTTCCGCACTTAAACCATTTAATGGCACCATCACTTTTTGTCTGTACTCCGTTCAACGCCTTCAAAATTTTGTGTACCCAAGCCGGAGTGTCCACTTCTACGCAATGAGCCTTGTATGCAGGTTTACTCAAAAGCGAGGCGTTTTCCTGCGTCAGAGCATGAGATACCGTTTCAGAGCATGTCCGTTTGGGGAATGCATATGTGGCCCGCTTCGTCTCTACATCGCGTATTCCATTTATAAAACTTTGGATTTTTACCCTCGCAGTGTACTCCACGGGTGCGTCCGCATTTGCTAGATGGGCCAACCTCTCGATGTCCGATGCAAATTCCTGCAAAGTCTCATTAGGTTTCTGGGATCGATTCTGTAGCTCTAGTTGGTATCTCTGCTTTCGATGTTCGCTACCATAGCGTCTCTCAACCGCACCCATCAATGCATCATAACTGTTTCTTTCGGACTCTAGAATAGTGTGCAAGATTTCTGCTGCAGGTCACTTCAATACCGCAAATAGTCACCACAGCCGTCTTCTCAAATTGCAGCTTAAATACCCGGAATGGGACAGAACCATCAAAGGAAGGTAATTTTAGCTTGGGGGTATTCGCAAAATCAATTCCTGTATACGACCTCTCAGTGCATCTACCTCAGCATCGATTTTATCCTGCAGCTGTGAAATTTTCGTATCTTGGACTTCTAGTTTAGATGACAGCCTAGCCTCATGTTCTTCCAACTGCGAAAAGATATATGCCTTCTGGCCTTCCATTTGAGATCTCATGTATGCCTTCTGTTCGTCTAGTTGAGATGTAATATGTGTGTTCTGTTCTTCAAGCTTAGATGCCATGTGTACCTTCTGTTCTTTCAACTGAGATGCCATGTGTGCCTTCTGTTCTTCCAGCTGTGTTGAAATGCTTGACGACATCTGAGTCAATACAGCCAACAACGCGTTTGCATCCACACTTCCCACTGGATTCGGAGGCTCCTTTTTCTCTTCCATTTTCGTCGGTGCCTTCTCCACAATATGGGAAACGTAATCATCAACGTTCCGCTTCCATTGCCACCCGTAGTCGTGATTGTAGCTCGTATTTATGGCCTGTGGTGTTTAGTCCGCGTTGTTCTAACTCATTTTTGAGTTGCTGAATCTTTAGTTCATTCAACTTAACCATGTCCTTGTTATCCAACCATGTCCTTGTTATGCAACCACTGGTATTTATTTAACAATACCGCTTCTGACTCCAATTGTGACGAATTCGATGAGTCTTTGATTATTAATCCTGGGTTCGATCACGATAAGGTCAAATAAACACACGCACAGATATTGAAACTAATATCCAGTTTTATTTACTAGTAATAAACGCAATACAAATTTAAGAGTTTGGTAACTTCACAGTAGTTCACTGTTCAATGCTTGAAAATAAACTGATCAACTTGCCTTGCTTGCTGCCTTGTCTAGTCCGACAGGGTGCTTGCCTACGCACCGAGAACTTTCTTGGTTGTTCGCTCTTCGTGTTCTCGGAGGGTCGGTGTTATTTATTGACATCGCCTCTTTGCCTTGTATTCGCAAACATTCGCGCCATCTCTCTTGCTCCTCTCTTCCTCTTCATAGGTACACGCTTGCATGCATAAGAGTAGCCATCGTCATCTCTGTTGCGTTTAACTAGTGGTGGGAGTGTTGTTGAGTTAGGGATGGTGCATGCTTGAGAATAAGCACCACAATACTTATCGATGGAAGAAGTGTCGATAGTTTATTTCGATGTATTGAGGCGCAGGCCGTATAATGCTTATCGTCTTTGCGACATAGCTTTAAAACCGGTAGTTGAGTTATATCCTGTTCATATATAACCGGGGAATATTTACTAGGGTGCACAACGCTAATGAATGGAGGGACTCCCTCGGTAGCAGAAAGCACAAAAGCAAGGCTCGAATATGGCGGCAAGGAGTTTTGCAGTGAAATTCTTACTAATACACCCAAATAAGGCAAGTATAGTGCTATTTAGTGTTATTTAACAAGTGAAGTCCTGGCTTTTATATTTCTGCACTCAAAATGTTATATTTTCAATGGAGGAGCAAAGGCATTTCCAATTTGAGGCAAATGGAGTAAAATTATATTTTGTAAATGTTAAGTGATATAAATATGTATTTATGGATCTTATTGACTATTGTTAACATGAAAATTGTGTTATTTTAAATTATATTAAACACTAACAACCAAATCTAATGATAAAAACAATTGTCATCATAGTTAGCTGTATATAAGGTTTGCGTCATTCATAGCCGTTATGCCTGCCGCATATTTGCCGTACTGATACTAGTTTCCCTGCCGAAGCTGCGGCTCTGGTCGAATTGAACATGTCAACGCCGAAATCCGACGGAGAAGATCCAGCAGCACTTCCATCGCAGCTGTTGGGCATGTGCGTATAGCACCAGTGATGCAGACGCATTCTAAGCATTGGATTTTGGTTAGTGATTTCCTCACTGTGCTTAAGGATGATCTTTGAGCCAATGCCACGGCTCCATATACTATTATGGGTCGAATTATCATTGTGTACATCCATCTCAACGTCATTGGGTTACATCCCCATGACTTTCCCGCGAGTCTTCTGCACACCATTATTGGCCTGGTAGCCTTTGATTTCGTAGTATCAACGTGTTTCTTCCATAACAACTTCGAATCGAAGCTGACCCCCAAGTATTTTACTTCAAACACTTACTACATGGCTTCTCCACTTATTTTAATTGTTCTCATTCCCGGTACCATTCTCCGTTTAGTGAAGGGGATAGTTGAAGTTTTGTTGGAGTTTATGTTGCGGCCAGCTCCCGCGCACAATTCCTTCGTTAGGTTAAGTCCTCTCTGTATGTTATCACAGAGAGTGTTCTCAAACTCAATAATTACTATGTCGTCAATGCGGAAATACGACGAACAGTCAACGATTACAATCTGACTAAGTGGAAGCAATACCTCGAGACGTGCAACCTCTCCGGTGGAGTCGGCAAACTATGGTCAACAGTCAAGGCCCTATCAAATCCGACCAAGCACAATGACAAGGTCGCCATTACATTTGGTGGCAGTTTATAATGCATGCCACTGCTGACAGGGTTAAGAGACGAGCCATCCGTTGGACGCATAAACACAAACACAACACAGCGCCCATTGCCGTCACCGTCGCCGAGGTCAAAAGAGCCATAATAAAGGCCAACCCCTCAAGATCAATTGGACCCGGCGGTATTGGCATAAAGATGTTGACATACCTAGGCCACGAGGGACAGATTTATTTAGCGGCTGCTTTAACCTCTAGCTAACCACTTTCGTCAATCAGAGATATGGAAACAGGTGATTATGGTTCCCCTACTAAAACTAGGGCAGCCGGCGAACCGAGGAAAATCATATCTCCGATATCTTCCTGTCGCCGATAGCAAAGTTTTTGGAGAGCACTCTGCTCTCGTACTGCACTACTACCCCGCACTTGGCCGGACACAAGCGTGGTTTCCGGAAGTCACACAGCACAACATCGGCTTTGAATGCCATAAAGTCGCAGATAAAGTATGGTTTAAATCAACATCGTCCAAACCATAGGACGGTGTTTGTGGCACTTGACCTTTCTAAAGGTTTCGACAAGGTCAACCATGCCACAATGCTAAGAGATCTGGAAGAGACACCCCTCCCTGCCGGCCTAGAAAGGTGGACCGCTAACTACCTCAAGGGTGGGCAGGCGTCAGTCAAATTTAGGAACAAGAAATCTAGACCACGAAGAATCAAACAAGTTGTGCCGCAGGGTGGTGTCCTATCACCCCTTTTGCTTATTTTCTATATTTCGACTCTTCCTGCCCCACCAGAGGAAGTCTCCATTGTTTAGTACGCTGACGACTGTACGATTACGACCTCGGGTAAGGTCCCCTCCATTGACGAACTCTGTACTAGGATTAACTGTTACCTCCGAATCTGATCCTGGCTGCGACTAAATCGACGGCGACTCTTTTTACTACGCGGAATGCGCAGGTGAAGCAAGAGTTAAACGTCCACGTAGATGGAGTACCTCTATCTAGTGTCCACCACTCCAAAATCTTGTACGTGACGTTTGACAAAGGCCTAACCTTCGCTAGTCATGCCACCGAAATAGTCTCAAAGGTATTGGAGGCAACACGATCCTCAAGCTCACTGGCCAGCAGCACTTGGGGAGAAGATAAAGAAAAGTTTCTTGCTATATAAAAGGCTTTTGGTCGACCGGTTATTGATAACGCTGCCATCAGGACTGCCATGGGATGTCTCCTTATGTCATTTGAGTCTCACCTCCACCAAGAGGCTAAAATGCTCAATGTTCGTAAGCAGACAATTTTTACTGAACTGCCACAATCCTAAAAATCCAAACCGTCATCTATTTGATGAAGCTCCGCGATGTGCTAATAAAGGCATACGGACCAATGCTCAAGTGAGTCAAAAATTACAAAGTACATTTATGTATCGCAAATAAAAAAATCTTATGTATTTATTTTTACAACAGAACTGCCTACAATAAAGTTTGAAAAACTATTGGATGCCAAAAAAGAGATTCATTGGATATCTTGTGGGTTTGTCTATAATAAAAAGGCTGAACAGATAATATGATATTCGTGTTATTTAGTTCAACGTAAGTTAATATAAACTTATCACACAAAATATAAAACCAAACATTTTCAATAAACGTTGTTTGTCTTTAATTCTAGTCTTATGGTAAACAACCCTCTGTTGCTTTTGCAAATATTAGCTTTTCACTTTGAATGCGTCGTCAAACCATATGCGGAAGATTTCATAGAAATTGTGGAGCCTGACAACAATAAAATCCCGGCAGAAGATATGTTAACATGTAACCATTGACCCCTTTAAGCATTTTATATCATGTAACTGACTGCTTTATTGCTTACTATCAAATTCGAATATCTTGTGTTTAGACTTTTGGGGCTGGGCAGGGGAAGAAATAGAGGTTCAATAAGGCTATGCAGCTCCACTGTACAGTAAAATTAGTGGTTCTGCAAATAGGGAAATGTTCATGACCATAACACGCCTTGTGCAATTTATGCACCATTTCAGCCAATGATAATGATTAAGAGACCTTTTGTAAAAGGAGTGCTGTGTTGGGCTGGAAGGCAATTACTTAAAACTATGCTGCCCTAGAAATGCGAAGGGTAATTACAATTGACAAAAAGGGCCATTTTGGACTGGAAACTAAAATCTGTAGATAATGGATAAATGGTTAAGACGATGGATGGTGTATAGAGCATGAATGATGATTTATTGAGTACCGAAAAAGCAACCAACTATAACGAGGTGGAGGCTAAGACGATGATGTGTTTGCTGGCGAGGGTGCTATTACCTCTGCACAGGGTGCAAAGTTACATTATGTATGTTCGTCACCTGTTCGTCCGCATCTGCTACCAAACCATCACAGCCAGAGCGACCTTTTTATATCCGAAACTCCAGACACCTCTGGGATTTCAGAGCCAACCAAAGGTAATCTGAATTTAATATATAGTCATAGTCAAAATTATGTGTGAATTAAATTTAGATGAAGCTTTTGACTATAGCTATGTCTCAATTAATATCTCCTTTTTGGACATTAGGCCGGCGGGCAATAATAACATTTTTCTCAATGCCATTATTTATAACTTTTCAGATATTATGAGCATGCTACATTCGATTCTTGATAAGCAAAATAATCTAGAAAAGCAGCTGGAAGATCAGCGAACTACTTTGGAAAATCGGCTTGAAAAACTGGAACAAAATGTAAGTTGGATGTATATGTTTTCTTGTTATAGTAAATAATAAGATTTAAATACTTAAGGCTATCCCCAAAACTGAAGTGATGGCGCACTAAAAAGTTTTACGTGAGTCCAAGGTACTTATCAAAAAAGTACGCAAAATAGTCTGTAGGATCGCCGGGAAAATGGAGAAGATCTCCATACATACCTAGCTGTGATGATGCCATTACAGTCTCTTGATGCTGTGTGTAATATGTAATATGTAACGCACACCCACAATAGGTACAAATAAAGGCGTCACCTCCAAAAAAGAAATAACAATTGACCAACCAAAACCCAATCTTCAAATATAAATATACTCGTATATCCCAACAATCATTTCTGTAAATGTTTTTAAAAATAATTTTAAGTAAACTTGCAATAAGCGATAAGTAAGCTTTTTTCAGCTCTAATTTATTTGAAAGCTTAAAGTAAACTTTTTATAAACTTCAAGAAAAAACTGTGATAAATCATTTCACTTCAAAAGTGAAATGCAAATGTTTACAAAAATTCAGAAAAAACTATTTGCCAGTTTTTTTCTTTACAACTTAAGATATTTCCAATTGTTTTCAGAAAAGATTTTACATGATAGTGACGTTGACAAAAGCAAGAATCATGGCTGCATTTTAACCACTTTTGCAATCGACTAATAATTGGTTTAAGTTCCAGCATTCAATGTAGGATTACAACTCAATATTTATTTCGGAAAGCTTTTTAAACATTGATTTTAAGTTTGCCTTACTTGTTGGGATAGTACATAAGTTATAATTATTGTAAGTGGCGGCCGCCGTGGTGTGAAGGTAGTGTTGCCGGCCTACCACACCGAAGGTCCATGGTTCGAGCCCTGGTACAGGTAACATCAAAAGTGATTTGAAAAAAGTTTTTCAAAACGGGGTCGCCCCTCGGCAGTGGTTTGGCAAACTCTCCGAGTGTATTTCTCCATGACAGGCTTCTCAGCAAAAATTCGTCTCCTTTGTAGATGCCGTTCGGAGTCGGCAAAAAACTGTAGGTCCCACCAATTTGTAGGGAAAAATTCAAATCGGCACACCACAAATTGGAAGAGAAGCTTGACGCAAAAATCTCTTAGGAGGTTTATGATGATATACCTGTTGTATATCGCGCCATAGAGATAGAGAGAACTTATAAAAATTATAAAATAAAAAATGAGTTTAATTTATTTATCATGTTTTATTTACATATGTGGCGGCTCCACTGAAAAGGTATAGTTAATTTGCAGGAAAAATTCAAGTATAATGACGGTATTTTTTGTGGTTAGCAGATTAACAGATGGTTGTTGTCATTGGGAGACATGCCGCATGCCGGGCAGACATTTGGCATATCAGGGTTCAGTCTGGATAGGTAAAAGTTTAATCTGTTCCACTATCCAGAACGAAGTTGGGCCAGCATGACTGTTATCTCCCTAGGCAGTTCTCGTTCTTCTACGGCAACAGGTGGAGCTTGAATGACGGCAATCACGGGACAAGAGCTGGCAAAGGAGCTCAACGACTCTGAGTGGATGTTGTTAAGGGCCTGTCAAGGCACCATTGGATCAAACGGCCAAAATATGTGCTGCCGGATTTCATGATAGTGCTAACGGAGATGCCTGTTCGGGTGTTGCTATTTGTAACAGTTGAAAATCGTGCAACTATTGGCGTATGAGACGATCGAGACATCCGCTTGTGTGAGAGGGAGCCTCGAAATGTAGTAATTAAAAAGAGCGGGGATAGGAAATCACCCGGGGGCGGACCTTGCTTAATTATACCTTTGTTGATCGTTCGTCTCTGAATTCCAACGATGATTGCTGAGCAACACTTTTGACAGAGGGGAATAATTGGTTTGGTTGACACCGACATTTATCTGAGTAGTGGCGTTGTTAGATATCGTACTCCCTCATCACCGAGATTTTTTACCATCAGCACGGATATTCTGTCTGGGTCTATATATTTTAAGCCTTTAGACCTCGGAATGACCTGCTGAACCTTTGTGGTGGTGATGGCAATGGGCGCTTGACTACTTTCCCGTTTTTGCGCTTCCTTGTGCAACAGAAGATGTAATACTAATTGCCTACAGAATGCGTTCGCGCGGATTGGGCAAGGATTTGACAGTGGACACCAATTTGCCAACAACAGCAGAGAGGTTGCAGGATCTTAGGTACTTCTCCCACTTGGCGTTTGTGTTAATTTCCGGATTAATATCCTTAATTTGAGAACCCTTAAGGTCCAAGCCTGGCAGAAGATACCGTTCGTTCGTTGCCTCTGCAGGAAAGTACGGACGAACCCCCTTAATTCTCCCTGACAAAATGTATTGGGTTGAAGCTGTAGACCATTGGCAACATCGGTCGCCCGTAAACGCAGTTTATAAAACTTGCGCTGACGATGGAAGGGTCTGGCGACCTTGAACAATTTACCGCGACTCTTGTATGGCCGTTCCCCGTTCCCCGTTCACCGTGAAAAATTTCGAATCGTCTACTTGTTCAGTCAACTTCGTCCGCTACCATCGACCTGTAGGCTTCAGTGCCAGAGGTCATGGTATGTTAAAGTCTTCGAAGATTACGCGACTATCACCTCTGGGTAACAGACGAATGCAAATATTGATAATCTCAAGATTGTAAAAGCCTGACCGGACAACCGTCGGGTTGACGTCAGGCTCAAATACACCATACTGCACAGGTTGGTGAGTGATGAACGCAAGTTCACCCCCAAGTCCTCTCGCACGGTCGCGCCGAGGTCCAAGAGTCTGATCGGGCACCTAGCTTCGCTCCCTGTATCGCAGCAATAACCTAACCTTGCTGGTATGGCCGTTGCGGTTTAAATACGTAACGCGAAAAATCTAAGGTTGTAGTGTATGCCGCTCTTGGTGAGCGAGAAGGCATGGCGGACCAGGCATTATGGAAATCCGGGGTTAGCTCGTCGGCGGTCCTGATCCTTGCCACAATTTTCCACTCAGCTACACAAACAAAAAAAGGAGAGTTCATACCTGTGATGATAGATACAGAGAAAATTTAATAGCGGGTGAAAGCAGTCCTGTCAGTGGAGCCTACCCACCCCTTTAGTCCACATCGAGTGAACTACCTTGAATGCAATGGGGCTCCGATAAGAAAAGCAGCATTCCCTATTACCTATTCCGTCTGTCCTACTGTCACGTCATGTCAGCCCGTCAGTCCAGGGATCAAATGCCTAAGAAAAATAGATATTGAAATTTAAGCATACATTCCACCTCAAACCTAAAAGTATTATATATATATCAAGCTTTCAAAAAAAGTTATGTATATAATAGAAATAGAGTTACAGAGAAAAACGTTATAAAACTGATTTAAGAGAGCGGAAACTTCGAATATAAAAAAATAGTACTAAATGTGCTTGCATATGTACATACGTATGTAAATAATTATAGCTCTAACTATCTGCACTCACCTGTTGGCCTTTTCCTTTTTTTTTGGCGCCAGCAGAAGTCGCGAAACCTAGGGTGGGGATGCAAAACTACAAAGAGAACATGTACTCGTATACGTTGTACTTAGGTGCGTATGTTTTCTGCCAGTGTTTGCAATCAAAAACCAGATCACTCGCTCGTGATTGTGGGCAGCAAGTAAACGAAAAATTAGCTATTAAAAAAAAACCGAAAAATTAATATAAAAATAACGATTAAGTGACAAAGTAAAATACTAATAAATGATCAAGAAATACGAATATTAAAATAAGCGAAAATAATTGGTTTGGTCAAAGCAGACCCAAAATGAAAATGTAGGGCAAAGTCATCAAACAAATTCAGGAGTCAAAATAAAAACAAAGAAATTAACTCTTGAAAGGAATAGTAAGAAACCTAGGTATAAATAAAAAAAGGTAAATCGCTAACATACGTAAGTGCACACATGTGTATGGCAGTTAAGCAAACGGGGGAAAAAAACCAATGCCCAAATATTAATGCAAAAAAAAATTACAAAATGAGAATAAATAGAATAAAAATAAAATTATGAAATCAAAACTAAGGCAAGCAATACAAAGGGTATGAAAATGTGCAGCCTAAAGCAGGTGTGCAGAAATACTCGAAAAGCCAAAAAGCTAAAGCAAAAAAAAGGAACAAAAGAGAACTTAGCATAAAAAAAAAATCTATGACAACGTTGATCCCGGCTGGAGAGCTTTTGCAAACGTTTAATTTAAGGTAAAAATAAAAAGAAAAATCGAAGTTAAATGAACTAAAAATCCCTATTATTCTTCACCTTACGCACTTATGTTGTGACTATACTCCCGGCACTTTTAAATATTAAATTGCGCAACACCAAAAAAAAAAAACACAAAAAAAAAGTGGCAAGAAATACACCACTTAAGTTGTCCGGAGCATGGTAACAACAAAATAATATATAAATTTTGTTTATTTTTTTTCTCGTAAAAATAAACACTTGCCAAGAAATATACAATGTTTTTATTTCAAAGCTTCTTCCTTTTTTCTTAGCTTTAGGAATACACAATGGTGTGATCCGAAGTCAAAACCCAGACCTCAGGAGATAGCTCGAAGGCAGACGTGTCTATGAAGGCGCTATTCGGTACTCAACAGTTTAAGTTAATATCGTAAATTAAGGAAAGGCGTGGTTGGGAATCCTTGGACGGGTTAAGATGTTGCGTATCGCAAGGGGGCCGGCATGTTTAGGCCTGACACCTACATTCCTAGAAAATGTGCCACTTTTATGTCACTTGTAGCGCCCTTCCAATCACCCACACCAAGCCACCCACCTAAATTAACATGCATGCATTTTCATGTTTTGCCGGTACACATATACATGCATGTGGGTGTGCATGTGTGGGTTCACCTCCCCTTAAAACTGAAGGATGCGTTTCGGGCTCAACAGTTGTCTCCGATTTGACAACCGCCTACTTTTCCAGCGTTCGTCAACGGAACCACATCTCGGCCACACATTATATTGTAAATTTTCATTTTAATTACCAAGTACACCGCCGTATTTTAACAAGAATCCGAACCACGGGCACCCCAAAGAATCCCGAGTGCCGCAATTGTTCACTGTGCACAAACCATGTCTACGTATCAGTGTACGTCTCAACTTTTCACTAATAGTATACCGCTATCACCAGGCAATGCTGCAGAACTTTAAGCAAAGATATCGTAGTTGGAGTTTCAGTAGTCAGGTCAATAAAATAAAGGAAGTGATATAAATAAAAAATTCATCATTGAGTAATTAGTCAAGTAGTAAAAAAAACCCAATAACAATAAAGATTTACATGTATAAACGAATTAATAAATAAATAAATGTATAAGGTCACGTTAAATAGAAATAGTTCGCTAGTTAATTTTCACTCACTTATACTGAAACTACTACACTTATGCAACAAAGATATCCTTAGCGTGGTATGCCCCTACTGTCTTTCCAGTAGCCCGTTTCTGCAACTTTTCGTTATAATAACGAATGATTATGTATCGCATGGCTTGTAACGATTTCGTTATGAAAAGCGTTTCAGTAGGAAAAAATTTTCCTTCGGATATGTTTGTGGTGTGTTATGTAAAAATGAGAAAATTATAGGCAAAAAGGCCTAGGTGACAAATAAAACATTTGCCGCACACTGCACAATGGTCTCAATAGCCTAGTAGATAAGATATTGATCTAACTAGCGGGGGAATCATGTTCGTATCGTGGCAAAATTTGTATTTTCTTCAGCTTTTTCCTACATTTTATTTTTGGTTTTATTTTTTTATAACAATTAATGTTTAATAAATATTAATAACATTAAAAATTTGCACATAATGCAATTAGTTTGAATTTTACACTTGTTATCACTGCCATTATAGCATCGTTATTTTTATCGAAATCTATAACGAAAATACATTTTTACCACACTTATAGAAACACTATTCAACGATAACTAAATAACAGGATTGCACTTTGCGTTAAAATTCTTATCGAAAGGTTACAGAAACGGGCTACAGAGCTGACTCCCAGTTCATATAAGGAGTTGGCATTGTAGTTGTTAATTTGTGAGCTCTGCTTAAATTTCGGTGGTATACCACTTGTCCAATTTTAAAACTTACTTCCCTTTCCCCCGTATTATATACTTTCTCACTTACTTTATATGCTCTCTTTAGCTCATTAAATATCGTCTTCCTTAACTGCTGTTGCCTATCCTAGTTCTATTTCGAAGTCTGCATCCTTTATGGAACCTATTCTACGTAAAATATCATAGGAGGCGCCATACTGTATCATGGGTATCCCGGACACGGCATGATACGGTGACTCTCCGTGTGTCTTAATCCCAGGTCTTTTGGTTCCTGCCGATATACATTCGTATCATTTGCAATACTGATCTATTGACCCGTTCAGCTGCATTTGCCTGGGGGGAGTAGAATACAATGTTTATATGGTTGGCGCCGTATTTATTAGAAAAGATGGTGAAGATCTCCGACATAAATTGCTTTCCGTTGTCTGAGTGAACGAACTCGGGAACTCCAGAAATGTGGAAAACTTCCTTTCCAGAAATTGCACCACTGCCGCAGCTGTCGGTCTCTGCGTGGGCTTAAGAAACACAAATTTACTAAAATGAACTAGACATACAAACAAGAAAACATTTCCAACCTTGGAACCTAGATATGGTTCCATAAAATCAACAAAAAGACGTTGGAAGGGTCTCTGGGTTATTTGCATAGCACTTCAACTCCATCACACTATAGATGCGTTGTGCCTTATTCAATTTCACCGACATGTACTTCTCCCACCCTGTCTGTCAAAGCGTCGCACTGAATAAAAAACAGTTTGCTGAAGTCAGGGTGCACGAGTACTGGTGCTGATATTAGGCTTTGCTTTAGTCCTTCAAATGCCTTGCTCGCGTCGCCCGTCATTTCGAATTTCTTTATGGGGTCTTTAGTTAGATAGTCGCGCTGCGGTGCTGCAATGGTTGCGTAATCTCTAATGAAACGACACTACCACTCTGACATGCCCAGGAACCTCCGGAGTTGTTTTGGTCTTAGGTTGTGAGAAATCCCTAATTGCTGCGATTGTATTGGCATCGGTCCGTATGTAACTGTCGCCAACTACATACCCCAAATATGGCACTTTCTTGAAGCAACATTTGCTCTTTACTACGTTAATGGTTAATTTAGCTTAGCGTAAACACCTAGCGACCTTTTCCAATAAAAACATATGTCACGCAAAGTCAACTGAACAAATTAACAAGTCATCAAGGTACACAAAGACACATTCACGTAAAGCAGTCGGAATGACCTTGTCTATAAGACGACACATCCGCTGAGCGGCATTACATAGACCAAATGGTAGTCTAACAAGAACGGTGAATGCTATTTTTACTCTAAGGGGATTTGCCAATAGGCATCTTTGAGATCAATGGCAGACATGAAACACGTGTTTTGCAGCCTGCTTAGAATGCTGTCCAAATTTAGCCTGTTCTTGGTACCTTTATAACTTACGAAACTGGGGAGCTCCAGCTGCTATTACTCTCCTCAATAACCCCCATAGATAACTTCCTGTCTAACTTTTCGTGCACTAATTTTTGGATCCCGGGCGAGATAGGGTATTGTCGTTGTTTAGTGGGCTTATTTTCTTCCACTACCTCTATAACGTGTTCTTCCACATCTGTTCTGCCTAACCCTAGCACGGCAGAGTGTGTGGTCGGAAGTGACAGTCCTTTGCCGGATATGAACCCGGTACGATCCGTTACTCCCTTGCGGTACTGCCCGACTGTTGTGGTAGCGATTTGGTGTGACCATGAGAGGCATCATATCCCTAGATCGACCATCGAGTTGCACGTCATCATGCACCTTTGTGCATATTAGTCGTCTCTTACGATCGGTATGCCTACCTTGGTCATATTATCACCCCCTAACCCGCACGGGCTTCACGACGCGCTTCTTGCGTTTCGATGGCCCAGCTATTGTTACATCCATTGCTGGAATAAAAAATAATAATTATTAATTGAACAAATAGTAAAAACACGAGTTTACTTACTTTTATCGTTTTGTTTACGTCTTTTCTTCAAGAAAAATATGATACTTAATATAATTCTGCGGAAACCTTTGTTGCCGTATTTAAATTTCACGAAAAAATAGTAGTAAAGTTTCGAATAAAATTTCTTGAGAACTGCGTACTCTTCAAGAAAATTTAACAACAGAAATTTCTTGAGTGTTTTTTATATGGAGTTTTTGCCTTTCTTTTGATCTGCGTACCATGCTTTAACTGAAATAACTGATTTGACCGATTTGGTCGATGCGGTTAGCTATAGAAGGCGCTCCGCCTACAGCTTCTTGTGGCGAATTTCCGTGGTCCCCTTCCTCCATCATTTCAATAATCCTGTCGAGCTTACTCGAGGAGCTTAGGGATCTATTGGGCAAATCTACACTTTGTGGTGGGCGCTCTGTGGAGTTCAAACACAGTCGTTGGGTACGTAGTCTGCTTCGTGTTCAATTCTCATGTGTATTTGGGTGAGCAAAGACTCTACTACTTGGTTTTCAAGCGTCCCAGTTCGACTACGGTAAACTCTTCGATCAGGAGTAAGTCCCCCCAAACCAAACCTCTGTTTCTCTGCAGGGTCTTTAGGAATATTCATAAGCTCCCCAAAAATAAATATACTAAGGTTCCTTAAAATGCACTCGCCATGGAAGAAATTCACCAAAATTCAAATGCGAATGTCAAATCAAAACTTCCTTTCAATAAGAGAAACTCGGACGGAACTCAACAAGTACCGTGTTTAAATAAAACAAAATTTTTACGAATTCAATGCTTTAATCTAAACAAAAAATATCCTTAACGGTTACTAGGCATATGTTATGCAAGTACTACACGTGTTTAATTATAAATCCTGTATAATAAAAATATTTATTTGCGTATGTGTGAGGAATATATGTATATGAATGCAATATAGAAAAGTGGAAAATATAAAATAAGTAAAAATGAAATAATAATAATAATTATAAGAATAACGCTTATGCGCTTAAAAACAATTTCAACCAAACAGCATTCAAAATCTAAAAGTTTATTGTTATTGTTTTTTTTTCTTTTTCTTGAGGTAATTAAAGAAAATGTATAAGCAAATTAAAAGAAACTTAAAAAGATGTAATTCAAGAGTGAAAAAGAAAAGTAACACCAAAAAAAAGGAAAAGGAAAGCAAATAATGTTAAACTAAACACAGTCCGTACGTTGTAGTACAACAAATAAAAGTATTGGAGCTTAAACCTAAAAGTATTAAGAAATCTTTATTTGTATGGGTAGGTGTTAAACAAAAGTTATAAACGGTGGGACGTAATAATAGCTATCAAAAATTCAATCAATAAAAATAAATTCTTCTGAATTCAAGGTTAACTAAGCCTGACTGAGATAAAATAGCTCATGGTTTTTTTTTTTTGAGAGGTTGTTCAGAAAAAAAGGAATACAGATTTAAATTAGTGAAAATAAGGGTTTCTTTACTTGTCTATTTATTTTCAAATGTACTTTTTCCCTTTAGCTTTTTCTAACTGAAAGAAAATGTATCAGTCAAAAAATATGTTAGAAGGAAAAAGTGATATAAAAAAATTTTTTGATCAAAAAGGATGAAATAGATGGTCTGGAGTATACCGGGTGCCATTCTCCGGTTGTGTATGACCAGATCGTTGATCCCCTGTCTGTCTGTCCGGCTGTACTGTCTTAGTCGAAGTCATCTAAAATCCCCATTGCTTGCTGTGCACCAAGCAGCATACCCACCCCTTTAGTATACATCCAGTGAACTACCTTGAATGCTATTCCCTATTACTGACAGTCGTCCGTCTGTCATACTGTGACGTCATGTCCGAACGCCTAAGGTACCACCATTTTCCTGGAGAACAACACCCGACGCCAGAAACCAATTGAACCTAGCCTGAGATCATTGAATAAGAACTTTAGGGTAGCATTACAAACGATTTATTTTACAAATCATCTTAGAAAAATAGAGATTGGAATTTAAACATAGATTCTACCTCAAACCCGAAATATCTATATACATCTATGAAGCTTTCAAAAAAATATGTGTATGTAATAGGAATAAAGTTAAACGTAAAGAGAAAAACGTTATAAAACTGATTTCATGACAAAAAAGAAAATGAAGGGAATATAATTCAACTACCCTTAGGCCTTAACAAAAGAAATAAAATTAACAAAAAAAAAAAAACAAAAACCGAGTATTTAAAGTAAGATTAATTAAGGATATAATAAATTTGGGGATATGCAAGATATAGGCCGAAACCATAAAAAAAAGATAGTTAGAGAGGGGAAACTTTGAATCTAAAAAAATAGTACTAAATGTACTTTCATATGTACATACGTATGTAAATAATTATGGCTCTAATTATCTGCACTCACCTGTTGGCTTCTGCGTTGTTTTTGGCGCCAGCAGAAGTAGCGAAACCTAGGGTGGGGATGCAAAACTACAAAGAGAACATGTACTCGCATACGTCGTACTTAGGTGCGTATGTTAGCCTGCAGTTAATTTTCTGACAGTGTTTGCAATCAAAAACCAGATCACTTGCTCGTGATTGTGGGCAGCGAGCGGGTCATCTGCACGAAACCTCAACGGCAAAAACACACGCACGCAAAGCAAGTAAACGAAAAATGAGCTATTAAAAAAAACCGAAAAATTTATATAAAAAGCTACATGAACCAAAAAAAATCGATTAAGGGACAAAGTAAAATACGATAAAATTATCAAGAAATACGAATATTAAAATAAGCAAAAATAATTGGTTAGGACAAAGCAGAACCAAAATGAAAATGTAGGGCAAAGTCATAAAACATATTCAGAAATCAAAATAAAAACAAAGAAATTAACTCTTTTAAGGAATAGTAAGAAAACTATGTATAAATAAAAAAAAGGTAAAACGCTATCATACGTAAGTGCACACATATGTATGGCAGTTAAGCAAACGGGAGAAAAAAACAATGCCTAAATATTAATGCAAAAAAAATTACAAAATGAGAATGAATAGAATAAAAAAATTAAGAAATCAAAACTAAGGCAAGCAATACCAGCAGGCAAGCAAAAGAAAAAAAGCAAAAAAAAAAAGGAACAAACAAAAAACAGATGACAACGTTGATCTCCGCTGCTGTTACTTCTGCTTCCTCTCCCGTCTCTTATCTCACTCTCTTTCTCTCTCGTGTCTTTCCTTATCTTCCGCCCGTTCCGATTTGGAACTTTTTCAGATTTTTAATTGTCTTTTTTCTTTTCCAGTCACTGACGCCTTTTCGCTCCACAGTTATTATGTCCAATTGTAAATGTAGCTATGTGGGTGTGGCATACGTATGTTCATAGCCTGCTTGCCTAGTTTGCACCAATGTGGCGATTGTTGTTGCACTGCACCCCATAAAAGAAATAAATTATGTATGTGGCGATTGGCTTAATACAAGAATAAAAGGCCCGAGGCTCGTTGGTTTTGCCTCCCGCTGACAAGAATCTGTAAACGAAACCAAAAGTCAATTCAATATTATGTACGATAAAATCTATATATGAATGTAGGTGTATAAAAGGGATATAATTTTATTAAAATTCGTTAAAATTTTTTTTTTGTAGTAAATTATACTCCAATTTCGTTTCAATTAAATAAATTTACATCGCGCGAAAGAACACAAGAAATACTCATTTATTTAACTGATTTATAATTCACTCTTTAGCCTAATTACAAGACTTTATTCATTTTCAAAACCTTTTTTCTTTAAACAACTCACTTACCTCGGTGTTTGGCGGGATGATGAAGTGAGGGATTTAAAGTTGGGGGCTCGCTTCAGGTCCCGTAAGTTGCCGGAAATACCCAGGTACCGTTTATCGAAAGCGAATACCGGTTAAACACTTTGTATATATATGTCTATATATATAGATATCAACAAGTTAATATTTTTGCACTACACTTTGACACTTTACGACGCGAGGACCGGTTTATCCCTATGGATAGCCACTGTCATACTGACTCTTCTACTAATCCGATGATCTAGGGGAGTCGTCGATAACAGCACAGCACAGCATGTTGCGACGCGGTTTAATCAAACATTCAGGCAGCCAGGTCGACAACATGGCACAACGTAATTTGATAAATTCCTGTTTCTATATTCAGAACATATAAGCAAGTGACGTAAGCCAAGGCATGAGTTGCATTTGACTCATGCCCCGGGTGAATATAATCTCAAGCGATAAACAGTGCACGTGTGTAAGGTGGCCTTGACTTACATTCGCGCTAGTGCTGGATGAGGATGGGAAATTGATGGAGGTGCTACACAGAAAGTAGATTGAGCTGCCGTGTGAGGTGTTGGCACCGGGGTTCAACGACAAAGGGGGTTGCACACTACTTGCTGGGCAATATTGCTACTGCAAGTCGTGGATACTGTATCTGGAACAGGTGACGGTGCTTCACTGGATCGAAGTAAGGATAGCAAGGAGTCCCAAAAGTTTTAAGAAACTAGCTGGTATGTGGGTGGAGGAATTTTGTCCGAGTAACGTGTTTTGAGCAGCTATGTGGTACATTGAAAACATTGAATGGAGTGTAGATGTTTGACATAAATCTTTTTCCAGCAAATGCAGCAGATCCAGTCTCTTGATCCCGGGTTGGGCTCAACAGCCGCCCGGAGCAAAAGAGTACTGAGCAACCATGCTGCAACGAGCTGCCAAGAGATGATCTTGTCTGTACACTTTTATCTTAAATGGGGCCGTGTGTAGAAGTCCACGTAAATGGGGAAAGTTTCTGATCGCCGTTCACCTGGGAATGACCGGAGCAATTCTTTTGCATGCGGTTCAAGCAGCTCACTACTTCCGGACGCTTGCGTCCAAGTATCCTCTTTGTTGCCACCGAACACCCGTTTGGTGGTGAGCTAAACGTGAGAAGGCGACAACCCGGTAAGGCCACTCCGTCATAATCGGTCTAAGGGCTTGCTGGAGGGACTCAAACAGCAGCGCCTGATCACCATGTGGTGCGGCTGCAAGCGGGCGTCTGTGTTGGATCAAACATAAATTCGTTTTGTGGCGATTTTCAAGTTTTAATTAAAAAAAAATTTTTTAAAATTAGGTGTTTTGTGTGTGACTGTAAAAATAGTTACGAAAAGGACAAATTTCTTTGCTGCAGCTTACTGCATATATATTTATATGCTACATAAAGCGGCAATCCGTGGTATAGAGTTAGTCCGCGGTCCAAACATACCGAAGGTCCAAAATACTTAAGAAAAGGTTGTTCTAAATGGTGTTTGCCCTCCGAGTGTTTTTCTGCCGTTCGAAGTCTGTATAAAACATGTATGTAAATCCCGCCAATTTGTAAGAAAAAAGTAAAATGCAGCATACCAAAAATTAGAAGAGTAAATCGACGCTCTCAATTTAGGTATGCAATGCTGATACACTACGCACTATAACATATTCATGCGCTAGCAACAAAAGAAATAAGTGTTTACATAGTTTTTTTTATAGGTCAAAATAAAAATAAACTCGTAATCAATCAAATATTTGTTGTTCTCTTTTCTTTTTTATTTCCGTTTTCGAAACCGCAAGTTGACTGTATTGCTTGCAGTCGGCTAGTCTATGATGACCCTGGTACACGGGACATATTGGGTGGCGTTGAAATTCGGATACGTGTAAGACTACTTGGCGTTTTGAGTCTCTTCCGGCATCCCCGTCGTACACCGTATAAATTACATTTGCTAATCAACAAATTACATTGCAACGAAGCAACAAAAACTGCCAATTCGACGCAATTGCTCATAGGCAACTTCGTCGAGGAGCGTTGAATTGGCTATATGTCATTCACCACGATAACCCGACCGCAGAAATGCGCTGCGGATTGCGGTATACGGCGGGTGGCATACGATGCTATTTAGTCGTGGTGGCAAGTGCACAGCACTTACGTTGATGGTACCGATGGTAGGTATCGCCATTTGTGGTTGTGAAATAACGTGGCAAAATGGCAAGTACTTGGCTTTTAACAAATTTCCCTATTGGGATGGCAAATGACATAAATTGTCGATGACCCCCTGGCGAATTTAACGCAAGTGGAATCTCTTTAACCTTGGTTTTTTTCTAAAAAAAATTTACAATTACAATTTGTCACAGCAATATGAGGAGCTACTTACCACAGTGTATCCTCCCCTATTTCTCTTATGGTCGGCAACTGAATTTGAATTGTGCTTACCGGTCAGCTGAATATTTTAGCTAGAAGAATTGCAATCACAAGCGCACACACAATAGAAAAATAAGGCGAATGACACATTGCCGTAAGTATATGCACAGCCTCCTTTAACAAATGTGCATTTACTAAATGTTAAGTCACTCATCGCCTGACCCATGTATGTACATATGTACGCATCACGAATTTGTTAAATACGAAAAATTTACCTTTAATAAAAATAGCCACTGAGCAAAACAGTAGCAAAAGGTAAACCTTACTAAATTCATTATGTTCTTAAGTATTAAAATAAAAGCCGTAATTATAACACTTTGGGTTTTGAAGTAAATCGTAAAGTTCAATGGTCATTTAATTTGCTATGAAAAAGCAAACTCATAGCTTTCACTTTAGTTTCCATAGTATATTTCCCCTCTTTTTTGTGACATGCATACAAAATAAGTACTTTTAATCCATTTGGTAGTAATTAAAAAAGTGGTAAAAGTCCGAGCCTTGTAGCAATCACCGATTGGATCGTGTAACATGGCAAGCAGTATATCACGCCACGTCAAGCAAACGCGTTCCTCCCATTTGTCGCAGTGCCCGTTATGAGGAATTTTGGAAATTCTCAACGCCATGACAATGCCGTGCAATGTTAGGCAAAATCAAAAGTGAAGTTGTGCTTGACAGCCACGGGCGTGCAGCGAAAATAAAAACTTAAGAGGAACGATTTTAAATTTAAATTGAAGTGGAACAGTTTTGAAAATTAGTAAAAACTTGTGAAAAATAAAGTGTTTTGTGCGAGTTTAACAAAATGTATTAAATGAAGTAGAAATACGTAGTTAGAGCACGTAATGTCGCGAATGAAAAAAAAATCGTTCGATGTGAACTCGTTAAAAATGGCAAACACGCTTTATACGCCGTAAGAGATATGTGTTGTGAGCTAAACATTTTCAAAGTGTTCAAGTTTAAAATAAGTTCCCTATTAAAATTGTAATGTTCTACACGAACGTAGTCGGGTATACATATTTGGATAAAAGCAAACCGGAAAACATTTGTGTAAGTGAAGTGGCATATAATTTGACTAGCCTGACAGATTAAACCAAGAGTATTAGAAAAGTGAAGCATGAAGGAAAAAGAACGAAATAAAATACTTGGCTTTAAATAGAAACGAACTTTTTTTGCTACTATATTCTCTGTGGAAGACTCTTTGAATACACTGCTGTACGCCAAGCATATTGCGCTTAGGCTCGATGCAGCTTTGGAGCATAAAGGATCATTAGAGCCAAAGCAGGAAGCATAAAACTTTGGAACACTTTAATGTTAGTACCGCCAGTGTACTGTCAGACGCAGCGTTTTTACATTAACAACGCGTTACAACGAGCGCCACCATAGTGCCAACATAGCGCATACAAACGCGCCACTATCCAGCAGTAACAACAACAACAACAGTAGCGCTCACTCGAACGGGCTATTGCAACTATAACAACAACCAGTAGTGACAACAGCAGGGGCCGCGATAATATATGGCCGCTGCACTAAAAACCAACAACAACGGGCAGCTATAACAATAAAACCAGTAACAACAACCAGCAGGGGCCGCCCTATCATAGGCCCGCTGAACTAAGCAGCAGTAACAACAACAACAGCAACAGTAGATTCACCACAATAGGGCTACTGGAACAACCACCACAGCAGTGGCTACTGCCACTATTCCAACAACCAGCAGTGGCCGCCCTATTATAGGCCCGCTGCACTAACCTCAACCACCAACAGTAACAACAACACCAGCAAGAGCAACAACCCCGGGTGCGTCAATTAGCACGTTAAAGTTACATTTAGATTATAATAAATTAAATAAAGTCACTAGCCGGATAAATAAATACATACTAGGCATGGGACTATTCGAATAAAAATTATATTAAAAATTATTCGAATAAAAAACCCATTTATTCGAAGGCTATAAATAATTCGAATAATGTTTATATGAATACTATTACTATTCGAATAGTTGTATTGAGCTATTGGATGGAATGCGAATAATTACCTACTATTCACGTGCATAAAAAAGACTCTAAATATGTATATGTATGTACGTTGATAGAAATATTTCAGTTATTTACATATGATAATATGTACTGTGCTAGATTTTAAAGCAATAGATTTCGGGTGCAAAATTCAGTGTATTCATCGCTTGAACGTACTAGCATGCATACGCTTCATGTTTGTACATATGTTTGGATGTATGTACAATTGTGTGCATAACCAGTAGTTAGTTACATTTGTTTATTCGGATACATGCTATTTGAATAGTTTTCATTTATTCGGCAAATGGGGTTCGAATAGTTTTTTTTTATTATTCGAATAATTAAATAACTATTCGAATAGTGTTCTGCTAATAATTGAATCTCATTCTTGTGTGTTCATTCTACATTTTTTGTAAGGATAGTAATTCTCAATCAATTATAATTATTTTATATCTTGCGGCAAATCGAACCCGCGCACTTCTGATTTTGCAAGCGCAGCAGCCTAACCAATAGGCTATGCTGCGTGTAGGGGTCAAGCTGCTTAGATACATTCTTCCCTTGATTGTTGTTGTTTTTTATCTGCCAACAGTGTACACAATGTGAATTATTACACACACACCGCGATATATATACGTCCATGCACCACCGTATATTCAAATATGTAGTCAACAATGAATAGCGATCCTGGCATTGCTTGCTTAAGACTCTAGCGCAATAACTGCCATGCAAATATACCTACAATATACATACGTATTCATATATATATTTATGGTAATTTTAATGTAAATATTTTATGTCTTGAAAAATAAATAAGGTGAAGAGCACGCATTTGTAATCTGTTCCTTACTTTATTAAAATTGCAACTTGTTCTAAAGAGGTGATACAAGTTATCGATATACAAATGTGAGATAACTATAGTTATGTTAGTTCCCTGCCGGGGAACACGCCTAAGGCTGACTGCATATACTCAAGGTTATAACACTCTCCCCCGCTAATAGGAAGTTATGTTAAGTCGTACGCGCGGAGATGTGCTGCTTCATTTCGTACTCGTGCAGGTTTTCGAACCGGCTGTTCCGGATTTGGAGCAGTTAGTGATTTGTTTACCTCTTCTCGCTGCTCTGGAGTTCGAGGTAGTGTTTCTATATATATTTGAGATTCCGCATCGTTCAATTCTGAATCAGGTTGATATTCAGTTTCGCTTTGATGAAAATTGTACTGGCTATACATAGGATTTTGTTGGTCCGCTGGGTCCGAAATATTTTTAAGTGCTTCCCTGGGTGGTAACTATCTCAGGAGAATCTGGGGCAAACTTGGCTTTCTACTTTTGTGACTTTTAGTTGGTCTATATGGCGTTTTAAAGTGTAGCCATCATCTAGTTTACCAATGGAGTGGAGTTGGCCTATCTTCCGCTGTACAGTACCTGTTTTCCAAGTTGTTTTGCTGTTTTGTCTAATTGAGTCCACATACGTCTTTTTAGGTAAAGTTCTGTTGGGCTCATACCAGTAGTAAGAGAAGTTGCTCGGTGTCTCTGTAAAATGTCATTTACTTTACATATACGTATCTTCTTCGTACCTACAGGGTGGCTGATGAATTTTGCTACATTAAGAAACTCAAATAATTTTTTTTTCAGTGTATGGAATTCATTTTTCTTTTATTCATGTTAAAGCTCATTAAATTTTATTAAATATAGCTTAATTAGTTTTAAAAATAATGGAATTTAAATGCCCCCCCTGCTCGTCGATGCATGTGCGGCATCTTACCAAAGAGTTGTTCATTACTGCTTGGAGAGTTGAGACAGGAATAGCCGCAATTGTTTCTCGAATGGATTGCCTTAGTTCATTCAAATTTGTTGGTTTTGCTTTGAAGACTTCCTGTTTGCAATAACCCCACAAGAAAAAGTCAGGTGCAGGTCAGGCGACCTGGGTGGCCAACGGAATGTGGAGTTTCTGGATATCAGCTTATTGGGAAATTTTCGTCGCAATTCTGTCATAACAGGTTGGGCTATATGAGGAGCTGCACCATCTTGCTGAAACCACACAGAGTTGAAAGAAATTCTCATTCGGCGTAATTCTGGATAGAAAAACTCTCTCAACATGCTCAAGTAACGGTCTCCAGTAACCGTAACGGTGTGACCGTTTTCTTCGAAGAAGTAGGGCCCGACAATGCAGCGTGATGAAACTGCACACCACACTGTGACACGAAGTGGATGCAATTCCGTCTCATGGAGTATCTGTGGGTTGGAAGCACTCCATATTCGACAATTTTGTTTGTTTATGTTGCCGTTTAAATCGAAATGGGCCTCGTCAGACATGAAAACACAGTTCAACATGTTTCCATCCTCTTCCACCATTTGAAGCATCTTCTGGCAAAATTCCAAGCGAATCGGCAAGTCTGCAGCGTTCAGTTTGTTGGCCATTTGAATTTTATATGGGAATAAGTCCAAATCTTTGTGCATAATTGACTGTAATGACTGTCTGCTTACACCCATTTGAGCAGATAAGCTTCTTGTCGAAACACGTGGATTGTTTTGTATGGCAGCAGCTACAGCAGCGATTGTTTCCTCCGTGCGAACTGAAGGGTTTCGATGGTAAGGTCTTCTGTTGACTGTCCCATGCTCGGCAAAATTGTTTACAAGTCTTATTATGGTCCATCTGCTCGGAGGATTGCCGCCAAACGTGCGCCTATACTCTCTTTGAACCGAAACTACGGACTCCAGTGCGTGATAGCGGCGGGCAATCCAAATTCTTGTTTCAGTGTCCCAGTTATCCATTTTTGTTAAATGTAAAAGTCAATCTGCAAAATAAAAAAAAAATTAACCAGATTCATTAAATAGAAAAAAAGTTATTTAATTTTTTTTTTGGTAGCGGCTTTCATTAGCCACCCTGTATTCATCATGTTTGATAAGATGTTCGAAAGTTTGGAATCTTTTGGGGTCTGATGCTAATATTTCCGACTTTATGTATTCGCTGGATATTTCAAAGATGGATAGCAAGCAGAGTTCATTTATCTCTTAATTGATTACTTTGTCCGTACAATGCTTTACCTACAATGCTTTCCTGGAAGTCGTGTTGCCTTTTTTGTAAACTACTTCATAATTGAAGCTCGATAGGAGTTCAGCGTATCACAGAGGTCTGGCAGATGTTATAGCTGGCATTTTTATGTGTTGGTGAAAAATTCTTGTATGCAGGCGATTGTCAGTGACAAGTTGGAATTTTCTTCCATACACATACATAAAAAATGGTTGATACTGAATAATATTGCTAATGCCTCGCGATCTAGCTGGCTATGCTTTCTTTCTGCTGCGGTCAGTGATATGGAAGCGAACGCTAAGGGGTATTCAATGCCGTTAATTGTATGGGAGAGTACCCCTGCTATATCTGTAGGGCTGGCATCACAAGCAATGACTACTGGATTGAAAAGTCCGTGTACCTGATCGCTACTAATTATGGTTTTGAGTTTAATGAAGGCGGCTTCGCAGTTGTATGACCAACGAAACTGTCTTCCCTTCTGAAGTAGTTGGCGTAATGAATAAGTTATAGATGAGTGGTTCGAAATAAATCTCGAATAATAATATGTTAACATGCCTAGAAATCTTCTGACATCATCGACTGTTGCTGGACGAGCCATGTTTACAATTGCTTCGGCTTTAGACGGTGGCTTTGAAATTTGGTTTAATTGTACGACATGCAAAAACGAGCATTTGCTCTGATTCAAGTGTAAGTCGTATTTCTTTAAACGTTTAAGACAGTCCATCAGGTTTTGTTTACATTCAGCTTCTGTAGACCCTTGTACCAAAATATCATGCAAGTGGGACTTGGTTTTGTTTAACCCAGATAAAATGTGCTCTATTATACGATTGAATTCAGATGGTGATGTCTTTATGCCGAATGAAAGTTTATTCATCCTATATGTTCCCTTATGGGCTGAGATCGTCTGAATTTCACTGGATTCTGAACTTACCCTAATATGTAAATATGCCTTATAGAGATCGAGACGACAAATACAAGGTGGCGAAAAAGTAGCTTCCGATGTCCAGCATATCGGTTGTGGCACGTGCAGTGTGTGCTGTTGCACCGTCTTGTTGGAACCACATGTTTTCCAATCCCAATTCATCAAGTTGCGGCAAAAAGAACTCGTTGATCATTGCTCTGTAGCGCTCACCATTCACAGTAACCGTTTGGCCCCGACCGATTATTGGTCAAATAAATAGTCAGCAATATTCCGCGTTCTGGAGCAGTGTAGCGTAACATTGTTTATTAACGTGTATTTCGCATGTGTTTACTACACAAATGTCAAAACAGAACTGACTTTAGGGGCCAATCGCAAAATTTATAGCATTTTCTGATAGGAGGATTACTTTTGCGCCACCCTGTATATTTGACCTGAATTCTGAGTATTAGGTAATTAGCTGCTACTAGTTGTGG
The DNA here is from genome assembly GCA_949987695.1 of Merzomyia westermanni. Classification (NCBI taxonomy): domain Eukaryota; kingdom Metazoa; phylum Arthropoda; class Insecta; order Diptera; family Tephritidae; genus Merzomyia; species Merzomyia westermanni. The sequence goes on along the minus strand of OX465290.1, from coordinate 110,221,008 downwards.
GTTAACTAACCCCTTGTTTGTAGTCGACACATAGCCTGACTTTTCCATCTGGCTTCGGAACAACTACTAGTGGATATCCCCAGTCACTTCTTTCACATTTTGAAATAATGCCGGAAGCTTCTAATTCTTCTAATTATTTTTCGACGAAGTCCCTCAATGCTTACGGAACTTCACGTTCTTTATAAAAAACTGGCTTAGAAACTTTTTGTAGCTGCAATGTAATATCAATTTCAGGGACACATCCCACTTCTTCTTCAAAGACTTCAGGAAACTCATTTACAATGTCGGATATTGACTTATGGTTTTGTGCATTGACATTATTTATGTGCATTGACTAGATTGATATTTAGGTGTCGAATCCAATCTCGGCCTAACAGTGCATCGTATTCATTAGGGACAACATACATTTCTTCGTCGAACGTACTATTATTGAACTTTGCTCTTACCTTGACTTTCCCATCGGGGACAATGATTTTTTTTTATATGAATGGAAGGCAACACTTAAAGGTTGCAGTTGCTAGTTAGTCTGGAGTTGGTTGAATTGGTTCCATGGTATTAGAGTAAACCCGACGCCTGAATCGAACTCGAATTTTTGTTTTCGACCATTTAATTCAACAGTGACATAATACTTATCAACAACAATGTAACTATGTTGAATTGAATAAATATCTATAATTCTTGATGCCATATGTTTGATGGATTGTTTCCTCGGTGTCCTCCGATTTGAATTATTTGTTCCCATATTGTGATGTCCAATATACCGCAAATAAACTGTGCTCGTAGAAAAATGTTTGAAATATCGACTTTACGACCGCAAGTCGAAAGAAAATCACAGTCATTTATATCACGTCGTAATAGCGCTAGGTACTAAGAAATTATTTGGCTTTCACTTTGATAAGTTGACAAAAACCTTTGTTGGCTTACTAGAATTTTCTTCTTCGAGCACAGATGAGCCTCAAATTTTTTTATTATGTCGTGGTATTTGACTTCGTTGACTCACTTCGGGGAAATTAGCGACACAAACAATTTGAAATAAACAGAACCAATTGAGTTGATTAACATTTGATGGCAAAGTACTTTCTTTTGCAAAAACACCCTTCATAGTTAAGTAATTCTCGAACCTTTGCCGGTATAATCTAAAATATACTCAAAAGGCGGTAGAGGCATTTGTATTGGTTGATCGCTTTGCTGTTGTTGCTGATTATTCGAAATTGTACTTATTTGTTGCAATAAATTTTGTTGTGCCTTGTTGAATGCATCTAGTATTTGCGCCAACTGAGTAGGATCCATTTCCCGTTACTCGGCGCCACTTGTATGTCTTGAAACATAAATGAGGTGAAGATCACGCGTTCGTAATCTATTCCTTACTTTATTAAAATGACAACTTATTCTATAGTGGTGATACAAGTTATCGATATACAAATGTGAGACTATTATAACAATTATAGTTATGTTAGTTCCCGCCCGGGGAACACGCCTAAGGTTGACTGCATATACTGAAGGTTATAAGAAATATCTATCTGGAGATTCATTTACGCATAATAATGGTACGCAACTATTCGCAGAACGCTATTCGAATAGTTATTTAGTTATTTAAATAATAAATAAAAACCTATTAAAAAGCCCATTAACCGAATAAATGACAACAAACAAATATCACTACAGCTTATGCACACATTTGTACACGCAAACATATATATACATACATACAAAACGTGAATGCATGTTTATAGGTACAAGCATTGAAGACATTAATTTTGCTTTGGACATCTCTCGCATTACAATACAACTATTCGAATACCACTATTCGAATAAACAGATGTATTATACGAATAAATACTATTCGAATTTTTGGAAACGTATATTCTCTCTATCTCTATGGCGCGATATACAACAGGTATATCATCATAAACCTCCTAAGAGATTTTTGCGCCAAGCTTCTCTTCCAATTTGTGGTGTGCCGATTTGAATTTTTCCCTACAAATTGGTGGGACCTACAGTTTTTTGCCGACTCCGAACGGCATCTACAAAGGAGACGAATTTTTGCTGAGAAGCCTGTCATGGCAGAAATACACTCGGAGAGTTTGCCAAACCACTGCCGAGGGGCGACCCCGTTTTGAAAATTTTTTTTTTCAAATCACTTTTGATGTTACCTGTACCAGGGCTCGAACCATGGACCTTCGGTGTGGTAGGCCGGCAACACTACCTTCACACCACGGCGGCCGCCGAAACGTATATTATTATTCGTTTATTCAAATAGTATTTATTTAAATATTATTCGAAAATAGTCCCTAATAGTTTCTATATATTAAACTACTTAAAATACAAAAATTATCTAAAATGATAAAAAATTGCAAACTAAAGCCCGAAAATAAATCAAAGTTAGTACACTAAAATAACTATATAAAAGCAAAAATTAATCAATTACTAAAATAATTATATAATTACCAAGAAAAAAAATGATTATATAAAAATTAATATTATATCTATAGGATCAGTTTTAACTTTAAATCTTAAATGATTAAAAACTCAATTAATTATATTTATCATAGAAAATTTGTATGGTTTTGCCTACTATTTGTGTATTAATCTAGGGTAAAATTTAAATAAAGATGTTAATTCAAACCTTGTTAGATGTTAAATAATAAATTTGTTAAAAATGGGAATGTTGATATTTTTTCTCTATGGAGGATTTTTAGGTAAGGGTCCATCGAAAATCAGGTGCGTCGATGGCCATGGATGAGGGTAGGCCAAGCACCGACGCCCCTTGTATTGTTCGGCCTTTTTTGTACCTTTTATTTTCAGGGTGGTAACCGGTCTTTTCCGGTTCATTGTCAAATTTTTAGGTTCTTTCTCTTTTTGTTGATTTAAATGAAATTATTTATTTTTGCTACTCGTTTGTTTAAATTTTAACTTGATTTTTCGTTTTCGGTTACTTTTGAATTTTTGGTTTTCCGGTTGTTTTCTTCTGGAGTTTGATTTGAATTGTAAGTTGCCAGTTTTTATTAGAGTTTTGAAATTTTGTGCTACGCACACAAGGTATATTAAGTTTAGTCGCCTAACGGCAGTACGTAACGGCATAAACGGATCGAGATAGATGTTGACTTATATACTCGTATATCAAAATGTTCAGGACGAAAAGAGAAATTGATTAAGCCATGTCCGTCCGTCTGTAAACACGATAACTTGAGTAAACTTCTTATGAAATTTGGTGTGCGGGTTCCTTGGCACTCATCTCCGAGCGCTATTTAAAATGGGCGAAATCGGACGCCCACTTTTTATATATAGAGTATTTTCGAAAACACAAAAAAAAGTGATTACTCAGTACATAATACACCAATAAGGATAAAATTTGGTGATTACATTGAAATTGAGGCATGAACTAAATTTTTCCGGAAATTTTTGAAAATGGGCTTGGAACCCCCCATTTTGATTAAGTCAAATTTAGAAATAATATTATTCATAAATACTTTGTAGTGATCGAACCCAGGATTAATAATCAGGGAATCATCGAATTCGTCACAATTGGTGTCGGAAGTGGGATTGTTAAATAAATACCAGTGACCGCAAGGATAACAAGGACTAAGTTGAATGAATTAACGATTCAGCAACTCAAAACTGAGTTGGAACAACGCGAACTAAACACTACAGGCAATAAATCCGAACTACAATCACGATTACTGGAGGCTATGGAAGCGGAAGTAATCAACGTTGATGATTATGTTTTCCATCTTGTGGAGGAGTCTTCGACGAAAATGGAAGAGAAAAAGAAGCCTGCGAGTCCAGCGGCAAATGTGGACACAAACGCGTTGTTGGCTGTATTGACTCAGATGTCGTCAAGCATTTCAACACAGATGAAAGAGCAGGAGACACGAATGTTATCAAAAATGGAAGCCAAAGAGACTCGCATTTTGGAAATGTCGTCGGAAATTTCTGCCCAGGTTTCATCACAAATCTCTGTTCAACGAGAAGAACAAAGGACTTATATGTCATCGCAGCTGGAAGCACAAGATGTAAAAATAACAGAAGTGCAAGAGGTATTCAGAGAATGCCAGGACAAAATTGAGGTCGCTTTGAAGGGCCGTATCCAGGAGCTGCAACTGAACCGTCCATCTGCCTCATCGAATACTACTAAGGTAAAATCCCCGTCCTTTGATGGTTCTGTTCCTTTTCATTTATTTAAGCTACAGGTTGAGAAGACAGATGCTGCGAATAGTAGGGGCACTAAAGACAAAGTTGTTGCACTATTCGTGGCATTAAAGGGACTTGCAGCTGAAATCTTGCAGACTATTCCTGACGAAGAACGAAATAATTATGAAACATTGATGGGTGCAATTGAGAGACGTTATGGTAGCGAACATCGAAAACGGATATACCAAATAGAGCTACAGAATCGCTTTCAGAAGGCTATTGAGACATTGCAGGAATTCGCATCGGACATCGAGAAGTTGGCTCATCTAGCAAACGCAGACGCACCCATAGAATACACAGAAAGGGTAAAAATCCAAAGCTTTATAAATGGAATACGTGATGTGGAGGCGAAGCGAGCCACATATGCAAATCCAAAGAGATCATGCTCTAACGCTGGAAACAGCTTCCCTTTTAAGTAAACCAGCATACAAAGCTCACCGCGTGGAGTTAAAACGACAAAATTTTGGAAGCGTTGAACCGAGTTCAGAAAAAAAGTGATGGTGCCATGAAATGCTTTAAGTGCGAAAAACCAGGTCACATAGCACTGTTCTGCGGCACGGGCTTCAGTAATCCAAGCAATTCAGGTGCGCGTAAACGTAAAGCTAAAGAAGATGAGCAAGATGAATGCCCCATAATATCTGTGTCACAACTCGGACGGAGAGCGAGTAATGTTACTGTCGAATGCTACGTGGACGGGAAAGAGCGCTTGCTGACTGTGGATACGGGTGCATTACATTCCATCATTTGGAGTGGCTTGGGCAGCGGGAAGGCGATACTATTGCAGAAAGCTAAGTTGTGGACAGTTACCGGTGAAAGCAAGCAAGTCCTGAGAGAAGTGACATGTAAGGTTGTGATTGGGAATGTGGCTACGCATCGTATCATTGTCGTCGATTTCTTGGGTGAGAGAGACACTCACACCAACGTAATTAACAGGGGTATGACTTACAATGGTAAAGACTTACCTTTGATCTTTGGACACAATAATAGCTATAGCACCAAGGGAGTGATATTGGAGATGCAGCAGCAGGAGTCTCGTAAGGCAGAGGTAGCTCCTCGACCATTGGCTTTCATGGACAGGTGCCTCTTGAAGAAGTTTCGGAAAGGCCAGGAAGAAGATCCAGATTTGGCACGTGTTTTGAAAGGACTGAATGAGAACAAACAACCAAGAAGAGGAGATGTCTTTGGGGAGAGTCCCATTGCAAACGCATTTTGGGCTTAATGTTTCAAGCTATTTTTTGGTTGTTTCCATCGAATTAGGGGAAAGTGAAGATGGCCAGAATCATGGAACACTTATTGTTGTTCCCCAGGCAAGAACTCCAGATGTTATCAAAGCGTCGCATAGTTGCCCAAATGGAAGGCACATAGGAATAAAAAAACTCTGCAGGAGGTAAAGCGACGGTTCTATTGGATTTGTTGCAGACAATGTAATGATTTGTGGGAATATCTGCAGGAGAGAATTGATGTCGGAGTTTCAATCCCTGGAGGAAATGAGGTTTAATAAAGCGGTACCAACCATTGAGTGTCTAGCAGCATTTGATTGGGTCAATGTGTCTGATCGGGTCGATTGGGCACAATGGAGCAGTTTGAAGCTAATATCTGGTTGTTTGCATCGAGTATGGGAAAGTGAAGATGGCCAGAATCATCGAGCACTTATTGTTGTTCCCCAGGCAAGAATTCCAGATGTTATCAAAGCGTCGCATGGTTGCTAAGATGGAAAGCACATTTATTTACTTATTTATTTATTTATAAATTTCTTACTGCTCTATTGAACCAAGATCATTACAATTGTAATTGTATACTGACTACAAAAGATTAATATAACTTAAAGGATTGCATTGGAAAACATGTTTAGTGTACCTGGAAAACATCATCGTGCTGGGAAAAATCTTTGAGAAACACCTAAAAACTTGGAGGAAATTTCCAAACGGTGACGGTCTGAAATTAGGTCCCAAGTAGTGTTCCTTCTTTAGGAAGGAAGTGAGTTATTTGGGTCTAAAGTTAACGAAGGAGAGCATATGCACTGCTAAGGAAATAATTGAAGCCGTAAAGGATTGGCCAAGACCGAGGAATCTGCATGAGTTACGAAGTTTCTTTGGGCTGTGCATGTATTATCACAGATTTGTACCGAATTTTGTCAGCGTAGCTGGTAGTCTCCATGAGCTTACCAGGAAAATATAAGTTCTGAATGTAAGAAGGATCATGAAGTGGCTTTTCAAACCTTAAAGGAGCGACTATGCACTGCCCCATTGTTAGCATATCCAATCCCATGTTAAACGTTTATTCTGGACACGGATGCCAGTGGTTATGCTCTAGGAAGTGTTTTGTCCTAGAGTGTCGATGGACATGAGAAGGTAATTGCGTACTATAGCCGAAAAATCGGAAAGCCTTAAAGGAACTATTGCGTAACACAGAGAGAGCTGTTGGCATTGGTAGAGTGCGTTAAACATTTTCACAAGTATCTCTATGGGCGGCGATTCCACATCAGGACAGACCATGCAGTGTCGAAATGGCTCTTAGTAATGCGGAAGATCAACCGGCACGGTGGATAGAGCCACTGCGAAGTTATGACTTTTCCATAGAGCATTGTTCCAAAGCTGAGGCCAAGGAAGACATTATAGATGTGCGGCTGATGACTATACCATCTACGGACGAATTTGACAATGATCAATTAAGGAAGTGTCAGGACGAAGGTCGGGATCTTGCACGTGTTATGCAAGGAATCGAACGAAACGAGTGACCATCAAAAGAAGATATGTCAGCAAAAAGTCCTGTTGCCAAGTCGTATTGGGCATAGTGGAACAGTTTACAATTGGTATCCGGTTGTTTGCATCGTATATGAGAGAGTGGAGGCGGTCAATGTATTCGCAAGCTTATAGTCGTCCCAAGAAATAAAATCCGGATGTCCTCAAAGAATTACACAACGGAGGTCATCTTGGAGTCAACAAGACCTTAGAGAAAAGCAAGCAGAGATTATTTTGGGTTGATTGTCGTCAGTCAGTCGCGGAGTGGATTGCCAACTGTGAGGTGTGCATCGAAGGGAAAGAACCGAAATTCAGAAGGCATGGTCAAATGAACCAATATAGGAGCACCTTTAAGAGGATTGCCATTGATGTAGCTGGGCCATTTCCTACTAGCAAACTCGGAAACAACTATGTACTGGTAGTTATCGACTATTTCAGCAAATGGCCAGCAGCGTGCGCTATTCCAAATCAAGCGCCAGAAACCATAGCGAAAGTGTTCACTTACAACTGGGAGTCTAGGTTTGCTGCACCGATGGAGCTACATTCTGACCAAGGCAGGAATTTCGAATCAGCTGTACTCCATGAATTGTGCAAAACATTGGGCATTCGGGAAACTCAAACTACTGAACGGCATCCTCAGTCCGGTGTCATGGAGGAACGATTCAATAGAACACTTGAATCACACCTAAGGAAAGTAGTGGATAGGTTCCAGAAGGATTGGGATACTCACATCTCCTTGTTCCGGATGGCATATCGATCTGCAGTACATGAAACAGTGGGTCAGACTCCTGCAAAAGGTACTTTTTGGAAATGATCTTCGGTTCACAGCTGGCTTGAAATTTGGCATAATTGCTGATGCAGGAATAAATGTTGGTAATCCACTAGTGTCTTGGAATAGGAACTGAGAGAAATAAACTACCTTGTGAGACAACGGGCCAATATCATGAGTGATAATATTAAAGCCAGGTACGACAAAGCGATAGATTCGGAAGAATTTATGGATGGAGATATAGTGTTGCTAGACAACCCACAACATAGGAAAGGTTTGTCTCCGAAACTATAGTGTAACTGGGAAGGCCCATACAAAGTTATAAAACGGATAAATGATGGTGTCTATCCCATACAAAATATTGGAAGGCCAAGATGAAGGTAGTCCACCTGGAAAGCCTAGCTGTATTTGGTTCGGGCAATGTGTCTGATCGGGACGATCAGGCTTAGTTGAAGGCAAGTGTGGCGAATATTCCCAAGTATGTACAATCCCTAACTCAATAACGCTCCCACATATAGTTTAACACAAGAGGGATAACGATGGCTACGCTTATACATGCAGGCAAGAGAAAGAGAGATAGCGCGAGTGTTTGCAAAAATAAGGCAAAGAGGAGAGGTCAATACATAGCACCGACCCTTCGAGAACAGTAAGAGGGAACAACCAAGCAACTTCTGGGTGCGTAGTCTAGAACCCTGTCGGTCCATAAAAGACAGTAACGAAGAAAGGCAGGTGGATCAGTTTATATTCAAGTGTTGTACAGTGACCTGGAGTAACCAAACTCGTGAATTTGTATTGCGTTTATTACTAGTAAATAAAACTAGCTATTTGTTACAGTATTTGTGCGTGTCTTTATTTGACTTTGTAGTGATCTAACTCAGGGATTATTAATCGAGGAATCATCGAATTCGTCATTATTCCCAAGTATGTACCAACCCTAATTTAATAACACTCCCACTAGTCTAATGCAGCAGAGATAGCGATGACTATACTCATTCATGTAAGCAGGAGAAAGAGAAATAGCACGAGTGTTTACGAATACGCGGCAAAGTTACAGTCACGATTACGAGAGGTTGATGATCATGTTTTCTATCTTGTGAAAGAAGCATCGACCAAAATGGAAGAGAAGAAGGCGTCTACGATTCCAGTTGCCAGTGTGGACACAAACGAGTTTTTGGCTCTATTAACTCAGATGTGGTCAAGCATTTCAACACCACTTGAAGAACAGGATACAGGTAATACATCTCGGCTGGAAGAACAGAAAACTTGCATTGGAGGAACAGAAGACACACATCACATCTCAGATATATGGGAGACTGAGGATGGTCAATTTTTTCGTAAGCTTATAGTCGTCCGAAGAAAGAAAATCCCTGATCTTCTCAAAGAATTACACAACGGTCCAAGCGGAGATCATCTTGGAGTCAACAAGACCTTAGAGACTCTATAGGGTTGGTTGCCGTCAATCGGTCGCGGAGTGGATTGCCAAGTGTGAGGTGTGCATCTAAGCTTAAGGACCGAAATCGATGAGCCATGGGCATATGCAACACTATAACTCAGGAGCACCATTCAAAAGGATTGCAATGGATGCAGCTGGGCTATTTCCTACTAGCGAAGTCGGAAACAAATATGTACTAGTAGTTGTTGACTATTTCAGTCAGATGGTACGATGGAACGATTCCATAGAACACCTGAGGAAAGTAGTGGATATGTTTCAGAAGGATTGGCAGTTCTGCAGTACATGAAACAACGGGTCAGACTCCTGCAAAAGGTAATTTTTAATCGGTTGCCAGCTGATTTGAAGTTTGGGATAAATGCTGATGCAGGAATAAATAATCGGAAATCTACTAGCGTTTTGGAAGAGAATAAGAAAAAAAAACGACTTTGTAAGGCAACGGACTAAGATCATGAGCGGTAAGATGAAAGCCAGGTGCGACAAAGCATTAATAGTAGTATAACACGTAAATACGTTTACAGTGTATATTGTGACAAAACGACCATCTGTAATCGGTTCGAGTTTTTGTATTTGTCTGCTTATCGCTATTTGCCAATTCCTTTTTGACTTATCCGCTACACTTCTGATGTCAAATGATTAGTGTCGCGAATAAGCAAGAGGAAGGCGCAAACTGCGGTGAGTATTTTAAATTTGTATTTCGATGTATTTGATTTGTAATATTTAATGTGTTCATTTGTCTTATAGAAATAAATAGATGCTAAAACTGTTAAATCGTTTACCATAAGTCGCCGAACACGCCACAACACGACACAACCTATATATATATTCTACGTAGATATGTAGAAAATTTTACGTGTGTACGGTCATAATGTATCAACTCTGTAATATTTTATAAGTTGTGAAGATATGGCATCCTAATTTAACTAAACAAAGGGAAACAAAGAAACGAAAATAAATAAAAGAGTCTGTTGAATTTAGAATGTTTAACGAAAGAGATTGTTTGTTACATCTCAGAAGTGCGCGACGCACGCCAAATTCAAAGTTACCGGTTTAATTAAATTACTTTCGTCTATGAAACAAATTTTGCTTCCGAAGTAAGTAATATAAAATTCGCGAAATGGAAAACTCGCTAAGAAAACAGCAGTTATTGGAAGTTTTAGCAGCCGCTGACATCGAGGTAGCAGCAAAATCTACGGTACCAGAGCTATGAGTAGAAGAATATGCATACCATTTGCTTTGGTATAATTACCATGCCGTATCAAAAGACACAGTTTTGGAAGCTGTTGGATTTGGAGCTGATGCCGCTGCCGCCGCCGACTGTGAAAATGTTTCAGCTTTGCAACAATCGAATCAGCAAACCTACGCTGACGAAATCGATGTAATTTTTAATAAGAAATTCAGAATTGAATCAGACGATCCCGTTAACGACGCTGCCGTCAACGTTCACACCACTGCCAATGCCGCCGCTAACCACACAACCGCCGCCGACGTCGAAACCTTTGTACTTAACAAAATCCGAACGATTTGTGCCGACGATGCCGCTGTTACTTTGAATACAACCGCCGAAAACGAAGCAGAAGCTATAGGAAACAGATTTTATTTCAAGACATCGCCAAGCAATAGTTAAGTTTGAAGGTGACAATCGTATGTACAGCCAAAGAAAAGATATATTTTGGAAATGGAAGCGATTGCTCGCAGCAGTGAGGTGTCAGAATATGAGTTAGTGGCGTTCATTTTACATGGTTCGTACGGTACATGTACCAATTATGCATTATTTTGTAGTGCAAAGAGCATCGCGGAGGCGAGGAGCTGGTAAGGCGCATGCATCAGCTTCTATGCAGAATATGGTCGGATGAATGCATGCCTGAAGATTGGAATCTAAGTGTTCTCTGCCCAATCCACAAGAAGGGCGATCCTGCAAAACTGCGCCAACTATCGCGGAATCAGCCTTTTGAATATCGCATATAAGGTCCTATCAAGCGTATTGTGCGAAAGACTGAAGCTGATGTGAACAGACTGATTGGACCTTATCAGTGTGGCTTCCGACCTGGTAAATCTACCATCGACCAGATTTTTACAATACGCCAAATCTTGGAAAAAACCCGTGAAAAGAGAATCGACACACATCACCTCTTTGTTGATTTTAAAGCCGCTTTCGATAGCACGAAAAGGAGCTGCCTATATGCCGCTATGTCTGAATTTGGTTTCCCCGCAAAACTTATACGGCTATGCAAAATGACCTTGAGCAACACCGCCAGCTCGGTCAGAATTGGGAAGTACCTCTCCGAGCCGTTCGAAACTAAACGAGGTTTCAGACAGGGTGACCCCCTATCTTGTGATTTCTTTAATTTAATGCTGGAGAAAATAATACAAGCTGCAGAACTTAACCGCGCTGGAACAATATTTTATAAAAGCGTGCAACTGTTGGCATATGCTGACGATATTGATATCATTGGCCTTAACAACCGCGCCGTAACTTCTGCTTACTCCAAATTAGAAAAAGAAGCGGAGAAAATGGGATTGGTGGTGAACGAGGGCAAAACGAAGTACCTTCTGTCATCATGCAAAGAGTCAGCGCATTCGCGCCTTGGCAACCAAACCACTGTTCGCAGCAATAATTTCGAAATAGTAAAGGACTTCGTTTACCTGGGAACCAGCATTAACACCAACAATAATGTTAGCCTAGAAATCCGACGAAGAATTACAAATGCTACTTCGGAATGAGTAGGCAATTGAAAAGTAAAGTCCTCTCTCGACGAACGAAAATATCACTCTATAAGTCACTTATCGCACCCGTCGTGCTATATGGTGCAGAATCGTGGACACTAACAACATCTGACAAGGCGGCTCTGAGAGTATTCGAGAGAAAGGTTTTTTGAAAGATTTGTGGACCTCTACGCGTTGGCGACGGCGAGTACCGAAGAAGATTTAATGATGAGCTGTATGAACTTTACGCAGACGCCGACATAGTTCAGCGAATTAAAACACGGCGGCTTCGCTGGCTAGGCCACGTAGTGCGAATGAGCGAGATGCTCCAGCCCAGAAGGTATTCTTATCGGCACCCGCCGGTGGAAGCAGAGGAAAAGGTAGACCCCCACTTCGATGGAAGGACCAAGAGGAGACCGATTTGCGATTCCGCGGTGTTTCCAACTGGCGCTAGTTATCGCAACGAAGAAACGAGTGGCGAGATATGTTGGACGGTCAAAATCGCCCAGGCGGTTAGATGACCATTTAAAGAAGAAGAAGAAGAAATAATAATGCAGTGTAATTGTTGGAATTTGGTGTGGAAAGGTAAGTTTTACATTTTTCTTCTTTTGTTCCTTTTCGTTTATTTCAGCTAGAGTTTGAGAAAACGGCAGGGGTGAATAATTGGGGCACTGAAGACAAAGTTGCTGTGCTATTCGTGGCATTGACGGTCCTGCAGCCGAAATATTACAGCCTATTCCCCATGGTGAATGCAATAATTATGAAGCATTGATGGGTGCAGTTGAGAGACGCTATGGTAGCGAACATCGAAAACAGATATACCAAATAGAGCTACAGAATCGTTTTCAGAAGGCTAATGAGACATTGCAGAAACTCGCATCGGACATCGAGAGGTTGGCCCATCTAGCAAACGCAGACGCACCCATAGAATACACAGAAATCGTAAAAATCCAAAGCTTTATAAATGGAATATGTGATGTGGAGACGAAGCGAGCCACATATGCAAATCCAAAGAGATAATTTGCTGAGACCGTATGGCATGCTCTGACGCTGGAAACAGCTTCCCTTTTAAGTAAACCAGCGTACAAAGCTCACCGCGTGGAGTTAAAACGACAAAATTTTGGAAGCGTTGAACCGAGTTCAGAAGAAAAGTTATGGTGCCATGAAATGCTTTAAGTGCGAAAAACCAGGTCACATAACACGTTTCTGCGGCACGGGCTTCAGTAATCCAAGCAATTCAGATGGGCGTAAACGTAAAACTAAAGAAGATGAGCAAGATGAATGCCCCATAATATCTGTGTCACAATTCGGACGGAAAGCGAGTAATGTTACTGTTGAGTGCTAAGTGGACGGGAAAGAGCGCTGGCTGACTGTGGATACGGGTGCATCACATTCCATCATTCGGAGTGACTTGATCAGTGGGAAGGCGAGACCATTGCAGAAAGCTAAGTTGTGGACAGATACCGGTGAAAGCAAGCAAGTCCTGAGAGAAGCGACATGTAAGGTTGTAATTGGGAATGTGGCTACGTAACACAACTTCTTGGTAGCGAATATTGTCGACAAAGTCATCATTGTCGTCGATTTCTTGGCTGAGGGAGACACTCACATCAACGGAGGGAACAGGGTTCTGACTTACAACGGCCAAGACGTACCTCTGATCTTTGGACACAATAATGGCTATAGCACCAAGGGAGTGATATTGGAGATGCAGCAGCAGGAGTCTCGTAAGGCAGAGGTAGCTCCTCGACAATTGGCTTTCATGGACAGGTGCCTCTTGAAGAAGTTCCGGCTAGGCCAGGAAGGAGATCCAGATTTTGCACGTGTTTTGAAAGGACGGAATGAGAACAAACAATCAAGAAGAGGAGATTTGTTTAGGGAGAGTCGCATTGCAAACGCATTTTGGGCTTAATGGAACAGTTTGAAGCTAATATCTGGTTGTTTGCATCGAATATGGAAAAGTGAAGATGGCCAGAATCATAGAGCACTTATTGTTGTTCCCCAGGCAAGAATTCCAGATGTTATCAAAGCGTCGCATAGTTGCTTAAATGGAAAGCACATGGGAATAAAGAAAACGCTGCAGGAGGTAAAGCGACGGTTCCATTGTATTGGTTCCAGACAATGTAATGCTTTGTGGGAATCTCTGCAGGAGAGAATTGATGTCGGAGTTTCAATCCCTGGAGGAAATGAGGTTTAATAAAGCAGTACCAACCATTGAGTGTCTAGCAGCGTTTGATTGGGTCAATGTGTCTGATCGGGTCGATTGGGCACAATGGAGCAGTTTGAAGTTAATATCTGGTTGTTTGCATCGAATATGGGAAAGTAAAGATGGCCAGAATCATCGAGCACCAGGCAAGAATTCCAGGAAAGTTTCTGATAGCCTGGGAATGGCCAGAGCGATTCTTTTGCATGCGGTTCAAGCAGCTCACTACTTCCGGGCTTTGCGCCCAAGTATCCTCTGGGTAACCACCGAACACCCGTTTGGTGGTGAGCTAAACGTGCGAAGGCGACAACCTGGTAAGGCCACTCCGACATAATCGGTTTAAGGGCTTGCTGGGGGATTCAAACAGCAGCGTCTGATCACCATCTGGTGCGGCTGCAAGCGGGCGTCTAGCCTGGATCAAGCGGCTCGCTATACACACCTGTACTTGTATTCAACCTCCCGTGAAACGGGTTGTGCGTTGGGGTTGGGACCCACCACTTAAAACAACGTTCCAATGAAATTCAACACCAAAGCCTCGGATACCAGCATTAACACCAACAATAATGTTAGCCTAGAAATCCGACGAAGAATTACTCTTGCAAACAAATGCTACATCGGACTGAGTAGGCAATTGAAAAGTAAAGTCCTCTCTCGACGAATGAAAATAACACTCTACAAATCACTCATCGCACCCGTCCTGCTATATGGTGCAGAAGCGTGGACACCAACAACATCTGATGAGGCGGCTCTGGGAGTATTCGAGAGAAAGGTTCTTCGAAAGATTTGTGGACCTCTACGCGTTGGCGACGGCGGGTACCGAAGAAGATTTAATGGTGAGTTGTATGAACTTTACGCAGACGCCGATATAAATCAGCGAATTAAAACACAGCGGCTTCGCTGGCTAGGCCACGTAGTGCGAATGAGCGAAGATGCTCCAGCCCAGAAGGTATTCTTATCGGCACCCGCCGGTGGAAGCAGAGGAAGAGGGAGACCACCACTCCGATGGAAGGACCAAGTGAAGACCCATTTGCGCTCCCGCGGTGTTTCCAATTGGCGCCAGTTGGCGCAACGAAGAAACGACTGGCGAGCTATGTTGGACGGTCAAAATCGCCCAGGCGGTTAGATGACCATTTAAAGAATACCATTATTTTGTATTCTCTTTTTAGAAATTTGAAAGTGCATTACATGAAGTGCAGCTTTGTTGCAATTTTGCCTTCAGTGTAATCGACATGGTCATTAAAATTCAAGTTATCATCAATTTTTATTCCCAAATATTTGGTTTGTCTTTATATTGTTTAATGATTTATATTTTAAATGTTCAGGTTCTGTGTGTCTATAGATCTTCTGGATATGACCATCAATTTTGTTTTGCTGATGTTTAGTTTGAGTTTGTTCAGGCAGAGCCATTTGTATATTTCATCTAAATCAGATTGCAGCTTTTCAACCATTTCGTTCACATT
The DNA here is from genome assembly GCA_949987695.1 of Merzomyia westermanni. Lineage (NCBI taxonomy): Eukaryota > Metazoa > Arthropoda > Insecta > Diptera > Tephritidae > Merzomyia > Merzomyia westermanni. Next base: position 110,205,491 of record OX465290.1, on the reverse strand, counting down.
TCCACCGCTTATCATTATTTAAGTATCATCCGCAAACAGATTGACATCACTGTGCTTTACACAGCTCGACGAGTCATTTATATATATGTTGAATAATATAGGTGCTTATACCGAGCCTTGGGGTAGCCCTACGCCTATTTTTCTGGCATCTGAAAGCTCTGTTCTAATTTCAGCTCAGTGCCACTTATTCCTATAGTGGCTAACTTTTTTAGTAAGAGGTCCAGATCTATTGTCTCAAAAGCACGTTCTTCAGTTCTTCTTTCCAACGAACTATAACCAGGTTGAGTGCAGTTTTGCGGCCGCCGTGGTGTGAAGGTAGTGTTGCCGGCCTACCACACCGAAGGTCCATGGTTCGAGCCCTGGTACAGGTAACATCAAAAGTGATTTGAAAAAAGTTTTTCAAAAACGGGGTCGCCCCTCGGCAGTGGTTTGGCAAACTCTCCGAGTGCATTTCTGCCATGACAGGCTTCTCAGCAAAAATTCGTCTCCTCTGTAGGTGCCGTTCGGAGTCGGCAAAAAACTGTAGGTCCCACCAATTTGTAGGGAAAATTCAAATCGGCACACCACAAATTGGAAGAGAAGCTTGGCGCAAAAATCTCTTAGGAGGTTTATAATGATATACCTGTTGTATATCGCGCCATAGAGATAGATAGTTTCTAGGTATTGTACTAATTGCTTTTTAACCACGCCTTCAAGTATTTTTTCATCATTCGATAAAGTGTTAATAGGGCTCATCTCTTCAGCTGGAATTGTATTCGCCACTTTTTCTATCGGAACAACAATTGCAGTTTTCCATAAGTCTGGCACAACTCCAGTTCTCAAGCTCTCGTTTATAAATTGCGAATAGAAAAACCCAAAATATATTAACGAGTCTTTTATGACACCTTTGGTTAAAAGTTCATTTCCTCCTATTTTATTTTTGAAACCAGTAGCAACTCTAGCTATTTCATCATTATCTATTTCGATATATTTAAAATTGTGTTCAGTTAACTGCGATAGCGGATCTTCTCCGTCTTCAAATTCTATATTAGTGTGGATTTCTTTGATACTATCGATACTTATGCAATTTTTGAGATGGTTCCACATTGCCTTACATTACCTACATTAGCGGTTATCTTACGCTCCATGTACTTAGCCTTTTTGACTCTTACTAACCGTTTATATTGATTCTTCACAGTCTGGTAATCGTGCCAATTTCCTGTTTCTAAGGATATTTTATGCAGGGTGTGTTTAAGCTTTATTTACTTGTTTATTAATTTAACACTTATTTCCTTTGGAAAAGTGAGAGTATTCATTACTTCGGATAATATTGCTCTCAGAAATTCAGCTTTATTGTATATATTCAAATGAGAGAATTCGCTATAGTTATATTGAGTTAAGAGATGCACCAGATTGTCACTTGAATCATATTCCCAAGATATTATAGATTTTTTCAGTCGCATTGTCAATGATTTTTTAAGATTTACTTTAAAATATATTGTTTCGTGGTCAGATGTTTGGTACTTGTCCAACCACTTGCACGAAATACTGTTAGTATTTGTAAACAGCAGATCTATCAAAGTGTCAACATCTTCCGACTTTCTAGTATAGAAGTAAATTTTTTTGCGACATAGAACAGGATTTAAATAACTCTGATAAAAACAGTGTTATCGTCGGTGCATTGACTGTTCACGATTTCGCTAAGATAGCTATTAAAATCCGCATCACTAGAGTTTGGCGAGTGACAAACAACACCTACTCGATATTTTGGGCTAATGGTTTGAGCCTCTAACAGTAGAATTTTAGTTTTATATTCAATGGATTTATGAACGTACATCAGAATACACCCCGTATGACCACTATATGTATTGCATCTAACTATGTTATAGGTATCTATTTGTAATTCTTGATATGAAGAAGAACATAAGACTAAATGTGGCATTCAATTTCGACTACTTTCTCCAACTCGCTTTTATTAGCTGTAGTATCACAGCGTTCAAATAAATTCTGTTAGAGTTTGTTGCTACACTTTTGCCCGCTTTTTTGCATTTACATATTTTTTAAATTTAGGACAGTCCAAGCTATATGCTGAATGGTTCACATCAACATCAATAACTTTTTTCTCTACTAATTCGCAACAATTCATATATTTTATTATCTCAGAGGTACATTCATTAGTATCATCATTTCCTGCGCATCTACCACTTGCTCTTTTGTTAGTGCACTCACTCAACTTGTGCTTATAATCTAGACATTTGAAACATCTCATAACACTAATGTGCTCAAACACCATACAAGTATCCCATTCGATGTTTATTCTACTTCCCTTCACTATTTTCTCACAAGTAACTGCATCTGTTTCTACTAATACACTAAAACATTCTTCCCTGCGTGTTCTGTTTTCATAAACTTTTACAACTTTCAGCTCTTTGGCTACGCATTCATCATTTTGTTTCGTTAAGCATTCAATAATACGCTCTTTACTTATGTTTTCAGTAAATCCAACTACTTTGAAAATCTTTCTTATCTCATTTTTCCCTTTCGTTTTCTCTACTTCATATTCCTTTCCAATACTCTCTTTAATGTTCTGATGCACTTCCTCTCAAGCGTCTTTGTTCTTGCACTCTAATAGTATACCACCTCTATTAATCTCTTTCACATGTTTAACAAGTCCGGCAGTGGGTTCAATTACCCTTTATATCGCTTCTTTTTTTTCTTTTGTTTTTCTGTTCTTATTAACTGTTTTTATAACAATTTTTCCGTCATTTTCTTTCAGTGCTAAAGCGTAATTCATTTGGGTACTTTCGTTACTATCAATAGTATTCGAACGAACATTATTTAGCATTTCGCCATATTTTTACAGCTCTCTCGAAATCGCATCAATAACTTGATTTTTCATAGCATTCATTCTAAACGCTGACCTACAAGTTATAGCAATAATATGCACTAACAATGACAATGAGATACACAAAAAGTTATGTTTACGTTAATTACAATACGACAGTTATATCGAGAAAGAAATATGTTGGGTTATATAAAGCTACTATAATTTGGCAATAAAAATTTGGTAATAAAAATCAATCCTGATGGCAGCACTCCTCTCTGACGTTATTTGTCAGCTGTTACAAGTCCCAGCAGGTGTTGTTCACGGAAGTGTGTAAGGATGTATTAAAGCAAGTGCAAATTATTGGCACAGAAAAGAACAGCAAAAAGGAGAAACAAAACAGAGGAACACTATCGGCAGCGTAGCGGCAGAGCACATGAGAAAAAGAAAACGCTGCAGGAGGTAAAACGGCGGTTCTATTGGATTGGTTGCAGACAATCTGTAAAGGAAAGGATTATTAAGTGTGCAAAGTGAGCTGAGGATAAAAGACGAACATCTAGTGGTCATGTTCCGAGAAAGCAACTCAACTTAGTGGATAAAGCGAAACAGTGCACTGGGCATGAGAGAATGGAAAGGAATACTGAAGAGGTGTGTTGCAGGAATATTTGCCGGGTAACACTGGAAACGAAAGTGAAGTCACAAAGCCATGCGGGATGAAGGACGGATTAAATGGTTGGAATATATAACAATGTAATGCATTGTGGGAATCTCTGCAGGAGGGTATTGATGTCGGAGTTTCAATACCGGGAGGAAATAAAGTTTAATAAAGCCGTGCCAACCATTGAGTGTCTAGCAGTGTTTGGTTCGGGCAATGTGTCTGATCGGGACGATCAGACTTAGGTGGAGGCATGGCATACCTATACATGTAATATCGTCCCAACAGCTGATTAGATTTTTTTCATCTTAATCTTTGATAAACTGTCAAACTTGCCTGCAATGGGTTTGTTTACATTTTAACACGAGCTGTGTTGTTCTAATATTTTAGAGAAGCAATTTCCAATATGGCCGCCATGCTATTACCTGTTTTACTATGCCATGCACATAAGCAAGCATATTGTGGCGATTATTCTCAAGTATGTACCATCACTAACTGAATAACACTCCCACCACTAGTTAAACACACAGAGATAACATGATATGCAACAGTCTGGCTTTAGGAGGAAACACTTATGCAAAACTGCACTGAACCTGGTTATAGCTCGTTGGAAAGAAGGACTGAGTAAAAAGAATTACATAATGGCAGTTTTCCTAGGCCTTAAACGTGCTTTTGAGACAATAGATCTGGACCTCTTACTAAAAAAGTTAGCCAGTATAGGAATAAGTGGCACTGAGCTGATATTGTTCGAAAGTTTTACAAAAAACCGGAACCAAAGAACAGTCATCGGAACAGATCTTCCAGATGCCACAAAAATTGGCGCAGGGCTACCCCAAGGCTCGGTATAAGCACCTATATTATTTAACATATATATAAATGACTCGTCGAGCTGTGTAAAGCACAGTGATGTCAATCTGTTTGCGGATGATACTTTAATAATGATAAGCGGTGAAAATGTGAACGAAATGGTTGAAAGGCAGAAATGTGATTTAGATGAAATATACAAATGGCTCTGCCTGAACAAACTCATACTAAACATCAGCAAAACAAAATTGATGGTCATATCCAGAAGATCTATAGAGTACCAAATATTAAATATTTGGGAATAAACATTTATTTGTTTATTTATAACTATTTGGAATACAATCCTTACAGACTAAGAACTAAACTAATTTATATATAACCTACTGATTTAGTGCATAAGTCAAACTACTTATAAAGCACAGTTCAGCATCGTGAAGAAAGCAACACTTGACATAGAAAAAACCAAAGAGATAGCATCACTTAGGCCCGGTTTTTCAGTCCTTGGTTAAGCTCAGTTTAAATTAAGTTTGCTTAAACTCGGTATAAATTTAAACTCCAGTTAAACTGCAGAGCGGTTTTTCAGTGTGAGTTTAAGGCCACTTTTAAGATTTGCTTTTTATACGGCAACATTGGTTTTTTCTTTATCTAGATACGGCAGCAGATAATATTTGTATACATATTCAATGCCATTGCTTCTCCTCGGTATTGTAATAGTTAGCATTTCGCCAATTTCTGCATCACTATAATCACTTTCGTCAGATGATATATCCAGTATTTAATTAAATATAAAAATATCGTCCTTATTAATTGCGTTCAGCTTATTGTTTCACAACCAAAACCATCAAATATGCAAAACAGCTGACAGGTTAACTAGAGTTTAACCCTGCCGAATTGACCGCTTAAACTACGTTTAAACTTCGTTTAAAGTTGACTGAAAAACTGCGTAACAAGTTTAAGCTTAGTTTAACTGACAAATTGAGTTAAACTTGTACTGAAAAACCGGGCCTTAGTGAATTAAACTCCCGCAAGGCACGATTTACGGGGGCATCACAAGCATATTGAGTTTTCGTAATATCCCCATAAAACGGAAACACATTACGCAGAAGAAGTGGAGGAACAATAAACCGAATACTTTCTTATAAGTATGGGCAGTCAATTGGGCCCTTGATAATTTTGAAAGTAAAAGACAAGGAGAGTATAGATCTGCGACTCTCTAAGGATTTAAGACTTATCAGCGTAAGGCGAGCGGTTAAAGATTGTATGGGCTCCGCAAAATTTAACGTCCAAAGAGCATCCCAGTTGGAAATGGTAATGTTTGGTAAAGCATAAAGTAATCTATCACGTGTACTATGTACGCATTACAGCATTCATGACTCCTAACACAGCTCGTGTCCTACGAAAGTAATGTGTCGCTTAATAGGCAGAGCGACACATTACCGTATACATTACCTTTTCGTATAGGAATTAATGTATGAATGTGTGCATTAGAAGAAGCATCCTAAAGTGATACGTAATTTCCACTTCTTGACATGCCAAATAAAAATAGGGGTATTCAGTTCAAGTGCGGCACTTGCAAAATCGATATTCACTAAAATTTACCAAGTCACCGAAGTTGAGCTGAATATTCCAAATTAGTTTTTTAAAAATATTTGCAATGCGTGAATTTTATTGAATATAAATATATACTCGTATTTGTACATTTTTATCGGTTTGTGATTTTCTATCGTTTTTGATAAGACATTCAGGGCATTCGTTTAAACTCTTAAGTACCTCGTAAAGCTCGATAAATATAAAAGCTTTTCAACATTTACGATGAATTTAATCATATAAACGAATACCCTGATTGTGTTTTAAAATAAAGAATTTACATTTATACATTCATACTTTTTTGTACATTTTTATCACCTTGTAATTTCTCTTTTTTTTAATAACACATTGTTTTTTAAAGTAGCGTCCTTTTACTAGCTTTATTGCAGTGCGAACATCGTTTTCGAAAGTTTTCTCATCAAATTCCTCCTTCTGAAGACATCCTAGAAATAATATATAAAAAATAATAATAATAAAATAAATAAACAAAAAATAAAACAAAACGAAATAAAATAAGGTAAAATAAAATAAAATGAAATAAATAAAATGAAATAAAATCAAGTTAAATAAAACTAGAATAAAATTTGATTGAATTCTAAAAAAAGGATAATATTAAAAACTGGAACTAAATTTAATTTTAACCATCAAATAAAATTGCATGACCTAAAAGTAATAAAGAACTAATTTAAAAAAACTTACTGAATAATATTTCATTTAAATGCTTTAAATTGTTAAAGGGTACCATAACTTTAACTCCGCCGTAGTTTAGCTTTAAAATTACGTCCTTACTGACAATTGATATTTTCTGATAGTAATATTGCCGGTAATTCATCGAAACACAACCTGATGAGCCCAAACTTTGCACCCCATATGGAAAGCTTTTGGCATAGGTTCAACTGTTGAGCATTTTCGAGCAGCTCGTCGGATTTGTCCTTATTGCTGCCCTCTAATATCAAACATCCATCTTCATCACTAATCACTTCTGATATTTGTTTTTCGTTTTTTTAGCAAACGACGCCAATGGCGTCTCGAGTACATAGTCACAATTCTTTCACTTTTCACACTTTTTCACATATGTATATATATATAATATGAACCACATTTATCAATTTACTAATTAGTAAATTAAATTGATTTATTTATATAGTTTTTCACACCTTTCTATTTTTCACGTCTACACCGCAAAATTGTTTTACTGAAAATGCAAAATTGCATCAGCCGAACACGCGACAAAGAGAAAAAGGCATGAAAGAAAAAAACCTGTCAACGCATGTATCGAAGAGGTCAATTGCACATTACCATTTCGCTTACATTGGCATGCATGTTTTCGTTCATAGGAATTCGTGAATGTATTCATATACGAAAAAAGTAATGTATTACTCATTTTCCAACTGGGATACTTGAGAAAGCGTTTTTGTATTCTCTCCAGTCTATTTATAGCTGTCGTAGTACTAGGTTGCCAGATAAAGACAGCATATTCTAAATTAGACCTGACAAAAGAAGTATAGAGAAGTTGAAAAGTATATGGGTCACAAAATTTAGGGGAATTGCGTCTAACAAAAACCAACATTGAGTAAGATTTAGAGGTTATGTAGCTAATATGATTATAGAAGGAAAACTTACTATCAAATATAACCCCAAGGTCCTTAATCTCACTAAGACATTGAAGTTCGCAATCCGAAATGCAATATTTTGAGCGAAGAATATTACATGACTTAGAATTCGTCACATGAAAGCATTTAGATAGATTCAAGGACAGAAGAGACTTGAGGCACCATAGATGTAGCTTGGTAATGTCGTTTTGTAATTTCATTGCATCATGAGGCGTTTAATAATAGAGAACAGTTTTAGATCATCAGCGTACAGCAGACATTTAGCAAAAGTAAAGCAATTACTGATGTCATTTATAAAAAGATTAAATAATAATGGACCTAATATACTCCCCTGAGGTCCTCCCGAAGAGGCTATAAAGGGAATAGAGGACTCCCCATCAACAGTGACAGCACTTCGCCTGCTGGATAAATATGATCTTAACCATGACAGAAAGGGAGAATGAAATCCAAGACATTTCAGTTTATTAATTAGGACTCTATGAGAGACCCTATCAAAGGCTTTTGAAAAATCCGTATAGATACAATCTAGCTGCGTGCCAGCAGAAAAATACTCAATGCAATACTCACTAAAAACAGCAAGGTTAGAAACAGTCGACCTATCCGCGACGAAACCATGCTGATAAGGAGAAATAAGGGACTCAACCGCGAAAATTATCTTAGCATTGACTGCATGTTCGATAATTTTGGAAACAGGGGTCAGTTTGGATATGGGTCTGTAGTTACGCACATCATTTTTAATGCCACTTTTGAAGATAGGCGTAATTGACGTAGCCTTCCAATCATCAATAAAATTCCCAGAGGATAGTGATTTATTGAAAATAAGTTGAAGAGGACTAACCAGGGCTGGACAATTTTGCAATAAGACGGGCGAAAACCCGTCTAAATCGGTTTGGGAAGAAGATTTAAGATTATTAATAGCCCTACTAATATCCTCCGAAGAAAGATGGGGAGCTCCGAAGTTTAAGGCTGAGTTCGGACTGTTCGAAAAATGATGCGGTTGACTACTATCGTCCACAGAAAAATTTGATTTAAAAAAATCAGCAAATAAGTTAGCTGCCTCACTCGGAGTTTTCGCTAAGTTATCATCAAGGAAAACTCCGGTGGGTACATTAGCGGAACATTTTTTGTCTTTAAGATATCTCCAAAAACTTTTTGGATTCGATTTAATGTTTCCCTCAATATTTCGTATATACTTGGAATAGAGAGTTTTGTTCAAAATATTAAAATCCTTTAAGTATAGCTTATATTTACTGAAGAATAAGTTATTCTTAGTTTTTCGAAATTTTCGTAAGAATTTGCTTTTAAGGTTCTTGAGTTTTTTAAATAACTTAGTGTACCATGGTAATTTGTGAGGTCTATTTAGCCGCAGGGGTATTCTATCCAAACACTGGGTGTATAAGATCCACTTGATAGTGGAAAAGATAGCAGTGGTATCAAGCCCGTCCAGTAGCTCCTCCCAAATAATTTAAAGTAAAACATCATTAAGACTTGCAAAGTCGCACGAAGATTATTTAAATATTAATCTACCCTCAGTAGTAACCGAAGATAAGTGATAAAAACTAAACTCAACAACAAGTGGTAGATGAGGCCTGTCCTTAGAAATAATTGGACTCGTGCACTCACTAACTTCACAGCAAAAATTGTCGCTTATAAATATAAGATCCAGTAACCTATTTAGGGTATTAAACAACTTATTAATTTGAATTAACTTAAGACTAAGTACATTATCGATAAAATACAGTTCTTGACTTGAAATGACGTTATTAGGCGTGATACCGTATTTAGATTAATATTAGAGAGATTAAAATCGCCTAGTACGCAGAGGTGATGTTCTTCAACGTTGTTTAAGGCTAGGGATACAATGTTATCTGCGTGGGCCTTGTATAACTCGAAAGAGCTACCCGGTGGCACGTAAGACCCGAGAAGATATAAAGTGTCTTGCGGTGTGGACCCATTAATACATATGCAAATCTGGTCCAGCAAAGAGTCACCATACTGGAGTGGGACCAAAGACGCATGCAATTGGCACTTAATGGCGATAAGAACACCACCTCCACGAAGGCAGCCAGTTTTTTCAGCACCACGATCTTTACGATATACATTGAAAACATTAGAGTTGAAGAATTCATTATCAAAAAAGTTCTTGTTTAACCACGTCTCGACGAAAACAAAGATGTCGTAGTTCATTTGCACACTAAAGTTATGCACCAAATCAGACTTGGTTCTCATAATAGATAAATTTTGAAAGTAAATTTTCAGCCCGCAATTATTATTTATGTGAGGTCGGGTACTACTTGCTACGTCCGCAATAGTTTTCGTCGACCCTTCCGAAAAATCTGAAAGGGCTTTACTGTCACATTTGTTGACCAGATATCCGAGCATAATAATTTATCATACGAAGACTCAGGAACTCCTAAGTTAACCCTATTCAGGGAATTAATTGAGACGTCTTTTTTCACCAGCTTAGAGCATGACAACAAAGTTCAGTCAAGATCAATTTGTTTAACCATATAATTTTTTATATCATCTTCAAATCAAATTTTGGATCGAGTCAATCGTGTAGAAATTTCTGTGGTGACAAACGGTTGATTTCGGATCCATGCTGGTTACGGAACAAGACATAATTAAGGGCATATTTGCCCTAAAAACATCAATGAAAATCGATATAGACGGGATTTCGTCATTCATTTTAAAGAAATGCAGTGTGTCTTTTTGCGAACCACTAAATCATATATTCAACCTTTCACTAGTTAAAGGTGAATTTATCGATCGGTGGAAAATAGCCTCCATTTCTCCTATTTTCAAATCGGGTAATAAAAATGATGTAGCTTACTACAGACCCATTCTAAACTTTTGACATGCTCGACACTCTTTGAGAAAGTAGTTAAATCGAAGCTGTCTTTTGCAATAAAGGGATCCATAGACGAGTGCCAACATGGTTTTTTAAGTGGTCGCTCCACAGTTACCAACCTTGCCTCTTTTTCTCAATTTTGCATTTCGTCATTTAAAAAGGGTCATCAAGTCGGCGTTGTTTATACTGACTTCGCAAAGGCTTTTGATACTGTTACTCACAGCATTTTATTGCATAAGCTTGGCTTAATTGGTTTCCATTCTACTTGTCTATGCTGGATTGGATCATATCTCTCAAATAGAATTTCGTTTGTTGAAATTGAGAATGTCAAGTCATATTCATTCGTAGCCACGTCCGGAGTACCTCAGGGAAGTATACTTGGACCTATTTTATTTCTTCTCTTTATCAATGATATAGGATCCTGCTTTAAAAACGCACAATACTTGCTCTATGCAGATGACCTAAAAGTTTTTAGATCGATTGGGAGCATGCCAGATATATCTCTCTTACAAGTTGATTTAAATAGTTTAACTAATTGGAGTGTTATAAATTACTTACGCCTTAATATAAAAAAATGCTTTAATATGACGCTTTCGAAAAACGTAAACACGTTTAATTCTACGTATACCCTTTTTGGCCATAACCTTTCAACTGTCAGTGAATTTGTTGATCTTGGCGTAGTGTTTGACTCTAGTTTTCCTTTACAAATCACATCAGCTTCATTATTCCGAAGGCCTATTCCAATCTCGCTATTTTGCGGCAATATGGCAGAGACTTCAAAGATCCATACACAAGGAAAAGCTTATATAATTCTTTAGTACGTTCAAAATTGGAATATGCATCTATAGTTTGGAATTCGATTTACTTAAGCCGCTTTCGTCTAGACGTTCCATCCAATCTTTGATGTTTGTATTTGATTTAATACGTGGCTTGGTTGACTGCCCGGATCTGCTGGCACAAGTAGGCTTCTATGTACCAAGTAGAACTCTCCGTGCGCACTATCCGTTTCACGTTAATCTAATTAGATTATGATCCTATTTCTAGGGCTCTCGGTGAATTTAATAAAATTTTTCGTAGTCTTGATCTTGATTTCGCACTCCCGAGATCGTGTTTTAGTGCTAAATTAGATTCATATTATGTATAATTTCAATTTTAAAATGTATCTACACTTAAGATTCTGATTTGTACCTGCTAGTCTGTAAGATTAAGGCAATTCATAGACTCAAATAAACTGAGTTGAATTGAATTGAAGCGGATGGAGAAAAAGATGCCAAATGAAGCCATTTGTAGCGATCGGCGACACTCAAATCCGTATTAGAATTATTTCCTCTTATGCGAATATGCGATTTATTGATATAAATATTAAATATTTGGGAATAAAAATTGATGATAAGTTGAATCTTAATGACCATGTCGATTACACTGTAGGCAAAATTGCAACAAAGCTGCATGGTTCAGAACTAACCACACTTGGGCGCGAATTACTTACGGTGTGATTTACCAGGGAAAATAAAGCACCCACAACCGTTTACAATTAAAGGCGGACGTACCGATCTCTTTATTGATTTACGTTGTACTGACATGGTCTGATTTAACCGCTGCTAAACGAGCCTGTTTGTGCAGTTACAGAAATATATGTACATATAGGTATATATGTATATGCAATGGACTGTAGGATGACTATTCTTAACTGTTAGCAAAGTGTGAGTACATAATTAAGTTCTAGCGATGTATATATGTAAATATTACTTCATGTATAAGTACTATTGCGGTACAACGAAAGTGAGAGACTGGAAATACAGGGCGTGCCGTTGCGATAGATAGCAACTTTATTTAATGGGTGTCTCGTTTCTCAACATACCGCTCCCGCTGAACAATTGGTTCAGTTAGTTGGTAATACAGCAATTTTCGCGATTGGTCGAACATATTGACCACCGGAGGTTTTTACTGTGGCAACTCGGACGAGGCCGTCGGTCCCTCGGGCTACTGCCACGACCCGACCCATAATCCATTTTGATGGCGGTAGATTCGGCTCTTTCAGCAGAACCACAGCGTCTTGCTCGATGTTGACTTGTTGTTGTTGCCACTTGCTGCGTGGTTGGAGCGACGTGAGGTACTCTATGTGCCATCGCTTCCAAAACCCTTGGACCATTGCTTGCAGGTGTCGCCAATGTTGAAGTCGATTTAAATTTACATCCAAGAGTGAAGGTTCGGGTATCGACGTATAGGGTGCCCCAATCATGAAATGGGCCGGTGTTAAGGCGTCGCACTCGGTGTCTGAAGAAGCACAAAATGGACGAGAATTTATGATCGCTTCAATTTGTGCTAGAATGGTACAATATTCTTCGAATGTTAGTACATTGTTCGCCACAACTCGACGCAGATGCAACTTAATCGATCTTATGCCCGATTCCCACAGTACACCAAAGTGGGGCGCAGATGGTGGAATAAAATGCCACTGAACTCCCTCAGCGGCCAAAGCATTTGACACTTCCTGAATATGCGCTTCTGAAGTAGCGAGTTTCTGAAGTTCGTTTAGTACCCACTTAGCTCCATGAAATGTTGTACCATTGTCTGAATATAAGTCGGTTGGCGGTCCTCGAAGAGCGACAAAGCGGCGAAAGGCGTATAGGAATGCGTCTGTTGTGAGATCACTGACTAGTTCAATGTGTATAGCCTTTGTGGACATGCATATGAAAAGACAGAACCATGCCTTTCCAATTTTCGAGTTTCGCGTTCGAGAAAGCTTGATTTGGACAGGTCCAGCATAATCAAGACCGCAATGTTGAAAGCAACGAGCAGGCTGCAATCGTATAGCAGGAAGATCAGCCATCAGCTGCTCGGTTGTGCTTCGGCGTTGCATGAAGCACGTTTTGAAGGAAAACACTATTTTTCGAACGATGTTACGACAGCCAATAATCCAGTAGTGTTGTCTTACCAGCCCAAAAGTTGCGTCGACGCCTGGATGCAAGTACTTAACATGAATGTACCTGCAAATAAGCTGAGAAACATTAGAAACTTTAGACAATAAAATAGGATGCTTCACTGAGGTCGGCAAATGAGCGTTCTTGATACGTCCTCCAACGCGAATAACACCAAATTCATCCAAATACGGAGTGAAACGAAGGAGTGGAGACTTTGTTTTCAATGGTTGTCTCCTTTGTAATTGGTACATCTCCTCTTTAAATGTGGTCGCTTGAGAATGTTTTAAAATAGCGTTCGCGGCAAGCTTAAGGTCATATGCGCTCAGAGCGTTTGTAGGCGCCTTTCTGTCTACTTGCTTTCGACCACACCTCTGAATAAAGCGTTGACAGTAGGCCCAAACACGTAGTAACCTTATCCATGTTGATGATCTATTTATAAGTTTGTCTAGACCCAAGCCACTGTTGGCAGCAATAATTTCGAAATAGTAAAGGACTTCGTTTACCTGGGAACCAGCATTAATACCAACAATAATGTTAGCCTAGAAATCCGACGAAGAATCACTCTTGCAAACAAATGCTACTTCGGACTGAGTAGGCAATTGAAAAGTAAAGTCCTCTCTCGACGAACGAAAATAACACTCTACAAGTCACTCATCGCACCCGTCCTGCTATATGGTGGTGCAGAAGCGTGGACACTAACAACATCTGATGAGGCGGCTCTGGGAGTATTCGAGAGAAAGGTTCTTCGAAAGATTTGTGGACCTCTACGCGTTGGCGACGGCGAGTACCGAAGAAGATTTAATGATGAGCTGTATGAACTTTACGCAGACGCCGACATAGTTCAGCGAATTAAAACACAGCGGCTTCGCTGGCTAGGCCACGTAGTGCGAATGAGCGAAGATGCTCCAGCCCAGAAGGTATTCTTATCGGCACCCGCCGGTGGAAGCAGAGGAAGAGGGAGACCACCACTCCGATGGAAGGACCAAGTGGAGACCGATTTGCGATCCCGCGGTGTTTCCAATTGGCGCCAGTTGGCGCAACGAAGAAACGACTGGCGAGCTATGTTGGACGGTCAAAATCGCCCAGGTTAGATGACCATTTAAAGAAGAAGAAAGAGCATCGCTGACTTGAAATAAGCTGCTAGCATTGCAGAGCATCGCAAAGCAGTACGAAAACAATTATCTGATATACCCATTTACAACAAAAACAAAGTTCCGATCCACAATGCAGCTAAAAATAATCGTTGCTATAATTGCTCCAAATTTGTTCACCTTAAATATGATTGTCCATATAAAATTCGTCCAAAAGGTGTTTGTTTTAACTGCTGAAAACTTGGACATGACCACAAGGCTTATGCATATCCGAAATATGTACAGCGTTTGAAGAAGATGGTGGCTACAGTTATGCAAACTAACACTGTCCATTCGGGGAATTTCATAAATTTTAAAGATGAGGTAAGTGTTGCGTTTTTAAATTTCGAAGGCATATGTACAAAGACAACGAATCTTAAATCCATTTTTGATACAGGAAGCCCTATTAACCTAATTCGAAGGTCTGAAACGCTGTTTCAAGAAAAACAAGAACTATTTAACACTACATATTGCGGTTTGGGAAACGCACAAATAAGAACTTTTGGAACTGTTAATTGCGACATTAAATATAAAAGTCATAATTATAATACTTCCTTTACTTTTGGGACGGGAATGTTTAAAAAATCTTAATATTTTTCTTTGCTATGAAATCCGAAATATAAATAAAAAGAGTGGAAATAAAACAAACTCGTCTTTCTGAACATGTGAACTACGTTGACTCTCAAAGGTTATAAGCAGGGAACGGATTCTATGGAAATTGCCTTTTTTCTGTGGAACCAGGTATTGTGGTTTTGATTAAAAATTACAACGAATTAGCTTTGCCGGATCCCGGATATACTCATTTCGATTTGCCTTTTTGGAAATAAATGCCTTTTTGGAAATAAATGCCTTTTTTTGCCTTTTTTCTATTTTCAAATTTTCAAGAGCTCATATTTTAAATTGAATTGTATATAAAACTGCTCTATGAAGTGATAAAATGAAAAAATATTTCTATGGATTTGACGTTTGTTTTCTTTAATTTTGTATGAATTTTTTTTTTCATTTTATCACTTCATAGAACATGAATTGACTCTCTGGTGTTGAATAAATTTTTATCATGCAATGTATTCACATGAAATACTTCAGCAAATAATAATTTTATACTCCTCATGTCACCCTGTTGCGTACCAAACTTATTGCCAAATCCACGAAGTTTGCTAAAACTCTAACTTGACAGCTGTTTTATTCAAAACGATTTGCCAGATTCTGTACGTGAAACATTTAAAACATAGCAATATTAAAACAAATGCCAAAATTAAAAGCTGCAACCAAATTAAAAATCAACGGGCTCATTAAAGAGTTCGGTTCGGATACCTTTTATACTGATGGATCCATTTTATTCTGCAGCATCTGTTCAACAAAGGTTAATCATGAAAAAAAGTATTATATTCAGCAGCACATCAAACGTGAGAAACATGTAAAAGGGACACAATTAATAAAAATCAAGACCCAAATGATAGTGCCTTTTGTGCAGAAGAATGAGTTTTACGAAGATCTCACTAAAATGAAGATTGCAACCGACATTCCTTTCTATAAATTAAAGAGTGGAGCATTTAAATCATTTTTTGAAAAATACCTTCACAAAACTCTCCCTGATGAATCCACTATAAGAAAAAGTTATCTTAAGGATTGTTTCGACTCCGTTTTGCAGAAAATTCGTTTAGAAATAGGGGAAAGCCGTATCTTTGTGTCCATCGACGAAACTACGGACAAAGTTGGTCGCAATGTAACCAATGTTATTGTTGGGCCATTGCATGAAAGCGGACGAGGTTATCTATTGACCGTGGTGGTGTTGGAAAAGGTGAACTCGTCAACAATTGCAACACTTTTTGAAGATTCTATGCACATCCTATTTCCAGAAGGACTCCAACGCGAAAAGGTTTTGGTTTTGTTACTGATGCGGCACCCTACATGAAGAAGAGTGCGTCGTTGTTAAAGCTACTTTACCCCAATATGATTCACATAACTTGCGTCGCGCATGGTGTACACCGGGTCTGCGAATCAATACGCGCAAGGTACTCTGATATTGACGCCTTAGTTTCAAACTTAAAGAAAGTGTTTCTAAAAAGTCCAACAAGGGTGGCAATTTTCAAAGAAATGGAACCAGCTCTACCTCTTCCTCCTCGGCCGGTACATCAAAAAAAAACTTATTATCTATTTTTTATTGCTTGTAACTATTATTGTATTATTTTATGCAGCTGATTACTCGATGGGGTACGTGGTTAGTTGCAGTTGTGTATTATGCCGACAACTTTGATTCTATAAAGAGAATAGTTGACCACTTAGTAGATGACGCGGCATGTGTCACTTTCGCAAAACAATTGTTGAACAAAGCATCTATTCTGGAAAATGTAATATACATAAAACATAATTTTGGATTTATTTTGGAAGAAAAGGTTTTCGAAAGACTTCAGAAAACAGGTTGTTTAAACATTGTTTGCTAAAAAAATTATTTACTTACATATAAATTCTTAGGAGCCCCCATTGGCGAAGTATTAAATATTTTAGATAATATTCAGAGGCGGCTTTCAGAAGCGCGCGGAACCACTTCCAAAGTGGTTTTGGAAAAATCCCATGCCGTTTTTACAGCCAACGTAGGTTTGGAGACAATTAGGACGGTTGATAAAATATTAAAAGGCGAGGATAACGCCCTAGTCCCTAATAATTTGGAAGCTTGCACGGTTCCATATTTAAATTGGGCACCACTTGTATCAGCTCAGGTCGAGCGTACTTTTAGTACTTTCAAGGCATTTCGAAACTTGAAAACTTTAAGATGCATCTTGTGGTGCAATGTTACTACAACTTTAAAGAGTAAAGTTTTTATGTTTAAAAACTCGATTCAAATCAAATTCAAATCAAAGTACAAAACTTCATGTAATGAAACTAAATATTTTTGTTTTTTCGTTTTCGTTATAAATTCTAAGTAAAGTGATTTTTTTCTTTTTAAAAATAAATGAATATTTTGCTTATTGATAAATTGTTTGCATTTTAATTGCCCTTTGTCTGTTTTTTAGTGCCTTTTTCTGCCTTTTTCGCTACTTTATTCTGCCTTTTTTAGAGATTTTTAGGTCCTTAAAATCCGTTCCCAGGTTATAAGTAACTTGCGATTGAAAATAAAATTTATAGTGATTCTTGCATGTCCCCTGAGAGTGGCGGGATTGAAAAAAAGATTGAACTTGAAAAATCTTTGCGAACTGAGATATTTGCGTTAATGACCATTGATATTAATAGTGCCAATGATACATTTGATATAAATCTTTATTAAGGCAGTGAAATGATTGCACATATAAGAAATATAATATATCAATAATTATATTAAGGCAGAGATAGAGGTTGAACCAATTGATTACAAGATGACTGTTAAATTAACAAGTGAGACCCCGTTTAGTTTTGCACCAAGACGGTTCGCTATAGAGGAGCGTGTTGCTTTGAGGGAATTATAGCCGAGCTTTTGAGCAAAGTTATCACTAGGCCAAACGAGTCACCATACGCACCGCCGACTGTGATGGTTAAGAAAAAAAATGAAGATTTTCGGAAATGCGTCGATTATCGAACATTAAACAAATTTACTTTGAAAGATAATTTTCCAATACCTTTTGTTGAAGACTGCTTAGAATATTTTGCGGGTAAAAAATTTGACTCCTCATTGGACTTGAGAAATGGGTTTTTCCACATTAATATAAGCGAGGATTCGAAAAATTATCTTCGTTTGTAACACCAGATGGCCTATTTGAATATAATATAATGCCTTTTGGGTTAAAAAATTTGCCATCGGTTTTTCAACGTTATATACGTCAGTGTTTGCAGAAATTGATAGATTCAAAGAAAATTGTAGTATACCTGGATGATATATCCATTGCGTCACACAATTTAGAGTCACATTTAGAATTACTTAAAGAAGTCCTTAAACGTCTTGCTAAGCGTGGTTTAGAATTAAATATAGACAAATGTAGGTTTGTTTTTTGGGACATAAAGTACTTAGGTTATTTGGTTAATGAGAATGGAATAAAGCCAAGTGATGATCATATTAAGTCAATAAAAAACTATCCTATGCCCCGAAGTCTGAAAAAAGTTAAGGCTTGCTTAGGGCTGCTCTCTTATTTCCGGAAATTTACTCCGAACTATTCGAAGATTGCTCATCCTCTACAAAGCTTACTTAGAAATGGATTCAAATTTGATATAAACGATTTATATCTGAAGGATTTTGAAGAACTGAAATCTATTTATAGCCCGATAAAGAGACGGAGCTTCATACAGATGCCAGTAAAGTAGGTTTTGGAGCTGTTCTTTAGCAGCGACAAGAAGACGGAAAATTTCATCCGGTATTTTATTTTTCTAAAGCAACACATCCACAGGAATCACGTCTACATGGTTTTGAGCTGGAGATACACGTCTTCTGAGTTTTCTTTATGTATAAAAATATAACTTGGGTGTCTGTTTGTGTACATGTGTATATGTGTTGTGTGTGTACATTCAGAAACGGGGGTGGTTTGCACCGATCGGTTTTTGTGTGGTTGACTGAGGCAGGTAAAAGTTGGTGATTTTTGTTGTTTGGCCTTTTTTGCGCGTTTGTTGTTTTTGATCGTTTTGCTTACACATGTAGGACCTTGACTGTTTTTTTGATGTTTCCGGGGGGCATTTATTCTCCACCATGTGATTCGCAAAGTTGGACTCTGGTATGATGGTTGGATTGCGTGTCTTTTTGTTGTAATCTCTAATGTGTTCTCTGAACCTCGTTCTTACTTGTCGTCCTGTTTGTCCTATGTAACTGTGCTGGCATGCACAAGTGAGCTTGTATACACTATGGCTGCTAAACGGATCTTCTGAGTTAGTTTTGGTTCTTAGCTTCCGTCCTAAATTGTTCGATGTTTTGAACGCTGTGTTGATGTCGTATTTTCTAAGGAAATTTGCTAATTTATGTGTTGCCCTTCCAGTATATGTCATTGTCGTCCAGGTTTGTGTACTTTCTTCTCCATTCTTTCTTTTTTGTTCTCTAATATTTTTCCTGAGTTTATCTACTAGTGCTTTTTTATATCCGTTGTTTGTAGCGATCTTATAAATAATTCCAAGCTCTCTTCTATATGCTGCTTGTGTTAAGATAGAAGTGTTCTTTCCAATATATGCACTAAGTGCCTTAACGCTGCATTTTTATGTTGTTGTGGGTGGTTCGAGGTATTATGTATTATTGTGTCGGTGGCCGTTGGTTTCCTATATATGCCGTAGTTGAATTTATTGGTAGCTTTATCAATACTTATTGTGAGGTCCAGATAATTGATTCCTCCGTCTTTTTCTGTTTCCATTGTGAATTTTATGTTCCCGTGCTGCTTGTTGAGGTACTCCAGTACTTGCTCTTCGTTGTTGGTAGTTCAAACGCATATGATATCATCCACGTACCTAGCGTAAAATAACACTCCTAATTTGGAATTCAATTCCTGTATATACTCTTTTTCCAGGTTTTGCATAAACGCTTCCATAAGAATAGCCAATGTTGGGTTTCACATCGCAAGTCCGTTTGTTTGTCAGTATATTTTATTGTTGAATTGAAAATAGTTTTGACGTAGAGTGGTTCTTACCGTGTTCGTGATTTGCGTACTTTTTACTTTTTCTTTTGTTTTACGTTTTTGTTGCTTGACTGTTGAAATGTGTTAACAATGTTTTCTTAGCAAAACTCTCTTTTACTTTCTTAAATGCCTTCAATATCTCATCAGACCAATCAAGTACCTTATCATCACTCTTTGATGCCTTTGTTATCATGCTATGAATTGGGTCTAGCATTTCAGCAAGCTTTGGTATGTACCTGTGATAAAAATTAACCATTCCCACAAACTTTTGCATCTGTTTGATTGTCATTGGTCGTCCAAAATCAAGAATTGATTGAACTTTTTCCTCTGAAGGTTGAATACCTTAAGACGGTATGTTATAATATGTTTTATTTTTTAATTCAATATGTAAATCATGTATGTGTGGTAAAGGGTATTGATCAGGTGCAGTGATTAAATTAATCCTACTACAATCTCCGCAAGGACGCTAGTCATTTGCGTCTTTTTAGGTACTAGATGTAGTGACGATGTTCCATGTGATTTGGATAGACGACATATCCCTGACTTCAATAAGAAATCGAATTTAGTCTTTGCTATCTTAAACTTTATAGGATCTAAACGTCTTGGCCTACAAAAAGGTAATACTCCATTTGTTATAATATAATGAACTGTTGAATGGCTCAACCATTTTATTATAATCCGGATCAGAAATTAAGGAAGAAACATTTTTTAAAAGCTTTGTATGTTGATTCTCAATTGAAAATAATCTAGGCAATAAAATATTGCAAGACCCGGATATCGTGTCTACAGACAAACTACATAGTTAGAAGATCTATTAATCTCTTATTTTTTATATCTATTAAGAGTCCATATTTTCCTAACTATTTTCTGTACCTATGATGGGTTTTGAAATATCAGCAATAAGAAGTGCAAACAGAATTGTCGACCGAGCCCTAAATTAAGTTTTAATAATTTTGTTCCATATGTCGAAATCATGCTGCCCTGAGCAGCTGTTAAAATAATCAGCCCGATTCTAAGCAAAAAATCCGCCCATATTTTTCCGCTACTCCCTATTCCCTTATTCTGAACACAAAATCCGCAAGTATTTGTTCGCTTCTCGCTCTTCGCCTATTCTAAACGATGTTCGAAAAGCGAAAAGTGGTTTTGCGAGTAAAGTAGGTATCACAAATGAAAAGAAAAGGGAAAATACGCAACAGTTTTTGCGAGATATTTCGCCAGGCCATTTTGAGTGATCGCTGAACAAAATGTAAGCAAATTTAACTTTTTAATAATAAAAAATCACTTTTACACATTAATATCGTTTTGCTTTTGTGTTTTTAGGACGAAAAGTAGAAATCCGTTGCAAATATAAATTTTAGTAAGCCTTATGCAAGGGCACCCGGAATTTCCCGCGCCTTCTATTAAGAAGCTTGTCAATCCTTCCAGTGAGAGACCTTTTTTATTTCAAAGTTTTAAAAATATTTTTTATTAGGTGTGGTTACCTGGAAAGCATGACATCTGAAACGTATAGTTTGAGGATAAACTCACAGTATACTGTCGTAGTGCCTTCTTGGAGAACCACCCATTATAGCAAATTTTACACAATAGTTTCTCGCAAATTGTTCAATGCACTTCCTGCCGATATTCGTGTCTTAAGAAACCTTCAACAATTTTTAAAGAATGTCAAAGCTTTCCTCTTGGACCTGTCATATAATGAAATCGAAGTTTTGCTGCGCACCAACACTTAAAATTGTTTTTCTCTATATTAGTTTTATTGATGTTGTTCCTTTTTAGAATTTTAAAATTTTTTTACATACATATATTCTTGCACATAAATGGTTACAATACCTGATATAAAAACTTTATATAATATTCATAAGCCGCTCTTATTTCATCATTTCACTATCAAATAAATCATATAATATTAATTTAACTTTACATAGGTCACCCCACTATACTATATACTTTATTAGAATTGGTATTTGACGCTATGTTATGCTTAACATATGAAATGCCCTTGCTTTTCTTATATCTTGTATCTTTTATCAAGATGTTTAGATATAAGCAAAATGTAAAAAAAAAAAAAAAAAAAACAGAAAGGAAGCGCTGAAAGTGCGGAAGAGTTAAATTCGGCAGGACCACCAGCAAAATGTATTGTGGAATGTAAAAACACAAGTTTTATCAATAGGAGCTTAATCGGCGAAACTACAACTGCTTTTTGGCCTGTTGTGTGCGCGTTGGTAAAATGTCCAACAAATATTTATATGCGGGTTTATATATCCTATAGTTTCAATTACTCTGCAAAATAATTGAATCAACGAAATGCACTAAAAATAAATTTGTTTCCGCTTACAATGGTTCCGGCAACTCAAGTGCGTTCTTATAGATCTCTGTTTAGGTTCCTGTGCTACAGAATCTTCGGTTTCTTCTTCTGCCACCATTCCAACGGCAATACTATGCATTTTTATTATTAATTTATTTAATTTAACAACTTTTTATCAAAAACTATTATTTCATTTTCATATTAATTCACTGATTACAAAAAGTAGTGCCAAAACAAGACATAAAATAGCAACACAGCTGAATTCGAAAATTCGAAATCCCTCTTCGCCAATTTTTCTGATCACTAGGGAAAGAGAATTACGGAAATTTTCCTGCTGAACAAAAATTTCCGTAAGGAAAGAAATTCGAGCGGATATTTAGAATCGGGCTGAATATCTGAATAATTTTTATAAATTTTTAATTTGCATAAAGGAAGAACTGAAATTTCAGCACCGCTATTAATTAAAAATTTTAGCTTGCTTTCTTTATCCAGTACAAATAAGCGACGTGTTGAAAAATTCAAAATGCCACTGTTAGTCGCTGCAACAACAGCGCTGTCTAGTTTGTTTGACTGGGACTACTTCTCTGGAAAGCACACGGTTCTTCGCATTTACGGGCTTTGCTGCCAAAACGGAAATGGTATCTACATACCCAGTTTTGGGACTTTGATCTACCTTGTGACTGAGAACTTCTACGATAACTAAAACTCCGCCTTTTTGGACGTGACTGTCTGTCATTCAATTGTGTTTTAATGTCGCTAATGTCCAATTGTAAAACTTTCACACATTTTTGTTGTAACCTTAGTTAAATTCTCTACAATTTTTCTAAATTCCACCACCCTATTTCTAACTGCACAAATTTCATTACCACTGGTTATCTCCCAAATTTTATCTGCCAGTTGAAAAAGGTCATTAATATTATTTAAATTAGCACTGGCTTTCGTAACCAAGGATTTTTTAGAAAATTTGAATCAATAGTTACCTGCAAGTTGGTCAAGGGTCCTATAATATTCAGAAGGCTTGCGATCACCTATCTCAATATCAGAAAAAATCTTATCCAACCTTCTGTGCTCGCTTAAGGAGTGTCTATCAATAAGAATTTTCTTCAAGTTGTCATATTTTCAATTTTCACGTGGATTTTGAATGACATCATTACATTACAATAATGTCTTGTACAAGGCAGTTATTATATACTCGTACTTAGTCAAATCTCTACTTATGCCCTTTGTAGCAAAATGCGTCTCAGCGTGTACGAACCATCCTTCTGGGCAATACGACCAAAATTGTGGTAATTTTATTGAAATGGCACAGATTTCATTTCCATCGTAAGGATTGTGTATATTTTCTGACGAAACTTCACATGGATCTTTTGTGTCTATAAGAGACCTATTTTGTCTATCTCCAGCACCCGTTTTACGTGGAGAACGAAACATTTTAAAAAAGGTTCACACAGAAAATTAAATTAACAATAACCCTATGCAGCTGTATAAATATACTAACTTTAAATTTTAATTACATACACTCAAAAGAAAAAAAAAAAAATCTACTTATCCTTCGCCAATTTGAATTGTTGATCGTTTCATATGTTCTTCTGATATCAATGCTGACTATAACATTACTTAAATGACGAAATTCGATTTCCCACTATTGATATGCTGGATACAACAATTAACGACATAGGTTAGGTCGCAAGGGCTGAGCTGAGACATTAAGGTAACAGCTCGACACTTAGGCCACCAATGGGACCGTTGTGATACCAACTCAATAAACCCCCTCCATGCCTAAAGCGGAGGGTCGAACCACTTCGTAGAATTAATAAATTTCCCTAAAGCCTCAACTTCACATCTTGAGATCTCAGAAAGGTCATATCGAAACGGTTCACCTAGAATGGCCAACCGCCGTCTGCTAAGTGCGGGACACTGACAAAGGAGGTGCTGGACGCTCTCCTCCTCTTCGGTACATCTGCAGCTGCGACAATAATCGAAGGTCGTTACCCCCCTTCTGACTCCGTGAGTGGCTATTAAACAGTGTCCTGTTAGAACCCTTATCAAGGATGCTGAAGCCGATTTGTGTAGAGTCAGAAGTGCTCTTGTACGCCCCTTATCATATGAAGGCCAGGTTAGCCTGGATGTCTCGCATGTTGAGATGACTGACCATCTTCCATTTGTATTTCTTATAGTGCTTGTGTTCACACGCAGCCTGAAGGTGGTCATGGGTATACATACCGAATCATTTCCCGGAAGGATATGGTCGGTGGTACCTCTCCTAGCCAGCTCGTCTGCTCTGCAGTTGCCTTCAATATCCTTGTGGTCAGGTACCCATATAAGGCTCGTTAAGAGATCTGTGGCATTCAGTGACCGACTTTGTGTTGTCGACGAACGAGTCCAAGGCCTTTAGTGCGGCCTGGCTATCTGAGAAAATAAAAAACCCGTTGGCCATCATTAGGTATAGATACCAGAGGGCTCACAGCTCTGTGTATTGCCAGCATTTCCGCTTGGTACACACTACAGTGATCAGGAAGGCGGAAAGAGACCTCTAGACCCAAATCCGATAAAAAGATGCCCTCTTCCACCTTCCCATCAAGCTTAAAACCATCTGTGAATATATTGAAGGCACCCGGGACCGTATGCTGCCTGAAAACCTGGTCTTGTCGTAATGGTATGTCCACTACATAGTTCTTAATGAACACGTTTTTTGACGTACAATAGTCAGTGCGTACGTGTATTGGGACTGGGGCGTTAGTGCCCATGATTGTGGCATGCCCACTAGTTCCATTTGACCAGAGACCTGTTTCCTTAATGCGTAGTGCAGCGATGACAGATGCTTTCTTCGCCACCAGGTCAAGAGGTGGTAGGTATAATATTGTGTTGAGTGCTTCGTTCGGAGTAGAACAAAGAACCCCGGTTATACAGAGCTCTGCTCTTCTTTGGACTTTTTGTAGCGTTTTAAGGTAGGTATTTTTAGCTAGTACAGGCCACCAGACCAATACACCATATAGAAGAATCGGGCGCACAATGGCTGTATATATCCACTATACCACCTTAGGGGAGAATCCCCAGGAGATAAAAATTGGCCTTTTGCAGGTAAACAGTGCTGCTGCGGCCTTCTTGGCTCGCTTCATTATATTGTCACTCCAGAGCAGCTTCCTATCTCCTAAATACTTGACTTTCTCGCTAAATGCTAAAGACGTACCACCAATTCTTGGCGGTATTAGACTTGGTATTTTGTACCACCTCGTGGCGAGGATAAGCTCAGTTTTATACAGGTTATCTTCCAAACCTGAGGCTTTGGCCCAGTGTGGTATTTTGGATAGAGCCTCTTCCATTAAATTGCTAAGAGTTTGCGGGAATTTTCCCTGCATAATAACACAAATGTCATCAGCATAAGCGATAATTTGGTGACCTTTTGATTCCATGAGGCGTAATAGTTGGTTGACTGTAACCACCCATAGTAGCGGAGAGAGAACGCCTCCCTGCCGAGTACCTCTGTTAACGAGTCTTTGAATCGTGCTACCAACTAGCTCTGTTTTACTCCCCCAGGCCCGCAGACCCGTCAGCGCCGAGGTGATGGCTTCTGAAAGAACGTGGTTGAAGGCACCGGCTAAGTCTAGAAAAGCCATCAGTGTATATTCTAGAAAAGCCATCAGTGTATATTCCTTTCTATAACGGATACTAGTAAGTGCAAGGCAGTGTCAGTTGACCCGCCCTTGGTATAGGCATGTTGAGCTTGCGATGGACAAAATGGGTCAGCCAGCCTCCGGATGTAGTCTTCCAGGAGCCTTTTAAAAGTTTTAAGAAGGAAATAATATAGGCTTATAGGCCTATAATCATTTGGTTTTGAGTGGGAGGATTTGCCTGCTTTAGGGATAAAGACCACACTCACCTCCCTTCATGTTTCTGGTACGTAATTGAGCCTCAGACAACTTATGAACATCTCCTTTAGCCATATTTTAATAAGATTGGCATTGTGTTGAAGGTTGAGCCGGGCATATTCCTTCCGGGCTTGGCGACTTATGGGGCTTATAGGTGGATAGAGCCTAGTCTAGCTTTTTATCATCTATGACTTCGTTTATTAGCCGATTCGAGGGTAACCCTCCAAAAATAATATTTGCAGACACGCTCGCGCATGTCGGGAAGTGTGTATCCATAAGCAAGTTTATGGTTTCCGTGCTTGAATCTGTCCAGTTTCCATCCGGCTTCTGGACGTAGCTTAGCTGAGTTGGGGATTTCGATAAGACCTTCCTTAAGCGGGATCCGGCGGATGTGGATTCAATCTTGCAGTAGAAATCCACCCAGGAGGATCGCTTTTCCTTTCGGATTGCTTTCTTATACATGTTGAGTTTTGTCTTGTAATCCGCCAATGATGATTCATGTCCGTCATGCTTTGCTTTGTTAAAGCCCGTCCTACTAAATTTCCTAAGCTTGTCAAGATTAGACGACCACCATGGTGGTTTGTGGGCTACCTTCCTAGTCGGGCAAGCCCTATCTAAAGAGGTCTTGCATTGCTGCCCGAAGTTGTTTACTAGCACGTCCAGCTCATTTTTGTTCGTTGGAGCTCGCACCCCTTTTGATAGATTTTTACCTATAAGCTTGTTGTAGTAGCGCCAGTTTGTTCTTCTAACTGTTTTAATATACTTAGGGTTTGTGTGTGCCTCCGATACAGAGAAACTTATATACTTATGTTCTGAAAAGGAGTGTTCCTTTAAAACCCTCCAAGATAAAATAAGGTCACTGAAGGACCAGAGTTATGTCAAGGACCTCTTTCTGATTCCTTGGGTCATTTCCCCTATTACATATGTTTAGGTTTGTACCCAGAAGATAATTATATAAAGACTCACCTCGGTAATTTGTGTCAGTGCTGCCCCATTGGGCATGATGAGCATTTGCGTCACCTCCGAGAATTGTCAAAACATCTCGCGGGTTTGATTCCCTCACGAGTTCCCTGAAGTTATCCGGTGGTAATGAGCCTTGGTGACATGGGCCAGATAGAAGGAAGCAAACTTGCATCTCCACTATATTGGGGAAGAAGTAAAACATTAACAGTAGACTTAGCTAGAATAATTGAAGACATGGTTTAATTACCAAAACTGCGTATATTGTGTTAGTAACGCCTATGGTACTGCTGCCATTGACCACGACGATGACAATTACAATTAACAACAACAACAAAAACCACGACGATGATAATAATAGTATTATCCTATTGTTGAAACTTTGCAGTTGAACGACTGAACAATTATCCTTTCAAGAGCTTAGTGTTACTAGAAATATAGTGCTTAACTAGTCCTTGTATTTCCAAACCTCTGCGATTGTATCATCACTTCTATGAATTTTTGCTGTACAAATATCTTTTCAACAGCTTGGTGTTACTGCTACTGGCAGGATCGCCAATTTTGTAGGAACTGATATATCACACAAATTATTTTCTTATAGAAATGTATTTGGTATAAAATTCAATCACCAACAACTTCAAAAAACCATAGAATAATTCTCACATCAAAAACTTGAACAATAAAAAACTTGAAACTTGATTTTTTTAAAAAACCAATACAATAAAAAGTATTTTATAACAACTAGTGTGTAGTATATCACTACAATAAACAACCGTGTTCTAGAATGCAAGTGCGAGAACCAAAGAGAGTATATTAATAAGAGGCACCAGTCCTCTCACTGTTAAATTTCAATATTTTTGCTCGCTGGATTGACAATTACTCGATGTACCGTCCCAGAGGTTCTGGCAATCTTCTTTGCTCTTGTCCTTAATTGTGCAGCAGAAAAATTTAGTAGTTTGCAGAAGTGACAGAGCTACAAATGCAGAAGTGAGTGAAATTTGTACAAAATATAAGCAAACGGAATGAGTGTGACTTGGCTCATGAAGTCCGTTTGTCTATGACAAATCACTAGTTGGTTCGATTTTGATATTTTAACCAAACTTAATAAATAAATATAGATGAGTTCATAAAAGTACAAAACTAGGTATTTTATTTCAATAGATTCTTTTTGAGTCTTGAAAAGTTATTGCTTGGCAACAGAAAATATAAAAAATTTTATTATTGCTTCTTTGTACCAACAATTTTTGTCGATTTTACGGCCTGTACATTTTCAAGTATTCATGAAACAAGCTAAAGACCAAGAATAATAATTTTTCACCTTTTAATTTTTATGAACTTGTTTATTGTTTTTATTTTTTGAATAATAATTTTTTAATTAATTATTAAAAGTTGTTTAATTGAATAGAGAACGAAAAATTTTTAGACTGCCATAGCTTTTCTTATAGATATATGTATTTCGGAAGCTGCTAGGACTCTTCATCAGATAAATTTTGGCACGCATTGCTAACCATTCAGCTAACAATACGCTGGTTTTGATGTCATCTAAACTCCTAATTTTATTCTTCTTTACCATATACATGTCTTTTGTTTTCGTCTTCATAAATGAATAATAGAACGTTTTTTATAGACGACAGCTCTAACATAAATGTCAACATAAATGTCATAGATAATTTAAACTCTTTAACAGTAGAAAGTAATACTTTAACCGTTGTTCATCAGAATGTGAGAAGCCTACGTCAGAATTTTAATTCGCTATGTTTGAACCTGGAAGCCTTTGTACATCCTCCAGATATTGTTTTTGTAACGGAAATATGGATATACTCTTATGAGGTTAATGATTACCATATTCCCGGTTACAATTTTTTTGCGAATACTAATGAGTATGCTGGTGGTGTCGGAGTTTTCGTACGTAATATATATGAGCACGATGTCACTAGTTTTTGCCTATCAAGTGCGGATATTTTAAAACTTAATTTTAATACTAGAAAGGAGCTAATTAGCTTTGTGTGTGTATATAGACTTCACTCTAAATCATTACAGATATTTCATGAAGAATTTTCCGCTGTTTTGGATAAGGAAACCACAGCGAATCTAGTCATATTAGGAGATTTCAATATCGATTTATTTAGTGCTAACCCTGTAGTAGATAACCATCTTGAGCTGTTGGCCAGTCATGGCTTGACATCGTATATAAATAGTATCACACGGCCAGTTTCTGGAACAAATATAGACCATATTTATGGACGCCTCGATAGCAGTGCACTTAGCCCATCTGCTGGCTTAAACTTTGATCTAGGAGTTACTGACCATTGTATGATTGGATTGAAAATCAGTTGTTTAAATAATGTGCGTAATTTTAAGAATAGAAGTCCAACTGTCCTGAAAACAAACTTTAGTGCTCTTTATAATTCACTTCGTTATGAAAAATGGGAAGCTGTTTATGCTGAAAAGGATGTGAATGAAGCGTACAAGTTATTTTTGACTACGCTTCAATCGCACATAACAAAATCTAGCTTTGCTACTTCACCTAAACGGTCAGAGACTATTCTCAAGCCATGGATCAATCGAGACCTATTAAAGAAAATTAAACTCAAAAATAAATTACGCGTGAAATCTCGCAAGCATCCAACAAACACTCGCCTCTCGAAGCGTTTGAAACATCTCACATGCAGGATTAATAAAGAATGTCGCTCTAGGCATGATAGTTTTTATAAGAATAGATTTTTGGCTGCGAAGGGTGATGTGAAGAAAGAATGGAATGTGGTCAAAGACATTCTAAATCGTAATAAGGTAGAGCAATCTAATTCGTTTGTTCTGGATATCGGCGGCGAACTTGTTTCTCACCCATTGGACGTTGCCAATCATCTAAATGATTTTTTTGTTACAATTGGAAAAGAATCCGCTCCAAATAATAGTAATATACGCTGCACTTGCAACAACCGCTTAATTTACTCTGTAAATTCTTCTCCAGGTTGTAGTTTCTTTTTTGAAGCAATTTCTGGGTCGGAGGTTTTGAGTTTAATAAATTCTTTAAAAAATACTGATTCTTCTGGGAATGATGGTATCTCTAACCGTACTTTAAAGAACATTGCTTTCTATGTTGTTGACATGTTAAAGCATTTTTTCAATCTTAGTGTAGTCACAGGAGTGTTTCCAACCGATCTAAAATGTGCTATTGTCATACCACTATATAAGAAAGGGGATAAGAAAGATAAAAATAACTACAGACCTATTTCACTCTTGCCATCTATCTCTAAGGTTTTTGAGAAATCTGTTAAATGCAGAGTCTTGCAATATCTGGATAAAATCAAGTTTTTTAGTCCATTGCAATATGGATTCCGGTCAGGGGTATCTACTGAAGATGCTCTTCTTAACTTATGCTCGTTTATTTATAAAACAATGGATGAAAAAGGGACTTGTGCTAGTCTTTTTGTTGATATTACAAAAGCCTTTGACATGGTCGACCACAATATTCTTTTAAGTAAATTGTACTCAGCTGGTTGCCGTGGAAATGTTCTAGATTGGTTTGAATCATATCTAAGTTTAAGAAGTCAAAAGGTGACAGTAAACAATAATCTAAGCGCACCCAGACAAATTAATTTGGGAGTCCCTCAGGGTTCAGTCCTTGGACCAACTTTATTTCTGATTTATATCTACTCGCTTTTTTCAATGCCTTTTGTAGGAAGAGTCACAGCATTTGCTGATGACTTGGCAATCGCATATAGATCAAACAATTCTTTTAATCTTTTTATGGATATAAATAAAGATGTAAGCCTCCTAAGAGAATGGTTCGCCTCTCATAAACTTATTGTAAGCAATAAAACTAAAGTAATGTATTTTAGTCTTGGTAGCAAGGTAGTAGCTAGTGGTGATATTGTTTTTCACTCTGCAAGCTGTCTGCGTCACAAACTATGTACTAATAATTGTATTGAAAACGAGTCTCGAGTTAATTATTTTCCCGATCTAAACTGTGAAGCAATATGTTTCAAGGTCGAAGTTGTTTATAATTTTAGATATCTGGGTGTTATAGTCGACCACAACCTAAACTGGTCTTCGCACATCTCTGCCATGAAAGTTTACTTGCAAGCAACTATTCGCTCATTTTAGCGCCTTCAAAAACTATGTGCAACCAGTGTACTGAAAATTATGTACTATGGACTTGCACAGTCTAAACTTCAATATGGCATATGTTGCTGGGGCAGTGCATATTCTAGTAGAATTCGACCACTCTTAATGTTGCAGAAGTGTCTTATACGAAGATTTTGTAATGCTAGCCGTTTAACGCACTCAATGAATCTCTTTAGAAATTTTTATATTCTCCCTGTAAGACATTTGTACTACTTTAAAGTTTTAAAAATTTTCTTTATGAGAATTGGTTATTTACGAAGTCCAATATACACCTCACTCATGCTAAGAAGCAATTCTAACTCAAATGTTACTGTTCCTGCCTCACGCACAACTCTGTATCGAAACTACTATACCATAGTATCATGTATGATTTTCAATAAGCTTCCCGAAGATATACAAACAATTCGAAGAATAAACATTTTCCTAAAGCGGGTGAAAATATGGCTTCTTGCGTTAAACCATGACGATATTGAGGTTCTGTTACGGCCTATCACATAATCGGCTTCCGACTTAAACATTTTGCAACTATTTTCTTATTTTTCTTACTCACTTTATTTCTATGTATTTTTTAATAATTTGGTTATTTGCCAACATATTTTCTTTTTGCTTTTTTAATATTATTTTTATTTAATAAGTTCACTTGTAAGTTCATTGCTATGTTTTGAACCGATGTACTTTTTTTCTTATTATTTTAAATACTTTTGTTTAATAATTTATTCACCATCAATGTTAAACTTTATATCTTCTTCAAATGTGTTCTGTTTGCACCCCACATTTTCAAACTTCCATTGTAATCACTGCAGGAAATGGCGTTATCACTGTTCTTTTTTTGAACATTCAACGTCATTAGCTATTATCTTATTATAACTACTTTATTGTATGTACTAATGTTTATGAGTAGGAAAAATGTTTAGAGACAACTGCCATAGCTTTTATTATTGATCCATTCCGGAAGCTGCTAGACTTCTTCATCAGAGAAATTTTGGCACGTTTCATGAATACTTGAAAATGTCAATCAACAAAAATTTGTTAATATAAAAAAGCAATAACAAAAACCGAGAGCACGCGGTAAGGCAGTTCTGCTGATGATGATAAAACAGATATGTCAAAAAATCCATCATGATCACACTACTAACTGCCAAATGGCGGAAGTGGTTCATGCATATGGTAAAGAAGAATAGAACTAGGAGTTTAGATGACATCAAAACCAGCGTATTGTTAGCTT
This sequence comes from Merzomyia westermanni, assembly GCA_949987695.1. Taxonomy (NCBI): domain Eukaryota; kingdom Metazoa; phylum Arthropoda; class Insecta; order Diptera; family Tephritidae; genus Merzomyia; species Merzomyia westermanni. Next base: position 110,173,079 of record OX465290.1, on the reverse strand, counting down.
AATGGTTAGCAATACGTGCCAAAATTTCTCTGACGAAGAAGCCTAACAGATTCCGAAATGGATCTACAAGAAAGGCTATGGCGGTTGTCTCTAAACATTTTTCCTACTCTATTCAATTGAACAACTTTTAATAATTAATTAAAAAATGATTATTAAGAACATAAAAACAATAATACTTTTCATAAAAATTAAAATGTGTAAAATTATTATTCTTGGCCTTGAGCTCGTTTCATGAATACTTAAAAATTTTTATTTTGAAAGTTTCAAATAAAATATCAAAATAATAATTACGAATGACTCCAAAAATATTTATCAGGTATAATTGTTACGAAAAGATAATTGTTGAAATTGCCGTGACTTTATTCAACTAAAAAACTATTAATTATTATTTGGATGTCTGATGAAATCATAAATAATGCAGTCATGCTATTTATGAATCACTCCCAATTAGACAAATTATGAATTTTAAATATTTAAATGAAATAGATAAGAATGACCCACCTTCTTTTTTTTAGACTACTATAGGAACTGGAGATAATGCAATTTTTGTGTAACGTTTTTTGTTTGTCCACATGTACTGCGTACATAACGAATTACAAAAATGCTTTGAAATGTGTATTGTTGAGTAAAATATTTATTTTTCAATTAAAAAAAAATATGTTGCGATTTAAAAAAAAAAAAATTCTTGTCAGTTGGCAGGATTCGAACCAACGTTCTCCGCATTAAACGTATACGCATGTTATGTTTCATATTCCCATGCAATCACCGAAAAGCATGCATGCGTAAGTCAGCAGCACACGCACATATTTATGTCAATCGAAACAAACAAACAAAAGTACGCGCATAACCACACATAAATACAAACACCTGTCCTCACATTCCCGCGCTAACCCTTCCACTTGCATACGCCATCCAAAACAAAAATATACCAACAACTGTGTGTATGCATGTATGTCCAAAACTTCCTAACTACAATGCAACAGCAAAATCTATTCATATGCACAAAACCCAACCACAAAAATCCATTTCTACGCGCAAACCTAAAATTTCAAGAACACACTCAGAAAAAATATTTCTGTAATATCAACAGTTCCCAGCAGTTGGCATTAAAATTTGCAGAAATTGCTTTTTTATACCAACAATATTTGTTGATTTACGGCCTGTATATTTTCAAGTATTCATGAAACGAGCTCAAGGCCAAGAATAATAATTTTTCACTTTTTGAGTTTTTAAGAAAATTATTATTGTTTTTATTTTTTAATAATCATTTTTAATTAATTATTAAAAGTTTTTTTTATTGAATAGAGTAGGAAAAATGTTTAGAGACAACTGCCATAGCTTTTCTTATAGATCCATTTCGGAAGCTGCTAGACTTCACTCATCAGAAAAATTTTGGCACGCATTGCTAACCATTAAGCTAACAATACGCTGGTTTTGATGTCACCTAAACTCCTAGTTCTATTTTTCTTTACCATATGCATGAACAAACCCCGCCATCTGGCAGTTAGTAGTGTGATCATGATGGATTTTTTGACAGATCTGTTTTATCAGCAGAACTGCCTTACCGTGTGCTCTCGGTTTTTATTATTGCTTTTTTATACCAACAATATTTGTTGATTTACGGCCTGTATATTTTCAAGTATTCATGAAACGGGCTCAAGGCCAAGAATAATAATTTTTCATTTTTTGAGTTTTTATGAAAATTATTATTGTTTTTATTTTTTAATAATCATTTTTAATTAATTATTAATAGTTTTTTTGTATTGAATAGAGTAGGAAAAATGTTTAGAGACAACTGCCATAGCTTTTCTTATAGATCCATTTCGGAAGCTGCTACACTTCACTCATCAGAGAAATTTTGGCACGCATTGCTAACCATTAAGCTAACAATAAGCTGTGGATGCCGTGTGCTCTCGGTTTTTATTATTACTTTTTTATACCAACAATATTTGTTGATTTACGGCCTGTATATTTTCAAGTATTCATGAAACGAGCTCAAGGCCAAGAATAATAATTTTTCACTTTTTGAGTTTTTATGAAAATTATTATTGTTTTTATTTTTTAATAATCATTTTTAATTAATTATTAAAAGTTTTTTTTTATTGAATAGAGTAGGAAAAATGTTTAGAGACAACTGCCATAGCTTTTCTTATAGATCCATTTCGGAAGCTGCTAGACTTCACTCATCAGAGAAATTTTGGCACGCATTGCTAACCATTAAGCTAACAATAAGCTGTTGATGCCGTGTGCTCTCGGTTTTTATTATTACTTTTTTATACCAACAATATTTGTTGATTTACGGCCTGTATATTTTCAAGTATTCATGAAACGAGCTCAAGGCCAAGAATAATAATTTTTCACTTTTTGAGTTTTTATGAAAATTATTATTGTTTTTATTTTTTAATAATCATTTTTAATTAATTATTAATAGTTTTTTTTATTGAATAGAGTAGGAAAAATGTTTAGAGACAACTGCCATAGCTTTTCTTATAGATCCATTTCGGAAGCTGCTAGACTTCACTCATCAGAGAAATTTTGGCACGCATTGCTAACCATTAAGCTAACAATAAGCTGTTGATGCCGTGTGCTCTCGGTTTTTATTATTACTTTTTTATACCAACAATATTTGTTGATTTACGGCCTGTATATTTTCAAGTATTCATGAAACGAGCTCAAGGCCAAGAATAATAATTTTTCACTTTTTGAGTTTTTATGAAAATTATTATTGTTTTTATGTTTTAATAATCATTTTTAATTAATTATTAAAAGTTTTTTTTTATTGAATAGAGTAGGAAAAATGTTTGGAGACAACTGCCATAGCTTTTCTTATAGATCCATTTCGGAAGCTGCTAGACTTCACTCATCAGAGAAATTTTGGCACGCATTGCTAACCATTAAGCTAACAATACGCTGGTTTTGATGTCACCTAAACTCCTAGTTCTATTTTTCTTTACCATATGCATGAACAAACCCCGCCATCTGGCAGTTAGTAGTGTGATCATGATGGATTTTTTGACAGATCTGTTTTATCAGCAGAACTGCCTTACCGTGTGCTCTCGGTTTTTATTATTGCTTTTTATACCAACAATATTTGTTGATTTACGGCCTGTATATTTTCAAGTATTCATGAAACGAGCTCAAGGCCAAGAATAATAATTTTTCACTTTTTGAGTTTTTATGAAAGTTATTATTGTTTTTATTTTTTAATAATCATTTTTAATTAATTATTAAAAGTTTTTTTTATTGAATAGAGTAGGAAAAATGTTTGGAGACAACTGCCATAGCTTTTCTTATAGATCCATTTCGGAAGCTGCTAGACTTCACTCATCAGAGAAATTTTGGCACGCATTGCTAACCATTAAGCTAACAATACGCTGGTTTTGATGTCACCTAAACTCCTAGTTCTATTTTTCTTTACCATATGCATGAACAAACCCCGCCATCTGGCAGTTAGTAGTGTGATCATGATGGATTTTTTGACAGATCTGTTTTATCAGCAGAACTGCCTTACCGTGTGCTCTCGGTTTTTATTATTGCTTTTTTATACCAACAATATTTGTTGATTTACGGCCTGTATATTTTCAAGTATTCATGAAACGAGCTCAAGGCCAAGAATAATAATTTTTCACTTTTTGAGTTTTTATGAAAATTATTATTGTTTTTATTTTTTAATAATCATTTTTAATTAATTATTAAAAGTTTTTTTTTATTGAATAGAGTAGGAAAAATGTTTAGAGACAACTGCCATAGCTTTTCTTATAGATCCATTTCGGAAGCTGCTAGACTTCACTCATCAGAGAAATTTTGGCACGCATTGCTAACCATTAAGCTAACAATACGCTGGTTTTGATGTCACCTAAACTCCTAGTTCTATTTTTCTTTACCATATGCATGAACAAACCCCGCCATCTGGCAGTTAGTAGTGTGATCATGATGGATTTTTTGACAGATCTGTTTTATCAGCAGAACTGCCTTACCGTGTGCTCTCGGTTTTTATTATTGCTTTTTTATACCAACAATATTTGTTGATTTACGGCCTGTATATTTTCAAGTATTCATGAAACGAGCTCAAGGCCAAGAATAATAATTTTTCACTTTTTGAGTTTTTATGAAAATTATTATTGTTTTTATTTTTTAATAATCATTTTTAATTAATTACTAAAAGTTTTTTTTATTGAATAGAGTAGGAAAAATGTTTAGAGACAACTGCCGTAGCTTTTCTTATAGATCCATTTCGGAAGCTGCTAGACTTCACTCATCAGAGAAATTTTGGCACGCATTGCTAACCATTAAGCTAACAATACGCTGGATTTGATGTCACCTAAACTCCTAGTTCTATTTTTCTTTACCATATGCATGAACAAACCCCGCCATCTGGCAGTTAGTAGTGTGATCATGATGGATTTTTTGACAGATCTGTTTTATCAGCCGAACTGCCCTACCGTGTGCTCTCGGTTTTTATTATTGCTTTTTTATACCAACAATATTTGTTGATTTACGGCCTGTATATTTTCAAGTATTCATGAAACGAGCTCAAGGCCAAGAATAATAATTTTTCACTTTTTGAGTTTTTATGAAAATTATTACTGTTTTTATTTTTTAATAATCATTTTTAATTAATTATTAAAAGTTTTTTTTTATTGAATAGAGTAACAAAAATGTTTAGAGACAACTGCCATAGCTTTTCTTATAGATCCATTTCGGAAGTTGCTAGACTTCACTCATCAGAAAAATTTTGGCACGCATTGCTAACCATTAAGCTAACAATACGCTGGTTTTGATGTCACTTACTCCTAGTTCTATTTTTCTTTACCATATGCATGAACAAACCCCGCCATCTGGCAGTTAGTAGTGTGATCATGATGGATTTTTTGACAGATCTGTTTTATCAGCAGAACTGCCTTACCGTGTGCTCTCGGTTTTTATTATTGCTTTTTTATACCAACAATATTTGTTGATTTACGGCCTGTATATTTTCAAGTATTCATGAAACGAGCTCAAGGCCAAGAATAATAATTTTTCACTTTTTGAGTTTTTATGAAAATTATTATTGTTTTTATTTTTTAATAATCATTTTTAATTAATTATTAAAAGTTTTTTTTATTGAATAGAGTAGGAAAAATGTTTAGAGACAACTGCCATACCTTTTCTTATAGATCCATTTCGGAAGCTGCTAGACTTCACTCATCAGAGAAATTTTGGCACGCATTGGAGGTGCGCAATAACTATTTATTGAAAATGTATACGAGTAGTTCATTGAGTGCATTCGCAAAATAATAGATGCTATATGGGCAAATCCGCGGTAGTGTTACATTTTTGGATACTCGGATGCTACACATGGGTTAATGAATTGAAGCCGGTAAAAAGCCTATGGATATTTAGTTTGACGTATTCACTATCAGCTCTGAAGATATGGATGGAAAAAATGTAGACAAAAAGTTTTTTCATAACTTTGAAGAATGAAAAACGTCGATTTTCCGGTTTTTCACGTGATACTCGTTTTTTTTTTGGTGTTTGTTCTATAACATTTTGAGACATCAATGTATCGCTTTGAAATTTTGACTGGGTGTAGTCTTTGAGATGGAGATTCTAAAAATGTAAGCGGGGTTAATGTGCTCCTCCAATATTTAAAGTTATCATCAATGAAAGTAGCGGTACTCTATTTTTGGCCTTTTTCAATATTTGTGAATTTGTGCTTATAAGTTTTTGAGGCAACAGAGTATTAAAATTTTGGTTATACGCGATGATAGCCTATTATACAGCAATATTTTCGGTGGTTGTGAATTTGATGTGCTCTCTGTAGTTTTGAAGTTAGAGGCAGAAATGTCGAAGAACTTTGCTGCGTAATTTTTCTTCGGTAGTATGTTTTTTTGTTGGCACAGCTACAGTGTTACTTTTTTTACATGTTACTCTTTTGTAATTTGTTGTCCCACATTACCGTAGTATAAAACCAAATACCTCATTTTAAAAGATTAATATAACGAAAGTTATTGAAATTTGTACAAGGGGCAAATATGGGAAATTTTCGAGATATATCAGAAACCGTAAAAAAATTTGGAAAAATATATCTAATTACTTCCAAACTAATTTTTCTTCAAACGTTAGTGAAATGAAACACAAATTCAGTATAATAATTAAAAAAAATCAAAACATGCAAAACATATCATCATTATTTCTCTCACACATCGTTTTATTTTTCCACACTACTTTTACCCATGAAGTCGAAACCACCTCGCTTTTACGTCTATTTTATACCCTTATTGTTTAGACAAGTTTTGTGGGTCCCTGGGTGCAAATATCGGAATACACCTCCGAAGAAGGAGAAATATCGATATGAGACCCACAGTACGTCAAAGCTCTCTTCAGTACCTTTCGTTTGATAGCCATATTGCAGGTAGAAAGATTTTTTAGCCGGTTTCATATTTTTGAGGATATCTCGAAAACCGTGTTTCGGGTATCAAAAAAAATTTTATTAAGTCAAAGCTCTCTTCAGTACCTTTCGTTTGATACCCATATTGCAGGTAGAAAGATTTTTTCCCCGGTTTCATATTTTTGAGGATATCTCGAAAACCGGGTTTCGGGTATCAAAAAAAGTTTTCCCAAATATACTTTACATAAATATCTACATGCTGCTAAACTTTTAACATAATCGGTAAAGAAGTGCTCAAATAAGCAAAAATATTTAACGGTTTTTCGGGTTTTATTTTCATCGATATATCCGGAACCGGTTTTCGGATATCAACAATTTTTTCCCAAATCATTCTTCGTTTATTCCAACTTGGCACTAAAAAATACTTGACGGTTTTTCGGCTATATATTTTTAACGATATCTCCAAAACCGGATGTCGGATATCAAAAAAATTTGTCCTAAATATAAGCTTCTTATATCTCCACACGTTGCAAAAATTTTAACAAAATCGGTGCAGTAATGTTTAAATAAATGTATATTAAACACTGCGACTTGAATTTATATATATTATCTCCGATCGATTGACTATATCTTTTTGAGGCATTATATAAGACGAATTACGCCGATATATTTAAGCTCCTTTTTATCTACCAATGTACCAGAAAAAAAGTTATTCTTGTGCTTCGATGTTTCAAAAATTTTTTTTTTTTGCAAAAATGTAACACTACGGCGGATTTGCCCATATACATCAGCTACATATTTCCAAAGTACGTTACGTTGCATAAATTGAAAGTGCATACAAAAGGTGTCCGTATACAGTGTTGTGAAATACAAAGATAGCCAAGTGCTATCGCAATTTTTGCTTGCCATTCATTAACAATACTGTACGCACATTTGTATGTATTTTCATGTATAATTTTGAAATATTTTTTGTAATTCTTTATATTGTTGTTGTTGTTGTTTTGGTAACAACAAAAACACTCCCCGAAGGTTTTGGGGAGCGTTGTCGAATTAACAGTCCTTGGCCGAATTTGAACCCGGTACGCTCCGATACCCCCTTGCGGTATGTGAAACCTTCTAGGTCATGTCACCCCTCCTTCCGTAAGGAAGGATAAGATGGGTAATGAGAGATGAGAGGCATCATATCCATAGATCAACCATCGAGTTGCACGTCATTACCTTTGTGCATATTAGTCGCCTCTTACGACCGGTATGCCTACCTCGGGCATATTCCAAACCCCTAACCCGCAGGGGTTATTCTAAATTCTTTATATTCCTGCACAACTGCTAAAATACGTCCAACTGATTCGGATTATTGATCAGGAGAGCGTCTTTGGACGTGTTTAGCAGTTGCGCAGGAACGTAAATAATTACAATTTTTTTTAAAAAATATTAAAATACTTATCCATAGATGCTAGCGTAGGAATTGAAGAGTTGCGATATTTAACTGAAACAGATTTGGACAAAATTTTTCCTTCAGTTGACGTAGTAGGCACCAAAGCGAAATTACGTGAGAAAATTTAAGTGTGGAAAAAACAGCAGGTAATATATGTATTTCCTTTACGATAGTGACTTCTTCATCATTAATTTTTAATTTCTTCATCGCATAGTTTGGCGAAGATGAAGATATAACGTCCGCAATTCAAAAATTTAATCAATGGATTAAGGAGAATGAAGGTGTGGGATTCTCCTCTTCGCCTTTGAGCACATCACAGACTTCAGATTGTTCGTTTGAGATAATAATGCACATAAAGTCTGGTTTATATAACACTCTCGAAACTCCGAACTCGACTTTGGCATAAGTTGAAAATAAATCAAAGTTTTGCTTCACTTAAACTTTGACGTTTTCATTTTTGAGCCCCATGCAAAATCATATATTAAGCTGATCTGTCAAAGTGGAGGTCAGAGTCTGAAGCGTTATGTAAATTTTGCTCCAAATGTTCACGGATTGTCGGCATTTTTATTTATTGTTTATTTATATACGTAGGTTGACATTCAAAATTTTTTGGAAAATTATCCTCGAGGAAAAGACGTCTTGATTATTTCGTAGATCAAAAAACACTAACACCGTATCATCAGCAAAGCATCTCAAACTGTATTATTGACCATCATTTTGCTACCCGAACAAAGCTTTCTATTTTTTAAAAAACCAAGCTTAACGGCCAGCTCTTAAGTTCCAGATGATAATTTTAAGAAAAAATTTGAGTGTAATGGTTGGTAAAATTTATATCACACGATTTATGCTGAAAAAATAACTTAAAATTTTTTTGAATTGTGACTGTTTTTGATTTAGTGTGTAATACATAACACCGACGAAATACAAATATAATATCAGAAAATCAAAAAAAAATTCAAATGCAATTCTTTAGTGGCGGGTACATTTTCTGTCATTATATGGAAGTTGTCTGCATTGTGTTGATAAAATTGTCTGGATTATAGCTTGTCGGTATTGTGAGGTGCTCTCATTTAAAAAAAAAGCCGTTATTTGTGTTTTGCTATTTAATTCAATATTCTTCAATGAAATCAACTTATTTTGGGCGTCGCGGAGAAACCAAACAGCCATATGGAAAATTGTACGACTGCTATTTTAATCATCGAAAAAGAAAAAAGTCGTTGACTTTGTGTTCAGCTGCTACAAAACTTAATGAATTGCCAGCAGCCGAAAATCCTGAAACCGACCAAGTTTTATGTAAAAAAATCCAGACCTGGTTGAAATACAACGATAGCCAACTAGATGAAGTTCAAGATAATTGGAAAAAAAACCCATGTTTACAGAAAAGATTGCTTGAAAAATTCGGTTGAGAAAGGAGAAACGATATCCACTTTTCTATTAGAATGGCCGCTGTACAAACATTGTCTTCTTGGACCCCAGCTGGTAAATTTTGTTTACATATTGTACAGGGTGTTTTTTTTACAGGTTTGTTTTTCGAATAGAGATAAAACTGGCATTTTGTGGTCAAATCTGGCAACTCTAATGTCATTTATGTTCAGTTTGGTTTGCCATTTCATCATGAACAGGTTGACAAAAGAACAACGCTTGCAAATCGTGCAAATTTATTTCGAAAATAATGGTTCAGTTCGCGAAGTTTACCGTGAGCTCCGTCCATTTTATGGTCGACATAATCGTCCATCAGAGCAATTAATTCGGTTAACCATGGATCGTTTTCGCACTACGTTTACTCTATGTGATAATACGCATCCGCAGAGACGTCGAACAGTGCGCACCGAAGAAACAATTGCCGCTGTAGAGCAAAGTGTTGAAGAGGACCCGAAGAATCGATTCGCCACCGTGCACAGCAATTGGAGCTTTGTCCATCAACTTAATGGAAGATTTTGCGCAAAGATCTTGGCTTGCGACCTTACAAGATCCAGCTTGTGCAAGAATTAAAGCCGCGAGACCATGCAATGCGTCGTGATTTAGGTGTATGGGCCGAAAATGAGATTGATTTCGATGCTGATTTTCATCGCAAAATTTTGTTCAGTGATGAGGCTCACTTTTGGTTGAATGGCTACGTCAACAAACAAAATTGCCGCATTTGGAGTGAAGAGAATCCACATGAGACCCTTGAAACGCCATTACATCCACAAAAACTGACTGTTTGGTGTGCTCTATGGGCTGGTGGAGTCATTGGGCCATACTTCTTCCGCAATAATGCTGGAGAGGCAGCTACCGTTAATGGAGACCGGTATAGAGCCATGATAACCGACTATTTTGTTCCCGAATTGGATGGCATGAATGTGGATGAGTTGTGGTTCCAACAAGACGGCGCTACATGCCACACAGCGCACGTCACAATCGATTTATTGAAGGAAACATTCGATGAGCGCATAATTTCGCGGAATGGACCTGTCAATTGGCCACCAAGGTCGTGTGATTTGACACCATTGGATTATTTTCTTTGGGGATATGTGAAGTCGCTCGTCTACACCAACAAACCAGAAACGTTAGGGGAATTGGAAGCCAACATTCGTGGCGTTATTGCCGACATACGGCCCCATATGCTCGAAAAAGTGGTTGAAAATTGGACCTGTAGAATTGGCTTTATTCGAGCCAGCCGCGGCGGCCACATGCCCGAAATCATATTTAAACATTAATGGCATAAAATTATCCTTCCAATAAAGCCAAATTGATGGACCTTAAAACGATTTTCTTGTGTTTTATTTCAATTCGAAGTTCTATACCCCTAAAAAAAACACCCTTTACTTTTTTTACTTTATACAGAATGAATACAGTGTAATATATATTATGTTCTTTTCAAGCATTTCAGATTGCTTGCGATTTTGGTGCACTCTATCTGAACAAAGGAACAAATCTATTTTCAAAGTGGGCTGATTTCGCCCCCTTAATATCCAACTATTATAAAATACACATAAAAGACAAAGCTTCTCGAGAAAATGTTTTCATATTAGAAAATGAAAAACTGAGTGAAGGTAATATACCATATCTTAGTATATACAAATCTGGTTGTATATTAATACTAATATTACTTATATTTCCAGATAGTAAGAACTACATAATTTCATTATTACTAAATGCCGTTATTACACCCGTCGCCAGATATAAAAACAAAAGCACGACAAAAAGAGTAACCATTCAGGACAGTTTCCTAGTCCACGTAAACTCTGCATCAAATTTAGAAAAAACAATTTCTATGATAATAGCTACTGGTTGTACTATTACAACAATAGATAACTTTTTTGTATACATAGATGGAACTAAGCTAAAGTTATCATTTTTGGAAGCGTTAGTGTGAAATATTGAAGATTGGTTATTGCCATATTGTTAATCATACATTGTGTCGCCATTGCCATAAATGGTCGCTATTAGCTACATTGTCATCTCTACTATCCAAATTGTAATCGATTGTTTGAATCAATAAAAATGTAAACCCTGTTGTTTTGCCATCGCTTTTGGAATGCGATAGCGTTTGCTTGAAACACATATAAATTCGTGCAACGGCAAAAATACGTGTTAAATCAAGCTTGCAAAACGGTGTGTTAAAACACCAGTAAATAACGTGGCTCGCTAAAGGCTGTTAAACCTGAAACACCGTTGCGTGATAAGCTTTATTTCCTGTTAACAACGTTTATTAAGTACTGATTTATATTTTAAAATATTATCGTTAATGTTCAGTTCGCCGTTGAATACGTTAACCAACAATAAATTGGTTTAAGCGCCTGCCAACACTCACCGAACATAAGCGGCAGTACTAAATTCGCACGTTTATGCGAAATATGATACTTCGGTCACCTCTACGCCGGAGTAAACGCCAACAATCAAACAACTGTACGGCCGCCACACTGCCGTCTTCCAGGCTAACGAAGATTACCGCCATATCCGCTGAAGCCCAGCACAGCAATACAGTTAAAGCCATTGGAAGTTGTGCAGCAATATCTGCCACGAAACCTCAAGCGATGTCACTCGCTACACCTGGTACTAGCGCTCCATCATCCATTCCGCATACGAGCTTCCTACAATCTAGCGCTCCGTCACATAGCCAACCACCACTACATGTCACAATGCAAGAATTCAGTGCCCAATCAGGTACAGCCACGCCAGCAGGCACCCCATGGACAATCGCCTCATCATCTAGCGATCAATCGTATATTAGCGCGCCAGAGAACATTTCAGTAACAAGTGCCTCATCGCCTAGCGCTCTAGCAATTGCCGCCAGTCCACTTGACACCCCAAGGACAAATGCCTCATCGCCTAGCGGTCTAGCAATTGTTGCCCAGCCACTGAACATGCCAATGAGGACAGCCTCAATGTACAGCGCACCATCAAGCCTTCGTGCACCATCCAGCATCTCAGTAACATGCGCCTCATCACCATATACCACACATATATATCACTTATATCCAGCCAAGCAATGCTCACCAGCGTAACATGCTATCGCATCCAACAATATCATCTAGTGCCACATCAGCTAATGATCTGCAAGTAAACACGAGTACATTCACCCGGACTCTTCAGGTAAGAGACTTTATTTCAAATCCTTCCCATGTCAGTTTAGATCATAGCACCGACGCTTCAGTCGGGCTGACCCCTGCTAGCGTCAATCTTGTCGACTCAGTCAATGGGCACCCAGGCATGGTTCTGCCGCATACCATTCATGACGTTACCAGTCAGTCTGCTGTATACATGCAGCACCGTTATAATACCTTGACTACCAATATGCAACATATGCCACAAACCAATTTAGAACATAGTTCATCGATCATGCCACCCTATAGTGCATCAGCGCCTTCATCAGGAGGAACGTCGGGAATTAACCCTTTGTCGTCCCACAATGCTACACTGCCCAGGAAGTGGCTTGACTTGCCGCAATTCTCAGGTCATCCAGAAGACTGGCCAGTATTCTACGCGTCATATGTTGAATCAACTTCTGTATATAATTATTCTAATTTTGAAAATAATCAAATGTTTGAAGGGTGAGGCCAAAGATCCTTGTTAATTCACCCTAATAACGTAGGCGCAGTAATCGAACAGTTGCGTTTAAGATACGGTCGCCCAGAACAACTAGTTCGTAGTTAAATCAAAGTAGTGTGCGATATGCCTTGCATATCTGCGACTGCCATCCACAAGTTAGTGCCGTTTGCCACAACGGCACGAAATCTTACTGTTTTCCTACAATCTATTGGGGAACAGAAACACTTAGCGAACCCGACGTTGCTAAAAGAGCTAGTAAAGAAATTGCCTGTTAGCAAACGTCTAGAATGGGCAAGATATTCGGCGCCGATTCGACCGTACCCTACAATAGCCAACTTTAGTGAATGGCTCTCCGAAGTTGCAAGATTTGTCCAGATGATCCAGGACCATGATAGCCATGAACCGAAGCGCCGCCCAGTTCTATACGCACCTAAAGATCACAGCTCATTAAAATGTTTGCTGTGTCAGGGGAACCACCGACATGTAGACTGCCGTCGTTTGCTCGATACCAACGTATCAGAGAGGTGAAAGACAGTCAAACGTCTACGTCTTTGTTTCAGTTGCCTATCGCCAGGACATCGCACCAGTGCTTGTCGTCGTCGTAAAATCTGCACCGAGAGCGGATGCCAAAGGTATCATCATAAATTGCAAAGGTATCATCATAACATGGTAATAATACTAGCAATGAAGTCGGCACCATTGCTGTCCCAATAACGCTGTTCTCAGTTATTCTGCACACGCTTCAAATAATTTACTGTTTCGAGTAGTCCCCATAACACTGTATGGACCCAATAAGAGCGTGAATACCTACGCGCTCCTAGATGAAGGGTCATCAATCACGATGATGGATGTGTCACTAGTGCAAGAACTTGGCCTCAAATGTCAGGAACGTCAAGTGGAGATCCAGTGGTTCGAAGGGAAGGCAGCAAACGATCAGGTAGCGGTGACCACGGTCTCTGTCATCGGATTAGGCATGAAAAAGCGACAAACTCTTCGGAACGTGCATGGTATCTCGAATCTAAACTTACCATTGCAAAGTCTCAGTCAGACGGACATATATAATGCCAGCAGATATCAAGGTAAGATGCCAGTAAAGCCGTACGAAAACGTAAAGCCTAAGGTTTTAATTGGGTTAGACCACTGCCAATTGGGTTTACCTACAAAACTTGTAATATTCAATCGTAATGGACCTTTTGCCAGTATTACGGAACTAGGTGTTTGCATATTTGGACCAGCAAGCAACTTTCCACCAAGGAAGACGGCCTGTCTTCATATTAACACGTCGGATCGTCAGATGCACGACATGATTAAAGAATATTTCAGTACAGAGTCATTCGGGGTAAGAGCGGCGCCAACGATTGAAAATGCTGCCGACGTACGGGCCAAAGAGCTTCTCGAATCGACTACGTTTAAAATTAATGGTCGTTTCCGAACAGGGTTGCTGTGGGAAAGCGACAATGTGAAGTTACCGGACAGCTACTCCATGGCTTTGAAACGTCTTGTGGGAATAGAGAGAAAGATTTGGCGCAACAAAGAGTTCGGTAAAGCGTATAATGACATAATCCGCAATTATATTGAGAAAGGGTACGCGCGCAAACTACAGCCACTTGAGCTAGTCGAAATCAACTCAAAGATTTGGTATCTCCTGCATTTCGCCGTGGAAAATCCCCACAAGCCGGGTAAACTTAGGTTCGTTTTCGACGCCGCCGCTACCTCGCATGGAGTATCGTTAAATACACACTTAATGAAGGACCCTCAGCAGTATCGACCGTTGGTGGCCATATTATTTCATTTCCGACAAGGTGCCTTTGCTGTTTGTGCAGATATTCAAGAGATGTTCCACCAAGTGGTCATACGACCGGAAGATAAATGTGCACAAAGGTTTTTGTGGCGCAATGGCGACAGCAGGGAACCGCCTGACATATATGAGATGACAGCGATGACATTTGGTGCGGCCTGTTCGCCCTGCTCGGCCCATTACGTGAAAGTGAAGAATGCAATGGACCACGCCGGCAAGGGATCACGAGCCGTTCGGGCCATAACTGACTATCACTATTAAGACGACTATGTTGATAGCTTTTCTTCCACGTCTAGAGCTATAGAAATCGCCAAGCAAGTCCGCGAAATTCATAAGGATGCCGGGTTTCAATTACGAAAATTCCGGTCGAACTCCTTGGAAGTCGCAACCGCATTGGGTGGTGAAAATTCAGCCTTGACCATAACGTCAAAGGAAGCCATGGAATCCGGAAAGGTTTTGGGAATGCTGTGGCAGCCGTCCACTGATCACTTCACGTACCGCCTGGAATTTCATGGAGTCGACTCCTCGGTTATTAACGGAGTGGTGGTACCCACAAAGAGAATGCTGCTGAGTATGTCCATCTTCGATCCTTGAGGTTTTTCGTGTCACCTCACTATCTCGGCTAAATTGATGATGCGTGTAATATGGAAGCGAGATTTAGGTTAGGAGGAGCCAATACCTGAAGACGTAGATGCTATATGGAAGCACTTTCGAATACAGCTGTTAGACGTCATGGAATGCAAGATCCCACGCCATTATTTTCGACTAGGTGAACCAAAATCCCTGCAACTGCATATACTCGTAGATGCCAGCGAGGATGCATTTGGAGCCGTAGCCTTCTGGAGGTCACAGAGTTCAGATAACATTGTAGAAATTAACACCGTATACGCCAAGACAAGAAGTGCTCCACTCAGGACCCTAAGTATTCCCAGGCTAGAACTACAAGCCGCCGTTCTGGGGTCACGTATGCTGACGACTATAACCGAGGAACGTGCCCTGCATTCTATGGAGCGACTCGAAAACGGTCCTGAAATGGATATCCAGTGAGCACCGTCAGTACAAGCCCTTTGTCGCTCATAGGGTAGCGGAGATTCTCAACGTGACCAGCCCATCTGACTGGAGATGGGTGCCAACGAAAGATAATGTTGCTGACGAGGCCACTCGTGCGAAAAGGGAAGTGAACTTGGACTCGCCCTCACGGTGGTTTAAAGGTCCCTCATTTTTATATCAAACCGAAAAAGGGTGGCCAACCAACGATACACCCATAGAGAATGTCGAAGAAACCGGAGAACTTCGGCCAAGCTACATACTTCTAAGCGTAAAAAACAGCATTTTCGAGTTCGAGATATGTTCATCATTTCTGAAATTAAAAAGAGTTGTCGCATGGGTGCTACGCTTCGCCCACAATTGCAGACATATAAATACAAACGGTGGCTTCGAGCATCGATTAACCGTTCATGAGCTTGACGTTGCCGAACGTCTATTATGCCGGCATGCTCAGCGAGAGGCATTTTCATCCGAATTAAGCCGTTTGCAGAAGGGATTGAATGTAACAATGGAAAGTTCATTGTACAAACTGACACCAACATTAGACTTCGATGGACTTCTTCGAGTTTGTGGACGCCTAGATGCGGTTAGCTGGCTTTCCTACGAGGCCAGGCGTCCTATCATATTGCCATCTCACCACATCGTAACGAACCTGATAGTTGCACACGAGCATAATAAAATGATGCACCAAAATACGGAGGCAGTTATTTGCATGATTCGCAGAGGTATTGGATACCCCATTTGAGGAGGGTTATTCGCGGGATCATAGCAAGTTGCAACACTTGTGAATTAAAAAGGGTAAAGGCGATCGCGCCTATAATGAGTTTGCTCCCGGAAGATCGCGTAACACCATACGTACGACCGTTTACATATACGGGGTTGGATTATTTTGGGCCGGTGAGCGTGACAATTGGAAGGAGATCGGAGAAAAGATGGGTGGCTTTATTTACGTGCTTAACAGTACGCATAATAAGGTCGGATAACGGAAAAAACTTTATAGGAGTGGCTGGCGAGGTTAGACGTCTCTCAGAGGTGTTTGACTGTGGCGCGTTGTGGGACGAACTGACTTCGAAAGGCGTTGATTGGGTCTTTAATTGCCCTGAGAATCCTTCTGAAGGCGGCGTTTGGGAACGCATGGTACAATGCGTTAAAAAAGTGTTGCGGCACACAATGAAAGGGGTGAGTCCTAAAGAGCACACGTTCTATAGTCTGCTAGTAGAGGCTGAAAACGTGGTGAATTCACGTCCGCTCACATATCTGCCGATCGCACCAGATCAAGAAGAGCCCTTAACGCCAAATCATTTTTTGCTGGGAAGTGCGAACACTGCTCAGACACCAAGTGCTTTCCAACCAGATCAAAAGCTGTGTTCCTTGCGCAAGCAATGGAGAGTCGCTAGACAGTTGCGAGATCGTTTCGTAGAGGAAAACTTGCCCACGCTGACTCGTCGTGTGAAGTGGTGTGCGCCAACTAAGGCGTTGAGTGAAGGAGATCTCGTTTTTATCTATCTCTCTATGGCGCGATATACAACAGGTATATCATCATAAACCTCCTAAGAGATTTTTGCGCCAAGCTTCTCTTCCAATTTGTGGTGTGCCGATTTGAATTTTCCCTACAAATTGGTGGGACCTACAGTTTTTTGCCGACTCCGAACGGCACCTACAAAGGAGACGAATTTTTGCTGAGAAGCCTGTCATGGCAGAAATACACTCGGAGAGTTTGCCAAACCACTGCCGAGGGGCGACCCCGTTTTGAAAAACTTTTTTCCAAATCACTTTTGATGTTACCTGTACCAGGGCTCGAACCATGGACCTTCGGTGTGGTAGGCCGGCAACACTACCTTCACACCACGGCGGCCGCCTCGTTTTTATCTGCGACATTAAAATACCACGCAACGAGTGGAGAGAGTGTATCCCGGAAAGGATGGTCAAGTCCGCCGAGCTGACGTGTCAACTTCCACGGGAACGGTTCAACGTCCAGCATCCAAACTGGCCAAGGTAGATGTCGATTGTGGTGAATCGATTCGATCCACGGGGGTATGGGTGTGAAATATTGAAGATTGTTTATTGTCACATTGTTAATCATACATTGTGTCGCCATTGCCATAAATGGTCTCTATTAGCTACATTGTCATCTCTACTATCCAAATTGTAATCGATTGTTTGAATCAATAAAAATGTAAACCCTGGTGTTTTGCCATCGCTTTTGGAATGCGATGCCGTTTGCTTGAAACACATAAAGATTCGTGCAACGGCAAAAATACGTGTCAAATCACGCTTGCAAAACGGTGTGTTAAAACACCAGGAAATAACCTGGCTCGCTAAAGCCTGTTAAACCTGAAACACCGTTGCGTGATAGTTAGATTTATGTTTTAAAATTTTTCATGTTTCCAATTTACAATATCCTTTATATTGCAAAGGTGTTTGGCTTTTCATTCAAAAGTTTTTTTTCGAAATTGACACAAAATACGACGACCATTAGCCAAAAGTTGGTGGATTAATATCTCATTTGAATTCGTTATTAAATAAAAAGTAAATTTATTTTTGCTTCCTTTGTGAGTTCAGAACTAAAGCGGTCAAGGAGTTATTATCCCACTTTAAAGATAAACATAAGTTGAAAACTTTTGGCGTATACAAATGTGCGCAGAAAATTTGTTTTCAACATTTTTCGAGTAAATGGTCATTTGCAAAACATCTTAATAGACATGAAAAAGATACTTGTGATGATAACTTTACCGTTGTTGTTGAAAATCTTACTCTGTAGGTTCCAACAATAAGGACTTATTATTTAGTAATTGTGAAGATAATGAACAAGAAGCTAAAATTTGTAAAACAAGCAGTAATCCAAAAAATTAAATTATCGCATCAGCTTTGTTATTTTCGTCTGAACTGTATTCAAAAAATTATTTCAACCGTAAGGATGCTCTGAGTCTTAAAAAAACTGTCACCAATATATGTAAAGTTTTAGTTAACAATATAAAAGAAATACTCATAAATGAAATTAATATTCCAATTACTGACGAATAAAGTGAAGTTTAAAAATTAAATTCAGATTCATTACAACATGTAAACACGGAATATAAATTTCGTAAATTTGTTGAAAACAAAAATGTGTTTAAAAGTTTTCGTGAGCATACGATCAACAATGAAATTTTACCACGAATCCGACTTGGAAATCCCACTTGGCGGAAAGTTGCTCAAAAGCGTATATAATGCCATTGCCCTTTCAATTTCAAAAAATATTCGAACTAGGATCTATTTTACGAAAGACATTAGAAAATACACACTTTTTACAAAGTCAGACAGAGTACTCGAATTTTGTTAATGGATCAATTTTCAAATCAAAGGTGAACGCCATTAGTAAAGATAATAGAAAATAGCATATTTCATAACACGAACATATTTCATGTTACAAATAACTTTAGCGTTGATAAAATGCATGATATTTTGGAGGGAATTTGTCGCTATGAAATATGTCAATGCCTATTGTACTTTTTTGATTATTTATTTTTCAACACACGAAAACCAAGTTTTATGTACGGAGAAACTGCAAAAGGGTAATTTTTCGTACCCATTAAAAATGCCTTGTCTTCGTAAGTCAAATTTCAAAATGACAGCTAGTGAAACTCGAACTTTCACAAATTTTTTGCCATTAATTATAGGAGATAAAGTCCCAAGAACTGATAAAGTGTGGAAACTGAACACACTATTAATTCAAATCATTGATCTTTGTTTGTATTCTACTTTCACTGAAAGTGACATTGAAGTTTTTTTCTTGGTCCACTATGCCACTGCAATTAAGGCAGCTGGACCATTGAAATATATAGGGTGTTTTTTTTACAGGTTTGTTTTTCGAATAGAGATAAAACTGGCATTTTGTGGTCAAATCTGGCAACTCTAATGTCATTTATGTTCAGTTTGGTTTGCCATTTCATCATGAACAGGTTGACAAAAGAACAACGCTTGCAAATCGTGCAAATTTATTTCGAAAATAATGGTTCAGTTCGCGAAGTTTACCGTGAGCTCCGTCCATTTTATGGTCGACATAATCGTCCATCAGAGCAATTAATTCGGTTAACCATGGATCGTTTTCGCACTACGTTTACTCTATGTGATAATACGCATCCGCAGAGACGTCGAACAGTGCGCACCGAAGAAACAATTGCCGCTGTAGAGCAAAGTGTTGAAGAGGACCCGAAGAATCGATTCGCCACCGTGCACAGCAATTGGAGCTTTGTCCATCAACTTAATGGAAGATTTTGCGCAAAGATCTTGGCTTGCGACCTTACAAGATCCAGCTTGTGCAAGAATTAAAGCCGCGAGACCATGCAATGCGTCGTGATTTTGGTGTATGGGCCGAAAATGAGATTGATTTCGATGCTGATTTTCATCGCAAAATTTTGTTCAGTGATGAGGCTCATTTTTGGTTGAATGGCTACGTCAACAAGCAAAATTGCCGCATTTGGAGTGAAGAGAATCCACATGAGACCCTTGAAACGCCATTACATCCACAAAAACTGATTGTTTGGTGTGCTCTATGGGCTGGTGGAGTCATTGGGCCATACTTCTTCCGCAATAATGCTGGAGAGGCAGCTACCGTTAATGGAGACCGGTATAGAGCCATGATAACCGACTATTTTGTTCCCGAATTGGATGGCATGAATGTGGATGAGTTGTGGTTCCAACAAGACGGCGCTACATGCCACACAGCGCACGTCACAATCGATTTATTGAAGGAAACATTCCATGAGCGCATAATTTCGCGGAATGGACCTGTCAATTGGCCACCAAGGTCGTGTGATTTGACACCATTGGATTATTTTCTTTGGGGATATGTGAAGTCGCTCGTCTACACCAACAAACCAGAAACGTTAGGGGAATTGGAAGCCAACATTCGTGGCGTTATTGCCGACATACGGCCCCATATGCTCGAAAAAGTGGTTGAAAATTGGACCTGTAGAATTGGCTTTATTCGAGCCAGCCGCGGCGGCCACATGCCCGAAATCATATTTAAACATTAATGGCATAAAATTATCCTTCCAATAAAGCCAAATTGATGGACCTTAAAACGATTTTCTTGTGTTTTATTTCAATTCGAAGTTCTATACCCCTGAAAAAAACACCCTTTATTTGGGGCTTAACCTTTTCGGGACGGAGTTTTATTTGGTAAATGAGAATAGCCTGAACGAAAAATTATACTCACACCTATTCATTGGGATAAAAAATTATGTTCTGCATACTCGAAAATCCCGAAATCGTCCTTTTATCCTGGGACATATAATCCCAATAGGCATTTTGGGTGGGATATGAGATCCCAATAAGCATTTTATGTGGGATATATAATCCCAGTACTTTTTAATTGACTTTAAAAGTTCAAAAAAGAAATTGAGAAAAAGCTGTATTGATAGAATAATT
This sequence comes from Merzomyia westermanni, assembly GCA_949987695.1. Classification (NCBI taxonomy): domain Eukaryota; kingdom Metazoa; phylum Arthropoda; class Insecta; order Diptera; family Tephritidae; genus Merzomyia; species Merzomyia westermanni. The sequence continues at coordinate 110,151,983 of OX465290.1, read as the reverse complement.
CAATGTATTTTATTTTGAAAATGGTTTAGTATAATATAATTAATAACTTATTTATGAAAGGGTCCAAAACATTTGTAGCAGAGCGCGTTATTACAGCCTGAGCAAACCATTTTTGTTCGAGTATCGATTCCAAGCGAGGTACAGCGTACGCAACGACAACGCTTTTCTTGTTCCACTGGCATATGATCGCCAACATTGAGGCAATCAGTTCTTGAACGTTTGGATGATCTACCTCCCTGTCGACGGGGATTTAATGAGCGCCTTTTACTTCCTTCCAAAATCATTTGCTCAGCAAGTGGGACCAGAAAGTCTTTCAGGGTTAACTTTTGCTTTTTATTTTCACTGTATACTATCCAAGCATTTGTGAGGCTTGCCATTAGAATTTTATAGAAAACTTTTTTCCACCACTTTTGAGACTTGCGGTTGAAATCATAAACGGCTGTCTTTTGATCAGCAAGATCCACGCCACCCATGATTTTGTTATAGTCGCTAATACTTTTTGGGCATAGCATTTTCTTTTTGGATCCATCCTTTTGCTTTCTCTGAATGTCTTCAAGAGATGCCGTGTGACAGTTCGAAACTAAAGGACTTCTTTTGAATCCATCCAGCGGGCTGCCAAAATGCCTTCGGAATTAACTTGAAATTGACTTTCTCCTCTGGCTAGCTTCCCGGAAAATTTGGGCGTATTTTTTCGATTTTGCATGTATGTTCCAAGGGCGGGATATGGAATTGTCTCTAATAATTTTATAGATGTGAAAAATCTATCAAATGCTAAACAAACATCCTTTTCACGAACGGAAGATACCAATTTAAGAACGACTTTTTCTCCAAGAGTACTGGGTTCGCTCGGCATAGTTTTTGCTTCCTTACCAGTATAAATATTTAGATCGTAGGTTTACCCTGTTTTTGAGTCACACTTCATCCACATTTTTATTCCCCGTTTTATCGGTTTCATTGGCATATATTGCTTCATGCTTGACCTGCCTTTAAATTTTACCACGCACTCATCGATAGATTGGAATGCACATTCACTTCTAGCAGCTGGAAAGGTATGCTTTAGACATTGCAAAACATCAGAAATGTAATAATCCTTTGACACGTCATCGGGCTTATCACAGTCATTGAAATAAAGCTTCGATGATAACAGCAAAAACCGATCTCGGGACATACACTTTTTTATAACAGAGTTTCCAAGCGATGGATTTTTACTCCAATAGTCTTTTAGGCACGGTAACTTGTTGTAATGCATTATAAGGGAGACTCCAAGAAATACCAGAATTTCATTGGGGTCCGTTAAATTTCTTTTTGACTGAGCTCGGCGATTCAAAGCTGTCAATCGCTGATTGGTGCATTCCACAATTCTAATACACAAGCTGTATGGAAATATTTTGCAAAATACTTTGAACTCGCTGTCATCTGGAACTATGTCTATTAGAATTTTACAGTCTCGCTCAGAAGGAAATTCATGCTTTGGATTAATAAAACTCTGGGTGTAATCAGGAAAAACATTTAACCACTGGGCAGCTAAACTAATTTCGTTGTTTGCTCCAGAAAGTCCATGGACCGTATCAAGATTATCATCATTTTCTATTTGCGAAACTAAACCGTTTACCTCAGCATTCTCTTGGGTCACATTAACACAGTCCTCAATTTCTGAAGCATTTTCAGTCTCTGCGTCGCTACTGTCTACCAAGTAATCGCTTCCTGATTCCTCAAAATCACTACCCAAGTCCTGATTCCTCACACATTATACGCTCCAAGTCCTCAAGATTTAACTTACGTTTCGCCATCTAAGATCAAATTAAGACAATTAAAAAGAGTATTGGGACAAATAATCCCACATAAAAAGCTTATTGGGATTATATATCCCACCTTCATAAACTTTATTTTAACTTACCCTTCTTTATTAAAAATTTGATTCAAATCAATTTATATCACTTATTAAAGTCTTTTTATCATAAATAAAATACAAAATTTCTGATCACACGTCTATTGCGACTAATTTTGCGAAAAAACGAAGCCAAACTGATAAAATTTTATGGTAGTGCGCTATTCCGTGAAATGTGACATCAAAACGCAAAAACTTATCGTTATATTTTTGTTTACAACTTATAAACGATACCTAAATCTGTTCTTTGAAGTTTTTGCTTAGCCAATAGCGTACATAGAAAAGAAAATACAGACGTTTGAAATTTGCTGGGATGTATTATCCCAGTAGTCCCGAAAGGGTTAAGGTTTGAGGCGAAACATAAAGACTTACAAAAATATGCGTCTGTTAGTTATTCTCGGAAAAATATTTGTTATTCATTGGCAATGAAAATTTCTTATCAGTTCTCGAAATCTATTTTAAAATATAATGAATCATCATCATATTTATACTATATTGAAGATATCAATAAAAACAAAGAAGATAATACTATTGATTCTTTCTTCAAGTCTTGTAATATGCCCACAGGCGAAATAGTTTTAGCTAAATCAGTGACATTTAGAGGTAGTGTTTATAAGAAAACGTTTTATTTAACTAGTTTTTCAGAAAATTTAGAACTACACAGAATTGGAGAATTAGTAATCGACAAAGAAAATAATTTGTTTATAGTTTCGTTCAAAATTCAGTTGGAAGAGTTTGATGTACATTACCAGTCATTTATTGTTGGAACAAATACTAACGTAATGTGTTTGAATCATAGATGTTAAGTAATGATTAGATAATGCTAATGATTGCTAATTAACCTTCATTTGCGAAATTCTCTAATTCATTAAATAATTAGAATTAGTTCAACTAATTCCCATTAGATAACTGAAATTTTTATTCCAATGGTAAATCTTATTGCAGAGGAGGAGGATGGGGCCGTGTGCAGAAGTCCACGCAAGTGGGGAAAGTTTCTGATCGCCATTCACCTGGGAATGGCCAGAACGATTCTTTTGCATGCGGCTCAAGCAGCTCACTACTTCCGGGCTTTGCGCCCAAGTATCCTCTGGGTAACCACCGAACACCCGTTTGGTGGTGAGCTAAACGTGAGAAGGCGACAACCTGGTAAGGCCACTCCGACATAATCGGTTTAAGGGCTTGCTGGGGGGTTCAAACAGCAGCGTCTGATCACCATGTGGTGCGGCTGCAAGCGGGCGTCTGTCTTGGATCAAGCGGCTCGCTATACAAACGTGTAATATAATTCAACCTCCCGTGAAACGGGTTGTGCGTTGGGTTTGGGACCCACCACATTAAACAACGTTCCAATGAAATTCAACAACAAAGCCTTTTGGCGAGCTATGTTGGACGGTCAAAATCGCCCAGGCGGTTAGATGACCATTTAGAAAAAAAAAAAAAAATCTTATTGCAATTAGTTGCCATTAGCAAAAAAATTGGTTTACCTTTACAATTAGAAATCTAATTGATTTCTGCTAATGCAATTAGATATTCAATTAGCTCGAATTAGAAAAATAAATTTTTTTCAAAGAATTATTGAAGTGAACGAATAATGATGTAAGCCACTGTGTTATTGTGTAAAATGTAAATAAATAAAGGTGCTTTGGAATTTGTTTCAAGTGTTTGCATTGTTTAATATTGTAAATGAAACTGGTATTTTTGTTAAGTTAAAAACATATTTATTTGTCGCAATGCCGGAAGAAATATCATTTGCAAGTGAATTTTCTGGTGATGCTGAGGATTTTGATGTTACATACACGCCTTCGAAAGAATCGAAGAAAAGAAAGGTGTTCAATAGAGATGGTGGACAATTTGTGAAGAGGCGTATGGAAAAAAAGTTTGACAATATAATTTTCACATCGAATTTTTATATCGAAGTTAAGAAGGTATGAAAGTTTCATTACAAAACTATACATCGAAACTCCTTGTTGTGTTGTTAAAGTATAAAAACCTTGTATCAGATTTCAGAAAATAAAAAAGATAAAATAATCGGAAAGTGCGTTGCTTGCAACAAGGTGATTTGCGGTTTTATGGGAGTCTCTTCAAATTTTATCAGCCATCTCAGAGTGCGGCATCCTGAAATTCATAAGGAATATCTTACGAAGAAATCTAACAAGCAAAACTTGAGTATTCAATCAAATTTCGATAAGAAACTTATTGAATTTCTAGTAGATTCAGGATTGCCGCTTTCCCTGGTTGAAAGGCTGTCATTCATCAACTTAATTGAGGGTATTGGCCTTAAGTTAATGATTAGACAGACGGCAATGAAAAAATTAGAAGAGTATCACAAATGCATGGAAGAAAGTGTGAAAGCCGAAATAGCCACAGCGAAACATGTCTGCACAACGGCGGATATTTGGTCAGGAAATCACAGAAACTTTTTCGGATACACTTGTCATTGGCTTGATAAAGATTTTAAGAGGAAATCAGCTGATTTGGCGTGCAAAAGGATGTTTGGAGTTCACTCTCCGGAAAAAATTGGGCATATCATGACCGACATAAATACTTATTACGGTTTAGATAGAAAAAACATTGTTCTATCCGTAACTGAGAACGGGTCAAACTTTGTCAAAGCTTTTAAAGAGTATGGAGTTGATAATGCCACTGAGATGCAAGACGACGATGGCCATGATATGTCAGAACTCCAAAACGAGATTTGCCTCCCTAAACACCACAGGTGCTCTAGCCATACATTAAGTCTTCTGGTTACGTCTGATTTAATAAAGATTTTGAAAGCCGATGAATCCCTATGCAACCGGAACAATATGGTAAGAAATGTTTTAGTTAATATATTTTATAATAAAAAATAATTTTTTTAGGTGTTCAAAAAATGCGATAATTTGTGGAAAAAATGCAAATGGCCAAAAAGTTCGGAAGTGATACAGGAAACTTTAGGTGGATGCCTCGTTGGGCTGGTTGTGACGAGGTGGAACTCGCTATACGACGCCGTTGTTCGACTTCTCCAGCTTAGGCCGAAACTGGATGAGTTGTGCGATAAATTGAGCCTGCCGCGTTTTAAATCCTGTGAACTATCATATTTGGATACATACAAGCTGATTGTGGCGCCTATTGCTCAGAGTCTGGACTTCATGCAAGGCGAACAGAGTGTTGGATATGGTTGCCTTTTGCCTACAATTATGACTCTGAGCAATAAATTGATAAAAATCCGGCAGAAAATCGGGCATCCATTCTCTAGAATTGCATTAGAGCTGGAAAAGCAATTAAGACAACGATTCCAAGCTTTCTTTGAATTAAATGAGGAGGCAGATTTGGCGCTAGCTGCTGCTGCACTGATTCCAAACGTAAAGTTGAGCTGACTGAAAATCTTACAATAAACATCGCCGCAATTTACATATGCGCGAAAAGGGTTATTCGTATCATCACTGATTACGCAAGCAAGCAGAACCTTCCTGCAACAAACGAAAATAATAAATGTGAGGGTTCGTATACTGAATCGACCTTTTATGATTTCAGTGATGGTGGTAAGTTCTTCATAAGTGACACATACGAGTACATACATACGAGGTGTGTTCAAAAAGTATCGCGAATTTTGAATTTTCGCTGGTTACGTATATTCGAATTTCGAATTTTTTGTGGCGTTATGTTGGTACTCATGTCTCTCACTTATGCCGACAAGCTCGGCCATTTTGAATGTTCAGTTAATTGTTGACAGCTGCCTTGCTTGCACGTGTTTTGGATCGTCTTCGATTTTTACTTATTTTTTTACCAAAATTGCTCAATTGTGACCAAAAACAGCATCGCATGAACATTGCTAATGAAATGTTAAACTCTGTCCGCGACGACCCAAATTTGCTCCAGAGGGTCATAACTGGTGACGAATCGTGGGTTTATGGTTATGACGTGGAAACCAAAGCTCAATCATCTCAATGGAAGCTGCCGCACGAACCAAGACCGAAAAAAGCGCGCCAAGTTCGGTCGAATGTGAAAGTTTTGCTGACAGTTTTCTTCGATTGCAGGGGCGTGGTGCATCATGAGTTCTTGCCACAGGGAAGAACGGTCAATAAGGAATATTACCTGCAAGTTATGCGCAATTTGCGCGAAGCAACCCGCCAGAAACGCCCGGATTTGTGGAAGAACAAAAATTGGCTTTTGCACCACGATAACGCCCCTGCTCACGCATCGTTGCTTGTGAGCGACTTTTTGGCCAAAAACAACACACTAATGATGCCGCAGCCACCGTATTCCCCAGATCTGGCCCCCTGTGACTTTTTCTTGTTCCCTGAACTGAAGAGGCCCATGAAAGAACGACGTTACGCTTCTCTTGACGAGATAAAGACGGCATCGAAGGAGGAGCTGAACAAGATACAAAATAATGATTTTTTGAAGTGCTTCGAAGATTGGAAAAACCGTTGGCACAAGTGTATAATATCTCATGGGGATTACTTTGAAGGGGACAAAATAGATATTCATGAATAAATAAATAATTTTTGAAAAAACACAAAATTCGCGATACTTTTTGAACACACCTCGTATATTGTATTTTTAGTAAATCAGATTACATTTTTAAAGAAAGAAAGTACTGACTCATTGTCAAAATTGACAGAGGAGTCTGAAAGCTTGCATTTGATTTCGAATATGATGCATCAATATTTGAATGATACTGATAAAACATCGAATATATGGTGCAAATATCTTACATTAAAGGAAATATCATTGTTTTGCAACATACCGCTTACGTCTTCAGGCCCTGTGGAGCGACCATTTTCCTTTGCGGGCATTATTAATAATCCAAGGCGGGGTCGCTTGACGGACTTTTCTTTTGAAAAGCTCGTATTGCTGAAAGCGAATATACCAGGTCGTTGTAGTTATTAAACAGTTAGTACGTACGTTAAATATGTCTGCATGTATGTAATAAATATTTCACACACATATTATAAATACTTTTTTTTTGTTTTTGAAAATATGAAAATAATTGATTCTAATTCGAGCTAATTGAATATCTAATTGCATTAGCAGAAGTAAATTAGATTTCTAATTGTAAAGGTAACCTAATTTTTTTTGCTAATGGCAACTAATTGCAATTAGATTTATCATTTCACCATTCATTCCCACAACAGCTGGTTCTATCGTACCGGAATGACTCGGATTTTTATATCCGACCAAGGGCTGTTATTTCGACACTACCCTGTCTAACCTGTCACCTTTTCCCCGAATATTGCCATCCTCCGAGCAGCTCCTTGCAGCAGGGCTGCTCAAAACTCTCCTGCTCCGGGCTGGGGTCGAATCCAACCCGGGTCCAAGAGAATGGATCTGCTGCGTCTGCTGGATGAAGATTTACGTTAAGCGTTCACACTCCATCCAATATAATTCTTGTAAAAGATGGTTGCACAAAACTAGGTGCTCCGGGCTTAATTGCTCCACACACAGGCCCCTGTTCACGCCCTAGGACGTCCCGTGGCCAACGACGGTATCGCACCGTCACAAGCTTCAGAAACAGTCTCCACGACCAATATCACTAATAACGCCCAGCAAGTAGTGTGTAACTCCCGCTGCCGCTCACGCCCACAGGCGCCAACACTTCACACAGCCGCTCACAGCTACTTTCTACGTAGCACTCGTCTTCTAGAATGCGACGTAGTGCGCGGCCCAGCCTGCTTCCACCAAGGCATACGCACCAGTCCTTGACTCCCAGCGTGAATATTTCTCCCCCTTCGCACTTTCGTGTCCTCCAGCTAAACTGCAACGGTCTAACCAGTAAAGTGAGTGAAATAGTGGGTTTCATGAAGCGACAGAACATCAAAATCGCTGCCATTCAGGAAACAAAGTTAAACGCCCGATCAGATCTTCGGACCTGTGACGGCTACAATATCCATCGGCGTGACCGAGAGAGAGAACTTGGGGGCGGACTCGCCTTCATTACTCACCAATCTGTGCAATATCTTCTATTTGAGCCTGACGTCGACCCGAGGGACAACCTCCTGGAACGTCAAGGAATGGTTGTCCGGACAGGCGACGTCGACCTTGAAATCATTAATATCTATATACCTCCTGCCACCTGCTGTCCGAGAGATTACCACCCTGACATCAGTGCGTTACTCAGAGGCGATAATCGTGTAATCCTCGGAGACTTCAACGCACACCACGATCTGTGGCACTCAAGCCTACAGGTTGATGGTAGGGGACAGGAACTGGCTGAACAAATAGACGATTCGACGTTTTGTAGAGTTGCGGTAAATTGTTCCAGTTCGTCAGACCTCACAATTGTCAGCGCAGGTCTCATAAACTGCGTTGAATGGCGACCAATGCTCACTCTTGCATCGGACCATTTGCCGATAGTCCTCTCAATCGATCGCCCCAGTGACTTCGTTACGTCTGAGAAGCGCACCTTCACTAACTTCAGTAAAGCTGATTGGGTTGGTTTTCTTAATTTCACTGAGAGCACATTCGCTGCTCTTCCCACCCCGTCTGATGTACGAGAAGGGGAAAAAGCGTTTCGCATGGTCATAGCTTCAGCCTCCAATCGATATATTCCGTCAGGTAGAATTAAGGAGATACGTCCGTATTTCCCCGCAGAGGCAGCGGCCCTGGCTAATGAACGTGAGCACGTGCGACGCCTGAACTCTACGGATCCACAAATTCAAGATCTCAATGCAGAAATCAGACGGCTAGTTGATCAACACAAACGCGCCAAATGGGAGGAGCACCTAAGGTCCTGTAACCTCTCTGCTGGTGTTGGCAAATTATGGTCCACTGTTAAATCCTTGTCAAATCCGACCAATCCGAACGACAAAATATCCATCACCTTCGGTGATAAGGTACAGTCGAAACCAAAGAGATGCGCGAGCGCTTTCTGCCGGCAATTTGTACTCCATCCTCCGATTGACAAGGAAATCAGGTGTGCCATCAGGGAAGCGCAAAAACGCAAAAACAGCCAAGCGCTCATTGCCATCACCACCACAGAAGTTCGGGAGGCCATACGGGGGTCCATAAACTCCAAATCTATTAGCCCAGACGGTATATCCACGCTGATGCTAAAACATCTCGGTGAAGAGGGAGTAAGGTACCTAACAACCGTCTTCAATCTGTCCATGACCACCTTTGTCATTCCAGAAAGATGGAAACAGGGAAAGGTGGTGCCACTACTAAAGCCCGGCAAGCCGGCCAACGAGGGGGAGTCGTATCGACCGATATCACTCCTCTCGCCAGTAGTGAAGACCCTGGAGATGGTCTTGCTCCCTTATTATACCGCTAACCTGCGACTAGCCGAACATCAGCATGGATTCCGCAAAATGCATAGCACTACCACCGCGCTAAACGCCATCACCACACAGATAGGTGTCGGTCTCAACCAATCTCGTCCAAATGACAGGACCGTGCTAGTTGCGCTTGATTTGTCGAAAGCTTTTGACACTGTTAATCATGCACAACTCATTAACGACCTGGAGGATTCAAACCTTCCCCCCTGTCTAAAGCGTTGGACCGCCAACTATCTGAGTGGTCGGCAGTCACCGGTTGAATTTAGAGGCGAAAGATCAAAACCACGTAGAATTAAGCAGGGGGTGCCACAGGGTGGTGTCCTATCCCCGCTTTTGTTTAATTACTACATATCGAGGCTCCCTTCCCCACCAGAAGGCGTCTCGATCGTCTCCTACGCCGATGACTCTACGATCCTGGCGACTGGACCCTCCGTTGATGAGCTCTGCTCGAAAAATAATTCCTACCTTCCAACCCTTTCCAGTTTCTTCGCTGCACGGGACCTGACATTGTCACCGACCACATCCTCGGCCACCTTATTTACGACGTGGACAGCGCAGGCGAACATGGAATTAGACGTCTACGTCGACGACATTAAGCTTCCGACTGTCACGCACCCCAAAATCTTAGGGGTCACGTTTGTAGCCGCGATTGCCACCAAAGTACAAATCCTTAACAAAATCCTCAAGTCACTAGCTGCCAGTACTTGGGGGAAAGACAAAGAAACGTTACTGGCAACGTACAAGGCAATCGGCCAGCCGGTTCTGAGAGATGTTGACCCAGAAAATTCCTGTTCAACTGCCATAAACCGCAGCACCCGAGCAGGAACCTGCTCAACGAAAATCCGCCTCCCAGGAGAATAAGGAGTCACCTCCGTAAGCACTATGACGAGATCCGGCACCACATTTTCTCGCCGTTTGATCCAAAGGTGCACCGGCGGGCCCTCAACCTCATCCACACGGAGTCGGTAAACTCCTTTGTCAGGTCTCGTCCAGTGAATGCAGTCCTACAGGCACCAGCTCCAACTGTTGCCGACGAGAAACGCGAACTGCCCAGGGAGACAAGAGTCACGCTGGCTCATCTTCGTTCTGGATACTGTAACAGACTAAACTCTTACCTATCCAGACTGAACCCTGACGTGCCAAATGTCTACCCGGCATGCGGCGTGTCTCCCCACGATACTAACCATCTGTTCATCTGCTTAACTGAGCCTACTCTTCTAACACCAATTTCACTCTGGGCCACTCCTGTTGAAGCCGCGAGGTTTCTTGGACTTCCGTTAGAAGAGCCTGATGACAGTGTTGGACGAGGGGTGACATCCTAGGCAGGTTAAATAGTCGCTACAACAACAACAACAACAACAACAGATTTACCCTTCGAATAAAAATTGTAATTATCTAATGGGAATTAGTTGAACTATTTCTAACTGTTTAATGAAATAGAGAATATAAACCAATTGCATCGATTGCTAATCCTAATTGGAATTTAACATGTATGGTTTGAATGCAAGTGAATTTTTTACTAGTCCTCCTAGGCATATGCATAGTATGACCGACGGTTCAACATATCTAAGAAATAAAATGCTGCAAAAACTTTAATGTAAATTATCACTTGTTCAACAATGTATTTAATGCAACAACACTATGTAACACTGAGAGATAGCTGCTTACCATAATTATAGAATGCCTCATATTAACATAATTAATCCTAAGGTACCCTCTTACTATCCCGAATGATATGGCCGATGCATATACCTTTATACAAGAAAAAATTGGAAAAATCATAATTTTTAAAAGCACATATTTTTTTTTGCAGGTGTCTGAAAGCTTGGTGGGGCAACACTTTTGACCACCGATGACTTCATCCATATATTGAAATGGCTAAATGTATGTATTTATATGTGAATGTTGTTATTATTGCGTGGATGAAGGTGTTATGTGGAATTTTTGCACGCTATGTCTTTCCAAATTCAGAACATTCAACTGCGTTTTCGCGAAACTTAATCGTTTGCACATATATCCTTTATCCATTCAAAGCTCGTTTGCAGACTTGACATAAGCAAATATGTACATACATATATTAGATCGCGTCATACGTATGGATGTTTGTACAAAAAATTTGTACTTAGAAAAATTATATGATTATCCACACTTTCTTATCATATCTGATTAGAAATTAATATTTTTTTTGATAGACTTATAGTGTAGTATTGATTGATGTAGTTTTTCATTATTAATGTAATGACAAATAACAAAAGGTTATGGCTAGGTTTTTTTAAATCAAATTTGGAAAAAATATAGAAGTAGGTATGAATTTTTTCGAAAAAATATTAAGTGCGAAAAAATAGATTATTAAATTTAAATAAAAATCAACAATTGCCATTAATATTATTACCTACATTTGCATGTGGTATTTACTATAACTAAATATTTTCATGTATTTACCGTCAGCAAAACATTTCATACATACGTTTGGGCAAAGGGCATGTTTATTTGTCAGATACATACATAAGTACTTTCAAATATTTTTATAAAATAACAAAAAATATTTCCTGCATATTCAGAAATGGACATATTCGATTTTTAATTTTATAAGCATTTTTCCAATTATTCCATGCATTTAGGTATTTCAAAAAAATTTTCAAATAAATTGTATCATTAAAAAAATTTTTTTTAAAATAGATTACGCATTTTTGTTACAAAAGCATGCAATTGTTCTCGACTCCACAAGTAATCAAATGCTTAAAATAAATATATTGAGTCGGAGAATACCACTCAGGTGTCTTTGCAGACGTCAACATTGAGTGGTAAACAAAAATGCAGGGCAACTCGAACCAGAACGCCTGGGACTGGACAGAAAGTCTAGCGAGTTTGCGTTAACGAGGAATTCTGCTCAGAGCAACGAACTGGTGCCCCTTATTAATATACTCTCTCTTATTAATATACTCTCTTTGAAGACGCTTGCAGGCGATGAAACTGGCGCTCGGCCAGACTATTAAAGGCAGCATACAAGCAAGGCAGCTAGATCATTTTATTTTCAAGTGTTGTTCAGTGAACTATTTTTTACTATTACAAGTAAAATATAGTCTGCTTAGCAGAGCTGCCAATGCTCCAAGATTGTATGGATTGCCGAAAATGCATAAAGAAGGAGTTCCACTTAGGCCTATATGTTCGTCAATCAACTCTCCGTCGTATAGTTTATGTAAATATGTTGTCAATGTTCTTAAAAATATTACCAAAACGTCCAAGTTCAATGTCAAAGACTCGATCGAGTTCAAGAATAAAATGAAAGAAACGTTTTTGTCCGAAGATGAGAGCCTTGTATCGTTTGATGTTGTGTCTTTGTTCCCTAGTATCCCGGTAGACCATGCCATTGAAATAATAGCATCCAAACTGGATCAAATTAGCCACCATACAACTCTTAACAAAGAACTTTTCCTTAGTGTGGTTCACTTTTGCATCAAAGAAAACCGGTATTTTAAATATAATAATAAAATCTACGAGCAGAGATCAGGGATGCCAATGGGCTCCCCAGCATCACCGGTCATAGCTGACATAGTTATGGAGGAGTTATTACTAAAATTTCAAGAGGACTCACCACACAAACCGCGGCTGCTCACAAAATATGTGGATGATTTATTCGCTATAGCCATGACAGACTCCATTAATGAAATGTTGACTATTTTAAATTCATATCATAAGTCTATTAAATTTACATGCGAGATCGAAAATAATGGACAACTGCCTTTCTTGGACACGATGGTAGTAAAGAAAGATAATCACTTAACCTTCGACTGGTATCAAAAGCCTACTGCGTCCGGAAGGTTAATAAATTTTAATTCCAAACATGCGAAGACAACGATAGTTAACACGGCAAGGAATTTTATATGAAAAGTGCTCTCAATTAGCGACGAGATTTACCACAAGAAGAATATTGACATTATAAAAAGGATTCTTTCGGACAATGAGTTTCCCACCCACTTAGTCAATGGATATATACATGAATATTACACTAAACAGAGCACCAACAATAATAACGCTAACAAAATATATAAGACTGCCATATTTGTACCAGGCCTATCAAACCGGATTAAACACTCCACTATGTATGACAAAGAAAAATTTCAAATAGCATTTAAATACACTAACACATTACAACAAATATTTAGCAACACGAAAAGCAAAATAGAAAAATTGGAGAAATCGGACTTAATTTATCAAATTAATTGTAATGGGGACGGGTCCCACGTATGCAATAAAGCATATGTGGGTACAACTAAATCGAAACTAAAGACAAGGATTTCCGCTCATAAATCAAACATCAAAAATCGTGACCACTCTAATGTAAACAAAACGGCTCTATCACAACACTGCATCACCACTGGACACTCTCCCAACTTAGACAACGTAGCTATATTACAACAAGAAACAAATTACAAAAAGCGCTATATTTTGGAGATGCTGCACATTATTAACACACCTAGCGACATACGCATGAATTTTAAGAGCGACGTAGAGAGAGTCGCTCCAGCATAACGGTATTTGATAGAAAGGAAAAAGAGTTACACCTAGCACACAGAGAGTGTCAACAACAACAAGCAATCATCTGTTTCTATATTATTGAAGCGCCGTTTTCTTTGCATATTTTCATGTATTGTTGTTATTGGAGAAGTTTTGATGATCATTATTGTTTTTGTAATTGTTTACATTTTTCATTTTTTGACTTTATACTGCATTCTATTATAAATGTTAAATTAGTCGATAAGGTGCAGTCAATAGTGTAAGTGTATGAAAGTGTTTTGTTGAATTTTGTTGATCTCAATGTTTATATGTTTCAGATCCTGATGATGATTTCAAATTGAAATCGAAATATCGATCATTTTAAATAAATATATAATATTAACAAATTTAAAATTGTTATTATTCATATATATTTGGGTGGCCTAGAGCTCAACAACACATACAATCGCCAATTTAAGGCCGAAAAAACACGAAAGAAATAAGTAAATAAAGCTAGATATTAGTTACAGTACCTGTGCGTGTGTTTATTTAACTTTATAGTCATCGAACATAGTATTAATAATCAAGGAATCATCGAATTGGTCACAATTGGTGTCAAAAGAGGTATTGTTAAATAAATACCAGTGATTACAAGGATAAGAAGGACATGGCGAAGTTGAATGAATTAAAGATCCAGCAGCTCAAAAATGAGCTGGACCAACGTGGATTAAATGCAACAGGAAATAAATCAGAGCTGCAGTCACGATTGCGAGAGGCTATGGAAGCTGAAGGAATGAACGTTGACGATTATGTGTTTCATCTTGTGGAAGAAGCATCAACACAAATAGAAGAGAAGAAGGAGTCTACGATTCCAGTGGCAAGTGTGGGCACAATCATGATATTGGCTGAATTGACTCAGATGTCGACCAAATTGGAAGAACAGGAAACTTGCATGGCATCTCAGCTGGAAGAATTGCTTTGTCCGTTGCCAGTCTTTGACTTTAGGATTTTATTGTGGCTTTGCACTTTGGTGGCAATCGCGGCTACATGAGCACCGTAGTTGAATATGTTATCCCTAAGATTTTGGGACGTGTGACAGTCGGAAGGTTAATGCCGTCGACGTAGACGTCTAATTCCATGTTCACCTGCGCTGTCCAGATCGGAAATAAGGTGGCCGAGGTCTTGGTCGGTGACAATTTCAGATTTCGTTCAGCAAAGAAACCGGACACTGATGGGAGGTAATAGTTTATTCTTGAGCATAGCTAATCTATGGAGGGGCCCGTTGTCAGAATCGTGTAGACATCGGCGTAGGAGACGATCAAGACACCCTCCGGTAGAGAGGGGAGCCTCGATATGTAATAATTAAACAAAATCGGGGAGAAGACACCACCCTGTGCCACCCCTTGTTTGATTATAGGTGGTTTTGATCGTTCGCCTCTGAATTCAACCGATGACTGCAGACCACTCAGATAATTGGCGGTCCAGTCAGATAATTGGCGGTCCTTTGTGAATTCAGAGTTAAAGCGGTCAAGGAGTTACTATCCCACTTTAATGATCAACATAAGTTGAAAACTTTTGGCGTATACAAATGTGCGCAGAAAAATGGTTTTCAGCATTTTTCGAGTAAGTGGTCATTTACAAAACATCTTAATAGACATGAAAAAGATACTTTTGATGATAACTTCACCATTGTTGTTGCAAAATCTTACTCTGTAGGTTCTAACAGTAAAGACTTATTATTTAGTAATTGTGAATATAATGAACAAGAAGCTAAAATTTGTAAAACAAGCAGTAATCCAAAAAATTAAATTATCGCATCAGCTTTGTTATTTTCGTCTGAACTGTATTCGAAAAATAATTTCAACCGTAAGGATGCTCTGAGTCTTAAAAAAACTGTCACCAATATATGTAAAGTTTTAGTTAACAATATAAAAGAAATACTAATAAATGAAACAAGTAAGGAACTCTAAGTTCGGGTGGAATCCAACATTATATACCTAGTAGTGATCTATTATGTCATCCCAATTTACGCAGGTCTAGTTTGATACTTTCAGTTCGTATTTCCGCTCAAATAGACAGACTGACAGACAGATAGACGTATCGAGAGACGGACATGCCTACATCGACTCAGCTCATCTTTCTGATCATTTCAGTATACTTTTTGATGGGAATATATCCTTTTTTTCTCATACGTACAAACATTTCATGTTCATGAAAGGTATGAAAATCAACAAAGATATACAACTTCGCTTTTGCAGTGGGGTATTAACTACTTGCCCGGATATTTTATTTTTCATCCTGAACGTTTTGATGTACATTAATAAATATATATCTCGATTCGTTTATGCCGAATAAAGTAAAGGTGTCTTTCATACGCGCCAAAGAACCCAACCGATCTTTATGAAATTTTCACAATATATACTTGGGTTCACTGGGTACAGCATAGACAGTATATAGTTTCGGAAAAGTAGGCGGAGCCACGCCCCCAGGATATAGAAAGTTTCAATTCGTCATAGCTCCGAACTTTTTTGGTCTAAATTAATGAAATTTGGATATATGTGTCACTTAGTCAATAACTACATAATTTTTCAAAAGTGGGCGGTGCCACGATAGGTTCAGGAGTTCGCTGGGCACGACACAGTCTGTATACAGCTTTTGGAAAAGCCCCCAGGTTATATAAAGCTGCAGTTCGGTATAGTTAGGAGTTTATTTGGTTCAAGTTAATGGTATTTTATATATAGATGTGTTCTATGTATCAAAACGTCAAAACAAGGTCTACCGGGTTTGCTAGTATATTATAAAATGGCGAAAGCAAACAACGAATTTCAGCATTCTTTTGTAAAACTGAGATACTAGTTTGCATTCAAATAGACAGACGGATAGGCAGGCAGACAGACGGACGGAGAGACGGGCATGACTAAACCGACTCCGCTTATCGTGCTGATCATTTTAGTGAACTTTTCTCTTCTTGTTCTCATACTTACATAAATTTAATTTTTATAAAAGGTATGAAAATCAAAAAAGGTATATAAATTCGCTATAGTTTGCTTGTGTGTTTCCCGATTTGGCTAATTTTTGGCAGGAGTATAATACATACTGAGCAGCTGACCAATTTTCATTGAAATATCAAGATTGAATTATAAGCGATTGCCTTTGAAAATAGCAGAAATTTTAAGTTGAAAAGTGGGCGGCTACGCCTACTTCTTCAAAATTGACAACATTTTTTTGCGGCCAAGTTTTTCTTAAAAAGCTTATTATGTGTGCAAAATCTGATTGATATAACTTGCTTGTTGTAGAAATATCGCTTTTTAAATTTCACAAAAAAATTTTTCAGAACTATGTTAAAAAACTGGGCGTGGACATTAACCGATTTCGTCAATTTTTGCAGCAAACAGCTACTTTTATATATAGAACATTATCACCAAATTTAATTTCGACAAATCAATTTTTGGCGGAGTTATGGCATAAAAAGTTTTGTGGAATAGTCCACTATAAAAGTGGCGGGGCCACGTCCATTTTCGAAAATTTTAAGTTTTTGGATTTCTTTGTTTACAGAATCTTTGAAAGTGAAATAGAAATTATGTAAAGCTATTTTACGCAAAGTTATTGCCTATTTAATATATCTACCATCCTCTTCAAAATCTTTCGTAGACCTTAACCGATCCCGCCCATTTTTTCCTGAAACATTCCTTGCATACCTGGAAACCAGCGTGCTGAATTTCGTTTCGATATATTGAACGGTTTTTGATTTATGAATAATATTATTTCTAAATTTGACTTAATCAAAAGTGGGCGGTGCCAAGCCCATTTTCAAAAATTTCTTGAAAAATTTATTCCATGCCTCAATCTCAATGTAGTCACCAAATTTTATCCTTATAGGTGTATTATGTACTGATCAATCACTTTTTTTGCGTTTTCTATTATATTCTATTATAAAAAGTGGAGATGAGTGCCAAGGAACCCGCATACCAAATTTCGTTAAGATATCTCAAAATTTACTCAAGTTATCGGGTTCACAGACGGACGGACGGACGGACGGACATTGCTTAATCAATTTCTCTTTTCGTTCTCAACATTTTGATATATAAAGTCAATATCTATCTCGATCCGTTTATGCCGTTACGTACTGCCGTTAGGCGACTAAAGCTAATATAGGTACCTTGTGTGCGTAGCACTACTAGGTATAATAATACTCCATAGTAGACTGGGTCAAACAAAAACAAAGTTACTAAAGCAGACCCGCACGCAGGAGATTTGAATTTATGACTAAAAAATATGTGTTCTTAAAGTAGCACACAGTGTTCAAAAATAGAAAAGGTAATTTTAGTCGCATGAAATTAAAAACCTTTGCAAGTAAAAAACCGATGATACAGTTTTGTATCCTATTAAATTTTAATGCAACAAAATGCAAAGTTTAACTAGAATTTTTTGGGAAAAAATTTTTTTCATGTGAGCAATTTTAGCTTTAGTTTTTAAATTCTAAAAATTCGCGGCTACTTTTAAACTACAAATTCTACTAAAAAATCTTTTGAAATTGAAACGGAATTAGAGTAATGTGCCGTAAACGCTATGGAGGGTGTATGAATTAATCGCAGATGAGGCTAGTATCTCACAAACTGAACCAAAAGAAACATTTTTAAAATTTGTGCAATAAAATCTTGCTGCTAAATGAAGTATTACGGAAATACTCAGCGGTGCTGAGCAACAGTTGTGTTCGCTGAAAGCGCGATATTGGCTCTTCCTATGCCTGCATTTTAATTTCAATGCAAATAAGCAAACATACATACGTAAATATTCTAACAGCAATGGCTGTAAGACGGCATTGCGTTGCATTGGCATACAAACATATATACCAGCAGCACAGCGGAAGCTGACTGCCTGCACTAATCAATCATCATACAATGCTGCTGTGGTTGACAAAACACTTCGCTTAAATACATATTCTGTACACCTACGCTTCGGAATAACCGAAGCAAAATCGTAAGCTCAACGAACCTGAACAAGTCGTCGCAAAAAAAGTACTTAAGCATGGCAGTTTTCTAATTAGATCAACTAGAATTATAAAAGTGAAAGTAAGTGTAAATAAAGTGTTTAAGAAAAAAATAAACAAAGGGCTTTTTTTGGTAGAAGCAGTTTTCAGGCACCAAAGAGATCAAAAATTGGTAGCAAATGTGCCTTGGAAACTGCTTCTACTAACTGACTCAGTTGACAAATATAATTCGGCAGGTTGGCATTGAAATAATGCTGTAATAATCAAATAAAAAATGAAATCTTCAATTATGAAGCGGAATTTGTTCCAATATTTTAAGCGTGTTGATGCTAGACCTGAATGCAGTAAAAAATCAAAAACGGTAAGTACTATTTATTGGTATTTGGTTATTGGTTTTCTAAGAAATCCTGTAAGGTGTCAAGCACCATGGGTTCTTTTTATCGAATTTCGGCAGAAATTTATGTAGCTATTAGTGATTGTTTTGGCGACGGTTTATTAAAAGCGGTTAAGCGTTAACAATTTCATAATTTGTTTAGTCATTTCGGTATTACAATTTGCCCCGTTTGGGAAACGACAGTCCCCATATTTTTATCCTCAGCGTGCATATTCGCTTTGGTAACATAACGGTTGATCATAGAATTGCATGTACCGAAATGCTCAGGATGAAAACAGGAATTAATTTAGCCATGCCCTTCGGTCTATCCGCCTGTGATCACGATAACTTGGGTAAACATTGAGGTATTATGTAAGGTATTGTACGAGTTGTTTGGAACTCGTCTCCCATTGCTATTTAAAAAGAGAAATCGGATGATAACCACGCCCACTTTTTTTCATATAATATTTGGAAAACACAAAAACTGTAAGTAAGTTTTTCATTGCTTCAAGATGGTTATAATAATTCCTAGTTAATTATTATATTTACGAAAAACGCGACGTACGCAAGCCCTCGTATTCAAAATGAGTTGATTTTTATTTGCTTCCCATTGATACAAAAACAAATTATTGAAAAAGTGAATAGATCGCTAGCTTTTTCAATATTAGCGGACGAGACTTCAGATATTTCAGGCGTTGAACAAATGTCGATTTGTGTAAGATATTTGGACACTGACGAAGGTACTCATAAAATTTGCGAAAGTTTCTTGACATTCCCACCTGTGACCTAATTGTCTGGAAAAGGATTAGCGGAAACTCTAATAAATTTTCTTGAATCTTCTGGCATCGACCTTACATATTTAGTTGGGCAAGGATATGATGGAGGTAGCTCTTGGAGTGGCTAATTCCATGGTGCGAAGAGTTACGTCAAAGACAAATATCCGCTAGCCAATTATTCCTATTGCGCTTTGCACAGTTTTAACTTAGGTGTTAATGATAGTTTGCCTCGATCTTTGGCTGCCGGCTAAGCGGTTTCCTGATAATACTCAATAATTACTATTTTTTGTGAAAAATGCTTATATTCCTATAACAACGGAGACTAGGGTTCCATTTTTGAAAGTAATGCTTTGAAAATACTATGCAGTGATTCATTATCGAGCAGGCCCATATTGTTTTTACTATACCTGAAATACCAATGTTTTGATTGCTGACATCAACTGAAAAGCTTTGGATGCTGTTGCGTCCCTCCATGTAGCTGAAACATTCTGTAAGGCAGTGATAACTGCAGGCTGTAAATAAAGGTAAGTCGCTACAGCTTTATGCTGTTCAACCCATCTTGTGGCACAATGACTGTTTAATGTTTTGTTCTTCGTCAAACTTTGTTCATCGTCAATAGCCTTTTGTAGAGCAAGTTGCCTCTTTGGATATTTAAAAAATCCGTAAATACTCTTGATGGTGCCTATGCAATTTTTGATTTCATTACTTTTGCAAGCGTCATTAACACCTAAGTTAAAACTGTGCAAAGCGCAATAGGAATAATTGGCTTGCGGATATTTGCCTTTGACGTAACTCTGCGCACCATGGAATTAGCCACTACAAGGGCTAGCTCCATCATATCCTTGCCCAACTTAATATGTAAGGTCGATGCCAGAAGATTCAAGAAAATTTATTAGAGTTTCCGCTAATCCTTTTCCAGACAATTAGGTCACAGGTGGGAATGTCAAGAAACTTTCGCAAATTTTATAAGTACCTTCGTCAGTGTCCAAATATCTTACACAAATCGACATTTGTTCAACGCCTGAAATATCTGAAGTCTCGTCCGCTTATATTGAAAAAGCTAGCGATCTATTCACTTTTTCAATAATTTGTTTTTGTATCAATGGGAAGCAAATAAAAATCAACTCATTTTGAATACGAGGGCTTGCGTACGTCGCGTTTTTCGTAAATATAATAATTAACTAGGAATTATTATAACCATCTTGAAGCAATGAAAAACTTACTTACAGTTTTTGTGTTTTCCAAATATTATATGAAAAAAGTGGGCGTGGTTATCATCCGATTTCTCTTTTTAAAATATCAATGGGAGACGAGTTCCGAACAACTCGTACAATACCTTACATAATACCTCAATGTCTACCCAAGTTATCGTGATAACAGGCGGATAGACCGAAGGGCATGGCTAAATTAATTCCTGTTTTTATCCTGAGCATTTCGGTACATGCAATTCTATGATCAACCGTTATGTTACCAAAGTGAATATGCACGCTGAGGATAAAAATATGGGGACTGTCGTTTCCCAAACGGGGCAAATTGTAATACCGAAATCACTAAACAAATTATGAAATTGTTAACGCTTAACCGCTTTTAATAAACCGTCGCCAAAACAATCACTAATAGCTACATAATTTTCTGCCGAAATTCGAAAAAAAAAATTACCCAAGGTGCTTGACACCTTACAGGATTTCTTAGAAAACCAATAACCAAATACCAATAAATAGTACTTACCGTTTTTGATTTTTTACTGCATTCAGGTCTAGCATCAACACGCTTAAAATATTGGAACAAATTCCGCTTCATAATTAAAGATTTCATTTTTTATTTGATTATTACAGCATTATTTTAATGCTAACCTGCCGAATTATATTTGTCAACTGAGTCAGTTAGTAGAAGCAGTTTCCAAGGCATATTTGCTACCAATTTTTGATCTCTTTGGTGCCTGAAAACTGCTTCTACCGAAAAAAGCACTTTGTTTATTTTTTTTCTTAAACACTTTATTTACACTTACTTTCACTTTCATAATTCTAGTTGATCTAATTAGAAAACTTCCACGCTTAAGTACTTTTTCTGCGACGACTTGTTCAGGTTCGTTGAGCTTACGATTTGTCTTCGGTTATTCCGAAGCGTAGGTGTACAGAATATGTATTTAAGCGAAGTGTTTTGTCAACCACAGCAGCATTGTATGATGATTGATTAGTGCAGGCAGTCAGCTTCCGTCATTGTTTACCCGTACTAGTTTGGCATCTTCTTTTGCGAATCGGAGTGGAAGGCAGTGGATGAATGTACTCCGAGAGAGTGTAATGAAGGAAATTGCGTTCAGAGTTGCTTTAAAGTAAAAACTACAACTAAAAACTTCAATTTAAACTGAAATTTACATTCTGCAGGAACTTATAAGGTGGTATAACTGTTTTATATTCAATAATTTGGGTGTTTGAAGTATTCACGTTGAATATTGCAGCATTTAAATTTCATTGTTTTATTATTGCATACAATTCACCCTGTGTGGTTTGTGTGTGTGTGCAGATTCGGAGTAAGTTGCGCTACTAGTAGACATATACTATGGCTTCCGCTGTGCTGCTGGTATACATGTTTGTATGCCAATGCAACGCAATGCCGTCTTACAGCCACTGCTGTTAGAATATTTACGTATGTATGTTTGCTTATTTGCATTGAAATTAAAATGCAGGCATAGGTACATACCAGTGCTTTAACTTTTTTAACAAAACGGGAGACAAAGTCAGATTATAATTTAATGGTAAATTGAAAATTTGTTTCATGGTCTGCTTTTGCCTTTTCAAGGAAAAGCCAATATCGCGCTTTCAGCGAACACAACTGTTGCTCAGCACCGCTGAGTATTTCCATAATATTTCATTTAGCAGCAAGATTTTTTTGCACAAATTTTAAAAATGTTTCTTTTGGTTCAGTTTGTGAGATACTAGCCTTACCTACGATTAATTCATACACCCTCCATAGCGTTTACGGCACATTACTCTAATTCCGTTTCAATTTCAAAAGATTTTTTAGTAGAATTTGTAGTTTAAAAGTAGCCGCGAATTTTTAGAATTTAAAAACTAAAGCTAAAATTGCTTATATGAAAAAAAATTTTTCCCAAAAAATTCTAGTTAAAAGTTGCACTTTGTTGCATTAAAATTTAATAGGATACAAAACTGTATCATCGGTTTTTTACTTGAAAGGGTTTTTAATTTCATGCGACTAAAATTACCTTTTCTATTTTTGAACACTGTGTGCTACTTTAAGAACATATATTTTTTAATCATAAATTCAATTCTCCTGCGTGCGGGTCTGCTTTAGTAACTTTGTTTTTGTTTGACCCAGTCTACTATGGAGTATTATTATACCTAGTAGTGCTACGCACACAAGGTACCTATATTAACTTCAGTCGCCTAACGGCAGTACGTAACGGCATAAACGGATCGAGATAGATATTGACTTATATATATCAAAATGTTCAGGACGAAAAGAGAAATTGATTAAGCCATGTCCGTCCGTCCGTCCGTCCGTCTTTGAACCCGATAACTTGAGTAAATTTTGAGATATCTTAATGAAATTTGGTATGCGGGTTCCTTGGCACTCATCTCCGAGCGCTATTTAAAATGGGCGAAATCGGACGGTAGCCACGCCCACTTTTTATAATAGAATATAATAGAAAACGCAAAAAAGTGATTGCTCAGTACATAATACACCTATAAGGATAAAATTTGGTGAATACATTGAGATTGAGGCATTAAATAAATTTTTCAAGAAATTTTTGAAAATGGGCTTGGCACCGTCCACTTTTGATTAAGTCAAATTTAGAAATAATATTAATCATAAATCAAAATCCGTTTAATTTATCGACCCGAAATCCAGCACGCTGGTTTCCAGGTATGCAATGAATGTTCCAGAAAAAATGGGGAGGGTCGGTTAAGGTCTACGCCCAATTTTATATGAAAGATTTTGAAGAGGCTCGTAGATATATTAAATAGGCAATAACTTTGGGTCAAATAGCTTTACATCATTTATATTTTACTTTTAAAGTTTCTGTAAACAAAGAAATAAAAAAACTTAAAATTTTCGAAAAAGTCGGCCCCAAAAAAATGTTGTCAATTTTGAAGAAGTAGGCGTGGCCGCCCACATTTCAACATAAAATTTCTGCTATTTTCAAAGGCAATCGCTTATAATGCAATCTTGATATTTCAATGAAAATTGGTCAGCTGCTCAGTATGTATTATACTCCTGCCAAAAATTAGCCAAATCGGGAAACACACAAGCAAAATATTCGGGCACGTAGTTAATAGCCCCCTGCAACAGCGAATTTATATATCTTTTTTGATTTCATACCTTTCATAAACATTAAATTTATGTAAGTATGAGAACAAGAAGAGAAAAGTTCACTAAAATGATCAGCACGATAAGCGGAGTCGGTTTAGCCATGCCCGTCTCTCCGTCCGTCTGTCTGTCTGCCTATCCGTCTGTCTATTTAAATGCAAACTAGTCTCTCAGTTTTACAAAAGAATGCTGAAATTCGTTGTTTGCTTTCGCCATTTTATAATATACTAGCAAACCCGGTAGACATTGTTTTGACGTTTTGATACATAGAACACATCTATATATAAAATACCATTAACTTGAACCAAATAAACTCCTAACTATGCCGAACTGCAGCTTTATATAACCTGGGGGCTTTTCCAAAAGCTGTATACAGACTGTGTCGTGCCCAGCGAACTCCTGAACCTATCGTGAAAGTTCAAGAGCACAACAAAACACAAAATATGTGGGCGTGGCACCGCCCACTTTTGAAAAATTATGTAGTTATTGACTAAGTGACACATATATCCAAATTTCATTAATTTAGACCAAAAAAGTTCGGAGCTATGACGAATTGAAACTTTCTATATCCTGGGGGCGTGGCTCCGCCTACTTTTCCGAAACTATATACTGTCTATGCTGTACCCAGTGAACCCAAGTATATATTGTGAAAATTTCATAAAGATCGGTTGGGTTCTTTGGCGCGTATGAAAGACACCTTTACTTTATTCGGCATAAACGAATCGAGATATATATTTATTAATGTACATCAAAACGTTCAGGATGAAAAATAAAATATCCGGGCAAGTAGTTAATACCCAACTGCAAAAGCGAAGTTGTATATCTTTGTTGATTTTCATGCCTTTCATGAACATGAAATGTTTGTACGAATGAGAAGAAAAAGAGATAGTTCCATCAAAAAGTATACTGATTAGAAGGATGAGCTGAGTCGATGTAGGCATGTCCGTCTCTCGATACGTCTATCTGTCTGTCAGTCTGTCTATTTGAGCGGAAATACGAACTGAAAGTATCAAAATAGACCTGCGTAAATTGGGATGACATAATAGATCCCTACTAGGTATATAATGTTCGGTTCAACACGAACTTAGACTTTCTTGCTTGTTTAAGTTATTTTATATATGGTTAATGATTGGGGTTGTTCGTTTCCTTCAGAAAATGCTGTTTGCTGCTTTTGCTCGCTTTATGCAGTTATGAGTTAGTGCATAAAATAGTGTTTTCTGAATGATTATGGACTTGTACGTTAACGCAGTATTTTCAAAGAACATAAATCTATAAGAATGGAGAACATGCTACTTTGAGCGATTTTCAGCGAGTGAGCTCCAGAAGAACACCCTGCAAAAATGATCCACGTAATTTCACTAGTCAATTTGCGGTAATCTTGACCACCGGCCAGCGGTTATACCTTTGGTAAAATTTGTATGGGCACTCTAAATATTTTGACCAGTCTTCCCGTTTCGTTCCTGTCTATGTGATCGTGCACACCGCTCCCACTTACGGGTTATGAGCATACCGCGGTACTGCTCACACAAGTCGTTTTGTTAGTCAAAAGGCGGTAACTTTTAAGGCCATTTGCCAGTAATTTTTCAATAGGTGTGACGTCATAATGACCGCTGTTTTACCATTGTTAAGACCGTCGTTTTGCCATTGTGAAGACTGCTGTTTTACTTAAATTTTACCTGCAAATTAACTGAAGCCGCCACATGAAAAAAATATAATAATTAAATTCAATTTTCAAACATTTCTTTAAGTACAAGTTTTTAAAATAAAATAAAATATTGACTTGTATAATAAAGGCCTGTAATATAAACGATTACGTTTTCTATAATCGACGTTTACATGTTTTAATTATTTAAGCTTTTTTCTTATATGCCCAATCTTCTAACAAGTTTTACATCTACGACGCGATTTGGCGCTGATGATATAAGCGTAAGGCCATAATTTGTGATTTTAAATAGTTTGTTCGTGTGGTTATTGTTGTTATAAAATCGTCTGAGACGATTTAAATATATCCCAATTTTGTTATAAATTCGACAACGTGTCCTAAATTTAAAACTTTGGAAAAAAATTGGGCGATATAATTTTCATGTAGGATTCATACATATATGTTATTAATTATTTCGTAAAAAAATATTTCTAATAAAATAGAATTTTTCAGACTTTTAAAGTTTATTTTTGTTTTAATGCTATCTCCATTTAAATGTGTTTGGTTTTTGTTTGTGTTGCTTGTTTTTGCGTCATTTACATACGTAATTTTTTTTTATAACATATAACTCAAAATAATATATATTATTCTCGGGCACACATTGATACCACATTCTTACTTGTTTATACATTGCAATAAAATAAATTCTTATTTTTAATCATACATACATTGGATGCTGCAAGTTATCATGTAAGATATTTTATGAAATACATTTCCTAATTTTAAGTTGACAAATATTTTTCTTTTGTGTTATTCGGCCTTTAAAAAGTTATTGGAAGAATTTTTGAACTCTAGGCCACCCAAATATTTGTATAATAAAAATTCAAAGGATTTTTTTTTTATTATATATCGACATTGTTTATAAAACTATAATATATTCTATAATATAATAAAAAGGAACTCCTTTGAATTTTTATTTTACAAATATTTGGGTGGTCTAGAGCTCAAAAATTCTTCCACTGACAAAAATTTTTTTCTTTTAATTTTTTGTAAACATTTGCATTTCACTTTTGAAGTTAAATTATTTATAAAAAACCGTTCTCGAAGTTTTTATAAATAAACTGATACAAATAAACTGATACTGAAAACGCTTGCAGCGATATATATTATAAAAACGTTACTTCAAGTAATTTTTAAAACATTTACAGAAATTCCTTTTAGGATTCGTTCTAAGCTTTTACAAGCAAAATAACTACTTTTATAAGAAATCCTGATATTTATCTACATTTTTTTCTTTAATGAAAAAAGTCATACAAAAAAGCTGATGAAACGATTGATTGAAAGGAAAAAGAATATGCATTTCTAAATATGTAATTAATATACTTCTTTTTTTGTGTTCATCTAATTCATTACTAATTATTTCCTACGATCATCGTTAATTCACAATCTTACATTTTTGGTATGTTATGTTCGAATTTTATATCAAAATACTTTATTTTAGTTCTTATTTTGTTTTTGTAAGTAACGCCTCTGCTTGCTCCTATTGTGACTCTGGGTAATATACGTTCGGAAGTCGTCCTCAAACTTTACCCGGCCTTGTAGTTTGAATACTTCTGGATTATTTTTAATGAAAAAAAAAAATACATTTATTAAATTAAGTCCGAGCCCATTGATTAAAACCTCCTTACCAAATAAAGCAGCCTTCACAACTTTGAGCTTAGAGAGTGCGTTTTTACCATTGCTGCCACCCCAGTTAAATAAATCGATCACTTCGTCAGTGAAAACATATTTAAGCACGCGACTAAGTTCGCCAGATGAGCCATTCAGAGCGAAAAGATATGTAGTCTATCAAGAGTTGGACAATAAAAAAAATTGCGCTGGTCTTTTCGTAGACATAACCAAAGCTTTTGACACGGTAGATCATGCTATTTTACTAAACAAATTATATAATGCCGGTTTTCGAGGATTTATACATATGTGGTTTCAATCATACCTTTCTGGAAGGGTACAATGTGTCAGAGTTGGCGGAAAGCTGGGAAAAACTAATCCAATAACAATAGGGGTTCCGCAAGGCTCCGTGCTCGGTCCCATCTTATTTTTGATTTACGTCAATTCAATTTTTGATATGCCCTTCTTGGGGAAGGTCACTGCATTCGCCGATGATCTTGCGATGGGCTATGGTTCTCCTAACACCCTTGATTTAATAAGTAGTATAAACCATGATATACATCTTCTGAGAACTTGGTTTGCAAAGCATAAGCTCGTTGCTAGCAATAAGACCAAACTCATGAGTTTTAGTCTAAATATAAAAAAACCACCAGATGTAAGTATTATTTTTCATTCTGCGATTTGCGAGCGATTTGCTTTACATGACAATATGTGCCAATATTTTCAATCCGGTTCCTTCGCCTCGCTTGTGGCCTGTAATAAGGACTGCTTCACGATAGACTATGTAGATGAATTTCGGTATCTGGGTGTAACGGTTGATACAAATATGAGCTGGGCTAACCATATATCCCGTCTAAAAAAATATCTTCAATCCTCTTTACGTTGTTTTTATCACCTAAGAACTTCCTGTTCCAACAATATTCTCAAAATAGTTTATTATGCGCTCTTTCACTCTAAATTACAATATGGAATCAGCTGTTGGGGTGGCGCCACCCTTAACAAAATCCAGCCCATACTAGTATTGCAAAAGTATGCTGTTCGAAAAATATCTAATGTTAATCGGCTGCATCCATCGAGAGAGCTTTTTAGAAGTCTAGAGATTCTTCCAGTCAAGGACCTGTATTATTTTAAAGTTTTAAAAATTTTTTTTATTAGATGTGGTTACCTGCAAAGTATGAGGTCGGAAACATATAACCTGAGGACAAACTCACAAACTAGAGTCGTTGTACCGTCGACCAGAACCACACATTCAAGCAAGTTTTTCACAATTGTTTCGCGAAAACTCTTTAATCTACTTCCTGCTGAAATACGTACTTTGCGAAATCTTCGGCAATTTACAGAAAGTGTTAAGTCCTTCCTCTTAGGCCTTGCACACAATGAAATCGAAGTTTTGCTTCGGCCAGCTACATAAACCGTTTTTAATAACAAATGCTTCATAACTTTTCTGGTAATTGCTTTTCCTTTCATTTACCCATGGGTTTGTTGTAACTTTAGCTAAATATTTTTTATATATTATAATTAAATTAAACAACATTTTATATTTTAATCACTTTATTTAACAGTCCACCCCACTGTATTTTTTATATTTGCTAAAATGGACATTTGCCACTATGCTGAATTGGCATAAAAATGTCCTAACTTTTCCAATATCTACTGTACATAAATTCCATATACATAAGATTAAATTGTTTGATTTTTATACGATATTATTTTAAGATGTACATACATATGTAGATATAAGGAAAATGCCTAATAAATGAATGAATGAATGAAAAAGAGTTTATATATATAAAACTAGACACAAATGTTACCAGGCGCAAAATACTCACTACTGCGTTTTCGAAATTTTTCTCTGACAACTTCTCTTCAAAGTCAATAACAGCGTCAAGGGACTGCAGTAGCATAATGGTGGCTAGGTCTGAGTGAAGATCGTTTGCACTTTCACCACTGATCCGGCAGACCATTTTGTGGACGCTCTTTATAAGGACCTTCGACTCTCGCAATAATTTTTGGTGAGCCATGACATCAGTTTTGGGGATTGCCTAAAGTATACGCGTATAAGCAATAAGATATATATAAAAACTTAGTATCACTTACATTTTCTTCCAAAACCTGCAGTCGCTTTTCTATCGTATGAAGCATGCCCATAAAACCTGTAAAATTACATTGTGGGTTATTCAAAAGAAGCAAATAGCTGGTTTTTATTAATAAGTACTTAACAATATATAAATACTACGCTACATATCAATATTTCTTTTGCCCTTGCGCATCATGTCAAAACAGAACTAATTAAATTTTGTTTATTAGGATTACCTTTGTTTGGTTCCGAAACAAGAGAGTTGTGTGGAGTTTCGCGGGAAAAGAGGACGCTCTGGCTGTGGTGGAAATCTTGAAGTAGTGCTTCGTTGCTTAACACTTCGCCGGAAAAAATGGCACTTTCATTGCGATATGAATAGGTGTTATGATGCGGCAACTTTCCTGCAACATGCGCAGAGGTGCTTGGTAGCTCATCATCAAAAAAAACATTACTAACGGCGATAGCTTCACCAAAGGTGGCTGCTGTTTCGCTACTAGTCAAGTCGTTATAGCTTGATGAGAGTTGAAATTTTCTTTTTTTTGTCGCCTGGGCAGAGGTGGTGAGTGTTTCGGTTTTTTTATAATTGTCAGAAGAATGTGTACTTTGGCTGTGATGTAATTTTGTAACTGCAGCCTGCGTAAAGGTGCTTTGTAGCTCATCATCAAACACAACACTACTAATGGTGTTACCTTCATCAGAGGTGGCTGCTGTTTCACTACTAGGCAAAACATTATAGTTTGATGAGAGCTGAAATTTGCATCGCTTTATCGGCTGAGCGGAGGTGGTGGGTATTTCTGCCTTTATATAATTGCCAGAAGAATATGAATCTTGGCTGTGATGCAATTTTGTAACTGAAAGGAAATAAGTTAATATAAAGTAGTTTCAATACGGTTATTTTAAACAAAGATGTGAGAAAATTACCTTTATTTGAGGAAAATGTCCTAATGACAGGATTTTTAACAGCATAAGCTGGTGCCGGCATTTCCAACTTAAATATCGCCGTCTTGCTGTGCTTTGGTTGTGTAACTGGTTGTTTATGTCCACCTCGAGGGGTGGATGTAGCCGCCGGTAAGGTAAAGGAAGTATTTTTCATAGTTCGATATAATGTTACCAAAATAAATAAAAATTAAAGGTTAGTGAAATTCAAAGTACTTAACATAATTATTTAATATATCATATACAAGTATAATTAGTTTCCAAACTCATGAAAGCGGTGGTGTAAAATTGGAACTAAAATAAATTTAGATTGGAAAGGAATGCAAAAGTACTTATATTCCATATTTTTTGTTGGAATTTTTGTTGGGTGTTTATTTAAACTACTCCCAAGTAAAATACCCAGTGCGGGAAATGATTCGAGGGGTTCACAGAAGTAATTACTAATTTCTTTAAAATTATAACCAATAGCTACCTCTTCATCAAATTCCATACTAATATCTGTTACTTTAAAAGGCCCAGTACTTTGACTAAAACAAAATGAATCTTTCTTTTTTATGGTTAATTATAAAACTGTTAAATTTAGATTTTTTTCCTTCACAAAAACTTTTTCTTTCTTCAAGTCTTAAATTTAATTGCTGTAAAATGTTAGTTGGGGACTTTATTAGTTTCTTTAAACCTATCTCCCTCTATGGCGCGATATACAACAGGTATATCATCATAAACCTCCTAAGAGATTTTTGCGCCAAGCTTCTCTTCCAATTTGTGGTGTGCCGATTTGAATTTTCCCTACAAATTGGTGGGACCTACAGTTTTTTGCCGACTCCGAACGGCATCTACAAAGGAGACGAATTTTTGCTGAGAAGCCTGTCATGGCAGAAATACACTCGGAGAGTTTGCCAAACCACTGCCGAGGGGCGACCCCGTTTTGAAAAACTTTTTTCAAATCACTTTTGATGTTACCTGTACCAGGGCTCGAACCATGGACCTTCGGTGTGGTAGGCCGGCAACACTACCTTCACACCACGGCGGCCGCCTATATAATTTTCATATAATTTTCAAATTTGTAGGCTGAAAAAGTGTCGAATGGACCAAATTCTTTCGCGCATTCCGTTAAATGTAGCAAACCATGAATATTAAAGCTAATTATAGCTAAATATCTCCAAATAAATGAACAAATTCTTGCAATAACTGTTCCGCAACATTGTTCTCTTATAAAAATGACTTTTCGGAGGAGAGAATGCGTATGGTAGTACATATCATCAGCGACACAATCTTTCAAAATAAATATTCCGGAGTATAGTAAAAATTGTCTATATTCTGTAGACTTCCAATTTTTAATATCATTTAAATTTCTGCAAACTCTCCCGAATTCTGACGGCACCCAAGCAAAAACTAAATTAAACTTTTCATTCATAATCTTAATGGTTTTAGTAATCGAAAGGTTGAGCAATTTTTTTACTACACCTAAGTCAACGAGATGCATAGGATCTAATGGAAATTGAGAAACCATTTTAAAATTAGCAGCTTCTAAAACATTTTCTTCTTCCCGAAATTTCAAATTGTGATGTGCCTGATCGTTCCTATTTTTGAATAAAAAATCGGTTCTTAATACACTAGATTCTTTACAGAAGCATACCCTATTTTCCATATATTTTCCGACTTGACAACACTTAGGGCAGCCATTTTTAGAATTATGGTTTTGAACCCCTGTTACAAAAGCTCGCGCGGGCGAGTCCCATATAAATAAACGAATATCAAACTTTTTCAAAACTGGTTGCGTTAAACCAATGTGTAAACCATTTTTTCTTAAAAATACTACCTCACTACAAAACTCTTCCATAAAATCATTTACGTTAAAGGGTTTCTGTTTTCCTGAGAAGCAGGCAATATTAAAAAGAGGTTCTTTTGGGAAACCTACAATTGACCCAAGAATTGGCCACAGAACTCTATTTGAGCTCTTAAACAACTTTAATCCATCTATACCAACGTCTATTAAAATTTCGTCTTTTTCATTCAAACATAAGAACGATTTAGAAGTAAAATACGATTGAATACCAAAATACGCGAACTCCCCACCCGCAATACTTTTTACTATCAAATTATTTTTAGCTGTACCAAACAAAGTTTGTGCACACAAAGGAAAATCATTGTATCCCATTTTGTTTAATGCAACAAGTAATTTACTTATATGCAATTGACAAATGTTGCATTCCATTGCCCATGATTTTAACGGTGCGAATTTATCTACACTTGGATGAAATTCATTTTCTGAGAGGCAATCTGAAAATGAAAAGGAGTTTTCTGGGCTAGAGTTTGACGTAATTGCGGAAGCTCCGTCATTTTCATAATCAGCCTCAGCAAATGTATATACGAGGTGTGCTCAAAAAGTATCGCGAATTTTGAATTTTCGCTGGTTACATATATTCGAATTTCGAATTTTTTGTGGCGTTATGTTGGTACTCATGTCTCTCACTTATGCCGACAAGCTCGGCCATTTTGAATGTTCAGTTAATTGTTGACAGCTGCTTTGCTTGCACGTGTTTTGGATCGTCTTCGATTTTTACGCGAAATTCGTACCGAAATTGCTCAATTGTACCCAAAAACAGCATCGCATGAACATTGCTAATGAGATGTTAAACTCTGTCCGCGACGACCCAAATTTGCTCCAGAGGGTCATAACTGGTGACGAATCGTGGGTTTATGATTATGACGTGGAAACCAAAGCTCAATCATATCAATGGAAGCTGCCGCACGAACCAAGACCGAAAAAAGCGCGCCAAGTTCGGTCGAATATGAAAGTTTTGCTGACAGTTTTCTTCGATTGCAGGGGCGTGGTGCATCATGAGTTCTTGCCACAGGAAAGAACGGTCAATAAGGAATATTACCTGCAAGTTATGCGCAATTTGCGCGAAGCAACCCGCCAGAAACGCCCGGATTTGTGGAAGAACAAAAATTGGCTTTTGCACCACGATAACGCCCCTGCTCACGCATCGTTGCTTGTGAGCGACTTTTTGGCCAAAAACAACACACTAATGATGCCGCAGCCACCGTATTCCCCAGATCTGGCCCCCTGTGACTTTTTCTTGTTCCCTAAACTGAAGAGGCCCATGAAAGGACGACGTTACGCTTCTCTTGATGAGATAAAGACGGCATCGAAGGAGGAGCTGAACAAGATACAAAAAAATGATGTTTTGAAGTGCTTCGAAGATTGGAAAAACCGTTGGCACAAGTGTATAATATCTCATGGGGATTACTTTGAAGGGGACAAAATAGATATTCATGAATAAATAATTAATTTTTGAAAAAACACAAAATTCGCGATACTTTTTGAACACACCTCGTAGTAAACGCTTATAATTTTCCGCAGTTTTCTCGTCTCTTTCTTTTGTTTGTAAACTGCATCATAAATTGCACGCTTCATGTTGTAGTTGAATGTTATCCCTTTACTCACCAATTTTAAAAATAAGTCTATTTGATTGACAAATACCCAGATACTGAAAAGAAATGAAAAAAAAAAATAATCAGCGAGAGTTTTAAACCACTTGTACTTTGTAATCTTGTATTATACTACAATGTTATACTACAATTTGATGGGTAACACAACTTTATTTTCAGTTAGATAATATAAGTGCAAAGCTATAAGTTTACCTAGAGGGTGATGGATCCCCTTTTCCTAATGGGTGCAGTTTGTTATTGCTATTTTTTGCTGTTTGACAACAAGATTGCGTTAAAAAGGCCAATGTTTAATAAACTTAAGTAAACAAAAATTAAATGGGTAAAAGTGCAGTTTACGGGACCCACCCAAATTTAGACCCAAAAAATCGAGTGGGGTATCAAAATACGCGTATTCACGCCTAGATTGAGAATCTGAAGTCGCAGCTAAATTTTTTTCAACCGTTCAAAAGTTATAAGCAAAATACTGTTTGAACGGACACACTTTGTTACTACACTTTTTACATTACTTTCAGAGCACAATAATCTTTTTTTATTATATCTTCTATTATTAATTTACATAATAAAGCCAATCTGAAAAGAAACCGACCCGCAAACTCATTATTAAAGCGTATTTAATATTAAAAATACTACCCCTAACCGTGCGAATTACTTGTAGTAAAAACATTGAGATTTTGAGCGTTGCCAACATACCATTACAAACATTAACAATGGTGCCAGTATATATGAAAAACAAACCTTAACCACTTATGAAGAACTTCTTAAGTTACTGCTTACACAATCCATATAATCATAAACCTCAATTCGTTTTAAGACAAATATTGCAACAGTATCTAGAATTGTTAATACCAAAAAATAAAATATGGTAATTCTATACGACAGCACGTAACTGCTAAAATACGTCCAAAAATCTCGGGAAAGGTAATAAACGACGCGTTTTGATCTCTGTATCAATAATCCGAAAGCGGAAATTTAATAATTTGTTTCAGTGAAAAGTTAGTAATAGGGGGCTTGATCCAAGGTATTTATGTGCATAACAGAAAATTTTCAATTTTGATTGCAAATATCTCTGAACAGACATAAAATATCGAATTTCCGCTTTCGGATTATTGATACGGAGGTTAAAACCAGTCGTTTGATACATTTCCCGATATTTTTTTGGACGTATATTAGCAGTTACGTGCTGTCGTATAGAATTACCTAAAATATAAAACAATGATAATTTACCATTTATTTAAAAAGCGCTATAGACGAAAGTTCAGAATAAATTAAACGATGGAAAATTGAGTTTGATTTCAAAGCGCCGCAGGCGAAAATTTCGAATAAAAATTCGCGCGATTTTTTATTCCAAATTTTCATTTTCTACTGTGTTATGAAATGATAACGTTTTATTTAAAAAACGACGAAAGATCGTTTGCACGCGTATTCACGTCTAAATTCAGAATCTGAAGGCGGAGTAAAATTTTGTTTAACCGTTCAAAAGTTATAAACAAAATACTAATTGATCGTAAACACTTTGCTAATACACTTCTTGTGTTACTTTAAGCACAAAAAACTTTCATTTATATATTTACTATCACTATTTTACACGGTGAAACCGGACTGAAGCTAAACCGACGAGAAAACTTAATAATTTTAGCGTATTTAGGCCAAAAAATATTCACGAAGCAACCGAATTAGTTGTAGTAAAAACATTAAGCATTGCCAGATATAAGGTACGCTATGATGCCAGTTCGGTTAAAATGTACATTCAATATTGAGCAACCACTTGTTGCTGGAATAAAATACATGTGTTTTAAACACAAATCAATTAGGTTGCGTCAATATATACTGCCATTCCACACCACCCGGGAGGTTGCAATGAAGGCGCGTTACCGATTTTTTTTAGGTGTTCGGTTCCCCTGTAGGCCTATTTTCACCTTTCAATGGTCACCTAGGGCGACATGATATTCCAAAGTATACCGCAATCTGTTTAAATAATTACAAATTATTGATGTTAAAACGAATAATAAACATATATACTAAACTTACATATGTGAATACCGCATGCTTACAAAAATTAAAAAATGGTCAATCTATAATAAAGAATAAAATTTCTTAGATAATTATTCAATTTAAAAATAAATGTCTATATGTCTACTTACATGACATTGTACTATTCGCGGTTTGGATTATATAATGAACCAATGGCTTTAAATATGTGGTGTATGCGCTCCCTTTGCGTAGTGAACTTTCGGAGGAAGAGGAATTCGGCTATGTAGCCCTCGAAATGCTCCTCCACTCTTCCATACCGGGGAACCTTCGCCCGGAGCTCACGCCAATGCCGCTCAATGTTTTGTGTATGAGCACCTGTTGATGGGTCCACAAAATTTTCGCTGTGGTTTACATTGGCGTGTATATAACCGTGGTCCTCCAACCGGTCATATGCCTTCCAACAGTCCGTATATATCGTCGTACCCGGTGCGATCTTTTGCTTGATGATCTCAAGCAATGTTTCTCGAGATCGATCTGCGACCGGGACCACAAACATATTTTTCGACCCGCGCTCTATCCCACCAAAGACCCATTGACCCTCTACATACCTTCCGCGGTTGTATTTTCGGCGTCCCATTTTTGCTTCGTCTATTTCCACCACCTTACCCTCTCCACCGATCACACTGTCGCTATTAGTGATGCACCATTCCATAAGAACTTCTCTTATGAAGCTGGTCCAGTCAATAACCGTATGGTGCGCAATGCCCACCGCTTCTTCCAAATACGCGGTTTTAGGGTGCGGTGTTACTACGAAATACGTGACGAATCGGCAAATTTGGTCAACGCTCAAATGGGAGCCGGCAAAAAATGTATTGTTATACACACTTTGTTTGAATGAACATTTTTTTTTTGTTTTTTTTTTTATTTTTCAAGACCGTGTTCAACTTACGGCAAGTAAAATTTCTCCCAGCCACAACGCACTGTTTTTTACACGTTGGACACATTTTAGAATCACTAATTACACCATGTTTAATTAGAAAATCGTGCGATTTTTTATTCCAAATTTTCGCCTGCGGCGCTTTTTAAATAAAACGTTATCTATCATTTCATAACACAGTAGAAAATGAAAATTTGGAATAAAAAATCGCGCGATGTTTTATTCCAAATTTTCGCCAGCGGCGCTTTGAAATCAAACTCAATTTTTCCATCGTTTAATTTATTCTGAACTTTCGTCTATAGCGCTTTTTAAATAAATGGTAAATTATCATTGTTTTATATTTTAGGTAATTCTATACGACAGCACGTAACTGCTAATATACGTCCAAAAAAATATCGGGAAATGTATCAAACGACTGGTTTTAACCTCCGTATCAATAATCCGAAAGCGGAAATTCGATATTTTATGTCTGTTCAGAGATATTTGCAATCAAAATTGAAAATTTTCTGTTATGCACATAAATACCTTGGATCAAGCCCCCTATTACTAACTTTTCACTGAAACAAATTATTAAATTTCCGCTTTCGGATTATTGATACAGAGATCAAAACGCGTCGTTTATTACCTTTCCCGAGATTTTTGGACGTATTTTAGCAGTTACGTGCTGTCGTATAGAATTACCATATTTTATTTTTTGGTATTAACAATTCTAGATACTGTTGCAATATTTGTCTTAAAACGAATTGAGGTTTATGATTATATGGATTGTGTAAGCAGTAACTTAAGAAGTTCTTCATAAGTGGTTAAGGTTTGTTTTTCATATATACTGGCACCATTGTTAATGTTTGTAATGGTATGTTGGCAACGCTCAAAATCTCAATGTGTAGCAGACCTGTATTACGTATATTCGTTACGTTACGTTATTGTACTCAATTGCACAACACTGTTACATACAACTCTGTGTTAGTACTGTAAGAATGCAACCATGCATACATTTTATGTTTTTATGTATAACGCAACACTGACCAGCACTTGTGTGCGCTTGTATCATACTTTCGCTTAGCTTAATTTTTTCAATCAGCCACTGGCCACTGACGAGTGCGGTTCTCGTCCGATATTGCTTCGGACAGTTCCAACTAATAAAAAGCTAAGCTGATTATTGTTTTGTTGTACTTCGCCTACACACACAAATATATTTTTACTGTTAACCATTTAATTGTTCAATGAATGACGTATAATTTACGTACAAAAAACAACACCTCATCATTTAAGAAGGATCAAACCTTTTCACTGGCGCCCAACGTGGGGCCTACGAACCACTCCAATCGTGACTCACCAACAACAGCAAGCATGTCTACTTTTTCACCAGAACAGTTTAGCCAAATTTTAGCTGCAATTTCAAGCAACAAAAATAGCGGTTCTTTCACGCAATGTACATCACGTTTTCGAGGTCAACGCGATCCCGCAGCAGTCGAAGAATTTATTACCGCCATAACGGTGTATAAAGACATCGAAAAGATTCCTGACAAAGATGCTTTGCGTGGTATGCCACTACTGCTCGAGGACTACGCTGCAACGTGGTGGATTGGTGTGAAGGAAACGGTGAATACTTTTGCCGCTGCAACAGAGCTGCTCCGCTCAACATTTTCGCCTCCAACTCCTGATTGGAAAATTTTTCGAAATATGTTTGAGCAAAAACAACAAGCGCGTGAACCCAGTGATAGCTTTATTTGCAAAAAGCGACTGTTTTTTTCACAGTTGACTCATCCCGTTAGTGAAACTGTGCAACTAAACATGGTATACGGCCTCTTATCGGTAAAAATAAGAGAGCGCGTTCATCGTGAAGCATTTTTATCATTCGATGAGTTAATTGCACGTTGTCGAGACGCAGAATTATTTTTAGCAGAAGCAAAGCAGGTCACGCCACTGGTTAAAGAAAAAGCCGAACACGCGGAAGTACCGAAACGGTGTTCATTTTGTAGACTACGAGGCCATAATGCAGATGTTTGCTTCAAAAAGAAAAAGGAGCAACAGTCGCAACAGGCACAACAACAACAACAGGCTACAGCAAGTACTAGTACAGCTGCGCCGCAAGTCAAACGCGGTGCTTCGTTTTCATGCTACGGCTGTGGTGCACCTGGATTTTACCGTGCAAACTGTCCAAAATGTAGTGGGCATAGCAATGAGAGCCCACAATATCTTTCCTTCAACAGCGTATCCACTACCATTGTTGGAAGAGCAATTCCATCGGTCCAGATTGAGATGTTTGGAATGCAAGGTGAAGCGTTATTTGATTCTGGAGCAAAAACCAGTGTAGCTAGCGCTCATGTAAAGAAAATATTGACGAGCAAGGGGTGTGTATTTTAGGATGTGGTGGCAGATGTCACGTTGGCAGATGGTACCACCACCACACAAAAGGTACTGTCCACGATATGTGACATTACGATCGGCAACCGCCAACGGAAGATACGAATGATATCGCTACCTAACGCAAAGAAAAATCGTACACTCATAGGGGCAGACTTTTTGGAGCAAGCTGGTATCGTGCTGAATTTGGCACAACGTTTTTGGTACTTCGAAGGTGAACCTAAAGTGAAGTACGATTTTGCGAAACCCAACTCGAGTAAGTTACCGTTAGCTATCGATATTGCTGGTGCGCACGTCGTAACAAGCTATTTGCAGTCACCGCGTACAAAAGCTACAAACGAGTTGTCGAACTTCATAAGCTACGTTGAGAAATATAGCACCACCGACGTTGCGCCTGACTCCCCAGAGATTTGTACAGAGAGTAACTATGGTCCAGCGGTAAAAAATAAACGCACGCACTCAAACGATTATTCACCACACTCCGTTCAAAATATAAACAGGAACTGTCTACCAGAAGGCGAAACTACACCTGAGAACTCTTCGCGTCTATTCGCACCTCCAATCAAAGTTAAAACGCAGATAACTGATTTCACCAAGTTTTGCGACGATAATTTTTTCCCAATCAACTCCTTGGACGTGGAATTGCCAACTGTCCATGAGTTGACCGCAATAGAGAAGGCCAGTCTGGATGCATTATTGTCAAAGCACTCCGAAATCTTCGAAATACCGACGTCTGCAACACCATTCGCAACGCATAGGATCGACACGGGTCAACATCCCCCAATTGCTTTGCCACCGTACCGTCTATCATCACAGCGGAAAGAGCAATTAAAAGTGGAACTGGACAAAATGATCAATACTGGCGTAATAGTTAATTGCGAATCACCATGGGCAGCCCCAGTCGTAATTGTTCCAAAGAAATCAGGCGGTATACGTGTGTGCATTGACTATAGGGAGTTAAACGCTATCACTAAACCAGACAGGTACCCGTTGCCTCGAATTGATGATCTGTTGCATGAAGCTAAAGTTACCAAATATATGTCAACGTTGGATCTACAATCAGGATATTGGCAAGTCGGTATGGACAAGGAGGACCAAGACAAAACTGCTTTTGTTACGCCATTTGGGATGTACAAATTTACTCGAATGCCCTTCGGCCTACGCAATGCGCCAGCAACCTTCCAGCGCTTGATAGATCGCCTCAAAATATCGCTGAGTGAGATTGTCCTGGTCGCGTACTTGGATGATATTATTTTATGCTCCAAGAATTTTGAAGAACACTTGGATGAACTAAGTGCACTTTTTGAACAACTCAAACGCTTTGGTCTCAAGATTAATAGAGAGAAATGTCGATTTGCTTGTCAATATGTGAAGTATCTGGGACATATATTAACGCCAGATGGTATCAAGGTCGATCCTGACAAGATTACAGCAATAACACTCCGTAAGCCTCCGAGAAATTTTAAGGAAATTTTATCGTTTTTACAAACGTGCTCATGGTACAGACGCTTCGTACCTGGCTTCGCAGATGTCTCAAAACCGCTTTCGCAATTGACGAAGAAAAATGCTATGTGGGTTTGGTCTGATCAGCAACAGAAAGCGTTCGACGAATTAAAAAAGCTTTTGACAACGACGCCCATACTAAAGCAGGCAGACGAGAATCTACCTTTCATCCTCAAAACAGACGCTAGTGGATATGCACTAGGAGCAGTTCTAATCCAGGGGGAGGGGCCAGATGAGCATCCCATAGAGTACGCTAGTAGATTGCTGTCAAAAGCCGAGCAAAATTATTCCACTATAGAGCGGGAAGCCTTAGCCATTGTGTGGGCTGTACAGAAATTCCGCGGATACATTGAAGGCTCCGATGTGAAGCTTATCACGGACCACCGACCCTTAAAGTGGTTGATGACATTGAAATCTCCAACAGGAAGGCTCGCACGAATGACTATAAGCCTGGGAGAACCAATGTTGTAGCTGATATGTTATCACGGCCACCATGTAATGCAGAGCATGATCCACCCGAATCCTGCGACATATGCTCCTTTGAAGTTGATCTTCCACGACGAGGCGCGAAGCAGATTCGAGAAGGACAATTGGGCGATCCAGAGCTTAAAGAGATTATTGAATGTTTTGAAAATAAAACCGACGATGCGATTCATTGGTCCAAAAGAGGATACATCATGAATGATGGTGTATTATATTGCTACCATGATGAAGCTAGTGAGGAGTCACAATTGGTCATTCCTACATCCGAGCGTCCAAGAATATTGGACCACTATCATAATAAAGATACAGCGGGTCACTATGGAATCGATCGAACAATAAATAAGATAACGTCTCGCTACTACTGGCCTGGAATTCGCAAAGATATAGAGAACCACGTGAAGAATTGTACAGATTGCCAAAGATACAAAATATCCAATCTGAAGCCAATGGGCTTATATCAAACAACGTCAAGTAAACAACGCTTTGAAACCATAGCTATCGATTTGTTTGGGCCGTTGCCACCAGATCACAATGGAATGCAGTGGATATACATTGTCGAGGATGTAGCAAGTCGTTGGGTGGAGCTATTTGCACTAAAAGAAGCTTCTGCAGAAAATTGTGCAAGAACGCTGATAGACGAGGTGTTCCTGCGGTATGGAGTTCCAAGGCGAATCATCAGCGATAATGGGGTGCAATTCGTATCTGCGGTCATTCAAAAGGTCACCTTCTGCCTCGAAATAAGCCAAGTGTTTACACCTCTGTATCATCCTCAAGCAAATCCCGTTGAAAGGAAGAATCGCGATATGAAGACGCAACTGGCTATACTGGTTGGCAATCAACACCGCACTTGGGCAGAGAAGCTTCCAGCTATTCGTTTTGCCATGAACACAACACGCTGCCAAAGTGCTGGATATTCTGCCGCCTATCTAACATTTGGGCGCGAATTAAGAACAATCGACGATGTTCAACATGATCTTAGGGCTATCATTCAGTCCGAGAATTTTATCGCGGAAATCACTCCGTATCTCGCTACTCTCACCAAGGTATTCCAAAATGCTCGTGAATGTGAGCAAAAGCAGCAAGATTTAAATAAAGACGCAACTAATCCTCGAAGACGTGAGCAAGAAGGGTTAGAAGTTGGCTCCAAGGTTTTAGTCAACACTCATATTCTCAGTAATGCCGCTAAAGGTGTGACGTCAAAATTTGCACCACGACGAGATGGGCCTTATATAATTATAGCTAAAAAAGGCTCTTCTACCTACACTATCGCACATGAGGATAATCCACAACTTCCTCTGGGCACATACCACGCATCATCATTAACGCCGTATCAAAGTACAAACGATGTTCCTGGTAAGCCAGTAAATATGATACGTCGACGAGGACGTCCCCAAAAAGTTACTTAGTAGGATACATCATCGAGGCGACTTCAGCATCCTAGGGGGGACTGTAGCAGACCTGTATTACGTATATTCGTTACGTTACGTTATTGTACTCAATTGCACAACACTGTTACATACAACTCTGTGTTAGTACTGTAAGAATGCAACCATGCATACATTTTATGTTTTTATGTATAACGCAACACTTACCAGCACTTGTGTGCGCTTGTATCATACTTTCGCTTAGCTTAATTTTTTCAATCAGCCACTGGCCACTGACGAGTGCGGTTCTCGTCCGATATTGCTTCGGACAGTTCCAACTAATAAAAAGCTAAGCTGATTATTGTTTTGTTGTACTTCGCCTACACACACAAATATATTTTTACTGTTAACCATTTAATTGTTCAATAAATGACGTATAATTTACGTACAAAAAACAACATCTCATCATTTAAGAAGGATCAAACCTTTTCAAATGTTTTTACTACAAGTAATTCGTACGGTTAGGGGTAGTATTTTTAATATTAAATACGGTTTAATAATGAGTTTGCGGGTCGGTTTCTTTTCAGATTGGCTTTATTATGTAAATTAATAATAGAAGATATAATAAAAAAAGATTATTGTGCTCTGAAAGTAATGTAAAAAGTGTAGTAACAAAGTGTGTCCGTTCAAACAGTATTTTGCTTATAACTTTTGAACGGTTGAAAAAAATTTAGCTGCGACTTCATATTCTCAATCTAGGCGTGAATACGCGTATTTTGATACCCCACTCGATTTTTTGGGTCTAAATTTGGGTGGGTCCCGTAAACTGCACTTTTACCGTATTACCAAAAGCAGTTACGTAAATAAGAGTTATTGTTGGTCTTGTTGCAGTAGACGAGGTAGAAATCATGCTAGGTGTGAGGTACGGATGCATCCGCCTAGGTGGTTCTAGGCTAAGGCCCAAGCTGTAGCGCAGCCTAGAAGGATACATTTTTACCATATACAATGTTTTTATGTACAGGGTGTTTTTTTTACAGGTTTGTTTTTCGAATAGAGATAAAACTGGCATTTTGTAGTCAAATCTGGCAACTCTAATGTCATTTATGTTCAGTTTGGTTTGCCATTTCATCATGAACAGGTTGACAAAAGAACAACGCTTGCAAATCGTGCAAATTTATTTCGAAAATAATGGTTCAGTTCGCGAAGTTTACCGTGAGCTCCGTCCATTTTATGGTCGACATAATCGTCCATCAGAGCAATTAATTCGGTTAACCATGGATCGTTTTCGCACTACGTTTACTCTATGTGATAATACGCATCCGCAGAGACGTCGAACAGTGCGCACCGAAGAAACAATTGCCGCTGTAGAGCAAAGTGTTGAAGAGGACCCGAATGAATCGATTCGCCACCGTGCACAGCAATTGGAGCTTTGTCCATCAACTTTATGGAAGATTTTGCGCAAAGATCTTGGCTTGCGACCTTACAAGATCCAGCTTGTGCAAGAATTAAAGGCGCGAGACCATGCAATGCGTCGTGATTTTGGTGTATGGGCCGAAAATGAGATTGATTTCGATGCTGATTTTCATCGCAAAATTTTGTTCAGTGATGAGGCTCATTTTTGGTTGAATGGCTACGTCAACAAGCAAAATTGCCGCATTTGGGGTGAAGAGAATCCACATGAGACCCTTGAAACGCCATTACATCCACAAAAACTGACTGTTTGGTGTGCTCTATGGGCTGGTGGAGTCATTGGGCCATACTTCTTCCGCAATAATGCTGGAGAGGCAGCTACCGTTAATGGAGACCGGTATAGAGCCATGATAACCGACCATTTTGTTCCCGAATTGGATGGCATGAATGTGGATGAGTTGTGGTTCCAACAA
Organism: Merzomyia westermanni; assembly: GCA_949987695.1. Taxonomy (NCBI): domain Eukaryota; kingdom Metazoa; phylum Arthropoda; class Insecta; order Diptera; family Tephritidae; genus Merzomyia; species Merzomyia westermanni. The sequence goes on along the minus strand of OX465290.1, from coordinate 110,107,590 downwards.
GACGGCGCTACATGCCACACAGCGCACGTCACAATCGATTTATTGAAGGAAACATTCGATGAGCGCATAATTTCGCGGAATGGACCTGTCAATTGGCCACCAAGGTCGTGTGATTTGACACCATTGGATTATTTTCTTTGGGGATATGTGAAGTCGCTCGTCTACACCAACAAATCAGAAACGTTAGGGGAATGGGAAGCCAACATTCGTGGCGTTATTGCCGACATACGGCCCCATATGCTCGAAAAAGTGGTTGAAAATTGGACCTGTAGAATTGGCTTTATTCGAGCCAGCCGCGGCGGCCACATGCCCAAAATCATATTTAAACATTAATGGCATAAAATTATCCTTCCAATAAAGCCAAATTGATGGACCTCAAAACGATTTTCTTGTGTTTTATTTCAATTCGAAGTTCTATACCCCTAAAAAAAACACCCTTTAGAAGTGAAAGCATTTTTCTGGACTTTTCTAATTTTACAATGGCTTCTGAAAATTCTATTGGTAAGTAATCAGGCATGTTTTGCAAATCACTTTCACTGGATTCGCTTGCTTTAACCAGAAAATTTACATATGTAAGCTCAACACTCAATTTCCCTCAAAAGTGAATTGCAGAATCTGCCGAAATACGAATTTGAAAAGACATACACTTCTTTACAATTTCTTAAAAATTTCTATACAGGTGAACTTCATACATCTGAAAAGTGTGGTAGTGACGAAATTGGTAATGGCACTGAAGAAACTCCATACAAAACAATTTTGCAAGCTTTGTGTCAGGAAGTGAAAATATGAAGTGAAATCAACTGACCCGATTCATACAAATGATCTTACTGATACATATAAAATACAATCAAAAGATAATCGTGATGAATTATTTATTGCAAATTTTATAAACACCCAGACTTTATATAGCTACGCCGTCATTTATGTATTTAAGCAATTAGATTTCAAAATATTCGTGACATCGGATAGTTCGGAAACCGAATTTTTGATTCACTGGAGAAGTTACTATCTATCTATCTATGGCGCGATATACAACAGGTATATCATCATAAACCTCCTAAGAGATTTTTGCGCCAAGCTTCTCTTCCAATTTGTGGTGTGCCGATTTGAATTTTTCCCTACAAATTGGTGGGACCTACAGTTTTTTGCCGACTCCGAACGGCATCTACAAAGGAGACGAATTTTTTGCTGAGAAGCCTGTCATGGCAGAAATACACTCGCAGAGTTTGCCAAACCACTGCCGAGGGGCGACCCCGTTTTGAAAAACTTTTTCAAATCACTTTTGATGTTACCTGTACCAGGGCTCGAACCATGGACCTTCGGTGTGGTAGGCCGGCAACACTACCTTCACACCACGGCGGCCGCCGAAGTTACTACATTCCGAATATACACATAAAACTGAATGTTTCATTTTGGCATTGATGATTGATGGTGAATTAAATGGAATGGATAAAGAAGTTGTAGAATTGTAGAAGTTGTGGAAGGGTATTTGTTTCCTTTAGGAGACAACTGCTAAAACACGTCCAAAAATGTCGGGAGAGGTATCATAAAACGCGTTTTGACCTCAGTATTAATAAATGCAGCAATGTTTTAAGCATTTGCTGTTGAGTTGAAAGTATCTCGGCGTGAGGCATCTGAACGAAAAACCAAACACTAGGAATTGATCCAGGTCCGATCTCAAATGGGGGACGTGATGCATGGTATTTATTTATCATCCAAAAATGTCAATATTATTCAAAACATAACCCTTAACAGGTCCAACACAAATATCTCCTGACAAAAATAAAAAATCGCATTCTTCATTTTGGATTATTTTTACCGAGGTCAAAAACCGTCTTTTGATACCCCTGTTACCGTGTTTAAGCAGTTGTCTCCTAATCTATGTTGAAGTTCGTTTCTTTCTTCTTTAAATGGTCATCTAACCGCCTGGGCGATTTTGACCGTCCAACATAGCTCGCCAAAAGGCTTTGTTGTTGAATTTCATTGGAACGTTGTTTTATGTGGTGGGTCCCAAACCCAACGCACAACCCGTTTCACGGGAGGTTGAATTCTATTACACGTTTGTATAGCGAGCCGCTTGATCCAAGACAGACGCCCGCTTGCAGCCGCATCACATGGTGATCAGACGCTGCTGTTTGAACCCCCCAGCAAGCCCTTAAACCAATTATGTCGGAGTGGCCTTACCAGGTTGTCGCCTTCTCACGTTTAGCTCACCACCAAACGGGTGTTCGGTGGTTACCCAGAGGATACTTGGGTGCAAAGCCCGGAAGTAGTGAGCTGCTTGAACCGCATGCAAAAGAATCGCTCTGGCCATTCCCAGGTGAATGGCGATCAGAAACTTTCCCCACTTGCGTGGACTTCTGCACACGGCCCCATCCTCCTTGAAGTTGGTTTAATTGCCAATAAAGTTGCCGCTGACGTTAAATGGATCAACATTTTAACCACTTTTACCATTACTATTATTTCTCTGTCTGTACTTTGTGGTTTAGTACAACCGTCAGGTATATACCCCTGCGGGAATATGCCCGAGGTAGGTATTTCCATCGTAAGAGGTGACCAAAATCCACAAACTGTAACTGTAAAAGGTTTCACTGGTCGCACCAAATAGCTCCCACAGCAGTCGGGCAAGTACCCGAGGAAGTACATTGAGATATTTGCAATCAAAGTTGATCAATTCCATGTGGTTGTTGTAATCACACATATTTGGTGTCCGAAAAGTGCAGAAGTGTGTTTGGCGCAGAAATACTGATGATCGCGTAGCAAGTGTTGGACAGGCTAAGGTTTATTTTTTTAAATGGCTGCCAAAGGCCGACAACTCAGAAAGGTATTCTGCAATAAACACCATGGATGAAGCCATGTGGGATCAGACAAGAGTAGATTTTTTAATCTTTTGCCAACAAGCAAGAAACTATATTTTGGCTTTCGAATGATTGATACCGAGATCAAAACGCGTCTTTTGATATCGTTCCCGATATGTTTAGACGAGTTTTAGCAGTTGTTTCCTAATGGAAACAAATACCGAAGAATGGCGAAGTTGAGGTAATAGAGTATATTTAAAGCAATCGAGTTTTTGATTCGTTTGCGGTATGGGTGGTTTAATATCACTGCAGGACTAAAGGGAAAAAATATTTTGTGAATCCGCACGGCATCGCAACTGAAGAGTTCTAGAACCAAAACTAGGCGCCAGTTCTGGCCAGTAACTGTTTATCACCACCACCTGGGCTAAAACACGAACGAATTGTCGAGAGTGGTATCTATAGACGCGTATCGATCCCAGGAATCATAATCCGGAAGCGGAGAACAACTATTTGGAATAGCTTGCAATATATTTGCAAACAAAGTTAAAAATTTTTTATTATTTCCAAGTGGTTTTTGTAGACACAGACACAGAGTATTTTACTTTTAATTACCAAAAGCAAACAAAGCACATTTTTACTTACCGGTATTTAATAATATTGTGAAGGCCCACAGAAATGAAGCAATAATTAAATATAGATAATTAATTCCACTTTTGACAATATCACGCTTCACAAACTCGAACGAAATGGCGCCCAATTCGTGAAATTGCAATTATCATTAATGATGTGTTGCCATATCAATTAACTTAAAGTTTTTGCAGGTGGAAATTTTTTGAATTCACCTGTTTTACCAACTTGGCACCAATTTATTGTTCCAGTTTATTAAGTCCGTTCCGCATAATTACATGTAGAATGGATGTATTTGTACCTGTCAATAAATCATGTGAAGGTATGTGTGATTTGGTCATTCGATTTTTGCAGGGCATATTTCAGGAGTTTACAACATGTCTCACACTATTTTTCTTACCTACAAAACTTCACCAAATATATTTAAATTCGCTTTGTGCATATGATTTCGTGGCGAAAACGAATGATGGCGATCTAATAACGAAATAATAAGGATTTATTTGTAGGAACATAATGCGACATAGGTCGATGATATAATTTGGAAGTAATAAATCAAATTTCGCATATTTGTTCTAAATAAGTCAATTTATTGAATATGAAAACTAAGTTTTTGGGGCTATTGCGTATAAAGCTATCAATTTTTATGCTACTGTCATGCCACTAAATACCCTTATCAAATATATACTTTCCATATTTTCAGGAAAGCGACATACATTTTATATGCAGAGAAAATATGCATGGTACATGAATAAAACTGTGACAATTCAAAAATACGACATAGCACCTTCATCCAATAAAGCATTTAATTATATATATGTATGAATGGTCTTCTTCTTGCTTCTTGCAAAACGCTCAAACCATACGGCCTGACATTTGTCGAAAATAAAAATATTTTCCTAAGCCAAACAGGGCATTTCCAAAATCAGTAAGTTTGCTTTTTTATTTTTACCATTATGGAAAAGATCAAATTTTTTACAAATGAAAGTGGTTTCTTTTCTTGAATAGAGCTGCTGTTGTTTGGCACTTATGACATAATTAAATCCTCAATTCTAAGCCAATTGGTTGAAGAACTATCCAACATCGGCCACGAAAGTTCAATTTTTACACTGCAAAACAAAGATACTGTATTTTAAAAATAAATATATTAGATAACCACGGATTCGATATGAGGAGTTTTCTAGATTTCTTGTGCATTCTATGGTTTACACATCCTAGTATATAAGATACAAGGAATAATCTGAAACTTCATAACGGAATAATGTGGCGGTTCGTCACCTCCCAGTTGAAAAGGTTTGCCACATCCCTTAATTGTGGCAAACATATACTTTGAAATTAATAAATAATCGACAAATGTCAAACCACAGGAATTATTTCCAAAACCAACAGATGAGAAAATCAATTTGAAGTGTGTTCTCATATTCCTCCTGAACAAATTTACAAATACACTTAAAGGATGCTGTTCATACCCTGCAAAATTCGTTGGATTAGGTGTTCCTTTTTTTGTGATATTGGAGTACTGTTGTTGTTGTTGTTGTTAACAGTGCTTCGCCCTGCCCAATGGGCTCGAGCACTCTAAATTTTCATCAGGCTCTTCTAACGGAAGTCCGAGGAAACGCGCAGTTTCCACAGGGTTGGACCAGAGTGATGTAGGTGTTAGAAGAGTGGGTTCAACTGAACAGGAGAAGAGATGCATGGTATCATGAGGGGTCATACCACATGCAGGGCATGTATTTGGTATGTTGGGGTTCAGTCTGGATAAGTAAGAGTTTAACCTATTACAATATCCAGAGCGAAGTTGTGCCAGTATGACTCTAGTCTCCCTCGGAAGTACACGCTCCTCTTCAGCCAATTCGGGTGGTTGAGTATTAATAACGGGATTCACAGGCCGAAATCTGAGAGATCTGTGTACCGACTCGGTGTTGAGGTCATTTAGAGCCCGTCTATGGTTCCGCAGATCAAACGGCAAAGAGATATGATGCCGGATCTCATCGTAATGCTTACGAAGATGTCTCCTTATGTCTCTGGGGGGCGGTGCGACATCCAAAAGATGTCGGTTTGGATGACTAGGTTTATGACAGTTCAGAAGGAACCCTGTCCAATATTGGCGTACTCTTATAGTACTCCTTTTGCAAAGCATTTGAGGACCACCTTCGGCTTTTTGCAAGCCGATCATTGCTCGTGATTTAGCGACAACAATGACGACACGATGGTTATTGTACAGAGTTGCCAAGAGCAAATTACTTATTTACTTAATTTAAAAGGATATAAAAAAATGATAATAATGGAAGAGAAATTGTAGCCACACACATTTATTTGATGAATATTAAAGTAAACTATGTTAAACTTTAACTATATATCGTGCCAGTTATATTTGCTTAAAATCTAAGCATCTTGTGAAATTAGTTTCAGTAACATTATATATTGGCAACCCTGGTATAATGCAACAGCGCAACTGGTTTTATGTAGTATAGAGAAATTTTCAAAGCGAAATTGCAAAAAACGTAAAAATTTTGAAGTTAATGGTGACAGTGAATTTTGCAAGGAGCCAATACGAATACCAAAGCAGGATTAGATTCAGAATTACCTAACGAAGTTGAAATAGTGGCCGAAGCTAGTGAATTTGTACCATATTTGGAACCAAATGTGGCAGCAGAAAAAAAAGTAGACTTATGAGGGATTTAGGGCAGTGTCAAATAAAAAGTAGGACTTCTGTTGAGAATATGAGGGAACTATTGTGCATATTAAGAAATAATGGTATGGATTTACCTCTTTCTCCTGCCACGCTACTAGAAAAAACAACTTCCAGACCAAAAATAGTAGCTGTACAGCCTGGAAAATACGCACATTTTGGCATCAAGCAAAGTCTTCTGAAGGTGTCACATATTTCAGAAAACTTGGACGAAATTATATGTGATATTAATATTGACGACTTGCCAATTTTTAAAAGTTCAAACCTCCAACTTTGGCTAATATTAGTTAGACCAGTTAACATTAGAAACGTAAACGTTTTCCCCGCTGGAATATATGTAGGAACCCATAAACCAAATGATGTGGAGGAATTTTTAAGCCAATTCGTCGAAGAAATGTCGACTTTACAACAAAGTGGGTTGACAATGAATGGCAAAGATATCACAAATTAAGATACGGGCTGTTATATGTGACGCACCAGCGAAGTCGTTTGCTTGTGGTATCGCTCACCATTGTTCAGCTCATGGATGCTCTAAATGCACACAAGTGGCTACAAAACAACAAAATGTGTTAACTTACAGCACGGAAGTCGCACATATTATCACTGATGTTGATTTCAGCATCAACCACGGTTTTTAAATACTGAAACACCTTTCGAAAAAATCAACTTAAAGATGAGAAGTCAAATTTCCCTAGATCCAATGCATCATTGACTTGGGTGTAACTAGGAAGATGTTATCCAAACTCTCTAAAAACAAGATTAGCGAAAAAGTTTCAAAATCCAACAAATTAAATATATCTAAACTATTGATTTCATTGAAAAGAAGTATCACAAAAGAATTTACTAAATTGCCCCGTGGTTTGGAAGAGCTTTCCTACAGAGCTACAGAATTTCGTCAGTTCTTATTGTATACAGGTGTTTTAGTTTTAACAAACAATGTTGGTGCTGATTTTTATGATACGTTCTTAGTCCTACACTGCAATTAGATTATTGTCATGTCCCAAAAATTTTCAAAACAATATTCAGGTGGCAGAAGATTTGTTGAAGCTTTTTGTCCAAAATTTCGGAGAAGTTTTGGGACCACCAAGAGTAACATATAATGTTCACAGTTTGCTTCATATATCTGATTTTGAGAATCATTTACAAATTCTTAAAAAAGATGTTCGTAAACCCTCAGACATTTTGCAGCAGCTATACATTAGAAATTTTCATAATATTTTAGTGCAGGCACCAAAACCTATAGGGATCCAAGAAAAACATGGCACAATGTATAGCTACACATGTGAAGATTATTTCTTGAGTGTGAAACATCCGAATAATGTATGCCTATTGATACCCTATGTACCATTCAAAGTTATTAGATTCCAACGCAATGAAAGTAATGATATTTTCGTAATAGGCTACCGTTTCAAAAATATCCAGTCATTTTTGTGAAGAGCCAATAGACTCATTGTCTGCATTAGGCATTTGTACTGCCGACATTTTAGTAGAAGAAAGAGAGGAAATATTCTTTTGTCCATGCCATTTGAAAATAACATTGTTTTAATGCCAATTTTACATGGTTGCACATAAAAATAACAGACAAATTACTATAACTACATAATCGTAAAAGCCAAAATCAAAAAAGAAAAATAAATAAACAAAAAGTAATGGAGAACCAACCACCAAAAAAGAGATTGACTGCCTCAATAGGAAACGACCTTATAAATTGTGAGTATGAAATAAAAAGCAGATCATTTCTTTATTTAAATAAAAACTTCACAATTAAAATTATTTTTCAGATCTTATTAAGAAAGCCCCTTGCGAGTTTTGCTTTGAATTTAAAGGTAGAGTACTGTATATACAACTTAAGTATTTATCATATGTGAATATATACATAAATTACAGAAATTATCGCCAGACAAAGTCAGCAGATTAAGGAAATGATGGCTGATCAAAAACTTTTGGCAGAAAACTTGGCCAAATTGCAAGGTAATTTTAAAACCATATGGTAAGGAGGCTCATATTTCGAGTTTCACTAAAAATACTGGCTATATTTTGTTTGAGTAATATAACACACTTTTTTTTATCCCTTTAGCAACTACAGAAAATCAAACAAAATAATAGTAAAAATGATGGCCGATCAAAAAGGGTAGGTTACAATCAATGTACAAAAGCCGCCAAAGCCTTTCCGCGATTACCAAATCTTTTCCACTCAAAAACGAAGAGGATATCCATGAGATGGAAGAAGGAATTGACACAGCCAGTGAGCAAAATTATGTAATTATCTTTGCTCATAAATGATTAGCATTTTTGATAGCATACTTGCGTACCCATTTCCCAATTTTAGGTGTCTGCCATTAACATGCTGCTTGAGGGAAGCACTTCAAAAAACTTGGAGAAAATATTTTCCAGGGAAATATGTATGGAGTTTAATACGGATGGGATATCTGGGAAAAAAAGGCTGAGAGACTTTCGCAAGCTCTACAATGTTGTTTTGGGTAAGTACAACTTTATACTCCAGAGCTTCCACCTGGGTTAGGTGCTGTCTGTGAAATGTTATCTGTTTTTTTTTTTGGTAGTTTAGAAGACAACTGATATGAAATTAGCGGTAATTGTCTCCTTTAGGGGACAACTGCTTAATGCCGGAAGAGGTATCAAACGACGCGTTTTGGCCTCGGTACCAATAATCCGAAAGCGATTTTTCGATTTTTTGTCCCTGTTAAGAGATGTTTGCGGTAATTGTTTCCTTTAGGAACCAACTGCTAAAAAACGTCCAAAAATATCCGGAGGGGTATCAAACAGCGCGTTTTGACTTCGGTATCAACAATCCGAAAGCGGATTTTCAATTTTTTGTTTCAGGGAAAAGTTATTCGCAAAACACCCAAAAATGTCCCAGGTCCGATACCAAATAGGGGGCTCCCGACATTTTTGGACGTGTTTTAGCAGTGGTCTCCTAAAGGAAACAATTACCAAATTTTCAACTTTGGTTGCAAATATCTCCTCACTGCAACGAAATATGGAAAATTCGCTTCCGGATTATTGTTACCGAGGTCAAAACGCGTCTTTTGATACCTTTCCCGTTAATTTTGGACGTGTTTTAGCAGTTGTCTCCTAAAGAAAACAATTACCCGGAATTCTTTTTAAAATTTTGTTTGATAGTTTTGACTCTATTTTGCGCATCTCAAGTAAAAATAATGGCAACAAATACTGATAACACCACGCGGCGTTGTGCTATTGCGTTGGTAATATTGGTGCAAAACAGCGGAAAATAAGTATTTTGTTCCAATGAAAAGTTATTGTCTCTGGTACGATCCCAAATGCCACGCTTCAAAAAAAAACTCTTATTCGACCAAAACTGGCTGCGCGACCTAAAGTATTTCGGATGTGATTTAGCTTAGGCTCGCAATAATACTTGAATAATTATAGTATGGAGGGATATAGGGACATTTCTTGAACATAAATATGTATTTGTTTTTATTTGTGCAAAAATTTACCCCCCCTGTAGCCAGAGCGGTACTAAAATAAAAAAATTGAGGAGATAATGAAATTGTGAAAATTACTATTTTATAAATAACTATTTTTATTCCTAATGCGGAAAAAGAACTGAAGACCGCGATTCAAGTGGTGAAAAAACGGCACTTTAAAGCTGCATGGTTCACAAAACAAAAGGGTGGACAGTTATCCCAACAAGAAGCGTGTGATACACATTCCGACACATGCTCAAGCAATGCATAATTTTGTATCACAAAGTGCAAAAGGGATTTTTCCGCAGGAGCAGTGGGAAAATATTATTTATATCAATAAATTTAATTATATTGATTTTTTTAATGGTGTGCAATAAGTTTTATGAATTTTGATTTTTTTTTTAATGTAATTATTAGTTATAATTTGGATTAAACTTTTAATTTCTAGCTATTAAGTAAAACATGTACAAAAAAAATAATAGAGCCACCCATATCAATAAAATTAAATGAAATTATATTTAAGCTATAGCATAGGTGTCAAATGAAAACGACATTTTGCTTTCATAAACGTGGAATTCACAATGACTTTTTTTTTTATATATTTCTAAATTAACATTTTTTAAAAAATAAGAAATCAAATGGTTTCAATTTAATTTAATTGCATTATTTTGTTTTTAAATGGCTTTGAGAATGAATTTGTGATATTTATATAGGAATGTATCAAAAAGAACATATTAACAAGTACTGAATTATCCTGATGTTACTTTGAACCAGAATTTGTGATATTTATTTAAAGTTTTTTATTAAAAGATGTAACAAATAAAAAATATTCTAGCTTTAATTGAATTAAGAATTTTTGCAATAACTGAAATGATTTTATTTTTAAATGGTGTTGATAATGATTTTATTTTTAAATGGTGTTGATGATAATTAGTGAATTTATCTTTGTTTTATGTATATATATGGAAATGTATCAAAAAGAAGATAGTTACAAGTACTGAATTATCTTGATGTTACTTTAAAAATGAATTTGTGATATTTATATAATTATAATTTTTTGCAAAGTTTGTTTATGTACTTTTATCGAATGTGACTCTAAAATTTTAATTTGAGTAAGGCATAAACGGCTATTGCAAAAAGGGACTGATATATATGTAGGATTGTGTTTAGTTTTATATAATAGTTTAATGATGAATAAAAGTTTAATGAAAAGGTTTAATGATAGTACAATGGTTTAAATACAGAGTTTAATAATTAAATGCAGAACTTCACATGTCGACTGTTCGCCACTTTACAACTGACTGCCGTAAAAATCTCTCTCTTGTTCTGTCGCCGAAATGTGTAGCGCCACACACGAGAGAACGAAAACCTCTCCGTCTTACATATATTTATATATTCCTATTTATATTATTTTATTCAGTGTGAATAAAGAAAATGATTTCTTATAAATTTCTCGTTTTATTCTATGGCTTTGAAATAACTCTTCTAATCAGTAAGCTAATCCTATAAAGGTAGTTTGAAGAGTACTCTTCCGTAGGTACTCCAAGGAGTAATCTCATGTAGGTGCTCCAAGGGCTAATCTTTCGAGGTTGGTTTTAAAAGTACTCTTCTGTAGGTATTCTAAGGAGTAATTCCTTGAGAGTACTTTTGTACGTCATCTCATGTTGATAACTCCATAGAGTAATGTTTAAGGAGCAGTTTGTAAGGTACTCTCTTGTTGATACTCCAAGGAGTAACAAGTTGGGAGTACTTTGCAAAGTACTCTCACGTAGGTATTCTTTGGAGTACTCTGACGTAAAGCGAGAGCAGGAGTAGGTGGTCCTATAAGCGGACATTTTCATGTAAATTGGACCACCTTTTTTATATGGAAAAGGGTTACCTTTGGAGTACTCTGATACTCCTTAAGAAGTATCTATAGAGTGCATAACGGAGTATTTCCGTTTGTTGCAGGGTATATGTACCAAAGAACATGTGCATATTAAATAGACCGTACCAGATTTAGTGTTTTTCGTTTTACAAGCCGACACCGACAAGATTTGTATCAAATATTTATTACTATTTCAAATAGTGTTAACTGAAACTTAACAAACTGTGCTTTTTCCCACACTGTAGGAGTCAATCTTCTGCAAAGAACTCATTCCAAAGCCACCACCAAAACCAAAAAGCTTTTTGATATAACATAGTGCATCTTGATATATAAACGAATTGGTTAATTTATCAATTGCACAGTTTATAGCAAAAAATCCGTACGAATCGCAGATCCTGGTTGATGTGTATATTAGCTGAAATACAGCGAACTTTAACTTTAATATAAAAACTGTTCAACATTTTCTTTCCCTTCCCTTTCCACAAACTTTATATAGCAAGACCCTACTAATGGCATACATTGAACTTATATGTCAAAGGAAAAGTCTGAGGTTAAAGTTCTATGCAAATCCGCCCTTTAAAAAACATGTTAAGAGTAGCTTTTACGCAGTTAGAAAAAGTATCATACATTTCACACGACAAATAAAACCAAATTATTTTCAGGTTGGGTCTATTGTTTGTGGCAAAGCGTCATTCCAGCAAACCAAGGTATATCAAATTATTTGTCCCAAATTGAAATTCTTCCAAAGGGCGACTGGACGCGCGCTAATTTTTATGAGCGCCTGGTGCATGAGATTTAGAACATCTGCGATTCCTTGCTTCGCAAGCGTCCCCTTGGTCTACCTGTCCAGAAAGTATGAAAAATATGTGAAACCTGACAATAAATTTCGATACAAAATCAGAAATGTCTTTCTTCGTTCTGTTGCGTTCGTGCGTTATTTGTCTGCTTTTATAGTTTTTTGCTGTGCTGTTTATTAGGTCCGTTTTGTATGTGCGGCTGGTAGCTGGTAGTTTGTGTGTGTGTACGATTGAGCTCGTTAAGTTAGTGTTCGGTTTGTAGTCCTTCGTTTTGCTGTGTCGTTTATTTAGTTAGGTACATTTTGTATGTGTTGCAGGCAGCAGGTAGTTCGCGTATGTGTATGTATGCCCTCGTTAAGTGATTGTTTGGTTTGTTGGCATGTAGAAGTCTGTGATTCTGATTTGTATACCCTCTGAGGGTTGATTGCGTGTTTTTTTTCCGCGTCAATTGCCTGTGTTATGTTCTTTTTTTTGTATATCAATTTTAGAGGTGCGAATAATGCGTCTGAAACGGTGTTTGTTTGTTCGTTAATTATATTTCCTTGAAATCTTTTGTGTTTATATTTTCCATATTCTCCCTTTGTTGGCATTCGCATGTTAACTTATATACACCCTGTTTGTCTAATGGGCCTTCCTCGTTTGTGTCATTCTTTAAAATTTTTCCTACGTTGTTCCTCGTTTTGAAAGCAGTCTGGATGTTGTGCTTTTGAAATACCTTTGCTAATTTGTACGACACTTTCCCCGTGTATGTTAGTATAGTCCAAGATTTCTCCTTTTCTTTCGGCTGGCTATTATTTTTATTTTTATTCCTTATATTCCTTTTAATTTTATTCACCACCTGTTTTCCGTATCCATTGTTTTTAGCGATTGCATATATTGAGCCTAGCTGTCTTTTATATTCGTGGTTAGTTAGCGGGGTTCGCTCAAGTCTCGTTATTAGCTGTCTAAGGGCTGCGTGTTTGTGTTTCTCTGGATGGTTTGAGGTGCTATGTATTATCATGTCGGTCGCCGTGGGATTCCTATATATTCCAAACTCCAGTTTATTTGTCAATTTGTTTATTTTTATGGATAGAAAGAATAGTAGTAGTAGTATTATATATTTATTTTAACAAATCAAAATACAGCACATGACTTAAGCTACTATGCACGAACATATAAATAAAATAAATAAAAATAGAGAATTGCAAACGTAAGAGAATATGCTGCGTGTCGCACTGCATGATAAATAAATTACTTATTGTATAAGCTATGAGAATTCGTTTAATATCAAGTTCCTGAATTTAATGCTGTCTGCAAGAAACTTGGCAAGAAAGTTGAAATTATACCCATTTAAAATAGCAATGACCTTCGCCATATCTAAAGTTCTTTCCCCACAATAAAGCAAGCGGATATTGTTATATATAGGGCATGATCCAATAAAATGATAAGCGTCTTCTGCCATCCGCAAATTACACACTGTGCAAAGTGGAGACGATATGTTTTTGTAAGCTCTTGCGTTTAGGTCCAGCAAACCTCCCCTTTCTTGTAGAATTAAGCTAACGGCATAAACACTGTAATCATCCGTGAAATATGAACTCTCTGAGGCCACTAACGTATGGTAAAGATCGTGAGAAGTAGACTTTTGTGCCATATCTAGGAACATATTTATATTACTCTAAGAGCTAAGACGTGAAAGCCTGAATATTATCTATTGAGAATTCCGCAGTGAAAGGTAAATTAACTCTGTTCGCAAGTTCTTTCCAACCGTTTGCCCAATATATCCCTAACTTGGCAGTCTCCTCCGCCAGGATGCGAGGGAGTCTGTCATGAGTAAGTCGAAGACAACGAGAAATATAAAGCATGTGTAGACGGAGCGTATGTAAATATAGGGGCTGCAAAGCTGTTTCCAGATGCAGCATGTAATTTGGCGTATTAGAGGGAAGGAAAATCACTTTTTTATAAAAAATTTAAAGAGTTTCTCTACTTGGTCGAATTGGGTGACACCCCACGTGGCGCAAATAGCGTTTTTTGCATCCACCAACTTTGAATCTAAGTGCTTAGTAAAAGATAACTGACAAGTGACGAGAACACCTAAGTATTTGTATTCGTTAACTATATCAATGTCTTCGCTGCCATAAGAACATTTCCAGGAACTAGGCATTCTACCACCCTTCCTAAATATCATGATTTTTACTCAGGTTTACAGTTAGTGCCCATTGGCTACAGTAGTCGCGAAGGGAATTTATCATTTCCTGTAGCTGTTCAGGAGATTCGGCAAGTAGTACCCAATCATCAGCATACAGAAGCACCTTTACCTTACTGTTATCAATCATGACACCCCCGCACAGATAATCATTCAAGTCATTTAAGTACAATGAAAATAAAGTCGGACTTAAAGGGCAGCCTTGACCAACCCCGAGATTTACAGGAAAAGATTTGGATAGTTCGCCGTCGAACAAACCCTTGCAAGACGTATTCGCGCAGATAAGACTCAGAGTTTCAATCATATGAGTAGAAAGACCATAGGAGGCCAGTTTATAGAGAGCATATTGCGGGGAATCGTGTCAAAAGCACACGAGAAGTCTACGAAGAAGACAAAAGTTCATCTGTTGCGTAAAAATTTAAATTGACAATGCTTGAAAGCACAAAGATATTGTCTATCGTCGAGTATCCCCTGCGAAAACCCGTTTGGGACTCATCCAAGATGCTGTTAGAATCGATCCACGCATTTATGCGATTAAGTAAGAGCCCAGAAAAAATTCTATCTAAAAGAGACAAACCTCTGTAATTTGTAGTAATGTTAGGGTCACCTTTTTTGAGAAGGGTGATCAAAATTGAGGAACTTAAAGAAGAAGGCAACTGCTTTCTCATGTCTCAATAGTTCGTTGAGAAAACATTGCGGAGCAAATTTATAAAACTCGTAACATACGCAATCCTGCCCTGGGGCTTTTTTGCATTTGGTACTGTCTATAACCCGGTGGAGTTCCCAGTAGTCAAAAGAAGCATCAAGACAGGAATCAGTACGCTGAGGCAAAGCCCAATGCACACACGAATCAATGTTATTGCGAAAAAGAAGATCCTTGAAATGGGAATAAAAATCATGTATTTGGAGGTTGCTGTTTACTTTACAGCGGACCTTTTTGAGGGAGTACGCTAAACGCCACCAATCGCTCGAATTTCTAACAGTGTTAAGCTGCTCAATCTCTTTACATCTGCACTCAAGCTTCTTCCGGTTACAAAGCGTAATATACTATTTTCGGAGAGCGAGGCATTTAATCCTATCGCTTTCAAAATTGCTCTTTCTCAGCACATTTAATGCGTAAGTTTGAGCACTGGCTGTCAAACCACTCATTTTTAGGCGAGAAGCGATAGGTTCCTTCGATAATTTGAGCTGCCGACTTAACTTTTTCGGTAATTATAGAAACTTTCTGATCAATAGGTAACACGGAGTATATACATAATCGTTATTGCAAAGATCCAGAGATAGCCTCTTTGTATTTATCCGCCCTGTGCGGTTTCCATGAAAGTCTGGCAGAAGACGAAGTACCGACGTAGTGGGTAGTATACACGCGACCACGGAGTCTAATAACGATCGTCATATGATCCGAGAAGTATTTTGATCCTACGGAAAAACTATCGATTAGGCCCAAAATGTCAAAAGAACAGATAGCATAATCAGTTATTGTACGGCCAACTCCCCCACAAAAAGTAAATTCACCACTCAGGTCACCATCCACCCTTCCCATTAAAATAACTCCACCAAAGTCTTCAGCAAAATTAAGTATGTGTCTTCCTTTATTATCTACTACCGAGTCTTTGGACACTCGTGAGTCACGAGCATGAGACATTTCAGATAAGGCTTCCTTTCCCACTACTTGGGACGAGCCTACACGGCCATTTAGGTCACCAACAATACAAAATGAGCTGGGTTTAAGATTTTCTAGAAAATTTACAAGACATGTAAAATCAGCATTCCACCGCGTACAGTTCAAGTATTGCGGGATGAAACAGAAGCCGACATAACTTAGATGAACAGACAAGTATGTGCAACCATAAGCTGTAACAAATTTCAGCCTGTAGCGCGATTCAATACATTTTTTTAACCCAAACAAGCAACCACTACTAGCACGACCAGCCTTATGTGCTTTGGTTGCATCTATCCAATGTAACTTGTATTACTTGGTAATTATAACAATTTTATTCACTTATTCAGTACAACTCATATTCATAACCACAAGTCCGAAAAGCACATTTAATGCCACTCAACGTCAGCGCTCTCCCATGCCATCCATAGACGTGTTCTTTTGCTAGGGTCGAAATATGACAACTTGGTGACCTCTGCCAATCGTAATTTAAGGTCTTTGGAGGCCCTCTCTTCGGTTTCACCCTAAACGAATTTACTCTCTTTGTTTAGAAGACGTCTTAATGGCTCGGTCCGGTCGGCTAAATCTGGGATAAATTTGCCCACATATGTGATGAGACCCAGAAAACTTCGCGTTTTGTCTTTCGTTACGGGGTTGCGAAATGAGGTAATTGTGATAATCTTCTCTGGATCTGCCTCAATTCCTTTATCAGAAAGAATGTGGCCAAGGAATTTCAATTTGTTAGTTCTCCAAATACATTTTTCGTCATTAAGCAGGACATCGTTTTCTTTAAATATGTTGAGAACCTTCTTGACACTTTCGTCATGTTGTTCCTCATTGCCGCCGAAAATTATTACATCATCAATATAATTCATAACGTTTGGACACGGTGTCAACATCTCTTCTAGTTTCCGTTGGAAAATCTCTGGAGCCGAGTTGATACCAAACATGAGTCGTTTATACTGAAAGAGTTCTTTAGGGGTAATAAAAGTTCCTTCAATAATTGGTCAGAGGTATAACTTCTAAACTGTTTTTGCGAGTTTGGACGGACATTAAAAACAGTAGCATTACGTTGTTGTAAATACAGCCAATCTATTTCACTTATTAAATTGAACCGAGATCCCGAGTCAATAATTAAAGGAATTTCAAGGCCACCTATTTTGCACTTCATCGTCGCTACGTATTGTGAAACAATTATGCCCAGTGTCAGGCTTTTCTTCATCTGAACAATCATCGCTGACGAATCTTACGTCCGTGCGTCTTTTCTTCTTTTTTTCATTATAATCCTCAAGAGCCTCAGGCAGTGAGTAAGCTACACTTCGCAGTTGCTTACCTGCTAGGTGTAAAAGTTTATTTTTCTTTTGTTTGACCCATCGTATGTCCTCCAAATCCAGATAAATTTCAAATGCTCGAAGCTATTTCTCCCATTCGACGCGCAATAGTGATTTATCAATTGTTTCGCAGGGAAATGGTCTTATGGTGTGCTCTGCCATATTGTTTGATTTGCCTGAAAGTCGAACGAATAGAACTTTTCTTGATAAGACTCATCACATATATGATTACCTATGTACATACGTACATATATGTAAGCAGATGTTCCTCTCATAAAAATAAAAAGAAAACAAATAACCCAGCTCGCACCTTTGTGCCGCTCCTGATCAATGTCAGATAATAATGGGGCTTTCGCAAACACAAAGGGAAGTCAACCGTTGAGTGGTCCAACAGTTTAACAACCAATATGTATTTTGAACGCACCCAATATTGTAGTATTTCCATATACATGCATAGGTATATGTAAGTGTACTTACTTTAAGCTTCCTCTTGTCCAAGAATGTTTTTTTTCGTCTTTACTGCCACTCGTGAGCTCTTAACATTTTTATCCTCTGCTGATAATTTTATTTCTTCACTAGTATCTCCCTTTTTTTTTTTTTGACCGGCACGACAGACACCAACAACGCTAATACATGTGTATGCACGCAAAATATTCACCTTGATGCTTGCTTTTAGTTTCTCTTTAGTTTAGTTAAATTTCTGTTTATTTATTTGTTTCACTTCTTTTCTTTTCGTTTTTGGCTTTTTTTTAGCTTCCATTATACAAGAATTTTTTTTCCCTCGTCGCCAGTGTATTACTTAGTAATTATAACAACTTTATTTACTTATTCACTACAACTCATATTCATAACAACAAATCCGAAAAGCACATTTAATACCACTCAACGTCAGCGCTCTCCCATGCCAGGGTTGCTCGCCATCAGTGCTGTCCTGTGTAAGATACCTATTTTTTTTTGCGTAGAAGCTCGTCTGAGTAGGTCCGGGAAATCAGTTAGAAGATCGGAAATAGCGCACTCATAATACTCCTTCAACATAGAGGCAGCCGAAACTTCCCCGCACATTAACTTATCATCAACTGAGAATCTAAGCCACTTGTTGTTGACACGCATCGTATTATTATACACAAGAGCCTTTTTGGAGCGATCTAGGGAAAATAGATCTTTCTTAAGCTGTAGGAGAGCTTTTTTTGCAAGCGTCGATGCTCGCCGCGGTCCTTTTCAATATAAATAGATAAGCCCGACAGCTTCTTAGCATTCCCCAGAACTTCCTTAACCATTGAGTGCGACCCTAGCTCCGGGAGGTCCAACTTCTGCCGGCACAATGCACTGACTCCGACATCCGATGCAGCGTCATGCGATAGTCCCCTAATAATAATATTTTTGCCCCCTTACTTTGTCTGATAAGTTGCTTAATTCCTTTTTGGCGGCCAAGCGATAAATTTTGAGGGCCTCAAGCTCTTGACGTAGAGCCTTGTTTTCCTCCTCTAACTTAACTATTTTCTCAGTCACGAGGCTAATCTGCTGTGTCAGATCGGCAACATCACTCTTGGAAGCAAGATCTCTCATTTTCAGATTAAAATTAGCTTCCATAGACCTTATCGCGTCAAGAATATCCGAGGAAGAGGGCTCAGAGTTTTCGGCGTGTCTAGGCTGTTTGGGGGCGGGACCAGAAGCAGAGGGATGCGTGTTTTGAGGTGAGTGGGGTGTTTTCGGCATATTATTGCTTGCTGATTAAAATTGATTGTTGGGTATCAACAGTTTGATTACCACTGGTGCGTCAGGAAATACAACGTTGCTTATAAACCAGCTAACGAAAATAAATAGTTTTGTAGTAGTGCTAACAGATGGCAGATGGCGCTGCGTGTTACTAATGTTTGATTGTGTGTTGTCCGATCGAAGTAGAACAAGCGAGAAAACAAAAACAAAAATTTTTTTGGTGCACCAAATTGGCAGAATTTTTCACAAATAACAATGCGAATTGGCGAAACGCAGGATCTTATACGCTACGAAATATATACCACTTTGTTCAACGTTAACAAGTAGAGATTACAACAAAATGTCTCAATAAAGTAATTTAAATGAAGATATTCAAACGGACCGCGCAAAAATTGTTCCTACACCCCTTTTATATTGAATGATATTCTTGTATATTTGTATGTTTGTATATTGGTATTTCCAGACTATTTCGAAAACCGTCAACTGATTTGGATGAAATTTGTACATAGATAGAAAGAATACTTCTCGGTCCATTCTTCCTATTTCGCTTACTCCCATAGTGCGAAGAAGTTCGCTTCTTTGTTTACTTTTTGAGAATCAAAAATAATTTCAGTCGCTTCCGAAAAAGCGTAGTAGTAACATCGTCAAAATATACGCATGCGTTATATAAACATGAATGTTTTTGCCCCTTTTTTTACGGATAAATTTGCAATAAATCCTATTTTTATTCTATATTTCATGGTTTATAATAATATTCTTGCTGTTGGAAAAGATGTCATTTCTATTGAAACCATTTTAATATGCATGCATTTTCTAATTTACGTGTTTACAATTGGCGCGCATTCAGTTCGTCGCACAATTTTTCTCATACGAATGCCGAGGCAAAAAGTATGGTGAACTCCTGAAACTTGCGCTTTCAGATTTTTGTCGATTTCTCGCTGAAAACTGAACCGGTGAGTTCTCCATTCTTATAACATCTACACTGAGGGGGAAAAATAGTAAAATCAAATAAAAACGTATATGATCTAATTAAAAACGTCAATGAAAGTGCTGTATAGAGCAAAATATTTAAATGAAGTATGCACATAATTAATATGACATTAAATACGAAAGTATTCTAAGTGAATATGTATACATTTTTGAAGTTCGATTGAATACTTCCACACTCAGTTTTACTACATAGTTCTTCAACGTGATTTGAATACGAAAATATTGGGTTTAATCAGATGATATTCAAAATATTAAATTTTTCAACTTTCATATTTGATTGTGTTTTGAATATTAAATAGCATATTTAAATAAAAAAATACTTACATTTGTTTCTTTAAAATAAAAAACTGCGTTTTTAGGGTTCTTATAGGTGTTTATATTGAAAATAGATATGTAATACTTCAAGATAAGCTTATGGCTTTTATGGATGTTTACATCGAAAATGAATACGTAAATCTTAAAGATAAGCTTAAATGCTATTGTATCTTATAAAAGTTCTGCCTCCAATTATAGAGTGCAAATGCATTGGACGTAGTAAAGTCTCTAATGTCTATTAATGTTATTTTATTTAAGGCGGGACCAACTTCGTAAGAGCAATAGTGTTCATCAATTTTTTTTATTTGTATATGTATATGTTTCATATGTATATGTTATCATTCCAATGTAATATTAATACAATTTTGAGTAACTTAAAATTGGCGTTTAAAATACCTAAATAGATATCCTTTTTATATTTTACCCTACAAACCACTGCTAACCACATTTTCCAAAAATACCAATACATATGAATTGGAATGATTTCGTTAACCTTAAGCGATCAAAAAAAAATTGTTCTCAGTTATATTGAAATATGTGCCCATAAGTTCCAAATGTCTATTCTAGGGTTAATATGCATAAGGTTTGTGAAAAAGAGAAAACCTTGCTGATTTTATAACATTCATTATTTTATGAGTGCGACCGGAACAGCATGACTTTTGTTAAAATATCCCAAAATTCAAATTTTAACGCCATTTGTAAAAAAAAATGTCAATTATTTTCAAATCTTGAAATAAAATTATGGAAACATTTTTAAGCAAAACAAAAAAAAATTAATAAAATTGCGGAAAGATTTTTCATAAAACACCAAACAATAACCGGCAGCAAAAAAGGGTAAGTAAATAAGTTTTTAACATTTATTTTATATTTCGCCACAAATTTTGGATGCAGATCAAATTACCATTTGGTAATTTTCTGCTACAACTTCAGCCAAGTCCAAAATGTCGGGAGCGCGTTTTGAACTAGGCATCAATAATCCAAAATTGGAAAATGAATTTTATATTTACCTATGTTAAGATATATTTACAATGAAAGTATTCCTTTGCAGGCCATCTTTCTGCATAAACAGCCTTCGGCACAGCTTCCACTCCGGCTATCATCCACAGTTTTTCTGGGCAGAACACACTTTTTGCACTTTCGGTAAAAATGCTCTGTGTTAAAGAGCATCGCAAGATGTTGACCAGGCAATTCCTGTTCAACTGCTGCAAACCGCATCACCCGAACAGGCGTCTACTCAACAAAAATCTGCATCGCAGGAGAATAAGGACACATTTCCTATGATATGACACTATGATGAAGTCCACCTAGATATTTCCTCGCCGTTTCATCCAAAGGTAAGTGGGACTTATTTTACCCAATTTTTCAAATAAACAGCCTAGCGGGTAATTGTTTCCTTTAGGAGACAACTGCCAAAACACGTCCGAAATTATCGGGAAAGGTATCAAAAGACGCGTTTTGACCTCGGTAACTATAATGTGGAAGCGGATTTTCGAGTTTTTTTTTTCAGTGAAGAGAAATTAGCAAGCAAAGTTGAAAATTTTCTGTCATTTTCATGTGCTTATTGTAATCACAACTAGAGTGTACCGAAAGTGTGTTCTGCGCAGAAATACTGTGGACCGCGTAGCCGATGTTGGAACGGCTAAGGATTATTTTTTTGAAGCGCGGCCTACGCAGAAAGGTGTTCTGCACATAAATACCCTGGATCAAACCCCCTATTTGGAATTAGACCTGGGTAATTTTTTAGGTTATTTGCGAATAACTTTTCACTGAAACAAAAAATTGGAAATCCGCTTTCGGATTGTTGATACCGAAGTCAAAGCGCGTTGTTTGATACCTCTCCCGATATTTTTGGACGTATTTTAGCAGTTGTCTCCTAAAGGAAACAATTACCGCCTAGCGTATTCGAAAATGTATTATCTTCGGCACTTATAAATTTTCGGCGTTGAACTCCTTACTTTATAAATTGCTTTGGGCTAAGATTAAAAAAAAATAACATGAAAAAAGCTTTTACAATTTAATATTTTTTTCTTCTAATAATTTATTTCACTTTTTATTAGGAAAAGGTACAATTTGGTGGTAAAACTTTACATCCAACGTCAACTGTAAAAACTGCACTAAAAATGTCGATATTCAATTCAATTCAATTCAATTCAGGGACTAAAAGTATTGGGTTTCATCCACCAGATTATGGTACCTGGGAACGTAACGCATCTCTGGGTACCAATATCGACATTTTTAGTGCAGTTGTTACAGTTGACGTTGGATGCAAAGTATTACCAATTTGGTTAAAAACAATTTACAACAATACAACAGGCAAACTCGCATAATAAAGCATTTGGTAATTCTATACGACAGCACATAACTGATAGAACACGTCCAAAAATATCAAAAAATGGCTCAAAAGACTTGTTTACCTCTTTATAAATCAACACTAATGGGAGGCGTTAATCACGGTATTTATATACACTATCTCTTCGGACATGTTTTAGCAGTTAGGCGCTGTCGTATAGAATTACCTTAATACAATTAATGAACAAAAATCGATCTTGAGCCGAATGTTCAGTGTCTCTTAAAAACTTTTCCAACGCTTGCAGTAAATCAAAAACAAAGTCATCAAATCAAACAGCTGTTTGTTATGTGATGGAATGTGTTTATCGATCTGTCGAAAAGGTATCGATAACGCCTGCTAATTAGTCGGATTTATGCACTAGTTATGTAAGACTAGGTACACACTACAGCATAAAATGCCTGTTTTCGTATAAAACCCTTCACATACAAGTGCGTTCATATCTGCATTCTTGTTTTCACATGACAGCGATCTAGCAACCCTATGGGACTATTTAACTTAATTAATTAAAGAACAGCTATACGTGAGTTAGGTAATACTTTACATTCAATGACAACTGCTAAAACACGTCCGAAAATGTCGGCAGCTATGTAAAAAGACGGGCTTTGACCTCAGCATCCAACATGCGTTGCCTCGAAAATGAAAATTTGCTCCAAAACACGTCAATGTATACATACTATAACATCCATCATATGTCAACTGCTAAAACACCTCGAACATACATACGAATAAACATTTCATTAAAGCATAAACATAATTTCATTCTATTACAGAACACGATCCACAGAATACGATCCACCATTGCATTTGGACGACACCTTCCACTGAAATTAAGTATTCGTTCCTTTAAGTATAAGTAAACGAACGTTGTCCAATCTACTTAGCAAAGAAAACATGAAATACAAGGAAAATATAGCGAAATTTCGCAAATTAAATTTGCCTTGAAGATGTTTCCCTGGCAAGTAGATTAGAAAACGACGTTATTCCGTCTACAAGCAGAGCGGCATTGCGGCATTCTGATGTACATAGGTTAGACGATGATGATGTTCCGTCTACAAGTAGAGCAGCATCAGAATATTCCTGTGCAGAGCAATGCGATTCGAGTGACGGGGAGGATGATCGTTTTCTATTCGATGATTTCGAAGTAGAAAATGATGAAGGTGAAGGGGTTGAGATTAATGTTGACAAGTTTGTGAAGGTAAAGGCTTTTGCTCTAAGGCACAAGCTTTCACAAGCGGACATAACAGATTTGCTTAAAATAATGCGCGAGTAGAGAAAAAGTTGAATTAAAATTAATTCCAGGTGGCGAATTTCTCTACATCTATTTATTTTGTTATCCATTCCAGCTTAACATACTCCTTAAAATGAAGGGAGCAAAGGGTTTCGTGAAAGATGTTCTTAAAGGCATATTAGCGGACCCTTTGACCTTGCACTACAACTATGAAGAGAGAGGGAAGAAGGCAGCATTATTGGGGTTGAGGTAAGTATTTATAAGTACAGCTTTTATGCAAATTATAATGTTATATTTTCCTTACAGATGTTTTTGCTAGTACGCCTAAAAACGTACTAATCGACGACATTCGGAAGTTTGTCGCCCTTAGCCATAACCGGCATAAGCAGGTTGTTTTAAAAAAGAAAAGAATGCAGTCATAAAGTAAAGTGCTTATTACGTATGCATTTTAAGACTGCATTCTTTTCATTTTTATAGTGAGTCAAACTCTATCGAGTGGGCCCCAAAATACTACTTTGTCAATCTTGTATATCTTTTAGCGAATACTTGAAATATTGCATGTTGACATCAATGCTCTACATTTTTTTTTCGGAGAGAATTTTTAGTTACTTATTTTTTTATAAGTCGTTGAAAATTTTTTTAGAAACTGTTTTGGGACATGTATATTAACAACTGGGACTGCAAATATCCGCTAAAGGATATACAATATCGACAAAGTAGTATTTAGTCACCCACTTTATAGTGTTGACCAAATAATGTATATAGTTTCCTATATAATTATCTTAAACTAGTTTTATAAATACTTATTATATTATCCTGAATTGACAATAAAATATGTATATTGTAAATAGTACCACTTTTGTAAATAATCCTTGAAATAATTAACTGTTAAAAAAGATGCATTGTAAATAATATATCTTTAAGTTTTATTGCATTGCAAATAACAGAGTTTTACTTTTTACATGACAATAAAATATGTAGATTGTAAATACTACCACTTTTGTAAATAATGCTTGAAATAATTAACTGTTAAAAAAGATGCATTGTAAATAATATATCTTTAAGTTTTATTGCATTGCAAATAACAGATTTTTACTTTTTACATGACAATAAAATATGTAGATTGCAAATACTACCCCTTTTGTAAATAATGCTTGAAATAATTAAGTGTTAAAAAAGATGCATTGTAAATAATATATCTTTAAGTTTTATTGCATTGCAAATAACAGAGTTTTACTTTTTACATGACAATAAAATATGTAGATTGTAAATACTATCACTTTTGTAAATAATGCTTGAAATAATTAACTGTTAAAAAAGATGCATTGTAAATAATATATCTTTAAGTTTTATTGCATTGCAAATAACAGAGTTTTACTTTTTACATGACAATAAAATATGTAGATTGTAAATACTACCACTTTTGAAAATAATGCTTGAAATAATTAACTGTTAAAAAAGATGCATTGTAAATAATATATCTTTAAGTTTTATTGCATTGCAAATAACAGAGTTTTACTTTTTACATGACAATAAAATATGTAGATTGTAAATACTACCACTTTTGTAAATAATGCTTGAAATAATTAACTGTTAAAAAAGATGCATTGTAAATAATATATCTTTCAGTTTTATTGCATTGCAAATAACAGAGTTTTACTTTTTACATGACAATAAAATATGTAGATTGCAAATACTACCCCTTTTGTAAATAATGCTTGAAATAATTAACTGTTAAAAAAGATGCATTGTAAATAATATATCTTTAAGTTTTATTGCATTGCAAATAACAGAGTTTTACTTTTTACATGACAATAAAATATGTAGATTGTAAATACTACCACTTTTGTAAATAATGCTTGAAATAATTAACTGTTAAAAAAGATGCATTGTAAATAATATATCTTTAAGTTTTATTGCATTGCAAATAACAGATTTTTACTTTTTACATGACAATAAAATATGTAGATTGCAAATACTACCCCTTTTGTAAATAATCCTTGAAATAATGAACTGTTAAAAAAGATGCATTGTAAATAATATATCTTTAAGTTTTATTGCATTGTTAATAATACACTTTTACTTTTTTTAGTACAATGAACGACAATAAAATCTGAATAATGTAAATAGTACCGCTTTTGTAAATAAATATAGTAATGATAATAGGTTTAAAATATTGTAAATATTATCTTCTATTATATTTAAAAAGCATAATACAATTTAAGCAATGTTTTCAATCAAAAATAAACAAAAAATATATTACTAAATACTTAGGGTCCTATCCTTTTCTACTCTAAATTAATTTTTATATACTTTACAAATGTAAATAAATACTAGTTATGATATCCTCATGGTACTCTAAATTAATTTTTATAAACTCCAACAATGTAAAATGTAAATAAGTCCAAATTTGTAAAATATTGAAAAATTTAGTTTTAATATGATTTATTCCAATGTATTAAAAAATAATTTCAATAAAATATATAAATATTTAATAAAAATGATGCATTTTTGTGCAATTTATTTGGAAAAAGGTGTAGGTATCTCCATTTGACAATAACCACTATAACTGGTATTTCATTAACCAATTCAGCTAATAAAATTAACCATACGTTAGCCACTTTGGTAACCGATTCAGCCAATAATTTTCACCACATGTTAGCCAAAACAATAACCAACTGAACGAATATTTTTCACCACAATTTAGCCAAAACAAAAACCAATTGAGGAAATATTTTTAACTACATGTTAGCCAAAACATTAACTGGTTTTGAAAAGGGAAATTTTTTAAGACTGGAAGTATTGAAAAGTACAGCTATAGTTTTTGTCAATGGGAAAATTCTATGTGTGCAAGGGAGATGCAAAGTCACACATATGGTTAAAATCTTCACGTCGCCTGAACAAAAATAGCCACTTCGTAGACCATATGAGAAATTAATGAAACCAACTATTTAGCTACATTGGTAACCGGTATCTGGTTTGTAGGGCCCTACAAACCACTGCTAACCACATTTTTGCAAAAATACCAATACATATGAATTTTTAGTTTCCCAAATTTCCAAAATATTGGAATGATTTCGTTAACCTTAAGCGATCAAAAAAAAATTGTTCTGAGTTATATTGAAATATGTGCCC
This sequence comes from Merzomyia westermanni, assembly GCA_949987695.1. NCBI lineage: Eukaryota > Metazoa > Arthropoda > Insecta > Diptera > Tephritidae > Merzomyia > Merzomyia westermanni. Next base: position 110,080,459 of record OX465290.1, on the reverse strand, counting down.
ATAAGTTCCAAATGTCTATTCTAGGGTTAATATGCATAAGGTTTGCGAAAAAGAGAAAACCTTGCTGATTTTATAACATTCATTATTTTATGAGTGCGACCGGAACAGCATGACTTTTGTTAAAATATCCCAAAATCCAAATTTTATCGCCATTTGTAAGAAAAATTTCAATTATTTTCAAATCTTCAAATAAAATTGCGGAAACAATTTTAAGCAAAACCAAAAAAAAAAAATAAAATTGCGGAAGGATTTTTAATCAAACCCGAAACAATAAGCGGCAGCAAAAAGGGTAAGTAAATAAGTTTTTAGCATTTATTTTATATTTCGCCACAAATTTTGGATGCAGATCAAATTACCATTCGGTAATTTTCTGCTACAACTTCAACCAAGTCCAAAATGTCGGGAGCGCGTTTTGAACTCGGCATCAATAATCCAAAATGCGAAAATGAATTTTATAATTATGTTAAGATATATTTACAATGAAAGTATTCCTTTGCAGGCCATCTTTCTGCATAAACAGCCTTCGGCCCAGCTTCCAAACAATAACCCTTAGCCGATTCCACTCCGGCTATCATCCACAGTTTTTCTGGGCAGAACACACTTTTTGCACTTTCGGTAAAAATGCTGTGTTAAAGAGCTTCGCAAGATGTTGACCAGGCAATTCCTGTTCAACTGCTGCAAACCGCATCACCCAAACAGGCGTCTACTCAACGAAAATCCGCATCGCAGGAGAATAAGGACACATTTTCGTAAGCACTATGATGAAGTCCACCTAGATATTTCCTCGCCGTTTCATCCAAAGGTAAGTGGGACTTATTCTACCCAATTTTTTCAAATAAACAGCCTAGCGGGTAATTGTTTCCTTTAGGGGACAACTGCCAAAACACTTCCGAAATTATCGGGAAAGGTATCAAAATACACGTTTTGACCTCGGTAACTATAATGTGGAAGGGGATTTTCGAGTTTTTTTTCAGTGAAGAGAAATTTGCAAGCAAAGTTGAAAATTTTCTGTAATTTTCATGTGCTTATTGTAATCACAACTAGAGTGTACCGAAAGTGTGTTCTGCGCAGAAATACTGTGGACCGCGTAGCCGATGTTGGACCGGCTAAGGGTTATTTTTTTGAAGCGCGGCCAAAGGTGTTCTGCACATCAAACCCCCTATTTGGAATCGGACCTGGGTAATTTTTTAGGTTTTTTGCGAATAACTTTTCACTGAAACAAAAAATTGGAAATCCGCTTTCGGATTGTTGATACCGAAGTCAAAGCGCGTTGTTTGATACCTCTCCCAATATTTTTGGACGTGTTTTAGCAGTTGTCTTCTAAAGGAAACAATTACCGCCTAGCGTATTCGAAAATGTATTATCTTCGGCACTTATACATTTTCGGCGTTGAACTCCTTATTTTATAAATTGCTTTGGGCTAAGATTAAAAAAAATAACATGAAAAAAGCTTTTACAATTTAATATTTTTTTCTTCTAATAATTTATCCCACTTTTTATTAGGAAAAGGTACAATTTGGTGGTAAAACTTTACATCCGACGTCAACTGTAAAAACTGCACTAAAAATGTCGATATTCAATTCAATTCAGAGACTAAAAATATTGGGTTTCATCCACCAGATTATGGTACCTGGGAACGTAACGCATCTCTGGGTACCAATATCGACATTTTTAGTGCAGTTGTTACAGTTGACGTTGGATGTAAAGTATTACCAATTTGGTTTAAAACAATTAACAACAATACAACAGGCAAACTCGCATAATAAAGCATTTGGTAATTCTATACGACAGCACATAACTGATTTAACACGTCCAAAAACATCAAAAATGCTTCAAAAGACTTGTTTACCTCTTTATAAATCAACACTAATGGGAGGCGTTAAACAAGGTATTTATATGCACTCTCTCTTCGGACATGTTTTAGCAGTTAGGTGCTGTCGTATAGAATTACCTTAATACAATTAATGAACAAAAATCTTTCTTGAGCCGAATGTTCAGTGTCTCTTAAAAACTTTTCCAACGCTTGCAGCAAATCAAAACAAAGTCATCAAATCAAGCAGCTGTTTGTTATGTGATGGAATGTGTTTATCGATCTGTTGAAAAGGTATCGATAACGTCTGCTAATTAGTCGGATTTATGCACTAGTTATGTAAGACCAGGTACACACTACAGCATAAAATGCCCGTTTTCGTATAAAACCCTTCACATAATACAAGTGCGTTCATATCTGCATTCTTGTTTTCACATGACAGCGATCTAGCAACCCTATGGGACTATTTAACTTAATTAATTAAAGGACAGCTATACGTGAGTTAGGTAATACTTTACATTCAATGCAACTGCTAAAACATGTCCGAAAATGTCGGCAGCTATGTAAAAAACGGGCTTTGACCTCAGCATCAAGCATGCTTTGCCTCGAAAATGAAAATTAGTTTCAAAACACGTCAATGTATACATACCATAACATCCATCATATGTCAACTGCTAAAACACCTCATACATATATACGAATAAACATTTCATTAAAGCATAAACATAATTTCATTCTATTACAGAACACAATCCACAGAATACGATCCACCATTGCATTTGGACGACACCTTCCACTGAAATTAAGTATTTGTTCGTTTAAGTATGAGGAAACGAACGTTGTCCAATCTACTGAGCAAATAAAACATGAAATACAAGGAAAATATAGCGAAATTTCGCAAATTAAATTTGCCTTGAAGATGTTTCCCTGGCAAGTAGATTAGAAAACGACGTTATTCCGTCTACAAGCAGAGCGGCATTGCGGCATTTTGATGTACATAGGTTAGACGATGATGATGTTCCGTCTACTAGTAGAGCAGCATCAGAATATTCCTGTGCAGATTAATACGATTCGAGTGACGGGAGGATGATCGTTTTCTATTCGATGATTTCGAAGTAGAAAATGTTGAAGGTGAAGGGGTTGAGATTAATGTTGACAAGTTTGTGAAGGTAAAGGCTTTTGCTCTAAGGCACAAGCTTTCACAAGCTGACATAACAGATTTGCTTAAAATAATGCGCGAGTAGAGAAAAAGTTGAATTAAAATTAATTCCAGGTGGCGAATTTCTCTACATCTATTTCTTTTGTTATCCATTCCAGCTCGACATACTCCTTAAAATGAAGGGAGCAAAGGGTTCCGTGAAGGATGTTCTTAAAGGCATATTAGCGGACCCTTTGACCTTCCACTACAACTATGAAGAGAGAGGGAAGAAGGCAGCATTATTGGGGTTGAGGATTATGGACTTAGTCTTCGGTAAGTATTTATAAGTACAGCTTTTATGCAAATTATAATGTTATATTTTCCTTACAGATGCTTTTGCTAGTACGCCTAAAAATGTACTAATCGACGACATACGGAAGTTTGTCGCCCTTAGCCATAACCGGCATAAGCAAGTTGTTTTAAAAAAGAAAAGAATGCAGTCATAAAGTGCTTATTACGTATGCATTTTAAGACTGCATTCCTTTCATTTTTATAGTGAGTGAAACTCTATCGAGTGGGCCCCAAAATACTACTTTGTCAATCTTGTATATCTTTTAGCGAATACTTGAAATATTGGATTGACATCTATGCTCCAAATTTTTTTTTTCGGATAGAATTTTTAGTGATTTATTTTTTTATAAGTCGTTGAAAATTTGTTTAGAAACTGTTTTGGACATGTACAGGGTGTTTTTTTTACAGGTTTGTTTTTCGAATAGAGATAAAACTGGCAGTTTGTGGTCAAATCTGGCAACTCTAATGTCATTTATGTTCAGTTTGGTTTGCCATTTCATCATGAACAGGTTGACAAAAGAACAACGCTTGCAAATCGTGCAAATTTATTTCGAAAATAATGGTTCAGTTCGCGAAGTTTACCGTGAGCTCCGTCCATTTTATGCTCGACATAATCGTCCATCAGAGCAATTAATTCGGTTAACCATGGATCGTTTTCGCACTACGTTTACTCTATGTGATAATACGCATCCGCAGAGACGTCGAACAGTGCGCACCGAAGAAACAATTGCCGCTGTAGAGCAAAGTGTTGAAGAGGACCCGAATGAATCGATTCGCCACCGTGCACAGCAATTGGAGCTTTGTCCATCAACTTTATGGAAGATTTTGCGCAAAGATCTTGGCTTGCGACCTTACAAGATCCAGCTTGTGCAAGAATTAAAGCCGCGAGACCATGCAATGCGTCGTGATTTTGGTGTATGGGCCGAAAATGAGATTGATTTCGATGCTGATTTTCATCGCAAAATTTTGTTCAGTGATGAGGCTCATTTTTGGTTGAATGGCTACGTCAACAAGCAAAATTGCCGCATTTGGAGTGAAGAGAATCCACATGAGACCCTTGAAACGCCATTACATCCACAAAAACTGACTGTTTGGTGTGCTCTATGGGCTGGTGGAGTCATTGGGCCATACTTCTTCCGCAATAATGCTGGAGAGGCAGCTACCGTTAATGGAGACCGGTATAGAGCCATGATAACCGACTATTTTGTTCCCGAATTGGATGGCATGAATGTGGATGAGTTGTGGTTCCAACAAGACGGCGCTACATGCCACACAGCGCACGTCACAATCGATTTATTGAAGGAAACATTCGATGAGCGCATAATTTCGCGGAATGGACCTGTAAATTGGCCACCAAGGTCGTGTGATTTGACACCATTGGATTATTTTCTTTGGGGATATGTGAAGTCGCTCGTCTACACCAACAAACCAGAAACGTTAGGGGAATTGGAAGCCAACATTCGTGGCGTTATTGCCGACATACGGCCCCATATGCTCGAAAAAGTGGTTGAAAATTGGACCTGTAGAATTGGCTTTATTCGAGCCAGCCGCGGCGGCCACATGCCCGAAATCATATTTAAACATTAATGGCATAAAATTATCCTTCCAATAAAGCCAAATTGATGGACCTTAAAACGATTTTCTTGTGTTTTATTTCAATTCGAAGTTCTATACCCCTAAAAAAACACCCTTTATATTAACAACTGAGATTGCAAATATCCGCTAAAAGATATACAACATCGACAAAGTAGTATTTAGTCACCCACTTTATAGTGTTTGACCAAATAATGTATATAGTTTCCTATATAATTATCTTTAACTAGTTTTAATCGATTCTTTATAAATACTTATTATATTATCCTGAATTGACAATAAAATATGTATATTGTAAATAGTACCACTTTTGTAAAAACTCCTTGAAATAATTAACTGTTAAAACAGATGCATTGTAAATAATATATCTTTAAGTTTTATTGCATTGCAAATAACAGATTTTTACTTTTTACATGACAATAAAATATGTATATTGTAAATAGTACCACTTTTGTAAATAATCCTTGAAATAATTAACTGTTAAAAAAGATGCATTGTAAATAATATATCTTTAAGTTTTATTGCATTGCAAGTAACAGATTTTTACTTTTTACATGACAATAAAATATGTATATTGTAAATAGTACCACTTTTCTAAATAATCCTTGAAATAATTAACTGTTAAAAAAGATGCATTGTAAATAATATATCTTTAAGTTTTATTGCATTGCAAATAACAGATTTTTACTTTTTACATGACAATAAAATATGTATATTGTAAATACTACCACTTTTGTAAATAATCCTTGAAATAATTAACTGTTAAAAAAGATGCATTGTAAATAATATATCTTTAGGTTTTATTGCATTGTTAACAATACATCTTTACTTTTTTTAGTACAATGAACGACAATAAAATCTGAATAATGTAAATAGTACCGCTTTTGTAAATAAATATAGTAATGATAATAGATTTAAAATATTGTAAATATTATCTTCTATTATATTTAAAAATCATAATACAATTTTAGCAATGTTTTTAATCCAAAACAAACAAAAAATATATTACTAAATACTTAGGGTCCTATCCTTTTCTACTCTAAATTAATGTTTATATACTTTACAAATGTAAATAAATACTAGTTATGATATCCTCATGGTACTCTAAATTAATTTTTATAAACTCCAACAATGTAAATAAGTCTTAGTCTTATTAATAATCGAATAACACTACTTAAATACAAAATTATAATAAAGTTTTAATATTAATAGTGGGAAAATAAAATACTATTTATTATTTATAACAATTTTAACAATTACCTATTTGTTTTTACTTACTTTTTCCCACAAACTATTCAAATTTGTAAAATATTGAAAAATTTAGTTTTAATATGATTTATTCGAATGTATTAAAAAATAATTTCAATAAAATATATAAATATTTAATAAAAATTATGCATTTTTGTGCAATTTATTTGGAAAAAATGTGTAGGTATCTCCATTTGACAATAACCACTATAACTGGTATTTCATTAACCAATTCAGCTAATAAAATTAACCATATGTTAGCTACTTTGGTAACCGATTCAGCCAATAATTTTCACCACATGTTAGCCAAAACAATAACCAACTGAACGAATATTTTTCACCACAATTTAGCCAAAACAAAAACCAATTGAGGAAATATTTTTAACTACATGTTAGCCAAAACATTAACTGGTTTTGAAAAGGGAAATTTTTTAAGACTGGAAGTATTGAAAAGTACAGCTATAGTTTTTGTCAATGGGAGAATTCTATGTGTGCAAGGGAGATGCGAAGTCACACATATGGTTAAAATCTTCACGCCGCCTGAACAAAAATAGCCACTTCGTAGACCATATGAGAAATTAATGAAACCAATTATTTAGCTACATTGGTAACCGGTATCTGGTTTGTAGGGTAAGTTGCCATACAATATATATTCGGACACACATACATTTTCAAAATTTATTTGAGGGTTTTCGGTTATTACATATTTGAAAAAATCTTTTTCTTTTAAATTGGCAATATAAAAATGTACATCTATACTGAAGTGAACCCAAAGCAGGAGTTTTTATATCTAAAGCTGTTTCGATTTCAAAAAAATATCTCTGTTTAAAAGTCCAAGCGTTTGCAGCAATTGCCGGATACTTTAGATTTAAAACTCGAAATATTTTAAAAGTACAATCCAGCCACTCAATAAAGAAGTCAAACTTATAAATAATCTTATCAATATAAGCATAATACGATTTAGGTGATAAATATGTTCCCTCAATAATTATAAAAGGTTGTACTGTTAATGAATTCAAATAACATTTGTCAACGTACTTTTGAAATTCTTCATGAACATTGCTTAAACCTTCCACCTTGATAATAAACAAATTTTGCGCGTCTAATATTGTAGCCTTAGCTCTCAAGTGTTTTTAAATCTTGCTGTTGGAGGTAGTACGGAATGAATTATAGCTGTTAATATACAATCTTCAGCATCTAAACAAAAAAGAGAAAATATTTTTATAAATTGTCATTTTGCACACATTACTTTTCGCCAAAAGTCACTTGACTCACCTATTTGCCTCACACAGCTTAAGTCTTGTAAAAGAGATTTGCAGGCGGCATTGGCAATATTCAAATAGTAGTACTCTCGAATTTTCTGTTTAAAGTCACTCCATTTGCTTTTAAGTAAATGCTCTTTGTTTGGATACAAGCGTTTAAAGTCGGCATTTAACTATTTTTATATAAAAAATTGTTATACAAGTTCAAAAAATATCTAAATGAGTGGGGCATAGTCACAGTCGAAATAAAATATTCTTTTAAATTAGTTGAAGAATTTTCGACAGATATCACATATAAAATTGTGTCAAAAAGCTTTAACTAACTTAAATTTACATTTTATTTCGACTATGCCCCAGTAGTCTGTCTAAACTTATTCGGGACCTCTGGCGTCTCTCAGCTTTGGCCACTCTTTTATGAAATCGAACTTACTGAGACGTGATAAATCCCGTTGGCGAATATTATGAGATCCATCCCACCTGTCCAGAACCACCTGCCAATAAGACGATTCTCCTCTTTTATTTTAGCCTCAATTGATTCGTCGAATTCTATTAAAAAATCAGTAGTCGATGTGTCCAAAATATTGCTCTTTTGTTAAGTAGTGCTGTCTCTTTTCCTATTTTTCGCTGTAACGTTTGTGTATTTAGAATACAATTTCCCTGCAGGTTGTTTTTTTCCTTTGCGCGGAATGTAATAATATTCCTAATTTGGAAAAGTCATTAGTAAACATTTCGTATCTTGATATTTTTTGATTACCTACCAAGTAAGATTTTTCTTTGGGAAACAGTAACTGAATCTCGTTTAAGAATTGCTCGAAGTTCAGTGGCTTTAATTTTGTGTTGTTTTCAACGACGTACTCTACAACAGCATTTATAATCCGATTACGATGTCCCAATGGATCTGCCAGTAGAACAGTCGTTGAGTATCCCTTTCACAGACTAAAAGCAAATTTATTTATAAAATATTTCACTATTTACATGTTTTTGGATACCATTCATTTACTTGAATCTGGCTCAAATAAACTAACCCCCTTATTCATAAAAAATATTAAAGGTTTACAAAGCATTTTAAAATGACATTTCCATACAAGTTTCCAATTATAAGAGCTTAATAAACCTATTTTATTTTTTATGAATAAGGGGGTAAATATCTAAGTATTTTGTTTTTTAGTTATGCCAGCATTGAATTAAAAGGACGATATGGACATAATTGTAGCCACTAACCACATAGTGGATTTCACATTGTTTACCATTGTTCCGTAGCTCATCGGCGGCACATACCTGCATGTATACAAAAGTTAATAACAAACATTTTGCATTTGATTTTTATGCGTTTCATTACACTAACAATGTACAACGTTTTCATGAATTGTGCCGACTGCAGCCAAGCAAAAGTCTTGCAGCGACGTCAAGCGTATGTGCATACAAATACGTATGTACATATATATACACATATGTGGACAACACAATTCTTTCTTCTCTATAGATTATTTTCGTTAATAAAACACATAAGCACTTTAAACAACAAAGCTTTGTACGAAATTTACTATTACTTACGTTTTTCTTTCGCCAGGCAAACAGCTTTTCACGGAATTCAGCTCTTTTCCCAACTTTTTTTACAGCTCGGCTATATCAGCTTCGTTTAACACGTTGGCTGCCACGTATCACCGGTGATCACAAAAAAAACCTACCCCCAGGTGCCATGTATCACCGGTGATCACAAAAAAAATCTACCCCCAGGTGCCAAGCAAAAAAAGTCATGTTGCCGTTTGAATTTTGACGAGATATTTTTACCAGGAATAAAAGTCACGCTCCTGACGCGTATGAGCACGTTTTTGTGCTGTGTTCACCGGTGACCACTTGCCATTCTTTCAAAACTATTCCTATTTTTTTTTTAAATGTGATCACCGGTGATCACATTTCGAAGAAGTAAATCAAAATAAATAAAAACACTACCGGTTACATATATAATTTGAAACTGTATACCGGAAAATCAGACACAACAACAGGGTTTTCTCTTGCAACGAATATTTGTCTTCAGCTGATGGAAGGTTATTTTGGACAGAACCGGACACTCACAACGGACAATTATTATACTTCTATCGAGTTGGGCAATGCTCTCTTAAATAGAAAAACGCATCTACAAGTAACTCTAAGAAAAACCCGAAGAGGCATACCTAAATTAACGAAAAAACTAAAAAAAGGAGAATGCATCAGATTTGAAAAAGCTGGAATGGTAGTTGGCTACTGGAGGGACAAGAGAGAGGTTCGTTTTTTGTCCACGGTAAGCAATGGAACACTTGTACCCTCTGGAAGCAAGTCCAGAAGAACTCGACAAGATATTTTGAAACTTAACGTTATATTGGAATACAATAAATGTAAACAAGGTTTGTTAATTAAACTCTTTTAAAATTTCAAAATTCAAATACATTTCTACTTAAATACTTATTAATTTTATTCCTTTTTTTTTTTTAGGAATCGATTTGGCGGATCAAGTGACAAGCTACTTCAGTCCCTTAAGGAAAACTATTCGTTAGTTCCACAAAGTAGCTTTTGACGTGCTATTGAATACGGCGGTTATTAATGCGTATATCTTATACAACGAATGCAAATATCCGACTTTCGTCAAAGCATTATCCTTTTCATGAGTGGAAAAGATAGCGCTTCAATAGCGCGCTCACCTCCGCAGGGAAAACACTTTTTAATAACGTCGACAGAAGCAACAAAGGATGGTAGGCGCAAGAGACATCGTTGCGGCATGTGCTATTCAGAATTAAAGACGACAAACTCGTCGTCAGTCGCCAGGAAGAAGGCCAAACTAGTGGCAACATAGTGCGCCCAATGTCGGAGGTCGCCATACCTATGTCTTAAAAATTTTCAACAACTACATTAAAATTAAAAACAAAAAATATATAATTTTTTCTGTTTCCAGAATTGAATTGAATTTTCTCATTTTTAATTTCGTATTATTTCAAAACTTTGTATTTTACTATGAAATAAAATATTTTTTCTTTTAAAATAAACTTTCATTTTTCCCAAAACTCCTTCCGTTAGGGTCCCAGCCCCTAAAATCTAGGGGCCTAGGCGTGTATCACTGGTGATACATTGGCACCTGGGGGTAGTTTTTTGAAATGATCACCGGTGATACATTGGCACCTGGGGGTAGGTTTTTGAAATGATCACCAGTGATACATTGGCAGCCAACGTGTTAAATAACTTAAATGTTGAAGTTCAATGCCAGTCACTAGAAGAAACAATATTACATGCTTTATAACAATTATTTTAAAAGATGTTAATATATTTACCAGTAAGCTCTTCCAGCAATTCATCTAATTCAATAAGACGCAAAATGTCTTTCAATTTGTCACACATTTTTTCTCTTCCTTGAAGCAGCTACAAATGCCACCGCACTCTTAGCACAGAAAAAATTAAATATTTTTTACTTGCATATGCAATGACAATGTTTCGGCCCAAATGTTTTCGGATCACTATTGCGGTATATGTAACAAAACGGCAACAATGCATAGAAAAACGTTAATGGCAATTCAAGTCTTCCAGTCTCTTCGCTCGACACATATTTTTATGTACATACATATTGCGCTCGGGCAACCACCAAAAAATCGAATGAACAAGCAGTGCTGCCGCCGAATTCCTTCTACCTCACAGTTGCTTATTCAACTTTTTGCTGGGCACAAGCACCGGATGCATAAAAGAGCATGCACATTATACATACATATGTATTTAAGTAAGCGTGTATGTAAGTTCCCTCTTAATTTAAATACGTGCATAGTAAGTTTTGGCCTGAACGTATTATTTTTAAACAGGGACATATTTAAATGGTAATTAACAAAAATATATTAATTTTCACTATGCGTATTTTTTCTCGGGGTATGTTCTTTGGTATTTTTCCTGCAACATAAAATACTGCGCTTTCTTTTACAGAACAAGTATTTTTCTTTTATATTTTTAATAACTAAAACAAACATAAAGTAAAATGATCTAAATATGTCCAACAATGAATTTTAATTTATTTAGGTAAAACAAATTTAAATTTGTCAGTTTTGACTGTCACGTACTATTAAATTAACTACATTTCTTGTAACTAAATAAACAGATTGAACTATTATATAAACATATAAATATGGCATACGAACAGTACCGTTTGTTAAGAATTATAAGATGACGTGGTGACTGAACCAATTATAAAAAAGTTAAGTGGACACTCGCGGGAAAAAGTCACCAAAAGAAAATACAAACACAAATTTCTAATAATACCGAAAAATTCGGCATCCGGTTCAACGAAGACTGGTTTATAAACAAAACTAATATACAAGGTGGCGCAAAAGTAATCTTCCGATGTTCAGCATATCGGTTGTGGCACGTGCAGTGTGTGCTGTTGCACCGTCTTGTTGGAACCACATGTTTTCTAATCCCAATTCATCAAGTTGCGGTAAAAAGAACTCGTTGATCATTGCTCTGTAGCGCTCACCATTCACAGTAACCGTTTGGCCCCGACCGATTATTGGTCACATAAATAGTCAGCAATATTCCGCGTTCTGGAGCAGTCTAGCGTAACATTGTTTACTAGCGTGTATTTCGCATGTGTTTACTACACAAATGTCAAAACAGAACTGACTTTAGGGGCCAATCGCAAAATTTATAGCATTTTCTGATAGGAGGATTACTTTTGCTTTGTAGAGGTCCGACAAGAAAGCCAATGGTTATTATCGCTTGGCAGTAAGTTTGCACTATCCATCACAAAAAATAATTTTTCCCCAATTCATGTTATCGCCGAATTAGAGCAATGTGTACAACAAATTGATGACGACAGAAAGAAAGATGTCACAAGAAGTAATATAGCAACAAAAATAAGTAACTACTAAAAGAAACTAAATAACGGTCCTAAAGAAAAACTAATTATAAATACTTTTGAAAATACAAAGTCGTTTCTGAAAAAACATAAAGACAAGATAATTCTAACTCACGCGGATAAAGGGAACAAGACGGTTCTAATGATTAAAACCGACTACGAACAGAAAATGATTAAACTGCTACAGGACCGAAAAACCTACAGTATAATTAATAAGGATCCAACACAGCAATTAATGAGAAAAAACAACGCCATCGTCAATGAAATGTCGAAACAAAACAAAATCAGTATACGAGAAAAGATACAACTCTTCTAACACCCACATCACTCTGGTCCAACCCTGCAGAAACTGCGCATTTCCTCGGACTTCCGTTAGAAGAGCCTGATGACGATTTAGAGTGATCGAGCCCATTGGGCAGGGCGAAGCACTGTTAACAACAACAACAAAAGATACAACTGTCCTGTGCAGCGGCTGTTGCGCCGAGGTTATATGGTCTGCCCAAGATACATAAAGAAAATATGACCAATTTCAGCATCAACGAATGTGCCTTGCTATAAATTGCCAAGTATATTGGAACAATATTAAAAAATATAATATATAAGAATGCTTTCCAATTAAAAGATCGGCTGAAAGATATACATATAGAAGAGGACGAGATATTGATATCGTTTGACGTAGTTTCACTTTTTACAAATATCCCACTACACTCAGCCATACAAATAATGAAACAGTGGCCACAGTTGGAAAAATACACAACAATACCAAAAAATAAATTTCTGCACATTTTAGACTTCTGCCTACGCGAAAACAACTATTTTACCTATAATTCAAAATTTTACAAACAAACATACGGGATGCCCATAGAAAATCCGCTATCTCCAACCATCGCGGACATAGTACTTGGCAAAATTCTTGACGACAGCATAGCTGAATTGAAGAAAAAGGACATATACATCAAATACATCAACAAGTATGTAGATGATGTATTCGCTATTATTAAATCTAAAGACGCGGAACACATCTTAAATATATTAAATGGACAACATACGAGCATAAAATTCAACACGGAAAAGGAAAAAAACAATAAAATAGCTTTTCTGGACGTAGAAGTTAACAGAAGAAGCAAAAATCTTACAATAAATTGGTATGCTAAATCAATCGCATCGGGTCGGCTTATAAATTATCATTCGAACCACCCGTGGAGGCAAAAAATCAACACGGCGACAAGCTTAATAAGAAAGGTAGCTTTACTGAGCAACGAAGAATTTATGAACGAAAACAAGAAAAAGTTACAAAATATTTTATTCAAAAATAGCTATCCGCATAAATTGATAGATAAATTAATTGAAAATACAATCAACGGAATTCGCAGAGGAGAAACCAGCGCACCGGCGGATACATCTAACAACAAAAAATTCATCGGCATATCGTTCATACCGGGTCTTACAAATAATCAATCATTACATAGATTAATAGAAAATGAAACCACCAAATCCGCTCACAGACCCAACGCAACCCTAAGGAAAATTTCCACTAGCACCAAAGACCCAATAGAAAAAGAACAACAAAGTAACGTTGTTTACCAAATCAAGTGTAATGTCCGTGATAACGAGACATGTGGAAAATTTTATATTGGCACAACGAAACGACAACTGGGTATAAGAGTCAATGAACATAAAAGAGACGCAGAAAATAAGAAAACAACAACGGCTTTAGCACAGCATTTAACAAATAGCAACCACACAGCGGACTTTACAAATATCAAAATATTATATATAGAAAAAAGAGACAAAACAAGACTAACTCTTGAGAGCATACGCATACAGCAACAAATGGATAAAGCTCTCAACTATAAAGATGACATTGAGGGACTGAGCAGCGTATATTCGACTGTTATACAAAGAGTCAAAAGAAAATAAACAAACGTCAGTGCAAGGTGGAAATAAGCACCTAAGCAATAAAATGTTATTAATTGTGATTTATTTTTTTTAAATGCAATGTAATTATTTATCAAACTAAATGTAAGTGAAATGTTAAAGTTTTTTGTGTTTATTGTCATATACAAGTGATTAATGTATTAACCAATGTATGTATATTTTTTTTTTTTACATATTTTAATTAAAACAGATCCCCTTGAAGAAGACGCGGAGACCGTCGAAACGCGTAGGGAGAAACAAAAACAAATAGTTTGGATTATTTGGATGGCCGTAAGCGCTCAACCCAGCAAACAGAAATTTGGTAAATTCAACAGTAAAATGGTTGAAAGAGTGTGGTAAATCAACTGTCACGTTTGTTAACAGTTAACAGCAAACTTGTTGAAGCTATGAACTTTTTGTAGTTGATTGGACAGAAATTTAGAAGATTCAACAGGAAAACTGTTCAAATCTTAACAAACATCGTCTGTTGTTTCAACGAATTCATCGTTTGGATGGTTTTTGCCTGTAAAATCTGTTGTTTTAGCCCATAATTTAGTTGATATTACAGCATTTTTTCTCTGGGTGCAAGAATTCATTCAAACCTCTATTCATAAAAAAAATAAAATATTTCGTCGAGGTAGCTAGAATGAAATGTCGCAACAAGGCCTTTGAACAAAAATCATAAAATTAAATTTTTGTCGATTTTATAAAATCCAACTAGAATCCATATGAAGGGTATTCATTTCCAAGCACTTTGTCCAGTTGCACAATTTTGCATTTTTGCGAACAAATGTTAGGAAGAAAACTTTAATTTGCCTTAGGGACCTAGGTATATTGAAGAAAAAATAAATAAAATATACACAGCTATGGTCCAGAATCAGACCTTAACTTTTGTAGAAAAATAATTTAAAAAAAGTGTCTGCATATATTTTTAATTATTTATTGGAAGTTTTCTTTATAAACTACTTAGTTTTCATAATTCACTTATCGGTTTAGCTTATTTGTGCAACTGAGTCACTTTTGCTCATTTATGCGAGTAACCCTATGCGTTTCCTCAAACTCAGTCTCAAATTCGGTCAACCATGAAGTGTAGCCCTGCTAGCACAGCTTTACCCTTTTTAGGCACATATATGCAATGCCACATATACTTAAAAAATTTTATTTTTTCAGTCGATATCAAGATTATGTGAGACTTTTGGTAATTTTAAAGGTCAAAACATAATCCTAAGGTACACCCTTACTATCCCGAATGATATGGCCGATGAAGATACCTTTATACAAGAAAAAATTGGAAAAATCATAATTTTTAATAGAAGATCTTTTTTTTTGCAGGTGTCTGAAAGCTTGGTGGGGCAACACTTTTGACCACCGATGACTTCATACATATATTGAAATGACAAAATGTATGTATTTATGTGTGAATGTTATTATTGCGTGGATGAAGGTGTTTTTGCACGCTATGTCTGCAAATTCAGAACATTCAAATGCGTTTTCGTGAAATTTAATCGTTTGCACACATATCTTTCATCCATTCAACGTTCATTTGCAGACTTGACATACGCAAATATGTACATACGAGGTGTGTTCAAAAAGTATCGCGAATTTTGAGTTTTCTCTGGTTACGTATATTCGAATTTCGAATTTTTTGTGGCGTTATGTTGGTACTCATGTCTCTCCCTTATGCCGACAAGCTCGGCCATTTTGAATGTTCAGTTAATTGTTGACAGCTGCTTTGCTTGCACGTGTTTTGGATCGTCTTCGATTTTTACCTATTCAAAAAAATGGATCAAAGAACCTGTATCAAATTTTGTGTGAAAAACGAAATTAAGTGCGCGGATGCATTCCGAATGTTGACTGTGGCATACGGAGAAGCTACCTTGGACCGAAGATACGTTTATCGGTGGTACAAAATGTTCTCAGAAGGCCGAGAAGATGTGAACGACGAAGAGCGTGCCGGACGCCCGAGCACTTCAACAACAGACGAAAAAATTAATGAAGTGGAGAAAATGGTATTGGCCAATCGTCGAATCACCGTTAGAGAAGTTGATGAGGACCTTAACATATCGATTGGCTCGTGCCATTCGATTTTTATCAATGATTTGGGCATGAGACGGGTCGCCGCGAAATTCGTACCAAAATTGCTCAATTGTGACCAAAAACAGCATCGCATGAACATTACTAATGAGATGTTAAACTCTGTCCGCGACGACCCAAATTTGCTCCAGAGGGTCATAACTGGTGACGAATCGTGGGTTTATGGTTATGACGTGGAAACCAAAGCTCAATCATCTCAATGGAAGCTGCCGCACGAACCAAGACCGAAAAAAGCGCGCCAAGTTCGGTCGAATGTGAAAGTTTTGCTGACAGTTTTCTTCGATTGCAGGGGCGTGGTGCATCATGAGTTCTTGCCACAGGGAAGAACGGTCAATAAGGAATATTACCTGCAAGTTATGCGCAATTTGCGCGAAGCAATCCGCCAGAAACGCCCGGATTTGTGGAAAAACAAAAATTGGCTTTATTAGTAATGTAATTGCAAATAAAAGGTTACGGCTAGGTTTTTTTAATTCAAATTTGAAAAAAATATAGAAGTAGGTATGCATTTTTTCGAAAAAATATTAGGTGCGAAAAAATAGATTATTTAATTTAAATAAAAATCAACAATTGCCATTAATATTATTACCTACATATGCATGTGATATTTACTATAATTAAATATTTTGATGCATTTACCGCCGGCAAAACATTTCATACATACGTTTGGGCAAAGGGCATGTTTATTTGTCCAGATACATACATAAGTACTTTCAAATATTTTTATAAAATAACAAAAAATATTTCCTGCATATTCAGAAATGGGCATATTCGATTTTTAATTTTATAAGCATTTTTCCAATTATTCCATGTATTTAGGTATTTCGAAAAAAGTTTCAAATAAATTGTATCATTTAAAAAATTTTCTTTTAAATAGATTACGAATTTTTGATACAAAAGCATGCAAAATCCATTTGTATAAGCGCGTGCAATAGTTCTCGACTGCACAAGTAATCAAATGCTTAAAATAAATATATTGAGTCGGAGGTGTCTTTGCAGACGTCAACATTGAGTGGTAAACAAAAATGCAGGGCAATTCGATTTGTGAAAGTCGATGCGAAGAAGATTACCAGAACCCCTGGGACTGGACAGAAAGTCTAGCGAATTTGCGTTAACGAGGAATTCTGCTCAGAGCAACGAAATGGTGCCCCTTATTAATATACTCTCTTTGCCAGAACGGTGGAGACGCTTGCAGGTGATGAAACTGGCGCTCGGCCAGACTATTAAAGGCAGCATACAAGCAAGACAGGTAGATGATTTTATTTTCAAGTGTTGTTCAGTGAACTATTATTTACTATTACCGGTAAATAAAACTAGATATTAGTTACAGTACCTGTGCGTGTGTTTATTTTACTTTATAGTCATCGAACATAGTGTTAATAATCAAGGAACCATCGAATTCGTCAAAAGAGGTATTTTTAAATAAATACCAGTGATTACAAAAATAAGAAGGACATGGCGAAGTTGAATGAATTAAGGATTCAGCAGCTCAAAAATGAGCTGGAGCAACGTGGATTAAATGCAGCAGGAAATAAATCAGAGCTATAGTCACGATTGCGAGAGGCTATGGAAGTTGAAGGAATTAACGTTGACGATTATGTGTTTCATCTTGTGGAAGAAGCATCGACACAAATGGAAGAGAAGAAGGAGTCTACGATTCCAGTGGCAAGTGTGGACACAATCATGATAGTGGCTGTATTGAATAGAAGACACACATGGCATCTCATATTTCAGCTCAACTAGTAGAACAGAAAGCACACATTTCAGCTCAATTGGAAGAACAAGAGATAAGTATTACTTCTCGGCTGGAAGAGCAAGAGACGCGAATGTCGTCAAAATGCGAAGTACAAGAGGAGCGTATATCCACGCAGGTGGCACAAATGTCTTCGCAGTTGGAAGCACATTAGGAGAAGGTTACGTTAAAACTACAAGTTCAAGATGCAGGTTAGGTTAGGTTGAAGTGGCTGCCATGAGGGCACACTGAGGCTAGTGTCAGCGCCCGTTGTGATACCACGTAGAGATACCGTAACACCTCCTCTTCGAACCAATTTGAAGACTTGATGAAGGCCGTCAAGTCCTTGATGTCATACTCCGCAATCTGGCGAATGTTGTCCAGGAAGGGAGCTCCCAGGCAGCGCCGCCTGACGCCGCTAAGTGCAGGATAGTTGCAGACGAGTTGCTCCACCGTTTCCTCCTCTTCTTCGTCTCTGCAGCTCCTGCAGCAACGACGTGGGAGACACCTAGCCTCTCCGCGTGCCTCCCAATAAGGCATATTTCCAGCTAGTATTCCTATTAGCTTGGAAATATGGGTGTAGATTTGTTGAGACCTCTTGGAATCCCTTTTTGGCCAGGTTTGCTTGGATATCCTGCACCATGGAGTTTGTTTCCACCTTTCGTTCGGCTAGTCGATAGGTATGTTCTTTTAGCAGTAGCCTGCATGTGGCAAAGGGTATACCCACGCGTTCTTTGTCAGGAAGAACCGGCTTGGCAGTGCCCTGCCGAACAAGCTCATCTGCCCTACAGTTTCCCTCAATGTCCCTGTGACCCGGGACCCACGCACAGTGGTCTCGTGAGGTTCAAAACCACCTAGAGGGCACAAAACTTAACCGATTTTTAAAATTTAAACGGGGTGTTGTTCAGCAGCTAAAAAGTAAGAGATTGTCGACGCGTTTATTTTTAATTTTTAGGTGGTTTTGAACCAAATATGCCCTTTTGCGACCACTGTGCCGCGTGAGGTTCATACAGTTCTGCTTGGCCATCTCTTGGAGAGATCGGCGACAGTTCAGCGTTAGTTCAGAATAGAATGAGCTAGAGCCAAGTGATTTATGCTTGGCTATCGCCTAAACTAAAGACTTCCTTGCCAGTACTGTCCTGTCCTATCCACACTGTGACCTCCATGATTACAGAGACCTCAGCCTGAACACACTACAATGATCAGGTAGTCTGAACGAGCGTTCCAAGTCCCAATCCTTTGAAAAGACCCCTTTCCCTACCCTCCCGCGTATTTTAGAGCCATCAGTGTATATGGATATACTACCTTCTGCGCCGTAGCACCGATCCGACTCCTCACAGTCGCCCCTACTGCGGATATCCACCGTGAAGTTACACTGTCACCGCGGTAACCGCTGGAACTGTGGTAACCGCGCAGCGATCCGTACTTCCGGGAGAAAACTGAAATTGTTTAGCATGCTAGAATGTCCTTTGGTCCGTGTGTTCCAGCTGGACGATTCCCGTAGGCGCAGAGCTGATGTCGCCGCTGCTCGGTACCCTTCTGCGTCTAGGGGAAGAAGGTCTAGAATGACCTGGAGAGCTTCCCTCGGCGTAGTTCTTACAGATCCGCCTATACGGATCATGCCAGACCTGTGAACTTTCCCTAACAGATTCCGGTTTGAAGCCTTGCCCAAGGCAGGCCACCATACGACGACCCCATATAGCAGTATGGGTTTAATTATCGTGGTATAAATTTATTTGCATATCGTGGGCCTAAGACCCCATTTCCTGCCTATGGCTCTTTTGCACGTGTATAATGCAATACACGCTTTCTGTTGACGCGGAATGACGTTTTCCTTCCAGTTCAGCTTTTTGTCCAGAACCACACCTAGGAATTTGGCCTTATCGGCCAGTTTGAGGCGCACGGTATTTAGCTCTGGTAGGTTCAACGGTGGTATTTAAACCGTTTAGTGTATAAGACAAGTTCCACCTTCTCGGAGTTGACACTAAGTCCGCAGCGAGAGGAGCATAACGAGAAGTCTCGCAAAGCCACCTGCATCAGATCACACAAAGTTTGTGGGAATTTGCCTCTGTATGCCACGGCCAGGTCATCGGTATATGCCACAACCTTCCCGCCTTCCCAATATGTATCCCTTAGCAGCGAGTTAACTGTAAGCTTCTACAGGAGTGGCGAGAGAACGCCCCCTTGGGGTCCCCAGAGATGATAGTATTTTCCTTCCCTTGAGTAGTTGATCGATCAATTCCACCAGGGACCTAATTACACCCAGATTCGTAAGGGCGATGTTAACCGCATCTGGGCTAAAATTATTGAAGGCTCCTTCGATATCAAGGAAGGCAACCAGACAGTAGTCCTTCTCATCCAAGGATGCTTGTGTGGTAGAGACTAGGGTATGAAGCGCCGTCTCCGTAGATCTACCTTTAAGGTATGCGTGTTGATAGCCAGACATGAGATTGCTGTCAATTGTGGTAGTGAGGAAGTTATTGATTATCCTCTCTAGAGTTTTGAGGGCGAAGGACGAGAGACTGATCGGTCTATAATCCTTCGGCTCATAGTGAGAGGCTTTGCCTGCCGTCGGAATAAAGATTACCGTTGCGCTTCTCCACGAACACGGTATATAGTATATGGTATAGCCAATTAGCAGATGTCTCCAAAGTATTTATTAGTTGTCCAGGAATAATCCCGGCCAGCCCGGCAGACTTAAAAGGTTTGAAGCTCTTAACTGTCCATTTAACACCCTCCAACGTGATGGGTATATTTACAGCCGGGTTATATAGAGGTGCAGTTGGTGCACACTGCATATTTCCCGGAAAATGAGTATCCAGAAGCAGTTCTAGAGTTTCCCCTTCTGATCTGGTCCACGTCCCGTCAGGTCGCCGCAAATAGCTCAAGGCCGTTTGCGTCTTTGATAGCACGCACGGTCCAGTGCAGAAATTTCTCCACGAAGTTCCCTTCGCTTGTCTGAGAGCTGTCTTATACGCCCTCAGTTTGTCTTTATATTCAAGCCACTGAGCCTCGCTATCAAGGCTTTTGGCTCTATTGAACTGCTTCCTAAAGGATTTCCGGAGTGAGCCCAAATCCTGGGACCACCAGTGAGGTTTACGTTTGCCGCGCTGTTGTAGCACTGGACAGGCCTTTTCGAAGGCATTTGAGAGTGCCGATGTGAATGTCGTAACTATGTTCTCCAGCTCCTCTGCCGATGCGGGGCATTGTGAGTGCCGGCAGGCCTCTATCCAAAAACTCATTATGCAATTCCCAGTTTGTGTTACGTGGGTTGCGTCTCCTAACGTGTTGTTCAACTGCAAAGTCTAAAACAACTTCAATATAGCGATGGTCTGAAAATTAATGATCATCAAGAACCCGCCAGTTTCTACCTAAACCATAAGCGCTTTCGCTACAAATAGTAAGGTCAATGACCTCCCTTCGATTCTTAGTAATAAAAGTTGGTTCATTACCCACGTTGCAAACTACGAGATTAGTCGTTAAAAGAAAATCAAAAAGTGACTTACCCCGAATATTTATATCGGAACTTCCCCATTGGACGTGATGAGCATTTGCTTCCGTTCCGATAAGCAAATGTTCCATGCCGCAGTTGGCCACCATCTCTTTTACCTTATCTTGCGGTGGAGGCTCTTCAAGGGACAGCTCGAGTAACCATTCATCATAATGGTACAGAATTCCCAGCAAGAGCACTGATTGATTCTGGTTCAGACTGCCCGTTTATGACAGAACGACTCAAACGCAGAATCAATTTACCGGCAAAAAGGATTGTTATGGTATCGCGTCAAATTGGATCGGTAAGGAAGGCGGTCGGCATGATCTCAATGGTGCACAGTGGCTAGTCATTGTCGGCTGGGGTGGGCTCTTGCCAACCTTACCGTCCTGCGCCATAATCAGAAAAATTCTAATCATGCCTTTTGTACGCGGGGAAATGCACAAAACCGCGCAAACAACTATAAAAACAACATCCGGTTAAATCCGGATGCCACGGACAGACCGTTGACATTCAAAATTTCAAAACTCAAATAGAAAAAAAAAACCCCGAAAAATCGAATTAAAAATTAAAAGAAACGGACGTAAAAATTTTCAAAAAGGAAACTTAAAATTCAAAAATAACTGAAAATGCAAACGAAAATTACAACTGAAATAAACGACCGAAAAAAAACTGATAAATTTACACTAACGAAAAAAACCCTGAAATTTTAAACGAACCGGAAATGACCGCTTACCATGCTAAAAAGTAAAAAGATACAAGCAAAAAAAAACGAGGCCGAACAATATAAGGGGCCCCGCGGGTGTTGTTGCGACGCCCTGGTGCTAACCCACCCTCATCCATGGCCATCGGTGCACCAAACCTAATCCCGATGGCCCCTTACCTAACCTCCTATACGCCTTCTAAATAAAAGTAGACGTCAGCATTCCCATTTTACAACAAATTTATTTATAATTCATTTAAAAGTAAATCTTAAGGTTACCTATTGTTTGCTTGATACTTTATAACAAGGAAACGAATGCATTTAGAACCAATATAAACACATTCGAATTACTGGTCTGAAATTCAGCATTTTATATCACTATGGTAGGAAAGAAATACAGCAAACTAATCCAAAGAAAGTATTGTTTTTTTTTGTTTTTTTTTTTTGTTTTTTTTTTTTGTTTTTTTTTGTTTTTTTTTTTAGTTTTGAAATGTTATATTTAGCTGTTGTTAGCTATTTATTTATATAATATTAAGTGGCCATTTTATTCGTTATTATTAGGTTTATTAAGCTATGTTATTAGAATTTTATGCATATTTTGGTTTTAATTTATATGTTATTATTACTTTTACTTATTTTAATAAATAAATTTTTCTTTGGTTCCTTTTTTTTTTTTGTTCTAACTCGTTTAGTTATAGCTACCCTAAGTCTTATCTAATAAGTTCTCTAATTTAAGTTTATTTTCGTATCTAAGTTCTAATCATATTTCATTTAAATTTATATTACTTTCTTCTCTTAAGTGTTTTTCTTTTCTTCTAGTTTTGAAAATAAACTTTACATCTAATTTTCCAAATTTTTTTTTAAATCATAAAAAAAACTATGTCAATATTAGATAGGTCTCACCCGGTTGTACCCGTAGGCCGTTGGTGGGGCGCTACTGATGTTGTTGTTGGTAATAGCGCAGCGGGCCTACATTACGGCGGCCCCTGCTGTTGTCACTGCTGGTGTTGTTGTTGCTGCTGCTAGTGCGGCGGGCCTATATTACGGCGGCCCTCGCTGATGTTACTGCTGTGTTGTTGTTGTTGCTGGGTTAGTGCGGCGGGCCTATATTACGGCGGCCCTCGCTGATGTTACTGCTGTGTTGTTGTTGTTGCTGGGTTAGTGCGGCGGGGCTATATTACGGCGGCCCTCGCTGTTGTCACTGCTGGTGTTGTTGTTGCTGCTGCTAGTGCGGCGGGCCTATATTACGGCGGCCCTCGCTGATGTTACTGCTGTGTTGTTGTTGTTGCTGGGTTAGTGCGGCGGGCCTATATTATGGCGGCCCTCGCTGATGTTACTGCTGTGTTGTTGTTGTTGCTGGGTTAGTGCGACGGGCCTATATTACGGCGGCCCTCGCTGTTGTCACTGCTGTGTTGTGTTATTTGTTGTTGTGGTCTTAATATTTGTTGTTGTTGTGTTAATATTTGTTGCTGTTGGTGCGGATTAGTATGTGCTGTCCCAAAATGATGTTGTTGCTGTGTCTGAAGATGACTTATAGACGAAGCTGTCTGTGGTGCCATCTCCAGTTGTGCGCCGGCGGACACAATTAGCAAACAACGCTGAAGTCGTACCCAATTTTGAAGGCACCATCACAAAAGCAGAATTGCGTTAATTATTTATTTTATATACTAGTATTATTTTCACAGTGATAACTAAAAATTTGTTTTAAGAGTTACTTCATTCGCCTTATAAGCGCAATCGATTGTAGAGTATGTCTGTATTTATATCGATAATAGAATAATTAGGATAATCGTTCAACATTAACCGCCGATTAATACAGCAGCTGGTAGAACACAATTTGATGCCACACAATGCGCTTTTTAAATGCCGCATTTCGTTGTTGCTCTCTTTCAGTTTCGTTTTTAATTTTCTTTCACGAAATTTTGGTTTTTTTTTTGTTTTGTGATTTTTACCACGCTTTGGGCTACTTTTGCCGAATCTTCGCACAAATTCCAAATACCTATTATAACAGAATAATAGTGTATTTTTTTTTTTTTTTTCATTTCTGCAAATGTCTTGTAGCATGGTTCAATAATAAGGTTGTGTCATTTCATCAGCTGATTGAATATTTTTGAACACACTGGCGTATACATTGTCAAAAGGAGATGCAAACAGCAGAATCTAAACAAGCAAAATGATACCAAGCGTAATTTGCATTTGCAATTTTGTAGTTTTTCTACCACTTATAGTAAAAACAATTGCAAATATTTCGACATTATTCAATAATAATCACTTTTCAACCACGCTTGCACCACATAATTTCTCACAAATGAAAATTTTTCTGGTTTCTCTTCCCTTCATTCGCTAACACCCGACAGTTGCTTTTGACAATCTTTACGCCAGTATGTTGTTGCTTTAGAGTTGACTTTACCTTCTTATTGTCCCATGTCTTGTAGCACATTATATTTTATTTTTGTTCAACACATGGAATATAATTATTTATTAACTACAAGCACCGTGCAATTATGTATTTTGCCAGACTACAAAAACTTCTTTGCTCTGTCTTTGAACGGAAAAAAATTCTTTGCTTCTGATTCGTTTTTCTTCACGTCTCGTTGTGTTTGCTGTCGCTGCTATTAAGCAATTACGTTATGAATAATTGATTTTGTTGAGATTTTATTAATGGGACACTTTTCACCTAGCATTTATTAATTGTTTCTCTATTTTAGAAGTTGTATCACTTTTATGATTGGAAATTACTTCAATTTACACTCGGCTTTTTTTCATTCGCTCCGCACACGACCGTTCCTACCAAAATCAATTGTACTTTTGAATTCATTTGAGTGCCTGCGACGTCGCTAGGGTGAAAATCGTCAATCAACGGCGACTGCCCAATGGAAAAGTTCCGTTACCCAGTCTGGCGTGGCATGATTGTTGCCACTCGGGTTGGTGGTTGCCATCAGGGCTCGGACTTTTATTTTTATTTTAAATACCTTTTTACTACTACCGAACTTCGTAAAAGTACAGCACGCATTTCAAAACAAAAAAAAAGGATAATATATATTATTGAAACTAAAGTTGAAGATATGACTTTGCTTTTTCATAGTTGATTTAATGAGTATCGCACTGTAGGAATTACTTAAAACACAAAGTACTGTAATTACGCTTTGATGTGAGACATAAATGAAAATGATTTGAGTACTCTTGCTTTTAATACTATTTCACACTAATTTTATTAAAGGTAAACAATTTTTTTTTTCTATGGAACAAAATAAATTGCAAGAATATTTGTACTGTTGAATGACTTCATAGCCGAGTTTATAATTAGGAAAAAGCATCACTTATCAAAATAAATCAGAGTTTGGGAATATTCTAAGGGAGCATAAAGCGTAGTAGTATTGGGTAAAGTGCAGTAGGTATTAAAATTACTGCAAATAATGGCGGCGAGGCATTCCAGTTCGGTTACAGTATAATTGCGCTGAGCATTGTTAAGTTTTTTTGAAACAAACGCGATTGGATGCTCAGCGCCCTCGTCATCGACCTGGAATAACACGCCCCCTACACCTATTTTTGAAGCATCACACTGAATAACAAATTCCTTCGAGAAATCGGGTTGGGCCAAGACCGGAGCGGAGCTCAAGGCTTCTTTTAACTTTTCGAATGCTTCTACCGCTTCAGGGGTAAGTTTAAATGGGCCTGCTGACTTGCGAAGACAATCGGTCAGAGGACCTGCTAAGTCAGCAAAATTGGTAATGAATGCTCTATACCAATTTGCCATGCCCACAAACCTACGAACCTGTCGCGGAGATTTAGGGATCGGAAAGTTCTGCATTGCTTCTATTTTCCCAGGATCCACCTTCAAGCACCCGCTACCTATCAAGTACCCTAAATACCGAATTTCCTTCTGACAAAATTTGCTCTTTTTCACATTGATTGTGAGGCCCGCGTCCCTCAAACAATTCGCTACTTCCGCCAGCAACTTTAGGTGGTCTTCAAAGTTAGTGCTGCATACCATTAGATCATCCAGGTAGACGAAGACATTCTCCCGCAAACGCGAGGGAGTTGCCTTGTCCATCAGGCGGCTCATAGTCTGCGGTCCATTGCACAGACCAAAGGGCCTCACTTTAAGGTGGTACAGAGGCTTCCCAGGAACTGCGAATGCTGTTTTTTCCTTGGAAGACTCTGTCAGCTTGATCTGAAAGAACGCGTCCTTCAGATCAATGCCACTAATGAAGTACGTGTCCTTCAGTCTGCTCAATAGGCCGCTGATATGAGGCAGCGGGTACGAGTCCTTTTTAGTTACCGCGTTGACCTTCCTGGAATCTATGCAGAGCCTGACCTTCCCTGGCTTCCGAACTAGAACAACTGGACTACACCAGGGCGAGTTTGACTCTTCTATAACTCCCATTTCGAGCAGTCTATCCATCTCGCTAAAAGCTTAGGCTTGCCTCGGTGGCGAAAGAGGAAAATGTTTATTTTTGATTGGGACCGCATCGCCCGTGTCAATGTGATGTTCGACTAGCTTTGTTTGACCCAGCCCTAACTTCTCAAACGATGGAAACATATCTACTACCTCCTGCAGCTCGACCTTCTGCCTTGTTGTTAAATCATGGAAATTATATTCCTGTTCCCTTTCTTCGCTAATCTCTAGACATGCTACACTGGGGAATATATCAGGTGCTAACGCAAAAGCTCTCCAGAAATCAACTCCGAAATAGGCTTCTTGAAGAAGCGACGGAACAAGATAAAAACGAATAGATTTGGTGGAATTTTTGAAAGTCACTGGTAAAGAAACAGACCCTAATATTTTCTGCTTGCCGCCACCCGCCGTGTATACGAAAGCCTGTAGTGGGTGGTATTTAAGTCCAATTGAATCCAAAAACTTTTCACAGTCCTTCCCGAGGATAGAGACATTCGCGCCTGAGTCCAGCAACCCTACTATGAAACTGTTTTCTATTTTTACTCGCACCAGAGGCCTTTCATCCTTGGTGAGCACCAAAGTGGTGCTTTGCAAAAGTTAACGCTCCTGTACTCGGCTATAATATCTCTTCCTACATTTTAAAATATTTTCGGACACAAATGACTCTAGATTGTTTGTGAAAATTTGCGACCTAACTAGCTCGTAATTGGTTGCCCTCTGTTCCAAACTAGGCGGGAAACTGGCCTGACACGCAAAATCTCTTTTCGAAGCTTTCAAAATTTTTATTGGTTTGGAAATTGCCGTTGATGACCTAGGACTATCCGAATCAGAACTATTGGAGCTATCTGTACTATCAGGAAAGGTTACTATTATTTTTGAGTATTCCTTCGCCAGGGTGCCACTACTCCTCGGAAGCTCACTAGCTCCATGCATACCCTCGAAGGACTCACTTGGTTCAGTGCACGAGACGACTCGAGCACTGGCTGATATGGGGGCTGTAGTGTCGAACGAGTTTCCCCCATCTTCTCGCTCGGGTACTGGTTTCCCTGCCTGCGATGGTCCCTAGGGCATTTTGGAGTAAAGACTCCCCTATTCCCACACTTAAAGCAAAACGGATTCCTGATGGGTTCCTCGCAATAAATATACGAATGGCACATGGCCTGGCAATTCCAACACTGGATGCCTGAATAGTCCGGTTTCCTATTACGTCGGTACTCCAACGCCTCTATCTGCGGGTCAGCTTCGCAATCCTCCAATCCATGGTAAGTGGTTCCCAATATTTTGCTTTCTTTCAGAACTTGTTTCCCTCTTCGTGCTACATCACGTAAATCATGCAACGTTCTCACATCCGTGTTGAAAAGCATCAGCTTAAGGCTACTGTTGACGTTTCTCTTTATAATGTCAATCAGGAGGACCTCTGACATTGGTTCCCTAAGGCGCGCATTTAATGAGACTATGTCCGTGTGGAACACGTCGCATGACTCACTCAGCTTCTGCTTACGCATTGAGATCTCCATCATGATCTCGTGGTCACTTTTCAATGTTCCAAACTCACGCTTCAGGGAATAGCACAAAAAAGGATAGTTCGCGGTTGGGTTCTGCTTGGTAAAAAGCCAGTACCACTCTTCAGCCCGCCCTGATAAAAATAAATGGAAGCTTGCCATAAGTTGGTCGCTAGAGCATTGAGTCCGCTCACATAAAGTAGCCAACTTAAACACAAAATCCGCGACGCTTCCAGTACCATCGAAAGAAACCTTCCAATCCTGTGGTTTGACTGCGATGCCACTGGGAACGATGCTGCCCTGGTTGTTCACCAATGTCTGGGCTTGGTTTGCTTCCATCCTGTTGATATTCCTAGTGTAGCTAGCACCGGCTTGTGATGAGGTTACTGCCGCGTTAAGTAAGTCCATGTTTTCCCTGATCGTCTTCATCTCGTTCCTCATCTCCTCCTGAGAAGTCCTGAACAGCTGATGTAGCACGTTCACCCACGAGTCTCCAGGAGGGGCCTCAGCCATATTCCTCTGAGTAGCGATCCTATCACCTAAGTTTTAGGAGGTATAGGGTTTTCTAGCAAACCATAAGCTCCCCCCTGCATACCTGTCAACACGTTATTCGGGGGATCGAAGAGATTCTGAATTGGCTCTGCTGCCATGGACGAGTCAAGGATATTAGTACTACCTGGTCTATCAATTTTCTGGTTGGAGGCAGAATTCAATACGCTCCTGGTCGGATCTCCTCCGCCCGGACTACCTATTGGAGAATGCAGTACCAGAGGCCGATTGGTGGGTTGTTTCGGAAGCGCCCCTCTACCCTGACCTCTAGGCTTGCCCCCACTTCCTCGTACAGAGTTCATAGTAGTCATGCGGTCAGCCGACTGATCCATATTGGAAAAAAAAATCTCCTAACCACGTTAGATAAACAAAAAAATATAAAAAAAGTATTCGGTTACAAGGGGCGGTTGGAAGGTATAACAAGTCAAGATTCACTCCCCCACCCTATAATACCGACGATTGCAAAGTTTTGGAAAATAAAAATTGAATTAATGCAAATTTTCCTAACCGATTTTTGCATCAACTAATTACCGTGGATATGTCAAAAAAAAATAAATATGTACATACAAATATACATATGCTGAAAGAAATTGATTATTAGTATATATACGTGTTGAAATGTAATATGTAAAAAGCAAAAACGGTATGAAGTTTGCAAAAGCTAGTTGTGTATTTATATGTTTAATGGGAATGCTGACATCCCATCACTAGAAGGCAAAGGTATAACAAAAAAAACGAAATAACACTAGACAAGGACATTCTTCCAGGTACACCTACCGCAATGCAGGGGTGGTTATAAGACACCTCGCCCTGAGACATGTTGGTGTACCATGGCGAAAATTGGCAAAATTTTAAACTTATTTGGACTCCAGTATTCCGGACCGCAATGCAGGGGCTGCTAAGGGCTGCCTCCCTGAGACTGGTCGGAGCACTGGATACCAGCGATCAAAAACGTCAAAACTTTATTTATTTTTTTTGAAACACCCCTCCTCAACCACGCCGCAATGAAAGGATGCGGTTGGGTACCGCTTTTCCCCAGACTTGCGCAGTTGGAAAGGGGTGGATATGGGGTCCCTACTCCTCCTCCCGCAATGCAGGGGCTGCTAAGGGCTGCCTCCCTGAGACTAGTTGGAGAAGTAGGGATCACTACAAAAAAAAACACATACAAAAAAAACGAAGACAAAACAAAACATCACGTTCGGCAAAAACATAAATATTAATAATCCCAAAAGAAAACTAAACCCCACTTAGCGGACATATATATTTTTCCCGAAGCCGACATCGGACCACCGACCCGGGACAAAAAAAAAATTAGTCACTACAAAAAAACCTAAGTGCGTTTAGCACTGCCTCACCGGGTGAAATGAAAACTTCCGGTGGACATGACGTGAAGTCTCGTGGAGCCCTCAGCTACTGATCACGAAGACTAATCGGACAACCTGATCGGTCCCACCATCCCGTCGCAACGCAGGTGGCGGCTCCTGGGCCTGCCTACCTGGGACATACGGGATGGTGAAACCTCACAAGCTGACCAGAAAAGTCACCGCGGTCAGCGCTTCGGGCCCCACGTTGGGCGCCATCTGTTATGGTATCGCGTCAAATTGGATCGGTAAGGAAGGCGGTCGGCATGATCTCAATGGTGCACAGTGGCTAGTCATTGTCGGCTGGGGTGGGCTCTTGCCAACCTTACCGTCCTGCGCCATAATCAGAAAAATTCTAATCATGCCTTTAGTACGCGGGGAAATGCACAAAACCGCGCAAACAACTATAAAAACAACATCCGGTTAAATCCGGATGCCACGTACAGACCGTTGACATTCAAAATTTCAAAACTCAAATAGAAAAAAAAACCCCGAAAAATCGAATTAAAAATTAAAAGAAACGGGCGTAAAAATTTTGAAAAAAAAGAAACTTAAAATTCAAAAATAACTGAAAATGCAAACGAAAATTACAACTGAAATAAACGACCGAAAAAAAAACTGATAAATTTACACTAACAAAAAAAACCCTGAAATTTTAAACGAACCGGAAATGACCGGTTACCATGCTGAAAAGTAAAAAGATACAAGCAAAAAAAAACCAGGCCGAACAATATAAGGGGGCGCCGCGGGTGTTGTTGCGACGCCCTGGTGCTAACCCACCCTCATCCATGGCCATCGGTGCACCAAACCTAATCCCGATGGCCCCTTACCTAACCTCCTATACGCCTTCTAAATAAAAGTGGACGTCAGCATTCCCATTTTACAACAAATTTATTTATAATTCATTTAAAAGTAAATCTTAAGGTTACCTATTGTTTGCTTGATACTTTATAACAAGGAAACGAACGCATTTAGAACCAATATAAACACATTCGAATTACTGGTCTGAAATTAAGCATTTTATATCACTATGGTAGGAAAGAAATACAGCAAACTAATCCAAAGAAAGTATTGTGTTTTTTTTTGTTTTTTTTTTTTAGTTTTGAAATGTTATATTTAGCTGTTGTTAGTTATTTATTTATATAATATTAAGTGGCTATTTTATTCGTTATTATTATTTTTACTAAGCTATGTTATTAGAATTTTATGCATATTTTGGTTTTAATTTATATGTTATTATTACTTTTACTTATTTTAATAAATAAATTTTTCTTTGGTTCCTTTTTTTTTTTTTGTTCTAACTCGTTTAGTTATAGCTACCCTAAGTCGTATCTAATAAGTTCTCTAATTTAAGTTTATTTTCGTATCTAAGTTCTAATCATATTTCATTTAAATTTATATTACTTTCTTCTCTTAAGTGTTTTTCTTTTCTTCTAGTTTTGAAAATAAACTTTAAATTTAATTTTCATTATTTTTTTTTTTAAATCATAAAAAAAGCTAAGTCTAGTGTTGGTAATAGTGCAGCGGGCCTACATTACGGCGGCCCCTGCTGTTGTCACTGCTGGTGTTGTTGTTGCTGCTGCTAGTGCGGCGGGCCTATATTACGGCGGCCCTCGCTGATGTTACTGCTGTGTTGTTGTTGTTGCTGGGTTAGTGCGGCGGGCCTATATTACGGCGGCCCTCGCTGATGTTACTGCTGTGTTGTTGTTGTTGCTGGGTTAGTGCGGCGGGCCTATTTTACGGCGGCCCTCGCTGTTGTCACTGCTGATGTTGTTGTTGCTGCTGCTAGTGCGGCGGGCCTATATTACGGCGGCCCTCGCTGATGTTACTGCTGTGTTGTTGTTGTTGCTGGGTTAGTGCGGCGGGCCTATATTACGGCGGCCCTCGCTGATGTTACTGCTGTGTTGTTGTTGTTGCTGGGTTAGTGCGGCGGGCCTATATTACGGCGGCCCTCGCTGTTGTCACTGCTGGTGTTGTTGTTGCTGCTGCTAGTGCGGCGGGCCTATATTACGGCGGCCCTCGCTGATGTTACTGCTGTGTTGTTGTTGTTGCTGGGTTAGTGCGGCGGGCCTATATTACGGCGGCCCTCGCTGATGTTACTGCTGTGTTGTTGTTGTTGCTGGGTTAGTGCGACGGGCCTATATTACGGCGGCCCTCGCTGTTGTCACTGCTGATGTTGTTGTTGCTGCTGCTAGTGCGGCGGGCCTATATTACGGCGGCCCTCGCTGATGTTACTGCTGTGTTGTTGTTGTTGCTGGGTTAGTGCGGCGCCTATATTACGGCGGCCCTCGCTGATGTTACTGCTGTGTTGTTGTTGTTGCTGGGTTAGTGCGACGGGCCTATATTACGGCGGCCCTCGCTGTTGTCACTGCTGTGTTGTGTTATTTGTTGTTGTGGTGTTAATATTTGTTGTTGGTTGTGTTAATATTTGTTGCTGTTGGTGCGGATTAGTATGTGCTGTACCAAAATGATGTTGTTGCTGTGTCTGAAGATGACTTATAGACGAAGCTGTCTGTGGTGCCATCTGCAGTAGTGCGCCGGCGGACATAATTAGCAAACAACGCTGAAGTCGTACCCAATTTTGAAGGCACCATCACAAAAGCAGAATTGCGTTAATTATTTATTTTATATACTAGTATTATTTTCACAGTGATAACTAAAAATTTGTTTTAAGAGTTACTTCATTCGCCTTATAAGCGCAATCGATTGTAGAGTATGTCTGTATTTATATCGATAATAGAATAATTAGGATAATCGTTCAACATTAACCGCCGATTAATACAGCAGCTGGTAGAACACAATTTGATGCCACACAATGCGCTTTTTAAATGCTGCATTTCGTTGTTGCTCTCTTTCAGTTTGGTTTAAATTTTCTTTCACGAAATTTTGGTGTTTTTTTTTTTTTGTTGTGATTTTTCCACGCTTCGGGCTACTTTTGCCGAATCTTCGCACAAATTCCAAATACCTATTATAACAGAATAATAGTGTATTTTTTTTTTATTTTTTATTTCTGCAAATGTCTTGTAGCATGGTTCAATAATAAGGTTGTGTCATTTCATCAGCTGATTGAATATTTTTGAACACACTGGCGTATACATTGTCAAAAGGAGATGCAAACAGCAGAATCTAAACAAGCAAAATGATACCAAGCGTAATTTGCATTTGCAATTTTGTAGTTTTTCTACCACTTATAGTAGGTTAGGTTAGGTTGTGCTGGCAGGCCAACGCAGTGGCCTCACATAGACGCATAGCGTCCGTAGTGTTACCAGAAAAACTTTGACGACCTCTTGTTATACAGTTGACACTTCAGTGTCTATTTTACAAAACAGTAATGTTTTCTTCGCAAAAACCAGAAGCCTACTTGGGCCTATTTCTGTCAGTGAAGCTAGGTTGGGCAATTGTCCCTTTCCAAATGTTTGAAGCCGCAGTCTGGATAGAGCGGGGCATGTGCACATGACATGCTCCACAGTCTCCGTCTCCGCTTTGCATTTCCTACACATGCTGTCGGAAACAAGACCGATCTTGTGGGCATGGCCTGCCAGAAGGCAGTGCCCTGTAAGGATACCAATTAGCAGTCTACAGTCTTCCCTTTTGAGGGATACAATTGTTTTTGTAAGTTTCATGTCGTACGATTTGCACAGGATTTTGGAGATTTTACAGCCTTGCACTTCTTCCCATGCCTTATCTGCTTGTTTAACCATGTGTAAATCGCACCTACGCTTTACTTCCCTTAGCGGGATGGGTACGTTAATACTGTTGCTCGCATCTAGTGCCACTCCACTCTTTGCTAGCTCATCAGCTTTCTCGTTTCCCTCTATACCTTTGTGGCCTGGGGTCCAAAAGATATGTACTCTATGTTCTATACTAAGTTTTTCAAGACTTCTTTTGCACTCTAGTACGCTCAAAGAAGTGCTACTATTTGAGATTATGGCCTTGATAGCCGCCTGACTGTCGACGTAAAAGTTCACCCGCTCTCCGAGCGCTAGACTTTCTACAGCTATTTCTGCTCCCACTTTAATGGCTATGACTTCCGCCTGGAATATACTGCAATGATCTGGCAATTTCAATGATTTAGTGATCCCCAAGTCATTACAGTACACTGCGGCTCCTACTCCTTCCGTCATTTTGGAACCATCTGTATATATGTGTACCGTGTTTTCCGTCATTTCTGCACCTCTCCTCCAGCCCTCCTCCTCTATAGTGGCTTCCAGAACCTCTTCGAAGCGCAGGCAAGGGACCGTGTAGTCTACATGTCTTATCGAGGAAGACGCTGTACTACTATGGCCAAATGATCTGCACTCAAACTGCCCCGTGGCATATAGCCTGTTTGCAGTTGTTAACGCTATGTTCTTTGCCGTTATATTTGCGGGCGGTAGATGCAAAATGGCGTGTAACGCTGCTGTCGGTGTGGTTTTAAGCGCACCCGTTATGCTTATCATAGATGTTCTATACACTCTCTCTATTGACTTCATATACGTTTTCTTCGTTAAGGCGGTCCACCAAACCAGGACCCCATGGAATAAAATTGGTCTAACAATCGCATTGAAAACCCAATAAGACAAGGCAGGCGAAAGACCCCAAGTGCAGCCCAGCATCCTCTTACAGATATACAGAGCTGCTGAGGCCTTTTTCGACCGTTCTTGTACGTTGAGTTTCCAACTCAACTTGCTATCCAGTATAATACCTAAATATTTGGTACTAACCTTCGGTTCTAATACCACATCTCCTAGTTTTGGCTTTACCCAACTTGGTACTTTGTATTTTCTGGTAAATAATATTAGGTCTGTCTTATCAGCATTTGTGCTCAGCCCAACCTCGCAGGCCCAGTCATGGATGACCCTAAGCGCCTGGTTCATCAGCGAGCTGAGCGTCGATAGACATTTCCCGCTTATTATGACTGAGACGTCATCTGCATATGCTGTCAGTTTTACTGGCCCCCCTTCGAACTGCTTGAGCAGTTTGTTAAGGGCCAGGTTCCACAGCAGCGGCGATAGTACTCCACCCTGCGGGGTGCCTCTATGTACTACTTTTGTGGTTTCGTAACCGCCCCAACTGGAAGTGATCTTCCTGCACCCCAGCATGCAGCCGATCCAATTTTCCAAGGCGGGATCCACCTCAATGTGTCGTAGTCCGTCCATTATGGCTCGCTTTGAAAGATTGTTGAATGCTCCTGCTATGTCTAGGAAGACACCTATTGCAAATTCCCCATGTTCTAGGGCTTTCTCTATGTGCATAACGACCCTATGCAGAGCTGTGTCCACAGACCTGCCCTTGGTGTATGCGTGTTGTGTATTGGAAATTAAATCCTCCTTCACATTTAATTTAATGTGAGTGTCTATTAGCCTCTCGAGGGTTTTTAGTATAAATGACGTCAGACTAATCGGCCTGTAGTCTCCAGTGTACATGTGACTGCTCTTGCCTGCCTTCGGTATGAACACCACACGGGCAGTTCTCCATACTTCCGGCACGTGCCTCAGTCTTATGCAACTTTCGAATATTACACTAAGCCATTCTATGGTTCTCTTTCCGGCCATTTGGAGCATGGCGGGGAAGATCCCATCTGGGCCTGGCGACTTAAACTTGGAAAACGAGTTTAGTGCCCACTTAATTTTGGAATGTGTTATCAGTCCTTCAATATCACGCTCCTGTATTGATGAGCCTATGCTATTTATTTGTCCGTCAATGCCTTCTTCTGATGGAAAGTGAGCATTGATGAGTGCTTCGAGGGATTCTGCACCATTACGCGCCCATTCCCCATTTTCCTTTTTAATAAGGCCCTGAACTTGTACGCCCTTCGAAAGAACCTTTCTCAATCTCGCAGTCTCATTGGAACTTTCCATGTCACCACAGAACTTTTGCCAAGAGATTCTTTTTGCTGTACGAATTTCTTTCTTGTACATCTTTAGCAGATCTCTGTACTCGTCCCAGCACTCAGCTGAGTCCGCTAGCTTTGCTAGCTTGAATAAGTCTCTAGTCTGGCTCCTTAGGGCACCCAGCTCTTTACTCCACCATGGTGGTTTCGTTTTGTTCCTGGGTTTCCTGAGGGGACAGGCTGATTTATAAGCTTTTGTTAGTGTTGTTGTTAGGATATCTGTGGATTTCTCCAGATCCTCAACATTACTAATCGTCTCTGGTTGCCGAAGCTTTGATTTCAGATACCCTTGAAAGCGGGTCCAATTTGTTGTTTTGGGATTTCTAAAAAGTTCCCCTCCTTTAACTGTACTTAAAGCTATGTTATAACCAATGTACGCATGATCCGAGAAGGAGGGTCTGTTTAGGACCCTCCAGTCGGATACGGCTGTACTTGGTTCCGAACAAAGAGTGATATCTAATACGTTTTTGGACGTTGGTCCCACGTATGTGGGAGTGTTCCCTCTATTAACTACTTGTAAACTACTTTGGAGTAAGAAACAAAAAAGCGACTCACCCCGTTCATTGATATCATCACATCCCCATACATGGTGGTGTGCATTTGCATCCGCGCCAATGACGATATTTCGCCCTACGCGCCTGTAGCCTGCCTCCAGCATCTCTAACTCACGCGGGGGAGCGTCAGCATCGTGCGCCATGTAGCAGGATGCTATGACAAGAGCATCCCCCGTTCCTCGTTCTATAGCTACTACCGCAAGGTCTTCAGTACTGAAATTAGACAACAAATATGAGTTAAGTGTTTTACTTACCATAACAGCTGCTCTAATCCTACCTTCCACGTTTGCGTGATACGTCTTATATCCATGTGCGTTAAGTCCAGATACCCTTCCTCCGGCAGAGAGCCATGGCTCCTGGACTAGCGCTACATCGAACGACTTCTTCCCTAGAGCCAGGAGAAGCTCGCTCGTTACCGTCTTTCGGATTTCTTTTCCTGAGGCGCAGGAAAACACTACCAACGCCCCAAGACATCTTCCCGAACTCTGGATATAATAAGTCTTCCGCCTCTTTGTTGATTTGGAGGAAATAGCACTGGCCCTCCTCCGTGGGCCTAGATACGTGAAGTACCTTCCAATCCCGAGTCGGTATATTCGGGTTTTGGCGCTGCAGCAAGCTCAGCGCATCGTCCGACTGCACCACACTCGGGATCCATACCTTTGCCTTAGGTATCGACGGGATCAGTGCTCTTTCCACCACTTCGAACTTGGCACTATTCTGCTTTTGGAGGTTTGGTACCACTCCCTTCAGCCATATCAGTGTTGCAGCATCGTTGCATTGTATGAGTTTTACCCCATTGTACCAGCCTGCTGCATCAAAGCTCGGTAGGGGCTTGTTTGGCTCATCCCGCATCATTTTTATGATGGCACTGAGCAGCTCCCTCTCCACAGATCGCCACTTGTCAGCGGACATCTGTCCATAGGGATCGGAGCGGTCAAGCAACGCCACCGTAAGGTGCTGCTTTGCCACTTCGCTGGTCCTTGAGGCCGGTAACCCATCCTTGCCTCCTCTTGGCCTTGCTTTCGCCGCCTCAGATGTTGTCGGCTTTTCGCCGACTACCTGACTATAGCTGATGCCCGGTTTTGCCTCTCCAGCTGTTGTCGGCTTTGAGGTGACAGCCTGGTTATAACGGCTACTCCCTGCCCCGTCATGGCGAGTAGTCCTCCTCGCAGCCCTGGAAGTGGATGGCCTGAAGTCATCCTTCCGCCGCTTGAGGTCAGACCTCTCACCCTCGGCCGAACGCTGCCGTTTCTTACTGCCGCTAAGCTGTTTTTCCTCGATACTGTTGCAGTATCGAGAACTGCTAGCGGCGTAATCCGGCCTGTCGAAGTGCTTTCGACCTGCAGCAACTGCCCCACGGGCCCATGCCAAATGCTCGCTTTCCCGGTCAGTGAGTTCGACCACGGCTCCCAAGCGTTGAATAATTTTAAGCGCCGCCCGGTATTGCGATAGGGCTCTCTTCCCCTCTCTGTTGCGCGCTTTCTTCTCTTCCTTTGTCGGGGTTTTCAGCAGCTCTCGCTCCCGCACTGAGCTCACTGACTCCGCACTGCTTTCCGAGTCCGAGCAATCGCTGAGCGCTCTGTCTCGAACTTTGGAGAGCATTTCGTCCCCTCCCTTCCGTCCGTCCTTCGTCTCTTCTCTTCCGTCCTGTTTTATTTTTATAGGTGTTGAGTTCATCATCTTGGTCGTACGACCACCTGCCCGACAAGGCGGGCTCAGTGGTCTAAAGTTTTCGTAGGGGAAAGACTTCGTACGCCGCAGCAGCGCCCCTTACTGCGGTAAGGCCACCGTTACTCTCTGAGGCGGCCCGGTATCAGAGAGGCACCGTAGAAATACAGCCGATATTACCCCCTGGCTGCAAACCTTCCAATGGGCACGGTCCGCGTAACACCCTGGATTAGGGGGGGGGTGTCAGGGAAGGGATGGGAAGGGGTGAGGAGGGGGAGAGGACAGTAGAAGGGAGGGGAGGGGGTGGGTTAGGAGAGGTGATTTGGCAGTTCTTGGTCACCCACCACCATCGCTCGGCC
Source organism: Merzomyia westermanni (assembly GCA_949987695.1). Lineage (NCBI taxonomy): Eukaryota > Metazoa > Arthropoda > Insecta > Diptera > Tephritidae > Merzomyia > Merzomyia westermanni. The sequence goes on along the minus strand of OX465290.1, from coordinate 110,041,993 downwards.
ACGGGCAAAAAGGCTAACATTCTCCCACATAGCTTTCCTGGCAGATGGGGGTCGGCTTAAGCCTTCGCACCAACGACAAGGTTCCTGCTCTAGCGAAGGTACCACTTTTAGTAAAAACAATTGCAAATATTTCGACATTATTCAATAATTTTCACTTTTCAACCACGCTTGCACCACATAATTTCTCACAAATGAAAATTTTTGTGGTTTCTCTTCCCTTCATTCGCTTACACCCGACAGTTGCTTTTGACAATCTTTACGCCAGTATGTTGTTGCTTTAGAGTTGACTTTACCTTCTTATTGTCCCATGTCTTGTAGCACATTATATTTTATTTTTGTTCAACACATGGAATATAATTATTTATTAACTACAAGCACCGTGCAATTATGTATTTTGCCAGACTACAAAAACTTCTTTGCTCTGTCTTTGAGCGGAAAAAAATTCTTTGCTTCTGATTCGTTTTTCTTCACGTCTCGTTGTGTTTGCTGTCGCTGCTATTAAGCAATTACGTTATGAATAATTGATTTTGTTGAGATTTTATTAATGGGACACTTTTCACCTAGCATTTATTAATTGTTTCTCTATTTTAGAAGTTGTATCACTTTTCTGATTGGAAATTACTTCAATTTATTCGCTCCGCACACGACCGTTCCTACCAAAATCAATTGTACTTTTGAATTCATTTGAGTGCCTGCGACGTCGCTAGGGTGAAAATCGTCAATCAACGGCGACTGCCCAATGGAAAAGTTCCGTTACCCAGTCTGGCGTGGCATGATTGTTGCCACTCGGGTTGGTGGTTGCCATCAGGGCTCGGACTTTTATTTTTATTTTAAATACCTTTTTACTACTACCGAACTTCGTAAAAGTACAGCACGCATTTCAAAACAAAAAAAGGATAATATATATTATTGAAACTAACGTTGAAGATATGACTTTGCTTTTTCATAGTTGATTTAATGAGTATCGCACTGTAGGAATTACTTAAAACACAAAGTACTCTAATTACGCTTTGATGTGAGACGTAAATGAAAATGATTTGAGTACTCTTGCTTTTAATACTATTTCACACTAATTTTATTAAAGGTAAACAATTTTTTTTTTTCTATGGAACAAAATAAATTGCAAGAATATTTGTACTGTTGAATGACTTCATAGCCGAGTTTATAATTAGGAAAAAGCATCACTTATCAAAATAAATCAGAGTTTAGGACTATTCTGAGGGAGCATAAAGCGTAGTAGTATTGGGTAAAGTGCAGTAGGTATTAAAATTACTGCAATTTTGATCAAGTCCGTACCCTGAAGGCACGCTTTCGTCGGCGCGCAAAAATAGGAAGGTTCTAGATCATGCGTTTGGTGTGTTCCCTTGGTGGCCCGCGGGACCCCACGTTACTGGGTTTGGAATAGGAGACACATGGAGCTCCCCATCCGACCTAGCCATTGACAATAATATTCCGATCTACAGATTTCGTTAGTAAAGCACATAGTAACAAAACACTGCCGCTTTAAACTCATTTAAGTCTAATTTTACAATACTTTTTAAATTGACTAATAATGGATTGCCATTTGCTGCTAAAATGTATTCTGGCAATATACCTAGTTTTACTCGCGTTCGGTTGAAAATTTGATGTCAGCTGTGTTAAGGTCAGGGATCAGGATGGGATTCCATGTGTCTCCCACCCTGGACAATATGGCATTTTGGGGGCGTATCCTTCACTTTGGTGGTTTTGGAAATGCATTGGTTTTTGTTTTTCAAGGTATTGCATTACAAAAACGGCATTGTTTATTCCGTACATACTTTGTACTCGTGCACTTTTACCAACATAATTACTTTGAACTCGTTCTACAAAGGAAAAAACCCCTTTTTGATGACAATTGCCCATTTCCCTTTTTCCTGACACTTTCGGGCGGCCTGGGTTACCCACAATTTAACTCTGGGCACACCAAGAACACACCAAACACTTGTTTGTCTGGAAATTAAAAGTTCCGTTATTGGTGCCTTTTCCATTCTATGGGAATATTTGTGCTGCCACTTCAGCAAAAATCACGCACTTTCCCGTAGCTAAACGTCAAACCGGAAGGTGAATCAACACTGTCACCCAACCAACCGCATTGAACCAAATAAAAAATGACTATCGATTGAAAGTAAACCATAACGGGATGCATGCTCAAGTTTCGGGCATCACTAATGCCGTCTCGGCTCAAGTCAAGGAGGCATCCAATATTGAACTCCGTTTACCAGTGGACCCTTGCTTCAGCTTAACAACTTCTGTTCTAATTCTAGCCAAACTGACTGGGAATCTGCCATCCTGCCATATCGATGCTACGGCTATGCAGGCTTTCCCAGACATAGTCTTTGCAGATAAGCGATTCTACATCAACGAGGAAGTTGATATCATACTTGGCGGAGACGTATATCCGCAAATTATATTGAGTGGGCTGAAAAAGAATGTACTGAGTACACTTCTCGCCCAAGAAACGGTGTTCGGTTGAATATTAACCGGCCGCATAGAAGCACTGAATCCAACCACAAATAAAGTGTCCTTTTACAGCGAAGTTGCTTTGGACAAACAGCTTACAGCATTCTGGGAGCAGGAAAAGCTGCCCAGAAACAAAAGCCCAAACGCAGAGGACAAGTACTGCGAAGATTTATATAGGGAAACTACGAGTCGTAGAGAGGATGGGGATATGTCGTCTCTCTTCCATTCAGACAGCACTACCCAGATAGGATAAACATAGGAGGGTCTCTTAGGCGGGCGTGTTCACAATTTTTTTAGAAATGAGACGCGGCTATCAAAGAACCCGGAATGAAGCATCGAATATATGAGGGTCCTGTCTGAATACGAGACATTAGGGCATATGCGAAAAGTTAATACCATTGTACCTGCCGATTCGGCGGACAACTACTTTTTGCCCCATCACGCCGTAGTAAAGGCGGAGAGTACCACCCCAAAGGTACGCGTCGTATTCAATGCGTCGAGCCCAACGGCAAATGGCACAAGTTTGAACGACATTCTCCTGCCAGGCCCGGTCCTTCAGTCAGATCTTCCAGTACTTATACTGCGATGGAGACTATATCGCTTCGTTTTCAAAAGTGACATCGAAAAGATGTATAGGCAAATTTGGATGAGCGATGATCACATCAAATTCCAACGGATTGTTTACCGAATATCGCCTCAAGAACCCATAAGCCTTTACGAACTGAAAACGGTCACTTTCGGGGTCAATTGCGCGCCTTATCTGGCAATTAGAACCCTTTTGCAACTAGCAGATGAAGTAGAGAGTTCTCACCCTACAGCATTTAGCATACTAAGGGAAGGCATGTACGTAGATGACGTACTAGCGGGGGGACACACACTCGCATCGGCCATTAACGCGAGGTTCGCCAAGTCTAACTCTCCGCTGGCTTCCCACTACGGAAATGGACTTCGAATGCTGAGGAAATTCTCAACGACATCCCAATATCGGATCGGCCGACCGAGGATTTTCCGGCATTCGAAGATAACAGCACCGTTAAGGCATTGGGCATAAGATCTTCGACCCTTTAGGATGGCTTGTACCAATGGCCATTGTGGCCAAAATTTTGATGCAGAACAGCTGGTTAGAGGGCACCGATTGAGATGAGCCAGTTTCTTCCAATACATTGGAACGATGGCACAACTTCAGACATCAATACCACGAAATCGACAAAATAAAGATACCACGATGGGTAAACTTTTCACCAGAAGATGAGGTCGAAATACATGGATTCTGCGATGCTTCGGAAAAGGCATACGCTGCAGCTGTCTACATGCGAGTCAAAAGCAATGATGATATCTTCGTGAATCTACTCCTTGCCAAACCAGAGTAGCACCAGTGAAGACCATCTCACTTCCGCGTTCGAAACTTTGCGGAGCAGTACTGTTAGCGGAGATGATGGAATCAATATTCCGAACCATCAAACTGGGACCAGTGAAACAATATCTATGGACGGATTCCACCATCGTTCTGGCATCGATAAGGAAACCACCCTGTTCCTGGTCAACTTTCGTCGCACACAGGATTACAAAAATCATCGACCTAGTCAGCAGCCAGGAGTGGCTTCATGTCAACTCGGAAACGAATCCAGCAGACTTAGGAAGCAGAGGACTACCTGCATCGGATTTGGTCGACTATTCTTTGTGGTGGGAGGGACCTTCTTGGCTACAAGAAGACAATTCCCAATGGCCAGTACAAGAAAAAGAGTATAATACATCCGTGGAGGAAAAGAGAGGGCAGGCCTACGCAATATCCACGCAAAAATAAATCGAGATTCTCGACAGGTTTTCGAATGTACCGAGGGCTTTGAGGGTACTATCATATATTATGAGATTCTTTCGAAGAACTCATCCCAAGACAAAAGCTTCCTTTCAAGAAAAATTGTGCCTAATCTCATCCGATGAGATCAAAACCACGACGCAACTCTTGATTAAACTATATCAGAAGCAACATTATGGTGAGGAATATGTAAACTTGAAGCAGGGACAGGTAATCTATAGGAAAAGCGAGATATTGCCACTAATTACATACTTATTTTGTCGAAGCTTCACGATCTTTAATATCTGAATTTAAGGCATTTATCTCGGAAGCCCGAGATACGACTATTTCCAAATATAGGCATTTTATTCCGGCCGGGGCTCCACATATGGGGGGACTCTGGGAGGTGGGAGTGAAGAGCTTCAAAAGTCACTTCAAGAAGTTAGCCTCGCCTCATAAATTCACGCATGAGAAATTCCATACGCTATTGTGCCGGATTGAGGCATGCCTCAACTCGCGGCCACTTATTCCAGCCTCAAATGAGCCCGCGGACCTGGAACCCTTGACCCCTGGGCACTTCCTGACTCGAAGTCATCTCCTGGCTCCGCCAGAACACGAGGTGAATGAGAGCCCGGCCTCCATTATCAATAGGTGGCAGAAGCTCAAGACTCTTCATCAAACCTTCTGCAGGCGATGGAAAGTGGAATACTTATCCGAACTTCAAAAACGAGTGAAGTGGAACCATCCGAAACAACCTGCCTCCCAATGAATGGAGGCTCGGCCGAGTTACCAACGTACACCCCGAAGATAACCGAGTACGTGTAGTGGACCTCATGACCGAGAAGGGTCAGATAAGAAGACCGTTGGTCAAGCTGATATGCTCCAAGGGCTGTTTGAACTGCCTATCCCCAGGACATACTGTGTCGAAGTGCACCAGTTCTTACGACTGCAACAAGTGCCACTCTCGACATAATACGCTCCTGCATGCGGAGTCTCTTCAGACGCAGGTAACCATCAGCCCTAATCAGTATCATGCTGATAATGCTGCCTCAACTTCAAAACAGGCACAAGAGAGACGGGAAGCTGAAAAATCTGTTTCGGCCGTAAACTGAAATGTTAAATCCTGCCATGTGCATTCAAGTGCAGGTGTGCTAGGGACAGCTCGAGTAACCATTCATCATAATGGTACAGACTTCCCAGCAAGAGCACTGATTGATTCTGGTTCAGAGTGCTCGTTTATGACAGAACGACTCAAACGCAGAATCAATTTACCGGCAAAAAGGATGCATGCTCAAGTTTCGGGCATCACTAATGCCGTCTCAGCTCAAGTCAAGGAGGCATCCAATATTGAACTCCGTTCACCAGTGGACCCTTGCTTCAGCTTAACAACATCAGTGCTAATTCTAGCCAAACTAACTGGGAATCTGCCATCCTGCCATATCGATGCTACGACTATGCAGGCTTTCCCAGATTTAGTCTTGGCAGATAAAGCGGCCGCCGCGGTGTGGAGGTAGTGTTGCCAGCCTACCACACCGAAGGTCCATGGTTCGAGCCCTGGTACAGGTAACATCAAAAGTGATTTGAAAAAGTTTTTCATAACGGGGTCGCCCCTCGGCAGTGGTTTGGCAAACTCTCCGAGTGTATTTCTGCCATGACAGGCTTCTCAGCAAAAATTCGTCTCCTTTGTAGATGCCGTTCGGAGTCGGCAAAAAACTGTAGGTCCCACCAATTTGTAGGGAAAATTCAAATCGGCACACCACAAATTGGAAGAGAAGCTTGGCGCAAAAATCTCTTAGACGTATATCCGCAAATTATATTGAGTGGGCTGAAAAAGAATGTACTTAGTACACTTCTCGCCCAAGAAACGGCGTTCGGTTGGATATTAACCGGGCGCATAGAAGCACCGAACCCAACCAGAAATATAGTGTCCTTTTACAGCGAAGTTGCTTTGTACAAACAGCCTACAGCATTCTGGGAGTTGGAAAATCTTCCCAGAAGTAAAAACCCAAACGCAGATGACAAGTACTGCAAAGATTTATATAGGGAAACTACAAGTAGAGAGGATGGGAGATATGTCGTCTGTCTTCCATTCAGACAGCACTACCCAGATAGGATAAACATAGGAAGGTCTCTTAGGCGGGCGTGTTCACAATTTTTTAGAAATGAAACGCGTTTAGCAAAGAACCCGGAATTAGGGAAAGAATATATGAGGGTCCTGTCTGAATAAGAGACATTAGGGCATATGCGAAAAGTTAATGCCATTGTACCAGCCGATTCGGCGGACAACTACTTTTTGCCCCATCACGACGTAGTAAAGGCGGAGAGTACCACCACTAAGGTACGAGTCGTATTTAATGCGTCAAGCCCAACGGCAAATGGTACAAGTTTAAATGCCATTCTCCTGCCAGGCCCAGTACTACAATCAGATCTTCCAGTACTTATATTACATCGAAAAGATGTATAGGCAAATTTGGATGAGCGATGATCACGTCAAATTCCAACGGATTATTTACCGAACATCACCTCACGAACCCATAAGCCTTTACGAGCTAAAAACGGTCACTTTCGGGGTTAATTGTGCGCCTTATCTGGCAATTAGAACCCTTCTGCAACTAGCAGATAAAGTAGAGAGTTCTCACCCTACAGCATCTAGCATACTAAGGGCAGGCATGTACGTAGATGACGTACTAGCGGGGGGACACACACTCGCATCGGCCATTAACGCGAGGTTCGCTAAGTCTTACTCTCCGCTGGCTTCCCACTACGGAAATGGACTTCGAATGCTGAGGAAATTCTCAACGACATCCCAATATCGGATCGGCTGACCGAGGACTTTCTGGCATTCGAAGATACCAGCACCGTTAAGGCATTGGGTATAAGATGGAATGCCCATTCAGACCTGTTTTACTTTAAAGCAGGGTCACTAGAAGAAAGTGAAAAGTTGACAATGCGAGCGATTCTATCCGCCATCGCCGGACTCTTCGACCCTTTAGGATGGATTGCACCAATGGTCATTGTGGCCAAAATTTTGATGCAGAACATCTGGTTAGAGGGCACCGATTGGGATGAACCAGTTTCGTCCAATACATTGGAAAGATGGCAAAACTTCAAACATCAATATCACGAAATCAACAAAATAAAGATACCACGATGGGTAAACTTTTCACCAGAAGATGAGGCCGAAATACATGGATTCTGCGATGCTTCGGAAAAGGCATACGCTGCAGCTGTCTACATGCGAGTCAAAAGCAATGATGATATCTTCGTGAATCTACTCCTTGCCAAAACCAGAGTAGCACCAGAAGACCATCTCACTTCCGCCTTTGGAACTTTGCGGAGCAGTACTGTTAGAGGAGATGATGGAATCAATATTCCGAAACATCAAACTGGGACCAGTGAAACAATATCTATGGACGGACTCCACCATCGTTTTGGCATGGAGAAGGAGACCACCCTGTTCCTGGTCAACATTCGTCCCACACAGGATTACAAAAATCATCGACCTAGTCGGCAGCAAGAACTGGCTTCATGTCAACGCCGAAACGAATCCAGCAGACTTAGGAAGCAGAGGACTACCGGCATCGGATTTGGTCAACAATTATTTGTGGTGGCAGGGACCTTCTTGTTTTCGAATTTACCGAGGGCTTTGAGGGTACTATCATATATTATGAGATTCTTTCGAAGAACTCATCTCAAGACAAAAGCTTCCTTTCAAGAAAAATCGTGCCTAATCTCATCCGATGAGATCAAGACCACGACGCAACTCTTGATTAAACTCTATCAGAAGCAACATTATAATGAGGAATATGTAAACTTTAATAAGGGACAGGTAATCGATAGGAAAAGCGAGATATTGCCACTCAACCCGTTAATCGACAAAGATGATATTATTAGGGCGGGTGGTCGTCTTGGAGCGTCTCAAGACCTCGCTTATAACGAGCGCCCCCCAATCATACTGCCGTACAATTGTAGGTTGACGCGTCTGACTATACAAATGATACATCAAATCTCCCTCCACGGAGAAAACCAACTAATGCTCCATCTCATCCGCACCCAATACTGGATTCCGAATGTTAAGAACATGATTAGGGCCATCATCCATAACTGTAAGGTCTGCACCATTTATAAAAAAAGGGCGCAAACCCAACTTATGGGTACCCTCCCTTGCGAACGCACTACGTTCACCCGCGCGTTTAGCAATAACGGGGTCTTCAAGAAGTTAGCCTCGCCTCATAAATTCACGCATGAGGAATTCCATACGCTATTGTGCCGGATTGAGGCATGCCTCAACTCGCGGCCACTTAGTCCAGCCTCAAATGAGCCCGCGGACCTGGAACCCTTGACCCCTGGGCACTTCCTGACTGGAAGTCATCTCCTGGCTCCGCCAGAACCCGAAGTGAATGAGAGCCCGGCCTCGATTATCAATAGGTGGCAGAAGCTCCAGGCTCTTCATCAAACCTTATGCAGGCGATGGAAAGTGGAATACTTATCCGAACTTCAAAAACGAGTGAAGTGGAAGCATCCGAAACAACCTGTCTCCCAATGAATGGAGGCTCGGCCGAGTTACCAACGTACACCCCGAAGATAACCGAGTGCGTGTAGTGAACCTCATGACCGAGAAGGGTCAGATCAGAAGACCGTTGGTCAAGCTGATTCTGCTCCCTATGGAGGGAATGGCTGGCGAGAGGCCCGGGGCCTCATCTTAATCATCCGCTTCCATCACCTCCCAGCCGTTTCGACACACCCTTTCCCAAATTTGTCCACCATTTACTCTCTACCTTAAAGAGGACACCAGCAAGCCTAACGCAGAAGGGCGACCCATTCTGCCACAGAAAACGCAATTGCACTCGATATCGAGGCCGTAGAAAACCTAACGCAGAAAGGCGAACCAATCTGCCACGAAAAAATGTATCCATCTGCCACGACAAGTGGCAGCAGAGGCGACCCCCCGTAAAGAAACATAATTACAGGCAAATAACAAATAGAACATTTTGTTAACACCCAACAAGCAAAGTAAACTTAAAATAAATCTTTGAAAAGCTTACCGAAATAAGTATTAAGCTTACAAAATTCAGATTTTTTCGTTTATAAAACGTTTGAAATTAAACGTTGTCTAATTGAAACGACACGTTGATAAAAGGCTTGTTAATTTAAACCTACAAAAAAGATTTTAAAGAAAGCTTTTTAAAAGTTTTTTTTTAAACTTTATTCAAACCATATTTTGTATATTATTTAGCTATTGCAATAAAATAAATAACTAAGTTCTGATCATACATTGAATGCTGCAACTTAAACCACCTATTGCCAAATTTCGGAAGTTGTTAAGATGCCCCCATGGTTTTTGCTTTTTCGCCTTTATTCTCATATAAAATCTTGTTTGAAAAGAATTGGAAATATTTTAAGTTGAAAAGAAAAAAAACTGACAAATAGTTTTTTCTGAATTTTTGTAAACATAAACAGTAAAAATTATTGATAACAGTTTTTTCTTGAAGTTCATAAAAGGTTTACTTTAAACTTTAGATAAATTAAAAATGAAAAAGCCTTCATATCGCTTATTGTAGCAAGTTTGCTTTAAATTGTTATGAAAAACATTTACCGATTGTTGGTACGTAACGCAATCAGTGATTTTTGAAAGTCGGTAATTGAAAAATGTTAAGAGTTCAAAATTTAAAAAAATTATATTTCAAGATTTCTCGTCGAACACACCTAACGATTGCAGATTATATGCATTCAAAGTTGAATTATTAGCTTTCGATATCTTTAGTAGTAATAAATAATAATAAATTCTACTGCAAAAAATTTCTGATCCCTGTAGCAATTAGGAATAACTTCGTATTAGTACCACTGTGCAAATAAAACGGGTTGCGTACCATGTAATTTAATATAATGCAATGTATTTTTCCAAATCGAAATTAAATTCAAAAAAAAAAAAAATAAAACAAAGTAAAATGTATAAGGGTTAAAGCAAACGACATTGGATGAAAATTCTGGTAATTGTTCCCTTTAGGAGACAACTACTAAAACACGTCCGAAATTATCGGGAAAGGTATCGAAAGACGCGTTTTGACCTCGGTAACAATAATCCGGAAGCGGATTTTCGAGTTTTAGTTTCAGTGAAGAGATATTTTCAATCAAAGTTGGAAATTTTCTGTCATTTTCATGTGGTTGTTGTAATCACAGATTAAGGTGTACCGAAAGGTGCAAAAAGTGTGTTCTGCGCAGAAATACTGGACCGCGTAGCCGGTGTTGGACCGACTAAGGGTTAGTTTTTTGAAGCGCGACTCAAACACTGTTATCACCTGTTTACACATACTGTCACAAAGCTCGAACCAAAAGGTAACCAATGCCACCAACCAAATTGCTGACGACTTCTTTTGCAAATTTGATTTCATTGATCGCATAACCTTTCGCAGTTAGATAAAACGTGTCTTCATCTCTTGCAAAAGGCCGGTATATACCTTACCGATACGTGGCGTTGATATACTCACTAGGAACCTCGCTTAGCGATTGATATGTGATAGCTATTGATATATCCATCTCAGTCCTTATTTGTATGGCAATAAAATTCGGATCAGCTGCTGCAACACCATTCTGTGAGATCATTTCACCGGGAAGGCCAACATCGCGATAGCCGCGCGAATCAGTGAATATGCTAAAATACGAAAATAAGCTTTCCTTTAATTTGCTGAATGAGGGTGTATTTGTGCTCAAATATGACTTGTGTAAGATTTTACCTTTAATCGGATTGAAGCGCACCTTAAATTCACCCAAACCGAGTGTGCTACCCACAACGCCTGCCTCTAGACTATTGCCATTCAACACCATAACGTTTACTTTCACGGTACTTAATAAATGATGTCTTGTTCTCAGAGGGTGCATCATGTATTTCTTGCACACCAAACGTACGTCCGTCATGTTGTTTCCAACCATATTTATTTAAATTATTACCAATTTCACACCAATGACGAGTTCCCTTGCCGCCATGTCCAATAGTAAAGGGTGTATACCACATCAGACCCATTATTAAGGAATTCTAATCGCGTGTTTTCATACCAAAGTATGTATAGGGTCTATAGTAACCCCATAAGCGGGCGGGGTCATTTAAGCCGCTACGAGTTATAATTTTCTCATTATCGAATGTTGTATTTACACGTGTTTCCAGGTAGCCACGATGGTCAAAAATGCATGCAACAAGTAAACATACGCAACCAATCAATGTCTTCCATGGATCCAGTCTTAATTGGTACATATATGCGAAAATTTCTATTAGAAAAGAAAGAAAATCATTAATATTTGCATGCAATTAATTGGTACATATATGCATATACACACAAAATGTGTCTCAAAGCATGCGCCGGCCGCCACAGCGTTTGAGACATATTTTGTGGTTAAGGACACTGCGCTGCTACCGAAACGATACAGAATTTCGGGCAGCGCTAACAAATACTTACCAACGACGCCCGTTGTCCAAGCGCCGGCAGGCGATCCTAGACAGCAGCATCTCCATTTGTCCTTTATGCATTGGAATAAGAAAAAAAAGGATGTTAAACACATTTTAAAAATAAAAATATGCAATTTTACTTACCTTGAAGAAGCACTGCTTACCACCCGTGCGGGAAACAAGAAAATCATGAATTGTTCCAATTCAATGAATTTTCTTTGTTTCTTTTTCACGATTTTGTGATTATCGTGAGTAGACACATATATGTATGTGTGCAAATAATTTACCACCACCCATTGACTCGCAAAAGTTTGCGAGTATATGTACATATATATGTATATATATATAATTTTACCACCACGCTAGTGATGCTATATTTTTGGTCAACGGGTACCGAAAACCCGATGTGCCAAAATCGGTACCGCTCACTGCGGGGTGAATAGGGTGACGAAATCTACATTCGTACCCGACCGGCGAAGATGCCGATTAGATTAAAATGCAAAACTAATACGGCTGAATAAATTAAAAAAAAAAATAAAATGTCATCATTTTTTCTCTGGTTTTTGTTTGCTTTCGGGGGGCAGGACTGTTTTGCCCACAAAACAACATAAAAAATAAACCCGAACCTTCATCACCTACACACTCTCTACCCAGCTCGGTACCGAAAACAAGTACCGAAAAAGCGAAAATGTCGCTGTGTGCACGGCACTAACGCCACTTATGACGGCGACCATGCAAGTAAGAATAAAAAATAAATCTCTGCATGAGGGCCAGTGGCGAATCGAAATACAAGGTGATCAACGCAATCAACTTGTCGCTAGCGTGCCGTGTGGGAAAAAATAACTAATTCCCATATACTAATAATATGCATTTAATTATAAAATTTCTCCGTAGATCGGAATAATGCCACATTATATGGCATTTATAACCACGGAAAGAGATCGCTCGCCACCCACGTATACGGGCGTCCGTATAAACATTCACAACGTTTTTTTTTTGTTTTTTTTCTTTTTCGGTCATCTGCAGCATGACTCGCTACGCATCCTTGCGCAAGAGGGCCGAACGCCTAGCCGCCCGGTACCCAAAGCCATGCCCGCTGTGTGGCGAGAGCCACCAGATACCATGGGATGGCACCTCTGCAGCGCCTCAAGGAGGTTATCCGGGCGGGCTACTGCGACAATTGCTTGTCGATGGTCCATAGTGCCAGGGACTGCACAAGCGACGTCAGGTGCCGACGATGTGGTGGAAAACACCACACCACCCTCCATCTGCCCATGGACGACCCACAATCTGCGCCAATGGACGATCGGCAATCCGCACCGACGGCCTATAACAGCTGGGCCCAACAAGTGGAAGAGGCCGAACAGGAAGAAGCGTTACCGGACGCAATCGACGAAGAGGCGCTCTCATTGCACGCCTCGGAGGCAGCTTGACCACCAGAACTCGGCGAGATCATCGAGCCGGTACCGGAACCACGGCCGTTCCGACCGGCAGAAGGGGTATCGGACTCACTGCCCTTCCGGCCCCTTCTAGCCCATGAGCGGCGCAACCGCGAACGGAACATCACGCGATCACCGCACTGCGCCTCCAGCGCTCATCACAGACCATAAAACTGTCCTCCACGACGCGCACACCAAGATCGCGGCAAACATCGACTGGCCACTCAGCCGCGCCAGCGATGTCCCACCGATGACCACCGCAGCAATCGACTATCGTATGACCAGACCAATGAACGTAGACTGGCCTCTCAGCCGCGCCAGCTACGGACCGCCAACACCGCGTATATTACATCTATAGATGGTAGACTGGCCCCTCGGCCGCGCCAGCTACCGCCCATCAGGGGCTTCCGCGACGGATTCAGCCGAGCTCCCACCGTGGTGGGCCCACCCTTGCGCCCAATGACGACTCTTGCGCCGACTGCGATTGTGAAGCTGGAGGTCGGGGGTGGACTGCTTCGCATCCGGGCACTCATAGATGCCGCTCCCCCCGAACAGCCATCGACCGCAGTCTCGCGGAAGAGTTAGGGCTGGATGCCACCCACTATGGCGGTGAGCAAGGCAGCTTTATCCGGGTCCGCGGAAAACACGGAAACAGCACGACGCTGACGGCTCACGCGTTATGCATTGCCAGATTTCAGCGGATCAGCCTACAGTATCGACGCGCGAGCTGCTGCCCCGTATGCACATATTAGGCTGGCTGACCCACAGTTCCACCAGTCAGGACCCATCCGGCTGGTTCTCGGCGGCGATGTCTATGGGGACATTATCACCCCGGGCACTCTACCACCGTCCTTTGGGCCGTTGCGTGCCCAAAGCACAATTTTTGGTTGGGTACTGTCGGGTGCCATTAGTATGTAAGGTTAGGTTTAAGCTTAAAATACTTTTTTTTCCTTTTGTCTTGTTTTCCCGAAACAAAAAAATAAATAATATAAACAATTTCCTGGCAAGAAATATACTGCCTTTTCATTTATTTTAAAGTTTCTTCCCCCTATTCTCTTAGCTCTAGGTGCGAAACGATGGGGCCACCAGAGGCAAATCTTCAAATTTCGCGAGGTAGTTCGGAGGCAGATGGCCGTGACAGCGCCAGCCGGCACTCACCGTCCTAGTTTAAGTCCGTAACTTAAGAGAATGCGTGGTGGGAAATCCTGTGGCGGGGTAAGATGTTGCGTATCGCAAGGGGGCCGGCATGTTTAGGCGAGATGCCCAATTTCCGAAAAAAAATGTGCCACCCTAATGTAACTTTAGCGCCCTTCCAATCACTACCACCAACCCATCCACCTGTGTGGGTATGCATGCATATTCGTGTTTTGTCAGCACACACATACATGCATGGGGGTGTGCATGTGTGGGTTCACCTCCTCTTAAAACTGGAGGATAATTTTCAGGTTCAACGGTTGTCCTCGATTGGAAAACCGTCTACCTTTTCAGCAACAGTCAACGCAGTCACATCACGGCCACCCCAGGATTTCTCAGCGCATCAAAATATTCAAGAGGTAAAATAATTTTTAATTGTATTTTCTACAAAATAAACGGCCATATTTATTATAACGCGAATTCTCGTTTTCTTATTTCTTTTCAAAATCACAATTCGACGACGGTGCTTTCGAGCCACGGCCGCTCCAGCGAAGCACCATTGTCGCAATTGTTCACCGATGCCGTAATGAACACGCCAATTTCTTTGCTTTAGAGGCTCTAAAGCCTCCCTATTCAGGGCCAGAACCACTTCCCTTCTTGGTTCAGCATCATCCTGATATTTCTCTCAGGTTCCACTGGGGTCGCTGGAACCCATGCCCTATCCCTTGGCCGAGGTGGAATGTCTCTCGGCGACCATACGGGCGTCGCGCAGCTCAGAACCGGCTGGCCAATTGCTTTGTCCGTTGCCAGTCTGTGATTTGAGGATTTTATTGCGGCTTTTTACTTTGGTGGCATTCGTGGCTACATGAGCACCGTAGTTGAATATGTTGTCCCTAAGATTTTGGGATGTGTGACAGTCGGAAAGTTCTTGCCGTCGACGTAGACGTCTAATTCCATGTTCACCTGCGCTGTCCACATCGCAAATAAGGTGGCCAAGGACTTGGTCGGTGACAATGTCAGATTTCTTCCAGCAAAGAAACCGGACACGGATGGGAGGTAAGAGTTTATTCTTGAGCATAGCTAACCTATGGAGGGGCCCGTTGCCATAATCGTGTAGTTCTCGGCGTAGGAGACGATCGGTGGAGAGGGAAGCCTCGATATGTAATAATTAAATAAAATCTGGGATAGGACACCACCCTGTGGCACCCCTTGTTTGATTATACGTGGTTTTTATCGTTCACCTCTGAATTCAACCGATGACTGCCGATCACTCAGATAATTGGCGCTCCAAAGCTTTAGATAGAGGGAAGATTTGAGTCTTCCAGGCCGTTAATAGGTTGCGCGTGATTGACCGTATCGAAGGCTTTCGACAGGTCAAATGCAACCAGTACAGTCGTATCATTTGTGCAATGTTGGTTCAGACCAACCAACACCTATCGGAGTGGTAATGGCGTTAAGCGCGGTGGTCGTGCTATGCATTTTACGGAATCCATGCTGATGTTCGGTCGCAGGTTAGCGGTGTAGTAAGGGAGCAGGACTGTCCCCAATGTCTCCACTAATGGCGAGAGGAGCCATATCGGTCGATAAGACGCCCCCTCGTAGCTGGCTTGCCAGGCTTTAGTAGTAGCACCACCTTTGCCTGTCTCCATTTTTGTGGAATGACAAAGGTGGTCATGGACAAATTGAAGACAGTTGTGAGGTACGTTACTCCCTCATCGCCGATATGTTTTAACATCAGCATGGAAAGATCTCATGTGTGCATAAAACAGAGTTACGTTATCTACAAAAAAAGTCAAAGTTTTCGGAAATTTGGTTGACCTACCCTAATATACAACTTTTACCCACACGTGATAAAGTTTGATAAGACTTGGCCATCATACCTACCAATTAGTCTTATAGCTGTATTCTGTAAGTATGTCTCATCTCAAGTCATTAAATTTGTGATTTTTCATTGGAGACAATTTTTGTGACTTCAGATGATTTCGGTATTCTGTAAGAGAAAATCACAAAAAGTTCACTAATGAAATGTGGTGAAAACACACTTGCATCCATCTCAAGTACAGCATGTGACAGTGTATGTATAGATATCGCGATAGCCCAGGTAGTAAGCGTTTCGAGTAGAACGTGTGAGACGCAGCTTCGAATCCAGGATCGTGGAAAATATATTGTTTTTATTTTTTATTTTGTTTGTTGTTAATTAAATATTATTTTTTTTGAATATATACATGGTTCTACACTTAAAATACATTTTTTTTATTTATCTAATTTTGAACCTAATATTTTTCGGTTTGTGACCTGCCTAGAACTAGCTGATAAATTAGAGACTAGATATGTGAGAGAGCTTACTGAATACCAAATTGTATAAAAATTGAAATTGACCACAAAATGTCTCTATTAGTGACTAAATACTGCTTAAAGAATTCACCTATTAGTTGGTGTCTTTGCACTAGAGCTGCAAAAATATCAATGGTTCCCCCATTCGATGTTTTCGATAGTTTGCACAATACCATTCGATAGTTTGAACCAAAACCATGGACAGTATCGGCAAGGGATTGTCATTTTCGACAACACTCCCAAAACCTTCGAGGAGTGTTGTTGTCGTCACAAAAAACAGCAACAAAGTATCAGGAAATAAAGCTCCAAAACTATCGTAGGTTCCCCGAATCGATGTTTTCGATAGTTTGCACGGAAAATACTTTTTCAACAAAACAAGGTCTATTAATTCAGTATAACCAAAAAGAACAATTCGCTTTCATTGCGAAAAAATTACTTCAACCTAAAATGCACGAAGAAAATAAAGTATACATAAGAAATATTTCGCAAAACTAAATGATTTGAATTGTTGGGTAATTTTTCCTCTGCATTAACCATTACAGCAATTTCGTTTTTTAAGTTTTGCGCCTGTATATGCATTTGAGACATGAATATCGTCCTTCTTGAAACTTGGATCTCACAATTTTTCCAATGTTGAATGATGAAGGTGCAAGAATTAATTAGCAAATTGAATTTTAAGTTTACTTTTACGAAATTAGTTCAATATGTTAATATCATTAGTAGGTAGGGCTATTAATATACTCAGAAGTACTAAAATTCTCCCTATCATCATGTATGCGCTATTTCAACTCTTACGCTGTTGATATCATTTGTCCATCGCCTTGTATTCCCAAACACTCGCGCCATCTCTCTTCCTCTTCCTTGGTACACGCTTGCAGGCAAAAGCGTAGCCATCGTTATCTGTGTTGTGTTTAACTAGTGGTGAGAGTGTTATTAATTTAGGGATGGTACGTGATTAAGAATATTCGCCACAATGCCCTTTACCAAAGTTTGATCGTCCCGATCAGACACATTGCCTGAAACAGATGCACTTAGCCTTTCCAGATGGGCTATCGTCATCTTATTCCTTGGCCTGCCTATAGTTGTATTCGATAGACAACATCGTTGATCGGCTTCATGACTTTGTATTGGCTTTCCCAGTTACATTGCAGCTTTGGAGACAAACCTTTTTTACGTTGTAGGTTGTATAGCAGCACTAAATCTTTTATCTCAAACTTCAAGTCAGTTTGCAACTGAAAATCATTCCGAAAAATTACCTTTGTAGGAGTCTGACCGGTTGTTTCATGTACTGCAGAGCGATGTGCCATCAGGAACAAGGAGATGTGACTATCCCAATCCTTCTGAAACCTATCTACCACT
This sequence comes from Merzomyia westermanni, assembly GCA_949987695.1. Classification (NCBI taxonomy): domain Eukaryota; kingdom Metazoa; phylum Arthropoda; class Insecta; order Diptera; family Tephritidae; genus Merzomyia; species Merzomyia westermanni. Next base: position 110,024,013 of record OX465290.1, on the reverse strand, counting down.
TTCCTTAGATATTCCGCAAAGGTTCTATTGAATCGTTCAACCCTGCCATCTGACTAAGGACGCGGTGCAGTTGTTCGAGTTTTTCGAATGCCCAATACTTTACACATTTCCTGAAACACAGCTGATCCAAAATTCCTGCCCTGGTCAGAGTGTAGCTCCATCGGTGCACCAAATCTTGCTACCCAAAAATTAGTGAACACTTCTGCTATGGTTTCTGCCTCCTGATTTGGAATAGGGTACACTTCTGGCCATTTGCTGAAATAGTCCATATCTACTAGTACATATTTGTTTCCGAGTTTGCTAGTAGGAAATAGCCCAGCTACATCCATGGCAATCCTCTTAAACGGTGCTCCTGAGTTATACTTTTCATTTGACCATGTTCCCTGAATTTCGGTTCTTTCGCTTTGATGCACACCTCACAGTTGGCAATCCACTCCGCGACTGACTGACGACAATCAACCCAAAAGAATCTCTGCTTGATTTTCTCTAAGGTCTTGGTGACTCCAAGATGACCTCCGCTTGGACCGTTATGCAGTTGATTGAGGACATCAGAGATTTTATTTCTTGGGACGACTATCAACTTGCGAACACATTGACCATCCTCACTTTCCCATATTCGATGCAAGCACCCGGATACCAAATGTAAACTGTTCCACTGTGCCCAATATGACTTGGCTACAGGACTCTCTGGTGACATATCCTCTCTTGCTGGTCGTTCGTTTCGCTCAAGCCCATGCATCACACGAGCCAGATCTGAATCTTCGTGCTGAAACTTCCTTAATTTATCCATGCCCCATTCGTCCGTAGATGTTATAGTCATCAGCCGCACATCTATAATGTCTTCTTTTGCCTCAACTTTGGAACAATGCTTGCAATTCCAGTCACATGGTCGTCGTGAGATTGCATCAGCATGTCCATGGGTGCTACCTTTGCGATGCTCTATGGAAAAGTCATAACGTTGCAGTAGTACCAGTTGACCTTCCGGATTACGCAACTACAAGAGCCATTTCAACGCTGCATGGCCTGTCCTGAAATGGAATCGCTGCCCATAAAGATACTTGTGGAAATGTTTAACGCTATAGTACGCAACTACCTTCTCATGTCCATTGGCAATCTGGGACAAAACACCTCCTATAGCACAACCACTCGCATCTGTATCCAGAATAAACGTTGAACCTCCTTCCTTTATGGTTTGGAGAGCCACCTCGTGTTCCCTATTCCATTCAAAACTCATATTTTTACTGGTAAGCTTATGAAGACTTTTAAATACGCTAGCGAAATTCGGTACAAAGCGACGATAATACGTGCACAGCCCAAGGAAACTTCGTAGCTCATGCAAATTTCGCGGTCTTGCCCAATCCCTTACAGTTTTGATATTTTCCTCAGCAGTGCAGATGCTCTCCGTCGTTACCTTGTGACCCAAATAACTTACTTCCTTCTTAAACAAGGAACACTTCTTGGGAGATATTCCGAAGGGCATTACCGTAAATTGCCAAAGCCCTTCTCCAACGCTGAAGGCTATCTTTTTTTTCAGTAGCCGCTTTTAAAGTCCAGTGTGCAAAACCATTTAGTACCAGAAAGCGAGTCCAGAGTATCGTCGATTCTTGGCAAACGGATAACTGTCCTTCTTCGTTACGTCATTCAGTTTCCGATAATCTACACATAACCTCATCTATCCATCCTTCTTTTTCACTAGTACTACCGGTGAGCTTTATGGACTAGCTGATGGTTCTATCACGCCGCCATCACCCATTTCTTGTATAATTTCCCTAACCACTTGTCGTCTAGTTAAAGGGACACTACGAGGAGCTTGGCGGATTGGCCTTGCATCACCAGTATCTATTTGATGTTTCACAACGTTGGTCACCCCAGCTTTGCAACCATCCTTGTCAAATATGCTCGAGTACTTGAGTAGAAGTTGTTTTGCCTTGTTCTGATGGTATTTTTCCAGCCCTTCCGTCCATGCCATAATGTCATCTGAAGGACCAATTCTGTTGGTAGAACCATTTTCCTGAAGCTGTTCACAATTGATAACCATTTCTACCTCTTGGCATTGTCCCAATATAGCTCCTTTGGAAAGTTTAATTGGAGATTTGAACTGATTAAGTACTCTTACCGGTAGACGTCCCTCTTGTTTTGTCATAGCCAGGTTTTTTCCAACTAGTATATCCGTCTTTGATTTGTTTGCTGCCTCCACAACCCACAATTTCTTTGACCGAAAATCTCCATCAAAGTTGAGTGGCACATCCATATTCTTATAGTTCATAATCTTGATTTTCATGTCAACCTTGATGCCTTACTCGCTTAAGAAATCCACGCCAATTATGATTTCATCAACAATAGGCGTACTCTAATCGAAGCGAGTCTGAAAAAAATACTCGCTTATTTATCGAATTACCTTCAAAGCAACAACACAACTCGTCTATTTTAAGCACTCGCTAATAAAGTCGGCTATTCAATACGCGACTTGAAACGTAGCGTGGGACTGTGAAAAAACCGCTCCATTGTGAATGGGCTCTTGAAATATACCAGGGAAATATTTTGACAGATTAATTTAATGCAGCCAACTTCACTCAAACTGCGCTAAGCAAATAAATAATAAATTCGTTGGTCCAACCCTGTGTCTTTGGGCTTCCCACCATTTTTAAGATGATTGTGCAGAAAACGGTAAAATTAACTGGAAAATATGCCGGTACGAGCATTTATAAGAGCACAAAGCTGAGTACTCTAGTGAATAAGCAGTATTTTAAGCGGTAATTGCTTTCTTTAGGAGACAACTGCTAAAACACGACCAAAAATGTCGGGGGAGGTATCAGACGACGCGTTTTGATCTCGGTATCAACAATCCGAAAGCGGATTTTCGATTTTTTGTATCAGTAAAAAGTTATTTGAAAAAAACCAAAAAATCACCCGCGTCCAATCCTAAATAGAGGGCGTGATCCAAGAATTTGCTGTTAAATGAGTCTGTTCAGTTAAGCAGTTGAAAAGATGGGATATCAAAAGATGCATTTTTACCTCGGTATCAATAATCCGAAAGCAATTCAAGTTGAACAGATATAGGATAGTCCAAAAAGTGCAAAAGTATGTTCTGCGCTGAAGTACTGTGGATCACGTAAGGGTAATTTTTTTGAAGCGCAGCCGGAGGCCTCCTACGTAGAAAGGTATTCCGCACATAAATACCATGGATCACGCCCCCATTGGTGATCGCAGCTGGGTAATTTTTTGGTTTTTTGCTTTTAGATTATTGATATAGAGGTCAAAACGTGTATACATCTCCCGATATTTTTGGATGCGTTTTAGCAGTTTTCTCCTTAAGTTACGAAATACCTGAGGCGGTTCTTTTGGAAAAGATGGTACTAATGGTTGTCCTAGGAAGCTGGCCGGCTCAAAAGGGTTGGACCAGAGTGAAGTTGGGGTTAGCAGAGTCTGCCCATCGAGCAGGTACCATTCCCACGGCAGCCGGTTCTATGTTATGTTAAACTATCGTACTCTTCTCAATTCGTCCTGTGTAACAGATGGCTACACAATTGCGGGTGTTCAGGGCTAAACCTTGCCATCCACAGATCCCGTACTTTCTTTAGTACATTCGTGGTCCCCTGTTGTTCACCCCCAGTGGCGCCTTACACAGTCGCGTTTCTCCATTGACACGGCGTTCAATAGAAGTCTATTTCCTTTGTAACAGGACCCCTTCTTCCAGCCATCAGCTTAGGACCACCAGCTTCTCATTTATTTCACTACCTGCCTTTGGCATCGGTTTAACACAAATATTGCTTTGGCTGTGTCCCGTTCTTATGTGTTTTGAGCTCGCAAACAGAAACCTGTCGGGTAAGTGGCGCGAGGTGCTGCTACCGGAGCATACCGGAAAGTTGCACTGGTCATACCAAATCGCTACCACGACATTCGGGCAGTACCGCAAGGGAGTACCGGAGCGTACCGAGTTGATATCCGGCAAAGGACTATCACTTCCAACAACAATCTCCAAAACCTCGGGAAGTGTTTTTGTCGCTAAAACAACAAAAAAAAGCTCTTATCAGTATTTCGCTTACCACCATTGTCATTCCAGAGATATGGATACAGGCGAGAGCAGGCTCCCTCCTAAAGCCGGAAAATATGCCAGTTGCGAAGACACTAGAAACGAATCTATTGTCACTACACTGCAAACTTGCACGTGGACAACCATCAACATGGCTTCCGTAGATTACATAGCGACACCACCGCTTCGATCGCCATAAACACGAAACTTTATATTGGTTTGAATCAAAAAACCACTAACAACCGGATCGTGCTAGTGGCACCTGTCTTATTAAAAATTTTGATATAGTCAACCATGCCACGCTCCTTCAACATCTAGAGGCCTAAACGCTCCCAGCCGGACTTAAAAGGTGGACCGCTAACTATGTAAATGGCCGGCAAGAGTCGGAAGTTTTTTGGAATGTAACATCGAAATCGAGAAGAGTTAGACAAGGTGCTATTCACCGAAGCGTACTGGATTTATAGCCGGCAATAGTTTTTAAACACCAGAATAGCTCTGTTTGGTCGGTCACGTCACATTTTCTGAATGGATCCGCCGAGTAGGCAGGATGAAGTACTGCCCCACTAACTAACTAACAAGATAAGTAGGTGCAAGTTAGACAGGGTAACATCGAAATAACAGCCCTTGGTCAAACAAAACCACCCCAGTCATTCCGGTACGATAGAACCACCTGGTGCCGAAGAGGAACGCGAACTGCCTATGGAGACAAAGGTCATGCTGTCCCAGCATCGTTCTGGATACTGTAACAGGTTAAACTCTTACCTATCCAGGCTGAACCCTGCATGCCAAATGTCTGTCCGGTATGCGGTGTGTCTCCCCATGACACTAACCATCTATTCATCTGATCAACTGAGCCTACTCTTCTAACAGCAATATCACTTTGGGCCAACCCTATTGAAGCCCCGAGGTTTCTGGGACCTCCGTTAGAAGAGCTTGATGACAATGTTGGGCAAGGGACGGCTACAATATCCAACGTCGCGATCGTGCGAGAGGACTTGGGGTGGACTAGCGTTCATTACCCATTAAATTGTGCAGTATCGTCTTTTTGATCCTGACGTCGACCCAAGGGACAACACCTTAGAACGTCAGGGTATGGGTGTCTGGTCAGCCAATGTCGATCTTAGGATTATTAATATTTACACATCTCCTGTCACCTGTTGTGCGAGAGATTATCGCCGCGACATTCATGCGTTAAAATTACTCTGGCTTGTTTGTTGTTGTTTGCAACCCTGTCCGACTCTATTGGGAGCGATTTGGTGTGACCAGTGAAACCTTCTTCGCCCCTGTCTAAACCGTTGGAGCGCCAATTACCTGAGTTGTTGGCAAGCATCGGTGGAATTCCGGAACGAACGATTATAACCACTTATAATTAAACAGGGGGTGTGCTATCCCTGCTACTGTTTAATTATTACATATAGAGGCTTCCCTTTCTACCAGAGAGTGTCTCTATTGTGTATTAAGCTAAAGGCTACACGATTTCGGCAACTGGCTGTTCCTTGTTCAAAAATTTTTTCTCCTTGCCCGGTTTCTTCGCTGGACCAAATCTGGCACTGTCACAGACTAAATCCTCGATCACCTTATTTACCACTGGGACGGCGCAAATGATCATCTACGTCAGCGGCATCAAGCTCTCGAATGTCTCACACCCCAAAATCTTAGGGTGGCGTTTGATACCAAAGCCGCAACAAAATTCTCATTTCACTGGCTGGCAGCAGTTAGGGAAAAGGTAAAGAAATGTTGTTGGCAACGTACAATGTAATTGGCCATCCGGTTCTGATCTGCCAGTATGATCATCCTGACTATCGAACACATATTGGAGGAAGTTGCAGGCCTGTCAGAGAACCGCACTAGAAATTGCCGCGGAGCGTCTCCTTATGTCAACGGAACTCCATCTCCACAATGCGGCAGAAATGGTTGGTGTTAAAGAGCATAATAAAATGCTAACCAGGCAGTTCTTGTTCAACTGTTACAAGCCGCGGAACCAAACAGGCACTGGTTCGAAGAAAATCCACCTCCTAGAATACAAAGAAACATCTCCATACGCATTATGTTGAAATCCGGAATCGTAAATTTTAGCCATTTGATGTAAAGATGCATCGCAGACCCTCAAAAACATCCACACAGAGTAGGTAAACTCCTTTGTCAGTTCCCGGCGGCCATATGGGCTATGCGTAGCTCAGAACCTGCTTACCGATTGCCTTTTACAATGCCAGCAGTATTTCTTTATATTTTTCGCAGATTTTGTTGCGGGAAAAACTGGATAAACTCAAACAAAAAGATGTTGCAAAATTGAGATAACGTTTTCATTTTCGCGCGATGATAAACAAAGCAAATGTCAATAACAAACAACAGATGATTTTGACAGTTGAAATGTGTCCAGTGTTGTTAAATACACACTGGGAAATTTTTACCGAGTTGGCGTTTTCTTCAAACTCGCTTAGAAGTAAATACCCCTAATGTCTGCCACTATGAATTTGTGCTGTACGGTGACTAGGACTTGGGTGTCCTCACCTGTCGCCGTACGCAACTTTGCTCCATGCAATGGTCTCACCTCTTTGTTGACTAAATCGGATCGAATGATGGAATGAGATGCGCCCGTATCTACGGTCAGTAAACGCTTTTTAACCTCCACAAATCCTCCAATAGTAACATTACTAGCTTTCCGTAGCTTTACTACGCATTTGATGCCACCATCATTTTTCTGTTGCTTTCCACTCAATGCTTCCAGAACTGTGTTTACCCAGTCTGGCCGTTCTACCTCCTCGCGGTGAGCTTTGCAACTCCTCGGCATCTTAACGCATCTACCTCGGCCTCGATTTTCTCCTCAAACTGCATTATAACAAGTATAGTTTTATTTACTAGTTAAAAACGCAATACAAATTTAAGAAGTTGGTAACTTTACAGTAGTTCACTGAACGACACTTGAATATCAACTGATAAACCTGCCTTGCTTGGTCACTGCCTTATATAGTCCAACAGGGTGCTACCCTACACATCCAGAACTTTCTTGGTTGATCGCTCTTCGTGTTCTCGAAGGGTCGGTGTTATTTATTGACATCTCCTCTTTGCCTTGTATTCGCAAACACTCGCGCCATCTCTCTTCCTCTTCCTTGGTACACGCTTGCCTGCATAAGCGTAGCCATCGTTATCTCGGTTGTGTTTAACTAGTGGTTAGAGTGTTATTAATTTAGGGATGGTACGTGCTTGAGAATATTCGCCACAATTTTGTGACGTTATATGGGAATGTTATTGAGTTAGGAATGATGAAGTGTGCGTGAAATGCTTGGGAAACCACAAATCTACCGAATGTGATAAGCCACCGATAAACAAGTGTATTAACTGTATTAAATCAAATGAAAAGCTTAAGTAAGGGCTAGATATTAATCATCAGTGCAATAGTAGGCAATGTCCGGTCTATTTGAAGCACTTAAATGCTAAAAAGCAAAGGCTAGGATATTAGCAACAAATGTGCAGGTTACGGGCAAAACCCACGGAAATACGGGAAAGAAAACGAAAGGAATATCTGCACACAAACAATACTTTAAATTGCATCTATCTAAACATAAATAGCATAATATCTAACAAATGTGAATTGGAAGTTTTGGCGGCAGCACACAAGCCGAGTATTATACTATGCTCTGAGACGTGTACGACGGAAAATGTGGAAGATAAGGAATTAGAAATAGCAACATACAAACTGGTTCGTTGTGACTCACACAGCAGGCACACTGGAGGAGTGATAATATATGCGCATAGCACAATTGACTTCAATATAATTTATAATGAAAGGGTTAATAGAAATATATGGTGTATAATAATAAAACTGAAAAAGGTTGATAAAAAATTTCAAATTGGGGTGCTTTATCACTCGCCCAGCACAAGTGATGCAGATTTTTTGGATTATCTAACAGAAATTTTACTTAATAGATATGATAAAAGCAACCATAATATAGTAGTTGGAGATTTTAATATAAATGTGAACTACACTTCTACATATAGTACTAAACTGTCCGAGATATTTTCTGTGGTGGGAATGTCCCAAAAAGTAGAGTTTAACACAAGAATTACAGATACAACTGAAACTAAAATTGATTTGCTGTATTCAAATTCAGAAGAAATAGAATGCAAACATTTGATGGAATTCAAAATCTCTGACCATGAAACAATATATTTCAGTGTCAAAACGTCTAAATCATTCAAAATGAGAATGGTGAAGAAAATTACTCCTTGGGACAGATACAGTCGTGAAAGTTTACAAAACATACTAAGATCGTTTAATTTCAATTTCAATAATAACCTGCGAATTGATGATAAAGTGGAACTTATAAATATCAACATAATGCAAGCAATGGAAAGCTTGACTTACGAAAAGGAAGTCTACATAAAGTTAATGAATAAATGGTATGACCATGAACTGGCACAAATGAATAAAAATAAATTTAACATATACCAACATGCGTTACAGACTGGAGTGTGGGATGAATACAGAAGTATAAATAAAATGTACAAAAAACTGGTTAAAATAAAAAAAGTTGAATTTATGGAAAATAAAGTAAAAATTAGTGAAAATAACGCTAAAGAAATGTGGAAGAACGCTGCGGCAAAACTATTTCCGGTTCAACAACAAAATATATAGACAGACAACCGGACTAGGAATGGGTAACCCAACATTGGCCATTCTCATGGAAACATTCATGCAAAACTTAGAAGGAAAATATATACAGGAGTTAAAAACCAAGTTAGGCGTGGCATTCTACGCTAGATACGTGGATGACATCATCTGCATCCTAAATGACGATAACGAAGAGCAAATACTAGAGTTCCTCAACAGGCAACATAGAGTTCACAATGGAAGTAGAAAAAGATGGAATAATGAACTACCTGGACCTAACTATAGGGATTGACAAAATAACAAATAGGTTCAACTACGGCATTTATAGAAAACCGACTCCCACGGACACCATTATACACTCTACATCAAACCATCCGCAACAGCACAAAAATGCAGCATTGAGGCACCGCCGCTAACACAGGAAGCATACTGGAGAGAGCTTAATACAATATATAACATAGCGGCAAATAATGGATACAAGAAAGCACTTGTGGATAAACTCAGAAGTAGCCATGGAACACAAAAAAGAGTAAACGTAGAGGAAAATCCAATGGTTTGGACGGCATGACATACACTGGGAAAGCGACGTACAAATTAGCAAAGTTCTTTAAAAGATATAACATCAACACAGCATTCAGAACATCTAACAACGTCGGACGAAAACTAAGAACCGACAATAATTCTGATGACCCATTCAACAGACACGGAGTTTATAGGCTTACTTGTGAATGTCAATACAGCTACATAGGACAAACAGGAAGAAAAATAAGAACAAGATTCCGAGAGCATATCAGGGACTACAACAAAAAAACACGAAAACCCACCATAATACCAGAATCTAATTTCGCGAACCACATGTTTGAGAGCAACTGCACCCCAGCTAACATAAAAACAACGGCTCGAATACTTCACGTACAAGGAAAAGGCCGGCGGCTTAATGTACTTGAGAACATGGAGATATACAAGTTAAAAACATTTGACGGCAGGATCATAAACGAACAAACCAACACTATCTCTGACGAAATATTTGAACCCTTAAAACTAGTTTACAAAAAACAGCACAAGCCAGCAGGTACAGCAACCAAACACGTAACAATGAACAAGCAAAAACGAAATATGAACCAAATTGCAAAAATCACCGATTTCTACCTACATCAACCTACCGCTTAGCTAACAAGCGGTATGTCTACATACCTACAAAAACAACCTTTGGGACAGATAACAATTCGGACGTATCAATGCCGCGCACACACACACGCATATTAACGTTACCTACCACGAACACATAGATTGACATTACCTGCCACAGCACCCACGGACTATAAAAACAACGCAGCGGATAGACACAGACCAGAACGAAACTAGGCATTGAAAATGGCAGAACGCCGAAACCGGTTTGTCACAAAACCAAACTTGACAAGGGATGATGGAAAATCGTTCCAACAAAAATCAGCTTACTACCCTGTCGGAAGATCAACACAACAAAATAAATCAAATGTGGAAGTACCTCAAACAGGCGGCTTGTCTTTCCGAGGATAACGACGGTATCAAAAAACCGGTAATAGATGGTGTACTGGTTGAGAATGATGCAGAATTGGCTAATAAACTGAACGAATTCTTTATAAACAGTGTAATTGAAATAAATAGAAACATACCTAGCATTGATCTAGTAATGAACAATAGTCAAGCCAGCTGTACATTTAAGTTTTCGAAAATCACAACCGCTGAAGTTATAAATATTTTAAAAACGTTTAAGTACAAAATTGGCGGCAGAAAACTTTTATCAGATGGAGTACTGAAAGACTCTATAGAGTATTTAGGGTACTTCTATGCACTTATTATAAATGATAGTGTGGAAAGTGGCGTGGTCCCAGGAAGATGGAAAACGTCGACAGTGGTACCTGTTAAAAAAGTAAAAAAGACAATACAATCAAAAAATACCCTACCAAGCGATGCTAAAATATTAGAAGTACATGTCAAGAATCAACTGATGAAGTACCTAGAAGAAAATAAAATTGTAGTCCAACAACAATCGGGCTTTAGAGAAAAACATTCGTGTGAGACAGCCCTCAATTTGGTGATATCTGATTGGAAAGAAGAGCTAAATAAGAAGAATGTAGTTGTTTAGGTATTCCTGGACCTCAAAAGGGCATTTGAAACGGTGCATAGAGACATTTTACTAAAAAAACTGCAACAAATTGGTATAACTGATACGGAGCTAAAATGGTTTAGTAGCTACTTAAAGCAGAGAAGACAACGAACTGTGATAAATACAGCGATATCCGATGAATTGGAAGTACCCATAGGGTTACCACAAGGGTCGGTTTTGGCACCGATATTGTTTCTTATTTATATTAATGATATTGTCAATGCCGTCGAGGGATGCGAAATTCGACTCTTTGCCGACGATGCATTAATTATGATAAGTGAAAATAATATTAATGTCGCTACATCAAAAATGCAAATGGTACTGAATAATTTATATACATGGCTGTGCGGAAATAGATTAAAACTTAATATTAATAAAACAAAGTATATGGTTATAACCAGAAGAAACTTTAATGATCACAACATTGAATTGAAAATAAATAATGAAAGCATACAAAGAGTAGAGAGTATAAAATATTTAGGTATTATAATCGATAATAAACTTAAGTTTTAGGAACACATAAAATACACCGTGGCGAAAGTAGCTAAAAAAACTGGGAATATGCAGAGAACATCCAAATCTCTACATAAAAAATACAAAATACTTATATATAAAACTATTATTGAGCCACATTTTGTATATTGTCCATCGATATTATTCATAATATCAGATAGTGAAATTGATAAACTTCAAAAGCTTCAAAACCGGTGTATGCGATTTATCCTTAAAAAACGTAGTGATGTCAGAACGGCTGACATGCTGAATAGTTTGAACTGGTTAAGTGTTAAGCAAAAAATTTTCTTTCACTCCATGAAGTTAATTTATAATATAAAGCATGGTAATGTACCTGAATACCTTAGTAAAAATGTATTGTTAGTGCGGCCGCCGTGGTGTGAAGGTAGTGTTGCCGGCCTACCACACCGAAGGTCCATGGTTCGAGCCCTGGTACAGGTAACATCAAAAGTGATTTGAAAAAAAGTTTTTCAAAACGGGGTCGCCCCTCGGCAGTGGTTTGGCAAACTCTCCGAGTGTATTTCTGCCATGACAGGCTTCTCAGCAAAAATTCGTCTCCTTTGTAGATGCCGTTCGGAGTCGGCAAAAAACTGTAGGTCCCACCAATTTGTAGGGAAAATTCAAATCGGCACACCACAAATTGGAAGAGAAGCTTGGCGCAAAAATCTCTTAGGAGGTTTATGATGATATACCTGTTGTATATCGCGCCATAGAGAGATAGATAATGAAATCTTAGTTTTTAAGAAAAAACTGTATGAGTTTTGTAAAACCCTAGCTATAAGATAGCAAATTGTTAATGATACTTGAATTAGGCTCTAGCGGCCGTAATAAATACATAATAATAATACATGCTTGAGAATAATCGCCACTCTGCCCTCCACCTAAGTCTGATAATTCCGACCAGACACATTTCCCGAACCAAATGCAGCGAGACACTCAATGGTTGGCACCGCTTTATTAAACCTCGGTTCTTCCAGGGATTGCAACTCCGACATCAATCCTGGCTTGCAGAGATTCTCACAATGCGTTACATTGTCACATACTCCAACCATTTTTTCCTTCCTTAATCCCGCATAGATTTACGCCTTCACTATCGCTCCCAGTGGTACCCGGCAAAAATTTCTGCAACTCATTTCTTCAGGATTCTGTTTCGTTCTCTCATGCCCATTCTGTTTCGTTCTCTCATGCCAGTACACTGTTTCACTTTATCCACTAAGTTGCGTTTCTTCCTCGGAACAGGACCACCAGATGTTCGTCTTTTATCCTCAGCACACTCTGCACACTTAGTAATCCATTCTCACACAGATTGTCTGCAACCAATCCAATAGAACCGCCGCTTTACTTCCTGCAGCGTTTTCTTTATTCCCATGTGCCTTCCATCTAGGCAACTATGCGAAGCTTTGATAACATCTGGAATTTTTGCCTGGGGAACAACAATAAGTGCTCGCTGATTCTGGCCATCCTCTCTTTCCCATGTCCGATGCAAACAACCAGATATTAACTTCAAACTGCTCCATTGTGCGCAATATGCTTTTGCGATGCGAGTCTCTCCTCTTCTTGGATATTTGTTCTTCTTCAGCCGACGACAATGATGACTTCGTCGACAATATTCGCTCCCAAGAAGTTGTTATACGTAGCCACATTCCCAATCACAACCTTGCGTGCCACTTTTCAAAGGACTTACTTGCTTTCACCAGTTACTGTCCACCACTTAGCTTTCCGCAATGATGCACCATTATCTACAGTTAGCAAGCGCCTTTTCCCGCCCACGTACCCTTCAACAGTAACATTACTCGCTTTACGTCCGAGTTTTGACACAGAGATTATGGGGCATTTATCTTGCTCATCTTCTCTAGTTTTGCTTTTACGCCCACCTGAATTGCTGGAGTCACTGGAGGTAGTGCCGCAATAACGTGCTATGTCACCTGGTTTTCCGCACTTGAAACATTCGATGGTACCATCATTGTTCTTCTGCATTGAAATCCGAAAGCGGAAAAGAAATATTTTTTTAAATGCAAAGTTATTAGCGGGGGGCCTGATCCATGGTATTTATGTGCAGGGGGTTAATTCTGGTTTTGTGTTACCGTGAAATGAAAAAATTTTTTCACTTTAGTAATCACTTGACGTTTTCCTTTCTTCACTTCACTGAGCTCTAAAATACGATTCTGATATGTGCGGTGAAAACTGTTTGTTAAATAACATTTTTAATGGCCTCGGCACAGGTTGCGCTTGCTAAATGTTAGTTTATTATAGAATTGTAAGAATAAAAGCAGTTTTTATCAGTTAAAACAAAAAAATTTTTAGCTTTAACTTGCAAATATCTCTTGACAGAAATATGTAATCGAGTTTCCGCTTTCGGATTATTGATACCGAGGTCAAAACGCGTCGTTTGAACCTCTCCCGAAATTTGGAAATTTGGACTTGTTTTAGCATTTACGTACGGTCGTATAGAATTACCCATTTAACAATCAATGTGAATATGGTTCCTGTAAACAACAATCAACAATGTATTACAACAAATCTACATACATAATTCATACAAAGATTCAAATTCAAAAGAGTGGCAATATTGCCCTTTTTTTCTTGAAGTTCTCTCATTCTCTGTCATACGTAAACGTCAATTTATACGGATTTGCAATTTTAACTTTGCGCGCGTTGTGTGATATTGTTAAAATAAAACCATCTAGAAATTAATCTGATGTTTGCGAGTGGCATTACTCGAAAGATTTAATAAAAATGTGTGTTTTGCACACGTGCTGAAAATTCTCATAACCTCAAAAAATGTTTGTAAACAAAAAACATATGACTCGAACTTGCAAAATGCTGCATTTTAAATTCAGCATGAACAGCACATTAGACGAGATCAGAATATTAAAATATTTCAACTTATCACTCATCTATTAAGAAAACTATACGGCATATTCTACATAATTATTTGGTTCTTGGTTACATTTATAGCTGTATTCTGTAAGTCTGTCTCAACCTAGTGAACCAGAAGAGTGCGTACGGTGCTCCGTTAGGACTTCCTAAGTGGAGCGCTCACCCTCCTAAAGAGGCTCCGAAAAAGCTCTCAATCGAGCGTATCCGACGGAGAAAAGTGCCTTTTAAAATGTATGAAAAAAGTGCTCATCTGTATGAAAAAATTCTCCTCAAGATAATCCGCAAAGACTCCGTGCGGACTCCCTAATTTTCATATAATTTTCAAAAATAGGACTCCTTAAATGAGTGAATTGGGGGTCCCAAAGGGCTCCCTAAGATAACTTTTAAAGGCTCCGTGAGGACTACTCATATGAGTGATTTAGGAGTCCGAAAATGCTCCACCAGATAACCAAAAATGGCTCCTTTCGGACTCTTCAAAAGACGCTATGGGACTCCGTACGGACTCGTCTACTTACCTCTAAATCATCCCAAGATAACGGCAGATTTAATTTTTTGTATTATCTTCTTCTTTGAATGGTCATCTAACCGCCTGGGCGATTTTGACCGTCCAACATAGCTCGCCAGTCGTTTCTTCGTTGCGCCAACTGGCGCCAATTGGAAACACCGCGGGATCGCAAATCGGTCTCCACTTGGTCCTTCCATCGGAGTGGTGGTCTCCCTCTTCCTCTGCTTCCACCGGCGGGTGCCGATAAGAATACCTTCTGGGCTGGAGCATCTTCGCTCATTCGCACTACGCGGCCTAGCCAGCGAAGCCGCTGTGTTTTAATTCGCTGAACTATGTCGGCGTCTGCGTAAAGTTCATACAGCTCATCATTAAATCTTCTTCGGTACTCGCCGTCGCCAACGCGTAGAGGTCCACAAATCTTTCGAAGAACCTTTCGCTCGAATAGTGTCCACGCTTCTGCACCACCATATAGCAGGACAGGTGCGATGAGTGACTTGTAGAGTGTTATTTTCGTTCGTCGAGAGAGGACTTTACTTTTCAATTGCCTACTCAGTCCGAAGTAGCATTTGTTTGCAAGAGTAATTCTTCGTCGGATTTCTAGGCTAACATTATTGTTGGTGTTAATGCTGGTTCCCAGGTAAACGAAGTCCTTCACTATTTCGAAATTATTGCTGCCAACAGTAGCATGGTTGCCAAGGCGCGAATGCTCTGACTCTTTGCATGATGACAGAAGGTCCTTCGTTTTGCCCTCGTTAACCACCAATCCCATTTTCTCCGCTTCTTTTTCTAATTTGGAGTAAGCAGAAGTTACGCCGCGGTTGTTAAGGCCAATGACATCAATATCGTCAGCATATGCCAACAGTTGCACGCTTTTATAAAATATTGTTCCAGCGCGGATAGGTTCTGCAGCTTGTATTATTTTCTCCAGCATTAAATTAAAGAAATCGCACGATAGTTTCGAACGGCTCGGAGAGGTACTTCCCAATTCTGACCGAGCTGGCGGTGTTGCTCAAGGTCATTTTGCATAGCCGTATAAGTTTTGCGGGGAAACCTAATTCAGACATAGCGGCATATAGGCAGCTCCTTTTTGTGCTATCGAAAGCGGCTTTAAAATCAACAAAGAGATGATGTGTGTCGATTCTCTTTTCACGGGTTTTTTCCAAGATTGTAAAAATCTGGTCGGTGGTAGATTTACCAGGTCTGAAGCCACACTGGTAAGATCCAATCAGTCTGTTCACATCAGGCTTCAGTCTTTCGCACAATACGCTTGATAGGACCTTATATGCGATATTCAAAAGGCTGATTCCGCGATAGTTGGCGCAGTTTGCAGGATCGCCCTTCTTGTGGATTCGGCAGAGAACACTTAGATTCCAATCTTCAGGCATGCATTCATCCGACCATATTCTGCATAGAAGCTGATGCATGCGCCTTACCAGCTC
This sequence comes from Merzomyia westermanni, assembly GCA_949987695.1. Classification (NCBI taxonomy): domain Eukaryota; kingdom Metazoa; phylum Arthropoda; class Insecta; order Diptera; family Tephritidae; genus Merzomyia; species Merzomyia westermanni. The sequence goes on along the minus strand of OX465290.1, from coordinate 110,007,882 downwards.
CTCGCCTCCGTGTTTGAATAGCTCAGCAGGCAAACCATCAGCGCCAGCTGCTTTATTGTTTTTCAATCGGGATATTCCTATTCGCACCTCATTATAGTCGGGTTGCGGAACATCAATTCCATCATTGTGGGCTCGGGTTCGGCATCTTCTCTGGTTTCTTGCTCAGTTTCTCCATTTAAAAGGGCAGAGAAGTGATCCCTCCATATTCTGAGTGCTCTCTGAACATCGTCCACCAGGTCGCCGTTCTCATTCTTACAGGAGTTTGCCCCGGGTTTAAAACCTTCTGTCATTCGCCGAATTTTTTGATAGAATTTTCGGGCATTATTCCCGTTGGCCAGCATCTCAAGCTCCTTTATTTCACGCTTTTCTGCCTCTCTTTTTTTCGCCCGGAATTTTGTATTATATTTAGTTAGAATAGTAGCTTATGCAAGTTAGACAAAGTTATTTAAAGTAATTGAAGGTATTAATTTCGTTGAAATGTGTTAAGTTTGCAACAACTTTAAATAATGACAGAATGATAAAAATCACATTGTTCGGAAGCTTATACAAAATTTATATATGTAAAAGTTAAATGACCGCAAAACTAAATAAAAAAATGTGTGTTTAAAAATTATTGCTTATTTTTCTTCACAATTAGCTAAGGTGTTTGAAAAATTTTTGTCTTCACAAATAATTAAACATTTGAATAACTACAATTTGCTGAGTGAGTTCCAATCCGGGTTTCGAGCAAATCACAGCTGCTCCACGGCTATAGTAAAAGTTATTGAAGATATCCAGCCTGCTTATGATAATAAATTGTTAACCATCCTAATTTTATTAGATTTTTCTAAAGCCTTCGATTCTGTCAAGCATGATATTCTCTTAGCAAAACTAAAACATTACTTTGGATTTAGCCCTGCATCACTTAAATTTATGGACAGTTATCTATCAAACCGATACCAACAAGTGGAATGTGCAAGCACAACTTCTTGTCTTAGTAAAATTACTTCCGGCGTGCCACAAGGTTCGATTCTGGGCCCAATACTATTTAGTATATTTATCACCGACATTGTTTGCTGCTGTCAAAACGCTTCTATTATTTTGGGTAGTACTCACGGTTGCTGGGGATCCGTAATTTACTACTATTTCTTCGTATTATTTGTATCGTTCCAATCCAAAATTCCAATAGTCTAGTGAAGCGTTTTTACAACGAGCGGGGTTTGCGATGGTGGGTTTCCTTGGTTCTGGGAGGGATATTGGTGTTGCTTCCCTTATCCGCCGATAACGATGCGTATAATTGCCTGGAGTTCCGTGGATCGGCACACTTACTTCCTACCGTATTTTGCGTAGCTTAGGAAATTTACGAAGGTGTAAACAAAATGTATGTCGGTTCCTCAGACAAGGTTAATAGTGCCCATGCATAAAAACTTTTATTACACCTTGCCTATACATAGGGTTTTAATTTCCATTAACACTGTGAAATTTCGCTAATTGGTGATTACACTAATTTATTTCGACACTTCTTTAGGGTTTTTACTCAAATAAAAGAATTGCACAGTTGCCGGTGGAAAAGCAAGAATTGTTTTAATAAAGCCGGTGCAAAACAATAACAATGATGATATGTAAAAAAGTAAAAAATGATGGCCGACCAGCTATCACCTGTGCGGCGAATTGGTGTGGGGTGACTTATGCGTGGTTGCCACACGTCCCAAATCGTTCCAATTTTAACACTTAAATCTAAAGGTGAGTTCATAAGTTGTGATGAGTAAATAATGTAATAATAATAAAATATAATGTAATCCATGCGTTATAATGATATTATATACAATTCATGACAAATATGTGTAACGAGTATTATTTTGTGTACAATTCAGGAAATATGTTTATAACGAATATTATGGGTTTGGGATTGGGACGTGTGGCTACCGCTGTCGCGTAAACATTCTGCCTCCCCTAGGCGTACTAAGCGCCTAGTGTATGCTGCAACTCCTGCAAGGCACGAACGGCTTCTGGATCAAGATCCTTCCCACCTTATTTTTGTAGGTGGCGGTGCGTAAGCCGGTTGCGGTGCATGGGATGGTGCGGTCGCCGACGCTGGGTGGTCGCGGTGGTTGACGTGCCCTTGGAGCCCGACCATGAGCCCTGAGAGGCTGCGGTTGAGTACGGAGACGATGAGCTGCGGCTCGACGGCGTGGTGTCGGAGGTATTTCCGCTACAGGTGGTGCGACATACGCGGGTTGGCGACCTCCGGTGTCCCGATGAAGGAATGTGTGGTGATGCTGCCCGCAGACCCGGCAGCTTTCTGTGGAGGTGCACTGGTTGGTGCGATGGGACAGTGCTAAGCAGTTGGTGCAATACTGATGTGCCCTAGCGACCAAGAAGCGTTGTTGCGGCTGCATGGCCGTGAACACAGGGCTCATCAGCAGCGCGTGATGACGCAAGCACAATTTACATTTCCGGTAATCCGGTACGGGTTCGCTACGGCGCGGACGGGCTGCGGGCAGGGTCACTTGCGATGCCAATGAGCGGCGTGGTGTTGGGACCGGGGGCGTTGACGATCCATCTGTTGAAAAGAGAGAGTAATATATGCATATTAGTTATACGCCTGGGATTAAGCATATGTTTGGGGAGTGACTAAGTTGTTACCTGAGTGCTAACGATAGTATGAGCTTTATGGGCTGTATTAAGTTAGGGAGATGGGAGTGGGCACTGAGGGCCCTCGTCACTCTCAGATGACGGTAGAAAGCACAGTTTCGTGAGAGGTCTTGTGAGAATTCCGTTCTGGGTGCGGACGTCTATGACACGAATGTGTCCGTCTCGTCCTGGGTGTAGGCTTTCTAATCGACCTAGTCGCCACTCGGTGGGAGGTAAGTTGTCTTCTTTAATGATGACTAGGTCGCCAATTTTCGGGGGAGTTTGAGCATTTTTTCAACGGTAACGCTTTTGAAGGTCGGTGAGGTAATCAGTTTTCCAGCGTTTGCTGAACTGATGATGCAGAACTTTCAGTCGTTCCCACCTATTTATCAGAGAGAGATTTTCGTGATTCGGTTCGGGAAGCGAGAGCATTGGTGCTCCTCGAAGAAAATTACCTGGCGTGAGGGCGGTGAGGTCATTCGGGTGCTGAGAAAGCTGGGAGATGGGACGAGAGTTAAGTACGGCCTCTATCCGAATTAATACAGTCGAGAACTCCTCGAAGGTAAAGCTGTGGATTTTTGTTGGAACGATTTTCCGTCATCCCTTGTCAAGTTTGGTTTTGTGACAAACCGGTTTCGGCGTTCTGCCATTTTCACTGCCTAGCTTCGTTCTGGTCTGTGTCTATCCGCTGCGTTGTTTTTATAGTCCGTGGGTGCTGTGGCAGGTAATGTCAGTCTATGTTTTCGTGGTAGGTAACGTTAATATGTGTGTGTGTGTGCGCGGTATTGATACGTCCGAATTGTTATCTGTCCCAAGGGTTGTTTTTGTAGGTATGTAGACATACCGCTTGTTAGCTAAGCGGTAGGTTGATGTAGGTAGAAATCGGTGATTTTTGCAGTTTGGTTCATATTTCGTTTTTGCTTGTTCATTGTTACGTGTTTGGTTGCTGTACCTGTTGGCTTGTGCTGTTTTTTGTAAACTAGTTTTAAGGGTTCAAATATTTCGTCAGAGATAGTGTTGGTTTGTTCGTTTATGATCCTGCCGTCAAATGTTTTTAACTTGTATATCTCCATGTTCTCAAGTACATTGAGCCGCCGGCCTTTTCCTTGTACGTGAAGTATTCGAGCCGTTGTTTTTATGTTAGCTGGGGTGCAGTTGTTTTCAAACATGTGGTTCGCGAAATTAGATTCTGGTATTATGGTGGGTTTTCGTGTTTTTTTGTTGTAGTCCCTGATATGCTCTCGGAATCTTGTGCTTATTTTCCTTCCTGTTTGTCCTATGTAGCTGTATTGACATTCACAAGTAAGCCTATACACTCCGTGTCTGTTGAATGGGTCATCAGAATTAGTGTCGGTTCTTAGTTTTTGTCCGACGTTGTTCGATGTTCTGAATGCTGTGTTAATGTTATATCTTTTAAAGAACTTTGCTAATTTGTACGTCGCTTTTCCAGTGTATGTCATTGCCGTCCAAACCATTGGATTTTCCTCTACGTTTACTCTTTTTTGTGTTCCATGGCTACTTCTGAGTTTATCCACAAGAGCTTTCTTGTATCCATTATTTGCCGCTATGTTATATATTGTATTAAGCTCTCTCCAGTATGCTTCCTGTGTGAGCGGCGTTCTCTGAAGCCTATCCACTAAGTGCCTCAATGCTGCATTTTTGTGCTGTTGCGGATGGTTTGATGTAGAGTGTATAATGGTGTCCGTGGCAGTCGGTTTTCTATAAATGCCGTAGTTGAACCTATTTGTTATTTTGTCAATCCCTATAGTTAGGTCCAGGTAGTTCATTATTCCATCTTTTTCTACTTCCATTGTGAACTCTATGTTGCTATGTTGCCTGTTGAGGAACTCTAGTATTTGCTCTTCGTTATCGTCATTTAGGATGCAGATGATGTCATCCACGTATCTAGCGTAGAATGCCACGCCTAACTTGGTTTTTAACTCCTGTATATATTTTCCTTCCAAGTTTTGCATGAATGTTTCCATGAGAATGGCCGATGTTGGGTTACCCATTCCTAGTCCGTTTGTCTGTCTATATATTTTGTTGTTGAACCGGAAATAGTTTTGCCGCAGCGTTGTTCTTAGCGCGTTGGTAATTTGCGCAGTTTTTACCTTATCTTCAGTTTTGTCCAGTAGTGTTTTGTTGACTATATCCATTGTATCCGTTAGTGGTATTGACGGGTATAAGTCCTTTATGTCAAAGGATACGAGTTTACTGCTCCTTGTGAGTTTAACGGTCTCAAGTCTTTGTAGTAGTTCTATCGTATTGCTTATTGTGTATTCGTGCCCCAGTTTCAGAGTGTCCTTTAAAATCGTTTTTAGATGTTTCGACAGTTTATAACCCGGCGCGGACTTAAAATTAATTATAGGTCTCATCGGCGTATCCTGCTTGTGGATTTTAGGTAACGCAATGAGTGGAGGAGCAGATGGATTCATTTGTGTTAGGGTATATGCCATCCTCTCGTCTATTATTTTGGTAGCATTTTTTATAACCTCTTTAACTTCGGTCTGGTATTTATCCGTGGGGTTATCCCTAATAATGCGGCATTTCATTTCCTCGATGAGCTTCTCTGTCTTTGCTATATATTCATCCTTACTGATTAGCACCGTTGTGTTTCCTTTGTCTGCCTTCGTTGTGACGATGTTGTTATTTTTTAGCTTTCGTTGTAGCCTTTTCAATATTTTCAGCTCCTTATTTCCTTTTTGTGCTTCCTGGGCTCTTACTTCCTTGCTTATGATTTCTCTGCACATGTGCCTTGCGTGCTCCTGTTCCTCATATGGAAGAAGCGATATTGCAACCTCTGCATCTACTATCGCTTGCTCAGTTCTTTTTGCTTCATTGCTATCCGCGATGTTGTGCTTCAGGCCCTTCCCTAGAAGTTGCGCTTCTTCGTTGCTAATGGCCACTGTTGTTAGGTTTACGAACCTTTTGTTAAATTCGTGTGTTTGTTGACTGTTACTGTGTCATGAAAAACTGAACCGAAAATTGGACCAGTTAACGGGCCGACGCGATCACAGTAACAGTCAACAAACACACGAATTTAACAAAAGGTTCGTAAACCTAACAACAGTGGCCATTAGCAACGAAGAAGCGCAACTTCTAGGGAAGGGCCTGAAGCACAACATCGCGGATAGCAATGAAGCAAAAAGAACTGAGCAAGCGATAGTAGATGCAGAGGTTGCAATATCGCTTCTTCCATATGAGGAACAGGAGCACGCAAGGCACATGTGCAGAGAAATCATAAGCAAGGAAGTAAGAGCCCAGGAAGCACAAAAAGGAAATAAGGAGCTGAAAATATTGAAAAGGCTACAACGAAAGCTAAAAAATAACAACATCGTCACAACGAAGGCAGACAAAGGAAACACAACGGTGCTAATCAGTAAGGATGAATATATAGCAAAGACAGAGAAGCTCATCGAGGAAATGAAATGCCGCATTATTAGGGATAACCCCACGGATAAATACCAGACCGAAGTTAAAGAGGTTATAAAAAATGCTACCAAAATAATAGACGAGAGGATGGCATATACCCTAACACAAATGAATCCATCTGCTCCTCCACTCATTGCGTTACCTAAAATCCACAAGCAGGATACGCCGATGAGACCTATAATTAATTTTAAGTCCGCGCCGGGTTATAAACTGTCGAAACATCTAAAAACGATTTTAAAGGACACTCTGAAACTAGGGCACGAATACACAATAAGCAATACGATAGAACTACTACAAAGACTTGAGACCGTTAAACTCACAAGGAGCAGTAAACTCGTATCCTTTGACATAAAGGACTTATACCCGTCAATACCACTAACGGATACAATGGATATAGTCAACAAAACACTACTGGACAAAACTGAAGATAAGGTAAAAACTGCGCAAATTACCAACGCGCTAAGAACAACGCTGCGGCAAAACTATTTCCGGTTCAACAACAAAATATATAGACAGACAAACGGACTAGGAATGGGTAACCCAACATCGGCCATTCTCATGGAAACATTCATGCAAAACTTGGAAGGAAAATATATACAGGAGTTAAAAACCAAGTTAGGCGTGGCATTCTACGCTAGATACGTGGATGACATCATCTGCATCCTAAATGACGATAACGAAGAGCAAATACTAGAGTTCCTCAACAGGCAACATAGCAACATAGAGTTCACAATGGAAGTAGAAAAAGATGGAATAATGAACTACCTGGACCTAACTATAGGGATTGACAAAATAACAAATAGGTTCAACTACGGCATTTATAGAAAACCGACTGCCACGGACACCATTATACACTCTACATCAAACCATCCGCAACAGCACAAAAATGCAGCATTGAGGCACTTAGTGGATAGGCTTCAGAGAACGCCGCTCACACAGGAAGCATACTGGAGAGAGCTTAATACAATATATAACATAGCGGCAAATAATGGATACAAGAAAGCTCTTGTGGATAAACTCAGAAGTAGCCATGGAACACAAAAAAGAGTAAACGTAGAGGAAAATCCAATGGTTTGGACGGCAATGACATACACTGGAAAAGCGACGTACAAATTAGCAAAGTTCTTTAAAAGATATAACATTAACACAGCATTCAGAACATCGAACAACGTCGGACAAAAACTAAGAACCGACACTAATTCTGATGACCCATTCAACAGACACGGAGTGTATAGGCTTACTTGTGAATGTCAATACAGCTACATAGGACAAACAGGAAGGAAAATAAGCACAAGATTCCGAGAGCATATCAGGGACTACAACAAAAAAACACGAAAACCCACCATAATACCAGAATCTAATTTCGCGAACCACATGTTTGAAAACAACTGCACCCCAGCTAACATAAAAACAACGGCTCGAATACTTCACGTACAAGGAAAAGGCCGGCGGCTCAATGTACTTGAGAACATGGAGATATACAAGTTAAAAACATTTGACGGCAGGATCATAAACGAACAAACCAACACTATCTCTGACGAAATATTTGAACCCTTAAAACTAGTTTACAAAAAACAGCACAAGCCAACAGGTACAGCAACCAAACACGTAACAATGAACAAGCAAAAACGAAATATGAACCAAACTGCAAAAATCACCGATTTCTACCTACATCAACCTACCGCTTAGCTAACAAGCGGTATGTCTACATACCTACAAAAACAACCCTTGGGACAGATAACAATTCGGACGTATCAATACCGCGCACACACACACACATATTAACGTTACCTACCACGAAAACATAGACTGACATTACCTGCCACAGCACCCACGGACTATAAAAACAACGCAGCGGATAGACACAGACCAGAACGAAGCTAGGCATTGAAAATGGCAGAACGCCGAAACCGGTTTGTCACAAAACCAAACTTGACAAGGGATGACGGAAAATCGTTCCAACAAAAATCAGCTTACTACCCTGTCGGAAGATCAACACAACAAAATAAAGCTGTGGGTTCCGGCGACCTTTTTAAAGTGTGTTTTAAAGCTTTTGACAGCGGATTCCCATAATCCGCCCATGTGAGGTGCGCCGGGGGGTATGAATTTCCAGTTGATTCCTTGGGGGGCGTACTTCTGTACGATATCCGTCGATACTTCTTTCAGGAACGTTACGAATTCCAGTTCGGTAGCACGCTTGGCGCCGATGAATGTTTTGCCGTTGCAGCTCATCATCTGATTCGGGTATCCTCGGCGTCCTACAAATCGGGCGAAGGCGGCAAGAAAAGCCTTGCTGGTGAGGTCTGAGCATAATTCCAGGTGGACCGCTTTGGTGGTAAAACAGACAAAGACGGCCACGTAGCCCTTTACGAGGGTTTGAGATCTGAGCATAGATGCTTTCAATTGAAATGGGCCAGCGAAATCCACACCAGTCGAGGTGAAGGGTGGAGCGAATCTACAACGGGGGCAAGGCTGCCATAATTTGTGGTCGCGTTTGTTGTTTGTGAGTGGTGCAGACTTTGTACTGGAATATGCATTTTTTGATCAGTGGTTTGAGACGGGCAATGTAAAATTCTTGCCTTAAGATTTGTTGCATGGGACGAGCTTCCGCATGTAGGAGCATTTCGTGAAGGAATCGTATATATAGAGTACAGAGCCGAGACTTTTCGGGTAGGATGATGGGATGACGCTCATTGTAAGTGAGCGTTGCATGGGCTAGTCGGCCATTCACTCGGAGGACTCCGCTCTTGTCTAGGAAAGGATTGAGTACGAGTAGGGAGCTCCGTTTTCCAATAGGGTTTGAGTCTTCTAGACATGATCTTTCAAGAGCGTAGTATCGAGTTTGGGCCATTATGATCAGACGATGTTTCGATCTTTTGAGATCGGCATGAGTTAGAGAGGGGTCGGCTGGGTCATTAATACCGTTCACCGCGTCTTTTAGCCGACGTACAAATTTGAGAACGTAAGCTATTAGACGTAAAGCACGAGGGTAGGAAGAGAACCGATCTAAGAGATCCTCCGTCTCTTCCGTAGCATGTAGGGCTTCTACTTTACGTGACTCTGGGGGGTTGATGTTGCGAACGGTTGGTTGAGGCCAATCTTCGGGGGGTTTGGAAAGCCACTCTGGACCATTCCACCAGAGGGCAGAATTGGAAAGATCGACTGGCGTGCAACCTCGGGTTCCCAGATCTGCGGGGGTATCTTTACTTCGCACGTGTCGCCAAGGGGCATTACCTACGAGGTCTATGATCTGGGCTGTTCGATTGGAGACATAGGTCTTCCATGAGTGAGGTGGCTTTTCGAGCCAGGCTAACACGATCTCGGAATCAGACCACATGGTCAACTTTCTTCTAGTGAGGCCGAGATGGGGTTGCACTACTGCGACTAGTTTAGCTAGTAAGAGAGCTCCACATAGTTCCAGGCGTGGCAGACTTATAGTTTTGAGAGGAGCCACTTTGCCTTTGGACACTAGGAGGTGAGAGTAAACTTGAGTGCCGACAGTAGTTCGCACATAGAGAGTTGCGCAATAAGCCTTTTCAGAGGCGTCGCAAAAACCATGGAGCTCGACCAGATGGTCAGGGGCGAAGTTAATCCATCGGGGTATTTGTATATCTGAGATTGACTGCAAATTTCTGGAGAATTGCGTCCATTTTTCGAGACGTATCGGTTTGACCCGTTCATCCCAATCAGTCCCGTCCAACCACAATTCCTGCATCAGGATGTTTGCCTGTATCATGACTGGCGTCAGCCACCCTACGGGGTCGAAAAGTTTTGCGATAGAGGAAAGTATCTTCCGCTTGGTGGCTGCTGTTGAGGCTGGGTCTGAGTCCACAGTATACGAGAATGTGTCCGAGAGCGCATTCCATTGAATACCTAGGGTTTTGGCGGTGCTACTTTTCTCGAACTCGAGGAAGTCGGTTTCAAGTAAGTCCGCCTTGGGAATTTGTTTGAGTATGTCCGGATGGTTTGCCGTGACCTTTTTTAAAGGGAAGCCGGCTGAGTTGAGAGCATCAATAGTCTCTTTTAGGGATTGCTCGGCTGAGGGAAGATCATGACTGCCGGATAAAATATCGTCAACATACGTCTCGGACCTTAATATTGGGGCTGCGCGTGGATGGGAGTCGGCTATATCTTTCGACAGCTCGTGTAGCGTGCGAATAGCCAGGAAGGGAGCGCAGTTCACCCCAAAGGTGACCGTTTTCAACTTAAAGTCCTTTGTTGGACTGTCTTCGGGAGTTCGGAATATTATCCGTTGGTAGTCTCGGTCATCGGCGTGTAAGAGTATCTGCCGGTACATTTTCTCTACATCGCCATTAAACACATATTTATATGTCCGCCATTTTAACAACAGAAGTCGGAGATCGGGTTGGAGGGTTGGTCTGGTACATAACACATCGTTAAGGGAGTGACCGGAACCTGACTTCTTGGAAGCATTGAATACAACTCTGACTTTTGTTGTCTTTTTGTCTGGCCTGACGACGGCATGGTGAGGGAGATAGAAAGAGCAGTATTTTCCTTGGGATTCCAATTCATTTGGACTGCACTCTTCCATGTGGCCGAGGGACAGGTATTCTTCTAGAACATGGTCATACTGCTGTTTGAGATCGTCCTTTTTTGAGAGACTGCGTTCCATTCCATGGAACTGTCGTAGGGCTGCAGTAGGGGATTGGCCTAGGTCGATATCGTTCGGGAATGATGATTTGAACGGGAGGCGAACCATATATCGACCGTCATGCATTCGAGTGCTGTCATTCAGCCTGAATGTTGGGAGCTGCCTAGTGAGCCGGGGAAGCACTATTGCCTGGGCCTTTATTCTCACCTTATTGTCATTTGAGACTAGGGTCAACGAGCACAGCTTGTTTGATGTTTGTACCACTCCGCCTCCCATACCCGATATTTCAAACAGGGAATGGGTATAGGGAAGCCCGAGTTTGGTGTGAGCTTTGGCGGATATGAAGCTTCTTTCGGAGCCTTAGTCCACTAAGGCTCTAAGCTTAAATAGATCCCCTCTATGTTCTACCAAGACTATTGCTGTAGGGAGTATGATTTGGTTATCATTATCAGTATGGAACGATTGTACTTGGGAACTGTTGGGCGTAGAGGGTTCTCCTTCCTGGGGTGCCGCCTGGCTGACGTCCTGAAGCCTGGGATTGCTGGCTTCTATTGTGGCTACCTGGGATCGTGTCCTTTGGATTCCGAAACTGGTGCTGGGGGTTGCTGTGTCGTGAAGGGTGGTGTTAAGCCGGCCTTGGCAGTGCATGCACGTTCTCGTGCTTTTGCAGTCTTTTAGCACATGGGTTTGAGCTAAACAATTCTCGCAAATATTATTTTCTCTTACGAATTTTTTACGCTCGGAGATTGGCAACCTTTTATACCGCAAACAGCTTTGTAGGGTGTGGGTGGATTGTTTGCATAATTTGCAGGTATAAAATTTTTGGTGCTCTGTGGCATGAGATTTGGTATGTGTAAGGGAGTTGTTGCTGGGGGTTTGGGGTTGAGCCTGCCTGAACTGGGGATTGTTTTGACTGGGGTGAGGCCTTGAGAAGTTTGTGGAGGGTGGATTATATCGGGGTTTGGCAGGTCGCCATTGATCCACCCTTTCCACTATCTCGTAGCGAGTGGTCAGAAACTGGTTCATTTGGGCCCAGTTCGGCAGGTCTCTTCTGGAGGTTAATGATTGCTCCCACAGGGCAACTGTATTCTCTGGAAGTTTCGAGGTTACCAGATATATTAATATGGGATCCCAACTGGAGGTTTCGACTTGTTGTGTCGCTAGTATTTGGAGACAGTTGTTTACTGAGGATTGTAGCCTCTGGATCTCATCGCTGTTTTCCGATTGTATCGCTTTTAAATTCATTAGTATACGTATTTGGTTGTCGACCAGGACTCTTTTGTTTTCATAACGCGACTTGAGAGCTTCCCGTGCTAGGGAAAAATTGTCGTCGCTTAACCTGCCTTTCCTTTAGTCTTATGTCTGAGGGATACAGTTTCTGGGCACTGGAGAGTTTCGAGTGGTTGATATAGACCGCCGTGAACATGTCTCGGAAGGACGGCCATTGATCATACCCTCCATAAAAAATTTCTGTATCACATGGGGGGACTTTCAGGTTCATATAGGAGGACTCTTGGGAGGGTTGGGGTTGCTCTTGAGGCGCGGGGTTACTCAATGCTTTGAGTTGGAGTTGGTCGCCTATTTGAGCTTTGGTGTCCTCATATGCGATTAGGCAGGCTCGGTATTTACCGAAAGCGGCGGACTTAAAGTCCTTGGGGAGGTCCTGGTCGTCTGTCTCTACTATTAGATCATAGGCGCTCTGTACCTTAGACCAAAAAACGTCTATATTTTTGTCTTTTAATTTTAGGGCAGCCTCGGTATTATCTTGAATCGGGGTTGAGCGGAACCGAGTGCAGTAATCCGTAAAATTATCCTTTTCGGAAATAAATTTATTTTCGGCTACGGTAGTCATTCTGAAAAGGGATTTACTTAATTTTATGGTCGCAATTTTAGGAATTATTTGGAAAGACTGCTGCTTTTATTTACGAAAAAAATGTGATGGGGGACTTAGCAGTCTTGTACCACCGTTCCGGGGATATATGCTGTGTACTTATTGTATATACTTGAGGTCTTTATATAAATGGGTGTCGGTATAGACACAACGCGGTATTTTAGGGATTATTTATTATTTTAATAATTAATTTTATGGGATTTATAACACTATTTGTAGTGCTGCTCAATTTGGATATGAACCGACTTTGATTTGTTAACGTTGGGACTTTATATTTGAGAAAGTACTTAAATTTTTTTGTTGGGTGAATTGGCGATGAGGCCCACTGTTTTTTGGTTGTATATAATTTCTACCGCAAGGGATTTTTGTGTACAATATAACTTTGGGTGTGTGCGAAATTTCGCCTTAAGGGATTTGGGTATACCAAAGTATTAAATTTGGCGGGAAAAAGTTGTTTTTGGCGGGAGCCAGCAAATTAAATTATGGGAATTATAATTTTCTATATTATAATAATGTATGGGCAGGGGCTGGTTTCTTCAATGGCGAAAATTAGTTATTTTGGGTAGTACTCACTTTTGCTGGGGATCCGTAATTTACTACTATTTCTTCGTATTATTTGTATCGTTCTAATCCAAAATTCCAATAGTCTAGTGAAGCGTTTTTACAACGAGCGGGGTTTGCGATGGTGGGTTTCCTTGGTTCTGGGAGGGATATTGGTGTTGCTTCCCTTATCCGCCGATAACGATGCGTATAATTGCCTGGAGTTCCGTGGATTGGCACACTTACTTCCTACCGTATTTTGCGTAGCTTAGGAAATTTACGAAGGTGTAAACAAAATGTATGTCGGTTCCTCAGACAAGGTTAATAGTGCCCATGCATAAAAACTTTTAATACACCTTGCCTATACATAGGGTTTTAATTTCCATTAACACTGTGAAATTTCGCTAATTGGTGATTACACAAAGTTATTTCGACACTTGTATTAGGGTTTTTACTCAAATAAAAGAATTGCACAGTTGCCGGTGGAAAAGCAAGAATTGTTTTAATAAAGCCTGTGCAAAACAATAACAATGATGATATGTAAAAAAGTAAAAAATGATGGCCGACCAGCTATCAGCTGTGCGGCGAATTGGTGTGGGGTGATTTATGCGTGGTTGCCACACGTCCCAAATCGTTCCAATTTTAACACTTAAATCTAAAGGTGAGTTCATAAGTTGTGATGAGTAAATAATGTAATAATAATAAAATATAATGTAATCCATGCGTTATAATGATATTATATACAATTCATGACAAATATGTGTAACGAGTATTATTTTATGTACAATTCAGGAAATATGTTTATAACGAATATTATGGGTTTGGGATTGGGACGTGTGGCTACCGATGTCGCGTAAACAACCTCTATGCAGATGATACACAAATTTATTACTCGTGGCCAATTGGGCTTGGGGAAGACCTTGTGGTGAGATTAAATGAAGATTTGGTAAGAATCGAGGCTTGGGCAAAAACTAATTGTCTCTGCTTAAACGCCGCTAAAACGCAAGTTCTACCTATATTTGCTCATTCTACTGATCTTGACGATCTATCGCCAATTATGCTGGGGGAAACTGAATTGAGTTTTCGGAATGTTGTCACTAATCTTGGTTTTAAAATGAATTCACGTTTAACCTGCACTGATCATATCAACCATTGCATCTCTAAAATATATTTTATCTTAAGAAATCTTTGGCATGCCTGTTTTTTTATGCCAAGTGATATAAAACTAAAACTAGTGCAATCGCTGGTCGTTCCCCACATTTCTTATTTTGAAATAGTTTACGGAAACCTTGACTATGAATCAAAGAATAAAATTTCGTTAGCTTTAAACAATGCTGCTTCACAAAAAGTTCACCAATGATATGTGCTAAAAAGACACTTTCATGCATCACAGCATTTGACAGCGCCTGTGTACATATCGCGATAGCCCAGGTAGTAAGCATCTCGAGTACAAAGTGTGAGACGCAGCTTCGAATCCAGGATCGCGGACAATATATTGTTTTTATTTTTTATTTTATTTGTTGTTAATTAAATATTATTTTTTTAAATAAGTATTCATGAAACGAGCTCAAGGCCAAGAATAATAATTTTTCACTTTTTGAAATTTTATGAAAATTATTATTGTCTTTATTTTTTTTAATAACCATTTTGAACTAATTATTAAAAGTTTTTTTTAATTGAATAGAGTACGAAAAATGTTTAGAGAAAACCGCCATAGCTTTTCTTTTTTTTTTCTTTTTTTTTGTAGATCCATTTCGGAAGCTGCTAGGTTTCTTCATCAGAGAAATATTGGCACGCATTGCTAACCATTAAGCTAACAATACGTTGGTTTTGATGTCATCTGAATTACTAGTTCTATTCTTCTTTACCATATGCATGAACCACTTCCGCCATTTGGCAGTTAGTAGTGTGATCATGATGGATTTTTTGACAGATTTGTTTTATTATCATCAGCAGAACTGCCTTACCGCGTGCTCTCGGTTTTGTTATTGCTTTTTTATACCAACCATTTTTGTTCATTTCCGGCCTGTACATTTTCAAGTATTCATGAAACGAGCTCAAGGCCAAGCATAATAATTTTTCACTTTTTGAATTTTTATAAAAATTATTATTGTTTTTATTTTTTTAATAAGCATTTTTAATTAATTATTAAAAGTTTTTTAATTGAATAGAGTAGGAAAAAAGTTTAAAAACCACCGCGAAAGCTTTTCTTATAGATCCATTTCGGAAGCTGCTAAGCTTCTTCATCAGAGAAATTTTGGCACGCATTGTTAACCATTAAGCTAACAATACGCTGGTTTTTGTATTTATTCTTCAACACGAGTAGGCATGTTTTTTGTTTGCTCTTGTGCTTTATTTTTTTTTAAATTTTCTGAAATGGATGATTTTTGTGCGAAGTGTAATGTTGCCTTTGCAAGGAACGATTTGAAAGTGGTGCCATGTTTGGGGGTTTTCCATAAACGTTTCCTTAAAGCGTGCTGTGATGGCATTATCTCTTACTATGACGTTAAATTGTTTAAAGTCAATCGTAACATTGTGTACTTGTGTCAACAGTGTGTGAACCTGCCTGGACGTTTTATTTCATCTCTGGATGCTATCCGACTGTCACAAAATAAGGGCATTGAATCACTGATGTGCTCGTTCAATTCTAAATTTAAAGATTTGCTGGTGGAAGTGGCCGATCTAAAATCCCTTGTAAATTCATGTAAGGTAATCAACTGCAATTCTACAACAACAACAGTAGAAATGCTATTGATATCTTACACATGCCAGTTAACATTTTCTTCGCTGTTAGCCCTTCGGCTGATAAAGCATTAGAGAACAGCAACAATCATAACACCTGTTCCGTTGATGCTGCTTTTATATCTCTGCCGTGGCCTTCTTCGGGTCGATGTACTCCGCTGTCATCACCAACTACTTTTTGTGCTAACGACACCTTGCCGGTAATATCAATTGACAATGCTATCTTGTCAAATACATGTTCTACCAATAACTGTGTTAACAGCATGCAGTCAAATGCGGCAGATCATGCTTTTAGAAATAACATTTATAATGAAAATGAGCCTCTTTCTGCTGAGAGGAATGCAAAGGCTGCTGAAACATTTGCTACCGTCGCTGCTAGTGCGAACATCGTCACTGCTAATGAGGCTGTTATAGATGTTGTTACTGCAAAAACTTCGCCCGCTGTTAAAATCAACAAAGCCGATGATAGTTCTAATGGTAAAAAGGTTAGTCGGCCTACTGAGGCGGCTGTTATGATATCTACTGCTGATTCGGCAATACATAATATGAATGCTGCTGCTAATATTGTGACCAGCGTCGCTGATGTTGCTAATGAAGTTACTCTGGGTTATACTAGGTTGGTGACTGCCGTGCTACCTCGTCGAGCAATTTTTGTATCACGTTAACACCCATCGTTGACTGAAGCTGGTATTGCAAACTATGTTTATAATAAGCTTAGTCTTACTAACTCTGCTAACATTAGTGTACATAAGTTTAACTTTAGGTATGAAAGGCAGATCTCTTCTTTTAAAATATCGTTTGCTGACACTTATGTTGATATGATTCTTAATAAATCTTTTTATCCAATGCATTCGGTAGTGTATTTGTACACCATTAAGTCTAAGGTCGTGCCTCCAGTAAGTACGGTTTCAAAAAACTTAGAAACCAACACTACGGTTATGATTCAAAAATAGCCATTCATTATCAAAACGTTCGCGGCTTACGTTCGAAATTGAATACCTTTTTATTTTATAGTTTCGACTTTACAGCGCAAATTATTGCGTTTACGGAGACGTGGCTAAAACCTGATAACTTCAACGCTGAGCTCTTTTGTAGTGATTGTCGTTTTTCGGTGTGATCGTCAGCCCAGTAGCCCGATTCTGTAACGTTTAACCACTCGCCGAGCGTTAAGGTTATCGCCAAATTTTGGCGTTTGTTCTTAACGAAAATGCGATTCTGTAACCCTCCTTTAACGCCGCTAAATAGCTGACTCTTGATAGTGATAAAATATGGAAATACTGGTGTTCAGACGTATTTAGCCCTAAATTACATGCAAAAAACTCAAAACTAATTTTTTTACTTTTTCCAAACGCTAAAACACTTGTGAATATATTAAAGCTATCGTTAACACCTCGAAAATAATTCGCGACAGCTAACCACACAAAAAGTGTTAGCTAACACTTTTCGTGTGGTTAAAAGTTAGCGAATACGGAAAAGCGTTAAAAATGGTGTTAAGCGAAGTTAACGCTAACACCTGGCGTTAAAATAGTTACAGAATCGACCTACAGAGCTGGTGCTGTCCTTGTTGCTGTTGCCTCTAGCATTTCTGTGTATATGTTTCTTGTTCGTACATACCGCCGCGCTCGGATATTCGCGTTTATGATGGCCATTTGTTAGCTATTAGTATTCTGTACACACTTTTGCGCGATAAGGATCACCTTGTGGTTCTTGGTGACTTTAATTTACCATCAGTTAGCTGGATTAATGACACCGATTCTAACATCTTGACCTCCATCTCTCAACATGGTTTTGTTAGTGCTCTCATGGACATGTCTCTACTACAGGTCAATAATGTACTGAATTCTAAAAATAAGTTCTTAGACTTAGTGCTGGTTGATAGCTCTGAAGGTATAGGTCTCACTCGAATTTCGCCCTTATCGATACCTGCATCGAATCCCTTGCATCAGACGCTTGTGATTACACTCGATACTGTACAGCCTACTTTTCATTATATGGATATGAACTCCCGTTCTCATTTGAGATGGTTTTATAAGGCAAATTTTGATTTGATCAACGAATTAATTGCTACCCAATATTGGTCTGAGCTCTATGCTTGTAACGATATTGATTCTGCTATATCCGTATTTTACAGTTATCTTAATGGTTTCATCGTAAGGTGTGTTCCTATTCACCTCGTTAAAACTGGATCTAGTAAACCACTTTGGTTTTCAAGACAACTTTCAAACCTGAACAATATCAAGCTATCTTGGTCCTCCGAATATTATTTAAAGTACCTAGTTGCTTGGTCCAACTTTCAGTCCCTAATAAATCACTGCTATAGGTCTTACTTAACTAGATGCAAAATTGAGGTTTTTAATAATCCTAGCAAATTGTACGATTTCGTCAACTCTAAAAGAAAATCTTCAGGATTTCCTTCTTGTTTGTCGCTTGGAGGTAAGAACGCTTGTGTTGACCAAGATTTTGCTGAGTTATTTGTTTTCTCAGTCGACCTACTCGTCAAACGGTGTCCAACCTGGTATTTATCCGTATCCCATAGTTAGTTCTAACGGTATTCTTAATCCAGTCATCGACAGTGGTATTGTTCTTCAGAGATGGCTTGCTTCAAAACCGGGTAGGAGATCTAAAAAAAAAAAGGGTAGTAGATCTATTATTGAGAACTACAAGGGGATAGCTAAGCCCTCAGCTATTCCTAAAACTTTTGAACAGATCATTACATGTCAACTTCAGCATACGTCTCTTACTTTGCTGCGGTTCCCTAAGGAATTGGGATTATGGCTAACGAGCTATCTTGCCAATAGGACTCAAAACGTATTGTACAAAAATATTATTTCTAAGTCATTCAATGTTACCTCGGGTGTACCTCAGGATAGTCATTTGGGTCCATTGCTTGTTACGCTTTTCATAAATGACTTACCTTTGACTTTGTCTCATTCACGCGCTTTAATGTATGCGGATAACGTAAAACTCTATTTCACGTATTTGCCTTCGAACACATCATGCTAATCTTGTTCAAGTTGATTTGGATTTATTTCAACGTTGGTGCACGACAAATGCTCTTGTCCTGAACTGTTCCAAATGTAAGCTTATGACATTTCACCATGTAAAGCCTTTTTTTACATCTTACGTACTATATGGGACTCATATGGAGCGCATAACCGATGCTTGTGACTCTGATGTTTTGTTCGATTCGAAATTGAGCTTTAATTCTCATCTTTTATAAATAAAGCTATGGGTCCCACCAATTTGTAGGGAAAATTCAAATCGGCACACCACAAATTGGAAGAGAAGCTTGGCGCAAAAATCTCTTAGGAGGTTTATGATGATATACCTGTTGTATATCGCGCCATAGATAGATAGATGGGTACTCTTGGTTTCGTTAAACGCTGGGCTAGAGAGTTTAATGATCCCTACCTCACCAAGGCCCTTTCACCTCGTTGGTTCGTCCAATACGCGAGTATTATTCCTGTGACTCCAAAGTCCAACATACGAGGTGTGTTCAAAAAGTATCGCGAATTTTGTGTTTTTTCAAAAATTATTTATTTATTCATGAATATCTATTTTGTCCCCTTCAAAGTAATCCCCATGAGATATTATACACTTGTGCCAACGGTTTTTCCAATCTTCGAAGCACTTCAAAAAATCATTTTTTTGTATCTTGTTCAGCTCCTCCTTCGATGCCGTCTTTATCTCGTCAAGAGAAGCGTAACGTCGTCCTTTCATGGGCCTCTTCAGTTTAGGGAACAAGAAAAAGTCACAGGGGGCCAGATCTGGGAAATACGGTGGCTGCGGCATCATTAGTGTGTTGTTTTTGGCCAAAAAGTCGCGCACAAGCAACGATGCGTGAGCAGGGGCGTTATCGTGGTGCAAAAGCCTTCTGAGAACATTTTGTACCACCGATAAACGTTGCTTCGGTCCAAGGTAGCTTCTCCGTATGCCACAGTCAACATTCGGAATGCATCCGCGCACTTAATTTCGTTTTTCACACAAAATTTGATACAGGTTCTTTGATCCATTTTTTTGAATAGGTAAAAATCGAAGACGATCCAAAACACGTGCAAGCAAAGCAGCTGTCAACAATTAACTGAACATTCAAAATGGCCGTGCTTGTCGGCATAAGTGAGAGACATGAGTAACAACATAACGCCACAAAAAATTCGAAATTCGAATATACGTAACCAGCGAAAATTCAAAATTCGCGATACGTTTTGAACACACCTCGTATAGTTGTCACATAAAGAGAATCGAGTCAGTGCAGAAACAATTTTCAATTTTTGCTCTACGGGCTCTTAATTGGAACACTAATCTTAATCCTCCCCCTTATAGAAACCGGTTTCTCCTTGTGGATTTGCGAACCCTTGAAAATCTCAGAATATTACTTGGGGAATGTTCCTCTACAAGTTGATTCTTGGCGAGATTGACTCTTCTAGTCTTCTAAGCCGTCTAAACTTTTCTGTTCCGGTTAGGACATCTAGACATTATGTGCCTTTTCAATTGCTTCTTTGTCGTCTTAATTTGTTCAAAAGTGATCCTTTACGTATTTGGTGCTCGTACTACAACGACTTGTATAAATGCATTAGTATTGAATATTCGTTTGCTGCCCTACATACCGCAATACTTTTATGTCTTACTTGACATTTTAAAACTTTATTTTAGTATTACTCATGTTTCCTTGTAACTAATTTTATTTAATATTTATTTCTAAGTTGGATTACTTTGTATGACTTGTTAGTCGACCATTCTCGATTGTCGACTTTAAATAAATTAAATAAATAAATAATAAAAATCCAAACTCCTAGTTCTATTCTTCTTTACCATATGCATGAACCACTCCCGCCATTTGACAGTTAGTAGTGTGATTATGATGGTTTTTTTGATAGACCTGTTTTATCATCATCAGCAGAACTGCCTTACCGCGTGCCCTCAGTTTTTGTTATTGCTTTTTTGTACCAACAATTTTTGTTGATTTACGGCCTGTACATTTTCAAGTATTCATGAAACGAGCTAAAGGCCAAGAATAATAATTTTTCACTTTTTGAATTTATGAAAATTATTATTGTTTTTATTTTTTTAATAATCATTCTTAATTCATTATTAAAAGTTTTTTAATCGAATAGAGTAGGAAAGACAACCGCCATAGCTTTTCTTATTGACCCATTTTGGAAGCTGCAAAGCTTCTTCATCAAAGAAATTTTGGCACGCATTGCTAACCATTAAGCTAACAATACGCTGGTTTTGATGTCATCTAAACTACTAGTTCCATTCTTCTTTACCATATGCATGAACCACTCCCGCCATTTGACAGTTAGTAGTGTGATTATGATGGTTTTTTTGATAGACCTGTTTTATCATCATCAGCAGAACTGCCTTACCGCGTGCCCTCAGTTTTTGTTATTGCTTTTTTGTACCAACAATTTTTGTTTATTTACGGCCTGTACATTTTCAAGTATTCATGAAACGAGCTAAAGGCCAAGAATAATAATTTTTCACTTTTTGAATTTATGAAAATTATTATTGTTTTTATTTTTTTAATAATCATTCTTAATTCATTATTAAAAGTTTTTTAATCGAATAGAGTAGGAAAGACAACCGCCATAGCTTTTCTTATTGACCCATTTTGGAAGCTGCAAAGCTTCTTCATCAAAGAAATTTTGGCACGCATTGCTAACCATTAAGCTAACAATACGCTGGTTTTGATGTCATCTAAACTACTAGTTCCATTCTTCTTTACCATATGCATGAACCACTTCCGCCATTTGGCAGTTAGTAGTGTGATCATGATGAATTTTTTGACATATCGTTTTTATCATCATCAGCAGAACTGCCTTGCCGCGTGCTCTCGGTTTTGTTATTGCTTTTTTATACCAACAATTTTTGTTGATTTACGGCCTGTACATTTTCAAGTATTCATGAAACGAGCTAAAGGCCGAGAATAATAATTTTTAACTTTTTGAATTTATGAAAATTATTGTTTTTTATTTTTTTAATAATAATTTTCTATTAATTATACAAAATTTTGGTAATTGTTTCCTTTAGGAGACAACTGCTAAAACACGTCCAGAAATATCGGGAGACGTATCAAACTGAAACAAAAACTCGAAAATTCGCTTCCCGATTATTGTTACCGAGGTCAAAACGCATCTTTTCATACATTTCCCGATAATTTCGGACTTGTTTTAGCAGTTGTCTCCTAAAGGAAACAATTACCAAAATTTTTTAATTAAATAGAGTAGGAAAAATGTTTAGAAACAACCGCCATAGTCGAAGTCGCCATAGCCGAAGTCAAAACGCGTTGGTTGATACCTCTCCCGATATTTTTGGACGTGTTTTAGCAGTTATCTCCTAAAGGAAACAATTACCGAGCCACCCTCATATGACGAATTCGATGATTTCTCAATTAACAATCCTGAGTTCGATCACTGTTAAGTCAAATAAATACACGCACGTATACTATAACAAATAGCTAATTTTATTTACTGGTACAAACGCAATACTAATTACCGAGTTTGGTAACTCCACAGTAGTTCTCTGGCATCTCCTCTTTGCATACTATTCGTAAACACTCGCGCGATCTTTCTTCCTCTTGCTTGGTACATGCTTGAAGGCATAAGCGTAGCCTTCGTTATCTCGCTTGAAAATAAACTGATCCTTCTGCCTTGCTTGGTCACTGCCTTATATAGTCCAACAGGGTGCTAGCCTACGCACCGAGAACTTTCTTGGTTGTTCGCTTTTCGTGTTCTGGAAGGGTCGGTGTTATGTATTGGCATCTCCTCTTTGCATCGTATTCGCAAACACTCGCGCCATCTCTCTTCCTCTTCCTAGTTACACGCTTGCATGCATAAGCGTAGCCATCGTTATCTCAGTTGTGTTTACCTAGTGGTGGGAGTGTTATTGAGTTAGGGATGGTACATGCTTGAGAATAATCGCCACAGTAGGGAGTGTTATCGAGTTAGAAATGGTACATGCTTGAGAATAATCGCCACAATATTCTAGGGCCGTTTAATCAATATCTGACTAACTGATTGTTGCAGTTTTCGGGAGGCTTAAATAAAACACGCAATTTATGTTTAATTTGATGCTCTCGCTGTTTGCACAGTTACAAATTACGATTTGGTTGGTTGTTTTATTTCCTGTTAAGGTTTTAAATTAAATACATATATAAAGTTATAAATTAGATTCTTGCATTTGGTTTTGCCTCCCTTCTTATATGCCGCTCAACAAAGAATTAAAATGAAAATCATGAAATGCAATTTTACTGCGCGAAGGGAGGTGCCAGATGGGCCAATTTTACACATTTTCTTTTACATCAAATTTTTCGTCAAGGACAGGGCAACACATCAAAATATAACTTCACAAACTTGATACTTAACAATATTCGGTAACACTTGGAGCGATGCAAGTTGCTGTCACACAACAAGACCACGTCGCCTTCTTTCAGTGGTTCTACTGGCTGGCACCACTTGGTGCGCCGACACAAATCTGGAAGGTATTCGCGAATCCATCGTTTCCAGAAGCGATGCTGCGCTTGTTGCACTTTCCTTCATTGCTTCCTTGAAGCCTGGTGTTCTTCTTCTCGCGAATGAGGGGTCTGTTCTGTGTTGGCAGTACCTATAAGAAAATGGTTAGGTGTTAAGGGTTCCTCGGTGGGTGTTTCTAACGGAATGTGTGTTAACGGACGGCTATTCACCAGATTCTCCGCTTCGCATAAAAGGCTTTACAAACTGTGTTCAGATAAACTCTCATCGTACAATACGTGCTCCATGGCCCGCTTAACGCTACGCACTAATCGTTCCCAGCAGCCACCTACGTGCGGATTCAGCGGACAATTGAATACCCACTCAATTTTTTCGTTTGCCAGTGCGTCAGCTATCTTCCCATTTTTGAAGTCTAAGCGTTGCCGCTGCAATTCCTTATCGGCGCCGATGAAGTTGGTTGCGTTATCCGACCGTATGCGAATGGGTGTGCCTCGTCTGCACGTGAAGTTACGGATGCATAACAGGCATGTGTCGGTGCTGAGGTCCTTCGCGATCTCCAAATGTATGGCACGCGTCGTCAGGCAGGTAAATGGGGATATCAAACGTTTTTCCCTCCGCCGACCTATTGCTACAAGGAACGGTCCCATGTAGTCTATCCCGACGTAAGAGAAAGGCCTCATAAACGGCGTCAGCCTGTCTTCCGGTAGTTGGCCTATTATTGGTGGTTGTGGTTGCGCACGATTTTTCTTGCAAACTGGACAATCCTTAGCGGCACGTCGCATGGCCACTCTGACATGAGGAACCCAAAACTTTCTGCGAATCTCCGCGATGATGGTCTCTTCGTTCTGATGCCTGGCCTTAGAATGATAGTGTGAAACAATTATGTTAGTGACGTGATGATTCTTCGGGAGGATGATTGGCCTGCGACTTTGAATTGGTATGGCATCAGCAACATCGATTCGACCCTTTACGCGCATGACTTCACTCTCATCAATACATATATGGTGTGAGCTTCCACAGATTGCTATTACGCTACAGTTGTTTCCTGGCAACCAAGGCCCCATATTCTTCCGGATACGAGTTGGCTTGTACCATACGGCAAATCATGGCCTCCGATGCTTCCAACTCGGCTACGGTGATCTGTATCTGATGCTTCATTCGAATGTTGTTGTAAAAGCGCAACACCCAAGCTGTAACTCTCTTCATGCGGGTAAAACAAGAAAATCTCTTAAGTATATCGTCGCCGTAGTTGCAATGAAATAGAAACTTAGTACGAAGTTCTTCATTGGTACGCGCCTGGGTCTCTACTAGTGGCCACTCAGATTCGTCCCTAAGTAAGAAATTTGGTCCAATCGCCCAAAAAGATTCGCGCTTCCCGCTTCGTAAACGAGTTGCAAAGTCAGCTGGATTATCCATACTGGGTACCCACCTCCAATCGTCTACTTCGCTGCCAGCTAAGATTTCGTTTACTCGATGGGCAACATATGGCTTGTATCGTCTGTGATCAGATGTTACCCACGACAAAATCGTTTGGAGTCGCTCCACATGATTGTTCTAACTGGTTTCAAGTCATGGTTTTCGAGTACAGTTGCCCGGAGTCGCGTGGCCAGGACGGCGGCTTGTAGCTCCAGGCGTGGCACTGTTGTCAACTTTAACGTCGCACATTTAGCCTTTCCCATCACGAACGCCAACCGTATTGTACCAGTCCCGTTGTTGACTTTCCAATATGCTACTGCTCCATATGCCGATTCGCTGGCGTCGGCAAACACATGTAGCTCTACAGTTGATTCAAAGAAATTTTCATCATAACATCGCGGCATTCGTAAAGTTTCAATATCCTTCAACATTACCAGACATTTGCCATCCGACCTTATCTTTCCACACTCTCTGTAAAATCAATTTAGCCACTATCGAATATTCCGCTGCTAGACCAAACGGGTCCAATATTGACATGGTTATGCTCAACGCTTCCCGCTTTGTCGGTCTTCTGGTTCCTGTAATCAACTCATTATTCATTTTGTTAAACGATAGCGCGAACTTTAGCTCACCCCTTGCCGTATCCCAAAACATACCAAGCACTCTCTGAAACTGTCCCTCAGCAGATCTATCCAGATTCACCAAAGTCATGGCCGTGTCTTCTTTATTAAAAACCCCGGATACTTGCTTGTGGTTTGATACGAAGCGCTTAAGCTCAAAGCCAGTTTGTTTGTGTATCCAAGCTACTTCTTTAGTCACGCGTACGGCATCTTGGTCGGTGCAGAAACAGTGGACATAATCATCGACATAGTGGTTTTGAATGATGGCCGCTGTTGCCTCGGGAAAAATCGTGTCGAATTCTCTGGCGTTTTTGCTTTTGACGAACTGCGCTGACCATGGTGAACAAGTCGCGCCAAATGTCATCACCGACATTACGTAATCTTCCATAGGTGCCTCCGGATTGCTTCTCCACAGCAACCGCTGCGCTTCTTGATCTTCGCGCCGTACCCGCACCTGATGGAACATCCCTACCACATCTGCGCAAACGCCGACCGCCCTTTGCCTGAATTTCATCAACACCGTCGTTAATGACTAACCCAAGTCAGATCCACTCAGCAATACTGAATTTAAAGAAACGCCATTTGTTTCTGCTGCGGCGTCAAACACTACTCTTAGCTTGTCCGGCTTATTCAAGTTGCGCACGCCAAAATGTGGTAAGTACCAGGTCCTTGCACCATGCTGCTGTGCTTCCGCCTCGTTCAAACGCCTTACGTAGCCCTTTTTTACATATTCAGCCATGATACGCTTGTACTGCTCTCGTAAATTTACATCATTTAAAAATTTTCTTTCAAGTGTTAAAAACCGCTTTTCCGCCATACTTCTGCTATCCGGTAGTGCTACATCATCACTCTTCCACAAGAGTCCCGTTTCAAACCGTTGCCCTTTTCGAATCGTCGTCGTGTTGAGTAAAATATTGGCTCTCTCGTCCGCTGCGCTCTCTACATGCGAAAATGTACCACCGCTACCTTCCATATTGTCATTTACAATGAAATTTTCGACTAATTCCTCGAGCTTCGACTCGCCGCTTGTACGCACAAATAGGGAATAGGGATTTTCAGATGAGGACTGTGTGTTGCATGTCGGTCCGTAAAGTACCCAGCCGAGCTTCGTCAATACAACTGTTGGACCGCACCTTCCGTCAGCTACGACTCGCTTTGCCACACCCAAATATGCACTATCCAATCCAATTAGTAGCTCTGGTATCGCCACGTCGTAGTTAGCAATAGGCAGCTGTTTGAAGAACCGATGCTTCCACTGAAGTTGCGACATGTTTAGCGTTTGTTTTGGTAACTGCAAATCTTCGACAACCTTAACATTTTTCATGCAGAATCGTCTGCTGTTTGTATCGAGACCAGAAATTTGAATATTACTATTTAAAACCATTTGAGTTACCGAATTGGTACCAAACCATTGTAATGTCAACTTCTCTTTATTACCCTTCAGAGCAAGCTGATTTGCTAATCTCCTATTCATTAACGTCACTGCCGAACCCTCATCTATAAAAGCATAACACATAGTCTCCCGCCCATTCCCATACAGTTTCACTGGCAAAATTTTAAAAAGAACATTTTCTTGTTGCGCAACCGCGTTGCTAAAAACTGGTTGCCTTGATATATCTTGGCGCTGAATTTCATTCACGCTTCGTTGTTCAACTGAATGTAGCAGTTCTTGTACCTTCTTCGCGCAGTTTCTTGTAGAGCATTTATGCTCCTTCCCACACCTGTTACTTCTATGACCACGCACCAGACAATTGAAGCACAACCTTTTTTGTCGCACAACCATCCATCTTGATTCGATATCCATCGCCTTAAACCGGTTACAATCTCGTATGTGATGTGTCTCAGTACACAAGTCGCAGCTGTTCGCTTGGTTACCGTTTGTCCCGACGTCCCGTCCTTCGTTGTGTCTATGGATCGGTCGAGTTTCCTGCATTGAATTGAGGCACGTGAAGTTTACAACGCTCGCCAGCTCCTGCAACCATTCGCTGAAATGGCAAATCGTAGCCCTTGGTGTGATGTTTATGGCGTGACGGGCCCACTCCAACCTTCGCGATGTTGGCAGCTTAAACAGCAGCTTTTCCATTAGGGTGGGATTTGCTAAGTGGTGTTCACAACCAGCAGCTTCGAGAAACGTTGCCAAGTTTTGTACCTTGGTAGCAAACGGCACCATCATGCCCAAACGGTTTTCGGGTATTGGGGCACAACTTCGAATACGCGAAATCTGACTTTTTACTAGTTGCTCTGGTCTATCGAAACGCTCACCTAACACATCGATAACACGTGGTACATTATTGCTATGAATGAACATTCGACTACCTCGCGCGCCTTTCCCTTAATGGCTTTCTGAAGTCTTATCATATTCTGCAGCTCATTATACCCGTACTCTTGAGTCGTCATAAGAAATGATTGCCGAAACATTGGCCAATCTTCGGGTCTTCCGTCAAATTCTGGCAGGTCATACAACTTCTCGACCGCACCTTGCCCGGAGGAACTACTTAGAACGCGATTCAAATTGTCTCGGAAACCGAATCATTTTCTCTTGTTTCGTTTCCCCCAGATGAGTTACCTTCACCCAAACGCATATCAGTTGCCACGCTATTTGGTGCATTTGAAAGGCGAGTCACCGCGCTTTGCAATTCGGACATTTGCCTTACCATAGCGCTTATTTGTTGTTCGAGTGGTGTAGGGTGTTGTTGTTGGTTTACATTTTGCTCTTGAATAGTTGTATTTAACTCGTCGCTACCGCCATCTTCATCTGACCCACGACTATTTGAACCTGAACGTGTTAGCGGGATTTTTTACCGGTAGCCCTTCAGCCTTACTCGTTGCAAAATATTTTCCGACCACCGTTATGCGAACCACCCCGATTTACCCACAAACTACTCTAACCAATTTCAGGTACTCACCCCTTCTTCTCCAATAACACGCACGCTCTGGAGTGCTTAATTGATTGCAAAAATTTTATTTGGTAATCTTCTAGCTTTAGATGGATACTTTGTGTGCTGCAGGATGCTACGAACTCCTCACATTAAACAAAAAACACCAATTCGCTAATTCCGCATATGTCGTTGCATATAGGTGAATGTCAAATTGAAAGTTGCGACAAATGAAATAAAAGATGTTGCAGCTTTCGGGAGGCTTGAATAAAACACGCAATTTATGTTTAATTTGATGCTCTCGCTGTTTGCACAGTTACAAATTACGATTTGGTTGGTTGTTTTATTTCCTGTTAAGGTTTTATATTAAATACATATATAAAGTTATAAATTAGATTCTTACATTTTGTTTTGCCTCCCTTCTTATTTGCAGCTCAACAAAGAATTAAAATGAAAATCATGAAATGCAATTTTACTGGTCCTTTAATTATGTGCTTAGCAAAAAGTATAAGTCTAGCTGAAAGTATAAGTCTTATTTTGTGATAAATTGTTTTGCTAACAAACTCTGCTGGTAGTAGAGTTTAAAAATGTAACAATATCCAAATAAAGAAAAATCACAATCGAAATGAGTGCCAAAATAACGCCGTACTGTCTGACGTACTGGTAAGTGGAGTCCCCCAAACAGCGAATGAAAATTTGCGTGAAATCTTCACCAAAATATGTAACTCCGTTCAGTTGACTGCGCCGTCGATACGCACTGCATTTCGTATTAGAAAGGGTAAACACAGCAGCTCACCTATTATAATTAAGCTAAATTCCCCTAATGACCGCTCTTTGCTTCTAAGAGCAATTGCAAGCTTTTGCAAATCTAAGAAAAGAGCACTGGCTCTGAGTGATATCGGGCATAATGACAATGGCAAAATATTCGTGCTTGAATGCCTCACAAAGAACAGCCGCGAAGTATTGCAGCATGCGCCGCGACTACAAAAGCGACTCACTTCTGTTCTTCCTATACGTGGAGTTGTGTATGTGCGTACTCGTCAACAAGGTGAAGCTATAAAGATAAGTGACAAAGAGAGTGCTGGGCAAATTGCAGCAAATAGCGAAACAACAAATGCTATCAATGCTCCAGCAAAATGATAATGCAATATTTTTCTTAGGTTCAATTTTAAGCATATTCTCATATTATATTGTTTCTTCTCCTGTATTTTCTATTTTCATTCGCTGCGTTGTTGATAACATCTTGTTTGTATGTTTTGATGGTACATAAATCGGCCGATGATTGTGCTGACAGTGGGCATGTGAGGTGTATTTTAGGTCAAATTTGTGAAAAGCATCCAACATTTAATATTTGTCATTTAAATACTCGTATCCTTACAGTACATAAACTTGACTTCCTTTCATACTTATTTACTGATCTAAATATAGATTTAATCTGTATTAGCGAAACATGGTTCAGATCCAACCTTGTTGTTGTTTGTTGTAAAATACGAGCACGTCATCATCTGCGGAGAATTTAATATTGACATCCTCAATAATGACTCCCGCAGTAGAACATTTATAAATAACTTGCAGACATATGATCTAAATATAGTAAATAAATTTGCGACTCGCTTCGCTCCCAATAGTAAGCCAAGTTTGCTAGATTTAATCTGTGTTAACAATGTGGTAAAATAAATCATATCGACCAATTTCCAATGGATGGCATTTCTGATCATGAAATGCTTTTCTTCTCTTATGATCTGAAATTCAATAGAAAAGAGCTTGACTTTGAGTTGACGTACAGGTGTTATAATGGCATAAACATGGAGGAGCTAAGTAAAAAGGTTTCTGGTCTTGACTTGAATGGTTGTTTGTTTTTCTGTAAGGTTGATGAAAAAGTGCAATACTTAAATAATCTTGTTATTCACCTAAATTTGTTCCGCTAAAAACCATTACAATTCGGGGCCATAGAAAGCCCTGGTTCACAGAGGAGATATAACGCCTAATAAAAAAGCGTGAGGGAGCTTATAGGGAGTGGAAGCGATTTCCGAGCGTAGAGCTCTGGGAATCTTACCGCGTTTTGCGCAACCAAGTTACCCAAAGTATCCGAAATGCTAAGGTAGCATATTAGGATATAAAATTTAATACCAATTTGCCCTCGAAAATGCTCTGGAGAAATCTCCGCACTTTTGGTGTTTCTAAAAACAAAAATACACAATGCAACTTTGACCCCAACGATATGAACTCGCATTTTTTGAGTGG
Organism: Merzomyia westermanni; assembly: GCA_949987695.1. Classification (NCBI taxonomy): domain Eukaryota; kingdom Metazoa; phylum Arthropoda; class Insecta; order Diptera; family Tephritidae; genus Merzomyia; species Merzomyia westermanni. The sequence goes on along the minus strand of OX465290.1, from coordinate 109,977,424 downwards.
TAATACAAACCATAATGGTAATAATGTACAAGGTGGTGAGGATGGTAATGATGCAAGCGCTGAAATGACAGCTGTGACCTGTGTAGACGGTAGATTGACGTCTTACATTTTTGATTTCTCAGTGGTAACTGAAGGGGAGGTGCTGGATGCTATATTTTCCGTTAAATCTAATGTGGTAGGAATCGATGGAATTAGCATAAGATTCATTAAACTCATTCTTCCATTTATTACCTCTTCTATAACACATATATTTAACTTTTCCATTATGTCCAGTGCTTTCCCTACTCAATGGAAAATCGCTAAAGTTATTCCGATTCCTAAAACGAAGTCTCCCAGTTCTTCTAAAGAGTTCAGACCGATTAGTCTGTTGCCTGCCTTATCTAAGGTGTATGAAAAGCTTCTATCTAAGCAAATAACCGATTATATACATCACAACAATTTGCTATCTGGGATTCAATCGGGATTTAGGAGAGGGCATAGCTGTGCTACATCAGTGTTAAAAATTCTTGAAGATATACGACCTGCCTTTGACAATTATGAGCTTACAGTACTTGTACTTCTAGATTTCTCAAGAGCTTTTGACATGGTAGATTTCAGAATACTACTTCATAAACTTGAAATTAGCTATGGTTTCAGCTTTTACGCTATTAAGTTAATGCAAAACTATCTTTCCGGCCGATCTCAGCAAGTTGTATGTGGTGATGAAGTCTCAAGCTTCAAGCCTATAATATCTGGTGTCCCTCAAGGATCGATACTTGGTCCAATTTTGTTTCTTCTTTAAATGGTCATCTAACCGCCTGGGTGATTTTGACCAATTTTGTTTACTCTCTTTATTAATGACATCGTCACTTGTTGCCGAAATGTTTCGATACATGTTTACGCAGACGATACACAAATATACATGTCTCGGCCAATCGGGCTTACCGAAGATTTATTTGTTAGGATAAATGAAGATTTAGCACGTATAGGACACTGGGCTCGTATAAATAAACTATCTGTTAATGCCACAAAATCAAAGGCGGTAGCTATATCGAGCATAACACATGATCTTACCACACTTCCTGAAATTATTCTTGGTGAAGATTAAATATTTTTTCATAATGTGGTTACCAATTTAGGCTTCAAAATCAATTCTAGACTGACTTGTGTTGACCATATCAACCATGTAACTGGGAAAATATATAATGCTCTTCTAAATTTGTACAGAACAGCCTATTTGCTGCCACGAGACACCAAAATGAAACTTGTCAAAGCCCTCATAATACCTCAAATTAGCTAGATTCATCGTCGCTTAACAAATTGTAGCTTGCCCTAAATAGTTCTGCTAGGTTCATTTTTCCAAACGGAAATTCGATCATATATCTTCGTATGCCTTACAAATTCTCGATGGCGATATTTATAATTTTTTGAAAATTAGAAATCTCTGCTTTCTGTATAAGCTTCTTCACTCTCAAAGTCCGCCTTACTTATTTGAAAAATTAAACTTGTGTTAGTCCCCTCGGACGTTGAATCTACTGGTTCCGACTTTTAAATACACGGTATCCTCTAGAATGTTCTTTGTCAGTACAATCCGTCTATGGAATTCCCTTCCCTCCAAGACGAAAACCATCAAAAAAGCAGGATGTTTTAAACAAGCTGCATTATCTTTTCTAAAATCGTAACTTATTTTTAAGTATATAATTCTTTCTTTGATTCATTATTTTAAAATGTTATCTATGCAAAATGTAAAGTATAAGTTTTTTTTTTATATTATTTTTGTTTTATGTAATGTTTCCTATGTAATAGTTAAATTCACACGATGTACTACCTAAAAGGCTTAGCCTTACTTACTTTTAAATAAATAAATTAAATTTGTTCGCCAAAATGGTTGGTTTAAAGTTGTAAAGAACAACAGCTTTCACATTTTACTCGTTCACAATGCCACTTTTGTGAATTTTTTCCAAATGTCATTCTGAGGCAAGCCATGATTAGGTTATCATGTGATAAAGTTTATCATCACCAGAACAGCCGGTTCTAAGTACCGGAATGACTCGGGTTTTTATATCCAACCAAGGGCTCTTATTTCGACACTACCCTGTCTAACTTGTCACCTTTCCCTCTAACACTGTCATCCTCCGAGCAGCCCCTTGCAGCAGGGCTGCTCAAAACTCTCCTGCACCGGGCTGGTGTTGAACCCAACCCGGGACCAAGAGAATAGATCTGCTGCGTTTGCTTGAAGAAGATTTACGTCAAACGTTCGCACTCAGTCCAACGTACTACTTGTAAAAGATGGTTGCACAAAACTAGGTACTCCGGGCTAAATCCCTCCACACATAGGACCCCTAGTTCCTACAAAACTTTTGTGACCCCTTGCTGTTCACGCCCTAGGGCGTCCCGTGGCCAACGCCGATCCAGTGTCGCACTGCCATAAGCTCCAGATTCAGTCTCCACAACTAATAGCACTAATACTGCCCGGCAGGTAGTGTGTAACTCCCGCTACCGCTAGCGCAAACCGGCGCCAAAACCTCACACAGCTGCTCACAGCTACTTTCTACGTAGCACTTCTCTAGCACAAATGTAAGCCAAAACCACCAGCTCCTGGTCACTTACACCATGTGCATTGTTGGTCGGTTGAGACTATATACACCTGCGACATCAGTCAAATGCAACTCCTGCCTTGGCCTATGTCACCTGCTTATATGTTCTCAACTTAGTAACAGGAACTTATGAACTGATACGTACCTTGCGCCATGTTGTCGAGGTACGCAACCTACAACCTCGACCGATTCGCCTCCTTTCGGTGGTCCAGATCCCTCGTCTTCTAGATTGCGACGCAGTGCGTGACCTAGCCTGCTTCCACTGAGGCATACGCACCAGTCTTTGACTCCGAGTGTGACTATTACTCCCCCTTCGCACTTTCGTGTCCTACAATTAAACTGCAACGGCTTAACCGGCAAGGTTAGTGAGATAGTGAGTTTCATGAGGCAGCAAAATATCAAGATTGCTGCTATTCAAGAGACAAAGCTAGGCGCCCGATCAGATCTTCGAACCTGTGAAGACTACAACATCCTCCCGCGTGACCGAGAGAGAGGACTTGGGGGCGGACTCGCCCTCATCACTTATCAATCTGTGCAATATCGTCTATTTGAGCCCGATGTCGACCCGAGGGACAACACCTTAGAACGTCAAGGTATGGTTGTCCGCTCAGGCGATGTCGATCTTGAAATAATCAACATTTATATACCTGCTGCCACCTGCTGTCCGAGAGATTACCACCCTGACATCAGTGCGTTACTCATAGGCGAGAATCGTGTAGTCCTCGAAGACTTCAACGCACACCACAACCTGTGGCACTCAAGCCTACAGGTTGATGGTAGGGGACAGGAATTAGCTGAACAAATAGACGATTCGATGTTCTGCACGGTGAACGGCGATGCCCCCACTAGAGTCGCGAAAAATTGTTCTATTTCGCCAGATCTTACTATCGTCAGCGCTGGTCTCACAAACTGCGTTGACTAGCGACCAATGCTAACTCTTGCATCAGATCATTTACCGATAGTCCTCTCAATCGATCGCCCCAATGACTTTGTCACTTCTGAGAATCGCCCTTTCACTAATTTCAACAAAGCTGATTGGGTTGGTTTTCTTAACTTCACTGAGAGCACCATCGTTAATCTTCGGACCCCGTTTAACGTACGAGAAGGAGACAAAGCGCTCCACATGGTCATAGTTTCAGCCTCAAATCAATACATTCCGTCAGGTAGAATCAAGGAGGTGCATCCGCCTTTCCCCGCTGAGGCAGCGGCCCTGGCAAATGAACGTGACAATGTGCGACGCTTGAACCATACGGATCCCCAAATTCAAGATCTCGATGCGGAAATCAGACGACTGGTTGATCAACACAAACGCGCCGAACGGGAGGAGCACCTAAGGTCCTGCAACCTCTCTGCTGGTGTTGGCAAATTATGGTCTACTGTCAAATCCGACCAAGCCTAACGACAAAATATCTATCACCTTTGGTGATAAGGTACAGTCGAAATCGAAGAGATGCCCGAGCGCTTTCTGCCGGCAATTTGTACTGCATCCTCCGGTCGAAAAGGAAGTTAGACGAGCCATCAGGGAAGCGCCCATTGCCATTACCACCAAGGAGGTTCGGGAGGCCATACGGTGGTGCCACTACTAAAGCCCGGCAAGCCGGCCAACGAGGGGGAGTTTTATGGACCGATATCACTCCTCTCGCCAGTAGTGAAGACCTTGGACATAGTCTTGCTCCCTTACAACACCTCTAACTTGCGACTAGCCGAACATCAGCATGGATTCCGTAAAATGCATAGCACTCAGATAGGTGTCGGTCTCAACCAACACCGTCCAAATGACAGGACCGTGCTAGTTGCCCTTGACCTGTCGAAAGCCTTCGACACGATCAATGATGCCCAACTCTTTAACGACCTGGAGGATTCAACTCTTCCCCCCTGTCTAAAGCGTTGGACCGCCAACTATTTGAGTGGCCGGCAGTCATCGGTTGAATTTAGAGGCGAAAGATCAAAATCACTTTTAAGAAGGTGTATCGATCGTCTTCTACGCCGATGAATGCACGATCCTGGCGACGGGCCCCTCTGTAGATGAGTTCTGCTCGAGAGTTACCTCATACCTCCCATCCCTGTACGGTTTTTTCGTTGGACGAAATCTGACACTGTCACCGACCCAGTCCTCGGCCACCTTATTTACGAGGTGGACAGCGCAGGTGAACATGGAATAAGACGGCTACGTCGACGGCATTAACCTATCGACTGTCACACACCCCAAAATCTTAGGAGTCACATTTAGTAACATGTTCAACTACGGTGCTCATGTAGCCGCGATTGCCACCAAGTACAAAGCCGCATCAAAATCCTCAAGTCACTAGCTGGCAGCACTTGGGGTCCAGGTAAAGAAACGTTACTAGCAAACGTACAAGGCAATCGGCCAGCCGGTTCTGAGCTACGCGACGCCTATATGGTCGCCGGGGCTAACAGACACACATTGGAGAAGGTTGCAAAGCCAGTCAAAACACCGCATTCAGAACTGCCACGGGGTGCCTCCTTATGTCTCCTGAGCATCACCTCCATAGTGAGGCTAAAATGCTCGGTGTGAAAGAGCATAGCGAGAAGTTGACCAGGCAATTGCTGTTCAACTGCCATAAGACACTGCACCCAAACAAGAGCCTGCTCACCGAAAATCCGCCTCCCAGAAGAAAAAGGAGTCACCTCCGTAAGCACTATGACGAGATCCGGCATCACATTTTCTCGCCGTTTGATTCAAAGGTGCGCCGGCAGGCCCTCTCGTCCAGTGAATGTGTGGCGATGCGGTTCAGGTGTTTAGAACTTGGTATGTTGCTTAGCAACGAATATGTAATTTTTATTATTCAACAAGTTTTCATAGTTGAGTGAGTCAATAACTTTTTCTGTTTCTGAAGGAACAAAATAAAATAAAATAATTTTGAATACTTTAATAGGAAATAAATAAAATACTTTGAATACTTTAATAGGAAATGATAAAAAAGTGTATAACGTGTATTCCATAAGATGCTTCGAGATGAAGATCAGCTCGTTGCCCTTCGCGGAGAAAATGAGGAGCTTCAACGACAGATCGACGAATTACGCCAGCAAGCGCAACAACAACACAACCATCAATTGGAGTATGAGCAGCAGCAGCCACCATCACCGCAACCACGACAATGGCAGCAGCAGCGAGATTATGATTTTGCCACTAACTTCGCCGGCCATCGCCCTGCAGTTCATCGTGTTGCGGTAAAACTGCCGCCTTTTTGGTCCGACAAACCAAGACTATGGTTTTCACAGGCTGCTTCGCAGTTTACGTTGTCCGATATAACAAATGAGGTAACAAAGTTCCATTATGTTGTTTCGCAACTGGATGCACGTGTCGCATTTGAGATCGAGGACGTTATAGAGAATCCTCCTCCGCTGAATCCATACACATTTTTGCGCACAAAATTGATTGATCGTTTGTCTGCGTCTGAGGAACAACGAGTCCGCCAACTTATCAGTGAGGAAGAGCTCGGCGATCGCAAACCATCGCAGTTTCTACGCCACTTACGCTCTCTCGCTGGTTCAACTATCGTGCAGGATAGTCTCCTTCGTCAACTCTGGCTTAAACGTCCTCCGTCCAACGTCCAGGCTATCCTTGCGACACAATCTGATTTGCAGCTCGACAACATTGCGGAGCTTGCTGACAAGATTGTCGAAGTCTCACCGAGCACACCGACTTTCGCTGTAAATGCAGCGCTCAGCGATAAAAGTATCGAAAGCAATCTGTTAAATGCGATTGCTGATCTACAAAAGCAAGTGGCCGAATTGTCGGTTTCTCGTTCGTGCCCTAATCATTCCCATGGTTCGTCCAACAGCTTTCGACGTCGTAGCAAATCTCGAAATCGAAGCAACTCTAACCAACAAATTTGTTGGTACCATAAAAAATTCCAGGACAAAGCGAAGAAATGTATAAGTCCCTGTGATTATTTGGAAAACGGAAAAAGCAGTCTGTGAATGCGGCATCAGACTGCTTGTCAACCAGTAGCCGCCTAATTGTCACTGATAGAATATCTAAACATCGCTTTCTCGTCGATACTGGTTCTGACTTATGTTGTTTTCCTCGACGTCTATTACGTGACCGTCGTTCTCCTGTCAATTACGACTTGTGTGCTGCAAATGGAAGCAAAATCAAAACATATGGTTTTTTAACCTTGAATCTTAACTTAGGACTTCGTCGTGATTTTCCATGGAGATTTATCGTTGCTGATGTTGATCTACCAATAATTGGATCTGATTTGCTTGCTCATTATCACCTTTTACCGGATTGTCGTACAAAACGCATCGTCGACGTCACCACTGGTCTTCAAGTACACGGTTTTTCTTAGCCTTCCTCGCAAACCAGTGTTAAAGCAGTTCAGGATTCGTCGATTTTTGGTTTTCTCATTTCTCAATTTCCTGAAATTACTCGTCCACCAGGTTTACCTCGAAATATAAAACACGAGACTGTTCATCACATTCGTACAACTCCTGGACCACCGGTGACAAGCAAAGTACGACGCTTAAATCCTGAGAAATTAAAAATAGCTAAACAAGAATTCGACGCTATGTTACAAGCTGGTACAACTCGTCCCTCAGAGAGTTCTTGGTCATCGCCTTTACACTTGGCAGCAAAAAGTGATTCAACTTGGCGCCCCTGTGGAGATTTTCGTGCATTGAATGCTCGGACTATCCCAGATCGGTATCCTGTCCGCCACATTCACGACGTCACTCACTTTATCGATGGTTGTACGATGTTTTCGAAAATTGATCTTGTTAATGCTTATCAACAAATTCCTGTAGCCGAAGAAGACATTTCCAAAACTGCTTTTATTACTCCCTTTGGCCTTTTCGGATTTCCATTCATGACGTTTGGACTTCGAAATGCTGGCCAGACCTCTCAAAGGTTTATGGATGAAGTTTTGCGAAGTTTAGAGTTTTGTTTCGTTTATATGGATGACATTCTCGTTTTCTCTCGTTCCAAAGAAGAACACGAACGCCATCTTAAAATCATTTTTGGGCGTCTAGCAAGATATGGATTGGTGATCAATGTCAAAAAGTGCATTTTTGGAGTTCCTGAAATTCCTTTTATTGGTTATATCATCTCTGCTGCTGGCGTACGAGCTCCAGAAGAGCGTGTCCAGGTAATCAAAGACTTTCCATTGCCAAAAACAGCACAAGGTCTTCGACGTTTTCTTGGAATGTTAAACTTCTACCGCAGATTCATTCCGCATGTTTCTGAATACGAAGCTCCATTGAATGATGCAATCAGCAATCCACTCCTGAAAGGATCTTAACCAATCAACTGGACGTTTGAGCTGGAAGAAGCTTTCGTAACCTGCAAAAACTGTATCTCTTCTGCTTCACTTCTGGTTCATCCTCGCATTGGTGCGCCTCTTGGTTTGTTTACAGACGCTTCAAACCATTCAGTTGGTGCATGTTTACAACAGCTTGTTGATGGCGTGTGGCAACCTCTTGCTTTCTTCTCGAAGAAAATGTCCTCAAAAGAATGCTCTTGGCCTGCTTTCTACTGTGAACTTCTTGCTATTTACGCAGCAATCCAGCATTTTCGTCATTTTTTGGAGGGACATTCGTTCACGATTTACACAGATCATAAACCATTGATTTACGCTTGTCAACAAAAACGTGAAAAACTTCCACCGGTTCAACTCAGGCAACTCTCATTCATTGCAGAATTTTCAACGGATATCCAACACATCAAAGAAGCTGATAATGTCGTTGCTGATACACTCTCACGAATTGAAGCTGTTTCTGCTCCATTGGATTACAAGTTGTTGGTTGGATCTCAAGAAGAAGACGATGAACTTACGAGAATTACCCGAGAAAATTCTTCTCTCTGCATCGAGCGGGTGCCAATTCCTGGTTCTTCACTTACTGTGTTTTGTGATACATCAACAGGAAAAGCACGGCCATACATCACATTACCGTTTCGTCGTTTTGTTTTTGATCAGCTTCATAACCTGAGCCATCCAGGTGCCAATGCTTCACTCAAATTAATCAGCGATCGTTTTGTGTGGCCGTCAATGAATAAAGACTGCCGAAATTGGGCTCGTGCTTGTAATGATTGTCAACGATCAAAAATTTCACGCCATGTTCACGCTTCACTTGGAAATTTTGAAACTCCAACAAAGAGATTTTCCCACATTCACATTGATCTGATTGGTCCACTTCCACTTGCATGTTCTTTTCGATATTGTTTGACTGTTATCGATCGTTATACTCGATGGCCTGAGGTATGTCCTTTGCAGAACATAACTGCAGATACTGTAACTCATGCACTTTTGGATTGCTGGATATCTCGTTTTGGTGTTCCTGAAATTATAACCTCAGATCGTGGAGCTCAATTTTCTTCTCATCTCTTCAAAATTTTTGTTACACGATTCGGAGTTCGGCATAACTTCACTACAAGTTGGCATCCTGCTGCAAATGGTTTAGTCGAACGATTACATCGTCACTTGAAAGCCGCAATCATGGCTCATTCCGACATTGACTGGGTTCAGGCCTTGCCTCTGGTTCTACTTGAAATTGGTTCAGCTTTTAAAGAAGATATCAAGGCTACTGCCTCTGAAATGGTTTATGGTGAAACGATTCGTTTGCCATTTGAGTTTCTTTCTTCAAGTCTTGGACATGAAATTTCCGATGATCCAAGCAGCTTTCTTTCAAGTTTACGTGAGTTTATGTCGCGCTTACGTCCACTTCCAGCATCAAGACACTGTAAACCTGGAGTTTTTGTTTTCAAAGAACTATCGAAATGTAGTCATGCCTTTCTCAAAGTTGGACCATGTCTTAAGGCACTCCAGCCTCCATACACCGGCCCGTATGAAATAATTAATCGCGATGAAAAGACAGTCGCACTCAAAATTCGAAATAAACCAACTAAAGTATCTATAGATCGTGTAAAACCAGCTTTTGTTATTCAAGATGATATTGTTTCAACACCTATTCCTACTTCTACATCTGTTCCGGTTTCAACGTCTATACCTGTTCCTGTTCCTAAAATTGCACGAGTTCCAGAATACGCGACTCGGTCCGGCAGGAAAGTACGTTTTCGAGAAATTTTGGATCTGTAGCCAAATCCTCTACCAAGGGGGGTAGTGTGGCGATGCGGTTCAGGTGTTTAGAACTTGGTATGTTGCTTAGCAACGAATATGTAATTTTTATTATTCAACAAGTTTTCATAGTTGAGTGAGTCAATAACTTTTTCTGTTTCTGAAGGAACAAAATAAAATAAAATAATTTTGAATATTTTAATAGGAAATAAATGTTTTTATTTCCTATAAATGCAGTCCTACTGGCACAAGCTCCACCTGTTGCCGATGAGGAACGCGAACTGCCTAGGGAGACAAGGGTCACGCTGGCCCAACTTCGTTCTGGATACTGGAACAGACTAAACTCTTACTTATGCAGACTGAACCCTGACATGCAAAATGTCTGCCCGGCATGGGGCGTGTCTGCCCATGATAAAAATCATCTGTTCAGCTGCTCAACCGAGCCTACTCTTCTAACAACAATTTCACTCTGGTCCAGCCCTGTTAAAGTCGCGAGGTTTCTGGGACTTCCATTAGAAAAGCTTGATGACAGTGTTGGATGAGAGCCGATACCTTAGGCAGGTTAAGTAGTCGCTAGCACAACGACATTACCAGACATTGAGTAAACGGGCCTTAACTGTTTCATCAAGACTTTATCAGAGGTTGGCGAAAAAACCGTACACTCAACATCTGATTATCAACAATTCGCTGATTATCTTTTGATAAAAGTTATCAAAGGATGGAAGTCTGATTATGTGCTGTTCAAAACATGAAGTGGCTGCTCAAAGTAAACATCGGGTTTTGTGATAAATTGTTTTCCTAACAATCTCTGCTAGTAATAGTATTCAGAAATGGAACAATATTCATATAAAGAAATATCACAATTTAAATTGTAAACAAGAGCAGCTGTCGCTTTTTATGCGTTCACAATGCAAGTTTTGTGAAGTTGTCCGCAAAAGCGTTCACCATGATAACTTAATCAGACTTTTGTGCAAAAGAAAATGTCATTCTGAGGCTATCCATGTTTAGGTTATCGTGTGACATTGTTTACCTATACTAGTTTGGCATCTAATTTTTCAGCCATTTTGCGAATTTGAGTGAAAGGCAGTGGATAATGGTACTCGGCTGCGTGGAATGGAAGATCAGTGTCGGGGACTTTCGACAAAATTCGCACAAAACCCTAAAATTCAAAAAAGGAGTTAAACTTAGTACGAAGTTTGCAAATAGTAACTATATGTTGCTCCAATTTTAACTGAGCATACAATTTTTATCTATGTAAAATTTGCCAACTAGTATTTGATTTATTACTTATTTTGCTTAGGTTAAGTAAAAATTATCGTATATTGATTTGTTGTGGTATAAGTTCATACGAAAATACATGAATAACATAAAAAGTGTAATTTGGTAATTCTTTCTATTTAACGTCAACTGCTAAAACACGTCAAAAAATGTCGGGAGAGGTATCAAAAACCATGCTTTGACATCTGTATCAACAATCCGAAAACAGAAATTCAATTTCATATTTCTGTCAAGAGATATTTGCAATCAAAGTTGAAAATTTTCTGTCATTTTCATGTGGCTGTTGTAATCACTCATAATGGATGTTAGAAAATGTGCAAAAGTGTGTTCCGCGCAGAAATATTGTGGATCGCGTAGCCAGTGTTGGATCGGCTAAGGGTTATTTTTTTGAAGCGTGGCCGAAGGCCGCCTACGCAAATAGGTGTTCAGTAGGTCGATTCTGTAACTATTTTAACGCCAGGTGTTAGCGTTAGCTTCGCTTAACACCATTTTTAACGCTTTTCCGTATTCACTAACTTTTAACCACACGAAAAGTGTTAGCTGTCGCGAATTATTTTCCAGGTGTTAACAATAGCGTTAATATATTTGCAAGTGTTTTAGCGTTTGGAAAAAGTAAAAAAATTAGTTTTGAGTTTTTTTGCATGTAATTTAGTGCAAAATACGGCGAAAAGAGAAGTATTGCCATATTTTATCACCATCAAGAGTCAGCTGTTTAGCGGCGTTAAAGGAGAGTTACAGAATCGCACTTTCGTTAAGAACAAACGCCGAAATTTGGCGATAAGCTTAACGCTCGGCGAGTGGTTAAAAGTTACAGAATCGGGCTATTGCACGTAAATACCTGGGTAATTTTTTGGTTTTTTGCCAATAACTTTTAAATTACTGAAAATATTGGGTTGTCCCTCCCGGATTAGCGTTCTTGTAGCCCGATTCTGTAACTTTTAACCACCCGCCGAGCGTTAAGCTTATCGCCAAATTTCGGCGTTTGTTCTTAACGAAAATGCGATTCTGTAACTCTCCTTTAACGCCGCTGAACAGCTAATTCTTGATGGTGATAAAATATGGCAATACTTGCCTTTTCGCCGTATTTTGCACTAAATTACATGCAAAAAACTTAAAACTAGTTTTTTCACTTTTTCCAAACGCTAAAACAGTTGCCAATATATTAACGCTATTGTTAACACCTCGAAAATAATTCGCGACAGCTACCCACACAAAAAGTGTAAGCTAAAATTTCATTTTTATTTGTACATTCATTTAAATAAACTTGTCTCTTTTTTCCAGGTTTTACTTAAAGTGGTAAACAATAGCAAGGAGCGAAGGAAAGTTTAATTAAGGTTTGTAAGTATATATTGAATTTTAAATCTTCAAATTACTTATTATTGGTTTAATTTCAGCAATATGCCCGACAGAAAATGCATCCGAGGGTGCCCTTTGGGAGTCCCCCTTCACAATTTCCCCCCGAAAGAAGAAATGTCCAGGTGAGTACTACTTTTATGTAGATGTACATATTGTGTGCGGTAATTGTTTCCTTTAGGAGACAACTGCTAAAACACGCCCGAAATTATCGGCAAAGGTATCAAGAGACGGTAACAAGAATCCGGAAGCGGATTCCCGAGTTTTTGTTTCAGTGAAGAGATATTTGCAACTAAAGTTGACAATTTTCTGTCATTTTCATTTGGTCAAAACGCGTTGTTTGATAACACTCCTAAAGGAAACAATTACCTTGTGTGCTTGTGCGAAGCTTTTTAGCACTCGGTGGTGGTCGTAAACAGTTATCAACAAGTAAGGAAGCCTAAGTTCGGGTGGAACAGAACATTAAATACCCAGCTGTGTAAAAGTGGTCATGGTAAATTGCTAAATTGTTGTGGAGTTATGACCTATAGAGGTTTCAAACTTTTTCTACCACCATGTGCGCAATCTTATAAATAGAAATGAATGTTTGTCTGTGTGTCTGGCGTCCAAAGTACTTAACTGATCTATATGAAATTTGCACAGTAGATTACTGGATTCACTGGTTACAGCATAGGCTATATAATATATATAGTATATATAATGTTGAAAATCGTAGATAGTATACCTCGTTTCATGTTTCGAACACCCAAAAAAAATCGGTAACGCGCCTATATACTTTTTGCCTTTAAAATGAAGTTACATGTGTATGTATATACGAAATATTTTATATATACAAACCGATCATGTAATTGGTACAAACTAAACAAATATGTTTATAGGTGGTGTGGAAAAGCAATATTAACAATAAACCTTATTTATTTTTCCAAACAGGAAGACAGGCCTTCACCCATCGGTCTGGAAGAATACGCCATCGTTGAGCTGCACTTAGATATCGAAATCAGATCTGGGGAAAATATTCATCATATTTAGTATTTTAGTTAGTTGTAAACAGGTTTCTATTAAATATGTGTATTTACGCAAAAGTTATAACATAACTTAATTGTAAAATTGTATGTAATTCCTATAATATGAAATATTAAATTAAAAATATATATATAAACAATAGTGTACTGTAGTCAAATTTAATATCGCCGCACATATGCCTCTGAATATGGCACACCAATTAAGTTAAGCATTCTCCACCTCCTTCGCATTGCCAACTTCTTCAGCTTTCTCCAACGCCCTTTGTGCCTCGTCTCGACGTTCTGCACATATAAAAAGATTTGTTGAGTTTACCTTGGCAAACACAAAAATTTTCGGTAGTTGTTTCCTTTAGGAGACAACTGCTAAAACACGTTCAAAAATATCGGGAGATGTATCAAACAACGCGTTTTGATTTCGGTATCCGAAAGCGGATTTTCAATTTTTTGTTTCAGTGAAAAGTTATTAGCAAAAAAACCCAAAAATGACCCAGGTCCGATCCCAAATACGGGGGTGATCCAAGGCATTTTTGTGCAGAACACCTTCCTGCATCCGCGCTTCAAAAAAATAAACCCTAGCCGATCCAACACTGGCTACGCGATCCCCAGTATTCCTGCGCGGAACACACGTTGCCCATTTTGTAACATCTAATATGTGTGATTACAACTGAATGAAAATTACAAAAAATTGTCAACTTTAATTGCAAATAACTCTTGACAGAAATATAAAATCGAGTTTCCGCTTTCGGATTATTGATACCGAGTTAAAAATGCATCGTTTGATACCCCTCCCGACATTTGTGGACGTGTTTTACCAGTTGTCTCCTAAAGGAAACAATTACCGAATTTTCTACTCACCAAAGCAATTTTTCACTTCATTTTCCTTGATGGCAGATGGTGCATGTTTAGGCGAGATGCCTAAATTCTTAAAAAATGTGCCACCCTAATGTAACTTTAGCGCCCTTCCAATCACTAACACCAACCCACCCACCTGTGTGGGCATGCATGCATATTCGTGTTTTGTCAGCGACCATATACATGCATGGGGGTGTGCATGTGTGGGTTCACCTCCCCTTAAAACCGGACGATAATTTTGAGGTTCAACGGTTGTCCTCGATTACAAAACCGTCTACTTCTTCAGCGACACTCGACGCAGTAACATCATCACGGCCACCCGAGGATTTTCGACCTCATCAAATATTCTTAAAGGTAACCAATTGTTTGTAATTATCTCTTACACAAATATACGGCCTTTATTATAACGAGGATTCTCGTTTTCTTATTTCTTTCTTTTTATCAAAATTACCATTCGACAGCGGTGCTTTCGAGCCACGGCCGCTCCAGCGAAGCACCACTATCGTAATTGTTCAGTGCAATATCTGCTATTAAAAGGTTGAGAATGAATTTGTTGTATTTTGTGCTGACTCGAGTTACTTTTGCTATATTTACACACAACATAATCCTCTAAATAAAAAAATTACAATTTTGATTTTAAAAAAATCTCTGCTTGCCACAACTTTGTTTACGTATTAGGAAACAATGACATAGCAAATACGAATATCAACAACACGCAATGCCAAAAGGCATATGCACATGGCTGTATTTTAATACACTAAAATGCTTTAAAAAAAGGACTTAGCCTTTAATTTAAAGTTAAAAAAACATGCGTTTTTAGCAATCAGCTGTTAGTTGCGCTACTAGTAGAGATATACTATGTCATGTGATAAAGTTAATCATAACCAGATACAAGGTGGCGCAAAAGTAATCCTCCTATCAGAAAATGCTATAAATTTTGCGATTGGCCCCTAAAGTCAGTTCTGTTTTGACATTTGTGTAGTAAACACATGCGAAATACACGTTAATAAACAATGTTACGCTACACTGCTCCAGAACGCGGAATATTGCTGACTATTTATTTCGGTCGGTGAAAAACGGTTACTGCGCAAAAGTAATCCTCCTATCAGAAAATGCTATAAATTTTGCGATTGGCCCCTAAAGTCATTTCTGTTTTGACATTTGTGTAGTAAACACATGCGAAATACACGTTAATAAACAATGCTACCCTACACTGTTCCAGAACGCGGAATATTGCTGACTATTTATTTGACCAATAATCAGTCGGGGCCAAACGGTTACTGTGAATGGTGAGCGCTACAGAGCAATGATCAACGAGTTCTTTTTGCCGCAACTTGATGAATTGGGATTGGAAAACATGTGGTTCCAACAAGACGGTGCAACAGTACACACTGCACGTGCCACAACCGATATGCTGAACATCGGAAGCTTACTTTTGCGGCACCGTGTATTAAGTAAACGGCCCTAGGGCTGTCGGCTCCTA
Source organism: Merzomyia westermanni (assembly GCA_949987695.1). Classification (NCBI taxonomy): domain Eukaryota; kingdom Metazoa; phylum Arthropoda; class Insecta; order Diptera; family Tephritidae; genus Merzomyia; species Merzomyia westermanni. Next base: position 109,961,823 of record OX465290.1, on the reverse strand, counting down.
CTCTGTACTTGTACTTGGTCGACGTAATCGACTACTCAGTACTTGAGAAGCGTAGGCAAAAACATATTCCTGGTTTATCGTATCGAACAACACTATACCATGGCGAAATTATACAGGTGGCGTCAGTAGCATATATGTAAATTTCCCATGTATTTTGTTTTTGTAAATCGAATGCGAGCTGTCAAAATCCAAATTCGCCTTATGGACTCGCCTTGGGCGCCATTGCTAACCCTCGAATTCGCCTATTAGCGTAGTGTCAAAGTAATTCGTAAATAAAATGTAAATAATGTACACTGTATTTGTGTTATAAAACATAATATGTTGGGAGTATCCAAAGATGAGTATCTGGTTGCTATTGATCCAAGTGACTATGTAAAAAAACGTGATGAAAAATTTAAGGCACAAAGCGTTATGGAACCAGCCATAGGCAATGTTGAGATAAAACATAAACTTAAACCGATGCTGTATAGTAGTACACTGCTTGATATAGGTATGCACTTAAGTGTGGGATTTATTTGATATTGAATAAATTGACTTCTAATTTTCAATTTTTTTAATGTAATCTCAGTTTGGGATGAACCCTACGTGTTTGGGCGCGTTGCGGAAGCAATTGAGGTGCGTTGTATTGAGGGTAGCAGCATAAATAAGGACACGCTTGTACAAAGTATACCGGAGCTAAGTAAAGCACGGTTGCTCGTACGTTCTGGCAAAGGTATTATATCGAATTTCCGCTTTCGGATTATTGATACGGAGGTTAAAACGCGTCTTTTGATACCTTTTCCGACAACTTTGGACTTGTTTTAGCAGTTGTCTCCTAAAGGAAACAATTACAATATATATACACATAATAACACTATTTACTGATTATAGCACAATTCTGAACTTAGTGCTGGTTGTATAGGCGGTGCTCAATTAGATGTTGCAACTCTCATCAACGGATGGGGAACTGCTTTTGGCATCAATCTCGGCTGTTTGCCACTGTAAATAATACCTCGCGCAAAAAATGGTCTGCGCAAATATGATCTTTTGATCTTAAAAGCACCCCGCAGTTATTTTGCCATAACAGACGTCTCTTCTCATCAAGGGGCACCTTGTAGAAGGTCCCAATTCTACGCACAAATTGTTTTAAACAAGTCGCACATTTGACCCTGATGAAAACTTTTTATTGTTTGTAGATGATTATATTTCACAAAATTACACTTGTTTCTTTACCACAACTTATTTAATTTTAATTAAACGCAATATTTTTACCAAAAACACTTCCCTCCTAGACACCTGCCAGTCAATTGATTAATCAACTGACTGACATGGCTACTATTTACATCACGATTTACCATCATGTTCTTAAAGGCAATATTCAAAAGCTGACCGGTAAGCTCAGTCATGTCTAGCAGGGTTGCCAATCAGAATGCAGAAGACAAATGTAAATAAACAACGTCAATTCGAATTCGCCTTGAATTTGGCTGAGTTTGACATTACCCATTCGACTGAAAATAAAAAAAGTTCAATACATATATGTTACTAACGCCACCTGTATAATTTCGCCATGCACTATACTGTGACGAATTCGATGATTCCTTGATTATCAATCCTGGGTTCGATTACTATAAAGTCGAATAAACACACGCACAGATAATGTAAGTAATAGCTAGTTTTATTTACTAGTAATAAACGCAAAACAATTTTAAGAGTTTGATAACTTTACAGTAGTTCACTATTGAACGCTTGAAAATAAACTGAACAACCTGCAATGCTTGGTCACCGCCTTATATAGTCCAACAGGGTACTTGCCTACGCACCGAGAACTTTCTTGGTTATTCGCTTTTCGTGTTCTGGAAGGGTCGGTGTTATTTATTGGAATCTCCTCTTTGCATCGTATTCGCAAACACTCGCGCCATCTCTCTTCCTCTTCCTAGTTACACGCTTGCATGCATAAGTGTAGCCATCGTTATCTCACCTGTGTTTAACTAGTGCTGGGAGTGTTATTGAGTTAGGGATGGTACATGCTTGAGAATAATCGCCACACTGCCCTCCACCTAAGTCTGATCGTCCCGATCAGACACATTGCCGGAACCAAACGCAGCTATCCTTTCTAAATGGACCACTTTCATCTTAGTCCTTGGTCTTCCCATAGTTTGTATGCGATATACCACATCGTTGATCCGTTTTATGACTTTGTATGGGCCTTCCCAGTTACATTGTAGTTTTGGGGACAAACCTTTCCTACGCTGTGGGTTGTATAGCAGCACTAAACCTCCTTCTATAAAACCTTCCGAATTTATTGCTTTGTCGTACCTGGCCTTCATTTTATCGCTCATGATCTTAGTCCGTTTTCTCACAAGGTCGTGAATTTCTCTCATTTCTTCTTCCAATACGCTAGTAGATTTCCGAGCATTCACTCCTGCATCAGCGTTTATCCCAAACTTTAAGTCAGCTGGCAATCGAATATCATTCCCGAAAATTACCTTTGCAGGAGTCTGACCAGTTGTTTCATGTACTGCAGAGCGATATGCCATTAGGAATAAGGAGATGTGAGTATCCCAATTCTTCTGGAATTTATCCACTACTTTCCTCAGGTGCTCTTCCCAATAGAATCTTTGCTTGACTTTCTCCAAGGTCTTGGTGACTCCAAGATTACCTCCGCTTGGACCGTTATGTAATTCATTGAGTACATCAGGGATTTTCTTCCTTGGGACGACTATCAGCTTTCGAACACATTGACCATCCTCACTCTCCCATATTCGATGCAAACAACCGGATTCTAATTGCAAACTATTCCACTGTGCCCAATATGACTTGGCAACAGGACTTTCTGCTGACATTTTCTCTCTTGATGGTCGCTCGTTTCGTTCGATTCCTTGCATTACACGTGTAAGATCTGGATCTTCGTGCTGAAACCTCCTTAATTGATCCATGTCCCATTCGTCCGTAGATGTTATAGTCATGAGCCGCACATCTATAATGTCTTCCTTGGCCTCAGCTTTGGAACAATGCTTGCATTCCAAGTTACATGGTCTTCGTGACATTGCATCAGCATTTCCGTGGGTGCTACCTTTGCGCTGCTCTATGGAAAAGTTATAACTTTGCAGTCGCTCTATCCACCGTGCCAATTGACCTTCCGGATTACGGAACTGTAAGAGCCATTTCAACGCTGCGTGGTCTGTCCTGACGTGGAATCGCTGCCCATAGAGATACTTGTGGAAATGCTTAACGCACTCTACCAATGCCAACAGTTCTCTCCGGGTTACACAATAGTTCCTTTCAGGCTTCCCAATTGTTCGGCTATAATATGCAACTACCTTCTCCTGTCCATCAACAATCTGAGACAAAACACCTCCTATAGCATAACCACTCGCATCTGTATCCAGAATAAACTTTGAACCTGGAATTGGATATGCTAACATCGGGGCAGTGCATAGTCGTTCCTTCAATGTTTGAAAAGCCACCTCCTGTTCCTTCTTCCATTCAAAACTCATATTCTTTCTCGTAAGGTCATGGAGACTACTAGCTACGCTGGCAAAATTCGGTACAAATCGGCGATAATACGTGCACAGCCCAAGGAAGCTCCGTAACTCATGCAAATTTCTCGGTCTTGGCCAATCCTTTACGGCTTCGATCTTTTCCTTAGCAGTGCAGATTCCCTCCGTAGTTACCTTGTGACCCAAATAACTTACTTCCTTTTTAAACAAGGAACACTTCTTAGGACTTAGTTTCAGACCAGCACCAGCTATTCTTTGGAAAACTTCCTCCAAGTTCTTTAGGTGTTCCTCAAAGCTTTTTCCCAGCACGATGATGTCGTCGAGGTACACCAAACATGTTTGCCAGTGCAATCCTTTTAGTATCTGGTCCATGAGTCTCTCAAAAGTAGCTGGAGCATTGCATAAAGCCCTTCTCCAACGCTGAAGGCCGTCTTTTCTTTATCTTCATCCTTCACCTCCACTTGCCAGTAGCCGCTTTTCAAGTCCAGTGTGGAAAACCATTTCGTGCCAGATAACGAGTCCAGAGTATCGTCGATTCTTGGCAATGGATAACTATCCTTCTTCGTTACATCGTTCCATTTTCGGTCATCCACACAGAACCTCATTTTTCCATCCTTCTTTTTCACTAGTACTACCGGTGAGCTCCATGGACTAGCTGATGGTTCGATCACGCCGCTGTCACTCATTTCCTGAATAATTTCTCTTACCACTTGTCGTTTGGCCAATGGAATACTACGAGGAGCTTGGCGGATTGGTCTTGCATCACCAGTATCAATTTGATGCTTCACAACTTTGGTCCGACCTGGTTTGGAACCATCCTTGTCAAATATGCTCGAGTACTTTGATAGAAGTTCCTTTGCCTTTTTCTGATGATTTTTTCGAGGCCTGAAAGATCTATCTTGCTAGTAGAATCATTTTCCGGAAGCTGTTCACATTTGATAACTACCTCGACCTCTTGGCATTGTCCCAATATTACTCCTTTGGAAAATTTAATCGGCGATTTGAACTCATTAAGTACTCTTACCGGTACAAGTCCATTTTGTTTAGTCATGGACAGGGGTTTTCCTACTAATATGTTCGTCCTTGATTTGTTTGCTGCCTCGACAACCCACAACTTGTTTGTCCCATAATCTCCATCAATCTTTGCCCATATGATTGCTTCCGACTTCGGTGGAATTTGTTGGCTCTCCTCCACAAGCACTCGCTTACTAACGTATTTGTTTTCGTAACCAAAATTTAATGGCACATCCATGTTCTGGTAATTCATAATCCTGTTTTGCATGTCGATCTTGATGCCTTGCTCGCTTAAGAAGTCCACACCAACTATGATTTTGTCAACAATATCTGCTACTATAAAATTGTGTAGAACGGCCACGTTCCCAATAGCGATTTCACATGTTACTTCTCCTAGGACATGGGTGTCCTCACCCGTGGCCGTGCGTAACTTTGCTCCATGCAATGGTCTCACCTCCTTGTTGACTAAATCAGATCGAATTATGGAATGTGATGCGCCTGTATCCACAGTTAGTAAGTGCTCTTTTCCATCCACATATGCAACAACAGTAACATTACTAGCTTTCCTTCCGATCTGTGAGACAGAGATTATGGGGCATTCAGTTGCGGGAGCCAGTCCACGCACCTTTCGGCTGGCTCGATTTAGTTTAACGACTGATTTGGCTGGGAAATTGCTCACCTCCTTCAGCTTTGCGTTTTCGTCCACTGAATTGCTGGGGTTACTGGAGCCAGTGCCGCAATAACGTGCTATGTGACCTGATTTTCCGCACTTAAAGCATTTAATGGCACCATTACTATTTTTCTGTACTCCGTTCAACGCTTCCAGAATTGTGTCTACCCAGTCTGGCCTTTCTACCTATACGCGGTGAGCCTTGTACGTCGGCTTACTTAATAGCGAAGCTGTTTCCTGCGTTAGAGCATGAGATACCGTCTCAGCAAATTATCTCTTGGGATTTGCATATGTGGCTCGCTTCGTCTCCACGTCACGTATTCCATTTATAAAGCTTTGGATTTTTACCCTTTCTGTGTATTCTACGGGAGCGTCTGCGTTTGCTAGATGCAAATTCCTGCAAAGTCTCATTAGGTTTCTGGGAGCGATTCTGTAGCTCTCTTTGGTATATCTGCTTCCGATGCTCGCTGCCATAGCGTCTCTCAACTGCACCCATTAATGCTTCATAATTGTTCAGTTCTCCGTCAGGAATAGTCTGCAAAATTTCGGCTGCAGGTCCCTTCAATGCCACGAATAATGCAGCAACTTTGTCTTCCATGCCCCAATTATTCACGGCTGCCGTCTTCTCAAACTGTAGCTTAAATACCTGGAAAGGAACAGAACCATCAAATGACGGGGATTTTACCTTGGGAGTATTCGCTAAAGCAGATGGACGGTTCAGTTGCAACTCCTGGATACGGCCCCTTAACGCATCTACCTCGGCCTCTATTTTATCTTGAAGTTGTGCAATTTTTGCATCTTGCACTTCTAGTTTCGCTGACACTTTTGCTTCCTGTTCTTCCAACTGCGATGAGATATATGCCTTCTGTTCTTCCATTTGAGATCTCATGTATGCCTTCGTTTCATCTAGTTGAGCTGAAATCTGGGATGTAATACGTGTATCCTGTTCTTCCAGCTGAGATACTATGTGTGTCTTTTGTTCTTCCAACTGAGATGCCATGTGTGTCTTTTGTTCTTCCAACTGAGATGCCATGTGTGTCTTTTGTTCTTGCAACTGAGATGCCATGTGTGTCTTTTGTTCTTGCAGCTGTGTCGATATGCTAGATGACATCTGAGTCAATACAGTCAACAACGCATTTGTGTCCACACTTGCGGCTGGAATTGTAGACTCCTTCTCTTCCATTTTTGTCGATGCTTCTTCCACAAGCTGAAACACATGATCGTCAACGTTAATTACTTCAGCTTCCATAGCCTCTCGCAATCGTGACTGTAGCTCTGATTTATTGCCTGTGGTATTCAAGCCACGCTGTTGCAGCTAATTTTTGAGTTGCTGGATCTTCAGCTCATTCAACTTTGCCATGCCTTTGTTATCCTTGAAAACTCTCGGTATTTATTTAACAATCCCACTTCTGACACCAATTGTGACGAATTCGATGATTCCTTGATTATCAATCCTGGGTTCGATCACTATAAAGTCGAATAAACACACGCACAGATAATGTAAGTAATAGCTAGTTTTATTTACTAGGAATAAACGCAAAACAATTTTAAGCGTTTGATAACTTTACAGTAGTTCACTATTGTGACGAATTCGATGATTCCTTGATTATCAATCCTGGGTTCGATCACTATAAAGTCGAATAAACACACGCACAGATAATGTAAGTAATAGCTAGTTTTATTTACTAGTAATAAACGCAAAACAATTTTAAGAGTTTGATAACTTTACAGTAGTTCACTATTGAACGCTTGAAAATAAACTGAACAACCTTGGTCACCGCCTTATATAGTCCAACAGGGTACTTGCCTACGCACCGAGAACTTTCTTGGTTATTCGCTTTTCGTGTTCTGGAAGGGTCGGTGTTATTTATTGGAATCTCCTCTTTGCATCGTATTCGCAAACACTCGCGCCATCTCTCTTCCTCTTCCTAGTTACACGCTTGCATGCATAAGTGTAGCCATCGTTATCTCACCTGTGTTTAACTAGTGCTGGGAGTGTTATTGAGTTAGGGATGGTACATGCTTGAGAATAATCGCCACAATACGTTACCAAACAATTTATATTGTGACGAATTCGATTATTCCTTGATTATCAATCCTGGGTTCGATCACTATAAAGTCGAATAAACACACGCACAAATAATGTAAGTAATAGCTAGTTTTATTTACTAGTAATAAACGCAAAACAATTTTAAGAGTTTGGTAACTTTACAGTAGTTCACTGAACAACGCTTGAAAATAAACTGATCAACCTGTCTTGCTTGGTCACCGCCTTATATAGTCCAACAGGGTGCTTGCCTACGCACCGAGAACTTTCTTGGTTGTTCGCTTTTCGTGTTCTGGAAGGGTCGGTTTATTTATTGGCATCTCCTCTTTGCATCGTATTCGCAAACACTCGCGCCATCTCTCTTCCTCTTCCTAGTTATACGCTTGCATGCATAAGCGTAGCCATCGTTATCTCAGTTGTGTTAACTAGTGGTGGGAGTGTTATTGACTTAGGGATGGTACATGCTTGAGAATAATCGCCACACTGCCCTCCACCTAAGTCTGATCGTCCCGATCAGACACATTGCCGGAACCAAACGCAGCTAGCCTTTCCAAATGGACCACCTTCATCTTATTCCTTGGCCTTCCCATAGTTTGTATGCGATATACCACATCGTTGATCCGTTTTATGACTTTGTATGGGCCTTCCCAGTTACATTGTAGTTTTGGGGACAAACCTTTCTTACGCTGTGGGTTGTATAGCAGCACTAAATCTCCTTCTATAAAACCTTCCGAATTTATTGCTTTGTCGTACCTGGCCTTCATCTTATCGCTCATGATCTTAGTCCGTTGTCTCACAAGGTCGTGAATTTCTCTCATTTCTTCTTCCAAAACGCTAGTAGATTTCCGAGCATTTACTCCTGCATCAGCGTTTATCCCAAACTTCAAGTCAGCTGGCAATCGAAGATCATTCCCGAAAATTACCTTTGCAGGAGTCTGACCAGTTGTTTCATGTACTGCAGAGCGATATGCCATTAGGAATAAGGAGATGTGAGTATCCCAATCCTTCTGGAACTTATCCACTACTTTCCTCAGGTGCTCTTCCAAGGTTCTATTGAATCGTTCCACCATGCCATCTGACTGAGGATGTAGTGCAGTTGTTCGAGTTTTCCGAATGCCCAATGTCTTGCACATTTCCTGGAACACAGCTGATTCGAAATTTCTGCCTTGGTCAGAATGTATCTCCATCGGTGCACCAAACCGAGCTACCCAATTGTTAGTAAACACCTCTGCTATTGTTTCTGCCTCTTGATTTGGAATAGGGTACACTTCTGGCCATTTGCTGAAATAGTCCATAACCACTAGTACATATTTGTTTCCGAGTTTGCTAGTAGGAAATGGACCAGCTACATCCATGGCTATCCTCTCAAATGGCGCACCTGAGTTATACTGTTTCATTTGGCCATGGCTCCTTGATTTCGGTCCTTTAGCTTTGATACATACTTCACAGTTGGCAATCCACTCCGCGACCGATTGACGGCAACCAACCCAATAGAATCTTTGCTTGACTTTCTCCAAGGTCTTGGTGACTCCAAGGTGACCTCCGCTTGGACCGTTATGTAATTCATTGAGTACATCAGGGATTTTCTTCCTTGGGACGACTATCAGCTTTCGAACACATTGACCATCCTCACTCTCCCATATTCGATGCAAACAACCTGATTCTAATTGCAAACTATTCCACTGTGCCCAATATGACTTGGCAACAGGACTTTCTGCTGACATCTCCTCTCTTGATGGTCGCTCGTTTCGTTCGATTCCTTGCATCACACGTTTAAGATCTGGATCTTCGTGCTGACACCTCCTTAATTGATCCATGTCCCATTCGTCCGAAGATGTTATAGTCATGAGCCGCACATCTATAATGTCTTCCTTGGTTTCAGCTTTGGAACAATGCTTGCATTCCAAGTTACATGGTCTTCGTGACATTGCATCAGCATTTCCGTGGGTGCTACCTTTGCGATGCTCTATGGAAAAGTCATAATTTTGCAGTCGCTCTATCCACCGTGCCAATTGACCTTCCGGATTACGGAACTGTAAGAGCCATTTCAACGCTGCATGATCTGTCCTGACGTGGAATCGCTGCCCATAGAGATACTTGTGGAAATGCTTAACGCACTCTACCAATGCCAACAGTTCTCTCCGGGTTACACAATAGTTCCTTTCAGGCTTCCCAATTGTTCGGCTATAGTATGCAACTACCTTCTCCTGTTCATCAACAACCTGGGACAAAACACCTCCTATAGCATAACCACTCGCATCTGTATCCAGAATAAACTTTGAACCTGGAATTGGATATGCTAACATCGGGGCAGTGCATAGTCGTTCCTTCAATGTTTGAAAAGCCACCTCCTGTTCCTTCTTCCATTCAAAACTCATATTCTTCTTTGTAAGGTCGTGGAGACTACTAGCTACGCTGGCAAAATTTGGTACAAATCGCCGATAATACGTGCACAGCCCCAGGAAGCTCCGTAACTCATGCAAATTTCTCGGTCTTGGCCAATCTTTTACGGCTTCGATCTTTTCCTTAGCAGTGCAGATTCCCTCCGTAGTTACTTTGTGACCCAAATAACTTACTTCCTTTTTAAACAAGGAACACTTCTTGGGACTTAGTTTCAGACCAGCACCAGCTATTCTTTGGAAAACTTCCTCCAAGTTCTTTAGGTGTTCCTCAAAGCTTTTTCCCAACACGATGATGTCGTCGAGGTACACCAAACATGTTTGCCAGTGCAAACCTTTTAGTATCTGGTCCATGAGTCTCTCAAAAGTAGCTGGAGCATTGCATAGCCCGAAGGGCATTACCGTAAATTGCCAAAGCCCTTCTCCAGCGCTGAAAGCCGTCTTCTCTTTATCTTCATCCTTTACCTCCACTTGCCAGTAGCCGCTTTTCAAATCCAGTGTGGAAAACCATTTCGTGCCAGATAACGAGTCCAGAGTATCGTCGATTCTTGGCAATGGATAACTATCCTTCTTCGTTACGTCGTTCAATTTCCGGTAATCCACACAGAACCTCATTTGTCCATCTTTCTTTTTCACTAGTACTACCGGTGAGCTCCATGGACTAGCTGATGGTTCGATCACGCCGCTGTCACTCATTTCCTGTATAATTTCTCTTACTACTTGGCGTTTGGCCAATGGAATACTACGAGGAGCTTGGCGGATGGGCCTTGCATCACCAGTATCAATTTGATGCTTCACAACTTTGGTCCGACCTGGTTTAGAACCATCCTTGTCAAATATGCTCGAGTACTTTGATAGAAGTTCCTTTGCCTTTTTCTGATGATCTTTTTCGAGGCCTGCCGTCCACGACGTGATATCATCTGAAATATTAATCTTGATGGTAGAATCATTTTCCTGAAGCTGTTCACAATTGATAACTACCTCGACCTCTTGGCATTGTCCCAATATTGCTCCTTTAGAAAGTTTAATCGGCGATTTGAACTCATTAAGTACTCTTACCGGTACATGTCCATCTTGTTTTGTCATGGCCAGGGTTTTTCCTACTAATATGTTCGTCCTTGATTTGTTTGCTGCCTCGACAACCCACAATTTGTTTGTCCCATAATCTCCATCAATCTTTGCCCATATGATTGCTTCCGACTTCGGTGGAATTTGTTGGCTCTCCTCCACAAGCACTCGCTTACTAACGTATTTGTTTTCGTAACCATAATTTAATGGCACATCCATGTTCTGGTAATTCATAATCCTGTTTTGCATGTCGATCTTGATGCCTTGCTCGCTTAAGAAGTCCACACCAACTATGATTTCGTCAACAATATCTGCTACTATAAAACTGTGTAGAACGGCCACGTTCCCAATTACGATTTCACATGTTACTTCTCCTAGGACATGGGTGTCCTCACCAGTGGCCGTACGTAACTTTGCTCCATGCAATGGTCTCACCTCCTTGTTGACTAAATCAGATCGAATTATGGAATGCGATGCGCCTGTATCCACAGTTAGTAAGTGCTCTTTTCCATCCACATATGCAACAACAGTAACATTACTAGCTTTCCTTCCGATCTGTGAGACAGAGATTATGGGGCATTCAGTTGCGGGAGCGAGTCCACGCCCCTTTCGGCTGGCTCGATTTAGTTTAACGACTGATTTGGTTGGGAGGTTTGCTCATCTCCTTCAGCTTTGCGTTTTCGTCCACCTGAATTGCTGGGGTTACTGGAGCCAGAGCCGCAATAACGTGCTATGTGACCTGTTTTTCCGCACTTAAAGCATTTAATGGCACCATCACTTTTTTTCTGTACTCCGTTCAACGCTTCCAAAATTTTGTCTACCCAAGCCGGAGTGTCCACTTCTACGCGATGAGCCTTGTATGCAGGTTTACTCGAAAGCGAAGCTGTTTCCTGCGTCAGAGCATGCGATACCGTTTCAGAGAATGTCCGTTTGGGGTTTGCATATGTGGCCCGCTTCGTCTCTACATCGCGTATTCCATTTATAAAACTTTGGATTTTAACCCTCTCAGTGTACTCCACGGGTGCGTCCGCATTTGCTAGATGGGCCAACCTCTCGATGTCGGATGCAAATTCCTGCAAAGTCTCATTAGGTTTCTGGGATCGATTCTGTAGCTCTATTTGGTATATCTGCTTTCGATGTTCGCTACCATAGCGTCTCTCAACCGCACCCATCAATGCATCATAACTGTTCCTTTCGGACTCGGGAATAGTCTGTAAGATTTCTGCTGCAGGTCCCTTCAATGCCACGAATAGTGCTGCAACTTTATCTTCAGTGCACCAATTATTCACCGCAGCCGTCTTCTCAAATTGCAGCTTAAATACCTGGAATGGAACAGAACCATCAAAAGATGGGGTTTTTACCTTCGGGACACTCATTGAAGTAGTTGGACGATTCAGTTGTAACTCCTGGATACGACCTCTCAGTGCGTCTACTTCAGCATCGATTTTATTCTGTAGCTGTGCAATTTTCGCATCCTGCACTTCTAGCTGCGAAGACATTCGTGCCACCTGCATAGATATACGCTCCTCTTGTTCTTCCAATTTTGATGTTATACGTGTCTCCTGGTGTTCCATCTGAGATCTCACGTATGCCTTCTGTTCGTCTAGTTGAACTGAAATCTGAGATGCCATGCTAGTCTTCTGTTCTTCCAGCTGAGATGCCATGTGTGCCTTTTGTTCTTCCAACTGAGATGCCATGTGTGTCTTTTGTTCTTCCAACTGAGCTGAAATGCTAGATGACATCTGTGTCAATACAGTCAACAACGCGTTAGTGTCCACACTTGCGGCTGGAATTGTAGACTCCTTCTCTTCCATTTTTGTCGATGCTTCTTCCACAAGATGAAACACATGATCGTCAACGTTAATTCCTTCAGCTTCCATAGCCTCCCGCAATCGTGACTGTAGCTCGGATTTATTGCCTGTTGTATTCAATCCACGCTGTTGCAGCTCATTTTTGAGTTGCTGGATCTTCAGCTCATTCAACTTTGCCATGCCTTTGTTATCCTTGAAAACTCTCGGTATTTATTTAACAATATCACTTCTGACACCAATTGTGACGAATTCGATTATTCCTTGATTATCAATCCTGGGTTCGATCACTATAAAGTCGAATAAACACACGCACAAATAATGTAAGTAATAGCTAGTTTTATTTACTAGTAATAAACGCAAAACAATTTTAAGAGTTTGGTAACTTTACAGTAGTTCACTGAACAACGCTTGAAAATAAACTGATCAACCTGTCTTGCTTGGTCACCGCCTTATATAGTCCAACAGGGTGCTTGCCTACGCACCGAGAACTTTCTTGGTTGTTCGCTTTTCGTGTTCTGGAAGGGTCGGTTTATTTATTGGCATCTCCTCTTTGCATCGTATTCGCAAACACTCGCGCCATCTCTCTTCCTCTTCCTAGTTATACGCTTGCATGCATAAGCGTAGCCATCGTTATCTCAGTTGTGTTAACTAGTGGTGGGAGTGTTATTGACTTAGGGATGGTACATGCTTGAGAATAATCGCCACAATATTAACAAGAATTATAAAAGTGGAAATTAGTGTCAAGCTCACAAGTAAAATTTTAGATTTTTTCTGTCCTACCGTATCCTGACGTATGACATCTAAAGTGGTGGGTATTTAAAGGTGTACACATGTAAATTGCTAGTCTGAATAATTAGATGCCCTCTCTTGAATATTATGTCATACACAGATTGGCTACCCAAGAAAGCGATTTGTTAGTATTTTAGGTAATTCTATACGACAGCACGTAACTGCTAATATACGTCCAAAAGCTCGGGAAAGATATTAAACGACGCGTTTTGATCTCTTTATCAATAATCCGAAAGCGGAAATTAAATAATTGGTAATTGTTTCCTTTAGGAGACAACTGCTAAAACACGTCCAAAAATATCGGGAGAGCTATAAAACAACGCGTTTTGACCTCGGTAACAATAATCCGGAAGCGAATTTTCGAGTTTTTGTTTCAGTGAAGAGATATTTGCAATCAAAGTTGAAAATTTTCTGTCATTTTCATGTGGTTGTTGTAATCACAGATTAGGGTGGACCGAAAAGTGCAAAAAGTGTGTTCTACGCAGAAATACTGTGGACCGCATAGCCGGTGTTGGATCGCCTAAGGGTTATTTTTTTGAAGCGCGGCCCAAGGCCGCCTACGCAGAAGGGCGTTCTGCACATAAATCCTTGGATCAAGCCACCTATTTGGGATCGGACTTGGGTCATTTTGGGGTTTTTGCGAATAACTTTTCACTGAAACAAGAAATTGAAAATCTGCTTCCGGATTGTTCATACCGAAGTCAAAACGCGTTGTTTGATACCTCCCGATATTTTTGGACGTGTTTAAGCAGTTGTCTCCTAAAGGAAACAATTACCGCAAATATTTCTTCACTGAAACAAAAAGTCGAAAATCCGCTTCCGGATTATTGTTACCGAGGTGAAAACGCGTCTTTCCCGATAATTTCGGACGTGTTTTAGCGGTTGTCTCCTAAATGAAACAATTACCGAATGGATATTTCCCTAGAATTCACCCCAGAATGGATATATCCCTAGAATTTGATGACCGGTTCTGGAGTCGGGAGTTAATGTAAATTCGTAGGGGGTCCGGATCCCCGTCGGAAAGTAGGTGGAGCCCCTCAATGCACACCTAATTTAGATTCAGACCAAATGTGATTTCTTAGAAAACTATTAACTGCAGAATGGATATTTCCCTAGAATTTGATCAGGTCCACTGGTTATATATCAGATAAAAGGTAATTTTATGATTTTTTCCAGAAATTTACTGTTTTATATTAATATTGGATTTTATTAAGAAAAATATACATTATTAGTAGGCAAAATAACTTTATTTTATTTTTTTTTGCTTATATTTAATGTCATTACAGAAATCAACATGAGCATATCAAATAAAAGGGATTTTGATAACCTTTCTATATCAGCTTTATTTTTGAAAGCTCAATATTTTCACTTATCCCCAGTCTTCTTTACTTGTTCCCAATTTTTTGATTTTTTCCCAATAACCTTTCACAGAAATAAAATGTTTAATTTTCGCTCTTGCTGTCTTTTGACCATTTTGTAAAATGTACCATGCCTTTTTTGGGGGGAGGCGAGGGGGCAGAAACAATAACAACAACAGTTATTAAGGGTCGTAGTACATATTAAGGGTTTCTTAAAATCAAAATTTGGTAATTGTTTACGACCGCCAACGAGTGCTAAAACACGTCCAAAAATGTTAGGAGAGTTATCAAAAGACGCGCATCGGTCCCAGGAATCATAATCCGAATACGGAGCTATATATAGTTTGCAAGATATTTGCAATTAAAGTTACAAATTTTATGTCATGTCTATGTGGTTGTTGTAGACACAGATATAGGGAAGGTCGATAAGGGCAGAAGTATGTTCTGCGCAGAAATACTGGGGATCGCGTAGCCCTACAATACAATTACTCCAAAATTATTCTATCACCTGTCCAACTACTAACTTTCCCCCCGAAAACTGTCATCCTCCGAATAAGCATTGGTCGCCAGATGACAAAGTTAATTAGGCCCGCACTCGTTATGGAGATGTCTGGCGAACTGTGGCAGTTACCTGCCACGCTGGTGGGGGCATCTCCATTGACTGTACAGAATGCTGAGTTATCATTCCCACAACAGCCGGTTCTATCGCACCGGAATTACCCGGGTTTTCTCACCCGGCCAAGGGCTATTATTTCAGTGTAACCCTGTCCAATCTGTCCCGTCCCACCCTTAAATTGTCATCCTCGGAGCAAACCCTTGCAGCTGGGTTGCTCCATTGTCTCTTGTTACGGGCTGGGGTCGAACCCAACCCTGGACCAAGAGACTGGATCTGCTGCGTTTGCTGGAAGAAAATTTATATTAAACGGTCGTATTCGGTACAATGCGCCAAGTGTAAGAGATGGTTACATAAATCTGGATGTTCAGGGCTTAACCCTGCCATCCACAGACCCCGTACTTTCTTTAGTACTTTTGAGGCACTTTGCTGTACACGTCCTAGGACGTCCCGCGGTAGTCGCCGCTCCGGCACTCCCTTACCGCCTCTAACTACTTCCAATAGTCACAATAGTGGCTCAGTCTATACGACTGGCAGCACCGCTGCCATCCCTGCCTCACCCACTCTCGACTGTCGCTCACGCACACCAGCGTCTCCATCTCACACGGCCGCTCAACACTCCTATCCCCCCCGGAATAGGTCAGATATGAGCATCGCCGGGCGTCAGTCCTCTCTGTTGTTGTTGTTGTTGTTAACAGTGCTTCGCCCTGCCCAATTTGCTCGATCACTCTAAATTGTCATCCGGCTCTTCTAACGGAAGTCCGAGGAAATGCGCAGTTTCCACAGGGTTGGACCAGAGTGATGTAGGTGTTAGAAGAGTGGGTTCAACTGAACAGGAAAAGAGATGTATGGTATCATGAGGGGTCATACCACATGCAGGGCATGTATTTGGTATGTTGGGGTTCAGTCTGCATAAGTAAGAGTTTAACCTATTACAATATCCAGAGCGAAGTTGTGCTAGTATGACTCTAGTCTCCCTCGGAAGTACACGCTCCTCTTCAGCCAATTCAGGTGGTTGAGTATTAATAACGGGATTCACAGGCCGAGATCTGAGGGATCTGTCTACCGACTCAGTGTGGAGGTCATTTAGAGCCCGTCTATGGTTCCGCAGATCAAACGGCAAAGAGATATAATGCCGGATCTCATCGTAATGCTTACGGAGATGTCTCCTTATGTCTCTGGGGGGCGGTGCTACATCCAAAAGATGTCGGTTTGGATGACTAGGTTTGTGACAGTTCAGAAGGAACTGTCTACTCAAGAGTTCCGCGTGCTCTTGAACATTGAGCAATTTCGCCTCTTGATGGAGGTGAGACTCAGATGACATAAGCAGGCATCCCGTAGCAGTTCTGATGGCGGTGTTTTGGCAGACTTGCAGTTTCCTCCAATTGGTGTCAGAAAGGTTGGGCGACCATATAGGCGCAGCATAGTCAATAACCGGCCGGCCAATAGCCTTATATGTAGCAAGCAATGTTTCTTTGTCTTTTCCGCAAGTACTGCCGGCCAGTGACTTGAGGATCTTATTGCGGCTCTGTACCTTTGAGGCTATTGCGGTGGCATGACCAGCGAAGGTGCGGCCGTTGTCAAATGTCACGCCCAAGATTTTTGGGTGGTTGACAGTAGGTAGAGGTACTCCATCTACGTGGACATTTAACTCTTGCCCCATCTGCGCATTCCATGTGGTAAACAGGGTCGCCGTAGATTTAGTCGGAGACAGGGTCAGATTACGCTCGGTGAAGAAGCTGGAAAGGTCATGGAGGTAACTGTTGATTCTTATACAGAGTTCATCAATGGAGGGACCCTTTCCCGAGGCCATTATCGTGCAGTCGTCAGCGTAGGAAACAATGGAGACTCCCTCTGGTGGGGGGGGAAGTCTCGAAATATAGAAATTAAACAAGAGGGGAGAGAGAACACCACCTTGCGGCACCCCTTGTTTTATTCTTCGTGGTCTAGATTTCTTGTTCCTAAATTTGACTGTTGCCTGTCGACCATTGAGGTAATTAGCGGTCCACCTCTTAAGGCCGGCAGGGAGCGGTGTCTCATCCAGGTCTCGGAGGAGAGTGGCGTGATTGACCGTGTCGAATGCATTTGACAGATCAAGTGCCACGAGAACCGTCCTATGGTTTGGTGGATTTTGATTCAAACCGTTGTTAATCTGCGTTGTAATGGCGTTCAAAGCGGATGTCGTGCTGTGATTTTTGCGAAAACCATGTTGATGATCGGCCAATTTTAGATTTGTAACGAAGTAAGGAAGCAGAATGGACTCTAGCAATTTCGCTACCGGCGAAAGGAGGGATATCGGACGATAGGACTCTCCTAGGTTCGCCGGCTTCCCTGGTTTTAATAGGGGAACTACAATCGCTTGTTTCCATATCTCAGGTATAACGAAGGTAGTTAGAGAGAGATTGAAGAGAGCCGCTAAATAATTCTGTCCTTCATGGCCAAGGTGTTTGATCATCTTCATGGCAATTCCGTCGGGTCCGATGGATTTTGAGGGTTTGGCCTTCATTATGGCTTCCTTAACCTCTGCGGTTGAGACGGCAATGGGCGCAGTAGAGTGTTTGTGTTTGCGCGCACGTCGGAAGGCTCTTCTCTTAGTCCTATCCGCAGGTGGATGCATTATAAACAGCCGGCAAAAGGAGCTCGCGCATTTCCTGGCGTCCGATTTGACACTGTCGCCGAAAGCAATGGCGACCTTGTCTTTGTGTTTGGTCGGATTGGATAGGGCCTTGACAGTCGACCATAGTTTGCCGACTCCGCCGGAGAGGTTGCATGTCTCAAGGTGTTGTTTCCACTTGGTCAGCTTGTGTTCGTTGACAATCCTACGGATTTCAGCATTGAGATATTTTATTCTGGGATCTGCGGGATTGATAAGTCTCACTTGGTCACGTTCTCTTGCCATCGCCGCAGCTTCTGCCGGGAAATTCGGACGAATTTCTGGTATTCTGCCAGCAGGAATAAAGCGGCATGAGGCTGAATCGATGATCTTGCGAAACTCTCGTTCGCCTTTGCGTACGTCCGTTGGAGTAGGTAAGGCAGCGAAGGAGCGCTCTGTATATTCAGTAAAGCGGTCCCAGTCCGCTTTGGTGAAGTTGATGTATGTTATTTTATCAGTCGTTATGAAGTCGGTCGGTCGTTCAACAGAGAGTAAGATGGGTAGGTGGTCTGAAGCTAATGTAAGCATCGGTCGCCAGGTGACAAAGTTAATAAGGCCCGCGCTCGTTATGGAGATGTCTGGCGAGCTGTGACAGTTACCTGCCACCCTGGTGGGGGCATCTCCATTGACTGTACAGAATGCTGAGTTATCTATTTGGTCTGCAATTGCCTGACCTCTACTGTCTGCTGGCAAGTTGGAGTGCCAGAGATCGTGATGTGCGTTGAACTCGCCTAGGATTAGGCGGTTATCGCCCCTTAGCAACGCACTAATGTCGGGATGATAATCTCTAGGACAACACGTGACAGAAGGAATATAGATGTTTATGATTTGCAGGTCGGCGTCTCGTGACCGGACTGCTATGCCTTGGCATTCTAAGGTAGAGTCCCTGGGGTCGACGTCAGGGGAAAATAGATTGTATTGTACAGAGTGATGTGTAATGAACGCAAGGCCACCCCCAAGACCGCTGGGACGGTCTTTACGATGTACATTATACCCATCACAAGTTTGTAAGTCCGATCTCGTGTTCAGTTTTGTCTCTTGTATCGCGGCGATTTTAATGTTGTGCGTCTTCATAAAGTCAGTTATCTCCGCGATCTTTCCAGCTAATCCGTTACAGTTCAGCTG
The DNA here is from genome assembly GCA_949987695.1 of Merzomyia westermanni. Taxonomy (NCBI): domain Eukaryota; kingdom Metazoa; phylum Arthropoda; class Insecta; order Diptera; family Tephritidae; genus Merzomyia; species Merzomyia westermanni. Next base: position 109,942,797 of record OX465290.1, on the reverse strand, counting down.
CAGAATTTTGAAGTGTGTAGGAGGGGAGGCGGGAGACATACTAGGCGTGAGGGACGGATGCGTTTGCCTAGGTGGAGGTAGGCTAAGGCCTAAACTATGTCGCAGTCTAGAGTTGACAGCGCCATGGCCGATGTTGTCTGGCGTGGAGGGCGGCTGTGTACTGCAACAGGGGGCTATGAACGAATCCGTCCAAAGGTTGCCGTTTGCGAGCCCAGAGCACATAAGGGTGTGACACAGGCCAAGGCAACTGTGGCACTTGACCGATGTCGCAGGCGTATATAATCTTTGCCGACAAACGGTGCACGTAGTGAAAGGTACTAGGAGGTGGTGTTCCTGACCCACGTGCAGGCTGGAAGCAGGGGGGGGCATTAGGGGCAGAGACAGAGGGGACTGACGCTCGGCGATGCTCATATCTGACCTATTCCGGGGGGAGTAGGAGTGTTGAGCGGCCGTGTGAGATGGAGACGCTGGCGTGCGTGAGCGACAGTCGGGAGTGGGTGAGGCAGGGATGGCAGCGGTGCTGCCAGTCGTGTAGACTGAGCCACTATTGTGACTATTGGAAGTAGTTAGAGGCGGTAAGGGAGTGCCAGAGCGGCGGCTACCGCGGGACGTCCTAGGACGTGTACAGCAAGGTGCCTCGAAAGTACTAAAGAAAGTACGGGGTCTGTGGATGGCAGGGTTAAGCCCTGAACATCCAGATTTATGTAACCATCTCTTACACTTGGCGCATTGTACCGAATACGACCGTTTAATATAAACTTTCTTCCAGCAAACGCAGCAGATCCAGTCTCTTGGTCCAGGGTTGGGTTCGACCCCAGCCCGTAACAAGAGACAATGGAGCAACCCAGCTGCAAGGGTTTGCTCCAAGGACGACAATTTAAGGGTGGGACGGGACAGATTGGACAGGGTTACACTGAAATAACAGCCCTTCGCCGGGTGAGAAAACCCGGGTCATTCCGGTGCGATAGAACCGGCTGTTGTGGGAATGTCAGTCCTCTCTGTCTCTGCCCCTAATGCCCCCCCTGCTTCCAGCCTGCACGTGGGCCATGTACACCACCTCCTGGCACCTTTCACTACGTGCACCGTTTGTCGGCAAAGATTATATACGCCTGCGACATCGGTCAAGTGCAACAGTTGCCTTGGCCTGTGTCACACCCTTATGTGCTCTGGGCTCGCAAACGGCAACCTTTGGACGGATTCGTTCATAGCCCCCTGTTGCAGTACACAGCCGCCCTCCACGCCAGATAACATCGGCCATGGCGCTGTCAACTCTAGACTGCGACATAGTTTAGGCCTTAGCCTACCTCCACCTAGGCAAACGCATCCGTCCCTCACGCCTAGTATGTCCCCCGCCTCCCCTCCTACACACTTCAAAATTCTGCAGCTGAACTGTAACGGATTAGCTTTAAAGATCGCGGAGATAACTGACTTTATGAAGACGCACAACATCAAAATCGCCGCGATACAAGAGACAAAACTGAACACGAGATCGGACTTACGAACTTGTGATGGGTATAATGTACATCGTAAAGACCGTCCCAGCGGTCTTGGGGGTGGCCTTGCGTTCATTACACATCACTCTGTACAATACAATCTATTTTCCCCTGATGATCTATATTCCTCCTGCCACGTGTTGCCCTAGAGATTATCATCCCGACATTAGTGCGTTGCTAAGGCGCGATAACCGTCTAATCCTAGGCGACTTCAACGCACATCACGATATCTGGCACTCCAACTTGCCAGCAGACAGCAGAGGACACGCAATTGCAGACCAAATAGATAACTCAGCATTCTGTACAGTCAATGGAGATGCCCCCACTAGGGTGGCAGGTAACTGCCACAGTTCGCCAGACATCTCCATAACGAGCGCTGGCCTCATTAACTTTGTCATCTGGCGACCGATGCTTACATTAGCGTCAGACCACCTACCCATCTTACTCTCTGTTGAACGACCGACCGACTTCATAACGACTGATAAAATACCATACATCAACTTCACCAAAGCGGACTGGGACCGCTTTACTGAATATACAGAGCGCTCCTTCGCTGCCTTACCCACTCCAACGGACGTACGCAAAGGCGAAAGAAAGTTTCGCAAGATCGTCGATCCTCTTGCCGCTTTATTCCTGCTGGCAGAATACCAGAAATTCGTCCGAATTTCCCGGCAGAAGCTGCGGCGATGGCAAGAGAACGTGACCAAGTTAGACTAATCAATCCCGCAGATCCCAGAATAAAAGATCTCAATGCGGAAATCCGTAGGATTGTCAACGAACACAAGCTGACCAAGTGGAAACAACACCTTGAGACATGCAACCTCTCCGGCGGAGTCGGCAAATTATGGTCAACTGTCAAGGCCCTATCCAATCCGACCAAACACAAAGACAAGGTCGCCATTGCTTTCGGCGACAGTGTAAAATCGGACGCCAGGAAATGCGCGAGCTCCTTTTGCCGGCTGTTTATAATGCATCCACCTGCGGATAGGACTAAGAGAAGAGCCTTCCGACGTGCGCGCAGACACAAACACTCTACTGCGCCCATTGCCGTCTCAGTCGCAGAGGTTAAGGAAGTCATAATGAAGGCCAAACCCTCAAAATCCATCGGACCCGACGGAATTGCCATGAAGATGATCAAACACCTTGGCCATGAAGGACAGAATTATTTAGCGGCTCTCTTCAATCTTTCTCTAACTACCTTCGTTATACCGGAGATATGGAAACAAGCGATTGTAGTACCCCTATTAAAACCAGGGAAGCCGGCTAACCTAGGAGAGTCTTAGCGTCCGATATCCCTCCTTTCGCCGGTAGCGAAATTGCTAGAGTCCATTCTGCCCCCCCTTGTTTCCTACGCTGACGACTGCACGATAATGGCCTCGGGCAAGGCTCCCTCCATCGATGAACTCTGTATTAGAATCAACAGTTACCTCCATGACCTTTCTAGCTTCTTCACCGAGCGTAATCTGACCCTATCTCCGACTAAATCTACGGCGACCCTGTTTACTACATGGAATGCTCAGATGGGGCAAGAGTTAAACGTCCACGTAGATGGAGTACCTCTACCTACTGTCAATCACCCAAAAATCTTGGGTGTGACATTTGTCAACGGCCTCACCTTCGCTGGTCATGCCACCGCAATAGCCTCAAAGGTACAGAGCCGCAATAAGATCCTCAAGTCACTGGCCGGCAGTACTTGGGGAAAAGACAAAGAAACATTGCTTGCTACATATAAGGCTATTGGCCGGCCGGTTATTGACTATGCTGCGCCTATATGGTCGCCCAACCTTTCTGACACCAACTGGAGGAAATTGCAAGTCTGCCAAAACACCGCCATCAGAAATGCTACGGGATGCCTGCATATGTCATCTGAGTCTCACCTCCATCAAGAGGCAAAATTGCTCAATGTTCAAGAGCACGCGGAACTCCTGAGTAGACAGTTCCTTCTGAACTGTCACAAACCTAGTCATCCAAACCGACATCTTTTGGATGTAGCACCGCCCCCCAGAGACATAAGGAGACATCTCCGTAAGCATTACGATAAGATCCGGCATCATATCTCTTTGCCGTTTGATCTGCGGAACCATAGACGGGCTCTAAATGACCTCCACACTGAGTCGGTTGACAGAGCCCTCAGATCTCGGCGTGTGAATCCCGTTATTAATACTCAACCACCTGAATTGGCTGAAGAGGAGCGTGTACTTCCGAGGGAGACTAGAGTCATACTAGCACAACTTCGCTCTGGATATTGTAATAGGTTAAACTCTTACTTATCCAGACTGAACCCCAACATACCAAATACATGCCCTGCATGTGGTATGACCCTTCTTGATACCATGCATCTCTTTTCCTGTTCAGTTGAACCCACTCTTCTAACACCCACATCACTCTGGTCCAACCCTGTGGAAACTGCGCGTTTCCTCGGACTTCCGTCAGAAGAGCCTGATGACAATTTTGATTCTGAGTTATCTATTTGGTCTGCAATTGCGTGTCCTCTGCTGTCTGCTGGCAAGTTGGAGTGCCAGAGATCGTGATGCGCGTTGAAGTCGCCTAGGATTAGACGGTTATCGCCCCTTAGCAACGCACTAATGTCGGGATGATAATCTCTAGGACAACACGTGACAGGAGGAATATAGATGTTTATGATTTGCAGGTCGGCGTCTCCTGACCGGACTGCTATGCCTTGGCATTCTAAGGTAGAGTCCCTGGCGTCGACGTCAGGTGAAAATAGATTATATTGCACAGAGTGATGTGTAATGAACGCAAGGCCACCCCCAAGACCGCTGGGACGGTCTTTTCGATGTACATTATACCCATCACAAGTTCGTAAGTCCGATCTCGTGTTCAATTTTGCCTCTTGTATCGCGGCGATTTTGATGTTGTGCGTCTTCATAAAGTCAGTTATCTCCGCTATCTTTCCACCTAATCCGTTACAGTTCAGCTGCAAAATGTTGAAGTGTGTAGGAGGGGAGACGGGGGACATACTAGGCGTGAGGGACGGATGCGTTTGCCTAGGTGGAGGTAGGCTAAGGCCTAAACTATGTCGCAGTCTAGAGTTGACAGCGCCATGGCCGATGTTGTCTGGCGTGGAGGGCGGCTGCGTACTGCAACAAGGGGCTATGAACGTCCCCCCCTGCTTCCAGCCTGCACGTTGGTCAGGAACACCACCTCCTAGTACCTTTCACTACGTGCACCGTTTGTCGGCAAAGATTATATACGCCTGCGACATCGGTCAAGTGCAACAATTGCCTTGGCCTGTGTCACACCCTTATGTGCTCTGGGCTCGCAAACGGTAACCTTTGGACGGATACGTTCATAGCCCCCTGTTGCAGTACACAGCCGCCTTCCACGCCAGACAACAACGGCCATGGCGCTGTTAACTCCTTACAATATAATCTATTTTCCCCTTACGCCGACCCCAGGGACTCTACCTTAGAATGCCAAGGCCTAGTAGTCCGGTCAGGCGAAGTCGACCCGCAAATCATAAACATCTATATTCCCCCTGCCACGTGTTGTTCTAGAGATTATCATCCTGACATTAGTGCGTTGCTAAGGGGCGATAACCGTCTAATCCTCGGAGACTTCAACGCACACCACGATCTGTGGCACTCAAGCCTACAGGTCGATGGTAGGGGACAGGAATTGGCTGAACAAATAGACGATTCGACGTTTTTCACTGTAAACGGGGATGCTCCCACGAGAGTTGCGGTAAATTGTTCTAGTTCGCCAGACCTCACAATTGTCAGCGCAGGTCTCATAAACTGCGTTGAATGGCGGCCAATGCTCACTCTTGCATCGGATCATTAACCGATAGTCCTCTCAATCGATCGCCCCAATGACTTTGTTACTTCTGAGAATCGCACTTTCACTAATTTCAGTAAAGCTGATTGGGATGGTTTTCTTAACTTCACTGAGAGCACCTTCGCTGCTCTTCCCATACCGTCTGATGTACGAGAAGGGGAAAAAGCGCTTCGCATGGTTATAGCTTCAGCCTCCACTGACGTGACCGAGAGAGATGACTTGGGGGCGGACTCGCCTTCATTACTCACCAATCTGTGCAATATCGTCCATTTGACCCTGACGTCGACCCGAGGGACAACCTCCTGGAACGTCAAGAAATAGTTGTCCGGACAGGCGACGTCGACCTTGAAATCATTAACATTTATATACCTCCTGCCACCTGCTGTCCGAGAGATTACCACCCTGGCATCAGTGCGTTACTTAGAGGCGATAATCGTGTAATCCTCGGAGACTTCAGCGCACACCACGATCTGTGGCACTCAAGCCTACAGGTCGATGGTAGGGGACAGGAATTGGCTGAACAAATAGACGATTCGACGTTTTGCACTGTGAACGTGGACGCCCCCACGAGAGTTGCGGTAAATTGTTCCAGTTCAGCAGACCTCACAATTGTCAGCGCAGGTATCATAAACTGAGTTGAATGGCGACCAATGCTTATTCTTGCATCTGACCATTTGCCGATAGTCCTCTTAATCGATCGCCCCAATGACTTCGTTACTTCTGAGAAGCGCACCTTCACCAACTTCAGTAAAGCTGATTGGGTTGGTTTTCTTAATTTCACTGAGATCACCTTTGCTGCTCTTCCCATCCCGTCTGATGTACGAGAAGGGGAAAAAGCGTTTCGCATGGTCATAGCTTCAGCCTCCAATCAATATATTCCGTCAGGTAGAATTAAGGAGATACGTCCGTACTTCCCCGCAGAGGCAGCGGCCCTGGCTAATGAACGTGACCACGTGCGACGCTTGAACCCTACGGATTCCCAAATTCAAGATCTCAATGCGGAAATCAGACGGCTAGTTGATCAACACAAACGCGGCAAGTGGGAGGAGCACCTAAGGTCCTGTAACCTCTCTGCTGGTGTTGGCAAATTATGGTCCACTGTTAAATCCTTGTCTAATCCGACCAAACCGAACGACAAAATATCCATCTCCTTCGGTGATAAGGTACAGTCGAAACCAAAGAGATGCGCGAGCGCTTTCTGCCGGCAATTTGAACTGCATCCTGCGATTGACAAGGAAATCAGGCGCGCCATCAGGGAATCCCACAAACGCAAAAACAACCAAGCGCGCATTGCCATCACCACCACAGAGGTTCGGGAGGCCATACGGGGGTCCAAAAACTCCAAATCTATTGGCCCAGATGGTATATCCATGCTGATGCTAAAACATCTCGGTGATGAGGGAGTAAGGTACCTAACAACCGTCTTCAATCTGTCCATGACCACCTTTGTCATTCCAGAAAGATGGAAACAGGCAAAGGCGGTGCCACTACTAAAGCCCGGCAAGCCGGCCAACGAGGGGGAGTCTTATCGACCGATATCACTCCTCTCGCCAGTAGTGAAGACAATGGAGACGGTCTTGCTCCCTTATTACACCGCTAACCTGCGATTAGCCGAACATCAGCATGGATTCCGCAAAATGCATAGCAGTACCACCGCGCTAAACACCATCACCACACAGATAGGTGTCGGTCTCAACCAATCTCGCCCAATTTATAAGCAGGGTGGTGTCCTATCCCCGCTTCTGTTTAATTACTACATATCGAGGCTCCCTTCCCCACCAGAAGGCGTCTCGATCGTCTCCTACGCCGATGACTGCACGATCCTGGCGACTGGACCCTCCGTTGATGAGCTCTGCTCGAGAATTAATTCTTACCTTCCATCCCTTTCCGGTTTCTTCGCTGCATGGAACCTGACATTATCACCGACCAAATCCTCGGCTCTCCAGAGGAGCTTGGAGTCGAGAGTGACTCCCAGGTATTTCACTTCAGAAGCAGTCTCTAGTGATTCTCCTCCTAGTGTAAGTGTCCGCATTCCCGGTAGCGATCTTCGTTTCGTAAATGGGATGATGGCGGTTTTACTGGGGTTGATGTTTAGACCTACCCCGGCGCACCATCTCCTTGTTAGATTTAATGCTCTTTGAATGATATCGCAGAGTGTGTTCTCGAACTTCCCTCTGGCAATGATTACTATGTCGTCCGCGTACCCCTGGCAGCGGATTCCATTGTCTGTCAGTAGTATTAGAAGTTCGTCCACCACTACGCTCCACAGGAGTGGCGACAGTACTCCTCCCTGGGGGCATCCTCGTGTGGTTCTTATCTGAACCGTGTCTTCCCCAATGGTGGTTTCTGCTGTCCTGGTGCGAAGCAGTGCATCTACCCATCTTATGATGGGCTGCGGAGCTTCTTTCTTCTCGAGTGCTCGACACACACTCGAGTGCGAGGTGTTGTCGAAAGCTCCCTCGATGTCCAGGAAAGCGCATATCACCGTTTCGCCTTTCTCGAACGCGCTCTTAATTTCCGTGGTCAGCTGGTACAGGGCAGTGTCTGTTGATCTGCCTTCCCTGTAGGCATGTTGACCCACCTGGAAAGGCCTATGCCTTAGAGTGTTCGATCGGATCTCTTGGTCTATGATCTCCATCGCCTTGAGAACGAAGGAGGTGAGACTGATTGGTCGAAAGGACTTTGCCGATGAGTATTCCTTTTTCCCCACTTTTGGTATGAATACCACCTTTGCTCGTCTCCATATGGTTGGTATGTAGGCCAGCGCGATGCTGTCTCTCATGATACCTGCCAGATATGGGACGAGTTGGTCTCCCTGTTGCAGGAAGGCCGGGTATATTCCATCCACTCCCGGTGACTTAAACCGCTCAAAGGATGCTATTGCCCATTTGACTGCACTCTTGCTGAAGATAGACTTCGCTAGCTGCCAGTCCCGTGCCGACGGTCTCTCTTGTTGGGACTCGACCTCTTCAAGGTCTGTCGATGCATCCGGAAAGTGAGCGGCTAGAAGTACCCTGGCTCTTTCCTCCTCTGTGCTTGTGAAATCCCCATTAGGGAGTTTCAAAGCAATCCTTGTTTCCCCCCGTTCCGTGGCCAGAGCTTTATGGAGCCTGGCCGCCTCTAGAGTGGAGCTTATCTTCTCGCAGAAGGTTCTGAAGCTAACCCTCTTTGATCTCCTGATCCCTTTGTTATACTCAGTTAGATGCTACGTGTATTCCTCCCAGTTGCCGGTGCGTCTCGCTTTATTAAATAGCTTGCGCACTTTGCTCCTAATCGCTGAGAGCTCTTTCGCGCCCAATAACCAGCGGAAGTCTTGCCCTCCTGCAGTAGTCCGCCAATCTCTTTATGTTTTCCGGCGGGAAGTCGATATCATCGCCCGCAAAGTATGCCGCAGCAAAGACCATATTTATTTCCCGACCTTCTGCCTCGAGTTTTGCCTGCACGGCCACCAAGTCCCGGCTCATGTAGCCTGCAATGCAGAAATAATCGATATAATGGTTTAACATTACGCATGCTCTTGGTCTCTCTTGAGAGAGATCCCATATTACCTTGTTCTTGCCTTGTTGTTGATGTTGTTGTAACGACAAAAACACTCCCCGAAGGTTTTGGGGGTTGCTGTCGAACTGACTAGACCACGAAGAATAAAACAAGGGGTGCCACAAGGTGGTGTTCTCTCTCCCCTTTTGTTTAATTTCCATATTTCGAGACTTCCCCCCCCACCAGAGGGAGTCTCCATTGTTTCCTACGCTGACGACTGCCATTGATGAACTCTGTATTAGAATCAACAGTTACCTCCATGACCTTTCCAGCTTCTTCACCGAGCGTAATCTGACCCTGTCTCCGACTAAATCTACGGCGACCCTGTTTACTACATGGAATGCGCAGAGTACCTCTACCTACTGTCAACCACCCAAAAATCTTGGGTGTGACATTTAACAACGGCCTCACCTTCGCTGGTCATGCCACCGCAATAGCCTCAAAGGTACAGAGCCGCAACAAGATCCTCAAGTCACTGGCCGGCAGTACTTGGGAAAAAGACAAAGAAACATTGCTTGGTACATATAAGGCTATTGGCCGGCCGGTTATTGACTATGCTGCGCCCATTTGGTCGCCCAATCTTTCTGACACCAACTGTAGGAAATTGCAAGTCTGCTTAAACACCGCCATCAGAACTGCTACGGGATGTCTACTTATGTCATCTGAGTCTCACCTCCATCAAGAGGCAAAATTGCTCAATGTTCAAGAGCACGCGGAACTCTTGAGTAGACAGTTCCTTCTGAACTGTCATAAACCTAGTCATCCAAATCGACATCTTTTGGATGTAGCACCGCCCCCCAGAGACATAAGGAGACATCTTCGTAAGCATTACGATGAGATCCGGCACCATATCTCTTTGCCGTTTGATCTGCGGAACCATAGACGGGCTCTAAATGACCTCCACACCGAGTCGGTAGACAGATCTCTCAGATCTCGGCCTGTGAATCCCGTTATTAATACTCAACCACCTGAATTGGCTGAAGAGGAGCGTGTACTTCCGAGAGAGACTAGAGTCATACTAGCACAACTTCGCTCTGGATATTGTAATAGGTTAAACTCTTTGAATGTTCAAAAATGAAGCTAAGTATGTAGGTATATACAAAATTAGCAAGGTTATTTACAATGCAAAAGAAAATTCTTAAAAAGCAAGGAATTTACAAAAATTTTAAAAGCAATCAATTTAATTTTATGAATACACGGATGCCATTTTACGGATCTTCTTCGTAGCACAAATCGGCTTTCGTCGGTCGAAGGCAAAGTTTCACAATTGGTCTAACGAGTTCCCCATTTGGCGTTTTTAACGTAACTACGCTTACACGCCCATCTGTGCCGGGATGGCATTTTACAACTCTCGCTAATGTCCACTTCGTCGGTGGGGTTGATTCGTTGGAAACGGCAACTACATCGCCTGGTGCGAGATTACGAGAAGGACGAAACCATTTGGGACGACGCTGTAAGCTGACGAGGTACTCGTCTCTCCAACGGCGCCAGAAATGTTGTCTCATGGCAGAACTAGCTTGCCACCTCTGATGCAGACTTCCACAGAACCCTTGACCCTCAGGTTCTGGGATTGCTTTGAGCGGTTCGCCAATAATAAAATGACCGGGAGTTAAGACTTCCAGGTCGTCAGTGGATGAAGAGTTGTCACAGAGCGGGCGAGAATTCACACAAGCTTCTATATCTGTCAACAGTGTGGAGAACTCTTCGTATGACAACAGAATTTCTCCTAGTACGCGCTTGAGATGATACTTTATTCGCTTAATACCAGTCTCCCAGTAGCCTCCAATGTGAGGTGCAGACGGGGGGTTGAATCGCCACTCTATTTGTGAATCCGCGAATAACGAACGGAGTCGGTGTCAGCCATGCACCTTTGAAATGCAATGCGCAGCTCTTTCTCAGCGCCAACAAAATTTGTACCATTGTCGGACGATATAACCTTGCAATAGCCGCGGCGATTTATGAATCTCTTGAATGCATTGAGAAATCCAAACGTTGACAAGTCTCTAACAAACTCCAAATGCATTGCACCAGTGCACATGCAGACGCAGGAACAAATGTAGCCTTTGGTAGATTTCGCTCCTCTCCCATGTGTGAATTTGTAGTTGTAGGGCCCAGCGATATCGACAGCGGTGCGAGTGAAACAACGAGCATAGATAGTTCGACTTGGAGGTAAATCGCCCATCGATTGCGTAGCGATCAATAGCGTACATTTCACGCATTTGTGGTAAATGTTACGAATTAAGCTTCGGGCGCCAATAACCCAATACCGGCGTTGTAAAATAGTCTGCATAATGCGGGGACCAGCGTGTAGCATGAAATTGTGTATATCGCAGATAATAAGCTTTGCAAGCGGAGAATTTTTTGGCAGTATAATGGGATGTTTCACGTCAGTGGCTACTTCGTCATTCTTCAGTCTGCCTCCAACACGCAAGACACTGTTGTCATCCAGATATGGCTGCAAGCGCAAAAAACTGCTACGAAGCGGAAAGGGCCGTTTTGCGCTGCAAAGAGAAATTTCATTAGGGAAATAAAAAAGTTGGGTATACCTGACCAAACGAAGCTCAGCTTCAGATAACTCTTGGTAGCTAGGAGGACCAATTATCTTAGCATCATTGAGTCGAGTACTAATTCGAGCGTTATGGAAAACCCTCAATACGTAGGCAGTGACACGGCGTAGCTTTGAGTACGACGCAAACCTGGTGATTATGGACCAGTGCTCGTTTGATGTCGTGACATGGGCAACCTTACTGCGAATACCCAACTCGGTCGTATGTTGTGTTGACGTTTGCTTCCATAACTGGTCCGGACCCCTCAAGAACTCAGGGCCAAACCACCACAGCTGCTGACGTAATAGTTCGGACGGAGTTATACCCCTAGAGGCACAATCTGCTGGATTTAGCTCTGAGCGCACATGGTTCCAGCACTCAGGTGGCAGAATTTCCTGGATAGTCCATGCGTACAGCGGATATCGAATATTGTTAAAACTGTGTAAAATACTTCGGGCCAGTTTAGCAGCTAAATGCGTAGCACATAACTCAAGGCGCGGCAATGTTGTTGTTTTGAGCGGCGCCACCTTAGCTTTCGACGAAGTCAAGGTAACTGTGACACTACCGTGGGCATGCGAAGTGCGTCTGCAAAGATGTGCAGTTCTGTGAGTGACCCAGTTGTACCCAAGCCAAGCCAGTGATTTACTTTCAAGTCTACGAGCAGGTTCAGCTGTAAACGATGCCAACCAATTCGTTGCGATAGAGTCGGGAATATTGTCATCCCAACCAATATTGTTGCGCAAAATTTCCTGAAACAGCATCTTTGATATAATGGTCGCGGGGGCAAGCAATCCCAGGGGGTCGAACAACGTACTAGCATCAGACAGAAAATACCTCTTCGTTAAAATAGCAGCCGGTTTTCTCATGTTAATTGCGAATGTCAAGAAATCTTCTTCGGTATTCCAAACCAATCCCAAGGCGTGGACATCTTCCCCTTCGACCAAGTAGTGAGACATAGCATTCGACGCTTTCACGAAGCTCCACGCAATTCGACGCCCACTTTCGAAGCTCGAACCCACCTTGCTTGAGGATATTGGAGATTTCACGTTGCAGAGTGATCAATTATTCCTTAGAAGCAGTACCCGTGAGGAGATCGTCCATATAAAAGTCATTGACAATGACAGAAGCGGTTTGCGGTTTGTTGTAGTGCTTTCACGGCGAGATGGGATGCAGCTGCGACACCGTAAGTTACACGTACCATACGGTAGTCTTGCACAGGTAAGGATGCATCACTCCGCCATACGATTCGTTGTAAGTCTACGTGTTTCGGCGATATGCAAACTTGTCGGTACATTTTTGCGATGTCTGCGGTTATAGCGTAGCGATGCGTTCTGAATCGGGTCAAAATGGAATATAAATCGGGTTGCCATTGAGGACCGACGAATAGGGCATCATTCAACGAGTTTTCAGAGGTGGATTTAGCGGATGCGTTGAACACGACCCTTAATTTGGTCGTAAGGCTCGATTCCTTGACGACAGGATGATGCGGCATGTAAAACGTACTGTACGACGTTTCAGGTGTGAGCTCCATATGCTTCATCTCGATAAGTTCCTCCATAAACTCATTGTAACTTAGTCGTAAGTCTTCATCTCGCGCAAGTCTTCTTTCGATTCTTAGCAAGTTGCCAGAGATCGTGATGCGCGTTGAAGTCGCCTAGGATTAGACGGTTATCGCCCCTTAGCAACGCACTAATGTCGGGATGATAATCTCTAGGACAACACGTGACAGGAGGAATATAGATGTTTATGATTTGCAGGTCGGCGTCTCCTGACCGGACTGCTATGCCTTGGCATTCTAAGGTAGAGTCCCTGGCGTCGACGTCAGGTGAAAATAGATTATATTGCACAGAGTGATGTGTAATGAACGCAAGGCCACCCCCAAGACCGCTGGGACGGTCTTTACGATGCACATTATACCCATCACAAGTTCGTAAGTTCGATCTCGCGTTCAGTTTTGTCTCTTGTATCGCGGCGATTTTGATGTTTTGCGTCTTCATAAAGTCAGTTATCTCCGCGATCCTTCCAGCTAATCCTTTAGAGTTCAGCTGCAGAATTTTGAAGTGTGTAGGAGGGGAGACGGGGGACATACTAGGCGTGAGGGACGGATGCGTTTGCCTAGGTGGAGGTAGGCTAAGGCCTAAACTATGTCGCAGTCTAGAGTTGACAGCGCCATGGCCGATGTTGTCTGGCGTGGAGGGCGGCTGTGTACTGCAACAGGGGGCTATGAACGAATCCGTCCAAAGGTTACCGTTTGCGAGCCCAGAGCACATTAGCGTGTGACACAGGCCAAGGCAATTGTTGCACTTGACCGATGTCGCAGGCGTATATAATCTATGCCGACAAACGGTGCACGTAGTGAAAGGTACTAGGAGGTGGTGTTCCTGACCAACGTGCAGGCTGGAAGCAGGCGGGGGGGGGGGGGGGGGGGGGGGGCAATAGGGGCAGAGACTGACGCTCGGCGATGCTCATATCTGACCTATTCCGGAGGGGATAGGAGTGTTGAGCGGCCCTGTAAGATGGAGACGCTGGTGTGCGTGAGCGACAGTCGGGAGTGGGTGAGGCAGGGATGGCAGCGGCGCTGCCAGTCGTATAGACTGAGCCACTATTGTGACTATTGGAAGTAGGTAGAAGCGGTAAGGGAATGTCAGAGCGGCGACTACCGCGGGACGTCCTTGGGCGTGTACAAAAAGGTGCCTCAAAAGTACTAAAGAAAGTACGGGGTCTGTGGATGGCAGGGTTAAGCCCTGAACATCCAGATTTATGTAACCATCTCTTACACTTGGCGCATTGTACCGAATACGACCGTTTAATATAGATTTTCTTCCAGCAAACGCAGCAGATCCAGTCTCTTGGTCCAGGATTGGGTCCGACCCCAGCCCGTAACAAGAGACAATGGAGCAACCCAGCTGCAAGGGTTTGCTCCGAGGATGACAATTCAAGGGTGGGACGGGACAGATTGGACAGGGTTGCACTGAAATAACAGACCTTGGCCGGGTAAAAAACCCCGGGTCATTCCGGTGCGATAGAACCGGCTGTTGTGGGAATGGATATTTTGTCGTTCGGTTTGTTCGGATTAGACAAGGATTTAACAGTGGACCATAATTTGCCAACACCAGCATAGAGGTTACAGGACCTTAGGTGCTCCTCCCATTTAGCGTTTGTGTTGATCAACTAGCCGTCTGATTTCCGCATTGAGATCTGGAATTTGGGGATCCATAGGGTTCAAGCGTCGCACGTGGTCACGTTCATTAGCCAGGGCCGCTGCCTCTGCGGGGAAGTACGGACGTATCTCCTTAATTCTACCTGACGGAATATATTGATTGGAGGCTGAAGCTATGAACATGCGAAACGTTTTTTCCCCTTCTCGTACATCAGACGGGATGGGAAGAGCAGCGAAGGTGCTCTCAGTGAAATTAAGAAAACCAACCCAATCAGCTTTACTGAAGTTAGTGAAGGTGCGCTTCTCAGAAGTAACGAAGTCATTTGGGCGATCGATTGAGAGGACTATCGGCAAATGGTCAGATGCAAGAGTAAGCATTGGTCGCCATTCAACGCAGTTTATGAGACCTGCGCTGACAATTGTGAGGTCTGGCGAACTGGAACAATTTACCGCAACTCTCATGGGGGCGTCCCCGTTCACAGTGCAAACCGTCGAATCGTCTATTTGTTCAGCCAATTCCTGTCCCCTACCATCGACCTGTAGGCTTGAGTGCCACAGATCGTAGTGTGCGTTGAAGTCTCCGAGGATTAGACGGTTATCGCCCCTTAGCAACGCACTAATGTCAGGATGATAATCTCTAGAACAACACGTGGCAGGGGGAATATAGATGTTTATGATTTGCGGGTCGACTTCGCCTGACCGGACTACTAGGCCTTGGCATTCTAAGGTAGAGTCCCTGGTGTCGACGTAAGGGGAAAATAGATTATATTGTAAGGCCTAAACTATGTCGCAGTCTAGAGTTAACAGCGCCATGGCCGTTGTTGTCTGGCGTGGAAGGCGGCTGTGTACTGCAACAGGGGGCTATGAACGTATCCGTCCAAAGGTTACCGTTTGCGAGCCCAGAGCACATAAGGGTGTGACACAGGCCAAGGCAATTGTTGCACTTGACCGATGTCGCAGGCGTATAT
This sequence comes from Merzomyia westermanni, assembly GCA_949987695.1. Taxonomy (NCBI): domain Eukaryota; kingdom Metazoa; phylum Arthropoda; class Insecta; order Diptera; family Tephritidae; genus Merzomyia; species Merzomyia westermanni. The sequence continues at coordinate 109,927,295 of OX465290.1, read as the reverse complement.
AATCTTTGCCGACAAACGGTGCACGTAGTGAAAGGTACGAGGAGGTGGTGGTCCTGGCCCACGTGCAAGCTGGAAGCAGGGGGGGTGCATTGGGGGCAGAGAAAGAGGGGACTGAGGCTCGGCGACGCTCATATCTGGCCTATTCCGGAGGGGTTAGGAGTGTTAAGCGGCCGTGCGAGATGGAGACGCTGGTGAGTGTGAGCGACAGTCGGGAGTGGGTGAGGCAGGGATGGCAGCAGTGCTGCCAGTCATGTAGACTGAGCCACTATTGTGGCTATTTGAAGTTGGTAGGGGCGGTAGGGGAATGCCAGAGCGACGACTACCGCAGGACGCCCTTAGGCGTGTACAGCATGGTGCCTCGAAAGTACTAAAGAAAGTACGGGCTCTGTGGATAGCAGGGTTAGGCCCTAAGTATCCAGATTTATGTAGCCAATCTCTTGGCCCATGGTTGGGTTCGACCCCAGCCCGTAACAAGAGACAATGGAGCTACCCAGCTGCCAGGGTTTGCTCCAAGGATGACAATTTAAGGGAGGGTTACACTGAAATAACAGCCCTTGGCCGGGTAAAAAAACCCAGGCCATTCCGGTGCGATAGAACCGGCTGTTGTGGGAATGTGGGAAATCCGAGTAATACTGCTAATGTGCGTGCTTTAAATGCGGATGCCCCTCAGGAGCGAACGCTGAGGGAGCAACAGCTAGATTTTTAAATTTAACATTTCCGAAAAAATCCTTTTACTGTTTGAGTTTGAACTCTTCCGATTTCATTGAATTAAAATGTAGTGATTCTTACAAGTCATGCACTTTCCTAGTAGACTCTCAAGCTGACATTTCTTTAATTAAATTTTCAAGTTTAACAGACAAAGTTCAAATTAACGGTACAGATATTATAAATATAACAGGTGTAACAACAGATACGGTTTCAACTTTAGGTACAGTAAATACTAATTTAATAGCTTCACATTTTTTCATTCCACATGAATTACATGCAGTTAACGACGAATTTAACATACCTTCAGACGGCATACTCGGCAAAGATTTTCTAAAAACATATAAGTGCATAATTGACTGTGCAAACAATACCATTACTATTAGCATTGGTACGAAAAATCATAGTATTAGAATTTTACACGGTACGACTACCGACACTTTAGTAATTCCTCCAAGATGCGAAGTTTATCGTTTATTTAATTTGAAAAAGCCTAAAAAGCCAGTTTTTGTAGATGCGCAAGAAATTTGTTGTGGTGTTTTCACAGCTAAAGTTGACGCAAATAACCCAATGTTAAAAGTTTTAAATGTAACCGATGAGGTGAAATTTGTTAACAATTGTAATATAGTAACTGAAGATATCACCAAATCCAACGTCTACAAAATTAACGAAATTTCAGAAAATTCTAAACGCTTGGAAAAATGAAAAAGTATTGTGCAAAAACAAATGCCAAACCATACTAAATGCCAATTGCTTGATTTATGCTTAAAACATGCCGACGTATTTGCTTTAAACAATGACCGTATGACTATTAACAACTTTTACGAACAGAAACTTAGATTGACTGACAAAACACCAGTTTACATAAAAAATGATCGATTGCCTTACTCACAACGACAAGAAATAAATAGTCAGGTTGATAAATTATTGCGAAACGATTTAATAGAAACAAGTTTTTCTAATTACAATAACCCATTAATTTTAGTACCAAAGAAAGATCCGACAGGTCAAAAGTCGGATCGGATGTGTGTAGATTTAAGAGCAGTTAATAAAAAGCTCATTGCTGACAAATTTTCATTAGCACGACTTGACTATATACTTGATAATCTTGGTAGAGCTAAATATTTTTCAACATTAGATCTTTTTTCTGGTTTTAACCAAATTCCTCTTAATTCTAACTCTAGGGACGTAACATCTTTCAGTACTGATAAAGGAGCTTTTCGTTGGAAAGTTTTACCTTTTGGATTAAATGTAGCCCTCAACTCTTTTTTACGTATGATAGCATTTTCAGGCATCGCGCCTAATCAAGCTTTCAAGTATATTGATGACATTATTGTAGTTGGTTGAAGCGAGACACATCATTTAAAAAATTTAGATAAAGTTTTCGAAACTTGCAGAAAATTCAATTTAAAGCTGAATCCCAACAAATGCCATTTCCGTTGGTCAGAAGTAACCTTTATAGATCACAAATGTTCTTCGAAAGTTTTGCTGCCAAACTACTCCAAAATACATGCGATTAAGAAATATACAAAGCCTAACGAAACGGCGAATTTTGTTGCTTTTGCAAATTACTACAAGCGATTTATACTCAATTTCACATCGCTGGCAGCACCTCTCGACCGTTTAAGTAAAAAACAGGAGAGTTTGTTTGGGACGAAGCGTGTGAAACAGCTTTTAATGAACTTAGATCCGCCCTAATGTCTCCTCAACTTTTACAATACCCTGATTTTACTAAAGAATTTATAATCACAGTGTATGCTCCAAAAGTTGGTTGTGGTGCTATATTAATCCAAAAGCATGGAGATTTTGACTTACCAATCTGCTTTGCTTCAAAATCTTTCAACAAAGCAAACAGGAAAAACCTATTATAGAACTTGAACTTTTAGCAATTTATTTTGCTTTAAAACAATTTCGTCCGTTCGTTTACAGCACACATTTTACTGTAAACTCTGACCATCGACCTTTAGTTTATCTTTTCAACATGAAAGATCCAGCATCAAAATTAACGATAGACGAAATAAAAAATTGAACAAAACACATTTTAGCAGTAACAAGGTCAAAAACAAAACATTTACAACTACAAAAAGACGACAAAACCACGACAGACGAAACCATTGAAGTACAACGAGTACAAATTTATGATAAACTTTCTTATGATTTTTCCAGAAAAATACCTCGAATAAAAACACAAATACAATGCGATAAAAATGATAAAATTTCAAATTTTCAAGTTTGTGCACATTTAAAATAGAAAAATTAAACTACTTGATCTTGTGAATGCCAACGAAATAACAAATTTAGATGAGTTACTTTTGAGGCTTGAAAAAGAAGCCGACATTCACAATATTAAGCAATTAGATTGACCAAAAAATTATATATTTTTCCAATATTTTTCAATTTCAAATTTAAAAGGAAGAGGTAACATAATTTAAAAAACATTGCAAATATTACTAACAGACCCAGTAGAAACAATAACAGAAAATGACAAGAAACAAAAATTAATGACAATTTATCACGAAGACCCACTGTCAGGAGGACATTGCGGTACGAAAAAATTAAATGCAAAATTGAGAACAAAATACTATTGGAAAAACATTAGGTGCGATATAGCAAAATTTACTAAAAATTGTAATACATAAATGCCTTTTAAATAAAGTCAAACATAAAACGAAAGAAAATCTAGTTATTACACCTTGACCTTGTAAACCGTTTGATATTTTAATAATATATACAATAGGACCAGAATCTAAATATGGTAACAAGTTCGCTGTTACTATGATTTGTGATCTAACTAAATATTTGGTAACTGTCGCTATACCGGATAAATCAGCTAAAACAGTAGCTTCAGCAATTTTTTAAACTCTTATTTTAACCTATAGAATAATGAAATCCGTCAGATCCGATTTAGGAACAGAATTTAAAAATAAAACCTGATTTTTCAACAGCTTACCACCATGAAACAGTAGCTACAGTTGAAAGAAATCATAGAGTTTTTAATGAATATTTGAGAGCGTATTTAAATGATACAAATTCCGAGTTAGTTTTTGGCAAAAAATCTACTTTGCCTCATGAATTACAGAAAGAACAAATAGATCCTATTTATAATGTAGAAAATTATAGTAAAGAAGTTAGATTTAGGATGCAAAAATCTTATGAAATGGCAAAACAATTAATTAATAAACATAAAATTATAAAAAAATCTTTATACGATAAAACGGCGCGACCGGTAAATATTAAAGTAGATGATAAAGTTCTCATAGAGGTAGAACCTAGAAATAAGCATACAAATATTTATGAAGGACCTTACTCTGTAAAGAAAATTGGTAGAGTAAATATAACGGTCCTTGATAAAATAAATCAAAAAGAAAAAACTGTTCACAAAAATAGAATAAATAAAGTAAAATGAAGATTTAGAAGTAAGTTATCGCATACTGCTTGGAAAAATATGCGATTAAAATTAAACATCAAAAATATATATGTAAAATTAATTACTTAAAAAACCAATTACTAATTTTAAAAATTAATGTAAATATCTATATTTAGAAAAAATACTAATTTTCTTCCAGCATCAAGTGAATTGTTGTGAACGAAAAGAAGGGGGAAGGAAGTTTTAAATGCTTTCCAGACTCGTTCGTTCGCAGAAATATCACTTGAGTGCGTATTAAGGGCAAGAAGAATGTGACGAGCTTGATCACCTCATCAAATTATTTTCTTTAGAAGGGTGATGTAGTGCGACTGCGTTCGCATCCATCATACGTTATACGCTTGCCAACACTAAGGTGTCGTTGCAGCCCTGTATACAATTGGTACTCCAAAAAACAGCTGACTTATCGGCAGTGATACCAATTGTGTACAGGAATGCAGCGAACGGGACCTTTGGCGTGGGCAAGCGTATGAGCATGAGTCGAGTCTAGATTAAGAAACTGAACGCGCCGGTATCTATTTTGCCACCATATACACGTGGTGTCACAAAATATATATTATAAATATAACTGAATAAATTATATCTACATTTTTGTTAAAAAGTAATAACTGAGTGTTTTTTTATTAAAGTGGCAAGTGCACAGAAGGCGTGTTTAATAAACACGACTGGTTCCACCACACAAAATGTGGATAACCAATAACTTTATATAATATACGGCTCCTATTATTTTATAATTATCACCACTGTCTAATGAGACGTGCGTAAGCGGTCTCGCATTTATTATAAATTCTACCTCGTGTAACGCACATCGCAAACTCTCATCGCTGAAATTTGTAGTATTTCAAAGTTTGGAAGTATTTCAAAAAGTACGGTTTTTACTGACCTCACTAAACGTTCCCACACTCCCCCCATATGAGGAACACTTGGCGGGTTAAATCTCCATTTGAAGTTATCAAATTTAGCTGTAATTTCCGTATTGTTGGGTGAGCAAATTTTTTTTCCTATGCGTTGAAATTCGTACCGTTGTCGGAGAAAAATTCCCTAGGACAGCCTCGACGCGAAATAAAATTCGTTATTGCCATTATGCATGAGCCCGTATCCAAGCTGTGCGCAACCTCGATATGTACTGCCCGCAAAGTTAAGCATGTGAACAACACGCCCCATCTATTTTCACGCCTTCTTCCAACAATAACTTGCAGTGGACCAAAATAGTCGATGCCGACATATGTAAATGGCCTTTCAAAAGATGCCAGCTTGGCTATGGGTAGTGATGCCATTTGTGGTACTTGTGGAACAGCAATGGCAGCTTTGACGCACTTTTCGGTATAACACCCTTAATCGGCTTATATGGTATCGTCCACGCAACTGGTTTATTATGGACTCATGCATCTGTTGATGGAAATGCTCATGCTCCCAACGCACTATTAAAAATGTAACATAATGATTATTAGGTAGTACGATAATATCTTCATGATTGTCTAAATATTCAGTTCGTCCTTTGCTTCGGATAATTCCATTTGCATCTAAATAAATATTTAATGAAATTAACTTGATTTTTGTTGGAAATTAACTTGCTGGACTTCTCAATAACCTTACCCTGTTTAAGTAAATTTGAGTACTAAATTCCGAGTTTTGAGCATACCTGCTTAAAAGGGCTTGTGCCCTTTGAATATGATATAATGTGATAGAATTACACTGTGGAACAAATTCAGGTTAGCAAAAGTTAGGTCGATTCTGAGAGTGAGGGGTGGAAATAGAGGCTAAATTAGAAGATCCGTATCGCGGCGTTTGTTTATGTTAGTTCGAATTTTTTTTTAATCGACCTTCGAACTTTGCAGTCAAATGCAATAAAGTTCTTCCTCTTTTTCCTCGTCTTCCTCTTTTTTGTTTCCAACCACCGCACAGGTAGCGATTTTTATTTAATTCGTACAAGCGAACTAAAAGCAAACATAAGGATTAAGTTAAGACTCGAAACTCAGCCGAAGCTAATGTCTTTTAATTTTCGCTCGGTCGTGATAAAATTCGCTATTAATTTTTTTGGAACTTATTTCATTTTGTGAGTGATTTAAGTGCATCGGTTTCATAAAAATAACAAAAACAACATTTTATAATATATATTGTATTAAAAATGTCGGAACCAAAATGTAAAATGGACCATTTTTTTAATGTTTGTGGACGTTTCATAGCAAGCGATGAAATATGTGGCAATGCGAGTGATTGTTTTTTGGAAGCCTATAAACAATATTTCTCGCAAGAGTTTATCACTGAGTGTTCAAGTGTTATGCAATGGAAAAGTGAAAAGAAGAAGGATATGCCCTTTGGGATACCAATGATGTGGTTAGACAACAGCCCGCATCAACAAGAAAATTACTATGGATGTATCAACTACCATAAAACTTTGAATAGAAGGAAAGCAAAGTATAAAACTTATGTAGCAGTGCCAAGTGTCCAATTACCTTTACCGCACTCAGAATTCGTTCCAGTACCAACATACCGAAGTATTGATCTTCAAACAGATATCAGTCTTGTTGGCAGCTTTCGATGAAATTGGGGTTAATATGTCGTACAAAACTCATCTCTTGCATTAGCATCTTGATCAACTCGCTCAACAGTTGGCAACTGAATCTGATGAGCAAGGCGAACGTTATCACCAAACTGTGCTTCCATTTGAAATAAGATAACTAAATTTTTCTAATATCTTTGTCAGAGTGCACAATTTAAACATGTGAACGATTGAAAACTATTTTCGTTTCAGGTAAAGAGGAAAGAAATCTCCAAATGCAATACTCGCCGTAATTTTTTGGTGGTATAAAAACACCTTTGAAGAAGAGGAAGACGAGGAAAAAGAGCAAGAAGGGGAAGACAAAGATGAAATTCCAGAATATCAGTTGGACGAATTTATCGACCTTTCTGATGATGATGACGATGACCAAGATATTAGAGAGAGAAGTGATGTTGATTCACATCCGCCTGCTAAACGGCAACTGGCCAAATCAATAATTTAATTTTTTTACTTAAAACTTTTCATAACTAACGTTTTAAAATTAAATTTTTTTCCGTATTTTTATAATTTCTTTTTCAATGTTTCTTCAAAACCAACACTGAAAATATTGAGAAGCATATTATAGATCAAACAGAAAGAAAAAAAGACTTAGTTTTGTGGAAAATATGTTCAAAAAGTATGAAAAAAAGATTTCCAAAATTTTTCTTCATAAGCACTACAAAATTTTTATAAATCAATTTTCTTTTAAATTTTAATTGTTGCACAGGTCTCTAGCAATAATTTGGCTTTAACAGATTGAAAAAGTATCAATTAGTCGACGAGCTATAGCCAAAAAACCATACAAACAATATGCTGAAAATCGGCATTAGACTGCAAAGTTCGAAGGTCGATTAAAAAAATATTCGAACATAAACAAACGCCGCGATACTGGTCTGCTAATTTAGCCTCTATTTTCACCCCTCACTCTCAGAATCGACCTAACTTTTGCTAACCTGAATTTGTTCCACAGTGTTATTCGTTTGGCCAACTGCATGTGCATGTATGCGGTCGATATATAATAAAAATGTATAAAAATTCTACGTTTAAAGTAGGATATCTACTTTGAAATGTTTGATTTCCGATACATCTATGGGATATTGACTAACGTCGTCATATTTCGGCCATGTTATCGGATTTGACATTAGAAATTCGGGGCCACTGAACCAGTGTTGATATGAGCTCCTTGCAGGGATCTTCGTACCCAAGTCAGCCGGATTTAGTTGTGATGGTACATATTGCCATTGTTTGGCATTCGTTGTCCCTAAAATCTCCCCTACGCGATGCATCACAAATTGCTGAAAATTCTTCGTATTCATACGAAGCCATCGTAAGACTGTCTTCGAGTCTGACCACCAGAATGTCGATGTTATATTTATTCGATGAATTTTACTCACCATATTTGCTGGCCTGACCCCAATCACAGCCGCCTGCAACTCCATCCTTAGAATCGATAGAGGCTTTAGTGGGGCAACTTTAGATTCCGCCGCTACTAGCGTTACTGTTACGATCTCATAATTTTTTACAGCTGCGTATGCGCATACTCCAGCATCAACGAAAGTGTGTAGTTCAAGCTATACCAGAGCGCCACACATCCTGTAAGAGAATCTTTAGTCCTATGGTATAGCAACTAACGAAGCCTAATGTATCTAAGATTGACATCAAAACTTGTAAAGCCTCCGTTTTTGTTGGTACAAATGGGTTATTAATGACGTCACGACGAAGTTTTGCAAAACGGCAAATGTATTTGAAACTATCACATGTGGGATCCCAAAACATTCCAAGAACCTTCGTTGTAGAACTCCACTCTTTAGCAGTTTGATTCAGAGTACAATTTTCTTCCAGCTTTTCTAATACCTCTGGTGAATTTGGAGACCAACGTTGTATATTAAACCCAGCGTTGTTGTGGACTTTCCGCACCTGCTGAGCAAGTGCTAGAGCGGATTCTGCATCATCCTCGCTATCGATATAGTCGTCCACTTAGTGATTATGCTTCACTGCTTCTACCGCTCGGGGACACCCTTCGGCAAAGCTATCCGCGTTCTTGTCACGTACAAAGTGTGCAATGCAGGGCGCACAATTGATTCCAAATGTCATTGCTTTCATGACATATACGCTTGGCTTCCGTAAATCGTCAAGCTTGTCATACCACAAAAATCTTTATCATTATCACGGATTTGAATTCAGTGAAACATCTCCGCGATATCCCCGCAAATCGCAACTCTACTAACTAAATGCTAATAAAATGTCGACAAGGGAATTGAGCAAGCCCGGGCCGCCAAGTAAAAAATCATTACCATTTACCTTTGCCGCTGCGTCCCATACCATTCGGACTTTACCTGGCTTGTTAGGATTGGTAACGATAAATATTGGTAAGTACCATATCTTACCCCTTGATGACTGAATTTCTTCTTCGATAAGCTTGTTGTTGTTGTTAACAGTGCTTCGCCCTGCCCAATGGGCTCGATCACACTATATTGTCATCAGGCTATTCTAACGGAAGTCCAAGGAAACGCGCAGTTTCCACAGGGTTGGACCAGCGTGATGTAGGTGTTAGAAGAGTGGGTTCAACTGAACAGGAGAAGATATGTATGGTATCATGAGGGGACATACCACATGCAGGGCATGTGTTTGGTATGTTGGGGTTCAGTCTGGATAAGTAAGAGTTTAACCTATACAATATCCAGAGCGAAGTTGTGCTAGTATGACTCTAGCCTCCCTCGGAAGTACACGCTCCTCTTCAGCCAATTCAGGTGGTTGAGTATTAATAACGGGATTCACAGGCCGAGATCTGAGAGATCTGTCTACCGACTCGGTGTGGAGGTCATTTAGAGCCCGCCTATGGTTCCGCAGATCAAACGGCAAAGAGATATGGTGCCGGATCTCATCGTAATGCTTACGAAGATGTCTCCTTATGTCTCTGGGGGGCGGTGCTGCATCCAAAAGATGTCGATTTGGATGACTAGGTTTATGACAGTTCAGAAGGAACTGTCTACTCAAGAGTTCCGCGTGCTCTTGAACATTGAGCAATTTTGCCTCTTGATAGAGGTGAGACTCAGATGACATAAGTAAACATCCCGTAGCAGTTCTGATGGCGGTGTTTTTGCAGACTTGCAATTTCCTCCAGTTGGTGTCAGAAAGATTGGGCGACCATATGGGCGCAGCATAGTCAATAACCGGCCGGCCAATAGCCTTATATGTAGCAAGCAATGTTTCTTTGTCTTTTCCCCAAGTACCTTTGAGGCTATTGCGGTGGCATGACCAGCGAAGGTGAGGCCGTTGTCAAATGTCACACCCAAGATTTTTGGGTGGTTGGCAGTAGGTAGAGGTACTCCGTCTACGTGGACATTTAACTCTTGCCCCATCTGCGCATTCCATGTAGTAAACAGGGTCGCCGTCGATTTAGTCGGAGATAGGATCAGATTTCGCTCGGTGAAGAAGCTGGAAGGTCATGGAGGTAACTGTTGATTCTAATACAGAGTTCGTAAATGGAGGGACCCTTGCCCGAGGGTGCAGTCGTCAGCGTAGGAAACAACGGAGACCCCCTCTGGTGGGGGGAAGTCTCGAAATATAGAAACTAAACAAAAGGGGGTGAGAACACCACCTTGCGGCACCCCTTGTTTTATTCTTCGTGGTCTAGATTTCTTGTTCCGGAATTTGACTGTTGCCTGTCGACCATTGAGGTAATTAGCGGCCCACCTTTTAAGGCCGGTAGGTCGCGGTGCCTCTTCCAGATCTCGCAGGAGTGTGGCGTGATTGACCGTGTCGAATGCATTTGATAGGTCAAGTGCCACGAGAACCGTCATATGGTTTGGTGGGTGTTGGTTCAAACCGTTATTAATCTGCGTTGTAATGGCGTTCAAAGCGGATGTCGTGCTATGATTTTTGCGGAAACCATGTTGGTGATCGGCCAATTTCAGATTTGAATGAAGTAAGGGAGCAGAATGGTCTCTAGTAATTTCACTACCGGCGAAAGGAGGGATATCGGGCGATAAGACTCTCCTGGGTTCGCCGGCTTTTAGTAGGGGAACTACAATCGATTGTTTCCATATCTCAGGTATAACGAATGTAGTTAGAGAGAGATTAAAGAGAGCCGCTAAATAACTCTGTCCCTCATGGCCAAGGTGTTTGATCATCTGCATGGCGATTCCGTCGGGTCCGATGGATTTTGAGGGTTTGGCCTTCATTATGGCTTCCTTAACCTCTGCGACTGAGACGGCAATGGGCGCAGTAGAGTGTTTGTGTTTGACGCTGTCGCCGAAAGCAATGGCGACCTTGTCTTTGTGTTGGGTCCGATTGGATAGGGCCTTGACAGTCGACCATAATTTGCCGACTCCGCCGGAGAGGGTGCATGTCTCAAGGTGTTGTTTCCACTTAGTCAGCTTATGTTCGTTGACTATCCTGCGAATTTCCGCATTGAGATCTTTGATTCTGGGATCTGCGGGATTGATGAGTCTCACTTGGGAACGTTCTCTTGCCATCACCGCAGCGTCTGCCGGAAAATTCGGATGAATTTCTGGTATTCTACCAGCAGGAATAAAGCGGCATGAGGCTGAATCAATGATCTTGCGAAACTCTCTTTCGGTCCCAGTCCGCTTTGGTGAAGTTGATGTATGTTAATTTATCAGTCGTTCGGTCGTTCAACAGAGAGTAAGATGGGTAGGTGGTCTGAAGCTAATGTAAGCATCGGTCGCCAGATAACAAAGTTAATTAGGCCCGCGCTCGTTATGGAGATGTCTGGCGAACTGTGGCAGTTACCTGCCACCCTGGTGGGCGCATCTCCATTGACTGTACAGAATGCTGAGTTATCTATTTGGTCTGCAATTGCGTGTCCTCTGCTGTCTGCTGGCAAGTTGGAGTGCCAGAGATCTTGATGCGCGTTGCACAACGCACTAATGTCGAGATGATAATCTCTAGGACAACACGTGACAGGAGGAATATAGATGTTTATGATTTGCAGGTCGGCGTCTCCTGACCGGACTGCTATGCCTTGGTATTCTAAGGTAGAGTCCCTGGGGTCGACGTCAGGGGAAAATATATTATATTGTACAGAGTGGTGTGTAATGAACCCAAGGCCGCTGGGACGGTCTTTTCGATGTACATTATACCCATCACAAGTTCGTAAGTCCGATCTCGTGTTCAATTTTGTCTCTTGTATCGCGGCGATTTTGATGTGCGTCTTCATAAAGTCAGTTATCTCCGCGATCTTTCCAGCTAATCCGTTACAGTTCAGCTGCAAAATTTTAAAGTGTGTAGGAGTGGAGACGGGGGACATACTAGGCGTGAGGGACGGATGCGTTTGCCTAGGTGGAGGTAGGCTAAGGCCTAAACTATGTCGCAGTCTAGAGTTGACAGCGCCATGGCCGATGTTGTCTGGCGTGGAGGGCGGCTGTGTACTGCAACAGGGGGCTATGAACGAATCCGTCCAAAGGTTGCCGTTTGCGAGCCCAGAGCACATAAGGATATGACACAGGCCAAGGCAATTGTTGCACTTGACCGATGTCGCAGGCGTATATAATCTTTGCCGACAAACGGTGCACGTAGTGAAAGGTGCGAGGAGGTGGTGTACCTGGCCCACGTGCAGGCTGGAAGCAGGGGGGGGGGGGATTGGGGGCAGAGAAAGAGGGGACTGATGCTCGGCGACGCTCATATCTGACCTATTCCGGAGGGGATAGGAGTGCTGAGCGGCCGTGTGAGATGGAGACGCTGGTGTGCGTGAGCAACAGTCGGGAGTGGGTGAGGCGGAAATGGCAGCGGTGCTGCCAGTCGTATAGACTGAGCCACTATTGTGGTTATTGGAAGTGGGTAGAAGCGGTAAGGGAGTGCCAGAGCGGCGACTACCGCGAGACGTCCTTGGACGTGTACAGCATGGTGCCTCAAAAGTACTAAAGAAAGTACGGAGTCTGTGAATGTCAGGGTTAAGCCCTGAGCATTCAGATTTATGTAACCATCTCTTACACTTATCGCATTGAACCGAATGCGACCGTTTAATATAAATTTTCTTCTAGCAAACGCAGCAGATGGAGCAACCCAGCTGCCAGGGTTAGCTCCGAGGATGACAATTTAAGGGTGGGATGGGACAGATTGGATAGGGTTACACTGAAATAACAGCCCTTGGCCGGGTAAAAAAACCCTGGTCATTCCGGTGCGATAGAACCGGCTGTTGTGGAATGCTTCGGTAAGCTTCGTAGCGTATCCCTTGACAATCAAGTTTTCTATTTGGTGTTGTATGGTTAATTCTAATTGAGGTTCTTTTATGAACTTTTTTGCTAAGCAATCCAATCGTCGCCTTGCATAAGCATAGCTATCAGGCAGGACGGCGTCGGAATCACGCCACAATAGCCCAATCTCGAAGCGGTTGCCAACCTTTTGACATGAGTCATTCATTATACTTACGGCTTTTGCGTCATCATTGGGCATTATTTGAGTAGGTTTCTATCGCTTACCATTTCATGCAGCTCATCATACTTTCTTTGGCAGACGCAAGTGTGTATGTTTAATCGGAACTCTTGATTATGTCCAACTTCGCACCCTTGAAGCGTCCATCCCAGGCCAGTTTTGGAGGCGATTGACTGCGACCATGTCCCTGCTCTTATTTTTAGAGGAATCGCAAGTTTCCAGTTATCCACGCCGATCAAGATTGATGGTTTTACGTTCTCGTATGATGCGAAGGGTTGTCCTGCTAGATAGGGGTACATTTTCTGAAACTCGGAGGCGTCGATTGATTGTGGTGGTAGATCGAGGTCGTCAACGGTGTGTGTGTTCTTCAAGGCATACTTGGAGCTATTTGTAGTACTTGAAATTTGAAGTGTTGCTTTAACAGAATCTCGCTCAACGCGCGTCGTATTTCCGGTCCATCGTAGGCACATCGCATCATTTTCGCCGTCCAAACCTAGTTCGTCAAATACCTTTCTGCCCATTAATGTTACGGACGAGCCCTCGTCTAAAAATACAAATATTTTAAACGTTTAATTTTTAGAATAAACATGCATTGGCACAATTCTAAAAATGCGTTGCTTTCTATCGAAGCCACCGCAGTGGGTGTTTACCGGTGCATTTGAAACATCAGATGCAGTGCTGACTAGTTCAACTTGTAGCTTCGGCTAGACTGTACAACCATTCACTAAATTGTTTAACGAAGGGTATTTTATAATCTTTAGGATGAACAGCCCAGTTTAGCTTTTGATTGTTTGAAAGCTTATCGACCAGCTCTTTTACCAACAATGGGTTGTGTAGGTGCATATACATTTGGCACCCTTCCATTGTAGTGCGGATGTTTCGCACACAAAGTGAAAATCTAATAAGGGCTTCTAATTTATCTTTTACTGGTGGGAGTGCTTGAGCTCTACTTACTGCTCTCTCAAGAATATATTCCGGACGACCGAAACACATCTCAAGGGTTTTAATAATTTCGGGTACCATGCATGGCATAAACAACTTACTTTCTACAACGTCGCGTGCTTTACCCTTCAGACATGCCTGTAGTCTGATCGAATTCTCAGCGTCGGTGTAACCAGCAACAGCAGTGCTATTCTCAAAACTGCTGATGAAAAGTGGCCATTCGTCGGGTTCTCCATTGAATGTGGGGAGTTGCTTAGGAATGGTCTGCCTTGCAGCCAACTGTGCAGGCGAAGGGCCGACGTCAAATATACATTGTTGGTTGCAGGAATTTCGTCATATTGCAACAGAATTCTGTACTTACTTTCCAAATATTGTTGCTTAATCCTCATCTTCTCTTCTAGTCTCTCCTTATTAAAAGTGATTTGTGCCCCTTGGACATTTGGTACACCTTGTTGTGTGGTTAATTTCGGTTCGCGCGATATAGGGTATGCTGAGTAAACGGAAGTATTATCTGTTACGACTTGACTTGAAGAACCCTCTGCCGGGGGCGTTGAATAGCGCCCTGTTGTCATTGTCGATGGTTGACGAACTTGCATTGGTGGATTGGGTTCGAAATCCCAAAAGTCCCAGCAGTTGAATGTAAAGCTCGGTAAAGATGAACTGGCAGTGTCAGATTGCAGAGTCGGAAACGTTATTCGTACCTGTACGTCTTAGTGGTAGGTGCAGCAAAAGCCTTTTGTCTGTATATTTATTACACTTGAACTATTTTTCTGGATATGATACGGATGTAGGAAAATACACTTGTCGGTGGTTGCTGTTGTTTGCTGGTGATGAAGATGATGTCGGTTCCGTGATAGCTGCTGACCCATTGTGCTCCGATTTTCATAGTACCAGCTCCTATCGGCCACATCGCTGTCAACTCCAACGCAGCAGAAATGGTACCATTCATCGCAGGTGTCACACTGAACCATCCGGTTGTTGTCTGCTCCATCACATTTATGGCAATTATGCCCCGCACTATTAACGCGTTTATTTAACTTTTCCGGTTTACACAACTTTAACGAAAACTATGTTAACGGCTTTAAAATTAATTTATATTCACGTCTTCTTTTTCACAACTGACTTGTAAAACATTTCATCGCCAGTATTTATACTAAACATAAGTTGGAAAGTCTGGCGTGAGATTGCAGCAAAATCATCCTATTTTCCAACATATTTTTGTTCATTTAACTATTATTGTAAGCATAAAAAATCTAAACAATAGAATGGTAACATCCATTGTCTTAGCATAAAAACAATATCATTACGTGCTAGTACATGGCATTAGAATGCAAGCTTACAAAGTTAGTGTTTCGCTAAGCAAGAATTAGTGCAAAAGGTGGTGGTTTGCATATCCACACAATGTGGTATGTAAGAATGTACATGCGTATGTACACAATTAGCATAATTGGTCTTGTGATGATATATTAGGGTGACCCGATAGTATATTTTGTCGGTAATAGGGAGTGTTATCGCCCGATATCGTTCTTCTCGCCAGTAGTGAAGACGTTGAAGGCGGTCTTGCTCCCTTACTAGACCGCTAACTTGCTGCTCGCCGAACATCAGCATTGTTTCCGTAAAATGCATTGCTCGACCACCACGCTTAACGCCATTACCACTCAGATAGGTGTCGGTCTCCACCAAAATCGCCCTAATGACAGGACTGTACTGGCTGCACTTGACCTGTCGAAAGCCCTCGATACGGTCAATCACGCGCAACTTATTAATGACCTTACAGAGTCAACTCTTCCCCCCTGTCTAAAGCGCTGGACCGCTATCTATCTGAGTGGTCAGCAGGCATCGGTTGAATTCAGAGGCGAGCGATCAAAAGCACGTATAATTAAACAAGGGGTGCCCCAGGGTGGTATCCTATCAACTTTTGTTTAATTACTACATATCGACGCTCCCCTCGCCACCAGGGGGTGCCTCCCACTCCGATGACTGCACGACGGGCCCATCCGTAGATGAGCTGTGCTCAATTATAAACTCTCACCTCCCATCCTTGTCCGGTTACTTCGCTGGACAAAATCTGGCATTGTCAATATTCAAATCCTCAGGTGAACATGGAATTAGATCTCCACCGCACTCAGAACTGCTACGGGACGCTTCCTTATGTCATTTGAAGACCACCTTCACAGTGAAGCAAAAAATGCTAGGAGTTGAAGAGCGTGAGATGTTGACCAGGCAATACCTGTTCAATTGCTGCAAACCTCAACACATGAACAGGCGCCTGCTCGACGAAAATCCCGCCGCCCAGTAGTTAGAGATTCATCTGCATAAGCACTATGATGACATCCGGCATCATATCTTTTCGCCGTTTGATCCAAAGGTGCATCGACAGGCCCTCAAACTCAATCATACAAAGTCGGGAAACTCCTTTGTCGGCTCCCGCCCAGTGAATGCCGTCATTCAGGCACAAGCTCCACCTGTTGCCCAAGAGGAACGCGAACTGCCCAGGGAGACAAGAGTCATGCTGATCCAACTTTTTTCTGGATACTGTAACGTAATTATCCAGACGGAACCCCGACATGCCAAATGTCTGCCCGGCATACAGCGTGTCTCCCCACGATACTAACCATATCTGTACATAGTGTACATACATCTTAGGATGTGCGAACTGCATCCCCATGTTTTGCCGCTGTGCATTTGCACACCATGATGGACTTGGTAGCCTTACTTGACATGTTCGAAAACTGTTGCCTCCATAGAAGTTTGCTGTAAAAGATGACCCCCAAGTATTTTACTTCAGCCACAAATTCTATTGACATGCCATCTAGGGTTTTTGTACTGAGTCCCGGTAGGATTCTTTTCCTGGTAAACGAGATTTAGCTGTTTTTGTTTATTTTTATTTACTTATTACAGTCTTTAGACTTAGATTACATCTTTAAAATCGAAAATTATTACATTTATAGTACATCTATATATTATCAGTAGGTAGAGCCTTACAATATTTTACAAATTTTAAAATATTATTAGTCTTTGATATCACTTGGTAGATCATTATATTCTCTTATTCCCTCATAAAATACGCTTTTTTTCTCAAACTCAGATCTTATAAAAGGCAAATAAAAGTCGTTCATATTTCAAGTTTGATAACTATGAATGTCATTATTACATCTCACACGATCTTTGATATAATTTGGCAGGTTACCTAATTTCATGTTGTGTATGAATTTCAATGTGTGGTATTTAACAATTTGCTTCACACTAAGCCAGTTCAAGCTGTCAAACAGTACCTGGATTGGCGTATCGAAGCGTTTTTTAAGTATGAATCGCAATACTTTGTTTTGCTTTATCTGTAGCTTAGATATTTTTGAGGAGGCCATAGTGAATAGGATCGTGGGACAATATATAAAATGAGGTTCTATAATAAACCATTGTTTTGTAGTACTTGCTAATATATTTACATGATCGAAACATAAAACCTATTTCAAATGCTCATCAAACTTTAGTTTCGTCACTCTTTGTAACGGGATATTTGCGATATTTAGGGCTACATTATGCACTTCGGTAGATTGTTTCCTCAGTACCATCGATTTTGTTTTATTGGTATTTATTTTGAGCTTATTTTGATATAGAACCACCCTCGTCATTTAAACTGCCATTCATTTATCTTATATTCTATTCTATTTTGTTGATCGGAATTTTGTCCATTCCGACAGCATACATATTGATTAACCAAAATAAGCTCAGCGCTGAAGCACTGGAGGATTGGAAACGCGTCCTTTCCAACCTCCTGACAAGAGTTGCTTCACAACTTCCTATCCTTCGAACTGCCAGTTACAACGCTGATCGGAACCCCATGCATTCCGACAGCATAAACACTTCCAATATTTATTGTAATTGTTAATTAATGTATTATACTAAGTTTTATGCCTGAAAAGCCGTATAATAAATAAATAAATAAATATATAGAATTTAAATCTTCTTGTATTTGGTATAGTGCCTCAGATATAGACGGACTACTTATAGCTAGCAGAGCATCATCCGTAAATAGTCTTATCTTGCAATGGTTAAGACAATCTTTAATATCGTTTATATAAATAATAATAAAAATTGCTGCAAGTACTGAGCCTTGTGGGAAGCCTAACTCAAAGTCTATTTCCGTCGATACTGCATTTCCTATGACTGTCCTCTCTTTTCTTCCAGTGAGGTAGCTTCTAAACCAATTAAGAGTCACATTACGTACGCCGATGTTGTGCGGTTTCCTCAGCATGATGCCCCTATCATGCTCTTTTAAGGTCAAGAATCGCTGACACTGTTGTTTGATTACTGGACATGCTTTGTTTTCACTCTGCTATGTTCTTGTTGTGGTACCGACTCAAGTTAGACCGGGTAATGTCGAAACAACATCCCTTGGTCGGATATAAAAACCCGAGTCATTCCGGTACAATAGAACCGGCTGTTGTGGGACTCGCCAAGTTGAGTGCAGTTTCACAGGAATGTTTGTATGTCTTGTAGCACCAAATCAACGTTTCGTATGTATGTCATACATTCGTTACACATTAGTCGTACCCTGCTGTTAGGCACACTAAGAATTTCAGAGCTGAATACACGTTATCATAATGAAAATGTATTGTATTGTAGATATATAAAAACCAAGTAGAAAAAATATAAATTAATTAACATCCATAAATTCATATCTTGGTACATACACAGCACTGGCAGTGGCTGGTATTATTTATTTATTTTAAGTCAACACTAAAAACAGTGGTCGACTATTGAAATATAAAACAATGGTTTACAAAACAGTGTACAATATTAAATATATAAAAAAAAATATAATTAACAAAACAGAGGAAAGCATGAATTTAATTTATTATATATTATTTTTGTGTGGCTAACTGGATGGTTGAAGAGGCCGTGTCTCCAATCCACCCTCTCGTTCGGTCGAGTTATACATTGAAAGGTTAAGTGTAGGAATCTGAGACAAAAACTCTCTCAGTCAATCGATATATTCATTAAAGTTGTGTGTAGAAGTCTGAAGGAACTAAATTGATGGTTGGAGAGGCCGTGTCTCCAATCCACCCTCTCAGTCGATCGATATATTCATTAAAATTGTGTGTAGAAGTCTGAAGAACTAACTGGATGGTTGAAGATGCCGTGTCTCCAATCCACCATCTCTTTCATCAACTTATTAGATCGATTTAATAACTTGTAAGTCATGACATTTATGCAAGAGGGGCAGATGAATCCTTTTTTGTTTATCATCCGGCGGTTATGAACGCAAGTATTGCATTGGATACAGAGGCAAAAGAACATTCCAAGCTGATACAGCTATATAATTTCTTGTAGTCTAAGCACCAGACATTCAGAGGACTGTTTTTGGCAAAGTTTTGACGGTAAATGGGTAATTGAAATGGTACATAGTGCCTTGACGTCCTAGCAGGAACAGCGAAACTCAGTCGACTAACAAGATCAGATGAGTCAATTTGGCCAATAATCAGCTTATGGAGGAACATTACTCCTAATAAAGTTCTACGATTTTCCAGAGAAGGTAAACTAATGAGGAGAAGCCTATTTCTATAAGAGGGCAGGTGTATATTTGGATTCCAATTGAGCCCACGCAAAGCAAAGATCAGAGAGCTTTATATGCTCTTGATACACGGGGCACCAGACACATGAACAATACTAAAGTATTGGGCGTACCAGCGACGTGTAAAGAACTTTCGTGAGGTACGGGTCATCAAATTCCTTAGCCCACCTTTTAACAAATCCAAGCACACCCATCGCTTTGTTCGCAATCGATAAGATGTGCTTATTTAAACTTAGTTTATGATCAAAAAGGACACCTACTATATCAACTACGAGTACATCAGATATACGTTCCAAAAGGTTACCATTTAGTGAGTAGGATGTCAAAGCTGGCTTCACTCGATGAAATGTCATTTGTTTACATCTAGAGCTATTCAAGTTTTATAGATTGACTGTACACCAGTTCCGAAGTGACTCCCAATCGGCTTAAAGGAGATCTACCCGAGATGGTTCAGTAGAAGAAAATGTGTAACACAGTTTTACATCATCCGCATACATGAGAGTACGGGAATAAGAGACAATTTGAGGTAGATCATTTATAAATAGGGTAAAAAGCAAGGGGCCTAAATGACTACTCTGAGGCACACCAGAGGTTACGTTGATCGACGTGGACAAACTATTCCTGAACAAAACCTGTTGAGAGCTGTTCACAAGGTAATTTTCAAGCCATACTAATAAATTATTCGGAAAACCTAATAAATCAAGTTTACGAATTAGAAGCTTATGGTTGACAGAGTTAAATGCTTTGCCGAAGTCTGTGTATATTACATCAGTTGGCATAGAATTCACGAATCCATCCACAACAAAAGGTGAACTCAAGTAAGTTCGTTGTGGTTGATCTGCGGCGTACAAAATCATGAACTGGCATTCTTACTTCCAAAAGAAAAGGAAGATATAAATCCGGAGGCTTTCCTTTTTGAATTAACGAAATTGTAGAACCTTTTGGGGTTATTGAAAAATTAAGTTTTGCAACCCGTTAAGTAATCCTTATAGCACTACTGATTCTCTCTATCTCTATGGCGCGATATACAACAGGTATATCATCATAAACCTCCTAAGAGATTTTTGCGCCAAGCTTCTCTTCCAATTTGTGGTGTGCCGATTTGAATTTTCCCTACAAATTGGTGGGACCTACAGTTTTTTGCCGACTCCGAACGGCATCTACAAAGGAGACGAATTTTTGCTGAGAAGCCAGTCATGGCAGAAATACACTCGGAGAGTTTCCCAAACCACTGCCGAGGGGCGACCCCGTTTTGAAAAACTTTTTTCAAATCACTTTTGATGTTACCTGTACCAGGGCTCGAACCATGGACCTTCGGTGTGGTAGGCCGGCAACACTACCTTCACACCACGGCGGCCGCCAACTGATTGAGCAACTAAAAATTGGAGCGAGCAACCAAATATTTTGAATAATCATCAGATATTCCTGATTTCTTAAAACGCTTATATAGCCTGGACTTTATTGCTGAGTCTCGCAAGCTGTTTGGAGAACCAGGACGGTTTATTCGTCCCAACACTAGTATAACGCAGAGGGGCACAGCTGTCGAAAATTCCATTTAGAGAGTTATAGAATATGGAAACAGCTGTCTCGATATCATTACAGGCATAAAGATTCGTCCAGTCATGGGTGGCTATCATGTCATAGAGCTTTTTGAAGTTCGCTTTAGAGAAGCATCGCGATCGGGATCGCTGTTTTCCTACCTTTGTACCAAGGCTGCTAGGTTGCGCCATATCCAATGCTATCTCAAGCGTGGGATGAAGTGAATCTTCAGAGACATAACGGAGGAATTCGATTAAGTGCGACCCCTACAGAGTCATCCACAAATACCAAATCCAGAATCTTATTATTACAGTTCGGTACGTTGTTGAACAGCGAAGTATCCGACATGTAATTGAGGAAATCATGTTGTGAGATAGGGGTTAAAAACTTTGAATTGCTTGAGATAACCCAACCAACTGAAGGTAAATTAAAATCTCCAAGAACAAAAAGACGATCAATATTACGCAACTGAGAATGCAAATTACTAATAGCAGAGTAATGTTCAGTATAAACATGCATATACGATAGTGGCGGTATATACGAGCAAGTTATAATTATATTAATATTATGCAATAAAACCTTTACTGCGATGAATTTAATATCAGAGTCATTGTTTAAGAGGAGCAACTCGGATGAAAGACTTAAGTCGACAGCTATAAGAACGCCATCAGCTCTAGATATACGATCACGCCGATGAACGACGTAATTACTGCAGAAAAGCTCAGAATTAAAATTGTCTGGTTTTAACCAGGTCTCCGTAAATGCTATTACATGTGCAACAAAAGCGAAACTATTTAGGCCCCGAACACTTTGGTAGTGAATAGTAAAAGGTGAGACAGTAATTAAGCGATTCAGTTTTTTGAATCATTAATAGAGAGAGATGCAGGTCTAGGTTTTTTTGTGAACATATGTACCACAGAATGTTCCGGCCAAAAAGAAGAGTCTAGTACTCTCTCAAAAAATTTATCAGGCATTGAGATTTTAAAAGACAAAATGTCTCTCATAATTAAAATTAAATTTGTAGACTCTGATGTTGGTCGTGGGTGGAACACCAAGCTTAGAACAAATGTAACTCCTAATATCCCCATCAGTCAGCGATACCTGCAACCTCGATATAAAAAATGGCCCTACGCGGTAGGACGGCGGTCACCAGCCTAGGAGCATCGAGTTGAGAGACCACGTTGGATAGTCGCTCCACAGCAGAAACCATGGGTAGTCGTTCCACCGCAGAGACTGTGTTTTCATTACCGATGTTGTTAATGACATCAATCGCGTTTTTTTCATTCATATCGGGACTGGTAACGAGAACATTACTGTTGGGATAAGCAGCAGCAGAACTGTTCGAAGCAGCAACTTCAACCATCTTCATAATGAGGCAAAAATGCTCGATGTCAAAGAGCACTGTGAGATATTGACCAGACAATTCCTGTTCAACTGCCATAAACCGCAGCACCCGAACAGGAACCTGCTCAACGAAAATCCGCCTCCCAGGAGAATAAGGAGTCACCTCCGTAAGCACTATGACGAGATCCGGCACCACATTTCCTCGCCGTTTGATCCAATGGTGCACCGGCGGGCACTCAGCCTCATCCACACGGAGTCGGTAAACTCCTTTGTCAGGTCTCGTCCAGTGAACGCAGTCCTACAGGCACAAGCTCCACCTGTTGCCGCCGAGGAACGCGAACTGCCCAGGGAGACAAGAGTCACAGCCGGTTCTATCGCACCGGAATGACCCGGGCTTTTTCACCCGGCCAAGGGCTGTTATTTCAGTGTAACCCTGTCCAATCTGGGGCAGGGCGAAGCACTGTTAACAACAACAACAACAAGAGTCACGCTGGCTTAACTTCGTTCTGGATATTGTAACAGACTAAACTCTTACCGATCCAGACTGAACCCTGACATGCCAAATGTCTGCCCGGCATGCGGCGTGTCTCCCCACGATACTAACCATCTGTTCGTCTGCTCAACTATGCCTACTCTTCTAACAGCAATATCACTATGGTCCGACCCTGTTGAAGCCGCGAGGTTTCTGGGATTCCCCTTTAGAAGAGCACGATGACAATGTCAGTTAAGGGAGGTGATAATTAGGCAGGCTAAGTTTCGCTACAACAACAACAACAAAGAGCCTACTAATATTGCAAAAAAGAGGAAGTACAAAAACCCAAAAAGAAGATACCGACAATATTGCCGCCGCTTATTATGTTTATAGTTTAGGTTTAGTATTACAAGTTTATCGCATGGAAGTCGTAACGAATTT
Organism: Merzomyia westermanni; assembly: GCA_949987695.1. Taxonomy (NCBI): domain Eukaryota; kingdom Metazoa; phylum Arthropoda; class Insecta; order Diptera; family Tephritidae; genus Merzomyia; species Merzomyia westermanni. The sequence continues at coordinate 109,903,915 of OX465290.1, read as the reverse complement.
TAAATTTAAGATTTTTCTTTGTAAAACTATCCATGTAAGTAATTAATAATTGAAATGTATATTTTTTGTGCATTCTATGTTAAACCTATATCGTTTTTGTTCTTTGTTGTTTATTTAAAAAAAATAAAACCAATAAAGGGTCACACCGCTGAAAATGCCAAGGAAAATTGGCGAAACGTTGGGCTGTAGGTTGGAATAAAGTTGAGTTTTTATTTGCACGATAAATCAATCGATTTGGAAAGCTTACAATAAATATAATAAAATATCATCTTGTTTATTTAAATATTTAATTATTAAATGTTCTTGGAGCCTTCATATGTTTCACCAATTAAAAATTCCATCAAGAAAAAAGAACTAATTGGAATGCTCCTTCTTATCGACCCTATGTATCACGACTTCTACAAAAATTTGCAATCTGAAGAAACCTTAGATTTAAACCCAGATCTTACCGAAAGCAGCGATGAATGAAACTCAATTCTTAATTTACTTTCTATATAATGTAAATGTTAAATACATTTCTTGTATTAAATAATATCTTACTTACAAATATTAATAAAATGCATTAAATATATTCAATATTTTTGCATCCAGCATAGAACTTTTCAAGTTTTGAATGGCTATTTTTGCCGATGTTATAAGTAAACTCCAACGCTACTCCAATTTGTAAGGCAAAATAGAAGCAGCACACCACAAATTGGTAGAGAAGCTCGGCCTTAATCTTGGGAGGTATATATCGCGTCAACTATTTTTTATTTTTATATACTGGGTTGGAGCTTTACTGCTGATAAATGAGAAGGCAAACAATTTTCACATTTTCCTTTACCCTCCTACGCGTTTCGACGCTACCGCGTCTTCCTCAGGAAGTCTAGTGTTTTTTATTTAAAAGAAAACAAACATTAAAACAGCACTTCAACAATTATAATTTCAAAAACTTACATAATAAAGATTTATAATAATTAATAAATAGAATTTGTAATTTTATTCCTTTTTTCCTTTAGAGTAGGCGCACTGTGGTATATTTATTTTACCGTGTCGGTTTTGCCACCATATCCATACTGTATTACGGCTGTGTACGCGTTATTTATTTTGTCCATGTCTTCCTTAAAATTCATTCTTCTTCTTCTTCTATAAATGGTCATCTAACCGCCTGGGCGATTTTGACCGTCCAACATAGCTCGCCAGTCGTTTCTTCGTTGCGCCAACTGGCGCCAATTGGAAACACCGCGGGATCGCAAATCGGTCTCCACTTGGTCCTTCCATCGGAGTGGTGGTCTCCCTCTTCCTCTGCTTCCACCGGCGGGTGCCGATAAGAATACCTTCTGGGCTGGAGCATCTTCGCTCATTCGCACTACGTGGCCTAGCCAGCGAAGCCGCTGTGTTTTAATTCGCTGAACTATGTCGGCGTCTGCGTAAAGTTCATACAGCTCATCATTAAATCTTCTTCGGTACTCGCCGTCGCCAACGCGTAGAGGTCCACAAATCTTTGGAAGAACCTTTCTCTCGAATACTCCCAGAGCCGCCTCATCAGATGTTGTTAGTGTCCACGCTTCTGCACCATATAGCAGGACGGGTGCGATGAGTGACTTGTAGAGTGTTATTTTCGTTCGTCGAGAGAGGACTTTACTTTTCAATTGCCTACTCAGTCCGAAGTAGCATTTGTTTGCAAGAGTGATTCTTCGTCGGATTTCTAGGCTAACATTATTGTTGGTATTAATGCTGGTTCCCAGGTAAACGAAGTCCTTTACTATTTCGAAATTATTGCTGCCAACAGTGGCTTGGTTGCCAAGGCGCGAATGCGCTGACTCTTTGCATGATGACAGAAGGTACTTCGTTTTGCCCTCGTTCACCACCAACGCCATTTTCTCCGCTTCTTTTTCTAATTTGGAGTAAGCAGAAGTTAAGGCGCGGTTGTTAAGGCCAATGATAACAATATCGTCAGCATATGCCAACAGTTGCACGCTTTTATAAAATATTGTTCCAGCGCGGTTAAGTTCTGCAGCTTGTATTATTTTCTCCAGCATTAAATTAAAGAAATCGCACGATAGGGGGTCACCCTGTCTGAAACCTCGTTTAGTTTCGAACAGCTCGGAGAGGTGCTTCCCAATTCTGACCGAGCTGGCGGTGTTGCTCAAGGTCATTTTGCATAGCCGTATAAGTTTTGCGGGGAAACCAAATTCAGACATAGCGGCATATAGGCAGCTCCTTTTCGTGCTATCGAAAGCGGCTTTAAAATCAACAAAGAGATGATGCGTGTCGATTCTTTTTTCACGGGTTTTTTGCAAGATTTGGCGTATTGTAAAAATCTGGTCGATGGTAGATTTACCAGGTCTGAAGCCACACTGATAAGGTCCAATCAGTCTGTTCACATCAGGCTTCAGTCTTTCGCACAATACGCTTGATAGGACCTTATATGCGATATTCAAAAGGCTGATTCCGCGATAGTTGGCGCAGTTTTCAGGATCGCCCTTCTTGTGGATTGGGCAGAGAACACTTAGATTCCAATCTTCAGGCATGCATTCATCCGACCAAATTCTGCATAGAAGCTGATGCATGCGCCTTACCAGCTCCTCGCCTCGCCAGCTGCTTTATTGTTTTTCAATCGGGATATTGCTATTCGCACCTCATTATAGTCGGGTTGTGGAATGTCAATTCCATCATCTTCGATTGTGGGCTCGGGTTCGGCATCTTCTCTGGTTTCTTGCTCAGTTTCTCCATTTAAAAGGGCGGAGAAGTGATCCCTCCATATTCTGAGTGTTCTCTGTACATCGGTCACCAGGTCGCCGTTCTCATTCCTACAGGAGTTTGCCCCGGGTTTGAAACCTTCTGTCATTCGCCGAATTTTTTGATAGAATTTGCGGGCATTATTCCCGTTGGCCAGCATCTCAAGCTCCTTTATTTCACGCTTTTCTGCCTCTCTTTTTTTCGCCCGGAAAAGCCGCCTCGCTTCTCTCTTCAACTCGCGGTAGTGTTCACACACACTCCTCGTTGCATTCGATCTCAGCGTTGCCTTGTAGGCTTCGTCCTTTCTTTTTGCAGCGCGGCACTCTTCATCATCATACCAGTTGTTTCTTCGCCGGAATCCAATTACTTCTTCGGCTGCGGTACGGATTGCTCCTGAGATATGATCCCACTGCTCATGCATTCCACTAGGTTGAATTGTGCTCTCGGAGAGCAGGTGTGAAAGGCGATCTGCGAAATAATTGGCGGTCTGTTGCGATTGCAGCTTTTCGACGTCCAGCTTTCCCTGCGTTTTTTGTTGCACCTGTTTTGTCGTACAGAGGCGGGTACGAATCATGGCTGCTACTAGGTAGTGATCAGAGTCGATGTTAGGTCCTCGTATTGTGCGAACATCTAAAACGCTGGAAGCATGCCGTCCGTCTATCACAACGTGGTCGATCTGGTTGCGTGTTTTTCGATCGGGGGACAGCCATGTAGCCTGATGGATCTTCTTGTGCATAAACCTAGTGCTGGATATGACCATGTTTCGGGCACCGGCGAAGTCGATCAGCCTGAATCCATTTGGCGAAGTCTGATCGTGGAGACTGAACTTCCCGACAGTGGGGCCAAATACACCCTCCTTACCCACCCTGGCGTTAAAGTCGCCAAGCACGACTTTGATATCATGACGGGGGCAGCGCTCGTATGCTTCTTCCAGGCGCTCGTAGAATGCATCCTTTTCCACGTCGTCCTTCTCTTCCGTCGGTGCATGAGCGCAGATAAACGATATGGTGAAAAATCGTACTTTTATGCGGATTGCAACTAGACGCTCGTTCACGGATGTGAACGACAGTACTCGGTGACGGAGTCTCTCTCCCACCACAAATCCCACGCCGAATCTGCGCTTGTCTTCATGCCCACTCCAGTAGATGTTGCAAGGTGTTTTGATCGTGTTTCCTCGCCCCGTCCATCGCATCTCTTTTATGGCGGTGATGTCAGCTTTTGCTTTCCTCAGGACCTCAACCAGCCGGGCAGTGTCACCTTCCCCATTAAGGGACCGGACATTCCAGGTACATGCCCTTATCTCATAATCCTTATTTCGTTTGCGGGTGTTGTCATCTAAAAAAGGGGTTCTCATATCCGAGGCTTTGTTGTTGAATTTCATTGGAACGTTGTTTTATGTGGTGGGTCCCAAACCCAACGCACAACCCGTTTCACGGAAGGTTGAATTCTATTACACGTTTGTATAGCGAGCCGCTTGATCCAAGACAGACGGCCGCTTGCAGCCGCACCACCTGGTGATCAGACGCTGCTGTTTGAACCCCCCAGCAAGCCCTTAAACCGATTATGTCGGAGTGGCCTTACCAGGTTGTCGCCTTCTCACGTTTAGTTCACCACCAAACGGGTGTTCGGTGGTTACCCAGAGGATACTTGGGCGCAAAGCCCGGAAGTAGTGAGCTGCTTGAACCGCATGCAAAAGAATCGCTCTGGCCATTCCCAGGTGAATGGCGATCAGAAACTTTCCCCACTTGCGTGGACTTCTGCACACGGCCCCATCCTCTGTTTATAATATTGACTGAAATAAAAATAAAATTTTCATCAAAATTTATGTGTCTCCGCAGAAAAAGGAGTGAAATATCTGCAATATGGACCCACTTTTCGAAAAGTAGTGTGTGCTATTACTGCAAAAAAACGTTCAAGACAAGTGGTAATACTAGCAACTTGTGGGACCCCTTGAAGCGTTGCTCAATATACTTGGCCTCGAAAAAAAACCGCCGATAACAAGTGAAACATCTACTTCATCCGGCCCGTCAAGACTTGCGAGACAAAGGTGATTTGTGCAATATTTGGCCCTCAGCCGCAGTCTCTACAACTAGTAGAACTGCTGCAATGTCCGCCGTACCCACTCACGACTGTCGCTCACAGCGTTTCCATCCCGTGCGGCCGCTCATCACTCCTATCTCCTCCGGAATAAGTCAGACATGACCACGTCCGAGCGTCAGTCCCCCTTTCCCGGTCCGATCGGACCGATATGCAATATGTAATAGATTTATTGTTGGGCCAAGAATTGTATTTTTATATACTGGGTTGGAAAAATTAATTAAACTAATGTTAAAATTATTTAAAATCCAACGAAAAAGTTTAGCAACAAGTTTACGGCATGCCTATGGGCAATCCATTATCACCAACGATCGCGGACATTGTACTTGACAAACTTTTTGACGATAGCTTAGCTGAATTAAGAACAAAGGACATATGCATTAAATACATAGCTAAATATGTAGATGATGTATTTGCAATCATAAAAACGAAAGACGTGGAAGACATTTTAAAGTAATGAATCCGCAACACACGAAAATAAAATTCAAAGTGAAAAAAGAGGATAACAACCAAATAGACTTCCTAGATATGAAAATACACAAAAATCACAATCTATCATTTCACTGGTATGGAAGTTGCATCTGGTAGAATAATAACCTACCACTCAAACCACCCTTGGTACCAAAAGAGAAATACAGCGACCAGTCTTGTAAGGAAAGTGTTTATGCTATGTGATAGATTCATACAAAACAAACCAACCAGAATTAAAAATATACTTTAAAAAAATATCTACCCGGTACAAACAATTAACACAATAATAAAAGAAACTTTGGAAAAAATGACCGAACACAAAAGCAAAATAATAGAGAGAGTCAAAGTGTAAAATATATTGGATTAAGTTACATACCAGGCCTAACAAACAACCAGGCGCTCAGAAAAATTATAAAAGATGACAAAGTTAAGTACGCACATAAAACACACAACATTTTAAGCAAAATATTTACAAAAACAAAGGACCCAAACGAAAAAGAAAAACAACATAATGTGGTCTACGAAATAAGATGCAATGGTAAAGAAAATTAAATTTGCATGCAGTATTGGTACAACAAAGCGAGCATTAGGAGTGAGAGTCAGCGAATACATTGCCGAAGCAAAAAGCAAAAAAAAACAAAAGCATTAGCACAACGTCTAACAAACAAAAACCACACAGCTGATTTCTCGAACACAAAAATATTAAACATAGAAAACAGAGCAAATGCGAGAATGACGATGGAAAGTCTTCGGATACAACAACAATTAAACAGAGTAATGAATTTTAAGGAAGACTTGGACAAAATAAATAACGCGTACACAGCCGTAATGCAGTATGGATATGGCGGAAAAACCGACACGGTAAAATAAATATACCACAGTCCGCCTACTCTAAAGGAAAAAAGGAATAAAATGAAAAATTCTATTTATTAATTATTATAAATATTTATTATGTAAATTTTTTAAATTATAATTGTTGAAGTGTTGTTTTTATGTTTGTTTTCTTTAAATAAAAAACACTAGACTCCCTGAGGGAGATGCGGTAGCGTCGAAACGCGTAGGAGGGTAAAGGAAAATGTAAAAATTTTTTGCCTTCTCATTTATCATTATTATTTTTTATTTTATTTTTTATATGTTAACTCCATATTGTATTATTTGTAAATTTTTTTTTCCTTTTTTCAGACCACTGGCCTTACAGGCTTGGCTGTAGCAAGCCATCCTCATCACACTTTGGGAGCCCTATATGGCAAAATTTTACGAGCTCTTGCGAAGATGCCACAGGATGCATCCTACCGAAAGTATACTGAGAAAGTGGTTCAAGATAGGCTCAAAGCAGTTGATGCGGTAAGTTGGACTCGTGGCTCTGACCAATTTCTTTTCTGCTAAAAGCTGACCTGGATAATAACGTTATTTTTGCCAAAAAAAAACAAAATAAAACATTTTGTTTTCGCTGCAGAAAAAAGTATGATATCAAAGTAATATAAAATTTTTGTAAAATATATGGGTCGTTCTATATCATTTTTACAACTAAAAAATATATTGGCCTGAAATAATTTTTTTTATTAACTGGAAGGCAAATAAATCGACACGTATTTTTTTATTTCCACATAAAGTTCAAAATTTGCAAGTAATAATTTTTCAAACTTGAAATATGAAAAAATACGACAATTTTGAAACATTTCAAAGCATTGTAGTTTATCAACGAATTCTTAGAAAAAAACGAAACTCACAGGTTAGGTTAATAATCGTTTATACTCTTTAGGTAGAAAAAAAAATTTTTTTTTGGTTTGTTTTTTTGTTTTTTTTTTTTGATATATAAAGTTTTTTAAAAAATTTTTAAACAAATGTATATAACCAAAAATGATTGTTTAAATTCGTTGAGCTTAAAAGTAAATGAGCTCTACAGTTTGAAGAATATCTGTTAAAAATTACAGAGTAGTAGGTTGAGTGGTTTCTGTCCCACAGCTAATTGTTTATAGCCATCTCAGCTCTTAGCTCATATAAAATACACCTAAGACTAATGGTGTTCACTTTGTGTGCAATATTTTATATGAGTTGAAATTTTTTTTAACATATTAAAATTTAACATCCCATTTGGGAAGTGAACGCCATTGACCTTAGTTGCATTTTATATGAGCCAAGCGCTGAGATGGCTATGAACCATTAGCTGTTTAACAGAAACCACTCAACGTACCACTTTGAATTTTTAGGAGATATTCTTCAAACTGTTGACCTCATTTAAGCTCAACCAATTTAAACAATCCCATTTTTAGTTATTTCGATTTGCTAAAATTTAAAAAAAAAAGTTTATTATTAAAAAAAAACAAAAACAAATTTTTTGTCTACCTAAAGAGTATGAACGATTATTATTATTATTATTATTATTGATTATTCGTTTTTTTCTAAGAATTCTTTGAGAAGCTACAATGCTTTGAAATATCTCAAAATTGTCGTATTTTTTCATATTTCAATAGTTTGAAAAATTATTACTTGCAAATTTTGAACTTTTTGCGGAAAAAAAAAATACGTGTCGATTTATTTGGCATCCAGTTAATAAAAAAAATTGTTTCAGGCCAATCTATTTTTTAGTTGTAAAAATGATATGGAACGCCCTACGATGTGTGTTCAAAAAGTAACGCGTTTTGTGTTTTTTCAAAAATTATTTATTTATTCATGAATATCTATTTTGTCCCCTTCAAAGTAATCCCCATGAGATATTATACACTTGTGCCAACGGTTTTTCCAATCTTCGAAGCACTTCAAAAAATAATTTTTTTGTATCTTGTTCAGCTCCTCCACGGCATCGAACGTCTTTATCTCGTCAAGAGAAGCGTAACGTCGTCCTTTCATGGGCCTCTTCAGTTTAGGGAGCAAGAAAAAGTCACAGGGGGCCAGATCTGGGGAATACGGTGGCTGCGGCATCATAAGTGTGTTGTTGCGATGCGTGAGCAGGGGCGTTATCGTGGTGCAAAAGCCAATTTTTGTTCTTCCACAAATCCGGGCGTTTCTGGCGGATTGCTTCGCGCAAATTGCGCATAACTTGCAGGTAATATTCCTTATTGACCGTTCTTCCCTGTGGCAAGAACTCATGATGCACCACGCCCCTGCAATCGAAGAAAACTGTCAGCAAAACTTTCACATTCGACCGAACTTGGCGCGCTTTTTTCGGTCTTGGTTCGTGCGGCAGCTTCCATTGAGATGATTGAGCTTTGGTTTCCACGTCATACCCATAAACCCACGATTCGTCACCAGTTATGACCCTCTGGAGCAAATTTGGGTCGTCGCGGACAGAGGTTAACATCTCATTAGCAATGTTCATGCGATGCTGTTTTTGGTCACAATTGAGCAATTTTGGTAAAAAATAGGTAAAAATCGAAGACGATCCAAAACACGTGCAAGCAAAGCAGCTGTGAACAATTAACTTAACATTCAAAATGGCCGAGCTTTCGGCATAAGTGAGAGACATGAGTACCAACATAACGCCACAAAAAATTCGAATATACGTAACCAGCGAAAATTCAAAATTCGCGATACTTTTTGAACACACCTCGTATATGTTAAATATGTACTTACATTTGTATCTACATGCATATTTTTTAAAGCAACAAAACGAAATTTTTAGATTGTTTTTTAATATCAACGAAACAAAATTATGAGCAGATATGAACTTTAACAATTATTGAAACGAAATATTTTTCGTTATGGTATTTAGCAAAACGAAAGGCTTTCCAATAATTTTTTTATAGTTAAAAAAAAAACAATTTTGTTTTTCTTTGTTTATTTCGCTGTGCACCCCTGGCTAAAATTCAACTTAACACATTTGAAATCAAATTGGTAACAAAATTTTAAAACACATAATTACACTGTTTTATTTTGTTTTGTTGTTTTTCCGACAGGGTGAATAATTAATGTCTATTGGAACGATTTTTCGTCATCCCTTGTCAAATTTGGTTTTGAGACAAACCAGAAAGAAATCAAAGCGGCTATAAAAACTGCAACAAATATAATAGATACAAACTCGGCATATACATTAGTCCAAATGAACCCGTCAACTCCACCACTGATTACGCTACCAAAAATCCACAAGCCAGGCAATCCAATGAGACCAATCATTAATTTTAAATCGGCACCATGCTATAAGCTCTCTAAATATTTAAAAACAATATTAAAGGATACACTGGAACTTAGCAACGAACACACCATAAATAATACATCTGAACTAATAGACAAACTTAGGGCCGTTGAAGTGACAAAGGACCGTAAATTGGTATCTTTCGACATAAAAAATCCATACACATCAATACCACTAGCAGAGACATTGAACATAGTAAACTCTATAATACTACGTAAAACAAAAGATAAAGTAAAAAGTACGCAAATGACGAACACGGTAAGAACCACTCTACGTCAAAACTATTTTCAATTCAACAATAAAATATACAGACAAACAAACGGACTTGCGATGGGAAACCCAACATCGGCTATTCTTATGGAAGCGTTTATGCAAAACCTGGAAAAAGAGTATATACAGGAATTAAATTCCAAATTAGGAGTGTTATTTTACGCAAGGTACGTGGATGACATCATATGCGTTTTAACTACCAACAACGAAGAGCAAGTACTGGAGTACCTCAACAAGCAGCACGGGAACATAAAATGCACAATGGAAACCGAAAAAGACGGAGGAATCAATTATCTGGACCTCACAATAAGTACTGATAAAGCTAGCAATAAATTCAACTACGACATATATAGGAAACCAACGGCCACCGACACAATAATACATAATACCTCGAACCACCCACAACAACATAAAAATGCAGCGCTAAGGCACTTAGTACAAAGATTGGAAAGAACACCTCTTACACACGAAGCATATAGAAGAGAGCTTGGAATAATATATAACATCGCTACAAACAACGGATATAAAAAAGCACTAGTAGATAAACTCAGGAGAGACCTTAGAGAACAAAAAAGAAACAATGGAGAAGAAAGTACACAAACCTGGACGACAATGACATATACTGGAAGGGCAACATATAAATTAGCAAATTTCCTTAGAAAATACAATATTAACACAGCGTTCAAAACATCGAACAATTTAGGACGGAAGCTAAGAACCAAAACTAACTCAGAAGATCCGTTTAGCAGCCATGGTGTATACAAGCTCACTTGTGAATGCCAGCACAGTTACATAGGACAAACCGGACGACAAGTAAGAACGAGGTTCAGAGAACACATGAGAGATTACAACAAAAAGATACGGAATCCAACCATCATACCAGAGTCCAACTTTGCGAATCACATGGCGGAGAATAAATGCCCCCCCGGAAACATCAAAAAAACAGTCAAGGTCCTACATGTACATGCAAAAGGCCAACGTCTGAACGTACTCGAAAACATGGAAATCTACAAACAAAAAACATTCGACGGTAGAATAATAAACGAACAGACAAACACTGTTTCCGACACAATATTCGAACCTTTAAAATTGGTTTACAAAAAACAAAGCAACCACTCAGGTACCACAAACACACACGCACCGACAAATAAGCACAAAACAGCAAAAGATCAAAAACAACAAACAATCAAAAAAGGTCAAACAACAAAAATTACCAACTTTTACCTGCCTCAGTCAACCACACAAAAAACCGATCGATGAAAAACCACCCCCGTTTCTGAATGTACACAAACAACACATGCACACACGTACACAAACAGACACCCATGTTGACGTTACCTGCTACCTACTATAAATACAAGACAAACGACAACAATAGATCAGAACAAAAATCGACACTAATGATGGCACAACGCCGAAACCGGTTTGTCTCAAACCCAAATTTGACAAGGGATGACGGAAAATCGTTCCAATATACATCAATCATTCACCCTGTCGGAAAAACAACAAAACGAAATAAAACCGTTAATGCTTGTCAGGCTTTTAACTTAAACGAAAACGGTCTACTAATAGTTTACAAACGACGTTTACTGAAATTGCATACAACGAAGGCAAACATTTGGTTTAACAAACAATGCATAGAATTGAATGCGACACCAAAATTTGCAAAAATAACAATGAAAACAAACACCAATACAAGCATGAGGACAATTAGGAAGGCGGAAAGAGACTTCCTAAGATATGAGTTGAAAAACCAGTACCAAGAAAGATGGAATAAATGCCGAAATTCTATCCATCCATTTAAGGTTGGCGGAGCAATTACCTACCGATACGTTAATGGAATGCTTCGAGCGCATAAGGACTGAGGTCGAACATGAACTACAACAGAAATACAGGACGCTGAACCGGAAAATAGATAAGCTGACAGAACGTCGCGAACGGGACAACAACCGCACCATTTCCATGCCAGGCTCGTAAACCTAACGACAGTAGCCATCACCGCGGCGGAAAACAACTTCTTAAAAGGGACTGAAACACAATATTATAGACCAAAACGAAAAAAGAAAAACGGAACAGGCGATCGTAGACGCAGAGGTCGCAATATCATTAATACCAGTTGAGGAACAAGAGCACGCAAGACACATGTGCAGAGAAATAATAAACAAGGAAGTGAAAGCAAAGGAAGGACAGAAGAGAAACACGGAGCAAAAAACAGTCAAGAACCTACAACATAAACTCAGGATAAACAACATTGTCGCAACGAAGGCGGACAAAGGCAACACAACTGTGCTAATTGAAAAAGATGAGTATATAACAAAAACTGAAAAACTCATCGGGGATATGGAATGTCGTAGAATAAGAATGAACCCCACGGATGAATACCAGAAAGAAGTCAAAGTGGCTATAAAAACTGCAACAAATATAATAGATACAAACTCGGCATATACATTAGTCCAAATGAACCCGTCAACTCCACCACTGATTGCGCTACCAAAAATCCACAAGCCAGGAAATCCAATGAGACCAATCATTAATTGTAAATCGGCACCATGCTATAAGCTATCTAAATATTTAAAAACAGTATTGAAGGACACACTGGAACTTAGCAACGAACACACCATAACTAATACATCTGAACTAATAAACAAACTTAGGACCGTTGAAGTGACAAAGGACAGCAAATTGGTATCTTTCGACATAAAAGATCTATACACATCAATACCACTAGCAGAGACATTGAACATAGTAAACTCTATAATACTACGTAAAACAAAAGATAAAGTAAAAAGTACGCAAATCACGAACACGGTAAGAACCACACTACGTCAAAACTATTTTCAATTCAACAATAAAATATACAGACAAACAAACGGACTTGCGATGGGAAACCCAACATCGGCTATTCTTATGGAAGCGTTTATGCAAACCCTGGAAAAAGAATATATACAGGAATTAAATTCCAAATTAGGAGTGTTATTTTACGCAAGGTACGTGGATGACATCATATGCGTTTTAACTACCAACAACGAAGAGCAAGTACTGGAGTACCTCAACAAGCAGCACGGGAACATAAAATTCACAATGGAAACCGAAAAAGACGGAGGAATCAATTATCTGGACCTCACAATAAGTATTGATAAAGCTAGCAATAAATTCAACTACGACATATATAGGAAACCAACGGCCACCGACACAATAATACATAATACCTCGAACCACCCACAACAACATAAAAATGCAGCGCTAAGGCACTTAGTACAAAGATTGGAAAGAACACCTCTTACACACGAAGCATATAGAAGAGAGCTTGGAATAATATATAACATCGCTACAAACAACGGATATAAAAAAGCACTAGTAGATAAACTCAGGAGAGACCTTAGAGAACAAAAAAGAAACAATGGAGAAGAAAGTACACAAACCTGGACGACAATGACATATACTGGAAGGGCAACATATAAATTAGCAAATTTCCTTAGAAAATACAATATTAACACAGCGTTCAAAACATCGAACAATTTAGGACGGAAGCTAAGAACCAAAACTAACTCAGAAGATCCGTTTAGCAGCCATGGTGTATACAAGCTCACTTGTGAATGCCAGCACAGTTACATAGGACAAACCGGACGACAAGTAAGAACGAGGTTCAGAGAACACATTAGAGATTACAACAAAAAGATACGGAATCCAACCATCATACCAGAGTCCAACTCGAATCACATGGCGGAGAATAAATGCCCCCCCGGAAACATCAAAAAAACAGTCAAGGTCCTACATGTACATGCAAAAGGCCGACGTCTGAACGTGCTCCAAAACATGCAAATCTACAAACATAAAACATTCGACGGTAGAATAATAAATGAACAGACAAACACTGTTTCCGACACAATATTCGAACCATTAAAATTGGTTTACAAAAAACAAAGCAACCACTCAGGTACAACAAACACACACGCACCGACTAATAAACACAAAACAGCAAAAGATCAAAAACAACAAACAAGCAAAAAAGGTCAAACAACAAAAATCACCAACTTTTACCTGCCTCAGTAAACCACACAAAAACCGATCGATGCAAACCACCCCCATTTCTGAATGCGCACACACAACACATTCACACACGTACACAAACAGACACCCATGCTGACGTTACCTGCTACCTACTATAAATACAAGACAAACCACAACAACAGATCAGAACGAAAATCGACACTGATGATGGCACAACGCCGAAACCGGTTTGTCTCAAAACCAAATTTGACAAGGGATGACGAAAAATCGTTCCAATATACATCACATAATTACACCTTTGCTGCCCAAAAAAGTTTTCCCTATATTTTCGACAAGCTTTAAAAGATTTTTTTGTTGAATTGTATGGTAAGAGGCCGTGGGTTGTTATGAAAACAGTAAAATCAAGAACGAAAAGGGTCATATGGGTATATTGGTCCGATAGTGCTCGATATATCGACCAAAAATTTTTATCCATAACTTTTTGCTATTAATACATATGAAATCTTCAGTTCACTTGAGGCACCTTGTTGTACACGCCTTAGGGGGTCGCTCAAGCACACTCACATCGCTCTTTCCATCCTTAAGCGGCTTCAATAGTAGCCCAGTCTTTACGACTAGCATCACTGCTGCAATGTCCGCCTCCTTTACTTCCGACTGTCGCTCAGCGTTTCCAGCTCGCACAGCCGCTCAACACCACTATTCCCTCCGGAATAGGACATATATGAGCATGGCCGACCGTCAGTCCCCTCTTTCCTTACCCCTAATGTCATGTTACTCAGTAGCACTACCTGCTTGTGCCTTTCCGAACGTGAACTGTTTGTCCGCAAATATAATATACGCCTGCGCCTTCGGTCAAGTGCAACAACTACATTCCCACAATATCCGGTTCCATCGTACCCGAATGACTCGGTTTTACTCGACCAAGGGCTGTTATTTAACTCGTCACAAATCTCCCTAAAATTGTCATCCTCAGATCAGCCCCTTTCAGCAAGACTGCTCAGTATTCCATTGCTCTGGGAGGGTGTTGAAACCCAACCCGACACCAAGAGGCTGGATCTGCTGCATTTGCTAGAAGAACATATATGTTAAACGTTTACACTCAATGTGTTAAATGTAAAAGATGGCTGCATAAGACAAGTTGCTTCGGTCTAAACCCCTCCATACACAGACAAATTCGTTTCTTTAAAACGTTTGTGGCCCTTTGCTGTTCACTCCCCTGGGCTGGCCAACGTCGAAATTTTGTCGCACCGCCACCTATTCCGGATACAGTCTCAACGCTTTGCAGTATCAATACTGCCAAGTAGAGTTGTGTAGTACGCGAACGAACTAGTTCAAATGAACGACTCAGTGCACTGAACGAACGAACTACATTGTTCAAATGCTTTCAACCTCGTTCCATGATTGGCAATGTTACACAATCTTTGTGTATGACGCTAACGTAAGTAGTTCAAATGTTCCTGTGGCAGCTAGCAATAACAATCAAAGACTAACTAAAATTTGCTATGTCAACCCAACTCAATATTGGTTTGGAAAACCAGCTTAAGTTAGTCGCCATTGGCTCTTATTACCACAATAATTTTTACTTACCGAACGGTTAACTCCTACCCGAGTTCCAACCCGTCGTTTGCTGTCCACACTTATTCTTTTGTTTCCTGTGCTCATGGATATAAAAACTGATTGTAAATAAAAAAATTTTCAACGACTGAACGAAGTGAACGACCTAGTTCACTTTTGAAAAAGAACTAGTTCGTTCGAACTTTAAATTGAACAAAATCGCCCAATTCTTCTGCCCAGCAATTAGTGTGGAACATTCGTTATAGCTCGCACCCTCCGGCGCCACCACCTCACACGGTGACTCAGCTACTGGATATGAGCACTGCCGAGCGGTAGTCTTCCTTCACCTCAGCACCAATTCCCCCTTCCTATTTCAGCACCAGCGCGAATTTATCTTACACCCATTTCTCTTTAGTTGGAAGGTACTAAATTTAGCGCTTAATTAAAAACAATAGTTTCGTAATGGTTGCATGCTAGAAAACAAGCGTTCACATGCATCTAAGCATACGCCATTAAAGTCATGCTTAACGAATTTTCCGGCTGGGACATTGTACAAAACAAATTAAGAGCATTACTGACATTTAGGTTTTGAACAACAGCAACACTGACTTAGTTGTGACTTAGTTAAGTTAGATGGTGAAACTGAAAAAGTGAAAAACTCGACTTAACTAAGTGTCCATAGCCTTCGGTGACAAGGTTAAGTCGAAACCGAAAAATTGTACCAGTGCTTTTTGCCGGCAATATGTATGGCATTCGACAAGGAAATAAGACATACCACCAGGGAAGCGCATTGACTCTCTCTCGCCAGTAGTGAAGACCCCGGAGACGGTCTTCCTTCCTTCCCACACCGCAAACCTGCTTCTTGCCGAACATCAGTATGGATTCCGAAAAATGCAGAATGCAACCACCGCGCTGAATGCCATAAACACTCGGATAAATTGGCAACTCATCCAAAATTGTGTAATGACAGGATTGTGATGGTTGCGCTTGACCTGTCAGTTCGGGGCGACCTATCAATTCACGTCCCACAGGGTGGTGTCTTTGTTTAATTATTACTTACCGTGGCTCCCTTTCCAGGGGATGTCTCGATCGTCTCTCACGCTGATGGTTACACGATTTTGGCAACTGACCCTTCCCCATACAAGATGTGCTCAAAAATTCTTAATGCGCTGGCTGTCAGCACTTGGGGAAAAAATTAGGAAACTTTGCTGGCAATTCACAAGGCAAATGGTCGGTCAGTTCTGAGCTACGCGTCGCCAATATGGTCTTCGGGATGCAATAAAGCTATAGGCTACTGCCATATGGCTTTATGGATTGCGCTACCAAAAATCCACAAGCCAGGCAATCCAATGAGACCAATTATTAATTTTAAATCGGCACCATGCTATAAGCTATCTAAATATTTAAAACCAATATTGAAGGATACACTGGAACTTAGCAACGAACACATCATAACTAATAAATCTGAACTAATTGACAAACTTAGGACCATTGAAGTGACAAAGGACAGCAAATTGGTATCTTTCGACATAAAAGATCTATACACATCAAAACCACTAGCAGAGACATTGAACATAGTAAACTCTATAATACTACGTAAAACAAAAGATAAAGTAAAAAGTACGCAAATCACGAACACGGTAAGACCCACTCTACGTCAAAACTATTTTCAATTCAACAATAAAATATATAGACAAACAAACGGACTTGCGATGGGAAACCCAACATCGGCCATTCTTATGGAAGCGTTTATGCAAAACCTGGAAAAAGAGTATATACTGGAATTGAATTCCAAATTTGGCGTGTTATTTTACGCTAGGTACGTGGATAATATCAACGGCCACCGACACAATAATACATAATACCTCGAACCACCCACAACAACATAAAAATGCAGCGCTAAGGCACTTAGTACAAAGATTGGAAAGAACACCTCTTCACAAGAAGCATATAGAAGAGAGCTTGGAATAATATACAAGGTGTGTTCAAAAAGTATCGCGAATTTTGAATTTTCGCTGGTTACGTATATTGGAATTTCGAATTTTTTGTGGCGTTATGTTGGTACTCATGTCTCTCACTTATGCCGACAAGCTCGGCCATTTTGAATGTTCAGTTAATTGTTGACAGCTGCTTTGCTTGCACGTGTTTTGGATCGTCTTCGATTTTTACCTATTTTTTACCAAAATTGCTCAATTGTGACCAAAAACAGCATCGCATGAACATTGCTAATGAGATGTTAAACTCTGTCCGCGACGACCCAAATTTGTTCCAGAGGGTCATAACTGGTGACGAATCGTGGGTTTGTGGTTATGACGTGGAAACCAAAGCTCAATCATCTCAATGGAAGCTGCCGCACGAACCAAGACCGAAAAAAGCGCGCCAAGTTCGGTCGAATGTGAAAGTTTTGCTGACAGTTTTCTTCGATTGCAGGGGCGTGGTGCAACATGAGTTCTTGCCACAGGGAAGAACGGTCAATAAGGAATATTACCTGCAAGTTATGCGCAATTTGCGCGAAGCAATCCGCCAGAAACGCCCGTATTTGTGGAAGAACAAAAATTGGCTTTTGCACCACGATAACGCCCCTGCTCACGCATCGTTGCTTGTGCGCGACTTTTTGGCCAAAAACAACACACTAATGATGCCGCAGCCACCGTATTCCCCAGATCTGGCCCCTGTGACTTTTTCTTGTTCCCTAAACTGAAGAGGCCGATGAAAGGACGACGTTACGCTTCTCTTGACGAGAGAAAGACGGCATCGAAGGAGGAGCTGAACAAGATACAAAAAAATTATTTTTTGAAGTCCTTCGAAGATTGGAAAAACCGTTGGCACAAGTGTATAATATCTCATGGGGATTACTTTGAAGGGGACAAAATAGATATTCATGAATAAATAAATAATTTTTGAAAAAACACAAAATTCGCGATACTTTTGAACACACCTCGTATAACATCGCTACAAACAACGGATATAAAAAAGCACTAGTAGATAAACTCAGGAGAGACCTTAGAGAACAAAAAAAGAAACAATGGAGAAGAAAGTACACAAACCTGGACGACAATGACATATACTGGAAGGGCAACATATAAATTAGCAAATTTCCTTAGAAAATACAATATTAACACAGCGTTCAAAACATCGAACAATTTAGGACGGAAGCTAAGAACCAAAACTAACTCAGAAGATCCGTTTAGCAGCCATGGTGTATACAAGCTCACAAACAGCAAAAGATAAAAAACAACAAACAAGCAAAAAAAGGTAAAACAACAAAAATCACCAACTTTTACCTGCCTCAGTCAACCACTCAAAAACCGATCGATGCAAACCACCCTCGTTTCTGAATGCACACACACAACACACAACACATGCACACACGCACACAAACAGACACCCATGCTGACGTTACCTGCTACCTACTAAAAATACAAGACAAACGACAACAATAGATCAGAACGAAAATCGACACTGATGATGGCACAACGCCGAAACCGGTTTGTCTCAAAACCAAATTTGACAAGGGATGACGAAAAATCGGTCCAATATACATCGTTTAAATAAAAATTGAAAGCACATCAAATTTTTTTTGTTTTTTTGAATCTTTACCCTTTTTCAGATACTTGAGAAAAAAAATGGAAATAATCCCCCGAGCACTTTTCGAAAAAATACACTTAAAGAAGTTAGTTTTGATTTTTTTTTTTAATTCCTGTAAAACAGAAATAAAATATTGTACATATTGATTCAATATACATAAGTGACATTTATCCATTGATTATGGAAATTATAATGGTTTTTCATATTTTTAAATAAGCTAAATAAGGTAAATGTCCATAATTTCGTGGTAGTACGTTATTTCGTGGTATTTCGATTTTTTCTTTCAAACAAGGAATTTGGCGAGTTTTTTTTAAAACTGAAAATTTCATAATAAAGATTAACTTTTCGGGTGTAATAATGGATATTTTACAAATTTTTTAAAATTAAACCTATTAAATAACAAGCATTATAAAGTTGGAAGCTCAGAAAATGAGCCTTTTGTAGGGAGGCCTCTTAAGGAAACTGTTAAGGAGACCAGTAGATTTTGTTAAGCCTGTAAAAATTGTATCTTTCAATTTTTTTTTTTGATGATAATTTTTTTGGCTTTATTTAACATTTCTTAAACGTTTTTATTACTGCAAAACTTATTTCAATAACTTTTCATTCACATTTTATTTAATATTTAAATACCACGAAATTAGGGACACATGTTTTTTGTGATGTACCTAATTTCGTGGTACCCACGAAATTATGGGAATATAATACTTTATGTTTTCCTTATTTTCTTTCACATTTCATAAGATACCGTATTATTTTAAGTATTTTAATTATTAAATAAACCCCTGAGGAAGATTTTGACGTAATTTCGTGGTACACTTTTATTAACCCATTCGTCAATATTTTAATCGAAAAGCTCTGCGAAGCACAACATTTTAACGAAATAATGGCATTATAGAACTTTTGTTTATTCAATAATTTTTCATTTAATTTAAAAAAATATGTCAATATTTATGCTTTTGTTATGAATGAATAGCGATAATAAACAACAAAATTTAAATATAAAACTCATATTACCGCTTAAAGCGATACCACGAAATTACGTACATTAATTTTATCGCATGCCCCTAATTTCGTGGTATACTGCGCATTTACATTCCAGCAGTGAAACGGAAAGCACGCATTTTCGGAGCGGAGTTACTTATGTATGTGCGTATTTTTTTAATTCAAGAAAACTGTCCCTTTCAAACTTAATTTTTTTTCCATTCGCTGATTATTGGGTTAATACTTAACTTAATTTTATAGAAAAAATGGCAAAAGTTCGTTACACAAAAGAAGAGTTGACAGCAGCGATTAATGGTGTCACTAATGAAAAATTAAGTATTTATAAAGCTGCAAAACTTTATAAAATTCCTGAACAGACTCTTAGAGATAAAATATTTGATAGGCATAAGAAACCTTTAGGGAAGCCAACAGTTTTGACTGTCGTTGAAGAAGAAATTCTGGTTAAATGGGTAAAGACAGTGGCTGAGTGTGGGTTTGTAATCAGCAAAGGTCAACTTCTTTTTTCGGTTGGTAGACTAACAAAAGAAATGGACCGAAAAAATAAATTCACGAAAGGCGTACCTGGGAGACATTGGTATGAAGGCTTTTTAAAGCGAAATCTGTCAATATCTCTCAGGATGGCTCAGCCACTTACAACAGCACGCATCGGAGCAACCGAGGAAAAAATTAGAGGTTGGTTTGACAGGGTCTTACATTATTTAGAAGAAAATAATGAACTGGATGATCTCAATGACCCAAATAGAATATTTAACTGCGACGAGTCCGCATTCTTTATGTGCCCTAAAGATCAGAAGGTTTTGACGCACAAAGGTGCTAAAACCGTTTATATCAATTCAGGGAATGACGAAAAAGAAAACCTGACCTTGCTTTTGGGAGCCTCTGCAAGTGGAAAGCTAATGCCTATTTTATCATTGTTTCCTTATAACCTATTTTATCATTGTTTCCTTATGCCTATTTTATCATTGTTTCCTTGCCTCAAAACATATTGGACAAATACCCAAAGGATTGGGCCTTTGGCAAGTCCGACAATGGATGGATGACTTGCGAGACGTTTTATGAGTATATGACTAATGCATTTTACCAATATTTGGTAAAAGAAAAAATTAAGCTGCCAGTGATACTTTTCATGGACGGCCACTCGTCCCATTTGTCACTTGCATTAAGCGAATTTTGCAAAGATAAGGGAATCATTTTAATTGCTTTGCCACCTAATTCTACTCATATTTTGCAGCCGATGGACGTAGCTGTTTTCCATCCTCTTAAAGTAGCCTGGAAGAAAAGAATCCACGACTGGAGAGTACAGAACGGTGGAAGTCGTATTAAGCGAGAAGACTTTGCGCCGCTTCTGCAAGAATGCATTTCCGCAGTAAAAACTGAAACTATAAAGCAGGGTTTTAAAGCTTGTGGACTTTACCCATTTCTTCCTGATGCTCCAAACTACGAACGGCTTGTCAAACCACAGGCTAGTGAAACCTCGGTAGCCTTGCCAGATGCTCTCAATGACAGCATCTCTGCAGAAACCCCAGACGAGGAATTTATAGTGCAATTTGAGAAGCTCGTAGGGAGTCGAAAAATAAGGTCGTTTGAAGAATGCGAAGATCAGGTATGGCTGGGTGACATAAAGGATGAAAATCTCTTTCACTTTTGGAGAAAAATACGCAATAAAACGGGAGAAAATGTCAATAACAGTTTGAACTTTAGTGCCAATACACTCGCGGCTAACAACGCTTCGCTTGAACTACAGATCTCTGATTTGATTAACACGGACAATGGTTTATTTGAGATTTTCACACTGCAGCCTGATGGTTCATTGATTAGCTCGACTCCTAAGGGTAAACCAAACTCAACTCTGGCAACTGACTAAAGAAGAACTATCAATGAACATAGTCCTCAAAATATTGAGTCTGCTGTTTGCGAGGATGCTGTGGCACAATCAAGTTCTAGTCACAATGCTAATAATAACGATGATAGAAAATCAGGGTTTCCAACCCCGTTCAAGAATGCCTTATTGTGGCCCAATACACCTACAAGATCTGTGGCAAAAAGAAATGTGAAGCGGGTAACACCCACAGTGGCCATAGCTTCAGACTTCATAGAACACCAGCGCCGTGTCGAAGAAGAAAAAAAATAAATTGGAAAAGACCCTGAAGAGACGGGAAAAGAAGAGCCAAGTTACCCGACTCAAGCAAACACAAACAAAATCCAACAAAAAAACCGCTCGTAGGGATATATCAGGGGCCGTGTGCAGAAGTCCACGCAAGTGGGGAAAGTTTCTGATGGCCATTCACCTGGGAATGGCCAGAGCGATTCTTTTGCATGCGGTTCAAGCAGCTCACTACTTCCGGGCTTTGCGCCCAAGTATCCTCTGGGTAACCACCGAACACCCGTTTGGTGGTGAGCTAAACGTGAGAAGGCGACAACCTGGTAAGGCCACTCCGACATAATCGGTTTAAGGGCTTGCTGGGGCGTTCAAACAGCAGCGTCTGATCACCAGGTGGTGCGGCTGCAAGCGGGCGTCTGTCTTGGATCAAGCGGCTCGCTATACAAACGTGTAATAGAATTCAACCTCCCGTGAAACGGGTTGTGCGTTGGGTTTGGGACCCACCACATAAAACAACGTTCCAATGAAATTCAACAACAAAGCCTCGGATATGAGAACCCCTTTTTTAGATGACAACACCCGCAAACGAAATAAGGATTATGAGATAAGGGCATATACCTGGAATGTCCGGTCCCTTAATAGGGAAGGTGCCGCTGCCCGGCTGGTTGAGGTCCTGAGGAAAGCAAAAGCTGACATCACCGCCATACAAGAGATGCGATGGACGGGGCGAGGAAACACGATCAAAACACCTTGCAATATCTACTGGAGTGGGCATGAAGACAAGCGCAGATTCGGCGTGGGATTTGTGGTGGGAGAGAGACTCCGCCACCGAGTACTGTCGTTCACACCCGTGAACGAGCGTCTCGCTGCAATCCGCATAAAAGTACGATTTTTCACCATATCGTTTATCTGCGCTCATGCACCGACGGAAGAGAAGGACGACGTGGAAAAGGATGCATTCTACGAGCGCCTGGAAGAAGCATACGAGCGCTGCCCCCGTCATGATGTCAAAGTCGTGCTTGGCGACTTTAACGCCAGGGTGGGTAAGGAGGGTGTATTTGGCCCCACTGTCGGGAAGTTCAGTCTCCACGATCAGACTTCGCCAAACATGGTCATATCCAGCACTAGGTTTATGCACAAGAAGATCCATCAGGCTACATGGCTGTCCCCCGATCGAAAAACACGCAACCAGATCGACCACGTTGTGATAGACGGACGGCATGCTTCCAGCGTTTTAGATGTTCGCACAATACGAGGACCTAACATCGACTCTGATCACTACCTAGTAGCAGCCAAGATTCGTACCCGCCTCTGTACGACAAAACAGGTGCAACAAAAAACGCAGGGAAAG
The DNA here is from genome assembly GCA_949987695.1 of Merzomyia westermanni. Lineage (NCBI taxonomy): Eukaryota > Metazoa > Arthropoda > Insecta > Diptera > Tephritidae > Merzomyia > Merzomyia westermanni. Next base: position 109,880,617 of record OX465290.1, on the reverse strand, counting down.
CTGGACGTCGAAAAACTGCAATCGCAACAGACCGCCAATTATTTCGCAGATCGCCTCTCACACCTGCTCTCCGAGAGCACAATTCAACCTAGTGGAATGCATGAGCAGTGGGATCATATCTCAGGAGCACTCCGTACCGCAGCCGAAGAAGTAATTGGATTCCGGCGAACGCGAAGAAACAACTGGTATGATGATGAAGAGTGCCGCGCTGCAACGAAAAGAAAGGACGAAGCCTACAAGGCAACGCTGAGATCGAATGCAACGAGGAGTGTGTGTGAACACTACCGCGAGTTGAAGGGAGAAGCGAGGCGGCTTTCCGGGCGAAAAAAAGAGAGGCAGAAAAGCGTGAAATAAAGGAGCTTGAGATGCTGGCCAACGGGAATAATGCCCGCAAATTCTATCAAAAAATTCGGCGAATGACAGAAGGTTTCAAACCCGGGGCAAACTCCTGTAGGAATGAGAACGGCGACCTGGTGACCGATGTTCAGAGAACACTCAGAATATGGAGGGATCACTTCTCCGCCCTTTTAAATGGAGAAACTGAGCAAGAAACCAGGGAAGATGCCGAACCCGAGCCCACAATCGAAGATGATGGAATTGACGTTCCACAACCCGACTAGAATGAGGTGCGAATAGCAATATCCCGATTGAAAAACAATAAAGCAGCTGGCGCTGATGGTTTGGCTGCTGAGCTATTCAAACACGGAGGCGAGGAGCTGGTAAGGCGCATGCATCAGCTTCTATGCAGAATATGGTTGGATGAATGCATGCCTGAAGATTGGAATCTAAGTGTTCTCTGCCCAATCCACAAGAAGGGCGATCCTGCAAACTGCGCCAACTATCGCGGAATCAGCCTTTTGAATATCGCATATAAGGTTCTATCAAGCGTATTGTGCGAAAGACTGAAGCCTGATGTGAACAGACTGATTGGACCTTATCAGTGTGGCTTCAGACCTGGTAAATCTACCATCGACCAGATTATTACAATACGCCAAATCTTGGAAAAAACCCGTGAAAAGAGAATCGACACTCATCATCTCTTTGTTGATTTTAAAGCCGCTTTCGATAGCACGAAAAGGAGCTGCCTATATGCCGCTATGTCTGAATTTGGTTTCCCCGCAAAACTTATACGGTTATGCAAAATGACCTTGAGCAATACCGCCAGCTCGGTCAGAATTGGGAAGTACCTCTCCGAGCCATTCGAAACTAAACGAGGTTTCAGACAGGGTGACCCCCTATCGTGTGATTTCTTTAATTTAATGCTGGAGAAAATAATACAAGCTGCAGAACTTAACCGCGCTGGAACAATATTTTATAAAAGCGTGCAACTGTTGGCATATGCTGACGATATTGATATCATTGGCCTTAACAACCGCGCCTTAACTTCTGCTTACTCCAAATTAGAAAAAGAAGCGGAGAAAATGGGATTGGTGGTGAACGAGGGCAAAACGAAGTACCTTCTGTCATCATGCAAAGAGTCAGCGCATTCGCGCCTTGGCAACCAAGCCACTGTTGGCAGCAATAATTTCGAAATAGTAAAGGACTGCGTTTACCTGGGAACCAGCATTAATACCAACAATAATGTTAGCCTAGAAATCCGACGAAGAATCACTCTTGCAAACAAATTCTACTTCGGACTGAGTAGGCAATTGAAAAGTAAAGTCCTCTCTCGACGAACGAAAATAACACTCTACAAGTCACTCATCGCACCCGTCCTGCTCTATGGTGCAGAAGCGTGGACACTAACAACATCTGATGAGGCGGCTCTGGGAGTATTCGAGAGAAAGGTTCTTCGAAAGATTTGTGGACCTCTACGCGTTGGCGACGGCGAGTACCGAAGAAGATTTAATGATGAGCTGTATGAACTTTACGCAGACGCCGACATAGTTCAGCGAATTAAAACACAGCGGCTTCGCTGGCTAGGCCACGTAGTGCGAATGAGCGAAGATGCTCCAGCCCAGAAGGTATTCTTATCGGCACCCGCCTGTGGAAGCAGAGGAAGAGGGAGACCACCACTCCGATGGAAGGACCAAGTGGAGACCGATTTGCGATCCCGCAGTGTTTCCAATTGGCGCCAGTTGGCGCAACGAAGAAACGACTGGCGAGCTATGTTGGACGGTCAAAATCGCCCAGGCGGTTAGATGACCATTTAAAGAAGAAGAAGGGATATATCACCTAATATAGGTCCGCTTTCACATGAACTCATCGCAGTTGGGGATTATGTCCTCATAACTTATGAGGAAGAAAATTTTCCTGGTGTGGTACTGACAATAATGGAAGGACCATCGGGAAAAAGGTTCGAGGTAAAAACTATGCACATGAGTGGGGCCAACTGGCGCTGGCCTGACAAAGTGGATGTACTCGTTTATGATGCTTGCGATGTCTTGAAAAAATTAGAGCCGCCAGTATCACTCAACAGCCGCGGAGTATTTGTATTTACAGGTATTAAAAAATAGAAGTAATTTTCAAAAGAGTAAAAAGTTATATCATTGAATTCATTTTTTTATTGTTAACAAGAAACCAAAGAATTAAAAAAAAAGAATAAAAAAACCAAATTAAATTAAAAAAAAAATTTTAAAAATACAAAAAAAATTAAAAATATACCAAAAAATTAAAAAAAAAAAACATTTTTTGAAATAATAAAAAAAAATAAGTTACATCAATTGAATTAATTTTTTTTATTGTTAGTTTTCATTGGGCCAGTATTTAATTATTTATTTTTAAATTTTTTTGGAGCTTTTTGGCCGGTGAAGGTTAAGCAAAAACAATGTTTTCCTTTATCCTCCTACGCGTTTCGGTACATTTTGCACCTTCTTCAGGGAGGTCTGAAATTTATTTAGACAACATAAAACAAGTTTAATCAACACACAGTTTTACAGATTAACCAATATTGCACTTACATTAATATTAAACATTAATAAAAAACAAATTATAACAATAAGAATTAATTTTGTTGACACACTCGTCTTCTTTGCTGCACATTTTTGTTTTTTATTGCCATAGAGTAGGCACAATTGATGCTGTCAACGTCTTCTTTGAAGTTTACACAGTGATTTATTCTCTCTTGTATTCTCAATCCTTCTAATTTAAGTCTTGTTTTTGTTCTTCGCTCTGTGTCTAAGATGCGCGCATTCGTGAAGTCACCTGTATGGTTGTGTGTAATCAAGTGTTGGGAAAGTGCTGTTGTCGATTTTTTGTTTTTCGCATCTGCTTTATGTTCATTTATTCTAACTTCTAACATTCTCTTCGTTTGGCCAATATATATTTTTTCGCAATCTTTGCATTTTACTTCATATATTACGTTGTTTTGTTGCTCCTTTTCGACTTTGTCTTTTGTTCTTGTAAAGATTTTGTTTAGTGTGCAGTGTGGTTTATGTGCAAAGCTTATTTTGTTGTTGTTCTTTATAATTTTGTTTAAGTTTTTGTTGTCCGTTAAACCCGGTATGTATGTGACTCCTGTATATTTTGTGTTTTCTCTTGCATTGTTAGTTTGTGTGTTGTTGCTTGTTTGGTCAATTTTGTTAATTGTTGTTGTTATTAATGTATTCGTTACCGTACTAGGGTATCCATTTTTGTGAAGAGTGTTTTTAAGTTTCGCGATGTTTTCATTTCTGAACTCCTGATCACTAAGAGTTAATATTTTTCTAATTAGGCCAATTGCGGTGTTCCTTTTTTGGTTCCATGGTGGTTGGAATGGTAATTAATCATCCTGGACGATGCTATGGCTTTGGAGTACCAATTTGTTTTTAATTTTTTATTTGCTCTACTTATTTCGATATCTAGGAAGGCAAGTTTATTATCCTTTTCTTTTTCTTCGGTGAATCTGATTTTTGTGTGTTGGGAGTTAAATGTTTTCATTATGTCTTCCACGTCTTTTATTTTGACTATAGCTAATATATCATCTACATATTTATCTAAGTATTTGATATATATGTCCTTGTTGTTAAGTTCAGCAATGCTGTCGTCAATAATTTTATCTAGAACTATGTCTGCCACTGTTGGGGATAATGGATTTCCCATTGGCATTCCGTATATCTGTTGATAAATTGTGCCATCATACACAAAATAATTGTTATCTCTTAGACAAAATTCTAAAATTGTTTTAAACTGGGGTTTTGTTAGCGAGGTATGTTCCTTTAGTGTTGACCATTGCTGTAAAATAATTTGGATTGCAAGATGGATGGGGATATTTGTAAACAAGGATACTACGTCGAAGGATATGAGAACTTCATCATCTTCGATCTCTAATTTTTTCAATTTATCTTTTACTTGATGTGAGTTTTGTACATTGTATTTTTCAGAAGTGATTTTTTTCAATATTTGGCCTATGTATTTCGCAATTTTGTAACAAGGTACGTTGACGGAAGATGAGATCGGACGGAGAGGCGTGTTATCTTTATGGATTTTTGGGAGTCCATACAATCTAGGTGCCGTGGCAGCGTGGCATGTAAGTTGAATTTTCTGTGCCAAATCAAAGTTCTTTTGTTTATAAATTTCATTTATTATCTGATTATTTTTCTTCTGTAACTTCTGTGTTGGATCCTCTCTGATGGTTTTGTAGGTGTTTTTATCGGTTAACAGCTCTTTCATTTTTTGCTTGTATTCAGCTTGTACATCATGACTGTCTTGTTGCCTTTATCCGCATTCGTTATAACTATGTCGTCTTTATGTTGGCTAATAAGCCTTTTGGTATTCTCAACCCATTTTAAAATTATTTTATCTTTTGGACTATTTTTTATTCTATTTTTGAACATACTAATTTTTGATGCAACCTCGCATCTGACGATATCTTTTTGTCGTTCGTCCTCTATGGTCTGTATGCCTTGTTCCACCTACAATTATTTTGTGTATGATGGCACAATTTATCAACAGATATACGGAATGCCAATGGGAAATCCATTATCCCCAACAGTGGCAGACATAGTTCTAGATAAAATTATTGACGACAGCATTGCTGAACTTAACAACAAGGACATATATATCAAATACTTAGATAAATATGTAGATGATATATTAGCTATAGTCAAAATAAAAGACGTGGAAGACATAATGAAAACATTTAACTCCCAACACACAAAAATCAGATTCACCGAAGAAAAAGAAAAGGATAATAAACTTGCCTTCCTAGATATCGAAATAAGTAGAGCAAATAAAAAATTAAAAACAAATTGGTACTCCAAAGCCATAGCATCGTCCAGGATGATTAATTACCATTCCAACCACCCATGGAACCAAAAAAGGAACACCGCAATTGGCCTAATTAGAAAAATATTAACTCTTAGTGATCAGGAGTTCAGAAATGAAAACATCGCGAAACTTAAAAACACTCTTCACAAAAATGGATACCCTAGTACGGTAACGAATACATTAATAACAACAACAATTAACAAAATTGACCAAACAAGCAACAACACACAAACTAACAATGCAAGAGAAAACACAAAATATACAGGAGTCACATACATACCGGGTTTAACGGACAACAAAAACTTAAACAAAATTATAAAGAACAACAACAAAATAAGCTTTGCACATAAACCACACTGCACACTAAACAAAATCTTTACAAGAACAAAAGACAAAGTCGAAAAGGAGCAACAAAACAACGTAATATATGAAGTAAAATGCAAAGATTGCGAAAAAATATATATTGGCCAAACGAAGAGAATGTTAGAAGTTAGAATAAATGAACATAAAGCAGATGCGAAAAACAAAAAATCGACAACAGCACTTTCCCAACACTTGATTACACACAACCATACAGGTGACTTCACGAATGCGCGCATCTTAGACACAGAGCGAAGAACAAAAACAAGACTTAAATTAGAAGGATTGAGAATACAAGAGAGAATAAATCACTGTGTAAACTTCAAAGAAGACGTTGACAGCATCAATTGTGCCTACTCGATGTTAATAAAAAACAAAAATGTGCAGCAAAGAAGACGAGTGTGTCAACAAAATTAATTCTTATTGTTATAATTTGTTTAATCTGTAAAACTGTGTGTTGATTAAACTTGTTTTATGTTGTCTAAATAAATTTCAGACCTCCCTGAAGAAGGTGCAAAATGTACCGAAACGCGTAGGAGGATAAAGGAAAACATTGTTTTTGCTTAACCTTCACCGGCCAAAAAGTTCCAAAAAAATTAAAAAATTTTTTTTATTGTTAATTTTTGTTTTAAAACTTTTTTATTTAATGTTATTTTATTTTGTTTAAAAATAAAAAAAAACTTAAAAGACCAAAAAAACACAAAAATTAAAAAAAAAACATTTTTAGTAATAATAAATAAAAGTAATTTTGAGAAAAGTAACAAATTACATCAGTTAAATAAATTTTTTTTATTGGTTTTTTTTGATTTTTTTTGATTTTTTTCAATCGTAATCAATTACTAATTGCCTTTTCTCGAAAACCAATTGAAATAATCATTAACAATTAAAAAATCCGTCTAATCAATTGAGTACTAAGTACTAATCAAATTTAACAGGTCTGCTTACAAGTAATTTTTTACTTACTTACTTGGTCTTAAAACGCTTTCTTTTCATAAATACAATAACAATAAAAAAATTTTTTCAACATAAATTTTAATAAATAAATTTGTGTATCTTTAGGAATTTGCGTTTAAAATAACTTTTATTTTCCATAAAATTAGAGTTTAACCAAATACCACGAAATTAGGGACACTTTACCACGAAGTTAGGTACATCAGAAAATTTTTGCCACGAAATTAGGGACATTTGAGGTACTCACACATTTTTATTTATATAAAATAAAACATTTGTTAGTATTGTTTGAAATTAAGTGGAAAGCTATCTTAATAGATCAACTCAATGGGAAAAATTTACTCTTTTAGTTTTCCTTCATCCGTTTTTACGCAAGAGAGGTAGAAAGTCAGAAAATTCCTTAGTACCACGAAATTATGGACATTTACCTTAGCTAAATATTAAAAGCTAACATCACACAAAATGCTTAAAAAAATATATATCAACTATGATGACTTTTGACGTGGATACTAGACATTTTGCAAAATTTAAGCGTTTGATCAAAATTATGTTGTACTGATAAAAAGTCAGTTACAACTCAACTAGTGAAAACTTAGTGAACCGAAAATTTTAATCAAAAACCGCGCGATAATTCAAGATGTTAAAAAAATTTAATAACGCAAGAAATCACTCAGAGAGTCGTGCGAGTATTTGTTTATTTTGCTAAAATAGAAGAAATGCCTTCAAAATAGACGGAGTTATATAAGATAAAGTAATGTGTTGTGTGCAATTCGATCCAAAAGATATCAGGATGCCGTCTGTGATTTGCGATGCCTGCAGAGTTTTAGTTTATAGGTGTGTGAAGTCTAGTGGCAATGAAAAAACACCATTTCTTTGCCAGATTACTCGAAATTTAGTTCAGTAGTCACTAGAAAATCAAGTGTATCAGGTCGGTGTATGTGTACCTTGTGTAAACTTGTAAGAAAGCCAGGCACTCAAATTTCCAAAGCACGAGCAAGCGATCTACTAACAATTTCAATAAGAAGAAATAGTCTACGGTTAAAAAGTGTATAAAGTGTTTTTCAGACGTATCTAAAGGAAAAACGCATCGATGTAACTCGAACAGCCATGTTGTTAACCTAAAAAATCACATACAAAATTCATGTTCGCCTGTGCTGAAAGAGCACTTGATTTGTAATTTAATAAAAGATGTAGCCAGCACTTCAACAACTGTCGAAAAGAAAAAGTCGGATGAAGAACTGTGTTTATCTCAGATTCGCGGCAAGCCATTGAAAATAAATTTAAAGGGGAGGGAAACAAAAGCAGAGAAAACCTGAAACGGCCTCTCATATCGGTTGAAGATGTTGTGAAGCTACAAACAATTGTCAGAGTGTCGTTAAACAAAACGTATCAGATCGCTTCAGCTTTCAGCGTGGCTATCAGAAATCGAAAAATAATTGAGCCAAATCTAAAAGCTAAGCTAACCGCATCTAGTCACAGTCTTGGTTCTTATTTCCAAGTAAACCAATTTGAATTCACTAAAACTGAAGCCAATACGACAACCACTTCTGAAGAGGTTACAGTTTTTTGTAACAATGTTAAGAATCTTGTTGATTTTATTCAAGAAAAAAGGGCCGTAAACAACACACATTTGAAGTTTGTAACAAATACCAAAATAATTGATTTAATACCACCTCCACAATTACATTTAATGATTGGAGTAGTAAACCATATATACAAACATATGCATTCCGAATATAGGAACGAGAGTGAAGAGTAGACCAAAAACTGCAATGTAAGTCCAGAAATGGCACACGGTTCGCCTGCTTTTAATGGTAACTCCTGCAAAATACTATTAAATAAAGTATCGCTTTTGGAAGATGTTTCCGATGACAAGTGTCATAAATATGTGGAATGCTTGTCAAATTTTCAAGCAGTTGTAAAATCTTGTTTCTCTTCTGAGATAAAAGACAACTACCAGCACCCTATTTCAAAATTCAAGGAAAGCTACAATGAACTTAATTTTAGTATCACTCCAAAAGTTCATGCCGTGTTTTTCCACGTTCCTGACTTTTGCAAGGAAAAGCAAAAAAGGACTTGGCTTCTACAGCGAGCAAAGCGTAGAATCAGTACACCACGACTTTAACGAAACATCGAATTATTATTAAGTGTTGCCTAGTCATCCGGAATATGCTCAAAGAATTCTTACTGCTGTGCAAGTGTACAACAGTCGTCATATTTAAAACTTTGAGAAACCAAGACCTTGAAATACCTATATAGGTTTTAAGCATTGTGTTCAAATAAATGTTTAGCTTTTAATATTAAGCTATTTAGCTTATTTAAAAATATGAAAAATCATTATAATTTCTATAATCAATGGATAAATGTCACTTATGTATATTGAATCAATATGTACAATATTTTATTTCTGTTTTACAGGAATTAAAAAAAAAAAATTGAAAAATCAAAACTAATTTCTTTAAGTGTATTTTTTTCGAAAAGTGCTCGGGGGATTATTTTCCTTTTTTTCTCAAGTATCTGAAATAGGGTAAAGATTCAAAAAAAAACAAAAAAAAATTTATGTGCTTTGAATTTATATTTAAACTTGGTTCAGGCGAACCGTGCAGATATCGCCCAGGTAAGAAACCGGACAAGGATGGGAGGTAAGAGTTTATTCTTGATATCTCCTTCTGTGTCTTACCTACGTCATTGACGTATGTCAAGAACAAAGAGAATTTAGCAAGGCTACTGATTGAGTCTCAAGTCGCTTCATTCCCACTATAAGAATACCTGAAATTTATCAGAACTAGTATATGCCGTGGTCAAAATTCGACCACCTTAAATTAGTTAAAGTTATTAAATCCTCTGTTCATATTTTTTTTCAGCACTGCCTAGAGGCCGAAATATTTGAGAAATTTTTGTTACTGAAATTAATTATATATAGTTGACTAATTTAGGCCGCTTTCATAAAAGTCGGTTCACACTAAACGGCGGGTAATTTGACAACTAACCGAAAAAAATCAGTCCATCAAAGACCATCATTCATAGGAGATGGCAAAACCAGTCCTTAGGAATGTTTGAAATCCACCATCAGAGCCACCACTCCTTTCAGATTCGGTCAATATTTCAATGAAAAAACTTGGATTTGAGGGACATACGAGGTGTGTTCAAAACGTATCGCGAATTTTGAATTTTCGCTGGTTACGTATATTCGAATTTCGAATTTTTTGTGGCGTTATGTTGGTACTCATGTCTCTCACTTATGCCGACAAGCTCGGCCATTTTGAATGTTCAGTTAATTGTTGACAGCTGCTTTGCTTGCACGTGTTTTGGATCGTCTTCGATTTTTACCTGTATTCAAAAAAATGGATCAAAGAACCTGTATCAAATTTTGTGTGAAAAACTAAATTAAGTGCGCGGATGCATTCCGAATGTTGACTGTGGCATACGGAGAAGCTACCTTGGACCGAAGCAACGTTTATCGGTGGTTCAAAATGTTCTCAGAAGGCCGAGAAGATGTGCAAAGAAGAACAAAAATTGGCTTTTGCACCACGATAACGCCCCTGCTCACGCATCGTTGCTTGTGCGCGACTCTTTGACCAAAAACAACACACTAATGATGCCGCAGCCACCGTATTCCCCAGATCTGGCCCCCTGTGACTTTTTCTTGTTCCCTAAACTGAAGAGGCCCATGAAAGGACGACGTTACGCTTCTCTTGACGAGATAAAGACGGCATCGAAGGAGGAGCTGAACAAGATACAAAAAAATGATTTTTTGAAGTGCTTCGAAGATTGGAAAAACCGTTGGCACAAGTGTATAATATCTCATGGGGATTACTTTGAAGGGGACAAAATAGATATTCATGAATAAATAAATAATTTTTGAAAAAACACAAAATTCGCGATACTTTTTGAACACACCTCGTATACTCGTATGTATAACTTTTTGTGGCGGTTTTTTTTCGACTACGGTTTATCTTTAAATGTTCCGTTTTTGATAGAAAATTTTTTAATTTTATTACAAATATGTGCTACGTATGTAGGTACAAAACAGAGGTTTGGATTTTAGTTACTATTGTTTAAGTAACACGAAAATTTACCTATGTACAGGGTGGCTGATGAATTTTGCTACATTAAGAAACTCAAATAATTTTTTTTTCAGTGTATGGAATTCATTTTTCTTTTATTCATGTTAAAGCTCATTAAATTTTATTAAATATAGCTTAATTAGTTTTAAAAATAATGGAATTTAAATGCCCCCCCTGCTCGTCGATGCATGTGCGGCATCTTACCAAAAAGTTGTTCATTACTGCTTGGAGAGTTGAGACAGGAATAGCCGCAATTGTTTCTCGAATGGATTGCCTTAGTTCATTCAAATTTGTTGGTTTTGCTTTGAAGACTTCCTGTTTGCAATAACCCCACAAGAAAAAGTCAGGTGCAGTAAGGTCAGGCGACCTGGGTGGCCAACGGAATGTGGAGTTTCTGGATATCAGCTTATTGGGAAATTTTCGTCGCAATTCTGTCATAACAGGTTGGGCTATATGAGGAGCTGCACCATCTTGCTGAAACCACACAGAGTTGAAAGAAATTCTCATTCGGCGTAATTCTGGATAGAAAAACTCTCTCAACATGCTCAAGTAACGGTCTCCAGTAACCGTAACGGTGTGACCGTTTTCTTCGAAGAAGTAGGGCCCGACAATGCAGCGTGATGAAACTGCACACCACACTGTGACACGAAGTGGATGCAATTCCGTCTCATGAAGTATCTGTGGGTTGGAAGCACTCCATATTCGACAATTTTGTTTGTTTATGTTGCCGTTTAAATCGAAATGGGCCTCGTCAGACATGAAAAGACAGTTCAACATGTTTCCATCCTCTTCCACCATTTGAAGCATCTTCTGGCAAAATTTCAAGCGAATCGGCAAGTCTGCAGCGTTCAGTTTGTTGGCCATTTGAATTTTATATGGGAATAAGTCCAAATCTTTGTGCATAATTGACTGTAATGACTGTCTGCTTACACCCATTTGAGCAGATAAGCTTCTTGTCGAAACACGTGGATTGTTTTGTATGGCATCAGCTACAGCAGCGATTGTTTTCTCCGTTCGAACTGAAGGGTTTCGATGGTAAGGTCTTCTGTTGACTGTCCCATGCTCGGCAAAATTGTTTACAAGTCTTATTATGGTCCATCTGCTCGGAGGATTGCAGATTCATTAAATAGAAAAAAAGTTATTTAATTTTTTTTTGGTAGCGGCTTTCATTAGCCACCCTGTATATAGTATGCATAACGCTAAATAGTTGCATATATGTAGTTTTGAAAATTATTAAACTCACCCCTCTTTTTTCAGGGGAAAAGGGGGGTTTTACTTATCCTTTTAGTTCACTTAGTTGGAAATGTATTGCTGTTAACCTTCTGTTGTGGGTTTGATTTGATTTTCTTTTTATTTTCCGTGTTGTTGTTTAGATGTAGTTTATTAATTTGTTGAAACTGGTTCGCGGTATGGTTGTTTTTAGTGGGCTGTATATTTGTTTATTTATTAGTTTTGTATGTTTGTGCATATACTGTGTTTGTTTATTTTGCACTTATTTGCACTTTGAAAATTATTTTAAATTGGGTAAATGTACCTCTTTACAAAAAATTTTTTTTTTTTTGGATTTTTCGCTACTTCCATAGGTGCCTGTCTTTAAGGCGAAGTAGGACCATATATTTTTCTAGGGGCGCTTCACTTCACTTTCACTGCACTCACCTCGGCACTTAACTTCAAATAATAACTCCGGAAAGCAGGGGGGTTTAAATTGAAATATTTATTTGAAATTCGGGTTGGCTCAGGTGCTACGTGACCGTCTTGCTCAGGATTTTTACGAATTGTGTTTTGTTTACAAAGTGTGTGTGTGTTCGGTGTTGACAATTTATACGTGCGTGACTGTGTAAGTGTGGGTGTGTGATGTGGTGAATGTTGGCGGTAGGGTTGCACCCGCCAGTGTTGTGGCTAATCTACCCACAGTGTAAAAGGCATAACTTCGATTTGGCTGCGCTGCATAATTGTATCTCGATTGGTTCTGGTCTGGACTATGCTATGCGCCAGCAGAGATGGGTATGTATCGCCGAACATTGGGCACTTCTACTCAATAGCTGTTGGGGCGGTAAATACCGTTTCGCTGATCCACGTTCATGAACGTGAGGCATGACGAGTATGCATCAGGTAGGGATTTCGGCTTCTGCATGAGAGGCAAAGCTCGCACGTCACCGTTTAGTCTCCTATGGCCTCTGCCAATGGCTTCAACGTTTCTCCATGCAGATATTTGTCGGTGTTTATTGTGTTTATCATTACCGACAACTGCTTGTTGACTTGACGTCCTTGGGTCATAACAGTGGCATTGACTAACATCTGCATGATGCAAAGAGAGGATCTTCTTGATTTTCTTCCAATTAGCATCTAAGATGCTGTGGGACACCAGTGCAGCATCGGCTGTCCCCGTAATGTTACACCTAATGTGACCTGAAATGGCCCTATAGATTGGCTTGAGCAATAATATGTACACTAGTTCAACTGACAAATACTCAAAATCGTGCTATTTGAGACAAATACCATCAAAGAAGGACACATACAAAATTTGAAGCAGTCCGACAGCACAACAAAATATAGTAGATTTAACTAATAGGAAATATGTTCTAGTGGAAACCGACATTTACCAGGATACAGCTTTCTTGTATCACATATCTAACCTTTCAAAAATACTAGCGCCATACGAAAGTATAATGAAATCATCATAAATAAATATATTATAATATGCCGACATTCATATCTGTTACCTACAAGAAGGAATTAAAAAATAACTAACTATAACTAAAATTCATGTAACAAGTTAGTCTTAAGAATATCAATAAAGATCACACATTTCGGTGTAGCAGCAAATATAATTTTTTACTCAAATATCGACCAAACGATATTAACTCGCGTGTGCAGCGAGAACTCTAAAATACCTTGACCCCGAGTAGCATATTCTAAATATTGTACGCGGGACACAAGGCTCCAATTGTAAAATTTACTTATTGTATAGAATTTTCAGGTCAAATTAAACCTTTTTCAAGTCAAATGAAACTTTTTTCAAATGAACTGAAACCTTTTTCAAATGAAATGAAACTTTTAACAAACGAAGTGAAACTTGTTTCAAATGAAATGAAACCTTTTTCAAACAAAATGAAACTTTTTTCTAATAGAATTACACTTTTTTTCAGTCAAATGAAACGATTTTTAGACCATAATATATCGCCCTTTCTAGTGGTATAGAACTCTATTAACGTAATTGCCACTATATTTATTACATGGTTCAATACTTTTATACTTATATATTTGTCGTGTATAAAAAGAAAACTAGAATGAATTGCCGATTTAATTTAATGCGTCTGATTTATTTGATGTTCGCTAGCAAGTCAAGTTACAAATCGGAGAGCTGATAGCAATAATTAAGTAGTACAGAAAAAACAGGTTTCGTTATTTTTCGAAGTTAGTGATGTTAATACATAGTTCAATTCATAATCGATTACTTAAAATGTGTATGCTATCAAATATGATTATTTACAATGATTACAATATAATTTGATATTTAAATATGTGTTGTAATGCAATTTGGCCGAACATATACCCGCCGTTGAAACCATCTGGATTTCAAGAATCTTCATTGAGCGGCAACGGAGCAACTTTGTGTATTGGCCTACGAAGTGATCCCTTTGATGTTCTTAGTTGTACTACGCGAACTCGGCCGTCAGCACCAGGTATTGTTTCGGTTATGCGGGCGAGCAACCATTGTTGAGGTGGAAGATTGTCTTCATGAACAATAACCAACCGCCCGACCTTTATGTTAGCTTGCGGTTGAAACCATTTTGATCGCTGCTGCAGATCATGTAAGTAGTCACGGCTCCATATATCCCAAAAGCGTTGTTTTAAATAAGTTACACGCTGCCAACTAGTTAGATAAGAGACTTTCTTGCAATCAAATGTTTCCTCTGGTAAAGACTTTAGAGAGCATCCAATAAGTAGGTGAGCAGGTGTAATCGCCTCTCCATCATTTGGATCATTGGACAAGTATGTAATTAGACGAGAATTCAGTATAGATTCCACCTCCATCAAAACTGTTTGAAGCTCTTCGAATGTCAAGTTAGAATGAGCCGCATTCTTAACTAGGAGTGTTTTGGCAGATTTGACGGCCGCCTCCCACAGCCCCCCAAAGTGCGGAGCTCGGGGAGGAATGAAGCGAAATTCAAACCCTGTTTGGCTCGAATAGGTCAATACATCGTCGAGCGAGGTTTTATTGAAGAAACGTTGACTAAATTCAGTGAGCTTTGACTGAGCTCCGACAAAATTCGATGCATTATCGCAATACAAGCGCAATGGTATGCCGCGCCTACTTACGAACCGTTTCAGAGAAAGCAAGAAGCTGTTGGTAGACAAGTCTGACACAAGCTCTAGGTGAACGGCCTTAGATGAAAAGCATATAAAAATAGCTGCATACGTCTTATATGGCTGTTTACCTCGAATGCGATATGATGTAAAAAATGGGCCACAAAAATCCACTCCGCTTATGAGGAGCTTTAAACCTATCTGCTGGTAGATCACCCATTACTTGGCTCAATAATTTGGGTTTGTAGCAGAAGCAATGAGTGCAATTCCTTACAACTTTACGTACAAGTTCGCGTGCGTTGACGACCCATACTCGTTGCCGAAGTAAGCTCATTAGAATTTTAGGCCCAGCATGAAGTTCTCGTTTGTGAAGATATTCTACGTAAAGTTGAGTGAAGCGATGAGTCTTTGGAAGAAGCCCAGGAAACTTTGCATCATACGCGATGGGGGCCTTCTGTAACCGCCCCCCTACTCTGAGTATTGTAATTACTTTATCGTCGATGTGCATTTTCTGTAGGAAAGGGGAAAGTTTGGCAAGGCTTCCCTTAACTGGCTGATCGTTGGAAAGATTTGCTAGCTCTTCTTTAAACTCCAGCCTTTGTACTTCAGAAATAATTCTCCAAAATGTTATGTCCATGTCTTCTCTGGATAAGTGCAAAATGTCAGCTGCTGTTTGTTGTCTATTCACTGGACATTTATTAAAAACCCGAAATATGAATGAAAGAATGCGAAGAATCTGGTAGTAGGATGAATACCGATTAATTATGTCGAGAATGATGGATCCAATGGTGTCACCATCGCTTCTAATGCATTTTAATGAAACTGGCTTTCTCTTCTCTAAATCACCGGAATGGGAAAGATCACCTTGTGTAGGCCATTCTCTAGATTCCTTGAGGAGAAATTCAGGCCCCGAAAACCAAATAGTATTAGGTAAATCAATAGCGCTACATCCTCGAGACACGATATCTGCGGGGTTTTCTTTTGATGGAACATGCCTCCAGTGAATATCTTTACAATCTTCTTGCAGCTCGGAAACTCTGTTACCGGCGAAACAATTTAATGACGAGGAGTCCATTTTCAGCCATTGAAGGACAATCTTTGAGTCAGTCCAAAAATATACTGTCGGTTTGTATCTCGATAATTTGTGCATAATGCGTTTCCAAGTTTTATTTAGCAGCACTGCAGCACACAGCTCTAGCCTAGGAAGGGATTGTGCCTTTATTGGTGCCACCTTTCATTTTGCCAATAAAAGGGCTATCTTGTAAACGCCATTTACCTCTGTTCGTACATATAAGCAGCAGCCGTATGCACGTTGCGAAGCATCCGCGAAACCATGAATCTCACTAGTAGTATTAGTCGAAGTATGAACGTACCTTGGTACTTCTATATCGTTGATTTTTGCTAAGTCTGCTGCTATGAGATTCCACATGTTGAGAAGTTGGTATGGTAAAGATTGATCCCAATCAAGATTTTGAATCCAAAATTCTTGCAATAAAATTTTGCAACGTATAATTACAGGACTAATAAGGCCAAGCAAATCGTAAATTCGAGAAATAATTGATGATACAGAACGTTTAGATGGAATATCGGGTATTTGCAGATCAAATTGAAAGCAAAAAAGATCCTCTTTAGGTTTCCACCAAAGTCCCAACGCCTTTGCTATATCCTCTTCACCAGCCTTTATTTGTTTTTCACTAATATCATCGCCAACGACGTCTATATTATTGCTGTTCCACTTCGAGCCAGACGTTGCCAACAGATTTGTAATTTCAATTTTCTTACGCTGAAGCTCGATGGTGCTATCAGCACCAGTCAATAAGTCATCTACATACAAATCTTCTCGTAGAACTTGAGAGCCGACGGGAAATTTGTCACTATAGGTTTCTGCGATATGGAACAACGACCGCACGGCTAGAAATGGTGCGGATGCCATACCGTACGTTACCGTGTTTAGCTGGTATACGTGCAAAGGATCATTTGCTCGACTTCTCCATAAAATAAGTTGAAAATTTCTATCCCTTTCGTGTATCAAAAATTGCCTGTACATTTTTCGAATGTCTGCAGTTAAAGCAAAGCGATTAAATCGAAATCCGAGAAGTGTAATGAGATCTTGCTGAATTGTAGGTCCCACCATGAGAATATCGTTAAGAGAACGGTTTGAAGAAGTGTTAGCAGATGCGAAGTATACAGTGGTGTGGAATGAAATAATTGACCTTTGCAGCTGAAAGGTCGTTCAAAGGTGACATATGGCCTAACGAGAGATATTCTTCCATAAGATCAACATACATATTTTTCAAAGACTGCGATCGTTCCAGTCTTCGTTCTAGTGACAGAAATCTACGTTGTGTATTGGCAAGCGAATTTCCGCGCAGTTCTGGTGGTTCTTTGAATGGAAGGCGCAGTTCCAAACGTCCGTTTTCACATATTTTAACATTTTCTCTAAAATGTTGCTCACAATCTCTCTCCTCCGGTGAAAGTGTATCAATTGGTACTGATACCTCTTCAACTTCCCAGAATCGTTTAAGAGTTGTATCTATTTCTACAAGCGACGGTGACCTAACTGCTACATTGCATGTTCGGCTTAGGTTTTTGGAGGGTACATCGAACTTTCCTCCAACAATCCAACCAAAAACTGTGTTGACCAAACATGGTAAGCCATTACCTAAGCTAATCTTCCCATCGCGTAATAAACAAAAAAACACATCGGTGCTTATAAGTACATCAATTCGGTGAGGTTTAAAGAACAAAGGATCTGCTAGTTCAATGTTATTTGGAAGCTGCCAAGTGGAAACGTTGATGTGTTCAGCTGGTTGGGTTGTAGAAATTGTTTTTGTGATGGCGAAATTTGAAGACCATTCGAAGTCGATAATGCGAGACTTTATGGTTGTGTGAACTGAGTACTTTAGCTGAGTTCTAATTTCAGCGATTCCGGATACCTCTTGAGGATCTTGATTCCATGTAAGCTGAAGACGTTTGGCAGCTTCCTCAGTGATAAAGTTAATTTCAGAACAAGAATCCAATAGTGCACGTACGGGTTGAAAAGAACCGTATTTATCTTTTATTAAAATTACAGCAGTGGGAATTATTGAACGTTTCTGCGTATATGTCACCAGCGATATTGGTGTACTGTGAGTCGGTTTACCTTGCCCACCTGACGATGATGAAAGCAATTGCTGATCAGATGGCGAAGGGTTGTGGATATGCAAATGCGTGTGATGTGATGTCTTACAGACATGACAACGTGATTTTGATTGACATTTGGACACTGAAGGCCCCTTACGCAGACAATTTATACAAAGTGAAGATCGTTTGACGAAAGCAAAACGCTCAGGCACCGACAAATTTAGAAATTGACCATAATTGGTAATTGTGTGCTCGCTATTCTGACAAAAAATGCAACTAACCCTAGAGTTGGTCAACGAATGTTACTGCCTTTTTGGAGCTGGCTTTGGTTGCCTTTCTTCAGGTTTGGTTCCCTGACTTTCGAGGAATTGGCAGCGACGAAAGAGTATTTTGTAAAACTCCTCCCATGTTGGGAGTTTGTCTAATTGCTGTTTTTCCTTGTAAGTGGATGTTGAAGGGGTGTCCAACTTAGAAGTAACTATGTGAATTATGATTGCATTCATCACATCTACTTCGGATCCTAATGATAGTAGGGACCCACGAATTGCCGTGACGCTGTCTAAGATGTTGCGAAGTGAATTTGGATCACCTCGTACCATTACTGGTAGATCGAAAAGTGTGTTGATATGGTCAAGAAAAATGAGTACGTCATTGTCGTACCGCTCCTTTAAGCGTTGAAGTGCCTTTGGATAGTTTTCCTCAGTTACTTGATATGCTTCGACTACGGCTAGCGCTTGTCCGGATAGGCAGTTTAACAAATAATTGAATTTGTCAACGGGAGTGATGGTAGAATCGTCGTTTACCAAGTTCGAAAAGGCGCTGATAAAACGTTTATAATCAGCATATTTGCCCTTGAATTGCGGGAGCTTTAACTTAGGTAAACGATTTTGTCTAGAAATTGATGAAGTAGTTGTTAAATCAAGAAAGCTACTACATTCGTGAAGGGTTTTATCGCGTTTTGGCTTAATAAATGATAAAAGTTTAGACTTCACCACGATAAATAATTCTTCCAAATCACTACGACAACTATCTGTTGGGCAAGCTTTCTCGATTAGGCTCTGAAACATTCGAGAATAGTTAAATCCGGCTTATTACCTTCCTTTTAAATTTTTACTTTGAGGTTGGAAAGGTTTCGCTTCATTATTGACCTTTGCTGCTTGAGCGATGCCCAATCAGTTTCAGTGTTTCCAGCAGAGTTTTCGGCAGTTAAGTCAACATTATCTTCCTCATTGCCCATTTTGAAGGCGAAAAAATATGTATGTATATAGGTATACTAATACAAAAGGAACGAAGGGTGAAGACAGTGGCTTTCAAACTGCGCCTATGATAGGAACACGTGATTTGTCGATAGATAGGCACTTATTCGGGTTGGTACAATGTATGTACATGTATATATTGTGCAATATTATGCGTGAATGGATATGTACTTACTTATGTAAATTGTGCAAATGTCCAAGTTCGTAAGCACCTTATATATGACGTAATGATTTTACTGTTTGGATATGCAAATTCCTTTCCAATTTGTTGCTGTTACTCCCTCGATGATATCTATTGAATTTGTTGTTTGCGCAACTAAAACCACCTGGCTCCACTCTAGCACCTTCGACTTGCTGCGCTCTCGGTTAGAAATTGCGATGACTTTGAAAGTTCAAAAGAATGATGACACAAATTTTGTATAAATTCCAATGTTCACACCAGCTCGAAAGCAGCAATCACAAGTTTCCAATATTAATTTTGATGTTTTATTAATTTAAATGGTGTTTATAACAGACTGAGTCCTGTCACGGTCGCCACAAATGTCGTGTATAAAAAGAAAACTAGAATGATTTGCCGATTTAATTTCATGCGTCTGATTTATTTGATGTTCGCTAGCAAGTCAAGTTACAAATCGGAGAGCTGATAGCAATAATTAAGTAGTACAGAAAAAACAGGTTTGGTTATTTTTCGAAGTTAGTGATGTTAATACATAGTTCAATTCATAATCGATTACTTAAAATGTGTATGCTATCAAATATGATTATTTACAATGATTACAATATAATTTGATATTTAAATATGTGTTGTAATGCAATTTGGCCGAACATTTCAGTCGATAAATATCAAAATCACCTAAGTCCACTGATGAGGTTTTTACAGGTTTTTGATAAATTTTTTTCTAACTAATATTAATGTTGCAAGTTGTCCAGAAACCATTTCAAATCACATTCCGGAATTTTGGAATAAAAAATTTCATTATCTTTTCCCATCATTTCAGTTATTTTTACGGCTTGAATATGTTTTTTCATATCGTAATCTAATTGGCAACATTTTTCACAATCAAATGCTGCCAACGCCCGGAATTTCAAATCCTTTCATTTAACGTCTTGAAAAACTACATAAAAATGTAGCAATGTGATGTAAGAAACCCACGTTTAATTTTATCAAAAAAGTTATTTAAAATGATGCTTGTAGTCGTTTGAAAATTTTTCACGCGTAAACATAGTACCGGGTTAAACAAATTAAAACGGCATTTCGTTTCATGGACAAAAAAACCTGACAAAATGAAGTAGTAAAAATCAACGCTAGTTCGAAGCTACTTAAAATCTACACTGTGTACTTAAGCGATTTTGATATTTATTGACTCAAATATAAATATATAAATATAAAAAATAGGTATAAAAGTATTAACCCATATAATAAATAAAGTGGGAATTACTTTAATAACACTGAAAGAACGCTACATTATGACCTAAAATGGTTTCATTTGACTAGAAAAAAGTTTCATTTCAATTGAAAAAGGTTTCGCTTCACTTGAAAAAAGTTTAATTGCATTTTAAAAAGGTTTCACTTCATTTGAAAAAGGTTTCATTTGATTTTAAAAAGGTTTCACTTCATTGAAAAAGGTTCCATTTGACCTGAAAATGCTTTATTCGCTGGAGGCCCTAAATGGGCTAGTTTGTTGTTTGCTTGGGGTTTCAGTTGAAAATCTTGTGGAGGCTTGACTTGTCTTGGAGCCATCATTCCTGGCAAACCTTGAACTACTCGTGTGACGGGTTTGAGAAGATGGATCGACATCCATCCTTACAGCCGCTGGGGAATTGTTGGTGCGCTAGCTTTTGCGCACATTTGTGTCTATCCCTAGTTTGCCCTGATTTAAATTTATATTTCTAGGGGCACTTCACTTCACTTTCACTGCACTCACCTCGGCACTTAACTTCAAATAATAACTCCGAAAAGCAGGGGGTTTAAATTAAAATATTTATTTGAAATTCGGGTTGGCTCAGGTGCTACGTGACCGTCTTGCTCAGGATTTTTACGAATTGTGTTTTGTTTACAAAGTGTGCGTCTGTTCGGTGTTGACAATTTATACGTGCGTGACTGTGTAAGTGTGGGTGTGTGATGTGGTGAATGTTGGCGGTAGGGTTGCACCCGCCAGTGTTGTGGCTAATCTAGCCATCCCCGCCCCCCTAGGCGAGTCATCAGCCTAGCAAACGTTGTAGCTGCTGCAGGGTCTCCACCACGTTGCTAAGCCCGGTTGGGCGACGTCGGCCTCGATTGGTTGTCTGTCGCTGGTATGTTGATGCTGCTGGAGGGCGATAACGGGCCCCAGGATGAGTCGATGTCCTCGGGCGTTGACTGGGTTTCCCTGTTGATCGACGGGGTTGTGCGGCGCGAGGTGGTTGCGATCTAGGTCGCATGTTGTTGCGTGAAGGCGGAGCCACTGGGGCGCTACGCCTGGAGGTCCGGTGCAGAAGGGTGTGGTGCGGCCTGTCGCACAGGTGACACATGACGGTCGAGGTGCACTCTGCAGTGGAATGCCATAGTGCCAAACAATTAAGACAGTACCCGTGGGCCTGCGCTACTTGCTGACGTTGCTGCGGCTGCATGACTTTAAAAATAGCGCATAGGCGTAGTGCATGCGGGCGACAGCAGAGAGGGCACCGCACGCCATGCGCTACCACGGGGTCCCTCGAAGGTGTTTCCGGCCATTCCTCGGCCCTGGTGGCCTGTGGTCGTTGAGGCGGTACAGTGGGCGCCGTTGTTGCCCTGGGAGTAGCGGTGCGCGGTGCTGCAGTAGGTAATGCTCGTGCTCGTGGCACGGTAACCGCCGAACGAATGGCTGGCGTTGGGGCGACTTCCTCAATTTGCATGTTCATGATTCGGTATGGAAAGAAATTATAGACTTTAGTGTCTTATAAAGTATAGGGGTGCTTGATTTAAGCACTTTATAGACATATATTTTGAAATGTGATTTCGTTATTGTATATTTTATGCGGGTTTTAGTTGCGGTATAATTTCCCGTTTAGTTCGAGGAGAGGAGAGTTCTTCGAGCTACCTCTTTAGGAGTGAGGTATTTATTTCGAATAGCAACATCGCTTCGGTGGATGAATTGCTCCATATTTGATTTTATATTGATTTTAAGTAAAGGGTGTTTTTTTTAGGGGTATAGAACTTCGAATTGAAATAAAACACAAGAAAATCGTTTTAAGGTCCATCAATTTGGCTTTATTGGAAGGATAATTTTATGCCATTAATGTTTAAATATGATTTCGGGCATGTGGCCGCCGCGGCTGGCTCGAATAAAGCCAATTCTACAGGTCCAATTTTCAACCACTTTTTCGAGCATATGGGGCCGTATGTCGGCAATAACGCCACGAATGCTGGCTTCCAATTCCCCTAACGTTTCTGGTTTGTTGGTGTAGACGAGCGACTTCACATATCCACAAAGAAAATAATCCAATGGTGTCAAATCACACGACCTTGGTGGCCAATTGACAGGTCCATTCCGCGAAATTATGCGCTCATCGAATGTTTCCTTCAATAAATCGATTGTGACGTGCGCTGTGTGGCATGTAGCGCCGTATTGTTGGAACCACAACTCATCCACATTCATGCCATCCAATTCGGGAACAAAATAGTCGGTTATCATGGCTCTATACCGGTCTCCATTAACGGTAGCTGCCTCTCCAGCATTATTGCGGAAGAAGTATGGCCCAATGACTCCACCAGCCCATAGAGCACACCAAACAGTCAGTTTTTGTGGATGTAATGGCGTTTCAAGGGTCTCATGTGGATTCTCTTCACTCCAAATGCGGCAATTTTGCTTGTTGACGTAGCCATTCAACCAAAAATGAGCCTCATCACTGAACAAAATTTTGCGATGAAAATCAGCATCGAAATCAATCTCATTTTCGGCCCATACACCAAAATCACGACGCATTGCATGGTCTCGCGGCTTTAATTCTTGCACAAGCTGGATCTTGTAAGGTCGCAAGCCAAGATCTTTGCGCAAAATCTTCCATAAAGTTGATGGACAAAGCTCCAATTACTGTGCACGGTGGCGAATCGATTCATTCGGGTCCTCTTCAACACTTTGCTCTACAGCGGCAATTGTTTCTTCGGTGCGCACTGTTCGACGTCTCTGCGGATGCGTATTATCACATAGAGTAAACGTAGTGCGAAAACGATCCATGGTTAACCGAATTAATTGCTCTGATGGACGATTATGTCGACCATAAAATGGACGGAGCTCACGGTAAACTTCGCGAACTGAACCATTATTTTCGAAATAAATTTGCACGATTTGCAAGCGTTGTTCTTTTGTCAACCTATTCATGATGAAATGGCAAACCAAACTGAACATAAATGACATTAGAGTTGCCAGATTTGACCACAAAATGCCAGTTTTATCTCTATTCGAAAAACAAACCTGTAAAAAAAACACCCTGTATATGCGCGATCGGTATTAGCGGTATTAGACTCGGTTGGTAGAAAACAAAGTCTTACGAGCGGTCGAGTTAGTTTGCCATTTTGCGTACGTAGGTCAACTACTCGGATGTGACCGTCGGAACCATAATGTACCTTTTCGATGCGGGCTAGCCGCCATTCGGTAGGAGGGAGACATTCGTCGTGAATTAAGACGCATGCTCCTATTTTTGGTGCTTCTTGAGTGTTTTTCCACCGATATCGTTTGTGAAGGTCTTTTAGATATTCTTCCTTCCATCGGCGACTAAATTCATGATGGAGAATTTTGATTCGTTCCCATCGATTTATGAGGGAGAGGGAGCCCACGTTTGGTTCTGGTATAGCCAGAAGTGGAGCTCCTCTAAGAAAATGCCCAGGGGTTAGGGCTTAGAAGTCGGAGGGATCTTGCGAGAGTGCTGATAGCGGCCGTGAGTTCAAAACGGCTTCAACTCGAAGTAGCGTAGTGAACTCTTCAAATGTAAATTTATTGTTGCCAGCGGTTTTCTTGAAATGTGATTTAAAGCTTTTCACAGCTGATTCCCATAGGCCACCCATGTGTGGGGCGCTTGGGGGGATAAATTGCCAATTAATGCCTTGAGGTGCGTATTTTTCAATGATATGCGGCGAGACTTCTTTGGCGAACTGTATGAACTCCTTTTCGGTAGCCCGTTGGGCCCCGATGAAGGTTTTGCCATTGTCGCTCATGATTTTAGAGGGAAAACCTCGCCGTCCGACAAAGCGTGCAAATGCCGCGAGAAAAGCTGCTGTTGTCAGATCTGAACATAATTCTAGGTGTACGGCTTTTGTCGTAAAGCATACAAAAACAGCCACGTAACCCTTCATTGTGGTAGAAGACCTTAACATCGAGGCCTTTAGCTGGAAAGGTCCGGCAAAATCTACACCAGTGATGGTGAAAGGCATAGAAAAATTGCAGCGTGTGGTAGAGCTGCCATGATCTGCGTGCACATCTTTTGTTTGTGTAGCGTACAGACTTTACACATAAAGATGGATTTTTTTATCAGAGGCTTAAGTCGAGGAATATAAAACTCTTGTCGGATCATTTGTTGCATTAGCCTGTACTCGGCGTGTAGCATTAAGACGTGGAGATAATTAATAAAGATTGTGGCAAATGCGGATTTTTCCGGTATTATTATAGGGTTCCGCTCATTGTAGCTCAGACTGGAGTTCGCTAGCCTTCCATTGGCACGAAGCAGTCCCTTAGAGTCAACAAAGGGGTTTAGGGCTAAGACTGTGCTCTTTTTGTCAATGGGCTTTGATGCCATTAAAATTGTTCGTTCACTCCTATAATAGCGGGTCTGCGTGGACTCGATTAGGGATATTTTCGCCCGTTGCAAGTCTTGATGCGTCAGTGCATAGCTTGCGGTATTGGGTATTCCTTTCACCTTATTCTTTAAGCGATTTACAAATTGAAACATATACGCTATTACTCTTAAGGCTCGGGGGAACGACGAAAATCGCTCGAGGATGTCTGTGTCCTCCAGTGTTGTATGAAAGCCTTCGATTCTTCGGCTTTCTGGGGCTATGATATTGCTTGCAGGCGACTTTGGCCATACGTCTGGTGATTCTACCAGCCAGTTGGTGTCATTCCACCATAGTGTGGTGATTGTAAGATGCAGGGGTTTGCAGCCTCTTGTGCCAAGATCCGCAGGGTTATCAGCACTGGCAACGTGTCGCCAAGTTGCTGGCCCAACTAGGTCAATGATTTGAGCTGTGCGGTTTGACACGTATGTGGTAGTTTTTCTAGCCAAGCTAGCACGATTTCTGAATCGGACCATAGGTACAATTTCCGATTGCTCAGGTTCAAGTGTGTTTGTACGGTCGAGGCTAGTTTTGCGAGCAGGAGTGCACCGCATAACTCGAGCCGTGGGAGGCTTACGGTCTTGAGAGGCGCGACCTTGCCTTTTGCCACTAATAGGCGACTTGTAATCTTGCCATTATGCTGGGTTCGCACATAAATAGCTGCGCAGTATGCTTTTTCAGAAGCATCGCAGAAGCCGTGGATTTCGACTTGATGGTCGGGTGAGAAATTCACCCACCGAGGTATCTGTATCTCGGATATAGTGTGCAAGTTGTTTGCAAATTGGGACCATTTTATTAAGCGGAATGGTTTAACCACTTCGTCCCAATCAGTTCCATCTAGCCATAATTCTTTTCGTTTTTGCGGATTTTGCAGATATCGACTCAAGAGTGTATGAAAATTGGTCTGATATTGCGTTCCATTGTATGCCCAGAGTTTTGGTGGTGCTCTCCTTTTCAAACTTTAGAAAATTGGTATCTAGGAAGTTTTCTTTATTTATATTTGCCAGTATTCCTGGGTGGTTAGAAGTTATCTTTTTTAATGGGAACCCTGCTGAGTCGAGGGCTTCGATAACTTGAGCTAGTGACTCGCACGCTAGAGGAAGGCTGTGGCTTCCACACAGTACATCGTCTACATATGTTTGAGAGCTTAGCACCAGGGCGGTTAGTGGTAGTTTTGCTTAAGTGTCTTTTGCCAGTTCGTGTAATGTTCGAATGGCTAGAAACGGAGCGCAGTTCACGCCAAATGTCACCGTTTTTAGTTTGTAGTCGCGGATTGGACTACTAGGTGAGTTGCGGAATATAATGCGCTGATAGTCTTGGTCGTCTTCATGTACTAGGATTTGCCTGTACATTTTTTCGACGTCACCATTGAATACGTATTTATACATACGCCACTGTAGGATAAGTAGCATTAAATCGGGTTGTAATGTTGGACCCGTGTATAACACGTCATTTAGAGAGTTACCTGAGCTCGTGCATTTAGATGCATTGAATACCACTCGTACTTTTGTTGTAAGTTTTTCCGGTTTGATAACCGCGTGGTGTGGTAGATAAAAGGATGAGTGTTTGCCTTTTGTAATTTTCTCATAGGAATTTACTGGTTCCATATGATCCAATTTTATGTATTCCTCAACGACGTTGTCGTATGAGGTTTTAAGCTCGCCTGTTTTAAGTAAGTTTCTTTCCATACTTAAAAACTGCTGTAGCGCTGAGGTTCGGGAGTGACCTAAGGCGAGTGCGTTGGGAAATGGTTGTTTGAATGGTAGTCGAACGACGTACCGCCCGTTGTCTGATCTTGTAGTTGTGGCTTGATAGAAGTCTTCACAATACTTGTCGTCAGGTGTAGTAACGGGGATTGGGGGTAATTCTTCTACCTCCCAGAATTTTCTCAATTGTGAGTTAAGATACTCATTTGAAATATCTTCCACTTGCGTTGTGAAACTGGAGATTTTCTCTTTGACTTGCCCGCTTAAAATCCATCCAAAGATGGTATTTTGGGCTAGTACGTTGTTGGAGATTTTCTCCACCTTGAAGTATTATTTGGGGGATTAGATCGCTTCCCAATAATATGTCGATTTGATCGGGTGTATGGCAGTTGGGATCGGCTAGTTTAAATAGTTCTCCTCGGTGTTCGATGGAGACTATTGGTGTCGGTAATAGTGTTTTGCTTTCATTTTCTGAATGTAGCGTTTGTATTCTGGCAGCGTTTGAGCAGCATGGTTGTTCTTGACAACTTTCGGGATTATCCGATCTAGCTGTTGCAGCTAGTCCCGTGGTTCTTTTGGCATTTAGATTATTTTGGGGAGCATTATCGTGATTATTATGGAGCATCGAATGATGTCTCCTACGGCAATATGAGCAATTGTATTTACTTGGACATGCCTGTACCGTGTGGCTAGGTGACAGGCAGTTGTTGCAAAGTTTCTTAGTTCTGACTATGTTATTTCTTTCGCTTATTGATAAATTTTTAAATCTTTCGCAAGATCGTAATTGATGACCTTCGCTGCACAGTTCGCATGACATATGTCTGAGTTGTTCAGAGGTGAACGATTGAGACTTATTGAAGCTCTTATTATTTGAATTATTTTTAGTGGCTTGGGGTTTAAAGAAGCTTCTATTATGGTCTTCGTGTATATTTTTCGGCTTTGATACTTTATTATCTACCCGTTCTGCGAGTTCGAACTGGGTAGTGAGGAAATCTTTCATTTGTTGCCACGTTGGGCATTTTCTACGGAATGAGAGCGATTGCTCCCATAAAATTAAAGATTTTTCTGGTAATGTGGCAGCGCATATATTGACCAGAATGGTGTCCCAGTGTTCAGTGGGGACATTTTGGGTTGCTAGAACCGACAAGCAGTTTGTAACTGTTGACTGTAATTTTAGAAATTCCTCACTGGTTTCTTTTTGAATTATTGGTAAATTCATTAAGGTCGTTATTTGTTTATCGACCAAGACTCTTTCATTTTCATACCTAGCTTTTAACGCTTCCCAAGCCAGATTAAAATTGTCATCGTTAAGTGCGAACTGTTTGACTATTGCCGCTGCTTGGCCTCTTGTTTTATTTCGCAAGTGGCCGCCGTGGTGTGGAGGTAGTGTTGCCGGCCTACCACACCGAAGGTCCATGGTTCGAGCCCTGGTACAGGTAACATCAAAAGTGATTTGAAAAAAGTTTTTCAAAACGGGGTCGCCCCTCGGCAGTGGTTTGGCAAACTCTCCGAGTGTATTTCTGCCATGACAGGCTTCTCAGCAAAAATTCGTCTCCTTTGTAGATGCCGTTCGGAGTCGGCAAAAAACTGTAGGTCCCACCAATTTGTAGGGAAAATTCAAATCGGCACACCACAAATTGGAAGAGAAGCTTGGCGCAAAAATCTCTTAGGAGGTTTATGATGATATACCTGTTGTATATATAGCCATAAAGAGAAAGAGATATAGTTTTTGCGCTTGTGCTAGCTTTGGGTGTTTTATGTACACGGCTGAGAACATATCCCTGAAGGACGGCCATTGTTCATAGCCCCCATTAAATACTTCAGTATCACAGGCTGGCACTTTGAGATATATGCCGGAACTTGCTTCGTTTATTTTTGCTTGGGGCAGGTCTACTCGCTGGGGTGGAGTAGGTGCAGTTACAGGCTTTAGAAGTTTTAATTGATCCGCGGTCAAAGCCTTAGTTTCTTCATATTGGTGTAAGCAGTTTTCATATTTTGCATATGCCGAGTTTTTAAAATTTTCGGGCAATTCTGAATCATATGTTTCGATGATTGCGTCATATGCCGATTGGAGCCGTGTCCAAAATCTATCAAGTGATTTTTGTTTCACTTCCAGAACCGATTCTGTATTTTCCTCTATAGGGATTGAGGAAAATCTAGTGCAGTATCTTATAATACTGTCACTATCTGCAATGAATTTTGCAGCTGAGAAATCTTTCCCCCTTTTTTGCTTTGCACCCTGTTTTGAACGGGCGCTTTCAGCAGGGCTGCGTTGAGGCTTTTCTTCTTCACCCATTTTGGGTACATCTAATAATTGATGAGTTTCTTTAGGGTCCGTTGACATTATAAGTCGGAAAGTGAACCTCTTTTATAAATAAAATTATCGGTATATTTATATATGTCGATATATATTTGGGTTTTAATTTACCGAGCTTTTAAATTTACCGGTGCTTATTTTTTGCCCGCGACTGTAGTTTGTCAGTCTTTAACGATTTGATGTTTTAAAATAAAAATATCAATGTATATTGTATTTATTATTAGTATATGGTTTTTAGTGAATCGCGCTTTTATGCGTATCACTGTTTTTATTTTACTCACGACTGTATTTCCAAGTCGAGTTAGATTATACTTATTACGTTAAAGATAAAAATATATTTTTATATATTTGTAATTTATTTTATGCTTTCGTGCACAAAAAGTTTGTTGGGTTACCCTCTTGACTAAGGTTAGTTATTAAATTTTAAGTATATATATGAACGTTTGTATGTAAGCTTTTTTTTTGTGAGGGTGCTAAACACAAGTTTGTGTTTGTATAAATGTATAGCAGCGGTGGACAAAAGCAATGCAGGTAACCAATATGAGAAATTGTGTTCTGCTTTTCTTATGCCAATGCAATTTTAAGTTCAATGCAATTGAGTGCAAGGAACTTTGTTGTTTGTGTACAATGTTTTGGGTGCTTTTTCGCTTAACACACGTTTGTGTGTTTGTCTATATTTTTCCCGTGAATATAATAAGAATATAGATAATTATGATGGGATAGCAGAAAATAGCTTTGTAGTTATTTTAATGTTTTCCTTTCTTTTGCTTGTTAGTTTCTGCTTATTTATTGCTACAATCCTGCCTTTACTTGACTTATATATGTAGGGGAATGCAATCAGAGGGGGTATTGCCGGGTAAATTTGCAAGTGAAAACTTGAATATATTTTGTTGTTAGTTTTGTTTGTGCTTGAAAAATAAGCAGAAAAGCCGCGGTTTGAAATTTAGATAAGTATTTTTGTATATACTTTTTGTGCGGGACTTAAAATGGAAAATGATTTTTATATATATATGTAAATATGTATGTATGTATGTAAGTGGTGATCGGAACTTTGATCAAACCGGGAAGACGGTATATATGTATAACTTTATGTGGGGGTTTTTTTTCGACTATGGTTTATCTTGAAATGTTCCGTTTTTGATAGAAAATTTTTTAATTTTATTACAAATATGTGCTACGTTGTTGTTGTTGTTGTTGTTAACAGTGCTTCGCCCTGCCCAATGGGCTCGATCACTCTAAATTGTCATCAGGCTCTTCTAACGGAAGTCCGAGGAAATGCGCAGTTTCCACAGGGTTGGACCAGAGTGATGTGGGTGTTAGAAGAGTGGGTTCAACTGAACAGGAAAAGAGATGTATGGTATCATGAGGGGTCATACCACATGCTGGGCATGTATTTGGCATGTTGGGGTTCAGTCTGCATAAGTAAGAGTTTAACCTATTACAATATCCAGAGCGAAGTTGTGCTAGTATGACTCTAGTCTCCCTCGGAAGTACACGCTCCTCTTCAGCCAATTCAGGTGGTTGAGTATTAATAACGGGATTCACAGGCCGAGATCTGAGGGATCTGTCTACCGACTCAGTGTGGAGGTCATTTAGAGCCCGTCTATGGTTCCGCAGATCAAACGGCAAAGAGATATGATGCCGGATCTCATCGTAATGCTTACGGAGATGTCTCCTTATGTCTCTGGGGGGCGGTGCTACATCCAAAAGATGTCGGTTTGGATGACTAGGTTTGTGACAGTTCAGAAGGAACTGTCTACTCAAGAGTTCCGCGTGCTCTTGAACATAGAGCAATTTCGCCTCTTGATGGAGGTGAGACTCAGATGACATAAGCAGGCATCCCGTAGCAGTTCTGATGGCGGTGTTTTGGCAGACTTGCAATTTCCTCCAATTGGTGTCAGAAAGGTTGGGCGACCATATAGGCGCAGCATAGTCAATAACCGGCCGGCCAATAGCCTTATATGTAGCAAGCAATGTTTCTTTGTCTTTTCCCCAAGTACTGCCGGCCAGTGACTTGAGGATCTTATTGCGGCTCTGTACCTTTGAGGCTATTGCGGTGGCATGACCAGCGAAGGTGAGGCCGTTGTCAAATGTCACGCCCAAGATTTTTGGGTGGTTGACAGTAGGTAGAGGTACTCCATCTACGTGGACATTTAACTCTTGCCCCATCTGCGCATTCCATGTGGTAAACAGGGTCGCCGTAGATTTAGTCGGAGACAGGGTCAGATTACGCTCGGTGAAGAAGCTGGAAAGGTCATGGAGGTAACTGTTGATTCTTATACAGAGTTCATCAATGGAGGGACCCTTTCCCGAGGCCATTATCGTGCAGTCGTCAGCGTAGGAAACAATGGAGACTCCCTCTGGTGGGGGGGGAAGTCTCGAAATATAGAAATTAAACAAGAGGGGAGAGAGAACACCACCTTGCGGCACCCCTTGTTTTATTCTTCGTGGTCTAGATTTCTTGTTCCTAAATTTGACTGTTGCCTGTCGACCATTGAGGTAATTAGCGGTCCACCTCTTAAGGCCGGCAGGGAGCGGTGTCTCATCCAGGTCTCGGAGGAGAGTGGCGTGATTGACCGTGTCGAATGCATTTGACAGATCAAGTGCCACGAGAACCGTCCTATGGTTTGGTGGATTTTGATTCAAACCGTTGTTAATCTGCGTTGTAATGGCGTTCAAAGCGGATGTCGTGCTGTGATTTTTGCGAAAACCATGTTGATGATCGGCCAATTTTAGATTTGTAACGAAGTAAGGAAGCAGAATGGACTCTAGCAATTTCGCTACCGGCGAAAGGAGGGATATCGGACGATAGGACTCTCCTAGGTTCGCCGGCTTCCCTGGTTTTAATAGGGGAACTACAATCGCTTGTTTCCATATCTCAGGAATAACGAAGGTAGTTAGAGAGAGATTGAAGAGAGCCGCTAAATAATTCTGTCCTTCATGGCCAAGGTGTTTGATCATTTTCATGGCAATTCCGTCGGGTCCGATGGATTTTGAGGGTTTGGCCTTCATTATGGCTTCCTTAACCTCTGCGGCTGAGACGGCAATGGGCGCAGTAGAGTGTTTGTGTTTGCGCGCACGTCGGAAGGCTCTTCTCTTAGTCCTATCCGCAGGTGGATGCATTATAAACAGCCGGCAAAAGGAGCTCGCGCATTTCCTGGCGTCCGATTTGACACTGTCGCCGAAAGCAATGGCGACCTTGTCTTTGTGTTTGGTCGGATTGGATAGGGCCTTGACAGTCGACCATAGTTTGCCGGCTCCGCCGGAGAGGTTGCATGTCTCAAGGTGTTGTTTCCACTTGGTCAGCTTGTGTTCGTTGACAATCCTACGGATTTCAGCATTGAGATCTTTTATTCTGGGATCTGCGGGATTGATAAGTCTCACTTGGTCACGTTCTCTTGCCATCGCCGCAGCTTCTGCCGGGAAATTCGGACGAATTTCTGGTATTCTGCCAGCAGGAATAAAGCGGCATGAGGCTGAATCAATGATCTTGCGAAACTCTCGTTCACCTTTGCGTACGTCCGTTGGAGTGGGTAAGGCAGCGAAGGAGCGCTCTGTATATTCAGTAAAGCGGTCCCAGTCCGCTTTGGTGAAGTTGATGTATGTTATTTTATCAGTCGTTATGAAGTCGGTCGGTCATTCAACAGAGAGTAAAATGGGTAGGTGGTCTGAAGCTAATGTAAGCATCGGTCGCCAGATGACAAAGTTAATAAGGCCCGCGCTCGTTATGGAGATGTCTGGCGAGCTGTGACAGTTACCTGCCACCCTGGTGGGGGCATCTCCATTGACTGTACAGAATGCTGAGTTATCTATTTGGTCTGCAATTGCCTGTCCTCTACTGTCTGCTGGCAAGTTGGAGTGCCAGAGATCGTGATGTGCGTTGAAGTCGCCTAGGATTAGGCGGTTATCGCCCCTTAGCACCGCACTAATGTCGGGATGATAATCTCTAGGACAACACGTGACAGGAGGAATATAGATGTTTATGATTTGCAGGTCGGCATCTCCTGACCGGACTGCTATGCCTTGGCATTCTAAGGTAGAGTCCCTGGGGTCGACGTCAGGGGAAAATAGATTGTATTGTACAGAGTGATGTGTAATGAACGCAAGGCCACCCCCAAGACCGCTGGGACGGTCTTTACGATGTACATTATACCCATCACAAGTTCGTAAGTCCGATCTCGTGTTCAGTTTTGTCTCTTGTATCGCGGCGATTTTGATGTTGTGCGTCTTCATAAAGTCAGTTATCTCCGCGATCTTTCCAGCTAATCCGTTACAGTTCAGCTGCAGAATTTTGAAGTGTGTAGGAGGGGAGGCGGGGGACATACTAGGCGTGAGGGACGGATGCGTTTGCCTAGGTGGAGGTAGGCTAAGGCCTAAACTATGTCGCAGTCTAGAGTTGACAGCGCCATGGCCGATGTTGTCTGGCGTGGAGGGCGGCTGTGTACTGCAACAGGGGGCTATGAACGAATCCGTCCAAAGGTTGCCGTTTGCGAGCCCAGAGCACATAAGGGTGTGACACAGGCCAAGGCAACTGTTGCACTTGACCGATGTCGCAGGCGTATACAATCTTTGCCGACAAACGGGGCACGTAGTGAAAGGTACTAGGAGGTGGTGTTCCTGACCCACGTGCAGGCTGGAAGCAGGGGGGGGGGCATTAGGGGCAGAGACAGAGGGGACTGACGCTCGGCGATGCTCATATCTGACCTATTCCGGGGGGAGTAGGAGTGTTGAGCGGCCGTGTGAGATGGAGACGCTGGCGTGCGTGAGCGACAGTCGGGAGTGGGTGAGGCAGGGATGGCAGCGGTGCTGCCAGTCGTGTAGACTGAGCCACTATTGTGACTATTGGAAGTAGTTAGAGGCGGTAAGGGAGTGCCAGAGCGGCGGCTACCGCGGGACGTCCTAGGACGTGTACAGCAAGGTGCCTCAAAAGTACTAAAGAAAGTACGGGGTCTGTGGATGGCAGGGTTAAGCCCTGAACATCCAGATTTATGTAACCATCTCTTACACTTGGCGCATTGTACCGAATACGACCGTTTAATATAAATTTTCTTCCAGCAAACGCAGCAGATCCAGTCTCTTGGTCCAGGGTTGGGTTCGGCCCCAGCCCGTAACAAGAGACAATGGAGCAACCCAGCTGCAAGGGTTTGCTCCGAGGACGACAATTTAAGGGTGGGACGGGACAGATTGGACAGGGTTACACTGAAATAACAGCCCTTGGCCGGGTGAGAAAACCCGGGTCATTCCGGTGCGATAGAACCGGCTGTTGTGGGAATGCTACGTATGTAGGTACAAAACAGAGGTTTGGATTTTAGTTACTATTGTTTAAGTAACACGAAAATTTACCTATGTATATAGTATGCAGAACGCTAAATAGTTGCATATATGTAGTTTTGAAAACTATTAAACTCACCGCTCTTTTTTTCAGGGGAAAAGGGGGGTTTTACTTATCCTTTTAGTTCACTTAGTTGGAAATGTATTGCTGTTAACCTTCTGTTGTGGGTTTGATTTGATTTTCTTTTTATTTTCCGTGTTGTTGTTTAGATGTAGTTTATTAATTTGTTGAAACTGGTTCGCGTTATGGTTGTTTTTAGTGGGCTGTATGTTTATTTATTAGTTTTGTATGTTTGTGCATATACTGTGTTTGTTTATTTTGCACTTATTTGCACTTTGAAAATTATTTTAAAATGGGTAAATGTACCTCTTTACAAAATTTTTTTTTTTTTTTTTTGGATTTTTCGCTACTTCCATAGGTGCCTGTCTTTTAGGCGAAGTAGGACCATATATTTTTCTAGGGGCGCTTCACTTCACTTTCACTGCGCTCACCTCGGCACTTAACTTCAAATAATAACTCCGAAAAGCAGGGGGGTTTAAATTAAAATATTTATTTGAAATTCGGGTTGGCTCAGGTGCTACGTGACCGTCTTGCTCAGGATTTTTACGAATTGTGTTTTGTTTACAAAGTGTGTGTGTGTTCGGTGTTGACAATTTATACGTGCGTTACTGTGTAAGTGTGGGTGTGTGATGTGGTGAATGTTGGCGGTAGGGTTGCACCCGCCAGTGTTGTGGCTAATCTAGCCACAGTGTAAAAGGCATAACTTCGATTTGGCTGCGCTGCATAATTGTATCTCGATTGGTTCTGGTCTGGACTCTGCTATGTGCCAGCAGAGATGAGTATGTATCGCCGAACATTGGGCACTTCTACTCAATAGCTGTTGGGGCGGTAAATACCGTTTCGCCGATCCACGTTCATGAACGTGAGGCATGACGAGTATGCATCAGGTAGGGATTTCGGCTTCTGCATGAGAGGCAAAGCTCGCACGTCACCGTTTAGTCTCCTATGGCCTCTGCCAATGGCTTCAACGTTTCTCCATGCAGATATTTATCGATGTTTATTGTGTTTATCATTACCGACAACTGCTTGTTGACTTGACGTCCTTGGGTCATAACAGTGGCATTGACTAACATCTGCATGATGCAAAGAGAGGATCTTCTTGATTTTCTTTCAATTAGCATCTAAGATGCTGTGGGACACCAGTGCAGCATCGGCTGTCCCCGTATTGTTACACCTAATGTGACTTGAAATGGCCCTATAGATTGGCTTGAGCAATAATATGTACACTAGTTCAACTGACAAATACTCAACATCCTGCTATTTGAGACAAATACCATCAAAGAAGGACACATACAAAATTTGAAGCAGTCCGACAGCACAACAAAACCATCCATTCGGTAACCAACGAGAAACCCGAGGACGTGTTTTTCAATCAAAGGGGGTATCCGGACATCAAAAAGCGTCTTTAACAAAACCAAGAGAGAGTTTACATAATACCTCGAACCACCCACAACAACATAAAAATGCAGCGCTAAGGCACTTAGTGCAAAGATTGGAAAGAACACCTCTTACACACGAAGCATATAGAAGAGAGCTTGGAATAATATATAACATCGCTACAAACAACGGATATAAAAAAGCACTAGTAGATAAACTCAGGAGAGACCTTAGAGAACAAAAAAAGAAACAATGGAGAAGAAAGTACACAAACCTGGACGACAATGACATATACTGGAAGGGCAACATATAAATTAGCAAATTTCCTTAGAAAATACAATATTAACACAGCGTTCAAAACATCGAACAATTTAGGACGGAAGCTAAGAACCAAAACTAACTCAGAAGATCCGTTTAGCAGCCATGGTGTATACAAGCTCACTTGTGAATGCCAGCACAGTTACATAGGACAAACCGGACGACAAGTAAGAACGAGGTTCAGAGAACACATTAGAGATTACAACAAAAAGATACGGAATCCAACCATCATACCAGAGTCCAACTTTGCGAATCACATGGCGGAGAATAAATGCCCCCCCGGAAACATCAAAAAAACAGTCAAGGTCCTACATGTACATGCAAAAGGCCGACGTCTGAACGTGCTCAAAAACATGCAAATCTACAAACAAAAAACATTCGACAGTATAATAATAAACGAACAGACAAACCTGTTTCCGACACAATATTCGAACCTTTAAAATTGGTTTAAAAAAAACAAAGCAACTACAGGTACAACAAACTCACACGCACCGACACATAAACACAAAACAGCAAAAGATAAAAAACAACAAACAAGCAAAAAAAGGTAAAACAACAAAAATCACCAACTCTTACCTGTCTCAGTCAACCACTCAAAAACCGATCGATGCAAACCACCCTCGTTTCTGAATGCACACACACAACACATGCACACACGCACACAAACAGACACCCATGCTGACGTTACCTGCTACCTACTAAAAATACAAGACAAACGACAACAATAGATCAGAACGAAAATCGACACTGATGATGGCACAACGCCGAAACCGGTTTGTCTCAAAACCAAATTTGACAAGGGATGACGAAAAATCGGTCCAATATACATCGTTTAAATAAAAATTGAAAGCACATCAAATTTTTTTTGTTTTTTTGAATCTTTACCCTTTTTCAGATACTTGAGAAAAAAAAATGGAAATAATCCCCCGAGCACTTTTCGAAAAAATACACTTAAAGAAGTTAGTTTTGATTTTTTTTTTTAATTCCTGTAAAACAGAAATAAAATATTGTACATATTGATTCAATATACATAAGTGACATTTATCCATTGATTATGGAAATTATAATGGTTTTTCATATTTTTAAATAAGCTAAATAAGGTAAATGTCCATAATTTCGTGGTAGTACGTTATTTCGTGGTATTTCGATTTTTTCTTTCAAACAAGGAATTTGGCGAGTTTTTTTTAAAACTGAAAATTTCATAATAAAGATTAACTTTTCGGGTGTAATAATGGATATTTTACAAATTTTTTAAAATTAAACCTATTAAATAACAAGCATTATAAAGTTGGAAGCTCAGAAAATGAGCCTTTTGTAGGGAGGCCT
Source organism: Merzomyia westermanni (assembly GCA_949987695.1). Classification (NCBI taxonomy): domain Eukaryota; kingdom Metazoa; phylum Arthropoda; class Insecta; order Diptera; family Tephritidae; genus Merzomyia; species Merzomyia westermanni. Next base: position 109,843,138 of record OX465290.1, on the reverse strand, counting down.
CTTAAGGAAACTGTTAAGGAGACCAGTAGATTTTGTTAAGCCTGTAAAAATTGTATCTTTCAATTTTTTTTTTTGATGATAATTTTTTTTGGCTTTATTTAACATTTCTTAAACGTTTTTATTACTGCAAAACTTATTTCAATAACTTTTCATTTACATTTTATTTAATATTTAAATACCACGAAATTAGGGACACATGTTTTTTGTGATTGTACCTAATTTCGTGGTACCCACGAAATTATGGGAATATAATACTTTATGTTTTCCTTATTTTCTTTCACATTTCATAAGAAACCGTATTATTTTAAGTATTTTAATTATTAAATAAACCCCTGAGGAAGATTTTGACGTAATTTCGTGGTACACTTTTATTAACCCATTCGTCAATATTTTAATCGAAAAGCTCTGCGAAGCACAACATTTTAACGAAATAATGGCATTATAGAACTTTTGTTTATTCAATAATTTTTCATTTAATTTAAAAAAATATGTCAATATTAATACTTTTTTGCTTTTGTTATGAATGAATAGCCATAATAAACAACAAAATTTAAATATAAAGCTCATATTACCGCTTAAAGCGATACCACGAAATTACGTACATCAATTTTATCGCTTGCCCCTAATTTCGTGGTATACTGCGCATTTACATTCCAGCAGTGAAACGGAAAACACGCATTTTCGGAGCGGAGTTACTTATGTATGTGCGTATTTTTTTAATTCAAGAAAACTGTCCCTTTCAAACTTAATTCTTTTTCCATTCGCTGATTATTGGGTTAATACTTAACTTAATTTTATAGAAAAAATGGCAAAAGTTCGTTACACAAAAAAAGAGTTGACAGCAGCGATTAATGGTGTCACTAATGAAAAATTAAGTATTTATAAAGCTGCAAAACTTTATAAAATTCCTGAACAGACTCTTAGAGATAAAATATTTGATAGGCATAAGAAACCTTTAGGGAAGCCTGGTTAAATGGGTAAAGACAGTGGCTGAGTGTGGGTTTGTAATCAGCAAAGATCAACTTCTTTTTTCGGTTGGTAGACTAACAAAAGAAATGGACCGAAAAAATAAATTCACGAAAGGCGTACCTGGGAGACATTGGTATGAAGGCTTTTTAAAGCGAAATCCGTCAATATCTCTCAGGATGGCTCAGCCACTTACAACAGCACGCATCGGAGCAACCGAGGAAAAAATTAGAGGTTGGTTTGACAGGGTCTTACATTATTTAGAAGAAAATAATGAACTGGATGATCTCAATGACCCAAATAGAATATTTAACTGCGACGAGTCCGCATTCTTTATGTGCCCTAAAGATCAGAAGGTTTTGACGCACAAAGGTGCTAAAACCGTTTATATCAATTCAGGGAATGACGAAAAAGAAGACCTGACCTTGCTTTTGGGAGCCTCTGCAAGTGGAAAGCTAATGACTATTTTATCATTGTTTCCTTATAACCTATTTTATCATTGTTTCCTTATGCCTATTTTATCATTGTTTCCTTGCCTCAAAACATATTGGACAAATACCCAAATGATTGGGCCATTGGCAAGTCCGACAATGGATGGATGACTTGCGAGACGTTTTATGAGTATATGACTAATGCATTTTACCAATATTTGGTAAAAGAAAAAATTAAGCTGCCAGTGATACTTTTCATGGACGGCCACTCGTCCCATTTGTCACTTGCATTAAGCGAATTTTGCAAAGATAAGGGAATCATTTTAATTGCTTTGCCACCTAATTCTACTCATATTTTGCAGCCGATGGACGTAGCTGTTTTCCATCCTCTTAAAGTAGCCTGGAAGAAAAGAATCCACGACTGGAGAGTACAGAACGGTGGAAGTCGTATTAAGCGAGAAGACTTTGCGCCGCTTCTGCAAGAATGCATTTCCGCAGTAAAAACTGAAACTATAAAGCGGGTTTTAAAGCTTGTGGACTTTACCCATTTCTTCCTGATGCTCCAAACTACGAACGGCTTGTCAAACCACAGGCTAGTGAAACCTCGGTAGCCTTGCCAGATGCTCTCAATGACAGCATCTCTGCAGAAACCCCAGACGAGGAATTTATAGTGCAATTTGAGAAGCTCGTAGGGAGTCGAAAAATAAGGTCGTTTGAAGAATGCGAAGATCAGGTATGGCTGGGTGACATAAAGGATGAAAATCTCTTTCACTTTTGGAGAAAAATACGCAATAAAACGGGAGAAAATGTCAATAACAGTTTGAACTTTAGTGCCAATACACTCGCGGCTAACAACGCTTCGCTTGAACTACAGATCTCTGATTTGATTAACACGGGCAATGGTTTATTTGAGATTTTCACACTGCAGCCTGATGGTTCATTGATTAGCTCGACTCCTAAGGGTAAACCAAACTCAACTCTGGCAACTGACTAAAGAAGAACTATCAATGAACATAGTCCTCAAAATATTGAGTCTGCTGTTTGCGAGGATGCTGTGGCACAATCAAGTTCTAGTCACAATGCTAATAATAACGATGATAGAAAATCAGGGTTTCCAACCCCGTTCAAGAATGCCTTATTGTGGCCCAATACACCTACAAGATCTGTGGCAAAAAGAAATGTGAAGCGGGTAACACCCACAGTGGCCATAGCTTCAGACTTCATAGAACACCAGCGCCGTGTCGAAGAAGAAAAAAAATAAATTGGAAAAGACCCTGAAGAGACGGGAAAAGAAGAGCCAAGTTACCCGACTCAAGCAAACACAAACAAAATCCAACAAAAAAACCGCTCCTAGGGATATATCAGGGGCCGTGTGCAGAAGTCCACGCAAGTGGGGAAAGTTTCTGATGGCCATTCACCTGGGAATGGCCAGAGCGATTCTTTTGCATGCGGTTCAAGCAGCTCACTACTTCCGGGCTTTGCGCCCAAGTATCCTCTGGGTAACCACCGAACACCCGTTTGGTGGTGAGCTAAACGTGAGAAGGCGACAACCTGGTAAGGCCACTCCGACATAATCGGTTTAAGGGCTTGCTGGGGCGTTCAAACAGCAGCGTCTGATCACCAGGTGGTGCGGCTGCAAGCGGGCGTCTGTCTTGGATCAAGCGGCTCGCTATACAAACGTGTAATAGAATTCAACCTTCCGTGAAACGGGTTGTGCGTTGGGTTTGGGACCCACCAAATAAAACAACGTTCCAATGAAATTCAACAACAAAGCCTCGGATATGAGAACCCCTTTTTTAGATGACAACACCCGCAAACGAAATAAGGATTATGAGATAAGGGCATATACCTGGAATGTCCCGTCCCTTAATGGGGAAGGTGCCGCTGCCCGGCTGGTTGAGGTCCTGAGGAAAGCAAAAGCTGACATCACCGCCATACAAGAGATGCGATGGACGGGGCGAGGAAACACGATCAAAACACCTTGCAATATCTACTGGAGTGGGCATGAAGACAAGCGCAGATTCGGCGTGGGATTTGTGGTGGGAGAGAGACTCCGCCACCGAGTACTGTCGTTCACACCCGTGAACGAGCGTCTCGCTGCAATCCGCATAAAAGTACGATTTTTCACCATATCGTTTATCTGCGCTCATGCACCGACGGAAGAGAAGGACGACGTGGAAAAGGATGCATTCTACGAGCGCCTGGAAGAAGCATACGAGCGCTGCCCCCGTCATGATGTCAAAGTCGTGCTTGGCGACTTTAACGCCAGGGTGGGTAAGGAGGGTGTATTTGGCCCCACTGTCGGGAAGTTCAGTCTCCACGATCAGACTTCGCCAAATGGATTCAGGCTGATCGACTTCGCCGGTGCCCGAAACATGGTCATATCCAGCACTAGGTTTATGCACAAGAAGATCCATCAGGCTACATGGCTGTCCCCCGATCGAAAAACACGCAACCAGATCGACCACGTTGTGATAGACGGACGGCATGCTTCCAGCGTTTTAGATGTTCGCACAATACGAGGACCTAACATCGACTCTGATCACTACCTAGTAGCAGCCAAGATTCGTACCCGCCTCTGTACGACAAAACAGGTGCAACAAAAAACGCAGGGAAAGCTGGACGTCGAAAAACTGCAATCGCAACAGACCGCCAATTATTTCGCAGATCGCCTCTCACACCTGCTCTCCGAGAGCACAATTCAACCTAGTGGAATGCATGAGCAGTGGGATCATATCTCAGGAGCACTCCGTACCGCAGCCGAAGAAGTAATTAGATTCCGGCGAACGCGAAGAAACAACTGGTATGATGATGAAGAGTGCCCCGCTGCAACGAAAAGAAAGGACGAAGCCTACAAGGCAACGCTGAGATCGAATGCAACGAGGAGTGTGTGTGAACACTACCGCGAGTTGAAGAGAGAAGCGAGGCGGCTTTTCCGGGCGAAAAAAAGAGAGGCAGAAGAGCGTGAAATAAAGGAGGTTGAGATGCTGGCCAACGGGAATAATGCCCGCAAATTCTATCAAAAAATTCGGCGAATGACAGAAGGTTTCAAACCCGGGGCAAGCTCCTGTAGGAATGAGAACGGCGACCTGGTGACCGATGTTCAGAGAACACTCAGAATATGGAGGGATCACTTCTCTGCCCTTTTAAATGGAGAAACTGAGCAAGAAACCAGAGAAGATGCCGAACCCGAGCCCACAATCGAAGATGATGGAATTGACGTTCCACAACCCGACTAGAATGAGGTGCGAATAGCAATATCCCGATTGAAAAACAATAAAGCAGCTGGCGCTGATGGTTTGGCTGCTGAGCTATTCAAACACGGAGGCGAGGAGCTGGTAAGGCGCATGCATCAGCTTCTATGCAGAATATGGTTGGATGAATGCATGCCTGAAGATTGGAATCTAAGTGTTCTCTGCCCAATCCACAAGAAGGGCGATCCTGCAAACTGCGCCAACTATCGCGGAATCAGCCTTTTGAATATCGCATATAAGGTCCTATCAAGCGTATTCTGCGAAAGACTGAAGCCTGATGTGAACAGACTGATTGGACCTTATCAGTGTGGCTTCAGACCTGGTAAATCTACCATCGACCAGATTTTTACAATACGCCAAATCTTGGAAAAAACCCGTGAAAAGAGAATCGACACTCATCATCTCTTTGTTGATTTTAAAGCCGCTTTCGATAGCACGAAAAGGAGCTGCCTATATGCCGCTATGTCTGAATTTGGTTTCCCCGCAAAACTTATACGGCTATGCAAAATGACCTTGAGCAATACCGCCAGCTCGGTCAGAATTGGGAAGTACCTCTCCGAGCCATTCGAAACTAAACGAGGTTTCAGACAGGGTGACCCCCTATCGTGTGATTTCTTTAATTTAATGCTGGAGAAAATAATACAAGCTGCAGAACTTAACCGCGCTGGAACAATATTTTATAAAAGCGTGCAACTGTTGGCATATGCTGACGATATTGATATCATTGGCCTTAACAACCGCGCCTTAACTTCTGCTTACTCCAAATTAGAAAAAGAAGCGGAGAAAATGGGATTGGTGGTGAACGAGGGCAAAACGAAGTACCTTCTGTCATCATGCAAAGAGTCAGCGCATTCGCGCCTTGGCAACCAAGCCACTGTTGGCAGCAATAATTTCGAAATAGTAAAGGACTTCGTTTACCTGGGAACCAGCATTAATACCAACAATAATGTTAGCCTAGAAATCCGACGAAGAATCACTCTTGCAAACAAATGCTACTTCGGACTGAGTAGGCAATTGAAAAGTAAAGTCCTCGACGAACGAAAATAACACTCTACAAGTCACTCATCGCACCCGTCCTGCTATATGGTGCAGAAGCGTGGACACTAACAACATCTGATGAGGCGGCTATGGGAGTATTCGAGAGAAAGGTTCTTCCAAAGATTTGTGGACCTCTACGCGTTGGCGATGGCGAGTACCGAAGAAGATTTAATGATGAGCTGTATGAACTTTACGCAGACGCCGAATTAAAACACAGCGGCTTCGCTGGCTAGGCCACGTAGTGCGAATGAGCGAAGATGCTCCAGCCCAGAAGGTATTCTTATCGGCACCCGCCGGTGGAAGCAGAGGGAGACCACCACTCCGATGGAAGGACCAAGTGGAGACCGATTTGCGATCCCGCGGTGTTTCCAATTGGCGCAACGAAGAAACGACTGGCGAGCTATGTTGGACGGTCAAAATCGCCCAGGCGGTTAGATGACCATTTAAAGAAGAAGAAGGGATATATCACCTAATATAGGTCCGCTTTCACATGAACTCATCGCAGTTGGGGATTATGTCCTCATAACTTATGAGGAAGAAAATTTTCCTGGTGTGGTACTGACAATAATGGAAGGACCATCGGGAAAAAGGTTCGAGGTAAAAACTATGCACATGATGCTTGCGATGTCTTGAAAAAATTAGAGCCGCCAGTATCACTCAACAGCCGCGGAGTATTTGTATTTACAGGTATTAAAAAATAGAAGTAATTTTCAAAAGAGTAAAAAGTTATATCATTGAATTCATTTTTTTATTGTTAACAAGAAACCAAAAAATTAAAAAAAAAGAATAAAAAAACCAAATTAAATTAAAAAAAAAATTTTAAAAATACAAAAAAAATTAAAAATATACCAAAAAAATGTAAAAAAACATTTTTTGAAATAATAAAAAAAAATAAGTTACATCAATTGAATTAATTTTTTTTATTGTTAATTTTTGTTTTAAAACTTTTTTATTTAATGTTATTTTATTTTGTTTAAAAATAAAAAAAAACTTAAAAGACCAAAAAACACAAAAATTAAAAAAAAAACATTTTTAGTAATAATAAATAAAAGTAATTTTGAGAAAAGTAACAAATTACATCAGTTAAATAAATTTTTTTTATTGGTTTTTTTTGATTTTTTTTGATTTTTTTCAATCGTAATCAATTACTAATTGCCTTTTCTCGAAAACCAATTGAAATAATCATTAACAATTAAAAAATCCGTCTAATCAATTGATTACTAAGTACTAATCAAATTTAACAGGTCTGCTTACAAGTAATTTTTTACTTACTTACTTGGTCTTAAAACGCTTTCTTTTCATAAATACATTAACAATAAAAAAATTTTTTCAACATAAATTTTAATAAATAAATTTGTGTATCTTTAGGAATTTGCGTTTAAAATAACTTTTATTTTCCATAAAATTAGAGTTTAACCAAATACCACGAAATTAGGGACACTTTACCACGAAGTTAGGTACATCAGAAAATTTTTGCCACGAAATTAGGGACATTTGAGGTACTCACACATTTTTATTTATATAAAATAAAACATTTGTTAGTTTTGTTTGAAATTAAGTGGAAAGCTATCTTAATAGATCAACTCAATGGGAAAAATTTACTCTTTTAGTTTTCCTTCATCCGTTTTTACGCAAGAGAGGTAGAAAGTCAGAAAATTCCTTAGTACCACGAAATTATGGACATTTACCTTAGCTAAATATTAAAAGCTAACATTACACAAAATGCTTAAAAAAATATATATCAACTATGATGACTTTTGACGTGGATACTAGACATTTTGCAAAATTTAAGCGTTTGATCAAAATTATGTTGTACTGATAAAAAGTCAGTTACAACTCAACTAGTGAAAACTTAGTGAACCGAAAATTTTAATCAAAAACCGCGCGATAATTCAAGATGTTAAAAAAATTTAATAACGCAAGAAATCACTCAGAGAGTCGTGCGAGTATTTGTTTATTTTGCTAAAATAGAAGAAATGCCTTCAAAATAGACGGAGTTATATAAGATAAAGTAATGTGTGGTGTGCAATTCGATCCAAAAGATATCAGGATGCCGTCTGTGATTTGCGATGCCTGCAGAGTTTTAGTTTATAGGTGTGTGAAGTCTAGTGGCAATGAAAAAACACCATTTCTTTGCCAGATTACTCGAAATTTAGTTCAGTAGTCACTAGAAAATCAAGTGTATCAGGTCGGTGTATGTGTACCTTGTGTAAACTTGTAAGAAAGCCAGGCACTCAAATTTCCAAAGCACGAGCAAGCGATCTACTAACAATTTCAATAAGAAAAAATAGTGTACGGTTAAAAATTGTATAAAGTGTATAAAGTGTTTTTCAGACGTATCTAAAGGAAAAACGCATCGATGTAACTCGAACAGCCATGTTGTTAACCTAAAAAATCACATACAAAATTCATGTTCGCCTGTGCTGAAAGAGCACTTGATTTGTAATTTAATAAAAGATGTAGCCAGCACTTCAACAACTGTCGAAAAGAAAAAGTCGGATGAAGAACTGTGTTTATCTCAGATTCGCGGCAAGCCATTGAAAAAGGGGAGGGAAACAAAAGCAGAGAAAACCTGAAACGGCCTCTCATATCGGTTGAAGATGTTGCGAAGCTACAAACAATTGTCAGAGTATCGTTAAACAAAACGTATCAGAGCGCTTCAGCTTTCAGCGTGGCTATCAGAAATCGAAAAATAATTGAGCCAAATCTAAAAGCTAAGCTAACCGCATCTAGTCACAGTCTTGGTTCTTATTTCCAAGTAAACCAATTTGAATTCACTAAAACTGAAGCCAATACGACAACCACTTCTGAAGAGGTTACAGTTTTTTGTAACAATGTTAAGAATCTTGTTGATTTTATTCAAGAAAAAAGGGCCGTAAACAACACACATTTGAAGTTTGTAACAAATACCAAAATAATTGATTTAATACCACCTCCACAATTACATTTAATGATTGGAGTAGTAAACCATATATACAAACATATGCATTCCGAATATAGGAACGAGAGTGAAGAGTAGACCAAAAACTGCAATGTCAGTCCAGAAATGGCACACGGTTCGCCTGCTTTTAATGGTAACTCCTGCAAAATACTATTAAATAAAGTATCGCTTTTGGAAGATGTTTCCGATGACAAGTGTCATAAATATGTGGAATGCTTGTCAAATTTTCAAGCAGTTGTAAAATCTTGTTTCTCTTCTGAGATAAAAGACAACTACCAGCACCCTATTTCAAAATTCAAGGAAAGCTACAATGAACTTAATATTAGTATCACTCCAAAAGTTCATGCCGTTTTTTTCCACGTTCCTGACTTTTGCAAGGAAAAGCAAAAAAGGACTTGGCTTCTACAGCGAGCAAAGCGTAGAATCAGTACACCACGACTTTAACGAAACATCGAATTATTATTAAGTGTTGCCTAGTCATCCGGAATATGCTCAAAGAATTCTTACTGCTGTGCAAGTGTACAACAGTCGTCATATTTAAAACTTTGAGAAACCAAGACCTTGAAATACCTATATAGGTTTTAAGCATTGTGTTCAAATAAATGTTTAGCTTTTAATATTAAGCTATTTAGCTTATTTAAAAATATGAAAAATCATTATAATTTCTATAATCAATGGATAAATGTCACTTATGTATATTGAATCAATATGTACAATATTTTATTTCTGTTTTACAGGAATTAAAAAAAAAAATTGAAAAATCAAAACTAATTTCTTTAAGTGTATTTTTTTCGAAAAGTGCTCGGGGGATTATTTTCCTTTTTTTCTCAAGTATCTGAAATAGGGTAAAGATTCAAAAAAAACAAAAAAAATTTTATGTGCTTTAAATTTATATTTAAACTTGGTTCAGGCGAACCGTGCAGATATCGCCCAGGTAAGAAACCGGACAAGGATGGGAGGTAAGAGTTTATTCTTGATATCTCCTTCTGTGTCTTACCTACGTCATTGACGTATGTCAAGAACAAAGAGAATTTAGCAAGGCTACTGATTGAGTCTCAAGTCGCTTCATTCCCACTATAAGAATACCTGAAATTTATCAGAACTAGTATATGCCGTGGTCAAAATTCGACCACCTTAAATTAGTTAAAGTTATTAAATCCTCTGTTCATATTTTTTTTCAGCACTGCGTAGAGGCCGAAATATTTAAGAAATTTTTGTTACTGAAATTAATTATATATAGTTGAGTAATTTAGGGCCGCTTTCATAAAAGTCGGTTCACACTAAACGGCGGGTAATTTGACAACTAACCGAAAAAAATCAGTCCATCAAAGACCATCATTCATAGGAGATGGCAAAACCAGTCCTTAGGAATGTTTGAAATCCACCATCAGAGCCACCACTCCTTTCAGATTCGGCCAATATTTCAATGAAAAAACTTGGATTTGAGGGACATACGAGGTGTGTTTAAAACGTATCGCGAATTTTGAATTTTCCCTGGTTACGTATATTCGAATTTCGAATTTTTTGTGGCGTTATGTTGGTACTCATGTCCCTCACTTATGCCGACAAGCTCGGCCATTTTGAATGTTCAGTTAATTGTTGACAGCTGCTTTGCTTGCACGTGTTTTGGATCGTGTTCGTTTTTTACCTGTATTCAAAAAAATGGATCAAAGAACCTGTATCAAATTTTGTGTGAAAAACTAAATTAAGTGCGCGGATGCATTCCGACTGTGGCATACGGAGAAGCTACCTTGGACCGAAGCAACGTTTATCGGTGGTTCAAAATGTTCTCAGAAGGCCGAGAAGATGTGCAAAGAAGAACAAAAATTGGCTTTTGCACCACGATAACGCCCCTGCTCACGCATCGTTGCTTGTGCGCGGCTCTTTGGCCAAAAACAACACACTAATGATGCCGCAGCCACCGTATTCCCCAGATCTGGCCCCGTGTGACTTTTTCTTGTTCCCTAAACTGAAGAGGCCCATGAAAGGACGACGTTACGCTTCTTTTGACGAGATAAAGACGGCATCGAAGGAGGAGCTGAACAAGATACAAAAAAATGATTTTTTGAAGTGCTTCGAAGATTGGAAAAACCGTTGGCACAAGTGTATAATATCTCATGGGGATTACTTTGAAGGGGACAAAATAGATATTCATGAATAAATAAATAATTTTTGAAAAAACACAAAATTCGCGATACTTTTTAACACACCTCGTATACTCGTATGTATAACTTTTTGTGGCGGTTTTTTTTCGACTACGGTTTTTCTTTAAATGTTCCGTTTTTGATAGAAAATTTTTTAATTTTATTACAAATATGTGCTACGTATGTAGGTACAAAACAGAGGTTTGGATTTTAGTTACTATTGTTTAAGTAACACGAAAATTTACCTATGTACAGGGTGGCTGATGAATTTTGCTACATTAAGAAACTCAAATAATTTTTTTTCAGTGTATGGAATTCATTTTTCTTTTATTCGTGTTAAAGCTCATTAAATTTTATTAAATATAGCTTAATTAGTTTTAAAAATAATGGAATTTAAATGCCCCCCCCCCTGCTCGTCGATGCATGTGCGGCATCTTACCAAAAAGTTGTTCATTACTGCTTGGAGAGTTGAGACAGGAATAGCCGCAATTGTTTCTCGAATGGATTGCCTTAGTTCATTCAAATTTGTTGGGTTTGCTTTGAAGACTTCCTGTTTGCAATAACCCCACAAGAAAAAGTCAGGTGCAGTAAGGTCAGGCGACCTGGGTGGCCAACAGAATGTGGAGTTTCTGGATATCAGCTTATTGGGAAATTTTCTTCGCAATTCTGTCATAACAGATTGGGCTATATGAGGAGCTGCACCATCTTGCTGAAACCACACAGAGTTGAAAGAAATTCTCATTCGGCGTAATTCTGGATAGAAAAACTCTCTCAACATGCTCAAGTAACGGTCTCCAGTAACCGTAACGGTGTGACCGTTTTCTTCGAAGAAGTAGGGCCCGACAATGCAGCGTGACACGAAGTGGATGCAATTCCGTCTCATGGAGTATCTGTGGGTTGGAAGCACTCCATATTCGACAATTTTGTTTGTTTATGTTGCCGTTTAATTCGAAATGGGCCTCGTCAGACATGAAAAGACAGTTCAACATGTTTCCATCCTCTTCCACCATTTGAAGCATCTTCTGGCAAAATTCCAAGCGAATCGGCAAGTCTGCAGCGTTCAGTTTGTTGGCCATTTGAATTTTATATCGGAATAAGTCCAAATCTTTGTGCATAATTGACTGTAATGACTGTCTGCTTACACCCATTTGAGCAGATAAGCTTCTTGTCGAAACACGTGGATTGTTTTGTATGGCAGCAGCTACAGCAGCGATTGTTTCCTCCGTTCGAACTGAAGGGTTTCGATGGTAAGGTCGTCTGTTGACTGTCCCATGCTCGGCAAAATTGTTTACAAGTCTTATTATGGTCCATCTGCTCGGAGGATTGCAGATTCATTAAATAGAAAAAAAGTTATTTAATTTTTTTTTGGTAGCGGCTTTCATTAGCCACCCTGTATATAGTATGCAGAACGCTAAATAGTTGCATATATGTAGTTTTGAAAATTATTAAACTCACCCCTCTTTTTTCAGGGGAAAAGGGGGGTTTTACTTATCCTTTTAGTTCACTTAGTTGGAAATGTATTGCTGTTAACCTTCTGTTGTGGGTTTGATTTGATTTTCTTTTTATTTTCCGTGTTGTTGTTTAGATGTAGTTTATTAATTTGTTGAAACTGGTTCGCGGTATGGTTGTTTTTAGTGGGCTGTATATTTGTTTATTTATTAGTTTTGTATGTTTGTGCATATACTGTGTTTGTTTATTTTGCACTTATTTGCACTTTGAAAATTATTTTAAATTGGGTAAATGTACCTCTTTACAAAATTTTTTTTTTTTTTTTGGATTTTTCGCTACTTCCATAGGTGCCTGCCTTTAAGGCGAAGTAGGACCATATATTTTTCTAGGGGCGCTTCACTTCACTTTCACTGCACTCACCTCGGCACTTAACTTCAAATAATAACTCCGGAAAGCAGGGGGGTTTAAATTAAAATATTTATTTGAAATTCGGGTTGGCTCAGGTGCTACGTGACCGTCTTGCTCAGGATTTTTACGAATTGTGTTTTGTTTACAAAGTGTGTGTGTGTTCGGTGTTGACAATTTATACGTGCGTGACTGTGTAAGTGTGGGCGTGTGATGTGGTGAATGTTGGCGGTAGGGTTGCACCCGCCAGTGTTGTGGCTAATCTACCCACAGTGTAAAAGGCATAACTTCGATTTGGCTGCGCTGCATAATTGTATCTCGATTGGTTCTGGTCTGGACTCTGCTATGTGCTAGCAGAGATGGGTATGTATCGCCGAACATTGGGCACTTCTACTCAATAGCTGTTGCGGCGGTAAATACCGTTTCGCCGACCCACGTTCATGAACGTGAGGCATGACGAGTATGCATCAGGTAGGGATTTCGGCTTCTGCATGAGAGGCAAAGCTCGCACGTCACCGTTTAGTCTCCTATGGCCTCTGCCAATGGCTTCAACGTTTCTCCATGCAGATATTTGTCGGTGTTTATTGTGTTTATCATTACCGACAACTGCTTGTTGACTTGACGTCCTTGGGTCATAACAGTGGCATTGACTAACATCTGCGTGATGCAGAGGATCTTCTTGATGTTGCTTCAATTAGCATCTAAGATGCTGTGGGACACCAGTGCAGCAATGGCTGTCCCCGTAATGTTACACCTAATGTGACTGAAATGGCCCTATAGATTGGCTTGAGCAATAATATGTACACTAGTTCAACTGACAAATACTCAAAATCATGCTATTTGAGACAAATACCATCAAAGAAGGACACATACAAAATTTGAAGCAGTCCGACAGCACAACAAAACTATCCATTCGGTAACCAACGAGAAACCCGAGGACGTGTTTTTCAATCAAAGGGGGTATCCGGACATCAAAAAGCGTCTTTAACAAAACCAACAGAGAGTTTTGCAAACAACTGAACTTCAAAGAAGGAGAGGTAATATATTCAAAGACGTGTAGACGGAACAAAAACGTAAAAAAATTCGCGAGAGATATAGTCAGAAAAGGCAACGGCGAAACAGTAACGACAAGTAAAAGAGTCATTATCCATAAGGACAATATTAGAGAAAAGGCATGTACGGAATAGTGTTTACCTTACTTTGCTCTATCGCACTTTGCGACAATATAATAGATTTAACTAATAGGAAATATGTTGTAGTGGAAACCGACCCTGTTTACATTTATCAGAATACATCTTTCTTGTATCACATATCTAACGTTTCAAAAATAATATCGGCATACGAAAGTATAATGAAATCATCATCAATTAATATATTAGAATATGCCGACATTCATATCTGTTACCTACAAGAACCAATTAAAAAATAACTAACTATAACTAAAATTCATGTAACAAGTTAGTCTTAAGAATATCAATAAAGAGCACGCATTTCGGTGTAGCAATAAATATATTTTTTTACTCGAATATCGACCAAACGATATTAACTCGCGTGTGCAGCAAGAACTCTAAAATACCTTGACCCTGCTACTCGGGTCATAAATATTGTACGCGGGACACAAGGCTCCAATTGTAAAATTTACTTATTGTATAGCATTTTCAGGTCAAATTAAACCTTTTTCAAATGAACTGAAACTTTTTTCAAATAAAATGAAACCTTTTTCAAACAAAATGAAACTTTTTTCTAATAGAATTACACTTTTTCCAGTCAAATGAAACGATTTTTAGACCATAATATATCGCTTTTTCTAGTGGTATAGAACTCTATTAACCTGATTGCCACTACATTTATTACATGGTTCAATACTTTTATACTTATATATTTATATTTCAGTCTATAAATATCAAAATCACCTAAGTCCACAGATGAGGTTTTTACAGGTTTTTGATAAATTTTTTTCTAACTAAAATTAATGTTGCAAGTTGTCCAGAAACCATTTAAAATCACATTCCGGAATTTCGGAATAAAAATTTCATTATCTTTTCCCATCATTTCAGTTATTTTTACGGCTTGAATATGTTTTTTCATATCGTAATCTAATTGGCAACATTTTTCACAATCAAATGATGCCAACGCCCGTAATTTCAAATCCTTTCTTTTAACGTCTTGAAAAACTACATAAAAATGTAGCAATATGATGTAAAAAACCCACGTTTAATTTTATCAAAAAAGTTATTTAAAATGATGCTTGGAGTCGTTTCAAAATTTTTCACGCGTAAACATAGTACCGGGCTAAACAAATAAAAACGGCATTTCATTTCATAGACAAAAAAACCTGACAAAATGAAGTAGTAAAAATCAACGCTAGTTCGAAGCTACTTAAAATCTACACTGTGTACTTAAGCGATTTTGATATTTATTGACTCAAATATAAATATATAAATATAAAAAATAGGTATAAAAGTATTAACCTTTAATAACACTATAATAACTTTAATAACACTGAAAGAACGCTATATTATGGCCTAAAATGGTTTCGTTTGACTAGAAAGAAGTTGCATTTCAACTGAAAAAGGGTTCGCTTGATTTGAAAAAAGTTTAATTGCATTTTAAAAAAGGTTCACTTCATTTGAAAAACGTTTCACTTCATTGAAAAAGGTTCCATTTGACCTGAAAATGCTTTATTCGCTGGAGGCATTTTTTCCTTCCTCATATACGGGCACTAAATGGGCTAATTTGTTGTTTGCTTGGGTTTTCATTTGAAAATCTTGCGGAGGCTTGACTTGCCTTGGGGACATCATTCCTGGCAAACCTTGAACTACTCGTGTGACGGGTTTGAGAAGATGGATCGACATCCATCCTTACAGCCGCTGGGGAATTGTTGGTGCGCTAGCTTTTGCGCACATTTGTGTCTATTCCTAGTTTGCCCTGATTCAGTGTAAAATGCATAACTTCGATTTGGCTGCGCTGCATAATTGTATCTCGATTGGTTCTGGTCTGGACTATGCTATGCGCCAGCAGAGATGGGTATGTATCGCCGAACATTGGGCACTTCTACTCAATAGCTGTTGGGGCGGTAAATACCGTTTCGCTGATCCACGTTCATGAACGTGAGGCATGACGAGTATGCATCAGGTAGGGATTTCGGCTTCTGCATGAGAGGCAAAGCTCGCACGTCACCGTTTAGTCTCCTATGGCCTCTGCCAATGGCTTCAACGTTTCTCCATGCAGAGATTTGTCGGTGTTTATTGTGTTTGTCATTACCGACAACTGCTTGTTGACTTGACGTCCTTGGGTCATAACAGTGGCATTGACTAACATCTGCGTGATGCAAAGAGAGGATCTTCTTGATTTTCTTCCAATTAGCATCTAAGATGCTGTGGGACACCAGTGCAGCATCGGCTGTCCCCGTAATGTTACACCTAATGTGACCTGAAATGGCCCTATAGATTGGCTTGAGCAATAATATGTACACTAGTTCAACTGACAAATACTCAAAATCGTGCTATTTGAGACAAATACCATCAAAGAAGGACACATACAAAATTTGAAGCAGTCCGACAGCACAACAAAATATAATAGATTTAACTGATAGGAAATATGTTCTAGTGGAAACCGACATTTACCAGGATACAGCTTTCTTGTATCACATATCTAACCTTTCAAAAATACTAGCGCCATACGAAAGTATAATGAAATCATCATAAATAAATATATTATAATATGCCGACATTCATATCTGTTACCTACAAGAAGGAATTAAAAAATAACTAACTATAACTAAAATTCATGTAACAAGTTAGTCTTAAGAATATCAATAAAGATCACGCATTTCGGTGTAGCAACAAATATAATTTTTTACTCAAATATCGACCAAACGATATTAACTCGCGTGTGCAGCGAGAACTCTAAAATACCTTGACCCCGAGTAGCATATTCTAAATATTGTACGCGGGACACAAGGCTCCAATTGTAAAATTTACTTATTGTATAGAATTTTCAGGTCAAATTAAACCTTTTTCAAGTCAAATGAAACTTTTTTCAAATGAACTGAAACCTTTTTCAAATGAAATGAAACTTTTAACAAACGAAGTGAAACTTGTTTCAAATGAAATGAAACCTTTTTCAAACAAAATGAAACTTTTTTCTAATAGAATTACACTTTTTTTCAGTCAAATGAAACGATTTTTAGACCATAATATATCGCCCTTTCTAGTGGTATAGAACTCTATTAACGTAATTGCCACTATATTTATTACATGGTTCAATACTTTTATACTTATATATTTGTCGTGTATAAAAAGAAAACTAGAATGAATTGCCGATTTAATTTAATGCGTCTGATTTATTTGATGTTCGCTAGCAAGTCAAGTTACAAATCGGAGAGCTGATAGCAATAATTAAGTAGTACAGAAAAAACAGGTTTCGTTATTTTTCGAAGTTAGTGATGTTAATACATAGTTCAATTCATAATCGATTACTTAAAATGTGTATGCTATCAAATATGATTATTTACAATGATTACAATATAATTTGATATTTAAATATGTGTTGTAATGCAATTTGGCCGAACATATACCCGCCGTTGAAACCATCTGGATTTCAAGAATCTTCATTGAGCGGCAACGGAGCAACTTTGTGTATTGGCCTACGAAGTGATCCCTTTGATGTTCTTAGTTGTACTACGCGAACTCGGCCGTCAGCACCAGGTATTGTTTCGGTTATGCGGGCGAGCAACCATTGTTGAGGTGGAAGATTGTCTTCATGAACAATAACCAACCGCCCGACCTTTATGTTAGCTTGCGGTTGAAACCATTTTGATCGCTGCTGCAGATCATGTAAGTAGTCACGGCTCCATATATCCCAAAAGCGTTGTTTTAAATAAGTTACACGCTGCCAACTAGTTAGATAAGAGACTTTCTTGCAATCAAATGTTTCCTCTGGTAAAGACTTTAGAGAGCATCCAATAAGTAGGTGAGCAGGTGTAATCGCCTCTCCATCATTTGGATCATTGGACAAGTATGTAATTAGACGAGAATTCAGTATAGATTCCACCTCCATCAAAACTGTTTGAAGCTCTTCGAATGTCAAGTTAGAATGAGCCGCATTCTTAACTAGGAGTGTTTTGGCAGATTTGACGGCCGCCTCCCACAGCCCCCCAAAGTGCGGAGCTCGGGGAGGAATGAAGCGAAATTCAAACCCTGTTTGGCTCGAATAGGTCAATACATCGTCGAGCGAGGTTTTATTGAAGAAACGTTGACTAAATTCAGTGAGCTTTGACTGAGCTCCGACAAAATTCGATGCATTATCGCAATACAAGCGCAATGGTATGCCGCGCCTACTTACGAACCGTTTCAGAGAAAGCAAGAAGCTGTTGGTAGACAAGTCTGACACAAGCTCTAGGTGAACGGCCTTAGATGAAAAGCATATAAAAATAGCTGCATACGTCTTATATGGCTGTTTACCTCGAATGCGATATGATGTAAAAAATGGGCCACAAAAATCCACTCCGCTTATGAGGAGCTTTAAACCTATCTGCTGGTAGATCACCCATTACTTGGCTCAATAATTTGGGTTTGTAGCAGAAGCAATGAGTGCAATTCCTTACAACTTTACGTACAAGTTCGCGTGCGTTGACGACCCATACTCGTTGCCGAAGTAAGCTCATTAGAATTTTAGGCCCAGCATGAAGTTCTCGTTTGTGAAGATATTCTACGTAAAGTTGAGTGAAGCGATGAGTCTTTGGAAGAAGCCCAGGAAACTTTGCATCATACGCGATGGGGGCCTTCTGTAACCGCCCCCCTACTCTGAGTATTGTAATTACTTTATCGTCGATGTGCATTTTCTGTAGGAAAGGGGAAAGTTTGGCAAGGCTTCCCTTAACTGGCTGATCGTTGGAAAGATTTGCTAGCTCTTCTTTAAACTCCAGCCTTTGTACTTCAGAAATAATTCTCCAAAATGTTATGTCCATGTCTTCTCTGGATAAGTGCAAAATGTCAGCTGCTGTTTGTTGTCTATTCACTGGACATTTATTAAAAACCCGAAATATGAATGAAAGAATGCGAAGAATCTGGTAGTAGGATGAATACCGATTAATTATGTCGAGAATGATGGATCCAATGGTGTCACCATCGCTTCTAATGCATTTTAATGAAACTGGCTTTCTCTTCTCTAAATCACCGGAATGGGAAAGATCACCTTGTGTAGGCCATTCTCTAGATTCCTTGAGGAGAAATTCAGGCCCCGAAAACCAAATAGTATTAGGTAAATCAATAGCGCTACATCCTCGAGACACGATATCTGCGGGGTTTTCTTTTGATGGAACATGCCTCCAGTGAATATCTTTACAATCTTCTTGCAGCTCGGAAACTCTGTTACCGGCGAAACAATTTAATGACGAGGAGTCCATTTTCAGCCATTGAAGGACAATCTTTGAGTCAGTCCAAAAATATACTGTCGGTTTGTATCTCGATAATTTGTGCATAATGCGTTTCCAAGTTTTATTTAGCAGCACTGCAGCACACAGCTCTAGCCTAGGAAGGGATTGTGCCTTTATTGGTGCCACCTTTCATTTTGCCAATAAAAGGGCTATCTTGTAAACGCCATTTACCTCTGTTCGTACATATAAGCAGCAGCCGTATGCACGTTGCGAAGCATCCGCGAAACCATGAATCTCACTAGTAGTATTAGTCGAAGTATGAACGTACCTTGGTACTTCTATATCGTTGATTTTTGCTAAGTCTGCTGCTATGAGATTCCACATGTTGAGAAGTTGGTATGGTAAAGATTGATCCCAATCAAGATTTTGAATCCAAAATTCTTGCAATAAAATTTTGCAACGTATAATTACAGGACTAATAAGGCCAAGCAAATCGTAAATTCGAGAAATAATTGATGATACAGAACGTTTAGATGGAATATCGGGTATTTGCAGATCAAATTGAAAGCAAAAAAGATCCTCTTTAGGTTTCCACCAAAGTCCCAACGCCTTTGCTATATCCTCTTCACCAGCCTTTATTTGTTTTTCACTAATATCATCGCCAACGACGTCTATATTATTGCTGTTCCACTTCGAGCCAGACGTTGCCAACAGATTTGTAATTTCAATTTTCTTACGCTGAAGCTCGATGGTGCTATCAGCACCAGTCAATAAGTCATCTACATACAAATCTTCTCGTAGAACTTGAGAGCCGACGGGAAATTTGTCACTATAGGTTTCTGCGATATGGAACAACGACCGCACGGCTAGAAATGGTGCGGATGCCATACCGTACGTTACCGTGTTTAGCTGGTATACGTGCAAAGGATCATTTGCTCGACTCTCCATAAAATAAGTTGAAAATTTCTATCCCTTTCGTGTATCAAAAATTGCCTGTACATTTTTCGAATGTCTGCAGTTAAAGCAAAGCGATTAAATCGAAATCCGAGAAGTGTAATGAGATCTTGCTGAATTGTAGGTCCCACCATGAGAATATCGTTAAGAGAACGGTTTTAAGAAGTGTTAGCAGATGCGAAGTATACAGTGATGTGGAATGAAATAATTGACCTTTGCAGCTGAAAGGTCGTTCAAAGGTGACATATGGCCTAACGAGAGATATTCTTCCATAAGATCAACATACATATTTTTCAAAGACTGCGATCGTTCCAGTCTTCGTTCTAGTGACAGAAATCTACGTTGTGTATTGGCAAGCGAATTTCCGCGCAGTTCTGGTGGTTCTTTGAATGGAAGGCGCAGTTCACATATTTTAACATTTTCACATATTTTAACATTTTCTCTAAAATGTTGCTCACAATCTCTCTCCTCTGGTGAAAGTGTATCAATTGGTACTGATACCTCTTCAACTTCCCAGAATCGTTTAAGAGTTGTATCTATTTCTACAAGCGACGGTGACCTAACTGCTACATTCCATGTTCGGCTTAGGTTTTTGGAGGGTACATCGAACTTTCCTCCAACAATCCAACCAAAAACTGTGTTGACCAAACATGGTAAGCCATTACCTAAGCTAATCTTCCCATCGCGTAATAAACAAAAAAACACATCGGTGCTTATAAGTACATCAATTCGGTGAGGTTTAAAGAACAAAGGATCTGCTAGTTCAATGTTATTTGGAAGCTGCCAAGTGGAAACGTTGATGTGTTCAGCTGGTTGGGTTGTAGAAATTGTTTTTGTGATGGCGAAATTTGAAGACCATTCGAAGTCGATAATGCGAGACTTTATGGTTGTGTGAACTGAGTACTTTAGCTGAGTTCTAATTTCAGCGATTCCGGATACCTCTTGAGGATCTTGATTCCATGTAAGCTGAAGACGTTTGGCAGCTTCCTCAGTGATAAAGTTAATTTCAGAACAAGAATCCAATAGTGCACGTACGGGTTGAAAAGAACCGTATTTATCTTTTATTAAAATTACAGCAGTGGGAATTATTGAACGTTTCTGCGTATATGTCACCAGCGATATTGGTGTACTGTGAGTCGGTTTACCTTGCCCACCTGACGATGATGAAAGCAATTGCTGATCAGATGGCGAAGGGTTGTGGATATGCAAATGCGTGTGATGTGATGTCTTACAGACATGACAACGTGATTTTGATTGACATTTGGACACTGAAGGTCCCTTACGCAGGCAATTTATACAAAGTGAAGATCGTTTGACGAAAGCAAAACGCTCAGGCACCGACAAATTTAGAAATTTACCATAATTGGTACTTGTGTGCTCGCTATTCTGACAAAAAATGCAACTAACCCTAGAGTTGGTCAACGAATGTGACTGCCTTTTTGGAGCTGGCTTTGGTTGCCTTTCTTCAGGTTTGGTTCCCTGACTTTCGAGGAATTGGCAGCGACGAAAGAGTATTTTGTAAAACTCCTCCCATGTTGGGAGTTTGTCTAATTGCTGTTTTTCCTTGTAAGTGGATGTTGAAGGGGTGTCCAACTTAGAAGTAACTATGTGAATTATGATTGCATTCATTACATCTACTTCGGATCCTAATGATAGTAGTGACCCACGAATTGCCGTGACGCTGTCTAAGATGTTGCGAAGTGAATTTGGATCACCTCGTACCATTACTGGTAGATCGAAAAGTGTGTTGATATGGTCAAGAAAAATGAGTACGTCATTGTCGTACCGCTCCTTTAAGCGTTGAAGTGCCTTTGGATAGTTTTCCTCAGTTACTTGATATGCTTCGACTACGGCTAGCGCTTGTCCGGATAGGCAGTTTAACAAATAATTGAATTTGTCAACGGGAGTGATGTAGAATCGTCGTTTACCAAGTTCGAAAAGGCGCTGATAAAACGCTTATAATCAGCATATTTGCCCTTGAATTGCGGGAGCTTTAACTTAGGTAAACGATTTTGTCTAGAAATTGATGAAGTAGTTGTTAAATCAAGAAAGCTACTACATTCGTGAAGGGTTTTATCGCGTTTTGGCTTAATAAATGATAAAAGTTTAGACTTCACCACGATAAATAATTCTTCCAAATCACTACGACAACTATCTGTTGGGCAAGCTTTCTCGATTAGGCTCTGAAACATTCGAGAATAGTTAAATCCGGCTTATTACCTTCCTTTTAAATTTTTACTTTGAGGTTGGAAAGGTTTCGCTTCATTATTGACCTTTGCTGCTTGAGCGATGCCCAATCAGTTTCAGTGTTTCCAGCAGAGTTTTCGGCAGTTAAGTCAACATTATCTTCCTCATTGCACATTTTGAAGGCGAAAAAATATGTATATAGGTATACTATTACAAAAGGAACGAAGGGTGAAGACAGTGGCTTTCAAACTGCGCCTATGATAGGAACACGTGATTTGTCGATAGATAGGCACTTATTCGGGTTGGTACAATGTATGTACATGTATATATTGTTCAATATTATGCGTGAATGGATATGTACTTACTTATGTAAATTGTGCAAATGTCCAAGTTCGTAAGCACCTTATATATGACGTAATGATTTTACTGTTTGGATATGCAAATTCCTTTCCAATTTGTTGCTGTTACTCCCTCGATGATATCTATTGAATTTGTTGTTTGCGCAACTAAAACCACCTGGCTCCACTCTAGCACCTTCGACTTGCTGCGCTCTCGGTTAGAAATTGCGATGACTGTGAAAGTTCAAAAGAATGATGACACAAATTTTGTATAAATTCCAATGTTCACACCAGCTCGAAAGCAGCAGTCACAAGTTTCCAATATTAATTTTGATGTTTTATTAATTTAAATGGTGTTTATAACAGACTGAGTCCTGTCACGGTCACCACAAATGTCGTGTATAAAAAGAAAACTAGAATGATTTGCCGATTTAATTTAATGCGTCTGATTTATTTGATGTTCGCTAGCAAGTCAAGTTACAAATCGGAGAGCTGATAGCAATAATTAAGTAGTACAGAAAAAACAGGTTTGGTTATTTTTCGAAGTTAGTGATGTTAATACATAGTTCAATTCATAATCGATTACTTAAAATGTGTATGCTATCAAATATGATTATTTACAATGATTACAATATAATTTGATATTTAAATATGTGTTGTAATGCAATTTGGCCGAACATTTCAGTCGATAAATATCAAAATCACCTAAGTCCACTGATGAGGTTTTTACAGGTTTTTGATAAATTTTTTTCTAACTAATATTAATGTTGCAAGTTGTCCAGAAACCATTTCAAATCACATTCCGGAATTTTGGAATAAAAAATTTCATTATCTTTTCCCATCATTTCAGTTATTTTTACGGCTTGAATATGTTTTTTCATATCGTAATCTAATTGGCAACATTTTTCACAATCAAATGCTGCCAACGCCCGGAATTTCAAATCCTTTCATTTAACGTCTTGAAAAACTACATAAAAATGTAGCAATGTGATGTAAGAAACCCACGTTTAATTTTATCAAAAAAGTTATTTAAAATGATGCTTGTAGTCGTTTGAAAATTTTTCACGCGTAAACATAGTACCGGGTTAAACAAATTAAAACGGCATTTCGTTTCATGGACAAAAAAACCTGACAAAATGAAGTAGTAAAAATCAACGCTAGTTCGAAGCTACTTAAAATCTACACTGTGTACTTAAGAGATTTTGATATTTATTGACTCAAATATAAATATATAAATATAAAAAATAGGTATAAAAGTATTAACCCATATAATAAATAAAGTGGGAATTACTTTAATAACACTGAAAGAACGCTACATTATGACCTAAAATGGTTTCATTTGACTAGAAAAAAGTTTCATTTCAATTGAAAAAGGTTTCGCTTCACTTGAAAAAAGTTTAATTGCATTTTAAAAAGGTTTCACTTCATTTGAAAAAGGTTTCATTTGATTTTAAAAAGGTTTCACTTCATTGAAAAAGGTTCCATTTGACCTGAAAATGCTTTATTCGCTGGAGGCCCTAAATGGGCTAGTTTGTTGTTTGCTTGGGGTTTCAGTTGAAAATCTTGTGGAGGCTTGACTTGTCTTGGAGCCATCATTCCTGGCAAACCTTGAACTACTCGTGTGACGGGTTTGAGAAGATGGATCGACATCCATCCTTACAGCCGCTGGGGAATTGTTGGTGCGCTAGCTTTTGCGCACATTTGTGTCTATTCCTAGTTTGCCCTGATTTAAATTTATATTTCAAGGGGCACTTCACTTCACTTTCACTGCACTCACCTCGGCACTTAACTTCAAATAATAACTCCGAAAAGCAGGGGGTTTAAATTAAAATATTTATTTGAAATTCGGGTTGGCTCAGGTGCTACGTGACCGTCTTGCTCAGGATTTTTACGAATTGTGTTTTGTTTACAAAGTGTGCGTCTGTTCGGTGTTGACAATTTATACGTGCGTGACTGTGTAAGTGTGGGTGTGTGATGTGGTGAATGTTGGCGGTAGGGTTGCACCCGCCAGTGTTGTGGCTAATCTAGCCATCCCCGCCCCCCTAGGCGAGTCATCAGCCTAGCAAACGTTGTAGCTGCTGCAGGGTCTCCACCACGTTGCTAAGCCCGGTTGGGCGACGTCGGCCTCGATTGGTTGTCTGTCGCTGGTATGTTGATGCTGCTGGAGGGAGATAACGGGCCCCAGGATGAGTCGATGTCCTCGGGCGTTGACTGGGTTTCCCTGTTGATCGACGGGGTTGTGCCGCGCGAGGTGGTTGCGATCTAGGTCGCATGTTGTTGCGTGAAGGCGGAGCCACTGGGGCGCTACGCCTGGAGGTCCGGTGCAGAAGGGTGTGGTGCGACCTGTCGCACAGGTGACACATGACGGTCGAGGTGCACTCTGCAGTGGAATGCCATAGTGCCAAACAATTAAGACAGTACCCGTGGGCCTGCGCTACTTGCTGACGTTGCTGCGGCTGCATGACTTTAAAAATAGCGCATAGGCGTAGTGCATGCGGGCGACAGCAGAGAGGGCACCGCACGCCATGCCCTACCACGGGGTCCCTCGAAGGTGTTTCCGGCCATTCCTCGGCCCTGGTGGCCTGTGGTCGTTGAGGCGGTACAGTGGGCGCCGTTGTTGCCCTGGGAGTAGCAGTGCGCGGTGCTGCAGTAGGTAATGCTCGTGCTCGTGGCACGGTAACCGCCGAACGAATGGCTGGCGTTGGGGCGACTTCCTCAATTTGCATGTTCATGATTCGGTATGGAAAGAAATTATAGACTTTAGTGTCTTATAAAGTATAGGGGTGCTTGATTTAAGCACTTTATAGACATATATTTTCAAATGTGATTTCGTTATTGTATATTTTATGCGGGTTTTAGTTGCGGTATAAATTCCCGTTTAGTTCGAGGAGAGGAGAGTTCTTCGAGCTACCTCTTTAGGAGTGAGGTATTTATTTCGAATAGCAACATCGCTTCGGTGGATGAATTGCTCCATATTTGATTTTATATTGATTTTAAGTATTTGCGCGATCGGTATTAGCGGTATTAGACTCGGTTGGTAGAAAACAAAGTCTTACGAGCGGTCGAGTTAGTTTGCCATTTTGCGTACGTAGGTCAACTACTCGGATGTGACCGTCGGAACCATAATGTACCTTTTCGATGCGGGCTAGCCGCCATTCGGTAGGAGGGAGACATTCGTCGTGAATTAAGACGCATGCTCCTATTTTTGGTGCTTCTTGAGTGTTTTTCCACCGATATCGTTTGTGAAGGTCTTTTAGATATTCTTCCTTCCATCGGCGACTAAATTCATGATGGAGAATTTTGATTCGTTCCCATCGATTTATGAGGGAGAGGGAGCCCACGTTTGGTTCTGGTATAGCCAGAAGTGGAGCTACTCTAAGAAAATGCCCAGGGGTGAGGGCTTAGAAGTCGGAGGGATCTTGCGAGAGTGCTGATAGCGGCCGTGAGTTCAAAACGGCTTCAACTCGAAGTAGCGTAGTGAACTCTTCAAATGTAAATTTATTGTTGCCAGCGGTTTTCTTGAAATGTGATTTAAAGCATTTCACAGCTGATTCCCATAGGCCACCCATGTGTGGGGCGCTTGGGGGGATAAATTGCCAATTAATGCCTTGAGGTGCGTATTTTTCAATGATATGCGGCGAGACTTCTTTGGCGAACTGTATGAACTCCTTTTCGGTAGCCCGTTGGGCCCCGATGAAGGTTTTGCCATTGTCGCTCATGATTTTAGAGGGAAAACCTCGCCGTCCGACAAAGCGTGCAAATGCCGCGAGAAAAGCTGCTGTTGTCAGATCTGAACATAATTCTAGGTGTACGGCTTTTGTCGTAAAGCATACAAAAACAGCCACGTAACCCTTCATTGTGGTAGAAGACCTTAACATCGAGGCCTTTAGCTGGAAAGGTCCGGCAAAATCTACACCAGTGATGGTGAAAGGCATAGAAAAATTGCAGCGTGTGGTAGAGCTGCCATGATCTGCGTGCACATCGTTTGTTTGTGTAGCGTACAGACTTTACACATAAAAATGGATTTTTTTATCAGAGGCTTAAGTCGAGGAATATAAAACTCTTGTCGGATCATTTGTTGCATTAGCCTGTACTCGGCGTGTAGCATTAAGACGTGGAGATAATTAATAAAGATTGTGGCAAATGCGGATTTTTCCGGTATTATTATAGGGTTCCGCTCATTGTAGCTCAGACTGGAGTTCGCTAGCCTTCCATTGGCACGAAGCAGTCCCTTAGAGTCAACAAAGGGGTTTAGGGCTAAGACTGTGCTCTTTTTGTCAATGGGCTTTGATGCCATTAAAATTGTTCGTTCACTCCTATAATAGCGGGTCTGCGTGGACTCGATTAGGGATATTTTCGCCCGTTGCAAGTCTTGATGCGTCAGTGCATAGCTTGCGGTATTGGGTATTCCTTTCACCTTATTCTTTAAGCGATTTACAAATTGAAACATATACGCTATTACTCTTAAGGCTCGGGGGAACGACGAAAATCGCTCGAGGATGTCTGTGTCCTCCAGTGTTGTATGAAAGCCTTCGATTCTTCGGCTTTCTGGGGCTATGATATTGCTTGCAGGCGACTTTGGCCATACGTCTGGTGATTCTACCAGCCAGTTGGTGTCATTCCACCATAGTGTGGTGATTGTAAGATGCAGGGGTTTGCAGCCTCTTGTGCCAAGATCCGCAGGGTTATCAGCACTGGCAACGTGTCGCCAAGTTGCTGGCCCAACTAGGTCAATGATTTGAGCTGTGCGGTTTGACACGTATGTGGTAGTTTTTCTAGCCAAGCTAGCACGATTTCTGAATCGGACCATAGGTACAATTTCCGATTGCTCAGGTTCAAGTGTGTTTGTACGGTCGAGGCTAGTTTTGCGAGCAGGAGTGCACCGCATAACTCGAGCCGTGGGAGGCTTACGGTCTTGAGAGGCGCGACCTTGCCTTTTGCCACTAATAGGCGACTTGTAATCTTGCCATTATGCTGGGTTCGCACATAAATAGCTGCGCAGTATGCTTTTTCAGAAGCATCGCAGAAGCCGTGGATTTCGACTTGATGGTCGGGTGAGAAATTCACCCACCGAGGTATCTGTATCTCGGATATAGTGTGCAAGTTGTTTGCAAATTGGGACCGTTTTATTAAGCGGAATGGTTTAACCACTTCGTCCCAATCAGTTCCATCTAGCCATAATTCTTTTCGTTTTTGCGGATTTTGCAGATATCGACTCAAGAGTGTATGAAAATTGGTCTGATATTGCGTTCCATTGTATGCCCAGAGTTTTGGTGGTGCTCTCCTTTTCAAACTTTAGAAAATTGGTATCTAGGAAGTTTTCTTTATTTATATTTGCCAGTATTCCTGGGTGGTTAGAAGTTATCTTTTTTAATGGGAACCCTGCTGAGTCGAGGGCTTCGATAACTTGAGCTAGTGACTCGCACGCTAGAGGAAGGCTGTGGCTTCCACACAGTACATCGTCTACATATGTTTGAGAGCTTAGCACCAGGGCGGTTAGTGGTAGTTTTGCTTAAGTGTCTTTTGCCAGTTCGTGTAATGTTCGAATGGCTAGAAACGGAGCGCAGTTCACGCCAAATGTCACCGTTTTTAGTTTGTAGTCGCGGATTGGACTACTAGGTGAGTTGCGGAATATAATGCGCTGATAGTCTTGGTCGTCTTCATGTACTAGGATTTGCCTGTACATTTTTTCGACGTCACCATTGAATACGTATTTATACATACGCCACTGTAGGATAAGTAGCATTAAATCGGGTTGTAATGTTGGACCCGTGTATAACACGTCATTTAGAGAGTTACCTGAGCTCGTGCATTTAGATGCATTGAATACCACTCGTACTTTTGTTGTAAGTTTTTCCGGTTTGATAACCGCGTGGTGTGGTAGATAAAAGGATGAGTGTTTGCCTTTTGTAATTTTCTCATAGGAATTTACTGGTTCCATATGATCCAATTTTATGTATTCCTCAACGACGTTGTCGTATGAGGTTTTAAGCTCGCCTGTTTTAAGTAAGTTTCTTTCCATACTTAAAAACTGCTGTAGCGCTGAGGTTCGGGAGTGACCTAAGGCGAGTGCGTTGGGAAATGGTTGTTTGAATGGTAGTCGAACGACGTACCGCCCGTTGTCTGATCTTGTAGTTGTGGCTTGATAGAAGTCTTCACAATACTTGTCGTCAGGTGTAGTAACGGGGATTGGGGGTAATTCTTCTACCTCCCAGAATTTTCTCAATTGTGAGTTAAGATACTCATTTGAAATATCTTCCACTTGCGTTGTGAAACTGGAGATTTTCTC
The DNA here is from genome assembly GCA_949987695.1 of Merzomyia westermanni. NCBI lineage: Eukaryota > Metazoa > Arthropoda > Insecta > Diptera > Tephritidae > Merzomyia > Merzomyia westermanni. The sequence continues at coordinate 109,814,363 of OX465290.1, read as the reverse complement.
TTTGACTTGCCCGCTTAAAATCCATCCAAAGATGGTATTTTGGGCTAGTACGTTGTTGGAGATTTTCTCCACCTTGAAGTATTATTTGGGGGATTAGATCGCTTCCCAATAATATGTCGATTTGATCGGGTGTATGGCAGTTGGGATCGGCTAGTTTAAATAGTTCTCCTCGGTGTTCGATGGAGACTATTGGTGTCGGTAATAGTGTTTTGCTTTCATTTTCTGAATGTAGCGTTTGTATTCTGGCAGCGTTTGAGCAGCATGGTTGTTCTTGACAACTTTCGGGATTATCCGATCTAGCTGTTGCAGCTAGTCCCGTGGTTCTTTTGGCATTTAGATTATTTTGGGGAGCATTATCGTGATTATTATGGAGCATCGAATGATGTCTCCTACGGCAATATGAGCAATTGTATTTACTTGGACATGCCTGTACCGTGTGGCTAGGTGACAGGCAGTTGTTGCAAAGTTTCTTAGTTCTGACTATGTTATTTCTTTCGCTTATTGATAAATTTTTAAATCTTTCGCAAGATCGTAATTGATGACCTTCGCTGCACAGTTCGCATGACATATGTCTGAGTTGTTCAGAGGTGAACGATTGAGACTTATTGAAGCTCTTATTATTTGAATTATTTTTAGTGGCTTGGGGTTTAAAGAAGCTTCTATTATGGTCTTCGTGTATATTTTTCGGCTTTGATACTTTATTATCTACCCGTTCTGCGAGTTCGAACTGGGTAGTGAGGAAATCTTTCATTTGTTGCCACGTTGGGCATTTTCTACGGAATGAGAGCGATTGCTCCCATAAAATTAAAGATTTTTCTGGTAATGTGGCAGCGCATATATTGACCAGAATGGTGTCCCAGTGTTCAGTGGGGACATTTTGGGTTGCTAGAACCGACAAGCAGTTTGTAACTGTTGACTGTAATTTTAGAAATTCCTCACTGGTTTCTTTTTGAATTATTGGTAAATTCATTAAGGTCGTTATTTGTTTATCGACCAAGACTCTTTCATTTTCATACCTAGCTTTTAACGCTTCCCAAGCCAGATTAAAATTGTCATCGTTAAGTGCGAACTGTTTGACTATTGCCGCTGCTTGGCCTCTTGTTTTATTTCGCAAGTGGCCGCCGTGGTGTGGAGGTAGTGTTGCCGGCCTACCACACCGAAGGTCCATGGTTCGAGCCCTGGTACAGGTAACATCAAAAGTGATTTGAAAAAAGTTTTTCAAAACGGGGTCGCCCCTCGGCAGTGGTTTGGCAAACTCTCCGAGTGTATTTCTGCCATGACAGGCTTCTCAGCAAAAATTCGTCTCCTTTGTAGATGCCGTTCGGAGTCGGCAAAAAACTGTAGGTCCCACCAATTTGTAGGGAAAATTCAAATCGGCACACCACAAATTGGAAGAGAAGCTTGGCGCAAAAATCTCTTAGGAGGTTTATGATGATATACCTGTTGTATATATAGCCATAAAGAGAAAGAGATATAGTTTTTGCGCTTGTGCTAGCTTTGGGTGTTTTATGTACACGGCTGAGAACATATCCCTGAAGGACGGCCATTGTTCATAGCCCCCATTAAATACTTCAGTATCACAGGCTGGCACTTTGAGATATATGCCGGAACTTGCTTCGTTTATTTTTGCTTGGGGCAGGTCTACTCGCTGGGGTGGAGTAGGTGCAGTTACAGGCTTTAGAAGTTTTAATTGATCCGCGGTCAAAGCCTTAGTTTCTTCATATTGGTGTAAGCAGTTTTCATATTTTGCATATGCCGAGTTTTTAAAATTTTCGGGCAATTCTGAATCATATGTTTCGATGATTGCGTCATATGCCGATTGGAGCCGTGTCCAAAATCTATCAAGTGATTTTTGTTTCACTTCCAGAACCGATTCTGTATTTTCCTCTATAGGGATTGAGGAAAATCTAGTGCAGTATCTTATAATACTGTCACTATCTGCAATGAATTTTGCAGCTGAGAAATCTTTCCCCCTTTTTTGCTTTGCACCCTGTTTTGAACGGGCGCTTTCAGCAGGGCTGCGTTGAGGCTTTTCTTCTTCACCCATTTTGGGTACATCTAATAATTGATGAGTTTCTTTAGGGTCCGTTGACATTATAAGTCGGAAAGTGAACCTCTTTTATAAATAAAATTATCGGTATATTTATATATGTCGATATATATTTGGGTTTTAATTTACCGAGCTTTTAAATTTACCGGTGCTTATTTTTTGCCCGCGACTGTAGTTTGTCAGTCTTTAACGATTTGATGTTTTAAAATAAAAATATCAATGTATATTGTATTTATTATTAGTATATGGTTTTTAGTGAATCGCGCTTTTATGCGTATCACTGTTTTTATTTTACTCACGACTGTATTTCCAAGTCGAGTTAGATTATACTTATTACGTTAAAGATAAAAATATATTTTTATATATTTGTAATTTATTTTATGCTTTCGTGCACAAAAAGTTTGTTGGGTTACCCTCTTGACTAAGGTTAGTTATTAAATTTTAAGTATATATATGAACGTTTGTATGTAAGCTTTTTTTTTGTGAGGGTGCTAAACACAAGTTTGTGTTTGTATAAATGTATAGCAGCGGTGGACAAAAGCAATGCAGGTAACCAATATGAGAAATTGTGTTCTGCTTTTCTTATGCCAATGCAATTTTAAGTTCAATGCAATTGAGTGCAAGGAACTTTGTTGTTTGTGTACAATGTTTTGGGTGCTTTTTCGCTTAACACACGTTTGTGTGTTTGTCTATATTTTTCCCGTGAATATAATAAGAATATAGATAATTATGATGGGATAGCAGAAAATAGCTTTGTAGTTATTTTAATGTTTTCCTTTCTTTTGCTTGTTAGTTTCTGCTTATTTATTGCTACAATCCTGCCTTTACTTGACTTATATATGTAGGGGAATGCAATCAGAGGGGGTATTGCCGGGTAAATTTTGCAAGTGAAAACTTGAATATATTTTGTTGTTAGTTTTGTTTGTGCTTGAAAAATAAGCAGAAAAGCCGCGGTTTGAAATTTAGATAAGTATTTTTGTATATACTTTTTGTGCGGGACTTAAAATGGAAAATGATTTTTATATATATATGTAAATATGTATGTATGTAAGTGGTGATCGGAACTTTGATCAAACCGGGAAGACGGTATATATGTATAACTTTATGTGGGGGTTTTTTTTTCGACTATGGTTTATCTTGAAATGTTCCGTTTTTGATAGAAAATTTTTTAATTTTATTACAAATATGTGCTACGTATGTAGGTACAAAACAGAGGTTTGGATTTTAGTTACTATTGTTTAAGTAACACGAAAATTTACCTATGTATATAGTATGCAGAACGCTAAATAGTTGCATATATGTAGTTTTGAAAATTATTAAACTCACCGCTCTTTTTTCAGGGGAAAAGGGGGGTTTTACTTATCCTTTTAGTTCACTTAGTTGGAAATGTATTGTTGTTAACCTTCTGTTGTGGATTTGATTTGATTTTCTTTATATTTTCCGTGTTGTTGTTTAGATGTAGTTTATTAATTTGTTGAAACTGGTTCGCGTTATGGTTGTTTTTAGTGGGCTGTATGTTTATTTATTAGTTTTGTATGTTTGTGCATATACTGTGTTTGTTTATTTTGCACTTATTTGCACTTTGAAAATTATTTTAAATTGGGTAAATGTACCTCTTTACAAAATTTTTTTTTTTTTTCGATTTTTCGCTACTTCCATAGGTGCCTGTCTTTTAGGCGAAGTAGGACCATATATTTTTCTAGGGGCGCTTCACTTCACTTTCACTGCACTCACCTCGGCACTTAACTTCAAATAATAACTCCGAAAAGCAGGGGGGTTGAAATTAAAATATTTATTTGAAATTCGGGTTGGCTCAGGTGCTACGTGACCGTCTTGCTCAGGATTTTTACGAATTGTGTTTTGTTTACAAAGTGTGTGTGTGTTCGGTGTTGACAATTTATACGTGCGTGACTGTGTAAGTGTGGGTGTGTGATGTGGTGAATGTTGGCGGTAGGGTTGCACCCGCCAGTGTTGTGGCTAATCTAGCCACAGTGTAAAAGGCATAACTTCGATTTGGCTGCGCTGCATAATTGTATCTCGATTGGTTCTGGTCTGGACTCTGCTATGTGCCAGCAGAGATGGGTATGTATCGCCGAACATTGGGCACTTCTACTCAATAGCTGTTGGGGCGGTAAATACCGTTTCGACGATCCACGTTCATGAACGTTAGGCATGACGAGTATGCATCAGGTAGGGATTTCGGCTTCTGCATGAGAGGCAAAGCTCGCACGTCACCGTTTAGTCTCCTATGGCCTCTGCCAATGGCTTCAACGTTTCTCCATGCAGATATTTATCGATGTTTATTGTGTTTATCATTACCGACAACTGCTTTTTGACTTGACGTCCTTGGGTCATAACAGTGGCATTGACTAACATCTGCATGATGCAAAGAGAGGATCTTCTTGATTTTCTTCCAATTAGCATCTAAGATGCTGTGGGACACCAGTGCAGCATCGGCTGTCCCCGTATTGTTACACGTAATGTGACTTGAAATGGCCCTATAGATTGGCTTGAGCAATAATATGTACACTAGTTCAACTGACAAATACTCAACATCCTGCTATTTGAGACAAATACCATCAAAGAAGGACACATACAAAATTTGAAGCAGTCCGACAGCACAACAAAACCATCCATTCGGTAACCAACGAGAAACCCGAGGACGTGTTTTTCAATCAAAGGGGGTATCCGGACATCAAAAAGCGTCTTTAACAAAACCAAGAGAGAGTTTTGCAAACAACTGAACTTCAAAGAAGGCGAGGTAATATATTCAAAGACGTGTAGACGGAACAAAAACGTAAAAAAATTCGCGAGAGATATAGTCAGAAAAGGCAACGGCGAAACAGTAACGACAAGTAAAAGAGTCATTATCCATAAGGACAATATTAGAGAAAAGGCATGTACGGAATAGTGTTTACCTTACTTTGCTCTATCGCACTTTGCGACAATATAATAGATTTAACTAATAGGAAATATGTTCTAGTGGAAACCGACCCTGTTTACATTTATCAGGATACAGCTTTCTTGTATCACATATCTAACCTTTCAAAAATACTAGCGCCATACGAAAGTATAATGAAATCATCATCAATTAATATATTAGAATATGCCGACATTCATATCTGTTACCTACAATAAGCAATTAAAAAATAACTAACTAAACTTAAATTCATGTAACAAGTTAGTCTTAAGAATATCAATAAAGAACACGCATTTCGGTGTAGCAATAAATATTTTTTTTTACTCGGATATCGACCAAACGATATTAACTCGCGTGTGCAGCAAGAACTCTAAAATACCTTGACCCCGAGTAGCATATTCTAAATATTGTACGCGGGACACAAGGCTCCAATTGTAAAATTTACTTATTGTATAGCATTTTCAGGTCAAATAACACCTTTTTCAAGTCAAATGAAACTTTTTTCAAATGAACTGAAACCTTTTTTAAATGAAATGCAACTTTTTACAAACGAAGTGAAACTTTTTTCAAATGAAATGAAACCTTTTTCATACAAAATTAAACTTTTTTCTAATAGAATTACACTTTTTTCCAGTCAAATGAAACGATTTTTAGACCATAATATATCGCCCTTTCTAGTGGTATAGAACTCTATTAACGTGATTGCCACTATATTTATTACATGGTTCAATACTTTTATACTTATATAATTATATTTCAGTCGATAAATATCAAAATCACCTAAGTCCACAGATGACGTTTTTACAGGTTTTTGATACATTTTTTTCTAACTAATATTAATGTTGCAAGTTGTCCAGAAACCATTTAAAATCACATTCCGGAATTTTGGAATAAAAAATGTCATTATCTTTTCCCATCATTTCAGTTATTTTTACGGCTTGAATATGTTTTTTCATATTGTAATCTAATTGGCAACATTTTTCACAATCAAATGATGCCAACGCCCGTAATTTCAAATCCTTTCATTTAACGTCTTGAGAAACTACATAAAAATGTAGCAATGTGATGTAAGAAACCCACGTTTAATTTTATCAAAAAAGTTAATTAAAATGATGCTTGTAGTCGTTTCAAAATTTTTCACGCGTAAACATAGTACCGGGCTAAACAAATAAAAACGGAATTTCGTTTCATGGACAAAAAAACCTGACAAAATGAAGTAGTAAAAATCAACGCTAGTTCGAAGCTATTTAAAATCTACACTGTGTACTTAAGCGATTTTGATATTTATTGACTCAAATATAAATATATAAATATAAAAAATAGGTATAAAAGTATTAACCCATATAATAAATAAAGTGGGAATTACTTTAATAATACTGAAAGAACGCTATATTATGACCTAAAATGGTTTCATTTGACTAGAAAAAAGTTTAATTGCATTTTAAAAAAGGTTTCACTTCATTTGAAAAAGGTTTCACTTCATTTGAAAAAGGTTTCACTTCATTGAAAAAGGTTCCATTTGACCTGAAAATGCTTTATTCGCTGGAGGCATTTTTCCTTCCTCATATACGGGCACTAAATGGGCTAATTTGTTGTTTGCTTGGGTTTTCATTTGAAAATCTTGTGGAGGCTTGACTTGCCTTGGAGCCATCATTCCTGGCAAACCTTGAACTAGTCGTGTGACGGGTTTGAGAAGATGGATCGACATCCATCCTTACAGCCGCTGGGGAATTGTTGGTGCGCTAGCTTTTGCGCACATTTGTGTCTATTCCTAGTTTGCCCTGATTCAGTGTAAAATGCATAACTTCGATTTGGCTGCGCTGCATAATTGTATCTCGATTGGTTCTGGTCTGGACTATGCTATGCGCCAGCAGAGATGGGTATGTATCGCCGAACATTGGGCACTTCTACTCAATAGCTGTTGGGGCGGTAAATACCGTTTCGCTGATCCACGTTCATGAACGTGAGGAATGACGAGTATGCATCAGGTAGGGATTTCGGCTTCTGCATGAGAGGCAAAGCTCGCACGTCACCGTTTAGTCTCCTATGGCCTCTGCCAATAGCTTCAACGTTTCTCCATGCAGATATTTATCGGTGTTTATTGTGTTTATCATTACCGACAACTGCTTGTTGACTTGACGTCCTTGGGTCATAACAGTGGCATTGACTAACATCTGCGTGATGCAAAGAGAGGATATTCTTGATTTTCTTCCAATTAGCATCTAAGATGTTGTGGGACACCAGTGCAGCATCGGCTGTCCCCGTAGTGTTACACCTAATGTGACTTGAAATGGCCCTATAGATTGGCTTGTGCCTTACGATCCGATAGTCGTTTAGAACCTGCTTCACACTATGGATCTAGGGGGTAAAGAGCTTCCGAGATCGATCAAACACCAAACACTTGGAGCGTTTTTTTTCTTTATTTACAAGATTTTCTCCTTATTTAGATTTTAATTAATGTTCTTCCCACGATTTTCCTTTTTTAAAGCTTCGCGGACCCTCCACCAAAGTGCTGTCAGTTAACACTCGTATCGCAAGAAGTTTCAAAAATTAAAGATGCGGTTAACAAACTGTCCAGCTGTTATACTAAATAAAACGAAGTTAATAAAAATCCGCTGTAATAATTTAACTCGTGCTTCTTGCACGCTGATTACGATCTAACTTAAACAATATCCTTTCCTTCCAAGTAACCTATTTGTTATAACTTGACCTGATCGGTGGTTACGCGTTTGCCGCGTCAACGAAAGTTCTTTAGTGAAGTAAAGAAATCACATGGCTGGCAAAGTGAGCTAAGGTGCCTAAGATAACTAATAATTATGCTTTAAATTAAACATATACTTTCAGTTGGAAAATATTGAGTAAAAAATCACTATTTATTGAGTTTATTTTTTGCTCAACAGAATACAGCACCAACTTATATACAAGCACGACGAGTGCTATTCCTTACAAAATTTGTGTCTAGAGACTTTTGGAACAAATTCAATGTTTACCAAACGGAACTAGTTGAAGTTGTAGAAACATCAAGATATTAAGATAGACATAATTGTGTCCCTGGAGGATTATCACTTACTGAGGGGTATGCCTCTCGCAGAACACCGATCCGAACGCAACAACAAAGATAATGTGAAAAATGCGACAAAAAATGTTTACTTTTAATATGGTCTTTATTCTTTTCACAATCAACCGTGGACAATTCAATAAAAGAATTGTGCTATATGTTACCTTGTCAGTAATACACGTTGTTTCACGAAATCTTATCCTATAACAATGGCTCTGATTTAACTTAACGCCGGAGGTCGTGGTATCGCAGCAGTCGGGAACCGTTTCTATAGAAAAACTGACTGATGTTTGTTTCATACATGCTTATTTAGGCATGTTTTATCGTAAAAAAAAGCACCGGTATACTTTGGAAGTTCGGCATCTTTGCAGCAGATAGCAGTGCCGAAAGTATACCAGGGGTTCCCAACTGTTTCTGGCCTTTGGATTAAACATTGCCACCGGCCTTGCAAGCCACGGGGGTTGCAATAAAAGTACTAAATTAACATGGTTAGAAAAGATACATATGTATGTAGATGTATTCAGAACTTCAATTCAATATATATCAATTTGTATTTATACTATATAGATATATATGTACTATATATATTTTGCATGAAACTAATACCATTATTGGATACGTGTAAAATACGTGGAGCAAATTCAGTTAATTCATTTCAATACTATGCTAATGTAATTTATAATTTTCTCTGGTTTTATTAACCCATTATGGGGTTCGAATGCGTTAAAGGGCGCACGGGCCAGAAAGGACCCAACCGAATATACTGTTCTGTGCTGTAGGAAACCCAGGGATTGACAGTACTTCTTGTCTTATGATCTTAAAATATACATCTCCACTGAAGATCAAGGCGATGGCCGATGATGTATGAAAATTTGGATCAGCTAGTTTTAAATTTGAAAATTTGTCGACCATGGTGTTTTTAATCCAAATTCCGGGACGACTGTAACGGGAAGTGAGAAGCGCACCTGTGCATCGTTCGCTGAACTGAGCCAAAGCGCACACATGCTTTAAATGAAGACTCTGTACAAGATTTTGACAGATTTTACTCGTCTGAGAGCATGGATCCAATAATGCCCGTACGAGAACGCGCTGATTTCACTGTGGAACAAATTCAGGTTAGCAAAATTTAGGTCGATTCTGAGCGTGAGGGGTGAAAATAGAGGCTAAATTAGAAGACCCGTATCGCGGCGTTTGTTTATGTTAGTTCAAATTTTTTTTTAATCGACCTTCGAACTTTGCAGTCAAATGCCAATTTTCAGCATTTTGTTTGTATGGTTTTTTGGCTATAACTCGTCGACTAATTGATATTTTTTCAATATGTTAAAGCCAAATTTAAAAAAATTGATTTATAAAATTTTTGTAGTGCTAATGAAGCAAAATGTTGGACATTTTTTTTCATGCATTTTGAACATTATTATTATTATTATTAATGGAAAAGAAGAGCAACATGCCTTCTATACCGGGAAAGGAGCACTAGTAGTAACACCTTCGGCTCGCTTTTTTTTCATACAGAGTTTTTGCTTAGATTAACTTAAAAACTTATACATAATTCTCTCTCTATGGCGCGATATACAACAGGTATATCATCTTAAACCTCCTAAGAGATTTTTGCGCCAAGCTTCTCTTCCAATTTGTGGTGTGCCGATTTGAATTTTCCCTACAAATAGGTGGGACCTACAGTTTTTTGCCGACTCCGAACGGGATCTACAAAGGAGACGAATTTTTGCTGAGAAGCCTGTCATGGCAGAAATACACTCGGAGAGTTTGCCAAACCACTGCCGAGGGGCGACCCCGTTTTGAAAAACTTTTTTCAAATCACTTTTGATGTTACCTGTACCAGGGCTCGAACCATGGACCTTCGGTGTGGTAGGCTGGCAACACTACCTTCACACCACGGATAATTAACTCTAGATTAATTTCTTAAGATCTGTTAACCTAAGGAATTCATTTATTTTTTCTATAGATTCGTGGTCTTGGTTTCTTAATAAACTAGAAGGGTTTGTTTTCTCAAAAAGGTTTGCTCTGGTTGCTGCAAAGTGTTGACATCTGTCGAGGAGATGGATAACTGAGGTTCTGCGTTGCAGTAGGGGCACTGCGACACGCCGATGCCTTTAAGAACCGTTTCGTGCGTAATAATCGTGTGTCCTATGCGTAGTCGAATAAATGCTTTCAGGTTGTTACAGCTGACTTTAACTGGGAAAGTGGGATTTCTTCCGCTGGTGTTAATGTTAGAGTAGTGATGCGTATAACTCGCCCACTTCTCCCGTTGTGTTTTATGTAGCTGTATTTGCGACAATTTGTAGCCATCCATTTTTGCGATAAGGTTTTGTATTATGAGTGGTTCTTGTGCTGCTAGCTTGACTCTTTCGTCTGCAGCTTCATTGCCAGCGATTGCAACGTGGCCCGGGACCCACATTATTTTTATTTGATTGTTGCTTTGTAGGAGTGTTTTACGTATTGATGCTGACAAGTTGTCCGTACTCATTGTGTTTATGGTGGATTGTATAACAGATAGGCTATCTGAGCAAACTATGTATTTTTCTTTGGTGCTGAGGGCGAATTGCGTTGCACGTAGTACAGCGCTAGCTTCAGCAGTGTATACTGAACAAAAGGGTGGTAAATGACCAACCGCGATTGTATTGCCGTTAGAGTCTACCACCGCAAAAGCTGTTGTGGAATGAATTTTTGTACCATCGGTATAAGCGAATTTCCAGCCTTGCTGTTCAAATGTCGTAGCAATCTCTTTGAACATTTGTCTATACACTGCTGCTGGTGTGGTACTCTTGTTACTTCTGCTCATATCGGTGATGAAAAACGGCTGCATATTAGTCCAAGGAGGTGGGCGGTTATAGCTCAATTTTACTGGTTTAATAGGAAAAAAAAAGAGAGGCAGAAAAGCGTGAAATAAAGGAGCTTGAGATGCTGGCCATGGAATAATGCCCGAAAATTCTATCAAAAAATTCGGCGAATGCCAGAAGGTTTCAAACCCGGGGCAAACTCCTGTAAGAATGAGAACGGCGACCTGGTGACCGATGTTCAGAGAACACTCAGAATATGGAGGGATCACTTCTCTGCCCTTTTAAATGGAGAAACTGAGCAAGAAACCAGGGAAGATGCCGAACCCGAGCCCACAATCGAAGATGATGGAATTGACGTTCCACAACCCGACTATAATGAGGTGCGAATAGCAATATCCCGATTGAAAAACAATAAAGCAGCTGGCGCTGATGGTTTGCCTGCTGAGCTTTTCAAACACGGAGGCGAGGAGCTGGTAAGGCGCATGCATCAGCTTCTATGCAGAATTTGGTCGGATGAATGCATGCCTGAAGATTGGAATCTAAGTGTTCTCTGCCCAATCCGCAAGAAGGGCGATCCTGCAAACTGCGCCAACTATCGCGGAATCAGCCTTTTGAATATCGCATATAAGGTCCTATCAAGCGTATTGTGCGAAAGACTGAAGCCTGATGTGAACAGACTGATTGGACCTTATCAGTGTGGCTTCAGACCTGATAAATCTACCATCGACCAGATTTTTACAATACGCCAAATCTTGGAAAAAACCCGTGAAAAAAGAATCGACACGCATCATCTCTTTGTTGATTTTAAAGCCGCTTTCGATAGCACGAAAAGGAGCTGCCTATATGCCGCTATGTCTGAATTTGGTTTCCCCGCAAAACTTATACGGCTATGCAAAATTACCTTGAGCAACACCGCCAGCTCGGTCAGAATTGGGAAGCACCTCTCGGAGCCGTTCGAAACTAAACGAGGTTTCAGACAGGGTGACCCCCTATCGTGCGATTTCTTTAATTTAATGCTGGAGAAAATAATACAAGCTGCAGAACTTAACCGCGCTGGAACAATATTTTATAAAAGCGTGCAACTGTTGGCATATGCTGACGATATTGATATCATTGGCCTTAACAACCGCGCCGTAACTTCTGCTTACTCGAAATTAGAAAAAGAAGCGGAGAAAATGGGATTGGTGGTGAACGAGGGCAAAACGAAGTACCTTCTGTCATCATGCAAAGAGTCAGCGCATTCGCGCCTTGGCAACCAAGCCACTGTTGGCAGCAATAATTTCGAAATAGTAAAGGACTTCGTTTACCTGGGAACCAGCATTAATACCAACAATAATGTTAGCCTAGAAATCCGACGAAGAATCACTCTTGCAAACAAATGCTACTTCGGACTGAGTTGGCAATTGAAAAGTAAAGTCCTCTCTCGACGAACGAAAATAACACTCTACAAGTCACTCATCGCACCCGTCCTGCTGTATGGTGCAGAAGCGTGGACACTAACAACATCTGATGAGGCGGCTCTGAGAGTATTCGAGAGAAAGGTTCTTCGAACGATTTGTGGACCTCTACGCGTTGGCGACGGCGAGTACCGAAGAAGATTTAATGATGAGCTGTATGAACTTTACGCAGACGCCGACATAGTTCAGCGAATTAAAACACAGCGGCTTCGCTGGCTAGGCCACGTAGTGCGAATGAGCGAAGATGATCCAGCCCAGTGGGTATTCTTATCGGTACCCGCCGGTGGAAGCAGAGGAAGAGGGAGACCACCACTCCGATATAAGGACCAAGTGGAGACCGATTTGCGATCCCGCGGTGTTTCCAATTGGCGCCAGTTGGCGCAACGAAGAAACGACTGGCGAGCTATGTTGGACGGTCAAAATCGCCCAGGCGGTTAGATGACCATTTAAAGAAGAAAGAAGAATATGAATTCCTACTACCTTCGCTATGTTGATGCAGCTTGTGATGGCTGATGTAAGGCGCAGCACTCTTCTATTTCTTGCCACTGAGTTAACTGAATCATATAGGATCGGGTTTTTGCATTCTAAGAGCTTGTGTGCCAATTTCAAGCTGTTTTGTTTACTTCTTTCTTCCACAGTCGGCAGCCCTGCCTCTGTAAGTATGCACCGTATTGGAGACGTCGGGAATGCTCTTAGGCTTCTTCTGGCTGCAGTGTGGTATGGTGGTGGTAAGCGTCTCATAATGCTGCGCGCACAGTGCCCGTATATTGTTAAGCCGTAGTCGACTTTTGACAAAATTAGGGCTTTCGTTATGCGTATTAGAGTTGTTGGGTGCAGCAGACAGTGTTTCGATGATAAATACTTAATTACATTCAATCGTTTATCTAAGTTTTTTATTAAATGTTCTACATGGTGTTTATATGTAAGCTTTTTGTCAAACACAATGCCCAGAAACTTTAAACTACTGCTATTAACCAAATCGACATCATTAAAATTTAGACTTATAGATGGGCAGAGCTTTTTATTACAAATGTGGAAAGTCTTACATTTGCTGTATGACAGCGTAGATCCAGAAATTTTGGACCAATTGGTTATTTGAGCAATTATTTGAGAAAAGTCGCTTTGGAGCACCGATAAGTCTTTACATTTGGAGTATAACAAGAGATCATCTGCATACATAATCCTATGTACTCTTTTATATTGAGAAAGTATTTTATTTATTTCGTCAAAAGCTACAATGAATAATACTACCGACAAAGGCGAACCCTGAGGTATACCATTAAAAAGTTTGTAATTTTTAGAATATTTATAAGACGATTTGATGCAAAAGGAGCGATTTGATAGGAAATCTTTTACAAAATTATATCTGTAATTCCCGATTTTCCATTCGGCAAGTTGCCGAAGAACGATGTGCGCGCCGATTCTATCGTAAGCCTTTTCAAAATCAAGGCTTAGGATGGAAACATGGTTTTTTGTCGCCAAAGCAGTTGTTGCAAAGTGCTCAAATATCAGAAGTGCATCTATAGTTCCTTGACCTTCTCTGAAGGCAATCTGGTGTGGGTCGATAAGACCATTTGTCGAGGCAAACCACATAATGCGTTTTGCTATGATTTTTTCCATAACTTTACTAGAACAAGGGATTAGGGATATTGGCCTGTAATCGGAAGCACGTGATGTGCGTTTATTTTTCTTTGGAATCGGAAGGACAGTTGAATTTTTCCAAGTTCGTGGTAATGAACCTTGTTTTAAAATGTGGTTGTATAGGCCTATTAATCTCAGTTTTACATTCGTCGGCAGATTTTTTAGCATCGGGTACGAAATGCGATCCCGGCCTGGGGTTTTACCCGACATGTTTTTAACAGTCATGTCGTACTCAAACTCAGTTATGGGTGAGTCAATTTGTTTCGCTTGAATTGATGGCGCATCGTTACGGTATTCTCTTTCTAAATACATATTTTTAAGTGAAACAAAATCTTCATCGAAATTGGAGTCCTTAGAGTAGTTTGACCAAAATTCGCCTAGATGGTTTGCTATTTCTGTCGAGGAGCATATTGTTCCCGTATCTGTGTCTAGTACTTTAATTGCGTTCGGGGTATACGCGCCCGTCAGCATTTTAATATTTGCCCAGATTTTCTTTGGATCTGAGGAAGGTGTTATTCCCTCCGTTAATTTTTCCAAACTTTCTCTTTTGGCTATATTAACCTCTCTTTTAAATATTGCGTTTGCTCTCTTGTATTCGACGAGATTTTCTAAAAACCTACGTTTCTTATAATTATGCCATAGGTGCTGTTTCTTTTCTCTTAGTGCTTGAAGGTGTGGTGACCAATATGGGACTACAGCCTTGCGTCTTTTTTTGTGGGTCTGGGGTATCGAGAAGTGTGCTGCTGTCAGCATTATTTTTTTTAAAGCATTCGCTTCTTTATTTATGTTAGAGGACCATGGGTACTTGCTCATGTTTTCATTGGCCGAACATTGAAATTTTTCCCAATTTGCCTTATCTATTATAAACTTTGGTTTGGGTGTGCCTGGGTTAGACCCAGCTAAGAGGATTTTTGTAAGTAGGGGGAAGTGATCACTTCCATGCAATTGGGAGAAAGTAGAGCATGGTACTTTTGGAGCCATACTAGCGGAGCAGAGCAAACATCAATGTGAGAGAAAGTCTGGTGTGTTGTGAAATGTGTTGGTGTCATATCGTTTAGCACCAAGAGGTTGTTTGAGAGCAGGTAATCTTCGACTATTTTCCCCCTATGATTGGGAGTTTCTAAGCCCCACAAAGGACTCCATGCGTTAAGGTCTCCTACCAATAAAAGATCTGTGTTGACCCAAGAAGTCAAATCGAAAAGGTCTTTTGCGGTAAAAGATTGCTGAGGGGGGATATACGTAGATATGATGGTAAACTTAAAGCACATGTTTATCTCGATAGCAATAGTCGCTAGTCGAGATTGGACGGCTATGCGTTTGTGGGGAATGTCATTTCTAACCATAACGGCTATTCCTTGCTTGCTTCCTAGATTTTGTGGCAAGTTTTAGAAGTGTGTAGTGTATGAATTAGATATTGGCGCTGTTCTATTGAAGGGTAGGTGTGTTTCTTGTAACGATATAATTGAAGGTGTATGCTCTTTTATTAGAAGGTGTAGTTCGTTAATGTTGTTGAATAATCCTTTTATGTTCCATTGTAGAACATTAAAGGTCATGGTCATTGGAAAAGTTGACGTCCAGGATGTCTCCTGAACCTGCGTTTTAAAGTTCTGTGCCAGAGTTTGGCAATATGTAATAGTTTCTGTTTTGAATCAGTTGCTGGCTGAGACGAGTTATAGGGGAGTCGATTGTTCTTTGCTGTATTGCGGTGGTGATTGTGGTTTCTTGATTTGTTGGTACAATTTCTGAAGGGGTTTTAATTGTTTCACTTAAGGCTTTATCAAAAGCACGAGTGTTGCTTTTTGTTTCTTTGTTTTTGGAATTTTCAGGTAATTCATTAATTTGTTTGTTGCTAATATTATGTGGTTTTGTTGTTGTGATGTCATTGCTGTTGGGGTTGGCTACTCCAGCGAAGGAGAATGGAGCTGAGGCTCTGGGGAATTGTGATGCATAAGTTTCTCTTGCTTCCTTCATGGTGCATTTGCGTTGAGTCTTGATTTTTAAAATGTCCTTCTGCTGAAGGAACTTTGGACATTTGTTAAAGTTTGATGGATGCGCGCGCACTGATTTTGGTGGGGTGGGAGGCTGCATATTTGGCACAGAGGGTCGTTCCTGCAATGCTTTTTGGTATGCCCTAGCCGTTGGCAATGTTTGCAACGCATAGGGTTTGGGAAATATTCCCTTACACGCGCTTTGTGCCATGATATGTCGATTGAGTCTGGTAGCCTATACAAGTCAAAAGTGAGTAGTATTGCACCAGTGGGTACTACTTTGTTATCGGTCATTCTTGTAAACTTAAAGACGTTCACCACTCCTTCGGAAGCCAGCTCTTTTGTAATTTCTTCATCAGAGAGGCTATTAAGGTAAGGTGCATAGACCGTGCCCTTGACGAAGTTAAGGTTTTCGTGGAGTTTGCATTTAATTATAAGCTTATAAGCTCTAGACATCTTTGCACAGCGAAGCACGAGTAGAGGGAAAGGGGCTTTTGTTCGTTTGTAGCAGAAACTACGATGTACTTGGGATTAGGAAGGTTTGTGGGAGGAGTTAGGTCAGGATATTGGTCGATGGGTTTGAGTGGTCGTTTTTTTTTTAGCTTTGGGGCTGTTTTCTAAAATAGAAAACCTATTGCCCCGATGACTATTCGCCCCGAAGGGCATAATTAAAGAGTATGAAGATTTACACTTTCTTTAAAGCACGTCGGCACTCAAAACAATAAGTAAATTCTAATGGAATGTTCAGTTAGCGGTATTTGTTGTTTATAAGAAACTGCACCAAGTGCGAAGGTAGAGTGTAAAGAGAGCGCAATTGAAAAAAAAAACGACCGTACGCGACGAAAGCTAGTCGATGACTGCATTTTGAACATATTTTCCACAAAACTAAGTATTTTTTCTTTCTGTTTGATCTATAATATGCTTCTCAATTTTTTCAGTGTTGGTTTTGAAGAAACATTGAAAAAGAAATTATAAAAATACGGAAAAAAATATAATTTTGAAATGTTAGTATGAAAAGTTTTAAGTAAAAAAATGTAATAAATTAAATTAATGATTTGGCCAGTTGCCGTTTAGCAGGCGGCTGTGGATCAACATCACTGCTATCTCTAATATCTTGGTCATCGTCATCATCATGAGAAAGGTCGATAAATTCGTCCAACTGATATTATGGAATTTCATCTTTGTCTTCCCCTTCTTCCTCTTTTTCCTCGTCTTCCTCTTCTTCAAAGGTGTTTTTATACCACCAACAAATTTCAGCGAGTATTGCATCTGGAGATTTTTTTCCTCTGTACCTGAAACGAAAATAGTTTTCAATCGTTAACATGTTTAAATTGTGCACTCTGACAAAGATATTAGAAAAATCTAGTTACCTTATTACAAATGAAAGCGCAGTTTGGTGATAACGTTCGCCTTGCTCATCAGATTCAGTTGGCAACTGTTGAGCGAGTTGATCAAGATGCTGATGCAACCCCAATTTCATCGAAAGCTGCCAACATGTTTGCAACAGATTGCCTGTAGTTGTTTTTGCGTTCTTTACCCAAAAGTCCTTTAATGACTGCTTTCAATGCGAGCCATGCATTTAATTCTCGGTCTGTCAGAACTTGGTCAAAATCTAGACGATTCATTAGTTTCCGTATGTCGGGACCATTAACAACCCCTTCCTTTTGGCGTTACTTAGTCTTGGGAAAATGTCTTTAAGCGGTTGAATACTGCTGGTCTTTTTGCGATACATTTCAAAAAATTTTGAGCAATGCCAAGTTTAATGTGGAGTAACGGCAACAAAATTTTCATTTCAGGAACAAGACTGTCGTGTAGCCTATTGTCCTTAGGCCAATTCCGTCGAATGCGACTATTTCAGTTATGCTGTTCGTACTGGTTTCTTCCTCTAATACCTTCTCCGTATCGTGAATCCCAATCGCACAAAAAACACGGATATTTTGGACGGCCAGATACTGTTAAGCCTATATTCAATGAAACTATTTTGAGGTCGCAGCAAATGCGCCACTGGTGTTCGTTATATTTGACTACTTCCAGAATGTGTTTCAAATTATCGAAATCTTCACTAGTGTTAGTGCTATACGCAATTGGGACAGAAGGCATTCTATTTCTCTTGTGCAAAAGCACAACTTTTAAGCTGATTAGTGAACTATCGATGAATAAACGCCAATCATCTTTTTTATAGGTTAACCCTATCGTCTCCATTACTTTTCGATATCGTTGCAGCAAGCGAAATTTTTTGCATCATTCACATTGTAGAACTTTTCTAACTCTTTTTGGCGTTTGCTGTTACTTTGGTACCTTTCGCCATCAAATTATTTCCTTTCAAAAATGAAGTCATTTCTTCTGATTTCTAATGAGTCAAACACAAAATTGCAACAATTGCATCCAATTGCTTTTGTGTGACTAGGATTGGGTCCTTTGATGTTTCATAGGATGTACAGGGTGGCTGATGAAAGCCGCTACCAAAAAAAAATTAAATAACTTTTTTTCTATTTAATGAATCTGGTTAATTTTTTTTTTATTTTGCAGATTGACTTTTACATTTAACAAAAATGGATGACTGGGACACTGAAACAAGAATTTGGATTGTCCGCCGCTATCACGCACTGGAGTCCGTAGTTTCGGTTCAAAGAGAGTATAGGCGCACGTTTGGCGGCAATCCTCCGAGCAGATGGACCATAATAAGACTTGTAAACAATTTTGCCGAGCATGGGACAGTCAACAGAAGACCTTACCATCGAAACCCTTCAGTTCGAACGGAGGAAACAATCGCTGCTGTAGCTGCTGCCATACAAAACAATCCACGTGTTTCGACAAGAAGCTTATCTGCTCAAATGGGTGTAAGCAGACAGTCATTACAGTCAATTATGCACAAAGATTTGGACTTATTCCAATATAAAATTCAAATGGCCAACAAACTGAACGCTGCAGACTTGCCGATTCGCTTGGAATTTTGCCAGAAGATGCTTCAAATGGTGGAAGAGGATGGAAACATGTTGAACTGTCTTTTCATGTCTGACGAGGCCCATTTCGATTTAAACGGCAACATAAACAAACAAAATTGTCGAATATGGAGTGCTTCCAACCCACAGATACTCCATGAGACGGAATTGCATCCACTTCGTGTCACAGTGCGGTGTGCAGTTTCATCACGCTGCATTGTCGGGCCCTACTTCTTCGAAGAAAACGGTCACACCGGTACGGTTACTGGAGACCGTTACTTGAGCATGTTGAGAGAATTTTTCTATCCAGAATTACGCCGAATGAGAATTTCTTTCAACTCTGTGTGGTTTCAGCAAGATGGTGCAGCTCCTCATATAGCCCAACCTGTTATGACAGAATTGCGACGAAAATTTCCCAATAAGCTGATATCCAGAAACTCCAGGTCGCCTGACCTTACTGCACCTGACTTTTTCTTGTGGGGTTATTGCAAATAGGAAGTCTTCAAAGCAAAACCAACAAATTTGAATGAACTAAGGCAATCCATTCGAGAAACAATTGCGGCTATTCCTGTCTCAACTCTCCAAGCAGTAATGAACAACTTTTTGGTAAGATGCCGCACATGCATCGACGAGCAGGGGGGGCATTTAAATTCCATTATTTTTAAAACTAATTAAGCTATATTTAATAAAATTTTATGAGCTTTAACATGAATAAAAGAAAAATGAATTCCATACACTGAAAAAAAAATTATTTGAGTTTCTTAATGTAGCAAAATTCATCAGCCACCCTATACCTTCATCAGGGTCGTATTCTGAGAAGAAATGCATGGATATAGCAGCGGCGGTTGTAGTACTGATATCTGTTTGAAGATCAATACTTCGGTATGTTGGTACTGGAACGAATTCTGAGTGCGGTAATGGTAATTGGACACTTGTCACTGCTACATAAGTTTTGTTTTTTGCTTTCCTTCTATTCAAAGTTTTATGGTAGTTGATACATCCATAGCAATTTTCTTGTTGATGCGGGCTGTTGTATAACCACATCATTGGTATACCAAAAGGCATAGCCTTCTTCTTTTCACTTTTCCATTGCATAACACTTGAATAGCAATTAAAGCAAACTTTTTTAGGGGCATAGTTTACGTCAGTGATAAACCCTTGCGAGGAATATTGTTTATAGGCTTCCAAAAAACAATCACTCGCATTGCCACATTTTTCATCGCTTCCTATGAAATGTTCACAAACATTACAAAAATGGTCCATTTTACATTTTGGTTCCGACATTTTTAATACAATATATATTATACAATGTTGTTTTTGTTATTTTTATGAAACCGATGTACTTAACTTAAATCACTCACAAAATGAAATAAGTTCCAAAAAAATTAAAAGCGAATTTTATCACGACCGAGCGAAAATTAAAAGACATCAATTTCGGCTGAGTTTCGAGTCTTAACTGAATCGTTATTTTTGATATTAGTTCGCTTGTACGAAATAAATAAAAATCGCTACCTGTGCGGTGGTTGGAAACAAAAAAGAGGAAGACGAGGAAAAAGAAGAAGAAGGGGAATAAATTTATTGCATTTGACTGCAAAGTTCGAAGGTCGATTAAAAAAAAATTCGAACTAACATAAACAAACGCCGCGATACGGGTCTTCTAATTTAGCCTCTATTTTCACCCCTCACTCTCAGAATGGACCTAACTTCTGCTAACCTGAATTTGTTCCACAGTGTTTGTTGCGTTGGCGGCCGCCGTGGTGTGGAGGTAGTGTTGCCGGCCTACCACACCGAAGGTCCATGGTTCGAGCCCTGGTACAGGTAACATCAAAAGTGATTTGAAAAAAGTTTTTCAAAAACGGGGTCGCCCCTCGGCAGTGGTTTGGCAAACTCTCCGAGTGTATTTCTGCCATGACAGGCTTCTCAGCAAAAATTCGTCTCCTTTGTAGATGCCGTTCGGAGTCGGCAAAAAACTGTAGGTCCCACCAATTTGTAGGGAAAATTCAAATCGGCACACCACAAATTGGAAGAGAAGCTTGGCGCAAAAATCTCTTAGGAGGTTTATGATGATATACCTGTTGTATATCGCGCCATAAAGAGAAAAAGAGAGTTTGTTGCGTGCAAAAATATCGCACACGTTGGCAACAAAGTTAAGCTTCCTACCAACTGCGGTAGAATAGGTGCCTGTTGATGACGAGGCTCGAGCCCGCGATTGCCGTGAAGCAGCGAATGAGGTTTTTTGTTGCAATATTTACATGAGCCTGAGCTTGTACATTTTCTTACAGTGTGTGAATATGCTAAGCAGCGTGTACAATACCTGTGTATTAACACATAGCGCAAACGTCGCTCAAAGTTAAGTGATAAAAATCGCTTACAGAAGCGTAGAGGATGTGCTCGTTTACATTGTCGACATCTGATTGTTTTGCCGGATGCCCGTGGCGGTAGAGTCGCCCGTGAGGGTGATGATGGTGACGATGGACTTGTTATACGGGTTGCAAGTTCCATATTTCTCAAAGCTGGAAAATGAAAAATATGATAAGTTTAATTTGGAAGAACTACTAATTTGGCTATAGATCGGGTTATTAGACCCTTCTGTTTTCTCCTGTCGCTACCCTGATACATTTTGACTATCCTACCCAAGCGCCACTCACTCGGAGGTACGTTTTCTTGGCGGACAACCACAAAATCGCCAATGGTGAGATCTCTCCGAGGAAACTTCCATTTGTATCGCCTAAGGAGTTCTTTTAAATATTCCTCTTTCCAGCGTAGTGAAATCTGCTGAATAATGGCTTTTAGTTTTTGCCATCGATTGATGAGGGCTATTGGGTCACTATCAATTGAAGGTTCTACCGGGATGATAATAGACCCACCCGTAAGAAAGTGGCCAGGGGTAAGTGCTGCGCAAGCAGAGACGTCAGTCGAAGCTGTGGAGATTGGTCGAAAATTGAGGCAAGCTTCAATACGGCCAAGTAGAGTTTGAAACTCTTCAAAGGTATATTTATGCATAGTACCCATACATCGAAAATGGAATTTAAAGCTCTTCACACCGGCTTCCCACAATTCTTCCATGTGGGGAATTCCAGGCGGAATGAAGTTCCAAATTAACTCGTGATGGCTGTATGAACTGCAGATGGACTCTTAAGCGGTTTTAATAAGTTTCTTGTACTAATTTTGAAAGAGGCGGAAGCACCGACAAAATTGGTCCCATTATCTGAAAAGATCTGTTTTGGGTAGCTGCGTCTCGATACAAACCGAGAGAATGCTCCGAGAAAGGTTTCCGTAGTGAGATCACTTGTGACCTCGAAATGTATTGCCTTTGTGGCGAGGCAGATAAATATACATACATATCCTTTGGTAATTACATATCACCTCCCTCGATAACTTTTTATGTCGAAAGGGCCAGCGAAGTCTACTCCTGTGTTCTGAAATGGTCGTGATAAAGATGCCCTTTCTAATGGCAGTTGACCCATAAGTTGAGACTGTTCTCTATTCTTAATCATCACGCAGACTGCACTGATGTATTATGGTTTTAATCAGATTTTTAACTTTTGGTATCCAATGTTGCTGGCGCAGCAGACTTAGGACTAATTGGTTTCCGCTATGCAGCGATATGTTATGAATAAAGATAACCAATAAGCGTGTATAAGTGGAATTAGATGGTAAGATAATGGGGTGCCTTTCATTGTACGATAGACACGATGAATTGGAGAGTCTGTAATTTGCTCTGATGACACCGTTCTCATCTAGACAAGGATTTAGAGTAAGAAGCTTGCTTTTCTTTGATATGGGGAGCTTTTGTGACAACCGTTGATACTCATCAGCAAACCACCTTTTCTGGGACAGAACAATTAATCGTTCCTAATTTTTCTGATTTCTGTTCCTGATATTTGTCTGTGGTTTTCTTATTCGAGGCATAAAAGAAACGGTATACGTAAGATAAAACCCGTAACGCACGCGGAAGGGAAGAAAATCTGTCTAATGGGTCTTCCAAATTGGTAATCTGAGATACATGTACGGCAGAGCTGGGCGATAAGGATTACATGCGTAATCGATTACAGCTAGGATTACGATTACGTAATCGTAATTTCAAATTTTTTAAATTACGATTACAGTAATCGTTAATCTAGGTACTTAGGATTACGATTACGTAATCGTAATTTCACTTTTTTTAAATAACGATTCTTGTAATCGTTAATTTATGTACGTAGGATTACAATTGCTATAATTTTCATACACAACTTTTGAAAATATAAATTTTTTAGCCAACCTTGAAAAAGTTTTAAAAATTTTGATACATACATATATGCTTCCGTAAATTACTTGTTCGTACTGCGGGAAAGAGTGACAGTATTTTTCACTTGATAGTAAATATATAATATAGGAGTAATTTGCTAAATTTTACAGAAACAAAAAAATTCCCAACGTCAAAAAATTGAGTGAAAATCTGTTAGTTTTAGAGATTTCTAAGACTGCCGACAAAGTGAAAGCTATAAGTGGTTTTATAATATGAACATAGGAAGCTAAGAATTTTATTTCTAATGAAAAACTTGCCTAGCTGTCAAGTCATTACGCGCCGAGTCTGTTAGTATAGCGGTGATTATCGAGTCCATCAGGCGTTTTCGCAATATAGGTTCATATTTGCTTATACATTTATGTAAGTTAGGAGTCTTATAAGCCAATATTTAAAAAATACCCCATGGTCTACCTATTATTATATATTTAGCATCATAGAGCAAATGGATCCTCTAAATTGTTCTGAAATGGAACAGTCTGATTTTTCTGCAGATAAAATAATCAATCCTGATTTTTCAGTGAATTATGAAAGCAGGAAACGAAAAAAGAGTCGCAGTAATTGCAATTTTTTAACGATTCTAAGTGCTTTCGAGACAAGTTACTTTTCAATAAGGATACTATGAAAATTTAGAACATGTAAGTTAAATATATTTCATAAGTTTATTTAAAACAAAAACCTAATGGTTCAAAGATAATAGGCGAACAACTTTTCAGATATTTGAATGATGCGGATATGAGTTTTGAGTGTTTCGCAAAATATCATTTGCTAAAGAAGGCTTCCTTAAGGTTCAACACACATCTTACTTCATCTGCACCTGTAGAAAGGTTATTCTCCCCGTCGCCATGCCCTTTCTGAATTTTCTTTTGAAAAATTAGTCTTGCTTAAGGCCAATTTAGAATAAGGCTATACAATATAACTTTGAATTTCTAAAATTTGTCGGTGCTATTTGCGCAAAAATGTGACAATATTAATTTCGTAATTTTAGTTATTTACTTAATGTTTACTTAAATAAAGGTTCACTGAAATCTGATCTGAAAAGGAATAATCGTTACTTATACAAGTATTTTATTAAAAAATCCTAAGCAACGAATACAGTAATTGTAAGTTAAAACATATGAAATTACGATTACGTAACCCTTAATTGTTGAAAGTGCGATTCTGATTACGGAAATCATAATTTATGTTTCCTAGAATTAGGATTACGTAATCGTAATCGCGGTTCGATGGATTAATGATTACAGTAATCGTAATTTCAAAAAACTAAATTACGATTTCAAAAAACTAAATTACGATTTCAAAAAACTAAATTACGATTACTGTAATCGTAATCGTCTTGCAATCGTAATCCTTATCTCCCAGCTCTGATGTGCGGCTATTTTCTTTGCTTTAAGTGTGACATCTTGAATTTCACTGTCCTGTGTCGGCCAATGGAGCGAATCTTCCCTAAGCCAACTCGGTCCACGCCACCATAAGTCATTTATGCACAAATCTTGTGGAGATACACCGCGGCTGCCCAAATCGGCAGGATTATCTTTAGAATCTACATGATGCCAATGTTGATAGCTGATCCTTTCTTGTATTTTTGCGACGCGATTGGCCACAAAGGTTGTCCACGAGCAAGGGGGCTTTTTCAACCATGATAGCACTATTGTGGAACCGGTCCAGCAAAAAACGTTTTCAATCTTGATTGATTGGCTTAGTAAGGTATGCAGCATGTTAGTAACCAGAAGTGCCCCACAGAGTTCTAACCGGGGCAGAGACACAGTTTTTATAGGTGCCACTTTAGTCTTGGCTAAAAGGATGAAGTTTCTCCGTTCTTTGTGCGTAAGTAAATCGCCCCGGCGTATGCCTCTTCCGAGGCCTATGTATCTATAGTTTTTAATAAAATATTTCTATCTGGAAAGTGGCAGGATCGAAAAGTTTTGATATGATTGATAAGACCTCCCGTTTGGTGTATGAATCTTTTAACTACGAGGGGTTGAACTATGAAATAAAAGTGATCCAACCGTCTAATTCCTAGCGCTTTCATGTTGCTAGTTTCGTCGAAGTCTAGAAACTCCTCTTCTAAAAGATGTTCCTTAGGTAGGTCTGATAAGAATTCTTTGGTGTTTGAAGACCATTTTCGTAAGGAAAATCCTGCACTAGCTAAAGCTTCCATTAACTCGTTTCGTGCTCGCAGGGAGGTGGGAATGTCGGGAAAGCTTGCTAGAACGTCGTCGACGTACATAGAATTCCTTAAGATTTTTGCCGCGAGCGGGAACGTCGCCTGACAGTCTTCAGCCAACTGTCGAAGCGATCTAATCGCCAGGTAAGGAGCACAGTTCACTCCAAAGGTTACGGTTTTTAATTGGTAACCCGCTATGTCTCTATCTCCGTTGTCGCGAAACAATATTCGTTGGTAGGGTCTATGGTTTGGATGCACTAGGATTTACCTATACATTTTTTGAATGTCGCTGTTAAAGACAAACTTATAGATCCTCCACTGGGTTAGCAATAAGGTAAGATCCGCTTGTAAACCCGGCCCAACGTGTAATAGGTCATTAAGGCTGACCCCATTTGAAGAATGCTTTGAGGCGTTAAACACGACTTTAAGCTTCGTAGATTTACTTTCGGGCTTGAGGACCGCATGATGGGATAGAAATGTGAAGGGAAATGCTGAAAGAGCGGGGTCTCTACTTTCTCCAAATGATCTAAGTCTAGATACTCCTTGATGACATTGTCATATTCTTCTTTGAGAGAATTCTTTTTTGACATCCTGGCTTCATTATGAATAAATTGTCATAGCGCATTAGGACGTGAAGCTCCTAGTTTTATTTCCGTAGGGTATCCCTCTTTTAAAGGGAAGTGATACGATTCATCTTCCTTCTGAATTCCTTGTGGTGGGTTCAGTAAATAACTTCTCACAAAACGCGTCTTCGGTAGTTTGGATGCTCCGTCTGGGGACATCCTCCAATTCCCAGAATCTTTGAAGTTGGGTATCCGTTGAAATATCCTCTCCTATTGATATCTTGGTAGCAAAGCAGGACACGGATGTGTTGGAAGCTACCCCTGTGACAAACAACAAATAACAACAAACAAATTTGGGTCGCGTGGTGACCCTAAAGTGAATGAGCAAATCCTTGAGGCATTTGACGACACTCTTTTGTTAAGTCATGAAATACCAGCATTGTTTTTAGAAAAGGGAATTTTAGGAGTTTGACAAGAAAGAAAGAAGCTTCCGATGCCGAATCGATTATGGCCCGTGCTGTGGAGCCATAATGGCCAATGTGAACAATAGCAGTTCCTAGCAGCGCTGAGCTCACGCTTGTGAGCTTATCCGACCCCTGCGGGTTAGGGGCTTAGAATATGCCCGAGGTAGGCATACCGTTCGTAAGAGGCGACTAGTATGCACAAAGGTAATGACGTGCCATTCGACTTGTAGTAGCTCTATGGAGTAGGGTATGATGCTTACTGTTGCATGTTGTGCATGAAAAATTGCTTGGTACTCCTTTACTGAGTGCACCCGTGTGAGACAGTTGATACAGCAACTGTGTTGTTTGACCGTAGCGTAGCTATCGCTGACCGCCAAACTGAGGATACAGCTTGTATACAGCTTGTATTAGCTATTACATTTGTTGCATACGACATCCTTTTTTGGTTTGCCGAGCTCTTCGCTTGGGAAAAGGAACTCAATGGCTGTTGCATGGGAGACGTTGATGACGCGCACTTAACATCCACTATGGATTCTAATATCCTTTACCGTTGAGTAATAAAAACGTTTAACTGATTCCACTCCGGTATGGCCGTTTTATCCAACAATGATTGTTCTCACAGGTTAAGTGTATTCTCGGGAAGGTTGTTTAAGCAGTGGAATACTATGATCGGATCCCAGTTTGAGACGTTGGTGTAGTATAACGCCAACGCTTCTAAGCAACCATTTAGGTTCCGCTGCAATTCTTTTAATGCTATTGCACTTCCAGTTTTAATGACTGGTAACGCAAATAATGCTTTTAGCTGACTGTTAACAAGAACGCGTTTGTTCTCGTAATTTGCTTTGAGGTTGCTCCATGCCAATTCAAAACCTTGGTTTGTGAGAGGAGATTTGCTAACGATCTCCTTGGCTTCCCCGCTGGTCTTTCGGAGCAAGTGAAATAATTTTTCAACATTACTTAAATGTTTATTATTAATATAAATAGCGGGAAAAAGATCGCGAAATGTTGGCCAGAAAACATACTCTCCATGAAAAGTTTCCGTGTCGCAAGGTGGTAAGTGTAAGGTATTTGTTAAAATGGCCACTTGCGCAGGGGACTCTAAAGAGTCCTGTGAACCGACATCATAATTTTTCATGCAGTGTGTAATGCTGGTCATACAAGATAGATAGTCTTTGAAAGTCGATGAATATTTGGCCCTAACCGCGTCCATCTCATCGTCTTAAGGGACTCCATGCATTTCTAGTATGCGGCTTTTGCTTTATTGGACTGCTCGTTGAGCTCTCCTTTCATGATCTCTAATGAAACTTTGGAGTGTGATCCGAGCAACGGGTGAACAAATTTGAGTCCATTTTGTATTGTTTACTAAATTTAATACTTAGGCGCCGAAAGTCAACCAATAGACAACACAAGTGGATGTGCTTTTAATTGGGAACAAAGGGAATCACGGAACTGCGAAGCCTACCAGATTTCTTGTTGGGTCACTTATTTATATTTGATGGTACACTAAGAACCTATTTTCCTGTATACCCTGTGTGTTTTTACACTTTTCACCACCCTTTATTTTTATATACGTATGAATATATTTACATACGTATGAATGATAATTGGCAGAGGTTCGTAAACAGCACATTGGAAAAAACCACAATGTTTACAATATTTTCTTTTATATTGCGTACTGAGTTCTGCTATAGAATGACAACACGATGAATAGTGGAACCAGCACTCTCTGACTTTGTTCTCCCAAAGAAGTGCGAAAAATTACAATTTAAGAAAATCGGGAATTTGGAGAAAATATATCTGTGCCTCAATGTGGGAAGATCTATGGCGAACTGTACGTATCTAAACAGCTTGAGCGCGCAAATTCTCTATGTTAATGGAAAACAAACTGAAAGCAAAACGTCTGACTATGGTAGTATTTAAATATTTCCACAAGTTTACAAAAAACTCAAAAATGAAGCAGATACGGATATTATAAGGTTGACTTACTTGATGTATATTGGAACGATTTTCCGTCATCCCTTGTCAAATTTGGGTTTGAGACAAACCGGTTTCGGCGTTGTGCCATCATCAGTGTCGATTTTCGTTCTGATCTGTTGTGGTCGTTTGTCTTGTATTTATAGTAGGTAGCAGGTAACATCAGCATGGGTGTCTGTTTGTGTACGTGTGTGCATGTGTTGTGTGTGTACATTCAGAAACGGGGGTGGTTTTTCATCGATCGGTTTTTTGTGTGGTTGACTGAGGCAGGTAAAAGTTGGTAATTTTTGTTGTTTGACCTTTTTTGCTTGTTTGTTGTTTTTGATCTTTTGCTGTTTTGTGCTTATTTGTCGGTGCGTGTGTGTTTGTGGTACCTGAGTGGTTGCTTTGTTTTTTGTAAACCAATTTTAATTGTGTCGGAAACAGTGTTTGTCTGTTCGTTTATTATTCTACCGTC
Organism: Merzomyia westermanni; assembly: GCA_949987695.1. Classification (NCBI taxonomy): domain Eukaryota; kingdom Metazoa; phylum Arthropoda; class Insecta; order Diptera; family Tephritidae; genus Merzomyia; species Merzomyia westermanni. The sequence goes on along the minus strand of OX465290.1, from coordinate 109,785,596 downwards.
GAATGTTTTTTGTTTGTAGATTTCCATGTTTTCGAGTACGTTCAGACGTCGGCCTTTTGCTTGTACATGTAGGACCTTGACTGTTTTTTTGATGTTTCCGGGGGGGCATTTATTCTCCGCCATGTGATTCGCAAAGTTGGACTCTGGTATGATGGTTGGATTCCGTATCTTTTTGTTGTAATCTCTAATGTGTTCTCTGAACCTCGTTCTTACTTGTCGTCCGGTTTGTCCTATGTAACTGTGCTGGCATTCACAAGTGAGCTTGTATACACCATGGCTGCTAAACGGATCTTCTGAGTTAGTTTTGGTTCTTAGCTTCCGTCCTAAATTGTTCGATGTTTTGAACGCTGTGTTAATATTGTATTTTCTAAGGAAATTTGCTAATTTATATGTTGCCCTTCCAGTATATGTCATTGTCGTCCAGGTTTGTGTACTTTCTTCTCCATTGTTTCTTTTTTGTTCTCTAAGGTCTCTCCTGAGTTTATCTACTAGTGCTTTTTTATATCCGTTGTTTGTAGCGATGTTATATATTATTCCAAGCTCTCTTCTATATGCTTCGTGTGTAAGAGGTGTTCTTTCCAATCTTTGTACTAAGTGCCTTAGCGCTGCATTTTTATGTTGTTGTGGGTGGTTCGAGGTATTATGTATTATTGTGTCGGTGGCCGTTGGTTTCCTATATATGGCGTAGTTGAATTTATTGCTAGATTTATCAATACTTATTGTGAGGTCCAGATAATTGATTCCTCCGTCTTTTTCGGTTTCCATTGGGAATTTTATGTTCCCGTGCTGCTTGTTGAGGTACTCCAGTACTTGCTCTTCGTTGTTGGTAGTTAAAACGCATATGATGTCATCCACGTACCTTGCGTAAAATAACACTCCTAATTTGGAATTTAATTCCTGTATATACTCTTTTTCCAGGGTTTGCATAAACGCTACCATAAGAATAGCCGATGTTGGGTTTCCCATCGCAAGTCCGTTTGTTTGTCTGTATATTTTATTGTTGAATTGAAAATAGTTTTGACGTAGTGTGGCTCTTACCGTGTTCGTGATTTGCGTACTTTTTACTTTATCTTTTGTTTTACGTAGTATTATAGAGTTTACTATGTTCAATGTCTCTGCTAGTGGTTTTGATGTGTATAGATCTTTTATGTCGAAAGATACCAATTTGCTGTCCTTTGTCACTTCAATGGTCCTAAGTTTGTCAATTAGTTCAGATGTATTAGTTATGATGTGTTCGTTGCTAAGTTCCAGTGTATCCTTCAATATTGGTTTTAAATATTTAGATAGCTTATAGCATGGTGCCGATTTAAAATTAATAATTGGTCTCATTGGATTGCCTGGCTTGTGGATTTTTGGTAGCGCAATCCATAAAGCCATATGGCAATAGCCTATAGCTTTATTGCATCCCGAAGACCATATTGGCGACGCGTAGCTCAGAACTGACCGACCATTTGCCTTGTGAATTGCCAGCAAAGTTTCCTAATTTTTTCCCCAAGTGCTGACAGCCAGCGCATTAAGAATTTTTGAGCACATCTTGTATGGGGAAGGGTCAGTTGCCAAAATCGTGTAACCATCAGCGTGAGAGACGATCGAGACATCCCCTGGAAAGGGAGCCACGGTAAGTAATAATTAAACAAAGACACCACCCTGTGGGACGTGAATTGATAGGTCGCCCCGAACTGACAGGTCAAGCGCAACCATCACAATCCTGTCATTACACAATTTTGGATGAGTTGCCAATTTATCCGAGTGTTTATGGCATTCAGCGCGGTGGTTGCATTCTGCATTTTTCGGAATCCATACTGATGTTCGGCAAGAAGCAGGTTTGCGGTGTGGGAAGGAAGGAAGACCGTCTCCGGGGTCTTCACTACTGGCGAGAGAGAGTCAATGCGCTTCCCTGGTGGTATGTCTTATTTCCTTGTCGAATGCCATACATATTGCCGGCAAAAAGCACTGGTACAATTTTTCGGTTTCGACTTAAGCTTGTCACCGAAGGCTATGGACACTTAGTTAAGTCGAGTTTTTCACTTTTTCAGTTTCACCATCTAACTTAACTAAGTCACAACTAAGTCAGTGTTGCTGTTGTTCAAAACCTAAATGTCAGTAATGCTCTTAATTTGTTTTGTACAATGTCCCAGCCGGAAAATTCGTTAAGCATGACTTTAATGGCGTATGCTTAGATGCATGTGAACGCTTGTTTTCTAGCATGCAACCATTACGAAACTATTGTTTTTAATTAAGCGCTAAATTTAGTACCTTCCAACTAAAGAGAAATGGGTGTAAGATAAATTCGCGCTGGTGCTGAAATAGGAAGGGGGAATTGGTGCTGAGGTGAAGGAAGACTACCGCTCGGCAGTGCTCATATCCAGTAGCTGAGTCACCGTGTGAGGTGGTGGCGCCGGAGGGTGCGAGCTATAACGAATGTTCCACACTAATTGCTGGGCAGAAGAATTGGGCGATTTTGTTCAATTTAAAGTTCGAACGAACTAGTTCTTTTTCAAAAGTGAACTAGGTCGTTCACTTCGTTCAGTCGTTGAAAATTTTTTTATTTACAATCAGTTTTTATATCCATGAGCACAGGAAACAAAAGAATAAGTGTGGACAGCAAACGACGGGTTGGAACTCGGGTAGGAGTTAACCGTTCGGTAAGTAAAAATTATTGTGGTAATAAGAGCCAATGGCGACTAACTTAAGCTGGTTTTCCAAACCAATATTGAGTTGGGTTGACATAGCAAATTTTAGTTAGTCTTTGATTGTTATTGCTAGCTGCCACAGGAACATTTGAACTACTTACGTTAGCGTCATACACAAAGATTGTGTAACATTGCCAATCATGGAACGAGGTTGAAAGCATTTGAACAATGTAGTTCGTTCGTTCAGTGCACTGAGTCGTTCATTTGAACTAGTTCGTTCGCGTACTACACAACTCTACTTGGCAGTATTGATACTGCAAAGCGTTGAGACTGTATTCGGAATAGGTGGCGGTGCGACAAAATTTCGACGTTGGCCAGCCCAGGGGAGTGAACAGCAAAGGGCCACAAACGTTTTAAAGAAACGAATTTGTCTGTGTATGGAGGGGTTTAGACCGAAGCAACTTGTCTTATGCAGCCATCTTTTACATTTAACACATTGAGTGTAAACGTTTAACATATATGTTCTTCTAGCAAATGCAGCAGATCCAGCCTCTTGGTGTCGGGTTGGGTTTCAACACCCTCCCAGAGCAATAGAATACTGAGCAGTCTTGCTGAAAGGGGCTGATCTGAGGATGACAATTTTAGGGAGATTTGTGACGAGTTAAATAACAGCCCTTGGTCGAGTAAAACCGAGTCATTCGGGTACGATGGAACCGGATATTGTGGGAATGTAGTTGTTGCACTTGACCGAAGGCGCAGGCGTATATTATATTTGCGGACAAACAGTTCACGTTCGGAAAGGCACAAGCAGGTAGTGCTACTGAGTAACATGACATTAGGGGCAAGGAAAGAGGGGACTGACGGTCGGCCATGCTCATATATGTCCTATTCCGGAGGGAATAGTGGTGTTGAGCGGCTGTGCGAGCTGGAAACGCTGAGCGACAGTCGGAAGTAAAGGAGGCGGACATTGCAGCAGTGATGCTAGTCGTAAAGACTGGGCTACTATTGAAGCCGCTTAAGGATGGAAAGAGCGATGTGAGTGTGCTTGAGCGACCCCCTAAGGCGTGTACAACAAGGTGCCTCAAGTGAACTGAAGATTTCATATGTATTAATAGCAAAAAGTTATGGATAAAAATTTTTGGTCGATATATCGAGCACTATCGGACCAATATACCCATATGACCCTTTTCGTTCTTGATTTTACTGTTTTCATAACAACCCACGGCCTCTTACCATACAATTCAACAAAAAAATCTTTTAAAGCTTGTCGAAAATATAGGGAAAACTTTTTTGGGCAGCAAAGGTGTAATTATGTGATGTATATTGGAACGATTTTTCGTCATCCCTTGTCAAATTTGGTTTTGAGACAAACCGGTTTCGGCGTTGTGCCATCATCAGTGTCGATTTTCGTTCTGATCTGTTGTTGTGGTTTGTCTTGTATTTATAGTAGGTAGCAGGTAACGTCAGCATGGGTGTCTGTTTGTGTACGTGTGTGAATGTGTTGTGTGTGCGCATTCAGAAATGGGGGTGGTTTGCATCGATCGGTTTTTGTGTGGTTTACTGAGGCAGGTAAAAGTTGGTGATTTTTGTTGTTTGACCTTTTTTGCTTGTTTGTTGTTTTTGATCTTTTGCTGTTTTGTGTTTATTAGTCGGTGCGTGTGTGTTTGTTGTACCTGAGTGGTTGCTTTGTTTTTTGTAAACCAATTTTAATGGTTCGAATATTGTGTCGGAAACAGTGTTTGTCTGTTCATTTATTATTCTACCGTCGAATGTTTTATGTTTGTAGATTTGCATGTTTTGGAGCACGTTCAGACGTCGGCCTTTTGCATGTACATGTAGGACCTTGACTGTTTTTTTGATGTTTCCGGGGGGGCATTTATTCTCCGCCATGTGATTCGCAAAGTTGGACTCTGGTATGATGGTTGGATTCCGTATCTTTTTGTTGTAATCTCTAATGTGTTCTCTGAACCTCGTTCTTACTTGTCGTCCGGTTTGTCCTATGTAACTGTGCTGGCATTCACAAGTGAGCTTGTATACACCATGGCTGCTAAACGGATCTTCTGAGTTAGTTTTGGTTCTTAGCTTCCGTCCTAAATTGTTCGATGTTTTGAACGCTGTGTTAATATTGTATTTTCTAAGGAAATTTGCTAATTTATATGTTGCCCTTCCAGTATATGTCATTGTCGTCCAGGTTTGTGTACTTTCTTCTCCATTGTTTCTTTTTTGTTCTCTAAGGTCTCTCCTGAGTTTATCTACTAGTGCTTTTTTATATCCGTTGTTTGTAGCGATGTTATATATTATTCCAAGCTCTCTTCTATATGCTTCGTGTGTAAGAGGTGTTCTTTCCAATCTTTGTACTAAGTGCCTTAGCGCTGCATTTTTATGTTGTTGTGGGTGGTTCGAGGTATTATGTATTATTGTGTCGGTGGCCGTTGGTTTCCTATATATGTCGTAGTTGAATTTATTGCTAGCTTTATCAATACTTATTGTGAGGTCCAGATAATTGATTCCTCCGTCTTTTTCGGTTTCCATTGTGAATTTTATGTTCCCGTGCTGCTTGTTGAGGTACTCCAGTACTTGCTCTTCGTTGTTGGTAGTTAAAACGCATATGATGTCATCCACGTACCTTGCGTAAAATAACACTCCTAATTTGGAATTTAATTCCTGTATATATTCTTTTTCCAGGGTTTGCATAAACGCTTCCATAAGAATAGCCGATGTTGGGTTTCCCATCGCAAGTCCGTTTGTTTGTCTGTATATTTTATTGTTGAATTGAAAATAGTTTTGACGTAGTGTGGTTCTTACCGTGTTCGTGATTTGCGTACTTTTTACTTTATCTTTGGTTTTACGTAGTATTATAGAGTTTACTATGTTCAATGTCTCTGCTAGTGGTATTGATGTGTATAGATCTTTTATGTCGAAAGATACCAATTTGCTGTCCTTTGTCACTTCAACGGTCCTAAGTTTGTTTATTAGTTCAGATGTATTAGTTATGGTGTGTTCGGTGCTAAGTTCCAGTGTGTCCTTCAATACTGTTTTTAAATATTTAGATAGCTTATAGCATGGTGCCGATTTACAATTAATGATTGGTCTCATTGGATTTCCTGGCTTGTGGATTTTTGGTAGCGCAATCAGTGGTGGAGCTGACGGGTTCATTTGGACTAATGTATATGCCGAGTTTGTATCTATTATATTTGTTGCAGTTTTTATAGCCACTTTGACTTCTTTCTGGTATTCATCCGTGGGGTTCATTCTTATTCTACGACATTCCATATCCTCGATGAGTTTTTCAGTTTTTGTTATATACTCATCTTTTTCAATTAGCACAGTTGTGTTTCCTTTGTCCGCCTTCGTTGCGACAATGTTGTTTATCCTGAGTTTATGTTGTAGGTTCTTGACTGTTTTTTGCTCCGTGTTTCTCTTCTGTCCTTCCTTTGCTTTCACTTCCTTGTTTATTATTTCTCTGCACATGTGTCTTGCGTGCTCTTGTTCCTCAACTGGTATTAATGATATTGCGACCTCTGCGTCTACGATCGCCTGTTCCGTTTTTCTTTTTTCGTTTTGGTCTATAATATTGTGTTTCAGTCCCTTTTAAGAAGTTGTTTTCCGCCGCGGTGATGGCTACTGTCGTTAGGTTTACGAGCCTGGCATGGAAATGGTGCGGTTGTTGGTTGTTGTCCCGTTCGCGACGTTCTGTCAGCTTATCTATTTTCCGGTTCAGCGTCCTGTATTTCTGTTGTAGTTCATGTTCGACCTCAGTCCTTATGCGCTCGAAGCATTCCATTAACGTATCGGTAGGTAATTGCTCCGCCAACCTTAAATGGATGGATAGAATTTCGGCATTTATTCCATCTTTCTTGGTACTGGTTTTTCAACTCATATCTTAGGAAGTCTCTTTCCGCCTTCCTAATTGTCCTCATGCTTGTATTGGTGTTTGTTTTCATTGTTATTTTTGCAAATTTTGGTGTCGCATTCAATTCTATGCATTGTTTGTTAAACCAAATGTTTGCCTTCGTTGTATGCAATTTCAGTAAACGTCGTTTGTAAACTATTAGTAGACCGTTTTCGTTTAAGTTAAAAGCCTGACAAGCATTAACGGTTTTATTTTGTTTTGTTGTTTTTCCGACAGGGTGAATGATTGATGTATATTGGAACGATTTTCCGTCATCCCTTGTCAAATTTGGGTTTGAGACAAACCGGTTTCGGCGTTGTGCCATCATTAGTGTCGATTTTCGTTCTGATCTATTGTTGTCGTTTGTCTTGTATTTATAGTAGGTAGCAGGTAACGTCAACATGGGTGTCTGTTTGTGTACGTGTGTGCATGTGTTGTGTGTGTACATTCAGAAACGGGGGTGGTTTTTCATCGATCGGTTTTTTGTGTGGTTGACTGAGGCAGGTAAAAGTTGGTAATTTTTGTTGTTTGACCTTTTTTTGCTTGTTTGTTGTTTTTGATCTTTTGCTGTTTTGTGCTTATTTGTCGGTGCGTGTGTGTTTGTGGTACCTGAGTGGTTGCTTTGTTTTTTGTAAACCAATTTTAAAGGTTCGAATATTGTGTCGGAAACAGTGTTTGTCTGTTCGTTTATTATTCTACCGTCGAATGTTTTTTGTTTGTAGATTTCCATGTTTTCGAGTACGTGCAGACGTCGGCCTTTTGCTTGTACATGTAGGACCTTGACTGTTTTTTTGATGTTTCCGGGGGGGCAATTATTCTCCGCCATGTGATTCGCAAAGTTGGACTCTGGTATGATGGTTGGATTCCGTATCTTTTTGTTGTAATCTCTAATGTGTTCTCTGAACCTCGTTCTTACTTGTCGTCCGGTTTGTCCTATGTAACTGTGCTGGCATTCACAAGTGAGCTTGTATACACCATGGCTGCTAAACGGATCTTCTGAGTTAGTTTTGGTTCTTAGCTTCCGTCCTAAATTGTTCGATGTTTTGAACGCTGTGTTAATATTGTATTTTCTAAGGAAATTTGCTAATTTATATGTTGCCCTTCCAGTATATGTCATTGTCGTCCAGGTTTGTGTACTTTCTTCTCCATTATTTCTTTTTTGTTCTCTAAGGTCTCTCCTGAGTTTATCTACTAGTGCTTTTTTATATCCGTTGTTTGTAGCGATGTTATATATTATTCCAAGCTCTCTTCTATATGCTTCGTGTGTAAGAGGTGTCCTTTCCAATCTTTGTACTAAGTGCCTTAGCGCTGCATTTTTATGTTGTTGTGGGTGGTTCGAGGTATTATGTATTATTGTGTCGGTGGCCGTTGGTTTCCTATATATGTCGTAGTTGAATTTATTGCTAGCTTTATCAATACTTATTGTGAGGTCCAGATAATTGATTCCTCCGTCTTTTTCGGTTTCCATTGTGAATTTTATGTTCCCGTGCTGCTTGTTGAGGTACTCCAGTACTTGCTCTTCGTTGTTGGTAGTTAAAACGCATATGATGTCATCCACGTACCTTGCGTAAAATAACACTCCTAATTTGGAATTTAATTCCTGTATATACTCTTTTTCCAGGGTTTGCATAAACGCTTCCATAAGAATAGCCGATGTTGGGTTTCCCATCGCAAGTCCGTTTGTTTGTCTGTATATTTTATTGTTGAATTGAAAATAGTTTTGACGTAGTGTGGTTCTTACCGTGTTCGTGATTTGCGTACTTTTTACTTTATCTTTTGTTTTACGTAGTATTATAGAGTTTACTATGTTCAATGTCTCTGCTAGTGGTATTGATGTGTATAGATCTTTTATGTCGAAAGATACCAATTTGCTGTCCTTTGTCACTTCAACGGTCCTAAGTTTGTTTATTAGTTCAGATGTACTAGTTATAGTGTGTTCGTTGCTAAGTTCCAGTGTGTCCTTCAATACTGTTTTTAAATATTTAGATAGCTTATAGCAAGCCAGGCAATCCAATGAGACCAATCATTAATTTTAAATCGGCACCATGCTATAAGCTATCTAAATATTTAAAAACAGTATTGAAGGACACACTGGAACTTAGCAACGAACACACCATAACTAATACATCTGAACTAATAAACAAACTTAGGACCGTTGAAGTGACAAAGGACAGCAAATTGGTATCTTTCGACATAAAAGATCTATACACATCAATACCACTAGCAGAGACATTGAACATAGTAAACTCTATAATACTACGTAAAACAAAAGATAAAGTAAAAAGTACGCAAATCACGAACACGGTAAGAACCACACTACGTCAAAACTATTTTCAATTCAACAATAAAATATACAGACAAACAAACGGACTTGCGATGGGAAACCCAACATCGGCTATTCTTATGGAAGCGTTTATGCAAACCCTGGAAAAAAGTATATACAGGAATTAAATTCCAAATTAGGAGTGTTATTTTACGCAAGGTACGTGGATGACATCATATGCGTTTTAACTACCAACAACGAAGAGCAAGTACTGGAGTACCTCAACAAGCAGCACGGGAACATAAAATTCACAATGGAAACCGAAAAAGACGGAGGAATCAATTATCTGGACCTCACAATAAGTATTGATAAAGCTAGCAATAAATTCAACTACGCCATATATAGGAAACCAACGGCCACCGACACAATAATACATAATACCTCGAACCACCCACAACAACATAAAAATGCAGCGCTAAGGCACTTAGTACAAAGATTGGAAAGAACACCTCTTACACACGAAGCATATAGAAGAGAGCTTGGAATAATATATAACATCGCTACAAACAACGGATATAAAAAAGCACTAGTAGATAAACTCAGGAGAGACCTTAGAGAACAAAAAAGAAACAATGGAGAAGAAAGTACACAAACCTGGACGACAATGACATATACTGGAAGGGCAACATATAAATTAGCAAATTTCCTTAGAAAATACAATATTAACACAGCGTTCAAAACATCGAACAATTTAGGACGGAAGCTAAGAACCAAAACTAACTCAGAAGATCCGTTTAGCAGCCATGGTGTATACAAGCTCACTTGTGAATGCCAGCACAGTTACATAGGACAAACCGGATGACAAGTAAGAACGAGGTTCAGAGAACACATTAGAGATTACAACAAAAAGATACGGAATCCAACCATCATACCAGAGTCCAACTTTGCGAATCACATGGCGGAGAATAAATGCCCCCCCGGAAACATCAAAAAAACAGTCAAGGTCCTACATGTACAAGCAAAAGGCAGACGTCTGAACGTACTCGAAAACATGGAAATCTACAAACAAAAAACATTCGACGGTAGAATAATAAACGAACAGACAAACACTGTTTCCGACACAATATTCGAACCTTTAAAATTGGTTTACAAAAAACAAACCAACCACTCAGGTACCACAAACACACACGCACCGACAAATAAGCACAAAACAGCAAAAGATCAAAAACAACAAACAAGCAAAAAAGGTCAAACAAAAAAAATTACCAACTTTTACCTGCCTCAGTCAACCACACAAAAAACCGATCGATGAAAAACCACCCCCGTTTCTGAATGTACACACACAACACATGCACACACGTACACAAACAGACACCCATGCTGACGTTACCTGCTACCTACTATAAATACAAGACAAACGACCACAACAGATCAGAACGAAAATCGACACTGATGATGGCACTACGCCGAAACCGGTTTGTCTCAAACCCAAATTTGACAAGGGATGACGGAAAATCGTTCCAATATACATCAATCATTCACCCTGTCGGGAAAACAACAAAACAAAATAAAACCGTTGACTTACTTCTTAATGATCACTTTTCTACTGTGAATTATTCGATTTAATCAGACCACACAATTTTGTCTAAGTTCTACGAGTATATGATCTTAGCTTAAATTTTTTCTTCATTTCACACACTAGTACTTTCCGTATTTTTTTTTTTTGTTCTTTAATTTACTGCGTCCGAAAAAACGAATTTTTTATAAATTAAATTAAATAATAAAATAAATTCATAACTATTAATATTTTATTATTTAAACACACATGTCAAACCCTTTTTTTTTTTACCTAATTTGCTCAACGTTTATTTATAATTTTACACGCACCTGTATTGTAAGTTGACGATGTACTGGTTTAGGTACTGTATTTGACTTTATTTATCTCCGCTGCAGCTGCAGTTTCTGTTTTTTCTTGTCACACCAATACGGCTGTTTGAACTTCAGGTAAGATTCCTTGTAAAAGCGTACGATGTAGAGAAACTATTTTCGTTGAGTTCGACGGCTCGATTGACCAAATGTTGAGGGGTATGCCTCTCGCAGAACACCGATCCGAACGCAACAACAAAGATAATATGAAAAATACGACAACAAATGTTTACTTTTAATATGGTCTTTATTCTTTTCACAATCAAGCGTGGACAATTCAATAAAAGGATTGTGCTATATGTTACCTTGTCAGTAATACACGTTGTGTCACGAAATCTTATCCTACAATAATGGCTCTAATTTAACTTAAAGCCGGGGGCGTAGTATCGCCGCAGTCGGGAACCGTTTCTATAGAAAAACTGACTGATGTTTGTTCTATACATGCTTATATAGGCATGTTTTATCCTAAAAAAAAAACACCGGTATACTTTGGAAGTTCTGCATCTTTGCAGCAGATAGCAGTGCCGAAAGTACACCAGGGGTTCCCAACTGTTTCTGGATTTTGGCTCAAACATCGTTAAAATCGTTACCAACGTGTAACCGCGATTCTGGCGCTCATGGAAACGCTGTCAAAAACGAAAAAATCGCAATGGAGAATAAAATGAAGGACTACCCACTAAAACCTAGCCTCCCACGGCTCGCGCCTTGTTCCATGTCTGGGAGCGCGTTTAGTATTACTTCAAGTACGGAAGTGCACTACGTAAGCTCTATGGCTATTCTCACGCAAATGGGCTAGACTTCTTCTCGTTTCGCGACCATATCCCATCTATCCTTTTCGTAGATTATCTTTTATATAACACTGCTCGGAGATAGGTCGCCTAGTTTCCATTCCACCCGCCTTCGTTGTTGAGAAAATTGTTCACGTTCGACGAACATATGGCTCACGTCGTCTTTGCCTCCACAGTAGAGGCAGTTTTTGGGTTGAACCATGGCTATATTTCGGGAATTAATATCCTGTTCCACCTTCCTGCTGCACTGACTCTCCATTGTAGTTGTCTGCGCCTGATCGATTCTCCTCTCACCTTCTCGGTAGCAACGCCTCTAGGAACTGCTGAGCGGAGGTCATAAAATATTTTTCTTTCCTCTGCAATAGAATCATTCCCGAAGCCCTATCAACACAAGCTTCTTATACCTCTAGGTGTAAGTTAATTAATTTAATTTGTATATGACATTGCTAATGGCATTATTGACTGTCCAATACTTTTAGAGTCTTAAAACTTTTATGGATGGGCCGATAACGCGTTCTCTCATTGCCATCAATTTAATTAATAATATTCATTGAATTGATTTTTCTATGTCTAGAATACAGTAGACCAGATACGGACGTCTATGCTTATTTGAAAATTAATACATGAAAAATGTGTATGGATTGGTGCTTTAAGTCATTAACCCATTTGAACCGACCGGTACGAAAGCACACAGATAATTTTTTATATGAATTTTAAAGCAAAAGGCTGTATTAACCCAGATAACCCTAAAAGTTATGCAGTGGAAATTTTTCCACTTTTTCCCTTCCACACTTCTTAAAACAGATATAAAATCGTATTTATATGGTTTAAGCAAAAATTAATAAACGATTTTTCTGTTTTTTTAGGGGTCCTATTTATAGTAAAATAACATTTTTTCATTGAATTTCACCATAAAATATTAAAAATAGTTCATGTCAGTGAATGTATTCGATAACACACTTATTTTACTCTGCTTTCCAATTTAAAACATTAACAAAATTTTAATTTCAGCCCCCTTAAATTAACTTACTTTTCAAAGCGTATGTTATAATTTTGCATTTTCCAAATTTCACAAACTTCAAAATTAAATATCTCACACTTCTGTAGCAAAAACAACAAATTACAACTATTAATGCAGTTGCGTAATCTCTGCTGCGTATAACAGCGCGTTCCCGTTATTTGGTAACGTCCGCGCTTGTGAGTTATAGTACATAAACTTACCGTCCTATATATAGGACATTAGGGTTATCTGGGTTAATGCACAGTTTTTATTTAGTTATTGGATGATGCTTCTCATCTTTGATAGAATAAATCTACCAATATCAAATATTGGAATACCCGGATACCAATATGTGTACATATATGAGTCTAGATAAATGCAAGAGAGAGCAAATAAATAAGTAGATACTATTCGGTAGTGAGGAAAATAAACCATTCTATCATATTAACCGGACATTCGTATTTAGATGCTCAACCCTGTCACAACCACAGAATCTTCACTTCATGGCATTTGTTCATGGCATTTTGTCCCTACGTACTCGTACATATATTTTCAAGAGCACGCTAAATTTGAATGACAGTTATTCCAGAGTTGTGCCAAGTGGCACACATGGGTCGTCTTGGTCAGGACATAGGCGTTTCCAGTTCATGCTTGAAGAAGAAAACTAGTTTCGACTAACATTTTTTTCGCAATTGTGTGATGTGGGTGATAATGATGCTCCTCATGCGACTTCTAACTGGTTTTTCATATGTACCAATAACATACTCAAAGAATTTAGCATTCTTATATAAGAAACACGAATTGTTGGCACTTGTCTTTTTCTATACTATTGAAAGTTTAAAACATTCACGGAAATTTGAAATGCACTTTCGTTGAGTGCGGACGCGTTTTCAATCGCTCTTGTTGTGCGTAATATTTCTAATACGCTTTCATAATGCCTAATTGCATTAAATGCAAATCTAAAGCTTCAACTAATGGCCACGTCGCTTGTGGAATTTGTTTTAAAACGCACCTAAAATGCACTAAATTGAATTCGAGCTGTTTAAACATAATAACCAACAACAAAAACATTGTGTTTAAATGTGACATATGTAATGAAAAAGCCGCACTGTTTAGTAAAAAGAAATTCGATGACTTGTATAAGAGCATGGATCATCTTAATAATCTTGTTAAATCGTTTGCAAATATTTATTCGGGTCACACTAACAATTCGTCTACTAACAGTGCATGTGTGAATACCGACAGTGTAATGACAAGAGGCCAAAAAAAAGGTTACTGAACTTATTGAGGGCCGAACAAATGTAAATAATTTCTCGCCGTTGCCTTTGCAAAAGAAGACTGACAACAACAAGCAAAACTCAAGTACAGTAAAATCTCTATCTCATCACACCGATGCGGGCAGCGCTGCTAGTGTATCATATGCAGAGGTAGGTAATATGCATGTTGATACTGTTGACACAGCTAACTCTTCTAATGAGCAAACTGCTGAACGTCTACATAACGTAGCCGCGGATAAGAATGGTGCGAAGAAAAAAAGTGTAAAAAACAAACATATTGTTGTTGTTGGTTCGAACACAAACGAAGAGTTGGATGTTGCTGCTCGATTTAAATGAGTTCACTTGTCATCTTTCAAACCAACTGTTAATGCTGACAACATACTGGATTATGTTTGTAAACAAATTCATGCCGAAAAAAATTCTTTGCGTTGTTTTGAATTGGGACAAAAAAATAGTGCGAGTGATGCTGAGAAAACTCCTCCTAACACAGTTAGCTTCAAACTGGGCATCTGCGAGTCGCAATACGAAGCATTGTTTAAGGCTGAGTTGTGGCCTAACAATGTAAGGGTCCAACCATTTCGTGTTTTTCGGAACACCAAGCACAATACCCAGAGGCAGTAGCGATAATAATACATCTCTGTCTATAAGCGAAAAGAAAACTAACTACAATATTTATTATCATAATGTTAGTGATATGCGAACAAAGTCGACACAAATTCGACGTAGTATATGCGCACACGATTACGACATTGTTGTGCTATGGAAACATGGCTGAATAAAGATATTTCGTCCTGAGAATTTTTTGATGATTATTACCACGTTTACCGTCTTGATCGTTGTCCTGAAGCTTCTGGTTCTGAGCGTGGTGGTGGAGTGCTGATCGCTATCAGAAACGACTTGTGTAGTAGTGCTGTGGACATTAATTTATATGGAAATAAGATTGAGCAAATTTGCGCAAAAATTAAGTTTTTTAACTCAAAATGTATATATATTTTACTTTCGTATATTCCTCCAAACAGTGCTATTGATATACATATATGAAAATCACCTAAGTAACGTAAGCTCTATTTATGAGAATTTGAACCGAGTAGATGAACTTATTTACCTTGGCGACTTCAATTTAGGTAATATTGAATGGAGTTCTCATGACAATATAAAATTACTGTCTAGTCTGAGAACAGATATCGAATTACTATTTGTGAGCAATGTATTATCATGTGAATCAAATTAATCATATTGCCAATTATTTAAATCGCTTTTTAGATTTAGTTTTTATTTTTGCTATTTGAATACTTCTTGTGAGGAATACCTCTCACCATTATCAAATAATAGCATTCATCACAAGGCATTAAGCATAGCAATTCTACGAGTTCGGTAGTAGAGTATTTAATGATACCAAAGAATATTATTATAATAAAGCCGAATAATTATCTGATTAGTTTTGACTGGTCATTACTTGACCCTCTAGATGATCCACAATTGTATTAGATTTTTACTTCCATAATATCACAATTTATACCACAACGTAAGCCTAGCTCAGCTAAGAAACCACCGTTGTATAATCATAGACTATGTCACCTAAAAAATTTAAAAAACAAGGCTCATAAAAAGTTAAAAAAACAGCTTCAACGACTGATCATTTAACCCTTACACAAATTAGAAAAGACTTTGATTGTCTACAGAATTTTTTGTACAAACAGTACATGTTTAAAATTGAATCGGACTTGAGACGTAATTCCAAAAGTTTTTGGCAATACATTAACACGAACCGTAAAAGTAGTGGATTCCCAACTACCTTATCCTACAATATTGTTGTATCCGACAATGTAGAAGACTCTTGCAATCTCTTCGCAAATTTTTTTCAAAAAGTGTATGAAGTTCATACATCTAACAACTATACCGCATCCAATACCTTAGCATTGGAACAAATCGATAGCTTAAATGTATCAGCGCAAGACGTTGCGAAGGCAATATCTGTCTTAAAAAGTAGCTCTAAAAATGACCAATATTTTTCAGGCTGTTTAGCTCATTATTATCTGCTCCCATTGCTAAACTATTCAACAAGTGTCTAAGTAAAGGAATATTCTTGGATTCTTGGAAGCTTTGTACAATACTCCTAGTCTATAAATCGGGTAACCGAAATGATATTTGCAATTATAGACCCATTGTTAAACAAAGTAATTTTGCGAAAATCTTTGATCACGTGCTCAAAGACAAGTTGTATGACCATGTCCAATCATGTCTTTCCATACATCAACACGGTTTTGTACCTTTAAGGTTAACTTGCACAAACTTAGAAATAATTACCAATAAAATAGTTAACGCGTTTGAAAATCAAGCCCAGCTTGATGTAGTTTATACTGACTTCTCCAAGGCATTCGATAAGGTAGACCACGTCGTTCTTTTGAAGAAGCTTAATGCTTTTGGTATTATGGGCAACCTTTTAAATTTTTTTCAAGCTTTTTGACGGGACGGAAGCTTCTCGTCCAAATGGACAATGTCAAATCACAAAACTTTATAGATGCCTGATCGGGTATCCCTCAAGGTACTCACCTCGGACCCTTGCTATTCTTGTTATTCATAAATGATTTACCTAATCAATTTACATCGGAATGCCTTATGTTTCCGGATGACGTCAAGCTATT
Organism: Merzomyia westermanni; assembly: GCA_949987695.1. Taxonomy (NCBI): domain Eukaryota; kingdom Metazoa; phylum Arthropoda; class Insecta; order Diptera; family Tephritidae; genus Merzomyia; species Merzomyia westermanni. The sequence continues at coordinate 109,769,172 of OX465290.1, read as the reverse complement.
TTCAACAATCCATAATGCAAATGATTGCATAAATCTCCAATCAGATCTTAATAACTTCATAACATAAATATTAAACCACCTCCATTTGAATGTTAACAAATGTTGCGTTATTACTTTTGCTAAAAAGTTTAAATCAATAATTTGCGACTACACATTAAACGGAGATAAACTATGTCATAACAACACCTTTAGGGATCTTGGGATAAGTTTTGACTCGAAATTGTCATTTACTTATCATATAGATCATGTAGTGTCGAAGTCCTTCGCCATGATTGGTTTCATACGCAGAAATACCGTTGATTTCGTTGATCCGATGACTCTCAAAGCACTGTACGAGGTGTGTTCAAAAAGTATCGCGAATTTTGAATTTTCGCTGGTTACGTATATTCGAATTTCGAATTTTTTGTGGCGTTATGTTGGTACTCATGTCTCTCACTTATGCCGACAAGCTCGGCCATTTTGAATGTTCAGTTAATTGTTGGCAGCTGTTTTGCTTGCACGTGTTTTGGATCGTCTTCGATTTTTACCTATTTTTTTTACCAAAATTGCTCAATTGTGACCAAAAACAGCATCGCATGAACATTGCTAATGAGATGTTAAACTCTGTCCGCGACGACCCAAATTTGCTCCAGACTGTCATAACTGGTGACGAATCGTGGGTTTATGGTTATGATGTGGAAACCAAAGCTCAATCATCTCAATGGAAGCTGCCGCACGAACCAAGACCGAAAAAAGCGCGCCAAGTTCGGTCGAATGTGAAAGTTTTGCTGACAGTTTTCTTCGATTGCAGGGGCGTGGTGCATCATGAGTTCTTGCCACAGGGAAGAACGGTCAATAAGGAATATTACCTGCAAGTTATGCGCAATTTGCGCGAAGCAATCTGCCAGAAACGCCCGGATTTGTGGAAGAACAAAACTTGGCTTTTGCACCACGATAACGTCCCTGCTCACGCATCGTTGCTTGTGCGCGACTTTTTGGCCAAAAACAACACACTAATGATGCCGCAGCCACCGTATTCCCCAGATCTGGCCCCCTGTGACTTTTTCTTGTTCCCTAAACTGAAGAGGCCCATGAAAGGACGACGTTACGCTTCTCTTGACGAGATAAAAACGGCATCGAAGGAGGAGCTGAACAAGATACAAAAAAATGATTTTTTGAAGTGCTTCGAAGATTGGAAAAACCGTTGGCACAAGTGTATAATATCTCATGGGGATTACTTTGAAGGGGACAAAATAGATATTCATGAATAAATAATTAGTTTTTGAAAAAACACAAAATTTGCGATACTTTTTGAACACACCTCGTATGTATCATTAGTGAGCAGTAACCTGGACTACTGCTGTATAATTTGGAACCCATATTATTAACTTCATACCAATAAAGTTGAAAAGGTGCAAAGAATCTTCACAAGAATGGCTTTGCGCACTTTGTCGTGGCCAAATGGTCTTCCAAACTATACAGGCAGGCGAAAACTCCTAGGTCTTCAAAGTTCAGTAGATAGAAGAGCATATTTTTCTATTCTTTTTGTTTATAATGTAATGAATTCTAGGGTTAATTGCGAACTCATAGCTAATTTAATAAATGTCCATTCACCAAGCCTCAACTTAAGAGTAAACCTTTTATTTAATGTTAATTTCCATGCAACCAACTATGGATTTAATGAGCCACTCACAAGATGCGTTCGGATATGTAATACTTATGCTAAAAACTTAAACTTTAACTTAGAGATAATTAACTTTAAGTCTAGTTTGTTTATACTTTTTTATTAATGTGATGATAAATAGATGTATTCAGTAGACAAAATAAATAATAACAATAATAAATTTTATAAAACTGTATTTATTTTGGGTTAAGGCAAATGACACCTTTTAGACAGAAATGATACAAATTTGTCAAATAAGCATATTTACATATATTTTTTTTGCTTATCTGGTCTACTGTGGTCTAGGTTTTATTAAACAATTTTTTATTTTTTGTCATAAGCTGAACTTTCATTGTCGATCTACTTACACTAAGTATTTATGTATTACGAACCTTTGTTTAATCTAGTCTGTAAGATTTTTTTGTAAATCATAGACTGAATAAAGAAATACCATAAAGATAAATCTCCCATACATATCCCTTACGAGTACATACCAACCCGGTCTAGAGCACACTGCTGAAGGCTACTGTATGTACACATGAAATACGAGGTGTGTTAAAAAAGTATCGCGAATTTTGAATTTTCGCTGGTTACGTATATTCGAATTCCGAATTTTTAGTGGCGTTATGTTGGTACTCATTAGTTATTTTATAACGATATGTTGTACTCACTGTGGGGCTCCTTGTTGTTCCAATAATTCAACTATCCTTCGTTCGGTAGGGAAGTGGTAGACGTACCAAATTATCTCTTGGCAAGGGTAGGATATACCAAAGCCGCAGTGTGACCAAATGTTGAGGGGTATGCCTCTCGCAGAACACCGATCCGAACGCAACAACAAAGATAATATGAAAAATACGACAACAAATGTTTACTTTTAATATGGTCTTTATTCTTTTCACAATCAAGCGTGGACAATTCAATAAAAGGATTGTGCTATATGTTACCTTGTCAGTAATACACGTTGTGTCACGAAATCTTATCCTACAATAATGGCTCTAATTTAACTTAAAGCCGGGGGCGTAGTATCGCCGCAGTCGGGAACCGTTTCTATAGAAAAACTGACTGATGTTTGTTCTATACATGCTTATATAGGCATGTTTTATCCTAAAAAAAAAACACCGGTATACTTTGGAAGTTCTGCATCTTTGCAGCAGATAGCAGTGCCGAAAGTACACCAGGGGTTCCCAACTGTTTCTGGATTTTGGCTCAAACATCGTTAAAATCGTTACCAACGTGTAACCGCGATTCTGGCGCTCATGGAAACGCTGTCAAAAACGAAAAAATCGCAATGGAGAATAAAATGAAGGACTACCCACTAAAACCTAGCCTCCCACGGCTCGCGCCTTGTTCCATGTCTGGGAGCGCGTTTAGTATTACTTCAAGTACGGAAGTGCACTACGTAAGCTCTATGGCTATTCTCACGCAAATGGGCTAGACTTCTTCTCGTTTCGCGACCATATCCCATCTATCCTTTTCGTAGATTATCTTTTATATAACACTGCTCGGAGATAGGTCGCCTAGTTTCCATTCCACCCGCCTTCGTTGTTGAGAAAATTGTTCACGTTCGACGAACATATGGCTCACGTCGTCTTTGCCTCCACAGTAGAGGCAGTTTTTGGGTTGAACCATGGCTATATTTCGGGAATTAATTTCCTGTTCCACCTTCCTGCTGCACTGACTCTCCATTGTAGTTGTCTGCGCCTGATCGATTCTCCTCTCACCTTCTCGGTAGCAACGCCTCTAGGAACTGCTGAGCGGAGGTCATAAAATATTTTTCTTTCCTCTGCAATAGAATCATTCCCGAAGCCCTATCAACACAAGCTTCTTATACCTCTAGGTGTAAGTTAATTAATTTAATTTGTATATGACATTGCTAATGGCATTATTGACTGTCCAATACTTTTAGAGTCTTAAAACTTTTATGGATGGGCCGATAACGCGTTCTCTCATTGCCATCAATTTAATTAATAATATTCATTGAATTGATTTTTCTATGTCTAGAATACAGTAGACCAGATACGGACGTCTATGCTTATTTGAAAATTAATACATGAAAAATGTGTATGGATTGGTGCTTTAAGTCATTAACCCATTTGAACCGACCGGTACGAAAGCACACAGATAATTTTTTATATGAATTTTAAAGCAAAAGGCTGTATTAACCCAGATAACCCTAAAAGTTATGCAGTGGAAATTTTTCCACTTTTTCCCTTCCACACTTCTTAAAACAGATATAAAATCGTATTTATATGGTTTAAGCAAAAATTAATAAACGATTTTTCTGTTTTTTTAGGGGTCCTATTTATAGTAAAATAACATTTTTTCATTGAATTTCACCATAAAATATTAAAAATAGTTCATGTCAGTGAATGTATTCGATAACACACTTATTTTACTCTGCTTTCCAATTTAAAACATTAACAAAATTTTAATTTCAGCCCCCTTAAATTAACTTACTTTTCAAAGCGTATGTTATAATTTTGCATTTTCCAAATTTCACAAACTTCAAAATTAAATATCTCACACTTCTGTAGCAAAAACAACAAATTACAACTATTAATGCAGTTGCGTAATCTCTGCTGCGTATAACAGCGCGTTCCCGTTATTTGGTAACGTCCGCGCTTGTGAGTTATAGTACATAAACTTACCGTCCTATATATAGGACATTAGGGTTATCTGGGTTAATGCACAGTTTTTATTTAGTTATTGGATGATGCTTCTCATCTTTGATAGAATAAAACTACCAATATCAAATATTGGAATACCCGGATACCAATATGTGTACATATATGAGTCTAGATAAATGCAAGAGAGAGCAAATAAATAAGTAGATACTATTCGGTAGTGAGGAAAATAAACCATTCTATCATATTAACCGGACATTCGTATTTAGATGCTCAACCCTGTCACAACCACAGAATCTTCACTTCATGGCATTTGTTCATGGCATTTTGTCCCTACGTACTCGTACATATATTTTCAAGAGCACGCTAAATTTGAATGACAGTTATTCCAGAGTTGTGCCAAGTGGCACACATGGGTCGTCTTGGTCAGGACATAGGCGTTTCCAGTTCATGCTTGAAGAAGAAAACTAGTTTCGACTAACATTTTTTTCGCAATTGTGTGATGTGGGTGATAATGATGCTCCTCATGCGACTTCTAACTGGTTTTTCATATGTACCAATAACATACTCAAAGAATTTAGCATTCTTATATAAGAAACACGAATTGTTGGCACTTGTCTTTTTCTATACTATTGAAAGTTTAAAACATTCACGGAAATTTGAAATGCACTTTCGTTGAGTGCGGACGCGTTTTCAATCGCTCTTGTTGTGCGTAATATTTCTAATACGCTTTCATAATGCCTAATTGCATTAAATGCAAATCTAAAGCTTCAACTAATGGCCACGTCGCTTGTGGAATTTGTTTTAAAACGCACCTAAAATGCACTAAATTGAATTCGAGCTGTTTAAACATAATAACCAACAACAAAAACATTGTGTTTAAATGTGACATATGTAATGAAAAAGCCGCACTGTTTAGTAAAAAGAAATTCGATGACTTGTATAAGAGCATGGATCATCTTAATAATCTTGTTAAATCGTTTGCAAATATTTATTCGGGTCACACTAACAATTCGTCCACTAACAGTGCATGTGTGAATACCGACAGTGTAATGACAAGAGGCCAAAAAAAAGGTTACTGAACTTATTGAGGGCCGAACAAATGTAAATAATTCCTCGCCGTTGCCTTTGCAAAAGAAGACTGACAACAACAAGCAAAACTCAAGTACAGTAAAATCTCTATCTCATCACACCGATGCGGGCAGCGCTGCTAGTGTATCATATGCAGAGGTAGGTAATATGCATGTTGATACTGTTGACACAGCTAACTCTTCTAATGAGCAAACTGCTGAACGTCTACATAACGTAGCCGCGGATAAGAATGGTGCGAAGAAAAATAGTGTAAAAAACAAACATATTGTTGTTGTTGGTTCGAACACAAACGAAGAGTTGGATGTTGCTGCTCGATTTAAATGAGTTCACTTGTCATCTTTCAAACCAACTGTTAATGCTGACAACATACTGGATTATGTTTGTAAACAAATTCATGCCGAAAAAAATTCTTTGCGTTGTTTTGAATTGGGACAAAAAAATAGTGCGAGTGATGCTGAGAAAACTCCTCCTAACACAGTTAGCTTCAAACTGGGCATCTGCGAGTCGCAATACGAAGCATTGTTTAAGGCTGAGTTGTGGCCTAACAATGTAAGGGTCCAACCATTTCGTGTTTTTCGGAACACCAAGCACAATACCCAGAGGCAGTAGCGATAATAATACATCTCTGTCTATAAGCGAAAAGAAAACTAACTACAATATTTATTATCATAATGTTAGTGATATGCGAACAAAGTCGACACAAATTCGACGTAGTATATGCGCACACGATTACGACATTGTTGTGCTATGGAAACATGGCTGAATAAAGATATTTCGTCCTGAGAATTTTTTGATGATTATTACCACGTTTACCGTCTTGATCGTTGTCCTGAAGCTTCTGGTTCTGAGCGTGGTGGTGGAGTGCTGATCGCTATCAGAAACGACTTGTGTAGTAGTGCTGTGGACATTAATTTATATGGAAATAAGATTGAGCAAATTTGCGCAAAAATTAAGTTTTTTAACTCAAAATGTATATATATTTTACTTTCGTATATTCCTCCAAACAGTGCTATTGATATACATATATGAAAATCACCTAAGTAACGTAAGCTCTATTTATGAGAATTTGAACCGAGTAGATGAACTTATTTACCTTGGCGACTTCAATTTAGGTAATATTGAATGGAGTTCTCATGACAATATAAAATTACTGTCTAGTCTGAGAACAGATATCGAATTACTATTTGTGAGCAATGTATTATCATGTGAATCAAATTAATCATATTGCCAATTATTTAAATCGCTTTTTAGATTTAGTTTTTATTTTTGCTATTTGAATACTTCTTGTGAGGAATACCTCTCACCATTATCAAATAATAGCATTCATCACAAGGCATTAAGCATAGCAATTCTACGAGTTCGGTAGTAGAGTATTTAATGATACCAAAGAATATTATTATAATAAAGCCGAATAATTATCTGATTAGTTTTGACTGGTCATTACTTGACCCTCTAGATGATCCACAATTGTATTAGATTTTTACTTCCATAATATCACAATTTATACCACAACGTAAGCCTAGCTCAGCTAAGAAACCACCGTTGTATAATCATAGACTATGTCACCTAAAAAATTTAAAAAACAAGGCTCATAAAAAGTTAAAAAAACAGCTTCAACGACTGATCATTTAACCCTTACACAAATTAGAAAAGACTTTGATTGTCTACAGAATTTTTTGTACAAACAGTACATGTTTAAAATTGAATCGGACTTGAGACGTAATTCCAAAAGTTTTTGGCAATACATTAACACGAACCGTAAAAGTAGTGGATTCCCAACTACCTTATCCTACAATATTGTTGTATCCGACAATGTAGAAGACTCTTGCAATCTCTTCGCAAATTTTTTTCAAAAAGTGTATGAAGTTCATACATCTAACAACTATACCGCATCCAATACCTTAGCATTGGAACAAATCGATAGCTTAAATGTATCAGCGCAAGACGTTGCGAAGGCAATATCTGTCTTAAAAAGTAGCTCTAAAAATGACCAATATTTTTCAGGCTGTTTAGCTCATTATTATCTGCTCCCATTGCTAAACTATTCAACAAGTGTCTAAGTAAAGGAATATTCTTGGATTCTTGGAAGCTTTGTACAATACTCCTAGTCTATAAATCGGGTAACCGAAATGATATTTGCAATTATAGACCCATTGTTAAACAAAGTAATTTTGCGAAAATCTTTGATCACGTGCTCAAAGACAAGTTGTATGACCATGTCCAATCATGTCTTTCCATACATCAACACGGTTTTGTACCTTTAAGGTTAACTTGCACAAACTTAGAAATAATTACCAATAAAATAGTTAACGCGTTTGAAAATCAAGCCCAGCTTGATGTAGTTTATACTGACTTCTCCAAGGCATTCGATAAGGTAGACCACGTCGTTCTTTTGAAGAAGCTTAATGCTTTTGGTATTATGGGCAACCTTTTAAATTTTTTTCAAGCTTTTTGACGGGACGGAAGCTTCTCGTCCAAATGGACAATGTCAAATCACAAAACTTTATAGATGCCTGATCGGGTATCCCTCAAGGTACTCACCTCGGACCCTTGCTATTCTTGTTATTCATAAATGATTTACCTAATCAATTTACATCGGAATGCCTTATGTTTCCGGATGACGTCAAGCTATTTTCAACAATCCATAATGCAAATGATTGCATAAATCTCCAATCAGATCTTAATAACTTCATAAATTGGTGCATATTAAACCACCTCCATTTGAATGTTAACAAATGTTGCGTTATTACTTTTGCTAAAAAGTTTAAATCAATAATTTGCGACTACACATTAAACGGAGATAAACTATGTCATAACAACACCTTTAGGGATCTTGGGATAAGTTTTGACTCGAAATTGTCATTTACTTATCATATAGATCATGTAGTGTCGAAGTCCTTCGCCATGATTGGTTTCATACGCAGAAATACCGTTGATTTCGTTGATCCGATGACTCTCAAAGCACTGTACGAGGTGTGTTCAAAAAGTATCGCGAATTTTGAATTTTCGCTGGTTACGTATATTCGAATTTCGAATTTTTTGTGGCGTTATGTTGGTACTCATGTCTCTCACTTATGCCGACAAGCTCGGCCATTTTGAATGTTCAGTTAATTGTTGGCAGCTGTTTTGCTTGCACGTGTTTTGGATCGTCTTCGATTTTTACCTATTTTTTTTACCAAAATTGCTCAATTGTGACCAAAAACAGCATCGCATGAACATTGCTAATGAGATGTTAAACTCTGTCCGCGACGACCCAAATTTGCTCCAGAGGGTCATAACTGGTGACGAATCGTGGGTTTATGGTTATGATGTGGAAACCAAAGCTCAATCATCTCAATGGAAGCTGCCGCACGAACCAAGACCGAAAAAAGCGCGCCAAGTTCGGTCGAATGTGAAAGTTTTGCTGACAGTTTTCTTCGATTGCAGGGGCGTGGTGCATCATGAGTTCTTGCCACAGGGAAGAACGGTCAATAAGGAATATTACCTGCAAGTTATGCGCAATTTGCGCGAAGCAATCTGCCAGAAACGCCCGGATTTGTGGAAGAACAAAACTTGGCTTTTGCACCACGATAACGTCCCTGCTCACGCATCGTTGCTTGTGCGCGACTTTTTGGCCAAAAACAACACACTAATGATGCCGCAGCCACCGTATTCCCCAGATCTGGCCCCCTGTGACTTTTTCTTGTTCCCTAAACTGAAGAGGCCCATGAAAGGACGACGTTACGCTTCTCTTGACGAGATAAAGACGGCATCGAAGGAGGAGCTGAACAAGATACAAAAAAATGATTTTTTGAAGTGCTTCGAAGATTGGAAAAACCGTTGGCACAAGTGTATAATATCTCATGGGGATTACTTTGAAGGGGACAAAATAGATATTCATGAATAAATAATTAGTTTTTGAAAAAACACAAAATTTGCGATACTTTTTGAACACACCTCGTATGTATCATTAGTGAGCAGTAACCTGGACTACTGCTGTATAATTTGGAACCCATATTATTAACTTCATACCAATAAAGTTGAAAAGGTGCAAAGAATCTTCACAAGAATGGCTTTGCGCACTTTGTCGTGGCCAAATGGTCTTCCAAACTATACAGGCAGGCGAAAACTCCTAGGTCTTCAAAGCTCAGTAGATAGAAGAGCATATTTTTCTATTCTTTTTGTTTATAATGTAATGAATTCTAGGGTTAATTGCGAACTCATAGCTAATTTAATAAATGTCCATTCACCAAGCCTCAACTTAAGAGTAAACCTTTTATTTAATGTTAATTTCCATGCAACCAACTATGGATTTAATGAGCCACTCACAAGATGCGTTCGGATATGTAATACTTATGCTAAAAACTTAAACTTTAACTTAGAGATAATTAACTTTAAGTCTAGTTTGTTTATACTTTTTTATTAATGTGATGATAAATAGATGTATTCAGTAGACAAAATAAATAATAACAATAATAAATTTTATAAAACTGTATTTATTTTGGGTTAAGGCAAATGACACCTTTTAGACAGAAATGATACAAATTTGTCAAATAAGCATATTTACATATATTTTTTTTGCTTATCTGGTCTACTGTGGTCTAGGTTTTATTAAACAATTTTTTATTTTTTGTCATAAGCTGAACTTTCATTGTCGATCTACTTACACTAAGTATTTATGTATTACGAACCTTTGTTTAATCTAGTCTGTAAGATTTTTTTGTAAATCATAGACTGAATAAAGAAATACGATAAAGATAAATCTCCCATACATATCCCTTACGAGTACATACCAACCCGGTCTAGAGCACACTGCTGAAGGCTACTGTATGTACACATGAAATACGAGGTGTGTTAAAAAAGTATCGCGAATTTTGAATTTTCGCTGGTTACGTATATTCGAATTCCGAATTTTTAGTGGCGTTATGTTGGTACTCATTAGTTATTTTATAACGATATGTTGTACTCACTGTGGGGCTCCTTGTTGTTCCAATAATTCAACTATCCTTCGTTCGGTAGGGAAGTGGTAGACGTACCAAATTATCTCTTGGCAAGGGTAGGATATGCCAAAGCCGCAGTGTGAAGATCGAATAAATGCTGTAGGTATATATTTCTACTTCCCTTCGTTTCGGTAGATTCTCGGATTGTCTTTCACTTTAAAGTGCAATACGATTTTGGCAAATCAGCTGGTCGGAACGCACAATTCTGGTTGTTGGGAATCCTGTGCTTCTGATGGTGTATGCACTGATGGATCACGTAGCGTACTATTTCGATTTAGAATATATGCGAGATACGGCAAGAGCGTCCCCAAGAAGTTCTCCACGGGAATTGTAATAGGGCAAATGTCTATGAGTAGGCAAATATAACAAATGGCATGTACGATGGAGCCTTCTCCAATGGTTGGTTTTTTATTTGGTTCAGTTATTTACAATTTAATTCACACGTTTATTACGTTCTTTATTGCTATCGAAACTAATCCGTATGAATATATATATTGTTTTAGTTTTCTTTTTCACGTATGAGTATATGCATTTGTAAGGTTGGTTTAAAACAATGCTAAATTCACTAAGTAAACAAATTACTTATTGTAATTTCTAAATGTTAATTAACGGAATATAGTCGGTAAAGTGTAAATTTGGATTTAATTTTAATTGCACTTGTAATTCTTTTTCACAAAGTATATGAGAAATAATAAAAGCCGGTGTAAAACAATAACAATGCAACGATAATGATATGATATGCAAAAAGTAAAAATGATGGCCGAGCAGCTATCAGCTGTGCGGCGAATTGGTGTGGGGTGATTTACGCGTGGTTGCCACACGTCCCAAATCGTTCCAATTTTAACACTTAAATCTAAAGGTGAGTTCATAAGTTGTGATGAGTAAATAATGTAATAATAATAAAATATTATGTAATCCATGCGTTATAATGATATTATATACAATTCATGGAAAATATGTATAACGAGTATTATTTTATGTACAATTCATGCAATATGGGTATAACGGATATTATGGTTTTGGGATTGGGACGTGTGGCTACCGATGTCGCGTAAACATTCTGCCTCCCCTAGGCGTACTAAGCGCCTAGTGTATGCTGCAACTCCTGCAAGGCACGAACTGCTTCCTGAATAAGGATCCGCCCCACCTTATTTTTATACGTGGCTGTGCGTAAGCCGGTTGCGGTGCACCGGATGGTGCGATCCCCGACGCTGGTTGGTCGTGATGGTTGACGTGTATTTGGAGCACGACCATTAGCCCTGGGAGGCTGTGGTTGAAGACGGCGACGGCGACTTGCTGCTCGACGGCGCGGTTCGTGGTGGCGTGGTGTCGGAGGTATTTCCGCTACAGGTGGTGCGACATACGCGGGTTGGCGACCTCCGGTGTCCCGATGAAGGAATGTATGGTGATGCTGCCCGCAGACCGGGCAGCTTTCTGTGGAGGTGCACTGGTTGGTGCGATGGGACAGCGCTAAGCAGTTGGTGCAATACTGATGTGCCCTAGCGACCAAGAAGCGTTGTTGCGGCTGCATGGCCGTGAACACAGGGCACATCAGCAGCGCGTGATGACGCATGCACAATTTACATTTCCGGTAATCCGGTACGGGTTCGCTACGGCGCGGACGGGCTGCGGGCAGGGTCACTTGCGATGCCAATGAGCGGCGTGGTGTTGGGACCGGAGGGCGTTGACGATCCATCTGTTGAAAAGAGAGAGTAGTATATGCATATTAGTTATACGCCTGGGATTAAGCATATGTTTGGGGAGTGACTAAGTTGTTGCCTGAGTGCTAACGATAGTATGAGCTTTATGGACTGTATTAAGTTAGGGAGATGGGAGTGGGCACTGAGGGCCCTCGTCACTCTCAGATGACGGTAGAAAGCACAGTTTCGTGAGAGGTCTTGTGAGAATTCCGTTCTGGGTGCGGACGTCTACGACACGAATGTGTCCGTCTCGTCCTGGGTGTAGGCTTTCTAATCGACCTAGTCGCCACTCGGTGGGAGGTAAGTTGTCCTCTTTAATGATGACTAGGTCGCCAATTTTCGGGGGAGTTTGAGCATTTTTCCAACGGTAACGCTTTTGAAGGTCCGTGAGGTAATCAGTTTTCCAGCGTTTGCTAAACTGGAGAGATTTCCGTGATTTGGTTCGGGAAGCGAGAGCATTGGTGCTCCTCGAAGAAAATGACCTGGCGTGAGGGCGGTGAGGTCATTCGGGTCCTGAGAAAGCTGGGAGATGGGCCGAGAGTTAAGTACGGCCTCTATCCGAATTAATAACGTCGAGAACTCCTCGAAGGTAAAGCTGTGGGTTCCGGCGACCTTTTTAAAGTGTGTTTTAAAGCTTTTGACAGCGGATTCCCATAATCCGCCCATGTGAGGTGCGCCGGGGGTATGAACTTCCAATTGATTCCTTGGGGGGCGTACTTCTGTACGATATCCGTCGATACTTCTTTCAGGAACGTTACGAATTCCAGTTCGGTAGCACGCTTGGCGCCGATGAATGTTTTGCCGTTGTCGCTCATCATCTGATTCGGGTATCCTCGGCGTCCTACAAATCGGGCGAAGGCGGCAAGAAAAGCCTTGCTGGTGAGGTCTGAGCATAATTCCAGGTGGACCGCTTTGGTGGTAAAACAGACAAAGACGGCCACGTAACCCTTTACGAGGGTTTGAGATCGAAGCATGGATGCTTTCAATTGAAATGGGCCAGCGAAACCTACACCAGTCGTGGTAAAGGGTGGAGCGAATCTACAACGTTCGGGGGGCAAGGCTGCCATAATTTGTGATCGCGTTTGTTGTTTGTGAGTGGTGCAGACTTTGCACTGGAATATGCATTTTTTGATCAGTGGTTTGAGACGGGCAATGTAAAATTCTTGCCTTAAGATTTGTTGCATGAGACGAGCCTCCGCATGTAGGAGCATTTCGTGAAGGAATCGTATATATAGAGTACAGAGCCGAGACTTTTCGGGTAGGATAATGGGATGACGCTCATTGTAAGTGAGGGTTGCATGGGCTAGTCGACCATTCACTCGGAGGACTCCGCTCTTGTCTAAGAAGGGATTGAGTACGAGTAGGGAGCTCCGTTTTCCAATGGGGTTTGAGTCTTCTAGACACGATCTTTCAAGAGCGTAGTATCGAGTTTGGGCCATTATGATCAGACGATGTTTCGATCTTTTGAGATCGGCATGAGTTAGAGAGGGGTCGGCTGGGTCATTAATACCGTTCACCGCGTCTTTTAGCCGACGTACGAATTTGAGAACGTAAGCTATTACACGTAAAGCACGAGGGTAGGAAGAGAACCGATCTAAGAGATCCTCCGTCTCTTCCGTAGCATGTACGGCTTCTACTTTACGTGACTCTGGGGGGCTGACGATGCGAACTGTTGGGTGAGGCCAATCTTCGGGGGGTTTGGAAAGCCACTCTGGACCATTCCACCAGAGGGCAGAATTGGAGAGATCGACTGGCGTACAACCTCTGGTTCCCAGATCTGCGGGGTTATCTTTACTTCGCACGTGTCGCCAAGGGACATTACCTACGAGGTCTATGATCTGGGCTGTTCGATTGGAGACATAGGTCTTCCATGAGTGAGGTGGCTTTTCGAGCCAGGCTAACACGATCTCGGAATCAGACCACATGGTCAACTTTCTTCCAGTGAGGCCGAGATGGGGTTGCACTACTGCGACTAGTTTGGCTAGTAAGAGGGCTCCGCATAGTTCCAGGCGTGGCAGACTTATAGTTTTGAGAGGAGCCACTTTGCCTTTGGACACGAGGAGATGAGAGTAAACTTGAGTGCCGACAGTAGTTCGCACATAGAGGGTTGCGCAATAAGCCTTTTCAGAGGCGTCGCAAAACCCATGGAGCTCGACCAGATGGTCAGGGGCGAAGTTAATCCATCGGGGTATTTGTATATCTGAGATTGACTGCAGATTTCTTGAGAATTGCGTCCATTTTACGAGACGTATCGGTTTGACCCGTTCATCCCAATCAGTCCCGTCCAACCACAATTCCTGCATCAGGATTTTTGCCTGTATCATGACTGGCGTCAGCCACCCTGCGGGGTCGAAAAGTTTTGCGATAGAGGAAAGTATCTGCCGCTTGGTGGCTGCTGTTGAGGCTGGGTCTGAGTCCACAGTATACGAGAATGTGTCCGAGAGCGCATTCCATTGAATACCTAGGGTTTTGGCGGTGCTACTTTTCTCGAACTCGAGGAAGTCGGTTTCAAGTAAGTCCGCCTTGGGAATTTGTTTGAGTATGTCCGGATGGTTTGCCGTGATCTTTTCTTAAAGGGAAGCCGGCTGAGTTGAGAGCATCAATAGTCTCTTTTAGGGATTGCTCGGCTGAGGGAAGATCATGACTGCCGGATAAAATATCGTCAACATACGTCTCGGACTTTAATATTGGGGCTGCGCGTGGGAATCGGCTATATCTTTCGACAGCTCGTGTAGCGTGCGAATAGCCAGGAAGGGAGCGCAGTTCACCCCAAAGGTGACCGTTTTCAACTTAAAGTCCTTTGTTGGACTGTCTTCGGGAGTTCGGAATATTATCCGTTGGTAGTCTCGGTCATCGGGGTGTAAGAGTATCTGGCGGTACATTTTCTCTACATCGCCATTAAACACATATTTATATGTCTGCCATTTTAACAACATAAGTCGGAGATCGGGTTGGAGGGTTGGTCCGGTACATAACACATCGTTAAGGGAGTGACCGGAACCTGATTTCTTAGAAGCATTGAATACAACTCTGACTTTTGTTGTCTTTTTGTCTGGCCTGACGACGGCATGGTGAGGGAGATAGAAAGAGCAGTATTTTCCTTGGGATTCCAATTCATTTGGACTGCACTCTTCCATGTGGCCGAGGGACAGGTATTCTTCTAGAACCTGGTCATACTGCTGTTTGAGATCGCCCTTTTTTGAGTTTGAGAGACTACGTTCCATTCCATGGAACTGTCGTAGGGCTGCAGTACGGGATTGGCCTGGTCGATATCGTTCGGGAATGATGATTTAAACGGGAGGCGAACCATACATCGACCGTCCTCCATTCGAGTGGTTGTGCTTTGATAGAGCTCTTCGCACATTTGATCTTCGGGGGTTTCCACTCGAGTTCTGGGTATCTCCTCGATTTCCCAGAATTGTCTCAGCTGTTCATTTATCTGAATATTCGTAATTTCCCATGCTTGCGAGGAATGTGCTCCAACTTTTTCGGGAGTTTGGCCGCTTATGATCCATCCAAATATTGTATTTTGGGCTAGCAGGCTGGGAGAGATCTTTTCTATACCATTTAGCATTATTTGAGGGATAAGATCACTACCCAATACCAGATCGATTTGGGATGGGTTCTGGGAGTTCTGGTCTGCTAATTTGAGATGGGGCCATTTGCGCCTTTGGCTGTCATTCAGCCTGAACGTTGGGAGCTGCCTAGTGAGCCGGGGAAGCACTATTGCCTGGGCCTTTATTCTCACCTTATTGTCATTTGAGACTAGGGTCAACGAACACAGCTTGTTGGATGTTTGTACCACTCCGCCTCCCATACCCGATATTTCAAACAGGGAGTGGGTATAGGGAAGCCCGAGTTTGATCTGAGCTTTGGCGGATATGAAGCTTCTTTCGGAGCCTTGGTCCACTAAGGCTCTAAGCTTGAATAGATTTCCTCTATGTTCTACCAAGACTATTGCTGTAGGGAGTATGATTTGGTTATCATTATCAGCATGGAACGATTGTACTTGGGAACTGTTGGGCGTAGAGGGTTCTCCTTCCTGGGGTGCCGCCTGGCTGACGTCCTGAAGCCTGGGATTTCTGGCTTCTATTGTGGCTACCTGGGATCGTGTCCTTTGGATTCCGGAACTGGTGCTGGGGGTTGCTGTGTCGTGAAGGGTGGTGTTATGCCGGCCTTGGCAGTGCATGCACGTTCTCGTGCTTTGGCAGTCTTTTAGCACATGGGTTTGAGCTAAACAATTCTCGCAAATATTATTTTCTCTTACGAATTTTTTACGCTCGGAGATTGGCAACCTTTTATACCGCAAACAGCTTTGTAGGGTGTGGGTGGATTGTTTGCATAATTTGCAGGTATAAAATTTTTGGTGCTCTGTGGCATGAGATTTGGTATGTGTAAGGGAGTTGTTGCTGTGGTTTTGGGGTTGAGCCTGCCTGAACTGGGGATTGTTTTGACTGGGGTGAGGCCTTGAGAAGTTTGTGGAGGGTGGATTATATCGGGGTTTGGCAGGTCGCCATTGATCCACCCTTTCCACTATCTCGTAGCGAGTGGTCAGAAACTGGTTCATTTGGGACCAGTTTGGCCGGTCTCTTCTGGAGCTTAATGATTGCTCCCACAGGGCAACTGTATTCTCAGGAAGTTTCGAGGTTACCAGATATATTAATATGGGATCCCAACTGGAGGTTTCGACTTGTTGTGTCGCTAGTATTTGGAGACAGTTGTTAACTGAGGATTGTAACCTCTGGATCTCATCGCTATTTTCCGATTGAATCGCTTTTAGATTCATGAGAATTCGTATTTGGTTGTCGGCCAGGACTCTTTTGTTTTCATAACGCGACTTGAGAGCTAGGGAAAAATTGTCGTCGCTTAACGGGAATTGTTCCACTATTTGACCTGCCTTTCCTTTAGTCTTATGTCTGAGGTGATACAGTTTCTGGGCACTGGAGAGTTTCGAGTGGTTGATATGGACCGCCGTGAACATGTCTCGGAAGGACGGCCATTGATCATACCCTCCATAAAAAATTTCTGTATCACATGGGGGGACTTTCAGGTTCATATGGAAGGACTCTTGGGGGGGTTGGGGTTGCTCTTTAGGCGCGGGGTTACTCAATGCTATGAGTTGGAGTTGGTCGCCTATTTGAGCTTTGGTGTCCTCATATGCGATAAGGCAGGCTCGGTATTTACCGAAAGCGGCGGACTTAAAGTCCTTGGGGAGGTCCTGGTCGTCTGTCTCTACTACCACGTCGTACGCGCTCTGTACTCTTGACCAAAAAACATCTATGTTTTTGTCTTTTAATTTTAGGGCTGCCTCGGTATTGTCTTGAATCGGGGTTGAGCGGAACCGAGTGCAGTAATCCGTAAAAATATCCGTTTCAGAAATAAATTTATTTTCGGCTACGGTAGTCATTCTGAAAAGTGATTTACTTAATTTTACGGTGGCAATTTTGGGAATTATTTGGAAAGACTGCTGCTTTTATTTACGAAAAAAATGTGATGGGGGATTTAGCAGTCTTGTACCACTGTTCAGAGGATACATTGTTCAACCACTTTATTTATATATGTGTGTGCGTGTGAGTATACGGATATGAACTTTCGTGAGCGGTAGTTTGGGCACAATGTATAATATTATTAATTGATTTTTTTGGGAATTGTACACTATTTATCGTGTTTGTATTTTGTTTAATTGGATATGGACCGAAATTATGCTAGGTAAACTTGGGAGAATTTATTTTTTGTTTAAATCGTAAAATAAAGTAATATATTTTTGTTGGGTGAAATTGGCTATTAAGCCCACTGTGTTTTGGGTGTATATAATTTTGTACCGCAAGAGATTATAGTCTTTAATTTAACACTGTATGAGTGACAATTTTCGCCGTATGGAATTTGGGCTCACCGAGATAAAAAAATAATTTGGCGGGAAAAAATTGTTTTTGGCGGGAGCCGACAAATTGAAATTATGGGGATTATAATATTATGTATTATAATAATGTATGGGCAGGGGCTGGTTTCTTCAATGGCGAAGAAGGACCATTAGTTATTTTATAACGATATGTTGTACTCACTGTGGGGCTCCTTGTTGTTCCAATAATTCAACTATCCTTCGTTCGGTAGGGAAGTGGTAGACGTACCAAATTATCTCTTGGCAACTGTAGGATATGCCAAAGCCGCAGTGTGAAGATCGAATAAATGCTGTAGGTATATATTTCTACTTCCCTTCGTTTCGGTAGATTCTCGGATTGTCTTTCACTTTAAAGTGCAATACGATTTTGGCAAATCAGCTGGTCGGAACGCACAATTCTGGTTGTTGGGAATCCTGTGCTTCTGATGGTGTATGCACTGATGGATCACGTAGCGTACTATTTCGATTTAGAATATATGCGAGATACGGCAAGAGCGTCCCCAAGAAGTTCTCCACGGGAATTGTAATAGGGCAAATGTCTATGAGTAGGCAAATATAACAAATGGCATGTACGATGGAGCCTTCTCCAATGGTTGGTTTTTTATTTGGTTCAGTTATTTACAATTTAATTCACACGTTTATTACGTTCTTTATTGCTATCGAAACTAATCCGTATGAATATATATATTGTTTTAGTTTTCTTTTTCACGTATGAGTATATGCATTTGTAAGGTTGGTTTAAAACAATGCTAAATTCACTAAGTAAGCAAATTACTTATTGTAATTTCTAAATGTTACATTAACGGAATATAGTCGGTAAAGTGTAAATTTGGATTTAATTTTAATTGCACTTGTAATTTTTTTCACAAAGTATATGAGAAATAATAAAAGCCGGTGTAAAACAATAACAATGCAACGATAATGATATGATATGCAAAAAGTAAAAATGATGGCCGAGCAGCTGTCAGCTGTGCGGCGAATTGGTGTGGGGTGATTTACGCGTGGTTGCCACACGTCCCAAATCGTTCCAATTTTAACACTTAAATCTAAAGGTGAGTTCATAAGTTGTGATGAGTAAATAATGTAATAATAATAAAATATAATGTAATCCATGCGTTATAATGATATTATATACAATTCATGGAAAATATGTATAACGAGTATTATTTTATGTACAATTCATGCAATATGGGTATAACGGATATTATGGTTTTGGGATTGGGACGTGTGGCTACCGATGTCTCGTAAACACTCATGTCTCTCACTTATGCCGACAAGCTCGGCCATTTTGAATGTTCAGTTAATTGTTGGCAGCTGCTTTGCTTGCACGTGTTTTGGATCGTCTTCGATTTTTACGCGAAATTCGTACCAAAATTGCTCAATTGTGACCAAAAACAGCATCGCATGAACATTGCTAATGAGATGTTAAACTCTGTCCGCGACGACCCAAATTTGCTCCAGAGGGTCATAACTGGTGACGAATCGTGGGTTTATGCTTATGACGTGGAAACCAAAGCTCAATCATCTCAATGGAAGCTTGCGCACGAACCAAGACCGAAAAAAGCGCGCCAAGTTCGGTCGAATGTGAAAGTTTTGCTGACAGTTTTCTTCGATTGCAGGGGCGTGGTGCATCATGAGTTCTTGCCACAGGGAAGAACGGTCAATAAGGAATATTACCTGCAAGTTATGCGCAATTTGCGCGAAGCAATCCGCCAGAAACGCCCGGATTTGTGGAAGAACAAAAATTGGCGGCCGCCGTGGTGTGAAGGTAGTGTTGCCGGCCTACCACACCGAAGGTCCATGGTTCGAGCCCTGGTACAGGTAACATCAAAAGTGATTTGAAAAAAGTTTTTCAAAAACGGGGTCGCCCTCGGCAGTGGTTTGGCAAACTCTCCGAGTGTATTTCTGCCATGACAGGCTTCTCAGCAAAAATTCGTCTCCTTTGTAGATGCCGTTCGGAGTCGGCAAAAAACTGTAGGTCCCACCAATTTGTAGGGAAAATTCAAATCGGCACACCACAAATTGGAAGAGAAGCTTGGCGCAAAAATCTCTTAGGAGGTTTATGATGATATACCTGTTGTATATCGCGCCATAGAGAGAGAGAGAAAAATTGGCTTTTGTACCACGATAACGCCCCTGCTCACGCATCGTTGCTTGTGCGCAACTTTTTGGCCAAAAACAACACACTAATGATGCCGCAGCCACCGTATTCCCCAGATCTGGCCCCCTGTGACTTTTTCTTGTTCCCTAAACTGAAGAGGCCCATGAAAGGACGACGTTACGCTTCTCTTGACGAGATAAAGACGGCATCGAAGGAGGAGCTGAACAAGATACAAAAAAAATTTTTGGCACAAGTGTATAATATCTCATGGGGATTACTTTGAAGGGGACAAAATAGATATTCATGAATAAATAAATAATTTTTGAAAAAACACAAAATTCGCGATACTTTTTGAACACACCTCGTATGCTGTTATTGGTTATTTCACTCTCAATCTTTTAAAATCTACCCATTGACCTTTAAAACATTTATTTTTAAACTAATAAAAATATTACCTCGAACTTAATTTTAACCTTAAGTTTATTTTTTTTTTAAATGTTGGGGCTAAAATAAGCTGAGCTAGCGGTTGGCGTTTCATGAATCAATTTATTGGCCTCAACTCACACAGATAGGTAACGCTGTTTCTTGAGCGAATAATTTAGTCGTCGCTGAGCAAGTGGCGCAGCACATCGTGTCTGGCTATCCCTTGTTTGCGCAGCGAGTAATATCGACGTGCCATACGAAAACTAGCACTAGCATTTTTGTGTCTGACGAACACTAGCACTTTCGATTTTTGGCTGACGAAAAGTAGCAATTTCGTTTTGTGATTGAAGAAAACTAGCACTTTCAGTTTGTGCCTGAAGAAAACTAGCACTTTCAAATAATGTCTGACGAAAAGTAATAATTTCGTTTTATTGCTGACGAAAAGTAGCACCTTTATCTTCTGAATGACGAAAACTAGCACTTAAGTTGAGTTTGTTATTTTTTTAAAGGGTGTTGGCTCGGTAACAAAATTGTTGCTTATATACATATATACATATATGTATTAAAAAGGAATTCGATATGTAGATACATAATGAGCATGTGAGTTAAATTCAAAGTTGGCATTCCGATTTCATTGTTCTTGCAGGTAAATACGGCTTGAGCGTTTTTGTGAACGAATCACGAACATGTGCTCACCGAAAATGTGTGGCTTATTTGAAATGGCAGGGATCCCATAATAATAAAGTAAATATAATAAGAACAAGTAAAGAGGTTTAAGTTCGGGTGGGACCGAACATCAAATACCCGGCTTTGTAAAAGTGGTCGTGGTAAATTGTTACAGGGTTATGCCCTGTAGAGGGCTCAAACTTGTCTACTACCATGTGGGCAATACCAGGCTCATTCTGTTTAGCTAACTATCAAACTTATAAATAAAAATGAACGTGTGTCTGTCTGTATTGAGTTCAAAGTACTCAACCGATCTTTATGAAATGTTAATTGATATTAGAGGACAAATTACAACGATATGCACAGCGATGGTATGGGATGACATGTTTCGAAGTGCCCAGCTTCTCATCAGACCCCTTCTCGGACACTGAGATACGAACCTAAGTGTCTGCACCAAAGCCGCTGTTAGAGTACTCTAACAACTAAGCTATGATGCCCTGTAGCGTCACGATGCATTTTTCTTCTAATGTGCCATTTGCTTATTCCTTTTAAACATTCTTTGGTACATATATTTTATATGTCAACTCAAGGAAAGTGAAATATTTTTTTTTTTAGGCGCGTTCATAGAACAGTTTTAGATACAGAAGGGCTTTTTTGCATATCAACACTTCCGTGTTATTTGTTATGCACCCGCACTGTACCTGTAACAGTTATAGTTATGGCGATTGTTGTTGGAGCAAAGCTCGAATTTTTATGTTTGTTTGTTAATTGATGTTAGAGGAAAAATTACAATGTTTTGCACAGCGACCAATTCATCTGGTTGTATATTGATGACGGGATTCACAGGCCAGGAGCTGTGGTATCTGTCTACCGACTCAGTGTGGAGGACATTTAGAGCCCGCCTATGATTCCACAGATCAAACAGCAAAGAAATTTCGTGCCGGATCTCATCGTAGCGCTTACGGAGATGTCTCCTTATGTCTCTGGGTGGCGGAGCTTCATTCAATAGATGTCGATTTGGATGACTGGGTTTATGACGGTTCAGAAGAAACTGTCTACTCAAGAGTTCCGCGTGTTCTTGAACATTGAGCAATTTATCCTCTTGATGGAGGTGAGACGCGGGTGACATAAGCAGACATCCCGTAGCAGTTCTGATGGCGGTGTTTTGGCAGACTTGCAATTTCCTCCAGTTGGTGTCAGAAAGATTGGGCGACCATATGGGCGCAGAATAGTCAATAACCGGCCGGCCAATAGCCTTATATGTAGCAAGCAATGTTTCTTTGTCTTTTCCCCAAGTACCTTTGAGGCTATTGCGGTGGCATGACCAGCGAAGGTGAGGCCGTTGTCAAATGTCACACCCAAGATTTTTGGGTGGTTGGCAGTAGGTAGAGGTACTCCGTCTACGTGGACATTTAACTCTTGCCCCATCTGCGCATTCCATGTAGTAAACAGGGTCGCCGTCGATTTAGTCGGAGATAGGGTCAGATTTCGCTCGGTGAAGAAGCTGGGAAAGTCTCGAAGGTAACTGTTTATTCTAGTACAGAGTTTGTCAATGGAGGGACCCTTGACCAAGGATATTATCGTACAGTCCTCAGCGTAGGAAACAATGGAGACTCCCTCGGGTGGGGGAGAAGTGTCGAAATATAGAAATTAAACAAACCGGGAGAGAACAGCACCTTACGGCACCCCTTGTTTTATTCTTCGTGGTGTAGCTTTCTTGTTCCTAAATTTGACTGTTGCCTGTAGACCATTGAGGTAATTAGCGGTCCACCTTTTAAGGCCGGCAGGGAGCGGTGTCTTTTTCAGATCTCGGAGGAGTGTGGCATGGTTGACCGTATCGAATGCTTTAGAAGTTCCACGAGAACCGTCCTATTTTTTGGTGGGTGTTGATTCAAACCATGATTTATTTGCGTTGTAACGGCATTCAAAGCAGATGTAGTGCTGTGAGATTTGCGGAAACCATGTTGGTGATCGGGCAATTGCAGATTTGCAGTAAAGTATGAGAAAAGAATTGTCTCTAGTAACTTCACGACCGGCGAAAGGAGGGATATCGGACGATAAGAATCTCCTTGGTTCGCCGGCTTTCCTGGTTTTAGTAAGGGAACTACAATCGCCTGTCTCATATCTCAGGTATGACGAAATTAGTAAGAAGGAGGTTGAAAAGAGGCGCTAAATAACTCCGTCCCTCGTGGCCTAGGTGTTTAATCATCTTCATGGTGATTCCGTCGGGTCCGATGGATTTTGAGGGTTTGGCCTTCATTATGGCTTCTTTGACCTCTGCGACTGAGACGGGAATAGGCGCAGTGGAGTGTTTGTGCTTGGGCGCACGTCGGATGACTCTTCTTTTAGTCCTATCCGCAGGTGGATGCATTATAAACAGCCGGCAAAATAAACTCGCGCATTTTCTGGCGTCCGATTTGACGCTGTCGCCGAATGCAATGGCGCCCTTGTCATTGTATTAAGTCGGATTGGATAGGGCCTTGACAGTCGACCATAATTTGCCGACTCCGCCGTAAAGGTTGCATGCCTCAAGGTGTTGTTTCCACTTATACTTTTTTTATTCATTGACTGTTCGACAGATTTTCGCATTGAGATCTTTGATTCTGGGATCTGCGGGATTGGTTGGTCACGTTCTCTTGCCATTGCCGTTGCTTCTGCAGAGAAATTCGGATAAACTTCCGGTAGGCTTACAGTACGAATGAAGCGGCCTGAGGCTGAATCGATGACCTTGCGAAACTCTCTTATACCTTTGCGTACGTCTGTTGGTGTGGGTAAGGCAGCGATGGAACGCTCTGTATAATCCGTACAGCTGTCCCAGTCTGCTTTGGTGAAGTTAGTGTATGTCAGTTTATCGGTCGTTATGAAGTCGGTCGGCCGTTCAACGGAGAGTAAGATGGGTAGGTGGTCTGAAGCAAATGTAAGCATCGGTCGCCAGTTGACGAAGTTAATTAGGCCCGCGCTCGTAATGGAGATGTCTGCCACCCTGGTGGGGCATCTCCATTGACTGTACAGAATGCTTAGTTGTCTATTTGATCTGCAATTGCGTGTCCTCTACTGTCTACTGGCAAGTTGGAGTGCCAGAGATCGTGATGTACGTTGAAGTCGCCTAGGATTAGACGGTTATCGCCCTTAGCAAAGCACTAATGTCGGGATGATAATCTCTAGGACAACACGTGGCAGGGGTAATGTAGATGTTTATAATTTGCAGGTCGACGTCGCCTGACCGGACTACTATGCCTTGGCATTCTTAGGTAGAGTCCCTGGGGTCGACGTCAGGGGAAAATAGATTATATTGTACAGAGTGATGTGTAAAGTCTCCCTGTGACCGCTGGGACGGTCTTTTCAATGTACATTATACCCATCACGGGTTCGTAAGTCCGATCTTGCGTTTAATTTTGTCTCCTGTATCGCGGCGATTTTGATGTTGCGCGACTTCATAAAGTCAGTTATCTCCGCGATCTTTCCAGCTAATCCGTTACAGTTCAGCTGTAAAATTTTGAAGTGCTTAGGAGGGGAGAGGGGGACATGCTAGGCGTGAGGGACGGATGCGCTTGCCTAGGTGGAGGTAGGCTAAGGCCTAAACTGTGTCGCAGTCTAGAGTTGGCAGCGCCTTGGCCGTTGTTGTCTGGCGTGGAAGGCGGCTGTGTACTGCGACAGGGGGCTACGAACGTATCCGCCCAGAGGTTTCTGTTTGCGAGCCCAGAGCACATAAGGGTGTGACATAGACCAAGGCAATTGTTGCACTTGACCGATGTCGCAGGCGTATATTATCTTTGGCGGCAAACAGTGCACGTAGTGAAAGGTACGAGGAGGTGGTGGTCTTGGCAAACGTACAAGCTGGAACCAGGGGGGGCGCATTGGGGGCAGAGAAAGGGGGACTGACGCTCGGAAATGCTCATATCTGGCCTATTCCGGAGGGGATAGGAGTGTTGAGCGGCCGTGCGAGATGGAGACGCTGGTGAGCGTGAGCGACAGTCGTGAGTGGGTGAGGCGGGAATTGCAGTAGTGCTGCATGGTCGTGTACACAGAGCCACCATTGTGGCTGCTTGATGTTGGAAGGGGCAGTGGAGGTGCGCTAGAGCGACGTGTACCGCGGGACGCCCTTAGGCGTGTACAGCATAGTGCCTCGAAAGTACCAAAGAAATTACGGGTTCTGGGGATGGCAGGGTTAAGCCCTGAGCATCCAGATCTTTGTAGCCATCTGTTACACTTGGCGCATTGAACAAAATGCGACCGTTTAATATAAATTTTCTTCCAGCAGACGCAGCAGAGCCAATCTCTTGGTCCAGGGTGAGACAATGGAGCAACCCCGCTGAGAGGGTTTGCTCCGAGGATGACAATTTAAGCGTGGGACGAGACAGATTTGACAGGGTTACCCTGAAATAACAGCTCTTGACAAAAACCTGGGTCATTCCGGTGCATAGAACCGGCTGTTGTGGGAATGACAAAACGGACGTCGACAACTGCGCAGACAAACAGACACACAGTAAACAATGCCAACAGGTGCAGTCGTCTTATAAATGTCTTTCTCTATCTCTATGGCGCGATATACAACAGGTATATCATCATAAACCTCCTAAGAGATTTTTGCGCCAAGCTTCTCTTCCTATTTGTGGTGTGCCGATTTGAATTTTCCCTACAAATTGGTGGGACCTACAGTTTTTTGCCGACTCCGAACGGCATCTACAAAGGAGACGAATTTTTGCTGAGAAGCCTGTCATGGCAGAAATACACTCGGAGAGTTTGCCAAACCACTGCCGAGGGGCGACCCCGTTTTGAAAAACTTTTTTCAAATCACTTTTGATGTTACCTGTACCAGGGCTCGAACCATGGACCTTCGGTGTGGTAGGACGGCAACACTACCTTCACACCACGGCGGCCGCCAAAAAAAATGTATGTAATAAAATGTTTAAAATTTATTTTTAGATTACCAGATATGTATGTAAATGATTGTTATATTTTGTTGCATTTTTCACCCTGAAGACGATTACCGTGTGCAATCGAAATATATCGGTTTAAAATATTATCATTATTAAGCTAACAAAATGCAAATCAATAGTTTTTCTAATTTTTTTCTGTCTGTATGTTTCGGCGCCCATCACTCAAAAACTGCTTAATAAAACTCTGGGCCGGTTTCGAAGTTATCGACCAAAATGTGGACCAGTTTGACCCAAAATATGTTAGTACAATATGGGTATCATACGAAAGGTGCTAATTAATGCTGAAATAAGCGATGTCCCATATCTCAACTGGGTTCGGAGATATAATGATTAAAATCGGACGCAGTGTATTATTAGTTCTGTGACGCAGAGAAGCTCGGCCGGGTTTCCTAGTTCCATAATATTATTGTGTAAGACCGGTCGCAAAAGAGAGGGCGTATTAGTGCGGTCATGCGTTGCCTGGTGATAAGTGCATATTTTGAATGTTATAATTGCAAATGACCATTTAGGAAATAGTTATTTTTTGCGAAAACACAAACAACAATTTCTTGCGTTCCAGGTGCAGAATACACCCCCAGAATCTGAAGGGGATGATGATAAGAAAAGGAAAATATGTTCGAACATGAGTAAAAGTACTTAATCAATATATGTGCGGGTTTAAAACAAAAGCATTTGCTATAGTTGAAAATTTCAATGAAACTTGTTACTTTAACATCAGTTCACTGACCTTTGGGAACCAATACGATTCAGTCATAATAATTTATCTCAGTTATACCAAATAATCCCTGCCACTCCCGCTACACAAGTTATATTATGGCTCGAGTTTTCGACCTTAAAATGTATTATCAATGATTACTAGACATCGGAAGTCTATGAAATTTGTATAGGCAGAAAATATGAAAAAATATGCAAAATATGGGCAAAAAATGGGCAAATATACAAAATATAGCCAACAAATATGAAGTCGATACCTATGGTAACCGGGCCTTGTATTAAATTAAAGCTAGTTCCACACTAATAACTTTATATACAAAACCACTTTAGATCCTGCCTGTTTAGTATATCAATTAATTGTTTAGTATGTTGTTTACTATCTTTATATATATTTCTTTTGTATGGCTGTATATGACTGAACTCCTCCTACACGGCTTGACTGATTTTGATGAAATTTGTTGTGCGCTTTCAAAGGGACTTAAGGGCGGTTCAAATTTACAATTTGACTAGGGTCTGGAAGTATTCCAGGTAACACTGGAACGTGTTTGTACACTTTGTATATCAAATGAAAGCTGTTAATATATGTTTTTATATGGAGAAACTTTTGTTACGATATCGTTGAGACTTACCCCAAAATATGGACCAGGGATAGTTTCACAATGTATTTATATTGCATGGGTATCAAACAAAAGGTAATGACGTGGATAATGATATCGGATGATTTTCACTCTCTCATCTTTATGTATTTGTGAGATGTTTTCCTAAAAAAAATTATATTTATAGATGCAGCTCTCGTCGATATATGAATGAGGTATAGATGGAGGTAGAGATAAAGGAATATAAATAGTGATATTATTTAATAGGAGCAAAAGAAAAAGTCAGGGGAGCAAAAGAAAAAGTCAGGGGAAGAGGATATTAGGGAGAAGAAGCAAAGAAAATGTGGAATGAAGAGTTAGAGTACGAGAAAACGACACTTTAGGAGATACCATATGAAAACTGCTGATGAGAGCTTTCATACAGAGTATTTTTAGTTTTGGTTTACTAACCCGTTATCGAGATATACCTAAAAATATGGAACAAGGGCACCGTTTAAAGTGTTTTTCCGAAAAGGGTATCAAACGTAAGGGGAATATGATAAAAAGGCTTTTAGATTCAGTACCATACTTGGGTTCGGGGAACTCTTCAACATTTAGGGCTCTCCGAATGTGTTCTGACGATGTACCAGGCATTAGAGAGGGTATCAATTTAGAATGTTTTCATTTTTAATATCTGATTTGGGTCTGTTGATAAGGTAGAGTTCTCCATATTGAAATAAAATATACGAAATGAAACGCAAAGAAATACACTCAAAGAAGTAGTTCAGTGAAAACTACACTAAGAGGATACATTTTTCATACATATTTAACACATATTTTTGTGATGCAAAAAATCAAAAAGCTTATAACATGAGGGTGGTTCAATCACTTCAACATTTTATTTCGCCTTGAATCGGTGCTTTTTATCATTTAAAATTACTTGATATAATGAGAATGTTCTCTAAGCCAAAAACGCAGCAAATGTTAGACAGAGAAGTTTAAATACATACATATGTATTTAAGTTGATAGTTACGTACAACTTCAAACTAAATAATTTGATTATAAAAGAAAATATGCAAAAAAAGACATTATAAAACCAACTTTTCAACATAGTAACCGTGGTATATTTCTAAAAGGTTTCACCACAGATTTTTTTTAAACAAACTTATAGGCCAACAAGTTTAATTTTACTACGTTTTCGTACAGTTTTCATATGGTATCTCATAAACTCTCTCGTAAAATGTTCCTAACGATTTACTATTTTTTACCTCATATAAAAATAAAAGCAACGGAAGCACTAGTGGTGGAGAGTAACGCGTAAGCATAAATGCTTAGCTAGGTAGCAATATTTCCGCTGGACTTTAAGTATGTTCAGCAGAAATGAGCTATGGACGTCGTATGTATTTTTTGAAAACCACTATGGATTCTTTGTTACAAGAAGAGCAGAAATAAATTTATTATATCACGTAGATAGTTCGTCCCAAGTCATCACACCGCCCTAATAAAATTTTTATGACGTGGATCACACTAAAAAAGATACATATGATGGTGTTACGCTACTATTTCGAAAAACAAAAAAAATATGCAATAAATAGGAAAAAATATGCAGATATGCAAGAAACATGCAAGAGTATGCAAAAAATATGCCAAAAATATGAAAATATGCAAATATGCATAGGCTCAAATAATCTTAATTTTCAATAAAACGAGTTCCTGTTTTGGTCCGGGATCTCTACACCGCTAAAGGAAAATATACAATTTCATAGAATTCCGATGTCTAATGATTACAGATCAGCTCTGATAGTCTCACTGATGCAATATTATACAAGGTGGCGCAAAAGTAAGCTTCCGATGTTCAGCATATCGGTTGTGGCACGTGCAGTGTGTGCTGTTGCACCGTCTTGTTGGAACCACATGTTTTCCAATCCCAATTCATCAAGTTGCGGCAAAAAGAACTGATCATTGCTCTGTAGCGCTCACCATTCACAGTAACCGTTTGGCCCCGACCGATTATTGGTCAAATAAATAGTCAGCAATATTCCGCGTTCTGGAGCAGTGTAGCGTAACATTGTTTATTAACGTGTATTTCGCATGTGTTTACTACACAAATGTCAAAACAGAACTGACTTTAGGGGCCAATCGCAAAATTTATAGCTCTTTCTGATAGGAGGATAACTTTTGCGCCACCCTGTATATGTGGATATCCGATCCAGCCTTATGTACATACGTACATGTATGTACGCAAAATAAATAGACGTTACCGAAAAACATTTTTTTTATTTTTTGATTTGACAATCAACGAAAAACATATTTGTTTGATAATTATCGAAACGAAACATTCTTTGATACATTTTTTGAGAATCAACCAAACGAAATTTTTTCGTTTTCGTTGTGCAGCCCGGCAACAAAACACTTGCTTAGTTCTTGTACTTGCAATTTTCTCATGATTTGCGAATAGTGCGGTTGTTGTTTTTAGCAACAAAAACACTCTCATATATGTGCATACGTACAATCAAATCGTAGCTGTTTGCGACGCCGACAAAGAACGCCGTTATAATTTTTCGTGTTTTGGATTGTTGGGATCTCAAAAGAGCCAAACAACGCTTTACGCTTGCTTTAATTTTTCCACCTGACAAAAATGTTTTGAGAATAAATGTGAGCGATTTGTCGGACCTTCGGGGCCCCCTGAGGATGGGGGCACTGGCCCCTTGTGCCCTTATGATAAAGGCGGTACTGCATGCATCGTATATAAGCATATAGAGAATGTCTACTAACCACGACCAAAATAAAAAGTTCCACAATGTATTTATATGTATTGCATGAGATTAATTTTTAATTCGCCTAAATTGCTTAAGCTTGATAAAAGCTTGCGTCAATTCTGACTTCAGCAGTTCAGACTCCCATTTTCCAACTGGAAATTTGTGAAGTGGTCACTCGATTTTTCGCAATGCCTAGAAAATTAATATTTTTTATTATAATCAGTAGTCTTAAGCATCGCCAAAAGGCTTTGCGGAGTTTTTTTTTAAAAAATTAGTTTATTTAATTTGAATTTGCTATTAAAAAAAAAAGGTCATCTTTTCTTTCTACATTGATTACTCATAAACTAAACAATGAAATCATTTCAAACTTTCAGGATATCTTATAATGACTACAAAATTTATAAAAATAAAATCTTCATTAAAAAAAATTTTTTTTTACTATTTTTCAATTATTACAATTCGAGCTTTGCTCCAACAACAATCACCATAACTATAATTGTTACAGGTACAGTGCGGGTGCACAACAAATAACACGGAAGTGTTGGTATGCAAAAAAGCCCTTCTGTATCTAAAATTGTTCTATGAACGCGCCTAAAAAAAAATATTCCACTTTCCTTGAGTTGACATATAAAATATATGTACCAAAGAATGTATAAAAGGAATAAACAAATGGCACATTAGAGGAAAAATGCATCGTGACGCTACAGGGCATCATAGCTTAGTTGTTAGAGTACTCTAACAGCGGCTTTAGTGCAGACACTTGGGTTCGTATCCCAGTGGCCGAGAAGGGGTCTGATGAGAAGTTGGGCACTTCGAAACATGTCACCCCCTGACATCGCTGTGCATATCGTTGTAATTTTTCCTTTAATATCAATTAACAAACAAACATAAAAATTCGAGCACTGCTCCAACAAGAATCATCTTTATGAAATTTTCACAGATCTTCGGGTTCACTGGTTACAATATAGGCTATATATAATTTTGGAAAATTGGGCGTTGTCACGCCCCCATGCTATACAAAATTACAATGCCTCATAAGAATGAATGTACTTGGTTTAAATTAATGATATTTGTATGTAAGTGTCCTTCAATCAATATTTACACAATTTCAGAAAAGTGGGCGGTGGATGTTTATAATACTGTTACAGTGGGTGCGACGCTATATAAAGTTGGAATCCGGCATAACTACGAATTTATTTGATTCCAGATAATGATATTTTATATATATGAGCGTGTTCTACATGTCCATAGTGTATCTCGTACCAAAGAAAAAAACCTGTGTGCTGAATTTCATTCTATTAGTTTAGCTCATCACGGCTGCAGTGGCTTTATTAATTTTTCATTGTAGTCATTTCGATACTTATATATACAAAAAATAATAATAATGAACAAGTAAACCGCTAAGGAGGTTTAGACCGAGCTTCTTCTTTTATCATACAAATTGGCGGGACCTTCATATTCTATAGCATTTACTAAGGCAGACAAGACGATTTTTCATCGCAGGAACACACTCGAAGGGTTGGCGACCTCCGGTGTGGTAGACTACTACCACACCACATCTCAATTTATGTTAGCTTTTTCTAATATTAAAAATCCAAAACCTCTTAAACGAATCTAGACCATGTAAATAAGCAGAAAAACAAAAACAAAGTGCTAGTTTTCTTCAATCACAAAACGAAAGTGCTAGTTTTAGTCATCCAAAAGTCGAAAGTGTTAGTTTTCGTCAGCTACAATTATTATTTTTATTTTTTTATTTTAATTATTAATTAATAATTATTAAAAATGTACAGGCCGTAAAAGCAGCAATTCAGTTGAATTGTTCGTGCACAAAATAAATATCATTTCTAACCCATTATTTTAATCATACGATATGTGTATGCATGTAATATGCTTATCCTATTTTTAAATTAAATAATTGGATAATGTATGAATTGGCTCATGGACTAAGCAAAAAAATTTCCTTTTTATTTTTAGAACAAAGATGTTAATGCTCTAGAAAAAGAGATCGCTTGCGGCCAAGTGGAGGAACTCATAGTACAAGCAGAGAATGAGCTCATATTGGCTCGAAAAGTGATGGGCTGGAAGCCGTGGGAAGCTTTAATTAAACCACCACCACCAAAACAATGGAATTGGCCCCCTGCAAAAATGGTCGATCCGAAGGTTTAAACGTAATGATGTTATGTTTTATAATTGATCATTAACAAATGATATACGAATTCACAGGATTATAACACATATTTATAGACTTCTTAATGGAAATGTTGTCGACTTTTTTAAGATAACTAGTAATTAAAAATACCCAGTTCCTTTCAACCTGTTTTGTTAACCGAATAATGCGACCCTTTCCCCTAATATCTGCGAAAATGTTATCTTTTAAAAAGATGTAATGCTCGCCATAGATCGCATTCATCAATTTAAAAATATCACACGAGTGCGATCACTATGCGAAATCTTCATAATTCTGACAAAGCTGTAGACGTTGAGAACCGTATATTAAAGAAGAGGTTTAGTGAATGTAAGAGGCCCAAAACCGCACTTCAGAAATACTTTTTAGGTTCGTTCAATCCTGCTGAATGACAACTTATGCAGGGGTCGCCAAATTAAGGTGGCATACTCAAGATGAAATAGAGGTGATATGTCGATATTGAGGGTAAATTTGGTATAATAAACAACAAAAAACGTCCTTTATTTTATCACCAGCCTCAAGCGTACTCTTAACAATGCTATAAGAACTATAAGAAAGGATGATACCTGACACGCAAAGAATAAAGTTATAGCTATATTCTGTAATTCTGTATCATTTCAAGTCACTAAATTTGAGATTTTTATTTAGAGACAATACTTTTGACTTGATGAGAACTATCTATATCTTTATTTGAAATTCAAAAACGTATTTTAGCTGAAGCAGCTTTAGTAATATATATATATTAGAAGAACCAACTGGATCACTTTCACTGTGAGTCAGGAAGTAAGCTTAAAGTTTAAAGCTATGAATACTTTAGTTTTCAAATATGTTTAATTTCGTATGGTGTATTTCAGTACCTTGTTCGTAAAAAAAGAGGGCATGGGGCATATAGAGTGGAGGATAGAAATAACCATATAGGGTCGTAGATAAAAATTAAAATATAGGATAGGGGTAGGCTCCTACATACTAATTTCTATTTTCCACCCTACTCCTATCCTATGTAGGATTGAAATTAGGATATATGAATGGGGTAGGGTGGAGGATAGAAATAAGGATTACCGATAGGCGTAGGAAGGAGGATAGAAATTAGAATATAGTACGGGGGTATATATTCGGATTGTCAGGGCTTAGCCCTGCCTTCAGTACATTCGAAGCACCTTGTTGCACATGCCTTAGGACGTCCCGTCGTACGCGTCGCTCAATCCCCTGACCTAAGAGCAATGTACACCGCAAAGACCGTACCAGCGGTAGAGGGGGAGTCTCGCGTTCATTACACACTACACTGTACAATCATACCTATTACGGTGTCCGGCGGATGCCTTCCGCAGGGAATGCGAATCGAATTAAGAATATCTGCTATTGTCATAAAGGAACGGCAAAGCAGTTCCCGAATAAAAATATGTTGATAAAACAGTTCGTGAATTCCTTGCATTCTCATAACCGCAAATCGAATCGCATAATTTTTTCAAAATTCTGAGTTGAACTAATTAAGATAGAATTTAATAAGAGGAAAATTATTTGTTTATCAATAAAATTATATGCGATAATTATATTTTCCAACAAATGTTAAAACTAATTAACATAGAATGTGATAAGAGAAAAATTATTTGTTTTTGAATGATATTATGTGCGCTAATTATATTTTTCAAAAAATGTCCCGCGGGCCGGGGGCAGTTTGCTCTGTTGGTTGAGCAGATGAAGCTCTGGAGAATATCGCAAAATATATGTCATATGCCTTTAGACGTGGCAATTTATTGGACAAACGTGAGCACGGATATAAATGCGTTGGGACCACCAACAAAATGCTTTAAAGAATATAGATAAGAATTCGATCCTGAGGGCGTTGCTTTTTGACTTATTGAAAAAGTATCTACAAGATTCCATGTGTTGATCGTCATTCAGCTTTATATTTATCCATTTTTCACACAACTCACATTACACCTAGCAGTTGTGAAAATAATTTCGAAACTGTTGGTTAAACCATTAAAAGCATGTAGTCTTTACCAACTGGATTTTGGTTACTTCCTTCAGGTAAGATTGTCAGGCATAGTTTTGTTGACTGCTGTCGTTTTAATAACTGGAGGGAATTTCCTCCAAATTAGGCGTAAAATTTGCATCTATCCATTTTTGTTTAATCGAAACTACCAAACGAACCGTACGAGTAAAAATTTGTGAACTTGCATTTGCAGTGTTTCTTTGCTGGCCAGCTTTCAAATTTTAAATGGTCTATCCCTCAGAAACCGGCTGTTGTGTTTGTATTTATTTATTTGAATTTCCGAGCACAACAATTTAACAAAATTATTTTAAAGTGCTAGTCAGGACTACATTAAGTTACAAAATAGGTGTTGGAATGTTTAATAATAGCGGTAATAAAAAACTCAAATAGTAAACAAAATAACAAACTAATTGATAAATTAAGAAGTTAAAAATTTAATATAAGTAGAGGATTGAAACTATAATAGTGCAGAACAGTTAGTGAATTTTTGATGATTAACAATGTAATATTACTAAACTGGTAAGCCGGTACTCAGAAAGGGTATGTCTTGAAGGATACATGGGCCAGAGGAGACCCAACCCAAAAACGAGTTTTGGGCAGTAGGATACCCAGGTTGACAATAATTGCACTCCTTAAAGCTTTCCTTTATACCTCACCGACCAACATTTATAAGAAGTATATATATTCACATAGGCGAGTCTGGCTTTAACCATAGTAAGAAGAGGTAATTACAATGCTTTTGTTAAAATACATTTTTATGACATTGAATAAGTACTTAATCACCAGAGAAATAAAGATACAGGAGGTGTTGCGGTCGGCACAACGCAATTGACTTTGAAATGAAACACAAATTTTTCGTCAGAGGCTCGATAATAACGGTTTTAAAATTAATTTATATTAACGTCTTCTTTTTCACAACTGTCTTATTAAACATTTCATCGCCAGTATTTATACTAAACATAAGTTGGAAAGTCTGGCGTGAGATTACCGTAAAATCATCCTATTTTCCAATATATTTTTGTTCATTTAACTATTATTGTAGGCATAAAAATCTAAACAATAGAATGGTAAACATCTATTGTCTTAGCATAAAAACAATATTATTATGTGCTAGTACAAGACATTAGAATGCAAGCTTACAAAGTTAGTGTTCAGCTCTCTCAAGAATAAGTGCAAAAGGTGGTGGTTTGCATATCCACACAATGTGGTATGTAAGAATGTACATGCGTATGTACACAATTAGCATAAATGATCTTGTGATGAGATATTAGGGTGTCCCAATAGTATATTTTGTCGGTAACACTCTTCCCTCCGTAAACAAGTGATGAAATACGCCGTTTACTCAGACTTATTAAAAACATCCAATACCGCAATTTTTGCCACTGGTCTAGGAAAATTTCCAGATTTCGTTTGGACCATAACGCTGCGTACCTGCCCATCTTTAGCTGTTATGATATTGCTCAATTCTTCCGTATGGCCAATGTTAACAAACAGACACTCGAAGTGGGAATTCTCGATTAAAACTTGCTTTATTCGGTACTTTCTTATATTTATAACTTAAAGCTAATAAGTAATGCATAATCATGACTAATTCTATGACTGGTGTGAATGGACAAGGGTAATCTGAGTGAGCATATGCTGACCGGTAATTAGGTCAGTAAATTGGTATTTAATATCAAAATACCGAAAGTGTATTGCACTGACAATAAGTTGAGCAATGTGAGATGGTTTAGAGTTAAATGACTCAGGCAATATTGTTATATTGTAAAAGTGCAATTGCGCTGAAAACCGTTGCCCATTACACCTTCCCTTTTTGGGAGAAAAAAAAAACAAAGAGATAAATATACATAATAAGATAATAATACCGCCGGCCGGTGGTATTTTTCTTAACGTTGCTAACTTATTAAGCAGATGATTGAATTTATAAGTAAATATGTTTAATTATGCTTTTTTTTAGTCTTTTTTTGTGTACGATTTTTTCTTTTGAATTAACATTAATTTTGCAGTTTCCTAAACTATCAGTTCCAAACACTATAAGGACCTTTGTTAATCTTGTCTAATTTGTGGTTAGCTTCATTTTTCAAGTATACCAAATCGTATTCCTTAATAATTTGTGATTTTGATTTCCTGTCATACCTTCCTTCGTTTTTTCTTTTGCTACTTCTAACAGCTCTGATGCTCGCTTTTTAGTTCGGATTTGTAATTATCAATATTATATATAGGATCAACTTTTCCGGCCAACATATAGTCATACGGGGCAGCACTTTTCCCGTGTACCAACTCAAACGGAGTGTAATAATTGGGAAATAATTGCGCTAGTTCAATCTTCCCATTAGCAGTAAATTATTTGGCAGATATTTCATATATTTTCCTTTTTCCGTGGATAGTATTAAATGCGAGGATTCGAGTAATTCTGCATATCTATTTTTATTTACGGTACACCTGTTCATAATTAGTTTAAGGCACGGTAACTTCTTCACTTCGTGTGTCGTTATTGTGTTGTAAACTTTTTCCTTCAAGTTGGTAGTTGTGTGTGTTGTCCTGTCTTCGCTATTCGGAAATGCAATTTTCGATTTTGACCGCGTTGATACCTGTCGGATGGTCGAATTTGCTTCCCTAATTCCTTTAATTTGTCCAAATCCAATGCGAGGTAAGGCGTCTGCGCCACAATTATCTCTTCCTTTGATGTACTCGACCTCGAAATCAAATTCTTCAAGGTCAAGTCTCATTCTGGTGAGTTTGGACGATGGGTTCTTCATGGCAAAAAGGTAGGTAAGTGGTTTTTGGTCACTTTTGATCCGAAATTTCGTACCATAAATATAGGGCCTGAAAAAGTTGATTGCCCAGTGTATGGCCGCTAGCTCTTGTTCTATTGTCGACTTATTACTTTCGCCCTTTGTAAACGCTCGTGATGCATAAGAAACTGGTAATTGTATTCTTGGATTAATATGGCACCACAGCCTTCCTTGCTAGCGTTAGTGGTGCTGTAAAATAATTTTTTAAAATCTGGGTACTGGAGCGGCGGTTTTAAGAGTGGTCTTTTCAGATACTGGAATGCTTCGTCGCATTCTTAATGAAGCGTCTGTAATAATTACAAAAGGCAACGAACCGTCTTGCCTCTCGGCATTTTTCGGCGTTTGGTAATTTTTTATTGCCTCATATTTTGTTTCATCGGGCAATATACTATTTGCTGTGCATTTATGCCCGAGGTAAGTTACTTCATGGCGAAAGAATGTACACTTATCTGGGTGTAGCTTTAGATTACATTTTCTGGCCTAGAGCTCGTTAATTTTTCTAAAATTTTCTGCAAATGTTAAAGACATTCATTAAGTTATCAAGCATATTTTTCTCTGAACAACCGATGACGACTAAGTCGTCCATGTACAGAAACACTTGGGAAGGTGGCAGTCCTGAAAAAGTCAATGACACCATACGCTGAAATGAATTCGGAGCTATTTTCAGGCCAAAGGGCAACCTTTTGAATCTGAACGAACCCTGGCTTGTTGAAAACGACGTAATATCCCTCGAATCCTTTTCCAACTCGATCTGATGAAATCCAGACATGAGATCTAGGCATGAGAAGTATTTCGCTCTTCCTAGTTGGTCTAAGGTATCGTCAATCCGAGGCATTGGATATTTGTCAGCTACTAATTTTTTATTTATTTGTCTATAGTCAATGACCATGGTTTGTTTGTCGGAGGAGTTTGGTAGAGATTTTTTGGGGACCAGTAAAATTAGACTATTGTACTCTGATGCAGATGGCTCGACTATATCATCCTTAATTAATTTGTCTACTTGCTTAATTATTTCTCCTTTTTGTAAATGTGGTATCCTATAATTTTTTATGTAGACGGGCGTTGCATCTTTTAATTTCAGTTTTTGCTTATAAAAGTGGTTTCAAGTTATTTTATCTGAGTCTAAGGCAAATATGTCCGTGTATTCCTGGCATAGGTTTATTAGTTTGTCTTTAACTAATTCTGAAAAATTTTTGCTGAGTCTCCCTAGCACTTCGGCTCTGTAGTTCGGAGCTCTTAAAATATTATTTTCGAATATATGATAGTTGGTTAGACTTTCCGACTTTAAATTTAAGCTTCTTATTGACATCTCTTTATTGGCGGCCACGTCCGCGGCCACGTCCTTGACCACGATTTTGACCTTCGGAAGAACTGTAGTTATTGTGGTAGAATATTATGTTACTGGTGGGGGAGTCTGTGCTTGCGCCGATAAATTTCGCGATAGCCTCGTTTCTGTTAGTGAACTGGCCACTTTCCATTATTAATTTTATTTTATCGTAATTGGAGTTTTTAGATAGAGCTTTTACTGTTACTTGGGTAGTATACTTCTGGACTAGTTCGCCACTCAGCCCCTCAGAAATAAACGCTCCCTAAAGCTTAGTACACAGGAAATTTATCTCGTTGACGAATTAGTTTGCCGTTTTGTTGCCTTGTTTTATATTTAAAATTTTGGCTGTTATTAGTTCAGTCGACTCCCCTTTCACTGCGGATTTCAGTTTATCAATAATTTTGGCAAGTGTATCCTCATCTTTGAAAGTATCAACGAGATTTATAGCATCGATGAATCTGTTCAAATTTTCTGCCTTTCCATCGAACTCAGGCAAAATTTTTGCTTCTAAACTTTAAACTGTGGTAGCTATTATGTTAACTTCGTGCTTCTTTCCACTATCTTCCGTTTCTTTCTCTTCTACTTCACCTTCGTCTGTCTCACTTTCCTCTGTTTCCTCAATACTGTTGTTAACTTCACATCTTAATGTAAGGGGGATTTTAATGTTAATTGTATGCCGTGGAAAGGCTTTTACTAGTTGGTCCCTTAGTTTTAGAAATATCTGGTCTGCTGATTCTCTGTGTTGGGATGTGTACCTATCGTAATGCCTGTGTAGTGGTGGCTCTAACTTTGTTAAATTTCCCTATTAAAATTTTTGTATGCTTTTCCCTAGTTTCCACTTTAATAGGCCTGTTTTGTGTCATACATTTGTATGACAGTTTAACCCCCTGGGTTAGAGGTTCAATTTCGTTCAAAATCTCTTCCCATTGCATACTAATTAATGTCCGTAAATTTTTCTTTAACTAGTGCAACACAGTTTTTTGTTGTATTTATTGGCATTGGAATTTACTTTTCTAGTTATAGTTTACTTAAAAGTAATGTACATACTTAAAAAAAATTATCTATTAAGATTTTGGTTCGATCTCACCCACTGTGCCAACGGACATTGCGATGAACACTGCTACTGTTGTTAGTTTTGTCGGGTGCCGGACTCAGATGATTTATTTATTCTGTTGGATCACGATTGGGAACACCTGCTCAAACCTACTTACATTTATTTGCCTATTTACTTGATTTAGTTAATGCATTATTCAAGGCCATTAAATTTGTGTCATTCAACTCTTGCTTTTCTTGTTTTCCTACTGCACTTGCTCCACATAATTCTTTATTTGCCTTTGCTTATATTCAAATTATGTATGCATTTTTTGGTATGCTGATTAGTGCAGCGAACAACCACACAATCATGTACATTGTGCGCTTAGTTGATTGCCTATTAGTTTTGAAATTCTTGCTTTTCTTAACTCCCAATATTCAAGGCCAAGGAGTCATTCAATCTATTAGTAAATAAGGTCATACATTTTATGTACAATTTTTATGCTTTCTTATGCTGTTCGTTGGTGCAGCGAACAACCACACAAACCTACATCGTATGCCGGTTAGGGTATGCTATTGAATTGGCATTAATATGATTATTATTGTATTAGCATTAAGTAACTAATATACCCTTTTGAATTCCTTTCAATGTTTGAATTAGAGCTAGTATATAAGAGATGAATTGTCAAATAAAAATTCAGACTTTTGCTGACCATCAACCAACTGCCTTCTTACTCAGCCCATTGCATCGAATTCTGGTATTCATCGCTCCTCCTGGAAAACGCTTCAGGAATGTACATTTTGGCGCCCAACGTGGGGCTCGAGTAAGTACCATATTTGGAATTTTGTCGACTCTTGGTGGTCAGCACTGGTCTCCATCATCATCCTCAATCTTTGGATAGCAATTGGGAAATAACCATCGCTGGACAGCACGAGTTCCTGCACTCGC
This sequence comes from Merzomyia westermanni, assembly GCA_949987695.1. Taxonomy (NCBI): domain Eukaryota; kingdom Metazoa; phylum Arthropoda; class Insecta; order Diptera; family Tephritidae; genus Merzomyia; species Merzomyia westermanni. The sequence continues at coordinate 109,728,773 of OX465290.1, read as the reverse complement.
CTGCATTTTGGATATTCGCCACAGTTGCCAGCCGCTGCTCGGTATCAATATTATATGTACATATATCACCTCATAACATTTTAATTGCAGCACAAGAGCCTGGGTTGTTCTGGATTTTGCGTACACCACATTGTCAAGCCGCTAATTATTCTCAATACCATTCGCCTTATATTTTCTTTAATTCTAGACGCACAGCCGAGATAGCCTTCCGTCGTCCACACAACTTTGAGAAAATTAATACTAAAAATGTCGTTGAATGAGCTAAAACAACGTGCCAATGTTAAGAAAAACAACACTCGAATCAAAACCATTATCGAAGGGAGCTTGCGAACCGGTGGAAAGGTACTTTCACCTGCTGAATACAAGTGCCGTCTGGGTATCCTGGAGTCCTACTTTAAGCAAGTCCTGTCGATCCAGACAGACATTGAAAAGTTGGACAGCGAAGATGGAGGACGCGCCGACTTAGAGGAGCTCTACGTAACCACTAAACTCGCAATTCAATCGCAGATAACGGATGATCACAATGTCTCTTTATCGGATACAACATGTGTAATGCAGCAATCATCAAAACTGCCAAAGCTTAAACTTCCTACCTTCAGCGGCAAGTATTCCGAATATCAAAACTTTATAGTCTCATTCAAGCAGATAATTGATCGTGAACATAGCCTGTCGAATATTGAGAAATTTAATCATTTGCGAAATTCCCTCCAAGGTCAGGTGTTGGAAACAGTAGACGCATTTCAGGTAACAAATGAGAACTATCCGAAGGCATTGGATAGGCTCAAGGCTCGCTATGACAACAAAACACTAATTTTCTTAGAAAATATTTCATCATTATTTGATCTACCAGCTGTAACAAAACCAAATGGTATTCAGCTTAGAAGTCTTGTCGACAAGGCTTCAGCAATTTACGGATCTCTACTATCGCTCGGTACTGACAGGCAAGTTTCACAAACCATGTTAATGTATTTAGTTTTGCAGAAATCTGACGAACAAACCAACAAAAAATGGAAAGAATCGCTAGACTTCAAAACGCTACCAACCTGAGAGGAGTGCGCTAAGGTATTGGAAAGACACTGCCAGTATTTGGAATCTACTGACAGCGCTCACACTAGCAACACGCTCAATACTAAATCATCCACCAACAAGGCAAAAGGCCAACAGCGAGGGTATACCTTTTCGTGCTCAAATCCACCATGTCCAATCTGCTCCAGTTCTGGCCATAGAATTTTAAATTGCGATCGCTTCAAGGCACTTAGTATTCCCCAACGTTTTGAAAATGCAAAGAAGTTTTCATTGTGCATCAACTGCCTTTCAAAGGGTCATCAGGCAACTCATTGTCCATCATCGTATCGCTGTAAGATTTGTCAGAAGCACCATCACACACTACTTCATCGTGTATCAGCAAACCAACAAGCCGTAAATGCGTCATCTCCAACAACGGAAGCTACAGTACATACACACTTAAACAATTCATCCTGTGACAACATCATTTTGGCAACCGCAAGGGTTTTGGTTCGTGATTCATCTGGCAATTACCAAATGGGGAAGGCATTGCTCGACTCCTGTTCTCAGGTAAATTTTATCACGGATGAATTTTCCCAAAAACTGATGTTGTCAAGAAGTAAACAAAATCTTGAAATACAAGGCATTGGTAAGTCATCAACCAACATCAAATATAGAACAACAACAAATATCAAATCGTTAGTCACTGGTTTCGAACTACCGTTGACATTTTGCATCACCACCATCATTGCCTATCAACCGGATCCAGATATCGACATTTCATCATGGAATATACCAAAAAATACGACTTTGGCAGATGAGCAATTTCATGTACCGGGTAAGGTAGATTTATTACTGGGTACAGAAACTTTCTTCAGCCTACTGTCTGTCGGTCAGATTAAACTAGGCCCAAATTTACCAATACTACAAAAAACACTCTTAGGATGGGTTGTATCAGGGTGATATCAAACAACTAATCACGTACTTAAAAATTCATGTCTATTTACAGCAAATGACACATTGCTGGAGAAATTGTGGAAATTGGAGGAAGTTGCCACTACCGCGGATCCCTGGACACGTGAACAACATAGCTGTGAGCAATTGTACCCTAAGACAGTCTCCCAAGAATCCTGTGACAGAGTGGTGGTAAGACTGCCATTCAAGGACAATCCAAATTCTTTGGGCGACTCATACGCTACGGCTCTTAGGCGATTTCATGCGCAGGAACCGCGGTTGGAGAAATCACATTCTCTTAAGGCACAATACGTCGAATTCATGGAGGAATACAAAAGTTTAGGCCACATGAGTGTTGTAAAAAATCCAAAGGTAATGGAGCCGCAATATTATATCCCCCACCACTGTGTACTAAAGCCAACAAGTACAACAACTAAGCTGAGGGTCGTATTTGATGCATCATGTCGAACGACAACCCAAAAATCGCTCAACGATTTACAATTGGTAGGACCCACATTACAAGCTGATCTTTTTAGTCTACTTCTGCGCTTTCGACTCAATCGGTATGCACTCACCGCCGACATTGTCAAAATGTATCGACAAGTAGTAATGCACCAAGATGATCGGAAGTACCAATATATTTTGTGGAGAAGCTCATCAACTCAACACCGTTACTTATGGAATGGCATCGGCCCCATACTTAGCTATACGTAGCTTATTGTACCTTGCTGATCAACATAAAACAAAGTTCGAAATTGGAGCAGAAATCGTGAAGACGTCATTTTACGTGGATGACTTGCTGTGCGGCGCTAATACGTTGGCCGCACTTCAACAAATAAGAAAAGAGGTGATTCAATTGCTAGATCTAGGAGGATTTAAGTTAGCTAAATGGCACTCCAATCAAGATCAATTCAGAGACGACAGCTCGACAAAGGACCTAAATTTGGACACATCCGTCACAAGTACGCTTGGGTTACAATGGGACCAAAAATTGGATTGTTTTCTCTTTTCGTTTCAGCCTCCTTTAGCATCAACTAATCGGATTACCAAACGTTCAATTCTGTCTATTGCATCATCGCTCGCATCATGGCTCCAGTAATCATAACTTCAAAAATATTGCGGCAGGAATTATGGCTGCTAAAGTTAAACTGGGACGAGACAGTACCACAAAATATCGAATATGCATGGAAAAGGTTTCTTAGCGAAACATCGGTTCTTTCGTCAATCAAGGTGCCTAGATATTGCCTTTCTGTAGATGCTAAGTCATTCCAATTACATGGGTTCTGTGATTCGTCCATTCGCGCATACGGCTGCGCGATCTATACACGCATCGTCAACAAATATGGAAGGACTGTCGTTCGCTTATTTACAGCAAAATCTAGAGTTGCACCTTTGAAGAAGCAATCACTTCAAAAGCTGGAACTGTGTGGCGCTGTTCTTCTAGCTCGTTTACTTGCAAAAATTATACCAATTTTTTCTGATAATTCTTTCAATATTTTTCTTTGGACAGATTCACAAGTCGTATTACACTGGTTAAAAATGCATTCAGCCACACTGTCAACCTTTATCGGCAACAGGATATCGGAAATCCAAGATTTGATTGCAGTTGCCCGTTGGAGGCACGTTCCCACACAAGACAACCCAGCGGACATAATATCCAGAGGATGCACCGTTAATGAGCTATCTAATTCAATGTGGTATGACGGCCCTAAGTTTTTATACAGCGATATGGAAAAATGGCCAAGGAATAAGTTAGATAACATAGACCTGGAAGTCGTTCAAAGTGAAAAACGGAAATCGGCATTTAAATCGACTGTAAGTACTAACTTTGTTGTAGAAACTATTTCCCAGCGCAGTTCATATATTGGCAACGTTCGATTGATTGCTTGGATTCTCCGGTATAGCAGCAAATTACGACACATTAGTACACCCAACAACACGGATACACTTTCTCCACAGGAGCTTCATCGCGCCTTAACATGCATCATTTGGAATATCCAGCAACAGCATTTTGCCAATGATATTATTCTTATGCAGCAAGGCCGAGTAACAAATAGTACGCTTCGTTTCTTAAATCCCTTCTTAGAATCAACTGAAGGATTTCTTCTACTAAAGGTTGGTGGACGACTGGAATTGGCAGACATTCCCGAAGAAAGAAAGCATCCTATACTTCTACCCAACAAATGCGACTTTGTTTTACAATATGTTCGACATCTTCATCAGAAAAACTACCACGCTGGTCCTAAGGCACTTGTGGCACTAATTAGACTACAATTTTGGATAGTGAACGCTCGCGACGTAGCAAGTAAAATCGTGAGGCCATGTATACACTGGGTAAGATACAAACCAAAACTTCTACAGCAAGTAATGGGAAATTGACCAGTGGAGCGGCTTACTCCATCACGCCCCTTTGCGCGCTGCGGTATTGACTTTTGTGGTCCAGTCAACGTGTACTTACGCATTCGTGGTAAGACACCTTACAAGGCAGTTCACATCGAACCAGTAACCGACTTATCTACAGACGCGTTTCTGGCATCACTAAAGAGGATGATTGGGAGAAGGGGATTACCATCCGACATTTATTGTGACAATGCTACAAACTTTGTCGGCGCTTCTAACAAACTGTCAGATCTAAAATCATTTTTATTTAATCATGAAAATCAAAATGCAATCATAAATTATTGCGCAAACGAATTTATAAATTTTAACTTTATTCCCCCTAGAGCACCTCATTTTGGCGGCATATGGGGAGCGGCGGTGAAATCGGCGAAGGGTCACTTGAATCGTAGCATTGGCAACGCCAGATTGATATTTGAAGAGTTATCAACAGTACTAGTAGAAATAGAAGCTGCAATGACTTCTCGAGCAATATCACCATTATCATCAGATCCAAGCGATTACGAGGCACTCACACCTGCACATTTTATCATTGGCAGCTCCCTACAAGCACTACCGGAAAAACCCATATCAACCAATATAGACAATTTACAGCGATGGAATCAAATCACAGGCATTAAGCAATCATTTTGGAAAAGATGGTCTCAAGAATACATAAATGAGCTTCAAGTGCGCTCAAAGTGGCTTTCGGACCATACAAACATCAAAGAAAATACAATAGTCATAATACACGAGGACAATGTACCACCACAGGAAGAGTTTTGATCTGCATTCCAGGGAAGGACCTTCGAATCCGCGTAGTTGATATCAGAACGACAAAGGGAGTAATTCGACGTCCAATACACAAATTGGCAGTCCTACCAGTTTGAAAGGCCTTTCAACCGGCCCGGGATGTTGGTTCACGATTGGGAACACCTGCTCAAACCTACTTACATTTATTTGCCTATTTACTTGATTTAGTTAATGCATTATTCAAGGCCATTAAATTTGTGTCATTCAACTCTTGCAAATGCTAACAGTTTTCCTACTGCACTTGCTCCACATAATTCTTTATTTGCCTTTGCTTATATTCAAATTATGTATGCATTTTTTGGTATGCTGATTAGTGCAGCGAACAACCACACAATCATGTACATTGTGCGCTTAGTTGATTGCCTATTAGTTTTGAAATTCTTGCTTTTCTTAACTCCCAATATTCAAGGCCAAGGAGTCATTCAATCTATTAGTAAATTAGGTCATACATTTTATGTACAATTTTTATGCTTTCTTATGCTGTTCGTTGGTGCAGCGAACAACCACACAACCCTACATCGTATGCCGGTTAGGGTATGCTATTGAATTGGCATTAATATGATTATTATTGTATTAGCATTAAGTAACTAATATACCCTTTTGAATTCCTTTCAATGTTTGAATTAGAACTAGTATATAAGAGATGAATTGTCAAATAAAACTTCAGACTTTTGCTGACCATCAACCAACTGCCTTCTTACTCAGCCCATTGCATCGAATTCTGGTATTCATCGCTACTCCTGGAAAACGCTTCAGGAATGTACATATTCCTTATATTAACCTCTGTACCCAAGGCATGGGCTTCTTGCACCGTTAGGTCGTAATTTAATGTTTGTGGTCAAAGAATAGGTATATTAACCTGTGTAACGAACGGCATGGGCCGTATTTTTGAGACCACTGTGCGGTGGTTGGGAAAACTAAGTCACTTCACTTCAGTTTTATATTATTTTACGCGTTTTGCTTTATTACACTGCGTTCACGTTAGATTTGTTGTGGCATGTTTCGAATGTCTCGTTTTGCTTTATTCACGTAATATTTAATTAATAAGTATACCATAGCCCATATTGCCATTATCAATAAAAGTTCTGTGGCGCTGACTGGCTCTAGGCTATAATTTGTTTTATTTTCCTGTGCGGTAACATCTTTGTCGTACGAGTATTTCGCGATTTTTGTTTCTTCTCTTTTTTCACTTTCCGTGTAAGCATTGGTTTCCACCACGTCATTTTCGCGAGTAAAAAAAAATATCTCGCGGTGATCGCGGAAAGGTTTTTGTCGTTTTTTCCACTACACAGTTTTAACACTTTTAATTAAACTCGGCTTTTGTACTACTGGACAAAATATAAAATATCCTAGAAATCAATTATTGTTTTCTTCAGTCTCTCATTGTCCCGCAAAACCGCAGTATGCGATTGTATGTGTTTTGGCCGTAAAATATAGCTCCTGGCAGGATCGCCATGTTAACAAACGAACACTCGAAGTGTGAATTCTCGATTAAAACTTGTTTTATTCGGTACTTCCTTATATTTATAACTTAAAGCTAATAAGTAATGCATAATCATGACTAATTCTATGATTGGTGTGAATGGACAAGGGTAATCTGAGTGAGCATATGCTGACCGTTAATTAGGTCAGTAAATGGGTATTCAATATCAAAATACCGAAAGTGTATTACATTGGCAATGAGTTGAGCAATGTGAGATGGTTTAGAGTTAAATGACTCAGGCAATATTGTTATATTGTAAAAGTGCAATTGCGCTGAAAACCGTCGCCCATTAAACCAACAATTTCGGGGAAAATCGTGATCGACTATCACCCCGATGTCATCAACCGGAAAAGGAGGTACTTTGTTGAACCACTTGCTGCGCCGAGAGATGATCGGTGCATGATTTTTGACCCATCGGTGCCAAAATCGGTCTGCGAATTTATGGGTTAAAGAACATCGCTGCCGGATGGTGTGATCTTCTGAACAAATAGGCTTGTAACCGTTTGATGATCCAAGTATGATTGGGGGTGAGAGCTTTATCATCACAACTGTTAATGACATGTGCGTAAGCGGTCGCGCATTTATTATAAATTATACATCGTGTAAAGCACATCGCAAACCCCCATTGCTGAAATTTGTAGAAGGAAGTAGCTCAAAAAGTACAGTGTTTACTGACCTCACTAAACGTTCCCACACTCCTCCCATATGAGGAGTAATCAAATTTAGCTGTAATTTTCGTATTGTTCGTTGAGCACATTGTTTTTTCCGATGCCTTGAAATTTGTACTGTTATCGGAGAAAATTTCCCTAGGACAGCCTCGACGCGAAATGAAATTCGTTATTGCCATTTTGCATGAGCTCGTATCCAAGCTGTGCGCAACCTCGATATGTACTGCCCGCAAAGTTAAGCGTATGAACAACACGCCCCATCTCATTTCACGCCTTCTTCCAACAATAACCAGCAGTGGACCAAAATAGTCGATGCCGACATATGTAAAGGACCTTTCAAAATATGCCAGCCTAGCTACGGGTAATGTAACATAATGATTATTAAGTAGTATCTTCGTACTTTTCTTCGGATAATTCCATCTGCATCTAAATAAATATTTAATGAAATTCACTTGCTGGACCTCAATAGCCTTACCATCTTTAAGTAAGTTTATTTCAGTACTAAATTCAGAGTTCTGAGCACACCTGATTAAAAAGGCTTGTGCCCTTTGAATATGATATAATGTGATAGAAATGTTTGTCTGGCCAACTGATGTAAGTGCATGTAGTCGGTCGATATATAATAAAAATGTAGCCACAGCTCTGTAGAGGCGTTTCCAACGGGAAAAGTATTCTACGTTAAGAATAGGATAAATACTTTGAAATTTTTTAGTGTGCAGAACGTAGTGTGGGCAATGCGGGGTGCACAATTGAGTCCAAATGTCATTGCTTTCATGACATGTACGCTTGGCTTCCGTAAATCGTCAAGTTTTTCATACCAACTCTAAATGCTAATAAAATGTTGACAAGGGAATTGAGCAAGTCCGGGTCGCTAAGTAAAAAATCATTAAGTGAGACCCCATTTACCTTTGCAGCTGCGTCCCATACCATTCGGACTTTACCTGGCTGGTAAGGATTGGTAACGATAAATATTGGTAAGTACCATATCAATTTATTTCAATTTCAATTTGTATGGTTAATTTTAAGTGTGGTTCTTTTATAAACTTGTTTGCTAAGCAATCTAATCGTCGCCTTGCATAAGCAAAGCTATCGGTTGCCAACTTTTTGTTTGGGAGATTCCATCTTAAATAAATCGCTTACTATTTCATGCAGCTCATCATACTTTCTTTGGCAGTCGCACGTATGTATGTTTAATCGGAATTCTCTCGTATGATGCAGGTACATTTTCTGCAACTCGGAAACGTCGATTGATTGTGTTGGTAGATCGAGGTTGCCAACGGTCTGTATGTTCTTCAAAGCATACTTGCGGCTATTTGTAGTACTTGAAATTAGAATTGTGGCTTTAACAGAATCTCGCTATACGCGCGTCGAATTTCCGGTCCATCGTAGGCACATCGGATCATTTTCGCCATCCAAACCTAGTTCGTCAAATACCTTTTTGTCCATTAATGTTACGGACGAGACCTCGTCTAAAAATGCAAATATTTTAAACGTTTTATTTTTGGAATAAATATGTATTGGCACAATTCTGAAAAGGCGTTGCTTTCAATCGAAGCCATCGCAGTGGGTGTTTACCGGTGCACTTGACCAGTTCAACTTGAGTGGCTGATTTAGTAAGTAAAGGGTGAGGTTTGAATTTACACCCATGCTTACCACATATTCGGTTGAGGTAACACTTACTCCTCTGTGGGTTGAGACATTGTCGGCAAAGGTGGTTTGCCTTCACTGCATCCCACTTTCGCTGAAGTGAGAGAATTTCAAATGATTCACATTGCACTACATTGTGATCACCTCTTTTACAAATAGGACAATTCTTACCTTGATACGACTTTTTTCTAAAAATGGTGGGGCGTCTCTTCGATTGTATGCTTATTGATCACACGTGTATGAGTTGGCGATAAGCCTACCACTGTACTTGCAGCTTCGGCTAGACTGTACAACCATTCACTAAATAACTAAGGGTATTTTATCATTTTTAGGTTGAACATCCCAGTTTAGCTTTTGGTTGTTTGGAAGCTTATCGACCAGCTCTTTTACCAACAAGGGGTTGTGTAGGTGCATATACATTTGACACCCTTCCATTGTGGTGCAGATATTTCGCAAACAAAATGAAAATTCAATAAGGGCTTCTAATTTATCTTTTACTGGTGGGAGTGCTCGAGCTCTACTTACTGCTCGCTCAAGAATGTATTCCGGACCACCGAAACAACACATCTTAAGGGTTTTAATAATTTCGTGTACCTTACATGGCATGAACAACTTTCTACAACGTAGATGATCGCCATTCATCTGGGAATGACTAGAGCGATGCTTTTGCATGCGGTTCAAGCAGCTCACTACTTCCGGGCGCTTGCGTCCAAGTATCCTCTGGGTGACCACCAAACACCCGTTTGGTGGTGAGCTTAACGTGAGAAGGCGACAACCTGGTAAGGCCACTCCGACATAATCGGTTAAAGGGCTTGCTGGGGTGGACTCAGGGTAACCACCGAACACCCGTTTGGTGGTGAGCTAAACGTGAGAAGGCGACAACCTGGTAGGGCCACTCCGACATAATCGGTTTAAGGGCTTGCTGGGGGGTTCAAACAGCAGCGTCTGATCACCAGGTGATGCGGCTGCTAGCGGGCGTCTGTCTTGGATCAAGCGGCTCGCTATACAAACGTGTAATAGAATTCAACCTCCCGTGAAACGGGTTGTGCGTTGGGTTTGGGACCCAACACATAAAACAACGTTCCAATGAAATTCAACAACAAAGCCTCGGATATGAGAACCCCTTTTTTAGATGACAACACCCGCAAACGAAATAAGGATTATGAGATAAGGGCATGTACCTGGAATGTCCGGTCCCTTAATGGGGAAGGTGCCGCTGCCCGGCTGGTTGAGGTCCTGAGGAAAGCAAAAGCTGACATCACCGCCATACAAGATATGCGATGGACGGGGCGAGGAAACACGATCAAAACACCTTGCAACATCTACTGGAGTGGGCATGTAGGCAAGCCCAGATTAGGCGTGGGATTTGTGACGGGAGAGAGACTCTGTCACCGAGTACTGTCGTTCACACCCGTGAACGAGCGTCTCGCTGCAATCCGTATAAAAGTACGATTTTTCACCATATCGTTTATCTGCGCTCATGCACCGACGGAAGAGAAGGACGACGTGGAAAAGGATGCATTCTACGAGCGCCTGTAAGAAGCATACGAGCGCTGCCCCCGTCATGATATCAAAGTCGTGCTTGGCGACTTTAACGCCAGGGTGGGTAAGGAGGGTGTATTTGGCCCCACTGTCGGGAAGTTCAGTCTCCACGATCAGACTTCGCCAAATGGATTCAGGCTGATCGACTTCGCCGGTGCCCGAAACATGGTCATATCCAGCACTAGGTTTATGCATAAGAAGATCCATCAGGCTACATGGCTGTCCCCCGATCGAAAAACACGCAACCAGATCGACCACGTTGTGATAGACAGACGGCATGCTTCCAGCGTTTTAGATGTTCGCACAATACGAGGACCTAACATCGACTCTGATCAGTACCTAGTAGCAGCCAAGATTCGTACCCGCCTCTGTACGACAAAACAGGTGCAACAAAAAACGCAGGGAAAGCTGGACGTCGAAAAGCTGCAATCGCAACAGACCGCCAATTATTTCGCAGATCGCCTCACACCTGCTCTCCGAGAGCACAATTCAACCTAGTGGAATGCATGAGCAGTGGGGTTATATCTCAGGAGCAATCCATAAAAAGCAATTGGATTCCGGCGAACGCGAAGAAACAACTGGTATAATGATGTAGAGTGACGCGCTGCAACGAAAAGAAAGGACGAAGCCTACAAGGCAACGCTGAGAGCGAATGCAATGAGGAGTGTGTGTGAAAATTACCGCGAGTTGAAGAGGGAAGCGAGGCGGCTTTTCCAGGCGAAAAAAAGAGAGGCAGAAAAGCGTGAAATGAACGAGCTTGAGATGCTGGCCAACGGGAATAACGCCCAAAAACTCTATCAAAAACTTCGGCGAATGACAGAAGGTTTTAAACCCGGGGCAAACTCCTGTAAGAATGAGAACGGGGGCCTGGTGGCCGATGTTCAGAGAGCACTCAGAACATGAAGGGGACACTTCTCTGCACTTTTAAATGGAGAAACTGAGCAAGAAACCAGAGAAGATGCCGAACCAGAGCCCACAATCGAAGATGGTGGAATTGACGTTCCACAACCCGACTATAATGAGGTGCGAATAGCAATATCCTGGTTGAAAAACAAAAAATCAGCTGGCGCTTATGGTTTGCCTGCTGAGCTATTCAAACACGGAGGCGAAGAGCTGGTAAGGCGCATGCATCAGCTTCTATGCAGAATATGGTCGGATGAATGCATGCCTGAAGGTTGGAATTAAGTGTTCTCTGTCCAATCCATAAGAAGGGATATCCTGCAAACTGCGCCGGCTATCGCGGAATCAGCCTTTTGAATATCGCATGTAAGGTTCTATCAAGCGTATTGTGCGAGAGACTGAAGCCTGATGTGAACAGACTGATTGGACCTTACCAGTGTGGCTTCAGACCTGGTAAATCTACCATCGACTAGATTTTTACAATACGCTTAGTCTTGGAAAAAACCCGTGGGAAAATAATCGGCACATTTCATCTCTTTGTTGATTTTAAAGCCGCTTTCAATAGCACGAAAAGGAGCTGCCTATATGCCGCTATGTCTGAATTTGGTTTACCCGCAAAACTTATACGGCTATGCAAAATGACCTTGAGCAACGCCACCAGCCTCTCTCCGAGCCGTTCCCAACTAAACGAAGTTTCAAATCAGACAGGGTGAGTCCCTATCGGCTTATGCTGACGATATTGACAACCTCGCCGTAACTTCTGGTTGCACAAAATTAGAAAAAGAAGCGGAAAAATAGGTTTGGTGGTGAACGACGTCAAAACGAAGTACGTTCTGTCATCATGCAAAGAGTCAACGCATTCGCGTCTTGGCAACCATGCCGCTGTTGGCAGCAATAATTTCGAAATAGTAAAGGAATTCGTTTACCTGGGAACCAGCATTAACACCAACAATAATGTCAGCTTGGAAATCCAGCGAAGAATTACTGTTGCAAGCAAATGCTACTTCGGACTGAGTAGGCAATTGAAAAGTAAAGTCCTCTCTCGACGAACGAAAATAACACTCTACAAGTCACTCATCGCACCCGTTCTGCTATATGGTGCAGAGGCGTGGACACTAATAACATCTGATGAGGCGTCTCTGGGAGTATTCGAGAGAAAGGTTTTTCGAAAGATTTGTGGACCTCTGCGCGTTGGCGACGGCGAGTACCGAAGAAGATTTAATGATGACCTGTATGAGGTCTAGGCAGACGCCGACATAGTTCTGCGAATTAAAACACAGCGGCTTCGCTGGCTATGAGCGAAGATGCTCCAGCCCAGAATGTATTCTTATCCGCACCCGCCGGTGGAAGCAGAGGAAAATGGAGACCACTACTCCGATGGAAGGACCAAGTGGAGACCGATTTGCGATCCCGCGGTGTTTCCAATTGGCGCCAGTTGGCACAACGAAGGCACCACGGTCAAAATCGCCCAGGCGGTTAGATGGCCATTTAAAAAAGAAGAAGAATGCTGTGCCGTTAGTCTTGCTGGACTATCACACCGAAGGTCAAGAATACTGTCCTGGGAAAGATAACATCGAAAGTGGTTTGAAAAAGTTTTTCAAAATGGGGGTCGACCGTAGGCAGTCGTTTGGCAACAAGTCTCCGAATGTAGTTTTACCATGGAAGGCTTCTCAAAATATTTTTTTTTAACTCTGAATCAACTACATCCAAACTGCATAATTTGGAAATGGTTCAGAACTAGAGCAATAGTAGCAATAAACGAACTACATCCCAACTGTCCAATTCGTATCCCAACTGTAGTTCGGAACTGTCGAAAAGGTATTGCAGCGGGGGAGAATTTCCACCGCCTAGGACATTGCCGTGTTAAATTCACCAGTTGATTACATGTAAATGAGATTGAAGGCGATCTAGTAGGGGTTCAGAAAGCACTAGAAGCGCACCAGTTCAGAACTAGAGATTTTCCACACAGGGGATCTTGTGATGAGATATTAGCGTGACCCAATAGTATAATTTGAATAGGAACTATCATTATAATTCTAATTGTCTTACAAGACATTGTGGAAGCTATTTAATTACTTATAAGTCTTAGTCTAGAAGTTAGAAGTTAGCTTACGATATCTGGTATACAAGACGAGGAGCGTAAAAAGAGAAGCCTTCGATAGAGATAGTTATCTACCTTCGTATATATTAATTTGTGAGTGATAAGCGTTCTAACTCTTTAAAGATTGTCCAAGGAAATGTTTAGCAGCTTTTGATATGAAACGTGTTCAAGCCTTTTCAACCCATATACTGGTCATTATTTTACAAATCGTACACCTTTTGGGATTTCATAATTTTGATTCGGCTCAAACTTTTTTTAATTTGCTTGTATGAAATTAGCAAATACCTATATATGGATTTTGTTCAAAAAAAATTTTTTTCGCAGATCTACACGTGTTCAGATTCTATGATTAAGCAAACTTGCACATATTTAAAATTCTATATCTTTGGTTCCACTTGTCGTATCTTAGTAACTTTTGTTTTATTTTAAAGGTAACGAAATTTACTTTGTAACTGCGTTAAAGAAATATTTAATTTTACAAATACAAAATAGTAATAAAAAAAAAAGATTTTTAATTATAACATACTCGACACCCCCACGAATATTTTGGAAAAAAATATACAATATGCGCTGCACTTTTATCTAAAAACCCAGTTTATTTTAGGATGCAGTCTTTTGTAGGTCAAAAAATATTAACTTATTTCTGACGCGACCTCGAGCAGCTTGCCTACAACACGTGCCATGGTAAACAGCCAACGTGTGGCTGTGTATGTATATATGGTCAAGTTCACTACGCCATACATATGTACATGTAATTAAACCTACAGTTTAGTAGTACCTAGTAGTTGTGTTTTACCAAATCATTATTGTAGTGCAATAGATGGCATAGAAAATAGGTAATAAAACCATTTAAGTATGTACAGGGTGTTTTTTTTACAGGTTTGTTTTTCGAATAGAGATAAAACTGGCATTTTGTGGTCAAATCTGGCAACTCTAATGTCATTTATGTTCAGTTTGGTTTGCCATTTCATCATGAACAGGTTGACAAAAGAACAACGCTTGCAAATCGTGCAAATTTATTTCGAAAATAATGGTTCAGTTCGCGAAGTTTACCGTGAGCTCCGTCCATTTTATGGTCGACATAATCGTCCATCAGAGCAATTAATTCGGTTAACCATGGATCGTTTTCGCACTACGTTTACTCTATGTGATAATACGCATCCGCAGAGACGTCGAACAGTGCGCACCGAAGAAACAATTGCCGCTGTAGAGCAAAGTGTTGAAGAGGACCCGAATGAATCGATTCGCCACCGTGCACAGCAATTGGAGCTTTGTCCATCAACTTTATGGAAGATTTTGCGCAAAGATCTTGGCTTGCGACCTTACAAGATCCAGCTTGTGCAAGAATTAAAGCCGCGAGACCATGCAATGCGTCGTGATTTTGGTGTATGGGCCGAAAATGAGATTGATTTCGATGCTGATTTTCATCGCAAAATTTTGTTCAGTGATGAGGCTCATTTTTGGTTGAATGGCTACGTCAACAAGCAAAATTGCCGCATTTGGAGTGAAGAGAATCCACATGAGACCCTTGAAACGCCATTACATCCACAAAAACTGACTGTTTGGTGTGCTCCATGGGCTGGTGGAGTCATTGGGCCATACTTCTTCCGCAATAATGCTGGAGAGGCAGCTACCGTTAATGGAGACCGGTATAGAGCCATGATAACCGACTATTTTGTTCCCGAATTGGATGGCATGAATGTGGATGAGTTGTGGTTCCAACAAGACGGCGCTACATGCCACACAGCGCACGTCACAATCGATTTATTGAAGGAAACATTCGAGGAGCGCATAATTTCGCGGAATGGACCTGTCAATTGGCCACCAAGGTCGTGTGATTTGACACCATTGGATTATTTTCTTTGGGGATATGTGAAGTCGCTCGTCTACACCAACAAACCAGAAACGTTAGGGGAATTGGAAGCCAACATTCGTGGCGTTATTGCCGACATACGGCCCCATATGCTCGAAAAAGTGGTTGAAAATTGGACCTGTAGAATTGGCTTTATTCGAGCCAGCCACGGCGGCCACATGCCCGAAATCATATTTACATCACATTAATGGCATAAAATTATCCTTCCAATAAAGCCAAATTGATGGACCTTAAAACGATTTTCTTGTGTTTTATTTCAATTCAAAGTTCTATACCCCTAAAAAAAACACCCTTTAGTTAGCACCAAGGACGAACACAGGCCTTTGGAGAGAAAATCCGGGCCCAGGGGGTAAAGTGTACGGGCCCCTCTGTTAGACCTTTAGCTTTAACCATTGTGATCTATAAGTACGAAGAACTATTTACTCGAAAAAGACAATTTATCGGGACAGCATTTTTTAAGCAGTACAGCAGGCATAATTTTCTTTATTATGTATCATGACTATGAATGAGCTCAAGGGCACTAATAATTTTTCTATAGCGAAAGTTATTATTGTTTTTTATTTTTTAATAATTTATTTAATTATTAAAAGTTTTTAATTGAATAGAAAAGGAAAATTTTTAGAGACAACCGCCATAGCTTTTCTTATAGATCCATTTCGGAAGCTGCTAGACTTCACCCAGAAGAGAAATTTTGGCACAAACTGCTAACCATTAAGCTGGTTTTTCTGTCCTTTAAACTCCTTATTCTATTCACTTTACCATATACATGAACAACACGGCCATCTGGCAGTCAGTTTTTGATCATGATGGATTTTTTGCAGAGCTGCTTTGTTGTCATAGCCTGATACCGGGTGCTCACAGTTTTTATTTTTTTTTTTTTTTATATTCCAACAATTTGTTGACTTTTACTACCTGTACATTTTCAAGTATCATGACTATGAATGAGCTCAAGGCCACTAATTTTCTATAGGTAAAATTATTATTGTTTTTTATTTAAAAAAAATTTATTTAACTATTAAAAGTTTTTAATTGAATAGAAAAGAAAAATTTTTTTAGAGACAACCGCCATAGCATTTCTTATAAATTCTTTATTATGTTTTTTGTATTGTTACTTCGTTAAGAGTTTCAAATAGATACAATTTTTTAATTCAGGTGTACGAGGGAAATAATTGAGAAATACGGTACACATATAATATACCATGTTTATTATCCACAAGAAAACAATTTTATTGGTTCTCAATATTAGAACAAAATTTTAATTACTAGAAAGAGATGAGTTACAAGTTTATTTTTCTTGCTTTGATCGAAGCAAATGTCTCGATAAGAGCGGTATCCACCTCACAAGAAAGTAAAAACACCATTTAAAAAAAACGCTCAAGAAATGCTCAAGGGAAATGCCAGGGAAAATTTTCTTGCGGCGGTATCCACTTCGCAAGAAATATAATACGAAACTTTACTACTATTTTACCGTGAAATTTGAGTACGACAACACAGGTTTCCGCAAGAAATACATATATCACGTGGCTTATATTTCTTGAAGGAAACAATAATTTGGTAATACGCCAACTGCTAAAACACGCCCAAAAATATAGGGAGAGGTATCGAAAGACGCGTTTTGACCTCGGTATCAATAATCCGAAATAAAAAAATAAAAATTTGGTTTCAGTGAAAAGTTATTGGCAAAAAACGTTTATTTCGTTTATTTACTTTTCGTTTGCTTATGTGCTCTTCTTGCTGCTTCACTATTCACCATGGATTTTTATTACTTCTATACTACTAATTTCACGCAAAATTGCAAAATTTTTCTTGAACAATTTCTTTTGAGGTGGATACCGCTCTATAATGACACCGAAATCCAGTTGTCTTGCTAATTTGGATTCTAAGTAGTCCTGAAACTCGCGACTAGGTTGCGCAATCTTAAAAGGACGCTGAAAGAACGTTAAGTACTGGCAACTGGCAAAATATTTGGAAAAATTGTTTCCAAATTTTATTAAGTAATGACATTCAACAATTCAAACGGAGGCAGACAAACTGAAAGCCAGATTTTTAACACTTCATAGTTAATTTATACAATTTTTCAAGAATGAGCATAAACACGTATTTTTCGATTTCGGCTACTTTTAAAAAATCGTATAGATAAATTTAACGTGTTGCAATTTTTTCTTCAGCTTAATAATATAGGTTAAAACTTGGTCTTTTAATGAGATAAAAATCAAATTATGATAATGGACCCTAAGCACGGGGCGATAGCTCAAATTATACCAATTCCGGGATTTCACAACCACTTTTCTCATAAGCTCTACATGGTGGAACATTTTTCGAGCTTATCGCGAAAAATCCCTAAGGAAGCATATAGTTTTGTTGTAGTTGCATAACATATACAGGGCACTGTGACTAGTGTCTGAAATATGAATAAATTATTTAATTTAGGTATAGTTTTAAATTTTTTTTTTAAATTGCCTTTCTTAGAGATAAACGTCAGTAATAGAAACAGTATATACAAACAGAAAGAAAAAGTCTTTGAAAATTGTGTATGGTAAAGTTCATCTTTTCACGGGGCATCATAAGGGTGAAAGCGAGATATTTCGCGGAAACGAGCAGGTACGATTTTACTTGACACGGATTTTGGTACTCTGAACGGTCACTGGCCATGCCTCATTCACACTTTTTGTCGTCATTTTTGTTAAACCTATTTAGGCCAGGAGCATGCTGTGCGTGAAAAAGGTTCAAAAATGTCGATGTTTTTATCCTTTTGTTTTGTCTCCGCACCCAAAAATAAAAAATTACGGAACTGTCAAAAGAGTGATAAAAAACCATTTATTCACACTGAATATTGCTATAACAAAAGAAGCGATGGAGCAACGAATTTCCAACAGTAGGTAACTAAAATTAACAAAAATTATGAGGTTTGTATATACATTAGGGTGCCCCTTATATGAACGAAATATTTCGTTTTGCAACTATCAAAACGCATACCCTCTAATTCGGTTTAGTATACAAACCTCTGCTTAAATAACAAATTTGAACTTTCCACGTAAACTTTAACCCGTGCCGACAGGGCCTCAAAAATAGCAGTTTCTTTCTTCATCTAGTAGCTAGATCAACGAAAATGTTCATTGCTTTGTTTAATAATGCTAATAGAAATTTGTATTAAAGATTGTTTAATTTAAATATTGTTAATAGGATTCTTCAGGACATCTTCTTTTTAAAGTATGTTTTTTACAATCTGGATACATACATATCTCTATGTTCTTGCACACAGCGTAAAAGGAACTGCTTTTGTTCTTCTTCTGCGGTTATCAAACCATGAACGTCTTGCATAAGTTTAACAGCTCTTTCAGGTGTGTCATTAACCGCTTTTAAGCACAAAATCTTTTTTGCTTCTATATAGGCCATGTTTTCTTCCCACGAAGATATATTTTCCTGAAGGAAACTGCAGTCAACTTTTAGCCTCGAAAATATATTTTTGCTTCTAATAGTGATGAAATCACTCAAAGATTTTTCTAAAACAAGAACAAAAGTTTAGCGTTTAGTAAATAGTGAGCATAGCTTAATACATATTAATTAATATTCACCATATAAAGATAACGACGTTTTATCCTTCGATGGAACGTATCTCTTTCCGGAATCATCAAAGCTTTCTCTTTTTAAGTTAATTACAATGTTCTTCTTGGTTTGTTCATCAACGTCGTCGCCAAAAATTGATAGCAGGGTTATTTCTTCTGATAAATACCACAGGTGGTGACTGAATTTTCCTAAAGCTGCTTTGGAAATCAACTTGTCAACTCTTTCGTAATCCTTCAGGGTCTTTACAAAGAGTAAGTCTTGATTCGGCGCTTTTACTGCTAAACTGCATCTTAGCCAGGGCTTAACATAAACTGTCACAATGAATAAAGAAATATCTCTAAGCGCTTTTCCGTCCTTGACGCTCATTTTAAATTGAGACTGCAACAAACATATCTTTATAGAGTAAATAGCTCTTGCCATCCACCGTGCTTGATGCAATTCGCCTGGAGGTCTGATTTTAATTTTATTCTCAGAGTTTCCTCCCAAAACAATAATAGCTAGCTCAATCAGTTCCCGATAATCATCTCGTACAATTGACTTCTCCAGTTCGTTGTAATAAAACTCCACCAATGCATTTATCATCGTCTCACAAAAGTGTTGTTTTACGAAATTAGAGCAGGGTTCGATAGCATTAGGATTAATATTCTTCCAGTTATTTTTGAACTTTTTAAATAGTGGAATCTCGGGACTGGTACTGTCCTCTTGGATTTTAGTTTGAAATACACTTTTGAGCACAAGTTCGTACACATGATGACGACAAGCAAAGAGTAACAATTCTCTTTCTAATGCTTGCTACAAAAGCACACAAGCTCCATTCAAGCGACCTGTATTAGATGCTGTCGTATCACAGCACATTATTTGTACCTTATCATTGAGCGTATTTAGTACTGCATTTGCTTGATTTTTACCGGAAGAGCTCTCTAATTTCGGGACTTCAAGAATTTGTTCTTTCTCTTCAAACGAAACAACGATTGGCAAGCGTTCTTCTTTAGAGCTTTTTACGTTGAGACAAGGTAACAGTTTTCCATCCCAATGAACAGCAACAACTTCGGGCATGTTATTCGAAAATCAGATTTAATGGATTCTGCTCTATGTTTTCTCATTTGCGTTCGAATGCGTTGAATAGGGGATTTGTTGATTGGGTAATCGTCACAGTTAAGACCTAGTGCTTCCACTACAGCTTGAACTAAACTAAACAGAATCTCGAATGCTGAGTTGACATCTGTCTAAAGTCGCAACCAATTTTGGCGTGATGAAATTTTTTCTGCCTCTTTTTGCTACTGCGCTTAAAGAACGAATTGATTGAGAAGTGGAAGGAGTCGGTTCGTTCAGACTTTCTTCAGAGCTTGCAGAATGGTCATGTAATTCTGTATGTGTCATATCCTTGTAAGCAGCAACAGATGTCGATAAGCCATCTGAGTGCATTTGTTTTAATCTATATTTCTCTTTTGCTAGTTGTCTTAACCTTGCTTTTTCTTCAATTACAGCCAACTTTTTGTCTACACCCATTAAACAACCTGGGCGGCCTGGCTCTCTCTGTTTACGTAAGAATACTTTATCTTCTTCTATTTTAATTCTGTTGAGAGCATCAGCATGTGCGATATCGGAAAAATTATCCAAATCCTGTTGAAACTCCTCCTCGCGACGTTTATAAAAATCCGGTATCTTCTTACAATTTTTTTTGCAGCTCTCGCCAGAACTGATAAAGATCCACAACTTTTTTAACACAACTAGGGAAAGCTCTGGTGGGTATTCTAGCTTTTTCCCAGAATATAATGCACTCCCGAGCCACAAGATTTGCACTTTCACTAATATTTAACTTTATTTCGCGAATGTTGAAAAACAGAACCGCAAGAATTTGACGATTCGACGGTAATTTTGCGCTTGTTATTTGGTGATTAATCTCACCCACCAGAAATATACTGTTTTTATTGCTTCTTAGTTCCACTGACATTTTCGAAATGAAAAACTATCCGCGTTATTTACCCGACAACTCAAGAATAATAATGCACTGCACGTCTTATTTGAACGAACAGTTATGTAAAAATTTTTTTCTATTAAAAAGAGACGCCACCAAATCAGTTGGCCTAGTATTTTCAAATTGTTTTTATTTGGAAAAAGCTAGCGTATTAGGCAAAACAGATTCAAGACGACAACGACGGTGCGGCATCTGTCAAATTATTTTTATACATGTCCTTATGGGGAGGAATTTTTTGGGCACGACACGACAAAGCGGCAATTAATCATGAATGCCGCTAGATTAGATCTATTTCTATTTTGACAGGCGACGGCCGTGGCAAATAGATGCAAATAGCCTTAAATATGTGCTGAAATTGATTTTTTATATATTTTTTTAACACATGCAACACTTTTTTCTAAATTTGTTGTTGTTGTTTGAGCTAATGCAGAACTGTCGTTGTCGCTTTCATTATAATCAGTCGTCGATCCATATGGAAGAAATTGTTGTTTCGAAAGAGCATTTGCATAGTATTTGGTGGTATTTGGCTTTCAAAGAGTTCTTTTGCCAGTAAAATTGCCTTTTTTTGTCTTTTTCCATAGAAAATCGAGGATACTACGCGTAAAATTATATTCTAAATATTAGTACACTTTATTTAGAATATAATATATAAAACCCAAATCGTAAAAAATTGTTTATAAAACACCTCATTTCAAATAAAAAGAATTTGATCGAATGTTAACCGTTGAACCTGAACCAACTTGTTTCCAAAGTAATTCGGCACGGTTTAGAGTTTTCGTAATGAGCTTATATTTTTTTATTGAGTATATTGGATTAAGGAGAACCGATCTGAAGGGTATGCATTACAAAAAAAAAACTTCTAGAAATAAGGGACACCCTAATATACATGCATATGGTATTTACGTTTAAGACATTGGCTGCTGCCCTAATGTGCATATATTGTTTTCTATATTTTCACTTTTATCTATTATATTCGTGAAATATTAGGTACTTATCATAAATTTATTTGGTTTTTAGGGGAAAGAAACAGATTATATTAATTTCAATGAAGTACTTACTGAAACTGATAGCGACATTAATGAGGATCTCTGCTTCGAGGAAAATGATGGCAATGAAATATTGCAAACTCTAAAAGACGCATTTACTGCCACCTAGGGCCAGGATATCGAATGCAAAGTATCGATGCTGTACTCTGGAGTATCGCTGCACAAGTATCGGGTATCCGATAGTATCGCAACAAAAAGACTCGATACTCAAAATATCGATTCTAAATTTACATATAAATAATCAGTTCATTCATGCAAAGTTGTAGCTTAACATACATAGGTATCATGCTAAAATTGAAAGTTGTGGCTTACTTTGGAATTCTAGATATCCTAACAATGAAACTAATAATTTATATGTACATACATATTTATTTATATCATATAATTTATTTATAATGAATAAGATTATACATATTGATATTTACCCTATTTTTCAGTTTATAATGGCTTAAATCTAAATAGACTAAGGCCCGGTTTTTCAGTCCTTGGTTAAGCTCAGTTTAAACTAAGTTTGCTTAAACTCGGCATAAATTTAAACTCCAGTTAAACTGCAGAGCGGTTTTTCAGTGCGAGTTTAAGGCCGCTTTTAATATTTGCTTTTTATACGGCAACATTGGATTTTTCTTTATCTAGATACGGCAACAGATAATATTTGTATACATATTCAACGCCATTGCTTCTCCTCAGTATTGTAATAGTTAGCATTTTGCCAATTTCTGCATCACTATAATCTCTTTCGTCAGATGATATATCCAGTATTTAATTAAATACAAAAATATCGTCCTTTCTTAATTGCGTTCAGCTTATTGTTTCACAACCAAAACCATCAAGTATGCAAAACAGCTGACAGGTTAACTAGAGTTTAACCCTGCCGAATTGACCGCTTAAACTACGTTTAAACTTCGTTTAAAGTTGACTGAAAAACTGCGCAACAAGTTTAAGCTTAGTTTAACTGACAAATTGAGTTAAACTTGTACTGAAAAACCGGGCCTAAGTAGAATAAGTCTGCGTTCAGGTAGTTTTTCGTCATGTTCTCCAATTTGGCTTTAGTGATTTTAGGTATTTAAAATGATTTTCTCTAAATAAATAGGTCGAAATTAAATACGAAAAATGGCGACGAATTTTCATAAACATTTTCAGATGTTTTTTCAGAATTTTTTTTTGGAGTGTGCAGTTTGTAGCCCTGCAATTTAGTATAGGTAAACGTGTGTCTTTTCATTGGGATATTCTTTTTTCACAGTAGAAATTCAAAACGAAATAAGTACATGTTGTAATAAGCATGATCATCGATCAACGGAAACTCTTAGATACTTTCCTTCGATTCCCGCCACAAGTTAGAAAGTAACAATAAACAGAGCAGCGTCTTTTTTCTACTAGTTTTTTACTTTTGTAATTGCCAAATTTTTATACAAATTCGATATGATACCGGAATCTAAATACTCGATGCCAAAAAGTATCGCTACAAAAGTATCGAGTGAAAAATATCGGTATTGGAAGGCAAAAGTATCGATATGGTATCATATGGTATCGAAATTCGTGTCCCTACTACCACCAGTGATCCAGCAAAACAACTCCAAATTTAGACTATTTGTAGAGATTGGTCTTTTCAGAAAATTGTAACTAATTTCCCTACTGCTACAGTTCACATAATAACTGGTGCTTAGAAAATTGCTGAGGTCAAAGAAATTTCGGCGAAAGCAAATCCCAAGAGTCATCCGTCATTAGAAAAAAAGAAGTTGTTGATTTCATAACACAACTTTACGAACTCAATGAAAATAGTCGTGTGATGCCCGGGAAAAAAGATTTTGTCTCCGTAAAAGTTAATAAATTAACGCGAACTTTATCAATTGTTCAAGGAAAATTACCCTAAGTTTAAGTGCAGTTTTTCAAAATTTACAACCTTGCGATCAAAACATTGTGTTCTAGCATTTTCAAGTGGTACGCATTCAGTATGTGTCTTAGTCGAAAGACCCAACATCAAACATCTGACTGTTATGGTTTGAAGCATCAACAAATTATTATTTCGGAAAATGTTCCCAGTGTTCTGACGCAAAAAATTTGATCGACGAACTAAGAACAATTTTGGAGGATAGCTCTGTTGAGGAGATAACCTACAGACAATGGGCGAACGTCGATAGAACCACTTTGTAACTAATAATATCCCCAGTTGATGAATACCTACAAAAATTGGATTTTGGTTTAAGCAATTTAGTGCCGCATTCATATCTAGTGAAAAGACAAAATGAGTTTATAAGCGGCAAAAAGGAATCCTTACCAGAATATGAATGCATAGTTATCTGTGATTTTTCCGAAAACTATGCATTCGTCGTGCAAAATGCTGCTCAAGGAATTCACTGGAATAACAATCAGGCAACAATTCATCCATTTGACATTACAGGCATGAAAGCGGCGAAATTCCGAACTTCCTTATAATTTCTGACTGTTTACATCACAAGGCGAATTTATAAAGGTGAACGAAAATGAACTGACGTTTGCATGTTTTTTAATTTTAAGGTTGTCAAAACATTTTTGTTTGTTTACAAAACTATTAAGTTCGTTTACCCAGCCAGCATTTTTCTCACTTTGTAAGAAAGGCCGTGTGACCGAAGTAAATGAAACGCAACCTTCTGGTTTAATAGTCTTTTATTCAGTGGAAGCAAAATTGTTCAACATGGTTTGTAGAAGTATATAAGAAGTGGTTACAGAAAACAGAAGAAGCAGTAGGGTTGTATTTTTAAGTATTCCAACAAATTCCGTCTCAACCCGAATGTTTTTCTATGTGAATTTATTATATATCTATATGAATATATGGTATGAGACATCAGCTATATACCTATATATACTAAGCAAAATCTAATTTCAAAAGTTTTGCATAATGTTTTGTGTTTCTCTATAGGCAAATATTTTGTAAATATTTCATTCTTCTCCTTTAATTCTCTTATGATATCTAATATCAATGTGTTTGTGCTACGTTTGCTAGAGACATTATTTTTCACAGCAAACTGAGCACTTTGTCGCAAAGCATTGTTGTTGCATCCTCGATGCAATAGCTACAACCCAACTCACGTAATTAGTTGCGATGGAACGAAACCTCTATTGCTGACTGACGCTTCCATCGTACTAAAAGTGACTGTCGATTGTTTTTTAGACTCCCACGATATTATTCGTTCTTCAAAAAACAGCGCACAAGCACTTTGAGTCTTTCTGTCTACTAAGTCTGTAGCCCAATCAGCATCAGTGAAACACGATAACTTGCATATGCCGGATTTGTATGTTATTACAGCTTTTGGATTTTCCTTCAGGTATCTAAGCACACGCTTAGCTGCTTGAAAATGTTCGCCATGTGAATGGCTATGAAATTGTGCCAACTTGGATACATTATATGCAATGTCAGCCAGATAGGATATCATGGCCAGATAGGATAGTCCGCCAACCAATGATTTATATTCGGTCATATTGAAGCCTTTCCATTCTTTTTCCTCATTCACGTACCTGTTCTGATGTGTTTGTATGTCTCCATTTGGAACTGGACGGTCAACTTCGATGCCAAGGCAGTAACTAATTGGTCCCCGATCAACAGCTTCTACTTCATCATTAAGCCTTTGATTAATTTTTCGCATTGTTGCTTCAGAAGTACACGCCAGTATAATATCATCCACACATAAACTAAGGATATTTAATTCGTCGTTCTTAGACATGATATAAACGCAATATCTGATTTACACCGGCTGAGTCCAATGTTACACAAAACGGTATTGATTTTGACATTCCAGTATCTTCTAGATTGATTCAGACCGTCAAGCGATTTATTTAGTTATCTGTCTTCGAACTCCTCCGGTTGCCGCATGTATACTTCTTCACTTAATTTGCCGTTCAAGTAAGCAGTTACCACATCGAAGTGATTCACGTAAATCTTATATGTCGCAGCAATAGCAAGTAAGTGGCGAATATTGGAAAATCTGGTAACTGGCGCATACGTGTCATAGAAATCAGCTAGCCTTATACTTCTACACAGCACCATCTTCACTGTACCTTTTTGTAAAAACCCATTTGCTTTCGATGACGTTTTTGTTTGATGGTTGATCTACAAGAGTCCATGCATTATTTTTCATCAGAAGTTTTGATCTATTGTAAGCAATCTTGAAAAGGATGCTCAACTGTCTTATATTCAAGTACCTTATATTTCATATATTCCTTACAACACTGGTTCTATCTGCCAAATTAAAATATATTTCTTTGAAAATTTGTTGTCAATAAACAGAACGAAAACAAAGCGAACGTAATAATTGCTGGGAACCTTTGATAAGTTAATTACTAGATTACAAATAATAATAGCAAATGCCAACTGATTTTGTATATATTTTATAGATTGTGTCCATGTATGCACGATGTAATTGTGTTCCAGACTCATCAGTGCCGCATGCAGACCAATAGTCCAATGCCCAGTAAGCAGCACAACATTTAGAAGTAACATAATAGCAGGTCCCTTATTTTCACCCTGAGATGAGACAAAGATAGTGCTTCATTGTAGGAGGGCCACAGACTGCTTGACGATCTGCAGAACTATAAACTCTTAAACCGATGATTAGCCTGGCTATCGTAACATCTGTACACGTAGACAAATGCCCATATCTTGTTTTTTGTTAATATACTAAATTTTCGTTATTTTTAATAAGCTAACTTTCCGGGTTTTATTAAATACAGGTCACTTAGCTCAAAACACAAGCCGCAGATACACCGGCCGGAACCGATTGCAACAAGGCTGGCAACAACTACAATAAAATACCACAACAGAGATAAATAATAAAGTTGTCTTTATTTAAAAGAATCAGCACATTCCGGAACAGCACTTTAATGTACGTATCCATGCAACTGTCAGAAACCAGAGTAACCCGTGAGGGAAAAGTTGGTGCCAGTACCGCAGCGACACCAATAATTTTTTGCCTAACATACTTTAATATTTTTCTTTTGCATTAGAATCGATGCTCAGGTGAGAGTTAAGACCATTGGTTAAAAGTAATTTCAGTACCGGGTTGGTTTGTTTGGGCAATTTTTTTGTTTTTTTTTTTTTTGTATAACTGGGAACTGGGCAAAATTTGTTTGGTAAATAAGCTTTGGTTGATTTCGAGACTTTTTCCGCTTTCGAGATTATCGTCTTACTCGTATGTGGGTTCGAGAGTATCATAACGTTCCTTTTAACTTCGAGTTTAGCATACGATTGCTTTGTCGTGTTTTTTGTGCGCACTTGGATATATTGTGGGTTGCTATTCCCACATTCGTGGGGATACATAAATTTTTTTTATTCTCTTTTTTTCGACTTTTGCAGTTTTTGTTATACTTACTATAATAACTTTTCCGGGCTACCGAGACCCTAATTCCGCCTTAGGTCCGGCGTTGAGTTGACCTTTTGTCCAGTCTGGACTGAATTTTTTTGCAACTTGGCGTAGGCTTTAATTAGAAATATTTTTAAAAGGGGGCATTTCAACAGCATGTCCGTTGCGATCGTCATAGCGAATTTCATGAAACTAAAAAATTAGCAGTTCTAGGTTCCAGATCAGCAGCGAGTGATCTGACTGAGCAAGCGAGAGCGATTGAGTGACTTGGTAAGTTATAATTAAGTATTGCAAACTCAACAATAGTATATATGCCTGTATGTGTGTACATCTATTGTGAAACTAATCCTACTCTGCTCTCAAGGTGGGAATGGGAATAGGTATTAGCGAACAAAAAAAAATTTTCAATTATATATATTTACATACATTCACTTCCCTCAAATTCCATCTCGTTATAACTCGCACATAACTTCTTGATCATTGGTATCCTCCCTTTCAATCCAATGTTACACAGAACGGTATTGATTTTGACATTCCAGTATCTTCCAGACTGCTTCAGACCGTAAAGCGATTTATTTAGTTTGGAAAATCTGGTAACTGGCGCATACTTGTCATAGAAATCATATCCTGCCTTTGGCAGCAGCCTTGTGAGGATGCAGTACAAATTGGCGGCAGAAAGCCCTGGTGTTGATTAAACAGCCGTCTGATTTCCGCATTGAGAACTTGAATTTGGGGATCCGTAGGGTCTAAGCGTCGCACATGGTCACGTTCATTTTCCAGGGCCGCTGGCCTTGCGGGGAAATACGGACGTACCTCCTTAGTTCTTTAATATTTGAGGCTGTAGCTATGACCATGCGAAACGCTTTTTTTTCCCTTCTCATACGTCGGACGAAGGTGCTCTCAATGAAGTTAAGAAAACCAGCCTAATCAGCTTTGCTGAAATTAGCCAAAGTGCGATTTTCAGCGGTGACAAAGTCGGTGGCGCGATCAATTGAGAGGACTATCGGTAAATGAAATTAGCATTGGGCGCCAGTCAAAGCAATTTATGAGACCAGCGCTGGCGATGGTAAGGTCTGGCGGGCTTAAACAATTAACCGCGACTCTCGTGGGGGCATCCCCGTTCACAGTGCAGAACGTGAAATCATCTATTTGCTCAGCTAGTTCCTGCCCCCTACCATCTAGCTGTAGCCGCGAGGACTAGAGGTCATGGTGTGTGTCTCCGAGGATTACACGATTATCGCCTCTGAGTAGCGGACGAATGTCAGGGCGGTATCGCCTCGGACAGCAGGTGACAGGAGGTATATTAATGTTAATTATTTCGAGATCGACATCGCCTGACCGGACAACCATACCTTGACGTTCTAAGGTGTAACCATTCGGGCCGACATCAGGCTCAAATAGACGGTATTGCATAGATTGATGAGTGATGAAGGCAAGTCCGCCCCCAAGTCCTCTCTCACGGTCACGCCGGAGGATGTTGTAGCCATCACAGGTCCGAAGATCTGATCGGGCGCCTAGCTTTGGCTTTTGAATAGTAGCAATCTTGATATTTTGGCGCTTCATGAAGTTCACTATCTCACTAACCCTGCCGGTTAAGCTGTTGCAGTTCAACTGTAGGACACGGAAGTGCGAAGGGGGAGAAATTTTCACAAGTCAAGGACTGGTGCGTAAGCCTAGGTGGAAGCAGCCTGTGTCGCGCACTTCGTCGCAATCTAGGAGGCGAATCAGTCGACGTTGTAGGTTGCGTAGCTCGACAACATGTAGCAACGTACGTATCAGTCCATAAATTCCTGTTACCAAATTGAGAACATATAAGCAGGTGACATATGCCAAGGAAAGAGTTGCATTTGACGGATGTCGCAGGTGTATATAATCTCAACCAACAAACAGTGCACAAGGTGCGAGGGACCAGGAGCTGGTGGCTTTGACTTACATTTGTGCTAGTGCTGGAAGACGGGGTATTTTAATTTTTCTAAATTTTATGATAAAAAAAAATGTGTTAAAATTACAGTTGGATTTTTTAGTTTTATGAAGGGATTAGTCTAGTTCGTTAGTTCGTTCAATCCATTGAACTAGTTCATTCGGATCTTAGTTCGTACACCTTATTGAACTATAGTTCACCAATTGAACTAGTCCAATAGCACTGTGGAACAAATTCAGGTTAGCAAAAGTTAGGTCGATTCTGAGAGTTGCACCCCTCTGGAGGCTAAATTAGAAGACCCGTATCGCGGCGTTTGTTTATGTTAGTTCGCATTTTTTTTAAATCGACCTTCGAACTTTGAAGTCAAATGCAATAAATTTATTCCCCTTCTTCCTCTTTTTCCTCGTCTTCCTCTTTTTAGTTTCCAACCACCGCATAGGAAGTGATTTTTATTTATTTCGTACAAGCGAACTAATATCAAAAATAAAGATTCAGTTAAGACTCGAAACTCAGCCGAAGCTGATGTCTTTTAATTTTCGCTCGGTCATGCTAAAATTCGCTATTAATTTTTTTGGAACTTATTTCATTTTGTGAGTGATTTAAGTTAAGTACATCGGTTTCATAAAAATAACAAAAACAACATTGTATAATATATATTTTATTAAAAATGTCGGAACCAAAATGTAAAATGGACCATTTTTGTAATGTTTGTGGACGTTTCATAGCAAGCGATGAAAAATGTGGCAATGCGAGTGATTGTTTTTTGGAAGCCTATAAACAATATTTCTCGCAAGAGTTTATCACTGACGTAAACTATGCCACTAAAAGACCCCTGCGGGTTAGGGGTTTAGAATATGCCCGAGGTAGGCATACCGGTCGTAAGAGGGGACTAATATGCACAAAGGTAATGACGTGCAACTCGATGGTTGATCTACGGATATGATGCCTCTCACCTCCCATTACCCACCTTATCCTTCCTTACGGAAGGAGGGGTGACATGACCTAGAAGGTTTCACTGGTCATAAATCGCTACCACGATAGTCGGGCAGTACCGCAAGTGAGTACCGGAGCGTACCGGGCTCAAATCCGGCCAAGGACTGTTAATTCGACAACACTCCCTAAAACCTTCGGGAAGTGTTTTTGTCGTTACCACAACAACAACACCAACATGCCACTAAAAAAGTTTGCTTTAATTGCTATTCAAGTGTTATGCAATGGAAAAGTGAAAAGAAGGCTATGCCTTTTGGTATACCAATGATGTGGTTAGACAACAGCCCGCATCAACAAGAATTTTGCTAGGGATGTATCAACTACCATAAAACTTTGAATAGAAGGAAAGCATAAATCTTATGTAGCAGTGCCAAGTGTCCAATTACCATTACCGCACTCAGAATTCGTTCCAGTACCAACATACCGAAGTATTGCTCTTCAAACAGATATCAGTACTACAACCGCCTTTCTTCTCAGAATACGACCCTGGTGAAGGTACATCCTATGAAACATCAAAGGACCCAATCCTAGTCACACAAAAGCAATTGGATGCAATTGTTGCAATTTTTTGGTTTGACTCAGAAGAAATGGGTTCATTTTTGAAATAATTTGCTGGCGAAAGGTACCAAAGCAACAGCATATCGAAAACGCCAAAAAGAGTTAGAAAAGTTCTTCAATGTGAATGATGCAAAAAATTTCGCTTATTGCAACGATATCGAAAAGTTAATGGAGACGATAGGGTTAACCTATAAAAAGGATAATTGGCGTTTATTCATGGATAGTTCACTAATCAGTTTAAAAGTTGTGCTTTTGCACAAGACGAATAGAATGTCTTCTGTTCCAATTGCGTATAGCACTGACACTAGTGAAAATTTCGATAATTTGAATTCTGGAAATATAATGAACACCAGTGGCGCATTTGCTGCGACCTCAAAATAATTTCATTGATTACAGGCTTAACAGCATCTGGCCGTCCAAAATATCTGTGTTTTTTGTGCGATTGGGATTCACGATACGGAGAAGGTATTAGAGGAAGAAACCAGTACAATCACCATAACTGGAATAGTCGCATTGGACGGAAATGGCCTAAAGACAATAGGCTACACTAAAGTCTTGTTCCTGAAATGAACATTAAACTTGGCATTGCTAAAAATTTTTTGAAATGTATCGCAAAAAATTCAGGAATGGGTTGTTAATGGTCCCGACATACGGAAACTAATGAGTCGTCAAGATTTTGACCAAGTTCTGACAGACCGAGAATTAAATGCATGGCTCGCATTACAAGCAGTCATTAAAGGACTTTTGGGTAAAGAACGCAAAGACAACTACAGGGAATCTGTTGCAAACATGTTGGCAGCTTTCCATGAAATTGGGGTTAATATGTCGTACAAAATTCATCTCTTGCATCAGCATATCTTGATCAACTCACTCAACAGTTGCCAACTGAATCTGATGAGCAAGGCGAACATTATCACCAATAAGGTAACTAGATTTTTCTAATATCTTTGGCAGAGTGCACAATTTAAACATGTTAACGATTGAAAACTATTCGTTTCAGGTACAGAGGAAAGAAACCTCCAGATGCAATACTCGCTGAAATTTGTTGGTGGTATAAAAACACCTTTGAAGAAGAGGAAGAGGAGGAAAAAGAGGAAGAAGGGGAAGACAAAGATGAAATTCCAGAATATCAGTTGGACGAATTTATCGACCTTTCTGATGATGATGACGATGACCAAGATATTAGAGAGAGAAGTGATGGTGATCCACAGCCACCTGCTAAACGGCAACTGGCTTTAAAAAACTTTCTATAGCTAACATTTATAAATTATATTTTTCCCCGTATTTTTATAATTTCTTTTTCAATGTGTCTTCAAAACCAACACTGGAAAAATTGAGAAGCATATTATAGATCAAGCATTATAATAGATCAAACAGAAAGAAAAAATACTTAGTTTTGTTCCCACATTTTGCTTCATAAGCACTACAAAAATTTTATAAATCAATTTTTTTTTAATTTTAATTGTTGGCCAGGTCTCTATCAATAATTTGGCTTTAACAGATTGAAAAAACATCAATTAGTCGACGGGTTATAGCCAAAAAACCATACAAACAATATGCTGAAAATCGGCATTTGACTGCAATGTTCGAAGGTCGATTAAAAAAAATTCGAACTAACATAAACAAACGCCGCGATACGGGTATTCTAATTTAGCCTCTATTTTCACCCCTCACTCTCAGAATCGACCTGACTTTTGCTAACCTGAATTTGTTCCACAGTGTAGTTCAATATGAAACTTTGAATTAACTCTCTACCATAATAATCATACATGCACGTATGTAAGCAATCTCTTTGTTTAGAAAAAAAAAAAAATTCATAAAATTAAATAAATTTGATTAAAAACTTGCATATGTTAAATAACATTAAATGAAATTCATTGACTGTATAATATATAACATAACACATTAATTCATTAAATATATATGTATATTGTATGACATAACATATAATAATTTATAAGTATAGATTTTGAGATCATGTTTAACATTGTACTCGTAGGAACTTTTGTTTAAATAAAACAAAAAAACTTTTTAAATGTATTGAATCGCTCACATGTTATTGTGCAAGAAAATTAAATTTGATACATTCTTTGAACTTAACAGCGTTCTTCGCTCAGTTATTACTTGACCAGATGCGGCCGCCGTGGTGTGAAGGTAGTGTTGCCGGCCTACCACACCGAAGGTCCATGGTTCGAGCCCTGGTACAGGTAACATCAAAAGTGATTTGAAAAAAGTTTTTCAAAACGGGGTCGCCCCTCGGCAGTGGTTTGGCAAACTCTCCGAGTGTATTTCTGCCATGACAGGCTTCTCAGCAAAAATTCGTCTCCTTTGTAGATGCCGTTCGGAGTCGGCAAAAAACTGTAGGTCCCACCAATTTGTAGGGAAAATTCAAATCGGCACACCACAAATTGGAAGAGAAGCTTGGCGCAAAAATCTCTTAGGAGGTTTATGATGATATACCTGTTGTATATCGCGCCATAGAGAGAGAGAGATGCAGAAAAAATGCTCTCGCAAGGAACGGACGTAGCCACAACGCAAACAATTTTTAAAACATAGCGGTATAGATTAGGATATAAACTCTTATGCTCATTCCACCATTTTAAGTGATCTTTTTTGCGGTCTAAAAAGCTTTCCGATATATCTTTCTATTTCCAGGTTCTCAGTCCCTGATCTTACTAGCATAAGGCCTTGTATTCCGTTATCGTATTCGTCCCAGATGCATTGTTCTTTGCCTTCTTCAACTGGCTCGTCATCTTCATTAAAAGTTTGTTTTGGGAGAATATCTTCATTAGAAGTTTTTCGTGAAAGCTCATTTTTAGTGTACTCAAATGCATCTTCATTTTGAAACCCTTGTTGTTTAAAACGGGGGTCTAGAAGATTGCATTCAGCATATAATTCATTGTACTCTAATCCGTCAAAACGAGTTTGCACTCCCCTGTCTTAAAAACTTGTGAAAAGCTATAACTTTTTTGTTTTCTGATGAAAATTTTAAAAGAAAATTATTAATTAGATTTCTGCATAAAGTCACTGGCATTAACAATATTTGCTGCGTTGTCACTTACAACGGCAGTGATTTTGTCAGCTAAATGCCACTAAACTACAACATCTTTTAAAAAATTACACAGATTTTCAATGGCGTGTCTATCGTTAAAATCTTTGCAGCACAACAAGCAAGAATACATTTCAGAGTCACTATTTATATAATACCCTGTCACATCCACGTAATGCACATTGTTGCGTGAGGTCCAAGCATCAGCTGTAAGACATAAAGCTGCAACAATTTGCAAAGATTTCTTCATATTAAAACGTAACTGCTCAAATGTTTAAGGTAACAAATTTTTTGATAACTTCTGTTTTGTTGGTAATTGATACCCAGGGCACTGGGAAACCATTTCGATAAGTTTGCACATAGCTGGCTATTCTACCATTCTTAGCGCATGGTGCCCTTTGGCTATCATATTCAAGAATTGCTTATCAATTTTCGCGACCTTCATTTTGTTTGGTGGTTTTTGTGGATACACAGTTATTTTTGATTACTGACCTCCATTTGGCTCGAAAGTTACATCTACCGTCTCAACGTCATCCTCCTCGGCTTTTTCCAGGGTCATGAATGGATTTTTAACTTTCAAATGTCGCTTTAAATTACCGAGTGAGCCGCCAGAAATACTAATGCCGATTCCGCTTACTTTTTTTTTTATCAACACTTTCTTTGAAGTGACCCCATATTGCACTGCGTTTCGGCATCTGAAAGAAATAATTATTTATTGAACACACATGATCGTTTTAGACAGTTTAATTTATAAAAACATAATTTAACTACTTACTTTTGCATTTAGATGACTAATTTGGCTGTTACTATGAGTTATGATAAATTCTACAACTTTGCGAAGTTATAGCGAAACTCGGTCAGCTGTTTGGATATGTGACAGCGTAGTGGGTTGCGATACGTAAAATAACTCAGATTTTCACTGCCAAAGTTTCCACAGAAAAGTTTAGTTCACTTTACTGAACGAATTAGCGAACTAGTTCAATTGAAAGATTTAGTTCATTAGTTCTTTAGCTCAAAAATTAACCAAGCCTAGTTGAAATGGAGAAAAATAAAAATTTTATTGTAAAGTATAATTTTATAAGGTACAAAACACATGTTATCAGTTTTTGATCATCAAAGGTGAACATATTTTGGTATACATTTTATTCAATTTTATTTCACAAGTACCCTGCAGTCAACTCTACTAGTTTTATAATTGTCAAAAACTGGTTTGCCAAGTTTCGAAGGTCTTTGCAAATGACCACTCGCTTATGGAATTCTAGTACATAATGTGCAAGTTCTTAGCAATAATTTTTTTTAAAAAGTGCTGCTTTTAACCACCTTTTTATGGCATTTGTTGTTGCAACTTCTATGAAAACTGCATTTCACAATCACAATGAATAAACCCTGAAAACTAACAACAATACAATATTTCTATTAGGCATTTGTTGTAAACTTTTTCTTCAGAAAAAGGTTACTTTGATTATTCCAAAATGAAATGTTATTTACTTACACAACTGTTTCACAAATGATCGTTTTGTTTTCACTTTTCTTCGTGGTTTCTGTTTAGCACTGCTCACTCGTTGTTGCTGTTCCGCCGATTTTGCAGTAGCGACGTCTCAAAAAAATAAGGGTGATTTTGTTGACATGCACGTACGTACATGATCTGCAGCCCAAATGTCGTATTCGAAGCACGAAATTCTCAAAAGGATTATGATTAAACTATAAGAGCTACTATTTAATTCAAATAAATGAATATTTAAAAGTTCAGAATATTAGTTAAATAGAAATTTAAAATGTAGAACGTCGTTGGTAACTGAACGATTGCTGTCCGAATACTGAATTGTTTTCTTCCTCGCTCGTGTTCTGGAGGGTTGTTGCTGCTTATGATAGTGAAAACGTTGCAGTCGCTGAGAATGGTATGAATAAGCCCACGAAATTGTAGTGAATGAACTAGAATCTTTACTTACTAGTTTGACAGTTGACTTCAGTATATTTAGTCTATAGAATTAATCAAATGTGATTCAAAAGGGTGATACAAAAGGGATTATCAGTTTTTTATCATCAAAAATTAACATATTTCGTTTTCCTTTTTATTGAAATTTATGACGCCACAAGAAGTAATCAAATATAATTTGAAAAGGTGATATAAAAATGATTGTAAGTTGTTATCCTTAAAAGTGTACGTATTTGATTATTCCACCTGTTCAATTTTATGGTAACTCAAAATTTTATCTCCTGAATTATTCAAAATTGATTGCGAAAAGTGATTTCAAGATGATAAGTTTTTAATCATCAAAAGAAATAATATTTGATTATACCACATGTTCAATTTAATTAAAACACAGTGTTTAGTCCCTAAAAATAATCAAAATACATCAAGTGCCGATATTTTCAAAACTTATTCACCTAAAGGATGTGTGGGTACAAAACATTTAAATTTGATCATATAAATATTTTCTGAAATTCGCAGCGTAAAAATATAGCAATGTAAAATGTACTGAGCGTATCTATACATACATTTAGGGGCCGCTAAAACGTATGTGTAATGCCAACCCAATATAGGTTCACCTCCACAACATCTTCGAGTTAGCAGAAGATAAAAATATTTCTGCAACAGATGTGTGCCTATGCAAATCGGTTTGATTTTTTTTTTACCCATGGCGCGTATGTATACGGTAAGGTCACATATTGTGTCCTGAAGAGAATTATAGGCTATTTTCCAAAAAAAAATCCTTTGAAAAATAACCGAAGCTGGAAACCACCACCACCTAGAAATTAGAGCTCATATTAACTGTACACTTTCGGGAATCTTAGTCACTGTGTAATTTACATCTTTGGGCACTGTTAGCTCCTGTGTAATTCAAAATTTCACAAAGCTTTATAATCTTTTTCCGGGCCCCAAGCTTTTCAACATATAATTATTGATTTTTATTTGTAAACAAACCAATGCGATTGACAAGCAATTGTAAATCTCAAAATATATTAAACAATAATAGCAAGCACATGCGATCTTTTTTGAATTCGCCGTGCGACCTATTTGTCATGACAATTGCCGTGCATTTCTTTCAAAAATACTTAGTGGAATATGTTAAAAATAACTTTGAAACTATTTCCAAAATTACATATTTTTCTGATAGGTCAAGTGCAAAGTATAAAAACCAAAATAAAATTATGGATTAATATTTAAAGAAACTAACTATTTTATATACAAAGGAAAAGCGTTTGCTCAAACCTATGGTATGCCAATGGCAAACTCACTTTCCCCACCAATTGAGGACATTGTCATGGACGATTTGCTAGAGAAACCAGTCACAGAACAACGAAACAAGCATAACATCAACATTAAGTTAATTGTTAAATATATTGATGATATTTTCCCAATTGTCAGACGAAGTGATTTAGATATAGTTTTGAAATCGCTGAACCAGTACCACAACAAACCAAAGTTCACATTAGAAGTGGAAAAAGCCTCTGCATACGCTTTTTAGATGCCAACATACACAGGGAAGGCAACCACATCATCCTCGACTGGTACTCTATACCCATTTCGTCGAACACGAAGCAGACATAAGGAAAAATAGGAATAACACCGCACTATCACAACACATTCTGAACAGTGGACACACAGCTAATCTAGTCAATACGAAAATATTAAAGACGGAAAAGAGGGAGAAGATAAGATACATGATGGAGAGCCTTCGAATATTACAAAAAAGGGAACGAACAGTCAACTTAAAAGGGGACATCAAAGACACCGCAGCTAGTTACTCGCGGCGTTTATAAACAAAACCTCTGTATGACAAGTGTACCGGAGCGTACTTGTACCGATGCTGATTTTAATTTATATACATGTACTAGCTGACCCGGCCACGCGTTGCTGTGACTAACGTTTTTGTCATATGATATTGTTGTAAACTATTTAAGGGGAATGGTAGGAGAACATCAGACATGGGCGCCACAATGCTTTTTTACATAGATGCTATTTGTAAAAAAACATGGCGACCTTCATGACTGATTTTCTCCTACCGTTACCCATTATTACAATGAAATTATTATTTACGAACGAAGACGAAAACGTTAAACCTGGTATAAAAATTTACTGGTTTGGGATTTGAAGGGGAAGGACTTTGAACACAATTGATCAAAATTTTCGTACAGTTGATGTAAAGCAAGAATCAAAACCAAAGAATTAAATTTAAAATTTATTATTATTTTTATTCAAGTATGTAACAAATGTGTATATTACAAAGTTTTTAGTAAATAACATGTGACAGTTAAACTTCTAAATGAGGTAGGAAGGGCGGATAGTTTAAAATCTTCTAACAATATTATTTATTATTTTGAATTATAAATACTTTTAATTTCAATTTAATTTAGCACTAATCGGTGCACAATGTTTTTGGTTAACCTGTCTTTCGCTAACACAAATAAGTTTGACGGCGTTCCTACACGTGAACATGCAACATATAGCTGCCCATGAGAAAAACATGGATTTTCCAAATCTAAACCAAAAATGGACATTGTTTGGCATTGAGACTTATTTATAGTCATGGCAAAAGCTAAACGAATTGGAAACTCTAACCTTCTGAAGGTTATGGTAGAATCTGACGGTATCATTGGAATACGTGGCAACAGGACCACTTTGCCTTTAAACTTTCCAATTAAAATGGTTGCTTCAAGAATATTTCCGGTGATCTTTTTAATGACCAAACGTGTAACGTTGCATAATTGAGGTGGATTCAAATTAGGCAGGAGAATAATAGGTGGACCAATATTTAATCGAAGATTATGTGGTGGCATTCCAGGTATATCTAGTGAATTTAAAAATTCATTTGGAAAATTTACACTATCATTTTCATTAACAACAGTATCGATTGATTTAAAAGACATCAGTCGCCTGGTAACAACTGTTGTATCTAGAAGTTAATTTCATCAACATCAACATTTTTAGCTGCCAGAATAGCCCGATGAGTGAGCCAGTTATGATTTAAGTAATAACTCTGTATATCCGGAAAAATACTTTGAATCAATTAATTTTTTTCCTGAAGAACAGTGCAGAAATTGTCTGGAAGTTTAATGCATTGCGTATTTGGTTGCAGTTCTATTTTACCGTTCACAATATCTAGTAATTGATGGATCATTTTGCAATCGTACGCGCATGTTTATGGTCAATCGAAGTGTTTCAACACTTCGTCATAAGAATAATTGTTTTAAACATGCATTAATCTCATCCGCGAAAGTAGAGCGAGGTATAACTGGTAAGGTCTGGCGGAAATCACCAGACAAAAGTAAGGAAGCCCCACCGAAAAGTTTATCATTGCCGTTTACATCTTGCATAGTTCTATGCAATGCTTCGAGTGAATATTTGTGAGCCATTGTGCACTCATCCCAAATTATAATTGAACTTTTCCGCAACACTGCAGCTATTCCACTATTCTTTTTTATGTTACATTTTGCATTTGGCTTATTATGAATGTCCAATGGCAGATTGAATGTTGAATGTGCCGTTCGCCCACCATCTAGCAAAGTAGCCGCAATGCCTGACGATGCAACTGCCAATGCAATTTTCTGTTGTGACCGTATTTTGGCAAAAATCAATGATATTAAAAATGTCTTGCCGGTTCCACCTGGTGCGTCCAAGAAAAAAAAACCGCCTTGTTCAGCAGCAACAGTCAGCATAATCCGATCATAAATAATTTTTTGTTCTGTTGCCAGTAATAGCTCGCTAAATTACCATGGTAATATTGTTTTTCTCGTTGTAAATTGGTGCCGTCTAAGTCGGTGGCTGGGCGATCAGGTGATGACAAACCATAATAATTGAGTGGTAGAATTGAAATTAAAAACATAAATCCTCGATCAACACTAACGCTTCGTTATACATCTCTGGCGTATAATCTATGTTTTGGCATTGATCTGTTTGTCTAATTCGGTGCAATATGTCTTCTGTCATACAATTTTTATGTTTTTCCCACAAAGTTTGTGCTTGCGATGAATAACATGTCGGCAAAATAATTGCAAACAGCTGACGAATGTTATTGGGCGTTGATGTCAATGCGGCATCAGCAAGCGTTAAGTCCCAATGGTTATCGTCTTCTAGCAATTGCAGTTCACGACATGCATCTTGGTATATATTGAATACTCGACCATTAACTGTTCGCAGAAATTCAAAAGACGTTGGTCCGGGAACATTCACTAATAACAAACGTAAATAGAAGCACTCACGTTGCTTTGGATGTACCGTGCAAAGTCGCCCCAATGTCTTAGCTTTGAATATGCCTGTAATGGAAGGATGTGGTTTTCCTTGTTTTCG
Organism: Merzomyia westermanni; assembly: GCA_949987695.1. NCBI lineage: Eukaryota > Metazoa > Arthropoda > Insecta > Diptera > Tephritidae > Merzomyia > Merzomyia westermanni. The sequence continues at coordinate 109,688,677 of OX465290.1, read as the reverse complement.
TGGTTCCCATTTTTTACAGGATTTTTTCCATGTGAAATAACGTGGAACATCAATATATATTTTAAATTTTTTTGCGAATTGGCCAAAAATATCAGATTTTTGACACAATGTAAAAGATTCAGTTAGTGTCGTTTTTGGAGCCTCAAGCGCTCTTTGGATAACATTTTCTTCAGTGAAGTATACACGTTGACCGTTTTCAAGATGTATTGCTAGATGCTGGACAGAAGGGTCTCTTTCGTGTATGGGAAAGCTAAGAATATGCCTATGTACCTTACCATTTGGTATCGTGCTATTTCGTCATTATCATTTACATTCTGTACTGCGAATATAGCCAAATCACTGCCTTTATTTACATATTTACAAATGTACTTAATTGATTTTACAGAACTGCAAACCTCAATACTGATATGTGCCTCATATGTTTTTGAAAGTAATGGTGAGTATGGTACCACCCACTGATTATCAAGTTCAACTTGATTTGTATAATTCGGCAGTCGGATTGTGAATGTGTGGCCACCATTCTCAGTATTTCTGCGGCGATACATTGGATAACCGTCAATATCCGTGATAGTGTCATTCGTCGCACGGCCCGTGGATCATGTGTTTGGTAACAATATCAAATAATTATTGATCAATTGATGGGTCTGGAATTTCGGCTGCAATTATTCGATCAATTTCGTCTGGACGAATTTTATCTTGAAGCCAAATTAAAATGTGGGCATGAGGCAAACCTCGCTTTTGCCACTCAAGCGAATACAGCCAACAACGTGTGATACCAAAAACTGAATATTTAACAATAAACTCAATTAAGCATTTCAATTTTTGTTTAAACACACGTGCAGTTATATCATGACGATGAAGTGCTTGTTGTCCTGGTGATAGTAAAGTTTGTATCTCTTTCCAATTTGGATTACATGTGAATGTAATAAACAAATCCGGTCGGCCGTAATGACGTACGTAAGTCATCGCATCTTGTATGTATTCCTACATGTTCCGAGGACTGCCGATGCAGCTTGAAGGTAAAATAAAAGCACTACCGATGTCATTGGGGTTTAAATTTCCGTCGATGTTTCCAACAACAGCATCTCGTAAGTGAATGTATTCTTCTGATCGTAATTTAGCCTGGTTGTATCGAATAAATCGCTAGCGTTCGCTTTCAACTTTAGCATACCTATCAACAATGTATTGATGGAATAGCTGACGATATCGAAGGATATAGTTGTTCTGATTTAGTCTAACCATCAATCGGTGTGCGTAGTAGTTCATACAACTAACATTTTTATTTCCGTTAGCACCTAAAAAAAAAATAAAAAAATAAACTGAAATAAGTAATTAAAATTCGTTCATATAGTTAGAAAATAAATAGTTAATCATCTTATTTACCGGTATTTGGATCACACTGAATGATGTTAAGGTGATATTCATCCTGGCCTTGCCAAAACATTAATGAATATTGTAGTGCGTCATATGAACGGTGTAGATCCGAAATCGTATTGACAGTGTTGTCTCGCCGTATAAATTTTATAGCTCTGTTGTCAACTGGATCACTCACCATAATAACAGCAACCCTGTCAACAGTTGGAGCGTTGAATCTGCCAGCATGTTCACCTAATGGTACTTTGTCGGCTTTCATGACGATTTGATAGTTGTCATTTTGCAATCGTGACGAAACTCTTTTAAACAATCTAATTAGTTGATTTTTATCTTCTAAAAAATTTTCCAGCAACATCACAACTGCTCTTTCCTCTGCTTGTTCAATGAAATTATAGTGGCACCGAGTTGTTACGCGCTCTTCACAATTACCCATAAAATAAATTTGAAGAAATTTCGGATCATCATCAGGCATTGGCATTAATGATCCGATTTTATGGTACACCTGGCCTTGTATTTTGAATGTAGTTTCAAAATTACGTCCATCGGATGCGAGATCGCAAATTTAAGTTGCCCCAAATGACGTCATTTGGAAGCAAGAATTAAATTTGCGTATCTTACGCAAAAATAATTTTGGATCTTCTAAATCGCCAGCCAAGAAGGGATAATAACGGTTCCGGCGGAGTGGGTAGAGGTGATGGGCAGCACATGCCGGGTGTTTCATTCCGAAATTTCAATGCCTGAAAATATGGGCATACTTTATCCATTGCACCGATAGCAATTTTTGAATGCGCAGAGTAGTTAATATCTGATGCATATTCGAAAGCAAGGCGAACAAATGATGTACGTGTTAATGAGCGGCTGATCCGCGGCCTCTTTCGTTCTTGTACTCGTGCTGTAGCTATGTTTTATTCTCGTACCGCTCCTCTTGTTCTTGTAATATTCTGTCGCAGACGTTCGTCACACTGTTCTTGACTTTCTTGTGCACGAGCTGCATTTCTTATTGTGATTTATTCTGCCGCCTGATGAGCTCTTTCAACACGTTTGCGTCGTGCCTCTCTGCTCCTCTGGTTGTTGAGGTTAGATTTTTTTGGTGGCATTCAACTGATAATAATAATTTAAACGTTGAAATATTGAAAAAAAACTGAAAAACATGCTATTATAGCGCACTGAATAGCTATATACTCGTATATACATAATAATTTAACTATTTAATGATACTTACATGTATATGTAGGGAAATTCGCTTTATTAATTTCAATGTGCGTCCGCACGACGCAATAGTCAAAATCAACTGAACTTTGCAGTTTGCCGAAATTCTTCTTATAAGTAAACAGGAACATCAGGTGATGTCTTGCTATTGTCAAATATAATAATAATGGTTATAATAGCTTAATTTATATGAGTGAAAGAGATAGCGTTAGTATGCTATAGCGAAATATGTAACTAAAAAATAATGTAAAGTAGAATGTAGGATAACTTAACCCTTAGTTGTACGCATTTAATATTAACCTAGACGTTAACGTTTAGAATAAATTGTAATGATTTATATTAAGATTAATATGTGGTTGCCGCCACATATCTCCCCTGCGGGAAAACAAAATTTTATTAAATATGAAAATTTTATTTTGATGAAAACTGGAAATGGACCCTTTTCTGACTTCCTTGCTCGCTGTTGTTGTTATGAAGTTGCTTGTTCCCTGGTAGGATGCCATTTGTATGTTCGTCATCACCATTACAAAGGAACGCTGGTTTGAGTCGATCTATAGATATTGTTGTAGGTTTTCCATGAAGTAGCACTTTGTAGAATTTGTCAAATCGCTCCAAGACAAGGAATGGTCCATCATATGGTGAAGAAAAGGATTGTTTAACTCTGTCGTTGCGAATGAATACGTGTGAAGAGTTTGCAAGTTCCTTTGAAATGAATATTCTCTCTTTGCTATGTGCCGACGCGGGTGTAGGCGTTAGGTTTTGGAATGCTTTTCTGAGTGTTTTTACGAGTTCAGGTGCGCCGACGGTTGCATTTGATGGTGCAAAAAACTCACCTGGAAGTCGCATTGGTTCGCCAAAAACGATTTCTGCTGGTGTAGTTTTGATGTCTTCTTTGAAAAGCGCACGTAACTCAAGGAGAACTGCAGGCAGTGCATCGTACCAACAATCGCCGTGGCAGAGAAGAGATGCTTTAAATTGCCGATGAAAACGTTCGATAAGTCCATTTGATTGTGGATGGTAACTGCTTGTACGTTGGTGTTTGAAACCGAGGAGGTCAGAGAGTTTTTTGAAAAGATCTGACTCAAATTGCCCTCCAAGGTCGGTGGTTATGCGGAGTGGAACACCGAAATATGAAATCCACGTTAGCATAAGTGCGTGTGCTACCCGATCGGCTGTGCCATCGATGAGCGGTGCGGCAGCTGGATAACGAGTGAAGCGATCAATTATCGTGAGGCACTTGGTGTGCCCTTTTGACAGCGGAAGCGCCACCAAGTCTATGTGGATATGCTCAAAGCGGCTTGAAGGTGGTTGAAAGGTTGCGATCGGTGAGACTGTATGGCGTGCAATTTTGTTGCGCTGGCATTGAATACATGCCTTTGCCCATCTGATGCAATCCTTGTTTATTGATGGCCAAACGAATTTACTTGTTATGAGGTGTTTCGATGCTCGACGACCTGGGTGTGAAACCGAGTGGAGTGTGTCAAATATTCGTGCCCTCAATGGTTGCGGAACGAAAGGACGAGCTGTGCCTGTCGATATGTCACAGTAGAGCGTGACGTCCGGGGGATTGCTTCTTATTTTTCGTAGTACTAGTGCAGTTTCGGAGTTTCTGAGTAGCTGTTGAAGCTCTGTGTCATTACCCTGAGCCTGCGCCAGCTCTTCGGAGGTAACCGCTGTATGGATTGCGTCCACTCGGGAGAGCGCATCAGCAACTATGTTATTAGCGCCAGGAATGTGCCTGATGTCAGTCGTGAACTGACTTATAAAGTCTAGCCTTCGGAATTGCCATGGCGACGCACGTTCTGGCTTTTGTTTAAACGCATGCATCAGCGGTTTGTGGTCCGTATAAATGACGATGTGTCGCCCTTCGAAAATGTGGCGGAAGTGTTGAACTGCTTCGTAAATGGCATTGAGCTCTCGATCGTTTGTTGAACGTTTTTGCACAGAATCTGAAAGTTTGCGACTAAAGAAAGCAAGCGGTTGCCAGTGGTCACCATTGCGTTGTTGGAGAGCGGCACCAACTCCACACTCGGATGCGTCTGCGAAAATTGCCCACTCCGTGTTGTCGTTGGGGTGTGCCAATAGTGTTGCTTCTGCAAGAGCCTTCTTACATTCTGAAAATGAGTTTTCGAGTGATGTTGTCCAAATTATGGGAGTCTTACCAGAAATTTTTGGACCTTTGAGTAGCTTATTGAGTGGAGCTAGCAGAGTTGTTGCACGCTGAATAAATTTGCGGTAGAAATTGATTGTTCTTAACAAGTTACGAAGCTTAGTAATGGTTGATGGTCGAGGGTAGTCGATAATTGCTTGAACTCTAGCTGTGAGTGGTTTTGTGCCGTGAGCCGAAATAGTATGGCCAAGGAATTCGACCTCTTTTAAACCCAAATTAGTTTTTGTTGCATTTATTACCAAGCCATACTGTTGAAGGCATTCAAACACAATACGCAGGTGCCAATAGTGTTGCTTCTGCAAGAGCCTTCTTACATTCTGAAAATGAGTTTTCGAGTGATGTTGTCCAAATTATGGGAGTCTTACCAGAAATTTTTGGACCTTTGAGTAGCTTATTGAGTGGAGCTAGCAGAGTTGCTGCACGCTGAATAAATTTGCGGTAGAAATTGATTGTTCTTAACAAGTTACGAAGCTTAGTAATGGTTGATGGTCGAGGGTAGTCGATAATTGCTTGAACTCTAGCTGTGAGTGGTTTTGTGCCGTGAGCCGAAATAGTATGGCCAAGGAATTCGACCTCTTTTAAACCCAAATTAGTTTTTGTTGCATTTATTACCAAGCCATACTGTTGAAGGCATTCAAACACAATACGCAGGTGTTGTTGGTGCTCGGTTTCGTTTGCGGATGCCGCCAACAAATCGTCGATGTATGCAAAAACGAACGGCAAGTCCCGAGTCACCTCATCTATAAAACGCTGGAACGTTTGGGCAGCGTTTCGAAGACCGAAGGTCATGAATGGAAATTCAAAGAGGCCAAACGGTGTGATGATTGCCGTTTTCTGTAAGTCTTCCTCAGCTACAGGAATTTGGTTGAAAGCTCGTTTAAATCTATGGTTGAGTAGCATGACGTACCGTGTAAATTGGCGGTGAAATCTTCGAGGCATCGAACTGGATATCGGTCTGGTCTAGTACGCTCATTAAGGCGTCGGTAGTTGCCACATGGAGGCCATTCGCCAGACTCTTTGGGTGCGAGGTGCAGTGGAGATGACCATGAACTGTCTGACGGTCTTGCAATGCCCAACTTGAAAATTTTTTCGAATTCAGACTTCGCAATTCTTAGACGGTCGGGAGCTAGGCGACGAGCGCGGCTATTGACTGGAACACTGGGTGTTGTTTTTATGTGGTGCTTCGTTGCATGTGAAATTTGAACAGGAATTCCATCAGGACGTGTAACCCTAGGGAACTCGTTAAGGAGGTGCCAAAATACTGATGGTTGCTTTGGTTGCTGCAGTTTTATTGACTGCACATCTACGCTCCTGGTTTTGCCCGCGGTTAGTAGCCACGTGGTTCCGTCGATCAGGCGTTGCTTTTTGACATCAATGAGGAGGCCGTAGTGAGATAATATATCAGCGCCTATAATCGGACGGGAGACGTCTGCCACAATGAAACGCCAAGTTAATGCTCTTCGAAGGCCGATGTTTAAATTGATTGTTATGACGCCAAATGTATTAATGGGTGTACTGTTTGCTGCGATGAGTTGAAACCCGGTCGCCATCTTCGTAGCAGAATTTCCTTTGTGAGGATAAACTGAGACTTCGGAGCCCGTGTCCACTAGAAACTGGGTGCAAGAGGCTCGGTCGGTTATGAAGAGGCGGTATGATGGTGGGAGATAGGCGCTTTCCGCCGCTAACGTCTCTCTGACTCGTTTCCCACATGTTTGCAGCCAGGTGTACATTTTTGAGCGAGGTTGCCGAATTTTTTATGGTACCAGCATGTGGGGCCGGCTGGATTAGCTGGGGAATTTGACCGGCTCATTTTGGTATGTGAACGTGAGCGTCTACGTCCAGTCGCTTGTTGATTGTCTAACAGCTTCTGCAAACATTTTGTAATTTTAGTTAGTTGTTGCTCTACGTCTGACTGTAAGACGCTTTGAGTGTTTGCAATCGATGTTGCAGCAACCTGTGTGCCAGGCGACGGTCTGAGTACTTCATGCAGGCGGTCCGCTGCTTCGGACAATTCTTGGAGTTCGGCTGTGCGTTGTGCAACCAAACATGCGCGCATTTGGTCTGGCAGGTGTGAGAGCCACCTGGCTTTCAAAACCTCCTCGTTTATGTCAGGAACTAAACCGCGTAGGTGTCGAAGATGTTGAGAGGGAGTTCTGTCGCCGAGACGCTCCCCGTCCAAAAGTTGAAGGAGTTTTGCTTCTCTGGATTTCGAATAGCATGCGATTAACGATGCCTTTAACTATTGATACGGCTTGTCGACCGGTGGTTTTAATATGATGTCTTCAGCATCTGCTGCAATGCGCGTATCTATTAGTGGGATCGTATGGTGGAATTTATCAACCTCCTCTAAAACATTATGATTCCGAAACTGCGATTCCAGTTGTGCAAACCAAAGTGCCGGCTTATCTTGGTTGAAACTTGGCACACGAATTGTTGCATGGCTTGTTGTGTTGCCCAAAAACATTGGCGGTTTCGACACACGCGGTGTCTCATCCTCGGTTGGCATATCGTATCAATAAAATTTGAAAAAATTAATATTCAATACTGGCTAAGAATATCCTCCGACCACTGTTTTTGCGGCTGATGATTGTGGTGTGACTTTTTGTAGCGTTAACCTTCGCTTGTGTGATCTGTTGTTGTTAGCTGAATAGTACTTCTTCTTTAATAAAGGAAAGGTTGCGTCAAGGTGACCGCAGTGTCCTTGCGGTTGTCTAACCTTCGTCGGGGTCACCAATGTAGGGAAATTCGCTTTATTAATTTCAATGTGCGTCCGCACGACGCAATAGTCAAAATCAACTGAACTTTGCAGTTTGCCGAAATTCTTCTTATAAGTAAACAGGAACATCAGGTGATGTCTTGCTATTGTCAAATATAATAATAATGGTTATAATAGCTTAATTTATATGAGTGAAAGAGATAGCGTTAGTATGCTATAGCGAAATATGTAACTAAAAAATAATGTAAAGTAGAATGTAGGATAACTTAACCCTTAGTTGTACGCATTTAATATTAACCTAGACGTTAACGTTTAGAATAAATTGTAATGATTTATATTAAGATTAATATGTGGTTGCCGCCACATATATAGTTTAATTACCGTTTTGAACAACGAAGCCCTAATAATTAAGCAGGAATAATTTCACTATATCATATTCACTATAATATGAATTTAATTTATACTTAAGTCTAGAAACACGTGGCCGGCTATGCTAACACCAAAAATTGAAAAAGTAAAATTCACTGCATTTCGTTTACTACAAAATAAATTTAACCTTTACTTTAGTCTTTAGTGGTTATGCCAACTTTCTTTTAGAGGTACGACTATGCGTATGAGCAACTTTTTACGCATTATGAATAATTGTGACTGTCAAATAATAGACAAATAATTTGCAATAAAACAATATTGCGATCATAAAGTGAGATGTGAGCTATCCTTTCTTTCAAGTTGGATCAAACTGCACACGGTGTACAAATTTGATTAAAATCGGTTAAGAAGTTTAGGAGTCCATCGCGGACCAACATCGTGACACGTAATTAAATATATTTAGATACATAGAAATAACTTGATTTAACTTTTTATGTAAGTCTTTGTGATATATTAGTTAAAATGTATTGTAGTTTTTTATACATAACTTTTGATGTATACGTTTGCTGTATGTTATTAAAGATTATCTACCCCCGAAGAAGCTAGGGATCGCTAGCAAACGTTCGGTAATAAGTGGAGCAAATTAATGTAGTTTTACTTGCACTTAGACACGTGATCCCGTAGCCTAATACATACAATAAATAGCAAAAAAATTTCGTTAATCTTACCCATTATCAAAAAGATTTCGGTTCGACTGCGGAGTGGTACTTTTTTCCGACTTCACATGGATAATATGCATGCGTTGGCTTGGGTGGAAACCTAAAAAGATTGGCTGCCGGAGCAAGTCTGCAGAGAGCGAATAATCCAATTCAAACGGCAAAAGAATTATTTGATTGGGCAATAGGGGCCATCCCTAATATTTCATTTAAATATGTAAAAAACGAGGAATACTACGAAGAAGAAACTAACTTGAAGCTAGATTTAAAAAGGCTGTGTGAAAGGGACGCTTCGTTTCCACTGCATGATTCCAGTGGCAAAAGGAAGAGTAAAAGCAAAGCACTTTTCTTTGGATGATCATTCAATTGAAGTTCATGTTATGAAATAGATAAATTAAATTAAAAGTTATTATAAATGTGTTAATTGATATTAGAGGAAAATTACAACGATATGCACGAATGGGATGACATGTTTCGAAGTCACCAACTTCTCAACATACCCCTTCTCGGACACTAGGATAAATTATTAAACTTTATTTATGCCTATAACGAAATAGTTGGGATCCATTGTAGCCCACTGTAGACGAAAGGTATTGATCCGGATTACTCCCTTTAGAGATCAGTCCTACGATTTTTATGTATGTATGTTGCAGTGAACTTGACCATGTACGCATACACGCATTGGCTGTACACCATTAGTGGCACGTATTGTAGCCAAGCTGCTCGAGGTCACGTCAGAAATGAGTTAATATTTTTTGAACTACAAAAGACTCCATCCTAAAATAAAATGGACTTTTCAGACGAAAGTGCAGCGCATATTTTATATTTGTTTTAACAGTATTCGTATGTAATAATTCTCTAAAAAATTAATTTTTTTTATAAATTTGTTTGACCAAAGATATAGAATTTTTAGTGTGGGTAAGTTTACTTAGGGGATGTATATTGGAACGACTTTTCGTCATCCCGGCTTGTCTCAAAACCAAATTTGACAAGGGATGACGAAAAATCGTTCCAATATACATTAATTATTCACCCTGTCGGAAAAACAACAAAACAAAATTCACTTAAGGGGTTATATATTGTGACGAATTCGATGATTCCTTGATTATCAATCCTGGGTTCGATCGCTATAAAGTCGAATAAACACACGCACAGATAATGTAAGTAATAGCTAGTTTTATTTACTAGTAATAAACGCAAAACAATTTAAGTTTGATAACTTTACAGTAGTTCACTATTGAACGCTTGAAAATAAACTGATCAACCTGCCTTGCTTGGTCACCGCCTTATATAGTCCAACAGGGTACTTGCCTACGCACCGAGAACTTTCTTGGTTATTCGCTTTTCGTGTTCTGGAAGGGTCGGTGTTATTTATTGGAATCTCCTCTTTGCATCGTATTCGCAAACACTCGCGCCATCTCTCTTCCTCTTCCTAGTTACACGCTTGCATGCATAAGCGTAGCCATCGTTATCTCTGTTGTGGTTTAACTAGTGGTGGGAGTGTTATTGAGTTAGGGATGGTACATGCTTGAGAATAATCGCCACACTGCCCTCCACCTAAGTCTGATCGTCCCGATCAGACACATTTCCCAAACCAAACGCTGCTAGACGCTCAATGGTTGACACTGCTTTACTAAACCTCATTTCCTCCAGGGATTGAAACTCCGACATCAATCCTCTCCTGCAGAGATACCCACAATGCATTGCTGTGTCACATATTCCAACCACTTTGTCCGTTCTTAATCTCGAATAGATTTGTGCCTTCACTTTCGTTCCCAATGGTACCCGGCAAACATTCCTGCAACTCGTTTCTTCAGGATTCCGTTCCGTTCTCTCATGTCCATTGCACTGTTTCACATTATCCACTAAGTTCCGTTGCCTCCTCGTAACATGACCACCAGATGTTCGTCTTTTGTTCTCAGCACACTCTGCACACTTAGTAATCCATTTCCTCACAGTTTGCTTGCAACCGATCCAATAGAACCGCCGCTTTACCTCTTGCAGCGTTTTCTTTATTCCCACGTGCCTTCCATCTGGGCACCTATGCGACGCTTTGATAACATCTGGAATTCTTGCCTTGGGAACAACAATAAGTGATTGATGATTCTGGCCATCTTCACTTTCCCATATCCGATGCAAACAACCAGATATTAGCTTCAAACTACTCCATTGTGCCCAGTATGCTTTTGCAATACGACTCTCTGCTACCATCTCTTCTCTTCCTGGCTGTTTGTTTTTCTTTATTCCTTTCAACACACGTGCCAAATCTGGATCTTCCTCCTGGTCTTGCCGAATCTTCTTCAGGAGGTACTTGTCCGCGAAAGCCTTTGGTCGAGGATCTACCTCTGCTTTACGAGGCTCCTGTTGCTTCATCTTCAAGATCACTCCTTTGGTAGTATAGCCTTTATTGTGTCCAAAAACCAGAGGAACTTCTTGGCCGTTGTAAGTCATAACCCTGTTCCTTACGTTGATGTGAATGTCTCTCTCAGCCAAGAAATCGACGCCAATGATGACTTCGTCGACAATATTCGCTACCAAAAAGTTGTGATACGTGGCCACATTCCCAATCACAACCTTGCATTTCACTTCTCCCAGGACTTGCTTGCTGTCACCAGTTACTGTCCACAACTTAGCTTGCCGCAATGGTCTCACCTTTCCCCTGACCAAGTCAGTCCGAATGATGGAATGTGATGCACCAGTATCGACAGTCAGCAAGCGCTCTTTCCCGTCCACGTAGCCTTCAACAGTAATATTACTCGCTTTCCGTTCGAGTTGTGACACAGAGATTATGGGACATTCACCTTGCTCATCTTCTCCAGTTTTGCGTTTACGTCCACTTAAATTGCCAGGATTACTGGACCCAGTGCCGCAATAACGTGCTATATGACCAGATTTTCCACACCTAAAGCATTTAATGGCACCATCACTTTTTTTCTGTACTCCGTTCAACGCTTCCAAAATTTTGTCTACCCAAGCCGGAGTGTCCACTTCTACGCGATGAGCCTTGTATGTAGGTTTACTCAAAAGCGAGGCTGTTTCCTGCGTCAGAGCATGCGATACCGTTTCAGCGAATGTCCTTTTGGGGTTTGCATATGTGGCCCGCTTCGTCTCCACATCGCGTATTCCATTTATGAAACACTGGATTTTCACCCTCTCCGTATATTCTACAGGTGCGTCCGCATTTGCTAGGTGGGCCAACCTCTCGATATCCGATGCAAATTCCTGCAATGTCTCATTAGCCTTCTGACAGCGATTCTGTAGCTCTATTTGGTATATCTGTTTTCGATGTTCGCTACCATAGGGTCTCTCAACTGCACCCATCAATGCTTCATAATTATTGCGTTCACCGTCTGGAATCGTCTGTAAGATTTCGGCTGCAGGACCCTTCAATGCCACGAACAGTGCAGCAACTTTGTCTACAGTGCCCCAATTATTCACCGCTGCCGTCTTCTCAAACTGTAGCTTAAATACCTGGAAAGGAACAGAACCATCAAATGACGGGGATTTTACCTTGGGAGTATTCGCTGAAGCAGATGGACGGTTCAGTTGCAACTCCTGGATACGGGCTCTTAACGCATCTACCTCGGTCTCTATTTTATCTTGAAATTGTGCAATTTTTGCATCTTGTGCTTCCAACTGCGATGACATATACGCCTTTTGTTCTTCCAGTTGAGCGGAGAGCTGTGATGAAATATTGGCCGAAATTTGAGACGACATTTCTATAATACGAGTCTCTTGGGCCTCCATTCGATATGCAATGTGTGTTTTCTGTTCTTCCAGCTGAGATGCCATGCAAGTTTTCTGTTCTTCGAGCTGAGATGCCATTCGAGATGTAATACGCGTCTCTTGTTCTTCCAACTGAGATGCCATGTGTGTCTTTTGTTCTTGCAACTGAGATGCCATGTGTGTCTTTTGTTCTTGCAGCTGTGTCGATATGCTAGATGACATCTGAGTCAATACACTCAACAACGCATTAGTGTCCACACTTACGGCTGGAATTGTAGACTCCTTCTCTTCCATTTTTGTCGATGCTTCTTCCACAAGCTGAAACACATGATCGTCAACGTTAATTCCTTCAGCTTCCATAGCCTCTCGCAATCGTGACTGTAGCTCTGATTTATTGCCTGTTGTATTCAAGCCACGCTGTTGCAGCTCATTTTTGAGTTGCTGGATCTTCAGCTCATTCAACTTTGCCATGCCTTTGTTATACTTGAAAACTCTCGGTATTTATTTAACAATATCACTTCTGACACCAATTGTGACGAATTCGATGATTCCTTGATTATCAATCCTGGGTTCGATCGCTATAAAGTCGAATAAACACACGCACAGATAATGTAAGTAATAGCTAGTTTTATTTACTAGTAATAAACGCAAAACAATTTAAGTTTGATAACTTTACAGTAGTTCACTATTGAACGCTTGAAAATAAACTGATCAACCTGCCTTGCTTGGTCACCGCCTTATATAGTCCAACAGGGTACTTGCCTACGCACCGAGAACTTTCTTGGTTATTCGCTTTTCGTGTTCTGGAAGGGTCGGTGTTATTTATTGGAATCTCCTCTTTGCATCGTATTCGCAAACACTCGCGCCATCTCTCTTCCTCTTCCTAGTTACACGCTTGCATGTATAAGCGTAGCCATCGTTATCTCTGTTGTGGTTTAACTAGTGGTGGGAGTGTTATTGAGTTAGGGATGGTACATGCTTGAGAATAATCGCCACAATATGTTGAGGTACGGGAAAGGGGGACTGACGCTCGGACGTGGTCATGTCTGACTTATTCCGGAGGAGATAGGAGTGATGAGCGGCCGCACGGGATGGAAACGTTGTGAGCGACAGTCGTGAGTGGGTACGGCGGACATTGAAGCAGTTCTACTAGTTGTAGAGACTGCGGCCGAGGGTCAAATATTGCACAAATCACCTTTGTCTCGCAAGTCTTGACGGGCCGGATGAAGTAGATGTTTCACTTGTTATCGGCGGTTGTTTTTCGAGGCCAAGTATATTGAGCAACGCTTCAAGGGGTCCCACAAGTTGCTAGTATTACCACTTGTCTTGAACGTTTTTTTGCAGTAATAGCACACAGCTATGGACCTGTTTTCACTACTTTTCGAAAAGTGGGTCCATATTGCAGATATTTTACTCCTTTTTCTGCGGAGACACATAAATTTTGATGAAAATTTTATTTTTATTTCAGTCAATATTATAAACAGAGGATGGGGCCGTGTGCAGAAGTCCACGCAAGTGGGGAAAGTTTCTGATCGCCATTCACCTGGGAATGGCCAGAGCGACTCTTTTGCATGCGGTTCAAGCAGCTCACTACTTCCGGGCTTTGCGCCCAAGTATCCTCTGGGTAACCACCGAACACCCGTTTGGTGGTGAGCTAAACGTGAGAAGGCGACAACCTGGTAAAGCCACTCCGACATAATCGGTTTAAGGGCTTGCTGGGGGGTTCAAACAGCAGCGTCTGATCACCATGTGGTGCGGCTGCAAGCGGGCGTCTGTCTTGGAACAAGCGGCTCGCTATACAAACGTGTAATAGAATCAACTTCCCGTGAAACGGGTTGTGCGTTGGGTTTGGGACCCACCACATAAAACAACGTTCCAATGAAATTCAACAACAAAGCCTCGGATATGAGAACCCCTTTTGGCGAGCCATGTTGGACGGTCAAAATCGCCCAGGCGGTTAGATGACCATTTAAAGAAGAAGAAGACAATATTATAAACAGCCACACACTTGCTTTTTTGGTGAAAAAAGTGCTGCCAACCGTTAAGTATAGGCTGTCAAAGCTACCAACCTAAAACTTTACCGATAGCATCGATAGTCGTAAAACATCGATATTAGTATCGATGGGAAAAACCATCGATATATCGATAGTATCGTCGATAGTTTTCCACCTCTAGCTATTAGTAGTATAATATGTAATGGAGTGAAATACTGAGTTAAGCTTAAAACTAACCCGTAAACTGTTACTACCGTACTACAAATGTGGGCCTTCCAAGTTAATGTATTGTTAAAAACAATACCCAGATTTTTTGCAGTGTTAGCGTATTCTATAATAGAATTGTCAAAAAATATGTTATTTAAGCAGTTAGTTTCAAGCCACTTTCTGTGAATGAGTTGGGTTAAGACATAAGCCATTCCTAGAAGCCCAGGCACCTATTTGATTCAAGTCGTAATTTATGTTTATGCACGAACTGGTTCGATCACTAGGACAGCACGCGTACAATTGTACGTCGCCAGCGTAAACGTGAACATTGCAAGACCTAAGGACCGCGGGCTAGCTATTGTTGTACAGAACAAAAAACAGAGGATCCAGAATTAAGCCTTAAAGGACACGTCTTGCAACATTTAGGAAATCGCACTTTCTACTTCCTACATTTACTGCATGGGTTCTGTCAGCAAGATAGGATCTGATGAGGGCCTTTACGTGGCTGGAGAAATTGAACAGGTTTTCCAGCTTCTTAGAGAATAAAATATGGTCAACGGAGTCAAAAGGCGCGTTCTAATCAGGAGTGATCCAGATCCAGATAGAAATTTTGCATGTAAATGTAAAATAATGTTTTGATCCTGATATTTTTCTGGATCAATTTCGGATCCGTATAGAAGTTCTGTTCGTTTATTTTTTTGTAGTAGATTTTTTGACAGCCGACCTTTATTTGCCTGGTAGCACAGTTATACATATGTAAACACACGTATATACACAAACAACTCTCATACAACTGATCCGTTTAGTTCCGGCGAAATCTTTATCGTGATACGGTTCTGGATAGCTGATTTAGAATGCAACCAAAGACTTAGAGTGGTCTTATTAAGTTATCGTCGATTCGTTTTCAGATGTCCTCTATCAAAGATAAGAGTGCCGCTGTACATCTTCTTTTTGGCCTGAAACCAGACTGATTTTCCTCAAATTTACTTTTTCCAAACATAAATGAATCATAACTGGCCATGCAATGAAATGTCAAAAATCTTTCCGACACGATTCGCGGGGTGAGTCGGAAAATCAAGTATTCGAGGGTTATGGTAATAGTGTAAACTTCGCCAGCGATGGTGGGCGAACCGGATGGCATTCGTGGGAGTGGCATTCGTCAGCTACCGCAATGGAGGCTAATACAGCGCACGCTTGATAACGTGACCTAATTAATACCAAGGTCAGTGCACGTTAACAAAAGTGTTCACGTTTTGGAGTGCCCAAAAAGACTTAGTTAATACTTATTTGTACATTTTAATTAAAATTTTATTCTTCTTTTTGTTACAAATTAATTGTAACTTAAGTCATATCATACGAAATTTTTGGTTTTATTTAAAAAATCAGTCATCTTTTTTTGTATCTACTGTTTTTCTAGAACTTGAATCACAGCTTTCTCCCTTAAACGTCTCAGTACGTTAATATCATTTGGTTCGACGTTTTCATGACCAGCCCATCTTATCGCCTTGTTGAAAATTTCAACTGCTTCAGTCGGCTTAATTTTCTCCAGTTGCTCTGATACGCAGTCATCATCGGATTCGTCTTCTTGTCCTTTCTTCTTCTTTAAATGGTCATGTAACCGCCTGGGCGATTTTGACCGTCCAACATAGCTCGCCAGTCGTTTCTTCGTTGCGCCAACGGAGTGGTGGTCTCCCTCTTCCTCTGCTTCCACCGGCGGGTGCCGATAAGAATACCTTCTGGGCTGGAGCATCTTCGCTCATTCGCACTACGTGGCCTAGCCAGCGAAGCCGCTGTGTTTTAATTCGCTGAACTATGTCGGCGTCTGCGTAAAGTTCATACAGCTCATCATTAAATCTTCTTCGGTACTCGCCGTCGCCAACGCGTAGAGGTCCACAAATCTTTCGAAGAACCTTTCTCTCGAATACTCCCAGAGCCGCCTCATCAGATGTTGTTAGTGTCCACGCTTCTGCACCATATAGCAGGACGGGTGCGATGAGTGACTTGTAGAGTGTTATTTTCGTTCGTCGAGAGAGGACTTTACTTTTCAATTGCCTACTCAGTCCGAAGTAGCATTTGTTTGCAAGAATAATTCTTCGTCGGATTTCTAGGCTAACATTATTGTTGGTGGTAATGCTGGTTCCCAGGTAAACGAAGTCCTTTACTATTTCGAAATTATTGCTGCCAACAGTGGCTTGGTTGCCAAGGCGCGAATGCGCTGACTCTTTGCATGATGACAGAAGGTACTTCGTTTTGCCCTCGTTCACCACCAATCCCATTTTCTCCGCTTCTTTTTCTAATTTGTCCTGGTAACGTGAATTTAGCCTAAAATTTTTAATCCAAAAACGATTTTCAATAACCTACATATGTTTGAGCATATTTGCGAACACGAACAAACCTCAGGATTTAACTGTTAAGGTGTTGGTCATCAAAGAGCAAAGTTCAGCTTTCCATTTTTCTTTTAAAACAGCCAACGGAACACTATATTGGGGATCATCATCGTTTACCGCAAAATGTAAAGTATTGTTCCAGCAACTTAGTGATTTTTATTGCATTCTGATCCATCGGTTAAATAAGGGGAGTAACGTTTGCTGAAATTTGCCCATCCTCCGTTTTCAGTTCTGTTTCATTTGGGTGAGAAGGAGCGTTGTCGATTCGGAGGAGAGCTTTAATTGGCAAGCCATTCTCCTTTTAAAACGAAGTAACCTTATAAAACAAATTAACCTTAAAAATTAGACAAAATTCAAAAGGTATTTTAACCTGTAGAACAAATGAAACCATTGCTTAAAAATAGTCGACTTCATCCAGGTGGATTTCGAGCTCTTATAGTCTGTAGGGCACTGAAAGTTTTGAAAGCAGCTCTCTTCTCCAAACTGGACACGTTCTTTTTTTCTGGCGGGAGTTTTCAGAATGAGCGGACTCATCAGCATTATATAACTGACCGTTGCACAACTCCAATTCGGTAATTTTAGCTTTGAGTTTTTCCTTAAACGGATCCACTAGCTGACTCTGCGAAGACAGTTATTCGCCTGATATTTGAAGAAGTGAAATCCTTGAAGCCAAGTTTGATTCATTTTCTTTCAACTTTGCATGCAGTGCTTTTGCCTTGCCTTTCAACATTAAAGCACTTTCTGGCCAGTTCTTATTTTGCATTCGGATAAACCAACGATAAAGAGCTTTCTCCATTTTGGGCAACATTGAAGAACGCAGCGTTTTTCTATTTCCAAATCACTTGTTTTTTCGCTTTAATGCTACAAATTGTTGATTTAGCAACATTATATTTCTTTGTTAAAAACGTCACAGTTGAGCCTTTTTTTTAAAAAACCGAGAATTTCAGTTGTTATTTTTATGTCAAGTACACAGGTTTTTCAGAACTCATTTTCACCAGCAAACCTAAGACGAAACACTCCTTGCAAAACCGAAATTTCGGCTGAAATAGTTTATACTTTACATGTAATTACAAATAAAATGCCTATTTTATACTTAGGGGATGCCCCAAGTTCAGAACTACTTGAGATCAATGTAAACTACATTAAAATAATTTTAACGCTTATTGTTCATGTTATTGACTTTTTGGGTTTGTTCACGTTGAAGAGTAGTCAATGCACAAAAATGCCTGTTCATGTTTTGGGGTGTTCACGCTTTGGAGTGTTCACGTTTTGCAGCATGCGCTGAATAATCCACGGAATTCCACCTTAAAATGCCAAGGCATAGGGGTCCGGTCAGTCGATGTCGATCTGCAAATTATTAACTTCTACATAAATTCAAGATTAAATTGAATTAAATTTTTTGGAGCGTTGTTGTTGCTGGCTAGTAGCCTAAGTTCTTCGCACTCCCGCCTTTCTGCCTCTATTTTTTTCTTCCGAAAAAGGCGCCTCGCTTCCTGTTTGATTATTATTAAGTAAAAATCGAATGCAATTACACAGTGCTACAAAAAAAGTGAATATACTTTTGAAGCGACCTAGTAGAGATTATTCATCCGGTTTAATGATACACGAAAGCACGTTCAAACAATTTTTAACACCCCCAAAATCTTTTTTTTTTCAACCAAAAAAACAGTTTTTTCAGTTTTTTCGTGTTAAAAAATTCGTTGAAAAACAAATTTACTACCGATTTCAAAAATTTCCACGGTTTTGGATAGGTGAATTTTGACACTTTCGGAATATATAAAGTAGGCCGGGTCGATTTGTGGGGAGGCAAAAAAATCGCCCATTGCTCTGTGAAAATCATATTCTAGGGATCAAAATAAGAAACTTTGCCGAAGGAACCATACCTCTAAAACGAGTTCTGATGCCCCCAATTTGGGTCGAACTTTTGGCTAGGAGCAAATTTTGGAAAATCCCACTTTGACCTATTTAGAGTGCTCCAATCGAGTCCAAATGTATGACCGACCCCCACTAACTTTGGAGGCCCGACCCACCGATGCCAGTGGCACACCCCCTGGAACCACCCTGCGGGTTCACCATACAAACATTTCAAAAAATCGCCGGTTTTGCACTTTACATGAAAAAATCAGCGAAATGAATGGAGTTTACTTTTCTCTTTAGAAATTTATTTAGTCAGAACATATGTAAATGAGAAAATGAATTTAACTTAGTAATAGAAAAGAAATTAAAAAAATTATTAGAAATTAGCGTTTTTACAACCCTTTTAAAACTGTGATGCATTTGCATGTCGTAAACATAGTTGTGTGGGTTTTTTATTCAACCGTTTTAAAAAATGAAGGTATCACTGTGCCACAATTGCAGATCGTAAAATTGCTTGTAAAAACTTGTTTTTTTTAAGCCACCACAAGACACAGCAGGTAGAATTGAAGTTACCATTTCATTCTTATTACCTCGTCTCGTAGACCATATATAACGCAACAGTTTTTGTAAATGCATTAAGTCGTTGTGAAGAACTCAAAGTGTGAAGTGCTAATTTCAGATAAAAAAATATTAAAAAAAAATAATAAGTGAAGTGACCATTCCAAATCAAAAAGTTAACAATGAATCCACCATCCTCTACACCGCAAGATGAAGCAACTACATCAACAATTATCGAAAACCAAATGAGTCATATACCCAAGCATGATGTTACTGTTTTTGGTGTGTCTACTGATTTAACTGATCTAAATTTACCAACCCATCTGGATATCTTGAGATATTATTTTTACTTAAGCGAACGTGCTAAAACAGAACAAAAAAAGTTTTCCCATAAATCATTCACTATTCAAGTACAAGATAAGTTGATTAGAATTTGGGAAAAACTTGGTATGGAAATAATGCTGAGAAAAAGTGTATTTAATAAATTGAATAAATTGCTTGACAAGTATCAAGAGCAAATCAAGAGAAGAAACAACACCCAACAATTTACAGAGTATGTAAAATCTCTGGAAACAATTTTTTACATTGGAACATGTAAATGCGATTTGAAGGCAGCTCCATGTGCATGCGGCTGGGTTCCCGAACGCCTCAAAGATCAACATAATCAGAGAAGACTAAGGGCCGGTTTCACCAACGCGACTAAGACTAAAACTAAGTCGTGACTTAAGTTAGCACAGATTCGAGACTAACTTAATTTTGGGTTTCACCAACTGAGCGACTTAAATAATTTTGAGCACAACAACCCGATCAGCTGTTTTATGCATAGTAGTATTTTTTCATACCAGACAACTCTACGTATCCCAATACCCCAGTGCGAAATGGACATGTATGGCCATACAAGAAGGAATGTATTGATCTTACACCCATTTCTCTTTAGTTGTAAGGTTCTAAAATTAGCGCTTAATTGAAAACGATAGTTTCGTAATGGTTGCATGCTAGAAAACAAGCGTTCACATGCATCTACGCTTACCCTGTTAAAGTCAAGCATGGTGAAGTTTCCGACTGGGGCGTTGCACAAAACAAATTAGCAACATTACTGACATTTAGGTTTTGAACCACAGCAACACTGCTTAGTCGAGAATAAGTCAGCTGGCAAGTTGACTAAGTTGTGACTTAGCTAAGTTACGTGGTGAAACTGAAAAAGTGAAAATCGCTACTTAACTAAGTTAAGTCGAGTTTGTGAAACCGGGCCTAACAATGGATGCATTTATGATGGAAACTGAAGAGTAAGGAGCAACGTCTATGTCATCAATGCCAACATACCAAGATCCCGATGATTCAACATACGCACCGCCACCGGTTCAAGAAGATATGGATAGAAGCACAAGTTCGCAATACACAGAGAGATACGATTGTTTTAACTTTGCCTTGGTATGTGACAGATTTGGTGTGCCTGACAGAGTAGCATCAGCATTGGGAACCGCTCTCTTGCAAGATTTTAAAATTAAAGATAAGCATGGGAAACCTCTCATCATGGATAAATCGAAAGTTCGCAGAGAAAAAGAGAAATGCAGACAAGAAGTGCTTCGCAAACGGTTAGATGATACCAATTTGTTAGCGTTTTCATTCGATGGCAGAAAAGATGATACTTTAACGATAGATCATACTAGGATGGTAAAAGAACCTCATCTTGTTATTTTGAGAGAACCCAATTCTGAATTGGTTGGTTACGTAAGACTGGAACATGAAACCGCTGAATACAAAACAACCAAATTAAATGGTTTTTTCCACGATAAAAATATATCACGGGATGCATTAATTGGAATATGCACTGACGGTGAGGTAACAAACACTGGCCCACACGGTGGAATTATACGACGATTCGAATTGCTGTTAAAAAGACCATTGCATTGGTTCGTTTGCCTTCTACACTTCAACGAACTTCCGTTTCGGCATTTGTTTGAAGCTTTGGATAAATCAACCAGCACTGGACCAAAATCGGAAACCGGAAAACTGAGCCGTCAAATCGAAACTTGTGAAACTCTTCTGGTAAGTTATTGCTATCACTCATTTATTATAATTGTCAACCAATTTTAAATATGTTATTATTATATATTTTCAGGTGGTGGACGGCTTCCAGAAAATTGAGTTGCAAAATATGCCCCCTGCTCCACAAAAAATTGAATTTTCCACCGATTCGAAGTACTTATACGACATGGCCCATGCAATTTCTAGCGGCGTGGTTCCGGTAGATCTGGCTAACATCAAACCAGGGAAAATTGTACATTCTCGGTGGCTCACCAAGGCCGCTAGATTATTGCGATTATATGTGACAACGGAAAATCCAGATGCAAATTTGAGAATTCTGGTTGAATTTATAATTAAATGTTATGTGCCAATGTACTTCAATATCAAGTATTACAGCTCTGTCGTATACGGCAGTGCATTATTTTTCAAGTTCATTGGGTGGTCACGATTTTTACAACCTCGTTTACGCAAAATTGTCAATCAAGTAATTAAAGATAATTCATATTATGCGCATTCGGAAAATATCTTGTTATCAATGTTGTTTGATGATAGGAAAGAAAAGCGCGACTGTGCCATCAAGAAAATTCTACGCTATCGAACCGATGTTGACGAGCCAATGGAACTTAGAGTTTATAAAAAACCAGATATAAACTTTAATTGCACAAGTTATACGGAAATGATCAATTTGAATGATATAAATATGGTATTTGAACCACCATTCACGCGAAGCATTCCGTACGACACATTGAAAGAATATTTAAATCAAGATGATCCACTGTTTAATGATCCAAAAATTCCATCACACATACAAGGAACGGAACGACATGTTCAATTGCTAGCTAGCGTTTCCAAACGGGTTATACCGGAAAATGTAGAGGCTGTTATGGCGACGACATTAGAGAGCCGTGCGAAATTGCCCAGACTTGAAAGTAAAAAAGACTTCAAACAATAATTTTTTTTAGTTTCTTTTCTATAACTCACTTAAATTAATTTTTTCATTTACATATGTTCTGACTAAATAAATTTTTTAAGAGAAAAAATAGATATTATTATAAATAAATAATAAATATTATTATAAATAAATAAATAAAAATAAAGAAAAAACATAGGCATTTCGCTGATTTTTTCATGTAAAGTGCAAAACCGGCGATTTTTTGAAATGTTTGTATGGTGAACCCCCAGGAGGGTTCCAGGGGGTGTGCCACTGGCATCGGTGGGTCGGGCTTCCAAAGTTAGTGGGGGTCGGTCATACATTTGGACTCGATTGGAGCACTCTAAATGGGTCAAAGTGGGATTTTTCAAAATTTGCCCCTACCCAAAAGTTCGACCCAAATTGGGGGACATCAGAATTCGTTTTAGAGGTATGGTTCCTTCGGCAAAGTTTCTTATTTTGTTCCCTAGAATACGATTTTCACAGAGCAATGAGCGATTTTTAAATCGACCCGCCCTAATATACAGTGTTTTGTTCATTTGAAAAGAGTATGACGGGTTTTTTACGCGAGAAGTTGCATTTTTTGCCCAATTGCCCGTTTTTCCGATTTTGACGTCATTTTTGTGACACTAATTGGGAATGAATGATAATTTTTGGATCGGGGCTGCGCAGTCCCTATACACTTGAAGCACTTTTGTTTTTGTTTTGTCCTCGAATATAGGCACAGATACAAATGTACTCGAATTGAGTTGAACAAAACAGAAAAACATATCAGACACAAAATGGTCTAAATAAACATTAACTTGGTTCAAAAAGCAATTAAAATGATGCTAAGGTTGGCTTAAAACGGTCCGAAACATAGATGATGGCAACCGTAACTTAGCAACGACTAATCCTTGATATACCAAAAAAAATACCAGCTTATTTCAATAGGTAGTGTTTAAATGAATACAGAATCAAAATCTCACCACCACACCTACGGGGTAAGATCGAGTCTTTATCGCACTCATTTAAGTTTCAATCAACGCAACGACAACTGGAAAAAATAGGAACTACCTTTCTCTTCAAAATACTTAATTTAGAAATAAAAGAAACCAACTTAACTATTAAAACAATAGAAAAAGATGTAAACCATATAAAAAACACTCTCAAAAATAAACTAGAAGTGAGCGAATATGAAAGCATTGTAGAAAGGCAAAACTACTTTTCTCAACAAGAAATTACACTCGCGGAAAACAGTCACCAAAAGAAACTCCAAACGCAAATTTCAAAAAACATCGAAAAATTCGGCATCCGGTTTAACGAAGACTGGTTCATAAACAAAAGTACTATAGAGGTCCCACAAGAGAGCCAATGGTTATTATCGCTTGGCAGAAAATTCGCATTACCCATCACAAAAAATAATTTTTCTCCAATTCATATTATCGCGGAACTAGAGCAAGGTGTACAACAAATCGAGGACGACAGAAAGAAAGATGCTACAAGAAGCAACATAGCAACCAAAATTAGTAACTATCACAGGAAGTTAAACAACAGTCCTAAGGATAAATTAATCATAAATACTTTTGAAAACACAAAGAAGTTTCTGAAAGAACACAAAGACAGGGTAGTTCTCTTTTTCTCTTTTCTCTTTATGGCGCGATATACAACAGGTATATCATCATAAACCTCCTAAGAGATTTTTGCGCCAAGCTTCTCTTCCAATTTGTGGTGTGCCGATTTGAATTTTCCCTACAAATTGGTGGGACCTACAGTTTTTTGCCGACTCCGAACGGCATCTACAAAGGAGACGAATTTTTGCTGAGAAGCCTGTCATGGCAGAAATACACTCGGAGAGTTTGCCAAACCACTGCCGAGGGGCGACCCCGTTTTTGAAAAACTTTTTTCAAATCACTTTTGATGTTACCTGTACCAGGGCTCGAACCATGGACCTTCGGTGTGGTAGGCCGGCAACACTACCTCCACACCACGGCGGCCGCCAAGGGTAGTTCTCACTCATGCAGATAAAGGGAACAAAACGGTCCTAATGAATAAAATCGACTACGAAGAGAAAATGATGGAACTACTACGGGATGTTAAAACATATAAAATCATAAAGAAGGATCCAACACAGCAACTTATGAGAAAAAATAATGCGATTGTCAATGAATTGTCGAAACAAGGCAAAATTAGTATACGCGAAAAAATTCAACTGTCTAGTGTAGCGGCAGTTGCACCGAGGTTATACGGTCTTCCTAAGATACACAAGGAGAATATGCCACTAAGACCGATTTCATCATCTATAAATGTACCCTGCTATAAATTATCTAAATATGTTGGAGCTATTTTAAAGAATATAATATCTGAGAAATACAATATTAAGAATGCCTTTCAGCTAAAAGACCGGTTGAAAGATATACGCATAGAAGAGGACGAGATATTGATATCGTTCGATGTAGTTTCGCTATTTACCAATATACCACTACACCTAGCCATACAAACAATAATAAAGCAATGGCCACAGTTAGAGAAGTACACAGAAATACCTAAAAAACAATTTCAGCACATTTTAGAATTCTGCCTACGCGAAAATAACTATTTCACGTATAACTCCAAATTTTATCAACAAACATACGGGATGCCAATGGGAAATCCGCTATCTCCAACTATCGCGGATATAGTATTAGACAAAATACTTGACGACAGCATAGTTGAATTAAAGGAAAATGACATATACATCAAATACATCAACAAGTATGTAGATGATGTATTCGCAATTATCAAATCCAAAGACGCGGAACATATCTTAAATATATTAAACAGACAACACACAAGCATAAAATTCACCACGGAAAAAGAAAAATACAACAAAATAGCTTTTCTGGACGTAGAAATAAATAGGAGAAATAAAAACCTTATAACCAATTGGTATGCCAAATCAATCGCATCGGGACGGATAATAAATTATCATTCAAACCATCCATGGAACCAAAAAATCAACACAGCAAAAAGCTTAATAAAGAAGGTAGCTCTACTTAGCGATAAAGAATATATGAACGAAAACAGGAAAAAGTTAAAAAACATTTTATTTAAAAACAGTTATCCGCATAAACTGATAAATACCCTAATTGAAAACACAATAAACGTAACTCGGAGCAAAGAAAACAGCGCACCGGCGGATATTTCTAACAATAATAAAAAATACATCGGCGTACCGTATATACCGGGTCTAACAAATAATCAGACATTACATAAACTAATAGATAATGAAAGCACTAAATACGCTCACAAACCAAACGCTACTCTTAGGAAAATTTTTACCAAAACAAAGGATCCAGTAGAAAAAGAACAGCAAAGTAATGTAGTTTACCAAATTACGTGTAATGGTCGTGATAACGAGGCGTGTGGAAAATATTACATTGGCACCACGAAACGGCAACTGGGTATAAGAGTTAACGAGCATAAAAAAGATGCACAAAATAATAAAACAACAACGGCATTAGCACAGCATCTAACTCAGAGTAACCACATAGCGGACTTCACAAACATCAAAATATTAGACATCGAAAAAAGAGAGAAAACAAGATTGACTCTTGAGAGTATACGTATACAACAAAACATAGAAAATACTCTTAACTATAAAGATGACGTCGACGGCCTGAGCAGCGTCTACTCAGCTGTAATAAGAAGAAGCCAAAAAAGGAATTAAACAAACGTCATTGCAGGTGACAACAAGAAAATGAATTTGAAATTGTGATTCTTTTAATGTAATGTAATTAATTAATTATCTCTATGTAAGTGCAATGTTTAAAAATTTGTTCATGTTTATTGTGCAGTATAAGTGATAAATGTATGTAATAACATATGTATTTATAAAAATTTTAATCAATACAGATCCCCAGAAGAAGGCGCGGAGTGCGTCGAAACGCGTAGGGAAAACAAAAACAACAACAACTTGTTTTATTTAAACGGCCGTAAATGCTCTACCCAGCAAACATAAATATGAAAATTGGCCCAATAAGAATTATATACTAATTTCAGTTGGCATAGGAAATTTTGTTACCGAAAATGTGTGGAATCGAGAAGTAACCACGCCTAACTTTTATATGTGCATGAGATATTTTATCAAAATCTCTGATAGTTCTTAATTTAACTTGCAAAGGGTCCTTTAACAGCTTTAACTGAAACCTTTATCGGTATAAATTTGTTTGAAATTTAGTTTGTTATCGATACTATCTTCACGAGAATTCCCGCACACCCAGTTATGTTATAATTGTCGAAATTGTGCTGCTTGAGTTACATAGCGAAAATTAGCAGGGTGAATCTCCGTAATTAAAAAACAACTAAATTCCTAATTAGTGGAATCCATGAACTTTATGTAACCTATCACGGCCTGGACTGATCCTGCTTGGAACCGGACTCGTTATTTAAAAAAATGTGTTTTTTTTTTTGCTATATCTCTAAAACATTTTCCAAATTTTTTCTGTGTGCTTATTCAAAAAAAAAATTTCAGTGTACACATATTTTTGTACATGTAACGTGATATTCCCTTCCATATAAAATAATTTGAGCACCTTTTATATAAAATAATTTGAGCACCACTGTATATCATCGACAGGCTATCACTCAAAGATACAAACTCCTTTTTTTGGAAAGGCCTTCAGTTTTTCAAGTGATACAGCATAATCCCAAATCTAAGATTTTGGTCTCAAGCGCCCTCCAGGGGTACCGTGTGTAAGTAAAGAAATAGGCTAACTATAAGGATATTAATTATAGTTTTAAATAACAAATAGTCGTTTTTGACGATAGTTTGATTCATAATATCTTTTTCTCATAAAATTTTACACAAATTTTTTTGACATGAGATACATTTTAGACAAAACAATGAATTTCGACATAGAGAAAACTCTTAATGGAAAGAACGATACCGATATGAAAACGATTTGATTTAAAAATTTTTGCTGGATCTTCTGGGTTTATGAGAAGAATCATCGGTTGCACGTTTAAGCGACCAGTAGTAATTACCTAGCATCTTAACCTGGTTTTTTCCTGCAAAAGCGCTTTTTGATATTTTCTGGTGAAATCGTTCGCCTTGTCCGTCGCTAAATTGACCAAGATTCTCCGGGAAAAAATCCAAATGAGATTGCAAAAAAAACTCACAAACTGTTCCATGTAGCCCAACTTTAAGTGCAATGGCGGCAAGATAATGTCGTCAGGTTTCACTAGTGGAATATTCTAGTAGAATAGTCAGGACGTTGAGGTCAGACACAATCTGCCATTGTTTATTGCAATTGATTAATCGTAGAATCTTTTCCATCGTTTGATACGTCTGTTGTTGTAGCGGCAAAAACACTCCCCGAAGATTTTGGGGAGTGCTGTCGAACTGACAGTCCTTGGCCGCATATGAACCCGGTACGCTCCGGTACTCCCTTGCGGTACTGCCGACTGTCGTGGTAGCGATTTGGTAGGACCAGTGGAACCTTCTAGGTCATGTCACCCCTTGCGGAAGGAGAGATGGGTGATGAGAAGTGAGAGGCATCATATCCGTAGATCAACCATCGAGTTGCACGTCATTATCTTTGTGCATATTAGTCACCTTTTACGACCGGTATGCCTACCTCTGGCATATTCTAAACCACTAACCCGCAGGGGGTGTTGATACATCTCTTTCATATCAGTAGCGTATGCTACTGGAACTGATGGCAACTGATTCTTCATTTACACACGGTACCCCTGGAGGGCGCTTGAGACCAAAATGTTAAATTTTGGATTATGCTGCATAACTTCAAAATTTGAAGTCCTTTAAAAAAAAAAGTAACTGGTATGTTTGAGTAGTGATTGCCTGTCGATGATATAGATCCAAAACGTATCATTCATTCCTAATTAGTGCCACAAAAATGTAGTCAAAATCGAAAAACGGGCAAATTGGGCAAAAAATTAAACTTCTCGTGTAAAAAAAACGTCATAATCTTTTCAAATGAACAAAACTTTTTATATATATATTTTGAAAGTCGATAGAAAATTTGTTTTTTAATCACCCCTATTATGGTTGTCAACATCAATTGTCACTTCGTATCAATATCAACGTCGCGTCAACGCAATTCTGGTATTTACTTCATCAATGTATTGACTTGGTATTGACGTTGACGTGTTATCGATAATTTAATAGCAAAACTACGATCCTTATATTTTTGACAATTGTTTATTTACAATTTGACTACAATTTTTGAGGAAAGTTCAAGCTCAAGCGATGAGGAGAGGAAGGAGATTTTGCTCCTCAGAAGAAGTGAAAGATCTGACATATTCAATTTGCCAGATACGAAGTGAGTACTATAACTGCTAAATTGTATCTACCACCTTACTCATGTTTATGTTTAATTTATTTCAGATTTGTTGATTATTTCCGGTTAAGCAAAGATGCTTTTAAATATGTTCTGGAGAAAATAGTACCATCGATGAAAGTAGGGAAACGACCAACAATTATTTCTAACGAAATAAAGCTGGCAACTACGCTACGGTTTTTGGCACAAGGTTCATACCAAGTTGGTGTTGGAAATGATTTCAACTTGGCCTTATCTCAACCCACCGTGTCCGCAATATTGGCTGAAACACTCGAAGCTCTGGAGCAGGTAATATGCCCCCTGCTTATAAGATTTGAAATGTCCGATGAGGAGCAGACAGAAGCGAAAATGCATTTCTTCCGAAAGGCAGGGTTCCCCGGCGTAATAGGTTGTGTGGATGGAACACATATTAAAATTTCGGCGCCCAATAAGTTGGACCAAAATCTGTATTTTAACAGAAAAGGGTTTTCCAGCTTAAATACAATAATTGTAAGTAGAAATTTTGCCACTAGTTGATTTAATTGGTTTTGATAAATTGTACTTATAGATTTGTGATCATAAAATGAAAATAAGGTACTTCGATGCGCGATATGCAGGCTCATCCCACGACTCCCTGGTATGGAACATTAGTTCTGCAAAACAGGTGTTGCGTGAGCGGTACGATTCTGGAGTGCGCAACGCTTGGCTATTAGGTAAAAAAAAAGCATGATATGTTTATATTGAGGTCAACCAAAACCAAACAAACATTTACAGGCGATGCAGGCTACCCTCTGGCACCGTATTTAATGACGCCCTATAGATCAACTTCAGAAGGAAGCGCTGAAGCCATTTATAACACCAAGCACGCAAAAACTAGATTCTTAATAGAGAGAACAATTGGAGTCCTAAAAAACCGATTTCGCTGCTTACTCGGAGCTCGTCAGCTACATTATAAGCCGGAAAAAGCATCGCAAATCGCAAACGTTTGTGCTGCCTTACATAATCTTTGTATTGATTTTAATGTAGAGTCATCAAGCTATGATTTATCATCCCAAGCTGAAAATGTTCAAGATGGGTTTGAATTTGATGTATCTGACGACTTGCAAAACATGGAAGCTTCGCAAATACGGCAACAAATTAAAGAAAGCTTTTTGTAATTCATTTTTGGTTTTTATTAAAAAATATAAAATACTTCAGTATTTTGTACATAAAACAAAAATTTTGTATTCATGTTGAAACAATGCTTTCATAGCATTAATGTTTGTAGTCCTCGGGACAATAGGTACAAAGTTTGTATGAAAAAAACTTATTAACTATAAACTACATTAAACTCACAAATTCAGTCTCTCTGAGGTCTTCATTGACCGACTAATTCAATTCAAATAAAAAAAAATGAATTCAACATAAACATAAAAAAATTCAATATAAAACTATATACATATATATCTGTTAGTCAGCTTTCTTATTTTTCTTAATTTCTAATTCTAGTTCAGCCTCTTTTATTTTTAGTTTAATCTTTTTTAGTTTCATTTCGGTTTGGTACATTTTCTCTTCTCTTTCATCCTTCCTTTGCATTAGCCGATTGTCCAATCCGACTAAACCTAAAGGGAAAATATCCATCGCTTTCGGCGATAAGGTTCAGTCGAAACAGAAGAGATGCGCGAGATCTTTTTGCTGGCAGTTTGTATTGCATCCTCCGGTTGACAAGCAAATCAGACGAGCCACCATTGAAGCTCACAACCCTAAAAACAGTCAAGCGCCCATTGCCATCACTACCACAGAGGTTTTCGGAGGTCTAAAGGCTCTAAATCAATTGGCCGAGACGGTATATGATGTTAAAACCTCTCGGCGATGAGGGAGTAAGATACCAAACAACTGCCTTCAATCTGTGACCACCTTTGCTATTCTAGAAAATGGAGACAGAGGTCGTGCCACTACTAAAGCCTGGCAAGCCAGCTAACGAGGGGGAGTCTTATCGACCGATATCGGTCCTCTAGCCAGGAGTGAATACCTTGGAGACAGTCTTGCTCCCTTACTACATCGCTTACTTGCGGCTCGCCGAATATCAGCATGGTTTCCGTAAAATGCATAGCACGACTACAGCGCTTAACGCCACTACCACTTAGGGTTATTTCGATATAACACTGTCTAACTCGTAATTTCGCCCCCTAAAACTGCCATCCTCTTTCTTGTTCCTTGCTGCTTAATACTCTCGGGCGAGTGTTGAATCCAACCCCGGACCAAGATACTGGATATGCTGGAAGAGTATTTATGTTAAACGTTCACATTCCGTCCAATGTTTCGTCAAAGATGGCTGCACAAAACAAGTTGCTCCGATCTAAATCCCTTCGCACATAGACCTGATAGTGTCTTCAAAACTTTCATGGTCCCTTGCTAGTCACGCCCTAGGGCGTCCCGTGGCCAACGTCGATCCAGTGTCGCACCCCGACATTTTCCAGGTACAGTCTCCACGACTAGCAGTACTAACACTTAGCAAGTAGTGTACACTTCCTGCTGTCGCTCACGCCGCCGGGGCCAACACATCACACATACTTTCTGTGTAGCACCTCCCTCTTGGAGTGAGCAATGTTAAGCGACAGCCCACCCCTACCCCACTAACAATTTCCCTTTCCTCTTACAGCACTAGCGCGAATGTAAGCCAAAGCCTCCAGGTCCCTTACACCGCATGCACTGTTTGTTGGTTAAATTATATTCACAGGCGGCATCAGACAAATGCAACTCTTAACTTGGCTTGAATAGTGAGCTTTATGAAGAAGCAAAATATCAAGATGGCTGCGATATAAAAGAAGGGGCGGCCTTCTTTCGCCACTCTTCCATCTGCGCAATATCGTCTATCAGTGTTCGTTACTGCTTGACTATTTTCAATGACTTCGAAACTGCTCAGCTGTGACTGCGAAAATGTTCGCAATCAAATGAAAGAGAACAAGCAACCAACAGAAATGAACACAACTGCTCTGCTGGCGACTGCGAACGGCGCGCAAGATAAAGTCAGTAGCCGAAGCTGTTTGCTAATACTTAACTGTTAACTTGAGTTGTGGTTTTATTTTGAGGCGTAGTCAATGCATAGCGAAAACTGTTTTTGCAAGCAGGAACGACTGGAATTGACTACTCACTAGCTGCAATTGACTACGCAGTCTTAGAACTTTTTTGCTGAAATATGTATACATATGTAAATTAGGGTTATGCAAAAAAAATTGATGAAAAATTGTAAAAAAAAAAATTAAAGCAGCTATTAAAAACAACTCCAAATTCTTTTTTTTAAAAACCCTTAATGCTATAATACATAGTTAAACATTTTAGTTTTCCATATCTTCAAAAAGCGGTAATTCGTTAATTGCTTTGTCTAGGTATACTGAATTGAACTTCACAATTAAGATGTTCTCCAATGTATCATGGCTCAGTCGGTGGCGGTTATCAGCTAGTATCAATTTTAAAGACGAAAATGCTCTTTCGACCGTTACCTAGGGAAACGTAGATGCAGATAGTCGATTATTAAATTAATACGAGTAGATATGTATATTACATATTGCATGTACACTGAACCAAAAATTTCATAAAAATCTCTCCAACAACCGGTTTTCATAGAATTTAAAAAATATTTCTAAGAAAATATATATTTTTTCTCATATTCTAAGAATGGGTTCATAGATTTTAAGAAAAAATATTTATATTCTAAGAAATATTCTTTAAATTCTATGAAAAACGGTTTTTGGAGAGATTTTAATGAAATTTTTCTTAGAAAACGTGTACATTTTTGGTTTAGTGTAAGAACGTGATGATAAATATCAGCTGCTCAATATTTAAATCACAATTTACCATCACATTCTTAAAGGAAATATATGTATAAAATCTGCTGTCATGTCTATCAGGAAATTTACAAGTTTTTAATCATGACAGTGTAATTACCTGCGTTGGAGGTATCGCAAAGCAAATTGTACTCAGCAAATATAGTTCCGGATCAGCGAACTCCCTTTCCCTCCAGAATTCCAGTACGTTTGTGTTGACGTTTTGAAAAGGTAACTTCAAATTTTCAATTTTGCTGTACACATCTATGGAATCTTTATTTGTGTCCTCCAAGTTTTGGCTAAGGTAGTCATTAACATATTGATCTCCAACGTGGTGGAAGTATTATAGTTTTTTTAAATAGGTTATTGCATCTGATCTTTTATTTGCTGTAAGTGTATGACTAAATCGTGGATCCAAAAATAAGCAAGCGTTAAAACTTTCATTTGCTAGCACCTTGGACGTTCTTCTTTCAATGCTGCGTAGAAGACTACTCCCGATTTTCTGAGACCAGGGATCATTTGATGTTTGCAAATTTTTCTCAGTCAAAAACTTGCATTTCAGCCAATGGGCATAGAAACTCCCATAATTGAGTTCTTCCTCTTGAAATTTGATAATAGTTTGCTGAAGTGGTTCAAAAATTGTATAACAACTTTTTATGAACGCCCAAAAATCATCATTTAATTCGAAATTTTCATCTTCCGATTTATTTTTGATTGACTCAATGTTAGCTAGTACTTCTTTAGCATTACAGATATTTTTAATCATATTATAAGCTGAACCCCATCTCGTTGGGCAATCCAGTTGAGGTAGTGTTAATTTTTTTAGCTCAAAAATTTCGCGATAACCATTTGAATTTTTTTGAATATATTTTGTTAAATTTCGGCAGTTTATTATATAAGCTTTTACGGTGGAATCCTTAGAAACATCCAATGCACAGAGTTGAGCTGTATGTGCCGCACAACGACAGATTTCAATGTCTCCCAGTTGAATATTTTTTGTATCATTGAAAAGTTCAATATTTTGTAAATATATGTCATTTGATTCTTCAATATCGTCGTTATCTTCTTTAAATATGGTACAATGTGATAGTAGTTTGGAAGATTTAATCATATTGTTTCCATTATCCGATGTAATGGACACTATTTGGCTTAAACTGACACCATATCTGTTTAAAATGTTAATTATTTCAGTCGCAATATTTCGAGAGAAACTTGATCCAGCTCCCTTAAGCTCCACCATACCGAGAATTTTTGACTGAATTTTATAGTTATTAATATACTGTGCACTAAGAGCCAATATATTTCGTGATAGGCGAGTGGCACTATCTATTTTTAGTGATACTAAACGATGCTTCAGCTCCGTTTTTATTTCTTCTTTTATATTGTTTGTAACTAACTTCAGGACGTTTATACAGTTTCGAATGTTCAAGCTAAAATTTTTATTATATTTTTGACTTAAGACACGCCAAATTGGATCAATAATATTTTTGATGTTTTCCGAATCTAGCACATTAAATGGAACACTGTCTTCGGTGACCAATCCAATATAGCTTCTGAATAATTGTTTTTTACTTATTTCAATTTTTAAGGATTGCTTCCGAAATTCAGTCTTAATTACTCCACTATCAGCAATGCTTGTAGTGCCACTATTACTGATGTTAATTTTATGCACTTTACTCAAATGAGCTTTCAAATTAAATAGTCTATTTTTTTTTAATCCATGGTTGCAAACTTTGCATACAGCCATATCATCTTCCTCTTTTACAATAAAATGTGCAAAAATTGATTTTTTATTTAACCGCGGAGCCATGACGACCACTACTAATAACAACGCGAAATCAACTGACGAATTTGCAAATTTGTCATTTACTAATGCATTGTCTACGCATAAAATAAAACAGCAACTCAAGTTAACAGTTAACTATGAGCAAACAGCTTCGGCTACCGACTTTTGCTTGCGCACCGTTCGCAGTCCCCAGCAGAGCAGTTGTGTTCATTTCTGTTGGTTGCTTGTTCACTTTCATTTGACTTTTTTTTTTAGTCATAGCCACAGTCGTGAACGTTACTAAAACAAATGACTGTGAAACTTCAACGCCATAGTTATTATATTGCTTTTTGCTAATTTTCAGTGAGCAATTCAAACACTGTCGTCTATTTAAGCCTAAGGATAACACCTTACAACGTCAAGGTATGGTTGTCCGGTCTGTCCGAGTGAATATCGCCCTGAAATTCGTGCGGTTCTCAGAGGCCAGCAATGTGTAATCCTCGCAGAATTTAACACACACCATGACCTTTGGCACTCAAGCCTACAGGTCGATGATAGGGACAGGAGCTGGCTGAGCAAATACAGGATTCGACCCACGAGAGTCGCGGTAAATTGTTCAAGCTCGCCAGACCTAACTTTCCTCAGCACTGGTCTTATAAACTGTGTTGACTGGCGACCGACTTTGTCACCTCCGAAAACCGTACTTTCACTAATTTCAACTGCGTTGATTTTCTTAATTTCAGTGAGAGCTCCTTCGCTGCTCCTTCTACCCCGTCTGACGTACGAGAAGGGAAAGAGCGTTTCGCATGGTCATAGTTTCGTCCTCAAATCAATACATTTCGTCAGGGAGAATTAAGGAGGTGCGACCGAACTTCCCCGCAAAGTCAGCGGCCGTGGAAAATGAACGTGACCATATGCGATGCTGAGACCCTACGGATTTTCAAATTAAGGATGTCAATGCGGAAATCAGACGGCTGGTTGATCAACACAAGCGCCAAGTGGGAAGAGCACCTAAGATCCTGGAACCTCTGCTGGTGTTGGCAAATTATGGTCCACTGTCAAATCCTTGTCCAATCCGACTAAACCCAAAGACAAAATATCCATCGCTTTCGGCGATAAGGTTCAGTCGAAACAGAAGAGATGCGCGAGATCTTTTTGCGGGCAGTTTGTATTGCATCCTCCGGTTGACAAGAAAATCAGACGAGCCACCATTGAAGCGCACAACAAGCGCCCATTGCCATCACTACCACAGAGGTTCAGGAGGCTTTTCGGAGGTCTAAACGCTCTAAATCAATTGGCCCAGACGGTATATCCATACTAATGTTAAAACATATCGGTGACGAGGGAGTAAGATACCTAACAACTGTCTTCAATCTGTCTATGACCACCTTTGTTACTCTAGAAAAATGGAGACAGGGGTTGTGCCACTACTAAAGCCTGGCAAGCCAGCTAACGAGGGGGAGTCTTATCGATTGATATCACCCCTCTGGTCAGTAGTGAAGACCTTGGAGACAGTCTTGCTCTCTTACTACATCGATAACCTGCCGCTCGCCGAACATCAGCATGGTTTCCGTAAAATGCATAGCACGACCACCGCGCTTAGCACCAATAGCACTCAGATAACTGTCGGTCTCAACAAAAATCGTGTTAATGACAGGATTGTACTGGTTCCAATCGAACTGTCGAAAGCCTTCGATACGGCCAATCACGCGCAACTTGCTAATGAAATGGAAGAGTCAACTCTTCCACCCTGTCTAAAGCTTTGGACCGCCAATTATCTGAGTGGTCGGCAGTCATCGGTTGAATTCAGAGGCGAACGATCAAAACCACTTATAATTAAAGACGGGGTGCCACAGGGTGGTGTCCACACCAGAGGGTGTCTCGATCTTCTCTTACGCCGCTGACTGCACGATTCTGGCGTACAAGGAAATTGGCCAGCCGGTTCTGAGCTACGCGACGCCTATATGGTCGCCGGGGATATCAGACACACACTGGATGGTTGTAGGCCTGTCAAAACACCGCACTGAGAACTACCAGGGATGCCTCCTTATGTCACCTGAGCACCACCTACACAGCGAGGCAAAAATTTTGACCAGGCAATTCCTGTTTAATTGCTGCAAACCGCAACATCCGAACAGGCGTCTGCCTCCCAGGAGAATAAGGAGTCATCTCCGTAAGCACTATGATGAGACCCGCATCATATCTTTTAGCCGTTTGTTCCAAAGGTGCATCGGCCCTCAAACTTATCCATACACAGTCGGTAAAGTCCTTTATCAGCATGATTGCTGAGTGCCCTGTTTGCTTTTCAAGTGCATACCCTCTGATATCTAACAAGTTGAAGTCGACGAGGATTAAACGGGTTTCAACTCTCAGCAATGCATTGATGTCGGGGTGATAGTCCCTCGGGCAAACACGTAAAAGGTGGAATGTAGATGTTAATAATTTGCAGTAGCTATTTGTGTTGGTTCTGTAGAATTACTATACATTTTTTCGGATATAGAAAAAGTTGCTGAATTGCCTGGAGAATTTTTTGATATAAAATCTTAATAAAAGGCTTTTTTTAGACCTTTGTTAGTTTATTAATCCGGCTTAACCTTATCTAACCGATGAGTACCTCCAATTAATACTAAACTGAA
This sequence comes from Merzomyia westermanni, assembly GCA_949987695.1. Taxonomy (NCBI): domain Eukaryota; kingdom Metazoa; phylum Arthropoda; class Insecta; order Diptera; family Tephritidae; genus Merzomyia; species Merzomyia westermanni. The sequence goes on along the minus strand of OX465290.1, from coordinate 109,651,929 downwards.
AACAATAATTCCTATACTTATATTACCCCTAAGCTCTCTATTGGCGGAAGCGCTGCCACCGCCGCCGCAGTTGCATTGCAGTTGTGGTGTTGTCACAGCAGTCGTGAAAAGGGCTGACTCAGGCCATGTGCAACGTATTTCGTTCTCACGGCTAGTGTGTGATACCTGTTGTGTGGTGTTTTTGTCACAGCAGTCGTGGGAAGCGCTGACTCAGGCCATGCTGTAACGTGACGTTACAATATCACCCGCACCCCCTTATTACACCCATACGTAAAAAACCGACACCCACACCGTAGTAGCAGGAAACCACTAACCACCCCCCTAACTTAACTACGCGCATGCTATATACGGCGCCCACGCTATAGCAACTACGCCACTAGTGTGAGCAGCGACGCCTTCACTAGTGTGGGCAGCGACGCCTCCACTAGCACAAGCAGCAACAATGGCGGGCCAATTCCGCCGATCAGCATAGTTGTGCGCAATCCAACGTTGTAATTCGCAGTCAGTTTGTCAACGTTAGGGTCCAAGTAGGCAAATCCAACACCCAATAAACCAGCTCCCATTAGGTGAGTTCGCGAAGCCACATTGCACCGTGTGTCTTTGCAATCTTGGAGGGTTAAAGCTTGCGTATTGCACTTCGCGTAAGCTTGACTCATGGTAGCCTGCGGCTACCGAGGATTTGGGCTATTGCCATGACGCTGGCTAACCCACGCTGTGCCGATAGATGACATGTCACTGCTTGCTTGAGCATCGAGTCCACTGGCGGAGCAAAGGGGGAGTCAGCAGATCCAGGCAACAATAGCCCATCCCAAGTAGTTTATTGAGGTTTTTGGGCTTTTGCCATGACGTTGGCTACCCCACGCTGCACCGATGGATGACATGTCACTGCTTGCTTGAGCATCGAGTCCATTGGCGGAGCAAAGGGGGGGTCCGCCGATCCAGGCAACCATAGCCTTCCTGAGTAGTGTGAGCATAGGCCGGTACACGCGTAACAGCGGGTGTCGCTGTGCCTTCTGGTGCACGTCCCCTACCACTCGTGGGTCGACCTACGCCACAACACACCGGTACCACCCCACCCGCCGTCACTGCACCTACCCGTTAGTGTGCGACGATGGGGGTAGGGGTGGACCGCGTGAATACCCCATTCTAACGAGCTCCCATTAGTCTCGTTCCAGCCTGATCACCGACGACCGAATCCCACCTGTCATTTTGGAGAGCACTCCCGTTTACCATTTATAGCCAATTACCAACCATCGTCACCGACCACCCGCCAGCTCCGCTACTACTACCTCCCGCCCACCAATTACCACCGTCAACTACCGCCGCCGTTCTCGGATTACCGTCTCCTCTCCGCTCTGCCATCGCACTCTTTCGTGACGGAAAACTGCTCTCGCCACCAGATCCGAGGCTGCGTGTGTGTGTGTGCATTCGATATTAAAGCATAACCACCGTGTTATTTTTATTCAGTAGGGGTTTTGGGGAACCACTACGTGACCCTGGATCGACTGAGTGTTACCTCAGCCTTCGACCTCCCCCTCATAAATGGCGCCCGAGCAGGACCCACTACCACAGGCGAATGTGCAAAAACAACAAATACAAGCACCAACACTGTCGGAGTGGGCGTATCAAACACACAAACAACAACAGTTAACACACTAACAACAACAGTGAACACACACGAGAGCACCGCAGCCTTCAATACAGATTCACTCAACTGGATCTATCTCCTCAGAGAGGAAAGGTTGATCGAAGAGTGTAAAAGACACCAGATCTACACCGACGGGGCCACCGTGGCCGAACTACGCAGCACTTTGAACGCGTATGTGCGAGAAAAACGCACAAGGAAGTCAAGCGAGAACTTACTCAAGGAATTAGAGCTGGAGATCGGTAAAGAAGAGGGAGAGCCCGCCAAACCATCGCCGCAATCAATCAACGCTATGCAGCCCCCGCCGAAAACGCATGTGCAAGCACTCTCGCCAACTGCACCTGCACTAGAACGTCGCCCGAGACATGATGAAATGAGCGGTCCCGACATAACGAATACCGTACGCCGCTGGGATGTGCATTTCACGGGAGGAGGAGACTCACTGCATGAGTTTCTGGAGAGGATCGAAGAGCTTGCCGATTGCTACAGCATCCCGTTGAACCGATTGCTTCCGACTTTCCCCGAACTCCTACGCGGAAAGGCGCTCCAATGGTATCGCGTCCGAAAGCCACACATCCAGCGGTGGGCAGATTTTCGAACCGAAGCCCAGACCTTTTTCCTACCAAAACGGCATCTCCAACAACTGGAGGACGCCATTCGACAGCGTAAACAGCAAACTCGGACTACCTCCTCGCTATACAGACGCTCATCCGCCAGCATCCGACTATGTGCAGGGAGGACCACCCGGAGCGTATTTACGAAGGCCTCCGAGTAGAATACCGCCTTTTTGTAAAGCGTGGAGAGTTTAGCACGTTGGAGGAGCTCCTTGAACTCGCCGAAGAGTATGAATTGTTGAAAAGCGAAGAAGCGAAACAAGGAAAAATGGTCGCGCAGAGCTTATGTCATCTGCAGGAAGAATACAAGAGCGAGGAGTGTTTTTGCTGCTGCGAGGGTCGTGGACACACCCGCTTCCAGTGTAAAGGAAGCCTAAAAATCTTCTGCTCCAGATGTGGTCAGGACGGCATCCTATCCAGGGACTGCCCATGCCCGCTACAAAACGCTGCAGTACCGCGCAGTCGAACCACCCAACCCATGTCCCACAAGAGAATCAAACAGCTGGAGCCGATAGCCCAGCCCACTAAAGCAAGACGAGTGGACGGCCGATTTTATGCCCACGTCACCATTGAGGGGTTGGACGTCCGCGCACTAATCGATACCGGCGCCACGTTATCATACGTAGATAAATCCGTCCGGAAGCACCTGGAGAGCAAGAAGATCCAACCAGTACTTAGCAACCGACGTATCCAGCTGGCCGACCAAACCTGCGTCTACAGCACATTTGCGTACCCAGTACGGGTGGAATACGGGGGCCAACCGACCGAAACGCTCCTCACCGTCATTCCAAATCTTGGATTTCCTTCGAGATTTCCTTCTTGGATTTCCTTCGAGAGCGAGGAATCGTCCTCATGCTGGATGGCCACCCCGTGGATCCCACGTTGGCTCAAAGATCAGAAGAGCTGGCCACGCTTTGTACAATCAACTCCAGAGAGCAATTGACCGCCGAACAGGAAGAAAAGCTGGAAAATTTTCTGGCCAACCACAAGGAGCGCTTCGGCAAGCTCCGCGGGTCAAGCAAAGCTACGGAGCACCAAATCACCCTACGGCACAACCGGCCGCTGAAACAGCGTTACTATCCCCGGAACCCAGCTATGCAGCAGGTGATCAACAATGAAGTGGACGAGCTCCTGGCGGGCGGAAGAGTTGAACCATCTAAAAAGCGCCTACAGCTCGCTAATCGTGCTGGTCCGGAAGAACCAAGGAACCTGGAGAATGTGCATAGATTACCGCCAACTAGACGCCGCCAGCGAACCGGACGCATACCCATTACCACAAATCGGGGCGATCCTCGACCAACTCACAGAGGCACAATTCATCTCCACGATAGATCTGAAAAATGGCTACTGGCAGATCCCGCTCGCCAGGAACTCACGACAAGCGAGGACAGGACAGGGACAGTACCAGACGAGCCACCAACAGTACCCCCACCCATAACCGAGCTATGGGCAAAAATAAAGGCGCACCTGACAAAAGCCTCGAAAACAAAAGAAATATCACGACCTACGCAGACGGCAATGGAAACCCGCCGTGGGGGGGAAAAGGTGATGAAAAGAGATCACCCGCTCTCGTCAGCAGCGAACAGTTTCGCACAAAAGCTAGCGCCAAAATTCTCTGGGCCATACCTAGTGGTCAAATACGTTTCTGTAAATACGGTGAAATGACAACACTGTAGCCAGCCAGGTAGGAAGCACGCCAAAGAGGTGAAGCGGCGCGGGAGGACCCACCGATCGATGTACCCAAAGAGGTACAGCCAACGGATGAGGCGGGGTGGGAGGAATTCTTCAAGGGGTTCAAGGCCCAAGCCGCAAACCCGCGCGCAGATGGAAGGCATATTGGAAGGGGAAGTACGTGCGGTTGCAGAAAGTGGATGACTGGCACGCTGAAATTTGCATGAAGGGGTACAGACATAACGTCAAGATGGCGGAGAAACATTAGTACATTAGACAATAAGTGAAATGTAATTGAAAAAAATATTATTGTGACGGCACAATCACCTACGCGAAGCCCATTAAGCCCGACAGCACCTCAAAAAAAAAAAAAAAAAAAAAAAAGGGGAGTAAAAATGAACTGCCGAAAGATGCAATTGAAACTATTATTTAAGAATAAAAAACTTTCTTAGGGTAAGAAATCACTATAAGTAAGAACAATAAACTCTGTTAGTTTTAAGAAATATATATAAATAAATAAAAACCAATGCGCACACGCACACCGGCCAGCCCCGCCCCTATAGGAGATACCGAACATCTCCTTTCGCGGCCCACCGCAGCTTTCCGTCACCCGAAGTGGGAGGGGAACTGTAACGTGACGTTGCAATATCACCCGCACCCCCTTATTACACGCCTCCACTAGCACAAGCAGCAACAATGGCGGGCCAATTTCGCCGATCAGCATAGTTGTGCGCAATCCAACGTTGTAATTCGCAGTCAGTTTATCAACGTTAGGGTACAAGTAGGCAAATCCCACACCCAATAAACCAACTCCCATTAGGTGAGTTCGCGAAGTCACATTGCACCGTGTGTCTTTGCAATCTTGGAGGGTTAAAGCTTGACATTGCACTTCCGGTAAGCTTGACTCATGGTAGCCTTCGGCTACCGAGGATTTGGGCTGTTGCCATGACGCTGGCTAACCCACGCTGTGCCGATGGATGACATGTCACTGCTTGCTTGAGCATCGAGTCCATTGGCGGAGCAAAGGGGGAGTCCGCAGATCCAGGCAACAATAGCCCATCCCAAGTAGTTTATTGAGGTTTTTGGGCTATTGCCATGACGTTGGCTACCCCACGCTGCACCGATGGATGACATGTCACTGCTTGCTTGAGCATCGAGTCCATTGGCGGAGCTAAGGGGGGGTTCCGCCGATCCAGGAAACCATAGCCTTCCTGAGTAGTGTGAGCATAGGCCGATACACGGGTAACAACGGGCGCTGTGCCTTCTGGTGCACGTCCCCTACCACTCGTGGGTGGATCTACGCCACAGCACACCGGTACCGCCCTACCCGCCGTCACTGCACCTACCCGTTAGTGTGCGACGATGGGGGTAGGTGTGGACCGCGTGAATACCCCATTCTAACGAGCTCCCATTAGTCTCGTTCCAGCCTGATCACCCACGACCGAATCCCACCTGTCATTTTGGAGAGCACTCCCGTTTACCATTTATAGCCAATTACCAACCACCGTCGCCGACCACCCGCCGGCTACGCTACTACTACCTCCCGCCGGCTCCGCTACTACTACCTCCCGCCCACCAATGACCACCATCAACTACCGCCGCCGTTCTCGGATTACCGTCTCCTCTCCGCTCTGCCATCGCACTCTTTCGTGACGGAAAACTGCTCTCGCCACCAGATCCGAGGCTGCGTGTGTGTGTGTGCATAACCACCGTGTTATTTTTATTCAGTAGGGGTTTTGGGGAACCACTACGTGACCCTGGATCGACTGAGTGTTACCTCAGCCTTCCACAAAATCCCCCTCATAATGCGCAACTTATTTTCAGGTAATTATAAACCTGACTGCGCTTCCCGTGATAGCTCATCCCCTTCTAAGTGGGGGACGTCCTTGGACCTTCTAGTTGAAGCTTGCGTTATATTTTTAACTGCTCTTGCTATTGCAGCTTGCCCTTTTTTGTGCCTCAATATAGTATAATAAGAAGCACCCCGACGATTATGGTCAGTATTTTCAGGATCGTTGAGGTTTCTGTCAATCCTGTCTTATAGCCATGTATATATAGTAAGTAAGCTCATAATGTCATCGTGACCAGTTATATTTATACGAGTGGCCCAAGGAATTTCCGTTACTTTCATCTGAAGGGCATTCCGATTGATGAATGTCGTTTCGTTCACGCTTGCCCTGTCTGAAAACGTTACCAGGTAAGTACCTCTTTTAGTTTCGTTGTCGGACATTACTGTTGCCGTGCGATCGTTTATGGTGACCATGCCATCATCAATTTCCTGTATGGGATCTAGTTCACCAAATGTTGTTCTGCATTTTGCTGTGACGCCGGCTACTAATTGTTGAGCGCAAGTCGTGATGTTCGATTTTCTGCAAAATCTCATATCTGTCCCTGCGCAGTCGTCCAAGGAATAGATGTCTTTACCACAGACTGCCACTGCGTTGTCCCGTAGTTAGAGCATTTTGTTGTTGTGTGCTATAGGTAATATAATTTTCCTCCTACAAATGAGCTTAGGTCTAGGATACTTAACTAGGAAATGTAAAAGGTTATTGTCATGAAAAACTTTTAAACCTAGAAACTAACAACAAATCGGTTACAGTTAAATTGTTGAGAGACTCAGTTTTCAAGATTGAATCAACCTCAGCGTTATCAAAAATAATAGGATTTAATAATCCTAGTTGTGCTAGAGCGATTGACAATATAATATTATCTAGGTCTGTAATAATAGCCCTCTTTCTGGCCAAAAGAATTTCATAAAGGTGCCCGGTATCTATTTGTTCCTGTTTTTCTGCCTTTAAAATTTTATTTACTATATTGGTTAAATCGGTAACTTTTTCGTAGAATTTGGAATTTATTGTTACTTGCCGATCGTTATTGTCCCTAAGCTTGTCAAGTTCTATCGTTACTTTTTGAAAGTCGTCAAAGTCCGGTGTACCCGCTACAACCTTTAAAGCAGTTCCCAGAATGTTCAGACTACGCGGATGTCTCACTGGACCCATCACTGTTCGAAGAAGCTTGTCGATGCGTTCCAGATCCGCCATCATCAGCTTCGTCATGTGACTACTTGGGTAAAGTCTTAGTGCAGAGCGGGTGTCAATGGTCAATTCTGCGTAGGCAGACAGATTTGTAGTACATCTGATGTAACAGTAGGATTCCCATAAAACTAGGTCGCCGTCTGTAATCGGTAAGTAGCCCGAGTGGAAGTAGTCCACAACCTTGCCGTTTGTCGAAGTCAAGGTCATGAAAAGCGTAAGAGTCAGGAATCTGAAAGAAAAAGGAGATGTAAAGGAGAGTATAAGTCTTAAGGTAAAAACTTAACTCGCTAACGAAGATAATATTTATGAATTATTCTACCGCTAACCCTGACCGTAGAACCCAGGTCCTCTTGGACTATTTCCTCCACATACAAGGGGGTTAGTTTGTTTCCTAGGCGTTTATTTGACTTAATATGGACCGTTTCTCCTTCGGCAAATGTTCTTGTTGATCTTTTCCTATTATGGATTCTTAGTGCTGCCTTTCGAGCTCTTTCTTTATTATTCCTGGCTTCTGTCTAACCCACCCGCGAATGAAAGATATCTTGAGGTTTTTCTCCAGTTACGGAATGAACGCTCTTATTGTATTCAATAGTGGCAAGTAAAATAAGATCCGTGGTGTCTTCTAATTTAAGACATCTAGGAATTTCTCCTGTAGTGCTGTGGAATCTCTCGGGCCGCCCATTTGACGTACTATGCAGGGGAGGAGCATTAACGATTTCAATGATGAAGAAGTCCCTGAGGCAAGATCTTATTGTATTTGAATTTAGTGATTTTTCATAATCGCAGAAAATGGTCCTGGTCCCTGCGAATAGGTTGACTAATTGCAGAATGCGTGGTTTAATACCGATCATTGTTCGCGAAGGGATCGGTTGCACTACCGCGAGTTTTGATAGCTTGTCGACGCAAGTAAAGAAATATGTGGCATTGGTAGAGAAGATGTCGACGTGAAGACTTTCACCAGGAAAGGTTGGAACGGATGTTCTTCCTACAAGGTGCTTTACTGAGTGCCTAACGTATTTAGCTTTGATGCAGATTCTGCAATTTGATGCCACCTCCCTAGACTTTTTACTATTCTCGGGAAAAAATAATCCTTCAAAATTAGCTTTACGTTTTCTTGGGAAGCGCGATGAGCTCTGTTATGTTCTTGTGTAATTATTTCTGTTTGTTTATTGGGATCAAAAACATCCGTAACAAATTCCGTTGTGTGTCAGAATGTGGTATTTGGGAATGTATGTACCAGCTAGTTTTGAAGTTTTGCCAGCAAGGGAAGCTCGCAGTGAATGCCGTTGACTACGTCAGTTTTTACTGTTTCTAACAGCATTCCAAACAAACTCTCATCATCAGGAAACGTTAGGAAATGTCGTAATTTGTTTCCAAAAATAACAAATGTTTTCTTGGATGGATGTTGACCTGATTCCAAAATTAGTGTATTTCTACACATTCACCGGTTTTGAAACTGTTTCCACCGTATAGGTAAGTGACTGTTCGCTGTGAACAGTGGCGGCATCTGATTCGGGTTTAGGATCGATGGAGTATATAAATTGGCGTGACAAGGCAACGGCCACTAGTTGTCCTTCCCCGGCTTATAATGAAGTTTGGCATTATACCCCTAAATAAAGGCCTTCCACCTTTTAATTTTTGGATTTGGGTTACGATCTGAGACTGCAAAGCTTTTTTGAAGTCTGGATACGCCAACATGACGTCCTCTGATATAAGTATGCTCTTGAGTTTATTAAATGCATTAATTTGGTCTTGATCGAATGTAATTTTAATTTTTTTCGGTTGGGAGGCCGACACCTTACCAAATTCACCTCTGAGGTATTGGTTAAAGGTTTGGCTACTTTCGCATAGTCGCGAACAAAGCACCTATAGTACCCAGCCATCCCTAGAAAGGATCGAACACCCCTTAAAGTTGTTGGTTGTGGGAAGTTCTTAATTGCCTAAATTTTTTGTGGGCAGGTATGTGTTCCCCCTTTTGATATTTGGAAGCCAAGGTACTCGAGTATTGTCTTGAAAAATTTTGATTTTTCCACAGATACCCTCATGTTTGCTTCAAGCAGGCTTTTAGAACAGCCTCTACATGCGTTAAACGGTCCTTCTCGTCTTGTGAGAAAATAATCACGTCATCGATATAAACAAAGCGATATTTGCCAATATGTTCCTTAAGCACGTCGTCAATTGCTCGTTGAAAGATGCCAGGGCATTCTTCAGACCGAACGGAAGAAGGCAGAACTCATATTTGCCATTACACACCGAAAACGCGGTATGCTCCCGATCTCGCTCAGCGAGTTCGATTTAGTGAAACCCAAACTTTAAGTCTAGGGTCGTAAAGAGCTGGACCTTGCCCAAATTTGATAGTATAACCCCAACGTTTGGGATGGGGTATGAGTTGTCTATGGTTTTTTCGTTCAATTTACGGAAGTCAATTACTAATCTCTTCTTTTTTACTCTGTTCTCATCAAGGCCCTTTTTGTCCACTACCCAGATGGGATTATTATAAGGCGATCGCGAACGTCGTATAATGCCGTTTTGCAGGAGATCCCTTATTTTCGTTTTTACAAAATCAGCGACCCCAAGTCGATATGGGTAAAATTTTGCGTAAGTCGGCTCGTTATCCCTAGTGCGGATTGTGGCTACAATATTAGTGTTGTATGGTAATTTTTCGTTTGGGTCTGCAAAGACTCTTGATACGAGATTGATCATAGCGTTAAAATGATCCTTTATGCTCACCGGGACCGACTCGGTCTGGAGCTGGAGATGGCTAACATCTTGACCCTTGAGGAATTGAATTGTGTCTTTTCCAGAGTCTTATTCAATAATGTCTTTTTTCAAATTTATGTTCGCGTGAACCCTATTTAGTAAGTCAAGGTCTACAATGCCATCGAACAGAGTCAGGTCCGGCAAAACAAAGAATTCTGATACAACTCCAAATAAGTGTACCTTACATTTGTTTAAAATATTGGTGAATCCATGTATGGATTTCACTGTAAATTCATTATCGACAGGCTTAACTCCTTTCTTGAACTACCATCGTAGTCTTTGATTATGTGCCGCCTCGCGCCAGGACACATAACTTTCCGGTTGACCTCAAAATTCAGGTAAGGTTTTTACCACGTCAAGTGATTCCGCGAAAGTTTTGTCCGGAAGAATTTTAATTTTCTCGTATTTTGCTACTACTGGCTTTTGGGATATCTTTACAATTTGGTCCTGCATGACCCTAAGTCTATTCTCAAACTCTCGTCTCTGCATTCCGAAAGCCGCGTTTACTACCTGTGTAAGTTGTGATTCGTTCATTTTACCTTGTTCTGTTAACTCAATATTCCCGAAATTTGAAATTAAGTCAGTAAGTTCGTCTGTTAGCACGTTCATATGCCGGGCAACCAATCGAAAAACTTTTTTAATTCAATTACTCAAATTTTTAATTCACTTCACTGAAATTTTTAATTCAATTCACTCAAATGTCATCTATTTAGTTCAACAAAAAAAAATGAGTCTTTCAACTTACATAAAGTTCATTGCTTATATGTTTTAGATAAATATCCTTGTGATTGTGGGTTTTGTTTTATGCCGTACTGCTCCGTTGCGTAGTGGTTGTAATTTTGTTGCAAATCTCCCCTTCTGCTTGATACTGATGCTGGTTTTTATTTTCTACCGTACTCCTTCGTCGTGTAGTTATTTAGTAAGATCTCCCCTTCTGCTTGATACTGATTTTTGATTTTTATTTAATACCGTACTGCTTCGTTGTGTAGTGGTTACACTTGTATCTGTGCTTGTTGATTGTTCTTGCACGTTGGGCGCCAAATATTAATAAAATACTTATCTTTAGACCTTTGTTAATTTATTAATCCGGCTGAACCTTATATAACCGACGAGTACCTCCAATTAATACTAAACTGAAAACAATAATTCCTATACTTATATTACCCCTAAGCTCTCTATTGGCGGAAGCGCTGCCACCGCCGCCGCCGTTGCATTGCAGTTGTGGTGTTGTCACAGCAGTCGTGGAAAGGGCTGACTCAGGCCATGCGCAACTTATTTTCAGGTAATTATAAACCTGACTGCGCTTCCCGTGATAACTTATACAAACTGAGTTGTCGAAACCTAAGAAGTTGTCTTGTAATAAAATATTTGTAGTGGTCGTCAAAGAACAACTTTGTTTACCGATACGAGTTGCGAATGTGCTTAGCTGTGATGAGTCGGAGAATTCTTCTTCTTCTTCAGAACCGGTCTGGGATGCGTCGTAGAATTTTTCTATAAAATCGGTTTCAGATATAAAAACTTTATCTTGGACTTAGTCGCTGTAATTACTTGGTACCTTAACTGTTCAGTTAAGTTTTGTAAAACATTTAATTAATTGTTCCCTACAACGCGATGAACTTCCATTCAGCGACCTGTATTTAAAACGCGTTTTTTAATTTTAATGAAATTTTTCTGCAATTCTTTAAACTTTGTTTCGAAATCTGACGTTAGCAGGAGAAGATGTTGTTAGTTTTCATTAAGAACAAATTTAAATGGAAAGGAAAATTTAAATGTTGCTTTGGATATGAACAAATTTAAATGGAAAGGAAAATTGCAATGACTTCCCTGCAAAAAATGGTGCGCCTAAAGAGAGCGATCCACGATTAATCCTTTTAGTCTACAGTTGGCTATAATTCAATATACACAAGTATATTTTTATTTGGGTAGCATACTCATAGGTGTGTAAGTAAATTTTAGTTTTTGTGGCACACTTACAGCAGTTAAAAGTTCCCGTTTGGGTAGAAAGTGCATTTGTCCAACTTTTTAAAAGAGTAATAATGCATAATTGCTCACGTATGCCGTCATTCCGAATTATGGGCTTCGAGCTATTGTGATTTAAAAATTCGCTTTCGATCATGGAACGTAAAACGTAATTCGACCCCTGTTCGGGTATAAATGAGTACAATTGGTCTCTCCATAGGACATGCTCAAACAAATGTGAACAGTTCAACCCATACAAAGTGATCAGAACGGGCATTAGTCGCATATCTTTTGCGACTCATCCCGGATGCATCTTAGATTAATTGCATTTTTTGCAGGGTTTATAACCGGAAGCTTCTTCTTTAAATGGTCATCTAACCTCCCGGGCGATTTTGACCGTCCAACATAGCTCGCCAGTCGTTTCTTCGTTTCCGTTGCCAACTGGCGCCAATTGGAAACACCGCGGGATCGCAAGTCGGTCTCCACTTGGTCCTTCCATCGGAGTGGTGGTAGTAGGGTTATGTACTTTACTTTTATATACTTTGTTATTTTAAAATAATTTTTAGCTTTTGTAAACAAAAATATTGAAGTTGAAAAATCAAAAATGGCAATTTATAATTAAAAATATTTCAAGAAACAAAGACATTTCTTATTTTAAAAATATCAAATAGATATCAAACCAATTTTAATATAGGGTTATGCACTTTACTTTTATATACTTTGTTATTTTAAAATAATTTTTAGCTTTTGTAAACAAAAATATTGAAGTTGAAAAATCAAAAACGGGAAAATTAGAATTAAAAATATGTCAAGAAACAAAGTAACTTTTTTTTTTTAAATATCAAATAGATATCAAACAAATTTATATCTATAGTGGTCTCCCTCTTCCTCTGCTTCCACCGGCGGGTGCCGATAAGAATACCTTCTTCTGGATCATCTTCGCTCGAAGCGAAGGCGCTGTGTTTTAATTCGCTGAACTATGTCGGCGTCTGCGTAAAGTTCATACAGCTCATCATTAAATCTTCTTCGGTACTCGCCGTCGCCAACGCGTAGAGGTCCACAAATCTTTCGAAGAACCTTCCTCTCGAATACTCATCAGATATTGTTAGTGTCCACGCTTCTGCACCATATAGCACGACGGGTGCAATGAGCGACTTGTAGAGTGTTATTTTCGTTCGCCGAGGGATAGCATTAGTTTGCAAGAGTAATTCTTCGTCGGATTTCTAGGCTAACATTATTGTTGGTGTTAATGCTGGTTCCCAGGTAAACGAAGTCCTTTACTATTTCGAAATTATTGCTGCCAACAGAGGATGGTTGCCAAGGCGCGAATGCGCTGACTCTTTACATTATGACAGAAGGTACTTCACCACCAATCCCATTTTCTCCGCTTCTTTTTCTAATTTGGAGTAAGCAGAAGTTACGGCGCGGTTGTTAAGGCCAATGATATCAATATCGTCAGCATATGCCAACAGTTGCACGCTTTTATAAAATATTGTTCCATCGCGGTTAAGTTCTGCAGCTTGTATTATTTTCTCCAGCATTAAATTAAAGAAATCACACGATAGGGGGTCACCCTGTCTGAAACCTCGTTTAGTTTCGAATGGCTCGGAGAGGTACTTCCCAATTCTGACCGAGCTGGCGGTATTGCTCAAGGTCATTTTGCATAGCCGTATAAGTTTTGCGGGGAAACCAAATTCAGACATAGCGGCATATAGGCAGCTCCTTTTCGTGCTATCGAAAGCGGCTTTAAAATCAACAAAGAGATGATGAGTGTCGATTCTCTTTTCACGGGTTTTTTCCAAGATTTGGCGTATTGTAATAATCTGGTCGATGGTAGATTTACCAGGTCTGAAGCCACACTGATAAGGTCCAATCAGTCTGTTCACATCAGGCTTCAGTCTTTCGCACTATACGCTTGATAGGACCTTATATGCGATATTCAAAAGGCTGATTCCGCGATAGTTGGCGCAGTTTGCAGGATCGCCCTTCTTGTGGATTGAGCAGAGAACACTTAGATTCCAATCTTCAGGCATGCATTCATCCAACCATATTCTGCATAGAAGCTGATGCATGCGCCTTACCAGCTCCTCGCCTCCGTGTTTGAATAGCTCAGCAGCCAAACCATCAGCGCCAGCTGCTTTATTGTTTTTCAATCGGGATATTGCTATTCGCACCTCATTATAGTCGGGTTGTGGAACGTCAATTCCATCATCTTCGATTAGGGGCTCGGGTTCGGCATCTTCTCTGTTTTCTTGCTCAGTTTCTCCACTTAAAAGGGCAGAGAAGTGATCCCTCCATATTCTGAGTGCTCTCTGAACATCGGCCACCAGGTCCCCGTTCTCATTCTTACAGGAGTTTGCCCCGGGTTTAAAACCTTCTGTCATTCGCCGAATTTTTTTAATAGAACTTTCGGGCATTATTCCCGTTGGCCAGCATCTCAAGGTCCTTTATTGCACGCTTTTCTGCCTCTCTTTTTTTCGCACGGAAAAGCAGCCTCGCTTCCCTCTTCAACTCGCGGTAGTGTTCACACACACTCCTCGTTGCATTCGATCTCAGCTTTACTTGTAGCCTTCGTCCTTTCTTTTTGTTGCAGCGCGGCACTCTGTATCATCATACCAGTTGTTTCTTCGCATTCGCCGGAATCCAATTACTTCTTCGGCTGCTGTACGGAGTGCTCCTGAGATATGATCCCACTGCTCATGCATTCCACTGGGTTGAATTGTGCTCTCGGAGAGCAGGTGTGAGAGGCGATCTGCGAAATAATTGGCGGTCTGTTGCGATTGCAGCTTTTCGACGTCCAGCTTTCTCTGCGTTTTTTGTTGCCATCACTGTTCGAAGAAGCTTGTCGATGCGTTCCAGATCCGCCATCATCAGCTTCGTCATGTGACTACTTGGGTAAAGTCTTAGTGCAGAGCGGGTGTCAATGGTCAATTCTGCGTAGGCAGACAGATTTGTAGTACATCTGATGTAACAGTAGGATTCCCATAAAACTAGGTCGCCGTCTGTAATCGGTAAGTAGCCCGAGTGGAAGTAGTCCACAACCTTGCCGTTTGTCGAAGTCAAGGTCATGAAAAGCGTAAGAGTCAGGAATCTGAAAGAAAAAGGAGATGTAAAGGAGAGTATAAGTCTTAAGGTAAAAACTTAACTCGCTAACGAAGATAATATTTATGAATTATTCTACCGCTAACCCTGACCGTAGAACCCAGGTCCTCTTGGACTATTTCCTCCACATACAAGGGTGTTAGTTTGTTTCCTAGGCGTTTATTTGACTTAATATGGACCGTTTCTCCTTCGGCAAATGTTCTTGTTGATCTTTTCCTATTATGGATTCTTAGTGCTGCCTTTCGAGCTCTTTCTTTCTTATTCCTGGCTTCTGTCTAACCCACCCGCGAATGAAAGATATCTTGAGGTTTTTCGCCAGTTACGAAATGAACGCTCTTATTGTATTCAATAGTGGCAAGTAAAATAAGATCCGTGGTGTCTTCTAATTTAAGACATCTAGGAATTTCTCCTGTAGTGCTGTGGAATCTCTCGGGCCGCCCATTTGACGTACTATGCAGGGGAGGAGCATTAACGATTTCAATGATGAAGAAGTCCCTGAGGCAAGATCTTATTGTATTTGAATTTAGTGATTTTTCATAATCGCAGAAAATGGTCCTGGTCCCTGCGAATAGGTTGACTAATTGCAGAATGCGTGGTTTAATACCGATCATTGTTCGCGAAGGGATCGGTTGCACTACCGCGAGTTTTGATAGCTTGTCGACGCAAGTAAAGAAATATGTGGCATTGGTAGAGAAGATGTCGACGTGAAGACTTTCACCAGGAAAGGTTGGAACGGATGTTCTTCCTACAAGGTGCTTTACTGAGTGCCTAACGTATTTAGCTTTGATGCAGATTCTGCAATTTGATGCCACCTCCCTAGACTTTTTACTATTCTCGGGAAAAAATAATCCTTCAAAATTAGCTTTACGTTTTCTTGGGAAGCGCGATGAGCTCTGTTATGTTCTTGTGTAATTATTTCTGTTTGTTTATTGGGATCAAAAACATCCGTAACAAATTCCGTTGTGTGTCAGAATGTGGTATTTGGGAATGTATGTACCAGCTAGTTTTGAAGTTTTGCCAGCAAGGGAAGCTCGCAGTGAATGCCGTTGACTACGTCAGTTTTTACTGTTTCTAACAGCATTCCAAACAAACTCTCATCATCAGGAAACGTTAGGAAATGTCGTAATTTGTTTCCAAAAATAACAAATGTTTTCTTGAATGGATGTTGACCTGATTCCAAAATTAGTGTATTTCTACACATTCACCGGTTTTGAAACTGTTTCCACCGTATAGGTAAGTGACTGTTCGCTGTGAACAGTGGCGGCATCTGATTCGGGTTTAGGATCGATGGAGTATATAAATTGGCGTGACAAGGCAACGGCCACTAGTTGTCCTTCCCCGGCTTATAATGAAGTTTGGCATTATACCCCTAAATAAAGGCCTTCCACCTTTTAATTTTTGGATTTGGGTTACGATCTGAGACTGCAAAGCTTTTTTGAAGTCTGGATACGCCAACATGACGTCCTCTGATATAAGTATGCTCTTGAGTTTATTAAATGCATTAATTTGGTCTTGATCGAATGTAATTTTAATTTTTTTCGGTTGGGAGGCCGACACCTTACCAAATTCACCTCTGAGGTATTGGTTAAAGGTTTGGCTACTTTCGCATAGTCGCGAACAAAGCACCTATAGTACCCAGCCATCCCTAGAAAGGATCGAACACCCCTTAAAGTTGTTGGTTGTGGGAAGTTCTTAATTGCCTAAATTTTTTGTGGGCAGGTATGTGTTCCCCCTTTTGATATTTGGAAGCCAAGGTACTCGAGTATTGTCTTGAAAAATTTTGATTTTTCCACAGATACCCTCATGTTTGCTTCAAGCAGGCTTTTAGAACAGCCTCTACATGCGTTAAACGGTCCTTCTCGTCTTGTGAGAAAATAATCACGTCATCGATATAAACAAAGCGATATTTGCCATATGTTCCTTAAGCACGTCGTCAATTGCTCGTTGAAAGATGCCAGGGCATTCTTCAGACCGAACGGAAGAAGGCAGAACTCATATTTGCCATTACACACCGAAAACGCGGTATGCTCCCGATCTCGCTCAGCGAGTTCGATTTAGTGAAACCCAAACTTTAAGTCTAGGGTCGTAAAGAGCTGGACCTTGCCCAAATTTGATAGTATAACCCCAACGTTTGGGATGGGGTATGAGTTGTCTATGGTTTTTTCGTTCAATTTACGGAAGTCAATTACTAATCTCTTCTTTTTTACTCTGTTCTCATCAAGGCCCTTTTTGTCCACTACCCAGATGGGATTATTATAAGGCGATCGCGAACGTCGTATAATGCCGTTTTGCAGGAGATCCCTTATTTTCGTTTTTACAAAATCAGCGACCCCAAGTCGATATGGGTAAAATTTTGCGTAAGTCGGCTCGTTATCCCTAGTGCGGATTGTGGCTACAATATTAGTGTTGTATGGTAATTTTTCGTTTGGGTCTGCAAAGACTCTTGATACGAGATTGATCATAGCGTTAAAATGATCCTTTATGCTCACCGGGACCGACTCGGTCTGGAGCTGGAGATGGCTAACATCTTGACCCTTGAGGAATTGAATTGTGTCTTTTCCAGAGTCTTATTCAATAATGTCTTTTTTCAAATTTATGTTCGCGTGAACCCTATTTAGTAAGTCAAGGTCTACAATGCCATCGAACAGAGTCAGGTCCGGCAAAACAAAGAATTCTGATACAACTCCAAATAAGTGTACCTTACATTTGTTTAAAATATTGGTGAATCCATGTATGGATTTCACTGTAAATTCATTATCGACAGGCTTAACTCCTTTCTTGAACTACCATCGTAGTCTTTGATTATGTGCCGCCTCGCGCCAGGACACATAACTTTCCGGTTGACCTCAAAATTCAGGTAAGGTTTTTACCACGTCAAGTGATTCCGCGAAAGTTTTGTCCGGAAGAATTTTAATTTTCTCGTATTTTGCTACTACTGGCTTTTGGGATATCTTTACAATTTGGTCCTGCATGACCCTAAGTCTATTCTCAAACTCTCGTCTCTGCATTCCGAAAGCCGCGTTTACTACCTGTGTAAGTTGTGATTCGTTCATTTTACCTTGTTCTGTTAACTCAATATTCCCGAAATTTGAAATTAAGTCAGTAAGTTCGTCTGTTAGCACGTTCATATGCCGGGCAACCAATCGAAAAACTTTTTTAATTCAATTACTCAAATTTTTAATTCACTTCACTGAAATTTTTAATTCAATTCACTCAAATGTCATCTATTTAGTTCAACAAAAAAAAATGAGTCTTTCAACTTACATAAAGTTCATTGCTTATATGTTTTAGATAAATATCCTTGTGATTGTGGGTTTTGTTTTATGCCGTACTGCTCCGTTGCGTAGTGGTTGTAATTTTGTTGCAAATCTCCCCTTCTGCTTGATACTGATTTTTGATTTTTATTTAATACCGTACTGCTTCGTTGTGTAGTGGTTACACTTGTATCTGTGCTTGTTGATTGTTCTTGCACGTTGGGCGCCAAATATTAATAAAATACTTATCTTTAGACCTTTGTTAATTTATTAATCCGGCTGAACCTTATCTAACCGATGAGTACCTCCAATTAATACTAAACTGAAAACAATAATTCCTATACTTATATTACCCCTAAGCTCTCTATTGGCGGAAGCGCTGCCACGGCCGCCGCCGTTGCATTACAGTTGTGGTGTTGTCACAGCAGTCGTGGAAAGGGCTGACTCAGGCCATGCGCAACTTATTTTCAGGTAATTATAAACCTGACTGCGCTTCCCGTGATAACTTATACAAACTGAGTTGTCGAAACCTAAGAAGTTGTCTTGTAATAAAATATTTGTAGTGGTCGTCAAAGAACAACTTTGTTTACCGATACGAGTTGCAAATGTGCTTAGCTGTGATGAGTCGGAGAATTCTTCTTCTTCTTCAGAACCGGTCTGGGATGCGTCGTAGAATTTTTCTATAAAATCGGTTTCAGATATAAAAACTTTATCTTGGACTTAGTCGCTGTAATTACTTGGTACCTTAACTGTTCAGTTAAGTTTTGTAAAACATTTAATTAATTGTTCCCTACAACGCGATGAACTTCCATTCAGCGACCTGTATTTAAAACGCGTTTTTTAATTTTAATGAAATTTTTCTGCAATTCTTTAAACTTTGTTTCGAAATCTGACGTTAGCAGGAGAAGATGTTGTTAGTTTTCATTAAGAACAAATTTAAATGGAAAGGAAAATTTAAATGTTG
Source organism: Merzomyia westermanni (assembly GCA_949987695.1). NCBI lineage: Eukaryota > Metazoa > Arthropoda > Insecta > Diptera > Tephritidae > Merzomyia > Merzomyia westermanni. The sequence goes on along the minus strand of OX465290.1, from coordinate 109,632,925 downwards.
CTTTGGATATGAACAAATTTAAATGGAAAGGAAAATTGCAATGACTTCCCTGCAAAAAATGGTGCGCCTAAAGAGAGCGATCCACGATTAATCCTTTTAGTCTACAGTTGGCTATAATTCAATATACACAAGTATATTTTTATTTGGGTAGCATACTCATAGGTGTGTAAGTAAATTTTAGTTTTTGTGGCACACTTACAGCAGTTAAAAGTTCCCGTTTGGGTAGAAAGTGCATTTGTCCAACTTTTTAAAAGAGTAATAATGCATAATTGCTCACGTATGCCGTCATTCCGAATTATGGGCTTCGAGCTATTGTGATTTAAAAATTCGCTTTCGATCATGGAACGTAAAACGTAATTCGACCCCTGTTCGGGTATAAATGAGTACAATTGGTCTCTCCATAGGACATGCTCAAACAAATGTGAACAGTTCAACCCATACAAAGTGATCAGAACGGGCATTAGTCGCATATCTTTTGCGACTCATCCCGGATGCATCTTAGATTAATTGCATTTTTTGCAGGGTTTATAACCGGAAGCTTCTTCTTTAAATGGTCATCTAACCTCCCGGGCGATTTTGACCGTCCAACATAGCTCGCCAGTCGTTTCTTCGTTTCCGTTGCCAACTGGCGCCAATTGGAAACACCGCGGGATCGCAAGTCGGTCTCCACTTGGTCCTTCCATCGGAGTGGTGGTAGTAGGGTTGTGTACTTTACTTTTATATACTTTGTTATTTTAAAATAATTTTTAGCTTTTGTAAACAAAAATATTGAAGTTGAAAAATCAAAAATGGCAATTTATAATTAAAAATATTTCAAGAAACAAAGACATTTCTTATTTTAAAAATATCAAATAGATATCAAACCAATTTTAATATAGGGTTATGCACTTTACTTTTATATACTTTGTTATTTTAAAATAATTTTTAGCTTTTGTAAACAAAAATATTGAAGTTGAAAAATCAAAAACGGGAAAATTAGAATTAAAAATATTTCAAGAAGCAAAGTTACTTTTTTTTTTTAAATATCAAATAGATATCAAACAAATTTATATCTATAGTGGTCTCCCTCTTCCTCTGCTTCCACCGGCGGGTGCCGATAAGAATACCTTCTTCTGGATCATCTTCGCTCGAAGCGAAGGCGCTGTGTTTTAATTCGCTGAACTATGTCGGCGTCTGCGTAAAGTTCATACAGCTCATCATTAAATCTTCTTCGGTACTCGCCGTCGCCAACGCGTAGAGGTCCACAAATCTTTCGAAGAACCTTCCTCTCGAATACTCATCAGATATTGTTAGTGTCCACGCTTCTGCACCATATAGCACGACGGGTGCAATGAGCGACTTGTAGAGTGTTATTTTCGTTCGCCGAGGGATAGCATTAGTTTGCAAGAGTAATTCTTCGTCGGATTTCTAGGCTAACATTATTGTTGGTGTTAATGCTGGTTCCCAGGTAAACGAAGTCCTTTACTATTTCGAAATTATTGCTGCCAACAGAGGATGGTTGCCAAGGCGCGAATGCGCTGACTCTTTGCATGATGACAGAAGGTACTTCGTTTTGCCCTCGTTCACCACCAATCCTATTTTCTCCGCTTCTTTTTCTAATTTGGAGTAAGCAGAAGTTACGGCGCGGTTGTTAAGGCCAATATCGTCAGCATATGCCAACACTTGCACGCTTTTATAAAATATTGTTCCAGCGCGGTTAAGTTCTGCAGCTTGTATTATTTGCTCCAGCTTTAAATTAAAGAAATCGCACGATAGGGGGTCACCCTGTCTGAAACCTCGTTTTGTTTCGAACGGCGCGGAGAGGTACATCCCAATTCCGACCGAGCTGGCGGTGTTGCTCAAGGTCATTTTGCATAGCCGTATAAGTTTTGCGGGGAAACCAAATTCAGACATAGCGCCATATAGGCAGCTCCTTTTCCTTTAAATTCAACAAAGAGATGATGTGTGTCGATTCTTTTTTCACGGGGTTTTTCCAACATTTGGCGTATTGTAAAAATCTGGTCGATGGTAGATTTACCAGGTCTGAAGCCACACTGATAAGGTCCAATCAGTCTGTTCACATCAGGCTTCAGTCTTTCGCACAATACGCTTGATAGGACCTTATATGCGATATTCAAAAGGCTGATTCCGCGATAGTTGGCGCAGTTTGCAGGATCGCCCTTCTTGTGGATTGGGCAGAGAACACTTCCAATCTTCAGGCATGCATTCATCCAACCATATTCTGCATAGAAGCTGATGCATGCGCCTTACCAGCTCCTCGCCTCCGTGTTTGAATAGCTCAGCAGCCAAACCATCAGCGCCAGCTGCTTTATTGTTTTTCAATCGGGATATTGCTATTCGCACCTCATTATAGTCGGGTTGTGGAACGTCAATTCCATCATCTTCTATTAGGGGCTCGGGTTCGGCATCTTCTCTGTTTTCTTGCTCAGTTTCTCCACTTAAAAGGGCAGAGAAGTGATCCCTCCATATTCTGAGTGCTCTCTGAACATCGGCCACCAGGTCCATGTTCTCATTCTTACAGGAGTTTGCCCCGGGTTTAAAACCTTCTGTCATTCGCCGAATTTTTTTAATAGAACTTTCGGGCATTATTCCCGTTGGCCAGCATCTCAAGGTCCTTTATTTCACGCTTTTCTGCCTCTCTTTTTTTCACACGGAAAAGCAGCCTCGCTTCCTTCTTCAACTCGCGGTAGTGTTCACACACACTCCTCGTTGCATTCGATCTCAGCTTTACTTGTAGCCTTCGTCCTTTCCTTTTGTTGCAGCGCGGCACTCTGTATCATCATACCAGTTGTTTCTTCGCATTCGCCGGAATCCAATTACTTGAATTGTGCTCTCGGAGAGCAGGTGTGAGAGGCGATCTGCGAAATAATTGGCGGTCTGTTGCGATTGCAGCTTTTCGACGTCCAGCTTTCCCTGCGTTTTTTGTTGCGCCTGTTTTGTCGTACAGAGGCGGGTACGAATCTTGGCTGCTAGTAGGTAGTGATCAGAGTCGATGTTAGGTCCTCGTATTGTGCGAACATCTAAAACGCTGGAAGCATGCCGTCCGTCTATCACAACGTGGTCGATCTGGTTGCGTGTTTTTCGATCGGGGGACAGCCATGTAGCCTGAGGGATCTTCTCGTGCATAAACCTAGTGCTGGATATGACCATGTTTCGGGCACCGGCGAAGTCGATCAGCCTGAATCCATTTGGCGAAGTCTGATCGTGGAGACTGAACTTCCCGACAGTGGGCCCGAATACACCCTCCTTACCCACCCTGGCGTTAAATTCGTCAAGCACGACTTTGATATCATGACGGGGACAGCGCTCGTATGCTTCTTCCAGGCGCTTGTAGAATGCATCCTTTTCCACGTCGTCCTTCTCTTCCGTCGGTGCATAGGCGCAGATAAACGATATGGTGAAAAATCGTACTTTTATGCGGACTGCGCCGAGACGCTCGTTCACGGGTGTGAACGACAGTACTCGGTGACGGAGTCTCTCTCCCACCACAAATCCCACGCCGAATCTACGCTTGTCTTGTATGGCGGTGATGTCAGCTTTTGCTTTCCTCAGGACCTCAACCAGCCGGGCAGCGGCACCTTCCCCATTAAGGAACCGTACATTCCAGGTACATGCCCTGTAGTTCTATTTTGTACTTTTTTTAAGTTTTTTGTTATTTTAAATAGTTTTTTTTTTCATTTTTGTGCATTTTGAAAGTTTCATAATTTTTTTGTAGTTTATAATTTTTTTGTATAGGATTTTTTTGATTTTTATGTTTTTTACAATGTTTTAATATGGTTGTCAGTCCTTTTTTATACCTAGTAGTGCTACGCACACAAGGTATATTAACTTCATTCGCCTAATGGTAGTATGTAAAGGACGTGCGTTAGAGCTAATTACAAGTGTATTACAGTGAATATAAAGGAAAACAATATTTCTTTGCTACATGCAAAAACATACATATTTAAAACAAAAACTTTTCAAACTAATTTATAATGAGTGAGAAGGATAATCCCTTTGAAATTCTGGGAAAACAATTAAACGAAGTTGTGAAAAATAAAAACTATGAAATATCCACAGTGCAAAATACTGCTGGTCAAGTGAATGCGAGAAAAAGTGAAATTCAAGGTGACACCGAACTAAAAACAACAAAAACCAACATATGTGAACTAACGTATGAGAACATTAAAGCACAAAATAATGTGAAACTAACAACTGGAAAGAAACGTAAACAACAACACGACGAGCAATCTGACAGCATGGAAAGTGTAGACGGAGTAGAGAACAGCCAATCAATGGCAGTGTTGCTGCAATCACTCTCTACCCAAATTAACGAACTAAAATCTGTAATAGCACGGCTTAGTACAGAAAAAGCAGCTCTTCAAGAAGAGAATGACCGCTTAAAAAGTAATAATAAAAACACCAATATGAAACAAAATAACCAAACAAACAATAACACAGCACAAGAAACTTTGGAAATGGAACAAGACAGTTTAGATGAAGTGAATTTTCCTTCGCTGCCTAATACTTACAGAGAAACATTCCAAGCTGATGTTCACTCAACTAAAAAGCAGCTCAACATTACACAGCCCGTTCGGGAAAAACGTAAATTAAAAAATAACCCACCTGTACTTATATGTTATAATATAAATCAGAGAGAAATTTCTAACAAATTGAAAGCAATATTAAACCACAAAAACTTTGCATTTAACATTGCCAACAAAAATGTTACTCGTATAAATACATTCATTATAGAAGATTATAACAAAATTAAAAACTTTTTGACACAAGAAAATATTAAGTTCTACACATTCACACCTAATGAAGAAAAACCGCACACTATTGTAATTAAAAAATTGTCTTACGTATATGAAAATGAAGAAATTCTTAGTTATTTAAATGAACTTAACTTAGACATTAAGATTATTAAACTTTCAAAGTATAAAAATGGAAACTGGTTGATCCAGCTTGATCATAAGTCGAATTTATCAGAGTTCTACAATATAAAATATATACTTAATTGTAAAATAAATTTTGAAAAATTGAAACCTATGCTGCCTACACAGTGTAGAAACTGTCAACGATATACACATGTGGCAAGCAATTGTAATATGCCATACCGTTGTGTTAAATGTGTTGAGTCACATGGTCCAGGAGAATGCAAAATTCCTACCAAAGAAAATAATACCAAGGAGTACGTGTATACTAATCCTGAAACAGGCCAGCCAGTCAAAAATATAGGTATTCCAGTTAGCTGCATAAATTGTAAAACTGAAGGCCACCCTGCAAACTACAGTAAATGCCCCAAAAGGCTTGAACTAATTAAACGCCTGAATGAGCGCAATGGATTAGGAAATACAGTTGATGACACATTAAACAAAAACCCTTTGTCGAGAACAGTGGCTTTCAATGAGTCCTCTCCTTCGTACGCCTCAATTGCAGGCAAAACTGAAAAACCTTATCTTAAGGTACAAAAAAGAGTTCCAAAAACGACTAAAAAGTATACTAAGCCTGTAGCTATAAAAAGTGTGTCTGGTACTAAATTATTTCAAAGTGTAGACAAAGAATGCAGTAGATTATTTGGTAGCAACTTATCCGGCTGCATGAAAAGAATAGACGCTTTCACAAAAACATATAAACAATTGAAGAATGATGACGAGAAGTCTATAGCACTTTTAGTTTACTAACTGAGTTAAGACTTAATAATGGGCAGTAAAAACCTTAAATGTATATTCCTAAATGTTAATTCCTTAATATCTAGATATAAAAGGCATTACTTTAATTTATTTCTAAAAAACCATAAGCCTGACATAATACTGATAGCAGAACACCGACTTAGTCAACGACATGTAGTAAATTTTCTCGGCTATAACCTCATCAGGCAAGTTAACAAGGCGCAAGGTGTGAGTGGCAACAATCGCACTAGTAATACGGCAACAGCCATATGTATACGAGAACACTATAAGTACAAAGTTATAAACATAGGAGACACTATGCATTTAGAGAATGTCGCACTTAAAATTTTTAAAACGGACGGTGAAGAAGTTACATTTGTATCTTTATATAACCGCCCAACAGACTTACTGAAAACTAGTGACCTTAATATGGTATTAAACTCTGTCAATACAAGTAAAGTAGTCATAGGCGGAGACCTAAATGCTCGTCATCCCGACTCGTATACTAACCCCAACGGCAAAGTTCTAAGTAATTGGCTTCAGCAATGTCCCACGATAAAGTTAGTCCCAACAAAATTTCCTACTAGGATATCTAAAAGCTCAGCATCTTTTTTAGATATATTTTTAGTAACCCCATTTGTTGAAATTGATTTCGATGTTCAAAATGGATATCGAGACTGTTTGAGAACACTTCCATTTGAATCAGATCATAGCGCTGTTGAATTAAATATAATGTCAGATCATAACGTACTCAATTGTCAATTAGCTGAGAGGTTTAATTATGATAAAATTGATGTAAAAAGATTCAATGATGTGCTTGCAAACAAACTTATAGAATATAATTTACCAATTAATCGTAATGCCACAAAAGAAGAAATCGATTTGAGCATCACAAGCTTAAATTCCGCCATGGATGCTTCCATAAACTCTGGAGCGATACCAAAGGTGAAAATTCGCAACCGTGGTCTCATCAACCTGCCACCGAATATTCTTGATCTTGTAGCCGAGAAAAAGCGTTTGCGCCGTGCTATTTATAGATGCGTTGATCCGCAACGTAAAGCCACACTCGCAGCTATTGTTCAAAACTTAACTAAAATTATTAAAGAACAAATACAATTGCACGAAAACAAATATTGGTCCAACTATTTTGCAAAAATACGGATGAATAGCCAAACTTACAGAAAAATAAAAGGTCTGTGTGGTTTAAATGCCAGGCAACAAATTCCAGATTTAGAAATAAATTGTGACAATGATATCGATTTTGATATACCTAATTTTGGAAATAGTGACACCATCCTCGTACATGAAAATTTTCATAAAGTCAATGTTTTTGCCTACTCCTTTGAAAAAGTTCATAAACAAAATGAGCACATAGGTGGGGATGAGTTTGCTTCACATATTAAAATCTCTATAGGTGAACTATGTGAGAGCAATAGCCCAATTGTTATGTTCGATAACAACTTAACTGCCGATGGTGAAGTCACCCACCATGATGATATGCAAGAGTCCAATGTAGACCACAATATGTTTATAAAAGCGGAGGACATAGGCAGTTATCTGCGTTATAAAAATAATGAGAAAAGCTCAGGCGAGGATGGCGTATCAAATTTCCTTCTAAAGAAAACGTTTCCTTTTTTCTGGAAATATATTGCCATTGTAATCAACCAATCATATAATATAGGTTATTTTCCTAAAGAATGGAAAACAGCGAAGATTGTGTGTGTGCCAAAGCCGAACTCTGACCCTAAATCCATAACTAACTATCGCCCAATATCACTCCTATCCAATATTAGCAAACTAATGGAGGAATATTTACTAGACAAAATCAAATCGCATGTGGAAGAACATAAGATATTAAAGGACTATCAGTTCGGCTTCCGTCCTTCGCATTCCATATGTCATGCTCTGACAATGCTGTCTGATTTTGTATGTACCAATCTGAATAGACGTCAAGCAACCATTGTTTTTAGCTTGGATCTTGAAAAAGCGTTTGATACCGCCTGGATAGAAGGTATAATTTATAAGATGTACAAAAAATTCAATTTCGATAAGAGTTTATGTAGAATGATATACACCTATCTTAGAGAACGATCATTTTTCGTTGCAAATGGCGACAACAACTCTATCATACGAGATGTAAGTGCAGGTGTGCCACAAGGCTCTTTGCTCGGGCCAATGTTGTACAACATCTTTCTTGCAGACTTTCCAGACCCACCAATAAAAGCTCACCCCGCTTCCTGTGATATAAAGGTCCTTATATACGCAGATGACATCTTAGTGTTGGGATCTCAGAGGCAAATTGCTAAAGCTAATGATGAAATGAATTTGTATCTTAACAAACTAAATGAATATTTCAAGAAATGGAAAATAAAAGTCAACACACGCAAGAGCGAATGTACGATTATTAAGGGTTTGCGAAAAAACTTGTACCCAAACGCGCGAAAATATATTCCTCAAATCAAAATAGGTGAAGAAAATGCTAGAGTAAAAAATCAAATTAAATATTTAGGAGTAGTACTAGATGATAGATTTACCTTTAAAAAACATTTAGACTATATCCTTGCAAAAGCAAAAAAAATGTTTTTTAGCTACGCAAACTTGCTAAGAAGACCCGCTGGCTTAAAAAACAATATTAAGCTTAACATTTATAAGCAAATAATTAGGCCTATATTATCGTACGCCCATCCCATTTGGTTTAATATCTCTTCAAGCCAAATGGAAAGACTACGCGTATTTGAAAGGTATATGTTAAGAATATGTAGTGGAATCAATAGAAAACCGTACTCTGGGGGTACGTTCAGGAAAAGATTCTCAAATAAATATTTGTATAAAGCATGCAAAATCGCGCGAATTGATAGCTTCTTAATCAAAACATCTGAACGATTTGTTAACAGTTTGTCATATGTAGATAATGAACTAATACAAAATTATTTACTGAAACAAAATGATATAGTATTACCAATTACAGATAAATACCTATCACCTTTGTATATAAAAATATTAAAACAAAACAACCTTATATATCATAACAACAAAGTTGTTTACTATCATAGGCGATACAATACGTATAATGTCAATCCACAAAACCTTGTATATAATGTTGCACAATTTGTGGCAACAACACAATAACTTACATAAAATAGTCAATCACTAACAATTTTTACATATAACAACAGATACCAAATGATATTTCTTTTTTAGCCCTTTTTTGGAAAACATCAATTTTAAATTTGCATAAAGCTATGCTATTATTGTACAAAAGTAAGTTAATGTAATATACACAAAATAGTATGTAAAATTTTAAACTCCTAGATAAATACTAAGGTATGTTAGGATAACACTAAACTATAAGCTTAAGAAATCTGTAAATATTATATGAGTTTGGGCAAATAAATAAACTTTAAACTTTAAACGAATCGAGATAGATATTGACTTATGTATAATATTCACGAGTAAAAGAGAAATTGATTAAGCCCTGTCCGTCCGTCTGTGAACATCATAACTTGAGTAAATTTTGAGATATTTTAATGAAATTTGGTATGCAGGTTCCTCGGTACTCATCTCCGAGCGCGATTAAAAATGGGCGAAATCGGATGATAGCCACGATATTTTCTAAAATATAAAAAAAGTGATTATTAAGCATAATACACCTATGTATAATAGACTGGGTCGATTTATTAACCGATAAAGCGCCATCGATTTTTCGATAGGTTTTGGGCTCAGGAAAAAAATTTTCGAGCCTGCGAGATTTTATTTATTGACTTTTTTCGACTTTGATTTTTAATGAGTTTTTCATGACCTACTAAAAAAATTTTCATTTGATTTTAAAATTTTCATGTATACCCTGTCCGACCCAAAAATGTCCGCTAAAAACGTTGGCGATGACAATATTTTGAAAAAAAAAAATTTTTTTTGGGTTTTGGGGAGTGTTTTGGTCAAAAAATTTACCCTTTCCCCATTTTTTTAAGGGTTTTTTCAGCATACATGCAAAAATGTTTTCGATGAAAACGAATTGGTCTCATATTTCCTGTCCCACTTAAAATTATGCGCTAGAAACGTTTGGGATAACAGTTTTTTGAAAAAAAAATTTCATTTTCGGGTTTTGGGGCTTGTTTTGGTCGAAAAATCGACTTTTCCAAAACCCGAAAATAAATATTTTTTTCGAAAAACTGTTATCGCCAACGTTTTTAGGGCATAATTTTAAGTGGGGCAGGAAATATGAGACAAATTCGTTTTCATCGAAAAAATTTTTGCATGTATGCTGAAAAAACCCTTAAAAAATAGCGAAAGGGCAAATTTTTATAATAATAATTCCCAAACGGATTATCCACCATATCCCGCCCGACCGGCGCGAGGGGCGCATCCGTATAACGCGCGGATTATTTGTTCGTGCCGAGTCGTTGAAAGGCTTTGGTTTGTTAATCGTCGAGATCTAAAACTGCTCAGCTACAGAGAAAACCTCATCAGCTAAGTAAAGTAGATATAAGATAGATTATACATTGAGAAATAACTAGTTAACAGAATAAAATTATTGTTAGAAGTTAATAATTGACCAAAACACTCCCCAAAACCCAAAAAATATTTTTTTTTTTTCAAAAAACTGTTATCGCCAACGTTTTTAGCGGACATTTTTGGGTCGCACAGGGTATACATGAAAATTTTAAAATCAAATGAAAATTTTTTTAGTAGGTCATGAAAAAAACCTTAGAAATCAAAGTCGAAAAAAGTCAAAAAAATTAAATTTCGCAGGGTCGAAAATTATTTTTTTGGGTATGCGTAGTGAAACTTTTTTTCCTGAGCCCAAAACCTATCGAAAAATCGATGGCGCGATATCGGTTAACTTTCGTCCATACAAATCAACCCACCCTAACCTATAAGGATAAAATTTAGTGTGTACATTAACATTAAGGCAGAAAATACATTTTTTAAGAAATTTTTGGAAATAGGCGTGGCACCGCCCACTTTTGATTAAGTCAAATTTAGAAATATTATTAATCATAAGTCAAAAACCGGTCAAGAACCGAAACTCGACACACAGATTTGCATAAATACAAGGAATGTTCCGATAATCGGTTAAGGTTCACGTAGGTGAAAATAAAGCTACGCTTTTGCTGACTTATCTGGTACAGCAACTGTTACCAGGTATTTAGTCATATCACAAATCATAGTAACTGCGAACTGCTTACCGTATGTGTCGATAGTAGTATAGCAAATGGTTTACAGGGTGTTGGAGTTATAACAAGCTTTTCCTTTGTTTTTGGTTTAACATTATTCAAAAGACATTTCTTGCGACTTTTTAAAAATTTTGCAATATTCCAAGTCTTGTTTTTCCAGTCGAATTTTGTTCTAAGTTTTGCATATAGTTTTTTCATACCACAATGTCCTTCTGACTAATTTGTGTTTTGTAGCATTACTCAGAATGCTTTTCACTGTCAATGCACTTCAAATATTGACCCACTTAAATTATGTTGAACCCACGGGAGTTCAACAGCATATACCAACTGACACCTATCAAATTGTCAACCCATTACTCAATGCGTCGCTTTGACCAACACACGTATCGATCAGCACGACTGATCGACACTATCGGTTGGTCAACGTGAACTACCAAATTATTTGCTGACATTGCACACAATGCAAATACTTTTAGTGTCTAAGTATTAGTGTAAGTTTGTATACGTAAGTTAAGCTAGAAATGTATAAAAGAGAAAGCTCTTGAATAAAGAACGATCAATTCAACGATATACATCTGCGTACCTCATTTGAAGACTTTACATGGCGATCCTGCCAGTCTCACAACATAGCGAAAACTTTGCAATTAAATTTGCGAAATCGCTTAGAGACTGAGCAGAAGGAATCTACAAACTCAGTTTGGGTCAAAAGATCCTGCCAGCATAAACCAGATCCTGCCAGTATAAACCAGTGGATTATTGGATCACTGCATGATGACATAAAATCCGTATTATTGGATTATTGGATCGCTTCAGGATCAGGGATATCAGCGAAAATAAATTTTGCTAAAATAGCGAAACCGCTAAAAACGCAACAACAACACATTGTTTACAACGCCAACAACTGACAATTTTGGCCCGGCAAAGGCAATGTCTGCAAGAAATTATGTTTCAGCACCACGCAACACTTAACTACTGAAGATTAAAACACAAAAATGTTTGACTGGCAGCACGCAGTGAATAGTGAAGATTGAATACAAAATCACTGACTGGCAGCAAGCACCAAAAACAGCACACAGATTTAAATTAGTTGTAAGACTTGTTAAAATATGTATACCACTAACAAAAAACCCAGAATAATTTGAGCACGCCTTATGGCCGCTAAACAAGTAGCAATTAAATTTGCTTAGGGACAAGTATCCTTAATAAAAAAAAAAAAAAATAAGTAAATAGTTAAAATAATATGCAAGAAATTACAACAAAAGAAGAATTTGACAGAATTTTTAAGAAATGTCACGATACTATTAAAGAATTTATAGCTATTTCTGAACAAATTTTGAAGAATCGTAACGCAGAAAAGCAAGGTCCTACACCGATCACTATAGAAGAGTATCGGCGAAGGAATAAGCCTAGCAAAAAGGAATAAATTCCAAAAATACCTGCCCCTACAATAATTCATAACAGAAAAAGGGGAGGCAAACAGGTCAAAAGACAAATAGAAATAGCCAAAACGTTTAGGCTCCTTAATTTAACAACAAACACGGTTGATAGGTTAAAACTGAAAGAAAAAATTAATGTATTAAGAAATAGAAAGTTATGAAAAAAAAAATATATAAAATAAAGAAGAGCTTATACAATATTTCGCAACTAAGAAATGTCATTAAATAAATTAAATTGAGTAAATTGGAATGTGAAAAACTTTTAATAATTACTGAAATGTCAATAAATTGATTACTGAATACTATTAAATATCTATTTCCTATGGATAGTGCACTTTCACCTGATCTTGATTATGGAATAATCAATGATATTATTGATCGTTTAGAACGTGAAAACGAACAAATAGAAACACGTAGGTCAAGACCTCGTAACAAGGGAAGCGACAGGAATCATTTAAATTGGCTAAGGCGACATTGGTACAATATAGGAATGAATAGGGAACCTACTTTAAGTGATATTCTATACCCTACAACTACGGAAGAGGAAATCATGAGAATGATTAAAATAACATTCCCAAATAAAGAATAAGTAAACCTTGTAAATTTTTAAATAAATAAACACAAAATATATTAAAGAAGAAATTTTAGGTTGGAAAAATGGCATCATGGTGGAAAATTGCCCTAAACAGCATTTTAGTAGGTATAGCAGGATATGAAGTTGGTCAAATATGAACCACATCCTATTATAGAAAACAAGGAAGAGCTTTCTGATAAATGGTTGACTGTTTTTGCATGCGTAATTACATGTATAATCGTCGCAATTTCAGTCCTAATAAAAAACTATATAAAAAATAAATTGAGACGATTAAACAATGTACAACCACGCATATGAATTAACACGCTATACCAAGAAATGAACCAATGGAAAGAAATCCACGAAAAATTACATGAAGAAAAAGCAAAAGCTGGCAAGTCGTACAAATGTATAAATAAAAGCATCCCTATTACAACAGAAACAATAGTAAAGCACCTGAATACAATATTAGAATCTTTAAATAACATAGGACAGGTGATTAAATCGGTAAATAAGTTGCTTACAGAAGAACACCAAAAAGAAGCTTACCAATTTTTCATTGCAGTACGAGATAAACTTGTATCTTCATTAGCTAGACACAATATAGAAGTGACAATACCAACCACATTAGAGGAGAATCTCCAAGTTGATTTTAACTTACTTTTGTCAGAACGTGTCCGAAGCCGGACTCCATCACCTTCTTTTAGTCAAGGGGAAGACACCCAAAAAGTAAACATCCCCATCATAAACGTCACAATGGTACAAACAGTAGTCGAGTTCATTAAAACCGCCTCGTCAGTACTCCCAGAGTTTGATGGGAAGCCAGAAAACTTACACAGTTTCTTAGATGCCCTCGACGTACTCGATCAAATCAAGGATGAGCACGAACTTTTAGCAATAACAATTATAAAGACCAAGCTAAAAGGAACGGCAAGAAACTTCATCAGTAATGAAAACACGATTGGATAAATAAAAACAAAACTCAAAAGCGCGATAAAAGGTGAATCGGTAGAGGTTTTAACCGCTAAACTTCTAAACGTTCAACAACGTAGCAAAACTGCTAACCAATACACAGCAGAAATAGAAAAAATAACAAAATCATTAGCAGGAGCGTATATCTCGGACGGACTCAATCCAGACCTAGCAACGAGATATTCTACACAGGCAGCCGTCAAGGCAATGTGTAAAAACAGCTCCAACAATAATGTTAAAATGATAATGCAAGCGGGAACGTTCACAACAATGAACGATGCGATCTCTAAGTTCACCAACAGCTGCACCGAAATAACAGGCAGCTCGAATACAATTTTGAACGTACGACAACAAAGTCAGTACAGGAACAATTTCCGGGGAAGATACCGAAGTAACAACTATGCAAATTACCAAAATCGGATATTCAGACCACAACCGAGATACAACAATAACTCGAGGTCGTACAGTAATAATAATAATAACCGAAGAGGATCACAAGCCCAAAAGGGCAATAGAGCCTACAACCAGACCCGTAATGTGCGCAGCTGCACCCAGACGGAAAACCAGGAAGCTCCACTTCAAAATTAATAGAAAGAAAAATATGTGTACTGAACCTAAATCTAAACAGCTATATATCCACAAGGACATCTCTAAATAATTCGATTTCAAATTTTTTAATTGATACGGGAGCAGACATTTCCATTATAAAAATGCATCAAATTAGAAAAATTAACAAAATTAATAAAGAACAAATTATAGATTCAAAGGGCATTGGTCAGGGAATAACTAGCACATTAGGCACAATTAAAGCTGATTTAAAAGGTGATGACCTTCTAATTTACCATAAATTCCACGTCGTAGAAGACGACTTTCCAATCCCGTGTGATGGAATAATAGGACTAGATTTCATAAAGAAATACAATTGCATTTTAGATTATGGCAAAACAGAGGATAAATTAATACTAAGGTCATATGATTTCCCCCAAACAATAACAATGCACCTAACAAATTGTCTGTCTGTCAACACACTAACTATCCCTGCTAGATCTGAAGTCATTAGACAAGTTAAAGTAAACACCGATAACAAAAACATCTTCATAACACACCCACAATTAGCTGAAGGCATTTTCATAGCAAACACTATCACAAATAAACATCAAACTTTTGTTATAATTATCAACACAACACATAAAAACACAACTATCCAAAATTACAAGATTAATACCGAAAATTTAGACGATTACACACTAATTAAAGCAGAAACACACAGTAAAAAGTGCAACAATACAGAAAAATTAAAAATATTAACCAAAAATTTTCCAAAATTTGTCAATTCTCAATTAACAACGCTATGCACAGAATTCATAGACATATTTGCACTAGAAACAAAACCAATTTCTTCTAATAACTTTTACAAACAAAAATTATACATGAAGGAGGACACTCCTGTTTACATAAAAAATTATAGATTACCTCAAACACAAAAAGGAGAAATAAGCAAACAAGTAAATAAGTTAATCGAAGATGATATAATAGAACCTTCTATTTCAGAGTATAATAGCCCAATTTTACTAGTCCCTAAAAAATCACTCCCAGGCAAAACAGAAAAAAGATGGAGATTAGTGGTAGACTACAGACAAGTAAACAAAAAGCTAGCAGCAGACAAATTCCTACTTCCAAGAATTGACGATATTTTAGATCAACTTGGAAGAGCAAAATATTTTTCATGCCTAGACCTTACGTCAGGTTTTCATCAAATTGAATTACACACAGACTCGAGGGATATAACCTCATTCACAGCCGAAAATGGCACATATAGATTTAAAAGGCTACCCTACGGATTAAAAGTAGCACCGAATTCATTCCAAAGAATGATGACCCTAGCATTCGCAGGCCTCAAACCATCTCAAGCATTTCTCTACATGGATGATTTAGTTGTATTAGGTTGTTCTGAAAATCACATCCTAAAAAATTTAAGAGACGTATTCTCCACTTGCAGAAAATATAACCTAAAATTACATCCAGATAAATGCCTATTTTTCAGCCAAGAAGTAACCTACTTAGGACATAAATGGGAATATTACCCGATCCAGGCAAATTTGAAACCGTTCAAAATTATCCAACACCAAAAACAGCCGATGAAGTTAAAAGATTCGTAGCTTTCTGCAACTATTACAGAAGATTTGTACCGAATTTTGCAGAACATTCAAAAAAGTTAACTAGGCTATGCAAAAAGAATGTTGCCTTCAAATGGACAGAAGAATGTCAAAAAGCTTTTGTCTACTTAAAGGAAGTATTAATTAGTCCAAAACTCTTGCAATACCCAGATTTCGATAAAGAATTCTGCATAACAACAGACGCTAGTGGATACGCTTGTGGAGCAGTCCTTAGCCAAGAACATGATGGCAAACAGTTACCAATTGCTTACGCTTCAAGGTCCTTTACAAAAGGCGAAACCAACAAAGCCACAATGGAAAAAGAATTGGCCGCAATCCATTGGGCCATAACCTTCTTCAGACCATATGTCTATGGCAGAAAATTCCTAATTAAAACCGACCATCGTCCTTTAACATACCTATTTTCAATGAAAAGTCCTTCATCTAAGCTGACACGAGTAAGACTCGATTTAGAAGAGTACGATTTTGAAGTGGAGTACATAGCCGGAAAGGAAAATCATATAGCGGATGCATTATCCCGCATAACAATAACAAACTTAAAAGATATGTCAGTGGAAGCAAATAAAATATTAAAAATAACAACAAGATCACCAGCAAAAAATATCAGCAAAAGTAATGTTGAAAATAAAGATAGTCACAAAGAGAACCCCAAAATTTACGAAGCGCTAAATAAATTTGAAGTAAAGAGACATGTCGAGCTCGTTTTCACTCCTCCGAAATGTTATTTCAAAAAAGGAAAGAAAATTTGTAGCAATTTAGATACAAGCAACCTAATTGCGGAGGATAAGATTGACTTAGGACAATTCTTTACCAGGCTTGAAAAAGAAGCCGGCAATTTAGGACTTGTACAAGTACAGTTGTCCTTAGGGGACAAATTGTTTAAAAAGAATTATACTGCAGTAGGCAAATTTATAGAAATGGGTAATAAAGTTCTCAAAAAGTTAACAATCGCTCTAACCCCAGAGGTTATATACGTGACAAATCCCGGGAAAATTAAGGAAATTCATCATAAATATCATGACGATCCGATTAGTGGTGGCCACCCAGGAATAAATCGCATGACAGATAAAATCAAGCAGAAATATAGCTGGATGAATATGAAAAATGACGTAAGAAAATACGTAAAGAACTGCATCCACTGTAAGAAAAATAAAATTACCAAGCATCTAAAAGAACCAATGACAATAACGGAGACACCTCCGAAGGCATTCAATATTGTACAAATCGATACAGTAGGCCCATTACCGAAGTCGATAAACGGAAACGAATATGCAGTTACCATTATATGCAATCTAACCAAATATTTGGTAGCTATCCCAGTTCCAAGCAAACACGCAATAACAGTCGCTAAAGCCGTGTTGGAACATTTCATATTGATTTACGGACAAATGAAAACAATCTTAACGGACATGGGCACAGAATATAAAAATAGCTTATTCAAAGAACTGTGTAAATTGGTGAAAATTGAACATAAAGCTTCAACACCGTACCATCATCAAACTCTGGGCACTGTAGAACGCAGTCACCGGACATTCAACGAGTACATACGTTCATACATATCCAGTGACAAAGACGATTGGGATGAATACCTCAAATATTTCGCGTATTGTTACAATACCACGCCATCCACCACACATAAATATTGCCCTTTTGAACTCATATTTGGAAAAAACCCACCAAATTACGAATTTTTAAAAGAAAATATAATCAGCCCATTATACAATCACGAAGCTTACTACAAAGAGGTAAAATATAGACTCCAAATAGCCGAGCAAAGAGCTAGGAAATTAGTCCAAGAGGCTAAAGAAAAACAAAAAACGAATTATGATAAGAATAGCTATAGTGAGGAAATTAACATAGGAGATTTAGTATTAGTTAGAGAAGAGGCCTCCCATAAGCTAGAAAATAGATATAATGGACAATATAGAGTTAAAAATATTGATAAGAACAACAATTTTACTTTAATTCCACATAGCATAGGAAATAGCAATAAAAACAAAAAAGAAATCATGATTCATAAGAATAGACTTAAAACAGTATAACACCACTCACCACCAGCAATCCAGTTTACTCACTTTAATAAACAGGCACAAGCCAAAGAAAATAAAAACCACATATTATGTTCAAAATACAACTATACACTAAATAAATAAATGTAAAAAACTGAAAATAAAAAGAAACAAAAAAAAATTCTTATGCAATAATGGCAATAAGAGCCGAAAAACAATTAAAATTTTGTAAACGCAAACAAACCCTAAGTAGGTCAATAAGTCGCTTTAATAGTCGTATACAATTGCCTTCAAGTGTATACGACTATTCATAAGGCGGATGGTGTAGCATTACTCAGTATGCTTTTCACTGTCAATGCACTTCAAATATTGACCCACTTAAATTATGTTGAACCCACGGGAGTTCAACAGCATATACCAACTGACACCTATCAAATTGTCAACCCATTACTCAATGCGTCGCTTTGACCAACACACGTATCGATCAGCACGACTGATCGACACTATCGGTTGGTCAACGTGAACTACCAAATTATTTGCTGACATTGCACACAATGCAAATACTTTTAGTGTCTAAGTATTAGTGTAAGTTTGTATACGTAAGTTAAGCTAGAAATGTATAAAAGAGAAAGCTTTTGAATAAGGACCGATCAATTCAACGATATACATCTGCGTACCTCATTTGAAGACTTTACAGTTTTTGGTCATCGTCTGTGTAAGGTTTATTTTAGTTGATAATTTTTACTTGGTCATTTTACACTTTGTGCATTTTAACATTTTTTAATCAACTTAATTTTTGTAACTGAAAATTTATGAGAGATAGAAAATATATTATTCGAATTCGAATAAAAATGTTAATGTGTGTTTACAATGCTTAAAGATAAAAACTTAAACCTTAATTAAAGTAAATACAAAAACAAATCCAGAAAAAAAACATTTTTTAATATTAATTGTGATTATAAATATACAACAAAAACTAGAATACGTTCAATCATAGAAAGAAACGAATATTATTTTTATTTCCTTTTTTTATTTTAATTGATAATTTTTACTTGGTCATTTTACACTTTGCGCACTTTAATCAACTTAATTTTTGTAACTGTAAATTTATGAAAGATAGAAAATATTTTATTCGAATTTTTAATTTTCAAAAATTAAAAATTAAGGAAATAAAAATGTGAATGTGTGTTTACAATGTTTAAAGATAAAAACTGAAGCCTTAATTAAAATAAATACAAAAAAAAGTCCAGAAAAAAAATATAATTTTTTAATATTAATTGTGATTATAAATATACAACAAAAACTAGAATACGTTCAATCATAGAAACAAGAGAGTATTATTTTGAAAGGAAAACAAAATTAAACAAGAAATAAGATACTGTGGAAGATCTAAAATAATTTTATTGAGACAATCACTTAGAACCAACCAAAGCGAATTAAGAAAGCAACTATAACAATAACGACAACAGCAACAAAATGAATAACCAAAATTTTCAATAGTCAAATAAAAGTAAACACAAAAATCAAATAAAGAGCACCAACAAAGGAGATACAACAACAACAATCAAGTTTTGTAAATTCAATTTCCGGATATTTTGATTAGCAAAATTTTCTTTTTAATTATATTACTAATACTTACAATGTAAGTAACAAATACATTTACTAGAATCATTTATTTTTATTTACAAAAATCAAACTAAATATTTTAACTTTCTATATACATTTTAAAATGAAATTATTTATTAAAATCTTTTAGAAACATTTTTTTTAAAATATATCTTAACATCTTGAATTATTTAACTAATATTCATTACTTTTATTTATTTAAATCTGTTGGTTATTGATTTTATGTAAGCTCTCTCTCCAGAGAACTTTAATCATTTATATTAATTTTGTTTTGCGAAATGGTCAATCATTCAACTATCCGTACTCGTTCTTTTACACCTTCAGAAAATCTAAACAACAATAACACACAAAATACACACATCGAAACTGATACAACATGACTCAAAACATACATACAAACAATATTAGAACATTGGAAGATAACTTAAGGTAAATCAAATTAAAACCATTAAACTCCCTCAGTTTTGGGAAGAATGTCCTGAAGCATAATAATATTAGAGACGATAATATTAAATTTAAAACATTCTAGTTGCCCTTCAACGAGGAACAATAGCTAAAATTATAGATGCTATTAATCCTCCTCCTACTATTAATAAATTTGAGACTATTAAGAAAGTACTTTGTGAGAGATTTTATCTCAGTGAAGAAAAGAGGCTTGAACGGTTATTTTCAAAAATGGAACTTAGTGATCGTTCACCGTCCGAACTATTACGTTATATGCAATCTCTTTTAAGCTCCAATTCGATAGTTAGTAGGCGTGAATTGCTTTTTAAATTGTATATTAGAAATGTACCACAACAAACTCAAATTCATTTAACATCATCAGGTAATTCAAATATAGATGAAGCTATTCTTTTAGGGAACAAAATTTTCGATTTACTTAATCAATCAAACCGATATTATAAGGAATATATCTAGTGAATTTCAAAAGAGTAATGATTACCTTAGTAAATTACAAGTAGGCAACGATAACAGTAACACGAAAATTACATTTTCCCAAGCCGTTAAGTTAAACGACAAGATTGTCATAAAACAAAAAAATAAAGGTAAGAAGCTAAGGAAACAAAGGAAGCGTTAAAAAAGTAGTTGAGCCCACCGTGGGCCTCGTAAAAAAGGTTAAAGAAGTTAATAAAGCGGCCATAATTGTAGAGTGTAAAAGTAAGGAAGCTTGTGATCAAGTACAGAAAAAAGTAAGAGAGACTATAGGATATGATTACGAGGCAGAAAGAACAAAAAATAAAAGTGAGATGCAAAAGATCTTTAAAATAGTTGGAATAACTGAAAAAATTAGCAATGATCGTTTGATAGAGTGTCAAACCAAGCAAAATGATTCATGTGCTGGAAAAGATTTCACGTTACTAAAGATGTATGAAAATTCCAATCACAGGGAAGAGAGTTATATTGCATTAGTAGAAACTGATGCAATAACTTTCGAGATTATTGTGCAGCAAAAGAGGCTGTATATAGAATGGGATACATGTGTCGCTTATGAGCATTTAAATGTTTTGAGCTTCAAGTGCTCGGGGTATAAGCACAAAGCAAGCGATTGCACAAATAAAGTGGCGTGTAGCAAATGTGCTGGACTCAGTGTTGGGCGTTAATCAATTAATTAATTGATTAAGAAAGTAGTTGCAATTAAATCTATTACAATCAAAGTAATTGCAATTAAATAAATTGAATAAAAATTAATTGCAATTTGTTAAATCCAGATGGGATTTTGATGTTGGAGAAAGGGAGAGAAGCTTGATAACTCACGTGATTGGGTATTTCAAGTTTTCGAAGAGAAAATGTAGAAAGATGTTTTCTAATGCAATATGAACAACGTTTATTCAAAACTATGTCAAACGTTAATTTTCCGCTTTCTGGCCTTAGTACTAAACAACGATTGTTTTATTTTAATGCAAATTACAATAATTACTTATTTACCGAGATCATTAAATGAATTCAAATTATTAATGAAAGTTATGTTTAAACGAGAGAAAGAGATACTTATGCTGATGACTGCAACTGGTGCTGGATACTTTGATGCTGAAGATTGACTGCTTCACTCGCTGCCGAATGTAGAAAAAAAAGAGGACGATCAATAGCGCTCAGCGCTTATATAGGCAACACTGGAAGCCAGTTCCAGTGTGCAGTAAATTTCCGTGGCTAATGCCATGAATGCAGTCATAAGCAAATGAAAAAATACAAATGCAGGGTTGTAAGTGGGGTGCGTGGTGAACTTAAGTACGTGGATGGCACTTAAGTGCCACAGTGATTTAAGTGACGAAGATCACTTAAACATCGCGCCCCCCTTGCACCGGTGCAACTATATCCCTTAGCTTCTTCATTTCGCTGATAAGTCTGTTGAACTGCGCACGGGCATCGTTTGCTTGTCGATGCGGTACCGGAGCGTTATCGGGGTCCTCGCCTGCTGCTGAACGGTGGAGCAACGTATGGTGGAGCTTATGGCAAATACGACAGGTCTCTGGCGACTTGCAATGGCGTACGTTGTCGTGGTTTCGTGCTAAGCAATTTGGACAGTATTTATACTTTTCCACACACCGGATCCGCTCGCTGATGGTCATGTTCAAAAAGCGTGGACAAAGACGCAACGAGTGATAAGGCTGACACAGCTGACACATGTGTAGAAGTGGGTTGCGGGGTGCTCGTATTGGTGACGGCAATTTAGGGGAACGCCTGTAAAGAAAGAGGACTTTAGTATAATGTTGACAAATACATTGAATATATGAGTAAGTGTGTGAGTGAGTGAGAGATGTGGTGTTTAGGGATTAGGCAAATCTGGAGAAATGGGAAGGGGCATAGCTTGACGATTGGTCGGGTGAAAAGACCATGTTGAGTCCTAACGTCCGCAACTCGGACGCGGTTATCGGATCCGTAGTGAACCTTCACTATGCGACCCAAACGCCATTCCTGTGGAGGTAGTAGGTCATTTTTGATAACTACGAAGTCACCAACTGATAGATTTTCCTGTGGTTGTTTCCATTTGTATCGTTGATGTAGCTCCTTCAAGTATTCCTCTTTCCATCGCTGAGCGAATTGCTGATGAAGAATTTTAAGTTTTTCCCAACGATTTTGGATTGAGAGATTGTCGAAATGTGGCTCAGGAAGGGTCAGTATTGGATCACCTCGTAGGAAATGTCCGGGGGTTAGGGCTAGCAGGTCATCAGAGTTGTCAGACATAGGTGAAAGGGGTCTGGAGTTCAGGACTGCTTCAATGCGAGCCAGAAGTGTAGCAAGTTCTTCGTAGGTAAAATGATGACTGCCTACTGTGCGTTTGAAGTGCACTTTGAAGCTTTTTACTGCTGCTTCCCAGAGGCCACCCATGTGAGGAGCATTGGGGGGTAAGAATTGCCACTCGAAGCCGTGTAGGGAGTATTTTGCTTGAAGATCCTTTGAAGCCTCTTTGATGAAACGGTCGAAGTCCTTTTGTAGTGTTCGCTGTGCTCCGACGAAATTTTTTCCATTATCCGAATATATCCGTTTTGGTAGTCCCCGTCGCCCAACAAAACGGGCGAAGGCTGCTTGGAAGGCTTTACTGGATCGGTCGGAACAAGGCTCTAGATGAATTGCTTTGGTCGAAAAGCATACGAAAACGCAGACATAGCCTTTTACCAATGACGCTCTCCGGAGCGATGATGATTTAAGGTCAAAGGGGCCTGCGAAGTCCAACCCGGTAAAGGTGAATGGGAGGGAGAAGTTTGACCGTTCTGGTGGTAAAGTGGCCATGATTTGAGATTGGGTAGTCTTCTTGAAAATGGTGCACGTTTTACAGCTGCGAATACAAAATTTAATTTTCTGTTCTGCATGCATCAATAGATTGTGTATGAATTGAAGATAAAGGTAGCAGAGTCGCGAATTCTCGGGGATTATAACCGGATGTTTTTCGTTGTATGACAGATCCGAATTGGCTAAGCGACCATTTACTCTAAGAATTTCATTTTTATCGAGAAAGGGGTTCAATGGCAAAAGTGTGCTCTTTCTGGAGATCGGTTCCTTGTTGGAGAGTTTGTTGTGTGAGTTTGATCAGTCGTGCTTTCACAAATTGAATTTCCACTTGAGTGATAGCAACGGATTGATAATTTGTTGGCTGAATGGACTGTATGGGTTTGGTTCTGTGAATAAAACGGAACAGGTAAGCTATCACTCGAAGAGCTTTCGGCCAAGATGAAAAGCGGTCTAAGATATATATTTTATTTTCCAGCGTATGTAGAGCAACGACTTTCCTCTCCTCTGGCGGCGTAATATTTTTACGAGCCGATATAGGCCATTGGTCAGGAGGTTTGAGTAGCTACTCTGGGCCTGACCACCATAGTCGTTGTTCAATTAACTCCTGAGGCCTACATCCACGGGTTCCGAGATCTGCTGGGTTGCATTGTTTCCTACATTTTGAATAATTTGTGATGTCCGATTGGCCACGTAAACTTTCCATGTGCATGGCGGTTTTTCAAGCCATGACAGAACTATCGATGAATCCGACCATAAAAATATTTCGATTTCTCCTAGGGGTGGTTGACTGGTGAGATTCTTGATACATTTGGAAAGTAAAACTGAACCACACAGCTCTAAACGCGGTAGACTAACCGTTTAAAGAGGGCCACTTTATGTGTAAATTCGAGCGTGGTGCTAACTGGGAGCGGCGGTGGCTCAAAAGCACGGCGGTCGAATTTGTGCTCGAAATAGAAAAGAAAAAAGAAACGAGAATTCTCGTTATAAAAATGTGGCCGTATATTTATAAAAAATATAATTTATAAACAATTAGTTTACCTTGGTGCGGGCGAAAAATCCTGGGCTGGCCGTGATGTGGTCGTGTCGACTGTCTCTGGAAAAGTAGACGGTTTTTCAATCGAGGACAACCGTTGAACCTGAAAATCATCCTCCGGTTTTAAGGGGAGGTGAACCCACACATGCACACCCCCATGCATGTATATGTGTGCTGACAAAACACGAATATGCATGCATGCCCACACAGGTGGGTGGGTTGGTGTGAGTGATTGGAAGGGCGCTAAAGTTACATTAGGGTGGCCCATTTTTTAAGACTTTAGGCATCTCGCCTAAACATGCCGGCCCCCTTGCGATATGCAACATCTTACCCCGCCCCAGGATTTTCCACCGCGCCTCCTCTTAAGCTAAGGACTTAAACTATCCTAGTGAGTGCCGGCTGGCGCTGTCCCAGTCGTATGCCTCCGAAATGCCGTTTGAAGTTTGGCGGCTCCATCGTATCGCACCTAGAGCTAAGAGATAGGAGGGAGAAACTTTAGAAAATAAGAACGCTGTATATTTCTTGCCATGAAATAATTGGTTTTATTTACTTTAAATAAAAACAAGAGAAAAAAAAAAATGTTATTTGTGCTTACATCTAACCTTACATGCTAACGGCTCCCGATAGCACAAATCCAAAAATTGTGCTTTGGGCAAGCAGTGGCCCAAACGACGGTGGAAGCGTGTCCGCTGTTATGACGTCGGCATAGACGTCCCCACCTAGCACGAGGTGGATCGGCGTTGAAATAAAAAACTGCGGATCAGCCAGCCGAATATGCTCATAAGGAGCGGCGACTCGGGCGTCGACGTTCTGGGCTGGGCTGATCCGCTGTAGATTGGACACGCATAACGCGTGCGCCGTTATACTTTTCGGGTTTCCATGGTTCCCGCGGACTCGGAGGAAGCAGCCGCGTTCTCCGCCCGAGTGGGTCGTATGCAGCCCTAACTCTTCCGCCAAGCTGCGATCGATCACTGTGCGGGGGGAGCAGGCATCAATGATCGCCCGGATGCGGAGCAATCCCCCACCGACTTCCAGCTTCACAATCGCAGTAGGCGAGAGAGTGGTCATGGGGAGCAACGGAGGGCCCACCTGGGAAAGGACACGGCTGAGACCGTCGCGGAAGCCGGAAACCCGTGGTAGCTGGCGCGGCTGAAGGGCCAGTCTACCGTCGAAATTCGTGTTGATGCGTAGCTGGCGCGGCTGGGAGGCCAGTCTACGCTCGTCTGTATTTGTGCGGCGATGATTAATGGGCAGTCGCTGGCACGGCTGAGTGGCCAGTCGACGTTTGCCGCTATTTCGGTGGGCGCGTCGTGGGGTCCGGTTGGATGTGTTGTTGTGATGGCTGGCGTTGTGGGTGTTGCGTTGCGGTGACCGCGGGGCGCGCCGCTCGTGAGCTAGAAGGGGCCGGAACGGCAGTGAGTCCGATACCCCTTCGACCGGTCGGAACGGCCGTGGTTCCGGTACCGGCTCGGTGATCTCGCCTTCTTCTGGCGACCAGGCTGTCTCTGATGGGTGGAGTGACAGCATCTCCTCTTCCATCGCGTCCACTGTAGCTGCTTCCAGTTCGGCCTCTTCTACTTGTTGGGCCCAGCTCTTGTAGGGCGTAGGCGCGCGTGGTGGATCGTCGATGGGCAGATGGAGGGTGGTGTGATGTTTTCCACCACATCGTCGGCATCTGACGTCGCTTGTGCAGTCCCTGGCAATGTGGACCATCGACAAAC
Organism: Merzomyia westermanni; assembly: GCA_949987695.1. Classification (NCBI taxonomy): domain Eukaryota; kingdom Metazoa; phylum Arthropoda; class Insecta; order Diptera; family Tephritidae; genus Merzomyia; species Merzomyia westermanni. Next base: position 109,606,820 of record OX465290.1, on the reverse strand, counting down.
AATTGTCACAGTAGCCCGCCCGGATAACCTCCTTAAGGCGCTGCAGAGGCTCCATCCCCTGGTATCGGGTGCACGCACGCAGTGGGTGGCTATCGCCACACAGCGGATGCGTAGCGAGTCATACTGCATATGACCGAAAAAGAAAGAAAAAAAAAAACAGAAAAATCCCCTTGAATATTGGTATATTGGTATGGACGCCCATATACGTGGGTGGCGAGCGACCTCGTTCGGGGTTTATCAATGCCATATAATGTGGCATGATTCTGATCTATGATGAAATTTTAGAATTACAATGCATATTACCCGTACATGGGAATTGGTTATTTTTTTCCCGCACGGCACGGTAGCGACAAGTTGATTACGTTGATCGCCTTGTATTTCGATTCGCCACTGGCCCTCATGCAGAGATTTATTCTTACTTGCATGGTCGCCGTCATAAGTGGCGTCAGTGCCGTGCACACAGCGACATTTTCGCTTTTTTCGGTACTTGGTTTCGGTACCGAACTGGGTAGAGAGTGAGAATGTGGTGACTGTTAGGGTTTATTTTTTGTTGTTTTGTGGGCAAAACAGTCCTGCCCCCTCCGAAAACAACAAAACAAAAACAAAACCCCGAGAAAAAATGAATAACAAAAAACAAACAAAAAAATTTTCGTAGTTCGAAAACCAATTTTCCAAATTTTTGTTTGAAAATTTATTATTTACTAGAAGCGGGATCTTCGCCGATCAGCTACGAACGTAGATTTCGTTAGCCTATTGATCCCGCAGTGAATGGTACCGATTTTGGCAGATCGGGATTTCGGTACCCGGTGACTAAAATATCGCATCACTAACGTCATGGTAAAATTATGCATATATACATATATACATATGCTGGCAAATTTTTTGCGAGTAAATGAGAGCTCGCATGGCGTGATGGTTCAAGATTTGCACACATACATATATGTGCGTACTCACGATTTTGCAAAGTCGTGAAAAAGAAACAAAGAAATTCATTGTTCCAATTTTCTCTGCCCTAGCGTAGCAGAAAGAATTGGAACAATTCATTATTTTCTTGTTTCCGGCACGCGTGGGCAGCAGTAGCAGAGGTAAGTAGCAAAAATTGTAAATTTTATTGACAAATTGTATTTAACCTAATTTTCTTTTCTTTTCAGATGGACATGAAGGTAAATGGAGCTGTAACACCACATTGGAGGATCGCCTGGCCGGCGCATGGAAACATGTTGGGGAAGGTAAGTATTTATTAGCGCTGCCCGAAATTCTGTATTGATTCGGTAGCAGCGCAAATTAATTAGGAACCAAAAAAATGTGTGAACATATCTGTACATATAGTTTGTATGCAAATATTAATCGTTTTCTTTCTTTTCAGGTAATCAATAGCCACACATTTAGTAACACCAAATATAAGTCCTTGTGTCGATTTAAAAGTATTATTGAATCTGAAAACTATGTAGAGGCTTACAAGACTTGTGAACGGATAAATGCACGTTCAGGTTGGTTGGAATTCGGTGAGCAAGCGATTGCCGATTTAGAACCAGATATTGCCCTGCGGGCCTCTCGCCACATTGGTGACGCTGCTATGGTCGCTGCGCTGGAGAATATGCGTTACATTGAGGATGTACCCATGCTGACCGGTTTTTGTTGCCTCTTATTGGGGAAGTATGAAGAAGCAAAGGATTATTTCTTACGTGGCGTATACACCAAAGAAGCGCTTGAGATTTGTCGTGATTTATTGCAGTGGGAGCAAGCATTGTTGTTGGCGCATAAATCTGAACCGGATGAAGTGCCTTTTATTACGCGTGAATATGCACAGCATTTGGAATTTTCATAATTTGTATTATCTTCCTCAGTGGCAACTACGCTGATGCACTTTATCATTACGAAAAGGGAGACCATAACAACGTGAAAAGCAAATAAGCAACGGCTCGAATGGCGCAACTTAAATGAAGAATGTGTTTACAAAAATATCCTCTAGTCGTTTTTTGTTCACATATGTACACAAGTAATACCTGTAAGTACTAATTAAACAACGTAAAATGTGTATAATAATGGGAGTTGTTCTGAAATCTGATTATGAATCAGAATTTAAAACAGTTACAATTTTGCTTGTGGGATTTGTTATTAATTCTTGGTTTGATATTTCAAAAAGTTGTATAAAGCAGTTCGAAATTTCATCTGACTTACAAACGAAAAGCCTATTCCTACACAACCGATCCCAAGCATGTTTCGCACTTGTGCACGTCATTCCGTTTGTCCTTTATACGGTTAGACGGCAACAATTTTTTTTAAATTTGTTAATTTGTGTGTGTCTGTGAAGTGTTAAATTATTGCAAATATCCACCAATCAGCCTGGTTTACAATTCTAGACCGCCAATTATTTTCCGGATAAAAATAAGAGTGAACAACCCATTAAAAGAAAAATCGGTGCCGGCTACTATAAACACGGTGCATTTTGTTTTGAAACTCAAAAGTTTCCGGACTCACCAAATCACTCCAACTTTCCGTCAATCACTTTAAGGCCTGGCGAGCTATACGAGCACATGATTACATACAGGTTTGGTACATGCGCTCCAAAAGTACCTACTCCACGGGATGAAGAAGATATGCCCACAATGTTGTAGAATATGGAAGGAGTCAACAGATTTACTTTCAATAATTTCCAATGTGCTTTTGACCATCAATGTCTTCCATATCGCATTGTGCCTTGTTTCCATATATATTGTAATTCTCATTTGGAAACTAAATAAACATTTGACAATTTTCGAGCATTAAAGGCGGTAGTGTTGCTGGCCTGCCACACCGAAGGTCCAAGGTTCGAGCCCTGGGACAGGTAACATCAAAAATAGGTTTGAGTCGCGCTTCAAAAAAATAACCCTTAGGCGGTCCAAGACCGCCTACGCGGTCCACAGTATTCCTGCGCAGAACACCTTTTGCACCTTTCGGTACACCCTAATCTGTGATTACAACAACCACATGAAATCAGAAAATTTCCAACTTTGATTTCAAAGATCTCTTCACTGAGGCAAAAACTCTAAAGTCCGCTTCCGGATTATTGTTACCGGGGTCAAAACGCGTCTTTTGATACCTTTCCCGATAATTTCGGACGTGTTTTAGTAGTTGTTTCCTCAAGGTTACAATTACCAAAATTCACGTCACTTTCGCTATATCCTGGCTTACCGGACGATTTTTTTCGGCTGACGATAAATATTGACGTTGTTGTTGCATATAGACGTCCATCCTTTTGGAATATATGTGCTAATGTTGTCCTACTTTCAGGTAACGCTGTCTTGATGAAAAGCAGCGGGGTATTCGAGGCAAGACAGCATTATCAAGTTCCAGTTAATTCCTGCAAGTTAATGAACAATTGCGATATTGCGGTGGTGGCGGCTAAAGATATAGCCGAAATATGAAGAAAACACGAGGTACTTAAAAAACGAGCACCGGACATCTCGGAACACCCCAAGGTAATTTGGTTCGTAAAGTTCATTGCGGTAGGGTATATTAAATAATAATGCTAAGTCTGGGGGCATCCGACATGTACCCAACAAGCCTTTCTGTAAATGTTATCCAAACTAAATTTGCTACAATAAGCGATATGTAGGCTTTTTCGTTTTAATTTCTTTGAAAGTTTCAAGTAAACTTTCTATAAACTTCAAGAAAAACCAGTTACAAATTATTTCAATTTTAAACTGAAATGCCATTGTTTATAAAAATTCAATTCAATTCAAATTGTAAATTTTTTCCTTTTCAACTTAAATTATTTCCAATTCTTTCCAAACAAGATCTTTATATGAGAATGACTGCGAAAAAACATTGGTTTTTGCTGCATCTTAACCACTTCCGAAAACTGGCACAGTTGTTTTAAGTTGCAGGATTCAATGTATGACTAGAACTTAGTTATTTATTTTTTTGCAATAGCTAAATAATATAAATATAGTAAAATATGTTGACGATATCCTCGCAATAGTAAAACGGAAAGACGTAGAATCAATACAAGAAAGCTTAAATAGTTATCACAACAAAATCAAATTCACTACCGAGATGGAGAATGATTATAGCATCCCTTATCTGGACGTCAGAATCTTCAAAAATAAAAATAATGGAAGTCTGTCCTTTGATTGGTACACAAAGTCCCTAGCATCTGGTCGTCTTATTAATTTTCATTCTTGCCAACCCATGAAATACAAAATAAATACGGCGAAAAATCTAATAAACAAGGTATTAACCATAAGCGACCAACAATACTGGAACAAAAACCTGCAAAAAATACATGAAATATTAAAAACCAATAGCTATCCACACGCCCTAATAAATAATCTAACAGAACAAGGAATAAGAGAAACAAACACGAGACGAAACCAAACAACAACACATAGAGAAAATCAAACTAAGCAATATTTCGGTGTAACCTATATTCCCAAACTCTCTCAAAACATCAGCAAAGCAGTAACAATAAATAACCAAAACATAGCCCTAGCATACAAGTCAAACTCCACACTAGCGAATATATTTACGCGAACAAAAAGCCCGATCGACAAACTCGAGCAACATAATATAATATATGAAGTAACATGTCAAGGTAAAGAAGATGAAAGCTGCAACCGGGTATATATTGGAACCACGAAACGAAGCCTCAACATCAGACTAAAAGAGCACGAGAGCGATATACTGAAAAAGAGAAGTGCAACTGCCTTATCACAACATATCACGGCAAGTGGCCACACAGCTGATTTAGCAAACACAAAAATAATAGACCGCAACAAATATGGGAGAGCGCGATACACATTAGAGAGTTTGCGAATATTAGAAAAAAGAGATAATACGGTAAACAAAAAAGAAGACACGCAAAACATCGCAGCAGCTTACCTTTTATGTTTATAATTATAATTTAGTATGACGATGATACCAAACAATGATGGTACTATTTTTAATTTTTAGATTTTAACAAAACATATTGTGTAAGGGTTGTTTCTTGTTGTTTTAATTGTTGTTACACGTAAATTTGTCAATAAGTGTCTCAAATAAGTTTTATTATTGTTTTTTCACTGTTGTTTTTTGTCTGTCTTTAAATAAATAAATAGATCACCCCTGAGGATGCTAGGAAGTCTAGCGAAACGTTGGGTTGGAAAAGTGGAATAAATTCTTTTATTTGCACTTCACAATTAATGGTCAAAAGAGCCTAACTCAAAAATTTAAATTAATATAAAAATTGACCGGAAACCCTCTAAAAAATAATTATCTCGGAAGGCCTGCCGAATAACAACAACAACAGCAACAACAAAGGTAACAAGATGAAAAACTTCTATAGACACATGAAGTACAAACACGACGAACGTACGTGCATAATATTAAAACACTACAGTAAACTAACACAGAAATTGTCAAAACAAATGGAGCGTCTAAAATTCTTATTAGAATGTAAAAGGTATGCCCTAATTCCAAATCATCTAATAAACGCAGTTAAAAAAACAGAAATAGTTACAACATCCCAAAAATTAAAACAACAATTTCATAAAACCAAAATCCATTTCCTAAGCAAGGTACTGAACATGGAAATAACACAAACCAACTTAGATATTAAAACAACGAAAGATTATTTATTCCATGCAGAAAAACAACTTAAACATACTTTGAGCGACAGTGATTTTATAGCTTTCATAAACAAACAAAAATTTTGTGGTCAAAGAATAGCAAACGAAATACGAAAATTACATACAAGAAAAATAGATAATCTAAAAGCTCAACAACTACGAAACTTAGGAATAGAAATTAACAATAACTGGTTCGTAAACAAAACCGAAATACATTTTCCCGAAGAAGTAAAATGGCTCTTATCGTTAGGGAAAAAGTTTTCCTTACCAACCACAAAAACAAATTTCTCAGCAATTCATACAATAGCAGAAATTGAGCAAGCAATTCAAGCTTTAGGCGACGAAAATACCAAGGAAATGGCAAGAAACAAAGTCAGCAAAAGAATTCTCCAGTTTAAGCGTAACATGAAAAATAACTCAGCCGAAAAATTTATCTTAGCAACATACAACAAAAGCAAAGCATTTTTAAACACACACAAAAATAATATAGTTATAACAGACGCGGATAAAGGTAATAAGACGGTAGTAATATACAAAAATGATTACAAAGTAAAAATGGAAGAACTATTAGAAGACAAAAGTACATACAGAAAACTGAGAACGGATCCAACAAGCACACTACAAAAGAAAAACAACAAGTTAGTAGATGATCTTTATAAACAAAAACACATAACCGCCATAGAGAAACAAAAACTGTCATGCTCAGCAGCTAATGCACCCAGACTCTACGGGCTGCCAAAAATACATAAACCAAATACACCCTTGCGCCCCATCGCGTCATCCATGAACGTACCATGCCATCAACTATCCAAATATGTAGGAAACATAATACAAAATATAGCATCAGAAGAGTACAACATCAGAAATGTATTCAAGCTTAAAGAGAGACTTACTGATCTACGAATCAGCAAAGATGAAGTGTTAGTGTCTTTCGATGTCGTGTCATTATTCACGAACATTCCCACTAATCTAGCTATAAAAATAATAATGGATAAATGGGATAATATAAAATCAATGACTAATATACCCAGATGCAAATTCCATGAAATTTTAAGATTTTGTCTACTCGACAACAACTATTTTATCTATAACAACGAGGTATATACTCAAACTTTTGGAATGCCAATGGGCAACCCCCTATCCCCAACAATAGCAGATATCATTTTAGACGATCTTTTAGACAGCACGCTAAATATATTAAAACAAAAACAAAACATCGAAGTAAAATTTATAGTAAAATATGTTGACGATATCCTCGCAATAGTAAAACGGAAAGACGTAGAATCAATACAAGAAAGCTTAAATAGTTATCACAACAAAATCAAATTCACTACCGAGATGGAGAATGATTATAGCATCCCTTATCTGGACGTCAGAATCTTCAAAAATAAAAATAATGGAAGTCTGTCCTTTGATTGGTACACAAAGTCCCTAGCATCTGGTCGTCTTATTAATTTTCATTCTTGCCAACCCATGAAATATAAAATAAATACGGCGAAAAATCTAATAAACAAGGTATTAACCATAAGCGACCAACAATACTGGAACAAAAACCTGCAAAAAATACATGAAATATTAAAAACCAATAGCTATCCACACGCCCTAATAAATAATCTAACAGAACAAGGAATAAGAGAAACAAACACGAGACGAAACCAAACAACAACACATAGAGAAAATCAAACTAAGCAATATTTCGGTGTAACCTATATTCCCAAACTCTCTCAAAACATCAGCAAAGCAGTAACAATAAATAACCAAAACATAGCCCTAGCATACAAGTCAAACTCCACACTAGCGAATATATTTACGCGAACAAAAAGCCCGATCGACAAACTCGAGCAACATAATATAATATATGAAGTAACATGTCAAGGTAAAGAAGATGAAAGCTGCAACCGGGTATATATTGGAACCACGAAACGAAGCCTCAACATCAGACTAAAAGAGCACGAGAGCGATATACTGAAAAAGAGAAGTGCAACTGCCTTATCACGGCAAGTGGCCACACAGCTGATTTAGCAAACACAAAAATAATAGACCGCAACAAATATGGGAGAGCGCGATACACATTAGAGAGTTTGCGAATATTAGAAAAAAGAGATAATACGGTAAACAAAAAAGAAGACACGCAAAACATCGCAGCAGCTTACCTTTTATGTTTATAATTATAATTTAGTATGACGATGATACCAAACAATGATGGTACTATTTTTAATTTTTAGATTTTAACAAAACATATTGTGTAAGGGTTGTTTCTTGTTGTTTTAATTGTTGTTCCACGTAAATTTGTCAATAAGTGTCTCAAATAAGTTTTATTATTGTTTTTTCACTGTTGTTTTTTGTCTGTCTTTAAATAAATAAATAGATCACCCCTGAGGATGCTAGGAAGTCTAGCGAAACGTTGGGTTGGAAAAGTGGAATAAATTCTTTTATTTGCACTTCACAATTAATGGTCAAAAGAGCCTAACTCAAAAATTTAAAATAAAAAATATGGTTTGAATAAAGTTAAAAAAAAACTCTAAGAAAGCTTTCTTTAAAATCCTCTTTTGTAGGTTTGAATTAATAAGCCTTTTAATGACGTGTCGTTTTAATTAAACAACGTTTATTTTCAAACGTTTTATAAACAAAAAATCTGAATTTTGTTAGGTTAATACTTATTTCCGAAAGCCCTTTTAAAGATTTATTTTACGTTTACTTTGCTTGTTGGGTGTTAACAAAAAATATATTTTGTTCAGATGCACATTTGAAAAAATTAACATATATGTATATGTATATGAGGGTGGGACCATCTGCTACCAACTTGTCGTGGCAGATGGATAGCTTTTCAGTGGCAGATTGGTTCGCCTTTCTGCGTTAGGTTTTTTTTGGCCTCGGTATCGAGTGCAATCGCGTTTTCTGTGGCAGAATGGATCGCCCTTCTGCGGTAGGCTTTCTGGTGTCCTCGTTAAGGGTAGCGAGTGAAGGGTGGAAAATTTTGGGATAGGGGCGGTTAAAACGGCAGGGAGGTGATGGAAGGGGATGGTTAAGATGAGGCCCCGGGCCTCTCGCCAGCCATTCCCTCCATAGGGAGCAGAATCAGCTTGACCAACGGTCTTCTGATTTGCCCCTTCTCGGTCATGAGGTCCACTACACGCACTCGGTTATCTTCGCCGGGGTGTACGTGGGTAACTCGGCCGAGCCTCCATTCATTGGGAGACAAGTTGTCTTCTTTGATGACAACGAGATCCCCCACCTTAATATTTTGTTTCGGATGCTTCCACTTCACTCGTTTGTGAAGTTCGGATAAGTATTCCACCTTCCATCGCCTGCAGAAGGTTTGGTGAAGAGCCTTGAGCTTCTGCCACCTATTAATAATGGAGGCAGGGCTCTCATACACCTCGGGTTCTGGCGGAGCCAGGAGATGACTTCCAGTCAGGAAGTGCCCCGGGGTCAAGGGTTCCAGGTCCGTGGGCTCATTTGAGGCTGGACTAAGTGGCCGCGAGTTGAGGCATGCCTCAATCCGGCACAATAGCGTATGGAATTCCTCATGCGTGAATTTATGAGGCGAGGCTACCTTCTTGAAGTGGCTTTTGAAGCTCTTCACTCCCGCCTCCCAGAGTCCCCCCATATGTGGAGCCCCGGCCGGAATAAAATGCCATGTCATGGCTTGATGGCTATACTTGGAGATAGTCTTGTCTCGGGCTTCCGAGATAAATGCTTTAAATTCAGATCTCAAAGATCGTGAAGCGCCGACAAAGTTAGTACCATTGTCGGAGTAAATGTTTCTCGGACATCCTCGTCTAGCGATAAAACGTGAAAACGCTGCTAGAAAGGATGGGGTGCTAAGATCACTGGTCGCTTCAAGATGGATCGCTTTAGTCGTGAAACAAACAAAGAGGCAAACATAGCCCTTTGATAATCGACATCCTCTACCGCGGTAACTCTTAATGTCGAAAGGCCCGGCAAAGTCCACCCCGGTATTGGTAAACGCGCGGGTGAACGTAGTGCGTTCGCAAGGAAGGGTACCCATAAGTTGGGTTTGCGCTCTTTTTTTATAAATGATGCAGACCTTACAGTTATGGATGGTGGCCCTAATCATGTTCTTGACATTCGGAATCCAATATTGGGTGCGGATGAGACGGAGCATTAGCTGGTTTTCCCCATGGAGGGAGATTTGATGTATCATTTGTACAGTCAGACGCGTCAACCTACAATTGTATGGCAGTATGATTGGGTGGCGCTCGTTATAAGCGAGGTCTTGAGACGCTCCAAGACGACCACCCGCCCTAATAATATCATCTTTGTCGATGAATGGGTTGAGTGGCAATATCTCGCTTTTCCTATCGATTACCTGTCCCTTCTTCAAGTTTACATATTCCTCCTTATAATGTTGCTTCTGATAGAGTTTAATCAAGAGTTGCGTCGTGGTCTTGATCTCACCGGATGAGATTAGGCACGATTTTTCCTGAAAGGAAGCTTTTGTCTTGGGATGAGTTCTTCGAAAGAATCTCATAATATATGATAGTACCCTCAAAGCCCTCGGTAAATTCGAAAACCGGTCAAGAATCTCGATCTCTTTTTGCGTTGATATTGCGTAGGCCTGCGCTCTCTTTTCCTCCACGGATGTACTATACTCCTTTTCTTGTACTGGCCATTGGGAATTGTCTTCTTGTAGCCAAGAAGGTCCCTGCCACCACAAAGAATTGTTGACCAAATCCGATGCCAGTAGTCCTCTGCTTCCTAAGTCTGCTGGATTCGTTTCCGAGTTGACATGAAGCCAGTCCTTGCTGCCGACTAGGTCGATGATTTTTGTAATCCTGTGTGCAAAGAAAGTTGACCAGGAACAGGGTGGTTTCCTTATCCATGCCAAAACGATGGTGGAATCCGTCCATAGATACTGTTTCACTGGTCCAAGTTTGATGTTTCGGAATATTGATTCCATCATTTCCGCTAATAGTACTGCTCCGCAAAGTTCCAAACGCGGAAGTGAGACGGTCTTCACTGGTGCTACTCTGGTTTTCGCAAGGAGTAGATTCACGAAGATACCATCATTCCTGTTGACTCGCATGTAGACAGCTGCAGCGTATGCCTTTTCCGAAGCATCGCAGAATCCATGTATTTCGACATCATCTTCTGGTGAAAAGTTTACCCATCGTGGTATCTTTATGTTGTCGATTTCGTGGTATTGATGTCTGAAGTTTTGCCATCGTTCCACTGTATTGGACGAAACTGGTTCATCCCAATCGGTGCCCTCTAACCAGATGTTCTGCATCAACATTTTTGCCACAATGACCATTGGTGCAAGCCATCCTAAAGGGTCGAAGAGTCTGGCGATGGCGGATAGAATCGCTCGCTTTGTTAACTTTTCACTTTCTTCTAGTGACCCTGCTTTAAAGTAAAACAGGTCTGAATGGGCATTCCATCTTATGCCCAATGCCTTAACGGTGCTGGTATCTTCGAAAGCCAGAAAGTCCTCGGTCAGCCGATCCGATATTGGGATGTCGTTGAGAATTTCCTCAGTATTCGAAGTCCATTTTCGTAGTGGGAAGCCCGCGGAGAGTAAGACTTGTCGAATCTCATTCCTCGCGTTAATGGCCGATGCGAGTGTGTGTCCCCCCGCTAGTACGTCATCTACGTACATGCCTTCCCTTAATATGCTAGATGCTGTAGGGTGAGAACTCTCTACTTCATCTGCTAGTTGTAAAAGGGTTCTAATTGCCAGATAAGGCGCGCAATTAACCCCGAAAGTGACCGTTTTCAGCTCGTAAAAGCTTATGGGTTCTTGAGGCGATGTTCGGTAAATAATCCGTTGGAATTTGACGTGATCATCGCTCATCCAAATTTGCCTATACATCTTTTCGATGTCACTATTGAAAACGAAGCGATATAGTCTCCATCGCAGTATAAGTACTGGAAGATCTGATTGTAGTACTGGGCCTGGCAGGAGAATGTCGTTCAAACTTGTGCCATTTGCCGTTGGGCTCGACGCATTGAATACGACGCGTACCTTAGTGGTGGTACTCTCCGCCTTTACTACGGCGTGATGGGGCAAAAAGTAATTGTCCGCCGAATCGGCTGGTACAATGGCAGTAACTTTTCGCATATGCCCTAATGTCTCGTATTCAGACAGGACCCTCATATATTCTTTCCCTAATTCCGGGTTCTTTGCTAACCGCGTCTTATTTCTAAAAAATTGTGAACACGCCCGCCTAAGAGACCCTCCTATGTTTATCTGATCTGGGTAGTCCTGTCTGAATGGAAGAGAGACGACATATCTTCCATCCTCTCTACGACTCGTAGTTTCTCTATATAAATCTTCGCAGTACTTGTCATCTGCGTTTGGGCTTTTGTTTCTGGGCAGATTTTCCAACTCCCAGAATGCTGTAAGCTGTTTGTCCAAAGCAACTTCGCTGTAGAAGGACACTATATTTCTGGTTGGATTCGGTCCTTCTATGCGCCCGGTTAATATCCAACCGAACACCGTTTCTTGGGCGAGAAGTGTACTAAGTACATTATTTTTCAGCCCACTCAATATAATTTGCGGATATACGTCTCCGCCGAGTATAATATCAACTTCCTCGTTGATGTAGAATCGCTTATCTGCCAAGACTAAGTCTGGGAAAGCCTGCATAGTCGTAGCATCGATATGGCAGGATGGCAGATTCCCAGTTAGTTTGGCTAGAATTAGAACTGATGTTGTTAAGCTGAAGCAAGGGTCCACTGGTGAACGGAGTTCAATATTGGAGGTCTCCTTGACTTGAGCGGACACGGCATTAGTGATGCCCGAAACTTGAGCATGCATCCTTTTTGCCGGTAAATTGATTCTGCGTTTGAGTCGTTCTGTCATAAACCAGCACTCTGAACCAGAATCAATCAGTGCTCTTGCTGGGAAGTCTGTACCATTATGGTGAATGTTTACTCGAGCTGTCCCTAGCAGCACACCTGCGCTTGACTGCACATGGCAGGATTTAACGTTTCTGTTTATGGCCGAAACAGATTTTTCAGCTTCCCGTCTCTCTTGTGCCTGTTTTGAAGTTGAGGCAGCATTATCAGCATGATACTGATTAGGGCTGGTGGTTGCCTGCGTCTGAAGAGACTCCGCATGCAGGAGCGTATTATGTCGAGAGTGGCACTTGTTGCAGTCATAAGAACTGGTACACTTCGACACAGTATGTCCTGGGGATAGGCAATTCAAACAGCCCTTGGTGGATTTGACAAGTTAATTCTCTCCACCGGAGTTAATTTGAGAAAACGGGGACAGTTTCGCAATCTGTGGGCATTCGATTTGCACTTTGTGCACAGTAGTTTAGTCACGTTTGCTTGGTATGTACCAAGTCTTTTTGCAGGGGTTTCGTTGGCAATCCGCGTACTTTGCGGCTTTTGCACTTTCGAAGAACTCCCTATGAACCCAGACACTGTTTCGAGTGTCTGGAAGCGGTTGGACAAAAATTTGTCCATATCCTCCCACTTGGATATTTCCACTTTGTGGTCTATGCTTTGCTCCCATAGACCAAGCGTACTCTCCGGCAATTTCGTCGAACACAAATACGTTATAATTGCATCCCAGTTTGAAGTGTCAATTTTATGACTTCGCAGGGACGAGAGGCAATTATTTATTTCGCGCTGAAGGGTTTTAATCGCGCTACCACATTCACTCTCTACCTTTTTCAAGTTGAATAAAATTTGGAGTTGCGAGTTTACTAAGATACGTTTGTTTTCGTATCGCTCGCATAAATTTCTCCAGGCCGTTTCAAATCCCTCATTCGTGAGCGGACATTTTTTCACGATATCTTTTGCCTCACCTTGTGTCTTATTGTTCAGATGGAACAATTTCTCCACTGGTGTTAGGCGTTTATTTAAGATGTATATAGCCGTGAACATGTCACGAAATGTTGGCCATGACAGATAACACTGGATCACAAATTCCAACTTTTTTTCTGCACCAGAGACGCCATAGTGAAATTCCTATGTAAAATCACCTCCTAATTCCGAAAATCAAGGTTATTTTTACTTGAATGGTACCGTTTTTGAGATATTTACGATTTACCGTTATTTCAAAAAACAAAAAAGATGGCTCCACTTAATCGTGTATATCTCAAGAACAAACTGAGCTCTTCCAAGACGGTTTGAAAAATTTGAAAGCTTATAAAATTTACTATAATCAGTACATACAACACTTTTTGCTAGGTCCTGCAGATTCAAACATATTGAACAATCATTACGGATTTTTTAAATTTTTTTTGTAAAAATATAAAAAAATTTGTACTTTGCGAGGAAGCATCTCGAAAACTTTTTGTTTTTTTGCAGATATTTTTTCCCCCCTCTAAGCTCTGTTTTATTACAAAAAAAATAAGCTATCAGTGAACAAAATCGATGAACTAATACAAAAGTTATAAGCATTCAAGTAAATATATCCATTTAATACTTAAGTACCCTACAAATAATAGCATATGTACATATGTTTCTGTCTTAACTCTATGATCTTATTTTATAATTGAAAAAGTTATGTGTCTTGTTTTGACGCTTATTTAGATTAGGATCGGTTTCTCTTATGAGAAACCAACAGTAGTTGCCCATCATAGCGACATCCCCGAATCCTTGATACAGGCTTTCAATCACTTTCATTTGCTGGTGAAACCTTTCGCCATGATCGTCACTTTCGTCGCCAAGATTTTGCGGGAAAAAATTTAAGTGGGAGTGTAAGAAATGAATTTTTAAAGACATATTTACTTCTGAAAGAAAATAAAAAAGTAAATTAGATAAATACATAAGTGACACATTAGTATATAATTTTCTTAGGCTGGATTTATCTTTCAATTCAGAACAAATTTTTTGTTTATATTTTTCCCGTTCTTGTTTGTTCGGAACTGGACGATGAATTCAGATTTATGGCTATATATTCTCATGTAAATTTATGTAATATATAATTTATTATAATATGTTTTTTTATTTACCCATTTCCGCATAGTTTTTGATTAAGTCGTTCACTATCATCTCGTAGTTAGGACTTTTGTGTTTGCCTAAAAAAGAAGTAACGACCTTTTCAAAAGAATCCCACGCTGCTGCCTCCACTGGTGACAATAGTTCTTTGAAATGGTTATTGGTCATCATTTTCCTTATTTGCGGTCCCACAAAAATCCCTTGCTTTATTTTTGCTTCTGAAATCTCTGGGAAGATTGTCTTCAAATGATGAAAAGCTTCGCCTTCTTTGTCCAAAGCCTTCACAAAGTTTTTGATAAGGCCGAGCTTGATGTGGAGCGGAGGTAGAATTATTTTTTCCTTCTTTATAAGTGGAGAGTATTTTATGTTATCTACCCCAACTTGAAACTCGATTCGTTCTGGCCAATCCTTTATGATGTAGTGGTCTTGACGAGCTCGGCTATCCCATTTGCATAGAAAGCAATAGTATTTTGTGTATCCACTTTGTAGACCACATAGCATTCCAACGACTTTAAGATCGGCACATATTTTCCAATCATGTTCTTCGTATTTGATTAACTTGAGCAATTTTTGCATTATCTCATATGTTTCCTTCGTATTTACTGCATGCGCGATCGGGATAGATGGCTTTTGGTTGCCAATATGCAATAATACGGCCTTTAAACTTAATTTATTGCCGTCTATGAACAATCGCCACTCTTTTGAATCATATGGTTCACCAAATTGTTTGAATAGACCAGCAATGTCTTTGCAGTAACAAACACTGTCCTCTTTCGTATAGTACTTGGAAAATTCTTCGTGACGAGTTCTATAATATGTTACCTTAACATCGGAGGAAACAAATTTAAATTGTTGCATTCGAGAGGCGTGTAGTTCGGCCTTTTCCTTTGACAATTCCAAATCCCTTATCCAATCATTGAGTTGTGCTTGTGACAAAGAATTTCTTTCGTTTTCCGTTTGAAATTCAGTACAACATGATGCCGAGTAATCAGATACTACTGTTGACAATGAAACTGGAGCCGGAACTAAAGTTAAATTTGATTCTGGCAATGTCGCTTCTGTTGAAATTAGTTCTGGTAATGACACTGTAGATACGCTCGCATAGGTTACTTTTCTGGACTTTCCAACCCCAAGTACTTTTGTAGTACAAATATAGCAGTCCGTTGAATGGCAAGTTGGTTCCCTCCACTTCATTGGTGTAATAAATTTCACACGTCGCCTAAATAGATAGTTTCAGGAATTAGTCAGCTATGCATTAAAAGGGAACAAATTCCTAATTTTTACAACGTACCTTTTTGTTCCGGTTTCCGAAGAAATCAATTCGACTCGGCATGTGGAGCACACAGTGTTCGGTGTCCATGGTTTTTAGGCTCAATTCCAAAACACTTATAGTATGTAACTTTCAAAGGATTTGAAAACACACGTCTCATACTTTTAACAATAAATTGACCGCAGATGAAACAGAACATATCTGGATCATTTGTACACTCAAACTCTCGCGCCCTTTTATTCATTTTTTATTTTAAGTAAATGACGGGTTATAAACTGCAATTATAAACTGAACAGTATCCGGCGAGCCTTGCAGATATTATGAAGGAACAAGGCGCATGTACTCTTATTTATACTTAGATCCAGTAAAAATTCAAGCCTACCTAAACAAAAAGGTTCCCTAGTTCTACAAAGAAAACACTACCTGCCTCAAAAATATGCTCTTGTTTAAAATGTACCTAGGTTTGAGAAAACGACACTAACAGCTTTTTGTATCTAATAACTTTTCGAAAATCTACCTGCTAACTAACTGATATACGAATACTAACACATATGTACCAGTAGGGTACTTAAGCATTAAATGGATATATTTACTTGAATGCTTATAACTTTTGTATTAGTTCATCGATTTTGTTCACTGATAGCTTATTTTTTTTGTAATAAAACAGAGCTTAGAGGGGGGAAAAAATATCTGCAAAAAAACAAAAAGTTTTCGAGATGCTTCCTCGCAAAGTACAAATTTTTTTATATTTTTACAAAAAAAATTTTAAAAATCCGTAATGATTGTTCAATATGTTTGAATCTGCAGGACCTAGCAAAAAGTGTTGTATGTACTGATTATAGTAAATTTTATAAGCTTTCAAATTTTTCAAACCGTTTTGGAAGAGCTCAGTTTGTTCTTGAGATATACACGATTAAGTGGAGCCATCTTTTTTGTTTTTTGAAATAACGGTAAATCGTAAATATCTCAAAAACGGTACCATTCAAGTAAAAATAACCTTGGTTTTCGGAATTAGGAGGTGATTTTACATAGGAATTTCACTATGGCGTCTCTGGTGCATTTTGGCTGTAAACCAGTGTAATCTGCGTAGAACACTATACACTGGGATGCCATTTTTTAATAAAATCTTCATAAAATATCCATTCTACACTTTATCTTCCGCCACTTTAACATATTCTTTCATAATTATTTTTTCAATTACATCAGCGTCTACCTCAGTCAACTGATTACTTATGTCATACAATTTAATGTTTACGTTCCTTTCTGTAGCTTCAGATACCTCAATCAACCCCAATTCCTTTTCATTTTTCAAAAAATATTTATCACTGAGTGCAGTCCTTACCAAAATAGTATCCAAGTTTTTCAGAATTTTAAACAATTTAAGTGCACTGATAATGCTAGCAGTAAGTTTATTTAATTCCATTTTACTCCGCAAAAAAAACCATTCATTTTTATTATATTTAAAATTAAGTGTTTTATATAAATAAACGCCCATTCGCCTTAAACAATCTGGTCCAAATAACCATGGCACTAAAGCTTGGGAATCAGGTAAAATTAAAAAGTTGTGGTCAAATTCACCACAATTAAAGAAAACTCTACATTTTGCAAATCCATACACTTAACCGGCTATTTCCAATACCGATCTTCTGTAGCTTGCTGTTTATTTTCAAGAACAAAAGGCAAGCATGATTTCCGCACAAAGCTAGCCGGACTGCCAGTATCAAAAAGAACATAACGTTTAATTGATTCAGTGCACTTATCTTGTAAACAAAAGGCAACACTCGCCCAATTTTTTGCTGTTAACTGTTCCATCACTTTACACACTAAACGATCTTCCAAGCCTTCCTCTGGTTCATCAACTGCTTTCCAATGCCGCTGCTACACCGCTGGTCCTTTTCTATCTCGGGCACTGAAATCAACAAGCATTTGGATTACGTTTGGGCTCAGTGCAAGCACTTTCATATGTCTATATGCAAAGCAGTTGTAACATCGAACTCTGTCCTTCTTTACTACGTTGCTTTGAGCACCGGCAGCCAGTACTTCCTTCTGTTTGCTGGATGTAACCACTGTATTCATCGGCTGTAATTTAATTCGCTGCTTTTTCTCATAGCGCTCCATTTTCATTTTCAGCTGAGCTATATTGGTTGCACTATATAGCATCGATACCTGGGCAGACTTATCGTTAAGGCCAGCGATTCTTATATCAATCAATTCCAGCTCCGGAATATTAGCTCTGCTGGCGATAAGCTGCATCTCGATTATGTATTGTCGTGGCGTTTCATGGGATTTCATACTGCGCGCTCGCCCCTGGGCAAATACATCCTGCATTGAGAATGACCCCTTATACTCCTCCAGTAATGCAAACTTGAGCTCACCATTTGTCTACTGTTAATATGGATACAAAGCGTTTTGCCTGCCCAGTCATCAAGTGCCGCACCGCCACCAGCTTATCACGTTCACTGTAATCGTATACTGCAAACACATTTTCCAAATCATCAATCCACTTTTGTACGTCTTGCAATTCCGAGCCTTCGAATTTGGCAACCATAGCATCAAGTACAGCTAGATCCATGCGCTTTTAATTGGCTAAACTAAGATCCTTCTTTAACATTTCCAGCTCTTGTCGTTTGCGTGCTAGACTTAGCTGGCGGTTCAAAGGTTCTTCCTCTTCGACCGCCTCTTGTAAGCGCTGACGAACAATGGATGTTTCTGATGGTGTGTCCTCTAACACCTCTTCATTTGAGAGCAAATGTGATCAGCTGTCTGCTGTGAATTGCCTGAAGACTGCACCTCCCCTGAAGACTGTTGTTTTGACTTCTGGCTGCTGCGGTGCTGCTGCCTGCTGTAATTCTGGCTGCTATGGGGCTTCTGTCTGCGGAGAAGCATCTGATTGATGAAGCGAAATATTTCGTTGTACGTTCTCATGGAGTGCACGTAGTTCCACTAAAGTTGCTTCATTATCGACAGGTACGTCTTTTTCTGATAATGCAATCATTATTTGGTTACGAGTCATACGACTCATTTTTGCGCAATTTCTTTTTTTAAATAATTATTTGCTAAGTCGGTCAGGTTGTGTGGGCCACGTTTGGTTTCACCCCACACCTGAAAATGTAATCGTAGTTAAATTTAAGTTTTAATATCAAATTTAAAAATAGCAATTGTGTCTCAATTCACAAAATGAATTGAATAATAAAAAAAAAATGTAACAGAAAACGAACAGATTGTTACATGAGTATCAATATTCCAAGGAGACCTAGATTATCATCCACAAGGTTGACTTTTGCCCAGTATTGTATTAAATTTATTACAAGAGATAGTTTAATGTTGACGGAATCGACTATCTATTTCCATTATTATATGATGAATACTTGTAAATACATGGATAAAAACCAGAAATCTCTACATACAATAAAATTGTAAAATGTCTGTACACTGCAAATATTTAAGAAAAATCGATAGCAGGGATCATTATTAAGCCAATAGAATCCAAATCAATAGTTTTTAGAATTTTTGTCTGTGTGTATGTTTGGGCGCATCACTCAAACACTGCTAAATGGAATTGAATGGAGCTTTTACCATGCACGTTTAATTTAAAATTTAAGATATCTATTCTCCCGATAGTTCGACCACTTGGGAGATATCGACCGATATGTGAACCAAGGTGACCCAAAATGTGTTAAGTACAACATATGGGTATCAAACGAAAGATGACAACGAGTGCAATAGCGATGTAATTAAGTTCCATATCTTATCTGGTATGCGATATAATGATGAAAATCGGACTTAGTGTATTATTAGTTCTGAGACGCAGCGAAGCGGGCCAGGTTTACTAGTCTCAAAATAAACATCTTATGTTACATACTTGCAGATTTTGACTAGATTTGTACCGGCTCTTTTTGATTTCAATATCCCGTAATTTCCATCTTTTTCAAAAGTTCTGAACTATTTTTCAAGGTAATGTTCGTCGTAATGAATACGTCGTAACTCCGCCACTAAGTCATTTGCGAAATGCACTACAAGCGCTTAAACTATCTTTATTTGTTGGAGTTTATTACACACAACAAAGACTTCGTTTATTATTTAAAAAAAAAAATGGTTTAATGTTGACCCATGAATTTTATAATACTAATCAACTGTCAATTTTTCAAACCGTTTTGGAAGAGCTCAGTTTGTTCTTGAGATATACACGATTAAGTGGAGCCATCTTTTTTGTTTTTTGAAATAACGGTAAATCGTAAATATCTCAAAAACGGTACCATTCAAGTAAAAATAACCTTGGTTTTCGGAATTAGGAGGTGATTTTACATAGGAATTTCACTATGGCGTCTCTGGTGCATTTTGGCTGTAAACCAGTGTAATCTGCGTAGAACACTATACACTGGGATGCCATTTTTTAATAAAATCTTCATAAAATATCCATTCTACACTTTATCTTCCGCCACTTTAACATATTCTTTCATAATTATTTTTTCAATTACATCAGCGTCTACCTCAGTCAACTGATTACTTATGTCATACAATTTAATGTTTACGTTCCTTTCTGTAGCTTCAGATACCTCAATCAACCCCAATTCCTTTTCATTTTTCAAAAAATATTTATCACTGAGTGCAGTCCTTACCAAAATAGTATCCAAGTTTTTCAGAATTTTAAACAATTTAAGTGCACTGATAATGCTAGCAGTAAGTTTATTTAATTCCATTTTACTCCGCAAAAAAAACCATTCATTTTTATTATATTTAAAATTAAGTGTTTTATATAAATAAACGCCCATTCGCCTTAAACAATCTGGTCCAAATAACCATGGCACTAAAGCTTGGGAATCAGGTAAAATTAAAAAGTTGTGGTCAAATTCACCACAATTAAAGAAAACTCTACATTTTGCAAATCCATACACTTAACCGGCTATTTCCAATACCGATCTTCTGTAGCTTGCTGTTTATTTTCAAGAACAAAAGGCAAGCATGATTTCCGCACAAAGCTAGCCGGACTGCCAGTATCAAAAAGAACATAACGTTTAATTGATTCAGTGCACTTATCTTGTAAACAAAAGGCAACACTCGCCCAATTTTTTGCTGTTAACTGTTCCATCACTTTACACACTAAACGATCTTCCAAGCCTTCCTCTGGTTCATCAACTGCTTTCCAATGCCGCTGCTACACCGCTGGTCCTTTTCTATCTCGGGCACTGAAATCAACAAGCATTTGGATTACGTTTGGGCTCAGTGCAAGCACTTTCATATGTCTATATGCAAAGCAGTTGTAACATCGAACTCTGTCCTTCTTTACTACGTTGCTTTGAGCACCGGCAGCCAGTACTTCCTTCTGTTTGCTGGATGTAACCACTGTATTCATCGGCTGTAATTTAATTCGCTGCTTTTTCTCATAGCGCTCCATTTTCATTTTCAGCTGAGCTATATTGGTTGCACTATATAGCATCGATACCTGGGCAGACTTATCGTTAAGGCCAGCGATTCTTATATCAATCAATTCCAGCTCCGGAATATTAGCTCTGCTGGCGATAAGCTGCATCTCGATTATGTATTGTCGTGGCGTTTCATGGGATTTCATACTGCGCGCTCGCCCCTGGGCAAATACATCCTGCATTGAGAATGACCCCTTATACTCCTCCAGTAATGCAAACTTGAGCTCACCATTTGTCTACTGTTAATATGGATACAAAGCGTTTTGCCTGCCCAGTCATCAAGTGCCGCACCGCCACCAGCTTATCACGTTCACTGTAATCGTATACTGCAAACACATTTTCCAAATCATCAATCCACTTTTGTACGTCTTGCAATTCCGAGCCTTCGAATTTGGCAACCATAGCATCAAGTACAGCTAGATCCATGCGCTTTTAATTGGCTAAACTAAGATCCTTCTTTAACATTTCCAGCTCTTGTCGTTTGCGTGCTAGACTTAGCTGGCGGTTCAAAGGTTCTTCCTCTTCGACCGCCTCTTGTAAGCGCTGACGAACAATGGATGTTTCTGATGGTGTGTCCTCTAACACCTCTTCATTTGAGAGCAAATGTGATCAGCTGTCTGCTGTGAATTGCCTGAAGACTGCACCTCCCCTGAAGACTGTTGTTTTGACTTCTGGCTGCTGCGGTGCTGCTGCCTGCTGTAATTCTGGCTGCTATGGGGCTTCTGTCTGCGGAGAAGCATCTGATTGATGAAGCGAAATATTTCGTTGTACGTTCTCATGGAGTGCACGTAGTTCCACTAAAGTTGCTTCATTATCGACAGGTACGTCTTTTTCTGATAATGCAATCATTATTTGGTTACGAGTCATACGACTCATTTTTGCGCAATTTCTTTTTTTAAATAATTATTTGCTAAGTCGGTCAGGTTGTGTGGGCCACGTTTGGTTTCACCCCACACCTGAAAATGTAATCGTAGTTAAATTTAAGTTTTAATATCAAATTTAAAAATAGCAATTGTGTCTCAATTCACAAAATGAATTGAATAATAAAAAAAAAATGTAACAGAAAACGAACAGATTGTTACATGAGTATCAATATTCCAAGGAGACCTAGATTATCATCCACAAGGTTGACTTTTGCCCAGTATTGTATTAAATTTATTACAAGAGATAGTTTAATGTTGACGGAATCGACTATCTATTTCCATTATTATATGATGAATACTTGTAAATACATGGATAAAAACCAGAAATCTCTACATACAATAAAATTGTAAAATGTCTGTACACTGCAAATATTTAAGAAAAATCGATAGCAGGGATCATTATTAAGCCAATAGAATCCAAATCAATAGTTTTTAGAATTTTTGTCTGTGTGTATGTTTGGGCGCATCACTCAAACACTGCTAAATGGAATTGAATGGAGCTTTTACCATGCACGTTTAATTTAAAATTTAAGATATCTATTCTCCCGATAGTTCGACCACTTGGGAGATATCGACCGATATGTGAACCAAGGTGACCCAAAATGTGTTAAGTACAACATATGGGTATCAAACGAAAGATGACAACGAGTGCAATAGCGATGTAATTAAGTTCCATATCTTATCTGGTATGCGATATAATGATGAAAATCGGACTTAGTGTATTATTAGTTCTGAGACGCAGCGAAGCGGGCCAGGTTTACTAGTCTCAAAATAAACATCTTATGTTACATACTTGCAGATTTTGACTAGATTTGTACCGGCTCTTTTTGATTTCAATATCCCGTAATTTCCATCTTTTTCAAAAGTTCTGAACTATTTTTCAAGGTAATGTTCGTCGTAATGAATACGTCGTAACTCCGCCACTAAGTCATTTGCGAAATGCACTACAAGCGCTTAAACTATCTTTATTTGTTGGAGTTTATTACACACAACAAAGACTTCGTTTATTATTTAAAAAAAAAAATGGTTTAATGTTGACCCATGAATTTTATAATACTAATCAACTGAGAAAATGTTGAAATTTTATACATTTTGAACCTTTCGCATAATAAAACTGACACCATAAATTTATCAATAAATGCCCATGATTGGCACTATTTTTTGACAACTTCACACTGGTACTTTATTATAAATACTAAAATTGAATAGGTCATAAACAGAATATCCAAATTTTTTATAAAAATTCTGAGTAAAGAGTGTGGAACTAAAAAAAGTTTAAATCGAAACCAGAAATTTGAGAGACACAATAAATTTTGTTTGAAAAAAGTACGCAAAATTCGCGAAGATTCAAAACAACTTTATCAAAGTCTTAAACTTTTTCAAAATTTTTGAAATTTTTTATTGGAGTATGCAGCTTTGTAGTTCATTAAATTGAGTCCATCTTAAGGTCGTGACACATTTTGCTGATTTCTGTCAATTTTCCGAAGAGCTGAAGCTTTTTTTGATATAAAAGAAATTGCTTTCATTATCTTGTATTGAGGAAAATAAGTAAGTCCCGAAGAAAATATTATTACTTATTAAGCGAGTTTTAATATTCGCGTATAAAAAGAAGGGATAAATAAGATAGGATATTCAACTACTGTAAAGCATTATTTACATATCAATATTTTAATTACTTCTTCGGTAAAGTTACGTAGATAAATGTTTAACCTCTTTAGAGTTGTTTATCTGGGAACCAGCATTAACACCAACAATAATGTCAGCCTAGAAATCCAAAGAAGAATCACTTACGCAAACAAGTTCTACTTCTGACTGAGTTGGCAATTGAGAAGTAAAGTTCTCTCTCGAAGAACGAAAATAAATAAGGTTTATGTTGCAGAAGCTTGGACACTGACACCAACTGAGTATTCAAGAGGAAGATTCTTCGAAATATTTACGCACCCTTACGCGTTGGCAAACGCCGAGTACCAAAGAAGATTTTATGATGAGCTGCATGCACTACATGCAGACCCCGCCATAGGCCAACGAATTAAACCATAAAGTCGTAATTGCTTAGGCCATGTTGTGCGAATGAATGAAGATGTTCCGGCCCAGAAGCTATTCTTATCGGGGGAGGAAGAGGGAGACCACCACTCCGATGGAAGGACGAAGTGGATACCGATTTGTGATCCCGTGGCGTTTCCAATTGGCGGCAATTGGCAGAAAGACGTAACGAGTGGCGAGCTATGGTAAAAAGGCCAAAATCGTTTAGACGGTTGAGCGCCATTTAAAGAAGAAGGGTTGAAAAGGGGAGTTCTACTGCAGAGGTGGAAACAGGAGATTTGCAGGCAATTTGTAGAAATTTGTATAACTTATGAAATGACGTTTTGTCGCAGCTCTGAAGAGCTTAAAATTCAGTTTTTGTCGGAAGATTATGTCACTTTAAGAACTTTCTCCATAAATTGATTTTGGTTTCATAAAATTCATCAAGCTTAAATAAATTTTTGTAATTTTCTTCTCTGTTGTTTTGTTGAAAAGCCGAAACGAAATATTTAAAGATAGTTTTATGTTGAGTGAATCGACTATCTATTTCCGTTATTATATGATCAATACATGAATGGATAAAAAACCGAAATTTTTAAATATACATCTAGGTTACATACTTGCAGACTTTGACTAGAATTGAATCGGTTCTATTTGATTTCAATATCCATGCCACAAGTTCTGAACCATTTTTTTGAAAGCCATGTTCGTCGGTATGAATACGTTGTAACTCCAGTACTTAGTCTTTTGCGAAATCCACTACAAGCGCTAAAACCTATATTTATTTGTTAAAGTTTATTACACATAGGCAAAAGGCATTATGTTTACAAAGATGCTAAAAGACTGCGCTTATGATTTTAAAAAAATATTTTGAATGTTGACCTAAGAATTTGATAAAACTAAGCAATAGAAAAAATGTTAAGATTATCTAAATTTTGAGCCTTTCGCATAACAAAACGGACACCGTAGATTTTTCAATAAATACAAATAATTGGCACTATTTTTTGTCAACTTCACCCTGGCACTTTATTATAAATACTAAAAGTGAATAGGTAATAAACGGCAAATCCAAATTTTTATAAAAATTCTGATTAAAAAGTGTAGAATTTTGATTAAACTTGGTTAAATGTTCCAAATTGAAATTCGTTCTTGAATGTGTATGAAAACGTGTAAAAAATTCTCGTCGCTATCTATTTTTCCGCCGTTGTGTGCTCTGATTAAATTAATGGGCTTGCCTACTCTAGTGTTTTCAGACCGCGTGAATTCGGATTTTTAAAGGCGTGAGAGATAAGGGAGTACAGTTTTACGGTATTATTTCGGTCTGTTGTTTTATTACTTCAAGAACCAATGTGTACACATACCGCAAGCCCGGTTTTATCGTCTTGAAAGACTAATGAATTTTGTAGAAGGTCTGAAAAAACTGGTATATGTACATACATATATAGGCTTAGTATTACACTAACCGATATTTTCATATATTCATAAAAATTCACTTTGTCATTAGTCTGAAATAAGAAAATTATAAATCAGAAGCTCCAAATAGTACTGTTATTCAATCGAAAGTAAAAATATAGTAGTTCATTGATGAAGGGTGGGATCTATGCCCCCAATTTTCCCCCCCTGACTGACTATGCCACTGCTTCGAGGTCTCATTCTATGGTTTAGTTCATGACAAATGAGATCTTTTAGGTCTCCCCTACTCAAACACTCTAGGAATGGCTATAATTTTTATTTTTTGACTGCAAAATGTACTCCAAAATGATTTGGCCTTTTCATGTGGGTGTCACACGCACATTAAAAGGAATGTCCAATTTACCCACTTTAATTTTTTTTAAATAAATTTTTAGTGCCAAAAATTATTTGTAATATAAAGGGTTTCCTT
This sequence comes from Merzomyia westermanni, assembly GCA_949987695.1. Classification (NCBI taxonomy): domain Eukaryota; kingdom Metazoa; phylum Arthropoda; class Insecta; order Diptera; family Tephritidae; genus Merzomyia; species Merzomyia westermanni. The sequence goes on along the minus strand of OX465290.1, from coordinate 109,580,790 downwards.
TTTTGTCTTCAATTAATGCAACAAATTCACATCCTCTTTCTGATGCAAAATCTTGGTAACGACAATTTATATTTTATAAAAAAATCCTTGTTAATATTAGCAAGAAATACTATTCTAACACAGAATACCACGGTAATAAGTTTGAAGGGTTTATATAGCATTTTTTTTGCATTTAAATGATGGAGAATATTGGTAGCTGCAATAAGAAAATATTTTTTTTTTGTTTCGTAAGAAGTGCATTTTTGTCGAGAACGCGCAATAAAACTGCAGATTTTTCAACAAAAATCTTAAAGAAAAAGGCCACAAACAATAAAAAAAAACATACTTTTACATACTTTTTAGTTATACCTTTGTAAACTTAAGCATTTCTGAAATTTTCTGCAACCAGGAAACTAAATATTCCTTAAAAAGCGGTTTGGAGAGGTTTCCTTACATATTTATTTTATCATTAATTAGAAACAAAAACTAGGACCAGATCCGTTTTGTTGCACAAATTACCTTTTCTACAATACGAAACAAGTTGACATACGTGACAACGACTTTTGTAATTTTTGCTCGCACTCTGCGACGACGTATGAAAAACATTTACGCTAAACTTAGAACAAAGTTTGATTGGAAGAATATTACGCGTGATATACCAAAGTATTAAAAAAGTTCTAAAAAATTGTTTTTTGAGCAGGGCTAAACTAAAAACGTGGGAAAACTTTGTTTTAACTCTAACGCAATGTAAGCCGTTTGATGTACTAGGTATACGAGTATGATAACAAGTTGGCACTTACCACGATTTGTGACATGACTAAATATTTGGTAACAGTAGCTTTACCAGATAAATCAGCAAATGTTTAATCATCAATGTTTTTCCTACAGTAAAAGCGACGTCTCTCTCTCATCACTAAAAATTATTGATGCTGTAGTAATTATTGATGCTGTAGTAATTATCGCTAACATCGTTTAGAAACCAAATTTCAGAATACTTAAAACAGAACGGCAGAAAACACATTGGGGGTGTAAAATTGCAAAATAACTATGTGGTAGCAAGAATAGCAAAAAGCAGTTCGTTTGTTGTGCGAGGTAATAATATGATAATAATTTATTCGAATTCTAATTATATCTTCGCAAGGCATAACGAAAAGAAGAGCACAAAGAGAGTAGGCAGAATAGTTAGTAAATAAATTTAGTAAGTGTGTATGTATGTTTACAAACAGTATGGTTTTTATGGATATAATCCCTGCAAAAACAGTACGGGTAAAATGATTAGTCAATTTACCCGGAGCCATACCGAAAGTTTCCGTATTTCTCCCATCACATTTTTAAGAGCATCGGTAGACTTTTTGACCGTTTCTTTTCTCACGTTCCTGTATGTGTGGTTTTACATCTCGCTCGTTCTCATTTATTTTGCACTAAGATAAACATACAGCTGCACTGCTCACACCTACAGTACTATACTGTCACAGCTACTAGTCATATGAATAGTTATATAATTCCAATTTTTAAAGGGAATTTACGACTTCTATGACCGGCATATAATGGGAAAAATTACTGAAAGTTTACCCTCATGAATATGGCTATTTTACTATTATATTGACGACCACTTTATATTGATTTAAACAGCATACTTACGGAAATTTTAGCAGTATTTAGAACGTAATTTTACCTGTATAATGACAGCAGTCAAAATCGCCCAGGCGGTTAGATGACCATTTAAAGAAGAATGACAGCAATTTTGCGGTAAAATTATGGTCATTTTACTGAAAGGTTTACCTATCCCAAATTGTAATAAAACGCATAATTTTGTATAATGTATAGCTTAATACAAAGCTTATAAATATATAGTTGAACTCAACATCTTTTTAGTGTTTTATTATATTAATATTTATAATGTTTTATCTTTTTAGTATTTTATTTTATTCATTTTATCATTTTAGTATTTTATTATATTTATATTGTTTTATCTTTTTTGTATTTCATTACATTTATTTGAAAAGGCACTTAGTATTTAAAACTGAAAAATAAACATAAATTCAGTCTTTTAAAAACGGGTTTAAGTATGTTAACTTTAGAACAAAAAATAAAAAAGTTATTCACAACCATTTTATGGTATACTCGTATATGTTTGTAAGAGTTAATTTATTTAATTTAGTAAATATAGTTAAGTATTTAAAGAATATTTAAAAATATTAGTATAAAAAAGTGATTAAATTGTTAAGTTAAGTAAATATATTTAATTATAATGTTTGGTTCAGCTTCGTTGTAAGGTACCGTTTTTGTTTGTGCCTGTTGTGGCTTAGTTCCACGGATTCTTCATGCACATATTCTATTTCGCCCTGCATCTTGAACACGCCTGCCGAAAAAGTAAAAACATTAGTATACGTTAATAAAAAAAAATTCGGAAATTACTAAATAAAATCTTTTTAAACAATTTGAGCTCTGATAGCGCTTTTTTTGAGCTCCTTCCGTCCCAGTTAAAGTTGGCGATGAGCTCATCAGTTGTGAGTTTTCTAAAGACCGCATCTAAATCCCCTGTAGGTCCTTTAATTACATATAAATACGAGGTCTATAAAGAAAAGATGTATTTTAGTTGTGAATAATTGAGCAACAAAAAGTTCGGTCGAATAAAAAATTACTTACGAGTGCATCCTCGTATGTTTCGTTTTCGAGCTTCTGCTCCAAATCATACACCGCAGCAATACACGATAGTGGAAACATGTCAGCCAGCTCATTCTGAAGCCCATTTCCACTTTATCCACTTATGCGGCACACTAGCCTATGCACTTCTTTTGTAAAAACCTTTGTTCTCGAACGGCTTTACGGTGGGCCAACATTTCCGGCTTTTCGATCATCTAAAAAGACACAGTACATGTACATATGAGTTACTATCACACATTTTTGGGTATTTGTTTCCTTTACTTTAGCAAAATTCAGCACATATTTTCGAAAGTTGGTTTCCTCTACACATTTCAACAAAATGCAGCACATATTTTCCAGTTATTGTTTCCTTTAGGAGACAACTGGAAAAACACGTCCAAAAATGTCTGGAGAGGTATCAAAAGGCGGGTTTTGACCTCGGTATCAATAATCCGAAAGCGGAGATTCCAATTAATATTTCTGTCAAGAGATATTTGCAATTACAGCTGAACATTTTCTGTCATTTTATGTGATTGTTGTAATCACACATTTGGGATTGGACTTGGTCCATTTTTTTTTTAAAAACGTTTCACTACAACAAAAACTAGAAAATCGGCTTTCAAATTGTTGATGCCGATGTCGAAACCCGTCTTTTGATGCCTCTCCTGGCATTTTTGGACGTGTTTTACCAGTTGCTTCCTAAAGGAAACAATTACAGCATACAATTTCTGATGAAGCACTTACCTTTTCCACTGGAATCCTGCACTCTTTTACTTGAGGTTGTGCACAATCCAACTTCTGAACGCTTAAGACAATCTGAAAATATTAAAAGGTATTTTAAGTATTATTTTGAATAACAATTGCATATTTTTTTTGTTATACATACCTTTAATTTTGCAACTTAACACCACCAGCTTAAACTTTTCAGCCTTTTTCCAGAAAACACAAAATGAAGTAAAAATCAAGCTTGCTGTGTTGCCACTTGTGAAATTTTGTATGCTCAAAGAGTGCGACAGAAACAGATATAGCAAAACAAACTTAAAACGCCCAATATGCCATTTCACTCTAACACAAAATCCTTGAACACGGAAACTTTCGGTATGGCTCCGGGTAAATTGACTAATAATTTTACCCGTACTATTTTTGCAGAAGAAAATTCGTGTATATGTATTGAAGTTTCAGTCATTCGATTTTTGCAGGGTAATGAGTGTAAATTAGATTTGAGTTATAGAGTGGCAACACATAATAATACAGTGTGTCCGACGCTTGTCTCCAATGTTTTTTCCAACAGAGACTTTTTTTCGCCAGTCTTTTTCACACTTGTATCAGGAAGCATGATAACTGACCAAGCGCATAGAAGAAAGCTAAGAGAAGTATACATAAAAATACAAATAAACAAATAATTGAACAGAACTGAAACATAAATAAAAAGTATATTAAATCAATAACGAGATTATAAGTAAAATAAAAGTAAATCGAAATATGTTGCATAGCATTGCAGATCCAAAAAAGGAGACTATTTTCGTTGCTGGCATAACAGCTTCTCGTTTGTCGTAATTTGATAGCTGCTGGCAATGCTTTTGTATTGTCAGTGGTCAGGCTTTCATAAAAACTTAAGTAACCGTCAAACACACGGACTGCAAGCGGAACATGCTTAAATTCACTTTTTATATTTTCAATATCAGTTTAGGGAAGACAAAATATCATAGCATCATCACTATGGTCAGAGGCCGGTTTCACTTGGGGGTTTTTAATTAGCACGCTAAAATATTAGTCCTATCCTTTTTTTTTGCGGATTTCCAATGGCAGAAATTAAAACATAATTCGTTTAATTTACAAATTCGTTTTTCTTAATTGATTTTCTATAAAAAAATTGGGTTCTTTAAATATCGAGATTTTGGAGCCCTGTAACTTGTAATGTATTCATAAAATTTCTTATTTCGCACAAGAACAATTACCCAAAATATGAACGAATTCTAAAGCACCCCTCTTTGCCCCATATGTATTCCCCCCTTTGTAAACACAATCTTTGATTAAACTTACCTGCATAGATATTTCGGGGACTGTATTGTATCTTTTTTTGCAAATTTTCAAATTGAAACATAGTTCGCTTTATACCGTGGTATAGATCGTAATCATGGATTTCTGAAAGCCCAAAGGTATTGAATTTCTGTGTAGCATTCATGACACTGTCTTGCTCTGATTGTATAGCTTTAAAGTATTTAGTGTGATCATGATAATAACGACAAATTCCTCTTTTTATTTTCGCAGAAACGTTGGACGTTAACGGCAAAGATGTTGAAATCGAAGACGTTTTGGACCCAGATCTTTGATCACTATCAAAAACATTTCTGCTTATCACATTATTCGGCTCGTCGTATACATTTTCTGTATGATTACTAAGAATAGAATCACTTGAGTATATTGGCTTCTTTGTTAGGAAAATACCATTATGTGTTGTCTCAAAATATTGGGAAGCAACATCTACATTTTTGTTTTTTCCAAAAGATTCGTCTATATGAATGTCACACCGTCCAGTGTCTTTTGTATTTTCCAGAGAGGAACGCGAAGAAGATAAGCGCTTAAGCGTTGGCATAATAGAACGCCCAACATTTACATTAGGTGAGTCCTGAAATTCAAGTGGTGGCTCAATAGGAGCTAAAGGGCCCTTTTTTAATGTGTTGAAATTTTCTGCGCTCATGCCACCTTCAGAAACATTATCCAAAGAATCAAATTGAGATACTTCCCCATCACTTTCAATAATCTGAAATGAAAAAGTTTTAAAAACATTTTATTAATAGTTGTTGTTGTTATTAACAGTGCTTCGCCCTGCTAAATAGCTCGATCATTCTTAAAATCTTCATCAAATTCTAACAGAAGTCCACGGAAATTAGAAGTTTCAACAGGGTTGGGGCGAAATTGGCCTTAGAAGTGTAGGTTTTTAGAACAGTTAAAAATGGTGCACAACTCTAAGTCAAGAGACCTATTAACAACCTTTAGTAATGCGATCCGCAATTTTTCTGGGCAGAATCCTCTTTGCGTGGGCTGCCTTCGTCCGCGCTTATAAGGAATAACCCTTGGTCGATCCGACACCGGCTTCGCGATGCTCAGATACTCTGCACAGAATCCCCTTCTGTGTGGGCTTACTTCGGTCGCGCTTAAAAAAAAAGACTTGGTCATGTATGTAAAATGGTGGCGTCACTACACAATTATCTACGTTGCCTCTGTTACACAGATCAGACTGAAAAAGAGAGTAATGTGAAACAGATTGCAACTAACAGCCGAACAGCAGACATCAGCAGCAGCAGCAACTTAGAAAGCAATCACTAAAGTACAAGCAGTCGTTCGTTCATTTTAATTGTCTTTTATATTTTTACTACATTTTGTTAATTCTGTTATTCGTTCGTTTTAATAAAACATCATACTTTATATTTTGGGAGCTCAACCTAAACGGACAAAAAAGAGCAAATTCAGTAGCGGCAAAGTGTAACATTAGTGCAAATGAACGTGAAAACCAGAAGTCAATCAAAAGAGCAGAGAGAAAACGAATCTTCTGAAAACAAAGAGGAATATACTTTAGTTGTGCAGCAAGAATCAGCAGCTGATAACGAAACGGCAATGGAGAACCTAGGCGAATTAGTACCACCAGCAAACCTGGATAAAGAAAATGAAACGAAGAACAGCATATCAGTGGATATATATACATATATATATATATATATATATATATCGATGGATATGGTTCGTACAGCTTGTTACTCTTTCGAAAATCGATTACGTTTGGTTCAGTTATCCAAAGGAGTTGTTAATTATAAAAACCTACTATAAATATTTGTTGATCCTACATAAAACTTTTTAAATAAAAATTTAAAGGGATTTACCGAACCTTTTGCTTTAAAAGGACTTCAGTTTTGTATTAGAACTTTTTGGACACAGTGTATATAACCTACATGTTCTTGAAATAGAAGTTTGCCGCAATAAAACACCACGGTAACCGGCTAATAATATACTAGATAGCGTCCAAGTATTAATTGTTTTAACAATTATAATTTGCCCAACACTGGCTGGACTGTAATTCAAATACAATTTAATGTGTTAACTGTAGCGAACTGGTTAAAAAAAAGTGATTGACGTCGACATTAATCATTATGCATTCAGTATAGATTGCCCTGAGTATAAGAAACATGCGCAGTCAAAATATAAAATTCGAATTTGGCAACGACAACAAAAGAGCTGAAATGCATATATGTACTTAAATATAAATAGCATTATCGCTAACAAATGTGAGCTAGAGCGTCTTTTCGAACTTCAAAAACCACATTTGATTTTTTGTTCGGAGAGCTGTACAACGGTAGAAATAACAAACCAAGAGTTACAAATACAAACATATAAATTTGTACCATTCAATTCCCACAGTAGACATAGACATGGAGTTTTAGTATACTCGTATGCACACGAATCAATAGAGTATAAAACAATTTACAAAAAACAGTTAGCAAAAATATATGGTGTATAATTGTGAAAATCAAAAACATTTTTCCCAAATACCAAATAGGTCTTATTTATCACTCGCCTAGCTCGTTCTTATACGAAATTCTAAACAACAATTGCCTAACGCATTATAAGATTGTCTTCGGTGGGGATTTTAATATAAATGTTTACAAAACCACAACATACAGTAAGCAGTTAGTTGAGCTGTTTCGGTATTTTGCTATGGGAAAAAAAAAAAAGTTTTTATACACGAAAGGGGTTAACACGGAAACAATGATAGATCTGTTGTTCGCAAATAGTGAATCCATTTCTTGTGAAAGATTGGAAGATCAGCAGATTTCCGATCACGAAACTGTTCTGTCTAAAATCAAATTAGACAAAATTTTACGGATGAGAGCAAGAATAACGATATCCTCTTGGAATTATTATACATCTGATAGCCTTCCAATTGCGACAGCTTAACTTTACGGACTTTGATAACCTCAGCATCGAAAAAAAGCAATATTGTTCTATAATAACTTATCTAACGCGATGACCACCTTGACGTACTCGAAAGAGGTCGATATAAAACTCCTGAACAAATGGTATGATTCCGAACTGACAAATCTGAACAAACACAAATATGATTTATACAAGCTCGCGCTAAGAATAGGTGAATGGAATTAATACAACATTACGTAATTATATAGGACTAATAAAGCTTAAAAAGGCCAACTATATGGAACAAAAAATTACTCATAATTCAAGGGACAGCAAGGCTATGTGGAAACATTTAAAATATTGCATATGTACATATATCTAAAGAAAACAATGTCATCAATAAAATACTAATAAACGACCGACTCTACACAAATGAGAGCGAAATAACACAGTCACTTAATAATTATTTTATAGAAGGTATAGTGGAAATCAGCTTGAATATTCCAATTAGCGTTGAAGACCTTTTGGCTCAGGAAAATGAGATCCTCACGTTCAAGTTCAGAGAGTATCTAAAGAAGCCATAATCGAAATAGTAAATTTAAAAACAAAACTGGAGGGAAAAAACTTCTGTCATCAAAGACTCCATAAATTAACGAAAGTCTAGACAAAGGGTTAGTTACAAATTTATGGAAAGCGTGATAAAAACGTTGGTAAAAAACCAGCTCGTGAAATACTTGAAGGAAAATAAAATCATTATACCGCAAAAATCTGGGTTCCGGAAAAAACATTCCTGTGAAAGTGCTTTGAATATTGTTATATCCAACTGGAAAGAAGACTTAAGCAGGAATAAACATGTAATAGCTGTAGTCTCGGACCTGGAACGTGCCTTTGAGACGATAGATCAAAATCTGTGCATAAAAAATCTGTACAATATAGGTATTACTGATCTGGAATTTAAAGGGTTCCAAGATTTTATTACGAATAGAAACTAAAGTACAGTAAATAAGTCATCTCTATCAGAGAAAAGAGCGGTACTTGTTGGGCTTCCACAAGGTTCTGTATTGGCACCTATGTATATTGTTTAATGTTTACATTAACGATATTGTAAATTGCCTTAACTTCTGTGATATTCAACTCTTTGCTGACGATACATTGCTGTTGCTTAGTAGAGAAAATATCAATGATGTATAGGGTCTAAACAGAGTTTATGGTTGGCTATGCTTATAGATAGACTTAAACTGAATAGACTTAAACTGAATATCACCAAAACAAAATGCATGGTAATATCAAGACGGAAGTTTGAGAGCAACGAGTTGCAAAATCTAAGTATTAACAATGTAGCAATTGACAAAGTTAACAGTTTTAAGTACTTAGGAATTAAAATCGATGACAAACTCCACTTTAATGAGCACATTGATTACACTGTTGGAAAAATAGCCAACAAGTTTATGACACACCTATCAGATATGCTTGCTGATCTAAATTGGCTAAGCAACAAACAGCAACTGTTTTATTATACGATGAAATTTATTCAAAATATTATTGAGGGCAGCTTTCCTGATTATTTTCAAAGCAATATAAAATATGCATAATGTAAATACTAGAAGCAAATATGATTTTAAACTACCTGCTTACAAAACTGAGGCGGATAAATGTAATTTGTATTATAAAGGTTTTGATGAGTTGATTAATAAATGCGTGCGAGTTAAAGATCTCCGTTCCGTTTGACAATTCATTTATTACTGATTAAGATGTACATAATATAAGCGAATATAGGATAAAGAAAGAAAGAGAATAGTGAACCCAACATACCGCCAGCCTTGAACGGCTTAATTAAGTTCAATTTAACCCCTTTTTTAAATATCAAAACATCTTAAATCAAATTAACAGACTAATGCAATTCATTCAAAAATAGAAAATTATCTCATTTGAAATTCCAATTATGATGCTTCGTCCAAGAATAAGTCTCCTTTGGTTGGCAACAAACAAAGTTTGACCACTGGCCGTACGAGTTCGCCTTCGGCCGTCTTAACAGTGACCACACGCACTTGACCATCCGCACCGGGATGACACTTCAACGCCCGAGCGAGCTTCCACTTAGTTGGTGGTGTAGCTTCATTTAGCACAACAACAATATCATTCTCCACTAGATTGGGCGATGTTCGGAACCACTTCGTTCGTCGTTGTAAATTCACGAGATATTCGTCATGCCAGCGTTTCCAAAAGTGCTGTCGCATTAAAGAAATGGCGTGCCAACGTTGATGGAGATTTCCTCTAAATTCAGGCATATCTGGTTCGGGGAGTGATTTGAGAGGCTCACCCACAATAAAGTGACCAGGGGTGAGGATTTCTAAGTCACTCGGACTTGCAGCATAGGAGCAGAGCGGCCTAGAATTTGCACATGCTTCAACTTCAGTTAGCAATGTACTGAATTCTTCATATGTCAGCAAGTGATCACCTAAAACTCGTTTTAGATGATATTTAATGCGCTTTATGCCGATCTGATGTGTGGAGCGCTTGGAGGATTGAACTTCCACGAGATGCTAGAGTCGGCAAAAAACGAACTGACCTTTTCGTCCGCCATACAACGATCGAACATTACTCTCAATTCCTTCTCCGCTCCAATAAAATTCGTGCCGTTATCCGAATACATCACCTTACAAAATCCACGCCGATTGATAAACCTTTTAAAGGCATTTAGAAACGAAGCCGAAGATAAGTCGCTAACGAGCTCCAAGTGCATTGCTCAGCTACTCATACATATGAACGAGCAAATATAACCTTTAACGGATTTCGCTCCTCTTCCATTCGAGAATTTGTAAACATATGGGCCCGCGAAGTCTACAGCACTCCGCAAAAAACAACGAGCAAAATTGACACGACTTGCGGGCAAGTCTCCCATACCCTGTGCAATGATTTTACGATTTAAACGTGTACATTTTACACATTTTCGATATAGATTCCGTACTAAATTCCTAGCGGAGATGACCCAAAATCGACGTTGTAAAATCGTAAGCATAGTTTGGGGACCTCCATGCATTGTAACGATGTGTAGTTCAGCAATCAGGAGTCTGGCGATCGCAGAATTTTTCCGTAATAAGATTGGATGTTTCATATCGGACCTGACTAATGCATGCTTTAGACGCCCACCAACGCGAAGAATGCCATTCCCATCAAGGAAGGGTTGCAAACGCAAAAGGCTTCTTTTAAGTGGTATAGGTGTTCGATCTCTACAATGAGAAATTTCATTAAAAAAATAATAATTTTGGGTGTACCTTATCAGAGCGTCTTCCGCGTTAGTGATCTCATTCCGAAAAAGAGGCCCGGAGGTCTTCCCATAACTTTTGTTGATAAACCGTAAGACATATGCGATAGTTCGTTTCAGCTTTGAATATGATGAGAACTTGGTAAGTACTGACCATTGTTCATTCGAACTCACGACGTGGGCGGATAGCTTACTAGCTCGAAGTTCCAAATTTGTTGTGTGTATCGATGGCGACTTAAGCTTCCAAAATTCCTCTGAATTTCTAAGGAAATCCGGCCCATTCCACCATAACTGGTGCGCCATCAGTTCTTGCGGAGTTAAGCCTCTTGAATCGCAGTCGGCAGGGTTAATTTCGGAACGTACGTGGTTCCACGATTCAGCCGGTAAAACCTCTTGAGTGTCTGCGACTCGGTTTGCAATAAACGTAGACCATCGACTAGGGTGAGCTTGCAGCCACGCCAAGGTGATTGTAGAATCAGACCACGCGAACATTGGATAAGTTTGGTTAGGCAAGCTGTCCATAACCGTTTTTGCTAGCTTGGCTGCGAGGTTCGCAGCGCAAAGCTCAAGACGAGGAAGTGTCGTAACTTTAAGTGGTGCTACTTTGGTCCTAGAGCTGAGCAAAGCGACAGTTATATCTCCAGATGGCTGTATAGTGCGAGCGTAAATAACAGCGGCGTATGCCCGCGTCTGCAAATAGATGGAACTGCGTATGCGCACCTTTCAAACCAATACCTGTCCACCGTTCGAGCTTTAAGTCTGAAAACAACTTTAGTTGTTCGCGATGATTATACCATTCGCGCGCTATAGACATCGGAACTGAATCATCCCAATCGATGTTGGAGCGCCACAAGTCCTGGAACCAAATTTTGGTTTTAATTGTGCAGGGCGACAAAAGTCCGAGCGGGTCAAATAGAACACTTGAATCTGATAGATATGCTCTTTTGGACAGAACCGGTGATGCATCGTTTAGGTTTACGGCAAATGTTAAATAATCGCTTTCGGTGTTCCAGATCACCCCCAAGGCATGCACTTCCTTGCTTTCTGCAATATAATGCGAGATTTCCTTCGACGCGTTCGGAATAGATGCTGTCAACTCTGGGCAATTGGAAGCCCACTGCCTCAACTCAAAGCCACCACTGGCAAGCACGGTGGATACATCGCGTTGTATTAGCTTCAGTTCTTCAATGTCGGAAGAGGCCGTAAGCAGATCATCCATGTAAAAATCCCGAATGATAACGGAGGCAGCTTTGTCATGACGACCTATAGAATCTTTTGCAGTCTGTTGAAGATCCTTCACGGCTAGATGGGATGCTGCAGCTACACCATACGTGACTCGTAACATGCGGTAATCTTTAATAGGAAGTGCTGGATCCGAACGCCAAACGACTCGTTGCAAATCAATGTGCTCCTTTGAAACGTATACCTGTCTATACATTTTCGCAACATCTGCGTTAAGAGCGTACCGATGCATTCTGAACCTAATCAATGTTGAAAATAATGTAGGTTGCAACTGAGGGCCAACCATTAAGGCGTCGTTTAAGGAGTAACCAGTTGTGGTTTTGGCCGACGCATTAAATACTACTCTTAATTTTGTAGTAACACTAGATTCCTTAACGACGGAGTGGTGCGGCATATAATAGCACTTATCAGAAGAATCAGAATCTAGAACTTCCTCCATGTGGTCCATTTTCACCAACTCGTCCATGAAACGGTTGTACTCTTCGGATTTAATGATAATTTCTTTTCCATACGTAGCAGACTACGCACAGCAAGGCTACGTGATTCACCTAGAGGTATGTCAGATTTTAACGGAAGTTTGACAATAAAACGGCCATCTGATGCACGAAGTAGGTTGGCTTCGAAGTGATACTCGCAGTATTTCTCCTCTGTTGTTAGGTATTTTTTCCTAGGGGCTTCTTCCAGTTCCCACAATTTGCATACCGTGTGTGTTAGCTGAGCATCGCTGTGGAAGGAAAGCGTATTCTGCCGACTGGGTGCATTTCGTCAACGCCGATGAGTATATCTATAGCGCGTGATTTCATAAATTGCGAATCAGCCAACGACAGATCTTTTAAGTGTGGCCAATCAAAAACAGGAACATTGCTGGTGGGCAAATCATTTGAGATTTTAGCGAGAATGAGAGTGTTTATTTTAAATATTTGCGACGAAGATTTAGACGATAAGTTAAGCGTTACTTCACCTTTAGTTCGCCCGCCGTTAGCTGAACCCATTCCTGTCACGATTACTGACGAAGATCTTCTTGGCAAGCGCAAACGTTGAGCGCAAGATTCGGTGATAAATGAGGCGTGGGAACCAGTGTCAAATAATACGCGCGCGGTTTGCCAACGGCCAGAATAATCTTTGATAATAACCATTGCTGTTGACAGAAGAACTGCCTTCGACGTTGTATATTGAGACTGGTTTTTGATTGTGGCTTGTGTTGCTTCAAACGAGGTGTGTTTACAATCAACGGCGGGTTTATCAGAAATTGCGGGTGAAGCGAAGAGTGCGGGAGAATCATTTGAATTCGAAGCGGTTTTAGCATTAGCGACAGACTCGGTGACGGTAGTAGCGACAGGAACGGCGGCGTGAACAGAGTTTCGAGAATTTGTGGTATCGGCGGCTGGGTGAATAAGCGTATGGTGACGAAGGTGGCAAATACGACACGTGGAATCGCTGCGACATCTAGTTTTGTAGTGCCCCTTGCTTAAACAGTTTAGGCAAGCGCCGCTTTCTTTAATAAATTGTGTCCTTTCTTCACAACCTAAGCTTAGGAAACGTTCACAATTGTAAATTTTGTGGTCACCATTGCAATGACTGCATTTTACGCTATATTCTTCTACTGCGTGTAATACATTCGTGAACTTCTTAGCATTTTTTGTATAGGGTTTATTTGGAGTATCTACCGCTGTAGACAGAACGGACACACAACGGCACCTGATCTCCAAAAAAGTCTTTAGTTGTTCGAAGGTTGGTGGATCATCGTCTTCCAGTGACAATTCCCATTGTTTTCTCGTTTCAAATGCCAGCTTTCCGACTATATGGTGGACCAACCAGTCATCCCAAAATTCTACAGGACGGCCTAATGCTTTCAATGCCCGTATATGCTGCATAGTGGGATCTAAAACGCATTTTATCTCAGCAGCAGTGTCGCTTCCAGCTTTGTTTATGGCTGTTTGGCAGTTCTTTAGAAGTAAGTAGATTTATAGTCTCGGTTAGATTAATAAGCTGTAAGAAATAATAAATAAATAAATAAATTCATCAAAATCTGCCATTGCCAGTATCAACAATAATAATCTCGAACATTGCGTTAAATCTTTAACTGAATTATCTTCAGCCATTTTTACAATATTAGTGAATTATGAATTAGATCTAGCTCTAAAGGGAGAAAAAGACCTAGATCTAGAAGTTTTTCTCATAGAAGAGATTTTAATCCAACACACTTTCTAAATTATTAAACAAATTTCCTTCAATTACCTGTGGACCAGATTGCACTAAAGAAGTGAAGCACCATACATTTTATAGGATTGAAACAAAAGGTGTACTTTCTTTTTCTAAGCCTCGACGTCTTGGTCCAATTAAACTCAAAATATTGAAAACCGCATTGCAATTTTTAGTTAAAACTGGTATATGTCGCCCATCAAGATCTCCCATTGCTTCTCCTCTTCATCTCGTTCCAAAGAACCAAACGATTGGAGACCTTGTGGCGATTATAGAAGATTAAATTTTATTACTACACCGGATCGATGTCCGTTACCACATATTCACGACTTAACTATCAATTTGAAAAACAAAAAAAAATGTTTCTAAATTTATCTTGTTCGTGCCTACCATCAAATTCCCACGGCAGAAGAAGACATCCACAAAACTGCAATTGCTACTCTATTTGGAATGTTTGAGTTCGTTCGTTTTCCTTTTGGTTTACGAAATAGTGCTCAAACATTTCAACGCTTTATTAATAAAGTGTTTTCTGATTTTGATTTTGTATTCACTTATATTGACGATATTTCAATTCCTACTGACAATGAAAACCAACATTTACAACATTTAAAATTGATATGGAAAGGCTTGAGGAATACAATTTAAATGTTAAACCTTCTAAATGCATTTTTGGTGTAGATAAATTAGATTTTTCAAGTTATGAAATTTCCTGTGAAGGTATTAAACCCTCTTTAGAAAGAATAGAAACTATAACAAATTTTTAAATTCAAAATCAAATTAATAAATTACAAAAATTTTTAGGAATGATTTATTATTACCATCGCTATACTCGTATTAAAATGTTAGCAGCAGAACCCAGTCGTCTGCATGAAATGTTAACATTTTCTGTCAAAAATAAACTCAAACAACTTAGTTGGACAGATGAACAAACAGGTACAGTGCGGGTGCATAACAAATAACACGGAAGTATTGATATGCATAAAAGCCCTTCTGTATCCAAAACTGTTCTATAACCGCGCCTAAAAATATTCCACTTTCCTTGAGTTGACATATAAAATATATGTACCAAAGAATGTATAAAAGGAATAAGCAAATGGCACATTAGAGGAAAAATGCATCGTGACGCTACAGGGCATCATAGCTTAGTTGTTAGAGTACTCTAACAGCGGCTTTGGTGCAGACACTTGGGTTCATATCTCAGTGTCCGAGAAGGGGTCTGATGAGAAGTTGGGCACTTCGAAACATGTCATCCCATACCATCGCTGTGCATAACGTTGTAATTTTTCCTCTAATATCAATTAAGAAACAAAATATTGCTTTCGAAAACATTAAAAAACATTTTGCTAAAAATACTTTACTTACTCATTTTGGCAAAAATGGAATTTTACATTAACTGTAGATGAATCAAATGGTTCAATCGAAACTGTCTTACAACAAAAAAACAATAACCTATTAGAACCTCTAGCATATTTTTCAAGAAAATCAACTCCAACAGAAAGTAATTATTCTACTTTTGATAGAGAACTTTCGGAATTTTATAATTCGGTTAAACATTTTCTTGAAGGTAGAACGTTTACCATTTATACCAATCATAAGCCTTTAACCCATGTTCTAAATTCCAAAGTAGACATATCTCCTCGTCAATTACGCCATCTTGAATATATTGCACAGTTCACTAATGATATACAATATATACGTGGAAAAGACAACATAGAAGATGTATTCCAGAAGTAAGCGTAATTTCAGCTCAAGATATAAATTTAGACATTTTTTTTTTATAAAACAACAAACAGATAAGATGTCACAAAAAATCTTATATGATCCAAATTCTAAAACTAATTTAAAATAAGTAGATATTCCAATCATAAATTTGAAAATTTGTTGTGATGTTTCTGAACAACAATTTACACCTATACTCCACTTTCTATGAGAAGAATTATATTTGACAAAATTCACTCTCTATCTCATCCAAGCATTCAAAGATTATCGTTATCTTCTAACTATTATTGATAGACATACTCGTTGGCCTGAAGCTTATCCACTTAAAGATATTTTAGCAAGTACAATAGCAACTACTTTCGTTCAAAATTATGTGCCAAGATTTAGTATTCCACTAAACATTACAGTAGATCAAGGTTCCCTATTTACTTCGAAAATTTTTTCTGAACTAACCAAATTATTACCATACCATCGTCAAGCAAATGGTATGATAGAGCGCTTTCATAGAACACTTAAAACAACTAATAAAGCTTCAAATGATTCTACTCACTGGTCTGAAAGTTTACCATGGATTATTCTTGGTTAACGAACATCAATTAAAAATGACTAAAAATGTTCCTTTGCAGAACTTGTGTATGGACAAACTCTTCGACTGCCTGGTGAATTGGTTGTTTTCAATAATCATAATACAAATAATTCTTCAAACGAAATTATTTAAAAATTAAGACAACATTTTTCTGTAATTTGTTCCAAAGTTGTACATCATAATATAGAAAATCTAACTTAGAAGCACCTTATTCACCATTCAAACTTATCTCCAAACAAAAGACATTTAAAATACAATATGGAAACACTGTTAAAACTTTTTCAATTGATTTATTAAAAGCAGCAAACACTCTTACTTCCTCACTTTCTAATTCAAATCCACTACAAAAACAAAAAAATTAACGTTTATTATTAATTAATTGTATTTGAAATTTATTTTTGTTTCACTGGAGGGGGGGGGTGTTTTTTTTTTATTTTTGCGTTTGCTGGCTTAGAATGCAAACCTCGAAAGTAGTTTCTCTAAAAATATCACTTCGTAAGCAATCCCAAAACTAAGTAATTCGAGTTTCTTCTGTTTTATATACGCAAACTTTTAAATTTGTTGTTTTTTTTTAGTTTTTGCCATAAATAATTTCTAATCTTATTCGCGGTATTTTTTTTTGAAAAATGAAATGCAAATTTGTCATAAACTTGTAAAATATTATGATATTGCTAATACATAGTTCCAATTCAGTAATTGGTTTTTTCTGTTCTGCGTTACTAAAAGAAAAACTTTAGAAGAAAAACAAATTGCTGTTCTTGGCTCAAAATAGCTCCGCAACCATTTATGGAAGCATCTACAGTGATAATAAATGGTTTTGTGAAGTCAGGGCATTGTAGTAATTCTGGTGAAATTAACGCTGTCTTCAAAGACTAAAATGCTTTTTCGAATTCTATGCTCCAAACAAATTCAACTTTTTTCCTGCTTAATTTGTTTAGAGGTGCAGCCAATGACACAAAACGCCCAACCGCATCTTTATCGGTAGGTTTTGTGTATTTTTGGTGGCTTTAGTTTTGGAGTCATCTGGCAACAAACCCCTTTTGGTACATTTGTGACCTACAAAACTACTTCTGGTCGTAAAAATTGCATTTATTTTGGTTAAGCTTCAAATTGAAAGACCTGCATGTATTAAAAACTTTAGACAAATTGTTAATATGATGTGCTTCACTACAGCCGATGACGATTATATCGTCTACGTATAAAAATGCAACATTGGGTGGAATACCCGAAAAAGCTATTGTCATCATTCGTGAGAATGAGTAATTTGATACATTTAGTCCGAATGGCAGGACTTTCCATCTGAATGCACCCCGGTCAGTGCTGAAGGAAGTTATGTCATAAGAGTTAGGATGCAAGGGAGTTTGATGAAATCCCGAAAATAGATCTAGTGTGGAAAAATACTTTGGCCTGCCCAAATTGTCCAAAATATCATCAACTCTCGCAAATTGAAATTTATCAGCCAGGGGTTTTTTGTTAACTATGCGGAAATCTACTCACATACGATACTCTTTTTAGACCATTAGTGTCTTTGTGACTAAAATCAAAGGACTATCGTAGTTTTAGTATCTAGGTTCAATCAAATCATTGTCTAACAATGTATTTACTTGTCGATTTATTTCTTCACGCTGAGATATTGTATGCAGAGTTTCAAAAGTTCCGATGGAGCATTTTTGACAATTTGATTTTTCAGAATCGATGTTATCTCATTAATTCGTTTGTCATTTATTTAGGATTATCATATAGACTTTTTAATTGTTTGCCCGGAATGAGATGCTATTATTTGAATAATTTGTAACACATTTGTTATATTTGAGGAACCCTTTGACGAGTATACCATTAGATGGTATATTGAAGTAGTCGATTACCACATGTAGGTTGTGTTCAACTGGAATATTAGAAAAATTTAAATCTATGTAAATTTTACCAAAGGTAGAAACAGAGTTTGATGTCACTCCAGTTATATTATGGAAATCTTTATCAAAGAAATATCAGCCTGTGTATCTTGTAAAAATGTGCATAACTTGTTACATCTGTTTATATAAATTTCGAAAAAATCCGAGTAGCTTAAGCTCAGACAAAAAACATTCTTAATATTAATTCGCTTAACTCCTTGTCCCTCAGTGTTCGTTGCTCATTGTTTGGTCGAAAATTGTTACTTTGTCTATTTTGGTTGTTATTGTTGCACTTTCTGGCATTATTGTTGTTGTACCTATTGAAGTTGTTATTGTTATTGAAGTTGCTATTGTTGTATATTCCGTTATTGTTGTAACAATTATTTCCTCTATTGTTTTTGTGAAAATTACTTTGATTGCTAAACCTTGATCGAATGCTAATACCTGACTTTCCGTAGCCCGATTGTTTCGGTTAACTATCATTTTTGCTACTACGTGCTTTGCATCACTGAAAGAGTTTGATTCCAGAATGGAAATATACCTATATGTTGAAACCTAAGAAGAACAACTTTGTTTACCGATACGAGTTTCGAATGTGTTTAGCTGTGATGAGTCGGAGCATTCGTCTTCTTTCTCAGAACCGGTCTGGGATACGTCATAGAATTCTTCAATAAGAGCGGTGTCAGATATAATCACGTTATCTTGGACTAAGTCTCTGTAATTACTTGGTACCTTAACTGTTAATTCTGTTAAACATTTAATGAAACTTCCATTCACAACAGCTGGCCTAGCTCGGTTTTTAAAGTCCACATTTACCTTAAAAGGAATGTTACTTCTGTGAAAAGTGAAAAAATTTAAAAATTGCCTTAAATCGGTCCAAAACCGGTGGCCTGATCCATGGTTTTTATGTGCAGAACAACTTTCGGCCGCCCTCAAAAAAACAACCCTTAGCCGGTCCAACACCGGCTAGGCCATCCCCAGTATTTCTGCGCAGAACACATTCTGCACTTGTCGGAGCACCCTGTATTTGATATTACAACAATCAAATGAGCAGTTGCAACTTTGTTTGCAAATATCACTTAATATAAATAAAAAACATAAATTTTCGATTTCAGATTATTTATCCTGGCGTCAGGACGCGTCTTTTGATACCCATATCGAGAATTTTTGATGAAAATAAGGCATTGAAACGTCTTGAAAAATAGTACCGAATTTTTATATTCATCTAACTTTTCTTGCCGTGTTGATAATGACTGACCTGTATTTAAAACGTGTTTTTTTTAATTTTACTGAAAATTTTCTGCAATTCTTTGAACTTTGTTTCGAAATCTGACAGAAGAAAATGTTGTTAGTTTTAGATAAGAATAGAACCAATTTAAATGGAAAGAAATATTTAATATTGCTTTGAATATGAACGAATTAAAGTTTTTAAGAAAGAAAATTGCAACCACTTTATAATCGAAAACGTATACGCTTTATTCTGAAATGAGAATAGATTTTGAGAAAAAACCTTGTTTGTTGCAAGTTTATTTTGAATTCGGCTAAGTATCGCGCACTACAAAAGCCATAGTTGCGGACGGCCGCACCTTTGCAATTAAAAAAAATTTTAGTTTATGTGACGGCCGCACCGTTTCACAAGCCAAATGTATATAAAATGTAAGTTAACACAGTAGCTAATGCGGGCGCCAAAGTAAATACGCTGACACCGCACTTCCCACAACACGCGCATAGCCAATGCAGGTAAATTGATCTGCAACATATGCAAAACGGTTTGGCTATACGCAAGCTACATGGTTTGATTGCATAAACCGAAAGACAAATCATGGGAAGCGCAGCGTCAGCAACTAATAAGTTAAATGCAATTGTTTAGAAGCTAAGTCGTAGCTTTAAGTAATATTGTAAAATCACCTTTGGAAGAGACCGTCAGATGGTAAATATACAAATTCCTCTGTTTTAACTTTTTGGGATCCACACCCGTGGACACTTTAACTGGCCCCCGAGTTAGGACCCACTGAGATGTGGGATTCTGGAAATAGGACCTCTCAAATGAGAGGTCCTTACCAAGAGATAAAAGTGCAGGCAACTGCGAAGTGTAAGTGTGAGTGGTAGTGTTTAAAACAAAGCCATAAGGGCCAATAAAAAAATATTGTTCAAACCGCGATTCACCACCTTCGGGGTGACCCTCCGGTACATAAAAAAGTTTTTATAACAGTTTAAGTGTGAATTAAGGCTTGTACAGCCCATAACAACCATTTCGGAAACCGCGATTCACCACCTTCGTGGGGACCCTCCATTCCCATCTTAACTTCTGTAGCATCCCTAGGGTACACATCAGAACACACTTGTTTTGCACTGTTCCCAGAGTACACATAAAAACACACTAAAAACGCTCACCTCTAATTTCTGTAGCTTCCCCGGGGTGCACATAAGCACTCACTGGGTTGGCTATACTTTCTTTGAAGCGTTCCCAGGGTAAACATAAAAACACACTGGAAACGTTCAACTGCAGTATTTCAGGTGTTTCCATAAGAACACGCTGGAAATTGCCATAAGTCTAAAACTACGTTGTGGAGCAAGTTGTGCCTTAGCTTGTTGTCTTCAATTTGATTGTCGACGACTAAACAGGATGACACAGCCCTCCCCTGGCTAGAAATGACTATTTAATGACTAATGCGCTGTGAAACGCCAACTTGGTACATGTCGCCGTTTACATCAGAACATGGTAAAAGTGTCACCCCATCTAATCAGGCTTCCTTTCTTGTTTTTCAGGAATATTGGAAACTGTAAAGACCCAACATTCTTTTCAATTTAACTGGCAAAAAATAAAATAATTTTAAAAAACCGGATAAACGTAAAAAGACCAGATAAAAAATTTTAAAATTTGAAAATTACCTAAAAAGCCATTGTGTGCCAGTGCAGCAATAATAAAAATTGCAAAATTTTCGAAGAGCCATAGCGTGCCAACAAATTTTTATACCGTGCCATAGAAAAATTAAAAATGAATTAATTGTGTGTCCTGCCCTTACCATTAAAGTAAATAAATTTAATGCGGGGGTTAACGTTTTGATTGAGGAAATTAGAAGGCTGGAAAACCGACTTAGTGGCATCGAGGGTACTGGTGCAGCCCTTGAGGCTATTTTAGGGGGGATCGAGTCAAATAGAGCAGTCCTGGACCAAAATCTGGTCAGGATTATAATAATCATAATTCCCAACGGATGCGCGAAGGGCGCATCCGCATAACGCGCGGATTATTCGTTCGTGCCGAGTCGTTGAAAGGCTTTGGCTTGTGAATCGTCGAGATCTAAAACTGCTCAGCTACAGAGAAAACCTCATCAGCTAAGTAAAGTAGATATACGATAGATTATACATTAAGAAATAACTAGTTAACAGAGTAAAATTATTGTTAGAAGTTAATATAGAAGTCAAAGAATAAGAAACAATTAGTAGCTATGAATTTAGGATAGAAAGAATTGATTTTTTTATGCTGAAAAGCGAGTCTGAAATATCTAATCTACCAGAAAGAGAGTTATAATCTTGACACAAACAGCGAAAAGGCTCATTTAACTGAAAATTGGTTCGGCACTGTTTTAAGACTAGAGGCCTTGATGGACGAGACGGTACATTGAAGTTCACTTTACTTAGAAGAAACGGACTGGAGAGTGAACCATTTAGCAATTTAATCATAAAAATAATTCCAAGCATTTCCCTCCGACTATAAAGTGTGTGCAGATTAATGAGTTTTAAACGATTCGTATAGGGTGGCAGATTGTACAAGGGATTCCAATGAAAATCTCTTAAGGCAAATAATAAAAATTGTTTTTGAACTGATTCAAGGCGATCTACATGAACCTGGTAACGCGGGTTCCAAATTATAGAACCGTATTCAAGTATCGGTCTGACTAATGTAGTGAAGAGTGCTTCAGTTACATAAGGGTCGCTAAATTCTTTAGACCATCGTTTAACGAATTCTAGGACACCTCTAGCCTTATTAACTGTTGTGTTAATATGGCGGTTGAAACCGAGTTTACAGTCCACAGTAACCCCCAGGTCAACAAAATCATACACTTGCTCAAGACTATAATTTTTAATTGTATAGGAAGCCGGCTGAGAAATTCCAAGCGAAAAACCCATTTGTTTACATTTTTAAAGGTTAAGTGGCATATAATTTAAATCGCACCAAGTAACAAGTGTATCTAGACCTGATTGTAGCTTATTTCTATCTTCAAATGACGCGAATGACATGAAAAGCTTTACGTCGTTGGCATACATTAACATTTTTGAAAATTTTATTATTGTAGAAATATCATTTATAAACAACAAGAACAGAATCGGGCCAAGATGGCTTCCTTGAGGAACCCCCGAAGAGACATAAATGACATCGGATACTAAATTTTTAAACATTACTCTTTGTGTCCTGTCACTAAGGTAAGAAGAGATCCAGCGATTGAGACCCGGCTGGAAGCCCAACTGATAGTTTATGAATAAGTAATGAGTGACACACTTTGTCAAAAGCTTTGCTGAAATCCTTATAAATAACGTCGGTGTGTACATTTTCTCTAAAGCCATTTGAGACATGACTGGTAAAGTCAAGTAAACTGTGGACCTTACCTTACTGAACCCGTGTTGGCAGTTAGCTATCAAAGTAGAGATCGGACCCGTAAGTTGATTTGTAACAATGGCTTCAAACAATTTTGGGATGGTAGAAAGCTTTGCTATGCCACTATAGTTCTCTATAGAAGACCTACTCCCGCTTTTATGCAGCGGTAGAAGAAAGGATTCTTTCCACGCAGTTGGAAAAACACCACACTTTAGTAATATATTGAACAAATTGGTAAGGGGTTGGTAAATATGGTTCGCACACTTTTTCAAGAAACATGTAGGAATCCTATCAGGACCATATTTAAAAGATTCTTTTAAGGTTTTAAGGTAAATTAGAAAATCTTTGGCGCATATAATTGGTGAATTAATTGAATTTGTCCCGTGTAGCTTATAGGCATAGTTTTGAAAGTTTGAATTGGTGACAGCAGAATAGTTAGAAGTGAAAAATTGAGCAAAAAAATTTGCGATATATTGATTATCGCTAGATATAATGTCTTGATATTTCATGGCTGAGGGGAACCCTGATACTTTACGTTTAGAATTTACGAAACCATAAAATGACTTTGGATTGAGAATAATGTCTCTTTTGGTTTTAGAGATATAAGCTTTATAGCACTTTTTATTTAAATCTATGTACTTCTGACGTAGAATCGAATACAGTAAGTAATGTTTCTTTAATCCGGATTTCTTATGTAAATTAAATGACCGCGTTTTTCTATTTTTAAGAGCCTTAAGCTCTTTAGTAAACCAAGCTTGCGTAGGATGATCATAAGTTACTTTTCGTTAAGGAATAAACTTCTCAAATACGCAGTAAACAGTTTGATTGAAATGTGAGACGTTTAAATGGATATCACAACCAAATTCAGGCCAAGTTAATTTAGACAGTTCTTTATTTAATTTCTTGTAGTTTGCTTTGGAAAAGTTAAAATCAAAGCTACTACATGAGTAGCATTGAGTGCCTTGGTCATTACTTATGGTTTCGTAGACTAAGGTCTTCTGGTAAAACTATAATGTGAACTATTAAAAGGAAATAGGTTTGGGTAGTGCCATCATTCGGCACCAAACATGAATTAATTTATTCAACATATTTTCCTTCTATTTATACAATAAATTCTTATATACTACTTATTTACCATAATACATATTTACCTAAATTCTCAGCTCAACCAAAGTATGTAAGCCAGCTTATGCAAAACGCTCGCTGGTACATTCATACCTACATTCATACACAAACATTGGCTTGTGCAAGTTAACATAGCTAACATTCAAAACTCCAAATAATTCTTTCTCACGCTAATGCAATGCATCTGCATACCAAAGCTACATCAGACACCTTCAACCAAGGCCAAATTCTTCATACCTGCAATGCAGTGCAACTTCCAAATAAGCATTCGACTGCGACGCCGCGGAACTTCTCGGAAACTGCGACGCGACTGGGAGGAATTGAGGAATATAATTAAGCGTTTCTAACATTTGTATTCAGTCCGATTTTTGACATTAAATAAACTACACGAACCGGCTAGCTGCCGCGAAAAAATATATTATATAAAATAACAACAGTTCGGTATAGTGTAACTGGCGCCCAACGTCAAAGGGTCCAGTCGCGAGTGCCTACATAAGACAACCCTCAAGGCTTGCCGTAGCCTTTGGAAAGGACCAACGGACTCACACCCCTAACCCACGCTTGAGGTAGGGGCAGCGCGCATACAGAGTGGAATATTCAAGACCCTAAGTAACGAGAGAGTAAAAAGGACCATCATGAATTCCCGGCGTGCTGCAGTAGTAACGTAAGATTAATAGTTTTAAGAAATTAATGTAAATCAGAAAGAAAAAAAAATGAAAATTTTGTGAAAATCTTAGTGCTTTAGAAAAAAAATAAAAGAAAAAGAATAGTTTTAGACTTAGTGTTAAGGAAAATTTTGAGAAAATTTAAGTGCTTTTGAAAAAAACGAGGATAGAAGTGCTTTAGATAGAAAATAATTAAATAAGTGAAAGTTGAAAAGGGAAAAGTAATTTTTGGAAAACTAAAAAAGTGAACATTTTTCAAGTGAAAGTTAATTGTAGATTGTAAATTTTATTTTTTTTTTCTTCTTTCCATCAATTTTAAATTTAATTAAAGAAATAAATAATGAGCTTGTACAGCTCATAAAATAATATACATATATATTCTATAATAAATTAAATACAGCTCTGCGATTCACCACCAAAGGGACCCTCCAGAGACTGTTAAAATTGTTCCATAAATCATCACATTAAATTAGGAAAAAATAAAATTAAAATAAAAATGGCACAAAATAACCTGTTGAGACCCCCTTTGCTAGGCAATGCAGGTGTACCAGTACCACCACAAGCCCCTGATGCTCCTGCTCCACAGGCTGCTAACCCCACTCCTGAATTCAGAGGTCTTATTAAGGACCTGATGAGAGAAATTCTTATCACAGACGAGAATAGGATTCTCAGAGATATACTCCACCCAACACAACAGCCCATATCGGACCAAACTATTGAGGATAGATATCGAACTAATTTGTCCGATATGGACAAGGTACCAGACGTTGTGAGGTCCTTGCGCGAATTCGGTGGTAATCCAGCCGAGTTCAGCAGCTGGAAAAAGAGTGTAGAAAGGGTACTTAGAATATACGAGCCGAGCGCAGGGTCGCCAAAATATTTTGGCATTCTTAGTGTAATCCGCAACAAAATAGTAGGTAGTGCAGATGCGGCACTAGAGTCTTACAACACCCCTCTAAACTGGAAGGCAATTTCCAAATGCCTTACCATGCACTATGCGGATAAAAGGGACCTTAGCACCCTCGAGTACCAGATGACCTGCCTGATACAGGGTCGGAAATCCGTACAAGAATTTTACGGCGAAGTATACTCCCATCTTTCGCTAATCCTGAACAAAATAGCGTGCATGGAAATTAGCGAGGAATCCATGCATGTCCTCACGCACACGTACCGCGACAAGGCGCTGGATACCTTCGTCAGAGGACTATCGGGTGACCTCTCTAGGCTACTCGGCATGAAAGAGCCGGCTGATCTTCCCGAAGCCTTGCACCTGTGCATAAAACTGGAGAACCAAAACTTCAGGGCAGCACATGCCAATAGCCAGTATAGCTTAGCCAAACGACCTAACCTACCCCCAGCATTATTTAGTATGCAACACCAACAAAGGCCTGCAATTCCCCCAAGAAGGAGTTCTAACCAACCGTTTTACCCACAATTAGCACATCTACCCCAACCAATTTCTTCATTTAACCGATATCCCCAGCACAACCAATACCAACAACCATATTACCAATATCAACAACCGCAATACCAATTTCAGCAACCGCAATACCCACATCAACAACCACAATATCAATATAAACAACCCCATTACCAATTTCAACAGCAACGTCCACAGTACAATAACCCACCACCTAGGCCATCGCAACCAAAACCTCCTACACCCATGGACATAGACCAATCGATGCAATCCAGGAATGTTAACTTTATGAATAGGCCTGGACATACGAACTATGCATCGAAACGACCACCCCCTGCGCATACCGGACAATTTAGTGGAAATGCTCCAAACAAATTGCAACGGATAAATCATTTAGAACAGGTTGTCCCTGATGCCGTCCCGGTCGAGGCCAACCAATCCGAACCAAACGAATTCGGAGATGCCATCGAAGGTTGCGAAGCACAAACCTGGAACGACTATTACCAGGACTACATAAACATGCGCAAGACGATCCAAAGGACGGCGAGGAATTTTGCGACGTCCATTTTTTAGATTGACCCACTCGACATTGCCATACATCCAGTGCAAAACAGGCAATGGAGGGGTATTAAGATTCCTCATAGACACTGGTTCAAACAAAAATTATATACAACCTTCATTGGCAAGGAATCCCCTGCCAAACGAAAACGTTTTTTATGCAAATTCGGTCGGAGGTAAAGTGAAGGTATCCCACCATATTTTCCTAAACCTCTTTAAATTAAATAAGGAACGACTCAAGTTCTTTGTCTTGCCCTCACTAAAGTCATTCCATGGTATCCTTGGTAATGACAGCCTAAAACAACTAGACGCAATAATCCACACCTCCAGAGATTACATGACAATTAAAAACGGTAAAAAAATTAAAATTAAACAGCAAGTGTCCAAGTCGGTTAATAGCTTAGAAATAAATGCGGGCAATTTGACACATGAACAAAAAGAAAAACTGAATGACCTTTGTGGAAACCACTCGAAACTTTTCGCGGAACCCGATGAAAAACTAACATACACGACAGTAGTAAAAGCGGAAATCAGGACAACAACCGACAACCCTATCTACTCCCGATATTACCCATACCCTATGTCATTGAAGTCAGAGGTCGAAAAACAAATTGGCAAACTCTTAGAGGACGGCATTATACGACCGTCACGCTCACCCTATAATTCACCCGTTTGGATAGTAGATAAAAAACCAGATTCCCTGGGCAATAAACAGTACAGGCTTGTGATAGACTATCGAAAGTTGAACTCCGTAACAATAGCAGACCTTTACCCCATCCCTGAAATTAACGAAGTCCTTTCCCAACTGGGAAGCAACAAATTTTTCTCGGTCATGGACTTAAAAAGCGGCTTTCACCAAATCCCATTAAAAACTTCAGATATAGAAAAGACCGCTTTCTCCATAAATAACGGGAAGTATGAATTCACTAGACTCCCATTTGGCCTAAAGAATGCCCCTTCAATTTTCCAAAGAACGCTGGACGACATTTTACGAGATTACATAGGACAATGCTGCTATGTTTACATAGACGATATTATAATATTCAGCAAAACTGAAACAGACCACGCAGCCCACCTTAAAAATATTTTCTGCACGCTTGAGCATGCAAACATGAAAGTACAGCTAGACAAATGCAAATTTTTCCAAAATGAGGTCGAATTTTTAGGATTCATTGTAACACCGGAAGGAATTAAAACAAATCCTTCAAAAATTGAGGCCATTCAAAATTTTCCAGTTCCACGGAACCTCAGGGAGCTCAGATCCTTTTTAGGTCTGTCGGGTTATTACCGACGTTGTGTTAAGGACTATGCCAAGTTGGCTAAACCCTTGGCAGCCCTTTTAAGAGGGGAGGAGGGACGTGTGTCCAAAAGCCAATCGGCAAAAAAACAGATCATCCTTAATGGGGACGCAATGGCAGCGTTCACAAAAATTAAAAATGTTCTTATTTCAAGAGAAGTAATGTTGACCTACCCCAACTTGAATACAGACTTCGAGCTGACCACCGATGCCTCCAATTACGCAATAGGCGCAGTCCTGTCACAAGAAGACAGACCCATTACTTTCATATCAAGGACCCTCTCAAAAACGGAAGAAAATTATGCAGCCAATGAGAAGGAAATGCTTGCCATCATATGGGCATTAAAATCTCTACGCAATTACCTTTACGGTTCAGCAAAAGTCAAAATTTTTACAGATCACCAACCTTTAACCTATGCGCTGAGTAATAAAAACAATAACAATAAAATGAAACGCTGGAAAGCTATACTTGAGGAATACAACTACGAACTAAGATACAAACCCGGCAAGATGAACGTAGTTGCCGACGGTCTATCTAGACCACCACAGCAGGACCAAATAAATTCCCTAACAGCAACCCGACATAGCGACGAGAGTTCTGCCCAAACATTGATACCTTACACAGATGCACCTATCAACGCGTTTAAAAACCAAATTTTCCTTTCCACGGGCGAGACCTCATCATACCAATTCCAAATAATTTTCCCAACCTATCATAGGCACACCATAGTAGAAAGAGACTTCACCGACGAAAACCTTACCGCTTTACTAAAGAGATATTTAAATCCCTCAGTCAGGAATTGTATAAAGACGGAAGACAACATACTGGGAAAAATCCAAAACATTTACCAAACACACTTCAGTAGATACAGGGTCCGCTACACGCGAA
Organism: Merzomyia westermanni; assembly: GCA_949987695.1. Classification (NCBI taxonomy): domain Eukaryota; kingdom Metazoa; phylum Arthropoda; class Insecta; order Diptera; family Tephritidae; genus Merzomyia; species Merzomyia westermanni. The sequence continues at coordinate 109,551,797 of OX465290.1, read as the reverse complement.
ACTTTGTACAGGACATTATTACTGAATCCGAACAGGAAAGAGTAATTATCTGCGAACACAACAGAGCCCATCGCAAGCCTACAGAGAATAAAGCTCAACTTTTGGGAAGATGTTACTTCCCCCAGATGAATGCGAAAATTAAAAGAATAGCCAAACAGTGTAGGATTTGTCTCGAAAATAAATACGAACGACACCCAGTAAACCCCATACTAAAAGCCACCCCGACTCCAAATTATCCAGGACATATAGTGCATATAGATCTCTATTACACTAATAACAAGATAGTACTAACAGCGATCGACAAATTCTCAAAATATGCCCAAGCGATAATCGTTAAGTCTAAGTCATGCGAGGATATTAAGACCCCGTTGAGAGACTTATTGGGAATATTCGGATTTCCGGAAAACATTGTAATAGATAACGAAAAATTCTTGAACGCAGCCCCCATAACCTTCATGCTGGAAAATCAACTCGGAATGCAAATATTTAAAACACCACCATATAAAAGCTCAGTAAACGGCCAAATCGAGCGATTCCACTCCACCCTATCCGAATTGTTGCGATGTACCAAAGCTGAAAATACCCACACAGATTTTCATGACCTTCTCCACAGATCCTTACGAAAATATAATCATTCTATCCATTCCACTACCAAACGCAAACCCATCGAACTTTTCTTTGGACGGACAATTGGACATACCCCAATAGAATTGGACAGGGACGAAAATATTAGAAATCTAAAAAGCAAACAGGAAAAAGATTTAGAGTTCCACAACAAAAATACGACAAATTTTAGGACTTATAGTAGAAATGACGTAATTTACGTAAAAGTTAATAAAAGGTTAGGAAATAAATTATCACCCCGATACAAAAAGGAAATAGTGCTGGAAGACAAGGGAAACACGGTCACAACTACATCAGGAAGGTCGGTGCATAAAAGCCATATCAAGGCCCAATAACAAGAAAAAAATTAAAAACAAAAAAAAAGGAAAAGAAAAAAAAAAAAAAATTTTAAAATAAAAAATAAAATTTTATAGGATAGACATACGACTTTTAGATTTTAGGAAAATCGAGTAATATGCCATAGGCGTACGATTATAGGTATTAAAAAATAAAATTATAAATAATTGAGCGTTGTGGTCATTAAAGAATAATCAATCCCTTTCAGTATCATCATCTGCACGGTTTACGCAGAAATTCAAATCCACGACTATTCATCGTCACATTTGTTAACCATAGATAATGGCCCCTCCAAAATCAAGGATGGTAACCTAAATTTTATCCATATTATTAATACACACACATATAGAACCCTCCTGGAAAATGTCGTAGATACAATAGATAAAAACATACAACCATCAAATCCTTTCTATCCCACCTTACGGCACGAAGCCCAACAAGCTAGCGAAATGTTGGAAATTGTTGAGCCTCTCCGAAATCCTAAGACCCGAAGATCTCTAGATTTCCTCGGCACAGCTTGGAAATACTTAGCAGGAAGCCCTGACCATGACGACCTCAATATGATAACCTATAACATAGATCAGTTAATTACAAATAATAATAAACAGATAATTATAAATAAAGCTGTGAATCAACAAATTAATAAGATAACTGAGATAACTAATAAGCTAATGCATGCAATAAAAGAAGACGAAGTAACAGCCAATGAAGTGGCAATAAGCCTTCAAAATAAGCTAAGATTGATTAAAGAGGAAATAATTAATATTAAGTATGCCATACAATGGGCAAGAATCGGAATTGTAAGTTCAATAATATTAAACAAAAAGGAAATAGACCTAGCCATAAGAGAAATGTATAAAGAAAATTTGTCATTCGATACCGTCGAAGAAGCATTAGAATTAGCTGAAGTAAGCGTACTAAGAAATATTTCATCAATTTTATATATTGTTAAAGTACCATTAACTACAAACGATAATTACGAAAATTTGATACTAAAAGCTTCAATAAAAAATAATGTAATGATTGATCTGAAATACAATAATATTATACGAAATAAAGACATGATGTTTGGAATAGGAAATAAGTGCAAGAAATATAATAAGATTAGTATTTGTAAGCAAAATGAGCTGTTCGATTTAAGTACTGATTTTTGTATACCTAAGTTAATAAAAAGCCTCAATTCCTCATGTCATTTCATCAACGCCCACCATATTCCAAGAGATGAGCTTATCGCGCCCGGAATACTCTTTCTTAACAACTACCAAGGTAACATTATAATAAGCGGCGATGTGCGAGCCATGAATGGAACCTATATTATAAATTTCAAGAATGAAACTGTGAAAGTCAAAGGCAGAACATACAAAAATTTTGAAGCGCCCCCCTTAAGAATAATGCCAGCAATTGCGCAGCCAAATCCAGTGGAAGAAAGCCTGACTAAACTTTTATCGCTGGAAGCGCTTAGCGAACTACATATAAATAATACAATTCAAATTAAGTCACTCCAAACAGAAAGGATGGTAAATCGAAGTTTTTCAGGACTCACCCTCATCATAGTCATAGTCCTGATAGGCGGCTCCGCAAAATACTGCTTGAAAATAAGAAAACAAATAAACCGCATAAAACCATCAGCAGAGGCCAATGTGCAGGCCAATCAATCACAAGAAGATACATCGCAAGTCCCTTCACCTTCAACAGGAGCGTTCCAAATTTTTCAGACGCTCGGGGACAAGCGTTTTTAAGGAGGGAGGAGTTAACATAGCTAACATTCAAAACTCCAAATAATTCTTTCTCACGCTAATGCAATGCATCTGCATACCAAAGCTACACGCGCATCCGCTAAATTGCTGACAGTATGTCTGGACATCAGACACCTTCAACCAAGGCCAAATTCTTCATACCTGCAATGCAGTGCAACTTAAAAATAAGCATTCGACTGCGACGCCGCGGAACTTCTCGGAAACTGCGACGCGACTGGGAGGAATTGAGGAATATAATTAAGCGTTTCTAACATTTGTATTCAGTCCGATTTTTGACATTAAATAAACTACACGAACCGGCTAGCTGCCGCGAAAAAATATATTTTTTTTAAATAACAACAGTTCGGTATAGTTTAACTTGCATTCGCACATATGTTCATACATATATTCGTATGATTGCAACGCATTTGTGGGCATTGCCGCATAGCGTGTGACTTTGCTGACAAAGCGTATTCGACAGTTTTTAATAGCTGCGTGCCGACTGTTTGTAAGTATGCATGTATTTATGTATGCATTTACTTTGGCTACACTACATCTACCTTTTCAAAAAGTTTTATATATATAAATATGTAAAACTCCAATTCGATTAATTTTTATAACTTGCTTAGATTTTGTGTTTATTTACTTTATTTCTTAATTGTAAGTTGATACAGTTTTTTTTTTTCTTTTTTTTTTTGATTTGTTTAAGTGACAAAATTCTGTTCTTTGTTTACTTTATTTTCAAGTGGACTATTATTCATTGATTTTCATTCATTCATTTATTTAATCATTTAGTACAAGTGAGACTTTTGTCTCTTAAAGTACATCAACATATAGATATATATCATTATTTCGGTGTACCAATATTAAAACATTAAGAAAATAAAAGTGTTTACAGAATAGATAGTATAGATTGAAATAAGATAGTTAGATAATTGTTTTGCGTATTTCGAAAAATTCCGACAGAGCCAATTTAAAGCGCAATGCATTGCGTTCATTTTTTATCAAATTTGGTAGCGAGTTCCATAGTTTTATAGTACTGACGAAGAACGTTCTTGAAGACGAGAGATATTTATAGCGTGGAGTGATAAGGTTACATGTTCTGTCAGACTTCGCAAAACATAAATGTCGGAAAAGGTATTCTGGTTGCTTTTCATTAATTAATTTATTTAAGAAAATTAAGTTGTGATAGTTTAGAAAGTTAGAAAGACTGCAGTCAAGTATTTTAATAGAAAACTCTGATATATGATCGAATTTTCTTTTCGAGAAGATATATCTTGCACAATTGTTTAAAGCAAGCTGCAGCTTTTTCCTTGACTCGTAGTCTTTATTCCCAAACACAAGCCCTCCAAAAGAAATGTAAGGAACTATGAGTGTTCTAACTAACATTAATTTTACATTTGAAGGAACAAAGTCAGCTGTGTACCATAATTTTCTTAACACAAAGTAAATTTTTGATAGAACGTAATTAATATGATTACTACAACCAAGATGAGAGTTTAATTTGAACCCTAGACTACTAACGACCGACTCATAGTTAATGGTGATACCCTGCAATATAACCGATGGCAAATTATTTACGAGTTGCGAAGAATGGGAAATACAAATAGCTTTTGTCTTGGACGCATTAAGATTTAGATAATTGTCCCTTGCCCATGAAGAGATGCGTTCAAGATCCTCATTTATCCTGTACACCAAATCATCTGATAATCCAAATGGACGAGATAAATATATTTGTGCATCGTTAGCATATAGATGTATTGAAACATTCTTGCAGCAATGAGTAATATCATTGATAAACATACTAAACAAAATTGGTCCAAGTATAGATCCCTGAGGTACCCCGGAGTAGAGAGACTTCGTCTCAGAGCAACCACTTTTAACAACTACCTTCTGCCAACGATTCCTAAGATAGTTTTCGAGTAAACTCAAAGCACTGCCAGAAAATCCAAAGTAATGTTGTAATTTAAACAGAAGTATTGAATGATCTACTGTGTCGAAGGCTTTGGAAAAATCTAAAAGTGTCAGCACAGTCAGATCATCCCTGTCATACGCAGGGCGGATATCTTCAATTACCTTAAGTATAGCCGTTGCACAACTATGGCTGGTCTTATAACCTGACTGGCATTCCGTTAGTAGGTTGTTTTTGTTTAGGTGTTCAGGGATCTGGACCACAACTAACTTTTCCCAGATTTTAGAGAGAGCGGGTAATATACTTATGGGCCGAAAATCCATTGGTAGAGCTGCCGATGGCTTTTTAGCAATTGGAATAACTTTTGCTATCTTCCAAGCATCGGGAAAAACTGAGGCCGTTATTGAAAAATTAATTATATGTGTCAACGATGGAGCAATGTTTAGTGCAATAAGTTTCAGAAACCTAAGACTTATGCCGTCCTCGCCAAGGGCGTTGGACTTTATGGAATACAAAGTTCTTATAACATCATCCTCTGATACTGCGATAAATTGAAACGTGTTTATTGAATTGTATAAAATATCTCTATTTACTTGGAAATTACCATTATTTCTAAATCTACTCGACTGTAGAAAGAAGTCGTTCATGGAGTCAGGGTTTAAATCACATTTCGACTCGATTTTACATCCTACACCCACTGAATTGAGTTTTTGGTTGGTAAATTAGTATCAAGCTTTGATTGAAAAAATATTCTTTTGGAATTTCTAATTGTGAGCGTAGCATGATTTCTAGCTAAACGATACAAATTCCAGTTGTCATTTGTGGGATGTTGCTTCCAATTTTTATATAGCTTACTACGTGTTTTGATAGTCACCAAAACTTCTTTTGTGAACCATGGCTGTTTTTTGGATTTAATTTTGACCGCTTTTACAGGTATGTATTTATTATATAGATAATTTATAAGAGACATCAGATAAATGAGTTTTTGGTTAATGTCTGGAAACATCCAAACGCGGTTTCAATATAGTAAATGAGCTTCATATGTTAGTTCAGAGAAATTCACTGACCTAAAATCTCTGTAATAGAACTGAGTTTCGGTATTACAATTAAAATTAATATCATATGATATAAACAACATATCATGATCTGATATTCCAGCAACAGAGAACTGGTCATAATGAAGTACATTGGAGCGGTCTGAGGTGCACATTAGATCTAGCAAGCTAGGTTTGCAATTAGGTGAAAACCGTGTAGGAAACTTATTTACGACTTCTAAGCCAGCAGAATACAAGTTATCAATCAATGTAACTGATCTTAAGTCATTGTTTGATAGATCTATGTTAAAATCACCACAGACCAAGATGTTTTCATATTTGTATATTAGCTCAGACAGTTTTAGGAACAAATTGTCCAGCTCGTACATTTTGTTTGGGTTGTAAACACATACAACCAGGCAGTTCTTAGATCCATCGCTTACTTCAATAATTAAATACTCAACAGGATCGTTTTCGCTAGATTTGTAAATAATATTATGCATCAGGATTGTTTTACAATAAATGGCAACACCTCCACCTCTCGCACCAGTTTTCCTATCATTCCGTATCAATGTGTAACCGTGTAATTTATAAAAATCATCCTCGACATCATCTCTAAACCAAGTCTCAGTCACACAAAATATATCAATATTAGTATTTTTCAAAATATGATTCATATAATGAAGCTTCGGTAAATTAAAACTACGCGCATTAATGTGGCAGAGCTGCAAACCTGTGTGACTGTTACTTACTAGTTTTAAAATAAAGTCAAGACATTCGTTTTCAGTACTCAAACACTCATTTCGACTAGTCATTGGGATTAATGCAGTTAGCGCTGCGTAATGGGCTTTGTCTAGTGGAATTAGTAAAAATTAAGAATACAGTAAATTGAAAGTGATCGTACGTATTTGTAAACATAAGAGGAAAAGGTAAAGAAAGAAATACGAAGTAAGATATAAATATATTTTGGATGCTTGATTGTTGATGGAAATCCGTAATCATCGTTTGACTTCGCTGACAAGAGCATTCACTTCTTCTTTGCTTTTCACCAGCTTCGCCTCAGTATTTCGTTGCACTCTGATGTAAACTCTGCCTCTAATACTAAAAGCAGATGCTAACGCTCCTTGACGTTTCAGCTGTGTTGAGTGGTACATTATCTCCCTGTTTCGCCGAGTTAAACTTTCATGCACAAATACTTTACCATAGCCAACCTCATCAACATCAGAGAGAGTTAAAGTTCTTGCATGCTGTTTCACAAAAGTGGCTATAGCTTTGAGCAGTAGACTTCTATCATGCGCGGTGTTAAGTTTAATCAAAACAGGCGCTTGATTAGTTTTGCTACCATTTCTGTTATTGTCATTGATATTTTTAGGGCGCATACGGAAGGCTTGACGGATGCCGGGTGTCTCAAAGTTAATCGCTCCACACAGCTTGCTGAAAATTTCCTTTACATATTCATCACTAGAATACGGTATGCCATGTATTACAATATCAGTTGACACTGCCTTTTCCCCAAGATCTTCAATTTGCTCACGCAATGCATCAACATTTGTTTTGAGCAATGCAAGCTCTGTGTGTATGTTTGTATGCACATTTTCGACACCTGTCATTCTTTGTTCAAATTGGCCTAGTCTTTCTTTCGTATTCGCTAAATCACCACTAAGCTCGCTCATTCTCTGTATAACTCTATTCTCGATAGTTTGCATTGACTCGTTTACATGTTTTATGATGTTTTCTTCGTGCGCTTCAAGTTTTTGTTCCCACATTTCATTTATGTGCTTGATAATGCTGTCTTCGTGTTTTTTTAATTTTTGCTCCCACGTTTGCATCAGCTGTTCGGCTGATATGCTCTCACCACATAATTTTATCTCAGCGCCTCGAGATTGTGTTGAAGTTGATGTATTTGGTGACGTAGTATTAATTGGCGACGACATATTTTCTTTTCCTTTTCGCGCCAAGAGTGTTAGTTGTTGTTGTCTTGCACTTCTTTTTGTGGTATCCATTAGACAAAAGTCAAATAACAAAAACAAATACCAAAAATGATCCAAAAGAAAGTTAGTTATTAGTAGCTTTACAGACAACCAGCCAACGCTTAAAAATCAACTTTTATTAAATAAAAACACGTAGATTGCATTAGTTTATCATCCGACACACACTTGTTTAAATTTTATGTTAATTAAGCAAAAGAAACAGCAATCTATTGTCAGCGAAACAAAAACACGTCTACACCACTTGCATTTCTTTTAGGAAAAGTTCATAATTACATAATTAATTTCGGTAACATGTTTGTTTGTATATTGGTGCATTTTTACGACTTTTTTTTTTAAACATTTTTCTTAAGTGTTGAGTTACATTGAGAGTAATTAAATGAAAATTTTATTTTAATAAGTTTTTATTTCTATACAATAAATTTCTAATTTATGAGTTCGTTTGTAAGTGTACAATAAAAATTTATGAGTAAACATATGAGTCAAAATGCAGTGTATTTATTCTAATAATTTAAGTCTATTTTTGTGTATTAACATTTTCTTATTCTTATTGCTTATAATATACTTATTATTTCTATCTATGCTTTCTACCTTATAAGGAATTAGAGTAAAATTATTGTTTCTATCAATATTTTCTACCTTATTAAAGTAACTTTCCTTACTAACATTTGTTACTTCTAAAGTGTGGTAAAGTAATTTTCCCTATTAATATTTTCCTTACTGATATTTTCCTTACTAATATTTTCTATTCTGTAGGGGTTCTAAAGCTATTTTCTTCACCTTCCTAAAAGTGATTAAAGATATTTTCCTTATCTTCCTAAAAGGTGTTTTAAACTGTAACTATCGCTATTTTCTATACTATAGGGATTTAAAAGTTTATATTTCTTACCTTCCTAAATGTACCTGTATTATTTTCCTTACACCTATTTTTTATTCTATAGGGCCCTCTAAAGCCACTACCTATGACCTACTTCATTTTTAGTTAAATCTAAAGTTCCTAAATTTATTTCCTTATACTGTATTTTCCTATAATAACTAATCTTGTTTTTCTGTTTAGCCTCTTTTGCTTCTATATGTAAGCTTATTAGTGTGCTTACTGAATCTTCTAACATCAGGGTGTTCCGTTTTTTCTTTAAAAAGATTTTTTTTTTTTGATTCTATTTTATTGCAATCGGGGCCTTTTTTTCATCTTCCGATATCATGCATTTCCAGTGCTCTTTTTATTTTATTTTATTAGTTATACGTTTGATTCCTGGGCGGCCACCAAAAACAGGATCATCGTGATACTTTTATTTAGTATATTAAAAATAATATTTTTTTTTCATTTTCGTCACATGCATAACCTGCAGAGTTAATGCTATAGTTAGATGTTTGAGAACTTGGGTACCTTATTTTTATTTTAAATGTGCCTACTCGAGTATAATTATTTTTAAACAATTTGTCCCTAAGGACAACTGTATTTTTCCTTTTTTCAGATTGCCGGCTTATTTCAGCCTGGCAAAGAATTGTCCTAAGTCAATCTTCGCCTCAACAATCGGTTTTTCATATTTATTTCGCTACAATTTTCTTTCGAAAACGAGCTGGACTAGTCTTTTTATTTTTCCACATTTATATAGCGCTTCATATATATATCTTTTAGTGTTCTCTTTGTGACTTTTTATTTTTTTTATATTATTTTGCTTTTTATTTAATATTTGTACTGGTCTTTTCGTTATTTGCATGCTTTTAAAGACATTTATTTTAAGTCTCTCGATGAATATCGGGGTTACCTCGCGACTGTCCTTTATTTGGTCGGGTATATTGAAAGTATCCAAATTGGGCAGGATTTCTGCTTTGCCATCGAACTTTTTAAAGAATTTTGTATGTTTTGTTGTCTGTGCCGTGTTATTTTTAATTTTTGGAAAAAACGAAAGGAAATCTCTGTTATTTACTTTCGTTTTGTTTTTCAACAAAAATTTGTTAAAAGTGATTTGAAAATCTTTTTCGAAAGTAGTTGGCTCTGCCGTTTCTTTGGTGCATTTAAACAACGGGTATACTTGTCTGTCTACATAAAATATTTGTTTCGCCTCTGTTTGGCCTAAATTGTTAAGCGAATCTATTATTATTGTCAAGTGTTTGACAACCGTTTCCTTTTTACCTGTTATTTCATTTATGATTTTACACAATTTTCCCACTAATTTTAAAATTTCTTCCCATTTGTCTTTCAAAAGAGGTAAACAAGGCAAAAATTGGACTTTGGTTTTATTTTTGTCTTTTTCCAAAGAAGGAGTGTTTTCTGAAGAACTTGCTCCAATCTTGATTTGAATGGAAAATGAGATAAAAAACAAATATATCTCGATTTTTAATGTATCTTCATACATTGTGCAAAATAAATTTAAAGACATTTTTAACTATAAATTTTCTTTATTCTATACTTCCTTTTAAAGTTCTGATATATGCATTTATATGATTTTTCTGCTATTAAGTTTTTTTTCTCTGCTAATTTTTTCCAGTTAGTCATTGTAATGGAAATTTGAATTCAAATTTGTATGTAAAAACAAAGCCTATGTAGCTTAAACACAAAACAATCGTATTTTAAATACGTTCATGTGCTCTATTTAATCTCCTTAATTTGTTCTCTATGAAATTTTTTTAGTATCATTATTATCGCAATAATCAAAAATATGAACATGCAGATGAAAGCAATCAGCCAGTTATCTGCAGTATCGGGTGCATTTTTCTTATCTAATTCGATTGTAGGTTCATATTTTCTAATCTATTTTCTGGTACTTTATTTTCTGAACTTTCTTTTCCTACTTCGTATCCTGCGATACCTATCATAATGCCATTCAGTATGGTTTTCCACCATGCCATTTTGAAAAATTTTAAATTTCCTTTCAAAAAAAAAATCAAGAAGTCACAAAATTTGTTTACTCCACGAGGGTTGTTGCGTTTACTCTCGCATGGGAACTAGCCTTAACTTTTTCTTATTATTTTTTTCAAAAAAAATAAAAAATTCATAATTTTTCCCTAATCAGAAGTTTGAAAATTTCTATGTAAGAATATTGCTTCATATTCTTCCTGATTAATTATATTGTTCATTCATTTGAAAAAAATTTTTTTTTTTTTAAATTTACTGGCAAAAATCTAATTTTTGCCCTTAATGGCAGCAGCCGTTAGGTTGCTATATGCTTCTAAATAAATATTAAAATACTTAAATTATATAAGTTTTCCCTTGCTGCGGGATTAGTGCTCAGGCCAGCTCAATAATGGGAGGTTTTGTAAGGCGGCTGCCATGAATTGAAATGAAATGAACCAATAAACCGCTTCCTTGTCCACATGAGTTTCGTCCGTGTAAATGGTTGAGCCTTCACCCTTGCCGCGGGACTTTTTTTATTCCACTCTGTTATGCTTGTGTTTTGAATTTCCTTTCGTAATTAATTAATTTTCTTTGCCAAAAAGTGGTCTGCCTTTAATGCAAGCAGCAGACCTGGCAGGAATTGTAAAGAGAGTCTGCTTTTAAAAACAGCAGACAAGGCAGGATCTTTAAAGGTAGTCTGCTTTCAAAGGCAGCAGACCAGGCAGGATCTTTTAAAGGTAGTCTGCTTTTAAAGGCAGCAGACCATGCAGAATCTTTATAGAAAGTCTGCTTTTAAAGACAGCAGACCAGGCAGGATCTTTATAGCTGGCAGGATCTTTATAGCTGGCAGGATCTTTATAGCAAGTCTGCTTTTAAAGACAGCAGACCAGGCAGAATCTTTATAGCTGACAGGATCTTTATAGAAAGTCTGCTTTTAAAGACAGCAGACCAGGCAGGATCGCCATGTAATGTGAACTGTTAAAAGGAAATAGGTTTGGGTAGTGCCATCATTCGGCACCAAACATGAATTAATTTATTCAACATATTTTCCTTCTATTTATACAATAAATTCTTATATACTACTTATTTACCATAATACATATTTACCTAAATTCTCAGCTCAACCAAAGTATGTAAGCCAGCGTATGCAAAACGCTCGCTGGTACATTCATACCTACATTCATACACAAACATTGGCTTGTGCATTCGCACATATGTTCATACATATATTCGTATGATTGCAACGCATTTGTGGGCATTGCCGCATAGCGTGTGACTTTGCTGACAAAGCGTATTCGACAGTTTCTAATAGCTGCGTGCCGACTGTTTGTAAGTATGCATGTATTTATGTATGCATTTACTTTGGCTACACTACAAAACCAACGGATCACAACGATTTACAGAAAATTGGTTTATATCATTAACATACACTAAATCTAAGACTTTCCCAATTTTGTTAGCGGTAACATTTATTTGATTAAGGCAAAGATCGAAAATTCCATCTAAAAAGTCATTGTACCCCAGTTTGGACGGATTTGGAATAATATTGCCATCAGATATGTTCCACGATATCTGAATCTGAAGCTTTAGTCATAAAGTTAACAGTTTTGAGCAGAGAGACATGTTGCATGTAGACTGAAAAATCTGATGCTGGAGGGATGTAGCAAACATATAACTAGACGTTGTCTAGTTGAAGGCGGATGCATTTGAACTCAATGAAATCGATGTTAGGAATGTTAACCTCTTCTGAAGGGATGGAGGAATGAACGGCAAGTAGAACACCACCCCCGACTCTGTTCAAGCGATCATTTCTATATACTTGATATTCGTTACATAAAAACTCTGAATTGAAAACATGAGGTTTTAGCCAAGTTTCGGTAAAAGCAATTACGTTATATTTACAATGAAAACATTTCAAAAAGAGATCAGTTAATTTGGTATTTAAACCTCTGACATTTTGATAAAAGATATTCACGGATTTAGTGCTCAGTTTTTTGACTCAACGTTATTACGAGAAATTTTCGCTACATTTTGAACATTCCTATTCGGTCTGTATTCAAACTCCCGCACAAGAGCCCCGGGAGGCCAAAAAGAGCTGTCCAAAAGAGTATCGAAATCTTTCCCAGATACATCAATCTTAAACGAAGACATACTTCTTTGATATGTGAAATTAAATTTTCTAACAGTTACGCTTTGATCTTTAACTTTAGAAGAAATATGGTACATCAAATCATCCTCGGTAGTGTCTGGATGGAACCTAGACACAAAAATTGATTTTTTGCGAGGAACCACAACCAGCTTACCAACGATTGGTTCAGACTCCATTGCAATAGTTGGAGGTTCCGGGTTTTTCCTAGTGGACATTTTTGAAGGGGCGTTCTTCGACGTTGCTCGGACAACCCTACTAGGAATTGGAGAAGCCAAATCGATAAGTTCAAGGGGTTGAAGCAAGTTCGGGACTGTTGAGGTAGTAGGCCGATCATCCGTACGCCTGCGCTTGTTTTCGCGATTATCAGGGCATTCCAAATGAGGCGAATTCTCCAATGTTTCCAAGGCTTTGAAAATATTTTCATATTTTTTTAATTTTTCAGTCAGCAATGAAAAATCTTTGCTTATCTCAGAAAAATCGTTTCTGATATGACTAAAGATTTTACAGAGATCAACTTCCGTCGACAGGCATTTGGAACAGGACCAGCGAAGGCCTTTTCCTTCATTAAGCAGGTCAGCTATTCTACCAGTTAACCCAGCGCACTTGGCGTGGACAAGTCCATCACACAGCCAGCATGCTACAAAGCGTTCGGACTCGCTTTTTACCTAGCAGTTTGCTATCATGCACGACATTTTCGTATAAATACTTATATAAATTTATAAGAAAAATTATAAGTTAAAAAAAATTTAGCGGATTAAAGAAAACCAAATCTGACAGTTTAAATGACACAGTACTGAGCGAACAATTTTAAACACACTGTATCTGACGTTCAACAAACCACGCAAAACAGCTGTAACGAAAAAGAAATAAGAAAAGCAAGCCAGAGCACAACTACAATTGCAATATGAAATAAAGCCTTTCAATAGCAACAAATAAAATATGCAAAAAACTCGGCACACACAAATTCAACAAAATGAGTTTATAATAATGAATCACTATCAAAACTTTTTAATACTATTCACACCAAGTAGTGAAGCACAATTAGGTATCTATCTCTATTAACTTTAATTATAACTTTAGAATATCAAAGATATTATTAATTTATTAAATATAATCACAGAGAAAAATATAAACAGAACTACACAGCTTGACGTTTTGAAGAACGATTAGGTAGCGTAGAGCAGGTTAGCGCGAGAAGACAGGTTCACGGGGTACCTGCAGTTGTGAGGGGACCACTTTCGGAGCAGGACCTTAAGGAAATTGCCAGGCTTCCCGACTGTGTAAAGGAGCTTCAAGTTTTCGAGGGCAATCCTGCCCAATATATTTCTTGGATCCATACTGTGGAGGGAATCTTAGCCGATTATGAGGTCGTTGGGCAAAAACCCGTATTGGGCTATCCTGCAACACATTAGACAAAAAATTAGGGGCGGAAGTGATTAGACAGAAATAAAAAGAATACACTGGAACACCAATTGAATCAGTTAACTCAAAGAAACTCCAAGCTAGATGAATTCTACGCCACTGTCAACCACCTGTTGTCACTAATTATAGATAAAATTAAATGCGACGACTATTCACAAGAAACTGTTTCTGTTTTTGTGGAAACCTACAGGAATAGAACGTTGGATGTATTTATCCGGGGACTTAGTCCAGAGTTGTCTCGTATGCTTACAGTGCAGAAGCCTAAGACCCTACCGGAGGCTTACACGGCCGTTCTAGATTTTCAGAATTTGACACTTAAAAATACAATTGTGCATACAAATATGCCGAATAGAATTGTTGTCCCCTCCAACATCCTATCCCAAGAGTCCCAAAGACCGCCACTACCGCCCAGAGCACATTCTAATTACAATTGGGTAAATTGTATGATATGAACGAAGCGTTTCCAATAGATCTCAGATGAACCTAAGGGAAAATTCGGCTCCTCCGGGTAGACCTTCTGCCCCAAAACCAGCAGGGAAGATGGAAGTGGATAGGAGTGTTCAAACAAAGCAGATCAAGTACATGAATAGGCCAAACTGTAACCGTAATGCGTTCAACCGGGGACCTGCATCATCCTTGGGAACAGTTTAAAAGCAACAACGGCTATACAACCTGGAGGCCAACGATATGGACGAGGAAACTGAACCACTGTCAGTAGAATGGTAACAAGTAAATTTTATGACGGCTGGGCTACCAGCGTATTTCATTTGAAGTCGGGTGCCCAACATTCCAGCATACCCTATCTGACATGCGTCTCTGCCAATAACACCCCTCTAAAATTTCTGTTTGATACAGGTGCCAGCAAAAACTTTATCAAACCCACACTAGCTCTCGGGGCGGACTCAGTCAAAACACCGTTTGAAGTACATACCGTAACTAGCCCTATTTTAATAAAAAAGCAGATTATCGGGAATTTTTTTCAAAATTTAGGTAACGATAACATGGTGACGTTCTACGCGCTACCAGGTCTTAAGTCATTTGATGGTATAATAGGAGACGATACTCTAAAAGAACTAGGGGCCGTTATAGACAGGAAAAACCATGTCCTTACAATAGATCCTGATATAAAGATTACGCTCAAAAACCACGCTATCAGAAGCTTAAATTTTTTCGAAACCAAGGATTTACCCAATGGAATCCTCCCAACCTTAAGAGCAGCAGTTGGAAAATACTCCCAGCTATTCGGACCATTGGACGCAAGGAGCATTAATACTTCAGTCAAAGCGAAAATAAAAACTACTACGGGGGATCCGATCTACACGAAAAATTACCCATATCCAGCAGATTGCAGAACTACTTGAGGAAGGAGTTATTAGGCCGTACAAAAGCCCATACAACTCCCCTATTTGGGTTTTCCCAAAAAACCCAAAACTTTCGGGCGAAAAACAATACATGATGGTTGTTGATTTTAAATGACTCAACGCGGTTACGGTTGCTGATACTTATCCGATTCCCGACATAAACGCAACATTAGCAAGCCTCGGGCATGCTCAATATTTCACAACTCTTGACCTTACATGAAGGAATCAGACAACCCAAAGACCGCGTTTTCCACTATGAATGGAAAATTTGAATTTCCGAGACTCCCATTTGGGCTGAAAACCGACCACGCATTATTCCAACGTATGATCGACAATGTCCTTAAGGAATTTATAGTAAAAATTTGTTACGCCTATATTAACGGTATTATAGTATTTGGCAGCAATGAAAATTAACATTCAAAAAACTTAGAAGCAGTATTTAAAAGATCAGCAAAAGCAAATTTAAGGGTAAGCCTCGGGAAAACCAAAAGTTCCAGCCAACCAGTCAAAGAAAATACGTGTTAATCTGAATTCAGACGTACTCAAACCTTTTGAAAATCTGAAGAAAATGCTTCTTTCCTCAGACATTTTCGCTTTCCCTGACTTTTTCAAAATCTTTCAACCTGACTACAGATGCTTCAGACTATGCGATTGGTGCAGTACTATCCCAAGGAGAGCCTGGAAAGGATCGGCCCATTGCATACATATCACGGTCTCTAACCAAGACTGAGGAAAATTACGCCACAAACGAAAAAGAAATGCTGTCAATAGTTTGGGCCCTGGAAAATTTAAGGTATTACCTTTAAGGCGCAAAAAATATTAAAATATTTACTGACCATCAGCCTCTTACCTTCGCGTTAGGAAGTTATAGTGTCTGGTGCTATATATTTAATCTTTATTCACTAACTTTACGCTACGACTAACTCTATATATAAAAGTGGTGTGATGTCTCTATAACGGCAGTAGTAAAAAATAATGTTTACGAATTCTTGTACGGTATTGCCAGCGGAGAATCGATGACGAATCAAATGTCAAAACATATTCGGAGTCCGCAAGTTATGTGCAATCATAGAGGTTGCCACATAACGCCGGTCGGCGTACTGTATTCTTCGTCTTTCTAACGAAGACGGCAGTTGAGGTTGCTAATTGCTTTTCTATAAAGTGTGCGGGCTTAGCGTGATTTGATGTCGTGGTTGGTCTTAGATCGCGCATTTGCTTTCGGAGATTACTTACGAATTCGGCTCATTTACGTTGTAGTTGGTCGGAGATTCGAAAAATTCTCCTGGTAGTCGAATCGCGCTGCCGTATATCATTTCTGCCGGGGTTGCTTTTATGTGTTCTTTGTAAGACGCTCGATAGCCAAGGACGACTAGTGGTAACACTTCCACCCTCTGCTCCGTTTGTAGGCATTTTATAGAAGTTTTCAACGTTCGGTGGAACCTTTCGATAATGCCATTTGATGATGGGTGATAGGCTGTTGTTCGCAAGTGTTGAATTCCAAGTAGCTTATTCAAGTCACGAAATAGGCAGGATTCAAACTGGCGCCCTTGATCGGCCGTGATTTTTGCGGGGACGCCAAACCTTGGAATCCAATTAAAATAAAAAGCAAAGGCAACGGATTCGGCGGTAATTGTTTCTATTGGAAATACCACAACCCATCTGCTGAATCTATCGATACAGGTCAGACAATATCGATAACCTTTGTTGGGTGGAAGAGGTCAAACAATGTCGATGTTGATGTGTTCGAACCATTTCTCCGTCCTTGGGTACGTTGATATTGGCGATTTGTTGTGGCGTTGAATTTTTGATCCTTGGCATGGAATACAACTTCGAGTCAATTCGCGGCAGTCTCGATTCATATTAGGCCATATAAATTTTTCGGAGACTAATTTACAAGTTTTCGAAACGCCAGCATAGCAAAGGTTATGCAGTGAATGAAATGCAGTTTTTCGAAACTCCTCCGTAAGAAAGGGGCGTGCTTTTCCTGTGCTTATGTCGCAGTTCAGTTCGACTGAAGTGCCTGGTGTGTTGAATTTCTTCAAAGTTAGGCTAGAGTCACTTCTTAAATATGTTTTTATTTCGTCGCATGTGGATTGACTCTTTGCTAGACGTTCGAAATTGACGACGTGACTGGATTGAACGCTGTCGATCCTGGAGAGGGCATCGGCCGTTACGTTTTCCTTGCCTGGTAGGTAGCGTATGTCTGTTGTGAATTGGCGAAGAAAATCAAGCTGCCTGATTTGCCTAGGCGAAGCTTTATCGATGTTTTGTTTGTAGGCGAATTGTAGGGGTTTGTGGTCTGTGAGCACGTAAAATTGCTGCTCTTCGAGCATATGGCGAAAATATTTTACGCTCTTGTAAGCGGCCAAGAGCTCGCGATCGTACGTGCTGTAACGCTGCTGAGTTGGAGTCAGCTTTTCGGAGTAAAATCTAAGTGGTTGCCACCTATCACCATCGAGCTGTTGTAAAACGGCTCCGAAGCCAGCACTGGATGCGTCGGCTGCTACGGAGAGCTGCGAACCCGGTTTAGGGAAAGCAAGAAGGGTTGCCTTGCAAAGTTCGTCCTTGCATCGCTAAAAAGCGTCTTTAGCATCTTGGTTCCACTCTATTTTGGTCATGTCCTTCTTTTTATTCCCTTTAATAAGCGAGGTTAACGTATTTTGATACATGGCGGCTTTTGGCAGGAATCTTCGAAAAAAATTAATCATGCCCAGAAATTGTCGTAGGTCGCATGCTTTTTCAGGTAAGTCGTATGCTTTTATGGCCTGCACTCGATCTCTGGGTGGCGCGATGCCGTCTTTAGACACTTTGTACCCTAAAAAGATCACTTCAGGCTTCCCAAGAACGCATTTGGATGAATTGACGAGAATACCATACTTTCGTAAGTTTTCGAAAACCTTTCGTAAGTGCTCCTGGTGTGCAGCTGAGTTCTTTGACGCAATGAGGATGTCATCCCGGTAAGGCCAAGCGAAATTGAATTCGAGCAAGATTTGGTCCATGAACCTTTGAAAAGTCTGGCCAGCATTACGTAACCCAAAACACATATATACAAAGTCGTACATACCAAACGGATTTGTTATCAGTGTTTTAGGTATGTCATCCAGTTCGACTGGGATCTGGTGATATGCGCGTCTTAGATCCAGTGTTGAAAAAATTGTATATCCATGGAGAGTGTGTGTAAAATCGTGCAGGTGGGGAAGTGGGTATCGGTCCGGCTCGGTAACATCGTTCAGCCGTCTGAAGTCTCCACATGGTCTCCATTCACCGTTTTTCTTTCGAACCATGTGGCGGGGACTCGCCCATGGGCTTCTTGATTGTCGACATATACCAGCTTCTAACAATGACTCGATTTCGGTTTTGGCCGCTTTTACCAAGTCCGGTGCTAACCGACGGGGCTTTGCAAAAACCGGTGCCCCTCTTGATACGATGCAGTGTGTAATCTGGTGTGAGATATCTCTCGACGCCCTGCATGACGAACCCATGATGTCCTTGAAGTCGTTTAAAATTTCCTGAAAGGGCATATGGGAGTCGATGGTAGATATGTTCAGGATGTCGTCACGGACGTGGACAACCGCAACATTTTTTGAGAAATTCGTGACGCCGTCAAACAAAATGCTATGTCGTAGATTTACTGACAGGTTGAAATGGATTAAAAGGTCTGCACCGATTATCGGAAGCGTGACTTCGGCAATAATAAAAGCCCATTTTATTGGTCGTCGTAGGCCGATGTTTAATGTTAAGAGTTTTTCGCCGTATGTTTTGATTTTTGTTTTATTTGCTGCGTATAAATAAAAATTGGTTTGGCAATTTTGGCGTTGAGCAACTGTCGCCGGGATCACGTTGACATCGGCCCCAGTGTCCACCAGAAATATGAGGTTATTGATTGAATCTTTAATAAGCAAGCGGCGGCTACGCATAATATTCCCGTCATTTACCGTTTTTATTGATAGGACGTTTAGTTTAACGACTTAGTACAAGGGGGCGGCACTTTTTAGCATTCTTACCGAATTTAAAATGGAACCAGCATTTCTGAGGGGTCCCGGGTTTTACCGGTCTTGTGCGCGATGAGCTTCTGGTGCGATTGCGTGATTGTAAAGAAATATGCGACTTTAGTGTTGCTATGTCTTTTGTAAGTTGATCGATTTGTTGTGATAAAGAGTGGTTGGATGCTGCATTCATTTGCGGGCTGTCCCTAACCTCTGTGATTTTATCAGCAAGAGTCGCTACTTTATCTAGTGTTTCCGAACTGATAGAAATTATTGAACGTGTGTCGGCCGGCAGTCGGCTAATCCACACTGATTTTAGCATGGTGTCGTTCATCGCGTTACCAGCGAGATTTCGCATCTCTCTGAGCAACTGGGATGGACGCATGTCTCCAAGTTCCAGCTCTTGCAGTAATTTTTTTATGCGTCTTTGTTCAGATTCTCCAAAACGTTCAATAATGCGCGCTTTTAAAGTATCGTACATGTCAGTCGATGGTGGGTTTAAAATAATGTCGCTTATTTGTGCTAGTACGTTGCTCTCGATAGCGGCGATGACAATGTGATATTTTGTTACGTCATTTTTGATGCGAGCGGCGATGAAACGAGATTCAACTTGTGCGATCCACAAGTTTGGGTTTGCGTGCCAAAATGGCGCTAGCTTCGCTGCTAGCTTTGCAATCTGTCCCATGTCATCGTTTGTATGGTTTTGTTCACTCGCAATTGGCATGGCTGGTTGCGAGACACTCGATTTTGGAGGATTTTTATCCATTGTTCCTCTGTCGGGGTCACCAATTATATAGTGCCTGGTGCTATATATTTAATCTTTATTCACTAACTTTACGCTACGACGTGTGATGTCTCTATAACGGCAGTAGTAAAAAATAATGTTTACGAATTCTTGTACGGTATTGCCAGCGGCGAATCGATGACGAATCAAATGTCAAAACATATTCGGAGTCCGCAAGTTATGTGCAATCATAGAGGTTGCCACAAAGTAGAAATTACAACGCAAAGTTAAAGAGATAGGAAGCCCATATAGAAGAGTATAACCACGAATTTATTTACACACTGGTAAATCGAATCGACGCCACCGATCTCATCCCTCATGTGGAAAGCCCTTTGAAAGTCTTTCGCAACCAAATACTATTATCGGAAGGTAACACCCACATTTGCGTAGAGAATCCACACCCAAGTTTCACCCGTCATTATGTTAAGCTGGATACAATCAATGGGTCTAGTTTAACCGAAGCGCTGAAAGAGCGTCTAAATCCATCCATCATAAACGGCATAAAAATTCCAGAAACTTATATCCAAATACCGCAGGAAGTCTACCTAGAACACTTTCTTTTATATAAATTAAGAATAACACAGAGGGTGGTGAAGGATGTAGCGAACGAAGAACGAGTACTCACAATCATAGAGAAGGAGCACAAAAGAGCTCATAGGAACCCTAAGGAAAACAAAGAACAAATCCTCGAAAGCTACTACTTCCCCAGAATGGCGAGTCGGATAAGACGATAGGCCGCTGTCGGCGAAACTTTCTTGGCCAATAAATACGATAGCCATCCGTCGGTACCACCTTTAAAAGACACACCTATCCCCATATACCCGTGTGAGATTGTACATGTGGATATCTTTGAAATCCAAGGCGAAAAGTTTATATCCTGCATAGGCAAATTTTCCAAATTTGCAAAGTTTATTCACATAAAAATTCGTTCAGCGGTTACCCTTCGTTCCAAATTAGCCACTATTTCACAACACTCAAAATGATTGTAACGTATAACGAAAGAGGTTTCATGACTTCTTTGGTGTGCAACTACATAAGGGGTTTAGGAATAAAACTGTATTAGACACCTATCCAAAGAAGCGAGGTAAACGGCCAGATTGAAAAATTCCACTCAACTATTATAGAAATTCACCTATGCCTAAAAACTGAAATTCCTAATACTAGACCAAGGGAGTTGGTCAACATAGCTGTGGATCGCTACAACACAACAAGCCATTCGGTAACGAAGAGGAAGCCTAGCGATATCTTTTTCAATAGGACCGGAAGAGTAAACTACCAAATGTTGACCGACTTCAAAAGTAGGGTTCACAAGGAAATACGAGAGCAAATAAAGAAAAATCAAGCATTAAGGAATTTAAGAGTGAACAGGAGAACGAAGAGGCCTAAAGTGTTCAAGCCAGGAGATGAAATCTATGTCAGGGACAAGCAGATCAAGGGAAAGCAGAAAGTTTTCTATAAAAAGGAAATTATAGGAAAAAATAACCGGGTAACGGTGCTAACGGGCACTAGGAAAAAAATCCAGAAGGCACAAATTAAAATTCCTTCAAAATAACAATGAAGTAAGAAAAAAAAATCGATCAAACAAAATGCAGAAATATGCAAGTACATGCAAAAAAGAGAATGAAACACTTTTTCATTTGCACAAGAAAAGGCATACAACGAAGCCAAGATACCAACATATAAAAAAATAGGCAAAAGATGCCCAAAATCTGTTTTTATCACCTTTTAACTAGAAGGTGTCACTATTAGTTCATAAGATAGGCTCTAGTTATGTATAGAGAATCCCATCGAAAGTAGGGCAAAGGTAAAAGCAAAAAAGTTTAGAAAAAATAATAAAAAATTATAATAGTAATAGTAGCTATAGAATATTATAAAATTAACACGAAAAAGCGAAAGGATATGGACAAAAGATAAGAATATGAAATTTTCCAAAGAATTCAAACAACATTTTTAAATTTTCTTTCCTGTAGCCTTTGAAAATAAAAATAGCTGATTAGAAGCAAAAGCAAATATTCTAAACAAACTTTTTCTCCACAACAAACAGTTTATTACTAGCTACCGGCGGGTGCAGCCTAAATATTTACGATTATGACTCCCCTCTGGTGACTATTGAACAAGGACATGGCTGGATCCTGAGTGGACCTTTCAGTCTGATTCACACAATTGACCTAAACTATTTCAATATAGCCTTGGAGGAACTGCGTAAGTCAAAGATGTACAAAATGAGGCATTGCTTGCGGTGCTATACTTCCATCTAAATCAGACAAACTTCGTCTAGACGAGCTACAGATAACCAACTCAAGAAAAATTCGTTCTATTAATCGGATCGGCTCTGCCTGGAAGTGGATTACCGGCTCCCCAGATGCGACAGATTGGGGCTATATATTACAAGCTATGAATGACGTTGTAGTTACCAACAACCATCAGTACCGTGTCAGCTATTTAATATAACCTGCCAGGCGATCGAGAAATCGAATGAAATGATACTTCACATTAACGCCATAAACAAAACCATCAACGAAGAAAACCTGGAGCTCTTGTACCTGAGCAAAGTCATGGTCCTGAAGGAACAGGTATCGGAGATCATCCAGGCATGCCAAATGGCCAAATCCGGTATCATAAATACAAACCTACTGGATCGCAGCGAAGTTTAAAGGCTGATACAGGAGGCAGATACTCTCCCGTATCAAAATGTTATCGAGACGATAGAATACGGATCATCTTCCGTGTACTCTAATGGCACAATCCTTCTCTATGTGCTCTCAATGCCGAAGGTGAAGCCAGATGGTTATCGTCTCCTAATAACTCGTGCAGCAATCATGGGAGGACGGCACGTGGAACTCAATTTCAAGAAGATACTACTAAGCGAAGATGAAATATTGGGCCTGAAAGCGGAATGTCCTTCCATAAGCAACTCGACGATCTGCTCACGTGAGTCACTAACGAGAAAACCTGAAGGGGAATGCATGGCCAGACTTATAAGTGGAGGCGACGAGAGATGTAATTTCGAACCAGAATGTAGCAGGATTGTCGAAATGATAAGTGATACCGCAATATTTGTGACAAACTTTGAAGGCCGTGTTCAGGAAAGGAACTAATCGAAAGACCTGAATGGGGCATACATCATCCTGCTAAACAATGAGACGATAGTGGTTGGAAACCAAACTTTCACTAGCCGATCAGCACGCACGGCACAAGCATTGCCTCCTGCATTAGTAAACATTACAAACGAGGGTCTTAAATTAAACTTGGACTACATCCACGAGCTCAGCGTAACCAATATTAGCCATTTGAAACCACTGGGAAAGAACTTCCATTTCTCCCTAGTTTCGCACGTAATTGCTCTACTAGTTCTGAAAACCATCTGCTACACAATGTGGAAGAAACTTACGACAACAATCAACTTCCCAAAACTGAATTACCCACTGCCTCAGGATCAGCCAACCGTCCTTACCACGGAAGAAAAATCTATTCATCAGCGGGAAGCAGATGTCTAAGTAGTGCAGTAGTTAATGTACGCGCCAAAGTAAATACGCTCACACCGCACTTCCCACAACACGCGCATAGCCAATGCAGGTAAATTGATTTGCAACGTATGCAAAACGGTTTGGCTATACGCAATCTATATGGTTTGATTACGTAAACCAATATACAAATCATGGAAAGCGCAGCGTCAGCAGCTAATAAGTTAAATGCAATTGTTTAGAAGTTAAGTCGTAGCTTTAAGTAATATTGTAAAATCACCTTTGGATGAGACCATCAGATGGTAAATATACAAATTCCGCTGCAATTAATTTGTTTCTTTTCACAGGATTTCCCGGGGCCGCGAGGCGGCCCCCAGCTTTAATTTTTTTGGATCCACACCCGTGGACACCTTAACTTGTATGTAATTAAATTTCAAAAGGGCAATCTACCTGTCGAAAGCCTTATACACGGTCAGTCACGCGCAACTTATTAATGCCCTTGTAGGGTCAACGTTTGATCAAAAGGTGCATCGACAGGCCCTCAAACTCATCCACACAGAGTCGGTAAACTCCTTTTCAGCTCTCATTAAGGCACAAGCTCCACCTGTTGCCGAAGAGGTCCAACTTCCTTCTGGATACTGTAACAGGTTAAACTCTTACCTATCCAGACTGAACCCCGACATGCCGACATGTCGCCCATGATACTAACCATATATTCATTTCCTCAACTAAACCGACTCTTCTAACAGCAATCTCACTATTGTCCAACCCTATTGAAGCCTCGAGGTTTGAGCTAGGAGCAGTGCCTATGGAGTCTGTCCCAAAAAGAAACCCCAGGAAAACAGACTGGAGCAAGTACACTAGTATCATCTAGGCAAACACAAGTAATAGAAGCACGACTTGTATGGATCTGAACATAGTGGAAAAGATGAATAATATAATCATTGACGCATTCCACTAAAGCTGCAGGGCCACACAGGCCACCAGTGGCAAGAAGGGCACAACCTGGTGGACCCGTGAACTCCTAACGTTCAAAGCTTACTGGTAGTTGGAAGGAATACACTACGCAGTTGGCACTATACAACAAAGAGATAAGGAAAGCCAAAAGGGTCAGTTTCAGGAAATTCTGTGATAGAATTTCCTCCACACCTGCAGCGGTTAGGTTGCGTAAGGCGCTAGCCAAAGAGCAGAGAGAGACCAATTTAGCATTAAACCTTCCAGATGGTACTTATACAAGTACGGAGGAAGAGAGAGCACAACCCTGCTTCCAGCACAATTCCCTGATGCATCCCAGGTAACACGGGAACCCAAGTTCGACAACACCCTTTGTGATATCATACAAAGAGTATTAAATCTGACAAGGAGATGGTGTGCCAATGTCGGGCTAAATATTAACCTGACAAAAACGGTCATAATACCCTTTTCCAGAAGAAGAACCCTACTACCAGGTTTAAGAACTATAACCCTACACGGCATGCCCCTAGAATACGTGCCTGAAGTAAAATACTTGGGGGTCATTTTCGACTACAAGCTTTTATGGAAGCAACATTTTTCGAACATGTCAGGTAGGGCTACAAAATCCATCATGGTGTGGCATCATATCTTTTCGCTGTTTGATCAAAAGGTGCATCGAAAGGCCCTCAAACTCATCTATACAGAGTCGGTAAACTAATTTTTCAGCTCTCGTTCAGTGAATGCCATCATTCAGGCACAAGCTCCACCTGTTGCCGAAGAGGAACGCGAACTGGAAATCAAATCAGGGGTGCCGCAGGGTGGTGTCCTATCCCCCCTTTTGTTTAATTTTTATATTTGGAGGCTTCCTCCCCCACCAGCCAGAGTCTCCATGTTGTTGTTGTTGTTGTTGTAGCGACTACTTAACCTGTCCAGGGTGTCACCCCCAACCAACATTGTCATCAGGCTCTTCTAACGGAAGTCCAAGAAACCTCGCGGCTTCAACAGGGGTGGACCAGAGTGAGATTGGAGTTAGAAGAGTGGGCTCGGTTGAGCAGAGGAACAGATGGTTAGTATCGTGGGGAGACACGCCGCATGCCGGGCAGACATTTGGCATTTCGGGGTTCAGTCTGGATAAGTAAGAGTTTAGTCTGTTACAATATCCAGAACGAAGTTGAGCCAGCGTGACTCTTGTCTCCCTGGGCAGTTCGCGTTCCTCGGCGGCAACAGGTGGAGCTTGTGCCTGTAGGACCACATTCACTGGACGAGACCTGACAAAGGGGTTTACCGACTCCGTGTGGATGAGGTTGAGGGCCCGCCGGTGCTCCTCTGGATCAAACGGCGAGGAGATGTGATGCCGGATCTCATCATAGTGCTTACGGAGGTGACTCCTTATTCTCCTGGGAGGCGGATTTTCGCTGAGCAGGTTCCTGTTCGGATGCTGCTGATTATGGCAGTTGAACAGGAATTGTCTGGACAACATCTCGCAATGCTCTTTGACATTGAGCATTTTTGCCTCATTATGGAGGTGATGCTCAGGAGACATAAGGAGGCACCCCGTGGCGGTTGTGAGTGCGGTGTTTTGGCAGGCCTGCAACCTCCTCCAATGTGTGTCTGCTAACCCCGGCGACCATATTGGCGTCGCGTAGCTCAGAACCGGCTGGCCGATTGCCTTGTACGTTGCCAGTAACGTTTCTTTGTCTTTCCCCCAAGTACTGCCAGCTAGTGACTTGAGGATTTTGTTACGGCTTTGTACTTTGGTGGCAATCGCGGCTACATGAGCACCGTGTGACAGTCGAAAGCTTAATGCCGTCGACGTAGACGTCTAAATCCATGTTCGCCTGCGCTGTCCACGTCGTAAATAGGGTGGCCGAGGATTTGGTCGGTGACAGTGTCAGGTTCCGTGCAGCGAAGAAACTGGAAAGGGTTGGAAGGTATGAATTTAGTCTCGAGCAGAGCTCATCAACGGAGGGTCCAGTCGCCAGGATCGTGCAGTCATCGGCGTAGGAGACGATCGAGACGCCTTCTGGTGGGGAAGGGAGCTTCGATATGTAGTAATTAAACAGAAGCGGGGATAGGACACCACCCTGTGGCACCCCCTGCTTAATTATACGTAGTTTTGATCTTTCGCCTCTAAATTCAATCGATGACTGCCGGCCACTCAGATAGTTGGCGGTCCAACGCTTTAGACAGGGGGGAAGGTTTGAATCTTCCAGGTCGTTAATGAGTTGTGCGTGATTAACAGTGTCGAAAGCTTTCGACAGAGTCTCCATTGTATCCTTCGCTAACGACTGCACGATTATGGCTTCGGGTAAGGATTAACTGCTACCTCCGAGACCTTTCCAGCTTCTTCACCGAGCGAGACCTGACAATATCTCCGACTAAATTGACGGCGAAACTTTTTACGACGTGGAATGCGCAGATGGGACAAGAGCTAAACGTCCACGTAGATGGAGTACCTCTACCTACTGTCAATCCTGTTTGTGAAGTTTAACAACAGCCTCACCTTCGCTAGTCATGCCACCGCAATAGCGTCTAAGGTACAGAGCCGCAACAAGATCCTCAAGTTGCTGGCCGGCAGCACTTCGGGAAAAGATAAAGAAACGTTGCTAGCCACATATAAGGCATATGGTCGCCCAACCTATCTGACACCAACTGGAGGAAGTTGCAAGTCTGCCAAAACATTACCATCAGAACTGCTACGGGATGTCTGCTTACTTCATCGGAGTCTCACCTTCATCAGGAGGCCAAAATCCTCAATACACGTGAGCATGCGGAACTGCTGAGCAGACAGTTTCTACTGAATCCAAACCGCCATCTATTGGATGAACCTCCGCCCCCGAGAGACATAAGAAAACATCTCCGTAAGCACTACGATTAGATCCGACACCACATTACTTTACTGTTTAGTCTGCGCAACCATAGGCGGGCTCTAAACGAGCTCCACACCGACTCGGTAGACAGATCCCTGAGATCTCGGCCTGTGATTCCCGTAATTCCTGGGACTTCCGTTAGAAGAGCTCGATGACAATTCTGGGTAAGAGAAATGACGACTAGGCAGGCAACATATCGCTAATACACCAACTGAGCTTCTATTGTGGCCGCTTGAGCCACCGAGGATAGTAGGGGGTCTGTGAATGCCAGTGTTAAGCCCTGAACATCCAGATTTGTGAAGCCATATCTTGCATGTGATGCATTGAACAGAATGCGACCGTTTGACATAACTTTTGTTTCAGCAGAAGCTTCAGATCGTCTCTTGGTCCGGGGTTGGATTCGATACCAGCACGTAACAAGAGAAAATGGAGCAACCCTGATGGAAGAGTTTGCTACGAGGATGACAATTTTAGGGTGGGACGGGACAAATTAGACAGTTACACTGAAATAATATAGCCCTTACCCGGGTTAAAAAAACCCGGAAAATTTCGGTACGATAAAACCGACTGTTATGGGAATCATGTCCTTTGCGAAGACCTATTATCTTGCCCATTACTGCACAACCGTACACTTTGTGGCTGTCGTCCCACGTACTCCCAGAACTATATATCCTGACCTGAGCTGGTATCAACATATTTATAGGGTTGCTAGCTGCACTATTTTCGTTCCCATGTGATTAAAAATAACAAAAACTCAAATCGTGGTGTCCTATCCCCCGCTTCTGTTTAATTACTACATATCGAGGCTCCCTTCCCCACCAGAAGGCGTTGTTGTTGTTGTTGTTGTTAACAGTGCTTCGCCCTGCCCAATGGGCTCGATCACTCTAAATTGTCATCAGGCTCTTCTAACGGAAGTCCGAGGAAACGCGCAGTTTCCACAGGGTTGGACCAGAGTGATGTAGGTGTTAGAAGAGTGGGTTCAACTGAACAGGAGAAGAGATGCATGGTATCATGAGGAGTCATACCACATGCAGGGCATGTATTTGGTATGTTGGGGTTCAGTCTGGATAAGTAAGAGTTTAACTTATAACAATATCCAGAGCGAAGTTGTGCCAGTATGACTCTAGTCTCCCTCGGAAGTACACGCTCCTCTTCAGCCAATTCAGGTGGTTGAGTATTAATAACGGGATTCACAGGCCGAGATCTGTCGACCGACTCGGTGTGGGGGTCATTTAGAGCCCGTCTATGATTCCGCAGATCAAACGGCAAAGATCTCATCGGCCGGATCTCATCGTAATGCTTACGAAGATGTGTCCTTATGTCTTTGGGGGTCGGTGCTGCATCTACGTTGTAATGGCGTTCAAAGCGGATGTCGTGCTTTGATTTTCGCGGGAACCATGTTGGTGATCGGCCAATTTCAGATTTGCAATGAAGTAAGGGAGCAGAATGGTCTCTAGTAATTTCACTACCGGCGAAAGGAGGGATATCGGGCGATAAGACTCTCCTTGGTTCGTCGGCTTCCCTGGTTTTAGTAGGGGAACTACAATCGCTTGTTTCTATAACTCAGGTATAACGAAGGTAGTTAGAGAGAGATTAAAGAGAGCCGCTAAATAACTCTGCCCCTCGTGGCCTAGGTGTTTGATCATCTTCATGGCGATTCCGTCGGGTCCGATGGATTTTGAGGGTTTGGCCTGGCCTGGTTATGGCTTCCTTAACCTCTGCGACTGAGACGGCAATGGGCGCAGTAGAGTGTTTGTGTTTGTGCGCACGTCGGAAGACTCTTCTCTTAGTCCTATCCGCAGGTGGATGCATTATAAACAGTCGGCAAAAAGAGCTCGCGCATTTCCTGGCGTCCGATTTGACGCTGCCGCCGAACGCAATGGCGACCTTGTCTTTGTGTTTGGTCGGATTGGATAGGGCCTTTACAGTCGACCATAATTTGCCGACTCCGCTGGAGAGGTTGCATGCCTCAAGGTGTTGTTTCCACTTGGTCAGCTTGTGTTCGTTGACTATCCTACGACTTTCCGCATTGAGATCTTTGATTCTCGGGTCTGCGCATCCTCTGCCGGAAAATTCGGACGAATTTCTGGTATTCTACCAGCAGGAATAAAGCGGCATGAGGCTGAATCAATGATCTTGCGAAACTCTCCTTCGCCTTTGCGTACGTCCGTAGGAGTGGGTAAGGCAGCGAAGGAGCGCTCTGTATAGTCAGTAAAGCGGTCCCAGTCCGCTTTGGTGAAGTTGATGTATGTAAATTTATCAGTCGTTATGAAGTCAGTCGGTCGTTCAACAGAGAGTAAAATGGGTAGGTGGTCTGAAGCTAATGTAAGCATCGGTCGCCAGATAACAAAGTTAATTAGGCCCGCGCTCGTTATGGAGATGTCTGGCGAACTGTGGCAGTTACCTGCCACCCTGGTGGGGGCATCTTCATTGACTGTACAGAATGCTGAGTTATCTACTTGGTCTGCAATTGCGTGTCCTCTGCTATCTGCTGGCAAGTTGGAGTGCCAGAGATCGTGATGCGCGTTGAAGTCGCCTAGGATTAGACGGTTATCGTCCCTTAGCAACGCACTAATGCCGGGATGATAATCTCTAGGACAACACGTGACAGGAGGAATATAGATGTTTATGATTTGCAGGTCGGCGTACACTGACCGGACTCCTATGCCTTGACATTCTAAGGTAGAGTCCCTGGGGTCGACGTCAGGGGAAAATAGATTATATTGTACAGAGTGATGTGTAATAAACGCAAGGCCACCCCCAAGACCGCTGGGCCAGTCTTTTCGATGTACATTATACCCATCACAAGTTCGTAAGTCCGATCTTGTGTTCAATTTTGTCTGTTGTATCGCGGCGATTTTGATGTTGTGCGTCTTGGTAAAGTCAGTTATCTCCGCGATCTTTCCAGCTAATCCGTTACAGTTCAGCTGCAAAATTTTGAAGTGTGTAGGAGGGGAGACGGGGGACATACTAGGCGTGAGGGACGGATGCGTTTGCCTAGGTTGAAGTAGGCTAAGGCCTAAACTATGTCGCAGTCTAGAGTTGACAGCGCCATGGCCGATGTTGTCTGGCGTGGAAGGTACTGTGTACTGCAACACGGGGCTATGAACGAATCCGTCCAAAGGTTACCGTTTGCGAGCCTAGAACACATAAGGGTGTGACACAGGTCAAGGCCAATTGTTGCACTTGACCGATGTCGCAGGCGTATATAATCTTTGCCGACAAACGGTGCACGTAGTGAAAGGTACTAGGAGGTGGTGTTCCTGACCCACGTTCCGGCTGTAAGCAGGGGGGGGGGCATTAGGGGCAGAGAAAGAGTGGTCTGACGCTCGGCGATGCTCATATCTGACGTATTCCGGAGAGGATAGGAGTGTTGAGGGGCCGTGTGAGATGGAGACGCTGGTGTGCGTGAGCGAAAGTCGGGAGTGGGTGAGGCGGGAATGGCAGCGGTGCTGCCAGTCGTATAGACTGAGCCACTATTGTGGCTATTGGAAGTAGGTAGAAGCGGTAAGGTAGTGCCAGAGCGGCGACTTCCGCGGGACGTCCTTGGACGTGTAGAGCATGGTGCCTCAAAAGTACTAAAGAAAGTACGGGGTCTGTGAATGGCAGGGTTAAGTCCTGAGCATCCAGATTTATGTAACCATCTCTTACACTTGGCGTATTGTACCTAATGCGACCGTTTAATATAAATTTTCTTCCAGCAAAAGCAGCAGATCCAATCTCTTGGCCCAGGATTGGGTTCGACCCCAGCCCGTAACAAGAGACAATGGAGCAACCCAGCTGCCAGGGTTAGCTCCGAGGATGACAATTTAAGGGTGGGACGGGACAGATTGGACAGGGTTCCACTGAAATAACAGCCCTCCGCCGGGTAAAAAAACCCTGGTCATTCCGGTGCGATAGAACCGGCTGTTGTGGGAATGTTTTTTTGGTAATTGTTTCCTTTAGGAGACAACTGCTAAAACACGTCCAAAAATGTCGGGAGGTATCAAACGACGCGTTTTGACTTCGGTATCAACAAGCTGAAAGCGGAATTTCGATTTTTCTTTCAGTGAAAAGTTATTCGCAAAAACCCAAAAACTACCCAGGGGCGTTACCTCTGTATCGCGATGCGAAAGAAAAATGTTTCTCAATTGCTGTGATAACACTCTGTAGCTCCGCTATCGCGACCTGAAATTGACATTTTCGCATTTGACTTTTCCCTTTCGCATATTATTTTTCCCTCTCGACTCACTGCACTCTGTATAGCTAAAGAAATGTCAAATGCTCTAAAAATTCGAATTTTCTTTGCTACAACGAAAAGCAGTCGCGCCGCCAAAAAAATGTAAGTTTTTACAATAAAGATGTAATTTTAATTATGGCTTATTTTTATTTATGTACATACTAGCAACCCGCACCTTGTTTCACACAGGTTGATAATGTTTAAAAC
Source organism: Merzomyia westermanni (assembly GCA_949987695.1). NCBI lineage: Eukaryota > Metazoa > Arthropoda > Insecta > Diptera > Tephritidae > Merzomyia > Merzomyia westermanni. Next base: position 109,519,912 of record OX465290.1, on the reverse strand, counting down.
AACTTTATAATTAACATTACATACATACGTCCGAAGTGAAGTAACGCTACCGAGCTCTTTCGCGAATTCATAAAATGGCTCACCACAGCTGTCGCTTAAAGCACGCTGACTTATTCGGTTGGCAGCGAACAAACACACAAACAGATTTTTTTGGAAAAAGTGCTGCTTTTGTTTAAACAATTTTGGTTAAATTAGAAATAAATATTTCAAAGTTTAACTTCAAGGAAGATTCATTTTAATCGGTTGATTAGGTTATGATGTATGGCTGTGTAAACCAAAAATTTATGTTTTTTTACCACATTTTGTCCGATTTCCACGCCCCTTTATATATTCCATCACATTATATAACAAAAAGTCCATCTCACACAGCTAAGCTTAAAATGCAAAAAACCGCTTTCAAATCGGAGCATTCTGTGCGAAGCCAATACCGTACATAGCTTTTTAGCAACTTTATTTTATAAGTAGTATAGATTAAGAATAATTCGACCCCCTGCGGGTTAGGGGTTTAGAATATGCCCGAGGTAGGCATACCGGTCGTAAGAGGCGACTAATATGCACAAAGGTAATGACGTGCAACTCGATGGTTGATCTACGGATATGATGCCTCTCACCTCTCATTACCCATCTCTCCTTCCTTACGGAAGGAGGGGTGACATGACCAAATCGCTACCACGACAGTCGGGCAGTACCGCAAGGGAGTGCCGGAGCGTACCGGATTCATATCCGGCCAAGGACTGTCAGTTCGACAGCACCCCCCAAAACCTTCGGGGAGTGTTTTTGTCGTTACAACAACAACAACGACAACAAGAATAATTGGATATTTTAAGGGAAAAATCAAAAATGACATATACGCAACAGAAGCACTTTGAAATTCGTGTTGAATTTATGAAAGCACGTCCCGATTTAAACAAAGGAGTTTTAAAAGCTTCAAATGGCCGTAACGTTTCAACAAATTTATGGCCGCCGTGGTGTGAAGGTAGTGTTGCCGGCCTACCACACCGAAGGTCCATGGTTCGAGCCCTGGTACAGGTAACATCAAAAGTGATTTGAAAAAAAGTTTTTCAAAACGGGGTCGCCCCTCGGCAGTGGTTTGGCAAACTCTCCGAGTGTATTTCTGCCATGACAGGCTTCTCAGCAAAAATTCGTCTCCTTTGTAGATGCCGTTCGGAGTCGGCAAAAAACTGTAGGTCCCACCAATTTGTAGGGAAAATTCAAATCGGCACACCACAAATTGGAAGAGAAGCTTGGCGCAAAAATCTCTTAGGAGGTTTATGATGATATACCTGTTGTATATCGCGCCATAGAGAGAGAGTTATCTTGGTTATTGTTTCCTTTTACTGGGGACCACGTAGCCGGTGCTGGACCGGCTGAAGGTAATTTTTTTTTAAGCGCGGCCTAAGGGCGCCTACGCAGAAAGATGTTTCCTTGGATCACGCCCCCTATATGGGATCGAAACCTGCTCTTCTTTTGGTTCTTTGCCAATAACTTTTCACTGAAACAAAAAATCGAAAATCCGCTTTCGGATTGTTGATACCGATGTCAAAACGCGTCGTTTGATACCTCTCCCGTTAGACGTGTTTTAGCAGTTGTCTCCTAAAAAAAACAATTACCGTTGAGAAAAGTTGGACAGAGTTCTCTGCAGGATTTCTAAAAGGCTTTAATAATCTCGGCTCCAGGGGATATTCAGAGTCTCCTACAATAATTTTTAATAATTAAACAAATTTTATTAATTTTTCATTTATTTGTTTGCAAAAACTTGAAATTACTAAATAAATGTAAACGCCAGGTTTTTCTTTCCGTTTTTCTCTCACACTCGTTGATATTTCTGACAGTAATGCCTAACATAATATGAAGAGAACCAAAAGCTAAAGTAGGCAACATTGTTCGCAATGCGAAAGCAATACAGAGTGCCACTTGGTTATCGAATCGCATTTGAGACTCGACCCGAACTTTTGAATAAGAACAGACGTGTGATGTTTGGAAGAATTGGATCTGGGGTTTCTTTTCAAAAAAAATTCTAAGTTTTAGTGTTGTGCGTTCCAATCCGAATCTTTTGTAAATTTCTATAGTGATTTTAGAAAACTTACAGGTTTTATTGAGGAAAATACCAAAGCTTTCTTTGGAAGTTTGGCTCTTCAAGATATTAACAGTTTTTTAGAAGCACGAGTCGTATGGACCCAAACATAGTAGAAAAGATGAATAATATAATCATTGACGCATTTCACTCAAGCTGCAGGGCCACACAGGCCACCAGTGGCAAGAAGGGCACAACCTGGTGGACCCGTGAACTCCTAACGTTCAAAGCGGACTGGTAGTTGGGAAGAATACACTACGCAGTTGACACTATACAAAAAAGAGATAAGGAAAGCCAACAGGGTCAATTTCAGGAACTTCTGTGATAGAATTTCCTCCACACCTGCAGCGGGTAGGTTGCATAAGGCGCTAGCCAAAGAGCAGAGAGACCAATTTAGCATTAAACCTTGCAGATGGTACTTATACAAGTACAGAAAGAGAGAGCACAAACCCTGCTTTCAGCACAATTCCCTGATGCATCCCAGGTAACACGGGAACCCAAGTTCGACAACAGCCTTCGTGATATACAAAGAGTATTAAATCTGACAAGGAGATGGTGTGCTAATGTCGGGCTGAATATTAACCGGACAAAGACGGTCATAATACCCTTTTCCAGAAGAAGAACCCTACTACCAGGCTTAAGAACTATAACCCTACACGGCATGCCCCTAGAATACGTGCCTGAAGTAAAATACTTGGTGGTCATTTTCGACTACAAGCTTTTATGGAAGCAACATTTTGCGAACATGTCAGGTAGGGCTACAAAACCCATCATGGTGTGGCATCATATCTTTCCGTTGTTTGATCCAAAGGTGCATCGAAAGGCTCTCAAACTCATCTATACAGAGTCGGTAAACTAATTTTTCAGCTCTCGTTCAGTGAATGCCATCATTCAGGCACAAGCTCCACCTGTTGCCGAAGAGGAACGCGAACTGGAAATCAAATCAGGGGTGCCGCAGGGTGGTGTCCTATCCCCCCTTTTGTTTAATTTTTATATTTGGAGGCTTCCTCCCCCACCCGACGGAGTCTCCATTGTATCCTTCGCTAACGACTGCACTATTATGGCTTCGGGTAAGGATTAACGGCTACCTCCGAAACCTTTCCAGCTTCTGCACCGGGCGAGACCTGACCCTATCTCCGACTAAATTGACGCCGAAACTTTTTACGACGTGGAATGCGTATATGGAGTACTTCTACCTACTGTCAATTCTGGGTGTGACGTTTGACAACAGCCTCACCTTCGCTAGTCATGCCACCGCAATAGCGTCTAAGGTACAGAGCCGCAACAAGAACCTCAAGTTGCTGGCCGGCAGCACTTCGGGAAAAGATAAAGAAACGTTGCTAGCCACATATAAGGCTATTGGCAGACCAGTTATTGATTATACTGCGCCCACATGGTCGCCCAACCTTTCTGACACCAACTGGAGGAAGTTGCAAGTCTGGCAAAACAGCACCATCAGAACTGCCACGGGATGTCTGCTTATGTCATCCGAGTCCAAAATGCTCAATACACGTGAGCATGCGGAACTGCTGAGCAGACAGTTTCTACTGAATCCAAACCGCCATCTATTGGACGAACCTCCGCCCCCAAGAGACATAAGAAAACATCTCCTTAAGCGCTACGATGAGACCCGACACCACATTACTTTACTGTTTAATCTGCGCAACCATAGGCGGGCTCTACACGACCTCCACACCGAGTCGGTAGACAGATCCCTCAGATCTCGGCCTGTGATTCCCGTAATTCCTGGGACTTCCGTTAGAAGAGCTTGATGGCAATTCTGGGTAAGAGAAATGACGACTAGGCAGACAACATATCGCCAATACACCAACTGCGCTTCTATTGTGGCCGCTTGAGCCGGGTTCATTTCCGGCAAAGTATTGTCACTTTAGACAACATTCCCTAAAACCTTAAGAGAGTGTTTTTTCGGTACAAAACAAACAAAAAGTACTGAGGAAAGTAGGGGGTCTGTGAATGCCAGTGTTAAGCCCTGAACATCCAGATTTGTGAAGCCATATCTTACATGTGACGCATTGAACAGAATGCGACCGTTTGACATAACTTTTGTTCCAGCAGAAGCTTCAGATCGTCTCTTGGTCCGGGGTTAGATTCGATACTAGCACGTAACAAGAGAAAATGGAGCAACCCTGATGGAAGAGTTTGCTACGAGGATGACAATTTTAGGGTGCGACGGGACAAATTAGACAGTTACACTGAAATAATATAGCCCTTACCCGGGTTAAAAATACCCGGGAAATATCGGTACGGTAAAACCGACTGTTGTGGGAATGATGTTCTTTGCGAAGACCTATTATCTTGCCCATCACTGCACAACCGTACACTTTGTGGCTGTCGTCCCACATACTCCCAGAATTATATATCTTGACCTGAACTGGTATCAACACATATATGGGGTTGCTAGCTGTACTATTTTTGTTTCCATGTGATTAAAAATAACAAAAACTCAAATCGTGTTATTTATATATTTTATTAATAGACCAATACACCTAAGCTTTCACCGCGTATTTCCTTGGAGGATATATGGACCTTTTGCGTATCTCCTTTAAAGTTTTTTTGTTTGCATCCCTGGGAGTTAACGCCTTGCGAAGAGCACGTGTCCTCTTCTTTCTTAAGTCCAAAGGCTTATACTTCTTATTTTTGAAAACTTTTCGGAGATTTTCCTTCTGTTTTTGGTGCATAACAATATAAACCCTTGCTATTGCTTTGCGTACCACACGGCTAAAAATAAAAGAAAGGACTCAGATTATTTGTAATGTTTAAAAAATGTAATAGTAAAATATTACATAGATTTCTCATAAACCGTTTATAGCACAAACCGACTAAAGTGAAAACAACACATAGAGATATGCAACCTCTCCGCCGAAGTCGGCAAGCTATGGTCAACAGTCAAGGGGCCCTATCAAATACAATAACAATGTCGCCATTATAATTGGTGACGGCGTTAAATCTGACCCCAGGCGATGCGCGAGCTCATTTTCCCCGACAGTTTATAATACATTATCCTCATACTAACAGGGTCAAGAGACGAGCCATCCGTCGGGCGCATAAATACAAGCACAACACAGCGGCCATTGCCGTCTCTGTCGCCGAGGTCAAGGAAGCCGAAATTAAAGAACCACCTGAAATAGCTGATGAGGAACGTATTCTTCCGAGGGAGACTAGAGTCATTCTAGTACAACTTCTTTCTGGATATTGCAATAGGTTAAACTTTAACTTATCCAGACTGAACCCCACCATACCCAATACGTAGCCTGCATGTGCTACGTCCCCTCACGATACCAAACATCTCTTTTCCTGTTCAATTGAACCTACTCTTCTAATACCAAAATCACTCTGGTCCAACCCTGTTGAAACTGCGCGTTTCCTTGGACTCCCGTTAGATGAGCTTGATGTCGATTCGCAGAGTGATCGTCCCCATTAGGCAGGGGGAAGCACTGTAAATAATAACAACAACTCGATTGTTGATCTCAGGCCTGCATAATAACGTTATTTTTATCCAAAAGCTAGATAAAATTTATATATGCCCTCACATATAAATACAATTCATATGAAAGTGCCTGAGTTTCTTATGAAAGTGCAAAACAAAAACAATTTGGTATGAAGCACAGGCACTTCCATATGAAATAGAAATTAACACTAACAAATTGACAATAATAAATTTTGAAAAATATTGAGGCACTGAAAAAAATTTATATTTAGAATTGAATGTACTCGAATTTAGTTGAACAAAAAAGGAAAACATATGGGACACAAAATAGTTTAAATTAACATAAACTTGGTTCCAAAAGCAATTAAAATGATGTTATGGTTTACTTTCAATTGATAGTCATTTTTATTTGGTTCAATGCGGTTGGTTGGGTGACAGTTTTGATTCACCTTCCGGTTTGACGTTTAGCTACGGGAAATTGCGTGATTTTTGCTGAAGTGGCAGCACCAAATATTCCCATAGAATGGAAAAGGCACCAATAACGGAACTTTTAATTTCCAGACAAACCAGTGTTCGGTGTGTTCTTGGTGTGCCTAGAGAAGTTAATTGCGGGTAACCCAGGTCGCCCGAAAGTGTCACAAAAAAGGAAAATGGGCAATTGGCATCAAAAAGGGTTTTTTTCCTTTGTAGGATGAATTCAAAGTATTAATGTTGGTAAAAGTGCACGAGTACAAAGTATGTACGGAATAAACAATGCCGTTTTTTGTAATGCAATATCTCGAAAACCAAAAACCAATAAATTGCCAAAACCACCAAAGTGAAAGATACGCCCCCAAAATGCCAAATTGCCCAGGGTGGGAGACACATGGAATCCTGTGCTGATCCCTAACTTTAACACGGCTGACATCAAATTTTCAACCGAACGCGAGTAAAACTAGGTATATTGCCAGAATACATTTTAGCAGCAAATGGCAATCCATTATTAGTCAACTTGTAAAGTATGGTATAATTAGACTTAAATGAGTTTAAAGCGTTAACTTTATGTAACCTATCACGACCTGGACTGATCGTGCTTGGAACCGGACTCGTTATTTAAAAAAATTTGTTTTTTTTTTGCGATATCTCCAAAACAAAAAAAAAAAATCTTAGTGTACACATATTTTTATACATGTATTGTTGTTGTTTTTGTTGTGGTAACGACAAAAACACTCTACAAAGGTTTTGGGGAGTGTTGTCGAAATAACAGTCCTTGGCCGGATTTGAACCCGGTACGCTCCGGTACTCCCTTGAGGTACTGTCTGACTGTCGTGGTAGCAATTTATGACCAGTGAAACCTTCTAGGTCATGTCTCCCCTCCTTCCGTAAGGAAGGATAAGATGGGTAATGAGAGGTGAGAGGCATCATATCCGTAGATCAACCATCGAGTTGCACGTCATTACCTTTGTGCATATTAGTCGCGTCTTACGACCGGTATGCCTACATTCCCACAACAGCCGGTTCTATCGCACCGGAATGACCCGGGTTTTTTCACCCGGCCAAGGGCTGTTATTTCAGTGTAACCCTGTCCAATCTGGGGCAGGGCGAAGCACTGTTAACAACAACAACACCCGGTATGCCTACCTCGGGCATATTCTAAACCCCTAACCCGCAGGGTAATTTTCCCTTCCATATAAAATAATTTAAGCACCCCTGTTTATATATAAAAAAAAATTTTTTTGGTAATTGTATCCTTTAGGAGACAACTGCTAAAACAAGTCCAAAAATGTCGGAAGAGGTATCAAACGACGCGTTTTGACTTCGGTATCAACAAGCTGAAAGCGGAATTTCGATTTTTTCTGTCAGTGAAAAGTTATTCGCAAAAACCCAAAAACTACCCAGGGGCGTTACCTCTGTATCGCGATGCGAAAGAAAAATGTTTCTCAATTGCTGTAATAACACTCTGTAGCTCCGCTATCGCAACCGCATTTGACTTTTCCCTTTCGCATATTATTTTTCCCTCTCGACTCCCTGCACTCTGTACCGCTAAAGCGAATGTCAAATGCTTTAAAAATTCGAATTTTCTTTGCTACAACGAAAAGCAGTTGCACCGCCAAAAAATGTAAGTTTTTAAAATAAATATGTAATTTTAATTATGGCTTATGTTTATTTATGTACATATTAAGAATAATTGGATATTTTAAGGGAAAAATCAAAAATGAAATATACGCAACAGAAGCAGTTTGGAATTCTTGTTGAATTTATGAAAGCACGTCCCGATTTAAACAAAGGAATTTTAAAAGCTTCAAATGGGCGTAACGTTTCAATAAATTTATGGAAGAAGTTATCTTGGTTATTGTTTCTTTTACTGTTACGTACTGGCCATTGCAAAAAGGGGAAATATTACCGAGCCGAAGGTTATTGAATTTGTAATCGACCATCTGATGACGTTAGCCCAAAGTGCTACAACTGTTGCAGAAATGGGCATATCAAGCCCAACTGCCCTTACCCGTTGCGGCCAGAAGGGTCCTGCTTTCATTGCTTGCGGATGGGCCATGACTAAGGTACTGAAACCGAAGAACCAGGTAGCTGTAGTGATGGATTATGAAGACGGAGAACCGGACGCCATTAATGAATTCAACTATGTGAGTATTATGTTTAGGGTAAAGGGAAAAATATTTTCTGACGCAGTGTTTTCTCTTTTTGACACCGGTAGTCCGGTTAGTTTTATAATGAAGTCACGAGTCCCGGCACAATTGGTCCACTTACAAGAAATTAGCAGAATAAATACGCCGGAGTATAATGGAATTGGGGCAGAAAAATTAATATTATTTCAAAAATACAATGTTATGTAAAATTTAATAGTGGTTAATAAAATTGAATTAAAGGTAATTTCCGATGAAGACATGATAGTACCCGTTATTTTGGGACGTGACTATGTTCCATATTAAACTTAAAAGTACGAGTATTAGAAAAGAATATCAATTTGAGTATTTAAAGATGTCATTTGGGTTAAAGAATGCACCAGCAGTGTTTCATCGATTTATCAATACCATTTTTCGAAATATGTTAGACGAAAGAAAAATTATCGTATATATGGATGATATAATTATTCCTAGTAAGAAATTCGAAGATCATGTGGTGTTGTTAGTCACTTTACCCAATTTGAAGCTTAATTTAAAGAAAAGTAAATTCGGTTACCAAGAAATCGAGACCCCTGCGGGTTAGGGGTTAGAATATGCCCGAGGTGGGCATACCGGTCGTAAGAGACGACTGATATGCACAAAGGTAATGACGTGCAACTCGATGGTTGATCTACGGATATGATGCCTCTCACCTCTCATTACCCATCTCTCCTTCCTTACGGTAGGAGGGGTGACATGACCTAGAAGGTTCGGCTGGTCATACGAAATCGCTACCACGACAGTCGGGCAGTACCGCAAGGGAGCACCGGATTCATATCCGGCAAAGGACTGTCAGTTCGAAAGCACTCCCCAAAACTTTCGGGAAGTGTTTTTGTCGTTACAACAACAACCAAGAAATCGACTATTTAGGATACAAAGTTACACAAGCGGGTCCCATTTCAAAAGTATTAAAAACTTCCTGGTCCCTACGAACCCGAAGCAATTACAGTCTTGCCTAGGTACATTCTCTTACTTCCGTAGATTCGTGCCATCATTTTCACGAACTGCTAAGCCTTTACAGGATTTATTAAAAAGAAATACCCAATATAATTTTGACGAAAAATGTCATGACGCTTTTTCTGAATTAAAATCCCGGATATTTAAAAGTCCGGTTTTAGCCATTTACAGCCCAGGCAAAGAAACTGAGCTACACTGTGATGCCAATAGTATTGGTTTCAGCGCCAGACTGATGGTAAACTTCACCCGATCTCGTATTTTTCTAAAACTGCCTCAAATGCTGAATCGAAGTACCATAGCTTTGAGTTAGAAACTCTGTCTATAATATATGCCTTGAGGAGATTTTGGACTTATTCAGAAGGGATTCCCTTTACTATAGTTACGGGCTGTAACTCTCTAGCCATGACTCTTGATAGAAGACAGCTGAATTCCCGAATAGCTAGGTGGGCTCTACAATTAGAGAATTACAATTACAAAATACCACACCGACGAGGTACTTCCATGGGTCACATCCACACGGAGTCGGTAAACTCCTTTGCCAGCTCTCGTTCGGTGAATGTAGTAGTCCTACAGGCACAATATCCACCTGGTGCAGATGTGGAACGCGAACTGCCTGGGGAGACAAGGGTCATGCTGGCCCAACTTCGTTCTGGAAACTGTTTCAGACTTAACTCTTACCTATCCAGACTGAACGCCGACATGCCAAATGTCTGTCCGGCATGCGGAGTATTTGTTGTAGCGACTACTGAACCTGCCTAGGATGTCATCCCTCATCCAACACTGTCATCAGGCTCTTCTAACGGAAGTCCAAGAAACCTCGCGGCTTCAACAGGGGTGGACCAGAGTGAGATTGGTGTTAGAAGACTGGGCTCACGCCGCATGCCGGGGGAGACACGCCGCATGCCGGGCACACATTTGGCATGTCAGGGTTGTCTGGATAGGTAAGAGTTTAGTGTGTTACAGTATCCAGAACGAAGTTGAGCCAGCGTGACTCTTGTCTCCCTGGGCAGTTCGCGTTCCTCGTCGGCAACAGGTGGGGCTTGTGCCTGTAGGACTGCATTCACTGGACGAGACCTGACAAAGGAGTTTACCGACTCCGTGTGGATGAGGTTGAGGGCCCGCCGGTGCACCTTTGGATCAAACGGCGAGAAAATGTGGTGCCGGATCTCGTCATAGTGCTTACGGGGGTGACTCCTTATTCTCCTGGGAGGCACATTTTCCTTGAGCAGGTTCCTGTTCGGGTGCTGCGGTTTATGGCAGTTGAAAAGGAATTGTCTGGTCAACATCTCACAGTGCTCTTTGACATCGAGCATTTTTGCCTCATTATGAAGGAGATATAAGGAGGCACCCCGTGGCAGTTCTGAGTGCGGTGTTTTGGCAAGCCTGCAACCTCCTCCAATGTGTGTCTGCTAACCCCGGCGACCATATTGGCTACAACAACAACAACCATATTGGCGTCGCGTAGCTCAGAACCGGCTGGCCGATTGCCTTGTACGTTGCCAGTAACGTTTCTTTGTCTTTCCCCCAAGTACTGCCAGCTAGTGACTTGAGGATTTTGTTACGGCTTTGTACTTTGGTGGCAATCGCGGCTACATGAGCACCGTATTTAAACATGTTAGCAAACGTGACCCCTAAGGTTTTGGGGTGTGTGACAGTCGGAAGCTTAATGACGTCGACGTAGACGTCTAATTCCATGTTCGCCTGCGCTGTCCACGTCGTAAATAAGGTGGCCGAGGATTTGGTCGGTGACAATGTCAGGTTCCATGCAGCGAAGAAACCGGAAAGGGATGGAAGGTAAGAATTAATACTCGAGCAGTGCTCATCAACGATCGCGGGCCTTATCAACTTTGTCATCTGGCGACCGATGCTTACATTAGCTTCAGACCACCTACCCATCTTACTCTCTGTTGAACGACTTCATAACGACTGATAAAATAACATACATCAACTTCACCAAAGCGGACTGGGACCGCTTTACTGACTGTACAGAGCGCTCCTTCGCTGTCTTACCCACTCCTACGGACGTACGCAAAGGCGAAAGAGAGTTTCGCAAGATCATTGATTCAGCCTCATGCCGCTTTATTCCTGCTGGCAGAATACCAGAAATTCGTCCGAATTTCCCGGCAGAAGCTGCGGCGATGGCAAGAGAACGTGACCAAGTGAGACTCATCAATCCCGCAGATCCCAGAATAAAAGATCCTAATGCGGAAATTCGTAGGATCGTCAACGAACACAAGCTGACCAAGTGGAAACAACACCTCGAGACATGCAACCTCTCCGGCGGAGTCGGCAAATTATGGTTGACTGTCAAGGCCCTATCCAATCCGACCAAACACAAAGACAAGGTCGCCATTGCTTTCGGCGACAGCGTCAAATCGGACGCCAGGAAATGCGCGAGCTCCTTTTGCCGGCTGTTTATAATGCATCCACCTGCGGATAGGACTAAGAGAAGAGCCTTCTGACGTGCGCACAAACACTCTACTGCGCCTATTGCCGTCTCAGTCGCAGAGGTTAAGGAAGCCATAATGAAGGCCAAACCCTCAAAATCCATCGGACCCGACGGAATCGCCATGAAGATGATCAAACACCTTGGCCACGAAAGAAGTTATTTAGCGGCTCTCTTTAATCTCTCTCTAACTACCTTCGTTATACCTGAGATATGGAAACAAGCGATTGTAGTTCCCCTATTAAAACCAGGGAAGCCGGCGAACCTAGGAGAGTCTTATCGTCCGATATCCCTCCTTTCGCCGGTAGTGAAATTACATCATTTACATCATCAACATGGTTTCAGCAAAAATCATAGCACGACATCCGCTTTGAACGCCATTACAACGCAGATTAACAACGGTTTGAATCAACATCCACCAAACCATAGAACGGTTCTCGTGGCACTTGACTTGTCAAATGCATTTGACACGGTCAATCACGCCACACTCCTCCGAGATCTGGATGAGACACCGCTCCCTGCCGGCCTTAAGAGGTGGATCGCTAATTACCTCAATGGTCGACAGGGAACAGTCAAATTTAGGAACAAGAAATCTAGACCACGAAGAATAAAACAAGGGGTGCCGCAAGGTGGTGTTTTCTCTCTCCTTTTGTTTAATTTCTCTATTTCGAGACTTCCCCCCCCCACCAGAGGGAGTCTCCATTGTTTCCTACGCTGACGACTGCACGATAATGGCCTCGGGCAAGGGTCCCTCCATTGATGAACTCTGTATTAGAATCAACAGTTACCTCCATGACCTTTCCAGCTTCTTCACCGAGCGTAATCTGACCCTGTCTCCGACTAAATCTACGGCGACCCTGTTTACTACATGGAATGCGCAGATGGGACAAGAGCTAAACGTCCACGTAGATGGAGTACCTCTACCTATTGTAAATCCTGGGTGTGACGTTTGACAACAGCCTCACCTTCGCTAGTCATGCCACCGCAATAGCGTCTAAGGTACAGAGCCGCAACAAGATCCTCAAGTTGCTGGCCGGCAGTACTTGGGGAAAAGACAAAGAAACATTGCTTGCTACATATAAGGCTATTGGCCGGCCGGTTATTGACTATGCTGCGCCTATACGGTCGCCCAATCTTTCTGACACCAACTGGAGGAAATTGCAAGTCTGCCAAAACACCGCCATCAGAACTGCTACGGGATGCCTGCTTATGTCATCTGAGTCTCACCTCCATCAAGAGGCAAAATTGCTCAATGTTCAAGAGCACGCGGAACTCTTGAGTAGACAGTCCCTTCTGAACTGTGATAAACCTAGTCATCCAAATCGACATCTTTTGGATGCAGCACCGACCCCCAAAGACATAAGGACACATCTTCGTAAGCATTACGATGAGATCCGGCACCATATCTCTTTGCCGTTTGATCTGCGGAATCATAGACGGGCTCTAAATGACCCCCACACCGAGTCGGTCGACAGATCTCTCAGATCTCGGCCTGTGAATCCCGTTATTAATACTCAACCACCTGAATTGGCTGAAGAGGAGCGTGTACTTCCGAGGGAGACTAGAGTCATACACATGCACAACTTCGCTCTGGATATTGTTATAAGTTAAACTCTTACTTATCCAGACTGAACCCCAACATACCAAATACATGCCCTGCATGTGGTATGACTCCTAATGATACCATGCATCTCTTCTCCTGTTCAGTTGAACCCACTCTTCTAACACCTACATCACTCTGGTCCACCCCTGGAAACTGCGCGTTTCCTCGGACTTCCGTTAGAAGAGCCTGATGACAATTTAGAGTGATCGAGCCCATTGGGCAGGGCGAAGCACTGTTAACAACAACAACAACAACAACGCCTTCTGGTGGGAAAGGGAGCCTCGATATGTAGTAATTAAACAGAAGCGGGGGATAGGACACCACCCTGTGGCACCCCCTGCTTAATTATACGTGGTTTTGATCTTTCGCCTCTAAATTCAACCGATGACTGCCGGCCACTCAGATAGTTGGCGGTCCAACGCTTTAGACAGGGGGGAAGGTTTGAATCCTCCAGGTCGTTAATGAGTTGTGCATGATTAAGTGTCAAAAGCTTTGGGCAGATCAAGTAGTTGCACGGTCCTGCCATTTGGGCGAGATTGGTTGAGACCGACACCTATCTGTGTGGTGATGGCGTTTAGCGCGGTGGTAGTGCTATGCATTTTGCGGAATCCATGCTGATGTTCGGCTAATCGCAGGTTAGCGGTATAATAAGGGAGCAAGACCATCTCCAGGGTCTTCACTACTGGCGAGAGGAGTGATATCGGTCGATATGACTCCCCCACGTTGGCCGGCTTGCCGGGCTTTAGTAGTGGCACCACCTTTGCCTGTTTCCATCTTTCTGGAATGACAAAGGTGGTAATGGAAAGATTGAAGACGGATTAGGTACCTTACTCCCTCATCACCGAGATGTTTTAGCATCAGCATGGATATACCGGCTGGGCCAATAGATTTGGAGTTTTTGGAACCCCGTATGGCCTCCCGAACCTCTGTGGTGGTGACGGCAATGGGCGCTTGGTTGTTTTTGCGTTTGTGCGCTTCTCTGATTTCCTTGTCAACCGGAGGATGCAGTACAAATTGCCGGCAGAAAGCGCTCGCGCATCTCTTTGGTTTTGACTGTACCTTATCACCGAAGGTGATGGATATTTTGTCGTTCGGTTTGGTCGGATTAGACAAGGATTTAACAGTGGACCATAATTTGCCAACACCAGCAGAGAGGTTACAGGACCTTAGGTGCTCCTCCCATTTGGCTCGTTTGTGTTGAACAACTAGCCGTCTGATTTCCGCATTGAGATCTTGAATTTAGGGATCCGTAGGGTTCAAGCGTCGCACGTGGTCACGTTCATTAGCCAGGGCCGCTGCCTCTGCGGGGAAGTACGGACGTATCTCCTTAATTCTACCTGACGGAATATATTGACTGAAGCTATGACCATGCGAAACGCTTTTTCCCCTTCTCGTACATCAGACGGGATGGGAAGAGCAGCGAACATGCTCTCAGTGAAATTAAGAAAACCAACCCAATCAGCTTTACTGAAGTTAGTGAAGGTGCGCTTCTCAGAAGTAACAAAGTCATTTGGGCGATCGATTGAGAGGACTATCGGCAAATGGTCGGATGCAAGAATAAGCATTGGTTGCCATTCAACGCAGTTTATGAGACCTGCGCTGACAATTGTGAGGTCTGGCGAACTGGAACAATTTACCGCAACTCTCGTGGGGGCGTCCCCGTTCACAGTGCAAAACGTCGAATCGTCTATTTGTTCAGCCAATTCCTGTCCCCTACCATCGACCTGTAGGCTTGAGTGCCACAGATCGTGGTGTGCGTTGAAGTCTCCAAAGATTACACGATTATCGCCTCTGAGTAACGCACTGATGTCAGGGTGGTAATCTCTCGGACAGCAGGTGGCAGGAGGTATATAAATGTTAATGATTTCAAGGTCGACGTCGCCTGTCCGGACAACCATTCCTTGACGTTCCAGGAAGTTGTCCCTCGGGTAGACGTCATGCTCAAATGGACGATATTGCACAGATTGGTGAGTGATGAAGGCGAGTCCGCCCCCGAGTCCTCTCTCTCGGTCACGTCGGTGGATGTTGTAGCCGTCACAAGTCCGAAGATTTGATCGGGCGTTTAACTTCGTCTCCTGAATGGCAGCGATCTTGATATTCTGTCGCTTCATGAAGTTCACTATATCACTCACTTTCCCGGTTAGGCCGTTGCAGTTTAGCTGTAGAACGCGAAAGTGCGAAGGGGAGAAATATTCACGCTGGGAGTCAGGGACTGGTGCGTATGCCTTGGTAGAAGCAGGCTGGGTCGCACACTGCGTCGCACTCTAGAAGACGAGGGATCCGAAGCACCAGTAGGTGGCGAATCGGTCGACGTTGTAGGTTGCGTAGCTCGACAACATGGTGCAACGTACGTATCAGTCCATAGGTTCCTGTTTCCAAGTTGAGAACATATAAGCAGGTGACACAGGCCAAGGCAAGAATTGCATTTGACTGATGTCGCAGGTGTATATAGTCTCAACCGACAAACAGTGCACTAGGTGTAAGGGACCAGGAGCTGGTGGTTTTGGCTTACATTTGTGCTAGTGCTGGAAGAAGGGGAAGTTGAAAGTGGGAGGGGGTAGGCTGTCGCTCGGCATTGCTCACATCTGAAACAAAGGTGCTACGTAGAAAGTAGCTGTGAGCGGCTGTGTGAGGTGTTGGCGCCTGTGGGGGTGAGCGGCAGCGGGTGTTACACACTACTTGCTGGGCGTTATTAGTGCTATTAGTCGTGGAGACTATTTCAGAAGCTTGTGACGGTGCGATACTGGATCGTCGTTGGCCATGGGACGTCCTAGGGCGTGAACAGCAAGGGGCCACGAAAGTTTTGTAGAAACTAGGGGGCCTGTGTGTGGAGGGATTTAGCCCGGAGCACCTGATTTTGTGCAACCATCTTTTACAAGAATTGCATTGGACGTAGTGTAAACGCTTAACGTAAATCTTCTTCCAGCAGACGCAGCAGATCCATTCTCCTGGACCCGGGTTGGAGGAGAGTTTTGAGCAGCCCTGCTGCAAGGAGCTGCTCGGAGGTTGACAGTATTAGTGGAAAAGGTGACAGGTTAGACAGGGTAGTGTCGAAATAACAGCCCTTGGTCGGATGTAAAAATCCGAGTCATTCCGGTATGTCGAACCGGCTGTTGTGGGAATGGCATGCGGAGAGTCTCCCCACGATACTAACTATCGGGGAGTGCTTTTGTCTTTACCACAACAGTCGGGCAGTACCGCAATTAAGTACCGGAGCGAACCGGGTTCAAATTCGGCCAAGGACTGGTAATTCGACAACACTCCCCAAAACCTTCGGAGATTGTTTTTGTCGTTACCACAACAACAACAACAACCGCTCCTACACTTCTAACAGCAATTTCACTCTGGTCCACCCCTGTTGAAGCCGCAAGGTTTCTCGGACTTCCGTTAGAAGAGCCTGATGACAATGTTGGATAAAAGAGGTGATACTTCAGACAGGTTAAATAGTCGCTACCACAACAACAACAACGTGGACGCATTGAGTAGACGGCAGATGATTTAAAATTCCGTAGCGATTTATGACCAGTGAAACATTCTAGGTCATGTCTCCCCTCCTTCCGTAAGGGATGATAAGATGGGTAATGAGAGGTGATAGGCATCATATCCGTAGATCAACCATCGAGTTGCACGTCATTACCTATTACGTTTTTATGACCTATGTTACTTGTGTCATTCTAAATAAACCTGTAAGAATATACTGTCTTTATTTTTATACCTAGTAGTCCGTCCGTCCGTCCGTCCTTCTGTGAACACGATAACTTGAGTACATTTTGAGATATCTTAATGAAATTTGGTATGCGGGTTCCTTGGCACTCATCTCCGAGCGCTATTTAAAATGGGCGAAATCGGATGATAGCCACGCCCACTTTTTATATATAGAATATTTTCGAAAACACAAAAAAAATGATTACTCAGTACATAATACACCTATAAGGATAAAATTTGGTGAATACATTGAGATTGAGGCACTTTTGATTAAGTCAAATTTAGAAATAATATTAATCATAAATCAAAAACCCTTCAATATATCGAAACGAAATTCAGCACGCAGGTTTCCAGGTATGCAAGGAATGTTCCAGAAAGAAATGGGCGGGATCAGTTAAGGTATACGACCGCATTCCCACAACAGCCGGTTCTATCGCACCGGAATGACCCGGGTTTTTTCACCCGGCCAAGGGCTGTTATTTCAGTGTAACCCTGTCCAATCTGGGGCAGGGCGAAGCACTGTTAACAACAACAACAACAACCGCTTTTGTATGAAAGATTTTGAAGAGGATCGTAGATATATTAAATAGGCAATAACTTTGCGTAAAATAGCTTTACATCATTTATAATTCACTTTTAAAGTTTCCGCAAAGAAATCCAAAAACTTAAAAATTTCGGAAATGGGCGTGACCCCGCCACTTTTATAGTGGACTATTCCACAAATTGATTTTTCGCAACGAAATTTGGTGACAAGGTTCTATATATAAAGGTAACTGTTTGCTGTAAAAATTAGCTAAATCGGTTAATGTCCACGCCCATTTTTTTAACATAGTTCTGAAACTTTTGTTTTGTAAAATTTAAAAAGCGAGATTTCTAATATCAATCAGATTTTGCACACATGATATGCTTTTTAAGAAAAACTCGGCCGCAAAAAAATGTTGTCAATTTTAAAGAAGTAGGCGTAACGCCGCCCACTTTTCAGCATAAAATTTTTGCTATTTTCAAAGGCAATCGCTTGTAAATCAATCTTGATATTTCAATGAAAATTGGTCAGCTGCTTCTCAGTAGTATGTATTATACTCCTGCCAAAAATTAGCCAATCGGGAGACACACAAGCGAAATATTCGGTCACGTAGTTAATAGCCCACTGCAATAGCGAGGTTATATATCTTTTTTGATTTTCATACCTTTCATAAACATTAAATGTATGTAAGTATGAGAACAAGAGAAAAGTTCACTAAAATGATCAGCACGATGAGCGGAGTCGATTTAGACATGCCCCTCTCTCCGTCCGTCTGTCTGTCCATCTGTCTATTTGAACACAAAATAGTCTCTCAGTTTTACAAAAGAATGCTGAAATTCGTTGTTTGCTTTCGCCATTTTATAACATACTAGCAAAACCCGGTAGAAGCTGTTTTGACATTTTGATACATAGAAAACATCTATATATAAAATGTCATTAACTTGAACCAAATAAACTCCTAACTATACCGAACTGCAGCTTTATATAACCTGGGGGCTTTTCCAAAAGCTATATACAGACTGTGTCGTGCCCAGCAAACTCCTGAACCTATCGCGAAAGTTCAAGACCAAAATAAAACACAAAATATGTGACCAAAAAAGTTCGGAGTTATGACGATTTGAAACTTTATATAGCCTGGGGGCGTGGCTCCGCCTACTTTTCCAAAACTATATATTGTCTATGCTGTACCCAGTGGACCAAGTATATGTTGTGAAAATTTCATAAAGATCGGTTGAGTTCTTTGGCGCCTATGAAAGACCTTTTTTATATCTATTTTTGTTACGCACACAAAGTATATTACTTTATTCGGCGTAAACGAAAAGAGATATGTATTTATTGTATATCTTTTTTGATTTTCATACCTTTCATGAACATGAAATGTTTGTACGTATAAGAAGAAAAAGAGATAGTCCTATCAAAAAGTATACTGAAATGATCAGGATGAGCTGAGTCGATGTACGTTTCCTTTAGGAGACAACTAACTGCTAAAACACGTCCGAAATTATCGGGAAAGGTATCAAAAGACGCGTTTTGACCTCGGTAACAATAATCCGGAAGCGGATTTTCGAGTTTTTGTTTCAGTGAAGAAATATTTGCTATCAAAGTTGAAAATTTTCTGCCATTTTCATGTGGTTGTTGTAATCACAGATTAGGATGTACCGAAAAGTGCAAAAACTGTGTTCCGCGCAGACATACTGTGGACCGCGTAGCCGGTGTTGGACCGGCTAAGGTTTATTTTTTTAAGCCTACGCAGAAAGGTGTTCTGCACATAAATACCTTGGATCAAGCCCCCTATTTGGGGTCGGACCTGGGTAATTTTTGGGCCGGTCCAACACTTGCACTTTTCGGTCCACCCTAATTTGTGATCACAACCACATGCAAATTTTCAACTTTGATTGCAAATATCTCTTCACTGAAACAAAATCTCGAAAATTCGCTTCCGGATTATTGTTACCGTGGTCAAAACGCGTCTATTGATACTTTTCCCTATAGTTTCGGACGTGTTTTAGCAGTTGTCTCCTAAAGGAAACAATTACCCCTTTTCCGATAACTTCCGACTTGTTTTAGCGGTAATTCTATACGACAGCACGTAACTGCTAATATACGCCCAAAAATCTCGGGAAATGTATCAAACGACGGGTTTTAACCTCCGTATCAATAATCCGAAAGCGGAAATTCGATATTTTATGTATATTCAGAGATATTTGCAATCAAAGTTGAAAATTTTCTGTCATTTTCATGTGGTTGTTGTAATTACAGGTTAGGGTGTACCGAAAAAGGCAGAAATGTGTTCTGCGCAGAAATATTGTGGACCGCGTAACCGGTGTTGGACCGGCTAAGGGTTATTTTTTTTGAAGCGCGGCCGAAGGCCGCCTACGCAGAAAAGTGTTATGCACATAAATACCTTGGATCAAGCCCGCTATTTGGGATCGGACCTAGGCCATTTTTGGGTTTTTTGCTAATAACTTTTCACTCAAACAAATTCTTTAATTTCCGCTTTCGGATTATTGATACAGATATCAAAACGCGTCGTTTGATACCTTTCCTGATATTTTTGGACGTATATTAGCAGTTACGTGCTGTCGTATAGAATTACCCTGATTCTTGTTACTGGAACGAAACGCGTTTCGATACCCATAATCGCCATTTTTCGACGAATATTAGCAGTCGGTGGCTGTCGTAAACAATTACCAAAAATTTGTTTGGCTTAGGCAAATACATAACACTAATAAACTCACATTTTAGATAATTTCGATGGAGCGCCTCCAGTAACTTTGGCAACACGCAGGTTGAGAAGCTCATTTTTAAGTTCTTCTAGTTGTTTGGTCAACTCCTTCTTGTCCTTTGTGCGTAATTCGGAACACTTGACTTTTACCTATAAATATATAATATACTATAATAGGTCTGTGAACTGATAACAGTGAATTACATAAAAACGAAGGATGGCTACAAAACTTAAAGATTATTTAACGAATAGTATACCATTTTCAGTTGCTGTTCACGTCAAAAAGAACTCTTATAGCTAGCTTACCACGGCACAACTAGTTTTTGCATGGAATAGAAATCAGCTTTTTGTGATAGACAGTTGAAAATTACTTAGGGGCCAATTATGTAAGTCACTGTGACAATTTGATTCACAATCACTCATATTCATCTTCTACCATTTATAGGCTGTTTTACTACAAGTCATAAATTAATACAAAGCCGATATGGTAAATACTGCCCTCGAATTTTGATGTCAGCTGATTGATATAGCGTTCTTATTACTTAATTGAAGCAATCACCATTGTCAGCTGTTGACAAAGTTTTATAAATAATTATAAAGAAATTAGTGAAAATGCTCCAAAATTATACAAGAAAAATAAAAAAGAAGAAAGATACGAAGACCAAAAGAATGGCGGGTTGGGCCAGTTGTGGTTTTTATGCTACAATGCGGTTCAAGCTGGTCGTTCTAGTTCCGAAGTGGGTAAACAATTTTTAAAGGATGACTATGGAGGATTTCGATTTTCTTGTAGCGTGCCTTAACCCATACGTTTTAAAAAGGCATACCTACTTCGCCAAGCAATATCGGTCGGCGAAAGACTGGCTATAACATTACGTTACTTGGCCTTATCTCCCCTAAATGGTAAAACTACAATATGCAACATAATACGTGCGACATATTGTGCTATCAACGACGCTTTAAAGAACAAGTTTTTAAAGGTGAATATTCATTTATAAACAAAGCTAAAAGACCTTTTACACGATATGTTTTTTCACATGACCTGCCACTTTTTCTACACTCATGTAATGTCGTATGACTGTCAATACTTCCAACAGTTCAATTTTTTTGGTTCTTTTTACACAATATATGCAAAAAATTTAAATCAACAAATGAGAGCACATATGATTGTAATTGTGTCTCAGACAAAAATAGAAACGTTTCTATTTCGTATGTGCATTTTTTTTGTATAAAAGTTTAAGTTGCGTTTACACGTTATTTTGGTTTTCACACGTTAAATATGGCATATACACATGACGAAACATATCGTGAAAATGCCCTTAAATAACATAGTAATGTTTGTTGGTGTTTATCAAGGTTCCGTGTACTTGCGATGAGTGGGAAAAAATTTCTGATCACTTCATCCAGCGGTGCAATTTTCCGAATTGCTGTGGAGCACTGGATGGGAAGCATATAGCAATCCAAGCACCTTCAAACTGCGGCTCGGAATATTTCAACTATAAAAAGTTTAACAGCGTTGTTTTTATGGCTTTGGGGGATGCTGACTATCGGTTTTTGTTTGTAGAGGTTGGAGCATAGGGCCAGGAATCTGATGGCGGAGTATTCGCAAGGTGGGAATACCATAATTGATTGCTTTTAAAATTTAACATTTCTTCCTTGATTTGTTATCAGATGCCCACTTTCCGCTGCGCTTGCTGACCACACCATAAATTTTCCGGATGCGAAGCCGCTTCCACATGAAGGGATCCCGATGCCATTCGTAATAATAGCTGACGACGTTTTCTCTTTAAAGCCGTATTTGCGGAAGCCGTTCTCATACCGCAAACAAGTTATTTCACATAAGATCTTCAACTACAGGCTGTCGAGGGCAAGAAATTTGGTTGAGAATGCTTTTGTCATATGCGCTGCTCGGTTTCGAATTTTAAGAAGATCCATCGATTAAAAAGTTGAGCATACAAGATATATTGTCCCAGCCATTTGCGTTTTGCACAATTTTTAATTGACGCCAAAATCAATATTGTGGCGATTATTCTCAAGCATGTACCATCCCTAACTCAATAACACTCCCACCACTAGTTAACACACAACTGAGACATGGCGAAATTATACAGGTGCACGCACGGCGATATATGTATCAAACTTTTTTTATTTTTACTTATGGGTCTTATGTCAAACTCGAAGCTAATTGGGTTTGTTTACGTTTATGTGTTTACATTCTTATTAGCACGTGTGTTTCGCAAATTATTGTAGAAACGAATTATAATAAATTGTTGTGGACCATAAGTGCGTTTTTTGTAATTAAATATCAATATAAATAATAAAAAGTGTTTCGGAATGGGAAAGTGCGCGGTTTGTTTAAAAAAAATATTACGGGGAACTGGACCCTTCTTCCAGGTGCCTGCTGACGACCAAAAGCGTTTGTTGTGGGAAACTAATTGCCGGGTGCAATTACGCCCAAAAGACTTTATTTGTGCGGATCATTTTTCACGCGAAGACATGATTTGCGGTGGGAAAAAGGCGAGACTGCTGCAAAAAGCAATACCGTATCCTCCTTTACTCAGCGTTGTGGACACTAATTGCGCGCCTGTTGCACAACCAAACCTAGGTTCGGAGTTGTGTTTCATTGAGTAAGTTGGATTGTTGCTTATAAAACGAAACTTTAATGATATAAGTTTAAGAAAATATTAATATTAATGGTAATTCTATACGACAGCACGTAACTGCTAATATACGTCCAAAAATCTCGGGAAACGTATCAAACGACGGGTTTTAACCTTCGTATCAATAATCCGAAATTTGTGCGGATCATTTTTCACGCGAAGACATGATTTGCGGTGGGAAAAAGGCGAGAATGCTGCAAAAAGCAATACCGTATCCTCCTTTACTCAGCGTTGTGGACACTAATTGCGTGCCTGTTGCACAACCAAACCTAGGTTCGGAGTTGTGTTTCATTGAGTAAGTTGGATTGTTGCTTATAAAACGAAACTTTAATGATATAAGTTTAAGAAAATATTAATATTAATGGTAATTCTATACGACAGCACGTAACTGCTAATATACGTCCAAAAATCTCGGGAAACGTATCAAACGACGGGTTTTAACCTGGGCGGCCGCCGTGGTGTGGAGGTAGTGTTGCCGGCCTACCACACCGAAGGTCCATGGTTCGAGCCCTGGTACAGGTAACATCAAAAGTGATTTGAAAAAAGTTTTTCAAAACGGGGTCGCCCCTCGGCAGTGGTTTGGCAAACTCTCCGAGTGTATTTCTGCCATGACAGGCTTCTCAGCAAAAATTCGTCTCCTTTGTAGATGCCGTTCGGAGTCGGCAAAAAACTGTAGGTCCCACCAATTTGTAGGGAAAATTCAAATCGGCACACCACAAATTGGAAGAGAAGCTTGGCGCAAA
Source organism: Merzomyia westermanni (assembly GCA_949987695.1). NCBI lineage: Eukaryota > Metazoa > Arthropoda > Insecta > Diptera > Tephritidae > Merzomyia > Merzomyia westermanni. The sequence continues at coordinate 109,496,371 of OX465290.1, read as the reverse complement.
AATCTCTTAGGAGGTTTATGATGATATACCTGTTGTATATCGCGCCATAAAAAAAAAAAAAAATGATATAAGTTTAAGAAAATATTAATATTAATGGTAACTCTATACGACAGCACGTAACTGCTAATATACGTCCAAAAATCTCGGGAAACGTATCAAACGACGGGTTTTAACCTTCGTATCAATAATCCGAAAGCGGAAATTCGATATTTTATGTCTGTTCAGAGATATTTGCAATTAAAGTTGAAATTTTTCTGTCATTTTCATGTGGTTGTTGTAATCACAGATTAGGGTGTACTGAAAAGTGAAGAAATGTGTTCTGCGCAGAAATATTGTGGACCGCGTAGCCGTTGTTGGACACACAGAACACACACTGGAAATATCCCCTTTCATGGCTACCGAAAATACCACAAACAGCCCTTTTCAGGGCTACCGAAAATACCACAAACAGCCCTTTTCAGGGCTACCGAAAATACCAAAGAGAAAATGTTGTTCTAAATCATATAATTTTATTTTAAAATAATTTTCAAAACTTCTTTAACTTTTACAAAATATCTGCTATCACTAAATTCCTTATCATTCGTAATTCTGACTCTGGGATATGGTTTAATGGAAATAATACGGATATTGCCAATAAAACGCGCACTTCTTCAAGTTCATTGAGGTGTATTGAAGTGACCATTTGATAAATGTGTTTGTATTTCATCATCATTGAGCGACTTAATTGCAGCCATAATAGATTTAAAATTACCCTTTGACCTAACAAGTACATGGAAAGAGGTGGTAATTAAATCAAGGGCTAAAAAATTCGGAATTCGCCATATGTACCTTATGATCCAGTTCTGCACGCAATGTTATGCCATATTTCTCCTTATCTGAGCTCAGAGTTAGTTTTCGTACATTCAATTCGCTTAATATAAATGCCTCTAAGTTTTTTATTGCTGCTAAGCAATCCGTGTCTTTATGTATAACAATAATTTCAGAAACGGGATACTTTATAGGTAAAGTACGACGATCGCGCATTACACGCCCCAATTCAAGAACAGATTGCATTAGTGATACAGATTTTTCAATATCTTTACGTATAAGACTGCAATTGCAAACAGGCATAAATTGAAAATGAACTGACGATGCGTTTTCAACAGCACCCATTGATTGGAAAAGCACTAAACGTTGGTATACTCGTATGTACTCTGAGAGATATGGTGTAAATGGTGCCATTATTTTAACCATTGAATAAAGTACATCATATAATGTATCCAAAGATTGAATGCATTCTTGTTGCTCTAATTCGCGTAAACGTATGTACCTGTAATTAGAAATTTATAATTGGTACTGTTTTTTTTTTTTAATTACACTATGCTATATTAGTATATTAATATAATCTACGGATACGTTTTCTTAAGAATAAGCAAAGTAAACTTGTGTTGACATAGAGTTTAAATAATTTCACGCATTACCTATTGGTCAATTGGTGTATGAATTTGGTCAGCCTGGGCACCACAGTGTATAAGCGGTATTGTTTCATTTCCTTGGCCAGAAAATCGACCAAGTACTCCTTAAAAGAAATTATTCAAATATCAAGTACAGATGACTCGTCAATGTTATCGAAATGTCGTTTTTTATCATACATATAAAGCTGTCCGTTTGATAGATCTTCCTTTTCAAAACGTGCAATATTTTGTAATAAAAATCTGTATGCATTATACCATGGTAAAAATACGTCCTTGATTATATCACGTACACCCTCCTCTTTAAAGCGTAAATTTTCCGCTCTCACAACCGGCGAATTAATCAAATATAAACGTAGTGCATCGGCACCATATTTACACACTACTTCCATTGGATCTGGATAATTCTTCTACAGAGCTGGACTTTGTAATAATGCCAGTGTTGAAACAAACGCGATAATCGTCTTCAGCGAAATAGGGCGCATTGTGTACAATACCCGTACCAGAGTCCTCTGTGACATAATCGTCTACAAGAATACGAAAAGCATTAGCACTGCGGCCTAGTTTCACGAAATAAGGAAAGATGGGCACGTAAGTTTCATCAGCAAGCTTATGTCCGGGAAACTTTTCTACTATTTCGTATTCATTTTTATAAACATAACTTAAACGACATTCGGCCAACACGTACAAACGGTTTGTGGCTTTATCGAGCACCTAAAAATATATTTTATGTTCATACCGTATTTATGATGTATTTTAATTAAAAATTTGTAAGGAGATCTACCTTAACGTATATCATGTTGGCATTAACAGCACAAGCATAATTTGATGGTAAAGTCCATGGAGTTGTTGTCCATATAAGAAAGTATGTATTTTCTGTTTTTACAGCTTTAAGTGCCACTACAACGCATAACTATATTTATTTATACTATTTATTGGATCACGTGTATTAGAGTTTGACATTTAAACCTTAAGCGAATTGTGGTTTGACAGTTCAACTAGCAGCGAATTGCGATTACTCCCGAGGCGAATTTTTGCTTTTGACAGGTCACCCATGAAATTACAAAAACAAAATACATGGAAAATTTACATATATCGCCGTGCGTGCACCTGTATAATTTCGCCATGCAACTGAGATAACGATGGCTACGCTTATGCATGCAAGCATGTAACTAGGAAGAGGAAGAGAGATGGCGCGAGTGTTTGCGAATACGGTGCAAAGAGGAGATGCCAATAAATAACACCGACCCTTCCAGAACACGAAAAGCGAACAACCCAGAAAGTTCTCGGTGCGTAGGCAAGCACCCTGTCGGACTATATAAGGCAGTGACCAAGCAAGGCAGGCTGATCAGTTTATTTTCAAGCGTTCAATAGTGAACTACTGCGAAGTTACCAACCTCTTAAATTTGTATTGTGTTTATTACTAGTAAATAAAACTAGCTATTAGTTACATTATCTGTGCGTGTGTTTATTCGACTTTATAGTGATCGAACCCAGGATTGATAATCAAGGAATCATCGAATTCGTCACAATTGGTGTCAGAAGCGGTATTGTTGAATAAATACCAGTGAATTTAAGGATAACAAGGACATGGCGAAGCTGAATGAATTAAAGATTCAGCAACTTAAAAATGAGTTGGAACAACGGGGACTGAACACTACAGGCAATAAATCAGAGTTACAGTCACGATTGCGAGAGGCTATGGAAGCAGAAGGAATCGACGTTGATGATCATGTTTTTCATCTTGTGGAGGAGGCACCAACAAAAATGGAAGAAAAAAAGTAGTTTCCGAATCCAGTAGCAACCGTCGACACAAACATGATATTGGCTGTATTAACTCAGATGTCGACTAAAATGGAAGAACAGAAGACTTGCATGGCATCTCAAATTTCAGCTCAACTAGAGGAACAGGAGGCTCGCTTGTCGTCGAGAATTGCATTGCAGCTGGAGGCACAGGAAGAACGAATGGCATCAAACTAAGAATGCAAGACGCAAAAATTAGTGAAGTGCAGGAGGTATTCAGAGAACGGCAAGACAAAATTGAAGCCGAAGTAGATGCATTGAGAGGTCGCATCCAGTAGTTGCAGCTAAATCGTCCAACTGCTTCAACGAGTATTCCCAAGGTAAAAACCCCATCTTTTGACGGTTCTGTTCCTTTCCAGGTATTCAAGCTACAGTTTGAGAAGACGGCAGCTGTAAATAATTGGGGCACGGAAGACAAAGTTGCTGCACTATTCGTGGCATTGAAAGGGCCTGCAGCTGAAATCTTGCAGACTATTCCTGACGGCGAACGGAATAATTATGAGGCATTGATGAGAGCAGTTGAGAGACGCTATGGCAGCGAGCATCGAAAACAGATATACCAAATAGAGCTACAGAATCGCTTTCAGAAGGCTAATGAGACATTGCAGGAATTTGCATCGGATATCGAGAGGTTGGCCCATCTAGCAAACGCAGACGCACCTGTAGAATACACAGAAAGGGTAAAAATCCAAAGCTTTATAAATGGAATACGTGACGTGGAGACGAAGCGAGCCACATGTGCAAATCCCAAGAGATAATTTGCTGAGACGGTATCACATGCTCTAACACAGGAAACAGCCTCATTAAGTAAGCCGGCGTACAAAGATCACCGCGTGGAGGTAGAACGGCCAGACTGGGTAGACACAATTCTGGAAGCGTTGAACGGTGTACAGAAAAAAAGTGATGGTGCCATTAAATGCTTTAAGTGCGGGAAACCAGGTCACATAGCACGTTATTGCGGCACTGGCTCCAGTAACCCCAGCAATTCAGGTGGACGTAAACGCAAAGCTGGGGAAGATGAGCAAGATGAATGCCCCATAATCTCTGTGTCACAACTCGAACAGAAAGCGAGTAATGTTACTGTTGAAGGCTACGTGGACGGGAAAGAGCGCTTGCTGACTGTGGATACTGGTGCATCACATTCCATTATTCGGAGTGACTTGGTCAGCTGGAAGGTGACACGATTGCAGAAAGCTAAGTTGAGGACAGTAACTGGTGATAGCAAGCCAGTCCTTGGAAAGGTGACATGCAAGGTTGTAGTTGGAAATGTGGCTACACATCACAACTTCTTGGTAGCGAATATTGTCAATGAAGGCATCATTGGCATCGACTTCTTGGCTGGGAGAGACATTCACATCAACATAAGCAACAGGGTTATGACTTACAATGGGCAAGAGGTTCCTCTGATCTTTGAACACCATAGTGGCTTTAGCACCAAGGGAGTGATCTTCGAGATGGAGCAACAGAAGCCTCCTAAGGCAGGGGTAGCTCCTGGACCATTGGCTTTCATGGACAGGTGCCTCCTGAAGAAGATTCGGCAAGGCCAGGAGGAAGGTCCAGATTTGGCACGTGTATTTAAAGGACTGAAGGAAAACAATCAGCCAAGACGAGAATAGATGGTCGCAGAGAGTCGCATTGCAAAAGCATACTGGGCACAATGGAGTAGTTTGAAGCTAATATCTGGTTGTTTGCATCGGATATGGGAAAGTGAAGATGGCCGGAATCATCGAGCACTTATTGTTGTTCCCAAGGCAAGAATTCCAGATGTTATCAAAGCGTCACATAGTTGCCCAGATGGAAGGCACATGGGAATAAAGAAAACATTGCAAGAGGTAAAGCGGCGGTTCTGTTGGATTGGTTGCAGACAATTTGTAAGGGAATGGATTAATAAGTGTGCTGAGGATAAAATACGAAAATCTGGTGGTGATGTTCCCAGGAAGCAACGCAACTTAGTGGATAAGGTGAAACACCGCACTGGGCATGAAAGAACGGAACGGAATCCTGAAGAAACGAGTTGCAGGAATGTTTGCCGGGTACCACTGCGAACGAAAGTGAAGGCAAAAATCCATTCGGGATCAAGAACGGACAAAGTGGTTGGAATTTGTGACACTGCAATGCATTGTGGGAATCTCTGCATGAGAGGATTGATGTCGGAGTTTTGTAGCATTACTCAGAATGCTTTTCACTGTCAATGCACTTCAAATATTGACCCACTTAAATTATGTTGAACCCACGGGAGTTCAACAGCATATACCAACTGACACCTATCAAATTGTCAACCCATTACTCAATGCGTCGCTTTGACCAACACACGTATCGATCAGCACGACTGATCGACACTATCGGTTGGTCAACGTGAACTACCAAATTATGTGCTGACATTGCACACAATGCAACTACTTTTAGTGTCTAAGTATTAGTGTAAGTTTGTATACGTAAGTTAAGCTAGAAATGTATAAAAGAGAAAAAAAATAAAATTAACAAAATAATTTAAGAAGCCATTACATGGCGATCCTGCCAGTTTTGGTCGTTCTATTGCAATTATTTAAAGATGAAGATACAGTTTTTGGCTCTCAGCACGTAAATTTGAATTTAATAAGCTGCCTACACTGAACACTAAACAGGAGGAAAATTTAGATGCTACAACTGGTGAGGACACTACACCATTTTATGCGGATACCTACCTGCTTTTCATGAAACCGCTTTATACGGCGGGTAAACAATTGGACTTACCTGGTGGCAAATCCGTCGAATGGGCTTCACAAATAAAGGCATAAAAAGGGTGGAATAATAGAAGCAACCCAACTGGCGGTATAGTGCAAAAAAAAAAAAAAAGAGTGGAATAATTTGATGACAATAAACCCCAACACTCAACAAGACTGGCAGCGCAAAATATGGTGACTGGCAGCAAGAATAGCAGCTATTAAAATATAAGTTTATTAGAATAATTTGAGCACGCCTTATGGCCGCTAAACCAGTAGCAATTAAATTTGCTTAGGGATTATAAATAGTTTAATTACATGTCAGTATCAATAATGAAAGAGATTGAGACTCAAAAAGAATTTGACAAAATTTTTCATCAATGTTAATAAATTGAGTAAATTGGAATGTAAAAATACCTATTTCTTATGGATAATGCACTACCACCTGATCTTGATTATGAATTAATCAATGATATTGTTGATAAGCTAGAGCATGAAAACGAAGAAATAGGAATACAAAGGTCAAGACCTCGTAACAAGGGAGGCAACAGGAAAAATTTAGAATATTTAAAACACGTTTGGTCCTATATAGGAATGGGTAGAGAACCCACAATGAAAGACTTAGTATACCCTTCCACATTAGAAGAAGAAATAAATAGATTAATAAGGAAACTGAGTAAATAGAAATAAAAATGTAAGAAGAAAAATTTTTTACTGTTTTAAAATGGCAGCATGGTGGAAAATTGCTGTAAACAGCATTCTAGTAGGTATAGCAGGATATGAAGTTGGTAAAGAAAGTTCAGCAGAGAAAAACTCTGAAAATAGAATAGTTAAGTACGAACCACACCCTATACCTGTTGAAAATAAAGAAGAACTGTCTGATAAATGGGTAGTTTTGGTCGCATTTATAGTTACATGTTTAATTATCGCAATTATTATTTTAATCAAAAATTATATAAAAAATAAATTGAGACGATTAAACACTGTACAACAACGCGTATAAACCAACACCCTATAACAAGAAATGAATCAATGGGAAGAAATCCACGAAAAATTATATGAGGAAAAAACAAAAGCAATTAAGTCTTACAAATGCATAAATAAAAGTATCCCAATTACAACAGAAACCATAGTCAAGCATTTGAACATAATCCCAGAAGCTCTGAACAGCATAGGACAGGTAGTTAAATCAGTAAATAACATACTTACTGCAGAACACCAAATAGAAGCTTACCAATTTTTCTCCGTTGTACGAGATAAACTTGTATCTTCCTTATCAAGATATAATATAGAATTTAATATACCAACCACAATTGAGGAAAAACTTCAAATAGATTTCAATCTACTACTGTCAGACCGCGCTCAGAGCCCAACTCCGACACATTCCACGACCCAGACTCAATCAATAGAGGAAAGCAAACCAAAATTTCAACCAATACACGTCCCAATAATAAACGTCACAATGCCACAAACAGTAGTTGAATTTATCAAAACTGCTTCGTCAGTATTACCAGAGTTTGATGGTAAACCGGAAAATCTACATAGTTTCCTAGATGCACTCGATATACTTGAGCAAATCAAGGATACACACGAGGCATTGGCCATTACCATGATAAAAACAAAACTGAAGGGTACGGCAAGGAATTTTATAAGCAACGAAAGCACGATAGAACAAATAAAATTAAAATGAAAAACCGCGATTAAGGGTGAATCAGTAGAAGTTTTAACCGCTAAACTCCTGAACATCCAGCAGCGTAGCAAAACTGCAAATCAGTACACAGCGGAAGTAGAGAAAATAACAAGGTCGCTAGAAGGAGCGTATATCTCGGATGGATTAAACCCAGACCTAGCCACGAGATATGCAACACAGGCAGCAGTCAAAGCCATGTGCAAAAACTGCTCTAATGACAATGTCAAAATGATCATGCAAGCAGGAACGTTCACAACGATGAACGACGCAATCTCTAAATTTACAAACAGCTGCACCGAAATTACAGGCAGCTCTAATACAATTTTAAATGTACGACAACAAGGTCAGTACAGGAGTAATTTCCGTGGAGGTTACCGAAGTAACAACTATGGGAATTACCAAAACAGGAGATTTAGACCGCAACCAAGGTACAACAACAATTCTAGACCAAGTAGTACCAACAATAATAGTTATAACAATAACCAAAGAGGATCACAATCCCGAAATAGCAACAGACCCTACAACCAGACCCGTAACGTGCGCAGCTGCACGCAGACGGAAAACCAAGAAGCTCCACTTCAAGAGTAAAAGAAAGAAAAATATGCGTACTAAACTTACATCTAAACAGCTATATAGCAACAAGGACATCTCTAAATAATGTAATTTCAAACTTTTTAATCGATACAGGAGCAGACATCTCCATTATAAAAAAGAATCAAATTAATCAAAGTCATAAAATAAATACGGAACAAATTACAGATCTAAAAGGCATTGGTCAGGAAATAACCAGCACTCTAGGCACAATTAAAGCAGACTTAAAAGGCGATGACCTTCTTATTTACCATAAATTTCATGTCGTAGACGACGATTTCCCAATTCCATGCGATGGAATAATAGGGCTGGATTTCATAAAAAAGTACAATTGCATTCTAGACTATGGAAAAACAGAGGATAAATTAATCCTAAGACCATATGATTTTCCCCAAACAATAACAATGCATCTTACAAATTGTCTATCCGTCAACACAATCACAATTCCGGCTAGATCGGAAGTTATTAGACAAATTAAAGTAAATACCGATAACAAAAACATTTTTATCCCACACCAAGAATTATCTGAAGGCATTTTCATAGCAAACACAATAACAAATAAGGATCAAACTTTCGTTAGAATCATTAACACTACACATAAAAACACAACTATCCAAAATTACAAAATCAATACCAAAAACTTAGATGATTACACACTAATTAAAACACAAACACACAGTAAAAATTGCACCGAACAAGAAAAATTAAAAATATTAACAAAAAATTTTCCTAAATTCGTCAACCCTCAATTAACAACACTTTGCACAGAATTTATAGACATATTCGCATTAGAAACCGAACCAATCACCTATAATAATTTCTACAAACAGAAATTACACATGAAGGATGACAACCCCGTTTACATAAAAAATTACAGATTGCCTCAAACCCAGAAGGGAGAAATCAGCAAACAAATAAATAAGCTAATAGAAGATGATATAATAGAACCTTCCATATCGGAATATTATAGCCCAATCCTACTAGTCCCTAAAAAATCACTTCCAGGAAAAACAGAAAAAAGATGGAGACTAGTGGTCGATTACAGACAAGTAAATAAAAAGCTAGCAGCGGACAAATTCCCACTTCCAAGAATTGATGACATTTTAGACCAACTTGGAAGAGCAAAATATTTTTCATGCCTAGACCTTATGTCAGGTTTTCATCAAATCGAACTACACCCAGATTCGAGGGATATAACTTCATTTACAGCCGAAAATGGCACATATAGGTTCAAAAGACTACCCTACGGTTTAAAAGTAGCACCAAATTCATTTCAAAGAATGATGACCCTAGCATTCGCAGGTCTCAAACCATCCCAAGCATTTCTCTACATGGATGACTTAGTTGTATTAGGCTGTTCCGAAAATCACATGCTAAAAAATCTAAGAGACGTATTCTCCACTTGCCGAAAATACAACCTAAAATTACATCCAGATAAATGCCTATTTTTCAGTCAGGAAGTAACTTATTTAGGACATAAATGCACAAACAAAGGAATATTACCAGATCCAAGCAAATTTGAAACCGTTCAAAACTATCCAATACCGAAAACAGCGGATGAAGTTAAAAGATTCGTAGCTTTCTGTAATTATTACAGAAGATTTGTACCGAATTTTGCAGAACATTCTAGAAAGTTAACTAGGCTATGCAAAAAGAATGTTGCCTTCGAATGGACAGAAGAATGTCAAAAAGCTTTTGTCTACTTAAAGGAAGCATTAATTAGTCCAAAACTCTTGCAATACCCAGATTTCGGAAAAGAATTTTGCATAACAACAGACGCTAGTGGATACGCTTGTGGTGCAGTCCTTAGCCAAGAACACGATGGCAAACAGTTACCAATTGCTTACGCTTCAAGGTCCTTTACAAAAGGCGAAACCAACAAGTCTACAATAGAAAAAGAATTAGCCGCAATCCATTGGGCCATAACTTTCTTCAGACCATACGTATATGGCAGAAAATTCCTAGTTAAAACCGACCATCGCCCACAAACATACCTATTTTCAATGAAAAGTCCTTCCTCAAAGCTGACACGAGTAAGACTAGATTTAGAAGAGTACGATTTTGAAGTGGAGTATATAGCTGGTAAAGAAAATCATATCGCGGATGCATTATCCCGCATAACAATAACAAATTTAAAAGATATGTCAGTAGAAGCAAATAAAATATTTAAAATAACAAGATCAGCAGCTAAAAAGATCAGTAATAAAACTGAAATTAAAGAAAGTCACAAAGAGAACCCCAAAATATACGAAGCGCTAAATAAATTTGAAGTAAAAAGACATGTCGAGCTCGTTTTCAATCCTCCGAAATTTTATTTCAAAAAAGGAAAGAAAATTTGTAGCAATTTTGATACAAGCAACCTAATTGTTGAGGATAAGATTGACTTAGGACAATTCTTTACCAGGCTCGAAAGAGAAGCCGGCAATTTAGGACTTGTACAAGTACAGTTGTCCTTAGGGGACAAATTGTTTAAAAAGAATTATACTGCAGTCGGCAAATTTATAGAAATGGGTAATAAAGTTCTCAAAAAGTTAACAATAGCTCTAACCCCAGAGGTTATATACGTGACAAATCCCGGGAAAATAAAGGAAATTCTGCATAAATATCATGACGATCCTATTAGTGGTGGCCACCCAGGAATAAATCGCATGACAGATAAGATCAAGCAGAAGTATAGCTGGCTGAACATGAAAAATGATATAAGAAAATATATAAAAAACTGCATCCACTGCAAGAAAAATAAAATTAATAAACATATCAAAGAACCAATGACAATAACGGAGACACCTCCGAAGGCATTCGATATTGTACAAATCGATACAGTAGGCCCTTTACCGCAGTCGATAAATGGAAACGAATATGCAGTTACCATTATATGCGATCTAACTAAATATTTGGTAGCTATCCCAGTCCCAAGCAAACACGCAATAACAGTCGCTAAAGCCGTGTTCGAGCATTTCATATTGATTTATGGACAAATGAAAACAATCTTGACAGACATGGGCACGGAATATAAAAATAGCTTATTCAAAGAACTGTGTAAATTGTTGAAAATTGAACATAAAACTTCAACACCGTACCATCATCAAACTTTGAATATATACGCGCATACATATCCAGTGACAAAGACGATTGGGATGAATACCTCAAATATTTCGCGTATTGCTACAATACGACGCCATCTACCACACATAAATATTGCCCTTTTGAACTCATATTTGGAAAAAACCCACCAAATTACGAATTTTTAAAAGAAAATATAATCAGCCCACTATACAATCACGAAGCTTACTACAAAGAGGTACAATATAGACTCCAAATAGCCGAGCAAAGAGCTAGGAAATTAGTCCAAGAGGCTAAAGAAAAACAAAAAACGAATTATGACAAGAACAGCTATAGTGAGGAAATTAACATAGGAGATTTAGTATTAGTTAGAGAAGAGGCCTCCCATAAGCTAGAAAATAGATATAATGGACAATATAGAGTTAAAAATATTGATAAGAACAACAATTTTACTTTAATTCCACATAGCATAGGAAATAGCAATACAAACAAAAAAGAAATCATAATTCATAAGAATAGACTTAAAACAGTATAACACCACTCACCACCAGCAATCCAGTTTACGCACTTTAATAAACAGGCACAAGCCAAAGAAAATAAAAACCACATATTATGTTCAAAATACAACTATACACTAAATAAATAAATGTAAACGACTGAAAATAAAAAGAAAAAAAAATATATATAAATGCAATAATGACAAATGTAAACAAGTGAAAAAAAAATTCTTATGCAATAATGGCAATAAGAGCCGAAAAACAATTAAAATTTTGTAAACGCAAACAAACCCTAAGTAGGTCAATAAGTCGCTTTAATAGTCGTATACAATTGCCTTCAAGTGTATACGACTATTCATAAGGCGGATGGTGTAGCATTACTCAGAATGCTTTTCACTGTCAATGCACTTCAAATATTGACCCACTTAAATTATGTTGAACCCACGGGAGTTCAACAGCATATACCAACTGACACCTATCAAATTGTCAACCCATTACTCAATGCGTCGCTTTGACCAACACACGTATCGATCAGCACGACTGATCGACACTATCGGTTGGTCAACGTGAACTACCAAATTATGTGCTGACATTGCACACAATGCAAATACTTTTAGTGTCTAAGTATTAGTGTAAGTTTGTATACGTAAGTTAAGCTAGAAATGTATAAAAGAGAAAGCTTTTGAATAAAGAACAATCAATTCTGATCATACGCTACACATCAGCGATCCAATCACATTACAGTTTCAATCCCTGGAGGAAATGAGGTTTAATAAAGCAGTGCCAACCATTGAGTGTCTAGCAGCGGTTGGTTCGGGAAATGTGTCTGATCGGGACGATCAGACTTAGGTGGAGGGCAGTGTGGCGATTACTCTCAAGCATGTACCATCCCTAACTCAATAACACTCCCACCACTAGTTAACACACAACTGAGATAACGATGGCTACGCTTATGCATGCAAGCATGTAACTAGGAAGAGGAAGAGAGATGGCGCGAGTGTTTGCGAATACGGTGTAAAGAGGAGATGCCAATAAATAACACCGACCCTTCCAGAACACGAAAAGCGAACAACCAAGAAAGTTCTCGGTGCGTAGGCAAGCACCCTGTCGGACTATATAAGGCAGTGACCAAGCAAGGCAGACTGATCAGTTTATTTTCAAGCGTTCAATAGTGAACTACTGCGAAGTTACCAACCTCTTAAATTTGTATTGCGTTTATTACTAGTAAATAAAACTATTCGACTTTATAGTGATCGAACCCAGGATTCATAATCAAGGAATCATCGAATTCGTCACAATATTGTGGCGATTATTCTCAAGCATATACCATCCCTAAGTCAATAACACTCCCACCACTAGTTAAACACAACAGAGATAACGATGGCTACTCTTAAGCGTGCAAGCGTGTAACTAGGAAGAGGAAGAGAGATGGCGCGAGTGTTTGCGAATACGGTGTAAAGAGGAGATGCCAATAAATAACACCGACCCTTCCAGAACACGAAAAGCGAACAACCAAGAAAGTTCTCGGTGCGTAGGCAAGCACCCTGTCGGACTATATTGCAGTGACCAAGCAAGGCAGGTTGATCAGTTTATTTTGAAGTGTCGTTCAGTGAACTACTGTAAAGTTACCAGACTCTTAAAACTGTTTTGCGTTTATTACTAGTAAATAAAATTAGCTATTAGTTACATTATCTGTGCGTGTGCTTATTTTACTTTATAGTGATCGAACCCAGGATTGATAATCAAGGAATCATTGAATTCGTCACAATATATTTCCGAAGTTCGGACGTAGACGATGAAATAAATGGTGCCGTTGTAAGGGGCAATTGGCGAACGGACCTAGGCGACAATGGAATACTCCCATCCATTCGCACCAACACTATGGACAGACCTCCAGGTGATGCAATAAATATTCGGGAAAACCGTATGCAATACTTCTTAACACCCCATGGGGAACTCCCTTGGTAATACAATAGAAATATACTCCATTAGTAATTTCCTTTCCCTATCCGTCTCTATCCCTGTCTCCATTCCGCTCTCTCAGACCACACCTCTATTTCTAACGGCCTTTCTTTCGCTTTCCTCATTCCTCCCCCTCTTATTATTATTATTAATACAATTAAAACAAAAGAGTTTCATTTGGATTGAGCAGCAGTGCTCTTAAAATTAGTCTTTTTGTAACATTTTTTTAAAAAGCTTAAGTTCTACAAGTTTCACGAGTAATAGCAGATTTCTTGGTGAAATACTGTTGAATACGTAATCACAGATGAACGAAACGTCCGATGAAAGGGCTGACTGTCGGATTTTACCTGCGTCAACGTGTCTGCTGACATTGAATCTAGGGAATGCAGTGAGTGTGCCACAAATAAAACAATAGTAAATGCGCAAGAGAGAGCTGATGATACTAGGGTCACGGACGTAAGTCTGCATTCAAATGAAAATACAGGTAATTGTGATGGTTTAAATGATTTAAGAAATGAGGTAAAGGAGTTGCAAAAGCAATTTTACCAACTACGAAAAGAAAATGAGATTTTGCAATGTCGCCAGAATGCCGCAAACCACGAGCGTATATAATACAATCAATACGCTGACCACGGGCGCACAAGGTAATACAAACGCGTTGTATGAAGGCATGAGGGCGCAAAGCAATTTCCCTGCGCTACAAACGAGCGTGTATGATACAGTCAATACGCTGACCACGGGCGCACAAGGTAATACAAAGGGCGCAAAGCAATTTCCTTTTTCCAACCACGAGCGTATATGATACAATAAATACGCTGACCGCAGGCGCACAAGGTAACGCAAACATCCAAAGCAATGTATTTTTGCCATCCAGGCATAAGCTAACCGCGGTCAGGAAGAACATTTCATCTCAGGGCCAGCAAAACATGGGTGCCTATAATGGCACAAATTATGGATTAAATAATAATCTTTACAGGCAAGAGCATGACGGTGGTGGGTATGGTGGCTTTCCGAGCAGTTCCATAGGAACCGGTCAAGGTGTAGGGAGGCAGCAATCGAACTACAATTTGACAACTATGCAAATACAAGCAAGACAGGCCTTACCAAAAGAGTTGCCACAGTTTAGTGGCAACCCAGAAGAGTGGCTAATGTTTATCAGCAGTAACGAAAATTCAACTCGCATATGTGGGTTTTCCGATAATGAAAATTATTTCGACTTCAGCACGCTTTGAAAGGTAAAGCGCTTGACTATGTGCGGAGCCAACTGTTGATTCCAGCACTAGTGCCTGACGTTATTTCAACACTACGAACAATATTCGGTAGACCTAAACATATAATAAATAGTCTGCTAGAAAAAAAATCGTCTGATTGCGGATGTAAATGTCAACAAACTAGAAACGCTTATAACATTTTCACTCGAAGTAAAGAACTTGAAAGCGACAATTGCTGCTTAAGGACTAATGTCACATTACAACACTCCATTGATTTTAAAAGATTTGATTCAAAAGATCCCTGCGCAAATGCGTTTAGATTGGCCTATGCATTCAGGTGGGACTACAAATATAAATTTGTTACGTTTTAGCGAATGGTTATCCACCCGAACCAACGCTGCTAGTACCGTTATAACAATACGCGTAGGTGGCTGCCAACAAGAGAAAAGGCGTAAAGCACATCGTGTTGGCTTTCATGAGGAAAACCGTGATGCGGTAAGTGAGCAGCGTAAGCAAGATTCGCGCAAGTACCCGGCGTGTAATGAGAAGTTATGCCGGTCGTGTCTTAAGTCACACGATCCCAAGTTTTGCAAGGATCGACGAGAATGCGCTGTAAACAATTGTACGGCAAAACATAATTTATTGTTGCATAAGCCGGAGCCAGAAAGTAAGGACCCTTCGGAAAATAAGGTAGGAATTCATATACATCAAACATCAAATGTTTTGTATCGAATTTTACCCATTAGAATTCACTCTAGACATGCTACAGCAGATATTTACGAACTTTTGGGTGATGGGTTAGGCCCCAGGACCATCGAGCAAGGCATACTCGACAAGTTACAGCTGGAAGGTGAAGGAAGCGACCTTCGTTTGCGTTGGACCGCTGGTTCCGTGCGAGTCGAAGAAAATTCGGCTCGTATCAGTTTGCAAGTTTCAGCTTATGCAAAAAATAAAATGTATGCGCTGCGCGATGTGCGCACGGTTAACAAGCTCGATTTGCCTCCGCAAACATTGATAATGTCCGAACTAGCAAACAAATACAAACCACTAAGGGGTCTACCGGAAAAATCATACTAAGATGTGGTACCTCAGATGATAATTGATTTAAACAATAAACATGTAGCAATGCCCTTGAAGCTCAGAGAATTCAAGGTTGACGAGCCAGCTGCAACGAAAACACGTCTGGGATGGACAATTTATGGTGTTTTAAAACAGAGCTTACGCGATGATTTACAATTACACATTTGTGAAAGTGACTATAGCATAGCACTTCAAAAACTTTTAATGGAGAGTATGAGAAATGAGAGCTCAGGCGCGCAAGTAGCAACTTGTGACTTAAAAGACAGTTTCGATAAAAATTACCTTGATAAATACGTCCAACGCACCGGAGACCATTTTACGGCTAAGCTCCTTTGGCAATCAAATAATATATCACTATCAGATAACTACGGCATGGCAAAATGAAGACTTGAGTGTTTCGAGAAGAAGCTCAATAATGATCTCTTATTAAAACACAAGGTAAATGGGCACATACATAGTATGAAGGAAAAGCCATATATTCGAAGGCTTGACGAAGGCGAAGTCGATGCACACTATATGCGAAAATGGTACTTGCCAATATTCACGGTAAAAAATCCCACAAGCCAAATAAGACAAGATTAGTTTGGGACGCTGCTGCGGCACATAACGGACTGTTGCTTAATGGGTGTTTAGAGAAAGGCCCTGATTTATTACGACGGCTCACGAACATCTTGTCTAACTTTAGAATTGGTAAAATTGGTGTTTGCGTCAATATCTGTGAGATGTTTCACCGGATTAGCGTAGATAAAGAAGATCAACATTCACAAAGATTCCTTTGGCGAGTTTGCGACGGCATGAGGAAGCCAGATGTCTACGTTTTAAGGGTGATGTCCTTTGGAGCCAGTTGCTCGCCATCTATCGCACAACATATTAGAAATAAAAATGCTAAAGAGTTTAATAACGAGTTTCCAAGAGCAGCAAAGTCTATAATTGAAAGACATTACGTGGATGATATGTTGGATTGTTCTGGCAGTCCAGAAGAAGCTGTTCAGCTGGCCAAAGACGTAAAAGAAATACATAAACGCGGAAGCTTTTACATCAGAGGGTGGGTTTCTAGCTGCGAACAATTGGGCCAAGCGTTAAACGATGCCGATACCGTCAATGACTTTTGCAAAGCTGGAAGGTAATTGATCAAGTAATAGAACCAGAAAAGGTGCTTGGATTGTGGTGGCAGACAAGCAACGACGTGTTTAAATTCAACACAAAGTTTACCAAGGCCAGCAACGCAGTTTTGAATAACGAAAAATTACCGACTAAAAGGGAACTTTTCCGGCTACTAATGTCGATATACGATCCGCAGGGTTCTTTGACGTTTTGCACAGTTCGTATAAAAATTCTGCTACAAGATATATGGCGAAGTGGCATCAGCTGGGATGATATTATACCTGAAGAGTTTGCAACTCCATGGCGGCAATGGCTCGCAAACTTAAAATATGTTTCCGAGATCCAAACTCCAAGATTTTATTTTGGTAAATTTAAACGACAAGATTGCAGAGTTGAACTAAATTGTTTTGTTGATGCGAGCTGCTGTAGCCTACTTCAGAATTGTAAAAAATGACAAGTTCCATGTTGCTCTTGTTAATTCTAAGTCAAAGGTTGCCCCTTTGCGCCCACTATCAATACCACGATTTTGGGATCACGCCTAGCCTGTGCAATTGTTAAGGGTCATGACTTCGATGTAAACGATATGCATTTTTACACCGATTCAAAAACAGTACTGACATGATTGCGCTCCGACCCACGTGAATACAAACAATTTTTTGTTTGTTTGTTTGTTTATTCATTATTATGCGTTCTTAAATTTATACAATATTTACCAATAAAACAAAAGTATACTTATATAATAATTGCAATAAGATAATAGTTAATGGTGTTAGTGTCCACATAAAAGGACAGAGGTAACACCATTTCCTTCAATAACTATATTTCTATGTTGAACATTGTGGGGTGCAATACAAAAAAAAATAAATAATTATAGAGATTGATGAATTAAGCATCAGCCAATTTGCAAGTGAAATTACAATAAAATAACTATACAACGGTAGTGAAAACCAAAAAATATAATGATAAAACTGGTAATAATATTTTTTTTTTAAATTTTAAAAAGTTTTTTTTTTTTTTAAGGGAAACATATTACGTTACAGGCCGCAAAAGAACTTCGATATCATCATGATTCAAACAAAGAAGCCATAATTTAACCTCCTTCAAGAAAACGGATGGCCTCCTAATGTTTTGTATAGCTTCAGGAAGCTTATTGAAAACTATACAGGATACTATGGGATAGAAGTTGCGAAACAGGGTTGTACGAGACGCAGGAACTATAACACTTGCATGCGAACTGCTTCTTAACCTCTGAAGGGGCATATTGGACTTTGCAAATAACCACACCTCATGAAAAAAATGTTTAAAACTTTATAGTAATACAAGTGTGTCACAGGCAAAATATTTAACCTTTTAAACAGGTTCATAGAATGCGATAGGCGATTAGCGTTACATATTCTTCTAATGAGACACTTTTGCACCATTAAGAGTGGACGAGTTTTACTACTATAAGCACTTCCCCAGCAACTTATACCATATTGCAATTTAGATTGTACTAATCCATAGTATACCATTTTCAGCACACTGCTTGAACATAATTGTTTAAGACGATAAAATGAGCGTA
The DNA here is from genome assembly GCA_949987695.1 of Merzomyia westermanni. Taxonomy (NCBI): domain Eukaryota; kingdom Metazoa; phylum Arthropoda; class Insecta; order Diptera; family Tephritidae; genus Merzomyia; species Merzomyia westermanni. Next base: position 109,477,656 of record OX465290.1, on the reverse strand, counting down.
GCGTGGATAATATATATTGTTTCATAGTAGAGATATGAGACGACCAACTCATGTTTTGATCCATTATAACGCCCAGGTACTTGAAATTAGATACTACTTCAACCTTAAAACATTTTCCGTCACAGTCAATTTGTGGTGCATAATAAACTAGAGACCCTTGATCACTACAAGTATGAGTAAAAAGTATATGCCGCATAGAGGTTGCAGAACGAAAAATAACATCACTGCTTGGTACTTCCCTGTCAGAGAGACTAAAATACATCAACTTGGTCTTATTGCTAACAATGAGCTTATGAGTAGCGAACCATTGCCTCAGCAGGTGCACATCATGATTTAGATCCATAAAAAGATTGAATGCATGGTTTGTCGCATAAGCAATAGCCAAGGCATCGGCAAAAGCTGTGACTTTTCCCACTAAGGGTAATGAAAATAGGGAATTTATATAAATTAAAAACAATGTGGAACCAAGGACTGAAACTTGAGGAACTCCCAAATCCATAAAACGAGCTGTGCTTTAAGTATTGCCTACATTCACTCTTTGTATTCTTGTATTTGTTATGTTTAGAGTGGCAAAGATACAAGAAAATAGCGGCGTAACCAAATGGAGTTTCGTAAGCACTAAGCTGAACGTAGCGGATGGCGCTACCAAATGGAAAAGTAACATAGAATTTACCCAAAATAATGTTTGATGCACCGGTCCAGAATTTTTATGTCTGCCCAAGGAATAGTGTCTGACTTACGAAATAGAACAGTTAAATGTTAATCCTGTAAAGGAAGAGACCAATCAATATATACAATGCGTGGTACAAATTGACGTGAAACCAGTCATTGACATTAGTCGATTTTCCAAATGGGAACGCCTGAAGAGATGCAAATCTACGTAAAGCGTTTCGGCGAAAATTGCAGAAGCAGTAAAAGAACCAAAGCTAGCCCGACCGTCAAGCCAGCCAATTTGACCGAAGACGAGCTTCTCTGGGCTCGCCATTGCCTACACCGTCTTGCTCAAACCAACGCCTATCGAAACGAGATCGCCTGTTTACGAAAAGACCCTCGATGCATGTTTCCCAAAACTAGCCCCCTGAGAAAACTATCACCCTTTGTCGATGATGATCATATCGTTAGAATGCGCAGCCGCGTAGAAAGGGCCCCGATAGAAGATGCAACAAAGAACCCAATAATTTTGCCAAGATCTCATAGGATTACGCAGCTTATAATTGATTGGTATCACCGAAAATACCATCACCTACATCACGACACGGTCATCAATGAGATCTTCCAAAGGTTTTACATTCCGAACCTTCGTCAAGCCCTTCGATCCCAACCTGCATGACCTGCAAGTTTCGAAAGGCAAACCCAACTCCTCCTGAAATGGAACCACTACCTAAAGGACGCGTGGCGCCATATACAAGACCATCCTCGTAGGCATTGACTTTTTCGGCCCTTTCTTCGTGACTATAGGAAGACGAACGGAGAAGAGATACGGAGTATTATTTACTTGCATGACTTGCCGCGCCATACACATCGAGGTGGCACACTCGCTCAGTGTGAATTCCTGTGTAATGGCTTCAAGAAATTTCATTTCTAGGAGAGGGCAACCAATAGATATATTCAGCGATAATGGCATGAACTTATTGCCGCTGACAAGGACCTATGCAAGACCTATACAGGCTTAGATTTTAACGCTCTTCAGGCAAAACTAACAACTGCAGAATGTAAGTGGACTTTCATCCCACCAGCAAGACGTCACATGCGTGGCGCTTGGGAACGCATGATACGCTCAGTAAAGAACGTACTATACAACATCGTTACACCAGATACCAAGCTAACAGATGAGAAACTTCATAACCTGCTTTTGGAAGTGGAAAGTATTGTTAACGGACGACCGCTTACCTATTTACCGCTGAATACAGCTGACCAAGAAGCTCTTACTCCGAATCACTTTTTGGCGGGGGGGGCTCTTCTGGCAACAAACCACCAAGTACATTCGAATCGACCGATGAGTAGGTTAAAAGTTCCTGTACCTGGCCGGCAGGTTCTGGAAATGATGGGTGCCGAGGTACTCCCAACGCTAACCAGAAGGTCAAAGTGGTTTGGCCACACAAGATCAATCAAAAGTGATGACGTGGTGTTAATCGTTGACCCTAATCTTCTTCGTCATACTTCGCCAAAGGGTGTCGTAACTAAAATCTACTCTGGACAGGATGGACAGGTGAGGAGTGCAGTTGTCCGTACGTCGACCGGCGAGTATCACCGACAGCAGCAAAATTGGCTCTGTTAGACATTCAACAAATTACCACTGACACTGTTGCCTAGAATGTATTTCCTCCCCACGGTCGTAATCACCCCTCCGGGTAGGGGAGAGGAATTAAAGAATATACCCGGGGTAAGGCATGCCAGTCGTAAAAGGCGACAAAAATCCCGGTCAGCCGGACCGAGAGCTGGGCAGGGCTCTACCGGTTAGTGAGTAGTCTGGCTAACACTTCCTGAATGTGGGTTGTTTTACACATACTGCGTAAGGGGGGTGCAGGCTACTTGCGAGTCCAACCAGGGGACTTCTGTGGTACCACGGGGAACAGGAGCCCTAGGGTGGTCACAGCGCACAGGTGTTTTGCTCCGGCATTCGCGTGTGTGTTGTGGCCGCCTTACCTGTTCGCAGGGAACGGCCCTTCGGGGAGTTTCGTGGTGGCTGTGGTTCAACCCAAATGCGGGGAGAGCCTACACTTCCTGGGCTACGACCGTTTAACGACTCTCTTTCAATTGGTGAAAACGCTTGATGTATTCGTTGAATGCAAAGTGTATTATTGGTGGGGTGTATGCCCAAATTGGTGGACATTATGTGGTTAAGCATAATGTCAAAATTGAAGTAAAGTTTGGAGGAAAGAGAGTCAGATGACGGCCGTGGCCTCATGAAGTGGCCTCGATCTTGTACCGACCTTTTATGAAGAAAATGCTTGATGTATTCTTGAATACATCAAGTGAATTTGTGGTAACCGAAGAATCTTGATTCGGAGGTACTAGCAGAACTGGCAAAGTTGTAAACATAGAAGAAAGATTAACAAAAGCGTTAATTAGATGATAATCAGTAGTGATAATATAGTGAAAGTTCATTCTGGGCCAGACTTTGTTTGATCCATGACATGAACAATTGACGAAAAATATGCAGGGGGTCGGTACTTGGTCGTTGCGGCTCGAAGTGGAGTTGCTTTCAACCGGGTGCCGGACCCATAGCACGGCAGAGGTTTAGATAGCCCTCGAACCATACCAAGGTAACTAGTACGGCAGCCCACGTACGTTAATTGGTACCAAAAACTTGTTTTTGGGCGCTGATCAAACGTCCCATTTGATCCGAGTGTTAAGAGCACCGTGGAGTTAAGCCGTCGCCGGCAGGTATCCACGATAATCAAAACACCCACGGTCGTAATGCCGGGGGGAGAATGTGGCAAGGCCATCAAAGTCGATATGTTAATCGAAAATGCGACATTGTTTGCGTGTAATGAAAATGATCGCTATTTTTCTGTATTCAAATGAATTGTTGCAACGGACGAGAAATCGTACATACATTAAAATAAACTAAGTTTTTCAAAGCGTTTCGCTTACTTAATACAACTAAAACAAAATAGTTTCATTTGGATTGAGCAGCAGTGCTCTTAAAATTAGTCTTTTTGTAACCGAAATCTTCTTCACGACATTCCATCACTGTTTCGTATTTTTTTCTTATATACTCGTATATTCCCCTTCTATTATTTCGTAAAATTAAAACAACACTTAAATTTTAATTTTAAAGCCATTTAATAAAAAAAAATCTAAAGACACTTGCAGGTTCCACAACTATACAATAATTGTAATCAAATTTGTTTGGAATCGAATTATAACAAACAATAACTACTTTTACTTTTAGGTTCACATTTGTACTTTTAATTTTATTGAAAACAAAATAAATATATACATATTTTTAAGTTCACATTTTGTACTTTTGAAGTCATTTAACACAAAATAAATATGCTTATCACTCAAACAATAAATAAGAAACTGTTATATAATAATTGCAATATTGCAAAAACTTTACTCTGGATCTACATCTATTATTGCTTCAAAAAATTGTGGAGGTAGATTTTCATCAAGCTGTAAACGAAAATATGTTGATTAACATATCGCACACTAAATCAAAAACAGTCACAACTCAAAAAATCTAAAATGTTCACGAGTGGTCCAAAACTGTTTTCGCACATATGGTTGTAATTTCTTAATCAAATTGAGTTCCACAGCACAGAAAACCTTTATAGAAGACGATTTATCTAAAGTTTGTTTAGTTCTCTATCGTGGTTTTCACATTAAATAGTAATTTAGACTTGTAACTCTTAAATTGGAAATGTTTCGTTGGATTATAGGTATTATGTCAAAATGTGTCTCTTTAATTGAAGATATGTTTTTGTTTACTTTAAATCCCTCTAACATGAAAGAAAAAAGCAAGAAATGCAATCTTTACTTTATTATACTTTTAATATATTAAAATTATATTTTATTCAGGTCACACTAAAACACACAATTCATTTCATAAAAAAATATAAAGCGATTAATTTTATTTTCAAAATGCCAATAAACTAATCAGATAATAAGGTTTTATAATAAGCCTCATAGAAATTTTTAGGAGTCCCAGAATCTGTAAATATGTATGTACTACTATCATCCATAGGGCTAGACGGAGTAGGATCAGCCTCTGTACTTAACATTTTGATGGTACTTGAATAATGTTCAAGATTTGGGCACGACATTTTCAAAAGCAATGAGAAAACTAAAAATCAAATTTTTTACATGATATTATTCCATGTTTTCATCATCAAATATCTAATCTCAATAGTACTACAGTTTTTCAATTCACTACACTAATAAATGCATCGTATTATTTGCAATTATAATCATGATTTGATCAAAAAGAACACTTTTCAAATAATCCAGGCTATTATACTCACTTTTTCTATTAAAAAATCGTCGCTCTGTATGAAACCACCACAAACTCTTTCACAGTTTTTCACCAAAAGCGTCACAATGCAAAAAAATACTGTTTAGGCGGAAAACAAATACTCTGTTGCCCATATCGGACACTAAATCAAAAACAGTCACAACTCAAATTAGTACTCTTTAGTTGGTGCTGTTCAAGCAGAGCAGGTAACACAAAAACAGATAGAACAGTATTTTTCCAGTTAGCGAAGAATGTAATTTAAACAAATTTTTTGCAGTCGTTAGAGATGTGTTCTGTGAACTTATTTATGAGAAAAAAACGATTTTGAAAATTTTTGAGTTGTGACTGTTTTTATATAGTGTGCGATATGTATGAAAATTAATGTGTTCGTCGCCGATGAAAGTGCCAATCCGCGTATTCAGGACATGAACAACTTTTTGTAGATACGAGGTTTAGAACTTTTAGCGACGACATATCGTCGCCCTCTTGCCAGAAGCGTGAATGTGCCAATTTTCCGATTTTGAGTTAATGGGCCCACTGGACTGACACTTGAAGGTCTACATTTGACCAAAACCCCGGGGAAAATGCGTACTGGGAAACCAAACTATTTTGTAATCTAAGTTACCTAAATTTACCTAAATATATTGGTTTTTCAAAACTAATCAACTTTTCAACTTCATTTTCCAACATTTTTATTTTAGGCCATTCCTGACTCTGGAAAGGGGGCGACGATATGTACATATATGTGTACGAATTCTCAGATATCTTTTTTTTTTGATATAGAAAAACGAGCTCGTAAATATCGACAAATGTTCTTTTTCAAGTCGATGTCGCTTTGTTCGTGTTGTACTTGCCTGCTGCGTTTCGCTTTCGGCACAAAATTGAGAAGGCTAGGATAACTGACTCTATATCTATAATGAAATAATGTTATGCACGCATGGACACATAAATGATATGCATTTTCTGGTTTGTGACCATTAACACACAAATGTCTTACCTCTTTTCAGTTCGATACTGTCGAAGCATATATCTGCAGCATCGGCTCCAAAAACTTTAGTTTATTGTAAAACGGAAGCTGTGGAGGTACTTCTCCGGCATCTTGACCACTTTTCGTTTGTCCCATTTTATTGAAGGCTGCCTGAATTTACAAAAATTAACATACATATATATGCACAATATAATAGTGTATATAAAATTCTAGAACTTACCCGGAAGGAACAGTGGAGGTTGTTCCACTTAGCAGATACCTCTGCTGGTGGCAACTCCAACGTTTCTTGCCAAAGGGCCTTACGGACATCTCTGTCCTTGTTTTCCTGGGTCAAGAACGTACCCTCTCTCATCTCTACCTCTGCTATAAACTTTTGGGTTTGCTCACTTGGCCACTTTATGGATTGCTTGCGGACGCTCTTTTTAGTTGCGCTGGAGACTTGTGAGTCAAATTGTGTCTCCTCCATATCTGTTCACTGAAAAATTTTGCAAATAACAATTACATAATATATCTGCTTATTGGAAAAACATAAACATAAGTACGTATTATAAATAAATGGAAATATACTCACAAATTATCCAATAAACCTTTATTTCCACGATTGAAAAATATTTTTGCACTTCGCGCTTTGTCACCGATCAGATGTTTCACGGGCAAACGCAAAAAAATTGCCAACATGTTAGCAAATGAATTTTAGATATCAAATTGGGGTGGGCTGCCAGGCAAATTTAAAAGCAACCGTTTTCACTTTGCTGACATTTTGCATGACGCAGTAAGGTGGCAAACGTAAATGACACGGTGTAGCAACCCGTTCTCATGCAACTGACAGCAATTGACGTAAAATTTTACTAGGTGAAAACCAAGCCTTGGTTTGCTCGAAAAGCGGTGCCGCTATATTACGACCGCCAAATAACGTTAACTATTTTCACCGCCATGAGTGGCACCGCATTTTTGTATACTTACATGGACGCTTTTCCCATATTCTGGCGATTTCCTTTGGTATAAATCGCGGAATTTTTGTGTTTTTTGTGAATTTAAAATTAGTAAATAGTTATTTTCAAAATATTCAAATGTCTTAATAGTTTGTTTTGTGGAAATATTTCAAGTATTTGATTGAATTCACACCGTTATGACAAGTACGGTGAGAAAAAACGTTGAAAAACGAGTTTTCACCATCATAACGGCCGTAATATATTATGATTGACTCACCGTCTTCTTGGTTTACACGTAATTACTTTTACATTGCCATGTTTTCGACAACGTATGGTTGCACCGATTTCGAGGAAACCACCGCTTAAGGGACCCCTAGAATATTTTGCATGTAGGGTCTCCGCCCCAAACCCCGTGGACCAGGACCAATACTAGGGAATATCTGACATTCGATAAAAGTAATCGCGTTCGTTTCAATTTATTGTGAGGACCCCAACCCGGAGGCTTATGGAGCCCTCACAACACATATATATAGATATCTTAATGAATAAAGTTAATTTGAGTTATACACTATTTTTTATGAAATATACTGAATTTTTATATTGTTACACATATGACGTTCTATAAATGAACCACATACGCATTTTTGCACGAAACCCCACTTAGCTACTATATATACGATTATATATATATTTGACATATTTTTAAAAGGACATACCATTCGAATAATATACATATATACATATGAGCTTTACCATACACTAGATTTGGCAGCGACGCTAAGAGGTTAGAAACCTGCCTATGCAAAGGAGACGGCAAACAATAAGTATTAGAAAATGCGAACATTTAAGCGCACAACAATGCAGAGCAATACAAATCTACACACGAGAAACACTGGATGTGACCAACGCAAGCGTACAGGCGTGTGTACATATGTTCGCTGCAATGCAAGAAGCTGGCATATGAGGGAAGGAAAGCGTACAGGCGTGTGTACATATGTTCGGTGCAATGCAAGAAACGGGCATATGAGGGAGGAAAAAGTACAGGCGTGTGTACATATGTACGATACGAGGAGCCGGCATATGAAATATACGTTAGTAGTTATAAGGAAAATATGATAATAATAAGGAAAAGGTTAACTTATAAAATTATGTACTATAAGTATATAAGTATTTATTGTTGTTAAGTAACAGTTTGCCTGCGTGCAAATTAGTATAAAAGGACGATGAATTCCTTAGGAAAATTGAGTAGTTAGCTACTAGCTAGGCATAGTAGTCGGTGGTTTTCACTTCCGATGAACGTACACCTGGGAGTTTTCATCTCACGACTACTATTTTTATATTCTGCAGGGGTTTTCACCTCAGTGGACGGTAGGGCTAAGTAGGGGTTTTCACCTCTGCCGCCTTTAATTTAGCAGGAGCTATAGTAAATGGTGGTTTTTACCTCCGCCGAACGTAGGGCTGAGTAGGGGTGTTCACCTCCACCAACTTAAGCGTAGTTAGAGATAAATTTAAGATTGTAGATGATATTTGGAAAAAATGAATTAAAGAGAAATATCAAAACTAAAATAACTAACAGGGTTTTATCATTTGGAGAAAAACCATAGCAAGTGGAAACTACGGGAGGATAATACAACAAAAAAATAAAAATAAAGAGGATACACACAAAGCCAAGAATATTATACGAGTCAGCAAGGAAGAAAGTTAAAACAAAGCATCATGGTAAGGGTAAAATGGGTGTACTACCTCAATCGTGAGGATCTTGTGGAATATAATGAGGAATTTGGTTTGGAAGGCACAGGAACGGTGGATGAATTAAGAAAGCGATTATCAGGATATATGCAGACGCACGGTGACGATTAAAAATTAGAGGAACGCTATACCGGGTTATCTCTTCGTCACGCTCGGCCAACGATAACGGTCAATCCACCAACACCCAAAGATGGCGGCGAACAACCACTACGGCACAACGAAACATATACATTTAACCATCCGGAATCGTTTGCTAACACCATTGACCAGATACGCAAGTGAGGTTTGAGGTACGACGGCGAGAAGGACCCGCTTGGATTTATAGAGCGGGTAGAAGAACTCGCCGATAGCTATGCGATGAACCGCGATTCTATTCCACGAGCTCTACCTGAGCTTCTCAGAGATAAAGCGTTGGTATGGTTCCGCAATAATAACCGACACTGGCAAGAATGGGAAACCTTTAAGAAGGATTCCTTGAAATTCTTTTTGAGTTCAAGATATTTCGAACGCTTAGACGACGAAATCAGGCAGCGAGTCCAACGCGCAGGAGAAAAATTTAAGGACTACGTATTTACGTTACAGAGGCTTATGCCGCACTCCGATTATAGCATCGAGCAAAAGCTGAACCGCATATACCGGAACTCGAGGATAGAGTACCAACTTTACGTCAAGCGAAGTGAATTCACCAATCTGGAGGAGTTGTTAAACCTGGTCGAAGACTACGAGAATATCGCACTGGAGTGAGAACCACTCAGACCAGCCGCAAGACCGTTTGTTCCTAGAAGACAGGAGGAACGGTACCATTATTTACATACGGAAGAGAATAACGATCGACACACAGTAAGAAGTGAACAACCAGTAGTAAACCTACAAGCACATACACAGCAAGGGCAAGTAGATCCAAGGACTGCATGCAGGCGGTGCGGAGAGAGCGGACACTTCGCTTATGGGTGCCGTAACTCTCGACGTGACTTCTGCTGGACGTGTGGTAGAAGAGGTGTTCAGACACGCGACTGCTGTCGCAGACAGCAGTGAAACGACCAGAGGTCCCATTGGCAGCGAGGGGTGGGGTCTCAAGAGGTTCAACCTCGTACTCAATAAATACCTTTAAGCAAACGCAAGGGCGAATCATGGCAGCCGTTACAGGAAACGGCAAAGACGTGATGGCATCAGTGGACACCGGAGCAACGAGGAGTTTTGTAAGCGAGTCGATGGCAACAAGCTTAAATGCACGCAAGATCAAAGAAGTAGATACTCGAGTGGAGATGGGCAATGGTAGAGCGAAGGACGTAGGGGAAGCGATAGATGCAGAGGTTAAGTTGGGCGATCAAGTACACCGGAGCGAGTTATTGGTATTACCAGGGCTAGTAGATAAAGTGGTTATTGGAACAGACTACCTGGCAAAGGCAAACATGGAATTGAAGTGTGGTAACCAAGCAATAGTATTACGAGCAGAGGATCAGAAGCAGGACACGGCAAGATGTACAACAATAGTAGAAGAGAATAAAGATATCCAGGAGAATGCAAGGCCCGAACCCACTACAGACGCACAAAGTACCACAGATGTCGCGGTGAGTGAATTTCTTAGCCATGAGTTAAAGATTTTTGAAGAAATGTCGGGAGTATCTAATGTAACCGAGCATAAGATAGTCATGCGAGATGACCGCCCAATTAAATAGCGATACTTTCCCAAAAACCCGAAGATGAAGGAGATAATTAACAAGGAGATTGATGAGCTTATAGCGAAGGATTGCATTGAACCATCGCACAGCCCTCACAGCGCACCTATAGTTTTAGCAAAGAAAAAGAACGGAAAATGGAGACTTTGCGTCGATTATCGGCAGCTCAACGCCCGGTCAGTACCAGACGCATATCCGTTGCCACGCATACAACATATTTTAGACAGGCTTAGAAGTGCTCGGTTTATCAGCAGCCTGGATTTAAAGAACGGCTATTGGCAGATCCCTATGGAGGAAGGCAGTAAGAAGTATACCGCATTTACGATACCTGGACGAGGACTTTATCAGTGGAAAGTAATCCCATTCGGACTACATTCCGCTCCAGCAACGTTTCAGAGGGCACTCGATCATGTCATAGATCCAATATTAGAACCACATGCGTTCGCGTACCTAGACGATATTATAATAACAAGTAGCACATTGGAAGACCACATAGGGCACCTCACAGAAGTTTTTCAGCGTCTGAGGTGAGCAAACCTTAAGATTAATCCCGAGAAGTGCGAGTTCTTTAAGAAAAGTTTGAAGTACTTAGGCTACGTCGTCAGCGAAGAGGGCATACACACCGATCCAGACAAAGTAGCGGCGATAAAAGAGCTCACACCACCAGGCAATATACGAGAGTTACGAAGGTTTCTAGGAATAGTGTCATGGTATAGGAGGTTCGTCCCTGATTTTCCAAAAGTGGTAAATCCATTGACGTCGATGTTAAAGAAGGGAAACAAATGGAAATGGTCCGAGGAACAGCAGACGGCGTTCGAATCGTTGAAGAGTGCGCTTATACAAGCACCGGTATTAGCTTGCCCGGATTTCACGAAGAGGTTTAGATTGCAAACGGATGCGAGTGACTTTGGCCTTGGAGCTGTACTCACACAAGGAGTGGACAAGGAAGAGCGGGTGATAGCATATGCGAGCCGGAGATTGAACAAAGCAGAAGCCAATTACTCACCGACAGAGAAGGAATGTTTGGCCATAGTTTGGGCGATACGGAAAATGCGGCCGTACCTAGAAGGATACAATTTCACGGTGATCACAGACCACTTGGCATTTAAGTGGCTGGATGCAATCGAGAGTCCGTCAGGTCGCATTGCTAGATGGGCGCTCGAGCTACAACAATATTCATTTGACGTCCAGTACAGGAAGGGAAAGTTGAACGTCGTAGCGGACGCACTATCACGGCAACCATTAGAGGAACAATTTGGAACGATGACCACGCAGTCGAACGAAAGCAGCTGTAATTGGCACGAATCGAAAATAGCAGAAGTAATGAAGACACCAGAGAAGTTTCCGGACTACGTTATCCAAGACGGGAAATTATACAGGCGAATTGTAAGTCAGATGGATGGTGAAGATTCCATTCCATGGAAGTTGTGCGTACCGGCACCACAACGCCGAAGAGTGCTAAGCGAGATTCACGACACACCAAGCGCTGGACATATGGGAATACGAGAGACGATTGCACGAGCGATGACACGTTACTACTGGCCAGGTTTGTTCAGAGACGTGAGGAAGTACAAGGTGGCGGAAAAGTAATCCTCCTATCAGAAAATGCTATAAATTTTGCGATTGGCCCCTAAAGTCAGTTCTGTTTTGACATTTGTGTAGTAAACACATGCGAAATACACGTTAATAAACAATGTTACGCTACACTGCTCCAGAACGCGGAATATTGCTGACTATTTATTTGACCAATAATCGGTCGGGGCCAAACGGTTACTGTGAATGGTGAGCGCTACAGAGCAATGATCAACGAGTTCTTTTCGCCGCAACTTGATGAATTGGGATTGGAAAACATGTGGTTCCAACAAGACGGTGCAACAGCACACACTGCACGTGCCACAACCGATATGCTGAACATCGGAAGCTTACTTTTGCGCCACCTGTTATGTGCAGCAGTGTCATGCATGTCAGATTTATAAACCCAGCCAAAAACAAGCGGCCGGTAAGATGCTGACACGAATCCCGGAGGAACCTTGGGCAACAGTATGCGCGGATTTCGTAGGACCACTTCCGCGTTCCAAGCATGGCAACACGATGGCTTTAGTATTCGTGGATAGATTTTCAAAGTGGGTAGAAGTTGTGGCACTACGAAAGGCAACGACGGAGAGCTTAATACGAGGGTTAAGAGACGAATTTTGGCTAGATTTGGATCACCAAAGGTATTAATAACAGATAACGGACCACAGTTCGTGAGTAGAAGTTTCAAGCGATTTTTGGAAGAGCTCGACATAAAACACCGGCTAACAGCACCATATACACCACAGGAGAACCCGACAGAGAGAGCGAATCGTAATGTTGAACGATTAATACCACAGTTTAGCGGCAAAGATCAGAGGAATTGGGACGAGTTCATACCAGAGATAACGTTAGCATTAAATACGAGTGTGTGCGAATCAACTGGGTATAGCCCAGCATACGTGATACAAGGTAGAGAACCAAGAATACCAGGCGCTTTTTACGACGCACAAACATTTGGAACGGGAGAGGAAAGAGTTATTCTGAGCGAGAAGGGAACACGGATAAAGGAAGTGTACAACATGGTACGGCGTAGGCAGCAAAGCGCGTCCACAGAGAAAGCAAGGTATTACAACTTACGTAGAAGACGATTTCAACCGGCCATAGGCGACTTAGTATTGGTGAAAGAGCATCAATTGTCCAAAGCAGTAGACAATTTCGCGGCGAAACTAGCACCCAAATACAATGGCCCCCACCCGGTGATGAACTTCGTGTCACCGGTGATCGTAGAACTGGACAAAGTGCACAAGGGAAATAGGAGGAGAGCACACGTAAGCGAATTAAAGGCATACCACGAGGCCGAAATAATGAAGGACGACAGACCAGAGAACGAGAAACGTCAACAGGAGGCACGGTCACGTAGATCAAGCGGGCGTAACAAAGCAAACGCGTCTGCAGGCACGCCGTACGGGCAAGTTAGAGTCGGAAGGACCGAGTTCGTCTCAGAAATCACAGCAACAATCGAAGTCACAAACAGTAGTACGAAAGGCAGATCCAGAACGCAATTCCGAGCATGGTGCACTGGCGAGATGTGGATCTCTATCGATAACAAGTTCAGTTAATAATAAACCGAGGGTCGAAGTTATAGTAGAAGAGATACGGGGTCAAGCATCAACCATGGCAATCGGAATGCAGATGGCAGCGGATTACGACAACAATATGGCCAATAAGCATACTAATAATATAATTATATAATATAATTATTATACTAATAGTATAATCGATTATTTCGTCACTTTTAGTTTAACAACGAGAGAGAAAAACCCGGAAATACCTATTGGCATGGATGATAACCATCCCACACAGACAAGGAGTACAGAAAATAGTTTCACTAGGCGCAAGTCGATAACTTATCAAACACCTTCCTAAGGACAAGTGTTTTGGCGAGTAATCTAGATCACTGTGGTAATATGAAACAAACCTAAACAGGTCTCATATAATATTCAAATGAAATAACAAATCAGAAAAATGTATCACATAATTAAACATTCTAAGGGGATTTAGCGACACCCTACTGTCCGAGTTCGAATTCCCCGAATGGGCTTAGTGACTGTAAGTCGGGTTGCGGCAGGTGAGGGGAGGATGTGAGGACCCCAACCCGGAGGCTTGTGGAGCCCTCACAACACATATATATAGATATCTTAATGAATAAAGTTAATTTGAGTTATACACTATTTTTTATGAAATATACTGAATTTTTATATTGTTACACATATGCCGTTCTATAAATGAACCACATACGCATTTTGCACGAAACCCCACTTAGCTAATATATATACGATTATATATATATTTGACATATTTTTAAAAGAACATACCATTCGAATATCAATTTGTTACAAATAGGAACACACTAATATACATATATACATATGAGCTTTACCATACAATAGATTTGGCACCGACGCTAAGAGGAGAAACCTGCCTATGCAAAGGAGACGGCAAACAATAAGTATTAGAAAATGCGAACATTTAAGCGCACAACAATGCAGAGCAATACAAATCTACACACGAGAAACACTGGAAGTGACCAACGCAAGCGTACAGGCGTGTGTACATATGTTCGCTGCAATGCAAGAAGCTGGCATATGAGGGAAGGAAAGCGTACAGGCGGTGCAATGCAAGAAACGGGCATATGAAGGAAGAAAAAGTACAGGCGTGTGTAAATATGTACGATACGAGGAGCCGGCATATGAAATATACGTTAGTAGTTATAAGGAAAATATGATAATAATAAGGAAAAGGTTAACTTATAAGATTATGTACTATAACTATATAAGTATTTATTGTTGTTAAGTAACAGTTTGCCTGCGTGCAAATTAGCATATAAGGGCGATGAATTCCTTAGGAAAATTGAGTAGTTAGCTACTAGCTAGGCATAGTAGTCGGTGGTTTTCGCCTCCGATGAACGTACACCTGGGAGTTTTCATCTCACGAGTACTATTTTTATATTCTGCAGGGGTTTGGAGGATGGGACCGTGTCCAGAAGTCCACGCAAGTGGGGAAAGTTTCTGATCGCCATTCACCTGGAGATTCTTTTGCATGCGGTTCAAGCAGCTCACTACTTCCGGGCTTTGCGCCCAAGTATCCTCTGGGTAACCACCGAACACCCGTTTGGTGGTGAGCTAAACGTGAGAAGGCGACAACCTGGTAAGGCCACTCCGACATAATCGGTTTAAGGGCTTGCTGGGGGGGTTCAAACAGCAGCGTCTGATCACCAGGTGGTGCGGCTGCAAGCGGGCGTCTGTCTTGGATCAAGCGGCTCGCTATACAAACATGTAATAGAATTCAACCTCCCGTGAAACGGGTTGTGCGTTGGGTTTGGGACCCACCACATAAAACAACGTTCCAATGAAAATCAACAACAAAGCCTCGGATATGAGAACCCCTTTTTTAGATGACAACACCCGCAAACGAAATAAGGATTATGAGATAAGGGCATGTACCTGGAAAATCCGGTCCCTTAATGGGGAAGGTGCCGCTGCCCGGCTGGTTGAGGTCCTGAGGAAAGCAAAAGCTGACATCACCGCCATACAAGAGATGCGATGGACGGGGCGAGGAAACACGATCAAAACACCTTGCAACATCTACTGGAGTGGGCATGAAGACAAGCGACTCCGTCACCGAGTACTGTCGTTCACACCCGTGAACGAGCGTCTCGCTGCAATCCGCATAAAAGTACGATTTTTCACCAGATCGTTTATCTGCGCTCATGCACCGACGGAAGAGAAGGACGACGTGGAAAAGGATGCATTCTACGAGCGCCTGGAAAAGCATACGAGCGCTGCCCCCGTCATGATATCAAAGTCGTGCTTGGCGACTTTAACGCCAGGGTGGGTAAGGAGGGTGTATTTGGCCCCACTGTCGGGAAGTTCAGTCTCCGCGATCAGACTTCGCCAAATGGATTCAGGCTGATCGACTTCGCCGGTGCCCGAAACATGGTCATATCCAGCACTAGGTTCATGCACAAGAAGATCCATCAAGCTACATGGCTGTCCCCCGATCGAAAAACACGCAACCAGATCGACCACGTTGTGATAGACGGACGGCATGCTTCCAGGGTTTTAGATGTTCGCACAATACGAGGACCTAACATCGACTCTGATCACTACCTTGTAGCAGCCAAGATTCGTACCCGCCTCTGTACGACAAAACAGGTGCAACAAAAAACGCAGGGAAAGCTGGACGTCGAAAAGCTGCAATCGCAACAGACCGCCAATTATTTCGCAGATCGCCTCTCACACAATTCAACCTAGTGGAATGCATGAGCAGTGGGGTTATATCTCAGGAGCAATCCATAAAAAGCAATTGGATCCCGGCGAACGCGAAAAAACAACTGGTATGATGATGAAGAGTACCGCGCTGCAACGAAAAGAAAGGACGAAGCCTACGAATGCAACGAGGAGTGTGTGTGAACACTACCGCGAGTTGAAGAGGGAAGCGAGGCGGCTTTTCCGGGAGAAAAAAAGAGAGGCAGAAAAGCGTGAAATAAAGGAGCTTGAGATGCTGGCCAACGGGAATAATGCCCGAAAATTCTATCAAAAAATTCGGCGAATGACAGAAGGTTTTAAACCCGGGGAAAACTCCTGTAAGAATGAGAACGGCGACCTGGTGGCCGATGTTCAGATAGCACTCAAAATATGGAGGGATCACTTCTCTGCCCTTTTAAATGGAGAAACTGAGCACGAAAGAAGATGCCGAAACCGAGCCCACAATCGAAGATGGTGGAAATGACGTTCCACAACCCGACTATAATGAGGTGCGAATAGCAATATCCCGATTGAAAAACAATAAAGCAGCTGGCGCTGATGGTTTGCCTGCTGAGCTATTCAAACACGGAGGCGAGGAGGTGGTAAGGCGCATGCATCAGCTTCTATGCAGAATATGGTCGGATCAATGCATGCCTGAAGATTGGAATCTAAGTGTTCTCTGCCCAATCCACAAGAAGGGCGATCCTCTAAACTGCGCCAACTATCGCGGAATCAGCCTTTTGAATATCGCATATAAGGTCCTATCAAGCGTATTGTGCGAAAGACTGAAGCCTGATGTAAACAGACTGATTGGACCTTACCAGTGTGGCTTCAGACCTGGTAAATCTACCATCGACCAGATTTTTACAATACGCCAAATCTTGGAAAAAACCCGTGAAAAGAGAATCGACACACATCATCTCTTTGTTGATTTTAAAGCCGCTTTCGATAGTACGAAAAGGAGCTGCCTATATGCCGCTATGTCTGAATTTGGTTTCCCCGCAAAACTTATACGGCTATGCAAAATGACCTTGAGCAACACCGCCAGCTCGGTCAGAATTGGGAAGTACCTCTCCGAGCCGTTCGAAACTAAACGAGGTTTCAGACAGGGTGACCCCCTATCGTGCGATTTCTTTAATTTAACGCTGGAGAAAATAATACAAGCTGCAGAACTTAACCGCGCTTGAACAATATTTTATAAAAGCGTGCAACTGTTGGCATATGCTGACGATATTGATATCATTGGCCTTAACAACCGCGCCTTAACTTCTGCTTACTCCAAATTAGAAAAAGAAGCGGAGAAAATGGGATTGGTGGTGAACGAGGGCAAAACGAAGTACCTTCTGTCATCATGCAAAGATTCAGCCCAATCGCGCCTTGGCAACCAAGCCACTGTTGGCAGCAATAATTTCGAAATAGTAAAGGACTTCGTTTACCTGGGAACCAGCATTAACACCAACAATAATGTTAGCCTAGAAATCCGACGAAGAATTACTCTTGCAAACAAATGCTACTTCGGACTGAGTAGGCAATTGAAAAGTAAAGTCCTCTCTCGACGAACGAAAATAACACTCTACAAGTCACTCATCGCACCCGTCCTATTATATGGTGCAGAGGCGTGGACACTAACAACATCTGATGAGGCGGCTCTGGGAGTATTCGAGAGAAAGGTTCTTCGAAAGATTTGTGGACCTCTACGCGTTGGCGACGGCGAGTACCGAAGAAGATTTAATGATGAGCTGTATGAACTTTACGCAGACGCCGACATAGTTCAGCGAATTAAAACACAGCGTTCGCTGGCTAGGCCACGTAGTGCGAATGAGCGAAGATGCTCCAGCCCAGAAGGTATTTTTATCGGCACCCGCCGGTGGAAGCAGAGGAAGAGGGAGACCACCACTCCGATGGAAGGACCAAGTGGCGACCGATTTGCGATCCCGCGGTGTTTCCAATTGGCGCCAGTTGGCGCAACGAAGAAACGACTGGCGAGCTATGTTGGACGGTCAAAATCGCCCAGGCGGTTAGATGACCATTTAAAGAAGAAGAAGAAGGGGTTTTCACCTCAGTGGACGGTAGGGCTAAGTAGGGGTTTTCACCTCTGCCGCCTTTAATTTAGCCTGGAGCAACTTAAGCTATAGTAAATAGTGGTTTTCACCTCCGCCAAAAGTAGGGCTGAGTAGGGACTTTCACCTCCACCACCTTTAGCGTAGTTAGAGATAAATTTAAGATTGTAGATGATATTTCGAAAAAATGAATTAAAGAAAAATATCAAAACTAAAATAACTAACAAGGTTTTATCATTTGGAGAAAAACCAAAGGTAACTCTATTTCTAGGAACCCTGGACGGACTGAGCTTACCCCGGCAATTTGAAAAGTCCGTCACATTATATTAGCCATTACGCGAAATTAATGGCTTTTTACGTCGGTTGGTCATCAGTTCGGGTTCATTATCAAATAATGATAGTAAATAAATAAAAGAAAGTTTATTTTGCCCTGAAAATATCGTAAAGCAGTTTCTTGATTATCACTTCTGAACGGTTAAAAAAAGTTAAGCTCCGACTTCAGATTCTTAATCCAGACATTTATACGAGTCTTTCGCTACCCTTCTACCCTTCTAATTTTGGGTGGGTCCCATAAACTGCACCAGTACCGTATGAACTAACAAACAAAGGCAGTGATGCATTGTCATGACGCTTTTGCGATACATTGCATAAATCATGATTTTCTTTAGGAACGCTACTTGTAACTTTTATTTATTTTTCCTAACACAATATTAAAAGAAATAAATTTATTACTTTATATGAATAATTTACATGGAAATATGCGTAACTACGCTTCAGATATTTTTTGGTTGTAATATATATGTAAATATGAAAAGCAACAACAAATTTGGCGCATCGAAATGCGCCTAAATGTGTGCAGCGGATTTTACGATTGCGCATCAAACAGGAACATTTGACTTTTACTTATGCAGAGCAACTGGCCGTTAGGAAATCAGCCAAATTCACTCATCAACTCCCATTTACGGTGTAACTGTAAGGATTTGCGTGATGTATGCCGTAGTTCTGCTATTTGCCCAGAGCAATGCGCTAAAATTAATTGAAGTGAGATCTTTCCGCATGTCTGCAAACATTCTACATGCTTTTTCATCGTGTGTCACGATTTTAACTCAGTTCCAGTGTATTTGTTGATAATGGAACATCGCCAATTGAAAAACCAGTTCATAAGAAGTAAAGAGGCACTTGCTTCTTCGATACAATTAGAATACGTGTTTCTTGATGTTGTTAACAGTGCTTCGTCCTGCCTAATGGG
The DNA here is from genome assembly GCA_949987695.1 of Merzomyia westermanni. Classification (NCBI taxonomy): domain Eukaryota; kingdom Metazoa; phylum Arthropoda; class Insecta; order Diptera; family Tephritidae; genus Merzomyia; species Merzomyia westermanni. Next base: position 109,458,217 of record OX465290.1, on the reverse strand, counting down.
CACGATCACTCTGAGAATCGTCATTAGGCCCTTCAAATGGGAGGCCAAGAAAACAAACAGTTGCAACAGGGTTGTTCCAGAGTAATATTGGTGATGTCCATGCTGAGCCTGCACTTTGCATTTTCCTCGCATTTATTCCAAAATGCAGCATTTATTTTGGCATTTACCATACACATTTTGACACCTAAATACAACTTTATTTTTTCATTAGCATTGTAAATGCTGAAATCAACCCGAATTCAAAAGACTGGCAATATTGGTTTTTTTCTTAGCATTCTCTCCTTCTCTGTCATGCGTACACATTCAACAGACTTATTTCGATTTTCAGTTTGTAATGAACGGGCGTGTTGTGTAATATTGTTAAAATAAGTCAATCTACAAATTAATCTAATGTTTACGAATGGAATTAACTAGAAGATTTAAATAAAATCTGTACATTTTGGCATACGTGCTGTAAATTTTTATAATCTCAATTAAATCTAGGTAAACATATGACTCGAACTTGCTAAATGTGAATTCACTAAATGCATCACCGGGAACGTTTTTCGAAACCAATGTCCGAAAATGCAAAATTCTGCATTTTAACTTCAGCATGAACACCACAGCATGCTGAGCCAGTATTTTGCATTTTCCTCGCATTTATCCGAAAATGCATAAAAAATTTTGGTTTTTTTAGCAATTAAAAAACATAAGCATAAGAATAAGCAGGGATGAAAATTGCTGCTGTTGTTGTAGTCGGTCAGCTAATTGCGTACAATGTGTAATCGTAGAAGAGCCCCATGCCGATCAAGCAGTTGGCTGCGAATAGTTTGAATGAAATCGGCCTGCAAATCCAATTGTTCGGTAGGCCGATAAATTATGTATAGTGTGAATACATTTCCATGCAAATCAACCACCGACTAACAGCTCAACCATATAAAAACGCAAAGCGTTTGCTGACACACAGAAGCCTACCCGCGAATATATGTGCGTTTCTTTGCTGAGGCCAAAGATTAATGGTTTTTATATAAGTTGTTTTTTTTACCTAATAACCTTAGTGCACGTTTTAAATTAAAAAAATTCCTTTAAATAACAAAAATACCAAAAACAACACGAAACTCAATTTCAAAAAGAAGTTTTTGACAGAAAATCCACGCTGTGCTTTTATATATGGTTGAGCTGTAAATCAGTTTTATCGGCGAACAGGCTCTTAACACGTCGAATCCTCGACACTATCACTCTTTTTCTTTGTCTACCCCTACTAGTTTGGCATCTTCTTTTGCGAATCGGAGTGGAAGGTAGTGGTTGATGGTACTCGGAGAAAGTGTAATGAAGGAATTCGCGTTCAGAGTTGTTTTAAAGAAAAAATTCCAACTAAAAACTTTGATTTAAGGTGAAATTTACATTTTATAGTAACTGATAAGGTGTTATAACCACTTTATATTCACTAATTTGGTAGTTTGATGTCTTCACGTTCAATACTGCAGTATATAAATGTGATTGTTTTATTATTGCATAAAGCGCGCCGTTTGTGTGTGTGCAGATTCGGAGTAAGTTGCGCTACTAGTAGACACATAAGTTGAATAAACGTTCGTTTATTCTTTGTTTTAATCGGGCAACGTGGCCGTCTTTATTGAAATCAGAACCAGACTTAAAATTTAATTACAATTTTTATCTTATTTATACTAAAATTATGCCTGCTCTGCAACCCAAATTTTCTTATGTAAAAGGAATTCATTTATTTCCTATGTGTTGGGAAAGAATTCATTTATTTCCTATGTATTGGGAAAGAGCTCATTTTGGAGAGAAATTCGTTTACAACGCATTTCTCTACTTGACCCATTTTTGATAAATGCCAACTCGGCATGTTGCCATTGGGCAAGCATAGTATGTGTGATTGTGATCATGGTACAATAACAAGGTAAAGTCAATTTTACAGCAACAACATACTGGCGTAAAGATTGTCAAAAGCAACTGGCTGGTGTTAGCGAATGAACCGAACAAAAAATAGAGAAATATTAATCTGTGAGAAATTATATTTGCAAGCGTGGCTAAAAGTGATTATTATTGAATAATATCGCAATATTTGCAATTGTTTTTAGCAGGAGCACTAGAAAAAAACACAAACTAGCAAATGCAAATCACGCATGTTTACGTTTTGCTCTTAACATTCTGCTTTTTACATCTCCTTCTGACAATCTATACGCCAGTGTGTTCAAACAAATTGAATCAGCTGATGAAATGACACAACCTTATTATTGAACCATGATTGTGATATGGCACCGAATGGGATAGTTAAATGCCGCTTTGAAGTGAGTTTACTTGGTGCGGCTGAAATATGACGAGTAATCATATTTCAGGCGACTTATGAAGTTGATTGTTTGGGGATTTGCTTAGGTCGGCCGAATTATGACTGATCATATTTCGGGCGGAAATGTTCGGCACGGGTTTACTTTATTGTAATTAATTACTGTGAGTAATTTATTGCGACATGGGCTTGCTCTATAGCAAGTAATCATTATGAGTAATTTATGGGTATTTGGGTCGGCTAGTTTATGATGCGCAATCATATTTCAGACGACGTGGGTGGCAGTAACTTGTGTTACGTTAACTCTTCCCCTCTTAAGTCGAGTGTCCGCGATGGACATGAAAAATTCTAATTGATTAAAAAGTTATTACGAATTGGTTTTTAATTGTAAAAATGGACCACTTGTTATGCTTGTGGTGTTTCGCGTTGGCAATTGCAGTTCAGGAGATATATAGAATTTAATTTTATATATGTAAATGTATATGAAAATAAAGATTGACATAATGATAATGAATGTAATTAGTAGGTCTGAACTTAAACTAATTAGGTGTATGTTTTTATTCTTATCTACTAGGAACCTAATATGTTCCTTTTGTTTTACTTGTTCAATATGTAGTTTTTCTAATTTTAGCTCAGTTGTTGTGAAATTAGAGTTTTCTTTAATTTTTGTAATTTTGCTGGGCAAGACAAATGTGTTGTACATTTTAACTTTACTATTTTCGTATGTATTATTTGCAATTATTAATTTACAATTCTCAAATTTAATTATAAAAGTTCCTGTTTGTTTAATTTTTAAACTATTGCAATTATGGTCGATATCTGAATTGAAATTTTTAAATATTAATATTCCTGGTGTTACCTCGACAATACTTGTTTTAGACGCTAGACCTAACTTACAGCTGGCTTCTTTAAGTTTCAAAATATTTACAATGCATTCATCTTCTACAATTTTTAAATTTTTTTCCATGTTGTCTTCTACAAATGTATTATATACATTGTTACTTTCGTCTAGCAAAACTTGATAATCATCTAATATTATTGCCATATTGTTAATATTTGGAATAGGTACAAATTTTATTTTTGAAATAATATTAGAGGAAAATTGTGGAATTAATATAGTTATTATAATATTATTATTTTGAAAAATAACTGCTATCTTTATGACCCTATAACTATCAAAGTCATGAATAAGGCTGAGTTCAGTTTGCGTTAGGATGTCTGTAGGGATTATGCCTATTTTACTGGAAAAAATTATTTGTCCAATGTCATTTATATGATTTTGCAAAAGGGTTATATCATTATTTATTTGGTAAGTATGCTGCATAAATTGCAAATCGTCCTCTTACGTCCTGACATTATTTTGTGTTGTTTCTCTAAATTTATATATGTAAATCTGTATGAGGTTTTGTTGCTTATTATGGCGGCCGCCGTGGTGTGAAGGTAGTGTTGCCGGCCTACCACACCGAAGGTCCATGGTTCGAGCCCTGGTACAGGTAACATCAAAAGTGATTTGAAAAAAGTTTTTCAAAACGGGGTCGCCCCTCGGCAGTGGTTTGGCAAACTCTCCGAGTGTATTTCTGCCATGACAGGCTTCTCAGCAAAAATCCGTCTCCTTTGTAGATGCCGTTCGGAGTCGGCAAAAAACTGTACGTCCCACCAATTTGTAGGGAAAAATTCAAATCGGCACACCACAAATTGGAAGAGAAGCTTGGCGCAAAAATCTCTTAGGAGGTTTATGATGATATACCTGTTGTATATCGCGCCATAGAGATAGAGATAGATATTATTAATCTGATTAGCTAAGAATTTGTTGTTGTAAATTATATTGTTTATATTGTCCGTCGTGTCCTGCGCATTGCTCTGCATTCTACTCTATGTATTGACTATTTGTTTTTCGTCGTCACTGTCCATTGTACCTGCTATATATTTTAATCCCTTACCTAATACGTTAACTAAGCCTCGCTTTGCCCTAAAGTGTGGTTGTAAATAATCTATTTTTGCTTTTAATAAGATAAAAGTCCTGTCTAAGGTTTCCAATAATCGTTCATCCTCGAAGGAAGTTGCCTTCAGGGTTTTAATGTTTTCTGCAATTAATGAAATGGTTTCGTCGTATGTTGTTAGGTTGATAAAATGGAGGATTTTATCGTAGCGATTAATGGTTCGTTGTTCTCCGATTTTTATTGGTATATATCCATTATTATTTGTTAAGTCTTGTATATCGATTTGTTGCGCTTTTATCGTGAATATTATTGCAAAAATAATTTGTATGGTGATTTTTGTCTTCATGTTGACTTCTGAGGTTTTTTTTCTTTTCAAAAAAAAAAATGTGATCTAAAACTAAAAAAAAGAAAGAGAGAAAAAAAAATGGAAAAAATAATATTCAACTCTGTTTGATATTATTTTTATGGACTATTCTCCCTGATTGTGTTTTAACTGTAGTGTTGTAGTTTTGAGCCACTACTTCTTTTTTATACAGGTGTAAGTTTATTTCCTAATCTTCTATTTATTTTAACGTAAATTTGATCTCCTTGGTTATATTGTCTTACTGATACTCTATTCTTGTTGTGGTAAGCAAGATCTGGAATTTGCTTTTCCCTAATTTTATTTGTTGTCTCTAACCTATGTTTATCTAATAGTGAAGGGTCACTGCAGACTCTTCTACCAAAATATACTTCTATTGGTCTTTTTCCTATTGTGGAATGTATTGTATAATTATACTCTTTGACCGATCTTTCTAACAGTTCGCTGAGAGATTGGTGAGCTTCCTCTCGCTGTAGACATCGCATTATCTCCTGTAACGTGGAGTGAAATCGTTCTACCTGTCCATTAGAGTAACTTGTATATGGTGCCGTTCGGTAAATTTCTATACCAAATTCGTTTTCCATCATAAAGTTTATTTCTTCCGATTTAAATGACTTCTCATTATCCATTACTATTGTTTCCGGTACAAGAAAAAAAAAGAATATCCCTTAGGCCCGGTTTTTCAGTACAAGTTTAACTCAATTTGTCAGTTAAACTAAGCTTAAACTTGTTACGCAGTTTTTCGGTCAACTTTAAACGAAGTTTAAGCGGTCAATTCGGCAGGGTTAAACTCTAGTTAACCTGTCAGCTGTTTTGCATATTTGATGGTTTTGGTTGTGAAACAATAAGCTGAACGCAATTAAGAAAGGACGATATTTTTATATTTAATTAAATACTGGATATATCATCTGACGAAAGTGATTATAGTGATGCAGAAATTGGCGAAATGGTAACTATTACAATACTGAGGAGAAGCAATGGCGTTGAATATGTATACAAATATTATCTGTTGCCCTATCTAGATAAAGAAAAAAACAATGTTGCCGTATAATAAGCAAATATTAAAAGCGGCCTTAAACTCACACTGAAAAACCGCTCTGCAGTTTAACTGGAGTTTAAATTTATGCCGAGTTTAAGCAAACTTAGTTAAAACTGAGCTTAACCAAGGACTGAAAAACCGGGCCTTAGTGGTTGTTTTATGTCCTCGCTGCTTTGGATTGGATAAGCTTTGCAATTGCATATTTTGAAAATTTATCAACTGCAGTTAAGATTAGCTGTTTGCCCATATGAAGTATATCGATATGTACTATTTGGCCTGGGAATGTAGGTATGGGTGTTGCCTGAATTTGTGGCTTCGCCAGATGACGGTCGTATTTATTCTCCTTGCATATCCTACAATTTTTAATTACTTTTTTAATTTTTTTCGCCATTCCGGGAAAGTAATATTTCTCTTAAATTTGAGTTTTATTTTCCTTACAATTCCTATGTGCTCTGTTATGCTCTCTTATTATTATTTCTTGTTGCTTGTGATTGTCCGGTATATCCTGCACCATTTTCTGAGTGAACCTTATTTTACATTTACTGACGTGCAGTGGGTAAAGCGCTTGTATCTTTCCCATAATAGGCTCCTCTGCTTTTATGCAGTTTATAACTGACGGGTTCAGATATTTTTTTTAAAATTGTTAATAAAATCTGTTTTGAATAATCCGGTTGCGTTACCATATGCCGGTGATATGTAGGAAACACGATTTTAAATTGGTAGGATGGTTCATCATCAGTATTAAAAAAATTTGATTTTTGAAGGCATTTATTGGCCCTTCGATACTGTAAATTAGATTGTGTGATGAACTATCGTCTGATCTCGATGCTACTGATAGGCTGTTAATTTGCGATTCGCCAACAGGTATCCTTGATAACGCATCGGCGACAATATTTTGTTTACCAGGTTTATAACATAGCTCGTATGAGTATTCCTCTAGAGCCGCTTTATTGTTCAATGCATACGTGAGCGGTTGATGGCCAGTGAATATTTGTATTCTAGCTGATCCATACAGATAATTTCTAAGCGAGTTCAAAGCCCACATTATAGCTAACATCTCTTTCTCATTAGCTGCGTAATGTTCTTCCGCTTTACTTAATGTCCTTGAGATGAATGCTATAGGTTTGGACTCCTGTGACAACACGGCTCCAATGGCAAAGTTGGAAGCATCCGTGGTCAATTAAAATTTTTTGTTGTAATCAGGGTATGCAAGAATGACATCCCTGGATATTAGTGAATTTTTTACATTATTGAAAGCTTTTACAGCCTCCTTATCAAAATTTATTTTTACTTTTGAGGATTTATTTTTTGATATCCCACCTTCTTCTCCTCTTAAAAGAGTTGTTAGGGGTTTTGCTAATTTAGCATAGTCTTTCATAAACTTCCGATAGCATCCGGACAAGCCGAGAACACTACGAAGTTCTTTTATAGTTTTTGGTTGTGGGAAATTCGCAATTGCTTCCACTTTTACGGGGTTGGTTTTCACTCCATCGAACGAAATGACGAATCCCAAAAATTCAAACTCTTTTTTAAAAAAATGACACTTGTCCAACTGCACTTTCATATTTGCTTCCTGTAAAGTTTGAAAAACTTTACTTATGTGTTCAATATGCTCTTCTTCCGTTTTACTGAAGATTATTATATCATCAATATATACGTAAGCATATTTAGCTATGTGTTCATGCAAAATGTCATCGAAAAATTGACGGCCCATTTTTTAATCCAAATGGTAATCGAGTAAATTCGTATTTACCATTATTTACTGAAAAGGCGGTTTTCTCAATATCAGATCCCTTCAAAGGAATTTGATGGAAACAACTTTTCAGATCCAATACCGAGAAAAATTTGTTCTCTCCTAAATAAGAAATTACTTCAGAAATTTCAGGTATTGGGTATCTATCGGCTGTCGTAGCTGAATTCAGCTTCCGATAGTCTATAACCATACGGTATTGTTTATTTCCCTCTGAGTCCGCTTTTTTCGGAACAATCCACACTGGTGAATTGTAGGGTGACCTAGAAGGTCTTATTATCCCCTCAGCCATCAGTTTCTTCACCTGACTCTCAACCTCTGGCTTGAGAGAAGCTGGGTACGGATAAAATTTAGAGTAAATAGGGGTATTTGGTACCGTCCTTATTTCCCCAACGACTTTTGTCGTATAAGTTAATTTCTCGTCTGGTTCCGAGAACAGTTTTGGGAATGCATGAATTATCTCGTTCATGTCCCTCTTTTGTTGTGATGACAAATGCTCGTATTTTATTTGGATGGCATTTACTGCCAGGCAGGGAAGTTGTTTGAGTTTAATCCTTATACCATTTCCCAATATTAGGTAATTTTCCCTAGTGTGGATTACAACCTTTAAATCCCTTAATGTGTCGTTTCATAAATTTCCATCAAATGTCCTTAGAGATGGCATTAGGAAAAATTCTATTTCTTTACTAGTATCGAATAATTTCGCATACGTGTGGTTTTAAATTTTTATGTTTCCTACTACTGACCTGGCGTAGAATGGTATTTTATTTTTAATAATTGTTTTTGCTAAATGTGGTTGGATATAGTTCTTGCTAGATCCTGTGTCCACTAGAAATTTTAGCATTGAGGGTTATGGGCTAATTTGGGGTAAAAATTCTGCTGTTGTTGTGGCGGGGAATTGTATTTCCTTACTGGGATTTGGTATTTTTGGTACGATTGCCTTATATTATTGGCATGGTTCGTCCTAAAATTTTGGTTATCCAATTTTTGGCACATATGCAGAGCCTGGGGTAAATCAGCAGGTTCCTTCATACCTAGTAGCCTTGGTAGATCCCCATTCAACCCTCTTATAAAGGTGTCTAACGCCTTATTACGGTACGATTGCGTCAGCATACGCAGCGTTTCGTTGCTTGTACCCTCATAACCTAGCTTATTTAATATCAACGAAAGGTGTTTGTATACCTGTTGATAAAATCCGTTTATTGTTTTATTGCCTGGCACCAGTGTCGTCATCTGGTACTCCAAGGTTGACAAGTCGCGTCTGTCGGCATAATGCATCGCTAAGCATTTTGTTATTGCCGGCCAATCAAGTGGAGTGTTGTAGGATTCTAAAGCTGTGTCGGCTTGACCATTTATCTTATTCCTAATCACACTCAGGATTCCATAATATTTGGGAGTTCCTTTTATTGATTCGTGTATTGAGTATACGATCCACGCTTTTCTTCCAGGAATTAAGTTCACCTGATTTCCCTGAAAATTCCTTCAGACATTTTACTACTTCTGGCATTTTGTCTAATTCGTTTATATTTCCCCTATGCCTTTCATCTATGACCTGGTCAACTGCTGTGGCCAAGCTTGCATTCGGATTCAGCACGTTTTAGACTACCTGTGGTCCTTGTTGCGTCAATATGGCTGTAGCGATGGCTGATATTAAACTCCTCAGCTCATTTATGCTTAATTGTTCGCCGTTTGCCGCTTGAGGGGCGTTGGCGTTTAGGGCTGGGGGCCTGCCCAAATTGTTTGGGTTTGACATTTTTTCCTATTTTCCTATTCCTTCGTAAATATCAAATATCCACTGCATAAACCTAACTTTGCCCTCAATATTTTTTATATCTTTTAAAACAATACTTAAATAATACGTAACTAAATTTAGATTTCTTCCTTACTTATAATTTATTTTTCGCTTTGATATGCCTGATGTTATCTTCCTTCTTCTTTTTGTTGGGATTTTGTATTCCACTTCGCTTACGCTTGATGTCGTCTTCCTTCTGCTTTTTGCTGGGATTTTGTATTCCACTTCGCTTACGCTTGATGTCGTCTTTCTTCTGCTTTTTGCTGGGATTTTGTTTTCCACTTCGCTTACGCTTGATGTCGTCTTTCTTCTGCTTTTTGCTGGGATTTTGTTTTAATAAGAAATTTTCCTTCCACCATAACTGTTCTTTTTGAGTCTCTTCTGAAAAACATCTAATGTTATTCTAAGTCTTTTTGATAATGGCTGGTACGTAGTACCCCCTGTTTGCTTACGCTACTAAGGAGCCAATTTATCACTTTGCTTTTTGAGTGGCACCTGTTCACTTTTTTTCCTCGCGTTTTTTTTCTTTTTGCGCGCTATTTTGACTTGCGAAACCGAGTCTTTATTTTTTATTTTTCAGAAATTGAATACGGTTCTCTTTGATACAATGGTGTAGGGTTATATACTTGCGTTATATATTACTTTATTAATTTTTAAAATTGTTTTTGGTTCACTGTGGTTTAATGTGAATTATCAAAATGAAAATTCTTTTTCAATTTTTGTTCTTTTAAAAATAAAATATTCTTTAAATTTGTATTTCTTTGCTGGCTTGAGGTCCGTGTTCAATAATTATAAAAATTAAAAACACATTTTGATTTTTTGTTAAAATCGATATATTTCGACTGCTCAACGGCAATCATCTTCAGGATTGTAGCAACTAACAAAAATAAACAATTAACAATAAACAAATTTTGCATTTTAAATATCACATAAATACATACTTTTATTAACACGTCTGCTCTCTGTGACGTGGAGTATGGTACTGTTTTTTAGTGAGCAGGTGTTTATAGATATGTGCTGTGTGATCAACGTCGTTCTTATAGTTGAGTCTTGTGTTAGTCGGAGTATTAATAATGTGTAACATTTCTAGTGTGAAGCGTTTGTAATAGTGTTGTTCTTGTTGCAGTATTTTAGTCTTATCAAAGTTTGGTGTGTGGCCGCTATCTGCATAGTGGGCCATGAGTGCCGTTTTTTGATTATTTACTTGATGGCAAAATTTAAAATCAGACTTATGCTGGGAAATTCTCGTTTTGAGCTTGGACTTTGTAGTACCTATATATATATTATTGCACGTTTCATCTCTATTGCCTTTACATGGTATCCTGTAAACTACGTTATTTTTTTCCATGATTGGTATTTTCGATTTTGTTTTGTTAAATATGTTTTTAAAGTGTTCGTAGGTTTATGCGCAATTTTTGTGGTTTCTTTATCATAGCAGTCAGATTTTGCTAGACGCTCTGATAGATGCGGTACATAAGCCACCGACTTGAAAATAATTGGTTTATCGAGGGTTTTTGGACTATTTGGATTTTTAGTTTTTCGTAATAAAGTTTTTATGGTTTTTTTCGGAAAATCATTGTTTGTTAGTAATGTAAAAATATCTTTTGTAACTTCTTTGTGGTATATTTCATCTGAGGTCTGCAACATTTTCCGTATACAGCCCTTTGCTGTATTCATAATCATGGTTTTCGGATGTTTTGAATTAAAGTTTATAATTCGTCCTGATGCTGTAGGCTTTTGATACCACTTCAGTTTTAATTGATTTCCTCGTCTGTTTATTATGGAATCGAGGTATGGTAATTCCTCATCGTTCTCTAGCTCTATAGTAAATTTTATATTTTTGTCAAAGGCGTTTAGTGTGTTTTGTATTTCATTTTCTTTTATTATCGTGAATAAATCGTCGACGTATTTTGTAAGTATTCTTGGCTTATGTCGCAACTTCAGCACGGTATCATCTAATAGCTTTTCCATAACTATATCCGCTATTATTGGGGATGTGGGTGCTCCCATCGGCATTCCTTTTAGTTGCGTATAGATAGTATCATTAAATTTGAAATATCTGCTTTCTTGAATGCAGAATTTAATTATTTCCATGAACAGCTGTTTTGGTATTTTTGTGTATTCTTTAATTGTTATCCATTTTTCTTGTATGATTTCAAGTGCCAGCTGTATCGGGATGCTAGGGAAAAGCGAAACTACATCAAAGGGAATAAGCTTTTCATCATCAAATATATATGTGTTGTTTACTCTTTCTTTAAACTCAATTGTGTTGTTAATATTGTACGTAGAACTTGCCGTTACGTTTTTTAAAATTTCTGCCATATATTTGGACAGTGTGTAAGAAGGTGACCCAATTGCTGAGCATATTGGTCTTAATGGAGTTCCTTCCTTATGAATCTTCGGGAGGCCGTAGATTCTGGGTGGCTGTGCGGTGGTTGTTATCATTCTCTTTCTCTCTCTCTTTGTGATTAATTCCATGTTGAACAGTTTGTCTACTAGTGCATTATTTTTGCTTTGTAAACGTGATGTTGGATCCTGTCTCTGTACTCTATATGTTGCTAGATCAATTAATATATCCTCCATTTTCTTGTTGTAATCATCGATTTCCATTGCCACCGTTTTATTCCCTTTGTCGGATGTTAAAATTCTAACGTTTTTATTTTACTTCAAGAATTTCTTAGTTTGCTCCACTGTATCTATAATTGCATTGTCTATTACACTATGTTCGGTTGTAGTTGTATGGTTTGATATTAACAAAGAGAGTTTTGTGCGAGCTTCCTCTTGTTGATCTTTGTTTTTTATGCTTTGTACCAAATCTTCACCGTCTGCTACTGGAGCAAACGAAGAAATTCTTGAAGGAAAATAAAAACGTTAGAATTTTAACATCCGACAAAGGGAATAAAACGGTGGCAATGGAAATCGATGATTACAACAAGAAAATGGAGGATATATTAATGGATCTAGCAACATATAGAGTACAGAGACAGGATCCAACATCACGTTTACAAAGCAAAAATAATGCACTAGTAGACAAACTGTTCAACATGGAATTAATCACAAAGAGAGAAAGAAAGAGAATGATAACAACCACCGCACAGCCACCCAGAATCTACGGCCTCCCGAAGATTCATAAGGAAGGAACTCCATTAAGACCAATATGCTCAGCAATTTTGTCACCTTCTTACACACTGTCCAAATATATGGCAGAAATTTTAAAAAACGTAACGGCAAGTTCTACGTACAATATTAAAAACACAATTGAGTTTAAAGAAAGAGTAAACAACACATATATATTTGATGATGAAAAGCTTATTTCCTTTGATGTAGTTTCGCTTTTCCCTAGCATCCCGATACAGCTGGCACTTGAAATCATACAAGAAAAATGGATAACAATTAAAGAATACACAAAAATACCAAAACAGCTGTTCATGGAAATAATTAAATTCTGCATTCAAGAAAGCAGATATTTCAAATTTAATGATACTATCTATACGCAACTAAAAGGAATGCCGATGGGAGCACCCACATCCCCAATAATAGCGGATATAGTTATGGAAAAGCTATTAGATGATACCGTGCTGAAGTTTCGACATAAGCCAAGAATACTTACAAAATACGTCGACGATTTATTCACGATAATAAAAGAAAATGAAATACAAAACACACTAAACGCTTTTGACAAAAATATAAAATTTACTATAGAGCTAGAGAACGATGAGGAATTACCATACCTCGATTCCATAATAAACAGACGAGGAAATCAATTAAAACTGAAGTGGTATCAAAAGCCTACAGCATCAGGACGAATTATAAACTTTAATTCAAAACATCCGAAAACCATGATTATGAATACAGCAAAGGGCTGTATACGGAAAATGTTGCAGACCTCAGATGAAATATACCACAAAGAAGTTACAAAAGATATTTTTACATTACTAACAAACAATGATTTTCCGAAAAAAACCATAAAAACTTTATTACGAAAAACTAAAAATCCAAATAGTCCAAAAACCCTCGATAAACCAATTATTTTCAAGTCGGTGGCTTATGTACCGCATCTATCAGAGCGTCTAACAAAATCTGACTGCTATGATAAAGAAACCACAAAAATTGCGCATAAACCTACGAACACTTTAAAAAACATATTTAACAAAACAAAATCGAAAATACCAATCATGGAAAAAAATAACGTAGTTTACAGGATACCATGTAAAGGCAATAGAGATGAAACGTGCAATAATATATATATAGGTACTACAAAGTCCAAGCTCAAAACGAGAATTTCCCAGCATAAGTCTGATTTTAAATTTTGCCATCAAGTAAATAATCAAAAAACGGCACTCATGGCCCACTGTGCAGATAGCGGCCACACACCAAACTTTGATGAGACTAAAATACTGCAACAAGAACAACACTATAACAAACGCTTCACACTAGAAATGTTACACATTATTAATACTCCGACTAACACAAGACTCAACTATAAGAACGACGTTGATCACACAGCACATATCTATAAACACCTGCTCACTAAAAAACAGTACCATACTCCACGTCACAGAGAGCAGACGTGTTAATAAAAGTATGTATTTATGTGATTTTTAAAATGCAAAATTTGTTTATTGTTAATTGTTTATTTTTGTTAGTTGCTACAATCCTGAAGATGATTGCCGTTGAGCAGTCGAAATATATCGATTTTAACAAAAAAATCAAAATGTGTTTTTAATTTTTATAATTATTGAACACGGACCTCAAGCCAGCAAAGAAATACAAATTTAAGGAAAAAAGGTCGCCAAAAAATTTCATAATTTAAAGTATTCTTTATATAATTAAGAAAATATTTTTCACATGTTGATCAAAGGTTCTACATCACAACACTGAGTATTCTTTCATTCCTAAAAATATAGATTCTTGTGAATACGTATTGGTTAAAGTTATTCACAAGTCGAATTAAGAATCACCTTATGATGCTTCGTTTAAAGTTATTTCAAAACAAGATAAAGTATTCAAAATTCAACATGGAAATAAAACAATTTCAAAAGATTTACTTAAACCTGCAAGCATAATTACAGATACAGTACTTAACACTAACTCATCAACACTTTCAAAAAACCAAAAGAAAATAACATTTAACATAAATTAATTGATCGTTTCATCGGAGGGGGAGTATATGTAGGGTTATATACTTGCGTTATATATTACTTTATTAATTTTTAAAATTGTTTTTGGTTCACTGTGGTTTAATGTGAATTATCAAAATGAAAATTCTTTTTCAATTTTTGTTCTTTCAAAAATAAAATGTTCTTTATATAAAAAATAAAATATTTCCAAACGATATAAAGGGGTCCTTACTTTTTATTTTTCAGAACTTAAATACGGTTCTCTTTGATAGAACGGGTCCTTACTTTTTACCTTCAGGACTTAACTATAGTTCTTTCCTTTTTTTGTGTAAACCGAGTCCTTACTTTTTATTTTCAGGACTTAAACACGGTTTCTGATTTTTCAGCACTGGCACTATTTCACGTTTTATACCGATTGCTTGTTTGTTACTTGTTTTTTTTTCAGGACGACTTTCGCACGCACGGAACTTCACTTTTTATTCGCGGCGTTTCGCGAATCCTTACTTGTTTTTTTCAGGGTATATTTCGCGCACTTGCCGAGAACTTCGCTCGTTATTCGCGGCGTTTCGCGAATCCTTACTTGTTTTTTTCAGGATATATTTCGCGCACTTGCCGAGAACTTCGCTCGGGCGCCAGTTGAATAAACGTTCGTTTATTCTTTGTTTAATTGCGCAACGTGGCCGTCTTTATTAAAATCAGAACCAGACTTAAAATTAAATTACAATTTTTATCTTATTTATACTAAAATTATGCCTGCTCTGCAACCCAAATTTTCATATGTAAAATGAATTCATTTATTTCCTATGTGTTGGGAAAGAATTCCTTTATTTCCTATGTATTGGGAAAGAGCTCATTTTGCGTTGTAAACGAATTTCTCTACTTGACCCATTTTTGATAAATGCCAACTCGGCATGTTGCCATTGGGCAAGCATAGTATGTGTGATTGTGATATGGCACCGAATGGGATAGTTAAATGCCGCTTTGAAGTGAGTTTACTTGGTGCGGCTGAAATATGACGAGTAATCATATTTCAGGCGACTTATGAAGTTGATTGCTTGGGGATTTGCTTAGGTCGGCCGAATTATGACTGATCATATTTCGGGCGGAAATGTTCGGCACGGGTTTACTTTATTGTAAGTAATTACTGTGAGTAATTTATTGCGACATGGGCTTGCTCTATAGCAAGTAATCATTATGAGTCATTTATGGGTATTTAGGTCGGCTAGTTTATGATGCGCAATCATATTTCAGACGACGTGGGTGGAAGTAACTTGTGTTACGTTAACTTATACTATGTTCTTTTCAAAGCTTGAGACACATAGAACTTTGCGTTTGAGTTCGACTTTGACAAATACGCGCGTTACAGCAAAGATCGCAAAATACATGTCACAATCATTGCTTTGACAGTCAAAACTTCTCTCCCAGCCAGTATTTCGTTGACTTTTATGTGTAAAAGTTATTAAAACGTTTTATTAATCTGATTTTTGAACTGTTGTTGGTAAAAATGTCTCTTGATGACTTATTGGAGATAATTTTTATTCCCATCTGTACTTGTACACAGGGTATTATAACTTTGTTTGGATAACGGTTGGTTGTACAGGTAAAAAAATTTGACTGAGCCATGTCCGTCCGTCTGTCCGTTAACACGATAGCTTGAGCAAATATTGAGATATCTTCACCAAATTATACTCAGCTGTTTGTACACAGGGTATTAAAACTTTGTTTGGATAACGGTTGGTTGCCCCCTTTTCACGTATCGAAAATATCGAAAAATTTTAAAACTTAGATAATTCGAAAACGAATACCACTAAATTAATGAAATTAAGTGGTTTGATTTAACGCAAAACAAAAGTTCAGTAAAGTTTTGGAATATGGGCGTGGCAAAACAATAACCGTTTGAGATATAACATTGAAATTTGGCATGGAAATTTTTTTCGTAGCGACAACTGTTTGCTGAGAAATGAGCTTTCTTTTTATACCCAGCTGTACTTGCACACAGGGTATTATAACGTTGTTTGGATAACGGTTGGTTGCACAGGTATAAAGGAATCGAGATAGATTTAGACTTCCATATATCAAAATGACCAGGATCGAAAAAAAATTTGATTGAGCCATGTACGTCGGACAGACGTTAACACGATAACTCGAGCAAATATTGAGATATCTTCTCCAAATTCGGTATGCGGGCTTATTTAGACTCAGAATAGATTGGTATTGAAAATGAGCGAAATCGGAAGATAACCACGTCCCCTTTTCCTATATCGAAAATATCGAAAAATTGAAAAAATTAGATAATTCGAAAATGAATACAACTAAATTTGGTAGCTGAATTGATTTTATAACGCAAAACACAAATTCAGTAAAATTTTGGAATATGGGAGTGGCAACGCCCACATTTAGAAGAAACAAATTCAGAATGTAACGGCGCTGATTATATTGCATTTATACATATATACGATATTCATTAACTACTTATTTTATGTACGTTCATTTTATATTGACGAGACTGTTATGTTTTACAATTTGCTACAGTCATATTATTGTTCACCACCACTGTTATTACTTTTGTTCTAAAATACCTAACGGTCAATGTTATTGTTTTTACTTATGTACATACTTTGTATGATCTCTGCCTATAAAGGAACAGCATAGCAAGCGAAACGGAGACTTGACCGCCGACTTGCAAATAAAGCACATCAAACTTAATTGTCTCCCGTCTTTTACTTTGCACTGCGTACATTACTCAGCGTTACCTTGACAACAGTAGACATTCGTGGCTCTGTTTGGCAGATAATACTGAGCATTGTACAACGTTGGAGTTAGGACTCTTTTAATTTTGCGAGAAGGTCGAGCTTCTCAATACTAGGAAGGAATACCACCCCATTCCTTACATTGGCGCCCAACTAAACATAAATTAATTCGCTTAAAAAAAAAGCGATCAACAGAAAATAATTTTTGGCGCTTACATTGGCGCCTAACTAAAATAATTTTGGCAAATCGTTCCAATACTCGAATTTTTTTTTTGCGCTTGAGCGCTATCCATATTTGGCGATCAACAAATTCTAGAAAATTGCTGCGAAAAGAGTGAAATCGAAAACATTTGCTGTACGTTATGCCTGGTTTTCATTAGGTCAAAATGACTGACATCAAAAGCTGACTTAACTGCCACCATGGCGATTTGGTGTCAAATGCGTTTTCATTACGTTTTAAAAACTGACATGAAATCGATAACGCAGTGCGTGTCAAAGACTGTCGTCAAATTTTTGTGTCAGTCGATTGGCAACCCATTTTCACTATCGATGTCAAACGTGAAAAAAATATTTATGGCAGCTGATCAGCTGGTACGTTTTTGTTAACAAAACACAAACAGTGGAAAAAGTGAAAATCATACAAAATAATAATTTAAACCAAAAAAATGCGTAAAAATAAACAAGTGGCAATAGCTGCTGCCACAATTTGTATTGTGACAAGTTTAAGGGCATGGATAAGGAAGAGGAACCAGTTAAGAAAGCGGAAGCAATGGTGGGTTAGACCAGGTCTGCGGGATAGAGGAGCATGTGGGTTCTACACCACACTGCGTTCTAAGCTGTTCCTGCAAGATCCAAAGTGGCTGAAAAATTTTTTGAGGATGACTCTGGAGGATTTTGACTTCCTTGTAGATCGCCTAACGCCTTACTTGTATAAAAACAATACCAGGTTTCGGGAAGCGATTTCGGTAGGGGAAAAGGTGGCAGTAACTTTACGTTACTTGGCAACTGGAGATAGCTTTTCCAGTCTAATGACTGTTTTTCTGTTGGGAAAAACTACGATTTGTCATGCAATACATGAGACATGCCGTGCTATATTTGAGGCTTTAAAAGCCGAATTTCTAAAGGTGAGTATTCATGTAACGTTTTTCTTATCAGAAACAAAAATAAATTGGTTGGTTATATTTCCTCAAGGTTCCCAGCAGTGGTGAAGAATGGACCGCGGTTGCCCACCGCTTTGAACAGCGATGGAATTTCCCTAATTGCTGCGGAGCATTGGACGGCAAACATGTAGCTATACAGGCGCCTGCAAACTGTGGCTCAGAATATTTTAATTACAAGAAGTACAACAGCATTGTACTGATGGCTATGGTGGATGCCGACTACAAATTTTTGTTTGTAGAAGTTGGTGCATATGGTCGTGAGTCTGATGGTGGTGTTTTTGGAAGGTAATACTGCTAAATAAATCTTGGAATTTTACCTTAATATTTATGAACTTCTATTCCAAAATACACAGATGTCCACTTTCTAGTGCACTTGCTGACAACACAATCAATTTTCCACCACCGAAACCACTCCCACATGAAGGAAATGAAATGCCATTTGTCATTGTTGCTGACGACGCTTTTCCATTAAAGCCGTACTTAATGAAACCCTTTTGTTATCGTGAACAAGTTATGTCGCACAAAATTTTTAACTATAGGCTGTCTCGAGCAAGAAACGTAGTCGAAAATGTGTTCGGGATATGTGCATCGCGATATCGAATTCTGAGAAGGCCAATGGACGTGAAGCCAGAACATGCAAAATCTATTGTTCTCGCCATTTGCGTCCTACACAACTTTTTATTAAGCCGCAAATCAGTATACCTAAGAAGATCTGACGTGGACAATGAGACAGATGGCGTTGCTGTTGAAGGAAATTGGCGAATGGAGCTTGGAGAAAACGGAACCCTCCCATCAATTCGGCCCAGCAGTGATTTAGGCAGGCCAGCAAGCGACGCGGTAAATGTACGCGAACAATTTATGAATTACTTCATGACACCCCATGGTGAAGTTGCATGGCAATACAATAGGACTATACTACATGACTCATTTTGGTAGTTTTCAAGAAAGTGAGCAATAACTATCTGTAACTCGAAAGTAATAAACAACATCATAAATTTCATATTATTTCATTTCATATTTTCATTTATTAAAAAATAATTTGTACTTTTAAAGTCTTATAGTTTTCTTTGTACTTGCTATCCTTAAAATAATAGAAGCGAAGTCAATTGCTAAGTTATGACATCTTAAATTATTTTTATATACAGTGGTGCACATTAGCATTGGCAGAACAGTTTTATGCGATTTTTTCAAAATTTAAGCCTTAATAAAATTATTTTAACAAAGACTATATGAACGGCTGGGAATGATAAGTAAACATATTTTGAATGTAAGTAAAAGTTAACATATGAAATGTTTAATTAAAGAGCGTACAAAAAAAGGTATTCAGCAAAACGTAGACAAATAATTTTTTCCATTAAAAGTTTAAAATATCATGCTAATGAAAATGTCTATCTTTTGGTGAACACCTTTTCTTGTACGCTCTTTAATTAAACATTTCATATGCTAACTTTTACTTACATTCAAAATATGTTTACTTATCATTCCCAGCCGTTCATATAGTCTTTGTTAAAATAATTTTATTAAGGCTTAAATTTTGAAAAAATCGCATAAAACTGTTCTGCCAATGCTAATGTGCACCACTGTATATAAAAATAACTTAAGATGTCATAACTTAGCAATTGACTTCGCTTCTATTAATTTGTGGACAGTGAATAGCAGTGTATGCACATAAAAATAAAAAAATTCATAAATATGTAATAAAATAAAAAAGGCACTTTTCATTTGGCTAGCTATTAATAAATATAAAATAATATATATAGTGAACCGAATGTAAATAGGGATTTAATGGTAAGTTTTAACATACATTTTTTTATGTGTATTTTAAATTTTTCTTTCAAAATATAGGAAAACTTATAGCTCATGTATAAATGAAAATTGTATAAGCTCAAACAAAGCTTAGGAGAGTTAGTCAAGTTTTGGTAACTCGTTAATTTATTCACAGAATTTTTAGCAAATTTCTGAGTATACAGTTTTGTAGCACTATCAAATTTAGATCAGGAATGTGCAAGTTGGAAGTAGCTAAAAAAATTTCCGTGAATTTTCAGAATTTTTTTCGTCGAGGGTGTTGAGCAATTCCTTTCATGCAACAAACAAATTAAGTTTTGTATTATTTAATTTACGAGTTACCAAAACTTGACTAACTCTCCTAAACTTTGTTTGAGCTTATACAATTTTCATTTATACATGAGCTATAAGTTTTCCTATATTTTGAAAGAAAAATTTAAAATACACATAAAAAAATGTATGTTAAAACTTTCCATTAAATCCCAATTTATCTTCGACGCATACATACTTAAATCTAAAAATACATAGCTAAATCTAAAAATACATTCTTAAATCTAAAAACGGCATCATTCCGGGCTAAAATAAAAAAAGAAAAATTAAGATTTTATCAACACCATTCTGTTTCTGCTCTTACCGTGCAAATTTGTTCTGGTATTTCAATATCAGCCCATACAACTCAGCCTTGAACTCCTTTGCCAGCTGAGGGAGTTCAGCTGCCCATTCGCGACCATTTGATGCCACGAAGTTGCCCACATCATCCCAAGCATCATTTTTTGCTGCCGCTGACATCGTCTCCAATGCACGTTGCATCACCTCAGAAAATCCATCGTCGTCTTTAGGAGCGCGTCGTCGTGCCACCGATCCTCGGGATGTTGACGGCGTTGACATCACGTCCTCAAGCTCCAAAAGACTGTCCGTATCAGACAGGGAAGCTGATGGCATCTGCGGCGATGAACACTTCTATAATATACATGGATACATATACAGTGGATGTGTAGATACATATACAGTGGAGGACATAAGTTAACATACAGCACATTTTTTTGGTAATGGTCCCAGTGCAGAAATGTGTTATGCGCTAAGCTACTAAATATCACGTAGCCGGCTTTGGATCGGCTGAGGGTTATTGTTTTGAAGGGCAGCCAAAGGCCGCCTCTGCACATAAATATGTTGTGAAAACTGTATGTAAACTTAACTCCACACATATTTATGGATATTAATAAAGTATACTTACATCTGGCAAGTTTGAGGTCGTATTTGCCTCAATTTGCAGTGACGGTTCAAGAAATTTGAGGGAGTTGTACAGCGGATTCATTGAAATAGATCGCACTGCACCTTGGCCACTCTTGCTGAGCTGCTTTCGGTTGAACGCCGCCTATTACAAAAGTTTGGATTAGCAATTATATTTCTATAAACCAAAAACAAACTTACCCGAAAAGAGCAGCGCAGGCTGTTCCATTTGGCGGACACTTCCGATCGTGGCATCTTTAGGCTATCGGCCACATCTTGCCATTGAGCCTCCCTCAAATTCCTATCCCTGTATTGAGGTGAAAGGAAGTTCCAGGTACCTTCCCTGACCTCTACTTCCTGGATTAAGCGTTCAGTTTGGTCGGCTGTCCACGCTTCCTTCAGCTTTCGCACCCGCTTCTTCTTTAGAACGCCAGCACTGTCTGGGTGTGCGAAAGCTATGGTATTACTTGACTCGTCCATTTTTATTATTTTAAACTAAAAACAAGAATGTAAAAAGTTAATAAATAAACTTTTGTAAAAATTGTATTCCACTTACCATTGATGTGTGAAGAAGGCGAAAAACAGCTGTTCGCACGTCAAATAAAACATTTGCCAACATGTTGTCAAATTGCTTTTTTGTGTCAAACGTTGCCAACTCATTTGTCAAACAGAAATTTGATCGTTTTCATATGGCTGTCATTTTATATGACAGGGAGTGGTCATAACTGACTGCAAACGCAATTGACACCGTATGCCAACCCGTTTTCATTAATTTGACAACATTTGACGTCATATATGACATAATGAAAACCAGGCATTAGCTGCTACGGTGTTGTTGTTGCTATTCATATACGTGCGAAAGCTGTGTTAAGGGTGTGTGTGGCTGTTGTTGCTAGGGAATTGTCTTTTAATAAGCTGCCTGCAATCTATGCTACGAAGAAGCCCAAGATTAAACGAAATTGCAGACATGGAAGGAAGGCAAAACGCAAGCACAAATAATACAGCAGGTGGGGTGCAAAACCCTATTGCCAATACTAATGTTAATACGTCTGCAAATCATAGACCGAATACTAACAACAGGTCTGCAAATGTGACACTAACCGAAAACCAATTTCGTCAGCTAATAGGGAATTTGCATGTCAACCAAGAGCCTAGGGGTACATTTAGCAAATGTAGTGCGCGATTTAGTGGTGCAAAAGGTGTAAGCCAGGTGGAAGATTTTATATCCACAATATTAGTTTACAAAGAAGCAGAAAACATTACCGAAGACCGAGCTCTGATTAGTTTTCCGCTGCTGCTAGAGGGTTATGCGTCTAGCTGGTGGCAGGGTGTTCAAAATGAGGCTAGAACTTTTGCTGATGCAATCGAACTTCTGCAAAAAGCATTTTCACCACCAAAACCTGATTGGCGTATATTTGCCGAAATCACTCAAGATAAGCAAAGATTTTCCGAACCAATAGATGTTTTTATATGTAAGAAAAGGCAGCTATTTGCACAACTAAAAGAAAAGCTTAGCGAGGCAACTATGCTAAATATAATTTACTCTTAGCTTTTGCTGAAAATTCGTGAGAGGGTACCACGCGAAAGCGTAAAGTCATTCCATGAGCTGCTAGATAAAGCAAGAGAAGCCGAGTTGTTCATCGCTGAGAATAACAATGACGTTGGCAAAACAGCATGTAAGATCGACGATGCCCCTGTCAAGTCCGCTGCGCGCTGTACCTATTGTAGGAAGAAAAACCATACCGCTGAAAGTTGCTACAAAAAAATGGAAGATGAAAAGAAGAAAGCGGTAAAGGTGAAAGAAACCACCGTAAGTTGTTATGGCTGCGGTGCGGCTGGCTATTATCGATCAAAATGCCCAAATTGTAATAAGAAAAATCCTATAAATAGCCCTCAAAATCTCGACTTTAACTCGGTTCAAACCACTATTGTTGGTAGGGATGTACCCACCATAGACATTAATGTGCATGGGTTAAATGGCGAAGCAAATTTAGATACTGCTGCACGCACGAGCGTAGCTAGTACTAGGCTATTTGAGAAGCTTAAGCAAAAGGGCGTAGAATTCAAAGAGGTATTTGCTGAAGTTTTATTGGCTGATGGCATTCCTCGTAAGCAAAAGGTGTATTCAACAATCGTCGATATGACAATTGGCAAGCGATATAAGCGTATCCGTTTTATATGCTTATCGTCTGCTCAAAATAACCGGACGTTGCTAGGTATTGATTTTCACGAACAAGCTTGTGTAGTTATGGACTTGGCTCAAAGAACATGGCATTTTAAGGATAATCCTAATAATATCTTTGAATTTGAAATGCGGCCTACGAAAGCTGAAGAAGGCCTAACGCTCACAGCAACAAATGTGCGAAATCATAATGCCAAGCACAATGAGGCGTATTCCTTTATGTCCTGGTTTGAGAAAAGCAACAGCGAAGCCTCTAAAAGCGATTACGAACACTCGCCAAAAGCTATTCATGATATTTAAAGATACTGTACGAATGGGTTACAAAACACCCGAAAGTAATGATTTGTTCCCACCTATGAAGAAAGTCAAAAAAGCTGAAAAGAAGGTTGGCTGCGCAATAGAATTGCACTCCTTCGATATAACGCTGCGTAGGGAGGAAGAACACACCTAAGTGAAAATCAAAAATCTGGTTTAGAAAAGTTGCTCTGCGAACACAGCGGTATATTTGAAAACGCTGCGAAGCCAATAGCGCACGTAGAACACCGCATTAAAACAAGCGATCATGCACCAATTTCATGCCAGCCATATCGTATCTCGCCAGCTATGAAAGCTAAGCTTAAAACTGAACTGGATGAAATGTTAAAAAATAATGTAATTGAGGAAAGTGAATCACCTTGGTCATTTCCGGTGGTTTTAATCCCCAAAAAAGATGGAGCGCTGAGATTTTGCGTAGATTACCGGCGGTTAAACGCTCTTACCGTGACGGACACATACCCATTGCCAAGAATAGATGATTTGCTTCATGCAGCAAAGGTCACACCTTTTATGTCTACCATTGATTTGAAAGCCGGATATTGGCAAATTAAAATGAATAAAAAAGACAAAGAGAAAACTGCTTTTACGACACCATTTGGTATATTTGTTTTTAACCGCATGCCGTTCGGTTTGAAAAACGCCCCGGCCACATTCCAGCGACTGATAGATAAATTTCGTTCTGGTTTACCGCAAATTTTGATCTTGGCATACCTTGACGATATAATTGTCTGTTCAAAAGACTTTGAGTCACACTTGACAGATTTGCGTCTTACGTTAAAAAGATTAAATGATTTTGGCTTCCAACTGAATAGGAAGAAGTGTTTATTTTGTTGTTCAGAAGTAAAATACCTTGGACACATTTTAACAATAAATGGCTTGAAAGTCGATAGCGAAAAAACGGAGGCCATCGTAAAGCGAACGAATCCCAAAAACTTAAAGCAATTGGTATCCTTTTTGCAAACATGTTCGTGGTATAGACGCTTTATCCCCAATTTCGCAGAAGTATCGAAGCCATTATCAAGCTTGACAAAGAAAAACGTGCCCTGGAAATGGTCAGAAGAGCAGCAAAAAGCTTTCGACGAACTTAAACAACTTTTGTCATCACCACCAGTTTTGCAACAAGTCAACGAAACGAAGCCATTTGTATTAAAAACAGATGCGAGTAACTATGCTCTCGGAGCTGTTCTACTCCAGGGGGACAAGGAAGAAGAGCACCCAATTGAATATGCTAGTCGTCTGCTACTCCCGGCAGAAAGAAATTACTCCACAACAGAACGCGAGGCATTGGCTGTTGTATGGGCGACGCAAAAGTTTCGTGGCTATATTGAAGGTGCTGAAGTTACAGTGCTTACTGACCACCAGCCGTTAAAGTGGCTGTTTAGCCTAAAAACGCCAACTGGACGCCTTGCAAGATGGGCGTTACAGCTCCAAACTTACAATTTGAAATTTGATTATCTGCAGGCAAGCAGAATGTGATAGCAGATACACTCTCTCGCCCACCTTGTCAACTTGTGGACCACGTAGAAGTACACTGCTAGTGTCATGCGGTCGAAATTGATTTTCCACGGAAAGGTGCGGCAGAGTTTCGAAACGCGCAGATGCAAGATGATGACATTAGAGAAATTATCGATTCTTTCGAAAAAGAAGACGAAAATGTCACGAGGCACACTAGTCGCGGATACATAATGACCAACGGTGTTTTATATCGTTTTTGTTCGGAAGAAGATTCCGAGAATGGCCAATTAGTGGTACCTAAATCGATCAGAGCGATGATTTTGGATAAATTTCACAACGATCCTACAGCCGGTCACTACGGTATAGATCGCACCACCAGTCGCATAAGCCCTCATTATTATTGGAAAGGTATGCGCACAGAAATCGCAAATTACGTAAAGTCCTGCACTGAGTGCAAGAAATACAAGCCGACAAAACTAAAGCCTGCTGGCCTACTGCAAACGGTGTGTAGCAATACAAGATTTGAAATTGTTGCCATGGATTTATTTGGTCCTTTACCACGCACCAATAAAGGTAATAGATGGATCCTCATGGTCGAAGATATTTGCACCAGATGGATAGAACTTTTTGCATTAAGAGATGCCACAGCGGAAAACTGCGCAGCAATCATTCTAAATGAAATCATATTGAGATATGGCGTGACTAGGCGCATGCACGCGGACAACGGAAGCCAGTTCGTGTCAGCCGTGATGCAAAAGCTAACATACTGCCTCGGCATTGATCAATCGTTTACACCTGTTTATCACCCGGAGGCAAATCCAGTTGAGAGGAAAAATAGGGACCTAAAAACCCAATTGTCCATATACGTCAACAAAAACCATACGGTTTGGGACACTTGTTTACCTTCAATAAGATTTGCTATGAATACAGCAAAGTGCGAAAGTACTGGCCATACACCAGCATACCTCACGTTTGGCCGAGAACTGAGAAGCCCGCTCGAAGTCCACCACGACCTGAAAGCCATAGTCGAAGTAGAAAACTTCGTACCACAAATAACGCCTCATTTGCTAAAACTTGCCAACACCCTAAAATTGGCAATGGAAATACAAGAAAAGCAGCAAGATAAAAATAAAAGCTTAGTTGACCGAAAAAGAAGACAGCAACCAAACTTCAATATTGGTGACAAAGTGCTGGTCACTACACATGTCCTAAGCAACGCTAGCGAAGGTGTAACATCGAAATTTGCAACACAACGAGATGGACCATATCGAATCATGGAAAAGAAGGGTATAGCATGTTATGTCATTTCTTCGCTTGATAAAGATCACCCCATAGCAACACATCACGCATCAGACTTAACGCCATATGATGGCCCAAATGCGGATCCAATTTACCCGCACCGAAAACGAGGGAGGCCTAGTAAAACGCCTCAAGCTAAACCAAGCAACACGCAACCAGTAAGTAGTGATAACGAATTACAGCACAACGAAGGCAACTCCACTGCTGGTAGAAAATTACGACCAAGGAAAGCACATTGAATGCTGACTGCTTCATCGGGACGATTTCTGCGTCAGAGGGGGAGGATGTAACGGCGCTGATTATATTGCATTTATACATATATACGATATTCATTAACTACTTAGTTTTGCTTGCTAACATTGTACTGTGTAAATATTATTTTATGTACGTTCATTTTATATTGACGAGACTGTTGTGTTTTACAATTTGCTACAGTCATAATATTGTTCACCACCACTGTTATTACTTTTGTTCTAAAATACCTAACGGTCAATGTTATTGTTTTTACTTATGTACTTAGTATGATCTCTGCCTATAAAGGAACAGCATAGCAAGCGAAACGGAGACTTGACCGCCGACTTGCAAATAAAGCACATCAAACTTAATTGTCTCCCGTCTTTTACTTTGCACTGCGTACATTACTCAGCGTTACCTTGACAACAGTAGACATTCGTAGCTCTGTTTGGCAGATAATACTGAGCATTGTACAACGTTGGAGTTAGGACTCTTTTAATTTTGCGAGAAGGTCGAGCTTCTCAATACTATCTTGACGCCAAGTAGACATCCGTGGCTCTGGCCGGCAGCTAGTATCGAGTAAACCTTAAGGAATACCACCCCGTTCCTTACAAGAATTTTAGCAAGCTGTAAATCAATAGCCGTTGGAGATATCACATTGAAATTTGGCATAGACATTTTTTTCGTAGCGATAACTGTTTGCTGTGAAAATGAGCGAAATTGGCTGAAAGCCACGCTTTCTTTTTTATACCCAGCTGTACTTGTCCACAGGGTATTATAACTTTGTTTGAATAACGGTTGGTTGCACAGGTATAAAGGAATCGAGATAGATTTAGACTTCCATATATCAAAATGACAAGGATCGAAAAGAAATTTGATAGAGCCATGTCTGTCCGTTAACACGATAACTTGAGCAAATATTGAGATATCTTCACCAAATTCGGTATAACGGCTTATTTAGACTCAGAATAGAGTGGTATTGAAAATGAGCGAAATCGGAAGATAACTACGCCCCCTTTTCCTATGTCGAAAATATGGAAAAATTGAAAAAATGAGAAAATTCGAAAACGAATACCACTAAATTAATGAAATTTCGTAGGTGGATTGATTTTATAACGCACAACACAAGTTCAGTAAAATTTTGGAATATGGGCGTGGCAAATCACTAGCCGTTGGAGATATAACATTGGAATTTGGCATAGACATTTTTTTCGTAGCGACAACTGTTTGCTGAGAAATGAGCTTTCTTTTTATACCCAGCTGTACTTGTACACAGGGTATTCTAACTTTGTTTGGACAACGGTTGGTTGTACAGGTATAAAGGAATCGGGATAGATATAGACTTCCATATATCAAAATGACCAGTATCTAAACAAAATTTGATTGAGCCATGTCCGTCCGTCTGTCCGTTAACACGATAACTTGAGCAAATATTGAGATATCTTCACCAAATTCGGTATGCGGGCTTATTTAGACTCAAAATAGAGTGGTATTGAAAATGAGCGAAATCGGACGATAACCTTTTCCTATATCGAAAATAAGGAAAAATTGAAAAAATGAGATAATTCGAAAACGAATACTAATAAATTAATGAAATTTGGTAGGTGGATTGATTTTATAACGCAAAATACAAGTTCAGTAAAATTTTGGAATATGGGCCTGGCAACACCCACATTTAGAAGAAGCAAATTCAGAAGTTTAACAAGCTGTAAATCAATAGCCGTTGGAGATATAACATTGAAATTAGGCATAGACACTTTTTTCATAGCGACAACTGATTGCTGTGAAAATGAGCGAAATCGGCTGAAATCCACGCTTTCTTTTTTATACCCAGCTGTACCTGTACACAGGGTATTATAACTTTCTTTGGATAACGGTTGGTTGCACAGGTATAAAGGAATCGAGATATAGACTTCCATGTATCAAAATGACCAGGATCGAAGAACAATTTCACCAAATTCGGTATGCGGGCTTATTTAGACTCAGAATAGATTGGTATTGAAAATGAGCGAAATCGGAAGATAACCACCCCCCCCCCTTTTCCTATATCGAAAATATCGAAAATTGAAAAAATTAGATAGTTCGAAAACGAATACTACTAAATTAATGAAATTTGGTAGGTGGATTGATTTTATAATGCAAAACACAAGTTCAGTAAAATTTGGGAATATGGGAGTGGCAACGCCCACATTTAGAAGAAGCAAGTTCAGATGTTTAACAAGCTGTAAATCAATAGCCGTTGGAGATATAACATTGAAATTTGGCATAGACATTTTTTTCGTAGCGACAACTGTTGGTTGTACAGGTTTAAAGGAATCGAGATAGATATAGACTTCCATGTATAAAAATGACCAGGATCGAAAAAAAATTTGATTGAGCCATGTCTGTCCGTCTGTCCGTTAACACGATAACTTGAGCAAATATTGAGATATCTTCACCAAATTCGGTATGCGGGCTTATTTAGACTCAGAATAGATTGGTAATGAAAATGAGCGAAATCGGACGATAACCTTTTCCTATATCGAAAATATGGAAAAATTGAAAAAATGAGATAATTCGAAAACGAATACCACTAAATTAATGAAATTTCGTAGGTGGATTGATTTTATAACGCAAAACACAAGTTCAGTAAAATTTTGGAATATGGGCGTGGCAAATCACTAGCCGTTGGAGATATGACATTGGAATTTGGCATAGACATTTTTTTCGTAGCGACAACTGTTTGCTGAGAAATGAGCTTTCTTTTTATACCCAGCTGTACTTATACACAGGATATTCTAACTTTGTTTGGATAACGGTTGGTTGTACAGGTATAAAGGAATCGGGATAGATATAGACTTCCATATATCAAAATGACCAGTATCTAAAAAAAATTTGATTGAGCCATGTCCGTCCGTCTGCCCGTTAACACGATAAATTGAGCAAATATTGAGATATCTTCACCAAATTTGGTATGCGGGCTTATGGGCGTGGCAAATCACTAGCCGTTGGAGATATAACATTGCAATTTGGCATAGACATTTTTTTCGTAGCGACAACTGTTTGCTGAGAAATGAGCTTTCTTTTTATACCCAGCTGTACTTGTACACAGGGTATTATAACTTTGTTTGGATAACGGTTGGTTGTACAGGTATAAAGGGATAGATATAGACTTCCATACATCAAAATGACCAGTATCTAAGAAAAATTTGATTGAGCCATGTCCGTCCGTCTGTCCGTTAACACGATAACTTGAGCAAATATTGAGATATCTTCACCAAATTCGGTATTCGGGCTTATTTAGACTCAAAATGGAGTGGTATTGAAAATGAGCGAAATCGGACGATAACCTTTTCCTATATCGAAAATATGGAAAAATTGAAAAAATGAGAAAATTTCAAAACCAATACCACTAAATTAATGAAATTTCGTAGGTGGATTGATTTTATAACGCAAAACACAAGTTCAGTAAAATTTTGGAATATGGGCGTGGCAAATCACTAGCCGTTGGAGATATAACATTGGAATTTGGCATAGACATTTTTTTCGTAGCGACAACTGTTTGCTGAGAAATGAGCTTTCTTTTTATACCCAGCTGTACTTATACACAGGATATTCTAACTTTGTTTGGATAACGGTTGGTTGTACAGGTATAAAGGAATCGGGATAGATATAGACTTCCATATATCAAAATGACCAGTATCTAAAAAAAAATTTGATTGAGCCATGTCCGTCCGTCTGCCCGTTAACACGATAAATTGAGCAAATATTGAGATATCTTCACCAAATTTGGTATGCGGGCTTATGGGCGTGGCAAATCACTAGCCGTTGGAGATATAACATTGCAATTTGGCATAGACATTTTTTTCGTAGCGACAACTGTTTGCTGAGAAATGAGCTTTCTTTTTATACCCAGCTGTACTTGTACACAGGGTATTACAACTTTGTTTGGATAACGGTTGGTTGTACAGGTATAAAGGAATCGGGATAGATATAGACTTCCATATATCAAAATGACCAGTATCTAAGAAAAATTTGATTGAGCCATGTCCGTCCGTCTGTCCGTTAACACGATAACTTGAGCAAATATTGAGATATCTTCACCAAATTCGGTATGCGGGCTTATTTAGACTCAGAATAGAGTAGAATTGAAAATGAGCGAAATCGGAAGATAACCACCCTTCGCTTATATCGAAAATATGGAAAAATTTAAAAAATCAGATAATTCGAAAACGAATACCATTATATTAATGAAATTTGGTAGGAGGATTGATTTTATAACGCAAAATACAATTTCAGTAAAATTTTGGAATATGGGCCTGGCAACACCCACATTTAGAAGAAGCAAATTCAGAAGTTTAACAAGCTGTAAATCAATAGCCGTTGGAGATATAACATTGAAATTTGGCATAGAAATTTTTTTCGTAGCGACAACTGTTTGCTGAGAAATGAGCTTTCCTTTTATATTCAGCTGTACTTGTACACAGGGTATTATAACTTTGGTTGGTTGTACAGGTATAAAGGAATCGAGATAGATATAGACTTCCATATATCAAAATGACCAGGATCGAAAAAAAATTTGATTGAGCCATGCCCGTCCGTCTGTCCGTTAACACGATAACTTGAGCAAATATTGAGATATCTTCACCAAATTCGGTATGCGGGCTTATTTAGACTCAGAATAGATTGGTAATGAAAATGAGCGAAATCGGACGATAACCTTTTCCTATATCGAAAATATGGAAAAATTGAAAAAATGAGATAATTCGAAAACGAATACCACTAAATTAATGAAATTTCGTAGGTGGATTGATTTTATAACGCAAAACACAAGTTCAGTAAAATTTTGGAATATGGGCGTGGCAAATCACTAGCCGTTGGAGATATAACATTGGAATTTGGCATAGACATTTTTTTCGTAGCGACAACTGTTTGCTGAGAAATGAGCTTTCTTTTTATACCCAGCTGTACTTATACACAGGATATTCTAACTTTGTTTGGATAACGGTTGGTTGTACAGGTATAAAGGAATCGGGATAGATATAGACTTCCATATATCAAAATGACCAGTATCTAAAAAAAATTTGATTGAGCCATGTCCGTCCGTCTGCCCGTTAACACGATAAATTGAGCAAATATTGAGATATCTTCACCAAATTCGGTATGCGGGCTTATTTAGACTCAGAATAGATTGGTAATGAAAATGAGCGAAATCGGACGATAACCTTTTCCTATATCGAAAATATGGAAAAATTGAAAAAATGAGATAATTCGAAAACGAATACCACTAAATTAATGAAATTTCGTAGGTGGATTGATTTTATAACGCAAAACACAAGTTCAGTAAAATTTTGGAATATGGGCGTGGCAAATCACTAGCCGTTGGAGATATAACATTGGAATTTGGCATAGACATTTTTTTCGTAGCGACAACTGTTGGTTGTACAGGTTTAAAGGAATCGAGATAGATATAGACTTCCATGTATAAAAATGACCAGGATCGAAAAAAAATTTGATTGAGCCATGTCTGTCCGTCTGTCCGTTAACACGATAACTTGAGCAAATATTGAGATATCTTCACCAAATTCGGTATGCGGGCTTATTTAGACTCAGAATAGATTGGTAATGAAAATGAGCGAAATCGGACGATAACCTTTTCCTATATCGAAAATATGGAAAAATTGAAAAAATGAGATAATTCGAAAACGAATACCACTAAATTAATGAAATTTCGTAGGTGGATTGATTTTATAACGCAAAACACAAGTTCAGTAAAATTTTGGAATATGGGCGTGGCAAATCACTAGCCGTTGGAGATATAACATTGGAATTTGGCATAGACATTTTTTTCGTAGCGACAACTGTTTGCTGAGAAATGAGCTTTCTTTTTATACCCAGCTGTACTTATACACAGGATATTCTAACTTTGTTTGGATAACGGTTGGTTGTACAGGTATAAAGGAATCGGGATAGATATAGACTTCCATATATCAAAATGACCAGTATCTAAAAAAAATTTGATTGAGCCATGTCCGTCCGTCTGCCCGTTAACACGATAAATTGAGCAAATATTGAGATATCTTCACCAAATTTGGTATGCGGGCTTATGGGCGTGGCAAATCACTAGCCGTTGGATATATAACATTGCAATTTGGCATAGACATTTTTTTCGTAGCGACAACTGTTTGCTGAGAAATGAGCTTTCTTTTTATACCCAGCTGTACTTGTACACAGGGTATTATAACTTTGTTTGGATAACGGTTGGTTGTACAGGTATAAAGGGATAGATATAGACTTCCATACATCAAAATGACCAGTATCTAAGAAAAATTTGATTGAGCCATGTCCGTCCGTCTGTCCGTTAACACGATAACTTGAGCAAATATTGAGATATCTTCACCAAATTCGGTATTCGGGCTTATTTAGACTCAAAATGGAGTGGTATTGAAAATGAGCGAAATCGGACGATAACCTTTTCCTATATCGAAAATATGGAAAAATTGAAAAAATGAGAAAATTTCAAAACCAATACCACTAAATTAATGAAATTTCGTAGGTGGATTGATTTTATAACGCAAAACACAAGTTCAGTAAAATTTTGGAATATGGGCGTGGCAAATCACTAGCCGTTGGAGATATAACATTGGAATTTGGCATAGACATTTTTTTCGTAGCGACAACTGTTTGCTGAGAAATGAGCTTTCTTTTTATACCCAGCTGTACTTATACACAGGATATTCTAACTTTGTTTGGATAACGGTTGGTTGTACAGGTATAAAGGAATCGGGATAGATATAGACTTCCATATATCAAAATGACCAGTATCTAAAAAAAAATTTGATTGAGCCATGTCCGTCCGTCTGCCCGTTAACACGATAAATTGAGCAAATATTGAGATATCTTCACCAAATTTGGTATGCGGGCTTATGGGCGTGGCAAATCACTAGCCGTTGGAGATATAACATTGCAATTTGGCATAGACATTTTTTTCGTAGCGACAACTGTTTGCTGAGAAATGAGCTTTCTTTTTATACCCAGCTGTACTTGTACACAGGGTATTACAACTTTGTTTGGATAACGGTTGGTTGTACAGGTATAAAGGAATCGGGATAGATATAGACTTCCATATATCAAAATGACCAGTATCTAAGAAAAATTTGATTGAGCCATGTCCGTCCGTCTGTCCGTTAACACGATAACTTGAGCAAATATTGAGATATCTTCACCAAATTCGGTATGCGGGCTTATTTAGACTCAGAATAGAGTAGAATTGAAAATGAGCGAAATCGGAAGATAACCACCCTTCGCTTATATCGAAAATATGGAAAAATTTAAAAAATCAGATAATTCGAAAACGAATACCATTATATTAATGAAATTTGGTAGGAGGATTGATTTTATAACGCAAAATACAATTTCAGTAAAATTTTGGAATATGGGCCTGGCAACACCCACATTTAGAAGAAGCAAATTCAGAAGTTTAACAAGCTGTAAATCAATAGCCGTTGGAGATATAACATTGAAATTTGGCATAGAAATTTTTTTCGTAGCGACAACTGTTTGCTGAGAAATGAGCTTTCCTTTTATATTCAGCTGTACTTGTACACAGGGTATTATAACTTTGGTTGGTTGTACAGGTATAAAGGAATCGAGATAGATATAGACTTCCATATATCAAAATGACCAGGATCGAAAAAAAATTTGATTGAGCCATGCCCGTCCGTCTGTCCGTTAACACGATAACTTCAGCAAATATTGAGATATCTTCACCAAATTCGGTATACCGGCTTATTTAGACTCAGAATAGATTGGTATTGAAAATGAGCGAAATCGGACGATAACTACGGCCCTTTTTCCTATATCGAAAATATGGAAAAATTGAAAAAATGAGATAATTCGAAAACGAATACCACTAAATTAATGAAATTTGGTAGGTGGTTTGATTTTATAACGCAAAACAAAAGTTCAGTAAAATTTTGGAATATGGGCCTGGCAACACCCACATTTAGAAGAAGCAAATTCAGAAGTTTTACAAGCCGTTGGAGATATAACATTGAAATTACGCATAGACACTTTTTTCATAGCGACAACTGATTGCTGTGAAAATGAGCGAAATCGGCTGAAAGCCACGCTTTCTTTTTTATACCCAGCTGTACTTGTACACAGGGTATTATAACTTTGTTTGGATAACGGTTGGTTGCACAGGTATAAAGGAATCGAGATAGAGACTTCCATATATCAAAATGACCAGGATCGAAAAAAAATTTGATTGAGCCATGTCCGTCCGTCTGTCCGTTAACACGATAACTCGAGCAAATATTGAGATATCTTCACCAAATTTGGTATGCGGGCTTATTTAGACTCAGAATAGATTGGTATTGAAAATGAGCGAAATCGGAAGATAACTACGGCCCCTTTTCCTATATCGAAAATATGGAAAAATTGAAAAAATGAGATAATTCGAAAACGAATACCACTAAATTAATGAAATTTCGTAGGTGGATTGATTTTATAACGCAAAATACAAGTTCAGTAAAATTTTGGAATATGGGAGTGGCACCGCCCACATTTAGAAGAAGCAAATTCAGAAGTTTAACAAGCTGTAAATCAATGGCCGTTGGAGATATAACATTGAAATTTGGCATATACACTTTTTTCATAGCGAGAACTGATTGCTGTGAAAATGAGCGAAATCGGCTGAAAGCCCGCTTTCTTTTTTATACCCAGCTGTACTTGTACACAGGGTATTGTAACTTTGTTTCGATAACGGTTGGTTGCACAGGTATAAAGGAATCGAGATATAGACTTCCATATATCAAAATGACCAGGATCGAAAAAAAATTTGATTGAGACATGTCCGTCCGTCTGTCCGTTAACACGATAACTTGAGAAATATTGAGATATCTTCACCAAATTCGGTATGCGTGCTTATTTTGACTCAGAATAGAATGGAATTGAAAATGAGCGAAATCGGACGATAACTACCGCCCCTTTTCCTATATCGAAAATATGGAAAAATTGAAAAAATGAGATAATTCGAAAACGAATACCACTAAATTAATGCAATTTCGTAGGTGGATTGATTTTATAACGCAAAATACAAGTTCAGTAAAATTTTGGAATATGGGAGTGGCACCGCCCACATTTAGAAGAAGCAAATTCAGAAGTTTAACAAGCTGTAAATCAATAGCCGTTGGAGATATAACATTGTAATTTGGCATATACATTTTTTTCGTAGCGAAAACTGATGGTTGTACAGGTATAAAGGAATCGAGATAGATATAGACTTCCATGTATCAAAATGATCAGGATCGAAAAAAAATTTTTAGCTATGTCTGTCCGTCTGTCCGTTAACACGATAACTTGAGAAATATTGAGATATTTTCACCAAATTCGGTATGCGTGCTTATTAAGATTCAGAATAGAGTGGAATTGAAAATGAGCGAAATCGGAAGATAACTACGGCCCCTTTTCCTGTATCGAAAATATCGAAAAATTGAAAAAATTAGATAATTCGAAAACGAATACCACTAAATTAATGAAATTTGGTAGGTGGATTGATTTTTATAACGCAAAACACTAGTTCAGTAAAATTTTGGAATATGGGCGTGGCAAATCACTAGCCGTTGGAGATATAACATTGGAATTTGGCATAGACATTTTTTTCGTAGCGACAACGATAGGGTATTATAACTTTGTTTGGATAACGGTTGGTTGTACAGGTATAAAGGGATAGATATAGACTTCCATATATCAAAATGACCAGTATCTAAGAAAAACTTGATTGAGCCATGTCCGTCCGTCTGTCCGTTAACACGATAACTTGAGCAAATATTGAGATATCTTCACCAAATTCGGTATGCGGGCTTATTTAGACTCAAAATAGAGTGGTATTGAAAATGAGCGAAATCGGACGATAACCTTTTCCTATATCGAAAATATGGAAAAATTGAAAAAATGAGAAAATTCCAAAACCAATACCACTAAATTAATGAAATTTCGTAGGTGGATTGATTTTATAACGCACAACACAAGTTCAGTAAAATTTTGGAATATGGGAGTGGCAAATCACTAGCCGTTGGAGATATAACATTGGAATTTGGCATAGACATTTTTTTCGTAGCGACAACTGTTTGCTGAGAAATGAGCTTTCTTTTTATACCCAGCTGTACTTGTACACAGGGTATTCTAACTTTGTCTGGATAACGGTTGGTTGTACAGGTATAAAGGAATCGGGATAGATATAGACTTTCATATATCAAAATGACCAGTATCTAAACAAAATTTGATTGAGCCATGTCCGTCCGTCTGTCCGTTAACACGATAACTTGAGCAAATATTGAGATATCTTCACCAAATTCGGTATGCGGGCTTATTTAGACTCAAAATAGAGTGGTATTGAAAATGAGCGAAATCGGACGATAACCTTTTCCTATATCGAAAATAAGTAAAAATTGAAAAAATGAGATAATTCGAAAACGAATACTACTAAATTAATGAAATTTGGTAGGTGGATTGATTTTATAACGCAAAATACAAGTTCAGTAAAATTTTGGAATATGGGCCTGGCAACACCCACATTTAGAAGAAGCAAATTCAGAAGTTTAACAAGCTGTAAATCAATAGCCGTTGGAGATATAACATTGAAATTAGGCATAGACACTTTTTTCATAGCGACAACTGATTGCTGTCAAAATGAGCGAAATCGGCTGAAATCCACGCTTTCTTTTTTATACCCAGCTGTACCGGTACACAGGGTATTATAACTTTCTTTGGATAACGGTTGGTTGCACAGGTATAAAGGAATCGAGATATAGACTTCCATGTATCAAAATGACCAGGATCGAAGAACAATTTCACCAAATTCGGTATGCGGGCTTATTTAGACTCAGAATAGATTGGTATTGAAAATGAGCGAAATCGGAAGATAACCACCCCCCCCTTTTCCTATATCGAAAATATCGAAAATTGAAAAAATTAGATAGTTCGAAAACGAATACTACTAAATTAATGAAATTTGGTAGGTGGATTGATTTTATAACGCAAAACACATGTTCAGTAAAATTTGGGAATATTGGAGTGGCAACGCCCACATTTAGAAGAAGCAAGTTCAGATGTTTAACAAGCTGTAAATCAATAGCCGTTGGAGATAAAACATTGAAATTTGGCATAGACATTTTTTTCGTAGCGACAACTGTTGGTTGTACAGGTATAAAGGAATCGAGATAGATATAGACTTCCGTGTATAAAAATGACCAGGATCGAAAAAAAATTTGATTGAGCCATGTCTGTCCGTCTGTCCGTTAACACGATAACTTGAGCAAATATTGAGATATCTTCACCAAATTCAGTATGCGGGCTTATTTAGACTCAGAATAGATTGGTAATGAAAATGAGCGAAATCGGAAGATAACTACGGCCCCTTTTCCTATATCGAAAATATGGAAAAATTGAAAAAATGAGATAATTCGAAAACGAATACCACTAAATTAATGAAATTTCGTAGGTGGATTGATTTTATAACGCAAAACACAAGTTCAGTAAAATTTTGAAATATGGGCGTGGCAAATCACTAGCCGTTGGAGATATAACATTGGAATTTGGCATAGACATTTTTTTCGTAGCGACAACTGTTTGCTGAGAAATGAGCTTTCTTTTTATACCCAGCTGTACTTATACACAGGATATTCTAACTTTGTTTGGATAACGGTTGGTTGTACAGGTATAAAGGAATCGGGATAGATATAGACTTCCATATATCAAAATGACCAGTATCTAAAAAAAATTTGATTGAGCCATGTCCGTCCGTCTGCCCGTTAACACGATAAATTGAGCAAATATTGAGATATCTTCACCAAATTTGGTATGCGGGCTTATGGGCGTGGCAAATCACTAGCCGTTGGAGATATAACATTGCAATTTGGCATAGACATTTTTTTCGTAGCGACAACTGTTTGCTGAGAAATGAGCTTTCTTTTTATACCCAGCTGTACTTGTACACAGGGTATTATAACTTTGTTTGGATAACGGTTGGTTGTACAGGCATAAAGGAATCGGGATAGATATAGACTTCCATATATCAAAATGACCAGTATCTAAGAAAAATTTGATTGAGCCATGTCCGTCCGTCTGTCCGTTAACACGATAACTTGAGCAAATATTGAGATATCTTCACCAAATTCGGTATGCGGGCTTATTTAGACTCAAAATAGAGTGGTATTGAAAATGAGCGAAATCGGACGATAACCTTTTCCTATATCGAAAATATGGAACAATTGAAAAAATGAGATAGTTCGAAAACGAATACTACTAAATTAATGAAATTTGGTAGGAGAATTGATTTTATAACGCAAAATACAATTTCAGTAAAATTTTGGAATATGGGCCTGGCAACACCCACATTTAGAAGAAGCAAATTCAGAAGTTTAACAAGCTGTAAATCAATAGCCGTTGGAGATATAACATTGAAATTTTTGCATAGACTTTTTTTCGTAGCGACAACTGTTGGTTGTACAGGTATAAAGGAATCGAGATAGATATAGACTTCTGTGTATCAAAATGACCAGGATCGAAAAAAAATTTTGAGCTATGTCTGTCCGTCTGTCCGGTAGCACGATAACTTGAGAAATATTGAGATATTTTCACCAAATTCGGTGTGCGTGCTTATTAAGATTTAGAATAGAGTGGAATTGAAAATGAGCGAAATCGGAAGATAACTACGGCCCTTTTTCCTGTATCGAAAATATCGAAAAATTAAAAAAATTTGATAATTCGAAAACGAATACCACTAAATTAATGAAATTTGGTAGGTGGATTGATTTTTATAACGCAAAACACAAGTTCAGTAAAATTTTGGAATATGGGCGTGGCAAATCACTAGCCGTTGGAGATATAACATTGCAATTTGGCATAGCAATTTTTTTCGTAGCGACAACTGTTTGCTGAGAAATGAGCTTTCTTTTTATACCCAGCTGTACTTGTACACAGGGTATTATAACTTTGTTTGGATAACGGTTGGTTGTACAGGTATAAAGGAATCGGGATAGATATAGACTTCCATATATCAAAATGACCAGTATCTAAGAAAAATTTGATTGAGCCATGTCCGTCCGTCTGTCCGTTAACACGATAACTTGAGCAAATATTGAGATATCTTCACCAAATTCGGTATGCGGGCTTATTTAGACTCAGAATAGAGTAGAATTGAAAATGAGCGAAATCGGAAGATAACCACCCTTCGCTTATATCGAAAATATGGAAAAATTTAAAAAATCAGATAATTCGAAAACGAATACCATTATATTAATGAAATTTGGTAGGAGGATTGATTTTATAACGCAAAATACAATTTCAGTAAAATTTTGGAATATGGGCCTGGCAACACCCACATTTAGAAGAAGCAAATTCAGAAGTTTAACAAGCTGTAAATCAATAGCCGTTGGAGATATAACATTGAAATTTGGCATAGAAATTTTTTTCGTAGCGACAACTGTTTGCTGAGAAATGAGCTTTCCTTTTATATTCAGCTGTACTTGTACACAGGGTATTATAACTTTGGTTGGTTGTACAGGTATAAAGGAATCGAGATAGATATAGACTTCCATATATCAAAATGACCAGGATCGAAAAAAAATTTGATTGAGCCATGCCCGTCCGTCTCTCCGTTAACACGATAACTTCAGCAAATATTGAGATATCTTCACCAAATTCGGTATACCGGCTTATTTAGACTCAGAATAGATTGGTATTGAAAATGAGCGAAATCGGACGATAACTACGGCCCTTTTTTCTATATCGAAAATATGGAAAAAATGAAAAAATGAGATAATTCGAAAACGAATACCACTAAATTAATGAAATTTGGTAGGCGGTTTGATTTTATAACGCAAAACAAAAGTTCAGTAAAATTTTGGAATATGGGCCTGGCAACACCCACATTTAGAAGAAGCAAATTCAGAAGTTTTACAAGCCGTTGGAGATATAACATTGAAATTACGCATAGACACTTTTTTCATAGCGACAACTGATTGCTGTGAAAATGAGCGAAAT
This sequence comes from Merzomyia westermanni, assembly GCA_949987695.1. Lineage (NCBI taxonomy): Eukaryota > Metazoa > Arthropoda > Insecta > Diptera > Tephritidae > Merzomyia > Merzomyia westermanni. Next base: position 109,417,490 of record OX465290.1, on the reverse strand, counting down.
CGGCTGAAAGCCACGCTTTCTTTTTTATACCCAGCTGTACTTGTACACAGGGTATTATAACTTTGTTTGGATAACGGTTGGTTGCACAGGTATAAAGGAATCGAGATAGAGACTTCCATATATCAAAATGACCAGGATCGAAAAAAAATTTGATTGAGCCATGTCCGTCCGTCTGTCCGTTAACACGATAACTCGAGCAAATATTGAGATATCTTCACCAAATTTGGTATGCGGGCTTATTTAGACTCAGAATAGATTGGTATTGAAAATGAGCGAAATCGGAAGATAACTACGGCCCCTTTTCCTATATCGAAAATATGGAAAAATTGAAAAAATGAGATAATTCGAAAACGAATACCACTAAATTAATGAAATTTCGTAGGTGGATTGATTTTATAACGCAAAATACAAGTTCAGTAAAATTTTGGAATATGGGAGTGGCACCGCCCACATTTAGAAGAAGCAAATTCAGAAGTTTAACAAGCTGTAAATCAATGGCCGTTGGAGATATAACATTGAAATTTGGCATATACACTTTTTTCATAGCGAGAACTGATTGCTGTGAAAATGAGCGAAATCGGCTGAAAGCCCGCTTTCTTTTTTATACCCAGCTGTACTTGTACACAGGGTATTGTAACTTTGTTTCGATAACGGTTGTTTGCACAGGTATAAAGGAATCGAGATATAGACTTCCATATATCAAAATGACCAGGATCGAAAAAAAATTTGATTGAGACATGTCCGTCCGTCTGTCCGTTAACACGATAACTTGAGAAATATTGAGATATGTTCACCAAATTCGGTATGCGTGCTTATTTTGACTCAGAATAGAATGGAATTGAAAATGAGCGATATCGGACGATAACTACCGCCCCTTTTCCTATATCGAAAATATGGAAAAATTGAAAAAATGAGATAATTCGAAAACGAATACCACTAAATTAATGAAATTTCGTAGGTGGATTGATTTTATAACGCAAAATACAAGTTCAGTAAAATTTTGGAACATGGGAGTGGCACCGCCCACATTTAGAAGAAGCAAATTCAGAAGTTTAACAAGCTGTAAATCAATAGCCGTTGGAGATATAACATTGAAATTTGGCATATACATTTTTTTCGTAGCGACAACTGATGGTTGTACAGGTATAAAGGAATCGAGATAGATATAGACTTCCATGTATCAAAATGATCAGGATCGAAAAAAAATTTTTAGCTATGTCTGTCCGTCTGTCCGTTAACACGATAACTTGAGAAATATTGAGATATTTTCACCAAATTCGGTATGCGTGCTTATTAAGATTCAGAATAGAGTGGAATTGAAAATGAGCGAAATCGGAAGATAACTACGGCCCCTTTTCCTGTATCGAAAATATCGAAAAATTGAAAAAATTAGATAATTCGAAAACGAATACCACTAAATTAATGAAATTTGGTAGGTGGATTGATTTTTATAACGCAAAACACTAGTTCAGTAAAATTTTGGAATATGGGCGTGGCAAATCACTAGCCGTTGGAGATATAACATTGGAATTTGGCATAGACATTTTTTTCGTAGCGACAACGATAGGGTATTATAACTTTGTTTGGATAACGGTTGGTTGTACAGGTATAAAGGGATAGATATAGACTTCCATATATCAAAATGACCAGTATCTAAGAAAAATTTGATTGAGCCATGTCCGTCCGTCTGTCCGTTAACACGATAACTTGAGCAAATATTGAGATATCTTCACCAAATTCGGTATGCGGGCTTATTTAGACTCAAAATAGAGTGGTATTGAAAATGAGCGAAATCGGACGATAACCTTTTCCTGGAAAAATGGAAAAAATGAGAAAATTCCAAAACCAATACCACTAAATTAATGAAATTTCGTAGGTGGATTGATTTTATAACGCACAACACAAGTTCAGTAAAATTTTGGAATATGGGCGTGGCAAATCACTAGCCGTTGGAGATATAACATTGGAATTTGGCATAGACATTTTTTTCGTAGCGACAACTGTTTGCTGAGAAATGAGCTTTCTTTTTATACCCAGCTGTACTTGTACACAGGGTATTCTAACTTTGTTTGGATAACGGTTGGTTGTACAGGTATAAAGGAATCGGGATAGATATAGACTTCCATATATCAAAATGACCAGTATCTAAACAAAATTTGATTGAGCCATGTCCGTCCGTCTGTCCGTTAACACGATAACTTGAGCAAATATTGAGATATCTTCACCAAATTCGGTATGCGGGCTTATTTAGACTCAAAATAGAGTGGTATTGAAAATGAGCGAAATCGGACGATAACCTTTTCCTATATCGAAAATAAGGAAAAATTGAAAAAATGAGATAATTCGAAAACGAATACTACTAAATTAATGAAATTTGGTAGGTGGATTGATTTTATAACGCAAAATACAAGTTCAGTAAAATTTTGGAATATGGGCCTGGCAACACCCACATTTAGAAGAAGCAAATTCAGAAGTTTAACAAGCTGTAAATCAATAGCCGTTGGAGATATAACATTGAAATTAGGCATAGACACTTTTTTCATAGCGACAACTGATTGCTGTCAAAATGAGCGAAATCGGCTGGAATCCACGCTTTCTTTTTTATACCCAGCTGTACCGGTATACAGGGTATTATAACTTTCTCTGGATAACGGTTGGTTGCACAGGTATAAAGGAATCGAGATATAGACTTCCATGTATCAAAATGACCAGGATCGAAGAACAATTTCACCAAATTCGGTATGCGGGCTTATTTAGACTCAGAATAGATTGGTATTGAAAATGAGCGAAATCGGAAGATAACCACCCCCCCTTTTCCTATATCGAAAATATCGAAAATTGAAAAAATTAGATAGTTCGAAAACGAATACTACTAAATTAATGAAATTTGGTAGGTGGATTGATTTTATAACGCAAAACACATGTTCAGTAAAATTTGGGAATATGGGAGTGGCAACGCCCACATTTAGAAGAAGCAAGTTCAGATGTTTAACAAGCTGTAAATCAATACCCGTTGGAGATAAAACATTGAAATTTGGCATAGACATTTTTTTCGTAGCGACAACTGTTGGTTGTACAGGTATAAAGGAATCGAGATAGATATAGAATTCCGTGTATAAAAATGACCAGGATCGAAAAAAAATTTGATTGAGCCATGTCTGTCCGTCTGTCCGTTAACACGATAACTTGAGCAAATATTGAGATATCTTCACCAAATTCAGTATGCGGGCTTATTTAGACTCAGAATAGATTGGTAATGAAAATGAGCGAAATCGGACGATAACTACGGCCCCTTTTAATATATCGAAAATATGGAAAAATTGAAAAAATGAGATAATTCGAAAACGAATACCACTAAATTAATGAAATTTCGTAGGTGGATTGATTTTGTAACGCAAAACACAAGTTCAGTAAAATTTTGGAATATGGGCGTGGCAAATCACTAGCCGTTGGAGATATAACATTGGAATTTGGCATAGACATTTTTTTCGTAGCGACAACTGTTTGCTGAGAAATGAGCTTTCTTTTTGTACCCAGCTGTACTTATACACAGGATATTCTAACTTTGTTTGGATAACGGTTGGTTGTACAGGTATAAAGGAATCGGGATAGATATAGACTTCCATATATCAAAATGACCAGTATCTAAAAAAAATTTGATTGAGCCATGCCCGTCCGTCTGCCCGTTAACACGATAAATTGAGCAAATATTGAGATATCTTCACCAAATTTGGTATGCGGGCTTATGGGCGTGGCAAATCACTAGCCGTTGGAGATATAACATTGCAATTTGGAATAGACATTTTTTTCGTAGCGACAACTGTTTGCTGAGAAATGAGCTTTCTTTTTATACCCAGCTGTACTTGTACACAGGGTATTATAACTTTGTTTGGATAACGGTTGGTTGTACAGGTATAAAGGAACCGGGATAGTTATAGACTTCCATATATCAAAATGACCAGTATCTAAGAAAAATTTGATTGAGCCATGTCCGTCCGTCTGTCCGTTAACACGATAACTTGAGCAAATATTGAGATATCTTCACCAAATTCGGTATGCGGGCTTATTTAGACTGAAAATAGAGTGGTATTGAAAATGAGCGAAATCGGACGATAACCTTTTCCTATATCGAAAATAAGGAAAAATTGAAAAAATGAGATAATTCGAAAACGAATACTAATAAATTAATGAAATTTGGTAGGTGGATTGATTTTATAACGCAAAACACAAGTTCAGTAAAATTTTGGAATATGGGCGTGGCAAATCACTAGCCGTTGGAGATATAACATTGGAATTTGGCATAGACATTTTTTTCGTAGCGACAACTGTTTGCTGAGAAATGAGCTTTCTTTTTATACCCAGCTGTACTTATACACAGGATATTCTAACTTTGTTTGGATAACGGTTGGTTGTACAGGTATAAAGGAATAGGGATAGATATAGACTTCCATATATCAAAATGACCAGTATCTAAAAAAAATTTGATTGAGCCATGCCCGTCCGTCTGCCCGTTAACACGATAAATTGAGCAAATATTGAGATATCTTCACCAAATTTGGTATGCGGGCTGATGGGCGTGGCAAATCACTAGCCGTTGGAGATATAACATTGCAATTTGGAATAGACATTTTTTTCGTAGCGACAACTGTTTGCTGAGAAATGAGCTTTCTTTTTATACCCAGCTGTACTTGTACACAGGGTATTATAACTTTGTTTGGATAACGGTTGGTTGTACAGGTATAAAGGAATCGGGATAGATATAGACTTCCATATATCAAAATGACCAGTATCTAAGAAAAATTTGATTGAACCATGTCCGTCCGTCTGTCCGTTAACACGATAACTTGAGCAAATATTGAGATATCTTCACCAAATTCGGTATGCGGGCTTATTTAGACTCAAAATAGATTGGTATTGAAAATGAGCGAAATCGGACGATAACCTTTTCCTATATCGAAAATATGGAACAATTGAAAAAATGAGATAGTTCGAAAACGAATACTACTAAATTAATGAAATTTGGTAGGAGGATTGATTTTATAACGCAAAATACAATTTCAGTAAAATTTTGGAATATGGGCCTGGCAACTCCCACATTTAGAAGAAGCAAATTCAGAAGTTTAACAAGCTGTAAATCAATAGCCGTTGGAGATATAACATTGAAATTTTTGCATAGACTTTTTTTCGTAGCGACAACTGTTGGTTGTACAGGTATAAAGGAATCGAGATAGGTATAGACTTCTATGTATCAAAATGACCAGGATCGAAAAAAAAGTTTGAGCTATGTCTGTCCGTCTGTCCGGTAGCACGATAACTTGAGAAATATTGAGATATTTTCACCAAATTCGGTATGCGTGCTTATTAAGATTTAGAATAGAGTGGAATTGAAAATGAGCGAAATCGGAAGATAACTACGGCCCTTTTTCCTGTATCGAAAATATCGATTTGATAATTCGAAAACGAATACCACTAAATTAATGAAATTTGGTAGGTGGATTGATTTTTATAACGCAAAACACAAGTTCAGTAAAATTTTGGAATATGGGCGTGGCAAATCACTAGCCGTTGGAGATATAACATTGCAATTTGGCATAGACATTTTTTTCGTAGCGACAACTGTTTGCTGAGAAATGAGCTTTCTTTTTATACCCAGCTGTACTTGTATACAGGGTATTATAACTTTGTTTGGATAACGGTTGGTTGTACAGGTATAAAGGAATCGGGATAGATATAGACTTCCATATATCAAAATGACCAGTATCTAAGAAAAATTTGATTGAGCCATGTCCGTCCGTCTGTCCGTTAACACGATAACTTGAGCAAGAAGCAAATTCAGAAGTTTAACAAGCTGTAAATCAATAGCCGTTGGAGATATAACATTGAAATTTGGCATAGAAATTTTTTTCGTAGCGACAACTGTTTGCTGAGAAATGAGCTTTCCTTTTATATTCAGCTGTACTTGTACACAGGGTATTATAACTTTGGTTGGTTGTACAGGTATAAAGGAATCGAGATAGATATAGACTTCCATATATCAAAATGACCAGGATCGAAAAAAAATTTGATTGAGCCATGCCCGTCCGTCTGTCCGTTAACACGATAACTTCAGCAAATATTGAGATATCTTCACCAAATTCGGTATGCGTGCTTATTTTGACTCAGAATAGAATGGAATTGAAAATGAGCGAAATCGGAAGATAACCACGCCCCCTTTTCGTATATCGAAAATATCGTACAATTGAAAAAATGAGATAATTCAAAAACGAATACCACTAAATTAATGAAATTTGGTAGGTGGTTTGATTTTATAACGCAAAACAAAAGTTCAGTAAAATTTTGGAATATGGGCCTGGCAACACCCACATTTAGAAGAAGCAAATTCAGAAGTTTTACAAGCCGTTGGAGATATAACATTGAAATTACGCATAGACACTTTTTTCATAGCGACAACTGATTGCTGTGAAAATGAGCGAAATCGGCTGAAAGCCACGCTTTCTTTTTTATACCCAGCTGTACTTGTACACAGGGTATTATAACTTTGTTTGGATAACGGTTGGTTGCACAGGTATAAAGGAATCGAGATAGAGACTTCCATATATCAAAATGACCAGGATCGAAAAAAAATTTGATTGAGCCATGTCCGTCCGTCTGTCCGTGAACACGATAACTCGAGCAAATATTGAGATATCTTCACCAAATTTGGTATGCGGGCTTATTTAGACTCAGAATAGATTGGTATTGAAAATGAGCGAAATCGGACGATAACTACGGCCCCTTTTCCTATATCGAAAATATGGAAAAATTGAAAAAATGAGATAATTCGAAAACGAATACCACTAAATTAATGAAATTTCGTAGGTGGATTGATTTTATAACGCAAAATACAAGTTCAGTAAAATTTTGGAATATGGGAGTGGCACCGCCCACATTTAGAAGAAGCAAATTCAGAAGTTTAACAAGCTGTAAATCAATGGCCGTTGGAGATATAACATTGAAATTTGGCATATACACTTTTTTCATAGCGAGAACTGATTGCTGTGAAAATGAGCGAAATCGGCTGAAAGCCCGCTTTCTTTTTTATACCCAGCTGTACTTGTACACAGGGTATTGTAACTTTGTTTCGATAACGGTTGGTTGCACAGGTATAAAGGAATCGAGATATAGACTTCCATATATCAAAATGACCAGGATCGAAAAAAAATTTGATTGAGCCATGTCCGTCCGTCTGTCCGTTAACACGATAACTTGAGAAATATTGAGATATCTTCACCAAATTCGGTATGCGTGCTTATTTTGACTCAGAATAGAATGGAATTGAAAATGAGCGAAATCGGACGATAACTACCGCCCCTTTTCCTATATCGAAAACATGGAAAAATTGAAAAAATGAGATAATTCGAAAACGAATACCACTAAATTAATGAAATTTCGTAGGTGGATTGATTTTATAACGCAAAATACAAGTTCAGTAAAATTTTGGAATATGGGAGTGGCACCGCCCACATTTAGAAGAAGCAAATTCAGAAGTTTAACAAGCTGTAAATCAATAGCCGTTGGAGATATAACATTGAAATTTGGCATATACATTTTTTTCGTAGCGACAACTGATGGTTGTACAGGTATAAAGGAATCGAGATAGATATAGACTTCCATGTATCAAAATGATCAGGATCGAAAAAAAATTTTTAGCTATGTCTGTCCGTCTGTCCGTTAACACGATAACTTGAGAAATATTGAGATATTTTCACCAAATTCGGTATGCGTGCTTATTAAGATTCAGAATAGAGTGGAATTGAAAATGAGCGAAATCGGAAGATAACTACGGCCCCTTTTCCTGTATCGAAAATATCGAAAAATTGAAAAAATTAGATAATTCGAAAACGAATACCACTAAATTAATGAAATTTGGTAGGTGGAATGATTTTTATAACGCAAAACACTAGTTCAGTAAAATTTTGGAATATGGGCGTGGCAAATCACTAGCCGTTGGAGATATAACATTGCAATTTGGCATAGACATTTTTTTCGTAGCGACAACTGTTTGCTGAGAAATGAGCTTTCTTTTTATACCCAGCTGTACTTGTACACAGGGTATTATAACTTTGTTTGGATAACGGTTGGTTGTACAGGTATAAAGGAATCGAGTTATAGACTTCCATATATCAAAATAACCAGGATCGAAAAACAATTTCACCAAATTCGGTATGCGGGTTTATTTAGACTCAGAATAGATTGGTATTGAAAATGAGCAAAATCGGAAGATAACCACGCCCCCTTTTCCTATATCGAAAATATCCAAAATTTGAAAAAATGAGATAATTCGAAAACGAATACCACTAAATTAATGAAATTTGGTAGGTGGATTGATTTAAAACGCAAAACACAAGTTCAGTAAAATTTTGGAATATGGGCCTGGCAACACCCACATTTAGAAGAAGCAAATTCAGAAGTTTAACAAGCTGTAAATCAATAGCCGTTGGAGATATAACATTGAAATTAGGCATAGACACTTTTTTCATAGCGAGAACTGATTGCTGTGAAAATGAGCGAAATCGGCTGAAAGCCCGCTTTCTTTTTTATACCCAGCTGTACTTGTACACAGGGTATTGTAACTTTGTTTCGATAACGGTTGGTTGCACAGGTATAAAGGAATCGAGATATAGACTTCCATATATCAAAATGACCAGGATCGAAAAAAAATTTGATTGAGCCATGTCCGTCCGTCTGTCCGTTAACACGATAACTTGAGAAATATTGAGATATCTTCACCAAATTCGGTATGCGTGCTTATTTTGACTCAGAATAGAATGGAATTGAAAATGAGCGAAATCGGACGATAACTACCGCCCCTTTTCCTATATCGAAAATATGGAAAAATTGAAAAAATGAGATAATTCGAAAACGAATACCACTAAATTAATGAAATTTCGTAGGTGGATTGATTTTATAACGCAAAATACAAGTTCAGTAAAATTTTGGAATATGGGAGTGGCACCGCCCACATTTAGAAGAAGCAAATTCAGAAGTTTAACAAGCTGTAAATCAATAGCCGTTGGAGATATAACATTGAAATTTGGCATATACATTTTTTTCGTAGCGACAACTGATGGTTGTACAGGTATAAAGGAATCGAGATAGATATAGACTTCCATGTATCAAAATGATCAGGATCGAAAAAAAATTTTTAGCTATGTCTGTCCGTCTGTCCGTTAACACGATAACTTGAGAAATATTGAGATATTTTCACCAAATTCGGTATGCGTGCTTATTAAGATTCAGAATAGAGTGGAATTGAAAATGAGCGAAATCGGAAGATAACTACGGCCCCTTTTCCTGTATCGAAAATATCGAAAAATTGAAAAAATTAGATAATTCAAAAACGAATACCACTAAATTAATGAAATTTGGTAGGTGGAATGATTTTTATAACGCAAAACACTAGTTCAGTAAAATTTTGGAATATGGGCGTGGCAAATCACTAGCCGTTGGAGATATAACATTGCAATTTGGCATAGACATTTTTTTCGTAGCGACAACTGTTTGCTGAGAAATGAGCTTTCTTTTTATACATAGCTGTACTTGTACACAGGGTATTATAACTTTGTTTGGATAACGGTTGGTTGTACAGGTATAAAGGAATCGAGTTATAGACTTCCATATATCAAAATGACCAGGATCGAAAAACAATTTCACCAAATTCGGTATGCGGGTTTATTTAGACTCAGAATAGATTGGTATTGAAAATGAGCGAAATCGGAAGATAACCACGCCCCCTTTTCGTATATCGAAAATATCGTACAATTGAAAAAATGAGATAATTCAAAAACGAATACCACTAAATTAATGAAATTTGGTAGGTGGTTTGATTTTATAACGCAAAACAAAAGTTCAGTAAAATTTTGGAATATGGGCCTGGCAACACCCACATTTAGAAGAAGCAAATTCAGAAGTTTAACAAGCTGTAAATCAATAGCCGTTGGAGATATAACATTGAAATTAGGCATAGACACTTGTTTCATAGCGAGAACTGATTGCTGTGAAAATGAGCGAAATCGGCTGAAAGCCCGCTTTCTTTTTTATACCCAGCTGTACTTGTACACAGGGTATTATAACTTTGTTTGGATAACGGTTGGTTGCACAGGTATAAAGGAATCGAGTTATAGACTTCCATATATCAAAATGATCAGGATCGAAAAACAATTTCACCAAATTCCGTATGCGGGTTTATTTAGACTCAGAATAGATTGGTATTGAAAATGAGCAAAATCGGAAGATAACCACGCCCCCTTTTCCTATATCGAAAATATCCAAAAATTTAAAAAATTAGATAATTCGAAAACGAATACCACTAAATTAATGAAATTTGGTAGGTGGTTTGATTTTATAACGCAAAACAAAAGTTCAGTAAAATTTTGGAATATGGGCCTGGCAACACCCACATTTAGAAGAAGCAAATTCAGAAGTTTAACAAGCTGTAAATCAATAGCCGTTGGAGATATAACATTGAAATTTGGCATAGACTTTTTTTCGTAGCGACAACTGTTGGTTGTACAGGTATAAAGGAATCGAGATAGATATAGACTTCCATATATCAAAATGACCAGGATCGAAAAAAAATTTGATAGAGCCATGCCCGTCCGTCTGTCCGTTAACACGATAACTTGAGCAAATATTGAGATATCTTCACCAAATTCGGTATGCGTGCTTATTTAGACTCAGAATAGACTATTATTGAAAATGAGCGAAATCGGAAGATAACCACGCCCCCTTTTCCTATATCGAAAATATCGTACAATTGAAAAAATGAGATAATTCAAAAACGAATACCACTAAATTAATGAAACTTGGTAGGTGGTTTGATTTTATAACGCAAAACAAAAGTTCAGTAAAATTTTGGAATATGGGCCTGGCAACACCCACATTTAGAAGAAACAAATTCAGAAGTTTAACAAGCTGTAAATCAATAGCCGTTGGAGATATAACATTGAAATTACGTTAACACGATAACTTGAGCAAATATTGAGATATCTTCACCAAATTCGGTATACCGGCTTATTTAGACTCAGAATAGATTGGTATTGAAAATGAGCGAAATCGGAAGATAACCACGCCCCCTTTTCGTATATCGAAAATATCGTACAATTGAAAAAATGAGATAATTCAAAAACGAATACCACTAAATTAATGAAATTTGGTAGGTGGTTTGATTTTATAACGCAAAACAAAAGTTCAGTAAAATTTTGGAATATGGGCCTGGCAACACCCACATTTAGAAGAAGCAAATTCAGAAGTTTAACAAGCTGTAAATCAATAGCCGTTGGAGATATAACATTGAAATTACGCATAGACACTTTTTTCATAGCGACAACTGATTGCTGTGAAAATGAGCGAAATCGGCTGAAAGCCACGCTTTCTTTTTTATACCCAGCTGTACTTGTACACAGGGTATTATAACTTTGTTTGGATAACGGTTGGTTGCACAGGTATAAAGGAATCGAGATAGAGACTTCCATATATCAAAATGACCAGGATCGAAAAAAAATTTGATTGAGCCATGTCCGTCCGTCTGTCCGTTAACACGATAACTCGAGCAAATATTGAGATATCTTCACCAAATTTGGTATGCGGGCTTATTTAGACTCAGAATAGATTGGTATTGAAAATGAGCGAAATCGGACGATAACTACGGCCCCTTTTCCTATTTTGAAAATATTGAAAAATTGAAAAAATGAGATAATTCGAAAACGAATACCACTAAATTAATGAAATTTCGTAGGTGGATTGATTTTATAACGCAAAATACAAGTTCAGTAAAATTTTGGAATATGGGAGTGGCACCGCCCACATTTAGAAGAAGCAAATTCAGAAGTTTAACAAGCTGTAAATCAATGGCCGTTGGAGATATAACATTGAAATTTGGCATATACACTTTTTTCATAGCGAGAACTGATTGCTGTGAAAATGAGCGAAATCGGCTGAAAGCCCGCTTTCTTTTTTATACCCAGCTGTACTTGTACACAGGGTATTGTAACTTTGTTTCGATAACGGTTGGTTGCACAGGTATAAAGGCATCGAGGTATAGACTTCCATATATCAAAATGACCAGGATCGAAAAAAAATTTGATTGAGCCATGTCCGTCCGTCTGTCCGTTAACACGATAACTTGAGAAATATTGAGATATCTTCACCAAATTCGGTATGCGTGCTTATTTTGACTCAGAATAGAATGGAATTGAAAATGAGCGAAATCGGACGATAACTACCGCCCCTTTTCCTATATCGAAAATATGGAAAAATTGAAAAAATGAGATAATTCGAAAACGAATACCACTAAATTAATGAAATTTCGTAGGTGGATTGATTTTATAACGCAAAATACAAGTTCAGTAAAATTTTGGAATATGGGAGTGGCACCGCCCACATTTAGAAGAAGCAAATTCAGAAGTTTAACAAGCTGTAAATCAATAGCCGTTGGAGATATAACATTGAAATTTGGCATATACATTTTTTTCGTAGCGACAACTGATGGTTGTACAGGTATAAAGGAATCGAGATAGATATAGACTTCCATGTATCAAAATGACCAGGATCGAAAAAAAATTTTTAGCTATGTCTGTCCGTCTGTCCGTCCGTCCGTCTGTCCGTTAACACGATAACTTGAGAAATATTTAGATATTTTCACCAAATTCGGTATGCGTGCTTATTAAGATTCAGAATAGAGTGGAATTGAAAATGAGCGAAATCGGAAGGTAACTACGGCCCCTTTTCCTGTATCGAAAATATCGAAAAATTGAAAAAATTAGATAATTCGAAAACGAATACCACTAAATTAATGAAATTTGGTAGGTGGATTGATTTTTATAACGCAAAACACTAGTTCAGTAAAATTTTGGAATATGGGCGTGGTAAATCACTAGCCGTTGGAGATATAACATTGCAATTTGGCATAGACATTTTTTTTGTAGCGACAACTGTTTGCTGAGAAATGAGCTTTCTTTTTATACCCAGCTGTACTTGTACACAGGGTATTATAACTTTGTTTGGATAACGGTTGGTTGTACAGGTATAAAGGAATCGGGATGGATATAGACTTCCATATATCAAAATGACCAGTATCTAAAAAAAATTTGATAGAGCCATGCCCGTCCGTCTGTCCGTTAACACGATAACTTGAGCAAATATTGAGATATCTTCACCAAATTCGGTATGCGGGCTTATTTAGACTCAAAATAGAGTAGTATTGAAAATTTCCTATATCGAAAATATGGAAAAATTGAAAAAATGAGATAGTTCGAAAACGAATACTACTAAATTAATGAAATTTGGTAGGAGGATTGATTTTATAACGCAAAATACAAGTTCAGTAAAATTTTGGAATATGGGCCTGGCAACACCCACATTTAGAAGAAGCAAATTCAGAAGTTTAACAAGCTGTAAATCAATAGCCGTTGGAGATATAACATTGAAATTAGGCATAGACACTTTTTTCATAGCGAGAACTGATTGCTGTGAAAATGAGCGAAATCGGCTGAAAGCCCGCTTTCTTTTTTATACCCAGCTGTACTTGTACACAGGGTATTATAACTTTGTTTGGATAACGGTTGGTTGCACAGGTATAAAGGAATCGAGTTATAGACTTCCATATATCAAAATGACCAGGATCGAAAAACAATTTCACCAAATTCGGTATGCGGGCTTATTTAGACTCAGAATAGATTGGTATTGAAAATGAGCAAAATCGGAAGATAACCACGCCCCCTTTTCCTATATCGAAAATATCCAAAAATTGAAAAAATTAGATAATTCGAAAACGAATACCACTAAATTAATGAAATTTGGTAGGTGGATTGATTTAAAACGCAAAACACAAGTTCAGTAAAATTTTGGAATATGGGAGTGGCAACACCCACATTTAGAAGAAGCAAATTCAGAAGTTTAACAAGCTGTAAATCAATAGCCGTTGGAGATATAACATTGAAATTTGGCATAGACTTTTTTTCGTAGCGACAACTGTTGGTTGTACAGGTATAAAGGAATCGAGATAGATATAGACTTCCATATATCAAAATGACCAGGATCGAAAAAAAATTTGATAGAGCCATGCCCGTCCGTCTGTCCGTTAACACGATAACTTGAGCAAATATTGAGATATCTTCACCAAATTCGGTATGCGTGCTTGTTTAGACTCAGAATAGACTGGTATTGAAAATGAGTGAAATCGGAAGATAACCACGCCCCCTTTTCCTATATCGAAAATATCGTACAATTGAAAAAATGAGATAATTCAAAAACGAATACCACTAAATTAATGAAACTTGGTAGGTGGTTTGATTTTATAACGCAAAACAAAAGTTCAGTAAAATTTTGGAATATGGGCCTGGCAACACCCACATTTAGAAGAAGCAAATTCAGAAGTTTAACAAGCTGTAAATCAATAGCCGTTGGAGATATAACATTGAAATTAGGCATAGACACTTTTTTCATAGCGACAACTGATTGCTGTGAAAATGAGCGGAATCGGCTGAAAGCCACGCTTTCTTTTTTATACCGAGCTGTACTTGTACACAGGGTATTATAACTTTGTTTGGATAACGGTTGGTTGCACAGGTATAAAGGAATCGAGATATAGACTTCCATATATCAAAATGACCAGGATCGAAAAAAATTTTGATTGAGCCATGTCCGTCCGTCTGTCCGTTAACACGATAACTTGAGCAAATATTGAGATATCTTCACCAAATTCGGTATGCGGGCTTATTTAGACTCAAAATAGAGTAGTATTGAAAATGAGCGAAATCGGACGATAACCTTTTCCTATATCGAAAATATGGAAAAATTTAAAAAATGAGATAGTTCGAAAACGAATACTACTAAATTAATGAAATTTGGTAGGTGGATTGATTTTTATAACGCAAAACACTAGTTCGGTAAAATTTTGGAATATGGGCGTGGCAAATCACTAGCCGTTGGAGATATAACATTGCAATTTGGCATAGACATTTTTTTCGTAGCGACAACTGTTTGCTGAGAAATGAGCTTTCTTTTTATACCCAGCTGTACTTGTACACAGGGTATTATAACTTTGTTTGGATAACGGTTGGTTGTACAGGTATAAAGGAATCGAGATAGATATAGACTTCCATATATCAAAATGACCAGTATCTAAAAAAAATTTGATTGAGCCATGTCCGTCCGTCTGTCCGTTAACACGATAACTTGAGCAAATATTGAGATATTTTCACCAAATTCGGTATGCGGGCTTATTTAGACTCAAAATAGAGTAGTATTGAAAATGAGCGAAATCGGACGATAACCTTTTCCTATATCGAAAATATGGAAAAATTTAAAAAATGAGATAGTTCGAAAACGAATACTACTAAATTAATGAAATTTGGTAGGTGGATTGATTTTTATAACGCAAAACACTAGTTCGGTAAAATTTTGGAATATGGGCGTGGCAAATCACTAGCCGTTGGAGATATAACATTGCAATTTGGCATAGACATTTTTTTCGTAGCGACAACTGTTTGCTGAGAAATGAGCTTTCTTTTTATACCCAGCTGTACTTGTACACAGGGTATTATAACTTTGTTTGGATAACGGTTGGTTGCACAGGTATAAAGGAATCGAGATATAGACTTCCATATATCAAAATGACCAGGATCGAAAAAAATTTTGATTGAGCCATGTCCGTCCGTCTGTCCGTTAACACGATAACTTGAGCAAATATTGAGATATCTTCACCAAATTCGGTATGCGGGCTTATTTAGACTCAAAATAGAGTAGTATTGAAAATGAGCGAAATCGGACGATAACCTTTTCCTATATCGAAAATATGGAAAAATTTAAAAAATGAGATAGTTCGAAAACGAATACTACTAAATTAATGAAATTTGGTAGGTGGATTGATTTTTATAACGCAAAACACTAGTTCGGTAAAATTTTGGAATATGGGCGTGGCAAATCACTAGCCGTTGGAGATATAACATTGCAATTTGGCATAGACATTTTTTTCGTAGCGACAACTGTTTGCTGAGAAATGAGCTTTCTTTTTATACCCAGCTGTACTTGTACACAGGGTATTATAACTTTGTTTGGATAACGGTTGGTTGCACAGGTATAAAGGAATCGAGATATAGACTTCCATATATCAAAATGACCAGGATCGAAAAAAATTTTGATTGAGCCATGTCCGTCCGTCTGTCCGTTAACACGATAACTTGAGCAAATATTGAGATATCTTCACCAAATTCGGTATGCGGGCTTATTTAGACTCAAAATAGAGTAGTATTGAAAATGAGCGAAATCGGACGATAACCTTTTCCTATATCGAAAATATGGAAAAATTTAAAAAATGAGATAATTCAAAAACGAATACCACTAAATTAATGAAACTTGGTAGGTGGTTTGATTTTATAACGCAAAACAAAAGTTCAGTAAAATTTTGGAATATGGGCCTGGCAACACCCACATTTAGAAGAAGCAAATTCAGAAGTTTAACAAGCTGTAAATCAATAGCCGTTGGAGATATAACATTGAAATTAGGCATAGACACTTTTTTCATAGCGAGAACTGATTGCTGTGAAAATGAGCGAAATCGGCTGAAAGCCCGCTTTCTTTTTTATACCCAGCTGTACTTGTACACAGGGTATTATAACTTTGTTTGGATAACGGTTGGTTGCACAGGTATAAAGGAATCGAGATATAGACTTCCATATATCAAAATGACCAGGATCGAAAAAAAATTTGATTGAGCCATGTCCGTCCGCCTGTCCGTTAACACGATAACTCGAGAAAATATTGAGATATCTTCACCAAATTCGGTATGCGGGCTTATTTGGACTCAGAATAGAGTGGTATTGAAAATGAGCGAAATCGGAAGATAACCACACCTCCTTTTCGCATATCGAAAAATTTAAAAAATTAGATTATTCGAAAACGAATACCCCTAAATTAATGAAATTTGGTTGTACAGGTATAAAGGAATCGAGATAGATATAGACTTCCATATATCAAAATGACCAGGATCGAAAAAAAATTTGATTGAGCCATGTCCGTCCGTCTGTCCGTTAATATGATAACTTGAGCTAATATTGAGAGATCTTCACCAAATTCGGTATGCGGGCTTATTTATACTCAGAATAGAGTGGTATTGAAAATGAGCGAAATCGGATGATAACCACGCTCCCTTTTCCTATATCGAAAATATCGAAAAATTTAAAAAATTAGATAGTTCGAAAATGAATACCACTAAATTAATGAAAGTTGGCAGGTGGATTGATTTTATAACGCAAAACACAAGTTCAGTAAAATTTTGCAATATGGGCGTAGCAAAGCAAAATACAAGTTCAGTAAAATTTTGGAATATGGGCCTGGCAACACCCACATTTAGAAGAAGCAAATTCAGAAGTTTAACAAGCTGTAAATCAATAGCCGTTGGAGATATAACATTGAAATTAGGCATAGACACTTTTTTCATAGCGACAACTGGTTGCTGTGAAAATGAGCGGAATCGGCTGAAAGCCACGCTTTCTTTTTTATACCGAGCTGTACTTGTACACAGGGTATTATAACTTTGTTTGGATAACGGTTGGTTGCACAGGTATAAAGGAATCGAGATATAGACTTCCATATATCAAAATGACCAGGATCGAAAAAAAATTTGATTGAGCCATGTCCGTCCGCCTGTCCGTTAACACGATAACTCGAGAAAATATTGAGATATCTTCACCAAATTTGGTATGCGGGGTTATTTAGACTCAGAATAGATTGGTATTGAAAATGAGCGAAATCGGACGATAACTACGGCCCCTTTTTCTATATCAAAAATATGGAAAAATTGAAAAAATGAGATAATTCGAAAACGAATGCCACTAAATTAATGAAATTTCGTAGGTGGATTGATTTTATAACGCAAAATACAAGTTCAGTAAAATTTTGGAATATGGGAGTGGCACCGCCCACATTTAGAAGAAGCAAATTCAGAAGTTTAACAAGCTGTAAATCAAAAGCCGTTGGAGATATAACATTGAAATTAGGCATAGACAATTTTTTCGTAGCGAGAACTGTTTGCTGTGAAAATAAGCGAATTCGGCTGAAAGCCACGCTTTCTTTTTTATACCCAGCTGTACTTGTACACAGGGTATTATAACTTTGTTTGGATAACGGTTGGTTATACAGGTTTAAAGGAATCGAGATAGATATAGACTTCCACTTATCAAAATTACCAGGATCTAAAAAAAAGTTGATCGAGCCATGTCCGTCCGTCTGTCCGTTAACACGATAACTTGAGCAAATATTGAGATATCTTCACCAAATTCGGTATGCGGGCTTATTTAGACTCAAAATAGAGTAGTATTGAAAATGAGCGAAATCGGACGATAACCTTTTCCTATATCGAAAATATGGAAAAATTTAAAAAATGAGATAGTTCGAAAACGAATACTACTAAATTAATGAAATTTGGTAGGTGGATTGATTTTTATAACGCAAAACACTAGTTCGGTAAAATTTTGGAATATGGGCGTGGCAAATCACTAGCCGTTGGAGATATAACATTGCAATTTGGCATAGACATTTTTTTCGTAGCGACAACTGTTTGCTGAGAAATGAGCTTTCTTTTTATACCCAGCTGTACTTGTACACAGGGTATTATAACTTTGTTTGGATAACGGTTGGTTGCACAGGTATAAAGGAATCGAGATATAGACTTCCATATATCAAAATGACCAGGATCGAAAAAAATTTTGATTGAGCCATGTCCGTCCGTCTGTCCGTTAACACGATAACTTGAGCAAATATTGAGATATCTTCACCAAATTCGGTATGCGGGCTTATTTAGACTCAAAATAGAGTAGTATTGAAAATGAGCGAAATCGGACGATAACCTTTTCCTATATCGAAAATATGGAAAAATTTAAAAAATGAGATAATTCAAAAACGAATACCACTAAATTAATGAAACTTGGTAGGTGGTTTGATTTTATAACGCAAAACAAAAGTTCAGTAAAATTTTGGAATATGGGCCTGGCAACACCCACATTTAGAAGAAGCAAATTCAGAAGTTTAACAAGCTGTAAATCAATAGCCGTTGGAGATATAACATTGAAATTAGGCATAGACACTTTTTTCATAGCGAGAACTGATTGCTGTGAAAATGAGCGAAATCGGCTGAAAGCCCGCTTTCTTTTTTATACCCAGCTGTACTTGTACACAGGGTATTATAACTTTGTTTGGATAACGGTTGGTTGCACAGGTATAAAGGAATCGAGATATAGACTTCCATATATCAAAATGACCAGGATCGAAAAAAAATTTGATTGAGCCATGTCCGTCCGCCTGT
The DNA here is from genome assembly GCA_949987695.1 of Merzomyia westermanni. Lineage (NCBI taxonomy): Eukaryota > Metazoa > Arthropoda > Insecta > Diptera > Tephritidae > Merzomyia > Merzomyia westermanni. The sequence continues at coordinate 109,398,148 of OX465290.1, read as the reverse complement.
CCGTTAACACGATAACTCGAGAAAATATTGAGATATCTTCACCAAATTCGGTATGCGGGCTTATTTGGACTCAGAATAGAGTGGTATTGAAAATGAGCGAAATCGGAAGATAACCACACCTCCTTTTCGCATATCGAAAAATTTAAAAAATTAGATTATTCGAAAACGAATACCCCTAAATTAATGAAATTTGGTTGTACAGGTATAAAGGAATCGAGATAGATATAGACTTCCATATATCAAAATGACCAGGATCGAAAAAAAATTTGATTGAGCCATGTCCGTCCGCCTGTCCGTTAATACGATAACTTGAGCTAATATTGAGATATCTTCACCAAATTCGGTATGCGGGCTTATTTGGACTCAGAATAGAGTGGTATTGAAAATGAGCGAAATCGGAAGATAACCACACCTCCTTTTCGCATATCGAAAAATTTAAAAAATTAGATTATTCGAAAACGAATACCCCTAAATTAATGAAATTTGGTTGTACAGGTATAAAGGAATCGAGATAGATATAGACTTCCATATATCAAAATGACCAGGATCGAAAAAAAATTTGATTGAGCCATGTCCGTCCGTCTGTCCGTTAATATGATAACTTGAGCTAATATTGAGAGATCTTCACCAAATTCGGTATGCGGGCTTATTTATACTCAGAATAGAGTGGTATTGAAAATGAGCGAAATCGGATGATAACCACGCTCCCTTTTCCTATATCGAAAATATCGAAAAATTTAAAAAATTAGATAGTTCGAAAATGAATACCACTAAATTAATGAAAGTTGGCAGGTGGATTGATTTTATAACGCAAAACACAAGTTCAGTAAAATTTTGCAATATGGGCGTAGCAAAGCAAAATACAAGTTCAGTAAAATTTTGGAATATGGGCCTGGCAACACCCACATTTAGAAGAAGCAAATTCAGAAGTTTAACAAGCTGTAAATCAATAGCCGTTGGAGATATAACATTGAAATTAGGCATAGACACTTTTTTCATAGCGACAACTGGTTGCTGTGAAAATGAGCGGAATCGGCTGAAAGCCACGCTTTCTTTTTTATACCGAGCTGTACTTGTACACAGGGTATTATAACTTTGTTTGGATAACGGTTGGTTGCACAGGTATAAAGGAATCGAGATATAGACTTCCATATATCAAAATGACCAGGATCGAAAAAAAATTTGATTGAGCCATGTCCGTCCGCCTGTCCGTTAACACGATAACTCGAGAAAATATTGAGATATCTTCACCAAATTTGGTATGCGGGGTTATTTAGACTCAGAATAGATTGGTATTGAAAATGAGCGAAATCGGACGATAACTACGGCCCCTTTTTCTATATCAAAAATATGGAAAAATTGAAAAAATGAGATAATTCGAAAACGAATGCCACTAAATTAATGAAATTTCGTAGGTGGATTGATTTTATAACGCAAAATACAAGTTCAGTAAAATTTTGGAATATGGGAGTGGCACCGCCCACATTTAGAAGAAGCAAATTCAGAAGTTTAACAAGCTGTAAATCAAAAGCCGTTGGAGATATAACATTGAAATTAGGCATAGACAATTTTTTCGTAGCGAGAACTGTTTGCTGTGAAAATAAGCGAATTCGGCTGAAAGCCACGCTTTCTTTTTTATACCCAGCTGTACTTGTACACAGGGTATTATAACTTTGTTTGGATAACGGTTGGTTATACAGGTTTAAAGGAATCGAGATAGATATAGACTTCCACTTATCAAAATTACCAGGATCTAAAAAAAAGTTGATCGAGCCATGTCCGTCCGTCTGTCCGTTAACACGATAACTTGAGCAAATATTGAGATATCTCCACCAAATTCGGTATGCGGGCTTATTTAGACTCAGAATAGATTGGTATGGAAAATGAGCGAAATCGGAAGATAACCACACCCCCTTTTCCTATATCGAAAAATTGAAAAAATTAAATAGTTCGAAAACCAATACCACTAAATTAATGAAATTTGGGCATAGTAACGCCCACATTTAGAAGAAGCAAATTCAGAAGTTTAACAAGCTGTAAATCAATAGCCGTTGGAGATATAACATTGAAATTAGGCATAGACAATTTTTCATAGCGACAACTGATTGCTGTGAAAATGAGCGGAATCGGCTGAAAGCCACGCTTTCTTTTTTATACCGAGCTGTACTTGTACACAGGGTATTATAACTTTGTTTGGATAACGGTTGGTTGCACAGGTATAAAGGAATCGAGATAGATATAGACTTCCACTTATCAAAATTACCAGGATCTAAAAAAAAGTTGATCGAGCCATGTCCGTCCGTCTGTCCGTTAACACGATAACTTGAGCAAATATTGAGATATCTCCACCAAATTCGGTATGCGGGCTTATTTAGACTCAGAATAGATTGGTATGGAAAATGAGCGAAATCGGAAGATAACCACACCCCCTTTTCCTATATCGAAAAATTGAAAAAATTAAATAGTTCGAAAACCAATACCACTAAATTAATGAAATTTGGGCATAGTAACGCCCACATTTAGAAGAAGCAAATTCAGAAGTTTAACAAGCTGTAAATCAATAGCCGTTGGAGATATAACATTGAAATTAGGCATAGACAATTTTTCGTAGCGAGAACTGTTTGCTGTGAAAATAAGCGAATTCGGCTGAAAGCCACGCTTTCTTTTTTATACCCAGCTGTACTTGTACACAGGGTATTATAACTTTGTTTGGATAACGGTTGGTTATACAGGTTTAAAGGAATCGAGATAGATATAGACTTCCACTTATCAAAATTACCAGGATCTAAAAAAAAGTTGATCGAGCCATGTCCGTCCGTCTGTCCGTTAACACGATAACTTGAGCAAATATTGAGATATCTCCACCAAATTCGGTAGGCGGGCTTATTTAGACTCAGAATAGATTGGTATGGAAAATGAGCGAAATCGGAAGATAACCACACCCCCTTTTCCTATATCGAAAAATTGAAAAAATTAAATAGTTCGAAAACCAATACCACTAAATTAATGAAATTTGGGCATAGTAACGCCCACATTTAGAAGAAGCAAATTCAGAAGTTTAACAAGCTGTAAATCAATAGCCGTTGGAGATATAACATTGAAATTAGGCATAGACAATTTTTCATAGCGACAACTGATTGCTGTGAAAATGAGCGGAATCGGCTGAAAGCCACGCTTTCTTTTTTATACCGAGCTGTACTTGTACACAGGGTATTATAACTTTGTTTGGATAACGGTTGGTTGCACAGGTATAAAGGAATCGAGATATAGACTTCCATATATCAAAATGACCAGGATCGAAAAAAAATTTGATTGAGCCATGTCCGTCCGCCTGTCCGTTAACACGATAACTCGAGAAAATATTGAGATATCTTCACCAAATTTGGTATGCGGGCTTATTTATACTCAGAATAGAGTGGTATTGAAAATGAGCGAAATCGGATGATAACCACGCTCCCTTTTCCTATATCGAAAATATCGAAAAATTTAAAAAATTAGATAGTTCGAAAATGAATACCACTAAATTAATGAAAGTTGGCAGGTGGATTGATTTTATAACGCAAAACACAAGTTCAGTAAAATTTTGCAATATGGGCGTAGCAAAGCAAAATACAAGTTCAGTAAAATTTTGGAATATGGGCCTGGCAACACCCACATTTAGAAGAAGCAAATTCAGAAGTTTAACAAGCTGTAAATCAATAGCCGTTGGAGATATAACATTGAAATTTGGCATAGACTTTTTTTCGTAGCGACAACTGTTGGTTGTACAGGTATAAAGGAATCGAGATAGATATAGACTTCCATATATCAAAATGACCAGGATCGAAAAAAAAGTTGATAGAGCCATGCCCGTCCGTCTGTCCGTTAACACGATAACTTGAGCAAATATTGAGATATCTTCACCAAATTCGGTATGCGTGCTTATTTAGACTCAGAATAGACTGGTATTGAAAATGAGCGAAATCGGAAGATAACCACGCCCCCTTTTCCTATATCGAAAATATCGTACAATTGAAAAAATGAGATAATTCAAAAACGAATACCACTAAATTAATGAAACTTGGTAGGTGGTTTGATTTTATAACGCAAAACAAAAGTTCAGTAAAATTTTGGAATATGGGCCTGGCAACACCCACATTTAGAAGAAGCAAATTCAGAAGTTTAACTAGCTGTAAATCAATAGCCGTTGGAGATATAACATTGAAATTAGGCATAGACACTTTTTTCATAGCGACAACTGATTGCTGTGAAAATGAGCGGAATCGGCTGAAAGCCACGCTTTCTTTTTTATACCGAGCTGTACTTGTACACAGGGTATTATAACTTTGTTTGGATAACGGTTGGTTGCACAGGTATAAAGGAATCGAGATATAGACTTCCATATATCAAAATGACCAGGATCGAAAAAAAATTTGATTGAGCCATGTCCGTCCGCCTGTCCGTTAACACGATAACTCGAGAAAATATTGAGATATCTTCACCAAATTTGGTATGCGGGGTTATTTAGACTCAGAATAGATTGGTATTGAAAATGAGCGACATCGGAAGATAACTACGCCCCCTATTCCTATATCGAAAATATGGAAAAATTGAAAAAATGAGATAATTCGAAAACGAATACCACTAAATTAATGAAATTTCGTAGGTGGATTGATTTTATAACGCAAAATACAAGTTCAGTAAAATTTTGGAATATGGGAGTGGCACCGCCCACATTTAGAAGAAGCAAATTCAGAAGTTTAACAAGCTGTAAATCAAAAGCCGTTGGAGATATAACATTGAAATTAGGCAAAGACAATTTTTTCGTAGCGAGAACTGTTTGCTGTGAAAATAAGCGAATTCGGCTGAAAGCCACGCTTTCTTTTTTATACCCAGCTGTACTTGTACACAGGGTATTATAACTTTGTTTGGATAACGGTTGGTTATACAGGTTTAAAGGAATCGAGATAGATATAGACTTCCACTTATCAAAATTACCAGGATCTAAAAAAAAGTTGATCGAGCCATGTCCGTCCGTCTGTCCGTTAACACGATAACTTGAGCAAATATTGAGATATCTCCACCAAATTCGGTATGCGGGCTTATTTAGACTCAGAATAGATTGGTATGGAAAATGAGCGAAATCGGAAGATAACCACACCCCCTTTTCCTATATCGAAAAATTGAAAAAATTAAATAGTTCGAAAACCAATACCACTAAATTAATGAAATTTGGGCATAGTAACGCCCACATTTAGAAGAAGCAAATTCAGAAGTTTAACAAGCTGTAAATCAATAGCCGTTGGAGATATAACATTGAAATTAGGCATAGACAATTTTTCGGTGCGAGAGCTTGAGCAAATATTAAAATATCTTCACCAAATTCGGCATGCGGGCTTATTAAGACTCAGAACAGATTGGTATTAAAATTGAGCGAAATCGGAAGATAACCACGCCCCCTTTTCCTATATCGAAAAATTGAAAAAATTAAATAGTGCGAAAACCAATACCACTAAATTAATGAAATTTGAGCGTAGCAACGCCCACATTAAGAAGAAGCAAAATTCAGAAGTTTAACAAGCTGTACATCAATAGCCGTTGGAGATATAACATTGCAATTTGGCACAGACATTTTGTTCGTAGCGATAACTGTTTGCTGTGAAAATGAGCGAAATTGGCTGAAAGCCACGCTTTATTTTTATACCCAGCTGCACTTGTCCACAATGTATTATAACTTTGTTTGGATAACGGTTGGTTGCACAGGTATAAAGGAATCGAGATAGATATAGACTTCCATATATCAAAATGACCAGGATCTAAAAAAAATTTGATTGAGCCATGTCCGTCCGTCTGTCCGTTAACACGATAAATTGAGCAACTATTGAGATATCTTCACCAAATTCGGTATGCGGGCTTATTTAGACTCAGAATAGATTGGTATTGAAAATGAGCGAAATCGGAAGATAACCACGTCCCCTTGGAAGCAAATTCAGAAAATTAACAAGCTGTAAATCAATAGCCGTTGGAGATATAACATTGAAATTAAGCATAGACATTTTTTTCGTAGCGACAACTGTTTGCTGTGAAAATGAGCGAAATTGGCTGAAAGCCACGCTTTCTTTTTTATACCCAGCTGTACTTGTACACAGGGTATTATAACTTTGTTTGGATAACGGTTGGTTGTACAGGTATAAAGGAATCGAGATAGATATAGACTTCCATATATCAAAATGACCAGGATCTAAAAAAAATTTGATTGAGCCATGTCCGTCCGTCTGTCCGTTAACACGATAAATTGAGCAAATATTGAGATATCTTCACCAAATTCGGTATGCGGGCTTATTTAGACTCAGAACAGATTGGTATTAAAATTGAGCGAAATCGGAAGATAACCACGCCCCCTTTTCCTATATCGAAAAATTGAGAAAATTAAATAGTGCGAAAACCAATACCACTAAATTAATGAAATTTGAGCGTAGCAACGCCCACATTAAGAAGAAGCAAAATTCAGAAGTTTAACAAGCTGTAAATCAATAGCCGTTGGAGATATAACATTGCAATTTGGCACAGACATTTCGTTCGTAGCGATAACTGTTTGCTGTGAAAATGAGCGAAATTGGCTGAAAGCCAGGCTTTATTTTTATACCCACTGCACTTGTCCACAGGGTATTATAACTTTGTTTGGATAACGGTTGGTTGCACAGGTATAAAGGAATCGAGATAGATATAGACTTCCATATATCAAAATGACCAGGATCTAAAAAAAATTTGATTGAGCCATGTCCGTCCGTCTGTCCGTTAACACGATAAATTGAGCAAATATTGAGATATCTTCACCAATTTCGGTATGCGGGGTTATTTAGACTCAGAATACATTGGTATTGAAAATGAGCGACATCGGAAGATAACTACGCCCCCTATTCCTATATCGAAAATATGGGAAAATTGAAAAAAAGCGATAATTCGAAAACGAATACCACTAAATTAATGAAATTTGGTAGGTGCATTGATTTTATAACGCAAAACATAATTTCAGTAACATTTTGGAATATGGGCCTGGCAACACCCACATTTAGAAGAAGCAAATTCAGAAGTTTAACAAGCTGTAAATCAATAGCCGTTGGAGATATAACATAGAAATTAAGCATAGACATTTTTTTCGTAGCGACAACTGTTTGCTGTGAAAATGAGCGAAATTGGCTGAAAGCCACGCTTTCTTTTTTATAGCCAGCTGTAGTTGTACACAGGGTATTATAACTTTGTTTGGATAACTGTTGGTTGCACAGGTATAAAGGAATCGAGATAGATTTAGACTTCCATATATCAAAATGACAAGGATCGAAAAGAAATTTGATTGAGCCATGTCTGTCCGTTAACACGATAACTTGAGCAAATATTGAGATATCTTCACCAAATTCGGTATGCGGGCTTATTTAGACTCAGAATAGAGTTTTATTGAAAATGAGTGAAATCGGAAGATAACAACGCCCCCTTTTCCTATGTCGAAAATATGGAAAAATTGAAAAAATGAAATAATTCGAAAACGAATACCACTAAATTAATGAAATTTGGTAGGTGCATTGATTTTATAACGCAAAACATAATTTCAGTAACATTTTGGAATATGGGCCTGGCAACACCCACATTTAGAAGAAGCAAATTCAGAAGTTTAACAAGCTGTAAATCAATAGCCGTTGGAGATATAACATTGAAATTTGGCATAGGCATTTTTTTCGTAGCGACAACTGTTTACTGTGAAAATGAGCGAAATTGGCTGAAAGCCACGCTTTCTTTTTTATACCCAGCTGTACTTGTCCACAGGGTATTATAACTTTGTTTGGATAACGGTTGGTTGCACAGGTATAAAGGAATCGAGATAGATATAGACTTCCATATATCAAAATGACCAGGATCTAAAAAAAATTTGATTGAGCCATGTCCGTCCGTCTGTCCGTTAACACGATAAATTGAGCAAATATTGAGATATCTTCACCAAATTCGGTATGCGGGCTTATTTAGACTAAGAATACATTGGTATTGAAAATGAGCGACATCGGAAGATAGCCACGTCCCCTTTTCCTATATCGAAAAATTGAAAAAATGAGATAATTCGAAAATGAATACAACTAAATTCGGTAGCTGAATTGATTATATAACGGAAAACACAAATTCAGTAAAATTTTGGAATATGGGATTGGCAACGCCCACATTTAGAAGAAGCAAATTCAGAAGTTTAGCAAGCTGTAAATAAATAGCCGTTGGAGATATAACATTGAAATTTGGCATAGGCATTTTTTTCGTAGCGACAACTGTTTACTGTGAACATGAGCGAAATCGGCTGAAAGCCACGCTTTCTTTTTTATACCCAGCTGTACTTGTACACAGTATATTATAACTTTGTTTGGATAACGGTTGGTTGCACAGGTATAAAGGAATCGAGATAGATATAGACTTCCATATATCAAAATGACCAGGATCTAAAAAAAATTTGATTGACCCATGTCCGTCCGTCTGTCCGTTAACACGATAAATTGAACAAATATTGAGATATCTTCACCAAATCCGGTATGCGGGCTTATTTAGACTCAGAATACATTGGTATTGAAAATGAGCGACATCGGAAGATAACTACGCCCCCTTTTCCTATATCGAAAATATGGGAAAATTGAAAAAACGCGATAATTCGAAAACGAATACCACTCAATTAATGAAATTTGGTAGGTGGATTGAGTTTATAACGCAAAACACAAGTTCAGTAAAATTTTGGAATATGGGCCTGGCAACACCCACATTTAGAAGAAGCAAATTCAGAAGTTTAACAAGTTGTAAATCAATAGCCGTTGGAGATATAACATTGAAATTAGGCATAGAGAATTTTTTCGTAGCGACAACTGTTTGCTGTGAACATGAGCGAAATCGGCTGAAAGCCACGCTTTCTTTTTTATACCCAGCTGTACTTGTACACAGTATATTATAACTTTGTTTGGATAACGGTTGGTTGTACAGATATAAAGGAATCGAGATAGATATAGACTTCCATATATCAAAATGACCAGGATCTAAAAAAAATTTGATTGAGCCATGTCCGTCCGTCTGTCCGTTAACACGATAAATTGAGCAAATATTGAGATATCTTCACCAAATTCGGTATGCGGGCTTATTTAGACTCAGAATAGATTGGTATTGAAAATGAGCGAATTCGGAAGATAACTACGCCCCCTTTTCCTATGTCGAAAATATGGAAAAATTGAAAAAATTGAAATAATTCGAAAACGAATACCACTAAATTAATGAAATTTGGTAGGTGCATTGATTTTATAACGCAAAACATAATTTCAGTAACATTTTGGAATATGGGAGTGGCAACGCCCACATTTAGAAGAAGCAAATTCAGAAGGTTAGCAAGCTGTAAATCAATAGCCGTTGGAGATATAACATTGAAATTTGGCATAGACATTTTTTTCGTAGCGATAACTGTTTGCTGTGAAAATGAGCGAAATTGGCTGCAAGCCACGCTTTATTTTTATACCCAGCTGTACTTGTCCACAGGGTATTATAACTTTGTTTGGATAACGGTTGGTTGCACAGGTATAAAGGAATCGAGATAGATTTAGACTTCCATATATCAAAATGACCAGGATCGAAAAAAAATTTGATTGAGCCATGTCTGTCCGTCTGTCCGTTAACACGATAACTTGAGCAAATATTGAGATATCTTCACCAAATTCGGTATGCGGGCTTATTTAGACTCAGAATAGATTGGTATTGAAATTGAGCGAAATCGGAAGATAACCACGCCCCCTTTTCCTATATCGAAAAATTGAAAAAATTAAATAGTGCGAAAACCAATACCACTAAATTATTGAAAATTTGAGCGTAGCAACGCAAACATTTAGAAGAAGCAAATTCAGAAGTTTAAGAAGCTGTAAATCAATAGCCGTTGGAGATATAACATTCAAATTAGGCATAGAAAATTTTTCGTAGCGAGAGCTTGAGCAAATATTGAGATATCTTCACCAAATTCGGTATGCGGGCTTATTTAGACTCAGAATAGATTGGTTTTGAAAATGAGCGAAATCGCTCATCGCTATATAGAAAATATCGAAAAATTGAAAAAATGAGATAATTCGAAAATGAATACAACTAAATTTGGTAGCTGAATTGATTTTATAACGCAAAACACAAATTCAGTAAAATTTTGGAATATGGGAGTGGCAACGCCCACATTTAGAAGAAGCAAATTCAGAAGTTTAGCAAGCTGTAAATCAATAGCCGTTGGAGATATAACATTGAAATTTGGCATAGACATTTTTTTCGTAGCGATAACTGTTTGCTGTGAAAATGAGCGAAATTGGCTGAAAGCCACGCTTTCTTTTTTATACCCAGCTGTACTTGTCCACAGGGTATTATAACTTTGTTTGGATAACGGTTGGTTGCACAGGTATAAAGGAATCGAGATAGATTTAGACTTCCATATATCAAAATGACAAGGATCGAAAAGAAATTTGATTGAGCCATGTCTGTCCGTTAACACGATAACTTGAGCAAATATTGAGATATCTTCACCAAATTCGGTATACCGCTTATTTAGACTCAGAATAGAGTGGTATTGAAAATGAGCGAAATCGGAAGATAACTACGCCCCCTTTTCCTATGTCGAAAATATGGAAAAATTGAAAAAATTAGATAATTCGAAAGCGAATACCACTAAATTAATGAAATTTGGTAGGTGCATTGATTTTACAACGCAAAACATAATTTCAGTAAAATTTTGGAATATGGGCCTGGCAACACCCACATTTAGAAGAAGCAAATTCAAAAGTTTAACAAGTTGTAAATCAATAGCCGTTGGAGATATAACATTGAAATTAAGCATAGACATTTTTTTCGTAGCGACAACTGTTTGCTGTGAAAATGAGCGAAATTGGCTGAAAGCCACGCTTTATTTTTTATACCCAGCTGTACTTGTACACAGGGTATTATAACTTTGTTTGGATAACGGTTGGTTGTACAGGTATAAAGGAATCGAGATAGATATAGACTTCCATTTATCAAAATGACCAGGATCTAAAAAAAATTTGATTGAGCCATGTCCGTCTGTCTGTCCGTTAACACGATAAATTGAGCAAATATTGAGATATCTTCACCAAATTCGGTATGCGGGCTTATTTAGACTCAGAATAGATTGGTATTGAAAATGAGCGAAATCGGAAGATAACTACGCCCCCTTTTCCTATGTCGAAAATATGGAAAAATTGAAAAAATGAGATAATTCGAAAATGAATACAACTAAATTTGGTAGCTGAATTGATTTTTTAACGCAAAACACAAATTCAGTAAAATTTTGGAATATGGGAGTGGCAACGCCCAAAGTTTAGCAAGCTGTAAATCAATAGCCGTTGGAGATATAACATTGAAATTTGGCATAGACATTTTTTTCGTAGCGATAACTGTTTGCTGTGAAAATGAGCGAAATTGGCTGAAAGCCACGCTTTCTTTTTTATACCCAGCTGTACTTGTCCACAGGGTATTATAACTTTGTTTGGATAACCGTTGGTTGCACAGGTATAAAGGAATCGAGATAGATTTAGACTTCCATATATCAAAATGACAAGGATCGAAAAGAAAGTTGATTGAGCCATGTCCGTCCGTCTGTCCGTTAACACGATAAATTGAGCAAATATTGAGATATCTTCACCAAATTCGGTATGCGGGCTTATTTAGACTCAGAATAGATTGGTATTGAAAATGAGCGAAATCGGAAGATAACTACGCCCCCTTTTCCTATGTCGAAAATATGGAAAAATTGAAAAAATGAAATAATTCGAAAACGAATACCACTAAATTAATGAAATTTGGTAGGTGCATTGATTTTATAACGCAAAACATAATTTCAGTAACATTTTGGAATATGGGCCTGGCAACACCCACTTTAGAAGAAGCAAATTCAGAAGTTTAGCAAGCTTTAAATCAATAGCCGTTGGAGCTATAACATTGAAATTTGGCATAGACATTTTTTCGTAGCGATAACTGTTTTCTGGGAAAATGAGCGAAATTGGCTGAAAGCCACGCTTTATTTTTTATACCCAGCTGTACTTGTACACAGGGTATTATAACTTTGTTTGGATAACGGTTGGTTGTACAGGTATAAAGGAATCGAGATAGATATAGACTTCCATATATCAAAATGACCAGGATCTAAAAAAAATTTGATTGAGCCATGTCCGTCCGTCTGTCCGTTAACACGATAAATTGAGCAAACATTGGGATATCTTCACCAAATTCGGTATGCGGGCTTATTTAGACTCAGAATAGATTGGTATTGAAAATGAGCGAAATCGGAAGATAACTACGCCCCCTTTTCCTATATCGAAAAATTGAAAAAATTAAATAGTGCGAAAACCAATACCACTAAATTATTGAAAATTTGAGCGTAGCAACGCAAACATTTAGAAGAAGCAAATTCAGAAGTTTAACAAGCTGTAAATCAATAGCCGTTGGAGATATAACATTCAAATTAGGCATAGAAAATTTTTCGTAGCGAGAGCTTGAGCAAATATTGAGATATCTTCACCAAATTCGGTATGCGGGCTTATTTAGACTCAGAATAGATTGGTATTGAAAATGAGCGAAATCGCTCATCGCTATATAGAAAATATCGAAAAATTGAAAAAATGAGATAATTCGAAAATGAATACAACTAAATTTGGTAGCTGAATTGATTTTATAACGCAAAACACAAATTCAGTAAAATTTTGGAATATGGGAGTGGCAACGCCCACATTTAGAAGAAGCAAATTCAGAAGTTTATCAAGCTGTAAATCAATAGCCGTTGGAGATATAACATTGAAATTTGGCATAGACATTTTTTTCGTAGCGATAACTGTTTGCTGTGACAATGAGCGAAATTGGCTGAAAGCCACGCTTTCTTTTTTATACCCAGCTGTACTTGTCCACAGGGTATTATAACTTTGTTTGGATAACGGTTGGTTGCACAGGTATAAAGGAATCGAGATAGATTTAGACTTCCATATATCAAAATGACAAGGATCGAAAAGAAATTTGATTGAGCCATGTCTGTCCGTTAACACGATAACTTGAGCAAATATTGAGATATCTTCACCAAATTCGGTATACCGCTTATTTAGACTCAGAATAGAGTGGTATTGAAAATGAGCGAAATCGGAAGATAACTACGCCCCCTTTTCCTATATCGAAAAATTGAAAAAATTAAATAGTGCGAAAACCAATACCACTAAATTATTGAAAATTTGAGCGTAGCAACGCAAACATTTGGAAGAAGCAAATTCAGAAGTTTAACAAGCTGTAAATCAATAGCCGTTGGAGATATAACATTCAAATTAGGCATAGAAAATTTTTCGTAGCGAGAGCTTGAGCAAATATTGAGATATCTTCACCAAATTCGGTATGCGGGCTTATTTAGACTCAGAATAGATTGGTATTGAAAATGAGCGAAATCGCTCAACGCTATATAGAAAATATCGAAAAATTGAAAAAATGAGATAATTCGAAAATGAATACAACTAAATTTGGGAGCTGAATTGATTTTATAACGCAAAACACAAATTCAGTAAAATTTTGGAATATGGGAGTGGCAACGCCCACATTTAGAAGAAGCAAATTCAGAAGTTTAGCAAGCTGTAAATCAATAGCCGTTGGAGATATAACATTGAAATTTGGCATAGACATTTTTTTCGTAGCGATAACTGTTTGCTGTGAAAATGAGCGAAATTGGCTGAAAGCCACGCTTTCTTTTTTATACCCAGCTGTACTTGTCCACAGGGTATTATAACTTTGTTTGGATAACGGTTGGTTGCACAGGTATAAAGGAATCGAGATAGATTTAGACTTCCATATATCAAAATGACAAGGATCGAAAAGAAATTTGATTGAGCCATGTCTGTCCGTTAACACGATAACTTGAGCAAATATTGAGATATCTTCACCAAATTCGGTATACCGCTTATTTAGACTCAGAATAGAGTGGTATTGAAAATGAGCGAAATCGGAAGATAACTACGCCCCCTTTTCCTATGTCGAAAATATGGAAAAATTGAAAAAATGAGATAATTCGAAAGCGAATACCACTAAATTAATGAAATTTGGTAGGTGCATTGATTTTACAACGCAAAACATAATTTCAGTAAAATTTTGGAATATGGGCCTGGCAACACCCACATTTAGAAGAAGCAAATTCAGAAGTTTAACAAGTTGTAAATCAATAGCCGTTGGAGATATAACATTGAAATTTGGCATAGACATTTTTTTCGTAGCGATAACTGTTTGCTGTGAAAATGAGCGAAATTGGCTGAAAGCCACGCTTTCTTTTTTATACCCAGCTGTACTTGTCCACAGGGTATTATAACTTTGTTTGGATAACGGTTGGTTGCACAGGTATAAAGGAATCGAGATAGATTTAGACTTCCATATATCAAAATGACAAGGATCGAAAAGAAATTTGATTGAGCCATGTCCGTCCGTCTGTCCGTTAACACGATAAATTGAGCAAATATTGAGATATCTTCACCAAATTCGGTATGCGGGCTTATTTAGACTCAGAATAGATTGGTATTGAAAATGAGCGAAATCGGAAGATAACTACGCCCCCTTTTCCTATGTCGAAAATATGGAAAAATTGAAAAAATGAAATAATTCGAAAACGAATACCACTAAATTAATGAAATTTGGTAGGTGCATTGATTTTATAACGCAAAACATAATTTCAGTAACATTTTGGAATATGGGCCTGGCAACACCCACTTTAGAAGAAGCAAATTCAGAAGTTTAGCAAGCTGTAAATCAATAGCCGTTGGAGCTATAACATTGAAATTTGGCATAGACATTTTTTCGTAGCGATAACTGTTTTCTGGGAAAATGAGCGAAATTGGCTGAAAGCCACGCTTTATTTTTTATACCCAGCTGTACTTGTACACAGGGTATTATAACTTTGTTTGGATAACGGTTGGTTGTACAGGTATAAAGGAATCGAGATAGATATAGACTTCCATATATCAAAATGACCAGGATCTAAAAAAAATTTGATTGAGCCATGTCCGTCCGTCTGTCCGTTAACACGATAAATTGAGCAAATATTGGGATATCTTCAACAAATTCGGTATGCGGGCTTATTTAGACTCAGAATAGATTGGTATTGAAAATGAGCGAAATCGGAAGATAACTACGCCCCCTTTTCCTATGTAGAAAATATGGAAAAATTGAAAAAATGAGAAAATTCGAAAATGAATACCACTAAATTAATGAAATTTGGTAGGTGCATTGATTTTATAACGCAAAACATAATTTCAGTAACATTTTGGAATATGGGCCTGGCAACACCCACTTTAGAAGAAGCAAATTCAGAAGTTTAGCAAGCTGTAAATCAATAGCCGTTGGAGCTATAACATTGAAATTTGGCATAGACATTTTTTCGTAGCGATAACTGTTTTCTGGGAAAATGAGCGAAATTGGCTGAAAGCCACGCTTTATTTTTTATACCCAGCTGTACTTGTACACAGGGTATTATAACTTTGTTTGGATAACGGTTGGTTGTACAGGTATAAAGGAATCGAGATAGATATAGACTTCCATATATCAAAATGACCAGGATCTAAAAAAAATTTGATTGAGCCATGTCCGTCCGTCTGTCCGTTAACACGATAAATTGAGCAAATATTGGGATATCTTCAACAAATTCGGTATGCGGGCTTATTTAGACTCAGAATAGATTGGTATTGAAAATGAGCGAAATCGGAAGATAACTACGCCCCCTTTTCCTATGTAGAAAATATGGAAAAATTGAAAAAATGAGAAAATTCGAAAATGAATACCACTAAATTAATGAAATTTGGTAGCTGAATTGATTTTATAACGCAAAACACAAATTCAGTAAAATTTTGGAATATGGGAGTGGCAACGCCCAAAGTTTAGCAAGCTGTAAATCAATAGCCGTTGGAGATATAACATTGAAATTAGGCATAGACAATTTTTCGTAGCGAGAACTTGAGCAAATATTAAGATATCTTCAGCAAATTCGGCATGCGGGCTTACTAAGACTCAGAACAGATTGGTATTGAAATTGAGCGAAATCGGAAGATAACCACGCCCCCTTTTCCTATATCGAAAAATTGAAAAAATTAAATAGTGCGAAAACCAATACCACTAAATTAATGAAATTTGGGCGTAGCAACGCCCACATTTAGAAGAAGCAAATTCAGAAGTTTAACAAGTTGTAAATCAATAGCCGTTGGAGATATAACATTGAAATTTGGCATAGACATTTTTTTCGTAGCGATAACTGTTTGCTGTGAAAATGAGCGAAATTGGCTGAAAGCCACACTTTCTTTTTTATACCCAGCTGTACTTGTCCACAGGGTATTATAACTTTGTTTGGATAACGGTTGGTTGCACAGGTATAAAGGAGTCGAGATAGATTTAGACTTCCATATATCAAAATGACCAGGATCTAAAAAAAATTTGATTGAGCCATGTCCGTCCGTCTGTCCGTTAACACGATAAATTGAGCAAATATTGAGATATCTTCACCAAATTCGGTATGCGGGCTTATTTAGACTCAGAATAGATTGGTATTGAAAATGAGCGAAAGCGGAACATAACCACGCCCCCTTTTCCTATGTCGAAAATTTGAAAAAATTAGATAATTCGAAAATGAATACAACTAAATTTGGTAGCTGAATTGATTTTATAACGCAAAACACAAATTCAGTAAAATTTTGGAATATGGGAGTGGCAACGCCCACATTTAGAAGAAGCAAATTCAGAAGTTTAGCAAGCTGTAAATCAATAGCCGTTGGAGGTATAACCTTGAAATTTGGCATAGACATTTTTTTCGTAGCGATAACTGTTTGCTGTGAAAATGAGCGAAATTGGCGGAAAACCACGCTTTATTTTTATACCCAGGTGTACTTGTCCACAGGGTATTATAACTTTGTTTGGATAACGGTTGGTTGCACAGGTATAAAGGAATTGAGATAGATATAGACTTCCATATATCAAAATGACCAGGATCGAAAAGAAATTTGATTGAGCCATGTCTGTCCGTCTGTCCGTTAACACGATAACTTGAGCAAATATTGAGATATCTTCACAAAATTCGGTATTCTAGCTTATTTAGACTCAGAATAGATTGGTATTGAAAATGAGCGAAATCGGAAGATAACCACACCCCCTTTTCCTATATCGAAAAATTGAAAAAATTTAATAGTTCGAAAACCAATACCACTAAATTAATGAAATTTGGGCGTAGCAACGCCCATATTTAGAAGAAGCAAATTCAGAAGTTTAACAAGCTGTAAATCAATAGCCGTTGGAGATATAACATTGAAATTAGGCATAGACAATTTTTCGTAGCGAGAACTTGAGCAAATATTAAGATATCTTCAGCAAATTCGGCATGCGGGCTTACTAAGACTCAGAACAGATTGGTATTGAAATTGAGCGAAATCGGAAGATAACCACGCCCCCTTTTCCTATATCGAAAAATTGAAAAAATTAAATAGTGCGAAAACCAATACCACTAAATTAATGAAATTTGGGCGTAGCAACGCCCACATTTAGAAGAAGCAAATTTAGAAGTTTAACAAGCTGTAAATCAATAGCCGTTGGAGATATAACATTGAAATTAGGCACAGACAATTTTTTCGTAGCGAGAACTTGAGCAAATATTGAGATATCTTCACCAAATTCGGCATGCGGGCTTATTAAGACTCAGAACTGATTGGTATTGAAAATGAGCGAAATCGGAAGATAACCACGTCCCCTTTTCCTATATCGAAAATATCGAAAATTTGAAAAAATGAGATAATGAATACAACTAAATTTGGTAGCTGAATTGATTTTATAACGCAAAACAGAAATTCAGTAAAATTTTGGAATATGGGAGTAGCATCGCCCACATTTAGAAGAAGCAAATTCAGAAGTTTAACAAGCTGTAAATCAATAGCCGTTGAAGATATAACATTGAAATTTGACATAGACATTTTTTTCTTAGCGACAACTGTTTACTGTGAAAATGAGCGAAATTGGCTGAAAGCCACGATTTCTTTTTATACCCAGCTGTACTTGTACACAGGGTATTATAACTTTGTTTGGATAACGGTTGGTTGTACAGGTATAAAGGAATCTAGATAGATATAGACTTCCTATATCAAAATAACCAGGATCTAAAAAAAATTTCATTGAGCCATGTCCGTTCGTCTGTCCGTTAACACGATAAATTGAGCAAATATTGAGATATCTTCACCAAATTCGGTATGCGGGCTTATTAAGACTCAGAATAGATTGGTATTGAAAATGAGCGAAAGCGGAACATAACCACGCCCCCTTTTCCTATATCGAAAATATCGAAAATTTGAAAAAATTAAATAATTCGAAAATGAATACCACTAAATTAATGAAATTTGGTAGGTGGATTGAGTTTATAACGCAAAACACAAGTTCAGTAAAATTTTGGAATATGGGCCTGGCAACACCCACATTTAGAAGAAGCAAATTCAGAAGTTTAACAAGTTGTAAATCAATAGCCGTTGGAGATATAACATTGAAATTAGGCATAGACAATTTTTTCGTAGCGACAACTGTTTGCTGTGAACATGAGCGAAATCGGCTGAAAGCCACGCTTTCTTTTTTATACCCAGCTGTACTTGTACACAGGGTATTATAACTTTGTTTGGATAACGGTTGGTTGTACAGGTATAAAGGAATCGAGATAGATATAGACTTCCATATATCAAAATGCCCAGGATCTAAAAAAAAATTTGATTGAGCCATGTCTGTCCGTCTGTCCGTTAACACGATAAATTGAGCAAATATTGAGATATCTTCACCAAATTCGGTATGCGGGCTTATTTAGACTCAGAATAGATTGGTATTGAAAATGAGCGAAATCGGAAGATAACCACACCCCCTTTTCCTATATCGAAAAATTGCAAAAATTAAATAGTTCGAAAACCAATGACACTAAATTAATGAAATTTGGGCATAGTAACGCCCACATTTAGAAGAAGCAAAATTCAGAAGTTTAACAAGCTGTAAATCAATAGCCGTTGGAGATATAACATTGCAATTTGGCATAGACATTTTGTTCGTAGCGATAACTGTTTGCTGTGAAAATGAGCGAAATTGGCTGAAAGCCACGCTTTATTTTTATACCCAGCTGTACTTGTCCACAGGGTATTATAACTTTGTTTGGATAACGGTTGGTTGCACAGGTATAAAGGAATCGAGATAGATATAGACTTCCATATATCAAAATGACCAGGATCTAAAAAAAATTTGATTGAGCCATGTCCGTCCGTCTGTCCGTTAACGCGATAAATTGAGCAAATATTGAGATATCTTCACCAAATTCGGTATGCGGGCTTATTTAGACTCAGAATAGATTGGTATTGAAAATGAGCGAAATCGGAAGATAACCACGTCCCCTTTTCCTATATCGAAAAATTGAAAAAATTAGATAAATCGAAAATGAATACAACTAAAGTTGGTAGCTGAATTGATTTTATAACGCAAAACACAAATTCAGTAAAATTTTGGAATATTGGAGTGGCAACGCCCACATTTAGAAGAAGCAAATTCAGAAGTTTAGCAAGATGTAAATCAATAGCCGTTGGAGATAACATTGAAATTAGGCATAGACAATTTTATCGTAGCGACAACTGTTTGCTGTGAACATGAGCGAAATCGGCTGAAAGTAACGCTTTATTTTTTATACCCAGCTGTACTTGAACACAGGGTATTATAACTTTGTTTGGATAACGGTTGGTTGTACAGGTATAAAGGAATCGAGATAGATATAGACTTCCATATATCAAAATGCCCAGGATCTAAAAAAAAATTTGATTGAGCCATGTCTGTCCGTCTGTCCGTTAACACGATAAATTGAGCAAATATTGAGATATCTTCACCAAATTCGGTATGCGGGCTTATTTAGACTCAGAATAGATTGGTATTGAAATTGAGCGAAATCGGAAGATAACCACGCCACCTTTTCCTATATCGAAAAATTGAAAAAATGAGATAATTCGAAAACGAATACCACTAAATTAATGAAATTTGGTAGGTGGATTGATTTTATAACGCAAAACACAAGTTCAGTAAAATTTTGGAATATGGGAGTGGCATCGCCCACATTTAGAAGAAGCAAATTCAGAAGTTTAACAAGCTGTAAATCAATAGCCGTTGGAGATATAACATTGAAATTTGGCATACACATTTTTTTCGTAGCGACAACTGTTTACTGTGAAAATGAGCGAAATTGGCTGACAGCCACGCTTTCCTTTTATACCCAGCTGTACTTTTACACAGGATATTATAACTTTGTTTGGATAACGGTTGGTGGTAAACGTATAAAGGAATCGAGATAGATATAGACTTTCATGTATCAAAATGACCAGGATCTAAAAAAAAATTGATTGAGCCATGTCCGTTAACACGATAACTTGAGCAAATATTGAGATATCTTAACCAAATTCGGTATGCTGGCTTATTTGGGCTCAGAATAGAGTGGTATTGAAAATGAGCGAAATCGGAAGATAATTACGCCCCCTTTTCCTATATCGAAAATATGGGAAAATTTAAAAAACGCGATAATTCGAAAACGAATACCACTAAATTAATGAAATTTGATCGTAGCACGCCCACATTAAGAAGAAGCAAAATCAGAAGTTTAACAAGCTGTAAATCAATAGCCGTTGGAGATATAACATTGAAATTAGGCATAGACAATTTTTCGGTGCGAGAGCTTGAGCAAATATTAAGATATCTTCACCAAATTCGGCATGCGGGCTTATTAAGACTCAGATCAGATTGGTATTAAAATTGAGCGAAATCGGAAGATAACCACGCCCCCTTTTCCTATGTCGAAAAATTGAAAAAATTAAATAGTGCGAAAACCAATACCACTAAATTAATGAAATTTGAGCGTAGCAACGCCCGCATTTAGAAGATCAAATTCAGAAGTTTAACAAGCTGTAAATCAATAGCCGTTGGAAATATAACATTGAAATTTGGCATAGAAATTTTTTTCGTGGCGACAACTGTTTGCTGTGAAAATGAGCGAAATTGGCTGAAAGCCACGCTTTCTTTTTATACCCAGCTGTACTTGTCCACAGGGTATTATAACTTTGTTTGGATAACGGTTGGTTGCACAGGTATAAAGGAATCGAGATAGATATAGACTTCCATATATCAAAATGACCAGGATCTAAAAAAAAGTTGATTGAGCCATGTCCGTCCGTCTGTCCGTTAATACGATAAATTGAGCAAATATTGAGATATCTTCACCAAATTCGGTATGCGGGGTTATTTAGACTCAGAATACATTGGTATTGAAAATGAGCGACATCGGAAGATAACTACGCCCCCTTTTCCTATATCGAAAATATGGGAAAATTGAAAAAACGCAATAATTCGAAAACGAATACCACTAAATTAATGAAATTTGAGCGTAGCAACGCCCACATATAGAAGAAGCAAAATTCAGAAGTTTAACAAGCTGTAAATCAATAGCCGTTGGAGATATAACATTGCAATTTGGCATAGACATTTTGTTCGTAGCGATAACTGTTTGCTGTGAAAATGAGCGAAATTGGCTGAAAGCCACGCTTTATTTTTATACCCAGCTGTACTTGTCCACAGGGTATTATAACTTTGTTTGGATAACGGTTGGTTGCACAGGTATAAAGGAATCGAGATAGATATAGACTTCCATATATCAAAATGACCAGGATCGAAAAGAAATTTGATTGAGCCATGTCTGTCCGTCTGTCCGTTAACACGATAAATTGAGCAAATATTGAGATATCTTCACCAAATTCGGTATGCGGGCTTATTAAGACTCAGAATAGATTGGTATTGAAAATGAGCGAAAGCGGAACATAACCACGCCCCCTTTTCCTATATCGAAAATTTGAAAAAATTAGATAATTCGAAAATGAATACAACTAAATTTGGTAGCTGAATTGATTTTATAACGCAAAACACAAATTCAGTAAAATTTTGGAATATGGGAGTGGCAACGCCCACATTTAGAAGAAGCAAATTCAGAAGTTTAACAAGCTGTAAATCAATAGCCGTTGGAGATATAACATTGAAATTAGGCATAGACAATTTTTCGTAGCGAGAACTTGAGCAAATATTAAGATATCTTCACCAAATTCGGCATGCGGGCTTACTAAGACTCAGAACAGATTGGTATTGAAATTGAGCGAAATCGGAAGATAACCACGCCCCCTTTTCCTATATCGAAAAATTGAAAAAATTAAATAGTGCGAAAACCAATACCACTAAATTAATGAAATTTGGGCGTAGCAACGCCCATATTTAGAAGAAGCAAATTCAGAAGTTTAACAAGCTGTAAATCAATAGCCGTTGGAGATATAACATTGAAATTAGGCATAGACAATTTTTCGTAGCGAGAACTTGAGCAAATATTAAGATATCTTCACCAAATTCGGTATGCGGGCTTATTAAGACTCAGAACAGATTGGTATTGAAAATGAGCGAAATCGGAAGATATCCACGTCCCCTTTTCCTATATCGAAAATATCGAAAATTTGAAAAAATGAGATAATTTGAAAATGAATGCAACTAAATTTGGTAGCTGAATTGATTTTATAACGCAAAACAGAAATTCAGTAAAATTTTGGAATATGGGAGTAGCATCGCCCACATTTAGAAGAAGCAAATTCAGAAGTTTAACAAGCTGTAAATCAATAGCCGTTGAAGATATAACATTGAAATTTGACATAGACATTTTTTTCTTAGCGACAACTGTTTACTGTGAAAATGAGCGAAATTGGCTGAAAGCCACGATTTCTTTTTATACCCAGCTGTACTTGTACACAGGGTATTATAACTTTGTTTGGATAACGAATGGTTGTACAGGTATAAAGGAATCTAGATAGATATAGACTTCCTATATCAAAATAACCAGGATCTAAAAAAAATTTCATTGAGCCATGTCCGTTCGTCTGTCCGTTAACACGATAAATTGAGCAAATATTGAGATATCTTCACCAAATTCGGTATGCGGGCTTATTAAGACTCAGAATAGATTGGTATTGAAAATGAGCGAAAGCGGAACATAACCACGCCCCCTTTTCCTATATCGAAAATATCGAAAATTTGAAAAAATTAAATAATTCGAAAATGAATACAACTAAATTTGGTAGCTGAATTGATTTTATAACGCAAAACACAAATTCAGTAAAATTTTGGAATATGGGAGTGGCAACGCCCATATTTAGAAGAAGCAAATTCAGAAGTTTAACAAGCTGTAAATCAATAGCCGTTGGAGATATAACATTGAAATTTGACATAGACATTTTTTTCGTAGCGACAACTGTTTACTGTGAAAATGAGCTAAATTGGCTGAAAGCCACGCTTTTTTTTATACCCAGCTGTACTTGTACACAGGGTATTATAACTTTGTTTGGATAACGGTTGGTTGTACAGGTATAAAGGAATCTAGATAGATATAGACTTCCTATATCAAAATAACCAGGATCTAAAAAAAATTTCATTGAGCCATGTCCGTTCGTCTGTCCGTTAACACGATAAATTGAGCAAATATTGAGATATCTTCACCAAATTCGGTATGCGGGCTTATTAAGACCCAGAATAGATTGGTATTGAAATTGAGCGAAATCGGAGCATAACTACGCCCCCTTTTCCTATATCGAAAAATTGAAAAAATGAGATAATTCGAAAACAAATACCACTAAATTAATGAAATTTGGTAGGTGGATTGATTTTATAACGCAAAACACAAGTTCAGTAAAATTTTGGAATATGGGCGTAGCAACGCCCGCATTTAGAAGATCAAATTCAGAAGTTTAACAAGCTGTAAATCAATAGCCGTTGGAAATATAACATTGAAATTTGGTATATACATTTTTTTCGTGGCGACAACTGTTTGCTGTGAAAATGAACGAAATTGGCTGAAAGCCACGCTTTCTTTTTATACCCAGCTGTACTTGTCCACAGGGTATTATAACTTTGTTTGGATAACGGTTGGTTGCACAGGTATAAAGGAATCGAGATAGATATAGACTTCCATATATCAAAATGACCAGGATCTAAAAAAAAGTTGATTGAGCCATGTCCGTCCGTCTGTCCGTTAATACGATAAATTGAGCAAATATTGAGATATCTTCACCAAATTCGGTATGCGGGCTTATTTAGACTGAGAATACATTGGTATTGAAAATGAGCGACATCGGAAGATAACTACGCCCCCTTTTCCTATATCGAAAATATGGGAAAATTGAAAAAACGCGATAATTCGAAAACGAATACCACTAAATTAATGAAATTTGGTAGGTGGATTGAGTTTATAACGCAAAACACAAGTTCAGTAAAATTTTGGAATATGGGCCTGGCAACACCCACATTTAGAAGAAGCAAATTCAGAAGTTTAACAAGTTGTAAATCAATAGCCGTTGGAGATATAACATTGAAATTAGGCATAGACAATTTTTTCGTAGCGAAAACTGTTTGCTGTGAACATGAGCGAAATCGGCTGAAAGCCACGCTTTCTTTTTTATACCCAGCTGTACTTGTACACAGGGTATTATAACTTTGTTTGGATAACGGTTGGTTGTACAGGTATAAAGGAATCTAGATAGATATAGACTTCCTATATCAAAATAACCAGGATCTAAAAAAAATTTCATTGAGCCATGTCCGTTCGTCAATTTTTTCGTAGCGAAAACTGTTTGCTGTGAACATGAGCGAAATCGGCTGAAAGCCACGCTTTCTTTTTTATACCCAGCTGTACTTGTACACAGGGTATTATAACTTTGTTTGGATAACGGTTGGTTGTACAGGTATAAAGGAATCTAGATAGATATAGACTTCCATATATCAAAATGCCCAGGATCTAAAAAAAAATTTGATTGAGCCATGTCTGTCCGTCTGTCCGTTAACACGATAAATTGAGCAAATATTGAGATATCTTCACCAAATTCGGTATGCGGGCTTATTTAGACTCAGAATAGATTGGTATTGAAAATGAGCGAAATCGGAAGATAACCACACCCCCTTTTCCTATGTCGAAAAATTGAAAAAATTAAATAGTGCGAAAACCAATACCACTAAATTAATGAAATTTGGGCATAGTAACGCCCACATTTAGAAGAAGCAAATTCAGAAGTTTAACAAGCTGTAAATCAATAGCCGTTGGAGATATAACATTGAAATTAGGCATAGACAATTTTTCGGTACGAGAGCTTGAGCAAATATTAAGATATCTTCACCAAATTCGGCATGCGGGCTTATTAAGACTCAGATCAGATTGGTATTAAAATTGAGCGAAATCGGAAGATAACCACGCCCCCTTTTCCTATGTCGAAAAATTGAAAAAATTAAATAGTGCGAAAACCAATACCACTAAATTAATGAAATTTGAGCGTAGCAACGCCCACATTAAGAAGAAGCAAAATTCAGAAGTGTAACAAGCTGTAAATCAAAAGCCGTTGGAGATATAACATTGCAATTTGGCATAGAGATTTTGTTCGTAGCGATAACTGTTTCCTGTGAAAATGAGCGAAATTGGCTGAAAGCCACGCTTTATTTTTATACCCAGCTGTACTTGTCCACAGGGTATTATAACTTTGTTTGGATAACGGTTGGTTGCACAGGTATAAAGGAATCGAGATAGATATAGACTTCCATATATCAAAATGACCAGGATCTAAAAAAAATTTGATTTAGCCATATCCGTCCGTCTGTCCGTTAACA
Source organism: Merzomyia westermanni (assembly GCA_949987695.1). Lineage (NCBI taxonomy): Eukaryota > Metazoa > Arthropoda > Insecta > Diptera > Tephritidae > Merzomyia > Merzomyia westermanni. The sequence goes on along the minus strand of OX465290.1, from coordinate 109,372,390 downwards.
CGATAAATTGAGCAAATATTGAGATATCTTCACCAAATTCGGTATGCGGGCTTGTTTAGACTCAGAATAGATTGGTATTGAAAATGAGCGAAATCGGAAGATAGCCACGTCCCCTTTTCCTATATCGAGAAATTGAAAAAATTAGATAATTCGAAAATGAATACAACTAAATTCGGTAGCTGAATTGATTTTATAACGCAAAACACAAATTCAGTAAAATTTTGGAATATGGGAGTGGCAACGCCCACATTTAGAAGAAGCAAATTCAGAAGTTTAGCAAGCTGTAAATCAATAGCCGTTGGAGATATAACATTGAAATTAAGCATAGACATTTTTTTCGTAGCGATAACTGTTTGCTGTGAAAATGAGCGAAATTGGCTGAAAGCCACGCTTTCTTTTTTATACCCAGCTGTACTCGTCCACAGGGTATAATAACTTTGTTTGGATAACTGTTGGTTGCACAGGTATAAAGGAATCGAGATAGATTTAGACTTCCATATATCAAAATGACAAGGATCGAAAAGAAATTTGATTGAGCCATGTCTGTCCGTTAACACGATAACTTGAGCAAATATTGAGATATCTTCACCAAATTCGGTATGCGGGCTTATTTAGACTCAGAATACATTGGTATTGAAAATGAGCGACATCGGAAGATAACTACGCCCCCTTTTCCTATATCGAAAATATGGGAAAATTGAAAAAACGCGATAATTCGAAAACGAATACCACTAAATTAATGAAATTTGGTAGGTGGATTGAGTTTATAACGCAAAACACAAGTTCAGTAAAATTTTGGAATATGGGCCTGGCAACACCCACATTTAGAAGAAGCAAATTCAGAAGTTTAACAAGTTGTAAATCAATAGCCGTTGGAGATATAACATTGAAATTAGGCATAGACAATTTTTTCGTAGCGAAAACTGTTTGCTGTGAACATGAGCGAAATCGGCTGAAAGCCACGCTTTCTTTTTTATACCCAGCTGTACTTGTACACAGGGTATTATAACTTTGTTTGGATAACGGTTGGTTGTACAGGTATAAAGGAATCTAGATAGATATAGACTTCCTATATCAAAATAACCAGGATCTAAAAAAAATTTCATTGAGCCATGTCCGTTCGTCAATTTTTTCGTAGCGAAAACTGTTTGCTGTGAACATGAGCGAAATCGGCTGAAAGCCACGCTTTCTTTTTTATACCCAGCTGTACTTGTACACAGGGTATTATAACTTTGTTTGGATAACGGTTGGTTGTACAGGTATAAAGGAATCTAGATAGATATAGACTTCCATATATCAAAATGCCCAGGATCTAAAAAAAAATTTGATTGAGCCATGTCTGTCCGTCTGTCCGTTAACACGATAAATTGAGCAAATATTGAGATATCTTCACCAAATTCGGTATGCGGGCTTATTTAGACTCAGAATAGATTGGTATTGAAAATGAGCGAAATCGGAAGATAACCACACCCCCTTTTCCTATATCGAAAAATTGCAAAAATTAAATAGTTCTAAAACCAATACCACTAAATTAATGAAATTTGGGCATTGTAACGCCCACATTTAGAAGAAGCAAATTCAGAAGTTTAACAAGCTGTAAATCAATAGCCGTTGGAGATATAACATTGAAATTAGGCATAGACAATTTTTTGGTGCGAGAGCTTGAGCAAATATTAAGATATCTTCACCAAATTCGGCATGCGGGCTTATTAAGACTCAGATCAGATTGGTATTAAAATTGAGCGAAATCGGAAGATAACCACGCCCCCTTTTCCTATGTCGAAAAATTGAAAAAATTAAATAGTGCGAAAACCAATACCACTAAATTAATGAAATTTGAGCGTAGCAACGCCCACATTAAGAAGAAGCAAAATTCAGAAGTGTAACAAGCTGTAAATCAAAAGCCGTTGGAGATATAACATTGCAATTTGGCATAGAGATTTTGTTCGTAGCGATAACTGTTTCCTGTGAAAATGAGCGAAATTGGCTGAAAGCCACGCTTTATTTTTATACCCAGCTGTACTTGTCCACAGGGTATTATAACTTTGTTTGGATAACGGTTGGTTGCACAGGTATAAAGGAATCGAGATAGATATAGACTTCCATATATCAAAATGACCAGGATCTAAAAAAAATTAGATTGAGCCATGTCCGTCCGTCTGTCCGTTAACACGATAAATTGAGCAAATATTGAGATATCTTCACCAAATTCGGTATGCGGGCTTATTTAGACTCAGAATAGATTGGTATTGAAAATGATCGAAATCGGAAGATAACCACGTCCCCTTTTCCTATATCGAAAAATTGAAAAAATGAGATAAATCGAAAATGAATACAACTAAATTAATGAAATTTGGTAGGTGGATTGATTTTATAACGCAAAACACAAGTTCAGTAAAATTTTGGAATATGGGAGTGGCATCGCCCACATTTAGAAGAAGCAAATTCAGAAGTTTAGCAAGCTGTAAATCAATAGCCGTTGGAGATATAACATTGAAATTTGGCATACACATTTTTTTCGTAGCGACAACTGTTTACTGTGAAAATGAGCGAAATTGGCTGACAGCCACGCTTTCCTTTTATACCCAGCTGCACTTGTACACAGGATATTATAACTTTGTTTGGATAACGGTTGGTGGTACACGTATAAAGGAATCGAGATAGATATAGACTTTCATGTATCAAAATGACCAGGATCTAAAAAAAAATTGATTGAGCCATGTCCGTTAACACGATAACTTGAGCAAATATTGAGATATCTTAACCAAATTCGGTATGCGGGCTTATTTGGGCTCAGAATAGAGTGGTATTGAAAATGAGCGAAATCGGAAGATAACTACGCCCCCTTTTCCTATATCGAAAATATGGGAAAATTGAAAAAACGCGATAATTCGAAAACGAATACCACTAAATTAATGAAATTTGAGCGTAGCACGCCCACATTAAGAAGAAGCAAAATCAGAAGTTTAACAAGCTGTAAATCAATAGCCGTTGGAGATATAACATTGAAATTAGGCATAGACAATTTTTCGGTGCGAGAGCTTGAGCAAATATTAAGATATCTTCACCAAATTCGGCATGCGGGCTTATTAAGACTCAGATCAGATTGGTATTAAAATTGAGCGAAATCGGAAGATAACCACGCCCCCTTTTCCTATGTCGAAAAATTGAAAAAATTAAATAGTGCGAAAACCAATACCACTAAATTAATGAAATTTGAGCGTAGCAACGCCCGCATTTAGAAGATCAAATTCAGAAGTTTAACAAGCTGTAAATCAATAGCCGTTGGAAATATAACATTGAAATTTGGCATAGAAATTTTTTTCGTGGCGACAACTGTTTGCTGTGAAAATGAGCGAAATTGGCTGAAAGCCACGCTTTCTTTTTATACCCAGCTGTACTTGTCCACAGGGTATTATAACTTTGTTTGGATAACTGTTGGTTGCACAGGTATAAAGGAATCGAGATAGATTTAGACTTCCATTTATCAAAATGACAAGGATCGAAAAGAAATTTGATTGAGCCATATCTGTCCGTTAACACGATAAATTGAGCAAATATTGAGATATCTTCACCAAATTCGGCATGCGGGCTTATTAAGACTCAGAACAGATTGGTATTAAAATTGAGCGAAATCGGAAGATAACCACGCCCCCTTTTCCTATATCGAAAAATTGAAAAAATTAAATAGTGCGAAAACCAATACCACTAAATTAATGAAATTTGAGCGTAGCAACGCCCACATTAAGAAGAAGCAAAATTCAGAAGTTTAACAAGCTGTAAATCAATAGCCGTTGGAGATATAACATTGCAATTTGGCATAGACATTTTGTTCGTAGCGATAACTGTTTGCTGTGAAAATGAGCGAAATTGGCTGAAAGCCACGCTTTATTTTTATACCCAGCTGTACTTGTCCACAGGGTATTATAACTTTGTTTGGATAACGGTTGGTTGCACAGGTATAAAGGAATCGAGATAGATATAGACTTCCATATATCAAAATGACCAGGATCTAAAAAAAATGTGATTGAGCCATGTCCGTCCGTCTGTCCGTTAACACGATAAATTGAGCAAATATTGAGATATCTTCACCAAATTCGGTATGCGGGCTTATTTAGACTCAGAATAGATTGGTATTGAAAATGAGCGAAATCGGAAGATAACCACGTCCCCTTTTCCTATATCGAAAATCTGAAAAAATGAGATAATTCGAAAATGAATACAACTAAATTTGATAGCTGAATTGATTTTATAACGCAAAACACAAATTCAGTAATATTTTGGAATATGCGAGTGGCAACGCCCACATTTAGAAGAAGCAAATTCAGAAGTTTAGCAAGCTGTAAATCAATAGCCGTTGGAGATATAACATTGAAATTTGGCATAGACATTTTTTTCGTAGCGATAACTGTTTGCTGTGAAAATGAGCGAAATTGGCTGAAAGCCACGCTTTCTATTTTATACCCAGCTGTACTCGTCCACAGGGTATAATAACTTTGTTTGGATAACTGTTGGTTGCACAGGTATAAAGGAATCGAGATAGATTTAGACTTCCACATATCAAAATGACAAGGATCGAAAAGAAATTTGATTGAGCCATATCTGTCCGTTAACACGATAACTTGAGCAAATATTGAGATATCTTCACCAAATTCGGTATGCGGGCTTATTTAGACTCAGAATAGAGTGTTATTGAAAATGAGCGAAATCGGAAGATAACTACGCCCCCTTTTCCTATGTCGAAAATATGGAAAAATTGAAAAAATGAAATAATTCGAAAACGAATACCACTAAATTAATGAAATTTGGTAGGTGCATTGATTTTATAACGCAAAACATAATTTCAGTAACATTTTGGAATATGGGCCTGGCAACACCCACATTTAGAAGAAGCAAATTCAGAAGTTTAACAAGCTGTAAATCAATAGCCGTTGGAGATATAACATTGAAATTAAGCATAGACATTTTTTTCGTAGCGACAACTGTTTGCTGTGAAAATGAACGAAATTGGCTGAAATCCACGCTTTCTTTTTTATACCCAGCTGTACTTGTACACAGGGTATTATAACTTTGTTTGGATAACGGTTGGTTGTAAAGGTATAAAGGAATCGAGATAGATATAGACTTCCATATATCAAAATGACCAGGATCTAAAAAAAATTTGATTTAGCCATGTCCGTCCGTCTGTCCGTTAACACGATAAATTGAGCAAATATTGAGATATCTTCACCAAATTCGGTATGCGGGCTTGTTTAGACTCAGAATAGATTGGTATTGAAAATGAGCGAAATCGGAAGATAGCCACGTCCCCTTTTCCTATATCGAGAAATTGAAAAAATTAGATAATTCGAAAATGAATACAACTAAATTCGGTAGCTGAATTGATTTTATAACGCAAAACACAAATTCAGTAAAATTTTGGAATATGGGAGTGGCAACACCCACATTTACAAGAAGCAAATTCAGAAGTTTAACAAGCTGTAAATCAATAGCCGTTGGAGATATAACATTGAAATTAAGCATAGACATTTTTTTCGTAGCGACAACTGTTTGCTGTGAAAATGAGCGAAATTGGCTGAAAGCCACGCTTTCTTTTTTATACCCAGCTGTACTCGTCCACAGGGTGTAATAACTTTGTTTGGATAACTGATGGTTGCACAGGTATAAAGGAATCGAGATAGATTTAGACTTCCATATATCAAAATGACCAGGATCTAAAAAAAATTTGATTGAGCCATGTCCGTCCGTCTGTCCGTTAACACGATAAATTGAGCAAATATTGAGATATCTTCACCAAATTCGGTATGCGGGCTTATTTAGACTCAGAATAGATTGATATTGAAAATGAGCGAAATCGGAAGATAGCCACGTCCCCTTTTCCTATATCGAAAAATTGAAAAAATGAGATAATTCGAAAATGAATACAACTAAATTCGGTAGCTGAATTGATTTTATAACGCAAAACACAAATTCAGTAAAATTTTGGAATATGGGAGTGGCAACACCCACATTTACAAGAAGCAAATTCAGAAGTTTAACAAGCTGTAAATCAATAGCCGTTGGAGATATAACATTGAAATTAAGCATAGACATTTTTTTCGTAGCGACAACTGTTTGCTGTGAAAATGAGCGAAATTGGCTGAAAGCCACGCTTTCTTTTTTATACCCAGCTGTACTCGTCCACAGGGTGTAATAACTTTGTTTGGATAACTGTTGGTTGCACAGGTATAAAGGAATCGAGATAGATTTAGGCTTCCATATATCAAAATGACCAGGATCTAAAAAAAATTTGATTGAGCCATGTCCGTCCGTCTGTCCGTTAACACGATAAATTGAGCAAATATTGAGATATCTTCACCAAATTCGGTATGCGGGCTTATTTAGACTCAGAATAGATTGATATTGAAAATGAGCGAAATCGGAAGATAGCCACGTCCCCTTTTCCTATGTCGAAAATATGGAAAAATTGAAAAAATGAAATAATTCGAAAACGAATACCACTAAATTAATGAAATTTGGTAGGTGCATTGATTTTATAACGCAAAACATATTTTCAGTAACATTTTGGAATATGGGCCTGGCAACACCCACATTTAGAAGAAGCAAATTCAGAAGTTTAACAAGCTGTAAATCAATAGCCGTTGGAGATATAACATTGAAATTAAGCATAGACATTTTTTTCGTAGCGATAACTGTTTGCTGTGAAAATGAACGAAATTGGCTGAAAGCCACGCTTTCTTTTTTATACCCAGCTGTACTCGTCCACAGGGTGTAATAACTTTGTTTGGATAACTGTTGGTTGCACAGGTATAAAGGAATCGAGATAGATTTAGACTTCCATATATCAAAATGACCAGGATCTAAAAAAAATTTGATTGAGCCATGTCCGTCCGTCTGTCCGTTAACACGATAAATTGAGCAAATATTGAGATATCTTCACCAAATTCGGTATGCGGGCTTATTTAGACTCAGAATAGATTGATATTGAAAATGAGCGAAATCGGAAGATAGCCACGTCCCCTTTTCCTATATCGAAAAATTGAAAAAATGAGATAATTCGAAAATGAATACAACTAAATTCGGTAGCTGAATTGATTTTATAACGCAAAACACAAATTCAGTAAAATTTTGGAATATGGGAGTGGCAACACCCACATTTACAAGAAGCAAATTCAGAAGTTTAACAAGCTGTAAATCAATAGCCGTTGGAGATATAACATTGAAATTAAGCATAGACATTTTTTTCGTAGCGACAACTGTTTGCTGTGAAAATGAGCGAAATTGGCTGAAAGCCACGCTTTCTTTTTTATACCCAGCTGTACTCGTCCACAGGGTATAATAACTTTGTTTGGATAACTGTTGGTTGCACAGGTATAAAGGAATCGAGATAGATTTAGACTTCCATATATCAAAATGACAAGGATCGAAAAGAAATTTGATTGAGCCATGTCTGTCCGTCTGTCCGTTAACACGATAACTTGAGCAAATATTGAGATATCTTCACCAAGTTCGGTATGCGGGCTTATTTAGACTCAGAATAGAGTGTTATTGAAAATAAGTGAAATCGGAAGATAACTACGCCCCCTTTTCCTATGTCGAAAATATGGAAAAATTGAAAAAATGAAATAATTCGAAAACGAATACCACTAAATTAATGAAATTTGGTAGGTGCATTGATTTTATAACGCAAAACATAATTTCAGTAACATTTTGGAATATGGGCCTGGCAACACCCACATTTAGAAGAAGCAAATTCAGAAGTTTAACAAGCTGTAAATCAATAGCCGTTGGAGATATAACATTGAAATTAAGCATAGACATTTTTTTCGTAGCGATAACTGTTTGCTGTGAAAATGAGCGAAATTGGCTGAAAGCCACGCTTTCTTTTTTATACCCAGCTGTACTCGTCCACAGGGTGTAATAACTTTGTTTGGATAACTGTTGGTTGCACAGGTATAAAGGAATCAAGATAGATTTAGACTTCCATATATCAAAATGACCAGGATCTAAAAAAAATTTGATTGAGCCATGTCCGTCCGTCTGTCCGTTAACACGATAAATTGAGCAAATATTGAGATATCTTCACCAAATTCGGTATGCGGGCTTATTTAGACTCAGAATAGATTGGTATTGAAAATGAGCGAAATCGGAAGATAGCCACGTCCCCTTTTCCTATATCGAAAAATTGAAAAAATGAGATAATTCGAAAATGAATACAACTAAATTCGGTAGCTGAATTGATTTTATAACGCAAAACACAAATTCAGTAAAATTTTGGAATATGGGAGTGGCAACACCCACATTTAGAAGAAGAAAATTAAGAAGTTTAACAAGCTGTAAATCAATAGCCGTTGGAGATATAACATTGAAATTAAGCATAGACATTTTTTTCGTAGCGACAAGTGTTTGCTGTGAAAATGAGCGAAATTGGCTGAAAGCCACGCTTTCTTTTTTATACCCAGCTGTACTCGTCCACAGGGTATAATAACTTTGTTTGGATAACTGTTGGTTGCACAGGTATAAAGGAATCGAGATAGATTTAGACTTCCATATATCAAAATGACAAGGATCGAAAAGAAATTTGATTGAGCCATATCTGTCCGTTAACACGATAACTTGAGCAAATATTGAGATATCTTCACCAAATTCGGTATGCGGGCTTATTTAGACTCAGAATAGAGTGTTATTGAAAATGAGCGAAATCGGAAGATAACTACGCCCCCTTTTCCTATGTCGAAAATATGGAAAAATTGAAAAAATGAAATAATTCGAAAACGAATACCACTAAATTAATGAAATTTGGTAGGTGCATTGATTTTATAACGCAAAACATAATTTCAGTAACATTTTGGAATATGGGCCTGGCAACACCCACATTTAGAAGAAGCAAATTCAGAAGTTTAACAAGCTGTAAATCAATAGCCGTTGGAGATATAACATTGAAATTAAGCATAGACATTTTTTTCGTAGCGACAACTGTTTGCTGTGAAAATGAACGAAATTGGCTGAAATCCACGCTTTCTTTTTTATACCCAGCTGTACTTGTACACAGGGTATTATAACTTTGTTTGGATAACGGTTGGTTGTACAGGTATAAAGGAATCGAGATAGATATAGACTTCCATATATCAAAATGACCAGGATCTAAAAAAAATTTGATTTAGCCATGTCCGTCCGTCTGTCCGTTAACACGATAAATTGAGCAAATATTGAGATATCTTCACCAAATTCGGTATGCGGGCTTGTTTAGACTCAGAATAGATTGGTATTGAAAATGAGCGAAATCGGAAGATAGCCACGTCCCCTTTTCCTATATCGAGAAATTGAAAAAATTAGATAATTCGAAAATGAATACAACTAAATTCGGTAGCTGAATTGATTTTATAACGCAAAACACAAATTCAGTAAAATTTTGGAATATGGGAGTGGCAACACCCACATTTACAAGAAGCAAATTCAGAAGTTTAACAAGCTGTAAATCAATAGCCGTTGGAGATATAACATTGAAATTAAGCATAGACATTTTTTTCGTAGCGACAACTGTTTGCTGTGAAAATGAGCGAAATTGGCTGAAAGCCACGCTTTCTTTTTTATACCCAGCTGTACTCGTCCACAGGGTGTAATAACTTTGTTTGGATAACTGTTGGTTGCACAGGTATAAAGGAATCGAGATAGATTTAGGCTTCCATATATCAAAATGACCAGGATCTAAAAAAAATTTGATTGAGCCATGTCCGTCCGTCTGTCCGTTAACACGATAAATTGAGCAAATATTGAGATATCTTCACCAAATTCGGTATGCGGGCTTATTTAGACTCAGAATAGATTGATATTGAAAATGAGCGAAATCGGAAGATAGCCACGTCCCCTTTTCCTATGTCGAAAATATGGAAAAATTGAAAAAATGAAATAATTCGAAAACGAATACCACTAAATTAATGAAATTTGGTAGGTGCATTGATTTTATAACGCAAAACATATTTTCAGTAACATTTTGGAATATGGGCCTGGCAACACCCACATTTAGAAGAAGCAAATTCAGAAGTTTAACAAGCTGTAAATCAATAGCCGTTGGAGATATAACATTGAAATTAAGCATAGACATTTTTTTCGTAGCGATAACTGTTTGCTGTGAAAATGAACGAAATTGGCTGAAAGCCACGCTTTCTTTTTTATACCCAGCTGTACTCGTCCACAGGGTGTAATAACTTTGTTTGGATAACTGTTGGTTGCACAGGTATAAAGGAATCGAGATAGATTTAGACTTCCATATATCAAAATGACCAGGATCTAAAAAAAATTTGATTGAGCCATGTCCGTCCGTCTGTCCGTTAACACGATAAATTGAGCAAATATTGAGATATCTTCACCAAATTCGGTATGCGGGCTTATTTAGACTCAGAATAGATTGATATTGAAAATGAGCGAAATCGGAAGATAGCCACGTCCCCTTTTCCTATATCGAAAAATTGAAAAAATGAGATAATTCGAAAATGAATACAACTAAATTCGGTAGCTGAATTGATTTTATAACGCAAAACACAAATTCAGTAAAATTTTGGAATATGGGAGTGGCAACACCCACATTTACAAGAAGCAAATTCAGAAGTTTAACAAGCTGTAAATCAATAGCCGTTGGAGATATAACATTGAAATTAAGCATAGACATTTTTTTCGTAGCGACAACTGTTTGCTGTGAAAATGAGCGAAATTGGCTGAAAGCCACGCTTTCTTTTTTATACCCAGCTGTACTCGTCCACAGGGTATAATAACTTTGTTTGGATAACTGTTGGTTGCACAGGTATAAAGGAATCGAGATAGATTTAGACTTCCATATATCAAAATGACAAGGATCGAAAAGAAATTTGATTGAGCCATGTCTGTCCGTCTGTCCGTTAACACGATAACTTGAGCAAATATTGAGATATCTTCACCAAGTTCGGTATGCGGGCTTATTTAGACTCAGAATAGAGTGTTATTGAAAATAAGTGAAATCGGAAGATAACTACGCCCCCTTTTCCTATGTCGAAAATATGGAAAAATTGAAAAAATGAAATAATTCGAAAACGAATACCACTAAATTAATGAAATTTGGTAGGTGCATTGATTTTATAACGCAAAACATAATTTCAGTAACATTTTGGAATATGGGCCTGGCAACACCCACATTTAGAAGAAGCAAATTCAGAAGTTTAACAAGCTGTAAATCAATAGCCGTTGGAGATATAACATTGAAATTAAGCATAGACATTTTTTTCGTAGCGATAACTGTTTGCTGTGAAAATGAGCGAAATTGGCTGAAAGCCACGCTTTCTTTTTTATACCCAGCTGTACTCGTCCACAGGGTGTAATAACTTTGTTTGGATAACTGTTGGTTGCACAGGTATAAAGGAATCAAGATAGATTTAGACTTCCATATATCAAAATGACCAGGATCTAAAAAAAATTTGATTGAGCCATGTCCGTCCGTCTGTCCGTTAACACGATAAATTGAGCAAATATTGAGATATCTTCACCAAATTCGGTATGCGGGCTTATTTAGACTCAGAATAGATTGGTATTGAAAATGAGCGAAATCGGAAGATAGCCACGTCCCCTTTTCCTATATCGAAAAATTGAAAAAATGAGATAATTCGAAAATGAATACAACTAAATTCGGTAGCTGAATTGATTTTATAACGCAAAACACAAATTCAGTAAAATTTTGGAATATGGGAGTGGCAACACCCACATTTAGAAGAAGAAAATTAAGAAGTTTAACAAGCTGTAAATCAATAGCCGTTGGAGATATAACATTGAAATTAAGCATAGACATTTTTTTCGTAGCGACAAGTGTTTGCTGTGAAAATGAGCGAAATTGGCTGAAAGCCACGCTTTCTATTTTATACCCAGCTGTACTCGTCCACAGGGTATAATAACTTTGTTTGGATAACTGTTGGTTGCACAGGTATAAAGGAATCGAGATAGATTTAGACTTCCATATATCAAAATGACAAGGATCGAAAAGAAATTTGATTGAGCCATATCTGTCCGTTAACACGATAACTTGAGCAAATATTGAGATATCTTCACCAAATTCGGTATGCGGGCTTATTTAGACTCAGAATAGAGTGTTATTGAAAATGAGCGAAATCGGAAGATAACTACGCCCCCTTTTCCTATGTCGAAAATATGGAAAAATTGAAAAAATGAAATAATTCGAAAACGAATACCACTAAATTAATGAAATTTGGTAGGTGCATTGATTTTATAACGCAAAACATAATTTCAGTAACATTTTGGAATATGGGCCTGGCAACACCCACATTTAGAAGAAGCAAATTCAGAAGTTTAACAAGCTGTAAATCAATAGCCGTTGGAGATATAACATTGAAATTAAGCATAGACATTTTTTTCGTAGCGACAACTGTTTGCTGTGAAAATGAACGAAATTGGCTGAAATCCACGCTTTCTTTTTTATACCCAGCTGTACTTGTACACAGGGTATTATAACTTTGTTTGGATAACGGTTGGTTGTACAGGTATAAAGGAATCGAGATAGATATAGACTTCCATATATCAAAATGACCAGGATCTAAAAAAAATTTGATTTAGCCATGTCCGTCCGTCTGTCCGTTAACACGATAAATTGAGCAAATATTGAGATATCTTCACCAAATTCGGTATGCGGGCTTGTTTAGACTCAGAATAGATTGGTATTGAAAATGAGCGAAATCGGAAGATAGCCACGTCCCCTTTTCCTATATCGAGAAATTGAAAAAATTAGATAATTCGAAAATGAATACAACTAAATTCGGTAGCTGAATTGATTTTATAACGCAAAACACAAATTCAGTAAAATTTTGGAATATGGGAGTGGCAACACCCACATTTAGAAGAAGAAAATTAAGAAGTTTAACAAGCTGTAAATCAATAGCCGTTGGAGATATAACATTGAAATTAAGCATAGACATTTTTTTCGTAGCGACAAGTGTTTGCTGTGAAAATGAGCGAAATTGGCTGAAAGCCACGCTTTCTATTTTATACCCAGCTGTACTCGTCCACAGGGTATAATAACTTTGTTTGGATAACTGTTGGTTGCACAGGTATAAAGGAATCGAGATAGATTTAGACTTCCATATATCAAAATGACAAGGATCGAAAAGAAATTTGATTGAGCCATATCTGTCCGTTAACACGATAACTTGAGCAAATATTGAGATATCTTCACCAAATTCGGTATGCGGGCTTATTTAGACTCAGAATAGAGTGTTATTGAAAATGAGCGAAATCGGAAGATAACTACGCCCCCTTTTCCTATGTCGAAAATATGGAAAAATTGAAAAAATGAAATAATTCGAAAACGAATACCACTAAATTAATGAAATTTGGTAGGTGCATTGATTTTATAACGCAAAACATAATTTCAGTAACATTTTGGAATATGGGTCTGGCAACACCCACATTTAGAAGAAGCAAATTCAGAAGTTTAACAAGCTGTAAATCAATAGCCGTTGGAGATATAACATTGAAATTAAGCATAGACATTTTTTTCGTAGCGACAACTGTTTGCTGTGAAAATGAACGAAATTGGCTGAAATCCACGCTTTCTTTTTTATACCCAGCTGTACTTGTACACAGGGTATTATAACTTTGTTTGGATAACGGTTGGTTGTACAGGTATAAAGGAATCGAGATAGATATAGACTTCCATATATCAAAATGACCAGGATCTAAAAAAAATTTGATTTAGCCATGTCCGTCCGTCTGTCCGTTAACACGATAAATTGAGCAAATATTGAGATATCTTCACCAAATTCGGTATGCGGGCTTGTTTAGACTCAGAATAGATTGGTATTGAAAATGAGCGAAATCGGAAGATAGCCACGTCCCCTTTTCCTATATCGAGAAATTGAAAAAATTAGATAATTCGAAAATGAATACAACTAAATTCGGTAGCTGAATTGATTTTATAACGCAAAACACAAATTCAGTAAAATTTTGGAATATGGGAGTGGCAACGCCCACATTTAGAAGAAGCAAATTCAGAAGTTTAGCAAGCTGTAAATCAATAGCCGTTGGAGATATAACATTGAAATTAAGCATAGACATTTTTTTCGTAGCGATAACTGTTTGCTGTGAAAATGAGCGAAATTGGCTGAAAGCCACGCTTTCTTTTTTATACCCAGCTGTACTCGTCCACAGGGTATAATAACTTTGTTTGGATAACTGTTGGTTGCACAGGTATAAAGGAATCGAGATAGATTTAGACTTCCATATATCAAAATGACAAGGATCGAAAAGAAATTTGATTGAGCCATGTCTGTCCGTTAACACGATAACTTGAGCAAATATTGAGATATCTTCACCAAATTCGGTATGCGGGCTTATTTAGACTCAGAATAGAGTGTTATTGAAAATAAGTGAAATCGGAAGATAACTACGCCCCCTTTTCCTATGTCGAAAATATGGAAAAATTGAAAAAATTAAATAATTCGAAAACGAATACCACTAAATTAATGAAATTTGGTAGGTGCATTGATTTTATAACGCAAAACATAATTTCAGTAACATTTTGGAATATGGGCCTGGCAACACCCACATTTAGAAGAAGCAAATTCAGAAGTTTAACAAGCTGTAAATCAATAGCCGTTGGAGATATAACATTGAAATTAAGCATAGACATTTTTTTCGTAGCGATAACTGTTTGCTGTGAAAATGAACGAAATTGGCTGAAAGCCACGCTTTCTTTTTTATACCCAGCTGTACTCGTCCACAGGGTGTAATAACTTTGTTTGGATAACTGTTGGTTGCACAGGTATAAAGGAATCGAGATAGATTTAGACTTCCATATATCAAAATGACCAGGATCTAAAAAAAATTTGATTGAGCCATGTCCGTCCGTCTGTCCGTTAACACGATAAATTGAGCAAATATTGAGATATCTTCACCAAATTCGGTATGCGGGCTTATTTAGACTCAGAATAGATTGATATTGAAAATGAGCGAAATCGGAAGATAGCCACGTCCCCTTTTCCTATATCGAAAAATTGAAAAAATGAGATAATTCGAAAATGAATACAACTAAATTCGGTAGCTGAATTGATTTTATAACGCAAAACACAAATTCAGTAAAATTTTGGAATATGGGAGTGGCAACACCCACATTTAGAAGAAGCAAATTCAGAAGTTTAACAAGCTGTAAATCAATAGCCGTTGGAGATATAACATTGAAATTAAGCATAGACATTTTTTTCGTAGCGACAACTGTTTGCTGTGAAAATGAGCGAAATTGGCTGAAAGCCACGCTTTCTTTTTTATACCCAGCTGTACTCGTCCACAGGGTATAATAACTTTGTTTGGATAACTGTTGGTTGCACAGGTATAAAGGAATCGAGATAGATTTAGACTTCCATATATCAAAATGACAAGGATCGAAAAGAAATTTGATTGAGCCATGTCTGTCCGTCTGTCCGTTAACACGATAACTTGAGCAAATATTGAGATATCTTCACCAAGTTCGGTATGCGGGCTTATTTAGACTCAGAATAGAGTGTTATTGAAAATAAGTGAAATCGGAAGATAACTACGCCCCCTTTTCCTATGTCGAAAATATGGAAAAATTGAAAAAATGAAATAATTCGGAAACGAATACCACTAAATTAATGAAATTTGGTAGGTGCATTGATTTTATAACGCAAAACATAATTTCAGTAACATTTTGGAATATGGGCCTGGCAACACCCACATTTAGAAGAAGCAAATTCAGAAGTTTAACAAGCTGTAAATCAATAGCCGTTGGAGATATAACATTGAAATTAAGCATAGACATTTTTTTCGTAGCGATAACTGTTTGCTGTGAAAATGAGCGAAATTGGCTGAAAGCCACGCTTTCTTTTTTATACCCAGCTGTACTCGTCCACAGGGTGTAATAACTTTGTTTGGATAACTGTTGGTTGCACAGGTATAAAGGAATCAAGATAGATTTAGACTTCCATATATCAAAATGACCAGGATCTAAAAAAAATTTGATTGAGCCATGTCCGTCCGTCTGTCCGTTAACACGATAAATTGAGCAAATATTGAGATATCTTCACCAAATTCGGTATGCGGGCTTATTTAGACTCAGAATAGATTGGTATTGAAAATGAGCGAAATCGGAAGATAGCCACGTCCCCTTTTCCTATATCGAAAAATTGAAAAAATGAGATAATTCGAAAATGAATACAACTAAATTCGGTAGCTGAATTGATTTTATAACGCAAAACACAAATTCAGTAAAATTTTGGAATATGGGAGTGGCAACACCCACATTTAGAAGAAGAAAATTAAGAAGTTTAACAAGCTGTAAATCAATAGCCGTTGGAGATATAACATTGAAATTAAGCATAGACATTTTTTTCGTAGCGACAAGTGTTTGCTGTGAAAATGAGCGAAATTGGCTGAAAGCCACGCTTTCTATTTTATACCCAGCTGTACTCGTCCACAGGGTATAATAACTTTGTTTGGATAACTGTTGGTTGCACAGGTATAAAGGAATCGAGATAGATTTAGACTTCCATATATCAAAATGACAAGGATCGAAAAGAAATTTGATTGAGCCATATCTGTCCGTTAACACGATAACTTGAGCAAATATTGAGATATCTTCACCAAATTCGGTATGCGGGCTTATTTAGACTCAGAATAGAGTGTTATTGAAAATGAGCGAAATCGGAAGACAACTACGCCCCCTTTTCCTATGTCGAAAATATGGAAAAATTGAAAAAATGAAATAATTCGAAAACGAATACCACTAAATTAATGAAATTTGGTAGGTGCATTGATTTTATAACGCAAAACATAATTTCAGTAACATTTTGGAATATGGGCCTGGCAACACCCACATTTAGAAGAAGCAAATTCAGAAGTTTAACAAGCTGTAAATCAATAGCCGTTGGAGATATAACATTGAAATTAAGCATAGACATTTTTTTCGTAGCGACAACTGTTTGCTGTGAAAATGAACGAAATTGGCTGAAATCCACGCTTTCTTTTTTATACCCAGCTGTACTTGTACACAGGGTATTATAACTTTGTTTGGATAACGGTTGGTTGTACAGGTATAAAGGAATCGAGATAGATATAGACTTCCATATATCAAAATGACCAGGATCTAAAAAAAATTTGATTTAGCCATGTCCGTCCGTCTGTCCGTTAACACGATAAATTGAGCAAATATTGAGATATCTTCACCAAATTCGGTATGCGGGCTTGTTTAGACTCAGAATAGATTGGTATTGAAAATGAGCGAAATCGGAAGATAGCCACGTCCCCTTTTCCTATATCGAGAAATTGAAAAAATTAGATAATTCGAAAATGAATACAACTAAATTCGGTAGCTGAATTGATTTTATAACGCAAAACACAAATTCAGTAAAATTTTGGAATATGGGAGTGGCAACGCCCACATTTAGAAGAAGCAAATTCAGAAGTTTAGCAAGCTGTAAATCAATAGCCGTTGGAGATATAACATTGAAATTAAGCATAGACATTTTTTTCGTAGCGATAACTGTTTGCTGTGAAAATGAGCGAAATTGGCTGAAAGCCACGCTTTCTTTTTTATACCCAGCTGTACTCGTCCACAGGGTGTAATAACTTTGTTTGGATAACTGTTGGTTGCACAGGTATAAAGGAATCAAGATAGATTTAGACTTCCATATATCAAAATGACCAGGATCTAAAAAAAATTTGATTGAGCCATGTCCGTCCGTCTGTCCGTTAACACGATAAATTGAGCAAATATTGAGATATCTTCACCAAATTCGGTATGCGGGCTTATTTAGACTCAGAATAGATTGGTATTGAAAATGAGCGAAATCGGAAGATAGCCACGTCCCCTTTTCCTATATCGAAAAATTGAAAAAATGAGATAATTCGAAAATGAATACAACTAAATTCGGTAGCTGAATTGATTTTATAACGCAAAACACAAATTCAGTAAAATTTTGGAATATGGGAGTGGCAACACCCACATTTAGAAGAAGAAAATTAAGAAGTTTAACAAGCTGTAAATCAATAGCCGTTGGAGATATAACATTGAAATTAAGCATAGACATTTTTTTCGTAGCGACAAGTGTTTGCTGTGAAAATGAGCGAAATTGGCTGAAAGCCACGCTTTCTATTTTATACCCAGCTGTACTCGTCCACAGGGTATAATAACTTTGTTTGGATAACTGTTGGTTGCACAGGTATAAAGGAATCGAGATAGATTTAGACTTCCATATATCAAAATGACAAGGATCGAAAAGAAATTTGATTGAGCCATATCTGTCCGTTAACACGATAACTTGAGCAAATATTGAGATATCTTCACCAAATTCGGTATGCGGGCTTATTTAGACTCAGAATAGAGTGTTATTGAAAATGAGCGAAATCGGAAGATAACTACGCCCCCTTTTCCTATGTCGAAAATATGGAAAAATTGAAAAAATGAAATAATTCGAAAACGAATACCACTAAATTAATGAAATTTGGTAGGTGCATTGATTTTATAACGCAAAACATAATTTCAGTAACATTTTGGAATATGGGCCTGGCAACACCCACATTTAGAAGAAGCAAATTCAGAAGTTTAACAAGCTGTAAATCAATAGCCGTTGGAGATATAACATTGAAATTAAGCATAGACATTTTTTTCGTAGCGACAACTGTTTGCTGTGAAAATGAACGAAATTGGCTGAAATCCACGCTTTCTTTTTTATACCCAGCTGTACTTGTACACAGGGTATTATAACTTTGTTTGGATAACGGTTGGTTGTACAGGTATAAAGGAATCGAGATAGATAAAGACTTCCATATATCAAAATGACCAGGATCTAAAAAAAATTTGATTTAGCCATGTCCGTCCGTCTGTCCGTTAACACGATAAATTGAGCAAATATTGAGATATCTTCACCAAATTCGGTATGCGGGCTTGTTTAGACTCAGAATAGATTGGTATTGAAAATGAGCGAAATCGGAAGATAGCCACGTCCCCTTTTCCTATATCGAGAAATTGAAAAAATTAGATAATTCGAAAATGAATACAACTAAATTCGGTAGCTGAATTGATTTTATAACGCAAAACACAAATTCAGTAAAATTTTGGAATATGGGAGTGGCAACGCCCACATTTAGAAGAAGCAAATTCAGAAGTTTAGCAAGCTGTAAATCAATAGCCGTTGGAGATATAACATTGAAATTAAGCATAGACATTTTTTTCATAGCGATAACTGTTTGCTGTGAAAATGAGCGAAATTGGCTGAAAGCCACGCTTTCTTTTTTATACCCAGCTGTACTCGTCCACAGGGTATAATAACTTTGTTTGGATAACTGTTGGTTGCACAGGTATAAAGGAATCGAGATAGATTTAGACTTCCATATATCAAAATGACAAGGATCGAAAAGAAATTTGATTGAGCCATGTCTGCCCGTTAACACGATAACTTGAGCAAATATTGAGATATCTTCACCAAATTCGGTATGCGGGCTTATTTAGACTCAGAATAGAGTGTTATTGAAAATGAGCGAAATTGGCTGAAAGCCACGCTTTCTTTTTTATACCCAGCTGTACTCGTCCACAGGGTGTAATAACTTTGTTTGGATAACTGTTGGTTGCACAGGTATAAAGGAATCAAGATAGATTTAGACTTCCATATATCAAAATGACCAGGATCTAAAAAAAATTTGATTGAGCCATGTCCGTCCGTCTGTCCGTTAACACGATAAATTGAGCAAATATTGAGATATCTTCACCAAATTCGGTATGCGGGCTTATTTAGACTCAGAATAGATTGGTATTGAAAATGAGCGAAATCGGAAGATAGCCACGTCCCCTTTTCCTATATCGAAAAATTGAAAAAATGAGATAATTCGAAAATGAATACAACTAAATTCGGTAGCTGAATTGATTTTATAACGCAAAACACAAATTCAGTAAAATTTTGGAATATGGGAGTGGCAACACCCACATTTAGAAGAAGAAAATTAAGAAGTTTAACAAGCTGTAAATCAATAGCCGTTGGAGATATAACATTGAAATTAAGCATAGACATTTTTTTCGTAGCGACAAGTGTTTGCTGTGAAAATGAGCGAAATTGGCTGAAAGCCACGCTTTCTATTTTATACCCAGCTGTACTCGTCCACAGGGTATAATAACTTTGTTTGGATAACTGTTGGTTGCACAGGTATAAAGGAATCGAGATAGATTTAGACTTCCATATATCAAAATGACAAGGATCGAAAAGAAATTTGATTGAGCCATATCTGTCCGTTAACACGATAACTTGAGCAAATATTGAGATATCTTCACCAAATTCGGTATGCGGGCTTATTTAGACTCAGAATAGAGTGTTATTGAAAATGAGCGAAATCGGAAGATAACTACGCCCCCTTTTCCTATGTCGAAAATATGGAAAAATTGAAAAAATGAAATAATTCGAAAACGAATACCACTAAATTAATGAAATTTGGTAGGTGCATTGATTTTATAACGCAAAACATAATTTCAGTAACATTTTGGAATATGGGAGTGGCAACACCCACATTTAGAAGAAGCAAATTCAGAAGTTTAACAAGCTGTAAATCAATAGCCGTTGGAGATATAACATTGAAATTAAGCATAGACATTTTTTTCGTAGCGATAACTGTTTGCTGTGAAAATGAGCGAAATTGGCTGAAAGCCACGCTTTCTTTTTTATACCCAGCTGTACTCGTCCACAGGGTATAATAACTTTGTTTGGATAACTGTTGGTTGCACAGGTATAAAGGAATCGAGATAGATTTAGACTTCCATATATCAAAATGACAAGGATCGAAAAGAAATTTGATTGAGCCATGTCTGTCCGTTAACACGATAACTTGAGCAAATATTGAGATATCTTCACCAAATTCGGTATGCGGGCTTATTTAGACTCAGAATAGAGTGTTATTGAAAATAAGTGAAATCGGAAGATAACTACGCCCCCTTTTCCTATGTCGAAAATATGGAAAAATTGAAAAAATGAAATAATTCGAAAACGAATACCACTAAATTAATGAAATTTGGTAGGTGCATTGATTTTATAACGCAAAACATAATTTCAGTAACATTTTGGAATATGGGCCTGGCAACACCCACATTTAGAAGAAGCAAATTCAGAAGTTTAACAAGCTGTAAATCAATAGCCGTTGGAGATATAACATTGAAATTAAGCATAGACATTTTTTTCGTAGCGATAACTGTTTGCTGTGAAAATGAACGAAATTGGCTGAAAGCCACGCTTTCTTTTTTATACCCAGCTGTACTCGTCCACAGGGTGTAATAACTTTGTTTGGATAACTGTTGGTTGCACAGGTATAAAGGAATCGAGATAGATTTAGACTTCCATATATCAAAATGACCAGGATCTAAAAAAAATTTGATTGAGCCATGTCCGTCCGTCTGTCCGTTAACACGATAAATTGAGCAAATATTGAGATATCTTCACCAAATTCGGTATGCGGGCTTATTTAGACTCAGAATAGATTGATATTGAAAATGAGCGAAATCGGAAGATAGCCACGTCCCCTTTTCCTATATCGAAAAATTGAAAAAATGAGATAATTCGAAAATGAATACAACTAAATTCGGTAGCTGAATTGATTTTATAACGCAAAACACAAATTCAGTAAAATTTTGGAATATGGGAGTGGCAACACCCACATTTAGAAGAAGCAAATTCAGAAGTTTAACAAGCTGTAAATCAATAGCCGTTGGAGATATAACATTGAAATTAAGCATAGACATTTTTTTCGTAGCGACAACTGTTTGCTGTGAAAATGAGCGAAATTGGCTGAAAGCCACGCTTTCTTTTTTATACCCAGCTGTACTCGTCCACAGGGTATAATAACTTTGTTTGGATAACTGTTGGTTGCACAGGTATAAAGGAATCGAGATAGATTTAGACTTCCATATATCAAAATGACAAGGATCGAAAAGAAATTTGATTGAGCCATGTCTGTCCGTCTGTCCGTTAACACGATAACTTGAGCAAATATTGAGATATCTTCACCAAGTTCGGTATGCGGGCTTATTTAGACTCAGAATAGAGTGTTATTGAAAATAAGTGAAATCGGAAGATAACTACGCCCCCTTTTCCTATGTCGAAAATATGGAAAAATTGAAAAAATGAAATAATTCGAAAACGAATACCACTAAATTAATGAAATTTGGTAGGTGCATTGATTTTATAACGCAAAACATAATTTCAGTAACATTTTGGAATATGGGCCTGGCAACACCCACATTTAGAAGAAGCAAATTCAGAAGTTTAACAAGCTGTAAATCAATAGCCGTTGGAGATATAACATTGAAATTAAGCATAGACATTTTTTTCGTAGCGATAACTGTTTGCTGTGAAAATGAGCGAAATTGGCTGAAAGCCACGCTTTCTTTTTTATACCCAGCTGTACTCGTCCACAGGGTGTAATAACTTTGTTTGGATAACTGTTGGTTGCACAGGTATAAAGGAATCAAGATAGATTTAGACTTCCATATATCAAAATGACCAGGATCTAAAAAAAATTTGATTGAGCCATGTCCGTCCGTCTGTCCGTTAACACGATAAATTGAGCAAATATTGAGATATCTTCACCAAATTCGGTATGCGGGCTTGTTTAGACTCAGAATAGATTGGTATTGAAAATGAGCGAAATCGGAAGATAGCCACGTCCCCTTTTCCTATATCGAAAAATTGAAAAAATGAGATAATTCGAAAATGAATACAACTAAATTCGGTAGCTGAATTGATTTTATAACGCAAAACACAAATTCAGTAAAATTTTGGAATATGGGAGTGGCAACACCCACATTTAGAAGAAGAAAATTAAGAAGTTTAACAAGCTGTAAATCAATAGCCGTTGGAGATATAACATTGAAATTAAGCATAGACATTTTTTTCGTAGCGACAAGTGTTTGCTGTGAAAATGAGCGAAATTGGCTGAAAGCCACGCTTTCTATTTTATACCCAGCTGTACTCGTCCACAGGGTATAATAACTTTGTTTGGATAACTGTTGGTTGCACAGGTATAAAGGAATCGAGATAGATTTAGACTTCCATATATCAAAATGACAAGGATCGAAAAGAAATTTGATTGAGCCATATCTGTCCGTTAACACGATAACTTGAGCAAATATTGAGATATCTTCACCAAATTCGGTATGCGGGCTTATTTAGACTCAGAATAGAGTGTTATTGAAAATGAGCGAAATCGGAAGATAACTACGCCCCCTTTTCCTATGTCGAAAATATGGAAAAATTGAAAAAATGAAATAATTCGAAAACGAATACCACTAAATTAATGAAATTTGGTAGGTGCATTGATTTTATAACGCAAAACATAATTTCAGTAACATTTTGGAATATGGGCCTGGCAACACCCACATTTAGAAGAAGCAAATTCAGAAGTTTAACAAGCTGTAAATCAATAGCCGTTGGAGATATAACATTGAAATTAAGCATAGACATTTTTTTCGTAGCGACAACTGTTTGCTGTGAAAATGAACGAAATTGGCTGAAATCCACGCTTTCTTTTTTATACCCAGCTGTACTTGTACACAGGGTATTATAACTTTGTTTGGATAACGGTTGGTTGTACAGGTATAAAGGAATCGAGATAGATATAGACTTCCATATATCAAAATGACCAGGATCTAAAAAAAATTTGATTTAGCCATATCCGTCCGTCTGTCCGTTAACACGATAAATTGAGCAAATATTGAGATATCTTCACCAAATTCGGTATGCGGGCTTGTTTAGACTCAGAATAGATTGGTATTGAAAATGAGCGAAATCGGAAGATAGCCACGTCCCCTTTTCCTATATCGAGAAATTGAAAAAATTAGATAATTCGAAAATGAATACAACTAAATTCGGTAGCTGAATTGATTTTATAACGCAAAACACAAATTCAGTAAAATTTTGGAATATGGGAGTGGCAACGCCCACATTTAGAAGAAGCAAATTCAGAAGTTTAGCAAGCTGTAAATCAATAGCCGTTGGAGATATAACATTGAAATTAAGCATAGACATTTTTTTCGTAGCGGAAACTGTTTGCTGTGAAAATGAGCGAAATTGGCTGAAAGCCATGCTTTCTTTTCATACCCAGCTGTACTCGTCCACAGGGTGTAATAACTTTGTTTGGATAACTGTTGGTTGCACAGGTATAAAGGAATCAAGATAGATTTAGACTTCCATATATCAAAATGACCAGGATCTAAAAAAAATTTGATTGAGCCATGTCCGTCCGTCTGTCCGTTAACACGATAAATTGTGCAAATATTGAGATATCTTCACCAAATTCGGTATGCGGGCTTATTTAGACTCAGAAAAGATTGGTATTGAAAATGAACGAAATCGGAAGATAGCCACGTCCCCTTTTCCTATATCGAAAAATTGAAAAAATGAGATAATTCGAAAATGAATACAACTAAATTCGGTAGCTGAATTGATTTTATAACGCAAAACACAAATTCAGTAAAATTTTGGAATATGGTAGTGGCAACACCCACATTTAGAAGAAGAAAATTAAGAAGTTTAACAAGCTGTAAATCAATAGCCGTTGGAGATATAACATTGAAATTAAGCATAGACATTTTTTTCGTAGCGACAAGTGTTTGCTGTGAAAATGAGCGAAATTGGCTGAAAGCCACGCTTTCTATTTTATACCCAGCTGTACTCGTCCACAGGGTATAATAACTTTGTTTGGATAACTGTTGGTTGCACAGGTATAAAGGAATCGAGATAGATTTAGACTTCCATATATCAAAATGACAAGGATCGAAAAGAAATTTGATTGAGCCATATCTGTCCGTTAACACGATAACTTGAGCAAATATTGAGATATCTTCACCAAATTCGGTATGCGGGCTTATTTAGACTCAGAATAGAGTGTTATTGAAAATGAGCGAAATCGGAAGATAACTACGCCCCCTTTTCCTATGTCGAAAATATGGAAAAATTGAAAAAATGAAATAATTCGAAAACGAATACCACTAAATTAATGAAATTTGGTAGGTGCATTGATTTTATAACGCAAAACATAATTTCAGTAACATTTTGGAATATGGGCCTGGCAACACCCACATTTAGAAGAAGCAAATTCAGAAGTTTAACAAGCTGTAAATCAATAGCCGTTGGAGATATAACATTGAAATTAAGCATAGACATTTTTTTCGTAGCGACAACTGTTTGCTGTGAAAATGAACGAAATTGGCTGAAATCCACGCTTTCTTTTTTATACCCAGCTGTACTTGTACACAGGGTATTATAACTTTGTTTGGATAACGGTTGGTTGTACAGGTATAAAGGAATCGAGATAGATATAGACTTCCATATATCAAAATGACCAGGATCTAAAAAAAATTTGATTTAGCCATGTCCGTCCGTCTGTCCGTTAACACGATAAATTGAGCAAATATTGAGATATCTTCACCAAATTCGGTATGCGGGCTTATTTAGACTCAGAATAGATTGGTATTGAAAATGAGCGAAATCGGAAGATAGCCACGTCCCCTTTTCCTATATCGAGAAATTGAAAAAATTAGATAATTCGAAAATGAATACAACTAAATTCGGTAGCTGAATTGATTTTATAACGCAAAACACAAATTCAGTAAAATTTTGGAATATGGGAGTGGCAACGCCCACATTTAGAAGAAGCAAATTCAGAAGTTTAGCAAGCTGTAAATCAATAGCCGTTGGAGATATAACATTGAAATTAAGCATAGACATTTTTTTCGTAGCGATAACTGTTTGCTGTGAAAATAAGCGAAATTGGCTGAAAGCCACGCTTTCTTTTTTATACCCAGCTGTACTCGTCCACAGGGTATAATAACTTTGTTTGGATAACTGTTGGTTGCACAGGTATAAAGGAATCGAGATAGATTTAGACTTCCATATATCAAAATGACAAGGATCGAAAAGAAATTTGATTGAGCCATGTCTGTCCGTTAACACGATAACTTGAGCAAATATTGAGATATCTTCACCAAATTCGGTATGCGGGCTTATTTAGACTCAGAATAGAGTGTTATTGAAAATGAGCGAAATTGGCTGAAAGCCACGCTTTCTTTTTTATACCCAGCTGTACTCGTCCACAGGGTGTAATAACTTTGTTTGGATAACTGTTGGTTGCACAGGTATAAAGGAATCAAGATAGATTTAGACTTCCATATATCAAAATGACCAGGATCTAAAAAAAATTTGATTGAGCCATGTCCGTCCGTCTGTCCGTTAACACGATAAATTGAGCAAATATTGAGATATCTTCACCAAATTCGGTATGCGGGCTTATTTAGACTCAGAATAGATTGGTATTGAAAATGAGCGAAATCGGAAGATAGCCACGTCCCCTTTTCCTATATCGAAAAATTGAAAAAATGAGATAATTCGAAAATGAATACAACTAAATTCGGTAGCTGAATTGATTTTATAACGCAAAACACAAATTCAGTAAAATTTTGGAATATGGGAGTGGCAACACCCACATTTAGAAGAAGAAAATTAAGAAGTTTAACAAGCTGTAAATCAATAGCCGTTGGAGATATAACATTGAAATTAAGCACAGACATTTTTTTCGTAGCGACAAGTGTTTGCTGTGAAAATGAGCGAAATTGGCTGAAAGCCACGCTTTCTATTTTATACCCAGCTGTACTCGTCCACAGGGTATAATAACTTTGTTTGGATAACTGTTGGTTGCACAGGTATAAAGGAATCGAGATAGATTTAGACTTCCATATATCAAAATGACAAGGATCGAAAAGAAATTTGATTGAGCCATATCTGTCCGTTAACACGATAACTTGAGCAAATATTGAGATATCTTCACCAAATTCGGTATGCGGGCTTATTTAGACTCAGAATAGAGTGTTATTGAAAATGAGCGAAATCGGAAGATAACTACGCCCCCTTTTCCTATGTCGAAAATATGGAAAAATTGAAAAAATGAAATAATTCGAAAACGAATACCACTAAATTAATGAAATTTGGTAGGTGCATTGATTTTATAACGCAAAACATAATTTCAGTAACATTTTGGAATATGGGCCTGGCAACACCCACATTTAGAAGAAGCAAATTCAGAAGTTTAACAAGCTGTAAATCAATAGCCGTTGGAGATATAACATTGAAATTAAGCATAGACATTTTTTTCGTAGCGACAACTGTTTGCTGTGAAAATGAACGAAATTGGCTGAAATCCACGCTTTCTTTTTTATACCCAGCTGTACTTGTACACAGGGTATTATTACTTTGTTTGGATAACGGTTGGTTGTACAGGTATAAAGGAATCGAGATAGATATAGACTTCCATATATCAAAATGACCAGGATCTAAAAAAAATTTGATTTAGCCATGTCCGTCCGTCTGTCCGTTAACACGATAAATTGAGCAAATATTGAGATATCTTCACCAAATTCGGTATGCGGGCTTGTTTAGACTCAGAATAGATTGGTATTGAAAATGAGCGAAATCGGAAGATAGCCACGTCCCCTTTTCCTATATCGAGAAATTGAAAAAATTAGATAATTCGAAAATGAATACAACTAAATTCGGTAGCTGAATTGATTTTATA
Source organism: Merzomyia westermanni (assembly GCA_949987695.1). NCBI lineage: Eukaryota > Metazoa > Arthropoda > Insecta > Diptera > Tephritidae > Merzomyia > Merzomyia westermanni. The sequence continues at coordinate 109,344,799 of OX465290.1, read as the reverse complement.
ACGCAAAACACAAATTCAGTAAAATTTTGGAATATGGGAGTGGCAACGCCCACATTTAGAAGAAGCAAATTCAGAAGTTTAGCAAGCTGTAAATCAATAGCCGTTGGAGATATAACATTGAAATTAAGCATAGATATTTTTTTCGTAGCGATAACTGTTTGCTGTGAAAATGAGCGAAATTGGCTGAAAGCCACGCTTTCTTTTTTATACCCAGCTGTACTCGTCCACAGGGTGTAATAACTTTGTTTGGATAACTGTTGGTTGCACAGGTATAAAGGAATCAAGATAGATTTAGACTTCCATATATCAAAATGACCAGGATCTAAAAAAAATTTGATTGAGCCATGTCCGTCCGTCTGTCCGTTAACACGATAAATTGAGCAAATATTGAGATATCTTCACCAAATTCGGTATGCGGGCTTATTTAGACTCAGAATAGATTGGTATTGAAAATGAGCGAAATCGGAAGATAGCCACGTCCCCTTTTCCTATATCGAAAAATTGAAAAAATGAGATAATTCGAAAATGAATACAACTAAATTCGGTAGCTGAATTGATTTTATAACGCAAAACACAAATTCAGTAAAATTTTGGAATATGGGAGTGGCAACACCCACATTTAGAAGAAGAAAATTAAGAAGTTTAACAAGCTGTAAATCAATAGCCGTTGGAGATATAACATTGAAATTAAGCATAGACATTTTTTTCGTAGCGACAAGTGTTTGCTGTGAAAATGAGCGAAATTGGCTGAAAGCCACGCTTTCTATTTTATACCCAGCTGTACTCGTCCACAGGGTATAATAACTTTGTTTGGATAACTGTTGGTTGCACAGGTATAAAGGAATCGAGATAGATTTAGACTTCCATATATCAAAATGACCAGGATCGAAAAAAAATTTGATTGAGCCATGTCCGTCCGTCTGTCCGTTAACACGATAAATTGAGCAAATATTGAGATATCTTCACCAAATTCGGTATGCGGGCTTGTTTAGACTCAGAATAGATTGGTATTGAAAATGAGCGAAATCGGAAGATAGCCACGTCCCCTTTTCCTATATCGAGAAATTGAAAAAATTAGATAATTCGAAAATGAATACAACTAAATTCGGTAGCTGAATTGATTTTATAACGCAAAACACAAATTCAGTAAAATTTTGGAATATGGGAGTGGCAACGCCCACATTTAGAAGAAGCAAATTCAGAAGTTTAGCAAGCTGTAAATCAATAGCCGTTGGAGATATAACATTGAAATTAAGCATAGACATTTTTTTCGTAGCGACAACTGTTTGCTGTGAAAATGAACGAAATTGGCTGAAATCCACGCTTTCTTTTTTATACCCAGCTGTACCTGTACACAGGGTATTATAACTTTGTTTGGATAACGGTTGGTTGCACAGGTATAAAGGAATCGAGATAGATTTAGACTTCCATATATCAAAATGACCAGGATCGAAAAAAAATTTGATTGAGCCATGTCCGTCCGTCTGTCCGTTAACACGATAAATTGAGCAAATATTGAGATATCTTCACCAAATTCGGTATGCGGGCTTGTTTAGACTCAGAATAGATTGGTATTGAAAATGAGCGAAATCGGAAGATAGCCACGTCCCCTTTTCCTATATCGAGAAATTGAAAAAATTAGATAATTCGAAAATGAATACAACTAAATTCGGTAGCTGAATTGATTTTATAACGCAAAACACAAATTCAGTAAAATTTTGGAATATGGGAGTGGCAACGCCCACATTTAGAAGAAGCAAATTCAGAAGTTTAGCAAGCTGTAAATCAATAGCCGTTGGAGATATAACATTGAAATTAAGCATAGACATTTTTTTCGTAGCGATAACTGTTTGCTGTGAAAATGAGCGAAATTGGCTGAAAGCCACGCTTTCTTTTTTATACCCAGCTGTACTCGTCCACAGGGTATAATAACTTTGTTTGGATAACTGTTGGTTGCACAGGTATAAAGGAATCGAGATAGATTTAGACTTCCATATATCAAAATGACAAGGATCGAAAAGAAATTTGATTGAGCCATGTCTGTCCGTTAACACGATAACTTGAGCAAATATTGAGATATCTTCACCAAATTCGGTATGCGGGCTTATTTAGACTCAGAATAGAGTGTTATTGAAAATAAGTGAAATCGGAAGATAACTACGCCCCCTTTTCCTATGTCGAAAATATGGAAAAATTGAAAAAATGAAATAATTCGAAAACGAATACCACTAAATTAATGAAATTTGGTAGGTGCATTGATTTTATAACGCAAAACATAATTTCAGTAACATTTTGGAATATGGGCCTGGCAACACCCACATTTAGAAGAAGCAAATTCAGAAGTTTAACAAGCTGTAAATCAATAGCCGTTGGAGATATAACATTGAAATTAAGCATAGACATTTTTTTCGTAGCGATAACTGTTTGCTGTGAAAATGAACGAAATTGGCTGAAAGCCACGCTTTCTTTTTTATACCCAGCTGTACTCGTCCACAGGGTGTAATAACTTTGTTTGGATAACGGTTGGTTGTACAGGTATAAAGGAATCGAGATAGATATAGACTTCCATATATCAAAATGACCAGGCTCTAAAAAAATCTTGATTTAGCCATGTCCGTCCGTCTGTCCGTTAACACGATAAATTGAGCAAATATTGAGATATCTTCACCAAATTCGGTATGCGGGCTTGTTTAGACTCAGAATAGATTGGTATTGAAAATGAGCGAAATCGGAAGATAGCCACGTCCCCTTTTCCTATATCGAGAAATTGAAAAAATTAGATAATTCGAAAATGAATACAACTAAATTCGGTAGCTGAATTGATTTTATAACGCAAAACACAAATTCAGTAAAATTTTGGAATATGGGAGTGGCAACGCCCACATTTAGAAGAAGCAAATTCAGAAGTTTAGCAAGCTGTAAATCAATAGCCGTTGGAGATATAACATTGAAATTAAGCATAGACATTTTTTTCGTAGCGATAACTGTTTGCTGTGAAAATGAGCGAAATTGGCTGAAAGCCACGCTTTCTTTTTTATACCCAGCTGTACTCGTCCACAGGGTATAATAACTTTGTTTGGATAACTGTTGGTTGCACAGGTATAAAGGAATCGAGATAGATTTAGACTTCCATATATCAAAATGACAAGGATCGAAAAGAAATTTGATTGAGCCATGTCTGTCCGTTAACACGATAACTTGAGCAAATATTGAGATATCTTCACCAAATTCGGTATGCGGGCTTATTTAGACTCAGAATAGAGTGTTATTGAAAATAAGTGAAATCGGAAGATAACTACGCCCCCTTTTCCTATGTCGAAAATATGGAAAAATTGAAAAAATGAAATAATTCGAAAACGAATACCACTAAATTAATGAAATTTGGTAGGTGCATTGATTTTATAACGCAAAACATAATTTCAGTAACATTTTGGAATATGGGCCTGGCAACACCCACATTTAGAAGAAGCAAATTCAGAAGTTTAACAAGCTGTAAATCAATAGCCGTTGGAGATATAACATTGAAATTAAGCATAGACATTTTTTTCGTAGCGATAACTGTTTGCTGTGAAAATGAACGAAATTGGCTGAAAGCCACGCTTTCTTTTTTATACCCAGCTGTACTCGTCCACAGGGTGTAATAACTTTGTTTGGATAACTGTTGGTTGCACAGGTATAAAGGAATCGAGATAGATTTAGACTTCCATATATCAAAATGACCAGGATCTAAAAAAAATTTGATTGAGCCATGTCCGTCCGTCTGTCCGTTAACACGATAAATTGAGCAAATATTGAGATATCTTCACCAAATTCGGTATGCGGGCTTATTTAGACTCAGAATAGAGTGTTATTGAAAATGAGCGAAATCGGAAGATAACTACGCCCCCTTTTCCTATGTCGAAAATATGGAAAAATTGAAAAAATGAAATAATTCGAAAACGAATACCACTAAATTAATGAAATTTGGTAGGTGCATTGATTTTATAACGCAAAACATAATTTCAGTAACATTTTGGAATATGGGCCTGGCAACACCCACATTTAGAAGAAGCAAATTCAGAAGTTTAACAAGCTGTAAATCAATAGCCGTTGGAGATATAACATTGAAATTAAGCATAGACATTTTTTTCGTAGCGACAACTGTTTGCTGTGAAAATGAACGAAATTGGCTGAAAGCCACGCTTTCTTTTTTATACCCAGCTGTACTTGTACACAGGGTATTATAACTTTGTTTGGATAACGGTTGGTTGTACAGGTATAAAGGAATCGAGATAGATATAGACTTCCATATATCAAAATGACCAGGCTCTAAAAAAATCTTGATTTAGCCATGTCCGTCCGTCTGTCCGTTAACACGATAAATTGAGCAAATATTGAGATATCTTCACCAAATTCGGTATGCGGGCTTGTTTAGACTCAGAATAGATTGGTATTGAAAATGAGCGAAATCGGAAGATAGCCACGTCCCCTTTTCCTATATCGAGAAATTGAAAAAATTAGATAATTCGAAAATGAATACAACTAAATTCGGTAGCTGAATTGATTTTATAACGCAAAACACAAATTCAGTAAAATTTTGGAATATGGGAGTGGCAACGCCCACATTTAGAAGAAGCAAATTCAGAAGTTTAGCAAGCTGTAAATCAATAGCCGTTGGAGATATAACATTGAAATTAAGCATAGACATTTTTTTCGTAGCGATAACTGTTTGCTGTGAAAATGAGCGAAATTGGCTGAAAGCCACGCTTTCTTTTTTATACCCAGCTGTACTCGTCCACAGGGTATAATAACTTTGTTTGGATAACTGTTGGTTGCACAGGTATAAAGGAATCGAGATAGATTTAGACTTCCATATATCAAAATGACAAGGATCGAAAAGAAATTTGATTGAGCCATGTCTGTCCGTTAACACGATAACTTGAGCAAATATTGAGATATCTTCACCAAATTCGGTATGCGGGCTTATTTAGACTCAGAATAGAGTGTTATTGAAAATAAGTGAAATCGGAAGATAACTACGCCCCCTTTTCCTATGTCGAAAATATGGAAAAATTGAAAAAATGAAATAATTCGAAAACGAATACCACTAAATTAATGAAATTTGGTAGGTGCATTGATTTTATAACGCAAAACATAATTTCAGTAACATTTTGGAATATGGGCCTGGCAACACCCACATTTAGAAGAAGCAAATTCAGAAGTTTAACAAGCTGTAAATCAATAGCCGTTGGAGATATAACATTGAAATTAAGCATAGACATTTTTTTCGTAGCGATAACTGTTTGCTGTGAAAATGAACGAAATTGGCTGAAAGCCACGCTTTCTTTTTTATACCCAGCTGTACTCGTCCACAGGGTGTAATAACTTTGTTTGGATAACTGTTGGTTGCACAGGTATAAAGGAATCGAGATAGATTTAGACTTCCATATATCAAAATGACCAGGATCTAAAAAAAATTTGATTGAGCCATGTCCGTCCGTCTGTCCGTTAACACGATAAATTGAGCAAATATTGAGATATCTTCACCAAATTCGGTATGCGGGCTTATTTAGACTCAGAATAGATTGATATTGAAAATGAGCGAAATCGGAAGATAGCCACGTCCCCTTTTCCCATATCGAAAAATTGAAAAAATGAGATAATTCGAAAATGAATACAACTAAATTCGGTAGCTGAATTGATTTTATAACGCAAAACACAAATTCAGTAAAATTTTGGAATATGGGAGTGGCAACACCCACATTTAGAAGAAGCAAATTCAGAAGTTTAACAAGCTGTAAATCAATAGCCGTTGGAGATATAACATTGAAATTAAGCATAGACATTTTTTTCGTAGCGACAACTGTTTGCTGTGAAAATGAGCGAAATTGGCTGAAAGCCACGCTTTCTTTTTTATACCCAGCTGTACTCGTCCACAGGGTATAATAACTTTGTTTGGATAACTGTTGGTTGCACAGGTATAAAGGAATCGAGATAGATTTAGACTTCCATATATCAAAATGACAAGTATCGAAAAGAAATTTGATTGAGCCATGTCTGTCCGTCTGTCCGTTAACACGATAACTTGAGCAAATATTGAGATATCTTCACCAAGTTCGGTATGCGGGCTTATTTAGACTCAGAATAGAGTGTTATTGAAAATAAGTGAAATCGGAAGATAACTACGCCCCCTTTTCCTATGTCGAAAATATGGAAAAATTGAAAAAATGAAATAATTCGAAAACGAATACCACTAAATTAATGAAATTTGGTAGGTGCATTGATTTTATAACGCAAAACATAATTTCAGTAACATTTTGGAATATGGGCCTGGCAACACCCACATTTAGAAGAAGCAAATTCAGAAGTTTAACAAGCTGTAAATCAATAGCCGTTGGAGATATAACATTGAAATTAAGCATAGACATTTTTTTCGTAGCGATAACTGTTTGCTGTGAAAATGAGCGAAATTGGCTGAAAGCCACGCTTTCTTTTTTATACCCAGCTGTACTCGTCCACAGGGTGTAATAACTTTGTTTGGATAACTGTTGGTTGCACAGGTATAAAGGAATCAAGATAGATTTAGACTTCCATATATCAAAATGACCAGTATCTAAAAAAAATTTGATTGAGCCATGTCCGTCCGTCTGTCCGTTAACACGATAAATTGAGCAAATATTGAGATATCTTCACCAAATTCGGTATGCGGGCTTATTTAGACTCAGAATAGATTGGTATTGAAAATGAGCGAAATCGGAAGATAGCCACGTCCCCTTTTCCTATATCGAAAAATTGAAAAAATGAGATAATTCGAAAATGAATACAACTAAATTCGGTAGCTGAATTGATTTTATAACGCAAAACACAAATTCAGTAAAATTTTGGAATATGGGAGTGGCAACACCCACATTTAGAAGAAGAAAATTAAGAAGTTTAACAAGCTGTAAATCAATAGCCGTTGGAGATATAACATTGAAATTAAGCATAGACATTTTTTTCGTAGCGACAAGTGTTTGCTGTGAAAATGAGCGAAATTGGCTGAAAGCCACGCTTTCTTTTTTATACCCAGCTGTACTTGTACACAGGGTATTATAACTTTGTTTGGATAACGGTTGGTTGTACAGATATAAAGGAATCGAGATAGATATAGACTTCCATATATCAAAAGGACCAGGATCTAAAAAAAATTTGATTGAGCCATGTCCGTCCGTCTGTCCGTTAACACGATAAATTGAGCAAATATTGAGATATCTTCACCAAACTCGGTATGCGGGCTTATTTAGACTCAGAATAGATTGGTATTGAAAATGAGCGAAATCGGAAGATAACCACGTCCCCTTTTCCTAAATCGAAAATATCGAAAAATTGAAAAAATGAGATAATTCGAAAATGAATACAACTAAATTTGGTAGCTGAATTGATTTTATAACGCAAAACACAAATTCAGTAAAATTTTGGAATATGGGAGTGGCAACGCCCAAAGTTTAGCAAGCTGTAAATCAATAGCCGTTCGAGATATAACATTGAAATTTGGCATAGACATTTTTTTCGTAGCGATAACTGTTTGCTGTGAAAATGAGCGAAATTGGCTGAAAGCCACGCTTTATTTTTATACCCAGCTGTGCTTGTCCATAGGGTATTATAACTTTGTTTGGATAACGGTTGGTTGCACAGGTATAAAGGAATCGAGATAGATTTAGACTTCCATATATCAAAATGACCAGGATCGAAAAAAAATTTGATTGAGCCATGTCTGTCCGTCTGTCCGTTAACACGATAACTTGCGCCAATATTGAGATATCTTCACCAAATTCGGTATGAGGGCTTATTTAGACTCAGAATAGATTGGTATTGAAATTGAGCGAAATCGGAAGATAACCACGCCCCCTTTTCCTATATCGAAAAATTGAAAAAATTAAATAGTGCGAAAACCAATACCACTAAATTAATGAAATTTGAGCGTAGCAACGCAAACATTTAGAAGAAGCAAATTCAGAAGTTTAACAAGCTGTAAATCAATAGCCGTTGGAGATATAACATTCAAATTAGGCATAGAAAATTTTTCGTAGCGAGAGCTTGAGCAAATATTGAGATATCTTCACCAAATTCGGTATGCGGGCTTATTTAGACTCAGAATAGATTGGTATTGAAAATGAGCGAAATCGCTCGCCGCTATATAGAAAATATCGAAAAATTGAAAAAATGAGATAATTCGAAAATGAATACAACTAAATTTGGTAGCTGAATTGATTTTATAACGCAAAACACAAATTCAGTAAAATTTTGGAATATGGGAGTGGCAACGCCCACATTTAGAAGAAGCAAATTCAGAAGTTTAGCAAGCTGTAAATCAATAGCCGTTGGAGATATAACATTGAAATTTGGCATAGACATTTTTTTCGTAGCGATAACTATTTGCTGTGAAAATGAGCGAAATTGGCTGAAAGCCACGCTTTCTTTTTTATACCCAGCTGTACTTGTCCACAGGGTATTATAACTTTGTTTGGATAACTGTTGGTTGCACAGGTATAAAGGAATCGAGATAGATTTAGACTTCCATATATCAAAATGACAAGGATCGAAAAGAAATTTGATTGAGCCATGTCTGTCCGTTAACACGATAACTTGAGCAAATATTGAGATATCTTCACCAAATTCGGTATACCGGCTTATTTAGACTCAGAATAGAGTGGTATTGAAAATGAGCGAAATCGGAAGATAACTACGCCCCCTTTTCCTATGTCGAAAATATGGAAAAATTGAAAAAATTAGATAATTCGAAAGCGAATACCACTAAATTAATGAAATTTGGTAGGTGCATTGATTTTATAACGCAAAACATAATTTCAGTAAAATTTTGGAATATGGGCCTGGCAACACCCACATTTAGAAGAAGCAAATTCAGAAGATTAACAAGTTGTAAATCAATAGCCGTTGGAGATATTACATTGAAATTAAGCATAGACATTTTTTTCGTAGCGACAACTGTTTGCTGTGAAAATGAGCGAAATTGGCTGAAAGCCACGCTTTATTTTTTATACCCAGCTGTACTTGTACACAGGGTATTATAACTTTGTTTGGATAACGGTTGGTTGTACAGGTATAAAGGAATCGAGATAGATATAGACTTCCATATATCAAAATGACCATGATCTAAAAAAAATTTGATTGAGCCATGTCCGTCCGTCTGTCCGTTAACACGATAAATTGAGCAAATATTGAGATATCTTCACCAAATTCGGTATGCGGGCTTATTTAGACTCAGAATAGAGTGGTATTGAAAATGAGCGAAATCGGAAGATGACTACGCCCCCTTTTCCTATATCGAAAATATGGCAAAATTGAAAAAACGAGATAATTCGAAAACGAATACCACTAAATTAATGAAATTTGGTAGGTGGATTGAGTTTATAACGCAAAACACAAGTTCAGTAAAATTTTGGAATATGGGCCTGGCAACACCCACATTTAGAAGAAGCAAATTCAGAAGTTTAACAAGTTGTAAATCAATAGCCGTTGGAGATATAACATTGAAATTTGGCATAGACATTTTTTTCGTAGCGATAACTATTTGCTGTGAAAATGAGCGAAATTGGCTGAAAGCCACGCCACGTCCCCTTTTCCTATATCGAAAATATCGGAAAATTGAAAAAATGAGATAATTCGAAAATGAATACAACTAAATTTGGTAGCTGAATTGAGTTTATAACGCAAAACACAAATTCAGTAAAATTTTGGAATATTGGAGTGGCAACGCCCACATTTAGAAGAAGCAAATTCAGAAGTTTAGCAAGCTGTAAATCAATAGCCGTTGGAGATATAACATTGAAATTAGGCATAGACAATTTTTTCGTAGCGACAACTGTTTGCTGTGAACATGAGCGAAATCGGCTGAAAGCCACGCTTTCTTTTTTATACCCAGCTGTACTTGTACACAGGGTATTATAACTTTGTTTGGATAACGGTTGGTTGTACAGGTATAAAGGAATCGAGATAGATTTAGACTTCCATATATCAAAATGACCAGGATCGAAAAAAATTTGATTGAGCCATGTCTGTCCGTCTGTCCGTCTGTCCGTTAACACGATAACTTGAGCAAATATTGAGATATCTTCACAAAATTCGGTATGCGGGCTTATTTAGACTCAGAATAGAGTGGTATTGAAAATGAGCGAAATAGGAAGATAACTACGCCCCCTTTTCCTATATCGAAAATATGGCAAAATTGAAAAAACGAGATAATTCGAAAACGAATACCACTAAATTAATGAAATTTGGTAGGTGGATTGAGTTTATAACGCAAAACACAAATTCAGTAAAATTTTGGAATATTGGAGTGGCAACGCCCACATTTCGAAGAAGCAAATTCAGAAGTTTAGCAAGCTGTAAATCAATAGCCGTTGGAGATATAACATTGAAATTAGGCATAGACAATTTTTTCGTAGCGACAACTGTTTGCTGTGAACATGAGCGAAATCGGCTGAAAGCCACGCTTTCTTTTCTATACCCAGCTGTACTTGTACACAGGGTATTATAACTTTGTTTGGATAGCGGTTGGTTACACAGGTATAAAGGAATCGAGATAGATTTAGACTTCCATATATCAAAATGACCAGGATCGAAAAAAAATTTGATTGAGCCATGTCTGTCCGTCTGTCCGTTAACACGTTAACTTGAGCAAATATTGAGATATCTTCACAAAATTCGGTATGCGGGCTTATTTAGACTCAGAATAGATTGGTATTGAAAAGGAGCGAAATCGGAAGATAACCACGTCCACTTTTCCTATATCGAAAATATCCAAAAATTGAAAAAATGAGATAATTCGAAAATGAATACAACTAAATTTGGTAGCTGAATTGATTTTATAACGCAAAACACAAATTCAGTAAAATTTTGGAATATGGGAGTGGCAACGCCCACATTTAGAAGAAGCAAATTCAGAAGTTTAGCAAGCTGTAAATCAATAGCCGTTGGAGATATAACATTGAAATTTGGCATAGACATTTTTTTCGTAGCGATAACTGTTTGCTGTGAAAATGAGCGAAATTGGCTGAAAGCCACGCTTTATTTTTATACCCAGCTGTGCTTGTCCATAGGGTATTATAACTTTGTTTGGATAACGGTTGGTTGCACAGGTATAAAGGAATCGAGATAGATTTAGACTTCCATATATCAAAATGACCAGGATCGAAAAAAAATTTGATTGAGCCATGTCTGTCCGTCTGTCCGTTAACACGATAACTTGCGCCAATATTGAGATATCTTCACCAAATTCGGTATGAGGGCTTATTTAGACTCAGAATAGATTGGTATTGAAATTGAGCGAAATCGGAAGATAACCACGCCCCCTTTTCCTATATCGAAAAATTGAAAAAATTAAATAGTGCGAAAACCAATACCACTAAATTAATGAAATTTGAGCGTAGCAACGCAAACATTTAGAAGAAGTAAATTCAGAAGTTTAACAAGCTGTAAATCAATAGCCGTTGGAGATATAACATTCAAATTAGGCATAGAAAATTTTTCGTAGCGAGAGCTTGAGCAAATATTGAGATATCTTCACCAAATTCGGTATGCGGGCTTATTTAGACTCAGAATAGATTGGTATTGAAAATGAGCGAAATCGCTCGCCGCTATATAGAAAATATCGAAAAATTTAAAAAATGAGATAATTCGAAAATGAATACAACTAAATTTGGTAGCTGAATTGATTTTATAACGCAAAACACAAATTCAGTAAAATTTTGGAATATGGGAGTGGCAACGCCCACACTTAGAAGAAGCAAATTCAGAAGTTTGGCAAGCTGTAAATCAATAGCGGTTGGAGATATAACATTGAAATTTGGCATAGACATTTTTTTCGTAGCGATAACTGTTTGCTGTGAAAATGAGCGAAATTGGCTGAAAGCCACGCTTTCTTTTTTATACCCAGCTGTACTTGTCCACAGGGTATTATAACTTTGTTTGGATAACTGTTGGTTGCACAGGTATAAAGGAATCGAGATAGATTTAGACTTCCATATATCAAAATGACAAGGATCGAAAAGAAATTTGATTGAGCCATGTCTGTCCGTTAACACGATAACTTGAGCAAATATTGAGATATCTTCACCACCAAATTCGGTATACCGGCTTATTTAGACTCAGAATAGAGTGGTATTGAAAATGAGCGAAATCGGAAGATAACTACGCCCCCTTTTCCTATGTCGAAAATATGGAAAAATTGAAAAAATTAGATAATTCGAAAGCGAATACCACTAAATTAATGAAATTTGGTAGGTGCATTGATTTTATAACGCAAAACATAATTTCAGTAAAATTTTGGAATATGGGCCTGGCAACACCCACATTTAGAAGAAGCAAATTCAGAAGTTTAACAAGTTGTAAATCAATAGCCGTTGGAGATATTACATTGAAATTAAGCATAGACATTTTTTTCGTAGCGACAACTGTTTGCTGTGAAAATGAGCGAAATTGGCTGAAAGCCACGCTTTATTTTTTATACCCAGCTGTACTTGTACACAGGGTATTATAACTTTGTTTGGATAACGGTTGGTTGTACAGGTATAAAGGAATCGAGATAGATATAGACTTCCATATATCAAAATGACCATGATCTAAAAAAAATTTGATTGAGCCATGTCCGTCCGTCTGTCCGTTAACACGATAAATTGAGCAAATATTGAGATATCTTCACCAAATTCGGTATGCGGGCTTATTTAGACTCAGAATAGAGTGGTATTGAAAATGAGCGAAATCGGAAGATGACTTCGCCCCCTTTTCCTATATCGAAAATATGGCAAAATTGAAAAAACGAGATAATTCGAAAACGAATACCACTAAATTAATGAAATTTGGTAGGTGGATTGAGTTTATAACGCAAAACACAAGTTCAGTAAAATTTTGGAATATGGGCCTGGCAACACCCACATTTAGAAGAAGCAAATTCAGAAGTTTAACAAGTTGTAAATCAATAGCCGTTGGAGATATAACATTGAAATTTGGCATAGACATTTTTTTCGTAGCGATAACTGTTTGCTGTGAAAATGAGCGAAATTGGCTGAAAGCCACGCCACGTCCCCTTTTCCTATATCGAAAATATCGGAAAATTGAAAAAATGAGATAATTCGAAAATGAATACAACTAAATTTGGTAGCTGAATTGAGTTTATAACGCAAAACACAAATTCAGTAAAATTTTGGAATATTGGAGTGGCAACGCCCACATTTAGAAGAAGCAAATTCAGAAGTTTAGCAAGCTGTAAATCGATAGCCGTTGGAGATATAACATTAAAATTAGGCATAGACAATTTTTCGGTGCGAGAGCTTGAACAAATATTAAGATATCTTCACCAAATTCGGCATGCGGGCTTATTAAGACTCAGAACAGATTGGTATTAAAATTGAACGAAATCGGAAGATAACCACGCCCCCTTTTCCTATATCGAAAAATTGAAAAAATTAAATAGTGCGAAAACCAATACCACTAAATTAATGAAATTTGGGCATAGTAACGCCCACATTTAGAAGAAGCAAATTCAGAAGTTTAACAAGCTGTAAATCAATAGCCGTTGGAGATATAACATTGAAATTAGGCATAGACAATTTTTCGGTGCGAGAGCTTGAACAAATATTAAGATATCTTCACCAAATTCGGCATGCGGGCTTATTAAGACTCAGAACAGATTGGTATTAAAATTGAACGAAATCGGAAGATAACCACGCCCCCTTTTCCTATATCGAAAAATTGAAAAAATTAAATAGTGCGAAAACCAATACCACTAAATTAATGAAATTTGAGCGTAGCAACGCCCACATTAAGAAGAAGCAAAATTCAGAAGTTTAACAAGCTGTAAATCAATAGCCGTTGGAGATATAACATTGCAATTTGGCATAGACATTTTGTTCGTAGCGATAACTGTTTGCTGTGAAAATGAGCGAAATTGGCTGAAAGCCACGCTTTATTTTTATACCCAGCTGTACTTGTCGACAGGGTATTATAACTTTGTTTGGATAACGGTTGGTTGCACAGGTATAAAGTAATCGAGATAGATATAGACTTCCATATATCAAAATGACCAGGATCTAAAAAAAATTTGATTGAGCCATGTCCGTCCGTCTGTCCGTTAACACGATAAATTGAGCAAATATTGAGATATCTTCACCAAATTCGGTATGCGGGCTTATTTAGACTCAGAATAGATTGGTATCGAAAATGAGCGAAATCGGAAGATAACCACGTCCCCTTTTCCTATATCGAAAAATTGAAAAAATGAGATAATTCGAAAATGAATACAACTAAATTTGGTAGCTGAATTGATTTTATAACGCAAAACACAAATTCAGTAAAATTTTGGAATATGGGAGTGGCAACGCCCACATTTAGAAGAAGCAAATTCAGAAGTTAAGCAAGCTGTAAATCAATAGCCGTTGGAGATATAAAATTGAAATTTGGCATAGACATTTTTTTCGTAGCGATAACTGTTTGCTGTGAAAATGAGCGAAATTGGCTGAAAGCCACGCTTTCTTTTTTATACCGAGCTGTACTCGTCCACAGGGTATAATAACTTTGTTTGGATAACTGTTGGTTGCACAGGTATAAAGGAATCGAGATAGATTTAGACTTCCATATATCAAAATGACAAGGATCGAAAAGAAATTTGATTGAGCCATGTCTGCCCGTTAACACGATAACTTGAGCAAATATTGAGATATCTTCACCAAATTCGGTATGCGGGCTTATTTAGACTCAGAATAGAGTGTTATTGAAAATGAGCGAAATCGGAAGATAACTACGCCCCCTTTTCCTATGTCGAAAATATGGAAAAATTGAAAAAATGAATTAATTCGAAAACGAATACCACTAAATTAATGAAATTTGGTAGGTGCATTGATTTTATAACGCAAAACACAAATTCAGTAAAATTTTGGAATATGGGAGTGGCAACGCCCACATTTAGAAGAAGCAAATTCAGAAGTTAAGCAAGCTGTAAATCAAAAGCCGTTGGAGATATAACATTGAAATTTGGCATAGACATTTTTTTCGTAGCGATAACTGTTTGCTGTGAAAATGAGCGAAATTGGCTGAAAGCCACGCTTTCTTTTTTATACCCAGCTGTACTCGTCCACAGGGTATAATAACTTTGTTTGGATAACTGTTGGTTGCACAGGTATAAAGGAATCGAGATAGATTTAGACTTCCATATATCAAAATGACAAGGATCGAAAAGAAATTTGATTGAGCCATGTCTGCCCGTTAACACGATAACTTGAGCAAATATTGAGATATCTTCACCAAATTCGGTATGCGGGCTTATTTAGACTTAGAATAGAGTGTTATTGAAAATGAGCGAAATCGGAAGATAACTACGCCCCCTTTTCCTATATCGAAAATATCGAAAAATTGAAAAAATGAGATAATTCGAAAATGAATACAACTAAATTTGGTAGCTGAATTGATTTTATAACGCAAAACACAAATTCAGTAAAATTTTGGAATATAGGAGTGGCAACGCCCAAAGTTTAGCAAGCTGTAAATCAATAGCCGTTGGAGATATAACATTGAAATTTGGCATAGACATTTTTTTCGTAGCGATAACTGTTTGCTGTGAAAATGAGCGAAATTGGCTGAAAGCCACGCTTTCTTTTTTATACCCAGCTGTACTTGTACACAGGGTATTATAACTTTGTTTGGATAACGGTTGGTTGCACAGGTATAAAGGAATCGAGATAGATTTAGACTTCCATATATCAAAATGGCAAGGATCGAAAAGAAATTTGATTGAGCCATGTCTGCCCGTTAACACGATAACTTGAGCAAATATTGAGATATCTTCACCAAATTCGGTATGCTGGATTATTTAGACTTAGAATAGAGTGTTATTGAAAATGACCGAAATCGGAAGATGACTACGCCCCCTTTTCCTATGTCGAAAATATGGAAAAATTGAAAAAATGAAATAATTCGAAAACGAATACCACTAAATTAATGAAATTTGGTAGGTGCATTGATTTTATAACGCAAAACATAATTTCAGTAACATTTTGGAATATGGGCCTGGCAACACCCACATTTAGAAGAAGCAAATTCAGAAGTTTAACAAGCTGTAAATCAATAGCCGTTGGAGATATAACATTGAAATTAAGCATATACATTTTTTTCGTAGCGACAACTGTTTGCTGTGAAAATGAGCGAAATTGGCTGAAAGCCACGCTTTCTTTTTTATACCCAGCTGTACTTGTACACAGGGTATTATAACTTTGTTTGGATAACGGTTGGTTGTACAGGTATAAAGGAATCGAGATAGATATAGACTTCCATATATCAAAATGACCAGGATCTAAAAAAAATTTGATTGAGCCATGTCCGTCCGTCTGTCCGTTAACACGATAAATTGAGCAAATATTGAGATATCTTCACCAAATTCGGTATTCGGGCTTATTTAGACTCAGAATAGATTGGTATTGAAAATGAGCGAAATCGGAACATAACCACGTCCCCTTTTCCTATATCGAAAATATCGAAAAATTGAAAAAATGAGATAATTCGAAAATGAATACAACTAAATTTGGTAGCTGAATTGATTTTATAACGCAAAACACAAATTCAGTAAAATTTTGGAATATGGGAGTGGCAACGCCCAAAGTTTAGCAAGCTGTAAATCAATAGCCGTTGGAGATATAACATTGAAATTTGGCATAGACATTTTTTTCGTAGCGATAACTGTTTGCTGTGAAAATGAGCGAAATTGGCTGAAAGCCACGCTTTATTTTTATACCCAGCTGTGATTGTCCACAGGGTATAATAACTTTGTTTGGATAACTCTTGGTTGCATAGGTATAAAGGAATCGAGATAGATTTAGACTTCCATATATCAAAATGACAAGGATCGAAAAGAAATTTGATTGAGCCATGTCTGTCCGTTAACACGATAACTTGAGCAAATATTGAGATATCTTCACCAAATTCGGTATGCGGGCTTATTTAGACTCAGAATAGAGTGTTATTGAAAATGAGTGAAATCGGAAGATAACTACGCCCCCTTTTCCTATGTCGAAAATATGGAAAAATTGAAAAAATGAAATAATTCGAAAACGAATACCACTAAATTAATGAAATTTGGTAGGTGCATTGATTTTATAACGCAAAACATAATTTCAGTATCATTTTGGAATATGGGCCTGGCAACACCCACATTTAGAAGAAGCAAATTCAGAAGTTTAACAAGCTGTAAATCAATAGCCGTTGGAGATATAACATTGAAATTAAGCATAGACATTTTTTTCGTAGCGACAACTATTTGCTGTGAAAATGAGCGAAATTGGCTGAAAGCCACGCTTTCTTTTTTATACCCAGCTGTACTTGTACATAGGGTATTATAACTTTGTTTGGATAACTGTTGGTTGCACAGGTATAAAGGAATCGAGATAGATTTAGACTTCCATATATCAAAATGACAAGGATCGAAAAGAAATTTGATTGAGCCATGTCTGCCCGTTAACACGATAACTTGAGCAAATATTGAGATATCTTCACCAAATTCGGTATGCTGGATTATTTAGACTTAGAATAGAGTGTTATTGAAAATGACCGAAATCGGAAGATGACTACGCCCCCTTTTCCTATGTCGAAAATATGGAAAAATTGAAAAAATGAAATAATTCGAAAACGAATACCACTAAATTAATGAAATTTGGTAGGTGCATTGATTTTATAACGCAAAACATAATTTCAGTATCATTTTGGAATATGGGCCTGGCAACACCCACATTTAGAAGAAGCAAATTCAGAAGTTTAACAAGCTGTAAATCAATAGCCGTTGGAGATATAACATTGAAATTAAGCATAGACATTTTTTTCGTAGCGACAACTATTTGCTGTGAAAATGAGCGAAATTGGCTGAAAGCCACGCTTTCTTTTTTATACCCAGCTGTACTTGTACATAGGGTATTATAACTTTGTTTGGATAACTGTTGGTTGCACAGGTATAAAGGAATCGAGATAGATTTAGACTTCCATATATCAAAATGACAAGGATCGAAAAGAAATTTGATTGAGCCATGTCTGTCCGTTAACACGATAACTTGAGCAAATATTGAGATATCTTCACCAAATTCGGTATGCGGGCTTATTTAGACTCAGAATAGAGTGTTATTGAAAATGAGTGAAATCGGAAGATAACTACGCCCCCTTTTCCTATATCGAAAATATCGAAAAATTGAAAAAATTAGATAATTCGAAAATGAATACAACTAAATTTGGTAGCTGAATTGATTTTATAACGCAAAACACAAATTCAGTAAAATTTTGGAATATGGGAGTGGCAACGCCCAAAGTTTAGCAAGCTGTAAATCAATAGCCGTTGGAGATATAACATTGAAATTTGGCATAGACATTTTTTTCGTAGCGATAACTGTTTGCTGTGAAAATGAGCGAAATTGGCTGAAAGCCACGCTTTATTTTTATACCCAGCTGTGCTTGTCCACAGGGTATTATAACTTTGTTTGGATAACGGTTGATTGCACAGGTATAAAGGAATCGATATATCAAAATGACCGGGATCTAAAAAAAATTTGATTGAGCCATGTCCGTCCGTCTGTCCGTTAACACGATAAATTGAGCAAATATTGAGATATCTTCACCAAATTCGGTATGCGGGCTTATTTAGACTCAGAATAGATTGGTATCGAAAATGAGCGAAATCGGAAGATAACCACGTCCCCTTTTCCTATATCGAAAAATTGAAAAAATGAGATAATTCGAAAATGAATACAACTAAATTTGGTAGCTGAATTGATTTTATAACGCAAAACACAAATTCAGTAAAATTTTGGAATATGGGAGTGGCAACGCCCACATTTAGAAGAAGCAAATTCAGAAGTTTAGCAAGCTGTAAATCAATAGCCGTTGGAGATATAACATTGAAATTTGGCATAGACATTTTTTTCGTAGCGATAACTGTTTGCTGTGAAAATGAGCGAAATTGGCTGAAAGCCACGCTTTCTTTTTTATACCGAGCTGTACTCGTCCACAGGGTATAATAACTTTGTTTGGATAACTGTTGGTTGCACAGGTATAAAGGAATCGAGATAGATTTAGACTTCCATATATCAAAATGACAAGGATCGAAAAGAAATTTGATTGAGCCATGTCTGCCCGTTAACACGATAACTTGAGCAAATATTGAGATATCTTCACCAAATTCGGTATGCGGGCTTATTTAGACTCAGAATAGAGTGTTATTGAAAATGAGCGAAATCGGAAGATAACTACGCCCCCTTTTCCTATGTCGAAAATATGGAAAAATTGAAAAAATTAATTAATTCGAAAACGAATACCACTAAATTACTGAAATTTGGTAGGTGCATTGATTTTATAACGCAAAACATAATTTCAGTAACATTTTGGAGTATGGGCCTGGCAACACCCACATTTAGAAGAAGCAAATTCAGAAGTTTAACAAGCTGTAACTCAATAGCCGTTGGAGATATAACATTGAAATTAAGCATAGACATTTTTTTCGTAGCGTCAACTGTTTGATGTGAAAATGAGCGAAATTGGCTGAAAGCCACGCTTTCTTTTTTATACCCAGCTGTACTTGTACACAGGGTATTATAACTTTGTTTGGATAACGGTTGGTTGTACAGGTATAAAGGAATCGAGATAGATATAGACTTCCATATATCAAAATGACCAGGATCTAAAAAAAATTTGATTGAGCCATGTCCGTCCGTCTGTCCGTTAACACGATAAATTGAGCAAATATTGAGATATCTTCACCAAATTCGGTATGCGGGCTTATTTAGACTCAGAATAGATTGGTATTGAAAATGAGCGAAATCGGAAGATAACCACGTCCCCTTTTCCTATATCGAAAAATTGAAAAAATGAGATAATTCGAAAATGAATACAAGTAAATTTGGTAGCTGAATTGATTTTATAACGTAAAACACAAATTCAGTAAAATTTTGGAATATGGGAGTGGCAACGCCCACATTTAGAAGAAGCAAATTCAGAAGTTTAGCAAGCTGTAAATCAATAGCCGTTGGAGATATAACATTGAAATTAAGCATAGACATTTTTTTCGTAGCGTCAACTGTTTGATGTGAAAATGAGCGAAATTGGCTGAAAGCCACGCTTGCTTTTTTATACCCAGCTGTACTTGTACACAGGGTATTATAACTTTGTTTGGATAACGGTTGGTTGTACAGATATAAAGGAATCGAGATAGATGTAGACTTCCATATATCTAAATGACCAGGATCTAAAAAAAATTTGATTGAGCCATGTCCGTCCGTCTGTCCGTTAACACGATAAATTGAGCAAATATTGAGATATCTTCACCAAATTCGGTATTCGGGCTTATTTAGACTCAGAATAGATTGGTATTGAAAATGAGCGAAATCGGAACATAACCACGTCCCCTTTTCCTATATCGAAAATATCGAAAAATTGAAAAAATGAGATAATTCGAAAATGAATACAACTAAATTTGGTAGCTGAATTGATTTTATAACGCAAAACACAAATTCAGTAAAATTTTGGAATATGGGAGTGGCAACGCCCAAAGTTTAGCAAGCTGTAAATCAATAGCCGTTGGAGATATAACATTGAAATTTGGCAGACATTTTTTTCGTAGCGATAACTGTTTGCTGTGAAAATGAGCGAAATTGGCTGAAAGCCACGCTTTCTTTTTTATACCCAGCTGTACTTGTACACAGGGTATTATAACTTTGTTTGGATAACGGTTGGTTGCACAGGTATAAAGGAATCGAGATAGATTTAGACTTCCATATATCAAAATGACAAGGATCGAAAAGAAATTTGATTGAGCCATGTCTGCCCGTTAACACGATAACTTGAGCAAATATTGAGATATCTTCACCAAATTCGGTATGCGGGCTTATTTAGACTTAGAATAGAGTGTTATTGAAAATGAGCGAAATCGGAAGATAACTACGCCCCCTTTTCCTATGTCGAAAATATGGAAAAATTGAAAAAATGAAATAATTCGAAAACGAATACCACTAAATTAATGAAATTTGGTAGGTGCATTGATTTTATAACGCAAAACATAATTTCAGTAACATTTTGGAATATGGGCCTGGCAACACCCACATTTAGAAGAAGCAAATTCAGAAGTTTAACAAGCTGTAAATCAATAGCCGTTGGAGATATAACATTGAAATTAAGCATATACATTTTTTTCGTAGCGACAACTGTTTGCTGTGAAAATGAGCGAAATTGGCTGAAAGCCACGCTTTCTTTTTTATACCCAGCTGTACTTGTACACAGGGTATTATAACTTTGTTTGGATAACGGTTGGTTGTACAGGTATAAAGGAATCGAGATAGATATAGACTTCCATATATCAAAATGACCAGGATCTAAAAAAAATTTGATTGAGCCATGTCCGTCAGTCTGTCCGTTAACACGATAAATTGAGCAAATATTGAGATATCTTCACCAAATTCGGTATTCGGGCTTATTTAGACTCAGAATAGATTGGTATTGAAAATGAGCGAAATCGGAACATAACCACGTCCCCTTTTCCTATATCGAAAATATCGAAAAATTGAAAAAATGAGATAGTTCGAAAATGAATACAACTAAATTTGGTAGCTGAATTGATTTTATAACGCAAAACACAAATTCAGTAAAATTTTGGAATATGGGAGTGGCAACGCCCAAAGTTTAGCAAGCTGTAAATCAATAGCCGTTGGAGATATAACATTGAAATTTGGCATAGACATTTTTTTCGTAGCGATAACTGTTTGCTGTGAAAATGAGCGAAATTGGCTGAAAGCCACCCTTTATTTTTATACCCAGCTGTGATTGTCCACAGGGTATAATAACTTTGTTTGGATAACTGTTGGTTGCACAGGTATAAAGGAATCGAGATAGATTTAGACTTCCATATATCAAAATGACAAGGATCGAAAAGATATTTGATTGAGCCATGTCTGTCCGTTAACACGATAACTTGAGCAAATATTGAGATATCTTCACCAAATTCGGTATGCGGGCTTATTTAGACTCAGAATAGAGTGTTATTGAAAATGAGTGAAATCGGAAGATAACTACGCCCCCTCTTCCTATGTCGAAAATATGGAAAAATTGAAAAAATGAAATAATTCGAAAACGAATACCACTAAATTAATGAAATTTGGTAGGTGCATTGATTTTATAACGCAAAACATAATTTCAGTAACATTTTGGAATATGGGCCTGGCAACACCCACATTTAGAAGAAGCAAATTCAGAAGTTTAACAAGCTGTAAATCAATAGCCGTTGGGGATATAACATTGAAATTAAGCATAGACATTTTTTTCGTAGCGACAACTGTTTGCTGTGAAAATGAGCGAAATTGGCTGAAAGCCACGCTTTCTTTTTTATACCCAGCTGTACTTGTACACAGGGTATTATAACTTTGTTTGGATAACTGTTGGTTGCACAGGTATAAAGGAATCGAGATAGATTTAGACTTCCATATATCAAAATGACAAGGATCGAAAAGAAATTTGATTGAGCCATGTCTGTCCGTTAACACGATAACTTGAGCAAATATTGAGATATCTTCACCAAATTCGGTATGCGGGCTTATTTAGACTCAGAATAGAGTGTTATTGAAAATGAGTGAAATCGGAAGATAACTACGCCCCCTTTTCCTATATCGAAAATATCGAAAAATTGAAAAAATTAGATAATTCGAAAATGAATACAACTAAATTTGGTAGCTGAATTGATTTTATAACGCAAAACACAAATTCAGTAAAATTTTGGAATATGGGAGTGGCAACGCCCAAAGTTTAGCAAGCTGTAAATCAATAGCCGTTGGAGATATAACATTGAAATTTGGCATAGACATTTTTTTCGTAGTGATAACTGTTTGCTGAGAAAATGAGCGAAATTGGCTGAAAGCCACGCTTTATTTTTATACCCAGCTGTGCTTGTCCACAGGGTATTATAACTTTGTTTGGATAACGGTTGGTTGCACAGGTATAAAGGAATCGAGCTAGATTTAGACTTCCATATATCAAAATGACCAGGATCGAAAAAAAATTTGATTGAGCCATGTCTGTCCGTCTGTCCGTTAACACGATAACTTGAGCAAATATTGAGATCTTCACCATATTCGGTATGCGGGCTTATTTAGACTCAGAATAGATTGGTATTGAAATTGAGCGAAATCGGAAGATAACCACGCCCCCTTTTCCTATATCGAAAAATTGAAAAAATTAAATAGTGCGAAAACAAATACCAGTAAATTAATGAAATTTGAGCGTAGCAACGCAAACATTTAGAAGAAGCAAATTTAGAAGTTTAACAAGCTGTAAATCAATAGCCGTTGGAGATATAACATTCAAATTAGGCATAGAAAATTTTTCGTAGCGAGAGCTTGAGCAAATATTGAGATCTTCACCATATTCGGTATGCGGGCTTATGTAGACTCAGAATAGATTGGTATTGAAAATGAGCGAAATCGCTCATCGCTATATAGAAAATATCGCAAAATTGAAAAAATGAGATAGTTCGAAAATGAATACAACTAAATTTGGTAGCTGAATTGATTTTATAACGCAAAACACAAATTCAGTAAAATTTTGGAATATGGGAGTGGCAACGCCCAAAGTTTAGCAAGCTGTAAATCAATAGCCGTTGGAGATATAACATTGAAATTTGGCATAGACATTTTGTTCGTAGCGATAACTGTTTGCTCTGAAAATGAGCGAAATTGGCTGAAAGCCACGCTTTATTTTTATACCCAGCTGTACTTGTACACAGGGTATTATAACTTTGTTTGGATAACGGTTGGGTGTACAGGTATAAAGGAATCGAGATAGATATAGACTTCCATATATCAAAATGACCAGGATCTAAAAAAAATTTGATTGAGCCATGTCCGTCCGTCTGTCCGTTAACACGATAAATTGAGCAAATATTGAGATATCTTCACCAAATTCGGTATGCGGGCTTATTTAGACTCAGAATAGATTGGTATCGAAAATGAGCGAAATCGGAAGATAACCACGTCCCCTTTTCCTATATCGAAAAATTGAAAAAATTAGATAATTCGAAAATGAATACAACTAAATTTGGTAGCTGAATTGATTTTATAACGCAAAACACAAATTCAGTAAAATTTTGGAATATGGGAGTGGCAACGCCCACATTTAAAAGAAGCAAATTCAGAGGTTTAGCAAGCTGTAAATCAATAGCCGTTGGAGATATACCATTGAAATTTGGCATAGACATTTTTTTCGTAGCGATAACTGTTTGCTGTGAAAATGAGCGAAATTGGCTGAAAGCCACGCTTTCTTTTTTATACCGAGCTGTACTCGTCCACAGGGTATAATAACTTTGTTTGGATAACTGTTGGTTGCACAGGTATAAAGGAATCGAGATAGATTTAGACTTCCATATATCAAAATGACAAGGATCGAAAAGAAATTTGATTGAGCCATGTCTCCCCGTTAACACGATAACTTGAGCAAATATTGAGATATCTTCACCAAATTCGGTATGCGGGCTTATTTAGACTCAGAATAGAGTGTTATTGAAAATGAGCGAAATCGGAAGATAACTACGCCCCCTTTTCCTATGTCGAAAATATGGAAAAATTGAAAAAATGAAATAATTCGAAAACGAATACCACTAAATTAATGAAATTTGGTAGGTGCATTGATTTTATAACGCAAAACATAATTTCAGTAACATTTTGGAATATGGGAGTGGCAACGCCCAAAGTTTAGCAAGCTGTAAATCAATAGCCGTTGGAGATATAACATTGAAATTTGGCATAGACATTTTTTTCGTAGCGATAACTGTTTGCTGTGAAAATGAGCGAAATTGGCTGAAAGCCACCCTTTATTTTTATACCCAGCTGTGATTGTCCACAGGGTATTATAACTTTGTTTGGATAACTGTTGGTTGCACAGGTATAAAGGAATCGAGATAGATTTAGACTTCCATATATCAAAATGACAAGGATCGAAAAGAAATTTGATTGAGCCATGTCTGTCCGTTAACACGATAACTTGAGCAAATATTGAGATATCTTCACCAAATTCGGTATGCGGGCTTATTTAGACTCAGAATAGAGTGTTATTGAAAATGAGTGAAATCGGAAGATAACTACGCCCCCTTTTCCTATATCGAAAATATCGAAAAATTGAAAAAATTAGATAATTCGAAAATGAATACAACTAAATTTGGTAGCTGAATTGATTTTATAACGCAAAACACAAATTCAGTAAAATTTTGGAATATGGGAGTGGCAACGCCCAAAGTTTAGCAAGCTGTAAATCAATAGCCGTTGGAGATATAACATTGAAATTTGGCATAGACATTTTTTTCGTAGCGATAACTGTTTGCTGAGAAAATGAGCGAAATTGGCTGAAAGCCACGCTTTATTTTTATACCCAGCTGTGCTTGTCCACAGGGTATTATAACTTTGTTTGGATAACGGTTGGTTGCACAGGTATAAAGGAATCGAGCTAGATTTAGACTTCCATATATCAAAATGACCAGGATCGAAAAAAAATTTGATTGAGCCATGTCTGTCCGTCTGTCCGTTAACACGATAACTTGAGCAAATATTGAGATCTTCACCATATTCGGTATGCGGGCTTATTTAGACTCAGAATAGATTGGTATTGAAATTGAGCGAAATCGGAAGATAACCACGAACCCTTTTCCTATATCGAAAAATTGAAAAAATTAAATAGTGCGAAAACAAATACCAGTAAATTAATGAAATTTGAGCGTAGCAACGCAAACATTTAGAATAAGCAAATTTAGAAGTTTAACAAGCTGTAAATCAATAGCCGTTGGAGATATAACATTCAAATTAGGCATAGAAAATTTTTCGTAGCGAGAGCTTGAGCAAATATTGAGATATCTTCACCAAATTCGGTATACGGGCTTATTTAGACTCAGAATAGATTGGTATTGAAAATGAGCGAAATCGCTCATCGCTATATAGAAAATATCGCAAAATTGAAAAAATGAGATAGTTCGAAAATGAATACAACTAAATTTGGTAGCTGAATTGATTTTATAACGCAAAACACAAATTCAGTAAAATTTTGGAATATGGGAGTGGCAACGCCCAAAGTTTAGCAAGCTGTAAATCAATAGCCGTTGGAGATATAACATTGAAATTTGGCATAGACATTTTGTTCGTAGCGATAACTGTTTGCTCTGAAAATGAGCGAAATTGGCTGAAAGCCACGCTTTATTTTTATACCCAGCTGTACTTGTACACAGGGTATTATAACTTTGTTTGGATAACGGTTGGGTGTACAGGTATAAAGGAATCGAGATAGATATAGACTTCCATATATCAAAATGACCAGGATCTAAAAAAAATTTGATTGAGCCATGTCCGTCCGTCTGTCCGTTAACACGATAAATTGAGCAAATATTGAGATATCTTCACCAAATTCGGTATGCGGGCTTATTTAGACTCAGAATAGATTGGTATCGAAAATGAGCGAAATCGGAAGATAACCACGTCCCCTTTTCCTATATCGAAAAATTGAAAAAATTAGATAATTCGAAAATGAATACAACTAAATTTGGTAGCTGAATTGATTTTATAACGCAAAACACAAATTCAGTAAAATTTTGGAATATGGGAGTGGCAACGCCCACATTTAGAAGAAGCAAATTCAGAGGTTTAGCAAGCTGTAAATCAATAGCCGTTGGAGATATACCATTGAAATTTGGCATAGACATTTTTTTCGTAGCGATAACTGTTTGCTGTGAAAATGAGCGAAATTGGCTGAAAGCCACGCTTTCTTTTTTATACCGAGCTGTACTCGTCCACAGGGTATAATAACTTTGTTTGGATAACTGTTGGTTGCACAGGTATAAAGGAATCGAGATAGATTTAGACTTCCATATATCAAAATGACAAGGATCGAAAAGAAATTTGATTGAGCCATGTCTCCCCGTTAACACGATAACTTGAGCAAATATTGAGATATCTTCACCAAATTCGGTATGCGGGCTTATTTAGACTCAGAATAGAGTGTTATTGAAAATGAGCGAAATCGGAAGATAACTACGCCCCTTTTCCTATGTCGAAAATATGGAAAAATTGAAAAAATGAATTAATTCGAAAACGAATACCACTAAATTAATGAAATTTGGTAGGTGCATTGATTTTATAACGCAAAACATAATTTCAGTAACATTTTGGAATATGGGCCTGGCAACACCCACATTTAGAAGAAGCAAATTCAGAAGTTTAACAAGCTGTAACTCAATAGCCGTTGGAGATATAACATTGAAATTAAGCATAGACATTTTTTTCGTAGCGTCAACTGTAAAGGAATCGAGATAGATTTAGACTTCCATATATCAAAATGACAAGGATCGAAAAGATATTTGATTGAGCCATGTCTGTCCGTTAACACGATAACTTGAGCAAATATTGAGATATCTTCACCAAATTCGGTATGCGGGGTTATTTAGACTCGGAATAGAGTGTTATTGAAAATGAGTGAAATCGGAAGATAACTACGCCCCCTTTTCCTATGTCGAAAATATGGAAAAATTGAAAAAATGAAATAATTCGAAAACGAATACCACTAAATTAATGAAATTTGGTAAGTGCATTGATTTTATAACGCAAAACATAATTTCAGTAACATTTTGGAATATGGGCCTGGCAACACCCACATTTAGAAGAAGCAAATTCAGAAGTTTAACAAGCTGTAAATCAATAGCCGTTGGAGATATAACATTGAAATTAAGCATAGACATTTTTTTCGTAGCGACAACTTTTTGCTGTGAAAATGAGCGAAATTGGCTGAAAGCCACGCTTTCTTTTTTATACCCAGCTGTACTCGTCCACAGGGTATAATCACTTTGTTTGGATAACTGTTGGTTGCACAGGTATAAAGGAATCGAGATAGATTTAGACTTCCATATATCAAAATGACAAGGATCGAAAAGAAATTTGATTGAGCCATATCTGTCCGTTAACACGATAACTTGAGCAAATATTGAGATATCTTCACCAAATTCGGTATGCGGGCTTATTTAGACTCAGAATAGATTGGTATTGAAAATGAGCTAAATCGGAAGATAACCACGCCCCCTTTTCCTATATCGAAAAATTGAAAAAATTAAATAGTGCGAAAACCAATACCAGTAAATTAATGAAATTTGAGCGTAGCAACGCAAACATTTAGAAGAAGCAAATTCAGAAGTTTAACAAGCTGTAAATCAATAGCCGTTGGATATATAACATTCAAATTAGGCATAGAAAATTTTTCGTAGCGAGAGCTTGAGCAAATATTGAGATATCTTCACCAAATTCGGTATGCGGGCTTATTTAGACTCAGAATAGATTGGTATTGAAAATGAGCGAAATCGCTCATCGCTATATAGAAAATATCGCAAAATTGAAAAAGTAAGATAATTCGAAAATGAATACAACTAAATTTGGTAGCTGAATTGATTTTATAACGCAAAACACAAATTCAGTAAAATTTTGGAATATGGGAGTGGCAACGCCCAAAGTTTAGCAAGCTGTAAATCAATAGCCGTTGGAGATATAACATTGAAATTTGGCATAGACATTTTTTTCGTAGCGATAACTGTTTGCTGTGAAAATGAGCGAAATTGGCTGAAAGCCACGCTTTCTTTTTTATACCCAGCTGTACTTGTCCACAGGGTATTATAACTTTGTTTGGATAACGGTTGGTTGCACAGGTATAAAGAGATAGATTTAGACTTCCATTTATCAAAATGACAAGGATCGAAAAGAAATTTGATTGAGCCATGTCTGTCCGTTAACACGATAACTTGAGCAAATATTGAGATATCTTCACCAAATTCGGTATACCGGCTTATTTAGACTCAGAATAGAGTGGTATTGAAAATGAGCGAAATCGGAAGATAACTACGCCCCCTTTTCCTATGTCGAAAATATGGAAAAATTGAAAAAATGAGATAATTCGAAAACGAATACCACTAAATTAATGAAATTTGGTAGGTGCATTGATTTTATAACGCAGAACATAATTTCAGTAAAATTTTGGAATGTGGGCCTGGCAACACGCACATTTAGATGAAGCAAATTCAGAAGTTTAACAAGTTGTAAATCAATAGCCGTTGGAGATATAACATTGAAATTAAGCATAGACATTTTTTTCGTAGCGACAACTGTTTGCTGTGAAAATGAGCGAAATTGGCTGAACGCCACGCTTTCTTTTTTATACCCAGCTGTACTTGTACACAGGGTATTATAACTTTGTTTGGATAACGGTTGGTTGTACAGGTATAAATGAATCGAGATAGATATAGACTTCCATATATCAAAATGACCAGGATCTAAAAAAAATTTGATTGAGCCATGTCCGTCCGTCTGTCCGTTAACACGATAAATTGAGCAAATATTGAGATATCTTCACCAAATTCGGTATGCGGGCTTATTTCTCTCTCTATCTCTATGGCGCGATATACAACAGGTATGTCATCATAAACCTCCTAAGAGATTTTTGCGCCAAGCTTCTCTTCCAATTTGTGGTGTGCCGATTTGAATTTTCCCTACAAATTGGTGGGACCTACAGTTTTTTGCCGACTCCGAACGGCATCTACAAAGGAGACGAATTTTTGCTGAGAAGCCTGTCATGGCAGAAATACACTCGGAGAGTTTGCCAAACCACTGCCGAGGGGCGACCCCGTTTTGAAAAACTTTTTTCAAATCACTTTTGATGTTACCTGTACCAGGGCTCGAACCATGGACCTTCGGTGTGGTAGGCCGGCAACACTACCTTCACACCACCGCGGGCTTATTTAGACTCAGAATAAATTGGTATTGAAAATGAGCGAAATCGGAAGATAACCACGTCCCCTTTTCCTATATCGAAAATATCGGAAAATTGAAAAAATGAGATAATTCGAAAATGAATACAACTAAATTTGGTAGCTGAATTGATTTTATAACGCAAAACACAAATTCAGTAAAATTTTGGAATATGGGAGTGGCAACGCCCACATTTAGAAGAAGCAAATTCAGAAGTTTAGCAAGCTGTAAATCAATAGCCGTTGGAGATATAACGTTGAAATTTGGCATAGACATTTTTTTCGTAGCGATAACTGTTTGCTGTGAAAATGAGCGAAATTGGCTGAAAGCCACGCTTTCTTTTTTATACCCAGCTGTACTTGTCCACAGGGTATTATAACTTTGTTTGGATAACGGTTGGTTGCACAGGTATAAAGGAATCGAGATAGATTTAGACTTCCATATATCAAGATGACCAGGATCGAAAAAAAATTTGATTGACCCATGTCTGTCCGTCTGTCCGTTAACACGATAACTTGAGCAAATATTGAGATATCTTCACAAAATTCGGTATGCTGGCTTATTTAGACTCAGAATAGAGTGGTATTGAAAATGAGCGAAATAGGAAGATAACTACGCCCCCTTTTGGAAAAATTGAAAAAATGAGATAATTCGAAAACGAATACCACTAAATTAATGAAATTTGGTAGGTGCATTGATTTTATAACGCAAAACATAATTTCAGTAAAATTTTGGAATATGGGCCTGGCAACACGCACATTTAGATGAAGCAAATTCAGAAGTTTAACAAGTTGTAAATCAATAGCCGTTGGAGATATAACATTGAAATTAAGCATAGACATTTTTTTCGTAGCGACAACTGTTTGCTGTGAAAATGAGCGAAATTGGCTGAAAGCCACGCTTTCTTTTTTATACCCAGCTGTACTTGTACACAGGGTATTATAACTTTGTTTGGATAACGGTTGGTTGTACAGGTATAAAGGAATCGAGATAGATATAGACTTACATATATCAAAATGACCAGGATCTAAAAAAAATTTGATTGAGCCATGTCCGTCCGTCTGTCCGTTAACACGATAAATTGAGCAAATATTGAGATATCTTCACCAAATTCGATATGCGGGCTTATTTAGACTCAGAATAAATTGGTATTGAAAATGAGCGAAATCGGAAGATAACCACGTCCCCTTTTCCTATATCGGAAAATTGAAAAAATGAGATAATTCGAAAATGAATACAACTAAATTTGGTAGCTGAATTGATTTTATAACGCAAACCACAAATTCAGTAAAATTTTGGATTATGGGAGTGGCAACGCCTACATTTAGAAGAAGCAAATTCAGAAGTTTAGCAAGCTGTAAATCAATAGCCGTTGGAGATATAACATTGAAATTTGGCATAGACATTTTTTTCGTAGCGATAACTGTTTGCTGTGAAAATGATCGAAATTGGCTGAAAGCCACGCTTTCTTTTTTATACCCAGCTGTACTTGTCCACAGGGTTTTATAACTTTGTTTGGATAACGGTTGGTTGCACAGGTATAAAGGAATCGAGATAGATTTAGACTTCCATATATCAAAATGACCAGAATCGAAAAAAAATTTGATTGAGCCATGTCCGTCCGTCTGTCCGTTAACACGATAAATTGAGCAAATATTGAGATATCTTCACCAAATTCGGTATGCGGGCTTATTTAGACTCAGAATAAATTGGTATTGAAAATGAGCGAAATCGGAAAATAACCACGTCCCCTTTTCCTATATCGAAAATATCGGAAAATTGAAAAAATGAGATAATTCGAAAATGAATACAACTAAATTTAATAGCTGAATTGATTTTATAACGCAAAACACAAATTCAGTAAAATTTTGAAATATGGGAGTGGCAACGCCCACATTTAGAAGAAGCAAATTCAGAAGTTTAGCAAGCTGTAAATCAATAGCCGTTGGAGATATAACGTTGAAATTTGGCATAGACATTTTTTTCGTAGCGATAACTGTTTGCTGTGAAAATGAGCGAAATTGGCTGAAAGCCACGCTTTCTTTTTTATACCCAGCTGTACTTGTCCACAGGGTATTATAACTTTGTTTGGATAACGGTTGGTTGCACAGGTATAAAGGAATCGAGATAGATTTAGACTTCCATATATCAAGATGACCAGGATCGAAAAAAAATTTGTTTGACCCATGTCTGTCCGTCTGTCCGTTAACACGATAACTTGAGCAAATATTGAGATATCTTCACAAAATTCGGTATGCTGGCTTATTTAGACTCAGAATAGAGTGGTATTGAAAATGAGCGAAATAGGAAGATAACTACGCCCCCTTTTCCTATATCGAAAATATCGAAAAATTTAAAAAATTAGATAATTGGAAAATTAATATAACTAAATTTGGTAGCTGAATTGATTTTATAACGCAAAACACAAATTCAGTAAAATTTTGGAATATGGGAGTGGCAACGCCTACATTTAGAAGAAGCAAATTCAGAAGTTTAGCAAGCTGTAAATCAATAGCCGTTGGAGATATAACATTGAAATTTGGCATAGACATTTTTTTCGTAGCGATAACTGTTTGCTGTGAAAATGATCGAAATTGGCTGAAAGCCACGCTTTCTTTTTTATACCCAGCTGTACTTGTACACAGGGTATTATAACTTTGTTTGGATAACGGTTGGTTGTACAGGTATAAAGGAATCGAGATAGATATAGACTTCCATATATCAAAATGACCAGGATCTAAAAAAAATTTGATTGAGCCATGTCCGTCCGTCTGTCCGTTAACACGATAAATTGAGCAAATATTGAGATATCTTCACCAAATTCGGTATGCGAGCTTATTTAGACTCAGAATAGAGTGGTATTGAAAATGAGCGAAATCGGAAGATAACCACGTCCCCTTTTCCTATATCGAAAATATCGAAAAATTGAAAAAATGAGATAATTCGAAAATGAATACAATTAAATTTGGTAGCTGAATTGATTTTATAACGCAAAACACAAATTCAGTAAAATTTTGGAATATGGGAGTGGCAACGCCCACATTTAGAAGAAGCAAATTCAGAAGTTAAGCAAGCTGTAAATCAATAGCCGTTGGAGATATAACATTGAAATTTGGCATAGACATTTTTTTCGTAGCGATAACTGTTTGCTGTGAAAATGAGCGAAATTGGCTGAAAGCCACGCTTTCTTTTTTATACCCAGCTGTACTTGTCCACAGGGTATTATAACTTTGTTTGGATAAGGGTTGGTTGCACAGGTATAAAGGAATCGAGATAGATTTAGACTTCCATGTATCAAAATGACAAGGATCGAAAAGAAATTTGATTGAGCCATGTCTGTCCGTTAACACGATAACTTGAGCAAATATTGAGATATCTTCATCAAATTCGGTATACCGGCTTATTTAGACTCAGAATAGAGTGGTATTGAAAATGAGCGAAATCGGAAGATAACCACGTCCCCTTTTCCTATATCGAAAATATGGAAAAATTGAAAAAACGAGATAATTCGAAAACGAATACCACTAAATTAATGAAATTTGGTAGGTGGATTGAGTTTATAACGCAAAACACAAATTCAGTAAAATTTTGGAATATGGGAGTGGCAACGCCCACATTTAGAAGAAGCAAATTCAGAAGTTTAGCAAGCTGTAAATCAATAGCCGTTGGAGATATAACGTTGAAATTTGGCATAGACATTTTTTT
This sequence comes from Merzomyia westermanni, assembly GCA_949987695.1. NCBI lineage: Eukaryota > Metazoa > Arthropoda > Insecta > Diptera > Tephritidae > Merzomyia > Merzomyia westermanni. The sequence continues at coordinate 109,311,290 of OX465290.1, read as the reverse complement.
CGTAGCGATAACTGTTTGCTGTGAAAATGAGCGAAATTGGCTGAAAGCCACGCTTTCTTTTTTATACCCAGCTGTACTTGTCCACAGGGTATTATAACTTTGTTTGGATAACGGTTGGTTGCACAGGTATAAAGGAATCGAGATAGATTTAGACTTCCATATATCAAAATGACCAGGATCGAAAAAAAATTTGATTGACCCATGTCTGTCCGTCTGTCCTTTAACACGATAACTTGAGCAAATATTGAGATATCTTCACAAAATTCGGTATGCTGGCTTATTTAGACTCAGAATAGATTGGTATTGAAAATGAGCGAAATCGGAAGATAACCACGTCCCCTTTTCCTATATCGAAAATATCGAAAAATTGAAAAAATGAGATAATTCGAAAATGAATGCAACTAAATTTGGTAGCTGAATTGATTTTATAACGCAAAACACAAATTCAGTAAAATTTTGGAATATGGGAGTGGCAACGCCCACATTTAGAAGAAGCAAATTCAGAAGTTTAGCAAGCTGTAAATCAATAGCCGTTGGAGATATAACATTGAAATTTGGCATAGACATTTTCACATTTAGAAGAAGCAAATTCAGAAGTTTAGCAAGCTGTAAATCAATAGCCGTTGGAGATATAACATTGAAATTTGGCATAGAATTTTTTTTCGTAGCGATAACTGTTTGCTGTGAAAATGAGCGAAATTGGCTGAAAGCCACGCTTTCTTTTTTATACCCAGCTGTACTTGTCCACAGGGTATTATAACTTTGTTTGGATAACGGTTGGTTGTACAGGTATAAATGAATCGAGATAGATTTAGACTTCCATATATCAAAATGACCAGGATCGAAAAAAAATTTGATTGAGCCATTACTGTCCGTCTGTCCGTTAACACGATAACTTGAGCAAATATTGAGATATCTTCACAAAATTCGGTATGCGGGCTTATTTAGACTCAGAATAGATTGGTATTGAAAAGGAGCGAAATCGGAAGATAACCACGTCCACTTTTCCTATATCGAAAATATCGAAAAATTGAAAAAATGAGATAATTCGAAAATGAATACAACTAAATTTGGTAGCTGAATTGATTTTATAACGCAAAACACAAATTCAGTAAAATTTTGGAATATGGGAGTGGCAACGCCCAAAGTTTAGCAAGCTGTAAATCAATAGCCGTTGGAGATATAACATTGAAATTTGGCATAGAAATATTTTTCGTAGCGATAACTGTTTGCTGTGAAAATGAGCGAAATTGGCTGAAAGCCACGCTTTCTTTTTTATACCCAGCTGTACTTGTCCACAGGGTATTATAACTTTGTTTGGATAACGGTTGGTTGTACAGGTATAAAGGAATCGAGATAGATATAGACTTCCATACATCAAAATGACCAGGATCTAAAAAAAATTTGATTGAGCCATGTCCGTCCGTCTGTCCGTTAACACGATAAATTGAGCAAATATTGAGATATCTTCACCAAATTCGGTATGCGGGCTTACTTAGACTCAGAATAGATTGGTATTGAAAATGAGCGAAATCGGAAGATAACCACGTCCCCTTTTCTTATATCGAAAATATCGAAAAATTGAAAAAATGAGATAATTCGAAAATGAATGCAACTAAATTTGGTAGCTGAATTGATTTTATATCGCAAAACACAAATTCAGTAAAATTTTGGAATATGGGAGTGGCAACGCCCACATTTAGAAGAAGCAAATTCAGAAGTTTAGCAAGCTGTAAATCAATAGCCGTTGGAGAGATAACATTGAAATTTGGCATAGACATTTTTTTCGTAGCGATAACTGTTTGCTGTGAAAATGAGCGAAATTGGCTGAAAGCCACGCTTTCTTTTTTATACCCAGCTGTACTTGTCCACAGGGTATTATAACTTTGTTTGGATAACGGTTGGTTGCACAGGTATAAAGGAATCGAGATAGATTTAGACTTCCATATATCAAAATGACCAGGATCGAAAAAAAATTTGATTGACCCATGTCTGTCCGTCTGTCCGTTAACACGATAACTTGAGCAAATATTGAGATATCTTCACAAAATTCGGTATGCGGGCTTATTTAGACTCAGAATAGAGTGGTATTGAAAATGAGCGAAATAGGAAGATAACTACGCCCCCTTTTCCTATATCGAAAATATGGCAAAATTGAAAAAACGAGATAATTCGAAAACGAATACCATTAAATTAATGAAATTTGGTAGGTGGATTGAGTTTATAACGCAAAACACAAATTCAGTAAAATTTTGGAATATGGGAGTGACAACGCCCACATTTAGAAGAAGCAAATTCAGAAGTTTAACAAGCTGTAAATCAATAGCCGTTGGAGATATAACATTGAAATTTGGCATAGACATTTTTTTCGTAGCGAGAGCTTGAGCAAATATTAAGATATCTTCACAAAATTCGGTATGCGGGCTTATTTAGACTCAGAATAGATTGGTATTGAAAAGGAGCGAAATCGGAAGATAACCACGTCCACTTTTCCTATATCGAAAATATCGAAAAATTGAAAAAATGAGATAATTCGAAAATGAATACAACTAAATTTGGTAGCTGAATTGATTTTATAACGCAAAACACAAATTCAGTAAAATTTTGGAATATGGGAGTGGCAACGCCCAAAGTTTAGCAAGCTGTAAATCAATAGCCGTTGGAGATATAACATTGAAATTTGGCATAGACATTTTTTTCGTAGCGATAACTGTTTGCTGTGAAAATGAGCGAAATTGGCTGAAAGCCACGCTTTCTTTTTTATACCCAGCTGTACTTGTCCACAGGGTATTATAACTTTGTTTGGATAACGGTTGGTTGTACAGGTATAAAGGAATCGAGATAGATATAGACTTTCATATATCAAAATGCCCAGGATCTAAAAAAAATGTGATTGAGCCATGTCCGTCCGTCTGTCCGTTAACACGATAACTTGAGCAAATATTGCGATATCTTCACCAAATTCGGTATGCGGGCTTATTTAGACTCAGAATAGATTGGTATTGAAAATGAGCGAAATCGGAAGATAACCACACCAACTTTTCCTATATCGAAAAATTGAAAAAATTAAATAGTTCGAAAATCAATACCACTAAATTAATGAAATTTGGGCGTAGTAACGCCCACATTTAAAAGAAGCAAATTCAGAAGTTTAACAAGCTGTAAATCAATAGCCGTTGGAGATATAACATTGAAATTAGGCATAGACAATTTTTCATAGCGAGAGCTTGAGCAAATATTATGATATCTTCACAAAATTCGGTCTGCGGGCTTATTTAGACTCAGAGTAGAGTGGTTTTGAAAATGAGCGAAATCGGAAGATAACTACGCCCCCTTTTCCTATATCGAAAATATGGCAAAATTGAAAAAACGAGATAATTCGAAAACCACTAAATTAATGAAATTTGGTAGGTGGATTGAGTTTATAACGCAAAACACAAATTCAGTAAAATTTTGGAATATGGGAGTGGCAACGCCCACATTTAGAAGAAAGGAATTCAGAAGTTTAGCAAGCTGTAAACCAATAGCCCTTGGAGATATAACATTGAAATTTGGTATAGACATTTTTTTCGTAGCGATAACTGTTTGCCGTGAAAATGAGCGAAATTGGCTGAAAGCCACGCTTTATTTTTATACCCAGCTGTACTTGTACACAGGGTATTATAACTTTGTTTGGATAACGGTTGGTTGTACAGGTATAAAGGAATCGAGATAGATTTAGACTTCCATATATCAAAATGACCAGGATCGAAAAAAAATTTGATTGAGCCATGTCTGTCCGTCTGTCCGTTAACACGGTAACTTGAGCAAATATTGAAATATCTTCACAAAATTCGGTATGCGGGCTTATTTAGACTCAGAATAGATTGGTATTGAAAAGGAGCGAAATCGGAAGACAACCACGTCCACTTTTCCTATATCGAAAATATCGAAAAATTGAAAAAATGAGATAATTCGAAAATGAATACAACTAAATTTGGTAGCTGAATTGATTTTATAACGCAAAACACAAATTCAGTAAAATTTTGTAATATGGGAGTGGCAACGCCCAAAGTTTAGCAAGCTGTAAATCAATAGCCGTTGGAGATATAACATTGAAATTTGGCATAGACATTTTTTTCGTAGCGATAACTGTTTGCTGAGAAAATGAGTAATTGGCTGAAAGCCACGCTTTATTTTTATACCCAGCTGTACTTGTACACAGGGTATTATAACTTTGTTTGGATAACGGTTGGTTGTACAGGTATAAAGGAATCGAGATAGATATAGACATCCATATATCACAATGCCCAGGATCTAAAAAAAATGTGATTGAGCCATGTCCGTCCGTCTGTCCGTTAACACGATAACTTGAGCAAATATTGCGATATCTTCACCAAATTCGGTATGCGGGCTTATTTAGACTCAGAATAGAGTGGTATTGAAAATGAGCGAAATAGGAAGATAACTACGCCCCCTTTTCCTATATCGAAAAATTGAAAAAATTAAATAGTTCGAAAATCAATACCACTAAATTAATGAAATTTGGGCGTAGTAACGCCCACATTTAAAAGAAGCAAATTCAGAAGTTTAACAAGCTGTAAATCAATAGCCGTTGGAGATATAACAGTGAAATTAGGCATAGACAATTTTTCGTAGCGAGAGCTTGAGCAAATATTAAGATATCTTCACAAAATTCGGTCTGCGGGCTTATTTAGACTCAGAATAGAGTGGTATTGAAAGTGAGCGAAATCGGAAGATAACTACGCCCCCTTTTCCTATATCGAAAGTATGGCAAAATTGAAACAACGAGATAATTCGAAAACGAATACCACTAAATTAATGAAATTTGGTAGGTGGATTGAGTTTATAACGCAAAACACAAATTCAGTAAAATTTTGGAATACGGGAGTGGCAACGCCCACATTTAGAAGAAGCAAATTCAGAAGTTTAGCAAGCTGTAAATCAATAGCCGTTGGCGATATAACATTGAAATTTGGCATAGACATTTTTTTCGTAGCGATAACTGTTTGCTGTGAAAATGAGCGAAATTGGCTGAAAGCCACGCTTTCTTTTTTTATACCCAGCTGTACTTGTACACAGGGTATTATAACTTTCTTTGGATAACGGTTGGTTGTACAGGTATACAGGAATCGAGATAGATATAGACTTCCATATATCAAAATGACCAGGATCTAAAAAAAAGTTGATTGAGCCATGTCCGTCCGTCTGTCCGTTAACAAGATAAATTGAGCAAATATTGAGATCTCTTCACCAAATTCGGTATGCGGGCTTATTTAGACTCAGAATAGAGTGGTATTGAAAATGAGCGAAATAGGAAGATAACTACGCCCCCTTTTCCTATATCGAAAATATGGCAAAATTGAAAAAACGAGATAATTCGAAAACGAATACCACTAAATTAATGAAATTTGGTAGGTGGATTGAGTTTATAACGCAAAACACAAATTCAGTAAAATTTTGGAATATGGGAGTGGCAACGCCCACATTTAGAAGAAGCAAATTCAGAAGTTTAGCAAGCTGTAAATCAATAGCCGTTGGAGATATAACATTGAAATTTGGCATAGACATTTTTTTCGTAGCGATAACTGTTTGCTGTGAAAATGAGCGAAATTGGCTGAAAGCCACGCTTTCTTTTTTATACCCAGCTGTACTTGTCCACAGGGTATTATAACTTTGTTTGGATAACGCTTGGTTGCACAGGTATAAAGGAATCGAGATAGATTTAGACTTCCATATATCAAAATGACCAGGATCGAAAAAAAATTTGATTGACCCATGTCTGTCCGTCTGTCCGTTAACACGATAACTTGAGCAAATATTGAGATATCTTCACAAAATTCGGTATGCGGGCTTATTTAGACTCAGAATAGAGTGGTATTGAAAATGAGCGAAATCGGAAGATAACTACGCCCCCTTTTCCTATATCGAAAATATCGAAAAATTGAAAAATGAGATAATTCGAAAATGAATGCAACTAAATTTGGTAGCTGAATTGATTTTATAACGCAAAACACAAATTCAGTAAAATTTTGGAATATGGGAGTGGCAACGCCCAAAGTTTAGCAAGCTGTAAATCAATAGCCGTTGGAGACATAACATTGAAATTTGGCATAGACATTTTTTTCGTAGCGATAACTGTTTGCTGTAAAAATGAGCGAAATTGGCTGGAAGCCACGCTTTATTTTTATACCCAGCTGTACTTGTCCACAGGGTATTATAACTTTGTTTGGATAACGGTTGGTTGTACAGGTATAAAGGAATCGAGATAGATATAGACTTCCATATATCAAAATGACCAGGATCTAAAAAAAATTTGATTGAGCCATGTCTGTCCGTCTGCCCGTTAACACGATAACTTGAGCAAATATTGAGATATCTTCACCAAATTCGGTATGCGGGCTTATTTAGACTCAGAATAGAGTGGTATTGAAAATGAGCGAAATCGGAAGATAACTACGCCCCCTTTTCCTATATCGAAAATATGGCAAAATTGAAACAACGAGAAATTCGAAAACGAATACCACTAAATTGATGAAATTTGGTAGGTGGATTGAGTTTATAACGCAAAACACAAATTCAGTAAAATTTTGGAATATGGGAGTGGCAACGCCCACATTTAGAAGAAGCAAATTCAGAAGTTTAGCAAGCTGTAAATCAATAGCCGTTGGAGATATAACATTGAAATTTGGCATAGACATTTTTTTCGTAGCGATAACTGTTTGCTGTGAAAATGAGCGAAATTGGCTGAAAGCCACGCTTTCTTTTTTATACCCAGCTGTACTTGTACACAGGGTATTATAACTTTCTTTGGATAACGGTTGGTTGTACAGGTATAAAGGAATCGAGATAGATATAGACTTCCATATATCAAAATGACCAGGATCTAAAAAAAATTTGATTGAGCCATGTCTGTCCGTCTGTCCGTTAACACGATAACTTGAGCAAATATTGAGATATCTTCACCAAATTCGGTATGCGGGCTTATTTAGACTCAGAATAGAGTGGTATTGAAAATGAGCGAAATAGGAAGATAACTACGCCTCCTTTTCCTATATCGAAAATATGGCAAAATTGAAAAAACGAGATAATTCGAAAACGAATACCACTAAATTAATGAAATTTGGTAGGTGGATTGAGTTTATAACGCAAAACACAAATTCAGTAAAATTTTGGAATATGGGAGTGGCAACGCCCACATTTAGAAGAAGCAAATTCAGAAGTTTAGCAAGCTGTAAATCAATAGCCGTTGGAGATATAACATTGAAATTTGGCATAGACATTTTTTTCGTAGCGATAACTGTTTGCTGTGAAAATGAGCGAAATTGGCTGAAAGCCACGCTTTCTTTTTTATACCCAGCTGTACTTGTCCACAGGGTATTATAACTTTGTTTGGATAACGGTTGGTTGCACAGGTATAAAGGAATCGAGATAGATTTAGACTTCCATATATCAAAATGACCAGGATCGAAAAAAAATTTGATTGACCCATGTCTGTCCGTCTGTCCGTTAACACGATAACTTGAGCAAATATTGAGATATCTTCACAAAATTCGGTATGCGGGCTTATTTAGACTCAGAATAGAGTGGTATTGAAAATGAGCGAAATAGGAAGATAACTACGCCCCCTTTTCCTATATCGAAAATATGCCAAAATTGAAAAAACGAGATAATTCGAAAACGAATACCACTAAATTAATGAAATTTGGTAGGTGGATTGAGTTTATAACGCAAAACACAAATTCAGTAAAATTTTGGAATATGGGAGTGGCAACGCCCACATTTAGAAGAAGCAAATTCAGAAGTTTAGCAAGCTGTAAATCAATAGCCGTTGGAGATATAACATTGAAATTTGGCACAGACATTTTTTTCGTAGCGATAACTGTTTGCTGTGAAAATGAGCGAAATTGGCTGAAAGCCACGCTTTCTTTTTTATACCCAGCTGTACTTGTACACAGGGTATTATAACTTTCTTTGGATAACGGTTGGTTGTACAGGTATAAAGGAATCGAGATAGATATAGACTTCCATATATCAAAATGACCAGGATCTAAAAAAAATTTGATTGAGCCATGTCCGTCCGTCTGTCCGTTAACACGATAAATTGAGCAAATATTGAGATATCTTCACCAAATTCGGTATGCGGGCTTATTTAGACTCAGAATAGATTGGCATTGAAAATGAGCGAAATCGGAAGATAACCACGTCCCCTTTTCCTATATCGAAAATATCGAAAAATTGAAAAAATGAGATAATTCGAAAATGAATGCAACTAAATTTGGTAGCTGAATTGATTTTATAACGCAAAACACAAATTCAGTAAAATTTTGGAATATGGGAGTGGCAACGCCCAAAGTTTAGCAAGCTGTAAATCAATAGCCGTTGGAGACATAACATTGAAATTTGGCATAGACATTTTTTTCGTAGCGATAACTGTTTGCTGTGAAAATGAGCGAAATTGGCTGAAAGCCACGCTTTATTTTTATACCCAGCTGTACTTGTCCACAGGGTATTATAACTTTGTTTGGATAACGGTTGGTTGTACAGGCATAAAGGAATCGAGATAGATATAGACTTCCATATATCAAAATGCCCAGGATCTAAAAAAAATGTGATTGAGCCATGTCCGTCCGTCTGTCCGTTAACACGATAACTTGAGCAAATATTGCGATATCTTCACCAAATTTTGTATGCGGGCTTATTTAGACTCAGAATAGATTGGTATTGAAAATGAGCGAAATCGGAAGATAACCACACCCCCTTTTCCTATATCGAAAAATTGAAAAAATCAAATAGTTCGAAAATCAATACCACTAAATTAATGAAATTTGGGCGTAGTAACGCCCACATTTAAAAGAAGCAAATTCAGAAGTTTAACAAGCTGTAAATCAATAGCCGTTGGAGATATAACATTGAAATTAGGCATAGACAATTTTTCGTAGCGAGAGCTTGAGCAAATATTAAGATATCTTCACAAAATTCGGTTTGCGGGCTTATTTAGACTCAGAATAGAGTGGTATTGAAAATGAGCGAAATCGGAAGATAACTACGCCCCCTTTTCCTATATCGAAAATATGGCAAAATTGAAAAAACGAGATAATTCGAAAACGAATACCACTAAATTAATGAAATTTGGTAGGTGGATTGAGTTTATAACGCAAAACACAAATTCAGTAAAATTTTGGAATATGGGAGTGGCAACGCCCACATTTAGAAGAAGCAAATTCAGAAGTTTAGCAAGCTGTAAATCAATAGCCGTTGGAGATATAACATTGAAATTTGGCATAGACATTTTTTTCGTAGCGATAACTGTTTGCTGTGAAAATGAGCGAAATTGGCTGAAAGCCACGCTTTCTTTTTTATTATTACTTTCTTTGGATAACGGTTGGTTGTACAGGTATAAAGGAATCGAGATAGATATAGACTTCCATATATCAAAATGACCAGGATCTAAAAAAAATTTGATTGAGCCATGTCCGTCCGTCTGTCCGTTAACACGATAAATTGAGCAAATATTGAGATATCTTCACCAAATTCGGTATGCGGGCTTATTTAGACTCAGAATAGATTGGCATTGAAAATGAGCGAAATCGGAAGATAACCACGTCCCCTTTTCCTATATCGAAAATATGGCAAAATTGAAAAAACGAGATAATTCGAAAACGAATACCACTAAATTATTGAAATTTGGTAGGTGGATTGAGTTTATAACGCAAAACACAAATTCAGTAAAATTTTGGAATATGGGAGTGGCAACGCCCACATTTAGAAGAAGCAAATTCAGAAGTTTAGCAAGCTGTAAATCAATAGCCGTTGGAGATATAACATTGAAATTTGGCATAGACATTTTTTTCGTAGCGATAACTGTTTGCTGTGAAAATGAGCGAAATTGGCTGAAAGCCACGCTTTCTTTTTTATACCCAGCTGTACTTGTCCACAGGGTATTATAACTTTGTTTGGATAACGGTTGGTTGCACAGGTATAAAGGAATCGAGATAGATTTAGACTTCCATATATCAAAATGACCAGGATCGAAAAAAAATTTGATTGACCCATGTCTGTCCGTCTGTCCGTTAACACGATAACTTGAGCAAATATTGAGATATCTTCACAAAATTCGGTATGCGGGCTTATTTAGACTCAGAATAGAGTGGTATTGAAAATGAGCGAAATAGGAAGATAACTACGCCCCCTTTTCCTATATTGAAAATATGCCAAAATTGAAAAAACGAGATAATTCGAAAACGAATACCACTAAATTAATGAAATTTGGTAGGTGGATTGAGTTTATAACGCAAAACACAAATTCAGTAAAATTTTGGAATATGGGAGTGGCAACGCCCACATTTAGAAGAAGCAAATTCAGAAGTTTAGCAAGCTGTAAATCAATAGCCGTTGGAGATATAACATTGAAATTTGGCACAGACATTTTTTTCGTAGCGATAACTGTTTGCTGTGAAAATGAGCGAAATTGGCTGAAAGCCACGCTTTCTTTTTTATACCCAGCTGTACTTGTACACAGGGTATTATAACTTTCTTTGGATAACGGTTGGTTGTACAGGTATAAAGGAATCGAGATAGATATAGACTTCCATATATCAAAATGACCAGGATCTAAAAAAAATTTGATTGAGCCATGTCCGTCCGTCTGTCCGTTAACACGATAAATTGAGCAAATATTGAGATATCTTCACCAAATTCGGTATGCGGGCTTATTTAGACTCAGAATAGATTGGCATTGAAAATGAGCGAAATCGGAAGATAACCACGTCCCCTTTTCCTATATCGAAAATATCGAAAAATTGAAAAAATGAGATAATTCGAAAATGAATGCAACTAAATTTGGTAGCTGAAATGATTTTATAACGCAAAACACAAATTCAGTAAAATTTTGGAATATGGGAGTGGCAACGCCCAAAGTTTAGCAAGCTGTAAATCAATAGCCGTTGGAGACATAACATTGAAATTTGGCATAGACATTTTTTTCGTAGCGATAACTGTTTGCTGTGAAAATGAGCGAAATTGGCTGAAAGCCACGCTTTATTTTTATACCCAGCTGTACTTGTCCACAGGGTATTATAACTTTGTTTGGATAACGGTTGGTTGTACAGGTATAAAGGAATCGAGATAGATATAGACTTCCATATATCAAAATGCCCAGGATCTAAAAAAAATGTGATTGAGCAATGTCCGTCCGTCTGTCCGTTAACACGATAACTTGAGCAAATATTGCGATATCTTCACCAAATTTTGTATGCGGGCTTATTTAGACTCAGAATAGATTGGTAATGAAAATGAGCGAAATCGGAAGATAACCACACCCCCTTTTCCTATATCGAAAAATTGAAAAAATCAAATAGTTCGAAAATCAATACCACTAAATTAATGAAATTTGGGCGTAGTAACGCCCACATTTAAAAGAAGCAAATTCAGAAGTTTAACAAGCTGTAAATCAATAGCCGTTGGAGATATAACATTGAAATTAGGCATAGACAATTTTTCGTAGCGAGAGCTTGAGCAAATATTAAGATATCTTCACAAAATTCGGTTTGCGGGCTTATTTAGACTCAGAATAGAGTGGTATTGAAAATGAGCGAAATCGGAAGATAACTACGCCCCCTTTTCCTATATCGAAAATATGGCAAAATTGAAAAAACGAGATAATTCGAAAACGAATACCACTAAATTAATGAAATTTGGTAGGTGGATTGAGTTTATAACGCAAAACACAAATTCAGTAAAATTTTGGAATATGGGAGTGGCAACGCCCACATTTAGAAGAAGCAAATTCAGAAGTTTAGCAAGCTGTAAATCAATAGCCGTTGGAGATATAACATTGAAATTTGGCATAGACATTTTTTTCGTAGCGATAACTGTTTGCTGTGAAAATGAGCGAAATTGGCTGAAAGCCACGCTTTCTTTTTTATTATTACTTTCTTTGGATAACGGTTGGTTGTACAGGTATAAAGGAATCGAGATAGATATAGACTTCCATATATCAAAATGACCAGGATCTAAAAAAAATTTGATTGAGCCATGTCCGTCCGTCTGTCCGTTAACACGATAAATTGAGCAAATATTGAGATATCTTCACCAAATTCGGTATGCGGGCTTATTTAGACTCAGAATAGATTGGCATTGAAAATGAGCGAAATCGGAAGATAACCACGTCCCCTTTTCCTATATCGAAAATATCGAAAAATTGAAAAAATGAGATAATTCGAAAATGAATGCAACTAAATTTGGTAGCTGAATTGATTTTATAACGCAAAACACAAATTCAGTAAAATTTTGGAATATGGGAGTGGCAACGCCCAAAGTTTAGCAAGCTGTAAATCAATAGCCGTTGGAGACATAACATTGAAATTTGGCATAGACATTTTTTTCGTAGCGATAACTGTTTGCTGTGAAAATGAGCGAAATTGGCTGAAAGCCACGCTTTATTTTTATACCCAGCTGTACTTGTCCACAGGGTATTATAACTTTGTTTGGATAACGGTTGGTTGTACAGGTATAAAGGAATCGAGATAGATATAGACTTCCATATATCAAAATGCCCAGGATCTAAAAAAAATGTGATTGAGCAATGTCCGTCCGTCTGTCCGTTAACACGATAACTTGAGCAAATATTGCGATATCTTCACCAAATTTTGTATGCGGGCTTATTTAGACTCAGAATAGATTGGTAATGAAAATGAGCGAAATCGGAAGATAACCACACCCCCTTTTCCTATATCGAAAAATTGAAAAAATCAAATAGTTCGAAAATCAATACCACTAAATTAATGAAATTTGGGCGTAGTAACGCCCACATTTAAAAGAAGCAAATTCAGAAGTTTAACAAGCTGTAAATCAATAGCCGTTGGAGATATAACATTGAAATTAGGCATAGACAATTTTTCGTAGCGAGAGCTTGAGCAAATATTAAGATATCTTCACAAAATTCGGTTTGCGGGCTTATTTAGACTCAGAATAGAGTGGTATTGAAAATGAGCGAAATCGGAAGATAACTACGCCCCCTTTTCCTATATCGAAAATATGGCAAAATTGAAAAAACGAGATAATTCGAAAACGAATACCACTAAATTAATGAAATTTGGTAGGTGGATTGAGTTTATAACGCAAAACACAAATTCAGTAAAATTTTGGAATATGGGAGTGGCAACGCCCACATTTAGAAGAAGCAAATTCAGAAGTTTAGCAAGCTGTAAATCAATAGCCGTTGGAGATATAACATTGAAATTTGGCATAGACATTTTTTTCGTAGCGATAACTGTTTGCTGTGAAAATGAGCGAAATTGGCTGAAAGCCACGCTTTCTTTTTTATTATTACTTTCTTTGGATAACGGTTGGTTGTACAGGTATAAAGGAATCGAGATAGATATAGACTTCCATATATCAAAATGACCAGGATCTAAAAAAAATTTGATTGAGCCATGTCCGTCCGTCTGTCCGTTAACACGATAAATTGAGCAAATATTGAGATATCTTCACCAAATTCGGTATGCGGGCTTATTTAGACTCAGAATAGATTGGCATTGAAAATGAGCGAAATCGGAAGATAACCACGTCCCCTTTTCCTATATCGAAAATATCGAAAAATTGAAAAAATGAGATAATTCGAAAATGAATGCAACTAAATTTGGTAGCTGAATTGATTTTATAACGCAAAACACAAATTCAGTAAAATTTTGGAATATGGGAGTGGCAACGCCCAAAGTTTAGCAAGCTGTAAATCAATAGCCGTTGGAGACATAACATTGAAATTTGGCATAGACATTTTTTTCGTAGCGATAACTGTTTGCTGTGAAAATGAGCGAAATTGGCTGAAAGCCACGCTTTATTTTTATACCCAGCTGTACTTGTCCACAGGGTATTATAACTTTGTTTGGATAACGGTTGGTTGTACAGGTATAAAGGAATCGAGATAGATATAGACTTCCGTATATCAAAATGCCCAGGATCTAAAAAAAATGTGATTGAGCCATGTCCGTCCGTCTGTCCGTTAACACGATAACTTGAGCAAATATTGCGACTCAGAATAGATGAGATATTTAGACTCAGAATAGATTGGTATTGAAAATGAGCGAAATCGGAAGATAACCACACCCCCTTTTCCTATATCGAAAAATTGAAAAAATCAAATAGTTCGAAAATCAATACCACTAAATTAATGAAATTTGGGCGTAGTAACGCCCACATTTAAAAGAAGCAAATTCAGAAGTTTAACAAGCTGTAAATCAATAGCCGTTGGAGATATAACATTGAAATTAGGCATAGACAATTTTTCGTAGCGAGAGCTTGAGCAAATATTAAGATATCTTCACAAAATTCGGTTTGCGGGCTTATTTAGACTCAGAATAGAGTGGTATTGAAAATGAGCGAAATCGGAAGATAACTACGCCCCCTTTTCCTATATCGAAAATATGGCAAAATTGAAAAAACGAGATAATTCGAAAACGAATACCACTAAATTAATGAAATTTGGTAGGTGGATTGAGTTTATAACGCAAAACACAAATTCAGTAAAATTTTGGAATATGGGAGTGGCAACGCCCACATTTAGAAGAAGCAAATTCAGAAGTTTATCAAGCTGTAAATCAATAGCCGTTCGAGATATAACATTGAAATTTGGTATAGAAATTTTTTTCGTAGCGATAACTGTTTGCTGTGAAAATGAGCGAAATTGGCTGAAAGCCACGCTTTCTTTTTTATACCCAGCTGTACTTGTCCACAGGGTATTATAACTTTGTTTGGATAACGGTTGGTTGCACAGGTATAAAGGAATCGAGATAGATTTAGACTTCCATGTATCAAAATGACCAGGATCGAAAAAAAATTTGATTGACCCATGTCTGTCCGTCTGTCCGTTAACACGATAACTTGAGCAAATATTGAGATATCTTCACAAAATTCGGTATGCGGGCTTACTTAGACTCAGAATAGAGTGGTATTGAAAATGAGCGAAATAGGAAGATAACTACGCCCCCTTTTCCTATATCGAAAATATGGCAAAATTGAAAAAACGAGATAATTCGAAAACGAATACCACTAAATTAATGAAATTTGGTAGGTGGATTGAGTTTATAACGCAAAACACAAATTCAGTAAAATTTTGGAATATGGGAGTGGCAACGCCCACATTTAGACGAAGCAAATTCAGAAGTTTATCAAGCTGTAAATCAATAGCCGTTGGAGATATAACATTGAAATTTGGTATAGACATTTTTTTCGTAGCGATAACTGTTTGCTGTGAAAATGAGCGAAATTGGCTCAAAGCCACGCTTTCTTTTTTCTACCCAGCTGTACTTGTACACAGGGTATTATAACTTTCTTTGGATAACGGTTGGTTGTACAGGTATAAAGGAATCGAGATAGATATAGACTTCCATATACCAAAATGACCAGGATCTAAAAAAAATTTGATTGAGCCATGTCCGTCCGTCTGTCCGTTAACACGATAAATTGAGCAAATATTGAGATATCTTCACCAAATTCGGTATGCGGGCTTATTTAGACTCAGAATAGATTGGCATTGAAAATGAGCGAAATCGGAAGATAACCACGTCCCCTTTTCCTATATCGAAAATATCGAAAAATTGAAAAAATGAGATAATTCGAAAATGAATGCAACTAAATTTGGTAGCTGAATTGATTTTATAACGCAAAACACAAATTCAGTAAAATTTTGGAATATGGGAGCGGCAACGCCCAAAGTTTAGCAAGCTGTAAATCAATAGCCGTTGGAGACATAACATTGAAATTTGGCATAGACATTTTTTTCGTAGCGATAACTGTTTGCTGTGGAAATGAGCGAAATTGGCTGAAAGCCACGCTTTATTTTTATACCCAGCTGTACTTGTCCACAGGGTATTATAACTTTGTTTGGATAACGGTTGGTTGCACAGGTATAAAGGAATCGAGATAGATTTAGACTTCCATATATCAAAATGACCAGGATCGAAAAAAAATTTGATTGCGCCATGTCTGTCCGTCTGTCCGTTAACACGATAACTTGAGCAAATATTGAGATATCTTCACAAAATTCGGTATGCGGGCTTATTTAGACTCAGAATAGATTGGTATTGAAAAGGAGCGAAATCGGAAGATAACCACGTCCACTTTTCCTATATCGAAAATATCGAAAAATTGAAAAAATGAGATAATTCGAAAATGAATACAACTAAATTAATGAAATTTGGTAGGTGGATTGAGTTTATAACGCAAAACACAAATTCAGTAAAATTTTGGAATATGGGAGTGGCAACGCCCACATTTAGAAGAAGCAAATTCAGAAGTTTATCAAGCTGTAAATCAATAGCCGTTGGAGATATAACATTGAAATTTGGCATAGACATTTTTTTCGTAGCGATAACTGTTTGCTGTGAAAATGAGCGAAATTGGCTGAAAGCCACGCTTTCTTTTTTATACCCAGCTGTACTTGTCCACAGGGTATTATAACTTTGTTTGGATAACGGTTGGTTGCACAGGTATAAAGGAATCGAGATAGATTTAGACTTCCATATATCAAAATGACCAGGATCGAAAAAAAATTTGATTGCGCCATGTCTGTCCGTCTGTCCGTTAACACGATAACTTGAGCAAATATTGAGATATCTTCACAAAATTCGGTATGCGGGCTTATTTAGACTCAGAATAGATTGGTATTGAAAAGGAGCGAAATCGGAAGATAACCACGTCCACTTTTCCTATATCGAAAATATCGAAAAATTGAAAAAATGAGATAATTCGAAAATGAATACAATTAAATTAATGAAATTTGGTAGGTGGATTGAGTTTATAACGCAAAACACAAATTCAGTAAAATTTTGGAATATGGGAGTGGCAACGCCCACATTTAGAAGAAGCAAATTCAGAAGTTTAGCAAGCTGTAAATCAATAGCCGTTGGAGATATAACATTGAAATTAGGCATAGACAATTTTTCGTAGCGAGAGCTTGAGCAAATATTAAGATATCTTCACCAAATTCGGTATGCGGGCTTATTTAGACTCAGAATAGATTGGTATTGAAAAGGAGCGAAATCGGAAGATAACCACGTCCACTTTTCCTATATCGAAAATATCGAAAAATTGAAAAAATGAGATAATTCGAAAATGAATACAACTAAATTAATGAAATTTGGTAGGTGAATTGAGTTTATAACGCAAAACACAAATTCAGTAAAATTTTGGAATATGGGAGTGGCAACGCCCACATTTAGAAGAAGCAAATTCAGAAGTTTATCAAGCTGTAAATCAATAGCCGTTGGAGATATAACATTGAAATTTGGCATAGACATTTTTTTCGTAGCGATAACTGTTTGCTGTGAAAATGAGCGAAATTGGCTGAAAGCCACGCTTTCTTTTTTATACCCAGCTGTACTTGTCCACAGGGTATTATAACTTTGTTTGGATAACGGTTGGTTGCACAGGTATAAAGGAATCGAGATAGATTTAGACTTCCATATATCAAAATGACCAGGATCGAAAAAAAATTTGATTGCGCCATGTCTGTCCGTCTGTCCGTTAACACGATAACTTGAGCAAATATTGAGATATCTTCACAAAATTCGGTATGCGGGCTTATTTAGACTCAGAATAGATTGGTATTGAAAAGGAGCGAAATCGGAAGATAACCACGTCCACTTTTCCTATATCGAAAATATCGAAAAATTGAAAAAATGAGATAATTCGAAAATGAATACAATTAAATTAATGAAATTTGGTAGGTGGATTGAGTTTATAACGCAAAACACAAATTCAGTAAAATTTTGGAATATGGGAGTGGCAACGCCCACATTTAGAAGAAGCAAATTCAGAAGTTTAGCAAGCTGTAAATCAATAGCCGTTGGAGATATAACATTGAAATTAGGCATAGACAATTTTTCGTAGCGAGAGCTTGAGCAAATATTAAGATATCTTCACCAAATTCGGTATGCGGGCTTATTTAGACTCAGAATAGATTGGTATTGAAAAGGAGCGAAATCGGAAGATAACCACGTCCACTTTTCCTATATCGAAAATATCGAAAAATTGAAAAAATGAGATAATTCGAAAATGAATACAACTAAATTTGGTAGCTGAATAAATTTTATAACGCAAAACACAAATTCAGTAAAATTTTGGAACATGGGAGTGGCAACGCCCAAAGTTTAGCAAGCTGTAAATCAATAGCCGTTGGAGATATAACATTGAAATTAGGCATAGACAATTTTTCGTAGCAATAACTGTTTGCTGTGAAAATATGCGAAATTTGCTGAAAGCCACGCTTTATTTTTATACCCAGCTGTACTTGTCCACAGGGTATTATAACTTTGTTTGGATAACGGTTGGTTGTACAGGTATAAAGGAATCGAGATAGATATAGACTTCCATATATCAAAATGCCCAGGATCTAAAAAAAATGTGATTGAGCCATGTCCGTC
Organism: Merzomyia westermanni; assembly: GCA_949987695.1. Classification (NCBI taxonomy): domain Eukaryota; kingdom Metazoa; phylum Arthropoda; class Insecta; order Diptera; family Tephritidae; genus Merzomyia; species Merzomyia westermanni. The sequence goes on along the minus strand of OX465290.1, from coordinate 109,292,865 downwards.
CGTCTGTCTGTTAACACGATAACTTGAGCAAATATTGCGATATCTTCACCAAATTCGGTATGCGGGCTTATTTAGACTCAGAATAGATTGGTATTGAAAATGAGCGAAATCGGAAGATAACCGCACCCCCTTTTCCTATATCGAAAAATTGAAAAAATTAAATAGTTCGAAAATCAATACCACTAAATTAATGAAATTTGGGCGTAATTCGAAAACGAATACCACTGAATTAATGAAATTTGGTAGGTGGATTGAGTTTATAACGCAAAACACAAATTCAGTAAAATTTTGGAATATGGGAGTGGCAACGCCCACATTTAGAAGAAGCAAATTCAGAAGTTTAGCAAGCTGTAAATCAATAGCCGTTGGAGATATAACATTGAAATTTGGTATAGACATTTTTTTCGTAGCGATAACTGTTTGCCGTGAAAATGAGCGGAATTGGCTGAAAGCCACGCTTTCTTTTTTATACCCAGCTGTACTTGTACACAGGGTATTATAACTTTCTTTGGATAACGGTTGGTTGTACAGGTATAAAGGAATCGAGATAGATATAGACTTCCATATATCAAAATGACCAGGATCTAAAAAAAATTTGAATGAGCCATGTCCGTCCGTCTGTCCGTTAACACGATAAATTGAGCAAATATTGAGATATCTTCACCAAATTCGGAATGCGGGCTTATTTAGACTCAGAATAGATTGGTATTGAAAAGGAGCGAAATCGGAAGATAACCACGTCCACTTTTCCTATATCGAAAATGTCGAAAGATTGAAAAAATGAGATAATTCGAAAATGAATACAACTAAATTTGGTAGCTAAATAGATTTTATAACGCAAAACACAAATTCAGTAAAATTTTGGAATATGAGAGTGGCAACGCCCAAAGTTTAGCAAGCTGTAAATCAATAGCCGTTGGAGATATAACATTGAAATTAGGCATAGACAATTTTTCGTAGCGGGAGCTTGAGCAAATATTAAGATATCTTCACAAAATTCGGTATGCGGGCTTATTTAGACTCAGAATAGAGTGGTATTGAAAATGAGCGAAATCGGAAGATAACTACGCCCCCTTTTCCTATATCGAAAATATGGCAAAATTGAAAAAACGAGATAATTCGAAAACGAATACCACTAAATTAATGAAATTTGGTAGGTGGATTGAGTTTATAGAGCAAAACACAAGTTCAGTAAAATTTTGGAATATGGGCCTGGCAACACCCACATTTAGAAGAAGCAAATTCAGAAGTTTAGCAGGCTGTAAATCAATAGCCGTTGGAGATATAACATTGAAATTTGGCATAGACATTTTTTTCGTAGCGATAACTGTTTGCTGTGAAAATGATCGAAATTGGCTGAAAGCCACGCTTTCTTTTTTATACCCAGCTGTACTTGTCCACAGGGTATTATAACTTTGTTTGGATAACGGTTGGTTGCACAGGTATAAAGGAATCGAGATAGATTTAGACTTCCATATATCAAAATGACCAGGATCGAAAAAAAATTTGATTGAGCCATGTCTGTCCGTCTGTCCGTTAACACGATAACTTGAGCAAATATTGAGATATCTTCACAAAATTCGGTATGCGGGCTTATTTAGACTCAGAATAGAGTGGTATTGAAAATGAGCGAAATAGGACGATAACTACGCCCCCTTTTCCTATATCGAAAATATGGCAAAATTGAAAAAACGAGATAATTCGAAAACGAATACCACTAAATTAATGAAATTTGGTAGGTGGATTGAGTTTATAACGCAAAACACAAATTCAGTAAAATTTTGGAATATGGGAGTGGCAACGCCCACATTTAGAAGAAGCAAATTCAGAAGTTTAGCAAGCTGTAAATCAATAGCCGTTCGAGATATAACATTGAAATTTGGCATAGACATTTTTTTCGTAGCGATAACTGTTTGCTGTGAAAATGATCGAAATTGGCTGAAAGCCACGCTTTCTTTTTTATACCCAGCTGTACTTGTCCACAGGGTATTATAACTTTGTTTGGATAACGGTTGGTTGCACAGGTATAAAGGAATCGAGATAGATATAGACTTCCATATATCAAAATGACCAGGATCTAAAAAAAATTTGATTGAGCCATGTCCGTCCGTCTGTCCGTTAACACGATAAATTGAGCAAATATTGAGATATCTTCACCAAATTCGGTATGCGGGCTTATTTAGACTCAGAATAGATTGGTATTGAAAATGAGCGAAATCGGAAGATAACCACGTCCCCTTTTCCTATATCGAAAATATCGAAAAATTGAAAAAATGAGATAATTCGAAAATGAATACAACTAAATTTGGTAGCTAAATAGATTTTATAACGCAAAACACAAATTCAGTAAAATTTTGGAATATGGGAGTGGCAACGCCCAAAGTTTAGCAAGCTGTAAATCAATAGCCGTTGGAGATATAACATTGAAATTAGGCATAGACAATTTTTCGTAGCGGGAGCTTGAGCAAATATTAAGATATCTTCACAAAATTCGGTATGCGGGCTTATTTAGACTCAGAATAGAGTGGTATTGAAAATGAGCGAAATCGGAAGATAACTACGCCCCCTTTTCCTATATCGAAAATATGGCAAAATTGAAAAAACGAGATAATTCGAAAACGAATACCACTAAATTAATGAAATTTGGTAGGTGCATTGATTTTATAACGCAAAACACAAATTCAGTAAAATTTTGGAATATGGGAGTGGCAACACCCACATTTAGAAGAAACAAATTCAGAAGTTTAGCAAGCTGTAAATCAATAGCCGTTGGAGATATAACATTGAAATTAAGCATACCCATTTTTTTCGTAGCGACAACTGTTTGCTGTAAAAATGAGCGAAATTGGCTGAAAGCCACGCTTTCTTTTTTTATACCCAGCTGTACTTGTACACAGGGTATTATAACTTTGTTTGGATAACGGTTGGTTGTACAGGTATAAAGAAATCGAGATAGCTTTAGACTTCCATATATCAAAATGACCAGGATCGAAAAAAAATTTGATTGAGCCATATCTGTCCGTCTGTCCGTTAACACGATAACTTGAGCAAATATTTAGATATCTTCACAAAATTCGGTATGCGGGCTTGTTTAGACTCAGAATAGAGTGGTATTGAAAATGAGCGAAATCGGAAGATAACTACGCCCCCTTTTCCTATATCGAAAATATGGCAAAATTGAAAAAACGAGATAATTCGAAAACGAATACCACTAAATTAATGAAATTTGGTAGGTGGATTGAGTTTATAACGCAAAGCACAAGTTCAGTAAAATTTTGGAATATGGGCCTGACAACACCCACATTTAGAAGAAGCAAATTCAGAAGTTTAACAAGTTGTAAATCAATAGCCGTTGGAGATATAACATTGAAATTAAGCACAGACATTTTTTTCGTAGCGATAACTGTTTGCTGTGAAAATGATCGAAATTGGCTGAAAGCCACGCTTTCTTTTTTATACCCAGCTGTACTTGTCCACAGGGTATTATAACTTTGTTTGGATAACGGTTGGTTGCACAGGTATAAAGGAATCGAGATAGATTTAGACTTCCATATATCAAAATGACCAGGATCGAAAAAAAATTTGATTGAGCCATGTCTGTCCGTCTGTCCGTTAACACGATAACTTGAGCAAATATTGAGATATCTTCACAAAATTCGGTATGCGGGCTTATTTAGACTCAGAATAGAGTGGTATTGAAAATGAGCGAAATAGGACGATAACTACGCCCCCTTTTCCTATATCGAAAATATGGCAAAATTGAAAAAACGAGATAATTCGAAAACGAATACCACTAAATTAATGAAATTTGGTAGGTGGATTGAGTTTATAACGCAAAACACAAATTCAGTAAAATTTTGGAATATGGGAGTGGCAACGCCCACATTTAGAAGAAGCAAATTCAGAAGTTTAGCAAGCTGTAAATCAATAGCCGTTCGAGATATAACATTGAAATTTGGCATAGACATTTTTTTCGTAGCGATAACTGTTTGCTGTGAAAATGATCGAAATTGGCTGAAAGCCACGCTTTCTTTTTTATACCCAGCTGTACTTGTCCACAGGGTATTATAACTTTGTTTGGATAACGGTTGGTTGCACAGGTATAAAGGAATCGAGATAGATATAGACTTCCATATATCAAAATGACCAGGATCTAAAAAAAATTTGATTGAGCCATGTCCGTCCGTCTGTCCGTTAACACGATAAATTGAGCAAATATTGAGATATCTTCACCAAATTCGGTATGCGGGCTTATTTACACTCAGAATAGATTGGTATTGAAAAGGAGCGAAATCGGAAGATAACCACGTCCACTTTTCCTATATCGAAAATATCGAAAAATTGAAAAAATGAGATAATTCGAAAATGAATACAACTAAATTTGGTAGCTGAATTGATTTTATAACGCAAAACACAATTTCAGTAAAATTTTGGAATATGGGAGTGGCCACGCCCACATTTAGAAGAAGCAAATTCAGAAGTTTAACAAGTTGTAAATCAATAGCCGTTGGAGATATAACATTGAAATTTGGCATAGACATTTTTTTCGTAGCGATAACTGTTTGCTGTGAAAATGAGCGAAATTGGCTGAAAGCCACGCTTTATTTTTATACCCAGCTGTACTTGTCCACAGGGTATTATAACTTTGTTTGGATAACGGTTGGTTGCACAGGTATAAAGGAATCGAGATAGATATAGACTTCCATATATCAAAATGACCAGGATCTAAAAAAAATTTGATTGAGCCATGTCCGTCCGTCTGTCCGTTAACACGATAAATTGAGCAAATATTGAGATATCTTCACCAAATTCGGTATGCGGGCTTATTTAGACTCAGAATAGATTGGTATTGAAAATGAGCGAAATCGGAAGATAACCACGTCCCCTTTTCCTATATCGAAAATATCGAAAAATTGAAAAAATGAGATAATTCGAAAATGAATACAACTAAATTTGGTAGCTAAATAGATTTTATAACGCAAAACACAAATTCAGTAAAATTTTGGAATATGGGAGTGGCAACGCCCAAAGTTTAGCAAGCTGTAAATCAATAGCCGTTGGAGATATAACATTGAAATTAGGCATAGACAATTTTTCGTAGCGGGAGCTTGAGCAAATATTAAGATATCTTCACAAAATTCGGTATGCGGGCTTATTTAGACTCAGAATAGAGTGGTATTGAAAATGAGCGAAATCGGAAGATAACTACGCCCCCTTTTCCTATATCGAAAATATGGCAAAATTGAAAAAACGAGATAATTCGAAAACGAATACCACTAAATTAATGAAATTTGGTAGGTGCATTGATTTTATAACGCAAAACACAAATTCAGTAAAATTTTGGAATATGGGAGTGGCAACACCCACATTTAGAAGAAACAAATTCAGAAGTTTAGCAAGCTGTAAATCAACAGCCGTTGGAGATATAACATTGAAATTAAGCATAGACATTTTTTTCGTAGCGACAACTGTTTGCTGTAAAAATGAGCGAAATTGGCTGAAAGCCACGCTTTCTTTTTTTATACCCAGCTGTACTTGTACACAGGGTATTATAACTTTGTTTGGATAACGGTTGGTTGTACAGGTATAAAGAAATCGAGATAGCTTTAGACTTCCATATATCAAAATGACCAGGATCGAAAAAAAATTTGATTGAGTCATATCTGTCCGTCTGTCCGTTAACACGATAACTTGAGCAAATATTTAGATATCTTCACAAAATTCGGTATGCGGGCTTGTTTAGACTCAGAATAGAGTGGTATTGAAAATGAGCGAAATCGGAAGATAACTACGCCCCCTTTTCCTATATCGAAAATATGGCAAAATTGAAAAAACGAGATAATTCGAAAACGAATACCACTAAATTAATGAAATTTGGTAGGTGGATTGAGTTTATAACGCAAAGCACAAGTTCAGTAAAATTTTGGAATATGGGCCTGACAACACCCACATTTAGAAGAAGCAAATTCAGAAGTTTAACAAGTTGTAAATCAATAGCCGTTGGAGATATAACATTGAAATTAAGCACAGACATTTTTTTCGTAGCGACAACTGTTTGCTGTGAAAATGAGCGAAATTGGCTGAAAGCCACGCTTTCTTTTTTATACCCAGCTGTACTTGTACACAGGGTATTATAACTTTGTTTGGATAACGGTTGGTTGTACGGGTATAAAGAAATCGAGATAGATTTAGACTTCCATATATCAAAATGACCAGGATCGAAAAAAAATTTGATTGAGCCATATCTGTCCGTCTGTCCGTTAACACGATAACTTGAGCAAATATTGAGATATCTTCACAAAATTCGGTATGCGGGCTTATTTAGACTCAGAATAGATTGGTATTGAAAATGAGCGAAATCGGAAGATAACCACGCCCCCTTTTCCTATATCGAAAAATTGAAAAAATTAAATAGTTCGAAAATCAAAACTACTAAATTAATGAAATTTGGGCGTAGTAACGCCCACATTTAAAAGAAGTAAATTCAGAAGATTAGCAAGCTGTAAATCAATAGCCGTTGGAGATATAACATTGAAATTAGGCATAGACAATTTTTCGTAGCGAGAACTTGAGCAAATATTAAGATATCTTCACCAAATTCGGCATGCGGGCTTATTAAGACTCAGAACAGATTGGTATTGAAATTGAGCGAAATCGGAAGATAACCACGCCCCCTTTCCCTATGTCGAAAAATTGAAAAAATTAAATAGTGCGAAAACCAATACCACTAAATTAATGAAATTTGGGCGTAGCAACGCCCACATTTAGAAGAAGCAAATTCAGAAGTTTAACAAGCTGTAAATCAATAGCCGTTGGAGATATAACATTGACATTTGGCATAGACATTTTTTTCGTAGCGATAACTGTTTGCTGTGAAAATGAGCGAAATTGGCTGAAAGCCACGCTTTCTTTTTATACCCAGCTGTACTTGTACACAGGATATTATAGCTTTGTTTGGATAACGGTTGGTTGCACAGGTATAAAGGAATCGAGATAGATATAGACTTCCATATATCAAAATGACCAGGATCGAAAAGAAATTTGATTGAGCTATGTCTGTCCGTCTGTCCGTTAACACGATAACTTGAGCAAATATTGAGATATCTTCACCAAATTCGGTATACCGGCTTATTTAGAATCAGAATAGAGTGGTATTGAAAATGAGCGAAATCGGAAGATAACTACGCCCCCTTTTCTCATGTCGAAAATATGGAAAAATTGAAAAAATGAGATAATTCGAAAACGAATACCACTAAATTAATGAAATTTGGTAGGTGCATTGATTTTATAACACAAAACATAATTTCAGTAAAATTTTGGAATATGGGCCTGGCAACACCCACATTTAGAAGAAGCAAATTCAGAAGTTTAACAAGTTGTAAATCAATAGCCGTTGGAGATATAACTTTGAAATTAGGCATAGACAATTTTTTCGTAGCGAGAACTGTTTGCTGTGAAAATGAGCGGAATGAGTTGAAAGCCCCGCTTTCTGTTCTATACCCAGCTGTACTTGTACACAGGATATTATAGCTTTGTTTGGATAACGGTTGGTTGCACAGGTATAAAGGAATCGAGATAGATTTAGACTTCCATATATCAAAATGACAAGGATCGAAAAGAAATTTGATTGAGACCATGTCTGTCCGTTAACACGATAACTTGAGCAAATATTGAGTTATCTTCACAAAATTCGGTATGCGGGCTTATTTGGACTCAGAATTGAGTGGTATTGAAAATGAGCGAAATCGGAAGATAACTGCGCCCCCTTTTCTCATGTCGAAAATATGGAAAAATTGAAAAAATGAGATAATTCGAAAACGAATACCACTAAATTAATGAAATTTGGTAGGTGCATTGATTTTATAACACAAAACATAATTTCAGTAAAATTTTGGAATATGGGCCTGGCAACACCCACATTTAGAAGAAGCAAATTCAGAAGTTTAACAAGTTGTAAATCAATAGCCGTTGGAGATATAACATTGAAATTAAGCACAGACATTTTTTTCGTAGCGACAACTGTTTGCTGTGAAAATGAGCGAAATCGGCTGAAAGCCACGCTTTCTTTTTTTATACCCAGCTGTACTTGTACACAGGGTATTATAACTTTGTTTGGATAACGGTTGGTTGTACAGGTATAAAAAAATCGAGATAGCTTTAGACTTCCATATATCAAAATGACCAGGATCGAAAAAAAATTTGATTGAGCCATATCTGTCCGTCTGTCCGTTAACACGATAACTTGAGCAAATATTTAGATATCTTCACAAAATTCGGTATGCGGGCTTATTTAGACTCAGAATAGAGTGGTATTGAAAATGAGCGAAATCGGAAGATAACTACGCCCCCTTTTCCTATATCGAAAATATGGCAAAATTGAAAAAACGAGATAATTCGAAAACGAATACCACTAAATTAATGAAATTTGGTAGGTGGATTGAGTTTATAACGCAAAACACAAGTTCAGTAAAATTTTGGAATATGGGCCTGGCAACACCCACATTTAGAAGAAGCAAATTCAGAAGTTTAACAAGTTGTAAATCAATAGCCGTTGGAGATATAACATTGAAATTAACCACAGACATTTTTTTCGTAGCGACAACTGTTTGCTGTGAAAATGAGCGAAATTGGCTGAAAGCCACGCTTTCTTTTTTATACCCAGCTGTACTTGTACACAGGGTATTATAACTTTGTTTGGATAACGGTTGGTTGTACGGGTATAAAGAAATCGAGATAGATTTAGACTTCCATATATCAAAATGACCAGGATCGAAAAAAAATTTGATTGAGCCATATCTGTCCGTCTGTCCGTTAACACGATAACTTGAGCAAATATTGAGATATCTTCACAAAATTCGGTATGCGGGCTTATTTAGACTCAGAATAGATTGGTATTGAAAATGAGCGAAATCGGAAGATAACCACGCCCCCTTTTCCTATATCGAAAAATTGAAAAAATTAAATAGTTCGAAAATCAAAACTACTAAATTAATGAAATTTGGGCGTAGTAACGCCCACATTTAAAAGAAGTAAATTCAGAAGATTAGCAAGCTGTAAATCAATAGCCGTTGGAGATATAACATTGAAATTAGGCATAGACAATTTTTCGTAGCGAGAACTTGAGCAAATATTAAGATATCTTCACCAAATTCGGCATGCGGGCTTATTAAGACTCAGAACAGATTGGTATTGAAATTGAGCGAAATCGGAAGATAACCACGCCCCCTTTTCCTATATCGAAAAATTGAAAAAATTAAATAGTGCGAAAACCAATACCACTAAATTAATGAAATTTGGGCGTAGCAACGCCCACATTTAGAAGAAGCAAATTCAGAAGTTTAACAAGCTGTAAATCAATAGCCGTTGGAGATATAACATTGACATTTGGCATAGACATTTTTTTCGTAGCGATAACTGTTTGCTGTGAAAATGAGCGAAATTGGCTGAAAGCCACGCTTTCTTTTTATACCCAGCTGTACTTGTACACAGGATATTATAGCTTTGTTTGGATAACGGTTGGTTGCACAGGTATAAAGGAATCGAGATAGATATAGACTTCCATATATCAAAATGACCAGGATCGAAAAGAAATTTGATTGAGCTATGTCTGTCCGTCTGTCCGTTAACACGATAACTTGAGCAAATATTGAGATATCTTCACCAAATTCGGTATACCGGCTAATTTAGAATCAGAATAGAGTGGTATTGAAAATGAGCGAAATCGGAAGATAACTACGCCCCCTTTTCTCATGTCGAAAATATGGAAAAATTGAAAAAATGAGATAATTCGAAAACGAATACCACTAAATTAATGAAATTTGGTAGGTGCATTGATTTTATAACACAAAACATAATTTCAGTAAAATTTTGGAATATGGGCCTGGCAACACCCACATTTAGAAGAAGCAAATTCAGAAGTTTAACAAGTTGTAAATCAATAGCCGTTGGAGATATAACTTTGAAATTAGGCATAGACAATTTTTTCGTAGCGAGAACTGTTTGCTGTGAAAATGAGCGGAATGAGTTGAAAGCCCCGCTTTCTGTTCTATACCCAGCTGTACTTGTACACAGGATATTATAGCTTTGTTTGGATAACGGTTGGTTGCACAGGTATAAAGGAATCGAGATAGATTTAGACTTCCATATATCAAAATGACAAGGATCGAAAAGAAATTTGATTGAGACCATGTCTGTCCGTTAACACGATAACTTGAGCAAATATTGAGTTATCTTCACAAAATTCGGTATGCGGGCTTATTTAGACTCAGAATAGAGTGGTATTGAAAATGAGCGAAATCGGAAGATAACTACGCCCCCTTTTCTCATGTCGAAAATATGGAAAAATTGAAAAAATGAGATAATTCGAAAACGAATACCACTAAATTAATGAAATTTGGTAGGTGCATTGATTTTATAACACAAAACATAATTTCAGTAAAATTTTGGAATATGGGCCTGGCAACACCCACATTTAGAAGAAGCAAATTCAGAAGTTTAACAAGTTGTAAATCAATAGCCGTTGGAGATATAACTTTGAAATTAGGCATAGACAATTTTTTCGTAGCGAGAACTGTTTGCTGTGAAAATGAGCGGAATGAGTTGAAAGCCCCGCTTTCTGTTCTATACCCAGCTGTACTTGTACACAGGATATTATAGCTTTGTTTGGATAACGGTTGGTTGCACAGGTATAAAGGAATCGAGATAGATATAGACTTCCATATATCAAAATGACCAGGATCGAAAAGAAATTTGATTGAGCTATGTCTGTCCGTCTGTCCGTTAACACGATAACTTGAGCAAATATTGAGATATCTTCACCAAATTCGGTATACCGGCTTATTTACACTCAGAATAGAGTATTATTGAAAATGAGCGAAATCGGAAGATAACTACGCCCCCTTTTCTCATGTCGAAAATATGGAAGAATTGAAAAAATGAGATAATTCGAAAACGAATACCACTAAATTAATGAAATTTGGTAGGTGCATTGATTTTATAACACAAAACATAATTTCAGTAAAATTTTGGAATATGGGCCTGGCAACACCCACATTTAGAAGAAGCAAATTCAGAAGTTTAACAAGTTGTAAATCAATAGCCGTTGGAGATATAACTTTGAAATTAGGCATAGACAATTTTTTCGTAGCGAGAACTGTTTGCTGTGAAAATGAGCGGAATGAGTTGAAAGCCCCGCTTTCTGTTTTATACCCAGCTGTACTTGTACACAGGATATTATAGCTTTGTTTGGATAACGGTTGGTTGCACAGGTATAAAGGAATCGAGATAGATTTAGACTTCCATATATCAAAATGACCAGGATCGAAAAAAAATTTGATTGAGCCATGTCTGTCCGTCTGTCCGTTAACACGATAACTTGAGCAAATATCGAGATATCTTCACCAAATTCGGTATACCGGCTTATTTACACTCAGAATAGAGTATTATTGAAAATGAGCGAAATCGGAAGATAACTACGCCCCCTTTTCTCATGTCGAAAATATGGAAAAATTGAAAAAATGAGATAATTCGAAAACGAATACCACTAAATTAATGAAATTTGGTAGGTGCATTGATTTTATAACACAAAACATAATTTCAGTAAAATTTTGGAATATGGGCCTGGCAACACCCACATTTAGAAGAAGCAAATTCAGAAGTTTAACAAGTTGTAAATCAATAGCCGTTGGAGATATAACTTTGAAATTAGGCATAGACAATTTTTTCGTAGCGAGAACTGTTTGCTGTGAAAATGAGCGGAATGAGTTAAAAACCCCGCTTTCTGTTCTATACCCAGCTGTACTTGTACACAGGATATTATAGCTTTGTTTGGATAACGGTTGGTTGCACAGGTATAAAGGAATCGAGATAGATTTAGACTTCCATATATCAAAATGACCAGGATCGAAAAAAATTTGATCGAGCCATGTCTGTCCGTCTGTCCGTTAACACGATAACTTGAGCAAATATTGAGGTATCTTCACAAAATTCGGTATGCGGGCTTATTTAGACTCAGAATAGAGTGGTATTGAAAATGAGCGAAATCGGAAGATAACTACGCCCCCTTTTCTCATGTCGAAAATATGGAAAAATTGAAAAAATGAGATAATTCGAAAACGAATACCACTAAATTAATGAAATTTGGTAGGTGCATTGATTTTATAACACAAAACATAATTTCAGTAAAATTTTGGAATATGGGCCTGGCAACACCCACATTTAGAAGAAGCAAATTCAGAAGTTTAACAAGTTGTAAATCAATAGCCGTTGGAGATATAACTTTGAAATTAGGCATAGACAATTTTTTCGTAGCGAGAACTGTTTGTTGTGAAAATGAGCGGAATGAGTTGAAAGCCCCGCTTTCTGTTTTATACCCAGCTGTACTTGTACACAGGATATTATAGCTTTGTTTGGATAACGGTTGGTTGTACAGGTATAAAGGAATCGAGATAGATTTAGACTTCCATATATCAAAATGACCAGGATCGAAAAAAAATTTGATTGAGCCATGTCTGTCCGTCTGTCCGTTAACACGATAACTTGAGCAAATATTGAGAAATCTTCACCAAATTCGGTATACCGGCTTATTTACACTCAGAATAGAGTATTATTGAAAATGAGCGAAATCGGAAGATAACTACGCCCCCTTTTCTCATGTCGAAAATATGGAAAAATTGAAAAAATGAGATAATTCGAAAACGAATACCACTAAATTAATGAAATTTGGTAGGTGCATTGATTTTATAACACAAAACATAATTTCAGTAAAATTTTGGAATATGGGCCTGGCAACACCCACATTTAGAAGAAGCAAATTCAGAAGTTTAACAAGTTGTAAATCAATAGCCGTTGGAGATATAACATTGAAATTAGGCATAGACAATTTTTTCGTAGCGACAACTGTTTGCTGTGAAAATGAGCGAAATCGGCTGAAAGCCACGCTTTCTTTTTTATACCCAGCTGTACTTGTACACAGGGTATTATAACTTTGTTTGGATAACGGTTGGTTGCACAGGTATAAAGGAATCGAGATAGATTTAGACTTCCATATATCAAAATGACAAGGATCGAAAAGAAATTTGAGCCATGTCTGTCCGTTAACACGATAACTTGAGCAAATATTGAGATATCTTCACCAAATTCGGTATACCGGCTTATTTAGACTCAGAATAGAGTATTATTGAAAATGAGCGAAATCGGAAGATAACTACGCCCCCTTTTCTCATGTCGAAAATATGGAAAAATTGAAAAAATGAGATAATTCGAAAACGAATACCACTAAATTAATGAAATTTGGTAGGTGCATTGATTTTATAACACAAAACATAATTTCAGTAAAATTTTGGAATATGGGCCTGGCAACACCCACATTTAGAAGAAGCAAATTCAGAAGTTTAACAAGTTGTAAATCAATAGCCGTTGGAGATATAACATTAAAATTAAGCACAGACATTTTTTTCGTAGCGACAACTGTTTGCTGTGAAAATGAGCGAAATCGGCTGAAAGCCACGCTTTCTTTTTTATACCCAGCTGTACTTGTAGATGTCGAGATAGATTTAGACTTCCATATATCAAAATGCCCAGGATCTAAAAAAAATTTGATTGAGCCATGTCCGTCCGTCTGTCCGTTAACACGATAACTTGAGCAAATATTGAGATATCTTCACCAAATTCGGTATGCGGGCTTATTTAGACTCAGAAAAGATTGGTATTGAAAATGAGCGAAATCGGAAGATAACCACACCCCCTTTTCCTATATCGAAAAATTGAAAAAATTAAATAGTTCGAAAATCAAAACTACTAAATTAATGAAATTTGGGCGTAGTAACGCCCACATTTAAAAGAAGCAAATTCAGAAGTTTAGCAAGCTGTAAATCAATAGCCGTTGGAGATATAACATTGAAATTAGGCATAGACAATTTTTCGTAGCGAGAACTTGAGCAATTAAATAGTTCGAAAATCAAAACTACTAAATTAATGAAATTTGGGCGTAGCAACGCCCGCACTTAGAAGAAGCAAATTCAGAAGTTTAGCAAGCTGTAAATCAATAGCCGTTGGAGATATAACATTGACATTTGGCATAGACATTTTGTTCGTAGCGATAACTGTTTGCTGTGAAAATGAGCGAAATTGGCTGAAAGCCACGCTTTCTTTTTATACCCAGCTGTACTTGTACACAGGATATTATAGCTTTGTTTGGATAACGGTTGGTTGCACAGGTATAAAGGAATCGAGATAGATATAGACTTCCATATTTAAAAATGACCAGGATCGAAAAGAAATTTGATTGAGCCATGTCTGTCCGTCTGTCCGTTAACACGATAACTTGAGCAAATATTGAGATATCTTCACCAAATTCGGTATACCGGCTTATTTAGAATCTGAATAGAGTGGTATTGAAAATGAGCGAAATCGGAAGATAACTACGCCCCCTTTTCTCATGTCGAAAATATGGAAAAATTGAAAAAATGAGATAATTCGAAAACGAATACCACTAAATTAATGAAATTTGGTAGGTGCATTGATTTTATAACACAAAACATAATTTCAGTAAAATTTTGGAATATGGGCCTGGCAACACCCACATTTAGAAGAAGCAAATTCAGAAGTTTAACAAGTTGTAAATCAATAGCCGTTGGAGATATAACATTGAAATTAAGCACAGACATTTTTTTCGTAGCGACAACTGTTTGCTGTGAAAATGAGCGAAATCGGCTGAAAGCCACGCTTTCTTTTTTATACCCAGCTGTACTTATCCACGGGTATTATAACTTTGTTTGGATAACGGTTGGTTGCACAGGCATAAAGGAATCGAGATAGATTTAGACTTCCATATATCAAAATGACCAGGATCGAAAAAAAATTTTATTGAGCCATGTCTGTCCGTCTGTCCGTTAACACGATAACTTGAGCAAATATTGAGATATCTTCACAAAATTCGGTATGCCGGCTTATTTAGACTCAGAATAGAGTGGTATTGAAAATGAGCGAAATCGGAAGATAACTACGCCCCCTTTTCCTATGTCGAAAATATGGCAAAATTGAAAAAACGAGATAATTCGAAAACGAATACCACTAAATTAATGAAATTTGGTAGGTGGATTGAGTTAAAACACAAGTTCAGTAAAATTTTGGAATATGGGCCTGGCAACACCCACATTTAGAAGAAGCAAATTCAGAAGTTTAACAAGTTGTAAATCAATAGCTGTTGGAGATATAGCATTGAAATAAGGCATAGACAATTTTTTCGTAGCGACAACTGTTTGCTGTGAAAATGAGCGAAATCGGCTGAAAGCCACGCTTTCTTTTTTATACCCAGCTGTACTTGTAGATGTCGAGATAGATTTAGACTTCCATATATCAAAATGCCCAGGATCTAAAAAAAATTTGATTGAGCCATGTCCGTCCGTCTGTCCGTTAACACGATAACTTGAGCAAATATTGAGATATCTTCACCAAATTCGGTATGCGGGCTTATTTAGACTCAGAAAAGATTGGTATTGAAAATGAGCGAAATCGGAAGATAACCACACCCCCTTTTCCTATATCGAAAAATTTAAAAAATTAAATAGTTCGAAAATCAAAACTACTAAATTAATGAAATTTGGGCGTAGTAACGCCCACATTTAAAAGAAGCAAATTCAGAAGTTTAGCAAGCTGTAAATCAATAGCCGTTGGAGATATAACATTGAAATTAGGCATAGACAATTTTTCGTAGCGAGAACTTGAGCAATTAAATAGTTCGAAAATCAAAACTACTAAATTAATGAAATTTGGGCGTAGCAACGCCCGCACTTAGAAGAAGCAAATTCAGAAGTTTAGCAAGCTGTAAATCAATAGCCGTTGGAGATATAACATTGACATTTGGCATAGACATTTTGTTCGTAGCGATAACTGTTTGCTGTGAAAATGAGCGAAATCGGCTGAAAGCCACGCTTTCTTTTTTATACCCAGCTGTACTTGTACACAGGGTATTATAACTTTGTTTGGATAACGGTTGGTTGCACAGGTATAAAGGAATCGAGATAGATTTAGACTTCCATATATCAAAATGACAAGGATCGAAAAGAAACTTGATAGGGCCATGTCTGTCCGTTAACACGATAACTTGAGCAAATATTGAGATATCTTCACCAAATTCGGTATACCGGCTTATTTAGACTCAGAATAGAGTGGTATTGAAAATGAGCGAACTCAGAAGATAACTACGCCCCCTCTTCCTATATCGAAAATATGGCAAAATTGAAAAAGCAAGATAATTCGAAAACGAATACCACTAAATTAATGAAATTTGGTAGGTGGATTGAGTTTATAACGCAAAACACAAGTTTAGTAAAATTTTGGAATATGGGCCTGGCAACACCCACATTTATAAGAAGCAAATTCAGAAGTTTAACAAGTTGTAAATCAATAGCCGTTGGAGATATAACATTGAAATTTGGCATAGACATTCTTTCGGAGCGACAACAGTTTGCTGTGAAAATGAGCGAAATTGGCTGAAAGCCACGCTTTCTTTTTTATACCCAGCTGTACTTGTACACAGGGTATTATAACTTTGTTTGGATAACGGTTGGGTGTACAGGTATAAAGGAATCGAGATAGATATAGACTTCCATATATCAAAATGACCAGGATCTAAAAACAATTTGATTGAGCCATGTCCGTCCGTCCGTCCGTCTTTCCGTTAACACGATAAATTGAGCAACTATTGAGATATCTTCACCAAATTCGGTATGCGGGCTTATTTAGACTCAGAATAGATTGGTATTGAAAATGAGCGAAATCGGAAAATAACCACGTCCCCTTTTCCTATATCGAAAATTTCGAAAAATTGAAAAAATGAGATAATTCGAAAATGAATACAACTAAATTTGGTAGCTGAATTGATTTTATAACGTAAAACACAAATTCAGTAAAATTTTGGAATATGGGAGTGGCAACGCCCACATTTAGAAGAAGCAAATTCAGAAGTTTAGCAAGCTGTAAATCAATAACCGTTGGCGATATAACATTGAAATTAGGCATAGACATTTTTTTCGTAGCGATAACTGTTTGCTGTGAAAATGAGCGAAATTGGCTGAAAGCCACGCTTCATTTTTATACCCAGCTGTACTTGTCCACAGGGTATTATAACTTTGTTTGGATAACGGTTGGTTGCACAGGTATAAAGGAATCGAGATAGATTTAGACTTCCATATATCAAAATGACAAGGATCGAAAAGAAATTTCATTGAGCCATGTCTGTCCGTTAACACGATAACTTGAGCAAATATTGAGATATCTTCACCAAATTCGGTAGGAAGCAAATTCAGAAGTTTAACAAGTTGTAAATAAATAGCCGTTGGAGATATAACATTGAAATTTGGCATAGACATTCTTTCGGAGCGACAACAGTTTGCTGTGAAAATGAGCGAAATTGGCTGAAAGCCACGCTTTCTTTTTTATACCCAGCTGTACTTGTACACAGGGTATTATAACTTTGTTTGGATAACGGTTGGTTGCACAGGTATAAAGGAATCGAGATAGATTAGACTTCCAGATATCAAAATGACCAGGATCGAAAAAAAATTTGATTGAGCCATGTCTGTCCGTCTGTCCGTTAACACGATAACTTGAGCAAATATTGAGATATCTTCACCAAATTCGGTATACCGGCTTATTTAGAATCAGAATAGAGTGGTATTGAAAATGAGCGAACTCGGAAGATAACTACGCCCCCTTTTCCTATATCGAAAATATGGCAAAATTGAAAAAGCGAGATAATTCGAAAACGAATACCACTAAATTAATGAAATTTGATAGGTGGATTGAGTTTATAACGCAAAACACAAGTTTAGTAAAATTTTGGAATATGGGCCTGGCAACACCCACATTTATAAGAAGCAAATTCAGAAGTTTAACAAGTTGTAAATCAATAGCCGTTGGAGATATAACATTGAAATTTGGCATAGACATTCTTTCGGAGCGACAACAGTTTGCTGTGAAAATGAGCGAAATTGGATGAAAACCACGCTTTCTTTTTTATACCCAGCTGTACTTGTACACAGGGTATTATAACTTTGTTTGGATAACGGTTGGTTGCACAGGTATAAAGGAATCGAGATAGATTTAGACTTCCATATATCAAAATGACAAGGATCGAAAAGAAATTTCATTGAGCCATGTCTGTCCGTTAACACGATAACTTCAGCAAATATTGAGATATCTTCACCAAATTCGGTATACCGGCTTATTTAGACTCAGAATAGAGTGGTATTGAAAATGAGCGAAATCGGAAGATAACTACGCCCCCTTTTCTCATGTCGAAAATATGGAAAAATTGAAAAAATGAGATAATTCGAAAACGAATACCACTAAATTAATGAAATTTGGTAGGTGCATTGATTTTATAACACAAAACATAATTTCAGTAAAATTTTGGAATATGGGCCTGGCAACACCCACATTTAGAAGAAGCAAATTCAGAAGTTTAACAAGTTGTAAATCAATAGCCGTTGGAGATATAACTTTGAAATTAGGCATAGACAATTTTTTCGTAGCGAGAACTGTTTGTTGTGAAAATGAGCGGAATGAGTTGAAAGCCCCGCTTTCTGTTTTATACCCAGCTGTACTTGTACACAGGATATTATAGCTTTGTTTGGATAACGGTTGGTTGTACAGGTATAAAGGAATCGAGATAGATTTAGACTTCCATATATCAAAATGACCAGGATCGAAAAAAAATTTGATTGAGCCATGTCTGTCCGTCTGTCCGTTAACACGATAACTTGAGCAAATATTGAGAAATCTTCACCAAATTCGGTATACCGGCTTATTTACACTCAGAATAGAGTATTATTGAAAATGAGCGAAATCGGAAGATAACTACGCCCCCTTTTCCTATATCGAAAATATGGAAAAATTGAAATAATGAGATAATTCGAAAACGAATACCACTAAATTAATGAAATTTGGTAGGTGCATTGATTTTATAACACAAAACATAATTTCAGTAAAATTTTGGAATATGGGCCTGGCAACACCCACATTTAGAAGAAGCAAATTCAGAAGTTTAACAAGTTGTAAATCAATAGCCGTTGGAGATATAACATTGAAATTAGGCATAGACAATTTTTTCGTAGCGACAACTGTTTGCTGTGAAAATGAGCGAAATCGGCTGAAAGCCACGCTTTCTTTTTTATACCCAGCTGTACTTGTCCACGGGTATTATAACTTTGTTTGGATAACGGTTGGTTGCGCAGGTATAAAGGAATCGAGATAGATATAGACTGCCGTATATCAAAATGACCAGGATCGAAAAAAAATTTGATTGAGTCATGTCTGTCCGTTAACACGATAACTTGAGAAAATATTGAGATATCTTCAGAATAGAGTGGTATTGAAAATGAGCGAAATCGGAAGATAACTACGCCCCCTTTTCCTATATCGAAAATATGGCAAAATTGAAAAAACGAGATAATTCGAAAACGAATACCACTAAATTAATGAAATTTGGTAGGTGGATTTAGTTTATAACGCAAAACACAAGTTCAGTAAAATTTTGGAATATGGGCCTGGCAACACCCACATTTAGAAGAAGCAAATTCAGAAGTTTAACAAGTTGTAAATCAATAGCCGTTGGAGATATAACATTGAAATTAGGCATAGACAATTTTTTCGTAGCGACAACTGTTTGCTGTGAAAATGAGCGAAATCGGCTGAAAGCCACGCTTTCTTTTTTATACCCAGCTGTACTTGTACACAGGGTATTATAACTTTGTTTGGATAACGGTTGGTTGCACAGGTATAAAGGAATCGAGATACATTTAGACTTCCATATATCAAAATGACAAGGATCGAAAAGAAATTTCATTGAGCCATGTCTGTCCGTTAACACGATAACTTCAGCAAATATTGAGATATCTTCACCAAATTCGGTATACCGGCTTATTTAGACTCAGAATAGAGTGGTATTGAAAATGAGCGAAATCGGAAGATAACTACGCCCCCTTTTCTCATGTCGAAAATATGGAAAAATTGAAAAAATGAGATAATTCGAAAACGAATACCACTAAATTAATGAAATTTGGTAGGTGCATTGATTTTATAACACAAAACATAATTTGAGTAAAATTTTGGAATATGGGCCTGGCAACACCCACATTTAGAAGAAGCAAATTCAGAAGTTTAACAAGTTGTAAATCAATAGCCGTTGGAGATATAACTTTGAAATTAGGCATAGACAATTTTTTCGTAGCGAGAACTGTTTGTTGTGAAAATGAGCGGAATGAGTTGAAAGCCCCGCTTTCTGTTTTATACCCAGCTGTACTTGTACACAGGATATTATAGCTTTGTTTGGATAACGGTTGGTTGTACAGGTATAAAGGAATCGAGATAGATTTAGACTTCCATATATCAAAATGACCAGGATCGAAAAAAAATTTGATTGAGCCATGTCTGTCCGTCTGTCCGTTAACACGATAACTTGAGCAAATATTGAGAAATCTTCACCAAATTCGGTATACCGGCTTATTTACACTCAGAATAGAGTATTATTGAAAATGAGCGAAATCGGAAGATAACTACGCCCCCTTTTCTCATGTCGAAAATATGGAAAAATTGAAAAAATGAGATAATTCGAAAACGAATACCACTAAATTAATGAAATTTGGTAGGTGCATTGATTTTATAACACAAAACATAATTTCAGTAAAATTTTGGAATATGGGCCTGGCAACACCCACATTTAGAAGAAGCAAATTCAGAAGTTTAACAAGTTGTAAATCAATAGCCGTTGGAGATATAACATTGAAATTAAGCACAGACATTTTTTTCGTAGCGACAACTGTTTGCTGTGAAAATGAGCGAAATCGGCTGAAAGCCACGCTTTCTTTTTTATACCCAGCTGTACTTATCCACGGGTATTATAACTTTGTTTGGATAACGGTTGGTTGCACAGGCATAAAGGAATCGAGATAGATTTAGACTTCCATATATCAAAATGACCAGGATCGAAAAAAAATTTTATTGAGCCATGTCTGTCCGTCTGTCCGTTAACACGATAACTTGAGCAAATATTGAGATATCTTCACAAAATTCGGTATGCCGGCTTATTTAGACTCAGAATAGAGTGGTATTGAAAATGAGCGAAATCGGAAGATAACTACGCCCCCTTTTCCTATGTCGAAAATATGGCAAAATTGAAAAAACGAGATAATTCGAAAACGAATACCACTAAATTAATGAAATTTGGTAGGTGGATTGAGTTAAAACACAAGTTCAGTAAAATTTTGGAATATGGGCCTGGCAACACCCACATTTAGAAGAAGCAAATTCAGAAGTTTAACAAGTTGTAAATCAATAGCTGTTGGAGATATAGCATTGAAATAAGGCATAGACAATTTTTTCGTAGCGACAACTGTTTGCTGTGAAAATGAGCGAAATCGGCTGAAAGCCACGCTTTCTTTTTTATACCCAGCTGTACTTGTAGATGTCGAGATAGATTTAGACTTCCATATATCAAAATGCCCAGGATCTAAAAAAAATTTGATTGAGCCATGTCCGTCCGTCTGTCCGTTAACACGATAACTTGAGCAAATATTGAGATATCTTCACCAAATTCGGTATGCGGGCTTATTTAGACTCAGAAAAGATTGGTATTGAAAATGAGCGAAATCGGAAGATAACCACACCCCCTTTTCCTATATCGAAAAATTTAAAAAATTAAATAGTTCGAAAATCAAAACTACTAAATTAATGAAATTTGGGCGTAGTAACGCCCACATTTAAAAGAAGCAAATTCAGAAGTTTAGCAAGCTGTAAATCAATAGCCGTTGGAGATATAACATTGAAATTAGGCATAGACAATTTTTCGTAGCGAGAACTTGAGCAATTAAATAGTTCGAAAATCAAAACTACTAAATTAATGAAATTTGGGCGTAGCAACGCCCGCACTTAGAAGAAGCAAATTCAGAAGTTTAGCAAGCTGTAAATCAATAGCCGTTGGAGATATAACATTGACATTTGGCATAGACATTTTGTTCGTAGCGATAACTGTTTGCTGTGAAAATGAGCGAAATCGGCTGAAAGCCACGCTTTCTTTTTTATACCCAGCTGTACTTGTACACAGGGTATTATAACTTTGTTTGGATAACGGTTGGTTGCACAGGTATAAAGGAATCGAGATAGATTTAGACTTCCATATATCAAAATGACAAGGATCGAAAAGAAACTTGATAGGGCCATGTCTGTCCGTTAACACGATAACTTGAGCAAATATTGAGATATCTTCACCAAATTCGGTATACCGGCTTATTTAGACTCAGAATAGAGTGGTATTGAAAATGAGCGAACTCAGAAGATAACTACGCCCCCTCTTCCTATATCGAAAATATGGCAAAATTGAAAAAGCAAGATAATTCGAAAACGAATACCACTAAATTAATGAAATTTGGTAGGTGGATTGAGTTTATAACGCAAAACACAAGTTTAGTAAAATTTTGGAATATGGGCCTGGCAACACCCACATTTATAAGAAGCAAATTCAGAAGTTTAACAAGTTGTAAATCAATAGCCGTTGGAGATATAACATTGAAATTTGGCATAGACATTCTTTCGGAGCGACAACAGTTTGCTGTGAAAATGAGCGAAATTGGCTGAAAGCCACGCTTTCTTTTTTATACCCAGCTGTACTTGTACACAGGGTATTATAACTTTGTTTGGATAACGGTTGGGTGTACAGGTATAAAGGAATCGAGATAGATATAGACTTCCATATATCAAAATGACCAGGATCTAAAAACAATTTGATTGAGCCATGTCCGTCCGTCCGTCCGTCTTTCCGTTAACACGATAAATTGAGCAACTATTGAGATATCTTCACCAAATTCGGTATGCGGGCTTATTTAGACTCAGAATAGATTGGTATTGAAAATGAGCGAAATCGGAAAATAACCACGTCCCCTTTTCCTATATCGAAAATTTCGAAAAATTGAAAAAATGAGATAATTCGAAAATGAATACAACTAAATTTGGTAGCTGAATTGATTTTATAACGTAAAACACAAATTCAGTAAAATTTTGGAATATGGGAGTGGCAACGCCCACATTTAGAAGAAGCAAATTCAGAAGTTTAGCAAGCTGTAAATCAATAACCGTTGGAGATATAACATTGAAATTAGGCATAGACATTTTTTTCGTAGCGATAACTGTTTGCTGTGAAAATGAGCGAAATTGGCTGAAAGCCACGCTTCATTTTTATACCCAGCTGTACTTGTCCACAGGGTATTATAACTTTGTTTGGATAACGGTTGGTTGCACAGGTATAAAGGAATCGAGATAGATTTAGACTTCCATATATCAAAATGACAAGGATCGAAAAGAAATTTCATTGAGCCATGTCTGTCCGTTAACACGATAACTTGAGCAAATATTGAGATATCTTCACCAAATTCGGTAGGAAGCAAATTCAGAAGTTTAACAAGTTGTAAATAAATAGCCGTTGGAGATATAACATTGAAATTTGGCATAGACATTCTTTCGGAGCGACAACAGTTTGCTGTGAAAATGAGCGAAATTGGCTGAAAGCCACGCTTTCTTTTTTATACCCAGCTGTACTTGTACACAGGGTATTATAACTTTGTTTGGATAACGGTTGGTTGCACAGGTATAAAGGAATCGAGATAGATTAGACTTCCAGATATCAAAATGACCAGGATCGAAAAAAAATTTGATTGAGCCATGTCTGTCCGTCTGTCCGTTAACACGATAACTTGAGCAAATATTGAGATATCTTCACCAAATTCGGTATACCGGCTTATTTAGAATCAGAATAGAGTGGTATTGAAAATGAGCGAACTCGGAAGATAACTACGCCCCCTTTTCCTATATCGAAAATATGGCAAAATTGAAAAAGCGAGATAATTCGAAAACGAATACCACTAAATTAATGAAATTTGATAGGTGGATTGAGTTTATAACGCAAAACACAAGTTTAGTAAAATTTTGGAATATGGGCCTGGCAACACCCACATTTATAAGAAGCAAATTCAGAAGTTTAACAAGTTGTAAATCAATAGCCGTTGGAGATATAACATTGAAATTTGGCATAGACATTCTTTCGGAGCGACAACAGTTTGCTGTGAAAATGAGCGAAATTGGATGAAAACCACGCTTTCTTTTTTATACCCAGCTGTACTTGTACACAGGGTATTATAACTTTGTTTGGATAACGGTTGGTTGCACAGGTATAAAGGAATCGAGATAGATTTAGACTTCCATATATCAAAATGACAAGGATCGAAAAGAAATTTCATTGAGCCATGTCTGTCCGTTAACACGATAACTTCAGCAAATATTGAGATATCTTCACCAAATTCGGTATACCGGCTTATTTAGACTCAGAATAGAGTGGTATTGAAAATGAGCGAAATCGGAAGATAACTACGCCCCCTTTTCTCATGTCGAAAATATGGAAAAATTGAAAAAATGAGATAATTCGAAAACGAATACCACTAAATTAATGAAATTTGGTAGGTGCATTGATTTTATAACACAAAACATAATTTCAGTAAAATTTTGGAATATGGGCCTGGCAACACCCACATTTAGAAGAAGCAAATTCAGAAGTTTAACAAGTTGTAAATCAATAGCCGTTGGAGATATAACTTTGAAATTAGGCATAGACAATTTTTTCGTAGCGAGAACTGTTTGTTGTGAAAATGAGCGGAATGAGTTGAAAGCCCCGCTTTCTGTTTTATACCCAGCTGTACTTGTACACAGGATATTATAGCTTTGTTTGGATAACGGTTGGTTGTACAGGTATAAAGGAATCGAGATAGATTTAGACTTCCATATATCAAAATGACCAGGATCGAAAAAAAATTTGATTGAGCCATGTCTGTCCGTCTGTCCGTTAACACGATAACTTGAGCAAATATTGAGAAATCTTCACCAAATTCGGTATACCGGCTTATTTACACTCAGAATAGAGTATTATTGAAAATGAGCGAAATCGGAAGATAACTACGCCCCCTTTTCCTATATCGAAAATATGGAAAAATTGAAATAATGAGATAATTCGAAAACGAATACCACTAAATTAATGAAATTTGGTAGGTGCATTGATTTTATAACACAAAACATAATTTCAGTAAAATTTTGGAATATGGGCCTGGCAACACCCACATTTAGAAGAAGCAAATTCAGAAGTTTAACAAGTTGTAAATCAATAGCCGTTGGAGATATAACATTGAAATTAGGCATAGACAATTTTTTCGTAGCGACAACTGTTTGCTGTGAAAATGAGCGAAATCGGCTGAAAGCCACGCTTTCTTTTTTATACCCAGCTGTACTTGTCCACGGGTATTATAACTTTGTTTGGATAACGGTTGGTTGCGCAGGTATAAAGGAATCGAGATAGATATAGACTGCCGTATATCAAAATGACCAGGATCGAAAAAAAATTTGATTTAGCCATGTCTGTCCGTTAACACGATAACTTGAGCAAATATTGAGATATCTTCAGAATAGAGTGGTATTGAAAATGAGCGAAATCGGAAGATAACTACGCCCCCTTTTCCTATATCGAAAATATGGCAAAATTGAAAAAACGAGATAATTCGAAAACGAATACCACTAAATTAATGAAATTTGGTAGGTGGATTTAGTTTATAACGCAAAACACAAGTTCAGTAAAATTTTGGAATATGGGCCTGGCAACACCCACATTTAGAAGAAGCAAATTCAGAAGTTTAACAAGTTGTAAATCAATAGCCGTTGGAGATATAACATTGAAATTAGGCATAGACAATTTTTTCGTAGCGACAACTGTTTGCTGTGAAAATGAGCGAAATCGGCTGAAAGCCACGCTTTCTTTTTTATACCCAGCTGTACTTGTACACAGGGTATTATAACTTTGTTTGGATAACGGTTGGTTGCACAGGTATAAAGGAATCGAGATACATTTAGACTTCCATATATCAAAATGACAAGGATCGAAAAGAAATTTCATTGAGCCATGTCTGTCCGTTAACACGATAACTTCAGCAAATATTGAGATATCTTCACCAAATTCGGTATACCGGCTTATTTAGACTCAGAATAGAGTGGTATTGAAAATGAGCGAAATCGGAAGATAACTACGCCCCCTTTTCTCATGTCGAAAATATGGAAAAATTGAAAAAATGAGATAATTCGAAAACGAATACCACTAAATTAATGAAATTTGGTAGGTGCATTGATTTTATAACACAAAACATAATTTGAGTAAAATTTTGGAATATGGGCCTGGCAACACCCACATTTAGAAGAAGCAAATTCAGAAGTTTAACAAGTTGTAAATCAATAGCCGTTGGAGATATAACTTTGAAATTAGGCATAGACAATTTTTTCGTAGCGAGAACTGTTTGTTGTGAAAATGAGCGGAATGAGTTGAAAGCCCCGCTTTCTGTTTTATACCCAGCTGTACTTGTACACAGGATATTATAGCTTTGTTTGGATAACGGTTGGTTGTACAGGTATAAAGGAATCGAGATAGATTTAGACTTCCATATATCAAAATGACCAGGATCGAAAAAAAATTTGATTGAGCCATGTCTGTCCGTCTGTCCGTTAACACGATAACTTGAGCAAATATTGAGAAATCTTCACCAAATTCGGTATACCGGCTTATTTACACTCAGAATAGAGTATTATTGAAAATGAGCGAAATCGGAAGATAACTACGCCCCCTTTTCTCATGTCGAAAATATGGAAAAATTGAAAAAATGAGATAATTCGAAAACGAATACCACTAAATTAATGAAATTTGGTAGGTGCATTGATTTTATAACACAAAACATAATTTCAGTAAAATTTTGGAATATGGGCCTGGCAACACCCACATTTAGAAGAAGCAAATTCAGAAGTTTAACAAGTTGTAAATCAATAGCCGTTGGAGATATAACATTGAAATTAGGCATAGACAATTTTTTCGTAGCGACAACTGTTTGCTGTGAAAATGAGCGAAATCGGCTGAAAGCCACGCTTTCTTTTTTATACCCAGCTGTACTTGTCCACGGGTATTATAACTTTGTTTGGATAACGGTTGGTTGCACAGGTATAAAGGAATCGAGATAGATTTAGACTTCCATATATCAAAATGACCAGGATCGAAAAAAAATTTGATTTAGCCATGTCTGTCCGTTAACACGATAACTTGAGCAAATATTGAGATATCTTCAGAATAGAGTGGTATTGAAAATGAGCGAAATCGGAAGATAACTACGCCCCCTTTTCCTATATCGAAAATATGGCAAAATTGAAAAAACGAGATAATTCGAAAACGAATACCACTAAATTAATGAAATTTAGTAGGTGGATTTAGTTTATAACGCAAAACACAAGTTCAGTAAAATTTTGGAATATGGGCCTGGCAACACCCACATTTAGAAGAAGCAAATTCAGAAGTTTAACAAGTTGTAAATCAATAGCCGTTGGAGATATAACATTGAAATTAGGCATAGACAATTTTTTCGTAGCGACAACTGTTTGCTGTGAAAATGAGCGAAATCGGCTGAAAGCCACGCTTTCTTTTTTATACCCAGCTGTACTTGTACACAGGGTATTATAACTTTGTTTGGATAACGGTTGGTTGCACAGGTATAAAGGAATCGAGATAGATTTAGACTTCCATATAACAAAATGACAAGGATCGAAAAGAAATTTGAGCCATGTCTGTCCGTTAACACGATAACTTGAGCAAATATTGAGATATCTTCACCAAATTCGGTATACCGGCTTATTTAGACTCAGAATAGAGTATTATTGAAAATGAGCGAAATCGGAAGATAACTACGCCCCTTTTCTCCTGTCGAAAATATGGAAAAATTGAAAAAATGAGATAATTCGAAAACGAATACCACTAAATTAATGAAATTTGGTAGGTGCATTGATTTTATAACACAAAACATAATTTCAGTAAAATTTTGGAATATGGGCCTGGCAACACCCACATTTAGAAGAAGCAAATTCAGAAGTTTAACAAGTTGTAAATCAATAGCCGTTGGAGATATAACATTAAAATTAAGCACAGACATTTTTTTCGTAGCGACAACTGTTTGCTGTGAAAATGAGCGAAATCGGCTGAAAGCCACGCTTTCTTTTTTATACCCAGCTGTACTTGTAGATGTCGAGATAGATTTAGACTTCCATATATCAAAATGCCCAGGATCTAAAAAAAATTTGATTTAGCCATGTCTGTCCGTTAACACGATAACTTGAGCAAATATTGAGATATCTTCAGAATAGAGTGGTATTGAAAATGAGCGAAATCGGAAGATAACTACGCCCCCTTTTCCTATATCGAAAATATGGCAAAATTGAAAAAACGAGATAATTCGAAAACGAATACCACTAAATTAATGAAATTTGGTAGGTGGATTTAGTTTATAACGCAAAACACAAGTTCAGTAAAATTTTGGAATATGGGCCTGGCAACACCCACATTTAGAAGAAGCAAATTCAGAAGTTTAACAAGTTGTAAATCAATAGCCGTTGGAGATATAACATTGAAATTAGGCATAGACAATTTTTTCGTAGCGACAACTGTTTGCTGTGAAAATGAGCGAAATCGGCTGAAAGCCACGCTTTCTTTTTTATACCCAGCTGTACTTGTACACAGGGTATTATAACTTTGTTTGGATAACGGTTGGTTGCACAGGTATAAAGGAATCGAGATAGATTTAGACTTCCATATAACAAAATGACAAGGATCGAAAAGAAATTTGAGCCATGTCTGTCCGTTAACACGATAACTTGAGCAAATATTGAGATATCTTCACCAAATTCGGTATACCGGCTTATTTAGACTCAGAATAGAGTATTATTGAAAATGAGCGAAATCGGAAGATAACTACGCCCCTTTTCTCATGTCGAAAATATGGAAAAATTGAAAA
This sequence comes from Merzomyia westermanni, assembly GCA_949987695.1. NCBI lineage: Eukaryota > Metazoa > Arthropoda > Insecta > Diptera > Tephritidae > Merzomyia > Merzomyia westermanni. Next base: position 109,263,955 of record OX465290.1, on the reverse strand, counting down.
AATGAGATAATTCGAAAACGAATACCACTAAATTAATGAAATTTGGTAGGTGCATTGATTTTATAACACAAAACATAATTTCAGTAAAATTTTGGAATATGGGCCTGGCAACACCCACATTTAGAAGAAGCAAATTCAGAAGTTTAACAAGTTGTAAATCAATAGCCGTTGGAGATATAACATTAAAATTAAGCACAGACATTTTTTTCGTAGCGACAACTGTTTGCTGTGAAAATGAGCGAAATCGGCTGAAAGCCACGCTTTCTTTTTTATACCCAGCTGTACTTGTAGATGTCGAGATAGATTTAGACTTCCATATATCAAAATGCCCAGGATCTAAAAAAAATTTGATTGAGCCATGTCCGTCCGTCTGTCCGTTAACACGATAACTTGAGCAAATATTGAGATATCTTCACCAAATTCGGTATGCGGGCTTATTTAGACTCAGAAAAGATTGGTATTGAAAATGAGCGAAATCGGAAGATAACCACACCCCCTTTTCCTATATCGAAAAATTGAAAAAATTAAATAGTTCGAAAATCAAAACTACTAAATTAATGAAATTTGGGCGTAGTAACGCCCACATTTAAAAGAAGCAAATTCAGAAGTTTAGCAAGCTGTAAATCAATAGCCGTTGGAGATATAACATTGAAATTAGGCATAGACAATTTTTCGTAGCGAGAACTTGAGCAATTAAATAGTTCGAAAATCAAAACTACTAAATTAATGAAATTTGGGCGTAGCAACGCCCGCACTTAGAAGAAGCAAATTCAGAAGTTTAGCAAGCTGTAAATCAATAGCCGTTGGAGATATAACATTGACATTTGGCATAGACATTTTGTTCGTAGCGATAACTGTTTGCTGTGAAAATGAGCGAAATTGGCTGAAAGCCACGCTTTCTTTTTATACCCAGCTGTACTTGTACACAGGATATTATAGCTTTGTTTGGATAACGGTTGGTTGCACAGGTATAAAGGAATCGAGATAGATATAGACTTCCATATTTAAAAATGACCAGGATCGAAAAGAAATTTGATTGAGCCATGTCTGTCCGTCTGTCCGTTAACACGATAACTTGAGCAAATATTGAGATATCTTCACCAAATTCGGTATACCGGCTTATTTAGAATCTGAATAGAGTGGTATTGAAAATGAGCGAAATCGGAAGATAACTACGCCCCCTTTTCTCATGTCGAAAATATGGAAAAATTGAAAAAATGAGATAATTCGAAAACGAATACCACTAAATTAATGAAATTTGGTAGGTGCATTGATTTTATAACACAAAACATAATTTCAGTAAAATTTTGGAATATGGGCCTGGCAACACCCACATTTAGAAGAAGCAAATTCAGAAGTTTAACAAGTTGTAAATCAATAGCCGTTGGAGATATAACATTGAAATTAAGCACAGACATTTTTTTCGTAGCGATAACTGTTTGCTGTGAAAATGAGCGAAATCGGCTGAGCCACGCTTTCTTTTTTATACCCAGCTGTACTTGTACACAGGGTATTATAACTTTGTTTGGATAACGGTTGGTTGCACAGGTATAAAGGAATCGAGATAGATTTAGACTTCCATATATCAAAATGACAAGGATCGAAAAGAAACTTGATAGGGCCATGTCTGTCCGTTAACACGATAACTTGAGCAAATATTGAGATATCTTCACCAAATTCGGTATACCGGCTTATTTAGACTCAGAATAGAGTGGTATTGAAAATGAGCGAACTCGGAAGATAACTACGCCCCCTCTTCCTATATCGAAAATATGGCAAAATTGAAAAAGCAAGATAATTCGAAAACGAATACCACTAAATTAATGAAATTTGGTAGGTGCATTGATTTTATAACACAAAACATAATTTCAGTAAAATTTTGGAATATGGGCCTGGCAACACCCACATTTATAAGAAGCAAATTCAGAAGTTTAACAAGTTGTAAATCAATAGCCGTTGGAGATATAACATTGAAATTTGGCATAGACATTCTTTCGGAGCGACAACAGTTTGCTGTGAAAATGAGCGAAATTGGCTGAAAGCCACGCTTTCTTTTTTATACCCAGCTGTACTTGTACACAGGGTATTATAACTTTGTTTGGATAACGGTTGGGTGTACAGGTATAAAGGAATCGAGATAGATATAGACTTCCATATATCAAAATGACCAGGATCTAAAAACAATTTGATTGAGCCATGTCCGTCCGTCCGTCCGTCTTTCCGTTAACACGATAAATTGAGCAACTATTGAGATATCTTCACCAAATTCGGTATGCGGGCTTATTTAGACTCAGAATAGATTGGTATTGAAAATGAGCGAAATCGGAAAATAACCACGTCCCCTTTTCCTATATCGAAAATTCCGAAAAATTGAAAAAATGAGATAATTCGAAAATGAATACAACTAAATTTGGTAGCTGAATTGATTTTATAACGTAAAACACAAATTCAGTAAAATTTTGGAATATGGGAGTGGCAACGCCCACATTTAGAAGAAGCAAATTCAGAAGTTTAGCAAGCTGTAAATCAATAACCGTTGGAGATATAACATTGAAATTAGGCATAGACATTTTTTTCGTAGCGATAACTGTTTGCTGTGAAAATGAGCGAAATTGGCTGAAAGCCACGCTTCATTTTTATACCCAGCTGTACTTGTCCACAGGGTATTATAACTTTGTTTGGATAACGGTTGGTTGCACAGGTATAAAGGAATCGAGATAGATTTAGACTTCCATATATCAAAATGACAAGGATCGAAAAGAAATTTCATTGAGCCATGTCTGTCCGTTAACACGATAACTTGAGCAAATATTGAGATATCTTCACCAAATTCGGTAGGAAGCAAATTCAGAAGTTTAACAAGTTGTAAATAAATAGCCGTTGGAGATATAACATTGAAATTTGGCATAGACATTCTTTCGGAGCGACAACAGTTTGCTGTGAAAATGAGCGAAATTGGCTGAAAGCCACGCTTTCTTTTTTATACCCAGCTGTACTTGTACACAGGGTATTATAACTTTGTTTGGATAACGGTTGGTTGCACAGGTATAAAGGAATCGAGATAGATTAGACTTCCAGATATCAAAATGACCAGGATCGAAAAAAAATTTGATTGAGCCATGTCTGTCCGTCTGTCCGTTAACACGATAACTTGAGCAAATATTGAGATATCTTCACCAAATTCGGTATACCGGCTTATTTAGAATCAGAATAGAGTGGTATTGAAAATGAGCGAACTCGGAAGATAACTACGCCCCCTTTTCCTATATCGAAAATATGGCAAAATTGAAAAAGCGAGATAATTCGAAAACGAATACCACTAAATTAATGAAATTTGATAGGTGGATTGAGTTTATAACGCAAAACACAAGTTTAGTAAAATTTTGGAATATGGGCCTGGCAACACCCACATTTATAAGAAGCAAATTCAGAAGTTTAACAAGTTGTAAATCAATAGCCGTTGGAGATATAACATTGAAATTTGGCATAGACATTCTTTCGGAGCGACAACAGTTTGCTGTGAAAATGAGCGAAATTGGCTGAAAACCACGCTTTCTTTTTTATACCCAGCTGTACTTGTACACAGGGTATTATAACTTTGTTTGGATAACGGTTGGTTGCACAGGTATAAAGGAATCGAGATAGATTTAGACTTCCATATATCAAAATGACAAGGATCGAAAAGAAATTTCATTGAGCCATGTCTGTCCGTTAACACGATAACTTCAGCAAATATTGAGATATCTTCACCAAATTCGGTATACCGGCTTATTTAGACTCAGAATAGAGTGGTATTGAAAATGAGCGAAATCGGAAGATAACTACGCCCCCTTTTCCTATGTCGAAAATATGGAAAAATTGAAAAAATGAGATAATTCGAAAACGAGCACCACTAAATTAATGAAATTTCGTAGGTGCATTGATTTTATAACGCAAAACATAATTCCAGTAAAATTTTGGAATATGGGCCTGGCAACACCTACATTTAGAAGAAGCAAATTCAGAAGTTTAACAAGTTGTAAATCAATAGCCGTTGGAGATATAACATTGAAATTAAGCATAGACATTTTTTTCGTAGCGATAACTGTTTGCTGTGAAAATGAGCGAAATCGGCTGAGCCACGCTTTCTTTTTTATACCCAGCTGTACTTGTACACAGGGTATTATAACTTTGTTTGGATAACGGTTGGTTGCACAGGTATAAAGGAATCGAGATAGATTTAGACTTCCATATATCAAAATGACAAGGATCGAAAAGAAATTTCATTGAGCCATGTCTGTCCGTTAACACGATAACTTGAGCAAATATTGAGATATCTTCACCAAATTCGGTATACCGGCTTATTTAGACTCAGAATAGAGTGGTATTGAAAATGAGCGAAATCGGAAGATAACTACGCCCCCTTTTAATATGTCGAAAATATCGAAACATTGACAAAATGAGATAATTCGAAAATGAATACAACTAAATTTGGTAGCTGAATTGATTTTATAACGCAAAATACAAATTCAGTAAAATTTTGGAATATGGGAGTGGCAACGCCCACATTTAGAAGAAGCAAATTCAGAAGTTTAGCAAGCTGTAAATCAATAGCCGTTGGAGGTATAACATTGAAATTTGGCATAGACATTTTTTTCGTAGCGATAACTGTTTGCTGTGAAAATAAGCGAAATTGGCTGAAAACCACGCTTTCTTTTTTATACCCAGCTGTACTTGTACACAGGGTATTATAACTTTGTTTGGATAACGGTTGGTTGCACAGGTATAAAGGAATCGAGATAGATTTAGACTTCCATATATCAAAATGACAAGGATCGAAAAGAAATTTCATTGAGCCATGTCTGTCCGTTAACACGATAACTTGAGCAAATATTGAGATATCTTCACCAAATTCGGTATACCGGCTTATTTAGAATCAGATTAGAGTGGTATTGAAAATGAGCGAACTCGGAAGATAACTACGCCCCCTTTTCCTATATCGAAAATATGGCAAAATTGAAAAAGCGAGATAATTCGAAAACGAATACCACTAAATTAATGAAATTTGATAGGTGGATTGAGTTTATAACGCAAAACACAAGTTTAGTAAAATTTTGGAATATGGGCCTGGCAACACCCACATTTATAAGAAGCAAATTCAGAAGTTTAACAAGTTGTAAATCAATAGCCGTTGGAGATATAACATTGAAATTTGGCATAGACATTCTTTCGGAGCGACAACAGTTTGCTGTGAAAATGAGCGAAATTGGCTGAAAACCACGCTTTCTTTTTTATACCCAGCTGTACTTGTACACAGGGTATTATAACTTTGTTTGGATAACGGTTGGTTGCACAGGTATAAAGGAATCGAGATAGATTTAGACTTCCATATATCAAAATGACAAGGATCGAAAAGAAATTTCATTGAGCCATGTCTGTCCGTTAACACGATAACTTCAGCAAATATTGAGATATCTTCACCAAATTCGGTATACCGGCTTATTTAGACCCAGAATAGAGTGGTATTGAAAATGAGCGAAATCGGAAGATAACTACGCCCCCTTTTCCCATGTCGAAAATATGGAAAAATTGAAAAAATGAGATAATTCGAAAACGAGCACCACTAAATTAATGAAATTTGGTAGGTGCATTGATTTTATAACGCAAAACATAATTCCAGTAAAATTTTGGAATATGGGCCTGGCAACACCTACATTTAGAAGAAGCAAATTCAGAAGTTTAACAAGTTGTAAATCAATAGCCGTTGGAGATATAACATTGAAATTAAGCATAGACATTTTTTTCGTAGCGATAACTGTTTGCTGTGAAAATGAGCGAAATCGGCTGAGCCACGCTTTCTTTTTTATACCCAGCTGTACTTGTACACAGGGTATTATAACTTTGTTTGGATAACGGTTGGTTGCACAGGTATAAAGGAATCGAGATAGATTTAGACTTCCATATATCAAAATGACAAGGATCGAAAAGAAATTTCATTGAGCCATGTCTGTCCGTTAACACGATAACTTGAGCAAATATTGAGATATCTTCACCAAATTCGGTATACCGGCTTATTTAGACTCAGAATAGAGTGGTATTGAAAATGAGCGAAATCGGAAGATAACTACGCCCCCTTTTCCTATGTCGAAAATATCGAAACATTGACAAAATGAGATAATTCGAAAATGAATACAACTAAATTTGGTAGCTGAATTGATTTTATAACGCAAAATACAAATTCAGTAAAATTTTGGAATATGGGAGTGGCAACGCCCACATTTAGAAGAAGCAAATTCAGAAGTTTAGCAAGCTGTAAATCAATAGCCGTTGGAGGTATAACATTGAAATTTGGCATAGACATTTTTTTCGTAGCGATAACTGTTTGCTGTGAAAATAAGCGAAATTGGCTGAAAGCCACGCTTTATTTTTAAACCCAGCTGTACTTGTCCACAGGGTATTATAACTTGGTTTGGATAACGGTTAGTTGTACAGGTATAAAGGAATCGAGATAGATATAGACTTCCATATATCAAAATGACCAGGATCTAAAAACAATTTGATTGAGCCATGCCCGTCCGTCCGTCCGTCTGTCCGTTAACACGATAAATTGAGCAAGTATTGAGATATCTTCATCAAATTCGGTATGCGGGCTTATTTAGACTCAGAATAGATTGGTATTGAAAATGAGCGAAATCGGAAAATAACCACGTCCCCTTTTCCTTTATCGAAAATATCGAAACATTGACAAAATGAGATAATTCGAAAATGAATACAACTAAATTTGGTAGCTGAATTGATTTTATAACGCAAAATACAAATTCAGTAAAATTTTGGAATATGGGAGTGGCAACGCCCACATTTAGTAGAAGCAAATTCAGAAGTTTAGCAAGCTGTAAATCAATAGCCGTTGGAGGTATAACATTGAAATTTGGCATAGACATTTTTTTCGTAGCGATAACTGTTTGCTGTGAAAATGAGCGAAATTGGCTGAAAGCCACGCTTTATTTTTATACCCAGCTGTACTTGTCCACAGGGTATTATAACTTTGTTTGGATAACGGTTGGTTGCACAGGTATAAAGGAATCGAGATAGATTTAGACTTCCATATATCAAAATGACAAGGATCGAAAAGAAATTTGATTGTGCCATGTCTGTCCGTTAACACGATAACTTGAGCAAATATTGAGATATCTTCACCAAATTCGGTATACCGGCTTATTTAGACTCAGAATAGATTGGTATTGAAAATGAGCGAAATCGGAAGATAACTACGCCCCCTTTTCCTATGTCGAAAATATGGAAAAATTGAAAAAATGAGATAATTCGAAAACGAATACCACTAAATTAATGAAATTTGGTAGGTGCATTGATTTTATAACGCAAAACATAATTCCAGTAAAATTTTGGAATATGGGCCTGGCAACACCTACATTTAGAAGAAGCAAATTCAGAAGTTTAACAAGTTGTAAATCAATAGCCGTTGGAGATATAACATTGAAATTAAGCATAGACATTTTTTTCGTACCGACAACTGTTTACTGTGAAAATGAGCGAAATCGGCTGAAAGCCACGTTTTATTTTTTATACCCAGCTGTACTTGTACACAGGGTATTATAACTTTGTTTGGATAACGGTTGGTTGTACAGGTATAAAGGAATCGAGATAGATATAGACTTCCATATATCAAAATGCCCAGGATCTAAAAAAAATTTGATTGAGCCATGTCCGTCCGTCCGTCCGTCTGTCCGTTAACACGATAAATTGAGCAAGTATTGAGATATCTTCATCAAATTCGGTATGCGGGCTTATTTAGACTCAGAATAGATTGGTATTGAAAATGAGCGAAATCGGAAAATAACCACGTCCCCTTTTCCTTTATCGAAAATATCGAAACATTGACAAAATGAGATAATTCGAAAATGAATACAACTAAATTTGGTAGCTGAATTGATTTTATAACGCAAAATACAAATTCAGTAAAATTTTGGAATATGGGAGTGGCAACGCCCACATTTAGTAGAAGCAAATTCAGAAGTTTAGCAAGCTGTAAATCAATAGCCGTTGGAGGTATAACATTGAAATTTGGCATAGACATTTTTTTCGTAGCGATAACTGTTTGCTGTGAAAATGAGCGAAATTGGCTGAAAGCCACGCTTTATTTTTAAACCCAGCTGTACTTGTCCACAGGGTATTATAACTTGGTTTGGATAACGGTTAGTTGTACAGGTATAAAGGAATCGAGATAGATATAGACTTCCATATATCAAAATGACCAGGATCTAAAAACAATTTGATTGAGCCATGTCCGTCCGTCCGTCCGTCTGTCCGTTAACACGATAAATTGAGCAAGTATTGAGATATCTTCACCAAATTCGGTATGCGGGCTTATTTAGACTCAGAATAGATTGGTATTGAAAATGAGCGAAATCGGAAAATAACCACGTCCCCTTTTCCTTTATCGAAAATATCGAAAAATTGAAAAAATGATATAATTCGAAAATGAATACAACTAAATTTGGTAGCTGAATTGATTTTATAACGCAAAACACAAATTCAGTAAAATTTTGGAATATGGGAGTGGCAACGCCCACATTAAGAAGAAGCAAATTCAGAAGTTTAGCAAGCTGTAAATCAATAGCCGTTGGAGATATAACATTGAAATTTGGCATAGACATTTTTTTCGTACCGACAACTGTTTACTGTGAAAATGAGCGAAATCGGCTGAAAGCCACGTTTTCTTTTTTATACCCAGCTGTACTTGTACACAGGGTATTATAACTTTGTTTGGATAACGGTTGGTTGTACAGGTATAAAGGAATCGAGATAGATATAGACTTCCATATATCAAAATGCCCAGGATCTAAAAAAAATTTGATTGAGCCATGTCCGTCCGTCCGTCCGTCTGTCCGTTAACACGATAAATTGAGCAAGTATTGAGATATCTTCACCAAATTCGGTATGCGGGCTTATTTAGACTCAGAATAGATTGGTATTGAAAATGAGCGAAATCGGAAGATAGCCACGTCCCCTTTTCCTATATCGAAAAATTGAAAAAATGAGATAATTCGAAAATGAATACAACTAAATTCGGTAGCTGAATTGATTTTATAACGCAAAACACAAATTCAGTAAAATTTTGGAATATGGGAGTGGCAACGCCCACATTAAGAAGAAGCAAATTTAGAAGTTTAACAAGCTGTAAATCAATAGCCGTTGGAGATATAACATTGAAATTAGGCATAGACAATTTTTCGTAGCGATAACTTGAGCAAATATTGAGATATCTTCACCAAATTCGGTATGCGGGCTTATTTAGACTCAGAATAGATTGGTATTGAAATTGAGCGAAATAGGAAGATAACCACGCCCCCTTTTCCTATATCGAAAATAACGGTTGGTTGCACAGGTATAAAGGAATCGAGATAGATTTAGACTTCCATATATCAAAATGACAAGGATCGAAAAGAAATTTGATTGTGCCATGTCTGTCCGTTAACACGATAACTTGAGAAAATATTGAGATATCTTCACCAAATTCGGTATACCGGCTTATTTAGACTCAGAATAGAGTGGTTTTGAAAATGAGCGAAATCGGAAGATAACTACGCCCCCTTTTCCTATATCGAAAATTTGAAAAAAGGAGATAATTCGAAAATGAATACAACTAAATTTGGTAGCTGAATTGATTTTATAACGCAAAACACAAATCGCCCACATTTAGAAGAAGCAAATTCAGAAGTTTAACAAGTTGTAAATCAATAGCCGTTGGAGATATAACATTGAAATTTGGCATAGACATTTTTTTCGTACCGACAACTGTTTACTGTGAAAATGAGCGAAATTGGCTAAAAGCCACGCTTTCTTTTTATACCCAGCTGTACTTGTACACAGGATATTATAACTTTGTTTGGATAACGGTTGGTTGTACAGGTATAAAGGAATCGAGATAGATAAAGACTTTCATATATCAAAATGACCACGATCTAAAAAAAATTGATTGAGCCATGCCCGTCCGTCTGTCCGTTAACACGATAACTTGAGCAACTATTGAGATATCTTCACCAAATTCGGTATGCGGGCTTACTTAGACTCAGAATAGATTGGTATTGAAAATGAGCGAAATCGGAAGATAACCACACCCCCTTTTCCTATATCGAAAAATTGAAAAAATTAAATAGTTCGAAAATCAATACTACTAAATTAATGAAATTTGGGCGTAGTAACGCCCACATTTAAAAGAAGCAAATCCAGAAGTTTAACAAGCTGTAAATCAATAGCCGTTGGAGATATAACATTGAAATTAAGCATAGACAATTTTTCGTAGCGAGAGCTTGAGCAAATATTAAGATATCTTCACCAAATTCGGCATGCGGGCTTATTAAGACTCAGAACAGATTGGTATTGAAATTGAGCGAAATCGGAAGATAACCACGCCCTCTTTTCCTATATCGAAAAATTGAAAAAATTAAATAGTGCGAAAACCAATACCACTAAATTAATGAAATTTGGGCGTAGCAACACCCACATTTAGAAGAAGCAAATTCAGAAGTTTAGCAAGCTGTAAATCAATAGCCGTTGGAGATATAACATTGAAATTTGGCATAGACATTTTTTTCGTAGCGATAACTGTTTGCTGTGAAAATGAGCGAAATTGGCTGAAAGCCACGCTTTCTTTTTTATACCCAGTTGTACTTGTCCACAAGGTATTATAACTTTGTTTGGATAACGGTTGGTTGCACAGGTATAAAGGAATCGAGATAGATTTAGACTTCCATATATCAAAATGACAAGGATCGAAAAGAAATTTGATTGAGCCATGTCTGTCCGTCTGTCCGTTAACACGATAACTTGAGCAAATATTGAGATATCTTCACCAAATTCGGTATACCGGCTTATTTAGACTCAGAATAGAGTGGTATTGAAAATGAGCGAAATTGGAAGATAACTACGCCCCCTTTTCCTATGTCGAAAATATGGAAAAATTGAAAAAATTAGATAATTCGAAAACGAATACCACTAAATTAATGAAATTTGGTAGGTGCATTGATTTTATAACGCAAAACATAATTTCAGTAAAATTTTGGAATATGGGCCTGGCAACACCCACATTTATAAGAAGCAAATTCAGAAGTTTAACAAGTTGTAAATCAATAGCCGTTGGAGATATAACATTGAAATTAAGCATAGACATTTTTTTCGCAGCGACAACGGTTTGCTGTGAAAATGAGCGAAATTGGCTGAAAGCCACGCTTTATTTTTAAACCCAGCTGTACTTGTCCACAGGGTATTATAACTTGGTTTGGATAACGGTTAGTTGTACAGGTATAAAGGAATCGAGATAGATATAGACTTCCATATATCAAAATGACCAGGATCTAAAAACAATTTGATTGAGCCATGTCCGTCCGTCCGTCCGTCTGTCCGTTAACACGATAAATTGAGCAAGTATTGAGATATCTTCACCAAATTCGGTATTCGGGCTTATTTAGACTCAGAATAGATTGGTATTGAAAATGAGCGAAATCGGAAAATAACCACGTCCCCTTTTCCTTTATCGAAAATATCGAAAAATTGAAAAAATGATATAATTCGAAAATGAATACAACTAAATTTGGTAGCTGAATTGATTTTATAACGCAAAACACAAATTCAGTAAAATTTTGGAATATGGGAGTGGCAACGCCCACATTAAGAAGAAGCAAATTCAGAAGTTTAGCAAGCTGTAAATCAATAGCCGTTGGAGATATAACATTGAAATTTGGCATAGACATTTTTTTCGTACCGACAACTGTTTACTGTGAAAATGAGCGAAATCGGCTGAAAGCCACGTTTTCTTTTTTATACCCAGCTGTACTTGTACACAGGGTATTATAACTTTGTTTGGATAACGGTTGGTTGTACAGGTATAAAGGAATCGAGATAGATATAGACTTCCATATATCAAAATGCCCAGGATCTAAAAAAAATTTGATTGAGCCATGTCCGTCCGTCTGTCCGTTAACACGATAAATTGAGCAAGTATTGAGATATCTTCACCAAATTCGGTATTCGGGCTTATTTAGACTCAGAATAGATTGGTATTGAAAATGAGCGAAATCGGAAAATAACCACGTCCCCTTTTCCTTTATCGAAAATATCGAAAAATTGAAAAAATGATATAATTCGAAAATGAATACAACTAAATTTGGTAGCTGAATTGATTTTATAACGCAAAACACAAATTCAGTAAAATTTTGGAATATGGGAGTGGCAACGCCCACATTAAGAAGAAGCAAATTCAGAAGTTTAGCAAGCTGTAAATCAATAGCCGTTGGAGATATAACATTGAAATTTGGCATAGACATTTTTTTCGTACCGACAACTGTTTACTGTGAAAATGAGCGAAATCGGCTGAAAGCCACGTTTTCTTTTTTATACCCAGCTGTACTTGTACACAGGGTATTATAACTTTGTTTGGATAACGGTTGGTTGTACAGGTATAAAGGAATCGAGATAGATATAGACTTCCATATATCAAAATGCCCAGGATCTAAAAAAAATTTGATTGAGCCATGTCCGTCCGTCCGTCCGTCTGTCCGTTAACACGATAAATTGAGCAAGTATTGAGATATCTTCACCAAATTCGGTATGCGGGCTTATTTAGACTCAGAACAGATTGATGTTGAAAATGAGCGAAATCGGAAGATAACCACACCCCCTTTGCCTATATCGAAAAATTTTAAAAATTAAATAGTGCGAAAACCAATACCACTAAATTAATGAAATTTGGGCGTAGTAACGCCCATATTTAGAAGAAGCAAATTTAGAAGTTTAACAAGCTGTAAATCAATAGCCGTTGGAGATATAACATTGAAATTAGGCATAGACAATTTTTCGTAGCGATAACTTGAGCAAATATTGAGATATCTTCACCAAATTCGGTATGCGGGCTTATTTAGACTCAGAATAGATTGGTATTGAAATTGAGCGAAATAGGAAGATAACCACGCCCCCTTTTCCTATATCGAAAATAACGGTTGGTTGCACAGGTATAAAGGAATCGAGATAGATTTAGACTTCCATATATCAAAATGACAAGGATCGAAAAGAAATTTGATTGTGCCATGTCTGTCCGTTAACACGATAACTTGAGAAAATATTGAGATATCTTCACCAAATTCGGTATACCGGCTTATTTGGACTCAGAATAGAGTGGTTTTGAAAATGAGCGAAATCGGAAGATAACTACGCCCCCTTTTCCTATATCGAAAATTTGAAAAAATGAGATAATTCGAAAATGAATACAACTAAATTTGGTAGCTGAATTGATTTTATAACGCAAAACACAAATCGCCCACATTTAGAAGAAGCAAATTCAGAAGTTTAACAAGTTGTAAATCAATAGCCGTTGGAGATATAACATTGAAATTTGGCATAGACATTTTTTTCGTACCGACAACTGTTTACTGTGAAAATGAGCGAAATTGGCTAAAAGCCACGCTTTCTTTTTATACCCAGCTGTACTTGTACACAGGATATTATAACTTTGTTTGGATAACGGTTGGTTGTACAGGTATAAAGGAATCGAGATAGATAAAGACTTTCATATATCAAAATGACCACGATCTAAAAAAAATTGATTGAGCCATGCCCGTCCGTCTGTCCGTTAACACGATAACTTGAGCAACTATTGAGATATCTTCACCAAATTCGGTATGCGGGCTTACTTAGACTCAGAATAGATTGGTATTGAAAATGAGCGAAATCGGAAGATAACCACACCCCCTTTTCCTATATCGAAAAATTGAAAAAATTAAATAGTTCGAAAATCAATACTACTAAATTAATGAAATTTGGGCGTAGTAACGCCCACATTTAAAAGAAGCAAATCCAGAAGTTTAACAAGCTGTAAATCAATAGCCGTTGGAGATATAACATTGAAATTAAGCATAGACAATTTTTCGTAGCGAGAGCTTGAGCAAATATTAAGATATCTTCACCAAATTCGGTATGCGGGCTTATTAAGACTCAGAACAGATTGGTATGGAAATTGAGCGAAATCGGAAGATAACCACGCCCTCTTTTCCTATATCGAAAAATTGAAAAAATTAAATAGTGCGAAAACCAATACCACTAAATTAATGAAATTTGGGCGTAGCAACACCCACATTTAGAAGAAGCAAATTCAGAAGTTTAGCAAGCTGTAAATCAATAGCCGTTGGAGATATAACATTGAAATTTGGCATAGACATTTTTTTCGTAGCGATAACTGTTTGCTGTGAAAATGAGCGAAATTGGCTGAAAGCCACGCTTTCTTTTTTATACCCAGTTGTACTTGTCCACAGGGTATTATAACTTTGTTTGGATAACGGTTGGTTGCACAGGTATAAAGGAATCGAGATAGATTTAGACTTCCATATATCAAAATGACAAGGATCGAAAAGAAATTTGATTGAGCCATGTCTGTCCGTCTGTCCGTTAACACGATAACTTGAGCAAATATTGAGATATCTTCACCAAATTCGGTATACCGGCTTATTTAGACTCAGAATAGAGTGGTATTGAAAATGAGCGAAATTGGAAGATAACTACGCCCCCTTTTCCTATGTCGAAAATATGGAAAAATTGAAAAAATTAGATAATTCGAAAACGAATACCACTAAATTAATGAAATTTGGTAGGTGCATTGATTTTATAACGCAAAACATAATTTCAGTAAAATTTTGGAATATGGGCCTGGCAACACCCACATTTATAAGAAGCAAATTCAGAAGTTTAACAAGTTGTAAATCAATAGCCGTTGGAGATATAACATTGAAATTAAGCATAGACATTTTTTTCGTAGCGACAACTGTTTGTATTGAAAATGAGCGAAATCGGAAGATAACTACGCCCCCTTTTCCTATGTCGAAAATATGGAAAAATTGAAAAAATGAGATAATTCGAAAATGAATACAACTAAATTTGGTAGCTGAATTGATTTTATAACGCAAAACACAAATTCAGTAAAATTTTGGAATATGGGAGTGGCAACGCCCACATTTAGAAGAAGCAAATTCAGAAGTTTAGCAAGCTGTAAATTAATAGCCGTTGGAGATATAACATTGAAGTTTGGCATAGACACGCTTTATTTTTATACCCAGCTGTACTTGTCCACAGGGTATCATAACTTTGTTTGGATAACGGTTGGTTGCACAGGTATAAAGGAATCGAGATAGATTAGACTTCCATATATCAAAATGACCAGGATCGAAAAAAAATTTGATTGAGCCATGTCTGTCCGTCTGTCCGTTAACACGATAACTTGAGCAAATATTGAGATATCTTCACAAAATTCGGTATGCGGGCTTATTTAGACTCAGAATTTAGTGGTATTGAAAATGAGCGAAATCGGAAGATAACTACGCCCCCTTTTCCTATATCGAAAATATGGCAAAATTGAAAACACGAGATAATTCGAAAACGAATACCACTAAATTAATGAAATTTGGTAGGTGGATTGATTTTATAACGCAAAACACAAGTTTAGTAAAATTTTGGAATATGGGCCTGGCAACACACACATTTAGAAGAAGCAAATTCAGAAGTTTAACAAGTTGTAAATCAATAGCCGTTGGAGATATAGCATTGAAATTAGGCATAGACAATTTTTTCGTAGCGACAACTGTTTGCTGTGAAAATGAGCGAAATCGGCTAAAAGCCACGCTTTCTTTTTTATACCCAGCTGTACTTGTACACAGGGTATTATAACTTTGTTTGAATAACGGTTGGTTGCACAGGTATAAAGGAATCGAGATAGATTTAGACTTCCATATATCAAAATGACCAGGATCGAAAAAAAATTTGATTGAGCCATGTCCGTCCGTCTGTCCGTTAACACGATAACTTGAGCAAATATTGAGATATCTTCACCAAATTCGGTATACCGGCTTATTTAGACCCAGAATAGAGTGGTATTGAAAATGAGCGAAATCGGAAAATAACCACGTCCCCTTGTCCTATATCGAAAATATCGAAAAATTGAAAAAATGAGATAATTCGAAAATGAATACAACTAAATTTGGTAGCTGAATTGATTTTATAATGCAAAACACAAATTCAGTAAAATTTTGGAATATGGGAGTGGCAACGCCCACATTTAGAAGAAGCAAATTCAGAAGTTTAGCAAGCTGTAAATCAATAGCCGTTGGAGATACAAGGTGGCGCAAAAGTAAGCTTCCGATGTTCAGCATATCGGTTGTGGCACGTGCAGTGTGTGCTGTTGCACCGTCTTGTTGGAACCACATGTTTTCCAATCCCAATTCATCAAGTTGCGGCAAAAAGAACTCGTTGATCATTGCTCTGTAGCGCTCACCATTCACAGTAACCGTTTGGCCCCGACCGATTATTGGTCAAATAAATAGTCAGCAATATTCCGCGTTCTGGAGCAGTGTGGCGTAACATTGTTTATTACCGTGTATTTCGCATGTGTTTGCTACACAAATGTCAAATCAGAACTGACTTTAGGGGCCAATCGCAAAGTTTATAGCATTTTCTGATAGGAGGATTACTTTTGCGCAGTAACCGTTTTTCACCGACCGAAATAAATAGTCAGCAATATTCCGCGTTCTGGAGCAGTGTAGCGTAACATTGTTTATTAACGTGTATTTCGCATGTGTTTACTACACAAATGTCAAATCAGAACTGACTTTAGGGACCAATCGCAAAATTTATAGCTTTTTCTGATAGGAGGATTACTTTTGCGCCACCCTGTATAACATTGAAATTTGGCATAGACATTTTTACGTAGCGATAACTGTTTGCTGTGAAAATGAACGAAATTGGCTGAAAGCCACGCTTTATTTTTAAACCCAGCTGTACTTGTCCACAGGGTATTATAACTTTGTTTGGATAACGGTTGGTTGTACAGGTATAAAGGAATCGAGATAGATATAGACTTCCATATATCAAAATGACCAGGATCTAAAAACAATTTGATTGAGCCATGTCCGTCCGTCCGTCCATCTGTCCGTTAACACGATAAATTGAGCAAATATTAAGATATCTTCACCAAATTCGGTATGCGGGCTTATTTAGACTCAGAATAGATTGGTATTGAAAATGAGCGAAATCGGAAGATAACTACGCCCCCTTTTCCTATATCGAAAATATGGCAAAATTGAGAAAACGAGATAATTCGAAAACGAATACCACTAAATTAATGAAATTTGGTAGGTGGATTGAGTTTATAACGCAAGGCACAAGTTCAGTAAAATTTTGTAATATGGGCCTGGCAACACCCACATTTAGAAGAAGCAAATTCAGAAGTTTAACAAGTTGTAAATCAATAGCCGTTGGAGATATAACATTGAAATTAGGCATAGAGAATTTTTTCGTAGCGACAACTGTTTGCTGTGAAAATGAGCGACCCAGCTGTACTTGTACACAGGGTATTATAACTTTGTTTGGATAACGGTTGGTTGCACAGGTATAAAGGAATCGAGATAGATTTAGACTTCCATATATCAAAATGACAAGGATCGAAAAGAAATTTGATTGAGCCATGTCTGTCCGTTAACACGATAACTTGAGCAAATATTGAGATATCTTCACCGGCTTATTTAGACTCAGAATAGAGTGGTATTGAAAATGAGCGAAATCGGAAGATAACTACGCCCCCTTTTCCTATATCGAAAATATGGCAAAATTGAAAAAATGAGATAATTCGAAAACGAATACCACTAAATTAATGAAATTTGGTAGGTGGATTGAGTTTATAACGCAAGGCACAAGTTCAGTAAAATGTTGTAATATTGGCCTGGCAACACCCACATTTAGAAGAAGCAAATTCAGAAGTTTAACAAGTTGTAAATCAATAGCCGTTGGAGATATAACATTGAAATTAAGCATAGACATTTTTTTCGTAGCGACAACTGTTTGCTGTGAAAATGAGCGAAATTGGCTGAAAGCCACGCTTTATTTTTATACCCAGCTGTACTTGTCCACAGGGTATTATAACCTTGTTTGGATAACGGCTAGTTGTACAGGTATAAAGGAATCGAGATAGATATAGACTTCCATATATCAAAATGACCAGGATCTAAAAACAATTTGATTGAGCCATGTCCGTCCGTCCGTCCGTGTGTCCGTTAATACGATAAATTGAGCAAATATTGAGATATCTTCACCAAATTCGGTATGCGGGCTTATTTAGACTCAGAATAGATTGGTATTGAAAATGAGCGAAATCGGAAAATAACCACGTCCCCTTTTCCTATATCGAAAATATCGAAAATTTGAAAAAATGAGATAATTCGAAAATGAATACAACTAAATTTGGTAGCTGAATTGATTTTATAACGCAAAACACAAATTCAGTAAAGTTTTGGAATATGGCAGTGCCAACGCCCACATTTAGAGAAGCAAATTCAGAAGTTTAGCAAGCTGTAAATCAATAGCCGTTGGAGATATAACATTGAAATTAAGCATAGACATTTTTTTCGTAGCGACAACTGTTTGCTGTGAAAATGAGCGAAATTGGCTGAAAGCCACGCTTTATTTTTATACCCAGCTGTACTTGTCCACAGGGTATTATAACTTTGTTTGGATAACGGTTGGTTGCACAGGTATAAAGGAATCGAGATAGATTTAGACTTCCATATATCAAAATGACCAGGATCGAAAAAAAGTTTGATTGAGCCATGTCTGTCCGTCTGTCCGTTAACACGATAACTTGAACAAATATTGAGATATCTTCACAAAATTCGGTATGCGGGCTTATTTAGACTCAGAATAGAGTGGTATTGAAAATGAGCGAAATCGGAAGATAACTACGCCCCCCTTTCCTATATCGAAAATATGGCAAAATTGAAAAACCGAGATAATTCGAAAACGAATACCACTAAATTAATGAAATATGGTAGGTGGATTGAATTTATAACGCAAAACACAAGTTCAGTAAAATTTTGGAATATGGGCCTGGCAACACCCACATTTAGAAGAAGCAAATTCAGAAGTTTAACAAGCTGTAAATCAATAGCCGTTGGAGATATAACATTGAAATTTGGCATAGACATTTTTTTCGTACCGACAACTGTTTACTGTGAAAATGAGCGAAATCGGCTGAAAGCCACGCTTTCTTTTTTATACCCTGCTGTACTTGTACACAGGGTATTATAACGGTTGGTTGTACAGGTATAAAGGAATCGAGATAGATATAGACTTCCATATATCAAAATGCCCAGGATCTAAAAAAAATTTGATTTAGCCATGTCCGTCCGTCTGTCCGTTAACACGATAACTTGAGCAAATATTGAGATATCTTCACCAAATTCGGTATGCGGGCTTATTTAGACTCAGAATAGATTGGTATTGCAAATGAGCGAAATCGGAAGATAACCACACCCCTTTTTCCTATATCGAAAAATTGAAAAAATTAAATAGTGCGAAACCCAATACCACTAAATTAATGAAATTTGGGCGTAGTAACGCCCACATTTAGAAGAAGCAAATTCAGAAGTTTATACCCAGCTGTACTTGTACACAGGGTATTATAACTTTGTTTGGATAACGGTTGGTTGTACAGGTATAAAGGAATCGAGATAGATATAGACTTCCATATATCAAAATGCCCAGGATCTAAAAAAAATTTGATTGTGCCATGTCTGTCCGTTAACACGATAACTTGAGCAAATATTGAGATATCTTCACCAAATTCGGTATACCGGCTTATTTAGACTCAGAATAGAGTGGTATTGAAAATGAGCGAAATCGGAAGATAACTACGCCCCCTTTTCCTATATCGAAAATATCGAAAATTTGAAAAAATTAGATAATTCAAAAATGAATACAACTAAATTTGGTAGCTGAATTGATTTTATAACGCAAAACACAAATCGCCCACATTTAGAAGAAGCAAATTCAGAAGTTTAACAAGCTGTAAATCAATAGCCGTTGGAGATATAACATTGAAATTTGACATAGACATTTTTTTCGTACCGACAACTGTTTACTGTGAAACTGAGCGAAATTGGCTGAAAGCCACGCTTTCTATTTATACCCAGCTGTACTTGTACACAGGATATTATAACTTTGTTTGGATAACGGTTGGTTGTACAGGTATAAAGGAATCGAGATAGATAAAGACTTTCATATATCAAAATGACCAGGATCTAAAAAAAATTTGATTGAGCCATGTCCGTCCGTCTGTCCGTTAACACGATAACTTGAGCAAATATTGAGATATCTTCACCAAATTCGGTATGCGGGCTTATTTAGACTCAGATTAGATTGGTATTGAAATTGAGCGAAATCGGAAGATAACCACGCCCCCTTTTCCTATATCGAAAAATTTAAAAAATTAGATAATTCGAAAACGAATACCACTAAATTAATGAAATTTGGTAGGTGGATTGATTTTATAACGCAAAACACAAGTTCAGTAAAATTTTGGAATATGGGCGTAGTAACGCCCGCATTTAGAAGATCAAATTCAGAAGTTTAACAAGCTGTAAATCAATAGCCGTTGGCGATATAACATTGAAATTAGGCATAGACAATTTTTCGTAGCGATAACTTGACCAAATATTGAGATATCTTCACCAAATTCGGTATGCAGGCTTATTTAGACTCAGAACAGATTGGTATTGAAATTGAGCGAAATCGGAAGATAACCACGCCCCCTTTTCCTATATCGAAAAATTGAAAAAATTAAATAGTGCGAAAACCAATACCACTAAATTAATGAAATTTGGGCGTATCAACGCCCACATTTAGAAGAAGCAAATTCAGAAGTTTAACAAGCTGTAAATCAATAGCCGTTGGAGATATAACATTGAAATTAGGCATAGACAATTTTTCGTAGCGATAACTTGAGCAAATATTGAGATATCTTCACCAAATTCGGTATGCGGGCTTATTTAGACTCAGAATAGATTGGTATTGAAAATGAGCGAAATCGGAAGATAACTACGCCCCCTTTTCCTATATCGAAAATATCGAAAATTTGAAAAAATTTGATAATTCGAAAATGAATACAACTAAATTTGGTAGCTGAATTGATTTTATAACGCAAAACACAAATCGCCCACATTTAGAAGAAGCAAATTCAGAAGTTTAACAAGCTGTAAATCAATAGCCGTTGGAGATATAACATTGAAATTTGGCATAGACAATTTTTCGTAGCGATAACTTGAGCAAATATTGAGATATCTTCACCAAATTCGGTATGCGGGCTTATTTAGACTCAGAATAGATTGGTATTGAAAATGAGCGAAATCGGAAGATAACTACGCCCCCTTTTGCTATATCGAAAATATCGAAAATTTGAAAAAATTTGATAATTCGAAAATGAATACAACTAAATTTGGTAGCTGAATTGATTTTATAACGCAAAACACAAATCGCCCACATTTAGAAGAAGCAAATTCAGAAGTTTAACAAGCTGTAAATCAATAGCCGTTGGAGATATAACATTGAAATTTGACATAGACATTTTTTTCGTACCGACAACTGTTTACTGTGAAACTGAGCGAAATTGGCTGAAAGCCACGCTTTCTATTTATACCCAGCTGTACTTGTACACAGGATATTATAACTTTGTTTGGATAACGGTTGGTTGTACAGGTATAAAGGAATCGAGATAGATAAAGACTTTCATATATCAAAATGACCAGGATCTAAAAAAAATTTGATTGAGCCATGTCCGTCCGTCTGTCCGTTAACACGATAACTTGAGCAAATATTGAGATATCTTCACCAAATTCGGTATGCGGGCTTATTTAGACTCAGATTAGATTGGTATTGAAATTGAGCGAAATCGGAAGATAACCACGCCCCCTTTTCCTATATCGAAAAATTTAAAAAATTAGATAATTCGAAAACGAATACCACTAAATTAATGAAATTTGGTAGGTGGATTGATTTTATAACGCAAAACACAAGTTCAGTAAAATTTTGGAATATGGGCGTAGTAACGCCCGCATTTAGAAGATCAAATTCAGAAGTTTAACAAGCTGTAAATCAATAGCCGTTGGCGATATAACATTGAAATTAGGCATAGACAATTTTTCGTAGCGATAACTTGACCAAATATTGAGATATCTTCACCAAATTCGGTATGCAGGCTTATTTAGACTCAGAACAGATTGGTATTGAAATTGAGCGAAATCGGAAGATAACCACACCCCCTTTTCCTATATCGAAAAATTGAAAAAATTAAATAGTTCGAAAATGAATACCACTAAATTAATGAAATTTGGGCGTAGTAACGCCCACATTTAAAAGAAGCAAATTCAGAAGTTTAACAAGCTGTAAATCAATAGCCGTTGGAGATGTAACATTGAAATTAGGCATAGACAATTTTTCGTAGCGATAACTTGAGCAAATATTGAGATATCTTCACCAAATTCGGTATGCGGGCTTATTTAGACTCAGAATAGATTGGTATTGAAAATGAGCGAAATCGGAAAATAACCACGTTCCCTTTTCCTATATCGAAAATATCGAAAATTTGAAAAAATGAGATAATTCGAAAATGAATACAACTAAATTTGGTAGCTGAATTGATTTTATAACGCAAAACACAAATTCAGTAAAGTTTTGGAATATGGCAGTGCCAACGCCCACATTTAGAGAAGCAAATTCAGAAGTTTAGCAAGCTGTAAATCAATAGCCGTTGGAGATATAACATTGAAATTAAGCATAGACATTTTTTTCGTAGCGACAACTGTTTGCTGTGAAAATGAGCGAAATTGGCTGAAAGCCACGCTTTATTTTTATACCCAGCTGTACTTGTCCACAGGGTATTATAACTTTGTTTGGATAACGGTTGGTTGCACAGGTATAAAGGAATCGAGATAGATTTAGACTTCCATATATCAAAATGACAAGGATCGAAAAAAAGTTTGATTGAGCCATGTCTGTCCGTCTGTCCGTTAACACGATAACTTGAACAAATATTGAGATATCTTCACAAAATTCGGTATGCGGGCTTATTTAGACTCAGAATAGAGTGGTATTGAAAATGAGCGAAATCGGAAGATAACTACGCCCCCCTTTCCTATATCGAAAATATGGCAAAATTGAAAAACCGAGATAATTCGAAAACGAATACCACTAAATTAATGAAATATGGTAGGTGGATTGAATTTATAACGCAAAACACAAGTTCAGTAAAATTTTGGAATATGGGCCTGGCAACACCCACATTTAGAAGAAGCAAATTCAGAAGTTTAACAAGCTGTAAATCAATAGCCGTTGGAGATATAACATTGAAATTTGGCATAGACATTTTTTTCGTACCGACAACTGTTTACTGTGAAAATGAGCGAAATCGGCTGAAAGCCACGCTTTCTTTTTTATACCCTGCTGTACTTGTACACAGGGTATTATAACGGTTGGTTGTACAGGTATAAAGGAATCGAGATAGATATAGACTTCCATATATCAAAATGCCCAGGATCTAAAAAAAATTTGATTTAGCCATGTCCGTCCGTCTGTCCGTTAACACGATAACTTGAGCAAATATTGAGATATCTTCACCAAATTCGGTATGCGGGCTTATTTAGACTCAGAATAGATTGGTATTGCAAATGAGCGAAATCGGAAGATAACCACACCCCTTTTTCCTATATCGAAAAATTGAAAAAATTAAATAGTGCGAAACCCAATACCACTAAATTAATGAAATTTGGGCGTAGTAACGCCCACATTTAGAAGAAGCAAATTCAGAAGTTTATACCCAGCTGTACTTGTACACAGGGTATTATAACTTTGTTTGGATAACGGTTGGTTGTACAGGTATAAAGGAATCGAGATAGATATAGACTTCCATATATCAAAATGCCCAGGATCTAAAAAAAATTTGATTGAGCCATGTCCGTCCGTCTGTCCGTTAACACGATAACTTGAGCAAATATTGAGATATCTTCACCAAATTCGGTATACCGGCTTATTTAGACTCAGAATAGATTGGTATTGAAATTGAGCGAAATCGGAAGATAACCACGCCCCGTTTTCCTATATCGAAAATAACGGTTGGTTGTACAGGTATAAAGGAATCGAGATAGATTTAGACTTCCATATATCAAAATGACAAGGATCGAAAAGAAATTTGATTGTGCCATGTCTGTCCGTTAACACGATAACTTGAGCAAATATTGAGATATCTTCACCAAATTCGGTATACCGGCTTATTTAGACTCAGATTAGAGTGGTATTGAAAATGAGCGAAATCGGAAGATAACTACGCCCCCTTTTCCTATATCGAAAATATCGAAAATTTGAAAAAATTAGATAATTCGAAAATGAATACAACTAAATTTGGTAGCTGAATTGATTTTATAACGCAAAACACAAATCGCCCACATTTAGAAGAAGCAAATTCAGAAGTTTAACAAGCTGTAAATCAATAGCCGTCGGAGATATAACATTGAAATTTGACATAGACATTTTTTTCGTACCGACAACTGTTTACTGTGAAAATGAGCGAAATTGGCTGAAAGCCACGCTTTCTATTTATACCCAGCTGTACTTGTACACAGGATATTATAACTTTGTTTGGATAACGGTTGGTTGTACAGGTATAAAGGAATCGAGATAGATAAAGACTTTCATATATCAAAATGACCAGGATCTAAAAAAAATTTGATTGAGCCATGTCCGTCCGTCTGTCCGTTAACACGATAACTTGAGCAAATATTGAGATATCTTCACCAAATTCGGTATGCGGGCTTATTTAGACTCAGATTAGATTGGTATTGAAATTGAGCGAAATCGGAAGATAACCACGCCCCCTTTTCCTATATCGAAAAATTTAAAAAATTAGATAATTCGAAAACGAATACCACTAAATTAATGAAATTTGGTAGGTGGATTGATTTTATAACGCAAAACACAAGTTCAGTAAAATTTTGGAATATGGGCGTAGTAACGCCCGCATTTAGAAGATCAAATTCAGAAGTTTAACAAGCTGTAAATCAATAGCCGTTGGAGATATAACATTGAAATTAGGCATAGACAATTTTTCGTAGCGATAACTTGACCAAATATTGAGATATCTTCACCAAATTCGGTATGCAGGCTTATTTAGACTCAGAACAGATTGGTATTGAAATTGAGCGAAATCGGAAGATAACCACGCCCCCTTTTCCTATATCGAAAAATTGAAAAAATTAAATAGTGCGAAAACCAATACCACTAAATTAATGAAATTTGGGCGTATCAACGCCCACATTTAGAAGAAGCAAATTCAGAAGTTTAACAAGCTGTAAATCAATAGCCGTTGGAGATATAACATTGAAATTAGGCATAGACAATTTTTCGTAGCGATAACTTGAGCAAATATTGAGATATCTTCACCAAATTCGGTATGCGGGCTTATTTAGACTCAGAATAGATTGGTATTGAAAATGAGCGAAATCGGAAGATAACCACACCCCCTTTTCCTATATCGAAAAATTGAAAAAATTAAATAGTTCGAAAATGAATACCACTAAATTAATGAAATTTGGGCGTAGTAACGCCCACATTTAAAAGAAGCAAATTCAGAAGTTTAACAAGCTGTAAATCAATAGCCGTTGGAGATGTAACATTGAAATTAGGCATAGACAATTTTTCGTAGCGATAACTTGAGCAAATATTGAGATATCTTCACCAAATTCGGTATGCGGGCTTATTTAGACTCAGAATAGATTGGTATTGAAAATGAGCGAAATCGGAAGATAACTACGCCCCCTTTTCCTATATCGAAAATATCGAAAATTTGAAAAAATTAGATAATTCGAAAATGAATACAACTAAATTTGGTAGCTGAATTGATTTTATAACGCAAAACACAAATCGCCCACATTTAGAAGAAGCAAATTCAGAAGTTTAACAAGCTGTAAATCAATAGCCGTTGGAGATATAACATTGAAATTTGGCATAGACATTTTTTTCGTACCGACAACTGTTTACTGTGAAAATGAGCGAAATTGGCTGAAAGCCACGCTTTCTATTTATACCCAGCTGTACTTGTACACAGGATATTATAACTTTGTTTGGATAACGGTTGGTTGTACAGGTATAAAGGAATCGAGATAGATAAAGACTTTCATATATCAAAATGACCAGGATCTAAAAAAAATTTGATTGAGCCATGTCCGTCCGTCTGTCCGTTAACACGATAACTTGAGCAAATATTGAGATATCTTCACCAAATTCGGTATGCGGGCTTATTTAGACTCAGAATAGATTGGTATTGAAAATGAGCGAAATCGGAAGATAACCACACCCCCTTTTCCTATATCGAAAAATTGAAAAAATTATATAGTTCGAAAATGAATACCACTAAATTAATGAAATTTGGGCGTAGTAACGCCCACATTTAAAAGAAGCAAATTCAGAAGTTTAACAAGCTGTAAATCAATAGCCGTTGGAGATATAACATTGAAATTAGGCATAGACAATTTTTCGTAGCGATAACTTGAGCAAATATTGAGATATCTTCACCAAATTCGGTATGCGGGCTTATTTAGACTCAGAATAGATTGGTATTGAAAATGAGCGAAATCGGAAGATAACCACACCCCCTTTTCCTATATCGAAAAATTGAAAAAATTATATAGTTCGAAAATGAATACCACTAAATTAATGAAATTTGGGCGTAGTAACGCCCACATTTAGAAGAAGCAAATTCAGAAGTTTAACAAGCTGTAAATCAATAGCCGTTGGAGATATAACATTGAAATTAGGCATAGACAATTTTTCGTAGCGATAACTTGAGCAAATATTGAGATATCTTCACCAAATTCGGTATGCGGGCTTATTTAGACTCAGATTAGATTGGTATTGAAATTGAGCGAAATCGGATGATAACCACGCCCCCTTTTCCTATATCGAAAAATTTAAAAAATTAGATAATTCGAAAACGAATACCACTAAATTAATGAAATTTGGTAGGTGGATTGATTTTATAACGCAAAACACAAGTTCAGTAAAATTTTGGAATATGGGCGTAGTAACGCCCGCATTTAGAAGATCAAATTCAGAAGTTTAACAAGCTGTAAATCAATAGCCGTTGGAGATATAACATTGAAATTAGGCATATACAATTTTTCTTAGCGATAACTTGAGCAAATATTGAGATATCTTCAATAAATTCGGTATGCGGGCTTATTTAGACTCAGAATAGATTGGCATTGAAATTGAGCGAAATCGGAAGATAACCACGCCCCCTTTTCCTATATCGAAAAATTTTAAAAATTAGATAATTCGAAAACGAATACCACTAAATTAATGAAATTTGGTAGGTGGATTGATTTTATAACGCAAAACACAAGTTCAGTAAAATTTTGGAATATGGGCGTAGTAACGCCCGCATTTAGAAGATCAAATTCAGAAGTTTAACAAGCTGTAAATCAATAGCCGTTGGAGATATAACTTTGAAATTAGGCATAGACAATTTTTCGTAGCGATACCTTGACCAAATATTGAGATATCTTCACCAAATTCGGTAAGCAGGCTTATTTAAACTCAGAACAGATTGGTATTGAAATTGAGCGAAATCGGAAGATAACCACGCCCCCTTTTCCTATATCGAAAAATTGAAAAAATTAAATAGTGCGAAAACCAATACCACTTAATTAATGAAATTTGGGCGTAGCAACGCCCACATTTAGAAGAAGCAAATTCAGAAGTTTAACAAGCTGTAAATCAATAGCCGTTGGAGATATAACATTGAAATTAGGCATAGACAATTTTTCGTAGCGATAACTAGAGCAAATATTGAGATATCTTCATTAGATTCGGTATGCGGGCTTATTTAGACTCAGAATAGATTGGTATTGAAATTGAGCGAAATCGGAAGATAACCACGCCCCCTTTTCTTATATCGAAAAATTGAAAAAATTAGATAATTCGAAAACGAATACCACTAAATTAATGAAATTTGGTAGGTGGATTGATTTTATAACGCAAAACACAAGTTCAGTAAAATTTTGGAATATGGGCGTAGTAACGCCCGCATTTAGAAGATCAAATTCAGAAGTTTAACAAGCTGTAAATCAATAACCGTTGGAGATATAACATTGAAATTTGTCATAGACATTTTTTTTCGTAGCGACAACTCTTTGCCGTGAAAATGAGCGAAATCGGCTGAAAGCCACGCTTTCTTTTTTATACCCAGCTGTACTTGTACACAGGGTATTATAACAATGTTTGGATAACGGTTGGTTGTACAGGTATAAAGGAATCGAGATAGATATAGACTTCCATATATCAAAATGCCCAGGATCGAAAAGAAATTTGATTGAGCCATGTCTGTCCGTCTGTCCGTTAACACGATAACTTGAGCAAATATTGAGATATCTTCACCAAATTCGGCATGCGGGCTTATTAAGACTCAGAATAGATTGGTATTGAAAATGAGCGAAATCGGAAGATAACCACACCCCCTTTTCCTATATCGAAAAATTGAAAAAATTAAATAGTTCGAAAATGAATACCACTAAATTAATGAAATTTGGTAGGTGGATTGATTTTATAACGCAAAACACAAGTTCAGTAAAATTTTGGAATATGGGCGTAGTAACGCCCGCATTTAGAAGATCAAATTCAGAAGTTTAACAAGCTGTAAATCAATAACCGTTGGAGATATAACATTGAAATTTGTCATAGACATTTTTTTTCGTAGCGACAACTCTTTGCCGTGAAAATGAGCGAAATCGGCTGAAAGCCACGCTTTCTTTTTTATACCCAGCTGTACTTGTACACAGGGTATTATAACAATGTTTGGATAACGGTTGGTTGTACAGGTATAAAGGAATCGAGATAGATATAGACTTCCATATATCAAAATGCCCAGGATCGAAAAGAAATTTGATTGAGCCATGTCTGTCCGTCTGTCCGTTAACACGATAACTTGAGCAAATATTGAGATATCTTCACCAAATTCGGTATGTGGGCTTATTTAGACTCAGAATAGATTGGTATTGAAATTGAGCGAAATCGGAAGATAACCACGCCCCCTTTTCCTATATCGAAAAATTGAAAAAATTAAATAGTGCGAAAACCAATACCACTAAATTAATGAAATTTGGGCGTAGCAACGCCCACATTTAGAAGAAGCAAATTCAGAAGTTTAACAAGCTGTAAATCAATAGCCGTTGGAGATATAAGATTGAAATTAGGCATAGAGAATTTTTCTTAGCGATAACTTTAGCAAATATTGAGATATCTTCACCAAATTCGGTATGCGGGCTTATTTAGACTCAGAATAGATTGGTATTGAAATTGAGCGAAATCGGAAGATAACCACGCCCCCTTTTCCTATATCGAAAAATTTTAAAAATTAGATAATTCGAAAACGAATACCACTAAATTAATGAAATTTGGTAGGTGGATTGATTTTATAACGCAAAACACAAGTTCAGTAAAATTTTGGAATATGGGCGTAGTAACGCCCGCATTTAGAAGATCAAAATCAGAAGTTTAACAAGCTGTAAATCAATAGCCGTTGGAGATATAACTTTGAAATTAGGCAAAGACAATTTTTCGTAGCGATAACTTGACCAAATATTGAGATATCTTCAATAAATTCGGTATGCGGGCTTATTTAGACTCAGAATAGATTGGCATTGAAATTGAGCGAAATCGGAAGATAACCACGCCCCCTTTTCCTATATCGAAAAATTTTAAAAATTAGATAATTCGAAAACGAATACCACTAAATTAATGAAATTTGGTAGGTGGATTGATTTTATAACGCAAAACACAAGTTCAGTAAAATTTTGGAATATGGGCGTAGTAACGCCCGCATTTAGAAGATCAAATTCAGAAGTTTAACAAGCTGTAAATCAATAGCCGTTGGAGATATAACTTTGAAATTAGGCAAAGACAATTTTTCGTAGCGATAACTTGACCAAATATTGAGATATCTTCAATAAATTCGGTATGCGGGCTTATTTAGACTCAGAATAGATTGGCATTGAAATTGAGCGAAATCGGAAGATAACCACGCCCCCTTTTCCTATATCGAAAAATTTAAAAAATTAGATAATTCGAAAACGAATACCACTAAATTAATGAAATTTGGTAGGTGGATTGATTTTATAACGCAAAACACAAGTTCAGTAAAATTTTGGAATATGGGCGTAGTAACGCCCGCATTTAGAAGATCAAAATCAGAAGTTTAACAAGCTGTAAATCAATAGCCGTTGGAGATATAACTTTGAAATTAGGCATATACAATTTTTCTTAGCGATAACTTGAGCAAATATTGAGATATCTTCAATAAATTCGGTATGCGGGCTTATTTAGACTCAGAATAGATTGGCATTGAAATTGAGCGAAATCGGAAGATAACCACGCCCCCTTTTCCTATATCGAAAAATTTAAAAAATTAGATAATTCGAAAACGAATACCACTAAATTAATGAAATTTGGTAGGTGGATTGATTTTATAACGCAAAACACAAGTTCAGTAAAATTTTGGAATATGGGCGTAGTAACGCCCGCATTTAGAAGATCAAATTCAGAAGTTTAACAAGCTGTAAATCAATAGCCGTTGGAGATATAACTTTGAAATTAGGCATAGACAATTTTTCTTAGCGATACCTTGACCAAATATTGAGATATCTTCACCAAATTCGGTAAGCAGGCTTATTTAAACTCAGAACAGATTGGTATTGAAATTGAGCGAAATCGGAAGATAACCACGCCCCCTTTTCCTATATCGAAAAATTGAAAAAATTAAATAGTGCGAAAACCAATACCACTAAATTAATGAAATTTGGGCGTAGCAACGCCCACATTTAGAAGAAGCAAATTCAGAAGTTTAACAAGCTGTAAATCAATAGCCGTTGGAGATATAACATTGAAATTAGGCATAGACAATTTTTCGTAGCGATAACTAGAGCAAATATTGAGATATCTTCATTAGATTCGGTATGCGGGCTTATTTAGACTCAGAATAGATTGGTATTGAAATTGAGCGAAATCGGAAGATAACCACGCCCCCTTTTCTTATATCGAAAAATTGAAAAAATTAGATAATTCGAAAACGAATACCACTAAATTAATGAAATTTGGTAGGTGGATTGATTTTATAACGCAAAACACAAGTTCAGTAAAATTTTGGAATATGGGCGTAGTAACGCCCGCATTTAGAAGATCAAATTCAGAAGTTTAACAAGCTGTAAATCAATAGCCGTTGGAGATATAACTTTGAAATTAGGCATAGACAATTTTTCTTAGCGATACCTTGACCAAATATTGAGATATCTTCACCAAATTCGGTAAGCAGGCTTATTTAAACTCAGAACAGATTGGTATTGAAATTGAGCGAAATCGGAAGATAACCACGCCCCCTTTTCCTATATCGAAAAATTGAAAAAATTAAATAGTGCGAAAACCAATACCACTAAATTAATGAAATTTGGGCGTAGCAACGCCCACATTTAGAAGATCAAATTCAGAAGTTTAACAAGCTGTAAATCAATAACCGTTGGAGATATAACATTGAAATTTGTCATAGACATTTTTTTCGTAGCGACAACTCTTTGCCGTGAAAATGAGCGAAATCGGCTGAAAGCCACGCTTTCTTTTTTATACCCAGCTGTACTTGTACACAGGGTATTATAACAATGTTTGGATAACGGTTGGTTGTACAGGTATAAAGGAATCGAGATAGATATAGACTTCCATATATCAAAATGCCCAGGATCGAAAAGAAATTTGATTGAGCCATGTCTGTCCGTCTGTCCGTTAACACGATAACTTGAGCAAATATTGAGATATCTTCACCAAATTCGGCATGCGGGCTTATTAAGACTCAGAATAGATTGGTATTGAAAATGAGCGAAATCGGAAGATTTCCTATATCGAAAAATTGAAAAAATTAAATAGTTCGAAAATGAATACCACTAAATTAATGAAATTTGGGCGTAGTAACGCCCACATTTAAAAGAAGCAAATTCAGAAGTTTAACAAGCTGTAAATCAATAGCCGTTGGAGATATAACATTGAAATTAGGCATAGACAATTTTTCGTAGCGATAACTTGAGCAAATATTGAGATATCTTCACCAAATTCGGTATGTGGGCTTATTTAGACTCAGAATAGATCGGTATTGAAATTGAGCGAAATCGGAAGATAACCACGCCCCCTTTTCCTATATCGAAAAATTTAAAAAATTAAATAGTGCGAAAACCAATACCACTAAATTAATGAAATTTGGGCGTAGCAACGCCCACATTTAGAAGAAGCAAATTCAGAAGTTTAACAAGCTGTAAATCAATAGCCGTTGGAGATATAAGATTGAAATTAGGCATAGAGAACTTTTCTTAGCGATAACTTGAGCAAATATTGAGATATCTTCACCAAATTCGGTATGCGGGCTTATTTAGACTCAGAATAGATTGGTATTGAAATTGAGCGAAATCGGAAGATAACCACGCCCCCTTTTCCTATATCGAAAAATTTTAAAAATTAGATAATTCGAAAACGAATACCACTAAATTAATGAAATTTGGTAGGTGGATTGATTTTATAACGCAAAACACAAGTTCAGTAAAATTTTGGAATATGGGCGTAGTAACGCCCGCATTTAGAAGATCAAAATCAGAAGTTTAACAAGCTGTAAATCAATAGCCGTTGGAGATATAACTTTGAAATTAGGCAAAGACAATTTTTCGTAGCGATAACTTGACCAAATATTGAGATATCTTCACCAAATTCGGTAAGCAGGCTTATTTAAACTCAGAACAGATTGGTATTGAAATTGAGCGAAATCGGAAGATAACCACGCCCCCTTTTCTTATATAGAAAAATTGAAAAAATTAGATAATTCGAAAACGAATACCACTAAATTAATGAAATTTGGTAGGTGGATTGATTTTATAACGCAAAACACAAGTTCAGTAAAATTTTGGAATATGGGCGTAGTAACGCCCGCATTTAGAAGATCAAATTCAGAAGTTTAACAAGCTGTAAATCAATAACCGTTGGAGATATAACATTGAAATTTGTCATAGACATTTTTTTCGTAGCGACAACTGTTTGCCGTGAAAATGAGCGAAATCGGCTGAAAGCCACGCTTTCTTTTTTATACCCAGCTGTACTTGTACACAGGGTATTATAACAATGTTTGGATAACGGTTGGTTGTACAGGTATAAAGGAATCGAGATAGATATAGACTTCCATATATCAAAATGCCCAGGATCGAAAAGAAATTTGATTGAGCCATGTCTGTCCGTCTGTCCGTTAACACGATAACTTGAGCAAATATTGAGATATCTTAACCAAATTCGGCATGCGGGCTTATTAAGACTCAGAACAGATTGGTATTGAAATTGAGCGAAATCGGAAGATAACCACGTCCCCTTTTCCTATATCGAAAATATCGAAAATTTGAAAAAATTAGATAGTTCGAAAATGAATACAACTAAATTTGGTAGCTGAATTGAGTTTATAACGCAAAACACAAATTCAGTAAAAATTGGGAATACGGGAGTGGCATCGCCCACATTTAGAAGAAGCAAATTCAGAAGTTTAACGAGCTGTAAATCAATAGCCGTTGGAGATATAACATTGAAATTTGGCATAGACAGTTTTTTCGTAGCGACAACTGTTTACTGTGAAAATGAGCGAAATTGGCTGAAAGCCACGCTTTCTTTTTATACCCAGCTGTACTTGTACACAGGATATTATAACTTTGTTTGGATAACGGTTGGTTGCACAGGTATATAGGAATCGAGATAGATATAGACTTCCATACATCAAAATGACCAGGATCGAAAAGAAATTTGATTGAGCCATGTCTGTCCGTGAACACGATAACTTGAGCAAATATTGAGATATCTTCACCAAATTCGGTATGCGGGCTTACTTGGACTCAGAATAGAGTGGAGTTGAAAATGAGCGAAATCGGAAGATAACTACGCCCCCTTTTCCTATATCGAAAATATGGAAAAATTGTAAAAATTAGATAATTCGAAAACGAATATCACTAACTTAATGAAATTTGGTAGGTGGATTGGTTTTATAACGCAAAACACAAGTTCAGTAAAATTTTGGAATATGCGCCTGGCAACACCCACATTTAGAAGAAGCAAATTCAGAAGTTTAACAAGTTGTAAATCAATAGCCGTTGGAGATATAACATTGAAATTTGGCATAGACATTTTTTTCGTACCGACAACTGTTTACTGTGAAAATGAGCGAAATTGGCTGAAAGCCACGCTTTCTTTCTTATACCCAGCTGTACTTGTACACAGGGTATTATAACAATGTTTGGATAACGGTTGGTTGTACAGGTATAAAGGAATCGAGGTAGATATAGACTTCCATATATCCAAATGCCCAGGATCTAAAAAAAATTTGATTGAGCCATGTCCGCCCGTCTGTCCGTTAACACGATAACTTGAGGAAATATTAAGATATCTTCATCAAATGCGGCATGCGCGCTTATTAAGACTCAGAACAGATTGGTATTGAAAATGACCGAAATCGGAATATAACCACGCCCCCTTTTCCTATATCGAAAATATGGAAAAATTGAAATAATGAGATAATTCGAAAACGAATACCACTCAATTAATGAAATTTGGTAGCTGAATTGATTTTATAACGCAAAATACAAATTCAGTAAAAATTTGGAATATGGGAGTGGCATCGGACACATTTAGAAGAAGCAAATTCAGAAGTTTAACAAGCTGTAAATCAATAGCCGTTGGAGATATAACATTGAAATTTGGCATAGACATTTTTTGCGTACCGACAACTGTTTACTGTGAAAATGAGCGAAATAGGCTTAATTTTTTACCCAGCTGTACTTGTACAGAGGATATTATAACTTTGTTTGTATAACGGTTGGTTGTACAGGTATAAAGGAATCGAGATAGATAAAGACTTTCATATATCAAAATGACCAGGATCTAAAAAAAATTTGATTGAGCCATGTCCGTCCGTCTGTCCGTTAACACGATAACTTGAGCAAATATTGAGATATCTTCATCAAATTCGGTATGCGGGCTTATTTAGACTCAGAATAGATTGGTATTGAAATTGATCGAAATTGGAAGATAACCGCGCCCCCCTTTTCTTTTATAGAAAAATTTAAAAAATTAGATAATTCGAAAACGAATACCACTAAATTAATGAAATTTGGTAGGTGGATTGATTTTATAACGCAAAACACAAGTTCAGTAAAATTTTGGAATATGGGCGTAATAACGCCCGCATTTAGAAGATCAAATTCAGAAGTTTAACAAGCTGTTAATCAATAACCGTTGGAGATATAACATTGTAATTTGTCATAGACATTTTTTTCGTAGCGAAAACTGTTTACTGTGAAAATGAGCGAAATTGGCTGAAAGCCACGCTTTCCTTTTATACCCAGCTGTACTTGTACACAGGATATTATAACTTTGTTTGGATAACGGTTGGTGGTACAAGTATAAAGGAATCGAGATAGATATAGACTTTCATGTATCAAAATGACCAGGATCTAAAAAAAATTTGATTGAGCCATGTCCGTTAACACGATAACTTGAGCAAATATTGAGATATCTTAACCAAATTCGGTATGCGGGCTTATTTGGGCTCAGAATAGAGTGGTATTGAAAATGAGCGAAATCGGAAGATAACTACGCCCCCTTTTCCTACATCGAAAATATGGAAAAATTGAAAAAACGAGATAATTCGGAAACGAATACCACTCAATTAATGAAATTTGGTAGCTGAATTGATTTTATAACGCAAAATACAAATTCAGTAAAAATTTGGAATATGGGAGTGACATCGCCCACATTTAGAAGAAGCAAATTCAGAAGTTTAACAAGCTGTAAATCAATAGCCGTTGGAGATATAACATTGAAATTTGGCATACACATTTTTTTCGTAGCGACAACTGTTTACTGTGAAAATGAGCGAAATTGGCTGAAAGCCACGCTTTCCTTTTATACCCAGCTGTACTTGTACACAGGATATTATAACTTTGTTTGGATAACGGTTGGTGGTACAGGTATAAAGGAATCGAGATAGATATAGACTTTCATGTATCAAAATGACCAGGATCTAAAAAAAATTTGATTGAGCCATGTCCGTTAACACGATAACTTGAGCAAATATTGAGATATCTTAACCAAATTCGGTATGCGGGCTTATTTGGGCTCAGAATAGAGTGGTATTGAAAATGAGCGAAATCGGAAGATAACCACGCCCCCTTTTCCTACATCGAAAATATGGAAAAATTGAAAAAACGAGATAGTTCGGAAACGAATACTACTCAATTAATGAAATTTGGTAGCTGAATTGATTTTATAACGCAAAATACAAATTCAGTAAAAATTTGGAATATGGGAGTGGCATCGCCCATATTTAGAAGAAGCAAATTCAGAAGTTTAACAAGCTGTAAATCAATAGCCGTTGGAGATATAATATTGAAATTTGGCATACACATTTTTTTCGTAGCGACAACTGTTTACTGTGAAAATGAGCGAAATTGGCTGAAAGCCACGCTTTCCTTTTATACCCAGCTGTACTTGTACACAGGATATTATAACTTTGTTTGGATAACGGTTGGTGGTACAGGTATAAAGGAATCGAGATAGATATAGACTTTCATGTATCAAAATGACCAGGATCTAAAAAAAATTTGATTGAGCCATGTCCGTTAACACGATAACTTGAGCAAATATTGAGATATCTTAACCAAATTCGGTATGCGGGCTTATTTGGACTCAGAATAGAGTGGAGTTGAAAATGAGCGGAATCGAAAGATAACTACGCCCCATTTTCCTATATCGAAAATATGGAAAAATTGTAAAAATTAGATAATTCGAAAACGAATATCACTAACTTAATGAAATTTGGTAGGTGGATTGGTTTTATAACGCAAAACACAAGTTCAGTAAAATTTTGGAATATGCGCCTGGCAACACCCACATTTAGAAGAAGCAAATTCAGAAGTTTAACAAGTTGTAAATCAATAGCCGTTGGAGATATAATATTGAAATTTGGCATACACATTTTTTTCGTAGCGACAACTGTTTACTGTGAAAATGAGCGAAATTGGCTGAAAGCCACGCTTTCCTTTTATACCCAGCTGTACTTGTACACAGGATATTATAACTTTGTTTGGATAACGGTTGGTTGCACAGGTATAAAGGAATCGAGATAGATTTAGACTTCCATATATCAAAATGCCAAGGATCGAAAAGAAATTTGATTGAGCCATGTCTGTCCGTTAACACGATAACTTGAGCAAATATTGAGATATCTTCACCAAATTCGGTATACCGGCTTATTTAGACTCAGAATAGAGTAGTATTGAAAATGAGCGAAATCGGAAGATAACTACGCCCCCTTTTCCTATATCGAAAATATCGAAAATTTGAAATAATGAGATAATTGGAAAATGAAGACAACTAAATTTGGTAGCTGAATTGATTTTATAACGCAAAACACAAATCGCCCACATTTAGAAGAAGCAAATTCAGAAGTTTAACAAGCTGTAAATCAATAGCCGTTGGAGATATAACATTGAAATTTGGCATAGATATATTTTTCGTACCAACAACTGTTTACTGTGAAAATGAGCGAAATTGGCTGAAAGCCACGCTTTCTTTTTTACCCAGCTGTACTTGTACAGAGGATATAATAACTTTGTTTGGATAACGGTTGGTTGTACAGGTATAAAGGAATCGAGATAGATAAAGACTTTCATATATCAAAATGACCAGGATCTAAAAAAAATTTGATTGAGCCATGTCCGTTCGTCTGTCCGTTAACACGATAACTTGGGCAAATATTGAGATATCTTCATCAAATTCGGTATGCGGGCTTATTTAGACTCAGAATAGATTGGTATTGAAATTGAGCGAAATCGGAAGATAACCCCGCCCCCCTTTTCTTATATCGAAAAATTGAAAAAATTAGATAATTCGAAAACGAATACCACTAAATTAATGAAATTTGGTAGGTGGATTGATTTTATAACGCAAAACACAAGTTCAGTAAAATTTTGGAATATGGGCGTAGTAACGCCCGCATTTAGAAGATCAAATTCAGAAGTTTAACAAGCTGTAAATCAATAATTGTTGGAGATATAACATTGAAATTTGTCATAGACATTTTTTCGTAGCGACAACTGTTTGCCGTGAAAATGAGCGAAATCGGCTGAAAGCCACGCTTTCTTTTTTATACCCAGCTGTACTTGTACACAGGGTATTATAACAATGTTTGGATAACGGTTGGTTGTACAGGTATAAAGGAATCGAGATAGATATAGACTTTCATGTATCAAAATGACCAGGATCTAAAAAAAATTTGATTGAGCCATGTCCGTTAACACGATAACTTGAGCAAATATTGAGATATCTTAACCAACTTCGGTATGCGGGCTTATTTGGGCTCAGAATAGAGTGGTATTGAAAATGAGCGAAATCGGAAGATAACTACGCCCCCTTTTCCTACATCGAAAATATGGAAAAATTGAAAAAACGAGATAATTCGGAAACGAATACCACTCAATTAATGAAATTTGGTAGCTGAATTGATTTTATAACGCAAAATACAAATTCAGTAAAAATTTGGAATATGGGAGTGGCATCGCCCACATTTAGAAGAAGCAAATTCAGAAGTTTAACAAGCTGTAAATCAATAGCCGTTGGAGATATAACATTGAAATTTGGCATACACATTTTTTTCGTAGCGACAACTGTTTACTGTGAAAATGAGCGAAATTGGCTGAAAGCCACGCTTTCCTTTTATACCCAGCTGTACTTGTACACAGGATATTATAACTTTGTTTGGATAACGGTTGGTGGTACAGGTATAAAGGAATCGAGATAGATATAGACTTTCATGTATCAAAATGACCAGGATCTAAAAAAAATTTGATTGAGCCATGTCCGTTAACACGATAACTTGAGCAAATATTGAGATATCTTAACCAAATTCGGTATGCGGGCTTATTTGGGCTCAGAATAGAGTGGTATTGAAAATGAGCGAAATCGGAAGATAACTACGCCCCCTTTTCCTACATCGAAAATATGGAAAAATTGAAAAAACGAGATAGTTCGGAAACGAATACTACTCAATTAATGAAATTTGGTAGCTGAATTGATTTTATAACGCAAAATACAAATTCAGTAAAAATTTGGAATATGGGAGTGGCATCGCCCATATTTAGAAGAAGCAAATTCAGAAGTTTAACAAGCTGTAAATCAATAGCCGTTGGAGATATAATATTGAAATTTGGCATACACATTTTTTTCGTAGCGACAACTGTTTACTGTGAAAATGAGCGAAATTGGCTGAAAGCCACGCTTTCCTTTTATACCCAGCTGTACTTGTACACAGGATATTATAACTTTGTTTGGATAACGGTTGGTGGTACAGGTATAAAGGAATCGAGATAGATATAGACTTTCATGTATCAAAATGACCAGGATCTAAAAAAAATTTGATTGAGCCATGTCCGTTAACACGATAACTTGAGCAAATATTGAGATATCTTAACCAAATTCGGTATGCGGGCTTATTTGGACTCAGAATAGAGTGGAGTTCAAAATGAGCGAAATCGAAAGATAACTACGCCCCATTTTCCTATATCGAAAATATGGAAAAATTGTAAAAATTAGATAATTCGAAAACGAATATCACTAACTTAATGAAATTTGGTAGGTGGATTGGTTTTATAACGCAAAACACAAGTTCAGTAAAATTTTGGAATATGCGCCTGGCAACACCCACATTTAGAAGAAGCAAATTCAGAAGTTTAACAAGTTGTAAATCAATAGCCGTTGGAGAAATAACATTGAAATTAGGCATACACATTTTTTTCGTAGCGACAACTGTTTACTGTGAAAATGAGCGAAATTGGCTGAAAGCCACGCTTTCCTTTTATACCCAGCTGTACTTGTACACAGGATATTATAACTTTGTTTGGATAACGGTTGGTTGCACAGGTATAAAGGAATCGAGATAGATTTAGACTTCCATATATCAAAATGCCAAGGATCGAAAAGAAATTTGATTGAGCCATGTCTGTCCGTTAACACGATAACTTGAGCAAATATTGAGATATCTTCACCAAATTCGGTATACCGGCTTATTTAGACTCAGAATAGAGTAGTATTGAAAATGAGCGAAATCGGAAGATAACTACGCCCCCTTTTCCTATATCGAAAATATCGAAAATTTGAAATAATGAGATAATTGAAAAATGAATACAACTAAATTTGGTAGCTGAATTGATTTTATAACGCAAAACACAAATCGCCCACATTTAGAAGAAGCAAATTCAGAAGTTTAACAAGCTGTAAATCAATAGCCGTTGGAGATATAACATTGAAATTTGGCATAGATATATTTTTCGTACCGACAACTGTTTACTGTGAAAATGAGCGAAATTGGCTGAAAGCCACGCTTTCTTTTTTATACCCAGCTGTACTTGTACACAGGGTATTATAACAATGTTTGGATAACGGTTGGTTGTACAGGTATAAAGGAATCGAGATAGATAAAGACTTTCATATATCAAAATGACCAGGATCTAAAAAAAATTTGATTGAGCCATGTCCGTTCGTCTGTCCGTTAACACGATAACTTGGGCAAATATTGAGATATCTTCACCAAATTCGGCATGCGGGCTTATTAAGACTCAGAACAGATTGGTATTGAAATTGAGCGAAATCGGAAGATAACCACGTCCTCTTTTCCTATATCAAAAATATCGAAAATTTGAAAAAATTAGATAGTTCGAAAATGAATACAACTAAATTTGGTAGCTGAATTGATTTTATAACGCAAAACACAAATTCAGTAAAAATTGGGAATACGGGAGTGGCATCGCCCACATTTAGAAGAAGCAAATTCAGAAGTTTAAAGCTGTAAATCAATAGCCGTTGGAGATATAACATTGAAATTTGGCATAGACAGTTTTTTCGTAGCGACAACTGTTTACTGTGAAAATGAGCGAAATTGGCTGAAAGCCACGCTTTCTTTTTATACCCAGCTGTACTTGTACACAGGATATTATAACTTTGTTTGGATAACGGTTGGTTGCACAGGTATATAGGAATCGAGATAGATATAGACTTCCATACATCAAAATGACCGGGATCGAAAAGAAATTTGATTGAGCCATGTCTGTCCGTAAACACGATAACTTGGGCAAATATTGAGATATCTTCACCAAATTCGGCATGCGGGCTTATTTAGACTCAGAATAGATTGGTATTGAAATTGAGCGAAATCGGAAGATAACCCCGCCCCCCTTTTCTTATATCGAAAAATTGAAAAAATTAGATAATTCGAAAACGAATACCATTAAATTAATGAAATTTGGTAGGTGGATTGATTTTATAACGCAAAACACAAGCTCAGTAAAATTTTGGAATATGGGCGTAGTAACGCCCGCATTTAGAAGATCAAATTCAGAAGTTTAACAAGCTGTAAATCAATAATTGTTGGAGATATAACATTGAAATTTGTCATAGACATTTTTTTCGTAGCGACAACTGTTTGCCGTGAAAATGAGCGAAATCGGCTGAAAGCCACGCTTTCTTTTTTATACCCAGCTGTACTTGTACACAGGGTATTATAACAATGTTTGGATAACGGTTGGTTGTACAGGTATAAAGGAATCGAGATAGATATAGACTTCCATATATCAAAATGCCCAGGATCGAAAAGAAATTTGATTGAGCCATGTCTGTCCGTCTGTCCGTTAACACGATAACTTGAGCAAATATTGAGATATCTTCACCAAATTCGGCATGCGGGCTTATTAAGACTCAGAACAGATTGGTATTGAAATTGAGCGAAATCGGAAGATAACCACGTCCTCTTTTCCTATATCGAAAATATCGAAAATTTGAAAAAATTAGATAGTTCGAAAATGAATACAACTAAATTTGGTAGCTGAATTGATTTTATAACGCAAAACACAAATTCAGTAAAAATTGGGAATACGGGAGTGGCATCGCCCACATTTAGAAGAAGCAAATTCAGAAGTTTAAAGCTGTAAATCAATAGCCGTTGGAGATATAACATTGAAATTTGGCATAGACAGTTTTTTCGTAGCGACAACTGTTTACTGTGAAAATGAGCGAAATTGGCTGAAAGCCACGCTTTCTTTTTATACCCAGCTGTACTTGTACACAGGATATTATAACTTTGTTTGGATAACGGTTGGTTGCACAGGTATATAGGAATCGAGATAGATATAGACTTCCATACATCAAAATGACCGGGATCGAAAAGAAATTTGATTGAGCCATGTCTGTCCGTAAACACGATAACTTGAGCAAATATTGAGATATCTTCACCAAATTCGGTATGCGGGCTTACTTGGACTCAGAATAGAGTGGAGTTGAAAATGAGCGAAATCGGAAGATAACTACGCCCCCTTTTCCTATATCGAAAATATGGAAAAATTGTAAAAATTAGATAATTCGAAAACGAATATCACTAACTTAATGAAATTTGGTAGGTGGATTGGTTTTATAACGCAAAACACAAGTTCAGTAAAATTTTGGAATATGCGCCTGGCAACACCCACATTTAGAAGAAGAAAATTCAGAAGTTTAACAAGTTGTAAATCAATAGCCGTTGGAGAAATAACATTGAAATTAGGCATAGACAATTTTTTCGTAGCGACAACTGTTTGCTGTGAAAATGAGCGAAATCGGATGAAAGCCACGCTTTCTTTTTTATACCCAGCTGTCCTTGTACACAGGGTATTATAACAATGTTTGGATAACAGTTGGTTGTACAGGTATAAAGGAATCGACATAGATATAGACTTCCATATATCCAAATGCCCAGGATCTAAAAAAAATTTGATTGAGCCATGTCCGCCCGTCTGTCCGTTAACACGATAACTTGAGCAAATATTAAGATATCTTCATCAAATGCGGCATGCGAGCTTATTAAGACTCAGAACAGATTGGTATTGAAAATGACCGTAATCGGAATATAACCACGCCCCCTTTTCCTATATCGAAAATATGGAAAAATTGAAATAATGAGATAATTCGAAAACGAATACCACTCAATTAATGAAATTTGGTAGCTAAATTGATTTTATAACGCAAAATACAAATTCAGTAAAAATTTGGAATATGGGAGTGGCATCGCCCACATTTAGAAGAAGCAAATTCAGAAGTTTAACAAGCTGTAAATCAATAGCCGTTGGAGATATAACATTGAAACTTGGCATAAACATTTTTTTCGTACCGACAACTGTTTACTGTGAAAATGAGCGAAATTGGCTGAAAGCCACGCTTTCTTTTTTACCCAGCTGTACTTGTACAGAGGATATTATAACTTTGTTTGGATAACGGTTGGTTGTACAGGTATAAAGGAATCGAGATAGATAAAGACTTTCATATATCAAAATGACCAGGATCTAAAAAAAATTTGATTGAGCCATGTCCGTCCATCTGTCCGTTAACACGATAACTTGAGCAAATATTGAGATATCTTCATCAAATTCGGTATGCGGGCTTATTTAGACTCAGAATAGATTGGTATTGAAATTGAGCGAAATCGGAAGATAACCACGTCCCCCTTTTCTTATATCGAAAAATTGAAAAAATTAGATAATTCGAAAACGAATACCACTAAATTAATGAAATTTGGTAGGTGGATTGATTTTATAACGCAAAACACAAGTTCAGTAAAATTTTGGAATATGGGCGTAGTAACGCCCGCATTTAGAAGATCAAATTCAGAAGTTTAACAAGCTGTTAATCAATAACCGTTGGAATATAACATTGTAATTTGTCATTGACATTTTTTTCGTAGCGACAACTGTTTACTGTGAAAATGAGCGAAATTGGCTGAAAGCCACGCTTTTCTTTTATACCCAGCTGTACTTGTACAGAGGATATTATAACTTTGTTTGGATAACGGTTGGTGGTACATGTATAAAGGAATCGAGATAGATATAGACTTTCATGTATGAAAATGACCAGGATCTAAAAAAAAATTGATTGAGCCATGTCCGTTAACACGATAACTTGAGCAAATATTGAGATATCTTAACCAAATTCGGTATGCGGGCTTATTTGGGCTCAGAATAGAGTGGTATTGAAAATGAGCGAAATCGGAAGATAACTACGCCCCCTTTTGCTACATCGAAAATATGGAAAAATTGAAAAAACGAGATAATTCGGAAACGAATACCATTCAATTAATGAAATTTGTTAGCTGAATTGATTTTATAACGCAAAATACAAATTCAGTAAAATTTTGGAATATGGGAGTGGCATCGCCCACATTTAGAAGAAGCAAATTCAGAAGTTTAACAAGCTGTAAATCAATAGCCGTTGGAGATATAACATTGAAATTTGGCATACACATTTTTTTCGTAGCGACAACTGTTTACTGTGAAAATGAGCGAAATTGGCTGAAAGCCACGCTTTCCTTTTATACCCAGCTGTACTTGTAC
This sequence comes from Merzomyia westermanni, assembly GCA_949987695.1. Classification (NCBI taxonomy): domain Eukaryota; kingdom Metazoa; phylum Arthropoda; class Insecta; order Diptera; family Tephritidae; genus Merzomyia; species Merzomyia westermanni. Next base: position 109,219,577 of record OX465290.1, on the reverse strand, counting down.
ACAGGATATTATAACTTTGTTTGGATAACGGTTGGTGGTACACGTATAAAGGAATCGAGATAGATATAGACTTTCATGTATCAAAATGACCAGGATCTAAAAAAAATTTGATTGAGCCATGTCCGTTAACACGATAACTTGAGCAAATATTGAGATATCTTAACCAAATTCGGTATGCGGGCTTATTTGGACTCAGAATAGAGTGGAGTTAAAAATGAGCGAAATCGAAAGATAACTACGCCCCATTTTCCTATATCGAAAATATGGAAAAATTGTAAAAATTAGATAATTCGAAAACGAATATCACTAACTTAATGAAATTTGGTAGGTGGATTGGTTTTATAACGCAAAACACAAGTTCAGTAAAATTTTGGAATATGCGCCTGGCAACACCCACATTTAGAAGAAGCAAATTCAGAAGTTTAACAAGTTGTAAATCAATAGCCGTTGGAGAAATAACATTGAAATTAGGCATACACATTTTTTTCGTAGCGACAACTGTTTACTGTGAAATTGAGCGAAATTGGCTGAAAGCCACGCTTTACTTTTATACCCAGCTGTACTTGTACACAGGATATTATAACTTTGTTTGGATAACGGTTGGTGGTACAGGTATAAAGGAATCGAGATAGATATAGACTTCCATATATCAAAATGCCCAGGATCTAAAAAAAAATTTGATTGAGCCATGTCCGTCCGTCTGTCCGTTAACACGATAACTTGAGCAAATATTAAGATATCTTCATCAAATGCGGCATGCGGGCTTATTAAGACTCAGAACAGATTGGTATTGAAAATGACCGAAATCGGAATATAACCACGCCCCCTTTTCCTATATCGAAAATATGGAAAAATTGAAAAAATTAGATAATTCGAAAACGAATACCACTCTATTAATGAAATTTGGTAGCTGAATTGATTTTATAACGCAAAATACAAATTCAGTAAAAATTTGGAATATGGGAGTGGCATCGCCCACATTCAGAAGAAGCAAATTCAGAAGTTTAACAAGCTGTAAATCAATAGCCGTTGGAGATATAACATTGAAATTTGGCATACACATTTTTTTCGTAGCGACAACTGTTTACTGTGAAAATGAGCGAAATTGGCTGAAAGCCACGCTTTCCTTTTATACCCAGCTGTACTTGTACACAGGATATTATAACTTTGTTTGGATAAGGGTTGGTGGTACAGGTATAAAGGAATCGAGATAGATATAGACTTCCATATATCAAAATGCCCAGGATCTAAAAAAAATTTGATTGAGCCATGTCCGTCCGTCTGTCCGTTAACACGATAACTTGAGCAAATATTAAGATATCTTCATCAAATGCGGCATGCGGGCTTATTAAGACTCAGAACAGATTGGTTTTGAAAATGACAGAAATCGGAATATAACCACGCCCCCTTTTCCTATATCGAAAATATGGAAAAGTTGAAAAAATGAGATAATTCGAAAACGAATACCACTCTATTAATGAAATTTGGTAGCTTAATTGATTTTATAACGCAAAATACAAATTCAGTAAAAATTTGGAACATGGGAGTGGCATCGCCCACATTTAGAAGAAGCAAATTCAGAAGTTTAACAAGGTGTAAATCAATAGCCGTTGGAGATATAACATTGAAATTTGGCATACACATTTTTTTCGTAGCGACAACTGTTTACTGTGAAAATGAGCGAAATTGGCTGAAAGCCACGCTTTCCTTTTATACCCAGCTGTACTTGTACACAGGATATTATAACTTTGTTTGGATAACGGTTAGTGGTACAGGTATAAAGGAATCGAGATAGATATAGACTTTCATGTATCAAAATGACCAGGATCTAAAAAAAATTTGATTGAGCCATGCCCGTTAACACGATAACTTGAGCAAATATTGAGATATCTTAACCAAATTCGGTATGCGGGCTTATTTGGGCTCAGAATAGAGTGGTATTGAAAATGAGCAAAATCGGAAGATAACTACGCCTCCTTTTCCTATATCGAAAATATGGAAAAACTTAAAAAACGAGATAATTCGAAAACGAATACCACTAAATTAATGAAATTTGGTAGGTGGATTGAGTTTATAACGGAAAACACAGGTTCAGTAAAATTTTGGAATATGAGCCTGGCAACAACCACATTTAGAAGAAGCAAATTCAGAAGTTTAACAAGTTGTAAATCAATAGCCGTTGGAGATATAACATTGAAATTAGGCATAGGCAATTTTTCGTAGCGATAACTTGAGCAAATATTGAGATATCTTCACCAAATTCGGTATGCGGGCTAATTTAGACTCAGAATAGATTGGTATTGAAATTGAGCGAAATCGGAAGATAAGCACGCCCCCTTTTCCTATATCGAAAAATTTTAAAAATTAGATAATTCGGAAACGAATACCACTAAATTAATGAAATTTGGTAGGTGGATTGATTTTATAACGCAAAACACAAGTTCAGTAAAATTTTGGAATATGGGCGTAGTAACGCCCGCATTTAGAAGATCAAATTCAGAAGTTTAACAAGCTGTAAATCAATAGCCGTTGGAGATATAACATTGAAATTTGGCATAGACATTTTTTTCGTAGCGCCAACTGTTTGCTGTGAAAATGAGCGAAATTGGCTGAAATCCACGTTTTCTTTTTTATACCCAGCTGTACTTGTCCACAGGGTATTATAACTTTGTTTGGATAACGGTTGGTTGCACGGGTATAAAGGAATTGAGATAGATTTAGACTTCCATATATCAAAATGCCAAGGATCGAAAAGAAATTTGATTGAGCCATGTCTGTCCGTTAACACGATAACTTGAGCAAATATTGAGATATCTTCACCAAATTCGGTATACCGGCTTATTTAGACTCAGAATAGAGTGGTATTGAAAATGAGCGAAATCGGAATATAACTACGCCCCCTTTTCCTATATCGAAAAATTAAAAAAATTAGATAATTCGAAAATGAATACCACTAAATTAATGAAATTTGGTAGGTGGGTTGATTTTATAACGCAAGACACAAGTTTAGTAAAATTTTGGAATATGGGCGTAGTAACGCCCGCATTTAGAAGATCAAATTCAGAAGTTTAACAAGCTGTAAATCAATAGCCGTTGGAGATATAACATTGAAATTAAGCATAGACATTTTTTTCGTAGCGACAACTGTTTGCTGTGAAAATGAGCGAAATTGGCTGAAAGCCACGCTTTCTTTTTTATACCCAGCTGTACTTGTCCACAGGGTATTATAACTTTGTTTGGATAACGGTTGGTTGCACAGGTATAAAGGAATCGAGATAGATTTAGACTTCCATATATCGAAATGCCAAGGATCGAAAAGAAATTTGATTGAGCCATGTCTGTCCGTTAACACGATAACTTGAGTAAATATTGAGATATCTTCACCAAATTCGGTATACCGGCTTATTTAGACTCAGAATAGAGAGGTATTGAAAATGAGCGAAATCGGAAGATAACTACGCCCCCTTTTCCCATATCGAAAATATCGAAAATTTGAAAAAATGAGATACTTCGAAAATGAATACAACTAAATTTGGTAGCTGAATTGATTTTATAACGCAAAACACAAATCGCCCACGTTTAGAAGAAGCAAATTCAGAAGTTTAACAAGCTGTAAATCAATAGCCGTTGGAGATATAACATTGAAATTTGGCATAGACATTTTTTTCGTAGCGACAACTGTTTGCTGTGAAAATGAGCGAAATTGGCTGAAAGCCACGCTTTCTTCTTTATACCCAACTGTACTTGTCCACAGGGTATTATAACTTTGTTTGGATAACGGTTGGTTGCACAGGTATAAAGGAATCGAGATAGATTTAGACTTCCATATATCAAAATGCCAAGGATCGAAAAGAAATTTGATTGAGCCATGTCTGTCCGTTAACACGATAACTTGAGTAAATATTGAGATATCTTCACCAACTTCGGTATAACGGCTTATTTAGACTCAGAATAGAGTGGTATTGAAAATGAGCGAAATCGGAAGATAACTACGCCCCCTTTTGACATATCGAAAATATCGAAAATTTGAAAAAATGAGATACTTCGAAAATGAATACAACTAAATTTGGTAGCTGAATTGATTTTATAACGCAAAACACAAATCGCCCACATTTAGAAGAAGCAAATTCAGAAGTTTAACAAGCTGTAAATCAATAGCCGTTGGAGATATAACATTGAAATTTGGCATAGACATTTTTTTCGTACCGACAACTGTTTACTGTGAAAATGAGCGAAATTGGCTGAAAGCCACGCTTTCTTTTTATACCCAGCTGTACTTGTACAGAGGATATTATAACATTGTTTGGATAACGGTTGGTTGTACAGGTATAAACCAATCGAGATAGATAAAGACTTTCATATATCAAAACGACCAGGATCTAAAAAAAAACTGATTGAGCCATGTCTGTCCGTTAACACGATAACTTGAGTAAATATTGAGATATCTTCACCAACTTCGGTATACCGGCTTATTTAGACTCAGAATAGAGTGGTATTGAAAATGAGCGAAATCGGAAGATAACTACGCCCCCTTTTGATATATCGAAAATATCGAAAATTTGAAAAAATGAGATACTTCGAAAATGAATACAACTAAATTTGGTAGCTGAATTGATTTTATAACGCAAAACACAAATCGCCCACATTTAGAAGAAGCAAATTCAGAAGTTTAACAAGCTGTAAATCAATAGCCGTTGGAGATATAACATTGAAATTTGGCATAGACATTTTTTTCGTACCGACAACTGTTTACTGTGAAAATGAGCGAAATTGGCTGAAAGCCACGCTTTCTTCTTTATACCCAACTGTACTTGTCCACAGGGTATTATAACTTTGTTTGGATAACGGTTGGTTGCACAGGTATAAAGGAATCGAGATAGATTTAGACTTCCATATATCAAAATGCCAAGGATCGAAAAGAAATTTGATTGAGCCATGTCTGTCCGTTAACACGATAACTTGAGCAAATATTGAGATATCTTCATCAAATTCGGAATGCGGGCTTATTTAGACTCAGAATAGATTGGTATTGAAATTGAGCGAAATCGGAATATAACCACGCCCCCTTTTCCTATATCGAAAAATTGAAAAAATTAGATAGTTCGAAAACGAATACCACTAAATTAATAAAATTTGGTAGGTGGATTGATTTTATAACGCAAAACACAAGTTCAGTAAAATTTTGGAATATGGGCGTAGTAACGCCCGCATTTAGAAGATCAAATTCAGAAGTTTAACAAGCTGTAAATCAATAGCCGTTGGAGATATAACATTGAAATTTGTCATAGACATTTTTTTCGTAGCGACAACTGTTTGCTGTGAAAATGAGCGAAATTGGCTGAAAGCCACGCTTTCTTTTTATACCCTGTACTTGTACACAGGATATTATAACTTTGGTTGGACAACGGTTGGTTGCACAGGTATATAGGAATCGAGATAGATATAGACTTCCATATATCAAAATGACCAGGATCGAAAAGAAATTTGATTGAGCCATGTCTGTCCGTTAACACGATAACTTGAGCAAATATTGAGATATCTTCACCAAATTCGGTATGCGGGCTTACTTAGACTCAGAATAGAGTGGAGTTGAAAATGAGCGAAATCGAAAGATAACTACGCCCCCTTTTCCTATATCGAAAATATGGAAAAATTGTAAAAATTAGATAATTCGAAAACGAATATCACTAACTTAATGAAATTTGGTAGGTGGATTGGTTTTATAACGCAAAACACAAGTTCAGTAAAATTTTAGAATATGCGCCTGGCAACACCCACATTTAGAAGAAGCAAATTCAGAAGTTTAACAAGTTGTAAATCAATAGCCGTTGGAGAAATAACATTGAAATTAGGCATAGACAATTTTTTCGTAGCGACAACTGTTTGCTGTGAAAATGAGCGAAATCGGCTGAAAGCCACGCTTTCTTTTTTATACCCAGCTGTACTTGTACACAGGGTATTATAACTTTGTTTGGATAACGGTTGGTTGTACAGGTATAAAGGAGTCGAGATAGATATAGACTTCCATGTATCAAAATGACCAGGATCTAAAAAAATTTGATTGAGCCATGTCCGTTAACACGATAACTTGAGCAAATATTGAGATATCTTCACCAAATTCGGTATGCGGGCTTATTTAGACTCAGAATAGAGTGGTATTGAAAATGAGCGAAATCGGAAGATAACTACGCCCCCTTTTCCTATATCGAAAATATGGAAAAATTTAAAAAACGAGATAACTCGAAAACGAATACCACTAAATTAATGAAATTTGGTAGGTGGATTGAGTTTATAACGCACAACACAAGTTCAGTAAAATTTTAGAATATGGGCCTGGCAACACCCACATTTAGAAGAAGCAAATTCAGAAGTTTAACAAGCTGTAAATCAATAGCCGTTGGAGATATAACATTGAAATTAGGCATAGACAATTTTTTCGTAGCGACAACTGTTTTCTGTGAAAATGAGCGAAATCGGCCGAAAGCCACGCTTTATTTTTATACCCAGGTGTACTTGTACACAGGGTATTATAACTTTGCTTGGATAACGGTTGGTGGTACAGGTATAAAGGAATCGAGATACATATAGACTTCCATATATCAAAATGCCCAGGATCTAAAAAAAATTTGATTGAGCCATGTCCGTCCGTCTGTCCGTTAACACGATAACTTGAGCAAATATTGAGATATCTTCACCAAATTCGGTATACCGGCTTATTTAGACTCAGAATAGAGTGGTATTGAAAATGAGCGAAATCGGAAGATAACTACGCCACCTTTTCCTATATCGAAAAATTTAAAAAATTAGATAATTCCAAAACGAATACCACTAAATTAATGAAATTTGGTAGGTGGGTTGATTTTATAACGCAAGACACAAGTTTAGTAAAATTTTGGAATATGGGCGTAGTAACGCCCGCATTTAGAAGATCAAATTCAGAAGTTTAACAAGCTGTAAATCAATAGCCGTTGGAGATATAACATTGAAATTAAGCATAGACATTTTTTTCGTAGCGACAACTGTTTGCTGTGAAAATGAGCGAAATTGGCTGAAAGCCACGCTTTCTTTTTTATACCCAGCTGTACTTGTCCACAGGGTATTATAACTTTGTTTGGATAACGGTTGGTTGCACAGGTATAAAGGAATCGAGATAGATTTAGACTTCCATATATCAAAATGCCAAGGATCGAAAAGAAATTTGATTGAGCCATGTCTGTCCGTTAACACGATAACTTGAGTAAATATTGAGATATCTTCACCAAATTCGGTATACCGGCTTATTTAGACTCAGAATAGAGAGGTATTGAAAATGAGCGAAATCGGAAGATAACTACGCCCCCTTTTCCCATATCGAAAATTTGAAAAAATGAGATACTTCGAAAATGAATACAACTAAATTTGGTAGCTGAATTGATTTTATAACGCAAAACACAAATCGCCCACATTTAGAAGAAGCAAATTCAGAAGTTTAACAAGCTGTAAATCAATAGCCGTTGGAGATATAACATTGAAATTTGGCATAGACATTTTTTTCGTAGCGACAACTGTTTGCTGTGAAAATGAGCGAAATTGGCTGAAAGCCACGCTTTCTTCTTTATACCCAACTGTACTTGTCCACAGGGTATTATAACTTTGTTTGGATAACGGTTGGTTGCACAGGTATAAAGGAATCGAGATAGATTTAGACTTCCATATATCAAAATGCCAAGGATCGAAAAGAAATTTGATTGAGCCATGTCTGTCCGTTAACACGATAACTTGAGTAAATATTGAGATATCTTCACCAACTTCGGTATACCGGCTTATTTAGACTCAGAATAGAGTGGTATTGAAAATGAGCGAAATCGGAAGATAACTACGCCCCCTTTTGACATATCGAAAATATCGAAAATTTGAAAAAATGAGATACTTCGAAAATGAATACAACTAAATTTGGTAGCTGAATTGATTTTATAACGCAAAACACAAATCGCCCACATTTAGAAGAAGCAAATTCAGAAGTTTAACAAGCTGTAAATCAATAGCCGTTGGAGATATAACATTGAAATTTGGCATAGACATTTTTTTCGTACCGACAACTGTTTACTGTGAAAATGAGCGAAATTGGCTGAAAGCCACGCTTTCTTTTTATACCCAGCTGTATTTGTACAGAGGATATTATAACATTGTTTGGATAACGGTTGGTTGTACAGGTATAAACGAATCGAGATAGATAAAGACTTTCATATATCAAAACGACCAGGATCTAAAAAAAATCTGATTGAGCCATGTCCGTCCGTCTGTCCGTTAACACGATAACTTGAGCAAATATTGAGATATCTTCATCAAATTCGGAATGCGGGCTTATTTAGACTCAGAATAGATTGGTATTGAAATTGAGCGAAATCGGAATATAACCACGCCCCCTTTTCCTATATCGAAAAATTGAAAAAATTAGATAATTCGAAAACGATTACCACTAAATTAATAAAATTTGGTAGGTGGATTGATTTTATAACGCAAAACACAAGTTCAGTAAAATTTTGGAATATGGGCGCAGTAACGCCCGCATTTAGAAGATCAAATTCAGAAGTTTAACAAGCTGTAAATCAATAGCCGTTGGAGATATAACATTGAAATTTGTCATAGACATTTTTTTCGTAGCGACAACTGTTTGCTGTGAAAATGAGCGAAATTGGCTGAAAGCCACGCTTTCTTTTTATACCCTGTACTTGTACACAGGATATTATAACTTTGTTTGGACAACGGTTGGTTGCACAGGTATATAGGAATCGAGATAGATATAGACTTCCATATATCAAAATGACCAGGATCGAAAAGAAATTTGATTGAGCCATGTCTGTCCGTTAACACGATAACTTGAGCAAATATTGAGATATCTTCACCAAATTCGGTATGCGGGCTTACTTAGACTCAGAATAGAGTGGAGTTGAAAATGAGCGAAATCGAAAGATAACTACGCCCCCTTTTCCTATATCGAAAATATGGAAAATTTGAAAAAACGAGATAATTCGGAAACGAATACCACTAAATTAATGAAACTTGGTAGGTGGATTGATTTTATAACGCAAAACCCAAGTTCAGTAAAATTTTGGAATATGGGCCTGGCAACACCCACATTTATAAGAAGCAAATTCAGAAGTTTAACAAGTTGTAAATCAATAGCCGTTGGAGATATAACATTGAAATAAGGCATAGACATTTTTTTCGGAGCGACAACAGTTTGCTTTAAAAATGAGCGAAATTGGCTGAAAGCCACGCTTTCTTTTTTATACCCATATGTACTTGTACACAGAGTATTATAACTTTGTTTGGATAGCGGTTTGTTGTACAGGTATAACGGGATCGATTTGGAGTAAGCAGAAGTTACGGCGCGGTTGTTAAGGCCAATGATATCAATATCGTCAGCATATGCCAACAGTTGCACGCTTTTATAAAATATTGTCCCAGCGCGGTTAAGTTCTGCAGCTTGTATTATTTTCTCCAGCATTAAATTAAAGAAATCGCACGATAGGGGGTCATCCTGTCTGAAACCTCGTTTCGTTTCGAATGGCTCGGAGAGGTGCTTACCACTTCTGACCGAGCTGGTTGTGTTGCTCAAGGTCATTTTGCATAGCCGTATAAGTTTTGCGAGGAAACCAAATTCAGACATAGCGGCATATAGGCAGCGCATTTCCTGCTATCGAAAGCGGCTTTAAAATCAACAAAATATGATGTGTGTCAATTCTTTCCTCACGGATTTTTTCCAAGATTTGGAGTATTGTAAAAATCTGGTCGATGGTAGATTTACCAGGTCTGAAGCCACACTGATAAGGTCCAATCAGTCTGTTCACATCAGACTTCAGTCTTTCGCACAATACGCTTGATAGGACCTTATATGCGATATTCAAAAGGCTGATTCCGCGATAGTTGGCGCAGTTTGCAGGATCGCCCTTTGGATTGAACAGAACACTCAGATTCCAATCTTCAGGCATGCATTCATCCAACTATATTCTACATAGAAGCTGATGCGTGCCCCTTACCAGCTCCTCGCCTCCGTGTTTGAATAGATCAGCAGGCAAACCAGACCCGCTCTACTATATATACATAAATATGTAATAAATCTTTCATATACTTCTTAGTGAATACAACTATTTAAATAAACTTGCGTATGTGAATAAATATTATTAAATAATACGCCTAAATTTTGGTACCTATTCGATTTCGTTTTGTTTTTAATGAAATAACTTTACAGTGCGGGTGCATAACATATAACACGGAAGTGTTGATATGCAAAAAAAGCCCTTCTGTATCTAAATCTGCTCTATGAACGCGCCTAAAAATATTCCACTTTCCTTGAGTTGACATATAAAATATATGTACCAAAGAATGTATAAAAGGAATAAGCAAATGGCACATTAGAGGAAAAATGCATCGTGATGCTGCAGGGCATCATAGCTTAGTTGTTAGAGTACTCTAACAGCGTCTTTGGTGCAGACACTTGGGTTCGTATCCCAGTGTCCGAGAAGGGGTCTGATGAGAAGTTGGGCACTTCGAAACATGTCATCCCAAACCATCGCTGTGCATATCGTTGTAATTTTTCCTCTAATATCAATTAAGAAATAACTTTACGTTTGGGCCCAACTTCAACATGCCGCATTAATAAGCTGCTATCTTACACCCAGCGACAGCATAGGAGAGTTTCAAAACAAATTAAATGATATCAAGGACACAGCCCGAGAAACAGGTGGATCAGTAATCATTGCAGGCGACTTCAACTCAAGAGCCACCGAGTGGGGAAAGCCAACGACTTTTAGGAGAAGAAACAATACCAGATATCACGATGGCTTCTGGAAGCATATCCGGGATCATACAGAAGTGGAAAGTCCTTGAAGATTTCACTGGCAGTGACCCCCAATATATATCCTTTGAAGTAGGTCCACAAGAAGCGCCAGAGTGTGTGTCAAAGCTACCATGCTCAGCGTTAAACAGGCCTGCAATAAAGCCATACCAAAATTATCAAAAAAGCGGCGTAAAGAGTCCGTTTACTGGTGGTCGAAAGACATCGGTCAACAAAGGAGCAACTGATTCCGCTTAAGGCGACTATATACAAGGGCTGGGCACACGGGGCAAGCCACAGCCGAAGCTGAAGCATATAAAAAAGAGAAGAAGCTTTTGAAAGCCGCCATCACTCAGAGCAAGAAGAAGAAATGGGAAGAGCTCCGGGAAGACATAAATAGGAATCCATGGGGACTGGGCTACAGGATAGTACTGAAGAAGATTAGGGCCAGAATGATTTAGATGCAAATGTAATAGATAACATTGTGAACGAACTTTTCCCTATACCTGAAGTGGGGGAAGTCAGTGAAGATCGGATCAACATGCCCGAAGAACACCAGTATTTACAATAGCAGAACTGTCAGCCGCAGCACGAAGCTTGAAGAACAGTAAGGCCCAGGGCCGGACGGCGTCCCAGCAGAAGCCATCAAAGAAATAGTAAAAATGCTACCTGAATCCCTACTAAATATGTATAATACATGCCTTAGGGAAGGATTATGCCCAGAAATATGGAAGAAGCAGCAGTTAGTACTAATAGGTGAGGGCAAAGGAGACCCAAACTCGCCATCTGCGTACCGGCCATTATGCATGCTCGATACAGCTGGGAAACTTTTTGAAAGGCTCCTAAAGCCACGTATTGCAGCCGCCGTAGAACAAGCAGGAGGACTATCGTCCAGACAACACGGGTTTAGGCCTGGAAAAACCACCTTAGATGCAACTGAGGACGTTCTTACTACTGTGGAGGCAGCCTAGCAAGGTAATAACAAACCTTGACGAGTTGTGCTCCTCGCAACCTTAGACGTAAAAAACGCTTTCTACAGCGTGAGATGGACAGATGCCTCAGAGCAACGGTTTCGAATCCCATGTTACATACAACAACTAATCAGAAGCTATTTAAGAGACCGCAGCCTTATGTACACAACTTCAAATCGCCCGCGGTGCATCAAGGTTCAACTCTTGATCCTGACCTATGGAACGTCAGCTACGATGAAATCTTTAGCCTAGAAATGCCCGATCATGCGCCGACGATATTGCCGCAGTCATCACCGCCCGGAATACAGAAGAAGCACGCAGAAAGCTCAAAAAGGTTATAATACACAAAAGAGTGGCTTGACCTACATGGCTTCCAACTAACGGCAGAAAAAACTTAGCTGATACTCATAACAAAAAAGTACATACCTTTAGAGGTTGGCTTCGAAACTCTCTCCGGAACTATAACATCAAAGAAAGTAGTTAACTATTCAGGCGTAAGATTAGATTCCCGACCGATATACTGAGCACAAACTCAGCATGCGACAGAGAAGGCATGCAACCCCTGCGGGTTAGGGGCTTAGAGGAGACTAATATGCACAAAGGTAATGACGTGCACCTCGATGGTTGATCTACGGATATGATGCCTCTCACCTCTCATTACCCATCTTATCCTTCCTTACGGAAGGAGGGGTGACATGACCTAGAAAGTTTCACTGGTCATAAATCGCTACCACGACAGTCGGGCAGTACCGAAAGGGAGTACCGGAGCGTACCGGGTTCAAATCCGGCCAAGGCCTGTTAATTGGACAACACTGCCCAAAACCTTCGTTACCACAACAACAACAAGGCATGCAAGCAGGTATCGTTACTAAGCAGGCTAATGACAAACATCGGAGGACCCATAGAAAGTAAGCGGGAGCTACTGATGGCCACTACCCTGTCCACTCTACTATATGGCTCCAAGCTAGGGGCAGACCGCTGTAAACTCCTAACATCGGTACAGCCGAATTGAAGAGCAGCCTCCGCTTATCGAATCGTATCAGGACCAGCCGTTCAGGTTATAACCGGAGCGATCCCCATCGATCTATTTGCCCTGCCAAGAAGAAGATTATGGGAAGCAAAAAAGCACACGGATGAGGATATTATAAGAGTCGCTTACCAAGAACTCAGCGAGGAAACGTTTAGACTTTGGAAAGAGCGCTGGGAAAGTGAACATAGAGGCAGATGGACAGCAAGACTTACGACTGACTTTAAGGTATGGAACACTAGAAACTTTGGCGAGGTTAACTAGTACGTTACCCAAATGCTCTCTGGGCACGGGTATTTTAAAAAGTACTTATATAGAAAGGGAAAAGTGGAAGATGCGAAATGCGTGTATGAATATGCAGACGAAAACGATGCTGAGCACACATTCTTCAAATGTTCAAGGTGGATCGAGGAGCGACAAGTGCTCGAACTAAGGGTCAGAAAAACTACTACCGATAACACCATAGAAAAAATGTTGAGCGGCCCGGAAGTGTGGAAAGAAATCACCGACTTTGTAGAAACTACACTCAGAGCAAAAAAGCAAGACCTGGACGCAGGTACAATAGAAGGCTCCTAAGGAATGAGAAATATGGAACGCCACCCTGAAGCAATACGAAAGTGGTCCCGAGGTGGACGACGGTTCCAAATTTTGGGGAAGTTTTTAGTCCACGGACACACGGCTGGTGCGATGGCATTAGCTGTGGTGCATTAGGCATTTTTTCATCCCCACCCGCAAGAAAAAAATTACTTTCCTTTTCTATGAAAAATTATACAAAAAACCCTGAGAATAATAGTTTCCACCAAAAGTAAACATCTTATTTGCTGCCCCCTAAAAGCAAATACGACTCGAAACACTTGTAAAATCCTATCCAAATTTGAGAACTAAAACCTATTCAAACCCCCCTTTCAAAATGTTTGCTTTCGGTATAAATGCATTCTAATATTGAAGGATGGCAATAATGCTCGTTTATGGCATTATTTCTTTTTTGTTTTTACAGTTTTTCAAAATTGTGATAGAATTGAATTAAAATTAACTTAAATTTGAAAATTTTTTGCATTATTTCAAAATGTATGAAAAGCAGAAACCATAGGCTTAAAAACATGTTTTCTGTGTCTCACCACAAAATATGAGTGTCCTACAGAGGTTGTAGGACTCAGATGGCGGTGGATGCGATTTTGCTGGGTAAACAGTAGGAAGCTCTTGGGCGTGAGTAGCATTTTCCATAAAATGTGAAAGTTTGGTGACGTCATAATGTCAATAAGAATTTGACATTAATTCGCTTCCACAAAGAGAATTAATGTCAGAAGCGCTAAATATCATAAATGCTTTACTTATTTGTATAATAAAAACGCAACTGCTATTTCAAGTGCAGTTATGTACATACAGATTAGACTAGGCAGCTTTTACTGCAAAATTTTCTTTTTACACCTTATATACTCGTATATATGCCTATGAAAAAAAAAGTCTTTATTAAATTTTGATATTTTTGAGAAAAGCGCCGCAGGTGAAAATTTTGAATAAAAAATAGCCGATGTAAAGTATATTATTTGTCGCAGTGTATTTAGTGTGCTGATGACAGCCACCTACCCTCCTGTGACACCTATGTTCTATATTTTTGCTAATGTCAACCATATACATATGTATACATAAGTTTGCGAAACAGCGAAAGGAGAAAAAGAAGGCAAATGATTTGTGAAGTCTTTATAACTGTTGGCCTTTGAATAAATGGCGAAACTCTCCAATTGCTTATTATTCGGTGGCCGCGTATGCACATATGTATGTATGCATGTATAGGTAGGCTGAAAGAAAGCCTTTCGTTGTGTCACTGAAGTGGTTAGGAATTAATTTTTGATTGCTATTGAAACGGTACGGTGGTACAAATTTAGGCGCGCTTGAAAAAATCAACTATCATTGTGATACTGTATTAATGTGCTAATAAAAAGATTGAAAAAAGTCTATTTTTAGGCTTAGTTTTTTTATTTTAATTCCAATGGATTTACATCAAGTGTGGGGTCTGAACATGACCCGTTTAACGAAATTAGAGTTACAAAACGCCCTGGAAAAGGCGGGTATTGAGTATCCTGCTACTGCTACCATTTCACAACTACGTGCCATTTCACAACTACGTGCCTTGAAGAAACCGATGATGCAGAAAACTTGGATGAACAAATAGCAGTAATAGAGAAACTCAAGAAAATGATGTTGTTACAAAAAGAATTGCAAGCGTTGGAATTAATAATAATAATAATTCCCAAACGGATTACCCACCATATCCCGCCCGACCGGCGCGACGGGCGCATCCGCATAACGCACGGAAAAGGCTTGGTTTGTTAATCGTCGAAATCTAAAACTGCTCAGCAACAGAGAAAACTTCATCAGCTAAGTAAAGTAGATATAAGATAGATTATACATTGAGAAATAACTAGTTAACAGAATAAAATTATTGTTAGAAGTTAATATAGAAGTCAAAGAATAAGAAACAATTAGTAGCTATGAATTTAGGATAGAAAGAATTGATTTTTTTATGCTTAGAATCGAGTCTGCAATATCAAATCTACCAGAGAGTTATAATCTTGACACAAGCAGCGAAAAGGCTCATTTAACTGAAAATTGGTTCGGCACTGTTTTAATACTAGAGGCTTAAAATGTCTTGAAGAACGAGACGGTACATTGAAGTTCACTTCACTTAGAAGAAATGGGCTGGATAGTGAACCATTTAGCAATTTAATCATAAAAATAATTCCAAGCATTTCTCTCCGACTAGAAAGTGTGTGCAGATTAATGAGTTTTAAACGATTCGTATAGGGTGGCAGATTGTACAAGGGATCCCAATAAAAATGTCTTAAGTCAAATAATAAAAATTGTTTTTGAACTGATTCAAGGCGATCTACATGAACCTGGTAACGCGGGTTCCAAATTATATACCGTATTCAAGTATCGGTCTGACTAATGTAGTGAAGAGGGCTTCAGTTACATAAGGGTCGCTAAATTCTTTAGACCATCGTTTAACGAATTCTAGGACACCTCTAGCCTTATTAACTGTTGTGTTAATATGGCGGTTGAAACCGAGTTTATAGTCCATAGTAACCCCCAGGTCAGCAAAATCATACACTTGCTCAGGACTATAATTTTTAATTGTATAGGAAGCCGGCTGAGATATTGCACGCGAAAAACCCATGTATTTACATTTTTTAAGGTTAAGTGGCATATAATTTAAATCGCACCAAGTAATTAGTGTATCTAGATCTGATTGTAGCTTATTTCTATCTTCAAATGACGCGAATGACATGAAAAGCTTTACGTCGACAACATACATTAACATTTTAGAAAATTTTATTATTGTAGAAATATCATTTATAAACAGCAAGAACAGAATCGGGCCAAGATGGCTTCCTTGAGGAGCCCCCGAAGATACATAAATGAGATCGGATACCAAATTTTTAAACACTACTCTTTGTGTCCTGTCACTAAGGTAAGAAGAGATCCAGCGATTGAGACCCGGCTAGAAGCCCAACTGATCGAGTTTATGAATAAGTAATGAGTGACACACTTTGTCAAAAGCTTTGCTGAAATCCGTATAAATAACGTCGGTGTGCACATTTTTTCTGAAGGGATTTGAGACATGACTGGTAAACTCAAGTAAATTCGTAACTGTGGACTTTCCCTTGCTGAACCCGTGTTGGCAGTCAGCTATCAAAGTAGAGATCGGACCCGTAAGTTGATTTGTAACAATAGCTTCAAACAATTTTGGGATGGCAGAAAGCTTTGCAGTTGGAAAAATACCACACTTTAGTGATAGATTGAACAAATTGGTAAGAGGTTGGTAAATATGGTTCGCACACTTTTTCAAGAAACATGTAGGAATCCTATCAGGACCAAATTTAACAGATTCTTTTAAGGCTTTAAGGTAAATTGGAACTACTTTGGCGCATATAATTGGTGGATTAATTGAATTTGTCCCGTGTAGCTTATAGGGATAATTTTGAAAGTTTGAATTGGTGACATCAGAATAGTTAGAAGTGAAAAATTGAGCAAAAAAATTTGCGATATATTGATTATCGCTAGATATAATGTCTTGATATTTCATGGCTGAGGGGAATCCTGATACTTTACGTTTAGAATTTACGAAACCATAAAATGACTTTGGATTGAGAATAATGTCTCTTTTGGCTTTAGAGATATAAGCTTTATAGCACTTTTTATTTCAATATATGTATTTCTGACGTAGAATCGAATACAGTAAGTAATGTTTATTTAATCCGGATTTCTTACATGAATTAAATGACCGCGTTTTCCTATTTTTAAGAGCCTTAAGCTTTAGTAAACCAAGCTTGCGTAGGATGATCATAAGTTAATTTACGTTTAGGAATAAACTTCTCAAATAGGCAGTAAATAGTTTGATTGAAATGCGAGACGTTTAGATCGATATCACAACCAAATTCAGGCCAAGTTAATTTAGACAGTTCTTTATTAAATTTCTTGTAGTTTGCTTTGGAAAAGTTGAAATCAAAGGTACTACATGAGTAGTATTGAGTGCATTGGTGAAACTTGTATGTGTATTGACTACAGGGATTTAAATAAAATAACTGTTAGAGATAATTATCCTCTTCCTCTCATCAAGGATTGCCTGGAGTATTTAGGCGGAAAAAAATATTTTACACTATTAGACTTAAAAAGTGGGTTTCACCAAGTAAAAGTAACTGAGGAATCAATAAAATATACAGCATTTGTTACATCAAGTGGCCAGTTTGAATATATGATGATGCCATTCGGTCTTAAAAACGCCCCTTCTGTATTTCATCTTTGAAATCTTTATTTCTTTTATTTTGAAAGATTTCATTTCAAAAGGCCTCCTAATATGGATGACATATTGCTAGCCACAGTGGATTTAGATGAATACTTAGCTTTATTGGAATCGGTACTGAAGCAGATAGCCAAGCATGGTCTTGAACTTAAGTTATTAAAATGTAAGTTTTGTCATAGCAGCATTCAGTACTTAGGTTATGATGTTAGTAATGAGGGTATTAATCTAATTCAGGCACACAAACAAACTGTCGGGAAATTTCCATTACCAAAAACTTGAAAACAATTGCATTCATTTATTGGCCTATGTTCCTATTTTAGGAAATTTATTCCGCAGTTTTCAAAAATTGCCAAGCCGTTGTATGATT
Source organism: Merzomyia westermanni (assembly GCA_949987695.1). Taxonomy (NCBI): domain Eukaryota; kingdom Metazoa; phylum Arthropoda; class Insecta; order Diptera; family Tephritidae; genus Merzomyia; species Merzomyia westermanni. Next base: position 109,201,589 of record OX465290.1, on the reverse strand, counting down.
TGTTGAAGAAACATTCTTAATTTGAGCTTGACAAAGCCTGTTTGAATGCGATTGCTGAATTAAAAGGGAGGCTCACCGATCCTTCAGTTTTGTCAATATATAATCCCAAAAATGAGACCGAATTGCATTGCGACGCAAGTGCTCAGGGTTATGGTGCCATTTTGTTATAGCGGCAATCAGATGGAAAGTTCCATCCAATTTTTTACTTCTCACAGCGAACTTTTAATACCGAGAACAAATATCACAGCTTCGAACTAGAAACGTTAGCTATCATTTACGCTTAGCGACGTTTTAGAGTCTATATCGAGGGAATCCCTTTTAAGATTATCACAGATTGTAATTCAATAACGCTTACTATAAAAAAAAAGACGCTTAACCCACGTATTGCGAGATGGGCCCTTGAATTACAGAATTATGATTATTCTGTGCAACATAGAGGTGGCGCTAACATGGGTCACGTTGACGGTCTCAGTCGATGCGAGGTAGTTTTTGCTGTAAACGAAGACGATTTAGAATTCCAGTTGCAGGCAACTCAAAGTCGAGACGCTGATATAGTTAAAATACGGGATAGATTGGAAAAAGAGCCATCGAAACTTTTCGACCTCAAAAATGGGCTAGTTTATAGAAAAGATATGAGAGGTCAGCTATATTTTTATGTTCCCCGAGAGATGGAAGATAATATTATTCGTTGTATAGACGAGAAGATTGCCCACTTTGGGGTAGATAAAACTTTTAATGAAATAAAACCACACTATTGGCTTTTGGAAATGCGGCCCAAAATTGAACAATTTATAAAAAATTGTTTAAAATGGATTGTATATTCAGCACCTGCCCGAGTGAACGAAAGGAACAATATCGGATAGGGGAACCTGTTTTACATCGCTTGAGTTTATTAAGTTTGTAGTGAAAAAAAGTATAGATCATGTTAAAGTTGCCACTGGGTCGCCACAAGCAAACACTCAGGTTGAAAGAGTAAACAGAGTTTTAACTCCTATGCTTAGTAAACTGAGTGAGCCAATTCAACATCCCGATTGAGTTTCAAAGTGAAGTACGATTGAATTTGCCATTAATAACACAGTACACAGCTCAACTGGTAAAACTCCCGACATTTTACTTTTTGGGACCACCCAAATAAATTTTTATGCTACCAACAGGATATTAAGCAATGTGATCTAACTAACTGTAGACAGGAAGCGAATGAGGCTATATTGGCATCCCAACGACGCAATGAGGAATATTTTTTGAGAGGTTTTGAAGTTGGTGAATACGTTGGTGTTAACAAAAAACGTATACCGAAATTCAAAGGCCCATATATTATAGCTAAAAAACTTCCACATAATAGATGTGTTATTAGAGACATTTAAAATTGTTAGGTCACGCAACTGCCATACAACGGCATTATTGAGTCACCATTTATACGACTATGGAGGAGGAATGATCAGCTTGAAGATGTTGTAATAGATGAACAACAAAGAGCAATATACCCAGTTTATTAATTAATGATTAACTTAATTATTTACCTAAGAAATATACCAAATATTTAGTTTTAAGAATATTATTAGTTAGTATGATCGAGGTCGATCATGTGTCAGATTGGCCGAGCTGTAAAGTATATTATTTGTCGCAGTGTAGTTAGTGTGCTGATGGCAGCCACCTACATTCCTGTGACGCCTATGTTCTATAGTTTTGCTAATGGCAACCATATACATATGTATACATAATTTTTGCGAAACAACGAATAGAGAAAAAGAAGGAAAATGATTCGTTAAATCTTTATAACTGTTGGCCTTTGAATAAAAGGCGAAACTCTCCAATTGATTATTATTCGACGGCCGCGTTTGTACATATGTATGTATGCAAGTTAACAGCAGCCTCCACACACCAGCCTTACGGTAATTGTAAACAATTATTGAGATTTTTCCAATATCCATAGTGGCCTGCTACTGCAATTCTTAAGTAAACAATCCAAGTCACTTGTGTGGCACATCGAAGTATTAAATAAACCTTAGCTCAATTCGTAGTCTAAAAATAAGCGTTTGTTATTTTAGCTGAAATAACAAACTCATTCTTTGTTTTTGCAGTTGGCTACTTTTACATCTTTGAAGATCCAATGCAATTCAATCATCCGTTTAATTAATTTTCCAATGGATATTGATATCTTCATTTCAAGGTTAAGCCCATTTCATTATATGATGAAATTAGTTTTAAATAAACATTTTAAGAATGTATAAATAGATCTAAATTAGAATAAGCAGCTAGTTTTCTGAGTACCGCTTGAAGCACACGTTTTGAAATCATTGTCTAATACGGTTAATAAAACGACTTTTAATAACATAAAATAAAGTTAAGTGTTTTAATTTGAGTACCTAAGCTCGTTCGCTAACGCGAACTGAAATAAAGTTTTTAAAAAACGTTTAGGATAAGCCCTTAAACGTTAATTGGCGCCCAACGTGGGGCACACGCGGTACGATTTTAGGGCAAAAGTACAAGTACCCTAGTACGCGAGTGTTCATAAAGGAACCTGAAAGGAGAAAACGCCAAGTATCTTGGTTACCTTTGCGCGAGTGTCAAACAAAAAAAAGGGATCAAATAAGGAAAAAATAAAAAGTATCCTTGATCCCATGTGAAAAATTTTGTTTTGTTTCACATGCAAAAAGGATCAAATAAGGATAAAATAAAAAGTATTCTTGATCCTATGTGGACATTTTTTTTGTTTCACAAACTTTAAAAAATTAAAAGAACTTTTCACCACACCACAAAAATTAAAAATGCATAAAAATGCAAGTATTGAAAGAAATTTAGGAATCACTGAAAACCTAAAAAAATAAAAAAAAGCTTCACCACAAAAAGTACAAATATAAAAAGAAAAATTTTGCAAAAACTAAAAACTTTAAAAAGATCTTTAAAAAAAGAAAGAAAGAAGATAAACAATTTTAAATAAATATTAATAATAAGATCTTAAAAAAAAGAGACGAAAAAATAAATCATCTCTACGCTGCTGTTGTTTCAAATCAAAAATCAAACAAAAAATCAACTTTACCCAACAACCCAATTGGTGGCCATTGTGAAAAAAATTGGAAATCAGTTCGAGAATAAACCACGGAACACTGACGCCCTTACTTACCTTGGTTGGTTGGCTGGTTAATACGGAATATGGTATGATTAAAGATTAAAATAAATGAATTTCCTAATAGTTAAGTTGTGCAATTGAAATATATGGTTGTGTTCAGCAATTTTAAATTTTGCTTTAAAGAAAAATAATATAAATGGGTGATATCCCAAATAAGCCAAAGTATTTGAAGCTAAAATATTGCGAGTACTGTGGTGGGGAGCATGATATTTTAAAGTGTCCCTTGATTAAGGAAAAGCAGAAGAATTAATAGCAGAACTAGAGAAAGAAGAAAATAGGGAAACCTTAATTTGAATAAAAGGATGCATTTAAAAATTAAATAAAAAATGGCTAACGGTGAGGAATTGACGGTAGATTTGATCACTAGATTGATCGCAGATAGCAACATTGAATTGAGACAGGAGATTGACAGACTAAAGTTGCAATTAGAAACTAATACCAATAGTGCTACAGATTACGTGGCTGAAACTATTGATGACACTGTTACTTGTCAAGAATCTCTTGGCGTTATTAAATCTCTACCTGAATTTTCAGGAAAAATCAACGCCTATGTAAGCTGGCGTGAAGCAGCTCATAACGATATGAGCCTATATGTTAGAAAGAGCAGGAAATATTTCGCTGCTTTAACTATTTTAAGAAATAAAGTAACTCAGGATGCCAATGACATTTTAACTAATCATGGCACAGTCCTAAATGTTGATGCGATAATCGCACGATTAGATTTCGCATATTCGGACAAACGTCCAATCCATATAATTGAACAAGAATTGAGTGTCTTACGACAGGGCTCAATGTCTGTAGTGGAATACTATAATTTGGTTAACAAAAATTGACCCTTTTGATTAATAAAACAATAATGACCCATGGTAATTCAGCGGATATTACCAAAGAATTAAATAAGAAAAATAGGGGTCATGCCCTTAGAATTTTTATTGCTGGCTTGAATTTGCCATTCAGAGATATTATATTCTCTTTGTGTCCTCAGGACTTACCGGATGCTTTAGCAAAGGCTCAAAAACTTGAGTCAAATAATCAAAGAGCACGTTTTGCTCGGAATTTTTCAAATGAAACGTTAAAAACCAAACAAACATACCCTAGCAATATTTTGCGATTTCCTCATCGAAACAATTATCAGGCAAATCAACAAAATGCCTTCCCAAAAAATCAGGTGTATAATCAACGAAATAATTATACAAAGCCATGGACGTAGATCCATCTATGTCAAGAATGTTTGACAAAAATTATAATGCCAGAGGGCAACGAAGCACAAATTTTTTTAATCAAAATGCGAAATACTCATGTGAATAGCCCTCAAGCCCAAAGTTTACATGGAATAAAGCGACCCAGAGAAAGCAATAATACCTTTAGGCAGCAAGAAAAAAATCAAAGAATTAATAATTTAAATGAAGATTATTTTTTAGAAGAAGAGGGGACAACCTCCCCTACATCACAGCCTGCGACAACAAATTAAATGAAAAATTTAAAGCTCTTGTCGGTACAGGAGCAACTTCTTGTTAGAAAATAGAAAAGAATTAGCCATTTACAAAAGGGTAAAAACAGTAAATGGGTATTCAATTATTAAATATTATTATATAATAACACTATTTGGAGTAAAGCAGGTTTTTTATGAAATAGACAACTTGGAATCTGATTTGCTCCTGGGAAATAATTTTTTGAACAAAATAGAAGCGCACATTGATTTGCGCAGTGGGAAAATATTTTTAAAATAAAAGATAGTGAAAATGTTATTGAAAAAAGTATAAATATAAACTTTCATGATGAAAGTCAGGAAAAATTAAACCCCTTGGGATTAGAAAATCCTAAGGCGCCCGCCGATGAAAATACCGGCAAAGTAAAAAATAAAAATTTGAGAAAGGTAAAAAAGTGTAGAACAAGTGGAAAATTAAACCGCTTGGGACGAAAAGATCCTAAGACGCCAGCCGATGAAAATACCAGCAAAGTAAAAAATAAAAATTTGAGAAAGGTAAAAAAGTGTAGAACAAATGAAAATTTAAGCCCCTTGGGAAAAAAGGATCCTAAGGTGCCCGCCGATGGTAACACCGGCAACGTTGAAAATAAATTTGAAGAAAAAATAGAAAATTTTGTGGAACAAAAAGTTTCAACAAAGCCAGCCGAAGATTTTACGGGCAATACCATATTAAAAAAATATTTTGTTTCTTTGAATCAAAAGAATCTTGAAAATTTAAACAATGAGTTTAGTGGAAATATAATTGAAAATTATTTAATGATGAACGAAAATGGTTCAGAAGTTAGTGATAGGATTAGTGACAATAAAGAATTGTCAAATTATAAAAAGTATGTGCAGAATAGAATAAATGAAAATAGTGAGGATGAAAATTCGGAAAAAACTTTTGAAGGTTTAGGTAAAAAAATCAAGATAAAGAACTTTTAGATTTTAGAGAATATATAAAAGAAAAAATTAGTAAAATGCATTCAAATATAAATACCAGCTTTCCGTTTATGACTAACGTAAAAGCAGAAATAAGGACAAAAAATGTTGAGCCTATCTGGAGTAGGCAATACCCATATCCTTTATCAGTAAATTCTTTTGTAAATAAAGAAATCACCAAAATGTTAAATGAAAACATAATTAGACCCAGTAAAAGTCCTTATAATCCACCAATTTGGGTGGTACCTAAAAAAGGAACAAATGAAGATGGCTACAAAAATTTAGAATGGTCATCGATTATAAAAAATTAAATGAACATACAATTTCGGATAGATATCCGATTCCGGATACAAATATAATTTTGTCTAATTTAGGAAAGTCAAAATATTTTTCAAGCATTGACTTGGAATCAGGCCTTCATCAAATTTTAATGTCGGAAAATGACATAGAAAAAACGGCGTTTTCCGTTAATAACGGTAAGTATGGATTTTTACGAATGCCGTTTGCTTTTAAAAATGCGCCCAGAATTTTTCAAAGGGCAATGGATGATATATTACGGGAACACATCGGAAAAATTTGCCATGTTTATATGGACGATATAATTATTTTTTCAAAAAATGTGACCCATCATTTGAAGGATTTGGAAACAATTACAGAGATAAGAGAAGCCAATATGAAGATTTCACTTGAAAAATTAAAAATTTTTTCAAGAAGAAATAGAATTTTCAGGGTTCATAATAACCCAAAATGTTATTAAAACAGATCCTAATAAAATAAAATTAATTTTAAATTACCCAATACCTGAAAATCTACGAGAATTAAGAGGATTTCTTGGAATTGCGGGTTATTATCGAAAATTTGTTAAAAATTATGCTACAATAGCAAAACCTCTGAGTAAATATCTTTCAGGAGAGAATGGAAGAGTTTCCAAGAATATGTCAAAAAAATTTAAAATTGAAATAGATCAAGATGGTATTTCAGCATTCAATAAATTAAAGAAACACTTAGCGTCAGAAATGGAATTAATGGAATTGACGCAACCAAATTATTCAAAAACATTTGTATTAACTATCGACGCATCAAACGTAGCGATTGGTGCTGTGCTTTCACAGGAGAGTGAACCAATTACCTTCATTTCAAAAACTCTTAATAAAACAGAAAGAAATTATGCAACTAATGAAAAGGAATTATATGCCATTGTTTGGGCATTAAAAAACTTAGAAATTATTTATATGGTGTTACCAATCTAGAGATTCATACGGATCACCAACCTTTGACATTTGCTTTGTCACCCCGTAACCCTAATCCAAAAATGAAAAGATTGCATGCTTTTATAGAAGAGTTTACTCCAAAATGTGTGTATTAACCTGGAAAACCCAATATTGTGGCAGACGCGTTGTCACGTCTTGAGTTAAATAATATGTCCGATGATCCAGAACATTCAGAAAGTAATGAATCAGACCATTCTGCACAAAGTAGTGAAAGTATTCGAATACAGGAAACAAAAAAACCTTTAAATCAATTTAAACAACAAATAATTTTATGTAAAAATAGATTCACAATCCATGAATTAATTGAAAATTTCGGAAAGAAAAGACATTTAATAGAATATGACACGGTGGAAAATTTTTTAACCATCTTGAAGGAATTTATTCAACCAAAATTAGTGACTGCAATTCATTGCACTATTGAGGATTTATATGTAATCCAAGAACCCAGGAAACGAACTTTCCAAAATAAATTTGTTTATAAATACAAGTATTTTTCTAATGGATATAACTAATAGAGAGGATCAGTCAGGAATAATTGAACAAACACTTAACATAGCTCATCGTAGTTTTAATGAAAATATTAAGCAAATAGAAAAAATGTATTACTGGCCAGAAATGAGGAAAAAATGAAAGAATATATTCGTAATTGCATAATATGCAACAAAAATAAATATGATCGACATCCTAAAAAAATCCCAATAGGAAAAGCTCCAATTCCAGAAAGAGAAGGGGAAACAGCTTGATTTAGATATTTTCTACGCACAGAAATTAAAATTTATTACATGTGTGAACGTTTATTCAAAATTTTTAATAATAAAACATATAGAAGATAAATCCAATATTGAAGAAATAGTTTTAGAATTGCTTCAGATTTTCACGGATGTAAAGCGGATTACCTTAGATAATGAGCCAAGTTTCACAACACCAGTATTTAAATCCTTAATGCAAATATTAAATATCGAAATATATTTTTCCGATCCAAGACATAGCATAACAAATAGGCAAATAGAAAGAGTCCATTCAACAATAATTGAAATATCTAGATGTATAAAGGTACAATATAGTAAGTGTTAGAAACAATACTTAGAGCAACCCAACAATATAATACAACAATTCATTCAGTTACAAACCTCAAATCAAATGAAGTCCTATATAACAAGGTAAAACACGAAAATTTACCAATAATATTAAAACAAGTATAGGAAAAAATGCTTATAATCCATAATAAAAATAGAATAGAAAAACAGTATTATCCCGGCCAAATTATGTACGAAAAGGCCATAGGAGAAAGGAATAAACTTAGACCTAGGTATAAAAAACAACAGGTTAAGGAAAATTTAGAAAATAAAATAATAATTAATAATAGAGAAAGAATTATACATAAAGATAACATTAAATCTTAATTTTTCACAGATTCCCAAAATGATACTATTTATAATTGCATCCTTGTTCGGCCCAATAACTGCTGACATTGTGGTTTACACCAGACAAAATTATGTATTAATTGAAAATGGATACGTCTCTATATACGTTGAATATGGAGATCACAAATTTAACGTATTTGGAAAATTTAGTAAACGAAGAAAAGCAAAATTTTTATAAAACATCATTTTCATATAGCACAGATAATTATGATGAATTAAAAATAAATAGTTTGTATGATGAGTCTGATATTTTGGTAATTAAAGCTCTATTAGGACAATTAAAGCAAAATTCTTTCAGACAGAAAAGAGGAATAAATGAGTTAGGAACACTTTGGAAATGGATAGCAGGAACCCCTGATCATGATGATTTTGTAAAAATTAATGTCAAGCTAGATGAGTTAGTTGAAAATAATAATAAACAGTTCACCACGAATTCAGAAATTTTTAAAGTTTTTAGGGAATTAACAGATACAGTAAATAACACTAAAAGGGATGCATTTGCTAAAACACTGAAAAGAAAAAGAAATCAATATATGAAACAAGAACTTTAAAATTTAATAAATACAATTACTTTTGGAAAAGTGGGAACCTTAAGTCCAGTAATTTTGCATTTAGATGAAATAAAAAATATTATAGACCATCAACATGGTTTAATGTCAATTACAGATTTAATGGACATATCAGAATTTAAAATTGCTCAAAAAAATAATTTAATTGTTATATATATTAAATATCCAAAAATAAAATTTACTTGTAAATATTATGAAACTAGAGCTATATCACAGGTAGATGGTAAATTAATTAGAGGATTTTTACGAATGCCGTTTGCTTTTAAAAATGCGCCCAGAATTTTTCAAAGGGCAATGGATGATATATTACGGGAACACATCGGAAAAATTTGCCATGTTTATATGGACGATATAATTAATTTTTCAAAAAATGTGACCCATCATTTGAAGGATTTGGAAACAATTACAGAGATAAGAGAAGCCAATATGAAGATTTAAATTAAAAATTTTTTCAAGAAGAAATAGAATTTTCAGGGTTCATAATAACCCAAAATGTTATTAAAACAGATCCTAATAAAATAAAATTAATTTTAAATTACCCAATACCTGAAAATCTACGAGAATTAAGAGGATTTCTTGGAATTGCGGGTTATTATCGAAAATTTGTTAAAAATTATGCTACAATAGCAAAACCTCTGAGTAAATATCTTTCAGGAGAGAATGGAAGAGTTTCCAAGAATATGTCAAAAAAATTTAAAATTGAAATAGATCAAGATGGTATTTCAGCATTCAATAAATTAAAGAAACACTTAGCGTCAGAAATGGAATTAATGGAATTGACGCAACCAAATTATTCAAAAACATTTGTATTAACTATCGACGCATCAAACGTAGCGATTGGTGCTGTGCTTTCACAGGAGAGTGAACCAATTACCTTCATTTCAAAAACTCTTAATAAAACAGAAAGAAATTATGCAACTAATGAAAAGGAATTATATGCCATTGTTTGGGCATTAAAAAACTTAGAAATTATTTATATGGTGTTACCAATCTAGAGATTCATACGGATCACCAACCTTTGACATTTGCTTTGTCACCCCGTAACCCTAATCCAAAAATGAAAAGATTGCATGCTTTTATAGAAGAGTTTACTCCAAAATGTGTGTATCAACCTGGAAAACCCAATATTGTGGCAGACGCGTTGTCACGTCTTGAGTTAAATAATATGTCCGATGATCCAGAACATTCAGAAAGTAATGAATCAGACCATTCTGCACAAAGTAGTGAAAGTATTCGAATACAGGAAACAAAAAAACCTTTAAATCAATTTAAACAACAAATAATTTTATGTAAAAATAGATTCACAATCCATGAATTAATTGAAAATTTCGGAAAGAAAAGACATTTAATAGAATATGACACGGTGGAAAATTTGCTAACCATCTTGAAGGAATTTATTCAACCAAAATTAGTGACTGCAATTCATTGCACTATTGAGGATTTATATGTAATCCAAGAACCCAGGAAACGAACTTTCCAAAATAAATTTGTTTATACAAGTATTTTTCTAATGGATATAACTAATAGAGAGGATCAGTCAGGAATAATTGAACAAACACTTAACATAGCTCATCGTAGTTTTAATGAAAATATTAAGCAAATAGAAAAAATGTATTATTGGCCAGAAATGAGGAAAAAATGAAAGAATATATTCGTAATTGCATAATATGCAACAAAAATAAATATGATCGACATCCTAAAAAAATCCCAATAGGAAAAGCTCCAATCCCAGAAAGAGAAGGGGAACAGCTTGATTTCGATATTTTCAACGCACAGAAATTAAAATTTATTACATGTGTAGACGTTTATTCAAAATTTTTAATAATAAAACATATAGAAGATAAATCCAATATTGAAGAAAAAGTTTTAGAATTGCTTCAGATTTTCACGGATGTAAAGCGGATTAACTTAGATAATGAGCCAAGTTTCACAACACCAGTATTTAAATCCTTATTGCAAAGATTAAATATCGAAATATATTTTTCCGATCCAAGACATAGCATAACAAATAGGCAAATAGAAAGAGTCCATTCAACAATAATTGAAATATCTAGATGTATAAAGGTACAATATAGTAAGTGTTAGAAACAATACTTAGAGCAGCCCAACAATATAATACAACAATTCATTCAGTTACAAACCTCAAACCAAATGAAGTCCTATATAACAAGGTAAAACACGAAAATTTACCAATAATATTAAAACAAGCATAGGAAAAAATGCTTATAACCCATAATAAAAATAGAATAGAAAAACAGTATTATCCCGGCCTAATTATGTACGAAAAGGCCATAGGAGAAAGGAATAAACTTAGACCTAGGTATAAAAAACAACAGGTTAAGGAAAATTTAGAAAATAAAATAATAATTAATAATAGAGAAAGAATTATACATAAAGATAACATTAATTCTTAATTTTTCACAGATTCCCAAAATGATACTATTTATAATTGCATCCTTGTTCGGCCCAATAACTGCTGACATTGTGGTTTACACCAGACAAAATTATGTATTAATTGAAAATGGATACGTCTCTATATACGCTGAATATGGAGATGTTTTTCATATCACAAATTTAACGTATTTGGAAAATTTAGTAAACGAAGAAAAGCAAAATTTTTATAAAACATCATTTTCATATAGCACAGATAATTATGATGAATTAAAAATAAATAGTTTGGATGATGAGTCTGATATTTTGGTAATTAAAGCTCTATTAGAACAATTAAAGCAAAATTCTTTCAGACAGAAAAGAGGAATAAATGAGTTAGGAACACTTTGGAAATGGATAGCAGGAACCCCTGATCATGATGATTTTGTAAAAATTAATGTCAAGCTAGATGAGTTAGTTGAAAATAATAATAAACAGTTCACCACGAATTCAGAAATTTTTAAAGTTTTTAGGGAATTAACAGATACAGTAAATAACACTAAAAGGGATGCATTTGCTAAAACACTGAAAAGAAAAAGAAATCAATATATGAAACAAGAACTTTAAAATTTAATAAATACAATTACTTTTGGAAAAGTGGGAACCTTAAGTCCAGTAATTTTGCATTTAGATGAAATAAAAAATATTATAGAGCATCAACATGGTTTAATGTCAATTACAGATTTAATGGACATATCAGAATTTAAAATTGCTCAAAAAAATAATTTAATTGTTATATATATTAAATATCCAAAAATAAAATTTACTTGTAAATATTATGAAACTAGAGCTATAGCAGAGGTAGATGGTAAATTAATTATTGACAAAAATATAATAAGTTGTAATAATGAATTTCTTAATGTCCAAAATTGTAAAACAGAAATAGCAATTACTTATTGCAGATTAAATAAAGAAAAAACATGTTTGTCAGAAATTTTGAATAAAAAACAAGCAAAATGTAAAAAGATTAAAGAAAGAAACAATAATATTGAAATAATTAAACAATATTGAAATAATTAAAAAGGTGATTTCAGGCGACAATATTGTGGAAAGCCAAAATTTAACAGGAACATATTTAGTAACATTTGAAAATCAAACAATAATAAATAATATAACTTATGTAAATATTGAAACGAAAATCTGGAATTATTTAACACATAACTATGTAAATAACTTTGAAATTTTGGAACATTTCGAATCAAATAATGAACATTTAAAGTTAGAAAATATAAATCTCTTAGGTAAGAGAAATAAAGATATAAAGAGACATACTCTCTTTTTTTTTATTTTTATAACTTTTTGCATAATGGTGATCATTTACGTGTGCAAAAAGTTAATTACATCAAATAAAATTGAAAAACAGAACGAAAATGTTGAATTGCAACAAATTTCGTGCAGTGTAATTTTAGGTCAAATTCATAACTTAACAAAAAATAAAATCGAATCGGGGACGATTCATCTTAGAGAGGGGGGAGTTAACGGCAGCCTCCACACACCACACCACCACACACCTTACGGTAATTGTAAACAACTATTGAGATTTTTCCAATATCCATAGTGGCCTGCTACTGCAAGTCTTAAGTAAACAATCCAAGTCACTTGTGTGGCACATCGAAGTATTAAATAAACCCAAGCTCAATTCGTAGTCTAAAAATAAGCGTTTGTTATTTTAGCTGAAATAACAAACTCACTCTTTGTTTTTGCAGTTGGCTACTTTTGCATCTTTGAAGATGCAATGCAATGCAATGATCCGTTTAATTAATTTTCCAATGGATATTGATATCTTCATTTCAAGGGCAAGCCATTTCAAGGTTAAGCCTATATCATCATAAAAAGATTGAAAAAAGTCTATTTTTAAAATAGTGAGGATGAAAGTTCGGAAAAAACTTTTGAAGGTTTAGGTAATAAAAATCAAGATAAAGAACTTTTAGATTTTAGAGAATATATAAAAGAAAAAATTAGTAAAATGCATTCAAATATAAATACCAGCTTTCCGTTTATGACTAACGTAAAAGCAGAAATAAGGACAAAAAATGTTGAGCCTATCTGGAGTAGGCAATACCCATATCCTTTATCAGTAAATTCTTTTGTAAATAAAGAAATCACCAAAATGTTAAATGAAAACATAATTAGACCCAGTAAAGGTCCTTATAATCCACCAATTTGGGTGGTACCTAAAAAAGGAACAAATGAAGATGGCTCACAAAAATTTAGAATGGTCATCGATTATAAAAAATTAAATGAACATACAATTTCGGATAGATATCCGATTCCGGATACAAATATAATTTTGTCTAATTTAGGAAAGTCAAAATATTTTTCAAGCATTGACTTGGAATCAGGCCTTCATCAAATTTTAATGTCGGAAAATGACATAGAAAAAACGGCTTTTTCCGTTAATAACGGTAAGTATGGATTTTTACGAATGCCGTTTGCTTTTAAAAATGCGCCCAGAATTTTTCAAAGGGCAATGGATGATATATTACGGGAACACATCGGAAAAATTTGCCATGTTTATATGGACGATATAATTATTTTTTCAAAAAATGTGACCCAGCATTTGAAGGATTTGGAAACAATTACAGAGATAAGAGAAAGCCAATATGAAGATTTCACTTGAAAAATTAAAAATTTTTTCAAGAAGAAATAGAATTTTCAGGGTTCATAATAACCCAAAATGTTATTAAAACAGATCCTAATAAAATAAAATTAATTTTAAATTACCCAATACCTGAAAATCTACGAGAATTAAGAGGATTTCTGGGAATTGCGGGTTATTATCGAAAATTTGTTAAAAATTATGCTACAATAGCAAAACCTCTGAGTAAATATCTTTCAGGAGAGAATGGAAGAGTTTCCAAGAATATGTCAAAAATATTTAAAATTGAAATAGATCAAGATGGTATTTCAGCATTCAATAAATTAAAGAAACACTTAGCGTCAGAAATGGAATTAATGGAATTGACGCAACAAAATTATTCAAAAACATTTGTATTAACTATCGACGCATCAAACGTAGCGATTGGTGCTGTGCTTTCACAGGAGAGTGAACCAATTACCTTCATTTCAAAAACTCTTAATAAAACAGAAAGAAATTATGCAACTAACGAAAAGGAATTATATGCCATTGTTTGGGCATTAAAAAACTTAGAAATTATTTATATGGTGTTACCAATCTAGAGATTCATACGGATCACCAACCTTTGACATTTGCTTTGTCACCCCGTAACCCTAATCCAAAAATGAAAAGATTGCATGCTTTTGAAGAAGAGTTTACTCCAAAATGTGTGTATCAACCTGGAAGAACCAATATTGTGGCAGACGCGTTGTCACGTCTTGAGTTAAATAATATGTCCGATGATCCAGAAGATTCAGAAAGTAATGAATCAGACCATTCTGCACAAAGTAGTGAAAGTATTCGAATACAGGAAACAAAAAAACCTGTAAATCAATTTAAACAACAAATAATTTTATGTAAAAATAGATTCACACTCCATGAATTAATTGAAAATTTCGGAAAGAAAAGACATTTAATAGAATATGACACGGTGGAAAATTTGTTAACCATCTTGAAGGAATTTATTCAACCAAAATTAGTGACTGCAATTCATTGCACTATTGAGGATTTATATGAAATCCAAGAACCCCTGAAACGAACTTTCCAAAATAAATTTGTTTATACAAGTATTTTTCTAATGGATATAACTAATAGAGAGGATCAGTCAGGAATAATTGAACAAACACTTAATATGATCGACATCCTAAAAAAATCCCAATAGGAAAAGCTCCAATCCCAGAAAGAGAAGGGGAACAGCTTGATTTCGATATTTTCAACGCACAGAAATTAAAATTTATTACATGTGTAGACGTTTATTCAAAATTTTTAATAATAAAACATATAGAAGATAAATCCAATATTGAAGAAATAGTTTTAGAATTGCTTCAGATTTTCACGGATGTAAAGCGGATTACCTTAGATAATGAGCCAAGTTTCACAACACCAGTATTTAAATCCTTAATGCAAATATTAAATATCGAAATATATTTTTCCGATCCAAGACATAGCATAACAAATAGGCAAATAGAAAGAGTCCATTCAACAATAATTGAAATATCTAGATGTATAAAGGTACAATATAGTAAGTGTTAGAAACAATACTTAGAGCAACCCAACAATATAATACAACAATTCATTCAGTTACAAACCTCAAATCAAATGAAGTCCTATATAACAAGGTAAAACACGAAAATTTACCAATAATATTAAAACAAGCATAGGAAAAAATGCTTATAATCCATAATAAAAATAGAATAGAAAAACAGTATTATCCCGGCCAAATTATGTACGAAAAGGCCATAGGAGAAAGGAATAAACTTAGACCTAGGTATAAAAAACAACAGGTTAAGGAAAATTTAGAAAATAAAATAATAATTAATAATAGAGAAAGAATTATACATAAAGATAACATTAAATCTTAATTTTTCACAGATTCCCAAAATGATACTATTTATAATTGCATCCTTGTTCGGCCCAATAACTGCTGACATTGTGGTTTACACCAGACAAAATTATGTATTAATTGAAAATGGATACGTCTCTATATACGCTGAATATGGAGATGTTTTTCATATCACAAATTTAACGTATTTGGAAAATTTAGTAAACGAAGAAAAGCAAAATTTTTATAAAACATCATTTTCATATAGCACAGATAATTATGATGAATTAAAAATAAATAGTTTGTATGATGAGTCTGATATTTTGGTAATTAAAGCTCTATTAGGACAATTAAAGCAAAATTCTTTCAGACAGAAAAGAGGAATAAATGAGTTAGGAACACTTTGGAAATGGATAGCAGGAACCCCTGATCATGATGATTTTGTAAAAATTAATGTCAAGCTAGATGAGTTAGTTGAAAATAATAATAAACAGTTCACCACGAATTTAGAAATTTTTAAAGTTTTTAGGGAATTAACAGATACAGTAAATAACACTAAAAGGGATGCATTTGCTAAAACACTGAAAAGAAAAAGAAATCAATATATGAAACAAGAACTTTAAAATTTAATAAATACAATTACTTTTGGAAAAGTGGGAACCTTAAGTCCAGTAATTTTGCATTTAGATGAAATAAAAAATATTATAGACCATCAACATGGTTTAATGTCAATTACAGATTTAATGGACATATCAGAATTTAAAATTGCTCAAAAAAATAATTTAATTGTTATATATATTAAATATCCAAAAATAAAATTTACTTGTAAATATTATGAAACTAGAGCTATATCACAGGTAGATGGTAAATTAATTATTGACAAAAATATAATAAGTTGTAATAATGAATTTCTTAATGTCCAAAATTGTAAAACAGAAATAGCAATTACTTATTGCAGATTAAATAAAGAAAAAACATGTTTGTCAGAAATTTTGAATAAAAAACAAGCAAAATGTAAAAAGATTAAAGAAAGAAACAATAATATTGAAATAATTAAACAATATTGAAATAATTAAAGAGGTGATTTCAGGCGAAAATATTGTGGAAAGTCAAAATTTAACAGGAACATATTTAGTAACATTTGAAAATCAAACAATAATAAATAATATAACTTATGTAAATATTGAAACGAAAATCTGGAATTATTTAACACATAACTATGTAAATAACTTTGAAATTTTGGAACATTTCGAATCAAATAATGAACATTTAAAGTTAGAAAATATAAATCTCTTAGGTAAGAGAAATAAAGATATAAAGAGACATACTTTCTTTTTTTTTATTTTTATAACTCTTTGTATAATGGTGATCATTTACGTGTGCAAAAAGTTAATTACATCAAATAAAATTGAAAAACAGAACGAAAATGTTGAATTGCAACAAATTTCGTGCAGTGTAATTTTAGGTAAAATTCATAACTTAACAAAAAATAAAATCGAATCGGGGACGATTCATCTTAGAGAGGGGGGAGTTAACGGCAGCCTCCACACACCACACCACCACACACCTTACGGTAATTGTAAACAATTATTGAGATTTTTCCAATATCCATAGTGGCCTGCTACTGCAAGTCTTAAGTAAACAATCCAAGTCACTTGTGTGGCACATCGAAGTATTAAATAAACCCAAGCTCAATTCGTTGTCTAAAAATAAGCGTTTGTTATTTTAGCTGAAATAACAAACTCACTCTTTGTTTTTGCAGTTGGCTACTTTTGCATCTTTGAAGATGCAATGCAATGCAATGATCCGTTTAATTAATTTTCCAATGGATATTGATATCTTCATTTCAAGGGCAAGCCATTTCAAGGTTAAGCCTATTTCATCATAAAAAGATTGAAAAAAGTCTATTTTTAAAATAGTGAGGATGAAAATTCGGAAAAAACTTTTGAAGGTTTAGGTAATAAAAATCAAGATAAAGAACTTTTAGATTTTAGAGAATATATAAAAGAAAAAATTAGTAAAATGCATTCAAATATAAATACCAGCTTTCCGTTTATGACTAACGTAAAAGCAGAAATAAGGACAAAAAATGTTGAGCCTATCTGGAGTAGGCAATACCCATATCCTTTATCAGTAAATTCTTTTGTAAATAAAGAAATCACCAAAATTTTAAATGAAAACATAATTAGACCCAGTAAAGGTCCTTATAATCCACCAATTTGGGTGGTACCTAAAAAAGGAACAAATGAAGATGGCTCACAAAAATTTAGAATGGTCATCGATTATAAAAAATTAAATGAACATACAATTTCGGATAGATATCCGATTCCGGATACAAATATAATTTTGTCTAATTTAGGAAAGTCAAAATATTTTTCAAGCATTGACTTGGAATCAGGCCTTCATCAAATTTTAATGTCGGAAAATGACATAGAAAAAACGGCTTTTTCCGTTAATAACGGTAAGTATGGATTTTTACGAATGCCGTTTGCTTTTAAAAATGCGCCCAGAATTTTTTAAAGGGCAATGGATGATATATTACGGGAACACATCGGAAAAATTTGCCATGTTTATATGGACGATATAATTATTTTTTCAAAAAATGTGACCCAGCATTTGAAGGATTTGGAAACAATTACAGAGATAAGAGAAAGCCAATATGAAGATTTCACTTGAAAAATTAAAAATTTTTTCAAGAAGAAATAGAATTTTCAGGGTTCATAATAACCCAAAATGTTATTAAAACAGATCCTAATAAAATAAAATTAATTTTAAATTACCCAATACCTGAAAATCTACGAGAATTAAGAGGATTTCTGGGAATTGCGGGTTATTATCGAAAATTTGTTAAAAATTATGCTACAATAGCAAAACCTCTGAGTAAATATCTTTCAGGAGAGAATGGAAGAGTTTCCAAGAATATGTCAAAAATATTTAAAATTGAAATAGATCAAGATGGTATTTCAGCATTCAATAAATTAAAGAAACACTTAGCGTCAGAAATGGAATTAATGGAATTGACGCAACCAAATTATTCAAAAACATTTGTATTAACTATCGACGCATCAAACGTAGCGATTGGTGCTGTGCTTTCACAGGAGAGTGAACCAATTACCTTCATTTCAAAAACTCTTAATAAAACAGAAAGAAATTATGCAACTAACGAAAAGGAATTATATGCCATTGTTTGGGCATTAAAAAACTTAGAAATTATTTATATGGTGTTACCAATCTAGAGATTCATACGGATCACCAACCTTTGACATTTGCTTTGTCACCCCGTAACCCTAATCCAAAAATGAAAAGATTGCATGCTTTTATAGAAGAGTTTACTCCAAAATGTGTGTATCAACCTGGAAGAACCAATATTGTGGCAGACGCGTTGTCACGTCTTGAGTTAAATAATATGTCCGATGATCCAGAAGATTCAGAAAGTAATGAATCAGACCATTCTGCACAAAGTAGTGAAAGTATTCGAATACAGGAAACAAAAAAACCTGTAAATCAATTTAAACAACAAATAATTTTATGTAAAAATAGATTCACAATCCATGAATTAATTGAAAATTTCGGAAAGAAAAGACATTTAATAGAATATGACACGGTGGAAAATTTGTTAACCATCTTGAAGGAATTTATTCAACCAAAATTAGTGACTGCAATTCATTGCACTATTGAGGATTTATATGAAATCCAAGAACCCCTGAAACAAACTTTCCAAAATAAATTTGTTTATACAAGTATTTTTCTAATGGATATAACTAATAGAGAGGATCAGTCAGGAATAATTGAACAAACACTTAACATAGCTCATCGTAGTTTTAATGAAAATATTAAGCAAATAGAAAAAATGTATTATTGGCCAGAAATGAGGAAAAAATGAAAGAATATATTCGTAATTGCATAATATGCAACAAAAATAAATATGATCGACATCCTAAAAAAATCCCAATAGGAAAAGCTCCAATCCCAGAAAGAGAAGGGGAACAGCTTGATTTCGATATTTTCAACGCACAGAAATTAAAATTTATTACATGTGTAGACGTTTATTCAAAATTTTTAATAATAAAACATATAGAAGATAAATCCAATATTGAAGAAATAGTTTTAGAATTGCTTCAGATTTTCACGGATGTAAAGCGGATTACCTTAGATAATGAGCCAAGTTTCACAACACCAGTATTTAAATCCTTAATGCAAATATTAAATATCGAAATATATTTTTCCGATCCAAGACATAGCATAACAAATAGGCAAATAGAAAGAGTCCATTCAACAATAATTGAAATATCTAGATGTATAAAGGTACAATATAGTAAGTGTTAGAAACAATACTTAGAGCAACCCAACAATATAATACAACAATTCATTCAGTTACAAACCTCAAATCAAATGAAGTCCTATATAACAAGGTAAAACACGAAAATTTACCAATAATATTAAAACAAGCATAGGAAAAAATGCTTATAATCCATAATAAAAATAGAATAGAAAAACAGTATTATCCCGGCCAAATTATGTACGAAAAGGCCATAGGAGAAAGGAATAAACTTAGACCTAGGTATAAAAAACAACAGGTTAAGGAAAATTTAGAAAATAAAATAATAATTAATAATAGAGAAAGAATTATACATAAAGATAACATTAAATCTTAATTTTTCACAGATTCCCAAAATGATATTATTTATAATTGCATCCTTGTTCGGCCCAATAACTGCTGACATTGTGGTTTACACCAGACAAAATTATGTATTAATTGAAAATGGATACGTCTCTATATACGCTGAATATGGAGATGTTTTTCATATCACAAATTTAACGTATTTGGAAAATTTAGTAAACGAAGAAAAGCAAAATTTTTATAAAACATCATTTTCATATAGCACAGATAATTATGATGAATTAAAAATAAATAGTTTGTATGATGAGTCTGATATTTTGGTAATTAAAGCTCTATTAGGACAATTAAAGCAAAATTCTTTCAGACAGAAAAGAGGAATAAATGAGTTAGGAACACTTTGGAAATGGATAGCAGGAACCCCTGATCATGATGATTTTGTAAAAATTAATGTCAAGCTAGATGAGTTAGTTGAAAATAATAATAAACAGTTCACCACGAATTCAGAAATTTTTAAAGTTTTTAGGGAATTAACAGATACAGTAAATAACACTAAAAGGGATGCATTTGCTAAAACACTGAAAAGAAAAAGAAATCAATATATGAAACAAGAACTTTAAAATTTAATAAATACAATTACTTTTGGAAAAGTGGGAACCTTAAGTCCAGTAATTTTGCATTTAGATGAAATAAAAAATATTATAGACCATCAACATGGTTTAATGTCAATTACAGATTTAATGGACATATCAGAATTTAAAATTGCTCAAAAAAATAATTTAATTGTTATATATATTAAATATCCAGAAATAAAATAAACTTGTAAATATTATGAAACTAGAGCTATATCACAGGTAGATGGTAAATTAATTATTGACAAAAATATAATAAGTTGTAATAATGAATTTCTTAATGTCCAAAATTGTAAAACAGAAATAGCAATTACTTATTGCAGATTAAATAAAGAAAAAACATGTTTGTCAGAAATTTTGAATAAAAAACAAGCAAAATGTAAAAAGATTAAAGAAAGAAACAATAATATTGAAATAATTAAACAATATTGAAATAATTAAAGAGGTGATTTCAGGCGAAAATATTGTGGAAAGTCAAAATTTAACAGGAACATATTTAGTAACATTTGAAAATCAAACAATAATAAATAATATAACTTATGTAAATATTGAAACGAAAATCTGGAATTATTTAACACATAACTATGTAAATAACTTTGAAATTTTGGAACATTTCGAATCAAATAATGAACATTTAAAGTTAGAAAATATAAATCTCTTAGGTAAGAGAAATAAAGATATAAAGAGACATACTTTCTTTTTTTTTATTTTTATAACTCTTTGTATAATGGTGATCATTTACGTGTGCAAAAAGTTAATTACATCAAATAAAATGGAAAACAGAACGAAAATGTTGAATTGCAACAAATTTCGTGCAGTGTAATTTTAGGTCAAATTCATAACTTAACAAAAAATAAAATCGAATCGGGGACGATTCATCTTAGAGAGGGGGGAGTTAACGGCAGCCTCCACACACCACACCACCACACACCTTACGGTAATTGTAAACAATTATTGAGATTTTTCCAATATCCATAGTGGCCTGCTACTGCAAGTCTTAAGTAAACAATCCAAGTCACTTGTGTGGCACATCGAAGTATTAAATAAACCCAAGCTCAATTCGTTGTCTAAAAATAAGCGTTTGTTATTTTAGCTGAAATAACAAACTCACTCTTTGTTTTTGCAGTTGGCTACTTTTGCATCTTTGAAGATGCAATGCAATGCAATGATCCGTTTAATTAATTTTCCAATGGATATTGATATCTTCATTTCAAGGGCAAGCCATTTCAAGGTTAAGCCTATTTCATCATAAAAAGATTGAAAAAAGTCTATTTTTACGCTTCGTTTTTTTATTTTAATTCCCGTGGATTTACATGGTTTCGCTTGCGGCGCTTTTCTCAAAAGTTTCAAAATTCATAAAATACTATGAATGAGCTCAAGGCCACTAATAATTTTTCTGTACCGAAAATTATTATTGTTTTTTTATTTTTTTAATAATTTATTGAATTATTCAAAATTTTTAATTGAATAGAAAAGGAAATTTTTTAGAGACAACCACCATAGCTTTTCTTATAGATCCATTTCGGAAGCTGCTAGACTTCACTCATCAGAGAAATTTTGGCACGCACTGCTAACCATTAAGCTAACAATACGCTGGTTTTTCTGTCCTCTATACTCCTTTTATTCACTTTACCATATACATACATGACCAACACCGCCATCTGGCAGTTTTCGATCATGATGGATTTTTTTGCAGAGCTGCTTTGTTGTCACAGTATGCTACCGGGTGCTCACCGTTTTTTAACTATTGCTTTTTATTCCAACAATTTGTTGGTTTTTACGGCCTATATTTTTTTATTTCATATATATAGTACATATATAAGGTATAAAATGGATTTTAGCTGGCACAAAACCAGCGCTCTGATAGCTTCATAGAGTGGCAATATTGTTTTTTTTCTTGCTATTCTTTCTTGCATTTTAGATGGTTGCATTTTATATTTTGCGCCTTCTCAACACTACATGTGATTAGCATTAATTAGATATTTTTATCGTAAAGTTTGGTATTTTTTGGCATAAACTTGCATATAACGTTTTCACTTACGAGTTTTATTTGTGTTTATTTATAGTGAGTTTAAAAATTCATATTGCCTAAAAATGGAATTAACCCGTGAATATTTTCGCGCGATGATTTACTACGATTTTTGACGTGGATTATCGAGACAGGAGTGCATCAATCAACTTACTTCTACTTTTAGTGTTGAATCACCACACTTAGGCACTGTGAAAAGCCAATCTTTGCAGGACGAATTTCGTGAAGGCCAAAAACGGTGGTTGTGCCAGAAACAGTCGATGCTGTGCGTCAATTGATAATACAAGATCTTCATGTGACATATCGCGAGATAGAGGCATTCTTGGCCATTAGTGGGACCAGCATACATTTATTATTGCATGAGCATTTGGTCGTAAAGATTTGTTCTCCTTCGATACCGCATAATTTGACAATTGCCCAAAAAAGACTCGTGTCGATTGGTGTAAAGAAATTTTTGAAGATATTTAGCCGCGGTGGATCAAAGCACGTCTATGACATCGTAACAGGTGACGAACCTTGGATATGAGCCGGAAACAAAGCAGTAATTGACTGTATGGTGGCCTGTTTTTTCGGAAAATTTTAATTAAGGAAAACCAACCGCCGAAGTCAAATCATTCTTCACCAAGACAATGCCAGCCCTCACGTATCGATTCACAAAAGAGAGTTTTTGAGGACTCAAAAGGTCAAATTGATGGGTCATCCGCCTTACAGCCCTGATTTGGCATCTAATGATTTCTTTTTATTCCCGAACATCAAAAAATAAAATGCGATGTCAACGTTTTTCAACACCTGAAGGAGCTGTAGAAGCCTTCGAATAGCTTTAGAGGTATCCTCTTCTGAGTGGCAAAAGTGCTTTTAAAATTGGTTCAAGCGAATGCAGAAGTGTATTGACTTGGATGGAGAATATTTGAAAAACAATAAAACTATTTTCCTTAATATTTGACTGTGTTTTCATTATTAGGCGCAAAATATAAAAGGCAACCCTCTAAATTCAGCATGAACACTACTAATAGCAAAAGTTGAAAATATACATTTAGAAATTTTTAGCGATCGAGAGTAAGGTTTAGCGACTTCCATAACACTGTACAACAAAATGAGGGTTCATCTCTTAGTAATTGATGAAACCCACAAAATTGGAAGCTCTATCCCTCTCGTATCAAAACCTCATACCAGGTTTTAGGCCTATAGGTCTGTTTTTTTTTATTTGAGTTTAAAGTTTTTAACCCTATGTATAGGGGTAAGTAAAGAAAACTTGATAAAATGAAGCAAGTGGTTACAAAATAGTGGCTAAATTAATGTTTTTTGGGGCAAGGAATTCATTTTTGATGTTTATTTTTACATAAAACTTACGATAGATGACGCTGTGGTACAATTTTTCAAATTTTTTAACAATTTTTCATGGAAAAATAGTATTTTAATAGTTTTTAAGTAGAGATAGTAGCAATTGCTTACGAAATGCGTGTTAAGGTAATGTTTTTACTGTTTTATTTTGTTTTGTTGTTTTTCCGACAGGGTGAATGATTGATGTATATTGGAACGATTTTTCGTCATCCCTTGTCAAATTTGGTTTTGAGACAAACTGGTTTCGGCGTTGTGCTATCATCAGTGTCGATTTTCGTTCGTGTTTTTAGGGTCGAGAAACTCATTTTTGACCTTCATCTTTTAATAAATCTTACTATAGGTGGCGCTGCGGTACAATTATACAATTTTTTTAAACAATTTTTATGAAAAAAGAGTATTTTAACAGTTTCTAAGTAGAAATAGTAATGTTTTATCCTGTTTTATATTAGAAGCGATCGTTGATGACATTAAAAATTAAAATTATAGTTTTAAGCTTCATTTTTACTACAAAACTTTTTACACTTATACTTTTTATCAAGACCGAACTCTCTTCTTTTTTTTAAAATGCGTAATCCTCGTTTTAGTGTCATCAACGATCACTTCTAATATAAAACAGGATAAAACATTACTATTTCTACTTAGAAACTGTTAAAATACTTTTTTTTCATAAAAATTGTTTAAAAAAATTTTATAATTGTACCGCAGCGCCACCTATCGTAAGATTTATTAAAAGATTAAGGTAAGGTCAAAAATGAGTTGCTCGACCCTAAAAACATTACTTTAACACACATTTCGTGAGCAATTGCTACTATTTCTACTTAAAAACTATTAAAATACTATTTTTACATGAAAGGTTGTTAAAAAATTTTAAAAGTTGTACCACAGCGTCATCTATCGTAAGTTTTATGTAAAAATAAACATCAAAAATGAATTCCTTGCCCCAAAAAACAATAATTTAGCCACTATTTTGTAACCAATGGCTTCATTTTATCAAGTTTTCCTCACTTAAACCCTACATAGGGTTAAAAACTTTAAACTCAAATAAAATAAAACCCGACATATAGGCCAAAAACCTGGTATGAGGTTTTGATACGAGAGGGATAGAGCTTCAGATTTTGTTGGTTTCATCAATACTAAAAATCTTGTTGTACAGTGTAATTGTTGCTAGTGTGCGATAACGAGTAAAATAGTATTATTATTTGAAAAATTTATAAATTGGTAATATTTAAGAAAAAAGTAAATCCTGGAAATTGCATATATCTAAGAAAAATGTCTGAAGTGAAAAAAATTCGAGTGTAGATAGCAAGCACATCGCTCCAAGCATGCTGCAAAAATGACAGTTTGGAGAGTATTTCTAAAATTTTAAACAAAGAAGTGTCGTGTAACTTAAATGTTGTGCGACAAAAAACCCGTTTGGGTAAAGCCGTTAGTCACCACGCGAATTAAAGCAAAAAAAAAAAACAAAAAATGCATTAACAATGTAGTCTTATAAATAAAAATGAATGAATGCCTTTTATAGGCGTCCAAAGTTCTCAACCGTTCTTTAGAAAATTTTCACAGTACATTCTTGGGATCGCTGGGTTCAGCATAGTTTATATATGGTTTTGGTAAAGTGGGCATACCCACGCCACCAAGCAATACATATAAAAAGAAAAATAAAGCTTTTAGTTGTTCTAATGTTTATTTTATTTTGCAAAACAATTGTTTCGACACGCGCTTGGTGTTTTCTTCAGTTGCTAGTTTTCAACTAACCATTTGCAACAGATTTAAACAAAGTAAGCCTAAGAAAAACAAAAAACGTATAGAGAAATAAAACAACAAGCATAAAAAATATGTAATAACAAAACATTGAAACAAACGAAGTTTACTGGAAGGCTGAGAACAAACTTGAATACAGTGGGCCGATATCACGATTCACTGATAAGTGAAGATGTGTATTTTTATTTTTTATGTGTCTTGTGTAAAAGGTCGTTTAGCACTCAAATAATTTAATTTTAATTAAATATTTAATGACCAAGCAATATAAAATTTCAATTCGTCATGGCTCTGAACGTATTTGGCCTAAATTAATTATATTTAGATATATGTGTCCTTTAGTCAATATTTACATAATTTAAGAAAAGAAAGAGGTGGTTTTGTTAGTCCTTCATTCATGTCCAAAGTTTATTGTAGATGTTTAGGAAACTTTCACGATACGTTCAGGAGTTCGCTGGCTTTGACATGGGCTATATACTTATAAATTTTTTGGAAAAGTGGGCGGTGCCACGACCGCAGGCTACATAAAATATCAACTCGTCATAGCTATGAACGTATTTGGTGTAAATTAAAATGTGTCCTTAAGTCAATATTTACACAATTTTAGAAAAAGGGTCGGTGCCAAGCCAACATATTTTTGTGTGTTGTTTGTCCTTCATTCAGGTCCAAAGTTTATTGTCCTTCTCTATAAAACTTTCAGTGGGTTCAGAAGCACGCTAGATACGACACAAGTTTTTTCTCGCCCTGCCTAATGGGCACGATCACTCTGAGAATTGTCATCAAGCTATCCTGGAAGTCCAAGGAAACGAGCAGTTACAACAGGGTTGGACCAGAGTGATATTGGTGTTAGAAGAGTAGGTTCAATTGAACAGGAAAGGAGATGTTTGGTATCATGAGGGGACATACCACATGGAAGGCAAGTATTTGGTATGGGGGGGTTCAGTCTGGATAAGTAAGGGTTAGCCTAGCACAATATCCAGAACGAAGTTGTGCTAAAATGACTATAGTCTCCCTCGGAAGTACACAGTCCTATTCAGCTATTTCAGGTAGCTGGATGTCACAGGGGATTCACAGGCTGAGATCTGAGGGATATGTCTATCGACTCGGTGTGGAGGTCGTTTAGAGCCCGCTTATGGTTACACAGGTAAAACGGCAAAATAATGTGGTGCCGGATCTCATCATAGTGCTTTAGGGGATGTTTCCTTATGTCTCTGGGAGCCGGAGCTTCATCCAATAGATGATGGTTTGGATGAAAGTAGGTGGCAGTTCAGTTAAAACGTTTTGCTTAAGAGTTCCGCGTGCTCACTAACATCGAACATTTTGGCCTCTTGATGGAGGTGAGACTTAGATGACATAAGCAGACATCCCGTGGCAGTTCTGATGACGGTGTTTTGGCAGACTTGCAATTTCCTCCAGTTGGTGTCATCAAGGTTGGGCGCCAATATGGGAGCAGCGTAATCAATAACCGGTCGGGCAAAAGCCTTATATGTAGGAAGCACTGTTTCTATATCTTCCCCCCAAGTACTGCCGGCCAGTGACTTGAGGATCTTATTGCGGCTCTGTACCTTTGAGGTGGCATGACTAGCAAAGGTGAGGCCTTTGTCAAGCGTCCTTCCCAAGATTTCGGTGGTTGACAGAAGGTGGAGTTAATCTATCTACGTAGACGTTTAACTCTTGCCCCATCTGCTCATTCCACGTCGTAAATAGAGTCGCCGTCGATTTAGTCGGTGACAGGGTCAGATTTTGCTCGTTGAAGTAGCTGGAAATGCCCGGATATGACATTTAATACTTCTACAGAGTTTGTCAATGGAGGGGTCCTTACCTGAGGCCATAATCGTACAGTCCTCAGCTTAGCAAACAATGGATACCCCTCTGAGCGGCGAAGCCTCGAACCATATAAATTAAAGAAAAGGGGGATAGGGCACCATCCTGCAGCACCCCTTGTTTGATTCTTCTTAGTCTAGATTCCTTGTTCCTAAACTTGACTGATGCAGCAGGTGGATGCATTATAAACTGTCGTCAAAAGGAGCTCGAGCATCGCCTGGGGTCCGATTTGATACTGTCACCAAATGTAATGGCGACCTTGTCAGTGTATTTGGTCGAATTTGATAACGCCTTGACTGTTGACCATAATTTGCCGACTTCACCGTAGAATTCGCATGTATCTAAGTGTTGTTTCTACTTAGTCAATTTATTGTCGTTGACTGCCCGTCGGATTTCCCTGTTACCTTCTTTAATTCTGGGAATGATTAGTTTCACTTGGTCATGTTCTCTTGCCAGAGCCGCTGCTGCCGCAGAAAAATTCGGGGGCTCTTCCAGCGGGAATGAAGCGGCAGGAGGCTGAATCGGTAACCTAGCGAAACTCTTGTTCACCTTGGCGTACGTCTGGCGGTGTGGGTAAGGCAGCGAAGGACTGCTCTGTTTAGTCCGTAAAACGGTCCCAGCCCGCCTTGGTGAAGTTAATAAAGCTACGGCGTTCTGTACCGTTTCGATTTGTGAAACGATCCACTGTTGGTAAGTAAAATCATACATACAAGGTGGCGCAAAAGTAAGTTTCCGATGTTCAGCATATCGGTTGTGGCACGTGCAGTGTGTGCTGTTGTACCGTCTTGTTGGAACCACATGTTTTCCAATCCCAATTCATCAAGTTGCGGCATAAAGAACTCGTTGATCATTGCTCTGTAGCGCTCACCATTCACAGTAACCGTTTGGCCCCGACCGATTATTGGTCAAATAAATAGTCAGCAATATTCCGCGTTCTGGAGCAGTGTAGCGTAACATTGTTTATTAACGTGTATTTCGCATGTGTTTACTACACAAATGTCAAAATAAAACTGACTTTAGGGGCCAATCACAAAATTTATAGCATTTTCTGATAGGAGGATTACTTTTGCGCAGTAACCGTTTCACCTTGTATAAGCAACCAAAATATCTTTACTGATCAGATTCTAAAGTAAACCAAATTGTACCGCAACCTATAAAAATGCCGAGCAAATGAAAGTAAAGTATTATTTAGTGAATTAGTTTCTTTAGTTTTTAAAATGTAGGATTCCGAAAGCTAAAATGCAGATACACAACGTGTAGTGCGCACATGGTTTGCCGCAACAAAGACGTTATCATTAAAATTGTTTTCCCAAAGCTTAAATTTTTTTCTTTGGTGTTAATTTTAAAGATTTGAAATTTATTTACTGTACGTTCAAATACATAAATAATTATCA
The DNA here is from genome assembly GCA_949987695.1 of Merzomyia westermanni. Classification (NCBI taxonomy): domain Eukaryota; kingdom Metazoa; phylum Arthropoda; class Insecta; order Diptera; family Tephritidae; genus Merzomyia; species Merzomyia westermanni. Next base: position 109,172,323 of record OX465290.1, on the reverse strand, counting down.
CTCGTACCATCAGTTCATGTTAAATTTTCGAGATAATTAGGCACGAATTCGCGAAAAAAGTATCAACTAATCGCCAAACGCCCATGTTTTTGTCAAATTCACTGAACGCAGTACATGCAAACGACATAAACGTTGCATGAGTCATGCTTTAAGTCCCACTCGCCTCTGCGGTGTTTACTTTTGTTTCACCATGCTTTTCACTATGAAAATTTTTTTTTTTTTGTTTTTTTTTTATGGCGCGATATACAACAGGTATATCATCATAAACCTCCTAAGAGATTTTTGCGCCAAGCTTCTCTTCCAATTTGTGGTGTGCCGATTTGAATTTTCCCTACAAATTGGTGGGACCTACAGTTTTTTGCCGACTCCGAACGGCATCTACAAAGGAGACGAATTTTTGCTGAGAAGCCTGTCATGGCAGAAATACACTCGGAGAGTTTGCCAAACCACTGCCGAGGGGCGACCCCGTTTTGAAAAACTTTTGATGTTACCTGTACCAGGGCTCGAACCATGGACCTTCGGTGTGGTAGGCCGGCAACACTACCTCCACACCACGGCGGCCGCCGTGCTAAATATGCCTGCACCTTTATATTTATAAACCGATTTACAAATGGTTTGGACATGAATTATTTGCAATCCATCCATCTTCAATACCACGCCAAAATAAATCCAAAAATTCAATAATTCTTGGTTAATTATTATTATTTTTGATTAGAGGAAAAATTCAAAGCAACAAACATATAAAGGCTATACTTTAGTTATAGTACTATTTCGAAAACAGCCACGATTTCCCGTCAGACTAATTCGTATAGTTCTGCTATTTCAGAGGATCTTGTGGAGAATCGAAACCACTCACTCTGATTGCAAGCGCAGCTGCCTAATCCATAGGCTATGCTGCGTGTAGTTTTGCAAGCTGCTTAATTCAAGTTTTCCTCTAATTGTTGTTTGTTATCTTGCCAACGGTATACACAATATTTTAGACATTCTGTCTATATGTAAATCATGTATGTTGGACTTTGTTTTTGTACATTCTTCTTTCTATTTTTAGAAAATAGTTATTATACGTAACCGCGTGCTCCGGTATAAATTTATTTATTTTTGTGGTTGGTTTTATGGTCTTTTCATTTTTACATATTTTTGTAAGATAAACGAGCTTAAGACCAGTTGATAATAATTCTTGGTTAATCTATTATATAAAAATAAGTCGCGTTTTCCTCCCTGACGCTATAACTCCAGAACGGCTGGACCGAATTAAATGAAATTTTGCACGTAGTTTTCGATTGCGCCCGGCATGGTTTATGGCCAAAAAAAGTATAAGAATCCGGGAACGTTTTGGAGATATTCCACAAAATGTGGGCCAGGGTAGCCTTATAACGGGTTCGTACGATATGGGTATCAAATGAAAGGTGTTGACGAGTGCTTGAACATGGTGTAGTTATTGGTCCCATATAAGACCCCATATTCGAGGTATTTCCCGAAATATGAACCAGGTGTGACCCCAGACGGGTTTTTTACAAAATGGGTATCAAATAAAAGGTGTCGGTGAGTATTTAAAAAAGAGTTGATTTTCAAGTTTCCGAGATGTCGACCAAAATGTGGACCAGGGATGACCCTAGAAGGTGTTTATACGATATGGGTATCGAATAAAAGGTATTGATGAGTGTTTAAAAAAAGATGACTTTCAGGACCCTATGCTATCCCGTTTACGAGATACCTCCAAAATTGTGGACCAGGGGTGACCCTGGTATAATATAAAAATAAGTCGGGTTTTCCTTCCTGACGCTATATCTCAAGAACGCACGAATCGATTTCAATGATATTGCATTCGTTGGAAAAGTCTCGGGCGCCGTGAGGTTTATAGCAAACAAAATTCAGGAAAAATTTCAAAAGAAAAGCAGGAAAATAGGGGAAATCATTTTTTACATACATTAATTTTATGTGACATTTTTTATTATACGCACGTTCTTTCAAACGCAAAATTAAAACCGGTATTGTGTTCACTGTGAAATTGAGGTTGAAGTTATTCGTTTCCTAACAGATCAACTAGAAACCATCAAAACAATCACGCGTATTGTGCAAGTTAACACAGCAGTAGAGGTATACCAGCATTAGGTGTAAATATTGTATGTATGCCTGTGTGTTATCCCAATAACAAACAGACAAACCTACATAAATACTCATCCGTGGTTGTTGTAAGCAGGCATTGCATTTTATTGGCATACAAATTTACATGTATGTACGTTTGTACGCTGCTGGCTAACCGCCCGCACTAATCAATCAACTGCTGCTGTGATAATCCAACACTTTGCTTAAATACTTTTTCTCCACGCCGACGCTTCGAGTTAGCCGATGTAAAATCGTGCGCTCGATGTACCTGAAAGGTTCGTCCCTAAAAAAGTATTTAAGCACGCATAATTTTAAGGTCAGACACGTGAATAATGATTTAATAAAAGTGGATAAAAAGTATCTAAGCAAAGTGTTGGATTATCACAGCAGCAGTTGATTGATTTGTGCGGGCGTTACAAACGTACATAAATGTAAATTTGTATGCCAATAATATTAAAAAAAAAAAGATCAAAAATTATGTATCTTTGGAAGTGGCATAAAAAAAACTTGCAAATTTTTGTTTAAGGTGGTAAGTTGAATTGTGTAAATTATATGGATAGTGCATTTGAGGTTAAATTCACCAGCCTGTCCAAACTTGCAAATTTTTAGTCGAAAAGCCAAAAAGATCAAAAAATTATCGTATTTTGCAAAAGTATCAAAAATTATATATCTTTGGAAGTGGCATAACAAAAACTTGCACATTTTTTTTAAGATGGTAAGTTGAATTGTAAATTCACCATCTGTCCATAGTCCAAAATGCCCAGAGGACGACGTGTGAACATCGGCCGCCGCGTACCGCATGTAAGCCAGCAACAAGTATATTCCCGGAACTTAAGTGAAGAAAGACAAAATATAATAAGAGAAAATGACCGATTGGGACAACACGTGAGCACACGAAGATCATTGACATCTTATAGTCGCTTGGCATTCTAATATGATCCCACTACGAACTACAGTGATGATAAAAATTTAGATATTGGACCAATGATGACTGTATGCCGATATTGCAATGCGTTAAAGTTCAAAAGAGAAACGGATGGATTGTGCTGCGCAAGTGGAAAAGTCAAACTGGAGCCATTACTTACACCACCACAGCCACTGATAGCATTGTTAGATGGAAGTGATCCTGATTCCAACTATTTTCTTCAACACATCCTTGAATACAATAACTGCTTTCGCATGACTTCATTTGGAGGTAATATCATTTGAGAAGGCGGCTTTATGCCGACTTGCAAGGTAAAAGATACAACACACACAACCAATCACTCACACAGATCAATCCCACCAACACAATCAATTGCAATAAACAACAACTACACATATACCAGACACTACACCATCACACGATCAGAAGTCACACCGTATTCTTCAACAAATGATTGTTTGCGATACAAGGACAAATATATCATTTGCATGGTTCAATGGTGCCAACACCAGATGAACCGCATCAATTTCTGCAAATATATTTCATTTCGTCGATGGTGGATCAGCTGAATGTGCGGTGCAATATACAGGGAACACAAAAGTTAAAGAGACGAATTATTGAACAGTTGCAAGCATTTCTCCACGATAATAAGGCTGTGGTTAATATGTTCAAAACAGCATTGGAACGAATGCCATCGGATACGCACAAATTTGTCATAAGAGCGGATCGTACCCCAACAGGTGAACATGTGCGAAGATTCAATGCACCCACGGTTCATGATGTTGCTGCAATTATTGTTGGAGATCAAACTAAATCACGAGACATTGTCGTTCGCTGTTCGATCAAGATGTGACATAGCTTTGGCGTTAGCATCACCTGAAATTCCTAATAAACTGTCGCTGTCGTGAACGGACGTGTTTTTGCCGTGCTCTGAGTTTTTCACGAATTCAATTCAATTCAAGTGTTTTTTTTTTATTTTTATTCAATGGCGCATAACAATTAAATTGTGTTTAGTGACATTGACTCTGTTAGCCTTTTCCTGTCTTCATACTTTGCCTTTTGGATTATTATGCCGTGTTTTTGTGGCCATAGGGTCGAGCGCGCCCAAACTTCAGTGCAATGTGATATATGCCGAGAAATTTATCATCTAAATTGTGTTGTTGGTAACCTACCTGCCGACCTCAATTACCTAAATAATGGTGAAAACATTTACATCTGTGGTTTGTGTGCTCCTCAACAAGACGAGTCGTTGACTTTGCATGACTCATCGTTGCAACAACAACAACCCATACAAGTGCAAGTGCCAATACAATGTACTAATAACGAATGCCTACATCAAAAAATAGATTCTCTTCAAGCCGAGGTTCGTGACTTACACTCTAAGCTCAACGAGAACAATTCGACTCTATCTCATTTGCTCGCTCAGTTTGAGAATTTTGTTAGTCTTTATAACAACAACACTGCTATATCAACGCATCAAGATGCGACTAGCGCCCCAACAGGTGCTCTGGGCTCTGTCGACGTCGGTGCCAATGCTGCTGAAAATGCAGCTGATACTGTTGCTAATCTGCCGCTGCCTAATGAAGCTGTTGCTGCTGCTAGCACTTCAACTGCGATGCAAATCTCACTCGCCGCTATTTCACCTACTTCGGGTATTGCTGTTAAGCCCCTCGCAGCTGTTGGTATCCAAAACGAATGGAGAACAATGCAAAATAAAAAGCAAAACAAACAAAGTAATAAGAAAACTAATAAGAATAATAAAACTAATAAGAATAATAAAATGCATAACAACAAAGAATGCGCTTCTAAGAATGCTAATGAGGACACAGGTACTAGTTCAATGCCTGATATTGCTGTAAGCCACGGCACTGATGCCAGTGGTTTTCCTAATCTGCCTGTTGTTACCGCTGTTGTTGCTGCTTCGCTTGCCGTTAACCTGTTAGCTTTGGAAACTGATAATGCTGTGCTCTCTCAACAACAAATAATTAGTGAAAGTGAATCTGAAGTCAATACTGCGTGGACAAAAGTCATCAAGAGACGAAATAACAATGCAGTTGTAGTTGGCTCTAATGCAATCACTGAATTGTGCGTTGCTGATCGCATGATATGGGCGCATTTGTCGTCTTTCGGTCCCAAGGTCACTGCTGATGACATTAAGAATTATGTGTGTAAGCATGTAAACATTGACAAAAAGGCTGTCTCTTGCTTTACATTAATTAAAAAAGATGACCCAGCAGAAAATCGTACTCACGTAAACTTCAGGTTGGGTGCTCTATCTGCCGAGTTTCCCAGTATTCTCGATGCGAAAATTTGGCCTCGTAAATGTAAGAGTTAAACCATTTAATTTTTTTCACAACCGAGATCGAAAACGGAGAGGTCGAACCCAACAGCAGAATGTGTGGAAGTCAGTACAACAACAAGATGTGTAGTAGCCGGCAAGGCTAATAATAATAATAATGTATATGACCTTAAGGTATATTTCCAGAATGTTTCTGGTATTCGAACTAAAGGGGAGGCAGTACGGCTTTTTAGTTCTCGTTTGGATTTTGATGCCATTGTGTTTGTTGAAACCTGGCTCACAATTAATTTCTATGATAGTGAGTTTTTTGACTCCAATTTGTATAACTTTTACCGCAAAGATAGAGACTCCCTAAAAACCGGCTGTGATAGAGAAGGGGGTGTTCTCATTGCTGTTCAACGAAAATTTCAATCTCACTTGGTCGTACTTGATAATGGTGATTCGCTATTTGACCAGTTATGTGTCAGCATTAAGGAAGCTTCTTCGTCAAGCTCGCTGTTTGTTATTGTTTCATAAATCCCACCGAATAGCGCGGACTACCTTTATAGTGCACATACTGATAATGTGACCTCTTTAATTCTAAATAAGGTAGCTGATAATCATGTTTGTGTATTAGGTGACTTTAAGTTATGCAATGTAGGCTGGTCTCCTGTATCAAACTTTGGCCTTATGCCCATAAATATCAGTAAGTCGTATGAATCCTATCTTTTAGACAATTTTTTGAGTGTTAACTTAGTGCAAATTAATAAATATGTAAACAGGCTTGGCAGAATTCTTGATCTTGTTTTCGTCAGTGACAATATAAACACTTTAATTGAAGAAAGTCATTTTCCTTTGTTGCATCATGTACCTCTGACTATTAATTTTGAGTTTTATAAGTTTGCATTCAATGCTTCTGTCGAAAACGTACGTTTTAATTTTAAAGCCGGTAATTTTTCTGATTTAAATTTATGTCTAACTGAGCTTAATTGGGAGGAACTATTTTCTACCACGGATGTCTCAACTAGTTTTCGTATCTTCAAAGATAAACTATCTGCATTGTGTCTAAATTGGGTTCCCATTGTTAGGAAAAACACTTGTAAACTTCCATGGTACAATCGTCGCCTGAAGAAGCTGAAGAATCTGAGGAATAAATTTTTTAAAAAGTACAAAGCTGCTGGTAACTATATTTTATGCATTATACCAGAAATGCATGAAGGAATTTAACTGTTTGGATAAATTTCTTTATAGGAATTATATACTTAATGTTGAGTCGGGTATTAAAGCCAGTCCCAAAGCATTCTGGAGCTTCATAAAATCGAGAAAATCTATCTCTGGTATTCCATCTGCTATATTCTTGGAGAACGAATCTGCTAGTAACTTGACTGATGCAGCAAATTTGTTCGCGAAGTTTTTTAGCTCTAATTTTATATTGGATGATGGTAACTCCGAATTTGTGGCTGTTTCTGGAGACAATGTTTCTTCCATAAGTTTTGGATCTCTTAGACTTTCATCTGAGGATGTTTTAAACGGAATAATGGGTCTTAAGCCTTCAGAAAAAACTGACAATGATGGGATTTCGGTTTTTTTGCTCAAAAACGCGCCTGCGTTAATTTTCCCACTTACACTTATTTTTAACATGTCTTTGGCTTCAGACTATTTTGTGGAAGATTGGAAAATTACATACATTACTCCTACTTTCAAAAGTGGAAATAAGAATGATGTTTGTAATTATCGTCTGATTTCAAAGCTGTCCAACAATCTCGAAGCTTTTTGAAGTTATTGTAAAAGAGAAACTATATTTTGCAGTCAAAGGTCTGATAACACCATTTCAGCATGGCTTTATTCCAAATCGGTCTACAATTACTAATTTGACTGAATTTAGTGAATACTGCTTTGAGTCTTTCCAACTTGGTCTTCAAGTTGATTGTATATACACGGACTTTTCCAAGGCGTTCGATAAAGTTTTTCATGAGGTGCTAATTAGTAAGCTTGAACACCTGGGATTTCACTCTGCTTTTTTAAATCTTATCTATCTAATAGGCAATGTGTGGTAGCTGTTGATAACACCAACTTTCGATCTTTTATAGCGTGTTCGGGCGTTCCACAAGGAAGCATTTTAGCTGATTTTTGTTGGAACGATTTTCCGTCTTCCCTTGTCAAGTTTGGTTTTGTGACAAACCGGTTTCGGCGTTCTGCCATTTTCAATGCCTAGTTTCGTTCTGGTCTGTGTCTATCCGCTGCGTTGTTTTTATAGTCCGTGGGTGCTGTGGCGGGAGGATGGAGCCGTGTGCAGAAGGGTGGGGCCGTGTGCAGAAGTCCGCGCAAGTGGGGAAAGTTTCTGATCGCCATTCACCTGGGAATGGCAAGAGCGATTCTTTTGCATGCGGTTCAAGCAGCTCACTACTTCCGGGCTTTGCGCCCAAGTATCCTCTGGGTAACCACCGAACACCCGTTTGGTGGTGAGCTAAACTTGAGAAGGCGACAACCTGGTAAGGCCACTCCGACATAATCGGTTTAAGGGCTTGCTGGGGGGGTTCAAACAGCAGCGTGTGATCACCAGGTGGTGCGGCTGCAAGCGGGCGTCTGTCTTGGATCAAGCGGCTCGCTATACAAACATGTAATAGAATTCAACCTCCCGTGAAACGGGTTGTGCGTTGGGTTTGGGACCCACCACATAAAACAACGTTCCAATGAAATTCAACAACAAAGCCTCGGATATGAGAACCCCTTTTTTAGATGACAACACCCGCAAACGAAATAAGGATTATGAGATAAGGGCATGTACCTGGAATGTCCGGTCCCTTAATGGGGAAGGTGCCGCTGCCCGGCTGGTTGAGGTCCTGAGGAAAGCAAAAGCTGACATCACCGCCATACAAGAGATGCGATGGACGGGGCGAGGAAACACGATCAAAACACCTTGCAACCTCTACTGGAGTGGGCATGAAGACAAGCGCAGATTCGGCGTGGGATTTGTGGTGGGAGAGAGACTCCGTCACCGAGTACTGTCGTTCACACCCGTGAACGAGCGTCTCGCTGCAATCCGCATAAAAGTACGATTTTTCACCATATCGTTTATCTGCGCTCATGCACCGACGGAAGAGAAGGACGACGTGGAAAATGATGCATTCTACGAGCGCCTGGAAGAAGCATACGAGCGCTGCCCCCGTCATGATATCAAAGTCGTGCTTGGCGACTTTAACGCCAGGGTGGGTAAGGAGGGTGTATTTGGCCCCACTGTCGGGAAGTCCAGTCTCCACGACCAGACTTCGCCAAATGGATTCAGGCTGATCGACTGCGCCGGTGCCCGAAACATGGTCATATCCAGCAGTAGGTTTATGCACAAGAAGATCCATCAGGCTACATGGCTGTCCCCCGATCGAAAAACACGCAACGAGATCGACCACGTTGTGATAGACGGACGGCATGCTTCCAGCGTTTTAGATGTTCGCACAATACGAGGACCTAACATCGACTCTGATCACTACCTAGTAGCAGCCAAGATTCGTACCCGCCTCTGTACGACAAAACAGGTGCAACAAAAAACGCAGGGAAAGCTGGACGTCGAAAAGCTGCAATCGCAACAGACCGCCAATTATTTCGCAGATCGCCTCTCACACCTGCTCTCCGAGAGCACAATTCAACCTAGTGGAATGCATGAGCAGTGGGATCATATCTCAGGAGCACTCCGTACCGCAGCCGAAGAAGTAATTGGATTCCGGCGAACGCGAAGAAACAACTGGTATGATGATGAAGAGTGCCGCGCTGCAACGAAAAGAAAGGACGAAGCCTACAAGGCAACGCTGAGATCGAATGCAACGAGGAGTGTGTGTGAACACTACCGCGAGTTGAAGAGGGAAGCGAGGCGGCTTTTCCTGGAGAAAAAAAGGGAGGCAGAAAAGCGTGAAATAAAGGAGCTTGAGATGCTGGCCAACGGGAATAATGACCGAAAATTCTATCAAAAAATTAGGCGAATGACAGAAGGTTTCAAACCCGGGGCAAACTCCTGTAAGAATGAGAACGGCGACCTGGTGACCGATGTTCAGAGAACACTCAGAATATGGAGGGATCACTTCTCTGCCCTTTTAAATGGAGAAACTGAGCAAGAAACCAGAGAAGTTGCCGAACCCGAGCCCACAATCGAAGATGATGGAATTGACGTTCCACAACCCGACTATAATGAGGTGCGAATAGCAATATCCCGATTGAAAAACAATAAAGCAGCTGGCGCTGATGGTTTGCCTGCTGAGCTATTCAAACACGGAGGCGAGGAGCTGGTAAGGCGCATGCATCAGCTTCTATGCAGAATATGGTCGGATGAATGCATGCCTGAAGATTGGAATCTGAGTGTTCTCTGCCCAATCCACAAGAAGGGCGATCCTGCAAACTGCGCCAACTATCGCGGAATCAGCCTTTTGAATATCGCATATAAGGTCCTATCAAGCGTATTGTGCGAAAGACTGAAGCCTGATGTGAACAGACTGATTGGACCTTATCAGTGTGGCTTCAGGCCTGGTAAATCAACCATCGACCAGATTTTTACAATACGCCAAATCTTGAAAAAAAACCGTGAAAAAAGAATCGACACGCATCAACTCTTTGTTGATTTTAAAGCCGCTTTCGATAGCACGAAAAGGAGCTGCCTATATGCCGCTATGTCTGAATTTGGTTTCCCCGCAAAACTTATACGGCTATGCAAAATGACCTTGAGCAGCACCGCCAGCTCGGTCAGAATTGGGAAGTACCTCTCCGAGCCATTCGAAACTAAACGAGGTTTCAGACAGGGTGACTCCCTATCGTGCGATTTCCTTCATTTAATGCTGGAGAAAATAATACAAGCTGCAGAACTTAACCGCGCTGAAACAATATTTTATAAAAGCGTGCAACTGTTGGCATATGCTGACGATATTGATATCATTGGCCTTAACAACCGCGCCGTAACTTCTGCTTACTCCAAATTAGAAAAAGAAGCGGAGAAAATGGGATTGGTGGTGAACGAGGGCAAAACGAAGTACCTTCTGTCATCATGCAAAGAGTCAGCGCATTCGCGCCTTGGCAACCAAGCCACAAGCAATAATTTCGAAATAGTAAAGGACTTCGTTTACCTGGGAACCAGCATTAATACCAACAATAATGTTAGCCTAGAAATCCGACGAAGAATCACTCTTGCAAACAAATGCTACTTCGGACTGAGTAGGCAATTGAAAAGTAAAGTCCTCTCTCGACGAACGAAAATAACACTCTACAAGTCACTCATCGCACCCGTCCTGCTATATGGTGCAGAAGCGTGGACACTAACAACATCTGATGAGGCGGCTCTGGGAGTATTCGAGAGAAAGGTTCTTCGAAAGATTTGTGGACCTCTACGCGTTGGCGACGGCGAGTGCCGAAGAAAATTTAATGATGAGCTGTATGAACTTTACGCAGACGCCGACATAGTTCAGCGAATTAAAACACAGCGGCTTCGCTGGCTAGGCCACGTAGTGCGAATGAGCGAAGATGCTCCAGCCCAGAAGGTATTCTTATCGGCACCCGCCGGTGGAAGCAGAGGAAGAGGGAGACCACCACTCCGATGGAAGGACCAAGTGGAGACCGATTTGCGATCCCGCGGTGTTTCCAATTGGCGCCAGTTGGCGCCAGTTGGCGCAACGAAGAAACGACTTGCGAGCTATGTTGGACGGTCAAAATCGCCCAGGCGGTTAGATGACCATTTAAAGAAGAAGAAGAGGGTGCTGTGGCAGGTAATGTCAATCTATGTGTTCGTGGTAGGTAACGTTAATATGCGTGTGTGTGTGCGCGGTATTGATACGTCCGAATTGTTATCTGTCCCAAGGGTTGTTTTTGTAGGTATGTAGACATACCGCTTGTTAGCTAAGCGGTAGGCTGATGTAGGTAGAGATCGATGATTTTTGCAGTTTGGTTCATATTTCGTTTTAAATTACTTTATACAGCCTTTGTTCGGTCAAACTTGGAATATGGTGCTATAATATGGAGACCTTACCATATTTCCGCAATAAATAGAATTGAAAGGGTTCAAAAAATATATCTTAGGTTTGCGTTACGCTTATTAAACTTACTTATAACTCGCGGTTACTTCTAATCAATTTGAAAACGCTAGAGACAAGGCGAGTCTTTCTTTCACTATCTTTCTTTTTCAATATTATTAGTGGTGACATAGACTGTATACCTATCTCTTCTTGCTCGAATTAATTTTAATATTCCGCGAAGGCCTCTACGTACTGTTGTCCCTTTCTATGAACAAGATCTTAGAACTGATTATGCCCGAAACGCTCCCATTGCTCGAGGTATCGGTGAACTTAACAGGATCTCGAACTCTGTTTCGTTTGATTTCTCAATACCTAAGTATGAACTTATTCACATTTTAAATACAGTTTTGTAAACTATTTTTAAGTTTTTACATTATTTTACTTATGTCATTTTTATATGATACACATAGCTTTTAGTCTGTAAGAAACCTGTATTTCATAGACTTGAATAAATAAATAAATAAATAAATTGTGGCGACTCTTCTAGATGGCGGTCGTACTGCACATTCTGCGCTTAAGTTGCCACTCAATTTAAACATAGTTGATACTCCAGAATGTAATATTTCCCGATCCAGTGCAATGGGAAAATTGTTGATGCAATGCAAGCTCATTGTTTGGGATGAGTGCACAATGGCAAATAAGAAATCACTTGAAGCACTTAACTTTACACTGAAGGATCTTCGGCGAAATAACAACATCTTTGGTGGCTTCATAATATTGTTGGCAAGCGATTTCAGGCAGACGTTGCCAGTAATTCCTCGTGGAACGCCTGCAGATGAATTGAATACTTGCCTGAAGGTATCACCTTTGTGAAATATCGTAAAAAAATTATCGTTAACCACTAATATGAGAGTTCAACTTTACAATGATCAAAGTGCTGCACAATTTTCAAAACAATTGTTAGCTGTTGGAAATGGCAAAGTCCTAGTTGATGCGACAACTGGATTAATTACTCTTACCAACGCCTTTTGCCGATTTGTAGACTCTCAATCAGCTCTTATTGAAAATGTTTTCCCAAACATTAGTGAGAATTATCAGAATTATGCTTGGTTAAGTCAACGAGGAATTCTGTCCGCAAAAGAATAATGATGTACACGCACTGAATTTCACCATTCAATCAAAAATCGCTGGCAATTTGGTGACATACAAATCCGTTGATTCCATAACAAATTCCGATGATGTAGTAAATTATCCAACGGAGTTTTTGAACTCTCTGGTGTTACCAGGATTTCGACCACATAACTTGCAACTCAAAGTTGGTTCAGTTATTATGATATTGCGTAATTTGAATCCACCGCGACTTTGCAACGGTACTCGACTTGCGGTGAAAAAACTTATGCCGAATACGCGGGTGAAAATGTATGTATTCCTCGAATACCAATGATTCCGACTGATCTTCCTTTTGACTTCAAACGATTGCAATTTCCGGTTAACCTTGCGTTCGCAATGACAATCAACAAGTCGCAAGGGCAATCGCTTAGTGTTTGCGGGATAAATTTAGAAAATCAATGTTTTTCACATGGTCAGCTATATGTTGCGTGTTCACAAGTTGGGAAGCAATCCGCTTTGTTTGTGTTAACGTCAGACAAAAAAACAAAAAATTTGGTTTACCAAAGAGTACTTCCATGAGACGGATAATTTGCGGACACTGATAACGCCTCGATTCAGTATTTACTTTGGATTCACTTGCATTTTTTTACTTATAGAAATTCAACTAAACTACACTTCATTTTTGTAATCGAAATGAATTCATTACTGTTGTGAAATGAAATAAAATTTTTGCTTTTCAAATATAAAACAAAAAAAAAAATTGTCCTCGTCGTTTAATCCCCAAACGAAATATTAAAAAAAACGAACCCATCTGATGGCGAAACGAAGTTCGCCGTTTTGCTAGTCTATTATATAAAAATAAGTCGCGTTTTCCTCCCTGACGCTATAACTCCAGAACGGCTGGACCGAATTAAATGAAATTTTGCACGTAGTTTTCGATTGAGCCCGACATGGTTTATGGCCAAAAAAAAGTATAAGAATCCAGGAAGGTTTTGGAGATATTCCACAAAATGTGGACCAGGGTAAGACTATAACGGGTTCGTACGATATGGGTGTCAAGTGAAAGGTGTTGACGAGTGCTTGAACATGGTGTAGTTATTGGTCCCATTGTAGTGTAGTCAAAGTGAATGCATACATAAATACATGCATACTTACAAACAGTCGGCGCGCAGCTAGTAGAAACTGTCGAATACGCTTTGTCAGCAAAGTCACACGCTATGCGACAATGCCCACAAATGCGTTACAATCATATGAATATATGTATGAACATATGTGCGAATGCACAAGCCAATGTTTGTGTATGAATGTATTGCATACGCTGGCTTACATACTTTGGTAGAGCTTAGAATTTAGGTAAATATGTATTATGGTAAATAAGTAGTATATAAGAATTATTTGTATAAATAGAACGAAAAGATGTTCAATAAAGCAATTCATATTTGGTGCCGATTAAGGGCACAACCCCAATCGTAATTATATCATTACCTGGCGATCCTGCCAGATCCGCTGAACAAAAAGCGGAATACTTTTTAGATCCTGCCAGATCTGCTGAACAAAAAGCGGAATACTTTTCAGATCCTGCCAGATCCGCTGAACAAAAAACGGAATCCTTTTTAGATCCTGCCAGATCCGCTGAACAAAAAGCGGAATGTTTTTTCGATCTTGCCAGATCCGCTGAACAAAACGCGGTATTCTTTTACATCCTGCCAAAAACCTTGAGCTGCCGAAACTAAGCCGGCAGTCTCCTTACAAAACATTCCATTTTTGGAATAACGATGGTGGCCTGAGCACTAATCCCGCAGCAAGGGAGACGCATAACGGAGTGGAATAACGATGCTGGCCTGAGCACTAATCCCGCAGCAAGGGAGACGCATAACGGAGTGGAATAAGTGCGATTCTGGCCTGAGCAAACACATCAAATCCCGCAGCAAGGGAAGGACACGTCAAGAAGAAAAAAAAATTTATAAAAATTAAGTATGTTAGTATTATCCTTTATTTAGAACCATATAGCAACCTAACGGCTGCTGCCATTAAGAGCAAAAAGTAGATTTTTGCTGGTAAAATAAGAATTTTTTTCTTTTTCTCCTTTTTGGTTTTTTCCAAATGAATGAGGAGTCAGATATTATAAGTCAGGCAGAATTTGACGCGATATTCTTGCGTTACAGCAGATTGATCGTAGAAGAGGAGGATAAGGTAGAAATAGAGGTAAAAACAAAAGAAGTAGCTGAAACAGTAAAAATAGAAGCCGTAGAAGTAATTAAACGGGGCCCTAAAGCAATCACTATAGAGGAATATAGGCGTAGGACGAAACCAGTAAAGGTAGAGGGACCTAAAATTCCCAAACCTATTAGGAGCAAAAGGAAAAGAGGAGGGAAAAGATTTAACTTCAGAAGAGCAGTAGCAATACTGTACCAAAATATAAATTTAACTACAAACACGGAGGAAAGAATCCGTTTAAAAAACGAAATAAGAAAGGTCAAGGGTATATAAAGAATTTTTTTTTTCATTACAGTGCTAAAAATTTTATTTTAATATTTCATTAAAAATAATATAATTTTCTATGGAGAGCGCTTTGCCTAATGACCTTGATTACGAGGCTATCAACAGTGTCGTTGATAATTTGGAAAGTGAAAGCGCAATTGAGGCACGTAGAGAAAAAAGAAGTTTAAGACCTTACAGTGAGGAGGAAAGGAAAACACTAGTTTGGCTGAAAAGTCATTGGGAGTATATAGGAATGACTAGAGAACCAACCCTTGAAGATGTTAGGTATAAAACAGCAATGGAAGAAGTAACAGTCCGAGCCTTAATAAAATTTGGCCTAAAAGAACTATAAATGGAAAAAGGAAATATATATGTAAAAAGGAAAATTTTTTTTAAATAAATAAAATACCAAAAATAAAATAAATCTTTGCATTTATAGTTTTTCTTACGATGGGAGGCCAAGAATCCAAAGTGGAAGAGCCTAATGCTAATGTGATTAGCTCAATCCAAATAGCCGACCACACTGAGGCACTAGAGTTTATTAAAATCTTGTTAATAATATTGGCAATCTGTACTTGCCTCAATTTGTTTCTCAAATTATAATCGGCTCACAACAAAATTTTAAAGAAAAAATACATGAGCCGAGCAGATGGTCTAGACAAGGTGTAAACCCAAAGGAAAATTGTATAACCCAATGGACAAATGGGAAACCATTCTGAAAACACTGGTGGAAGAGAAAATTTTGGCGGAAAGTCATATAAGTGTATTAACAAAAGTACACCCATACAAAGAGTGACTGTGTTGAAACATCCTACCGCAATATTACAGTCGTTGAATAATATAGGAAAAGCCACACAAAAAGCAAGTTGACAGCTAAGCATCAGCTAGAAGTACAACAAATATTTTCCAGTATCAGGGATAAATTGGTATCCTTACTAGCTAGATATAATATTGAGGCATTGGTCCCAAATTCATTTGAAAAAGAAATAGAACTAGATTTTGCCATCTTGTTGCCGGAGGCTCAACCCAATCTGGAGGAGGCCGTAAAAATTGAAATTACTGAAAAAGAATCACAAACAGAAAACGGCAAAATGCCACTTACAAATGTAGATTTCATGAAAACTGCATCATCGATCTTACCAGATTTTGATGGAAAATCAGAAAATCTGTCCAGTTTTCTGGATGCCCATGATATACTGGAGCAAATCAAGGATAGTCACGAGGCTATCGCGGTATCCATGATAAAAACAAAACTCAAAGGGACAGCTAGAAACATAATAAATACTGAATCCTCTATTCAAGAAATTAAACAAAGATTAAAGTCAAAAGTTAAGGGTGAATCAGTAGAAGTTTTGTCGGCGAAACTCCTGAACATCCAACAACGCAGTAAAACTGCAAATCAATACACTGCTGAGATCGAAAAGCTCACAAAATCGTTGGAAGGAGCATACATATCTGACGGACTAACACCGGAGTTAGCAACCAAGTATGCTACAGAGTCAGCTGTAAAAGCTATGTGTAAAAATTGCTCCAACGATAAAGTAAAAACTATAATGCAGGCTGGAACGTTCACCACGAAGAACGAAGCCATATCAAAATTCACTAACAGTTGCACAGAAGTAGCTGGAAATCCAAATTCACTGTTACATATTCGCCAACAAAATCATTTCCGAGGTAACTTCCGCAGGAGTTACCAAAACAATAACAATAGAGGAAATCAGAGGCGTACATTTAACAATTACGGCAATAACAACAACAATAATAATAATAATAATAGTAATAACCTAGCAAATAACCAAAGATCTGGTCGAAACTTTGGATCAAGAGGTTATAACCGTAATAACACCAGAAATGTAAGGAATGTTACCCAACAGGAAAACCAGCAAACTTCACCTCAATAAATAAAAAATTATATGTTTTCAATTTAAACCTAAATAGCTACATATCTTCCAAACCAACTCTAAATGATTCCATTTCAACCTTCCTAATCGATACAGGAGCGGATATTTCAATTATAAAAAAGGGTCAAATTGACAGGCATGTCACCATTAATAATTCACAAAAAACAGATTTAAGAGGAATTGGTCAAGGCATAACGAGCACTATAGGCACAGTTAAAACAGATTTAAAGGATGATTACCTATTGATTAGACACAAGTTTCATGTAGTAGAAGACAATTTTCCAATCCCATGTGATGGAATACTGGGTTTGGATTTTATTAAAAAATATAATTGCATTTTAGATTACCAAAAAGATGGGGATACCCTAATATTAAGACCATATGATTATCCAGAAAATATAATAATTCAAATGACTAATAAACCGACAATAAATAGTATATCAATTCCCGCAAGATCGGAAGAAATCCGACAAATCCACATTAAAAATAAAAATTCTGATTTATTAATTCCACAACAAGAATTATCTGAAGGCATATTTATTGCAAACACCCTAGTAAATTCACAACAAACATTCGTCAGAATTATAAATTCAACAGATGAAAATGTAACACTTCATGATTTTAATATAAAAACAGAAAATTTGGATAATTATTCAATAGTTAAATATAATAATCTAGAAAATGAGCAGAACAGTAAAGAAAAATTAGAAAGATTAAATAAACATTTTCCACACTTTGCCCATGAATCACTTAATGTATTATGTGCAGAATTCATTGACATTTTCTCATTGGAAACAGAACCAATTACCACTAATAATTTTTACAAACAAAAACTTCATATGAAGGACAATAACCCAGTTTACGTAAAAAACTACAGAATACCAGAAGCCCACAAGAGCGAAATAAATAAACAAGTAAATAAATTAATTAAAGACGACATAATAGAACCTTCAATGTCAGAATTTAATAGTCCAATTTTATTAGTACCCAAAAAATCACTCCCTAATCACCAAGAAAAAAGATGGAGAATGGTTGTCGACTACAGACAAGTAAATAAAAAATTAACCGCAGATAAATTCCCGCTCCCAAGAATTGATGACATACTAGATCAATTAGGAAGAGCTAAATATTTCTCGTGCTTGGATTTAATGTCCGGTTTTCATCAAATAGAACTCAGTTCAGAGTCAAGGGATATCACATCCTTTACAGCAGATAATGGCACCTATCGATTTAAAAGACTACCTTATGGCCTTAAGGTTGCCCCAAATTCATTTCAGAGAATGATGACATTGGCATTCTCAGGTTTAAAACCTTCACAAGCATTTCTATACATGGACGATTTAGTCGTGTTAGGATGCTCCGAAAAACATATGATTAAAAACTTACGGGATGTATTCGAAACTTGTAGGAAGTATAATTTAAAATTACATCCGGATAAATGCATATTTTTCAATCAAGAAGTAACATACCTTGGTCATAAGTGTACAAGCAAAGGAATTTTACCAGATCCCAGTAAATTTGAAACTGTTAAAAATTATCCAACCCCTAAAAATGCAGATGAGGCGAAACGATCCGTCGCATTTTGCAATTATTACAAAAGATTTATTCCAAACTTCGCAGAGTATTCTAGGATAATAACAAGGCTTTGCAAGAAAAATGTAGTTTTCGACTGGACAGAGGATTGTAAAAAATCCTTTGACTATTTAAAGGCTGCGTTAATAAGCCCTAATATCTTACAATACCCCGATTTCCGTAAACAATTTTGTATAACAACTGACGCAAGTGGATATGCTTGCGGAGCAGTGCTAAGCCAAGAGTATGAAGGAAAACAATTGCCAATTTCCTATGCATCAAGATCATTCACAAAAGGAGAAATTAACAAAGCAACAATTGAAAAAGAACTAGCGGCCATTCATTGGGCCATAACATATTTTAGACCATATGTTTATGGTAGAAAATTTTTAGTCAAGACAGACCATATACCTTTAACATTCCTATTTTCGATGAAAAACCCCTCATCAAAATTAACTGGAATCAGACTAGATTTGGAAGAATATGACTTCGAGGTGGATAATTTAATAATTTTTTTTTCAGTGTATGGAATTCATTTTTCTTTGATTCATGTTAAAGCTCATTAAATTTTATTAAATATAGCTTAATTAGTTTTAAAAATAATGGAATTTAAATGCCCCCCCTGCTCGTCGATGCATGTGCGGCATCTTACCAAAAAGTTGTTCATTACTGCTTGGAGAGTTGAGACAGGAATAGCCGCAATTGTTTCTCGAATGGATTGCCTTAGTTCATTCAAATTTGTTGGTTTTGCTTTGAAGACTTCCTGTTTGCAATAACGCCACAAGAAAAAGTCAGGTGCAATAAGGTCAGGCGACCTGGGTGGCCAACGGAATGTGGAGTTTCTGGATATCAGCTTATTGGGAAATTTTCGTCGCAATTCTGCCATAACAGGTTGGGCTATATGAGGAGCTGCACCATCTTGCTGAAACCACACAGAGTTGAAAGAAATTCTCATTCGGCGTAATTCTGGATAGAAAAACTCTCTCAACATGCTCAAGTAACGGTCTCCAGTAACCGTAACGGTGTGACCGTTTTCTTCGAAGAAGTAGGGCCCGACAATGCAGCGTGATGAAACTGCACACCACACTGTGACACGAAGTGGATGCAATTCCGTCTCATGGAGTATCTGTGGGTTGGAAGCCCTCCATATTCGACAATTTTGTTTGTTTATGTTGCCGTTTAAATCGAAATGGGCCTCGTCAGACATGAAAAGACAGTTCAACATGTTTCCATCCTCTTCCACCATTTGAAGCATCTTCTGGCAAAATTCCAAGCGAATCGGCAAGTCTGCAGCGTTCAGTTTGTTGGCCATTTGAATTTTATATGGGAATAAGTCCAAATCTTTGTGCATAATTGACTGTAATGACTGTCTGCTTACACCCATTTGAGCAGATAAGCTTCTTGTCGAAACACGTGGATTGTTTTGTATGGCAGCAGCTACAGCAGCGATTGTTTCCTTCGTTCGAACTGAAGGGTTTCGATGGTAAGGTCTTCTGTTGACTGTCCCATGCTCGGCAAAATTGTTTACAAGTCTTATTATGGTCCATCTGCTCGGAGGATTGCCGCCAAACGTGCGCCTATACTCTCTTTGAACCGAAACTACGGACTCCAGTGCGTGATAGCGGCGGACAATCCAAATTCTTGTTTCAGTGTCCCAGTTATCCATTTTTGTTAAAAGTAAAAGTCAATCTGCAAAATAAAAAAAAAATTTACCAGATTCATTAAATAGAAAAAAAGTTATTTAATTTTTTTTTGGTAGCGGCTTTCATTAGCCACCCTGTATATAGCAGGAAAACAAAATTATGTAGCAGACGCATTATCACGCATAGATATCAAAGATCTTAAAGAAATTTCAGTAGAAGCGTGCAAAATATTAAAGGTTGCAACCAGATCTGAAACAAAACAAAAAACCGGTAATATATCCAGTAATAATACAAAAGAAAAACAAAGTCACAATGAGAACCCTATAATATATGAAGCGCTTAATAAATACGAAGTTAAAAGACATGTCAAGCTCGTTTTCAATCCTCCGAAATTATATTTCAAAAAAGGAAAGAAAATTTGTAGTGAAATAAATATAAAAAACCAAATTGTTGAGGCGAAGATTGACTTAGGACAATTCTTTTCCAGGCTAATGAAAGAAGCCGGCAATTTGAAAATTGTAAAAATACAGTTGTCCTTAGGAGACAAATTGTTTAAAGATAACTATACTCGAGTAGATGAATTTAAAGAAATAGGTACCCAAGTTCTCAAAAATCTAACTATAACATTAACTCCGGAGGTTATGCATGTGACGAATAACAAAGAAATTAA
This sequence comes from Merzomyia westermanni, assembly GCA_949987695.1. Classification (NCBI taxonomy): domain Eukaryota; kingdom Metazoa; phylum Arthropoda; class Insecta; order Diptera; family Tephritidae; genus Merzomyia; species Merzomyia westermanni. The sequence goes on along the minus strand of OX465290.1, from coordinate 109,151,650 downwards.
AGAAATTCTTTATAAATATCACGACGATCCTGTTTTTGATGGCCACCCAGGAATAAATCGTACGTCAAATAAAATAAGACAAAAGTATTACTGGAATAATATGAAAAATGACATAAGAAAACATATCAAAAATTGCATTCACTGCAATAAATATAAAACCAATAAACACCTGAAAGAACGAATGACTATAACGGAGACACCTCCAAAGGCTTTCGATATAGTAAAAATCGATACAATAGGACCATTTCCAAAATCGATACAGGGAAATGAATATGCAGTTACTATTGTATGTGACCTCACCAAATACTTGGTTATAGTACCCGTCCAAAGCAAACATGCCGTAGCAGTTGCTAAGGCAGTATGTGGACATTTCATTCTAATTAATGGTTGTATGAAAACAATTATAACGGATATGGGAACCGAATACAAAAGTAGTTTATTTGAGGAATTGTGCAAGCTCTTAAAAATAGCGCATAAAACCTCAACACCCTACCACCATCAAACTTTAGGTACTGTCGAACGCAGTCATAGAACATTCAATGAATATGTGCGTTCCTACATATCAATTAACAAAGACGATTGGGATGAGTACCTTAAATACTTTTCGTATTGTTACAATACAACACCTTCAACAGTTCACGGCTATTGTCCTTTTGAACGAATTTTTGGAAAGACACCTCTGACTTACGAATTTTTAAAAGAAAATGTAATTAGCCCAGTATATAATCATGAGGCTTACGACAAGGAAATAAAGTATAGGTTACAGTTAGCACAAGAAAAAACTAGAAAATTAGTACAGGAATCTAAGCAAAAACAAAAAGTTTGCTATGATAGGAAAATACAGTATAAGGAAATAAATATAGGAGATTTAGTATTAGTCAGAAATGAAGCAAGTCATAAGTTAGACAATAAGTATAAAGGGCCTATAAGGTAGAAAATATTGATATAAATAATAATTTTACTCTAATTCCTTATAAGGTAGAAAGCATAGATAGAAATGATAAGTATATTATAAGTAATGAGAATAAGAAAATCTTAATACACAAAAATAGACTTAAATTGTTTACAAATAAAAACTTATTAAAATAAAATTGTTTCATTTCATTACTCTCAATGTAACTCAACACTTAAGAAAAATGATCAAAAAAAAGTCGTAAAAATGCACCAATGTACAAGCAAACATGTTACCGAAATAAATTATTGAATAGTCCACTTGAAAATAAAGTAAACAAAGAACAAAATTTTGTCACTTAAACAAACCAAAACAAAAAAAAACTGTATCAACTTACACTTATGAAGTAAGGTAAATAAACACAAAATCTAAGCAAGTTATAAAAATTAATCGAATTGGAGTTTAACATATTTATATATATAACACTTTTTGAAAAGGTAGATGTACTGTAGTCAAAGTGAATGCATACATAAATACATGCATCTTACAAAAAGTCGTCACGGAGCTTTTAAAATCTGTCGAATACGCTTTGTCAGCAAAGTCACACGCTATGCGGCAATGCCCACAAATGCGTTACAATCACATGAATATATGTATGAACATATGTGCGAATGCACAAGCCAAAGTTTGTGTATGAATGTATTGCATACGCTGGCTTACATACTTTGGTTGAGCTTAGAATTTAGGTAAATATGTATTATGGTAAATAAGTAGTATATAAGAATTATTTGTATAAATAGAACGAAAAGATGTTCAATAAAGCAATTCATATTTGGTGCCGATTAAGGGCACAACCCCAATCGTAATTATATCATTACACCATATAAGACCCCGTATTCGAGGTATTTCCCGAAATGGGTATCAAATAAAAGGTGTTGGTGAGTATTTCAAAAAGAGGTGATTTTCAGGACCCTATGCTACCCCGTTTACGAGATATCGCCAAAAATGTGGACCAGGAGTGACCCTGGTATAATATAAAAATAAGTCGGGTTTTCCTTCCTGACGATATATCTCAAGAACGCACGAACCGATTTCAATGAATTTGCATTCGTTGGAAAAGTCTCGGGCGCCGTGAGGTTTATAGCAAACAAAATTCAGGAAAAATTTCAAAAGAAAAGCAGGAAAATAGGGAAAATAATTTTTTACATACAGCGCCATTAATTTTATGTGACATTTTTTATTATACGCACGTTCTTTCAAACGCAAAATTAAAACCGGTATTGTGTTCACTGTGAAATTGAGGTTGAAGTTATTCGTTTCCTAACAGATCAATTGGAAACCATGAAAACAATCACGCGTATTGTGCAAGTTAACACAGCAGTAGAGGTATACCAGCATTAGGTGTAAATATTGTATGTATGCCTGACAAAACAACATAAATACTCATCCGTGGTTGTTGTAAACAGGCATTGCATTTTATTGGCATACAAATGTACATGTATGTACGTTTGTACGGTGGTGGCTGACCGCCCGCACTAACCAATCAACTGCTGCTGTTATAATCCAACACTTTGCTTAAATACTTTTTCTCCACGAAGACGCTTCGAGTTAGCCGATGTAAAATCGTGCGCTCGATGTACCTGAAAGGTTCGTCGCTAAAAAAGTATTTAAGCACGCATAATTTTAAGGTCAGACACGTGAATAATGATTTAATAAAAGTGAATAAAAAGTATTTAAGCAAAGTGTTGGATTATCACAGCAGCAGTTGATTGATTAGTGCGGGCGGTACAAGCTTACATAAATGTAAATTTGTATGCCAATAATATTAAAAAAAAAAGATCAAAAATTATGTATCTTTGGAAGTGGCATAGAAAAAAATTGCAAATTTTTGTTTAAGGTGGTAAGTTGAATTGTATAAATTATATGGATAGTGCATTTAAGGTTAAATTCACCAGTCTGTCCAAACTTGCAAATTTTTAGTCAAAAAGATCAAAAATTGTTGTATTTTGCAAAGAGATAAAAAATTAAATATCTTTGGAAGTGGCATAAAAAAAAATTGCAAATTTTTGTTTAAGGTGGTAAGTTGAATTGTGTAAATTATATGGATAGTGCATTTGAGGTTAAATTCACCAGTCTGTCCAAACTTGCAAATTTTTAGTCGAAAAGCCAAAAAGATCAAAAAACTATCGTATTTTGCAAAAAGATCAAAAATTATATATCTTTGGAAGTGGCATAAAAAAAACTTGCAAATTTTTTTTTTAAGGTGGTAAGTTGAATTTTAAATTCAACAAGTATATTCCCGGAACTTAAGTGGAGAAAGACAAAATATAATAAGAGAAAATGACCGATTGAGACAACGCGTGAGCACACGAAGATCATTGGCATCATACAGTCGCTTGGCATTCCAATATGATCCCACTACGAACTACAGTGACGATGAAAATTTACATATTGGACCAATGACGAATGTACGCCGATATTGCAATGCGTTAAAGTTCAAAAGAGAAACGGATCGATTGTGCTGCGCAAGTGGAAAAGTCAAACTGGAGTCATTACTTACACCACCACAGCCACTGAAAGCATTGTTCGATGGAAGTGATCCTGATTCCAACTATTTTCTTCAGAACATCCTTGAATACAATAACTTCTTTCCCATGACTTCATTTGGAGCTAATATCATTCGAGAAGGCGGCTTCATGCCGAATTGCAAGGTAAAAGATACAACACACACAACCAATCACTCACACCAATCAATCACACCAACACAATCAATTGCAATAAATAACAACTACACATACACCAGACACTACACCATCACACGATCAGAAGTCATACCGAATTCTTCAATAAATGATTGTTTGCAGATACAAGGACAAATATATCATTTGCATGGTTCAATGGTGCCAACACCAGATGAACCGCATCAAGTTCTGCAAATATATTTCATTTCGTCGATGGTGGATCAGCTGAATGTGCAGTGCAATATACAGGGAACACAACAGTTAAAGAGACGAATTATTGAACAATTGCAAGCATTTTTCCACGATAATAACGCTGTGGTTAATATGTTCAAAACAGCATTGGAACGAATGCCATCGGATACGCACAAATGTGTCATAAGAGCGGATCGTACCCCAACAGGTGAACATGTGTGAAGATTCAATGCACCCACCGTTGATGATGTTGCTGCAATTATTGTTGGAGATCAAACTAAATCACGAGACATTGGCGTTCGCTGTTCGATCAAGATGTGACAGTGCAACTTTGCAACGGTACTCGACTTGGGGTGAAAAAACTTATGCCGAATTTAATTGAGGCAACCATTATTAACGGAAAGTACGCGGGTGAAAATGTATGTATTCCTCGAATACCAATGATTCCGACTGATCTTACTTTTGACTTCAAACGATTGCAATTTCCGGTAACCTTGCGTCCGCAATGATAATCAACAAGTCGCAAGGCCAATCGCTTAGTGTTTGCGGGATAAATTTACAAAATCATTGTTTTTCACATGGTCAGCTATACGTTGCGTGTTCACGAATTGGAAAGCCATCCGCTTTGTTTGTGTTAACGTCAGACAAAAAAACAAAAAATGTGGTTTACCAAAGAGCACTTCAATGAGACGGATAATTTGTGGACAGGTATAACGCTTCGATTCAGTATTTACTTTGGATTCACTTTCATTTTTTTAATTATAGAAATTCAACTAAATTACACTTCATTTTTCCAATCGAAATGAATTCATTACTGTTGTGAAATGAAATAAAATTTTTCCTTTTCAAATATAAAGCAAAAAAAATTGTCTTCATCGTTTAATCCCCAAACGAAATATTAAAAAAAACGAACCCATCTGATGGCGAAACGAAGTTCGCCGGGTTTGCTAGTCTATTATATAAAAATAAGTCGCGTTTTCCTCCCTGACGCTATAACTCCAGAACGGCTGGACCGAATTAAATGAAATTTTGCACGTAGTTTTCGATTGAGCCTGACATGGTTTATGGCCAAAAAAGTATAAGAATCCGGGAAGGTTTTGGAGATGTTTCACAAAATGTGGACCAGGGTAACACTATAACGGGTTCGTACGATATGGGTATCAAATGAAAGGTGTTGACGAGTGCTTGAACATGGTGTAGTTATTGGACCCATATAAGGCCCCGTATTCGGGGTATTTCCCGAAATATGAACCAGGTGTGACCCCAGCCGTGTTTTCTACAAAATGGGTATCAAATAAAAGGTGTTGGTAAGTATTTAAAAAAGAGGTATTTTCAAGACCCTATGCGACCCGTTTACGAGATATCGCCAAAAATGTGGACCAGTAGTTACCCTGGTATAATATAAAAATAAGTCGGGTTTTCCTTCCTGACGCTATATCTCAAGAACGCACGAATCGATTTCAATCATTTTGCATTCGTTGGAAAAGTCTCGGGCCCCGTGAGGTTTATAGCAAACAAAAGTCAGGAAAATTTCAAAAGAAAAGCTGGAAATAGGGGAAATCATTTTTTACATACAGCGCCATTAATTTTATGTGACATTTTTTATTATACGCACGTTCTTTCAAACGCAAAATTAAAACCGGTATGTGTTCACTGTGAAATTGAGTTTGAAGTTATTCGTTTCCTAACAGATCAATTGGAAACCATCAAAACAATCACACGTATTGTGCAAGTTAACACAGCAGTAGAGGTATACCAGCAATAGGTGTAAATATTGTATGTATGCCTGTGTGTTATCCCAATAACAAACAGACAAGCCTACATAAATACTCATTAGTGGTTGTTGTAAGCAGGCACTGCATTTTATTGGCATACAAATTTACATGTACGAGGTGTGTTCAAAAAGTATCGCGAATTTTGTGTTTTTTCAAAAATTATTTATTTATTCATGAATATCTATTTTGTCCCCTTCAAAGTAATCCCCATGAGATATTATACACTTGTGCCAACGGTTTTTCCAATCTTCGAAGCACTTCAAAAAATCATTTTTTTGTATCTTGTTCAGCTCCTCCTTCGATGCCGTCTTTATCTCGTCAAGGGAAGCGTAACGTCGTCCTTTCATGGGCCTCTTCAGTTTAGGGAACAAGAAAAACTCACAGGAGGCCAGATCTGGGGAATACGGTGGCTGCGGCATCATTAGTGTGTTGTTTTTGGCCAAAAGGTGGCGCACAAGCAACTATGTGTGAGCAGGGGCGTTATCGTGGTGCAAAAGCCAATTTTTGTTCTTCCACAAATCCGGGCGTTTCTGACGGATTGCTTCGCGCATAACTTGCAGGTAATATTCCTTATTGACCGTTCTTCCCTGTGGCAAGAACTCATGATGCACCACGCATCTGCAATCGAAAAAAACTGTCAGCAAAACTTTCACATTCGACCGAACTTGGCGCGCTTTTTTCGGTCTTGGTTCGTGGGGCAGCTTCTATTGAGATGATTGAGCTTTGGTTTCCTCGTCATAACCATAAACCCACGATTCGTCACCAGTTATGACCCTCTGGAGCAAATTTGGGTCGTCGTGGACAGAGTTTAACATCTCATTAGCAATGTTCATGCGATGCTGTTTTTGGTCACAATTGAGCAATTTTGGTAAAAAATAGGTAAAAATCGAAGACGATCCAAAACACGTGCAAGCAAAGCAGCTGTCAACAATTAACTGAACATTCAAAATGGCCGAGCTTGTCGGCATAAGTGAGAGACATGAGTACCAACATAACGCCACAAAAAATTCGAATATACGTAACCAGCGAAAATTCAAAATTCGCGATACTTTTTGAACACACCTCGTATGTACGTTTGTACGGTGGTGGCTGACCGCCCGCACTAATCAATCAACTGCTGCTGTGATAATCCAACACTTTGCTTAAATACTTTTTCTCCACGCCGACGCTTCGAGTTAGCCGAAGTAAAATCGTGCGCTCGATGTACCTGAAAGGTTCGTCGCTAAAAAAGTACTTAAGCACGCATAATTTTAAGGTCAGACACGTGAATAATGATTTAATAAAAGTGGATAAAAAGTATTTAAGCAAAGTGTTGGATTATCACAGCAGCAGTTGATTGATTAGTGCGGGCGGTACAAACGTACATAAATGTAAATTTGTATGCCAATAATATTAAAAAAAAAAAGATTAAAAATTATGTATATTTGGAAGTGGCATAAAAAAAACTTGCAAATTTTTGTTTAACCTCGTGAGTACAAAACATCCAGTTTTTGGAATTTTGCAACAAAATTTTAATAGTGTACTACTTAAAACGTACTCAGTATGGAAATAATAATAAAAAAAAATAATAAATTGGAAAAAGTGGGTTTTTGTCCTACATGAAGGACAAGGGAATTAAATCAACACATCATTTATTTGGCTCAATATTTATAGTTTTATTTTAGTTTTTACAACTAACAAAAAATAAATAAATTTCTTCACTGTAACTTAACAAAAACTCTACACTTCTTCAGCAATAATAATATATAATAAGAATAAAAAAAAATAAATGATAATTCACTTAACAGTCTTCATGAAAATTTTAAAAACAGTTTCGAATGGGAGTAAAGCACAGGTAAATTTCGCATTTTTTGCAGAAAACTGTTGTTTTTTTGTCACAACCATTTTTTCTGCAGCGGCTTTGTGCCTAAATTCAATTTGTATTCTCGCATCTGTACAATATTTATTTTTGGTACGCCCTTATCTGTTTCAACTTCCCTAAACTGCAGCCAAGCATTTACCACGCACAAATCAAACAAATGAGAGATTACTCGGATGGTGCACTTCTTTGTACAATTTCGCGACGGGCAAACCGAAAGCATCCTATCAGCGAGATCCACGCCACCCATATTTTCATTATACTTTTTGATAACTTCAGGCCTTTCCACTGTTATATATTGTTTATCTTTCTCTTTTATCTTTTAAAACTGAATGTTCTTTACATAGTACATGGGAAGTCAATATTTGTAAACATTAATTAAATGATCTTGTGCTTTACAAAGGACATTGTAATAAATATGATTATCAGAAGTCCACAATTTTGATTTTTCAATCAAATAATAGTTCAAAACATTAGGTTACAGTACTGTTACATTAGTTACCACAGTTAAATAAAGATACACGAAATAAGTCACTCTATGAATAAAGATTTATTTACCTCTGCGCTGACGCTTATTAGCATGTTGTCTTGACGAAGCCATTTTTAAAATAACAGTGTACTATATTTCACGTTTGCATTTTTTTTTTATAACCTAAAATGCCAATGCGTGTCACAATAAAAATATTTAAGTGTTGCCAATTAAAAAAAAGCCGTCAGAATTTTTTAGTTTCAATGTATTATGTGTAGGACAAATGTACGCAGGAGGTTAAGGTGGTAAGTTGAATTGTGTAAATTATATGGATAGTGCATTTGAGGTTAAATTCACCAGTCTGTCCAAACTTGCAAATTTTTAGTCGAAAAGCCAAAAAGATCCAAAATTGTCGTATTTTGCATAGAGATCAAAAGTTAAATATCTTTGGAAGTGGCATAGAAAAAACTTGCCAATTTTTGTTTAAGGTGGTAAGTTGAATTGTGTAAATTATATGGATAGTGCATTTGAGGTTAAATTCACCAGTCTGTCCAAACTTGCAAATTTTTAGTCGAAAAGCCAAAAAGGTCAAAAAATTACCGTATTTTGCAAAAAGATCAAAAATTATATATCTTTGGAAGTGTCATAGAAAAAACTTGCAAATTTTGGTTTAAGGTGGTAAGTTGAATTGTGTAAATTATATGGATAGTGCATTTGAGGTTAAATTCACCAGTCTGTCCAAACTTGCAAATTTTTAGTCGAAAAGCCAAAAAGATCAAAAAATTATCGTATTTTGCAAAAAGATCAAAAATTATATATCTTTGGAAGTGGCATAAAAAAAACTTGCAATTTTTTTTTTAAGGTGGTAAGTTGAATTGTAAATTCACGATCTGTCCATAGGCCAAAATGGCCAGAGGACGACGTGCGAACATCGGCCGCCGCGCACGGCATGCAAGCCAGCAACAAGTATATTCCCGGAACTTAAGTGAAGAAAGACAAAATATAATCAGAGAAAATGACCGATTGGGACAACGCGTGAGCACACGAAGATCATTGGCATCATACAGTCGCTTGGCATTCCAATATGATCCCACTACGAACTACAGTGATGATGAAAATTTAGATATTGGACCAATGACGACTGTATGCCGATATTGCAATGCGTTAAAGTTCAAATGAGAAACGGAGGGATTGTGCTGCGCAAGTGGAAAAGTCAAACTGGAGCCATTACTTACACCACCACAGCCACTGAAAGCATTGTTCGATGGAAGTGATCCTGATTCCAACTATGTTCTTCAACACATCCTTGAATACAATATCTGTTTTCGCATGACTTCATTTGGAGCTAATATCATTCGAGAAGGCGGATTTATGCCGACTTGCAAGGTAAAAGATACAACACACACAACCACTCACTCACACCAATCAATCACACCAACACAATCAATTGCAATAAACAACAACTACACATACACCAGACACTACACCATCACACGATCAGAAGTCATACCGTATTCTTCAATAAATGATTGTTTGCAGATACAAGGACAAATATATCATTTGCATGGTTCAATGGTGCCAACACCAGATGAACCGCATCAATTTCTGCAAATATATTTCATTTCGTCGATGGTGGATCAGCTGAATGTGCAGTGCAATATACAGGGAACACAACAGTTAAAGAGACGAGTTATTGAACAATTGCAAGCATTTTTCCACGATAATAACGCTGTAGTTAATATGTTCAAAACAGCATTGGAACGAATGCCATCGGATACGCACAAATTTGTCATAAGAGCGGATCGTACCCCAACAGGTGAACATGTGTGAAGGTTCAATGCACCCACCGTTGATGATGTTGCTGCAATTATTGTTGGCGATCAAACTAAATCACGAGACATTGTCGTTCAGCGAAGAAGCAATATCATGCATCGTATAAACGAGACACATCGTTTGTACGATGCGTTACAATATCTAATCCTTTATTAGCAAGGGCAAGACGGATACAACATCACGTTGAAGATGGTCGATCCAATTACAGGTACGATATTAACACACTAATTATTGCTATTATTGGGTTCCATCAACAATCCATTTAATTTTGCATATTCAGGCGTATCAAAGAACAAAAATCTAAGCGCAATGAACAGGGAAAACATGTGAACTTTCATTGATTTTGGCTACTGTTCGATCAAGATGTGCATAGCTTTGGCGTTAGCATCACCTGGAATTGCGGCTTCTCTTCTAGATGGCGGTCGTACTGCACATTCTGCGCTTAAGTTGCCACTCAATTTAAACATAGTTGATACTCCAGCATGCAATATTTCCCGATCCAGTGCAATGGGAAAATTGTTGATGCAATGCAAGCTCATTGTTTGGGATGAGTGCACAATGGCAAATAAGAAATCACTTGAAGCACTTAACTTTACACTGAAGGATCTTCGGCGAAATAACAACATTTTGGCGGCTTGATGATATCGTTGGCAGGCGATTTCAGGCAGACGTTGCCAGTAATTCCTCGTGGAACGCCTGCACATGAATGGAATGCTTGCCTGAAGGTATCACCTTTGTGGAATAACGTAAAAACATTATCGTTAACCACTAATATGAGAGTTCAACTTAAAAATTATCCAAGTGCTGCACAATTTTCAAATCAATTGTTAGCTGTTGGAAATGGAAAAGTCTCAGTTGATGCGACAACTAGATTAATTACTCTTACCATCGACTTTTGCCGATTTGTAGACTCTCAATCAGCTCTTATTGAAAATGTTTTCCCAAACATTAGTGAGAATTATCAGAATTATGCTTGGTTAAGTCAACGAGCAATTCTGTCCGCAAAAAATAATGATGTACACGCACTGAATTTCACCATTCAATCAAAAATCGTTGGCAATTTGGTGACATACAAATCCGTTGATTCCATAACAAATCCCGATGATGTAGTAAACGGAGTTTTTGAACTCTCTGGTGTTACCAGGATTTCCACCACATAACTTGCAACTCAAAGTTGGTTCAGTTATTATGATATTGCGTAGTTTGAATCTACCGCGACTTTGCAACGGTACTCGAATTGCGGTGAAAAAACTTATGCCGAATTTGATTGAGGCAACCATTATTAACGGAAAGTACGCGGGTGAAAATGTATGTATTCCTCGAATACCAATGATTCCGACTGATCTTCCTTTTGACTTCAAACGATTGCAATTTCCGGTAACCTTGCGTTCGCAATGACAATCAACAAGTCGCAAGGCCAATCGCTTAGTGTATGCGAGATAAATTTAGAAAATGATTGTTTTTCACATGGTCACAGCTATACGTTGAGTGCTCACGAGTTGGGCAGCCATCCGCTTTGTTTGTGTTAACGTCAGACAAAAAAACAAAAAATGTGGTTTACCAAAGAGCACTTCAATGAGACGGATAATTTGCGGACATGTATTCGTTTCGATTCAGTATTTACTTTGGATTCACTTTCATTTTTTTAATTATAGAAATTCAACTAAATTACACTTCATTTTTCCAATCGAAATGAATTCATTACTGCTGTGAAATGAAATAAAAGTTTTCCTTTTCAAATATAAAACAAAAAAAAAATTGTCTTCTTTGTTTAATCCCCAAACGAAATATTAAAAAAAAACGAACCCATCTGATGGCGAAACGAAGTTCGCCGGGTTTGCTAGTTTTATTATATAAAAATAAGTCGCGTTTTCCTCCCTGACGCTATAACTCCAGAACGGCTGGACCGAATAAAATGAAAATTTGCACGTAGTTTTCGATTGAGCCCGACATGGTTTGTATCGAAAAACCGTATAAGAATCCGGGAATATTTTGGAGATATTCCACAAAGTGTGGACCAGGGTAACCCTAAAACGTGTTCGTACGATATGGGTATCAAATGAAAGATGTTGACGATTGCTTGAATATGGTGCAGTTATTATCCCAATATAAGACCCCGTATTCGAGGTATTTCCCGAAATATGAACCAGGTGTGACCCCAGACGGGGTTTCTCCAAAATGGGTATCAAATAAAAGGTGTTGGTGAGTATTTAGAAAAGAGGTGATTTTCAAGACCCTATGCGACTTGTTTTCCGAGATATCGAATAAAACGTGGACCAGTGACGCTATATCTCAAGAACGCACGAACCGATTATAATGATTTTGGATTCGTTGGAAAAGTCTCGGGCGCCGTGAGGTTTATAGAAAACAAAATTCAGGAAAAATTTCAAAAGAAAAACAGGAAAATACGGGAAATCATTTTTTACATACAGCGCCATTAATTTTATGTGACATTTTTTATTGTACGCACGTTCTTTCAAACGCAAAATTAAAACCGGTATTGTGTTCACTGTGAAATTGAGGTTGAAGTTATTCGTTTCCTAACAGATCAATTGGAAACCATCAAAACAATCACGCGTATTGTGCAAGTTAACACAGCAGTAGAGGTATACCAGCATTAGGTGTAAATATTGTATGTATCTCTATCTCTATGGCGCGATATACAACAGGTATGTCATCATAAACCTCCTAAGAGATTTTTGCGCCAAGCTTCTCTTCCAATTTGTGGTGTGCCGATTTGAATTTTCCCTACAAATTGGTGGGACCTACAGTTTTTTGCCGACTCCGAACGGCATCTACAAAGGAGACGAATTTTTGCTGAGAAGCCTGTCATGGCAGAAATACACTCGGAGAGTTTGCCAAACCACTGCCGAGGGGCGACCCCGTTTTGAAAGACTTTTTTCAAATCACTTTTGATGTTACCTGTACCAGGGCTCGAACCATGGACCTTCGGTGTGGTAGGCCGGCAACACTACCTTCACACCACGGCGGCCGCCAGACAAACCTACATAAATACTCATCCGTGGTTGTTGTTGCATTTTATTGGCATACAAATTTACATGTATGTACGTTTGTACGGTGGTCGCTGACCGCCCGCACTAATCAATCAACCGATGAACCGCATCAATTTCTGCAAATATATTTCATTTCGTCGATGGTGGATCAGCTGAATGTGCAGTGCAATATACAGGGAACACAACAGTTAAAGAGACGAATTATTGAACAATTGCAAGCATTTTTCCACGATAATAACGCTGTGGTTAATATGTTCAAAACAGCATTGGAACGAATGCCATCGGATACGCACAAATTTGTCATAAGAGCGGATCGTACCCCAACAGGTGAACATGTGTGAAGATTCAATGCACCCACCGTTGATGATGTTGCTGCAATTATTGTTGGCGATCAAACTAAATCACGAGACATTGTCGTTCAGCGAAGAAGCAATATCATGCATCGTGTAAACGAGACACATCGTTTGTACGATGCGTTACAATATCCAATCCTTTATTGGCAAGGGCAAGACGGATACAACATCACGTTGAAGATGGTCGATCCAATTACAGGTACGATATTAACACACTAATTATTGCTATTATTGGGTTCCATCAACAATCCATTTAATTTTGCATATTCAGGCGTATCAAAGAACAAAAATCTAAGCGCAATGAACAGGGAAAACATGTGAACTTTCATTGATTTTGGCCACTGTTCGATCAAGATGTGCATAGCTTTGGCGTTAGCATCATCTGGAATTGCGGCTTCTCTTCTAGATGGCGGTCGTACTGCACATTCTGCGCTTAAGTTGCCACTCAATTTAAACATAGTTGATACTCCAGCATGCAATATTTCCCGATCCAGTGCAACGGGAAAATTGTTGATGCAATGCAAGCTTATTGTTTGGGATGAGTGCACAATGGCAAATAAGAAATCACTTGAAGCACTTAACTTTACACTTCTTCGGCGAAATAACAACATTTTGGCGGCTTGATGATATCGTTGGCAGGCGATTTCAGGCAGACGTTGCCAGTAATTCCTCGTGGAACGCCTGCACATGAATTGAATGCTTGCCTGAAGGTATCACCTTTGTGGAATAACGTAAAAACATTATCGTTAACCACTAATATGAGAGTTCAACTTAAAAATTATCCAAGTGCTGCACAATTTTCAAAGCAATTGTTAGCTGTTGGAAATGGAAAAGTCCCAGTTGATGCGACAACTGGATTAATTACTCTTACCAACGACTTTTGCCGATTTGTAGACTCTCAATCAGCTCTTATTGAAAATGTTTTCCCAAACATTAGTGAGAATTATCAGAATTATGCTTGGTTAAGTCAACGAGCAATTCTGTCCGCAAAGAATAATGATGTACACGCACTGAATTTCACCATTCAATAAAAAATCGCTGGCAATTTGGTGACATACAAATCCGTTGATTCCATAACAAATCCCGATGATGTAGTAAATTATCCAACGGAGTTTTTGAACTCTCTGTAGGTCGATTCTGTAACTATTTTAACGCCAGGTGTTAGCGTTAACTTTGCTTAACACCATTTTTAACGCTTTTCCCTATTCACTAACTTTTAACCACACGAAAAGTGTTAGCTAACACTTTTTGTATGGTTAGCTGTCGCGAATTATTTTCGAGGTGTTAACAAAAGCGTTAATATATTTGCGAGTGTTTTAGCGTTTGGAAAAATTAAAAAAATTAGTTTTGAGTTTTTTGCATGTAATTTAGTGCAAAATACGGCGAAAAGAGAAGTATTGCCATATTTTATCACTGTCAAGAGTCAGCTGTTTAGCGGCGTTAAAGGAGAGTTACAGAATCGCGTTTTCGTTAAGAACAAACGCCAAAATTTGGCGATAAGCTTAACGCTTGGCGAGTGGTTAAAAGTTACAGAATCGGGCTACTGATGTGAGCCCGAATAAGTGGATCGGGGAACAAGATTGCTAACTTCAGTAACCCCTCGCCGAGCGTTAAGCTTATCGCCGAATTTTGGCGTTTGTTTTTGACGAAAACGCGATTCTGTAACTCTCCTTTAACGCCGCTAAACAGCTGACTCTTGACAGTGATAAAATATGGCAATACTTCTCTTTTCGCCGTATTTTGCACTAAATTACATGCAAAAAACTCAAAACTAATTTTTTTAGTTTTTCCAAACGCTAAAACACTCGAAAATATATTAACGCTTTTGTTAACACCTCGAAAATAATTCGCGACAGCTAACCACACAAAAAGTGTTAGCTAACACTTTCCGTGTGGTTAAAAGTTAGTCAATAGGGAAAAGCGTTGAAAATGGTGTTAAGCGAAGTTAACGCTAACACCTGTAGTCCGATTCTGTAACTTTTAACCACTAGCCGAGCGTTAAGCTTATCGCCAAGTTTCGGCGTTTGTTCCTAACGAAAATGCGATTCTGTAACTCTCCTTTAACGCTGCTAAACAGCTGACTCTTGATGGTGATAAAATATGGAAATACTGGTGTTCAGACGTATTTAGCCCTAAATTACATGCAAAAGACTCAAAACTAATTTTTTTACTTTTTCCAAACGCTAAAACACTTGTCAATATATTAACGCGACCGGTAACACCTCGAAAATAATTCGCGACAGCTAGCCACACGAAAAGTGTTAGCTAAAAGTTAGCGAATACGGAAAAGCGTTAAAAATGGTGTTAAGCGAAGTGAACGCTAACACCTGGCGTTAAAATAGTTACAGGATCGACCTACTGGTGTTACCAGGATTTCCACCACATAACTTGCAACTCAAAGTTGGTTCAGTTATTATGATATTGCGTAATTTGAGTCCACCGCGAATTTGCAACGGTACTCGACTTGCGGTGAAAAAACTTATGCCGAATTTGATTGAGGCAACCATTATTAAAGGAAAGTACGCGGGTGAAAATGTATGTATTCCTCGAATACCAATGATTCCGACTGATCTTCCTTTTGACTTCAAACGATTGAAATTTCCGGTTAACCTTGCGTTCGCATTGACAATCAACAAGTCGCAAGGCCAATCGCTTAGTGTTTGCGGAATAAATTTAGAAAATCTTTGTTTTTCACATGGTCAGCTATACGTTGCCTGTTCACGAGTTGGGAAGCCATCCGCTTTGTTTGTGTTAACGTCAGACAAAAAAAAACAAAAAATGTGGTTTACCAAATAGCACTTCAATGAGACGGATAATTTGCGGACACGTATAACGCTTCGATTTAGCATTTACTTTGGATTCACTTTACATTTTTTACTTATAGAAATTCAACTAAATTACACTTCATTTTTGTAATCGAAATGAATTCATTACTGTTGTGAAATGCAATAAAATTTTTCCTTTTCAAATATAAAACAAAAAAAATTTGTCTTCATCTTTTAATCCCCAAACGAAATATTAAAAAAAAACAAACCCATCTGATGGCGAAACGAAGTTCGCCGAGTTTGCTAGTTATTATTATTTTTGATTAGAGGAAAAATTTAAAGCAGCAAACATATACAGGCTATAGTTATAGTACTATTTCGAAAACAGCCACGATTTCTCGTCGGACTAATTCGTATAGTTTTGCAATTTCAGAGGATCTTGTGGAGAATCGAACCCACTCACTCTGATTGCAAGCGCAGCTGCCTAACCCATAGGCTTTGCTGCGTGTAGTTTTGCAAGCTGCATAATTCAAGTTTTCCTCTAATTGTTGTATTGTAGTCTTGCCAACGGTATACTCGTACACAATATTTTAGACATTCTGTCTATATGTAAATCATGTATGTTGGACTTTGTTTTTGTACATTCTTCTTTCTATTTGTTAGAAGATAGTTATTGTACGTAACCGCGTGCTTCGGTATACAAACAACAATTAGAGAAAAACTTCAATTAAGCAGCTTGCAAAACTACACGCAGCATATCCTATGGGTTAGGCAGCTGCGCTTGCAATCAGAGTGAGTGGGTTCGATTCTCCACAAGATCCTCTGAAATAGCAAAACTATACGAATTAGTCTGACAAGATATCGTGTCTGTTTTCGAAATAGTACTATAACTATAGCCTGTATATGTTTCTTGCTTACGTACAATAACTATCTTCTTAAAATAGAAAGAGGAATGTACAAAAACAAAGTCCAACATACATGATTTACATATAGACAGAATGTCTGAAATATTGTGTATACCGTTGGCAAGATAACAAACAACAATTAGAGGAAAACTTGAATTAAGCAGCTTTCAAAACTACACGCAGCATAGCCTATGGGTTAGGCAGCTGCGATTGCAATTAGAGTTAGTGGGTTCGATTCTCCACAAGAGCCTCTGAAATAGCAAAACTATACGAATTAGTCTGACGAGAAATCGTGTCTGTTTTCGAAATAGTACTATAACTATAGCCTGTATATGTTTGTTGCTTTAAATTTTTCCTTTAATCAAAAATAATAATAATAAACCAAGAATTATTATCAACTGGTCTTGAGCTCGTTAAACTTACAAAAGTATGTAAAAATGAACAGACCATAAAACCAACAACAAAAATACATCCAAAACACTTACTGCCTTTAAGTGTAATTTAATGTTCCTGACGATGGTGATGGAAAAATATCTGATTTTTGAAATGCATTTACAAATGATTCTTAAACTGATAATGCAATTGAAAAGCTTTACATAGCAAGTTATTAAGACGAAAGAGGATCTTTAATAGGGTGAATAGCGGGTTTCGATCGAATATGCAGAACTGCAGATATTTTGAATAATACAAAAATTGCGTTTGCTTACTTTGTAAAAAACGTTAACTTCGCGATATTACAAAACCGATAGCGTTTTTTAACTTTTGTCTTCAGAATCGGAATCTGCAAGTTTTTTCACGTATTAAATACATAATAAATTTATCGATATCCGCCTTTGTTATATTCTGGAACCCTGAATGCATATGGGTTTCTTAATTTTCAAATACAACATGCTAGTAATTTGAGTGAAATTTTGCACAACTTATTTTTAGATTATAATGTTTCATATTCCGCCAGGCGAACTTTGGATTTGCAAAAAAATTTAAACTAAGTACATCGATGTATGCTTTCCGATGTAACGCGAATGTCGACGTTTATTTTTATGTGTGGAATCAAGGAGTTGCGTCGATGAGTTTTGTGCCACTTGCATTCACAGAGCACGAATAAGTGTCCATAACTCTTGGTCAGGATTGTTCGAATTTGATGAGATTTTAATTTTTAATTTTTAACCACTAAATTGCAATCATAGCATTTGGTGCACGATTTTATATAGCCAATAAAAATGATGGTAGTATTATGTGATGTAACCAATTTCAGCAAACAAAAACCAGTTGGAAAAGTGTAAGATTATAAGAAGTCTGCAAAATGTGTGACTGATGTCCTCAAGAGCGATTTGTTTGCACCTAGCCATATTTTTCAAGCTTCGTTTTTGATAGTAAACTGAAATCAAATCGATGAATATGTCTGACTATGCCATATGATGTTTTTCGGCATCCCCAAACAGTTTCCACACCTGTAAGAAAAAGAAGTTACGGGTTGTTATACTTATGCTTAATCATTGAAAAGTGCTTGGTAGACTTAGTATACACAGAACAAATTAATTAGAATATGTGTGCGTAAGATCAGTTGATTTTGCGTTTCCTATTAAAGTAGAATGTCAATAAAACAAATCTCATATTGGCTTTCTAATCAGTGTTTCGCAACGATAACGAATTGTGGATCATAAATAAATAAAAAAATTGTGTTATTGTTGTTGTCACAATGCTTAGCCCTTAAAGTCGCCACTCCACTTACCCAGTACTGTCATCAATATCATCTAACGGAAGTTCCAGGAATACGGTGGTTTCTATAGGGTTTGACCAGTGTGAAGTTGGTGTTAGAAGAGTCTGCTCCATCGAGCAGGTCAACAAATGATTGGTACAGTGGGTGACAATATTCAGAACGGAGCTGGTTCAGCAAGACTCTAGTCTCTCTCGAAAACTCGCGTTCGCCTATCCTTATTTTTCGGGGATACGGACCTTCTTTAGGCAAGTGCTTGGTAAATCCTAATGCAAATTCGTTATGTGATGAAAACAACTATTTTTAATTGAATGTGTGTTTGGCGAAGCAAGTTACTTTTACTGTACTAAAGATCAGTAAATGGTCACTAAAATAAAAGCGGAAGTTGTTGAAAATGGCCTGGGGGAAACCCATTCCTATTACAATAAACATCACGGGCTGCGAAATGCGAAAAGTCAACAAATGACAAATTAATGGCAGTCATCCTGACAGAAATTCTCCTTGTAATCAGTTTTACAACAAAAAATCTAAGTACATATATTATATATTGCGGGCTACACAACATTGAGAACTACTTAACGCAGATGAGAAGTTTGTGATTCAACAAAAAAGCGAAATCCCCAACAGAACCCGTAGATATGTCCCGGCAACATCGAGAATTTTTTTACGTAAACAGGGAAATTTGGTGATACAAAACGCCCGTTCCAATGATCCGAGCACCTGTAAGAGCACAGTTGGTGGGTTAGAACCAAAATGTTCTGTATACAACAAAAAGCAGAAAAAAATGTTTCTTGTAAATCAAAGTAAAATGGATTACCGTGTTATAATATATTAAACCAAAATTTATTAGATAAAAATATGAAAAAAAAAAATTAACGGTATGTCTGTAGTTTAATTGGAAATCACAATCATATGGTTAAAAACTAAATTAAAGAAAAACACACAGATTATTACGCTAAAATGCACTACATTGCATCTAAAAAAAAACAAACAAAAAGGCAGACCAGTAATTATACAATTAGGCAATGGGAAGAGATTTTAAAATAAATTGAACCTAAGCCAGGACTTCTTTCTTGCTTGAATGGAGCTTAACCGTCTAATAAATTTTTGACGTCCAACATAGCTGGCCAGTCGTTTTTTCTTTCTGCGAACTGGCGGCAATTGAAAACACCGCGGGATCGCAAGTCGTCCTCCACTTGGTTCTTACAGAGTCTTCCTCTTCGTCTACCACCGGAGGCTGCCGATAAGAATACCTTCTGGGCCGGACCATCTTCATTAATGCGCGTAACATGGCGTACCCAACGAAGCCGCTGGGGTTTGACTCGTTGGACTATGTCGGTGTCTGCATATAGCTCACACTGCCCGTCAGTAAATCTTCTTTGGTACTCGCGGTCGTAAACGCGAAAGGGTCCGTAAATCTTTCAAAGAACCTGTCTTTCGAATACTCCCGGGGCCGCCTCATCAGTCTCAAGCTTTTGCATTAAAGAACGAGAAGTGACTTAAAGAGTGTTATTTTCGTTCTTCGAGAGAGAACTTTACTTCTCAATTGCCTTCTTAGTGAGAAGTAGGAGTTCTTTGCTAGAGTGACTCTTCGTTGAATTTCTAGGCTCATATTATAGTTGTTGGTCATGCTAGTTCCCAGGTAAAGGAAGTCGTTTACTACTTTACAACAGTGGCGTGGTTGCCAGGACGCAAATGCGCTGACTCTTTGCTTAATGACAACGACGATAGATCTTTTCAGGGCTACGCTGGAGGCCGAGGGCAGGGCCGCGGTTGTTGTTGTTGTGGTAAGGACAAAAACACTCCCCGAAGGTTTTGGGGAGTGTTGTCGAATTAACAGTCCTTGGCCGGATTTGAACCCGGTACGCTCCGGTACTCCCTTGCGGTACTGCCCGACTGTCGTGGTAGCGATTTATGACCAGTGAACCCTTCTAGGTCATGTCACCCCTTCCGGATCGCTTTAACATCCCTGGTATCAAATATCATGGAGGTAGGGACAATTACGGTAACAACCAGAGCAACAAAGGTGATAATAACTAGCCATCAAAACAGAAATACTCAACTTGGACAAGTGCGACTTACTATACAGGAGGGGGAAACTGATCAAACTCAAACAGAAATATAAAAGGAGTTTTTATTTTGTCCTTGTACTGAAAGGGGGGCCGTGTGTAGAAGTCCACGGAAGTAGAGAAATAACCAGAGCGTCTACGTCACCTCTGGATAGCCACTAAACACCCGTTCGGTGCTGAACTAAACGTGAGAAGGCGACAACATGGCAAGGTCACTCCGAATTAATTGGTTTAAGGACTTGCCAGGGGATTTCATCATCAGCGTCTGTACATCATACACACAACGGGTTTGGACTTTTGGTTTCGGACCCACTACATAAAACACAGCTCCAAAGAAAAAAGATTAAGCCTCGGATGTGAGAAGCCCTTTTTTAGGTGACGAACTTTCGAAAAGTTCAAAGGATTACGAGACAAGGGCATGTACCTGTAATATCCGATCCATTAATGGGGTAGGTGCTTTTTCCCGGCAGGATAATGTCCTTGTGTCCTTGTGAAGACAAAGGCTGACATCACTGCCGTACAATAAATGCGATGGACGGGGCAAAGAAATACCACCATGACACCTTTCGACGACTATAGCAGTGGTCATGCAGATAAGCGCAGATTCGGCGCCGGATTTGTAGTGGGAGAGAGACTTCGTCGCCAAATACTGTCGTTCCACATTAAAAGCAAGATTCTTCAACATATCTGTTTTCTGCGCACATGCGCCGACGGAAGAAACGGACGATGTGAAAAAGAATGCATTCTATGAGCGATTCGAACGTGCGACTTCGGAAAATTGTTTTAGGCAGATCGACCGGTTACATTCAGCAGCTGGTTTATGCACGAAAAGATCCATCAAGCTACAAGGCTGTTTTCCGATCGAAATACAAGCAACCATATCGACCACGTTGTGATAGACGGCCGGCATGCTTCCAGCATTTCGCAGATTATCTCTCACATCTGCTCTTTGAGAGCGCAAATCAACCCAGTGAAATGCATTAGTAGGTGCACATCTCTAGAGCTCTCCGTACCGCCGCTGAACAAGTAATGGGATACCGGCGAACTCGAAGAAACAATTGGTTCGATGACGAGTGCCGCGTTGCAAGAGAAGGAAAGGATGCTGCCTACAGGGCCACAATGAGATCTAATGCAACGAGGTGTGTGTGTGGGTTACCGGTAGTTGAAGTAGAGGCGAGGCAACTTTTCGTACGAGATGCTAGCCAAAAGGAATAGCGCCCGAAAATTATATCAAAACATGCGTCGAATGACTAAGGGTTTGTTACTTGCGGGCTTAGGAATTATGAATAGGTTGTTAATACTCTTCATGAGTTTCCTAAACTATTGAGTATATGGAGCAACTGAAATACTTGTTAACATGTACCTTTTCTGTTGTGTTCAATTTGAGTTCTCTGTATAGGTCAATTGTTATAGCTATATTGAAGCAGAAATTATTCATGGGTAGCTGCGGTTGGTGTGACACTTTGCTGACGTGGCACGAAGGTGTTCTAAAAGCCGAGTTGCCAGATCGCGTATTCGTTTGGAGTAACACAGGGTGACCGCAACAGGTTTTAAACTGAGAACCGCTGCCTGGTAACCGATGTTCAGACTGCAATGTTAAATGGAGAAATCGAGCAAGAACCTGGAGAATATGACGATCATTTTTACAACAACAACAGTACTAGCAGAAACTGAGCAAAATTTTTCTGGAATTAACTAGAGACATTAGACAAATTAAAAAATTTCTTATAAAAAAGAGCGATAATTTTAAATATAAAAAACTTCAGTGAGGATGAATATGCGTATCGCGCACCTTCAACGCCTGCTTATACCCCACAGGACCATCACATGACAATCTTGTCATCCCTGCAGAGAAATATCAAACTAGTCAGTAAACATACCAGTATCCAACTATAATTTTCTGGTTCAAATCATACTAGTCAGAAAAAGTTCAATCCATACTAATATACGACTACAATTTTTATAGTATGTGCTTAAGCGATATAAGCTGCAATTATTTCTTTTATATATAGATATAGTTTATGTTTTGCAGTTCCAAATCGGGGTTTTTCACAGCAAAAATGATGAAAGATTAAAATGATGTATTGATGAGTCCATTTTCTTCTTTTAATCCTTGCTAGAGCTTCTGGTCCACATTTGGGTTAGTATTCTTTTCTCTTTTTCGAACTAGTATGATACTGGTATGATTAGACTGCAATTTTACTAGTACATTTCCTTCCATTTTGAACTACTATGAAACTGGTATTTTACGACCAGTATGATACTAGAATATTTTCACTATATCTATCTATCTATGGCGCGATATACAACAGGTATATCATCATAGACCTCCTAAGAGATTTTTTGCGCCAAGCTTCTCTTCCAATTTGTGGTGTGCCGATTTGAATTTTTCCCTACAAATTGGTGGGCCCTACAGTTTTTTGCCGACTCCGAACGGCATCTACAAAGGAGACGAATTTTTTGCTGAGAGGCCTGTCATGGCAGAAATACACTCGGAGAGTTTGCCAAACCACTGCCGAGGGGCGACCCCGTTTTTGAAAAACTTTTTTCAAATCACTTTTGATGTTACCTGTACCAGGGCTCGAACCATGGACCTTCGGTGTGGTAGGCCGGCAACACTACCTTCACACCACGGCGGCCGCTATATACAAACTAGTATTTCATGAGTGCCAGTCATCGCATGTTCTGGTCGAAATCTGACAATTGACATCTCGTAGGACACCGCCATGTCAAAACTGCCAGTTGCTTATATGGAAATATGACAGTTGGCTGACTAGTTGGTCTTGGTGCATATACTAGTTGTAAAGTAGTTCGCACTAGTTGGTTTGACTGCAGGTTTATTGTTCTATATCACATATGTAAATACATATGTATGGTTGTACTTTGTACAAATAGCGTTAACTCTTTATATTGAATTTTGTTATACCATACATGCCCTGCAGTAAATTCTACTAGTTTTACACTATTCAAATACTAGTTTGCCAAACCGGCTCAACTCGTTCGAGTTCTATAATTTTTCCATATTGCGAACTGGTATTTTTAACACGGCGATGTCCTACAAGATGCCAATTGTCCATATCGGCATCAGCACCTTACCAATTGGCATACTAGTCAGTCTCTGCATCGGCAATATACCAGTTGCCAGTATGTAAAGTCAGTACACCCACTAGAATCATACCAGCCGGAATACTAGTCAGCATATGCATCAGTATTATACCAAGTATTATACCAGTTACTGTACCACTTCATAGTAGGTTAGTTGATTTTTTAAATATACACGAAAGTTGCGAAATTACATTACATACCACCTTATTGAAAATTCAGTCATCAGATATAAAATATATGCCATCAGGCATAAAAATATATCTATCACTATATCAAACAAATGAAAGCAATTTCAATATAAATATAGTCGTTATTCATAGCAATTCTACCCTTGGAAAACATTTCTTCTTTTTAATAACAGCCCTGAATCTTATAATTTATTTCACAGGCATAAATCTTCACATTTTCTTGAAACATTTTATGGATAAATTTGAAAATTAAATATTGATCTTAGATATAATTTAATCCATACTTGTAATTACATAAATTAAGGAAATTCAAGGAAGATTCGCTTTTTGTGGTGAAAATTTAAAGTTGCGGAGTACTTTGCAAATAACCATGCAGATAACTCGCTTATGAAATTCTAGTACATAATGTACAAGCTCTTGGTAACTAAATTTTTTAAAAAGTGCTATTTTAACCACCTTGTTATTGTAAGTGCCTTTGCTCGCAAATTTCGTTGTTGCAGCTTTTAAACCAATCCGTTGGGGGTTCATTGCTATTTTGTTAGTGAAAACCCCATTTTACAATCACAATAAATCAACCCTAAAAAATAACCACAATTCTATATTTTTAATTATTCCAAAAGGAAATGTTATTTAATTACACAATTGATTTGAAATGATCGCTTCGTTTTCACTTTTCTTTCTTGGTTTCACTTGAACATTTCTTATGCGTTGTTTCTTCGCTACTGCGCCGTTATTGTAGTAGCGACGTGACAAAAATAAGGGTGATTTTGTGGACATGCACGTATGATCTGACACCCAAATGTACTATTTAGACCACGAAATTCTCAAAGGGATTATGATTTTACTATCAGGATTATTATTTAAAAGAAAGTTGTATATTTTATTTAATTAAATGAATATTTAAGAACTCATAATATTAGTTGATTTTCTAAATTAAAATTGCGGCCCGAATACTGTTTTCTTTTTCGCTCGTGTATGCATGCATCGACAATTTTAGAGGGTTCTTGTTGCCTATGATAGCGTTTGCGTCGCTCAAACTGGTATGAATAAGCCCAAGAAATTCTAGTTAAAGAACTAAAATATTTAATAACCAGTTAGGCAGTTGACTGCAGGGTGTGTATAATTTGTGCAAATAGCGTTAAGCATACTCGTATACATATTATGAAGTTATGACGTTGCAAATGTTATAGAGAAATATAACATTTTTATGTCAAATCAAACCATTTTTAAGTCAATTGAAAGTTTTTTCCAATGAAGTGAAAACTTTTTCAAACCAAATGAAACTTTTTTCAAACTAAGTGAAACTTTTTTCAAATGAAATAAAACATTTTCAAACGAAATGAAACTTTTTTCAAATATAATGAAACTTTTTTCAAGTCAAATGAAATCATTTTTAGATCATAATATATCGCCCTTTCTAGTGTTTTAGAACTGTCACTGTCTGGCAGCACTTGGGGCAGCTGGTCCAGGTGGTTAATGAAAAGACATTCGAAAACTTCAAAGCGATCTTACGAGTATTGGTAGTATTAGCCGTAGAACAGCGACTTCAGTACAATCATTTTCGACCTTACGGAGAATAAAGACTTATTTCAGAAACAAGGGGCAAGAGCGCCTCAATGGACTTGCTTCTTAAAGCATTTACCATCAAATTGATTTAAATTAGTATAAAATTCTCCAATATTTTTCAAAAATCTTTGGAAATCGTAGAATACATCCATCTAGCTTGGGTGACTTCAATTATTTCATTGGATATGGTGCTTTTGTTGCAAATATAGAATTTATTTTATTGTATTTCATTTAAACGAGTTTGATCGTATAATTAACTTGAACTTTGTATGTACAAAATACAATATGGAATAACTTAAATATACAAAATAATCTCAAAAAACTGCATTTCATTTAAAAAAAATTTTTTTCGCAAAAAGAGTAAAAAATTTTCAGAACCCCATCCCGGCACTGAGCGCAATACTCTCTCGACTCCTTGTTCAACTGCAAAATTGTTTGCTCGAAACTCTAGACATTCTAAATAACTCAAGCTTCCTAAATTAATTTTAAACTTATTTGCTGACATACAAATGAAAAATGTATTCTAAAAATAAATTCCGTGGCACAATGTTTCGCCAAAGAAATTTGGGTGTGACGTTATGTTTAAAAGGATGTGGTCCTGACGAGCTAGCTGCTCTGTTCGCAATACAGCGATTTTGAAGCTGTAATTGAAAAAGATTCATTCTTTACAGAAATATGAAAGAGGCATTAGCTGTAGTTCTAATTTTAAATGCCATAATGCAAAGTATTTTCGGGGTAGTATTCTTGCGCTCTTGGGAAATACCAGAAGTTTTGATGATTAGAGATTTGAAAGCTTTAAAACTCTTTAAAGCTGGAGCAATCATCCAGCACAGAATATTTGCACAATATATTCTCCACCGTTTCTTCCTGAAACCCTGATTCCCTGCATCTGCTGCCACTGCCACGACCTAATTTATATGTTGCTTGTTGGCGCTATAACACACTTTTTGTTTGTAAAAGTTGACACAGATGCATTGTATTCAGTTTTCGTCCAGTATTTCCGAACCTTTTATCACGGCTACCAGTTCCACCTGAAAAACACCAGAGTGATCTGACAGTCTGCAAGATCTGCATATTTCCAGATCACCACAGTATATCCTACATCTCCCACAGAATCCATTGTTTATAAGTGTCTGGCGAACTGTGGCAGTTCCCTGTCATTCTGGTGGGGGAATCTCAGTTCATTGTACAGAATTCTGAGTCGTCTGTTTGTTCTGCAAGTGCCTGTCCCCACTGGCCAGATATTATGGTGTGAGTTGAAATCGCCCAGGATCAAACGGTTATCACCTCTAAGCAACGCACTTATATCAGTGTGATAGTCCCCCGGCAACAGACGGCAATGAGTATATAAGCGTTATAATTTGTTGATCGGCATTGCCAGATCGGATCACTAGGTGGTGTCGTTAGGGTCGATGTATAGGACAAATAGGTTATACTGTGTGTGAGAACCCAAAACCACCTGTTTTGGAGCCTATACATTGTGCCCACGGCATATACATATTTATACATAAAGACAAATACTATATTTATAATGATTATTACCATATTTTGAAATAATAATTTATATCGAGCCCTATGCGCAAAAAGACGTAAGAGCCATGATTTTCGATTTTAGCTTTTTGATGAAAATCGATCACTTATTAACACACACATAACCTCCCAAAGTTTCGTAGCTGTGAAACGTACCGTTATGAACTTAGATCAAAAGCAATTTAGACGTAAGTACTCCTACGTGTGTTTTTTTACTCCCATGTTTAGTGAGCGCAAAGTGGCTGTTACGTCTTTTTTTTTCCTTTTCAAATTAATGATAAAATATGATGTTTCATTGTCAAAATCAGTTAAAATGGTAAGTTTCGGTATAACCCTGCGGGTTAGGGGTTTAGAATATGCCCGAGGTAGGCATACCGGTCGTAAGAGGCGACTACTATGCACAAAGGTAATGACGTGCAACTCGATGGTTGATCTACGGATATGATGCCTCTCACCTCTCATTACCCATCCTATCCTTCCTTACGGAAGGAAGGGTGACATGACCAAGAAGGTTTCACTGGTCATAAATCGCTACCACGACAGTCGGGCAGTACCGCAAGGGAGTACCGGAGCGTACCGGGTTTCAATCCGGCCAAGGACTGTTAATTCGACAACACTCCCCAAAACCTTCGGGGAGTTTTTTGTCGTTACCACAACAACAACAACAACAGATTCGGTATATATACTAACTTTATCACTCTATTAAGGATTTAAAAAAAAAAGAAGTTGGAATATGGGCGTGGCACCGCCCACATATGAATGAGCAAATTTTCAAATTTCAAGTGTTAATAAATTGAAAACCATTTACGCTAGAATGATTGTTGGGAAAAGTACACCCACTGAATATAATCGCTTTTCGACCATGATCACATAAAAGGTCATAAAAGTTGACTGGAAATTAGGTAGCAATACAGAGCCATGCTATATCTCATTGACTTATGCAGATAGAATGCTAAAATTTGGGAACTACATTGGCCTTTCCGTCGTATTATTGCTTTCTGCAAAATTTTGAAAATGGAAAGTGAGGCCCACATGTTAATGAAAAAATAATAACTTCACGATCAATTGAATGATCATTGTTACGGAGAGTATAACCAGTATCTTTGTTAACTCAAGGAAAGTCGAATATTTTTTTGGTGTGTTCATAGAACCGTTTAGATATTCACTGCTCAAACAAAAATTACCTGAATTATAATTGATGCAGGGTGTTAATATGCAATAAAAAAACCATGCTGTCTCTAAAATGTTTTCTGAACACGCCTAAAAATATTCCACTCAGAAAACATATGTACCAAAAAATGTAAAGGAATAATTCAAAAATGGCACTTTAGAGGAAAATTACATCGTGAAGCTACAGGGCATCATAGCTGAGTTATTACAGTATTAGTTCTAACAGCGGCATTAGTTCTAAAGGTGCAGAAAAACAACCTTCGTTAAAGAAAAGGTGTGACAGCCATATTATCAAAAAGTAGACTGATTTGGTGAGAGCAAAAAAGACGTATACGCCAAAAATTATGCTTTTATTACATATATAAAAATAAAATTGATTGCATTATATAGGTTGGGCTAAAGAAAAGCTATGGACATGCCTAATTTCATGGCAATACATAAACTGAATGTGAAATAAATTAAAAAAAAACTTCTCCTGTAAAATTTTCTTTTTGGCTCTTACTTCTTTTTTGCGCACAGGGCTCGATATATTAAATGCCAACGGTATAAATTCTTATCAAAACATTTTTTTCTCGGATGCCCTAATTATACACTTTAATACACTAGGCATAGTGCATACATACATATTAATACACTAGCTCCAAATTATACTTTCGATAATAATGCACCAACAACGACACGTTATTCCAGCCAAACAGTGGTACTTGCCCAAGCATATTTTTGATGGCTAAACATCTTTGGCCTCGGTAGGGGCTGTCCAGAAAAGTTACACGTCGCTGCCTGTAACCGTGCCTCTGCCCCTACTTGTAACCGTGCTTCTGTCTGTGCCTTGTTCTTAATGTTGGCTACATATCATGGTGGCATATCTAATACTACATTTACACTGCACCGAATGGGGAATTTTGGGCGAAAAAAATGCAAAAATGCGTCGACTGATTTCATCGCATTGGCTCGCATTTGGGACAACATGACATTTTCGTGGAACGCATTGGGTTTGAAGTTTCGCCTAAAGAAAAATGTCAAACAAAATGCAAATGAGCTAATGTAAACGGGTTTGAAATGACACACCCAAAATTACTCATTTGGTGCAGTGTAAATGTAGTATAAGTTGTAAGCGAGATTACGCATTCTAAGTCCCGTTTACTCAATGTCTGGTTATGATAAACATTATCACATGATAACCTTATCATGGCTTTCCTTAGAATGACATTTTCGTTTACACAAAAGTCTGATTAAGTTATCAGAATAAAGTTGGTCATTGTGAACGTTTTTGGAAAAAAATTCACAAAAGTTGCATTTTGAACGATAAAAAATGACAGCTGCTCTGTTTTCAATTTTAAACAAACCATTTTGGCGTACAAATTTCGATTGTGATATTCCTTTATATGGATATTATTATATTTATAAACCCTATTACTTGGAGAGCTTGTTAGCAAAATAATTTATCACAAAATCAGACTTTTACTTTCAGCTGTCACTTTTTGTTTTGCTAAGCACATAATCATAGGTCCATCCTTTGATAACTTTTATCAGAAGATAACACTGGTCTACAGCCAAAACCCACCAGAGACGTGAATATGAAATTCGTATCTAAAACCATCCCCCGATTCTGAAAATCGAGGTTATTTTTGATTTTGTGATAGCTTTTTTGAGATATTTACGATTTACCGTTATTTCAAAAAAAAAGATGGCTCCACTTAATCATGTAAGTTAACACCCAGCTTCACTAGGCCGCCTAACGGCAAATATAAACAAATGTTGAAGAATTCAAGTACCTAAATGGTACTCAATAAGTTACACAAATTCATTGAGTCGCATAACTGCAAATGTAAACAAATCGATCTTTCCAATGAATTCGTTCTTCTTTATTATCCCAGTAATTTGAACTTGAATCAATGATTCAAGTTACTGAATTATAATAACAAAAACATCCGTATTTTGTTTACTAAGTCGGATGCTGGCATTAGAGTATAAGCAATTTTGTATCTTATAAATAAAGGAAAATTAGGAGTTAAGTTAGTTCTTGGCGGAGCACTGTTGAGTGAACTCAGCTGCCTGAGTAATAAATAAACTTTTTTAAAAACACTAATGTGTTTCTAGTGTTCTTAATTGGCGATCCTGCCAGGAGTGCTTAACATAATAAATCCTTGTGCGAAAGGAAATGTTAAGCCCGTCCTAAATAAAATAAATCAAGTATCCCACTAGAAAGGGAGAAAAGTTGGATAAAACAAGTTATAAAAAAAGTGTACCTAGGTACCTAAGTTTGAAAAAATTTTAATAAAAAAAACTTAAAAAAAAAAGGAAAAAAAACTTAACATATGAACTATCGTTGTGCGAAAGGAAATGATAAGTTTGCCTAAATTAAAAAAAAAAAAAAAAAAAAATCAAGTATCCCACTAGAAAGGGAGAAAATCTAAACAAAACCTTTCGTGCTAACTTTTTTCTAATAAAAAACACATGTCCTACAAACAAGGATAAAGTGTAGTGAAAAAATAAGAAAAACTATAAGTTAAAAGAAATCAAAATAAAAAATTAAATAGAGGTATTGCACGTCAAGCCGGGACGTTGCCAACATGGGACCATAATAGACTCCAGTAACAACAGCATAAGAGGACAACCAAACCAACAGGAGGGCTGACTGTAAGTTAAGTTAATAAATAATATTAAGGAAATGTAAAAATAATTAATGGGGAATTATCCCACGAAAATTAATTACGAAAGGCTTTTTTATTGTGATTATTGTCAAAGTGGTAGGCACGACAACGTCAATTGTCCTTTCAGGAAAAAGAGAACTAACTTTAAAAATTAATAAAGTCACAGTGGACGAGCTAACTAACCAGTTTTCCAAAATGGCAGTTAGCAATATTTCTGCAGAAGATATCGCTAGAATAATAGCTACACAAACTGCTAATCTTAGGGATGAAATTAATCAACTGACTAATCAAATTAAGACATTGACTAGTGCTACGCAAGTGACGGAATACCGTACACAAACTATTGATGACGGAGTAGTTTGTACTGAAGGTTTAGATATAATTAAGTCGCTGCCAGAATTCTCTGGTAAATCTTATGTTAGTTGGAGGGAGGCTGCAAAAAATTCGATGAGTTTGTATATCGAAGGAAGCAAGAAGTATTTCGGGGCATTAACCATACTTCGAAATAAAATAATAGGAAATGCCAATGATACCCTTACTAATCATGGCACAGTATTAAACTTAGAAGCTATATTTGCCAGGCTAGACTTTGCCTATGCAGACAAACGACCAATCCATGTGATTGATCAAGAAATGAGTATATTAAGACAGGGATCGAAATCCTTGATTGATTATTACAATGAAGTGAATCAGAAATTAACACTATTAATAAACAAAACCATTATGACCCACGGTACAAATTCTGAAATTACAAAGCAATTAAATATTAAAAATCGCGAAACCGCTCTAAGAACATTTATAACGGGATTAAATCCTCCTTTAAGCCAAGTACTTTTCACACTTGCTCCTGCCGATTTGCCAAATGCTCTGGCGAAAGCACAGGAGCTTCATTCAAATCAAATGCGTTCAGAATTTGCTCTGAATTTTTCAAAAGCTTACCTTCCGGAAAATAAAACGTTTAATAATAATTTGCGGAGTCCTAAGAATAATACACAAAGGGGGGGAAATCAATTCCAGAACCATTTGAGATACCCACAAGTGAGAAATAACAATAATATGAATTTCCCAAAACCAGAACCGATGGATACATCATCCGACAATCTGCCACTTGGTCAGCAGAGAACGGTCGGTTATAATCAATCATCCCAACCAAAAATGTTTCAGGGTCAACAACAAAATGATAATTCACAGAAATGGCAATTTAACCAGCCAGTAAAAAGGGGTATGAATTTTACTGGTCAACCTAGGTCAAAGGAGCCACGAATAAACAATTTAAATGAAAATCATTTTTAGATCAGGCCTCCACCTGCCCTACATCTTCCGAACAGATAGACATAGCGGAGTAAAAATTAGAATATTGATAGATACTGGTGCGACGAGTTGTTACATCAGGAAGGGTATATATAACAACGGTAGGGAATTAGCAATTAAGAAGAGGGTAAGAACCATTCATGGTTCGACCATCATCACCTTGTACCATGACGTACACTTGTTTGGATTTAAGGAAAGATTTTACGAAATAGATAACTTAGAAAGTGACTTTCTAGTAGGAGTCAATTTTTTGAGAAAGATTAAGGCAAAAATAGATATGGAAAAAGCAGAACTTATATATGGAGATAACAATAAGGAGAAGCTATGTTTTGTGAACATGGAAGAAACTAACCATGATGAAATGTATAAATTAAACCCCTTGGGACATAAGAGTCCTAAGGCGCCAGCTGACGATAATACCGGCAACGTGAAAGGAAAGGTTCAAAATGAATATATGGAGGAAAGTTTTGAAAATAATTCAAACCCCTTGGGATTAAAAAATCCTAAGGTGCCCGCCGAAGAGAATTCCGGCGATTCAAATAAAAAATATATTGTGGAACAAAAGGGTTCTACAACGCCAACTGATGAGTCATACCAGTCCAAAACAAAAAATTTAAAAAAACTTACTTCGGGAAAAGAGATCCCTGAAGCCTTTACCAATAACATATTGGGAATAAATAATATAGAATTTGAAAAAAGTATTAGCAATGGTGAATTTGCTGATAAATATATAAATAAAGAAACAAAGACAGTCAATATTCCGTTGTTGAGACGGGACGTTGTTAAAATAATAGAAAAGGCCCATAGGGACGTAAATATGGATCTGCCCTTCAGAACTGATGTTGAAGCGGAGATAAGAACTGAGGATGACAGACCGGTATGGTCAAAACAATATCCATATTCTATGTCTGCAAATGCTTTTGTTAATGAAGAAATTAAGGTTTTATTGGAAAAAAATATAATAAGGCACAGCAAAAGCCCATATAATTCGCCTGTTTGGGTCGTTCCCAAAAGGGGAATAAATGAGGATGGAAGTCCTAAATTAAGGATGGTCATAGATTTCAAAAAGTTAAACGAGAAAACTATATCTGATAGGTATCCAATGCCAAATCCTGAGGTTATACTTTTCAATTTGGAGGAGGCAAAATATTTTTCAACAATCGATTTGGAGTCTGGATTTCATCAGATACCAATGAAAAAGGAAGATGTAGAAAAAACAGCGTTTTCGGTAAATAATGGAAAATATGAATATCTGAGAATGCCATTCGGGTTAAAAAATGCCCCGAGCATATTTCAGAGAGCAATGAATGATATTCTGCATGAGTATATTGGTAGATTATGTCATGTTTATGTTGATGACATTATAATATATTCAAAAACATTAAAGGAACATATGAATCATTTAAAGCATATAGTGCAAACACTTGGAAGGGTTCATATGAAAATATCTGTGGAAAAATCAAGATTTATAGAAGAGGAAGTCGAATTTCTTGGCTATGTTGTGTCCCACAAGGTTATAAAAACAGATCCCAGAAAGATAGAAACGATAAAAAACTACCCAATCCCCAAAACTTTACGACAAATAAGAGGATTTTTGGGACTAACGGGGTATTATAGGAAATTTATAAGGGATTATGCAAAGATAGCTAAACCAATAACGAGGCACTTGAAAGGAGAAAATGGTAAAATATCACAGTATATGTCAAAGAAAACAAACATTTATCTTGACCAGGAAGGAGTAGCGGCTTGTGGAACTTTAAAAAATGCGTTAAGGGAACAAGTTGAATTAGCTCAACCAGACTTTCAAAAGAAATTAATTTTAACTACTGACGCTTCCAATGTGGCAGTGGGTGCAGTTTTGTCCCAGGAGGGAAGACCTATAACATTTATATCAAAAACTCTTAACTCCACTGAACAGAATTATGCAACAAACGAAAAAGAGTTATTTGCGATCGTTTGGGCATTAAGGACATTACGCCATTACCTTTATGCCGTGAAAGATTTGGAAATTCACACGGATCATCAGCCATTGTCATTTGCAATGTCTGAAAGGAATCCCAATGTAAAAATGAAAAGATGGAGAGCTTTTATTGAGGAGTTTTCACCCAGGATAGTTTATAAACCGGGAGCAACGAATGTTGTCGCTGATGCATTATCTAGGCAACATTTGAATAATTTAACAGATACGAATAATGAGGATTCGGGTTCAGATGGTTCACTTACAGGTACACAGCATTCGGCTGAGAGTAGCGATGAATATCATGTTGAGAGAACGAAAAAGCCATTGAATCATTTTAGGCAACAGATATTAATAGATAAGGGGGCAAGAATTACCACTCAGGAAAGAATTTCATATTTTGGTAACAACAGGTATTTGATCGAATATGATACACCACAAAATATTATTCCCGCTCTCTCTGAGTGTTTGAACCCTAGAATTGTTACAGGCATCTATTGCACACCGGAAGTAATTTATGAAATTAAAACGGTGTTAAAAAACGCCTACCCAACTACCAAATTTTTGAATGCTGGCTGTTTTGCTAATGATATTACTAATAGGGAAGACCAAGCAATTATTATAGAGCAGACACATAACAGAGCTCATCGTAATTATAGAGAAAATATAATACAGATTCGAGAACAGTATTATTGGCCGCAGATGGTAAAACAATTTAAACAATATGTCAAGAATTGCAATATCTGTAATAGTAACAAGTACGAGAGACACCCAAAATTAATACCGATAGGTCAAGCACCAATACCTAGTAGGGAGGGAGAACAATTACACGTAGATATATTTTTTGCGCAAGGATTAAAGTTTATTACTTGTATAGATGCTTACTCAAAATTCACAGTTATAAAATCTATAGAGAATAAGTTGGATATGAATGGAAAGATTCTTGAGATTCTGCAGATGTTTCCTAATGTCAGAAGTATGGTTTTGGATAATGAGCCTAGTTTTTGTTCCGCACAATTTAAATCATTAATGAATAGATTAAATGTCCAGATTTTCTTTTGCACACCAAGGCATAGTACTACAAATGGACAAGTGGAGCGAGTTCATTCAACAATAGTTGAAATAGCTCGATGTTTGAAACAGGAGCATAACTTGATAAGTGATTTGGAGGCAATCATAAGAGCGGTACAACAATACAATACATCAATTCACTCGGTAACGGGGAAGCAGCCGTATAATATTTTATTTAATAAAGAAAACCATTCTGATGTAAAAAATAAATTGGAGATTGCGCAAGGAAGGCTTTTGAACTTTCATAATAAAAAAAGAATAAATAAAAATTATCATCCAGGTGAAATAATATACGAAAAAATTTTTGGAGAAAGAAATAAACTTAAGCCAAGATATAGGAAACAAATAGTTTGTGAGGACTTAGGGGATAAGGTTAAAATAAGAAGTAGGAATAGAATCATACACAAAGATAATATTAAGGTTTAATTTTTATAAAAAATGGTATTTTCAATAATGTTACTTACGGTTGCATGGGGAGTGAGTTCAGAATTGATTGACTACACTAGGGAAAATTATGTTTTGATGGGGGAAGGAAACGCAGCGATATTTGAGGAGTATCAATCAATTTTTCATTTAACCAATTTATCAGTTTTTCGAAAAGTAATAGAAAGTTATAAAAAACCATATGATTTTGTTCTATTAGATGAAGATACAGTACATTTTGAAATAGAATTGATGAAAACACTTTTAGGACAATTAATGCAAAATTCAAATAGACAAAAAAGAGGAATTAATGAAATAGGGACATTATGGAAATGGATTTCAGGCACACCTGATCATGATGACTTTTTAAGGATAACGGACAAACTTAACGACATAATAGAGAATAATAACCGACAATTTACTACAAACTCTCAAATATTTAAGACAATAACAGACTTAACACGTATAATAAATGACTTACAGGGTAGTATAAGCAGGACAACAATAGAGAAACAAAGAAATAAATTTATTATAAATGAATTGGAAAATTTATTGCAAACAATTACTATATCAAAAATAGGTATTCTAAACCCAATTATATTGGATTTGGATGAAATAAATGAAATAATTGATCATGAGGTTAAGAATGTAACAATATCCGATTTAATGGATGTATCAAAGTTCAAAATTGTACAGATCAATGACATCATTGTTATATACATTAAATACCCAAAAGTAATAAACATAGGTACCCTGTTCAATGTAGAAGCTATTGCACAACAAGATGGAAAATTATTAATTGAAAATCAGGTAATTAGATGTGAAAACAAATTTTATACAATAAGCAATTGCAAAAAGGAAATAAATCAAGCCTTTTGTATGATAAATAAAAATCAAACTTGTTTAACAAATATTTTAAATAATGAAAGAGCAAATTGTACAAAAATCAAAGAGAAAAATGAACAACTTAAAATAATAAAAGAAGGAGCAATATTAATAACAGGAAAACATAATGTAGACAATCACACAATAGACGGAATATATTTAGTTACTTTTAATAATAGAGTGGTAATTGACAATGTGAAATTTGAGAATCCTACTGGAAGGATTTTGAATTATTTAAGAGAAGGGAAATTTAAACATTTTTATGTTAAAGAATATATTGAATCGAAAAAAGAACACTTAAAATTAAGGAATATTAATGTTTTAAATAAATTGAAACAAGAGATGCAACAGAATCCGATTTGGTGGGCATTTACTACAGTATTGGTAGTATTTTTACTAATATATGTTATATGCAAGTTTTCGGTGATACTTCAGACTAAAATGAAATTGGAAAGAGAAAATCATAAAGAAGCCGTAATGAATGACATTGCTTTTAAAATTCAAAAAATTTCAGACGTCTACTCGAAGACGGGACGTTTCGATTTAGAGGAGGGGGAGTTAACACCCAGCTTCACTAGGCCCCCTAACGGCAAATATAAACAAATGTTGAAGAATTCAAGTACCTAAATGGTACTCAATAAGTTACACAAATTCATTGAGTCGCATAACTGCAAATGTAAACAAATCGATCTTTCCAATGAATTCGTTCTTCTTTATTATCCCAGTAATTTGAACTTGAATCAATGATTCAAGTTACTGAATTATAATAACAAAAACATCCGTATTTTGTTTACTAAGTCGGATGCTGGCATTAGAGTATAAGCAATTTTGTATCTTATAAATAAAGGAAAATTAGGAGTTAAGTTAGTTCTTGGCGGAGCACTGTTGAGTGAACTCAGCTGCCTGAGTAATAAATAAACTTTTTTAAAAACACTAATGTGTTTCTAGTGTTCTTAATTTGTATATCTCAAGAACAAATTGAGCAATTCCAAACCGGGTTGAAAAATGTATAAGCTTATAAAATTTGCTATAAACAATGCATACAAAACGTTTCGCCGGGTCCTGTAGGTTCGAAGATAATGAACAATCAATACCGATTTTTTCCTTTTTTTTTGGTAAAAATATAAAAAAAATTTGTACTTTGCGAGGAAAGATATCGAAAACTTTTTATTTCTTCCAGATATTTTTTTCTCTGTAAGCTCTGTTTTATTACAAAAAAAAAAATTAGCTTTTATCCAATAAAATCGATGGACTAATACAAAAGTTATAAGCATTCAAATAAATATAGCCATATAATACTGAAGTACCCTACACGTACATATGTATTAGTATTCATATATTAGTTAGTACGTAGGTAGATTTTCGAACGGTTTTTAGATACAAAAAACTGTTAATGCCGTTTTCTCAAACAGGTGAACTTTAATATTTCAAACCCAGGTACATTTGAAGCAAGAGCAAATTTTTTAAAGCAGGTAATGTTTTCTTTGTATAATTAAGGAACCTTTTTGTCTAGGTAGCCTTCGATTTTTACTTGATCTGAGTATAACTAGGAGTAAATGTGAGGCTCATCAAATACTGTTCAGTCTATAAGTGCATTTTATAACCCGTCATTTACTTAAAAAAATAATATGAATAAAAGGGGGCGAGAGTTTGAGTGTAAAAATGATCCATATATGTTCTGTTTCATCTGCGGTCAATATATTTTTAAAAGGATGCGACGTGTGTTTTCAAATCCTTTGAAAGTTACATACTATAAGTATTTTGGCATTCAGCCTAAAAACACTGGAAAATCATGGACACCTGTGTGCACCACATGTCGAATCGAATAGATTCATTCGGAATCCGGAAAAAAGGTGCGTGGTAAAATTTTGGAATTTGCAACTTTTTAATGTATATCTGACTAACTTCTGAAACTATCTACTCAGGCAACATATGAAATTTAGTACACCAATGAAGTGGAGGGAACCAACTTGCCATTCGACGGACTGCTATATTTGTACTACAGAAGTATTTGGGGTTGGAAAGTCAAGAAAAGTAACGCATTCCAACGTATCTACAGCGTCATTGCCAGTACCAAATCCAACGGAAGTTGCTAATCTAACTACATTGCCATTGCCACATTCAACTTTAGTTCCGGGTCCAGTTTCATTGTCAACAGCAGCATCTGACTATGCGGTATCAAGTTGTACTGAACTTCGCACGGAAAACGAAAGAAACGCTTTGTCAAAAGCACAACTCAATGATTGGATAAGAGATTTGGAATTGTCCAAGGTAAAGCCCTAGTAACACGCCTATCGAATGCAACAATTTAAATTGCTTTCATCCGATGTTAAGGTAACATATTATAGAACTCTACGCGAACCATTTTCCAAGTTCTATACGAAGGAGGACAGTGTTTGTTACTACAAAGACAGTACAGGCTTTTTCAAACAGTTTGGTGAATCATATGATTCCAAAGAGTGGCGCTTGCTTATCGACGGCAATAAACTAAGTTTAAAGGCCGCATGTTTACATATTGGCAACCAAAAGCCATCTATCCCGACCGCGCATGCAGTGAATACGAAGGAAACCTACGAGATAATGCAAAAATTACTTAATTAAGTTATCAAATATGAAGAGCATGATTGGAAAATATGTGCCGATCTTAAGGTCGTTGGAATGCTATGCGGTCTACAAAGTGGGTCCACAAAATACTGTTGCTTTCTCTACAAATGGGATAACCGAGCTCGTCAAGACCACTACATCATAAAGGGTTGGGCAGACCGAATAGAATTTAAAGTTGGTGTGGATAACATAAAATACTCCCCTCTTATAAAGAAAGATAAAACTATTTTACCACCGATCCACATCAAGCTCGGCGTTATCAAAAACTTTGTTGAGGCTTTGGACAAAGAAGGCGAAGCCTTCCGTCATTTAAAAACTATCTTTCCAGAGATTTCAGAAGCCAAAATAAAGGAAGGCATTTTTGTTGGGCCACAAATAAGAAAGATGCTTAGCAATAACCAATTCAAATAACTATTGCCACCAGTAGAGGCAGCAGCGTTTGCTTCTTTTAAAAAGGTCGTTGCTTCTTTTTTAGGCAAACGCAAAAGTGCTAACTACGAGATGGTAGTGAACGACTTAATCAAGAACTATGCGAAAATGGGTAAATGAAAAATAATATTTAAGGCCGTTTCCTAAAGTAAACTTAAAAACCTATCTGCCCGATAAACAAAAAGTTTTTATGAAAATTTTGAAGTTTACATCAGGAAACGGTCGGAAGAACAAGTAAAATGTGAACAAAAAATGTGTTCGAAACTGTACGATGAATCCAGCCTAAAAAAATTAGACACAAATGTGTCACTTATTTATCTAATTTACTTATTTATTTTCTTTTCAGGAGGAAATATGTCTTTAAAAATTCATTTTCTGCACTCCCGTTTAAATTTTTTTCCGCAAAATCTTGGTGACGAAAGTTACGAGCATGGCGAACGGTTTCATTAGCAAATGAAGTTAATGGAAAACAGAGCGTACAGAAAAAAATAAAAAGTTTTCGATACCCTTCCTCGCAAAGTACAAATTTGTTTTATTTTTACAAAAAAAAAAAGGTAAAGTATTGATTGTTCTTTATCTTCGAACCTACAGGGCATTGTTTAAAGCAAATTTTATTAGTTTTTAAATTTTTCAAAACGTTTTGGAATTGCTCAATTTTTTCTTGAGATATACATGATTAAGTGGAGCCATCTTTTTTTTTTTTTTTTTTTTAAATAACGGTAAATCATATCTCAAAATCGGTACCACAAAAACGGTACCACAGAATCAAAAATAACCTCGATTTTCGGAACCGGGGGGTGGTTTTACATACGAATTTCATATTCACGTCTCTGGTGGTTTTTGGCTGTGTGATAAAAGTTATCAAAGGATGGACCTATGATTATGTGCTTAGCAAAACAAAAAGTGACAGCTGAAAGTAAAAGTCTGATTTTGTGATAAATCGTTTTGCTAACAAGCTCTCCAAGTTTTTTTTTTTTTTTTTTTTTTTTTTTATGGCGCGATATACAACAGGTATATCATCATAAACCTCCTAAGAGATTTTTGCGCCAAGCTTCTCTTCCAATTTGTGGTGTGCCGATTTGAATTTTCCCTACAAATTGGTGGGACCTACAGTTTTTTGCCGACTCCGAACGGCATCTACAAAGGAGACGAATTTTTTGCTGAGAAGCCTGTCATGGCAGAAATACACTCGGAGAGTTTGCCAAACCACTGCCGAGGGGCGACCCCGTTTTGAAAAACTTTTTTCAAATCACTTTTGATGTTACCTGTACCAGGGCTCGAACCATGGACCTTCGGTGTGGTAGGCCGGCAACACTACCTCCACAGCACGGCGGCCGCGGCGGCTCTCCAAGTAATATGGTTTAAAAATATAATAATATCCATATAAAGGAATATCACAGTCGAAATTTGTACGCCAAAATGGTTGGTTTAAAATTGATTTTCACAAGTAGTTACAATACAGAGTAGTTTCGTTATTATTTACAAAGGGCGTTTTGTTACCAACATTTAAGACTTCAAGGTCACATTTTGTGGCTCAATCCATGACAAATGATATCTTTTAGGTCTCTCTTGGAATGGAAGCAATTTTTGTTTTCTTTCTTTTTGACTGCAAAATGTACTTCAAAATGATTATATCTCTTGACGTGGATGTCACACGCTCAAAAAATCAGATTCATTCAAGAGGTCATTAAATGCTCTAAAAGGCAAAGCAAATTTTGTTTTCCTCTTTTTATACCTAGTAGTGCTACGCACACAAGGTATATTAACTTTAGCCGCCTAACGGCAGTACGTAACGGCATAAACGGATCGGGATATATATTGACTCATATATATCCAAGAAAAAGAGAAACTGATTAAGCCATATCCGTCCGTCCGTCTGTGAACACGATAGCTTGAGTAAATTTTGAGATATCTTAATAAAATTTGGTATGAACTTTCCTTGGTACTCATCTCAGAGCGCTATTTAAAATGGGCGAAAGCGGATGATACCCACGCCCACTTTTTATATATAGAATATTTTCGAAAACAAAAAAAAGTGATTACTTAGTACATAATACACTTATAAGGATACAATTTGGTGAATACATTGAGATTGAGGCATTAAATAAATTTTTCGAGAAAGTTTTGAAAATGGGATTGGCACCGCCCACTTTTTATTAAGAAATAATATTAGTCATAAATCAAAAACCGTTCTACGCCCACTTTTATATGAAAGATTTGAAGAGGATCGTAGATATAGTAAATAGGCAATAACTTTGCGTAAAATAGCTTTACATAATTTATATTTCACTTTTAAAGTTTCCGTAAACAAAGAAATCCAAAAATTTTACATTTTCGAAAATGGGCGTGGCCCCGCCCCTTTTATAGTGGACTGTTCCACAAAACTTTTTATGCCATAACTCAGCCAAAAACTGACTTGTCGAAACGAAATTTGGTGATAATGTTCTATATATAAAGGTAACTATTTGCTGTAAAATTGGGCGAAATCAGTTGATGTCCACGCCCAGTTTTTTAACATAGTTCTGAATTTTTTATGCCATAACTCAGCCAAAAACTGACTTGTCGAAACGAAATTTGGTGATAATGTTCTATATATAAAGGTAACTATTTGCTGTAAAATTGGGCGAAATCAGTTGATGTCCACGCCCAGTTTTTTAACATAGTTCTGAATTTTTTTGTTTTTTAATTTAAAAAGCGATATTCCTACAACTAACCAAGTTATATCAATCAGATTTGGCACACATAATAAGCTTTTTAAGAAAAACTCGGCCGCAAAAAATTTTGTCAATTTTGAAGAAGTAGGCGTGGCGACGCCCACTTTTCAGCATAAAATTTCTGCTACTTTCAAAGGCAATCGCTTATAATTCAATATTGATATTTCAATGAAAATTGGTCAGCTGCTTCTAAGTAGTATGTATTATAATCCTGCCAAAAATTAACCACATCGGGAAACACACAAGCAAAATGTGCGGGCACGTAGTTAATAGCCCACTGCAATAGTGAAGTTATATATCTTTTCTGATTTTCATACCTTTCATAAACATTAAATGTATGTAAGTATGAGAACAAGAAGAGAAAATTTCACTAAAATGATCAGCACGATGAGCGGAGTCGATTTAGCCATGCCCGTCTCTCCGTCCGTCTGTCTGTCTGGCCGTCTATTTGAATGCAAACTAGTCTCTCAGGTTTACAAAGAATGCTGAAAATCGTTGTTTACTTTTGCCATTTTATAATATACTAGCAAACCCGGTAGACGTTGTTATGACGTTTTGCCACATAGAACACATCTATATATAAAATGTCATTAACTTGAACCGAATTAACTCCTAACTATACCGAACTGCAGCTTTATATAACCTGGGGGCTTTTCCAAAAGTTATATACAGACTGTGTCGTGCCCAGCGAACTCCTGAACTTATCGTGAAAGTTCAAGAGCAAAATAAAACACAAAATGTGGGCGTGGCACCGCCCACTTTTGTATGAGAAGAAAAAGGGATAGTCCCATCAAAAAGTATACTGAAATGATCAGAAGGATGAGCTGAATCGATGTAGCCATATCCATCTCTATTTGAACGCAAATACGAACTGAAAGTATTAACATAGACCTGCGTAAATTGGGATGACATAATAGATCACTACTGGGTATATAATGTTCGGTTCCACCAAAACTTAGACCTCCTTACTTGTTATCAGTTATAAAAATAAATTTGTTGGTTACGCCAAAATTGCGGTTAGGATTCGATATGTTGAAAAAGACTTAATCAAGAATTAGTTTTTTGAATGTAACGCTGTTTATTGAAAAAATTGAAGTCGTCGGCGGTAGCTAACCATCCAGTCTAAAAAACTGCATCACATGTTGGCTATAATAAATAATATTTTAACAGATATTGTTTTGTGGACAGAGTATCTAAAAGTAGCATTAGCTCCAAAGTGGGGTTTGTCAATGACGTTTTTTAAATTAGAATTACAATTGGATATTACACTAAACCATGTACTCAATCTGGCAACATTTTCTTTCCTTCAAGATCGTCCTCACACATCCATATTTGCATCGAAATCCGGATTATATAATTTAGCCATTTGGAATATCTTTCTTTTTTTTAATATGCAATTTGTTGTGCCAAAATGCTTTGTAGTATTCAGGGTTTCATATTTCGTATTCAATGAATGCAAAAATCCAGGTCGACTAAAATTGAATTTTTTATAATTAAATCCATATTAATATTTGCAAGAAATACTTTACTCCTTAGATTTTTTACTATTTGACTCCACAAAATGTAGCACAGAACACCACAGTAATAAACTTGAGTGGTTTTACAGTATTGTTTTTGGCATTTGAATGATTAAGAATACTGTTTTAGCTGTAATAAGTGAATATTTTCTTGTAAAAAGTGCATTTTATTCCCTTTAAAAAAACTGTTTTTTCCGAAAACGCGCTATAAAACCGCAGATTTTTTCCTTTTATTTTTAAGAGAAAAGTGCATTTTTTTATTTAATAGAATTAAAAAAACCTACTTTCACATACTTTTTCAATTATACCTTCGTAAAATTCAGCCATTTTTAAGATTTTCTGCAAGGAACTTTCGGGTGTACCAAATGGCACGTCTCAACCAGGAAACTTAATATTTCTTAAAAAGCGCTTTCGAGTGGTTCCCTCAAAAATTTTCTAATCAGAAAAATATTATGTTAAGATAAGATATAATAAATAGTATTTTTGGAAGTTTTTTTTGTAAAGATTCCAAAGGCACTCTCATAAAACACTTTTTGTAAGAAAAGTATTAGGTACAAGCAAAGCTAGTTCACCGGAAAATTATTCAAAAATCGATCCCAAGCTTCTTCCCCGTTTTCAGCGATTTTCAGTCATTTAGATCAGCGCTAAATTTAGCGGAATTTTGTGTACATGGATGTTGTATGCTTTAGGTTGAAGGGAAGAAACTTAACAAACAATCGC
Source organism: Merzomyia westermanni (assembly GCA_949987695.1). Classification (NCBI taxonomy): domain Eukaryota; kingdom Metazoa; phylum Arthropoda; class Insecta; order Diptera; family Tephritidae; genus Merzomyia; species Merzomyia westermanni. Next base: position 109,107,223 of record OX465290.1, on the reverse strand, counting down.
AACATACCAAATTTTAAATAAATTTTCCGTATGTAACTATGCGTGCGCCACTTATCGATTTGGTGCGATTTTTCGAGATTTTTCATAACGCTTCTGTCGCCTGCACTATCGAATATGCAATACACTAACTTACTAATAACGATTCGTTATAAATGAAATTTAAATTAAAGAAAGGTGGCATCACGACTTAACGAAACAAAAAAATTGGCGAAAAGTACAAAGAGGAATGACAAAAACAAATAAAATCTGTATACAGAAGTTCAATAACGTGCAAAATATTTATGAAAGTTTTAACAAAAAGTAAGTAAATAATGTATTTTTGTATTGTTATTCGACATTAACAGTTTTACACATTTATATAGAATGGCGTTCACCAGTAGCAGTGTAAGAAGAACTCGTACAATAGTAGAGCAGCTGAGTGAGATGGTGGACTTGTTTTCAGAAACCCCAGGATTAGCAGGTTCTAGGTTCTAGGTTTAAAAACGCACGGCAAAGCTGAGTGTGGGATGAACTGTCCACAGTTCTTAATAGTCTTGGCGGTGCTGTGAAATGAAAGGCAGCTGGCTAGGACGGGCAACAATCCCATTAAGGAGGAGCAACTAACGGAATTGAAGAGACGCGTTATTGCTCTAATAGGCAATTACTATGCCAAGGCGGTGACACCGTCATGGAAAGCGTGCCAGAGCTGGAGGTAATGAATAAATACTTTATGATAGTTAAATTAAATAAAGCATAGAAGTTACAAACTTATTTTCTTGGTAGGTACTGCAACTTTGGATGGAAGAATGCGAGGAGATAATCAGCGTGGAAAGAACGAAGAACGGCCACACCTTATAATGAGTTGAGATCGGCTGATCCTAATTTGGACGTACCTGTGCGGTCATCCACTGCGATCACTCCGGCGAGGAAAACGCCTAACAGGAGACGCACAGAAGCAAAGAATGATCTGCAGAATAAATTTGTTGAGATAGCTCAAACACAAGCAATTATAGGTATGTGGAATAGTTTTAGTACAGGGAAAAGGATTTTGCATTACTTTGGTAATTTTCTTTGTTTAACAGGTGTTAGCTGACTCAAATGCGACTGCCGTGGAATCTTCCATAAAGCAAGCAGATGCTTTAAAGGTAGTCTTGCAGTATTCTAAGAAATGTATAGCATTAATTGTGTCAAATTTTTTAAACGTGCTGGCTGAATCAAGTGTGTAGAATGTGCAGGTGAAGAAAGCTTTGGCGGAGGCCCTCACCACAATGGGGGAGGGATTGCGATCCTGCGCGGATGCTTTCCGAGATTTAACCGGCGCCATATACCGCCTGTAAGTATGAAAGATGCTTTCTAAACACCCTCATCTGTTAGAGAATTACGTTGACGTGTGTGATAGATAACATGTTGAATGTCGAACTGCACAGGTATTGTCTATCCACTGAAAAATTACATATATTTGAGCAACCTGCTTCAAGGTGGTGCAACAGTCATATATACATGGTCTCATCACAAATGAATGAATTGAAAACACGTCCTAAATAATTCCCCGCTGGGTCGTTAAATATTTTACTACCTTTATATTTGGTTCAGAACTAACCACACTTGGGCGCGAATTACTTACGGTGTGATTTACCAGGGAAAATAAAACACGCACAACCGTTTACAATTAAAGGCGGACGTACCGATCTCTTTATTGATTTAAGTTGTACTGACATGGTCTGATTTAACTGCTGCTAAGCGAACCTGTTTGTGCAGTTACAGAAATATATATATATGTATATGCAATGTACTGTAGGATGACTATTCTTAACTGGTAGCAAAGGTGGGATAGTATGTAAGTACATAATTAAGTTCTGGCGATGTATATATGTAAATATTACTTCATGTATAAGTACTATTGCGGTACAAAGTGAGAGACTGGAAATACAGGGTGTGCCGTTGCGATAGCTAGCAACTTAATTTAATGGGTGTCTCGTTTCTCAACATACCGCCCCCGCTGAACAATTGGTTCAGTTAGTTGGTAATACAGCAATTTTCGGAATTGGCCGAACATATTGACCACCGGATATTTTTACTGTGGCAACTCGGACGAGGCCGTCGGTCCCTCGGGTTACTGCCACGACCCGACCCATAATCCATTTTGATGGCGGTAGATTCCGCTCTTTCAGCAGAACCACAGCGTCTGGCTCGATGTTGACTTGTTGTTGTTGCCACTTGCTGCGTGGTTGGAGCGACGTGAGGTACTCTATGTGCCATCGCTTCCAAAACCCTTGGACCATTGCTTGCAGGTGTCGCCAATGTTGAAGGCGATTTAAATTTACATCCCAGAGTGAAGGTTCGGGTATCGACGTGTAGGGTGCCCCAATCATGAAATGGGCCGGTGTTAAGGCGTCGCACTCGGTGTCTGAAGAAGCACAAAGTGGGCGAGAATTTATGATCGCTTCAATTTGTGCTAGAATGGTACAATATTCTTGGAATGTTAGTCCATTGTTCGCCACAACTCGACGAAGATGCAGCTTAATCGATCGTATGCCCGATTCCCACAGTCCACCAAAGTGGGGCGCAGATGGTGGAATAAAATGCCACTGAACTCCCTCAGCGGCCAAAGAATTTGACACTTCCTGAATATGCGCTTTTGAAGTAGCGAGTTTCTGAAGTTCGTTTAGTACCCGCTGAGCTCCACGAAATGTTGTACCATTGTCTGAATATAAGTCGGTTGGCGGTCCTCGACGAGCGAAAGGCGACTCGGAATGCGTCTGTTGTGAGATCACTGACGAGTTCAGTGTGTATAGCCTTTGTGGACATGCATATGAAAAGACAGAACCATGCCTTTCCAATTTTCGCGTTTCGGGTTCGAGAAAGCTTGATTTGGACAGGTCCAGCATAATCAAGACCGCAATGTTGAAAGCAACGAGCAGGCTGCAATCGTATAGCAGGAAGATCAGCCATCAGCTGCTCGGTTGTGCTTCGGCGTTGCATGAAGGACGTTTTGCAGGAAAACACTATTTTTCGAAAGATGTTACGACAGCCAATAATCCAGTAGTGTTGTCTTACCAGCGCAAAAGTTGCGTCGACGCCTGGATGCAAGTACTTAACATGAATGTACCTGCAAATAAGCTGAGAAACATTAGAAACTTTAGACAAAAAATAGGATGCTTCACTGAGGTCGGCAAATCAGCGTTCTCGATACGTCCTCCAACGCGAATAACACCAAATTCATCCAAATGCGGAGTGAAAAGAAAGAGTGGAGACTTTGTTTTCAATGGTTGTCTCCTTTGTAATTGGTACATCTCCTCTTTAAATGTGGTCGTTAGAGAATGTCTTAAAATAGCGTTCGCGGCAAGCTTAAGGTCATATGCGCTCAGAGCGTTTGTAGGCGCCTTTCTGTCTACTTGCTTTCGACCACACCTCTGAATAAAGCGTTGACAGTAGGCCCAAACACGTAGTAACCTTATCCATGTTGATGATCTATTTATAAGTTTGTCTAGAACATGCTGGTCATATTGTACACAAAGCACTATGCCCGAAGGAGTCTTACGCTGTTCGGAAATAACACGCATCTCGTTTGCTGGTGTGTTATTGTTGCCGGTTGGCCATTCCTTTCTAGGTAAGGATAACCACGAAGGTCCATTCCACCAGAGAGGGTGGCGAGTCAGTTCGGACGGAAGTACCCCACGCGATGCAGAATCAGCGGGATTGCCCGCGGATCGTACATGTTGTCAATGATGACGTGGGCAAACATCCAGTATATCTGCACGAAAGGAGTCCATCTACGGGGTAGGGATGAGAGCTAATGCAGGACGATTTCCGAATCGCTCCAACACCAAATACCTGAGATTTCTAAGCTGAGAGATGACGTAACAGATGTAACCAACTTTGTGAGCAAATGAGCAGCGCTTAATTCAAGGCGTGGAGTTGATAAAAGCTTCAAAGGAGCAACTCTGGTTTTCGCTGCAATTAAATTAACAAGGTATGAACCGTTATTTAGTTTGGATCTGCAATAAACTGCTGCTGCGTAGGCCGAAGATGAAGCATCTGCAAATCCGTGTATTTCAACGGATACACCGGATTCCGCTACTTGACGTGAATTTTGACATTGGAGAAATAACGTAGTTCGGACATTAGTTTTTTCCAGCGATCATATAGAGTTGGAGGCAGTGGATCATCCCAGCCTACACCTTGGCACCATGTTTCTTGTAGAAGGATTTTAAAAAGTACAACGCTCGGTGAAACAATACCCAGTGGATCAAAGATTTTGGCTGTGGTTGAAAGCACGTTGCGTTTCGTAGGCTCATTCTCCGACCCTGTACGCATTTTAATTGATATCTGAAACTCGTCTGTGTCAGGACTTTACTGTATTCCTTGTAATTTAATGCAGAAATTGTGTGGCTCAACCCCTATGTATGTATGCTCACACAGCTCTCTGGGTAGCGTTTCCAACAAATGTTTGCAATTCGAACACCATTTTTGCAATTTAAAATTCGCACATTTTAGGATTTCTACAAGTTCACTCTTAAGTTGAAATAGTTGATCAATTTTATCGCAACCGGTAGCTATGTCGTCGACATAAGTATCCTGCAGAATTACACGCGCCGCTTTTGGGTAAGTGGCTTTATAATCGTCGGCTAGTGGCTTAGCATACGTACTGCGAGAAAGGGCGACGAGGCTAGGCCGTAAGTTACCGTGAGTAAGAGATAGTGTTGCATTGGTGACTTCTCATCTTCTCGCCAAACTATACGCTGAAAGTTAGTATCGAGGTTTGATATCATGATTCCGCGAAACATTTTCTCAATGTCGGCTGAGAACACGATGCTGACGAAAACGAACACACACTCCAAATAAATCGCGCTGAATTGGAGGTCCAATATGTAATCGGCCGTTGAGTGAGTGGCCACTGGAGTCCTTGCAAGATCCATCAAAGACAACTCGGCATTTTGTAGTTGAGCTGTGCGGCTTGAGAACAGCGTGATGAGCTATATAGAAGCACTTCGATGGGTCGCGATCAATTTCATTGGGTGAAATGCGGATCATATGACCAAGTGCTATGTACTCACGCATAAACTTTATGTATTGAGATTTCAGCGACGGATCACGAATAAAGCGGCGTTCGATGTGTTGCAATCTGGTAATAGCTTGTGGCAGCGTTGATGATATCTCTGGGGTCTTATCCTTGAAGGGATAACTAACTATGTAGATACCGTCAGCACGACGGGTGTGGGTGCGAATAAAATGAGCCTCGGCTGGGTCTGCCCTGTCGATATTTTCTGAGGGAGTTATGACGTCCTCCACTTCCATAAATGACCGAAACAATTCGTCAATGTTAGTGGTGGCGTGATGAGCGGCAGCATTTAGACTACCTTCGCTACCAGATAAATACGTTCCTGCTACCACCCAACCGAACACGCTGTTCAACAAAATTGGCATGTTAGACCCGATATGTTTTTTCTCACCAGTATAAATGCTCCACAGTTGATCGGAGCCAATCAAGGGTCGCATCATGCGTTTTGGATAGTAGAGTTAAGTTAACTCGGCCTCTGGTTACTCCAGCATTGCATGCTGATAAACCAGAAACTGAAATACGACCATTTGTGCGGGGCAGACCTATGCGCTGTACAAAGGCTTCTTATGCAAACGATATTGTTGACCCTGAGTCGAGCAAAATCCGACAATTTACTTTATTTCCCCATTTATCCTTTACCGCAGCGGTTACCGTTGGAAGAAATGTATGAGGTAGGGGAGCAGTGCTGGAAGTTAAACTTGTGGCTCCTGCTTGCTCGGAGACTGGCATATGCAAGCATTGCCTAGTGATAGCAGGAATGCTTTCTTGTTGATGCAACGAGCGCGAAGAAGCAGACGAAAGGGTGGGCCGATCATCGTGCAAAAGTGTATGGTGACGGGAGCTACATTTTTTACAAGTATGTTTTGATTGGCATGAGCTTACGGAATGAGAAGGGGCCAAGCAAGTGAAGCATAATTTTTGCTTTTGCGCAGCTTCCCGGCGCAAAGAAGGTGACAACTTTTTGAACTTAACGCATTGCCAAAGGATATGATTGTCCTTGCAATTCAAACAGTTTTTGCCTTTCATGTCATGGGCATTTGCCAACGCGCGACGCGACGGGTGCGTGCTGAACGAGGAGGTGAGCACGCTTCGAATGAGTCACAGCGATGAGAAAGAAATTCTAGAAACTCACTAAAGGTTTTTTCACTATTGTTATCGAATTTTTTTGCCCACTTCCTCCGCGTCTCTTCGTCTAATTTATTAAGTATAAGTTGAATTAACCAAGGATCACGGGACATGATATTCAACGCGTCCAGGGCTCGGATGGCCTGATATTTGTCGAAGTACCGCTGTGCTGTTCGAAGAGTTAATGGGCAGAGCTAGAAACGATTGCACAAGCGATTTAATTATGAGTGGCTTGCGTTCGTAACGTTTGACCAATCTGTCCCACGCTTGCTCGTAATTATTTTCTGTAATAGTAATATGTTTTATGCTGGCTAAGGCATCGCCGTCCAAGTATGAGACTAAATATTGAAATTTATGAGTACGACTCAACCCGGCCTTATTTCCTACTGCGCTAAGAAATAAGTCACGAAAAATTATCCAGTCTTCATACTTTCCATTAAATTTGGGTAATTGAATTTTTGTTAGGTGGACGTTTTGCTCATTGCGGGTGGCCGAAAGGGTTTCCAACAATGACGCTTGCTGGGTTGCTAAACGATCAATTGCGTCATCCTCCCTAAACGTCGATGCTTGGTGTGGTGATGCGCAGCTAGCACGCTGGGAATGCAAGAGGGCGTGTGTTTGAAGATGTTTATCCTCGATTACCTCAACCTCTTCTATAGGGTCAACAAATTTTTCTTCTGCTGAATATGCATATATCTCTTGACTGATACGCATAAAATCGTTGTAAGCAGCTTCCAATTTTTCCAATCTGTATAACAGGGTTTCTCGTGTAAGAACTTGGCCCGGTTGTTTGGCAGCCTTATACGCCCGGTCTATGGTTAACCTGGCCCATGCTCGAGTGCGCTGTAAAGGCTCCATGATATGGGTCAAGCGTAGAAAGGGTGCACGGCGACCGGAAGAAATTCGCGAGAAATGATTTTATAATCCGGCTCGAATAGTTCAGATTTTGTATGGTTCAGAACTAACCACACTTGGGCGCGAATTAATTACGGTGTGATTTACCAGGGAAAATCAAATACGCACACCCGTTGACAATAGAAGGCGGACGTACCGATCTCTTTATTGATTTAAGTTGTACTGACATGGTCTGATTTAACTGCTGCAAAGCGAACCTGTTTGTGCAGTCACAGAAATATATGTACATATAGGTATTTATGTATATGCAATGGACTGTAGGATGACTATTCTTAACTGTTAGCAAAGGTGGGATTATATGTAAGTACATAATTAAGTTCTAGCGATGTATATATGTAAATATTACTTCATGTATAAGTACTATTGCGGTACAAAGTGAGAGACTGGAAATACAGGGTGTGCCGTTGCGATAGCTAGCAACTTAATTTAATGGGTGTCTCGTTTCTCAACATACCGCCCCCGCTGAACAATTGGTTCAGTTAGTTGGTAATATAGCAATTTTCGGAATTGGCCGAACATATTGACCACCGGATATTTTTACTGTGGCAACTCGGACGAGGCCGTCGGTCCCTCGGGTTACTGCCACGACCCGACCCATAATCCATTTTGATGGCGGTAGATTCCGCTCTTTCAGCAGAACCACAGCGTCTGGCTCGATGTTGACTTGTTGTTGTTGCCACTTGCTGCGTGGTTGGAGCGACGTGAGGTACTCTATGTGCCATCGCTTCCAAAACCCTTGGACCATTGCTTGCAGGTGTCGCCAATGTTGAAGGCGATTTAAATTTACATCCCAGAGTGAAGGTTCGGGTATCGACGTGTAGGGTGCCCCAATCATGAAATGGGCCGGTGTTAAGGCGTCGCACTCGGTGTCTGAAGAAGCACAAAGTGGGCGAGAATTTATGATCGCTTCAATTTGTGCTAGAATGGTACAATATTCTTGGAATGTTACTCCATTGTTCGCCACAACTCGACGAAGATGCAGTTTAATCGATCGTATGCCCGATTCCCACAGTCCACCAAAGTGGGGCGCAGATGGTGGAATAAAATGCCACTGAACTCCCTCAGCGGCCAAAGAATTTGACACTTCCTGAATATGCGCTTTTGAAGTAGCGAGTTTCTGAAGTTCGTTTAGTACCCGCTGAGCTCCACGAAATGTTGTACCATTGTCTGAATATAAGTCGGTTGGCGGTCCTCGACGAGCGAAAGGCGACTCGGAATGCGTCTGTTGTGAGATCACTGACGAGTTCAGTGTGTATAGCCTTTGTGGACATGCATATGAAAAGACAGAACCATGCCTTTCCAATTTTCGCGTTTCGGGTTCGAGAAAGCTTGATTTGGACAGGTCCAGCATAATCAAGACCGCAATGTTGAAAGCAACGAGCAGGCTGCAATCGTATAGCAGGAAGATCAGCCATCAGCTGCTCGGTTGTGCTTCGGCGTTGCATGAAGGACGTTTTGCAGGAAAACACTATTTTTCGAAAGATGTTACGACAGCCAATAATCCAGTAGTGTTGTCTTACCAGCGCAAAAGTTGCGTCGACGCCTGGATGCATGTACTTAACATGAATGTACCTGCAAATAAGCTGAGAAACATTAGAAACTTTAGACAAAAAATAGGATGCTTCACTGAGGTCGGCAAATCAGCGTTCTCGATACGTCCTCCAACGCGAATAACACCAAATTCATCCAAATGCGGAGTGAAACGAAAGAGTGGAGACTTTGTTTTCAATGGTTGTCTCCTTTGTAATTGGTACATCTCCTCTTTAAATGTGGTCGTTAGAGAATGTCTTAAAATAGCGTTCGCGGCAAGCTTAAGGTCATATGCGCTCAGAGCGTTTGTAGGCGCCTTTCTGTCTACTTGCTTTCGACCACACCTCTGAATAAAGCGTTGACAGTAGGCCCAAACACGTAGTAACCTTATCCATGTTGATGATCTATTTATAAGTTTGTCTAGAACATGCTGGTCATATTGTACACAAAGCACTATGCCCGAAGGAGTCTTACGCTGTTCGGAAATAACACGCATCTCGTTTGCTGGTGTGTTATTGTTGCCGGTTGGCCATTCCTTTCTAGGTAAGGATAACCACGAAGGTCCATTCCACCAGAGAGGGTGGCGAGTCAGTTCGGACGGAAGTACCCCACGCGATGCAGAATCAGCGGGATTGCCCGCGGATCGTACATGTTGTCAATGATGACGTGGGCAAACATCCAGTATATCTGCACGAAAGGAGTCCATCTACGGGGTAGGGATGAGAGCTAATGCAGGACGATTTCCGAATCGCTCCAACACCAAATACCTGAGATTTCTAAGCTGAGAGATGACGTAACAGATGTAACCAACTTTGTGAGCAAATGAGCAGCGCTTAATTCAAGGCGTGGAGTTGATAAAAGCTTCAAAGGAGCAACTCTGGTTTTCGCTGCAATTAAATTAACAAGGTATGAACCGTTATTTAGTTTGGATCTGCAATAAACTGCTGCTGCGTAGGCCGAAGATGAAGCATCTGCAAATCCGTGTATTTCAACGGATACACCGGATTCCGCTACTTGACGTGAATTTTGACATTGGAGAAATAACGTAGTTCGGACATTAGTTTTTTCCAGCGATCATATAGAGTTGGAGGCAGTGGATCATCCCAGCCTACACCTTGGCACCATGTTTCTTGTAGAAGGATTTTAAAAAGTACAACGCTCGGTGAAACAATACCCAGTGGATCAAAGATTTTGGCTGTGGTTGAAAGCACGTTGCGTTTCGTAGGCTCATTCTCCGACCCTGTACGCATTTTAATTGATATCTGAAACTCGTCTGTGTCAGGACTCCACTGTATTCCTTGTAATTTAACGCAGAAATTGTGTGGCTCAACCCCTATGTATGTATGCTCACACAGCTCTCTGGGTAGCGTTTCCAACAAATGTTTGCAATTCGAACACCATTTTTGCAATTTAAAATTCGCACATTTTAGGATTTCTACAAGTTCACTCTTAAGTTGAAATAGTTGATCAATTTTATCGCAACCGGTAGCTATGTCGTCGACATAAGTATCCTGCAGAATTACACGCGCCGCTTTTGGGTAAGTGGCTTTATAATCGTCGGCTAGTGGCTTAGCATACGTACTGCGAGAAAGGGCGACGAGGCTAGCCCGTAAGTTACCGTGAGTAAGAGATAGTGTTGCATTGGTGACTTCTCATCTTCTCGCCAAACTATACGCTGAAAGTTAGTATCGAGGTTTGATATCATGATTCCGCGAAACATTTTCTCAATGTCGGCTGAGAACACGATGCTGACGAAAACGAACACACACTCCAAATAAATCGCGCTGAATTGGAGGTCCAATATGCAATCGGCCGTTGAGTGAGTGGCCACTGGAGTCCTTGCAAGATCCATCAAAGACAACTCGGCATTTTGTAGTTGAGCTGTGCGGCTTGAGAACAGCGTGATGAGCTAGATAGAAGCACTTCGATGGGTCGCGATCAATTTCATTGGGTGAAATGCGGATCATATGACCAAGTGCTATGTACTCACGCATAAACTTTATGTATTGAGATTTCAGCGACGGATCACGAATAAAGCGGCGTTCGATGTGTTGCAATCTGGTAATAGCTTGTGGCAGCGTTGATGATATCTCTGGGGTCTTATCCTTGAAGGGATAACTAACTATGTAGATACCGTCAGCACGCCGGGTGTGGGTGCGAATAAAATGAGCCTCGGCTGGGTCTGCCCTGTCGATATTTTCTGAGGGAGTTATGACGTCCTCCACTTCCATAAATGACCGAAACAATTCGTCAATGTTAGTGGTGGCGTGATGAGCGGCAGCATTTAGACTACCTTCGCTACCAGATAAATACGTTCCTGCTACCACCCAACCGAACACGCTGTTCAATAAAATTGGCATGTTAGACCCGATATGTTTTTTCTCACCAGTATAAATGCTCCACAGTTGATCGGAGCCAATCAAGGGTCGCATCATGCGTTTTGGATAGTAGAGTTAAGTTAACTCGGCCTCTGGTTACTCCAGCATTGCATGCTGATAAACCAGAAACTGAAATACGACCATTTGTGCGGGGCAGACCTATGCGCTGTACAAAGGCTTCTTATGCAAACGATATTGTTGACCCTGAGTCGAGCAAAATCCGACAATTTACTTTATTTCCCCATTTATCCTTTACCGCAGCGGTTACCGTTGGAAGAAATGTATGAGGTAGGGGAGCAGTGCTGGAAGTTAAACTTGTGGCTCCTGCTTGCTCGGAGACTGGCATATGCAAGCATTGCCTAGTGATAGCAGGAATGCTTTCTTGTTGATTCAACGACCGCGAAGAAGCAGACGAAAGGGTGGGCCGATCATCGTGCAAAAGTGTATGGTGACGGGAGCTACATTTTTTACAAGTATGTTTTGATTGGCATGAGCTTACGGAATGAGAAGGGGCCAAGCAAGTGAAGCATAATTTTTGCTTTTGCGCAGCTTCCCGGCGCAAAGAAGGTGACAACTTTTTGAACTTAACGCATTGCCAAAGGATATGATTGTCCTTGCAATTCAAACAGTTTTTGCCTTTCATGTCATGGGCATTTGCCAACAGCGCGACGCGACGGGTGCGTGCTGAACGAGGAGGCGAGCACGCTTCGAATGAGTCACAGCGATGAGAAAGAAATTCTAGAAACTCCTAAAGGTTTTTTCACTATTGTTATCGCATTTTTCTGCCCACTTCCTCCGCGTCTCTTCGTCTAATTTATTAAGTATAAGTTGAATTAACCAAGGATCACGGGACATGATATTCAACGCGTCCAGGGCTCGGATGGCCTGATATTTGTCGAAGTACCGCTGTGCTGTTCGAAGAGTTAATGGGCAGAGCTAGAAACGATTGCACAAGCGATTTAATTATGAGTGGCTTGCGTTCGTAACGTTTGACCAATCTGTCCCACGCTTGCTCGTAATTATTTTCTGTAATAGTAATATGTTTTATGCTGGCTAAGGCATCGCCGTCCAAGTATGAGACTAAATATTGAAATTTATGAGTACGACTCAACCCGGCCTTATTTCCTACTGCGCTAAGAAATAAGTCACGAAAAATTATCCAGTCTTCATACTTTCCATTAAATTTGGGTAATTGAATTTTTGTTAGGTGGACGTTTTGCTCATTACGGGTGGCCGAAAGGGTTTCCAACAATGACGCTTGCTGGGTTGCTAAACGATCAATTGCGTCATCCTCCCTAAACGTCGATGCTTGGTGTGGTGATGCGCAGCTAGCACGCTGGGAATGCAAGAGGGCGTGTGTTTGAAGATGTTTATCCTCGATTACCTCAACCTCTTCTATAGGGTCAACAAATTTTTCTTCTGCTGAATATGCATATAGCTCTTGACTCATACGCATAAAATCGTTGTAAGCAGCTTCCAATTTTTCCAATCTGTATAACAGGGTTTCTCGTGTAAGACCTTGGCCCGGTTGTTTGGCAGCCTTATACGCCCGGTCTATGGTTAACCTGGCCCATTCTCGAGTGCGCTGTAAAGGCTCCATGATATGGGTCAAGCGTAGACAGGGTGCACGGCGACCGGAAGAAATTCGCGAGAAATGATTTTATAATCCGGCTCGAATAGTTCAGATTTTGTATGGTTCAGAACTAACCACACTTGGGCGCGAATTAATTACGGTGTGATTTACCAGGGAAAATCAAATACGCACACCCGTTGACAATAGAAGGCGGACGTACCGATCTCTTTATTGATTTAAGTTGTACTGACATGGTCTGATTTAACTGCTGCAAAGCGAACCTGTTTGTGCAGTCACAGAAATATATGTACATATAGGTATTTATGTATATGCAATGGACTGTAGGATGACTATTCTTAACTGTTAGCAAAGGTGGGATTATATGTAAGTACATAATTAAGTTCTAGCGATGTATATATGTAAATATTACTTCATGTATAAGTACTATTGCGGTACAACGAAAGTGAGAGACTGGAAATACAGGGTGTGCCGTTGCGATAGCTAGTAACTTTATTTAATGGGTGTCTCGTTTCTCAACAATATTAAATCCCTTTCCTTATTTGGCCGCTTCTTTCCATACCTACTTTTCTAATGTTGCAAAGTCTTTTTAGGTAACTTGATCTAGACACTTGAAATCTGTAACGTAGTTCTGTAGTGGAATTCACTAACTTCGATAAAGACATTCGCAATCGACATTTTGTCGTAACGATATTTATACCGATATCGGTATTTACTAACTATTTTTTCTCGATATTCGTTTATTCGCAATCAGCTGTGTCGCAAAGTAAACAACACACAATTGGATGTTGTTATCTGTGTCGTTAATAAAACAAAACATAATTTGAAGTTGTTAGCAAAAAATAAAAAAATTTTAGTATTTTAACATTACTATTATTGAAGAAATGGCATTTGAGTACTTAGCGCACGTTTTGTTGCGGGATGAGGAGTCTCCAAGCGCAGTGGACAGACGATTTCTTATAGAAGTAGATGACCCTTTCCACTTGAGTGACACGGAGTTTCGGAAACTGTATTGTCTAACGCAACACTTCACGCAAGATATCATTTATAAGCTTGATGTACATTTAAAGGGAAGAAGAGTAACAGCGATATCGACGGAGAAGCAGTTAAATCTTGCAATTGCAAGTAACTTTTAGTTCTAAACACCATTGTAACTTTTTAAGGTTTTAACTGCTCTGCGATTTTTTGCAACTGGATGTTACCAGCGGCCCGTAGGAGAACAAACGGGCATATATATGTCACAGACATCTGTCAGTCGCTGTATGCATCGTGTGACGGTTGCAAAAAACTGTTACATCTTCTTTGAAAAAGTGAAATTTCCAATGACGCAAATAGAACAGAAAGCTGCGAAAGAAATTTTCTCTTCCGCACCTTCACCATTTGTGGGAGGTACCATTGGAGCCATTGACTGTACTCATGTGTCAATCATGAGCCCGAATAGTCATGGGGAGGTGTATGTGAACCACCATGGATACCATTCTATAAATGTGCAAATCGTAAAGTAAATCCTTCTCAATAATTAAACCCCGGTTTTTAATTATATTTTGTTTATACACAAATTTGTGATCCAAACCTGAAGATTTTAAATGTAAACGCAAAATTTCCAGGAGCAAGACATGACTCATTTATTTGGAGCTCGTCTGCCGTACGAACAGTCATGCAGCGAAGTTATGAAGTGTGTTTGGACTGCAAAACAGTTTATGTGACAGTACATACTTTACAAAATATCCGCAGGTGATTCTGGATACCCTTTAGAGCCGTGGTTGATGACTCCCCTACCAAACCAACCCCAAGGAAGTCCCAAATTTCGTTATAATGAGGCATTGTGTAAAGCCAGAAACCCAGTCGAGAGTTTTTGGTGTTCTCATGGGGACGTGGCGATGTTTATCCAAGCAAAGAACTCTTTTGTATGATCCTGGATTTACTGGTAGGATAGTTAATGCATGTGCAGTGTTGCATAACATCCGACTTGGTGATCGAATGTACTAGCCTGAGATTGAGTACATAGAACTTATGACAAATAACAGCAATAATAATCAAGACAGGCCATCTGCAACATCGAGACGTGTCCAAGACAGAATAATTGCGAAATAATTTTATATGAAATATGTAGCACCTTTGTATATAAATAAAAACTCCACAAAATGTTATGAAAGTATTATGGTATTTTATTGAAAGTTGCTGATTGCGAATAAACGAATATCGAGCAAAAATAGTTAGTGAATACCGATATCGGTATAAATATCGTTACGACAAAATGGTGATTGCGAATGTCGTTATCGAAGTTAGTGATTTCCACTACAGAACTACGTTACAAGTTTCAAGCGTCTAGCTCAAGTTACATAAAAAACTTTGCAATATTAGAAAATTAGGTAAGAAAATAAGCTGCCAAACAAGAAAGGGGCTTAAAATAAAGGTAGCAAAATGTTAAGACAACGAATCAGCGATCAGAACATCGAGAATTCTCTAGAAATATTATCAGTGAGTAGTTTGGAATTCCATGATTTGTTTAGAAATAAATCTTGTATTCAGAACCTTGAGGCACAGAATTTTTTAGGTGGTTAATGAAACGATATTCGAAAACGTTAAAACGATCTCACGACTACTGGCAGTGTTACCCGTAGCAACAGCAATTCCAGAAGGATCATTTTCGTCCTTATGGAGATTAAAGACTTATCTCAGAGGGGGCAAGAGCGTCTCAATGGACGTGCTTCTTTGAGCAAATTGATTTAACTAAGGACGAAATTCTCAAAACTTTTTTTTTAAAAACCCTGGGAAATTGCAGCATACATCAATGTAGCTTTGGTGACTTCGATTATTTCGTTGACATGTTGCTATTATTGCAAATATGGAATTTTGAAACTATAATTGCAAAAGATTCATTCGTTATAGAAAGATGAAAGCTTTCGTTGTATTTTTAAATGCAATACTCCAAAGCGTTGTCGGGTTAGGATTCATGCCCTCTTGGTCAATACAAAGAACATAAATCTATAAAAATGGAGAACACGCTACTTTGAGCGATTTTCAGCGAGTACGCTCCAGAAGAACAAATTTCAGGAGTTTACCACATGTCTCACGCTATTTTTTTACCTACAAAACTTCACCAAATATATTTGAATTCCCTTGTGCATATGATTTCGTGGCAAAAACGAATGATGACGATCTAATAACAAAATGTAAACAAACAATCGTGTATGAATTGATCCTAGGTGATTGAGATGCTTTCTTGTTTACACCTATGCAGGTCAAAGGAATATCGGTTTGCAATCTATGATAGTGCGTTTGACATCTCATTTCTTCTCACTTGCAGTTTCTATAAAAAATTGAAATGCACTCCTACCGCATGCCTCTTGCTTATGATATATCAATCGCACAAACACTTTACATATATATCTACACATTTATAAAAAAATATGCATACATATGGCACGTGCGTAATTGCCAAAAAGTTCAGCTGAAGATGAAAATCTGTATGCGCATATGTTATGGTCGCCTGGTGCGCAGGATTTATTTGTAGGAACATAATCGACATCGGTTGTTGATATAATTTGCAAATAAATGAAATTTGGTTGTACTTTCCATATTTCTTCTATAATCAGTCAATTTATTAATTTTTGGCACCGCCAAAAAGAATTTGCCCTTCCGCGAAAAAAAGTATTATGCCGCAAAATTTTGTTTTTTAACCCGATTCAGTCTAAAGATTTCAATTTTCATGCGAATGTATGGACCTAAAAATATCCATATGAAAGATATATTTTCTATATTTTCAAGAAAACAACAGACATCGTATATGCAAGACATATACATATGTCCCACGGATAAATCGGTGAAAATTCAAAAATTCGATATATCACATTCATCCACGCAAGCATTCAATTATATATGTAT
This sequence comes from Merzomyia westermanni, assembly GCA_949987695.1. NCBI lineage: Eukaryota > Metazoa > Arthropoda > Insecta > Diptera > Tephritidae > Merzomyia > Merzomyia westermanni. The sequence goes on along the minus strand of OX465290.1, from coordinate 109,090,755 downwards.
GACTGCTTTTATCCATTGTTCTTCTTCTTGATTCTTGATGAACGCCGAAATGGTCTTGCACTTGTTGAAAATGAAAATATCTTCCTAAGCCAAGCAGGTCATTTCCAGAATCTGTAATTTTTCTTTTTTCCATTTTTACCATTATTGAAAAGTTCCTATTTTATAAACAAAAGTGGTTTGTTTTCTTGAATAAAGTTGGTTTTGTTAATCCTCAATAAAGGTATTCATAAGGGAATAGAATTCTACGCCAATTCGTTGAAGAAAAATATTGGCCTTTAATCATAGTTGTTGCTTAACACGCGTTTTAATTAAAATCTTTACTTAACTTAAAAAGACATTTAAATTGTTGGTCAATCATAGTCATATTAAACAAAGATTTTAGCTAATGTAACAGGGCCCGCTTATGAAAAAAAATTTAATTGATTGGTGGTATGAATAATTGTTTAATTTTTTGCAAGATCACCCTCTGCCAACTATTTTATTTTCAACTATTTTCTACATTTCTTGTTCATTCTATGGTTCATTCTTTCAAGGATATAGGATAAAAGGAATACTCTGAAACTTTCTAATATAATTGGTGTTCGGCACTTGCCGCGATGTTGGAGTGCCCCTCATATTCCTCCAGAACAAATTTAAAAATACACTTAAATGATGCTGTTCATATATGTACACAAAGAATGCGCTTGTGAGCATAGAGCGTTCCAGATTTTGTGTTTTACGTTTTACAAACCGACAGCAGCTCTACGCATTCTGTGCTTTTGGCCACATTGTAAGAGGCAAGCTATCGTAGAAAGATATCAGAATCATTACGTATTGTGCCAATCACTCTATTCATCTTGATATAGATACTTCAAATATTCTCATGCACGAAAGTTATATTTCATAGTAAGAATTTTGTTCTATATTACTTAAAGCATATATTAAATTTATCTAGGAGTAAAAATTTGAAGTAAAAGCTCTATATAAATCGGCCTTGTAAGAAAATATATAAATATAAAGTAGATTTTGTTCAAACCCGTTTTTTTTCTGGATCGGTCTATTGTTTGTGGGAAAGCGTCACTCTAGCAATTGCCCAAAAATATCGAATTTTTTGTCGCAAATTGAAACTATTCCAAAGGACACGCGCTAATTTTTATGAGCGCCTGGCGTATGAGATTTAGAACATCTGCGACTCCTTGCCTCGCAAGCGTCCCTTTGGTCTACTTGTATGAAAAATATGTGAAACCTGACAAGAAATTTCGATGACCATAACATTCATGCCAAAAAATCTGCAGAACAAATTGCCGATGTTCTGTGAAATTTGGCAACAACGCTTTCTGCATTGACCTGTATAGCCGACAAAATATTAAACTCAAGTTGATCGAATTGTCGATGTTAGAAAAATGTTGCAATGTTGCTTTTATTTTAAATTGATTTTTGGGCTTGAATTCATAAAATGCGTCTATAAATGGAATTGTGGAATGTTTATAAAAAATATAGGGTTGGTTTGATTGCTTCACCTGTGCGTTAGAAATAATACTTCTAGGTAGTTTCTTCCTATTTCGCTTACTCCCATAGTGCAAAGAACTTCGCTTCTTTGTTTACTTTTTGCGAATCAAAAATAATTTCAGTCGCTTTCAAGCAAGTGAAGTAGTAAGACGTTAAAATATACGCATGCGTTATATGAAAATGAATCTTTATGCCCCTTTTTAAACATAAAATACTTAAGTAAATAGTATTTAAATCATATATTTTAGGGTATTTAAATACATTCTAATTGTTCGAAAAGTTGTCATTTTGAATAAATCATTTTTATATGCATGCTAATTTACGTGTTTACAATTGGCGCGCATTCAGTTCGCCGCACAATTTTTCTCATACGAATGCCGAGGCAAAACGTATGGTGAACTCCTAAAAACTTGCGCTTTCAGATTTTTGTCGATTTTTCGGTGAAAACTGAGCCGGCGAGTCCTCTATTCTTATAACATCTATGTTCTTTGGTCAATACGAAAGCTGTAAAACTCTTTAAAGCTTGAGCGTTAATATGCCAAGCACAGATCATTTGCACAATGTATGTCACTGACACGACCTAATTTATATGTTGCTTGTTGGTACTGTTACATACTTTTTGTTTGTAAAAGTTGACACGGCTACGTTGTATGCAGTTTTCTTCCAGTATTTCCGCAGCTTTTGTCACGGCTAGCATTTCCGCCTGAAAACACTAGAGTGATCTGACACTTTGTAAGGTCTGCATATTTCCGCATCACCATAGTATATCTCAAATCCTATCAAAATTAATTTTGTGGGGCCAACACGCCCAGATTTCCAGACAAGGTTAGTTATTTAAACACTATTACTTTGGAGTTTCACAATTAAGTTTTATTACACTGAACTTAGTCTAAACTTAAATCTACTGAACCGCGTCCCGAACTCGACTGACTGCTCCGTGATAGCTGCTTCCCTTTATAGCCAATGTCCAGCAGCGGCGTACCTGTTGCATAATTGTTGACAGCCCGTTGTCTGGGAATAAGTTCGCCCGTTAGTTCCCACAGTTGCGTTATGTGTAGGTTCTATTTCACAAGCATGTGAAATAGAATTATGCTGACGATGCATCTGGAGATATGCAGTAGCATACGTATTAACCGCTGGTACTAACCATGGCCTTGAATTTGGGTGTTATGTTGCCGTGCGCCGTGGGAATGTAATTGTGCTGACTTAGCGGCACGAGTATTGGTCAGCCGTGGGAGCGTCTCAGCGAGCGCGACTCATGCGTGTTAACTCTTCCCCCTATAAGGATCTGCGTCCCGGAGATCCGAGTGTGGACAGGTGACTTCCGTTTTTCGTCCCTGAATATCCGTCTGTAGTGTGGACAATCTTAATTTAGGAAGTGCTGTCCCTTTTTTTAGCTTCCTCCAAACTTTCCAAATGAGAATTAATAGCAAAAACAAGCCTAGAGTTTCCGAAGCTGTAAACGAATTCGTCTTGTCTTTTAGGTATCTCAGGAGTTTAACATTGCCAATAGTCATCTCGTGAACAAGGTTAAGGTTGACGGCGAGGCTTTTATTGGTTATAGTGGATATCACCGGTGGGAGTATTTGAACGCCTGAGCTGCTAAGAGCCGTTCAAATAGCTGGGGGTATCACCTGACCATACTGTGTCATTGAAGTTGTCCAATAGAATGGTGTCCTCTTTGATGATCGATCATTGAGTCGTTGCAGCTTACGTAGCGGCAACTGGTCTCACCACCTAGTAGCGTAGTAGGTCCAATGCATCCTTCTTGCATACCATTGCACTTGTTAGGTGAATTCACTTATCCTTGATGCTATATGTTTCCCTCTTGTTGATTAGAACTTAGCTGTGCATTAAATCCAGCCGATGACCATTTTTGGTAACTGCTCGAGTGATAAGATTGTTGAATCTCGTTTGATCTACCTTTGGCATGGACAGAACATAGAGTAGCAAGGTATCATTCGTGTAGATTGATGGTTCACCGTATGCGATGGCTTCGATGACGTTAGCATATGGAAGGACTTCGATTTCGCTGATAAATTCGTTGATTTCTTCTTTGTTTAGCAGGTTGCTGTTAACCACTCCGGCCTTGGCCATTTGACAGGCTTGAAAAAACTCATTGACATCTTCCTTCAGGATCAGTACCTTGTGCAGGATTTCCTGTGATAGTTTCATAAAGTGGTCATGTCCCAGGATGCCGTTTGTGACGGTTACAATGCCGTTGACCACCTGTAATAACTTATGAGTTTTCTTAAATATTTCATTATTTACCTTGTACTGTTGGTTGTTGTTCAGTACTAGCGAATCCTGGGATCGAAGTACCTCATCCCAATCGGACGCTTCGGGAGAACCGGCAATCCATTTCCAAGCCGATCCTATCCAATTAATTGCACGCTTATTTCTTTTGTGTTTTGGACCTTTTAGCTCATTAAGTTGAATTTGAACCTTCTCCAAGTGATAGGCAAGAACATCCGTAATATCATTGGTTTCATTCAGCCGGCTGACTTCGGCTTCCAAGCGACTTGCGATTTCTTCATAGCGGCCTAGGTTGATCACATGAATCTTGAAGTATCCGTTGACTATACAGCCATACCCATCTCGTACGGTTACCACAGGCGAGTGCAGATCGAATACGATGTATGCTTGTGCGGACGCACAGAGGCAGATCCTAGGAATCAAGGTACAAATATCCTTATAACTAATATACATAGTTAGTGAAAATTTTACATTTCAAAATTAATATTCCATGAACTTAATGCTATTTATCGAATTTTATATAAAGAAAAATGTTTAATCAGAAAATGTACATCTCATCTAAATGCTATCTTACGATCTTATCTTGAACCTGAAGATTTAAATATGTAAAATTTGTGTAACATTTCAAGTATTATGACTTGTATCTAATTTAATTGCCATCTCTTTCCTAAATGCTAGTGCTATAACTAGTGAGTGGAATGTATGAGGACCCGGAGTGATGTTAAGTGGAATTTACTGACAGTTAGCTTTTCAGTTATTATTAGTTTATTAGAAAGCATTAGTAAGTTAGATTAAGTATAGTTTAACTTGTTAGTATTCGATTTTTTGATTTACCGTTTTTTGTTGCGGACTAGTGAGTTAGTTTTTTAGTTCAGTTTGTTAGTATTAGTATTTTCTTCTTTTTTCGAGGAATGTTTCCCCTTTTTTTTACTTTTTTATTTTATTTTTTTTTTTTTTTTATTATTTGCGTCTCATATATTGCCGCTTTATGCTGGTTTATTTACCAGCCCAATGGCTGTAAGATTGTTCTTATATTTTAAGCAGTGCATACACTGTATTTCACATAAAATTTTTAGTTTTGCATAGGAATATAGGCAATTTCTCAGCTGACGGAAGGGTCGTGGTGATCCCTTTTAGCCATAAGCGTTGATGATTGCAAATGGCCTACTCATGGTACGAGCGCTTCACGTCAATTAAAGCAAAGACCTTATGGTGGAGTTGAACCACACCGATAGTCGTCATTCGAACCAACGAGCTATTTGGAATTGAACCAACATCTGACTGGATCGGCTACAAAATGATTTGCACCCAAAGGCCTGGGACCAAAGGATCTAAGCATAAGATTTGCCTTGTGACCAATGTTATCTTAGACGTTTTTTACGTCAGTCTTGTGGAATTTTTTCCCACTTTTAGTAACAATAGTTACGTTTCTGTTTTCAGCAACAGTTTCTTCCTTGAATAGTGGCTTTTGTTTAGCCCTTATCTGTTTATTTGCAATAAATAATTTGTCTTCCGCACTGAAGGTGCGTAGGGTAGAACGTTTATTGCTCAACCTTGCGTTCCTGACCTCCTGCTCCCCTTCCAATAAGGCTTTAACGTCATCATACGTTTTCTCTCTGAAGGCCACCAAACTTTGGTAGTTGATCCTAGCTTTCGCTTAATAACAGAGTGAACGGTATTGTTGTACCGGTCTACTGCTATCGAGACGCGTTCCTTCGGAGTTAATCCACCAAATTCTACAGAAATGCAGCGGTCCTGATCGTTACTTTTACTTTGTTGTGTGGGGGTTTGGTAGACCTCAATATATAGTGGACGGACATAGTTCAAGACAAGAGGGGTTAGAAATCCTCTTTCGTTGTCCATGACCAATATTTTTGGTACTGAAAAGTAGTGCAGGAGATCAGTAAGCTTTCTTCGAATGTGTATTGAAGACTTGTTCTTTATTGCAAACAGCTTACCGAAAATTAATCTATTGCGCTAAGGTATTTTTGTCCTTCAATTTCAAATATGTCTATATGAAGGATATCGCAGGGATAGCTCGGAATCGGTGTGGGCTGAAGGAAGGGTTTCGATGGATGCCTATCGTATTTATTAAGTTTGCAGATGTCGCATTGTTTGGAATATTCCCTTATTTGCCTGGGCATTGCCGGGATGTAGTATTGCTCGAGAATCTGCACCCTATTCTCACGCGGGTTCCTATGGGCTCGCTTGTGTTCCCTCTCGATTATCTCGTAAATCCTATCAGGTACCGTGACATCTTCTACAACTCTTTGTGTTATCCTGATCCGATACCTTTGAAATTGATTAGGATTGAGACATTCCCTCAAAATAGAAACCAATGAAGCATTGTCGGATTCGGGAAATGAGACGTAATGTCTATTATAACCTAGATGGGGATATTCGAGGCATTGAGGGCGATTCCCATCCCTCAAAATTATTTGGTTTCTAAACACGTTAAGTGGGGCCTCTACATGTGGAATTAGATCCGAACTATCCTGATCAGCAGAATGCATTGTTGCAGAGTCAACTTCGGGCTCTACATTATCTTCAGCATTTGCACGAGTGTCCTGTCCTGAGACAGAAGGAGGCTGAGCGATAACAGACTCAGTCAATATGTTACACTCAGTTTTGAGTCTAGAGAGGGCGTCGCGACTAAATTTGATTTACCGGGTTTGTAGACAATTTCGCAATTATATTCCTCAATGCGAGCTTTCCAGCGTTTCAACTTGGCGTTGTAGTTGCGACAACTCAGGGAAAAGGTTAATGGCTGGTGGTCAGTGTATATTTTGATTTTCTTCGCCCCATACAAATATGTTCTTAAATTATCAAGAGCCCACACGATCGCGAGCATCTCCTTTTCGTTGGTAGCGTAATTCTCCTCCGTCTTGTTTAACGAACGAGAAATAGATGCTATTGGTTTATCCTTAGCTATGTCCCCCTGGGACAAAACAGCAACAATCGCATAGTTCTCTTAAAGTCTGGAAAAGCGAGGACATCAAGTGAGCATCCTCTTCAAATCCTTGAAGGCTCGCAAAGCTGCACTATTGAGTGTTATAGGTACCTTTCTCGATTCATTAGCCTTAATTTGGGCATTTTCCCCACGCGTTAGATTCGTCAGCGGCTTGGCTATTTTTGCATAGTCGCAAATAAATTTTCGATAATAGGATGTCATTCCTAGAAAACTTTTCAAATCTTTCAAATTAGATGGTGGCAAAATTAAATTCAATTAATAATATACCCGAGGAATTCGACTTCAGTTTCGAGGAAACACGTCTTCTCCAAGTTAACCCTTAGGATAACCTCGTGCAATCTTGAAAATACTTTTTCTGTGTTTTGTGGATGGTCTTCCATGTCCTTTCCAAACACAATGATGTCGTCAATGTACACATAGCAAATTTTTGCCAATATATTGCTTGAGGACATCGTCGATCATTCGTTGGAAGATTGCCGGGGCGTTTTTCAACCCAAAGGGAAGCCGCGAAAATTCGTATTTCCCGTTCATCGTCGAGATCGCAGTTTTGGGGATATCAGGTTCTTTCATGGGTATCTGGTGGAAACCAGATGTCAGGTGAATAGTGGTATAGTATTTGGATTGGCCTAAGCTGCACAAAGTTGCATTTATGTCAGGAATTGGGTAGGTATCAGAGATCGTGACGGCATTCAATCTCTTGTAATCGATGACCATGCGGTATTGTTTTTCGCCATCAGGTTTAGGTTTTTTGGCACCATCCATATCGGGGAGTTGTAGAGGCTTTTTGATGGCCGGATAACACCTTCTTCAAGTAACTCGTTTACCTGTCTGTCGACTTCCTCTCTCATGCATGCAGGATTTTGCTCTAAATTGGGTCGGATGTCGATGTCCTTATCTCCGCACGAACACTTGTGTCTACCAATTCGTTTCCATTAATTGGTTGGAATAATTCGCCATATTTTTCAATTATTTCACCTACTTTTCTTTTGGCTTCTAGGGGAAGGTCCTTAGGCATTGTATAATTTAATTAGCTGGGTATTCGTAACTTAAATGATTTCCGCACAGGACAGCCCTGTTTAGCTACAGTTGACCCAATAAAATTCTTATTCGCACCCGTATCGACCAGGAAGTCCAGCGTGCGGCTATCGGGAAGTTTGTACTCTATATATGGTACGCTAGATGGCCGTTCGGTAAAAAATCCTCCCCCTCTGCAGTTGGGAGTGGTTCAGCTTCTGGTTCAGCTTCTGGTTCGGCTTCGTTTGTGGTCACATGGTAAAGTCGCTGTTGCTTGCATGGTAAGTTTTCAGAGCTGGCTCCACGTTTGAAGGGGTTTGGCCGGTTCATGTAATTTACGCGCCTACTTTGGATGGAATGGTCCACGTCCATCGTTTCAACTGGGGGTTGCGAAGAAGTTGGTTGGTCTAGCTTAGGGGGTCTTTGTTGAGTTGAGCTTCGTTTTTCGAAAAGGAATCTACGCTCCTGGGGACGCCATGTTGTCCTTGGTGGGATTGGTGGTGCCCTGGTGGCACCGAAACCATGCATGCGATCTGGTATCGTATTAATTGGCGCAACAACGTGATTGTTGGGGCGTGCGCTGTGGATCGTGTAGTTTCGGAAATTCGTGTTTTGAATTTCGAGGCAGGCGGAATATAGCTCAGGTAGGGTTTTGGGACGTTGTATGAGGAGTATTTTAGCCAACTCCCCGTTCAGCCCGCGGATGAAAACATCCAAGGCCCGGTTCGTGTAGGTATCTATGAGGACTTTTGTCGGCTCCGCAGAGTATGTCTCCGTTTTGATTTTATTTATGATCAACGAGAATTGGTGATTCACAGCAGCGTAAAATTCATCAAGTCGTGAATCTTTCTGGGTTAGTTGATGGAGTTGGTACTCCAAGGTGCGGATATCGCGTTCATCCGCGTAATGGAGTGATAAGCACCCCTTAATTGCGCACCAATTGGTGTCGAATATGTTGTACGATATCAGAGCAGGATCAGCTGCTCCTCGTACCTTTTGGCGAATGTGCTGTAGTATAGCACGGTATATTGGTTTGTTTTTTACAACTTTAAAGTCGGACAGGATGCTCTCAACGGAGTGCACCCATGAAATATATTGGACGGGGTTGCCGTCAAAGGATTGCAGTTCCTTTACGCAATCAGGCAATCTTGAAATATCCTTAAGATCCGCCTCCGTTGCAGGAGCTCGCGGTTCTGGTTCCGGTACTACCGGTACAGATGGTTGGCTAGCTTCTTCCAAAAGGGCGAGCAGGGATCGCAGATTGTCTAAGGCAGATACTCGCCTATCGACGCTGTTCACCTGTTCTAGGAGTGCGTTCACTGCACCCGTTAAACTCGTGACGGTGACCTGTAAAGCCTCCATTGTCCTGCAAGAAAATAATAAGTGTTATTTTAGATATTCTACTTACGCCCCTATCACGTATAGGCTTAGCATTAGCTTCTTGTTTAATAGTTGTTTGGCTATCCGCCTCTTTTCACTAATGCAGGATGTTTTCTTTTATAGTTATTTATTGAACTTCTTTTCAGTTTGAAGAATTTGTATTATCACTTGAGGCTCTTTTCCTTTATTTCACTTCAGCCTTTTTGCTGCTTTTATTTCAGTTTAAAAATTTTTTGGAGTTTGTCACTTTTTGGCTCAAGGGCTCTTTTATAATTTTTTCCACTGGTTTTTAATACACCACTCCGGGTCCCTGATCGGGCGCCACTTAAAGGACTCAAGGTCCTTTTCTTGGGCCAACACGCCCAGATATCCTGACAAGGTTAGTTATTTAAACACTATTACTTTGGAGTTTCACAATTAAGTTTTATCACACTGAACTTAGTCTAAACTTAAAGCTACTGAACCGCGTCCCGAACTCGACTGACTGCTCCGTGGAAGCTGCTTCCCTTTATAGCCGATGCCCAGCAGCGGCGTACCTGTTGCATAATTGTTGACAGCCCGTTGTCTGTGAATAAGTTCGCCCGTTAGTTCCCACAGTTGCGTTATGTGTAAGTTCTATTTCACAAGCATGTGAAATAGAATTATGCTGACGATGCGTCTGGAGGTATGCAGTAGCATACGTATTAATCGCTGGTACTAACCATGGCCTTGAATTTGGGTGTTATGTTGCCGTGCGCCGTGAGAATGTAATTGTGCTGACTTAGCGGCACGTATATTGGTCAGCCGTGGGAGCGTCGCAGCGAGCGCGACTCATGCGTGTTAACTTATATATGGAAGGGTCAAAAAAACATTAACTAAAGTTTCTGGTAATCACTAAACTATTATGATTCCTGGGACCGAGAAGCGTATTTTTACACCTATCACGACATTTTTCGACGCATTTTAGCAGTTAACGTAGGATGGAAAGTATACAACAGCGCTTAATTGAAAAAAATAGATTCGTAATGGTTGCTACTTGGAAATATTCCGACTGGAATGTTGTACAAAACAAATTAGTCATTACTGACATTTAAGTTTTAAATTACAGCAACACTGACTTAAGTCGAGAATAGGTGTGCTGGCAGGTTGGCTAATTTGTGACTTAGCGTAGTTATGTGTTGAAACTTAATAAGTAAAAATAACATAACTAAGGTAAGTCGAGCTGGTGAAACCAGACTTAGGGCCACTTTCATAAAAGCCGGTTAACGCTAACCGGAGTTTAACTGACGTATTTTGTACGGTTAGCTGTTAAATTAATCGCCGATTAGGCTTAACGGGCCTTTGTGAAAGTGGCCCTTAGTGTTGATATCACTCCGAAAAGGGTTTGTCTTGTACTGTGTTTTTGATATGTGCGCATAGTCTTCCTTTTGTATGAAAAACCAAAACAAATATCATTGTATTTCTTTTTACAGTCCTTGTTTTGTATGATGTATGTACGAGTATAATATACATTGTATATATATCTAACATCTAGCTGTTTTATGTAGAAGTGACACAAGTCAATATTGTTAGCATCATCAACATGCGAATTCTGTTATTGACACTATAAATATATAAGATTTTATCCCGTAACTAGTAAACCCCGCTTGCTTTGTTGCCAGATAATATATGGAACTTAATTACATCGCTTATTGCAGCACTCATTATTACCTTTCGTTTGATACCCATATTTTACTAAACAGATTTTTGGTCACCTTTGTCCACATATCGGTCGATATCTCCTAAACTGGTAGAGCTATCAGAACAAATGATATCTTAAATTTTAAGTTAATACAACGGTAAAAGTTCCATTCAATTCCATTCAGCAGTTTTTGAGTGACGCAGTGGAGTACTTTGAAAATGCTGCCAAAAGATTACTCTATAGAGTACTCTAGACAAAAGCGAGAATGGGAGTATGTGTTCTTTTGAGGACCACCTACTCCCGCTCTCGCTTTGCTGTTGAATACTCTATAGAGTAATCCCATGGGAGTATTTTGAGAGTACTCTCACGTAGGTGGTCTATAGAGTATTCAAAAGCAAAGAAACGGAGTACTCCGAGATGGATTAGGTGATCCAATCACCGGACATTGCCATGTAAATTGGACCACCTTTTTTATATGAATGAGGATATGTGTTGGAGTACTCTGATACTCCTATAGGAGTATTCTATGGAGTATGAAACGGAGTATTTCCGTTTTTTGCAGGGAACATACTGACATACAGCCACTCAGACAGACAAACATTCTAAAAAGAGTTGATTTGGCTTCTATTGGCTTAATAATGATCCCTGCTATCGATTTTGGTTAAATATCTGCAATGTACAGACATCGACCTTTTACAATTTCATTAAATGTAGAGATAATAGAGAATATTTCGGTTGTCTTAAATAAACAAAAATATTTTTTACACCGAATTGACTTAGACCAGGTTCAAAAATAACCTTGATTCAAAAATTGTTAGAACAAAACAAAGAAGCTGTGGTTTTATTGAAGTAGGGTTAAATATACTTGTCGACAGTAGACTTACGGCACATGTAGAGCATGTGCCTGAATGACGGCATTCACTGTTCGAGATCTGTCAATACACCTTTGGATCAAAATGCAATATTATGTGATTCCGGATCTTTGCCTATTCAGTTCGAAGTAGCACTTGTTTGGAAAAGTAATTCTTGGTTTGATTTCTAGGCTCAAGTCCTTTACTATTTCAAAATTATGGCAGCCAAAAGTGGCGTGGTTGCCGAGAAGCAAGTGCGCTGACTCTTTGCTGTATGCCAACAAGAACTTCGCTTTACCCTCGTTCACCAAAAAGGCAAATTTTTGCGTTTTTTTTCTAGTTTGGAGTACTCAGAAGTTACACCGCGGTTGTTAAGCGAAATTGTGTCAATGTTGTCGGCATAAGTCAACAGTTGCACACTCTTATAAAACATTGTTCCAGTTAAGTTATGCAGCTTGTATTATTTCTAGCATCAAATTAAAGAAATCGCACGATAGGCTGTAAAACTGTCTGAGTAACAAATGAGATGTAACGTCCTCTATTGGAGAATGAAAATAACACTCTATAATTCGCTTACCGTACCCGTCCTACTTTATCTCGCAGGAGCTTGGACACTGGCAACATTTGATAAGGCGACTCTGGGAGTATTGGAAAGAAAGGCTTCAAAAGACTTACGGATCCTTAAGCGCTGGCGACGGCGAGTATCAAAGAAGATTTAATGACGAGCCGGTTCTATCGCACCGGAATTAACCGGGGTTTTCTATCCGGCCAAAGGCTGTTATTTCAGTGTAACCCTGTCCAAATGGTCACGTCCTACTTTGAAACTGTCATCCTATGAGCAATCTCTTGCAGCGGGGTTGCTTCATTCCCTCTTGTTACGGGCTGTTATCGAACCCAGCCCGAGGCCAAGAGACTGGATTTAATGCGTTTTCTTGAAGAAAATTTATGTCAAACTGTCACATATAAGAGATGGCTTCACAGATTTGGATGCTCAGGGCTTAACCCCGCCATCAAAAATCCCGTAGTTTCTTTAGTACCTGGAGCGTCCCGCGATACGCGTCGCTCATGTGCACCCCCACCGCCCTTCCACCCTCAAGTGGCCACAATAGTAGCCCAGTCTCCACGACTAGCAAAACTGCTGCAATGTCCGTCTCACCTACTCCCGACTGTCGCACACGCCCAACAGCGTTTCCACTTCGTACGGCCGCTTATCACTCCCATCCCCTCCGGAATTAATCGTGAATCGATCGTTGTCGAGTGCAGACGTGTATTTTTTAGGTCGAGTGAATTTGGTTCATCATCGCAATATTTCATATTACTTAAACTTGTTGAAACTCCATAGTGACTATGTCTAATGCAAATTGTGTTAGTTGCAAATCCCGATGTGCGGGTGATGACTTCATTGCTTGTGACAATTGTAATTAGAAAGTGCATTCAAAATGATCAAAATTAAATATAAACTCTCTCAAAAACAATAAAAACATATTCTTCAAGTGTGATCATTGTGTCAATAAACTTGCTTTCCCCTGTGAAGCAAATTTTGTCAAAGCTCTTTCTAACGGTGGTGAGCTAACTGAGTTTTTAAAAATCATACGCAAATATTTTAAACACCCCAAAACTGCAACGGATAACACTAACAAAAGTAACAATAGCAGTGGTAATGGTGCTATTGCAGGGAATGGTATAATTACGCGCTCTAAATTGAAGGTCAACGACCGATGCAATACATTTTCTTCGTTTACCAAGAGACCTAGTTTATTATTGGACACTCATACTATTCGGCCGCATTCGCCGCCAATTAATTTTCAAAGTCAGCCTCTAAAAAACAATAAGCACACGTCTATTGAGAACACCGAACAACAAGTAGGGCAGCGTACAAAGAGTAAATTATGCTGTTCGATTGGCTCTTTAAACCTTGTTGATAATGCCGAATTCAATGTTGTCACTGAAAATGTATTTGACGGAGCTTTAAAAATAACTTCCGCTCGATCTAAGCCATATACTGATGCTTTTGCTTCTTATATAGACTTATGCGCTGATACTTCTCTAAAAACCAGTTTTTGTGATAACAGCGCTGCCGCCTATTCTACAATCAACTGTGTGTTATCTACTTTCAAACCATCGGTGTCAGAGGATAGCATTATACAATATACCACTAAACATGCTAAAATCAATGCCACAACTCTTTCTTGTGTTGAACTAGTGCAGAATGGTACTTCAACTGACTCTTTAAAGAGAGTAAATTTTAAGCTAGCAGTGCCCTCTCACCACTTTGAGAGAGTTATGACCCAAGCAGATACGATACGGCAGTACGTTGAAAAAACTGACAGCTAAGTAGAATGCGAGTGTTTGTGTGCGTAAAAACAGATTCGAAGGATACGGCAAAGTGGATTTTGCTCCAAAATTTGAAGTATGACGGATACGTCAACGGTGAAGTACTGTATCTGTTTAGCGCATTATATGATCCGATATTTGGCCAGTTGATGTGAGAACTCGCCCCTTTACATGTTTTCTCAAAGCGAGAGTTGCCCAGGAATCCCAGTAGACCGTCCAACAACCGAGGATGGTCGCCGGGCCCTCAACCTCATCCACACGGAGTCGGTAAACTCCTTTGTCGGGTCTCGTCCAGTGAATGCAGTCCTACAGGCACAAACCCCACCTGTTGCCGACGAGGAACGCGAACTTCCCAGGGAGATAAGAGTCACGCTGGCTCAACTTCGTTCTGGATACTGTGTCAGACTAAACTCTTACCTATCCAGACTGAACCCTGACATACCAAATGTCTGCCCGGCATGCGGCGTGTCTCCCCACGATACTAACCATCTGTTCATCTGGCGTCAACAAACCCTCCTTCTTACCCCTCTTAGACTATGAGACATTCCACGCACGAATTTACCATGTTGTGTACCTTTTTGCTCAGGTTCGGTATATAATAGTTTTTCTCTACAAGCTCTTGTGTTCTTTTGGCCGCGAAATGGCCCTGACTGTGTGCTAATTTAATAATCTCTTCTTCCATGTTGGAAGGTACGACTAACAACTCTTTTGTACGGTTATTGTACAGCAGGTCATTGTGCATAAAATACTCTTCGTATATTCCGTCTTCCAGAATTTTCCTAACTGCCCTTACCCATTCATCCTGTAGCTGCGCCTTTCTTATCCTAACTTTTACTGAATCCTCCACCAGCAAGCAATAAATGCGACTAAGGGCATCTACGTGCTTCATACGCGTTCCCGCTCTGTGTTCAACCACGTAATTATATTCCTGCAGATACATCGCCCACCTCATAATCCTATCCGGTACGTCTTGCTTTTTTACCGTCATTTCAAAGGCATTGCAATCGCTGACTATCTTAAATTTAATGTCTTGCAGGTAGATGCGCCACCTTTTCAAAGCGTTGATAACTGCGAATACCTCTAACTCAAAAGCACTGTACTTTTCTTCGGCTGCAGTTGTTTTGCGACTCATGTACTCCACAGGGTGTAACAATTGGTCGTCCGGATCGTTTTGTAGCAATACGGCTCCATATCCGAATTTGGATGCATCTGCGTGCAGCTCCTTTTCTGCCGAGGGATTAAACAGTTTTAATGCGGGCGCACTCACTAATGCGCGCTTAAGTTGTTGTATTGCGAACAAGTGTTCGTTATCTAGCTTAAACTTTTCATCTTTCCGTAGGAGATCTGTCAGTGGTTTAGCGACCAGAGCATAATCTCTAATAAACCGTCTAAAAAAGGAGTTAAGCCTAAAAACCTCTGTAACTCCTTCTTGCCCCCCGGTTTCGGAAAATTTTTCCTCTGAAGGAAGAATTTTCCCATTTTCCACGATAAAACCCACAAAGGTTATTTGCCTTTTCAAAACTTGACATTTCTCCCACCTAATGTGCAGACCATTTTTCCTCGCGTGTTTCAAAACTCTCTCTAACTTTTCTCGACCCTCTGTCATATCCTTGGCGGGAATGACGATGTCGTCCATATATATAATCACCGTACCATCCGCTAACATGTCTTGGAAAATTGCCCGAATATAACGACAAAACACCGCCGGTGAATTCGTTATACCGAAAGGAACAAAACAGAATTCATATTGGCCATTCTGTGCCACGAACGCTGTGTATTTCCGCGAAGATGGTTCAACCGGCACGTGATAGAAGCCATTTTTTGAGTCTAGAGTGGTGTAAATAATCGCACTCTCTAACCCATCCAACGCTTCGTCCACCAATGTCATTGGAAAATTATCTCTCATTATTTTTCCGTTAACCTTGCGGAAGTCGCAACAAAACCGTTTTGTGCCATCCTTCTTAGTAGTTAACACGACTGGTGACGCGTACTCCGATACGCTATGCTGGATAATTCCCTCTTTCAACATGTTTTCAACCTGTTCATCAATATTCTTCTGATCAGCGTGTGACACTCTACGCGGTCGCTGAAATACCGGGTTTTAATCCGTCAAAGTCAATTTCATTTGTACGGGTGTATTCTTCGGCTTTTCGGGGTGATAATTATTTATAAAATTCCCCACGGCTTTTGCAACATTATCGCTGAGATGTAACAGATCTACCTTATCTGATTCCACGCACGCTTCGCTTTCAATTGCGCACATTACTTGAAACTCACCTAAATTGCCGTGGACTGAAGTTGCCTCTTCAGGGCCACCCTTATCCCTGTTAATGACGATTTCCGACACTATGCACTGCCCATTCTCCCTGTCTCTAAGCCCCTCGTGAACCGGCACAACCACTCCGTACACACCGGCAGTAAACCTCCCACCTACTGCGTGCTGACTCGCCTTATTCCTGCTCTTGTCGGGGACTAACTCAACCACTTCAGAACCACCATATGCACCGACAGTAACCATCGCAGCTACTGCGTGCTTCCCTTTAATCTCCGCCTCTTTCGTCGGCTACCTGAACTCCACGCTATTCTTCTTGAAGACGAGTTCCACGTCCTGCAGTACGTCATTCCCGATGATTGCCGCATACGATATTTCACGTTCCCTAACTACCTGAAAAGTTACCTTCAATAGTAATCCATCCACTAACACATCGGCCGTAAAGCTGCCTAATGTCGTAAGCTCGCCCTTTCCGATACCGAATAATTTTTGTTTTTCTTTAGATAACTCTATATCGCCTAACATAAACAACGTGTCATACCTCATGAGGCATGCCATACACCCTGTATCTACCAATGCATTGGATTTAAACTCACCAATCGCCGCATCTACAAAAATCATTCCGCCTTTGCTGGCAGAATTTCTTGATCCAATGGTGTTTACCCGCTCACTTTTAACCTCTGTGCCCTTTTTACCTGTACACTCATGTGCATAACAGCCTTTTTGTTTGCACTTAAAGCATGTTATGTCCTTTGATACCGAATCTGGACACTCCCTTGCTATATGCCCTTCCTTGACGCATTTAAAGCATTTCTTCTTTGAGGCACCTCTTTCTTCGCCAGAAACACGCACACTACTTTTGCTACCAGATGGTTGTACCCCTTTCACTTTCTCATACACGCGAATATGCTCCTTTAACTCGCTTAACGTACGTGCCTGGTACAACATCGCCTTGTTTGCTCTACCATCTGGTATACCCTCAACAAAATACTCTATCACACTCCTCTCGTCTAACGCAATTTGTTTCCCTAACTCCAATAAAGCGTACAAATATTCTTGCAGTGTTTCTTTCGGCTGTTTTCGCCCATTTCGTAGCGCGCGGTGTACCTCGGACGCACAAAGTTTTTTGCCAAACTCATCGATGAGAGCTGGTTTTAAATTACTTCATTCTCTAACCCCTACTAATCCCCTAACAAATAATTTCGCGGCTCCTTTGAGCAATTGCTTGGCGTATACAAATCTCTGTAGCTGATTCCAACTGACTGTGTCAGCTATGTTATCAAACTCCTCAACCCAGTGGTCAACATCATAAGTGCCGTCACCAAAAAAGAATGAAACACTATCTTTCACGTCGCGCAACGTAAATAACACCCTTTGCGCACGCAAGCTAGTTGTTGCTGCATCAGCGTATAAAGAATTTGTCGATTCGTTATCGCTTTCATTTTCTTCCTCTTCTACCTCTCCATCGCCCAGAAATAAATGTTGAAGCAAACGCAGCTGTAGTTCCTTTATGATTTTCACTTTTGTCACTATCCTGTTAATTCTTGTGGCGTTTTACCTTTTCCGCACTGACATCTTTAGCTTCTTTTGATAATTTTTAGTTAATTTTTCTTTTTTTCTAAAGTTTCGCTATTTGGTTTTATTCACAAGAAAAAAAATCCCGGTTGAGCCCCCATCAGTAGGGTTTAAATAAAACACTACCGGTTTTGTATTAGTTCAACATTTAATTCATTCACTTTTCATAGTTTTGTTTTACATAAAATTTAAATTATCGCTTAAATTACTCGAAGCTATATTGGCGTACAGCATTCGCGGTGGTCTTATTTTAAACTACTCTTAACTGCTATGTTCTATTCTACCCTGCGAGGACGCTTCGGTATTTTTCGTTAAGTTTGCAGGTTGCCGCCTGTCTTCGTGTTTGGCACACTTTAAGAAGGTTGCCGCTTATTATATTTCTAATGCTACTCCTATTCTTCTTCCTGTTCTTTCTATTAATACATACATTCCACCAGCTAGTGATATTGAAATTTATCAAATGCACCCAAATAATGTTTTGTATAACTTTGAAACCTCGAAAAATATGGATTACCAAATTATTCTTCTAGGCGATTTACATTTAGGTAACATTTCATGGTCACATTATAGTAATATATTAGTTCCAACCAACGTAAAGTCGGATATCGATAGTTTATTATGCAATGTCTTATTTTCAATGGGGCTTTGCCAGTTCAACAGTATTTTAAATGATAATGGATGCATCTTAGATCTCGTCTTCGCATTTAATGAGTTAAACATTTCTTGTTCGGAATGTCTATTGCCTTTGTCTGCCAATAGCATACACCACAAAGCTGCCATGGTTCAACGCAAGGCTAAGCCATTTAAAAAATTTGAAAAACAAAGCACATAAGAAATTCAAGGTGTCAAATACTATGGAAGACAATCTACGCCTCATTAAGTTTAAAAAAGAGTACGAATGTCTTAAAATTTTTTTATATAATCGATACATCTCTAATGTTGAGCTAGATCTACAGTGCGACTCAAAGAATTTCTGGGTTTTTATTAATAAAAAACGTAAAACTAATAGTTTCCCAACATGTCTAGAGTATGATAGTGAGGTATCGGAAAATCCCTTGCTAACTTGTAATGTATTTGCAAAGTTTTCAAGGGGTGTATGAGCGTAGTAATTGGATACCCAATAAAAGCTCTGAATTTGTTTAAGAAAAAAATTACAAATAATGATATAACCCCTGACGAAGTCTTACTAGCAATATCAAATGTAACATCTAGCTCCAGTCGCGACCTTGAAGGTTTTTCTCCGGTGTTTTTGAAAATGTTTTCTGAATCTATCGCTTTTCCGTTGTCTCTGCTATTTAACAGTTGCCTTAAAAAAGTACTTTTTCTCGACTGCTGGAAACTTTGTGCAATCTCGCCAATATTTAAGTCAGGTGATCGGAACAAAATCACAAACTATAGGCCTATTGTCAAGCAAGGTACATTTGCTAAAATATTTGATAATATCTTGAATATTAAACCTTTTCAGCACTTTAAAGACCGGTTTAGCCAATTCCAGCATGGGTTTTTACCAGGTAAATCCACATGTACCAATCTTTTATCACGAATCAAATAACCAAGGCTCTAGAGCAGAAATATCAGTTGGATGTTATATACACTGTCTTTTCTAAAGCGTTCGATAAAGTCAATCATTCTGTTCTACTACACAACCTCTCCCTATACAGAATCACGGGTGCTCTTTTGAAGTTCCTTGCGATTTGTTTGGTGAACCGCAAGCTTTTAGTCAAGATTGGTTCGACGAAATCTGACCGCGTTGTGAAAGCTTGGTCTGGAGTACCCCAGGGCACTCCCTGTGGGCCGCTACTGTTTATAAACGACATTTCAAGTTCGCTAAATGTCTCATGTTTGCTGATGATGTCAAAGTCTACATATATGCCGATATGTAATCTAATTGATCTACAATCCGATTTTGTGGTGTTCCAGCACTGGTGTACCTCTAATAATTTGTTCCTTAACACGGGAAAACGCAATGTGGTTTCCTACTCCAAAGCTCGTAGTCCTATTGCATATGACTATTCAATAGATAATGTCAAATTAAAGATATTGGAGTGATTGAAGCTTACCTTTAACAGGCATGTAGATGTTATTCTTTCTAAATCACTTTCCATGCTGGGATTCATAGGAAGGCATTCAAAGGAGTTCAAAGACCCTTGCATATTGAGATCGCTTTATATTTCCTCAGTAAGGAGCCACTTAGACTTTTGTTGTCTTGTGTGGAATCCGTACTATTCGTCCCACATTAGTAAAATTGGAAGAGTTCAAGAACCTATACTAAATTTGCTCTTTTCAAATTAAACTGGCCCTGCAGCGTGCCCGCCTACGATTGTAGGCGGAACTTCTTGGTTTACATTTCTTGGAAGATCGGAGAACTTATTTTACGTTAATTTTTGTCTACAACTTAGTTAACTATGGCATTGATTGCAATGAACTACGCGATTTAATTAATTTTAACACCTCGTCGCGTGAGTTAAGATACCATCGGTTGCTTGTCGAAACGTCCCATAGATTTAATGCTTACAGCAGGGCTGCTCAATACTCTCTTGCTCCGGGCGGATCCCCCTTTACCTGAGACTCGTTCGTCAGTCAATAGTACAACTGGTCAACCTATCATTCTACACCACTGTGCAACGCCCACACCAAACAAAGCCGCTCATGTTGATACCTCAACCCATTAGGCAATCAGATTCACCAAAAAGAAATACGCACGCAGGTCGAAAAGGTAAAAGCAGGTTACCCCTAAAGCAAATTAAAATTCAAGGACAGCTAAAAAATTAAAAAAAAAATTTATTTTTAACTAGTCGTACTACTAGGCACGCCACTGCACAATGGTCTGAAATTCAAATTTTTTGGCATAAATCCAAACATTTTTTTTCCTTATTTAAAAAATATACTACTTGTAAACAGTTGAGTAAAATATTGTAAGAAAACAGCTGTTCGATAATAGTTAAAAAGGAAAAACATAAGAAAGGTTTCTATTTTTTAACGTAATGAAAAAAAATGTGGTTTATTGTGTCATATCTCTAAGTGTGGAGTTTTGTTTAATAGCTTTTTTAACCGAAAATTTCGTATTTACCTGTGTTCTGTGGAGTGAAAGTTGTGTGTATTGTTCCGTATTGTTCCAGATTTTTATGTTCGGTGAAAGTTTGGAGTATGTTCTTTAAAATCATGTATGTAACATTTGCCCGTTTTTGCCCCATTTAAGTATAGAAGAAATGCTTGGAGTTTGGATAGAGGGCGATCGCAAAACTAATGTTGTTTTGGATTGGGGTTTTAAAAAAATTAATACTATTGAGTTAAGTTTAAAGAAAAAAGATGAAATAAGAAAAAAAATACAAAATTTATTAGCATATGTTAGCGAAAAATTATCAAAATGTAATCGTATGGTTAATAGATTTAAAGAGAAATACCCCTAGTGGGTTTCCGCAACAACTATAATTGAAATTTCTGAAAATGATTTTGAAAACCCCTGTTCAAGTAAAGCAGGACGACCAAAGGTAAGCTACACAGATGCAAAAGATCGGCTTAAGAGGAAGCTGGCAAGTGATCTTTCGATGTTGATTTTTTGATTCATGCAGCTACTCTTGCTGCAAGAAAAATCAAAACAAAGCGATTTAGCATTTATTTTAAAGGAAACTGCGCATCAAGCAGAACAAAGCGAAATAAGAAAAGTGGTTACCTCCAAAAAACCCGAAGCAGTTCCACTAACTCCGGAAGAAGCTCTCGCATTTTTACTTGAAAATGATTTAAGCAAAATACAATATATCAACATGAGGTTGTTAAGTAAAGAAAGGAATTGCAATATATTTCCAAGCTATGAGGAAGTAATTAAATGCAAACTACTTTGCCGGCCTAAGGAGATATCTGTGTCGGATTCTTCAGCAGAAGTATCACTGCAAAATCTCTTAGACCATACCGCACAACGCATTCTTTTATTCCAAAAAGATGTTTTGCACGTTATGGCAGAAATTTCGAATGTTGTTTTAATATCTAGCTATGGGTTTGACGGTACAACGGGACAAAGTATGTTTAAACAAAGGTTTGAGACAAGTACACCTCAACTTTTTGACCAATCACTGTTTGTAACTACCATTATACCTTTACAAATGTTGGACAGTTCTGGCAAAATTATTTGGAGGAATCGCACTACGCAATCAGTGCGGTTTTGCAGGCCATTAAAAATGCAATTCGCAAAAGAATCTACAGCTCTAGTTCTATCAGAAAATAGTCAGTTAGATATGCAAATATCTTATTTAAATCCATTTGAATATTACCTTGATAACGGAGAAAAAATTATTGTCAATTATGATTTGCATATGACTTTGATTGATGGAAGAGTACTAAATGTTATAACAAATACCAATTCTAATCAAAAATGCCCAATATGTGGTGCTACACCAAAACAATTCTTAACAACTAAAAATTTTAATTCTGATGTTTTTAAACCCAAACTCACATCACTTAGATATGGTATTAGCCCACTACATGCATGGATTCGAGTATTTGAATTCGTTGTACACATTGCTTATAGAATCGGATTAAAAAGTGACAAATAAGGGAAGCTTCAGATAAAAAAGCGTTCCAACTTCGTAAACAAGAAGTACAAAAGAGGTTTTGGGAAGAAATGGGCCTACATGTAGATAAGCCTAAAGCAAATGGTAGTGGAACATCAAATGACGGCAATACTGCCAGGAAAGCATTTAAAAATTTGGCACTCTTTTCTTTAATTACTAATATTGATATAGAAATTTTGAATAACTTTAGAGTTATATTAATTGCTATTTCCTGCGAATATCCTATAGATACCACAAAGTTTGAAGATTTTTGCAAAAGAACTGCCTTCTGGTACATCGAAAAATATTTATGGTTTCCAATGTCAGCAACAGTTCATAAAATATTAGTTCACGGCTCACAAATTATAAAAAATTGCGTAATTCCTGTTGGTTGTTTTGGTGAAAATGCGTCAGAAGCTCGAAATAAATTATACAAGAGAGATCGCATCGCACATGCAAGAAAAACTAATATGACTGATGTTTTCAATAGAGCAATGGATTCTCTAGACCTCCTTCTTTCCAGGTTGTTTTATGCGCTAGAGAAAAATATCGGAAAAGACAGAAGCTACCAGAAGAAGTAAGCCAATTGCTTGCACCTTCAAGTGAGCTTCAAATTTTCAACCACTTGCCAGGGGGATCTGAATACTTTCCGGTATATCGGAAGCAGACGTTGCGGAGAACGCTTTAGTTTTAGATACGGAAGACTGTGATTTCGAATGATTTGCTCGGTACATATAACTTTTTATATTATATTCAAGTGAATTTAATAATTCTATAACTTCTCTTTCATTTCAGATGTACAGTTAATGTTATTATAAAAATAATTGTATCAGTAAAAACATATGTATGCTCATACTTCAAAGAATTTATTGAATTGAATATTTGGATAATAAAATTATTTGACCTTTTTTGCCCATCATATGCAAGTTTTGCATTTCATGAAACCAAATTTTTACTATAGGTCCAAGGGAGGTACGCCTAGGGACTGACCGATTTCAACTATTTTTGGTATCGTCGATGCGTATTACGAGAATAATTTAAGATATCGCAATTTTTGGAGCTGAAATTCAAAAATTTTTACTATAGGTTCAAGTGACCGATTTCAACCATTCTTGGAATTTTTCTTAACTGAGTCATATATAACCTGTATGCAAAATTTCAATGCCCTTGGTTATACCCAAAATAGTGCCTCTCCACCATGCATAAAAAATGACAAAAAAACTTTGTAAACAGAAAAATTCAAAAGAAATTGTGTGTATTATAAAAATTGTGTGTTAGAGGGGGTCACATTTTGAGTCCCCCACTTTTGCAAAATAGATATTTTGCCATATGAATGTAGCCAAAAAATCTTCATACCTTCTGATAGAATTATAGGAAAAATATCATATTGGGCTTACTTTAAAGGTATTTTACGTACATTTCAGAATCTGTATCAATATCTATAGTGTTTTTGAATTTTTGTAGATATCAGGCTTAAATTATGAGAAATTAGCCTAAAATGAACTTTTAACTACAATATTATCATTTTTAACAACATTTTTTTTCTTTACAGCTAAAATAAGTTCAGAACATTTCCAACAACTTTCATTCAGACAGCAAAATTTTTGTATTTAAATTTAAAATGGATGAACAAAATCCTTCTTCATCATCTGAATTCACTTTATCACATATACTTGAACACGATATTATTGCATTTGGTTTATCAAGTGAATTGGACAATCTTAATTTACCGTCTAGTCGTGACATTTTCCGATTTTATTTTTTTTTAAGTGATCGTGCTAAAATTCAAAGTAAAATGTTTTCGCATAAAAACTCCTCATGTAATTGATAAATTGGTTGAAATTTGGAATAAATTGAATATTCAACTAATTGATAGACCTAGTATTCTAAGAAAACTAAATGTTTTAATTGAAAAGCTAAAAACAACAGAATGCTCATATGGTTTAATACCAGACCATTTAAAAGAAGTTATGATCGACCAGCATAATGATAGAAAATTCACAATACCTGAATATATGGATGACATTGTAGAAGAAACACCTATAACAAAACCAACAATGACAACAGTTAGTGATGATCCAACATACGTACCACTTGGAACAGATATGGAAACAGGTGAAGCACAAATTGCAAATGAAGCAGTTGCAGAAGTATCTGTTACAATGAAACAAGGACGTTATACTCAAGGATACGATGCTATAAATTTTGCTATGATGTGTGACAGATTCGGTGTTTCAGATAGAGTTGCTTCATGTTTAGCAACAGCCCTTTTCGAAGATATACATTTTCGAGATGTTCGTGGTGAACTTGTCATAATGGATAAATCTAAAGTTGCAAGAGAAAAAATTAAAGCTAGAGATGAAGTGCTTCGTAAACGATACATAGATTCCAACATAACTGCATTTTCCTTCGATGGCAGAAAAAATGATTCATTAACTAGAGAGAAAATTAATGAGAAATTTCATACAAATATGGTAAAAGAACCCCATTTACTTGTTCTAAAAGAGCCGAATGCTGAATTACTTTGATATGTTAATTTGGGTGAAGAAGAAAATGCGAAACACAAATTAAAAAAATTAAATTAATTCTTCAATAGCAAAAAACAGTCAATAGATCAATTAATTGGCATATGCAGCGATGGAGAACCAGCTAATACTGGAATAGAAAATGGTGTTATAAGACTTTTTGAAAAGCATTTAAATATACCACTGCACTGCTTTATATGTTTGCTTCATTTCAGTGAATTACCATTTGGTCATTTATTCAGAGCATTAGATAAAACAGTCACGAGTGGACCAGGAGCAGCAAATGGAAATATATTAAAAGACATTCAAGACTGTGAAAAATTTCAGGTATGCATTTGTTAAAATTATTTTATAATATTTTTTCAATCAAATTAAAATAGGAAAATTACACTAATATTAATTGATCTAAAAAGTTTATTTTTAAGGTTGTAAGTGATTTTGAACCAATAGCATTGGAAAATATGCCTCATATGATCAGTGATGAACAAGAACGAGAATTATCTACAGATGTTAAATATTTATATCAAATGGCCAAAGCATTTTCAAATGGTGCTGTTTCAGTTGATTTAGCTAACATAAAACCAGGACCAGTTGTACATTCTCAATGGCTAACCAAAGCAAGCAGGGTATTACGTCTATATACAACATCTAATACACCATCGAAAAATTTTAAAACTCTAGCAGTTTATATTATTAGAATTAATGTGCCAATGTATTTCAATGTAAAATACTATAAAGTTTATTCGTTGGACACGATATCTACCACGTAATTTACTTAATATTGTAGATGGTTTAATCCAAAATAATTCATATTACGCTCATCCAAAAAACATTTTGTTAACAATGTTATTTGATGATAGAAAAGCCATACGGGATAGAGCTATCAAAAAAAAATTATTGGATTCAACTAAACTCAGAGTTTACAAAGAATATAATATCAATTTTAACGCTTCAGATTATACTGATATGATTGATCTGAATGGCGATAATTTACTATCTGAACCGGCATTCACAAGAAATATTCCATACGATCACTTGGTACAATTCTTAGATTATGATGAGCCAACACTTGATGATCCTAATATTCGAATGCATATACAAGGAACAGAAATATACTCGTATGTACAGTTGTTAACATCTGTTTCCAAACGAGTTATAGGAAAAAAACGTGAAGGTGTTATGGCTGTTACAGCAGAAAGTCGTGAAAAACAACCACGAATGGAGAGCAAAAAAGATTTTTAAAAATAATAACATAACATTACTTTTATTTTGAAAACTACGTTGAAATAGTCATAATAGTAATAATTTTTTAAATAAATTACATTAAAAATATAAAAGTTGTGTTTTTTGCCTATTACTTGAAAATAAAGGTTTTTTTAAAGTTTTTTCTACTAAGACGAATTCGAAAAAAGAAAAACTGTCTGAATGAAAGTTGTTGGAAATGTTCTGAACTTATTTTAGCTGTAGAGAAAAAAAAGTTTCCATAAGAAATTTGTTAAAAATGATAATATTGTAGTTAAAATTTCACTTTAGGCTAATTTCTCGTAATTTAAGCCTGATATCTTTACTAAAATTCAAAAACACTATAGATTTTAATACAGATTCTGAAATGTTCGTAAAATACCCTTAAAGTAAGCCCAATATGATATTTTTCCTATAATTCTATCAGAAGCTATGAAGATTTTTTGGCCAAACCCTACATTCATATAGCAAAATATCTATTTTGCAAAAGTGGGGGACTCGAAATCGGACTTAGAGCTATGGTGTCTTCAGCAATTTTTCTTAGAAGCATACTCCTGATGAAAAAAATCCATCCACACAATATGACCCGCTCTAATGTACGCCTGAATTTAATGTTACCAAAAATTAATTTACAGTTGAACTAATTATACTTACCTAAATACTTACCTTGGAGGATGGAGCCGTGTGCAGAAGTCCACGCAAGTGGGGAAAGTTTCTGATTGCCATTCACCTGGGAATGGCCAGAGCGATTCTTTTGCTTGCGGTTCAAGCAGCTCACTACTTCCGGGCGTTGCGCCCAAGTATCCTCTGGGCAACCACCGAACACCCGTTTGGTGGTGAGCTAAACGTGAGAAGGCGACAACCTGGTAAGGCCACTCCGACATAATCGGTTTAAGGGCTTGCTGGGGGGTTCAAACAGCAGCGTCTGATCACCATGTGGTGCGGTTGCAAGCGGGCGTCTGCCTTGGATCAAGCGGATCGCTATACAAACGTGTAATAGAATTCAACCTCCCGTGAAACGGGTTGTGCGTTGGGTTTGGGACCCACCACATAAAACAACGTTCAACAACAAAACCTCGGATATCTGAACCCCTTTAGATGACAACACCCGCAAACGAAATAAGGATTATGAGATAAGGGCATGTACCTGGAATGTCCGGTCCCTTAATGGGGAAGGTGCCGCTGCCCGGCTGGTTGAGGTCCTGAGGAAAGCAAAAGCTGACATCACCGCCATACAAGAGATGCGATGGACGGGGTGAGGAAACACGATCAAAACACCTTGCAACGTCTAATGGAGTGGGCATGAAGACAAGCGCAGATTCGGCGTGGGATTTGCGGTGGGAGAGAGACTCCGTCACCGAGTACTGTCGTTCACACCCGTGAACGAGCGTCTCGCCGCAATCCGCATAAAAGTACGATTTTTCACCATATCGTTTATCTGCGCTCATGCACCGACGGAAGAGAAGGACGACGTGGAAAAGGATGCATTCTACGAGCGCTTGGAAGAAGCATACCAGCGCTGCCCCCGTCATGATATCAAAGTCGTGCTTGGCGACTTTAACGCCAGGGTGGGTAAGGAGGGTGTATTCGGCCCCACTGTCGGGAAGTTCAGTCTCCACGATCAGACTTCGGCAAATGGGTTCAGGCTGATCGACTTCGCCAGTGCCCGAAACATGGTCATATCCAGCACTAGGTTTATCCACAAGAAGATCCATCAGGCTACATGGCTGTCCCCCGATCGAAAAACACGCAACCAGATCGACCACGTTGTGATAGACGGACGGTATGCTTCCAGCGTTTTAGATGTTCGCACAATACGAGGACCTAACATCGACTCTGATCACTACCTAGTAGCAGCCAAGATTCGTACCCGCCTCTGTACGACAAAACAGGTGCAACAAAAAATGCAGGGAAAGCTGGACGTCGAAAAGCTGCAATCGCAACAGACAGCCAATTATTTTGCAGATCGCCTCTCACACCTGCTCTCCGAGAGCACAATTCAACCTAGTGGAATGCATGAGCAGTGGTATCATTTTCAGGAGCACTCCGTACCGCAGCCGAAGAAGTAATTGGATTCCGGCGAACGCGAAGAAACAACTGGTATGATGATGAAGAGCGCCGCGCTGTAACGAAAAGAAAGGACGAAGCCTACAAGGCAACGCTGAGATCGAATGCAACGAGGAGTGTGTGTGAACACTACCGCGAGTTGAAGAGGGAAGCGAGGCGGCTTTTCCGGGCGAAAAAAGAGAGGCAGAAAAGCGTGAAATAAAGTAGCTTGAGATGCTGGCCAACGGGAATAATGCCCGAAAATTCTATCAAAAAATTCGGCGAATGACAGAAGGTTTTAAACCGGGGCAAACTTCTGTAAGAATGAGAACGACGACCTGGTGGCAGATGTTCAGAGAGCACTCAGAATATGGAGGGATTACTTCTCTGCCCGTTTTAAATGGAGAAACTGAGCAAGAAACCAGAGAAGATGCCGAACCCGAGCCCACAATCGAAGATGATGGAATTGACGTTCCACAACCCAACTATAATGAGGTACGAATAGCAATATCCCGATTGAAAAACAATAAAGCAGCTGGCGCTGATGGTTTGCCTGCTGATCTATTCAAACACGGAGGCGAGGAGCTGGTAAGGCGCATGCATCAGCTTATATGTAGAATATGATTGGATGAATGCATGCCTGAAGATTGGAATCTAAGTGTTCTCTGCCCAATCCACAAGAAGGGCGATCCTGCAAACTGCGCCAACTATCGCGGAATCAGCCTTTTGAATATCGCATATAAGGTCCTATCAAGCGTATTGTGCAAAAGACTGAAGCCTGATGTGAACAGACTGATTGGACCTTATCAGTGTGGCTTCAGACCTGGTTAATTTATCATCGACCAGATTTTTACAATACGCCAAATCTTGGAAAACCCCGTGAGGAAAGAACTGACACGCATCATCTCTTTGTTGATTTTAAAGCCGCTTTCGATAGCACGAAAAGGCGCTGCCTATATGCCGCTATGTCTGAATTTGGTTTCCCCGCAAAACTTATACGGCTATGCAAAATGACCTTGAGCAGCACCGCCAGCTCGGTCAGAATTGGGAAGCAGCTCTCCGAGCCCTTCGAAACTAAACGAGGTTTCAGACAGGGTGACCCCTATCGTGCGATTTCATGTATTTAATGCTGGAGATACAAGCTGCAGAACTTAACCGCGCTGGAACAATATTTTATAAAAGCGTGCAACTGTTGGCATATGCTGACGATATTGATATTATTGGCCTTAGCAACCGCGCCGTCACTTCTGCTTTCTCCAAATTAGAAAAAGAAGCGGAAAAAATGGGTTTGGTGGTGAACGAGGGCAAAACGAAGTACTTTCTGTCATCATGCAAAGAGTCAGCGCATTCAATCAAACGGAATTGTCTTATCTGCTTTTAAATTTATAAAATCTGTGATATTTTTAAAAGAACTTTCAAATGGTATTGCTCGCCTACATAGCCAACCGAGGAAGAAGGTATAGGTAATAAAAAAAGTAGAGTTTTCGCTAACTCCCACGAGGGTTACTAAAAGTTAAGGTTTTTGGGGCAAGTGTTTTTTTATTCTCTTTGAAAATTTCAAACCGGCTTAGTTTTTAACAATTTTTAAAAGTAACGGTACTCAGAACTTTCATGAATACACATCACAGTTTTAAGCGTCCGATCCTTACTTACAATTAGTACAAACTCTGCAAAATTTGATGGTCTTACCCTGTTAATTTAAAGATACATAGCCCAAACCCCGCTTATCGGTAAAATCGTATGGGAGCTATATGTTATGTTGGTCCACTACATACATTACATATTGGAAACTGAGCATTGAAAAATCTGTCATTGAAAAATTAAATTTTTCAGTTTTTGAATTCGTTCGTGAAATAAAGACGCAATTGTTTTATATGAATTTGAATAACATTTTATTTGGTTGGCAATTTAGAGATCGAGCCTATAAAAATCGTAACAATTGGTGTCAGGAATGAGATTGCTAACCGAATCAAGTTTTAAGATTGTTAAATTCGACGATTTGCTGAAGGCCATTCAAGTTCAGTTGTTTGAAAACACCAAGCAAATGGCTGAGAACTCCAAGGAAATGGTTGAAGATCTAAAAACCCGACTGGCTAGAAGTTTAACCTCGATTTGGCTGATACTTCCTCTAACATCTTAGCTTGTTTTGGTGAATATACGACGGAAATTGGCGAAAAAGTGAAAGCATTTCATGAGCAAGTCAAAGTTGTTGAGAAAGGGGTTGTCGAGAAGTTTCAAACAATCGAAGAAAGAGTTGGGTCGTGGGAAAACCATATTCGGAGAAATGCTCATGCAGCGGCAACAACGGTTTCCAGCGGAATGAAGTTTAAGGTTCCTCCTTTTGGTGGGACTGTTCCTTTTAAGACTTTGAGAAGCAGTTTCAATCAAATAAAGCAATGGATTTAATCCTTTCGTTGAAAGGTTCGGCTACAGATGCTTTGAACACAGTGCCTATGGAAGAGCAATGCTGTTTTGCGACAATGGACTTGAGAGGAAATTCGGCAGTGGGCACCGGAAACAAATATTTCAGATGGAATTACTGAATCGGTGGCAGAAGCAAGTTAAGATGTTGCTGGCTTTCGCTACAGAAATTGAGCGGTTGGCTCATTTAGCAAATGAGGATGATTCCAATGAGTTCATCGAGCGTATTAAAATGCAAGCTATTATGAATGGCATTCGAGATATTGACATGAATCGTGCAACTTCTGCCATGCCGAAACCAACGTTTGGGGAAACTGTTGCACATGCACTGACTCAGGAAACAGCCACACTCTTGAGGAGACCTGTCTACCGTGCACACCGTAAAGATGTTGAGGAAAACGAGTTGCGGACGGTTTGTAGTTCTCTTAAATGGATTCTACCATCACCAGGAACTCAGAGGAAATTTGAAGGTAATTGTTTTCACACATTCACATTCCACAATTAAGCCCGAGTTGGTTGAAAAGGAGGTTAAGCCACTTATCGGAGCAAAGCTGCGCACTGCAACTGGTGAAGAAGAAATATGACAGTTTCACATACTTTTATTGTGGCGGATATTGCAGACGAAGTTATAATTGGAGTCGACTTTTTAAGAAATCATGGCATCAACATAAATTTGAAAAATATGACAATGACGTATAACAACATGAAAGTGAGTTTAGGATGCGGTTATGATAAATCTTACAGAGTTCGCTAAGTGTTTTTAGTGGATGGTCAAGAAATTCCACCCATATCTGGGGCAGTTATTTGGGCAAAAGTTAATGAGAATGTGTGTAAAAATAAGTTGTGGTTGATCGAAGATGCACAAAATTGTACACCCACCATATTGGTTGCAAGAATTTTGGTATTTTCAAATCACAAAGGACTTATTCCGCTAAGGGTTCTTAATGAATTTAAAACACCTGTAAAACTTTCGAAAGGTGGACTATCGGCGAATTGTCACGAGGTTGAGGTCGTAGTTAATTGTGACAGGGCTCCCGAAGATAAAAGTATTGATAAAAGTCAAATGTGCAAAGAGGTAAAGGATTGGACAAAAGGGTTGGAGGTAACGGAAGTTGTCAAAGCTAAACAACTGCTACGCAAATATTGTGGAATATTTGATAGGAGGGGAGAAAAATCAGCCAGAACGAATATTGTGAAACATCGGATTAATACCGGTGACGCAAGACCGTGAAGACGTGAAGTGGTTAGCCAAATAATTCATGATATGAGTGACACTGCTCACCTGTAGTTCTCGTAAAGAAGAAGGACGGAAAATGCGGTTCTGCCTCGACTACCGTAAACTCAATGAGGTGACGAAGAAACATAGTTACACCTTGCCGAGAATTGATGATAAATTGGATTCACTAGCTGGAACGAAATGGTTCTCAACTCTTGATAAAAAGAGTGCCTATTGGTAAGTGGAGGTAGATGATGCAGATAGGGGAAAGACTGCATTTAGTGTAGGTGAAGGGTTGTGGCAATTTTCAGTAATGCCATTCGGATTATGTACCGCCCCTGCCACGTTTGAGGCTTATGAATCATGTGCTTAAAGGGCTTCACTGGAAAACTTGCTTGGTTTACCTCGATGATATAGTCGTGCTTGAAAAAAACTTTGATGAATACCTGAAGAATATGGAGTAGGTTTTTGCAAAGAATAGTGTGTGCTAGTTTAAAGTTGAATCCGGAGAAGTGTTCGTTTTTTAAAAAATATGTCAAATATTTGGGGCATAAGGTAACGACGGAAGGGGTGTGTACTGATGAAGATTAAATCAAAGTGGTAAGGGAATGGCCAAAGCCAGCGAATATACATGAGCTGCGAAGCTTCCTTGGGTTGTGCACGTATTATCCTCGATTTGTTCCAGACTTTGCCAATGTAGCCAGTAGCTTGCATGATTTAACTAGGAAAAATCGACTTTCCAAGTGGAGTGAAGAGCTGGAAAGAGCCTTCCAAGACCTAAAGAAACGATTATGTACTGCACCAAGGATGGCATATCCCATTCCAGGAGTAGGATTTATATTAGATACTGATGCCAGTGGTTATGGCTTTGGAAGAGTTCTGTCGCAAGTTAAAAATGGGCAGAAAAGAGTTGTTGCATACTACAGCAGAACCCTAGGAAAACCTGGGAGGAATTATTGTGTTACACGTAGGGAATTACGTGCCCTAGTGGATTGCATTAAACATTTTCATAAATATCTTTATGGACAATGTTTCCATATACGTACCGATCATGCAGCATTAAAGTGGTTGCTCCAGTTTAAAAATCCCGAGGGACTATTGGCGAGATGGATTGAGCGATTACAAACATATGATTTTTCGATAGAGCATCGTTCGGGTAGCTCACACAGTAATGCAGACGCAATGCCTCGTCGACCATGCAATCTAGAATGTAAACATTGCTCGAAAGCCGAAATCAAAATAAATGTCGTTGACGTACGGGTACTGACCCTTAAACCAACCGAAGGACAGAACGCGACAAATCTACGTAAATCACAGCTTGAAGATGAAGATTTGTGTGTGTTAATTAAGGCATGGACATAAACATGCTGCCATCGAAAGAGCCGATGATGCCAGAAAGTTCCACTGTTAAATCATGTTGGGCGCTCCGGAACAGTTTTCGGATGGTATCTGGGTGTCTTTATTGTATATGGGCAAGTGAAAATGGTAAGAGCTCCAGATCGCTGATTCCAAAGTTCGAATACCAGAAGTTCTTCAGGAATTGCATAATGGGCCAAGTGGAAGCCATATGGGGATCACTAAGAAATTGGAAAAATCAAGCAGAGATTCTACTGGGTTGGGTGTCGTCAGTTCGTGACCGGCTGGATTGGTAATTGCAGTGAATGTATGACGGCTAAGGGTCTGGAAGTCGTGGCCAGATAAAGCTGTTTAATTCAGGAGCTTCTTTTGATAGAATCACAATGGATGCAGCCGGACCATTTTCCACTAGCAAGTCCGGTAGTAAATATGTACTTGAGATTATGGATTACTTCAGTAAATGGCCGGAGGTTTATCCAACTCCAAATCAAGAAGCAACAACAATAACGGAAGTTTTTATAAAAAGTTGGGTATCGAGGTTTGGTGTGCCCCTGCATGTTCACTCTGATCAAGTCAGGAATTTCGAGTCAGCTGTATTTAATGAAGTGTGCAATATACTAGGTATTCGGAAAACTAGGAGAACTGCCCTTTATTCTCAATCCGATGGTATGGTGGAGATATTCAACCAGACACTAGAAGAGCATTTGAAGAAAGTGGTGGAAAAAGAAAAGCGAGATTGGGATGCTTACTTTCCATTGCTCCTTATGGCGTACCCTTCCGCCGTACACGAGACAACAGGGCTATGGCGGTTTTTAGAAGTGATCTTCGTTTACCTTCCGACTTGAAATTTGGTTCAAGTTTGCATGCGAATAGAGAGAACAACGAATATGTTAAAGAGCTAAAAGAAATGATGAATAAAATCCACGAACAAGTGAAAAAACGAACAAAGATTATAAGTGACAAAATGAAAGCGAGGTATGATACGGCCATTAACTCTGTAGGCTTTGGACAAGGCGATTTTGTGCTGCTATACAATCCTTAGCGTAGAAAAGGTTTGTCACCAAAGTTGCAGTCTAATTATGCAGGTCCATATGACGTTGTAAAGCAAATAAATAACGTGGTAAATAGAATTAAGGAGCTTAGCGGAAACAGAACCAAAATGAAAGTTTTTCATTTAGAAAGCTTGGTACCTATCGGAGCGCCTAATGTGTCTAATCGAGACGATCAGACTTAAGAGGAGGGCAATGTAACGTATGTAAATAATATGGGAAATTAAGCATTGAAATATCTGTCATTGAAATATCAAATTTTTTTCAATGAAATAAATACGCAATTGTTTTATATGAATTTGATTCACATTTTTATTTGACTACCAAACATATTTAACTGTTGTTGTTATCTGCCAAGAGTGTACAAATTTTTAAGACATTCTGTCTATATGTAAATCAGAAATGATGGACTTTTGGTTTTTGTATATTCTTCTTTTTTTTTATTTTAGAAGATGGTTATTGTACATACCCGTGCTCCGGTGTCAATATATTTTGTTATTTGGTTTTGTGTAAAATGAATGTTGAGAAGCCTTCCATTGCAGAAATACACTCGGAGAGTTTGCCAAACCACTACCGAGGAGCGATCCCGCTTTGAAACAACTTTTCCAAAACACTTTGGATGTTACCTGTCCCACGACTCGAACCTTGAACCATCGGTGTGGTAAGCCTGCAAAACTACCGCCACACCACGGCGACATCTTTTTTGGAATGTAAATATGTAATATAGTGACACGCAAGATATGGCAATAACTGTTGTCCTGCTCTTCTTGATTATTTCATTGTATCTGATCTCGCATCCATTCTAAAATTAGACCAAATTTCTTTTCAGAACATGATTTAATTTTCTGTGCTGTCGACATCAGTTTTGACCAAGGCAAATTAAACAAGGAAGAATTGACAACCGAAATATTTTTCTTTGTAGAAATTTTTACCTCAAAAGAATATAAACAAGCGCACTAGCCCTTTGCTCAGAGATCTCGTTTGTACCCACAAGATATGGCACTAACTGTTGTCCTGCTCTTCTTGATTATTTCATTGTATCTGATATCGTATCCATTCTAAAATTAGATCAAATTTCTTTTCAGAACATGATTTAATTTTCTTTGCTTTCGACATCAGTTTTGACCAAGGCAAATTAAACCAGGAAGAATTGACAACCGAAATATTTTTTTTTTGTATATTTTTTTTTTTATAAAAATATAAACAAGCGCACTAGCCCTTTGTGGCTCGAGCACAATATTTGGGACCCATATAATTGTTTTATTAAAAAATTAAATCAGATTTCTGAAGCCGCAAAATTGTTAATATCGGGAAAGATCATTTGCCTACTTGGGAACCAGCACTACCAACCAAAATAGCCCCAACCTAGAAATGAAAGGGAGTTACTTTTGCCAAGTGCTACTTTGTCTTTAAGCCATTGTGTTATGACACTGGAGAGTTTAGAATATTTTTCGACTCCCGCCGGTGGCACCGCAGGAAGGAGGCCCCCACTGTGTTAAAAAAACTGGTGGATAAGAACTTTGTTTCTCATAGAGTTTTTATTGAAACCAGTGGTTGAAAAAACTTTATTTATACAATGGTCTTTGCAATTTTTTTGTTTTTAATTTTTTGTTTAACTGCTTGATTCTAATATCCCGCATCTAAAAACCCGATTTAAAAGTTTCTTCTAAGTTTACATATGT
This sequence comes from Merzomyia westermanni, assembly GCA_949987695.1. Lineage (NCBI taxonomy): Eukaryota > Metazoa > Arthropoda > Insecta > Diptera > Tephritidae > Merzomyia > Merzomyia westermanni. The sequence goes on along the minus strand of OX465290.1, from coordinate 109,054,870 downwards.
CTTTAAATACCTCTCACAGTTTGGGAACTAAATTTTTATTGTGGGAAGTTTATTGGCCATTGTATTTGCTTTCTAAAGATTTTATTTCATTGAAAAATGCATGGTTAGGCTTACCAAGGCATACATATTCTCAAAGTGGGTAAGATCCCGTTTTCGGATTAAATAAGTCAATCGAGCAATATAGCAAGCCCATATTCATACAATTCATCTTCTTTCACTTCTGTAAATATCTCAAATATTCCATCCTCCTTACCATACTTTTTTGAACATGTGCTAGCAGAGGGAACATTTAACCACTATGTTACAGCCGTTTCAAAATTTTCTTCCCCACATAGTTTCTCGACATTTCTTGCCAACATAAGATGAACAGTTTTGGAACAAATATACATCAATGTGGAAATGATTTGTTTCTTCAAAAAATATCAAATTATAAACATAATGGGTTAATAATTTTTTTTTATTTGACACAAGAATTCCTACGGAAAAAAGGGAACTGTTAAGTTCACAAACATAATTCACTCTCTCTTTCGTCAAATTTCCCTACTTATTTTGCGATCAATTGACCTATCTGGCGATGGGTAGGCTGACAGCTGGTGCTTGTTGACGGTGAACACAAAATTAATTTTCTAAGTAATTGCAATACTAAATCTTTATAATGTCCATGTACCATATGCTCCGTTATAAAAAACACCATCGTGCCCGTAGTTCAACAAACTGTTAGGAACATGATAAAAAAACGTAACAAAGCGTACGCAGTTTGGAAAAAGTATCATGGAGATCTTAGCTGGCGTGTGTATAAGAGTATTCGGAATGAAACTACCGGCACGATCAAATGAGGCAAACGCAAGTACTTAAAAAAAAAAAATTATTTGTGGTGTGCTGCTTCTAATTTTTCCTACAAAATGGTGGGACCTACAGTTTGTCGCCGATTCCGAAAGGCATGCTGAGAAGCCTTCCATGGCAGAAATACACTCGGAGAGTTTGCCAAACAACTGCCGAGGGGCGACCCCGTTTTGAAAAAACTTTTCCAAACCACTTTTGATGTTACCTGTAGCAGAGCTCGAACTTTGGACCTTCGGTGGGGTAGGCCAGCAACACTACCGCCACGCCACCGCGGCCGGCTACGCCTAGAGGGAAGTCCCGGGAACCTCGCGGCTTCAACAGGGTTGGACCAGAGTGAGATTGGTATTAGAAGAGTCGACTTAGTTGAGCAGATACATGGATGGTTAGTGTCATGGGGGGCACACCGCATGCCGATCAGGGTTCAGTCTGGATAGGTAAGAGTTTAATCTATTACAGTATCCAGAACGAAGTTGGGCCAGCATGACTCTTGTCTTCCTAGGCAATTCGCGTTCTTCTTGGGCGACAGGTGTAGTTTTGCAAGCGGCTTAATTCAAGTTTTCCTCTAATTGTTTTTTGATATCTTGCCAACGGTATGCACAATATTTTGGACATTCTGTCTATATGTAAATCATGTATGTAGGACTTTGTTTTTGTAAATTCTTCTTTCTATTTTTAGAAGATAGTTATAAATTTATTTTGTTTTTGGTTTTATGGTCTGTTCATTTTTACATATTTTTGTAAGTTTAACGAGCTCAAGACCAGTTGTACAATTTTGAGCGAGCACTCATGGTAGTCCCTGTACCGAAATCTGATGTACCATACACAACGTCAGTCACTGTAGCTAAAATCACGTAAAACAGCTGATCTAACAAATTACCACTTGCTCGCAGCGGTATAATTCCAACAGCTTAGTTGCCTTCGCTATATGTACATTTGGTTCTCCACTACCGTTGTCGCTTACGCTCATCTATACTCATCTTGCAGTTTCAATGCACACACCCACACTATGCAAAAGGCTGTTAGGCTCGCTGCTCTACAAAATCTAAAGCGGAGTTAGTATGACGAAAGCAGCGGTCACGTACCATTATCGCATTATATGTTTATTATACTAGTGTGTAAATACCTACATAAATAAATTGTGTTAAATTACTTCTTGAATTTCATAATTGGAAGAATCGCTAATTTCAATAGTATTCGTCAATACTACACATTTTTGGTAGCCCATGAGGGGAACCCTTCAATCAAATTTACATATACGTGTAATAAAACTTTGGTATCGCGTTGACCGCTGTGCAATTTCAAGGGCGTCGTAATTGCTGCTATCAACTTAACTACTTTGGCATCGTTCGTAGCGCTGGTATTTGTTGTTGAAGACAGTACACTTTGACTCAACAGTCGCGGTTAGCAGAAAATTTTGTCTTTTTTCACCGTTAGAACAGCCAGCATTGCAACAGTTCCAATTCTCTCAATTATTTTTTGTCCCCGCATCGAACATATTTTAATTTAAATTGCATATCACGTTTTCAAGTGAAAATATTATGGAGGATACGGCATTAATAAAGCTGCAAGCTAATCGACTTACGGCTCTTAAGAGAATTCTTGTAAACTTTAAAAAGGATTCAGTCGATCGCAAAACTAAGCCGTATTTTCAGCAACGTTTACAACGCATTGAGGAGTTAAAGGACGAATTTTATACCACGCACAAGGCAATTGTATGTTCGGACATTGCAGACGACGATGAATACCTTAAAACTGATGTCGAATCTCAATTCGAAGAAAGTCACTTGGAACTGTTCTACCTGTTAACTCAACTCCGAGATCAAATGTTTCCCCCTGAAGCGGGAAAGGAGGTAAGCAAAACTAACAACCCTTCATCTGATTCTCCAATTCGACTAGTCGCCCGGCGCAATTCCCTCGTTTACCAGTACCGTCATTTTCTGATAAGTTCACTGATTGGCCTAGTTTCCATAACTCTTTCACTAGGCTTATACATAATAACAATGAATTGAATTCTATTCAAAAATTTCACTACTTGAAGCAAGCTTTGGTGATTGACCGTGATCTCCACATACAGCAAATGCCGTTGACGGAAGCGAACTATAGCACTGCATGGGAGTTTTTAGTAAAACGCTATAATAATCCGCGTATCATATTTGCCCATCATATGAATAGTTTGTATAACTTACCAGTTCTTCTTAAAGAAAAGTCTGATGACGTCAAGACCCTGCTCAGTGTAGCGAATATGTGTGTTAATGAATTTTAACGCCTCAATCTACCAATTTCAGAATGCGATCATTGGATTTCTCTTTATTTAACAACCAAGGTACCAACTGAAACATATTCTGCCTGGGATCGTCATATGGGAAGAAAAATAGCTATTCCCACCTTTTCGGATCTACAAGATTTCTTGACCAATCGTCTCTTTAGAATTGATGCGATTGATGCACATCAACCTTTAACAACCCCAACTCCCGTTCGCAGCCAGCTGATACCAAGAGCAATTATGGTAGCAAATCAAAATTCGCCGCGCGTTCGATATATAATGTTAAGTCACACCACACTGCCACTAAAGTAAACACGCCTTCACAAGATATCTGTGTTCTGTGTGGACAAGCCCATATACTACGTCGTTGCCCAACATTTCTGTCCAAAGATTGCTTTGAAAGAAAAGCCATTGTCGACAAGACTAAGTTATGTCTCAACTGTTTGAGTAAGTCCCATGCATTATCTCAATGCATAAGCAGTAGAAACTGCATCCAATGTGGTCAACGTCACCACACGTTATTGCACTTCCCACGGACATTCCAAACTAATACAGCTACAATGGCACCAATTCACTCCGCAATCTCTGGCGCTCAGCTGACCTCAGCCCAGGGTACAAAACGCGTAACGAACGCACACAGAACTCTCACAGCGAATACGGCACATGTTGATTTCCACGTAGTCTCGGACCGCGTACCCAAGCAGGTTTTATTATCCACGGCCCTAGTGTCTCTCCGGAATGAAACGACAAATCAGTACTCAACCTTTTACACCCTAATAGATCAAGGTTCAGAAGGAACACTTATTTCTGAAAACGCCGTCCAACGTTTGGGTCTTCAGCGTCATCCTAGCTCTGCAGATATCTGTGGAGTGGGTCCTAGTGCTTTGAGCCAATCGGGATTTGTAGTCAACTGCGCTCTACACTCCTGCCTTGATCCTACCATTTCCGTTCCTATCGAAAGTGCTTACGTACTGAAACAGCTTACCACAGAGTTGCCAAGTCGACGCAGCGTTCCACAACAATTGGCTCATATGCAAGGCCTCGCTCCAGCTGACCCATTATACTTTCAGCCGAAGAAAATTGAACTCATTCTTAGGGCTGACATTATTGCACAAATACTTTTACCGGAGATGCGGATCGGTGCATTTAATCAGCCGATCGCTCAAAAAACTTGTCTAGGCTGGATTTTATTGGGTCGGATCGATCACAGTTCGTTGCCATCATACAAATATTGAACTCGAAGCACTCGCGCAAAAGTTTTACGAAAGCGAACAAGTGCCTCCGGAACCCACAATGTCAGAGCAAGACAAGTGGTGCGAAGAGTTCTTTCGCACAACCCATGTACGACAAGCTAATGGAAATTACCTGGTTCTATCTATGACCCTAATCAAATTTTGGGAAAATCCAGACTAATTGCACTTAATCGATTTTTACAGTTAGATCCCAAATTTCTACGCGACGAGAATTTTCATGCTCAATACACGGATGAGATAGACGACTATTTTCGGTGCAAACAAATAATCCCAGCCACATGCACAGAAGAAAGCCATTATTCAACGACTGTAGCAAATAAGCCGACATTTATCTCCTGCGTTTTACCACATCACGCTGTGATTAAGGAAGATAGTTGCACCACTAAACTTTGTATTGTATATGATGCTTCTTCAAAAACTTCGAATGGCCGTTCGTTAAATGACTGGCCCACCATTGTGCACTGGCTCTCATTCTTAACTGGCGTTTACACAAGTATGTGTTTATAGCGGACATACAGAATATGTACCGATGTATTGACATGCACCATGATGATGCGCAATTCCAACGAATTCTTGGCGAAATCAGCACGGAGAAATTCAAGAATAGTGTCTCACTACGGTGACCTTTGGCACAGCATCAGCACCATACACGGCGATCAGAGTTATTCATCAGCTCGCTCATGATGAGAAAGATAGTTATCCCCTTGCTGAAGAGATCATACTGAACGATGTGTAAGTGGATGATGTACTTAGTGGTAGCAACACCATCTCTAAAGCCATACAAAGGCGCGATCAACTTATTTCAGCTCTGCAATCTGCTGGTATGGAACTCCGGAAGTGGTCAAGCAACACGCCTGATCTTTTGCACTCCATTCCGGCAGAACATCAGTCATTTAATTCCAGTTGGCAACTCAATGAAGACCAAACCATCAAGACTCTTGGGCAGCCTCAAAACGACTTTCTTACTTTCTCCTTAAACTTTTCAGTTTCACAAGTAATCAATAAAAGGTCCGTGCTAGGTACTATCGCACGTATATTCGATCCACTCGGACTTTTAAGTCCGATAACTATTGCTGCGAAGATCATTCTGAAGGAAATTTGGACAACGAAGGTGAAGCGTCACGACGAAAAACTTACTGGTTTAGAGTGGGACGAAGAGCTACCATACCCGGTGGCAACCAATTGGCGAAACTTCGTTGCTGATCTTCCAAAGATTAAAACTATCTCTATACCTCGCTGGCTTAGTTATACCCGATATATTCACTCCATTCATTTTCTGATGGCTCATCCGTCGCTTATGCAGCTGCCGTGTATCTACGTATAACTTATCTGCACGGTGAGACCCATACACATCTGATCACGTCTAAATCCAAAGTCACGCCCAAGAACCCAATTACAATTTCCAGAGTAGAGTTATGTGGGGCGATATTGGCCACAACGGTTGTCAAAGACCGACGCTGCGGTGAAATTCCAATCTATTTTTGGACTGATGCAACTACCATTTTACACTGCATCGCTGGCGATATAAATCGATGGAAACTGTACGTGGCAAATCGTATTTATAAAATTTTGTCAGTTAGTTTGCCACGCCAATGGCGTCATGTTAAGACGGAGAATAATCCGGCTGACTGCGCGACCAGGGGTTTAACCCCGACACAACTGCAACAAACTGATCTGTGGTGGAGCGGCCCTACATGGTTGCGGCAAGACAAATCGACTTGGCGTATTTCTTTAATCAATCACGACGAAATTGATATCACAGCTACAGAAGAGAAACCAGCTAAGGTATTAGCCTATGCGACAATCCCACAAACGAATCTTATACTGCGGTATTCCTCTTACAATAAGCTTATACTTATAACAGCTTGGCTACTAAGATATTTCCATGCTCTTCGCCACCCCCAGGTGGACTCCCGACATCGTGAACCGCTCACCACTAATGAACTTAAACAAAGTCTCTTTCGTATAGTGCACTGGGTACAACGTGAAGCCTTTGGAGCTGAAATTCGATGCATTAAATCCAACATCAACTTACCCTCCTTTAGTCAGCTCATCAGTCTTACACCATTCATGGATGCCAACAAAGTTATCCGCATTCGTGGTCGCTTAAAACATGCAAACTACCATATGATCAAAGGCATCCTATGATTTTGCCCAACAACCATCACTTTACGAAATTGCTAATTAACTTCGCTCATCAAGTCACATTACATGGTGGCACACAAGTGTCGCTTGCTTACGTTCGTCGACGGTTTTGGATCATCCATGGTCAAAAAACAGTTCGAAATCTAATACGTCATTGCATTACTTGCTTTCGAAACAAGCCCCAACCACTGACCCAATTAATGGGTGACCTACCGGCGCAGCGCGTCAATCCACCGCAACGCGCCTTTTTAGCAACCGGAGTCGACTATACAGGCGCCATTGAATTAAAGTCTTCAAAGTTTCGAGGACACACGGTATATAAGGGTTATATGGCAATCTTTATTTGCTTGGCTACAAAGGTTGTGCATCTTGAACCCGTCACAAGCATGTCCGCAGAACATTTTTTATGGGCTTTACAGCGATTTATTGGACGTCGTGGCCTGTGTAACGATATTTACAGCGATTGTGGCACTAACTTCATTGGTGCGGACGCCATTCTCAAGTACAATTACCAAAAATTCCGAGCAGATTTGGAGCGCGACGTTATTCCCAAATTAGCGGAGCAACAACTTCAATGGCATTTCAATCCCCCTCATTCTCCTAATTCGGATTGAAGCCTGCCTAAACTCGAGGCCATCATGCCCACTAACGGCAGATCCCGATTATCTCTTGGTACTCACACCTAGGCACTTCCTGATTGGGAATGCTTTACTGTCACCACCAGAAGTGTCTTCTGAAGGTAAATCTCTATCGGAGCAATACTTCCAGTTGCAACGCTTAGTTCATCAATTTTGGATAAGGTGGTCATCAGATTGGCTCTCGCATCTCCAAGCACGCCCTAAGTGGAGAAAACAAGAACCGAACTTATCAACCGGAGAACTTGTTTTAATAAAAGATGACCAATTACCCCCCAATCAGTGGCTGTTGGGTCGAGTCATGGATCCACATCCCGGATCCGACAACCTTGTTCGAGTCGCCACTATTCGCACGCAACACGGTCTGTATAAGCGATAGGTTTCTAAAATTTGTAGATTACCAATACGAACGCCTAATGATGTCCAGCACACCAATGAACACCGGTAAACTTTTCGTATCGATATTTTGATATTTTACTCTAATTTCCAGCAGTAATATACAATGCAATTTTTAAATGCCACTTTATGCTGAGTCAGCATCAGGGCCGGCATGTATAATCTTCAGCGACCACTTATGGTAGTGCCTGTACCGAAATCTGATGTACCATACACAACGTCAGTCACTGTAGCTAAAATTACGTAAAACAGCTGATCTAACAAATTACCACTTGCTAGCAGCGGTATAATTCCAACAGCTTAGTTGCCTTGGTTCTCCACTACCGTTGTCGCTTACGCTCATCTATACTCATCTTGCAGTTTCAATGCACGCACCTACAAGCGGAGTTAGTATGACGACAGCAGCGGTCACGTACCATTATCGCATTATATTTTTATTATACTAGTGTGTAAATACCTACACCAGTTGATAATAATTCTTGGTTAAATATTATTATTTTTTGATTAGAGGAAAAATTGAAAGCAACAAACATATACAGGCTATAGTTATAGTAGTATTTCGAAAACAGCCGCGATTTCTCATCAGACTAATTCGTATAGTTTTGCTATTTTCAGAGGATCTTGTGAAATATCGAACACACTCACTCTGATTGCAAGCGCAGCTGCCTAACCCATAGGCTATGCTGCGTTTAGTTTTGCAAGAGGCCTAATTCAAGTTTTCCTCTAATTGTTTTTTGATATCTTGCCAACGGTATACACAATATTTTAGACATTGTGTCTATATGTCAACACCTTTTATTCGATAGCCATATCGTATAAACACCTTCTAGGGTCACCCCTGGTCCACATTTTGGTCGATATCTCGGAAAACGGGTCGCATGGGGTCTTGAAAATCACCTCTTTTGTAAATACTCACCAAACCTTTTATTTGATACCCGTTTTGTAGAAAACCAGTCTGGGGTCACACCTGGTTCATATTTCGGGAAATACCTCAAATACGGGGTATTGTATGGGACCAATAACTACACCATGTTCAAGCACTCGTCAACACCTTTCATTTGATACCCATATCGTACGAACCCGTTAAAGGGTTACCCTGGTTCACATTTTGTCGGATATCTCCAAAACCTTTCCGGATTCTTCTGCTTTTTTTGGCCATAAACCATGTCGGGCTCAACCGAAAACTACGCTCAAAACTTCATTTAATTCCTTCCAGCCGTTCTGGAGTTATAGCGTCAGGGAAGAAAACGCGACTTATTTGTATATAATAGAATAATTTTGTTTAGATAACGGTTGGTTGCACAGGTATAAAGGAATCGAGATAGATGTAGTTTTCCATATATCAAAATGACCAGGATCGAAAAAAAATTAGATTGAGCCATGTCCTTCCGTCCTTCTGTCCGTTAACACGACAACTGGAGCAAATATTGAGATATCTTCACCAAACTCGGTATGCGGGCTTATTTAGACTCAGAATAGATTGGTATTGAAAATGAGCGAAATCGGACCATAACCACGCCCCCTTTGCCTATATCGAAAAATTGAAAAATTCAAAAACGGAATACCACTAAAATAAAATATTTAACAGGACAATGGTTACCAAAAATTTAAATTCCTCAGTTAACAAAAGCCTAAATTATTTACTACCTGCTACTATGTAACACACAGTACTATTGCAGCGATGCGTTTTTGGTTATTGCATAGACAGGTGAAAAACAACCCTTAGTGTGCAATAATCTTTTTAGTACAATAGCACTTGCCTGTTTATGTTTATGGTTCTGTTATATCTTTATTTTAAAATAAACAGTTTTTATAGGGAAATGCCCATATCTGAAGGAAAACTGCGTTATTACCCGCTCAAGGTCATTAGTGTTAGCCTTTGTATCCTTTTTGCTTCTTTTAAACTAAAATGAGTCCAGGATAGAATCATATACATATGTATGTGTTATTTCGCAGCTTTTTAACACCATTAACCACACAAAACAAACAATAACAGCGTTTCAAGCGCACACCTGGGTATGTAATGTTCGGTTTCACCCGAACTTAGACTTCCTTACTTGTTTATAATAGCTTCGAAAAAAGTGTCTGTAAAATTCGAAAAGTCTTACATAAATAAATTTAATATTTATTGGTAGTGGACGTGGCACCGACTTCTTTTGGGTAGACAGTTTCTGTTGTCTCCCGATAGCGATTGCTCCTAAGTTTGAAGAGCAATTGTATTTAAGAATGGTGAGCGTACTATTGTGACATTGGAGTATAATCGTGACAAAATATTAAGCAAATCGATTGAAAACCACACTCACTTTCACATATCTATCCCAAAGGAAGTAATATTGCTTATGTTTTTGACTTAGTATGATATTTTGCTTTAAACTTTGCAAATTATTATGGTAGTAAAATTGGCACGTAATCAGCAGGTATATAGGATTTTTAGAAATTATGAACCACATATGTGTATTGGACCACACATGCATCGGTGTAACCATTATTTCAGAATCATTTAAGGTAAAATTAAAAACCATGGTATATCCCCTGCTCATACCTTTCATTTGATGACCATAATTCACAAATACATAAATTTCCTACCTAGTTCCACATTTAAGTCAATATCTCCGAAACAAAATGATTTCTTTAAAGTAGTTATTAGTATTCTATATTTATGTCCTAGCCAATGCAATAGGTGTCAAACGCCTATATAGTATAAACACATTCTAGGATTCAAATTTAGGCCAATATCCCCAAACCTAAGTGGGTTTTTGAAATAATAACCCTCCTATATTGATACCGTTTGATTGATGCTAACTTTATCACTGCGATGTTTATTAAACTTTATTATAAAAGTCAACTTTTGATATTTTGTAATCAGTAGTACATAAAATTTTCCCCAGTATATATCAATTTAAGCTTTAATTTTGAATAATAAGTTTACGAGTATATGTATTTACTTAAAACTAAGGCTTCTATTATTCGCATAAATTAATAATGTTGATAATATAATACTTCTTAAGAATCAGATAAATATGTACTTAATTAGTTACAGTTTATCAAATAGTATATAAATATCTTAATCTACCTTAGTTTCACTATTTTCATAAAAGGATGCTATCGTGGTAGCTATATATTATTTCATAGGTTATATCCTTAACATGGATAGTGTCAATATTTGAAAATGCCCAGTCAATTTGGGTACCAGCAGGTGTGGTCAAATATTGGGGGTCTAGCAGTGAATTGAAATTATAATCTCTAAGCAGATGTTAGATTCTATTATTCCTAGACTTAAGGCATAGATTAAAGTCACCCAAAATTAAGAAATTTTTTTCACGCAGATCTGTAATAAGAATTTCTAGCAGCTCTGATTCAAAATGCCTGATGGGGAATGTGGAACTCCTATAAAGCACCAATATGTAATAATCTTTGCATCTAAATACAACGATTTCTAAAACCTTCCGACCAGAACAATTTTTTTTCAACTTAAATAATTCGCTTGCGGAAGCAAAGTTAGGTCTCGCATACACTAAAACGCCTCGCCTATTTCTGTTTTCCGTTTCGGTGCTGTCCATCCGTAAAGCATTTAGTGAAATAAACCCAGGAATTTAAAAATGTTCATATGGATAATCAGGATGTCATTATTTATATCATTTATCTGGGCATAAAGACTCTGACCATTATGAAATATAATTTAAGGCTCGATATTCGAGAAAGCATAAAGTTAAATGTTGGAGCCAAAGCTTTTGTTGTGGTCAAATCATTCAACTGCCTAAATACAGGATCAGATTCACAAAAAGGATTAGATGGAATGAAATTACTTAATATAAATAGACCATCAGCACTAGTAGCTCGACTGCAAGCTACATACAAAGATGGTCTTGGCATTCTAGGTCGGGTGTGAACAACCACTTTGTTATACGTAGCATCCTGACTTTTGTGAATGGTTATTGCCTCAGCAGGAACTGGTTTCTTTCAATTTTTATCTGCTCATTTCTCTTATATTGAAAGGCCCTAACAGTCTTCTCAATGGGTGTCCACGGAGGTTCGTTAGGATGGGTCTTTTTCGATCTAGCCATCAAACCAAAAGAAGGTTCTAAAAATTACATCCACAGTGTTATTGGAACCGATGAATCTAAATCTATTTGCATAAGGGCCCGTTGCACCATTTACCAAACCGTCGCCTGTGTTGATATTCACTGCCATCATATATTCTGCCGTGGTTTTTAGCATTAAGCTATACGTAAGACTCTGAGTTTTCGAAGTTTTGAATAGTCTGACGCGTTCTAAGATATTAGCATTTTGGCCACTAACTGCAATTCCTTTAACCACGTCTTTCGCAATTGAGAAAACTGCTGAAGAAGGAATTTTACTCAGTTTAAGGGCATTATAGTTGGCAGATTCCTCGTTTCACCAAAATAAGTGAATTTCTTCGCCGGGAACCTGGTCAGATTTAACGACTCTATTTGCAATCAAAGATATGTTTTCACTGGTCATAGCCCCGGAGGCCATATCATTCAAAGCAATAGCTAACGGTTGATCCCCATGCTGTTTCATTATTTCATTCAGTTCATAATATTTAAAGAGCTCCCATAATGGCGAGCCGACTAAAACGCTGTAAGCATCGCTTGGATTCGTTAAAAAAATTCATCTATCACCTACAGGAGACAATTGTTTCAAGTCGCCAAAAACAATAACAGGTATACGACCAAATGGAATATTATTCATGAAAATCTGTTTTAGTCCGGCGTCAATGTAACTAAACATTCGAGCAACAACCATTGAAATTTAATCTATAATTATCAACTTCGAATCACATAATCTAGTATAGATTGAGTTGACAATATCGTTACTAAGCGGCCGTAATTCCTTATTGAACTGATTCACAGGTAGTGAAAATGTAGAATGCAGTGTTAAACCGCCTATTCCAAATGCTGCTTTCCCGTAGGAGCGCAAAGAAGTACCTTCAGAGAGGCGGATTTTTCCAACTCCAGCCCCGCCACCTACAAAGTCATAAAAGGGCTGATCTCTTAAAATTGTCTAGCAAATGAGTTAAGTATATTCTCTGCCTCATGTTTAGCGTCTGAATGGATGCAAGTAAGGGAGAAATTTTAATGAGCCTAAGAGTGCCTTTGGAGTCATTCTCATTAATATCGGTTGCCCTCTATAGCAATTCGCTTTCCTACGCAGGTTTTCTCATTATTATTATTTATAATATCCCGTTGTTCATCCCGCCCCTAGCCATGTCTGGACCGAACTACACACGGTTTGATAAGTTTCTTTACATAACCACTACCATCCCTCAATGGAATTGCTACTCCCCGAACTAAAGAATTTTCGCCTTCTATATCTTCTTCATTATCGGAGTTACCTTGTGCCCTTCTAGGTGATTTTTTAAAAGCAAACATAGCTGCAAAATCAGATGATTTTACAAAAGCATACATAGCTGCAAAATCAGCTAGACAAACGTTGTCAAGAAGGGTATGCCTTTCAGTATAATGCTCTAACAAACCGCACTCGTTCTTCAGGTCGAGAGGTATTAATATATATTTCTGCATTGCTAGCTTCCGAAAGAAACTGCCTCTTGGGCGGAAATTTCTGTTCCGGAAATAAATGTATGGCCTATATGCTGAAGATTCTGCTTGACTGTGTAGTTTCCAGTATTAACTTCTACCATTGCCTCATTTAAAAGCCTAGAGACGCCCCTATTTGATTTATTAATATAATTTATTATGTAGGAACAGCAAGCATATGCATCCAATATGAATTGAATATCCATGTTGGCTCTATGTAGTTCTAAGATAACCGAGTTGTAAGCATTAATTTAGCGGTCTTAGAAAAACTTTAGGTTTCATTCAACTTGATCTAAGGGTAAGTAAATAGACATCGAATGACAAATTTATTCTCGTATCAGAGAGAAAAGTTTCAAAATCATTTAAACATGAAATATCAGAAGAAGTTAAATAAGAATTTAAAAGATTCTGAATCTTTGAGTAGTCTTCCCTATGTGTTTCTCAATTTTCTATGTAATCTGGAAGTGGTAATAAGATTTGGGTGGAAGGCATGGGTATATATGGTATACCAAATCGGCAAACTTGCTGACCTCGCATTTTTCTGGTACAGGATCGGCTATGGTTATGTCTTTGATACTCAATGAAATTTTCTAAATGACTTATGGATCCATCTGTAGAGACATATTTGTCAATGAAACTTATAGCATTCGGAAAAGATTCAGGTTCGCTAAGATCGATCTTAGGAGGATTCTTCAGCCAATACATGCCATGCACGTGAGGTGAGCCGCTTTGTTGGAATTCAATCCGCTAGTAAAAATGTTCAACAAAAGCTCGTCGAAAATACCGCCATTTTCTTTAAAAAGCTTAAGCAACTGACGATAACGATTGTCAAAATATCTAGCGCATGTGACTGCATCTGAGCGAATTAAACGATATCGTTCTTGTGTAGATAAATTATTGGATTCTTATTCAGAAATAGTTCTTGAGTCCACAGTTTTAGCTAAAATAACCAGTAATTCGATCCAATGAGATTCAGCGGCAGACAACGTTATAAAAAAGGTTGCAAGGCCGAATTGGCGGATCATGGCAATTGCCTTTTTTTTCACTGCCTCCCAGTGAGCTGGGAAAGATCTAACACCTTAAAGAACTCTATATCCATCGTCATGCTGGATCAAATTCTGAACAAAATTTTCATTTAAAACATTTTGGACCGTAACTCGATTGCTTCCAGAAAACTTTCGTAGTCAATCGATGTACTATTTTTAATCTGAAGCAGTTCTAACTTCTTGTAATTGCAGAATATCTTAGGAATAGTACAAGCCCTTCCATCGTAGCGGCGCATCCCAGACCGAACAATCTTGCTGTATGCCTCTGTACAAGTTCGCTTATGCCTAGCATAAATACTCTTCGGAGTTGTTCTCTTAAATGATATCCAGGGATCTTTGGCCTTCACCTGGTGCAATTATCAAACGATTTATGTCCATATTTTCTACTGGAACATTATCGAGAAGAGTCTCAAGGCCACCTGGGTTTATTTCTTCAATCGCAGGTTCTAAGGGGGATTATTCTCTGCTGGGCAATGTCGCAATGGAGTATTCACTAAATATCGCAAGGCTTCCATAATTTTCGCAGGTGGTGTGGTATCGTTCATATAGTCATGATTATATTCCATACTTCTTCTTAAATGGATTTGAATCACATGCGCTTGATCGAATGATCTTGGGAGGGAAGTAACAATTTCGTTAACTGAAATAGGAATGTTAACAACTGACCCTTTAATGAGCTCTGTAGCCCGATTCTGTAAGTTTTAACCAATCGCCGAGCGTTAAGCTTATCGCCAAATTTCGGCGTTTGTTCTTAACGAAAATGAGATTCTGTAACTCTCCTTTAACGCCGCTAAACAGGTGACTCTTGATGGTAATAAAATATGACAATACTTCTCCTTTCGCCGTATTTTGCACTAAATTACAAGCAAAAAGCTCAAAACTAATATTTTTACTTTTTCCAAACGCTAAAACACTTGTAAATATATGAACGCCATCGTTAACACCTCGAAAATAATTCGCGACAGCTCTTCCCACAAAAAGTGTTAGCTAACACTTTTGGTGTGGTTAAAAGTTAGCGAATATGGAAAAGCGTTAAAAATGGTGTTAAGCGAAGTTAACGGTAACACCTGGCGTTAAAATAGTTACAGAATCGGGCTACTGACCTTGGTATCTTAAAGGACGAACAATCATAAAAGGTAATCTTGGCATTATTAGGCGTTTCTCTAAATGCGTAAGATCTTTTAGGCATTCTAGGAATTCAGGAAAATCCAAACCATTAGCCAAGCATATCTTTGGGAGGGTGTTTCTTCTAATTGCGTTTCGGCAAGTAGCACAGTATTTATAGCTACCATCTTCAACGGGAAATTTATCGGATACATAAAAGGCCGCCGTGGTGTGAAGGTAGTGTTGCCGGCCTACCACACCGAAGGTCCATGGTTCGAGCCCTGGTACAGGTAACATCAAAAGTGATTTGAAAAAAGTCTTTCAAAACGGGGTCGCCCCTCGGCAGTGGTTTGGCAAACTCTCCGAGTGTATTTCTGCCATGACAGGCTTCTCAGCAAAAAATTCGTCTCCTTTGTAGATGCCGTTCGGAGTCGGCAAAAAACTGTAGGTCCCACCAATTTGTAGGGAAAATTCAAATCGGCACACCACAAATTGGAAGAGAAGCTTGGCGCAAAAATCTCTTAGGAGGTTTATGATGATATACCTGTTGTATATCGCGCCATAGAGAGAGAGATAAAAGGCAGATGCAATATCTGGATGACTTTGGGAAATTATATTAAAATTTAACGGCTGTGCTTGGTATGGAACCCATAGCCCACCGCAGCAAATGCAAACCTCTGTTGGTCCCTTCTTAATATTCCGAAAATATGTTTGTCGAAAATCTGCCAATCCTAAGTCATTTAGTATATCTTCGTTCTCCCGACCCTCATTGAGCGATTTCTATATGCCTGCCTTTCATTTTCATTTCGTCTATTTCGTAAATTTACTCTATGCCGATGTATTCGGAATTGACTTTGACGGCTTCGTCTAGAGCTTTCTACCCGAACTCTTCTACTGACAGTTCTACGAGCAAGAGTATTTCTTTGTTGTTCTCGGTGCCTATTCTCTGTATTTCTGCGGCGGGATCGGTGCTCACAAGTACTTCTACTTTGCTCTATAGAGAGAATTTCAGAGTTTTCGCGACGGACTCTGTGTTGCTGTGAATCGATTATTCGCTCATCTGAGCGAATCTCTGCATTTCCACGGCGAGATCTAAGTTCGGCAGTATTTCTACGTTGCTCTATATAGCGAATTTCAGAGTTTTCGCGACGGACTCTATGTTGCTGTGAATCGTTTATTCGCTCATCTGAGCGAATCTCTGCATTTCCGCGGCGAGATCTAGGCTCGGCAGTATTTCTACGTTGCTCTATAGAGCGAATTTCAGAGTTTTCGCGACGGACTCTATGTTGCTGTGAATCGATTATTCGCTCAGCTGAGCGAATCTCTGCATTTCCAGGCGAGATCTACGTTCGGCAGTATTTCTACGTTGCTCTATAAAGCCAATTTCAGAGTTTTTGCGACGGACTCTATGTTGCTGTGAATTGATTATTCGCTCAGCTGAGCGAATCTCTTCATTTCCACGGCGAGATCTACGTTCTGCAGTATTTCTAATTTGCTCTATAGAGCTAGTTTCTAAATTTTCGCGACGGACTCTACGCTGAAATGTGTCCCTATTGCGCTCAGTAGAGCGTACTTGTGAATTTTCGCGGCGAGTTCTGCGGTCTAATGTATTTTGGGTTTGTGCAATAGCTCAATATTCTTCCTCTCCACGAAATACGTGCATTCCTCTCCTAGCTGCGACGCGTCTAAGATTACCACATTTTCTACTTAGCCTAGGCATGGTTTATGAACTATATGTATATATATATGGCTAAAGGTAACTTAATGTGAAATGTATGTATATAAAATATTTATAAATTTTGTTTTACTTCATTCAAACTTTTGGGGATTTTCTGGTGATGGTGGTAATTGGGTCCTTCCTTCGTCTGCCCTGTAAGCTTTTTTGATGGATTTCGCTTCTTTGAAACTGCTTCCACACAATTTTAATAATAACTCGAATACAAATCACTCCTTTAATAAATGTTTTTCTTGGAACTATTTTGCAACGTTTTGAAAAAACGCGTTTGAATTTTGAGCACAAAAAAAACACTAATCACTCTCTTTAAATAATTAGTCTTTAGTTTATGTTATATAAGTAATTAATATTCCGCATTAGCACTCTTTTAATTTACATATATATTTATTAAAACTTGTTTTGGTTTTTTTAACGTTTTGAAAAAAGCGCGTTTGAATTATTAAGCGAGCAAACAATACTAAACTAAAATTTTACTTTTTACTCAAAATATTGGGTCGCTCGTCAAACCTTTCCACATAGAAGTTAACACACGCCAGTCAGACACACTCTCTTGTAAAACTCAATTTTGTGTTTCCTTCCCAGGGCAAGTTGGCCCTTTTAATTTTTTTTGTATCCACGGACCTTAAGTTCGTTACTGGCGCCCGAGCAGGAGCCAGGAAGTGAAAGTGAAAGAGTGAAAGCAAAAAGCTGCCAAAAGGCAATATAAGGATCACGTGAAAAATAAATAGCTCAAGCTATCCAGCTAGTGTGTGTATAAGAGCTTTAGGAAAAAGCCAGAAAGCAAAAAGCTGGCAAAAGGCAATATAAGGATTAGGTGAAAAATAAATAGCTCAAGCTATCCAGCTAGTGTGTGTATAAGAGCTTTAGGAAAAAGCGAGAAAGCAAGAAATAGAAAAGCCAGAAAGCTAAGGCATAAGTGAAACTAGTGAGCCACTAAAAGGCGAAGAAATAAAGAAGCCATCAAGGCTAAAAGGCAAATCAGTAAAAAAAGGAAAAGGCTCTAAGGCCACAGCTAAAGTGAAAAACGAAAGACCAAACAACTAGTAGTGTGAGTAAACTTGAAACTGTCTGTGCCTTTCTTATTTTCTTTCAGAATGGATGACCTCAAGGCCACAGTTACCAATCTAACAGGCGCTGTTAATGCCCTGCTTGAGAAAATGAACACCCTTGAAAGACGGGTCACGCACCTGGGTACAATAAGCTCAAGGATGGCCACGTCATCAAACTCCAGCCATCCAGAACCAACTGAGGAGGTAATTGCACACGGTCCCACAACTGAAGCCGAAATAAGGTTCATCAGTCGACTTCCTGACTGCGTCAAGGAGTTGCAGGTCTTCGACGGAAACCCTGTTCAATATGTATCGTGGGTACATTCCGTAGAGGTAATTCTCTCAGACTTCGATATTGTTAAGGGCAAGCCCCTGTATCGGGCAATTCTACAGCACATTACACAAAAAGTGAGGGGTGCTGCCGATTCCGCTTTAATTTCGTATAATATTTTCGATAGCAATTGGGGGAAAATTAAATAGTGCCTTTCTCCGCATTATTCAGACAAGAGGGATGTCCGCACCCTCGAATACCAACTGCACCAACTCCGGCAGAACGGAAAGAGAATTGATGAGTTCTACGCTCAGGTGAACCATCAGTTCTCTCTAGTCATTAACAAAATAAAAACCGAGTCCTACACGGACGAAACGGTAAAAGTACTGATAGAGACGTACCGCAACCGCGCATTGGATGTGCTCATCCGCGGCCTAAATAGAGATTTGTCAAGGATGTCGCTTATACAGCGCCCTAAGACCTTGCCGGAGGCCTATACAGCGTGCCTGGAGATACAAAACGTCGATTTCAGGAATTTCTCCATTCGCACCCCCACCAGCAGTAATCGGGTGGTGGTACCTATCAATAACTTACCAAGCACACCTTACTCTTCAAATAAACCTCCGCAATTGCCACCAAAGCCTACTTGGCGCTCTCAAGACCATCGTCCGGTATATCCCAGAAACGATCGTCCGTTCGGAAAAAGTGACAATCAAAGTTCCTCGTCACGCCCACCAGTAGAGAAGATGGAGGTGGATCCTTCAGTCCAAACACGCAAAGTAAATTACATGAATCGCCCCAACCCCTTCAAACGTGGGGCAGGATCCGATAATCTCCCAAGAAAGCAACAAAGGCTTTTCCATACAGTACAGGAAGTAGACGAGGGGAAGGAGGAGCAGACTAGTGAAAGGGAGATAGTAGATGAGGAGAGACCCCAGGATTTTCTATCCTCAGGTCATCTAGCGTTCCATACCTAGAATATACGTTGCCAGATGGCCACGTACTGGATTCTTTAGTGGACATTGGCGCTAACACAAACTTTATTAAGCAGGACATTACAACAAAAACAACTCCAGTAGATAAACCCTTTAAAGTAACTTCAGTAGGCGGTGTTGTACCAATAAAAGAAAAGGTACGATTAAAATTATTTAAAAGTATCGACAATCCTAGTGACTTTGAGTTCTTCGTGCTTCCCACATTAAGTGGATTCTCCGGAATAATTGGAGATGACACCTTAAGAGAATTGAGCGCTTTGATAGACAGAAGGAATAACTTCCTTAAAATAGATAGCCATAAAATTCCACTCAGGGCACGATTGTCTAGCAGTGCTAATTTTACTTTAGGTGAGGATTTGTCTCCTGAAATTCACGGGAAGGTCGATACTATACTTAGGAAATATGTTGAATTATTTAAACCCCTAAACGGGAATGAGCTCGTAGATACAAATATCCTTGCCGAAATAAAAACATCCACCTCGGAACCCATTTACAGCAAAAGCTACCCATACCCAGCGTGTATGAGGGACGAAGTAGAAAGGCAGATAGATGAACTGCTCGATGAAGGTGTCATTCGGCCTTCAAAAAGTCCCTACAACTCCCCAATTTGGGTAGTGCCGAAAAAGCCAAAGGCGAATGGTGAAAAACAGTATAGAATGGTGGTAGACTACAAAAGATTAAATACGGTGACGATTTCCGATACATATCCTATCCCAGATATAAATGCAACCTTATGTAGGCTTGGTCAGTCCGAATATTACACCACCATAGATTTGACGTCTGGCTTCCACCAGATACCAATGAAGGAATCCGATATCCCCAAAACTGCCTTCTCGACAATGAACGGGAAGTATGAATTCTTGCGACTTCCTTTTGGTTTAAAGAATGCCCCTGCAATCTTTCAGCGGATGATCGACGATGTATTGAAGCCATATATTGGTAAAATTTGCTACGTGTACATCGACGATATAATTCCTAGGCTACGTTATTACACCCGGTGGTGTGCGTCCTGACCCAAAGAATGTTGCGGCAATGAACTCTATTCTGCCGCCTGAGAACTTGAAGGATCTCAAGAGTTTCCTAGGGATGACGCCGTACTATAGGAAATTTATTCGTGACTACGCTAAAATAGCGAAACCGTTAACTAATCTCACCCGCGGCGAACACGCGCAAGTAAGAGCCAACGCTTCTAAAAGGGTAAATATAAATCTTGACAAGGAATGCCAGGCTTAATGCTCGTCGCACAGAGCCCAGAAACTTTGAAACTGGAGATGGCGTATTCATAGCCAATAAACAATTTAAAGGCAAACATAAGCCAATTTACAAACGAGAAAATGTTGCAAATAATAGAAATGCAACCATTATAACCAAAAGTGGAAAGAAATTCCATAAAATTGACGTTAAAAACGTCTGAGATAACATTGGTCATAAGGCAAATCCTATGCTTAGATCCTTTGGTCCCAGGGCTTGGGTGCAAATCCTTTTGCAGCCGATCCAAGTCAGATGTTGGTTCAATTCCAAATAGCCCGGTGGTCCGGATGACGACGATCGGTGTGGTTCAACTCCACCACAAGGTCTTTGCTTTAATTGACGTGAAGCGCTCGTACCATGAATAGGCCATTTGCAATCATTAACGCTTATGGCTAAAAGGGATCACCGCGAGCTTTCCGTCAGCTGGGAAATCGCCTATATTCCGATGCAAAATTAAACATTTTACTTATTATATGGTGTACGCACTGCTCAAAATAAAAAAAAAATAATAATAAAAAAAATAAATAAAAAAATAATGAAAAAGAAAATATAATTAAAAAAAAGAGGGAAAGAAAAAAAAAAAAAGGGGAAACATTCCTCGAAAAAAGAGAAAACTTACTAATACTAACAAACTAAACTAAAAAGCTAACTTACTAATCCACAACAGAAAAAACAAAAAACTAATACTAATCTAACTAACACTATTAACTTACTAATGCTTTCTAATAAACTAACAGTAACTGAAAAACTAATTGTCAGAAACTTCCACTCCCAACATCACTTCCTGGTCCTGTATAAACCCTTCATGGCCCTTAACTTCCCGGACTCCACTCATTAGTAATAATATTAGAACTTAAAAAATTTTCATTAATTGCAAATCGCTAAACAAGTTAACTTTGAAAAAATGGTATTAAAAATTAAAGAATTTCTCCATCGCTAAATAAGAAGCATGTACACAAAAATTTATATGTCAAGTAATTCGCGCTAGTAACTCAAACATGTAGAACACGTAGTTTCTTTTATACAAGGTGGCGCAAAAGTAAGCTTCCGATGTTCAGCATATCGGTTGTGGCACGTGCAGTGTGTGCTGTTGCACCGTCTTGTTGGAACCACATGTTTTCCAATCCCAATTCATCAAGTTGCGGCAAAAAGAACTCGTTGATCATTGCTCTGTAGCGCTCACCATTCACAGTAACCGTTTGGCCCCGACCGATTATTGGTCAAATAAATAGTCAGCAATATTCCGCGTTTTGGAGCAGTGTAGCGTAACATTTTTTATTAACGTGTATTTCGCATGTGTTTACTACACAAATGTCAAAACAGAACTGACTTTAGGGGCCAATCGCAAAATTTATAGCATTTTCTGATAGGAGGATTACTTTTGCGCAGTAACCGTTTTTCACCGACCGATTATTGGTCAAATAAATAGTCAGAAATATTCCGCGTTCTGGGGCAGTGTAGCGTAACATTGTTTATTAACGGGTATTTCGCATGTGTTTACTACAAAAATGTCAAAACAGAACTGACTTTAGGGGCCAATCGCAAAATGTATAGCATTTTCTGATAGGAGGATTACTTTTGCGCCACCCTGTACTAATATTTTTATGCTATTGTTCATTATTTTGTATACTAACGTTGATTTCTATCTAATTTTACAGAAAGAATTTGATAACCGAATTTTAATAATGTTAAATCCAAAGCATATCGAAAATAAGAATAATATTAAACTAAACATTTTCGTATTCCTTGTCCTCGGAGCAACCGCCGAAGCATATAGCTTATTCAGCATCGATTCACCGATTGTAACGATCCGCGATGGATATGGCTGGATTGTAGACGGGCATTTTAAACTCATCCACAGCATAGATCTGGAGAAATGCGAGAGAATTTTTGACAAATTAAAATATGCTATCGCCAACCTCAATGAAACCGATCCAATGACCGATGTGCTCAATTATCACCTATCAAAAATAAAGACGTATCTGCAAGATTTGAGAGGTCCTGAGCTGACCCGAACAAAACGATCAATCAACTGGATTGGCTCGGCATGGAAATGGATCGCCGGCTCGCCCGATGCAACTGACTGGGACCAAGTACTCCAAAGGCAGGACACCCTTTTGAGCAACAATGAACAACAATATCAGGTAAACTCTGAAATATTTCAAACGACTCACGAGTTGTTGCAGGTGATCAACGCAGCCGTCTCTGTTACGAATGATGTCCATGAACGTACCAGGATGGGAAAAATCATGCAGGAAATCCAAGGGAAAATAATGATCCTCAAAGAAGACATTTACAAGCTTGTCCGTGCTTGTCAAATGGCCAAGGCCGGCGTAGTTAATACTAACCTATTAAGCAAAGAGGAAATTAACAGGCTCATAAGCGAGGTCGAGGTCCTTCCTTACAGAAACGTGATCGAGGCCATAGAATATAGCAAACCCTCAATCTTCACGAACGGCACACTCCTAATCTACGTTGTGTCGATGCCAAAGGTCACAGAAACAAGGTACAATCATCTAATCGCCCGAGCTATCACACAACACGGACATCAAGTTGAATTGAACTACTCAACAATCCTGGTAAACCAACAGCGAACATATGGCATCAAGGGAAACTGCTTATATCTTACAGCAGCTATGATTTGTGAGCAAAAGACGCTCGACCTACTTGCAGAAGAAGATTGTTTCCCTCGGCTCATCAAAGGGGGAGATGCTAATTGTCGTTACCTTACCTACAACGAGTCTACAATTGAAGTTATAAAAGAGGACACTATTTTCCTCAATAATTTCAATGGCAGCATAGGGTCAGATAAAACCTCTGAGGACTTAACTGGTTCTTTCATATTACAGATGAACAACGAATCCGTTACAATTAACAACCAACCCTTTTGGAGTACAAGCAAATCCGAGGTACAGCTACTACCGCCCATTCTTACTAACGTCAGGAACAAAACTCTGGCAGTCAACATAAACCTTGTTCACGAAATGACCACAGGCAACATTAAGCTCCTTAAATTTCTCGGAAGGAAGACCAACGTATTGATTACCTCTGAAATCATAATTTTTATTCTGGTCACGTTACTCGTCTGGGCAATTTGGAAGAAGATAACGACCGGTGTAAAGATCCCTGAGCTAAAGATATCACTACTAAACAAAAGCTTTCGAGGACGGCAACACGAGGGTAAGCCTCATCTGCCTAATCCGCGGGACGCAGATCCTTAAGCGGGGAAGAGTTAACACACGCCAGTCTCACCACTTGCAACGCTCCCACGTTTGATCGCAACACATTCTGCCTACTCATCACAATTGTATTTCACAACATACAACGGCCCCATACTCACCCATCACACGTGCCGCAGTGTCAGCATAAGTACGTTCCCACGTCGCACGGTAACGTAACACCCAAATTCAAGGCCATGGTCAATACCAGCAGTTAATACGTATGCTACTGCATTACTCCAGACGCACCGTCAGCATAATTCTATTTCACATGCTTATGAAATAGAATCAATGCATAACGCACCTGTGGGAACAAACGGCGGAACATATTCACAAGCAACGAACCGTCAACAATTGCGCAACACGCACGCCGCTGTTGGACATTGGCTATAAAGGGAAGCAGCGGCCACGGAACGAGTTAATTGAGTCCGGGACAAGGAACGGTTGTGATAAGTTAGATTAGTAGTGTTAAATAAAGTAGTGCTTATTGTAAAACTCAATTTTGTGTTTCCTTCCCAGGGCAAGTTGGCCCTTTTAATTTTTTTTGTATCCACGGACCTTAAGTTCGTTACTTAGATATTTAACAGGACAATGGTTACCAAAAATTTAAATTCCTCAGTTAACAAAAGCCTAAATTATTTACTACCTGCTACTATGTAACACACAGTACTATTGCAGCGATGCGTTTTTGGTTATTGCATAGACAGGTGAAAAACAACCCTTATTGTGCAATAATCTTTTTAGTACAATAGCACTTGCGTCTTTATGTTAATTGTTCTGTTATATCTCTATTTTAAAATAAACAGTTTTCGTAGGGAAATCCCCATATCTGAAGAAAAACTGCGTTATTACCCGCTCAAGCTCATTAGTGCTAGCCTCTGTATCCTTTCTGCTTCTTTTAAACGAAAATGAGCCCAGGATAGAACCATATACATATGTATGTATTATTGCGCAGCCTTTTAACACCATTAACCACACAAAACAAACAATAACAGCGTTTCAAGTGCACAGCTGGGCATGTAATGTTCGGTTTCACCCGAACTTAGAATTCCTTACTTGTTTATAATAGCTTTGAAAAAAGTGTCTGTAAAATTCGAAAAGTCTTACATAAATAAATTAAATATTTATTGGTAGGGGACGTGGCACCGACTTCTTTTGGGTAGACAGTTTCTGTTGTCTCCCGATAGCGATTGCTCCTAAGCTTGAAGAGCAATTGTAATTAAGAATGGTGAGCGTACTATTGTGACATTGGAGTATTATCATGACAAAATATTAAGCAAATCGATTGAAAACCACACTCACTTTCAAATATCTATCCCAAAGGAAGTAATATTGCTTATGTTTTTGACTTAGTATGATATTTTGCTTTAAACTTTGCAAATTATTATGATAAAAAAATTGACACGTAATCAGCAGGTATATATGATTTTTAGAAATTATGAACCACATATGTGTATTGGACCACACATGCGTCGGTGTAACCATTATTTCAGAATTATTTAAGGTAAAATTAAAAACCATGGTATATCCCCTGCTCATACCTTCCATTTGATGACCATATTTCACAAATACATAAATGTCCTACCTAGTTCCACATTTAAGTCAATATCTCCGAAACAAAATGATTTCTTTAAAGTAGTTATTAGTATTCTATATTTATGTCCTAGCCAATGCAATAGGTGTCAAACGCCTATATAGTATAAACACATTCTAGGATTCAAATTTAGGCCAATATCCCCAAACCTAAGTGGGTTTTTGAAATAATAACCCTCCTATATTGATACCGTTTGATTGATGCTAACTTTATCACTGCGATGTTTATTAAATTTTATTATAAAAGTCAACTTTTGATATTTTGTAATCAGTAGTACGCATTTCCTAAGAGTGCCGCTACAAAAATTTCGAATGTCGTATTGATAGCTACATACAAGTACTTTTGCATATCTTATATAGTATAAAAATGAATCCAAAAAAGTGTCCGTAAGCGAACTCTTCCCAAACGACTCTACCACCAAACTTCGTTTAACTTCTAATTTGTTACCTTTTTCTCAAGCTCGGTTTAGAAAAAAAAAATATTTTTAGGGTTACCAGATGTCTACAATAACATCTTTTTTTTACTTTATAAACCGCAACATTGGAATTACACATAAAGTTTATGAAATAATTTCAAATGAAAAACGAAAAAAATGGTGTTTCCACCTAATTTTTTTGGAATTACACATTAAGTTTATGAAATAATTTCAAACGAAAAAAATGGTGTTTCCACCTAATATGGTGTTCCCATATTTGCAAAAAAAAAAAGAAGAAAATGATATTATTCGCCATATCGGCTCTCATTCATGAAAGTACGCATTTCCTAAGAGTGCCGCTACAAAAATTTCGAATGTCGTATTGATAGCTACATACAAGTACTTTTGCATATCTTATATATAAAAATGAATCCAAAAAAGTGTCCGTAAGCGAACTCTTCCCAAACGACTCTCCCCACGAACTTCGTTTAGCTTCTATTTTGTTACCTTCTTCTCGAGCTCGGTTTAGAAAAAAAAAAATATTTTTTAATGTTACCAGATGTCTACAATAACATCATTTTTTTTCCTTTATAAACCGCAACATTGGAATTAGACATAAAGTTTATGAAATAATTTCGAATGAAAAACGAAAAAATTGGTGCTGCCCCCTAATATGGTGTTGCCATATTTGCAAAAAAAAATAAAATGATATTATTCGCCATATCGGCTCTCATTCATGAAAGTACGCATTTCCTAAGAGTGCCGCTACAAAAATTTCGAATGTCGTATTGATAGCTACATACAAGTACTTTTATATATCTTATATACAGGGTGGCTAATGAAAGCCGCTACCAAAAAAAAATTAAATAACTTTTTTTCTATTTAATGAATCTGGTAAATTTTTTTTTATTTTGCAGGTTGACTTTTACGTTTAACAAAAATGGATAACTGGGACACTGAAACAAGAATTTGGATTGTCCGCCGCTATCACGCACTGGAGTCCGTAGTTTCGGTTCAAAGAGAGTATAGGCGCACGTTTGGCGGCAATCCTCCGAGCAGATGGCCCGTAATAAGACTTGTAAACAATTTTGCCGAGCATGGGACAGTCAACAGAAGACCTTACCATCGAAACCCTTCAGTTCGAATGGAGGAAACAATCGCTGCTGTAGCTGCTGCCATACAAAACAATCCACGTGTTTCGACAAGAAGCTTATCTGCTCAAATGGGTGTAAGCAGACAGTCATTACAGTCAATTATGCACAAAGATTTGGACTTATTCCCATATAAAATTCAAATGGCCAACAAACTGAACGCTGCAGACATGCCGATTCGCTTGGAATTTTGCCAGAAGATGCTTCAAATGGTGGAAGAGGATGGAAACATGTTGAACTGTCTTTTCATGTCTGACGAGGCCCATTTCGATTTAAACGGCAACATAAACAAACAAAATTGTCGAATATGGAGTGCTTCCAACCCACAGATACTCCATGAGACGGAATTGCATCCACTTCGTGTCACAGTGTGGTGTGCAGTTTCATCACGCTGCATTGTCGGGCCCTACTTCTTCGAAGAAAACGGTCACACCGTTACGTTTACTGGAGACCGTTACTTGAGCATGTTGAGAGAGTTTTTCCCAATTTCTCAATAAGCTGATATCCAGAAACTCCACATTCCGTTGGCCACCCAGGTCGCCTGACCTTACTGCACCTGACTTTTTCTTGTGGGGTTATTGCAAACAGGAAGTCTTCAAAGCAAAACCAATAAATTTGAATGAACTAAGGCAATCCATTCGAGAAACAATTGCGGCTATTCCTGTCTCAACTCTCCAAGCAGTAATGAACAACTTTTTGGTAAGATGCTGCACATGCATCGACGAGCAGGGGGGGCATTTAAATTCCATTATTTTTAAAACTAATTAAGCTATATTTAATAAAATTTAATGAGCTTTAACATGAATAAAAGAAAAATGAATTCCATACACTGAAAAAAAAAAATTATTTGAGTTTCTTAATATAGCAAAATTCATCAGGCACCCTGTAGTATAAAAATGAATCCAAAAAAGTGTCCGTAAGCGAACTCCTCCCAAACGACTCTACCACCAAACTTCGTTTAACTTCTATTTTGTTACCTTCTTCTCAAGCTCGGTTTAGAAAAAAAAATATTTTTTAGGGTTACCAGATGTCCACAATAACATCTTTTTTTCCTTTATAAACCGCAATATTGGAATTACACATACAGTTTATGAAATAATTTCAACTGAAAAACGACAAAAATGGTGTTGCCACCTAATATAGTGTTGCCATATTTGCAAAAAAAAAAAAAGAAAATGATATAATTCGCCATATCGGCTCTCATTCATGAAAGTTCGAATGTCGTATTGATAGCTACATAGAAGTACTTTTGCATATCTTATATTTAAAAATGAATCCAAAAAGGGTCCGTAAAACACATAAAGTTTATGAAATTATTTCAACTGAAAAACGACAAAAATGGTGTTGCCACCTAATATAGTGTTGCCATATTTGCAACAAAAAAAAGAAGAAAATGATATTATTCGCCATATCGGCTCTAATTCATGAAAGTACGCATTTCCTAAGAGTGCCGCTACAAAAATTTCGAATGTCGTATTGATAGCTACATACAAGTACTTTTGCATATCTTATATAGTATAAAAATGAAAAATGAAAAGTGTCCGTAAGCGAACTCCTCCCAAACGACTCTACCCACAAGCTTCGCGTAACTTCTGTTTTGTTACCTTCTTCTCAAGCTCGGTTTAGAAAAAAAAAATATTTTTTAGGGTTACCAGATGTCTACAAGAACATCTTTTTTTTCCTTTATAAACCGCAACATTGGAATTACACATAAAGTTTATGAAATAGTTTCAAATGAAAAACGAAAAAAACGGTGTTACCACCTAATATGGTGTTGCCATATTTGCAAAAAAAAAGAAAATGATATTATTCGCCATATCGGCTCTCATTCATGAAAGTACGTATTTCCTACATACAAGTAGTTTCGCATATCTTATATATAAAAATAAATCCAAACAAAGTGTCCGCAATCGAACTCCTCCCAAACGACTCTACCCACAAACTTCGTTTAACTTCTATTTTGTTACCTTCTTCTCAAGCTCGGTTTAGAAAAAAAAAATATTTCTTAGGGTTACCAGATGTCTACAATAACATCTTTTTTTTCCTTTATAAACCGCTACATTGGAATTACACATAAAGTTTATGAAATAGTTTCAAATGAAAAACGAAAAAAATGGTGTTGCCATATTTGCAAAAAAAAAAAAAAATTATATTATTCGCCATATCGGCTCTCATTCATGAAAGTACGCATTTCCTAAGAGTGCCGCTACAAAATTTCGAATGTCGTATTGATAGCTACATACAAGTACTTTTGCATATTCTTCTTCTTATATATAAAAATGAATCCAAAAAAGTGTCCGTAATCGAACTCCTCCCAAACGACTCTACCCACAAACTTCGTTTAACTTCTATTTTGTTACCTTCTTCTCAAGCTCGGTTTGGAAAAAAAAAATATTTTTAGGGTTACCAGATGTCTACAAGAACATCTTTTTTTTCCTTTATAGACCGCCACATTGGAATGACACATAAAGTTTATGAAATAATTTCAAATGAAAAACGAAAAAAATGGTGTTGCCACCTAATATGGTGTTGCCATATTTGCAAAAAAAAAGAAGAAAATGATATTATTCGCCATATCGGCTCTCATTCATGAAAGTACGCATTTTCTAAGAGTGCCGCTACAAAATTTCGAATGTCGTATTGATAGCTACGTACAAGTACTTTTGCATATTCTTCTTCTTATATATAAAAATGAATCCAAAAAAGTGTCCGTAATCGAACTCCGCTCAAACGACTCTACCCACAAACTTCGTTTAACTTCTATTTTGTTACCTTCTTCTCAAGCTCGGTTTAGAAAAAAAAATATTGTTTAGGGTTACCAGATGTCTACAATAACATGTTCTATTTTTTTCCTTTATAAACCGCAACATTGGAATTACACATAAAGTTTATGAAATAATTTCAAATGAAAAATATGGTGTTGCCATATTTGCAAAAAAAAAAATTATATTATTCGCCATATCGGCTGAAAGTACGCATTTCCTAAGAGTACCGCTACAAAAATTTCGAATGTTGTATTGATAGCTACACACAAGTACTTTTGCATATCATATATATAAAAATGAATCCAAAAAAGTGTCCGTAATCGAACTCCTCTCAAACGACTCTACCCACGAACTTCGTTTAACTTCTACTTTGTTACCTTCTTCGCAAGCTCGGTTTAGAAAAAAAAATATTTTTTAGGGTTACCAGATGTCTACAATAACATGTTCTATTTTTTTCCTTTATAAACCGCAACATTGGAATTACACATAAAGTTTATGAAATAATTTCAAAAGAAAAATATGGTGTTGCCATATTTGTAAAAAAAAAAAGATATTATTCGCCATATCGGCTCTAATTCATGAAAGTACGCATTTCCTAAGAGTACCGCTACAAAAATTTCGAATGTTGTATTGATAGCTACACACAAGTACTTTTGCATATCATATATATAAAAATGAATCCAAAAAACTGTCCTTAAGCGAACTCCTCCCAAACGACTCTACCCACAAACTTCGTTTAACTTCTATTTTGTTACCTTCTTCTCAAGCTCGGTTTAGAAAAAAAAATATTGTTTAGGGTTACCAGATGTCTACAATAACATGTTCTATTTTTTTCCTTTATAAACCGCAACATTGGAATTACACATAAAGTTTATGAAATAATTTCAAATGAAAAATATGGTGTTGCCATATTTGCAAAAAAAAAAATTATATTATTCGCCATATCGGCTGAAAGTACGCATTTCCTAAGAGTACCGCTACAAAAATTTCGAATGTTGTATTGATAGCTACACACAAGTACTTTTGCATATCATATATATAAAAATGAATCCAAAAAAGTGTCCGTAATCGAACTCCTCTCAAACGACTCTACCCACGAACTTCGTTTAACTTCTATTTTGTTACCTTCTTCGCAAGCTCGGTTTAGAAAAAAAAAAAATTTTTTAGGGTTACCAGATGTATACAATAACATCTTTTTTTCCCTTTATAAACCGCAGCATTGGAATTACACATAAAGTTCATGAAATAATTTCAAATGAAAAACGAAAAAATGGTGTTGCAACCTAATATGGTGCTGCCATATTTGCAAAAAATAAAAAAAATTTATATCATTCGCCATATAGGCTCTCATTCATGAAAGTACGCATTTCCTAAGAGTGCCACTACAATAATTTCGAATGTATTGATAGCTACATACAAGTACTTTTGCATATCTTATATATAAAAATGAATCAAAGACGTGTCCGTAATCGAACTCCTCCCAAACGACTCTACCCACAAACTTCGTTTAACTTCTATTTTGTTATCTTCTTCTCAGGCTCGGTTTAGCAAAAAAAAAATATTTTTTAGGGTTACCAGCTGTCTACAAGAACATTTTTTTTCCTTTATAGACCGCAACATTGGAATGACACATAAAGTTTATGAAATAATTTCAAATAAAAAACGAAAAAAATGGTGTTGCCACCCAATATGGTGTTGCCATATTTGCAAACAAAAAAAAATTATATTATTCGCCATATTTTTTAGGGTTACCAGATGTCTACAATAACATCTTTTTTTTTCCTTTATAGACCGCAACATTGGAATGACATATAAAGTTTATGAAATAATTTCTCGTACAAAAAAAAAGAAGCAAATGATATTATTCGCCATATCGGCTCTCATTCATGAAAGTAACCATTTTCTAAGAGTGCCACTTCAAAAATTTCGAATGTCGTATTGATAGCTACATAGAAGTACTTTTGCATATCTTATATAGTATAAAAATGAATCCAAAAAAGTGTCCGTAAGCGAACTCCTCCCAAACGACTCTACCACCAAACTTCGTTTAACTTCTATTTTGTTACCTTCTTCTCAAGCTCGGTTTAGAAAAAAAAAAATATTTTTTAGGGTTACCAGATGTCTACAATAACATCTTTTTTTTTTCCTTTATAGACCGCAACAGTTGAATGACACATAAAGTTTATGAAATAATTTCAAATGAAAAATATGGTGTTGCCATATTTGCAAAAAAAAAAATGATATTATTCGCCATATCGGCTGAAAGTACGCATTTCCTAAGAGTACCGCTACAAAAATTTCGAATGTTGTATTGATAGCTACACACAAGTACTTTTGCATATCATATATATAAAAATGAATCCAAAAAAGTGTCCGTAATCGAACTCCTCTCAAACGACTCTACCCACGAACTTCGTTTAACTTCTATTTTGTTACCTTCTTCGCAAGCTCGGTTTAGAAAAAAAAAAAATTTTTTAGGGTTACCAGATGTATACAATAACATCTTTTTTCCCCTTTATAAACCGCAGCATTGGAATTACACATAAAGTTTATGAAATAATTTCAAATGAAAATGAAAAAATGGTGTTTCAACCTAATATGGTGCTGCCATATTTGCAAAAAAAAAAAAAAATTATATTATTCGCCATATCGGCTCTCATTCATGAAAGTACGCATTTCCTAAGAGTGCCGCTACAAAAATTTCGAATGTATTGATAGCTACATACAAGTACTTTTGCATATCTTATATATAAAAATGAATCAAAGACGTGTCCGTAATCGAACTCCTCCCGAACGACTCTACCCACAAACTTCGTTTAACTTCTATTTTGTTACCTTCTTCTCAGGCTCGGTTTAGCAAAAAAAAAATATTTTTTAGGGTTACCAGCTGTCTACAAGAACATTTTTTTTTCCTTTATAGACCGCAACATTGGAATGACACATAAAGTTTATGAAATAATTTCAAATAAAAAACGAAACAAATGGTGTTGCCACCCAATATGGTGTTGCCATATTTGCAAAAAAAAAAAAAAAATTATATTATTCGCCATATCGGCTCTCATTCATGAAAGTAAGCATTTTCTAAGAGTGCCACTACAAAAATTTCGAATGTCGTATTGATAGCTACATACAAGTACTTTTGCATATCTTATATAGTATAAAAATTAATCCAAAAAAGTGTCCGTAAGCGAACTCCTCCCAAACGACTCTACCACCAAACTTCGTTTAACTTCTATTTTGTTACCTTCTTCTCAAGCTCGGTTTAGAAAAAAAAAATATTTTTTAGGGTTACCAGATGTCTACAATAACATCTTTTTTTTTCCTTTATAGACCGCAACATTGGAATGACATATAAAGTTTATGAAATAATTTCAAATGAAAAACGAAAAAAATGGTGTTGCCACCTAATATAGTGTTGCCATATTTGCAAAAAAAAAGAAGAAATGATATTATTCGCCATATCGGCTCTCATTCATGAAAGTAAGCATTTTCTAAGAGTGCCACTACAAAAATTTCGAATGTCGTATTGATAGCTACATACAAGTACTTTTGCATATCTTATCTTAACATATTATAAAACAAAGTCACTTTTTCTGTCTGTATTTCCCCTTGAATGCTTAAATCTTGAAAACTAAGCAACGGATTTTGATGCGGTTTTTTTTAATACATAGATTGGTTGAAGAGGAAGGTTTATGTCATTATAACGTGAAGAAATATATAAAGGGGGCGTGGCAATCGGACAAAATGTGGTAAAAACCCATAAATTTTTCTTTTATACAGCCATAAATCCTAAACGAATCCACCGATTAAAATGAAACTGACTTGAAGTTAAACTTTGAAATATTTACTTTCGTTCTGCATCAAAAAAAATCGTTGTTTCATATCTTATTTAACCAAAATTGTTTAAACAAAAGCAACACTTTTTCCAAAAAAGCTGTTTGTGTGTTTGTTCGCTGTTAAACGAATGAGCCATTAGAACTTGACAGCGAATAAACACACAAACAGCGTTCTTTCACCATACGATCTAATTCAACATGAATGAGGTGGGGCGACATCGTATGGTGAAAGAACGCTGTTTGTGTGTTCGTTCGTCGGTTGACAGCGACGGAGCGGGTTGCTAGTATAGTATAAAAATGAATCCAAAAAAGTGTCCGTAAGCGAACTCCTCCCAAACGACTCTACCACCAAACTTCGTTTAACTTCTATTTTGTTACCTTCTTCTCAAGCTCGGTTTGGAAAAAAAAAATATTTTTTAGGGTTACCAGATGTCTACAATAACATCTTTTTTTTTCCTTTATAGACCGCAACATTGGAATGACATATAAAGTTTATGAAATAATTTCAAATGAAAAACGAAAAAAATGGTGTTGCCACCTAATATGGTGTTGCCATATTTGCAAAAAAAAAGAAGCAAATGATATTATTCGCCATATCGGCTCTCATTCATGAAAGTAAGCATTTTCTAAGAGTGCCACTTCAAAAATTTCGAATGTCGTATTGATAGCTACATACAAGTACTTTTGCATATCTTATATAGTATAAAAATGAATCCAAAAAAGTGTCCGTAAGCGAACTCCTCCCAAACGACTCTACCACCAAACTTCGTTTAACTTCTATTTTGTTACCTGTTTCTCAAGCTCGGTTTAGAAAAAAAAAATATTTTTTAGGGCTACCAGATGTCTACAATAACATCTTTTTTTTTCCTTTATAGACCGCAACATTGGAATGACATATAAAGTTTATGAAATAATTTCAAATGAAAAACGAAAAAAATGGTGTTGCCACCTAATATGGTGTTGCCATATTTGCAAAAAAAAAGAAGAAATGATATTATTCGCCATATCGGCTCTCATTCATGAAAGTACGCATTTCCTAAGAGTGCCGCTACAAAAATTTCGAATGTCGTATTGATAGCTACATACAAGTACTTTTGCATATCTTATATAGTATAAAAATGAATCCAAAAAAGTGTCCGTAAGCGAACTCCTCCCAAACGACTCTACCACCAAACTTCGTTTAACTTCTATTTTGTTACCTTCTTCTCAAGCTCGGTTTAGAAAAAAAAAATATTTTTTAGGGTTACCAGATGTCTACAATAACATCTTTTTTTTTCCTTTATAGACCGCAACAGTTGAATGACACATAAAGTTTATGAAATAATTTCAAATGAAAAACGAAAAAAATGGTGTTGCCACCTAATATGGTGTTGCCATATTTGCAAAAAAAAGAAGAAAATGATATTATTCGCCATATCGGCTCTACTTTATGAAAGTAAGCATTTTCGAAGAGTGCCGCTACAAAAATTTCGAATGTCGTATTGATAGCTACATACAAGTACTTTTGTATATCTTATATAGTATAAAAATGAATCCAAAAAAGTGTCCGTAAGCGAACTCCTCCCAAACGACTCTACCACCAAACTTCGTTTAACTTCTATTTTGTTACCTGTTTCTCAAGCTCGGTTTAGAAAAAAAAAATATTTTTTAGGGTTACCAGATGTCTACAATAACATCTTTTTTTTTCCTTTATAGACCGCAACATTGGAATGACATATAAAGTTTATGAAATAATTTCAAATGAAAAACGAAAAAAATGGTGTTGCCACCTAATATAGTGTTGCCATATTTGCAAAAAAAAAGAAGAAATGATATTATTCGCCATATCGGCTCTCATTCATGAAAGTACGCATTTCCTAAGAGTGCCGCTACAAAAATTTCGAATGTCGTATTGATAACTACATACAAGTACTTTTGCATATCTTATATAGTATAAAAATGAATCCAAAAAAGTGTCCGTAAGCGAACTCCTCCCAAACGACTCTACCACCAAACTTCGTTTAACTTCTATTTTGTTACCTTCTTCTCAAGCTCGGTTTAGAAAAAAAAAATATTTTTTAGGGTTACCAGATGTCTACAATAACATCTTTTTTTTTCCTTTATAGACCGCAACAGTTGAATGACACATAAAGTTTATGAAATAATTTCAAATGAAAAACGAAAAAAATGGTGTTGCCACCTAATATGGTGTTGCCATATTTGCAAAAAAAGAAGAAAATGATATTATTCGCCATATCGGCTCTACTTCATGAAAGTAAGCATTTTCTAAGAGTGCCGCTACAAAAATTTCGAATGTCGTATTGATAGCTACATACAAGTACTTTTGTATATCTTATATAGTATAAAAATGAATCCAAAAAAGTGTCCGTAAGCGAACTCCTCCCAAACGACTCTACCACCAAACTTCGTTTAACTTCTATTTTGTTAAATTCTTCTCAAGCTCGGTTTAGAAAAAAAAAAATATTTTTTAGGGTTACCAGATGTCTACAATAACATCTTTTTTTTCCCCCTTATAGACCGCAACATTGGAATGACACATAAAGTTTATGAAATAATTTCAAATGAAAAACGAAAAAAATGGTGTTGCCACCAAATATGGTGTTGCCATATTTGCAAAAAAAAAGAAGAAAATGATATTATTCGCCATATCGGCTCTACTTCATGAAAGTAAGCATTTTCTAAGAGTGCCGCTACAAAAATTTCGAATGTCGTATTGATAGCTACATACAAGTACTTTTGTATATCTTATATAGTATAAAAATGAATCCAAAAAAGTGTCCGTAAGCGAACTCCTCCCAAACGACTCTACCACCAAACTTCGTTTAACTTCTATTTTGTTAAATTCTTCTCAAGCTCGGTTTAGGAAAAAAAAATATTTTTTAGGGTGACCAGATGTCTACAATAACATCTTTTTTTTTCCTTTATAGACCACAACATTGGAATGACATATAAAGTTTATGAAATAATTTCAAATGAAAAACGAAAAAATGGTGTTGCCACCTAATATAGTGTTGCCATATTTGCAAAAAAAAAGAAGAAATGATATTATTCGCCATATCGGCTCTCATTCATGAAAGTAAGCATTTTCTAAGAGTGCCACTACAAAAATTTCGAATGTCGTATTGATAGCTACATACAAGTACTTTTGCATATCTTATATAGTATAAAAATGAATCCAAAAAGTGTCCGTAAGCGAACTCCTCCCAAACGACTCTACCACCAAACTTCGTTTAACTTCTATTTTGTTACCTTCTTCGCAAGCTCGGTTTAGAAAAAAAAATATTTTTTAGGGTTACCAGATGTCTACAATAACATGTTCTATTTTTTTCCTTTATAAACCGCAACATTGGAATTACACATAAAGTTTATGAAATAATTTCAAAAGAAAAATATGGTGTTGCCATATTTGCAAAAAAAAAATGATATTATTCGCCATATCGGCTCTAATTCATGAAAGTACGCATTTCCTAAGAGTACCGCTACAAAAATTTCGAATGTTGTATTGATAGCTACACACAAGTACTTTTGCATATCATATATATAAAAATGAATCCAAAAAAGTGTCCGTAATCGAACTCCTCTCAAACGACTCTACCCACGAACTTCGTTTAACTTCTATTTTGTTACCTTCTTCTCAAGCTCGGTTTAGAAAAAAAAAAATATTTTTTAGGGTTACCAGATGTCTACAATAACATCTTTTTTTTTTCCTTTATAGACCGCAACAGTTGAATGACACATAAAGTTTATGAAATAATTTCAAATGAAAAACGAAAAAAATGGTGTTGCCACCTAATATGGTGTTGCCATATTTGCAAAAAAAAAGAAGAAAATGATATTATTCGCCATATCGGCTCTACTTCATGAAAGTAAGCATTTTCTAAGAGTGCCGCTACAAAAATTTCGAATGTCGTATTGATAGCTACATACAAGTACTTTTGCATATTCTTCTTATATATAAAAATGAATCCAAAAAAGTGTCCGTAATCGAACTCCTCCCAAACGACTCTTCCCACAAACTTCGTTTAACTTCTATTTTGTTATCTTCTTCTCAAGCTCGGTTTGGAAAAAAAAAATATTTTTTTAGGGTTACCAGATGTCTACAATAACATCTTTTTTTTTTCCTTTATAGACCGCAACATTGGAATGACACATAAAGTTTATGAAATAATTTCAAATGAAAAACGAAAAAAATGGTGTTGCCACCTAATATGGTGTTGCCATATTTGCAAAAAAAAAAGAAGAAAATGATATTATTCGCCATATCGGCTCTCATTCATGAAAGTACGCATTTCCTAAGAGTGCCGCTACAAAATTTCGAATGTCGTATTGATAGCTACATACAAGTACTTTTGCATATTCTTCTTCTTATATATAAAAATGAATCCAAAAAAGTGTCCGTAATCGAACTCCGCTCAAACGACTCTACCCACGAACTTCGTTTAACTTCTATTTTGTTACCTTCTTCGCAAGCTCGGTTTAGAAAAAAAAATATTTTTTAGGGTTACCAGATGTCTACAATAACATGTTCTATTTTTTTCCTTTATAAACCGCAACATTGGAATTACACATAAAGTTTATGAAATAATTTCAAAAGAAAAATATGGTGTTGCCATATTTGCAAAAAAAAAAAGATATTATTCGCCATATCGGCTCTAATTCATGAAAGTACGCATTTCCTAAGAGTACCGCTACAAAAATTTCGAATGTTGTATTGATAGCTACACACAAGTACTTTTGCATATCATATATATAAAAATGAATCCAAAAAAGTGTCCTTAAGCGAACTCCTCCCAAACGACTCTACCCACAAACTTCGTTTAACTTCTATTTTGTTACCTTCTTCTCAAGCTCGGTTTAGAAAAAAAAATATTGTTTAGGATTACCAGATGTCTACAATAACATGTTCTATTTTTTTCCTTTATAAACCGCAACATTGGAATTACACATAAAGTTTATGAAATAATTTCAAATGAAAAATATGGTGTTGCCATATTTGCAAAAAAAAAAATTATATTATTCGCCATATCGGCTGAAAGTACGTATTTCCTAAGAGAACCGCTACAAAAATTTCGAATGTTGTATTGATAGCTACACACAAGTACTTTTGCATATCATATATATAAAAATGAATCCAAAAAAGTGTCCGTAATCGAACTCCTCTCAAACGACTCTACCCACGAACTTCGTTTAACTTCTATTTTGTTACCTTCTTCGCAAGCTCGGTTTAGAAAAAAAAAAAATTTTTTAGGGTTACCAGATGTATACAATAACATCTTTTTTTCCCTTTATAAACCGCAGCATTGGAATTACACATAAAGTTTATGAAATAATTTCAAATGAAAAACGAAAAAATGGTGTTTCAACCTAATATGGTGCTGCCATATTTGCAAAAAAAAAAAAAAAAATTATATTATTCGCCATATCGGCTCTCATTCAGGAAAGTACGCATTTCCTAAGAGTGCCACTACAAAAATTTCGAATGTCGTATTGATAGCTACATACAAGTACTTTTGCATATCTTATATAGTATAAAAATGAATCCAAAAAAGTGTCCGTAAGCGAACTCCTCCCAAACGACTCTACCACCAAACTTCGTTTAACTTCTATTTTGTTACCTTCTTCTCCAGCTCGGTTTAGAAAAAAAAAATATTTTTTAGGGTTACCAGATGTCTACAATAACATCTTTTTTTTTCCTTTATAGACCGCAACATTGGAATGACATATAAAGTTTATGAAATAATTTCAAATGAAAAACGAAAAAAATGGTGTTGCCACCTAATATGGTGTTGCCATATTTGCAAAAAAAAAGAAGCAAATGATATTATTCGCCATATCGGCTCTACTTCATGAAAGTAAGCATTTTCTAAGAGTGCCGCTACAAAAATTTCGAATGTCGTATTGATAGCTACATACAAGTACTTTTGTATATCTTATATAGTATAAAAATGAATCCAAAAAAGTGTCCGTAAGCGAACTCCTCCCAAACGACTCTACCACCAAACTTCGTTTAACTTCTATTTTGTTAAATTCTTCTCAAGCTCGGTTTAGAAAAAAAATATATTTTTTAGGGTTACCAGATGTCTACAATAACATCTTTTTTTTTTCCTTTATAGACCGCAACATTGGAATGACACATAAAGTTTATGAAATAATTTCAAATGAAAAACGAAAAAAATGGTGTTGCCACCAAATATGGTGTTGCCATATTTGCAAAAAAAAGAAGAAAATGATATTATTCGCCATATCGGCTCTACTTCATGAAAGTAAGCATTTTCTAAGAGTGCCGCTACAAAAATTTCGAATGTTGTATTGATAG
The DNA here is from genome assembly GCA_949987695.1 of Merzomyia westermanni. NCBI lineage: Eukaryota > Metazoa > Arthropoda > Insecta > Diptera > Tephritidae > Merzomyia > Merzomyia westermanni. The sequence goes on along the minus strand of OX465290.1, from coordinate 109,015,031 downwards.
CTACATACAAGTACTTTTGTATATCTTATATAGTATAAAAATGAATCCAAAAAAGTGTCCGTAAGCGAACTCCTCCCAAACGACTCTACCACCAAACTTCGTTTAACTTCTATTTTGTTAAATTCTTCTCAAGCTCGGCTTAGAAAAAAAAAATATTTTTTAGGGTTACCAGATGTCTACAATAATATCTTTTTTTTTTTCTTTATAGACCGCAACATTGGAATGACATATAAAGTTTATGAAATAATTTCAAATGAAAAACGAAAAAATGGTGTTGCCACCTAATATAGTGTTGCCATATTTGCAAAAAAAAAGAAGAAATGATATTATTCGCCATATCGGCTCTCATTCATGAAAGTAAGCATTTTCTAAGAGTGCCACTACAAAAATTTCGAATGTCGTATTGATAGCTACATACAAGTACTTTTGCATATCTTATATAGTATAAAAATGAATCCAAAAAAGTGTCCGTAAGCGAACTCCTCCCAAACGACTCTACCACCAAACTTCGTTTAACTTCTATTTTGTTACCTTCTTCGCAAGCTCGGTTTAGAAAAAAAAATATTTTTTAGGGTTACCAGATGTCTACAATAACATCTTTTTTTTTCCTTTATAGACCGCAACATTGGAATGACATATAAAGTTTATGAAATAATTTCAAATGAAAAACGAAAAAAATGGTGTTGCCACCTAATATGGTGTTGCCATATTTGCAAAAAAAAAGAAGCAAATGATATTATTCGCCATATCGGCTCTCATTCATGAAAGTAAGCATTTTCTAAGAGTGCCACTTCAAAAATTTCGAATGTCGTATTGATAGCTACATACAAGTACTTTTGCATATCTTATATAGTATAAAAATGAATCCAAAAAAGTGTCCGTAAGCGAACTCCTCCCAAACGACTCTACCACCAAACTTCGTTTAACTTCTATTTTGTTACCTGTTTCTCAAGCTCGGTTTAGAAAAAAAAAATATTTTTTAGGGTTACCAGATGTCTACAATAACATCTTTTTTTTTCCTTTATAGACCGCAACATTGGAATGACATATAAAGTTTATGAAATAATTTCAAATGAAAAACGAAAAAAATGGTGTTGCCACCTAATATAGTGTTGCCATATTTGCAAAAAAAAAAAAGAAATTATATTATTCGCCATATCGGCTCTCATTCATGAAAGTACGCATTTCCTAAGAGTGCCGCTACAAAAATTTCGAATGTCGTATTGATAGCTACATGCAAGTACTTTTGCATATCTTATATAGTATAAAAATGAATCCAAAAAAGTGTCCGTAAGCGAACTCCTCCCAAACGACTATACCACCAAACTTTGTTTAACTTCTATTTTGTTACCTTCTTCTCAAGCTCGGTTTAGAAAAAAAAAATATTTTTTAGGGTTACCAGATGTCTACAATAACATCTTTTTTTTTCCTTTATAGACCGCAACAGTTGAATGACACATAAAGTTTATGAAATAATTTCAAATGAAAAACGAAAAAAATGGTGTTGCCACCTAATATAGTGTTGCCATATTTGCAAAAAAAAAGAAGAAATGATATTATTCGCCATATCGGCTCTCATTCATGAAAGTAAGCATTTTCTAAGAGTGCCACTACAAAAATTTCGAATGTCGTATTGATAGCTACATACAAGTACTTTTGCATATCTTATATAGTATAAAAATGAATCCAAAAAAGTGTCCGTAAGCGAACTCCTCCCAAACGACTCTACCACCAAACTTCGTTTAACTTCTATTTTGTTACCTTCTTCTCAAGCTCGGCTTAGAAAAAAAAAATATTTTTTAGGGTTACCAGATGTCTACAATAACACCTTTTTTTTTTCCTTTATAGACCGCAACATTGGAATGACATATAAAGTTTATGAAATAATTTCAAATGAAAAACGAAAAAATGGTGTTGCCACCTAATATAGTGTTGCCATATTTGCAAAAAACAAGAAGAAATGATATTATTCGCCATATCGGCTCTCATTCATGAAAGTAAGCATTTTCTAAGAGTGCCACTACAAAAATTTCGAATGTCGTATTGATAGCTACATACAAGTACTTTTGCATATCTTATATAGTATAAAAATGAATCCAAAAAAGTGTCCGTAAGCGAACTCCTCCCAAACGACTCTACCACCAAACTTCGTTTAACTTCTATTTTGTTACCTGTTTCTCAAGCTCGGTTTAGAAAAAAAAAATATTTTTTAGGGCTACCAGATGTCTACAATAACATCTTTTTTTTTCCTTTATAGACCGCAACATTGGAATGACATATAAAGTTTATGAAATAATTTCAAATGAAAAACGAAAAAAATGGTGTTGCCACCTAATATGGTGTTGCCATATTTGCAAAAAAAAAGAAGAAATGATATTATTCGCCATATCGGCTCTCATTCATGAAAGTACGCATTTCCTAAGAGTGCCGCTACAAAAATTTCGAATGTCGTATTGATAGCTACATACAAGTACTTTTGCATATCTTATATAGTATAAAAATGAATCCAAAAAAGTGTCCGTAAGCGAACTCCTCCCAAACGACTCTACCACCAAACTTCGTTTAACTTCTATTTTGTTACCTTCTTCTCAAGCTCGGTTTAGAAAAAAAAAATATTTTTTAGGGTTACCAGATGTCTACAATAACATCTTTTTTTTTCCTTTATAGACCGCAACAGTTGAATGACACATAAAGTTTATGAAATAATTTCAAATGAAAAACGAAAAAAATGGTGTTGCCACCTAATATGGTGTTGCCATATTTGCAAAAAAAAGAAGAAAATGATATTATTCGCCATATCGGCTCTACTTTATGAAAGTAAGCATTTTCGAAGAGTGCCGCTACAAAAATTTCGAATGTCGTATTGATAGCTACATACAAGTACTTTTGTATATCTTATATAGTATAAAAATGAACCCAAAAAAGTGTCCGTAAGCGAACTCCTCCCAAACGACTCTACCACCAAACTTCGTTTAACTTCTATTTTGTTACCTGTTTCTCAAGCTCGGTTTAGAAAAAAAAAATATTTTTTAGGGTTACCAGATGTCTACAATAACATCTTTTTTTTTCCTTTATAGACCGCAACATTGGAATGACATATAAAGTTTATGAAATAATTTCAAATGAAAAACGAAAAAAATGGTGTTGCCACCTAATATAGTGTTGCCATATTTGCAAAAAAAAAGAAGAAATGATTTTATTCGCCATATCGGCTCTCATTCATGAAAGTACGCATTTCCTAAGAGTGCCGCTACAAAAATTTCGAATGTCGTATTGATAACTACATACAAGTACTTTTGCATATCTTATATAGTATAAAAATGAATCCAAAAAAGTGTCCGTAAGCGAACTCCTCCCAAACGACTCTACCACCAAACTTCGTTTAACTTCTATTTTGTTACCTTCTTCTCAAGCTCGGTTTAGAAAAAAAAAATATTTTTTAGGGTTACCAGATGTCTACAATAACATCTTTTTTTTTCCTTTATAGACCGCAACAGTTGAATGACACATAAAGTTTATGAAATAATTTCAAATGAAAAACGAAAAAAATGGTGTTGCCACCAAATATGGTGTTGCCATATTTGCAAAAAAAAAGAAGAAAATGATATTATTCGCCATATCGGCTCTACTTCATGAAAGTAAGCATTTTCTAAGAGTGCCGCTACAAAAATTTCGAATGTCGTATTGATAGCTACATACAAGTACTTTTGTATATCTTATATAGTATAAAAATGAATCCAAAAAAGTGTCCGTAAGCGAACTCCTCCCAAACGACTCTACCACCAAACTTCGTTTAACTTCTATTTTGTTAAATTCTTCTCAAGCTCGGTTTAGGAAAAAAAAATATTTTTTAGGGTGACCAGATGTCTACAATAACATCTTTTTTTTTCCTTTATAGACCACAACATTGGAATGACATATAAAGTTTATGAAATAATTTCAAATGAAAAACGAAAAAATGGTGTTGCCACCTAATATAGTGTTGCCATATTTGCAAAAAAAAAGAAGAAATGATATTATTCGCCATATCGGCTCTCATTCATGAAAGTAAGCATTTTCTAAGAGTGCCACTACAAAAATTTCGAATGTCGTATTGATAGCTACATACAAGTACTTTTGCATATCTTATATAGTATAAAAATGAATCCAAAAAGTGTCCGTAAGCGAACTCCTCCCAAACGACTCTACCACCAAACTTCGTTTAACTTCTATTTTGTTACCTTCTTCGCAAGCTCGGTTTAGAAAAAAAAATATTTTTTAGGGTTACCAGATGTCTACAATAACATGTTCTATTTTTTTCCTTTATAAACCGCAACATTGGAATTACACATAAAGTTTATGAAATAATTTCAAAAGAAAAATATGGTGTTGCCATATTTGCAAAAAAAAAATGATATTATTCGCCATATCGGCTCTAATTCATGAAAGTACGCATTTCCTAAGAGTACCGCTACAAAAATTTCGAATGTTGTATTGATAGCTACACACAAGTACTTTTGCATATCATATATATAAAAATGAATCCAAAAAAGTGTCCGTAATCGAACTCCTCTCAAACGACTCTACCCACGAACTTCGTTTAACTTCTATTTTGTTACCTTCTTCTCAAGCTCGGTTTAGAAAAAAAAAAATATTTTTTAGGGTTACCAGATGTCTACAATAACATCTTTTTTTTTTCCTTTATAGACCGCAACAGTTGAATGACACATAAAGTTTATGAAATAATTTCAAATGAAAAACGAAAAAAATGGTGTTGCCACCTAATATGGTGTTGCCATATTTGCAAAAAAAAAGAAGAAAATGATATTATTCGCCATATCGGCTCTACTTCATGAAAGTAAGCATTTTCTAAGAGTGCCGCTACAAAAATTTCGAATGTCGTATTGATAGCTACATACAAGTACTTTTGCATATTCTTCTTATATATAAAAATGAATCCAAAAAAGTGTCCGTAATCGAACTCCTCCCAAACGACTCTTCCCACAAACTTCGTTTAACTTCTATTTTGTTATCTTCTTCTCAAGCTCGGTTTGGAAAAAAAAAATATTTTTTTAGGGTTACCAGATGTCTACAATAACATCTTTTTTTTTTCCTTTATAGACCGCAACATTGGAATGACACATAAAGTTTATGAAATAATTTCAAATGAAAAACGAAAAAAATGGTGTTGCCACCTAATATGGTGTTGCCATATTTGCAAAAAAAAAAGAAGAAAATGATATTATTCGCCATATCGGCTCTCATTCATGAAAGTACGCATTTCCTAAGAGTGCCGCTACAAAATTTCGAATGTCGTATTGATAGCTACATACAAGTACTTTTGCATATTCTTCTTCTTATATATAAAAATTAATCCAAAAAAGTGTCCGTAATCGAACTCCGCTCAAACGACTCTACCCACGAACTTCGTTTAACTTCTATTTTGTTACCTTCTTCGCAAGCTCGGTTTAGAAAAAAAAATATTTTTTAGGGTTACCAGATGTCTACAATAACATGTTCTATTTTTTTCCTTTATAAACCGCAACATTGGAATTACACATAAAGTTTATGAAATAATTTCAAAAGAAAAATATGGTGTTGCCATATTTGCAAAAAAAAAATGATATTATTCGCCATATCGGCTCTAATTCATGAAAGTACGCATTTCCTAAGAGTACCGCTACAAAAATTTCGAATGTTGTATTGATAGCTACACACAAGTACTTTTGCATATCATATATATAAAAATGAATCCAAAAATGTGTCCTTAAGCGAACTCCTCCCAAACGACTCTACCCACAAACTTCGTTTAACTTCTATTTTGTTACCTTCTTCTCAAGCTCGGTTTAGAAAAAAAAATATTGTTTAGGATTACCAGATGTCTACAATAACATGTTCTATTTTTTTCCTTTATAAACCGCAACATTGGAATTACACATAAAGTTTATGAAATAATTTCAAATGAAAAATATGGTGTTGCCATATTTGCAAAAAAAAAAATTATATTATTCGCCATATCGGCTGAAAGTACGTATTTCCTAAGAGAACCGCTACAAAAATTTCGAATGTTGTATTGATAGCTACACACAAGTACTTTTGCATATCATATATATAAAAATGAATCCAAAAAAGTGTCCGTAATCGAACTCCTCTCAAACGACTCTACCCACGAACTTCGTTTAACTTCTATTTTGTTACCTTCTTCGCAAGCTCGGTTTAGAAAAAAAAAAAATTTTTTAGGGTTACCAGATGTATACAATAACATCTTTTTTTCCCTTTATAAACCGCAGCATTGGAATTACACATAAAGTTTATGAAATAATTTCAAATGAAAAACGAAAAAATGGTGTTTCAACCTAATATGGTGCTGCCATATTTGCAAAAAAAAAAAAAAAAATTATATTATTCGCCATATCGGCTCTCATTCAGGAAAGTACGCATTTCCTAAGAGTGCCACTACAAAAATTTCGAATGTCGTATTGATAGCTACATACAAGTACTTTTGCATATCTTATATAGTATAAAAATGAATCCAAAAAAGTGTCCGTAAGCGAACTCCTCCCAAACGACTCTACCACCAAACTTCGTTTAACTTCTATTTTGTTACCTTCTTCTCCAGCTCGGTTTAGAAAAAAAAAATATTTTTTAGGGTTACCAGATGTCTACAATAACATCTTTTTTTTTCCTTTATAGACCGCAACATTGGAATGACATATAAAGTTTATGAAATAATTTCAAATGAAAAACGAAAAAAATGGTGTTGCCACCTAATATGGTGTTGCCATATTTGCAAAAAAAAAGAAGCAAATGATATTATTCGCCATATCGGCTCTACTTCATGAAAGTAAGCATTTTCTAAGAGTGCCGCTACAAAAATTTCGAATGTCGTATTGATAGCTACATACAAGTACTTTTGTATATCTTATATAGTATAAAAATGAATCCAAAAAAGTGTCCGTAAGCGAACTCCTCCCAAACGACTCTACCACCAAACTTCGTTTAACTTCTATTTTGTTAAATTCTTCTCAAGCTCGGTTTAGAAAAAAAATATATTTTTTAGGGTTACCAGATGTCTACAATAACATCTTTTTTTTTTCCTTTATAGACCGCAACATTGGAATGACACATAAAGTTTATGAAATAATTTCAAATGAAAAACGAAAAAAATGGTGTTGCCACCAAATATGGTGTTGCCATATTTGCAAAAAAAAGAAGAAAATGATATTATTCGCCATATCGGCTCTACTTCATGAAAGTAAGCATTTTCTAAGAGTGCCGCTACAAAAATTTCGAATGTTGTATTGATAGCTACATACAAGTACTTTTGTATATCTTATATAGTATAAAAATGAATCCAAAAAAGTGTCCGTAAGCGAACTCCTCCCAAACGACTCTACCACCAAACTTCGTTTAACTTCTATTTTGTTAAATTCTTCTCAAGCTCGGCTTAGAAAAAAAAAATATTTTTTAGGGTTACCAGATGTCTACAATAATATCTTTTTTTTTTTCTTTATAGACCGCAACATTGGAATGACATATAAAGTTTATGAAATAATTTCAAATGAAAAACGAAAAAATGGTGTTGCCACCTAATATAGTGTTGCCATATTTGCAAAAAAAAAGAAGAAATGATATTATTCGCCATATCGGCTCTCATTCATGAAAGTAAGCATTTTCTAAGAGTGCCACTACAAAAATTTCGAATGTCGTATTGATAGCTACATACAAGTACTTTTGCATATCTTATATAGTATAAAAATGAATCCAAAAAAGTGTCCGTAAGCGAACTCCTCCCAAACGACTCTACCACCAAACTTCGTTTAACTTCTATTTTGTTACCTTCTTCGCAAGCTCGGTTTAGAAAAAAAAATATTTTTTAGGGTTACCAGATGTCTACAATAACATCTTTTTTTTTCCTTTATAGACCGCAACATTGGAATGACATATAAAGTTTATGAAATAATTTCAAATGAAAAACGAAAAAAATGGTGTTGCCACCTAATATGGTGTTGCCATATTTGCAAAAAAAAAGAAGCAAATGATATTATTCGCCATATCGGCTCTCATTCATGAAAGTAAGCATTTTCTAAGAGTGCCACTTCAAAAATTTCGAATGTCGTATTGATAGCTACATACAAGTACTTTTGCATATCTTATATAGTATAAAAATGAATCCAAAAAAGTGTCCGTAAGCGAACTCCTCCCAAACGACTCTACCACCAAACTTCGTTTAACTTCTATTTTGTTACCTGTTTCTCAAGCTCGGTTTAGAAAAAAAAAATATTTTTTAGGGTTACCAGATGTCTACAATAACATCTTTTTTTTTCCTTTATAGACCGCAACATTGGAATGACATATAAAGTTTATGAAATAATTTCAAATGAAAAACGAAAAAAATGGTGTTGCCACCTAATATAGTGTTGCCATATTTGCAAAAAAAAAAAAGAAATTATATTATTCGCCATATCGGCTCTCATTCATGAAAGTACGCATTTACTAAGAGTGCCGCTACAAAAATTTCGAATGTCGTATTGATAGCTACATGCAAGTACTTTTGCATATCTTATATAGTATAAAAATGAATCCAAAAAAGTGTCCGTAAGCGAACTCCTCCCAAACGACTATACCACCAAACTTTGTTTAACTTCTATTTTGTTACCTTCTTCTCAAGCTCGGTTTAGAAAAAAAAAATATTTTTTAGGGTTACCAGATGTCTACAATAACATCTTTTTTTTTCCTTTATAGACCGCAACAGTTGAATGACACATAAAGTTTATGAAATAATTTCAAATGAAAAACGAAAAAAATGGTGTTGCCACCTAATATAGTGTTGCCATATTTGCAAAAAAAAAGAAGAAATGATATTATTCGCCATATCGGCTCTCATTCATGAAAGTAAGCATTTTCTAAGAGTGCCACTACAAAAATTTCGAATGTCGTATTGATAGCTACATACAAGTACTTTTGCATATCTTATATAGTATAAAAATGAATCCAAAAAAGTGTCCGTAAGCGAACTCCTCCCAAACGACTCTACCACCAAACTTCGTTTAACTTCTATTTTGTTACCTTCTTCTCAAGCTCGGCTTAGAAAAAAAAAATATTTTTTAGGGTTACCAGATGTCTACAATAACACCTTTTTTTTTTCCTTTATAGACCGCAACATTGGAATGACATATAAAGTTTATGAAATAATTTCAAATGAAAAACGAAAAAATGGTGTTGCCACCTAATATAGTGTTGCCATATTTGCAAAAAAAAAGAAGAAATGATATTATTCGCCATATCGGCTCTCATTCATGAAAGTAAGCATTTTCTAAGAGTGCCACTACAAAAATTTCGAATGTCGTATTGATAGCTACATACAAGTACTTTTGCATATCTTATATAGTATAAAAATGAATCCAAAAAAGTGTCCGTAAGCGAACTCCTCCCAAACGACTCTACCACCAAACTTCGTTTAACTTCTATTTTGTTACCTTCTTCTCAAGCTCGGCTTAGAAAAAAAAAATATTTTTTAGGGTTACCAGATGTCTACAATAACATCTTTTTTTTTTCCTTTATAGACCGCAACATTGGAATGACATATAAAGTTTATGAAATAATTTCAAATGAAAAACGAAAAAATGGTGTTGCCACCTAATATAGTGTTGCCATATTTGCAAAAAAAAAGAAGAAATGATATTATTCGCCATATCGGCTCTCATTCATGAAAGTAAGCATTTTCTAAGAGTGCCACTACAAAAATTTCGAATGTCGTATTGATAGCTACATACAAGTACTTTTGCATATCTTATATAGTATAAAAATGAATCCAAAAAAGTGTCCGTAAGCGAACTCCTCCCAAACGACTCTACCACCAAACTTCGTTTAACTTCTATTTTGTTACCTTCTTCGCAAGCTCGGTTTAGAAAAAAAAATATTTTTTAGGGTTACCAGATGTCTACAATAACATGTTCTATTTTTTTCCTTTATAAACCGCAACATTGGAATTACACATAAAGTTTATGAAATAATTTCAAAAGAAAAATATGGTGTTGCCATATTTGCCAAAAAAAAATGATATTATTCGCCATATCGGCTCTAATTCATGAAAGTACGCATTTCCTAAGAGTACCGCTACAAAAATTTCGAATGTTGTATTGATAGCTACACACAAGTACTTTTGCATATCATATATATAAAAATGAATCCAAAAAAGTGTCCTTAAGCGAACTCCTCCCAAACGACTCTACCCACAAACTTCGTTTAACTTCTATTTTGTTACCTTCTTCTCCAGCTCGGTTTAGAAAAAAAAATATTTTTTAGGGTTACCAGATGTCTACAATAACATGTTCTATTTTTTTCCTTTATAAACCGCAACATTGGAATTACACATAAAGTTTATGAAATAATTTCAAATGAAAAATATGGTGTTGCCATATTTCCAAAAAAAAAAATGATATTATTCGCCATATCGGCTGAAAGTACGCATTTCCTAAGAGTACCGCTACAAAAATTTCGAATGTTGTATTGATAGCTACACACAAGTACTTTTGCATATCATATATATAAAAATTAATCCAAAAAAGTGTCCGTAATCGAACTCCTCTCAAACGACTCTACCCACGAACTTCGTTTAACTTCTATTTTGTTACCTTCTTCGCAAGCTCGGTTTAGAAAAAAAAAAATTTTTTTAGGGTTACCAGATGTATACAATAACATCTTTTTTTCCCTTTATAAACCGCAGCATTGGAATTACACATAAAGTTTATGAAATAATTTCAAATGAAAAACGAAAAAATGGTGTTTCAACCTAATATGGTGCTGCCATATTTGCAAAAAAAAAAAAAAAAATTATATTATTCGCCATATCGGCTCTCATTCATGAAAGTACGCATTTCCTAAGAGTGCCGCTACAAAAATTTCGAATGTATTGATAGCTACATACAAGTACTTTTGCATATCTTATATATAAAAATGAATCAAAGACGTGTCCGTAATCGAACTCCTCCCAAACGACTCTACCCACAAACTTCGTTTAACTTCTATTTTGTTACCTTCTTCTCAGGCTCGGTTTAGCAAAAAAAAAATATTTTTTAGGGTTACCAGCTGTCTACAAGAACATTTTTTTTTCCTTTATAGACCGCAACATTGGAATGACACATAAAGTTTATGAAATAATTTCAAATAAAAAACGAAAAAAATGGTGTTGCCACCCAATATGGTGTTGCCATATTTGCAAAAAAAAAAAAAAAATTATATTATTCGCCATATCGGCTCTCATTCATGGAAGTAAGCATTTTCTAAGAGTGCCACTACAAAAATTTCGAATGTCGTATTGATAGCTACATACAAGTACTTTTGCATATCTTATATAGTATAAAAATGAATCCAAAAAAGTGTCCGTAAGCGAACTCCTCCCAAACGACTCTACCACAAAACTTCGTTTAACTTCTATTTTGTTACCTTCTTCTCAAGCTCGGTTTAGAAAAAAAAAATATTTTTTAGGGTTACCAGATGTCTACAATAACATCTTTTTTTTTTCCTTTATAGACCGCAACATTGGAATGACATATAAAGTTTATGAAATAATTTCAAATGAAAAACGAAAAAAATGGTGTTGCCACCTAATATGGTGTTGCCATATTTGCAAAAAAAAAGAAGCAAATGATATTATTCGCCATATCGGCTCTCATTCATGAAAGTAAGCATTTTCTAAGAGTGCCACTTCAAAAATTTCGAATGTCGTATTGATAGCTACATACAAGTACTTTTGCATATCTTATATAGTATAAAAATGAATCCAAAAAAGTGTCCGTAAGCGAACTCCTCCCAAACGACTCTACCAAACTTCGTTTAACTTCTATTTTGTTACCTGTTTCTCAAGCTCGGTTTAGAAAAAAAAAATATTTTTTAGGGTTACCAGATGTCTACAATAACATCTTTTTTTTTCCTTTATAGACCGCAACATTGGAATGACATATAAAGTTTATGAAATAATTTCAAATGAAAAACGAAAAAAATGGTGTTGCCACCTAATATAGTGTTGCCATATTTGCAAAAAAAAAGAAGAAATGATATTATTCGCCATATCGGCTCTCATTCATGAAAGTACGCATTTCCTAAGAGTGCCGCTACAAAAATTTCGAATGTCATATTGATAGCTACATACAAGTACTTTTGCATATCTTATATAGTATAAAAATGAATCCAAAAAAGTGTCCGTAAGCGAACTCCTCCCAAACGACTCTACCACCAAACTTCGTTTAACTTCTATTTTGTTACCTTCTTCTCAAGCTCGGTTTAGAAAAAAAAAAATATTTTTTAGGGTTACCAGATCTCTACAATAACATCTTTTTTTTTTCCTTTATAGACCGCAACAGTTGAATGACACATAAAGTTTATGAAATAATTTCAAATGAAAAACGAAAAAAATGGTGTTGCCACCTAATATGGTGTTGCCACCTAATATGCTGTTGCCATATTTGCAAAAAAAAAGAAGAAAATGATATTATTCGCCATATCGGCTCTACTTCATGAAAGTAAGCATTTTCTAAGAGTGCCGCTACAAAAATTTCGAATGTCGTATTGATAGCTACATACAAGTACTTTTGCATATCTTATATAGTATAAAAATGAATCCAAAAAAGTGTCCGTAAGCGAACTCCTCCCAAACGACTCTACCACCAAACTTCGTTTAACTTCTATTTTGTTACCTGTTTCTCAAGCTCGGTTTAGAAAAAAAAAATATTTTTTAGGGTTACCAGATGTCTACAATAACATCTTTTTTTTTTCCTTTATAGACCGCAACATTGGAACGACATATAAAGTTTATGAAATAATTTCAAATGAAAAACGAAAAAATGGTGTTGCCACCTAATATAGTGTTGCCATATTTGCAAAAAAAAAGAAGAAATGATATTATTCGCCATATCGGCTCTTATTCATGAAAGTAAGCATTTTCTAAGAGTGCCACTACAAAAATTTCGAATGTCGTATTGATAGCTACACACAAGTACTTTTGCATATCATATATATAAAAATGAATCCAAAAAAGTGTCCTTAAGCGAACTCCTCCCAAACGACTCTACCAACAAACTTCGTTTAACTTCTATTTTGTTACCTTCTTCTCAAGCTCGGTTTAGAAAAAAAAATATTTTTTAGGGTTACCAGATGTCTACAATAACATGTTCTATTTTTTTCCTTTATAAACCGCAACATTGGAATTACCCATAAAGTTTATGAAATAATTTCAAATGAAAAATATGGTGTTGCCATATTTGCAAAAAAAAAAAAGATATTATTCGCCATATCGGCTGAAAGTACGCATTTCCTAAGAGTACCGCTACAAAAATTTCGAATGTTGTATTGATAGCTACACACAAGTACTTTTGCATATCATACAGGGCGGCTAATGAAAGCCGCTACCAAAAAAAAATTAAATAACTTTTTTTCTGTTTAATGAATCTGGTAAATTTTTTTTTATTTTGCAGATTGACTTTTACATTTAACAAAAATGGATAACTGGGACACTGAAACAAGAATTTGGATTGTCCGCCGCTATCACGCACTGGAGTCCGTAGTTTCGGTTCAAAGAGAGTATAGGCGCACGTTTGGCGGCAATCCTCCGAGCAGATGGACCATAATAAGACTTGTAAACAATTTTGCCGAGCATGGGACAGTCAACAGAAGACCTTACCATCGAAACCCTTCAGTTCGAACGGAGGAAACAATCGCTGCTGTAGCTGCTGCCATACAAAACAATCCACGTGTTTCGACAAGAAGCTTATCTGCTCAAATGGGTGTAAGCAGACAGTCATTACAGTCAATTATGCACAAAGATTTGGACTTATTCCCATATAAAATTCAAATGGCCAACAAACTGAATGCTGCAGACTTGCCGATTCGCTTGGAATTTTGCCAGAAGATGCTTCAACTGGTGGAAGAGGATGGAAACATGTTGAACTGTCTTTTCATGTCTGACGAGGCCCATTTCGATTTAAACGGCAACATAAACAAACAAAATTGTCGAATATGGAGTGCTTCCAACCCACAGATACTCCATGAGATGGAATTGCATCCACTTCGTGTCACAGTGTGGTGTGCAGTTTCATCACGCTGCATTGTCGGGCCCTACTTCTTCGAAGAAAACGGTCACACCGTTACGGTTACTGGAGACCGTTACTTGAGCATGTTGAGAGAGTTTTTCTATCCAGAATTACGCCGAATGAGAATTTCTTTCAACTCTGTGTGGTTTCAGCAAGATGGTGCAGCTCCTCATTTAGTCCAACCTGTTATGACAGAATTGCGACGAAAATTTCCCAATAACCTGATATCCAGAAACTCCACATTCCGTTGGCCACCCAGGTCGCCTGACCTTACTGCACCTGACTTTTTCTTGTGGGGTTATTGCAAACAGCAAGTCTTCAAAGCAAAACCAACAAATTTGAATGAACTAAGGCAATCCATTCGAGAAACAATTGCGGCTATTCCTGTCTCAACTCTCCAAGCAGTAATGAACAACTTTTTGGTAAGATGCCGCACATGCATCGACGAGCAGGGGGGGGCATTTAAATTCCATTATTTTTAAAACTAATTAAGCTATATTTAATAAAATTTAATGAGCTTTAACATGAATAAAAGAAAAATGAATTCCATACACTGAAAAAAAAAAATTATTTGAGTTTCTTAATGTAGCAAAATTCATCAGGCACCCTGTAGTATAAAAATGAATCCAAAAAAGTGTCCGTAAGCGAACTCCTCCCAAACGACTCTACCACCAAACTTCGTTTAACTTCTATTTTGTTACCTTCTTCTCAAGCTCGGTTTAGAAAAAAAAATATTTTTTAGGGTTACCAGATGTCCACAATAACATCTTTTTTTCCTTTATAAACCGCAATATTGGAATTACACATACAGTTTATGAAATAATTTCAACTGAAAAACGACAAAAATGGTGTTGCCACCTAATATAGTGTTGCCATATTTGCAAAAAAAAAAAAAGAAAATGATATAATTCGCCATATCGGCTCTCATTCATGAAAGTTCGAATGTCGTATTGATAGCTACATAGAAGTACTTTTGCATATCTTATATTTAAAAATGAATCCAAAAAGGGTCCGTAAAACACATAAAGTTTATGAAATTATTTCAACTGAAAAACGACAAAAATGGTGTTGCCACCTAATATAGTGTTGCCATATTTGCAACAAAAAAAAGAAGAAAATGATATTATTCGCCATATCGGCTCTCATTCATGAAAGTACGCATTTCCTAAGAGTGCCGCTACAAAAATTTCGAATGTCGTATTGATAGCTACATACAAGTACTTTTGCATATCTTATATAGTATAAAAATGAAAAATGAAAAGTGTCCGTAAGCGAACTCCTCCCAAACGACTCTACCCACAAGCTTCGCGTAACTTCTGTTTTGTTACCTTCTTCTCAAGCTCGGTTTAGAAAAAAAAAATATTTTTTAGGGTTACCAGATGTCTACAAGAACATCTTTTTTTTCCTTTATAAACCGCAACATTGGAATTACACATAAAGTTTATGAAATAGTTTCAAATGAAAAACGAAAAAAACGGTGTTACCACCTAATATGGTGTTGCCATATTTGCAAAAAAAAAGAAAATGATATTATTCGCCATATCGGCTCTCATTCATGAAAGTACGTATTTCCTACATACAAGTAGTTTCGCATATCTTATATAGTATAAAAATGAAAAATGAAAAGTGTACGTAAGCGAACTCCTCCCAAACGACTCTACCCACAAACTTCGTTTAACTTCTATTTTGTTACCTTCTTCTCAAGCTCGGTGTAGAAAAAAAGTATTTTTTAGGGTTACCAGATGTCTACAATAACATCTTTTTTTTTCCTTTATAAACCGCAACATTGGAATTACACATAAAGTTTATGAAATAATTTAAAATGAAAAACGAAAAAAATGGTGTTGCCATATTTCCAAAAAAAAGAAGGAAATGATATTATTCGCCATGTCGGCTCTCGATCATGAAAGTACGCATTTCCTAAGAGTGCCGCTACAAAAATTTCGAATGTCGTATTGATAGCTACATACAAGTACTTTTGCATATCTTATACATAAGAATGAATCCAAAAAAGTGTCCGTAATCGAACTCCTCTCAAACGACTCTACCCACGAACTTCGTTTAACTTCTATTTTGTTACCTTCTTCGCAAGCTCGGTTTAGAAAAAAAAAAAAATTTTTAGGGTTACCAGATGTCTACAATAACATCTTTTTTTTTTCCTTTATAGACCGCAACATTGGAATGACATATAAACTTTATGAAATAATTTCAAATGAAAAACGAAAAAAATGGTGTTGCCACCTTATATAGTGTTGCCATATTTGCAAAAAAAAGAAGAAATGATATTATTCGCCATATCGGCTCTCATTCATGAAAGTAAGCATTTTCTAAGAGTGCCACTACAAAAATTTCGAATGTCGTATTGATAGCTACATACAAGTACTTTTGCATATCTTATATAGTATAAAAATGAATCCAAAAAAGTGTCCGTAAGCGAACTCCTCCCAAACGACTCTACCACCAAACTTCGTTTAACTTCTATTTTGTTACCTGTTTCTCAAGCTCGGTTTAGAAAAAAAAAATATTTTTTAGGGTTACCAGATGTCTACAATAACATCTTTTTTTTTTCCTTTATAGACCGCAACATTGGAATGACATATAAAGTTTATGAAATAATTTCAAATGAAAAACGAAAAAAATGGTGTTGCCACCTAATATAGTGTTGCCATATTTGCAAAAAAAAAAGAAGCAAATGATATTATTCGCCATATCGGCTCTCATTCATGAAAGTAAGCATTTTCTAAGAGTGCCACTTCAAAAATTTCGAATGTCGTATTGATAGCTACATACAAGTACTTTTGCATATCTTATATAGTATAAAAATTAATCCAAAAAAGTGTCCGTAAGCGAACTCCTCCCAAACGACTCTACCACCAAACTTCGTTTAACTTCTATTTTGTTACCTGTTTCTCAAGCTCGGTTTAGAAAAAAAAAATATTTTTTAGGGTTACCAGATGTCTACAATAACATCTTTTTTTTTTCCTTTATAGACCGCAACATTGGAATGACATATAAAGTTTATGAAATAATTTCAAATGAAAAACGAAAAAAATGGTGTTGCCACCTAATATAGTGTTGCCATATTTGCAAAAAAAAAGAAGAAATGATATTATTCGCCATATCGGCTCTCATTCATGAAAGTACGCATTTCCTAAGAGTGCCGCTACAAAAATTTCGAATGTCGTATTGATAGCTACATACAAGTACTTTTGCATATCTTATATAGTATAAAAATGAATCCAAAAAAGTGTCCGTAAGCGAACTCCTCCCAAACGACTCTACCACCAAACTTCGTTTAACTTCTATTTTGTTACCTTCTTCTCAAGCTCGGTTTAGAAAAAAAAAAATATTTTTTAGGGTTGCCAGATGTCTACAATAACATCTTTTTTTTTTCCTTTATAGACCGCAACAGTTGAATGACACATAAAGTTTATGAAATAATTTCAAATGAAAAACGAAAAAAATGGTGTTGCCACCTAATATGGTGTTGCCATATTTGCAAAAAAAAAGAAGAAAATGATATTATTCGCCATATCGGCTCTCATTCATGAAAGTAAGCATTTTCTAAGAGTGCCACTACAAAAATTTCGAATGTCGTATTGATAGCTACATACAAGTACTTTTGCATATCTTATATAGTATAAAAATGAATCCAAAAAAGTGTCCGTAAGCGAACTCCTCCCAAACGGCTCTACCACCAAACTTCGTTTAACTTCTATTTTGTTACCTTCTTCGCAAGCTCGGTTTAGAAAAAAAAAAAATTTTTTAGGGTTACCAGATGTCTACAATAACATGTTCTATTTTTTTCCTTTATAAACCGCAACATTGGAATTACACATAAAGTTTATGAAATAATTGGTGTTGCCACCTAATATGGTGTTGCCATATTTGCAAAAAAAAAGAAGAAAATGATATTATTCGCCATATCGGCTCTACTTCATGAAAGTAAGCATTTTCTAAGAGTGCCGCTACAAAAATTTCGAATGTCGTATTGATAGCTACATACAAGTACTTTTGTATATCTTATATAGTATAAAAATGAATCCAAAAAGTGTCCGTAAGCGAACTCCTCCCAAACGACTCTACCACCAAACTTCGTTTAACTTCTATTTTGTTAAATTCTTCTCAAGCTCGGTTTAGAAAAAAAAAAATATTTTTTAGGGTTGCCAGATGTCTACAATAACATCTTTTTTTTTTCCTTTATAGACCGCAACAGTTGAATGACACATAAAGTTTATGAAATAATTTCAAATGAAAAACGAAAAAAATGGTGTTGCCACCTAATATGGTGTTGCCATATTTGCAAAAAAAAAGAAGAAATGATATTATTCGCCATATCGGCTCTCATTCATGAAAGTAAGCATTTTCTAAGAGTGCCACTACAAAAATTTCGAATGTCGTATTGATAGCTACATACAAGTACTTTTGCATATCTTATATAGTATAAAAATGAATCCAAAAAAGTGTCCGTAAGCGAACTCCTCCCAAACGACTCTACCCACAAACTTCGTTTAACTTCTATTTTGTTACCTTCTTCGCAAGCTCGGTTTAGAAAAAAAAATATTTTTTAGGGTTACCAGATGTCTACAATAACATGTTCTATTTTTTTCCTTTATAAACCGCAACATTGGAATTACACATAAAGTTTATGAAATAATTTCAAAAGAAAAATATGGTGTTGCCATATTTGCAAAAAAAAAAGATATTATTCGCAATATCGGCTTTAATTCATGAAAGTACGCATTTCCTAAGAGTACCGCTACAAAAATTTCGAATGTTGTATTGATAGCTACACACAAGTACTTTTGCATATCATATATATAAAAATGAATCCAAAAAAGTGTCCTTAAGCGAACTCCTCCCAAACGACTCTACCCACAAACTTCGTTTAACTTCTATTTTGTTACCTTCTTCTTAAGCTCGGTTTAGAAAAAAAAATATTTTTTAGGGTTACCAGATGTCTACAATAACATGTTCTATTTTTTTTCTTTATAAACCGCAACATTGGAATTACACATAAAGTTTATGAAATAATTTCAAATGAAAAATATGGTGTTGCCATATTTGCAAAAAAAAAATGATATTATTCGCCATATCGGCTGAAAGTACGCATTTCCTAAGAGTACCGCTACAAAAATTTCGAATGTTGTATTGATAGCTACACACAAGTACTTTTGCATATCATACAGGGTGGCTAATGAAAGCCGCTACCAAAAAAAAATTAAATAACTTTTTTTCTGTTTAATGAATCTGGTTAATTTTTTTTTTATTTTGCAGATTGACTTTTACATTTAACAAAAATGGATAACTGGGACACTGAAACAAGAATTTGGATTGTCCGCCGCTATCACGCACTGGAGTCCGTAGTTTCGGTTCAAAGAGAGTATAGGCGCACGTTTGGCGGCAATCCTCCGAGCAGATGGACCATAATAAGACTTGTAAACAATTTTGCCGAGCATGGGACAGTCAACAGAAGACCTTACCATCGAAACCCTTCAGTTCGAACGGAGGAAACAATCGCTGCTGTAGCTGCTGCCATACAAAACAATCCACGTGTTTCGACAAGAAGCTTATCTGCTCAAATGGGTGTAAGCAGACAGTCATTACAGTCAATTATGCACAAAGATTTGGACTTATTCCCATATAAAATTCAAATGGCCAACAAACTGAATGCTGCAGACTTGCCGATTCGCTTGGAATTTTGCCAGAAGATGCTTCAAATGGTGGAAGAGGATGGAAACATGTTGAACTGTCTTTTCATGTCTGACGAGGCCCATTTCGATTTAAACGGCAACATAAACAAACAAAATTGTCGAATATGGAGTGCTTCCAACCCACAGATACTCCATGAGATGGAATTGCATCCACTTCGTGTCACAGTGTGGTGTGCAGTTTCATCACGCTGCATTGTCGGGCCCTACTTCTTCGAAGAAAACAGTCACACCGTTACGGTTACTGGAGACCGTTACTTGAGCATGTTGAGAGAGTTTTTCTATCCAGAATTACGCCGAATGAGAATTTCTTTCAACTCTGTGTGGTTTCAGCAAGATGGTGCAGCTCCTCATATAGTCCAACCTGTTATGACAGAATTGCGACGAAAATTTCCCAATAAGCTGATATCCAGAAACTCCACATTCCGTTGGCCACCCAGGTCGCCTGACCTTACTGCACCTGACTTTTTCTTGTGGGGTTATTGCAAACAGCAAGTCTTCAAAGCAAAACCAACAAATTTGAATGAACTAAGGCAATCCATTCGAGAAACAATTGCGGCTATTCCTGTCTCAACTCTCCAAGCAGTAATGAACAACTTTTTGGTAAGATGCCGCACATGCATCGACGAGCAGGGGGGGGCATTTAAATTCCATTATTTTTAAAACTAATTAAGCTATATTTAATAAAATTTAATGAGCTTTAACATGAATAAAAGAAAAATGAATTCCATACACGGAAAAAAAAATTATTTGAGTTTCTTAATGTAGCAAAATTCATTAGCCACCCTGTATATATAAAAATGAATCCAAAAAAGTGTCCGTAATCGAACTCCTCTCAAACGACTCTACCCACGAACTTCGTTTAACTTCTATTTTGTTACCTTCTTCGCAAGCTCGGTTTAGAAAAAAAAAAAATTTTTTAGGGTTACCAGATGTCTACAATAACATCTTTTTTTTTCCTTTATAGACCGTAACATTGGAATGACATATAAAGTTTATGAAATAATTTCAAATGAAAAACGAAAAAAATGGTGTTGCCACCTAATATAGTGTTGCCATATTTGCAAAAAAAAGAAGAAATGATATTATTCGCCATATCGGCTCTCATTCATGAAAGTAAGCATTTTCTAAGAGTGGCACTACAAAAATTTCGAATGTCGTATTGATAGCTACATACAAGTACTTTTGCATATCTTATATAGTATAAAAATGAATCCAAAAAAGTGTCCGTAAGCGAACTCCTCCCAAACGACTCTACCACCAAACTTCGTTTAACTTCTATTTTGTTACCTGTTTCTCAAGCTCGGTTTAGAAAAAAAAAATATTTTTTAGGGTTACCAGATGTCTACAATAACATCTTTTTTTTTTCCTTTATAGACCGCAACATTGGAATGACATATAAATTTTATGAAATAATTTCAAATGAAAAACGAAAAAATGGTGTTGCAACCTAATATGGTGCTGCCATATTTGCAAAAAAAAAAAAAATTATATTATTCGCCATATCGGCTCTCATTCATGAAAGTACGCATTTCCTAAGAGTGCCGCTACAAAAATTTCGAATGTATTGATAGCTACATACAAGTACTTTTGCATATCTTATATATAAAAATGAATCAAAGACGTGTCCGTAATCGAACTCCTCCCAAACGACTCTACCCACAAACTTCGTTTAACTTCTATTTTGTTACCTTCTTCTCAGGCTCGGTTTAGCAAAAAAAAAATATTTTTTAGGGTTACCAGCTGTCTACAAAAACATTTTTTTTTCCTTTATAGACCGCAACATTGGAATGACACATAAAGTTTATGAAATAATTTCAAATAAAAAACGAAAAAAATGGTGTTGCCACCTACTATGGTGTTGCCATATTTGCAAAAAAAAAAAAAGAAAATGATATTATTCGCCATATCGGCTCTCATTCATGAAAGTAAGCATTTTCTAAGAGTGCCACTACAAAAATTTCGAATGTCGTATTGATAGCTACATACAAGTACTTTTGCATATCTTATATAGTATAAAAATGAATCCAAAAAAGTGTCCGTAAGCGAACTCCTCCCAAACGACTCTACCACCAAACTTCGTTTAACTTCTATTTTGTTACCTTCTTCTCAAGCTCGGTTTAGAAAAAAAACAATTTCTTAGGGTTACCAGATGTCTACAATAACATCTTTTTTTTTTCCTTTATAGACCGCAACATTGGAATGACATATAAAGTTTATGAAATTTCGGCTCTCATTCATGAAAGTACGCATTTCCTAAGACTGCCGCTACAAAAATTTCGAATGTCGTATTGATAGCTACATACAAGTATTTACTTTTGCATATCTTATATAGTATAAAAATGAATCCAAAAAAGTGTCCGTAAGCGAACTCCTCCCAAACGACTCTACCACCAAACTTCGTTTAACTTCTATTTTGTTACCTTCTTCTCAAGCTCGGTTTAGAAAAAAAATATATTTTTTAGGGTTACCAGATGTCTACAATAACATCTTTTTTTTTTCCTTTATAGACCGCAACATTGGAATGACATATAAAGTTTATGAAATAATTTCAAATGAAAAACGAAAAAAATGGTGTTGCCACCTAATATAGTGTTGCCATATTTGCAAAAAAAAAGAAGAAATGATATTATTCGCCATATCGGCTCTCATTCATGAAAGTACGCATTTCCTAAGAGTGCCGCTACAAAAATTTCGAATGTCGTATTGATAGCTACATACAAGTACTTTTGCATATCTTATATAGTATAAAAATGAATCCAAAAAAGTGTCCGTAAGCGAACTCCTCCCAAACGACTCTACCACCAAACTTCGTTTAACTTCTATTTTGTTACCTTCTTCTCAAGCTCGGTTTAGAAAAAAAAAAATATTTTTTAGGGTTACCAGATGTCTACAATAACATCTTTTTTTTTCCTTTATAGACCGCAACAGTTGAATGACACATAAAGTTTATGAAATAATTTCAAATGAAAAACGAAAAAAATGGTGTTGCCACCTAATATGGTGTTGCCATATTTGCAAAAAAAAAGAAGAAAATGATATTATTCGCCATATCGGCTCTACTTCATGAAAGAAAGCATTTTCTAAGAGTGCCGCTACAAAAATTTCGAATGTCGTATTGATAGCTACATACAAGTACTTTTGTATATCTTATATAGTATAAAAATGAATCCAAAAAAGTGTCCGTAAGCGAACTCCTCCCAAACGACTCTACCACCAAACTTCGTTTAACTTCTATTTTGTTACCTTCTTCTCAGGCTCGGTTTAGCAAAAAAAAATATTTTTTAGGGTTACCAGCTGTCTACAAGAACATTTTTTTTTCCTTTATAGACCGCAACATTGGAATGACACATAAAGTTTATGAAATAATTTCAAACGAAAAAAATAGTGTTGCCACCTAATATGGTGTTGCCATATTTGCAAAAAAAAAGAAGAAAATGATATTATTCGCCATATCGGCTCTACTTCATGAAAGTAAGCATTTTCTAAGAGTGCCGCTACAAAAATTTCGAATGTCGTATTGATAGCTACATACAAGTACTTTTGCATATCTTATATAGTATAAAAATGAATCCAAAAAAGTGTCCGTAAGCGAACTCCTCCCAAACGACTCTACCACCAAACTTCGTTTAACTTCTATTTTGTTAAATTCTTCTCAAGCTCGGTTTAGAAAAAAAATATATTTTTTAAGGTTACCAGATGTCTACAATAACATCTTTTTTTTTTCCTTTATAGACCGCAACAGTTGAATGACACATAAAGTTTATGAAATAATTTCAAATGAAAAACGAAAAAAATGGTGTTGCCACCTAATATGGTGTTGCCATATTTGCAAAAAAAAAGAAGAAAATGATATCGGCTCTACTTCATGAAAGTAAGCATTTTCTAAGAGTGCCGCTACAAAAATTTCGAATGTCGTATTGATAGCTACATACAAGTACTTTTGCATATCTTATATAGTATAAAAATGAATCCAAAAAAGTGTCCGTAAGCGAACTCCTCCCAAACGACTCTACCACCAAACTTCGTTTAACTTCTATTTTGTTAAATTCTTCTCAAGCTCGGTTTAGAAAAAAAATATTTTTTAGGGTTACCAGATGTTTACAATAACATCTTTTTTTTTCCTTTATAGACCGCAACAGTTGAATGACACATAACGTTTATGAAATAATTTCAAATGAAAAACGAAAAAAATGGTGTTGCCACCTAATATGGTGTTGCCATATTTGCAAAAAAAAAGAAGAAAATGATATTATTCGCCATATCGGCTCTACTTCATGAAAGTAAGCATTTTCTAAGAGTGCCGCTACAAAAATTTCGAATGTCGTATTGATAGCTACATACAAGTACTTTTGCATATCTTATATAGTATAAAAATGAATCCAAAAAAGTGTCCGCAAGCGAACTCCTCCCAAACGACTCTACCACCAAACTTTGTTTAACTTCTATTTTGTTACCTGTTTCTCAAGCTCGGTTTAGAAAAAAAATATATTTTTTAGGGTTAGAAGATGTCTACAATAACATCTTTTTTTTTCCTTTATAGACCGCAACATTGGAATGACATATAAAGTTTATGAAATAATTTCAAATGAAAAACGAAAAAAATGGTGTTGCCACCTAATATAGTGTTGCCATATTTGCAAAAAAAAAGAAGAAATGATATTATTCATGCTGTCTACAAGAACATTTTTTTTTCCTTTATAGACCGCAACATTGGAATGACACATAAAGTTTATGAAATAATTTCAAATAAAAAACGAAAAAAATGGTGTTGCCACCCAATATGGTGTTGCCATATTTGCAAAAAAAAAAGAAGAAAATGATATTATTCGCCATATCGGCTCTCATTCATGAAAGTAAGCATTTTCTAAGAGTGCCACTACAAAAATTTCGAATGTCGTATTGATAGCTACATACAAGTACTTTTGTATATCTTATATAGTATAAAAATGAATCCAAAAAAGTGTCCGTAAGCGAACTCCTCCCAAACGACTCTACCACCAAACTTCGTTTAGCTACTATTTTGTTACCTTCTTCTCAAGCTCGGTTTAGAAAAAAAAAATATTTTTTAGGGTTACCAGATGTCTACAATAACATCTTTTTTTTTTCCTTTATAGACCGCAACATTGGAATGACATATAAAGTTTATGAAATAATTTCAAATGAAAAACGAAAAAAATGGTGTTGCCACCTAATATGGTGTTGCCCTATTTGCAAAAAAAAAGAAGCAAATGATATTATTCGCCATATCGGCTCTCATTCACGAAAGTAAGCATTTTCTAAGAGTGCCACTACAAAAATTTCGAATGTCGTATTGATAGCTACATACAAGTACTTTTGCATATCTTATATAGTATAAAAATGAATCCAAAAAAGTGTCCGTAAGCGAACTCCTCTCAAACGACTCTACCCACAAACTTCGTTTAACTTCTCTTTTGTTACCTTCTTCTCAAGCTCGGTTTAAGAAAAAAAAATATTTGTTAGGGTTACTAGATGTCTACAATACCATCTTTTTTTTCCTTTATAAACCGCAACATTGGAATTACACGTAAAATTTATGAAATAATTTCAAATGAAAAACGAAAAAATGGTGTTGCAACCTCATATGGTGCTGCCATATTTGCAAAAAAAAAAAAAAATTTTATTATTCGCCATATCGGCTCTCATTCATGAAAGTCCGCATTTCCTAAGAGTGCCGCTACAAAAATTTCGAATGTCGTGTTGATAGCTACATACAAATACTTTTGCATATCTTATATAGTATAAAAATGATCCAAAAAAAGTGTCCGTAATCGAACTCCTCCCAAACGACTCTACCCACAAATTTCGTTTAGCTTCTATTTTGTTACCTTCTTCTCAAGCTCGGTTTAGAAAAAAAAATATTTTTTAGGGTTACCAGATGTCTACAATACCATCTTTTTTTCCTTTATAAACCGCAACATTGGAATTACACGTAAAGTTTATGAAATAATTTCAAATGAAAAACGAAAAAAATGGTGTTGCAACCTGATATGGTGCTGCCATATTTGCAAAAAAAAAAAAAAAATTATATTATTCGCCATATCGGCTCTCATTCATGAAAGTACGCATTTCCTAAGAGTGCCGCTACAAAAGTTTCGAAAGTCGTATTGATAGCTACATACAAATACTTTTGCATATCTTATATAGTATAAAAATGAATTAAAAAAGTGTCCGTTATCGAACTCCTCCCAAACGACTCTACCCACAAACTTCGTTTAACTTCTATTTTGTTACCTTCTTCTCAAGCTCGGTTTAGCAAAAAAAAAAATATTTTTTAGGGTTACCAGATGTCTACAAGAACAACTTTTTTTTTCTTTTATAGACCGTAACATTGGAATGACACATAAAGTTTATGAAATAATTTCAAATGAAAAACGAAAAAAATGGTGTTGCCACCTAATATGGTGTTGCCATATTTGCAAAAAAAAAAAAAGAAAATGATATTATTCGCCATATCGGCTCTCATTCAGGAAAGTAAGCATTTTCTAAGAGTGCCACTACAAAAGTTTCGAATGTCGTATTGATAGCTACATACAAGTACTTTTGCATATCTTATATAGTATAAAAATGAATCCAAAAAAGTGTGGGTGAGCGAACTCCTCCCAAACGACTCTAGCACCAAACTTCGTTTAACTTATATTTTGTTACCTTCTTCTCAAGCTCGGTTTAGAAAAAAAAAAAATTTTTTAGGGTTACCAGATGTCTACAATAACATCTTTTTTTTCCTTTATAGACCGCAACATTGGAATGACATATAAAGTTTATGAAATAATTTCAAATGAAAAACGAAAAAAATGGGTTGCCACCTAATATAGTGTTGCCATATTTGCAAAAAAAAAGAAGAAAATGATATTATTCGCCATATCGGCTCTCATTCATGAAAGTACGCATTTCCTAAGAGTGCCGCTACAAAAATTTCGAATGTCGTATTGATAGCTACATACAAGTACTTTTGCATATCTTATATAGTATAAAAATGAATCCAAAAAAGTGTCCGTAATCGAACTCCTCTCAAACGACTCTACCCACAAACTTCATTTAACTTCTATTTTGTTACCTTCTTCTCAAGCTCGGTTTACGAAAAAAAAATATTTTTTAGGGTTACCAGATGTCTACAATACCATCTTTTTTTTCCTTTATAGACCGCAACATTGGAATGATACATAAAGTTTATGAAATAATTTCAAAAGAAAAACGAAAAAAATGGTGTTGCCACCTAATATGGTGTTGCCATATTTCCAAAAAAAAAGAATAAAATGATATTATTCGCCATATCGGCTCTCATTCATGAAAGTACGCATTTCCTAAGAGTGCCGCTACAAAAATTTCGAATGTCGTATTGATAGCTACATAAAAGTACTTTTGCATATCTTATATAGTATAAAAATGAATCCAAAAAAGTGTCCGTAAGCGAACTCCTCCCAAACGACTCTACCCACAAACTTCGTTTAATTTATATTTTGTTACCTTCTTCTCAAGCTCGGTTTAGAAAAAAAAGTATTTTTTAGGGTTACCAGATGTCTACAATAACATCTTTTTTTTCCTTTATAAGCCGCAACATTGGAATTACACATAAAGTTTATGAAATAATTTCAAATGAAAAACGAAAAAATGGTGTTGCCATATTTGCAAAAAAAAAAGAAGAAAATGATATTATTCGCCATATCGGCTCTCATTCATGAAATTACGCATTTCCTAAGAGTGCCGCTACAAAAATTTCGAATGTCGTATTGATAGCTACATACAAGTACTTTTGCATATTCTTATATATAAAAATGAATCTAAAAAAGTGTCCGTAGACGAACTCCTCCCAAACGACTTTACCACCAAACTTCGTTTAACTCCTATTTTGTTACCTTCTTCTCAAGCTCGGTTTAGAAAAAAAAGTATTTTTTAGGGTTACCAGATGTCTACAATAACATCTTTTTTTCCCTTTATAAGCCGCAACATTGGAATTACACATAAAGTTTATGAAATAATTTCAAATGAAAAACGAAAAAATGGTGTTGCCATATTTGCAAAAAAAAAAAAGAAAATGATATTATTCGCCATATCGGCTCTCATTCATGAAATTACGCATTTCCTAAGAGTGCCGCTACAAAAATTTCGAATGTCGTATTGATAGCTACATACAAGTACTTTTGCATATCTTATATAGTATAAAAATGAATCCAAAAATGTGTCCGTAAGCGAACTCCTCCCAAACGACTCTACCCACAAACTTCGTTTAACTTCTATTTTGTTACCTTCTTCTCAAGCTCGGTTTAGAAAAAAAAGTATTTTTTAGGGTTACCAGATGTCTACAATAACATCTTTTTTTTCCTTTCTAAGCCGCAACATTGGAATTACACATAAGGTTTATGAAATAATTTCAAATGAAAAACGAAAAAATGGTGTTGCCACCTAATATGGTGCTGCCATATTTGCAAAAAAAAAAAACAAAAT
This sequence comes from Merzomyia westermanni, assembly GCA_949987695.1. Lineage (NCBI taxonomy): Eukaryota > Metazoa > Arthropoda > Insecta > Diptera > Tephritidae > Merzomyia > Merzomyia westermanni. The sequence continues at coordinate 108,986,785 of OX465290.1, read as the reverse complement.
GATATTATTCGCCATATCGGCTCTCATTCATGAAAGTACGCATTTCCTAAGAGTGCCGCTACAAAAATTTCGAATGTCGTATTGATAGCTACATACAAGTACTTTTGCATATCTTATATAGTATAAAAATGAATCCAAAAAAGTGTGGGTGAGCGAACTCCTCCCAAACGACTCTAGCACCAAACTTCGTTTAACTTATATTTTGTTACCTTCTTCTCAAGCTCGGTTTAGAAAAAAAAAATATTTTTTAGGGTTACCAGATGTCTACAATAACATCTTTTTTTTTTCCTTTATAGACCGCAACATTGGAATGACATATAAAGTTTATGAAATAATTTCAAATGAAAAACGAAAAAAATGGTGTTGCCACCTAATATAGTGTTGCCATATTTGCAAAAAAAAAGAAGAAAATTATATTATTCGCCATATCGGCTCTCATTCATGAAAGTACGCATTTCCTAAGAGTGCCGCTACAAAAATTTCGAATGTCGTATTGATAGCTACATACAAGTACTTTTGCATATCTTATATAGTATAAAAATGAATCCAAAAAAGTGTGGGTGAGCGAACTCCTCCCAAACGACTCTAGCACCAAACTTCGTTTAACTTATATTTTGTTACCTTCTTCTCAAGCTCGGTTTAGAAAAAAAAAATATTTTTTAGGGTTACCAGATGTCTACAATAACATCTTTTTTTTTTCCTTTATAGACCGCAACATTGGAATGACATATAAAGTTTATGAAATAATTTCAAATGAAAAACGAAAAAAATGGTGTTGCCACCTAATATAGTGTTGCCATATTTGCAAAAAAAAAGAAGAAAATTATATTATTCGCCATATCGGCTCTCATTCATGAAAGTACGCATTTCCTAAGAGTGCCGCTACAAAAATTTCGAATGTCGTATTGATAGCTACATAAAAGTACTTTTGCATATCTTATATAGTATAAAAATGAATCCAAAAAAGTGTCCGTAAGCGACTCTACCCACAAACTTCGTTTAATTTATATTTTGTTACCCTCTTCTCAAGCTCGGTTTAGAAAAAAAAGTATTTTTTAGGGTTACCAGATGTCTACAATAACATCTTTTTTTTCTTTTATAAACCGCAACATTGGAATTACACATAAAGTTTATGAAATAATTTCAAATGAAAAACGAAAAAAATGGTGTTGCCATATTTGCAAAAAAAAAAAGAAAATGGTATTATTCGCCATATCGGCTCTCATTCATGAAAGTACGCATTTCCTAAGAGTGCCGCTACAAAAATTTCGAATGTCGTATTGATAGCAACATTGGAATTACTCATAAGGTTTATGAAATAATTTCAAATGAAAAACGAAAAAATGGTGTTGCCACCTAATATGGTGCTGCCATATTTGCAAAAAAAAAAACAAAATGATATTATTCGCCATATCGGCTCTCATTCATGATTGTAAGCATTTTCTAAGAGTGCCACTACAAAAATTTCGAAAGTCGTATTGATAGCTACATACAAGTACTTTTGCATATCTTATATATAAAAATGAATCCAAAAAAGTGTCCGTAACCGAACTCCTCTCAAACGACTCTACCCACAAACTTCGTTTAACTTCTATTTTGTTACCTTCTTCTCAAGCTCGGTTCAGAAAAAAAAGTATTTTTTAGGGTTACCAGATGTCTACAATAACATCTTTTTTTCCCTTTATAAGCCGCAACATTGGAATTACACATAAATGGTGTTGCCACCTAATATGGTGCTGCCATATTTGCAAAAAAAAAAACAAAATGATATTATTCGCCATATCGGCTCTCATTCATGAAAGTACGCATTTCCTAAGAGTGCCGCTACAAAAATTTCGAATGTCGTATTGATAGCTACATACAAGTACTTTTGCATATCTTATATAGTATAAAAATGAATCCAAAAAAGTGTCCGTAAGCGAACTCCTCCCAAATGACTCTAACCACAAACTTCGTTTAATTTATATTTTGTTACCTTCTTCTCAAGCTCGGTTTGGAAAAAAAAGTATTTTTTAGGGTTACCAGATGTCTACAATAACATCTTTTTTTTCTTTTATAAACCGCAACATTGGAATTACACATAAAGTTTATGAAATAATTTCAAATGAAAAACGAAAAAAATGGTGTTGCCATATTTGCAAAAAAAAAAGAAGAAAATGATATTATTCGCCATATCGGCTCTCATTCATGATTGTAAGCATTTTCTAAGAGTGCCACTACAAAAATTTCGAATGTCGTATTGATAGCTACATACAAGTACTTTTGCATATTCTTATATATAAAAATGAATCTAAAAAAGTGTCCGTAGGCGAACTCCTCCCAAACGACTTTACCACCAAACTTCGTTTAACTTCTATTTTGTTACCTTCTTCTCAAGCTCAGTTTAGAAAAAAAAATATTTTTTAGGGTTACCAGATGTATACAATAACATCTTTTTTTTCCTTTATAAACCGCAACATTGGAATTACACATAAAGTTTATGAAATAATTTCAAATGAAAAATATGGTGTTGCCATATTTGCAACAAAAAAAAAAAAAGATATTATTCGCCATATCGGCTCTAATTTATGAAAGTACGCATTTCCTAAGAGTGCCGCTACAAAAATTTCGAATGTCGTATTGATAGCTACATACAAGTACTTTTGCATATTCTTATATATAAAAATGAATCTAAAAAAGTGTCCGTAGGCGAACTCCTCCCAAACGGCTCTACCCACAAACTTCGTTTAGCTTCTATTTTGTTACCTTCTTCTCAAGCTCAGTTTAGAAAAAAAAATATTTTTTAGGGTTACCAGATGTATACAATAACATCTTTTTTTTCCTTTATAAACCGCAACATTGGAATTACACATAAAGTTTATGAAATAATTTCAAATGAAAAATATGGTGTTGCCATATTTGCAACAAAAAAAAAAAAGATATTATTCGCCATATCGGCTCTAATTTATGAAAGTACGCATTTCCTAAGAGTGCCGCTACAAAAATTTCGAATGTCGTATTGATAGCTACATACAAGTACTTTTGCATATTCTTATATATAAAAATGAATCTAAAAAAGTGTCCGTAGGCGAACTCCTCCCAAACGACTTTACCACCAAACTTCGTTTAACTTCTATTTTGTTACCTTCTTCTCAAGCTCGGTTTAGAAAAAAAAATATTTTTTAGGGTTACCAGATGTATACAATAACATCTTTTTTTTCCTTTATAAACCGCAACATTGGAATTACACATAAAGTTTATGAAATAATTTCAAATGAAAAATATGGTGTTGCCATATTTGCAACAAAAAAAAAAAAGATATTATTCGCCATATCGGCTCTAATTTATGAAAGTACGCATTTCCTAAGAGTGCCGCTACAAAAATTTCGAATGTCGTATTGATAGCTACATACAAGTACTTTTGCATATTCTTATATATAAAAATGAATCCAAAAAAGTGTCCGTAATCGAACTCCTCTCAAACGACTCTACCCACAAACTTCGTTTAACTTCTATTTTGTTACCTTCTTCTCAAGCTCGGTTCAGAAAAAAAAGTATTTTTTAGGGTTACCAGATGTCTACAATAACATCTTTTTTTCCCTTTATAAGCCGCAACATTGGAATTACACATAAATGGTGTTGCCACCTAATATGGTGCTGCCATATTTGCAAAAAAAAAAACAAAATGATATTATTCGCCATATCGGCTCTCATTCATGAAAGTACGCATTTCCTAAGAGTGCCGCTACAAAAGTTTCGAAAGTCGTATTGATAGCTACATACAAATACTTTTGCATATCTTATATAGTATAAAAATGAATTAAAAAAGTGTCCGTTATCGAACTCCTCCCAAACGACTCTACCCACAAACTTCGTTTAACTTCTATTTTGTTACCTTCTTCTCAAGCTCGGTTTAGCAAAAAAAAAAATATTTTTTAGGGTTACCAGATGTCTACAAGAACAACTTTTTTTTTCTTTTATAGACCGTAACATTGGAATGACACATAAAGTTTATGAAATAATTTCAAATGAAAAACGAAAAAAATGGTGTTGCCACCTAATATGGTGTTGCCATATTTGCAAAAAAAAAAAAAGAAAATGATATTATTCGCCATATCGGCTCTCATTCAGGAAAGTAAGCATTTTCTAAGAGTGCCACTACAAAAGTTTCGAATGTCGTATTGATAGCTACATACAAGTACTTTTGCATATCTTATATAGTATAAAAATGAATCCAAAAAAGTGTGGGTGAGCGAACTCCTCCCAAACGACTCTAGCACCAAACTTCGTTTAACTTATATTTTGTTACCTTCTTCTCAAGCTCGGTTTAGAAAAAAAAAAATTTTTTAGGGTTACCAGATGTCTACAATAACATCTTTTTTTTCCTTTATAGACCGCAACATTGGAATGACATATAAAGTTTATGAAATAATTTCAAATGAAAAACGAAAAAAATGGGTTGCCACCTAATATAGTGTTGCCATATTTGCAAAAAAAAAGAAGAAAATGATATTATTCGCCATATCGGCTCTCATTCATGAAAGTACGCATTTCCTAAGAGTGCCGCTACAAAAATTTCGAATGTCGTATTGATAGCTACATACAAGTACTTTTGCATATCTTATATAGTATAAAAATGAATCCAAAAAAGTGTCCGTAATCGAACTCCTCTCAAACGACTCTACCCACAAACTTCATTTAACTTCTATTTTGTTACCTTCTTCTCAAGCTCGGTTTACGAAAAAAAAATATTTTTTAGGGTTACCAGATGTCTACAATACCATCTTTTTTTTCCTTTATAGACCGCAACATTGGAATGATACATAAAGTTTATGAAATAATTTCAAAAGAAAAACGAAAAAAATGGTGTTGCCACCTAATATGGTGTTGCCATATTTCCAAAAAAAAAGAATAAAATGATATTATTCGCCATATCGGCTCTCATTCATGAAAGTACGCATTTCCTAAGAGTGCCGCTACAAAAATTTCGAATGTCGTATTGATAGCTACATAAAAGTACTTTTGCATATCTTATATAGTATAAAAATGAATCCAAAAAAGTGTCCGTAAGCGAACTCCTCCCAAACGACTCTACCCACAAACTTCGTTTAATTTATATTTTGTTACCTTCTTCTCAAGCTCGGTTTAGAAAAAAAAGTATTTTTTAGGGTTACCAGATGTCTACAATAACATCTTTTTTTTCCTTTATAAGCCGCAACATTGGAATTACACATAAAGTTTATGAAATAATTTCAAATGAAAAACGAAAAAATGGTGTTGCCATATTTGCAAAAAAAAAAGAAGAAAATGATATTATTCGCCATATCGGCTCTCATTCATGAAATTACGCATTTCCTAAGAGTGCCGCTACAAAAATTTCGAATGTCGTATTGATAGCTACATACAAGTACTTTTGCATATTCTTATATATAAAAATGAATCTAAAAAAGTGTCCGTAGACGAACTCCTCCCAAACGACTTTACCACCAAACTTCGTTTAACTCCTATTTTGTTACCTTCTTCTCAAGCTCGGTTTAGAAAAAAAAGTATTTTTTAGGGTTACCAGATGTCTACAATAACATCTTTTTTTCCCTTTATAAGCCGCAACATTGGAATTACACATAAAGTTTATGAAATAATTTCAAATGAAAAACGAAAAAATGGTGTTGCCATATTTGCAAAAAAAAAAAAGAAAATGATATTATTCGCCATATCGGCTCTCATTCATGAAATTACGCATTTCCTAAGAGTGCCGCTACAAAAATTTCGAATGTCGTATTGATAGCTACATACAAGTACTTTTGCATATCTTATATAGTATAAAAATGAATCCAAAAATGTGTCCGTAAGCGAACTCCTCCCAAACGACTCTACCCACAAACTTCGTTTAACTTCTATTTTGTTACCTTCTTCTCAAGCTCGGTTTAGAAAAAAAAGTATTTTTTAGGGTTACCAGATGTCTACAATAACATCTTTTTTTTCCTTTCTAAGCCGCAACATTGGAATTACACATAAGGTTTATGAAATAATTTCAAATGAAAAACGAAAAAATGGTGTTGCCACCTAATATGGTGCTGCCATATTTGCAAAAAAAAAAAACAAAATGATATTATTCGCCATATCGGCTCTCATTCATGAAAGTACGCATTTCCTAAGAGTGCCGCTACAAAAATTTCGAATGTCGTATTGATAGCTACATACAAGTACTTTTGCATATCTTATATAGTATAAAAATGAATCCAAAAAAGTGTGGGTGAGCGAACTCCTCCCAAACGACTCTAGCACCAAACTTCGTTTAACTTATATTTTGTTACCTTCTTCTCAAGCTCGGTTTAGAAAAAAAAAATATTTTTTAGGGTTACCAGATGTCTACAATAACATCTTTTTTTTTTCCTTTATAGACCGCAACATTGGAATGACATATAAAGTTTATGAAATAATTTCAAATGAAAAACGAAAAAAATGGTGTTGCCACCTAATATAGTGTTGCCATATTTGCAAAAAAAAAGAAGAAAATTATATTATTCGCCATATCGGCTCTCATTCATGAAAGTACGCATTTCCTAAGAGTGCCGCTACAAAAATTTCGAATGTCGTATTGATAGCTACATACAAGTACTTTTGCATATCTTATATAGTATAAAAATGAATCCAAAAAAGTGTGGGTGAGCGAACTCCTCCCAAACGACTCTAGCACCAAACTTCGTTTAACTTATATTTTGTTACCTTCTTCTCAAGCTCGGTTTAGAAAAAAAAAATATTTTTTAGGGTTACCAGATGTCTACAATAACATCTTTTTTTTTTCCTTTATAGACCGCAACATTGGAATGACATATAAAGTTTATGAAATAATTTCAAATGAAAAACGAAAAAAATGGTGTTGCCACCTAATATAGTGTTGCCATATTTGCAAAAAAAAAGAAGAAAATTATATTATTCGCCATATCGGCTCTCATTCATGAAAGTACGCATTTCCTAAGAGTGCCGCTACAAAAATTTCGAATGTCGTATTGATAGCTACATAAAAGTACTTTTGCATATCTTATATAGTATAAAAATGAATCCAAAAAAGTGTCCGTAAGCGACTCTACCCACAAACTTCGTTTAATTTATATTTTGTTACCCTCTTCTCAAGCTCGGTTTAGAAAAAAAAGTATTTTTTAGGGTTACCAGATGTCTACAATAACATCTTTTTTTTCTTTTATAAACCGCAACATTGGAATTACACATAAAGTTTATGAAATAATTTCAAATGAAAAACGAAAAAAATGGTGTTGCCATATTTGCAAAAAAAAAAAGAAAATGGTATTATTCGCCATATCGGCTCTCATTCATGAAAGTACGCATTTCCTAAGAGTGCCGCTACAAAAATTTCGAATGTCGTATTGATAGCAACATTGGAATTACTCATAAGGTTTATGAAATAATTTCAAATGAAAAACGAAAAAATGGTGTTGCCACCTAATATGGTGCTGCCATATTTGCAAAAAAAAAAACAAAATGATATTATTCGCCATATCGGCTCTCATTCATGATTGTAAGCATTTTCTAAGAGTGCCACTACAAAAATTTCGAAAGTCGTATTGATAGCTACATACAAGTACTTTTGCATATCTTATATATAAAAATGAATCCAAAAAAGTGTCCGTAATCGAACTCCTCTCAAACGACTCTACCCACAAACTTCGTTTAACTTCTATTTTGTTACCTTCTTCTCAAGCTCGGTTCAGAAAAAAAAGTATTTTTTAGGGTTACCAGATGTCTACAATAACATCTTTTTTTCCCTTTATAAGCCGCAACATTGGAATTACACATAAATGGTGTTGCCACCTAATATGGTGCTGCCATATTTGCAAAAAAAAAAACAAAATGATATTATTCGCCATATCGGCTCTCATTCATGAAAGTACGCATTTCCTAAGAGTGCCGCTACAAAAATTTCGAATGTCGTATTGATAGCTACATACAAGTACTTTTGCATATCTTATATAGTATAAAAATGAATCCAAAAAAGTGTCCGTAAGCGAACTCCTCCCAAATGACTCTAACCACAAACTTCGTTTAATTTATATTTTGTTACCTTCTTCTCAAGCTCGGTTTGGAAAAAAAAGTATTTTTTAGGGTTACCAGATGTCTACAATAACATCTTTTTTTTCTTTTATAAACCGCAACATTGGAATTACACATAAAGTTTATGAAATAATTTCAAATGAAAAACGAAAAAAATGGTGTTGCCATATTTGCAAAAAAAAAAGAAGAAAATGATATTATTCGCCATATCGGCTCTCATTCATGATTGTAAGCATTTTCTAAGAGTGCCACTACAAAAATTTCGAATGTCGTATTGATAGCTACATACAAGTACTTTTGCATATTCTTATATATAAAAATGAATCTAAAAAAGTGTCCGTAGGCGAACTCCTCCCAAACGACTTTACCACCAAACTTCGTTTAACTTCTATTTTGTTACCTTCTTCTCAAGCTCAGTTTAGAAAAAAAAATATTTTTTAGGGTTACCAGATGTATACAATAACATCTTTTTTTTCCTTTATAAACCGCAACATTGGAATTACACATAAAGTTTATGAAATAATTTCAAATGAAAAATATGGTGTTGCCATATTTGCAACAAAAAAAAAAAAGATATTATTCGCCATATCGGCTCTAATTTATGAAAGTACGCATTTCCTAAGAGTGCCGCTACAAAAATTTCGAATGTCGTATTGATAGCTACATACAAGTACTTTTGCATATTCTTATATATAAAAATGAATCTAAAAAAGTGTCCGTAGGCGAACTCCTCCCAAACGGCTCTACCCACAAACTTCGTTTAGCTTCTATTTTGTTACCTTCTTCTCAAGCTCGGTTTATCAAAAAAAAAACATATTTTTTGGGGTTACCAGATGTCTACAATAACATCTTTTTTTCCCTTTATAAACCGCAACGTTGGAATTACACGTAAAGTTTATGAAATAGTTTCAAATGAAAAACGAAAAAATGGTGTTGCCACCTAATATGGTGCTGCCATATTTGCAAAAAAAAAACAAAATGATATTATTCGCCATATCGGCTCTCATTCATGAAAGTACGCATTTCCTAAGAGTGCCGCTACAAAAATTTCGAATGTCGTATTGATAGCTACATACAAGTACTTTTGCATATCTTATATATAAAAATGAATCCAAAAAAGTGTCCGTAATCGAACTCCTCCCAAACGACTCTACCCACAAACTTCGTTTAGCTTCTATTTTGTTACCTTCTTCTCAAGCTCGGTTTAGCAAAAAAAGAACATATTTTTTGGGGTTACCAGATGTCTACAAGAACATAATTTTTTTTTCTTTATAGACCGCAAGATTGGAATGACACGTAAAGTTTATGAAATAATTTCAAATGAAAAACGAAAAAATGGTGTTGCCACCTAATATGGTGCTGCCATATTTGCAAAAAAAAAAAACAAAATGATATTATTCGCTATATCGGCTCTCATTCATGAAAGTACGCATTTCCTAAGAGTGCCGCTACAAAAATTTCGAATGTCGTATTGATAGTTACATACAAGTACTTTTGCATATCTTATACATATATAAAAATTAATCCAAAAAAGTGTCCGTAATCGAACTCCTCCCAAACGACTCTACCCACAAACTTCGTTTAACTTCTATTTTGTTACCTTCTTCTCAAGCTCGGTTTAGAAAAAAAAAATATTTTTTAGGGTTACCAGATGTCTACAAGAACATCATTTTTCTTTTCCTTTATAGACCGCAACATTGGAATGACACAGTAAGTTTATGAAATAATTTAAAATGAAAAACGAAAAAAATGGTGTTGCCACCTACTATGGTGTTGCCATATTTCCAAAAAAAAGAAGAAAATGATATTATTCGCCATGTCGGCTCTCGATCATGAAAGTACGCATTTCCTAAGAGTGCCGCTACAAAAATCTCGAATGTCGTATTGATAGCTACATACAAGTACTTTTGCATATCTTATATAGTATAAAAATGAATCCAAAAAAGTGTCCGTAAGCGAACTCCTCCCAAACGATTCTACCCACAAACTTCGTTTAACTTCTATTTTGTTACCTTCTTCTCAAGCTCGGTTTAGAAAAAAAAAATATTTTTTAGGGTTACCAGATGTCTACAATAACATCTTTTTTTTTCCTTTATAAGCCGCAACATTGGAATTACACATAAAGTTTATGAAATAATTTCAAATGAAAAACGAAAAAATGGTGTTGCCACCTAATATTGTGTTGCCATATTTGCATCAAAAAAAAAATGATATTATTCGCCATATCGGCTCTAATTCATGAAAGTACGCATTTCCTAAGAGTGCCGCTACAAAAATTTCGAATGTCGTATTGATAGCTACATACAAGTACTTTTGCATATCTTATACATAAGAATTAATCCAAAAAAGTGTCCGTAATCGAACTCCTCTCAAACGACTCTACCCACACACTTCGTTTAACTTCTATTTTGTTACCTTCTTCTCAAGCTCGGTTTAGAAAAAAAAGTATTTTTTAGGGTTACCAGATGTCTACAATAACATCTTTTTTTTCCTTTATAAGCCGCAACATTGGAATTACACATAAAGTTTATGAAATAATTTCAAATGAAAAACGAAAAAATGGTGTTGCCATATTTGCAAAAAAAAAAAAGAAAATGATATTATTCGCCATATCGGCTCTCATTCATGAAATTACGCATTTCCTAAGAGTGCCGCTACAAAAATTTCAAATGTCGTATTGATAGCTACATATTTACAAGTACTTTTGCATATCTTATATAGGATAAAAATGAATCCACAAAAGTGTCCGTAAGCGAACTCCTCCCAAACGACTCTACCCACAAACTTCGTTTAACTTCTATTTTGTTACCTTCTTCTCAAGCTCGGTTTACAAAAAAAAGTATTTTTTAGGGTTACCAGATGTCTACAATAACATCTTTTTTTCCTTTATAAACCGCAACGTTGGAATTACACATAAGGTTTATGAAATAATTTCAAATGAAAAACGAAAAAATGGTGTTGCCACCTAATATGGTGCTGCCATATTTGCAAAAAAAAAAAACAAAATGATATCATTCATGAAAGTACGCATATCCTAAGAGTGCCGCTACAAAAATTTCGAATGTCGTATTGATAGCTACATACAAGTACTTTTGCATATCTTATATATAAAAATTAATCCAAAAACGTGTCCGTAATCGAACTCCTCCCAAACGACTTTACCCACAAACTTCGTTTAGCTTCTATTTTGTTACCTTCTTCTCAAGCTCGGTTTAGAAAAAAAAAATATTTTTTAGGGTTACCAGATGTCTACAATAACATCTTTTTTTTCCTTTATAAACCGCAACATTGGAATTACACATAAAGTTTATGAATAATTTCAAATGAAAAACGAAAAAAATGGTGTTGCCACCTAATATGGTGTTGCCATATTTGCAAAAAAAAGAAGAAAATGATATTATTCGCCATATCGGCTCTCATTCATGAAAGTAAGCATTTTCTAAGAGTGCCGCTACAAAAATTTCGAATGTCGTATTGATAGCTACATACAAGTACTTTTGCATATCTTATAGATAAAAATGAGTCCAAAAAAGTGTCCGTAAGCGTACTCCCACAAACTTCGTTTAACTTCTATTTTGTCACCTTCTTCTCAAGCTCGGTTTACAAAAAAAAGTATTTTTTAGGGTTACCAGATGTCTACAATAACATCTTTTTTTTCCTTTATAAACCGCAACGTTGGAATTACACATAAGGTTTATGAATAATTTCAAATGAAAAACGAAAAAAATGGTGTTGCCACCTAATATGGTGTTGCCATATTTGCAAAAAAAAAGAAGAAAATGATATTATTCGCCATATCGGCTCTCATTCATGAAAGTAAGCATTTTCTAAGAGTGCCGCTACAAAAATTTCGAATGTCGTATTGATAGCTACATACAAGTACTTTTGCATATCTTATATATAAAAATGAATCCAAAAAAGTGTCCGTAATCGAACTCCTCCCAAACGACTCTACCCACAAACTTCGTTTAGCTTCTATTTTGTTACCTTCTTCTCAAGCTCGGTTTATCAAAAAAAAAACATATTTTTTGGGGTTACCAGATGTCTACAATAACATCTTTTTTTCCCTTTATAAACCGCAACGTTGGAATTACACGTAAAGTTTATGAAATAATTTCAAATGAAAAACGAAAAAATGGTGTTGCCACCTAATATGGTGCTGCCATATTTGCAAAAAAAAAAACAAAATGATATTATTCGCCATATCGGCTCTCATTCATGAAAGTAAGCATTTTCTAAGAGTGCCGCTACAAAAATTTCGAATGTCGTATTGATAGCTACATACAAGTACTTTTGCATATCTTATAGATAAAAATGAGTCCAAAAAAGTGTCCGTAAGCGTACTCCCACAAACTTCGTTTAACTTCTATTTTGTCACCTTCTTCTCAAGCTCGGTTTACAAAAAAAAGTATTTTTTAGGGTTACCAGATGTCTACAATAACATCTTTTTTTTCCTTTATAAACCGCAACGTTGGAATTACACGTAAAGTTTATGAAATAATTTCAAATGAAAAACGAAAAAATGGTGTTGCCACCTAATATGGTGCTGCCATATTTGCAAAAAAAAAACAAAATGATATTATTCGCCATATCGGCTCTCATTCATGAAAGTAAGCATTTTCTAAGAGTGCCGCTACAAAAATTTCGAATGTCGTATTGATAGCTACATACAAGTACTTTTGCATATCTTATAGATAAAAATGAGTCCAAAAAAGTGTCCGTAAGCGTACTCCCACAAACTTCGTTTAACTTCTATTTTGTCACCTTCTTCTCAAGCTCGGTTTACAAAAAAAAGTATTTTTTAGGGTTAAATGACTCTAACCACAAACTTCGTTTAATTTATATTTTGTTACCTTCTTCTCAAGCTCGGTTTTGAAAAAAAAGTATTTTTTAGGGTTACCAGATGTCTACAATAACATCTTTTTTTTCTTTTATAAACCGCAACATTGGAATTACACATAAAGTTTATGAAATAATTTCAAATAAAAAACGAAAAAATGGTGTTGCCATATTTGCAAAAAAAAAAGAAGAAAATGATATTATTCGCCATATCGGCTCTCATTCATGATTGTAAGCATTTTCTAAGAGTGCCACTACAAAAATTTCGAATGTCGTATTGATAGCTACATACAAGTACTTTTGCATATTCTTATATATAAAAATGAATCTAAAAAAGTGTCCGTAGGCGAACTCCTCCCAAACGACTTTACCACCAAACTTCGTTTAACTTCTATTTTGTTACCTTCTTCTCAAGCTCAGTTTAGAAAAAAAAATATTTTTTAGGGTTACCAGATGTATACAATAACATCTTTTTTTTTCCTTTATAAACTGCAACATTGGAATTACACATAAAGTTTATGAAATAATTTCAAATGAAAAATATGGTGTTGCCATATTTGCAACAAAAAAAAAAAAGATATTATTCGCCATATCGGCTCTAATTTATGAAAGTACGCATTTCCTAAGAGTGCCGCTACAAAAATTTCGAATGTCGTATTGATAGCTACATACAAGTACTTTTGCATATCTTATATATAAAAATGAATCCAAAAAAGTGTCCGTAATCGAACTCCTCCCAAACGACTCTACCCACAAACTTCGTTTAGCTTCTATTTTGTTACCTTCTTCTCAAGCTCGGTTTAGCAAAAAAAGAACATATTTTTTGGGGTTACCAGATGTCTACAAGAACATAATTTTTTTTTTTCTTTATAGACCGCAAGATTGGAATGACACGTAAAGTTTATGAAATAATTTCAAATGAAAAACGAAAAAATGGTGTTGCCACCTAATATGGTGCTGCCATATTTGCAAAAAAAAAAAACAAAATGATATTATTCGCCATATCGGCTCTCATTCATGAAAGTACGCATTTCCTAAGAGTGCCGCTACAAAAATTTCGAATGTCGTATTGATAGTTACATACAAGTACTTTTGCATATCTTATACATATATAAAAATTAATCCAAAAAAGTGTCCGTAATCGAACTCCTCCCAAACGACTCTACCCACAAACTTCGTTTAACTTCTATTTTGTTACCTTCTTCTCAAGCTCGGTTTATCAAAAAAAAAACATATTTTTTGGGGTTACCAGATGTCTACAATAACATCTTTTTTTCACTTTATAAACCGCAACGTTGGAATTACACGTAAAGTTTATGAAATAGTTTCAAATGAAAAACGAAAAAATGGTGTTGCCACCTAATATGGTGCTGCCATATTTGCAAAAAAAAAACAAAATGATATTATTCGCCATATCGGCTCTCATTCATGAAAGTACGCATTTCCTAAAAGTGCCGCTACAAAAATTTCGAATGTCGTATTGATAGCTACATACAAGTACTTTTGCATATCTTATATATAAAAATGAATCCAAAAAAGTGTCCGTAATCGAACTCCTCCCAAACGACTCTACCCACAAACTTCGTTTAGCTTCTATTTTGTTACCTTCTTCTCAAGCTCGGTTTAGCAAAAAAAGAACATATTTTTTGGGGTTACCAGATGTCTACAAGAACATAATTTTTTTTTTTCTTTATAGACCGCAAGATTGGAATGACACGTAAAGTTTATGAAATAATTTCAAATGAAAAACGAAAAAATGGTGTTGCCACCTAATATGGTGCTGCCATATTTGCAAAAAAAAAAACAAAATGATATTATTCGCCATATCGGCTCTCATTCATGAAAGTACGCATTTCCTAAGAGTGCCGCTACAAAAATTTCGAATGTCGTATTGATAGTTACATACAAGTACTTTTGCATATCTTATACATTAAAATTAATCCAAAAAAGTGTCCGTAATCGAACTCCTCCCAAACGGCTCTACCCACAAACTTCGTTTAGCTTCTATTTTGTTACCTTCTTCTCAAGCTCGGTTTATCAAAAAAAAAACATATTTTTTGGGGTTACCAGATGTCTACAATAACATCTTTTTTTCACTTTATAAACCGCAACGTTGGAATTACACGTAAAGTTTATGAAATAGTTTCAAATGAAAAACGAAAAAATGGTGTTGCCACCTAATATGGTGCTGCCATATTTGCAAAAAAAAAACAAAATGATATTATTCGCCATATCGGCTCTCATTCATGAAAGTACGCATTTCCTAAAAGTGCCGCTACAAAAATTTCGAATGTCGTATTGATAGCTACATACAAGTACTTTTGCATATCTTATATATAAAAATGAATCCAAAAAAGTGTCCGTAATCGAACTCCTCCCAAACGACTCTACCCACAAACTTCGTTTAGCTTCTATTTTGTTACCTTCTTCTCAAGCTCGGTTTAGCAAAAAAAGAACATATTTTTTGGGGTTACCAGATGTCTACAAGAACATAATTTTTTTTTTTCTTTATAGACCGCAAGATTGGAATGACACGTAAAGTTTATGAAATAATTTCAAATGAAAAACGAAAAAATGGTGTTGCCACCTAATATGGTGCTGCCATATTTGCAAAAAAAAAAAACAAAATGATATTATTCGCCATATCGGCTCTCATTCATGAAAGTACGCATTTCCTAAGAGTGCCGCTACAAAAATTTCGAATGTCGTATTGATAGTTACATACAAGTACTTTTGCATATCTTATACCTATATAAAAATTAATCCAAAAAAGTGTCCGTAATCGAACTCCTCCCAAACGACTCTACCCACAAACTTCGTTTAACTTCTATTTTGTTACCTTCTTCTCAAGCTCGGTTTAGAAAAAAAAAATATTTTTTAGGGTTACCAGATGTCTACAAGAACATCATTTTTCTTTTCCTTTATAGACCGCAACATTGGAATTACACATAAAGTTTATGAAATAATTTAAAATGAAAAACGAAAAAAATGGTGTTGCCACCTACTATGGTGTTGCCATATTTCCAAAAAAAAGAAGAAAATGATATTATTCGCCATGTCGGCTCTCGATCATGAAAGTACGCATTTCCTAAGAGTGCCGCTACAAAAATCTCGAATGTCGTATTGATAGCTACATACAAGTACTTTTGCATATCTTATATAGTATAAAAATGAATCCAAAAAAGTGTCCGTAAGCGAACTCCTCCCAAACGATTCTACCCACAAACTTCGTTTAACTTCTATTTTGTTACCTTCTTCTCAAGCTCGGTTTAGAAAAAAAAATATTTTTTAGGGTTACCAGATGTCTACAATAACATCTTTTTTTTTCCTTTATAAGCCGCAACATTGGAATTACACATAAAGTTTATGAAATAATTTCAAATGAAAAACGAAAAAATGGTGTTGCCACCTAATATTGTGTTGCCATATTTGCATCAAAAAAAAAATGATATTATTCGCCATATCGGCTCTAATTCATGAAAGTACGCATTTCCTAAGAGTGCCGCTACAAAAATTTCGAATGTCGTATTGATAGCTACATACAAGTACTTTTGCATATCTTATACATAAGAATTAATCCAAAAAAGTGTCCGTAATCGAACTCCTCTCAAACGACTCTACCCACACACTTCGTTTAACTTCTATTTTGTTACCTTCTTCTCAAGCTCGGTTTAGAAAAAAAAAATATTTTTTAGGGTTACCAGATGTCTACAATAACATCTTTTTTTTCCTTTATAAGCCGCAACATTGGAATTACACATAAAGTTTATGAAATAATTTCAAATGAAAAACGAAAAAATGGTGTTGCCACCTAATATTGTGTTGCCATATTTGCATCAAAAAAAAAATGATATTATTCGCCATATCGGCTCTAATTCATGAAAGTACGCATTTCCTAAGAGTGCCGCTACAAAAATTTCGAATGTCGTATTGATAGCTACATACAAGTACTTTTGCATATCTTATACATAAGAATTAATCCAAAAAAGTGTCCGTAATCGAACTCCTCTCAAACGACTCTACCCACACACTTCGTTTAACTTCTATTTTGTTACCTTCTTCTCAAGCTCGGTTTAGAAAAAAAAGTATTTTTTAGGGTTACCAGATGTCTACAATAACATCTTTTTTTTCCTTTATAAGCCGCAACATTGGAATTACACATAAAGTTTATGAAATAATTTCAAATGAAAAACGAAAAAATGGTGTTGCCATATTTGCAAAAAAAAAAAGAAAATGATATTATTCGCCATATCGGCTCTCATTCATGAAATTACGCATTTCCTAAGAGTGCCGCTACAAAAATTTCAAATGTCGTATTGATAGCTACATACAAGTACTTTTGCACATCTTATATAGGATAAAAATGAATCCACAAAAGTGTCCGTAAGCGAACTCCTCCCAAACGACTCTACCCACAAACTTCGTTTAACTTCTATTTTGTTACCTTCTTCTCAAGCTCGGTTTACAAAAAAAAGTATTTTTTAGGGTTACCAGATGTCTACAATAACATCTTTTTTTCCTTTATAAACCGCAACGTTGGAATTACACATAAGGTTTATGAAATAATTTCAAATGAAAAACGAAAAAATGGTGTTGCCACCTAATATGGTGCTGCCATATTTGCAACAAAAAAAAACAAAATGATATCATTCATGAAAGTACGCATTTCCTAAGAGTGCCGCTACAAAAATTTCGAATGTCGTATTGATAGCTACATACAAGTACTTTTGCATATCTTATATATAAAAATTAATCCAAAAAAGTGTCCGTAATCGAACTCCTCCCAAACGACTCTACCCACAAACTTCGTTTAGCTTCTATTTTGTTACCTTCTTCTCAAGCTCGGTTTAGAAAAAAAAAATATTTTTTAGGGTTACCAGATGTCTACAATAACATCTTTTTTTTCCTTTATAAACCGCAACATTGGAATTACACATAAAGTTTATGAATAATTTCAAATGAAAAACGAAAAAAATGGTGTTGCCACCTAATATGGTGTTGCCATATTTGCAAAAAAAAGAAGAAAATGATATTATTCGCCATATCGGCTCTCATTCATGAAAGTAAGCATTTTCTAAGAGTGCCGCTACAAAAATTTCGAATGTCGTATTGATAGCTACATACAAGTACTTTTGCATATCTTATAGATAAAAATGAGTCCAAAAAAGTGTCCGTAAGCGTACTCCCACAAACTTCGTTTAACTTCTATTTTGTCACCTTCTTCTCAAGCTCGGTTTACAAAAAAAAGTATTTTTTAGGGTTACCAGATGTCTACAATAACATCTTTTTTTTCCTTTATAAACCGCAACGTTGGAATTACACATAAGGTTTATGAATAATTTCAAATGAAAAACGAAAAAAATGGTGTTGCCACCTAATATGGTGTTGCCATATTTGCAAAAAAAAAGAAGAAAATGATATTATTCGCCATATCGGCTCTCATTCATGAAAGTAAGCATTTTCTAAGAGTGCCGCTACAAAAATTTCGAATGTCGTATTGATAGCTACATACAAGTACTTTTGCATATCTTATATATAAAAATGAATCCAAAAAAGTGTCCGTAATCGAACTCCTCCCAAACGACTCTACCCACAAACTTCGTTTAGCTTCTATTTTGTTACCTTCTTCTCAAGCTCGGTTTATCAAAAAAAAAACATATTTTTTTGGGGTTACCAGATGTCTACAATAACATCTTTTTTTCCCTTTATAAACCGCAACGTTGGAATTACACGTAAAGTTTATGAAATAATTTCAAATGAAAAACGAAAAAATGGTGTTGCCACCTAATATGGTGCTGCCATATTTGCAAAAAAAAAACAAAATGATATTATTCGCCATATCGGCTCTCATTCATGAAAGTACGCATTTCCTAAGAGTGCCGCTACAAAAATTTCGAATGTCGTATTGATAGCTACATACAAGTACTTTTGCATATCTTATATATAAAAATGAATCCAAAAAAGTGTCCGTAATCGAACTCCTCCCAAACGACTCTACCCACAAACTTCGTTTAGCTTCTATTTTGTTACCTTCTTCTCAAGCTCGGTTTAGCAAAAAAAGAACATATTTTTTGGGGTTACCAGATGTCTACAAGAACATAATTTTTTTTTTCTTTATAGACCGCAACATTGGAATGACACGTAAAGTTTATGAAATAATTTCAAATGAAAAACGAAAAAATGGTGTTGCCACCTAATATGGTGCTGCCATATTTGCAAAAAAAAACAACAAAATGATATTATTCGCCATATCGGCTCTCATTCATGAAAGTACGCATTTCCTAAGAGTGCCGCTACAAAAATTTCGAATGTCGTATTGATAGCTACATACAAGTACTTTTGCATATCTTATATAGTATAAAAATGAATCCAAAAAAGTGTCCGTAAGCGAACTCCTCCCAAACGACTCTACCCACAAACTTCGTTTAGCTTCTATTTTGTTACCTTCTTCTCAAACTCGGTGTAGAAAAAAAAGTATTTTTTAGGGTTACCAGATGTCTACAATAACATCTTTTTTTTTCCTTTATAAACCGCAACATTGGAATTACGCATAAAGTTTATGAAATAATTTAAAATGAAAAACGAAAAAAATGGTGTTGCCACCTACTATGGTGTTGCCATATTTCCAAAAAAAAGAAGAAAATGATATTATTCGCCATGTCGGCTTTCGATCATGAAAGTACGCATTTCCTAAGAGTGCCGCTACAAAAATTTCGAATGTCGTATTGATAGCTACATACAAGTACTTTTGCATATCTTATATAGTATAAAAATGAATCCAAAAAAGTGTCCGTAAGCGAACTCCTCCCAAACGACTCTACCCACAAACTTCGTTTAACTTCTATTTTGTTACCTTCTTCTCAAACTCGGTGTAGAAAAAAAAGTATTTTTTAGGGTTACCAGATGTCTACAATAACATCTTTTTTTTTCCTTTATAAACCGCAACATTGGAATTACACATAAAGTTTATGAAATAATTTCAAATGAAAAACGAAAAAATGGTGTTGCCACCTAATATGGTGTTGCCATATTTGCAACAAAAAAAAAATGATATTATTCGCCATATCGGCTCTAATTCATGAAAGTACGCATTTCCTAAGAGTGCCGCTACAAAAATTTCGAATGTCGTATTGATAGCTACATACAAGTACTTTTGCATATCTTATATATAAAAATGAATCCAAAAAAGTGTCCGTAATCGAACTCCTCTCAAACGACTCTACCTACAAACTTCGTTTAACTTCTATTTTGTTACCTTCTCCTCATGCTCGGTTTAGAAAAAAAAAGTATTTTTTAGGTTTACCAGATGTCTACAATAACATCTTTTTTTTCCTTTATAAGCCGCAACATTGGAATTACACATAAAGTTTATGAAATAATTTCAAATGAAAAACGAAAAAATGGTCTTGCCATATTTGCAAAAAAAAAAAAGAAAATGATATTATTCGCCATATCGGCTCTCATTCATGAAATTACGCATTTCCTAAGAGTGCCGCTACAAAAATTTCGAATGTCGTATTGATAGCTACATACAAGTACTTTTGCATATCTTATATAGTATAAAAATGAATCCAAAAAAGTGTCCGTAAGCGAACTCCTCCCAAACGACTCTACCCACAAACTTCGTTTAACTTCTATTTTGTTACCTTCTTCTCAAGCTCGGTTTGGAAAAAAAAGTATTTTTTAGATTTACCAGATGTCTACAATAACATCTTTTTTTCCTTTATAAGCCGCAACATTGGAATGACACATAAAGTTTATGAAATAATTTCAAATGAAAAACGAAAAAATGGTGTTGCCATATTTGCAAAAAAAAAAAGAAAATGATATTATTCGCCATATCGGCTCTCATTCATGAAAGTAAGCATTTTCTAAGAGTGCCGCTGCAAAAATTTCGAATGTCGTATTGATAGCTACATACAAGTACTTTTGCATATCTTATATAGTATAAAAATGAATCCAAAAAAGTGTCCGTAAGCGAACTCCTCCCAAACGACTCTACCACCAAACTTCGTTTAACTTCTATTTTGTTACCTTCTTCTCAAGCTCGGTTTGGTAAAAAAAGTATTTTTTAGGGTTACCAGATGTCTACAATAACATCTTTCTTTTCCTTTATAAGCCGCAACATTGGAATTACACATAAAGTTTATGAAATAATTTAAAATGAAAAACAAAAAAAAATGGTGTTGCCACCTAATATGGTGTTGCCATATTTCCAAAAAAAAGAAGAAAATGATATTATTCGCCATGTCGGCTCTCGATCATGAAAGTACGCATTTCCCAAGAGTGCCGCTACAAAAATTTCGAAAGTCGTATTGATAGCTACATACAAGTACTTTTGCATATCTTATATATAAAAATGAATCCAAAAAAGTGTCCGTAGGCGAACTCCTCCCAAACGACTCTACCCACAAACTTCGTTTAACTTCTATTTTGTTACCTTCTTCTCAAGCTCGGTTTGGTAAAAAAAGTATTTTTTAGGGTTACCAGATGTCTACAATAACATCTTTTTTTTTCCTTTATAAACCGCAACATTGGAATTACACATAAAGTTTATGAAATAATTTAAAATGAAAAACGAAAAAAATGGTGTTGCCACCTAATATGGTGTTGCCATATTTCCAAAAAAAAGAAGAAAATGATATTATTCGCCATGTCGGCTCTCGATCATGAAAGTACGCATTTCCTAAGAGTGCCGCTACAAAAATTTCGAAAGTCGTATTGATAGCTACATACAAGTACTTTTGCATATCTTATATATAAAAATGAATCCAAAAAAGTGTCCGTAGGCGAACTCCTCGCAAACGACTCTACCCACAAATTACGTTTAGCTTTTATTTTGTTACCTTCTTCTCAAGCTCGGTTTAGAAAAAAAAAATATTTTTTAGGGTTACCAGATGTCTACAATAACTTCTTTTTTTTTCTTTATAAGCCGCAACATTGGAATTACACATAAAGTTTATGAAATAATTTCAAATGAAAAACGAAAAAATGGTGTTGCCACCTAATATGGTGTTGCCATATTTCCAAAAAAAAGAAGAAAATGATATTATTCGCCATGTCGGCTCTCGATCATGAAAGTACGCATTTCCTAAGAGTGCCGCTACAAAAATTTCGAATGTCGTTTTGATAGCTACATACAAGTACTTTTGCATATCTTATATAGTATAAAAATGAATCCAAAAAAGTGTCCGTAAGCGAACTCCTCCCAAACGACTCTACCCACAAACTTCGTTTAACTTCTATTTTGTTACCTTCTCCTCAAGCTCGGTTTAGAAAAAAAAGTATTTTTTAGGGTTACCAGATGTCTACAATAACATCTTTTTTTTCCTTTATAAGCCGCAACATTGGAATTACACATAAAGTTTACGAAATAATTTCAAATGAAAAACGAAAAATGGTCTTGCCATATTTGCAAAAAAAAAAAAGAATATGATACTATTCGCCATATCGGCTCTCATTCATGAAATTACGCATTTCCTAAGAGTGCCGCTACAAAAATTTCGAATGTCGTATTGATAGCTACATACAAGTACTTTTGCATATCTTATATAGTATAAAAATGAATCCATAAAAGTGTCCGTAAGCGAACTCCTCCCAAACGACTCTACCCACAAACTTCGTTTAACTTCTATTTTGTTACCTTCTTCTCAAGCTCGGTTTGGAAAAAAAAGTATTTTTTAGGGTTACCAGATGTCTACAATAACATCTTTTTTTTCCTTTATAAGCCGCAACATTGGAATTATACATAAAGTTTATGAAATAATTTCAAATGAAAAACGAAAAAATGGTGTTGACATATTTGCAAAAAAAAAAAGAAAATGATATTATTCGCCATATCGGCTCTCATTCATGAAAGTAAGCATTTTCTAAGAGTGCCGCTGCAAAAATTTCGAATGTCGTATTGATAGCTACATACAAGTACTTTTGCATATCTTATATAGTATAAAAATGAATCCAAAAAAGTGTCCGTAAGCGAACTCCTCCCAAACGACTCTACCACCAAACTTCGTTTAACTTCTATTTTGTTACCTTCTTCTCAAGCTCGGTTTAGAAAAAAAAAAATATTTTTTAGGGTTACCAGATGTCTACAATAACATCTTTTTTTTCCTTTATAAACCGCAACGTTGGAATTACACGTAAAGTTTATGAAATAATTTCAAATGAAAAACGAAAAAATGGTGTTGCCACCTAATATGGTGCTGCCATATTTGCAAAAAAAAAAACAAAATGATATTATTCGCCATATCGGCTCTCATTCATGAAAGTACGCATTTCCTAAGAGTGCCGCTACAAAAATTTCGAATGTCGTATTGATAGCTACATACAAGTACTTTTGCATATCTTATATATAAAAATGAATCCAAAAAAGTGTCCGTAATCGAACTCCTCCCAAACGACTCTACCCACAAACTTCGTTTAGCTTCTATTTTGTTACCTTCTTCTCAAGCTCGGTTTAGCAAAAAAAAAACATATTTTTTGGGGTTACCAGATGTCTACAAGAACATAATTTTTTTTTCTTTATAGACCGCAACATTGGAATGACACATAAAGTTTATGAAATAATTTAAAATGAAAAACGAAAAAAATGGTGTTGCCACCTAATATGGTGTTGCTATATTTCCAAAAAAAAAAAAAATGATATTATTCGCCATGTCGGCTCTCGATCATGAACGTTTAACTTCTATTTGGTTACCTTCTTCTCAAGCTCGGTTTAGAAAAAAAAATATTTTTTAGGGTTACCAGATGTCTACAATAACATCTTTTTTTTCCTTTATAAACCGCAACATTGGAATGACACATAAAGTTTATGAAATAATTTAAAATGAAAAACGAAAAAAATGGTGTTGCCACCTAATATGGTGTTGCCATATTTGCAAAAAAAAAGGAAATTATATTATTCGCCATGTCGGCTCTCGATCATGAACGTTTAACTTCTATTTTGTTACCTTCTTCTCAAGCTCGGTTTAGAAGAAAAAAATATTTTTTAGGGTTACCAGATGTCTACAAGAACATCATTTTTCTTTTCATTTATAGACCGCAACATTGGAATGACACATTAAGTTTATGAAATAATTTAAAATGAAAAACGAAAAAAATGGTGTTGCCACCTACTATGGTGTTGCCATATTTCCAAAAAAAAGAAGAAAATGATATTATTCGCCATGTCGGCTCTCGATCATGAAAGTACGCATTTCCTAAGAGTGCCGCTACAAAAATTTCGAATGTCGTATTGATAGCTACATACAAGTACTTTTGCATATCTTATATAGTATAAAAATGAATCCAAAAAAGTGTCCGTAGGCGAACTCCTCCCAAACGCCTCTACCCACAAACTACGTTTAGCTTTTATTTTGTTACCATCTGCGCAAGCTCGGTTTAGAAAAAAAAAAATATTTTTTAGGGTTACCTTTATAAACCGCAACGTTGGAATTACACGTAAAGTGTATGAAATAATTTCAAATGAAAAACGAAAAAATGGTATTGCCACCTAATATGGTGCTGCCATATGTGCAAAAAAAAAAATTATATTATTCGCCATATCGGCTCTCATTCATGAAAGTACGCATTTCCTAAGAGTGCCGCTACAAAAATTTCGAATGTCGTATTGATAGCTACATACAAGTACTTTTGCATATCTTATATAGTATAAAAATGAATCCAAAAAAGTGTCCGTAAGCGAACTCCTCCCAAACGACTCTACCACCAAACTTCGTTTAACTTCTATTTTGTTACCTTCTTCTCAAGCTCGTTTAGAAAAAAAAACAATTTTTTAGGGTTACCAGATGTCTACAATAACATCTTTTTTTTTCCTTTATAAACCGCAACATTGGAATTACACATAAAGTTTATGAAATAATTTCAAATGACAAACGAAAAAAATGGTGCTGCCACCTAATATGGTGTTGCCATATTTGCAAAAAAAAAAGAAGAAAATGATATTATTCGCCATATCGGCTCTCATTCATGAAAGTAAGCATTTTCTAAGAGTGCCACTACAAAAATTTCGAATGTCGTATTGATAGCTACATACAAGTACTTTTGCATATCTTATATAGTATAAAAATGAATCCAAAAAAGTGTCCGTAGGCGAACTCCTCCCAAACGACTCTACCACCAAACTTCGTTTAACTTCTATTTTGTTACCTTCTTCTCAAGCTCGGTTTAGAAAAAAAAAATATTTTTTAGGGTTACCAGATGTCTACAATAACATCTTTTTTTTTCCTTTATAAACCGCAACATTGGAATTACACATAAAGTTTATGAAATAATTTCAAATGAAAAACGAAAAAAATGGTGTTGCCAAATAATATGGTGTTGCCATATTTGCAAAAAAAAAAAAAGAAAATGATATTATTCGCCATATCGGCTCTCATTTATAAAAGTAAGCATTTACTAAGAGTGCCACTATAAAAATTTGGAATGTCGTATTGATAGCTACATACAAGTACTTTTGCATATTCTTATATATAAAAATGAATCCAAAAAAGTGTCCTGCTCTTATTCATAAAAGTACGCATTTCCTAAGAGTGCCGCTACAAAAATTTCGAATGTCGTATTGATAGCTACATACAAGTACTTTTGCATATCTTATATAGTATAAAAAGGAATCCAAAAAAGTGTCCGTAGGCGAACTCCTCCCAAACGACTCTACCCACAAACTACGTTTAGCTTTTATTTTGTTACCATCTTCTCAAGCTCGGTTAAGAAAAAAAAAATATTTTTTAGGGTTACCAGAGGTCTACAATAACATCTTTTTTTTTCCTTTATAAACCGCAACGTTGGAATTACACGTAAAGTTTATGAAATAATTTCAAATGAAAAACGAAAAAATGGTGTTGCCACCTAATATGGTGCTGCCATATGTGCAAAAAAAAAAAATTATATTATTCGACATATCGGCTCTCATTCATGAAAGTACACATTGCCTAAGAGTGCCGCTACAAAAATTTCGAATGTCGTTTTGATAGCTACATACAAGTACTTTTGCATATCTTATATAGTATAAAAATGAATCCAAAAAAGTGTCCGTAAGCGAACTCCTCCCAAACGACTCTACCCACAAACTTCGTTTAACTTCTCTTTTGTTACCTTCTCCTCAAGCTCGGTTTAGAAAAAAAAGTATTTTTTAGGGTTACCAGATGTCTACAATAACATCTTTTTTTTCCTTTATAAGCCGCAACATTGGAATTACACATAAAGTTTACGAAATAATTTCAAATGAAAAACGAAAAATGGTCTTGCCATATTTGCAAAAAAAAAAAAGAATATGATACTATTCGCCATATCGGCTCTCATTCATGAAATTACGCATTTCCTAAGAGTGCCGCTACAAAAATTTCGAATGTCGTATTGATAGCTACATACAAGTACTTTTGCATATCTTATATAGTATAAAAATGAATCCAAAAAAGTGTCCGTAAGCGAACTCCTCCCAAACGACTCTACCCACAAACTTCGTTTAACTTCTATTTTGTTACCTTCTTCTCAAGCTCGGTTTGGAAAAAAAAGTATTTTTTAGGGTTACCAGATGTCTACAATAACATCTTTTTTTTCCTTTATAAGCCGCAACATTGGAATTACACATAAAGTTTACGAAATAATTTCAAATGAAAAACGAAAAATGGTCTTGCCATATTTGCAAAAAAAAAAAGAATATGATACTATTCGCCATATCGGCTCTCATTCATGAAATTACGCATTTCCTAAGAGTGCCGCTACAAAAATTTCGAATGTCGTATTGATAGCTACATACAAGTACTTTTGCATATCTTATATAGTATAAAAATGAATCCAAAAAAGTGTCCGTAAGCGAACTCCTCCCAAACGACTCTACCCACAAACTTCGTTTAACTTCTATTTTGTTACCTTCTTCTCAAGCTCGGTTTAGAAAAAAAAGTATTTTTTAGGGTTACCAGATGTCTACAATAACATCTTTTTTTTTTTCCTTTATAAGCCGCAACATTGGAATTACACATAAAGTTTACGAAATAATTTCAAATGAAAAACGAAAAATGGTCTTGCCATATTTGCAAAAAAAAAAAAAGAATATGATACTATTCGCCATATCGGCTCTCATTCATGAAATTACGCATTTCCTAAGAGTGCCGCTACAAAAATTTCGAATGTCGTATTGATAGCTACATACAAGTACTTTTGCATATCTTATATAGTATAAAAATGAATCCATAAAAGTGTCCGTAAGCGAACTCCTCCCAAACGACTCTACCCACAAACTACGTTTAACTTCTATTTTGTTACCTTCTTCTCAAGCTCGGTTTGGAAAAAAAAGTATTTTTTAGGGCTACCAGATGTCTACAATAACATCTTTTTTTTCCTTTATAAGCCGCAACATTGGAATTATACATAAAGTTTATGAAATAATTTCAAATGAAAAACGAAAAAATGGTGTTGCCATATTTGCAAAAAAAAAAAGAAAATGATATTATTCGCCATATCGGCTCTCATTCATGAAAGTAAGCATTTTCTAAGAGTGCCGCTGCAAAAATTTCGAATGTCGTATTGATAGCTACATACAAGTACTTTTGCATATCTTATATAGTATAAAAATGAATCCAAAAAAGTGTCCGTAAGCGAACTCCTCCCAAACGACTCTACCACCAAACTTCGTTTAACTTCTATTTTGTTACCTTCTTCTCAAGCTCGGTTTAGAAAAAAAAAATATTTTTTAGGGTTACCAGATGTCTACAATAACATCTTTTTTTTCCTTTATAAACCGCAACGTTGGAATTACACGTAAAGTTTATGAAATAATTTCAAATGAAAAACGAAAAAATGGTGTTGCCACCTAATATGGTGCTGCCATATTTGCAAAAAAAAAAACAAAATGATATTATTCGCCATATCGGCTCTCATTCATGAAAGTACGCATTTCCTAAGAGTGCCGCTACAAAAATTTCGAATGTCGTATTGATAGCTACATACAAGTACTTTTGCATATCTTATATATAAAAATGAATCCAAAAAAGTGTCCGTAATCGAACTCCTCCCAAACGACTCTACCCACAAACTTCGTTTAGCTTCTATTTTGTTACCTTCTTCTCAAGCTCGGTTTAGCAAAAAAAAAACATATTTTTTGGGGTTACCAGATGTCTACAAGAACATAATTTTTTTTTCTTTATAGACCGCAACATTGGAATGACACATAAAGTTTATGAAATAATTTAAAATGAAAAACGAAAAAAATGGTGTTGCCACCTAATATGGTGTTGCCATATTTGCAAAAAAAAAGGAAATTATATTATTCGCCATGTCGGCTCTCGATCATGAACGTTTAACTTCTATTTTGTTACCTTCTTCTCAAGCTCGGTTTAGAAGAAAAAAATATTTTTTAGGGTTACCAGATGTCTACAAGAACATCATTTTTCTTTTCCTTTATAGACCGCAACATTGGAATGACACATTAAGTTTATGAAATAATTTAAAATGAAAAACGAAAAAAATGGTGTTGCCACCTACTATGGTGTTGCCATATTTCCAAAAAAAAGAAGAAAATGATATTATTCGCCATGTCGGCTCTCGATCATGAAAGTACGCATTTCCTAAGAGTGCCGCTACAAAAATTTCGAATGTCGTATTGATAGCTACATACAAGTACTTTTGCATATCTTATATAGTATAAAAATGAATCCAAAAAAGTGTCCGTAGGCGAACTCCTCCCAAACGCCTCTACCCACAAACTACGTTTAGCTTTTATTTTGTTACCATCTGCGCAAGCTCGGTTTAGAAAAAAAAAAATATTTTTTAGGAATTACACGTAAAGTTTATGAAATAATTTCAAATGAAAAACGAAAAAATGGTATTGCCACCTAATATGGTGCTGCCATATGTGCAAAAAAAAAAATTATATTATTCGCCATATCGGCTCTCATTCATGAAAGTACGCATTTCCTAAGAGTGCCGCTACAAAAATTTCGAATGTCGTATTGATAGCTACATACAAGTACTTTTGCATATCTTATATAGTATAAAAATTAATCCAAAAAAGTGTCCGTAAGCGAACTCCTCCCAAACGACTCTACCACCAAACTTCGTTTAACTTCTATTTTGTTACCTTCTTCTCAAGCTCGTTTAGAAAAAAAAACAATTTTTTAGGGTTACCAGATGTCTACAATAACATCTTTTTTTTTCCTTTATAAACCGCAACATTGGAATAACACATAAAGTTCATGAAATAATTTCAAATGACAAACGAAAAAAATGGTGCTGCCACCTAATATGGTGTTGCCATATTTGCAAAAAAAAAAGAAGAAAATGATATTATTCGCCATATCGGCTCTCATTCATGAAAGTAAGCATTTTCTAAGAGTGCCA
The DNA here is from genome assembly GCA_949987695.1 of Merzomyia westermanni. Classification (NCBI taxonomy): domain Eukaryota; kingdom Metazoa; phylum Arthropoda; class Insecta; order Diptera; family Tephritidae; genus Merzomyia; species Merzomyia westermanni. Next base: position 108,957,562 of record OX465290.1, on the reverse strand, counting down.
CTACAAAAATTTCGAATGTCGTATTGATAGCTACATACAAGTACTTTTGCATATCTTATATAGTATAAAAATGAATCCAAAAAAGTGTCCGTAGGCGAACTCCTCCCAAACGACTCTACCACCAAACTTCGTTTAACTTCTATTTTGTTACCTTCTTCTCAAGCTCGGTTTAGAAAAAAAAAATATTTTTTAGGGTTACCAGATGTCTACAATAACATCTTTTTTTTTCCTTTATAAACCGCAACATTGGAATTACATATAAAGTTTATGAAATAATTTCAAATGAAAAACGAAAAAAATGGTGTTGCCAAATAATATGGTGTTGCCATATTTGCAAAAAAAAAGAAAAGAAAATGATATTATTCGCCATATCGGCTCTCATTTATAAAAGTAAGCATTTTCTAAGAGTGCCACTATAAAAATTTGGAATGTCGTATTGATAGCTACATACAAGCACTTTTGCATATTCTTATATATAAAAATGAATCCAAAAAAGTGTCCTGCTCTTATTCATAAAAGTACGCATTTCCTAAGAGTGCCGCTACAAAAATTTCGAATGTCGTATTGATAGCTACATACAAGTACTTTTGCATATCTTATATAGTATAAAAATGAATCCAAAAAAGTGTCCGTAGGCGAACTCCTCCCAAACGACTCTACCCACAAACTACGTTTAGCTTTTATTTTGTTACCATCTTCTCAAGCTCGGTTAAGAAAAAAAAAAAATTTTTTTAGGGTTACCAGAGGTCTACAATAACATCTTTTTTTTTCCTTTATAAACCGCAACGTTGGAATTACACGTAAAGTTAATGAAATAATTTCAAATGAAAAACGAAAAAATGGTGTTGCCACGTAATATGGTGCTGCCATATGTGCAAAAAAAAAAATTATATTATTCGCCATATCGGCTCTCATTCATGAAAGTACGCATTGCCTAAGAGTGCCGCTACAAAAATTTCGAATGTCGTTTTGATAGCTACATACAAGTACTTTTGCATATCTTATATAGTATAAAAATGAATCCAAAAAAGTGTCCGTAAGCGAACTCCTCCCAAACGACTCTACCCACAAACTTCGTTTAACTTCTCTTTTGTTACCTTCTCCTCAAGCTCGGTTTAGAAAAAAAAGTATTTTTTAGGGTTACCAGATGTCTACAATAACATCTTTTTTTTCCTTTATAAGCCGCAACATTGGAATTACACATAAAGTTTACGAAATAATTTCAAATGAAAAACGAAAAAAATGGTGTTGCCATATTTGCAAAAAAAAAAAAGAAAATGATATTATTCGCCATATCGGCTCTCATTCATGAAAGTAAGCATTTTCTAAGAGTGCCGCTGCAAAAATTTCGAATGTCGTATTGATAGCTACATACAAGTACTTTTGCATATCTTATATAGTATAAAAATGAATCCAAAAAAGTGTCCGTAAGCGAACTCCTCCCAAACGACTCTACCACCAAACTTCGTTTAACTTCTATTTTGTTACCTTCTTCTCAAGCTCGGTTTAGAAAAAAAAAAATATTTTTTAGGGTTACCAGATGTCTACAATAACATCTTTTTTTTCCTTTATAAACCGCAACGTTGGAATTACACGTAAAGTTTATGAAATAATTTCAAATGAAAAACGAAAAAATGGTGTTGCCACCTAATATGGTGCTGCCATATTTGCAAAAAAAAAAACAAAATGATATTATTCGCCATATCGGCTCTCATTCATGAAAGTACGCATTTCCTAAGAGTGCCGCTACAAAAATTTCGAATGTCGTATTGATAGCTACATACAAGTACTTTTGCATATCTTATATATAAAAATGAATCCAAAAAAGTGTCCGTAATCGAACTCCTCCCAAACGACTCTACCCACAAACTTCGTTTAGCTTCTATTTTGTTACCTTCCTCTCAAGCTCGGTTTAGCAAAAAAAAAACATATTTTTTGGGGTTACCAGATGTCTACAAGAACATAATTTTTTTTTCTTTATAGACCGCAACATTGGAATGACACATAAAGTTTATGAAATAATTTAAAATGAAAAACGAAAAAAATGGTGTTGCCACCTAATATGGTGTTGCTATATTTCCAAAAAAAAAAAAAATGATATTATTCGCCATGTCGGCTCTCGATCATGAACGTTTAACTTCTATTTGGTTACCTTCTTCTCAAGCTCGGTTTAGAAAAAAAAATATTTTTTAGGGTTACCAGATGTCTACAATAACATCTTTTTTTTCCTTTATAAACCGCAACATTGGAAAGACACATAAATTTTATGAAATAATTTAAAATGAAAAACGAAAAAAATGGTATTGCCACCTACTATGGTGTTGCCATATTTCCAAAAAAAAGAAGAAAATGATATTATTCGCCATGTCGGCTCTCGATCATGAAAGTACGCATTTCCTAAGAGTGCCGCTACAAAAATTTCGAATGTCGTATTGATAGCTACATACAAGTACTTTTGCATATCTTATATAGTATAAAAATGAATCCAAAAAAGTGTCCGTAGGCGAACTCCTCCCAAACGCCTCTACCCACAAACTACGTTTAGCTTTTATTTTGTTACCATCTGCGCAAGCTCGGTTTAGAAAAAAAAAAATATTTTTTAGGGTTACCTTTATAAACCGCAACGTTGGAATTACACGTAAAGTTTATGAAATAATTTCAAATGAAAAACGAAAAAATGGTATTGCCACCTAATATGGTGCTGCCATATGTGCAAAAAAAAAAATTATATTATTCGCCATATCGGCTCTCATTCATGAAAGTACGCATTTCCTAAGAGTGCCGCTACAAAAATTTCGAATGTCGTATTGATAGCTACATACAAGTACTTTTGCATATCTTATATAGTATAAAAATTAATCCAAAAAAGTGTCCGTAAGCGAACTCCTCCCAAACGACTCTACCACCAAACTTCGTTTAACTTCTATTTTGTTACCTTCTTCTCAAGCTCGTTTAGAAAAAAAAACAATTTTTTAGGGTTACCAGATGTCTACAATAACATCTTTTTTTTTCCTTTATAAACCGCAACATTGGAATTACACATAAAGTTCATGAAATAAATTCAAATGACAAACGAAAAAAATGGTGCTGCCACCTAATATGGTGTTGCCATATTTGCAAAAAAAAAAGAAGAAAATGATATTATTCGCCATATCGGCTCTCATTCATGAAAGTAAGCATTTTCTAAGAGTGCCACTACAAAAATTTCGAATGTCGTATTGATAGCTACATACAAGTACTTTTGCATATCTTATATAGTATAAAAATGAATCCAAAAAAGTGTCCGTAGGCGAACTCCTCCCAAACGACTCTACCACCAAACTTCGTTTAACTTCTATTTTGTTACCTTCTTCTCAAGCTCGGTTTAGAAAAAAAAAATATTTTTTAGGGTTACCAGATGTCTACAATAACATCTTTTTTTTCCTTTATAAGCCGGAACATTGGAATTACACATAAAGTTTACGAAATAATTTCAAATGAAAAACGAAAAATGGTCTTGCCATATTTGCAAAAAAAAAAAGAATATGATACTATTCGCCATATCGGCTCTCATTCATGAAATTACGCATTTCCTAAGAGTGCCGCTACAAAAATTTCGAATGTCGTATTGATAGCTACATACAAGTACTTTTGCATATCTTATATAGTATAAAAATGAATCCAAAAAAGTGTCCGTAAGCGAACTCCTCCCAAACGACTCTACCCACAAACTTCGTTTAACTTCTATTTTGTTACCTTCTTCTCAAGCTCGGTTTGGAAAAAAAAGTATTTTTTAGGGTTACCAGATGTCTACAATAACATCTTTTTTTTCCTTTATAAGCCGCAACATTGGAATTATACATAAAGTTTATGAAATAATTTCAAATGAAAAACGAAAAAATGGTGTTGCCATATTTGCAAAAAAAAAAAAAGAAAATGATATTATTCGCCATATCGGCTCTCATCCATGAAAGTAAGCATTTTCTAAGAGTGCCGCTGCAAAAATTTCGAATGTCGTATTGATAGCTACATACAAGTACTTTTGCATATCTTATATAGTATAAAAATGAATCCAAAAAAGTGTCCGTAAGCGAACTCCTCCCAAACGACTCTACCACCAAACTTCGTTTAGCTTCTATTTTGTTACCTTCTTCTCAAGCTCGGTTTAGAAAAAAAAAAATATTTTTTAGGGTTACCAGATGTCTACAATAACATCTTTTTTTTCCTTTATAAACCGCAACGTTGGAATTACACGTAAAGTTTATGAAATAATTTCAAATGAAAAACGAAAAAATGGTGTTGCCACCTAATATGGTGCTGCCATATTTGCAAAAAAAAAAAGAAGAAAATGATATTATTCGCCATATCGGCTCTCATTCATGAAATTACGCATTTCCTAAGAGTGCCGCTACAAAAATTTCGAATGTCGTATTGATAGCTACATACAAGTACTTTTGCATATCTTATATAGTATAAAAATGAATCCAAAAAAGTGCCCGTAAGCGAACTCCTCCCAAACGACTCTACCACCAAACTTCGTTTAACTTCTATTTTGTTACCATCTTCTCAAGCTCGGTTTAGAAAAAAAAAATATTTTTTAGGGCTACCAGATGTCTACAATAACATCTTTTTTTTCCTTTATAAACCGCAACGTTGGAATTACACGTAAAGTTTATGAAATAATTTCAAATGAAAAACGAAAAAATGGTGTTGCCACCTAATATGGTGCTGCCATATTTGCAAAAAAAAAACAAAATGATATTATTCGCCATATCGGCTCTCATTCATGAAAGTACGCATTTCCTAAGAGTGCCGCTACAAAAATTTCGAATGTCGTATTGATAGCTACATACAAGTACTTTTGCATATCTTATATAGTATAAAAATGAATCCAAAAAAGTGTCCGTAAGCGAACTCCTCCCAAACGACTCTACCACCAAACTTCGTTTAACTTCTATTTTGTTACCTTCTTCTCAAGCTCGGTTTAGCAAAAAAAAAACATATTTTTTGGGGTTACCAGATGTCTACAAGAACATAATTTTTTTTTCTTTATAGACCGCAACATTGGAATGACACATAAAGTTTATGAAATAATTTAAAATGAAAAACGAAAAAAATGGTGTTGCCACCTAATATGGTGTTGCCATATTTCCAAAAAAAAAGGAAATTATGTTATTCGCCATGTCGGCTCTCGATCATGAACGTTTAACTTCTATTTTGTTACCTTCTTCTCAAGCTCGGTTTAGAAGAAAAAAATATTTTTTAGGGTTACCAGATGTCTACAAGAACATCATTTTTCTTTTCCTTTATAGACCGCAACATTGGAATGACACATTAAGTTTATGAAATAATTTAAAATGAAAAACGAAAAAAATGGTGTTGCCACCTACTATGGTGTTGCCATATTTCCAAAAAAAAGAAGAAAATGATATTATTCGCCATGTCGGCTCTCGATCATGAAAGTACGCATTTCCTAAGAGTGCCGCTACAAAAATTTCGAATGTCGTATTGATAGCTACATACAAGTACTTTTGCATATCTTATATAGTATAAAAATGAATCAAAAAAAAGTGTCCGTAGGCGAACTCTTCCCAAACGCCTCTACCCACAAACTACGTTTAGCTTTTATTTTGTTACCATCTGCGCAAGCTCGGTTTAGAAAAAAAAAAAATATTTTTTAGGGTTACCTTTATAAACCGCAACGTTGGAATTACACGTAAAGTTTATGAAATAATTTCAAATGAAAAACGAAAAGATGGTATTGCCACCTAATATGGTGCTGCCATATGTGCAAAAAAAAAATTATATTATTCGCCATATCGGCTCTCATTCATGAAAGTACGCATTTCCTAAGAGTGCCGCTACAAAAACTTCGAATGTCGTATTGATAGCTACATACAAGTACTTTTGCATATCTTATATAGTATAAAAATTAATCCAAAAAAGTGTCCGTAAGCGAACTTCTCCCAAACGACTCTACCACCAAACTTCGTTTAGCTTTTATTTTGTTACCATCTTCTCAAGCTCGGTTAAGAAAAAAAAAAATATTTTTTAGGGTTACCAGAGGTCTACAATAACATCTTTTTTTTTCCTTTATAAACCGCAACGTTGGAATTACACGTAAAGTTTATGAAATAATTTCAAATGAAAAACGAAAAAATGGTGTTGCCACCTAATATGGTGCTGCCATATGTGCAAAAAAAAAAAATTATATTATTCGCCATATCGGCTCTCATTCATGAAAGTACGCATTTCCTAAGAGTGCCGCTACAAAAATTTCGAATGTCGTATTGATAGCTACATACAAGTACTTTTGCATATCTTATATAGTATAAAAATTAATCCAAAAAAGTGTCCGTAAGCGAACTCCTCCCAAACGACTCTACCACCAAACTTCGTTTAACTACTATTTTGTAACCTTCTTCTTAAGCTCGTTTAGAAAAAAAAACTATTTTTTAGGGTTACCAGATGTCTACAATAACATCTTTGTTTTTCCTTTATAAACCGCAACATTGGAATTACACATAAAGTTTATGAAATAATTTCAAATGAAAAACGAAAAAATGGTGTTGCCACCTAATATGGTGTTGCCATATTTGCAACAAAAAAAAATGATATTATTCGCCATATCGGCTCTAATTCATGAAAGTACGCATTTCCTAAGAGTGCCGCTACAAAAATTTCGAATGTCGTATTGATAGCTACATACGAGTACTTTTGCATATCTTATATATAAAAATGAATCCAAAAAAGTGTCCGTAATCGAACTCCTCTCATACGACTCTACCCACAAACTTCGTTTAACTTCTATTTTGTTACCTTCTCCTCAAGCTCGGTTTAGAAAAAAAAGTATTTTTTAGGGTTACCAGATGTCTACAATAACATCTTTTTTTTCCTTTATAAGCCGCAACATTGGAATTACACATAAAGTTTATGAAATAATTCCAAATGAAAAACGAAAAAATGGTCTTGCCATATTTGCAAAAAAAAAAAAGAAAATGATATTATTCGCCATATCGGCACTCATTCATGAAATTATGCATTTCCTAACAGTGCCGCTACCCACAAACTACGTTTAGCTTTTATTTTGTTACCATCTTCTCAAGCTCGGTTAAGAAAAAAAAAAAATTTTTTTTAGGGTTACCAGAGGTCTACAATAACATCTTTTTTTTTCCTTTATAAACCGCAACGTTGGAATTACACGTAAAGTTTATGAAATAATTTCAAATGAAAAACGAAAAAATGGTGTTGCCACCTAATATGGTGCTGCCATATGTGCAAAAAAAAAATTATATTATTCGCCATATCGGCTCTCATTCATGAAAGTACGCATTTCCTAAGAGTGCCGCTACAAAAATTTCGAATGTCGTATTGATAGCTACATACAAGTACTTTTGCATATCTTATATAGTATAAAAATTAATCCAAAAAAGTGTCCGTAAGCGAACTCCTCCCAAACGACTCTACCACCAAACTTCGTTTAACTTCTATTTTGTTACCTTCTTCTTAAGCTCGTTTAGAAAAAAAAACTATTTTTTAGGGTTACCAGATGTCTACAATAACATCTTGGTTTTTCCTTTATAAACCGCAACATTGGAATTACACATAAAGTTTATGAAATAATTTCAATTGAAAAACGAAAAAATGGTGTTGCCACCTAATATGGTGTTGCCATATTTGCAACAAAAAAAAATGATATTATTCGCCATATCGGCTCTAATTCATGAAAGTACGCATTTCCTAAGAGTGCCGCTACAAAAATTTCGAATGTCGTATTGATAGCTACATACGAGTACTTTTGCATATCTTATATATAAAAATGAATCCAAAAAAGTGTCCGTAATCGAACTCCTCTCATACGACTCTACCCACAAACTTCGTTTAACTTCTATTTTGTTACCTTCTCCTCAAGCTCGGTTTAGAAAAAAAAGTATTTTTTAGGGTTACCAGATGTCTACAATAACATCTTTTTTTTCCTTTATAAGCCGCAACATTGGAATTACACATAAAGTTTATGAAATAATTCCAAATGAAAAACGAAAAAATGGTCTTGCCCTATTTGCAAAAAAAAAAAAGAAAATGATATTATTCTCATTCATGAAATTATGCATTTCCTAACAGTGCCGCTACAAAAATTTCGAATGTCGTATTGATAGCTACATACAAGTACTTTTGCATATCTTATATATAAAAATCAATCCAAAAAAGTGTCCGTAAGCGAACTCCTCCCAAACGACTCTACCACCAAACTTCGTTTAACTTCTATTTTGCTACCTTCTTCTCAAGCTCGGTTTAGAAAAAAAGAATATTTTTTAGGGTTACCAGATGTCTACAATAACATCTTTTTTTTTCCTTTATAGACCGCAACATTGGAATGACATATAAAGTGTATGAAATAATTTCAAATGAAAAACGAAAAAATGGCGTTGCCACCTAATATGGTGCTGCCATATTTGCAAAAAAAAAAAAACAAAATGATATTATTCGCCATATCGGCTCTCATTCATGAAAGTAAGCATTTCCTAAGAGTGCCGCTACAAAAATTTCGAATGTCGTATTGATAGCTACATACAAGAACTTTTGCATATCTTATATATAAAAATGAATCCAAAAAAGTGTCCGTAAGCGAACTCCTCCCAAACGACTCTACGTACAAACTTCGTTTAAAAATGAATCCAAAAAAGTGTCCGTAAGCGAACTCCTCCCAAACGACTCTACGTACAAACTTCGTTTAAAAATGAATCCAAAAAAGTGTCCGTAGGCGAACTCCTCCCAAACGACTCTACCACCAAACTTCGTTTAACTTCTATTTTGTTACCTTCTTCTCAAGCTCGGTTTAGAAAAAAAAGTATTTTTTAGGGTTACCAGATGTCTACAATAACTTCTTTTTTTTTCTTTATAAGCCGCAACATTGGAATTACACATAAAGTTTATGAAATAATTTCAAATGACAAACGAAAAAAATGGTGCTGCCATCTAATTTGGTGTTGCCATATTTCCAAAAAAAAAAAATGATATTATTCGCCATGTCGGCTCTCGATCATGAACGTTTAACTTCTATTTTGTTACCTTCTTCTCAAGCTCGGTGTAGAAAAAAAAAGTATTTTTTAGGGTTACCAGATGTCTACAATAACATCTTTTTTTTTCCTTTATAAACCGCAACATTGGAATTACACATAAAGTTTATGAAATAATTTCAAATGAAAAACGAAAAAATGGTGTTGCCACCTAATATGGTGTTGCCATATTTGCAAAAAAAAAAAAACAAAATGATATTATTCGCCATATCGGCTCTCATTCATGAAAGTACGCATTTCCTAAGAGTGCCGCTACAAAAATTTCGAAAGTCGTATTGATAGCTACATACAAGTACTTTTGCATATCTTATATATAAAAATGAATCCAAAAAAGTGTCCGTAGGCGAACTCCTCCCAAACGACTCTACCCAGAAACTACGTTTAGCTTTTATTTTGTTACCTTCTTCTCAAGCTCGGTTTAGAAAAAAAAAATATTTTTTAGGGTTACCAGATGTCTACAATAACTTCTTTTTTTTTCTTTATAAGCCGCAACATTGGAATTACACATAAAGTTTATGAAATAATTTCAAATGAAAAACGAAAAAATGGTGTTGCCACCTAATATGGTGTTGCCATATTTCCAAAAAAAAGAAGAAAACGATATTATTCGCCATGTCTACTCTCGATCATGAAAGTACGCATTTCCTAAGAGTGCCGCTACAAAAATTTCGAATGTCGTTTTGATAGCTACATACAAGTACTTTTGCATATCTTATATAGTATAAAAATGAATCCAAAAAAGTGTCCGTAAGCGAACTCCTCCCAAACGACTCTACGTACAAACTTCGTTTAAAAATGAATCCAAAAAAGTGTCCGTAAGCGAACTCCTCCCAAACGACTCTACCACCAAACTTCGTTTAACTTCTATTTTCTTACATTCTTCTCAAGCTCGGTTTAGAAAAAAAAAATATTTTTTAGGGTTACCAGATGTCTACAATAACATCTTTTTTTTCCTTTATAAACCGCAACGTTGGAATTACACGTAAAGTTTATGAAATAATTTCAAATGAAAAACGAAAAAATGGTGTTGCCACCTAATATGGTGCTGCCATATTTGCAACAAAAAAAAACAAAATGATATTATTCGCCATATCGGCTCTCATTCATGAAAGTACGCATTTCCTAAGAGTGCCGCTACAAAAATTTCGAATGTCGTATTGATAGCTACATACAAGTACTTTTGCATATCTTATATAGTATAAAAATTAATCCAAAAAAGTGTCCGTAAGCGAACTCCTCCCAAACGACTCTACCACCAAACTTCGTTTAACTTCTATTTTGTTACCTTCTTCTTAAGCTCGTTTAGAAAAAAAAACTATTTTTTAGGGTTACCAGATGTCTACAATAACATCTTGGTTTTTCCTTTATAAACCGCAACATTGGAATTACACATAAAGTTTATGAAATAATTTCAATTGAAAAACGAAAAAATGGTGTTGCCACCTAATATGGTGTTGCCATATTTGCAACAAAAAAAAATGATATTATTCGCCATATCGGCTCTAATTCATGAAAGTACGCATTTCCTAAGAGTGCCGCTACAAAAATTTCGAATGTCGTATTGATAGCTACATACGAGTACTTTTGCATATCTTATATATAAAAATGAATCCAAAAAAGTGTCCGTAATCGAACTCCTCTCATACGACTCTACCCACAAACTTCGTTTAACTTCTATTTTGTTACCTTCTCCTCAAGCTCGGTTTAGAAAAAAAAGTATTTTTTAGGGTTACCAGATGTCTACAATAACATCTTTTTTTTCCTTTATAAGCCGCAACATTGGAATTACACATAAAGTTTATGAAATAATTCCAAATGAAAAACGAAAAAATGGTCTTGCCCTATTTGCAAAAAAAAAAAAGAAAATGATATTATTCGCCATATCGGCTCTCATTCATGAAATTATGCATTTCCTAACAGTGCCGCTACAAAAATTTCGAATGTCGTATTGATAGCTACATACAAGTACTTTTGCATATCTTATATATAAAAATGAATCCAAAAAAGTGTCCGTAAGCGAACTCCTCCCAAACGACTCTACCACCAAACTTCGTTTAACTTCTATTTTGCTACCTTCTTCTCAAGCTCGGTTTAGAAAAAAAGAATATTTTTTAGGGTTACCAGATGTCTACAATAACATCTTTTTTTTTCCTTTATAGACCGCAACATTGGAATGACATATAAAGTGTATGAAATAATTTCAAATGAAAAACGAAAAAATGGCGTTGCCACCTAATATGGTGCTGCCATATTTGCAAAAAAAAAAAAACAAAATGATATTATTCGCCATATCGGCTCTCATTCATGAAAGTAAGCATTTCCTAAGAGTGCCGCTACAAAAATTTCGAATGTCGTATTGATAGCTACATACAAGAACTTTTGCATATCTTATATATAAAAATGAATCCAAAAAAGTGTCCGTAAGCGAACTCCTCCCAAACGACTCTACGTACAAACTTCGTTTAAAAATGAATCCAAAAAAGTGTCCGTAAGCGAACTCCTCCCAAACGACTCTACGTACAAACTTCGTTTAAAAATGAATCCAAAAAAGTGTCCGTAGGCGAACTCCTCCCAAACGACTCTACCACCAAACTTCGTTTAACTTCTATTTTGTTACCTTCTTCTCAAGCTCGGTTTAGAAAAAAAAGTATTTTTTAGGGTTACCAGATGTCTACAATAACTTCTTTTTTTTTCTTTATAAGCCGCAACATTGGAATTACACATAAAGTTTATGAAATAATTTCAAATGACAAACGAAAAAAATGGTGCTGCCATCTAATTTGGTGTTGCCATATTTCCAAAAAAAAAAAATGATATTATTCGCCATGTCGGCTCTCGATCATGAACGTTTAACTTCTATTTTGTTACCTTCTTCTCAAGCTCGGTGTAGAAAAAAAAAGTATTTTTTAGGGTTACCAGATGTCTACAATAACATCTTTTTTTTTCCTTTATAAACCGCAACATTGGAATTACACATAAAGTTTATGAAATAATTTCAAATGAAAAACGAAAAAATGGTGTTGCCACCTAATATGGTGTTGCCATATTTGCAAAAAAAAAAAAACAAAATGATATTATTCGCCATATCGGCTCTCATTCATGAAAGTACGCATTTCCTAAGAGTGCCGCTACAAAAATTTCGAAAGTCGTATTGATAGCTACATACAAGTACTTTTGCATATCTTATATATAAAAATGAATCCAAAAAAGTGTCCGTAGGCGAACTCCTCCCAAACGACTCTACCCACAAACTACGTTTAGCTTTTATTTTGTTACCTTCTTCTCAAGCTCGGTTTAGAAAAAAAAAATATTTTTTAGGGTTACCAGATGTCTACAATAACTTCTTTTTTTTTCTTTATAAGCCGCAACATTGGAATTACACATAAAGTTTATGAAATAATTTCAAATGAAAAACGAAAAAATGGTGTTGCCACCTAATATGGTGTTGCCATATTTCCAAAAAAAAGAAGAAAACGATATTATTCGCCATGTCTACTCTCGATCATGAAAGTACGCATTTCCTAAGAGTGCCGCTACAAAAATTTCGAATGTCGTTTTGATAGCTACATACAAGTACTTTTGCATATCTTATATAGTATAAAAATGAATCCAAAAAAGTGTCCGTAAGCGAACTCCTCCCAAACGACTCTACGTACAAACTTCGTTTAAAAATGAATCCAAAAAAGTGTCCGTAAGCGAACTCCTCCCAAACGACTCTACCACCAAACTTCGTTTAACTTCTATTTTCTTACATTCTTCTCAAGCTCGGTTTAGAAAAAAAAAATATTTTTTAGGGTTACCAGATGTCTACAATACCATCTTTTTTTTCCTTTATAAACCGCAACGTTGGAATTACACGTAAAGTTTATGAAATAATTTCAAATGAAAAACGAAAAAATGGTGTTGCCACCTAATATGGTGCTGCCATATTTGCAACAAAAAAAAACAAAATGATATTATTCGCCATATCGGCTCTCATTCATGAAAGTACGCATTTCCTAAGAGTGCCGCTACAAAAATTTCGAAAGTCGTATTGATAGCTACATACAAGTACTTTTGCATATCTTATTTATAAAAATGAATCCAAAAAAGTGTCCGTAATCGAACTCCTCCCAAACGACTCTACCCACAAACTTCGTTTAGCTTCTATTTTGTTACCTTCTTTTCAAGCTCGGTTTAGCAAAAAAAAAACATATTTTTTGGGGTTACCAGATGTCTACAAGAACATAATTTTTTTTTTCTTTATAGACCGCAACATTGGAATGACATATAAAGTTTATGAAATAATTTAAAATGAAAAACGAAAAAAATGGTGTTGCCACCTAATTTGGTGTTGCCATATTTCCAAAAAAAAAAAGAAAATGATATTATTCGCCATGTCGGCTCTAATTCATGAAAGTACGCATTTCCTAAGAGTGCCGCTACAAAAATTTCGAATGTCGTATTGATAGCTACATACGAGTACTTTTGCATATCTTATATATAAAAATGAATCCAAAAACGTGTCCGTAATCGAACTCCTCTCAAACGACTCTACCCACAAACTTCGTTTAACTTCTATTTTGTTACCTTCTCCTCAAGCTCGGTTTAGAAAAAAAAGTATTTTTTAGGGTGACCAGATGTCTACAGTAACATCTTTTTTTTCCTTTATAAGCCGCAACATTGGAATTACACATAAAGTTTATGAAATAATTTCAAATGAAAAACGAAAAAATGGTCTTGCCATATTTGCAAAAAAAAAAAAGAAAATGATATTATTCGCCATATCGGCTCTCATTCATGAAATTATGCATTTCCTAAGAGTGCCGCTACAAAAATTTCGAATGTCGTATTGATAGCTACATACAAGTACTTTTGCATATCTTATATATAAAAATGAATCCAAAAAAGTGCCCGTAAGCGAGCTCCTCCCAAACGACTCTACCACCAACCTTCGTTTAACTTCTATTTTGTTACCTTCTTCTCAAGCTCGGTTTAGAAAAAAAAAATATTTTTTAGGGTTACCAGATGTCTACAATAACATCTTTTTTTTTCCTTTATAGACCGCAACATTGGAATGACATATAAAGTTTATGAAATAATTTCAAATGAAAAACGAAAAAATGGTGTTGCCACCTAATATGGTGCTGCCATATTTGCAAAAAAAAAAAACGAAATGATATTATTCGCCATATCGGCTCTCATTCATGAAAGTAAGCATTTCCTAAGAGTGCCGCTACAAAAATTTCGAATGTCGTATTGATAGCTACATACAAGTACTTTTGCATATCTTATATATAAAAATGAATCCAAAAAAGTGTCCGTAAGCGAACTCCTCCCAAACGACTCTACGTACAAACTTCGTTTAAAAATGAATCCAAAAAAGTGTCCGTAGGCGAACTCCTCCCAAACGACTCTACCCACAAACTACGTTTAGCTTTTATTTTGTTACCTTCTTCTCAAGCTCGGTTTAGAAAAAAAAAATATTTTTTAGGGTTACCAGATGTCTACAATAACTTCTTTTTTTTTCTTTATAAGCCGCAACATTGGAATTACACATAAAGTTTATGAAATAATTTCAAATGAAAAACGAAAAAATGGTGTTGCCACCTAATATGGTGTTGCCATATTTCCAAAAAAAAGAAGAAAACGATATTATTCGCCATGTCTACTCTCGATCATGAAAGTACGCATTTCCTAAGAGTGCCGCTACAAAAATTTCGAATGTCGTTTTGATAGCTACATACAAGTACTTTTGCATATCTTATATAGTATAAAAATGAATCCAAAAAAGTGTCCGTAAGCGAACTCCTCCCAAACGACTCTACGTACAAACTTCGTTTAAAAATGAATCCAAAAAAGTGTCCGTAAGCGAACTCCTCCCAAACGACTCTACCACCAAACTTCGTTTAACTTCTATTTTCTTACATTCTTCTCAAGCTCGGTTTAGAAAAAAAAAATATTTTTTAGGGTTACCAGATGTCTACAATACCATCTTTTTTTTCCTTTATAAACCGCAACGTTGGAATTACACGTAAAGTTTATGAAATAATTTCAAATGAAAAACGAAAAAATGGTGTTGCCACCTAATATGGTGCTGCCATATTTGCAACAAAAAAAAACAAAATGATATTATTCGCCATATCGGCTCTCATTCATGAAAGTACGCATTTCCTAAGAGTGCCGCTACAAAAATTTCGAAAGTCGTATTGATAGCTACATACAAGTACTTTTGCATATCTTATTTATAAAAATGAATCCAAAAAAGTGTCCGTAATCGAACTCCTCCCAAACGACTCTACCCACAAACTTCGTTTAGCTTCTATTTTGTTACCTTCTTTTCAAGCTCGGTTTAGCAAAAAAAAAACATATTTTTTGGGGTTACCAGATGTCTACAAGAACATAATTTTTTTTTTCTTTATAGACCGCAACATTGGAATGACATATAAAGTTTATGAAATAATTTAAAATGAAAAACGAAAAAAATGGTGTTGCCACCTAATTTGGTGTTGCCATATTTCCAAAAAAAAAAAGAAAATGATATTATTCGCCATGTCGGCTCTAATTCATGAAAGTACGCATTTCCTAAGAGTGCCGCTACAAAAATTTCGAATGTCGTATTGATAGCTACATACGAGTACTTTTGCATATCTTATATATAAAAATGAATCCAAAAACGTGTCCGTAATCGAACTCCTCTCAAACGACTCTACCCACAAACTTCGTTTAACTTCTATTTTGTTACCTTCTCCTCAAGCTCGGTTTAGAAAAAAAAGTATTTTTTAGGGTGACCAGATGTCTACAGTAACATCTTTTTTTTCCTTTATAAGCCGCAACATTGGAATTACACATAAAGTTTATGAAATAATTTCAAATGAAAAACGAAAAAATGGTCTTGCCATATTTGCAAAAAAAAAAAAGAAAATGATATTATTCGCCATATCGGCTCTCATTCATGAAATTATGCATTTCCTAAGAGTGCCGCTACAAAAATTTCGAATGTCGTATTGATAGCTACATACAAGTACTTTTGCATATCTTATATATAAAAATGAATCCAAAAAAGTGCCCGTAAGCGAGCTCCTCCCAAACGACTCTACCACCAACCTTCGTTTAACTTCTATTTTGTTACCTTCTTCTCAAGCTCGGTTTAGAAAAAAAAAATATTTTTTAGGGTTACCAGATGTCTACAATAACATCTTTTTTTTTCCTTTATAGACCGCAACATTGGAATGACATATAAAGTTTATGAAATAATTTCAAATGAAAAACGAAAAAATGGTGTTGCCACCTAATATGGTGCTGCCATATTTGCAAAAAAAAAAAACGAAATGATATTATTCGCCATATCGGCTCTCATTCATGAAAGTAAGCATTTCCTAAGAGTGCCGCTACAAAAATTTCGAATGTCGTATTGATAGCTACATACAAGTACTTTTGCATATCTTATATATAAAAATGAATCCAAAAAAGTGTCCGTAAGCGAACTCCTCCCAAACGACTCTACGTACAAACTTCGTTTAAAAATGAATCCAAAAAAGTGTCCGTAAGCGAACTCCTCCCAAACGACTCTACCACCAAACTTCGTTTAACTTCTATTTTGTTACATTCTTCTCAAGCTCGGTTTAGAAAAAAAAAATATTTTTTAGGGTTACCAGATGTCTACAATACCATCTTTTTTTTCCTTTATAAACCGCAACGTTGGAATTACACGTAAAGTTTATGAAATAATTTCAAATGAAAAACGAAAAAATGGTGTTGCCACCTAATATGGTGCTGCCATATTTGCAACAAAAAAAAACAAAATGATATTATTCGCCATATCGGCTCTCATTCATCAAAGTACGCATTTCCTAAGAGTGCCGCTACAAAAATTTCGAAAGTCGTATTGATAGCTACATACAAGTACTTTTGCATATCTTATATATAAAAATGAATCCAAAAAAGTGTCCGTAATCGAACTCCTCCCAAACGACTCTACCCACAAACTTCGTTTAGCTTCTATTTTGTTACCTTCTTTTCAAGCTCGGTTTAGCAAAAAAAAAACATATTTTTTGGGGTTACCAGATGTCTACAAGAACATAATTTTTTTTTCTTTATAGACCGCAACATTGGAATGACACATAAAGTTTATGAAATAATTTAAAATGAAAAACGAAAAAAATGGTGTTGCCACCTAATTTGGTGTTGCGATATTTGCAAAAAAAAAAAAACAAAATGATATTATTCGCCATATCGGCTCTCATTCATGAAAGTAAGCATTTCCTAAGAGTGCCGCTACAAAAATTTCGAATGTCGTATTGATAGCTACATACAAGAACTTTTGCATATCTTATATAGTATAAAAATGAATCCAAAAAAGTGTCCGTAGGCGAACTCCTCCCAAACGACTCTACCACAAAACTTCGTTTAACTTCTATTTTGTTACCTTCTTCTCAAGCTCGGTTTTGAAAAAAAAGTATTTTTTAGGGTTACCAGATGTCTACAATAACATCTTTTTTTTTCCTTTATAAACCGCAACATTGGAATTACACATAAAGTTTATGAAATAATTTCAAATGAAAAACGAAAAAATTGTGTTGCCACCTAATATGGTGTTGCCATATTTGCAAAAAAAAAAAAAACAAAATGATATTATTCGCCATATCGGCTCTCATTCATGAAAGTAAGCATTTCCTAAGAGTGCCGCTACAAAAATTTCGAATGTCGTATTGATAGCTACATACAAGAACTTTTGCATATCTTATATAGTATAAAAATGAATCCAAAAAAGTGTCCGTAGGCGAACTCCTCCCAAACGACTCTACCACAAAACTTCGTTTAACTTCTATTTTGTTACCTTCTTCTCAAGCTCGGTTTTGAAAAAAAAGTATTTTTTAGGGTTACCAGATGTCTACAATAACTTCTTTTTTTTTCTTTATAAGCCGCAACATTGGAATTAATATGGTGTTGCCATATTTCCAAAAAAAAGAAGAAAACGATATTATTCGCCATGTCTACTCTCGATCATGAAAGTACGCATTTCCTAAGAGTGCCGCTACAAAAATTTCGAATGTCGTTTTGATAGCTACATACAAGTACTTTTGCATATCTTATATAGTATAAAAATGAATCCAAAAAAGTGTCCGTAAGCGAACTCCTCCCAAACGACTCTACGTACAAACTTCGTTTGAAAATGAATCCAAAAAAGTGTCCGTAAGCGAACTCCTCCCAAACGACTCTACCACCAAACTTCGTTTAACTTCTATTTTGTTACATTCTTCTCAAGCTCGGTTTAGAAAAAAAAAAATATTTTTTAGGGTTACCAGATGTCTACAATACCATCTTTTTTTTCCTTTATAAACCGCAACGTTGGAATTACACGTAAAGTTTATGAAATAATTTCAAATGAAAAACGATAAAATGGTGTTGCCACCTAATATGGTGCTGCCATATTTGCAACAAAAAAAAACAAAATGATATTATTCGCCATATCGGCTCTCATTCATGAAAGTACGCATTTCCTAAGAGTGCCGCTACAAAAATTTCGAAAGTCGTATTGATAGCTACATACAAGTACTTTTGCATATCTTATATATAAAAATGAATCAAAAAAGTGTCCGTAATCGAACTCCTCCCAAACGACTCTACCCACAAACTTCGTTTAGCTTCTATTTTGTTACCTTCTTTTCAAGCTCGGTTTAGCAAAAAAAAACATATTTTTTGGGGTTACCAGATGTCTACAAGAACATAATTTTTTTTTTCTTTATAGACCGCAACATTGGAATGACACATAAAGTTTATGAAATAATTTAAAATGAAAAACGAAAAAAATGGTGTTGCCACCTAATTTGGTGTTGCGATATTTGCAAAAAAAAAAAAACAAAATGATATTATTCGCCATATCGGCTCTCATTCATGAAAGTAAGCATTTCCTAAGAGTGCCGCTACAAAAATTTCGAATGTCGTATTGATAGCTACATACAAGAACTTTTGCATATCTTATATAGTATAAAAATGAATCCAAAAAAGTGTCCGTAGGCGAACTCCTCCCAAACGACTCTACCACAAAACTTCGTTTAACTTCTATTTTGTTACCTTCTTCTCAAGCTCGGTTTTGAAAAAAAAGTATTTTTTAGGGTTACCAGATGTCTACAATAACATCTTTTTTTTTCCTTTATAAACCGCAACATTGGAATGACACATAAAGTTTATGAAATAATTTAAAATGAAAAACGAAAAAAATGGTGTTGCCACCTAATTTGGTGTTGCCATATTTCCAAAAAAAAAAGAAAATGATATTATTCGCCATGTCGGCTCTCGATCATGAACGTTTAACTTCTATTTTGTTACCTTCTTCTCAAGCTCGGTTTAGAAAAAAAAAATATTTTTTAGGGTTACCAGATGTCTACAATAACATCTTTTTTTTTCCTTTATAAACCGCAACATTGGAATTACACGTAAAGTTTATGAAATAATTTCAAATGAAAAACGAAAAAATGGTGTTGCAACCTAATATGGTGCTGCCATATTTGCAAAAAAAAAAAAAATTATATTATTCGCCATATCGGCTCTCATTCATGAAAGTACGTATTTCCTAAGAGTGCCGCTACAAAAATTTCGAATGTCGTATTGATAGTTACATACAAGTACTTTTGCATATTTTATATATAAAAATTAATCCAAAAAAGTGTCCGTAATCGAACTCCTCCCAAACGACTCTACCCACAAACTTCGTTTAACTTCTATTTTGTTACCTTCTCCTCAAGCTCGGTTTGGAAAAAAAAGTATTTTTTAGGGTTACCAGATGTCTACAATAACATCTTTTTTTTCCTTTATAAGCCGCAACATTGGAATTACACATAAAGTTTATGAAATAATTTCAAATGAAAAACGAAAAAATGGTCTTGCCAACATTGCAAAAAAAAAAAAGAAAATGATATTATTCGCCATATCGGCTCTCATTCATGAAATTATGCATTTCCTAAGAGTGCCGCTACAAAAATTTCGAATGTCGTATTGATAGCTACATACAAGTACTTTTGCATATCTTATATATAAAAATGAATCCAAAAAAGTGTCCGTAAGCGAACTCCTCCCAAACGACTCTACCACCAAACTTCGTTTAACTTCTATTTTGTTACCTTCTTCTCAAGCTCGGTTTAGAAAAAAAAAATATTTTTTAGGGTTACCAGATGTCTACAATAACATCTTTTTTTTCCTTTATAGACCGCAACATTGGAATGACATATAAAGTTTATGAAATAATTTCAAATTAAAAACGAAAAAATGGTGTTGCCACCTAATATGGTGCTGCCATATTTGCACAAAAAAAAAAACAAAATGATATTATTCGCCATATCGGCTCTCATTCATGAAAGTAAGCATTTCCTAAGAGTGCCGCTACAAAAATTTCGAATGTCGTATTGATAGCTACATACAAGAACTTTTGCATATCTTATATATAAAAATGAATCCAAAAAAGTGTCCGTAAGCGAACTCCTCCCAAACGACTCTACGTACAAACTTCGTTTAAAAATGAATCCAAAAAAGTGTCCGTAAGCGAACTCCTCCCAAACGACTCTACCACCAAACTTCGTTTAACTTCTATTTTGTTACCTTCTCCTCAAGCTCGGTTTAGAAAAAAAAGTATTTTTTAGGGTTACCAGATGTCTACAATAACATCTTTTTTTCCTTTATAAGCCGCAACAATGGAATTACACATAAAGTTTATGAAATAATTTCAAATGAAAAACGAAAAAATGGTCTTGCCATATTTGCAAAAAAAAAAAAGAAAATGATATTATTCGCCATATCGGCTCTCATTCATGAAATTATGCATTTCCTAAGAGTGCCGCTACAAAAATTTCGAAAGTCGTATTGATAGCTACATACAAGTACTTTTGCATATCTTATATATAAAAATGAATCCAAAAAAGTGTCCGTAATCGAACTCCTCCCAAACGACTTTACCCACAAACTTCGTTTAGCTTCTATTTTGTTACCTTCTTTTCAAGCTCGGTTTAGCAAAAAAAAAACATATTTTTTGGGGTTACCAGATGTCTACAAGAACATAATTTTTTTTTTCTTTATAGACCGCAACATTGGAATGACACATAAAGTTTATGAAATAATTTAAAATGAAAAACGAAAAAAATGGTGTTGCCACCTAATTTGGTGTTGCCATATTTCCAAAAAAAAAAAAGAAAATGATATTATTCGCCATGTCGGCTCTCGATCATGAACGTTTAACTTCTATTTTGTTACCTTCTTCTCAAGCTCGGTTTAGAAAAAAAAATATTTTTTAGGGTTACCAGATGTCTACAATAACATCTTTTTTTTTCCTTTATAAACCGCAACATTGGAATTACACGTAAAGTTTATGAAATAATTTCAATTGAAAAACGAAAAAATGGTGTTGCAACCTAATATGGTGCTGCCATATTTGCAAAAAAAAAAAAATTATATTATTCGCCATATCGGCTCTCATTCATGAAAGTACGTATTTCCTAAGAGTGCCGCTACAAAAATTTCTAATGTCGTATTGATAGTTACATACAAGTACTTTTGCATATTTTATATATAAAAATTAATCC
Organism: Merzomyia westermanni; assembly: GCA_949987695.1. Classification (NCBI taxonomy): domain Eukaryota; kingdom Metazoa; phylum Arthropoda; class Insecta; order Diptera; family Tephritidae; genus Merzomyia; species Merzomyia westermanni. The sequence goes on along the minus strand of OX465290.1, from coordinate 108,935,952 downwards.
AAAAAAGTGTCCGTAATCGAACTCCTCCCAAACGACTCTACCCACAAACTTCGTTTAACTTCTATTTTGTTACCTTCTTCTCAAGCTCGGTTTAGAAAAAAAAAATATTTTTTAGGATTACCAGATGTCTACAATAACATCTTTTTTTTTCCTTTATAAACCGCAACATTGGAATTACACATAAAGTTTATGAAATAATTTCAAATGAAAAACGAAAAAAATGGTGTTGCCACCTAATAGGGTGTTGCCATATTTGCAAAAAAAAAAGAAGAAAATGATATTATTCGCCATACCGGCTCTCATTTATGAAAGTAAGCATTTTCTAAGAGTGCCACTATAAAAATTTGGAATGTCGTATTGATAGCTACATACAAGTACTTTTGCATATTCTTATATGTATATAAAAATGAATCCAAAAAAGTGTCCGGCTCTCATTCATGAAAGTACGCATTTCCTAAGAGTGCCGCTACAAAAATTTCGAATGTCGTATTGATAGCTACATACAAGTACTTTTGCATATCTTATATAGTATAAAAATGAATCCAAAAAAGTGTCCGTAGGCGAACTCCTCCCAAACGACTCTACCCACAAACTACGTTTAGCTTTTATTTTGTTACCTTCTTCTCAAGCTCGGTTTAGAAAAAAAAAAATATTTTCTAGGGTTACCAGAGGTCTACAATAACATCTTTTTTTTTTCTTTATAAACCGCAACTTTGGAATTACACGTAAAGTTTCTGAAATAATTTCAAATGAAAAACGAAAAAATGGTGTTGCCACCTAATATGGTGCTGCCATATGTGCAAAAAAAAAAAATTATATTATTCGCCATATCGACTCTCATTCATGAAAGTACGTATTTCCTAAGAGTGCCGCTACAAAAATTTCTAATGTCGTATTGATAGTTACATACAAGTACTTTTGCATATTTTATATATAAAAATTAATCCAAAAAAGTGTCCGTAATCGAACTCCTCCCAAACGACTCTACCCACAAACTTCGTTTAACTTCTATTTTGTTACCTTCTTCTCAAGCTCGGTTTAGAAAAAAAAAATATTTTTTAGGGTTACCAGATGTCTACAATAACATCTTTTTTTTTCCTTTATAAACCGCAACATTGGAATTACACATAAAGTTTATGAAATAATTTCAAATGAAAAACGAAAAAAATGGTGTTGCCACCTAATATGGTGCTGCCATATTTGCAAAAAAAAAAAAATTATATTATTCGCCATATCGGCTCTCATTCATGAAAGTACGCATTTCCTAAGAGTGCCGCTACAAACATTTCGAATTTCGTATTGATAGCTACATACAAGTACTTTTGCATATCTTATATAGTATAAAACTTAATCCAAAAAAGTGTCCGTAAGCGAACTCCTCCCAAACGACTCTACCACCAAACTTCGTTTAAATTCTATTTTGTTACCTTCTTCGCAAGCTCGTTTAGAAAAAAAAACTCTTTTTTAGGGTTACCAGATGTTTACAATAACATCTTTTTTTTTCCTTTATAAACCGCAACATTGGAATTACACATAAAGTTTATGAAATAATTTCAAATGAAAAACGAAAAAATGGTGTTGCCACCTAATATGGTGTTGCCATATTTGCAACAACAAAAAAAAGATATTATTCGCCATATCGGCTCTAATTCATGAAAGTACGCATTTCCTAAGAGTGCCGCTACAAAAATTTCGAATGTCGTATTGATAGCTACATACAAGTACTTTTGCGTATTTTATATATAAAAATGAATCCAAAAAAGTGTCCGTAATCGAAATCCTCTCAAACGACTCTACCCACAAACTTCGTTTAACTTCTTTTTTGTTACCTTCTCCTCAAGCTCGGTTTAGAAAAAAAAGTATTTTTTAGGGTTACCAGATGTCTACAATAACATCTTTTTTTTCCTTTATAAGCCGCAACATTGGAATTACACATAAAGTTTATGAAATAATTTCAAATGAAAAACGAAAAAATGGTCTTGCCATATTTGCAAAAAAAAAAAAGAAAATGATATTATTCGCCATATCGGCTCTCATTCATGAAATTACGCATTTCCTAAGAGTGCCGCTACAAAAATTTCGAATGTCGTATTGATAGCTACATACAAGTACTTTTGCATATCTTATATAGTATAAAAATGAATCCAAAAAAGTGTCCGTAAGCGAACTCCTCCCAAACGACTCTACCACCAAACTTCGTTTAACTTCTATTTTGTTACCTTCTTCTCAAGCTCGGTTTAGAAAAAAAAAATATTTTTTAGGGTTACCAGATGTCTACAATAACATCTTTTTTTTCCTTTATAAACCGCAACGTTGGAATTACACGTAAAGTTTATGAAATAATTTCAAATGAAAAACGAAAAAATGGTGTTGCCACCTAATATGGTGCTGCCATATTTGCAAAAAAAAAAACAAAATGATATTATTCGCCATATCGGCTCTCATTCATGAAAGTACGCATTTCCTAAGAGTGCCGCTACAAAAATTTCGAATGTCGTATTGATAGCTACATACAAGTACTTTTGCATATCTTATATATAAAAATGAATCCAAAAAAGTGTCCGTAATCGAACTCCTCCCAAACGACTCTACCCACAAACTTCGTTTAGCTTCTATTATGTTACCTTCTTCTCAAGCTCGGTTTAGCAAAAAAAAAAAACATATTTTTTGCGGTTACCAGATGTCTACAAGAACATAATTTTTTTTTTCTTTATAGACCGCAACATTGGAATGACACATAAAGTTTATGAAATAATTTAAAATGAAAAACGAAAAAAATGGTGTTGCCACCTAATATGGTGTTGCCATATTTCCAAAAAAAAAGAAAATGATATTATTCGCCATGTCGGCCCTCGATCATGAACGTTTAATTTCTATTTTGTTACCTTCTTCTCAAGCTCGGTTTAGAAAAAAAAAATATTTTTTAGGGTTACCAGATGTCTACAATAACATCTTTTTTTTCCTTTATAAACCGCAACATTGGAATTACACGTAAAGTTTATGAAATAATTTCAAATGAAAAAACAAAAAAATGGTGTTGCAACCTAATACGGTGCTGCCGTATTTGCAAAAAAAAAAAAAATTATTTTATTCGCTATATCGGCTCTCATTCATGAAAGTACGTATTTCCTAAGAGTGCCGCTACAAAAATTTCGAATGTCGTAGATAGTTACATACAAGTACTTTTGCATATCTTACATATATAAAAATTAATCCAAAAAAGTGTCCGTAATCGAACTCCTCCCAAACGACTCTACCCACAAACTTCGTTTAACTTCTATTTTGTTACCTTCTTCTCAAGCTCGGTTTAGAAAAAAAAAATATTTTTTAGGGTTACCAGATGTCTACAAGAACATCATTTTTCTTTTTCTTTATAGACCGCAACATTGGAATGACACGTAAAGTTTATGAAATAATTTCAAATGAAAAACGAAAAAATGGTGTTGCAACCTAATATGGTGCTGCCGTATTTGCAAAAAAAAAAAAAAATTATATTATTCGCCATATCGGCTCTCATTCATGAAAGTACGCATTTCCTAAGAGTGCCGCTACAAAAATTTCGAATGTCGTATTGATAGCTACATACAAGTACTTTTGCATATCTTATATATAAAAATGAATCCAAAAAAGTGTCCGTAATCGAACTCCTCCCAAACGACTCTACCCACAAACTTCGTTTAACTTCTATTTTGTTACCTTCTTCTCAAGCTCGGTTTAGAAAAAAAAAAATATTTTTTAGGGTTACCAGATGTCTACAAGAACATCATTTTTCTTTTTCTTTATAGACCGCAACATTGGAATGACACGTAAAGTTTATGAAATAATTTCAAATGAAAAAACAAAAAAATGGTGTTGCAACCTAATACGGTGCTGCCGTATTTGCAAAAAAAAAAAAAAAATTATATTATTCGCTATATCGGCTCTCATTCATGAAAGTACGTATTTCCTAAGAGTGCCGCTACAAAAATTTCGAATGTCGTAGATAGTTACATACAAGTACTTTTGCATATCTTACATATATAAAAATTAATCCAAAAAAGTGTCCGTAATCGAACTCCTCCCAAACGACTCTACCCACAAACTTCGTTTAACTTCTATTTTGTTACCTTCTTCTCAAGCTCGGTTTAGAAAAAAAAAAATATTTTTTAGGGTTACCAGATGTCTACAAGAACATCATTTTTCTTTTTCTTTATAGACCGCAACATTGGAATGACACATAAAGTTTATGAAATAATTTAAAATGAAAAACGAAAAAAATGGTGTTGCCACCTAATATGGTGCTGCCATATTTGCAAAAAAAAAAACAAAATGATATTATTCGCCATATCGGCTCTCATTCATGAAAGTACGCATTTTCTAAGAGTGCCACTACAAAAATTTCGAATGTCGTATTGATAGCTACATACAAGTACTTTTGCATATCTTATATAGTATAAAAATGAATCCAAAAAATTGTCCGTAGGCGAACTCCTCCCAAACGACTCTAACACCAAACTTCGTTTAACTTCTATTTTGTTACCTTTTTCTCAAGCTCGGTTTAGAAAAAAAAATATTTTTTAGGGTTACCAGATGTCTACAATAACATCTTTTTTTTTCCTTTATAAGCCGCAACAGTGGAATTACACATAAAGTTTATGAAATAATTTCAAATGAAAAACGAAAAAAATGGTGTTGCCACCTAATATGGTGTTGCCATATTTGCAAAAAAAAAAGAAGAAAATGATATTATTCGCCATATCGGCTCTCATTTATGAAAGTAAGCATTTTCTAAGAGTGCCACTATAAAAATTTGGGATGTCGTATTGATAGCTACATACAAGTACTTTTGCATATTCTTATACATAAAAATGAATCCAAAAAAGTGTCCGGCTCTCATTCATGAAAGTAAGCATTTTCGAAGAGTGCCACTACAAAAACTTGGAATGTCGTATTGATAGCTACATACAAGTACTTTTGCATATTCTTATATATAAAAATGAATCCAAAAAAGTGTCCGTAGGCGAACTCCTCCCAAACGACTCTACCACCAAACTTCGTTTAACTTCTATTTTGTTACCTTCTTCTCAAGCTCGGTGTAGAAAAAAAAGTATTTTTTAGGGTTAACAGATGTCTACAATAACATCTTTTTTTTTCCTTTATAAACCGCAACGTTGGAATTACACGTAAAGTTAATGAAATAATTTAAAATGAAAAACGAAAAAAATGGTGTTGCCACCTAATATAGTGTTGCCATATTTGCAAAAAAAAAATTGTATTATTCGCCATATCGGCTCTCATTCATGAAAGTACGCATTTCCTAAGAGTGCCTCTACAAAAATTTCGAATGTCATATTGATAGCTACATACAAGTACTTTTGCATATCTTATATAGTATAAAAATGAATCTAAAAAAGTGTCCGTAAAAGAAATCCTCGCAAACGACTCTACCACCAAACTTCGTTTAACTTCTATTTTGTTACCTTCTTCTCAAGCTCGGTTTAGAAAAAAAAAATATTTTTTAGGGTTACCAGAGGTCTACAATAACACCTTTTTTTTTCCTTTATAGACCGCAACATTGGAATGACACATAAAGTTTATGAAATAATTTCAAATGAAAAACGAAAAAAATGGTGTTGCCACTTAATATAGTATTGCCATACTTGCAAAAAAAAAAGAAGAAAATGATATTATTCGCCATATCGGCTCTCATTCATGAAAGTACGCATTTCCTAAGAGTGCCTCTACAAAAATTTCGAATGTCGTATTGATAGCTACATAAAAGTACTTTTGCATATCTTATACTCGTATATTATAAAAATGAATCCAAAAAAGTGTCCGTAAGCGAACTCCTCCCAAACGACTCTACCACCAAACTTCGTTTAACTTCTATTTTGTTACCTTCTTCTCAAGCTCGGTTTAGAAATAAAAAATATTTTTTAGGGTTACCAGATGTCTCCAATAACATCTTTTTTTCCTTTATAGACAGCAACATTGGAATGACACATAAAGTTTATGAAATAATTTCAAATGAAAAACGAAAAAAATGGTGTTGCCACCTAATATGGTGTTGCCATATTTGCAAAAAAAAAAGAAGAAAATGATATTATTCGCCATATCGGCTCTCATTTTTGAAAGTAAGCATTTTCTAAGAGTGCCTCTACAAAAATTTCGAATGTCATATTGATAGCTACATACAAGTACTTTTGCATATCTTATATAGTATAAAAATGAATCTAAAAAAGTGTCCGTAAAAGAAATCCTCGCAAACGACTCTACCACCAAACTTCGTTTAACTTCTATTTTGTTACCTTCTTCTCAAGCTCGGTTTAGAAAAAAAAAATATTTTTTAGGGTTACCAGAGGTCTACAATAACACCTTTTTTTTTCCTTTATAGACCGCAACATTGGAATGACACATAAAGTTTATGAAATAATTTCAAATGAAAAACGAAAAAAATGGTGTTGCCACTTAATATAGTATTGCCATACTTGCAAAAAAAAAAGAAGAAAATGATATTATTCGCCATATCGGCTCTCATTCATGAAAGTACGCATTTCCTAAGAGTGCCTCTACAAATATTTCGAATGTCGTATTGATAGCTACATAAAAGTACTTTTGCATATCTTATACTCGTATATTATAAAAATGAATCCAAAAAAGTGTCCGTAAGCGAACTCCTCCCAAACGACTCTACCACCAAACTTCGTTTAACTTCTATTTTGTTACCTTCTTCTCAAGCTCGGTTTAGAAATAAAAAATATTTTTTAGGGTTACCAGATGTCTCCAATAACATCTTTTTTTCCTTTATAGACAGCAACATTGGAATGACACATAAAGTTTATGAAATAATTTCAAATGAAAAACGAAAAAAATGGTGTTGCCACCTAATATGGTGTTGCCATATTTGCAAAAAAAAAAGAAGAAAATGATATTATTCGCCATATCGGCTCTCATTTTTGAAAGTAAGCATTTTCTAAGAGTGCCAATATAAAAATTTGGAATGTCGTATTGATAGCTACATACAAGTACTTTTGCATATTCTTATATATAAAAATGAATCCAAAAAAGTGTCCGTAAGCGAGCTCCTCCCAAACGACTCTACCACCAAACTTCGTTTAACTTCTATTTTGTTACCTTCTTCTCAAGCTCGGTTTAGAAAAAAAAAATATTTTTTAGGGTTACCAGATGTCTACAATAACACCTTTTTTTTCCTTTATAGACCGCAACATTGGAATGACACATAAAGTTTATGAAATAATTTCAAATGAAAAACGAAAAAAATTGTGTTGCCACCTAATATAGTGTTGCCATATTTGCAAAAAAAAAAGAAGAAAATGATATTATTCGCCATATCGGCTCTCATTCATGAAAGTACGCATTTCCTAAGAGTGCCTCTACAAAAATTTCGAATGTCGTATTGATAGCTACATACAAGTACTTTTGCATATCTTATATAGTATAAAAATGAATCCAAAAAAGTGTCCGTAAGCGAACTCCTCCCAAACGACTCTACCACCAAACTTCGTTTAACTTCTATTTTGTTACCTTCTTCTCAAGCTCGGTTTAGAAAAAAAAAATATTTTTTAGGGTTACCAGATGTCTACAATAACATCTTTTTTTTCCTTTATAAACCGCAACGTTGGAATTACACGTAAAGTTTATGAAATAATTTCAAATGAAAAACGAAAAAATGGTGTTGCCACCTAATATGGTGTTGCCATATTTGCAAAAAAAAAGAAGAAAATGATATTATTCGCCATATCGACTCTCATTCATGAAAGTACGCATTTCCTAAGAGTGCCGCTACAAAAATTTCGAATGTCGTATTGATAGCTACATACAAGTACTTTTGCATATCTTATATATAAAAATGAATCCAAAAAAGTGTCCGTAATCGAACTCCTCCCAAACGACTCTACCCACAAACTTCGTTTAGCTTCTATTATGTTACCTTCTTCTCAAGCTCGGTTTAGCAAAAAAAAAAACATATTTTTTGCGGTTACCAGATGTCTACAAGAACATAATTTTTTTTTTCTTTATAGACCGCAACATTGGAATGACACATAAAGTTTATGAAATAATTTAAAATGAAAAACGAAAAAAATGGTGTTGCCACCTAATATGGTGTTGCCATATTTCCAAAAAAAAAAGAAAATGATATTATTCGCCATGTCGGCCCTCGATCATGAACGTTTAATTTCTATTTTGTTACCTTCTTCTCAAGCTCGGTTTAGAAAAAAAAAATATTTTTTAGGGTTACCAGATGTCTACAATAACATCTTTTTTTTCCTTTATAAACCGCAACATTGGAATTACACGTAAAGTTTATGAAATAATTTCAAATGAAAAAACAAAAAAATGGTGTTGCAACCTAATACGGTGCTGCCGTATTTGCAAAAAAAAAAAAAATTATATTATTCGCTATATCGGCTCTCATTCATGAAAGTACGTATTTCCTAAGAGTGCCGCTACAAAAATTTCGAATGTCGTAGATAGTTACATACAAGTACTTTTGCATATCTTACATATATAAAAATTAATCCAAAAAAGTGTCCGTAATCGAACTCCTCCCAAACGACTCTACCCACAAACTTCGTTTAACTTCTATTTTGTTACCTTCTTCTCAAGCTCGGTTTAGAAAAAAAAAATATTTTTTAGGGTTACCAGATGTCTACAAGAACATCATTTTTCTTTTTCTTTATAGACCGCAACATTGGAATGACACGTAAAGTTTATGAAATAATTTCAAATGAAAAACGAAAAAATGGTGTTGCAACCTAATATGGTGCTGCCGTATTTGCAAAAAAAAAAAAAATTATATTATTCGCCATATCGGCTCTCATTCATGAAAGTACGCATTTCCTAAGAGTGCCGCTACAAAAATTTCGAATGTCGTATTGATAGCTACATACAAGTACTTTTGCATATCTTATATATAAAAATGAATCCAAAAAAGTGTCCGTAATCGAACTCCTCCCAAACGACTCTACCCACAAACTTCGTTTAACTTCTATTTTGTTACCTTCTTCTCAAGCTCGGTTTAGAAAAAAAAAAATATTTTTTAGGGTTACCAGATGTCTACAAGAACATCATTTTTCTTTTTCTTTATAGACCGCAACATTGGAATGACACGTAAAGTTTATGAAATAATTTCAAATGAAAAAACAAAAAAATGGTGTTGCAACCTAATACGGTGCTGCCGTATTTGCAAAAAAAAAAAAAAATTATATTATTCGCTATATCGGCTCTCATTCATGAAAGTACGTATTTCCTAAGAGTGCCGCTACAAAAATTTCGAATGTCGTAGATAGTTACATACAAGTACTTTTGCATATCTTACATATATAAAAATTAATCCAAAAAAGTGTCCGTAATCGAACTCCTCCCAAACGACTCTACCCACAAACTTCGTTTAACTTCTATTTTGTTACCTTCTTCTCAAGCTCGGTTTAGAAAAAAAAAAATATTTTTTAGGGTTACCAGATGTCTACAAGAACATCATTTTTCTTTTTCTTTATAGACCGCAACATTGGAATGACACATAAAGTTTATGAAATAATTTAAAATGAAAAACGAAAAAAATGGTGTTGCCACCTAATATGGTGCTGCCATATTTGCAAAAAAAAAAACAAAATGATATTATTCGCCATATCGGCTCTCATTCATGAAAGTACGCATTTCCTAAGAGTGCCGCTACAAAAATTTCGAATGTCGTATTGATAGCTACATACAAGTACTTTTGCATATCTTATATAGTATAAAAATTAATCCAAAAAAGTGTCCGTAAGCGAACTCCTCCCAAACGACTCTACCACCAAACTTCGTTTAACTTCTATTTTGTTACCTTCTTCTCAAGCTCGTTTAGAAAAAAAAACTATTTTTTAGGGTTACCAGATGTCTCCAATAACATCTTTTTTTCCTTTATAGACAGCAACATTGGAATGACACATAAAGTTTATGAAATAATTTCAAATGAAAAACGAAAAAAATGGTGTTGCCACCTAATATGGTGTTGCCATATTTGCAAAAAAAAAAGAAGAAAATGATATTATTCGCCATATCGGCTCTCATTTTTGAAAGTAAGCATTTTCTAAGAGTGCCAATATAAAAATTTGGAATGTCGTATTGATAGCTACATACAAGTACTTTTGCATATTCTTATATATAAAAATGAATCCAAAAAAGTGTCCGTAAGCGAGCTCCTCCAAAACGACTCTACCACCAAACTTCGTTTAACTTCTATTTTGTTACCTTCTTCTCAAGCTCGGTTTAGAAAAAAAAAATATTTTTTAGGGTTACCAGATGTCTACAATAACACCTTTTTTTTCCTTTATAGACCGCAACATTGGAATGACACATAAAGTTTATGAAATAATTTCAAATGAAAAACGAAAAAAATTGTGTTGCCACCTAATATAGTGTTGCCATATTTGCAAAAAAAAAAGAAGAAAATGATATTATTCGCCATATCGGCTCTCATTCATGAAAGTACGCATTTCCTAAGAGTGCCTCTACAAAAATTTCGAATGTCGTATTGATAGCTACATACAAGTACTTTTGCATATCTTATATAGTATAAAAATGAATCCAAAAAAGTGTCCGTAAGCGAACTCCTCCCAAACGACTCTACCACCAAACTTCGTTTAACTTCTATTTTGTTACCTTCTTCTCAAGCTCGGTTTAGAAAAAAAAAATATTTTTTAGGGTTACCAGATGTCTACAATAACATCTTTTTTTTCCTTTATAAACCGCAACGTTGGAATTACACGTAAAGTTTATGAAATAATTTCAAATGAAAAACGAAAAAATGGTGTTGCCACCTAATATGGTGTTGCCATATTTGCAAAAAAAAAGAAGAAAATGATATTATTCGCCATATCGACTCTCATTCATGAAAGTACGCATTTCCTAAGAGTGCCGCTACAAAAATTTCGAATGTCGTATTGATAGCTACATACAAGTACTTTTGCATATCTTATATATAAAAATGAATCCAAAAAAGTGTCCGTAATCGAACTCCTCCCAAACGACTCTACCCACAAACTTCGTTTAGCTTCTATTATGTTACCTTCTTCTCAAGCTCGGTTTAGCAAAAAAAAAAACATATTTTTTGCGGTTACCAGATGTCTACAAGAACATAATTTTTTTTTTCTTTATAGACCGCAACATTGGAATGACACATAAAGTTTATGAAATAATTTAAAATGAAAAACGAAAAAAATGGTGTTGCCACCTAATATGGTGTTGCCATATTTCCAAAAAAAAAGAAAATGATATTATTCGCCATGTCGGCCCTCGATCATGAACGTTTAATTTCTATTTTGTTACCTTCTTCTCAAGCTCGGTTTAGAAAAAAAAAATATTTTTTAGGGTTACCAGATGTCTACAATAACATCTTTTTTTTCCTTTATAAACCGCAACATTGGAATTACACGTAAAGTTTATGAAATAATTTCAAATGAAAAAACAAAAAAATGGTGTTGCAACCTAATACGGTGCTGCCGTATTTGCAAAAAAAAAAAAAATTATATTATTCGCTATATCGGCTCTCATTCATGAAAGTACGTATTTCCTAAGAGTGCCGCTACAAAAATTTCGAATGTCGTAGATAGTTACATACAAGTACTTTTGCATATCTTACATATATAAAAATTAATCCAAAAAAGTGTCCGTAATCGAACTCCTCCCAAACGACTCTACCCACAAACTTCGTTTAACTTCTATTTTGTTACCTTCTTCTCAAGCTCGGTTTAGAAAAAAAAAATATTTTTTAGGGTTACCAGATGTCTACAAGAACATCATTTTTCTTTTTCTTTATAGACCGCAACATTGGAATGACACGTAAAGTTTATGAAATAATTTCAAATGAAAAACGAAAAAATGGTGTTGCAACCTAATATGGTGCTGCCGTATTTGCAAAAAAAAAAAAAATTATATTATTCGCCATATCGGCTCTCATTCATGAAAGTACGCATTTCCTAAGAGTGCCGCTACAAAAATTTCGAATGTCGTATTGATAGCTACATACAAGTACTTTTGCATATCTTATATATAAAAATGAATCCAAAAAAGTGTCCGTAATCGAACTCCTCCCAAACGACTCTACCCACAAACTTCGTTTAACTTCTATTTTGTTACCTTCTTCTCAAGCTCGGTTTAGAAAAAAAAAAATATTTTTTAGGGTTACCAGATGTCTACAAGAACATCATTTTTCTTTTTCTTTATAGACCGCAACATTGGAATGACACGTAAAGTTTATGAAATAATTTCAAATGAAAAAACAAAAAAATGGTGTTGCAACCTAATACGGTGCTGCCGTATTTGCAAAAAAAAAAAAAAATTATATTATTCGCTATATCGGCTCTCATTCATGAAAGTACGTATTTCCTAAGAGTGCCGCTACAAAAATTTCGAATGTCGTAGATAGTTACATACAAGTACTTTTGCATATCTTACATATATAAAAATTAATCCAAAAAAGTGTCCGTAATCGAACTCCTCCCAAACGACTCTACCCACAAACTTCGTTTAACTTCTATTTTGTTACCTTCTTCTCAAGCTCGGTTTAGAAAAAAAAAAAAATTTTTTAGGGTTACCAGATGTCTACAAGAACATCATTTTTCTTTTTCTTTATAGACCGCAACATTGGAATGACACATAAAGTTTATGAAATAATTTAAAATGAAAAACGAAAAAAATGGTGTTGCCACCTAATATGGTGCTGCCATATTTGCAAAAAAAAAAACAAAATGATATTATTCGCCATATCGGCTCTCATTCATGAAAGTACGCATTTCCTAAGAGTGCCGCTACAAAAATTTCGAATGTCGTATTGATAGCTACATACAAGTACTTTTGCATATCTTATATAGTATAAAAATTAATCCAAAAAAGTGTCCGTAAGCGAACTCCTCCCAAACGACTCTACCACCAAACTTCGTTTAACTTCTATTTTGTTACCTTCTTCTCAAGCTCGTTTAGAAAAAAAAACTATTTTTTAGGGTTACCAGATGTCTACAATAACATCTTTTTTTTTCCTTTATAAACCGCAACATTGGAATTACACATAAAGTTTATGAAATAATTTCAAATGAAAAACGAAAAAAATGGTGCTGCCACCTAATATGGTGTTGCCATATTTGCAAAAAAAAAAGAAGAAAATGATATTATTCGCCATATCGGCTCTCATTTATGAAAGTAAGCATTTTCTAAGAGTGCCACTATAAAAATTTGGGATGTCGTATTGATAGCTACATACAAGTACTTTTGCATATTCTTATACATAAAAATGAATCCAAAAAAGTGTCCGGCTCTCATTCATGAAAGTAAGCATTTTCGAAGAGTGCCACTACAAAAACTTGGAATGTCGTATTGATAGCTACATACAAGTACTTTTGCATATTCTTATATATAAAAATGAATCCAAAAAAGTGTCCGTAGGCGAACTCCTCCCAAACGACTCTACCACCAAACTTCGTTTAACTTCTATTTTGTTACCTTCTTCTCAAGCTCGGTGTAGAAAAAAAAGTATTTTTTAGGGTTAACAGATGTCTACAATAACATCTTTTTTTTTCCTTTATAAACCGCAACGTTGGAATTACACGTAAAGTTAATGAAATAATTTAAAATGAAAAACGAAAAAAATGGTGTTGCCACCTAATATAGTGTTGCCATATTTGCAAAAAAAAAATTGTATTATTCGCCATATCGGCTCTCATTCATGAAAGTACGCATTTCCTAAGAGTGCCTCTACAAAAATTTCGAATGTCATATTGATAGCTACATACAAGTACTTTTGCATATCTTATATAGTATAAAAATGAATCTAAAAAAGTGTCCGTAAAAGAAATCCTCGCAAACGACTCTACCACCAAACTTCGTTTAACTTCTATTTTGTTACCTTCTTCTCAAGCTCGGTTTAGAAAAAAAAAATATTTTTTAGGGTTACCAGAGGTCTACAATAACACCTTTTTTTTTCCTTTATAGACCGCAACATTGGAATGACACATAAAGTTTATGAAATAATTTCAAATGAAAAACGAAAAAAATGGTGTTGCCACTTAATATAGTATTGCCATACTTGCAAAAAAAAAAGAAGAAAATGATATTATTCGCCATATCGGCTCTCATTCATGAAAGTACGCATTTCCTAAGAGTGCCTCTACAAAAATTTCGAATGTCGTATTGATAGCTACATAAAAGTACTTTTGCATATCTTATACTCGTATATTATAAAAATGAATCCAAAAAAGTGTCCGTAAGCGAACTCCTCCCAAACGACTCTACCACCAAACTTCGTTTAACTTCTATTTTGTTACCTTCTTCTCAAGCTCGGTTTAGAAATAAAAAATATTTTTTAGGGTTACCAGATGTCTCCAATAACATCTTTTTTTCCTTTATAGACAGCAACATTGGAATGACACATAAAGTTTATGAAATAATTTCAAATGAAAAACGAAAAAAATGGTGTTGCCACCTAATATGGTGTTGCCATATTTGCAAAAAAAAAGAAGAAAATGATATTATTCGCCATATCGGCTCTCATTTTTGAAAGTAAGCATTTTCTAAGAGTGCCAATATAAAAATTTGGAATGTCGTATTGATAGCTACATACAAGTACTTTTGCATATTCTTATATATAAAAATGAATCCAAAAAAGTGTCCGTAAGCGAGCTCCTCCCAAACGACTCTACCACCAAACTTCGTTTAACTTCTATTTTGTTACCTTCTTCTCAAGCTCGGTTTAGAAAAAAAAAATATTTTTTAGGGTTACCAGATGTCTACAATAACACCTTTTTTTTCCTTTATAGACCGCAACATTGGAATGACACATAAAGTTTATGAAATAATTTCAAATGAAAAACGAAAAAAATTGTGTTGCCACCTAATATAGTGTTGCCATATTTGCAAAAAAAAAAGAAGAAAATGATATTATTCGCCATATCGGCTCTCATTCATGAAAGTACGCATTTCCTAAGAGTGCCTCTACAAAAATTTCGAATGTCGTATTGATAGCTACATACAAGTACTTTTGCATATCTTATACTCGTATATTATAAAAATGAATCCAAAAAAGTGTCCGTAAGCGAACTCCTCCCAAACGACTCTACCACCAAACTTCGTTTAACTTCTATTTTGTTACCTTCTTCTCAAGCTCGGTTTAGAAAAAAAAAATATTTTTTAGGGTTACCAGATGTCTCCAATAACATCATTTTTTTCCTTTATAGACAGCAACATTGGAATGACACATAAAGTTTATGAAATAATTTCAAATGAAAAACGAAAAAAATCGTGTTGCCACTTAATATGGTGTTGCCATATTTGCAAAAAAAAAGAAGAAAATGATATTATTCGCCATATCGACTCTCATTCATGAAAGTACGCATTTCCTAAGAGTGCCGCTACAAAAATTTCGAATGTCGTATTGATAGCTACAAACAAGTACTTTTGCATATCTTATATAGTATAAAAATGAATCCAAAAAAGTGTCCGTAAGCGAACTCCTCCCAAACGACTCTACCACCAAACTTCGTTTAACTTCTAATTTGTTACCTTCTTCTCAAGCTCGGTTTAGAAAAAACAAATATTTTTTAGGGTTAACAGATGTCTACAATAACATCTTTTTTTTGCCTTTATAAACCGCAACATTGGAATTACACATAAAGTTTATGAAATAATTTCAAATGAAAAACGAAAAAAATGGTGTTGCCACCTAATATGGTGTTCCCATATTTGCAAAAAAAAAAGAAGAAAATGATATTATTCGCCATATCGGCTCTCATTCATGAAAGTACGCATTTCCTAAGAGTGCCTCTACAAAAATTTCGAATGTCGTATTGATAGCTACATACAAGTACTTTTGCATATCTTATATAGTATAAAAATGAATCCAAAAAAGTGTCCGTAAGCGAACTCCTCCCAAACGACTCTACCACCAAACTTCGTTTAACTTCTATTTTGTTACCTTCTTCTCAAGCTCGGTTTAGAAAAAAAAAATATTTTTTAGGGTTACCAGATGTCTCCAATAACATCATTTTTTTCCTTTATAGACAGCAACATTGGAATGACACATAAAGTTTATGAAATAATTTCAAATGAAAAACGAAAAAAATCGTGTTGCCACCTAATATGGTGTTGCCATATTTGCAAAAAAAAAAGAAGAAAATGATATTATTCGCCATATCGACTCTCATTTATGAAAGTACGCATTTCCTAAGAGTGCCGCTACAAAAATTTCGAATGTCGTATTGATAGCTACATACAAGTACTTTTGCATATCTTATATAGTATAAAAATGAATCCAAAAAAGTGTCCGTAAGCGAACTCCTCCCAAACGACTCTACCACCAAACTTCGTTTAACTTCTATTTTGTTACCTTCTTCTCAAGCTCGGTTTAGAAAAAAAAAATATTTTTTAGGGTTACCAGATGTCTCCAATAACATCATTTTTTTCCTTTATAGACAGCAACATTGGAATGACACATAAAGTTTATGAAATAATTTCAAATGAAAAACGAAAAAAATCGTGTTGCCACCTAATATGGTGTTGCCATATTTGCAAAAAAAAAAGAAGAAAATGATATTATTCGCCATATCGACTCTCATTCATGAAAGTACGCATTTCCTAAGAGTGCCGCTACAAAAATTTCGAATGTCGTATTGATAGCTACATACAAGTACTTTTGCATATCTTATATAGTATAAAAATGAATCCAAAAAAGTGTCCGTAAGCGAACTCCTCCCAAACGACTCTACCACCAAACTTCGTTTAACTTCTATTTTGTTACCTTCTTCTCAAGCTCGGTTTAGAAAAAAAAAATATTTTTTAGGGTTACCAGATGTCTCCAATAACACCTTTTTTTTCCTTTATAGACAGCAACATTGGAATGACACATAAAGTTTATGAAATAATTTCAAATGAAAAACGAAAAAAATGGTGTTGCCACCTAATATGGTGTTGCCATATTTGCAAAAAAAAAAGAAGAAAATGATATTATTCGCCATATCGGCTCTCATTCATGAAAGTACGCATTTCCTAAGAGTGCCTCTACAAAAATTTCGAATGTCGTATTGATAGCTACATACAAGTACTTTTGCATATCTTATATAGTATAAAAATGAATCCAAAAAAGTGTCCGTAAGCGAACTCCTCCCAAACGACTCTACCACCAAACTTCGTTTAACTTCTATTTTGTTACCTTCTTCTCAAGCTCGGTGTAGAAAAAAAGTATTTTTTAGGGTTAACAGATGTCTACAATAACATCTTTTTTTTTCCTTTATAAACCGCAACGTTGGAATTACACGTAAAGTTTATGAAATAATTTCAAATGAAAAACGAAAAAAATATTGTTGCCACCTAATATAGTGTTGCCATATTTGCAAAAAAAAAAGAAGAAAATGATATTATTCGCCATATCGGCTCTCATTCATGAAAGTACGCATTTCCTAAGAGTGCCTCTACAAAAATTTCGAATGTCGTATTGATAGCTACATACAAGTACTTTTGCATATCTTATACTCGTATATTATAAAAATTAATCCAAAAAAGTGTCCGTAAGCGAACTCCTCCCAAACGACTCTACCACCAAACTTCGTTTAACTTCTATTTTGTTACCTTCTTCTCAAGCTCGGTTTAGAAAAAAAAAATATTTTTTAGGGTTACCAGATGTCTCCAATAACACCTTTTTTTTCCTTTATAGACAGCAACATTGGAATGACACATAAAGTTTATGAAATAATTTCAAATGAAAAACGAAAAAAATGGTGTTGCCACCTAATATGGTGTTGCCATATTTGCAAAAAAAAAAAGAAGAAAATGATATTATTCGCCATATCGGCTCTCATTTATGAAAGTACGCATTTCCTAAGAGTGCCGCTACAAAAATTTCGAATGTCGTATTGATAGCTACATACAAGTACTTTTGCATATCTTATATAGTATAAAAATGAATCCAAAAAAGTGTCCGTAAGCGAACTCCTCCCAAACGACTCTACCACCAAACTTCGTTTAACTTCTATTTTGTTACCTTCTTCTCAAGCTCGGTTTAGAAAAAAAATATTTTTTAGGGTTACCAGATGTCTACAATAACATCTTTTTTTTTCCTTTATAGACCGCAACATTGGAATGACACATAAAGTTTATGAAATAATTTCAAATGAAAAACGAAAAAAATGGTGTTGCCACCTAATATGGTGTTGCCATATTTGCAAAAAAAAAAGAAACTGATATTATTCGTCATATCGGCTCTCATTCATGAAAGTACGCATTTCCTAAGAGTGCCGCTACAAAAATTTCGAATGTCGTATTGATAGCTACATACAAGTACTTTTGCATATCTTATACTCGTATATTATAAAAATGAATCCAAAAAAGTGTCCGTAAGCGAACTCCTCCCAAACGACTCTACCACCAAACTTCGTTTAACTTCTATTTTGTTACCTTCTTCTCAAGCTCGGTTTAGAAAAAAAAAATATTTTTTAGGGTTACCAGATGTCTACAATAACATCTTTTTTTTTCCTTTATTGACCGCAACATTGGAATGACACATAAAGTTTATGAAATAATTTCAAATGAAAAACGAAAAAATGGTGTTGCCACCTAATGTGGTGCTGCCATATGTGCAAAAAAAAAAATTATATTATTCGCCATATCGGCTCTCATTCATGAAAGTACGCATTTCCTAAGAGTGCCGCTACAAAAATTTCGAATGTCGTATTGATAGCTACATACAAGTACTTTTGCATATCTTATACTCGTATATTATAAAAATGAATCCAAAAAAGTGTCCGTAAGCGAACTCCTCCCAAACGACTCTACCACCAAACTTCGTTTAGCTTCTATTTTGTTACCTTCTTCTCAAGCTCGGTTTAGAAAAAAAAAAATATTTTTTAGGGTTACCAGATGTCTACAATAACATCTTTTTTTTCCTATATAAACCGCAACGTTGGAATTACACGTAAAGTTTATGAAATAATTTCAAATGAAAAACGAAAAAATGGTGTTGCCACCTAATATGGTGCTGCCATATGCGCAAAAAAAAAATTATATTATTCGCCATATCGGCTCTCATTCATGAAAGTACGCATTTCCTAAGAGTGCCGCTACAAAAATTTCGAATGTCGTATTGATAGCTACATACAAGTACTTTTGCATATATTATATAGTATAAAAATTAATCCAAAAAAGTGTCCGAAAGCGAACTCCTCCCAAACGACTCTACCCACAAACTTCGTTTAACTTCTATTTTGTTACCTTCTTCTCAAGCTCGGTGTAAAAAAAAAGTATTTTTTAGGGTTACCAGATGTCTACAATAACATCTTTTTTATTCCTTTATAAACCGCAACATTGGAATTACACATAAAGTTTATGAAATAATTTCAAATGAAAAACGAAAAAAATGGTGTTGCCATATTTCCAAAAAAAAGATGAAAATGATATTATTCGCCATGTCGGCCCTCGATCATGAAAGTACGCATTTCCTAAGAGTGCCGCTACAAAAATTTCGAATGTCGTATTGATAGCTACATACAAGTACTTTTGCATATCTTATATAGTATAAAAATGAATCCAAAAAAGTGTACGTAAGCGAACTCCTCCCAAACGACTCTACCCACAAACTTCGTTTAACTTCTATTTTGTTACCTTCTTCTCAAGCTCGGTGTAGAAAAAAAGTATTTTTTAGGGTTACCAGATGTCTACAATAACATCTTTTTTTTTCCTTTATAAACCGCAACATTGGAATTACACATAAAGTTTATGAAATAATTTAAAATGAAAAACGAAAAAAATGGTGTTGCCATATTTCCAAAAAAAAGAAGGAAATGATATTATTCGCCATGTCGGCTCTCGATCATGAAAGTACGCATTTCCTAAGAGTGCCGCTACAAAAATTTCGAATGTCGTATTGATAGCTACATACAAGTACTTTTGCATATCTTATATAGTTTAAAAATGAATCCAAAAAAGTGTCCGTAAGCGAACTCCTCCCAAACGACTCTACCACCAAACTTCGTTTAACTTCTATTTTGTTACCTTCTTCTCAAGCTCGTTTAGAAACAAACCTATTTTTTAGGGTTACCAGATGTCTACAATAACATCTTTTTTTTTCCTTTATAAACCGCAACATTGGAATTACACATAAAGTTTATGAAATAATTTCAAATGAAAAACGAAAAAAATGGTGTTGCCACCTAATATGGCGTTGCCATATTTGCAAAAAAAAAAGAAGAAAATGATATTATTCGCCATATCGGCTCTCATTCATGAAAGTATGCATTTTCTAAGAGTGCCACTACAAAAATTTCGAATGTCGTATTGATAGCTACATACAAGTACTTTTGCATATCTTATATAGTATAAAAATGAATCCAAAAAAGTGTCCGTAAGCGAACTCCTCCCAAACGACTCTACCACCAAACTTCGTTTAACTTCTATTTTGTTACCTTCTTCTCAAGCTCGGTTTAGAAAAAATAAATATTTTTTAGGGTTACCAGATGTCTACAATAACACC
Organism: Merzomyia westermanni; assembly: GCA_949987695.1. Taxonomy (NCBI): domain Eukaryota; kingdom Metazoa; phylum Arthropoda; class Insecta; order Diptera; family Tephritidae; genus Merzomyia; species Merzomyia westermanni. Next base: position 108,915,464 of record OX465290.1, on the reverse strand, counting down.
TTTTTTTTCCTTTATAGACCGCAACATTGGAATGACACATAAAGTTTATGAAATAATTTCAAATAAAAAACGAAAAAAATGGTGTTGCCACCTAATATAGTGTTGCCATATTTGCAAAAAAAAAAATTATATTATTCGCCATATCGGCTCTCATTCATGAAAGTACGCATTTCCTAAGAGTGCCTCTACATAAATTTCCAATGTCGTATTGATAGCTACATACAAGTACTTTTGCATATCTTATATAGTATAAAAATGAATCCAAAAAAGTGTCCGTAAGCGAACTCCTCCCAAACGAATCTACCACCAAACTTCGTTTAACTTCTATTTTGTTACCTTCTTCTCAAGCTCGGTTTAGAAAAAAAAAATATTTTTTAGGGTTACCAGATGTCTAAAATAAAACCTTTTTTTTCCTTTATAAACCGCAACGTTGGAATTACACGTAAAGTTTATGAAATAATTTCAAATGAAACACGAAAAAATGGTGTTGCCACCTAATATGGTGCTGCCATATGTGCAAAAAAAAAATTATATTATTCGCCATATCGGCTCTCATTCATGAAAGTACGCATTTCCTAAGAGTGCCGCTACAAAAATTTCGAATGTCGTATTGATAGCTACATACAAGTACTTTTGCATATCTTATATAGTATAAAAATTAATCCAAAAAAGTGTCCGAAAGCGAACTCCTCCCAAACGACTCTACCCACAAACTTCGTTTAACTTCTATTTTGTTACCTTCTTCTCAAGCTCGGTGTTAAAAAAAAGTATTTTTTAGGGTTACCAGATGTCTACAATAACATCTTTTTTATTCCTTTATAAACCGCAACATTGGAATTACACATAAAGTTTATGAAATAATTTAAAATGAAAAACGAAAAAAATGGTGTTGCCATATTTCCAAAAAAAAGATGAAAATGATATTATTCGCCATGTCGGCCCTCGATCATGAAAGTACGCATTTCCTAAGAGTGCCGCTACAAAAATTTCGAATGTCGTATTGATAGCTACATACAAGTACTTTTGCATATCTTATATAGTATAAAAATGAATCCAAAAAAGTGTACGTAAGCGAACTCCTCCCAAACGACTCTACCCACAAACTTCGTTTAACTTCTATTTTGTTACCTTCTTCTCAAGCTCGGTGTAGAAAAAAAGTATTTTTTAGGGTTACCAGATGTCTACAATAACATCTTTTTTTTTCCTTTATAAACCGCAACATTGGAATTACACATAAAGTTTATGAAATAATTTAAAATGAAAAACGAAAAAATGGTGTTGCCATATTTCCAAAAAAAAGAAGGAAATGATATTATTCGCCATGTCGGCTCTCGATCATGAAAGTACGCATTTCCTAAGAGTGCCGCTACAAAAATTTCGAATGTCGTATTGATAGCTACATACAAGTACTTTTGCATATCTTATATAGTTTAAAAATGAATCCAAAAAAGTGTCCGTAAGCGAACTCCTCCCAAACGACTCTACCACCAAACTTCGTTTAACTTCTATTTTGTTACCTTCTTCTCAAGCTCGTTTAGAAACAAACCTATTTTTTAGGGTTACCAGATGTCTACAATAACATCTTTTTTTTTCCTTTATAAACCGCAACATTGGAATTACACATAAAGTTTATGAAATAATTTCAAATGAAAAACGAAAAAAATGGTGTTGCCACCTAATATGGCGTTGCCATATTTGCAAAAAAAAAGAAGAAAATGATATTATTCGCCATATCGGCTCTCATTCATGAAAGTAAGCATTTTCTAAGAGTGCCTTTACAAAAATTTCGAATGTCGTATTGATAGCTACATACAAGTACTTTTGCATATCTTATATAGTATAAAAATGAATCCAAAAAAGTGTCCGTAAGCGAACTCCTCCCAAACGACTCTACCACCAAACTTCGTTTAACTTCTATTTTGTTACCTTCTTCTCAAGCTCGGTTTAGAAAAAATAAATATTTTTTAGGGTTACCAGATGTCTACAATAACACCTTTTTTTTCCTTTATAGACCGCAACATTGGAATGACACATAAAGTTTATGAAATAATTTCAAATGAAAAACGAAAAAAATGGTGTTGCCACCTAATATAGTGTTGCCATATTTGCAAAAAAAAAAATTATATTATTCGCCATATCGGCTCTCATTCATGAAAGTACGCATTTCCTAAGAGTTCCTCTACAAAAATTTCGAATGTCGTATTGATAGCTACATACAAGTACTTTTGCATATCTTATATAGTATAAAAATGAATCCAAAAAAGTGTCCGTAAGCGAACTCTTCCCAAACGACTCTACCACCAAACTTCGTTTAACTTCTATTTTGTTACCTTCTTCTCAAGCTCGGTGTAGAAAAAAAAGTATTTTTTAGGGTTAACAGATGTCTACAATAACATCTTTTTTTTCCTTTATAAACCGCAACGTTGGAATTACACGTAAAGTTAATGAAATAATTTCAAATGAAAAACGAAAGAAATGGTGTTGCCACCTAATATAGTGTTGCCATATTTGCAAAAAAAAAAATTATATTATTCGCCATATCGGCTCTAATTCATGAAAGTACGCATTTCCTAAGAGTGCCTCTACAAAAATTTCCAATGTCGTATTGATAGCTACATACAAGTACTTTTGCATATCTTATATAGTATAAAAATGAATCCAAAAAAGTGTCCGTAAGCGAACTCCTCCCAAACGACTCTACCACCAAACTTCGTTTAACTTCTATTTTGTTACCTTCTTCTCAAGCTCGGTGTAGAAAAAAAAGTATTTTTTAGGGTTAACAATAACATCTTTTTTTTCCTTTATAAACCGCAACGTTGGAATTACACGTAAAGTTAATGAAATAATTTCAAATGAAAAACGAAAGAAATGGTGTTGCCACCTAATATAGTGTTGCCATATTTGCAAAAAAAAAATTATATTATTCGCCATATCGGCTCTAATTCATGAAAGTACGCATTTCCTAAGAGTGCCTCTACAAAAATTTCCAATGTCGTATTGATAGCTACATACAAGTACTTTTGCATATCTTATATAGTATAAAAATGAATCCAAAAAAGTGTCCGTAAGCGAACTCCTCCCAAACGACTCTACCACCAAACTTCGTTTAACTTCTATTTTGTTACCTTCTTCTCAAGCTCGGTGTAGAAAAAAAAGTATTTTTTAGGGTTAACAGATGTCTACAATAACATCTTTTTTTCCTTTATAAACCGCAACATTGGAATTACACATAAAGTTTATGAAATAATTTCAAATGAAAAACGAAAAAAATGGTGTTGCCACCTAATATGGTGTTGCCATATTTGCAAAAAAAAAAAGAAGAAAATGATATTATTCGCCATATCGGCTCTCATTCATGGAAGTAAGCATTTTCTAAGAGTGCCACTACAAAAATTTCGAATGTCGTATTGATAGCTACATACAAGTACTTTTGCATATCTTATATAGTATAAAAATGAATCAAAAAAAGTGTCCGTAGGCGAACTCCTCCCAAACGACTCTAACACCAAACTTCGTTTAACTTCTATTTTGTTACCTTCTTCTCAAGCTCGGTTTAGAAAAAAAAAAATATTTTTTAGGGTTACCAGATGTCTACAATAACATCTTTTTTTTCCTTTATAAACCGCAACGTTGGAATTACACATAAAGTTTATGAAATAATTTCAAATGAAAAACGAAAAAAATGGTGTTGCCATATTTGCAAAAAAAAAAGAAGAAAATGATATTATTCGCCATATCGGCCCTCATTCATGAAAGTAACCATTTTCTAAGAGTGCCACTACAAAAATTTCGATTGTCGTATTGATAGCTACATACAAGTACTTTTGCATATCTTCTTCTTAACATATTATAAAACAAAGTCACTTTTTCTGTCTGAATTTCCCCTTGAATGCTTAAATCTTGAAAACTAAGCAACGGATTTTGATGCGGTTTTTTTTAATACATAGATTAGTTGAAGAGGAAGGTTTATGTCATTATAACGTGAAGAAATATATAAATGGGGCGTGGCAATCGGACAAAATGTGGTAAAAACCCATAAATTTTTCTTTTATACAGCCATAAATCCTAAACGAATTCACCGATTAAAATGAAACTTACTTGAAGTTAAACTTTGAAATATTTACTTTCGTTCTGCATCAAAAAAAATAGTTGTTTCATATCTTATTTAACCAAAATTGTTTAAACAAAAGCAGCACTTTTTCCAAAAAAGCTGTTTGTGTGTTTGTTCGCTGTTAAACGAATGAGCCATTAGAACTTGACAGCGAATAAACACACAAACAGCGTTCTTTCACCATACGATCTAATTCAACATGAATGAGGTGGGGCGACATCGTATGGTGAACGAACGCTGTTTGTGTGTTCGTTCGCTCAGAGAACGTGTACATATTGAGAAGGCGGAATTGATATGTTCCAACTTTTTCCCACGCAACCGTCTCAGTTGATTCACCACCCGTCCATATGTTTCAACTAATTTCAGATTTTTCCAACTTAATTGACTCACCACCATTCTCAGCGCTGTTAAATGTATGTTTTCTGCTATATGTTTGCTTGCAAATAAATTCTCTGCTGTTATCACTTATGTTAGCGTACTTGAACAATTGTTGGCAAAATAAACAATTTTATTATGTAATTTAATTTATTTGTTTTATTTATAATTAGTATTAATAAGGTAATTTATAAATATTTAATTATTATAAATAATGAAATAAACAATAAAAAGTAAACATTTTGTCAATTTCATCATGAAATTTAGGGACAAAGATCTGAGTTTTTGGTTGTACTGCTGGTTTATTGTTAAGTACCAAATTAGACGGCATTTCGTGTATAATATCTTTGGTATAGAGTGTAGAGCCATGGTCATGGTTTACTTTTTGTGGTGTTGCGAGTTCGAATACCGCTGTCGGCTGTCTAGATATTTTGCAGGTTTGATTTTTTTGTCTTCTTCTTTTTGTTATATTTGTTGGTAAGGCGAAGACGGGTGGAAACAAGAAGCATATTTCTGCAACAATATATGTGCATTGCACCATGCGTGGTACAAAGGAAATATTTACATAAGTGTTTCTATTAGGATCATTAATTTATTTGAATGTTTCTGAACAGGCATGTGCATATTTTTATGAATGCTTGGTAGCATGGAAGTGTGGAGAGCAAACTATGCTTCTTCATGTTCAACTATGGATTTATAAAATCGACAAAAATTGAATTTTATGATATTTGTTCAAATCCTTGTTGCAACATTTCATTAGAACTTTCTGGATTCTATAAAATAGACAAACATTGAATTTTATGATATTTGTTCAAATGCCTTGTTGCAAGATTTCGTTCTAACTTCCTCGACAAAATATTTTATTTCTTTTATGAATGGAGGCTTGAATGAATTCTTGTTCTTACATTTTTAGGTTTGCGCGTAGAAATGGATTTTTGTTGTTGGATTTGGTGCGTAAGAATAGATTTTGTTGTTGCATATAGATAGGAAGATTTGCTAAAACGAAGACGGGTGCAAACAAGAAGAATAATTTGAATATTTCTGAACAGGCATGTGCATATTTTTATGATTGCCTGGTAGAATGGAAGTGTTGAGAGCAAATTATGTTCAGTATGCTTCTTCAATTTCAACTTTCTGGATAAAATATTTTAAATTACCAAGTTTTGTAAGATTTTGGCAATTATGGACATTGAAATTTGTCTTCTTGTTCTTCTTCACTTTGATCTCTAGATGAGACGAATGCGGGTATGGAATTTTTTCAAGTCAATATATTCAACGTGTTGGTATCCCCATATGTGAACAAGACTTGTATATGTATGTGTAATGGACATTAAAAATCGTTTCATATTTTCGGCTGACACCTACATATTTTTATGGTCACTTGGTATAACAAAAGTTTTCGATGGTTCTAGTCTTCTTCTTTCGACATTCATTCATTTCTAAAATTGAAAACTTTGTCCAAATCAGTCAAATGTCGCAAAAGAAGAAGTGTTTGCAAAAGTACAACAACTACGCACATATATATGAAGTAGAAGTGTACATCATTACGCACATAAATATCCACGCATTTGTTGTTGTATATTTTGAAACACTACGCACATATATATGAAGTACAAGTGTACATCATTACGCACATAAATATCCACGCATTTGTTGTTGTATATTTTGAAGCACGAAGAATAAGACAAATTTCAATAGCGACAAGTGTACATTATGACGCACATTTATATGCCCGCAATTTTTTCCGTATGTGAATCGATGTGTGTTTGATCGTACTTTGATCGGGACGGGGAAGACTTGAGTATGAAACGCATATGTTCTGTGCACATTATGACGCGCATACATATGCTGGCATTTATATGACAATGTGTGTGCTACGAATATTTGCAGCGCGAAGAAGACAAATTAAGTTATGCTTGCAGCATAAGGGCATGACATATTTTTATGAGCGCCTAGTGAATACGGCTGTTTTAGTTATTTGGCGCTGATTTTGTTGATTTTTGCCGAATCATCTCGAACAAAAGGAAAAATGAAGAATGTCAAAATAAATTGGCTATTATTTATTATTGATTGATTTATCAAACAAAAATAAAAGAAATATAAGCTGACAGGTGCATTCGAACTCGCAAACTTAGAAAAAATAAATTCCGAGGTCTTAACCAAAACGCCAAAAATTTCATTATTAATCGTCCTCTAATACTACAGTTCAAGTCCATGAACTTATGCATTATCTACTAATGAAAACATGTTTATTATTAGTTTTGGAATTTTTAAATCACATTTATTAATATATTTTTTATATAAAATAATAATATAAAATCATTTGAAAAATATACGATAATTGTACTTATCCATGCCAGATCCATTCATCAAAGTAAATAATTGTTAAATTCTGCAAATGGAAATTCTCTTGTTTCTTTGCTAACAGAAAATGTTATTTAAAAGATACAGAAATTCTCAATTATTTGGTGAATCAACTGACAGTGGTGATAACTGACACAGTGGTGAATCAACTGAGACGGTTGCACGAGAATGGAAGCCATCCATGGAACACAAAAATTACGCCTTCTCATTATATAAACATTCTCTGATTATATTTTATTTCCGTTCGAAGCCGGGGCGGGTTGCTAGTATAGTATAAAAATGAATCCAAAAAAGTGTCCGTAAGCGAACTCCTCCCAAACGACTCTACCACCAAACTTCGTTTAACTTCTATTTTGTTACCTTCTTCTCAAGCTCGGTTTAGAAAAAAAAAATATTTTTTAGGGTTACCAGATGTCTACAATAACATCTTTTTTTTCCTTTATAGACCGCAACATTGGAATGACACATAAAGTTTATGAAATAATTTCAAATGAAAAATGAAAAAATGGTGTTGCCACCTAATATGGTGTTGCCGTATTTACAAAAAAACAAAAATATTATATTATTCGCCACATCGGCTCTCATTCATGAAAGTACGCATTTCCCTAGAGTGCCGCTACAAAAATTTCGAATGTGGTATTGATAGCTACATACAAGTACTTTTGCATATCTTATATAGTATAAAAATGAATCCAAAAAAGTGTCCGTAAGCGAACTCCTCCCAAACGACTCTACCACCAAACTTCGTTTAACTTCTATTTTGTTACCTTCTTCTCAAGCTCGGTTTAGAAAAAAAAAATATTTTTTAGGGTTACCAGATGTCTACAATAACATCTTTTTTTTCCTTTATAGACCGCAACATTGGAATGACACATAAAGTTTATGAAATAATTTCAAAAGAATAACGAAAAAAATGGTGTTGCCACCTAATATGGTGTTGCCGTATCTACAAAAAAACAAAAATATTATATTATTCGCCACATCGGCTCTCATTCATGAAAGTACGCATTTCCCTAGAGTGCCGCTACAAAAATTTCGAAAGGCGTATTGTTATCTACATACAAGTACTTTTGCATATCTTATATAGTATAAAAATGAAAATTGCATATCTTATATATAAAAATTAATCCAAAAAAGTGTCCGTAATCGAACTCCTCCCAAACGACTCTACCCACAAACTTCGTTTAACGTCTATTTTGTTACCTTCTTCTCAAGCTCGGTTTAGAAAAAAAAATTATTTTTTAGGGTTACCAGATGCCTACAATAACATTTTTTTTCCTTTATATACCGCAACATTAGAATTACACATAAAGTTTATGAAATAATTTCAAAAGAATAACGAAAAAAATGGTGTTGCCGTATTTGCAAAAAACAAAATCTATTATTCGCCATATCAGCTCTCATTCATGAAAGTACGCATTTCCTTAGAGTGCCGCTACAAAAATTTCGAAAGTCGTATTGATAGCTACATACAAGTACTTTTGCATATCTTCTATATAAAAATGAATCCAAAAAGTGTCCGTAAGCGAACTCCTCCCAAACGAATCTACCCACAAACTTCGTTTAACCTCTATTTTGTTACCTTCTTCTCAAGCTCGGTTTGGAAAAAAAAAATATTTTTAGGGTTACCAGATGTCTACAATAACATTTTTTTTTTTTCCTTGATAAACCGCAACATCAGAATTACACATAAAGTTTATGAAATAATTTCAAAAGAATAACGAAAAAAATGGTGTTGCCACCTAATATAGTGTTGCCGTATTTGCAAAAAAACAAAAATATTATATTATTCGCCATATCGGCTCTCATTCATGAAAGTACGCATTTCCTTAGAGTGCCGCTACAAAAATTTCGAAAGTCGTATTGATATCTACATACGAGTACAAGTACTTTTGCATATTTTATATTTAAAAATGAATCCAAAAAAGGGTCCGTAAACGAACTCCTCCCAAACGAATCTACCCACAAACTTCGTTTAACTTCTATTTTGTTACCTTCTTCTCAAGCTCGGTTTAGAAAAAAAAAATATTTTTTAGGGTTACCAAATGTCTACAATAACATCTTTTTTTTTCCTTTAAAAACCGCAACATTGGAATTACACATAAAGTTTATGAAACAATTTCAAATAAAAAACGAAAAAAATGGTGTTGCCACCTAATATGGTGTCGCCGTATTTGCAAAAAAAAAATATGATATTATTCGTCATATCGGCTCTCATTCATGAAAGTACGCATTTCCTTAGAGTGCCGCTACAAAAATTTCGAAAGTCGTATTGATAGCTACATACAAGTACTTTTGCATATCTTCTATATAAAAATGAATCCAAAAACTGTCCGTAAGCGAACTCCTCCCAAACGAATCTACCCACAAACTTCGTTTAACCTCTATTTTGTTACCTTCTTCTCAAGCTCGGTTTGGAAAAAAAAAATATTTTTAGGGTTACCAGATGTCTACAATAACATTTTTTTTTTTTCCTTGATAAACCGCAACATCAGAATTACACATAAAGTTTATGAAATAATTTCAAAAGAATAACGAAAAAAATGGTGTTGCCACCTAATATAGTGTTGCCGTATTTACAAAAAAACAAAAATATTATATTATTCGCCACATCGGCTCTCATTCATGAAAGTACGCATTTCCCTAGAGTGCCGCTACAAAAAATTTCGAAAGTCGTATTGATAGCTACATACAAGTACTTTTGCATATCTTCTATATAAAAATGAATCCAAAAAAGTGTCCGTAAGCGAACTCCTCCCAAACGACTCTACCACCAATCTTCGTTTAACTTCTATTTTGTTACCTTCTTCTCAAGCTCGGTTTAGAAAAAAAAAAATATTTTTTAGGGTTACCAGATGTCTACAATAACATCTTTTTTTTTCCTTTATAGACCGCAACATTGGAATGACACATAAAGTTTATGAAATAATTTCAAAAGAATAACGAAAAAAATGGTGTTGCCACCTAATATGGTGTTGCCGTATTTACAAAAAAACAAAAATATTATATTATTCGCCACATCGGCTCTCATTCATGAAAGTACGCATTTCCCTAGAGTGCCGCTACAAAAATTTCGAAAGGCGTATTGTTATCTACATACAAGTACTTTTGCATATCTTATATAGTATAAAAATGAAAATTGCATATCTTATATATAAAAATTAATCCAAAAAAGTGTCCGTAATCGAACTCCTCCCAAACGACTCTACCCACAAACTTCGTTTAACGTCTATTTTGTTACCTTCTTCTCAAGCTCGGTTTAGAAAAAAAAATTATTTTTTAGGGTTACCAGATGCCTACAATAACATTTTTTTTTTTCCTTTATATACCGCAACATTAGAATTACACATAAAGTTTATGAAATAATTTCAAAAGAATAACGAAAAAAATGGTGTTGCCGTATTTGCAAAAAACAAAATCTATTATTCGCCATATCAGCTCTCATTCATGAAAGTACGCATTTCCTTAGAGTGCCGCTACAAAAATTTCGAAAGTCGTATTGATAGCTACATACAAGTACTTTTGCATATCTTCTATATAAAAATGAATCCAAAAAGTGTCCGTAAGCGAACTCCTCCCAAACGAATCTACCCACAAACTTCGTTTAACCTCTATTTTGTTACCTTCTTCTCAAGCTCGGTTTGGAAAAAAAAAAATTTTTAGGGTTACCAGATGTCTACAATAACATTTTTTTTTTTTCCTTGATAAACCGCAACATCAGAATTACACATAAAGTTTATGAAATAATTTCAAAAGAATAACGAAAAAAATGGTGTTGCCACCTAATATAGTGTTGCCGTATTTGCAAAAAAACAAAAATATTATATTATTCGCCATATCGGCTCTCATTCATGAAAGTACGCATTTCCTTAGAGTGCCGCTACAAAAATTTCGAAAGTCGTATTGATATCTACATACGAGTACAAGTACTTTTGCATATTTTATATTTAAAAATGAATCCAAAAAAGGGTCCGTAAACGAACTCCTCCCAAACGAATCTACCCACAAACTTCGTTTAACTTCTATTTTGTTACCTTCTTCTCAAGCTCGGTTTAGAAAAAAAAATATTTTTTAGGGTTACCAAATGTCTACAATAACATCTTTTTTTTTCCTTTAAAAACCGCAACATTGGAATTACACATAAAGTTTATGAAACAATTTCAAATGAAAAACGAAAAAAATGGTGTTGCCACCTAATATGGTGTCGCCGTATTTGCAAAAAAAAAATATGATATTATTCGTCATATCGGCTCTCATTCATGAAAGTACGCATTTCCTTAGAGTGCCGCTACAAAAATTTCGAAAGTCGTATTGATAGCTACATACAAGTACTTTTGCATATCTTATATATAAAAATGAATCCAAAAAGTGTCTGTAAGCGAACTCCTCCCAAACAACTCTACCCACAAACTTCGTTTAACTTCTATTTTGTTACCTTCTTCTCAAGCTCGGTTTAAAAAAAAATATTTTTTAGGGTTGCCATATGTCTACAATAACATCTTGTTTTTCCTTTATAAACCGCAACATTGGAATTACACATAAAGTTTATGAAATAATTTCAAATGAAAAACGAAAAAAATGGTGTTGCCACCTAATATGGTGTTGCCATATTTACAAAAAAAAAAAATAAAATGATATTATTCGCCATATCGGCTCTCATTCATGAAAGTACGCATTTCCTAAGATTGCCGCTACAAAAATTTCAAATTTCGTATTGATAGCTACATACTCGTACAAGTACTTTTGCATATTCTTCTTCTTATATATAAAAATGAATCCAAAAAAGTGTCCGTAAGCGAACTCCTCCCAAACGACTCTACCCACAAATATTATGCAACAAATAGTAAGCCAAATTGCTTCCATTATACGTAAGACTGTCTTTTTTCCATTAAAATTCGTTAAAACTTATAATTTTCTATTCAACGATGCAACATTGTTTTGCACCTGACCGTGTAATTCCTGATAGATTAAACATTTTTTCGTATTTTTAGTGATTTAGATTTCAAGGCAAGACAACGTCTGCCGGGTCTGCTAGTAATCTATATATATATAAATTAAATGTCTTTCGTATGACCGCGATGGATATCTAAACGGCTAAACTGATTTCCATTACGTTAAAAATACTTTCTGGGGAAGGTTTTTCGATACAAAATTATTCAAAACTTGCTGCTATCGAAAATTTAATACTGCTGAGAGGCCACGATTTCGAAATTTTGGTAGAGTTTTCAGTACATTGTATGCCACCAAACTACTACACCGCTTAACAGATTTGGTTCATATTTGGAACATGTGTTGTTGCTTTGGGAAGCGGTTGTATCCAAATTTACTCGATAGATTGCGTTAGAGTCAGTCCGAGTTATTGACCAAAATGTGGCCCAGGTGTGGCCTTAGAAGGTGTTTCTTCGAAATTGGTATCAAATGAAAGATGTTGATGAGAGTTTTAATAAGAAACATTTTTTAGTAACATGTGCGACACCGTTTTCAAGATATTTACCTAAATGTGGTGTGGCCCTAGAAGGGGTTTGTACAATATGGGTATCAAATGAAAGGTTTCAAGTGGGCAGGCAGAAGAATATGGATCTAATATTAGAAGGGAGACTCAAGTAAGTTTTTTGGCAGAACAACGTCTGCGGGGTCTGCTAGTACTGTATAAGCCATTAAAAAGTGAACTTTCTTCTGATAAGTTAAATACAGATATGAGCCTTAAAATCCTATAAGAATCTCAACAAAATAGATTCCGAAGTTAATTTAAAACGATTCATAAAACGCTCCAAATTCATTGGATTCGGACTCATTTTTATGACTCCTTTTGGCTCCGAAAGGAGTATTTTTTCCTACTTTTGGTCAGCTGGGCCTACAAAAAAATATGCAGATATACCCGGCAACCAGTGTGACCAGGTATTAGAAAAAAAGGTTAAATCGGCACAAAAAAAATGTTAAAAAAGGCTAAAATTAAGAAAAAACGAAGCTAAAAAAAGTCAGAATTTTTTTTACGAAATCTATTTCAAACTTTTTATTTTAGTTTAAACTATTTGTATATAAGGCTGTGGACATAACATGAAGGAACTGGAAATATTTTTAAAGATACACATACTATAGAAAAATCACTATAAAGTAATTAGTTTTATAATATTTAAGCTTGAGTCTGCGTACAAAGTTTGGGTATTTATCATAGAGATGAGATTACGGTAATTTCAAAATCAGTGTAACATTGGCATAAGCGTTTTACCGAACATCTAATATTAAGCAGCGAGTTAAGCATTTTAATTTTTAATCTGTTCCTTAACTTAGTGTTTAAAATGTTCATGGCACTAAAAATTATTTCAACCTCCATTACTAAAAGGTAATAGCAAAAAGTTAAATACGGATTCGACCAGTTCTAAAAAAGGGGTTCCTTTAATGAATTTTTATGTTCTCAAATTCTGGTAGAGGTCACACTTGTCCACTGTACGGTTATTAGCTTTCGCCACTGCAGTTCAATCAATGCTGCTTGACTTGGAGAATACCTAGACTTTTCTTTTTGAAACTGAGAAAATACATCCGGCTTTGTAACTTTCAAAGAATTGTCAACTAAAATAAAATGTATCTTTTGTAAACAGTTCATATTAACAGGTAGGCGATGTCGCAATTGGGTTATCAACCCCATTAAAATAGTTGGCAATTTTTAAGAAATAATTTTCTGCATTTTGTCATCAATACTACCTTTATTCAACTTTGATTTTATATATTCCTCGAAGTTGTATGAAAAATATGGTGTTGGGACCAGAAAAGGTTTGGAGTAAAAAAGTCTAGAAAAAAGCCACGAAGTTAAAACCAAAATTATGAGGCTAAATGACAAAAAAAAGGTTAAATCTAGGCTCGAAAAGGCTAACCTGGTCACACTGGTTGTAAGTAAAATATGGCTTAGTATGCGTGTAAAGAATCTTGTTTGACTGCTTTGCTGATATGTATGTGACGCTCTGGTTATGTGGGTGCGTCTGTATGTAAGTGCTTTGCTGATTGTTATTATTCGGTTATCGTGCCTAAACTCGATGAACGCTATCAATCAGCAAAAGGCGAGGGCAACTGCGTTTATCATAAATATACAGTGTTTACAAAAACAAAATATGTGATTATTCATTTCAATTAATTTTAGCTCAGAATACTCAATACATTCATTCATTCATTTGTTTTGTTTGTGGTTATACCTATAGAATGGAATGCAAAAAAATCAACTAATATAACATAGAATAAAATAAATGAAAATAAAATAAAATTAAATTACATTAATTAAAAGGAACTATGATAACGGAAGGGAAGGGAAAAGAAAGGAGAGGAAAGGAAAGAAAAGGAAATGAAAGGAAAGAAAACAAAAGAAAATGAAAGGAAAGGAAAGAAGAGGAAAGGAAAGGAAGAAAAGAAGAGGAAAGGAAGCAAGAAAAAGAAACAATAAAATATAATACAATAAAATAAATTTTAAATAGGGACTGTTGAAAGATGAGAAAAGCAAAAAAAATAAAAATATATTAAATTAAAGGAACCATGGGCGAGGTCTGATTTAATTAAATTTATGTGCATGATACACATGTTTACACATCAAACTCCACGAGTACTTGATACTCTCGCCTTTTTTTTATTTCATTATTTGTAAGTGTGGGAAATATGAACTGAACCACTGGTTAGCAGGCCGAAATGAAGGTTATAGCGAACGAATGACTACACAAATTTGCCTACCTATACCGGAACCCTGAAATAGCATAAGAAAGAAAATAATTTGATATGTCGTATATAACACTTACATTTATTAAAATGTCAATTTACTTGACACATATGTATATGAATTACAAAGCAAAATTCACAAATAAAAATATTTCAGTTTTAATATTTTTAATTAACCTAAAAATAAACGCTAAAATAAAATATAAGATTTTCAAAATAACGTTAATAGTATTTTATATCAGGACCGTGCGGAGGGCGTGGATATTCCAGCATACATTTATATTCCAAATGGCCAAATTCCATTCCAACTCATACTCCTTACAGGCATAAGGTTCAAATTTTTGGTGGGCATATGTATTCAAATTGTCATTTACGTTTGTGCATTCACTTGTATTTGTAAAGCGGTTTGAATTTGTCTTATTACTTATAACTGAACCGCAATGCGGCATTTTCTCTCCCTTTCGCACACATAAAAAACGAATTAAAAGCTTGTAGTTACTACATAATAGCTATACTTATTTACCTATGTAAATACTCCTTTCTGTTTGGTGTTGTTCCCGCAATGCGTATTTAACCGGTTCGTTTGTCGCTGATCGCGACAAAAGTTTTCTGGTCTGGCATTCCACGCATTGGTAGAGCAAATTTTCTTTGTATTGTTTCACCCTCCTTTACCTATTTTCCTATGCTCCCCGCGGAGAGTGAACCCTAAAGGCAGCTAATCGGTTTTTTTATTATTCCGGTATTTGGGCAGCATGGACGTGAGTGTGTTTGTGCGCTTTACTCAATTAGCGTTGTTCCCCCCCCCACCACAAGTAAAAGGAATTGTAGAGGAAATGTAAGCGAAAATACACTGAGAGGAGTGTCATCGCCTTCTCCTGTTTGCGGCGCTTCGAAGTGCCTGCTAAGTTATGGCAATATGTGTGTGTGGTTGTCTATCATTGGACGGGGCGACCGAGAGTACCGCGGATGGCGGTTCGGCGCGACCGGGTGATCACCCACACGCACGCCTGTTATGTATGGCTTGCAGGTGCGCGTCAGATTTATTCTATCTGTGAAGGCGAGAACATCGTTCTCAGTGAAAGCAAGTAGTGCGCGAAAGTTATCAGTTTGTTGTTAAAAAAAAATATAAATAAAAGTAGATTTGCGAGTTTTCTGTTAGATACAGTGCGGGAGTTTTGTTGGCGTAGCGAAAAAGGGAAAAGTCGGTGTTTCTCAGCAGGAAAATCGCGTTCTTAATTTTTGGTGGTGGTGTCGCAGGAGCTCTGAGCCGGAACACACTCCGGCTAGATAAGTATCGTGTTTGGTTGTTGTTGTTTGTTTTCTGCCCTTTTGTTTCTCTCCTCGTGTCATCCCATCCTTTTAGCGTCCGCACCCAGAGCTCAGTCACTTGGCGGGTTAAAGTTGTCCCTGGCAGCTCAGGGACTGTGCGAGTAGGTTCGTAACCTTTTGGTTGGACCTCACCTCGGGTGCACCCCAAAACTATTTGTTTGTCATAGATTTGGTAATTAGCGTAGTGAGTATAGGAAGGTAGTCCGTATATTTTTAAGTTCAAATAATAATTCTTTGTTAATTCAATTTGTCAATATCAGGTGAAAAACTTTTTTTTATTCTTTTTATTTTTTTAACTTTCCAAAATTTTCATTTTGAAAATTAACATTTAACAACAGTGAACCAAAAACAATATTAAAAATTAATAAAGTAATATATAACGCAAGTATATAACCCTACATATACTCCCCCTCCAGTGAAACGATCAATTAATTTATGTTAAATGTTATTTTCTTTTTGTTTTTTGAAAGTGTTGATGAGTCAGTGTTAAGTACTGTATCTGTACTTATGTTTGCAGGTTTAAGTAAATCTTTTGAAATTGTTTTAATAGTATTTCCATGTTGAATTTTGAATACTTTAGCATGTTTAGAAATAACGTTAAACGGACCATCGTAAGGTGATTGTAACTTCGACTTGTGAATAACTTTAACCAATACGTATTCACAAGAATCTAAATTTTTAGGAATGAAAGAATACTCAGTGTTGTGATGTAGGACCTTTGATCTAACATGTGAAAAATATTTTCTTAAATTAGAAAGAATTTCAATCGTATTATCTACTTCATTACCATTATTGTTGGAAACAACTAGTTTACCTGGTAATCGAAGTGTTTGTCCATATATTAATTCCGCAGATGAACATTTTAAATCTTCTTTGAAAGATGTGCGCAAACCTAATAAAATCAATGGGAGAATCAGACCAGTGCATTGAGTCATCTGAGGAAGTGATAGCTGTTTTCAATGTCCTATGAAATCTTTCTATCATTCCATTTGATTGAGGATGGTATGGAGTTGTATGCATTTTGTGAGATCCTAATAACTTATCCTTGATCAACAGTTATGTATAGTGGGATACCGAAACGAGGAATGTAATTATAAACAAAAGTTGTTGCTATAGTATTTGCTGAAATATCCCTAAGCGGATATGTTTCAGGCCAACGTGTATGCCTCTCAATGATAGTTGTGCGAACACTGGATGCGATAAACAGTGAATTTTGTCAAAAATAATTTTTCTCATAGATTTAGGAACAAACGGCCTAAAAGGTTTTTGGGAAATATCACACCATATATTAAGATTAAGAACTGGAATACCAATTTCTTTTAAATTACTGTTTGAATTTTGATCAGATATTATGTTTTGAAGAGTTTGGTCTTTTTGCGGTTCTTCATATAAGGTCTGCAAATTTATGTCTTTAGCTAAAATTGTGTTAATATCCGGAATACGAGAAAGTGTATCAGCAACAATATTCCCTACCAACCATGGCTATCCACTTTTTATCAATTTCTTATCGATTTAAAAAACCATCTCTATTTTTTTCTCCTTTATACCAACACCAACGCATGTTTTTGGGATATTTTTCAGGGTTGTAAAAAAATTTAATGAGTGCGAATGAGACAGTAAGATGCTCATTACTCAACTGAGAAGAAAATTTACTTTCGGTGACATTTCAAGAGGAAATTCGAAGAGTTCGCGTGAATTTTTGGAAAAATTAAAATAAATAAAAACAAATAAATTCGTTCTTGCAAGAATATTTAATCTGGTAAGTATCAATCAAGAGCAGGAAAATGTTATAGTGTCACCACAATATACAAATGTACATGCGCTTGTGCATTTGTTGATTATAGTTGTGGCCAAAGTGTGTTTAGTTTAGTGTACCTGGCCAAGATCAGGAAAATGTTATAGTGTCACCACAATATACAAATGTACATGCCCTTGTACATTTGTTTGTTATGGTTGTGGGCAAAGTGAGTTCAGTGTAGTGTACCTGACCAAGATCAGGATATAGTTATGGTGTCACCATAATATGCAATTGTACAAGCGCTTGTACATTTGTTTGTTATAGTTGTGGGCAAAGTGAGTTCAGTGTAGTGTACCTGACCAAGATCAGGATATAGTTATGGTGTCACCATAATATGCAATTGTACAAGCGCTTGTACATTTGCTTGTTATAGTTGTGCCCAAAGTGAGTTCAGTGTAGTGTACCTGACCAAGATCAGGATATAGTTATGGTGTCACCATAATATGCAATTGTACAAGCGCTTGTACATTTGTTTGTTATAGTTGTGCCCAAAGTGAGTTCAGTGTAGTGTACCTGACCAAGATCAGGATATAGTTATGGTGTCACCATAATATGCAATTGTACAAGCGCTTGTACATTTGTTTGCTATGGTTGTGGCCAAAGTGAGTTCAGTGTAGTGTACCTGACCAAGATCAGGATATAGCTATGGTGTCACCATAATATGCAATTGTACAAGCGCTTGTACATTTGTTTGCTATGGTTGTGGCCAAAGTGAGTTCAGTGTAGTGTACCTGACCAAGATCAGGATATAGTTATGGTGTCACCATAATATGCAATTGTACAAGCGCTTGTACATTTGTTTGTTATAGTTGTGCCCAAAGTGAGTTCAGTGTAGTGTACCTGACCAAGATCAGGATATAGTTATGGTGTCACCATAATATGCAATTGTACAAGCGCTTGTACATTTGTTTGCTATGGTTGTGGCCAAAGTGAGTTCAGTGTAGTGTACCTGACCAAGATCAGGATATAGTTATGGTGTCACCATAATATGCAATTGTACAAGCGCTTGTACATTTGTTTGTTATAGTTGTGCCCAAAGTGAGTTCAGTGTAGTGTACCTGACCAAGATCAGGATATAGCTATGGTGTCACCATAATATGCAATTGTACAAGCGCTTGTACATTTGTTTGCTATGGTTGTGGCCAAAGTGAGTTCAGTGTAGTGTACCTGACCAAGATCAGGATATAGTTATGGTGTCACCATAATATGCAATTGTACAAGCGCTTTTAAGTGTTCAGGCCTTATGTACGATGATGCAAACTTAAGTAATTTGTTTTTACCTTGTTGAATAAATAATATGTAGCCAAATCCCATATTGCCGGAACAATCGTTTATTTGTAGGGAGTGTTGGGCAAATTATAATTGTTAAAACAATTAATAATTCAAAAATTAACAATTAATTTTTAGTTGCAACTTCTAAAATTAACAATTCTGAATCTAATTTGTTAAAAGTTACAATTAACTTAATCTAATGAATTGATTTAATTGCAGTTAATTTCTTAATTAATTAATAAGTTAATTAAAAATTTAATTATTTAGCGCCCAGCACCCCGAGTAAACTTAAGTTCAAATATATGTAATGAAACACGATTTTAATTTCAGATGCCTGAACGTAGTGAGATACTGGCCCAAGGCGTATTATGAGAGAGTGTAAGGTGCTGTTTTTCATATTTTTACTTTGAGTGATTAATTAATTATTTATTCGTATTTTACAGGTATCCATTCTTTGGGAAACGCAAAGCCTGCGAATATATGTATTTAAAAATTTGTCTTTTGTAAATATTAATAGTATTTGTAGTATTAATTTATTGCAAATTTTGTGAATTTTGTAAACACATATGTGAAGTAGAAAAAAATCCATGGACTTTTTTTAAGTGTAAGAAAGATAAGTTTTTTCTGTAAAAATAACTTAAAGTTCAATAGTTGTTTAGCATCAAAAGAAAGGTTATTAAATTACCTTTCATTTGATGCTAATTGCGTTAAAATCGCAAAATAATTGATTGTAAATTTTGTGAATTTTGTAAACATATATGTGTAGTAAGAAAAAAATCCATGGACTTTTTTTAAGTGTAAGAAAGATAAGTTTTTTCTGTAAAAATAACTTAAAGTTCAATAGTTGTTTAGCATCAAAAGAAAGGTTATTAAATTACCTTTCGTTTGATGCTAATTGCGTTAAAATCGCAAAATAATTGATTGTAAATTTTGTGAATTTTGTAAACATATATGTGTAGTAAGAAAAAAATCCATGGACTTTTTTTAAGTGTAAGCAAGATAAGTTTTTTCTGTAAAAATAACTTAAAGTTCAATAGTTGTTTAGCATCAAAAGAAAGTTTATTAAATTACCTTTCATTTGATGCTAATTGCGTTAAAATCGCAAAATAATTGATTGTAAATTTTGTGAATTTTGTAAACATATATGTGTAGTAAGAAAAAAATCCATGGACTTTTTTAAGTGTAAGAAAGATAAGTTTTTTCTGTAAAAATTACTTAAAGTTCAATAGTTGTTTAGCATCAAAAGAAAGGTTATTAAATTACCTTTCATTTGATGCTAATAGCGTTATAATCGCAAAATAATTGATTGTAAATTTTGTGAATTTTGTAAACATATATGTGTAGTAAGAAAAAAATCCATGGACTTTTTTTAAGTGTAAGAAAGATAAGTTTTTTCTGTAAAAATAACTTAAAGTTCAATAGTTGTTTAGCATCAAAAGAAAGGTCATTAAATTACCTTTCATTTGATGCTAATTGCGTTAAAATCGCAAAATAATTGATTGTAAATTTTGTGAATTTCGTTAACATATATGTGTAGTAAGAAAAAAATCCATGGACTTTTTTTAAGTGTAAGAAAGATAAGTTTTTTCTGTAAAAGTAACTTAAAATTCAATAGTTGTTTAGCATAAAAAGAAATGTTATTAAATTACCTTTCATTTGATGCTAATTGCGTTAAAATCTCAAAATAATTGATTGTAAATTTTGTGAATTTTGTAAACATATATGTGTAGTAAGAAAAAAATCCATGGACTTTTTTTAAGTGTAAGAAAGATAAGTTTTTTCTGTAAAAGTAACTTAAAATTCAATAGTTGTTTAGCATAAAAAGAAATGTTATTAAATTACCTTTCATTTGATGCTAATTGTGTTAAAATCGCTTAATAATGTATTGTAAATATTTTCAATTTTGTGAACACATATATGTGATCAGAACGAATGTCATGTATTTTGTAAATTTCAATAAAAATAACTAATTTTGTATTTATTTACATATAATAACTTTTAAAAAATTGTATATCGTTTTTTTTTTCAAATATGTATCCTTATTTTGATTAAACAGATTTAAAAACCGAAGTTGTCTTGAATTATTTGGATATTTATTTCTGAATTTAGGCGATTTTTTGGGCTTTTTGCCTTTTTCTTTGGGTATTTTTTGGGTATACCATGTTTCAGATCTGGCAACCCTGCGAAAATTGCAACCGTTTGTTTTGGGAAATTTTCTTACTTAGAACGGCGTAGATATATTTTTTCTTACGGCGTTTATGAATGTGTGCGAGGGTGATGCAAGGTCACACGTACACGAAATGTACATGGGGAAAGTGGATAATATCTGCACGCCGCCCATACAAAACTATCCATTTTTTTATCTTCATTTGTGGATAGCGCGACCTATGTTTTATCCACTTTTTTATCTGCGTATGCTTGCTAGGGTTTTCTTTTCCTGAAATGTATTGAATGTCATTTGTAAATTCTGCTATGTATTCTAGATGTCGAATTTGTCGTGGTGATCTGTCTGTTTTTGAATTAAGAATTTGTGTTAAGGGTTTATGATCAGTGTAAATAGTTGTTTAAAGTGTTTAACTGAATTATAAATCGCTAAAAACTCTCTGTCAAAAGTTTAGTAGTTCATTTCAGTAGAAGATAATTTACGTGAAAAATAGGCGAGTGGTTCTAAAACATTGTTACTAACTTGTTGTAAGACTGCACCAATTGCTACTGTTAAAATATGAGTAAATTCAGCTGTCAGAGAGCGTAATTAAAACACCTACACATGTATGTATGTATAAGAGAATTAATAGAACGACATGTACATAAATTGAAGTTACACTGTAGAATGTCAGCTGAAACAAAATACTTTGAATTTGACTCTCGACTGAAAAGCACGCATATAAATGCATATGTAAACGTTCGCCTTAATAAATAAAAGAAGTGTACTGAAATTGTATTCCATTAAATTAAATAAACTTTATATATTAATACAACAAAACTCGTTCACGATTAATTGAAAAGACTTTTAATAAACCTCTGATCTCAACATGGTAGCAGAGCAAGGTTGAGCAATAAAATCGCGGCATACAAAAATTCACACGGTAAGGTTATGGAAGCAGGTGGAAAAAGAAAAAAAGGTGATGTGCATGTAAAAGAAGAAAGAGCTGATAGTAGCAAAGACAAAGACATTAAAACGAGTCTTGGAAATAGTTTTGTGGAAAAAGTTAAGAAAGTAATAATTCTAAATAAAATAGTCAAAGTCTTTAAAGAAAACGCTGAAATATCTAGTCGAGAAAAAATTGCGGATGAGTTTAAGATGACCTTGCCGATTTTTGATGGTCACGAATACAGCACTTGGAAGAAGAGAATTACTGTATTTTTAAGAATGAAAAAATGCGAAAAAATTATTCAGCGAGAGAGAGAGTCGCAGGAAAATGAAGCTTCGTGGAATGAAGCAGATTTAAAGGCAATGAATTATATATACAGTGCTCTATCAAATAGGCAAATGGAATTTGTAGACGAAGAAACAACGAGTTTTGGAATAATGAAGAAATTGGATAAATTATATTTGCGTGAATCAACTGCGTTGCAGATTTGTGTGAGGAACAAATTGGAAAGAATAAAATTTAAAGATTATACCGATATAGCGGAATTCTACAGTGACTTTGAAAAATTAATTATTGAATTGAAAAATGCCGGTGCTGCGGTGACAGAAAAAGAAAAATTGAATTATATGCTGAGAACTCTTCCAAGTACTGTAAGCCATATTGGAGATTTAATTGACGTACTACCTGAAAATGAACGAACAGTTGACTATTTAGTTAGCAAAATAAAAATGCACGAAGAAAGAGAAAATGATGGAAAGAGTGAATCAAGAAATAAAACTGGAAACACAAACGTATTTAAAAGCGAGTGGAAGAAAGACAAAACGTGCTTCAAATGTGGGAAAACTGGGCATATCCAATACGAGTGCACAAGTCATATAAGTGCTGGTAATTCTGCGCGTGGATTAAGAGCAGCGGGGCAACAGCAAGTGGGAGGAAACACTCGCTACTATCAACAGCAAGATGGTAGCAGCCAAAGAAGAAACAATGGAAACTACAGAAGCCGTGGCAGAGGTAACGAGGACGAGGCGGACAACAGCGTCAAGATCGTAATTACACAATTCAAAACACGATGACTTTTATGACAGAGGTAGACAATAACGTAATCAACAATGTTGAGGTAAATAAGTGTGAAAATATACTAGAATGGGTCTTAGATAGTGGATGCTCTGATCATATAATTAATGATGACAAATATTTTGTGAAAATTAATAAATTAGAAAATCCGGTAATGGTAAAAGTTGGTGATGGTCGAACATTGAAAGCTACTAGTGTAGGCGATATAAAAGCTAAATTTGTAACAAATTTTAACGAAACGGAGATTAAATTAAAAAATGTATTGTTTGTTAATGAAATGGATAAAAATTTGATGAGTTTTGGGAAAATTGCGAATAAAGCCAAAATCATTTCAATGGGTAATACCGCAAAATTCTACAATACAGAAAATAATTTGATAGCTGTTGCATATAAGGAAAATAATTTATATAAAATTAAAACCGTTTTGGATATCAAGCAGAATTATGTAACCGAAAATGTAAACATTGCCATGACCCTGAAAGAAAAATATCATAGAATTTTAGGACATGTAAATTTCAACTACTTAATTATTTTGAGTAAAAACAACTTACTCGATGGTTTACCGAAAAATTTAGAAAGCGAGTATTTGAAATGCGGTACATGTGTACAAAATAAAATGACGAAGACAAGCTTTGAAAATAACAGGCGCAGAGCTAGGGACATTGGAGAAATTATTCACGCAGATGTAAACGGACCACATCAGACAGTAGGGTATGAGGGTGAAAGATATTTTCTGATTTTGATTGATGATTACAGTAAAGCCGGAAAGGTTTATACTCTGAGAGCAAAAACTGAAGTTTATGATTGTATTGTTACGTATGTAAATCAACTAGAGAATATGACCGGAAAAAGGGTAAAGAAACTTAGGTGCGACAATGGTAAAGAATTTTTAAATAAAGATGTTTACAACTTCACCAAAGAGAAGGGAATTTATATTGAACCGTGTCCTCCATATGTTCACGAATTGAACGGAACTGCTGAGCGGTACAACAGGTCGGTAATGGGAACCGCGAGATGCTTATTAGTAGATGCCAAAATAAATATAAAATTTTGGCCAGAAGCAGTTAAAACGGCTGTTCATTTAAAAAACCGAACTTTAGCCAATACAATTGAAGCAAAAACCCCGTATGAAATAATGATGAAAGAAAAACCAAATATAACAAATTTGAAACTATATGGAAGTAGAGTTTTTGTTAGAGTTCCGGAGGTTAAGAGGAAAAATAAGTGGGACAGAAAAGCGGATTTAGGAGTATTAGTTGGGTATGAAGCTGTAGGATATAGAGTGCTGATAAATAATAAAATAACGAAAGCTGCTCATGTAGATATAGTTGAGGAAAATGTGAATTTGGTTGGATTTAAAGAAACTGAAGCAAGTACTGATAGTGACATAAGTGATAATGAAAATGAACTTAAAAAGCGCAACGAAGAACACGAAAATAGTGAGTTAAGAGAAGATGAGCAGCTAAATAGTTTTCCAAGCTCGAGTAGAGGTGAATATTTGACGGCACCAAGAAGGTCAGAAAGGAAGATTAGCCCGGTTAATAGATACGGAAGTCCAATATCAAATTGTATTTATGTAAACTATGTAAGCGTTGATAACCCGGAAACATATAACGAAGCAATAGAGTGTGATGATAGTGGAAATTGGCGAGATGCAATGAATAGAGAGATGGAAAGTTTGGATAAGAATCATACGTGGAAATTAG
Source organism: Merzomyia westermanni (assembly GCA_949987695.1). Taxonomy (NCBI): domain Eukaryota; kingdom Metazoa; phylum Arthropoda; class Insecta; order Diptera; family Tephritidae; genus Merzomyia; species Merzomyia westermanni. Next base: position 108,890,645 of record OX465290.1, on the reverse strand, counting down.
TTGAAAAGCCTGAAGATAAGAAAGTATTAGATTTAAAATGGGTTTATACAAAAAAGAATGAAAATAAATATAAAGCGAGAATTGTAGTGAAAGGTTTTCAACAAAGAGAAATTTTAGAAGATATATATTCGCCGGTAGCTAGAACACAGACTTTGAAAATTCTGCTAAATTATTGCGTGCAAAATAAGTATGAAATCAACCAAATGGATGTCGAGTCAGCATTTTTGAATGGAAAGATAAAATCTGAGGTGTATGTAAATCAGCCACAAGGCTACAATGATAATACGGGACGTGTATGTAAGCTCGAAAAGGCCTTGTATGGACTACGCGAAAGCCCAAGAGCATGGTATGAGTGTTTAGATGACTACTTGAAGGAATTAAGGTTTGAACGTAGTAGAATTGACTATTGCTTGTACTTTCTAGAAACTAACGATGAAAAAACGTATTTGATAATTTTTGTAGATGACTTGCTTATCTGTGGCAGAGATAGGAAGTTAGTGGAAAGTATTAAAAAGGGATTATCTGTAAAATTTCGAATGAAAGATATGGGCCAGATAAAAACGTATTTAGGTATCACCATTAACTACAATCCCGAAAAAAATATCATGACTCTAGACCAGGAAAACTATATCGATTCTTTAGCAAAGAAATTTGAAATTGAAAAAGCAAAATTGTATGCTACTCCAATGGAACAAAGTTTAAAATGTGAGCCTGCTTTATCAGTTTGCAATGATATCAAGTATCGAAATTTAATAGGAGCACTATTGTACATAAGTTCAAGCACAAGACCGGATATTTGTTATTGCGTAAACTATTTAAGCAGATTTCAAAATTCTTATGATCACAGTCATTACAAGTATGCACTAAGAATATTGAAATATTTGTATTATACTAAACAACTTAAGCTAATGTTTGATAAAAATTTGAATTCTGATATATTAGAGTGTTGTGTTGATGCCGACTGGGCAGGAGATATAACTGATAGAAAATCCACAACAGGATATGTTATAAGAATGTATGGCAATACTATTTTTTGGAAACCGAAAAAGCAAGATATTGTAACGAAGTCTTCAACAGAGGCTGAGTATGTAGCGCTGTCAGTATGCGTAACTGAGTTAAAACTAATTAAAATATTGTTAGAAGAATTCGGAGTTCAAATTTGCCTCCCCATACGAATTTATGAGGATAATACTGGTGTTATTAGTATAAGCAAATTTGGAAATTTAACAAAGAAATCTAAGTATATAGAAACACATTATCATTTGGAAATGAAAACTATTCAAATGGAGAAATTGATGTAGTTAAAATAGATACGGAAAATAATCCAGCAGATATGTTTACGAAGTCATTGGGGCGAACGAAATTTGAAAAATTTAGAAGTATTTTAAAGTTATGCTAAAACGTAAATTTTGAACAAGCTAAATTTAAGGTGGCGTGTTAAAATATGAGTAAATTCAGCTGTCAGAGAGCGTAATTAAAACACCTACACATGTATGTATGTATAAGAGAATTAATAGAACGACATGTACATAAATTGAAGTTACACTGTAGAATGTCAGCTGAAACAAAATACTTTGAATTTGACTCTCGACTGAAAAGCACGCATATAAATGCATATATAAACGTTCGCCTTAATAAGTAAAAGAAGTGTACTGAAATTGTATTCCATTAAATTAAATAAACTTTATATATTAATACAACAAAACTCGTTCACGATTAATTGAAAAGACTTTTAATAAACCTCTGATCTCAACAGCTACATTTGAAGCATCTACAGCAAGAGATAATTTACCGTTTTTATCAAAATGAGTGAGTAAAGTCTTCGGTGCATAAAGCTGTTTGACATTTTCAAAAGCATTAATAGTCTTCTCTGACCAACTAAGTTCTTTAAGTTTATGTTTAGTAGCAAATGTTAACATTTCATGCAGTGGACGAAGTTCTGCTGCTAACATTTTAACATATCTATGGTAATAATTAACCATTCCTAAACATTTTTGTAATTTATTTATAGAAATAGGTTTTTTGAAGTTGATTATTGTCTCAATTCTTTCTAAGATGACCTAATTCCTTCACTAGAAATTTCATAACTTAAAAAATCTAATTTCTTCGTTCCAAAGATACATTTCGAAGGCTTAATATTTAATCATATTCCGCTAACCTTTCAAAAACAGATTTTAAATGTTCAAAATGTTGATCTTGGTCATCACTAGCAACAAGTATATCATCAATATAGACAAAAACAAAATCAAACCCAGAAAATACCTCATTTATAAAACGTTGAAATGTTTGTGCGCTGTTTCGTAAGCCAAAAGGCATGCGCACGAACTCAAACATTCCAAATGGTGTAGTTATTGCTGTTTTATGAATGTCTTCTTCGGCCATGGGTATCTGATGATATGCTCGGACTAGATCAATTTTTGAAAACATTTGTTTGTTTTTTAAATCAATAGCTAAATCATGTATATGGGGTAATGGATATCGATCAGGTATGGTAATTAAATTCAGTCTACGATAGTCTCCACATGGTCTCAAATCATTTGGTTCTTTTTTTGGGACCAAATGTAAAGGAGATGCAGTATGATAACTAGAAGGTCTACATATACCTGTTTTGACCAAAAATTCGAATTCTGTTTTTGCAATTTTAAATTTAATTTGATCTAGACGACGAGGTTTTGAGAACGGTAAAACTCCTTTAGTTTCAATTCTATGAACCGTTTGGTGTTGCACTGGTTTGGTGTAATCTGGTTCACAAGTTATTGAGGGAAAATCTTTTAAGAGATTGGTAAATTTATTTTCAGAAATTGTTATTTTGAGAGAAAATATATCACAAAATCCACTAGAACCAGAAACTTTTAATTTTGTTTTTAAGTCAGTAATTTCTTTATTTCTAATATCAACTAGTAAACCAAATTTCTCTAAAAAGTTATCGCCAATTATAGGAGTAGAAATATCTGCTAGTATGAAAGGAAATTCGAAATCGCGTCTTAAACCTAGATCAAGTTTTAAAAGTTTTGTACCAAAAGTTTTAATTGAAGAACCATTAGCTGCAGTTAAATTTAGATCAGAATTTCTTTTATGAGATTTGAATTTAGAAGAGGGAACTACAGAAACAATAGCACCCGTATCTATTAAAAAGTTGAATTTATTAAATTTGTCAAAAATAAATAGGGGGCGAGAAGGTTAAACGTCACTTTCGCTACTAGCCACTGTCATAACGTGACGTTTTAGTTTAAAGTCTTTGAATTTGTATTATAATTTGAGCTAAAATTACATGGTTTAATACATTTATAAGCGTTGTGCTTAAATTTTTGATGATACCAAGAAATAATATTTCTATTTTCGTTATTGAAATTTCGGGGATTAGAAAAATTACGTGTTGTAGATCGATGTCGTTCTCTAGATCAAGATCGAATTTGAAGTTCATTTATATCTTCACTAATTTTATTTAAATTTTGAAACATGACAGTAGTTAATTCAGTCAAATTTTTAACACATTGTGCCAGGGCAATGTTTTCAGAACTATCTATTGCAGCAATTTTAGAAGATTGTTGATTATTAATTAAATTAAAAATTTTATCTGCTAAAGTAATAATTTCATCAGTAGTTTGATTGTTGCAAGAGATTAAATGAATCTGTATTTCTTTTGGTAATTTACTAATCCATAATTTAAAAAGAAGTTCTTTACTAATTATAGAATAAGAACTAATTAGAGAGGTCATTTGTCGAAATAATTCTGATGGAGAACGATCACCAAGTTCTGTTTTAGAAATAAGTTGTTCTAATCTTTTTTCTTCGGAAAGAGAAAATCTATCAATTAATGCTTTTTTAATAGTATCATATTTATTTATCACAGGAGGTGGATTAATTATACGAGGTGTGTTCAAAAAGTATCGCGAATTTTGTGTTTTTCAAAAATTATTTATTTATTCATGAATATCTATTTTGTCCCCTTGAAAGTAATCCCCATGAGATATTATACACTTGTGCCAACGGTTTTTCCAATCTTCGAAGCACTTCAAAAAATCATTTTTTTGTATCTTGTTCAGCTCCTCCTTCGATGCCGTCTTTATCTCGTCAAGAGAAGCGTAACGTCGTCCTTTCATGGGCCTCTTCAGTTTAGGGAACAAGAAAAAGTCACAGGGGGCCAGATCTGGGGAATACGGTGGCTGCGGCATCATTAGTGTGTTGTTTGTGGCCAAAAAGTCGCGCACAAGCAACGATGCGTGAGCAGGGGCGTTATCGTGGTGCAAAAGCCAATTTTTGTTCTTCCACAAATCCGGGCGTTTCTGGCGGATTGCTTCGCGCAAATTGCGCATAACTTGCAGGTAATATTCCTTATTGACCGTTCTTCCCTGTGGCAAGAACTCATGATGCACCACGCCCCTGCAATCGAAGAAAACTGTCAGCGAAACTTTTACATTCGACAGAACTTAGCGCGCTTTTTTCGGTCTTGGTTCGTGCGGCAGCTTCCATTGAGATGATTGAGCTTTGGTTTCCACGTCATAACCATAAACCCACGATTCGTCACCAGTTATGACCCTCTGGAGCAAATTTGGGTCGTCGCGGACAGAGTTTAACATCTCATTAGCAATGTTCATGCGATGCTGTTTTTGGTCACAATTGAGCAATTTTGGTAAAAAAATAGGTAAAAATCGAAGACGATCCAAAACACGTGCAAGCAAAGCAGCTGTCAACAATTAACTGAACATTCAAAATGGCCGAGCTTGTCGGCATAAGTGAGAGACATGAGTACCAACATAACGCCACAAAAAATTCGAAATCCGAATATACGTAACCAGCGAAAATTCAAAATTCGCGATACTTTTTGAACACACCTCGTATCTATAATTTTTGAAATGGTTTCTCGTTGAAGTGCAATTAAAATATTCTGATATTTTATATTGTCATTTTGAATGTTGTTTATTTGGAATTGTCCTTCAACGAGAATAAACCAAGTTTTAGGGGATTGTTCCCAAAAATAAGGCAACTTAACTGATTTTGAAAAATTAAAATTATCTCTAAACATTGTGTTATTATCTGGAAGTATATTATCAGTATGAATATTTTGTGTGAGGTTCAAATTTGGAATTGAGTTGTTGTTTTTGTTTTGGGTCCCTGTTGATGTGAAGTGTCTTGGAATTGAGTTGTTGGTTTCGTTTTGAGTTTCTGTTGCTGTGAAACTTCTTGTATGAATAGGTGATCGAATCATTTTAGTTAACTGGAGAAAGAGTGTACACAATAATAAAAATTTAAATATTAATATTAATAAAAATAAATATTAAATTAACAATTTAATAAGAAAATTAATTAAAATATGTTAAAATAGATTATAATTTGGAAAAGTTTATTATAAAATACAATTAATGGCTTTTGATTTTAATAATTTCATTAACTATTCATAATAAAATAATTTATTTTTATGTTTTTGTATTTATATAAATTGAACGAAAGATTTAAGAAACGAACTTTTAATGAATGAGTAAAAAAAAAAAATTATGTATACATATACTATATAGAAGTCAGTATAATATATAACAAATAAAATTGATACTGCTCACCACACATAAGTCGTTGATGGTATTGACATTTCCGTTGATCTTTGAGACGTCTATAATTATTTTCTTTTTTTGATTCTTTTGTTGAGATTGCTTTTGAAAATTACAATATTGTTATAGGGAATTCTGTTTACTATTTGTTATTGCTGTTGTTATTGATACTGCTATACTTTTATTGCTGTTGTTGTTATTATTGATAATACTAGCTGCTGACTCGTTGGTTGCTATCGTTTGTTCTTTTCTAATTTATACTCGCGACTATTATTTCTTTAGCAACAGAATTGAGTAAAATTTATTTATTTTTGCTGAATCTTCAATTTTAGATTTGTAAATTTTTACATGAGCAAAGTAAACTGCAATTCGCTCAACAAAGTTAACCAATTATCATGTCTTAATTAGAAAAAGATCATCTAATTGTATGTATGTGGTATTTGAAACTGCGATGTTTAAATTTGAATAGATATTGTTGTTTGTAAACCGTTTGAAATTGCTTGTTGATGGTGAGCTTATTCGAAATTCACTTCACAGGATGGGAAGTTTGTAAATGTAGGAACTAGATTCGAAGATTGTAGATTGGTCAGAAATTAGTACCTATTGAGTAGGTTCGCAGGATCGCCAATTATAGGAAGGTAGTCCATATATTTTTAAGTTCAAATAATAATTCGTTGTTAATTTAATTTGTCAATATCAGGTGAAAAACTTTTTTTATTCTTTTTATTTTTTTAACATTCACAAATTTTCATTTTGATAATTAACATTTAACAACAGTGAACCAAAAACAATTTGAAAAATTAATAAAGTAATATACAACGCAAGTATATAACCCTACAGTGAGTAGTTGTGATTACCTTTTGTTAAATTTTTCTTGGTGTAGAAATTATACCCATCCCCAACCCCCCTCCTTTTGGCGCAGTTAGTAACCCCACCGTCTTCACTGGGTTTAGCCGGCTGCGTTTGTATATTCCTATTGTCACCCATTAGTGTTGTCACTGTGATTAGTTGCGGGATTAGGGTTTCGGGACTAGCGATCCCGAAGTGTTAATTAAGGTGGTGACTGGTGGTTTCGTGGAAAAATTTAAATTCGTGAAAAGTTTATTTTGTGATTTTGGTTGTGTTTTACAGTGTGTGACAAAGATAGTTGTGCCCCAAGCGTCTCTATTGTGTTGTTGTTGTCACTATATTGCAAAAGAATAAACCCGCCGATTTTTTTCTTTCTTTTTTATTTTTATTTAGCAGAAAAAAAGATTTCTCGGGACTAATCAAGTCAAGTGGTGACTTCGGGATCTAACTCCATTTCGGAATTTTGGCTTTCTTACTTTACAGCACTAGTAAGACCAGGTTTGAAGAAGGAGAATACGGAAGAACCGCAAGTATACCCAAGCAAATTATTTAAATTTTAAAATATTAGGCCGCGGTAATTTGCATACATATAAACATATATACGTACATTTTTGGTTCAAAGGTAAATTCACTTTGGGGTGTGCCATAATTTTAAAAATATTTTCCCAACATTTTTTTTTTGCGTATTGTAAATTTTTTCTTGCGAGTTTTATGAAATAATTTTGGTTCCGATTTTAATTGAAAGAGAAAATAAAAAATCATAATACTCGTATATGAATAATTTTTTTCGAGCGTATCAAAAAAATTAAAATCTTAAAATCACAAATTTGCGGAAATATAAAGTAAAAAACAAAAAAAAAAATAAATAAAATAAAAAAAATAAAGGTACGTACCTATTGTGTTGTCCCAGTAGGCAGTGTTGTTGTATTTTTAATTTTGCAATTACTGTGTTAGGCTCTATGGTTTTTTTTGTTTAGCGCCCAAATTTGTTGCGCCAGTGCTAGGTTGGAGCCAAATTTTCCATTCTCGGTTCACTAGGGTAGAAATTTTTACGGTTGAATTGGAAAATTATCTTTTACTTTCGGTACTGCCGGGGAAGATTGTTAGTGTTGCTAAATTGTTGAGTTTGGCCTCTCGGAAATTTTTAAGGTGTAATTTGGTTTAAATTTCGGGGTTTTTCTTTCATTTCCGTAAATCTTTTTAGAAATCATGGAAATTAATAGATTGTCTCAAGAGGAGTTGGCGTATGAGATGTAGGCAAGAGGATTGCTAGTAGCATCGGTAGAATCTATGCGTAAATCGCTGCGGGCATCGCGAGGGGTAGAAAGGCGAGGATCGGTGGATTTATTCAAGGAATACCCGTTTTCGTTCGAGGAGGATAAGGCAGCAGTATAGGGAAAAATGGAGGAAATCACGAAACTGTTGTCCAACATTGGGAAAAGGGGTAAATCGTCGGATGAGGCTAAGGCGACCACGAAATTGGAGTGGTGTTTGAATAGAATAGGGCGCGCGAAACCGGAAAATGATGAGGACATGGCAGCGCAAACGGAAATTAGGAGCAAGTTAGTTTTACTACTGGGAGATTTCCAGGAGTTAACTGGCAAAAATGAGGGTGAAAAGCCGGAACAACCCAGTAGTGAAAATACGAAACAATCGGCACCAGCACTGGTCCAAAAGGAAGATGAGGTGAGACCAGTTCCACTTGTGGGGCCAACGGAGGTGATAGGTGGACCAGTAACAGGAATGATACAGAAGCCTCCGAATTTGGCTAGATGGGAGTTGAAGTTCGACGGGGAAAAATCGGGGTTGTCTCTGTATGCGTTTTTAGAGCGGGTTATGAGCTGAGTGAGGCACGCGGTGTTGTCAAGGCTCAATTACTTCGAGGGGCGGTTGATTTATTCTCGGGAAAGGCGCTTTTGTGGTTCCGTTCGGTTAGACGGTCGATAAGGAGCTGGAAAGAATTGGTTCGGGAGTTAAAGCTGGAGTTTTTACCCCCTAATTACGATGATTTGTTGGTGACGGCAATTCGAAGAAGGACTCAAGGGGCAAACGAGTCCGGTGTACGTAGCGGCGTTGAGAATAATGTTTGGTAGGTTGCAAGAGCCAATTTCTGAGAGTAGGATTAGGGCGAATCTTCTATCTTTCTACCAGGCCCAATTGGGACTAGTTACTCCAACGTCGATTTCGGAGTTGGTCGCTTTGGGAAGAAAATTAGAAGCAGTTAGGTCATCGGTCGATGCTTTTGTCCCCCCTCCTAATCCTAGGTCTAAGGGTTTGCTGGAACCTGACTTGGCCTACGTCTCCGTAGGTTGCGAAGTTGCTTCAGTGAACCAGTCCAGGAAATAGGGTGAGTCCCAACACCCGTAGTTTCAATTGCAAGCGTTTTGGTCATGTTTCTAAGGATTGTCGGAAGACATTAAAGTGCTTCGAATGTGGTAGGTCTGGAGCTATGAAGCGGGACTGCCCGGTGTGTGCAGCGAAGCCTAATGGTGGCCAGGAAAATAATAGGAGAGCGGTTCCCGAGGGTAGGCGGTCTTCAAATCCGTTTAGGTCGAGTTCTGATTCCTACTCAAAGTCGAATGGTGCTTCGGGAATTAGACTCCTGGTACGGCAGGTCAGGTAGTCTATCAGGTCGAGTTAGTAATCCTGCTAACTTCCAGTTGGCTATTATCGGCGATCATCGAGTCGTTACTTATATGGGATATTCGTTAGTGGCAAGTGGCCATGATCAGCGGCCTCATGTGGATGTTTCGGTGTTTGGTTTTTCGTTTAAGGCACTGTTAGATTCTGGGGCTTCGCGTACAGTGGTTGGTCGGCTCGGTTGGAGCATGTTACAGGCGTACGGTATAAAAGTTTCGGTCCCGGATAATTATTTACAGATCACTTTGGCGGATGGTGGCCAAGTATCTACGTTAGGTTCTGTGTTGCTACCAATAGTGGTGGAGGGCATGTCGGTCCTCATCGATTGTCTTGCCGTTCCTGGCGTTCCCCATGCTCTTATTCTTGGTATCGATTTTTGGACCAAGGCGGGTGTGAAACAGCGGTACTATCCAGTATCGCCTACCATACAGTCGCGTATGGACGAAGAATTGAAAGATATGCTTAACAAGGGTGTAATTGAGAAGTCTCAAAGTCCGTGGGCCTCCTCGGTGGTCATGATAAGGAAGAAAGATGGTAGGTATAGGTTTTGCGTAGACTACCGGGTATTGAACAAGTGTAGCGAAAAGGATAGTTATCCCCTACCCTTTGTTTCGGCGACCTTGGATAAGCTGAGGGACGCCAAGTTTCTATCAAGTTTAGATATAAAATCCGCTTATTGCCAAATACCAGTCGAGGAAAAGTCTAGGCCCTTTACAGCATTCACGGTGCCAGGCAGGGGTCTGTTTCAATTTAAGAGGATGCCCTTTGGTTTGCATAATGCACCGGCAACTTGGCAAAGGTTCATAGATTCTGTGATAGGTCCTGAATTAGAGCCTCGTGTCTTCGTGTACCTAGATGACATACTCATCGTTACAAATAACTTTGAAAAAACACTTAGAAATCCTGGAAGAGGTTTTGGATAGGTTAGCTAAAGCAGGTCTTAGACTCAATCGAGATAAATGCAATTTCTGTAGGCCAGAGTTAAAATATTTAGGCTATATTGTAGATAGGAATGGCTTACATGTGGATCCCGAAAAAGTTGAGGCAATGGTTAGGATGGAGAAACCGAAGAATGTTAAGCAAGCGCGATCGTTTATAGGTACAGTGTCCTGGTACCGCAGATTCATCAAAGATTTTTCCGAGTTAGTTAGGCCTTTCACCGAATTGACAAAGAAGAATAACAAATTTATTTGGAGCGACGATTGCGAAAGGAGTTTTAAAGAAGCTAAGGAACGGCTAGTTACAGAGCCTGTTTTAAGCTGTCCCGATTTTAATAGGCCCTTCATTATTCAAGAAGATGCGTCTGATTTTGGTATACGAGCAGTGCTTACCCAAGAATTTGAAGACGGTGAGAAGGTGATTGCGTATCTCATTAGGTTACTTAATAAGGGTGAAAGAAATTATTCAACCACAGAAAAGGAATGTTTAGCGGTCCTGTGGGCAGTCGAGAAATTACGACCATACGTCGAAGGCCCGAAATTCGGGGTGATTACCGATCATCACTGTTTAATAATAATAATTCCCAACGGATTACCCACCATATCCCGCCCGACCGGCGCGAGGGGCGCATCCGCATAACGCGCGGATTATTCGTTCGTGCCGAGTCGTTGAAAGGCTTTGGTTTGTTAATCGTCGAGATCTAAAACTGCTCAGCTACAGAGAAAACCTCATCAGCTAAGTAAAGTAGTTATAGGATAGATTATACATTAAGAAATAACTAGTTAACAGAATAAAATTATTGTTAAAAGTTAAAATAGAAGTCAAAGAATAAAAACAATTAGTAGCTATGAATTTAGGACAGAAAGAATTGATTTTTTTATGCTGAAAAGCGAGTCTGAAATATCAAATCTACCAGAAAGAGAGTTATAATCTTGACACAAACAGCGAAAAGGCTCATTTAACTGAAAATTGGTTCGGCACTGTTTTAAGACTAGAGGTTTAAAATGCCTTGAAGGACGAGACGGTACATTGAAGTTCACTTCACTTAGAAGAAATGGGCTGAATAGTGAACCATTTAGCAATTTAATCATAAAAATAATTCCAAGCATTTCCCTCCGACTAGAAAGTGTGTGTAGATTAATGAGTTTTAAACGATTCGTATAGGGTGGCAGATTGTACGAGGGATCCCAATGAAAATCTCTTAAGGCAAATAGTAAAAATTGTTTTTGAACTGATTCAAGGCGATCTACATGAACCTGGTAACGCGGGTTCCAAATTATAGAACCATATTCAAGTATCGGTCTGACTAATGTAGTGAAGAAGGCTTTAGTTACATAAGGGTCGCTAAATTCTTTAGACCATCGTTTAACGAATGCTAGGACACCTCTAGCCTTATTGACTGTTGTATTAATATGGCGGTTGAAACTGAGTTTATAGTCCATAGTAACCCCCAGGTCAACAAAATCATACACTTGCTCAAGACTATAATTTTTAATTGACAGAGACATAAATGACATCGGATACTAAATTTTTGAACATTACTCTTTGTGTCCTGTCACTAAGGTAAGAAGAGATCCAGCGATTGAGACCCGGCTGGAAGCCCAACTGATCGAGTTTATGAATAAGTAATGAGTGACACACTTTGTCAAAAGCTTTGCTGAAATCCGTATAAATAACGTCGGTTTGCAGGTTGATTTGTAACAATAGCTTCAAACAATTTTGGGATGGCAGAAAGCTTTGCGATGCCACGATAGTTCTCTATAGAAGACCTACTCCCGCTTTTATGCAGCGGTAGAAGAAATGATTCTTTCCACGCAGTTGGAAAAACACCACACTTTAGTGATAGATTGAACAAATTGGTAAGGGGTTGGTAAATATGGTTCGCACACTTTTTCAAGAAACATGTAGGAATCCTATCAGGACCATATTTAAAAGATTCTTTTAAGGTTTTAAGGTAAATTAGAACATCTTTGGCGCATATAATTGGTGAATTAATTGAATTTGTCCCGTGTAGCTTATAGGGATAGTTTTGAAAGTTTGAATTGGTGACAGCAGAATAGTTAGAAGTGAAAAATTGAGCAAAAAAATTTGCGATACATTGATTATCGCTAGATATAATGTCTTGATATTTCATGGCTGAGGGAAACCCTGATACTTTACGTTTAGAATTTACGAAACCATAAAATGACTTAGGATTGAGAATAATGTCTCTTTTCGTTTTAGAGATATAAGCTTTATAGCACTTCTTATTTAAATCTATATACTTCTGACGTAGAATGGAATACAGTAGGTAATGTTTATTTAATCCGGATTTCTTATATAAATTAAATGATCGCGTTTTCCTATTTTTAAGAGCCTTAAGCTCTTTAGTAAACCAAGCTTGCGTAGGATGATCATAAGTTACTTTACGTTTAGGAATAAACTTCTCAAATAGGCAGTAAATAGTGTGATTGAAATGTGAGACGTTTAGATCGATATCACAACCAAATTCAGGCCAAGTTAATTTAGACAGTTATTTATTTAATTTCTTGTAGTTTGCTTTGGAAAAGTTATAATCAAAGCTACTACATGAGTAGCATTGAGTGCCTTGGCCATTACTTATGGTTTCGTAGACTATTTCCATAGAAGGGTGGTAAAGGTCTTCTGGTAAAACCAACGGATCACAACGATTTACAGAAAATTGGTTTATATCATTAACATACACTAAATCTAAGACTTTCCCAAACTTGTTAGCGGTAACATTTATTTGATTAAGGCAAAGATCGGAAATTCCATCTAAAAAGTCATTGAACCCCAGTTTGGACGGATTTGGAATAATGTTACCATCAGATATGTTCCACGATATATGAGGTAAGTTAAAATCACCCAAAACAATAATTGAATCTGAAGCTTTAGTCATAAGGTTAACAGTTTTGAGCAGAGAGACATGTTGCATGTAGACTGAAAAATCTGATGCTGGAGGGATGTAGCAAACATATAAGTACATAGAGACGTTGTCTAGTTGAAGGCGGATGCATTTGAACTCAATGAAATCGATGTTAGGAATATTAACCTCTTCTGAAGGGATGGAGGAATGAACGGCAAGTAGAACACCACCCCCGACTCTGTTCAAGCGATCATTTCTATATACTTGATATTCATTACATAAAAACTCTGAATTGAAAACATGAGGTTTTAGCCAAGTTTCGGTAAAAGCAATTACGTTATAATTACAATGAAAAGATTTCAAAAAGAGACCAGTTAATTTGGTATTTAGACCTCTGACATTTTGATAAAAGATATTCACGGATTTAGTGCTCAGTTTTTTGACTCAACGTTATTACGAGAAATTTTCGATACATTTTGAACATTCCTATTCGGTCTGTATTCAAACTCCCGCACAAGAGCCCCGGGAGGCCAAAAAGAGCTGTCCAAAAGAGTATCGAAATCTTTCCCAGATACATCAGTCTTAAACGAAGACATACTTCTTTGATATGTGAAATTAAATTTTCTAACAGTTACGCTTTGATCTTTAACTTTAGAAGAAATATGGTACAACAAATCATCCTCGGTAGTGTCTGGATGGAACCTAGACACAAAAATAGATTTTTTGCGAGGAACCACAACCAGCTTACCAACGATTGGTTCAGACTCCATTGCAATAGTTGGAATTTCCTGGTTTTTCCTAGTGGACATTTTTGAAGGGGCGTTCTTCGACGTTGCTCGGACAACCGTACTAGGAACTGGAGAAGCCAAATCTATAAGTTCAAGGGGTTGAGGCAAGTTCGGGACTGTTGAGGTAGTAGGCCGATCATCCGTACGCCTGCGCTTGTTTTCGCGATGATCAGGGCATTCCAAATGAGGCGAATTCTCCAAAGTTTCCAAGGTTTTGAAAATATTTTCATACTTTTGGAACTTTTCAGTCAGCAATGAAAACTCTTTGCTTATTTCAGAAAAACCGTTTCTGATATGCCTAAAGATTTTACACAGATCAACTTCCGTCGACCGGCATTTGGAACAAGACCAGCGCAGGCCTTTTCCTTCGTTAAGCAGGTCAGCTATTCTACCGGTTAACCCAGTGCACTTGGCGTGGACAAGTCCATCACACAGCCAGCAAGCTACAAAGCGTTCGGACTCGCTTTTTAACTGGCAGTTTGCTATCATGCACGACATTTTCATATAAATACTTATATAAATTTATAATAAAAATTATAAGTTAAGAAAAAAAATTTAGCGGATTAAAGAAAAGCAACCGTGACAGTTTAGTTTGGTTAAATAATGTGAAAGATCGTTGTGGTAGATTGGCTCGTTGGGCATTGAAGCTTCAACAATACGATTTTGATATCATTCATCGGAAAAGGAAGGAACACGTTGTCCCCGATTTGTTATCTCGAAGGGTCCCCGTGGTTTTCGGAATATGTACTCCTGACCCTTGGTTGAACCAAATGATTGATTCGGTCTCGAAGCAACCCCTGTGGTACCCTAACTGGAGAGTAGAAGATGGAGTCCTCTATAAGTTCGTTAAGTCCGCGTATCCATCCATCGACGGGGAGGGGCCCGAGTGGAAGAAAGTAGTCGGTAGCTCTGAAAGAACTGGTGTATTGGAAAGTTGTAACGATAGTCCATTGGCGGGGCATATGGGCGTAAGGAAGACTTTTGCTAGGGTTGCTCAAAAATTCTATTGGCCTCGTATGAAGTCCGATATTGCGAAATATGTACGCACGTGTAAGGTTTGTCAGCAGGTTAAGCCTGAAAATAAACAGCCAGCTGGGGGAATGATAGAGGGATCCAAAGAAGTTGAACAGTGGGAAATGATTTGCGTCGATTTGGTTGGTCGTTTGGTTAAGTCGTTCCAAAGTTATCAATATATTCTCATCGTTGTCGATTATTTTTCGAAATTTCCGTTATTGTTTTCTTTGCGTACAGCGACGGCAAAGAATGTTTGTAAAACCCTGCAGGATAACGTCTTTCTTTTATTTGGTGTACCCCGATCTGTTGTTTGCGATAATGGACCCCAGTTCCGGAGTCGTGAGCTTCAGGGTATCTGCGGTGTCTACGGCGTCCAATTACGGTATACCGCGAATTATCATCCACAAGCTAATCCGGCAGAACGAATAAACCAGATTATCAAGACTACGCTTAGAGCTTATGTCTCAGAAAATCAAAGATCGTGGGGTCAGCAATTGGCGAAGGTAGCGTGTTGTCTTAGGTCGTCACAGCACGAGGTGTTAGGAGTTACGCCTTATTTCGCAAATTTCGGTAGAGACATGGTGCTTGAGGGTAGTCAAAGTTATATTGAGTCCCTGGGAGAACAGGAGCAGCTAAACTGCGAGGACAGGGCAAAGAAAATGTCAGAAATGAGGGCAGACATACGTTCGAAGTTAGAACAGGCAGGAGCTAAGCTAGCGCAGCAATATAATCCCAGGAGAAGAGATGTCCAGTGCATGCCAGGAGAGCTTGTCTGGAGAAAGAACTTCGCTCTGTCAGACGCGGCGAATTACTTTGCGGCAAAATTAGCCCCGAAGTATGTAGGTCCTTTCGTCACAAAGAAAAGAGTGTCCCCTTGGACTTATTGTTTAGTTGATGAAACTGGTAGGGACAAAGGAGTCTGGAATGTTCGAGATTTGAGGCCGTATCGAGACAGGTAGCATTAGCGTCAAGGAGAAATGGTGGAGTTGTCGCGGGCTGAACGCGATAAAAGTTTTCTGGTCTGGCATATCTTGCGCTCCACGCACTGGTAGAGCAAAATGTTCTTTGTATTGTTTCACCCTCCTTTACCTATTTTCCTATGCTCCCCGCGGAGAGTGAACCCTAAAGGGAGCTAATCGGTTTTTTTACTATGCCGGTATTTGGGCAGCATGGACGTGAGTGTGTTTGTGCGCTTTACTCAATTAGCGTTGTTCCCCACCCCACCACCAGTAAAAGGAATTGTAGAGGAAATGTAAGCGAAAATACACTGAGAGGAGTGTCATCGCCTTCTCCTGTTTGCGGCGCTTCGAAGTGCCTGCTAAGTTATGGCAATATGTGTGTGTGGTTGTCTATCATTGGACGGGGCGACCGAGAGTACCGCGGATGGCGCTTCGGCGCGACCGGGTGATCACCCACACGCACGCCTGTTATGTATGGCTTGCAGGTGCGCGTCAGATTTATTCTATCTGTGAAGGCGAGAACATCGTTCTCAGTGAAAGCAAGTAGTGCGCAAAAGTTACCAGTTTGTTGTTAAAAAAAAAATATATAAATAAAAGTAGAATTGCGAATTTTCTGTTAGTTACAGTGCGGGAGTTTTGTTGGCGTAGCGAAAAAGGGAAAAGTCGTTTGTGTTTCTCAGCAGGAAAATCGCGTTCTTAATTTTTGGTGGTGGTGTCGTGGTGGACACCGCAGGAGCTCTGAGCCGGAACACACTCCGGCTAGATAAGTATCGTGTTTGGTTGTTGTTGTTTGTTTCTTCATTATCATTAGTTGCCCAGAGAAAACTGGTGAGGCACATACCACGGTAAGCTGAATTAAATTATTTATATTATTATTAAATAGTTTGCATTGTTATTAAATAGTTTGTATGAGTCCTATCCTATTATTTTTTAACATGGATATTCTTCGTTTTCTGTGTAAAAAAAAGGCGAATCGTTTAACATAATATTAAATACAGCATAAATGCAGATTTGTGATAAGTGCATAGTATTATTTGGTTCATGAATGTAGTCGTACTGAGCTTCAAACTCAGACAAATATTGCTGAAAATGACGTATGTAAGCCACAAACGGGATTAGCACTGATTACTACAATAATTTGGAGGTACCGAAAAGCTCGTCTTTGCCAGTTTGCTCTTTGAGAAATGATCTCAGTTCCTATGATATTCGATTGTTTGTTCTAAAATCAGCAGCTAATAGAATAAACTCAATTCCTGTATTGCAAAAGAAGATTTGGAGTCCCCCTGATGGATACAGTTTTCCTATAAATGTATGTTGCATGGTCTTTGAGAATTTGAATTGCAACTGCCGAAACAAAAATTAGACTTTCTGAATGAAAGCAAACTACGCCTGATTCCAATTATTGAAACAGTTATCCTGTGTGGCCGACAAGGACTTGCTCTCAGAGGTTCCAATAATACGGGAAGACTTTCTGAAGACGAACCGTTGACGAATGATGGAAACTTTAGAGCTCTCTTAAGATATCGAGCCAAAACTTTTGAGCAGTTGAAAAAACACCTGAGTGGTTCACCAAAGAATGCTATATACATAAGCAACCGAACCGTGTCCAGAATGAAATAATCAACATTTGTCACCACCTCATGATGAGTTACAACATCGATCGAGTGAACAAGTTTTGCATTCGCTACTTGGATAAATGCGGCAAAAAGTTCATCATGAAGATTTTTTATCTTTTTTTCCTATTACGGATTTCACTAGAAAGGGAATAGGAACTGCTTACCTTGATTTCCTAAAATCTTCCGGAATGGATTGCACGTATTTCTCCGGGCAAGGATATGACGGTGCGAGAGAGGTTAGCGGAGAGTTGAAAGAGGCTCAAGCTGTTGTCAGAAAAACTTATCCACTCGCGCTCTACTCCCATTGTGCTGCTCATGGCTTCAATTTGGCGGTATGCTCTGCGTGCAATATACCGGAAATCAATAATTGTCTGGGAGTTCTAGAGAATATCCATTCCTTCAACATTTATCCGAAACGCCAAAATGCCCTTCAAGATGCGATAAATGAAAACGAACATCTATTTTGTAAAACCAGATGGGTAGAACAGCATGAGTCCGTCGCAACATGTTTCCATTTGCAACCAGCACTCTTGAAGTGATTTCCAACAACTGGAAAGACCCAACGACTTCGTCTAGAGCGTTCCAACTGCTTTAAGCTATAAAAACCGCAAAATTCCCTGATATCCATGCTCGGTGCATTATCTCACATTGTCTCTGAGTCGAGTACTTCAAGGAGAAAATCAAGATCTGGGAGAGGCTATCAAATTGGCTGATGCTGCGAAACAAATTTTAATGGAAAGAAGAGAAAACGCTAAGGGGAGTTCGGATAAATTTTCAAAATCGTGAGCGAAATTAGTGAGCAATACGAAATTGAATTGCAAAAGCCAAGGATTGCGTCGACACAGACCCAACGTTCCAACGTACACACTGATACAGTTGAAGATTATTTCCGTATAACAATCTACATACAGTACATTGATTCGTTTCTGACACAATTGCAAGATCGATTCTTAAATCACCGCGATATTTTATCAAATTTCGCTTGCCTTTTTCCAAACAAAATGAAAACTTTCGAAGAAGGGTCCTGCGCTCAACTATTCCAATCATACTGTTCAATTTTGCACGACGATTCCCGTGACATCTGGGTGAACGAAGTACAACTTTGGGGGAAGCTCTTTGCCGGAAAGGAAACAAAAAAGTCACTTGAAGCAATCGATACGAGTATTTGTAATGCAGATACGTTTCCAAATGTTAACCAAATGCTTCCCATAAGGGCAGTTTTGCCTGTGACAACAGCGACGACAGAACGATCCTTCTCAACTTTGCGACGACTAAAAACGTATTTGAGATCAACAATTTCTGAAGATCGTCTGAACGGCTTAGCTTCACTCAATGTACATCGCGATATCAAAATCGATCCGCAAATAAATTTGAAAGAGTTTTTTTTCAGTTGATTTATTAAATAATTGTAACTGAATATGACTTTTGACAATAAAATTTCCGTACTCCGAAAACACATTTTTTTATCTTTTTTCATTGATTACATAACTTACTTCGGATGTTAGCACTGTTTTGAGTTGTACTTAGACAACTGGTCATTTTATTACGCTCTTCCTCTAAAATATTGTAGGGATCATTGAGGGAAACTGGCATATTATCTTCTGATTCAATTCCTTCGTTAGTTTGTTTCCTTCACCATTCAAGGTAGTAAGCGTTGCGTTCGTTCGTAAGATATGCACCTGACAAAATTAATATTTTTCAATGCTTCATGTACTAAGTTATATTATTTAAGCTTACCATTGCATTTTTATACCTAGTAGTGCTACGCACACAAGGTATATTAACTTTAGTCGAATAACGGCAGTACGTAACGGCATAAGCGGATCGAGATAGATATTGACTTATATAAATCAAAATGTTCAGGCCGAAAAGAGAAATTGATTAAGCCATGTCCGTCCGTCGTCCGTCCGTCTGTGAACACGATAGCTTGCGTAAATTTTAAAATTACTTAATGAAATTTGGTATGCTTGGCACTTGTCTCCGAGTTCTATTTAAAATAGGCGAAATCGGATGTAGCCACGCCCCACTTTTTATATATCGAATATTTTCGAAAACACAAAAAAAGTGATTACTCAGTACAAAATACACCTATAATGATAAAATTTGGTGTATACATTACGTTTCGGGCATGAAAAAAAAAATTTCAAGAAATTTTTGAAAATGGGCTTGGCACCGCCCACTTTTGAATAAGTCAAATTTAGAAATGTTATTAATCATAAATCAAACACCGTTCAAGATATTGAAACGAAGTTCAGCACGCAGTTTTCCAGGTGTGCAAGCAATGTTCGAGGAAAAAATGGGCGAAATCGATTAAGGGCCACGCCCACTTTTATATGAAAGATTTTGAAGAGGATTGTAGATATATTAAATAGGCAATAACTTTGCGTAAAATAGCTTTACATAATTTATTTTTCACTTTTAAAGTTTCCGTGAACTAAGAAACCAAAAAAATACAAATTTTCGAAAATGGGTGTGGCCCCGCCCCTTTTATATATTTATTCTACAAAACTTTTTATGCCATAACTCCGCCAAAAATTGATTTGTCGAAATTTGGTGATAATGTTCACTATATAAAGGTTACTGTTGGTTGTAAAAATGGGCGAAATCGGTTAATGTCCACGCCCAGTTTTTTAACATAGTTCTGAAAAATTTTTTTGTAAAATTGAAAAAGCGATATTTCTACAACTAAGCAAATCATATCAACCAGATTTTGCACACATTCATTGTGTCAATTTTGCTTCTCGGTAGTATGTATTATACTCTTGCCAAAAATTAGCCAAATCGGAAAACACACAAGCAAAATATTCGGGCATGTAGTTAATAGCCCACTGCAATAACGAAGTTATATACAGGGCGGCGCAAAAGTCATCCTCCTATCAGAAAATGCTATAAATTTTGCGATTGGCCTCTAAAGTCAGTTCTGTTTTGACATTTGTGTAGTAAACACATGCGAAATACACGTTAATAAACAATGTTACGCTACACTGCTCCAGAACGCGGAATATTGCTGACTATTAATTTCGGTCGGTGAAAAACGGTTACTGCGCAAAAGTAATCCTCCTATCAGAAAATGCTATAAATTTTGCGATTGGCCCCTAAAGTCAGATCTGTTTTGACATTTGCGTAGTAAACACATGCGAAATACACGTTAATAAACAATGTTACGCTACACTGCTCCAGAACGCGGAATATTGCTGACTATTTATTTGACCAATAATCGGTCGGGGCCAAACGGTTACTGTGAATGGTGAGCGCTACAGAGCAATGATCAACGAGTTCTTTTTGCCGCAACTTGATGAATTGGGATTGGAAAACATGTGGTTCCAACAAGACGGTGCAACAGCACACACTGCACGTGCCACAACCGATATGCTGAACATCGGAAGCTTACTATTGCGCCACCTTGTATCTTTTTTGATTTTAATACCTTTCATAAACATTAAATGTGTGTAGGTATGAGAAGAAGAAGAGAAAATTTACTAAAATTATCTGCACGATGAGCGGAGTCGATTTAGCCATGTCCGTCTCTCCGTCCGTCTGTCTATTTGGACGCAAACTAGTTTTTCAGTTTTACAAAAGTAAGAAATTCCTTGTTTGCTTTCGCCATTTTATAATATACTAGCAAACCCGGTAGACGTTGTTTTGACGTTTTTATACATAGAACACATCTATATATAAAATGTCTTCAACTTGAACCAAATAAACTCCTAGCTATACCGAACTGCAGCTTTATATAACCTGGGGGCTTTTCCAAAAGCTATATACAGACTGTATCGTGCCCAGCAAACTCCTGATCCTATCGTGAAAGTTCAAGAGCAAAAACAAAACACAAAATATGTGGGCGTGGCACCGCCCACTTTTCCGAAATTATGTAGATATTGACTAAGTGACACATCTATCCAAATATCATTAATTTAGACCAAAAAAGTTCCGATTTATGACGAGTTGAAACTTTATATAGCCTGGGGGCGTGGCTCCGCCCACTTTTCGAAAACTATATACTGTCTATGCTTATCCCAGTGAACCCAAGTATATATTGTGAGAATTTCATAAAGATCGGTTGAGTACTTTGGCGCCTATAAAAACACACATTTTGCTTCATTCGGCATAAATGAGTCGAAATATATACTCGTATTTATTAATCCAAGCGTTCTGGGTGAAAAGTGCAAGTAGTTAATACCCCACTGCAAACACGAAGTTGTATATCTTTTTTGATTTTGATGAACATGAAATGTTTGTACGTATGAGAAGAAAAAGAGATAGTCTCATCAAAAAGTATACTGAAATGATCAGGAGCATGAACTGAGTAGATGTAGCCATGTCCCTCTCTCGATATGTCTATATCTTTGTCCATCCGTCTATTTGAACGCAACTACGAACTGAAAGTATTAAAATAGACCTGCGTAAATTGGGATGCCATAATAGATCTCTACTAGGTATATAATGTTCGGTTCCACCCGAACTTAGACTTCCTTACTGGTTTTTCTGGTCGTCAATCATATCCGGTAAATCCAAGAAGTTGAATCTTGCATCGAGATATATACCAGCAATGAATGCAGCGTTGTCCAGTAATATTTCTTTTCTTTTTCCCATGGATGCTAACAGCAGTCAATAGGAAGCTCCGTCTCATTCCCATTTATGCGCTCTTTAAAACTCAATAGGGACTCTACCATTTTAAAAGTGGAGTTCCATTTCCATCTTTCCCATTCGAGTTGCAAAGTCAATTTTAAACACAACACTTTCTTTGAAAAGCTTTCAAGATATTTTTCATATTTTCTAACATTGATCCGCTATATTTTTAGAATTCAAATGTAAATTGAATTTGTTTTCATAGGGTTCTACTATTTTCTTGAAATAATCAGCGTCGTCGAAAATTCGGAAAGGTATGTTTTTTACGGTTACTAGTCCAACACAACATTTCGATTTTATATAATTTTAGACCGAATTGACCATATTTTCGGCGATTCAAGTCCTTATTCGAACTTGTGGATGGCTCAATTTCACCAAAACAATGGTTATGAATGGTTTCGTAATGTTTTTTAATGTTTCCCAAAATATGCCCTTTGAGTTGTTTTTCGAAAACAAGGCACTTGGCAAATTTGTATCGTTATCAAATGTCACAAATTGTGATTTTTCAATGTTTGATGTTTTCCCCATATTTGTATTAATAAAATCTTCACTTTGTTCACTTGCAAAATAATAACAGAAAGCAATCTTATACGTATCACTTTTTTAAAACAGATGAAATCAAACTCTTTGCATCCACCCGGTAAGAAGAACGATCGCGATTGCTCAAAAATACAATCTTCTCATTTCGCGCTCGTAACTTATCGTGAGAAATGCAAAGGCAAAGGTCTTTATATACTCGTACATTTAAAACGAGCGAGCATACAAATGCGATCGCTCGTAGGAAGGGTGCTGGTGTGAAAAATCGTTTGTTTACAATCTCTTAGCAATGAAATAATGCAGTTATTGTTTTAACTACCGCTCGTTTGCCTTAACATTTCTCGCGATAAGTTACGAGCGCAAAATGAGAAAGGGTGAGAAAATCATATGTTTGAGAATTTGCGATCCAATTTTGCCCCATCCTGCTGGTTAGCCGTTTTTTCGCCGTTATGGAGTAGCGAAGTCGCAAAAAATTGAAAGAGAAAATTAAAATGTAGGACGGCGTTGTTAACTGAACGATTTCTTCCCGTATACTGAATTGTTTTCTTTTTCGCTCGCGTAGGTATACATTTATCCACAATTTTATACGGTTTTGGCTGCTTATGATCAGTGTTGCCAGAATGTTTTCAGCAATCCAGCAAGATTCGAGAAAAAAAAGCTAAAAAAAAAATTTTTTTTAGTGCTAAAACACAGCTAAAAAAGGAAGTCATCTTTTCACATGTTCTATTCGTTTTTTTATTCAAAAGTATATAAAAAAAGTAATATTTTATACAAAAAAATAAGGTTGTTTGTACTTCAATTTCATATAAATAAAAAAGTTTCTTGCACAAATGCTTTTCATAAGAATATGCACTTTCGAGCATTGGAACTATAATAACCATTTCAAATCTGTATTTTTTAAAATTACGTCAAACTAAGGCTAATATAATAATATTTCCTATATAAATTAGTTGCTATTTATATAAAAGGTACCACTAGTAAAATTTTAATTCCGGATCACTGTATTCTTCGATAAAAAAGTCCCATTAAGTTATCAAGTGCGGCACATATTTAAAAGGAAATATGCTTTTATGGCATACAATGCAAAATAACTATATATAATATAAAAGGTGGTAATGTGAGATAATATATAATAAATACATTTTAAAATATGTCAATATAACAATTATCTTCATCATCCACTGAATTAGCATGTATATTAGAATTGCTCATGAGTTGAATGAGATCTTTTCCCACATCGGGGAAAAAAGCTAAAGACAGGTAAAAAAAAAATTCTTGAAAAAGCTAAAGAAAAGCTAGCAGCTTAATTCAATTTTTTTCAGCTAAACGGCAAAAAAAAGCTAGATCTAGGTGGAAAACAGCTAAAATGGCAACACTGCTTATGATAGCGGAAACGTTGCAGGGCCTCAAACTCATATGAATAAGACCACTAAATTCTAGTTAATGAACTATAAAGTTTACTAAACAGTTTGGCAGTTGACTGCAGGGCGCGATCTAAGCAGAGGCATATTGGTATATTAATCATACTTGACCAAATGTCCAAGTACAGTACTATCTCGTTTTTCCGGACACATATAGTTCCGGGGTATGTCCGAAATACTGGATTTGTCCGGAATATAGAAAGCTGTGCAATTATTGACACAATTATATGTAAAATTCATATTTGAGCTTTATTCATTAAATAGCTTTTATTAAAATGTTTTGTATATAGGTTTCAAGTACATAAACATATGTACATATTACATAAATAATAAGAAATTAATATCGTTTCCAAAAAAACACCTTTACATATGTTCATGTGTAAATGTAAACTTACGTACATGTACGAGTACATAAATAATAAAATATACGCTTATGTATTATTTAGTGTACGAAGTGAAAAAATTTTGAATTTTTTTCTGAACTGACTTTTCCGAGTGCAACTTTTCAGCCTTGTTTTTAAGACATTTTAAAAGCAAAATTTTTGATTGACTTTCGTTTATCTGTTCTGCCCACTAAATAGCTCTGTCAAACAATTCAATAGCTTCAATATTTGTTACGTGCTGAGTAGTTGAGCAGTCGCTTTCTTCTCCATCCTCATCTTCTTGGAATTAACTATACATATGTGTGTACATATGTGCATACATACATGCATTTGAAAATCAAAGCCTACTTGATGTAAAAGCGGACAGTTAATTTGAAAACAAAACATGCTAGAGTTTTTTCTGTCCGAATTATAGAGGTAAAATATGAAAAATGTCCGGAGTGTGCAGGTGTCCGCATTACTGGGAAGTCCGGAAAAGTGAGTGTCCGGAAAAACGAGATAGTACTGTATACCTTTTTGTGCCCATTGAAGAAGTTCTTAACTTTGCCGATCGTCAACTTTTTAAAACAGCATATTTTTGATACATTCGGCGTACCCGAATTCATTCTCAGGGTTCGGAAGTCAATTAAGGTCTCGGGATTTTGAAAGTTTCTTGAATAAATTTTGAATTAAGCCCATATACCAGGAAATATATTCATCGCAAATCAATAGTTCCGAGCAGGTGAATACGAACTTATATAAAGAACGTTCAGACGGAATGGGACCTACTGTAATGATTGTTTTCACTTAATTGAGCTGCGCTGATGGTTAGCGTAAAGTCAATTGATTCTTCTTTATTGAAATCTTTCTCCTTTATACAATTTCTTACTTTACATACTTATACATAATTACACTAATACTTACAAACTAAAAGTATTTACATCCCAACAAACACAGAAAAATTTATTCTCCAACGTTTGATAAAACCTTTATTCTCAAGTTCAGATTCAGCTTTCCTCACAACTTGAGGCTAAGCGTTATTCTCCAACGTAATTCCTCAACTTGAGCGGTATTTGAGATGAAGTTGAGGAATTGTTAACAACTCTCTGGCAGCACTTTCACATATTCACAATGTGTTGATCTGGCATCAAAGATGAAACATATGGTGTTATGACTCAGCCAAAAGGATTTAGAACAAAAAGGTGCACATAAAAATAAATAGTTTGCAAGGTTCGAAAATTTAAATATTAATAAAAATGCAGTGTAAAAGAATAAAAACTGAAGTGGAACAGATAGTGAATTTGCTAGCAGAACGTCAAGTAGTAGCACCTGCAAGTCCACTGCATCAGGAGCAAGAGGGCGCCTCATTTGCAAATCCATCCACTCTAAACCTTTCCAATAGTTCAGGCAGTGAATCCAGTGATTCGGAATTTTATGATGCTCCCCTTTAGCTACAAATAGTTTGTTAGGAATTTAGGGCAAATCCGTTTCAGGTTTGCTAAAAGATTTAAGAACTTTGAAGTCCACTCCTAGAGTCCCGCCTGTTGAGAACATGGGAAATGTAGAATACCATTACGGAATTAAGGATCCACTCACTGATTTTCTTCTGAGAAGTTCGTATGGTTCTTCCGAAATTCATCTCAATTGTAATGTTGATGGCCTCCTACTTGCAAAAAGGGTAATTGTTTCCTTTAGGAGACAACTGCTAAAACACGTCCGGAATTATCGCCAAAGGTATCAACAGACGCGCTTTGACCTCGGTAACAATAATCCGGAAGCGGATTTTCGAGTTTTTGTTTCAGTGAAGAGGTGTTTGCAATCAAAGTTGAAAATTTTCTGTAATTTTCATGTGGTTGTCGTAATCACAGATTAGGGTGTACCGAAAAGTGCAGAAGTGTGTTCTGCGCAGAAATACTGTGGACTGCGTAGCCGGTGTTGGACCGGCTAAGGGTTATTTTTTTGAAGCGCGGCCGAAGGAGGCGTACGATACAAAATATTTGAAGTAATGGGATTATCAAAAAGTAATAGTTCCTCTGTAATTACTGCCAGGGAAGTTTTAAACCTAACCGATTTCTTTAGTATACCCATTAAATCATCCAACTTCAACATCAAATATTGCACTTCATTGCAATTTTCTGATAGTCAAATTCAGCACTCAGTAGAAGAAATTTTGAATTCGACACATTTTTATTTATACCCCTTATTCAGATGGATTTTAACAGCACTTTCCTCAATTCGACAATGTCAGAAGTGAATCAGACGGTAACCAAAAAAGGTGAGTTTTAACTTAATATACATTAAGCTTTATATTTAATTATACTTGGTTTTATACTTTGTTTTTCAGATTTTGAAGAACTAAAAAACAAAATAAATGAATTTAACGAAAATATTGTGAAAGGTAAAACTTATGTAATGTTTATAAAAATATGTTTATATACGTTTTTAGCTTATTCATATTTGAGAGAGTCATCCGCAGGTGTATACAAATATATGAAGGCTTGAATGGATGAAGGTGTTATATTGTAAATTTTGATATAATAATAAAGATTCTACTGACCTTAAGTCGACGTTTTATACAATTTGCAGACAAACTACTAGTTGATGGCTATGAAACCTCAATATTCAAACCTTCATTCATACGTGTATTCATATAACAAGTGGCGCAAAAGTAATCCTCCTATCAGAAAATGCTATACATTTTGCGATTGGCCCCTAAAGTCAGTTCTGTTTTGACATTTGTGTAGTAAACACATGCGAAATACACGTTAATAAACAATGTGACTGCTGACTATTTATTTGACCAATAATCGGTCGGGGTCAAACGGTTACTGTGAATGGTGAGCGCTACAGAGCAATGATCAACGAGTTCTTTTTGCCGCAACTTGATGAATTGGGATTGGAAAACATGTGGTTCCAACAAGACGGTGCAACAGCACACACTGCACGTGCCACAACCGATATGCTGAACATCGGAACCTTACTTTTGCGCCACCTTGTACAAGTAAGAATAAAAAAAACTATAGATTTTGTCTTTCTTTAAAAAAAAAATTGTACTGTTTCCATTTAAAACTATGCCACTTTTTTTCAAATGGGATTTTAACATGTATTTCTTTCTTTTAAGATCAAAAAACAACACAAAAATTACTTAAACGAGTTCTTGAAGAGGTCAAGGCTACAGGAAATTCAAAAAGTTTCACTCGCAAGGCAATAATTCCAAAAGTGCCTTTTACTAACGAAACCGATTTTAAAGAGTTTGCAAACAAGCAAACCTACAAAATACTGAAGGAAAATAGCAAATTAGTTTTAAACTAATCGCTTAACGTTTCCAAATCACAATGGTTGTAAACTGTTGGATGAGTCGATTAGTTGCATTCCAGAAAACAGTTGGTCCATACACCGAATTAGTGATCATAAAATAGGTCCGCTACATTCAATCAACGTGTTTATTCAATTGTTTTTTGACAGTTGGTTCAACGTACCGATTCCAAAATATATTTAACTCAATCTTGAATGTCCAATAAGAATTAGTGTTTCAAATTCTGTTCCTCGATTATTTTTTAGTGTAAACGGCCGTATTATGTACGGTGAATGGTGAATGGATTTTCGAATGCTTCTAAATGGATAATGCGGCTATGTAGAAAGTTTACTTAAAATAGTATAGTTTTGTGCTTTTTTCTGTTAACTACTTTCATTGCAACAAAGCGACCTATAGCGCGTCATTGACCTTTTATACGTATTCAAATATTCATTCACCATTCACTTCACCGTACATAATACGGCCAATAATTTCAATCAAATGCCAAAAATTATATTTCGTTAATTTTTATTGCAAAAATATGTACAACTGTTTTTCGAACAACTGCATATAATAACTAAGTATAAAACAAATAAAAAAATGAATTAAAGCTATAAAAAGAGAAGAAAAAAAATTGCCTTTGATTCCAATTAGAGAATTGCCTTTGAGGTGAAGTTGAGAATTAATGCATTCTCAACTTGAGAATCAGCAAAATTCCCATATTTAAAAAGTGCCTTTGAAGTTGAGAACACTATAATCCCGCTATTGAGGTGCTGTTGAGAATTAACGTTGGAGATTTGAGAAAGGGATTTGATCTCAAATGCATCTCAAGTTGATATCAAACAAAATTGTTTGTTGGGATTGTATGCAATGTCAGCAATAAGTTGGTAGTTCACATTGACAAAACGATACTGTCGATTAGTCATGCTGATCGATACGTGCGTTGGTCAATGTGACGAGTTGAGTAATTGGGTGACAAATGTAAGCAGATACGATATATGTTGTTGAACTCCCGTTGGGTTCAACATAATTTATTTGGGTCAGTATTTGTATATGCATAGAAATGCAGTGAAACGCATTCTGAGTAATGCTACACCATCCGCCTTAAGAATAGTCGTATACAATTGAAGACAATTGTGTACGGCTATTGAAAAGACTTAATGACCCATTTAAGGTTTGCTTGCGTTTACAAGATTTTAATTGTTTTTCGTATGCCGTTGCAAAATATTGCATAACGGTAACTTAATATCGAAAGTAAAAAGTTTGTTTATGAGGTTTTTATCTGTTTACATTTGTTTCCCATGTGTCTTTATTGTGCTGACTTCTCTTTTTTTGTTTCTTGAACATAACATGTTGTTTTTGTTTTCTTTGGCTCGTGTGCCTGTTTATTATTATGAGTAAAGTGGAGTGCTTATTTTTATTTTTATTACTAAAGGTTCTCTACTGTTTTAAGTCTATTCTTATGAATTATAATTTCCTTATTTTTGTTGGTCTTATTGTTATTTCCTATGCTATGTAGTATTAAAGTTTTAAATTATTATTCTTATCAATGCTTTTAACTTTATAGTGTCCGTTATATCTATGTTCTAACTTATGGGAGGCCTCTTCTCTAACTAATATTCAAAGTCATTTTATGGTTTCGTAAATTCTAAACGTAAAGTATCAGGGTTTCCCTCAGCCATGAAATATCAAGACATTATCTCTATCTCTATGGCGCGATATACAACAGGTATATCATCATAAACCTCCTAAGAGATTTTTGCGCCAAGCTTCTCTTCCAATTTGTGGTGTGCCGATTTGAATTTTCCCTACAAATTGGTGGGACCTACAGTTTTTTGCCGACTCCGAACGGCATCTACAAAGGAGACGAATTTTTGATGAGAAGCCTGTCATGGCAGAAATACACTCGGAGAGTTTGCCAAACCACTGCCGAGGGGCGACCCCGTTTGGAAAAACTTTTTTCAAATCACTTTTGATGTTACCTGTACCAGGGCTCGAACCATGGACCTTCGGTGTGGTAGGCCGGCAACACTACCTTCACACCACGGCGGCCGCCAATCGTTTCTTCTAGCGCTGCATAAAAGCGGGAGTAGGTCTTCTCTAGAGAACTATCGTGGCATAGCAAAGCTTTCTACCATCCCAAAATTGTTTGAAGCCATTGTTACAAATCAACTTACGGGTCCGATCTCTACTTTGATAGCTGACTGCCAACACGGGTTCAGTAAGGTAAGGTCCACAGTTACGAATTTACTTGAGTTTACCAGTCATGTCTCAAATATCTTTAGAAAAACTCTGCACACCGACGTTATTTATACGGATTTCAGCAAAGCTTTTGGCAAAGTGTGTCACTCATTACTTATTCATAAACTAGATCAGTTGGGCCTCCAGCCGGGTCTCAATCGCTGGATCTCTTCTTACCTTAGTGACAGGACACAAAGAGTAGTGTTTAAAAATTTTGTATCCGATGTCATTTATGTCTCTTCAGGAGTTCCTCAAGGAAGCCATTTTGGCCCGATTCTGTTCTTGTTGTTTATAAATGATATTTCTACAATAATAAAATTTTCAAAAATGTTATTGTATGCTGACGACGTAAAGCTTTCCATGTCATTCGCTACATTTGAAGATAGAAACAAGCTACACTCAGATCTAGATACACTAGTTACTTGGTGCGATTTAAATTATATGCCACTTAACCTTAAAAAATGTAAATACATGGGTTTTTCGCGTGGAATATCTCAGCCGGCTTCCTATACAATTAAAAATTATAGTCCTGAGCAAGTGTATGATTTTGCTGACCTGGGGGTTACTATGGACTATAAACTCAGTTTCAACCGCCATATTAACACAACAGTCAATAAGGCTAGATGTGTCCTAGCATTCGTTAAACGACGGTCTAAAGAATTTAGCGACCCTTATGTAACTAAAGCCCTCTTCACTACATTAGTCAGACCGATACTTGAATACGGTCTATAATTTGGAACCCGCGTTACCAGGTTCATGTAGGTCGCCTGGAATTAGTTCAAAAACAATTTTTACTATTTGCCTTAAGAGATTTTCATGGTGATCCCTTGTATAATCTGCCACCCTATACGAATCGTTTAAAACTCATTAATCTGCACACACTTTCTAGTCGGAGGGAAATGCTTAGAATTGTTTTTATGATTAAATTGTTAAATGGTTCACTATCCAGCCCATTTCTTCTAAGTGAAGTGAACTTCAATGTAACGTCTCGTCCTTCAAGACATTTTAAACCTCTAGTCTTGAAACAGTGCCGAACCAATTTTCAGTTAAATGAGCCTTTTCGCTGTTTGTGTTAAGATTATAACTCTCTTTCTGGTAGACTTGATATTTCAGAATCGCTTTTCAGCAGAAAAAAACCAATTCTTTCTATCCTAAATACATAGCTACTAATTGTTTCTTATTCTTTGACTTCAATATTAACTTCTAACAATAATTTTATTCTGTTAACTAATTATTTCTTAATGTATAATCTGTCTTATACCTACTTTACTTAGCTGGTGAGGTTTCCAAACCTGCCCTGTTATGGCTGGCCGTTAATTAAACGCAGCCCGAACTTGCTTTTAGTTTAAGTCTGTCACATATCTTAATGATTTTCTTGTATCTACAAGAACTGGCTTGGACCGCTACCCAAAAGTGGTCAAAGAAAATGGGAAAATGTGCAAGAGAGCATGAATAAAGCTCTCAAGCTGGATCGAGTTGATTGTCTCGGCCATTTTGACCGAATATCTGTGGGGAGCGGAAGTGTCTGGAGTTAAGCTCCTACTAGTTGGCTAAATCAAATGTTTTGCGACCATCATAAGTCAAGTGGTCACTAGTTTAGTTTCACAGAGGTTAGCGAAAAGTTTAGAATCACGTTGTGCATTTATTTCGCCTTAACTTGGGCGAATCTAGTTATCCACGTAAGTTTCCATTGTTCCGACTGAGTACGAGTCCAACGATCAAGAATACCTATTAGTCAAACAACCGAGCAGTTACGGCAATCAAAGTTCAGATGATTCTGAGCTATAAACAGAAGGTCCTGGTGCACATATGCAGCAGAAACTAACAGTATCCTGGTCCACTACAAAACCCAGACCCCGTTCCGTTGTTATTATGTATTTATTGTTGAAAAAAAGAATTTTCTTCAAATGTTCAAGCTAAAAATCCTAGTTTCGTTGCTTAACCCTCCGTTGTGTGAAGTGGCCTACACAGGCCACTTCGATTTTTAAAGGTGTATATCTTTTTTTTTCGTCAAGTTATCAAAAATCGGTGACAATATACCTTTGGGCTTTGTTAGCTAAAGCTGATGAAAGTTTTATAGCCATTACCAGCGAACTGATTTTGAAAAAAATACATTTTTCAAAAAAACTTCACAAGCGGTGGTAAGTGGCCTGCGCAGGCCACCACTACAATTTTGGTATTGTTATGTACCGCACTCAGTTCTTTGACTAATGAGAGTAAATAAAACAGTAAATATAGCTCTCTCACTCTCAGAAATTGAAAGTTTTAGCTAGCAAGTTTAGTTTTTCTCTCGCTCTCAACTCATTTTCTCGAGTTTGACTATTTTTAGTCGAAAAACGGGATCGGCCGTTACGTTCGAATTGAATTTGGTTGCATTTAGTAAAGGTTCGCGTTTTTATTGTGTATGATTGATTTTGTTGCACTTAATTTTTGATTAAAAGGAAAACAGTAAGTATTTTTTTATATGTCGGATCTGATAATAAGTTTAGAGTATTGGAAAATACTTTGAGGAAGTGGCGCGCACTGTCTCATAAAACACTTGTTGCAAAGTTTACATACTGACAATTAGTAGGCGAGATAAACAATATTGGTTCATGAAACACTTGTTGTGAATCTTAGGTACTAACAATCAGTAGCCGATGCAAAGGATATAGAGAATATTGGAGAAGGTAAAAAGAGTCAGTTTTTAATGGAAGTTTATTGAAAGTGCGTGCGTCAATTCGTCGGAAACTTATTATTACGTATCGTCATCCTGCGTCATATATTTACAAAAGTGATTCATAGTATTTATATAGTGTTTTATTGTATTTTGTGCCGACACAGAAATATGTCATTTTTAGACGAAGTAGATAGGGCTCTCTTAGCTATCGGAAGAAGCGGTAATCGTCTATCGAGTGAACAAATGCAATATCATGAGGAAGTGCTGAGCAACTTTATTGCAGCGGAGGATGAGGAAGACGATCCGTATGACACCGATGACGATGATGATGTGGATTATGTTCCTATTGATGACGGTGAGTTATCTGATTGTGATAATGAGCTTGAGGTTGAAGAAAAATTACCTGAAAATGAAGAAATTGATGAAACTGAATGGGATGAAGTAGCCGAACAGGAGCCCAATGTCTCAAACTCTCTAAGTGTAATGCCTCAATTAATAGGTGAAAAAGAACAATATTACGAGTGTAAGATTGGCAATATATTCTGGAAAAAAGAACCGCCAGTACCGAGAGCTCGGCATTGGAATCGGTTTACCAGTAGCAGCACCAGACCAGTGGGACCTGCTCATCGATTTCTGCCAAATCCACTTGATATTTTTCGTGACATAATGTCTCCACAAATAGTGGATATAATTGTCCGTGAGACGAATCGGAAAGCAGGGGCAGTGATCAAAGCCTGGAATGAGACTAATCCAACATGTAAGCCAAAGGAATGGAAGCCGACAGACGAAATCGAAATGTATGCTTTGTTTGGACTACTACTCTTTTCTGGCGTTTTTCACTGCAGTAACATGCAAGCAAAGGATCTATGGCATTCTCGGCATTTTGATATTTATAAGGCAACAATGTCGTTGGATCGATTCAAAATGCTGCTGCGTTTTATCCGTTTTGACGCAGCTAACACTCGTTCTGCACGTATGCTGTTGAGTAAATCTGCACCTATTGACGATATTTGGACGATGATGAATCACAACCTTCAAGAAGCATATACTCCAAACGCTGCAATAACAGTATATGAGCAACTATTCCCTTACCGTGGACGAACTAGGTTCACGCAGTATATTCCGTCTAAGCCAGCAAAGTACGGAATAAAGATTTGGTGGGTCTGTGATTCAAAAACAAACTACCCTCTAAAGGGACAGATTTAC
The DNA here is from genome assembly GCA_949987695.1 of Merzomyia westermanni. Taxonomy (NCBI): domain Eukaryota; kingdom Metazoa; phylum Arthropoda; class Insecta; order Diptera; family Tephritidae; genus Merzomyia; species Merzomyia westermanni. The sequence goes on along the minus strand of OX465290.1, from coordinate 108,857,078 downwards.
ACAGGAAAACGACCAAATGAAGAACGAGAAATTAACCAAGGTGAAAGAGTGGTACTGGATTTAGTGGAGAAGTATCGTTATTCCGGTCGAACAGTGTATTGCGATAACTTTTTCACATCACTCGAATTGGCAAAAACCCTTACGCAAAAAGGATTAGCTATCGTGGGAACAGTGCGCGCAAATAGAAAATTTGTTCCTCTATGCTTTCCCCTGAACAACAAGACAAAGCGGTATAAAAAATTTCGACCTCTATATCAGACTTTGTTCGCTTTCCTGGATGAAGACGTATCTATGTTGTCCTACGTTGCCAAAGTAGACAAATATGTGCTAGTATTGTCGACACAACATTACACGAAATTCATAGACGATTCAAACAAATATAAACCTGCAGCTATCTTAGATTATAATGAAAATAAAGCTGGGGTGGATACAATGGACCAAATGATTTCTGGATACAGTTGCAAACGAGCAACAAACCGATGGCCGTTGGCAATTTTTTATAATATGCTTGACGTCATTGGCTTGGCTTCTTATATCATATACAAGCATTTGCGGCCAAGCAAGAAATCAGATCAGCGAAGGGATTTTATATTGGAATTGGCAGAGCAATTAACAATCCCCCATATGGAAAGACGGGCAGCAACTCCTATGGTATATGGTAGACCAGCAATCAAAAGAGCAATGCAAAAATTCAATATATTTTATGTAAGTATACATACAAAAATGCAAGTTCGTGCTGAAATTCATAATTATTATTTATATTTTTTTACTTCTTCACAGAATCCACCTTCAACTTCTACGGTCCCAACACCAAAAACTGCACCGAACCCCGTAAGCTCACAGTACCGGCCATTGTGCATGCTATGTATCAAACTTGATAAGTTTAAAAGAAAGACCCGATTTATCTGCAATATTTGCAAAGATCCAATGTGCTTAAGCCACGGTGTAGACACTAAAACCTACACTTGCAACGTTTGTCTAGCTGCAGGAACTACGTCAACTCCATGAACATTTTTTATAATCCTATATTATTTTTATTTATTTCTTTATAAATGAATTTTTTTATATAACTTGTGAAAAACAATAAGAAAAAGAATGAAACTTGACTGCAGGAACATTTTTTATAATTCTATATTATTTTAATTTTTTTTATAAATGAATTTTTTCATATAGTACATAACTTGTAAAAACAATAAGAAGAAGAATGAAACTTGAATAATAAATTTCCTTGAAGCCTAAAAAATTCGGTGTTTAATCTCTATCACACTAGAAATTGATTATAGGCATAATTTTCACACCACCCAATACGCAAAGCACGTTTTCTCATAGGTGGCCTGGCCAGGCCACTTCACACAACGAAGGTATAAAAAAACTTCACACAACGGAGGGTTAAAAAAAAATGATCTTTAAGATTTATTTTTAATAACATTTTCATTGATAATACAATGTAACATTCTTTCATTCAAAAAAAAAAAAAAAAAAAAAATATATGTAGATGATAGGACAAACGAAATTTGTATAAATCGTTCATATATTGTAAGTATTATACAAAGAGTAAATTACTCAGTAACATAGCTACGCTTATACCCGGTTGCTGTTTGCGCAAACATCGATGGATAAGCCGCAAGTCATGTAAGTTTAAATTTCCTATTATATAATTTGCATCGTATATTAAATTGCTTGTACTCTTCTCCTCTTGCTTCACTTTAGAATTGCACATAAATCTATTATCATACATATGTGGTTTGTACATACGTATTTTATTAGCAGAAACCTGTTTTTTTCTCCAAAAACAACAAATCTAAATTTGTTCTCTCTATTTATCAATGAATTACCCTTTTGATAATCGTTAATATACAAAAGATAGATATTATACTACATATCTGAAAATGAATAAAGGCTAAAGCAATAATGTAAGTCTTGTCAGAAAGAAGTTCTTGGTTCAGTTTTGTTTGGGTACGGGGACGATTATTATAACTTTCAATGCATTTGTAGGGCGAGAGGCGGCATGGAGACGAAGCACCATCTTTGCTCTCCAGTCATTAATATATTGTTTTAATTTTTATGCATTTGCTTTTTTCGTTGCATGTGACTCAAAGTAAATTTTGTTTTTTTTTTTTTTGATAATATCGTAATTACCTGCGTTAAAGTAGTTTTTATTTTCTGTCCGATACTAAATTAATTATAATCCCCTAATATAAATTTCATCCCGCCAAAATAAGTTACTTTCCGCGGAAAGACAAATCACTTACAGTGCAATTTCACACATATTCAATTACCGAAAGTTATAAATGCTCCCTTAAGTACAAACACTTATACTCAGACGCACATATATAAACAAAGTGGGTAAAGCACATAGAAAAAGTATACGACGATTATCTCCCATGTACAGTTGTAAAATATTGCTAAATCCACCAAAAAAAAATTTTTTTGTAAATAAAAGCAGCAAATTCTTGGAATCTCCATCAAAATTACCACCATTTAAAAAAAGCAAGTCGTTCCTCAAAATGTCTACCGTGGCCGAAAATAAGTTCATTTTCGAAACTGATATGTTGTTGTTGTTATTGTAGCGATAGTGAGCCTGCCTAATTATCACCTCCCATACCTAACATTGTCATCGATCTCTTCTAACGGGAGTTCAAGAAACTTCGCCGCTTCAATTGGACCATAGTGAGATTGCTGTTCCAAGAGTTGGCTCAGTTGAGCAGATAAAAAGATGGCTAGTATCATGGGGAGACACGCCGCATGCCAGGCAGGCATTTGGCATGTCAGGGTTCAGTGTGCATAGATAAGAGTTTAACATGTTACAGTATCCAGAGCCAGTTCGCGTTCCTCTTCGGAAACAGGTGGAGCGTGTCCCTGAATAACGGCGTTCACTGGACGAGAGCTGACAAAGGAGTGTCTGACTCTGTGCGGATAAGTTTGAGGGCAGCCAAAAAATTTGGTGCCGGATCTGATCATAGTGCTTACGGAGATGGCTCCTTATTCTCCTGGGAGGCGGATTTTCGTTGAGCAGGCGCCTGTTCGGGTACTGTGGTTTGTAGCAATTGAACAGGAATTGCCTGGTCAACATTTCACTGTGCTCTTTAACACCGAGCATTTTTGCCTCGCTATGAAGGTGGTGTTCAGGTGACATAACGAGGCATCCCGTGGCAGTTCTGAGTGTTTACGGAAGGAGACGTGACATGACCTAGAAGGTTCCACTGGCCATATCAGATCCCTACCACGACAGTCGGGCAGTACCGCAAGGGAGTACCGGATTCATATTTGGCCAAGGACAGCACTCCCCAAAACCTTCGAGGAGTGTTTTTGTCGTTACAACAACCACAACAACAACCATATCGGCGTCGAGTAGCTCAGAACCGGCTGGCCAATTGCCTTGTACGTTGCAAGTAACGTATCTTTATCTTTTCCCTAAGTGCTGCCAGCTAGTGACTTGAGGATTTTGTTGCAGCTTTGTACTTTGGTGGCAATCGCGGCTACATGAACACCGTAGTTGAACAAGTTATTAACGTGACCCCTAAGATTTTGGGATGTGTGACAGAAAGCTTAATGCCGTCGACGTAGACGTCTAATTCCATGTTCACCTGCGCTGTCCACGTCGCAAATAAGGTGGCCGAGGACTTGGGCGGTGGCAATATAATATTTTGTCCAGCGAAGAAACCGGACAAAGATGGGAGGTAAGAGTTTATTCTTGAGCCAAGCTTATCTACGGAGGGACCCGTCGTTAGGATCGTGCAGTCATCGGCGTAGCAGACGATCGACACCCTCGATATGTAGTAATTAACTTATTATTGATTATACGTGGCTTTGATCGTTCGCCTCTCAATTCAACCGATGACTGCCGACAACTCACATAATTGGCGGTCCAACGCTGGGAAGAGTTGAGTCTTCCAGTAGAAGACTTTCGATAGGTCAAGTGCAACCAGTACAGTCCTGGCGAGATAGCGGTCGATAGAACTCGCCCTCGTTAGCTGGCTTGCCAGGCTTTACTAGTCGCACCTTCTTCTGCTATGAAAAAGGTGGTCATGGACAGATTGAAGACAGCACCTTGCTCCCTCATTGCCGAGATGTTTTAACATCAGCATGGATATACCGTCTGGGCCGAGCGATTTGGAGCCTTTAGACCCCCGTATGGCCTCCCGATCCTCTGTGGTGGTGATGGCAATGGGTGCTTGACTAGTTTTGCGTTTGTGCGCTTCCCTGGTGGCTTGTCTAATTTCCTTGTCAACCGGAGAATGCAGTGTAAATTGCCGGCAGAAAGCGCTCGCGCATCTGTTCGGTTTCGACTGGAGGTGATGGATATTTTGTCGTTATATTTAGTCGGATTTGACAGTCGACCATAATTCGCCAACACCACCAGAGAGGTTGCAGAACCTTAGGTGCTTCTCCCATTTGGCGCGTTTGTGTTGATCAACCAGTCGTCTGATTTCTGCATTGAGATCTTGAATTGGGGGATCCGTAAGGTCTAAGCGTCGCACATGAGCACGCTTATTTCTCTGCGGAGAAATACGGGCGTCACAGGTCTGAAGATCTGATCGGGCACCGAGCTTTGTCTCCTGAATCGAAACAATCTTGATATTTTGCCGCTTCATGAAATTCACTATTTCAATAACCTTTCCTGTTGCGGTTCAACTGTAAGACACGAAAGTGCGAAGGGGGGAAACTGGAAGTCAAGGACTGGTAAATATGCCTAAGTGGAAGCAGGCTCGATCGCGCACTGTGTCGCAATCTAGAAGACGAATGATCCGGACCACCCGAATGAGGTGAATCAGTCGACGTGTAGGTTGCGTAGCTCGACAACATGGCGCAACGTACGTATCAGCCCAAAATTCCTGTTACCAAGTTGGGAACATAAAAGCAGGTGACATAGGCCAAGGCAAGAGTTGCATTTGATTGATACCGCCGATGTATATAATCTCAACCGATAAACAGTACACATGGTGTAAGGGACCAGGAGCTTGTGGCTTTGACTTACATGTGTGCTAGTTCTGGAAAAAGAAGGGGAGGTTGTAAAGGGGAGAGGTGCGCTGTCACTCAGCATTGCTTACATCTAAGAAAGGTGCTACACAGAAAGTAGCTGTGAGCTGCTGCGTGAGGTGTTGGCGCCGGTGGGCGTGATCGGCAGCGGAAGTTACACACACCACTTGCTGGGCAGTATTAGTGCTGTTTGTCGTGGAGACTGTATCTGGCACTTGTGGCGATGCGACAGTGGATCGACGTTGGCCACGGGACGTCCTAGGGCGTGAACTGCAAGGGACCACAAAAGTTTTAAATAAACCGGGCGGCCTGTGGATGGAGGGATTTAGCCCGGAGCAGCTTGTTTTTTCCAGCCATCTTTTACATTCGTAACATTGGAAGGAGTGTGAACGTTTAAAGTAATTTTTCTTCCAGCAAATGCAGCAGATCCATTCTTTTGATCCAGGGTTAGGTTCAACACCCTCCCGGAGCAAGAGCTGCTCGGAGGATGGCAGTATTATGGTGAAAGGTGACAAGTCAGGTTAAAAAACCTGAGCCATCCCGGTACGATAGAAACGGCTGTTGTGGAAATGCCGAAACGGATATCTTCACAGAGTACTGCACTCGGTCCTGCTCACCTCCTTTTCAGGATATTACCGAGACAGCCCTAAAAGTAAAGGACAATAATACGAGTATTCGAGTACAGAGCGCTTACGATGTAGTAGTGGAGACAGACGACCCGGATCTCCCCGATGAATTTAAGTCCGCCGCTTTCGGTAAATACCGGGCCTGTCGCATAGCATATGAGGACACCAAGAATCAAATAAGACCCAAATTCAGCTCAAAGAACGGTGGAATCCCGCGCCTCCAACACAAACCTAACCACCCCAAGAGTCCTCCCAAATGAACCTCATAGTGCCCCCATTTGATACGGAAATATTTTAATGAGGTCATGATCAATGGCGTCCTTCCGTGACATGTTCGCTGCGGTCTATATCAACCACTCAAAACTCTCCAATGCCCAGAAACTGTATCACCTCAGACACAATACCAAGGGAAAGGCACGGAAAATAGGAGAAACGTTCCCCTGGTCGACAAGCAAATCCGAATTCCCATGAATCTTAAGGCAATTCAATCGGAGATCTAAATACTAGCCACACAATAAGTCGAAACCACTAGTTGGGACCTCATATTAATATATCTAGTAACCGCAAAATTGCCAGAAAATACAGTGGAGCAGTATTTACGCAGTCTTTAAGCTCAAGAAGAGACCTTCTGAAATGGTCCCAAATGAACAAGTTTTTGACTACCCGCTATAAGATAGGGGAAAGGGTGGATCAATGGCGACCGGCCAAACAACGATATAATCCACCCTCCACAAACTTCTCAAGGCCTCTTCCCAGTCAGAACAAACCACAGTTCACGCAGGCTCAGCCTTAAAACCACAGCAACAACTCCCTTACACATACAAATTCTCACGCCAGAGAACATCAAAGATGTTATACCTGCAAATTATGCAAACAGTCCACCTATACTCTACAAAGCTGTTTGCGGTATAAAAAGTTGTCAATCTCAGATCGCAGAAAGTTCGTAAGAGAAAAGAATCTTTGCGAGAATTGTTTATCTCAGACCCATGTTTTAAAGGATTGCCAAAGCACGAGAACGTGGATGTACTGCCAAGGCCGACATAACACCATCCTCCATGACACAGCAGCCCCCAGTACCAGTTCCGGAATTCAAAGAACGAGATCCCAGCTAGCCACAATAGAAGACAGCAATCCCAGAACAGCCGGTTCTATCGCACCGGAATGACCCGGGTTTTTTCACCCGGCCAAGGGCTGTTATTTCAGTGTAACCCTGTCCAATCTGGGGCAGGACGAAGCGCTGTTAACAACAACAACAACAACAGCAATCCCAGGAAGGAGGTCCTTCTACGCCCAACGCATCCCAAGTGCAGTCGTTCCATGCTGAAAATGATAGCGGTATCATACTTCCTATAGCCAACGTCTTGGTAGAACATAGAGGGGACCGATTCAAGCTTAGAGCCTAAGTGGACCAAGGCTCCGAAAGAAGCTTCATATCCGCCCTATACCCTCTCTATTTGAAATATCAGGTATGAGAGGTTGGGATCATTGACCCTAGGCTCAAAAAAGTATGAGGTGAAGATAAAGGCTCAGGCAATAGCGTTACCCCGCCTCACTAGGCAACGCCCAACGCTCAGGCTGAATGACAACCAAAGGCGTAAATGCTTCCATCTCAAACTAGCAGACCAGAATTCTCAGACCCAATCCCAAATTGACCTGGTATTGGGTAGTGATCTTATCCCACAAATAATGCTAAATGGCATAGGAAAGATCTCCCCCCCTGCTAGCTCAAAAATATTTGGGTGGATTATAAGTGGTCAAATCCCCGAAAAAGTTATAGCACAAGAAGGCGGCCGAAATCAGAAAACTCGTTTGTTTCACATATTATATTAAATAATATCTTCATTTATTACCACCTCACTTCAAGAAAATATTTATTCATGTTTTCATTCATTTCTATACAAAATCAATTACTCATAGCAAAAATATTATATAAAAGTTGTGTGCAGTTGTTATCAGCTTAAAGATTATGTGAAGAAAATTCGACTACTGGATCTTTAGTGTTTCGCTCACTTCCAAAAAATTTTTTAAATACATAAAAACCCCGAAAATATTCAAGGCAATAGCGTATATATCAAAATTGTCGGAACGATAAGCTAAATCAAACTGCTACAACAGCGAAGATGTGAAAATAGCCTATAGGCCGATAAAAACGTTAAAAATGATATTTAGTAGAACAAAGTCAGCAATACCACAGACAGAAAAAAGCAATATAGTGTACAAAATTCCTTGCAATGGAAAAAACAACGAACCATGCCACAGCATATGTGTAGGTACAACAAAAGGAAAATTAAAAACTCGACAAGCACAACACAAATCGGACTATAAATATTGCCACCATACTCACAATAAAAAACAGCACTCATGACCCACTGTACTGAAAACGCCCACTCACCGAACTTCGACGGAGCAACCGTACTCCAACAAGAACAACATTACAGCAAAAGATTCCCACTGGAAATGCTTCACATTATTAACACACCGACCAACATAAAGATGAACTACAAAACGGATGTTGTTGTTGTTAACAGTGCTTCGCCCTGCCTAATGGGCATGATCACTCTAAATTGTCATCAGACTCTTCTAACGGAGGTCCAAGGAAACGCGAAGTTTCCACAGAGTGATGTATGTGTTACAAGAGTAGGCTCTATTGAACAGGAGAAGAGATGTATGGTATCATGAGGGGACATACCACATGCAGGGCATGTGTTTGGTATGGTGGGGTTCAGTCTGGATAAGTAAAAGTCTAACCTATTATAATATCTAGAACGAAGTTGTGCCAGCATAACTCTAGTCTCCTTCGGAAGTACACGCTCCTCTTCATCCAATTCAGCTGGTTCTATTTTGATGACGGGATTCACAGGCCGAGATCTGTGGTATCTGTCTACCGACTCAGTGTGGAGGACATTTAGAGCCCGCCTATGATTCCACAGATCAAACAGCAAAGAAATTTGGTGCCGGATGTCATCGTAGCGCTTACGGAGATGTCTCCTTATGTCTCTGGGTGGCGGAGCTTCATTCAATAGATGTCCATTTGGATGACTGGGGTTATGACGGTTCAGAAGAAACTGTCTACTCAGGAGTTCCGCGTGCTCTTGAACATTGAGCAATTTAGCCTCTTGATGGAGGTGAGACTCAGATGACATAAGCAGACATCCCGTAGCAGTTCTGATGGCGGTGTTTTGGCAGACTTGCAATTTCCTCCAGTTGGTGTCCATATGGGCACAGCGTAGTCAATAACCGGTCGGCCAATAGCCTTATATGTAGCAAGCAATGTTTCTTTATCTTTCCCCCAAGTACTGCCGGCTAGTGACTTGAGGATCTCACTGCGGCTCTGTACCTTTGAAGCTATTGCAGAAAAGGTGAGGCCGTTGTCAAACGTCAAACCCAAGATTTTAGGATGGTTGACTCTTGCCCCATCTGCGCATTCCATGTCGTAAACAGGGTCGCCGTCGATTTAGTCGGATATAGGGTCAGATGTCGCTCGGTGAAGAAGCTGGGAAAGTCTCGAAGGTAACTGTTTATTCTAGTACAGAGTTGGTCAATGGAGGGACCCTTGACCTAGGCTATTATCGTACAGTCGTCAGCGTAGGAAACAATGGAGACTCCCTCGGGTGGGGGGGAAGTGTCGAAATATAGAAATTAAACAAACGGGGAGAGAACACCACCTTGCGGCACCTCTTGTTTTATTCTTCGTGGTGTAGATTTCTTCTTCCTGAATTTGAGTGATGCCTGTAGACCATTGAAAAGGAGGGATATCGGACGATAAGAATCTCCTTGGTTCGCCGGCTTTCCTGGTTTTAGTAAGGGAACTACAATCGCTTGTTTCCATATCTCAGGTATGTTGAAAGTAGTAAGAGGGAGGTTGAAAAAAGCCGCTAAATAACTCCGTCCCTCGGGGCCTAGGTGTGTAATCATCTTCATGGCGATTCCGTCGGGTCCGATGGATTTTGAGTGTTTGGCCTTCATTGTGGCTTCTTTGACCTCTGCGACTGAGACGGGAATAGGCGCAGTGGAGTGTTTGTGCTTGGGCGCACGTCGGATGACTCTTCTCTTAGTCCTATCCGCAGGTGGATGCATTATAAACAGCCGGAAAAAGAAGCTCGCGCATTCCCTGGCGTCCGATTTGACGCTGTCGCCGAATGAAATGGCGCCCTTGTCATTGTATTAAGTCGGATTGGATAGGGCCTTGACAGTCGACCATAATTTTCCGACTCCGCCGTAAAGGTTGCATGCCTCAAGGTGTTGTTTCCACTTAGACTTTTTTTATTCTTAAAGCTAAAGAAAAGCTAGCAGCTTAATTCAATTTTTTTCAGCTAAACGGCAAAAAAAAGCTAGATCTAGGTGGAAAACAGCTAAAATGGCAACACTGCTTATGATAGCGGAAACGTTGCAGGGCCTCAAACTCATATGAATAAGACCACTAAATTCTAGTTAATGAACTATAAAGTTTACTAAACAGTTTGGCAGTTGACTGCAGGGCGCGATCTAAGCAGAGGCATATTGGTATATTAATCATACTTGACCAAATGTCCAAGTACAGTACTATCTCGTTTTTCCGGACACATATAGTTCCGGGGTATGTCCGAAATACTGGATTTGTCCGGAATATAGAAAGCTGTGCAATTATTGACACAATTATATGTAAAATTCATATTTGAGCTTTATTCATTAAATAGCTTTTATTAAAATGTTTTGTATATAGGTTTCAAGTACATAAACATATGTACATATTACATAAATAATAAGAAATTAATATCGTTTCCAAAAAAACACCTTTACATATGTTCATGTGTAAATGTAAACTTACGTACATGTACGAGTACATAAATAATAAAATATACGCTTATGTATTATTTAGTGTACGAAGTGAAAAAATTTTGAATTTTTTTCTGAACTGACTTTTCCGAGTGCAACTTTTCAGCCTTGTTTTTAAGACATTTTAAAAGCAAAATTTTTGATTGACTTTCGTTTATCTGTTCTGCCCACTAAATAGCTCTGTCAAACAATTCAATAGCTTCAATATTTGTTACGTGCTGAGTAGTTGAGCAGTCGCTTTCTTCTCCATCCTCATCTTCTTGGAATTAACTATACATATATGTGTACATATGTGCATACATACATGCATTTGAAAATCAAAGCCTACTTGATGTAAAAGCGGGCAGTTAATTTGAAAACAAAACATGCTAGAGTTTTTTCTGTCCGAATTATAGAGGTAAAATATGAAAAATGTCCGGAGTGTGCAGGTGTCCGCATTACTGGGAAGTCCGGAAAAGTGAGTGTCCGGAAAAACGAGATAGTACTGTATACCTTTTTGTGCCCATTGAAGAAGTTCTTAACTTTGCCGATCGTCAACTTTTTAAAACAGCATATTTTTGATACATTCGGCGTACCCGAATTCATTGTCAGGGTTCGGAAGTCAATTAAGGTCTCGGGATTTTGAAAGTTTCTTGAATAAATTTTGAATTAAGCCCATATACCAGGAAATATATTCATCGCAAATCAATAGTTCCGAGCAGGTGAATACGAACTTATATAAAGAACGTTCAGACGGAATGGGACCTACTGTAATGATTGTTTTCACTTAATTGAGCTGCGCTGATGGTTAGCGTAAAGTCAATTGATTCTTCTTTATTGAAATCTTTCTCCTTTATACAATTTCTTACTTTACATACTTATACATAATTACACTAATACTTACAAACTAAAAGTATTTACATCCCAACAAACACAGAAAAATTTATTCTCCAACGTTTGATAAAACCTTTATTCTCAAGTTCAGATTCAGCTTTCCTCACAACTTGAGGCTAAGCGTTATTCTCCAACGTAATTCCTCAACTTGCGCGGTATTTGAGATAAAGTTGAGGAATTGTTAACAACTCTCTGGCAGCACTTTCACATATTCACAATGTGTTGATCTGGCATCAAAGATGAAACATATGGTGTTATGACTCAGCCAAAAGGATTTAGAACAAAAAGGTGCACATAAAAATAGTTTGCAAGGTTCGAAAATTTAAATATTAATAAAAATGCAGTGTAAAAGAATAAAAACTGAAGTGGAACAGATAGTGAATTTGCTAGCAGAACGTCAAGTAGTAGCACCTGCAAGTCCACTGCATCAGGAGCAAGAGGGCGCCTCATTTGCAAATCCATCCACTCTAAACCTTTCCAATAGTTCAGGCAGTGAATCCAGTGATTCGGAATTTTATGATGCTCCCCTTTAGCTACAAATAGTTTGTTAGCAATTTAGGGCAAATCCGTTTCAGGTTTGCTAAAAGATTTAAGAACTTTGAAGTCCACTCCTAGAGTCCCGCCTGTTGAGAACATGGGAAATGTAGAATACCATTACGGAATTAAGGATCCACTCACTGATTTTCTTCTGAGAAGTTCGTATGGTTCTTCCGAAATTCATCTCAATTGTAATGTTGATGGCCTCCTACTTGCAAAAAGGGTAATTGTTTCCTTTAGGAGACAACTGCTAAAACACGTCCGGAATTATCGCCAAAGGTATCAACAGACGCGCTTTGACCTCGGTAACAATAATCCGGAAGCGGATTTTCGAGTTTTTGTTTCAGTGAAGAGGTGTTTGCAATCAAAGTTGAAAATTTTCTGTAATTTTCATGTGGTTGTTGTAATCACAGATTAGGGTGTACCGAAAAGTGCAGAAGTGTGTTATGCGCAGAAATACTGTGGACTGCGTAGCCGGTGTTGGACCGGCTAAGGGTTATTTTTTTGAAGCGCGGCCGAAGGAGGCGTACGATACAAAATATTTGAAGTAATGGGATTATCAAAAAGTAATAGTTCCTCTGTAATTACTGCCAGGGAAGTTTTAAACCTAACCGATTTCTTTAGTATACCCATTAAATCATCCAACTTCAACATCAAATATTGCACTTCATTGCAATTTTCTGATAGTCAAATTCAGCACTCAGTAGAAGAAATTTTGAATTCGACACATTTTTATTTATGCCCCTTATTCAGATGGATTTTAACAGCACTTTCCTCAATTCGACAATGTCAGAAGTGAATCAGACGGTAACCAAAAAAGGTGAGTTTTAACTTAATATACATTAAGCTTTATATTTAATTATACTTGGTTTTATACTTTGTTTTTCAGATTTTGAAGAACTAAAAAACAAAATAAATGAATTTAACGAAAATATTGTGAAAGGTAAAACTTATGTAATGTTTATAAAAATATGTTTATATACGTTTTTAGCTTATTCATATTTGAGAGAGTCATCCGCAGGTGTATACAAATATATGAAGGCTTGAATGGATGAAGGTGTTATATTGTAAATTTTGATATAATAATAAAGATTCTACTGACCTTAAGTCGACGTTTTATACAATTTGCAGACAAACTACTAGTTGATGGCTATGAAACCTCAATATTCAAACCTTCATTCATACGTGTATTCATATAACAAGTGGCGCAAAAGTAATCCTCCTATCAGAAAATGCTATACATTTTGCGATTGGCCCCTAAAGTCAGTTCTGTTTTGACATTTGTGTAGTAAACACATGCGAAATACACGTTAATAAACAATGTGACTGCTGACTATTTATTTGACCAATAATCGGTCGGGGTCAAACGGTTACTGTGAATGGTGAGCGCTACAGAGCAATGATCAACGAGTTCTTTTTGCCGCAACTTGATGAATTGGGATTGGAAAACATGTGGTTCCAACAAGACGGTGCAACAGCACACACTGCACGTGCCACAACCGATATGCTGAACATCGGAACCTTAATTTTGCGCCACCTTGTACAAGTAAGAATAAAAAAAACTATAGATTTTGTCTTTCTTTAAAAAAAAAATTGTACTGTTTCCATTTAAAACTATGCCACTTTTTTTCAAATGGGATTTTAACATGTATTTCTTTCTTTTAAGATCAAAAAACAACACAAAAATTACTTAAACGAGTTCTTGAAGAGGTCAAGGCTACAGGAAATTCAAAAAGTTACACTCGCAAGGCAATAATTCCAAAAGTGCCTTTTACTAACGAAACCGATTTTAAAGAGTTTGCAAACAAGCAAACCTACAAAATACTGAAGGAAAATAGCAAATTAGTTTTAAACTAATCGCTTAACGTTTCCAAATCACAATGGTTGTAAACTGTTGGATGAGTCGATTAGTTGCATTCCAGAAAACAGTTGGTCCATACACCGAATTAGTGATCATAAAATAGGTCCGCTACATTCAATCAACGTGTTTATTCAATTGTTTTTTGACAGTTGGTTCAACGTACCGATTCCAAAATATATTTAACTCAATCTTGAATGTCCAATAAGAATAAGTGTTTCAAATTCTGTTCCTCGATTATTTTTTAGTGTAAACGGCCGTATTATGTACGGTGAATGGTGAATGGATTTTCGAATGCTTCTAAATGGATAATGCGGCTATTTAGAAAGTTTACTTAAAATAGTATAGTTTTGTGCTTTTTTCTGTTAACTACTTTCATTGCAACAAAGCGACCTATAGCGCGTCATTGACCTTTTATACGTATTCAAATATTCATTCACCATTCACTTCACCGTACATAATACGGCCAATAATTTCAATCAAATGCCAAAAATTATATTTCGTTAATTTTTATTGCAAAAATATGTACAACTGTTTTCCGAACAACTGCATATAATAACTAAGTATAAAACAAATAAAAAAATGAATTAAAGCTATAAAAAGAGAAGAAAAAAAATTGCCTTTGATTCCAATTAGAGAATTGCCTTTGAGGTGAAGTTGAGAATTAATGCATTCTCAACTTGAGAATCAGCAAAATTCCCATATTTAAAAAGTGCCTTTGAAGTTGAGAACACTATAATCCCGCTATTGAGGTGCTGTTGAGAATTAACGTTGGAGATTTGAGAAAGGGATTTGATCTCAAATGCATCTCAAGTTGATATCAAACAAAATTGTTTGTTGGGATTGTATGCAATGTCAGCAATAAGTTGGTAGTTCACATTGACAAAACGATACTGTCGATTAGTCATGCTGATCGATACGTGCGTTGGTCAATGTGACGAGTTGAGTAATTGGGTGACAAATGTAAGCAGATACGATATATGTTGTTGAACTCCCGTTGGGTTCAACATAATTTATTTGGGTCAGTATTTGTATATGCATAGAAATGCAGTGAAACGCATTCTGAGTAATGCTACACCATCCGCCTTAAGAATAGTCGTATACAATTGAAGACAATTGTGTACGGCTATTGAAAAGACTTAATGACCCATTTAAGGTTTGCTTGCGTTTACAAGATTTTAATTGTTTTTCGTGTGCCGTTGCAAAATATTGCATAACGGTAACTTAATATCGAAAGTAAAAAGTTTGTTTATGAGGTTTTTATCTGTTTACATTTGTTTCCCATGTGTCTTTATTGTGCTGACTTCTCTTTTTTTGTTTCTTGAACATAACATGTTGTTTTTGTTTTCTTTGGCTCGTGTGCCTGTTTATTATTATGGATAAAGTGGAGTGCTTATTTTTATTTTTATTACTAAAGGTTCTCTACTGTTTTAAGTCTATTCTTATGAATTATAATTTCTTTATTTTTGTTGGTCTTATTGTTATTTCCTATGCTATGTAGTATTAAAGTTTTAAATTATTATTCTTATCAATGCTTTTAACTTTATAGTGTCCGTTATATCTATGTTCTAACTTATGGGAGGCCTCTTCTCTAACTAATATTCAAAGTCATTTTATGGTTTCGTAAATTCTAAACGTAAAGTATCAGGGTTTCCCTCAGCCATGAAATATCAAGACATTATATCTAGCGATAATCAAGATATCGCAAAATTTCTTTTCTCAATTTTTCACTTCTAACTATTCTGCCGTCACCAATTCAAACTTTCAAAACTATCCCTATAAGCTACACGGGAAAAATTTAATTAATTCACCAATTATATGCGCCAAAGATATTCTAATTTACTTTAAAACCTTTAAAGAATCTTTTAAATATGGTCCTGATAGGATTCCTACATGTTTCTTGAAAAAGTGTGCGAACCATATTTACCAACCCCTTACCAATTTGTTCAATCTATCACTAAAGTGTGATGTTTTTCCAACTGCGTGGAAAGAATCATTTCTTCTACCGCTGCATAAAAGCGGGAGTAGGTCTTCTATAGAGAACTATCGTGGCATAGCAAAGCTTTCTACCATCCCAAAATTGTTTGAAGCCATTGTTACAAATCAACTTACGGGTCCGATCTCTACTTTGATAGCTGACTGCCAACATGGGTTCAGTAAGGAGAGGTCCACAGTTACGAATTTACTTGAGTTTACCAGTCATGTCTCAAATATCTTTAGAAAAACTCTGCACACCGACGTTATTTATACGGATTTCAGCAAAGCTTTTGGCAAAGTGTGTCACTCATTACTTATTCATAAACTAGATCAGTTGGGCCTCCAGCCGGGTCTCAATCGCTGGATCTCTTCTTACCTTAGTGACAGGACACAAAGAGTAGTGTTTAAAAATTTTGTATCCGATGTCATTTATGTCTCTTCAGGAGTTCCTCAAGGAAGCCATTTTGGCCCGATTCTGTTCTTGTTGTTTATAAATGATATTTCTACAATAATAAAATTTTCAAAAATGTTATTGTATGCTGACGACGTAAAGCTTTCCATGTCATTCGCTACATTTGAAGATAGAACCAAGCTACACTCAGATCTAGATACACTAGTTACTTGGTGCGATTTAAATTATATGCCACTTAACCTTAAAAAATGTAAATACATGGGTTTTTCGGGTGGAATATCTCAGCCGGCTTCCTATACAATTAAAAATTATAGTCCTGAGCAAGTGTATGATTTTGCTGACCTGGGGGTTACTATGGACTATAAACTCAGTTTCAACCGCCATATTAACACAACAGTCAATAAGGCTAGATGTGTCCTAGCATTCGTTAAACGACGGTCTAAAGAATTTAGCGACCCTTATGTAACTAAAGCCCTCTTCACTACATTAGTCAGACCGATACTTGAATACGGTCTATAATTTGGAACCCGCGTTACCAGGTTCATGTAGGTCGCCTGGAATTAGTTCAAAAACAATTTTTACTATTTGCCTTAAGAGATTTTCATGGTGATCCCTTGTATAATCTGCCACCCTATACGAATCGTTTAAAACTCATTAATCTGCACACACTTTCTAGTCGGAGGGAAATGCTTAGAATTGTTTTTATGATTAAATTGTTAAATGGTTCACTATCCAGCCTATTTCTTCTAAGTGAAGTGAACTTCAATGTAACGTCTCGTCCTTCAAGACATTTTAAACCTCTAGTCTTGAAACAGTGCCGAACCAATTTTCAGTTAAATGAGCCTTTTCGCTGTTTGTGTTAAGATTATAACTCTCTTTCTGGTAGACTTGATATTTCAGAATCGCTTTTCAGCAGAAAAAAACCAATTCTTTCTATCCTAAATACATAGCTACTAATTGTTTCTTATTCTTTGACTTCAATATTAACTTCTAACAATAATTTTATTCTGTTAACTAATTATTTCTTAATGTATAATCTGTCTTATACCTACTTTACTTAGCTGGTGAGGTTTCCAAACCTGCCCTGTTATGGCTGGCCGTTAATTAAACGCAGCCCGCACTTGCTTTTAGTTTAAGTCTGTCACATATCTTAATGATTTTCTTGTATCTACAAGAACTGGCTTGGACCGCTACCCAAAAGTGGTCAAAGAAAATGGGAAAATGTGCAAGAGAGCATGAATAAAGCTCTCAAGCTGGATCGAGTTGATTGTCTCGGCCATTTTGACCGAATATCTGTGGGGAGCGGAAGTGTCTGGAGTTAAGCTCCTACTAGTTGGCTAAATCAAATGTTTTGCGACCATCATAAGTCAAGTGGTCACTAGTTTAGTTTCACAGAGGTTAGCGAAAAGTTTAGAATCACGTTGTGCATTTATTTCGCCTTAACTTGGGCGAATCTAGTTATCCACGTAAGTTTCCATTGTTCCGACTGAGTACGAGTCCAACGATCAAGAATACCTATTAGTCAAACAACCGAGCAGTTACGGCAATCAAAGTTCAGATGATTCTGAGCTATAAACAGAAGGTCCTGGTGCACATATGCAGCAGAAACTAACAGTATCCTGGTCCACTACAAAACCCAGACCCCGTTCCGTTGTTATTATGTATTTATTGTTGAAAAAAAGAATTTTCTTCAAATGTTCAAGCTAAAAATCCTAGTTTCGTTGCTTAACCCTCCGTTGTGTGAAGTGGCCTACACAGGCCACTTCGATTTTTAAAGGTGTATATCTTTTTTTTTCGTTAAGTTATCAAAAATCGGTGACAATATACCTTTGGGCTTTGTTAGCTAAAGCTGATGAAAGTTTTATAGCCATTACCAGCGAACTGATTTTGAAAAAAATACATTTTTCAAAAAAACTTCACAAGCGGTGGTAAGTGGCCTGCGCAGGCCACCACTACAATTTTGGTATTGTTATGTACCGCACTCAGTTCTTTGACTAATGAGAGTAAATAAAACAGTAAATATAGCTCTCTCACTCTCAGAAATTGAAAGTTTTAGCTAGCAAGTTTAGTTTTTCTCTCGCTCTCAACTCATTTTCTCCAGTTTGACTATTTTTAGTCGAAAAACGGGATCGGCCGTTACGTTCGAATTGAATTTGGTTGCATTTAGTAAAGGTTCGCGTTTTTATTGTGTATGATTGATTTTGTTGCACTTAATTTTTGATTAAAAGGAAAACAGTAAGTATTTTTTTATATGTCGGATCTGATAATAAGTTTAGAGTATTGGAAAATACTTTGAGGAAGTGGCGCGCACTGTCTCATAAAACACTTGTTGCAAAGTTTACATACTGACAATTAGTAGGCGAGATAAACAATATTGGTTCATGAAACACTTGTTGTGAATCTTAGGTACTAACAATCAGTAGCCGATGCAAAGGATATAGAGAATATTGGAGAAGGTAAAAAGAGTCAGTTTTTAATGGAAGTTTATTGAAAGTGCGTGCGTCAATTCGTCGGAAACTTATTATTACGTATCGTCATCCTGCGTCATATATTTACAAAAGTGATTCATAGTATTTATATAGTGTTTTATTGTATTTTGTGCCGACACAGAAATATGTCATTTTTAGACGAAGTAGATAGGGCTCTCTTAGCTATCGGAAGAAGCGGTAATCGTCTATCGAGTGAACAAATGCAATATCATGAGGAAGTGCTGAGCAACTTTATTGCAGCGGAGGATGAGGAAGACGATCCGTATGACACCGATGACGATGATGATGTGGATTATGTTCCTATTGATGACGGTGAGTTATCTGATTGTGATAATGAGCTTGAGGTTGAAGAAAAATTACCTGAAAATGAAGAAATTGATGAAACTGAATGGGATGAAGTAGCCGAACAGGAGCCCAATGTCGCAAACTCTCTAAGTGTAATGCCTCAATTAATAGGTGAAAAAGAACAATATTACGAGTGTAAGATTGGCAATATATTCTGGAAAAAAGAACCGCCAGTACCGAGAGCTCGGCATTGGAATCGGTTTACCAGTAGCAGCACCAGACCAGTGGGACCTGCTCATCGATTTCTGCCAAATCCACTTGATATTTTTCGTGACATAATGTCTCCACAAATAGTGGATATAATTGTCCGTGAGACGAATCGGAAAGCAGGGGCAGTGATCAAAGCCTGGAATGAGACTAATCCAACATGTAAGCCAAAGGAATGGAAGCCGACAGACGAAATCGAAATGTATGCTTTGTTTGGACTACTACTCTTTTCTGGCGTTTTTCACTGCAGTAACATGCAAGCAAAGGATCTATGGCATTCTCGGCATTTTGATATTTATAAGGCAACAATGTCGTTGGATCGATTCAAAATGCTGCTGCGTTTTATCCGTTTTGACGCAGCTAACACTCGTTCTGCACGTATGCTGTTGAGTAAATCTGCACCTATTGACGATATTTGGACGATGATGAATCACAACCTTCAAGAAGCATATACTCCAAACGCTGCAATAACAGTATATGAGCAACTATTCCCTTACCGTGGACGAACTAGGTTCACGCAGTATATTCCGTCTAAGCCAGCAAAGTACGGAATAAAGATTTGGTGGGTCTGTGATTCAAAAACAAACTACCCTCTAAAGGGACAGATTTACACAGGAAAACGACCAAATGAAGAACGAGAAATTAACCAAGGTGAAAGAGTGGTACTGGATTTAGTGGAGAAGTATCGTTATTCCGGTCGAACAGTGTATTGCGATAACTTTTTCACATCACTCGAATTGGCAAAAACCCTTACGCAAAAAGGATTAGCTATCGTGGGAACAGTGCGCGCAAATAGAAAATTTGTTCCTCTATGCTTTCCCCTGAACAACAAGACAAAGCGGTATAAAAAATTTCGACCTCTATATCAGACTTTGTTCGCTTTCCTGGATGAAGACGTATCTATGTTGTCCTACGTTGCCAAAGTAGACAAATATGTGCTAGTATTGTCGACACAACATTACACGAAATTCATAGACGATTCAAACAAATATAAACCTGCAGCTATCTTAGATTATAATGAAAATAAAGCTGGGGTGGATACAATGGACCAAATGATTTCTGGATACAGTTGCAAACGAGCAACAAACCGATGGCCGTTGGCAATTTTTTATAATATGCTTGACGTCATTGGCTTGGCTTCTTATATCATATACAAGCATTTGCGGCCAAGCAAGAAATCAGATCAGCGAAGGGATTTTATATTGGAATTGGCAGAGCAATTAACAATCCCCCATATGGAAAGACGGGCAGCAACTCCTATGGTATATGGTAGACCAGCAATCAAAAGAGCAATGCAAAAATTCAATATATTTTATGTAAGTATACATACAAAAATGCAAGTTCGTGCTGAAATTCATAATTATTATTTATATTTTTTTACTTCTTCACAGAATCCACCTTCAACTTCTACGGTCCCAACACCAAAAACTGCACCGAACCCCGTAAGCTCACAGTACCGGCCATTGTGCATGCTATGTATCAAACTTGATAAGTTTAAAAGAAAGACCCGATTTATCTGCAATATTTGCAAAGATCCAATGTGCTTAAGCCACGGTGTAGACACTAAAACCTACACTTGCAACGTTTGTCTAGCTGCAGGAACTACGTCAACTCCATGAACATTTTTTATAATCCTATATTATTTTTATTTATTTCTTTATAAATGAATTTTTTTATATAACTTGTGAAAAACAATAAGAAAAAGAATGAAACTTGACTGCAGGAACATTTTTTATAATTCTATATTATTTTAATTTTTTTTATAAATGAATTTTTTCATATAGTACATAACTTGTAAAAACAATAAGAAGAAGAATGAAACTTGAATAATAAATTTCCTTGAAGCCTAAAAAATTCGGTGTTTAATCTCTATCACACTAGAAATTGATTATAGGCATAATTTTCACACCACCCAATACGCAAAGCACGTTTTCTCATAGGTGGCCTGGCCAGGCCACTTCACACAACGAAGGTATAAAAAAACTTCACACAACGGAGGGTTAAAAAAAAATGATCTTTAAGATTTATTTTTAATAACATTTTCATTGATAATACAATGTAACATTCTTTCATTCAAAAAAAAAAAAAAAAAAAAAAATATATGTAGATGATAGGACAAACGAAATTTGTATAAATCGTTCATATATTGTAAGTATTATACAAAGAGTAAATTACTCAGTAACATAGCTACGCTTATACCCGGTTGCTGTTTGCGCAAACATCGATGGATAAGCCGCAAGTCATGTAAGTTTAAATTTCCTATTATATAATTTGCATCGTATATTAAATTGCTTGTACTCTTCTCCTCTTGCTTCACTTTAGAATTGCACATAAATCTATTATCATACATATGTGGTTTGTACATACGTATTTTACTAGCAGAAACCTGTTTTTTTCTCCAAAAACAACAAATCTAAATTTGTTCTCTCTATTTATCAATGAATTACCCTTTTGATAATCGTTAATATACAAAAGATAGATATTATACTACATATCTGAAAATGAATAAAGGCTAAATCAATAATGTAAGTCTTGTCAGAAAGAAGTTCTTGGTTCAGTTTTGTTTGGGTACGGGGGCGATTATTATAACTTTCAATGCATTTGTAGGGCGAGAGGCGGCATGGAGACGAAGCACCATCTTTGCTCTCCAGTCATTAATATATTGTTTTAATTTTTATGCATTTGCTTTTTTCGTTGCATGTGACTCAAAGTAAATTTTGTTTTTTTTTTTTTTGATAATATCGTAATTACCTGCGTTAAAGTAGTTTTTATTTTCTGTCCGATACTAAATTAATTATAATCCCCTAATATAAATTTCATCCCGCCAAAATAAGTTACTTTCCGCGGAAAGACAAATCACTTACAGTGCAATTTCACACATATTCAATTACCGAAAGTTATAAATGCTCCCTTAAGTACAAACACTTATACTCAGACGCACATATATAAACAAAGTGGGTAAAGCACATAGAAAAAGTATACGACGATTATCTCCCATGTACAGTTGTAAAATATTGCTAAATCCACCAAAAAAAAATTTTTTTGTAAATAAAAGCAGCAAATTCTCGGAATCTCCATCAAAATTACCACCATTTAAAAAAAGCAAGTCGTTCCTCAAAATGTCTACCGTGGCCGAAAATAAGTTCATATCCGAAACTGATATGTTGTTGTTGTTATTGTAGCGATAGTGAGCCTGCCTAATTATCACCTCCCATACCTAACATTGTCATCGATCTCTTCTAACGGGAGTTCAAGAAACTTCGCCGCTTCAATTGGACCATAGTGAGATTGCTGTTCCAAGAGTTGGCTCAGTTGAGCAGATAAAAAGATGGCTAGTATCATGGGGAGACACGCCGCATGCCAGGCAGGCATTTGGCATGTCAGGGTTCAGTGTGCATAGATAAGAGTTTAACATGTTACAGTATCCAGAGCCAGTTCGCGTTCCTCTTCGGAAACAGGTGGAGCGTGTCCCTGAATAACGGCGTTCACTGGACGAGAGCTGACAAAGGAGTGTCTGACTCTGTGCGGATAAGTTTGAGGGCAGCCAAAAAATTTGGTGCCGGATCTGATCATAGTGCTTACGGAGATGGCTCCTTATTCTCCTGGGAGGCGGATTTTCGTTGAGCAGGCGCCTGTTCGGGTACTGTGGTTTGTAGCAATTGAACAGGAATTGCCTGGTCAACATTTCACTGTGCTCTTTAACACCGAGCATTTTTGCCTCGCTATGAAGGTGGTGTTCAGGTGACATAACGAGGCATCCCGTGGCAGTTCTGAGTGTTTACGGAAGGAGACGTGACATGACCTAGAAGGTTCCACTGGCCATATCAGATCCCTACCACGACAGTCGGGCAGTACCGCAAGGGAGTACCGGATTCATATTTGGCCAAGGACAGCACTCCCCAAAACCTTCGAGGAGTGTTTTTGTCGTTACAACAACAACAACAACAACCATATCGGCGTCGAGTAGCTCAGAACCGGCTGGCCAATTGCCTTGTACGTTGCAAGTAACGTATCTTTATCTTTTCCCTAAGTGCTGCCAGCTAGTGACTTGAGGATTTTGTTGCAGCTTTGTACTTTGGTGGCAATCGCGGCTACATGAACACCGTAGTTGAACAAGTTATTAACGTGACCCCTAAGATTTTGGGATGTGTGACAGAAAGCTTAATGCCGTCGACGTAGACGTCTAATTCCATGTTCACCTGCGCTGTCCACGTCGCAAATAAGGTGGCCGAGGACTTGGGCGGTGGCAATATAATATTTTGTCCAGCGAAGAAACCGGACAAAGATGGGAGGTAAGAGTTTATTCTTGAGCCAAGCTTATCTACGGAGGGACCCGTCGTTAGGATCGTGCAGTCATCGGCGTAGCAGACGATCGACACCCTCGATATGTAGTAATTAACTTATTATTGATTATACGTGGCTTTGATCGTTCGCCTCTCAATTCAACCGATGACTGCCGACAACTCAGATAATTGGCGGTCCAACGCTGGGAAGAGTTGAGTCTTCCAGTAGAAGACTTTCGATAGGTCAAGTGCAACCAGTACAGTCCTGGCGAGATAGCGGTCGATAGAACTCGCCCTCGTTAGCTGGCTTGCCAGGCTTTAGTAGTCGCACCTTCTTCTGCTATGAAAAAGGTGGTCATGGACAGATTGAAGACAGCACCTTGCTCCCTCATTGCCGAGATGTTTTAACATCAGCATGGATATACCGTCTGGGCCGAGCGATTTGGAGCCTTTAGACCCCCGTATGGCCTCCCGATCCTCTGTGGTGGTGATGGCAATGGGTGCTTGACTAGTTTTGCGTTTGTGCGCTTCCCTGGTGGCTTGTCTAATTTCCTTGTCAACCGGAGAATGCAGTGTAAATTGCCGGCAGAAAGCGCTCGCGCATCTGTTCGGTTTCGACTGGAGGTGATGGATATTTTGTCGTTATATTTAGTCGGATTTGACAGTCGACCATAATTCGCCAACACCACCAGAGAGGTTGCAGAACCTTAGGTGCTTCTCCCATTTGGCGCGTTTGTGTTGATCAACCAGTCGTCTGATTTCTGCATTGAGATCTTGAATTGGGGGATCCGTAAGGTCTAAGCGTCACACATGGGCACGCTTATTTCTCTGCGGAGAAATACGGGCGTCAGAGGTCTGAAGATCTGATCGGGCACCGAGCTTTGTCTCCTGAATCGAAACAATCTTGATATTTTGCCGCTTCATGAAATTCACTATTTCAATAACCTTTCCTGTTGCGGTTCAACTGTAAGACACGAAAGTGCGAAGGGGGGAAACTGGAAGTCAAGGACTGGTAAACATGCCTAAGTGGAAGCAGGCTCGATCGCGCACTGTGTCGCAATCTAGAAGACGAATGATCCGGACCACCCGAATGAGGTGAATCAGTCGACGTGTAGGTTGCGTAGCTCGACAACATGGCGCAACGTACGTATCAGCCCAAAATTCCTGTTACCAAGTTGGGAACATATAAGCAGGTGACATAGGCCAAGGCAAGAGTTGCATTTGATTGATACCGCCGGTGTATATAATCTCAACCGATAAACAGTACACATGGTGTAAGGGACCAGGAGCTTGTGGCTTTGACTTACATGTGTGCTAGTTCTGGAAAAAGAAGGGGAGGTTGTAAGGGGGAGGGGTGCGCTGTCACTCAGCATTGCTTACATCTAAGAAAGGTGCTACACAGAAAGTAGCTGTGAGCTGCTGCGTGAGGTGTTGGCGCCGGTGGGCGTGATCGGCAGCGGAAGTTACACACACCACTTGCTGGGCAGTATTAGTGCTGTTTGTCGTGGAGACTGTATCTGGCACTTGTGGCGATGCGACAGTGGATCGACGTTGGCCACGGGACGTCCTAGGGCGTGAACTGCAAGGGACCACAAAAGTTTTAAATAAACCGGGCGGCCTGTGGATGGAGGGATTTAGCCCGGAGCAGCTTGTTTTTTGCAGCCATCTTTTACATTCGTAACATTGGAAGGAGTGTGAACGTTTAAAGTAATTTTTCTTCCAGCAAATGCAGCAGATCCATTCTTTTGATCCAGGGTTAGGTTCAACACCCTCCCGGAGCAAGAGCTGCTCGGAGGATGGCAGTATTATGGTGAAAGGTGACAAGTCAGGTTAAAAAACCCGAGCCATCCCGGTACGATAGAAACGGCTGTTGTGGAAATGCCGAAACGGATATCTTCACAGAGTACTGCACTCGGTCCTGCTCACCTCCTTTTCAGGATATTACCGAGACAGCCCTAAAAGTAAAGGACAATAATACGAGTATTCGAGTACAGAGCACCTACGATGTAGTAGTGGAGACAGACGACCCGGATCTCTCCGATGAATTTAAGTCCGCCGCTTTCGGTAAATACCGGGCCTGTCGCATAGCATATGAGGACACCAAGAATCAAATAAGACCCAAATTCAGCTCAAAGAACGGTGGAATCCCGCGCCTCCAACACAAACCTAACCACCCCAAGAGTCCTCCCAAATGAACCTCATAGTGCCCCCATTTGATACGGAAATATTTTAATGAGGTCATGATCAATGGCGTCCTTCCGTGACATGTTCGCTGCGGTCTATATCAACCACTCAAAACTCTCCAATGCCCAGAAACTGTATCACCTCAGACACAATACCAAGGGAAAGGCACGGAAAATAGGAGAAACGTTCCCCTGGTCGACAACCAAATCCGAATTCCCATGAATCTTAAGGCAATTCAATCGGAGATCTAAATACTAGCCACACAATAAGTCGAAACCACTAGTTGGGACCTCATATTAATATATCTAGTAACCGCAAAATTGCCAGAAAATACAGTGGAGCAGTATTTAAGCAGTCTTTAAGCTCAAGAAGAGACCTTCTGAAATGGTCCCAAATGAACAAGTTTTTGACTACCCGCTATAAGATAGGGGAAAGGGTGGATCAATGGCGACCGGCCAAACAACGATATAATCCACCCTCCACAAACTTCTCAAGGCCTCTTCCCAGTCAGAACAAACCACAGTTCACGCAGGCTCAGCCCCAAAACCACAGCAACAACTCCCTTACACATACAAATTCTCACGCCAGAGAACATCAAAGATGTTATACCTGCAAATTATGCAAACAGTCCACCTATACTCTACAAAGCTGTTTGCGGTATAAAAAGTTGTCAATCTCAGATCGCAGAAAGTTCGTAAGAGAAAAGAATCTTTGCGAGAATTGTTTATCTCAGAACCATGTTTAAAAGGATTGCCAAAGCACGAGAACGTGGATGTACTGCCAAGGCCGACATAACACCATCCTCCATGACACAGCAGCCCCCAGTACCAGTTCCGGAATTCAAAGAACGAGATCCCAGCTAGCCACAATAGAAGACAGCAATCCCAGAACAGCCGGTTCTATCGCACCGGAATGACCCGGGTTTTTTCACCCGGCCAAGGGCTGTTATTTCAGTGTAACCCTGTCCAATCTGGGGCAGGGCGAAGCACTGTTAACAACAACAACAACAGCAATCCCAGGAAGGAGGTCCTTCTACGCCCAACGCATCCCAAGTGCAGTCGTTCCATGCTGAAAATGATAGCGGTATCATACTTCCTATAGCCAACGTCTTGGTAGAACATAGAGGGGACCGATTCAAGCTTAGAGCCTAAGTGGACCAAGGCTCCGAAAGAAGCTTCATATCCGCCCTATACCCTCTCTATTTGAAATATCAGGTATGAGAGGTTGGGATCATTGACCCTAGGCTCAAAAAAGTATGAGGTGAAGATAAAGGCTCAGGCAATAGCGTTACCCCGCCTCACTAGGCAACGCCCAACGCTCAGGCTGAATGACAACCAAAGGCGTAAATGCTTCCATCTCAAACTAGCAGACCAGAATTCTCAGACCCAATCCCAAATTGACCTGGTATTGGGTAGTGATCTTATCCCACAAATAATGCTAAATGGCATAGGAAAGATCTCCCCCCCTGCTAGCTCAAAAATATTTGGGTGGATTATAAGTGGTCAAATCCCCGAAAAAGTTATAGCAGAAGAAGGCGGCCGAAATCAGAAAACTCGTTTGTTTCACATATTATATTAAACAATATCTTCATTTATTACCACCTCACTTCAAGAAAATATTTATTCATGTTTTCATTCATTTCTATACAAAATCAATTACTCATAGCAAAAATATTATATAAAAGTTGTGTGCAGTTGTTATCAGCTTAAAGATTATGTGAAGAAAATTCGACTACTGGATCTTTAGTGTTTCGCTCACTTCCAAAAAATTTTTTAAATACATAAAAACCCCGAAAATATTCAAGGCAATAGCGTATATATCAAAATTGTCGGAACGATAAGCTAAATCAAACTGCTACAACAGCGAAGATGTGAAAATAGCCTATAGGCCGATAAAAACGTTAAAAATGATATTTAGTAGAACAAAGTCAGCAATACCACAGACAGAAAAAAGCAATATAGTGTACAAAATTCCTTGCAATGGAAAAAACAACGAACCATGCCACAGCATATGTGTAGGTACAACAAAAGGAAAATTAAAAACTCGACAAGCACAACACAAATCGGACTATAAATATTGCCACCATACTCACAATAAAAAACAGCACTCATGACCCACTGTACTGAAAACGCCCACTCACCGAACTTCGACGGAGCAACCGTACTCCAACAAGAACAACATTACAGCAAAAGATTCCCACTGGAAATGCTTCACATTATTAACACACCGACCAACATAAAGATGAACTACAAAACGGATGTTGTTGTTGTTAACAGTGCTTCGCCCTGCCTAATGGGCATGATCACTCTAAATTGTCATCAGACTCTTCTAACGGAGGTCCAAGGAAACGCGAAGTTTCCACAGAGTGATGTATGTGTTACAAGAGTAGGCTCTATTGAACAGGAGAAGAGATGTATGGTATCATGAGGGGACATACCACATGCAGGGCATGTGTTTGGTATGGTGGGGTTCAGTCTGGATAAGTAAAAGTCTAACCTATTATAATATCTAGAACGAAGTTGTGCCAGCATAACTCTAGTCTCCTTCGGAAGTACACGCTCCTCTTCATCCAATTCAGCTGGTTCTATTTTGATGACGGGATTCACAGGCCGAGATCTGTGGTATCTGTCTACCGACTCAGTGTGGAGGACATTTAGAGCCCGCCTATGATTCCACAGATCAAACAACAAAGAAATTTGGTGCCGGATGTCATCGTAGCGCTTACGGAGATGTCTCCTTATGTCTCTGGGTGGCGGAGCTTCATTCAATAGATGTCGATTTGGATGACTGGGTTTATGACGGTTCAGAAGAAACTGTCTACTCAGGAGTTCCGCGTGCTCTTGAACATTGAGCAATTTAGCCTCTTGATGGAGGTGAGACTCAGATGACATAAGCAGACATCCCGTAGCAGTTCTGATGGCGGTGTTTTGGCAGACTTGCAATTTCCTCCAGTTGGTGTCCATATGGGCACAGAGTAGTCAATAACCGGTCGGCCAATAGCCTTATATGTAGCAAGCAATGTTTCTTTATCTTTCCCCCAAGTACTGCCGGCTAGTGACTTGAGGATCTCACTGCGGCTCTGTACCTTTGAAGCTATTGCAGAAAAGGTGAGGCCGTTGTCAAACGTCAAACCCAAGATTTTAGGATGGTTGACTCTTGCCCCATCTGCGCATTCCATGTCGTAAACAGGGTCGCCGTCGATTTAGTCGGATATAGGGTCAGATGTCGCTCGGTGAAGAAGCTGGGAAAGTCTCGAAGGTAACTGTTTATTCTAGTACAGAGTTGGTCAATGGAGGGACCCTTGACCTAGGCTATTATCGTACAGTCGTCAGCGTAGGAAACAATGGAGACTCCCTCGGGTGGGGGGGAAGTGTCGAAATATAGAAATTAAACAAACGGGGAGAGAACACCACCTTGCGGCACCTCTTGTTTTATTCTTCGTGGTGTAGATTTCTTCTTCCTGAATTTGAGTGATGCCTGTAGACCATTGAAAAGGAGGGATATCGGACGATAAGAATCTCCTTGGTTCGCCGGCTTTCCTGGTTTTAGTAAGGGAACTACAATCGCTTGTTTCCATATCTCAGGTATGTTGAAAGTAGTAAGAGGGAGGTTGAAAAAAGCCGCTAAATAACTCCGTCCCTCGGGGCCTAGGTGTTTAATCATCTTCATGGCGATTCCGTCGGGTCCGATGGATTTTGAGTGTTTGGCCTTCATTGTGGCTTCTTTGACCTCTGCGACTGAGACGGTAATAGGCGCAGTGGAGTGTTTGTGCTTGGGCGCACGTCGGATGACTCTTCTCTTAGTCCTATCCGCAGGTGGATGCATTATAAACAGCCGGAAAAAGAAGCTCGCGCATTTCCTGGCGTCCGATTTGACGCTGTCGCCGAATGAAATGGCGCCCTTGTCATTGTATTAAGTCGGATTGGATAGGGCCTTGACAGTCGACCATAATTTTCCGACTCCGCCGTAAAGGTTGCATGCCTCAAGGTGTTGTTTCCACTTAGACTATTGTTATTCATTGACTGTTCGACAGATTTCCGGGTTGAGATCTTTGATTCTGGGGTCTGCGGGATTGATTGGTCACGTTCTCTTGCCATTGCCGTTGCTTCTGCAGGGAAATTCGGATGAACTTCCGGTAGGCTTACAGTAGGAATTAAGCGGCCTGAGGCTGAATCGATGACCTTGCCAAACTCTCTTATACCTTTGCGTACGTCTGTTGGTGTGGGTAAGACAGCGATGGAACGCTCTGTATAATCCGTACAACTGTCCCAGTCTGCTTTGGTGAAGTTAGTGTATGTCAGTTTATCGGTCGTTATGAAGTCGGTCGGTCGTTCAACGGAGAGTAAGATGGGTAGGTGGTCTGAAGTTAATGTAAGCATCGGTCGCCAGTTGACGAAGTTAATTAGGCCCGCGCTCGTAATGGAGATGTCTGACACCCTGGTGGGGCATCTCCATTGACTCTACAGAATGCTTAGTTGTCTATTTGATCTGCAATTGCGTGTCCTCTACTGTCTCTTGGCAAGTTGGAGTGTCAGAGATCGTGATGTGCGTTGAAGTCGCCCAGGATTAGACGGTTATCGCCCTTAGCAAAGCACTAATGTCGGGATGATAATCTCTAGGACAACACGTGGCAGGGGGAATGTAGATGTTTATAATTTGCAGGTCGACGTCGCCTGACCGGACTACTATGCCTTGGCATTCTAATTTAGAGTCCCTGGGGTCGACGTCAGGGGAAAATAGATTATATTGTACAGAGTGATGTGTAAAGTCTCCCTGTGACCGCTGGGACGGTCTTTTCAATGTACATTATACCCATCACGGGTTCGTAAGTCCGATCTTGTGTTTAATTTTGTCTCCTGTATCGCGGCGATTTTGATGTTGTGCGACTTCATAAAGTCAGTTATCTCCGCGATCTTTCCAGCTAATCCGTTACAGTTCAGCTGTACAATTTTGAAGTGCGTAGGAGGGGAGAGGGGGACATGCTAGGCGTGAGGGGCGTGAAACTATGTCGCAGTCTAGAGTTGATAGCGCCTTGGCCATTGTTGTCTGGCGTGGAAGGCGGCTGTGTACTGCGACAGGGGGCTACGAACGTATCCGCCCAGAGGTTTCTGTTTGCGAGCCCAGAGAACATAAGGGTGTGACATAGACCAAGGCAATTGTTGCACTTGACCGATGTCGCAGGCGTATATAATCTTTGGCGGCAAACAGTGCACGTAGTGAAAGGTACGAGGAGGTGGTGGTCTTGGCAAACGTACAAGCTGGAACCAGGGGGGGGGCGCATTGGGGGCAGAGAAAGGGGGACTGACGCTCGGAAATGCTCATACTTGGCCTATTCCGGAGGGGATAGGAGTGTTGAGCGGCCGTGCGAGATGGAGACGCTGGTGAGCGTGAGCGACAGTCGTGAGTGGGTGAGGCGGGAATTGCAGTAGTGCTGCATGGTCGTGTACACAGAGCCACCATTGTGGCTGCTTGATGTTGGAAGGGGCAGTGGAGGTGCGCTAGAGCGACGTGTACCGCGGGACGCCCTTAGGCGTGTACAGCATAGTGCCTCGAAAGTACCAAAGAAAGTACGGGTTCTGGGGATGGCAGGGTTAAGCCCTGAGCATCCAGATCTTTGTAGCCATCTCTTACACTTGGCGCATTGAACAAAATGCGACCGTTTAATATAAATTTTCTTCCAGCAGACGCAGCAGAGCCAATCTCTTGGTCCAGGGTGAGACAATGGAGCAACCCCGCTGAGAGGGTTTGCTCCGAGGATGACAATTTAAGCGTGGGACGAGACAGATTTGACAGGGTTACCCTGAAATAACAGCTCTTGACAAAAACCTGGGTCATTCCGGTGCATAGAACCGGCTGTTGTGGGAATGACAAAACGGACGTCGACAACTGCGCAGACAAACAGACACACAGTAAACAATGCCAACAGGTGCAGTCGTCTTATAAATGTCTTTCTCTATCTCTATGGCGCGATATACAACAGGTATATCATCATAAACCTCCTAAGAGATTTTTGCGCCAAGCTTCTCTTCCTATTTGTGGTGTGCCGATTTGAATTTTCCCTACAAATTGGTGGGACCTACAGTTTTTTGCCGACTCCGAACGGCATCTACAAAGGAGACGAATTTTTGCTGAGAAGCCTGTCATGGCAGAAATACACTCGGAGAGTTTGCCAAACCACTGCCGAGGGGCGACCCCGTTTTGAAAAACTTTTTTCAAATCACTTTTGATGTTACCTGTACCAGGGCTCGAACCATGGACAGGCAACACTACCTTCACACCACGGCGGCGGCCAAAAAAAAAATGTATGTAATAAAATGTTTAAAATTTATTTTTAGATTACCAGATATGTATGTAAATGATTGTTATATTTTGTTGCATTTTTCACCCTGAAGACGATTACCGTGTGCAATCGAAATATATCGGTTTAAAATATTATCATTATTAAGCTAACAAAATGCAAATCAATAGTTTTTCTAATTTTTTTCTGTCTGTATGTTTCGGCGCCCATCACTCAAAAACTGCTTAATAAAACTCTGGGCCGGTTTCGAAGTTATCGACCAAAATGTGGACCAGTTTGACCCAAAATATGTTAGTACAATATGGGTATCATACGAAAGGTGCTAATTAATGCTGAAATAAGCGATGTCCCATATCTCAACTGGGTTCGGAGATATAATGATTAAAATCGGACGCAGTGTATTATTAGTTCTGTGACGCAGAGAAGCGTGGCCGGGTTTCCTAGTTCCATAATATTATTGTGTAAGACCGGTCGCAAAAGAGAGGGCGTATTAGTGCGGTCATGCGTTGCCTGGTGATAAGTGCATATTTTGTATGTTATAATTGCAAATGACCATTTAGGAAATAGTTATTTTTTGCGAAAACACAAACAACAATTTCTTGCGTTCCAGGTGCAGAATACACCCCCAGAATCTGAAGGGGATGATGATAAGAAAAGGAAAATATGTTCGAACATGAGTAAAAGTACTTAATCAATATATGTGCGGGTTTAAAACAAAAGCATTTGCTATAGTTGAAAATTTCAATGAAACTTGTTCCTTTAACAACAGTTCACTGACCTTTGGGAACCAATACGATTCAGTCATGATAATTTATCTCAGTTATACCAAATAATCCCTGCCACTCCCGCTACACAAGTTATATTATGGCTCGAGTTTTCGACCTTAAAATGTATTATCAATGATTACTAGACATCGGAAGTCTATGAAATTTGTATAGGCAGAAAATATGAAAAAATATGCAAAATATAGCAAAATATGGGCAAAAAATGGGCAAATATACAAAATATAGCCAACAAATATGAAGTCGATACCCATGGTAACCAGGCCTTGTATTAAATTAAAGCTAGTTCCAATAATAATAATAACTTTATATACAAAACCACTTTAGATCCTGCCTGTTTAGTATATCAATTAATTGTTTAGTATGTTGTTTACTATCTTTATATATATTTCTTTTGTATGTCTGTATATGACTGAACTCCTCCTACACGGCTTGACTGATTTTGATGAAATTTGTTGTGCGCTTTCAAAGGGACTTAAGGGCGGTTCAAATTTACAATTTGACTAGGGTCTGGAGGTATCGATCGATATACGGACCCAGGTAACAATGGAACGTGTTTGTACACTTTGTATATCAAATGAAAGCTGTTAATATATGTTTTTATAGGGAGAAACTTTTGTTACGATATCGTTGAGACTTACCCCAAAATATGGACCAGGGATAGTTTCACAATGTATTTATATTGCATGGGTATCAAACAAAAGGTAATGACGGGGGTAATGATATCGGATGATTTTCACTCTCTCATCTTTATGTATTTGTGACATGTTTTCCTAAAAAAATTATATTTATAGATGCAGCTCTCGTCGATATATGAATGAGGTATAGATGGAGGTAGAGATAAAGGAATATAAATAGTGATATTATTTAATAGGATTACGAATAACAAGAGCAAAAGAAAAAGTCAGGGGAAGAGGATATTAGGGAGAAGAAGCAAAGAAAATGTGGAATGAAGAGTTAGAGTACGAGAAAACGACACTTTAGGAGAGTACAGCAAGTAACTTTTTGGATACCATATGAAAACTGCTGATGAGAGCTTTGATACAGAGTATTTTTAGTTTTGGTTTACTAACCCGTTATCGAGATATGCCTAAAAATATGTAACAAGGGCACTGTTTAAAGTGTTTTTCCGAAAAGGGTATCAAACGTAAGGGGAATATGATAAAAAGGCTTTTAGATTCAGTACCATACTTGGGTTCGGGGAACTGTTCTACATTTAGGGCTCTCCGAATGTGTTTTGACGATGTACCAGGCATTAGAGAGGGTATCAATTTAGAATGTTTTCATTTTTAATATCTGATTGGGCTCTGTTAATAAGGTAGAGTTCTCCATATTGAAATAAAATATACGAAATGAAACGCAAAGAAATACACTCAAAGAAGTAGTTCAGTGAAAACTACACTTTAGAGGATACATTTTTCATACATATTTAACACATATTTTTGTGAAGCAAAAAATCAAAAAGTTTATAACATGAGGGTGGTTCAATCACTTCAACGTTTTATTTCGCCTTGAATCGGTGCTTTTTATGGTTTAAAATTGCTTTATATAATGAGAATGTTCTCTAAGCCAAAACCGCAGAAAATGTTAGGCAGAGAAGTTTAATTAGAGACAACAGTAAATACATATGTATTTAAGTTGATAGTTACGTACAACTTCAAACTAAATAATTTGATTATAAAAGAAAATATGCAAAGAAAGACATTATAAAACCAACTTTTCAACATAGTAACCGTGGTATATTTCTAAAAGGTTTCACCATAGATTTTTTTTAACAAACTTATAGGCCAGCAAGTTTAATTTTACTACGTGTACAGATCGAGTATCATTTCAACAATAACTTATGAAATTCAGAAGTTTTCATATGGTATCTCATAAAACTGCTAGGTATTGACGTAAAATGTTGCTAACGATTTACTATTTTTTACCTCATATAAAAATAAAAGCAACGGAAGCACTAGTGGTGGAGAGTAAGAGTACGCGTAAGCATAAATGCTTAGCTAGGTATCAATATTTCCGCTGGACTTTAAGTATGTTCAGCAGAAATGAGCTATGGACGTCGTATGTATTTTTTGAAAACCACTATGGATTCTTTGTTACAAGAAGAGCAGAAATAAATTTATTTTATCACGTAGATAGTTCGTCCCAAGTCATCACACCGCCCTAATAAAATTTTTATGACGTGGATCACACTAAAAAAGATGCATATGATGGTGTTCCGCTACTATTTCGAAAAACAAAAAAAATATGCAAGAAATAGGAAAAAATATGCAGATATGCAAGAAATATGCAAGAGTATGCAAAAAATATGCCAAAAATATGAAAATATGCAAATATGCATAGGCTCAAATAATCTTAATTTTCAATAAAACGAGTTCCTGTCTTGGTCCGGGATCTCTACACCGCTAAAGGAAAATATGCAATTTCATAGAATTTCGATGTCTAATGATTACAGATCAGCTCTGATAGTCTCACTGAAGCAATATTATATATGTGGATATCCGATCCAGCCTTATGTACATACGTACATGCATGTATGCAAAATAAATAGACGTTACCGAAAAACCTTTTTTTTTATTTTTTAATTTCACAGACAAATTTATTCTCCAACGTTTGATAAAACCTTTATTCTCAAGTTGAGATTCAGCTTTCCTCACAACTTGAGGCTAAGCGTTATTCTCAACTTGCGCGGTATTTGAGATGAAGTTGAGGAATTGTTAACAACTTTCTGGCAGCACTTTCACATATTCACAATGTGTTGATCTGGCTTCAAAGATGAAACATATGTTTTTATGACTCAGCCAAAAGGATTTAGAACAAAAAGGTGCACATAAAAATAAATAGTTTGCAAGGTTCGAAAATTTAAATATTAATAAAAATGCAGTGTAAAAGAATAAAAACTGAAGTGGAACAGATAGTGAATTTGCAAGCAGAACGTCAAGTAGTAGCACCTGCAAGTCCACTGCATCAGGAGCAAGAGGGCGCCTCATTTGCAAATCCATCCACTCTAAACCTTTCCAATAGTTCAGGCAGTGAATCCAGTGATTCGGAATTTTATGATGCTCCCCTTTAGCTACAAATAGTTTGTTAGCAATTTAGGGCAAATCCGTTTCAGGTTTGCTAAAAGATTTAAGAACTTTGAAGTCCACTCCTAGAGTCCCGCCTGTTGAGAACATGGGAAATGTAGAATACCATTACGGAATTAAGGATCCACTCACTGATTTTCTTCTGAAAAGTTCGTATGGTTCTTCCGAAATTCATCTCAATTTTAATGTTGATGGCCTCCTACTTGCAAAAATGATAATTGTTTCGGGAAAGGTATCAAAAGACAGGTTTTAACCTTCGTATCAATAATCCGGACGGCGCAGCCGGTATTGGACCGGCTAAGGGTTATTTTTTTTAAGGGCGGCCGAAGGCCGCCTACGCAGAAAGATGTTGTGCACATAATTACCTTGGATCAAGCCCCCTATTTGGGATCGGACCAAGGCCATTTTTGGGTTTTTTGCTAATAACTTTTCACTGAAACAAATTATTTAATTTCCGCTTTCGGATTATTGATACAGAGATCAAATCGCGTCGCTTGATACCTTTCCCGAGATTTTTGGACGTATATTAGCAGTTACGTGTTGTCGTATAGAATTACCATACCTTGGATCAATGCCCTTATTTGGGATCGGACCTGGGTCATTTTTGGGTTTTTTGCGAGTAACTTTTTACTGAAACAAAAAATTGAAAATCCGCTTTCGGATTGTTGATACCGAAGTCAAAACGCGTTGATTGATACCTCTCCCGATATTTTTGGGCATGTTTTAGCAGTTCTCCTACTTCCCTTTGCTGAAATATCTGCACAAAAAATCGGCGCGAACAATTATATTTGTTCTATTCCTCTTTGAACTTTTCGTAAATTTTGAAATTTCAGTATCAGTGATGCCACGTTTTCTCAAATTGAAAACATTGATAACAAGTGTTGTTAAATCTGAGATAGTGAATCGCACAATCGTTAATGAAAGCAATATACGTTTACGGTAAAAATTTCGATTGCCGAAACGTTAAAAGTTAGTGAATCGCGCTACAGAGAAGGTTTAAAAGGTGAATAAATATAAAAGTTGTATAGGGATAGGGATAGGAATAGGGATAGTCAATATCTCTAGATCTATTCAGAAAATTTTCTGGACAAGAGAAAGTCTGACGGGCCCTCTAGTTATGAATAAAGTTGTAAACAGCGGCATTTCAACGTGAAAAAAGAACGCATATTTCGAGAAACTCATGGCAGAACTACACAAGTGTTTTTTTGGTATCGATGGATAAATGTAAAATCAATAAAACTAAATATTTTAAGTTCATAATATAATGAAAATTCTGAATTAAAAATCGTCGCCCGACAGGCTTCTGCATCTCGCTCTTCGTTTCCGTGACCGCGTCTCAGGAATATGCTGTTTGATTTATGCGATGCCATGGAGATGTCGTGTCATATATAAGCATCACACGTGATATTACCAAAAGTGCAATAATGCCACTATGGCTTTATTTCATATTGAATGTGGAAAAAAAGCTATATTGATAAGAATGCCCATATTCCTCATGTGACTTTATTGCCTATGGCTTTATTGCACCCCGCCAATTTTTTTACTATGAATAAAGAGTTTAATGAAGTGAGGGGGTAATAAATGAAGATATCATTTTTGTGGTAGGCGTTGATTTTTTATACAATTCTTTTCCATACAATTACTGGTGTGTAAGAAGTTTGTGGCAAATCAGGCTTAATTTATATAGTTTTTTAAATATGCGAAAAAATCGACTTTTCTGATTTCGGCCAACTTTCAAAAATTGGGTAAAAAAATTGTGACATGCCACACATTTTTCTTATGCCAGATCATATTTTTTGAACCTCGCTATATAGATAGTTTAGAATCAAATCATAGATATGCACCCAGAGCACAGGGGGCATGTTCAAATAATACCAATTTTAGGGTCTCAAAACATTTTTTCTCAGATTGTTGACCACGAATTAGTGTTCAGCATAAGAAGGATAATTTTATGCCATTAATGTTTAAATATGATTTCGGGCATGTGGCCGCCGCGGCTGGCTCGAATAAAGCCAATTCTACAGGTCCAATTTTCAACCACTTTTTCGAGCATATGGGGCCGTATGTCGGCAATAACGCCACGAATGTTGGCTTCCAATTCCCCTAACGTTTCTGGTTTGTTGGTGTAGACGAGCGACTTCACATATCCCCAAAGAAAATAATCCAATGGTGTCAAATCACACGACCTTGGTGGCCAATTGACAGGTCCATTCCGCGAAATTATGCGCTCATCGAATGTTTCCTTCAATAAATCGATTGTGACGTGCGCTGTGTGGCATGTAGCGCCGTCTTGTTGGAACCACAACTCATCCACATTCATGCCATCCAATTCGGGAACAAAATAGTCGGTTATCATGGCTCTATACCGGTCTCCATTAACGGTAGCTGCCTCTCCAGCATTATTGCGGAAGAAGTATGGCCCAATGACTCCACCAGCCCATAGAGCACACCAAACAGTCAGTTTTTGTGGATGTAATGGCGTTTCAAGGGTCTCATGTGGATTCTCTTCACTCCAATTGCGGGAATTTTGCTTGTTGACGTAGCCATTCAACCAAAAATGAGCCTCATCACTGAACAAAATTTTGCGATGAAAATCAGCATCGAAATCAATCTCATTTTCGGCCCATACACCAAAATCACGACGCATTGCATGGTCTCGCGGCTTTAATTCTTGCACAAGCTGGATCTTGTAAGGTCGCAAGCCAAGATCTTTGCGCAAAATCTTCCATAAAGTTGATGGACAAAGCTCCAATTGCTGTGCACGGTGGCGAATCGATTCATTCGGGTCCTCTTCAACACTTTGCTCTACAGCGGCAATTGTTTCTTCGGTGCGCACTGTTCGACGTCTCTGCGGATGCGTATTATCACATAGAGTAAACGTAGTGCGAAAACGATCCATGGTTAACCGAATTAATTGCTCTGATGGACGATTATGTCGACCATAAAATGGACGGAGCTCACGGTAAACTTCGCGAACTGAACCATTATTTTCGAAATAAATTTGCACGATTTGCAAGCGTTGTTCTTTTGTCAACCTGTTCATGATGAAATGGCAAACCAAACTGAACATAAATGACATTAGAGTTGCAAGATTTGACCACAAAATGCCAGTTTTATCTCTATTCGAAAAACAAACCTGTAAAAAAAACACCCTGTACATGGTGCTGTAACTGCCTTAAATATGAATAAATAATTTTATTTAGTAGTACTTTTGCAAATTTTTTTTAAATAGTGTGGCTTTTGTCAATACATGAGAATAATAGAACCCGCATTGGCGTTTCTAATTGTCGTCAGTTGGCAAAGGCTAGAGTCAGGTGGCGCGTTTTGTAAGGCGGAAATGGTTGAAACAAACATCCCTTTAGAGGCTGTTGACCTATAGTAAAATAATTCATCTAAAGAGATATTAATAGCGTAATCAAGCAAGTTAAATAGTTTAATAAGCAAACTAAAAATTATTGCTAAGAAATGCAAAAAAACCCATATTCATTGAAAAAAGGATTTAACGGCGTCGTAAAATGTTTCAAAAAGAAACGATTTTGATGATACCCAAGTTAAAATAGCCGACTTGGTAAATAACGGGCACTCTGATATATAAAAACCCGCCCTCCCTGTTTTCATATTGTATTGCATATGTAATCAGAGCAAGACATGCAAAGTTTTAATTAAATTATGTATAAAACTTTCTTGTAAATAATAGTTTTTATAGTGAGATTATAATACTTTTGAGAACTTTGTGGTTGTGAACAAAATCGCCCTTATTTTTTGCGATGTCGCTACTGCAATAGAGGCGCAGCAGCGAAGCAACAACGCATAAGAAATGTTCAAATGAAACCACGAAGAAAAGTAAAAACGAAACGATCATTTGTCAAATCAATTGTGTAAGTAAATAACATTTCTTTTTGGTATCATTAAAGTATCCTTTTTCTAATAAAAAGATTTTCAAAAAATTTTCAAAACAAATATTGAATTGTTGCTATTTTTCAGGGTTGGTTTATTGTGATTGTGAAATGCAGTTTTCAAAAAAAAAAAACCTTGAATCTCCAACGGAATCGCTTAAAGGCTGCAACAACGAAATTCGCGAGCATAGCAAAAATTTAGTTAGTATTATGTACTAGACTTTCATAAGCGAGTTATCTGCATGGTTATTTGCAAAGAATTCCGAAACTTTAAATTTTCACCATAAAAAGCTTATCTTCCTTGAATTTCCTTAACTTTATGTAAAGATATTTTTGCAAGTATGGATTAGATTCTATCTGAGATTAATATTTAAATTTTAAAATTTTACATAAAATGTTTCAAGAAAATTTAAAGATTTATGCCTGGAAATCAATTATAAAATTTAATCAAAAAATAACTATTATTAAAAAAGAAGAAAATTACTTTTTAGAAAGGTTTTTCAAGGGTAAAATTGCTATTAATAGCGACTATATTTTTATATCTGATGACATATATTTTATATCTGATGACTGAATTTTCAATAAAGTGGTTTGTAATGTAATTTTGCATTTTTCTGTATTTTTGAACCAAAAATGAACTAACCTGCTATGAAGTGGTACAGTAACTGGTATGATACTAATGCATAGACTGACTAGTATGACGGCTGGTATGATTCTGCTGTACTAACTATTATGTAAAATGTACTAACTATTATGTAAAATGGTATGATCCTGATGAATATACAGACTAGTATTTTGAATGGGTTGCTATTGATGCATATGATGACTAGTATGTCAACTGATATATTGCTGATGCAGTTGCTAATATAGAAAAATTACAGAACTCGAACTAATTGAGCCGATTTGGCAAACTAGTATTTGACTAGAATAAAACTAGTAGAATTGACTGCAGGGTAGTTACCACAAATGATTAAGATAATATCAAATAGCGGTCGCATACCAGCTTTCAGCCAGTTTTTATTAGTGGATCGGTCCATCTCTTTTTCCTCTTATGCTCACAAAATTATTACAAATTATTAAAACTAAATATTAAAATTTAAATAAATAAATATCATTTTTAAGATTTTTCCAATAAATTTTTACCTGAGTTTGCGAGCCATCGGTTCCAATTTGTTCAGAGAAGTATTGTCTGTAATTAAGATAATCTAAAAGTCTTCTCGGCAATGGTAAAGACTGTATCAAGTCTTTGCGTATAACCGTTTTCAAGATAACAAATCTGTAAATAATTATTGTGTTATAGTTAAAAACATGTATAAATATACAAGCTTTACCTGCACATATGTTGCAAACTTTGGACGTGTTTGAATCTAGAGACTGGATTTGTTAGCTGTACCCTCATAGGCCC
This sequence comes from Merzomyia westermanni, assembly GCA_949987695.1. Classification (NCBI taxonomy): domain Eukaryota; kingdom Metazoa; phylum Arthropoda; class Insecta; order Diptera; family Tephritidae; genus Merzomyia; species Merzomyia westermanni. The sequence goes on along the minus strand of OX465290.1, from coordinate 108,816,025 downwards.
ATGTTCCGGCCTTCTGTGCAAAAAAAAGAGATACCTAAAACAAAGCAAACTAATTATTTTTCGCGTTGTTTTTTCAGATTCTTACCTTCCACTTCTCGAATGATCAACAGCCTTTTCAATAAATTCTGTAATTGTTTGCGACTTGAATTTAGCGTATGATCCAAAAGAAAATGTTCCTGAAATTTAAGACATATATACTAAATTTAGAATTTATTTGGCTTGTCGGCTATGGCCTTTTGATTTCAGCTACAAAAATGAATCTTGTTTCGCCTTTTTCTTATCAAATGAATATATAAGTTTTTATGTTTGTGTGAACAAGAAATAACTCAAACAACTAATACAAATTTACCACAAGCTTACAAAAGCTTAGAATAACGTTTACTTCAAGCATTGCATTTCATTCATTCATTTCCAACAACTTTGGTCGGCAGATGTTGTAACGCCCAAAAATTTACTTGCCCACATTTAAAAAAATTTACTCGCTCCCTCTTTAATTATCGCTTTCTACTTTTCTGTAAATTTATCTCCCTCTTCGTATTTAATATAAACTAATTATGTATGTTTTGTGTGAATGTGGGACTGATTTTAATCTTGCCGTATAATGCGATCAGTTGGTCCGTTCGATTTTTGACATTCTTATGACGTCGGAGTATTTGAGGATAAGAAAAACATATTTTGCATTTTAATGCTAGCAGTGTCAATTAAAAATTGAACGTTCCCTCTTGGTCATCAAGAAATTTAAAGCCTCTCTTCCTGAACCCATGTAGAACCAATTTTGAATTAAATAAGCCTTTCCGATGTTTATGTCATAACTTTAACTCTCATTCCAGCATATTTGAAATTTCTGACTCACTTTTCAGCATTAAAAAATAAATACGTACAAGGTGGCGCGAAAGTAATCCTCCTATCAGAAAATGCTATAAATTTTGCGATTGGCCCCTAAAGTCAGTTCTGTATTGACATTTGTGTAGTAAACACAGACGAAATACACGTTAATAAACAATGTTACGCTACACTGCTCCAGAACGCGGAATATTGCTGACTATTTATTTGACCAATAATCGGTCGGTGACTTTGGCACAATGTGAATTTCGTCGCAGATTTCCTGGCCGTCCAACGCCTACTGGTGAAACACTGCGACGTTTAGCCGCTCGCCTCGAAGAGACTGGCACAACACGAGATTCTGCCAGGCGTGGCAGACCCCGGAGTAGCCGTTCTGCAGAGAATATTGCTGCTGTAGCCGAGGATGTCATGGAAGCGCCGTCGACATCGACCAGACGACGTGCCACGCAAATGGGTATCAGTCGACGGTCTTTACAGCGAATTTTGGTACAAGATTTGAAGATGTTTCCGTACAAAGTCCAGACGGTGCATCAGCTGTTAGCTGCTGACCGCCAATCGTGTCTAACATACGCTCAAGCCATCCTTAATCACCACCAAGAGGAAGATGATTTTTCATCAAAAATAATCATGAGTGATGAGGCCCATTTCCATCTTAGCGGGTACGTAAATAAGCAAAATTTTCGCTTCTGGGGCACTGAAAATCCGCGTGTAACCCACGAAGAGCCATTACACCCGCTCAAAGTCACTGTATGGTGTGCTGTTTTCGCTGGAGGAGTCATCGGACCTTTTTTCTTCGAAGACGTCGCGGGCCAAACGGTTACTGTGAATGGTGAGCGCTACAGAGCAATGATCAACGAGTTCTTTTTGCCGCAACTTGATGAATTGGGATTGTAAAACATGTGGTTCCAACAAGACGGTCCAACAGCACACACTGCACGTGCCACAACCGATATGCTGAAGGATGCATTTCCCGGGCGCCTATTCTCCCGTTTTGGCGATTTGCACTGGCCAGCAAGATCGCCTGATTTGACCGCTCCAGACTTCTTTTTGTGGGCTTTTTGAAGTCGCGGGTTTATGTCAACAAGCCTCAGACTCTTGCAGCTCTTAAAGACAATATCCGTCAAGAATGTGAGGACCTATCGCCGGAAGTTTTGGCCAAAGTGATGGAAAATGCCATAAAAAGGGCTAAAATGACAATCAACAGTGGCGGCGGCCATTTACATGACATCATATTCTCGACTTGATGTTAAAAAAACTAAAAGACCAAATAAAAATAATCCACAAGAAGAATCAAAGTTTTTCATTTTTTTTTTTAATTACAGCCAAAAAACATCGGAAGCTTACTTTTGCGCCACCTTGTACTATCCTCACTCAATCAATAATAGCTTCACGAATGTTATGCGGATGCGCTCCTCGTGTAGCTTGGGCAGAGTGGTGGGATATCCGTTGGGAATTATCTATATATTAAGAGGCTGACATTTTTCCATGCAATTAATTTCCAGACTACATCTATATATAAACAGGCATAAAATCCTATAAAATGTATATGGATGTATTCGTATGGGTCAGGGGCGTTGCATAGGCGTATCAGATTTAACATATTTCATTTTTTTTAATATTCAATTTAAGTCCAAAGCCATAGCGCATAACTACAGTATTTGACTAAGTCGTTTGAAATGCAGCAGTAGCGTCTTGGGTAGGAAGCGTGCTTTTTAAGGTTCGAGCACAGGTTCGAGACAATTTTTGTTTTTTTTTACTAAATTGAATTTGTTTTTCAATGTATGAATACTTCTTATCTTGACTTTTTTCAATTCATTAGATTTTAAGCCCAATATTTTTATGTTTCTGACCGCGATATACGTTTACAATCGTATCGTAAGCTTTGACAAAATCTCAAAAATATTAATTAAAATTTTGTTGTGCCATTCAAACGTTTTAGAAAGTAAAAAATTTAAAATTCTATTTCGATGGATATTATTTCACTTTTTTGTTTTGTAGAGCTTCGAACCTTTTCTCTTCTTCTTCTTCTTTATATGGTCACCTAAACGTCTGGGCGATTTTGACCATCCATTATAGCTCGCTAGTCGTTTCTTCGTTGCGCCAACTGCCTCCAAGTGGAGCATTTACTTCCACCACCGGGTGCCGATAAGAACACCTTTTTGGCCGCTCATACAGCTAGTCTTTAAATCTTGTTCGGTACTCGCCGTCGCCAACGCGTAGAGCTCCACAAAATCTTTCTAAGAACCTTTCGCTCGAATACCAACAGAGCCGCCTAATCAGATGTTGTTACTGTCCACCCTTCTGCACCATATAGCAGGACTTATAGAGTGTTATTTTCGTTCCTCGAGAGACGGCTTAACTTCTTAATTGCCTACTCAGAAAAGGAAGCTTTGCACTTGTGAAGTATGGCTGAGTGGTTGGGTTGGCACAATCTTGTGCACGAGCACAGTGACAGATATACCGCCCACACAAGATAAGATCGTACTAGTTGTCGATAGTCTGAGTAGCCGGGGGTCTGAGAACGTAGATGTGGCCTAAAAAGATGGCAGCCTCTGTTGGCTTTGTCGCATGTCGAATGAGACCATTATTTTCGAATGCGATGCTATCTACCGGAAAAGACGGAAGCGTCCTATCCTAGCATCCATGACCAAATAAGCTCTCTTATCCCGAAGAAACTTCTTGATTTTCTAAAGGATTTGTACCTATATCCCATATACTGTTCAATTTCCATACATAAAAAAACTTTCTTCCAAGACAGAAGGAGCCAAGATTGTTTCTTAATCAGAAGACCACTTTACTGACTGGACTGAGAAACGAAACGACAGTAACACCAATTGGCACCGAGCCGCTGCTATCATAACTAATGAGCGAATGTCTAAGGAGGGAAGAGAAAGAGGAAAAAGATATACACTGGTACAATACGCCAGGTTAAGGAGAGGAAAAGTAGCTCTTGGGGGGTCATAACACAACTCGCTTAGGAATTTTAACACGTATTTTTACAGGACACTGCAGGTTAAGTTTGTTTTTGTTCCATAAATAGTATTGAAATTTCTTTTCGAAAGCAATTTTGCTATCGAAAAAAAATCGTTTATTATGAAAACTATTTGAGGGGGCAGTGAAATAACGCCCGGGGAAACAACACCCGCGGGCGTTATTTCCTTTTTAAAGGGGAAATAATGACCGCAGACAAAAGGAAATAAGGCTTTCGAAAAGGAAATTAATAATAAATATCCCTTTAAAAAGTTATTAACGCCCGTCGAGAAAAGGAAATAACACCCTCGGGCCTAGTTTCCATTTTGAAAAGGATATAACACCCCGGGCTTTATTTAAGAAAATAATTATGTAAAGCCGGCACAAGTTATCGCTATGGACACGAAAAAGCTAATATCTTCACTTTCCAAATTACAACTTTGTTTAGAGACATCCAAGCAGACATTGCTATAAACATAATGATATTACGATTTATTAATCCAAATTCGATTTATCAAAAATCAGTTTATATTTGGAGTCGTTCGTAAAAAGTAATAGTAACGGTATGGAGTTGAATAACTTACGTTATAACTTTGTTCCGGGAATGAGGAAAGATAGCTTTCTAATACGAGTATACATGGAGTTTGAAAAAGATAAAGAGTAGTGGTGCTAAAAGTGATCGGTACGTGTGTTACGTGAAAAGTTGCCAAGTTAGCGTGTCCATTGACATAGTTACAAAAGAGTATAAAAAGTTAAATAATAAGTTGCATGAGCACGAAAATCGGGAAGAATTTGTAAAAAAAATTGGAAATTACAAACTCAATTAAAAAACAGTGCGAAAGTGTAAATTAAAAACAAATGCTACAAGCGGTATCTTTGACGACGAATGTATGAAAAATCCAAACTCTGCACATTTAGTTCAATATGCAAAAATTAAAAGAAATTTGTGCTACAATAAAAATACTGCATGGCCCAAAAATCCGGCATATCCAACAGACATATAAGATTTTTTTTGATGAGGCTGTTTTAAAATAATTTGGTGCATCAAAATTTTAATAAAACATTCAGAGTGAATCTAAGTTGTTCTACAAGGACACAATAATTGAAAAGGACTTTTTTTATTCATGTTTCATGTCACCAGTAATTAGCGAAATAATAAGAAGCTCGGAATGTCTTGAAAGGAACTATTTCATTGATGCTACATTTAGTGTTGTGCCGCAGTGTGGTTACAAGCAATTACTAATTATTCATATTGGATATTTAAACCATGTGAGTGCACATAAAATATATCTAATTGGGTTATTTAGATGGATGGGATGGCGGGAGGACGAGAGATTGCTTTGTTCCACATTCTAGTATACTAAGTTTATAAAAAACTTTTAAAGTACTTTCGGATACATATATATAGGTACCTTTATTTATACATCATTTTCTTTCAGACGTATCCTTTTATATTTTTATTGATGTCCAGTATATTCAAAATAACTTATTTCAATTCAATGCAACATCATTTCAAACAGATTTTGAAAGAGCCCTGCGCAATAGTTTAAGCCGAAATTTCCCTAGAGCAAAATAACCGGATGTTGGTTCAACTATTGTAACGCATTGAGGAAAAATGCTAGAAAAATTAATCAATTTATCCAAAAATTAAACAAAAACAAGTAAGGAAAGGACTTTCTTCGACTGTGCCGAAGACTTTATACTTTTCATGAATACGCATGACGGTTTCAAGTGTCCGATCCCTACTCACAGTTAGTACAAACTCTGCAATACTGTTAATTTTAAGATACATAGCCCAAGCCCCATTTATCGGAAAAATCCATTGTATGGGAGCTATATGTTATGTTGTTCCGATCTGGTTGATTTTCACCACACACATGACATATATAATGTGTACCAAACCTGTACAACTTTGCGTTCCTAGCTTTTTAATTGCAAAATTGATAGCCCAAAACCCATTTATCAAAGCTATCGATTATATGGGACCCATATGTTATGTTGGCCCGATCTAGGTGATTTTCACTACACACATTACATACATAATATATACTAAAACTGCAAGATTCCTAGTTAATAGCTTTTTAATTGCAACAGTTATAGGCCAAAACTTGTTTATCGGAACAATCGATTGTATTGGTACGATCATGCTGGTTCCGACAAATGATTAATGTTTTCCAAATGGCTGCCTCTTACCAAATTTCATCGAGATATCTCTTAAACTGAGGGACTAGTTTGCGTTCAAACAGACAGACGGACAGATGGACATGGCTAAATAAACTCAGCTCATCACCGTGATCACTTCCATTCCCACAACAGTCGTTTCTATCGTACCGGAATGACTCGAGTTTCTATATCCGACCAAGGGCTGTTATTTCGACATTACCTTGTCTAACTTGTCACCTTTCCCCTTAACATTGTCATCCTCCGAACAGCTCCTTGCAGCAGGGCTGCTCAAACCTATCCTGCTCCGGGCTGGTGTTGAATCCAACCCTGGAACAAGAGAATGGATCTGTTGCGTTTGCTGGAAGAAGGTTTTTTTTTTTATTTATTTATTACGGTCTTTAAGACCTAGTTGATGTTAGGTTAACATTTGTTGCATTAAATATTCAGTGATTTACAATATAAAAATAATTTTACTTTAAACTTATTAATATTTTCACAATCTTTTATCGCAGTCGGTAGCTCATTGCACATTTTGTACCCTGTGTATTCCAAAGTCGTCTTTGCGAACTCTGTTCATACTATAGGCAGTCTTATATTAATGCAGTATCTATTTCCATAATTATGTATCTCGTGATTATAGAGTAATTTATTGCTCAGGTAACTCGGTAGCATTGCTAATCTTACATGATGTATACATTTCAAAGTGAAGTAACTTATTGACTGTTTTATACTAAGCCAGTTTAACCGATTCGGCGGCCGCCGTGGTGTGGAGGTAGTGTTGCCGGCCTACCACACCGAAGGTCCATGGTTCGAGCCCTGGTACAGGTGACATCAAAAGTGATTTGAAAAAAGTTTTTCAAAAACGGGGTCGCCCCTCGGCAGTGGTTTGGCAAACTCTCCGAGTGTATTTCTGCCATGACAGGCTTCTCAGCAAAAATTCGTCTCCTTTGTAGATGCCGTTCGGAGTCGGCAAAAAACTGTAGGTCCCACCAATTTGTAGGGAAAATACAAATCGGCACACCACAAATTGGAAGAGAAGCTTGGCGCAAAAATCTCTTAGGAGGTTTATGATGATATACCTGTTGTATATCGCGCCATAAAGAAGAGAGTTTAACCGATTCAGCATTATAGTTTTTGATGTTCTTGGGGGACGTTTTAATATAAATCGCATTGCCTTGTGTTGTTGTATTTGTAGTCTTTTAATTTTCATATCACTCGCTATCAACAGAATTGTAGGACAGTATATGAAGTGCGGTTCAATAATTGAACGATACACAAGTATTTTATGATGTTGACTAATATGTCTGCATATTCCGTACATGTATCCTATTTTCTGCGCAATATTTCTTTCAAGATAGTTTATATGTTCTCCAAAATGGAAGTTTTCATCAATTAAAACTCCTGAGTACTTCATTTCATTTACTCTTTGAATTAAATTGTTTTTTATCTTCAGGGTTATATTGTTTAAATCGTTATTACGTATGATGTTCTGGTTTTTGCAAAATACCATGAACTTAGTCTTATCTACATTTAGCTTCAATTTTTTAAGGCACAACCAGTTGTATAGAGAGTTAAGATCTACTTGTGCTTTCTGCATTGCACAGTCGGCATATTTCTCACTGGTGATAAGCAGTGCATCATCCGCAAATAGACGTATAAACGGATCGAGATAGATATTGACTTATTATATCAAAATGTTCAGAACGAAAAGAGAAATTGAGTAAGCCATGTCCGTCCGTCTGTGAACAGGATAACTTCAGTAAATTTTGAGATATCTTAATGAAATTTGGTATGCAGATTCTTTGGCACTCATCTCCGAGCGCTATTTAAAATGGGTGAAATCGGACAATAGCCAGGCCCCCTTTTTATATGTAGAATATTTTCGAAAACACAAAAAAAGTGATTACTCAGCACATAATACACCTATAAGGATAAAATTTGGTCAATACATTTAGATTGAGGCATAAAATAAATTTTTCAAGAAATTTTTTAAAATGGGTGTGGCACCGCCCACTTTTGATTAAGTCAAATTTAGAAATAATATTAATCATAAATCAAAACCCGTTCAAGATATCGAAACGAAATTCAGCACGCAGGTTTCCAGGTATGCAAGGAATGTTCCAGGAAAAAATGGGCGAGATCGGGTGAGGTCCACGCCCACTTTTATATGAAAGATTTTGAAGAGGATCGTACATATATATTAAATAGGCAATAAGTGCGTAAAACATCTTTACATCATTTATATTTCACTTTTAAAGTTTCCGTAAGCAAAGAAATCCAAAAACTTAAAACTTTCGAAAATGGGCGTGGCCCCGCCCATTTTATAGTGGACTATTCCACAAAACTGTTTATGCCATAACTCCGCCAAAAATTGATTTGTCGAAACGAAATTTGGTGATAATGTTCTATATATAAAGGTTACTGTTTGCTGTAAAAAAGTGCACGCCCAGTTTTTGAACATAGTTCTGAGAAATTTTTTTGTAAAATTTAAAAACCGATATTTCTACAACTAAGCATGTTATATCAATCAGATTTTGCACACATAATAAGCTTTTCAAGAAAAACTCGGCCGCAAAAAAATTTTGTCATTTTAGAAGAAGTAGGCGTGGCGCCGCCCACTTTTCAGCATTAAATTTCTGCTATTTTCAAAGGCAATTGCTTATAATTCAATCTTGATATTTCAATGAAAATTGGTCAGCTGCTTCTTAGTAGTATTTATTATACTCCTGCCAAAAATTAGCCCAATCGGGAAACACACAAGCAAAATATTCGGGCACGTAATTAATAGCCCACTGCTATAGCGAAATTATATATCTTTTTTGATTTTCTTACCTTTCATAAACATTAAATGTATGTAAGTATGAGAAAAAGAAGAGAACAGTTCACTAAAATGATCAGTACGATGAGTGGAGTCGATTTAGCCATGGCCGTCTCTTCGTCCGCCTGTCTGTCTGTCTATTTGAACGCAAACTAGTCTCCCAGTTTTACAAAAGAATGCTGAAATTCGTTGTTTGCTTTCTCGATTTTATAATATACTAGCAAACCTGGTATACGTTGTTTTGACGTTTTGATACATAGGACACATCTATATATAAAATGTCATTCACTTGAACCAAACAAACTCCTAACTATACTGAACTGCAGCTTTATATAACCTGGGGCTTTTCCAAAAGCTATATGCAGACTGTGTCGTGCCCAGCAAACTCCTGAACATATCGTGAAACTTCAAGAGCAAAACAAAACACAAAATATGTGGGCGTGGCACCGCCCACTTTTGAAAAATTATGTAGATATTGACTAAGTGACACATATATCCAAATTTCATTAATTTAGACCCAAAAAGTTCGGAGTTATGACGAATTGAAACTTTATATAGCCTGGCGGAGTGCCTCCGCCTACTTTTCCAAAACTATATATTGTTTATGCTGTACCCAGTGAACCCAAGTACATTTTGTGAAAATTTCATAAAGATCGGTTGAGTTCTTTGGCGCCTATGAAAGACCCCCTTTTTTATATCTATTTTTGTTACGCACACAAGGTATATTACTTTATTCGGCATAAACGAATCGAAATATATATATTATTGTGTATCAAAATGTTCAGGATAAAAAGTAAAATATCCGGGCAAGTAGTTAATACCCCACTGCAAAAGCGAAATTGTATAACTTTTTTGATTTTCATACCTTTCATGAATATGAAATGTTTGTACGTATGAGAAGAAAAAGAGATAGTCCCATCAAAAAGTATACTGAAATGATCAGGAGGATGAGCTGAGTCGATGTAGCCATGTCCGTCTCTCGATACGTCTTTCTGTTTGTCCGTCTGTCTATTTGAACGCAAATACGAACTGAAAGTATTAAAATAGACCTGCGTAAATTGGGATGCCATAATAGATCACTACTAGGTATATAATGTTCGGTTCCACCCGAAATTAGACTCCTTACTTGTTAATTTTGAGTTCTGTTTTAAATATTTTATCTGCCCATTCCTTTTGAATTTTAATTTGATTTTCCGTTTTGTTTCGAGTTTTTGAAATTTAAATGTCAACGGTCTGTCTGTGGCATCCGGGTTTAACCGGATGTTGTTTTTATAGTTGTTTTGCGCGGTTTTGTGCATTTCTTCGCGTTTAAAAGGCATGATATGAACTTTTTTCTCTTTATGGCGCAGGACAGCAAGGTTGGCAAGAAACCACCCCAGCCGACAATGACTACCCACTGTGCACCATTGATATCATGCCGACCGTCTTCCTTACTGCTCTATTTTTGACACGTCACCATAACAATCTAACTTTTATTTGTATTATTCGTAGGCTTCGCCACGCACTTAGTTTTGTGAGAAACTAAACACCGAATGCACTCTGCAGATACAGTACGTCACAGTCATCATCATTGTCGTGATAAATGTAAACATTTAAAAAACAAGTAAGGAAGTTAAAGTTTTCAGGTGAAACCGAACACCACATACCCAGCTGTGCCCTTGAAACGCTGTTATGGTTTGTTTTGTGTGGTTAATGGTGTTAAAAGGCTGCGCAATAATACTAGGTGTGTTCAAAAAGTATCGCGAATTTTGTGTTTTTTCAAAAATTATTTATTTATTCATGAATATCTATTTTGTCCCCTTCAAAGTAATCCCCATGAGATATTATACACTTGTGCCAACGGTTTTTCCAATCTTCGAAGCACTTCAAAAAATCATTTTTTTGTATCTTGTTCAGCTCCTCCTTCGATGCCGTTTTTATCTCGTCAAGAGAAGCGTAACGTCGTCCTTTCATGGGCCTCTTCAGTTTAGGGAACAAGAAAAAGTCACAGGGGGCCAGATCTGGGGAATACGGTGCCTGCGGCATCATTAGTGTGTTGTTTTTGGCCAAAAAGTCGCGCACAAGCAACGATGCGTGAGCAGGGGCGTTATCGTGGTGCAAAAGCCAATTTTTGTTCTTCTTTGCACATCTTCTCGGCCTTCTGAGAACACTTTGTACCACCGATAAACGTTGCTTCGGTCCAAGGTAGCTTTTCCGTATGCCACAGTCAACATTCGGAATGCATCCGCGCACTTAATTTCGTTTTTCACACAAAATTTGATACAGGTTCTTTCATCCATTTTTCTGAATAGGTAAAAATCGAAGACGATCCAAAACACGTGCAAGCAAAGCAGCTGTCAACAATTAACTGAACATTCAAAATGGCCGAGCTTGTCGGCATAAGTGAGAGACATAAAACAGCTTTACATCATTTATATTTCACTTTTAAAGTTTCCGTAAGCAAATAAATCCAAAAACTTAAAATTTTCGAAAATGGGCGTGGCCCCGCCCCTTTTATAGTGGACTATTCCACAAAACTTTTTATGCCATAACTCCGCCAAAAATGACTTGTCGAAACGAAATTTGGTGATAATGTTCTATATATAAAGGTAACTGTTTGCTGTAAAATTGGGCGAAATCGGTTAATGTCCATGCCCAGTTTTTTAACATAGTTCTGATTTTTTTTTTTTTAATTTAAAAAGCGATATTTCTATAACTAAGCAAGTTATATCAATCAGATTTGGCACACATAATAAGCTTTTTAAGGAAAACTCGGCCGCAAAAAATGTTGTCAACTTTTCAGCATAAAATTTCTGCTATTTTCAAAGGCAATCGCTTATAATTCAATCTTGATATTTCAATGAAACTTGGTCAGCTGCTTCTCAGTAGTATGTATTTTAATCCTGCCAAAAATTAGCCAAATCGGGAAACACACAAGCAAAATGTTCGGGTACGTTGTTATTAGCCCACTGCAATAGTGAAGTTATATATCTTTTCTGATTTTCATACTTTTCATAAACATTAAATGTATGTAAGTATGAGAACAAGAAGAGAAAAGTTCACTAAATTGATCAGCACGATGAGCGAAGTCGATTTAACCATGCCCGTCTCTCCGTCCGTTGTCTGCCTGTCGGTCTACTTGAATGCAAACTAGCCTCTCAGTTTTACAAAAGAATGCTGAAAATCGTTGTTTGCTTTTGCCATTTTATAATATACTAGCAAACCCGGTAGACGTTGTTTTGACATTTTGATACATAGAACACATCTATATATAAAATGTCATTAACTTGAACCAAATTAACTCCTAACTATACCGAACTGCAGCTTTATATAACCTGGGATCTTTTCCAAAAGTTATATACAGACTGTGTCGTGCCCAGCGAACTCCTGAACTTATCGTGGAAGTTCAAGAGCAAAACAAAACGCAAAATATGTGGGCGTGGTAACTTTCCAACAGTTTGGAACAATGCTATTATTTAGGGACTCATTTATTATGTCTTTGTAAAAGTTACCAATGTACTTCATGGAATCCTTAAAAACACCCTCAGGTAAAAGCTTCTATCCGCCATATTTATTTTTAAGTGCTTTTGTGATATTCATTATATCATCTAACACAGTGTCAGTGAAACGAAATGGTTCTATTGCGATCGAGCGATCAACGTGTAGTTCGGATGCAGTAGGCATTTCTTCGATACTATCATTAATTTCGACTATGCTCTGTACAAAAAAATTGTTTAGGGCATTAGCTATATGATACTCATTATCGAGGCATGCGCCATGAATTACTATCTTAGTGATATGTTTTTTGTTATCTGTAAGCTCTGTAAGGTCTTTCAGACACTCTGTAAGGTCTTTCAGACACTTCCACATCCGCTTCATGTTTCCCGTATTGCTGTGAACTCTGCCTTCCATATACATCTTCTTCTTATACATAATAGTACTTTTGTATATTTTCTTTAATACATTATATTCATCCCAGTATCCTGTTTCTGTGGCAATATTATATAGCTCAAGTTTTCTTTTATGGGGAGCTGCAAGCTCACGGTCATACCACTTATTTCTCAGTTGTATTTTTGTTTTCTTCACACATGTCAGTGCTTGCATTACTTCAGTAAGAATATTGTTCGGGGCTATAGTTTTATTTTTTACTCCGGCATTACGCATAAAGCTAAAATCGCTTGTTCTTAGTTTATTTAAAAGGTTTTCGGAGCTATAGTATTCCCATGAGGTAAAAGTAGAGTAACTTCTCATTTTGCAAAACTTTGTTGTTGGAACTTTAAAATTAATTGTTTCATGATCAGAAATTCTATATTCAACTATGTTTTCCGATCTAACTTGATCGTTATTACTAAAGAGCAAGTCAATTTTGGTAGACGATTTCTCGTATTGAAATTAATTCTTTGTATCATTGCCCGTAATAGGTGTTTCGAGTATGTTGACGATACATTCATATTGATGTTAAAATCTCCAGTTATGATATTATTGTCTGATTCCTTGCGGTTTTCAGTCAGGATTTCGTCTAAAATCGTAATAAAGTCGGCGTCACTGCTACTTGGTGAGTGATAAAATACACCAATTTGCCATTTTAACGCACATTTTTTGATATTTATAATAATGCACCATATATTCATGTTAATGGTTATATTGCATGAACATATTTACATCAAAACACCACCTGTATGTCTACTAGGGGAGTCGCAACGAATACATTTGTATGTCGGAATATTTAATTCGGTATCCATTATAAGATAAGTTGTGCATGTTTCTGCGCATAGTACAATGTTTGGGTTTCTTGTTTCGACAAGCCTCTCTAATTCAGTTTTATTTGCTGTTATACTACAAATATTGAGATATATACATTCTAAGCTATGCACCCCACTACTACGATTTTTGTACTTTTTATGCTTTGGTTGCTAATAAACAATCTTTTTTTTCCTTGCGGATAATTTTTGCTGATACAGGACATGCTCTACCCATAGTATCATGGATCATCAGTTTTCAGTTCCTTATTTGCCCTTATACAATTGATACATTTTCTGATTGGTTCCTTATCTCATTGCGTATGTTTGTGTTCACCCAGACATTTAGTCCACACTTCCCTTTCTTTATAGTCACTGGCCTTATGATGAAAGCCTTTGCATTTAAAACAACAAAGTATTTGGACTGCATCATACACTCTGCACCATTGCCAGCCTACATTTATCCTTTCTCCAGCTAGTATATTCGTGAAAGCTTCTACGTCCACTTCCAGTACTGCGTTGTAATATACATTCGAACCCTTTTTCTTTTCATACTGTTTTATAATTTTAATGTCCGTTTCAGTAAGACACGCATTTTGTCGTTTAATTCTCTGCGCCAGTTCATCACTATCATATTTAAAGTTTATACCCGATACAACAACTGTCGGTTTCACTTTCTTAGGGATCTTAACCTCATAGGTATTTCCAAGATTAGTCTCGATGGCATTTTTAATTTTATCTCGTTCTTGATCATTTTTGCTTTCAACTATCACTACCCCACTTTGCCTAGTTACTATATCCGTTATTTGCAGCTCTTTAGAGTCTACTTTTGAATTAAGGTCATTTTTGGTCCTGTCCGCATCTTGTTTTTTGCTCGGTTTCACTATTAGTGGATGATTTTTTTTATCTCTGGCAACGCTCCTTTTTTTTTTGTTTACTAATTTTTGTTATATTCGCATACGATATTTTTGCTTCAACATTATTGGCATTCTGATTCAGTTCATTGCACATTTTTTTATTTTCGTTGCTTATTGCTTCGATCATTTTCTTATTGTCATCTTTGTTAGTTTTTAATTCGACACATACCTGTTCACTGCTTCGCTTAAAGCCTTCTGCTATTTCCCGTATTTTATTAACCTCTTTTACACTTTTTCGCACGATTTTTGCCTTTTTGCATAGCTCTAATTCTTTCACTGAATGCTGCTTCCACCACTTGAAGAAGATGCTTTATTTCTTTTTCGTTCTTTCTAAGTGCATTGTCAAAGTCACTTCTATACTCTTGTAGTTGTTGTCCATTTTGCTTCATTACCATTTGCATGTCTTTTAATATGTCATCTACATTATGTACTAACTGTACACAGTCAGCACACATAAATCTTAGCATTTCACATTCCTGCAGTTTATCAATGCTGCATTGGTCCAACCCAGAACATTTTCGGGTCAGGTGGTAATATTTACCACACCCCTACACATCGTATATTGGCCACTTCTCCACGTATCGTGATTTTACACCTGTCGCACTTTTTTTTCATTTTGGTTTAAGTAACTTGCATACATATATGTGCATACACATGTGCATATGCATGTAGCCACTAATGCAGGTGCAAGTGTATGCGTATGTCTATTTATATTAAAAATTCATTAAATTAAACTTTATTTTATTTAGTGTCACAAATAACTTCCCAATTAGTTTCCTGTGTCTCTATATCTTACACTAGATTATTTTATCTAATATTTTTATAAGGTTTTACAATTTCTCAATATAAAATCCAAGCAGCAAAATTAAACACGACCGTTCTTTCTCGCCGCAGAAGTCAAACGTTCACACTCCGTGCAATGTAATACATGTAAAAGATGGTTCCACAAAACAAAGTGCTCCGGGCTAAATCCCTCCACACATAGGCCCCCTAGTTTCTACAAAACTTTTGTGGCCCCTGGCTGTTCACGCCCTAGGGCGTCCCGTGGCCAATATCGATCCAGTGTCGCACCGCCACAAGTTCCAGATACAGTCTCCACGACTAACAGCTCTTATACTGCCCAGCAAGTAGTGTGTAACCCCGCTGCCGCTCACGCCCACCGGCGCTAACACCTCACACAGCTGCTCACAGCTACTTTCTACGTAGCACTTCTCTTTTAGATGTCAGCAATGCTGAGCGACAGCCCACCCCCATCCCACTTACAACCACCCCTTCTTCCAGCACTAGCACAAATGTAAGCCAAAGCCACCAGCTACTGGTCCCTTACACCATGTGCACTGTTTGTCGGTTGAGATTATAATCACCGGCGGCATCAGTCAAATGCAACTCTTGCCTTGGCCTATGTCACCTGCTTATATGTTCTCATCTTGGTAACAGGAACTTAAGGACTGATAAGTACGTTGCGCCATGTTGGCGACCAATTCGCCTCCTTCCGGTGGTCCGGATCCTTCGTCTTCTATATTGCGACGCAGTCCTTGACTCCCAGTGTGATTATTTCTCCCCCTTCGCAGTTTCGTGTCCTACAGTTGAACTGCAACGGCTTAACCGGCAGCGTTACGGAGATAGTGAGCTTCATGAAGCGGCTATTCAAGAAACAAAGCTTGGCGCCCGATCAGATCTTTAGACCTGTGATGGCTACAACTTCCACCGGCGTGACCGTGAGAGAGGACTTTGGCGCGGACTTGCCTTCATCACTCATCAATCTGTGCAATATCGTACATTTGAGCCTGATGTCGACCCGAGGGACAACACCTTAAAACGTCAAGGTATGGTTGTGTGGTCAGGCGATGTCGATCCTGAAATAATTAACATTTATGTACCTTCTGCCACCTGCTGTCCGAGGGATTACTACCCTCACATTCGTGCGTTACTCAGAGGCGATAATCGTGTAATCCTCGGAACTTCAACGCACACCATGACCTTTGGCACTCGAGCCTACAGTTACATGGTAGGGAACAGGAACTGGCTGAACAAATAGCTTACTCTACGTTTTGCACTGTCCACGGGCATGCCCCCACGAGAGTCGCGGTGAATTGTTCTAGTTCTCTAGAACTTACTATCGTCAGCGCTGGTCTCATAAACTGCGTTGATTGGCGACCGATGCTAACTCTTGCATCGGATCATTTACCGATAGTCCTCTCAATCGATCGCCCCATCAACTTTGTCACTTCTGAAAATCGCATCTTCACTAATTTCAGCAAAGCTGATTGGGTTGGTCTTCTTACCCTCACTGAGAGCACCTTCGCTGCGCTTCCCATCCCGTCTAACGTACGAGAAGGGGAAAAAGCGTTTCGCATGATCAAAGCTTCAGCCTAGAATTAAGGAGATACGTCCGTATTTCCCCGCAGAGGCCGCGGCCCTGGCATATGAACGCGACCATGTGCGACGCTTGTCCCCTACGAATCCCCAAATTCAAGATCTCAATGCGAAAACCAGACGACTGGTTGATCACACAAACGCGCCAAATGGGAGGAGCACCCAAGGTTCTGCAACCTCTCTGCTGGTGTTGGCAAATTATGGTCTTCTGTAAAATTCTTGTCAAATCCGACTAAACCTATCCATCATTCCCACAACAGCCAGTTCTATCGTGTCGGAATGACCCGTGTTTTTTTACCCGGCCAAGGGCTGTTATTTCAGTGTAACCCTGTCCAATCTGTCCCGTCCCACCATTAAATTGTCATCCTCGGAGCAAACCTTGGCAGCTTAGTTGCTTCATTGTCTCTTGTTACGGGCTGGGGTCGAACCCAACCCTGGATCAAGAGATTGGATGTGCTGCATTTGCTGGAAGAAAATTTATATTAAACGGTCGCATTCGGTTCAATACGCCAAGTGTAAAAGATGCTACATAAATCGACTTCATATTTTTTTTAATACGTTCGAGGCACCATGCTTTACACGCCTAAGGTCGTGCCGCGGTATTCGTCGCTCTGGCGCTCCCCTACCACCCCTATTAACTTTAAGAAGCCACAATGGTGGCTCAGCTGCTCAGCACTGCTGCCATTCCCGCCTCATCCACTCCCGACTGTCGCTCACGCTCACCAACGCCTCCATCTCGCACAGCCGCTCAACACGTCAGTCCCCTCTTTCTCTGTCCCCAATCCCCCCCCCCCCCCCCCCTCCTTCCAGCTTGCACGTGGGCCAGGACCACCACCTCCTCGTACCTTTCACTACATGCACCGTTTGTCGGCAATGATTATATACGCCTGCGACATCGGTCAAGTGCAACAATTGCCTTGGCCTGTGTCACACCCTTATGTGCTCTGGGATCGCAAACAGAAACCTCTGCGCGGATAACGTTCGTAGCCCCTTGTCGCAGTACACAGCCGCCTTCCACGCCGGACAACAATGGCCAAGGCGCTGTCAACTCTAGACTGCGACATAGTTTCACGCCCCCCACGCCTAGCATATGCCCCTCTCCCCACCTACGCACTTCAAAATTTTACAGCTGAACTGTAACGGATTAGCTGGAAAGATCGCGGAGATAACTGACTTTATGAAGTCGCACAACATCAAAATCGCCGCGATACAGGAGACAAAATTAAACACAAGATCGGACTTACGAACCCGTGATGGGTATAATGTACATTGAAAAGACCGTCCCAGCGGTCACAGGGAGACTTTACACATCACTCTGTACAATATAATCTATTTTCCCCTGACGTCGACCCCAGGGACTCTACCTTAGAATGCCAAGGCATAGTAGTCCGGTCAGGCGACGTCGACCTGCAAATTATAAACATCTACATTCCCCCTGCCGCGTGTTGTCCTAGATATTATCATCCCGACATTAGTGCGTTGCCAAGGGGCGATAACCGTCTAATCCTAGGCGACTACAACTCACATCACGATCTCTGGCCCTCCAACTCTGCAGACAGCAGAAGACATGCAATTACAGACCAAATAGACAACCCAGCATTCGGTACAGTCAATAGAGATGCCCCCCGCAGGGTGGCAGGTAACTGCCACAGTTCGCCAGACATCTTCATAACGAGCGCAGGCCTAATTAACTTTGTCATCTGGCGACCGATGCTTACATTAGCTTCAGACCTACCCATCCTACTCTCCGTTGAACGACCGACCGACTTCATAACGACTGATAAACTAACATACATTAACTTCACCAAAGCGGACTGGGACAGCTTTACGGACTATACAGAGCGCCTTACCAACTCCGACAGACGTACGCAAAGGTGAAAGAGAGTTCCGCAAGGTCATTGATTCAGCCTCAGGCCGCTTTATACCTGCTGGTAGAATACCAGAAATTCGTCCGAATTTTCCTGCAGAAGCTGCGGCGATGGCAAGAGAACGTGACCAAGTGAGACTCATCAATCCCGCAGATCCCAAAATCAAAGATCTTAACGCGGCAATTCGTAGGATAGTCAACGAACACAAACTGACCAAGTGGAAACAACACCTTGAGGCATGCAACCTCTACGGCGGAGTCGGCAAATTATGGTCGACTGTCAAGGCCCTATCCAATCCGACTTAATACAATGACAAGGGCGCCATTGCATTCGGCGACAGCGTCAAATCGGACGCCAGGAAATGCGCGAGCTTCTTTTGCCGGCTGTTTATAATGCATCCACCTGCGGATAGGACTAAGAGAAGAGTCATCCGACGTGCGCACAAACACAAACACTCCAGTGCGCCTATTGCCGTCTCAGTCGCAGAGGCCAAGGAAGCCATAATGAAGGCCAACCCCTCAAAATCCGTCGGACCCGACGGAATCGGCATGAAGATGATTAAACACCTAGGCCACGAGGGACGGAGTTATTTAGCGGCTCTTTTCAACCTCCTTCTTACTACTTTCGTCATACCTGAGATATGGAAACAAGCGATTATAGTTCCCTTACTAAAACCAGGAAGGCCGGCGAACCAAGGAGATTCTTATCGTCCGATATCCCTCCTTTCGCCGGTTTCGAAATTACTAGCGACCATTCTGCTCCCTTACTTTATTGCAAATCTGAAATTGGCCGATCACCAACATGGTTTCCGCAAATCTCGCAGCACTACATCTGCTTTGAATGTCATTACAACACAGATAAATTATGGTTTGAATCAACACCCACCAAACCATAGGACGGTTCTCGTGGCACGCCACACTCCTTCGAGACCTGGAAGAGACACCGCTCCCTGCCGGTCTTAAAAGGTGGACCGCTAATTACCTCAACGGTCGACAGGCATCAGTCAAATTCAGGAACAAGAAATCTAGGTCACGAAGAATAAAACAAGGGGTGCCGCAAGGTGGTGTTCTCTCTCCCCTTTTGTTTAATTTCTATATTTCGAGATACCTACTGTCAACCACCCGAAAATCTTGGGTGTGACGTTTGACAACGGCCTCACCTTCGCTGGTCATGCCACCGTAATAGCTTCAAAGGTACAGAGCCGCAATAAGATCTTCAAGTAACTAGCCGGCAGTACTTGGGGAAAAGACAAAGAAAAATTGTTTGCTACATATAAAGCTATTGGCCGACCGGTTATTGACTACGCTGTGCCCATATGGTCGCCCAACCAATTGGAGGAAATTACAAGTCTGCCAAAACGCCGCCATCAGAACTGCTACGGATGTCTGCTGGCGTCATCTGAGTCTCACCTCCATCAAGAGGCAAAATTGCTCATTGTTCAAGAGCACGCGGAACTCTTGAGTGGACAGTTCCTTCTGAACTGTCATAAACCCTGCCATCCAAATCGAAATCTATAAGGAGACATCTTCGTGAGCATTACGATGAGATCTGGCACCAAATCTCTTTGCCGTTCGATCTGCGGAACCATAGGCGGGCTCTAAATGACCTCCACACTTCCCGTTATCAGTACTCAGCCACCTGAATTGTCTGAAGAGGAGACTACAGTCATGCTAGAACAACTTCGCTCTGGATATTGTAATAGGTTAAACTCTTACTTATCCAGACTGAACCCCAACATACCAAACACATGTCCTGCATGTGGTATGCCCCCTCATGATAACAAACATCTCTTCTCCTGTTCAGTCGAACCTACTCTTCTAACACCTACATCGCTCTGGTCCAACCCTGTGAAAACTGCGCGTTTGCTCGGACTTCCGTTAGAAGAGTCTGATGACAATTTAGAGTGATCAAGCCCATTGGGCAGGGCGAAGCACTGTTAACAACAAAAACAAAATATCCATCAATTTTGGTGATAAGGTACAGTCGAAACCGAAGAGATGCACGTGCGCTTTCTGCTGGCAAGTCTGCGGTCGACAAGGAAATCAGACGAGCCAACAGGGAAGCGCACATACGAAAAAAATAGCCAAGCGCGCATTGCCGTCACCACCACGGAGGTTCAGGAGGCTATATATGTGGCAACCCTTCCTACTATGGGAAATATCTATGTACATAAGTTACCACTCTCCCGCTCAATGGAAATCATATGTACGTAAATATGTTAAATGCAAACAATGGTAGAAATCATACGATGTTTGTTAACGCTATGTCTCTCAGTAGTAGTTTTACTATTTATTGAATTATATTGGAATACCTGATAAAAAATGTAAATAAAGTTAGATTAGGCTTCTGATCATTCGCTACATTGGTGACCCCGACGTAGGTTGTGCGTTTTTAAAGTTCGTAAAAATTTCTATCAGTATCCGCGGTCGTTCGTAGAAAATTAAATTGGTGTTATTTTTCGGTCCAATCGCTATCGCATAATCTGCGCTACGCATAACGGCCATTATTATACATTTCTTTAAAAAATAAAAAGTTTGCTACCACATCACATACAATGATAAATAATAGCGAGGCTGTCGGTTCACCCACTCCGTCGCAAAGATCACCGCCACACGCAACTGCTCCGTTACAATTGCCACCGTCAACACATGTTTTCGGGAATACTACAGTGCGGGCACCTCCATTTTCAACAGAGCACCCCGCTCTATGGTTTGCACAACTAGAATCGCAATTTCGAATTCGATCCATAACCAGCGAAGATGACCAATTTCATCATGCGGTGTCCCTGATTGACACACAATCGGCAACAGAGGTTGAAGACATTATTGTTCGGCCGCCATCGTCTACGCCATACACATCTTTAAAGCACAGTCTTATCGAACGATTGACCAAGTCCAAAGACGCCAAATTACTCCAACTTTTGGACGGCGAACAAATCGGAGATCGAACTCCTTCACAATTTCTTCGTCACTTGCGTAGTTTGTGCCCGGACGTTCCTGACAACGTACTCAAAGCAAGGTGTCAGTCGCAGCTTCCTACTCAAACACGCGATCTGAGCCGTCTCGCTGACAAAATAAATGAAGTTATGCCAGGTGTAAAACAAACCATTGCCAGTATCTCCGAAGAGCAATCTTTGCGCAGTGAAATCGCCGAAATGCGCAAACAGATTGAAGCACTTAACATCCGCAAGGCACGAAACAGCAGTAGGCGAAATACAGGTTTCCACAACAAACGCGATGCCTCGCGTAGTCGTACGCGTTTTTTCGTCAACGGAATCTGCCGATACAACAAAAAGTTTGGCAGCAACGCACAGCGCTGCATACCAGGATGCAAATACTCGGAAAACGCTCAGGGGAGTCAATAGTGGCGCAAAATGACTCTCCCACCACGGCATCGCGCCGCCTTTTTATTACTGATCGCATCTCTGGGACACAGTTTCTTGTGGACACCGGTGCCGATCTGTCAGTCTTCCCTCGTTATCGCATTAAGTCAAACATACCACCAGTTGGCTATCAGCTGTACTCAGCTTCAGGCTCAACTATTGAAACATATGGCTACCACATGCTCACGCTTGATTTTGGTTTGCATCGAGATCTAACATGGCGTTTTATAATCGCTGATGTTTCAAAGCCAATTATCGGGGCTGACTTTATTAGCCACTTTGGCTTAGTAGTAAACTTGAAATATAGTCGCATTAGCGACGAAAATTCGGGAATTATTTCTAAAGGTCAAATGAAGCATACTCAAAGTATTTCTATCAAATCAATTTGTGGCGAATCACCTTACTTGCCACTTCTGCAACAATTCCCTACTATAACCAAGCGAGACGGCGCTTTTAAATTAGTGAAACATAACACAATGCACCATATTAGGACTACAAATGGTCCTCCTGTGTCAAGCAAATCACGAAGACTTGCGCCTCACAAACTAAAGGTTGCTAAGGAAGAGTTCGCGAAGATGGTACAATTGGGTATCGCGCGGCCCTTCACTTAGCACCTAAAAAGTCCGGTGAGTCACGCCCTTGTGGAGATTACCGCCTTCTCAACGACCGCACAATCCCCGACCGATATCCCGTAAGATATCTAGAGGACTTTGCCGCTAATCTTTATGGAAAAACAATTTTTTCCACTATAGATCTGATGAGAGCGTTTAACCAAATACCAGTTGCTAGCGATGACATTAAAAAAACTGCCATAATTATTCCATTTGGGCTATACGAGTTTCCTTTTATGACGGTTGGCCTAAGAAATGCCGCTCAAACGTTCCAAAGGTTTATTGATGAAGTCACCCGCGACCTTCCCTTCGTATTCCCTTACATCGACGATCTCTTGGTCGCTTCAGATAACGAACGAGAGCACTTCGGGCACCTTAAAATGTTGTTTCAGCGGCTCCAAGATTATGGGTTGGTAATTAACATATCAAAATCATTATTTGGCGCGAAGGAGGTAAAATTTCTCGGTCATTACATAACATGCCGTGGAATTAAGCCATTACCTGAAAAAGTCAACGCCATAAAGCAAATTTCGCCACCATCTACAGTTAAAAAACTTGGTGGATATATTGGTATGGTAAATTTGTACCGAAAATTCATTAAGAACGCCGCCGAACTCCTAGCTCCTTTAAATGCAGTACTTGCCGGACCTTACATTAAAAGCACACATCCAATTGAATGGACGACAGAACTAGTAGATGCCTTCGATCATTCTAAACAAGCTTTAGCGACATGCGCTGAGTTGGCTCATCCCAATATTGATGCAGATTTAGCCATTTTCACAGATGCATCTAACTTCGCAATAGGGGCAGTGTTGCAACAGCGTATAAGTCGTTCTTGGCAACCTCTCGCATTTTTCAGTCGAATGCTACCCGAATCTATAAGCAAGCTCTCCACTTATGATAGGGAGCTCCACGCTATATTCGAAGCAGTGAAATTTTTTAGACATATGTTTGAGGGCCGGCATATTGCTATCTACACGGACCACAAGCCATTGCAACACGTTTTTAAGCAACGTCCAGAGCGCGCGTCACCGTGGCAGTTTCGCAGAATTGAGTGGATAAGCCAGTTTACCACAGAAATTAAGCACGTAAGTGGGCAAGAAAACATTGTTGCAGATGCGCTCTCACGAGTTGATGCCATTTCAACACCAGTTACGCCACAGCAATTAGTAGCAGCACAAGTTAGCGATGCTGAGCTCCAACAGCTCATCACGTCCCCAAGCACCACGCTCCACCTTCAGAAACTAACATTTCCGGAACACAACGCAAATATGTATTGTGATACTTCATCAGGTACCGTGCGCCCTTACGTACCGACATCGCTAAGGAAAGCAGTGTTCAATTCACTACACTCTTTGCTCATCCCGGCATACGCTGCTCACAAAAGTTAGTAACAAGCAGATAAGTGTGGCCTGCCATGAATAAAGATTGTCCGGCTTTGGCGCGAACTTGCATCGAGTGCCAAAGAAACAAGGTCCAACGACACGTAGTTACAGCACCTGCTCGGTTTCAGTTGCCAACACAGCGTTTCGAGCATATCCATATCGACCTAATCCCGTTACCGCCTACGAAAGGATTCCCGCAATGTTTTACATTAGTTGATCGTTTTACTCGCTTTCCTGAGGTAATTCCGCTCAAAAATGGAAATACAGAAACAATCGTACGCGCTATATTTTACCACTGGGTCGCGAGGTATGGGGTTCCCCTTCTAATAACCTCAGATCGTGGAGGCCAGTTCGAGTCGGCTTTGTTTCGCCAACTTGCTCAGATTTTCGGCATACATCATCTCAGGACTACACCATATCATCCACAAGCCAAATGGGCTCGTTGAGCGCTTGCACAGGCAGCTTAAATCGGCGTTACTATGTCACAAAGACACATGGTATGATGCACTTCCAATAGTTCTCATGGGTTTAAGAGCTTCGTGGAAAAACGATATTTCAACAACACCAGCCGAGTTGGTGTATGGCGAGCCAATTCGAATACCAGGTGAATTTTTGCAAACTGGAAGCAATCAGTCAACACATGGTTTGCTTCGACATTTACAATACCATTTTCGTAACTTAACCCCGACCGAAATGTCCCGACACGGCAAGAGGTAAATTTTTCGTTTCAGAGAACTAGATACCTGCACCCACGTTCTGGTACGTCAAGGGCAAATAGGACCATCATTTAGCGCACCATATCAAGGCCCTTATCGTGTCATATCACGTCATGAAAAACATTTTTATATTGATGTGCAAGTACAGAAAACTGCTGTCTCAATAGATCGACTTAAACCTGTTTTTGAAACATGCACCGACGAGCAGAGCACAATCACCAGAACCAACGAATCCACTCGGCATGTGCATTTTGCAAATGAGGCATAATTTCTTAAAATAAGAATACTAGAATTTTGCAAACAAACATGAGTAGTAATTTTAATTAAAAAAAAAAACAAGGGAAGACATGTGGCAACCCTTCCTACTATGGGAAATATCTATGTACATAAGTTACCACTCTCCCGCTCAATAGAAATCATATGTACGTAAATATGTTAAATGCAAACAATGGTAGAAATCATACGATGTTTGTTACCGCTATGTCTCTCAGTGGTAGTTTTACTATTTATTGAATTATATTGGAATACCTGATAAAAAATGTAAATAAAGTTAGCTTAGGCTTCTGATCATTCGCTACATATATATATATACTCGTATAGCATCTCGGAGAAGAGTGAGTAAGGTACCTAACAACTGTCTTCAATCTGTCTATGACCACCTTTGTCATTGCAGAAAAATGGAAACAGGAAAGATGCCACTACTAAAGCCCGGCAAGACGGCCAACGAGGGGGCGTCTAATCGACCGATTTCACTCCTTTAGCCAGTAGTGAAGACCTAGGAGTCGGTCTTGCTCCCTTACTCCCCGGCTAACTGGCGACTAGCCGAACATCAGCATGGATTCCGTAAAATTCATAGCACTACCACCGCGCTAAACGCCATCACCACTCAGATAGGTGTCGGTCTCAACCAACTTAGTCCAAATGATAGGACCGTGGTAGTGGCGCTTGACCTGTCGAAAGCCTTCGACACTGTCAATCATGCGCAACTCATTAACGACCTGGAAGACTCAACTCTTCCCCCCTGCCTAAAGCGTTGGACCGCCAACTATCTGAGTGGCCGGCAGTCATTGGTGTAATTTAAAGGCGAAAGATCAAAACCACGTATAATAAAACAAGGGGTGTTTAATTACTACATATCGAGGCTCCCCACCAGAGGGTGTCTCGATCGTCTCCTAAGCCGATGACTGCACGATCCTGGCGACCGACCCTGCTCAAGAGTTAACTCATACCTCCCATCTGGTTTTTTCTCTGGACGAAATCTGACACTGTCACCGACCAAGTCCTCGGCCACCTTTTTTACGACATGAACAACGCAGGTGAACATGGAATTAGACGTTACGTCGACGGCATTCAGCTTCCGACTGTCACACACCCCAAAATCTTAGGGTCACGTTTGATAACATGTCAAACTACGGTGCTCATGTATCCGCGATTGCCACCAAAGTACAAAGGCGCAACAAAATCCTCAAGTCACTAGCTGGCAGTACTTAGGGGAAAGATAAAGAAACGTTACTGGCAACGTACAAGGCACTCGGCCAGCCTAAATGCTCGCCGGGCACGGTTCGCCTGAACCAAGTTTAAATAAAAATTGAAAGCACATCCAATGTTTTTTGTTTTTTTGAATCTTTACCCTTTTTCAGATACTTGAGAAAAAAATGAAAATAATCCCCCGAGCACTTTTCGAAAAAAAATACACTTAAAGAAATTAGTTTTGATTTTTCATTTTTTTTTTTTTGAATAACTGTAAAACAGAAATAAAATATTGTACATATTGATTCAATATACATAAGTGACATTTGCAAATTGGTTATGGAAATTATAATGATTTTTTATAATTTTAAATAAACTAAATAGCTTAATATTAAAAGCTAAACATTTATTTGAACACAATGCTTAAAACAAATATAGGTATTTCAAGGTCTTGGTTTCTCAAAGTTTTAAATATGACGACTGTTGTACACTTGCACAGCAGTGAGAATTCTTTGAGCATATTCCGGATGACTAGGCAACACTTTATAATAATTCCATGTCTCGTTAAAGTCGTGGTGTACTGATTCTATGCTTTGTTCGCTGTAGAAGCCAAGTCCTTTTTGCTTTTCCTTGCAAAAGTCAGGAACGTGGAAAAACACGGCATGTACTTTTGGAGTGATACTAATATTAAGTTCATTGTAGCTTTCTTTGAATTTTGAAACAGTGTGCTGGTAGTTGTCTTTTATCTCAGAAGAGAAACAAGATTTTACAACTGCTTGAAAATTTGACAAACATTTCACATATTTATGACACTTGTCATCGGGAACATCTTCCAAAAGCGATACTTTATTTAATAGTGTTTTGCAGGAGTTACCATTAAAAGCAGGCGAACCGTGTGTCATTTCTGGACTGACATTGCAATTTTTGGTCCACTCTTCACTCTCGTTCCTATATTCGGAATGCATATGTTTGTATATATGGTTTACTACTCTAATCATTAAATGTAATTCTGGAGGTGGTATTAAATCAATTATTTTGGTATTCGCATCAGATGATATAATCGGAGGATTTACGCAACACTTATAATCTTTAGCTTTCTCCTTTTGTGCTCCACTTTCACACCAATTAGAATAATTACTCATGCATTCACCAACAGTTCTATATCCACCGCATACACCAAGATTATCTTTAGATGCTGTACACCAAGTGCAAGGATAAGTACTTGCATGCGTCAGTAAACCGACTAAAATGTTTGCTAGCTTTAAATCGGTGGCAATTGTACAATTAAATTGATTTATATTTAATGCAGACCACAGTTTAAAAACGTTGTCGTGATTTTCTTGAACCCCTGCAACTAATCCTATGAGAAACAACTTTTTAACGCCTGAGTCTTTGAATTGTTTTGCTGCAATACCTTCGTTGTAAAATTGCCGTTTATTTTTATTTGTCGTTACGGAGTCTGCCACCCCTGCACCGAATTGCATACTTTCAAAAAGCCTCCTCCTCCGTCAATACCAAACTTCAAATGTGTGTTGTTTACGGCCCTTTTTTCTTGAATAAAATCAAAAAGATTCTTAACATTGTTACAAAAAACTGTTACCTCTTCAGAAGTGGTTGTCGTATTGGCTTTAGTTTTAGTGAATTCAAATTGGTTTACTTGGAAATAAGAACCAAGACTGTGACTAGCTGCGGTTAGCTTAGCTTTTAGATTTGGTTCAATTAGTTTTCGATTTCTGGTAGCCACCCTGAAAGCTGAAGCGATCTGATACGTTTTGTTTAACGATACTCCGACAATTGTTTGTAGCTTCGCAACATCTTCAACCGATATGAGAGGCCGTTCCAGGTTTTCTCTGCTTTTGTTTCCCTTCCCCTTTAAATTTATTTTTAATGGCTTGCCGCGAATCTGAGATAAACACAGTTCTTCATCCGACTTTTTCTTTTCGACAGTTGTTGAAGTGCTGGCTACATCTTTTATTAAATTGCAAATCAAGTGCTCTTTCAGCACAGGCGAACATGAATTTTGTATGTGATTTTTTAGGTTAACAACATGGCTGGTCGAGTTACATCGATGCAGTTTTCCTTTAGATACGTCTGAAAAACACTTCATACACTTTTTAAGCGCAGACTCTTTCTTCATATTGAAACTGTTAGTAGATCGCTTGCTCGTGATTTGGAAATTTAAGTGCCCTGCCTTTCTTACAAGTTTACACAAGGTACACATACACCGACCTGATACACTTGATCTTCTAGTGACTACTGAACTAAATTTCGAGTAATCTGGCAAAAAAATGGTTTTTTCATTGCCACTAGATTTCACACACCTATAAACTAAAACTCTGCAGGCATCGCAAATCACAGACGGCATCCTAATATCTTTTGGATCGTATTGCACACAACACATTACTTTATCTTATATAACTCCGTCTATTTTGAAGGCATTTCTTCTATTTTAGCAAAATAAACAAATACTCGCACGACTCTCTGAGTGATTTCTTGCGTGATTAAAGTTTTTTAACGACATCTTGAATTACCGCGCGGTTTTTGATTAAAATTTTCGGTTCACTAAGTTTTCACTAGTTGAGTTGTAAAGTAAAAAAGAAGTGGGGTTGACTTTTTATCAGTACACCATGATTTTGATCAAACGCTTAAATTTTGCAAAATGTCTAGTATCTACGTCAACAGTCATAACAGTTGATATATTTTTTTTTAAGCATTTTGTGTAAATAAATGTTTAGCTTTTAATATTTAGCTATTTAGCTTATTTAAAAATATGAAAAATCATTATAATTTCCAAAATCAATGGATAAATGTCACTTATGTATATTGAATCAATAAGTACAATATTTTATTGCTGTTTTACAGGAATTAAAAAAAAAAATTGAAAAATCAAAACTAATTTCTTTAAGTGTATTTTTTTCGAAAAGTGCTCAGGGGATTATTTTCATTTTTTTCTCAAGTATCTGAAAAAGGGTAACGATTCAAAAAAACAAAAAAAATTGGATGTGCTTTCAATTTTTATTTAAACTTGGTTCAGGCGAACCGTGCGGGGCTAGCAGACATACACTGGCCCAATTTCGTGCTAAATACTGTAACAGACTAAACTCTTACCTATCCAGACTGAAACTTGACATGCCAAATGTCTGCCGGCATGCGGCGTATCTCCCCACGATACTAACCATCTGTTCATCTGCTTAACCGAGCATACTCTTCTAACAGTAATTTCACTCTGGTCCACCCCTGTTGAAGCCGCGAGGTCTTTGGGACTTTCGTTAGAAGAGCCTGATGACAATGTTGGATAAAAGAGGTGATACTTTATTTAGGCAGGCTAAATCGTCGCTACCACAACAACAACATCATTTCGGTACACTTGTTGGTGGGTCTATCTCTTCTTCTTCTCATACTTACAAGAATCGGACCAAAGTTATAATACCATTTCATGTTCATGAAAGGTATAATTACAATGCCAAACGTTTACATAAAAAGTTTCTTATTTTACCTCTTTTACCACCGCAAAAAATCACAGACGGTTTTAGATTATTAAAACTGGATGCACTCAGCAATCATAATGATTTTCCAGAACTACACAACTTTATAAAATAATTTGAAAGGCAATGGATGCAAAAGGCAAGTAATTCCCATACATATTAATTTGAGCAATTTTTATATGGATATGTAAAGGGTGGCGCAAAAGTCATCCTCCTATCAGAAAATGCTATAAATTTTGCGATTGGCCCCTTAAGTCAGTTCTGTTTTGACATTTGTGTAGTAAACACATGCGAAATACACGTTAATAAACAATGTTACGCTACACTGCTCCAGAACGCGGAATATTGCTGACTATTTATTTCGGTCGGTGAAAAACGGTTACTGCGCAAAAGTAATCCTCCTATCAGAAAATGCTATAAATTTTGCGATTGGCCCCTAAAGTCAGTTCTGTTTTGACATTTGTATAGTAAACACATGCGAAATACACCTTAATAAGCAATGTTACCCTACACTGCTCCAGAACGCGGAATATTGCTGACTATTTATTTGACCAATAATCGGTCGGGGCCAAACGGTTACTGTGAATGGTGAGCGCTACAGAGCAATGATCAACGAGTTCTTTTTGCCGCAACTTGATGAAGTGGGATTGGAAAACATGTGGTTCCAACAAGACGGTGCAACAGCACACACTGCACGTGCCACAACCGATATGCTGAACATCGGAAGCTTACTTTTGCGCCACCTTGTACAAGTTAACACCCAGCTTCAATAGGCCGCCTAACGGCAAATATAAACAAATATTCAAGAATTCAAGTACCTAAATGGTGCTCAGTAAATTGTATCATTAGGCCGCATATCGGCATATGTAAACAGAGCGATCTTTTGCTTCTTTGTTATTGCAGCTACAGTTATGATCTTGAATGGATGATTCAAGTTACTGAATTGTAATAACAAAAACATCCTGTTTACTTCATCGGATGTTGGCGCATCTATTGGCGCATAAATTGATATATTTGTTTCAAGGCCAATTAGAATGTAAGCAACTTTGGAATCTAATAAATAAGAGTAGATTACAAATTAAGCTCAGTTCATAAGGAACGACGGTTCAGTGAATTCGGCCGCTTTCGCGATAAATAAATTTTTAAAAACTTAAATGTTTTATTAGAATTATTAATTGGCGATCCTGCCAGGAGAACTTAACATAATAAATCCTTGTGCGAAAGGAAATGTTAAGTTTTCCTAATTAAAAAAATCAAGTATCCCAAAAAAAGGGAGAAAAGTTGAACAAACCAAGTACCAATTTTTAAAGAAAGGCGTACCTAAGTACCTAAGTTTTTAAAATGAAAGAGAATAAAAAATGGCAAAAAATACAAAGTACCCCAAATATATAAAAACGTGTAAAGACTAAAAAGGGAGAAAACAAAAAAGTATCCCAGTGCAAAAAAAAAAAAACTTTAAAATTACAAAACCTTTGTGCGAACGTTTTCCTAATAAAAAAAACCGGTGTCCTACAAAAGGGATAAAGTGTTAAGAAGGAAAAAAACTCAACAAAACTAAAATATTTTATGAAAAGAAATAATAAAACAATCTTCAAAAAAAAAAAATAAAATTAAAATAAAAAACAGCAAAACTATAAGTTAAGAAATCAAAAACCAAATTAAATAGAGGAATTGCACGTCACGCTGGGACGTTGCCAACGTGGGACCACAGACAATTCGATTGACAACAACGTAGGAGGTCAACCAGAAACCAACAACGAAGTTGACGTAAGTTAAGATAATAAATAATATTAAGAAGGCTTTTAAAAAAAATTAATGGGAAACCATCCCACGAGAATTAAATACGAAAGGCTTTTTATTGTGACTATTGTCAGAGTAGTAGGCACGACAACCTCAGTTGTCCCTTTAGGAAAAAAAAGAAGTAACTTTAAAAATAAATAAAAGCGCAGTGGACGAACTTACTAACCAGTTTTCCGAAATGGCAGTCAGCAATATTTCTGCAGAAGATATCGCTAGGATAGTAGCTACACAAACTGCTAATCTTAGAAATGAAATTAACCAACTGACTAATCAAATTAAGACATTAACTAGTACTACGCAAGTGACGGAATATCGTACACAAACTATTGATGACGGAGTAGCGTGTACTGAAAGTTTAGACATAATTAAGTCACTGCCAGAATTCTCTGGTAAATCTTATATTAGTTGGAGAGAGGCTGCAAAAAATTCGATGAGCTTGTATATCGAAGGAAGCAGGAAGTATTTCGGAGCATTAACCATACTTCGAAATAAAATAGTAGGAAATGCCAATGATATCCTTACTAATCATGGCACTGTCTTAAACTTAGACGCTGTATTTGCTAGGCTAGACCTTGCTTACGCAGACAAACGACCAATCCACGTGATTGATCAAGAAATGAGTATATTAAGACAAGGATCGAAATCCTTGATCGATTATTACAATGAAGTAAACCAGAAGTTAACACTTCAAATAAATAAAACTATTATGACACACGGTACAAATTCCGAAATTTCAAAGCAACTAAATATTAAAAATTGCGAAACCGCTCTAAGAATCTTTATAACGGGATTAAATCCTCCTTTCAACCAAGTACTTTTCACATTGGCTCCTGCCGATTTGCCAAATGCCCTTGCGAAAGCACAGGAGCTTCACTCAAATCAGATGCGTTCAGAATTTGTTCTGAATTTTTCAAGAACTTACCTTCCAGAAAATAAAACTTTTAATAATAGTTTACGGAGTCCTACGAATAATACACAAAGGGGGGGAAATCAATTTCAAAACCATTTGAGATACCCACAAATGAGAAATAATAATAATACGAATTTACCAAAACCAGAACCGATGGATACATCATCCGATAATCTGCCACTTGGCCAGCAAAAAACATTTGGTTATAATCAGACACCTCAACAAAAAACGTTCGGTTATAATCAATCATCCCAACCAAAAATATTTCAGGGTCAACAACAAAATGATAATGCACAGAAATGGCAATTTAACCAGCCAGTAAAAAGGAAGATCAATTTTAGTGGTCAACCAAAATTGAAAGAGCCACGAATAAATAATTTAAACGAGAATCATGTTTTAGACCAGGCCCTACATTTCCCGAACAGATAGACATAGCGGAGTAGTAATGAGAATATTAATAGATACCGGTGCGACGAGTTGTTACGTCAGGAAAGGTGTATATAACAACGGTAAGGAATTAGCAATTAAGAAGAGGGTAAGAAATGAAAAGTGAAAAATTAAACCCTTTGGGATTAAAAATCCTAAGGTGCCCGCCGATGATAATTCCGGCAATTCAAATAAAAAATATATTGGTTCTACAAGGCCAACTGATGAGTCATACCAGTCCAAAACTAAAAATTTAAAAAAACGTACATCAGAGAAAGAGATCTCTGAAGCCTTTACCAATAATATATTGGAAATAAATAATATACAATTTGAAAAATGTGTTAGTAGTGGCGAATTTGCTGATAAATATATAAATAAAGAAACAAAAACTGTCAATATTCCGTTGTTGAGACAGGACGTTATTAAAATAATAGAAAAAGCTCATGGAGATGTAAATATGGATCTACCCTTCAGAACTGATATAGAAGCGGAAATAAGAACTGAGGATGACAAGCCAGTATGGTCAAAACAATATCCATATTCTCTATCTGCAAACAGCTTTGTTAATGAAGAAATTAAGAGTTTATTAGAAAAAAATATAACAAGGCACAGTAAAAGCCCATATAATTCGCCTGTTTGGGTTGTTCCTAAAAAGGGAATAAATATAGATGGAAGTCCTAAATTAAGAATGGTCATAAACTTTAAAAAGCTAAATGAAAAAACCATATCTGATAGGTATCCAATGCCAAATCCTGAGGTTATACTTTTTAATTTGGGAGAGTCGAAATATTTTTCAACAATCGATTTGGAGTCTGGATTTCATCAGATACTAATGAAGGAGGAAGATATAGAATAAACAGCGTTTTCGGTAAATAATGGAAAATATGAATATCTGAGAACGCCATTCGGGTTAAAAAATGCTCCAAGCATATTTCAGAGAGCAATGAATAATATTCTGCATGAGTATATTGGTAAATTCTGCCATGTTTATGTTGATGATATTATAAAATATTCAAAAACATTAAAGGAACATATAAATCATTTAAAGCATATAGTTCAAACACTTGAAACATATGAAATATTTATAGAAAAATCAAGATTTATAGAAGCGGAAGTCGAATTTCTGGGATATGTTGTATCCCACAAAGTTATAAAAACAGACCCAAAAAAGGTAGAAACAATAAAAAATTACCGAATCCCCAAAATTTTACGACAACTTAGAGGATTCTTGGGACTAACAGGGTATTATAGGAAATTTGTTAGGGATTATGCAAAGATAGCTAAACCAATAACGAAGCACTTGAAAGGAGAAAATGGTAAAATATCACAATATAAGTCAAAAAAAACAAACATTTATCTTGACCAGGAGGGAATAGCGGCTTGTGAAACTTTGAAAAATGCATTAAGAGAACAAGTTGAACTAGCTCAACCGGACTTTGAAAAGAAATTGATTTTAAATACGGATGCTTCCAATGTAGCGGTAGGTGCAGTTTTGTCCCAGGAGGGAAGACCTATAACATTATCGTTTGCAATGTCTGAATGTAAAAATGAAAAGATGGAGAGCCTACCCATCTGCGAAATTTTTGCAGGCTAGCTGTTTTGCTAATGATATTATTAATAAGGAGGACCAAGCAATTATTATAGAGCAGACACATGACAGAGCTCATCGCAATTTTAGAGAGAATATAATACAGATTCGGGAACAGTATTATTGGCCGCAGATGGTAAAACAATTTAAACAATATGGCAAAAATTGCAATATCTCTAATAGCAATAAGTACGAGGAACACCCAAAATTAATACCTATAGGTCAAGCTCCAATACCTAGTAGGGAAGGAGAACAATTACATGTAGATATATTTTTTGCACAGAAATTAAAGTTTATTACTTGTATAGATGCTTACTCAAAATTCACAGTTATAAAATGTATAGAGAATAAATTGGATATGGATGAAAAAATTCTTGAGATTCTGCAGATAGTTCCTAATATCAGAAGTATAATTTTGGATAACGAACCTAGTTTTTGTATTCATTAATGAATAGATTGAACATCCAAATTTTCTTTTGCACCCCAAGGCATAGCACTACAAATGGACAAGTGGAGCGAGTTCATTCAACAATAGTTGAAATAGCTCGATGTTTAAAACAAGAACATAACTTAGTAAGTGATTTGGAGGCAATCATGAGAGCAGTACAACAATACAAGACATCAATTCACTCAGTAACGAGAAAGCAACCATATAATATTTTATTTAACAAAGAAAACCATTCTGATGTGGAAAATAGATTGAAAGTTGCGCAGGAAACACTTTTGAATTTTCATAATAAAAAAAGAATAAATAAAAATTACTATCCAGGTGAAATAATATACGAAAAAATTTTTGGAGAAAGGAATAAACTTAAGCCAAGAATACAAATAGTTTGTGAGGATTTAGGAGATAAGGTTCAAATAAGAAATAGAAATAGAATCATACATAAAGATAACATTAAGCTTTAATTTTTACGAAAAAATGGAACTTTCAATAATATTAATTGCAGTTATATGGGGAGTAAACTCAGATTTGATTGACTACACTAGAGAAAATGATGTACTAATAGAGGAAGGAAAGGCAGCAATATTTGAGGAATATGAATAAATTTTTCATTTAACTAATTTATCCGTTTTTCAAGAAGTAATTGAAAGTTATAAAAAACCGTATGATTTTGTTTTAATAGATAAAGATACAGTATATTTTGAAATAGAATTGATGGAAACACTTTTAGGACAATTAACGCAAAAATCAAATAGACAAAAGAGAAGAGTTAATGAAATAGGAACATTGTGGAAATGGATTTCAGGAACACCTGACCATGATGACTTTTTAAGGATTACAGACAAAGTTAACGACTTAATAGAGAATAATAACCGACAATTTACTACAAACTCCCAAATATTTAAGACAATAACAGAATTAACACGTATAATAAATGACTTACAGGAAAGTGTAAGCAAGACAACAATAGAGAAACAAAGAAATAAATTTATTATAAATGAATTGGAAAATTTATTACAAACAATTACTATATCAAAAATAGGTATTTGAAACCCAATTATATTAGATTTAGATGAAATAAACGAAATAATTAATCATGAGGTTAAGAATGTAACAATATCTGATTTAATGGATGTATCAAAATTCAAAATTGTACAAATAAATGACGTCATTATTATATACATTAAATATCCAAAAGTTATAAACATAGGTACTCTGTTCAATGTAGAAGCTATTGCGCAACAAGATGGAAAATTATTAATTGAAAATCAGGTAGTTAAATGTGAAAACAAATTTTATGCAATAGACAATTGCAAAAAGGAATTAAATCAAGCCTTTTGTATGATAAATAAAAATCAAACTTGTTTAACAAATATTTTAAATAACGAAAGAGAAAATTGTACAAAAATTAAAGAAAAAAATGAGCAACTTAAAATAATAAAAGAGGGAGCAATATTAATAACAGGAAAACATAATGTAGATAATCACACAATAGATGGAATATATTTGGTTACTTTTAATAATAAAGTTGTAATTGACAATATGAAATTTGAGAATCCTACTGTAAAAATTTTAAAATATTTAAGGGAAGGGAAATTAAAAAATTTTTATATTAAAGAATATATTGAATCAGAAAAAGAACCTTTAAAATTAAGAAATATTAATGTTTTAAATAAATTGAAACAAGAGATGCAACAGAATCCGATTTGGTGGTCATTTGCTGCGGTTTTGGTGATATTCTTACTAATATATGTTATATACAAGTTTTCGATAATATTTCAAACTAAAATAAAATTGGAAAGAGAAAATCATAAAGAAGCCGTAATAAATGATATTGCTTTTAAAATTCAAAAAATGTCAGACGTCTACTCGAAGACGGGACGCTTCGGTTTAGAGGAGGGGGAGTTAACACCCAGCTTCCATAGGCCGCCTAACGGCAAGTATAAACATATATTCAAGAATTCAAGTACCTAAATGGTACGCAGTAAATTGTATCATTAGGCCGCATATCGGCATATGTAAACAGAGCGATCTTTTGCTTCTTTGTTATTGCAGCTACAGTTATGATCTTGAATGGATGATTCAAGTTACTGAATTGTAATCACAAAAACATCCTGTTTACTTCATCGGATGTTGGCGCATCTATTGGCGCAGAAATTGATATACTTGTTTCAAGGCCAATTAGAATGTAAGCAACTTTAGAATCTAATAAAAAAGAGTAGATTACAAATTAAGCTCAGTTCATAAGGAACGACGGTTCAGTGAATTCGGCCGCTTTCGCGGTAAATAAGTTTTTAAAAACATAAATGTTTTATTAGAATTATTAATTTACATGTGAATATATACACATGTTTCTATGCACATACCCATTAACTTGATTTTTTTTTATGTTTTATCAACTTAGGAATGACCTTCTTCAGTTTCCGTCTATAAAGAACACAACTGAGCAAAAAAATTGTGCCAAAGAGCAACTTCTTGAAGTTTTTAAATTGATTACTAGAAGAATACTTTAAAGCATCCATAGCATTTAAACAGTCTTTGAATGGAACTTATAGCATTTATGAAGGTTCAAAACAGGTACACAAACGAAGGGCCTCGCTAGTTGAAAAGCGACTTACAATTTAACAACAGAAGAGTTTTTAAACCAAATGAGCAATTGGGAAAATAATCTAGTTGCGATGGACGCTATTACTGCATTCGAAGCAGACGAATCTTCAGTTGAAGATTTAGATGAAAGTTCACATGAAGATTCGAAGTGAAATTTTTCTGAAAACCAATAACAATACATTATATGTTTTACGTATCCCCGAGATTTACTTGTAGCTCCATGTAATCATTTTAGGTTTTGCGCAAATTACTTTGAAGAGCACAGCAGGCGTGCTAGAGTCATTAGCAATACTAACATTTTGTGTCCCATCTGCCGTCAAGTTGCACAAAAATCTACAAAAATATATGTTTAATACTAACTTTTCCATTCTCTTATATGTGTGTTCCACTATTTTATTCTTATACAAAAACTATGTATCCAACTTTCCATGTTCCTGAATTGTTAAATTATTACACAAAAATATTATATTCTTGTAATGAAGGAATATATATATATATTTTTTATTATGAATGTGCCGGTGTTGGATCGGCTAAGTGTTATTCTTTATAAGCGCGCTTGAAGGCCGCCTACATAGAAGGGGATTCTGTGCAGAAAAACTGTGGACCGCGAAGCCGGTGTTGGATCGGCTAAGGGTGTTTTTTTTATAAGCGCGGCCGAAGGGGATTCTGTGCAAAAAGACTGTGGATAGCGCAGTCAGTGGTAGATCGCCAAAAAGTTATTTTTTTCAAAAGCGGCCAAAGATCTCCCAAGCAGAATGCGGTTCAGTGCCGAAATAATATGAATTGCATAGCCGGCGTTCGATCGAATAGGCCACATATATCCATATGCACCTGTATCTCAACGTTTTCAAATTTCTGTTTTTTGATTTGTCGACATTTTGATTTACCGAGATAAAACAAAATAGAATGAGGCTGGCAGACCTTATTTCCTTTTAAAAAGAGAAATAACACCCGTTGGAAAAAGAAATAAAGTCCGCTGGCGGTATTTGCCCTTTAAAAAGGAAATAAAGCCCGCGGACTTTATTTAATAAAAAACCAAAAAAAAGCCTGCGGGTGTTATTTCCTTTTAAAAAGGGCGTTGCTTCCCCGGGCGTTATTTCACTGCACCGTATTTGAGTACGTTCACGTATAAAACGATATCAAATATGCGACAATAACAATTTTCATAAATTCAAAGTGAATTCTTGGCCTTGAGCTCGTTTCATGAATACTTAAATTTTTAGGTTTGTTAAGTATCAAAAAAAAAATATCAAAAAGATTTTGTTTTCCCTGCAGCAAAAAGTTTGATATCAAAATAATATTGATTTTTTGTAAAATATATGTTACGTATGCATATAAATATGTACCTACAAATGTATCCACATAGAAAATTTTTTTTAAACAACAAAACAAAATATTTTTGATATTTTTTTTTTTCAATACCAACGATACAAAATTATGAAATCTAAATTTTTGATAAATATTGAAACAAAATATTTTTCGTTTTGTATTTGGCAAAACAAAAAGGCTGTCCAATCTTTTTTTATATACATAAAAAAACAATTTTTTTTTATTTCGTTGTGCACCTCTGCAATAAATTACTTAAAAAAAATATAAGTTATTATGTTCACCATATTAGAATTTATGTTTACCATATTGGCGACCCTGTCAAGGAATTAATAATATCCGAAATGATTATAAACATCAAAAGCACGAATGGAATAGAACAAAATAAAATATGTATATGCAATAATATAACAATATTAAACTGTTATTGAACGAGATAATCACAGCCAATATTTACCAATTAAGTGGCCCAACACAAACCACAATATTGTGCATAAATGTGTATTAATGTATCGTTAACACTTCGTTTTAAATTAAAGAACGTTTTAATTTAAATAATGAATTATTTATAATAGTTTGAAAATAATCTCTGTACAGTGTAATATATTTTCATTTATTTAAATTATGAGGCTGTACATGTAAGACTTAAGTCTTTTAAAGTACATCAACAGAACTAAATTAACAATATTTGATTCTTAACGTATTACAATGGAATATAAACTTATGTCTAATATTCAACGATGTACATAAGTGAAAGTAAGTCGAGATACATACTCGTACTACTATAATTTAAACCTAACTTTAGGAAAAATTCAAGGCTAAAGTGAAAAGTATTATCGGAAAAGCGATCAAGATAGAGAAAAAAACGTATGCATTGCAACCAATTTAATTTAAATTAAAATAACTGTGGATTACCGTTTTGTAGTTACGCCTATTCATAACAGTCTTCACAGATTCTGGAATGGGATTCCAAAGCCTCGCATCATTAATCAAGAACAACCTTGAGGAGGCCAGGTAGGAATACCTGGGAATTATAAGATATTAGATCTTGTCAATGGAAACTTCTCGTAAAGATATTTAGGAGATCTTTATTCTAAAAGTTTGTACATAAATATACAATTTCTTGTAAATATATAATTACAAATACTGCAACCAAGAATTTGAGTTTTTCATGAAGAAATGTAGTCATATCTTTTTAGACCATACACCTAACGTGTAACAATGTTGAATGCAACTTCAATTTTATGAGACGAAACAGAATCAAGTTTTCTATCCACAAGTTCAGAATACGTAACGTGAGGCAATATGAGTTGCAAAGCTAACTTCCTTCTCGTATTTAAGGGGGTAAACGAAGCTGATATTCTCAATCTACGTAGAACAGCATATATATTCCAATATTTGCACATTTTTGTTAAAAGTATGATATAAGCTATATAATCGCTGGTACTAAATTTTTTTCAATAATGTAGCTTATGTGGTTACGGATATATACCGGGTGGCTAA
Source organism: Merzomyia westermanni (assembly GCA_949987695.1). NCBI lineage: Eukaryota > Metazoa > Arthropoda > Insecta > Diptera > Tephritidae > Merzomyia > Merzomyia westermanni. Next base: position 108,775,698 of record OX465290.1, on the reverse strand, counting down.
TGAGAGCCGCTACCAAAAAAAAATTAAATAACTTTTTTTCTATTTAATGAATCTGGTTAATTTTTTATTTATTTTGCAGATTGACTTTTACATTTAACAAAAATGGATAACTGGGACACTAAACAAGAATTTAGATTGTCCGCCGCTATCACGCACTGGAGTCCGTAGTTTCGGTTCAAAGAGAGTATAGGCGCACGTTTGGCGGCAATCCTCCGAGCAGATGGACCATAATAAGACTTGTAAACAATTTTGCCGAGCATGGGACAGTCAACAGAAGACCTTACCATCGAAACCCTTCAGTTCGAACGGAGGAAACAATCGCTGCTGTAGCTGCTGCCATACAAAACAATCCACGTGTTTCGACAAGAAGCTTATCTGCTCAAATGGGTGTAAGCAGACAGTCATTACAGTCAATTATGCACAAAGATTTGGACTTATTCCCATATAAAATTCAAATGGCCAACAAACTGAACGCTGCAGACTTGCCGATTCACTTGGAATTTTGCCAGAAGATGCTTCAAATGGTGGAAGAGGATGGAAACATGTTGAACTTTCTTTTCATGTCTGACGAGGCCCATTTCGATTTAAACGGCAACATAAACAAACAAAATTGTCGAATATGGAGTGCTTCCAACCCACAGATACTCCATGAGACGGAATTGCATCCATTTCGTGTCACAGTGTGGTGTGCAGTTTCATCACGCTGCATTGTCGGGCCCTACTTCTTCGAAGAAAACGGTCACACCGTTACGGTTACTGGAGACCGTTACTTGAGCATGTTGAGAGAGTTTTTCTATCCAGAATTACGCCGAATGAGAATTTCTTTCAACTCTGTGTGGTTTCAGCAAGATGGTGCAGCTCCTCATATAGTCCAACCTGTTATGACAGAATTGCGACGAAAATTTCCCAATAAGCTGATATCCAGAAACTCCACATTCCGTTGGCCACCCAGGTCGCCTGACCTTACTGCACCTGACTTTTTCTTGTGGGGTTATTGCAAACAGCAAGTCTTCAAAGCAAAACCAACAAATTTGAATGAACTAAGGCAATCCATTCGAGAAACAATTGCGGCTATTCCTGTCTCAACTCTCCAAGAAGTAATGAACAACTTTTTGGTAAGATGCCGCACATGCATCGACGAGCAGGAGGGGCATTTAAATTCCATTATTTTTAAAACTAATTAAGCTATATTTAATAAAATTTAATGAGCTTTAACATGAATAAAAGAAAAATGAATTCCATACACTGAAAAAAAAATTATTTGAGTTTCTTAATGTAGCAAAATTCATCATGCCACGTCTCCTTTATATAAGAGATACCCCCTATGCACCGAATATTTTTATTTCCTTTCCATCGGTGCATAGTTCATTAAAATCGGTCAAACGGTTCAGCCAAAAAAGGAGTTGAAAGCTTTTATTGTGGCGTATTTATATATAGATAGATACATGAGCGACGCCAAGTTCAGCAGAAACGCAGTAAGAGCATACATAACTGCTGACAGCATGGATTCACATACGTATGTATGTGTACGAATACACCAGAATGTACTGATCAGAAGCGCAACGAAGGCAACGGCGGTATGTTTGCTATTTGCAAATATAAGTAACTATGTATTTTGTACACCCAAGTGTATGTACAGTCGGTGCCAGTTAAGAAAAATGTTCCCTAGTACACTGTTACCTACTACAACTCGGCCTAATTAATAAGTTCTTGATGTACAAATGCAACTTTGTGTCTATCTAATGTCAATTTCATATATTCTCAAATTTCTCATTTAGTTGTTCGAATCCTCTCAACGCGCTCAACTTGTAACACATATTCTTGTATTCATGCGCACTTTGCTTATTATTTATGTATTTTAATTAGTTTCGAGAGGGGAATGCAATGTTCGAATTCTCTCACGTTGCTCAGCATGCACCAACTACATATGTAATAACCACCAAAATATGTGTGCAAATCGCTTATGTTAGCAAGTAACGCTATCAATGTTTCCTTTCGTTAAGATTACATACAATATTTTTTGATACGTGTTATTATATTATACGTATATATATTTGCTCTGTACATGTTACTTCGAACGTTCAATTTGATTGTTTCGAAGAGCATTGACATTGAATTTGATTTCACTCGCAAAATTAAAGACGCAAAGAAAACAGCAAATTTTTAACGTTGCCTAAAATAAAGTTTCTTTCAAATCAATTTATTCAATTCGATAAGTTTTGATTTAGTTGGAAGCTTAGTCGCCAATAATGTGAATACTGCCATCATCAACATCATACGTTGCTCCATTCTCACGCCCGGTTAGTTCCTCGCCATCAGTTGCCGCCGCTCTAAACGCAACTCTCCGGAACCGTCACCGTGTTGCCGACGGTTGCACTCTACATACATGTTGGACCCCGAAAAGTCCTGGCCAGAGCATTGCTTTATCCTTGTTCGCTAACGAGTAAGATCGACGAGGCCTTGGTGAAGCGCCTACGCCTTCAGACCTTACCCGTCGCGAACCTGGACATGTGCGAGATTCAAGTCAGTGCGTTCGGAGATCCGCATGTTCGTTTCGCGTTTGCAGCCCGGGTTACGACAGAGATTGGTTTGAAGACGCCTGCTCGCCATCTCAGTCCAGCTACGCGAGATAAATTTGAAAATTTGAAGTTGGCCGACCCCGGCTTTCACACCTCCTCAGCCGTGGCCGTAATAATCGGAGGTGATGTACAACATAACATGATGCGATCTGAAATTATTTCCTATCCGGGCTTTCCTACCGCTCAAAATTCGATTTTCGGTTGGGTCCTTTCTGGCCCGTGTGCTCTTTAATACACTACACCCCCTACTGGGTAACCGTTCCTGTTACTGATTTACTTACCTCTGAAGTACCACGACTCCTTCCTGAGTCATAGGCTAATCATGCATTCCTGAAATCTTATAAATACCAAATGAAATCTAAAATTAAATAAAAGCTCAACAATTAACACTTGTGCACGCATTCTAGTTTTACGCATTATATATATACATGAATTTCTTATTTCTATTAAGTATCTTTGATGTGAGCATCCATTTCGCATTTGCGCAATAGTTGCAATTCCTACATATTGCAAGGCCGGCGGTGGTGGTTTGCCTGCTGAGCTATTCAAACACGGAGGCGAGGAGCTGATAAGGCGCACGCATCAGCTTCTATGCAGAATATGGTTGGATGAATGCATGCCTGAAGATTGGAATCTAAGTGTTCTCTCCCGTCCGTATTTCCCCGCAGAGGCAGCGGCCCTGGCAAATGAACGCCACCATTTACGACGCTTGGACCTTGTTACGTCACTCGAACTGAACGTAAATCAACGCAGTCAAATCTCGACGACAGCGCATTGAGCTCTGCTCATGAAACAATTCTCGATCACCAACTGTCATTGCATTGTCACTTATTGCTCCTTTGTTGACATCAATTCCGTTTTCTTTTTTACCGAGCCTTTGGAATCGAAAGGAAGTAAATTGTATCCTACTAATTATTAATAAATTTGCATTTATTTGTATCCTTTATTATCGCTGTAATCAAGTGCCTAAGATTTGCACAAGCAAACACAAGTATTTAAGCCACTAACCACACAATCATAAGTCTCGCTAAGAATATTGTTTTACTGGTAACTGCGGTTACATTTCTAAAATACTTTGGTTTAATACTTCGCTCGAAAGCTGGTAATAAGTTTGCAGAAACCCAGGGCTCTGCATATTTGAATTTTCTTCATTATATCATAACATCTTGACACCAAGCACGCATTGTGACTTAACTTAAAAACCTTCAGTGAGTTGGTGAGTACTATCTGAGATGGCTCACAGTTCGTCGAAGGCCACTAGCATGCCCTCTGAAGGTATGGTCACCGACACAATTGTTCCTACTATCACGGCAGTAAAGGGTGGAATGGCCACATCTACCGGCGACACAGTACTTTCTACCGGGAGCACGCTAGCTGAGACGTTGACGCCACCACCTGCGTCAACTACTACACCAACAACAGGTTTAATCATCCCGTCAACGCCTCGTCAGGCTGAAGGTGCCTCTGAAGAAATAGAAACTTCCCCGCTTTGTACCCGGGCAGGGATTTTGCGTACGGGTCAGCAACGTAAACGTACACGCACAGCACGTACTAGTGCTTCTGCTAGTGCACCTATTGGTGCAGAGAGAGCACAGGTAACATGGTGCCCTACTATATACACCTTTGCGTCGCACGAAGTGGTAGGCCCAGGTTATCACTGAATAACAATCACAACATTTCCCCACAATTGCCTTATACGCTAAACGCATCGGCGGCCTTCGTATCATCACCATATAGCGCAGGCTCTAATACCACTAGATTTTCTATGGCTTCAGCGGGTTTTGGTGTCGAACCGGGGTATATGAGATCGCAATAGTCTTGGACAGGTAGGGTTGGTGGACTTAGTCGCACAATACATAACAGCGCCTTTATTCCGGGTATGGGTCTCCCTAATACGGGCGGCATCGTTTCAACGACAGGGTTGCATAGGAATTTACGACTAACCAACAGTGCGACAACTTTCATTCCTCAAACTGGCCACTTCGCAAACCCGGCTAATGTTACACCAAATCATCTGTCTCACTCCTCGGTGGCGGATATAAACCTGTCTACCTCGCAAGTCGCTAGTCGCCAAGTTATGTCCAAGGACCTACCGACGTTTTCTGGTAACCCTGAAGAGTGGCCTGTGTTCATCACGAATTTCGAACAGTCTACGGAAAGATGCGGTTTCACTGAGCAAGAGAACCTTATGGAAAACTAATGATGCCAAATACGGTTTTCACTCGCTATCGAAACATTGAGAATGCTCTATGGGCGGCCTGACGTTATACATCATACCTTGCAACGAAAGCTACGACAGCATCCAATGGTAAAAATGGAAAAGATGGACACTCTGATAAATTATGCGCTCTCAGTACAGAACTACCGAACAACCAGGCAAGCGATTGGACTGAGCGATTATTTAAACGATCCCATGTTAATAAACGAACTCTTAACGAAATTGCCATGTGAGCTCAAATTAGATTGGGGTAGATATAGGTTGACACACATGAGATTGGATTTAACCTTGTTCGACGAATGGCTGTTTAATTTGGCAACGTGTGCAAGCCAGGTTACTCCCTTTGGTAATGGCCGGTCAAGCGGCGGTGGAAGGTAGTCACCGACGTGGCGACAGGTTGATGATTCCCGATGTCGTGGATGCAGATAAGGAGGGTGGATGTCCGAAATGTGGCAAGGACCATCGAATCTCTGATTGTAGTGATTTCCGGGCACTGAGCAGGGATGAACGATGGCGGATGGTCCGCGAGTCCGCATTTGTTGCTTTAAGCGACATTTCGTCCGTAGATGCAGTTCGAATAAGCAGTGTGGTATTGACGGTTGGAAAATGCGCCGCAACCCGTTACAGCATAGTTCAATGCAAACTAGAGGCAAAACCTCGGAAGATAAAGAAGCTCCTAAGAATAGCACTGTGATGTTTCATGCAAATAATGTTCACACCTTATTTCGATACGTTCCGGTAACGCTCTACAACAATGAACGCTCCATTGATACATTCGCATTTATAGATGAGGGATCCGCTTGTACACTTGTTGAAAATTACGTAATAGATGAACTCGGCATTGAAGGACCCACCCAAGAGCTCTGCTTGCAGTGGACCGGTGACATCTTGCAGAGCGAAGCTAACTCCAGGTGTCACGGTATCAAACTTGAATTTGCCTGATCAAACTCTTGGAATGTGGTAATAGACTGAAACTACATATTAATAAAACTAAATATATGATAATAACAACGAGAAATATCAATGAGGATGATATAGCCGAGCTAAAAATAAATGATGAAATCCTACAAAGAGTTAACAGTATAAAATACTTAGGAATAATAATTGATAATAAACTCAAATTTGAAGATCATATAAATTCTACAATTGAAAAAGTCGCTAATAAAATAGGAGTTATGCAGAGAACAACTAAAGTCATTCAAAAAATACAAAATAATTTTATATAAAACAATTATAGAACCACACTTCGTGTACTGCCCGTCAATACTATTCATAACATCGGATATAGAAGTAGACAAGCTCCAAAAGCTTCAAAATAGATGCATGAGATTTATTCTTCAGAAACCTGGAGATACACGAACGGCTGATATGTTGAAGACTTTAGACTGGTTAAGTGTGAAGCAAACAATTTTTTTCCACCCATGAAATTCATATTTAATATCAAACATGGAAATGTACCTGAGTATTTAAATAAAAATATAGTATTAATTGAGCAAACTCACAACATAAATACGAGGAACAAGCACAATTTCAAATTGCCGTTTTTCAGAACTGAAATTGATCAACAGAATATTTTCTACAAGGGTCTGAAAAGTTACAATGAGCTGCCTATGGATACAAAAAGCTGCAACCAAATAAGAGGCTTTAAAACAAAATTATATGAATATTGTAAAACCTTAGATATAAGATAAAACTCTGTAATATATTCCAATTTACGAATTAGGCTTTTGGCCGTAATAAATAAATAATAATAATAATAATAAATGCGCGCCAACATCTTAGAAATCTGCCAATATCGCCGTACAAAGCGGTGCGAGCAAGAATTCTCATCGAGCTTGATATTTTGACGTTAGGTGTACCCTTGGAAATTCGGGGAGGCAAGGGAGATGATCTGCTAGCGGCAAAGTGTAAACTGGGTTGGTCCGTGTATGGGTGCAAGGACGAAGCGGCTATATCATTCTCTCGCGTGATGCACATTTGTTATGTCGATGATCACCTCGAAAAGCTTGTGAAGTTTCTCGGCCATAGGTAGAGGGGGAGGGGGGGGGGGGGGTAAACCTTTACTGTCAAAGGAGAAAGAACGTTTCCAGCGTATGATGGACTCGATGACGCGGTATCTGCCGGAAGAGAAGAGATGGGAGACTGGGCTACTCTGGAAACACGACCATATTGAACTACCAAATTCTCTACCGATGGCCCACCGTCGCCTTCGTGGTATATTCCAATGTTTACGGTCACTAACATAAACAAGAATAAAAGACGCTTAGTTTGGCATGCCGCTGGTGCGGTCAATAACGTAGCACTCAATTCCGTATTGCTAAATGGACCAGATCTCTGTAAATTATTTGTTTGCCACCCACGATTGGGCGAATCTCTATGCTTGTACGATATCGAATCAGCAACTTCCATATTCTATAACTCTCGACAGCTGTGTTCCTCTTCGCTATAATAGTGTTGAGACGAATAAGCCGATTTGGTTCTCAAAACAGCTTGTGAGACTCAGCAATATTAAGTCTAGGCTACATAAACATTTTAAGAGATCAGGAGTATCTGATGACTATTTGAAATATTTGGTTGCTCGCTCCAATTTTCAGTTGCTCAGTAACCATTGCTATAAAGGTTACTTAACAAGGTGCAAAAATCAATTTTTTAATAACTCGAAAAGGTTCTACAATTTCGTTAATTCAAAAAGGAAAACTTCTGGATATCCTTATCTTTTGGATGTAAGAATGCAAGTTTTAATCAAGACATTGCGGAACTATTTGCTGAATTCTTCAAGTCGACCTATACATCTTATAAGTTCCAACAAAGTCCGTATCCTTATAAATTAAAAAGTTCTAACTGCATTCTCAATCATATTATAGATAAAAATACTGTTCTGCAAAGTATTCTAGCATTGAAACCTACATTTTCTCCAGGTTCAGATGGTATCCCAAGTTGTGTACTGAAGTACCCCTGCAGTCAACTGCCAAACTGGTCAGTAAACATCCTAGCTCATTAACTAAAATTTTGTGGGCTTATTCATACCAGTTTGAGCGACTGCAACGCTTTCGCTATCATAAGCAGCAACAATGCTCTAACATTGTCGATACATGCAAGTAAAGGACTGAAGGTCCTTGGGAGTTAAAAAAATTAAAGAGCCAACTCGCCCTGGAAATGAAAGACTGAATTTAACGTTATAAATCTTAAAAAGCTTTATTCAAGTATTTGTTAACACACGTACTGATTTCGGCACCGCGCTGCAACTGCCTTTGCATGCGCGCTGGACTCCCCTTTATAGGCTGTTGCTCTGCTACCCGTAACCATCGGCGATCGGCTGAGGCCCTTGCTTCCCATGGTAGGCATGCATTGCTGGCCATTGCATTGATTTCATAATCAGTTGAAATGCAAATATGCTAACGATTATGCTGACGCTGAATTGCACTTGTTGCGCAAGTGTTAGCCCGTGGTACTAACTGTGCATTTGATTTCCCATAGGTGTTCAATTGCGTAGCATGGTGAAATACAATTGACCCTGAATTGAGGTGTAGGGTTTCAGCGTTCGTTACCGTTATGATCTGCTGACTTGGTGGCACGTGTATCGGTAGACTGTGGGAATGTTGCATTCTGAGTGCCGCGCAGTGTCTTAACTCCTGCCCCTTCAAAGCTCTGCGTCCCGCAGATTTGGCGTTTGAGGTTCGGCTTCAGCCTGCCGACCTCGGAAGCTCCTGTTTAGCAATGATATGTTTTGTTGAGGAATTTGGACTCCTGACGTTATCTTCTTCTAGATTATCCAGATAAGTATTACTACCAGTATGAAAATTGAAATTTCGGAAGTGATTAGTAGATTCGTTTTTCTGCCAAGAAACCTCAAGAGCTGGATGTTGCCTGTGGTCATTTCATGGACAAGGTTGATATCAACAGCCAACGTTCTGTTTCTGATGTTGGTGAGTACACGTGGTAATAGCTGTACTTCTGAGCTACTCGTGCTCCAGTAGGTTTGGTTGTTGATAACGACTGACTCGTTGTTCATCTGTAATACGAAAGAGCCAAGGAATTGATTAGAAATTTTACCTGACCCTATCGTTCCACTAAAATTGTTTAGGTAGATCGTGTCCTCTTTAATCACTTCTATTGTGGATTCTTTGCAGGAAACGTAACGACAACTGGCTTCTCCACCTTTTATGAGTCGTGGCAAGCAATCTTCTTCAGCCAACGGATCAAGGGATTTTTCTTCGCAAATCAAGGCTGATGTTAGGTGTAGGCAATTTGCTTTGATACCGTATGTCTCCTTTTGGTTTACCAGTATAGTTGAATAATTTAGTTCTACTCTATTTCCGTTTTGGATAACGGGCCGCGCAATCAGGTGGTTGTACTTTGTTTCTTTCACCTTTGGCATTGCCAACACGTAGATCAGGAGGGAGCCATTAGTGAATACTGAAGGTTTGCTGTATTCGATGGCCTCGATGACGTTGGTATATGGAAGCACCTCAATCTCACAGATAAGTCGGTTAACTTCCTCCTTGCTTAAGAGATTTGTGTTAACCACGCCAGCCTTATCCATTTGGCAAGCGCGGACGAGCTCGTAAACATCTTCCTTGAGGATCATGACCTTTCCCTGATCGTGTGATCTGTTCCCGCCTGGTATATCCTTTAACATCGTTAGTCACAGACACTGCCGTGTTGATGGCCTGTAACAGCTCGCTAGTTTTCTTGAATATTTCAGAATTTACCTGGTATTGTTGGTCATTATTATCAATAAGGATGTCCTGTGTTTTAAGGACACTATCCCAGTCGGTTGCATCAGGCGAGCCGGCAATCCATTTCCATGCCGAGCCGATCCAGTTGATTGAGCGTTTCGATCTGGAGGTTTCGAGGACTTTGAGCTCTCTCAGTTGCGCCTTTATTTTCGCCAGATGGTAATTTAGCATATCTGTAGTCGAATCGGTTTCGTTCAAGTTGGTGATAGCATATTCAAGTCTACTAATAATTTTGTCACATTTTTCCAAATCGATGCTGTGGATGAGTTTGAAATGTCCATCTATAATCCAGCCGTATCCATCTCGTATCGTTACAATCGGTGAATCGATGTTAAATAGATCAAAAGAACGCACAGTTGCGCAAAGGCAGATGCTATAGGTTAGATTAATTTATGTGTTCGTATAATTTGTTATTCTACCCTCGACCATATTTTAGTAATGATTTTATACAATTCAAAGGATTTAAAATAACTTATCTTAAATTGTAGTTTAAATGATTTTTAACATTTTAAAGGCTTAGTCCTAGATTTCATCTTACTTCTGTACTCTAATTTTTGGTTGTTTAAGTAATTAGCCTAAGTGTCTTATACTAATTTGAGTTGCAACGGGTTAGTATTGGTTGATAGAATTTGGAGAACTTCTTTATATTTGTTTTTAGACCAGTAGTGAAATAGCTTGTTATGTTAGTATTAAGGATTGTTAGATATGGTTAAATGGTTAGTGTTGAAAGCGGAAGTGGTTAGTTTTTGTAATTTTCCTTTATTTCGTGAGAAGTTCTCATTTTCTTTTTCCCTTTTTTTTTTGCTTTTTTTGGAAGTTATGTGCATCTGCATAAACTTTGCAGTTTGTTTTGGAAATAATTCCTGTGGTTTGACATACGCCAATTTTAAAAGTATATGTTTGGTTTTTTTGCATCGGAATATAGGTATCATTTGACTGTGGAAGGCCCGCGTTGATCCCTTTTAGTCATAAGCGTTTATAATTGCAAATGACCTACTCATGGCACGGGTGGCTTCACGCAAATAAGCAGAAGATTATCGTGGAGGAGTTGAACCACCTCGAATCTGCCATTTCACACTAGTGAGCAAGGTGGAATTGAAGCACAATGACCTCATCGAATACAGACGTAGACGTTTGCATCCCGGACCGCCGCGTTCTGATAATCTTAGGCTTCTTATTTACCTTTTGACCAATGTTCTCTTAGACGTTTTTTACGTCAGTTTTGTGGAATTTTTTTCCACTCTGGGTAACGATTGTTGCGTTTTTATTTTCCGCAACTATTTCTGATTTGTATATAGGCTTATGTTTGCCTTTTATTTGTTTGTTGGCGATAAACAACCCATCACCAGAATCAAAATTTCGAGGTGTAGTGAGACGAGCATTGATTCTAGCGTTTCTAACCTCTTGGTCATGCAGCAATAAGGCTTTTATATTGTCGTGAGTTTCTTCCCTAAAATTTGCCAAATTCTGGTAGTTAATTCTAGACGTCCTATTAAAGAAAATATCCACTGGTTTCTTTCGAGTTCATTGCTTCGACCTTTTTCGGGTCGGGGCGTACGCCCTCGGGAGTGATGATGTACCCCAAGAAATCAACCCCAGTCTGGAGAAAGCATGTCTTTTCTAAGTTCACCTTTAGGTTAGCTTCCATTAACCTGGAAAATACCGTTTCAACATTCTGCAAATGATCGTCAGCATCTTTTCCAAAGACGATTATGTCGTCTATGTACACGTAACAGATTTTTCCGATATACTGCTTGAGTACATCGTCAATCATACGTTTTAATATGGCTGGAGCGTTCTTCAGACCGAAGGGTAGTCTCAGGAATTCATATTTCCCGTTCATTGTAGAAAAGGCGGTTTTGGGTACGTCGGATCCCTTCGTGGGGATTTGGTGGAACCCGGATGTCAGATCGATAGTCGTGTAATAACGAGATTTCCCAAGGCTGCACAGAGTAGCGTTGATATCAGGAATAGGGTAAGTATCTGATATGGTCACGGCGTTAAGCCTTTTGTAATCAATTACCATGCGGTATTGCTTTTCCCCGTTAGGTTTAGGTTTCTTCGGAACCACCCAGATGGGAGAGTTATACGGACTTTTTGATGGTCGTATGACGCCTTCTTCTAAAAGCTCATTTACCTGTCTATCGACTTCCTCTCTCATACAGGACGGATAGGGATAGCTTTTGCTATAAATGGGGTCAGATGTTGACGTTTTTATTTCCGCGCACACGCAGGTGTCAACGAGTTCCTTTCCATTGATGGCCCGGAAAAGGTCACTAAATTTTTCAATTATCTTTTTTACCTTACCCTCCGTTTCGGCTGATAAATTTTTGGACATGGTGTAATTCACTTGGCTGGATACCCGTGCTTTAAGAGGAATTTTGTATTCGTTGACAGTCAGAATGTTGGGCTTCCTGTCGATCACAGCACCAATATCCTTCAAGGTATCGTCGCCGATAATGCCGTCGAAAGAACTCAATCCTTGCAGTACAAAAAATGTTATCTCAGATTCTACGCCTATGAGTGCTTTTTTAATAAAATTTTTGTTAGCCCCGGTATCTACAAGAAAATCTAATTTGCGGCCGTCGGGAAGCACGTACTCTAGGTATGGTACGCTAGATGGCCGCTGGAAAGAAAATCCTCTTCCTGCACAGTCTCTAAATAATCTACCTCATCATCCTGTCCCTGGACAGCCTCTAAGTGGTCTGTATCCTCGTCCTTGCTGGACTCTGTCTCTATATTATACAGCTTCTGCTGCTTCCTGGGAAAATTTTCGGATTTCGTTCCTCGCTTGAAGGGGTTAGGCCTATTCATATAGTTCACTTTCCTTGACTGTATATCCCGCTTGGGAGTAAACGGCCGATCTCGTTTCTCGAAAGGGGGTCGTCGATCCTGTGAACGCCATGTCCTTGGAGGAATTGGGGGTGGCTTGTTCGTGGCAAGGCCATGCATGCGCTCTGGAATCGAATTCATTGGCGCGGCGATACGATTATTGGCCCGCGGCGTATGAATAGTAAAGTTCCTGTAATTCGTGTTCTGTATTTCAAGACACGCAGAGTATGCCTCAGGTAAGGTTTTTGGGCGTTGGATTAGAAGCATTTTCGAAAGCTCCCCATTCAATCCACGGACGAACACGTCCAGAGCACGATTTCTATATGTCTCGATCAATACCTTGGTCGTCTCTTCGGAGTACGACTCCGTCTTTAATTTGTTTATTATCAGTGAAAACTGGTGGTACACAGCGGCATAAAACTCATCGACCCGAGACTCTCTTTGCGCTAACTGGTGGAGTTGGTACTCCAAAGTGCGTATGTCACGCTTGTCAGCGTAATGGAGTGTAGGAGTGCCTACTCCTTCATGGCGCCCCAATCGGCGTCGAAGATGTTGTGAGATAAAAGGGCAGAATCAGCTGTGCCTCGTACCTTTTGTCGGATGTGTTGCAGTATCGCAATGTATATCGGCTTATCTTTTACAGCCTTAAAATTCTTGAGGACAGACTCGACCGAGTGTATCCATGACACGTATCGGACGGGGTTGCCGTCGAATGGCTGTAATTCCTTCACGGAATCCGGGAGCCTCGAAATTTCTCTAACGTCAGCCTCCGTCGATGGCTCTCGTGGCCGTGGCTCATTTGCTTGCCTAGCTTCAGCGCGCAAGCCACCAGTCTCCAGGATGGCTATCCTATCGCTGAGTGCGCTTAATGAGGACATACACCTGTCCACCCCACTCATCTTTTCCATTAGGATATTGACGGCGTTCGTCAATCCTGACACAGTCTCTTGTAGGCTTTCCATATCTGTAAATATAAATAAAACAATCGAAATATATGGGAGTCGTTAGCCAACTTACAACACAAATAGAATCATATGTCTTCGCAAGTTGCGCTTAGTTAGATGCTTTTACTGCACAGGCTTCTACTTCACAACTTAACAAAAGTCTCCAAGCCAAATTAATTCTCACAAGCGGTTTTTCATTCACTCTCGCTTTTGTACTTTTTTCTAAATTTTACATTCACTTTCACTTTTAGTACTTTCTCTAAATTTTACATTCACTTTCACTTTCTTTCTTTCTTTATTATAATTTTATTATTTGCACTATTTCACTACTGGTCCCTGCTCGGGCGCCAGTAAAGGACTGAAGGTCCGTGGGAGTAAAAAAAATTAAAGGGCCAACTCGCCCTGGAAATGAAAGACTGAATTTAACGTTATAAATCTTAAAAAGCTTTATTCAAGTATTTGTTAACACACGTACTGATTTCGGCACCGCGCTGCAACTGCCTTTGCACGCGTGCTGGACTCCCCTTTATAGGCTGTTGCTCTGCTACCCGTAACCATCGGCGACCGGCTGAGGCCCTTGCTTCCCCCGGTAGGCATGCATTGCTGGTCATTGCATTGATTTGATAACCAGTTGGAATGCAAATATGCTAACGATTATGCTGACGCTGAATTGCACTTGTTGCGCAAGTGTTAGCCCGTGGTACTAACTGTGCATTTGATTTCCCAAAGGTGTTCAATTGCGTAGCATGGTGAAATACAATTGACCCTGAATTGAGGTGTAGGGTTTCAGCGTTCGTTACCGTTATGATCTGCTGACTTGGCGGCACGTGTATCGGTAGACTGTGGGAATGTTGCATTCTGAGTGCCGCGCAGTGTCTTAACTTGCATACATGAGCGAAAAAGAAAACAATTCAGTATTTGGGCCGCAATCGTTCAGTTAACGGCGCGGTCCTACTTTTTTCGTATTTATCCGATCAGTTAATTTATCTAATTTTTGTATATATAATAAGCTGGTCTGATCTATTTATGTGGGGTGCGAATAAAACAAAGTTTTTTCCACCTTACAGCTCAACGTTTCTTTAAGATTTTCTTAGCATCTTCAGGAGCGTAACTGTTAGTTTATTTAAAAAAAACCATAAAAAGAACAAAAGTACAAAAACAACATTAGAAGGTGTTACATATAGATACACAAAGTTTAAACACACATTAAACATTTATATCTAACTTACTCTTAAATTGGTAGATTTTTACATTAAATATTTACATTAAACACACTAAACAATAATATTGTTACATTAAATTTTACAAAAAGAACATACAATGTTGATTCCATAAGTAGTGGGAACGAATGTGACGCTAAAATATTTTTTGGGTTCATTTGGCGTATCTGTAGTTGGTGATGGATTTATTGTGTTTTGCATTTCTATTGTTTTTTGTTGAATTAAGTTATTTGTTAAATGATCTGGGTAATTATTTTTCCTTAGCGTTTTTTTAATTAATTTAATGTTGGCGTCGTGAAACTTGGGATGACTTATTGTTAGTATTTTGTGTATGAAGTTTTTCGCAGTATTTACCTTATATTTTTTAGGCTGTGATGATAGGAAATTTATTAGGCGACCAGATGATGTGGGTTTGGCGTACTAGTCTAATATTATATTGTTGTTGTTCTTGTGTATTCGGACATCTAGAAATGGGATATTGCCGTTTTCATCCACTTCTATGGTAAGCTTTAGTCTTTCATGATATTTATTAAGAGTTTTTAAGATGAGTTCCGCCTCATTTCTTTTGATTATAGCGAATATGTCGTCTACATATTTCACTAAAAATTTCATGTTTGTGTTGTTTTAGCTCTGAGAAAGTATTGTCAAGTATTTCATCCATCACTATATCTGCAATCGTTGGGGAAAGGGGGTTACCCATGGGCATTCCAAATGTTTGAGCATAAATTTTATTGTTGCAAACGAAATAGTTGTTGTCCTTTAGGCAGAAGTCTAATATGCTTTGAAATTTATTCTTTGGTATATTTGTTGTTTCTTTAATTCTATCCCATTTTTTTATTATTATTTTAGAGGCTAAAGTGGTCGGTATATTAGAGAAGAGAGACACAACATCAAACGACACTAACACATCTTCATCACATTTCCTACATTTTAATTTTCTATTCAACTAATGTTCTGAGTATTTATGTAAGTGTTCATTTAATTAAACTAAATTAAGAACTTTCTTGCAAATAATATTTCTTATAGTAAAATCATAATCATTTTGAGAATTTCGTGCTTCAAATAGTACATTTGGTGTGCAGATCATGTACGTGAAATCCATTATAGAATTCATTAAAAAAATGATTATTTAAAAAAAAAGAAAATTACTTTTTATAAATGTTTTCCAAAAGCAAAATTGCTATGAATAGCGACTATAATTTTATTGAAATTTGTTCAATATAGTGAAGTAATATTTATTTTGATAGACACATATTTTATATATTATGACTGAATTTTCAATAAAGTGGTTTGTAATGTAATTTTGAAATTTTCTTGTATATTTCAATCCAAAATGAACTAAGCTCCTATGAAGTGGTACAGTAACTGGTTTGACACTGTTGCATACGCTGAATAGTACGACGGCTTGTATGATACTGGTGTATGTACTGAATAGTATACAAACTGGTATGATTAAGATGTACATAATAACTAGTATGTCAACTGGTATATTTGTGATGCAGAGACTGACTAGCAAGGCCGTAGCCCGGGGGGGCGGAGTACGGGGGTTCGAACCCCAAACTTCCCCCCCTACCCCAAATGTTGAAACAAGTATACCAATTTTTATTTCTACCATGTTGACAACCATAGTTTGAATGTCTTCCAAAGCAAAGACAACCAAATGCACATTGCGTTAATATGTTTTACCATTGACCACACCTAAAATAAAAATTAAAAGTTAATGTTGGGTACGCAGAACAAAAGAAAACGCTCAAGAAATTGTTTTATTTTTGCTCTGCCAGCCAAATTTGACGCTGCTTTTATTTGAAAGTTTGTATGAGGCTTCTTTTTGGCACCTTCAAAAAATGCTAAAGAAAATCTTACTTTGTCATGCCAGATGCAGCTGGAAGGAAATTATAAAAAGAAAACCATTAAAGAAAGCAACATACGTACCTTAAAAGAAAAATAACGACAAATTTGGCTTGCACTGCAAAAATAATATCATTTCTTGAGCGCCTCGTCAAAAATAGAAACCCTTGAATTACATGAAATTGAGCACAATGAAAGCGAAAAGCAAACTTCGTCCGACGGCATTTCGTGACGGTAGATTTAATGATATCGCCTCCGCCGGGCTAAACATACAAAAGGTGACCGCATTTTATTTTTCGTTAAAATTTTGCAAAAATAAATATATTACAATAAAGGTTTTTGTTCTTTAAAATTCATATACAAATATTTTTCCAAGCCTATCTGGGTAGTTTTTTCATTTTCTTATTCTCTTTGCTTCTTTTCTTTCAAATGGCCACTCTAAATATAAACCACGACGAAAACTTCACTTCCGGTCTCATTGTGTTTGATTTAGGCGAAATAGTTGGGCGTAATTTGAGCAATGACAGTACTCAACGAAAGTCATTGCGTTTATACCTTTAATTGAACGTACATGCTTTTCATTACAACCATGCACGATTGCAGCGAGTGAATTCTAATGGTCAGCTGATTTTTGTTTACATTTGCATTAGAAAAAAATAATAAAGTGAATTGAATTCTGAGTCTAAAATGAGTGTAAAACGAAAATCGCTGCTCGATTATGGTTTTAAAAGCAAAAAGTTGAAAACGAAAGTACTCCTGGACGGCAGGAAGTCCTCAAGACATCAAGTCAAGTAGTTAGTCGTTCAGAAACTATATGAGCAATATGGACATTGGTGGCTATTTGGGAATAGCAGTAGAAGATAGCAAAAAATATGACCTCTTACTTCACCGTGGATACCAGAAGAATCTTTTACATTTTTGATGGTGGGAAAAAGGAATCTAAAATTCCAACATCCTTGGTTGAGAAGGTATTATCTACAAGTAAAACTATATTTATGTTTATATATTTAGTTGTGACAATTCTATAGATATGAATGGCTTGTTTATACGCAAGCCAAAGGAGCAGGTGCATTGTGCAAATATTGTGCTCTTTTCCCCCATGAATATGCCGGAAAAGGGAAACACCAACAGTTGAACTTATTTGTGACTAAGCCATTTCAAAAAACGAAAGATGCCATTGAAAAGTTTGAAGCGCACTCAAAGTGCCAATATCACGCTTCTAGCATTATTTATGCTAATAATTTTATAAAAGTTTGGACAAGGGCGGTACCTGATATACGATCACATATTGATATAACACGTATGGAGCAAATAAAATCGAACAGAAGTAAGCTTGTTCCAATTATTGAGGTGATCAAGTTATGTGGTCGGCAAGAACTAGCTTTAAGGGGAACGGATGACTGTGGAATGCTTGCTAAAGAGCAGGAGCACAATGATGGTAATTTACGTGCACTTTTGCGTATGAGAATAGCTTGTGGCGATGAAATTGCGAAACATCATTTTGAAAATGCTGCTAAAAATGCGACATATTTAAGCCCGATAATTCAGCGTAAAATAGTGGAAAGGATAAATATGGCAAAATCTTTCTCGATTTTAGTAGATGAGACAACAGATATTGGACAAATTGAACAAATGTCTCTCTGTGTTCGTTATATTGACGTTGGTGATTCTGAAAAATACATTATACGTGAGGACGTTTTACAATTTGTAGCTTTACAAAATACTACCGGCCACTATATTGCAGAAGTTATCTTAAAAACCATAAGGGCAGTAGGTATAGACGAAAAATATATGATAGGGCAGGGATATGACGGCGCAGCAGCGATGAAGGGGAGTTTCAATGGAGTACAAGCAATTATAAGAAAACGTTTTCCTGCAGCTTTATACGTACATTGCTGCTCTCACTCCTTAAACCTGGCATTGCGGCATGCTTGTGAGGTGCATTACATTCGCCATTGCTTAGGTATTGTCAAGACAATTGCGTCCTTTTTCAAAAAGTCTGCTAAAAGATCACTAAATTTAACTGAAAAAATCAAAACAATATTTCCACAAGCTAAATCTAGTAAGCTAATTTCGTTCTGCGCAACTCGTTGGGTGGAAAATCATGATAGCTTACTCAGGTTTAAAGAAATGCTTTCTGCAATAATTATAGCTCTTGAAGAGTTACTTCTTGGCACAGATATTGATGCTTCATATAAGGCCAGTTCATTTGAAATCTGTAACAAGCTGCGAATTTGTTGTGAGCTTATTTATGGCATCAACGGTGTTCTCGTTGACTCTGCCATTATGTAAGACTTTGCCATCAGTTTCCCTGGATTTACCAAAAGCAATTGTGCATATCGAAGGTGTGTTGCAAGTGATTAACGATTTTCGCTGCAACATAGATAAAAAGTTTAGCGAAGTATTCGGAGAAGTATGCCAGCTTTTAACGTCCATTAATGAAGAGGTAAAGCTTCCACGTATCGCCTACATCCAACAAGAGCGAACGGGAATTAGTACAAGAGATCCTGAAGCATATTTTAGGGTGGCTATTGCTATTCCTGTTTTATACGATATTTCTGTACAATTAAATGACAAATTTGTTCAACATAAATCAATTATTCAGAAATTTTCTTTCTTTGTTCCATTGATTTGCTGTTTTAAAGAAGTTAACTTCACCGAGTCCGACGCAAAAGAATTTGAAATATAAAGATATCATTGACACTGCAGCAATTGCTTCTGAGTTCACTTTATGGAAAGCAATATGGAGTCAAGAAGAAAGTTGTAAACGTCCATCATCTGCTATTGAAGCTTTAAACCAGTGCAATAAAACATTTTTTTGTTGTGAGCTTATTTATGGCATCAACGGTTTTCTCGTTGACTCTGCCATTATGTAAGACTTTGCCATCAGTTTCCCTGGATTTACCAAAAGCAATTGTGCATATCGAAGGTGTGTTGCAAGTGATTAACGATTTTCGCTGCAACATAGATAAAAAGTTTAGCGAAGTATTCGGAGAAGTATGCCAGCTTTTAACGTCCATTAATGAGGAGGTAAAGCTTCCACGTATCGCCTATATCCAACAAGACCGAACGGGAATTAGTACAAGAGATCCTGAAGCATATTTTAGGGTGGCTATTGCTATTCCTGTTTTATACGACATTTCTGTACAATTGAATGACAAATTTGTCCAACATAAATCAATTATTCAGAAATTTTCTTTCTTTGTTCCATCGATTTGCTGTTTTAAAGAAGTTAACTTCACCGAGTCCGACGCAAAAGAATTTGAAATATAAAGATATCATTGACACTGCAGCAATTGCTTCTGAGTTCACTTTATGGAAAGCAATATGGAGTCAAGAAGAAAGTTGTAAACGTCCATCATCTGCTATTGAAGCTTTAAACCAGTGCAATAAAACATTTTTTCCAGGAATATATGCTTTGCTAAAAGTATTTGCTACAATTCCCGTCACTACATGCACATCGGAAAGATCTTTTCAACACCGAAAAGGTTGAAATGTTTTTTGAGAAATTCTACTGGAGAGGAAAGACTAAATGGCTTAGCCATAATGAGTACACATCGTCGGTTTCAAATTGAAACAGACGAGGTGATAAATGATTTCGCCGCTAAAAAGTCCAGACGTCTTAATTTAATATTAAATTAAAATTAAATTATTGGGCCATGTGAATAAAAAAAATTAACAAACGCTTTTACTTAAGTTATCGGAAATTCTACATAATTTTTGTATGGAAAAAACTTTAAAATTTAAGTAAAAGCTAGGGAAAATAATTTGCTTGTTTTTTTATTCACTTGACTCAATATCGCCAAATATTTTACTTTTAAAATTTTTTTACTGGGGAGTTATTTTTAAGTTAAATTTTATTTTAAATGCTTCGCTACATGTATACGTATGAATTTTTGTTACCTGAATTGTAATAAATACTAACGAAAAACTAAGCAAAGCAGCGTGTAACTTTAATATTGTGTTACAATCTTTGCAGGAATTTAAATTGTGAGATAAGGCAGCTTTCAACAAAAATCTCAGTAACCGTTTTTAAACAAAAATTCTAAGATCCGACGTTTTCGAAAAGATAACCCAGATATAGTTACCTTCCACTCAGCCGGTGAAATAGTAACTTAAGCAAGGTTGTTCGATATGTAGTTTGAAGACATACCCCCACTTTTGAACCAGAGCAACAAAAAGTACTATTTTGTAAAAAAAAATGTATGACCTAATATACAGCGCATGTCCCATGGCTCGTTTAACGCTACGGACGAGGTGTTGGGTTTAGTGGACAACTGAATACCCACTTGATTGCCTTGTTCGCTTATGCGTCGGCAATCTTACCGTCAATGAAATCCGAATGTTGCCGCTGTAGCTGCTTATTCGCGCCGATGAAATTGGTGGCGTAGTCCGATCGTATGCGAATCGGGGCGCCGCGGTTGCACATGAAATTGCGGACACATAACATACACGTGTCGGTTCTGAGATCTTTTGCAATTTCCAGGTGTATAGCGCGTTTTGTCAAACACGAAAATAGCGATATCCAACGTTTTTCCCTTCGGCGGTCAATCGTCACGAAGAACGGTCCCATGTAGTACAACTGGTATAGGAAAACCGCCTAATAAATGGAGTGAGCCTATCTTCTGGCATCTGGCCCATCAGCAAGTTTTGCATTTCTTACTTGCACGCCGTAGCTACTCTGATACTGGCAAATCACTTGACTCGACAACTCACTTGTTCCGACGTTGCTAATTCTCCTACGGTTAGGTACCCACGCTCCCTCATTATCTGATGCTTCTGCCAGGTGTTGTTTTAAAAGCGCAACACTTAGGCTATAACTCGCTTCATGCGAGTAAAACATAAAAATCTTGCGATCGCTGCGGCTGAGGTAGAGTAGGTACTTGCTGCGAAGTTCTTCTTTGGTTTGCGCCTCGGTCAACACTGTTGAATGCTTTGGCTTATCTCGTAGCAGAAAATGCGGTCCACTCGTCCAAAGGGACTCACGCTTTCCACTCCGTAAACGCGTCCAAAATCGCCTGGATTCGCCTTATTGGGCAACCAAGAATTCCGCCGCCAAACCAGACGGGTAAAACCCCGACATGGTTATTCTCAACTCTTTCCGTTTGATTGGCTCATCGTGTCCCAAAACATGCCGAGTGCTCTCTGAAAGTTGCTCTCGGAAGATCCGTCGAGATTTACCAAGGTCTCCGTCGCTCCTCCGTCAATCAAAAGTCCGGATACCTGCTTTAGCTCAAACCCGCCTGGTTTGTGCAGCCAAACAACTTCCTTGGTCAATCGCTGAGCCTCCTTGTCAGTGTAAAAACAGTGGACGTAATCGTTGAAATAGTGGTTGCGGATGATGGCCGCTGCTGCTTCGGGAAAAATCTCCTTTCAGTTTTGTTTTTAACAAATGTCATCACCACCATTACGTAATTTTCGATGGGTGCCGATGGATTGCTCCTCCAAAGGAACCGCTGCGTCTCTTTATCCTCGAACTGTACCCGCACCTGATGGAACATCTCCTCCACACCTGCACAAATGCCGGTTTCAAATCGCTGTCTCTCGTTTTTGTGTTAATTCTCAGCTCTCTCTTACACCGACTGTCATGTTATCATTAACGATGAAATTCTCTAGCAGTCGCTCAAGCTTCAATGCGTCGTCTTTAAATTCGAAAAAAAATAAAATTTTGGTTCATGCCTTCCATTCGCAACGACTCGATTTGCTACGCCCAATTGTGCGTTATCTAGACCTAGTAATACATATCTTCGATACTGCTGCATCATAGATGGCGGTAGGGAGATGTTTTGAGAACCGATGATTCCACTGAAGTTTCGACACGTTTACTGTTTGCTTCGGCAGTTGCAAATCTTTTCCCACCTTAACGGTCTTCATGCAGAATTGTCTGTTGTTTGCAACTAGACCTGAAATTTGTATATCGCTAGACGAAACCGTTTGAGTTACGGAATTATTCCCAAGCCATTGTCACGTAAGTTTCCCTTTATTTCCATTCAAAGCAAGCTAAACCCGCCCATTCGCATATACTCTAACGGGTGTAATTTTAAAAAGCATATTTCCATAAACGGGTTGTGCAACCGTGTTAGTAAATACTGGCTGCCCCGACGTATCTTGCCTCTGGATCTCATTCGTCCTCTGTTGTTCGACCGCATGTAGGAATCCGTGGACCTTATTCGCGCAGTTAACTGCAGCAAATTTATGTTAATAGCCGCACCTGTTGCTTTTGTGAACACCCAGCAAACAATTAAAACAAAGCCTTTTCTGGCGCACGACCCCCCATCTCGATTCGATGTCCATTCTCTTGAAACGCCTGCATTCATGTATCTGATGTGCCTCTGCGCACAGCCCGGACCTGTTGGCCTGGTTATTGTTTCCACCAATGTGAAAAAACTTCGTTCACACTTCATGCCTCGTTTGCGTTGGACGAGTTTAGTAAGTCGAGTTTAGGCACGTAATGGTCACAACGCGTGCCAGCTCTTGCAACCATTAACTAAAATGGCAGACTGTCGCTCTCGGCGTAATGCTTATGGAATGTCGAGCCCATTTCAATCTTCTTGATGTTGGCAACCTAAACAACAGTTCCTCCATAAGAGTCGGGTTATTTCGATGGTGTGCACGACCAGCCGCTACGAGAAACGAGGCCAAATTCTGCACCTTGGTGGCAAACGGCACCAACATACCCTGATGGCTTTCTGAAGTCGTATCATATTCTGGCGCTCATTGTGCCCGTACTCTTTCGTTGTCATAATGAATGATTCCCGAAACATTGTTCAATCCTCTTGTCGGGCGTCAAATTCTGGCAAGTCGTATACTTTTTTAATTGCTCCCTGACTGGATGAATTACTTAGCACTCGGTTTAAATTGGCCACAGTTTCGGCAATGGAATCATTTTCAATTGTTGTTTCATATCCTCCTGATGTCGAGCTACTTTCGCCTAATCGTGTCGCCGGCGCCGAATTATTTAACATAGTTGCTAGTCGTGCCACCGCATTTTGTAATTCGGCCATTTGCTTTACCATAGCGCTAATCTGAGCTTCGATTGGTGAAGGCGTTGCACAAATACACTTTCCTCTTGTATCGTTGTATTTAAATCGTCGTTATCGCCGTGCTCTCCATACGCACGATCACCCTGAACGCGTTAACGGCATTTTATACCAAATGCTCTTTAACAGTAATTCATCTATGAAAATTGTCCGGCCACCGTTTCCTAACCTAACTTGAACTTTTGACGTGTTGATGCAAACCAAAAAACGTGGTATATGAAGAACTCTTTTTATTCGCACTTGCACACAGTTGAACAATGTCGGTGAATAGAAGCAAAAGGAATCCACATACATCGAAAAGGAAAATTGTGGGTATTTGCACGTTGACTTTATTCGCAAATTCGATATGATTTATGCATACTAGTAAGCCCGGCCCGCTTTGCTGTGTCTCAGAACTAATAATAGACTGAGTCCGACTTTCATTATTATATCCCATACCAGAGAATATATGGATCTTAATTACATCGCTTATTGCAGCACTCATTGACACCTTTCGTTTGATACCCATATTGTACTAACACATTTTGGCTCACCTTGGTTCACATATCGGTCGATATCTCCGAAACTGGTAGAGCTATCGGCACAAATTACATCTTAAAAGTCTAGTAATGCAATGGTAGAATTTCCATTCAAAAGTTTTTGAGTGATGCGCGACCAAACATACAGACAGACAGCCACACAAAAATTCTAAAATCTTTTGATTTGGCTTCTATTGGCTTAATCATGATCCCTCCTATCGATTTTTCTTAAATATCTGCAATGAACAGACAGCGACCTTTTAAAACTTTATTATATGTAGAGATATGAGGCTCGTGGAATTTGCCACGTGAAAACTTCCAAACAGGAAAAATTTAAATGGCTTATTCTGCGACACTTGGGAGCATCCGCCAACAACGAAAATTAAAGTTATACTTATTGAGTGCACCTTGTGCACTAGCGCTTGCGTTTCCAATTAATTAAAACGATATAAAAGATGTTGCGACCAGGAGGTTATTGCGAATTTATCCTATAAAATTACAATAAAGTACGAAGTTGAAGACTTCTTCCTTACGTTTTAGTCTGCCGCAAAAAATATATGTAAGAGGATTTTACGAGTAAATGACAATTTTACCGAGCGATTGAGATTGCCAGATGGGCAAAATTTACAAATTCTCTTGCACATTTCATTTTCATTAAGATCAGAGTTATACATAGAACATACTAGAATACTAGATGACTATCGTAATACGCACATAAGACACTCTAGCTTGAGTAATTCAGGGCGGCATTCATAAAATTCGATTCACACTAAACAGCGGGTAATTTGACAGCTACCCGAACAAACTCAGTCAATTAAACCATGGTAATCGTTAAAAGCGGTGAAAACGCCCCCTAGGAATGTTTGAAAGCCCACAATTAGTGCTACCACTCCTTTCAGATTAGTTCAATATTTCAAAAGCTAACGCCTAATAAAAAACATTGGATTTGATAGACATACGTATACCAACAACATAGTTAGACTAATCTTTACATATAATAAAATTGTAACAGGTCGATGTCTGTACATTGAAGATATTCAAGAAAAACTGATAGGAGAGGTCGTTATTGGACCAGCGGAACCCAAATCTACAATTTTTAGAAAAATGAAATGTGGACCCAGGGTGACTGTATGATTTGTGGGTATCTTTACATCTTTACATATAATAAAATTGTAAAAGGTCGATGTCTGTACATTGAAGATATTCAAGAAAAACTGATAGAAGAGGTCGTTATTAGACCAGCAGAACCCAAATCTACAATTTTTAGAATTTTTGTCTGTCTGTCTGTCCGTCTGTATGATTGTGCGAGCATCACGCAAAAACTACTGAATAGAATTGCATGGAACTTTCACCATTCTATCACTTAACGTCTAAGTTAAAATTTAGGACAACCTTGATTTGGATATCTCATCCAGTTCCCGAGTTGTTGACCAAAATGTGGGAAAAATGTGACCAAAAATGTGTTTTTTTTTTATTTAACGAAATACAGCTGTAAATAGTTGCATTACATTTCGAGGCCCTAACTACAGGCGCTATAGGCCTATTAAAATAAATAAATAAAATGAAGTCAGTACCAGTGGTGTTTTATTTCGACGTTCTCAAAAAAATAATTATGCTGTTGCTTCATTGTAATTTTTACGCATACGAAGTCGCGGGCATCAGCTAGTAATATATATAATAGTTACTTTAACTCAATGTGCTCAATGAGTGGAAATATGTCCTCTGTTTGGAATGTTATGTGTATATGTTCATGGTTGTAATTTTGGAATTTTTCGTTTGTTTAGTATATAGACAGTGCTTTTTTTGTAATCCATTTAGCGGAAGAAAATTACAAATTCAATTCAGCAATTCCGTTTCAATCTTCCTAGTTTGATTCTGTTTTCTTTTTGATTTCAAATTTTGAATTATACGGCGGCCATGCATGCTTTTGGGTTTTATTTTAATATTGTAGTTTTATGAACAAATAAAATGTTGATTCCGTTTTCCTAAAAAATTTACATTCAGGGTGCACGTAAAGAACCGACAAAAATTTGTCGCTATGAATACCTTTTTAATCTTTATTTGTATTATAGAATTTTACAAAAAGTAGAAATTTAATTGCGTTTTTTAAAAAAATTAAATTTTGAATTACATGAACAGCGGCGACCATGAATGCCTTTAAATCTCATTTTTATAATGGAGTTCTATAAAAAAAAAAGTTTAACTTTTATTGTGATTTCCCTAAAATTTTTAATTTGGAACTAAACGTGCGGTATATATTGAAAACAAAGAAGATTTTGATGCAGATTAGTATAAGTGAGGGCACCTCTCGCTCAAAATCAAATTAGGCAGACGCGAGTTAACGACGTTAGTACAAAGATGCATAAGTATGTATATAAATTTATACACCACATACATATATACACTGCATACATACATATATACATAATCATTGTCTATACCGACAAACAGCCTTTAACCTTGTATGATAACATACTGACAAAGAGAATATTATAGAACACATAAACAAGCATATTATTTAAGTAACAAAGCATAACATTATACCCAAGTTGTAAACAGCATCAAAACAATAAAACTTGTTTTGACATGCTTTATCATGAACATGCACTATCCCTAGAATAAGCAATAACAACCAAAATTGTTATCTATTAGTAAACAAGATAAGAACCGTCGCATCTCAATAGTATAAGTAGCACTAAGATTTATGTAAATTCAACTGTCTTAAGAATATAAAAAAAGAGCACGCATTTCGGCGTAGCGATAAATATATTTTTTTACTCAAACATCGACCACACGATATTAACTGCGGGCTCAACCCCGATTAAGCAGCCATATATATTTTTTCAATGTAAAGAAAAATTTATTAAAAAAATTCCACGGGAAGGAGGACTTCCAGCACTAACATTTGAAAAAAGTGCATAAATAATTAATGAAAAAAAAATTAGATTTCTGGAAAATTGGGATGATACGGATAAGTCTTGAAACATAGATAATCCATCCAAGCAGCAGTAATGCCTGAAAAAAGTGCTTAACAAAAATCGGCCAAAATATAAACAGAAATCAACGGATATCCCACTGGAATTGTTGCCTTAAAAACATGGGTAAATGAAATGAAGCAGATGATACATTTCTGCACGATACACAAAACAAAAGCAAAGGAAGAACTGGCTGAACTAAATGTCATAATAGCCAAACATGAGAACGAGATCCAGCAGATCACGGTGAACATAAATAAAATAGAGCAACAAAACGCAGGGGGAAAATATAAACAAATTGCAACCAGCCAACAAAACCTACCAATGGACGTAGACCTAACATTTTCTATGAAGGAGATTGGTATAACAGCAAAAACAACACCCCAAATGGAAAATGCAAAAAAGCCTGAAGAAGAACAAAAAGAAAACGATTTTCAAGATATAGAGCATGAAAATATACAAGAAGTCAAAAACCGAAGCGGACAGCAAAAGGAAAAGGTTTATCAAAAAATTAAGCACGAGGAGACTGAGAAAAAAGTAACCATACTTTCCAAGGTAAACACATTAAAAATAAAGGAAGCAAATTCGGCCAAGGTGGAACACGCAACATGGTACAAAAACAAAAACTACTGTGGCATAGTGAAAGAGATGAAGATAATACAAAAGCAAGATGCATGGTTATACAACAAAAAAAAATATTATTGGCATAGTCAAGAAAATTAAGGCAACGAAAAATTATATAATGAAGGCAATACAAAAGCAAGACGTATGGTTACACTACATATACTGTGGCATAGTGAAGGAAATGAAGGCAACGAATAATGATACAATGAGGACAATGCAAAAGCAATGCGAAGAAGAAATCATACCATACGTACGGGATAAAGGCGGAGGCAACATACTTGCAAACGGGATAACGGACATACATGATACATACACAACAAAAAGGAAAATATGAGCTAAAACAAAAGTGCCTAAGAAATATGTTCAACAGATGTAAACAAAAAAACCCAAAGAGATACATTCCTAAACAGTAAACAACTGATAAAGGAATATGCGCATAACAACCTACATTCATATCTGTTACCTACATGAATGCTTCTCAGACAACGACAAATTGACGAATTATACGAAATCGTAATTAACAGCCACTCGGAGCAGCACCATAGCGGGGACGCTCCGTTTTAAGAGGGAGGAGAGTTAACGACGTTAGTACAAAGGTGCATAAGTATGTATATAAATTTATACACCACATACATATATACACTGCATACATACATATATAAATAATCATTGTCTATACCGACAAACAACCTTTAACCTTGTGTGATAACATACTGACAAAGAGAATATTATAGAACACATAAACAAGCATATTATTGAAGTAACAAAGCATAACATTATACCAAAATTATAAACAGCATCAAAACAATAAAACTTGTTTTGACATGCTTTATCATGAACATGCACAATCCCTAGAATAAGCAATAACAACCAAAATTGTTATCTATTAGTAAACAAGATAAGAACCGTCGCATCTCAATAGTATAAGTAGCACTAAGATTTATGTAAATTCAACAGTCTTAAGAATATCAATAAAGAGCACGCATTTCGGCATAGCGATAAATATATTTTTTTACTCAAATATCGACCACACGATATTAACTCGCGCCGACGCCGGTGCATACTTTAACTCAATTTGCTTAATGAGTGAGAGAATGAAAATATTTCTACCGTTTGGAGTGCAAATGAAATATGAGTTAGACACACCAACGCCGGTGTATACTTTAACAAAATGAATTAGGCGCTGATTTTGAAGTTTCGCAAATTTCTCAATATGAGCATGAAACCGGTTTCCATTTCGGAATTTTTTTTGTTCGATATACAGGCAGTGTTGTCAATTTAGCAATTTTCCCTTTCGATTGCTGTTTTGAAACCCATTTAGCAGGGAGAAATTACAATTTCAATATATGATAGCTTTATGACTTTTTTCCTTTACCACAACTTAAACATATTTAAAAGACATTTCATGTTAAAGGTTTATACGAGTATGTCTGCCCTTTAACAAATTGAATCGAGAAAATTAACACGATTTCTAACCACTTCGTAAGTATAAAATTGAAGGAAGTACAAACTGTGTTTTCGGTTTTTGCAGTTCATACATGGGGTCTACCAGCAATTCCGTCTCAGCTTAAAAACCGATAGAAATGACGAAATTCATCGAAATATATCAAGGTTTTATGGGAACGACATTTTCACCGATAAGTCATTTATCGGTAAATATATCGAGATATGGATCAGTTCAGATGAAAGCTTTGGCCTTTCCATTTCATTTGACACTCATATTGAACCCATATATCAAGGTTTTATGGTAACACCATTTGGACCGATAACTCATTTATCGATAAATATATCGAAATTTGGATCACTTCAGATGAAAGCTTTGGCCTTTCCCTTTCATTTGACACTCATACTGAACGCATATGGCATACGCATATACTGAAAGCTGTGGCCTTGCCCTTTTATTTGATACTCATACTGCGCATAAATTTTACGGTTTTATGGGAACCACATTTTGACCGCTAATTCATTTATCGATAAATATATCGAAATATGGATCAGTTCAGATGAAAGCTGTGGCCTTGCCCTTTCGTTGGCACCCATATTGAACGCATGTATCAAGGTTTTATGGGAACAACATTTTGACCGATAAGTCATTTATCGATAAATGTATCGAAATATGGATCAGTTCAGATGAAAGCTGTGGCCTTTCCCTTTCGTTTGACAATCATATTGCGCGTAAATTTCAAGGTTTTATGGAAACAACATTTTTACCGATAACTCATTAATCGATGAATATAGCGAAATATGGATCAGTTCAAATGAAAGCTGTGCCCTTGCCCATTCGTTTGACACCCATACTGAACGCATATATCAAGGTTTTATGGGAACCACATTTTGACCGATGACTCATTTATCGATAAATATATCGAAATATGGATAAGTGGAGATGAAAGCTGTGACCTTGCCCTTTCGTTGGCACCCATATTGAACGCATGTATCAAGGTTTTATGGGAACAACATTTTGACCGATAACTCATTTATCGTTAAATGTATCGAAATATGGATCAGTTCGGATGAAAGCTGTGGCCATGCACTTTCATTTGACACTCATATTGCACGTTAATTTCAAGGTTGTATGGGAACAACATTTTGACCGATAACTCATTTATCGTTAAATATGTCGAAATATGGATCAGTTCAGATGAAAGCTGTGGCCTTGCCCTTTCGTTGGCACCCATATTGAACGCATGTATCAAAGTTTTATGGGAACCACATTTTGACCGATAAGTCATTTATCGATAAATGTATCGAAATATGGATCAGTTCAAATGAAAGCTGTGCCCTTGCCCATTCGTTTGACACCCATACTGAACGCATATATCAAGGTGTTATGGGAACCACCGATAAGTCATTTATCGATAAATATATGGAAATATGGATCAGTTCAGATGAAAGCTGTGGCCTCGACCTTTTATTTGATACTCATACTGCGCATAAATTTTACGGTTTTATGGGAACCACATTTTGACCGCTAATTCATTTATCGGTAAAAATATCGAAATATGGATCAGTTCAGATGAAAGCTGTGGCCTTGCCCTTTCATTTGACACTTATATTGCGCGTAAATTTCAAGCTTTTATGGGAACCACATTTTGACCGATAACTCATTAATCGATGAATATATCAAAATATGGATCAGTTCAGATGAAAGCTGTGGCCTTGCCCTTTCGTTTGACACCCATTTTGAACGCATATATCAAGGTTTTATGGGAACCAAATTTTGACCGATAACTCATTTATCATTAAATATATCGAAATATGGATAAGCTGAGATGAAAGCTGTGGCCTTGCCCTTTCGTTTGACACTTATATTGCGCGTAAATTTCAAGCTTTTATGGGAACCACATTTTGACCGATAACTCATTAATCGATGAATATATCAAAATATGGATCAGTTCAGATGAAAGCTGTGGCCTTGCCCTTTCGTTTGACACCCATTTTGAACGCATATATCAAGGTTTTATGGGAACCAAATTTTGACCGATAACTCATTTATCATTAAATATATCGAAATATGGATAAGCTGAGATGAAAGCTGTGGCCTTGCCCTTTCGTTTGACACCCATTTTGAACGCATATATCAAGGTTTTATGGGAACCAAATTTTGACCGATAACTCATTTATCATTAAATATATCGAAATATGGATAAGCTGAGATGAAAGCTGTGGCCTTGCCCTTTCGTTTGACACCCATATTGCGCGTAAATTTCAAGGTTTTATGGGAATCACAGTTTGACCGATAACTCATTAATCGATGAATGTATCGAAATATGGATCTGTTCAGATGAAAGCTGTGGCCTTGCCCTTTCGTTGGCACCCATATTGAACGCATATATCAAGGTTTTATGGGAACCACATTTTGACCGATAAATCGATAAATATATCTAAATATGGATCAGTTCAGATGAAAGCTGTGGCCTTGCCCTTTCATTTGACACTTATATTGCGCGTAAATTTCAAGCCTTTATGGGAACCACATTTTGACCGATAACTCATTAATCGATGAATATATCGAAATATGGATCTGTTCAGATGAAAGCTGTGGCCTTGCCCTTTCGTTGGCACCCATATTGAGCGCATATATCAAGGTTTTATGGGAACCACATTTTGACCGATAACTCATTTATCGGTAAATATATCGAAATATGGATCAGTTCAGATGAAAGCTGTGGCCTTTCCCTTTTATTTGACACTCATACTGTGCCTAAGTTTCAATGTTTTATAGGAACAAAATTTTTACCGATAACTCATTAATCGATGAATGTATCGAAATATGGATCTGTTCAGATGAAAGCTGTGGCCTTGCCCTTTGACACTCATATTGCGCGTAAATTTCAAGGTTTTATGGGAACCACATTTTGACCGATAACTCATTAATCGATGAATATATCGAAATATGGATCGGTTCAGATGAAAGCTGTGGCCCTGCCCCTTCGCTGGCACACATATTGAGCGCATATATCAAGGTTTTATGGGAACCACATTTTGACCGATAACTCATTCATCGATAAATATATCTAAATATGGATCAGTTCAGATGAAAGCTGTGGCCTTGCCCTTTCGTTGGCACCCATATTGAACGCATATATCAAGGTTTTATGGGAACCACATTTTGACCGATAACTCATTCATCGATAAATATATCTAAATATGGATCAGTTCAAATGAAAGCTGTGGCCCTGCCCCTTCGCTGGCACACATATTGAGCGCATATATCAAGGTTTTATGGGAACCACATTTTGACCGATAACTCATTTATCGATAAATATATCGAAATACGGATAAGTTGAGATGAAAGCTGTGGTCTTGCCCTTTCGTTTGACACTCATATTGCGCGTAAATTTCAAGGTTTTATGCGAACCACAGTTTTACCGATAACTCATTAATCGATGAATGTATCGAAATATGGATCTGTTCAGATGAAAGCTGTGGTCTTGCCCTTTGACACTCATATTGCGCGTAAATTTCAAGGTTTTATGGGAACCACATTTTGACCGATAACTCATTAATCGATGAATATATCGAAATATGGATCGGTTCAGATGAAAGCTGTGGCCCTGCCCTTTCGCTGGCACACATATTGAGCGCATATATCAAGGTTTTATGGGAACCACATTTTGACCGATAACTCATTTATCGATAAATATATCGAAATACGGATAAGTTGAGATGAAAGCTGTGGTCTTGCCCTTTCGTTTGACACTCATATTGCGCGTAAATTTCAAGGTTTTATGGGAATCACAGTTTGACCGATAACTCATTCATCGATAAATATATCTAAATATGGATCACTTCAAATGAAAGCTGTGGCCGTTCCCTTTCATTTGACACTCATATTCCGCGTAAATTTCAAGGTTTTATGGGAACCCCATTTTGACCGATAGCTCATTAATCGATGAATATATCGAAATATGGATCGGTTCAGATGAATGCTGTGGCCTTTCCCTTTTATTTGACACTCATATTGAGCGCATATATCAAGGTTTTATGGGAACCACATTTTGACCGATAACTCATTTATCGATAAATATATCGAAATACGGATAAGTTGAGATGAACGCTGTGGTCTTGCCCTTTCGTTTGACACCCATATTGCGCGTAAATTTCAAGGTTTTATGGGAATCACAGTTTGACCGATAACTCATTCATCGATAAATATATCTAAATATGGATCAGTTCAGATGAAAGCTGTGGCCTTGCCCTTTCGTTGGCACCCATATTGAACGCATATATCAAGGTTTTATGGGAACCACATTTTGACCGATAACTCATTCATCGATAAATATATCTAAATATGGATCACTTCAAATGAAAGCTGTGGCCTTTCCCTTTTATTTGACACTCATACTGTGCCTAAGTTTCAATGTTTTATGGGAACAAAATTTTTACCGATAACTCATTAATCGATGAATGTATCGAAATATGGATCTGTTCAGATGAAAGCTGTGGTCTTGCCCTTTCTTTGGCACCCATATTGAACGCATATATCAAGGTTTTATGGGAACCACATTTTGACCGATAACTCATTCATCGATAAATATATCTAAATATGGATCACTTCAAATGAAAGCTGTGGCCGTTCCCTTTCATTTGACACTCATATTCCGCGTAAATTTCAAGGTTTTATGGGAACCCCATTTTGACCGATAGCTCATTAATCGATGAATATATCGAAATATGGATCGGTTCAGATGAATGCTGTGGCCTTTCCCTTTTATTTGACACTCATATTGAGCGCATATATCAAGGTTTTATGGGAACCACATTTTGACCGATAACTCATTTATCGATAAATATATCGAAATACGGATAAGTTGAGATGAACGCTGTGGTCTTGCCCTTTCGTTTGACACCCATATTGCGCGTAAATTTCAAGGTTTTATGGGAATCACAGTTTGACCGATAACTCATTCATCGATAAATATATCTAAATATGGATCAGTTCAGATGAAAGCTGTGGCCTTGCCCTTTCGTTGGCACCCATATTGAACGCATATATCAAGGTTTTATGGGAACCACATTTTGACCGATAACTCATTCATCGATAAATATATCTAAATATGGATCACTTCAAATGAAAGCTGTGGCCTTTCCCTTTTATTTGACACTCATACTGTGCCTAAGTTTCAATGTTTTATGGGAACAAAATTTTTACCGATAACTCATTAATCGATGAATGTATCGAAATATGGATCTGTTCAGATGAAAGCTGTGGTCTTACCCTTTCGTTTGACACTCATATTGCGCGTAAATTTCAAGGTTTTATGGGAACCACATTTTGACCGATAACTCATTAATCGATGAATGTATCGAAATATGGATCTGTTCAGATGAAAGCTGTGGCCTTGCCTTTTCGTTTGACACCCATTTTGAACGCATATATCAAGGTTTTATGGGAACCACATTTTGACCGATAACTCATTTGTCGTTAAATATATCGAAATATGGATAAGCTGAGATGAAAGCTGTGGCCTTGCCCTTTCGTTTGAGACCCATATTGCGCGTAAATTTCAAGGTTTTATGGGAATCACAGTTTGACCGATAACTCATTCATCGATAAATATATCTAAATATGGATCAGTTCAGATGAAAGCTGTGGCCTTGCCCTTTCGTTGGCACCCATATTGAACGCATATATCAAGGTTTTATGGGAACCACATTTTGACCGATAACTCATTCATCGATAAATATATCTAAATATGGATCAGTACAAATGAAAGCTGTGCCGTTCCCTTTCATTTGACACTCATATTGCGCGTAAATTTCAAGGTTTTATGGGAACCACATTTTGACCGATAACTCATTAATCGATAAATATATCGAAATACGGATAAGTTGAGATAAAAGCTATGGTCTTGCCCTTTCGTTTGACACTCATATTGCGCGTAAATTTAAAGGTTTTATGCGAACCACAGTTTTACCGATAACTCATTAATCGATGAATGTATCGAAATATGGATCTGTTCAGATGAAAGCTGTGGTCTTGCCCTTTCGTTGGCACCCATATTGAACGCATATATCAAGGTTTTATGGGAACCACATTTTGACCGATAACTCATTTATCGATAAATATATCGAAATACGGATAAGTTGAGATGAAAGCTGTGGTCTTGCCCTTTCGTTTGACACTCATATTGCGCGTAAATTTAAAGGTTTTATGCGAACCACAGTTTTACCGATAACTCATTAATCGATGAATGTATCGAAATATGGATCTGTTCAGATGAAAGCTGTGGTCTTGCCCTTTCGTTGGCACCCATATTGAACGCATATATCAAGGTTTTATGGGAACCACATTTTGACCGATAACTCATTCATCGATAAATATATCTAAATATGGATCACTTCAAATGAAAGCTGTGGCCGTTCCCTTTCATTTGACACTCATATTCCGCGTAAATTTCAAGGTTTTATGGGAACCACATTTTGACCGATAACTCATTAATCGATGAATGTATCGAAATATGGATCTGTTCAGATGAAAGCTGTGGCCTTGCCCTTTCGTTTGACACCCATTTTGAACGCATATATCAAGGTTTTATGGGAACCACATTTTGACCGATAACTCATTTATCGTTAAACATATCGAAATATGGATAAGCTGAGATGAAAGCTGTGGCCTTGCCTCTTCGTTTGACACCCATATTGCGCGTAAATTTCAAGGTTTTATGGGAATCACAGTTTGACCGATAACTCATTCATCGATAAATATATCCAAATATGGATCAGTTCAGATGAAAGCTGTGGCCGTTCCCTTTCATTTGACACTCATATTCCGCGTAAATTTCAAGGTTTTATGGGAACCACATTTTGACCGATAACTCATTAATCGATGAATGTATCGAAATATGGATTTGTTCAGATGAAAGCTGTGGCCTTGCCCTTTCGTTTGACACCCATATTGCGCGTAAATTTCAAGGTTTTATGCGAACCACAGTTTTACCGATAACTCATTAATCGATGAATGTATCGAAATATGGAGCTGTTCAGATGAAAGCTGTGGTCTTGCCCTTTGACACTCATATTGCGCGTAAATTTCAAGGTTTTATGGGAACCACATTTTGACCGATAACTCATTAATCGATGAATATATCGAAATATGGATCGGTTCAGATGAAAGCTGTGGCCCTGCCCTTTCGCTGGCACACATATTGAGCGCATATATCAAGGTTTTATGGGAACCACATTTTGACCGATAACTCATTTATCGATAAATATATCGAAATACGGATAAGTTGAGATGAAAGCTGTGGTCTTGCCCTTTCGTTTGACACTCATATTGCGCGTAAATTTCAAGGTTTTATGCGAACCACAGTTTTACCGATAACTCATTAATCGATGAATGTATCGAAATATGGATCTGTTCAGATGAAAGCTGTGGTCTTGCCCTTTCTTTGGCACCCATATTGAACGCATATATCAAGGTTTTATGGGAACCACATTTTGACCGATAACTCATTCATCGATAAATATATCTAAATATGGATCACTTCAAATGAAAGCTGTGGCCGTTCCCTTTCATTTGACACTCATATTCCGCGTAAATTTCAAGGTTTTATGGGAACCCCATTTTGACCGATAGCTCATTAATCGATGAATATATCGAAATATGGATCGGTTCAGATGAATGCTGTGGCCTTTCCCTTTTATTTGACACTCATATTGAGCGCATATATCAAGGTTTTATGGGAACCACATTTTGACCGATAACTCATTTATCGATAAATATATCGAAATACGGATAAGTTGAGATGAACGCTGTGGTCTTGCCCTTTCGTTTGACACCCATATTGCGCGTAAATTTCAAGGTTTTATGGGAATCACAGTTTGACCGATAACTCATTCATCGATAAATATATCTAAATATGGATCAGTTCAGATGAAAGCTGTGGCCTTGCCCTTTCGTTGGCACCCATATTGAACGCATATATCAAGGTTTTATGGGAACCACATTTTGACCGATAACTCATTCATCGATAAATATATCTAAATATGGATCACTTCAAATGAAAGCTGTGGCCTTTCCCTTTTATTTGACACTCATACTGTGCCTAAGTTTCAATGTTTTATGGGAACAAAATTTTTACCGATAACTCATTAATCGATGAATGTATCGAAATATGGATCTGTTCAGATGAAAGCTGTGGTCTTACCCTTTCGTTTGACACTCATATTGCGCGTAAATTTCAAGGTTTTATGGGAACCACATTTTGACCGATAACTCATTAATCGATGAATGTATCGAAATATGGATCTGTTCAGATGAAAGCTGTGGCCTTGCCTTTTCGTTTGACACCCATTTTGAACGCATATATCAAGGTTTTATGGGAACCACATTTTGACCGATAACTCATTTATCGTTAAATATATCGAAATATGGATAAGCTGAGATGAAAGCTGTGGCCTTGCCCTTTCGTTTGACACCCATATTGCGCGTAAATTTCAAGGTTTTATGGGAATCACAGTTTGACCGATAACTCATTCATCGATAAATATATCTAAATATGGATCAGTTCAGATGAAAGCTGTGGCCTTGCCCTTTCGTTGGCACCCATATTGAGCGCATATATCAAGGTTTTATGGGAACCACATTTTGACCGATAACTCATTCATCGATAAATATATCTAAATATGGATCAGTTCAGATGAAAGCTGTGGCCTTGCCCTTTCGTTGGCACCCATATTGAACGCATATATCAAGGTTTTATGGGAACCACATTTTGACCGATAACTCATTCATCGATAAATATATCTAAATATGGATCAGTTCAAATGAAAGCTGTGCCGTTCCCTTTCATTTGACACTCATATTGCGCGTAAATTTCAAGGTTTTATGGGAACCACATTTTGACCGATAACTCATTTATCGATAAATATATCGAAATATGGATAAGTTGAGATGAAAGCTGTGGCCTTGCCCTTTCGTTTGACACTCATATTGCGCGTAAATTTAAAGGTTTTATGCGAACCACAGTTTTACCGATAACTCATTAATCGATGAATGTATCGAAATATGGATCTGTTCAGATGAAAGCTGTGGTCTTGCCCTTTCGTTGGCACCCATATTGAACGCATATATCAAGGTTTTATGGGAACCACATTTTGACCGATAACTCATTCATCGATAAATATATCTAAATATGGATCACTTCAAATGAAAGCTGTGGCCGTTCCCTTTCATTTGACACTCATATTCCGCGTAAATTTCAAGGTTTTATGGGAACCACATTTTGACCGATAACTCATTAATCGATGAATGTATCGAAATATGGATCTGTTCAGATGAAAGCTGTGGCCTTGCCCTTTCGTTTGACACCCATTTTGAACGCATATATCAAGGTTTTATGGGAACCACATTTTGACCGATAACTCGTTTATCGTTAAACATATCGAAATATGGATAAGCTGAGATGAAAGCTGTGGCCTTGCCTCTTCGTTTGACACCCATATTGCGCGTAAATTTCAAGGTTTTATGGGAATCACAGTTTGACCGATAACTCATTCATCGATAAATATATCCAAATATGGATCAGTTCAGATGAAAGCTGTGGCCTTGCCCTTTCGTTGGCACCCATATTGAACGCATATATCAAGGTTTTATGGGAACAACATTTTTACCGATAACTCATTAATCGATGAATGTATCGAAATATGGATCTGTTCAGATGAAAGCTGTGGCCTTGCCCTTTCGTTGGCACCCATATTGAGCGCATATATCAAGGTTTTTTGGGAACCACATTTTGACCGATAACTCATTTATCGATAAATATATCGAAATACGGATAAGTTGAGATGAAAGCTGTGGTCTTGCCCTTTCGTTTGACACTCATATTGCGCGTAAATTTCAAGGTTTTATGGGAACCACATTTTTACCGATAACTCATTAATCGATGAATGTATCGAAATATGGATCTGTTCAGATGAAAGCTGTGGCCTTGCCCTTTAATTTGACACTCATATTGCGCGGAAATTTTACGGTTTTATGGGAGTAACATTTTAAGCGATAACTTATTTATCGGTAAATATATCGAAATATGGATCAGTTCAGATGAAAGCTGTGGCCTTTCCCTTTTATTTGACACTCATACTGTGCCTAAGTTTCAATGTTTTATGGGAACAAAATTTTTACCGATAACTCATTAATCGATGAATGTATCGAAATATGGATCTGTTCAGATGAAAGCTGTGGCCTTGCCCTTTCGTTGGCACACATATTGAGCGCATATATCAAGGTTTTATGGGAACCACATTTTGACCGATAACTCATTTATCGATAAATATATCGAAATACGGATAAGTTGAGATGAAAGCTGTGGTCTTGCCCTTTCGTTTGACACTCATATTGCGCGTAAATTTCAAGGTTTTATGGGAACCATATTTTGACCGATAACTCATTAATCGATGAATGTATCGAAATATGGATCTGTTCAGATGAAAGCTGTGGCCTTGCCCTTTCGTTTGACACCCATTTTGAACGCATATATCAAGGTTTTATGGGAACCACATTTTGACCGATAACTCATTTATCGTTAAATATATCGAAATATGGATAAGCTGAGATGAAAGCTGTGGCCTTTCCCTTTTATTTGACACTCATACTGTGCCTAAGTTTCAAGGTTTTATGCGAACCATATTTTGACCGATAACTCATTAATCGATGAATGTATCGAAATATGGATCTGTTCAGATGAAAGCTGTGGCCTTGCCCTTTCGTTTGACACCCATTTTGAACGCATATATCAAGGTTTTATGGGAACCACATTTTGACCGATAACTCATTTATCAATAAATATATCGAAATACGGATAAGTTGAGATGAAAGCTGTGGTCTTGCCCTTTCGTTTGACACTCATATTGCGCGTAAATTTCAAGGTTTTATGGGAACCATATTTTGACCGATAACTCATTAATCGATAAATGTATCGAAATATGGATCTGTTCAGATGAAAGCTGTGGCCTTGCCCTTTAATTTGACACTCATATTGCGCGGAAATTTTACGGTTTTATGGGAGTAACATTTTAAGCGATAACTTATTTATCGGTAAATATATCGAAATATGGATCAGTTCAGATGAAAGCTGTGGCCTTTCCCTTTTATTTGACACTCATACTGTGCCTAAGTTTCAATGTTTTATGGGAACCATATTTTGACCGATAACTCATTAATCGATGAATGTATCGAAATATGGATCTGTTCAGATGAAAGCTGTGGCCTTGCCTTTTCGTTTGACACCCATTTTGAACGCATATATCAAGGTTTTATGGGAACCACATTTTGACCGATAACTCATTTGTCGTTAAATATATCGAAATATGGATAAGCTGAGATGAAAGCTGTGGCCTTGCCCTTTCGTTTGACACTCATATTGCGCGTAAATTTCAAGGTTTTATGGGAACCATATTTTGACCGATAACTCATTAATCGATGAATGTATCGAAATATGGATCTGTTCAGATGAAAGCTGTGGCCTTGCCTTTTCGTTTGACACCCATTTTGAACGCATATATCAAGGTTTTATGGGAACCACATTTTGACCGATAACTCATTCATCGATAAATATATCTAAATATGGATCACTTCAAATGAAAGCTGTGGCCTTTCCCTTTTATTTGACACTCATACTGTGCCTAAGTTTCAATGTTTTATGGGAACAAAATTTTTACCGATAACTCATTAATCGATGAATGTATCGAAATATGGATCTGTTCAGATGAAAGCTGTGGCCTTTCCCTTTTATTTGACACTCATACTGTGCCTAAGTTTCAAGGTTTTATGCGAACCATATTTTGACCGATAACTCATTAATCGATGAATGTATCGAAATATGGATCTGTTCAGATGAAAGCTGTGGCCTTGCCCTTTCGTTTGACACCCATTTTGAACGCATATATCAAGGTTTTATGGGAACCACATTTTGGCCGATAACTCATTTATCAATAAATATATCGAAATACGGATAAGTTGAGATGAAAGCTGTGGTCTTGCCCTTTCGTTTGACACTCATATTGCGCGTAAATTTAAAGGTTTTATGCGAACCACAGTTTTACCGATAACTCATTAATCGATGAATGTATCGAAATATGGATCTGTTCAGATGAAAGCTGTGGTCTTGCCCTTTCGTTGGCACCCATATTGAACGCATATATCAAGGTTTTATGGGAACCACATTTTGACCGATAACTCATTCATCGATAAATATATCTAAATATGGATCACTTCAAATGAAAGCTGTGGCCGTTCCCTTTCATTTGACACTCATATTCCGCGTAAATTTCAAGGTTTTATGGGAACCACATTTTGACCGATAACTCATTAATCGATGAATGTATCGAAATATGGATCTGTTCAGATGAAATCTGTGGCCTTGCCCTTTCGTTTGACACCCATTTTGAACGCATATATCAAGGTTTTATGGGAACCACATTTTGGCCGATAACTCATTTATCAATAAATATATCGAAATACGGATAAGTTGAGATGAAAGCTGTGGTCTTGCCCTTTCGTTTGACACTCATATTGCGCGTAAATTTCAAGGTTTTATGGGAACCATATTTTGACCGATAACTCATTAATCGATAAATGTATCGAAATATGGATCTGTTCAGATGAAAGCTGTGGCCTTGCCCTTTAATTTGACACTCATATTGCGCGGAAATTTTACGGTTTTATGGGAGTAACATTTTAAGCGATAACTTATTTATCGGTAAATATATCGAAATATGGATCAGTTCAGATGAAAGCTGTGGCCTTTCCCTTTTATTTGACACTCATACTGTGCCTAAGTTTCAAGGTTTTATGCGAACCATATTTTGACCGATAACTCATTAATCGATGAATGTATCGAAATATGGATCTGTTCAGATGAAAGCTGTGGCCTTGCCCTTTCGTTTGACACCCATTTTGAACGCATATATCAAGGTTTTATGGGAACCACATTTTGGCCGATAACTCATTTATCAATAAATATATCGAAATACGGATAAGTTGAGATGAAAGCTGTGGTCTTGCCCTTTCGTTTGACACTCATATTGCGCGTAAATTTCAAGGTTTTATGGGAACCATATTTTGACCGATAACTCATTAATCGATAAATGTATCGAAATATGGATCTGTTCAGATGAAAGCTGTGGCCTTGCCCTTTAATTTGACACTCATATTGCGCGGAAATTTTACGGTTTTATGGGAGTAACATTTTAAGCGATAACTTATTTATCGGTAAATATATCGAAATATGGATCAGTTCAGATGAAAGCTGTGGCCTTTCCCTTTTATTTGACACTCATACTGTGCCTAAGTTTCAATGTTTTATGGGAACCATATTTTGACCGATAACTCATTAATCGATGAATGTATCGAAATATGGATCTGTTCAGATGAAAGCTGTGGCCTTGCCTTTTCGTTTGACACCCATTTTGAACGCATATATCAAGGTTTTATGGGAACCACATTTTGACCGATAACTCATTCATCGATAAATATATCTAAATATGGATCACTTCAAATGAAAGCTGTGGCCTTTCCCTTTTATTTGACACTCATACTGTGCCTAAGTTTCAATGTTTTATGGGAACAAAATTTTTACCGATAACTCATTAATCGATGAATGTATCGAAATATGGATCTGTTCAGATGAAAGCTGTGGTCTTACCCTTTCGTTTGACACTCATATTGCGCGTAAATTTCAAGGTTTTATGGGAACCACATTTTGACCGATAACTCATTAATCGAT
This sequence comes from Merzomyia westermanni, assembly GCA_949987695.1. Taxonomy (NCBI): domain Eukaryota; kingdom Metazoa; phylum Arthropoda; class Insecta; order Diptera; family Tephritidae; genus Merzomyia; species Merzomyia westermanni. Next base: position 108,732,931 of record OX465290.1, on the reverse strand, counting down.
GAATGTATCGAAATATGGATCTGTTCAGATGAAAGCTGTGGCCTTGCCTTTTCGTTTGACACCCATTTTGAACGCATATATCAAGGTTTTATGGGAACCACATTTTGACCGATAACTCATTTGTCGTTAAATATATCGAAATATGGATAAGCTGAGATGAAAGCTGTGGCCTTGCCCTTTCGTTTGAGACCCATATTGCGCGTAAATTTCAAGGTTTTATGGGAATCACAGTTTGACCGATAACTCATTCATCGATAAATATATCTAAATATGGATCAGTTCAGATGAAAGCTGTGGCCTTGCCCTTTCGTTGGCACCCATATTGAGCGCATATATCAAGGTTTTATGGGAACCACATTTTGACCGATAACTCATTCATCGATAAATATATCTAAATATGGATCAGTTCAGATGAAAGCTGTGGCCTTGCCCTTTCGTTGGCACCCATATTGAACGCATATATCAAGGTTTTATGGGAACCACATTTTGACCGATAACTCATTCATCGATAAATATATCTAAATATGGATCAGTACAAATGAAAGCTGTGCCGTTCCCTTTCATTTGACACTCATATTGCGCGTAAATTTCAAGGTTTTATGGGAACCACATTTTGACCGATAACTCATTTATCGATAAATATATCGAAATACGGATAAGTTGAGATGAAAGCTGTGGTCTTGCCCTTTCGTTTGACACTCATATTGCGCGTAAATTTAAAGGTTTTATGCGAACCACAGTTTTACCGATAACTCATTAATCGATGAATGTATCGAAATATGGATCTGTTCAGATGAAAGCTGTGGTCTTGCCCTTTCGTTGGCACCCATATTGAACGCATATATCAAGGTTTTATGGGAACCACATTTTGACCGATAACTCATTCATCGATAAATATATCTAAATATGGATCACTTCAAATGAAAGCTGTGGCCGTTCCCTTTCATTTGACACTCATATTCCGCGTAAATTTCAAGGTTTTATGGGAACCACATTTTGACCGATAACTCATTAATCGATGAATGTATCGAAATATGGATCTGTTCAGATGAAAGCTGTGGCCTTGCCCTTTCGTTTGACACCCATTTTGAACGCATATATCAAGGTTTTATGGGAACCACATTTTGACCGATAACTCATTTATCAATAAATATATCGAAATACGGATAAGTTGAGATGAAAGCTGTGGTCTTGCCCTTTCGTTTGACACTCATATTGCGCGTAAATTTCAAGGTTTTATGGGAACCATATTTTGACCGATAACTCATTAATCGATAAATGTATCGAAATATGGATCTGTTCAGATGAAAGCTGTGGCCTTGCCCTTTAATTTGACACTCATATTGCGCGGAAATTTTACGGTTTTATGGGAGTAACATTTTAAGCGATAACTTATTTATCGGTAAATATATCGAAATATGGATCTGTTCAGATGAAAGCTGTGGCCTTGCCTTTTCGTTTGACACCCATTTTGAACGCATATATCAAGGTTTTATGGGAACCACATTTTGACCGATAACTCATTTGTCGTTAAATATATCGAAATATGGATAAGCTGAGATGAAAGCTGTGGCCTTGCCCTTTCGTTTGAGACCCATATTGCGCGTAAATTTCAAGGTTTTATGGGAATCACAGTTTGACCGATAACTCATTCATCGATAAATATATCTAAATATGGATCAGTTCAGATGAAAGCTGTGGCCTTGCCCTTTCGTTGGCACCCATATTGAGCGCATATATCAAGGTTTTATGGGAACCACATTTTGACCGATAACTCATTCATCGATAAATATATCTAAATATGGATCAGTTCAGATGAAAGCTGTGGCCTTGCCCTTTCGTTGGCACCCATATTGAACGCATATATCAAGGTTTTATGGGAACCACATTTTGACCGATAACTCATTCATCGATAAATATATCTAAATATGGATCAGTACAAATGAAAGCTGTGCCGTTCCCTTTCATTTGACACTCATATTGCGCGTAAATTTCAAGGTTTTATGGGAACCACATTTTGACCGATAACTCATTTATCGATAAATATATCGAAATACGGATAAGTTGAGATGAAAGCTGTGGTCTTGCCCTTTCGTTTGACACTCATATTGCGCGTAAATTTAAAGGTTTTATGCGAACCACAGTTTTACCGATAACTCATTAATCGATGAATGTATCGAAATATGGATCTGTTCAGATGAAAGCTGTGGTCTTGCCCTTTCGTTGGCACCCATATTGAACGCATATATCAAGGTTTTATGGGACCCACATTTTGACCGATAACTCATTCATCGATAAATATATCTAAATATGGATCACTTCAAATGAAAGCTGTGGCCGTTCCCTTTCATTTGACACTCATATTCCGCGTAAATTTCAAGGTTTTATGGGAACCACATTTTGACCGATAACTCATTAATCGATGAATGTATCGAAATATGGATCTGTTCAGATGAAAGCTGTGGCCTTGCCCTTTCGTTTGACACCCATTTTGAACGCATATATCAAGGTTTTATGGGAACCACATTTTGACCGATAACTCGTTTATCGTTAAACATATCGAAATATGGATAAGCTGAGATGAAAGCTGTGGCCTTGCCTCTTCGTTTGACACCCATATTGCGCGTAAATTTCAAGGTTTTATGGGAATCACAGTTTGACCGATAACTCATTCATCGATAAATATATCCAAATATGGATCAGTTCAGATGAAAGCTGTGGCCTTGCCCTTTCGTTGGCACCCATATTGAACGCATATATCAAGGTTTTATGGGAACAACATTTTTACCGATAACTCATTAATCGATGAATGTATCGAAATATGGATCTGTTCAGATGAAAGCTGTGGCCTTGCCCTTTCGTTGGCACCCATATTGAGCGCATATATCAAGGTTTTTTGGGAACCACATTTTGACCGATAACTCATTTATCGATAAATATATCGAAATACGGATAAGTTGAGATGAAAGCTGTGGTCTTGCCCTTTCGTTTGACACTCATATTGCGCGTAAATTTCAAGGTTTTATGGGAACCACATTTTTACCGATAACTCATTAATCGATGAATGTATCGAAATATGGATCTGTTCAGATGAAAGCTGTGGCCTTGCCCTTTAATTTGACACTCATATTGCGCGGAAATTTTACGGTTTTATGGGAGTAACATTTTAAGCGATAACTTATTTATCGGTAAATATATCGAAATATGGATCAGTTCAGATGAAAGCTGTGGCCTTTCCCTTTTATTTGACACTCATACTGTGCCTAAGTTTCAATGTTTTATGGGAACAAAATTTTTACCGATAACTCATTAATCGATGAATGTATCGAAATATGGATCTGTTCAGATGAAAGCTGTGGCCTTGCCCTTTCGTTGGCACACATATTGAGCGCATATATCAAGGTTTTATGGGAACCACATTTTGACCGATAACTCATTTATCGATAAATATATCGAAATACGGATAAGTTGAGATGAAAGCTGTGGTCTTGCCCTTTCGTTTGACACTCATATTGCGCGTAAATTTCAAGGTTTTATGGGAACCACATTTTGACCGATAACTCATTAATCGATGAATGTATCGAAATATGGATCTGTTCAGATGAAAGCTGTGGCCTTGCCCTTTCGTTTGACACCCATTTTGAACGCATATATCAAGGTTTTATGGGAACCACATTTTGACCGATAACTCATTTATCGTTAAATATATCGAAATATGGATAAGCTGAGATGAAAGCTGTGGCCTTTCCCTTTTATTTGACACTCATACTGTGCCTAAGTTTCAAGGTTTTATGCGAACCATATTTTGACCGATAACTCATTAATCGATGAATGTATCGAAATATGGATCTGTTCAGATGAAAGCTGTGGCCTTGCCCTTTCGTTTGACACCCATTTTGAACGCATATATCAAGGTTTTATGGGAACCACATTTTGGCCGATAACTCATTTATCAATAAATATATCGAAATACGGATAAGTTGAGATGAAAGCTGTGGTCTTGCCCTTTCGTTTGACACTCATATTGCGCGTAAATTTCAAGGTTTTATGGGAACCATATTTTGACCGATAACTCATTAATCGATAAATGTATCGAAATATGGATCTGTTCAGATGAAAGCTGTGGCCTTGCCCTTTAATTTGACACTCATATTGCGCGGAAATTTTACGGTTTTATGGGAGTAACATTTTAAGCGATAACTTATTTATCGGTAAATATATCGAAATATGGATCAGTTCAGATGAAAGCTGTGGCCTTTCCCTTTTATTTGACACTCATACTGTGCCTAAGTTTCAATGTTTTATGGGAACAAAATTTTTAAAGATAACTCATTAATCGATGAATGTATCGAAATATGGATCTGTTCAGATGAAAGCTGTGGCCTTGCCCTTTCGTTGCACACATATTGAGCGCATATATCAAGGTTTTATGGGAACCACATTTTGACCGATAACTCATTTATCGATAAATATATCGAAATACGGATAAGTTGAGATGAAAGCTGTGGTCTTGCCCTTTCGTTTGACACTCATATTGCGTAAATTTCAAGGTTTTATGGGAACCACATTTTTACCGATAACTCATTAATCGATGAATGTATCGAAATATGGATCTGTTCAGATGAAAGCTGTGGCCTTGCCCTTTAATTTGACACTCATATTGCGCGGAAATTTTACGGTTTTATGGGAGTAACATTTTAAGCGATAACTTATTTATCGGTAAATATATCGAAATATGGATCAGTTCAGATGAAAGCTGTGGCCTTTCCCTTTTATTTGACACTCATACTGTGCCTAAGTTTCAATGTTTTATGGGAACAAAATTTTTACCGATAACTCATTAATCGATGAATGTATCGAAATATGGATCTGTTCAGATGAAAGCTGTGGCCTTGCCCTTTCGTTGGCACACATATTGAGCGCATATATCAAGGTTTTATGGGAACCATATTTTGACCGATAACTCATTAATCGATGAATGTATCGAAAAATGGATCTGTTCAGATGAAAGCTGTGGCCTTGCCCTTTCGTTTGACACCCATTTTGAACGCATATATCAAGGTTTTATGTGAACCACATTTTGACCGATAACTAATTTATCGATAAATATATCGAAATACGGATAAGTTGAGATGAAAGCTGTGGTCTTGCCCTTTCGTTTGACACTCATATTGCGCGTAAATTTAAAGGTTTTATGCGAACCACAGTTTTACCGATAACTCATTAATCGATGAATGTATCGAAATATGGATCTGTTCAGATGAAAGCCGTGGTCTTGCCTTTCGTTTCACACTCATATTGCGCGTAGATTTCAAGGTTTTATGAGAACCACATTTTTACCGATAACTCATTAATCGATGAATGTATCGAAATATGGATCTGTTCAGATGAAAGCTGTGGTCTTACCCTTTCGTTTGACACTCATATTGCGCGTAAATTTCAAGGTTTTATGGGAACCACATTTTGACCGATAACTCATTAATCGATGAATGTATCGAAATATGGATCTGTTCAGATGAAAGCTGTGGCCTTGCCCTTTCGTTTGACACCCATTTTGAACGCATATATCAAGGTTTTATGGGAACCACATTTTGACCGATAACTCATTTATCGTTAAATATATCGAAATATGGATAAGCTGAGATGAAAGCTGTGGCCTTGCCCTTTCGTTTGACACCCATATTGCGCGTAAATTTCAAGGTTTTATGGGAATCACAGTTTGACCGATAACTCATTCATCGATAAATATATCTAAATATGGATCAGTTCAGATGAAAGCTGTGGCCTTGCCCTTTCGTTGGCACCCATATTGAACGCATATATCAAGGTTTTATGGGAACCACATTTTGACCGATAACTCATTCATCGATAAATATATCTAAATATGGATCAGTTCAAATGAAAGCATTGCCGTTCCCTTTCATTTGACACTCATATTGCGCGTAAATTTCAAGGTTTTATGGGAACCACATTTTGACCGATAACTCATTAATCGATGAATATATCGAAATATGGATCGGTTCAGATGAAAGCTGTGGCCCTGCCCTTTCGTTGGCACACATATTGAGCGCATATATCAAGGTTTTATGGGAACCACATTTTGACCGATAACTCATTTATCGATAAATATATCGAAATACGGATAAGTTGAGATGAAAGCAGTGGTCTTGCCCTTTCGTTTGACACTCATATTGCGCGTAAATTTCAAGGTTTATGCGAACCACAGTTTTACCGATAACTCATTAATCGATGAATGTATCGGAATATGGATCTGTTCAGATGAAAGCTGTGGTCTTGCCCTTTCGTTGGCACCCATATTGAACGCATATATCAAGGTTTTATGGGAACCACATTTTGACCGATAACTCATTCATCGATAAATATATCTAAATATGGATCACTTCAAATGAAAGCTGTGGCCGTTCCCTTTCATTTGACACTCATATTCCGCGTAAATTTCGAGGTTTTATGGGAGCCACATTTTGACTGATAACTCATTAATCGATGAATATATCGAAATATGGATCGGTTCAGATGAAAGCTGTGGCCTTTCCCTTTTATTTGACACTCACATTGAGCGCATATATCAAGGTTTTATGGGAACCACATTTTGACCGATAACTCATTTATCGATAAATATATCGAAATACGGATAAGTTGAGATGAAAGCTGTGGTCTTGCCCTTTCGTTTGACACCCATATTGCGCGTAAATTTCAAGGTTTTATGGGAATCACAGTTTGACCGATAACTCATTCATCGATAAATATATCTAAATATGGATCAGTTCAGATGAAAGCTGTGGCCTTGCCCTTTCGTTGGCACCCATATTGAACGCATATATCAAGGTTTTATGGGAACCACATTTTGACCGATAACTCATTTATCGATAAATATATCGAAATACGGATAAGTTGAGATGAAAGCTGTGGTCTTGCCCTTTCGTTTGACACTCATATTGCGCGTAAATTTCAAGGTTTTATGGGAACCACATTTTGACCGATAACTCATTAATCGATGAATGTATCGAAATATGGATCTGTTCAGATGAAAGCTGTGGCCTTGCCCTTTTGTTGGCACACATATTGAGCGCATATATCAAGGTTTTATGGGAACCACATTTTGACCGATAACTCATTTATCGATAAATATATCGAAATACGGATAAGTTGAGATGAAAGCTGTGGTCTTGCCCTTTCGTTTGACACTCATATTGCGCGTAAATTTCAAGGTTTTATGGGAACCATATTTTGACCGATAACTCATTAATCGATGAATGTATCGAAATATGGATCTGTTCAGATGAAAGCTGTGGCCTTGCCCTTTCGTTTGACACCCATTTTGAACGCATATATCAAGGTTTTATGGGAACCACATTTTGACCGATAACTCATTTATCGTTAAATATATCGAAATATGGATAAGCTGAGATGAAAGCTGTGGCCTTTCCCTTTTATTTGACACTCATACTGTGCCTAAGTTTCAAGGTTTTATGCGAACCATATTTTGACCGATAACTCATTAATCGATGAATGTATCGAAATATGGATCTGTTCAGATGAAAGCTGTGGCCTTGCCCTTTCGTTTGACACCCATTTTGAACGCATATATCAAGGTTTTATGGGAACCACATTTTGGCCGATAACTCATTTATCGATAAATATATCGAAATACGGATAAGTTGAGATGAAAGCTGTGGTCTTGCCCTTTCGTTTGACACTCATATTGCGCGTAAATTTCAAGGTTTTATGGGAACCATATTTTGACCGATAACTCATTAATCGATAAATGTATCGAAATATGGATCTGTTCAGATGAAAGCTGTGGCCTTGCCCTTTAATTTGACACTCATATTGCGCGGAAATTTTACGGTTTTATGGGAGTAACATTTTAAGCGATAACTTATTTATCGGTAAATATATCGAAATATGGATCAGTTCAGATGAAAGCTGTGGCCTTTCCCTTTTATTTGACACTCATACTGTGCCTAAGTTTCAATGTTTTATGGGAACAAAATTTTTAAAGATAACTCATTAATCGATGAATGTATCGAAATATGGATCTGTTCAGATGAAAGCTGTGGCCTTGCCCTTTCGTTGCACACATATTGAGCGCATATATCAAGGTTTTATGGGAACCACATTTTGACCGATAACTCATTTATCGATAAATATATCGAAATACGGATAAGTTGAGATGAAAGCTGTGGTCTTGCCCTTTCGTTTGACACTCATATTGCGCGTAAATTTCAAGGTTTTATGGGAACCACATTTTTACCGATAACTCATTAATCGATGAATGTATCGAAATATGGATCTGTTCAGATGAAAGCTGTGGCCTTGCCCTTTAATTTGACACTCATATTGCGCGGAAATTTTACGGTTTTATGGGAGTAACATTTTAAGCGATAACTTATTTATCGGTAAATATATCGAAATATGGATCAGTTCAGATGAAAGCTGTGGCCTTTCCCTTTTATTTGACACTCATACTGTGCCTAAGTTTCAATGTTTTATGGGAACAAAATTTTTACCGATAACTCATTAATCGATGAATGTATCGAAATATGGATCTGTTCAGATGAAAGCTGTGGCCTTGCCCTTTCGTTGGCACACATATTGAGCGCATATATCAAGGTTTTATGGGAACCATATTTTGACCGATAACTCATTAATCGATGAATGTATCGAAAAATGGATCTGTTCAGATGAAAGCTGTGGCCTTGCCCTTTCGTTTGACACCCATTTTGAACGCATATATCAAGGTTTTATGTGAACCACATTTTGACCGATAACTAATTTATCGATAAATATATCGAAATACGGATAAGTTGAGATGAAAGCTGTGGTCTTGCCCTTTCGTTTGACACTCATATTGCGCGTAAATTTAAAGGTTTTATGCGAACCACAGTTTTACCGATAACTCATTAATCGATGAATGTATCGAAATATGGATCTGTTCAGATGAAAGCCGTGGTCTTGCCTTTCGTTTCACACTCATATTGCGCGTAAATTTCAAGGTTTTATGAGAACCACATTTTTACCGATAACTCATTAATCGATGAATGTATCGAAATATGGATCTGTTCAGATGAAAGCTGTGGTCTTACCCTTTCGTTTGACACTCATATTGCGCGTAAATTTCAAGGTTTTATGGGAACCACATTTTGACCGATAACTCATTAATCGATGAATGTATCGAAATATGGATCTGTTCAGATGAAAGCTGTGGCCTTGCCCTTTCGTTTGACACCCATTTTGAACGCATATATCAAGGTTTTATGGGAACCACATTTTGACCGATAACTCATTTATCGTTAAATATATCGAAATATGGATAAGCTGAGATGAAAGCTGTGGCCTTGCCCTTTCGTTTGACACCCATATTGCGCGTAAATTTCAAGGTTTTATGGGAATCACAGTTTGACCGATAACTCATTCATCGATAAATATATCTAAATATGGATCAGTTCAGATGAAAGCTGTGGCCTTGCCCTTTCGTTGGCACCCATATTGAACGCATATATCAAGGTTTTATGGGAACCACATTTTGACCGATAACTCATTCATCGATAAATATATCTAAATATGGATCAGTTCAAATGAAAGCTGTGCCGTTCCCTTTCATTTGACACTCATATTGCGCGTAAATTTCAAGGTTTTATGGGAACCACATTTTGACCGATAACTCATTAATCGATGAATATATCGAAATATGGATCGGTTCAGATGAAAGCTGTGGCCCTGCCCTTTCGTTGGCACACATATTGAGCGCATATATCAAGGTTTTATGGGAACCACATTTTGACCGATAACTCATTTATCGATAAATATATCGAAATACGGATAAGTTGAGATGAAAGCTGTGGTCTTGCCCTTTCGTTTGACACTCATATTGCGCGTAAATTTCAAGGTTTTATGCGAACCACAGTTTTACCGATAACTCATTAATCGATGAATGTATCGGAATATGGATCTGTTCAGATGAAAGCTGTGGTCTTGCCCTTTCGTTAGCACCCATATTGAACGCATATATCAAGGTTTTATGGGAACCACATTTTGACCGATAACTCATTCATCGATAAATATATCTAAATATGGATCACTTCAAATTAAAGCTTTGGCCGTTCCCTTTCATTTGACACTCATATTCCGCGTAAATTTCGAGGTTTTATGGGAGCCACATTTTGACTGATAACTCATTAATCGATGAATATATCGAAATATGGATCGGTTCAGATGAAAGCTGTGGCCTTTCCCTTTTATTTGACACTCATATTGAGCGCATATATCAAGGTTTTATGGGAACCACATTTTGACCGATAACTCATTTATCGATAAATATATCGAAATACGGATAAGTTGAGATGAAAGCTGTGGTCTTGCCCTTTCGTTTGACACCCATATTGCGCGTAAATTTCAAGGTTTTATGGGAATCACAGTTTGACCGATAACTCATTCATCGATAAATATATCTAAATATGGATCAGTTCAGATGAAAGCTGTGGCCTTGCCCTTTCGTTGGCACCCATATTGAACGCATATATCAAGGTTTTATGGGAACCACATTTTGACCGATAACTCATTCATCGATAAATATATCTAAATATGGATCACTTCAAATGAAAGCTGTGGCCGTTCCCTTTCATTTGACACTCATATTCCGCGTAAATTTCGAGGTTTTATGGGAGCCACATTTTGACCGATAACTCATTAATCGACGAATATATCGAAATATGGATCGGTTCAGATGAAAGCTGTGGCCTTTCCCTTTTATTTGACACTCATATTGAGCGCATATATCAAGGTTTTATGGGAACCACATTTTGACCGATAACTCATTAATCGATGAATATATCGAAATATGGATCTGTTCAGATGAAAGCTGTGGCCTTTCCCTTTTATTTGACACTCATATTGTGCCTAAATTTCAATGTTTTATGGGAACAACATTTTTACCGATAACTCATTAATCGATGAACTTAACGAAATATGGATCTGTTCAGATGAAAGCTGTGGCCTTGCCCTTTCGTTGGCACCCATATTGCACGCATACATCAAGGTTTTATGGGAACCACATTTTGACCGATAACTCATTAATCGATGAATATATCGAAATATGGCTCTGTTCAGATGAAAGCTGTGGCCTTTCCCTTTTATTTGACACTCATATTGTGCCTAAATTTCAAGGTTTTATGGGAACCACATTTTGACCGATAACTCATTAATCGATGAATATATCGAAATATGGATCAGTTCAGATGAAACCTGTGGCCCTGCCCTTTCGTTGGCACCCATATTGAACGCATACATCAAGGTTTTATGGGAACCACATTTTGACCGATAACTCATTCATCGATAAATATATCTAAATATGGATCAGTTCAGATGAAAGCTGTGGCCTTGCCCTTTCATTTGACACTCATATTGCGCGTAAATTTCAAGGTTTTATGGGAACCACATTTTGACCGATAACTCATTAATCCATGAATATATCGAAATATGGATCAGTTCAGATGAAAGCTGTGGCCTTGCCCTTTTATTTGACACTCATATTGCGCGTAAATTTCAAGGTTTTATGGGAACCACATTTTGACCGATAACTCATTAATCGATGAATATATCGAAATATGGATCTGTTCAGATAAAAGCTGTAGCCTTGCCCTTTCGTTGGCACCCATATTGAACGCATATATCAAGGTTTTATGGGAACCACGTTTTGACCGATAACTCATTTATCGATAAATATATCAAAATATGGATCAGTTCAGATGAAAGCTGTGGCCTTTACCTTTTATTTGACACTCATACTGTGCCTAAATTACAATGTTTTATGGGAACAACATTTTTACCGATAACTCATTAATCGATGAATGTATCGAAATATGGATCTGTTCAGATGAAAGCTGTGGCCTTGCCCTTTCGTTGGCACCTATATTGAGCGCATATATCAAGGTTTTATGGGAACCACATTTTGACCGATAACTGATTCCTTGGCCTTGCCCTTTCATTTGACACTCATATTGCGCGTAAATTTCAAGGTTTTATGGGAACCACATTTTGACCGATAACTCATTATATGATGAATATATCGAAATATGGATCGGTTCAGATGAAAGCTGTGGCCTTGCCCTTTCGTTGGCACCCATATTGAACGCATATATCAAGGTTTTATGAGAACCACATTTTGACCGATAAATCGATAAATATATCTAAATATGGATCAGTTCAGATGAAAGCTGTGGCCTTGCCCTTTCATTTGACACTTATATTGCGCGTAAATTTCAAGCTTTTATGGGAACCACATTTTGACCGATAACTCATTAATCGATGAATATATCGAAATATGGATCTGTTCAAATTAAAGCTGTGGCCTTGCCCTTTCGTTGGCACCCATATTGAACGCATATATCAAGGTTTTATGGGAACCACATTTTGACCGATAACTCATTTATCGATAAATATATCGAAATACGGATAAGTTGAGATGAAAGCTGTGGTCTTGCCCTTTCGTTTGACATTCATATTGCGCGTAAATTTCAAGGTTTTATGCGAACCACAGTTTTACCGATAACTCATTAATCGATGAATGTATCGGAATATGGATCTGTTCAGATGAAAGCTGTGGTCTTGCCCTTTCGTTGGCACCCATATTGAACGCATATATCAAGGTTTTATGGGAACCACACTTTGACCGATAACTCATTCATCGATGAATATATCGAAATACGGATAAGTTGAGATGAAAGGTGTGGGCTTGCCCTTTCGTTTGACACCCATATTGCGCGTAAATTTCAAGGTTTTTTGGGAATCACAGTTTGACCGATGACTCATTCATCGATAAATATATCTAAATATGGATCAGTTCAGATGAAAGCTGTGGCCTTGCCCTTTCGTTGGCACCCATATTGAACGCATATATCAAGGTTTTATGGGAACCACATTTTGACCGATAACTCATTCATCGATAAATATATCTAAATATGGATCAGTTCAGATGAAAGCTGTGGCCTTTCCCTTTCATTTGACACTCATATTGCGCGTAAATTTCAAGGTTTTATGGGAACCACATTTTGACCGATAACTCATTAATCGATGAATATATCGAAATATGTATCAGTTCAGATGAAAGCTGTGGCCGTTCCCTTTCATTCGACACTCATATTCCGCGTAAATTTCAAGGTTTTATGGGAACCACATTTTGACCGATAACTCATTAATCGATGAATATATCGAAATATGGATCGGTTCAGATGAAAGCTGTGGCCTTGCCCTTTCATTTGACACTCATATTGCGCGTAAATTTCAAGGTTTTATGGGAACCACATTTTGACCGATAACTCATTAATCGATGAATATATCGAAATATGTATCAGTTCAGATGAAAGCTGTGGCCTTTCCCTTTTATTTGACACTCATATTGAGCGCATATATCAAGGTTTTATGGGAACCACATTTTGACCGATAACTCATTTATCGATAAATATATCGAAATACGGATAAGTTGAGATGAAAGCTGTGGGCTTGCCCTTTCGTTTGACACCCATATTGCGCGTAAATTTCAAGGTTTTATGGGAATCACAGTTTGACCGATGACTCATTCATCGATAAATATATCTAAATATGGATCAGTTCAGATGAAAGCTGTGGCCTTGCCCTTTCGTTGGCACCCATATTGAACGCATATATCAAGGTTTTATGGGAACCACATTTTGACCGATAACTCATTCATCGATAAATATATCTAAATATGGATCACTTCAAATGAAAGCTGTGGCCGTTCCCTTTCATTTGACACTCATATTCCGCGTAAATTTCGAGGTTTTATGGGAGCCACATTTTGACCGATAACTCATTAATCGATGAATATATCGAAATATGGATCGGTTCAGATGAAAGCTGTGGCCTTTCCCTTTTATTTGACACGCATATTGCGCGTAAATTTCAAGGGTTTATGGGAACCACATTTTGACCGATAACTCATTAATCGATGAATATATCGAAATATGGATCTGTTCATATGAAAGCTGTGGCCTTTCCCTTTTATTTGACACTCATATTGTGCCTAAATTTCAATGTTTTATGGGAACAACATTTTTACCGATAACTCATTAATCGATGAACTTAACGAAATATGGATCTGTTCAGATGAAAGCTGTGGCCTTGCCCTTTCGTTGGCACACATATTGAGCGCATATATCAAGGTTTTATGGGAACCATATTTTGACCGATAACTCATTAATCGATGAATGTATCGAAATATGGATCTGTTCAGATGAAAGCTGTGGCCTTGCCCTTTCGTTTGACACCCATTTTGAACGCATATATCAAGGTTTTATGGGAACCACATTTTGACCGATAACTCATTTATCGATAAATATATCGAAATACGGATAAGTTGAGATGAAAGCTGTGGTCTTGCCCTTTCGTTTGACACTCATATTGCGCGTAAATTTAAAGGTTTTATGCGAACCACAGTTTTACCGATAACTCATTAATCGATGAATGTATCGAAATATGGATCTGTTCAGATGAAAGCCGTGGTCTTGCCTTTCGTTTCACACTCATATTGCGCGTAAATTTCAAGGTTTTATGAGAACCACATTTTTACCGATAACTCATTAATCGATGAATGTATCGAAATATGGATCTGTTCAGATGAAAGCTGTGGTCTTACCCTTTCGTTTGACACTCATATTGCGCGTAAATTTCAAGGTTTTATGGGAACCATATTTTGACCGATAACTCATTAATCGATGAATGTATCGAAATATGGATCTGTTCAGATGAAAGCTGTGGCCTTGCCCTTTCGTTTGACACCCATTTTGAACGCATATATCAAGGTTTTATGGGAACCACATTTTGACCGATAACTCATTTATCGTTAAATATATCGAAATATGGATAAGCTGAGATGAAAGCTGTGGCCTTGCCCTTTCGTTTGACACCCATATTGCGCGTAAATTTCAAGGTTTTATAGGAATCACAGTTTGACCGATAACTCATTCATCGATAAATATATCTAAATATGGATCAGTTCAGATGAAAGCTGTGGCCTTGCCCTTTCGTTGGCACCCATATTGAACGCATATATCAAGGTTTTATGGGAACCACATTTTGACCGATAACTCATTCATCGATAAATATATCTAAATATGGATCAGTTCAAATGAAAGCTGTGCCGTTCCCTTTCATTTGACACTCATATTGCGCGTAAATTTCAAGGTTTTATGGGAACCACATTTTGACCGATAACTCATTAATCGATGAATATATCGAAATATGGATCGGTTCAGATGAAAGCTGTGGCCCTGCCCTTTCGTTGGCACACATATTGAGCGCATATATCAAGGTTTTATGGGAACCACATTTTGACCGATAACTCATTTATCGATAAATATATCGAAATACGGATAAGTTGAGATGAAAGCTGTGGTCTTGCCCTTTCGTTTGACACTCATATTGCGCGTAAATTTCAAGGTTTTATGCGAACCACAGTTTTACCGATAACTCATTAATCGATGAATGTATCGGAATATGGATCTGTTCAGATGAAAGCTGTGGTCTTGCCCTTTCGTTGGCACCCATATTGAACGCATATATCAAGGTTTTATGGGAACCACATTTTGACCGATAACTCATTCATCGATAAATATATCTAAATATGGATCACTTCAAATGAAAGCTGTGGCCGTTCCCTTTCATTTGACACTCATATTCCGCGTAAATTTCGAGGTTTTATGGGAGCCACATTTTGACTGATAACTCATTAATCGATGAATATATCGAAATATGGATCGGTTCAGATGAAAGCTGTGGCCTTTCCCTTTTATTTGACACTCATATTGAGCGCATATATCAAGGTTTTATGGGAACCACATTTTGACCGATAACTCATTTATCGATAAATATATCGAAATACGGATAAGTTGAGATGAAAGCTGTGGTCTTGCCCTTTCGTTTGACACCCATATTGCGCGTAAATTTCAAGGTTTTATGGGAATCACAGTTTGACCGATAACTCATTCATCGATAAATATATCTAAATATGGATCAGTTCAGATGAAAGCTGTGGCCTTGCCCTTTCGTTGGCACCCATATTGAACGCATATATCAAGGTTTTATGGGAACCACATTTTGACCGATAACTCATTCATCGATAAATATATCTAAATATGGATCACTTCAAATGAAAGCTGTGGCCGTTCCCTTTCATTTGACACTCATATTCCGCGTAAATTTCGAGGTTTTATGGGAGCCACATTTTGACCGATAACTCATTAATCGATGAATATATCGAAATATGGATCGGTTCAGATGAAAGCTGTGGCCTTTCCCTTTTATTTGACACTCATATTGCGCGTAAATTTCAAGGTTTTATGGGAACCACATTTTGACCGATAACTCATTAATCGATGAATATATCGAAATATGGATCTGTTCAGATGAAAGCTGTGGCCTTTCCCTTTTATTTGACACTCATATTGTGCCTAAATTTCAATGTTTTATGGGAACAACATTTTTACCGATAACTCATTAATCGATGAACTTAACGAAATATGGATCTGTTCAGATGAAAGCTGTGGCCTTGCCCTTTCGTTGGCACCCATATTGAACGCATACATCAAGGTTTTATGGGAACCACATTTTGACCGATAACTCATTAATCGATGAATATATCGAAATATGGCTCTGTTCAGATGAAAGCTGTGGCCTTTCCCTTTTATTTGACACTCATATTGTGCCTAAATTTCAAGGTTTTATGGGAACCACATTTTGACCGATAACTCATTAATCGATGAATATATCGAAATATGGATCGGTTCAGATGAAACCTGTGGCCCTGCCCTTTCGTTGGCACCCATATTGAACGCATACATCAAGGTTTTATGGGAACCACATTTTGACCGATAACTCATTCATCGATAAATATATCTAAATATGGATCAGTTCAGATGAAAGCTGTGGCCTTGCCCTTTCATTTGACACTCATATTGCGCGTAAATTTCAAGGTTTTATGGGAACCACATTTTGACCGATAACTCATTAATCGATGAATATATCGAAATATGGATCAGTTCAGATGAAAGCTGTGGCCTTGCCCTTTTATTTGACACTCATATTGCGCGTAAATTTCAAGGTTTTATGGGAACCACATTTTGACCGATAACTCATTAATCGATGAATATATCGAAATATGGATCTGTTCAGATGAAAGCTGTGGCCTTGCCCTTTCGTTGGCACCCATATTGAACGCATATATCAAGGTTTTATGGGAACCACGTTTTGACCGATAACTCATTTATCGATAAATATATCAAAATATGGATCAGTTCAGATGAAAGCTGTGGCCTTTACCTTTTATTTGACACTCATACTGTGCCTAAATTTCAATGTTTTATGGGAACAACATTTTTACCGATAACTCATTAATCGATGAATGTATCGAAATATGGATCTGTTCAGATGAAAGCTGTGGCCTTGCCCTTTCGTTGGCACCTATACTGAGCGGATATATCAAGGTTTTATGGGAACCACATTTTGACCGATAACTGATTCCTTGGCCTTGCCCTTTCATTTGACACTCATATTGCGCGTAAATTTCAAGGTTTTATGGGAACCACATTTTGACCGATAACTCATTATATGATGAATATATCGAAATATGGATCGGTTCAGATGAAAGCTGTGGCCTTGCCCTTTCGTTGGCACCCATATTGAACGCATATATCAAGGTTTTATGAGAACCACATTTTGACCGATAAATCGATAAATATATCTAAATATGGATCAGTTCAGATGAAAGCTGTGGCCTTGCCCTTTCATTTGACACTTATATTGCGCGTAAATTTCAAGCTTTTATGGGAACCACATTTTGACCGATAACTCATTAATCGATGAATATATCGAAATATGGATCTGTTCAAATTAAAGCTGTGGCCTTGCCCTTTCGTTGGCACCCATATTGAACGCATATATCAAGGTTTTATGGGAACCACATTTTGACCGATAACTCATTTATCGATAAATATATCGAAATACGGATAAGTTGAGATGAAAGCTGTGGTCTTGCCCTTTCGTTTGACACCCATATTGCGCGTAAATTTCAAGGTTTTATGGGAATCACAGTTTGACCGATGACTCATTCATCGATAAATATATCTAAATATGGATCAGTTCAGATGAAAGCTGTGGCCTTGCCCTTTCGTTGGCACCCATATTGAACGCATATATCAAGGTTTTATGGGAACCACAGTTTTACCGATAACTCATTAATCGATGAATGTATCGGAATATGGATCTGTTCAGATGAAAGCTGTGGCCTTGCCCTTTCGTTGGCACCTATATTGAGCGCATATATCAAGGTTTTATGGGAACCACATTTTGACCGATAACTGATTCCTTGGCCTTGCCCTTTCATTTGACACTCATATTGCGCGTAAATTTCAAGGTTTTATGGGAACCACATTTTGACCGATAACTCATTAATCGATGAATATATCGAAATATGGATCTGTTCAAATTAAAGCTGTGGCCTTGCCCTTTCGTTGGCACCCATATTGAACGCATATATCAAGGTTTTATGCGAACCACAGTTTTACCGATAACTCATTAATCGATGAATGTATCGGAATATGGATCTGTTCAGATGAAAGCTGTGGTCTTGCCCTTTCGTTGGCACCCATATTGAACGCATATATCAAGGTTTTATGGGAACCACACTTTGACCGATAACTCATTCATCGATAAATATATCTAAATATGGATCACTTCAAATGAAAGCTGTGGCCGTTCCCTTTCATTCGACACTCATATTCCGCGTAAATTTCAAGGTTTTATGGGAACCACATTTTGACCGATAACTCATTAATCGATGAATATATCGAAATATGGATCGGTTCAGATGAAAGCTGTGGCCTTTCCCTTTTATTTGACACTCATATTGAGCGCATATATCAAGGTTTTATGGGAACCACATTTTGACCGATAACTCATTTATCGATAAATATATCGAAATACGGATAAGTTGAGATGAAAGCTGTGGTCTTGCCCTTTCGTTTGACACCCATATTGCGCGTAAATTTCAAGGTTTTATGGGAATCACAGTTTGACCGATGACTCATTCATCGATAAATATATCTAAATATGGATCAGTTCAGATGAAAGCTGTGGCCTTGCCCTTTCGTTGGCACCCATATTGAACGCATATATCAAGGTTTTATGGGAACCACATTTTGACCGATAACTCATTCATCGATAAATATATCTAAATATGGATCACTTCAAATGAAAGCTGTGGCCGTTCCCTTTCATTTGACACTCATATTCCGCGTAAATTTCGAGGTTTTATGGGAGCCACATTTTGACCGATAATTCATTAATCGATGAATATATCGAAATATGGATCGGTTCAGATGAAAGCTGTGGCCTTTCCCTTTTATTTGACACGCATATTGCGCGTAAATTTCAAGGGTTTATGGGAACCACATTTTGACCGATAACTCATTAATCGATGAATATATCGAAATATGGATCTGTTCATATGAAAGCTGTGGCCTTTCCCTTTTATTTGACACTCATATTGTGCCTAAATTTCAATGTTTTATGGGAACAACATTTTTACCGATAACTCATTAATCGATGAACTTAACGAAATATGGATCTGTTCAGATGAAAGCTGTGGCCTTGCCCTTTCGTTGGCACCCATATTGAACGCATACATCAAGGTTTTATGGGAACCACATTTTGACCGATAACTCATTCATCGATAAATATATCTAAATATGGATCAGTTCAGATGAAAGCTGTGGCCTTGCCCTTTCATTTGACACTCATATTGCGCGTAAATTTCAAGGTTTTATGGGAACCACATTTTGACCGATAACTCATTAATCGAGGAATATATCGAAATATGGATCAGTTCAGATGAAAGCTGTGGCCTTTCCCTTTTATTTGACAGTCATATTGCGCGTAAATTTCAAGGTTTTATGGGAACCACATTTTGACCGATAACTCATTAATCGATGAATATATCGAAATATGGATCTGTTCAGATGAAAGCTGTGGCCTTTCCCTTTTATTTGACACTCATATTGTGCCTAAATTTCAATGTTTTATGGGAACAACATTTTTACCGATAACTCATTAATCGATGAATGTATCGAAATATGGATCTGTTCAGATGAAAGCTGTGGCCTTGCCCTTTCGTTGGCACCCATATTGAACGCATACATCAAGGTTTTATGGGAACCACATTTTAACCGATAACTCATTCATCGATAAATATACCTAAATATGGATCAGTTCAGATGAAAGCTGTGGCCTTGCCCTTTCATTTGACACTCATATTGCGCGTAAATTTCAAGATTTTATGGGAACCACATTTTGACCGATAACTCATTAATCGATGAATATATCGAAATATGGATCAGTTCAGATGAAAGCTGTGGCCTTGCCCTTTTATTTGACACTCATATTGCGCGTAAATTTCAAGGTTTTATGGGAACCACATTTTGACTGATAACTCATTAATCGATGAATATATCGAAATATGGATCTGTTCACATGAAAGCTGTAGACTTGCCCTTTCGTTGGCACCCATATTGAACGCATATATCAAGGTTTTATGGGAACCACGTTTTGACCGATAACTCATTTATCGATAAATATATCAAAATATGGATCAGTTCAGATGAAAGCTGTGGCCTTTCCCTTTTATTTGACACTCATATTGTGCCTAAATTTCAAGGTTTTATGGGAACCACATTTTGACCGATAACTCATTAATCGATGAATATATCGAAATATGGATCGGTTCAGATGAAACCTGTGGCCCTGAACTTTCGTTGGCACCCATATTGAACGCATACATCAAGGTTTTATGGGAACCACATTTTGACCGATAACTCATTCATCGATAAATATATCTAAATATGGATCAGTTCAGATGAAAGCTGTGGCCTTGCCCTTTCATTTGACACTCATATTGCGCGTAAATTTCAAGGTTTTATGGGAACCACATTTTGACCGATAACTCATTAATCGATGAATATATCGAAATATGGCTCTGTTCAGATGAAAGCTGTGGCCTTTCCCTTTTATTTGACACTCATATTGTGCCTAAATTTCAAGGTTTTATGGGAACCACATTTTGACCGATAACTCATTAATCGATGAATATATCGAAATATGGATCAGTTCAGATGAAACCTGTGGCCCTGCTCTTTCGTTGGCACCCATATTGAACGCATACATCAAGGTTTTATGGGAACCACATTTTGACCGATAACTCATTCATCGATAAATATATCTAAATATGGATCAGTTCAGATGAAAGCTGTGGCCTTGCCCTTTCATTTGACACTCATATTGCGCGTAAATTTCAAGGTTTTATGGGAACCACATTTTGACCGATAACTTATTAATCGATGAATATATCGAAATATGGATCAGTTCAGATGAAAGCTGTGGCCTTGCCCTTTTATTTGACACTCATATTGCGCGTAAATTTCAAGGTTTTATGGGAACCACATTTTGACCGATAACTCATTAATCGATGAATATATCGAAATATGGATCTGTTCAGATGAAAGCTGTGGCCTTGCCCTTTCGTTGGCACCCATATTGAACGCATATATCAAGGTTTTATGGGAACCACGTTTTGACCGATAACTCATTTATCGATAAATATATCAAAATATGGATCAGTTCAGATGAAAGCTGTGGCCTTTACCTTTTATTTGACACTCATACTGTGCCTAAATTTCAATGTTTTATGGGAACAACATTTTTACCGATAACTCATTAATCGATGAATGTATCGAAATATGGATCTGTTCAGATGAAAGCTGTGGCCTTGCCCTTTCGTTGGCACCTATACTGAGCGGATATATCAAGGTTTTATGGGAACCACATTTTGACCGATAACTGATTCCTTGGCCTTGCCCTTTCATTTGACACTCATATTGCGCGTAAATTTCAAGGTTTTATGGGAACCACATTTTGACCGATAACTCATTATATGATGAATATATCGAAATATGGATCGGTTCAGATGAAAGCTGTGGCCTTGCCCTTTCGTTGGCACCCATATTGAACGCATATATCAAGGTTTTATGAGAACCACATTTTGACCGATAAATCGATAAATATATCTAAATATGGATCAGTTCAGATGAAAGCTGTGGCCTTGCCCTTTCATTTGACACTTATATTGCGCGTAAATTTCAAGCTTTTATGGGAACCACATTTTGACCGATAACTCATTAATCGATGAATATATCGAAATATGGATCTGTTCAAATTAAAGCTGTGGCCTTGCCCTTTCGTTGGCACCCATATTGAACGCATATATCAAGGTTTTATGGGAACCACATTTTGACCGATAACTCATTTATCGATAAATATATCGAAATACGGATAAGTTGAGATGAAAGCTGTGGTCTTGCCCTTTCGTTTGACACCCATATTGAGCGCATATATCAAGGTTTTATGGGAACCACATTTTGACCGATAACTGATTCCTTGGCCTTGCCCTTTCATTTGACACTCATATTGCGCGTAAATTTCAAGGTTTTATGGGAACCACATTTTGACCGATAACTCATTATATGATGAATATATCGAAATATGGATCGGTTCAGATGAAAGCTGTGGCCTTGCCCTTTCGTTGGCACCCATATTGAACGCATATATCAAGGTTTTATGAGAACCACATTTTGACCGATAAATCGATAAATATATCTAAATATGGATCAGTTCAGATGAAAGCTGTGGCCTTGCCCTTTCATTTGACACTCATATTGCGCGTAAATTTCAAGGTTTTATGGGAACCACATTTTGACCGATAACTCATTAATCGATGAATATATCGAAATATGGATCTGTTCAGATAAAAGCTGTGGCCTTGCCCTTTCGTTGGCACCCATATTGAACGCATATATCAAGGTTTTATGGGAACCACGTTTTGACCGATAACTCATTTATCGATAAATATATCAAAATATGGATCAGTTCAGATGAAAGCTGTGGCCTTTACCTTTTATTTGACACTCATACTGTGCCTAAATTACAATGTTTTATGGGAACAACATTTTTTACCGATAACTCATTAATCGATGAATGTATCGAAATATGGATCTGTTCAGATGAAAGCTGTGGCCTTGCCCTTTCGTTGGCACCTATACTGAGCGGATATATCAAGGTTTTATGGGAACCACATTTTGACCGATAACTGATTCCTTGGGCCTTGCCCTTTCATTTGACACTCATATTGCGCGTAAATTTCAAGGTTTTATGGGAACCACATTTTGACCGATAACTCATTATATGATGAATATATCGAAATATGGATCGGTTCAGATGAAAGCTGTGGCCTTGCCCTTTCGTTGGCACCCATATTGAACGCATATATCAAGGTTTTATGAGAACCACATTTTGACCGATAAATCGATAAATATATCTAAATATGGATCAGTTCAGATGAAAGCTGTGGCCTTGCCCTTTCATTTGACACTTATATTGCGCGTAGATTTCAAGCTTTTATGGGAACCACATTTTGACCGATAACTCATTAATCGATGAATATATCGAAATATGGATCGGTTCAGATGAAACCTGTGGCCCTGAACTTTCGTTGGCACCCATATTGAACGCATACATCAAGGTTTTATGGGAACCACATTTTGACCGATAACTCATTCATCGATAAATATATCTAAATATGGATCAGTTCAGATGAAAGCTGTGGCCTTGCCCTTTCATTTGACACTCATATTGCGCGTAAATTTCAAGGTTTTATGGGAACCACATTTTGACCGATAACTCATTAATCGATGAATATATCGAAATATGGCTCTGTTCAGATGAAAGCTGTGGCCTTTCCCTTTTATTTGACACTCATATTGTGCCTAAATTTCAAGGTTTTATGGGAACCACATTTTGACCGATAACTCATTAATCGATGAATATATCGAAATATGGATCGGTTCAGATGAAACCTGTGGCCCTGCCCTTTCGTTGGCACCCATATTGAACGCATACATCAAGGTTTTATGGGAACCACATTTTGACCGATAACTCATTCATCGATAAATATATCTAAATATGGATCAGTTCAGATGAAAGCTGTGGCCTTGCCCTTTCATTTGACACTCATATTGCGCGTAAATTTCAAGGTTTTATGGGAACCACATTTTGACCGATAACTTCTTAATCGAGAAATATATTGAAATATCGAAAAGTTCAGATGAAAGCTGTGGCCTTGCCCTTTTATTTGACACTCATATTGCGCGTAAATTTCAAGGTTTTATGGGAACCACATTTTGACCGATAACTCATTAATCGATGAATATATCGAAATATGGATCTGTTCAGATGAAAGCTGTGGCCTTGCCCTTTCGTTGGCACCCATATTGAACGCATATATCAAGGTTTTATGGGAACCACGTTTTGACCGATAACTCATTTATCGATAAATATATCAAAATATGGATCAGTTCAGATGAAAGCTGTGGCCTTTAGCTTTTATTTGACACTCATACTGTGCCTAAATTTCAATGTTCTATGGGAACAACATTTTTACCGATAACTCATTAATCGATGAATGTATCGAAATATGGATCTGTTCAGATGAAAGCTGTGGCCTTGCCCTTTCGTTGGCACCTATACTGAGCGGATATATCAAGGTTTTATGGGAACCACATTTTGACCGATAACTGATTCCTTGGCCTTGCCCTTTCATTTGACACTCATATTGCGCGTAAATTTCAAGGTTTTATGGGAACCACATTTTGACCGATAACTCATTATATGATGAATATATCGAAATATGGATCGGTTCAGATGAAAGCTGTGGCCTTGCCCTTTCGTTGGCACCCATATTGAACGCATATATCAAGGTTTTATGAGAACCACATTTTGACCGATAAATCGATAAATATATCTAAATATGGATCAGTTCAGATGAAAGCTGTGGCCTTGCCCTTTCATTTGACACTTATATTGCGCGTAGATTTCAAGCTTTTATGGGAACCACATTTTGACCGATAACTCATTAATCGATGAATATATCGAAATATGGATCTGTTCAAATTAAAGCTGTGGCCTTGCCCTTTCGTTGGCACCCATATTGAACGCATATATCAAGGTTTTATGGGAACCACATTTTGACCGATAACTCATTTATCGATAAATATATCGAAATACGGATAAGTTGAGATGAAAGCTGTGGTCTTGCCCTTTCGTTTGACACCCATATTGCGCGTAAATTTCAAGGTTTTATGGGAATCACAGTTTGACCGATGACTCATTCATCGATAAATATATCTAAATATGGATCAGTTCAGATGAAAGCTGTGGCCTTGCCCTTTCGTTGGCACCCATACTGAACGCATATATCAAGGTTTTATGGGAACCACAGTTTTACCGATAACTCATTAATCGATGAATGTATCGGAATATGGATCTGTTCAGATGAAAGCTGTGGCCTTGCCCTTTCGTTGGCACCTATATTGAGCGCATATATCAAGGTTTTATGGGAACCACATTTTGACCGATAACTGATTCCTTGGCCTTGCCCTTTCATTTGACACTCATATTGCGCGTAAATTTCAAGGTTTTATGGGAACCACATTTTGACCGATAACTCATTAATCGATGAATATATCGAAATATGGATCTGTTCAAATTAAAGCTGTGGCCTTGCCCTTTCGTTGGCACCCATATTGAACGCATATATCAAGGTTTTATGCGAACCACAGTTTTACCGATAACTCATTAATCGATGAATGTATCGGAATATGGATCTGTTCAGATGAAAGCTGTGGTCTTGCCCTTTCGTTGGCACCCATATTGAACGCATATATCAAGGTTTTATGGGAACCACATTTTGACCGATAACTCATTCATCGATAAATATATCTAAATATGGATCACTTCAAATGAAAGCTGTGGCCGTTCCCTTTCATTCGACACTCATATTCCGCGTAAATTTCAAGGTTTTATGGGAACCACATTTTGACCGATAACTCATTAATCGATGAATATATCGAAATATGGATCGGTTCAGATGAAAGCTGTGGCCTTTCCCTTTTATTTGACACTCATATTGAGCGCATATATCAAGGTTTTATGGGAACCACATTTTGACCGATAACTCATTTATCGATAAATATATCGAAATACGGATAAGTTGAGATGAAAGCTGTGGTCTTGCCCTTTCGTTTGACACCCATATTGCGCGTAAATTTCAAGGTTTTATGGGAATCACAGTTTGACCGATGACTCATTCATCGATAAATATATCTAAATATGGATCAGTTCAGATGAAAGCTGTGGCCTTGCCCTTTCGTTGGCACCCATATTGAACGCATATATCAAGGTTTTATGGGAACCACATTTTGACCGATAACTCATTCATCGATAAATATATCTAAATATGGATCACTTCAAATGAAAGCT
The DNA here is from genome assembly GCA_949987695.1 of Merzomyia westermanni. Lineage (NCBI taxonomy): Eukaryota > Metazoa > Arthropoda > Insecta > Diptera > Tephritidae > Merzomyia > Merzomyia westermanni. Next base: position 108,706,474 of record OX465290.1, on the reverse strand, counting down.
GTGGCCGTTCCCTTTCATTTGACACTCATATTCCGCGTAAATTTCGAGGTTTTATGGGAGCCACATTTTGACCGATAATTCATTAATCGATGAATATATCGAAATATGGATCGGTTCAGATGAAAGCTGTGGCCTTTCCCTTTTATTTGACACGCATATTGCGCGTAAATTTCAAGGGTTTATGGGAACCACATTTTGACCGATAACTCATTAATCGATGAATATATCGAAATATGGATCTGTTCATATGAAAGCTGTGGCCTTTCCCTTTTATTTGACACTCATATTGTGTATAAATTTCAATGTTTTATGGGAACAACATTTTTACCGATAACTCATTAATCGATGAACTTAACGAAATATGGATCTGTTCAGATGAAAGCTGTGGCCTTGCCCTTTCGTTGGCACCCATATTGAACGCATACATCAAGGTTTTATGGGAACCACATTTTGACCGATAACTCATTCATCGATAAATATATCTAAATATGGATCAGTTCAGATGAAAGCTGTGGCCTTGCCCTTTCATTTGACACTCATATTGCGCGTAAATTTCAAGGTTTTATGGGAACCACATTTTGACCGATAACTCATTAATCGAGGAATATATCGAAATATGGATCAGTTCAGATGAAAGCTGTGGCCTTTCCCTTTTATTTGACAGTCATATTGCGCGTAAATTTCAAGGTTTTATGGGAACCACATTTTGACCGATAACTCATTAATCGATGAATATATCGAAATATGGATCTGTTCAGATGAAAGCTGTGGCCTTTCCCTTTTATTTGACACTCATATTGTGCCTAAATTTCAATGTTTTATGGGAACAACATTTTTACCGATAACTCATTAATCGATGAATGTATCGAAATATGGATCTGTTCAGATGAAAGCTGTGGCCTTGCCCTTTCGTTGGCACCCATATTGAACGCATACATCAAGGTTTTATGGGAACCACATTTTAACCGATAACTCATTCATCGATAAATATATCTAAATATGGATCAGTTCAGATGAAAGCTGTGGCCTTGCCCTTTCATTTGACACTCATATTGCGCGTAAATTTCAAGATTTTATGGGAACCACATTTTGACCGATAACTCATTAATCGATGAATATATCGAAATATGGATCAGTTCAGATGAAAGCTGTGGCCTTGCCCTTTTATTTGACACTCATATTGCGCGTAAATTTCAAGGTTTTATGGGAACCACATTTTGACTGATAACTCATTAATCGATGAATATATCGAAATATGGATCTGTTCACATGAAAGCTGTAGACTTGCCCTTTCGTTGGCACCCATATTGAACGCATATATCAAGGTTTTATGGGAACCACGTTTTGACCGATAACTCATTTATCGATAAATATATCAAAATATGGATCAGTTCAGATGAAAGCTGTGGCCTTTCCCTTTTATTTGACACTCATATTGTGCCTAAATTTCAAGGTTTTATGGGAACCACATTTTGACCGATAACTCATTAATCGATGAATATATCGAAATATGGATCGGTTCAGATGAAACCTGTGGCCCTGAACTTTCGTTGGCACCCATATTGAACGCATACATCAAGGTTTTATGGGAACCACATTTTGACCGATAACTCATTCATCGATAAATATATCTAAATATGGATCAGTTCAGATGAAAGCTGTGGCCTTGCCCTTTCATTTGACACTCATATTGCGCGTAAATTTCAAGGTTTTATGGGAACCACATTTTGACCGATAACTCATTAATCGAGGAATATATCGAAATATGGATCAGTTCAGATGAAAGCTGTGGCCTTTCCCTTTTATTTGACAGTCATATTGCGCGTAAATTTCAAGGTTTTATGGGAACCACATTTTGACCGATAACTCATTAATCGATGAATATATCGAAATATGGATCTGTTCAGATGAAAGCTGTGGCCTTTCCCTTTTATTTGACACTCATATTGTGCCTAAATTTCAATGTTTTATGGGAACAACATTTTTACCGATAACTCATTAATCGATCAATGTATCGAAATATGGATCTGTTCAGATGAAAGCTGTGGCCTTGCCCTTTCGTTGGCACCCATATTGAACGCATACATCAAGGTTTTATGGGAACCACATTTTAACCGATAACTCATTCATCGATAAATATATCTAAATATGGATCAGTTCAGATGAAAGCTGTGGCCTTGCCCTTTCATTTGACACTCATATTGCGCGTAAATTTCAAGGTTTTATGGGAACCACATTTTGACCGATAACTCATTAATCGATGAATATATCGAAATATAGATCAGTTCAGATGAAAGCTGTGGCCTTTCCCTTTTATTTGACACTCATATTGTGCCTAAATTTCAATGTTTTATGGGAACAACATTTTTACCGATAACTCATTAATCGATGAACTTAACGAAATATGGATCTGTTCAGATGAAAGCTGTGGCCTTGCCCTTTCGTTGGCACCCATGTTGAACGCATACATCAAGGTTTTATGGGAACCACATTTTGACCGATAACTCATTCATCGATAAATATATCTAAATATGGATCAGTTCAGATGAAAGCTGTGGCCTTGCCCTTTTATTTGACACTCATATTGTGCCTAAATTTCAATGTTTTATGGGAACAACATTTTTACCGATAACTCATTAATCGATGAATGTATCGAAATATGGATCTGTTCAGATGAAAGCTGTGGCCTTGCCCTTTCGTTGGCACCCATATTGAACGCATACATCAAGGTTTTATGGGAACCACATTTTAACCGATAACTCATTCATCGATAAATATATCTAAATATGGATCAGTTCAGATGAAAGCTGTGGCCTTGCCCTTTCATTTGACACTCATATTGCGCGTAAATTTCAAGGTTTTATGGGAACCACATTTTGACCGATAACTCATTAATCGATGAATATATCGAAATATGGATCAGTTCAGATGAAAGCTGTGGCCTTGCCCTTTTATTTGACACTCATATTGCGCGTAAATTTCAAGGTTTTATGGGAACCACATTTTGACCGATAACTCATTAATCGATGAATATATCGAAATATGGATCAGTTCAGATGAAAGCTGTGGCCTTTCCCTTTTATTTGACACTCATATTGTGCCTAAATTTCAAGGTTTTATGGGAACCACATTTTGACCGATAACTCATTAATCGATGAATATATCGAAATATGGATCGGTTCAGATGAAACCTGTGGCCCTGAACTTTCGTCGGCACCCATATTGAACGCATACATCAAGGTTTTATGGGAACCACATTTTGACCGATAACTCATTCATCGATAAATATATCTAAATATGGATCAGTTCAGATGAAAGCTGTGGCCTTGCCCTTTCATTTGACACTCATATTGCGCGTAAATTTCAAGGTTTTATGGGAACCACATTTTGACCGATAACTCATTTATCGATGAATATATCGAAATATGGATCAGTTCAGATGAAAGCTGTGCCCTTGCCCTTTCGTTGGCACCCATATTGAACGCATATATCAAGGTTTTATGGGAACCACGTTTTGACCGATAACTCATTAATCGATGAATATATCGAAATATGGATCTGTTCAGATGAAAGCTGTGGCCTTGCCCTTTCGTTGGCACCCATATTAAGCGCATATATCAAGGTTTTATGGGAACCACATTTTGACCGATAACTCGTTCATCGATAAATATATCTAAATATGGATCAGTTCAGATGAAAGCTGTGGCCTTGCCCTTTTATTTGACACTCATATTGCGCGTAAATTTCAAGGTTTTATGGGAACCACATTTTGACCGATAACTCATTAATCGATGAATATATCGAAATATGGATCTGTTCAGATGAAAGCTGTGGCCTTGCCCTTTCGTTGGCACCCATATTGAACGCATATATCAAGGTTTTATGGGAACCACATTTTGACCGATAACTCATTCATCGATAAATATATCTAAATTTGGATCAGTTCAGATGAAAGCTGTGGCCTTGCCCTTTTATTTGACACTCATATTGCGCGTAAATTTCAAGGTTTTATGGGAACCACATTTTGACCGATAACTCATTAATCGATGAATATATCGAAATATGGATCGGTTCAGATGAAACCTGTGGCCCTGCCCTTTCGTCGGCACCCATATTGAACGCATACATCAAGGTTTTATGGGAACCACATTTTGACCGATAACTCATTCATCGATAAATATATCTAAATATGGATCAGTTCAGATGAAAGCTGTGGCCTTGCCCTTTTATTTGACACTCATATTGCGCGTAAATTTCAAGGTTTTATGGGAACCACATTTTGACCGATAACTCATTAATCGATGAATATATCGAAATATGGATCTGTTCAGATGAAAGCTGTGGCCTTGCCCTTTCGTTGGCACCCATATTGAACGCATATATCAAGGTTTTATGGGAACCACGTTTTGACCGATAACTCATTTATCGATAAATATATCAAAATATGGATCAGTTCAGATGAAAGCTGTGGCCTTTACCTTTTATTTGACACTCATACTGTGCCTAAATTTCAATGTTTTATGGGAACAACATTTTTACCGATAACTCATTAATCGATGAATGTATCGAAATATGGATCTGTTCAGATGAAAGCTGTGGCCTTGCCCTTTCGTTGGCACCTATATTGAGCGCATATATCAAGGTTTTATGGGAACCACATTTTGACCGATAACTCATTCCTTGGCCTTGCCCTTTCATTTGACACTCATATTGCGCGTAAATTTCAAGGTTTTATGGGAACCACATTTTGACCGATAACTCATTATATGATGAATATATCGAAATATGGATCGGTTCAGATGAAAGCTGTGGCCTTGCCCTTTCGTTGGCACCCATATTGAACGCATATATCAAGGTTTTATGAGAACCACATTTTGACCGATAAATCGATAAATATATATAAATATGGATCAGTTCAGATGAAAGCTGTGGCCTTGCCCTTTCATTTGACACTTATATTGCGCGTAAATTTCAAGCTTTTATTGGAACCACATTTTGACCGATAACTCATTAATCGATGAATATATCGAAATATGGATCTGTTCAAATTAAAGCTGTGGCCTTGCCCTTTCGTTGGCACCCATATTGAACGCATATATCAAGGTTTTATGGGAACCACATTTTGACCGATAACTCATTAATCGATGAATATATCGAAATATGGATCTGTTCAAATTAAAGCTGTGGCCTTGCCCTTTCGTTGGCACCCATATTGAACGCATATATCAAGGTTTTATGGGAACCACATTTTGACCGATAACTCATTATATGATGAATATATCTAAATATGGATCAGTTCAGATGAAAGCTGTGGCCTTGCCCTTTCATTTGACACTTATATTGCGCGTAAATTTCAAGCTTTTATGGGAACCACATTTTGACCGATAACTCATTAATCGATAAATATATCGAAATATGGATCTGTTCAAATTAAAGCTGTGGCCTTGCCCTTTCGTTGGCACCCATATTGAACGCATATATCAAGGTTTATGGGAACCACATTTTGACCGATAACTCATTTATCGATAAATATATCAAAATACGGATCAGTTCAGATGAAAGCTGTGGCCTTGCCCTTTCGTTTGACACCCATTTTGAACGCATATATCAAGGTTTTATGGGAACCACATTTTGACCGATAACTCATTTATCGTTAAATATATAGAAATATGGATAAGCTGAGATGAAAGCTGTCGCCTTGCTCTTTCGTTTGACACCCATATTGCGCGTAAATTTCAAGGTTTTATGGGAACCACATTTTGACCGATAACTCATTCATCGATAAATATGTCTAAATATGGATCAGTTGAAATGAAAGCTGTGGCCGTTCCCTTTCATTTGACACTCATATTGCGCGTAAATTTCAAGGTTTTATGGGAACCACATTTTGACCGATAACTCATTAATCGATGAATATATCGAAACATGGATCGGTTCAGATGAAAGCTGTGGCCCTGCCCTTTCGTTGGCACCCATATTGAACGCATACATCAAGGTTTTATGGGACCCACATTTTGACCGATAAGTCATTCATCGATAAATATATCTAAATATGGATCAGTTCAGATGAAAGCTGTGGCCTTTCCCTTTCATTTGACACTCATATTGCGCGTAAATTTCAAGGTTTTATGGGAACCACATTTTGACCGATAACTCATTAATCGATGAATATATCGAAATATGTATCAGTTCAGATGAAAGCTGTGGCCTTTCCCTTTTATTTGACACTCATATTGCGCGTAAATTTCAAGGTTTTATGGGAACCACATTTTGACCGATAACTCATTAATCGATGAATATATCGAAATATGGATCTGTTCAGATGAAAGCTGTGGCCTTGCCCTTTCGTTGGCACCCATATTGAACGCATATATCAAGGTTTTATGGGAACCACATTTTGACCGATAACTCATTTATCGATAAATATATCAAAATATGGATCAGTTCAGATGAAAGCTGTGGCCTTTCGCTTTTATTTGACACTCATATTGTGCCTAAATTTCAATGTTTATGGGAACAACATTTTTACCGATAAATCATTAATCGATGAATGTATCGAAATATGGATCTGTTCAGATGAAAGCTGTGGCCTTGCCCTTTCGTTGGCACCCATATTGAGCGCATATATCAAGGTTTTTTGGGAACCACATTTTGACCGATAACTCATTTATCGATAAATATATCGAAATATGGATCAGTTGAAATAAAAGCTGTGGCCGTTCCCTTTCATTTGACACTCATATTGCGCGTAAATTTCAAGGTTTTATGGGAACCACATTTTGACCGATAACTCATTAATCGATGAATATATCGAAACATGGATCGGTTCAGATGAAAGCTGTGGCCCTGCCCTTTCGTTGGCACCCATATTGAACGCATACATCAAGGTTTTATGGGACCCACATTTTGACCGATAAGTCATTCATCGATAAATATATCTAAATATGGATCAGTTCAGATGAAAGCTGTGGCCTTTCCCTTTCATTTGACACTCATATTGTGCCTAAATTTCAATGTTTTATGGGAACAACATTTTTACCGATAAATCATTAATCGATGAATGTATCGAAATATGGATCTGTTCAGATGAAAGCTGTGGCCTTGCCCTTTCGTTGGCACCCATATTGAGCGCATATATCAAGGTTTTTTGGGAACCACATTTTGACCGATAACTCATTTATCGATAAATATATCGAAATATGGATCAGTTCAAATTAAAGCTGTGGCCGTTCCCTTTCATTTGACACTCATATTGCGCGTAAATTTCAAGGTTTTATGGGAACCACATTTTGACCGATAACTCATTAATCGATGAATATATCGAAATATGGATCGGTTCAGATGAAAGCTGTGGCCCTGCCCTTTCGTTGGCACCCATATTGAACGCAAACATCAAGGTTTTATGGGACCCACATTTTGACCGATAAGTCATTCATCGGTAAATATATCTAAATATGGATCAGTTCAGATGAAAGCTGTGGCCTTGCCCTTTCATTTGACACTCATATTGCGCGTAAATTTCAAGGTTTTATGGGAACCACATTTGGACCGATAACTCATTAATCGATGAATATATCGAAATATGGATCGGTTTAGATGAAAGCTGTGGCCCTGCCCTTTCGTTGGCACCCATATTGAACGCAAACATCAAGGTTTTATGGGAACCACATTTTGACCGATAACTCATTCATCGATAAATATATCGAAATACGGATAAGTTGAGATGAAAGCTGTGGTCTTGCCCTTTCGTTTGACACCCATATTGCGCGTAAATTTCAAGGTTTTATGGGAATCACAGTTTGACCGATAACTCATTCATCGATGAATATATCGAAATATGGATCTGTTCAGATGAAAGCTGTGGCCTTTCCCTTTCATTTGACAGTCATATTGCGCGTAAATTTCAAGGTTTTATGGGAATCACAGTTTGACCGATAACTCATTCATCGATGAATATATCGAAATATGGATCTGTTCAGATGAAAGCTGTGGCCTTTCCCTTTCATTTGACACTCATATTGCGCGTAAATTTCAAGGTTTTATGGGAACCACATTTTGACCGATAACTCATTTATCGATAAATATATCGAAATACGGATAAGTTGAGATGAAAGCTGTGACCTTTCCCTTTTATTTGACACTCATATTGAGCGCATATATCAAGGTTTTATGGGAACCACATTTTGACCGATAACTCATTTATCGATAAATATATCGAAATACGGATAAGTTGAGATGAAAGCTGTGGTCTTGCCCTTTCGTTTGACACCCATATTGCGCGTAAATTTCAAGTTTTATGGGAATCACAGTTTGACCGATAACTCATTCATCGATGAATATATCGAAATATGGATCTGTTCAGATGAAAGCTGTGGCCTTTCCCTTTCATTTGACACTCATATTGCGCGTAAATTTCAAGATTTTATGGGAACCACATTTTGACCGATAACTCATTAATCGATGAATATATCTAAATATGGATCAGTTCAGATGAAAGCTGTGGCCTTGCCCTTTTATTTGACACTCATATTGCGCGTAAATTTCAAGGTTTTATGGGAACCACATTTTGACCGATAACTCATTAATCGATGAATATATCGAAATATGGATCTGTTCAGATGAAAGCTGTGGCCTTGCCCTTTCGTTGGCACCCATATTGAACGCATATATCAAGGTTTTATGGCAACCACGTTTTGACCGATAACTCATTTATCGATAAATATATCAAAATATGGATCAGTTCAGATGAAAGCTGTGGCCTTTACCTTTTATTTGACACTCATACTGTGCCTAAATTTCAATGTTTTATGGGAACAACATTTTACCGATAACTCATTAATCGATGAATGTATCGAAATATGGATCTGTTCAGATGAAAGCTGTGGCCTTGCCCTTTCGTTGGCACCTATATTGAGCGCATATATCAAGGTTTGGGGAACCACATTTTGACCGATAACTCATTCCTTGGCCTTGCCCTTTCATTTGACACTCATATTGCGCGTAAATTTCAAGGTTTTATGGGAACCACATTTTGACCGATAACTCATTATATGATGAATATATCGAAATATGGATCGGTTCAGATGAAAGCTGTGGCCTTGCCCTTTCGTTGGCACCCATATTGAACGCATATATCAAGGTTTTATGAGAACCACATTTTGACCGATAAATCGATAAATATATCTAAATATGGATCAGTTCAGATGAAAGCTGTGGCCTTGCCCTTTCATTTGACACTTATATTGCGCGTAAATTTCAAGCTTTTATGGGAACCACATTTTGACCGATAACTCATTAATCGATGAATATATCGAAATTGGATCTGTTCAAATTAAAGCTGTGGCCTTGCCCTTTCGTTGGCACCCATATTGAACGCATATATCAAGGTTTTATGGGAACCACATTTTGACCGATAACTCATTAATCGATGAATATATCGAAATATGGATCTGTTCAAATTAAAGCTGTGGCCTTGCCCTTTCGTTGGCACCCATATTGAACGCATATATCAAGGTTTTATGGGAACCACATTTTGACCGATAACTCATTATATGATGAATATATCTAAATATGGATCAGTTCAGATGAAAGCTGTGGCCTTGCCCTTCATTTGACACTTATATTGCGCGTAAATTTCAAGCTTTTCTGGGAACCACATTTTGACCGATAACTCATTAATCGATGAATATATCGAAATATGGATCTGTTCAAATTAAAGCTGTGGCCTTGCCCTTTCGTTGGCACCCATATTGAACGCATATATCAAGGTTTTATGGGAACCACATTTTGACCGATAACTCATTTATCGATAAATATATCAAAATACGGATCAGTTCAGATGAAAGCTGTGGCCTTGCCCTTTCGTTTGACACCCATTTTGAACGCATATATCAAGGTTTTATGGGAACCACATTTTGACCGATAACTCATTATATGATGAATATATCTAAATATGGATCAGTTCAGATGAAAGCTGTGGCCTTGCCCTTTCATTTGACACTTATATTGCGCGTAAATTTCAAGCTTTTATGGGAACCACATTTTGACCGATAACTCATTAATCGATGAATATATCGAAATATGGATCTGTTCAAATTAAAGCTGTGGCCTTGCCCTTTCGTTGGCACCCATATTGAACGCATATATCAAGGTTTTATGGGAACCACATTTTGACCGATAACTCATTTATCGATAAATATATCAAAATACGGATCAGTTCAGATGAAAGCTGTGGCCTTGCCCTTTCGTTTGACACCCATTTTGAACGCATATATCAAGGTTTTATGGGAACCACATTTTGACCGATAACTCATTTATCGTTAAATATATAGAAATATGGATAAGCTGAGATGAAAGCTGTCGCCTTGCCCTTTCGTTTGACACCCATATTGCGCGTAAATTTCAAGGTTTTATGGGAACCACATTTTGACCGATAACTCATTAATCGATGAATATATCGAAATATGGATCAGTTCAGATGAAAGCTGTGGCCTTGCCCTTTTATTTGACACTCATATTGCGCGTAAATTTCAAGGTTTTATGGGAACCACATTTTGACCGATAACTCATTAATCGATGAATATATCGAAATATGGATCAGTTCAGATGAAAGCTGTGGCCTTTCCCTTTTATTTGACACTCATATTGTGCCTAAATTTCAAGGTTTTATGGGAACCACATTTTGACCGATAACTCATTAATCGATGAATATATCGAAATATGGATCAGTTTAGATGAAACCTGTGGCCCTGAACTTTCGTCGGCACCCATATTGAACGCATACATCAAGGTTTTATGGGAACCACATTTTGACCGATAACTAATTCATCGATAAATATATCTAAATATGGATCAGTTCAGATGAAAGCTGTGGCCTTGCCCTTTCATTTGACACTCATATTGCGCGTAAATTTCAAGGTTTTATGGGAACCACATTTTGACCGATAACTCAGTTATCGATGAATATATCCAAATATGGATCAGTTCAGATGAAAGCTGTGCCCTTGCCCTTTCGTTGGCACCCATATTGAACGCATATATCAAGGTTTTATGGGAACCACGTTTTGACCGATAACTCATTAATCGATGAATATATCGAAATATGGATCTGTTCAGATGAAAGCTGTGGCCTTGCCCTTTCGTTGGCACCCATATTGAGCGCATATATCAAGGTTTTATGGGAACCACATTTTGACCGATAACTCATTCATCGATAAATATATCTAAATATGGATCAGTTCAGATGAAAGCTGTGGCCTTGCCCTTTTATTTGACACTCATATTGCGCGTAAATTTCAAGGTTTTATGGGAACCACATTTTGACCGATAACTCATTAATCGATGAATATATCGAAATATAGATCTGTTCAGATGAAAGCTGTGGCCTTGCCCTTTCGTTGGCACCCATATTGAACGCATATATCAAGGTTTTATGGGAACCACATTTTGACCGATAACTCATTAATCGATGAATATACCGAAATATGGATCGGTTCAGATGAAACCTGTGGCCCTGCCCTTTCGTCGGCACCCATATTGAACGCATACATCAAGGTTTTATGGGAACCACATTTTGACCGATAACTCATTCATCGATAAATATATCTAAATATGGATCAGTTCAGATGAAAGCTGTGGCCTTGCCCTTTTATTTGACACTCATATTGCGCGTAAATTTCAAGGTTTTATGGGAACCACATTTTGACCGATAACTCATTAATCGATGAATATATCGAAATATGGATCTGTTCAGATGAAAGCTGTGGCCCTTGCCCTTTCGTTGGCACCCATATTGAACGCATATATCAAGGTTTTATGGGAACCACGTTTTGACCGATAACTCATTTATCGATAAATATATCAAAATATGGATCAGTTCAGATGAAAGCTGTGGCCTTTCCCTTTTATTTGACACTCATACTGTGCTAAATTTCAATGTTTTATGGGAACAACATTTTTACCGATTAACTCATTAATCGATGAATGTATCGAAATATGGATCTGTTCAGATGAAAGCTGTGGCCTTGCCCTTTCGTTGGCACCTATATTGAGCGCATATATCAAGGTTTTATGGGAACCACATTTTGACCGATAACTCATTCCTTGGCCTTGCCCTTTCATTTGACACTCATATTGCGCGTAAATTTCAAGGTTTTATGGGAACCACATTTTGACCGATAACTCATTATATGATGAATATATCGAAATATGGATCGGTTCAGATGAAAGCTGTGGCCTTGCCCTTTCGTTGGCACCCATATTGAACGCATATATCAAGGTTTTATGAGAACCACATTTTGACCGATAAATCGATAAATATATATAAATATGGATCAGTTCAGATGAAAGCTGTGGTCTTGCCCTTTCATTTGACACTTATATTGCGCGTAAATTTCAAGCTTTTATGGGAACCACATTTTGACCGATAACTCATTAATCGATGAATATATCGAAATATGGATCTGTTCAAATTAAAGCTGTGGCCTTGCCCTTTCGTTGGCACATATATTGATCGCATATATCAAGGTTTTATGGGAACCACATTTTGACCGATAACTCATTTATCGATAAATATATCAAAATACGGATCAGTTCAGATGAAAGCTGTGGCCTTGCCCTTTCGTTTGACACCCATTTTGAACGCATATATCAAGGTTTTATGGGAACCACATTTTGACCGATAACTCATTTATCGTTAAATATATAGAAATATGGATAAGCTGAGATGAAAGCTGTCGCCTTGCCCTTTCGTTTGACACCCATATTGCGCGTAAATTTCAAGGTTTTATGGGAACCACATTTTGACCGATAACTCATTCATCGATAAATATGTCTAAATATGGATCAGTTGAAATGAAAGCTGTGGCCGTTCCCTTTCATTTGACACTCATATTGCGCGTAAATTTCAAGGTTTTATGGGAACCACATTTTGACCGATAACTCATTAATCGATGAATATATCGAAACATGGATCGGTTCAGATGAAAGCTGTGGCCCTGCCCTTTCGTTGGCACCCATATTGAACGCATACATCAAGGTTTTATGGGACCCACATTTTGACCGATAAGTCATTCATCGATAAATATATCTAAATATGGATCAGTTCAGATGAAAGCTGTGGCCTTTCCCTTTCATTTGACACTCATATTGCGCGTAAATTTCAAGGTTTTATGGGAACCACATTTTGACCGATAACTCATTAATCGATGAATATATCGAAATATGTATCAGTTCAGATGAAAGCTGTGGCCTTTCCCTTTTATTTGACACTCATATTGCGCGTAAATTTCAAGGTTTTATGGGAACCACATTTTGACCGATAACTCATTAATCGATGAATATATCGAAATATGGATCTGCTCAGATGAAAGCTGTGGCCTTGCCCTTTCGTTGGCACCCATATTGAACGCATATATCAAGGTTTTATGGGAACCACATTTTGACCGATAACTCATTTATCGATAAATATATCAAAATATGGATCAGTTCAGATGAAAGCTGTGGCCTTTCCCTTTTATTTGACACTCATATTGTGCCTAAATTTCAATGTTTTATGGGAACAACATTTTTACCGATAAATCATTAATCGATGAATGTATCGAAATATGGATCTGTTCAGATGAAAGCTGTGGCCTTGCCCTTTCGTTGGCACCCATATTGAGCGCATATATCAAGGTTTTTTGGGAACCACATTTTGACCGATAACTCATTTATCGATAAATATATCGAAATATGGATCAGTTCAAATTAAAGCTGTGGCCGTTCCCTTTCATTTGACACTCATATTGCGCGTAAATTTCAAGGTTTTATGGGAACCACATTTTGACCGATAACTCATTAATCGATGAATATATCGAAATATGGATCGGTTCAGATGAAAGCTGTGGCCCTGCCCTTTCGTTGGCACCCATATTGAACGCAAACATCAAGGTTTTATGGGACCCACATTTTGACCGATAAGTCATTCATCGATAAATATATCTAAATATGGATCAGTTCAGATGAAAGCTGTGGCCTTGCCCTTTCATTTGACACTCATATTGCGCGTAAATTTCAAGGTTTTATGGGAACCACATTTTGACCGATAACTCATTAATCGATGAATATATCGAAATATGGATCGGTTTAGATGAAAGCTGTGGCCCTGCCCTTTCGTTGGCACCCATATTGAACGCAAACATCAAGGTTTTATGGGAACCACATTTTGACCGATAACTCATTCATCGATAAATATATCGAAATACGGATAAGTTGAGATGAAAGCTGTGGTCTTGCCCTTTCGTTTGACACCCATATTGCGCGTAAATTTCAAGGTTTTATGGGAATCACAGTTTGACCGATAACTCATTCATCGATGAATATATCTAAATATGGATCAGTTCAGATGAAAGCTGTGGCCTTTCCCTTTTATTTGACACTCATATTGAGCGCATATATCAAGGTTTTATGGGAATCACAGTTTGACCGATAACTCATTCATCGATGAATATATCGAAATATCGAAAAGTTCAGATGAAAGCTGTGGCCTTTCCCTTTCATTTGACACTCATATTGCGCGTAAATTTCAAGGTTTTATGGGAACCACATTTTGACCGATAACTCATTTATCGATAAATATATCTAAATATGGATCAGTTCAGATGAAAGCTGTGGCCATTTTCTTTCATTTGACACTCATATTGCGCGTAAATTTCAAGGTTTTATGGGAATCACAGTTTGACCGATAACTCATTCATCGATGAATATATCGAAATATGGATATGTTCAGATGAAAGCTGTGGCCTTTCCCTTTCATTTGACACTCATATTGCGCGTAAATTTCAAGGTTTTATGGGAACCACATTTTGACCGATAACTCATTTATCGATAAATATATCGAAATACGGATAAGTTGAGATGAAAGCTGTGGCCTTTCCCTTTTATTTGACACTCATATTGAGCGCATATATCAAGGTTTTATGGGAATCACAGTTTGACCGATAACTCATTCATCGATGAATATATCGAAATATGGATCTGTTCAGATGAAAGCTGTGGCCTTTCCCTTTCATTTGACACTCATATTGCGCGTAAATTTCAAGGTTTTATGGGAACCACATTTTGACCGATAACTCATTTATCGATAAATATATCGAAATACGGATAAGTTGAGATGAAAGCTGTGGCCTTTCCCTTTTATTTGACACTCATATTGAGCGCATATATCAAGGTTTTATGGGAACCACATTTTGACCGATAACTCATTTATCGATAAATATATCGAAATACGGATAAGTTGAGATGAAAGCTGTGGTCTTGCCCTTTCGTTTGACACCCATATTGCGCGTAAATTTCAAGGTTTTATGGGAATCACAGTTTGACCGATAACTCATTCATCGATGAATATATCGAAATATGGATCTGTTCAGATGAAAGCTGTGGCCTTTCCCTTTCATTTGACACTCATATTGCGCGTAAATTTCAAGGTTTTATGGGAACCACATTTTGACCGATAACTCATTAATCGATGAATATATCTAAATATGGATCAGTTCAGATGAAAGCTGTGGCCTTTCCCTTTTATTTGACACTCATATTGAGCGCATATATCAAGGTTTTATGGGAATCACAGTTTGACCGATAACTCATTCATCGATGAATATATCGAAATATGGATATGTTCAGATGAAAGCTGTGGCCTTTCCCTTTCATTTGACACTCATATTGCGCGTAAATTTCAAGGTTTTATGGGAACCACATTTTGACCGATAACTCATTTATCGATAAATATATCTAAATATGGATCAGTTCAGATGAAAGCTGTGGCCTTTCCCTTTCATTTGACACTCATATTGCGCGTAAATTTCAAGGTTTTATGGGAATCACAGTTTGACCGATAACTCATTCATCGATGAATATATCGAAATTTTGAAAAGTTCAGATGAAAGCTGTGGCCTTTCCCTTTCATTTGACACTCATATTGCGCGTAAATTTCAAGGTTTTATGGGAACCACATTTTGACCGATAACTCATTTATCGATAAATATATCGAAATACGGATAAGTTGAGATGAAAGCTGTGGCCTTTCCCTTTTATTTGACACTCATATTGAGCGCATATATCAAGGTTTTATGGGAATCACAGTTTGACCGATAACTCATTCATCGATGAATATATCGAAATATGGATCTGTTCAGATGAAAGCTGTGGCCTTTCCCTTTCATTTGACACTCATATTGCGCGTAAATTTCAAGGTTTTATGGGAACCACATTTTGACCGATAACTCATTTATCGATAAATATATCGAAATACGGATAAGTTGAGATGAAAGCTGTGGCCTTTCCCTTTTATTTGACACTCATATTGAGCGCATATATCAAGGTTTTATGGGAACCACATTTTGACCGATAACTCATTTATCGATAAATATATCGAAATACGGATAAGTTGAGATGAAAGCTGTGGTCTTGCCCTTTCGTTTGACACCCATATTGCGCGTAAATTTCAAGGTTTTATGGGAATCACAGTTTGACCGATAACTCATTCATCGATGAATATATCGAAATATGGATCTGTTCAGATGAAAGCTGTGGCCTTTCCCTTTCATTTGACACTCATATTGCGCGTAAATTTCAAGGTTTTATGGGAACCACATTTTGACCGATAACTCATTAATCGATGAATATATCTAAATATGGATCAGTTCAGATGAAAGCTGTGGCCTTGCCCTTTTATTTGACACTCATATTGCGCGTAAATTTCAAGGTTTTATGGGAACCACATTTTGACCGATAACTCATTAATCGATGAATATATCGAAATATGGATCTGTTCAGATGAAAGCTGTGGCCTTGCCCTTTCGTTGGCACCCATATTGAACGCATATATCAAGGTTTTATGGGAACCACGTTTTGACCGATAACTCATTTATCGATAAATATATCAAAATATGGATCAGTTCAGATGAAAGCTGTGGCCTTTACCTTTTATTTGACACTCATACTGTGCCTAAATTTCAATGTTTTATGGGAACAACATTTTTACCGATAACTCATTAATCGATGAATGTATCGAAATATGGATCTGTTCAGATGAAAGCTGTGGCCTTGCCCTTTCGTTGGCACCTATATTGAGCGCATATATCAAGGTTTTATGGGAACCACATTTTGACCGATAACTCATTCCTTGGCCTTGCCCTTTCATTTGACACTCATATTGCGCGTAAATTTCAAGGTTTTATGGGAACCACATTTTGACCGATAACTCATTATATGATGAATATATCGAAATATGGATCGGTTCAGATGAAAGCTGTGGCCTTGCCCTTTCGTTGGCACCCATATTGAACGCATATATCAAGGTTTTATGAGAACCACATTTTGACCGATAAATCGATAAATATATCTAAATATGGATCAGTTCAGATGAAAGCTGTGGCCTTGCCCTTTCATTTGACACTTATATTGCGCGTAAATTTCAAGCTTTTATGGGAACCACATTTTGACCGATAACTCATTAATCGATGAATATATCGAAATATGGATCTGTTCAAATTAAAGCTGTGGCCTTGCCCTTTCGTTGGCACCCATATTGAACGCATATATCAAGGTTTTATGGGAACCACATTTTGACCGATAACTCATTAATCGATGAATATATCGAAATATGGATCTGTTCAAATTAAAGCTGTGGCCTTGCCCTTTCGTTGGCACCCATATTGAACGCATATATCAAGGTTTTATGGGAACCACATTTTGACCGATAACTCTTATCTCTCTCTATGGCGCGATATACAACAGGTATATCATCATAAACCTCCTAAGAGATTTTTGCGCCAAGCTTCTCTTCCAATTTGTGGTGTGCCGATTTGAATTTTCCCTACAAATTGGTGGGACCTACAGTTTTTTGCCGACTCCGAACGGCATCTACAAAGGAGACGAATTTTTGCTGAGAAGCCTGTCATGGCAGAAATACACTCGGAGAGTTTGCCAAACCACTGCCGAGGGGCGACCCCGTTTTGAAAAACTTTTTTCAAAATAACTCATTAATCGATGAATATATCGAAATATGGATCGGTTTAGATGAAAGCTGTGGCCCTGCCCTTTCGTTGGCACCCATATTGAACGCAAACATCAAGGTTTTATGGGAACCACATTTTGACCGATAACTCATTCATCGATAAATATATCTAAATATGGATCAGTTCAAATGAAAGCTGTGGCCTTTCCCTTTCATTTGACACTCATATTGCGCGTAAATTTCAAGGTTTTATGGGGCCCACATTTTGACCGATAAGTCATTCATCGATAAATATATCTAAATATGGATCAGTTCAGATGAAAGCTGTGGCCTTTCCCTTTCATTTGACACTCATATTGCGCGTAAATTTCAAGGTTTTATGGGAACCACATTTTGACCGATAACTCATTAATCGATGAATATATCGAAATACGGATCGGTTCAGATGAAAGCTGTGGCCCTGCCCTTTCGTTGGCACCCATATTGAACGCAAACATCAAGGTTTTATGGGACCCACATTTTGACCGATAAGTCATTCATCGATAAATATATCTAAATATGGATCAGTTCAAATGAAAGCTGTGCCGTTCCCTTTCATTTGACACTCATATTGCGCGTAAATTTCAAGGTTTTATGGGAATCACAGTTTGACCGATAACTCATTCATCGATAAATATATCTAAATATGGATCTGTTCAGATGAAAGCTGTGGTCTTACCCTTTCGTTTGACACTCATATTGCGCGTAAATTTCAAGGTTTTATGGGAACCACATTTTGACCTATAACTCATTCATCGATAAATATATCTAAATATGGATCAGTTCAAATGAAAGCTGTGCCGTTCCCTTTCATTTGACACTCATATTGCGCGTAAATTTCAAGGTTTTATGGGAACCACATTTTGACCGATAACTCATTAATCGATGAATATATCGAAATATGGATCGGTTCAGATGAAAGCTGTGGCCCTGCCCTTTCGTTGGCACACATATTGAGCGTATATATCAAGGTTTTATGGGAACCACATTTTGACCGATAACTCATTTATCGATAACTATATCGAAATACGGATAAGTTGAGATGAAAGCTGTGGTCTTGCCCTTTCGTTTAACACTCATATTGCGCGTAAATTTCAAGGTTTTATGCGAACCACAGTTTTACCGATAACTCATTAATCGATGAATGTATCGAAATATGGATCTGTTCAGATGAAAGCTGTGGTCTTGCCCTTTCGTTGGCACCCATATTGAACGCATATATCAAGGTTTTATGGGAACCACATTTTGACCGATAACTCATTTATCGTTAAATATATCGAAATATGGATAAGCTGAGATGAAAGCTGTGGCCTTGCCCTTTCGTTTGACACCCATAATGCGCGTAAATTTCAAGGTTTTATGGGAATCCCAGTTTGACCGATAACTCATTCATCGATAAATATATCTAAATATGGATCAGTTCAGATGAAAGCTGTGGCCTTGCCCTTTCGTTGGCACCCATATTGAACGCATATATCAAGGTTTTATGGGAACAACATTTTTACCGATAACTCATTAATCGATGAATGTTTCGAAATATGGATCTGTTCAGATGAAAGCTGTGGCCTTGCCCTTTCGTTGGCACCCATATTGAGCGCATATATCAAGGTTTTATGGGAACCACATTTTGACCGATAACTCATTTATCGGTAAATATATCGAAATATGGATCAGTTCAGATGAAAGCTGTGGCCTTTCCCTTTTATTTGACACTCATACTGTGCCTAAGTTTCAATGTTTTATGGGAACAAAATTTTTACCGATAACTCATTAATCGATGAATGTATCGAAATATGGATCTGTTCAGATGAAAGCTGTGGCCTTGCCCTTTCGTTGGCACATATATTGAGCGCATATATCAAGGTTTTATGGGAACCACATTTTGACCGATAACTCATTTATCGATAAATATATCGAAATACGGATAAGTTGAGATGAAAGCTGTGGTCTTGCCCTTTCGTTTGACACTCATATTGCGCGTAAATTTCAAGGTTTTACGCGAACCACAGTTTTACCGATAACTCATTAATCGATGAATGTATCGAAATATGGATCTGTTCAGATGAAAGCTGTGGTCTTACCCTTTCGTTTGACACTCATATTGCGCGTAAATTTCAAGGTTTTATGGGAACCATATTTTGACCGATAACTCATTAATCGATGAATGTATCGAAATATGGATAAGTTCAGATGAAAGCTGTGGTCTTGCCTTTCGTTTCACACTCATATTGCGCGTAAATTTCAAGGTTTTATGAGAACCACATTTTTACCGATAACTCATTAATCGATGAATGTATCGAAATATGGATCGGTTCAGATGAAAGCTGTGGCCCTGCCCTTTCGTTGGCACACATATTGAGCGCATATATCAAGGTTTTATGGGAACCACATTTTGACCGATAACTCAGTTATCGATAAATATATCGAAATAGGGATAAGTTGAGATGAAAGCTGTGGTCTTGCCCTTTCGTTTGACACTCATATTGCGCGTAAATTTCAAGGTTTAATGCGAACCACAGTTTTACCGATAACTCATTAATCGATGAATGTATCGAAATACGGATCTGTTCAGATGAAAGCTGTGGTCTTGTCCTTTCGTTTGACACTCATATTGCGCGTCAATTTCAAGGTTTTATGGGAACCACATTTTGACCGATAACTCATTAATCGATGAATATATCGAAATATGGATCGGTTTAGATGAAAGCTGTGGCCCTGCCCTTTCGTTGGCACACATATTGAGCACATATCTCAAGGTTTTATGGGAACCACATTTTGACCGATAACTCAGTTATCGATAAATATATCGAAATACGGATAAGTTGAGATGAAAGCTGTGGTCTTGCCCTTTCGTTTGACACTCATATTGCGCGTAAATTTCAAGGTTTAATGCGAACCACAGTTTTACCGATAACTCATTAGTCGATGAATGTATCGAAATACGGATCTGTTCAGATGAAAGCTGTGGTCTTGCCCTTTCGCTTGACACTCATATTGCGCGTAAATTTCAAGGTTTTATGGGAACCACATTTTGACCGATAACTCATTCATCGATAAATATATCTAAATATGGATCAGTTCAAATGAAAGCTGTGCCGTTCCCTTTCATTTGACACTCATATTGCGCGTAAATTTCAAGGTTTTATGGGAATCACAGTTTGACCGATAACTCATTCATCGATAAATATATCTAAATATGGATCTGTTCAGATGAAAGCTGTGGTCTTGCCCTTTCGTTTGACACTCATATTGCGCGTAAATTTCAAGGTTTTATGGGAACCACATTTTGACCGATAACTCATTCATCGATAAATATATCTAAATATGGATCAGTTCAAATGAAAGCTGTGCCGTTCCCTTTCATTTGACACTCATATTGCGCGTAAATTTCAAGGTTTTATGGGAACCACATTTTGACCGATAACTCATTCATCGATAAATATATCTAAATATGGATCAGTTCAAATGAAAGCTGTGGCCGTTCCCTTTCATTTGACACTCATATTGCGCGTAAATTTCAAGGTTTTATGGGAACCACATTTTGACCGATAACTCATTTATCGATAAATATATCGAAATACGGATAAGTTGAGATGAAAGCTGTGGTCTTGCCCTTTCGTTTGACACTCATATTGCGCGTAAATTTCAAGGTTTTATGGGAACCACATTTTGACCGATAACTCATTCATCGATAAATATATCTAAATATGGATCAGTTCAAATGAAAGCTGTGCCGTTCCCTTTCATTTGACACTCATATTGCGCGTAAATTTCAAGGTTTTATGGGAATCACAGTTTGACCGATAACTCATTCATCGATAAATATATCTAAATATGGATCTGTTCAGATGAAAGCTGTGGTCTTACCCTTTCGTTTGACACTCATATTGCGCGTAAATTTCAAGGTTTTATGGGAGCCACATTTTGACCGATAACTCATTCATCGATAAATATATCTAAATATGGATCAGTTCAAATGAAAGCTGTGCCGTTCCCTTTCATTTGATACTCAAATTGCGCGTAAATTTCAAGGTTTTATGGGAACCACATTTTGACCGATAACTCATTAATCGATGAATATATCGAAATATGGATCGGTTCAGATGAAAGCTGTGGCCCTGCCCTTTCGTTGGCACACATATTGAGCGTATATATCAAGGTTTTATGGGAACCACATTTTGACCGATAACTCATTTATCGATAAATATATCGAAATACGGATAAGTTGAGATGAAAGCTGTGGTCTTGCCCTTTCGTTTAACACTCATATTGCGCGTAAATTTCAAGGTTTTATGCGAACCACAGTTTTACCGATAACTCATTAATCGATGAATGTATCGAAATATGGATCTGTTCAGATGAAAGCTGTGGTCTTGCCCTTTCGTTGGCACCCATATTGAACGCATATATCAAGGTTTTATGGGAACCACATTTTGACCGATAACTCATTTATCGTTAAATATATCGAAATATGGATAAGCTGAGATGAAAGCTGTGACCTTGCCCTTTCGTTTGACACCCATAATGCGCGTAAATTTCAAGGTTTTATGGGAATCACAGTTTGACCGATAACTCATTCATCGATAAATATATCTAAATATGGATCAGTTCAGATGAAAGCTGTGGCCTTGCCCTTTCGTTGGCACCCATATTGAACGCATATATCAAGGTTTTATGGGAACAACATTTTTACCGATAACTCATTAATCGATGAATGTATCGAAATATGGATCTGTTCAGATGAAAGCTGTGGTCTTACCCTTTCGTTTGACACTCATATTGCGCGTAAATTTCAAGGTTTTATGGGAACCATATTTTGACCGATAACTCATTAATCGATGAATGTATCGAAATATGGATAAGTTCAGATGAAAGCTGTGGTCTTGCCTTTCGTTTCACACTCATATTGCGCGTAAATTTCAAGGTTTTATGAGAACCACATTTTTACCGATAACTCATTAATCGATGAATGTATCGAAATATGGATCTGTTCAGATGAAAGCTGTGGCCTTGCCCTTTCGTTGGCACATATATTGAGCGCATATATCAAGGTTTTATGGGAACCAAATTTTGACCGATAACTCATTTATCGATAAATATATCGAAATACGGATAAGTTGAGATGAAAGCTGTCGTCTTGCCCTTTCGTTTGACACTCATATTGCGCGTAAATTTCAAGGTTTTACGCGAACCACATTTTGACCGATAACTCATTAATCGATGAATGTATCGAAATATGGATCTGTTCAGATGAAAGCTGTGGTCTTACCCTTTCGTTTGACACTCATATTGCGCGTAAATTTCAAGGTTTTATGGGAACCATATTTTGACCGATAACTCATTAATCGATGAATGTATCGAAATATGGATAAGTTCAGATGAAAGCTGTGGTCTTGCCTTTCGTTTCACACTCATATTGCGCGTAAATTTCAAGGTTTTATGAGAACCACATTTTTACCGATAACTCATTAATCGATGAATGTATCGAAATATGGAACTGTTCAGATGAAAGCTGTGGTCTTGCCCTTTCGTTTGACACTCATATTGCGCGTAAATTTCAAGGTTTTATGCGAACCACAGTTTTACCGATAACTCATTAATCGATGAATGTATCGAAATATGGATCTGTTCAGATGAAAGCTGTGGTCTTGCCCTTTGACACTCATATTGCGCGTAAATTTCAAGGTTTTATGGGAACCACATTTTGACCGATAACTCATTAATCGATGAATATATCGAAATATGGATCGGTTCAGATGAAAGCTGTGGCCCTGCCCTTTCGCTGGCACACATATTGAGCGCATATATCAAGGTTTTATGGGAACCACATTTTGACCGATAACTCATTTATCGATAAATATATCGAAATACGGAGAAGTTGAGATGAAAGCTGTGGTCTTGCCCTTTCGTTTGACACTCATATTGCGCGTAAATTTCAAGGTTTTATGCGAACCACAGTTTTACCGATAACTCATTAATCGATGAATGTATCGAAATATGGATCTGTTCAGATGAAAGCTGTGGTCTTGCCCTTTCGTTGGCATCCATATTGAACGCATATATCAAGGTTTTATGGGAACCACATTTTGACCGATAACTCATTCATCGATAAATATATCTAAATATGGATCACTTCAAATGAAAGCTGTGGCCGTTCCCTTTCATTTGACACTCATATTGCGCGTAAATTTCAAGGTTTTATGGGAACCACATTTTGACCGATAGCTCATTAATCGATGAATATATCGAAATATGGATCGGTTCAGATGAAAGCTGTGGCCTTTCCCTTTTATTTGACACTCATATTGAGCGCATATATCAAGGTTTTATGGGAACCACATTTTGACCGATAACTCATTTATCGATAAATATATCGAAATACGGATAAGTTGAGATGAAAGCTGTGGTCTTGCCCTTTCGTTTGACACCCATATTGCGCGTAAATTTCAAGGTTTTATGGGATTCACAGTTTGACCGATAACTCATTCATCGATAAATATATCTAAATATGGATCAGTTCAGATGAAAGCTGTGGCCTTGCCCTTTCGTTGGCACCCATATTGAACGCATATATCAAGGTTTTATGGGAACCACATTTTGACCGATAACTCATTCATCGATAAAAATATCTAAATATGGATCAGTTCAAATGAAAGCTGTGCCGTTCCCTTTCATTTGACACTCATATTGCGCGTAAATTTCAAGGTTTTATGGGAATCACAGTTTGACCGATAACTCATTCATCGATAAATATATCTAAATATGGATCTGTTCAGATGAAAGCTGTGGTCTTGCCCTTTCGTTTGACACTCATATTGCGCGTAAATTTCAAGGTTTAATGCGAACCACAGTTTTACCGATAACTCATTAGTCGATGAATGTATCGAAATATGGATCTGTTCAGATGAAAGCTGTGGCCTTGCCCTTTCGTTGGCACATATATTGAGCGCATATATCAAGGTTTTATGGGAACCAAATTTTGACCGATAACTCATTTATCGATAAAAATATCTAAATATGGATCACTTCAAATGAAAGCTGTGGCCTTTCCCTTTTATTTGACACTCATACTGTGCCTAAGTTTCAATGTTTTATGGGAACAAAATTTTTACCGATAACTCATTCATCGATAAATATATCTAAATATGGATCAGTTCAGATGAAAGCTGTGGCCTTGCCCTTTCGTTGGCACCCATAGTGAACGCATATATCAAGGTTTTATGGGAACCACATTTTGACCGATAACTCATTCATCGATAAAAATATCTAAATATGGATCACTTCAAATGAAAGCTGTGGCCTTTCCCTTTTATTTGACACTCATACTGTGCCTAAGTTTCAATGTTTTATGGGAACAAAATTTTTACCGATAACTCATTCATCGATAAATATATCTAAATATGGATCAGTTCAGATGAAAGCTGTGGCCTTGCTTTTTCGTTGGCACCCATATTGAACGCATATATCAAGGTTTTATGGGAACCACATTTTGACCGATAACTCATTCATCGATAAATATATCTAAATATGGATCACTTCAAATGAAAGCTGTGGCCTTTCCCTTTTATTTGACACTCATACTGTGCCTAAGTTTCAATGTTTTATGGGAACAAAATTTTTACCGATAACTCATTAATCGATGAATGTATCGAAATATGGATCGGTTTAGATGAAAGCTGTGGCCCTGCCCTTTCGTTGGCACACATATTGAGCACATATCTCAAGGTTTTATGGGAACCACATTTTGACCGATAACTCAGTTATCGATAAATATATCGAAATACGGATCAGTTCAAATGAAAGCTGTGCCGTTCCCTTTCATTTGACACTCATATTGCGCGTAAATTTCAAGGTTTTATGGGAATCACAGTTTGACCGATAACTCATTCATCGATAAATATATCTAAATATGGATCTGTTCAGATGAAAGCTGTGGTCTTGCCCTTTCGTTTGACACTCATATTGCGCGTAAATTTCAAGGTTTAATGCGAACCACAGTTTTACCGATAACTCATTAGTCGATGAATGTATCGAAATACGGATCTGTTCAGATGAAAGCTGTGGTCTTGCCCTTTCGCTTGACACTCATATTGCGCGTAAATTTCAAGGTTTTATGGGAACCACATTTTGACCGATAACTCATTCATCGATAAATATATCTAAATATGGATCAGTTCAAATGAAAGCTGTGCCGTTCCCTTTCATTTGACACTCATATTGCGCGTAAATTTCAAGGTTTTATGGGAACCACATTTTGACCGATAACTCATTCATCGATAAACATATCTAAATATGGATCAGTTCAAATGAAAGCTGTGCCGTTCCCTTTCATTTGACACTCATATTGCGCGTAAATTTCAAGGTTTTATGGGAATCACAGTTTGACCGATAACTCATTCATCGATAAATATATCTAAATATGGATCAGTTCAAATGAAAGCTGTGCCGTTCCCTTTCATTTGACACTCATATTGCGCGTAAATTTCAAGGTTTTATGGGAATCACAGTTTGACCGATAACTCATTCATCGATAAATATATCTAAATACGGATCTGTTCAGATGAAAGCTGTGGTCTTGCCCTTTCGCTTGACACTCATATTGCGCGTAAATTTCAAGGTTTTATGGGAACCACATTTTGACCGATAACTCATTCATCGATAAATATATCTAAATATGGATCAGTTCAAATGAAAGCTGTGCCGTTCCCTTTCATTTGACACTCATATTGCGCGTAAATTTCAAGGTTTTATGGGAACCACATTTTGACCGATAACTCATTCATCGATAAATATATCTAAATATGGATCAGTTCAAATGAAAGCTGTGCCGTTCCCTTTCATTTGACACTCATATTGCGCGTAAATTTCAAGGTTTTATGGGAACCACATTTTGACCGATAACTCATTTATCGTTAAATATATCGAAATATGGATAAGTTGAGATGAAAGCTGTGGTCTTGCCCTTTCGTTTGACACTCATATTGCGCGTAAATTTCAAGGTTTTATGGGAACCACATTTTGACCGATAACTCATTCATCGATAAATATATCTAAATATGGATCAGTTCAAATGAAAGCTGTGCCGTTCCCTTTCATTTGACACTCATATTGCGCGTAAATTTCAAGGTTTTATGGGAATCACAGTTTGACCGATAACTCATTCATCGATAAATATATCTAAATATGGATCTGTTCAGATGAAAGCTGTGGTCTTACCCTTTCGTTTGACACTCATATTGCGCGTAAATTTCAAGGTTTTATGGGAGCCACATTTTGACCGATAACTCATTCATCGATAAATATATCTAAATATGGATCAGTTCAAATGAAAGCTGTGCCGTTCCCTTTCATTTGATACTCATATTGCGCGTAAATTTCAAGGTTTTATGGGAACCACATTTTGACCGATAACTCATTAATCGATGAATATATCGAAATATGGATCGGTTCAGATGAAAGCTGTGGCCCTGCCCTTTCGTTGGCACACATATTGAGCGTATATATCAAGGTTTTATGGGAACCACATTTTGACCGATAACTCATTTATCGATAAATATATCGAAATACGGATAAGTTGAGATGAAAGCTGTGGTCTTGCCCTTTCGTTTAACACTCATATTGCGCGTAAATTTCAAGGTTTTATGCGAACCACAGTTTTACCGATAACTCATTAATCGATGAATGTATCGAAATATGGATCTGTTCAGATGAAAGCTGTGGTCTTGCCCTTTCGTTGGCACCCATATTGAACGCATATATCAAGGTTTTATGGGAACCACATTTTGACCGATAACTCATTTATCGTTAAATATATCGAAATATGGATAAGCTGAGATGAAAGCTGTGACCTTGCCCTTTCGTTTGACACCCATAATGCGCGTAAATTTCAAGGTTTTATGGGAATCACAGTTTGACCGATAACTCATTCATCGATAAATATATCTAAATATGGATCAGTTCAGATGAAAGCTGTGGCCTTGCCCTTTCGTTGGCACCCATATTGAACGCATATATCAAGGTTTTATGGGAACAACATTTTTACCGATAACTCATTAATCGATGAATGTATCGAAATATGGATCTGTTCAGATGAAAGCTGTGGTCTTACCCTTTCGTTTGACACTCATATTGCGCGTAAATTTCAAGGTTTTATGGGAACCATATTTTGACCGATAACTCATTAATCGATGAATGTATCGAAATATGGATAAGTTCAGATGAAAGCTGTGGTCTTGCCTTTCGTTTCACACTCATATTGCGCGTAAATTTCAAGGTTTTATGAGAACCACATTTTTACCGATAACTCATTAATCGATGAATGTATCGAAATATGGATCTGTTCAGATGAAAGCTGTGGCCTTGCCCTTTCGTTGGCACATATATTGAGCGCATATATCAAGGTTTTATGGGAACCAAATTTTGACCGATAACTCATTTATCGATAAATATATCGAAATACGGATAAGTTGAGATGAAAGCTGTGGTCTTGCCCTTTCGTTTGACACTCATATTGCGCGTAAATTTCAAGGTTTTACGCGAACCACATTTTGACCGATAACTCATTAATCGATGAATGTATCGAAATATGGATCTGTTCAGATGAAAGCTGTGGTCTTACCCTTTCGTTTGACACTCATATTGCGCGTAAATTTCAAGGTTTTATGGGAACCATATTTTGACCGATAACTCATTAATCGATGAATGTATCGAAATATGGATAAGTTCAGATGAAAGCTGTGGTCTTGCCTTTCGTTTCACACTCATATTGCGCGTAAATTTCAAGGTTTTATGAGAACCACATTTTTACCGATAACTCATTAATCGATGAATGTATCGAAATATGGAACTGTTCAGATGAAAGCTGTGGTCTTGCCCTTTCGTTTGACACTCATATTGCGCGTAAATTTCAAGGTTTTATGCGAACCACAGTTTTACCGATAACTCATTAATCGATGAATGTATCGAAATATGGATCTGTTCAGATGAAAGCTGTGGTCTTGCCCTTTGACACTCATATTGCGCGTAAATTTCAAGGTTTTATGGGAACCACATTTTGACCGATAACTCATTAATCGATGAATATATCGAAATATGGATCGGTTCAGATGAAAGCTGTGGCCCTGCCCTTTCGCTGGCACACATATTGAGCGCATATATCAAGGTTTTATGGGAACCACATTTTGACCGATAACTCATTTATCGATAAATATATCGAAATACGGAGAAGTTGAGATGAAAGCTGTGGTCTTGCCCTTTCGTTTGACACTCATATTGCGCGTAAATTTCAAGGTTTTATGCGAACCACAGTTTTACCGATAACTCATTAATCGATGAATGTATCGAAATATGGATCTGTTCAGATGAAAGCTGTGGTCTTGCCCTTTCGTTGGCATCCATATTGAACGCATATATCAAGGTTTTATGGGAACCACATTTTGACCGATAACTCATTCATCGATAAATATATCTAAATATGGATCACTTCAAATGAAAGCTGTGGCCGTTCCCTTTCATTTGACACTCATATTCCGCGTAAATTTCAAGGTTTTATGGGAACCACATTTTGACCGATAGCTCATTAATCGATGAATATATCGAAATATGGATCGGTTCAGATGAAAGCTGTGGCCTTTCCCTTTTATTTGACACTCATATTGAGCGCATATATCAAGGTTTTATGGGAACCACATTTTGACCGATAACTCATTTATCGATAAATATATCGAAATACGGATAAGTTGAGATGAAAGCTGTGGTCTTGCCCTTTCGTTTGACACCCATATTGCGCGTAAATTTCAAGGTTTTATGGGAATCACAGTTTGACCGATAACTCATTCATCGATAAATATATCTAAATATGGATCAGTTCAGATGAAAGCTGTGGCCTTGCCCTTTCGTTGGCACCCATATTGAACGCATATATCAAGGTTTTATGGGAACCACATTTTGACCGATAACTCATTCATCGATAAAAATATCTAAATATGGATCACTTCAAATGAAAGCTGTGGCCTTTCCCTTTTATTTGACACTCATACTGTGCCTAAGTTTCAATGTTTTATGGGAACAAAATTTTTACCGATAACTCATTCATCGATAAATATATCTAAATATGGATCAGTTCAGATGAAAGCTGTGGCCTTGCTTTTTCGTTGGCACCCATATTGAACGCATATATCAAGGTTTTATGGGAACCACATTTTGACCGATAACTCATTCATCGATAAATATATCTAAATATGGATCACTTCAAATGAAAGCTGTGGCCTTTCCCTTTTATTTGACACTCATACTGTGCCTAAGTTTCAATGTTTTATGGGAACAAAATTTTTACCGATAACT